>FR990132.1:3111534-8595702 GCA_905404295.2 Ochlodes sylvanus | reverse complement strand
GACCGCAAGGTACCTTACTTATTTCTTTTTTAAAACCGACTTCTCTGAGATTTGTGGACAAACTGGAAAATATCAAATTAATTTAATATTCATAATTATAATTATATCACCGTATAATCCAAAATATTAATTGTTTACCGATAAATAGGTTATATTTACTTTCAAATGGTAATCGCAGTTTTTTAAATAAATTACAAAACTGTAGGATTTTTTTACCTCGGAGACTGAATCGCAAGAAAAATATTTTAAAATAAGTAGGTCAAGTAGACGTCGAAAGAAGTTTGTGAGATTCTCTGTAAATGCTCTTTGAAGTTTTTGCACGTTTACGTATAAAGTTTTTCGTTTTGTGGTAACTACCAAACATTTTTCTTGAAAATATATATTTTAAATATAAGTGTGTATCAAAGAAAAACAAAATTTAAAAATCAAGACAAAAATACGATGCACGCAGAATTATACATACGTATATCACACAAAAGACTTTTTAATTTCCGCTTACTTATTTGTATTTTTTTATTTATTTTTTATTTATATTTCTATTTAAAATCCTCCTTTTGTTTGATAATCTGAGTTAAAATTTAACATACATTGTTCAGTCATATTATTGTTAAGATTTACGCGCGATAACGTAAAATAGCACGTACACGAGTCAAAGGCGTGTGCGTACGCGCAGTGTTTACCGTTCCAATGTCAGCATCCAAATTTTTTTTTTCGGCCGTTCTTGTATAACACCTGTCAATTATCATATGTTTCCGACCACGTGCTCCGAAGACATCCGAAGTTGAACGAACCCGAACGTAAATAGTTGGACGGGCACGCGCATACGCGTTCTCAACCTAGCAAGAGTAGTTAGAGTAGTAAGATAGGTAACGGTCATTGGTTCCAAGTTATGCGGATATGCGGATTCTTATTGTCAAATACATACGTATCTATTTATATCACAACGAGTTGGTATAAATACCATTATTTTAAAACCACTAACCTATAACCGGTTTTGCCTTTTTTATTCACATTAATTCTATTCACCGATTCGTAAAAACTGAAAGTTGTTAGCGCCAAAAAAAAATAGAGCGTAACGCGCGAGAATTAAACACTGAACATAATCACACTGGCTGGATATGAAGGCACTTAATAACGTTGAAATCGTGACAGATAATTTGGCTCGTTATTGAGGATGTTGTGATTGCTTGTTCCGTAATTCGTACCTGTTCCCCACCAATACCGCTTCCATCCGACTGTCACTGCGCGGAACATAGCCGTGCGTGCGTTACCGACTACGCGTGGCAGCTGACTGACTCATATTCACATCAGATTTACGTTTCCAATCTCAGCTGTAGGAAACTATGTCTACATTAATAATTATAAAACAAAACAATATATTTAAATAAACTATTATTGTGTTCAACGTTCAAAATGAAGGTGCTTATACCTAATCAAAACGAAGCACTTTAAGCATATTTAGTTAAAGACAACCGACAAAGGGCTTTTCGTCGCACCCTAATTCAATTATTTCCTAATTAGAATCCAGAGTGCTCTTAATGTTAAGTGGAGCCAGTTTTCACATCGAAGCCTGTCCTCCGTGCAAATGAAAGCTCGATCGCTGCCAATATGCCTGAAATTCAGGTCAACTGCTTACACAACACTGCGTTTTTATATTTTCATGGGATAAATATGTATTTCAATAACTCACAATGTTTTGTTACGAGTAAGTACGAATATGAATTTTAAGTGACCTACTTTTAAATTATTAGGAAATATGAAAATAATGGAACCAATTAAAAATTCACATTTGAATAGTTTTTTTACGTAGTATGACTTCAAAATGCCAATGCTATATTCAGTGTAATTTTTTGCCGACTTCTAAAAAAGAAGGAGGAGGTTCTCAATTGGGTAGTATTTTTTTAATGTTAGGTAATGCATAACACTGCCACTGTTGTACCAACCGGTTTAGACAATTATTATTTATTTTAACGGACGTAAATCGAGATCGGGAATATTTTTTTAATCTAGTTATGATTATGGGTAGGTACCTACCATGAGGAATTGAGGGAACTTCTTAATAAAGCATTTGCATTCCAAAGCAAAATATGGCGAGAAACTGATCAGTTTTAGAGCGTGGAACACGTCAGTGGAAGTAATTGAACCGTTTTTAAAGCAACGAGCTATTATTTATTCACTATGGTATTATTTTTCGCTGCTTTAAAGGTAGATATTAAATTTGTTCTTGGAAACATTTTAAAATAATTTCTTATCTGAAACAGTTATTTTTTTTTAATTCAGTAGGTACCTATTGCTTTGAGTAAAATAAATGGTGATGTAAACTGTATATTATGATAGTGAAGTGGTTTAAATGTTGGACCGAGGATGCTTGGACAGGGGGGATCTAGGTTCGATTCCTGCACCCACTCCTTGTACTACTTGCCAGGTGGATAACCTTGATATCACCGAGCGGGGCCAACAGAGCGCTGGCTGCTCTCGGACTGCTAGTATAATGCTTAGTTGGACCATAATAATTGCTGCCTACTGAAAGGTTCGTATTTATAATAATAATTTACATTTTAATTTTATTGTATTCCGTCTAATTACTTTTAAGTTAAGTTGCATAATACGCAAACGACATCTACTGGATAAAAGCGGTACTTCGTAACTGTATAGACGAGTGTGTAGTGTTGAAGTAATGCATGCGCGCTCTTCATCGAAATGCACAGTTTTTGTTATACTTTACTAGGTGGCGTGACTTGATGTGATTGTGTATTAGATTTATTTATACTTACATATGTAAGTAAGTAGTTACATACATTTATCTACACTATTTATACATACATTTTTTGTTATTTATTAATGAGAGCCAGTATAATGAGAGCCAGCCTGACTTTACTCTTCCTTACTTCTTGGTCGGTAATGACGTTGCGCGTTGGTGTTACTCAGATAAAATAAAGAAAAAAAACCCAAAACAATTTTTGGATTTTTTACCTGTTTGTCTGTGATTTTGTACGCTAATCTCAGCCCGGCTTAACCGATTTGGATGCGGTTTCCACTTATATATTGTGGTAAGCTTCATTAAAAATTAAGTGTTTTACTTCCATAGGTTCGTAAAAAAAGTTATCTCAGTTTAAAGAATCCCGCCTAACAATTTTCGAGTGTTGGTAAGAGCGAAACTAAGGGACAGGTTTTCAGAAGCTAAGCAAGGGCGGGTTTACTAGTTATATTTATATGTACATAGCTATATTTAATAATAGCTACTTTGATAATAATTATGAATTTGCATACTTATTTTATTAAACAAAAAACAAATATCTAAGACCGAATTTAACTCTACACTTTTTCGCAGAAAATAATTAATTGAAATTGGTGCAATGAAAATTCAGGTTCTACCTATTTCCGTTTAAGAGATAGAGCCCTGTGACAGACAGACAGACAGGCAGCGGAGGCGTATTAATAGGATTTCATTTGCCACCCTTTGGTTAGTGAGCCTGGGAAACAAGGGGTCCGGGGTTTGATTCCCGGCTGGCACGTGCATTTATGTCGCCAATTATGTTCTCTGGTAGTCGCTGTTTGTAATGTCTCACTTGTGGCGTACATGACACGCGACACAAGGAATCCTGTGGGCGTAAGAGTGTGGAAGTGTTTATTATTACACTTCTAGTATTCAAATGCATGAGTTCATTACAAAAAACTGAATTTTACATGCTATTATTATCTGAAATCAACACTAATAATAAACTGCAAAGCCTATTATAGCGGCGCGGCGTTCCGCGGTGAAGGAATATTTCAACGCAATTTTACCTTTCATTAACTTTGTACTTCCAGTAATAAAGTGCATCGCAATGTTAATACCATAAATTTCTGCTGACTTCAGTTAACCCTCATTTTCGTTATTAACTTGCGAGTTATTGGAAAAGTGAGTAATAATTTAAAATTTAAATTGTTCGAGAGTTTATCTACCTTCTGTAATTTTAATATTCATCCACTCTGTAACTTCTATTCTATTACTTACTTGAGCTTCTTCACTTTAACGTTGGGTAATGTCTTTATTTTTTTTGGTATCTATTCCTTCTTCACTTCTTCTCACATCTTCACAGTGCTAGTGAAGCTTATGCTGTCTAGTTAAGAAATGGAAGTCATATTCGGACAATATAGTTTTGTTTTGTTGAGATGGTTCATAGTTTCAGCTAGTTTGTGCAGAACTCTGGATGGCACCTAAGTGGTCACTGTCGTCCAAGGAAATCAACTACATCAGTCATTGCCTCTAAAAAAGGAGACGGAGAACTTGCATTATAATTGGCTCTCCCACCCAAAACGAAACACCCAAAAGCATTTCACGCTCGATTATAGAAGCAACTGGGCAAAATGTAATCATGACATCCGGTAACCATGACATTACGAATGCTCTCTCGGAAGGCGTTCGCGGGGGCATTTCCGTGTTCTGCCATGTGCGAAAAACGTCAGGATTAGGTTACGTGTCACAGAGTCCAGCTACCTCTATGAGGAGCAACCGTTCGCCATATCCTCATATTGATCAGCAGGGTACATCACGTGCAGTGAAGGTACTCGCATGAATCATTCACGAGCATCAGTTTCCACAAAAAAACTCTCTGTTCTCATGACGGAAATGGCCACTGCAAATTTAAAAATCATGTCTAAAGCATTTTTATAGTGAAAGGTTTATTACAAACGTAATGATTATTTTAAAGATAAACTGCTTGCACCTACTGATTGCACTTACTGCTACTTAGTACCACTTAGTAAAAAAAGTGCAATCTGTAACTGTACGTAAGAACTCTCCTTGGTAGTTTCTTACTGGTCCTTCTTCCGAGTCCACTTAACGTACGGTTTGTTGGAAGCGATATAGCGAAAAGTGTAACCAACTTCGAATCAACTTCATTTGATTTCATTGTATCAATTAAAAAACTTTAAATAACATGTTATGCGGCTTTTATGCTTTCAGGAACTTCGCTAACTCGACTTCACGAAATCCCACAGTATAGGGAATAAAGAAGGTTTATGTTTTTGCCTTTAAGGTGCCTTATTACCGTACCTACCCAAATGACAGCAATTTCCAAATCGATGCGTTAATAGTTGCTAGCAATTAAATCATTATACACCCATAACTGTCCCACTGCTGGGCATGGGTCTCCTCTCACAGTGTGAGGGGTACTGGCCAAAGTCCACCACGCTGGCCCAGTAGGGATTGGCGGACTTCACACACCATTACATAATGGAGAAAATAATGGAGAACTGTCAGATGTGCTGGGTTTCCTCATGACGTTTTTTTCATTTCGATGAATGAATAATTTGCTTCGGCAAATGATGGTTAATTTCTAATACGCACATAATTTTTGAAAATTAGAAGTGCGTCCGGAATTCAAACCCAGGCCCCCTATTTTGGGAGTCAAACGTTCAACCACTGCATTCAATTTAAAAGGAATTAAATATGAACATGGAATTCAAATCTAATAATGCCATTGTTTTCGTCTTCTTGTAGTACCAGAGTTACTGAGCAAGTCTTATAACTTGTGAACTGGGTGACTTTAAAGTGTAATTCAAAGTGATGACACTAGGTATGATGTCGAGCCTTGTCCAACTTTGTTTACAGCAAAGTTGCTGTGAACAAAGGAATCGTCACTATAAGGATACTCGCTCATTAGCCTAAAAACCTGACACTATGTTGTTCGTAAATTTTAGCTTGGTTTATGCAGTGACACCAGTGGTTAACAACTGAAAGTAAGGGCTATTTACTCAGCGGATAAAACCAAATGGGCACAAATTAGTTTCCCACGACAAAAGTCTTTTAAATCCATACACGTAGTAAGTTATATTGTGAAGCGCTCATAGCCCGGCGGCTTGCGTCGATCTCAAGTGATCGACAAAGTTAAGCAACAGCGGGCGCGGTCGGTAGTTGGATGGGTGACCGCTAGTGGCAAAAATTTCTTGAGCGCTTCCGTGCTTCGGAGGGCACGTAAAGCCGTCGGTCCCGGTTGTTATCATTTGGTAGCAGTCGTTAAGCCATGTCGGATACCTTCGGGCGGCTTAAAATTTCCGACACTTGGGTTGGCCACTAACCCCTCCACCAATCCGCACTGGAGCAGCGTGGTGGAGTATGCTCTAGGCCTCCTCAGGTACGAGGAGAGACCCGTGCTCAGTAGTGGGCCATTAATGGGTTGTAGCCCAACGTAGTAAGTTATTAATTTATTCCTTCATTGGTTTTTACATGACGCCCGTACAAACCGACAATCAATAATTCCAAAAAAATATAATCCCCCTATATCATTAACATAGTATTACAATAACAAAAAAATAACCAATGTAAAAGTTTTACCCATTTACAGGTATATTATTAGTATAGTATAATTAAAGGAAATATTTTTTTAAGCGCCAGTACATCTAAAAGTGTAGTAAGTACACTGTACGTTACTCGTTTCAAAACATTGACCATTGTTCAACCGCTCAGTGAACGCAGTGTACTTACAATTGTTACTAACGAACGCGTCCAGTCACAGGGTTTGTTTTTATTTGTACTATAAAAATATTTCCCCAGACGCAATAACTGCCATTTATTTTAAACGTCGCTAACGTTGTAGACTTAAGTTTTAACAAGGTCATTTGTTGTTTGAAGAGCTCTGTGTACCATCTTTTTGCCCTGTTCCCTTTGAATAATGATAAGTATAAGTTTCGCTTAAGGCTTACCTGTGTCTCACTTGTATACTGTTTTCGTGTCTGTACTTATTTTTAGGTTGTCAGAGACATACTCTGTGAAAGATATTTTATCTTTATAGTTTTGGTGTCATAGCTTATCTGTGGCACGCTGTCACTTCTTCCTTGTAAAAGTGTAAATTTACCTCGGAAAATAAAATAATACATTTACATCTTTCACTCATATTATCGGAAACCAAAATACATCCGACTCCAACAGGTACCTACAGATATCATAAAGGCTCAATTGTAAAAAATCTAAGACGTAAGGATTATATCAAATACCTTCAACTACTGAAATATTTTTACCAACATCGTTCATTATCACTTAGAAAGAAAGGGAGACTCATGGCGAGTTTTCTTTAGGTTTTTAATTCGTAAGCAAGGCACGAGCACCTGAAGGCAAAATGTAAGAAGTTTTATAAGAATCTTCTACTTAAAGTACACTTAGATAACACTTGGAAGTACCTTTTTGGTTACCTGTTGTTGAATAGTTTACGAGTATAAATATCAAGAAAGCACAAACTATTTGGCTTGTATTTTATTAACCGACTTCATCAGGTAATCAGTTTGAAACGCATGTGCATATCTTAAGATCTGCAAAATATAATAAATTAATATACATAATTATTATAATATGATAATATTACCTTTCCGTTACATTTTTAAAAAGTAAAAAGAAACTTAAAATTAAATCAGTTACTTAAACTTAAATTATTTTGTGTAACTTTTGACACTTTCATGTTGAGAAGGGTTTCAGAATAATTTGCTACACTATAGATACGTGAAAATTTTTATTTGTAATTCTTGATTGATTAATGGTAGATGTTTATTTTGTACGTTTAATTTTGCACATCGCAATTTATATCATCAAATATACGGTAAAAAGATATTGCAACAAAATCTTATCAGGATATGACATTTTTTTATTTATAAATCCGTATGTAAGTTATGATGATGTAAGTTATGATGATGATGCTTCTTTATCCCTGAGTTGCTTAGGTACCCTATGTCTGCAACGCTCTCTGGTATCGATTAGGCGATTTTTTTTCTCTCCGTTGACCCATACCATATCAACAATTATCCATTGCCCTGTATAGCAAAATAAATTTGCAACGTGCATATACAAAAAAGCTACAACCAACTTAAATGCTGGGAGCATTCTCAGAAGAGGATATACATATTCGCCGTTCAATACACTGTATATGCAGCTGTAACAAATAAAATATGTATGTTTTTGAAACACAACCTTAAAGTACGCAAAATCGGTATATAATATACCTACTTAGAAGTTATAAAGGTAATCGGCAGTATTATGTCTGACTAGTGACCGCCGAGGTCTACCGCGAGAGGAGCGAACTCCATAAGGACTCCATTTTGACTCGCAGACAGAACAGCATAAAAGCACTACCACCAATAAAGAGTCAAGCGGAAACGACTGAGTGTGCAAGAAGAGTCAAAATAAGCTCGCTCATTTCTGGCAGAGGAAGGCAAAGAAAGAAAATGATCAAAATTTTGTGGTATTTTTACTAGTATTTAAGTAGTCCGTTCCGCTCGACTTATTTCGCTCATTATTCTTTCCAATGGTAACATGGCAGCCTCGTGATAGAGGAAGCCCGGAGCATATTCCAAACTCCTCTTATGAAGATTGCAGAAGGAAGTTGGAAATATCTATCGATATTTATAGTTATTACATATCGATAATAATTATTGACATTATAGACATTATTACTTTTTTGAGCAGTGATAGCCGTGTGGTTGAACGTTGGACTGCCGAATCGGAGGGTCCGGGTTCAAACCCCGCACGCACCACTAATTTTCAAAAATTATGTGCGTATAAAAAATTTAATTATCACTTTCTTCAGTGAAGGAAAACATCGTGAGGAAACCTGCACACCAGAGAGTTCTCCAGAATGTTCTCAAAGGTGTGTGAAGTCCACCAATTCGCACTTGGCCAGCGTGTTGGACTATGGCCTATACCCCTCACACTGTGAGAGGAGACCCGTGCCCAGCAGTGGGACAGTTATGGGTTGTGATGATGATTACTTTTTAACTACGAGTATAAGTTATCGTAAATTATTTATGCACAATCGACACGACAGCTAAAAGTAATTTTTATGATTGTGTGAACAATTAAACGTTTCCTATGTTTTACTACAACGCAGTTCGTCATTAGTTAAATAAAACGTTTAAATTTGGCGTTGTATCTACGTGCTTGAATTCGTACGCAAATTGTGTAGAGTCATTGATTGCATGTGTCCTCTTCAGTTATAACACGACTAGCCTGTCATGCCCTGTAGTGGACTAAATTAATGCCAAACAAATTAAATAATACAATTCACACGCTTCATAAAAAACCGGTCTAATTAAAAAATCCTAATTTTGTGGGAATCGCTTGCTAAAGATTTCTGTCGGTCGTGTCCCGGTTTTATTTGAGAGCAACTTGAAAAATAGAAGAACTATGTAAACCAGTATTTTCACCATGTATGGTATGTGCACCAGTATTTTCTTGTGACTGTCTATTAATATAAATTATTGAAATTCGTTTTAGTACAAAAATGTTGGTTGATAATTACTTTGAATGGAAGCTCAACGTGTTTTATGGTTTTGATTTAACTTTAGCGAGAAGATAATAATAAGCAGCATGCGAATTGCGTTACGGTTGGACATGTGTGAATCCGGTTATACTTTTTAGCGGCTATTATCAAATATCTGTGACTGAATTAGAACGTGAATCTTACAAAAAATTACTAACTAGACTATTAGGAACCAAAAACAACTAACATTACTAACTATCAGTAACACTCCCTTCTCCAGTCTTCATACTAAGCTACTAACAAACTAATCAACTAAAGATATTAATAACACGCTCTGCTAACTGTACTAACCATCTTAATCCCGATTTGAGTCTTGTTCTGGTTCGGTCACAGTTATTGTATGTTATGGCAGCGGCAAGGTTGCACGCTCTTTTCCTATCTTAAATTCATAAAAAAAAGAATAAATATCGATACTTACACACACGTATAAATATTGATGAAAGACGTCAAGGTAATTATTCCAGGCTTCATGTACTTCGGTCTCCTCCGGGGCACACATACAAGTTCGAATAATACGAAAAGCAGTGAAACGGTGTGCATGCTGTGATGATTCCATATGGAGATATACTCTTCCGCGGATAAAGGCATTAACAGACGTTTGTCTTTGCTGTACAGACGCCAAAATAATATATCACCGAACTGAAAAATTGTGATGGGAAAAATATTAATTTTTATGTTTTACAATAATCTAATGCTGCATTAGCGCTTTTTTATGTTTTGTTGTGCACGAGACTGATGTCCATCAGCGACGGTGACCACTTAATATCAGGGGGCTCAGGTGTTCGCTTGTCGGTTATCCATACATAAATATTAATACGTGAAGCAAAAACTTTGTACTCCTTGTTAATATTAAAAATTACGCGGACGGCGGAGTATTAAATTTGGCACACTTATTGTTTATATAGAGAAGGAGTGCAGAATGCAAATATTTTTTAAAAATAATGCAAAAAAATATATTGAATTGATAAATATAAAATTACACACATTAATGTTAGTCACACTAACATTCCTTTGACACGACGTTCGAAATGTATACTAAATTATTAATAAGTCAATCACTAAAATGAATTATAATATTTTGTAATGTGTAATGTAAAATAACCGTTTGACAGAATGAATTTAGGTAGGTAGGACATACCATAGTCACCGGTCCAAGAATACTGCTGAAGATGAAATGTCTACTTTTGTTCATCAGTTTGACGTATTCTGATCTCCCTTTAACTTTCCAGTCGTACAAATCGCATATGATACTTAAAATTAAATATGGTCCTAGGAGTAGCTGAAAATAAAATATATCTTTGCTGTGCATTGTACTTCTTCTTATTACTATATTAGTTAGAGATTGAGGTCAAGGTTGAAGTCTGAGGACTGTAGTTAAGCATTTGGCTTCGACCCTTTAATGACCCACGATACTGCACGGGTCAGTCAATTCATGTTACCTTGTTATTATTCATATTGAAATAATCAATCACCAAGAAATACATAATATGGAAATGTTATGCTCTTTCTAAGTTGAACATTATTTATTATAGCAGTGTTAATTAGATATGCAAGTATCCGCGAAACCAAAAAAGGACGCACGTGCTCCGCATTTCTTATTAGATAAAAAAACAATAATGCACTTTATTAATAACTTTAGTACACCTATTAATAATCGTGTAGATTAGATTATTCACACGAAATAATAGAGACCATAGACTGTAATGACAACACTAAATAACTATGTCATTAAGTATACATAATTATATGTATTATAAAGTATTTTTTTAATATCAGGCCAATATTTATAATGATAGATTAATAAGTAGCAAAAAAACACCGATTTTTTAATATTTACACGTTGTTTACAATCCACAAAAAAATATCATACTTACATTGAACCAAGTAGTAAGTAATTTCCATTTCAATGTAACATATAGTTGCAACTCTGGGTCTTTCGATTTCGAATAGTCTAGTCCTAGAAGGTAGACCGCGAATATTGTTAGATGACACAATGTAAACACATAGACAGAGAGTCTAATTTTTATCAAAACATCATGGCTGACTACCCAGTTGTGTAATTTTAACATCATGTACGTATGAATACTACCGAGTCTCACGAGGTACAGACTACAACAGTGAGTCTTTATGGTTAAAACAATTATAATTATACTTATTCAAAGTGTAAAGTTTCCAGTTTTTAACCAATTTCATAAAAGTTGTATGTTTGCTGTTGTCGCCCTGTATAACAGGCAGAGTTTGAAATAACCCTCATATTAATATAAAGGGAGAAAGAATAAGAAAATAGATTGTGATATGCTGAAAAATTAATACTGACTGTAATAAAATAAATAAGCCTTCTTACCATCATTTAAAATGTAAAATATTTGGCTTTTGTCTCCCTTTTTAGAAGTGACATAAACGTAAATAAATAAATAAATTATTATAGTAAAAGCTTAAAGCGTGATAATATCGGTTGATGACTACATATTATGGCACATTGTGAGAGGACACCCGAGCCCAACGGTGGGACATTTAGACATGGGTTGCGATGATGATTTCCTGTAAATTGAATTGCATTGAAATAATCACTTAAATAACGTGAATGTTTTAAATAAAAATATTTGCGAAGTCCAAATATGCAATACATTTGCATACACTTTGGAGACACTGAAGTTTTAATAAGTTGCTCCTCAGTAAGGTCAAAATAATAAATATCAGCGTAGTCTAGAATCGGCAGAAGTAAGGAACAAGGGTAATTAACAACAAGGGTAAGTAAAGACCTAAGCCGTGTTGCCTTAGTATCGGATTTGAGAATACAGGTTCCTCGTGACCTCACATGACGATAATGGCATGATCATAGTCAGGTATTCATTCCTCGAAGATCTTTTTTAGAGAAAAACTTCTGGGATGTACACTCATCAATGACCGGCCTTGAAATGTGTTATTACGGAGGCGTTAGTAATTACGAGAGGTGACAAGACTAGACTGAATAATGAGGATGTATTACTACGTTACTTGCAGTTTTTATGTTATTTTTATTAAACAGAATCACGATATTAAACCGATAATTTTCAACAAAATAAAAATGAAAGAATGAGACGGCACGAATTTACATCGTTACTATAAGCCAGATATGTTGACAGAACCCATTCGCCTGTTATAAGGAGTATATTGGCTGTGTGGTCGGTGATGTGGTCGGTATGATGACCTATACCATCGCGTAAACGAGAAAAAAATATTCATCCCCACTTTAAGTGTACGTAAATTATTATTTTTGAAGGATTTTATATTATCGCTTTTTTGACGTAATAATAACAGCTTCGTAGTGTTAACCCACGGACAGACAGACATGAACATGACAAATGACAATGGCAATGTTTCTCATCATCATTAAATACAGCACTACATAGTTCGTTTATTAAAACTGTTAAAAAAGTGTTTTGTACACATTTTCCTCATAGCGTTCCCAACATTTTCTGCACGCTTACATTTAGTCCACAATAATACTTGGAATCTTACCTTCACATTTGCAATTACAGTTTACATGACACACGTTACATGAGGGGTACCTTTAGTATATAGATATAAGGCTCCTAAAAATACGACTGATACCTCATTGGATTCGGAATTATGTTGTGAAAAAAATATTCGAAGTATTTTTCAGCACGCAAAAAATGCAAAAGTTATTAAAAAATATTGTTAAAAGCATTTCGTTTTTGTTATTAATTCCGAAGCTATTATTAATTGACAAATTTTCCAATAAGAAATTATGTCCCGGCGTTCCATCTGAATATAGGGCTAGGGGCGGCCGTTACGGCTGGCACGCCTTGCACTATGGGAAAGCCCCATACAAAGCCATGTCAAAATTATTAGAAATGAAAATCAATTTTACGGCATAAAAGTAATAAATTATTAAATATAGTAAATGAAGTTTAGTTTTTGGTATTTTTACTTTATTTGTTAAACAAATGTACCTATAAATAGGCATCAAACCTAAATCATGTTTGAAAACATAATTTCGACGCAATACGTTACTACAAATCAATGGTTCGTTACGTGAGAGAATTGGTAATAATATATACGAATAATATAGATTGAAAAATTTATTTGTAATTTTTGTACACGGTTTTTGTGCGCAGACCCGACATCTACTTAGCATTGTTAAGCGAAGTCTGAAAGCCACAAAAAACAATTTGTTTGAGATGCCACGAATAAGTTATAGGCGTAGACAGAGAAGAGTATGGCCCTATGGGTGCTATATATCGCACTCATACAATAAAAGGAACAACTTACGCCAATGACACGAAAAAAACGAGATAGAATGATACAATGTTTGTCTCACTTTGCGTGCCGGTTTTTTCAAAGAAAGCACAATTTGCTTACAAGCAAATTTTACGGCTGACCGTTCGATTATTTATTTTTTGTGCCACATACAATTATTGTACTTTCTCGTCGATCTCATGTTGGCTACACTCACCAGATATCCATATCCTCCTTGGTCTCCGGTTGTAAGTAAGATTTCATATTTTCTTCGTGATTATTTTTAGTTTGACTTTTGACTTTGGGTATTGCTTATTTAAATTGCCATTGTAATATTTTTGTGACGTGGATATGACGTACATGGGTATTGTTCAATACAGGTTGTAAACATTTTTTTGCCAAATTTTATCCCCATCCACTTACAAATATTTTGTATTATTGCGCACGTACGCCATCTATAGTGTTTATTAGATTAAAACGAGTTTTCCCGTGGAATTGAGATATTTTTCCACGACGCCTATTCCACTGTCCAACTCTTCAACTATCTCCATACCAAAAATTAGAATGCATAAACTAACAAACACAATATAGCATTTATAATATTAGTCGGATACAATGGGTTATGAATAGTAAGAAAAGTATTTAATTTTATTCAGTCCCTTCGTACTAGAGCACGGTTCGCTGACCAGCTAAGAAGCATTAGTAGAGAAGCCTCGTTAAATGTACTTATCATAAAGGATTAACTTTGAACGGTATATAATTACAGTGCGAGTGCATCTGAGAGGTTTTACTGTCACAAAATATAATTGGAGCAATTGACATTTCTTATGAGTTAGACTGTCACTGTGCAGTATAAAGGTTTTATGGATATAATTTCGAGTAGGTATTATGAGTATTTCTTTTGTCGAGTCGAGTCGAAAGTTTTTTTTTCATAACGTTAACATAACATTTTATAAGCCGGTCTTCTTCACCGGACTTCTAAAAAGTCTATTAAAAATCTTCTGACTAGAGTTTTGATCTATTGTGGTAATTTTCTAAATAACAATAAGTAGTACATTAATACGCTAGAAGTATAAATTCTAATTAACTTACTACATAGGTACCGCTTATCATTGTTTGATACCTATAAGTGTCGCTATATTTGTACACCCTTGCCCTACTATTGCTCATTAAGTGATAAACGTGTTTTGTAGCATAAAAAGCGTAACTACCTAGAATAAGGGTAGCTAAATATAAAAAAAAACGAATTCTACTCATCTATTCTATAATTATGAACTGAATTGAATAAATTGATTTAAGCGGACTATACTAACTGTTCAATTGCTAGGTTGAATATTAAAAGTAGTTAAACAAACTCGGAAACGAATTAGTTTTACGTGTTTGTCCAACGCGACAATTGTGTCAATTAGTTCCAATTCTAAGTTTTAACGTCAAAATGAGCCGAATAAAGTAACTTTAGGCCAAAATTTAATATTCATGTGAAAATATTGTGTGTGTTTTTTCAGGTAGTAGAGCCTAGAGTTCGCCCGGGGTAGTACTACCGCCCGGCAAGGTACTTAGTACCATTTCTATCGTGTAATAATTGTTTTAACAGCAATTGTGTTCCGGATAGAAAGGTGTGGAGCCGGGTACACTTTTTTAGAGGCGACCATCTCAGTCCTCATGGGTAGCAACACATCTGTGACTGAATTATAACGAGACTCTTACTAACAATTACTAACTGGACTATTACTAACAATAACTAACAAGACTAACAATCACTAACAGCCCCTGTCCCAGTCCTCATACTTATAAACCAACCAGCTAATGTCCTAACACCGTCACCTAACCGGACTAACTATCCCAGTCCCCATTTGAGTCTTATTCTAAGTCGGTCGCAGTTGTCATGGGCGGCAGCGGAAGGTGGTGCTGCATGCTCGTTTGCTACTTTAATTCCATGAAAAAAAGATAAATGAGTAGACGAGCCAACTGATGGCCAGTGTCCAACGTCGGCCATAGACATCAGCAATACCAAATACGCGTCAGACATGAAGAAAGAAGAGAGATGAATGAAAGAAAGTACTGGACTTGTTTGACTGTTACAATGTTTTTTAAAATTTCTGAAGTTTTCTTTTCTGTCGCTAAATACCTTATGGTATAATTGAAGACAATTTTGATACCAAAGCAACTTTGTATATAAAATAATAAAATAAGCCTCCCTGTTTGGGAGTCCTAAGTTCCAACGTTTTTTGCTTTAAGTCCAAGTACTAAGGAATCGGAGGCAATTAAAATCAGACGGACATCATTAAAACTACGCAAGTACATAATATTATATATATTTGGTTACATATTTCTTCAATAGAAGACTAATGCTGCAATGAAGACCCACTTTCCTGTTTCATTTTAAAAGGGGAACGTGCGCCTAGTGTTGACGCGGAATATTCCAGATCTGTAATTTAAATGAGAGAATGTTAATAATTACAATGACAATAACCACACGTTTGATCGGTTGGCTTGGCTTCAACCTATTAATGGCCCAGTACTGAGCACAGATATCTCCTCATACCTGAGGAGGCCTAGAGGATATTCCACCGGTCTGCTCCATTGCGAATTGGTGGATGAAATAATGGTCAACCGAAGTGTCGGAAATTTAATAAAATATAAGCAGTGATAGCCGAGTGGTTAAACGTTGGACTCCCGAACCATGGGACCCCGGGTTCAAACCCAAGTATGCACCCAATTATCACTTGCTTCGGCGAAGGAAAACATCGTGAGGAAACCTGTACACATGAAAGTGCTCCATAATGTTCTTAAAGGTTTGTGAAGTCCCCCAATCCGCACTTGGCCAGCGATTATGGTCTGTACCCCTCACGAGGATAACCGTGTCCAGAAGTAGGACAGTTATGGGTTGCGATGGATACAAAATATACTTGTTTCAATTCCGTACTTTTATGAAGCCTATATTATATCGACGGTGGAAAGGCAAAATGTATTAACTGCCATTTTAGGCGATATCGAGTTATATATATCGTTGGAATCGGGAGAATTTTCTCTTTCGAATGGTCTTGGTTTCAGCTCGATCTGACGACTTTTATGGTCGTTAATACACCAGTGATTTTGAAGTTTTTCATATATTTTTGTGTTTTAACTTTATAGTAAATAGTGGATTTTGTCATTAAAACACATCTCAACTAAAAATTTTACCTTATGCTACTTTGCCTTGCTTGACTTTAACTAAATTTAAATGATAAAACAATTTACCACATTATATTATTATAAGCTTTTGTAATTGATACATTATACCCAACTTGACTTTTCATCATCAATAGAATTAAAACATTTTACTCCGATTTTAAATGTTAGTCATTGTAAGTTAATACATTTTACTCTACTCTAAAATGCTATTATTTCCAAGATAATACATTATACCTATCCAAAATAAGAAAACACTATGCGTTGAGTCGTTTTGCTATTCTTTCTAAAACCAATTTTAATACAATAAAACAAATTTACCTGTTTTTTTTTTGAATAAAATCTGCATTTAAACTACTTTACAATTTTTTAATCGCATACAAAATTGTTGGTTAAACCATACAAAATAAAGCAAATTGCTAGTAAAACAGAGATAATATTTAAGTACGGGCTGATGCGTAGGCGCTTCAGTCACCCTTCTTAGTTCTTGTGTCGGAGAGGACGGCTGCGCGCACTTCGTGCCGTTGTCAACCCTCGCGTTTTGCCATTATTATAGTTATTGTTTGTAAACGTCAGTATGCAAGTTTAATTCAGTTTTTTTAATTGTAACTTTTTGATAAATATAATTACGTATTATATAAATATAATTATATATAAATACTAGCTGACCCCACGAACGTTGTTCCGCCATATAGATTGTGAATGATTAAAGCGCGATTTAAATTTGAGGGTTGGGGGTAGGGAAGTGAAAATTTGGGATTATGTGTATTTTTTTATGCCACACCATAAAAAATAACCAAAAAAAATTTACCAAAAAATGAAAAAAAAATTCTAGGGTGGACAACCCTTAACATTTAGGGGTATGAAAAATAGATGTTGCTCGATTCTCATACTTACTTGATAAACACACAAAATTGATGATAATCGGTCGAGCCGTTTCGGAGGAGTATGGTAACTAACATTGTGACACGAGAATTTTATATATATAGAGATAATAATTATTAAATTAACCAAAATGGCGGCGAAGTGGATCGCCACACATCACGTCTCGTTTCTCGCAGGGGTCAAAAGCGGCCCATGGAGAGCCGCTTCGCTACGTTGAATGTAAGAGGAGGAATGGATGGTAAGGTAGATGAAGTATGTCAGATGATGGATGAACGATGCAGAGAGTAGACATTCCGTACGTGAACGAAACCAAGAGGAAAGTATGTGACACCACGGTTCATGGTCTCTACACGGCATACTGGTCGGGAGTCCCCCAAAGCAGCCGAGGCTGTCAGGGAGTTGGCGTGATTCTTTCCTCTCGAATAGTTGAATGTGTGATGGAGCATGAATGTGCAAGCCCAACACTCCTCTGGATCCGGTTAAAAGTCGGACTCACTCGCTTGTTTATCCTTGGGGTCTATGCACCGACGAATCTGCACGGAGGTGGGTCATCAAAAAAGTTCAAAAGCCAACGGAAGACGAGATAAAGGAACGGAGTCCCTGTGTAATATTTCTTTGAAAGGTTCCGATATTCTCTTGTGGGCGTTGCATGGGAAATGTTGGTTACAATAAAAGCAATCGATTCAATCACCAGTACATCGTGTATTGTCCATCTCACAATATAGTCACGATTCTTATGATATCTAACTTCCTTGGACACAACTTGGAACGCGATGGTTTCCACATCTTCAACTGTTCACCAGCCGACCTCCTCAAACGACTCCAGAAGAATCTCTTCCCCTCGTCCTCTGTCAGTGTCACGCCGTAGAACCCATCGAACGCCTTTCAAATAGATAAAGGAAGCAAGAATGAAGTATAAAAGATTGAAATCAGCAGCGAAAGAAGTTGTGTCTAGAAAGAAAGAAGAGCGAAAGGATGATTTTGATAGGAGGGTCACTGAAGATTTCCAATCAAACATAATTTTTTTGCGTAAATCCATCAAAATAGCCAGAGGAAAAACTTCTACCTCGGAGCTGAGTACAATCAGGAGTCAAGTTGGGAGCATTATAAAAGGAGAAGAATGTTAAAGAGACGGAAAGAGTATTTTGAAAGTTTGTTTGAAAGAGAGGAAGTGCAGGTACAACATCCGGCACCTTCCATGGAAACTAATATAAATGTTGATGAAAGTGAGATAAGCATGGATGAAATACTGAAAGCGTTGAAAAGTATGAGAGAGAGAAAACAAGAAGGTTTATTGCGCGTTCGTGGATCTAGAAAAGGCCTATGATAGTGTGGTGAGGAAAGAATTGTGGTCAGCATTGTCCGTGAACGGTGTGAGCGGTGTCCTCATACGAGCATTGCAATCTCTTTATAGGGACTTTAGTGCTTGTGTAAGGATAAACGGGGCATACACCGAATGGTTTAATATCGAAAAAGGTGTTAGACAGGGATGTGTAATGTCACCGTGGCTGTTTAGTCTGTTCATGAACAATTGCTTGACAGATTTAAAAGATAATTAAAGTGGGTTCAGAATGAATGCTACTGTTAGTGTTACTCGTCAAATGTTTTCTCTATGCTGATGACCAAGTATTACCTGCGTCTTCGGCTGAGGAGTTGCAGGAGATGGTAACTGCTATGAGTGGAGCTTTTGTTAGGAAGGGAATGAAGATGAATGTAAAGAAGACGAAAGTGATGGTGTTTGAAAGAGATGAGGTGCGGATTGGTGGAGGGGTTAGTGGCCAACCCAAGTGTCGGAAATTTTAAGCCGCCCGAAGGTATCCGACATGGCTTAACGACTGCTACCAATGATAACAACCGGGACCGACTGCTTTACGTGCCCTCCGAAGCACGGAAGCGCTCAAGATATTTAGCCACTAGCGGTCACCCATCCAACTACCGACCGCGCCATCTGTTGCTTAACTTTGTCGATCACTTGAGATCGACGCAAGCCGCCGGGCTATGAGCGCTTCAATGAGTTTGTGTATCTGGGTTCAAAGTTTACAAGAGATGGAAAGTGTTAGAGTGATATTGAAAGAAGAGTGAATGCAAGAAACATGGTGAATGGAGCTTTGCACTCCTTTATGAACAGTCGGAAGGTGTCTAACAAGGCTCGTTTGGCTGTACGTGAGGGAGTGTTGGTTCCGACACTTCTGTACGGAAGTGAAAGTTTTGCCATAGCAGAAGAAACATGAAAGCAGAATAAATGTGGTTGAGATGCGAGCACCTAGAAGTATGATAGGAGTTAAACTGAGTAACAGGATAAGAAATAGTGAGATAAGGAAAGGTTGTGGTCTGAAAGAAGATGTAGTGACAAATTTGAGAAAGGTATATTGAGATGGATTGGCCATGTCGTGAGAATGAATTAAGAACGATTGACGAAATAAGTGTATAAGGCGAGTGTGAATGAAAGGTAGCTAGCTAACCTAGGCAGAAGTTTCGAGACCAAATCAGGGACAACTTGAAAAAACGCTAGATCAAGAGTACCCTAAACCAAAGAGCGTGTATGAAGGGAATAATGAAAGTGGACGAAGCGAAACAAGTATGTAAGGATCGTAGCAAGTGGAAAGAAGTGGTCTCTGCCTACCCCTACGGAAAAGAGGCGTGATTATTATTATGTATGTATGTACTTTTAGCAAAACATTTAGGACTACCTTAATTTTTCTTTTTTTTTACAGTTTTCGGGATTTAGTTAAGTTTTTGAAAGTTTAGTTTTTGACTTAAATTATATATAAGTGTATGGTTAAGCCACTTTGCCCTCTTTGTTCGAATACAATGATGTCTGTACAACTGTTTTACCAGGTTCGAATAGATATGAAAAAATTACATAAAAGTGTTTACCTCTCTCTGGTCATGATTGGATTTGTTTTTAAGTCATTTTACTCGATAGCAATATCATATTTATTTGGATATAAAACAATTTACTTGAAAATATTTAAGTTACATTTTGGATATAATACACTTTGCTTGAAATTTTTTGGATGTAATGTTTGGATAACAGCTAATTTTACCTATCTGAGATTTTGTGGTATTTTGTATTAACTCCATAAATTAATACAAATATTTGACATACGATATTTTTTTTTACATGTATCCATTTGTAATAAATTTTATTACTAACTCACTAAGTTTCATAGAGATATCTTCAATACTTTAAAAGTTATGAATTTTTTAAAACTTTAATCGTCTCTCCTGAACAATTTACTAAATGGCGGTTAATACAATTTGCCTTTCCACCGTCGATATTCTAGACAGATTTTTATTATTATTGTATTAAAGTTATGTATATCGACGGCACCGCGGAGGGTCGATAAGATCTTTGTACGAAATGGAATCCGTCAATTATGTCAATAAAAATCAGAATTGAGTGAGCTGTCACAGTTCTTAACGGAAAGCGATTTTGCGCGCAATTGACAATAATTTTGCATATTGGTGCAAAATTATATCAATTCAGGCGCAAGAGCAAAACAAAGATCTACACAGTTACTTACAAGTAGAGAATAAATCTATATTATATACTGACCGGCACGGAAACTTGGCCACCTACAAAATTTGTGATAACTTCAGTTTTTTTCAGTTTGTACACTTCTAATTTAGGCCAATTTAATCGTTGTTCATCTACTTAACGTCTTTAATCATTTTTACTCATAAATTTTTTTTAATGAAGTTTAAGCGCAAAATCACATTTACACAAAATTAAACACTGCAGTTTTGAGCACTAGGAATTAAAAACTGTTTGATCTTTGACAACATTTTGTACTTTTTAATATCGCGTGTTTCCTCCTCTAGCCCTTATGACCGCCTGCATTCGGTCTGGCATGCTTTGGATGACATTCTTGATGTCCACTTGCGATAAGTCGCGCCACGCAGTCAGTGCAGCATCTCGAAGCTGGCTAAGGGTTTGTGGTAGGTTCGATGCTGTTTTAATTGTCGTTTTTAGCTTATCCCAAATGTGCTCTATTGGGTTTAAGTCGGGGCTGCGAGCTGGCCACTGTAATTTTTGAGTACCAACCTCTTGACGGTACTCATTTACGATATGAGCGACGTATGGTCGTGCATTATCATGCATTAAAATGAATCGGTCATATCCAATAAACCCTCCAAAGGGTACAACATGTTCTTGAAGGATATCCTCGAAGTATCGTGTTGCAGTTAGAGAGTTATTGACGATGACCAATTCTGTACGTGCATCAGAACTAACGCCACCCCATACGATTATAGAGCCTCCACCAAAACTCACTGTGGGAGTGGTAGTAATCGCCAGATATCGTTCACCATTCCTTCTCCAGACACGTTGTCGATCATCAGGTGCATTTAAAGCAATCCTGCACTCGTCCGTAAACAAAACCCTTTCCCATTGTTCATGGGACCAGTTAGCATGTTCGCGGGCAAATTGAAATTGCGCTGCTCTATGCTGTGGGAGAAACTGTGGGCCACGGGCTGGTCTTCTTGATCTTAAAAACTTCCTCCATACGTCTTCTCACCGTACGCTCACTAACATTTACATTCCTGGAGATTTGAAGCCGCTGCCGGATCTCGACATCAGTAAGGAAGCGATTTCTTAAAATCTCTAACACAATAAAGTGGTCGTCACGAGCTGACGTGCAACGTACACCGCCACTACCTGGTCTGCGTGTGCAGAGGCCAGTCTCTTGGTACCGTTTTAGTGCATATTGCATCGAAGAACCCGGTACGTTAAGGATAGTAGCCACTTCACGATGGGTCATCCCTAGTTCGACTAATGCCACTGCTTGTGCTATCTGACTTGGTGATAGAGGCATTTTTATGGATCCTAAGGCGCCTTTAGATGTTTATTTATCACAATAAAACCAAAGATCTTCGACAACTTAACGCTTGCAAATTCCAGAACACAATTCAAAACGTAGACTTCGTCGGATAAATGACACGGTTCAACTAAACTTCAGAAATCAAATCAAAATGCACTTCAACTTAGTTAATTAGGCTCTTAGGATTAACGTAAACATTATTTCCACCCAATTATACATTAAGAACAAAGTTACACACACTTAAAAAAATGTTATAGTCTGCTATGAGTTTGGCCAAGATTCCGTGCCGCTGAGTGTATATAAAAGGAGAAGCTGAAAGACTGACTGACATATCAACGCAGGGCCTACGCTATAAGGGTTAGAAACTTGAAATTTTGCACAGGGGTTCCTTATATAACGTAAGGGGGCACTAAGAAAGGATTTTTGAAAATTCACCCCTAAGGGGGTAAAACGGGGGTGCAAGGTTTAGTATGAAACTTTGCCGTTTTTGAGGGTATTTGAATGAAATTCAGTATGAAGGTATTTCATTGAAAGTTATGAAACATGTTTAAATTTTTTTTTCGAAAATCATCCCTTAAGGAGGTAAAGGGGGGGCGCAAACTTAGTAAGAAAGTTCTCTAATTTTATCAACTGTTATATTAGGGATTTTTGGCGGACGAAGCCGCGGGTATAGGCTTGTATGAAATAAAATGTTAAACCAGTTAAAAATAAAGAAAAGAGATAAAGAAAAAATATATTTCTGAATTTCTGCGGAATCCAGCGCTTTATTTGGCAGTCCTGATCTGATAACTTTTTCCCACTTCTAGCATCTATCTGAGTATATATCTATAATCTGTAAGTTTCTATCTGAGTGAAAAACCAACTACAGAGAGAATAATTGAATGAAAACTCATTCCATAACCAGCTCTAATATTGCTACCGCCACGCCAGAGTATTTTTCTATACATACCCCAATTTTACGTATTGGTTGTTCCCCATTTTAAGGGTATACCCATGGCAACTGTTAGCCCATAATTGCAGTGTATTTGCACATCTGTGGGCTGTCAAGTGGTCGTGGATGAGGGTGGCTGCGAACATCTCCCACGCTCGGTTGTGGCTGCAAGTGTTGAAGAAAAAACAACCAGGTTGACAGCTCCCGCCATTTGGGAAGAAGTCTGTGTGACCAATGGCAGTACCGAGGCCATTCGAGTTAAGCCCGTCTCCATCAGTGTGAATGACTTCTACGTAAAGTGCGTCGGTGTAGGTCAAGCGATTGGCGTTTCTTTCCCATTGGCTTCTAGACGGATCCAGGCCTGGAACATTGTAACTAGATATTTTAACTGTAAAGTGAACCCGTAAATTTTGAGATAAATTATACCAATATTTCGATCTACGAGTACCTAATGCGTTGATGTTGATGCAGTTTCTCCGTGACCATAAAATAAGGTCGAAATATCGGTATAAAATACAAAAATCGTGAGTACCTACTATAATAATTATAGAAACATGTTTACTGTTTACGATGTTCAAAGTTTCAAAGCATATTGTAACTAGATATTTTCTATGTTCTCAAGCAGAACCAGAGTCTCATGATTATTGATTGAAAATCATTACCAGTTATCCTAGCTACTTCTCCAATTAGGAATCTTCCAGTGAATCCAGCAACGTGAGCTCCAAGATTGAATCCAACTATGTGCAAGCGGTGGAGCTCAACTTTCTCTGCCTCCACGAGACTGGTGATGAGGTTCGCAAGGCTTCTCCCTACGCTGGGCACGGCGATCACAGCATTTCTATAGCTCTGTTGGGCGAATGCTGACCAGTCAACGACGATTACATTGAAATCATAGGCAACCAGGAACGCTGAAAACCAAGATATAAATCTGTTCACCCAGTGACATACACATTACATTTTATTATTATTTATTTATTATTATTACTGATATTATAAAGCTGATGAGTTTGTTTGATTGTTTGTTTCAACGAGCTAATCTCAGGCACATTCTCAATCTGCAGGTTCGAATTGAAAAAAATGTTTTCGTGGATAGTCCATTTATCAAGGAATTCTATAGGCCATATAATATCACACTACTACCAATAGGTATCATAGCTTCATAGCACAATGAAAAATTTTGCAAAAAGGGGGAAAAATATTTAATAAGTACTAGCTGTGCCCGCGACTTCGTACGCGTGGAATTTAAAAATTTCTAAAACAAAAGTAGCCTAAGTTACACCTCATTACATCAGCTGTCTGTCAGTGAAAGTCCCGTCAAAATCGGTCCAGCCATTCGTATTAGTATTAAATTATCACTTGCTTGGGTGAAGGAAAACATTGTGAGGAAACCTGCATACCTGAGGGTTTTCCAAAATGTTATCGCGAAGATGTGTGAAGTCCGCCAATCCGCACTTGGCTAGCGTGGTGGACCATGGCCTGTACCCCTCACTTTGTGAGAGGAGACCTCAGCCCAGCAGTGGGACAGTTATGGGTTGCGAAAATGAATAATGAAACTAATAATAATAAATAATGAAACTCATAGTACCATCTTTCACAACGGGGTTCAAAGATTCAAATGCACTTCCTTGGTGTCCATGTATGATGATGGCTGTGTCTCGTGACTTAATGATCGGTGAATCATTGATTGAGGCCTGCGAATGCGTAAGTTCGTATCCATGTCGATGAAATTCTCTGAAATGGAATTTAATTATTCATAAAAGCGTATCGATAAGCCTTCGGATGTAACTTTTACTAAATTGGTTATTCATAAAGAAAAATATTAATGTTACATTATTTATAGGTATTGTGTTAATACTTTCAAAGATTTCTCATTAATTTGGCCTTTTAAAAATCGGGCAATTATTCAGTCTAGGTAACGCTTGTTGATACCAACAAATTAAGCTAATTAACCCATGGGAATACTTCGCATTTTACACCAAATAAGTTAATTAAAAAACTACCAATACAATGAATGTGGTAAATGTTATCTTGATGCCTCATTGGGCACCATTTTGATGTTGATAAATTTTTTAGTGGACAAAACATGGCGGGTTAACAAAAACATATTGGGGAAATCAATACATAGTAGGTACTTTGTTTTTTCTGTTAATAGCCAGCCATTGAGCAGACGAGCCGCTTGTCAGGTCACTTAAAATCAGTGGCAGTTGCAAGCAACGCGATGTTTATGCCTTTAAAGTAACTGATGTCCATCGGCGAAGATGAACCAGCAAATGGCTTGGCTGCTTGTAAGTCAATTCATCATTACAATAAGTGGGCTCGGGTCTCCTATCACAATGTGATGGGTACAGGCCATAGTCCACCACGCTGGCTAAGTGCGGATGGACATACTTTAAGTAACTTTGAGAACATAATTCAGAACTCTCTTGCTGGTTTCCTCACGAAGTTTTCCTTCGCCGAATTTATCACTAGGTATATTACCTATTACTTAAATTATCACCAATATTATCACTTGCGATAATAATTAATATCAAACCAATCGACTTAATAAGTTAATAAGTCATTTACACAAAATAAACTTTAAATTTTATTAACTTACCTGCTGTAAACAAAATATCTATTTAAACTTCCCTGACTCTGATCCCCATTCGTGTAAGCAATGTCAGCGCAGAGGCCAGCTAAAATAAAGTATATATAAGGATAATAATTACTAAATATATAAGGATAATAATTATATAAGGATAATAATTACTAAATCTGCTAATCACCCTGTTGAGTAAGTAGCAAATATTAGCGTAATAGGCTTGTATCATTGACATCCTTGGGTCTACTGCACCCGTCATTATCGCAAACCATTGCAGGATTCAGAATTCCGCTCATTACGTGAGGATTATGCTATAGTCCCGCACGCTAGCAAAAGGATGGGCAGGAAAAAAGTTATAGAGAACTGTGGAATATACTGTGATTCATATGATATTTTTCTTCAGCGAAGCACTTCAAATAGTTACGCATAAAATTTTGAATAATTGGATTATTTGAACACGCGACCCAAAGCCGTAGACTGTCAGCGCGGCTATCACCACAGTATAGTGATCACCACAGATTAGTGTAAAAGGTGGCAGGGAACAGCTACTTGAGGATATTGATAAGGATACACTTTTTATATTAGGACGAGATACATTATTAATAAGAACGTTACGGTACTGTACCTAAGTACTTATTAATGATTTAAATCATTAGGTATAACTTTGTTCCAAAACTTGTAAATTCAATTGTAATATCAACGAATTTGCATATCACTATTACTTATTACAGCAGTGATAGTAGTTTGAACGTTGGACTCTCGAAATAGAGGGCCCGGGTTCAAACCCCGCACGCACCTCTAAGTTTCAAAAAATATCTGCGAATTAGAATTTCATTATCACTTGCTTCGGTGAAGGAAAACATCGAGAGGAAACTACCCACTTGAGAGTTATCCATGTATGTACTCAAAGGTGTGTGAAGTTCCCAAACCCGCACTTGGATAGCGTACTGGATTATGATCTTTACCACTACCAGTATGAGAGGAGACCTTAACAATGGGACAGTTATGGGTTGCGATGATGGTGATGATGAATACTTATTACACTTATTTACATTAGTGTAATTAATTCACTTACACACTAAAGTAGTGGATAGTAAAAACAAAGCGAACATTTCGAAACACCACACTTCTGTTAAACAAAGTAAAATCTGCGCTTCCTTTCATATGTCGTGTTTATTTATAAACGTTAAAATGATATCAATTAACTGTTTTCTAGCGATAATTGCTAAATGTATCCTGCATTAACAAAAGAAGTTAGGAATTTGCCGACAGATAAGTTCATTATTTTGAATTTATTTTAGATTAGATATGAGATGATATCATTTTAACTTGGTATGGTATAGAAAGGATATTAGTCAGAATAAAAATCAAGTGTAAAAACATGTCACCAGAATGAGTGAGACGCCTGGAAGATGTGGACTTGGGCGCTGGATTGTCTTGAACCATGAGCAAGAGAGATGAACTTGGAATCAAAGATGGGTCTAGTTACTCGAACTAACCACCATAAACCGTAAGGTGTTTCGTTTTTGCCCCTTGCATGCAACAGGTAATCGATTTCTGACTTTCTTCTTCTTCTCTGTATTACATACTCGTACACGATGTGTTTTATCTGTATTCTAGCAAACTTACCTATTCGCTAACTAGTGTATCTTATTAAACACTAGCGACCCGCCCTCGCTTCGCTTTGGGAAACTTATTCCTTCTGTTTGCAAATATTTAGTTATATATTTTGGATAATTAACACTATATCTTTATAAATTATAGCCTTTGTGTTATTCTGATGTGTAAGCTGTATTATTGTAAAGCTTCAGCGAAATCTATTCAGGAGTTTTTGTGTGAAAGAGTAACAAACATTCATACATCCATACAAACTATCTCATTTATAATATTAATAGGATTACTATTTAAACATCGACAATACATTGCTGCACATTGGGTGAAACAAATTAACTAGCTGTTTGATGAAACAGCTTATGTAAAGACATGAGAGTAGCAATTAATCTCAAACCAACCTCGGAAAGAGCAGTAGTTCTTTCCAAGGTTGGTTACAATACTTATACGCGTTGCCTTGAGGTTATAGAGATGAGTCCTACGAAGAATTGTAAGGCTTGATTCTTACGTCGCCTTTCCATCGTCGCACCACCCTCCGAAGTACGATCTAAAATTTGTTTCATGGAAATCTTGAGCAGACTCACAATATTATTTTTCAATATTATTTAATTTATAATTATCAATATTACATTTCATGCAAAATGTGTAATAAGCGTTTTAAGTCTTTTGAAGCGTAATCAAATAAGTGGTGTGTGATTAAAGTTTTCTTCGCTATGATCGATGTTAGTTGGTTAATTCTCATGGCAATCGTGGCATGTGTGTTGGTTTTTGTCTTCCATCTGGCTATGAAAAAGTTTAATTGAATGCTTGGTTGTACTTCGAGATACCTTAAAAAGTAATTTGTGAAAAAGCCACATGTAGTTACTGTAGTAAATTGATGTAGACTCACACTTGTAAACTTGTTGTAAACTAATAATGAAATTAATTTGCAACTAGTTCTGTTCAGCGCATTTCAGGAACTCGAGATTAAATTGCTTGCTTGTGTCTTCAAGTTTATAGGGTACTCTCGAGTGTTTTTACAGTTCCATGCTTATGTCCGTTAATTTCCATAATGATTCTATACCTAATTTTTCCATACTCCAAAATAAGTAGCCTAGCAATCTTTAAGTCATTATTTGTGCAGAAGCGTGGTGAAAGTCACAGACAGATAGAAGAGGAATGCGTTCGAAATGAGGTACTGATGACCCTTACTTGGAGCCTGGACCGCTCTGTGTACCAGTGTCAACTAAAGTTCGACCATTCCCCACGGCTTTCCAGTATTTACCTGTACCAAAGTCCCAAATATTTCGGACCTATCGCAAGAAGACCGCATGACGATGTGGAGAAACTTATGATGATAGATAAAATTGAGGTCAGGAGGCCTCGAAGCAGAAGCCGCAAAAGATAATTAGTCAACACGACACCCATCAAGCCGTTGATCGTCAAAGATGTATCCTCCATACGTGGTGGAAGACAGTTGATCCAAAAACCTCAGCGGCATCGGCAGATCCAAGATCCTCAGTAACTAGGGAAGACTGGAGAAAAAATCATTCGAGTACTATTTTATGCCAGATGATCTAATAATATTAACCTTGTCCTCAATATTCAAGTGAACAAAATTGGTTGCCGTCAACAAGCTATCGAAGTGTGTTATATACGAATGTCACCGCCATCATTGCACCCTATTAGTTGGCAGAAACGCTGATTGATCAAACGACTCCTTTTATTAGATGTTACGCGAAATATTACAATGACGTTTCAATGTCAAAAGTATCATAATAACGTGAATTCGAAATTTCAATATGATTTAACACTAATCCACGATGCATGCCGTCGCAACCTATTATTAAGACTACACTTAGCATAAAATGATGATGATAATTTCTCCAATGTACATGTATTAGTGAAAGTTTTGTTGGTTGTCCTAAATAAATAAATAAATTACCTAACGACTTTAACAAATTATTTTTAGCAGTCTATTTGAAGCTAATATAACTATATAAACTTAATGGGTCAATGGTATAAGCAGTATAAGGGGTGAGGGATACGGGAGAATTTGGCAGGACGCGGCCATAACTCGTCCAAGTGTGCAACTTATGAGCCAGTACGCTTACTGACCCGAAATTACTTGGCAGAGCTCTGGAGACGGGCTCCGTCTTGGCCACCTAGATACAGCGGTACTATGTTATGTATTTACACTAGTGACCCGCCCTCACTTCGCTTCGGGAAACTTATTCCTTGCGTTTGCAAAGATTTAGTTATATATTTTGGAAAATTCACACTATATATTTATAAATAATAGCCTATGTGTTATTCTGATGTGAAAGCTATATTACTGTAAAGTTTCATCAAAATCTATTCAGTAGTTTTTGCGTGAAAGAGTAACAAACATACATCCATACATCCTCACAAACTTTCGCGTTTATAATATTAATAATAGGATATATATATTACGCTAATGTTATAACGCAAATGTAGTAGTGGTAGTTACTGCAATGGTTTGCGTATTTTTCCTAGCAATTTTTATACATATTCATCTTTGTGTTTTTCATGTTTTCCATCGTCCTGTTCTAGCGCCGTAGGTAGGTACTTGTTCGTAACTTTAAGGTTAATACGCATTATTTTTATCGCTGTTTTGTTGTTATTGCAACGTTTAATTGTTTTCCTACCATATATTAAAATAAACGCTAAATGGAACTATCACAATAATTAATAAGGCAACTCTCTCTTTACTCTTTGTCTATTTATATAGGAGTTAAAGTAATACCGAGATTTAAAAGAAAAACTACTCAATTACCAACAAAGTCCAATGCAAACTTATAACTACAAGTTTAACTTGAAACAGAAATACATATGCCTATAATTTCAACACCCGCGATGCCAACAAATATTCATGAGCTGAACTGCAGTACTCGGAAGCACAATGTCCTTTAATAACGAGCTCTAAATTTTGTACAAATCGAGGAGACAATGTACGATTAATCTTTTTAAAAGTTTAATTCAGTCAGAAGGGGTCAGTGTATCGCGCATGCGTGTCAAAGGTTGTCGAGCAGTCGTACCCAATGTCCATGGTAGTTCCAGAGACGTATTCACACTCGCGGGTCGCTCCAAACAGCGCTCGCTACTGAACGCCGCGTAAAAGTTTCCCAGGACATTCTCTGTCCTCGAATAACAGTACGTATAGGACGTGTCCGTCCCAAAATTGGACTCGTTGTGACTGTATGAAAACGGAAGTTGTGTAGTTTCTTGGAAGAAAAATGCGGTTGACGACGTGCGTGGTTTTGCTGCTAGCGACAGCATGTTCCGGTGAGTATTAAAAAAAATCTTGAAATATATTGTTAATGTAACTATTGAAAGTCATGTCATTTAATTTTGTGTGTTACTACGAAATAAATGTAAGTTAAGTTTATTAAAGTTCCAAATGTTCTCGTATTTGTCGGATACAAGTAAGTTAAAAGTACTGTTATTCCGCAAGTGTACCTAATTTAAATTTTTCTAATTAAAAAAATACGATTTTACACTAAGATTTTAAACAAAAGGTATCTTATTGGCACTCTAGAAGCTTAGAAATACGAGATCTTTGAAGGTGAAATGAATGTCCTCTTGAGAAATTCATTCTTTGTATACTTTAATTAAATAAGCTAATCCTTTAAAACTTTTTATAGAATGCAATGGAGAAATGGATTTAGACTTTTTTAAAGACTCAAACATAATTAATTACTTTAGGAAAGGAAAAAGATAGTTGTCAAGCATTTAATCCATATTTATCGTACTGGATGTATCTACCCAAGTAAGAGATAACATCCAATTATATAACGTATCATCAGAAACAAATTGTTTTGTTTCATCTTAATAACATTTTCCTTTGTTTCTTTAAAACATTTTTTTAATGAATTAATAAAAAACTCAAAATTATCGGTATAATTTCGTCTATCAAATAAAACGTACGTTTTTAAACTTCTTTGTCGATTAACCTAACATAAATCGTTCAATTAATTTTTGCATTAGCATGTACACGTTATTTTATCCCATGGAACATATTAGATCTATTAAAACTATTCACGTGTTTTGTATCCAATTGCTTTTAATAAGGCCAATATAGAGAAACTACGTCATTCCCAATGGTCTACAAACAAGTTCAATTTGTGATTTTATCTATACCATGAATGTGTTTTAAATTATCCATTGTATAGATGAAACGTACATAACAGCTGTATATTAGCCGTGGACATATGATACAATTAGCGTTTGGGCTCAACACTACGTGTTTGGGCACAGGTAATCAGGTCACCTACAGTCCATCACTTTGGTGTGGGCAGCTGGAAATCCAACAACATAATATTATGTTATAATAATGTTATAATAATATCATGATATAATATTATAATGTTATATTAATTATGATGCTAGTGGAATGATTCTTAAGAACTTTACAGTTTTCTAGAACTTGGTAAAATTATACAACTGACCTACGTTGATTGGTCGACTGTATAAAAGCGCTACGTTACTCTTGGTTTACAGTAATTGGTTTTAACAGTACTATTTGTTTTCGCAATGAAGAACGTAGCAGAACAGTATAAGATATCATGAGATGCTGATGATGAGATGAGATATATGAGAGCTTAACGCTTTTGACAATTACTAAAACCGAAAACAGTTTACGAATTATATAACCACCTAGTAAGTATACAGATTACACCAGCTGCTGCGACCACCAGTAGCTGCGAAAATATTTCTATAGCTCTGTGTTACCCTAATTTTTAAATTAAATATTCTTATACAGGTAGTTCAGAAACAGCAAGTCATCTGTAACCGAATTTGAATTATAAGTATTTATTTGATAGACGAAAACAAACGGACTTCTTATTCTGACCTTTACTAGAGTTGTTTTAGCGAAGCTAAAAAAAGACTTCACGTAGTAATGTTGGAATATCGATGTAGAGAATTCGTTACAGCTTACATGCACGAGGTAGTGTCGTAAAAATCATGTTGTAGACTCTACAATGTAGAGCATCGCTGGGTATCCGCTGCAACCTGGTTTTACATCGTGTTGTTCGATAAACTGACCGTAGTTGTGAAATGGAACACTAATGTTCTTTAGGACATTCCCGGTGATATACATACAGTAGAAGCATAGAGGATTAGGGAAACGGTAGAAAAGAATTCACGTATAATTTTGCCAGTAATTTTATTCGGTATCCTTATCCACATTGCTTGTATCGTTGACAATAAAAAATTATAAGCATAGCGTACCCGCCTTTAATTGGCAGGTCAGTCGGTATGTCAATTATAGTTCATTCAACTAATGAGGTTACGCACCAATAAAATATTACAGGAATGACGCGACAGGGCTATAAATGTGACTTATAGAAGTCATTGCTGTAATTTCTATAATTAGTTTATTACTATTATTGGTCTTCCGGTATAAAATTATTGAAAAAATGTATGACGTGTGTATAATCAAAGCAAAGATTGATAGATTTTACAACATAATATTATGTTCTTGCTGAATGTTGTTGAATGCAATCTCACTTCATAACAATGAGTTTACCAGTTAGTGATATATCAAAGTTTATGAGTTTGAGTAGGTACTTCTAAAAAATTTCATACCTATGCCAGCGGTCTGTTTCAAGTGTATTGTGACTGAATTTTATTGGAACATGCATACTGTTTCCGTTTGTAAGCAAAGCCTGTAGTAACCCATACCGGATCTGTCTATAAAGCCCCAGACTACGTAATTCGATTCCCTCAGCTTAACTGATATCAAGTTCGTTACAATCGGACATTAGGGTCCTTGCGGATGTGATGCGTTTCATTATCTATAGTTTACAGTTTAAGATTATTCTATTTCTCATCTTCATCATCGCAACAACAACTTTTGGGCTTGGGTCTCCTCTCATAATGTGAGAAGTACAAGCCATAGTCCACCACCCTGGCCAATTATGAATTAGCATATTATACACACTTGCGCATCCTCTGTTCGGTAGTCCAACGTTCAAACCATTACAATTATTAGCTTAATATTATTTCTTGTAAGATTTTATATACGAGTATAAACTGAGAAACAATAAGAACATTGTTATTAATTAATAATAAGCGTACTTAATATTAAACAGCGTCAAAATCACATTAAATGTAGGTAGTCTGTTGAAAAATTGTTTTCTGAAATCCGGCAAAGTTATTACGGTATCCGACAGCGTTCTAACGACAAAGGTGTGAGTGCGCTCTATTACTCGTACCTTCATACTAAGTCCATTGCAATTACTTTAATGGTGCCATGGCAGAACGTCACTTGATGTAATGCTTACACAATTCATCACATACGATACGATAGAAAGCTCAAATAAATATTTGAGCTTCTTGCAATCTGGTTATCAGGAGGCAGCGCTTTTAGGGAAAAATGTTGCGTCATGACGGTTGTAATGTCCTTAATTCTATTTTCATATTATGTCCTGTGATAGACGCAGAATTTATTAGAGTTATCTAAAAGGGTCTGTGGTGTTCTTAATACTAGTATTACAAAAAGCATCACCGATGCGTTGCCGGGTAAGAAAGAAGAGAAAGAGAGAGAGAGAGAGAGATATCATATCTACAGGAATTCAAGGCCCCTTGTTGGTAGTAGCCCCGCCTGCGAAGCGAGTGGTCCCAGGATCGATTTCTGGCGCGGGCAGATGTTTATGTAACAGATAAATGTATGTTCTCGGGTCATGGATGTTAGTGACGTGTTATTTATGTTGTCCATGCCACTCGCGACACAGGGAATCCTATGAGTGTTTTAACGTTTTAAATAAAAATCGGACTTAATAATAAAATTGATAAGAATAATATCGCTTGCTCGCTGTTCTTCGGTTATAAAGCAAAACCTTTTTTACTGGCAGTTTTTCATCACTCGTAAAAGAAGGTGTGGTGGCCGAGCCCTTCAGGGCGGCGACCCAAAGGCAACAATCATTGGATGTAATTAGGTATTCAAGTTTAGTGAACTATTTGAAATATTCGGCAAAGGGATACGCATCTTAATAATGATATCCGTTACGAAGTTAAAATATGCCTTCCGAAATTCCATTGCTAGATAGTTATATAAAGAATCTTTTAATTTAATCGAGGCGGTAAATTAAATAACTTTAGCTCTGAAGTCCAATGTCTAGGTAGATATTTTAAGTTTATACTAAAATACATTCTACTAATATGTATTTATAAATATTTTTAGCGAAAATGGCTTAAAGATGCAGTAACTAGGTACTTTGTCCATCTTTGTCCTTTGTCCAATTTGAAGCTTTTTCTGTCGAAATGGTCTGAAACAAAAATTTTCGCTGCCAGATTTATTGATAATGGAACGATTTAAAATTTAAATCTTTATGTATTGTATTACATTACTTATAAAATGTTTTTCAACAATACAGGTGACAAGTATCCATTAAAAAGTTATCAAGTGTAACCGAAAATGTTCGAACATAAATAAATAGATTCGAAACAGTGATCGGCTAGCGAGGCAATTTACAAACGCAACCATCATGCTACTACGTCAATCCCGAAACAAAAAACAGTAAATGAACTTTATTGAATGAATGAATTCACGAAGGAATTGTGAAATATAATTTTTATATTGGACGTCGTCATTCGTCGCTTTGCTGCGTACATTTAAATGGAATTCATTTTGCATCCCAGTGAATTTGTGTTTTGCGTAGAGATCATAATGCAGACAGTTTATTGCATTCATTTTACAATGATGTGGTTATACATGAATGTCTTTATTAATAGTGTAGTAAACCCGCCCTCGCTTCGCTTCGGAAAACTTATTACTTAGGCTTCCAAACATTTATTTCCTACTAGCTGACCCGACAGACGTTGTCCTGTCTTAACTATGAATATGGAATTCGAATATTTGCAGCGCGCATTCTGTCAATGTTATGTCAAATAGAACGTAGTGATTATAAATGTTCAGTGATGTCAAACGCCATTCGGTTACATTAAAAAAGTTCATATTGTCAAAAGCATTAAGGTTACATTAGAAAATTGAATAATTATGGTGGTTAAGTATTCTTAAATTTTCTAATTTTACGCGCAATCTTCTCGCTTAATTCTTTCATTCATAAAAACTTTCTCCTGACAATAACAATCACAAAAAAAAAGGATTGTGTTTATACCTTGAAATAGTTTAGCTGAAAAAGTTCTTTCATATATAATAGTTGGTAATGTACCGGTTACGTGGAGCCGAGTAGATTACTTAACTAAGGTTCCGGTACCTGTCATATGTCACACTGCATGATATTCCGTTTCCCTTCGTTAATCCTTGGACGTGACAGATCCTGGCAGCTGTGGGTCTTTGTACTGTAACGAACGATTTCGAGTTATCCATCTGGTATAGTCAAATCTGTCAGATAGATTCAGTTATATCGCTGCGTGTACGGATCAAAGGGTTTTATATGAGTATAAATGGATGGAAAATAGATTTTAGGCAGCAGTTCTATTGTAAGGCTCTAACGAGAATTCTCTTTGTTGTTGAAGGTTTTCATTAACGTGTTTTAAATAGGACATTACGCTGCGTTCCTTTGCTTAATACCGCTGATGTTCATATGGCATTAAAAATATTATCATTTCTGTTTATGTTGATTTGCAACAATGCAATGCAGGCAGTGGGCTCTAATTTTCATAAATTGTGGTGGAGTGAGTGGAAGGGCGCAGCTCCCGGTATAAAAGCGTGGTGGTGTGGTGCTCAATAGAACGGCGTATTCACTTGTGCTTCTATATTTGTCATAAATACAGAATACACACAGCATGTCATAAATGTTATATTAAACATTAAATTATATTGGTCAGGTCTAACAAAGTAAGTAATTAATATATAATAGACAGAGAACATGGAATGCACTGCTAACGTGATCGGATCCATCAACGGAAGAGGAAGTGAGACGTAAAGTCACACATGTCATGTTATGATAAGAATGTATTGCAGACAATAAATGGATGCGTTCACCTTTTAACATAAATAATGTTCGCATTAGAATTTAATTATCACTTGCTTCGGTCAATGAAAACGTCGTGAGAAATCCTGCATGCCTGAGAGTTCTCCATAATGTTCTCAAAGGTGTGTGAAGTCCGCCAATCCGCACTTGGCCAGTGACAACACAGCGTGATGTAACTGAGCTCGAAGCTCGAACCGTCAAACGAAACCTTGTTACAATAAAATTTAATTAAATGTCTAAATATATTAGTACCTCGTAATGACGACAAATTTGACGGGGTCGTTTAACTTTGTTACAAAGGTTATTATATTATCTTTCTTGGAGCACTTTTTTGTTGCTCTCGCAATCCTTGCTTTGTCTATTTTACTTTTGAGTTGCGAAATGTAAAACGCTAATATGTTATTAGGTGATTAAAGAGGTATTACTTACAATATTTTTCGACTAACAAAGACATCTATGATATAATTCTTATTTATAAGGATTTATAATTTTTGCCCGCGTATTCGCTCGCTTCAGAATAGCGTTAAAGTTATATATTATAGAACGTAATAGGTATGTATTTTCGGAATAAGAACTATTCTGTCTTTTCCAGCGTCTCAAACTACCTCCAACCTTTCTCAATTCAAAAATTCATCTCAATCGGTTCGGTGGATTACCTAAGCGTAAAAACGTAGCAAACAGACAGACAGACAAAAAATATATATTGTATGATTTAGCCTCTTTTTTTCTTTCATATTCTTCTTCTCCTGACAATAACAAACAACGAAAAATCAGAATCCGTGACCAAGGGAAATATGGATTCAATTTTTTATATAGGTATAGATAAAATATTCAACTAGTAAAACGGTGAATTTAAAAGTTAGAATATACCTAATATAAAATAAAATAAATTACAATTGGAGCAAGAAAACTATTTCGCGGTAACGACATGCGAGAGCCTCATATAGGTAGGTACATTGTGATTTCCTACGAAGAAGAGACGCGATAACGATGATAGGAATAAATGCGATGACGGTTTACTAACGTGAAATTGTACTGTACGCGAACAATAACTAGGTGGTTAGGTTTAAAGGTTCAATCAAACCTTGTATTCAAATTTTACGTGGATAAGCTGAAAATATTTACATGTATATTGTACATTTATTTTTCATTAATCAACGCTGCTAGAAACAATAACTAGTTTAAATTCCTCATATTAATTTCAATTTAAGTCCGTTTCACTGTCACTGTCATGAATTACACTGGAACGTTTCCTCTGTCTCTGAAAAAAACTGTATTAATTTAATTACACTTTTCAACATCAATAATATAATATTGAGCTTACATAATTCGTTTAACAAATTAATAAAGTGATAACCCCCTCAGGTTGCCCGCATTATAATTCTTCAACGAAGTTTTTTGCTATGAACACCCGTGGCATTAAAATTGCATAGACTACGAAATATTTAGCTAATAATAAAGTGATATCCCCGGCTACTCGCATTATTATTCTTCAAACACAATATAAGTGTGAGAACTAACCTTCAATGCATAACGCATCCCTCGGCGTCCCTCGGTGAGGATTGTGTGCATGACCCTGGTCAAGGTGAAGCTGATCTTGATGTTGAATCCGATGAGTACGATGATGAGTCCGATCCATTTGTTATCCATTCATCATGAGATGAGTCTGATCCTGATGTGGAAGACGGAGTCCGGCGTCGACTTTTATGTCGTGTGCGATAAATCTTTGTTTAAGTTTCTTTACGTTTATTGCAATATAGTCGTAATCGTCCTCGTCAGAACGCGTTCGTTTCCCCATATCTATCAAAGGAACACTTTATTAATACACGATATTGTTGCCAGAAGAGCGAAGTGGCGGAGCACTAAAACGCGAATTAGGTAAGGTAGGGCGATCGGTGCATAAGGGGGTAAACAAAAAAAGAGAAATGTCTCAAATAGTATTGTTGGCAACACCAATACGTGTACTACATGTGATCCAATATAGATGTACAAAACCCTATTATAATTTAAATGCGGAACGAAACTGAAGAACAACATGCGTAAGTATAGTGATTTATTTACGCTGGAAGAGGGTGGAATGTTAAAAAGTGCGACATTAAACAGGAGTAATAACTCAAGCATGGCGGAGAGGATCTCGTTTGTTCCTCAAGCCATCTATTTCCTGTTCAGGTTAATCTTAAAGAAACAATAGGAATGTACTATATATGCCGATAGTGAAATCGTTTTGGGGTCGAATCTAATCATTGTCAAAAAAGTAAACAATATGTTTGTTCCCATGGTTTGTCCGTTAATATAAAAGTTATGTGTTTTGGATTACGTTGATAATAATTTAGTACCTTTTAGGGTTTTATAGCCAAAATAAATGTAAAGAATATTCTTCCAATTTTGCCATGACAAAACTGGGACGAATTCGTGGGCACCAGCTTGGGGTATTAAAAATGTTAATGGGTCAACGGAATATAGAGAGAGCTAGATTTAAATACATATTACTCGTATAGTATTCCCACATTCACCTTTATTAGTATAATTATATACCTCTTACCAATGCATCTATGTATTTATTTACTTAATCTTTATTGTAAACCTTAAAAATTAGGGTGTAAAATGGGCGGACTTAATGCCTGGCTTGAGTGGCATTCTCTACCAGTCAACCCAATACGTTACGTTTACTTTTGAAGAGCACTTATCGATTAGATAAAATGATTAGATTATAATTTTGCATTGGCCTATTTATTACATTCTAGAACTGTTTCCCGATACTAAAAGGTTTCGATGTACCTAATCAAACATAATTGAAATCTTTTGAAAACAAATTGCCCGAAACAACGCGATGATTTTATTCAATTATTCGGTAGCCGTCGAAACAGAAATGTTGTTTGGCAAAGCACCTGCGGGCTTTATCAACATTACTTGTTGCGGAAAATGATAAACAATAAAACCTAATAGGTATTTCGATAACAGATATAAATATGACAATTTATCATTGATACCTTTATCGGAGAACGTTAAAAATAACATTACAATCATCCTAGGCGTACTTAAGTTGAATAATGTTAAATTTATTAGTATTATTGTCACAATTTATTTACCTAAGTATTTATTATAATTTTCATAATACACATCATAACAGTGCTCAGTAGTCTAATGCGTTTTTGGTATTAACATACCATCTAATGTTAGTTATGTTATTCTAGTAATAAGTATAGGTAAATGATATAGTAGTGATTCATATTATTGATTCTCATGAGGATTATATAAATTATGTAGAGACGAAAATCTATTTTTTTTTTTAGTGTTTTGGCCAATTGTGGGTCTGTTTCATGACGATTTTTGATCAAGGTAGAATTTTCATGGTTACTTCAAGAATTATAGGGTAGGTAACCACTGATTGCCTATTAATTATTCCAAAATTTTTTTGCTTAATTTATGATGCGCAATGTTATAATTAGGTTCGAAGTTCTGGGTGCCTCACTCTGGAACACAAACACGATACTAGTAATTAATTTTAAGGCCAGTTTTTCCTCATTTGTAACTCTTTACAAGTACATAGAATGTTAATTGTATTATTATTTCTTGGCCTAATTAATAACATAGCATATTATAATCAAAAACATAGCTATTGTTACAACTTTTACTTCCGGCGTTGATGAGCGACTTTTAATCCATACCAATATTATAAATGCGAAAGTAGCTATATTATGTGTGTCTGTCTGCTACCGCACCCGTTTTCATGAAATTTGGAATGAGATAGTTTGAGACCCGGGACCATAAGTAGGATATGTTACTTACATACATTGACTTATTATTACTATGGACATCTACTCTCATACTAAAATCGCGATAAAAATGTCCCAGTCAGTTATGTCATGTCATGTCATGCAGTTAACAAGGTAATTTAAACACTAAAATCATTATGTCACGGTTTAATTTCGATTGCAGTCGTGAACGCGGAATTGTTTCTCTCCTTGCGTTTTGTTGTTCATTAGGCTCGGAAATTTTTCAGCGCGGACCCGACGTCCATAGTAATAATAGGTCAATGCTTACATAGGATACTTACAAAGGATAGTTTTTGTCCGGATCATACCTTAAGGAGGTGAAAAAACAAGTGGAAGGGGTATAAAACCAATGATAATTATTGTTATCAGATTGCGATGATATTTGGCTCTAGCTTTATACCATGACCTGGACTGGGATTTTATTCCCGGTGATACATTCCCGTGGGTTAATTAATTTGTACACGTACAGTATTGTGTCGTCTTCTGTCCCCACGCAGGCGAAGTCGCGAGCACAACCTAGTAGAAACAAATTAAGAGGGGGTATAAAGCAAAATTGGCAATCGTAGATTCAATTTTTACAGTAGTAGATCAAGTTTCTAGAACCTGAAGAAAAACATAGTAATACTTCATTATATTATTGAGTGCAAGATGTAAGCAAAAACATAAAAAAATAAAATTTTCTCGATAGAAAAAAATCACAAAGTTAGGTCTAATTTTCCACTTAAATCAATTTATTTTCAATATGGTGCATATTTTAGAGTCAATATTTTAATATATTATGCGAGAAAGCGAGAAGAATTGCTTTAGATTGATAGATACCTACATAATAATATATTCAAAATTATTAATGACACCTAATTATAATTATAATTACATTGTATAAAAATCTAACCCTAAAAAAAGAGCTTGCCTTTTTTGAGGTAGATGATTCTACATTTACTGAGCCGAAATTTGTCTCATTTTTTACATTATACTGTGCCGTATTCTTGACTGGTGACATGTTATATAATAGCGGCTGTACACTCTCGTGCGAGAGTACTCGCTATGTCTCGAGACGCCTCGGCCGAGACGTCATGGGAGCGAGAGTAGGCGAGAACCCCCGAGACATCACGAGGGGAGGCGAGCGCTACCAAGTACATTCTCATACGAGTGCACTCGTTTAGCAGTCTCGCGAGAGTGTACAGCCGCTGATAAAGTCAGATGCAACCGGACGCGCAACTGCTGCGGCGCATCTATTTGACGTGCGGGGCGGGGCGCGCGGGTGAAATTTGATTTTTTCCTAGCTTTATACCCCCTCTTAAGTTCGTTTAAAGATTTTTATCATCAACTATATCCAACTTATTTTAATTAAACTGCAATCTCAAAAAAACTTAAAGCAAAACTAAGAATCTAAAGAACATATTAAGTTAAACGACCGAGCTAATTATTTCAATAGGAAAACAGTATTCTATTTAGCTATGTTTGTTTATCCGTGTCTAGTAAAGCAGTTAAGCTACAAAAGCCTTTTATTTGTACAGCCACTTTGTTCTGCTAAGTCAGGTTTCCACTTTTTTATTTTAAAACTCTATTATGTGCAGCAGTCCGTAAACAAGTCTTCATAGCTACATACTTTTTGTCTATTTTTTAATTCGTTTAGTCATTAAAGACAATAAATGCGAATGATTTATTAAGTGCTCAGGGTTATTTAGTTTTATGAGAGCTGCGGAATCAATAAAAATAATAGTCTTGAATTCCGTCCTTTTTAAAGTTTGTACTTACAGCGCTTTCCGAACAGATGGAGAGCCAAAAAGGGGTAGGTGTCCTCTATCTGCAAACGTTTGAAGTTTTTCATTAAACACGCCGAATTCTAGGAATTATTTACTAATCCGCTTCGACGTAGTGTAGTGGAGTATGCTTTAGGCGTCCTCGAATTTATTCTATATAAATAATAATTTATATAAGCAGTAATTGGTGACTATTACCTATTTGACAAACCAAAATCATCACCATACGTTGCCAACAAACAAGAAATATTAGAGAAAGGAAGAATGTACTAACACTCAAGTCAAATTACGTAAGTTTCCCATTATTGGCTTAAATAATATTCTGGTATGCGAGCATAGGACGAAGTACGAAGGCTTACAGTTTTGAGGGAAAATGTCGACCTTCCCTCTGAATTTATTACCTAACGTTTGGTTTTGACGTCCAACGAAATGCTTTATCTCTCATTTCCCGGGCTAGGAGACTAAAAAATTAAAATAATATATGGGCCGTAGCTCTTAGAGAACAATACGGTGAATTCAATAGACTGTAAGCTATGATAATCTTATCCAAATTCAAATTAATGGTACTTATTATTATTTTGGTTTATACTTGCAATAGTAACAAAGTATATTAAGAATTTACCATGTAGAAATATCTTGACTTACTTGAAATTATTCTGCTCGTTTTAATAAAAATATAACTGTAATATATGTTTGGATGACATTAACTAAGTTCTTTTTTAAAAACGTGTATAAAACATAAGTGTTTAATAAATATTATAATACATAGGCGTAGGTGCAAAAAATAAAATTAATTTGTTTGAATATACAATAACTTTACAAAGTTTAACAATCAGACAAAACCTAAAAACTTTATACTGTCACAGGAGAAGGTAAAGGACAGGAAAGGATAAAAAAGGCCGATTTATTTATTTCATTTGTTGCACCAACAAACACCAGTTAACACTTACACATGCACATGAGAGGAATATTGTAAGAATACAAGATGAGCATCAACTCAAAAAAAATCTAGGTACTATTATTAGTGTACTTTTATTATTATGACTGCGATACGACACTGTAGACTTTACTTCGCTTCACTGCTCTTCCTTATTTCTTCATTCTTCTTCTTCCTCTTCTCGTCCTCCTTCCGTAGTCGCTTCCGAAACTCAAATGCCCATGCCGTGTCTCAGATCGCTAATTGCGAATACTACATTCCTAATTTAACCGTTTTTTTTCATTATGTATAGATTCTCTCAAACTCTACTAGTTCTACATTGATTGAATAATTTGTATGAAAAAAAAACATGTATGCTTGCTACAATTTTTTACTACTAATGTATGTTCATTAACAGCATGCTGTTAACTAATAGCTGGTTGTGTCCAGAAGTGATTTTGTAAAATTAGATAAGTATTGCAGGATTGAAGAAACATTTTGTGAAGTCTCCATACATTTAGTTATCAGTATTCTTCATGTTTCAGTTATCAGTATTCTTCATGTTTCAGTTATCAGTATTCTTCATGTTTATTAGCAAACATACACTCATCGTGAGCGTTGTTAAATTAGCATACCACCTGGTTGTACACAAGAGAATTTTTATAGCTTGTATATTCCAGGACTAACGAAGGGATGCAAATTTTACTGTGTGCGGTCGCACTTACTTTTCACAAGTACCCTAATAAGTAAATATTCACGTTTTCTTCCCACAATATTACACGGGGCACAACGGAGGCTCCTTTGCATTTGGCAATGAGGCGAACGTAGATTTATAAAATGCGAAGATATGAAAGAAGATCATTTTTTTAGATTGAGTATATCAAGGCTTAGCGAGAAAATATGGCGTGGGGTAAAAAACGCTTAGTTATGTTTGATGTTTGTAGTATTTTTATAGAAGACAAAAATATGTATGTAGTGAAAAAGAATCAATATATTATTAAATAAAACTCTAGCGTTACTGAAAGACTGACAGACAACTCACAGCCAAAACTACTGAACGCAAGAAGCTGAAATTTGTACTTGTATGTTCCTTGGGGAGTTAAGGGGATTTTCGGAAATTTCTCCCTTTGGTATTTAAAAAATGCGGATAAACTAAAACCTTTCATGTCTTCAATGGACTCACTTGAAACTTAATAGATTCCTCAAGTGACGCAAGAAAGTTAGGATTTTTGGAAATTGACGGGCGAAGCCGCGGGGGAAAGCTAGAAAATGTGCGAGCAGGATAAAAGATATTTAAAGATACTAGAATTTCTAGAATGTTCTCTATGAAACGAGACGAGAAATTAAAAAAAAATCCGGAAACGAATCCGGAAGGAAGACAATAAGGAGAAAGAAGAAGAGAAAAAGAAGGATGGAAAGATTGAGAGAAGATGAAGAGAATGGAGAAAAAGAGGAGGATCTACCTATATGATGATCATATCAAAATACGTTTACAGTATAACTTAAAGCAATATAATATACAATTGTATACGAATACATTATACTTGCGCACTGTTTCAGAGTTGGATGTAAAATTACACGTGTGTTTTAACTTAAATAACAGTTACAGAACTTCGACAGAAAACATACATCTTTCGTTTCAACACGTCTTTTTATGTTTACTTTAGAAATTTTCGTTTAAAATTCAAAGGGGCAATAACCTTGTAGTGTTATATTAATGTCATAATAGCAACAGACATGTTCAACTAAGTTTTGACTTCTAGCTACAGTCAGCGCTGATTGAAGAAACTCCCATAAAACTTGGCGCCAACTTATATGTCTTTTATCGACGCAGTCTACAAATGTGTCTAACTTTTGTATCTAACTTTTTCACAACTGTTTATTGTTATAGAAATGATAGCGTACATGTTCCTCTATTATTCATGAAAATGAATTTATTTGTCACACTATCAACAAAATAAATTTTAACGTGTGTATTGACGTTAAAACCCCCAAAATCACCAACTCTGCCAAGGGGTTTTACCACAGCACTCTGTTTTCCCATGCTAACTAATCGTTATCTACCTATACCACTTTTACCTGTGTCTCCGTTCTTTGATCTATACAGACACGCGTAAACACATGTGAGATCCATGTACATGCGCGTCCTCGGCACTGATACATGATTGTCTTGATGGGAGGTGATTGTTAAGCAATGTTAGCTTCTAGATAAGCTTGCAGGATCACATACAATAAGTTAACTTTCTTTATTTGTGCCAGTCGAATAAGCCGCGGGAGGGTCCTGGTGACCTATAAAACAGGTACTCAAACCTACTTCAGCCACCAGGCTCTCACAAAGCACTATTCAGTATAATATGTATTTACATGACAACTTGCATTTTTAACACCCTGTATTGTATAGCATACACCCTGTTTTGTAACGTTTGTGAGCAAATAAATGCATTTTTGTTTGTTTGTTTGTGTTTGCAGATTATTTGATACTTAGGATTACTTTATACATTATGTATTATCAATTACAATCATTAAGTATTATCCATAGGTATGTATCGTGCGAATTTATTTCCGCTAAAATACCGCAAATACGTTACGCGTTGCAATTCTAATTCAAAACGATTTATTATAACCTCTGATTTAAATGTAATAGTGGCAATAAATGGTGAGTTGGAATTTAGTTGTTTGTTGAATACAAACAACTAAATTTTATTGTTTATTATTATTGTGTATTAATATAATAATTACATTGACTTACTGTTATCTCGACTGAATTATCGTCAGCGTGGCAGAGGATGTGGGATTGTGCTACATTGAAATAAGCGATAATTATTGCAGTGATTTTATAGTTTAAAACGTTGTTATTGAACGTGGTTATCTGTAACTAGGCGGATGATCTTTTGCCTTTAATATTATTTATAAGGAAATCATAGCATATTGTCGCGAGAAATAAATCGAGTTTTATTAATATTTGTACCCCATATTGCTCACAGAACCGAAAAGAAACATTTCAAATACGGCACAGAAAATATGATACCTCTCTTTGTTTAAAAGAAACGTAATTTAGAACACTTCGCCCTTAATTAATGAAGCTCATTATATTTCAATATAAATATGAATGTAGAACGTACAAGCAATGGGTGTTGAAAGATAGTTAATATGAGTTTATTAAATTTAATTAATGCGTAAACCGTTCTAATTAATTCAATAAATAAATTCAAAAGCAAATTCAACTCTAAGTTGGTTTTATCTTAATTTTCACTTTTAAAATATATTTTGGGATGTTTTATTGAATTGTTTTAGCCGAAACGTCTACTGGAAGAGAAATTGTAACAAAGCGGCCAAGTTAGTTAGAATGCTTTTACTTCATGGTTTTGTTCGCAACTTCTATGAATTCGTACACTGGTGTAACTTATATTACGGTAGCATGTGTGTACTCCGATATTAGTTTTACTTTGTTTTGCATCTATTTACCTACAAACGAAATTAATTCGCCCGGAGATTTTTTGTCGATACTTAAAAATTGATATTAATCCACTTCGAGATAAAATATTCATAGATATTTTAAAAATATTTGTTTTACCAAAAAATATTGCTAATTTTGAATGTTATTATACATATAACGTATAAAAATATGGCAATAACAGACTAATTTTTATTTCAGTGAATAGGATAGACTGTCGTAAATCAATTTATTATTAAGTTAGTATTCTGTTATACTACTTGACCAGAATCCCACAACAATATAGGTATGATGATATTGATGATTTATATGTAGAATTATAGATACACCTCTATCCCGTCCACAAAGGAAACATGCATATTCAGTAGGTATATTAAACTGCCCAACATACTTATTTTGGTGAAAAATAAAGAGTGCTATAAACTTTCTCATTGTTACTGAATATTTATCTAGTAAAAGGATAAAACAGATGTTTACTTTTTTGTTATTATAAGATTTATCATTATTGACATTGGCAGAAAGAACAACATGGGTTTGGTACAGCGCTGGCTCGAACCGTGGTATGTGGTACGTATAAAAAGGTATCATAAAGCCTAGCTCACAACGAATGCTTGCGACATTCCGGAACGGGGGTGCAAAAAGGCAACGTTGACCTAAATGTAGTCCTGTAAAAATATTAATTGTCTCCCGGTTTAAAGTAACATATCCTCCAAGCATTTCGACAAATAATTTAACGTTTGATGGAGAATTGTATAATAACATCTGTGGATGTTGTTGTTGTTGTTCTTTTGATTGTTGAATATTGCAAAACAACGACATTAAAACCCAAAGAAAATTGCGACCGCCGATAATGAATAATAAATAAAACGTTCGTTGTAAAATTTCCTCCTTCGGTCTTCGATTTTTTTTAAATATACTAATATACCTACACATATAGTAATACGTGCGTGTATATGTATAAATACATAAATTAATGTAATAAGTACGAGTATATATTCACGACCACTTGGAAGAATACTCTTCTTCGTCATTAAATTAGTTTTATAAGTTTTGCGCAAAATACTCTACCCGACTTTTGTCTTTGTTCGATGGATTAAAACCGATAAGGGATTGGAAGTGTCACGACACGGTAATGAGAACTTGTTTTTATAGGATATGGGATTATGTGAGGAAAATATGATACTAATGTAATATTAAATTTTATGATTATGAAAAGAACTGAAACAAATTTAATTCAAAATTGTAAATCAATTTTTATCATTAACCTTTTTTACGCTTTATTAATTTTTGCTCCTTTTTTAAACAAAAGAATAAGTACTATAAAACGTATAGGAATAATGTAAATAAAAACAAATGATAGGCAAAAAATCTTTTAACGCATAAATCCGACGAATGAATCCCAGTTTGTGTTTTGTTTCAATAAATTGTGTCGGAGGGCCGTTTGTATCGCAATAACGTATAGCATAACGTTGGTAAAATAAATATTTATTGCTCTGGTCATTACTTCCTAATGTTTTGTGAAACTAAAATGCTATAAAAGTATGTTTAAAAGCGTTGTTTACACAAGTGAGCCATAGATAATAATTTGCAATTTTTGAGTATGTATTTGTTAATTAAGTTAAAAAAAATGAATAACTTCGCAAAACTCGTGTTTAATTTTCAACGAAAAAGGTTGAAAGAAGTCAAGTCCTCCTTGCATTCAAAATTCAGGTGTTCCTAATATATCCGGCATGGAAGAGTAAAGAGGAAAATTTCTGTGTATTAAAAAGTGTTCGTCGAAAGGAATTAAATAAGAAAGGAAAGAGGAGAAGGTATTCCTTACCATGGAATACCGTTCTTCATGGAATAAGGATTGCCACATTTTGTAAAGCAAATATCCATTCTTGGAACCTTTTTAACATTAAATAAACTGGAGACCAGAAATCGTGCGAAAACTATTGAACAGATCTCAATCCGAGTTTTTAAGTAAAGACTAAGAGAAACTTCGACTTAAAAACCATTAGATAAATTGAGTGTGTAGTTCGAACCAGATGGCACTTTACTTCAATTCACTTTACTTGTTATATACAAATTAGAGATTTTGCTACATATTCGCTCCTGTACTAAATAGTTCTTGGGCGTGAACAATATGTGTAGGCTTAAAGAATTAACTCATTGAGTACTGGTACTAAAAGCTATAGACTAAAATGTTTTTTAGCGCTTTCTTTGTAGGTACAGTGGAGAAGAATAGGCAAGAAAAGCTAAATTTAACGAAACAAGTTGTGAGTATCATACTACATTTTCAATGCGTTGGCCAACTCTGATATTTCTGATGTTATATGGACGAACTGACCAGTTACCGTCGAGAGTCTGATCGGTTGTCTGGTCAGGAAATAAAACCACTCAGCATGCCCTAGTAGCGCTATAACATAATGGAGTAATGAAAGGTCAAACCCGATAAATATATTAGTTTCAGAGCGTGACCACGCTAGTAATTGCAAAATAGATATTTTACGTGATTATGTCACGGACTGTCACTGCAATTTGCATTTCAATTGTGTGTTGAGTGTGATGACCTATGTCCCAGGTGTACAAAGCGTTTTACAGTAATTTAACCAACAACTTTTTTGGTGTCTAGCAGTACTTTTTAAAACTTACCAGAGGTCTTCTTACAAGCTTTTATTTAACTTGCAATGTTTCTAGGTATGCTCGAGTCAAATCTTGCAAACTGAGTTTGAACTACTTCCAAATACTCTACGAACTTGAAAATTTGTATATTTTTTGGTCCGATGAAAATGCAATCTTATGGCAAGCATAACCAGATACGATCCTCAGGATTGGCTCCAGACAAGAGAACTCCTCAAGGGCTAGCAGAACACTGATCAAATTTATTGCCTTGCATTTATATAACTCATTAGAATTATAAAAGGGTGTTTTTAGTTTTTTAAATTATTGATTTTTATACAAATAGGCAACAAACGTGAAAATGGGCTTGATGATATTTTGTGAAAATTAAAGGTCCATCCAGTGTTTGAACCTAGACATTGGACTTAACAGGGGGCCCTGTTAATTAAGTCCAATGTCAAACAATTGAAAACAAAACATTATTATTACGCGCATATTGTATTATTCGTATTAATAATTTGCAGTCACAGAAGGTCCGCTGCCCTTTTCAAGGAGAATTAATTATTAGTACCTAACAGTAATTGGTCTGTAGTTAACTGTAGTTAGCTGACTAATTGGTGATCTCTACAATGATAGCGGCGTGACCCCGTACAGCTGTTGATTACGATGACCCTAAACCAGATTAATCATCGTCATCGCAATCCACAACTGTCCCACTGCTGGGCACGGGTCTCCTATCACAATGTGAGGGGTATAGGCCATAGTCCACCACGCTGGCCAAGTGCGAATTGGCAGACTTTACACACCTTTGAGAACATTAAGAAGAACTATAAGGTGTGTGTGTTTAGTGTAGGTGTCCTTGCGATGATTTCTTTAGCAAGTGGTTCAATTGTAATTTGCAAATTTTTTTTTAAATCCGCCTCCAGGATCGGGAGTCCAACGTTCGACCAGTCGGCTATCACTACCTCTATTTTATTAAACCTGATTAATATTTATGAGTATATTTATCAAATTGTCCAATAAATATGCATTGATCTTTATGGAAAAATATTTACGTGAATAATTTTCTTCTGAAATGTCATTGCGATTAATTTTATGCGTGTTTTCCACTTCAATGATTGTGTCCTTTATGGTGTGCAAATTTTCCATAATTACATTAATAATAATAGACTCGACCCATATTATACTTTTCATAGGATATTTCATGTACCAATTAATATTATTATCCTTTTTGCATTTCTAAGGAAGTTATTGTTTTTAAAAATTATATTTGTTACCTACTTAAAAAACACTAGGTACTATCCGTAATAATTTGCCCACCTAGTCCATATCTATTGTTTAATATAAATTCTAATGGCCCAAAGAAATTAAATTCTTCATTATAAAATTCCCTGTGTTACCGATTTATACAGATAAAGTATATTTATATATATATTAAAGTATATTTATATATAATTAAAACAGTATTTAGGACCAAGTGATAAAAAATATCTGTCGTGCAAATGTTCGCTTTCTGTTAGGTCGTTAATGTAACAAACATAATTATTTAATTTTCCAACACAAGACCAAAATATCCTAAATATTCAGAGTAAATTCTATCAAAAGTTCACGAATAGTCTCGAAGCTTCTCGAAGTTTGTATTACAATTTAACATAGGCACTGACGTGTATATGGTCTAAACTTATCCAATAAGACTAGTTTCCTTCGTAACTTTCACCGTATACTTTGCTCATTTCATCTAATATTATTGTACGAAAAAATATTCTCACGACACCAATACCGTATTGAGGTGAACTTTAGGGTAAAATAGAAGAAGTCCCTTAATTGCTACCTTTTTATCGTTCTTGAGAACGTGTTATCGCTGTGGGTATCGCTTCTGTTCGGCTCATTGGAGATTTTCTTTACTGTCTTTAATATATATTAGTACTTATAGTGTCTTATACACGTAGGTCTTTCAAAGAATACTTCGAGTGCTATTTGAATATAACTAGTTAAACGCAAGAACAGGTACCTAAGACTACACTACATGGTACTAAGAAGGCGCATATTCATAAATGCTTCAATTACGTGTCAGATTAGTTTGACATATTATTGTATACAATGTACCATCCAATACCATCAAATTGAAACGCAATATAATTTGGCAGACTTGGGCCCCTGATCTCGCATTTAAATATAAGACATTTTTTAAACGATAATGTTTTGCTTGAATTTCAGCGGTTTTCTGACAAAAACCGCAGACTCGTCTTGAACATACGTGACGTGAATGTACGATGGCTATTATTATTCGCAATGCAGATACATTTCATGAGACAAGTTAAAATAACAGAATCATCTGTGGGAGAATCGATAGTGACGTGACGGCGCCAGGGAGCCGCGCCGCGGCGTCGCCGACGCACCCTCTGAGGGATGAATGTGACCCCGATCTGAGATTTTACATCAATGCGCATTAAAACTTGGCGCAGTTAATGCTTAGTTTTAAGCTTTAATATCAACCAGCGCCAATAACCTTGGTTGTGTTCGTGAGATGAAATCACCATTGGAAAGTGTGTCGGCTCAAAACAATTTGTTTTTTAAAACTATTCCGCATTGGTTACGCAAGAGGCCCAGCTTCTTGGCACTGTTCGAAGGTAGCTGTTTTGTTCACTTGGTAAGGAGATTACACTCACTGTTGTTACATTACATAAGAGATAATTATTGCTATTTGTTTTAAATGGTAGTAATATAAATAAATGAATGAACAGTATGAACAATGTATAGGTACATTTAAATCACAACACGTTACTCTATTTTACCGTTCCTCAGGGTCATAGTCCAAATAATAATTGTTAAAGAAATGATAAGGTACCTTACCTTATTCTGATTGCAGTGTTCATGATAGTTATTTTTAATGGAGCTATTCTTTCACACATCATCAATTCGTAAAGCAAAGTGGTATCTAGGTGCATCCTACCTTTCATAGGTATTAATAGGTTTTAAATCAAGAATTTTTACGTGTACCACCACCTCCCTATATCGTCGTATTCGCAGTTAATTAGCGCTCATTTTGATATAAGATTTATTTATTAAACAAATAGGTGAAAATAACTATTATCGATTAACCTGTTTGTACCTGCCCACCTAGTAGTTATGCCAGGAAAAAATAGACAACCCAACGTTTGTATATTCTACAGAATTTTTAATTAATCATAGTCTGGCCAGGAATATTTTAGGCAACCCAGGCGACATAATAAAACATCTATATAATAAAACATAATAAAACATTTTTTATACACGTTACACATATAAACGTTTTTTATATATAAAATTTGATATTTAACAGTTTTCATCCATTACACAGATGGGTGAAGGTCGTGTCTAGTTCGGATCCTCTACTATTAGTGAAAACCTTAAAAGTGAAAGTTAAGTTTAATATCCTATTATATGTCGTGTTGTAATAGAACGAAATAAACCTAACCGTTACGAAAAAGTTAGGTACACCCTGGAAAAACAATTAGAAAATTCGACAACCTTGACTTAACAACTTGATGAGCTGCGCCCCTAATGGATTCTTTTCGGTTTGAATCAATGATAATATTGTCTCTGTCAACTCTATAGACCACCTCATAGAAAAGCAACCTTGACTCCAGGGACTGTTTCCCCGATCCACTGACCTAGTACACACTTTCGACATGACGTCACTGGATAGGCGCCGGTGAGACGCGCCCGAGCGTCGCCCGACTTTAACAACTAGGTATCAATATTGAACTTCTCTTTCATCCTATGTACCACCTGAACCATAATTAAGTTATTATTATTAGAAAAAAGGGGTGTCATGAGACACTCGGTCTAAACAAAGTTGGTAATGCTATAATAATAAAATTTTCGTTATGAATGATTAAAACAGGTGCAACGACATACTTTTTAAAACATTTAAAAGTATTTACCTAGTTAAAAAAAAATCAAATGTATACTATATTTTTTAACATGATGAAAAAAAACTAAGTAAATTACCTACTCATTAATTAGTTAGGTACTTACTATATTATTATAATAAACATAAAAACTAATTAAAATCTGAATCTGAACTTTCATACTTGATAATAACTGATTTTTATTAAGTAAATACACGACAAAAATTTTGACGAAAATATGAAAGTTTTTTGAGCCTACCACTCCACACGTGGGATAAGGAATTATATTATAATAATTAATAATAATTTTAATAAACAGTAACTTACACCCCAATACCTACAACAGAGGTTTCCCTCTGTTATGTGTATACACAAATGAGACATTAAACATCCACAGAACATAGATATCTGTGATAAACATGTTTACTTCCGTCGGGAATCAAACCCAGGAGTTCCTGCCCAACAAAAATAGATACTATGGAAAAGGTCATTAACATTATAATGAAATAACGCGAAAAGTTCTGTTAGTAGCCATTCACCAAATTATGTGGTCGCATATGGTACGACTGATCGCCACAGTCTGTTGCCGAAGAGTCCGCAGATTGGCCCGAACAACAAATCGACAGGGCATGTTAGTAGCGTTTACGACGTCACGTATCAGGTTCGGTGATGGATCGTATGATTATACTAAAAATAAATGTGCACATTAAATATTTGAAGACATCAAATTGGAGTGCAGGACTCTTTATTGCTCACCTCGGTTTAAAAGTTAATATTAAGTAATTTGATAGAAAATTTATTAAATGGTAAGTAATATTTACCTAGTACCTAGTACTAGTGGTAGAGTAAAATCAACAACACGGGCAGCGTTACAGACGGAAAATTTACATTTACAGATTTTAGAAATAGGCTTATGGGTATTAAATTTATAAAGAGCCTGAGGAAAAATGACAGCAACATTTATATTGGGAACAGTGCTAATTTCCGAATAATGTGACAGGGATTTTCCAATCTATTTATTTGTTTCGCTATTAAATATCATAATTTAAGTATATATTAATTTAAATATTGTTTATACTTAAATAATGAAATAGGTAAGCCTTTAACTTACGTCGATTAAACGGAAAAGTATCATTATTATGAAATAGTTAATTATCTTCATTAATTGTGTAATTTGGTCCAAAACAGTCGTTTGGTCGTTTTAGATAACAATATCATTAAAAAAAATTGAGAAATGACACTTTTTCATTAAATTAACGACTTGTTTTATTACGGTAGAATATCCTTCAGAACTTATGACACATTTTGGATTTGGAATTGGATTCTGGACGTTCTTATGCTTTTTAACTGTGTCTCTTTCAACATGGGGACAATGTCTCTATTTTCCATTTTACAGAATGCAATCTTAACTTAGTGCATAAGTCAAAGTGGCCGATGCAGAACCGGCATCCATATTTTGTGCTGTTACCTTATTCTGCGAAATGTGAATTGGAATTTTATTCTCTTTTAGAATAGTTTAGAACTTTAAGTGTAAAAGCTGGAAATGTATTGTCATTTGCCTTTGACATCGCTTTATGACGAAATTATGAACGTAACTTTTTCTGCTGTTTGTTGTTGCTATGTAATTTTCAAAAGAAACACTTTGTAGCTAACAGAATGTTAGTTGTATTTTTAACGAAATAAAACAAGACCAATTAATTCTCAATAGACTGGCATGGGACATTATTTCGTTTCGTAAATATAACTCTATTTAATGTGTTATTCTTTACAGTACGAATTTATAATTGTTCCATGACTTTTTGTTTAAAATGTGTGATAATTTATATTTATCGATATATATTTATTATGTAACATATTAAAAAAGTAAAGGTTCGTATTAAATTTTAAATAAACTATTGGTATATTTAAAATTGCATAAAGTTTTCGATATTTTACTGCTACCTACTCTTTTCCACTTCTAGTTCTAGAAACATTCATAGCTGGGCTTGCCTTATAAATCCATTTGCATTTCCTCGACGTCGGCAACTGAGATTATATAAAAGGCGCAGTGTCCGGGAAAATAGAATGAACGAATGACATGCCTTTCCGCGTTTTATGTTTCCTGATGTCGCCATTTCTGTAGGTGTTTTTCACATTTTTCATGACTCTTAACAGCAGTAAGTAGCAAAACCATGCCCGTTTTCTTTAAATTAAAAAAAATATATTCGTTTATTTTTACGGCATTTAAAGTGTAAAATAAAAGTTAAGAAACAGTATTTAGAACCTTTTATTGCAATATTATAATGTAATTTAAACGTGTTTCACAATTCCATCAGACTTCAGGCTCCATCAAGCTGAGAAAATAACTTCGTCGAAAAAAAATCTTAGTTGAGACTGACATGAATGACCATTATCCATAACCATGAGACGATCCCTCAATATCTTGAAGAATATGAGGTAGATATTTATATCCCTTACAGATTTTTTTTTACTTTTTTATGTATTTTTTAGTCTATGCATAAGAAAACTTAACTTAAATATATAAGGATATTCTTCGCTGAAATCCCAGATGATACAAACAGGTACTAAAGGTTTTGTTACCTTTCATATCCGTGGAGGAAATTACTTTTGCTAGCTTTTAGAAGACGACACTCTATCGATCTATGCAACAGGATATTACATAGTATTCAATATATGTATGTTTTAAGATTATCGTGTAGACATAGAAATCGAGTATCTAAATAACCTCAATTATATCAATATCAATTAATTATTAATTTATTAATTAATAATTATTCTTAGATATTTTACAAAAGGTTTAAATTTCATAATTTTCTTGTCATATACATATAACATATTTCAGTATGACTATGCACTTTTCACTATGATTTTTATATTTATATTTTACTACTGTGCCCGCGACTTCGTTCGCATGGAATTTTATTTCTTTAAATGTTGTCCAAGTCAGAGAACAGTGCTCTAGACATAGAAATATCTAGACACTATCTTTGTAGTGTACACAGGTATCGTCTAGATATTTCTCATTAATTTTAAACACTTGTAGGAATTACGAATATTGTGAACATCCATATTCCATAGTTTGATATTCATTAAATATGGAACTATGGAATATGGATGTTGAAATGTAACTTATCTTACTTCCGAATTCCTTTTCATATTAGGAATTAAAAACACCATCAAATTTTCATCCTTCAGCATTCTTTTACATGATTAATTAATTTAACATCGAACATTTCACAGAGTATTATTTATTGGATACTCGATACAACCGTTAAAAACGATGGATTCGTTGAGCTATATCGTTCCCTAGATAGAGTTCATTGGGTAATCTACATAAAAGGCATTTTCGATTAATTCACATGATACCACCGCCTGATACAAAACCGTTGTAAAATGCAAATTTGTGCTAATAGGGCTCGTATACCATGGTTCATTTTTTTACCGATAACCATCGCGTTAGTGCAGTATCTGTTAAAGTGGTCTCGAAACCACTAAGTAATTAATCGTTAAACATTAAATTTATAAGTGCACACGCCTACTTTAAATTAAAAATACGTATTGATTTCTTATTAAAACAATATCACCTATATTATTATTATTGGACCTATGTACAATATTACCTATATTGTTTCCTTTATAGTTTAAGGTGTACATGAAAATTTAAATAAATAAATAAATCACATAATTAGCCGTAATTGCGAAGAGTTCTTAATCCATCTTGGTTTGTACTGCCGGTCATGTATTTGACCGACTAGCCGATTAGTCGGTTGTAAAGAGGCTGACTAATCGGCCGACTACGATAGTGGCCGGATAGTCAATCATAAGTGATCGATTCATGATGAATTTATTGATTGATGGTTGGTACTACAAGTGATATAAATTGTTGAAATTTTTAGCGAGTAAACACGTAGATTCCACAAGGAAGCTCCTTAATATGCAAAACGTATGTATTCGAGCTAACTTTGATTTACGAAAATTTATAGCGTCTCCAATCATCGCAAGGATCTCTAGTGGCTTCCAATTCGTTATCGCAGGAATACTCGAATCCTTTGCCACCTCTTCAATATCCTCAACGATCTGTCGTTCGCATTGTATCTCCGAAATCATTTTACCAGCCCCGATCCTTCAAATGACGATACTCATGTAGACCTCAGATTAAATCCCTATTAAACTTTTCGACGTGTATCTTTACGCATGAGATAAATACGCATGGGTAAATTTGTGTTTTTTTATTCAACCGAGACTTATTACACCATGTCATGTTAACGAAAAATAATTTTGTATTGTTGTTTATTTTGCATGTATTATTTGGATTTATTGGTTTATGTGCTTGTATTTGTATTATTTTATAATAATGTATGTACTGATATGATACAGCTCTGTCCTAAATTTACTCGACTGGCATAAATTTTCCTATTTAAGATCTGTTCGAACACAAATCTAGCAGTTTAATACTGCTATATCTAGTACTACCTAAGTACCTGTTTTAAGTGTTAGTAACTTTCTTCCTTTTGACATTTTTTAATACTAAGGGTTGTGTTATTTTTAATAAATGCTTTTTGTACGACGATATTTCCCAATTGATTACGGTGTTTTGCGCCGAATACGATTGTCCAATAGAATCAGATATTCGAATTGAAAACTATACAGATCCGACCTCGAAATCTCTTGCCTTTTTTTCTATAATTTTTTGTATGACCATAATTTTAATTAAGATTGCCATCACTTTTCTTTGCAATGTGTTTAGAATACTCTAGATTCCGTACTAATGCAAAGATTCTAGTGTTGCAGGTGCAAGTGTCGTTTTTATTAATTAGAATACCTAGGTATATTGTGGCAATTCCTATAGTCAACCACGTAATAATTCAATTTTAGTTTGTGTCAATAAAAAGTATTATTCAACATTTGTATTGGTAAACAAACACATTTCAACAAAGTTGAGTTATTTAGTCACGGTATAATTTGTTCTTATATACATTAATTTGCAACTCCCACATTTCGTGGTCCGTTTTCACTGAACGCAATATGGGTATAAAAATATTCTTCACATTTTGGGTCTGCAATATTTTAGTTAATCTACGCTCGCATTCTTTATTTGGAAACATTTCGAGTTTGTTAGGCAAATTGGACCGAACTTTTAATTATTTTTACATGCAAACCGCATGGATTTCAGTGTTTTTGGTTAGATCTCTTTATAAATTGGATACGCTTTTGCGGTTTCGTAGTCGAAAGGAAACCCTTATTTCGTTATGTATGACGGTTATAGTATACTTAGTCATTTTTATTGAAATCTATGGAATAGAAAAATCGGAATAGTTATAGATAATGATAAAAATTAATAAAATGGATGAAAAAAAAATGGCTATGATTGTGGTGGTTGATGTGGTGGTATGATTTCAGATTTAGAAACTTTTGTTTTACTTTTGATTGGACACCATTTGTGAAGCTATTTCCAGTAGCTATTGCAACATCTTTTTAATTTATATAATAACAAGAATTCTTTATTAACGCAATAGAACCCAAAACAATGATTTTTAGAATATTTGTCTGTTTGTCTGTGTACGCGGTAATCTCAGAAACGGCTTATCCGATTTGGGTGCGGTTTTCACTAATATATTGAGCTAAGCTTTGTGTTAGTTACATTTAGTTTTGTTTTATTTCAATCGGTTGATAAATAAAAAAGATATGTCCGTACTCGTACGCCAAGTCTCGCATGTAGGTACACTTAATTAAGTTTAATTAGACACAGCTTATCCAAGTTAGATTAATTATCCGATAGTAGGTTCTTCTTAATCTTATTCCATCGAATTTGTTAAGTAGCGTAGCATAAGCTTTTTGCTTGTGAAGAAATTGAGTTCAAAACTTAGGAGATGCTGCATGCTCGTTAGAGTTTACAAAGCATATATAAATATATATCTATATTTACATAACTTAGTATTTTTCTTTTATAGGTAGTTAGTTTTCTTTTATAGTTGGTTCTTTAATAGGTAGTCAGGTTTTAGGTATTGAGGTTCATTTTGTCTCGTATATTTCACTAGCTGCTGTGACCGCTACTTCGTCCGCGTGAAATTTTAATTGTTACGAGGAAATTTCTAAAATAAAAGTAACCTAAAATACTCCTTATTACTTCAGCTGTCTACCAGTGAAAGTCCCGTCAAAATTGGTCAAGCCGTTCCAGAGATTAGCCAAAACAAACAGACAGACAAAAATTTAGTAAAAAGCGGTTAATTTAATATTAGAAACAGACACTCCAATTTTATTTATTTGTTTAGTGTAAAGTATCTACATATTTATTTTATTACTTATTAATGTTTTTTGTTTGTTAGGTAGAGGTTTGTATCATTATACTATAATTATAGTACATAATATATAATTAAACTATTTTTTGTAATATAAATATTGATATTAAAAATGTCCAATATTTACGCGTAAATTGGCGAACGAACTTTATCTCATACAGTAAATATCAAACACGCAACTTTACAAAATTAACTTGTATAAGTTGTTAATGAAGACGAAGTTAATTATGAAAACCAATTATCTACTTCTAAACCCGCTCGCTGAAGTTTCGTCACGCATGGGGCCTTTCTCGTATATTGATCTACGTGTATATTCGAACTAGATTATAGCTTTATTTAAACTGTTATGAGTGTTTGGCAAAGAGATATCTCCCGCCAGGCGAGACAACATGCCTGGTCAGCGACCAAGCTCCGAGTGATTTCGTTCGGAACTTGTATAATTTATCGAAGTTATGCAAGTGGTGTAGAAAACTTCGGTAGCGTGATTCAGGCTTGTCGTGACGTCACCGTGTGATGCGGTGTGATGTCGCCAGAAACGAAATGATTGAAAACTAGTAAACCCGCACTCGCTTCGTTTCGGGAAACATCTGCCTTAGTACGCACATTCGGAAATCGTTATTGACCGATTCGGTCTTGTCGCTCGGCGTATGCGCGTCTGTATATTGATTGTCGTAAAATGGCGGTAAACATTGAATTTTTTATTAGACATGAGATTCAATCTAAACCATTTATGTATATGGAAAAGCAAACATCAGAACCTCAGTGATTGAACAATTACAGGAAAGTTTAAGTTATGTATGTTATTAGTTTCTCTGTTCTCTAGTGTTCAACAGCTCCCATCTCAGGATCGGATCGACTGGTAAAAATAACAAAACCTAGCTCTTAGTTTGCAACCCCTGATATAAGTTAAACGCCTACAAAAGCTCGCGCGCCGCTGAGGCCACCACACGGACACGCCCTAGCTAGTCGCGCCTGCCTCAGGCGCCAGTCAAATGTCACACATTTGAAGTTGCTCATGACTATCTACTATCAAAAATGAAAAAGAAAATATGATGTATAAAAAATATGAAAATCCGTTTCATATTTTTTGACGACGAGTAAGGAAGTACCTAGCTACATACTTCCATGTCTTTTTTCACACATACAAATACATTTATGTCTAACTAATTAGTATGTTAAAAATTCACAACGTAAATTCCTTTTATTGATTTCAGTATGCTATTATGTTCCTGCTTATTGAATAGTGTCGCATACTGGATAAAACTACTTACCCATTGTTCTACGCGACGACTAATTGCATTACGACACTATACTCCACGCGACATGCCTTCTGACACAATGTCAGTTGCTCATTTTAATTGTACCTAACTTGAATCCCACCCTCGCTATGTTGCGGGAAACATGATTGTGACATTCAGAAATAGTATTCGCATTCCGCACCCAAAATGTTTATTACACGTTTCATGAACATGATAATGGTCATAACACCTTAAGCCGCAAGTCCATTTCACATGCCTTAACAAATCGTATCTGACGATAAAACATGCCCTTGAAAACACGAAAAAAGAGTAACTTTCTTAACCTTTATTTTACGAGTGAGTACTTCGGTCACGATGGGCAAAAGAGTCTAGAAGATTTAGAGAAACTAATGGAATGTGTAAGGAAAAATTACTAGAATGGGTCTCACAGTCAGTGTACTCACACAACTACGAAGCGCGTAACACCAGCGTACATGGTTCCGTCATACTTTAAAAAAAGAAAAGTCTAGAGAAAAATGGAAGATGAGATCGCTGGAGTTAAAATGAAAGATAACACGATGTAAACGTAGCCTCCTCTAGTGTTATTACGGCCGCCAATAGGTAAGAATATAATACCACATTGGCTATATAAATCCATTGTATCAAGCTAAAAATTACAAAGGAAAGCAATTTTATTTTAGGACAGTGAAGCTAAAAGTCACAAGCTTTATGTAATAGTTTCTTTTAAAGTTCGGTAATAGGCTATTTGCGTTATCTTAACTCCGACGTGTGTACATGGGACGCGTTTCGATTTATGGGGAGAGTAGGACCGGCGTGTTTGGGTTACGTAAGTTTGTGCTGGCCTAGCTGGTCGTTGGAAGGCTGGTATTTTTATCTTGCTTGCTTACTGTCGATATATCACCCCTAAGAACGTTGTTACGTAATATAGTTAGTGACTATTCAGTGTATCTGACGATTGTAGATACTCTATGTATGTATATTAGTTTCTGCGCTGCTGTACAAACATGATAACTGTGAGTTTCTAACGTAAGTTCTACAATAAAGTTCCATATACTGAGTATACGGAGCTTGTTAATCTATTAAGCACATTGATAGTTATGTGTTCTCGAAGTTCTGCTCCAAATATATGCAACTCTGTTGCCAGTTCTAAAAACAAAAGTAATTTATAGAAGCGTAACGTTGACAAAAACGAATGATTTCCAAAATATTGTAATAACTGTCAATAAAACCACGTAAGAAAACAGCTGTGACTTACATTAAAACCTCGATTACATAACTATCATCCAACTTTACTATCATCGCATATTTCGTATGTCAAGACAACCACAAGTAATCGCTCCAGAATGTTGGAAACTCGTAACAGACTACGATTATACGATCTTGTTTAACATTATAAGGCATTTTGTGAAACCACTAACGATGGCACAAGACATCAACATATATAAGACATTTTTGGAATTGCAAGTTGATCAAGTTATTCCAATATCCATAATTTTGCACGATTATATCGACAATTTAGAGCTGAAAATTTTCTGGTACATATGATTTTATTTTGGAAGTCTGAATAAGCCATTAGGTAACTGTTTCTGATAAGTATATTTTGATGCATTTAGAAACTGAATAAAAACTGAATTCTAAATGAATTAATAAATAATTATAATTTCTGCTGATCTGTGCTGATTGTAGCGCCACTTATATATGAAAGCGTCTTACACTTCGTTTATCTAGACGCGATCTCCACTAGTTATTAACAAACTTAAAGTCAATAGATCGATTCTAAAGCACTTCAAATTACTAAAATTCAGAACTACTATGGTTCTCATCCAAATTACTTTGTTCCGAAACTTATCCTAAGGGACACGCAAAGCATAGCTATCTCCAGAGTTTCCAAATCGATAAACTTAATAAATGTAATCGTAAGAAGCAAATTTAATACTATCATACTGAAATTGTACCTCACTCCCCACCATTACTTGTTTCTTGTTCCACCGTGAAATCTAAGGAAGTAAGTAGTTCGGATTGTAAGCGAGTTTTATTTGAAAGTTTAGTTGAAAAATAAAAGAAGCATAGGTAAACTGAATGGCCCTCTCTTCTCAACAATAAAAATTTAAAAACGACAATTAATTGTATACTTTGCAATGTTTGTAGATCAATGGATACATCATCCAATGGATGTGGATCGTCCAAACAACATACACACTATTTTAGCACACGGTCTGCTACTGGCTACTGCACTGGTCTCAACTTGTCACTGTAATAAAATACTGGACTTTCAAGGAGCATAAATTAATTAAAAGTTGAAGTAATCTGTAAGTTTACCTCATTTAAAATAATAACTTTAAGAGCAAACCCATCTCCCAAAAAGGCCTAACTAACAGGCACAAAATTAATCAAAGGCTGAAATTATTTTTAAAATTAACATCAATTATCTGCCAGACACCGATGACGTACGAGGTAAGAATATCGTTACAATTTTCCATTACATATCTATTATTTGGAAAAGGTGTGTGTATAGGATGTGTATTGAATGTGAACAATTTATTACTGAATTGTTAATGAATAAGATACGTCAAAAACAATGAATCGAGGCTGGGTTTCCATAAAACATTATTGGGGGTTGACTTCAAATGTGCTCTACAGACATTATTCACTTTGAATCACAGATGACATGCTTCGACTATAATTTCCATTGGCTTTGAAAGTCACATTTGAATGGGTGAATTCTACTTGCATAGGTAAATTTAGAAACACTTGTATTGGTTCTAATGCTAGTAGTAATAAATTGGTTGAATAATTTGGTATTCAAATTAAAATTCCATTTGAGATTTTCAACCAATTTCATTAAACGAAATAACAATTTTGATACCACTGCGGTTATAAATAGACCAGTAGGTTTTACCTGAAACAGATGAGGAATATAGATTCGTTATTATAATGCATCAAACATTATTATCAAGTTCTACTATCTGATTTCAACAACAGTATTTAGTAAACAATGAAGCGCATCGCGATGGTACCATTGGAATCGGACATGCGGTATTCGTAGAAACATGAGTTTCGTAGCTGTAATAACGAACGTTGCCTGAATTCTTTACCATTATGGCATACCGTCAGTCAGGCAATAACTGAAATTACGAAATATTACGAGTTATTACATAATAGCTAGTGTCCAAGATTCTATTAGCATAAGTATTTTAATAGACTTAAAAGAGTTGAGGTGCAAATATTTGACGTATCTATACAAATCTTTGCAGTATTCAAATAATGAAATCCATAATTACGTTGGAAACTATTACAAGTAATATTAACAGGAAACTTAATAATAACTCGGAAGTCCGTTTTAAGCTTAGCGATGGGGGCAATAGAAAAGCAGGCGATGCCAGCTGTTATTCGTTACACTGTATTCATTCAACCGACTGGTCGACTTACTGTAACTTGGAACCGTTCTGTTGATTTGGTTTGTTCTATATGTGTATCTCGCTGACTTACGATAAACTAACACATACTAGCATTTACCCATCTTTCAGTGATGTTTTGTTAAGAAAAAGAGTTTTAAAGTGTTTTGTAGAGTATTTACAATGTGTTTTCTTCCAATACGTTTTGAAAATTAGACCCATGATTTTAGGAAACATTTGACCATATTTTAACAATACCTATTATATTCATTATAAAAATATTTAGGATTTCGACTTTCTGATGCTATCAAATACTTGCTTAATAACAGGAGCTGGTTGGTTTATACTAGAAATAATAAATCAATAATATTGGTCGAATGTCTGCCAAACGACTGTCAAATTTTGATGTCGGGGCCGGAAAGGGTAGGTTGCGTTTTCGGATTTTTATACGTTTATCTGGTCGTAAAGGGAACTTTGGCAGGAAGTTTTAACCCAGTATTATGATAACTAAATCACGCCATATTAAGTAAATAACAGTATTTTGTAAGATATTAATAATATATAGGCAATTAATAAATATAGGGAAGTGGAAGTTCTATTCTCGAAAAGTTTTTGCCCCGATACTATTACTTATGAAATTCAGTAAAATTCTCACTAAATAAGATACATTCCAAAGGTACATACATTCTAGAGCAAAGTTAGTGAATGTAATTAGAAAATAAACTGAAACTCAGCGAATATTCAAACCGCGCAGTCCATCAAAGCTATGCTTCGGACGATATTCGACGTTTCAGTCAGGGCGTGTTGATGCATACGATGCCGAGAGCGACAGAAATGCGCCTATTATTCTGTGATAGCATCGCATCACAAACGCCTGTACATATTATCCACATGATTGTATCTTCATATTGTATAATATATCTAATGTATGAATATAAAGGCAGGCATACCCCTGCTAATTCAACCAATTGCTTTAACGACCACGATAATGAGATTTATTGGACCTTTTAGCTGAATAACTAATAAAATAAGTGGTTCGACATTCAGACTAGCTGGAAACTTCTGCTTTAACGTAACTAGTGTGTATAAATGTTTGAGTTTTATTTTACGATATGTCTAGTGCAACCATTTTAAACTTTTATTTAATGACTTTGATAAATATAGTGATTGTTAAATTCTTTGCTGACCTGACGTGTTCGTTCTATAACGAGGGGAAAATTTGAATACCGAGTTTAAATTCCTGTTTTCGGTCTGGGTGTGTGTGTTACCACTCACGACACAAGGAAATTCTGGTGTGGAGCTATGAGTGTGTAGCGTTATTAAAATTTTTGGAAATAATACATTATAACTATAACCACGTACTTCCTCTTTTTCCTCTGTTCACTCAAGCAGGCCAAAACATAATAGCTTCCAATGAAAGAATGAATTGTCAATATAATTTTCAAATTAAGTCAAATATCAAAGCTTAAGTCTCAGGCAGGACAAAGGGTCCCTCTGCGGGCTTAAATTCTGTGCCTCTTTATTATAGAGACTAGTCCGAAACTATTTTACTTGAGCCAACATAACTCTTCCATGATACCATTTCCCAAGAATTAAGTTTCATCTACATCGATTAAATTCGTGGCGATCCTCTCAAGTTTTCACAATCTTTTCCACCGCATACTGTGGAATGAGCTTCCTTTCTCCTTTATTCCTTGAAGTTACCCATGAAATATCTCCAGACGGTTAAGAACACAGTGATTAAATTTATTTTTTTGCATTCATAATTCACTTAGAATTAGAAAAACGTGTTTTCTCAATTTTCTTAGAATTAGAAAAACGTGTTGTTACTCAAACTATTAGTTTATTTGTTTAGAAAGCTTAAGCTGTTTAATATGCATTAAAGTACAGTGCATATTACATAGGCACAGAGCAATTTAAGACAGACACCTCGCTCTTCGTTATAACTATTCGGACGTAATTTACGACGTACCTATTTCAGAAGGTGCTGATGCATATATCGGAATATTTGGTGCAAAATACGAACTCAATTATTCACTTACCATTAGGAAATAGTACTTTATGGATTCTCTAGGTTTCATGCAAAAGCGCTAAATTAAAAAAATGATCTTATATCTTTTTTTTAATTTTGCGCTCAGTTCTTCAGCGCTTTAGTTCAGAAGAGCCAAAAATTTCAGAGAGAAGAAATTTAAATTTCATGTAATTTCATTTATTTGTAAGAAACGTTTTAAGATGTTAATTTAAGAATTAAAAACCCTTATTAGTATATGCTAATTGTACATAACACTAAACACTTTACTGTTACAAATACTAATGAGTACCACCTACTCGTAGTCTTTTGGGAAAAAGCAAATTAAGACGGTAGTCATTTCGACAGTAGGTATTATACAAAATAACAAGGGATATGGATATCAGACGAAGTTTTTTGAATAAAAATAATATTCGTGTAGTTTTCGTCATCGGATTATTTTCTTTCATAAGTAAAATTCGATATAACTTCTTGTTTTTGTGCTTGTTTATGACTAGAATTGTATATTTAATAAATGCTTGGAGTGTCCAGCTAACATTTGTTGCTTACTTAATATTATAGAGATTATACTTTTTAATTCCATAATTTAATTATGTTTACAGAACCTCGGAATATCACTTAGATAACATTTTTTTTTATATAGCCTGAAGGGCTGACGTAAAAGCAGACGAGCCACCTGATGGTAAGTGGTCATCCTCGCCTATGGACACGAGCAACACCAGGGGAGTCCCCAGTGCAACGCCGGCCCTGAAGGAGAACTCTTTTTACACCATTTTTGAAGAACCCCATGTCATAGCATAAAGTAATTGCCAAGTAATGAATGCAAATCAACTTGTTTCAAACGCACAAAATTCAATGTTTCAGTACAAAAATGCACGTAAAAATTAAAGTGTCATAAAAATTCTTATCACGGGTGCAGGAACGTAAAGGAATAGGTATGCAGTTTCAAAACCAGAAGTTTTATACTTGAAATCACCGCCTCAGAGATTTTCTAATTAAAACTACTTGAAAGAAGATCGTAAACTTGCCGTTTTCTTGCCAATAATGGTGTGAAAAATTCTTAATAACATAGTATGGCGTTTATTCTTACCATATTTGAAATTTTCTTGGCCATCATTTGTGACACTACTTGAGTGAAACGGAGGATGATGTGATGAAAAATTATTTGATTTGTTGCACCATTATCTGATTTAAAAGTCATGAAAAAGACTTTAAAATCGTTAGAATCGTCGATGGTATCTTTCACTGGGTTTAGTTGCAACTTATTTTTTATTAAAATGAAATTAATACTAAAACACATTCAAATAGCAATTCGAAATAAATGATTTTGAAATATTTATTAATTTTATTGCAAAAAAGCTACCAATAAACTGTTTAGTGTCCGACTGAAACTGGTTTTAACGACTGAAACCGAAACCGAATTTCGGCAACGGTCTCGGTTTCGGCCGAAATCGAAACCGAAACCTTAACTTCCTTACAAGGATCATGTTTTGAGGGAAAAATAAAGAAAACGTTATTATAATCAGTCAGTCTTAGTCGCTTGGATGAAATTCAACGCACCGATCATGACCGACCACAGCGCGAAAACCCCCGAACGCAGCAATTCCGGTTTCGGCAGGTGCTTTCGAAACCAAAACTAAACCGCTACCCGTTTTTTTGCCGAAACTCTACCGAAACCGAAACCGAACTTTCGGTCAGACACTAGAACTGGTTGCAAGATTCAATGACACACATCCGACGCTTTTTTTACAATCTCAATTTATTATTATTTCAAAATTAAATCCATATCTCAAAAACATTTGTCGAACCTACCTGGCGTTGCCTTCGACCAAAACCGCGTTATCGCAAGGGGTCATTTCCTTACAAAATCTGATTTCATACTCTAATATCTATTAAAACTTATGGGAAAACCAATTTTGTTACACAAAGGCCTCCAATTTATGGTCAATGTATGCGTTTCCCGGGGGAAACGAATCGTTCACCCACTGGGACAGCGTTTTTAAGTTCTAATTTTACGGCGAAAATACGATGAACACACTTGGTTTTAATGTTAAATAACGGCTGCAATATTACAACATAGATACAAGGTAAGTACGTACTCAGAAAAACAAAAAAATATCGGAGTTTACATTTAATTTTCAGATGAGGACTTGAAATTTAGGACTAAGGATTGCATGGATGGAAGGAGGATGGAAGAAGAATTATGGAATTAAAGTCACACATTTAGCAATAAAATAAATTGAAAGATAAACTGTCAAATACATTATCGGTGATATGTGGATTTTGTATGAGGCTAGTCGGGATTATTATTGGTGATAGATGATTTTTAAACAATTTTACTGAAAATTATGTTTCATTTGATCTCGTGAAAATTAGTTATACGCATTATATTCTTTTTTTTACATAAGATAAGTCAGTGCTTGACAACAATCCCACCTGATGGTAAGTAGCATTGAAATAACCTCGCAGTAAAGATCGCAGTTGTATAAATCGTCATGTCTGTATCTGCAAGTAACACAATAATTTAAAAGTAATAGTAATAAGTAATAATAAGTCAATGGTAACAAGTCAAATTTTACACACAATCACTGTAACAACTTTTACTTACTTACTTACTTACTTACTTTATTTACCCTTACTGTATCTACCTTGAGTTAAAGAACCCTGTACAAAACATTTCTTTACGATTTTTTAATTGGCCACTTTAATAAACCATTTTAATTGTCGCTTTTATATTTATATTAATAGTCGAAAATGACGAGGTCGTTAATAACGATGCTTATATTTACCTACTGTATTTGTGTAATATGTATGTTTTTATTAGATCCCAGATATTGGTATTTACGAATTAATTGTCCAAGAAATAATGCTTAAAGCTTAAGAGTAAATCAGTGTCTGCGTCAGATTCAGAACATTTCCAGATTGAGTTGGGTCGCGTCACATTATTGTTGTTTCAATTGTAGTTGAGAAGTTTATTAGCTGCCTCGCGACCGCCCTACTTATCTATGAAATGCTTAATTTAAAAATAAATTGAAATTTTGCGGATCCGTGTTTCATGAAGACAAACTTATGATAACCTATGCATTGCATAATCATATTTAACAATTCTATGATGATAAATAAAGTGAGCTGATTATTGCTCCATCATCATCAGAGGATAGCTGAAATGATGATATTAGTTTTATTTATTTAATTAATGAGTCCGTAAACCATACAAAACACAAATACCGTACTGTTATTATACTACTACTAACTATACTATACTAAACTATACTATACTATTAAGTTACTATATACTACATATAGGCTATTAAGTTATGGTAGGGTTTTCTTTCATTATATACATAAAGGGTACTTTTTGTATTTCGTGGCGTTTGTTGTTGTATGTTTGACAGTTAGGTACGAAAGTATTTAACTGAGGTCAAACAAGAGTGCAGGAAATAATTATAGCTATATATTAATGCGGAATAACAAATATAAACAGCAATTTACCGTTGACTATTAATGCTATTATCCAATATCATTTATGGATCCAATTATTGTGCCTTATAAAATTTCTCTCATAAAATATACAATATCAATCAAAACGCGAGGGAATATGGCGATGAAATTGACGCAACTACTTACTTTTATTTTGTTTGGTTAACGTTTTAAGCTCTGTTTAATTATCTATTTTTATGTTAAAAGAGTTTAGAATTTTTTTGTCAAAAGTATTTATAAACGTATCACAGGATAAAAATTTTAAAGATTTTCCAAACGCGCCAAGAGAAGTATAAATTCAATAAATATGATTTAACTAGATATGCCGTTGAAAATGTCATGTTTTTTCATAAAAAAGTGATATTACCACGGGAGGCCAAATTATGATGAAAGTAGGTATTTTCTGAATTATTTGCTCTTGCACTGCCGCCTACTGTATATTGTTACATACTTAACCGCTAAAAATATGTATAAACTCCGTGGATCTAACTTGACGCAATTTGTATAGTTACCGCCGATTTTTTCATTGCACGGTAATTAATTTAACGTTCCTATTGGATTTACTAAACTCTTAATTGCCGCTATAAACATAATGTACGTTTACACTAATAACAAAAAAATATTTTACACGTATGGCCGCGGGATCCACTTTCAGAACTTTTTCTCTAGGACGAAGCCTGGGCGAGTAATTGCTCTTTTGGTTACTTCACAAACTCGCCAATAATATTTGGGTCTTTGAGTTTGGGTCTCACTGAGAATTAGAATTTTATAAAACATTAAGAAATTCGCTGCTACTCAAAGTACCGACTGCATAATTTTGAGAAATTATGAATCCTAGTGTAGGATCTCGTAATTATTAATAATTTTATCATGATAATCATTTCAGAGTTAATCATTATATTCCAGAACGAAAAGCATTAACATTCGGTTCGTACACGCGCAGCGCCATCTGCAATTCGATTTGTCGACGTTCTTTAATATTCTACATTTCCATAGATTTACATAAGACTAAAGAAGTTAAGACGCTTAATAATTGAGGAAGTGCAGGCTGACGTACCAGGCATTTCAACCAAGTATTTACAGAATTTCAATTGTTCCAAGGAATTTTCTTTTTAAGTGTTAGACTCAATCACCGAAATCGATTATTAAGTGAAAAGATGGGCCATAACGCAATGTAGCGTAAGTCAAGAATTAAAAGTGCGAAATTAGTATTCTCATTTTCATACAAATCTAACACGACGCGTTGAGGCCATGAATAAATTCAAATTACTAAAAATAATAACACAGCTGCATGGGTTCAATTATGTCTATACAATTTATCTACCACGACACAGATTTCGACGGAAACCCGCTTCTCATTTCGAATACATCATGTTGTGTAAAGTGTATAAAATCTATCTACTAATCAGTTCTTAGCTGTCGTGATAGACGACTTTAATCCATCATAAAGTGTTGCGTAGCTGGTTATGCAAAAAACATTAAAACCGCTTTGATTGCCATTTTTTTCCTTAGATATAATTCTTTCTTCATCTGATAATTTACTCGCAACTTGCGTACAATTTGAAATCGTCGCTTGGTATCTTCTCATTGAACTTGATAGCCTCGTTGACTGGATTTTAGACAAAAAAAACTTATTCAAGCCGGTTTGGTTGCGACGAGCTTTAGAAATAACAAACTTAACAGCTTATTTGGAACGTGGCGGCGAACAGAAATAGGTCGTGAAAGAAGAAAATTTGTAACTACTGTGAAGAAAGCTTTTAATTAAGTTTCTCACTGAAATATCGAATTCAGGTGAAATGAAAGTAGTTGATTTTAGAGTTGGCTTCGCCTGGTTATAATGAAAGGTGAAACTGCTTCTAAATTGAAGTGTAGGTGTGTTGAGTCCTACAAATGTTTATTTACAATAAAATAAATTCACAAAAACATAATAACATTAATTATTTCAATATTTGAAATGTATTCACGAAAGGTGTGGGAAAGTCGTAATAAATTCAATATAAATTCATTATACTAAAGGAGGAATTTCGCAAAACAATTATTAGGTACGTTCAGCTATAATGTTTCGTCCATCTTTATTTACTATTTATTTAACTAAGTTTCTTCCTTTCTTTTCCTCTCTTCTTTCCTGGCTGACAAGGCATCGGTGATGCTTTTGATTTTGGTGATATTCATGACCGGAGGTAACTACTTTCATATTGTATCATCTGGTTCTTCTACTTATTTATTTATTTAGTAACACGTTAATCCAGGGCTTCTAGGGTATACAAGAGCAAAAATAATGCCTAAAGTCATTTACTACTAGTCAGCTCTGGGGAGATGTGGAAAAGGCAGATGGTAGGTGTTAAAAAAGACGCTACACAACGCTACCCCCTCATAGCCCCACACTAGGACTCCCCGTGTCGTGGGTGCCATGGACAACACACAAGATAAGAACACAGTCACCTAGACCAAGAACAGAAATTTAAAGTCATCATTCAAACTTCCGCCTCGCTGAGAATCGAACCCAGGATCCTCGGAACGGCGATCCGGCATGTTAACCATTGCGCCATCCAGGTCGTCAAAAGAGTAAAAGGGGAAAGAAAAATGTAGTTTTTGACTATAAATATGAGAACTTACGAGTATCATGTGGTACTTCGCATCATGTACTATTTTGTCACCAATTTGGTTTAAAATATATCTAGCTATGAATTAATATTTAGAAACTAATGTTACATTACAAGCTAGTAGTTGCATTCCACATACAAATTAATATTTAGTTGCTACTTCGAACTTGGGGTTCATATGAGTTTTATAATATTAATTTTGTCAGGAAGCAACTTCTGCGGTGACACACCGAGTACGGTAATTTTATCCACCAACATCTGTCGCGGGAACATCGACGAACAGAAATTTAATTAAAACATACTTTTAGAAACCGTACGTGTTCCATCATCCGTTGAGTCAATCACAAAATTTAATAAAGCATCTCCTGAATACGTCGTAAGCGGAAATTATTGTACGTAATTATTTAATTGTAAATTATCATTTGTGTCGGAACAGCAGTACTAATAATTTTATTTGATGTTCTGTTTCAAATAATAATATTTGTAATCTCCTCAATCTCGTTCAACACAGTAATGTTTAATCTTGTAGGTATAGTGTGTAAAGGTATGGATAAGGTGTGTAAAAATATAATTCTTTAATTCACAACAATGTTAATCACAATAACAGTTTTCATTTTGTTAGACAGGCATTTTACTTCCCTAAGTACTCACCATGTCGAAAAAATTTAATACGGTCCGGGTACTAACGACTACGTCGAAATATCATTTTCGGCATTCAAAAAACATACCTGTACAATAAAATGTGCATAGTCTGCGCTAAGTTAAGTTTCAAAACATTACAAATAAATCAGCAATTTTTTTAACCGGTTACGTTTTGTGTCGTAGTGTTGAAAATGTTAAATGCAGTTAGCAACCGGCTTTGCCGCTTTCTTATTTATCGCTTTCTTATTTAATTCTTATTTCTCCAACGCGTCGGTTACCATTTAAAATCATTCCCTTCCGATCTTAAACCGATCATAAATCTAATTAAAATGCCCAGGGCAGTAGAACTGAGGAGAAAGAAGAAAATAATGTCATTTACAGGTACAAAAGTAAATGCCAACAAACTAAGAGACAACGACAAAAGTGCATCCCCGGTAAACTGCACTACGTACAGAAAACAATATCGTTCGTAGTAATAGATTTAAACACTACAAGTGCTTCATCCGATTACGGCAGCGAGGAAGATGCAAGTAACCTTTGCACACGTAAGACTATTTACTGTGAACAAGAAAAGTATTTCGACGGAACTGTTGAATGTTAACCGACTTTGAAAATTTTCTGGCAACTTTTGAGTGTATTCCTCATGTGAGGATTGTACAAAAATTCAATATAATGAAATATACACGGTACTCATGATTGTTTATTGTTTTGTGCTAGTGAAATGTACCACTTAGCATCAGGTGGGATTACTGTCAATCACTACCTTATAAAATGTAAAAAAAAATATTATGCACTAAGTATAATAGTCTGTACCCTAACCGCGATAAAAATATTAAATAAATACCCATAATATACGATATGTTTCTTCCATATCTGATCATAATATGATTATGACAATAAAACAGGCAGACAGGCAATATATGAGTGGCGAGGTATACAATTGTCGCAACAGAGCAAGTGAAATATAATTTATACTTTTTGATTAAGTTTATTGTAAACCCTTTTATATTTACATTTTTTTAACTCTTTGTTAATTGCTTCATTGTCCGCTTCTGTATAAAAAACAATCTTTTTTATATTACTGATCACAAATAAAACTCGAAGTTAAAATATTAGATGTGAGCATTAATAACTTTATAATCTTCGATTTTATATACTTACATACATATGTATTATACAAATAAGAAGGATTGAGCATTTTTTTAATACGCGTTAATACATATTAATCTAGTAGAATAAATGCTACTTGCCTTTCAGTATCTACAATAGTCATTGACTTATTATTACTATGGACGTCGGGTCCGCGCTTAAAAATGTCCGCGCCAAATGAGCAACAAAACGCAAAAAGAGCTACAATCGACTGCAATCGAAATTAAACCGTGATTTAATGATATAAGTGTTAAAATTACCTTGTCAACATTCCTATTCTTGCGATGGCTGTGACATCTTTTTCGCGATTTTAGTATGTAACCCGACGTCTATAGTAATAATAAGTCAATGACAATAGTCAATAGTATATAGTCTTCAATAGCTTTCACAGCGCAATGACCTGGGTACGAACAAGTGCCGTAGGGGTGTTAATACTAGCGCTCCCCTAGCAACCCATTCAGACATCGACGAATCCTTATTACGTGAAGATTTTGATTTACTCGTTTTTATTTTTCTCATTCAACTCATGCTCTTGAATCGAGAAAAGTCACGAATAGTCCATAAAAGAATGAATCCGTATTTATGAGTCATCACGACAAATCGTCTACCTTCTCGTAGCTGTGAAATTTGAACATTTTTTGTCGGAATATTCTTTTCTTGGGATTCATCTTTCGGTGTTGTCTAGAGGTATGTTAAATGTGTTACAATCGTGTTGTTGACTGATGCCTACTGTGTTGTAGACCTGACGCTAAGTGGCATTATAATGAATAATTATTTGTTACAAATCGCGAATGGCTGAAGACTTCGGTTCGGTAACATTAGATACTTTTATTATTTATTAATAACGCTTTTTTTAATTCGTACGACTATTCGTATGATTAGCAAAAGCCATTTATGAAAGTGTCAGATGCCATGGACATACATACGTAAATAACTTTTTGCAAATACCTTTATCTGTTGCTTACATGTCTGCATCGATGGGAATCGAATTCTATAGTTCGACAGGCAAGCAAACATTTTCAAGATTGTCACACAATCGAATTGATAGGTAATAAAGCATAATATTATGCGTAAAGTGGCGGTAACCTTTCATATCTTTACTTGTAATATTCTGTTTTAAACGTATAGTTATACTAGCTTGGAAGCCTTATAAGTCCTACATTGTGAAGTGTTTATGGGTACAGTACAGAATTTAAAACCAGCTCTAAAATATTCCTATTCGAATAAGGTCTCGTATATTACCATCTGGCAGTATTATTATCTAAGGATTTTCTTTATTTTTAGCTCGCTCACGGTTTCCTTATTTATTCGGTGTTATTTTAAGCGCTCTCAAGCTATGCTTTGTAAATGCGCCCGTTTTACAGCTTTTTGTATAGAGGTAATTTTTGAGTTTGCGAACGCAAAAAATTATTTGGTAGCTTTTTTAAATAAAATTCCGGATTATAGTTTGCACTAGTACTTACGCCGCCTTCGCTTGGCTTCGGGTTACTACTTTTTTATTGCCAATATTTAGTTTAGGTGGGATTCGTAAAATTAACATAATTTATTTATTTGTCACTTTATAAATAAAAAATACACATAAAAGCACAAGGAAGGAATACGAAACAATGAGTTTTATCGCTTTAATACATATTATGCCCACAGGGTCGATAACGACCTAAAAGTACTTCATGACTTTTAATGCAAGCTGATCGCGAGGTGTTGCTTCAATTTTTAATTAAATACCGTATTTTATTGTACTGAAGAAGTGTTTTGAGAAAAAATTGCTATTCAGTGCACATAAATGTAAGCATTTTCTTTATGGAATTAAGGCAGCAAACGAGCATGCAGCACCACCCTTCCGCTGCCGCCCATGACAACTGTGACCGATTAAAAATAAGACTGAAATGGGGACTGGGTTATTAGTCCGGTTAGGAGGCGGTGTTAGATCATTAGCTGGTTAGTTTGTAAGTATGAGGACTGGGAGAGGGAGTGTTAGTGAATGTTAGCCCAAATTAGTAATTGTTAGTAAGGGTCTCGTTAAGTTAACACTTTAATGCCCCTCGCCTTGCAAACGTAGGAATACACTGTCGTTCAGAAAATATTCAGTAAGTTAGTGGTAGACACGCTCTACCATTAAAAGCTTATCTTAATATTTTCAGCATTTCCGTGTTTTCCAGCAAGAATGGCTCAACTTACTGAATCGGGCACTTAATCTTATGATCAAGAAATCTGAATGATAAAAGTATTCACAGGCCACTTTTCTTGTGAAAAACAGTCGATTCGACCATCATTTTTGTATCTCGCTTCATTCACCGATGTAACGACCATAAAAGTTTATTCCCCTGCGTTCTAAATTTTGCTTTATTTTACAATACTGGTTGGTCTACGGGGATTTATGCTTTTACGACTGTTGTTTTTGGAGCAAAAATATCGATAGTACATACAATATGTATATTATAAATCGGCAATCTTCTTTTTCAGAAACAAATTATTTTCAATAGCTAGTACACCTTTTTTCCTGATGTATGTCGTGTGAGTATGTGTGTGATCTATTGTTGTGTAAAAGTTTCACAAAAAATATCCCCATGAATGTTAACAACAAAACAAGTAGGTATGGTCATTTTAACTAAATTGATACGATCTTATATTGTTATGGATACATTTAACGATTTACCTATTTCGTTTCCTTTGGTAGTTGATATTGTATTTACAAATCAATAATATAAATTTTATTCATGTAATATTGCATAAAACTTTTCACGTATAAAATATACTTTAATGCTTAAGAGCACTAAGCATGATATTACTTCCCAGATTCAATCTTTTAAATCTTCTCGTATCTGAGCAACGTACAATTTCGTACTCCAAATTCATCGTTGCAGAAGATCGTACTTGGCAATGCTACAATCCCTCAATGTTACGTTATTTATTGCCTTAAATGCGAAGCTGATGAGAGAAGCTACTTACGAGTAGACTGCAAACAAGTTTAGATACGTTTCGTGTCTTCCCTACTTTTATTGCAAGCTACTTACACCGCCATCGCTTCTCCTCGGGAAACCTATGTCTGGTATAATTATCTATTTGATTTCTGCTACCCCAATAATAAAACCGTTACTGGTGCTTAAATTTTGAAAAAAGAAGAGTAGTTATTTTCTTCCTTCTTTCTGTTTTCCTGGGATGCAACTTGATGCATTTAGTGTCATTGATGTCGATAGGCAACGGTGACTTATTACCGGCAGATGGTTCATATAACGGTTGTTTAAATAAAAAAAGAGGAGACCTACTGGCTTTCTAGCCCTAGCCGGTAGATGACGATTCGTTTAGGGGCTTTTCAAAACGGTAGTAGAACAAAAATGACGTGCATAAGTCTTTTGACAAAAATCCAATACTAGTTGTATGTAGAACCTAGATGGATGTTAGTCAAATAAGTGTGAACCAAGTTACGTATAAACTTCTGGGAAACATTGAATCATTCAGTATACTAAGTAAGGAAGTGTATGAATTGTTGGATTCTTTCTTTGCAAGAAGTAATAACCGTCGTAACGATGAAAGCAGATGGCGTTCCGTGCCGACTGCTGCATAATGTGCCTTTTTTCAATCCTACTATTATAACGTCGGCAGTTTTTAGACCATTATTCTCGAAATTATTTAATTTACGACCTAGATTAAGATTGCAAGTTGAAAACTTCTGTGAAGTTCCTTAGCCAGTAAAAAATTGTATTGTACGAACAAGTAGAATGGGGTTAAATAGACAATAGCAAGACATATGTATAATAAATGTATTTTACATTTATTTTAATATGGAAAAAGAACGCCTGTTCTTAAATTTTTTTGGCCGTATTAGGGCGACCTAATATCTGATAACAGTCCCATGCCGGCAGATCAGGGGTTATTAAGTGATGACCGAAACCGGCCGAGTCAAGTTCAGTTCAGTTAAGTAGAGCTTACGTAAGCATTATAATATAATTAACTCATGATTATTATTATTAAGTGGTATCTTTTCGAGAAGTCTGCCTGGTTAATTAGTTACTTTCAATGAGCTATAACATCATTGGTTACTTTGGGTACATTGCGACTGGGGACCTTCTTTCTTCCTTTTCTAGGACTGTAAATTATATTGTTGGGATAAAAGAGCAGTGGATAGTATTTAAATTACTTTAGTATTCTAGTAGTGTCTTAATATCACAGAAATTTGTCATACTAATACCTACCATTAGTATGATTAGGCAAATTTCTGTGATATTAAGACACTATTGACTAGTGATTCTGTCTGAATTTAGCATTATAATACCTAATCATGTATTTGTACATTTACGTCTAAATAGTCTCGTGCTATAACTAAATTTAATCATTCAGTTTATTTTCATTAAGTTGTTATTTATACATTAAGTTGTACCTTTATATTCTGAGCAATTTTATGCTAGATACATTTTAACTACCACTAATTACTTTACAATAAATGATTAATTAATTCGTGTTCTAAACTACTAATCGTAAAATAATTAACCCCTACAAAGCTTCATCGCTTTCATCTGTTGATGAAGGATCTATCAAGTTGTCATTGCTTAACTTCCTTCCAAACTTGAGAGCTAGCCTTAAATGAATTTATCATCATTAACAAACTTACAGCCTACATACAATAAGGCCAGACATATCATATTAGAAAAGGGTCTACGTCACATTTGCCTGGATGCCTGGTAAATAGCTGGCTACATAGCAGGCTATTTACCAATGTCGATATACTAAATCAGATGTTTCTTCTGATGTAATTTCTTAATTTAATTCAAAAGCCTTTTTTAAAACAAGCTTTTATTTAGAGGCGCTAAAAAGAATAAAATAAACTTTTCCTTTAAATCTTTTACTATCAAATTATAACGTCATTGTTTATTACAAAATTGAGTGGCAAAATTTCACCCGTTTTTTTCATTTCATTTAGTTGTAAGTAAACATCCATACTCGTACATACATACATACAAAGTACAGACTTACATAATTATATTGCAAGTTAAATAAAAGCTTTTAATATATGATAAAGTGTACTAAGTCACGCGTTTTATTCGTCAGATAAATTTTACAATCGCTATGCGGCCCACGTACAATTTGGCGGTGGAGTCGAAATTCCGTTTGTTTTACTTTTAGTGGGAATAAAAGAGACTGGCAGGAAGTTCGCAAAGGCTTGGAAAAGAGAGCAGCATGAGTTATTTTTCAAATTGCCCACAGATTGGTTCGCTCGAAGCTTCATTTAATAAAACGGTAATCAGCTCTCGCCCTTTGTTTTTTATTTTGAATGTCTATCGATGGAGTAGTATGTCGAAATATCATTTGTTACTTTGTTCTGTCATGAAGTCTTTAAAAAAAACCAGTCGAAGCGATTGGTCTCACTTTATTTTAAACTTATAAAGGCGCATTGTTTTGTCCTTTCAAACTGCGAATACTCAAACGAGAGCGTGAACGGTTTTGACGTGACAACGTCTTATAATTCGATAGAGCCGGTGGCACGCATGAAAAAACATGACTCATGCGTCGTTACCGTAACGGCGTAGCAATCGGCCTTTGCGTTCGGCAGCGTCCGACATCCGTCTCTCTCCTACTTGAGTGAGCGATGCGTCTGCGTGGACAGCTGCTATACTATAGTACATTTATATGTTTTGATCGAGTATCAAGTGCAGTGAAAAGTGAATGTGGTGTCAATTGTTTATAGCAACGATAATTACAGCGATAAAGGTTCTTCTTAAATGATTCTTTCGATATTAATTATATATTCAGTGATATATTGTCGAATAGGTATTCGTGCTTTCATCATTAAAATGAATAGCATCGGTCCGCTAGTGCAGCGATTGTAGGTTATGCTATAATTGACATTGACAAATCTATTAAACAAATGAAATTAAAATTTTCTTTTGAAAAATGCTACCATTCCATCAGTATTTTCTTAAGACGTTGTCACGTTCAACTATCGTCAGTAAACCGACTTTACAGACAACCAATTTTTTTTTCTATAATGTAACATTCAGAAGTTCTAGTCTGATAAATCATTTTCAACTTATTTGAAGAAGCTTGAGACTAGTAAACATAAATAGGTATTTTCTGACTCCACCTGTCGATATTTAAAACGGTATTTTATATGAAATACGAAACTTAAGTACAGGTTGAGCGAGTGAAGTAAAAATATTAAATTTATGATGTCATAGGAAAAATTGAACACGTAGTGTCGTTATTAAATCAGACGTGTACGCCAGGTGTGGCGCCGATATTGCGCTCCTCGAAGATGTTTTAAAATATAAATAGGCAAAGGACATTGAAAATATCAAATTGATATCGGAAAATAAAGAAATATGACCCCTTATTAATTTCTTGCTTTTTATCTATAATCTTATAAAGCTGAAGAGCTTGTTTGGTTAAACGGGCTAACCTCAGGAATTGTGGTCCGATTTTTTTTTGTGTTGGATAGTCCATTTATCGAGGAAGGCTATAGGCTAAATAGCATCACGCTACAACCAATAGGAGCGACATCAATGAAAAATGTTGCGAAAATGGGAAAAACAAGTTTCCCGAAGCGAAGCGACGGCGGGTCCACTAGTCTTTCTAAGCAAGTACCTACACGAAGGTGTACACTAGGTATTTGAGAAAAAGCGCAAAATAGGGAGAGGTTAGCAAAGTACATCTAAAATAATGTGTTTTACATATTTTATATTTGTTCGTCTGTCTCTTTGCTCTCACTAACCTGAGAAAAACTTAACCAAAAGCGATTTTCACAGTTATATTGCAGTAAGTGTGAGGTAATTTTTGTGGCTGTAAATTTTAACTATTCGTTTAAATTTAGATACTAACACTATAGCAAAACGAATCAAGAGCCATTACTAGTTCCTAATAAGAAGTTACAAAATCTTACTTCGTACATGTAATAATTTACAGGGAACGTCGATAATAACTGCTTCTTGTATTAAATTCAAAGCCTGACGAGGCACTCAATCACTTTTATTTCAGTTCACATTACATAATTCAAGTAGGGTTCGTGTGATTGTAATATGATTGCTCTCGCTTAGCGTTCAATCTTTCGGTAATATTGGGAGTTCTTGTAAAAATACCCCATTTGTGAGTGCTATTGAAAAACAATCTTATGACTGAACGGCATACTTCAATACCTGTGCTAGGGATGAGTGAACACGCAGAATCAAATCAATTTTTACAATTCTGCCTCTACTCGTTTTTCATTTTAAATCGGAATGGAGATATTTTTAATGTTATTCGAAATTTTAAATTTCGATTATTTTGTCGAGCCTAGCGGTAGTGACCCCCTCGTTTCAAGCGAGGGGTCCCGGGTTCACTTCCTGAACTATACACTATACTGAAGAGTTTGACTTGGAAATACATAAAAGGCATTTATGTAGTTCTTATTACCTTAAAAGTCGATTACCTGGTGGTAAGTGGTCACCATCGCCTATGGACTTGTGCAAAACCAGAGGAGTCGCCAATATTACGCCAGCCTTGACGCAGGGCTTCTTTTACGTCTTTCTTGAATGACCCAATGTGCACATCATCATCACACATCATGTGCGCATTGGAAAAACTTCAGATCAGAGTGAAACTCATTCCGCAGTTTGCACGTACGGTGGAAATGATCGTAAAATCGCTTGTAGTTAGTTCGAGTTTCGTTACAGGTGTTAGTAGGTTGCAATGGTCTCATAAAAGGCTTTGGGTTGTGAAAAAAATCCTGTATGAATAGATTAGAGCCTGCAGTGAGCAGGAAACTGGCATATCCATTTGCACGTCCGATCACGTTATCGGAAACTGCTTAACGGTGACGCTTCACGGCAAATAATAGCACTAACAATATTTGGAATCTCTGGAATATCTTGTGTGGTTTGAATTTTGTTTAGGATTAGGTATAACCAGATTTCCTTTAAATATTGGTCAGCTTGAATATCTTTTTGCGGGCGTAGACTTGTATAATCCTGGTCATGCATCAGTATGCATTAATGGCTTGAAATTCCCGTAGATTTTGTTTGTTTAACAATATCCCATAACAAACTGAATATTGGAAAGTTGGAATATAGATACATAATACATAACTACAAATATTTCATCTATCGGACACTCCGTATAACACATATAAGTAACGTGAGATGAAAGTTCAATAAGCGCAAAACAAAAGAAGCTGAACATAAACATTAAACGTTGCATTGTAGAACAAATATTTGTCTTTAGTTGGGTATTTATTTGATACGAACATTTATGTATTTCTGATATAAGTATGGATATAATAATTAATTAATTAATGTAATTATTGATACCTTGTAACTTATAATATGCAACATTTTATTTTGTAACTAAAATGTCTGGACTTTTTAAAACTGTCTGTTTTTTTAATATCAAGCTAAGTGACAGTAAGGATTCAAATGTAACCAATTAAATCTGTTATGAGACATTTAATAAGGGGTGACGTTTGCAGCACAAATAATATCTTTATACATTATATACCAAACAGTATAACAACTCTCTTTTATTTATATGTTTTCTTTAATACAACGTATTACAACGATTCAACGTTATCTATATATATAGTTCAGGCGTTACTTTACGTCAATCCATTATTAAGTTAGTGTTAATCTACTTTACAAACAACAGGCGAGCACAATATCTACATATTATATCTACTCGTATGTTTAGACGTGCATAGCAACTCATACTTTTATAATGTAGAATAAAAAAGGTCTTCTATAAAATAAAAGTAACATTGTAACAAATAACGTGATAAAATACCAATGTGTTCTGTTAAGAGATTTTTTTAAACTCACATTTTTTGAAGAGCTTTGAAGAATAACTACAAAAAACTAAATTAGCAAGCCAGTTCTCTCCTTAATCGTAGCATTAGGTACGGTGAGCTGTATTTACAATGTATTGAATACCTACTACTATAAAATCCACTTTTATTAATAATTATTATACTTTCAACTAGTAATAGATAATAGTATTTTACAAACGACGTTACAGATAAATTTCTAGCTGCATTAATCTTCTAAGCGTTATCCTCGGTTCTGTTTTAGTTTTCGTATAAATCATCGGTTAAGCTGTTGCGCTTTTCTAGAACTAGTTAAGAGTTTGGAGCAATTATTTTACACCTGTTAACCGTTTTCCTTGTTATGTATTTCATTTATCATTTATTCAATACGAGTACCTACGCCATACACTCATAGCTCTATACTAGGATTCCCTGTGACGTGAGTGCCATGGACAACACCATTATCTCGCTGGGAATCGACCCTAGGACATTTTGCACGGCGTCGGCAGTTCAGTATGGCAATCATTGCGCCAAACAGGATCCTACTGACCACTTTCTCGAAGACTCCTATATTGTAGGCAGGAGACACAATGAATTAAAATAAGGTAGACTTCAGTACCTGTTTTTATACTGAAATACCTATTAGTACAACCTGATTAAAATGTTAGTACTACGATTATTATTACATTAATACGTGAAGCGAAAACTTTATACCCCTTTTTACGAAAATTTATTCGTAACATCGCTGGCTAACTGTTGAGAGATAGGTTACGAGGTTTTGCCCGTCTCCACATTGGATGCAGCTCTGTACTTCAGTGCAGGCGGGGCGGAGCGGTCCGCGCTACATCATTATGTCCGTTTTGAACACCACGATATTATTTAGCGCGTCCATTTTAGGATCTCAGTCTATTAAGATATTTATTTAGCCCTGATGAAGTGAGGTATATTGTTATTTATTTTTTACGAGTGTACTCAGTGGGAGTCGGCAACAACAAAATACCGTTTAAATTATCTCAATGGAACGTGTTATCGGGATAAATCTCTCCTACGTCCTTTCCAGGTTCTCAAATTATCTCCACCAAAAAAATCTATATCGGTTCAGCGGATTAAGCGTGAAAAGGTAGCAGACAGACATACATAATCACTTTGCAATAACAATATGAATTAGTATAGATTGTAAAGTGACGTCAATAAACATCAGTGAACCATAGCGAATCCGACGGTTAAAGTCGCCTTTGCTCAATGACAAATAAAACACCAAAGGCTTTTTTTTCCTGAAAGGCTAACGACAAAGCAGATGAACAACACCTATGGACATGTGCATTGTGCAACATAAGAGGAGTCATCAATGCTTTGCCAGTTTTGACGGAGAGCTCTTCTTACGTCTTTCTTGAAGAACCCCACGACATAGCGCATCTGAAAGATCTCAAGGGGAAACCCATTCAACAGTTGGCACGTATGCGGTATTATCGTGAAAATCGAACGGTGGAGCATAACTACGAATCCAGTCGATGTGCATGGAACTTCAATCTCCGCCTCTCTATAACCCTCTTTCTAGAGTCTTGAAGTACCTCTTTCGGTCGGAGCGTAGAGGAGACAAGTAACAAACACGTTTATCTAGTGTTTTTTTCTTTGATAGCAACACAAGCATGGTGTTTGTGGCATTTCAGATGTGTATAGACGGTAGTGACCAAACATTCTGCTTGTTTACCACGTTGTATCATAAAAACACCCAATATTGAATATCTTCTACAATATTATGTCTTGTTCTGAAATATTCAAGTCCACGTGAACTTATCAAGGATAAAATAAATAAGTTCTTCCTTCGAAATTCATAAGATTTTCTTTTCTTTTTTGTGTAATACGGAATCTTTTTCAATAGAATATTATCTTTACTCATAATGTTACCTTACACCGTTAATATAATGACCACGGCATGATTTAAAAAACTTTTGTAATTTTCTATAACGTTCAAATGTAAGGATCTTTTGTAGCGCTAACGTAAATTTATTGAGATTCCTTATAAGGTTAATAATACGAGTTACAGCTTCCCAATTTTATTACGTCGCACGAAGCCTCGGCAATTATTTTCAAGGCAATACTTTCCCTTTGGGTTATTAAACGATATTATTAACTTAGACTTTCTTAACGAAATGTTGTAACACTACTTGAAAATGTTATTGGTTTATTCTAACGTTAATTAAATAAATATAGGTTCTCCCACTCAAATATTATGATTGTACAATGTAATGAACATGGCTTCGACCCATTAATGGCCCACAACTGAGCAAGAGTACCTAACGTACTGAGATCTCATTATTGAGGAGGCCTAGAGTATACTCCACCAAGTTGCTCCAGTAGAGGAGTCTTCGATATTAGGCTCACATACTCGCATACAATTTTCATATACCTTACCTGCACTTATTTTACACTTAATAAACCTAATTCACCTTTGAAAATAATATTTTCCTAATGGAATGTTAAAATGGAAGTCGGAACATCCGCTACTATTTGCCCTCTGGGCATGAAAGATTGTGGGACGGAGAAGAATTTTCATATTACAAATTATTTGTATTAGGTAATTTAACAAGAAATTAAAAATAGTTTGATAAACTTTCACCTTTAATTTCAGTAACCCAGAAAAAGAACATTTTAAAATTTCGACAAATCTAAAACACGAGCTTACAAAAAGCTATTCGATACTCAAAAATTAATAAGACGGAATGAATTAATTACAAACTTTTTCCTTACTTTACCCCGTTACGCCAAGAGCTTCCCAAATTTCATTTTTAATTAATGTTTACGAAATACTTAGAATATGGATCTTCAAGCTTTATTTGCATTCATGATCGATGATAAAGCAGCAAAGACTAATTAATGACATAAAATATGTCGCCCCTTTTAATATTTTCTTAACACGTTATTTGTCATTAAAGCTGAATTGCACACCAAGTTTAACTAGATTTCCAAACAACAACGTTACCCTTTTGGAGGGTTGTTTATTTAAATCAGGTCCTCCGGCTTCGGCTACGTTTGCCGAAGCCTGCGTAGGCTTAGAATTACTTAAACATAATGAAAAGAAAAACAAAGCAATTTTATTGCGATAATAAAATAAAACTTGCGTATATCAAACCGTGTTGTTATAAGTGTGTACTAGTATCGAACGCATGTTTTGGATTTCGTTGAGAGGATATACTTTCCGGTTGGTCTCATTTTAAGAGCTTTTATTTAACTTGCAATGTATGTACATAATTATGTAACTCTGTTTTTTCGGATGGAATCTTGCAACTAAATTTTGAGGCAGTTATCGTCAACCGATTGAGCTAAAATTTTGTATACACGTTTAGTATGGATGACGATGCATGATTAGCTATGTGACATCATTCTAAAACTAACATGGCGGAACATTCGAGATGGCGGACTAGTTATTTTTAATGCACTCGTACAATATGAGTAGAATGAAAGGGCTTGCTGCGAATAACTCAAAAAGTAATGTGATGTTACTCTAAATTCAATATGGCGGACTTCTTAAGATAGTGGACTTTTCTATGCTTTCCTACAATACGGGTATCAAATGAAAGGACTTGCTAGAATACGAATGTCTGTCCGGCGATAAGTAAAAAGTAAAAAATAAACAGTGGAAGATATTTGAGGACAGAAAAACAGTGCAGGAATTTGCAGACAGCCTGACAAAATTTAAAGAGGGTTTATTTGTTGATGATTAAATACCTACATACCGATTCCTTCACGTCCTATCCTGAAGTAACAGATGGCGCAATGATTACTTGCACGGCGTGGCCAGTCTACACGTTAATTAGCTGTTACAACAAATAAGGGAGAAATTTGTATCCACTAATGTCAAGCTATGTACACACGTCATATTTGTTCCAACCCTCCTCGCCTAATGTGAATTTAAGTAGTGCAGGTAAACGTAACGTTGCAAAATTAGGAAATGGCTGTACGAAAATACAACTTCATGATGAGAACATCAAAATTTACCAAGCATATTAGGCATAAGTTAATATTATAGTAGGTACGTTATTACGGTATATTCATAAACCATTGATTATACCTTTTAAACAAATGTTACATAACATTGGGGTTTATTTTATTATTTACAATAAGCTTGGACCCAAGTCCACTAGTTTATAAATACTTCAATTGCATTGTGTTGGAATAGTCTGACACATAACGAAATATGTCAAACTATACCGACAAGACGCAATATTTTAAGCTTTTATAAATTAGCTTGTCTTAAATTGGGTCCCTCCCCTGGTCTGGTCCCTGGCGTCCTTCGTTGCACTATCGGCATTTTCGGTGTAAGCATTATTGTTCGTGGACCATGTGCGGGGAGTTTGCTTATGCCCGTTTCCTATATTCGAAAAACGATTCGTTTTGTTTATGGTAAGGTGTTGTAGGTTCGAGTCTTTTCTTATGAAAAGATTATAAGGAATATTTTATAGCAGCAGCACGAAATGAAGGCCCCTTTGACACATTAAAATAGTGACGTGAATATGTTAATTTAGTATCGAATAAATATGGTCAAGTGCGAGTCGCATCGATACATTTTTGGAGTAATAAGTAGTAACTAGGTAATTAAAACTTTTCATTAAACGAATATATAAATGTATAGATAATGTATTAGAAAGGTTGGATATATTTAAGGTCTCCTCGGCTTTGAGGGGAGACCCATGCTCAGTAGTGGGTCTTGTTGGTTGAGATGATTTATAGTAGGTACATGTAATTTATCTTACTTATTAAAGATGTTACTGTATTTTGTTAGTAAAAACCTGCAGAGATTTTTTCGAGGGTAATAAAATTGGATTGTATATTATCCTCTCATCTGTGACAGCGTCCCGTAGCAGGACCCGGGTCCCGCGTTAGTCATGTCGTACATGTAATTAATTTACTTTGGGTCCTAAGTAACACATTCGATAAATTTTATGACTCTTTGAACATCACTATTGACAATAAAAAAACAGCTATTTGCTCCTTCAAATTTATGGAATAATTTATACGAAACTTGATGAGCGGATAGACGTCAAATAAACTTCATAGGGGCCTTCGCTTCGTGCCGCTTCTATAACTACTCGTAACTGGTAACTCTAAAACGATTGATTTAACGATTGGTTAAATGTAGTAGGTACAGTTGTCAGATAATGCCCGGTCGCTAGCTGACAACTGCCAGTTGTAACTGTACTAATCCTCCAGTAGGTGAGACAGACCAGGTTATATTGCGTTGCCCATTATTCGACAAGGTGCACATCTTACCAGGATAGCAGTATACCGCAACCAGGAAAGGTAAGCTTTAAGTCAAGGATATTTAAATCCTCTCTATGTCGGTACACCTAAGCTACATAATTATGTAGGCGTGTAACAATGATATAACATTTAATAAAGTACGATTGCGCGGATCACTTTAGTTTAAAGCTACAATCAAATCTATTGTATATATAAAATATATTATTATTATGGTTTTAAGCAGCCCTTAAATTATTTGCGGGCAATTTTCCCTTTTTGAACGTCCAAAACCCTCTTTATTATTAAAAGAACCCAACAAAATGTGCTTCCTTTCATTATCCTCTCTTTAAATTTAATAAAGTCCCTGACAGTATTTTAAAGATGACCCATTGTTAACAGCATTTGATTTATTAACAAAAAAGAGAAGAAAGCTCCAATCTTATTAGAGGCCATGAACCAAATTAAAAAAAAAATAACTAGCTGACCCAGCGAACGTTGTTCCGCCATATATTATATTACTTGTAGTGAACGATTTAAATTTGTGGGGTGGGGGAAGGGAAGTGAAAATTTGGAATTATGTGTATTAAAAATAAATGTTAGGGGTGGACAACCCTTATCATTTAGGAGTATGAAAAGTAGATAGTAGTCGATTCTGAGACCTACTGAATATGCTTATAAAATTTCATAAAAATCGGTAAATCGTTTCGGAGGAGTATGGTAACTAACACTGTGACACAAGAATTTGGTATATAAGATATCATTTACAGCGTCTAAGCTACAACGAGAAAACGTAGCAAATGGTATTTATAACAACATACGAATAGTCTTTGTAAATACATGGAGCCTAGACATGTCACGTTATATTTTTTTAATAATGTCAAGAGTGCTAAATATCTCAATAGTGTTTTGTAGTTCTCTGCACCTGACTTTCATTTAGTTTAACAATCAGACGGCAAAGTCTATCATTTAGTTCAGACGACTTAAGAATCTGTTGATTTTGAATGCGCACAATGGACAAAAAAATTTGCAATGCGGTGTCTAACTCCACAACACTGATGATGCGTACATAGTCTCGAATGTAAACGTTAGTTATTTAATTTAATTAAAAAGAAACAGAGCAACCCACATGAAGCACACCCACATGAGCAAATTCTGCCACGCTGCTCCAGTGCTCAGTGGAAGTGGAGTATGAACGTAAAAATATACTGAGGTAACGAACGTTTATTAAACGATAAAGCTTTTGCGTAGGGCCGTGTAAATTCATTTCCACTTTATTTGACACGTATTGCGCTGCACTTCGCAATATAATCTCGCAATTGGACACTGCAACGCAATCGCTTACAGCAGCCGGTAGGAGCCAAGTTACTGTGACAGCGCACATAACTTTAAGAATAATGTGGCTTTGGCACATTTGCATTTAAAATTAATTGATTTCAACTCATTAGTGACCTGCAGGACTTATAATTAAACACTCTGGAGAGTACATAACACAAGGAAACATTAGTAGAAGCGATGGTAAGTTATCAATAAAATAAATAAGTACATCTAGGGTCGTCTATTTCACGCGCATCCATATTAATATTAAATTTCACCAACAAAAATTTACAACGCACAGTTGTTAAGCTTAGAACTATGCTAATTTACATTTCACTAATTCCAAATAGATGTGTAATCGCAAAAGGGAAATCCTTGTTCTGGAAAAGCACATGGAGCTTTGTAGTGCGAATCGATTACAGTCTTCACAAGTATGTAGATCCTATTAATATTATAAATGCGAAAGTTTGTATGGATGTATGAATGTTTGTTAATCTTTCATGCAAAAACTACCGAATGGATTTTGCTGAAACTTTACAATAATATAGCTTAAACGTCAGAATAACATATAGGCTATAATTTATAAAGATATAGTGTGAATTATCCAAAGTTTCCCGAAGCGAGGCGAGGGCGGGTCACTAGTAAGATAATAAAGTACTTAGCTGTTAAATTTAAAGAACCTTTATTTTAATTTAACAATTATAAATTTTGCGTTTTTCTTTATAAATAACATAACTCATAAATCAAATTTGATAAAACCGCACTTTTTATGACAGGGATGAAAAATTTTAACACGATTTTTTTTCTTTGATGTAAACAAAGTGCATACGATAACTTTCTTATAGAAATAAAATACATTTCATATTATCCCACTCGAAAAAATAACAGTATGTAGGTACAATGTCCATTTTTATTGAGTTTATAAAGTTTTTCTTTCAATTCTCTTATATTTTACACACCCCCCGCAAAGTTGGACTTCCAACAATCTGTTCTTAAGCAATCATAAATTAATCCGCGTGAAGTTCTCATTTTTAGCGATTTGACCTACCTACAGGCCTATAAGTCTTCCAGATTTGAAGGTTATTTTCATTGAACGGAAGTATATGTAAATACAAGGTAATATGAAGCACGTACTTAATCTGATAATTAGCATACTAAAGTGATATAATATATGCAAATGATAAGGATAATTACCCTTTCGATAAGTCAACATCGTTAATTAGACTGTATGCCTAAGTACTTACTATCAGTTCCCGATCTGCTTTGTACGAAGATTCAATTGCTGTGTCAACAATTTCCTACCAGTCCTACCTTCCTTATAGGAACGTCTCACCTACATCTACGAGTATAGGCCGCCTACATCTATGGGGGCGCCAGCAAAGCGAACAAGCAAACGACCTATAAATTCCAATTATAAGTACTAAGTATATCGATTTTACACAACTCAAATTAATTGCGTTCATTTAGCAATAGGTATCTTAAACTTTATCGTCCTTTTGATTATAAACGGATTTTATCTAAAATAGAGTAGCGACCCGTTGTCACTCATTGAAGACTAAGATGGATCATCCTTCACGGATTCCTCAGACACGGTTAAGTAAACGTTCTAAGGCTAAAGAAATTTCGTCCCTTATAATAGATCAAGACAAAACTAAAGTGTACAGCCGTCAGTAAAGTTTCGAATGTAGGTTGAATGGTAGTAACTTTGTTCGTATAGACTGACGTATAGACCTGGGGACTACCGCAACCTAACTGCTATGAGGGTCTTGAAATTTGCATTTTGCTTACATTGCTTTGCTTCTCTTTAATCTTATAAACCTAATACCTACTTATTATTCATACGACGACTGTAACTAGGCAGATATTGTTTGCATTGCTTAAATATAAATATATTGTAGTAGTGTATGTAGTATTTCAATACTACATTATATTTTACATTAAAAATATTTAAGTACATTATGTTACAGTGTAACCCCTCATTTTCACTCGTTATAATAACTTCCTACTACATTTTGCCTTTGAAAGAACTAAAATGCAATTATATTCAAAATGGTTTTCACTGTCAAAATAGTTCACTTACATCAGTCTCGACTGAGATGAATATTGATTCAGTCGGCTCACGTCGTGCTCTACGAGGTCATTTAACAAAAGTCTGCCAATGTCTAATATGTGGTCCAAAATAGTCAAATAGACGCCTGTGTTATTACGGAGAAAAAATATTATTGGTCGTAAATATCGCAACAGATTAATAATTCAAACAAGGGTGTTTTTTGTATGTTTTTCTGTTAGTCTGATCCTGCTTATCTAAGGAACAGCTAGACCGATTTAAATGCGGTTTTTACTAACGTACTGCAGTAGCATTTAGAAAAGAAAGAGTAATTTTAATGAATACCCATTTATAGAGCATAGATTTCCGGACGTGAAACAAGAGCTCTTACTATTATTAAACATAAAAAAAAAAAATTTTTCCAAACATTTCAATCTCAAATGTTTAAAACTCTCTAACAGTTCCATTTCTGGAACCAGCTATACATTTCTTATAAAAACATACGCGATATTACGACTATATGCGCATTTCCTGTAATTGTTATCAATTACAAATCATGTCACTTCATTATGGACTTAACTTGATAGCTGCTATCAAACAGACATTACTAACGCAACAGACGTTCTGATTAATTGCAGCTCCAGATTAATAACTGATTGTATCTTGACTATAATGATTTACTGCTGCGTTATATTAACGTTTAGATAATCGAAAGCAGTTTGAGCAGTGATAGCCGCGTCGTCGTCGCGTAGAACGTCGGACACCCGAACCAGGGCCCTGGTTCAAATCCCGCACGCACCTCCAGTTATCAAAAATCTCAAGTTGACAGGATCATTTCTACATTAAATTTGCTTCATTAATGTTGTTAATAAAGTCACATAAATGTCACGACATACCTTCCTCAATAGTTTACTTACATTGATAACTAACAATGCTGCATGTTGAATCAACTACTGATTTAATGAGATGTTTAGATTTTCTTTTATAGTTCCGCATATTGACATAAAAATAGTGTTTCTTTACCATTGTATTATTGATGAAATTTAAGTTACACATTGGACCTTTTTACCCCAACCATGTCTACATTTTTTTACAGGTTATAAAACATAACCGTTACAAGTAGCTAAAAATAAATAACAAACCGTGAAAAAGAAATAAATCACGAACGAAAATAAACCGAATATTAGGCACGGTAAACGAAATAAAACTGCTTGAAACTAAAAATTATAATAATAAAATAAGTTACTTTCGTTATAATTTTGAGCCGTGGTAGTATATCTCCTGCCAGTAGCGTCGCTTGACCACCTTCGATGCAATATGTCACTAGATACCTTTTTACGCCCGGACCTTTAGCCCCGTAGGGTGGGGCCTACTTGCTTTGTTTACCCAAGTTAGAATATAATTTGTTTGAATTTCACTTGATTAAAAGGACGAAATATTATCAACTTATTTGATATTGTGTTTTTACCAAAATAGCTATTTATAAGCATGTACTACATTGACCTGAGGATTGCGAGGTCAACAGCTTCAATTGCAGACTACAAAAACCCCTGCGATACAAATCCCACAATGGAGAAAAATATTTGTGTCCTCTTAATACTCGCAACGTTTTGTTACGACCGTTTACAATCCTATGCCCCAAATTCTATACGATCGTTTTGAAAAAATATTTGTTCAAGATTCATAATCATACTTTTAAAGTTTGCTTATTTTTGTAGTTATTACTGTACTATGTTAACGATTAAGTTTTTGTAAATGTGTTTGCTTGTTTTCCTTCATTTTTTATAGGTACCATTTAATTGGCAACCCTTCAAAGAAACTAGGTATTACTGATTTAGAATGCAAACGTTTCTACCTTTCATAACTGTTAATTAGCTTAATATTAATACAAGTAAAAGCTGTATCTACTATTTTTATCCAAACATCGATTTAATTAATTGTCGATATAATGAAATGGCGTTCGATGAGGCCTACAATTTTTTAAACAATCGAAAATATTGCAAGTCGAATGCTATAGTTAGATACCAATAATTAAACTTATCACTGACTTAAGATCGCCTTTAGTTTATTTTAGATTCTATTTACTTACGCAGAGAGAACTAATATCTAACCCTTGGTTATAAAGACGTAATACCTTTACTCTAACTATATTACACCTTATTAGACCTGCGTATGAGAATTACTGTAATGAGATTATTGTGAATCTTATAAAATAAATTTAAAATACAAATTCATCACAATATCCGAGCGTAATGACTTCGGAACATAGTACCTTCATTATTTGTTTAAACATATAAGCGTTGAGGAACAATCAAAATTGAATACAGTAGGGAAAATTCATTTTGCGAAATCAATGTCCACTATTTTGTAGCAAGCAATAAAGAAATAGTTGTTCAAAAATTCTAACAATCGTTTCATCACGAATACCAAAATTCTCGCGAACTGCCGCGGCAAAATTAAATGTTTTTTATATTTAATATTACGTAACATGTAAACGTGTACATGTAAACATGTACGAAAAATCTCGGAGAACAAAACCACTTTGCACTTACAATGCAAAGGTTTTAATTTGTTGAAACAAATTACAAATATTAAATAAGCTATAGAAGTCAAATAGGCGATTTTAACAAAATAAATGTGTTATTTTTACCTGCCTACACAGATTTTTGACTACAGTTTAAAATTACCTAAACAAGAATCCGTAATAAATTATTCGATATACACCACTGTTTTTGTATCTGCTGATCTAGTTATTTAGCTCTCCTTAATTGACACCACTCAGTACATCCCTTGCGAAGTTGCAGCCGTAGTATTTTTGCTCCATGTCATAAATAAAACAGAGGTCCCGCACATGGTTTGTCAGGCTTAAGCTGTAACAGTCCAATGGAGTTTGCAACCGCTTTGTAGCATATGCGATTATGAATGTCTATTCCGTTTGCAGCAACAGTAACTATAACCTAGTCGTTTGAATGTTAATCTTCCGCACAAGAGGATTGTTCGGACCTAATCCTTTGTTCCTCCTTATTTTGGATTTCTCCTTACTTATGTCTTTATTATTACAAATAAATAATTAATTTTTAGGTATATAAGTTCTTTTTAATAGTAATTCCGTTAACTATAATTGAATTATTATGTATGAAGTCTGCTTACACTTGGCCAGCGCAGCGTGAGGACTTTGTGATTACTATTTATTTAGGTCATCGTTAGACGAAGCACAAACCCCAACCAATATATTATATAATAATATGATATAATAATAGCCAAGTGTTTGGAATTTTGAACTCCCGAACAGGTTGGCCCGATATCACATAATGCACGCACCTTTAATTTGAAAAAAATATACATAGGTACGTATTAGAAATTGATTCTCGCTTTGGTGAAGGAAAACATCGTGAGGAAAACTACTATGAATTTTCCGTCAATTCTCAAAGATGTCTGGAAGTACTAATGTGATCATTATTACTTTACTTTAGTATCCGTACACTTCCGTATATTCAAGAAACAATCCCTGTACGCTCTTACGCTTCAAGTACTAGTCTTTACCGGCGCAGAAAGCCAGTTGCACTTAATGAGAGAAATTAGTTTCATTATTCCGTTCATTAGTCAAACACAGTTAGTCGGAATACCTTAAATTCTATTCGATATATCTCTCCGGGCACGCTCAGATGGGAAACTACGATTTCGCTTCGCAACTATCTAGACAAGACACCGTTTATTATTTAACTAGTAGAACGTTAGTGGCGTATACAATGGTAGATGTGGTCGACGCACACTATTAGACATTTCAAACAAAAGTCGATTCTGCTGAAATGCAAATCTGTACCTAATTATGTACAACAGCTTTCTCTCTACAGTATGTAACAAGAATATTGCTTATGTATGCATAATAGGTGTACATACTTAGTTTATTAAAGAAAAACATTACATAATTACCTATGTATTCGCATATGAAATTGTACTAAAAAATTTAACTACACGTACCTACTGTTAAACGAGAATAGTTCCTCTAAAGTTACAACTAACCTGTAGTTCGTTATATTGAGTTTGGAACAAACTACACATATAATTTATCCAAATAGATCCTGTAGCTTGTATCAAACTCATTATACCTTTTCTATGGGAGCAAGCCAAACTTGCTAACGAGGTGATTTAAAAAAAATATAAAATCAAAAATGGCAGCCCTCCTGCTTGTTATCGAGTGCGAGGGAAAGGGAACAAACATTCATCCCTCCAGGCTCTTTCGACCTAGAAAATGAACTATATTTTCTGAACAGTATTTTGCTTAGCCCTCTTTCTGCCGTTTTCATTGTAATGACGCAAAACCTTATTTTTTGGGTCACAGTATCCTAACTACAATGGCCATTCGGTTGAAGTTTAAGGAATCATAATTCGTATCTATGCAACTGTTCTTTGAGCTCGGGTCTTCTCAAAATGAAGGGGTATGACACCATGTTGGTACGACGTTTATCATGCTGATTGAATAGGCCCTATTCAATCAGCATGATGATGAAGATGAAGTCTACTGTTCCCTATTCAATAAGGAATCGTAGGCTTCGCGTCTTTAACTTGGTAGGCCAGCTAAATGCTTTGTAACGTTACAAGCGTCATGTCAGTGTCAATCTTAATTCATATATAAATTGCGCAGACCGAATCCGCTTTTAGCGTTGCGTTTGGTGGCCCTCCGGTAATAGTCGACGAATATCTAAAGGAGTATACGTCGGACGTCATAATTTTTTATCTTCTTTTACTCATTATTTATTAATCGTTATTAAAACAGGTCCGAAGTGCGACAACGCATAACAACACAAATCACAATTCAATACCTACAATATCATTCAAAATATTTTTGTAATTTAAAATGGTACACGATTAAATGTATAGGTACCTACTCATTGTTATTATTGTGTTTCATTTGGATGAAAAAGAGGTCAGATTTACGTTATCTGATAAGCTGACACCATTTCCCTAAGGAAAGTCTAAACAAAGTCATCTGACTTTTTAACCTAAAAAGTTATGCTTCTTAAAATAGTAGCTGCTCGCGTTGTAGGTCGCCAAGTCGGGTAGAACAGGCGGCTTGTTATTTTACGAGTGATAAAAACGACAATTAGAAGGAGGAAAATGAGTGTCTTGCTTTAGTTAAAAGGCAACGGAAATGAAATGTTATATTATGGATGTTGTTTATTACAATAGATAAACAACGATAAACCAAGCTGCCAGTTTCTTTAATGTAAATAGTCAAACAATCAGACGAGCCAGCTGATGGTAAGTGTGACATCATTATCAGTTAAGTCATCACCAATGCGTTACCAGCCAAGAAAGAAGAGAAAAGGAAGATTTGACGACCGTACGGCGCAAATCGGCACAATGGCTACTATGCCAGATTGCCGTTCGAAGGCCCTAGGTTAGATTCCTAACGAGGCGGATATTTGAGAGATGAGTGTTTTTGTTTTTGTGTAGGTATGTGTGATTCCCTATAGTGTGGGTCCATGGCATCCACTATACAGAGAATGCCAGTGCGGGGCTACGAGTGTTTAGAGTAATTTATTATAATTGTTTTATTAAATTTAAATGGATTAGATAATATGAAATATCTTCTATGTACAGATATAGACCAGTTACATTTATTACAGGAAGGTATAGATACTGTACATTTTTCTGTAATTTTAGATTTTTTAAATATATTTTTTATGTAATTACAAGGAAAGGAACGAAGGAAATTAAATATATTTAATTTAAGCTTAGTGTTCCGTAATTTAAACACAAATTTAGTTAGTTGAATTGTGCTTGTTACTGGTCGGGAGGTGTTCTCTTTCATGAAAGCCACTGTAAATTTCTCCAACGCGGAAATAACAAGCCATCCACCCGCACGTCTGTTTCTACTTCAAATGCAACTGAAAATAACAAATTTCAGTTAAATATTTCATTTAAATATTTTGTTTAAGTATTTATTTCGTTAATTAATAATGTAAAAAGTGTACATTTATCAATGGTAGGTAAGTAGATACCTACTGTTTTTATATACATAAATACCGAACGAGCAGACAGTCTTTACTGCCACTCAATAATAAAGTCTAACTAAATAAATTGTCTAAATAAATTTAAATAACAACCAATGCGTGCATCACCGCGATGCCGGCTAAGATAAAAGCGTTAGGATCCACTAGAACCTGGCTCTCCGACACTGCGGCCGTAAAAACGTAAAAAGGATATTACACGGTTTGTTATAGAAGGATGGTGGTAAGAGACGAGGAAGCAAACCTTACTACAATGCATGAGTACAGTCTGGACAAAACCCAGCGTCCTTTTACAGGCGAGAATGCTTCTATCCCAAGGCTTCTGCCGCTGTTGAGCACGGTGCAACTTGAGCATGTGTAAGTTGCCTTGGACTTAAGATGTATGGAATCCTATACCAACATTAGAACAAAACGGAAAGTTTGGCCTCGCACACTCAATTTAAAGAGAAATAATATTTCAAAATAAATGTAGAAGAATGAAAAATTGTAAGTACTTTCCGTTTGTGAAACAAGTTAAGAAGTTCTCAGAGAATGTTTTTGTTCTGCAAGTTACGATTGTGGAAGTCAAATAATATAGGACAAGGAACTTTTTTCCAAGGATGTACGAGACTCAAACTGTACTCAACTAATGCATAAGTACATGAACTTACTGACTATTTAATTTAAAAAATAATTAAAAATTACAGAACAATCCTGGTGTTGGTCTCAGATATATGTATGTTTGTTCCTCTAAAAAGTGTTACCGGCTCCACACCTTTCTCACCGGAACACAATTTCAGTTAAAACAATTATAACACAATAGAAATGGTACTAGGTACCGTGGCGGGCGGTGATTCTACCCCGCGAAGGCTTTGCTACCTCGCCTCATATAAAAATCCTGTTTGCCCTTGAGAGGTTAATTTTTTTTCCAAGTTAACGAACTTAATTAAATTAATTGGAAAACATATTGTTAAAAAAATAACGTGTTATACAGCCGTAATGTTGAAAAAAAGTAGCAAAAATAGGACGTTTAGTCCTGTCCCAATCACTTAGTTAAAGCAAGCAAGAGAAGTTAGAATTCGATGTTGGGAAATGTCATGGCTGAGTGGCTGACCATGACCACTGAAGGCCATTTATCACGACCGCTTCAGAAAACACGGTTAAAGTCGGATGAAGTCAACATTGCCCTGCTTCTAGTTATTTTAAACGTGTATATTTTACTAACCAATTAGTATATTACACATAGAACTTGATAGGGTAATCTGGCATCCAGTTGTGTTAATAAAGAGGGCGCGCTGAGCTTTATGTGTCCTATAAAAAAGCTATTACGGCGTATTGCTGCGTATTTGGATTGGAGATAATATCTGTATCTAAGAGAAAACAGTTACACAACTTTTTTCTCTGTGAACCGATTTCTTTTTTGTTTTAGTGGCTATTGACGAGACTATAAACTAGTATTTTCTTTCATTTTATTGAAGTGAAAACTTCTTTAGCGGCGTTGTGCACTTTTTGGGATGGGTAAAAAATTGTTAAACTCGCGTCAGGGCACGTGGCCTGATCGAAAAATCGTAAGATCGTCGGCTGTTTGAATCAACCTTTAGTGCTAATTAACGGACTTCACACACATTTAAAAATATAATGGAGACCTCCTCAGGTTTGCAGATTTACTCACGATGTTTTCTTTTGTCGTACGTAGTAAGTGATTATTAAAATTCTAATTCGCACATAATTCTTGAAAATTATAATTTAACGTGCCAAATACATTACGCTTATTAAAAAATTATATAAAATATGTAGGTAGGTACCTATGATATCATTTTTGTTCATGGTATAAAGTTTACTTTAGGGATTTAGTTAATAAAATTGAACTACATTGTCTACGATGGATTCGTTGCATAACGTCATTTTTATACATGTTGTGCCTGCTCAACAGATCAGTCTATCATAAAATCACAAGATTACAAACCGACACGATTGATATTAAGGTTTAAGATAAGCCGTGCTCTTACAGAAGTCTGTATTAAGCTGAAAATGTCGGATTTAAATTGAATCATAATTATGTACAGGGATTTGTAGATAATTGTATTCCTCGGAAAACTCATCTCTGTAATTTAAAATTGGGTATGTACATACGTGTAAATATAACATACGGTAATTTTCATCTAGGTACTCCTTAAAAGGAAAACACTGAAGAAACCTGAAACTGCCGTAATAATCTTGGAGGTGTGTGAAATTTTCCACCCCGCATCTGCTTAGGTTTATCGCCTATAATAATCTCTCTTATAAATCTGAGACATTTTGAGCCAAGTTGTGGGAAAGTGCATAAAAAGTATGATGACGACCCCGCAGCCTAGTTGGCACCGATCCTGCCTACAAAGCAAGGGGTCCCGGGTTCAGTTCCTGGCCGGGGCAGATATTTATGTGACAAATAATTATGTACATGTACAATTAATGTTATTATTTATTCTCGAGTCTGGGGTGTTAGTAATGTGTTATTTGTGTTGTCCATGCCACCTGCAAACTGCAAAACGGCAAAACAGGGAATCCTAGTGGGGGCATGAGTGTGTAAGCATTATTTTTTATATTATTTATTATCTTAAAATAAGTAGATACAATAAAGAAAAGATTTATTTGTAAAATATTAGACACAAATACGTTAAAACAAATATGTACATTCAGTGCGCTAGTAATAAAAAGATAAACAATATTTTACACCATCCCGTGTTTTGCTATAGTCACACAACACTCCATAATTTAGTGCCTTTGTGGCAAACTACACAGCTGCTAACGACTCTTTTATGTCGATGTAGAGATGTATGTATGTAAGTGCACGTAATTACAAAGATGGAGTTACTTTACTAATTGAATTCATGTGGTTTTACTGGTTGTAATGCTAATAGCTTGAGTGTTCGTACTGAGTTCATATTTGGTCTACAATGAAAGGGCGATTGCATTGTTATGTTATGTTCTAATTTGCTAGAAAGTCATACGTATCGAATACGTAGAAATTAAAACGTTGTACCTAAATGTACTCTCAAATTTTTTTATTATTATTATTAATACTAACATTGTAGTCTAGTCATTACAACTAACATTGATACAAGCATTGACATATTAGGCTTTATTTGAATTGCATTTAATACTAAATTACCTACTTTTAAATTCATTAAAGTTTTACTTATAAAAAAACAACCACAAATGGCCACCTGTTTCTGTACAATAATCTGGTAGGTACTGTTAACTTTTCTGGAAATAACAGGCCATTGTTGCACAAATCGTAGGATTTGTAGGTAATACTCGTAGTAATAATAATTATTATTATTGTTAGTAGAAGTAGTAGTAGTATTGGTAAGCTTTGTTGAATTAAAGGATTAGCTCTTCATGAGATCTGATAATTTTTTTAAGAGTGAAAACCTTCTGAACTGTCGTGGTTTATTTTACATGAAATATATTTGTTGGGATTTGTTTTCCACTGAGTAATTAGGTCCCGATATCAGTTATTTATTCTCCCATTTATGTGGCAGGCACGATTCCGTTGGCACTACTGAGACGTTACGCTGCCCGAATAGCAATGCTGTGGAAACGTCCTAGATTAATTTCGACTAGTGACTGGGAAACCGTAAATTATATCTCATTATAAAATAGCTAAAATAAAAATGTCAAAATTTCCTGCAATATTAGAGACTCTCAGTTTTTAAATGCCGAATCGATTAAAGTTAATTTTAGCTAGATATTTTTAAGCTAGATATTTTTAGTAACTATCAAATAAGGACTTTATTTTGTTTTAATTCACCCTTCATCTTTGTCGTGTCTTCATTGCTTGTCCGGGGTTCGCCTGACTGTAAGAGCTCCCGCGGAAGCGGATAGCCCTCAGGTGGACGAGAGTGAAGGGAATCCAAAACATTATGTCCATTGTTAAGTACGAGCATTAGAGCAAGAACTTCCGTAGCAACATTTGTTTGCAGTGAAAGTTTCTAAGACGCTTTAGAAAAAACTTTTCTATCGGGAATATTCTTTTTAGGCACTTGAGTGCTTTGAACTTTAGTGTAACATGTTAAAAGCTTTTTGTTAATATTGAGAATGAGTTACTTGTATCTTTTAAAGTCTGTAACTATAATTATCTTATTAACGAATTACGAACAATTAATTTTAATAATGTTTTCACGATCTCGCTTTGTTTCATAATCCTTTCCTTGACAAATAGACATTGTACGACATTTTCAGGGCTTGATTCTCGGAGTATTACTCGAACAAACAGTAATTTGGTGACGCCTTTCATATCACAGGTGTACGTTGGCGGGAGTGACCATTTCTCATCAGTTAATGACTTAATTCTTTAACAAAATTTAAATGTAGAATAGAAATATTTACTCTCTACCTACTGAAGGTATTACTTACTACATTGATATTTATAACTCTAAATGCCTACTTACTCTATAATAATTAATGCATAATAATAGGTATAAACATTTTAATGAATATAAAATTAGATATGAAATAACATACAAGATACAAGAGGTAACCTAGATACCCAAGATATGGGTTTCTTGATAACTCACTGAACAACTTCACTCTATAAACTAGTGATGTCATTAGTTGCGCAGTCAGACCAAGTTGCAGACCTCAGCAAATTAATGACGTTGAAAAGTGTTGCACTCAGAGTAGACGCTGCTTCTTGAAATGATAAAATTAGAAGTATTTGGTACACCAAATACGTTAAATCTAACTTATAAATAATTGAAACCTATTTCACAGAGAATTTGGAAAATAATCTTTCCTTTGGAATATAATGTACCACACAAGATAGGGATTGCTTGTTGAAACCAACTTCGAGTAAAATTCTTTCCATTCATTCATTCGTACCATCGGGTTCAGGTCAGGGAAATTGTGCTCAGTCCCTTTGACTATTACATTCTTTATTGCACACCTACAACCGTTTCCATAATAAAGTACGCCGTGATTACGATGATTCTCAGTGGCCAACATCATCATTTTACCTTAACCTCAAAGAGCTGATTAGTACCTATTAATGAATGTAAATTTAAATAAGAAGGTCAATAATAAATACAAGATAACACGAATACAATTTAGTTATTATAAACAAGATCCTTCTGTTTATTATATTGTTACAGTAATTTAAAAGCCATAAATAAGTGTATAAATAAATAAATAAATAAATAACGCTACACACTCAGAGCCCCCCCACTAGGATTCCCCGTGTCGTGGGTGCCATGGACAACACACAAGACAAGAACACACACACCCAGAGCAAGAACGGAAATTTAAATTTAAATTCATCATAATTCAAATTTCCGCCTCGCTGGGAATTGAACCCAGGACCCTCGGAACGGCGATCCAGCGTGTTAACCATCGCGCCAACCGGGTCGTCAAATTGTGTGTATTTACTCTAACAATGAAAAGATTGAAACCATTGGTTATACAAACTACAACACTTTGAACTCTTTGGTTATATTTTACTACCCAGGAAAATGGGGTTTCAATCATGGTTAGATTTAACATAATAATATATTATAGGGCCGTTAAGAGTCAAAGTAAAATCCCATAAATTTCAAAAAATCGTCAATTGCCTCAATACTGGGATTGAACCCAACTCACCTGTACGTGACCGCAAGATTTTATCTCAGTGATATATGGTCCCCGATATTCATCGGCTTTCATTTATTCCGTAATTCACATGTTTCGTTTGTGATAATATTCAATATTTGATGTTCCTGGAGTATAAGATATTTCCTGTTCTGATGTTTTGTGCAATAGATGAACAAATTATTATTAGGAACAGTAGGTACATAATTATCTACATTACATTATAGCTCAGATTTTTATATGGTTGTTTTTTTATAGATCCGTTTACAATATTTAGAGGCGACCATCACTGTCCTCAAGTGTAGCAACGCATCTGTGACCGAAATAGATCCAGACTCTTACTAACAATTGCTAACTGGACTATTACTAACAACAACTAACAGGACTTTTAACTTTCTGTGTACCTACCTTATAATTTGGTCACCAATGTTAGATAATGTTTTAATAATTTTGATGCTACTAATAATAAAATATATAGGTATGTTTTTTATAAATATGTTGGTATGTATAATAAATCGATATTTATATCTACCTATTTTATCCCCAACCATCTAAATCGTCTACACCACGCGCATAGGAACAAGCACCGGTGAAACTCGCCTCCCAATTGGGAAGTCAATAGGAGAGTGCAATTACGGCCAATGCATTCGGCAGCTAGCCGCACTTCAGTGCAAGGTGAGCACAGTGATTGGCCATGCATGTTTGTTTTTGGCCACTGAAATATTAACGACCCGTTTAGCGCATTGGTTACTAGGTTGACTGGCGTTCGACTCCCAGTGAGGCGGAAATTTTAAGAATGAAGATGAAGATTTTTGAAGATGAAGATTTTAAGAGTGAAGATTTTTCAGTTCTCGGTCCGTTTGTTTGAGTTGTTGTCTTTGTATGTTGTCCATGGCACCCACTAAATAAGTTATCCTGGTGTGCGGATACGAGTGTGTAGCGTTATTATAATAAACTTGAATCCGGTGTCTAAGTGTTAAAGGTTGCCTGAAAGAAATCACTTTTGTAGCTACAAGGTAACCTTTTATCGTAGGTACAGTATATTATATAAACATTTGTTTCCTTTTGTATTTGCTAAGCAAACAAATTCCACCAATCCGCACTGGAGCAGCGTGGTGGAGTATCTATGATCTAGGCCTCCTCATGTATGAGGAGAGACCCGTGCTCAGTGTTGAAACCAAGCAAACAAAAAATATGTTATTGTATTTACTGTTAACAGGGATTAACTATCCTATATTTTTTATCCAACAAAAGTAATTAAAATTTGATGTTTAATAATGCTATCACTGCCGTACGTTTTTGGTATCAAAATAGATATTTGATAAAAACGTAATAAGAACGTAGGCACAACATAATAGCCGAGATATATATTAAGATAACAAAGCTAATTATAATAACAGTAACGGGGATTATTCGCGTATAGAAATCCATTACTTTGTTCTCGCTTCCAGTTCCTTTGATGATGCTGAATAGTAAATTAAGACGCTAACAAAAATTCTATCTCAATAAAATGTAATAAACAATGAGTGCCTTAAGTGATTTACATTCTCCACCATTTCAAAAATTATCTTCTGTATATACCTATGTATATCTATATTTATATTGACGACCTCGTAGCCTAGTTGGAAGTGACCCTGCCTGCGAAGCGAGTTGTCCCGGGTTCGATTCCCGGCCGGGGCAAACGTTTAAGTGATAGATAAATGTTTGTTCTCGAGTCATGGGTGTTAGTGATGTGTAATTTGTGTTGTCTTGTGTCTAATTTTTATTTAATAAAATTTATTTTTATTAAATAAAATCGTAACTGGTTTATGTCTGTATATAGGGGATTTTTGAGAAAAATGTATGAAATGTATATAATATAGTATACTCGTAGTATATTGTAGTATATAAAAATAAAAACACTAATTCCTTCTCTTTGCTAAATCCCTTTGTAAGTTTACAAAAGTTTTGTCTTCTCGCAGTAGCTCACAATTGTAGCAATTAAATATTATCAAGTGTAAACAAGTAAAGTGTACTTAAAGACCTTTAAGACAAAGAGAATCATCTAATTTATACTGAAACTTTGCTTAAACGAAATACTGTAAAGGGAATTGCGCTGCTTAATATAATTTTAAAAAGTAGGTAATAAGAGTAGGTACGTACGTACTCATAGAAAGTTCATCTCAAATCTATATCTATCTATAAACATAGTTTTGATTAAACTATTACGAATCGATTTCTGTACATGTAAGATTTCTGAGAACTATTATTGTAAATATTTATTTGTATTATTGATCTCTTAACATTGCTTTTGCCGCTTATCTAAGAAACCGCTTTATCGATTCGGATGCGGTTTTCACTGATGTATTTTAATGAGTGTGTTCCATTCGAGTCAAAAATAAAAAAGTTATATGTCAATAAAACCGATCCAGTCTAAAAAAAATCAAGTTTAGGTAATGTGTCATAGGTTTCCCGATGCAAAGCTAGATTGGTTACTACGAGATTCATGTTATATTCATGCAATACTATAGGTCTAGCTACAATAACTACAAAGTAAACTATAGTATTTGTCATAGAAGATTGTTCAAGAGTAAGTCTTGCGTTGCACTATTTGTAGGTCCACATCAGACAACTGCAACATTTTTCCGCTACGAACCACAGAAAATACTAATTTTATTAAACATCATTATGTAATATTGTTACTATGTAAACTAAATATATAATTCACGAATGAGCACGAGTCCCTTCTCATCGTTGAAGAGGCCTATTATTCCTATAGAGTGATTATCCTAGATTGCTATAGAGTGGTATAACGGTCAACTTACTCATTATAACTTGATATGTTATTTTTTTTCATTAATAAAGTAAGGTAAACATCATATTAATAATTAAAACGCCTGAAATAAATAAGTAGCAATAATGCATGCAATGAATAACTTCTAAAGTTATTACTGAAGTTTTACTAGAATTTCCTAAATTAAAAGATACTCGTATCACAGAGGAAACTTCGTTATACTAAGACATAACTTACTACGATTTGAAAATTTAGTTTTAGTTAGTACCGGGTTCTCGAACTCTGCACCAAACAATACCGCATTGCATATTAATGTATTCCTGTGTATATATCTGTGCAAGTTTATTTATTGAGGCTGCCTCAACTGATAAGCTCCAGTCTTTACTATTGACATCATCGCAGAGATATATATATATTAGTCCGGTTAATTTAGACATATGAAATAACTATAATTCCCGGAAAGCCAAATTTTGGTGGAGAGCTAGGGCTTTACCATTACAAATAAAGTGTTAAAAGTGGGGACTTTTCGATCCCATGTGTGCTTCAAAAGTTATTCGGGTTCAAATGTCAAAGTTTGAGGTTTTTTAGATTTTTCTCAAAAACAGTCACAAAAAAAACTTCCGGCCAAAGTTGAAGATCCTAAAATTCTCTACAAAAATGGTTTTTATAATTTTTTTCCTAAGAGTTACCATTCCTGAGATATCGCGATTCTAAGAGTAGAGTGCCTGAAGCTTTATACCTCGGAATCCAGAGCCAGTCAATTAATATTCATAAAAACTGTTGAAATGCATTGTTAAAGGCTCAAATAAAAGAATTAAAAGAAAAAAAATCGATAACGACGACAGGTATATAGAAACAAGCAAAGTTTCATACTAACTTTGCACCCCCGTGTTACCCCGTTAGGGGGTGAATATTCAAAAATCCTTTCTTAGTGTTCCCCTACGTTATTAAAGGAACGCCTGTGCAAAATTTCAAGGTTGTAAGATCCGTTATAAGGTTTTTTTAATTTCTAAAAGTCAAAGTAAAAAAATATAGCAGAATTTTGTTACTGAATTGGCTAAAGTTAAGCAAAGAAGGCCTCACAGAGGATCAACAAAAGCTTAAAAATGAAATATGTATTCATCTACGTCTCATACCGAAATGTACGTAATATCATCAGCGAACTAATATTAAACTATACACTTATATAGAAACACTCGAGAAATGTGCAACTCAGAGGCTATTTATCAAAACCGAACCGCTTCCACAAACGCCTGTATCTCCGTTGAATCCATTAAATTTATTAAACATCCATTATATCTCACGTTCTTCGCAGCTTGTTATTAATGGATGCATCAGAATGGAAGATTTGGGTCAGCCTTGGGTATTATACTGAATGGATCTGAATACAAATATTCTTTACATACGATAATCCTTCTAAAATTGTTTATTGTTAGTTGGACTATTATTTTGGTAAATCTTCAGATATATAGTGTATGTCGTGTGTCGTATGTTTTACTTTAGTCACAATTATACAGGGTCTTTCGTAATCAGTGACCCAACAAACGGGCGGTGAAAGAAGAAAACATAACCTACCAAATAATGCAAATTTAATTCCCCTGACGTCACTATTTTTAGATTTCTCGACTTTTTAAAGAAATTTAAAATTTTACCAGAATTACATGAAACATATTGTTTTTTTTTTTCATAAAACACTTACTTTTTTTACTTTTTTAGTGCAAAATGATCAGGAAACCTTGTAACTTCTTGCTTTAATATTATTTTGTATTAACAATTAACAGAAAAAGACAAAAAAATGTAACAGAAATAAATTCACAATAAAATTGCTACCTTTCAAACGAAACTACGAGGAATATAAAAAATATATGATAAAAAAGTGTTACGTTATTTCAAAAATATCTACGTTTTATGACCTGGGTTGCAAAACTGCTTAAACTTTTATCTTGAAATCGGCAAAAGTATCGAATGAACCAAAATATTTCATTTAGTCAGTTAAAAATCCCTACTACCATGCATGATTATCTTTAAGATTAACTGGATAGCAGAACTGGATTCAGCAGCAACCGGGCTAGGGAGCTTTGCTTAGTCTGAAAGATAGAGCCCCTTACACCCCAAACTAACAGTGATAGTAGACCTTATATTGAACATTTTCTTCGAAAATTTGATTTTTCCATAAGATCCACCCTTGGTTTTATTGGTATTCGGATTATTCCATTTTGTCCCACCAAGCGCCCCACTGGTGGGGCAGAGTGGAACGCTTTAAAATTCGCAGTGGAATCTGCCCCACTAAATCGATATAGTTTATGACGTAAATAAAATATTTTCAATCGATACTTTTGCCGATTCCAAGATAAAACTGTTATAAGATAAAACCGAATCAGTAGTTCCTGAGATTAGCCTGTTCAAAAAAACAAGCAAACGCTTCAGCTTTAACATTATAGATGCAAACATCGATCCGTTAAAATTGTATTATACTATACTATTATAATTTTATTTTGAATATCGTCGATTACTTACAGTTTTAAATGTAAGTATATAAATAAAGTTATAAATGTATAATGTACTAGTTACCACAATTCGCAACCCATTTGCCCAATTTTCATATTTACGTACGGAAATACATGACATTGTGAACTGATTAGAAAATAGAACACAGGCTTGCAGGATTTCAGGCTCTGCCGGGACACCAAAACTAATTAAGTGCCTACACGCTTCCACAAGGCTTCGTGGAATTAAGATTAAAAAAAATCTTGGTTTTATGTGGATCACCAACATTGACTTATTACTACTATGGACGTTGTGTCTCATACTAAAATCGCGAAAAAAATGTCCCAGTCACAGCCATCGCGAGAGTAGAAATGTTAAAAAGGTAATTTAAACACTAAAATCATTATATCACGGTTTAATTTTGAATGCAGTCGATTGAAGCTCTGTTTGCGTTTTGTAGCTCATTAGGCTCGGATATTTTTTACCGCGGACCCGACGTCCATAGTTATAATAAGTCAATGATCACCAATTAAATGCTAAGTTAGAAATATTTTCACTTTTTATGAAGTAAGTAAGAACTAACAATGATAACTACCTGGACTATTAGATACTACTTAACAACTAACAGGACCAACTATCACTAACAGTCCCTGTCCCTCATACTGACTAACAAACTAACCAACTAATGTTCTAACACTGTCTCCTAACCGGACCAACTATGCTAGTCCCCATCTGAGTCTTGTTCTAGGTCGGTCATAATTGTCATGGGCGACAACGGAAGGATGGTGTTGCATGCTCGTTCCATAAAAAAACAAGATAGCAATAAAAAAATACAATATAAATAAAAAAATACTTCAGCTACTACAGAAGTAAAATTCTCAAAACTTAATTTAATAATAATCGGATGTAGTCAATGATATTACTGTAACGTATATAATACGGATCTAGTGCGATAATAATGCCACTATTTGTGCAGATCACGTGACCATCACGATGAACACAAATCTTCTTCAGCATAGCTGTCTTATACATTACGTCCAAAAAGAAAAGATATTAAATAGATTACCCAAATGCCTTTGATTACATCTATTTCTTTTATCTTGTAACAAAAAGATTATATCATGTCTGTCGCGTTTCCACACTTCACCACAATAATTTCCGCTGTGATGGAAGAAAATTACGTAATTGTTACCATTTCATTATTGAAACGCAATTGGATCGAACGCAAATGGACCTGTTCAAAGGGATCTAATTATACTTGATCTGAATGTTTCCATAAATTAAGGTTTCGATGGAAATGTTAAATTAAAAGATTTAAAGATTTTTATTGAACAAATAATACAATAGTTTTAAATAGCAAAGCAATAAATAAATAAAAAGCTAACACAGGCATATCCCTGCACTAGGGGTATGCCTGTATATGGCATAGCTGGGGTGGCATGGACAACACAAATAACACGTCACTAACACCCAAGACCCATGAACAAACATTTATCTGTCCGGGCCGAAAATCGAACCTGCTGGCTCTATAAGGGCATTAATTTTTTGGATTTCATACCTATGGGGTTTTAATGGCTAATTAGGTCACATTTCAAGCACCCTTTATAATTACATATTTGGAACGAGAATCGAATACTGAGTACCCGCTATTAATATTCTAACTGACTAAAAAATCACCTTGTTGATTTTAGAAGGACGTAGCTCACCAGTCAGGTGAAGAGCTTAACCACCATGCTTAACCACAATGCACCATGCAGTTCTGTCGGCATTCTGATGATAAATTAATAGTTTGAAAAAGTAAAAAAAAATTGTAATGCTAAGAGAATTATATCTGCAAGGCAATAAATTCAGTCATCGTGCTGGTAACCGTTCAGGAGTTCCCCTGACTGGAGCCAATCCTGAACGTAGTATCCGATAATGGTTGTCATAATAGTGCATTGTCAACCATACGTAAATACATACATACATTGCAAGTTAAATAAAAGCTTGTTAAAAGCACAATAACTTTGAACTGAACAGTCAGTCATATGAGACCGCATGCAGGAAATCTACATAGTTTTAACTATTTTGCATGTTAAAGTCGATGTATGCTCATGTTTGACCAAAGGCGTCTATTCTCATATTTTTCCATATTAAACCAACAGCACTTTTTACCACAATGCTTCATTTTCTACTGAACCCCAAATTCTCTTCGACCTTATTCTAAAGCCGAGAATAATAACAAGTAATATAACCATGTAGATAAGGAGTTTTGGTTTGGTAACACTATGAAAATTGCATGTCCTTTTCCGTATTTTTATCGGCGTTATCATCCTTGTATTTTATTAACTATGACCATGTAAGGCTAAGCTATAAGGAATGAAAGGAATATAGGATTTTTAAAGGGGTCGCCACATTTTTTGACAATTTAATACTGTAACCTAGTTGGTAGAGACCCTGGCGAAGCCCCCGCTTCGATTCCCGGCCGCGGAAGATATTTAAGTGATAAATATATGTATGTTTGTTCTCGAGTCATATATAGTGTGGGGGTATGAGTTTGTTAGCGTTTATTTATTTATTTAATAATTATCATTTTGCGCTTAACGAATATGGGAAGGCAAGGAGTTGCAAAACGTACTGCTGAAACAGGAGTTAACAAGCGGGTGGTAACCAGGCAGCTTAGCTACACGGAGACAGTATCGTGTTTGGAGACAGAGATGGAGCTTCGAGGGTTAATTTACGCACGTCCTTAATTTATTTCTTACTAAAGAATGCGAGATTTCTTGCGCTGGTTATATTTATATTTTTATTATAATTATATTTAATATAGTTAGGTACGTAATATGCGCATATAAAAATCTTAAAGTATATATTGATCTAGTATCAAGTTGACGCAGTAGGTACTATTCGAGATTAAAGTTTGGGGAAGTTTTCTAGTCGCTACAGGATAGATCGTAAATTTAACGGTGAGCAGGACTCCTAAGTTTTTAGTTTTACGCGACAATATATCTATTTTACCCCAAACATAGACAACTTTTCAACTGTCCAAGGTATAGAAATCTAGTAGATAGATACACTGCCTTGTTTATTTTTTATTATAAACTAGCTGATCCGACAGACGTTGTCCTATATTATAAAATAGGGATTCATTTTTATACAATTATACTGTATCTGTACTTATATGTACTAGGTAGTAGAGCCTAGGATCTACTACCTATGTAAAATAATTAATTTTAATTGTTTTGCATAGGTAGTAGACCCTAGAGTTCGCCCGGGGTAGTACTACCGCCCACCACGGTACTTAGTACCATTTCTACCGTGTAATATTTTTTTTAACAGCAATTGTGTTCCGGATAGAAAGGTGTGGAGCCGGCTACACTTTTTAGAGGCGACCATCTCAGTCCTCAAGGGTAGCAGCACATCTGTGACGGAATTATAACGAGACTCTTACTAACATTTACTAACTGGACTATTACTAACAATAACTAACAGGACTAACATTCACCAACAGTCCCTGTCCCAGTCCTCATACTTACAAACTAACCAACTAATGTTCTAACACCGTCACCTAACCGACTAACTATCCCGGTCCCCATATGAGTCTTGTTTTAAGTCGGCCACAGTTGTCATGGGCGGCAGCGGAAGGTGGTGCTGCATGCTCGTTTGCTGCCTTAAATCAATAAAAAAAACTTATCAAATCAAATCAAATCATTTATTGCCAGAATGTAGTTTTACATAGGTGTCACAAGTATATAAGACCAATACATTCAACCACATAATGGTATGCAATAGTGTCAATAATCTTATTATACAACAATACTGAATTACTTTTAATATATTTAAATTTACAATGTTGTACAATACAATTTTCCTATTAAATTATTTAATAAATCATTTTGTATTCAATTGGGATTAAATATATATATTTACAGTTTGTTTGTACGAGCTAATCTCAAAATATAAAATCGAAATTCGAATTCGAATTGTTAAATTTTGTGTTAGGATAGTCCATTTATCGAGGAACGCTAGGCTATAAAACATCACACTACGACCAATAGGAACGGAGCATTCATGAAAAATGTTGCATAAATATGAAAATCTATACTAGAAATAAATCTGTAACTGGTCGCTGTCTGTACCTACAAAATATATGAGAAAAACTTTTCTTACAAGTAAAAAAACCGACTTCAAAATAATGCAATTATTATCTACATACATACGTCGAACGCACGAATAGAATTTACCTATTTATAATACATGAACAATGAAACAATTTCTCATTTACAAAACTAGGGGAACCAACCCCTTAAACGTAAAACCCTGTGTAAAGATGGCAACATATTATCAACTGATAAAAATCGGTAACAATATTGTTTTGCATGCAAGTAAAACTTCTTATAAACGGAAGAAACCATTTTCGCGGAGGAAAGCGTGTGCGAATCACCAGTTCGAATAAAGGTTTGATGTAGGTAGATAATATGTTATAACACGAAAAAGTTGAACTGATTACATATGCCAGTCACTCGCTTCCACAAAGTTTCCAGGTCGTTTATGCAATCTGTGTTTCTATACCAAATTACTGTTGGAACGTTTTAAATAAACTTTTTACAATGAAGTCAATGACAGTTAAGCCTAGAAATAACTGTTTATGATATTTGCAATAGCCTCTATTTGACCGCAACTTTTCGGTCACAACATGGACATGAATAAGCCAAAGGCATAACTTTGGCTTTATTCATGTCCATAGATAAAGGTAACCAAAGAGGCTCTTTCGTTAATTTTATCGTTACCTATAGACCTCCAAAAGACTCCTAATCATTCATGTTCATTCATGAGTAAAAACTCCATTATAACAGACCTCGTTATAATTTTCCCAATTCTTAACAAAACAAATATAAGTAAACAACATGCGTGGTTAACCAAATATATTATATTAAAGAATTATAATTCTTTAATATAATATATTTGGTTAACCACGCATGTTGTTCAACTGGTCAACAAAAAAATACTTTTTGCATGTAACTTAAAAACTTTTGACTAGTATAATAAATAGTATAATAGTATAATAAAATTAGAATGCTCCAAATACGAATAGTTTCTTTGTAATTAGATTTTATTATATTTTAGAAATTATCAGTTTCATCAACAAAATGAATTTATTGCGTTATACTGAAACATTAATATTAAATGTAGCTTTATGATTTCCGGCTGTATTTTGCTTCAGGAAGGTCTCGTTGTAATGTCCAACAGTGATCCGTTATTATACATGAACTTTGAAGTGGTTATGTTTAAAAGTTATGTCGCCATAAATGTAACAAAACTTATCAGGATCATTTTTACATTTTCTTGACATTTTTTCAAAATCAGCGCGATATTTGAGATGTGTTCGTGATTCTAAACTTAAATTGCGTGCGAAAAAAATACGTATAGGTATAATGCTGTGAATGCGAAAATGATACAAAAACGGTAGTTTTCAATTTGTCGGTGGCTTTAACACGAAAACGAGACCTGATAGAATCAAAATAAATATGGTGATATAATGAGGGTAGGTAGGTATTTCAAAATTAGTAAGCACCATTCTTGTTACAAAATTTTGTTGACCAGTATTGAACTTGGTAACCGTTCTGTTCCTACTCTCGGTTCTATTTGCTCCGTTTGTTAAATCAATACTCAGATGTTTCAGGTCACTTAGATTAAACTTGTGATACAGGGTGGGATATACCTAACCATGGTTTAAAATTGAGCTACATTTATAAATGATTTAAAATAAACGTCTCGAATGATATACTCTGCTAAACAACAGACGCGGCATTGGCGATAGATCCCTCCTCGAGGTTGCTGGGTTTGTACCATCCAGTTTAATCCCAATGGTACTAATGCAGTGTTAAGGTTGATTAAGTCCTTGAAATGTTTAGTTCATGTCTCTGCTTCTTATCCAGCCACCCTCGAAGACAGGAATAGTTTTACTGATGTCTTACCTTGGGGTACGGCGGTCACCTACTATCAGAAAAATAAAATAAAGTAAAATTTCAATCGAAGCTTGGTACCATAAAGTATCAGCAAGCAATCAACATACGTACCTATAAAAGTGTTTTTTTTTTTAGTAATTACCAATACTAAATTTGCACATTTAGCAATGTTGTTTCCATACCAATTATTTTTTTATGTGTACGTCCACACAATTACAAATTAATTACACGATACTGCATGTCAATTACACCCTGTGTACATAACTTGCTAGTTACGTATAGTTTTACACCAAACAGTACTGGCTCGTTAGTTCAGTTGTTAATAAACAATAGTTCGATTCCAATAGATTTGCAGTTATCTGTATTCATTACAGTTGACTAACTGTATTATTATAAATTGTGGTTTGAGGGTTGAAATGGTAACAGATAATGTATTTATTAATTAATTAACAAATCCTATTATGTTGTACAAATGGATTTGTTTTGAAAGAAAATAAGCGATGTTGTATTGTTTAAACATTGTCAACAGATGTCAAAGAAATCTTTAAAATTAAACAGGAAAGGATACTCACATGAGCTAAGAACGGATTTTTCGATATTCCACTATTAAGGGGGGTAAAAAGGGGTTGAAACTTAGAAGATCACGTGGGACAAACTACATGCAAACAGCAAGTTTCTATCTGAGTTCTTCTTGGTAAATTCATAAATAATAAATATTTATATTGATAACTTCTTATAGGAGAATGATTTATTTTTGCCTGCAATTTTCTCACACTTCAGATTAACTCCAGCACCATAATTATTAGTTTTTAATCTAACCGTCGTTTAAGTATTACAATCCGTATTTCAAATGGGGGATTTCATTAGACGGATATAATAAGTAAGAAAATATTATTAAAAAAATATTAAAACAAAATATTATTTTAAGTGAATTATGTTTTTGATGCAGCACGTGATTTAGATGTAAAATCATGGTTATCATGAGTATAATGAATTAAGTTGTCATCTATGTCGAGAAGGTATGTTGAAGTGTAAATATCTTAATAACATAAATATATTTCTCCCCCTGTTTAGCTTTGAAAAATACTAACGTGACTTGGTATTCAATGTTATTAACTAAGCTGATCAAATTTATTAAATTTATTTATTATGAAGCCATTATAGGCCATTTCCCCATACTTTAATGGTCATTGTCCTATCTTATGATTTAAGAACAGCGATCTAACAATAAGGGTCCACAGTTTTGAGGACAGTTGCGAAACTTTTCCATTTTCACTAATACAGAAAAATTTTGTTTCGCCCGAAGCTGCCTAATGTTGATAACTCGATCGAAGTATGATTGACTTAAACTGAGACTATAAAAGTTTCCTAGTGATATCAATATTTGGTGTTATATCACCTACTATGTTGGTGATGTTTGTATTTGTATATTTCTATTGGGTTTTTATATTGACCTCATTACATAAATCATTACATAAGTCAGTGCGGTGGCGATGTAAAACTCGTGTCAGTTAACACTCGACAGGCACTAATGACATGTCACTATGAAAATGGTGTCGTGCGTAGACAGAGAACGATATAGACATCTGGTGAGCAGCAACATGTGATAGCACGAGACAGTACGACTGTACGGCACAAGAAAAATTCGACGGTCAGCTGTCTTTGCTTGTAAGTAACTGTGCTTTCCTTGAAAAAACCGGCATGCAACGTAAAACAAAACATAGTATCTTTCTGTCTCGTTTTTTTTCATATCATTGGCGTAAGCTGTTCCTTTTCTTGTGTGAGTGCGATAGATGGCATCCATTAGTCTATCTATACTTTTCTTCGACTACGGTGTCGTGTGGACTCGTGTGTCATTATTATAGTACCCAAGAATGTTTAGTTGACAGACCGACTGATGATTTGTCTTTACCATAATATACTCGTAGCTACCTAAATAAGCTAAGCGAAAACAGTTAAACACTTTTCTCTGCGACCCATTTTCTTTTTTTCGTATCCGTCATTCAAATATCCTAAGCATGTATCACGGCCTATCAAGTTCTATATTCGCGCCGTAATTCGACTCCCGCGGCATCGAGTAAGTTCTACGAGACAAGTTGCCCTGCTGCCGTTGACCGACATTATCAGTATTTCAACTACTAATAGGAAATATTCTCAGTCTGTGTAATTAGGTCACAAGTGTGTAAATATGTTCTTGTATACGGTAAATATAACAAACATCAGTGTAACTTAATTGTTAGTAACCTGACTACATGCTGTATATTTCTTTTTATTTTCTAAATTTACGCGTTCATAAAACGCCATTTCCCCAGAGTTTAGCGAAACGTTCGTGCTAAATTAAATAATTCTCTGCGGGAGTGCCGTGGCCTTACTGCTAAACATTGCTTGTATTTTAATTTTTGTTTGTTATATTCTTCAAACTGTTTTTTAAGAAACATTTAATTAATTTCAAGCTGGCCCGACAGACGTTGTCCTTTCTTAAATTCGAATATATGCAGCACGCATTCTGTCAATATTATGTCAAAGTGATGTCAAACGCCATAAAGTTACATTAAAAAAGTTAAAAGCGCTAAGGTTACATTAGAAAATCATTAGAAAATTGAATATGGTGGTTAAGTATTTTGTAATTTTCGCGCAATTTTCTTTATTTTATTTGTCATAAAAACCTTGTCCTGACAATAACAAACAACAGAATTAGTGAAATCAGTCCACAGCCGTTCACGCGTGATGCCGTGTCCAAGATAAATAGGGATTCATTTATATATATAGGTATAGATTAAGATTATAATATTTGATGGCAATTTTTCTAGTGTTCATTGAGATTTTTTATCACATTATTATTTTATATATGTTGGTACGTACACGCTTCTATGTTAGTATATCTCTATCATGTTTTACCAATTCATTGTTACGTATACGTGAATTAAAATATTATATATCGTATATCCTAATTACGAAACAAAATACATTAATTACACATAATCTCTGTTAAGTTTTTATTACAATAATTAATAACAATAGACTAGGTACGTAAATGTTCTTAGCTCAATATCAAACGGCAAACAATGTTGTTGTTGTTTCATTAATAAAATTTACCCCGATATACGAACAGATACCACCCTGTCAGGTTTTGTGGTGAATTAAATTATAAATAAGGAAACAAAATATTCGGGAAACATTTCGCGTTTTATGTTGAGGCGTAATATTACGAAACTCTAAAGTAATATTGGCATATCTATTCAAAAAATACAACGTATATAATCGTCGACGAGCGTCTGTTAGTGATTGTATAACTTATGACCAGTTTGACTGATTGCGCTCATGTTCACGCTATTAATTTAGTCGTGATGATTCATAGCTAGGTATACGATGGTGTCATTGTCAAGTTGTAAATTCTAATAAGTTGCATGATTTTATTAATTTAATAACAGTGACAGCCAAGTACTTTGGCGTTAGTCTCCCACGCAAGGACTTAGTTTTGTACGCATATTTTATGTGCCTTATGCAGGCAAACGAGTTGTCGGATCATCTGATGGGAAGTAATCACTGTCGCCAATGGACATTAGTACCACCAGGGGCGCAACCGACTCGTTGCTGGCCAAGAAGGAAGCGATGGACACGCTTCTTGAAGTAACCCCATGTTACCTTTCACTGTCAATTTATGGGCGTTTTAGTAATTATTATAGTTATCATTTGCTTCGGTGAAGGAATCAGTCTAGGCAGATTCAGAGTTAAGACATTTGTGTGACAGATAAATGTTTCGTTAAATAAAACAGCGGACACTAAATATATTAAATGCAAATGGGCACTCATGGTTTTTGTCCCAGTTACATAGATTGTATCATGGTTCATCTAACCGGGTTGAAATATCAGTATATCAATTCAAATCAAGTTTCTTGGTAGCGTCACTGCCTGCGAAGCAATGGGTCCCGGCTTCGGTTATTTTATTATTTATATACCTTCGAGAAGTGCCAGTGGTTTAAACGTTGGACACCCAAATAGGGAGTTCTGGTTCGAAGTCTGCAAGCACCACAAATTTTCAAAAGTGTTACTTGTTTTGGTGAAGGAAATCATCTTGAGGAAACCGGCAAACCTGAGAGCTTTGTGAAGTCCGCCAATCCAGATTTGGCCAGCGTGATGGACGTACCCTTTACATTGTGAGACCCGTGCCCAACAGTCAGAGATGAGTTATAAGGAGTGCGCACATTACACCAACTCGACGTCAACTCCACTCCGACTCCACTCCGTTTCAACTCCGACGTTCCGTTCCGCGATCAACGCTTCATCGACGTCAACTCGACTCCGTCTCCACTCCGTTTCAACTCCGACGTTCCGTTCTAGGTACATTACGTCATTGTGTCGGTCGACGCGTGGACTACTCGTCTACGGTGAGTCGTCAACGCAACGTCGACACGTTGGTCTCGAAACGGAACGGTTATGGGTGTAGGGCGAGCAGTACAGGGCTTTTAAGTATAAGTTCGAAATTCAACCTTACCTTCAAAGATATAAAGCTTATAATTGAATATTAGCTTTGTCAAGGTTTTAGTCGCGTTGGCGTCGGTCGGTCGTGGAGTCGTTGTAATGTGCGCACTCCTGCTGTGATGATGATACTTTTCAAATCTGCCACTCTTATTTTATGATCCATAGTGAATGTAACCAGAATATGCAATAAAGCTTAGCCTTATGCAAATTTCAAATACGACGTTGTCTCGTACATGCATGTGACATTTAATTTAACGATAACTATCGCTCGCCATATCTACATTATTATATCTTTGTGCCATATTGTCGCTAACCTCGTTACTTAATGTGGTCGAATTTGGATTATCACAGGACGGGAATGGTTAAATATTTTAGCAGATAATTTCATTAGTTTCTATTTTAATATTGGTCCTGTGATTAATCTTAATTACAAAACGAATACATTTACTTTGAAATAAAAATGGATGAAAAAGAAATGAAAATTATGTTTCAAAGAAACTATTGAATATTTATTTCAAAAGGTAAATCTGTGACAGTTTAATGATGTGTTAATAAAATTAATTGTTAATATTAATATTTTAGTGTGTAATTTTACCAAAAAATATCAAAATCTTTTTTGTTTATTTACCGATTTCTAGATTAAAAGTTTTAACTTTAATAACTAGACATTTGCTCTACAGTACAGAAATTCGATTAAACTTTAGAAACCCGTTCAATATTCAGAATTGATTGGTACATCAATCCATAAGCTAGTCTACGGCGACTTGTGCCTCAGTTCTCGTTCTCAGAAAATTTAGTTTTAGTTCCCCAGTAATCTAACTTGCTTAGACATGATCCATTACAAAGGTGGTCAAATGGTTATAATTTTGGTAAAGTACCGAGTTACGGGGTTACTGTAATTTTTGCTTTATCTTCAGGACCTCATCGCTTTGAATTTTTATACAAATATAATTAGAATTTTAATAGGTACCTACTATTTTTTTCAAAGAAGATTAGAAATTAAGAAATAACTCGTAATGCCTCCATTCACATTATGCTTGATCTAAGCTCGTTTGCTACCTTAATTGAATGGCGCAATCATAGATTGTAATGATGAAAGCAAGTAACAATTTTTTTGACTTCTTATCATTTGTGAAAATCATGACTGCAATTCACATTCTCTTTTACACAAATTTTTGGAAGTATATTACAAGTGTTTTGGAAGTAATTTCAAGAATGTTATCAAAGAGACATTATATAGGGCTTTAATACTAAAAGGAAACTTACTAGTGATACCCGAGCATATTATTATGTCTCCAGTTAATGAACGAGGATGTTAAACTTACAACGCCATTTCTTTATTTGGTTTCGTAATATTTACTGCTATTATTCACATAAACCGCTACATATACCTGCCGTAAAATTGCTTATCAACTATTACTTCAAATATCCCTAATAAGGATCGAAATGCTGTTTTATATTATTTATTTTAAGATTGAATGTCGTCTGCTGTTGATAAAACAAGCGTCGCAGCGTTGCAGCTAAATAACAGAGAACTGTTACCAAACTCCATAATGTTTCGAAAGTGAATGAAATGTCCGCTTTCTTAGCTTCAACAAAACCTTAAGTTTCTGCAATTAATTTACGTTCTGAATAACGAACTTTACGAAGTTTGGTTTCTTTTACTTCCTCATTAGTATATTTGTATGATTTAAAAAATAAATAAAAAGGATTCCGATCTAACTTATATGTTCTACAAAGATCGATTAAAAGGCATTTTATCGTTAAACATGTATCTGCCCCACGTTTTTCAAAATTTTTGAAAAACTCTAAATACCTGCTTAATTATTATATTTCTATTTTATTTCTTATTTATTTATTTATATTTCTAGTCACCGAAAAAGTGTCAAATAATTTCTAATAAGCACGTACTCGTATGTATGTAGCTTTCAAACTTTTCGAACTTCGTTACATGACTAAACTTTAAGGATCTGCAAATGTGTTATAATATCGAATAATTATTATTGATTATGCCTTTGGTAATAAAAGGATTACACTGTTGATAGATATTTTTTTCTCTAATATAAAAAAAAATTGGAACATGGGAACAGATTATTTTCGATAACAGACTAGTTAAGAAATGTTGGTACCAAAACATTAGATAAAGCCAAAATGTGTACTGCCGAGCAGCTGCTGAGCAGTTCTCGATATTATTGCAACCATTTGTAATCATTCTTCCAGAAATTGTTGGTTACGTACGTAACAGTCATTCCCGGTGCTCGGTATAATTTCTGGACGGTAATTCACGTCAGTCGTTCATTGCGCTGACGTTCACGGGGCGACAGCGCGGCCATATCTGGATTTATGTGTCATTAATACGGTATTTTAGAGACACCGTAAATTGTTACCTAACATTTTATAACATGGCTTTCAGCTATTTGTACTTAGTCTGATTTTGGAAGTAGGTGTAAGTGTAGGTAGGTACCTACTGTGACTTTGATGTTCAGTCCTCTAAACACGTGTGTGTGTGGTGTATGTGTGTATAAATAATATAATGTATTGTATGTCCTTCTCTGTCCAATATGTACCTTTGAAACAGTGAAAGAATTTCTCATGCAAGTGCAATGGCTTCGAAGATTACGCTGCACATACATTCAAACTCCCAAATCCGTACTTTTTCACAACAATATTAGTTTAGATATTCCTTGAACAAAGAAAAAGAAGATTCCTTGAAACATCTTCAGAATAGAATTAGCAAGTATTTTCTTTTACCTAACGAATACATTTAAATTAAGCTCATGTTACCAAGATTTTATGTGTCACACAGACATGACATCATACATGACTTTGCTAAATATCCATTCATGAATCATAAATATCATTGAATCACTTGAAATATGTAAGTGGGTCTTAACAGGAATAAAATTCGAGTCGTACGCGTAGGCGTCATTAAGCAACGGCATTATCAACTGAAATGAACGAATTAAATCGTAATTGAAAAGACTGGATAGTACTCGAACACGCTACTTCAGTGCGGATTGCTGCAGGAATTATTGATCAATACAAGTCGAAACATTTTCTTCCACCTGAAGTCCTCCGTCATGGCTTAGCGTTACTGATAACAAAGATGTCTTAATGTACCATTTGGTCTACGGAAGCAAGAATTTGATTAGCGATCAATGATCCAATTATAACTGACGGACAACAAGCGCTTTCACAAAATAAACATAAAATACAAAAACCAATTATAATTATTAATATCGTATAAAATAATGACAATTATTTGAGGTCGGGTATTATCTGGGTTAAAATCCCTGTAGGGACCAACAGCCCAGTTGATCATCATCATATTGCCTACGAAGCGAGGGTTCCGGTTCCCGACCGGAACAGACATTTATGTGACAGATATGTACCTATATCTGTTCTAGGAGCGCAAGCGATGGTGTTAGTGATGTGCACACACACTGACTGTGCTAATAGACATTTATTTACATAACCATCAACTGCTCGCTACAAAACTTGCATTGATTTGGAAAAAATCGCAATTATTTTAAGGAAATGAAAGGAACAAAATTATAGATCTTCTTCATCACTTATATTATATTAGAAATTCTAAATTATCCAGAAAGTAGTAACTATTACTATAATACCTATAGACTAACCTTTCTTTCGACGTTACCTATATTATGTAGGTACGTAGAGAAATAAAATATTTCCTTTTCCGAAAATACAAAGATGCAATGTTATATGTCCTTAACCATAAGACAAATACCACAAAATCCCCTAGCAACCCGTAAGTAATACAAAAATAACAAATTACACACAATCATGTATATCAAATTTTCCACAATAGCGAAGGCACCAAAACCGATCTCAGATGACAGATTATGCAAATGACTTCATGAATTATTATGCACGTTGTTCATCGTTAAGCCTACTTGATTAGTAGACGAGACTAGATTTGTAATCAGACAGTAAGATAAACTCTTAGTCGAGGTTACAATCATATTAAAAATTAGTAACTGCGATGTCCTTGCTTCTTCAATGGTATCCTTTGCCTTAGAACCCACACTCTAAAACATACAGTTTGGATGCGTTGCAATTTGACCGCGTTAAACTGAATACTAACTGAATAAAAAAATAAAAATATTCAACAATTACATATTTATATGTCAAACATTATATACTTTACCTCGTCTTGGAACACTCCGTACTTGGCAGAATTACTTACTACCAATTGGCATACTGAGATGGCGAAATGTGTCTTAGCGAGTTATGTAGATGTTACTACTTGGTCCCTGCTGTCGTTACTTGTTGGAATCTGTATCACCCAAATAAATCCCCAGGGTACTCACGCACGGTGGCAGAGATTTTTACCCGTCGGATCGGCTAACATCTCTCTTAAAATCAATCTTAAAAACTTAAATCTAGCTATCATTAGGTCGGTTTTATGGAAAATAAAATAGCAAAAGATTTTCAGAAAAAGAATGAGGAAAATAGAGAAGTGTTATTAATGTGACGATAGACTTCCCACACACTGACCACGCGAAAGGGTTATTATTGGAAATATCGGACCGGCAAATAGATTTAGATGCCAAGTGGTACGTTTGATACGTCTTTAATAATGTTTTATATTTATCATAAAAAGATATCTACTTTTATCTTCAATTCTAGGTTTCAACTGCTCAGTATTATCGTAAGTTACTCTAATTTCGATAGGTAAGTCTTGAGGATTACACTCCTCAGTCCTAGAGTTAAGGGTTCTGTCCAGAACTTTCTTTGTTTTCCAACACGAAGCACGATTGAGCTGTCAAAAAAACAAGCTAACAATTCCTGTCTGCCTAATAAATACCCTTTTCCAAATCCAATAAGGGAAGTCGAAGCATAATATAACAACATCCGAGACTTATTACGAAGAAGAACGTGTGGTTATTTGTTGTTGGTGATATTTTTCCAATATACCAATTGATTTATGGCTTTGAGTTGGTACTGATGTGCTACGTTATTCGAATTTTGTATGCGATGCTTTTGTTAAAATCAGGAAAACGGAATATTATTGAGAGTTCGTATATTTTATTCATATACAGTAAGTAAAAAATTTATTGTTTTGCAACATTTTAAAATCTAAAACAAAGAAAAGTGGTATTAATCGTATTTCACAGAACACAGTTACTTTTGATTTCTCAATCAGAATTATTATATTAATAAATATTGACGACCTCTTAGCTAAGATGGTCGTCATCTAGGTTTCAAAGCAAATTATCCCAGATTCGAACCGACCTTCACTAGGTTCACTATCGAATCTTCAAAATTACATGTTACGTTTTATTTTTAAATACATATTATATTTGTTCTTAGATCGCGATTGTCAATTATGTAAACATAATAAATTTAATATAGGTATATCATTATAGAACGTGTTGAAAATCTAAACGAAGTGAAGAAATTATAATATGTCAACAGTTTCTCAAGGACCAATACTTAGTGATTTCGGCAGCAAATCTGACATAAAACAAAGGGATGCGAACATCTGTGGTCGCTGGACAGCAGGGTCGCCTGCCAAACCCCACGTAAATTACAAAACCCTTCGCAAGGCTTATAAACTTATAAGGTGTTACAAGGGAAATATATTTATGATATCGAGCAGTAAAATTTATTAGCACCTATACACAAACAGAAGTGCTAACACCTTAATTGCAGCTATAATTATGTTAAACAAAATAATCAAAAGCCAAGTGCTGCGCAAAATTGGTAGTGTGTATTTTTTGTGATACAAAAGCATACAAGAATGTATTTGATGTTAGTTGGCGGCCAATATTACATCTTAGGACTTTGATCAAACAATAATTACAAAGTACATAATTATAAAATACTACTTAACCTGGATGACGTAGTTCTGCAACATCTTTTATATTCTAACAAGTTGTATGGTACGAGAATGTTTTGGGATATCAGTATCCCACAGGTATCCACCTGACTTACTCCAGACCTTTAAATATCTGCCTTTAGGAAATGCTATTCCAATGCAATAATGCTTTTTCTATGGCAGCAGTTCGATGACTCCAATAGTTTCGTTGATCTATAAACCTAGAGAACAGCGCATAATAATAATCAGGTGGGATCGTAGTCAACCCGTAACTTATATTAAATAAAAAAAGAAACCCACTCAAATAGGTACACACAAAAAAAAACATAAAAATTATGTCCAACCGTTCAGTGACACACATACATACAAACGACGAAGCGAGGATGCGGGTATGCTAGTAAAAATATAAGATAACAAGGCAATATTTTAACATAATGTACTCGTGAATAGATTGTTACTGTATCTGTCTTCTGCGAAATTAGTTTTATCTGAGAAGAAGCCAAATCGTATAGGTCAGAACAGCGACGGTGTGTCTCGCCAGATGATAAAACTACTTCGAAATGGGGTTTATTTGACCCACATTCCCGTGTGACCTCCAAGTTATATACGACGGTTGAGAACGAAATAAATCATTAGGCCTTAAATGGATTTAATGTAATATTTTTCTTTTTGTAACAGTTTTAAATCAATCACGAATAAAAGGTTTTAATACATATATACTTCCGCGACTTTACAGTTAAAAAAGTAATACTTTTTATAAGACTTGTCAAGTATCTTGTGCAAAATTACTTTTATTTGAATCAAAGCCAAATAGAGTAGGTACCTAGGTCAAAATAGCGATGCGGCGCGGCGCCGCGCCAGTGTGTCTCGCCAGATTACAAACAAAACAACTCCGATATGGGGCATTATGTGCCCCACATTCTACCATGACCTCTAAGTTATATAACAGACAGCTAAAATGGAACATACTAATAAATCATTTATAAATATAATAACATATAAATATATTTATAAATATTTTTTATGAAAACCTTGCGGAATTTTTTACCTACTATGGATTTATTAATCGTTTAGCTTTTTACTCAAAAATAGTGATTTCATTATATTTCACCAATTGATATAATATATACACTCGACATACTTGCAAAAACTCGACAATCGAACATTTCAAGCTCAATTATAATTAAAGTATCAATCCTGTCCATAGAGTTAAATCACAGAATAGATTTTGAATTTCTAATAAAATTATGGTCCTAATAAATCATAAATATTAATGCATATTAAATGTATTTTTATTAACGTATAATTTTAATTTGTATAATTCCTATGGTTCAAATGGTAAAATCTCATTAGTAACACTGAAAATCTTCATCAAATTTTGATTTCAATACTTCAGAGGAGTACTTCAACTGGAAGTAATACAAATCCCTTCCAACATCCAAACGATTGCTATTTGCGAGGGATATTCCCTTAGAAGAGATTAATTAAGATTTTAATATAAAGAACATAGCTTTTTGTCTTTTTATAAAAAAAAATGCGTAAAATTACTGTAATCGGAATTAAACCATTTGTCGGTTTTACAAAATCTCTAGAAAATATACATCCATTTCACATTCCCATACACAGCAATTTTATCCTATACCTACTCGCGTAGCTTCGGGACACAAATTCTTCTGTGCGACCAAGGAAATTCATACTGTTCTTATACTTAAGTCAATATTATTTATATTTATTGCAATAAGTCAAGCTGTAACTTCACTTGAATTAGTTTGATAACAATGCAACTGAAAAATATACGATGTAAGTACATAACTAACAGATGGGAGTACCTAATAGTAAAGTGGACAATATATTATATATGTACAATTGTACATATAACAGAGTACATTTGTCTGCTACAAATATGAAATTAATATAATTACATATAGTGGTTTAGTTAATTCAATTTAATCGGCAATTTCACAATTCATAAAGATGCCATATTATTTTATCTGCATTATTATAGTGTTAAGGAAATGAATAAGTTTGAGGAATTTAACTACAATTTTACACGTTGTATAAAAGTTTATTATATTGTGATGTTTATTTTACCCAGTGCGTGACACACGTTCGTGTTAATGTGTCTTCAGTCGCAAGTTGACTAAAGTCGAAATTTTCATTATGAGAACGGCGACGTGGCGGTTTTGTCGCAACCGAGTTCGTGAATTTAGGCGTGGGCCATTACGACAGACAGGAAATTTGCGTGCCCCACGTTTTAGATACGTGCGACGCGTGCTTAATACTCGCGGCAATAAGAGAAGTCCAGCTTTAAGCTATGATTATGTAAAAAAGCAGGACTTAAACGCTCTTCTTACTTTCGTAATATAATAATGTCTATTAATCTAAACTCATAATTATTAAAAATAAATAACATTCGTGTATTTTACGTAAACTGAACAGAAGCTCTCATCATTTATTCCGGATAACGTGACAGCGTTGGTGTAAACAACTCATTTGGCGGAGAAGCAGCACTAAAGCAATATTTACATAATTATACTGAGTTGGTCTGCCCTAATAACGGAGGCTTATTTATTTATGGGTGACCTGTACGCGCCTGTCCTCGGTTTTATTTAGGACACCAGCGGCATTAGACTCGCCATTACATTAAATAATAAGCATTATGACCTGTCCATCTCAATAGCTGAATTCCAGTAATTAATTAATTGAATATAAATACAAAACACTGTTGCACAGCATTTTAGAAAAGTTCATTTGAACTTAAAATGTGTAACTTAGCGTAAACAATGGGCGATCATATCGCTAAAAGCGATCTCTTCCAGATAACCCAAATAAAAATAAATAAAGGGTTAGGTGTACAATATACATGTATAACTATGTATGTATATAGTAATATTCTCTTCATGAAATCTACGGAACTAATACTAAACGAGGAAAACCTGTCTAGTGCGAGTCGGACTCGCACCAGTAGGGGTCCGAACCACAGAGCTACTATATTAACTCTAATATTTTATTTGGGCAATAATAAGATAGGATGTAAGAAAACTCCAATTTTTAAGGTTACTTGTATTGGACCCTTCTTTGGGCTTCTAATTTATATTATTTTTTGTGATAGTAGCTCTGCACAGTAACACATTCTGTGACAATTTCAGGTGTCTACCTATTCAATAGATAGTGCCTAGTGACATACAGACAACGAAGGCATATTAATAGGGTTCCGTTTTTTACCACGTGGGTATGAAACTTTAAAAACGACGGGGAATCGACAGATGCGAGGAATAAATGAGAAAAAGAGGAGGAAGTAATCGGGAGAAAAGGATTTTCGCTGATTAAAGTGACATTTGAGTGCGTCTTTAACTTGTCTTTTGAAAGGTAATGGGAACTGAGCATATTTCTATCTCTATGGTGAGCTCATCTTTAGATTATCTTTACATCAGCAATATCTTAGTTTAATTTAAATACTAGGTAGTATTAATAAAAAAAACTTTATGCAAATGCCCTCCCAATACCACGCCCTTTTAATTAAACAGGGATTCAATTTTTAGTAGATACTGGTCTAAATAAGTAAAGAAACTGTTAAGTTATTTAAGAATCCCTTTGATATTTACAGATTAAGTTTCGGGTTTAGGCATTAGTTTATTTATAAGCTTAATATTTTATTTATAAAATACCTATACAATTTTTATAAAACCTCTGAACGTCTCCGACATTGCATTTTATTTGAGAATACTCAATAATCCATACATATAATAAATGGGTGAGAAACTGTGTCTGTCTGTCTGTTACAATTTAGATGAAATTTGGTATGGAGATAATTTGAGATCAGGGGTGAAAAGGGGAGTGGAAGTGATACAAAATTTAAAATTATTTCTTCTCAGATTGCTATAAAATTTAGCACACGCGTAGACTGAGACATTGCTGGTGATAATTTTAAAGGTATTCTGTTCTCTTCCGTTTGTCACGCGGACGAGCCCGCGGGCAAAAACTAATGTACTATGAATAGGGTGTAGTAGCTGCGCGTGTCGTATCTTCCTTACTCGTACATCTTATGTAATTAATCTAGTGTCTAAGCCGCATGTCTCGGTGTGCAAACCTTGTTGAGCCATGTTCTGTTTATAGATGAACCAATATTTTATAAGAAAGTTCCTTGTCTTGTTACTTTGCTATCAGTCTAAGGTGATAAAAGTTTATGATCAAAAAAGAGCAGTTCTTTGTTAAAAACCTTTAAAATTCTATTCAATCATTCGTAGTAATTTCTTTACCAATCTTTCCTGGTACACTCAACTTTAATTTTTGTTCTGATTTATGATCGACGATTAATAATATATAAATTCCTTAGTGTATATCGAAATAAATAAATAAAGACTTCTTCATTGCAGTTCAATCAATGAATCGATTGATTAGTAAAAATCCTCAAAATCGGCGCATGCGTTCGGTATCTAAAGAGCCTTAAAAGAACAAACAAACAATTATGTATGTACATTATTATGTTTATACATACATAGAGTTTTAAAACCCGTTTCCGTACTTTGCATGACGTAGTTAGGTAAAAACAAACATTTTCATAATTCATGGGCTTTTACCATAATGTCTAAAAATCAAAAGTAAATGAAAAGGGAAAATGATTAAATGAATAACCGTAACATTCATCGTGTTAAACGTAAATAACAACGGATCTAATATTTATTGCCATAATAATGAAACAGGTAAGTTAGATCCATTAGGAAAACTTTTGCATTGTTCTTCTTCAGATAAATTATGTTTAAGGGATTTTTCAAGTAATAAAACTCTCAACAAATCATAAACTTATAAAACATCAAGGAACTCGAGCTTGCTTTAACATCTATGAAATAAGAATATGACACATGACAAAGCTACCTGCAACTAATTTAATTATAAAAAAAATATATTTGATGGATACGAGAAGTATAAACAATTTTGAGTCAGGTTTTTTACCTATTTTACTCGTATACGACAATCCTATCTGATGGTAAGCTTCGATGTGGTGTTGAGTGTTTAAAGCGCATTAACTATCGTCTATTCACTCTTAGTTAGTTTATTTGAATGTTACAATTTTTTATAGTGATTGCCTATAAAAAATGTAAATACATAAATTTAATAGTATTTATATTTCGGTCAGGTTGCTGTTATTTTTAACGACTCAATTATACCATAAAAACTAACTTTTGTCTTTTAGCTTTATCGCAATGATTCGATTCCAATCACAACCATTATCATGTCCCCAGGAACTCGTAAATTCTTTACAGATTCGATGGCTCTGTCGAACAAGGCTCTAGCTCGCTCTTGTTAGTTTTATGAATCGGGTACGTATCACAAAGAAGCATAAACAGTCTTGTTTTCTTTAAGGAGCTTTGTAATGAAAATTTCCTAGCTACTTTGACCCTCATTTAAAGGAACATAAAGTTTTACGTCGTACCCAGCTTTTACATTATTCTTGTTTCTATTTGCACACAGTGTAGTGTGTGGTTCGTGTATTTTTTTCTTGATGAATCATTCACAACATGATGTATGGTCACATACTAACCACTAAAGCAAAATTGAACACGATCAATCAAAATCTTATCACGTCTTTACGAGTATGCATCGAAAGAGCCTTTAAATATTGGAGACCTGTAGCAAAAAATCTTGGGTCCGAATATCATCGGTCTACGAGGATTAATCCTCACTTACGAGTTAGTTACGTAACGTAGTATTCAGGTCTTCCCAAACTGTTTGCTTACGATCATCAACAAAGGGTTAAATAATTATGATTGGAATAAATCACTCCCCTTGTTACTGTTAACTGAATATAAAATAGGCATATGTTTTTGTTATTTATTTTACACTTCCGGACTCCAGTCCACAGGTGAAATAATAAATTTAATCGTCGGATTCCTCTGTCGTGCCCTAATAAATGAGCGGTTTTGATTATAAATGGGTGTGTATTTAATAATAACCTTATTTAGAGAACGTACTACCTACACATTAAATAAATATTTCCATCAAACTCTTTCATTCCTATGATTTGAGTCGGAGTGGAGCCGAAGTTGAGTTAGTCTAATATGATTAAGACCTTTAGTCGAATTAACGACTGAAATCGGTTGCAAATTTTTCGCTATCTATGCCGTTCCTGGCCTTAACTAGTACAATATTGCGTAAAGTTGAAAGACAAGTCAAGTGAGTTTCGTTCACCAGTATCAGCCGACAACCTGGTACTGCGAACCAAGTTCGGTGACAGCCCTGAATATAGTTGTCCCTGAATAAGACCTCTAATGACATTATTTGTGACAAGATAAATTACATAAGTAATAGCTTACTTCGTTTACCAAACTTTACTAGTTTGGGAGCCAGAGCCTTGCTAGTGTAGTTAATTATACTATTTTAGTTTTTCCCCCTTCTAAAGGCATATGTATGTATATACATATATATATGTACATTATTACGATGTATATGTGCACCCTACTATATTTTGTTTAGACAACTAAAATTCCTACCCAAAGTATGTTAGAGATCGCTGGTTAGCGATAAGACCGCCTTTTTAAGTAACATTCTCACTGTATTTGTCTTTCTTTGCCACTTTGTATGTGTACAATTCAGAATATTTGTATTGTATTGTATTGTAATTCGCCATTTTAGTTCCATCAATTTAATGTTAACTCACAGCATACTCGTAGCTGTGAATGTCATCAACCCGACCATATTATATCGTATGTGTAGCAATGTTATGATTTATGAGACACATTTTTATTTTTTTCTTGTAAACTTATGCCTTAACGAAAAAATGTATCCAAATATCCACTTAGCCTAACTTAAACGATTTTTGCGACGCAGAAAATTTCTATAAGCTTAAGATGATCCAAAAAGCAACAAGCAAGATTAAATAAAATCATAAATGGCGAAGTTAAGAGTTCAGGAGCTATAAATTAGAAGCAATTAAATATTAAAGTTATTCCCAACGAAGTTTCATCAAACGGAATTTCTACAGGATATTCGAATTAATGTTCAAGACAAAATAGGATAATACGTATGACCTATTTTTATATAACATTTTAGAATACTGGACTTTAAATATTATTAAATCATCTATAGGATAAGCTGACTGACTGACTGACTGACATATTTACAAAGACAAAAGATTTTTGAGAATTCACTAAGGGGGTAAAACGGGGGTGCAAAGTTAGTATGTAAAATTCAGAATGAAGAAGGTATTTCATTGAAATTATGAAACATGTATAAAATATTTTTTCGAAAATCATCCCTTAAGCGGGTAAAAGGGGGGGGGGTATGAAAAAAGTTATTATGAAAGTTCTCTGATTTTATCAACTTTTATATATTTAGGGATTTTTGGCGGGCGAAGCCGCGGGTGTAGTTTTGTTAATGATAAATAATAAGTTACAATTAATTTGGCTGTACATCATTGCTATTCATTTTAAAAGTTGTATACGTACTTGTATTGCAAGTAGAATTAAACATTTTTTTTTATTTTTCAGAAATATTCTTATCTTGTTTTCTAGATAATGCAACGATATTTCTAATGATTAATGTTTTGCAAAAACTGATACTAACTCAAGATATCAAAAAGGCAATTTTTATCAAAGTTACGGTTATAAATTATGGCAGTCCATTATTAAACTTTGGACACGTAATGAAAAAAGTATTGGACAAATTGCGCAGTAATTGACGAAGCTTAAAATATTTAACGAAACATGATAAATCGAAATTAAAGACTAATATCGGGTTTCTTTGATATTGAAGAATTACATTGCAGTTCTTTACCTAACTGATTTATTTTGAAATTGTGTCTGAAACTACTATTTTTACAAAAAAGTTCAACTATGTATGTACATTTCAAATGTATGCTTGTGTAGTTGTTGGAAATAATTAACCAACACAATTTTTTTAGTACCTAATGACGTAATCAATATCAAGGCTGTTTACGAACTATTAGTACCTTAATATAATTATCATATATACACATGTATGTACATATATCACGGGAAAACACGCAAAAAAATCCGAATGTAGAAATTATTGCGTTCCGACACATAAAGAAACGAGACAAACGTAGACTTCTGCACTATAAACAGAATGGGAATTTATTTTATCAATCTGTGAAGTAATTTATTTGTTATATTCTTTCAAACAATATACGAGTAACCAACGAAATTCCAATTATTGTACAATCTAACTCGACAGTCACAGAGAAAAAACAAAAGAACGAGCCCAGAGAATCAAATTCGACGTAGTCAAACTAACTTTATATTGAACCCTAAAACTCTAGGTCTATTGTGTCTAACTAGACTCAATTTTATTCTATTTGCGTTGGATCTGGCCGAACAATTTTTCCTCTTTGTCCTCCGTTGGTAATTGAATTCCGTTGGGAATAAGTACGTTTTGCGGTTAAATCGTATAACTCTTTGAGTTTCGCTTTATTCCATAGCGCCGTCATTGAAGAACATTAACATAAAGTTTGCTTTAAAATTCTCAAGAGATAGGGGCAATAGAAATTAGATTTCGTATAAAATAAAGATCTCAGTCCACGTGAAAATACTGAAAATCATCAAAGCCGAAGGTGGTCTGGAAGAAATCTCAGCAATTAAGACACGATATAAAAGCTCATGTTTGATTTGAAACGCGATAAAAAGTTTATTACAAAATTTTCATTTGTAATCAATTTATTTTTCGATATTAACAGAATTTACATGCCAATAATATTTTGATACTACAAAATACGAGCTTGATGGGTGGATCCTATGGTCATTTACCTATCCCTCTGATGTTAACGAGGAAAGGCTTTTAACACGTTAGCTGCGGCACCAATTTTTGTATACTTTCCGTTCCTGCGGCACGAGGTATAATCGGCCCGTACCGTGACCAGACGTTAGGGCGACACGCGGTCTATTAGACCCCACCTCCTTTTACAGACTAAAATCCATTTTCTGGCGCGAAATCAAAGATAAATGAGAATTTTGGTCCTTATTGATATAGACAGTGAATTGATGAACCCTAATCCACCGTCGCCCCGGGATCTGATGGCTAGTTTAGGAATTATTAGCAAAACAAAATATGGGATCTTATACACCTCGTAACGCACTGAAATAGGGCAAATTTTCGCTGCGATTAGTGATGGGAAAAATAATATCGACGTTTTTAAACTGTCTTAACTACGCAACGACTTGACCGATTTTGATCAATTATATCTCATTAGATAGTTTTAAGGGCAAAACCTGGCAAAACAACACAAAGCTATCAAAGGATACATTTTTTTTAAATAATCTAAATTGTGCTTGAAGGCGCCATAAAGAAAAAAAAACCGGCCAAGTGCGAGTCGGACTCGCGCACGAAGCGTTCCATTCTATACCATTATGAGGCACCTATTACAGACTTATTATTGGAAAATAATGGATTACGGTTTATGCATAAGGTTTATCTTTCTATTTGTATATGAAAATCTTAATGCGGTTCACAGAATAGAAAAAAAAGGCAACCAGAAGTAGAAAAGAAACTGTCCTATTTATTCTGCCTCGGGCTTTAAAAATACAATTATTAGAACTTGAATTAACATTAAAAAATCAGTATCAATATACTTTTTTATAAAAATCTCAATATATATGTTGTACTTATTTATGAGTGTTTTTCATTGAAACAGGGTAGACAATAAGATTTTTTGCACTGAGTGCACTGAGTCAAAATCTTTTTGGATTTTTTATCAGCTTCACGAGATGGATTGTGATGCACAACACTGGTCGCGGGAAGCTCGCGTTGAGTGCGGTACGAGGTCAGGGGGGATATGGGACGTTTTAGCCTCGTTCCGCACTGCATTAAAATTATATTAATTCAGTGCGGCACGAGGCCTAAGACATCCGGTACCAAGGTAGGTACACCACCGAGTCCGGAACCATTAGTGATCTCAAATATATATTTATCTCTCTCCTACACTGGACCAAACCAAAGCTATGCCATTCGCACGACAGAGAAATTCACTTTTTTGCTTGCCGCACCACAGGGAAGTTGCATCAGGGGTGATTTAGGCCTCGCTTCGCACTTAACGTGTTAACGTGTTGCGGCTGCAATGTTCGTAGAGCCACTTAATAAACGATTACTCTTTCCCCATACTTGGCTGGCAACGCATCAGTAATGCTCTAAGTTGTAGGAGGTTTTTGCCAGTTTTGCCGTAGTCACAACAATGACTGACGGACAACCTCCCGTGTAACACGATGACTGATGTTTGAATTATATTGATAAACTATGAACTTTATTTTTTATTAAACATTATAAATTTCATGACTTTTTATGTGAACGTGTAGTGAATTGTGCTGTGACTTTGTGAGTGAACGTCAATCACAAATCAAAAACGGTTGGCAGTATCGCGAATTCACTATCAGCGATGATTCTCCCAGTATCTGTATGATCTGATATAGAAATTATTATATTTCAGTAGGTGTCTCTGTGGTTTAAATATGATTGATTTTAAATAAACAAACAAAAAAAGTTTTTTTGACGATTTTACTTTTATAGTAACGAAAATTTAAGTTGACTTTGATCGAATGAAACAATGAAGAAAAATGAATCGGCTCGGCTTAACTCAGAAATTCAATAATTCTACGTGAATTGAAGATTAATCACAGTCATGTTTGGCTCTGGAGATTCCAAAGGCCGAAAATATTTTTGATACAGATTTTTGTTGTTTTATGTTCCTAAAATATATTGTTCAAAGATTTTTTTATAAACGATAAAAGGACAGACTAGCCCACTGATGGTATACGATTACAGTCACTCATGCACATCAGTATCAGTGAAGGTACAACGATATGTTGCTGATGAACTGACCATTAAGTAGTTCTTTATCATATTCAAATGGTACACAAGTTTAATTTTCCTTCGAGCGGATAAAAGATTAAACACAAAAAGTAGAAAATAAATGAAACTTATATGATAAAGATCTAATAAATACAGCCAAATAACCTAAAAAGGAGGTTATAAGAGAAGTATATTTGAATATAGAACTATAATAAAAAATTAGACGTAAAATAAAGGAAACAAATCATTTTACATTTCGGCACAGGAAAATGAAGCAGTAATTTTTGCTTTAAAAGCTTGTCTACCTACTTATCTCAGGTCGTCATGGCGAGCATTTTAGAGCAGACTTGGGAAAATAGGGAATGAATTTAAAATGAAGCCAAAACAGTGAAGTGAACAGAATTATAAAATCGTAACTTAGGATTGTCTAACTCAGAAAAATATATCAAAGCCCGTTACAAATATTAAGAGAAAAAACTCAAAGATAATTGAGTTAAGCAGAAAGTATTCTCAGATTTGATGTGGCTCTTTTGCTTAACTTGGTTTACTATATCGATGCCTCCAATGCTACGCTAACTCCAATTTCGTAGGTCTACAGGAGGAGCATTTGAATGAAATAAACTATAAATAGGTCAGTAGGTTTAGGGTGTAGGGTAGGTTTTTCAACACTTCAAGGGCAATTAATGTAAAACTTATCGAATAATACTTACCACTGTACGATTATTACATTAGTATGTAATAAGATCTACCAGACCTACCTACTTATAACATGTACTATGTGTATGTACATAAACTCCATTACACTCGTAGAAAACTCTACAGCTTCTGGAACTCCTACATTTGAATATTTCGGTTTATCGCGCTTTATCCGTCGTGCTGAAGAAAACGGGAGTCTGGGTTAAATTGCGGATACATTCCCGATAAACGGATATTTATGCAAATGTTAAAGAAGTAGAAGATACGGAACTGCAAATGGTCAGTGACATTTTTTAAAGAAACGGAGATGATATTTATTCCTAACGTTGAACCTATTTTGCCGCTAGCAAAAATGATGCTTTACACACATAAAACCTGCTTATTTTATATTAATAGTGTTTTATACAATGACCTATAATTACCTTTCATCATATTTTAAACAAAAACAAGTAATATAATCGCCAACAATTTTTGAAGTGAAAACTTCTTTAGCGGCGTTGTGCACTTTTTGGGAAATGTTAAACTGGCGTCAAGAAACGTGTCCTTATCGAAAAATCTTGGGGTATTTAAGAATCAAGTGGTTCGTAAATCAATAAATACTGCATTTACTTAACTTAAACATTATTTGCTGACATCATTACTTTCTCGATTAGAGCAACGTTATTTAGATCAAAATTTACATGAAGTAGCAGAGAAAGGAGCGCCTCAGGTGAAGTTTGATTACTGGTAGCGAGAGGGAACAAACTTGACTGATGCTCGCTACGACGGAGTTCTACATTTTAATAATGGAACGTAGCAGAACAAAAAAACTATGGCTTGCGCTACGTAACTATGTAGTTGTGGAGTTCAGTGAATAATATCTTATACTCGTATATAAAATTCTCGTGTCACAATGTTAGTTACCATACTCCTCCGAAACGGCTCGACCGATTTTCATGAAATGTTGTGTGCATATCGAATAGGTATGAGAATCGGCCAACATCTATTTTTCATACCCCTAAGTGATAAGGGTGGCTCACCCTAAAAAAAAATTTTCATTTTTTGGACATATTATTTTTTGGTTATTTTTTTATGGTGGCGCATAAAAAATTACACATAAACCCAAATTTTCACTTCCCTACTCCTACCCCTCAAATTTAAATCGCGCTTTAATCATTCATAGCGGAACAACGTTCGCGGGGTCAGCTAGTAATGATATATATTTTTGAAGCATTGTTAGGTATTTTAGTACTGTCCATACACCTCGCAGGGTATAATTTTGTAGGCACTTACTCAATTTAATAAAAATACTTTTTCAGAAACTTCTAAAAGTCTACTGAAATGATCAGCTCTTTGAAGTCAAACAAGATTAGAATCGAAAAATATGAAAACATAGTTTCTTGGTGCAATTAAACAAAATAATTAAGAATCATCATAATTATTTTCATTTTACATGGTAATTGCCCGCTAAGGGTTTTATTGCATTTTTATTAAATCTACCACACAATAAGCGTCATAAATTTTAGCTACGGTTCAGGCATAGCCTCTCATAAGATTGCATTTTCACCAGAAATTGTATAAAACTGTAACATTTTTTGCTTACCTAATGGTTTTTTGATGGAAATCCTGGAAACAAAAAAACTGGCTTCGAGAGCTAGAGCGTTCGTTTTGGGAATTTAAATTTTAACGAAGTTCTCAGAACATTTATGGTGGAATAATTTGAAAAATTTTAACAAATTATTGTTACTTATTATAACTACATAGTTGCCAAAAATGTTGGTCTGCAATAATATTTTTATAATCCCAGTAGTAGCATAGATAAGATCATAAATTAACTTGAATTTCGATTGTATATCTTATCTTAAGCGTATAATTATATTGCTGTGACAAACACAATTTAAGGAACTGCGTAAATCTGACCTAAATCTGTCAAGTCGTTCAGAAGTTAAACGAATTCTAACAGACGCATCAACAATTATATTTTATAAATAGATAGATTTATTATCATCACACGAGCAATTAAAGCAAATATAAAAATACATGATTAGCTACTACCCTCTTATTCAACCATTTTGGTTAGATCGACAATCTAACTATATATTTAAGCAGCAATGCGTCTGGGATGGTACAAATATAAATCAATGTTGTTGATAATTTACCCAATTACAACTACTTTTTATACTCGTTGTAAGTGAAACTCGTTGTATATATTTATTTCTAGTGTACAAGTCAAGACTTTATCTATTTATCTTTTTTATCTGCTATCGATATTCAAAGTTTACCTCAACCTTCGCCATCAAAGATTTTACATTCAAACAAAAACAAGAGATACGATTCATTTTAAGAAACAAAAGGAACGTAAACGAATCATCACGTCCTGAATCAACAGCCGCAATACGTGGATGGAAATTATATCTCATTTCTGGTTTGAACAGGTAATTTATACAGCACAAGGGGAGAAACGATAATGCCTGCGTTACCTGTGTATCATCAAATAATATAACGCGATTGTGAGAATTTTTATAATTCGCTTGTTATTGTTTTCATTATTGAAATAGGCGATATGGAAAATTTTATCTTATTACTTTAAACGAGCAATTCTTGTATATATATAAATATATAATTGGAATCTCGGAATCGGCTCCAACGATTTTCATGAACTTTAGTATATAGGGGGTTTCGGGGGCGATAAATCGATCTAGCTAGGAATCATTTGTAGAAAATGTCATTTTATTCGTGTTTTTGTAGTCCCAATTTAAACTGAAAAATATGACTCTTCCCGACATCTATTGGCGAATAATAATACTACTATACTAATACTAATTGCTTCAACAACACAACAGCAGAATAGATGGCTTTGTTAAGTAACAAGAAGTCAATAAGTGTTTGCTTTGAGGTTAGACTAAGAAAATCAATTGTTTATTTATATTATTTGTGTCTTCTTAATATTATTATTCGTACTTAAATATAATTTCCAAAAAACACAATTTATAAAAAAAAAAATACCGAGCAAAGCTCGGTCATCCATCTAGTACATAATAATATGAGTTCGATATAGATATGAATTTCGCGTCCAAATAATACGCGAAAAATATACAATGTCTATGTAACCATTATGAAGCAACGTCAACGTAGCCGTATTTCATTAACGATAAAGTAATATTGGTTTCACTGTAGCATACCAATTAATTTTACTGAAGCTTTTTTGGATTTACCGGATAATAAAAAGTTTGCTGATCAGATATTCAAAGCTGCGTAAATGCGAATATTTTCATCAAGAAATTTCTACCATTATGTAATGAACAAAAGAAAATACTTGGAACAACGATGAAACTTTCGGAGGCAAGTTTGTAATTCGTGGCTTTTACAAAATAAAGTGACCAGTAGATCGTACATATAATTATGTTTTTGCTGTATAACTATGGTTTTCGTGGGTTTCGCTTATAAGCTTCAACCCACTATATCTCACGTCCTTCGAATAACTATGCTATTCCATCCCTGTTCTATATCTATATTCATAAATCTAATAATAGATAAGTTTACATAATAATAAATTATTATTATTATTTGTGTTCCCCCGGGAGCACTCGGGTCCATGGTGTCGCTACTCACCAACAGCTCGCCACAAGCTGCCCTGTGGGCTTATTATTATTATTATTGAAGATTGTAAAACTCCCAATAAACAGGATTATTAATATTATTGCGCTCCGACCGCCCTAATAAAATGCGACACTAACTAAGAGTGACATAACGTGACGAAATGAGTAAATTATAATCCGACGACGTCCTATAATACCTAACTTATTTTTTTATACGTTAAACATGACTATGCCATATTTAGTCTGTCTAAATTGCTATCACCTGTAGAGTTTTAATAAAGTTTATAGCAATTTTAATGAAAAAGTATTTAAATAGATTACAGTTAATTGTGAATATGGAGATACCTAAAAAGTAATTAATTAAGTACCTATATATTATTATCGAAATGACATTATTAACAACAAATAAGTATATTAAAGTTATCTCATACAAGTGGCATACAAGCAAAGGCTATGACAAAACAATTCAGAACCATTTTCTCTTCTGTTTTTCAATTGGTTATCTTGTTCTTGTTAGGTATGTATCACCGAGCTTTAGAAATTAGTCAAATATTTTTTAACACAAAAGGAAAACAACATGTAAGAAAAATATATATAATTTTCTAAAAATTTTCAATAATAATTAAAGTCTATTTTCGACCACTGAAGAATACTCGTCTAATAAATTTTACCAACCTTCCCAAATTAGTTTGCTCACTTAACTGCTAACAAGATAATGTAAAATTCCGTGCGCTCCGTCAGCGATGGTAATAAATTGGAACAAAGGTGCGATCGATCGTTTCGACATGTTGCATCTGCACAGGATTTGCGTCTTCTCTTCCCCGCTAGCATCCTTTTAAGCTAACATAAAGGAGTTATTAATAACAGCTAACATAAAGGAGTTATTAATAACTCCTTTATGTTAGCTTAAAAGGATGCTAGCAATACTTGTCGCCGAAAAAAAAATTTAATATTCAAATGAATATACGACTCAACCTGGCGCTTCTGATTATAATGATCACGCGTCGGCAACAACAGTTACTTACTGGTCTTTTACGAACAACAACTAAGAGGACTAACTAACAGTCTCTCATTATTTACTAATAGACTAACCAACCAACTAAATCTAGAAGACGGGCGACAGTTATGACCGGTCTATGAAAAAAAATGTTAGAATCGAACCATCGCGTCGTATCGGTCTTAAATTGGGTATAGTAAAGAATTAAGTGACATGTTGGCGCCGTAGACAGAGAAGAATATTATGGACTAATAGATGTCATCTATCGCACTCACACGATATAAGGAACAACCCTTGCTAATGACACGAAAAAAGCTATTGAAAATGATACTATGTTTTGTCTCACTTTGCGTGCCGCTTTTTCTAGGGATGCACAATGACAGATAATGTCGATTTTTTCTTGTGCCACATACAATTTTACTTTCTTGTGCTATTTCATTTTGGCCACGTATTCCACATGTCTATATCCCTCTCTTTCTACGCTTAGCACCCTCGCGCCCATTGCTCAGCAAAGGTGCACTAGTGGCAGAAGAGGTTGACTTTGTTCAGTCAATGTGGATAAAGCCCTTTATACCTCAGAACGTTGGAAACATATAACCCGTAATTGCCACTGATATTACTTACTCTAATACGAATAATAAAATCAGATTTTATTATATCAAAATTACGTACAACATTTTGAAAGATTTATTAGACTGAACTTGATGTGTAGTTTGATAATACTTTCCTTACACAAATGTATACCACTTATTGCTATAGCTAGTTAAATGTGCCGACGCCGTAGATATTAGACACGTTTATTGTGTCACTGCCCTGACGCAATAAGGCGGCACATGCGATGTGCTACTAGTTCGCGCAGACATTACAGCAATATGGGGTTAAGCACCGTTCGTAGTGAACATCGCGGGATTCTTCAGTAATAACGGTAAGATAATTATGTGTGGCCAGAACACTCGGGCGCATTAAAAAAATGATAAAAGTGAATAAAAATCATATTTTTTACTATATAGGTAGTGTTCCCACAAATAATGCCTGAACCATTCAACCTAGAAGTATGAAATTTATGTCAAGGATTCATTATGTAGTGTGAAAAAACATTAAACACGGATTTGTCAAAATATTTCCCTTTAACGAGTAAAATGGGGGTAAAAGTTTTTATGAGCACAAGAACCAAGAACAAGAAGTTACAAAATATACATATAAACTTTTGGTATAAAACATTCTATAAGATGACTGAAACAAATCCGAAATTGACTGCAAAGTTTCAAAGAAAAAGTAAAAGAAGGGAGAAAGAAAATACCATGTATAGATAAAGATTACGTCGTATTCACGCAAGCAAACCAACAAACAACTAAGAGTTAAAAGTGATTTTTAAACCGTGGTAAATTTATTTCGCCACTTTGCCTTTACTGTGTCATCAATCTTTTACACACGCTTCGTGTTAAGTGCTTCAGAAAGTTCACAGAATTTTTGCTACAAATATATTTGAAAGGCTCGTTTTGAATCAGAATATACTTAAAAAATATTAGGCATTTATTTACTTAAGTTTTACTTTTTTCTGTCATTTAGTTATTGTTTGGATTTAATTAAGTTCTAGTTGTAAGTTATATCTTTTTTAAGAGTGATAGTATACCTTAAATCGTGTATTTTATACAGATTCAACGATTCTGAACGACCCGATTGATTTATTTTACAATATAATTATTGCGTTTGTAGCTGTGGTGTCTGATCGCGAACTCTTATTTTACCAACAGATAAAAAAATAGCTATATTTTATAAAAAAAACTTCATCTTCATGCAGAGAGCGTGGCGGAAAACCGTCAGTGAATTTATAAAAACGTGACAAGTCGTCCTTCATTTAATTTGAGGATTCCAATAGTAACTGGCTATTTCATACAAGTACATATCTGTAATACCGTGGAGGAAAGCGTACCTACCGAACAAGTGGTATTAAGTACAATATACGAGAACGTTGGATCTTGTTCCAAAGGCGACGTTTTGATTTATTTTTCATATAGTCGCAATAACCCAGACGAAAGCAATTTTAAGATAGCAATACGTGACACGTCGTAGATTATGTACCTACTTGGAAAATATTCTGCGTCGTCAATTTAATTGGTAGGTTTAATATTTTAGGATGTTTTAGGATCGCTTCAATCCACTAAATCTTTGGAGATTTAGTTAATTATACTTAGTCGTTAGTGTCGTTACGTCTTGTATTAGGAAGGTTTTTGATTAACTTTTATGGGTATATTGTACAATAATTATGCTATCAATTTCAACAGAGATTTTCCTGTTTGACAATATTCTGTTGAATTAAATAATTTTTTTTATGTTACTAGCCGACAAACGAGCAGATGCATTGCCGGCCAAGAAAAATAGAAGATAAAAAAAGAAAGCGCTGGCTCTCATGCAAATTTACTAATAGTCCTTACCCGACCAGTTTTAAACCTCCTTCTATTATCAACCATCAGTCAACACATTATAACGAAAGCTAATCTTTTATCAAAGCATGAGCTCAACAAACGACAGAAGAAGAGATATTCTACATGCTTAAGTTCACAATAGCGACACTCCGGATATAGGTCCAAAAACTTTAAGCAACGAACGGCAATTCGAACATTTCAGCGATACAAAGACGGCTCGAAAAGTTTTGAATAGGACGCCTCGTGTCATCAAGAGATTGAATTAAGGCCAACTTTGTAAAACTTGACGATTACCTGCGCTTTGAAGCATGGCATTAAAAAGTTGTTTCAGATGGTATAATGTTATATTATTATATTACTGATGTAGGCTTACTCTTTCCATTGCGTTTTTAATTTCAACCAGTCATAACTGTAACATGAAATAAGTTTTACAACTTCTTCGACTGGAAACCTTAAAATTATCTCATTAATGTTTTATTTTTAAATATTATTATTAAACATTATATATTACAATAATGTAAATAATAGTCTGATATACTTGAAGACCTGTGTGATAAATGCACCTAATTTCGATGATTTTTGCAACTTCCTTCCTTCCGATATGTAAAATTTGCAACTTCATGATCAATTAGAAATTCAAAACCTAAAAAGATATGCTAATACATACAGTTTATAGTACTAAAATCTTTCCACATTGGTTCCATTGCTACACAAAATCACACCCAAGATCTCTATTCACCGTTTTAAACTGAAGTCGTGCCGTAAAAGAAGGGGAACTGTCGGAAAATTTTCGGTCAATCTATTTGCTCTTTGACAGCTTCCAAGAAGTTCTATCTCAAATTTATACGTGAAATGTCTACGAAATCTCGTATTCAACTATTATTTACCTTTCTCCGAAGAGTAAAGTGGCTTTGTAATATTCGGAGAATCAAAACAAACAGAATCTATTTCAAAGTTATTCTAGGTTACGTGCTAAAAATTATTTGATATTTACTGAAATAATGAAAATATATTTCTTTGTTGTTCTTTTCCAAGCTGGCTTTGGAAAACAAATTCATAAATTGGCTTCAACTCATGAATGGCCACTATCCAAGTGTCGGAAATTTTTACGCCGCCCGAAGGCCTCCGACGTGGCATATCGACTGCTATCTAATTATAACAATCGGGTCCGACGGTTTTACGTGTTCTCCTAAGCATAGAAGCACCCAAGAATCATCACTCATCCTAGAGTCGTTCATCTACTACTCGGTAGATCACTTGGGATCAACGAAAGCCCCCTAGCTATGATACCTCACACTCACAGTACTTATGCATTACATAATATCGACAGAATTGGCATGGAACAATAAAACAGGAACCAGCGTAATAAGCACAATCAAAATTTAAAATACAAGTATCTTCGAATCTATGAAGCCTCGGATTAGTGCTCCGAAATATTTTTATGAGAATTTTTATCACAGCTGATTATATTTTCGATTGCAAAATATTTTAGGGATTTCTGGAATGGGTGTCTCATTGAAATTTTATAGTGTTTTCAATTCAAATAAAAATCATTTGACTAATGGCTACAACCCATTAATGGCCCACTACTGAGCACTGGTCTCTCCTCATACCTGAGGAGGCCTAGAGCATACTCCACCACGCTGTCTGGCATTTGACTAATACCATTTTCATATTGTGTCAATACACTAATTTGTCTCATTTTCTGCTTCTATCACCATTTCAGATAGAAGAGAAAAATCGGTAAAAGCAAGAAATATTGAAAGTTTCGTTTAGAATAGAGTAATTTTCTTCCCGCACTTAACTTGTGACGAGTACTTCCAGACTTATTTTTATAAATTTACTGTTGATATAAATAGTTAATAAACCATATCACTGTACAATACTTTTCCCGTCCCGAATACGTTTCCTCAATCCTTTTAAATAATAATATATAAGTAAACGTTATAAAAATTCCGTAAGGTATTAAGCCACGAATGCCTAAATCCCGCGTAGCTCACTTGAATCCCTGTAGATATTCGATGTAGATTAAAAAAGCCGGTAATATCACCGAGCGTTCGGAATATTCCCACTCTGCCGCCAAGCTGTGCGCGCGTTTTATTACTACTCGCATTGAAATGTGGCCTTTTAAACTTTGGATTTTATTTAATATTCGTTATTCGAATTGGAACGTTTTAAATAAAGCTTAGCAGCTGAGTGGTTTGCACGTTGGACTCTCGAACCGGGAGGCCTCGGATCAAATCCTTTAATTAAAAAAATTGATGTGCGTATTATAATTTAATTATCACTTGCTTCGGTGAAGGAAAACATCGTGAGGTAACCTGCACACCTGAGAGTTCTCCATAATGTTTTCAAAGGTGTGTCAAAGGCGGCCAATCTGCACTTGGCCAGCGTAGTGGAAATGGCCCAACAGTGAGACAGTTAAGGGTTGTGATGATGATGATGAAATAAAGCTTTTTAATATCCATTCTCTATGGTCAACATAAATATATTTAAGTTTTTAGCATAGACACCTAAAAACTTTAGTAGACTTTAGTAGAAAGAAGATTTTAATATTTAATATTAACTCACATTGTAACTGCGTTACGTACAGATACGTTGAACTTACCGTCTTAATGCGTTGTAGAACTTAATACTCACAGGAATACTTAACTTCCCAGAATATTTCCTCTAGGATTAGCGGACCGCTAACGTTTTATTACTTTTTACTTATTCGGAATTACACTATGTGAGTGGAAATTCTTTTACACCTTAACTTGTATTTTATGACTATTGCTGTTAAATATTATTGATAGGTAATACGTTTTATGAGGTGCTAAACGACACGACGATCATCTTGCTTAACTTCAATGATGAACTAATGACGACTTACTAGCTTGAGTTGTTGTGTTAAAGACTCATACCCACACCAAGACCATAACGGCCGAGTGTTATTGTAATTATAAATTCTCCTTACATTTCTCGTGCACCTTACCACACTTTAAGGACTGCGCACAGTACAACGACTCCACGACCGACAGACGAAAACGCGACTAAAACCTTGACAAAGCTAACATTCAATTATGAGCCTTATATCTTTGACAGTAAGGTTGAATTTCGAACTTATACTTAAAAGCCCTGTACGGCCCCTCCCCGCCCTACACCCATAGCCGTTCCGTTTCGAGAACAACGCGTCGACGTTGCGTTGACGACTCACCGTAGACGAGTAGTCCACGCGTCGACCGACACAATGACGTAATGTACCTAGAACGGAACGTCGCGTCGGAGTTGAAACGGAGTGGAGACGGAGTCGAGTTGACGTCGATGAAGCGTTGATCGCGGAACAGAACGTCGGAGTTGAAACGGAGTGGAGTCGGAGTGGAGTTGACGTCGAGTTGGTGTAATGTGCGCACTCCTTTACTCACTCTATTCTTCGCTCCATTACTAGATCGCTATGTAGCGATAAGACCGCCTTTTGTAGCGTATAAATGTCTATTTAATTTTATATATTGTAAATGTCCTGTTATTGATATACAATATACCTAATAAAAAGGTCGTATAACTTACAACTATTTGTTACACTACTTATAGGTAACTCAAGAACGGCTAGACCAATTTTTATGTTTTTGAATTTGTCTTCATAGGATTCGGAATAGGATAATATGTAGTTAATAAAACATTAGAAAAGTTAAATAAAAAATTGTGATTGTTCCATAGCACAACGTTTGAATTATAGACGGTGCTTAGTTTTTCTTTCGTGATAGTGTAACAAGAGTTTCAGCTAATAAGTTATCACATATAATATGAATTATAGGGCGGTACGTAGGTCGCCGGGACAGCTAGTAAAGAGATATAGATAAGATACCAATCGTCAATCAAATTTAAGCGCTTCGAACATATTAGTATTAGTTCTTTCGGATTGGCCACTAACTTATGTTTCAACAGAAGGACTTCTACCGGGTCCTGTAGTAAACGGCTAATGGGTTGCAGCCATTATTATTAATATTCATGAAAATAATTATATAGCCCACGTAAATGTAGGTATACCAGCTAGGGCCCATTCACACATACCACAACGACACATCAAAGCACCAAAATGGAATTCACTAGCTATTAGTTGCGCCTGTGTTGTGGTTGATATGTGGTCCGTATTGTTCGCACTTTTTACGATAATTACGACATGGTGTCGTCTGTAGGTACTTATCAAAAAAAACGAGCTGAATTTTCTGTCCATTGCTTTAAATTATTGCATTACTCAGAAATCTGATATTGATTAAACTAAATAAAACAATGCTACAACATTTTAAATTACAATAGATAGTATGACATATTGATTAAACTAAATAAAACAAAACTACAACATTTTAAATTACAATAGATAGTATGACATGTTTTAAACATTTTAATTTTATACATATTTTAATATATTTCAGTAAATTTCGTGTTTTTGATACGTGAACGCAAACAATTGTAAATTCACAAAGGTAAACAAAGAATCCCGATGGTTATACAATTAAAATAAATGTTCGGTACTACTATTACAATATTTTTTTCTGAAATTTAAATTTAAAAATACTAGTGGACATTCAGTAACATTTTAAGTTTTTCTTTTGTTGTAAAATACTTATCATGTCGTCTATTCTCTCCTACCTGTGTTGACTGATCAAAAAAGCAATAAAACCTGGAGCGCTCTTTAAAACCTTGTTTATAAGTTAAAATAAAAATAATTAATACACATAAAAAAAGATAATATATGTTTGATATGAAGTTTAACTTTATAACTAACAAATATACAAGCTATACACACGTTACGTGTGCATAAGCTTCCTAAAGTATCTGTACCTATGAGTAAGTTTCCGACAGCATTGGAACTTTGCACTACAGCCGGCTTATAATGTATACCTAACATGTGAACATTCGAATACACACTATTACGACTACTAACATAACTGGCTTGGCATATTGTTCTGTTATATATTTATGATCTATTAGTCTATTCTATACCATTGCCTTATTATTACGAATACAAATAAAATTGGAGGGTCACTCGCTTACAGAGCGGATTAGCTGATTTTACAGAATTTTTAATTAAGTTTACAGGCCGAAAAACCTCCATCAGGTTTACCGATGATTATTAGCCTAGTTGATTACTACGAAGCGAGGAATCCCAGGTTCGATTCCGGGCCCGGGTAAATATTTAAAATTAAAATAAAACGGGGTAATGATGGGGTTAGTGATGTTTTATTTGTGTTGTGCGTTTATTTATTTAATAATAACAACAACGCAAACTGTGTAGGTATTCCTTCATATATGAAGCTTCGTTTACTTTATATTTAACGATCACTCATCCATCTTCCAAGACGCCCGAAAATGACTATTCATCGATTCATCACTAACGTCAGACCCATACATTTTGAACTTTTGTAATCTCGTCATCGATAAATAGCTACAAATGGTTTAATGGACTCCATTTTTGCTTGCCGAATACATTTTTTACGGGTAATGAGATGTGAGTAACAATAAAAAAAGTTTGTCTGAATTTTATAGTATTTCGGTAAACGGGGGCGATACGCCATAGAAAATATTCTGAGCGTTACGGTTCGACACGTCACGTTTTTTCAAAACCAAACGATTTTTCAAAACTCCACTCTCGTTAGTGAAATCATTATAAAATACAAGTCTATAATAAGTATAGAAACCAAGTAGCGAGCGTACCACTACCTAGAGTGCCTGTAATAATTTTAGACATGAGAGTTGAAAAACCGTCTAAAACCATGCTAAAAATAGAATAAACATGAAAAATAATTTAAGAACGCCTGATTAAAAAAACTAGTGACAAAAATCGTTTACGGATTGCACGGAAGAATTATAATTCTCAACGTCAAGTCAAAAAATTTACGAATCCGCTATATTCCCCATCATACACACAATACGAAAATCAAACAGAGTCATGGAACTATTATAGACACTGGTTGATCCATTCCAATTGGCATAACATAGTAAACAGCTGAACCAACTAAACCAAATAATGAACCGTAATTGAGTCACGTAGTACCTACAATAGTTAACATGAGCATACCGTCGTTAGACATGGATGTACGATCGTTAGTTATTTAACAGTTCTAATAACTTTAAAGCTCAATGGAATTCAGCTAATACGACATCAAACGCCCTATAATTGATGCCGATAATTGTATTTGAGTTGAAACTTACTCATTGATCCAAATGTAAACTCTGATCGACCTTGTTGCTTTGTGAGCTATTTACCGACTCGATAACTTAGTTAATTAACGTTTAATGCCGTTATGTACACCGTGTTTTGAAAACTAGTCACTGTCTTTGTAGGAACAGATCAGACTTATTAGTCTACTGACAGGACTTTAACGATGGTACTTTGAAATTAGGGTTATGAGATAGGTACTTACTTAATTAAGTATTATAAAGTTTTTTTTTTCTAGTACTGACATAAGTAATTTTTTTTCAATTAAAATAACTCAATAAATATGTGTTTCAGATGACAAAACTACATACATTTTATGTATGTACTGATATAAACTTAATTTTTTAGTATTGAAATCCAGTACGAAGTTAACAGTAATTAAACAAACAAGCCTCCAAAAATCATTAAAACATAAATAATTAACCACGAATACTTAAATAACTTTTGGAATCGAAAATAATAGCAAGTTTAACTTTAAAAAAAACACTGTCAATTACAAATCACGTAATTAATCTTCCTAATTTAGAACTACCAAGAAGTGTAATTCCTAGAATATTTCCTGGAATTTTAGCCAATCTAATATCGTAAGACGGTTAGATTGAACGTGTGTAGGTATAGAAGTATATCACAGTGAGTTTGGACTCTGTTCACAAAGTTATACGATTCTTAACACTAGGTGTTTCAAAAACTTGTGACGGTCATATTCTTACGCTTATTTCAAGTTAGCCCTCAACAATTATATAACTAATTAAATTAATTATATAATATGTTTAGAAGTCATGGTTACAAACATTATTACCAGGATATAAGTATACCAAGTATAATGACGATACTCATACAGATGAAGTACGTGGAGCGTTATAACTTTGTGTACACGAGCTACTCGAGATGTCTTGCCAGAGATATTAACCCTCGTAATAACACGAACTTCGCATTTCACCGAAATATTTCACTTCTAAGCATTATGAGATAAATGAAGATTAAAGCGGAAAAAACGGCAAGGCTGTAATCCAAGTCGCATTTATAGGTTTCCGTGTATTAAAATTATTTGTTCAAGGAAAGATTTATAGAACTGAAAATAGAGAGACATGAGAAAACATACGCTGTCCTTCCACAACAGAAAACAACACCAACTACCTATAGATGTTTCGGATATTAAGTAGGTACTATAACGAACCATTTTTTTTAAACTATGTCACATGGTGTAAATCATAATAGGGCACATCATATACACAAAACACTTAAGTTTACATCGTTTTTGTTTATCCTAATAAAGTTAATATATTATTGATCCAGTGTGATTAATTTTGTAATATACATATAATCAATAATTTGTCAACAAGATTGTCATTTCACGGATATTTTGATGTGTAATTTTATCAGAAAAAGAAATAAAAATCTACCCAATAATAGGTTTCTATTTCTACAAAGGGCGGAGTTAATGCCTAGTGACATTCCCCGCTCAGTCAACCCAAAGCTGTAGTAAGATGAAATAGATGGGAACCCTGATACAAATAACATTTAATGTTTTATTACCTACTCTTTCCTCTTTTTATCACCTTCGCCTGCTTCGGCATCATTTATAATTTTCTCCAGTCATATTCATCAAGGCAAGAAACTTGATACGTAACAAGGATTTACGAAACGTTAATTAACTTAATTATATGTCGTAATGTAATGCCAGCCTATCGTATCACCTTATTAGCCTTCCGTTCTTATGCCTAAACTTAAGTTCGCAACTGTACCGACCAATAAGACGGTGTTAATAAATCATCTTGACAGGTATTACTTCGCACCTTGAGCGCTGCCGTAATTACGTCAGTAACACCCTTAACATTTATTCAAAATAAACACGAACTGTTCTCGCCCTCAATGGGCTACATCTATCCAAGGTAGATAAACCAAAAGACATTAATCACTTTTAAAGCGAGACTTGAATCGCAAATAGCGTTAAACATTTTTGGTAACCTGACCTCAATTGAAATTGTATCAGTGTCAAGGATATTTATCACTAAAACATAATAAATAACATACAGCAAAGAATATTACATTACAATATACGGAAAAAAGTTAAATATTATTTAAAACAGTGTGAATTGGTAGTCTTTCTCATGTTTTAATCATACTTTAAAACATAACAGACATAGATAATAAATAAACGTAGTTTTGGTGGCACTTTCCGGTGGCATTTATGCGCATAAATAAATGAGATTTAACAAATATTAAAACTTTAGTCTACAACGACTCAACTTACTTGTCTCATACGTCATGTCTGCGGAACAAAACAACAGCAATAAAGGGTCACTACCTGGAAAGTCTCCTAATACTTAGAGTCCCGAGACATCAGAAAGTCCGAGGGATCCGTGACAACACTATTTAAGTCCCGAGATGTCTCGGGACTTCGAGACTTCTTAGAATTTAGTTATTATTTGTAAAGTACAAATAAGAAACCACCTGAGTAAAATTAACATCTAAAATGTATAACGTTAATTATAGTCTAAGCTAATATGCAAAACAGACGTTTTTATTTTATTTCAACATTTTTAATTTTATACATTCAATCTATTGTATATAGATGGCGATTTCTATGACAGTTTCAAAGCAACTTTATCATGACTATTGAAAACGAATTTATTGCATGACAATTTCAACTACCACCACTAAAGTTAAAGGACCCGAGACACAAAGTTACAAAAATGTCCCAAGACTTCGAAAGACGTAACGTGCCGGAAGTCAACCTACTTCCAACTGAACTACAGGGGCATCCAAACACATACGCAAAGACACTTAACGATCAAGTTATGACAATAAAAATATCACAAGGTCCATTACAAATTACTGTTCATTATTATTAACAAATGAAAATTAACTTTAATATCTCGTATACGTTTTAATAAAGTAGGAATCCGGCTACACTTTTTAGAGGCGACCATCTCAGTCCTCAAGGGTAGCAACACATCTGTGACCGAATTACAACGAGACTCTTACTAACATTTACTAACTGGGCTATTACTAACAACAACTAACAGGACTAACATTCACTAACAGTCCTTGCCCCAGTCCTCATACTTACAAACTAACCAACTAATGTTCTAATACTCACCTAACCGGACTAACTATCCCAGTCCCCATATGAGTCTTGTTCTAAGTTGGTCACAGTTGTCATGGGCGGCAGTGGAAGGTGGTGCTGCATGCTCGTTTGCTACCTTAAATCAATAAAAAAAAACTAAAGTCAAACGTGAGGCGTTCATAAACGGACAAGTTTTGTCATTCATTAATGATCGATCAAATGAAGCAACTTCGGATAGTTACCTTCGTTAGTTAGATGGATGACGGTTAATGACGAAATTTGTCGTTGAACAGAATCTACGTTTCAAAGCAACGTTAAGCCTTGAGTAACCCTTAAATAGTAGTCCTTCAAACATGTTAGATCATAGGAACTTCAAAGACAGCCTTGGACTGGTTGATTGAGTTGAAGCGCTCATAGCCCGGCGGCTTGCGTTGATCTCAAGTGATCGACAAAGTTAAGCAACAGCGGGCGCGGTCGGTAATTGGATGGGTGACCGCTAGTGGCAAAAATTTCTTGAGCGCTTCCGTGCTTCGGAGGGCACGTAAAGCCGTCGGTCCCGGTTGTTATCACTTGGTAGCAGTCGTTAAGCCACGTCGGATACCTTCGGGCGGCTTAAAATTTCCGACACTTGGGTTGGCCACTAACCCCTCCACCAATCCGCACTGGAGCAGCGTGTTGGAGTATGCTCTAGGCCTACTCAGGTATGAGGAGAGACCCGTGCTCAGTAGTGGGCCATTAATGGGTTGTAGCCATAAGTTTCACTTACCTCATTTTATTAAAATTATTGTTCATTAAATTGAAACGATATTCATATTTGCACATAAACCGCCAAAACATTAATAAATAAACTCTTCAGAGCCTTTCATAAGCGCATCCCGTGGTGCTACAAAACAAGCCAAGTATCATTTTAATTTGTTCAGAGGATCAAAAACAAGCCTACTGTCTACTGTTGAATGTCCTAAAGTTACTTCAAGTGTAACAAGTAACAATGTTTATTAAAAACGCCAATGATTTGTTAGTTGTAACAATTTACCATTCTTTTTACATTATGGTTTTTCAACTTCGCGTGTGCCAACCACAATCATTTGTTTATCTTGTGTCTGAAACGAGTTGAAGCGCTTTCCCCTTATGTGTGTACATTCTTCTGCTAACCAAATTGTGGGTAAAGTGGAATTAATGTACTTTAGTTTTGTTTTTATTCTAACGTTTTGTGCAGCGGTTTTGTCTTGAAATTTCCCGAAATATGTAAGCTGTTTTGAGGATTACGACATGGGGAAATAAACTTTAAAGAAACGGAAAATTAATAAGTGTTGATTATGTACTCATCTAGATATTTATTCGAAGTTGATTGTTTCAAACACTTTTAGAAACTCCCAAGGATTTTTTAAACTTAACTTTGAATCGAATTTTAACATATCACAAATTAATATAAATCTTAGAATCTACAACAACTTGTCTATTCCTAAGGTTTTCAGCCAAGATGCGAAGCCTTTTTTCTTAAGACCTGCAGCACCTGTTACTTACAAAAGCAATCTATAAAGTTAATGTACAATTATTATATTTTATAGTTATATCTAAGCATGATTATTTAGGGATGAGTAAAGCCTGCATTAGCATGTTTCCTTGCCGTTTAATAAAGTGCCTAATAAAATGTTCATGTGGGCCACGTGTTAAATTACTTTATCAGTCATATTATGCGCAGTGGGTGTGGAACTTTAGTTTTCACGATTATTATCATGCAATGTGAACTGACTCATAACAAATTCGTAACTAAAACGAAAAATTCAGCACAGGTAAGCTTTTCGTGATATTTCAGATATCCCTAAAGTGTGCATGAACACGTTCTGAAATTAATATGTCGCATTAACAGAATTATAAACTTGTCTATTGTTATTATATTAATAACAAAGATAGACTTTAAGAACAAAAATAAGAAAATGTGAGTTCCTGAATATCGATGTCTTAAATTTTTCATTAAGCGATTTTTCGGATGCACTAGGTAGGTACATGCACCTAATAATATTAACACGTAATAATACTACTTAGGTTTACCTGAGCGATTTACTTATTAAGCGTAAATAATTTTGTCATAACGTCCGGTTACACAAAATATTAATAGATATGTAAGAATTTTTATTTTGACATTAATTTGTAAAGTTATTTTGGTTAAAGTATTTTTCCTTGAAAGTTGATACGATGGATGTTATTAGATAGAATGTTATGGACATGGTTGGAATTTTGATGGCTCCGCTGCCTAAAACTTGGTGCTACGCGATATCCAAAATTTCTCCGAAACGTGTCTTGGCTACGTAAATTTTGAGCCTAAACTGCAATAACATTGGTTTTGTAAGTCTCAAATAAAATTATTCTAATAGTGGTTCGACTAAACTATTTTACCCGGAGTTCTCGAGAGAACACGATCCTGCATATTGATTTCCATTGAATTATTTCCCTCAGTGGCCGTATCTTTGAGAATCGGAAGAAGAACCAACTCCACAACGCTGATGTGTAACAGACTTATTTATACGATATAAATATGTTTAATTTTATTAAATCAAACACATATTGAACAATGTACTGCAATATTTAAATGTGGGAAAGACTTAATTTTGGAAGTCGTGATTGAAGTAATTTCTTGTAGCCATGTGAAAAAAATCTACTGCTATGTGGAAGTATGGTGAATAAATAGATAAGTACTAGATCCTTCCATGCATCCATCAGCATTCGGAATCCAGCGGGTGCCCGCTGTCAAGTAGTCAGACTACCTTATCGTGGTAAACTGTACTTTTATACAATACTACCTGACCCGCAAACTTCGTACCGCCTCAGAATCATTTCTAAACGACTGGACGATCATTAACTGTTTGATATTCAAAACCTGTGAACCAAAAATTTTGTGTCGATATACTAAACTAACCTAAACCAATTTGTCTTATGAGTATGCATAGATTTTTTCTATTCCAATCGAGTCAATATTAGTACAAAGTTACTACAATATAGCATTGAAGCCAATGAGTTATTTGAAGCCTTGCCGAGAATTTATCCAACTTTGGCTACATCTCGCGTTCTTAAAGTATTTATACAAGCTGACAGAGTGACACCAAGAGACTTATCTACTTACGTACTAAACGTCACCAACTTTCTTGAATGTTTAGCGGCGCGGCGTTCGATATAGAATGAAACAGATGTGTTTTCTGTGAGAAAAAGTTATGTTTATAGATATTTTCTTACAAAATAAGCCCCTTACAAATCAAATAATACAAATCCCTTAGCTTAGTACTCTAGAAAGAAAACTTTTCGTTTACCAAACGTTAATCCCAAATAAATTGTTGGGACATGAGTAACTGGAGTAATTACGTTATTCGAGATTATTATTCGTGGCGGCCATTTTCGTGTGCTTTGTTGAAATAGAATATTTTACAATTAAAGCATTTATAGTTTTTAATTATAATAATTTAATTGAATAAACTGATAAATCGATTACCCACCACAGAAGCCTCTTAAGGTTCTTTTGTCCAAGAAACCAGTTGTTAGTTACTTTGAAATTGTATGCAACAAATTGGACAATGAGAAGTATTGGAAAATGTTTCTATAATAAACCAGAGATATGTACTAAATGTAACATAAAGGTATAAAACGCTAACTTTACAATTTACTTACTTTACTTTATTTTTTTTACAGTAACCTCATCGGAATCAGACGGCGGCCCTCCGTCCCTGCAAGTTTTGGCAAAATCTTCGGTTTACAATGTTGGAGAAAAGAAAGGCATCTATTGCAAAGGAGTTAATTTACAAGAAGTAAGTAAAAATTATACTGTACATAAATTACTACATTGAATAATAATTATGTTCTACGGCGCTCTCAGGCCCACTACAGAGCACCTGTCTCGGTCCTCTGGAGGACGGAAGCGCTCCGCAAATTTTGCCACTAGAGGTCACCCTACTGTGTCGATCCCTTAGAAACAACGGGAAAAATAGAAATTTGGAAAATCATATTCATTATTACTTCATCGGGCAATTGTTGTGCGGGTACTCCTGGTTAACACAAGGAAAGTGTCCCGAAGGGAAGCTGGGGTTATTAAATAGTCTTTATAACAAATATGTAAGAATTTCATGTTTGGTTTCAGAGACTGGAATGGTACTCCCCCTCGAACGAGATAGTCGAAGGGAAGTCTACCAAAAACACCAGGGTTTTCGTTGAAAGACCCAAAGGCGGCAGTCTGGCTAACAGCCTGGTGCCTCTCATCATTCACACTACAAATATCTCAGATAGTGGAAACTGGACTTGCAGATCTGGAAATCTCAGCGAGACTATTGAAATTCTTGTTGGCGGTAAGATGAATTCTCCTTTATGTTCAGACATCCATCATAATCCTAAAACGATTTACAACTGTTTACGCGTTAAGAAAATTTAACTCACTGTAATATTTTACAACGATGGATGTTCCTTCATTTTACTTACTAACTAAAATTTATTTAGGATTTAGCCGAAATTAAAAACCTGAACTAACTACTTACTTACTGTAATTTAAAGTATTTTTTATATTAATAACTACCAATGAAGGGGGAATAGTGTCTAGTTAAATTTTACATTTTAAACTATACCGATTATGTTATATTATGCAGTCATTACATTTGTAATGACTTCAAAATTAAGAAAAATTTCTTAATGTCTAATATCTGTTTAAGAGACATCATCTAAAGTGAAATATCTTTTCGACAGAAAAAGTCAACTTAGATGTAAAATTAGAGCATATCGACGGAGATGAAGGCAGGTCAGTGAAGCTGGACTGCACGGCCAAGGGATATCCATTGCCAGTTGTTCAGTGGTATAAGGATAGACGACCCATTACTGGTAAGGATTGGTAAAACACATCGACAAAAAAAGTGGAAACGCTGTACCCCACAAAATAGAAAATGTTTACTAAAGCTCAACTTTTGAGCACAGGTTGGCCAACCCAAGTGTCGAAAGTTTTTATTCCGCCCCAAGACCTCCGACATGGCCTAACGACTGTTACGTAATGATAACAACTGGAACCGATGACTTGACGTTCCCTACGAAGCACGGAATTATTAGTATTAGCTGTGTCTTGCATTGGATGTTAACATGAAACCTTATAATTGTTACATGATTAAAAAACGTATAATTTTTTCTCTCTTGTAAGTCTTCATTGCTGTTTACAGAGGAGCTCGTCAAGAAGTACGTGATTAGAAAAAAAGAGGACAACTATCAGTTGGAAATTAAGAATTTAACTCATCGCGATTCTGGGGAGTATGTGTGCAGAGTGACGCAAAAGGCATTGTCTTACTACACGGACAAGCGAGTCCAAGTTAACGTTCAACGTGAGTAATAGAGAAATTAATTTAAATGAGATAATGTCTATGGAAGTTGGTTTTTACAAACACTTTTTAAATGTCAAACTACGCCATCGTCACTTCAACAAATATTTACTGTGAGTGGTCTTGGAAGTAGTGGCGAGAAGGCCAAATGACGCTTACTAACAATTAGTAACCGGACTTACTTACAACAACTAACAGGACTAACTACTAGTATTAATTACTATTTACTAACAGACCCAGTCCCAGTCTTCATACTTACTAACAAACTAATATTCTAACATCTTCTCCTAACCGGTCTAACCTATCTAATAATAATATCTATCTATCTATTTATCCTAGTCCCCATTTCACTCTTCTTCTTCGTCGGTCACTGCTGTCATGGACAGCGGAATAATATTTAATAATGTTTAACCTTCTACTTTCAGATAAACCACTGTTAGTTAACGCTTTGACCAATGATGTGTTTACAACTAGATACGGAGTCCAAGAAGTTTACGTCCTTCTCAATGAAACGTAAGTAATTTACGAGTTCTCTAGTTCTGTACCAAAATTCGATTCTGAAGCTAACTCAGTTTGGATTGGACACATTTCCCTTTGCTGAAATTACTCACAATATTGCGTTGTCCACGGATATTTCAATCCATTTGCATGCAACAGCTAAACTGCAATGGCGCGGAGAACTCCAACGCTGATTTATAACCTTTTTTTGACCATTTTTGCATCAGCAACATTTTTACTTTGGCTCAGCTTTAGTGTCACAACGCGAAAGTTTAGTTAGTTTAGATGAGTGGTTCAAATAAATATAATTATGTAGAGGATCTTTTTTATTTCATGTTGATTAGCAAAGATTCGACAGATGGAGATCAATATTTTACGAGATATCGTTTGAAAAATCTAAATGTTCCTGATTAATTATAACGATACATTACCTACGTCAAAATAGGACAGCCATTTCAATTGTAAATTATAATAATAATAAACGTTTATTCGGCATGAAAGTTGTACAACACTTTCACATAATATGGATACAATTAAAAAACATCAGCTACAAAGATTACTAATTTGCCTGTAATACTGAACGTACAGAGTTTAGTATTTACATTTTCATGTATGGTTTAATAAACAGTAAAATATTTTAAGAAATCGATTCTAGATAGCATTTTTACTGCGCGTACTAAAAAACATCGTTGTGGATACTAAAGTCAGCACAGGTGTTTGAGAGCGTCGTCAATTATCATAATATGGTATTTTTTCCAGAAAAAATATTACCTGCAGTGCTATTGCCTACCCACCTCCTACGTACCGATGGGTCAAGCGGCACGGATCCTATGACGAGCCCATCAATGACCCCGACACGGTAATAACTTTTATACGAATGAAAGTATCACACTTTTATGGTTACACTTACCGATTTCATTTTGCATTTTGTTCAGAAAATATTGTTGAGCTCTTCGTTCTTATAACCTATCTACCACTTACTGCGGTTAACTACCAGTTTCTTGTTTATATTATATTACTTATTTATTTCTGAATAAGAAATGTGTATGTGTTTATGTACTTATCTTCATTTTGTTTAAATGCAAAAAATCTGTTACATCCACATTAGTAAGTACTCGTACATAATTATGTGGTCCTTTTTCGCCAATAGGGGTTGAAAATTTATAGACACAGTTCCTCTTAATTAACTAATTCATACACAGTATTTTTCGTGCTACTTCTGAAATAATATATCATCGATTTAAGGTCATTCATAGTGAAGATGGAACGAGCTCCATTCTTCAGCTGAGGGTACGTGACGAGAGCTCTTTAGGAGAATACAAATGCAGTGCGAACAACACCAGGGGTCATGTAGCCATTGTGTTCCACGTCTCACTTGGTAATAAGCCCAGTCCGCCTGAAGACGTAAGATTACTTTTTATCACTTATGCTTTCAAATAATATCTTATTTCAGTGAAGGTGCAAATTCACAATTTTTGTTATTCTAAATTCGGTCAAATTTTTAATCTGTTTAAAATTGTTATTGTCACTGGAATTATTTGTATCTCCGATTTGTTATCCTCCTTGACCTACTTATAATTTTGTTCACGCATCTAAATTATAGTCTGAGTGTCTATGTACAATGAAGCCCTTACTTCTTTGTCTGTTATATTATTGCTATAACCCTTAAGCTTTTGTTGCCTGGAAAAAATCTCTATCTCAGCGATAACGCTGCCCATTGTACTACAATTGTTATGTTATTTCTGATTTGATTGTATTGTACAATAGAGAGTATTTTATCAAAATTTAAGTAAGGAACGAATCCTGTATAATGCTCTAAGCCAAAGTTGGCACAATCAACACAATTGCTTGCCAAGAAATTTTCAATAGAAAAAACGCATGGGAACGATTTAGATCGATAGTCTTGCGTTCTTTAAATTTATTATTTATGCCTTTACTGAAAAACCTAATTTTATACTCTTGGATAAATGGCTATGCTATTTTATCTTATTTTTGTGCGAAGTTATTAGTTAAAAAATGATATTTAATTTCAAATTATCCAATAACCAATTAATTTTTAAATAATATTTTTTTAGATACTATCTCTAAAATTTGTCACTATTCAAAATGTGTGGAATGACTGTATAAAGAATTTCTTAATTACTGATAAAAATACTATTTCAGGCAAACCTATTTGAATCGTACACCGACAAACTTGTCTTCAACATAACTTGTTCCACCTGCAATTTCCCATCGGACGAAGAATCTGTACCCAATCCTGAAAATCTTCCCGTTTCCGGTAAGTATCGGCCACTTTACAAAAGATAAATCTTTTTTGTAAAATCTACATCTAACTAAATAATTATATAACATCAGCTATACTGCTGGTATATAGCCGGCGGAAGTTTTCCAATTTCTTATTAGGTATTACAATAATGCCACTACAGCCTACGTCGCAAATAATACAAAAGTAAAAAAAGCAAAAATCATCCAATGTCAAAAACCAATTAGGATTTAAAATAATAAATAGATGAGGGAATAATAGGGAAATGTGGGGAAATGGGGGATTGGAATAATACTCGCCACTTTTTCGGACAATTTAACAGTTTTCAAATTACAGGTTTCAAATTCCAAATGGTTCCTGTTAATGGGACCCTCCCACCTGATTGGGATACTGCTATGGAGATTATTGTTGATGCAGATGTCAATGGTATGTTTATTAATTTTATATGTATATGATAAAAAATAATAAAAATATTTATTTTGTGCTTTTATTAGAGCGCTCAATGAGTTATTATTTTTGCAAATAGCCACTAAACCAGAAAAGCAGCTTCATTGTATAAAGTGGTTATCGAAGCCCATATACTTCAAAATACCAATAACATCACAGACGTGATGGATGGATGGATGGATGCCAGCTAAAATGAAGCGGGATATCCGCGTTATTACTGTCTCTGTTTACGTAGTTATAATTATAACGTAAGATAATAATGGAAGTAGAGTAATTATTATCATAGGCTCATAATAGGGCACTCGCTCACTATTACTTGCGATTGTTCCAAATATTTTATTTCAATTTCCTTAGGCACATTGTACACTGTCGGGCCATTACCAAACCGGACCGAGTTCAACACGCGTCTTTGCACGCAAAACGCCGCCGGCGACTCCGAGTGGTTGGTCATCACCCCAAACCCCAAAACCGGCCACGCTATCAAACTTGTTGCATCACTACTCCTCCTTGTTATTTCTGCAGCCCTCCTCCATTGTTACTGAATATTCTCTACACGGGATAATTATATTTTTTATTTTAAAATAAACAGGGATGTTTTGGGATTTTTACGTTTATTTTATATTTATCAACATTATTTTTATTCACTTCGGTAATTTTATTTGAATTATTTTACTATTTACATATTCTACTTTTTTCTATTAATCGCGTAATAAAATACAATTTTCGTTTAGCTTACTCATATAATTTTGTATACTCAACATCCTAATTAACATTCCAATATGTTTATAGGTAGGAAATATATTATTTAAGATGATAAATTGTCTGTTGTTAAATTTTAATACGTGTTCACTATTATAAAAGGTCGCTTCAGATTCACGCCGCGAACTGCAAACTGCGTACAACGCAAGTAACATAACACATTTTAAGTATACCTACTGGAAACTTATTACCGCATTCAGTTCTTTATGTATCGGGCGTGAATCTAAAGCTGGCGTAAGATATTACCGTGGCCTCAACTATTAAAGTCATATATATGAGTAAATTAATTATATCGCTTCGTTGGTTTAAGAGAAAGACTTGCTATTAAGGGTAAAAAGGATTAAGGACTGCGATTTTGATAATTTTGTAAACGGTAATTACTATTTAACAAGAACATAGCAATTAACAAATCCCAAGCGAGAAGAGAAATAAGCTCCTAATTATTTAATTTAACTGGTTTGGACGCTATTTACTGCGACTTCCCTGAGTCCTTTTGTGTGATCAATTAGATTCACAATTATTGACTACTCCTTACATTTGTATTAAGAAATTGACTAAAACTTCAGTAAAACAATATTGTATTGTATTGTAATTGTATTTTCATTTCATTTCATTTACATTACTTTTTGCTGAGTGAGTTACGTAAAGAAATATTGCGTCCACGTTTGTAACACAAGCTTTTTACAATGAACAATGCGTTATTATTAGCGCTTTTATTAGCTTTGTAATTCCTTACTGGTATCTAAAATAAGTTTTTAAATACTACAGAAATCTTAAAAATGTGTAGACAATAAGACAGAAGTGAACTTGTGACATGTAGTTATTTATGTACCTGTGTTTATGTAAAGCTTTATTTAAATTTAGGTATGTTACTCAAACCAATACGAAATTGTAGTGACACGTAATAACTCGGAAATAATCGATGATCGTAATATTAGATGTGAATGTGCCACGACTTTAATAGTCAAAGATTTCATCAATTTAAGTAGGTATAATATTATGGTAATAACGAGATCACTACAATCTCATTGGTTATTCCACAGCCTCATATTAATTGTACTATAACGTGTAATCTACACGTTTTAATAAGGCATATTTATTATTAAGTTTTTTAAGTATATTGTAGAATATTTATTGAAACCTAAGAATATTGATTATTATGTGTTCATTGACTCGTATGAAAATTGACTGCCTCAAAATTTCTTCCCATCCGTAAAATACAATGCCAATTTTGGTCAGTTTAAATAAATGAAAAAACCAATAGCGATAGTGTACTAATTAATAATGTATTTAATTTCTAATTGTAAATATTTCTATTCATTTAGATTACTTAATAATAATTTATATCTTTCACTAAGCTGATGCGTGTGTACATGTATGCGCAAGTTGTATATTTGAGTTCACAGTTTTATAATATAATCCTTAAGATTTAGCTTCTAAATGTACCTCATTTTGTATTAAGTAATTTACCAACCCCATTACAACAGTTAGTAATCGAAAAAAGTTAAGAACTGATTGTATAGTAAATAACGACAACGCGATCTGCACGCGACCTGGTATGTCTGTAGTCCCCCTAATTTAAGGCTAGTCTTATTATTTTATACTTATTCATATAGGAAAAACAGAGACAGATTTCTAATTTTCATGATCTCTTCCATTCTCTTTCCTCTCTCTGCTATTGAAATCGTAAATCTATCTCATAAAGTCGACTGCCGCGGACAAGGTACCTACGTAATATACGTTAGCGGTTAGGTTCGCTACACAGATCCAAGAGTAAACTGTCATGTGTACCAAAACTCGTCAAAGTCCGACGAAATCTTAATTTAGTTAGTTTACGGTTTATGCTTAGGGGGACAATCCTGAATGTTATACGCCCACATATTGTAGTACCTACTCTTATTATCATTAGCAACTGACTGCAGATGTTGCTATGACTAACGCTATTTTCATTAATATATCCAACCAATTTCTCTAGATAAGTTACTTGATAATGTAATAACTAAATCTTTAATGTTCTGACATCTGACTTGAGGATTGAGAATTATGGATAGATCGAATATTGAGAACAGCCGTGTCTCTACAGGACTTTTGTCCCCATATCCAGAAAGATGTTTATCTCCAGTCATTTGTATCGATAATTATAAGCCTACGATGAAATTAATTCCAGTTGATACTCATTTTTACTAACAAACCATTTCGTTGATTATGTTAGTTATATTCTATTATTAATATTATTTTAGTATAGCTGCCATATACTTTTGATATGATTAGTTATGAGGAACTTATTTGTGTTGCAGATATTAATTGTATCTCATACATAATAAATAAAAAAGTAATCGTAAGAAGAAAAACAACTTGTTGGTATCGTAGTCAATAAAATTTGTCAATTTGCGGACGCTTTTACAATCGACTTTACTAGGAGACGATTTCCAAGTTAATGTGCAACAGGAAGACTGAATTTCCTGCCCATTGATATCTACCCGCTTCCTAAATTGACAACATTAGTTATGCGCCTTGGAAGTTTCACTGATCCACGTATTTATTAGCTTATAAAGCGTATGAATTGAAAAAATCAACAAAAAGCATATGAATTGTTTATTCACCAAGTGAACAAAATATCGTTGTTTAGCATAAGATCATTTTAAGCTTTGATAAAATTTAATCGCTAAGTAAAAACCAGGTTACTTAAAACTTGATCCATTGTAATATCTTTCAAGCATACTAATAATTGCAATATAAAACAATAATTTTCATAATTATATAATGTATCTAAATATTGAATAATTTCTAAAATAAAGTCTCTGTTCTGTGTACTCTGTATTGAAATTTGATAAACTTTAGCCTACTATGAAATAGTAGTTTATTGAGAATGTTTGCAAAAGTCTGTATTCAATTTTGTATATACGTTAATAAAATTGCTGTTAATAAATGCTCCATATATACACAGATGGTTACCAATACAAACTACTTTGCCTCCAATAAAGGTAGTATACAATTTGATGATTTTTTATTCTGAAAATTCCGAAAATTAACGTTAAAAGCAGTATTTCTCAAGGTGCAAGACAGTGACCCAAACATGGAAGTTAAAGACCTAGTGGTATACAATATTAAAACAATCAGAGGGAAACTATACAAAGAATAAAGTTTTGATAATATGTTTTGCCAATATTGACACAAAATAGACCTCCGATTATAACTATGTACCATTAAAGTGATGATGTGATTGAACTCACATCATCACCGCAAGATCTTGTTGAAAAAAGTTGCTGCGACAAAGAAAGGTCCGATTATGGAGTTAAAAAAATAAAAAAATATATATATTTCACAATTACAATGTAATGGATTTAAATAAATATAATTATCTTCAAATTTTATATTATTTAAACCATTCTCATGAGAAACATAGAGGCTACGGCAATAATTGCTATGCCGCCAGCGAAGAAAATGCCGTAGAATGTTGAATCTGATACTTGTCCTATCTCCAGAGCGGCCGTGGAGTCTTCGGTATCTGTTGATTCCTCAGGTTCTTCAGGAACATCTGGCTTCTCATCTGTGGATGCCACGATTGGTTTCGACCACTGAGATTTACCTTCAGAGTTTACAGCTCGCAAACGAACAAAGTACTCAGTATTTTCTTCCAAGTCTGGTAAAGTTATATAAACACCTGTAAAATTACAAAATATTTTTAAATAAAAATCTGTCTAATAAATGTTTTATAAATTCATAACAAGCTTAGTATGCACGTATACAACTAGTATTTGATAATACCAATATTATCATTGTATCGGCTATACATTTTAGAACATTTTTAGTGGAGAGCCTTGTCTCCCAGAAAGTGTAAGCTGTGGCCTGGGTAGCAGTTCCTTCCCATGATTTGTGCTACAATTCAGTTTAGTTTATAGTAACGGCAAAAAATTAGTGCCCCTTTGACACATTAAAATAGTGACGTGAAAAATGTTAATTTAGTATCGAAAAAATATGGTCAAGTGCGAGTCGCATCGATACATTTTTGGAATAAAAATTTTAAATTACATATTTTGGAATGAGAATCGAATACTGAGTACCCCCTATTAATATCACAAGGGTCTTACGAATCACCTTATATTTAAGGTCTCCTCGGCTTTGAGCTCAGTAGTGGGCCTTGTTGGGTTGAGATGATTTATAGTATATTCATTTATGTAATTGACTTACTTACTTTATTAAAGGTGGCACTGTATTTTGTTAGTAAAAACGTGAAGGAATTTGTTCGCGGTACCATATACTTTGTTTATATGGTCCCGCATTAGTCCATAATATTTAAATATATATATTGTTTCAATATCCATATAATTAATTAACTTTGGGTCTTAAAGTTATACATTCGATAAATTTTATGACTTTTTGCACATCACTATAGACCATGAAGAACAGCAATTTGCTCCTTCAAATTTATGTAATAATTTATACGAAACTTGATGATCGGACAGACGTCAAATAAACTTCATCGGGGCCTTCTTTTTGTGCCGCACCTATAGTTAAGTTTACATTTAAGGTGTTACGAATCTTATTTATATAAAATAGTAAAGAATAAGAGATTAATGTCAATACTAAGCTTTAAACATGCGGCATCATCAGCGTGCTATTCAAATTAAAAATAATTGTATTATATGTAGGTATGTCAATTAGCAGGTATGTTATGACCGTTATGACCGTTTTGAAAGATGCTTTATCATCGAGAAAAAGCGGAGAAAATACTCCTCAGATTATCTTCTAACTAATATACAAGAGTTACTGAATAAATAATATTTATAAAAAATACGCTACGCGGAAGAGTATGACTCAATGTTAACTTTAAAATGATGCCAACCAATGCACTGACAGTTTTAATTAAGGATAATAATAATTCAGACCTTCACTATCAACATCATCTGGATTTACTTCCACAAGTTTAGATCGCATCCAATCAGATTCCTTTAGTTTTCTTCCTTTTATAGTTTTTGCCTTAAAATATTGAATATCGATGCCTGTAAAAACCAAATACACCATTTTATTTGAGCGTTTTTTCATACGATGAAATGAAATAAGTCTTTGTTGAATAAGTAAAATCATTTTACTATTCCAAGATTATATAAAGCATAAATCATAGATATAAAGAGAACATACTATTCACTGGAAAAGTAATTTCCTCAGGCCAGTTTATTTCAAATTGTATTTTATCATGATCACTGTAGGATTGTACCTGTACAAAAAAGATTTAATTAACTAGATTTAACTAAACTAAGTTTTCAATTTGTTTATGTGCTAAAGTATACAGCTCAAGAAAAACTTAGTCAAATAAAATGAGTGCCTCAGCCGGGAATCGAATCCGACCTACAGTTGTGTTGTTAGAAGCCATTCGTCTGTTATTAGGCGTCTATGGGCTGTGTTCGGTGGCTCCAGGCAAGCGAACTCCTCAATCGTTAACAGCACAGCGACTAAAATTGCTTTGCATTTATTCTTTGAATTATTCACTTAACATTATAAAAGCTTGTTTTTAAACTAAAAACGAATGATTTATTAGTATTAGTAGTAAAAGATATTAACTTGACTAGGCTTCGTCGGTTTCTCAGTTTTAGCCAGTAAGAATGATTTATACACATCGCCTTTTGGGTTTTTTGCACGACATCTGTATCTTTGATTCCAGTTGTAAGTGTTCGGGGCTAAGGTCAGCACTGCCTCGGTCCCACCATTGATCAATTGAACTTTATCAGGACCAAACTCGGTGGAGGTTTTATCGTTATCTTTCAGCCACGTATACGTAGGAATCGGAAATCCATTTGCTGAACAAACAAGTTCTACACTGGAATATGTACACAAAAAAAATATTAGCCGTTGCCCTAATAATTATTATTTAGTACAAATAAAATTCTATATCGTATTCAAAAACCCACAGGTAAAATGGGCGTACAAAATGCAAAATGCCATTCTCAATCCTTTGCCAGATGGTAAGATGGTAAGAATAGATAATTTTTAGAAAAGCTATTGCCGTCCACAACCATTTAAGTGCATTTCATACATCTTACACACCGAAGCTCCAAGACTTAGATATAAACCGTTCACTTTTACCTCCAATTACCTACATATACAACTTGACAAAAAGATCGATGTAGCATGAACACTTAAAATCAGCATAATCGAGAGTTGAATAGTCCCCAGAAGCACTCTCGTCCCGAGTGTAGTCTCGAGCGCTTTCGAGATTGTAATCAAACTCTTTCTTGGCCTCTTAACATTGTTCGTCAGTTTTAAGGGAAATAGCTGTATTTTTTAAAGAAAAGATAATTTCAAGCCTTAAAAAATTTTGATTATTACTTATGTTACATCATCAAACATTGTCCAACATTATTACTTTCTAAGTGCAAATCGACAATACAAACGATACAAATCGACGCGGATGGCTAAGCTGGATAAAAAATGTGTAGGAACGCCTGTGACGAGTGAGTGGGGCAGTTTATCAATTATAATTGCGGATAGTATCCGAACATCGTTGACAATAACCTAACGATGACCCATCGAATGTCACGGCTGCCAACCAGCAGTCGCAACGGCTGATCAGCGTCAATCAGCTGTAAAAGCCGTTATAGTCGATTAGTATGAGAAGACCCTAAGGGATCTCCTTATAGTTGAAGGGGTCTGGAGCGACCTTTATCTGACTGCTCCCGTATGAACTTATGATGAAATGATTAGCCTAACTACTACCCCAATAACTACTAGTAAATTAAAAAATGATGATGCTGCTAGAAGGGTTCCGATGCGTTTTAACGCAACCTAACTATCCAAAACTCGATCGATCGGTAAAAATTTACAATAACACTGTTACAATTACGTCGAGGCAATGTAACCAACCAGTCATGAATGTCGCGAATTACTTGTACTCAGGGATCTTGTTACGGTCTTGTAGGTACCTCCTTTTTTACCTTCTAATACTTAGCCTAGAGACTACGCATTATTTTATTTGAAAGATAATCATTTGTAAAAAAAAATATAATTTGTTTTTTATTTATTTATAAAACCAATAACCAAGCAGTTGAGACACGAGCCACCTGATGTGGTCACCGTCGCCGATGAACACCAGCAATACCAAAGGCATAGCTTTTATACTCCTAACAATATTTTTTCTCAAATATCTTCAAAAAAGAAGAGAGAAAGATTGATAATAGATAGATAAGCGGTGATATCCGAGTGGTATAAATGCCGGACTCCCGAACATGGAGACTGGGTTCGAATCGAATTATTATTTATTATGTTATTAGAAATAAAACATCGTGAGGCAACTTGCATTCCGAGATTTCCCCTTAATGTTCTCAAAGATTTGTGAAGTCTGCCAATCCGTACTTGGCTAGAGTTATGGACTATGGTCTAACTAAAGTTCTAAACACATAATGTGAACTTCATAACGCAACTCAATCAAAAGATATTATTCAAGCATTCTCTCTTTGAATCTGTTAAATTCCGACATCCTGAGAGGACGCTTGAGTAGCTTCTAATCCTATTTCCGCACTTGAGACAACGTCAACGCGTCTCAAGTGTCTCTCTGCTCTTGTTAGTAATGTACAAAGATGCAACTATGATTGTACTGAGATTTTGCACAATACACCGACATGTAGATGGAAGACACTATAAACGTACGTAAGGCTAGTTAGTTGGAATAAGCAACTTTAGCAAAAACATTATAATTATTATTGTGCAACCATGGCAATAGTTGCGACATATTTTAATTGGCTACAACCCACTAATGGCATAGTCACGGGTCATTCCACCACGCTGCTCCAGTGCGGATATTAAAATTACTAATTCATTAATTTATTACGAGAACCGCTCATAGCCCGGCGGCATGCGTCGATCATAAGTAATTTTACAGACAACCGAGTTTACAGACAAGTATCGTCTAAATCTGTTTAGTGGTGTTCTCGGGGGTTTCTTGTGTCTAATGTGCGAATTTGGCCCTTATACACATTTATTGCAATATATTACATATACCTAGAGAAAGTATGGAATAACACACATTTATTAACTTCCTTTTATGTATGTTTATGTTGCAAACAATTATGTATTTTTATAGTTAACTCTTTTTTCCGAAGTAATATTCTGAAGTAATATTACTCAATGTACAAAGCTAATGTGTTTTATATGTATCTGTAATTTTAAAAACATGTATTTTTACATTTTTACGTGGATATTTATTATTTACAATTTAACTTCGATTAAAAATAAAAACCGATCAAGTACACAGATGTGAGAGTGCGAAGCTTTTGATAATTACCTTTCTCCATCTGTACCATAAACAATTTTTGTTTCGTTTTCGTCTTTGAATACTGGAGGATCTATAACAAAATAATTATTTTTAAAAATTTACTTTTAAAAGCAGTTGAAGCTGAGGAAAAAAGACCAAAACGGAATAATAGCCAGAAATAACATCAATTATTTTAAATGGTTAGGTAGAAAATTGTTTAACGAGTTGTTTTTGTAGCGAATTTTTAATTGAGAAACAAGCGTAGCAACTTTAACAAGTATTCCATTCTTGTCAATTTCAGTAAAATTTAATTATGGAGATCAATTACAATTGTAATTTCATATTTTGTGTTCGACAAATTCCTAGCACCGACAATGAGATAAACTGAGGGAAAATAGGTACTTAAGTACATTTAAAATATTCATACAGTGACAAAATTATACAAATGGACTAAGAATATTCTTATTGTATTACATTCCTTTATAGCGCCTACTATACTTATCTATCGATGTTCGCTTACAGATTCGCTTAATTAAGTTGATAATTCTTGATAAACTTATTCTTAAGGTATTTCTAAAAGTACAAAAACATGGTGTAAGTAAAATAAGCACCACCTGTTAACATTCGAATTAACTTCTTACTACTAGCTCATATTATTCACACGGTTTCTGAACCCTTTCACTGTATCTTACAGGCACGCCACTGCCAAGCACTACTAAGTATAGACGCTAGATGGCGTTGAAATGTCAGACTTTTTCTAAAATCTACAACACGACTTATAATGTAAGTAAGTAACATAGATTAACTAGATGGAACATTCAATAGACATAACATAGGCCACTTTAGCATTTATGTGTGCGTGACAACGCTAATCGTATTATTCACACTAAGAAACTTACATTTTAATTGGTCGGTACTTGTCAACTTCAAATAGTCTATCAAACCGGCTGTTAATAGTTAAAAGTGCACCTTAATACTTTATCTTAATTTTTATTTTTCCTTGCCATATTTGGTGTCTTGTTACCTTTCTCAATTAAGAACGTAATAGTTATCGTTACCTTTACATAAAAGTTCATCTACCCACCGCTAGATGGCAATGGAATTTTATGTAACGCTATTGAACGCTAGATGGCGTTATCGGTTTAGGCTTAGTGATGTGCCGGTGCTTTTGCCACGTTATCGACAATTATCGACAATTTATTGTTGCATGGTCTAGAACTAGATCTACAATACATTATTATTATGTTGCTTTTTTATATGAAAACGATAGAAACTGGTACTGTATTGTTTACTCGTATAATATTTGTTAATCATATAAAAGGCAGTAATAGCCTAGTGCTCAGATTAAACACCATAATATATAATTGCGTCCTCGGAAAAACGCAATAATATATATTTTTTTGGTAGCTGTACTTTTTAGTTGCGGGTGACGTCACGTGGACGTCAACAAGGTTTCAGCGCATTACCAATTTGCGGGGCTTATAATGAACGTTTTTCATAGTCGAGTTGTTAAAATCGGTTTATTGGTAATATTAAATATCGGTATCGGTCTATTATAGTAAAAACGGTTTTTATAGTCTGTGGTCTATTAATTACGAAAGGTTATGGTTAACATTTTGTGTTCCGAGTGAGTTGTAAAAAATATTGGGTAATTTAAACAACAAAACAGTGAAATAAAAATAGTTACCTGTGAAAAGATATCCCATCTTCTTTTTTTTGTGTGTGGGAAAAACTTTTGCAATGTTTAAATAATATACAAGACGGCATTTTTAGTTAGTGTAGTTTCCGCTATTCAAAAATAGTAATTTGGATTGGTCGTAAGTATAATTATGGCAATGTCATTTTCATCTTAATTTTATTTTTGTTTTCACAGATTCAATAGTTCACAGATGGTCCATAGTGTAGTGATTCAGCAAAGCCCTTTGTTTTATTTAAGATTAATATTGTTTTTTTTAAGCTGTTTTATAACAACTTCACAAAATGTCATTACAATTGAATGAATGGCATAGAAAATAGTGCTTTCTATTTTGTCAAAAATTTTCATCCCTTACGCATAACAACTAACCAAAATCTCATTACAATTGGATGAACGGCTTGGAGTGGTGCAGAGGGCAAAATATAATTCTTTATTCCACACCATGTAGCAGAACTGTATACACATGTTTTTTTTTTATTGATTTAAGGCAGCAAACGAGCATGCAGCAACACCTTCCGCTGCCGCCCATGACAACTGTGACCAACTTAGTCATTCATTTGAAAATTATTAACTAGAAATAATATAATAAAATTGTCGATATCGATAAATTTTTACCCCATTCCTTCACGAGTAGCATAGAAAGTTCTGGAAGTAGCACTACTACTTAAAACTTAAAACGAACCTTATTGCCAAGTAACTGAGTAGCTTTTTAGTTATAAAATATTTATTTATTTTATTTATTTCTTTATTTATTTACATGGGTAAATATGCAACAAAACAGTGAAATAAAAATAGTTATCTGTGAAAAGATATCCCATCTTCGTTTTTATGTGTTTGGGAACAACTTTTACAATGTTTAAATATACAAGACGGCATTTTTAAGTTGTAGTAATGCGTGACGCGTGATTACGCGTGACGTCTAAACAGTACGACGGTCTGAATAGCACTAATGCGAGTTTGTATTCGCTTTTGAATTTGTATTTGCTTTTGTGGCTTCACTTTTTTGTTCTGCACGCTCCATCTGCCTTTCTTTCTATATCGCTGGTAAGTAAGTACTTATATCTATAAAATGTCTGCGATTGTCAATTTCATTAAAATGTAAACTGTTTAAAGACAAATTACGAGACTTTTATTAAAAAAAATAGCTAGTACAGCGATAAGACCACCTATTGCGTTGGTAATCATTAGCACTGTTTTGTATAGGTACCTATAATTCATAGAGTGAACAATTAATACACAGTACATAAACAACAGTGAACAATTAATACATAGTAATACAATAACAGTGAATAATTAATACAACAATAAATTGTATTCTATTGCCTATAATTATAAGGCCTATAAGGCTGGGAAAGCTACATGCGATCTAAAAAGAAATCCCACTAAAATTAAGAGTGAAATTGCCACTGGCTCGGCTAAAATAGCAATACTCACAATTCACTTGCAGAGACATATTCATAGTTTCTATATGGATACAATCGTCAACGTACGGACTTTCTTGTACCGCTTCGCAAGTGTAAGCTCCGCTGTCATCAGCAGTCAAAGAGGCGATTGTGAGCAGACCCTCAGAGTCAATACTGTTGTATTTCATCATTAATTGGTACTTGGGGTTCGAATCTGAAAATGACCAAAATGATGATCAACTGTGTTTTCCGTAATACGTAATTAACACACTCGACAAATTAACGTGTTGTTAATTGTCGCTTCCTATCAACATGACATGCACAAAGGTTCAATTTAACACACGCAAACTGAAGGACAGCATGAGTATGAAAAAAAAATATAAATTTTGTCTAAACAAATAACTTACTTCCTGTACCTACTTTGTATTGGTTTGATAAGACAGTGACAATACCAGGGGGGCTGGACTTAAGCTCCGTAACGTCACATTATCAATTGTATTATTAATGCTGAAGCATAACTTAAATACCAAGCGAAACCTTAAAGCCATTATTATCAACTATAACAATATTAAAATTGCAAAATATGTGACGTCACGCAAGGTAGGAGGAAGTCACACGTATGTTACCACGTGTGACGAAGACTTGCCGATAACACATCGGTGGTGCCTTAGATAAGTATTGCCGATGTACATAGATAAGAGTGACCTTTCACCACCAGGTCACGGTAATAATATTAGTATCATACCTACGCGCCTCGGAGTTTAGTACACATTAAGTATACAACAGCCAAAGAAGTGCCATAGGGACGATTGAATGTGTGGGTTTGTAATCAGGAAGCGTGCGTATTACCTACCCACAACCATTCACTACAACTAGAAGCAGGCAGCCCTAGCGCGCGGGGCTGTAGGCATTTATTTCAAGGATGGGGCCGAGTCACAATATTGTATGATACAATTACCGTGACCAGGTGGCCTGTCTGCTCGTAAGTCGGCTATTAAAAAACTTACCAGTAATCAATCTCCCATTTCTATACCACATTATTCTTGGCTCTGGATCTCCTTGAACTTGACAAGATAATGTTATGGACCTTCCAATATCCACTGTCACTGGGTGAGTATCCGTGAATTGTGAAGGTTCTGAAATAAAAAATAAATTTGTTGATATTATTACATTTAATTAGTAAGTAGGTATATTACATAATATAGTTACTTAATTATAATTTAAATAGTGCAATAACGAATATTAAAAATCAAACCACAATATGAGATTTACTTAAAAAGGTAAAATTCAGTTTATCGCAATCACAACTATCCTATGGTTGGGTTTCTGACAGTGTGAGGGGTACTAAAGATAAAAGATTCATAAAAACAAACCGATATTTAGGGCCATCAAAATTCTGGCACAGTTAAAACGAGTAACTTTCATGTTTTCCACTTCATTTCTACATTTAACATCATAATTATATGTAAGTAGGTATAGTATCGATTATTCATATAGCACAATGCACTAGAATCACTGTCAAAACTTCAATATTACTGCGATAAACAAAATATAAACAAAACATACTTATCACTTTGGAAGAGATAGCCCTTAAAATTTAATAACCTACACTAAAATTTTTAGAACATTTTATTTGGTTACGATTGTTTTTTTACTCCAAAATAAGTATAATAATTTCCGCCATACCGCACTGGATAAGCGTGGTGGTGTACATTTAATACAACATGTGTTGCATTTCATTTGTTACCTAAATTCCATCATCATCATCATCACAACCCATAACTGTCCCACTGCTGGGCACGGGTCTCCTCTCACAATGTGAGGGGTATAGGCCATAGTCCACCACGCTGGCCAAGTGCGGATTGATGAACTTCACACACCTTTGAGAACATTATGGAGAACTCTCGGGTCCGCAGGTTTCCTCACGATGTTTTCCTTCACAGAATCAAGTGATAATTAAATTTTAATACGCACATAATTTTTGAAAATTAGTGGTGCGTGCGGGGTTTGAACTCGGAACCTCATTCTGAATTCCATACATACAAAAAAACTCACCTATAACGCACATAGATGTATTCTGTTCGACTTTCCCAGATTGGCAGGTCCACACGCCAGTATCCTCCACTGCGACGCTAGTGAATACCAACATTAGTGCTGGGACTTTAGTTCGAAGCACTGACTGAAATTTTGATGAAACCAAATTCTCCTGCACAAAAACTCGGTTCCCAGGATCATGCTCAACCACTTTACCATCTGGGTCAATCCACTCCAACTAAAATTAATCAAACAGATTTATATTTATTATTACTTGTGCCTTATTTTTAACCGACCTCAAAAAAGGAGCTGGCAGATAGCTGATGTGATAAGGAGTAACTTAGGCTGTTTTATTTTAGATTTTGTTACTAGAAAAAATATAAAATAATTCCCCGCGGACGAAGTCGCAGGCACAGCTAGTGTTGGAATAAAATAATTAAATAATCTTTAGTTACAAAACAAAACACTAGTCAATGAACTGTAGTGAAGAGTAATGAACTTTAAAACATCTTATTCGCAATTAATAGATAACCTTCTTTTATAGTAATTAAATTAGTAGAAGTACGAGTATAGAAATATAAAAATATGTCATTTATGTACGTAGTAACCGCCAATGATTCGGTTCTGGAGTCCTAAAGTATTATTTTTCGCTGCCTAAGCCTTATTTAACCACACTCGAAAATGTAAAGAAAGGATTTTTGAATAGTTTTTCTCATACATTTTCCATTTACAGAATGCGAACAGTTACATTTTTTTATTTCTTACAATGCCCTATTAATCACTTGGTCCATAATTATACATTTTTTTGTAAATTTAAATGTACTTTGTTACGATATATGGCCCAATATTTCAAAAAATAATGATCATGATATCATTTACAATTTTTTTATTTTTATTTATCTGTTTATTTGACGCTTATACGAGAATGCTTGTCAAGATTTTAAACCCAGGATTTGAATCCTCACGAAATTAAAGGTACATCTACGATAATAATTTCATCACAAATAAAATTAATTAATAAAGCAATACTAAAGCAATTTGATTTGATGATTATGTTTTTAGCCGATAAACGTGGATTACGTTCGGTTTGATAGATTTTTTTGTAATATGTAAAATATAAGATTTACCTTTTGATTTTTATTTGCCGCTACACAGCTTATAGTTTTACGAGTGCCTGGTATTAGAAAACTCTTATCTGCATCATATTTTACAGTTTCGACTGTGACTCCACCTGTTTCCTTAGTTTTTACCCCATAAACTGAAATCAGGTGTCTTAAAAATAAATTAAATAATAATTATTTTCTTTTTCGTTTATATGATCAGAACAACTTCTATCCTACATTGTACATGCACGCAGGCCAACGTTCTTCTACTATCTCTCTAGACGTGATTAAAGTCTGTCCATTGCAAGGCTAGTGATCCAAGGTGGAGTAGAAGGCATTAGAGGACGCGGAAGATGACCAATGAGATGCATCCTTCGATGACGTTACTGGTCACGGATATTAGTGATTTGTGTTGCAGGCAATTATAATATTAATGGCTTTTAACATAAAAATATACCTGCTCTGTAGAACATATAAATAAACACTACAACGTAAAATATCCACTTCATGTTTATGAATTTATTCTCAGTTCTGAAAATACTTTTCACTTATCAAAGCATTACTTGAAAATTATTATATTTTAAGTCACTACAGTTCCCGTGATGACAGTTTAAAATACCGTGTTAGAGTGAGTCGTAATGTAGGACACCGTTACCTCGGCACATTGTTTATAATTAGGTCTCTAAATTAACTCTAATTACTTTTATTACAACAATGTCACCGGCTGATCAGGAAATTCTAATTTCAGCTACCGTTGAGTTGGAATTAAAATTGTAGCTTCATGGCTTCGTACTTTATATACCTAATAATATTGTTTGGGTTGTATCATATTGACATCATACGTAAGTACGTCCCATTAATATATTTACGAACTACCCTCATCCCTGTGCGCGTAACGTCAGACACCGCAGCGCGCGGGCGTACGTCTTTAACAGAGGAACTGTTTTAGAAGTGGTGAAAATAATTATTTTGAGTATTTACATATGAAATGTGATTCCTTTAGATTTATTTGTGTTTCTTGGGTTATTGAAACACTTTTTGAAGGCAGAATTATATTACTGGCAATATGAATTGATATTAATTTATTGTGACTGATGGCGTCGAATTGCTGCATAAAGTGTACGTCAGCGTGACTCTATATTTTATTAATAGTAATTCCTCCTTATATTTTCCTTATTAAAACGATGCATGGAGATTTTCTGCTCTACGTCTTACTAACTTTGATAGAACTGTTAGTAGGTATATTTGAAATTAATACATTAGCCTACCAACATAAGTACGACTCTTGACTTACTTAAGGGTACCTCCCCAAATATAAAACTTATAATAAGCTATGTTTTACAGTTTTGACATTTCATCGTATCCATTCACACCAATGATATGAAATAGTAAAATTTTTACTTACAATGTCATTGATTCACACGCACGTTTGAATAGATTTAGTCTATTCAACCTAGACGTCACACAGTTACGTAACGTGTACATGGAAAACTATGGTTCGTAAAAACTAATAATTTATAATATTAATATTATTAAAGTCTTACATTGTACATTTAAAAAAAAAAAAGCAGTAATACGCTAGTTGTTTGAACGTTGTCAAAATAATGTATTTCAAACATCTGCTGCTGCTATCTCTTATGTATTTGGTAAATCTATACTATGCTTACTGAATCTGTATAATGTGTAGTCTATTTTTTCATATAATGGTTAAATAAATTGTCGGTCTTTGAAGAACAACTACGTGCGTTTCATGAGGTTAAGCAATTTTTTGCTATTTGGGCATTGACATGGAAAATCTACCGGCGGTCAAAATGTCTGGAACAAATTGAAGCAGTTATTCGATGACAAGGGCTATCAACGTAAAATAAGTTAACTTCAAACGTTGATATCAATACTCCTCGAAAGCTGTGATTCTATGACAACCTACGTATCTGAAATGGTTGAAACGGCGCAGAAATTGCAGGGAACAGATCACAGGTGAGTAGATTGGGTCCTTACTTTTGGCTGGACTCCCAGGTAAGTTTCGCCGATGATAATGGTGAGCATTAATGGCAAATTTTAGCGCACTACCTACAGCTGCTATCTCTTATGTAATTGGTAAATCTATACTTACTGAATCTGTATAATATGTAGGTAGTCTATGTTTTCTGAAAAATGATTATTACTTGGTGAAAGAAAACATCGTGAGGAAACCTGCACATCCGAGACTTCTCAATGATGATCTCAAAGGTGTGTGAAAACTGCAAATCTGCACTTTGCCAGCGTGGTGAACTATGGCCTATACCCTTCACATTATGAGCAGTGACTCGAGCAGTGGGATAGTTCTAGTCTAATTATGTATATATTCTAGCGTGTTTTTAGAAGGTACCTACTCTACGTGGCCTGATTTGGGCTTAATAATTAAGCTTCAGCAGGTGTTTCGCAGTAAAGTACTCGTAAATTATATACCTAAATTAATATTATTTGTAGTCTTATTTTGTACATCACGTCACTTAGAATTTTGTTTATGTTAAGAGGAAATATTTAAAGTTCTATAAGAGAGTATAGAATTAGGGGTTTCAGAAATAAATGATAACGAGATTCTTTATTTTGCAAAGATATTTGAAAGAATGGACATTCGAAAATGGCCACCCGAAATTGTTTGCCGCACTGGCGAGCGTCTAGACACAAGATGGAAATAGAATAATGTTTCCATTAAATTAATCATTTATTATAAGTAGATGCAAATGATATTTGATAATGATACATTCATTGTTTGTTCTGTCAGTGAATAAAAAGCAAAAGTTTACAGTAAGTCATTTTGTAGTGAGCTAATGAAAATTAATGCTCTACTTAAAACGACAATTCTGAATCTGTTGACCTAATGAAGCCCAATTGACTTGAATTGAAAGCATGATGCATTTTAATAAGTCGTAGCTGTGTACTAATAATAAACGCACCTACCTACCTACGAATGTGACCAATAGAGCCCACTTGAATTGTCCTTTATTTTTTGGCTGTAAAATTTATATCTATATAGATATCTATTAGATACCCAACATTATTAAAAAATAAACGCACCCGCTACAAAATTCTGTGTCGCACGCGGCGTGAATACACCCAAGGATCACACTTAAAACAATATGTAAGTACGAGTATATGAACCGTGTATATACATAATTATACATACATCCATATGCATTTAGCAAAGAGCGGTTATTTTAATATTACAAACAGACACTCTTATTTTATTTATTTGTATAGATTAGTATATGTACTATTAGTTCTCGTATAAATAAATAATTAATTACTATTATCTAGCAATATGTTCCTGTTAAACAAAGATTAATATCAAATTAAATGATATTTCATGTAGGTTATGAATCACGAACGGTGGTGTACTTTCCAATCTTGTCATGGTCTATTTTTAGTAGTTACACTCGCTAGACACGTGAACATTGGCAGTGTACCAATTATTAATTACTAGGTAAAAATTCATGTTACTAAAGCGAATTGGCTGAATTGAATGATATAAGGAAATAAATGGATAAATGAACGATTACACACTTCCACCCCCAAACTAGAATTTCCTCTAAGCAGATGATATAGACATACTAAAATGAGAAATAAAGTTCCACAAACCGGAAAAATATAAATTAAACAAACGTCTGCTTCGGCCAGGAATCGAACCAAAACCCGTCCCAGCAAGCAGGATCAATAGATTCACTAGTCATTACTAAATGGCTTAGGGTACGGTAAAATTTCAATACAATATAAATACATTTACCTAACTACTGAATAAATAAAAAGTTTTAAAAACAACTTTAAAAACAAGCTGTTATTTAATAACAGCTTGTTTTTAAAAAGTTTTTTGCATGCGTTGTTTTTAGTTTACGCTAAAAAGCTGTTGATTTAAAACTTTTACTATCAACTTATAAAGTCATATACAATGATAAACATAATTAGGTACCTACTTAACGAGAATTCCAAGCCAAGGACCGTAAAAATAAATCTGATTCTATTGATGACGTTTCTTATCTCCTTGGTTCTGACAATAGTATATTGTTACACAAAAACCCACAAAAAACCAGCAACCTTTGTCGTAACACAACAATTGCAATCGTTACCTATTTCCTTTAAGCTTATTTACGTATAACCTACCTGGTACCTTATAAATAAATCCTACCACTAATGTTTCTAAAACGACATCCCAAAATATTGTTTTACTTTGAATACAATATGTAACTGTATTTTGACATTGTACAACATTAGCATACAATTCACAAAAAATAAGACAAAGTTATTATATGTATTTTAAACCACAGCATTCCGGAAAATGTGGTTGTTACAGAAATAACGCAATACGCAATACGCAAATACAATACATATATAGATGGCTTCAACCCATTAATGGCCCACTACTGAGCACGGGTCTCTCCTCATGCCTGAGGAGGCCTAGAGCATACTCCACCATGCTGCTCCAGTGCGGATTGGTGGAGGGGTTAGTGGCTAATCCATGGTGTCGGAAGTGTTTATGCCGCCCGAAGGCTTCCGAGATGGCTTAACGGAAAAAGTTATTCTATGCCATGAGCTTCACGGTAGACGAAGGTCCGTAGTAACTGATGTAGAATACTGAGGGATCAGCCAAATTATTTATACAACAAATAAAAATGTTTATCATTGTAAATATTATAGGTTTCTTTTGGAGTAGGTCATGATGATTGTTATATCAACGGCCGATTTGGTGGTTTTCACTAATGTATTGGACTTCACTTAAAATATTGATTTTATTTTATTTCAATCAGTTATATCGTAAATAAAAAAATTATGTCAGTTCAAAGAATCACGTCTAACAATATAACAAAATAACCTACCTACTAAGGGACTTTACTCATATACCATATGCCTGGATTGCCTGGTTCAATTTGTGTCGCATATTTTATTTCAAAATAATATAAAATAAATGTAAAGATCTACATGTTTATCGAAATTCTACATTTTCCACTTATAATCTAAGAAAAAATTTCAATGTCACACAATAATGTTGTTGGTAAGTACAGGTACAGGTATAAGTACAGGTATGTTTACAAGAAACTAAGTTTGTTGTTTATTGCAGCCACAAAAACAATGTGGTTAACATTATAGTTTCGTATAGTACATACATAATTATAATACTAATGAAGTATTTCTTGTCGTCCACCACAAACACGTGTTATTTTCATTACTTCCACATTTTACAATAAGTATATTACGTGTTACACTAAGTTATCACTTTGTATTATTATTTACCAAGAAAATTTGAAGCACTATCTGCATTTATTTCTCTCTTGCAGCTAAGTTTCTTAACATTTCCACAACTCTTGTGTCGTAACAATAATAATTGTATAACATTTAATTTATGTAAATAAACACTCAGATAGCAACCTGCAAACAATAGTGTAAGTATAATCAACCGTCCACTGACATTTTCTAGTCTAGAGACACCATTGCTACATGATGTCCAAGAAAGAAACAATTAACCTACTACAACGTCTCGCCAGTGCAAACAAAACATTTTACAGTTATTTTTATTTAAAGGTTTATTACACATTGGGATTCGTACTTTCTCTCATAATGATATGCTGAATATGACTACGATGAGGTGTCCACGAGAAAAAGACATTACATTAAAGAATTTACTCAAAAATATTTTTGGGGAAAGAGGGCCGTATTTTTATACTTTAGTCCAAACCGACGTACACATCTTCTCCCCCACTCTACTCACAGACTTCATATTTGTTCAGTTCATATTGTTCAGAACCCAAATATTTACCTTATTTAACAACTGCTTTTAACCGCAATGCTAGCTAGTTAGTTACAGCACTGGTCGTGCCGCCTTGTGCATCATCATCATTATTCCTCCTTTCAAACTGTGAGAGGAGACCCGTGCCCAGCAGGGGGACAATTATGGGTTGTGATGATGATGATGATGACAAATTTTCATCACTGTGCTGGTAACCGTTTAGGGTTACCTCGTCTGAATCCAATACTGAGCGTTGTAATTTATTTTAATTGTTGTTTTAATTTATTTATCAAGAGTGAAATGCTTCTCTTAATTTAAAATTGTCAAACTCTAGGTCAATTTGTCGGCAAAATTTAATCATGCTTGTCCTAAAATTGCATTGTGATCGGAACTAAAGCAATGTGCAATATTTCGAGTCCGTAGCGTAAGTGAAAGTAGAACTAATTCAGCTTGAAAGATTTGACCCGAATATACATAGGTACATACAAACATTATAAAAAATTGTTGGCTGTGTATAGATGAGGCCAAATTAAGATGACAAATGAAGTAGAAAAATCCTTTGTTATTCACAAGACACAAGAACAGACTTTGCAGCTTCAATATTTGATTAATTTAGTAAGGTTACTAGTGATCCGATTATTTTGAACATGTTTAACATGTCCGTTTTTTTGTTTATTTTTATTTGTCGGATTTTGAAATACACTGAATGGAACTTATTTACTTAATTTAAAACAATAATATTATTTTGTGTCTTAAACGGCCGGAGTGCCTAAAAATGTTCGGTTTTTTTTTAATATCCAGCTAGATACGCAGACTTTTCAAATTGTTAAAAAAATTTAAATCTTCTCTCTTCTTTTATTTCTTCTCTCATCTTTCTTGGCCGACAATGCATCAGTAATGTTTTGGTGTTGCAGATGTCCACTGACGACGGTAAATACAAACTACGAAATGACGTATTTGTCGACTATTTACATTAAACAAAAATCGTTATCATAAAAAATAAAACGCTGCGAAAAATGGTTAGCACCTTGGCTTCGACCCATTAATGGCTCACTAAGTCACTACTGAGTATGGGTCTCTCTTCATACCTCAGGAGGCCTAGAGCATACTCTACCATGCTGCTCTAGTGCGTAGTAACCTATGGTGTCGGAAGTTTTTGTTTATGCCGCCCGAAGATCTCCGACATGGCTTAACGATTACCTAATGGTAACAACTGGGACCGACGGCTTTACGTGTAAAATTTTTTGCCACTAGCGGTCAGGCGTTCATCTGGTCATTAGCACCTTTTTAACGAAATAGATAAGATCCCCTAATCATTTTTTTAATCGTTTTTGAAGTTTAAAATAAACTCGTATCAGTTTAAAAAAGATTAAATTTTTTTTATAGTCTGGGTGAAGATTTATTTGGTAGGTGGTTACTATTTCACTACTTTAAATAGGTACACATTAACTTGAAAATTGTATATGGCACAGAGATCGCCCGCAAGAATTTGCGTATTTTGAATCAACACTAACATTTACTCAGTACACAATTAACATAATTAAATAGAGTATTGCTTTGCATTCCAATCACGTCATAGTGAGGAAGGAGTATTTTACAGGAAAAGTTTAGGAAAACATCAACATGTGTCATAGTTTACAGATAACATCGATCGGTTCAATGCGGCGTCGTGTCGTACACGGGGCATGCTCGGCGAAGACCCAGTTTAGAATCGGTGAGCGTATGAATCGGTCACGTCAGTACCTTCAACGTTGTACCGCAAACGCGTACTTTCTACGGCGTGAAAGTTAAACTCAGTTAACTAAACTACCAGTGTTGTGATTGTTGATGTTTAAATGTAAGATTTTTTGTTTATTACAGAATTTAGTTTGGTACAAATCGGGAAAATATATTTTACTGTGTTTTCGATTTTCAAACTACCTACATTTTTATAAAATTTGGGTAGTTTAGGCAATTTTTCCCAAAGTATATTTTTAAGAGATTGATAAAATTAATTATACACCACTTCAAAGACTAATTGACTACTTAATCGTAAATTAATTAATTGAAATGCACTCAAATTAATTAATTGTAGTATTTTTATATTAAATGAACTTGGTAACAATCATAACAATGTTATTAATAACTACAAATCTACATCGTACATTGTCAGTTTGTTTTTAATGTCGGAATAATTATTATCAACATGTTTTGTATGTAAGTAAAATTAATTATACATCATTTCATAGGCTACTTTAGTTGACTACTTTCCTCGTAAATTCATTCATTGAAATGCACTCAAATTAATTAATTGTAGTATTTTTATATCATTAATAACTACAAATCTACATCGTACATTGTCAGTTTGTTTAAATGTAGGGGTAATTTATTTTCAACGTTTCATTTCAATAAAAGAAATTCCGTCACATTGGATCCATAAAGCAAATGCCACCGTGGTTTCTGTTGCATAAATATTTGGACTAAGCAAGCATTGCAGGTTTAAATTATATTATGAGCTCAAACGGGATACTTTCTAGGTCGGAAATCGAAAGTTTCTCACAGCAACATTTTAGCCCTTCAAAAAATTGATATTCGTTTACTACTACTATACAAAATAATAAAAATAATAGTAGGTTTATACGATACAATAAAAACAAAATTATCTATATTATGTATTCAATAGACACAAATAAAATTGATGTCTGTAATTTGAAAACAACTGTGTTTTCTCAAGTGCTTATTTTTATTTATAAGTACCGCCCTAAACGTAAAGCGGGGAAGAAGAAGAAAGAAAAAAAATCTTAGATATGTAGATCTAGATAGGTAACGATAGGTCACAACCTATCGTTGCAACCAATGAAGGGGTGTAAATACCATTTGCAACTTCGGTATTTTTTATTTATTTATTTATTTACCCTTTATTGTAAAAGTCTACAATGGGCGGACTTAATGCCTGAAGTGGGCGTGAACGTAACCAAGAAAAATATAATAATAAAGGAAAATAATTATACATTTAGGTATAAATCATCTTAACTAGTATAGGTACCCATGTACTCGTATTAAACTTCAAAGTGCTGATTTTTGAGACTCCCTTCTCTGTGAAATAAACGACAATTACACTACGCATGACAGTGCAACGCACTTCGCGAGTTTTTATCATTAGCTGTTAAGCTGATAAGCTGCCAGCTAGCAGATTAGCTAAAGGGTCATAGCCATGAATTTATTTTACTCTTATCGGTTTTTAATGTGTGCAAATTGCCTACTAATTTGATTAGATGTGATTAGAACATGAAAAAAATATGTAAATTTATGCAGATTGTATGTTTATTCTGTACAGTTTTGTATTTTAATGTTCGTATTATAAAAGTTGTACTAAGTTTCTTTCTTTTCGTCAATAACAATGCAACTTTCCGAATTAATAATTAGAAAACTCAAAACATGCTTTTACAATGTTAAGACGACTACAAGGTGATTTCTAAGACACTTGCGATAATAATAGGGGGTACTCAGTATTTGATTCTCATTCCAAATATCTAATGAAAAAGGGTGCTTAAAATTTGACGTAATTATCCATTACAAACCGATAATGTACACATTGTAGACATATTGACTGCGCGGTATAAACAATCGCGGTCATTAACCCTGTCGTCGCGTATTTTTAGATACTTTTGATGCCATTTTTGAAATTTATCGTGTAGAATTTTGACTTTATATTTTTAATCTTTACCTATGACCATGTTCTTTAATGTCCTCGAGTATGGCAAGTGAATTAAAAATCACCCAGTACAAATGTAAAGCAATTTTAATCACTGTTCTGTTAGCCGCTAAGGAATTTTTTATCTGGAGCCAATCCTGAGCGTAGTATCCGGTCATGTTTGTCATAAAATTGCAGTCATTGGAACTAAAGTTTCGTCCTTAGTGTAAGAGCAAGTAGGTTTAACTCATATTGCAAAATTTGACCCGAAAATAAATTATAACAATTTTTTCTATTAAATAAATCTTGTAAAAATGACGTACTTTTGCCGTTTCTTCTCTTCAATAACATTATAGCACCACGACACGGCGGTAGGAGCAAACAAATGACGTTCAGTAGTGTAGGTACTATTATTGTAAACTTAAGATTATAATAATTTCGAATTTTATTAAATCACATTGTTATACGAAAATGAATTACGATTTTGTTCGGTAAATGTAATTTACGACTTATGAATAATAATAGTCCCAAAACAAAGGACCCATATTATGTACATAATATTTAGTAGGTAACAAAAGTTCCTATGTAAACCTAAAGTACAAATAAATGGGTTACATTAATAATGAAAAGTTAATTAAAATTTTAATAATATACATATATAACTAGCGGACCCATATTATGTACATAATATTTAGTAGGTAACAAAAGTTCCTATGTAAACCTAAAGTACAAATAAATGGGTTACATTAATAATGAAAAGTTAATTAAAATTTTAATAATATACATATATAACTAGCGGACCCATATTATGTACATAATATTTAGTAGGTAACAAAAGTTCCTATGTAAACCTAAAGTACAAATAAATGGGTTACATTAATAATGAAAAGTTAATTAAAATTTTAATAATATACATATATAACTAGCGGACCCATATTATGTACATAATATTTAGTAGGTAACAAAAGTTCCTATGTAAACCTAAAGTACAAATAAATGGGTTACATTAATAATGAAAAGTTAATTAAAATTTTAATAATATACATATCGGAATCAGGTATGACCGGTGCGGTCGATTGTATGGTTTATATGGTAAGTAGCTCTTCTTCACCAAACATCCATTGTGGGCTTATTTCATATTATCAGGACTTCAGCTTAGGATACCAAATAAAAGACAGGATTCCGGACCAACACATAAAGAACTCATTTATTCACTGATCACTGTCCGATTTGGTATTAACGTTATTATACTTTGTTTACTTGGTTATTTACGTAGAACTCCATTATGACATGTATCGCGATCTTCCTCCCCAAACCATAGATCAATACCATCGATTAACGCGTATCACAGACTAATTCGTACTATTTACTACCTCCGACACGGCCATCTCTGACCTGTCACACGTCCCAGTGTGACTCTGTTAGTACTACCATCACAATTGCTGTTTCCGCAATTTTCTTATCAATTACTTCGAACCAAAACAAAACTCAAAACTCTTAAACATATGAAAAATGGCTACTAAATGCAAGTGGATTTTAATTAACTTTGTATTGTATTTTTTATCCCTAACTACCGTAAACTACCACTGCTTCCAATGTGTCGCTATGGAGAAGAAGCAGCGGAACAAACTCCATAACATTACAACACTTGTTTGATCAAAATTAACAATCAATGATTTGCGCGATTCTTTTAACTCAATACGTCATTCCCGTAATCTCTGCTCGGTACGTCATCGCGGTAAGACTCTACTCATATACGTCTTGCCGTAAAACTCTATTCGGTTTGGCGTCTCCACTTGATGCCTCCTCAAGACCGATCTACCAGCGGGAACACGTATTGGGCATTGGAGATTACCTGTAACAACAAAACAAACGCGAGTATCTCTCCAAGCTCGGCTCTTCCTGACCTAAAATAAAAGCATTCTCAAAACTCTAGTCTCTGTCAGATCTAATAATTGTTGTTTCAAAATTATCAAAATCTTCATCTAGTATGTCGAACAGTATTCTAAAACTTTGAGCTACTATCAAACCAGTATTTACACAATTTATGACAGTTTACCCAAGAACAGAAATGGCTGAATGTCATTTAACTCAAATTAAAACAAACTTTTAGTCAACAACATCACCGCTTAGTACTCACAAACCATAGCCTCTCTTCTCTCTCTCTATCTCATAGCTTCTTTCTCTCCAAACAATAAACACCGTGTTGACTATCTCTATGCCCATCTGCCTTAATTTCCTCCTAAATTCCTCACATCAAATTCAACAATAACAGCTTTTACTCAAATTAAATTAACTGGTCACTATCGATTTTTTCCAAAACAACTTAATTTTTGTCAAAATTGGTTAGCTTTCCTCAAAGAAGTTGTCCTTTTTATTTCAAAATGAGTAAACCCCTCCAAAATAAAAGAAATCTCACTCCACTAACTTCACTCCACTTCATTTCAATTGTAAACATCGAGGGACCAATGAACGAGCTCTAGGTTAGTCATTGTATGTCTGGTCAATGCCACACAGTCCAGTCAAGGCCACACAGTCCAGTCAAAGCCACACAGTCCAGTCAAGACCACAAAGGCTAATCACGGCCACATAGGCTAGTCCAGGTCATACAGGCTCATCAGTACGAGTCAGGCCTGTTAGTACCACACAGGTTTGTCAGTACCACACAGGCTAGTCAGTACCACACATGCTTCTGAATATATTTACCACATAGGCTTGGAAATAGCTATGCCACACAGACATTTGAGCAAGTAGTAGTAGAGCAAGTAGTGAGCAGTAGTTTGGTTTTTTCATAGGTTTTTTTTATTACACTCTATTTATCTATGCAAAACGCCCCTTCTCATTTCATAACATTTCGCAATTTCATCAGACAGTTCATGAGCTTCAAGTTAACCAAATAAGAAATTAAATTCATTGTCTTTTCGTTGTTCCGCTTATAACCAACCATCCGAAACTAACTTCAATTCACCACTAATGCGCACCACTAACAACCCAAACTCAAAATGCACTTGATTAATTATAATCCAATATCAAATTAATAGTTAACAGATTAATCAAAATAAATTGATAATTTTACTGCCTTTGCTTATCATCAAAACCTTAATTCCTCCATGTGCCATCAATTAATCACTTTACCCTATTACCTATTTACCCACTCATAAGGTAACTCAAATTACTACAAAATGGTGTAGTACTTTTACGCCATTACACTACCATGCCTCCATAACAAACTATTATAAATAGTAATTCAATTTAATTTTAAACTCTGACACATTGCATTGAAATATTTCTCCAATTAATAATTATTTGATCCAGTAAGTAGTTATTCAAAATAATAGCAACCAAGTATTAACAATAACTAAACTTCATTTTAGGTTCTCAAATTCCTAAACATTCAAAATAAAGACAATACAGAGATACCTGACAAATCCTTCAGCGTGGACTTGTGGATAGCTACTCCTGGATGCAGCTGATGCAAACTCATGTGATGTAGCACTCTTTGACATCATGACATGTAACATGTTAACACGCAACAATTGCATAACATAATATTCAGAAAACATCTGTAGTACTTCCTCGTACTTCCAGTCTTTCTTTGGTGGTTGAACTCAGCAAAAATCTTTCTTTCCGGTTAAAATAGTTTTGTATTGTATTGTAATATGATGTGACAGGTACTCAATAGTCATTTCTCGGATCATATTGACATTTTGATGTCAATTCTTCGAACTAGATTTCTCAATAACTAGTTTTTAAGGATTCTTTATCCCATCTTCTGATATCGGAATCAGGTATGACCGGTGCGGTCGATTGTATGGTTTATATGGTAAGTAGCTCTTCTTCACCAAACATCCATTGTGGGCTTATTTCATATTATCAGGACTTCAGCTTAGGATACCAAATAAAAGACAGGATTCCGGACCAACACATAAAGAACTCATTTATTCACTGATCACTGTCCGATTTGGTATTAACGTTATTATACTTTGTTTACTTGGTTATTTACGTAGAACTCCATTATGACATGTATCGCGATCTTCCTCCCCAAACCATAGATCAATACCATCGATTAACGCGTATCACAGACTAATTCGTACTATTTACTACCTCCGACATACATATATAACTAGCGGACCCATATTATGTACATAATATTTAGTAGGTAACAAAAGTTCCTATGTAAACCTAAAGTACAAATAAATGGGTTACATTAATAATGAAAAGTTAATTAAAATTTTAATAATATACATATATAACTAGCGGACCCATATTATGTACATAATATTTAGTAGGTAACAAAAGTTCCTATGTAAACCTAAAGTACAAATAAATGGGTTACATTAATAATGAAAAGTTAATTAAAATTTTAATAATATACATATATAACTAGCTGACCCAGCGAACGTTCCGTCATATAGATTACATGTAGGGAATGGATGTATGGATTTTTTGCACAACACGCAAATATTAATCATCGTCATTAGTTCTGATTCAAATTCAAATTATTTATACATGTCTGTATTTTACCAATCTACACATTCACGTATTTTTTGTATTTCTTTCGCCGTTTCCGAAAGGTGCTATAACGAGTAAAAACAGCGGAAGAAACTGCTCAGCACATCTATTAAATTGTCGTCTAATCACAAATGTTAATATTATCACACAAAAATTTGTTTTATCTAGTCGTTTGCTCGTGCTAGGATCCGATAAGTTATTGTCAAATTAATAACAATTTTTAAATTTCAAACAACAACATACATTATTATTTCGCTCTAATTTTATGTATCGATAACTCATGATTCATAGGTCTACCGAGGCCTTGAGTTAGAATTTTGCACGCAATTTGATATTTTAAAGTTATTTTCGTATAAGAAATCGATTATCAGTTGCTATTGGGAGCAAACATCAGAGGTAATTGCGTGAAGACGCGAGATAGAAGTAATTATTGTTTTCAAAGGTGTGTGAAGTCCGCGCCTTTACCCTCACGTTGTAAAAACAACCATTGTGATGATAATGATTTATATATTGCCGTGATATCACACCTTACAATGATAACCTAATTTTTGAAAAGTCGGACTCCCGAATAGTGGGGCTTAACTACCTTTACCTAAAATTTTTCAAAAAGAAGTGCGTATTTAGAATGTAGGTATTGTTTACTTGCTACGGTATTTATTTGTTTACTTGTGACCCTCCATTGTAAGAACCGTTTCACACAATATTAAAAAAAAATAACGTTGTCAATTACAAGTTGTACGGAAATGACGTCGTTCCTATTAAAACTACACGTTTTAAATGGGTTATAAGAGACGTGGATAACAAAGTACAAAGAACTTGAACCGAGCTGATTATATTCCTCATTAATTGTTTATTTTCAGGACCGATGCCCTCTGGATCACGATTGACCTTAAACAGACTGCGAGTAATCTAGAAAGGGCTTACGCGTCAACAATACATCACCAAGAATGTTTATAAAGTATTAACATTATATTTAAAAGCTAAGAAAGCAAAGACAAATATCGGAAACAATAGTGGATATCTAAGGGCTTGCAATCACGATGACGCCAGGTGTAGCAGAAGAGCCTTGTATGGGCCTTAGTAACAATAACATCTTACCTCTATTTACAAGGAAAACTGTTCGTCTGGAGTTCAACAACATATCGTGCTCTATAAACACATTCACCGTTAACAAACTACGGTTTGGTGAGTACCTACTTGATTACCTACTTTAAATTAATTAGGTAAGTACTTACAAATCCTCGGGTGGCTCAAGAATAATTCAGTGGCATACACACAGACAGAAGAATTGTAGGTATAGGGTGGTATAGGTATATAAAGATATTTCTTTCACAGGTATTTTTTATGGCAACTACGTACCAATCTTAATAATAACATATCATTTTTTAAACTGAATGTGAATTTGAAAAATAATAAAAATGTACTAACAGGTGGGACACCTAATATTAACATCGATATAAATTATCGAAAAACTGGGTATTAAATATTTTCACAATTTTGCAACATTAATGCTTCTCTCCTTTTGGTCGTAATGTGATGTTATATGGCCCTCCTCGATAAATGGACTATCCAACACAAAAATAATTTTTAAATTCGAACCAGTGCTTCCTGAGATTAGCTCGTTCAAACAAACAAATTCTTCTGTTTTATTTGTAATGTTAGTATACAATCCAACACAAGATCGATAATTAATTTTTGGAAGGTCGCTTTAATTACTAATCGTGTGTTTAACCCTAGAGTACTAACCTTTTTTTCACACCGCTTAATACTAACCATCGCCTGGGAGGCTACTTTTTAGAAAAATACGTTTTTATTGAATATTTTTGATTTCAAAGAAACAAATTTGTTATAACATAAATGGACATCTTGTGTACTTTTTAAATCAAAAACAAAAATATGTGAAATACAATAGATAGACTATCAAATTTAGCCGCAAACTTAACGCTAGTCACAACCATTTTGACGTAATCGTATTTTGGTATTAATATGAAAAAAATAAATTAAATTAAGACAATTGGTAAAAAAATATAACAACGTATTAGAATAATGAGTAAGTAGTTAAATTAAAAAGTTAATCTAACTTTATCAATTACAGTTTCTAAGACACATGAGATCAAAATCGGTCTTAGAAGCAGTTAGGAGATTTACGGGGAGATTTACGGGGGGAGGTCAAAAAGTTCTCGGAATGAGGGGAAAGGGGGTTGAAATTAAACATGAAACTATTTTTTCTTAACAATATATTCTCCCTTAACCTTGATACATTTTCGGGTCTCTCAAATAATTTGTTTATACCATCGAAAAAAAAAAGGTTTATCTTTGCTGTCAAAATAGGCCGAAATTGCAGACTTGACTTCTTCATCGTCGCCAAATTTTTTTCCACGCAGCTCCTTATTCATTTTTGGGAATAAATAATAGTCGCTGGGGGCAAAGTCTGGACTGTAAGGTGGGTGTAGACCACCCACCTTAGAAACTTGAAAAGTTAGAACTTTTCAAACCCGCATCGGTGGATGGCAGCCGTCGCAACATGGCACGTGTGGACGGGAGCGATGTCGTACAAAAGGAGCACACCTTTTGGCAGCTTTCTTCTTCTTTTTTCCTTGATAGCTTCTTTCAATCTGACCAGTGAAGAAGCGTAGTACTGTCCCGTTATAATCACACCACGATCTTTATAATTGATCAGCAAAATACCTTCTGTATCCCAAAAGATAGTCGCCATGATCTTTCCGGCCGAATCGTAATCTTCAGTTTGTATATGATCGTCTATTTCACTTCCTGAGTCACATTATAATAAAAGCTTCTCTATTTATCTATCTTCTAGGTTCATCTATAAACAAAACATTGATATTAATTTAAAAATATACAATAATTAAGAAATAAATTCATAAATAAAAAATAATTAGTAAATTTTATTTTTACCTTTAATACTAACCATCGCCTCCCAGGCGATCGGCATATCAATATCTCTGCTGCGGTAGGAGCCCGAGGGACGGGAGTCTGCTATCCTTCTCGTCGTAGGGGGAACTGAGTTGGCACGGGAGCACGAGTTGTTACGGCCGCGCATATTTCAGAAAAAACCAAAAAATTGTCCGCGTGCGGCCTCCCAGGCGATGGTTAGTACTCTAGGGTTAATCCATTATCCAAGACCCTATAAGCATGTATTAACTAATTGTCAATGACAAAATTACGTGTAGTATGTGCGTCGTATAAAAAAAAACATAAGTAGTACACAATTACTTATGTTTTTTTTCAACATGAATCAAGGGCTGTGGTTTATAACCGGAGCGAGTTAGGATTAATGTTTTATATCGGTATAATATACTACAGAGTGGCACTGCTATAACTGTTATCGATTATAATATGTACATACATACGAACCAACTTATCTCTGGGTGACATTTCATGTCAATGTCAAGGTTACCGCTTGTACTTTACCGATCTAATTACACCTACATATTGTGCATACATACTTGGGTAATCTAAGAACAGTATAATTATGTCTGTGCCGGAAACAATTTTATTGATGCTTATTTTTGGAATCCATTTACTCGTAAATATAAAAGTTTATAACCATGTAACCACGCAGTGTATTTAAAAGAATATTTATATTATTTTCATATCCAATTAACTTTAAACTTAGAGCCAAATTGTAAAGATTTCTATGGCTTTAACCTTTAATCACCCCCTACCTAGCACGATTCTCTCCTCATCATCGTGTAGGCCAAGAGCATACTCCACCACGCTGCTCTAGTGTCGATTGGTGGAGGCTTTAGCGACCAAAGCAAGCATCGGAATATTTGAGGCCGCCGTAACTCCTCCGACATGGCTTAACGGCTTCACGTGCCCGTCGAAGGATGGAAACGATCAAGAATTTTTTGCCCCTAGCGGTATCCAGATTCCAGCTACCAACCGTTCAATTGACACAAGCCTTCAGGCTATGAGTTTAAATTACTGTAATTTTACTGTATTTAATCATTTAGGTTAAGTATTTTGATATAATTTGTTTGTAGGGCAAAGACAAATGTTAATCCCACAACACTTCAAAGTTATATCGTTCAGTGGAACACGACTGGGAACACAGTCATTCTCTCAGTAGCCGAACTGTAGTGTACTCGTTTGTTGGCTATTACAAACAACCGGTGCCTGCAACATAGCGAGTTAGCCGGTTTACACTGCACCAAAGGACAGGCCCTATTTCGTTTCGCAATCATTAGGCATTAACACATAATCTACATACCTTTGCTTACAAGAAAATTTACAAGATATGGAGGTATCTCATATCCTTTCTTTAACTAAACAGAAAATTTGATATTAGTAAGAATGGAAATAGTAAAGTAATTAAATAAAGTGAGATATGAATTGTACGATTTTTTTAACCTTTTATTCTTTGAAGAGTCTCTTTTGGAGTGCCAGTGCCAGGGCCTTGTTTTCATACAAACACAAAACATCTAAAAGGTCAATTTTATTGGTGTATCTTTTCCGAAAAAGAAAGTACATAAATCTTATTTTTTATATCTGCTAATCATTCAGTTAAGTTTCTTAACTGTTACATGGACGTCAACGCGTTTCTGGCGTTTCTATTTAGGCAGAAGCGCAGTTGTCAGTAACCAATTACTATCACGTGGCTCGTCTGAATAGCCGTATAAAACCCACAAAATATTATGAAACTGCAAAATCGTTGCAAATTTTATATAGTTTCAACATAACTTACGTATACACTATGAATGAAACGGTGAGTCGGTTCAACTAGATAAATTTTATTGCGGTAACATCTCGACGTTTTGTTGTAAAAAGTGAAAGTGGAAAAAAAACATTAGACAAATTTTAAGGTCAAATTTTATTCATGCATGCTTTTAATTGCTAGCGTTTTTCGTCATTCCATGTTTCGCAATAAAACATTTATTATTACCATTAGCCAGCATAAGGTAATGTGATATAGTATGTAGATACATAATACAACTATGTATTGTTGAAGAAAAACAGCACTTAATTGTTGCAAAATCTACTAAAATATATGTACTTGCCCAATGGGGTTCGGTTCTTCTCCATTCATCCAAAACAATCCTCATGATGCATTCGGTATTAATGTTAAAAAGGAGTGGAGATAATATGCACCCCTGACGTACTCCTGCTTGAGTTTTAAATTCCTCGGAATGGATTCCATCAATTCGAACAGTGGCTTTGCCTTCTTCGTAAAGCGAGAGTATTAACTTGTATACATTAAAAAAATACAATTTAATAAATAAGTATCATCTTAATATAATTCAGTGGCTTACGCGTCATACGTTGTACATGCACAGACAGACTGTCTAACCAAAAATCCGAAAAATGATACTGTTACTATAATAAAGTTATTAAATTGCATTAATTAAATGTACGTCACCGTTAGTTTTATTTAAACTTTTATTCACACGAACAGTTTTTAGCGTGGATTTTGTATGTGTCCCGTTATCTAGTTGATATTGTTGATCGAAGCGTGTCGGACACAGAGTTGGAGTCGGGTTGGAAACGAGTCAAGGTTAAAATCATTCTGTGATGCTAATTTGATGATTAAAAATTACAACACTCCTAAGTACCGATTTCACTTCTACGATCGACATTAGGACTTTACTCAATCGACGGCGACGACCTGTATGGCGCAATGGTTGCCATCCCGGACCGTCGTTCCAATGGGTCCATTCCCAGCGACGCGGAAATTTGACTGATGAGTTTAAATATCTGTTCTTGGTCTGGGTAGTTGTTCTTGTCTTGTGTGTGGTCCATGACACCCACGACACAGGGAAACCTAGTGTAAAGCTGCTAGTGTAGCGTAATTTAAAAGAAAGGTAACAAGAGCAGTCTGACGCACGGATTCTTCGACGCCCAGCTTAACCATGAATCCAGAAAAACTTATTCGTTTGGTAACCATCAGAGCATATCAATTATGAAATTACCTTCTGTAGCGTAGCTCGGTCACCATACCACGTACATACTGATTAATTTACAAACTCCTTCCATGCAACGTCATTGAACTGTAATCTATTGCATCAGGTTACACTTAACGAAACCTTTGAATAACAAATCGTCGAAATATTGCCTTGGAAGCACATTAATTATTATGTAAACGTCCGATATTACATGCCTCACAGGTAGTGACCAAATGAGGTGATATGATAGTAACCTGCCTAGGAGGGATGCCTGATTTTTTTAACTGAATCAATTATTTGGGAAGGCGATTCGATCTGGGTCTGGGTGAATCGGCTGAGAAGAAGTAACTGCATCAGCATGCTATTCTTGAATCTGCTGTATAATAATCAGATTTTTAAGCTCCATCTATCCAAACTCATTCTCCATCCTCCAAACTTATCCCATTTGAAGTTCCATTTGAAGTTCATTTGTCCTAGCATATTACGAAAAACTCAAGTCGTAAGTAGTACCTAAGTGCAATGTGTAACTGTGAGTAGGAAAAAACCCTGGGAGTTTCTTGCCGCTTCTGCTTCCAACATCACTTACGGTAGGGATTTGTTGAAGCGATGGCGTAATTTAACTTACAAACTTAACAAACTTCATTTAATTTCACACTTACACTTTAAATTATAACCCTTTCATTGACTTTGCCATAGCGGGATAAATAACCCAGACTGTTATTCATATAATTAGATTAATCCATTTATCCTATTACGTAAGTGAATTTTAAACTCCAATAGCGTACCTACTAATTACTGCAATAGCTAGTAAGTTAGTAAACACAGCCGGCCATTTGAAGCGGAAATAATGTCAAGGATGAGGGCCCGTTTCGTAGTAATTAACGCATGTTTTCTTTTTATGTAGGTACTATTACTGTGTTAACATTGATATGCAGTCATTATTACCTTTCTATGCATTAGGTTTATTTATTTATATTTCTGTAATATAGTTAAACATACAAGCGTATGCAAGCATTAATCGCGTAGTTATATTTAATGTTTAATCTATAGGTACCTAAATGAAAAAAATTAACTGATCGCTGCGTGTACAATGTACATGCAAGATATTATTGTTAGAATTTTGTGAGCATTTGTGCGCGCCAATCTCAGAACAGCTTAACTGATTTGAGTGCTGTTTTTAATAGTATTGAGGTAAACTCAGCGAAAAATAATACCAGCTCGTTGGGTAAACTGGACTTAAATAAAACTAAAAGGTTTTAAGTCAGTTTAAAGAATCACGTCTAACAATTTTCGTGTGTGGGTAGATACTAAAGGACGGTTTTCCGAAACTAAGCGAGGGCGGTTTACTAGTTGAAACTAAAAAAACTACTGGGCTAAACTATATTAAATTTTTGTGGGGCTAAATGGGAACTCTTCCGCATCAAACTGAAAAAGAATCACGTAAATCGGATCATAAATCTCTGCATATTCGGTATACATACATAAAAAAAAAATACCTACCAATCGAATTGAGAACCTCCTGCTTTTAGAAGTCGTTCTTTTTTCTATCCAAACCAATGTTGTGTACGTATGTATTTAGTTCAGTAAGCACTTCATTTGACATATCGTATGCCATTTTACTATCCTGTAAATAATTAACCTGTGAATATACTCGTATATGGTACTGTTGGCATCAAACACCGTTGTGAATCATACATTTGACGATTGGCTGGCTTCAACCCATTAATGGCCTACTACTGAGCACGGGTCTCTCCTCATACCTGAAGAGGCCTAGAGCATACTCCACCACGCTGCTCCAGCGCGGATTGGAGAAGGGATTAGTGGCCCACCCAAGTGTCGGAAATTTTAAGCCGCCCGAAGGTATACGACATGGCTTAACGACTGCTACCAAATAAGAACAACCGGGACCGACGGCTTTACGTGCCCTCCGAAGCACGGAAGCGCCCAAGAAATTTTTGCCACTAGCGGTCACCCATCCAACTACCGACCGCGCCCGCTGTTGCTTAACTTTGTCGATCACTTGAGATCGACGCAAGCCGCCGGGCTATGAGCGCTTCAATTCATTTCAAATCTACAAGAAACAGTATTTCATATAAATTAATATTGCAATTAAAAAGTTGACATCATCCGCGACTGTGAACACAGCGTGTCTATCCTATGAACCATACTGTCTTTCATTAAATTATGTATTGGGTAATTATCTGAGTGAATGTGATGATAGTTTATCAAAGTTCAATATTGATTTATAAATCATAAGAGCCAATAACCCTAAGCCACGCAGTTGATGTCTGCACAGCCTTTGCGTCATGTAAAAAGCGGGAAGTGAGTATTAGAGCATACGTGCATAAAATGAAACCAGAAGGGGGCTAGTAAATGGATTAATCTATGCCTATGTCCATGTATGTATGTATAATACTATATAAAATATATCAAATAGACATGAGAAATGGCTAAATTGATGTTAGTAATTAAGTATCACTTGTTAAGGAAACAAAGCAAGAAAACTGAGAAATTCTCAGAGAATTCGTAGGTATGTACATAATTATCATGTCTATCAAACCGCACTTGAAGGGACGATTACAAGTAGAAATAAGTAATAATAATAAATACAATCGATTGGTTTAATACTTTTTATTTATGTTCATAAATTAAAACATCAATTAAAATAAATAAATTGCATCCTTCTTTTTAATTTATAATGACTTTTAGCACTATTATCACTATTCTAAACGTTCAAATAGTGATGCATAAAACGTTTAACTGTTCGCCGCTGTTCGACGCACGACGCAAAAGTGTTAAACGTATGTTGTAACTAATAATAGTCGTGCCATTTCTCTATACATTAATAACGGCATACCAAAAATAGCGGCGATGTAGTCGAGACCAGTCCATTGTGTAAATAAAGATCTGTGCACTTTACATCAGCTCAACTACGACTTAAAAGAACTGATCCACGCGCGATTGAGGGATTGGCAACGGCCGACTCCGATCCGCCTGAAAATTCGACCTTATGTAACATGAGATAAGATACATTTTCATTGATTTCCCATAGAGTTGAATCTGAGTTGACTTGCAGTAATGTAACCTTAAAAATCGACATAATAGTTATCTTAGAAAATAGCTCATTTCTCTGTATTTTTGTTTGTTCACGCGCATCGGCGTATCACCCCTACACGGCTAGACTACACGACGTCGCATAAAATGTGAGGGAGCATCAGTTGTGTACGTGCGAGTAATGAAGGTACTCGTACTTCCTAGCAGTTTTTTTTGTAGTCATGAAGAGGCAGCAATATCGAGTGACTGCAATGTTGCTCTTATTAAAAGCTTTTATTTAACTTGCAATGCATTTGTGTATGTATGTATCTAACTATGTAACTATGTTTGTTTCGGGTGGAATCTTGCAACTCTTGAAGAAGATTATAAAATATCTTCAACCCACTGAGCATAAATTTTGTATAAACGTTTAGTTTGGATGACAATGCATAATTACCTATGTGAAATCATTCTAAACCCATCAGGGCGGAACCCGCCAGATGGCGGTTAATGGAAGGGCTTGCTAAGAATAACTCGAATAATTAATGTGAGGTCACTCTAAATCCAATATGGCAGACTTCTAAAGTTATTTATGCTTTCGTACACTATGGGTTTCAAATGAAGGGATTTCCTGAAAATACAAATGCCTGTCCAGCGTTAACTAAAAAGTAAAAAATAAATTAAAAGTATAAAACGTTTTTAAAAACAAGGCTTTGTTTTAATGCGCTAAAAAGAATAAAATAAACTTTTCCATAAAAACAGTTGGTATCAACTTCTAACAGCATTACACAATTTAAAAGCTTGTCGCGAGATTTATCTGTCTAGTGTCTAGTATACAAGTAAACTAAATGACTTGATACGAGTACTTAAATCTCGCGACAAACTTTTATATCATACAGATTATGTAATTATGTTATGAGTTGTTCATTTCATTTAAGAAGATAGCCATTAAGAAGACATTCAAAGTTTCAAGTAAATCGAACGAAATTTATTTTTTATACTCTTACAAGTTTCGGTCCCCCATAGTACTTTAGCTCTTACGAAATGAATTGTCAGTTTCATGTTTCTAGGCTGTAAGTAAACAACTACAGTAAGTAAATAACTGCAAGTAAATAACCATAATTGATTCTAGGTTTCTAGGTCTGCAGGCTGTGCATTGTCTGTCAGTCACTAAGCGGTGTCTTAATACGTAGATACTTAGATTATGTATAATATAGATGGTGTAATATTAACACCAGTTAACTGTAAGTAAGTAATGTAAGTTTGAACTTGGAAGCCGTAGTAAACGTGAGGTGAACCGCATGTCTGTCTAGGTTACTATTACTATTGATCGTGATATTACGATACCTATTGAGTAATATGTACGTATTTGTGCCGTCTGTATTGACATAATTTCTAATGAAATGCGTAACAATTTTATTTGCTTATGGCTAACGAACCATTATTTGCATGTCCGACATTGATAATGTGTGCCAACAATAACCACTTATCGTTGACTCACTACTTTCATTTGTCAGTATGTAATGTACTTTTATATTGGTTATTTTTGTTCTTCATAAACTACCTACAACCGAAGTAGTTCGCGAAATGTACTCAAAACGTAGGACAAATTCTTGACGACCCGTATGATGCAATGGTAATAACCATTATAAATAACACTATAGTTAATTATTTACCGACGTTCAACGGGTCCTGGGTTCAATTTCCAATGAGGCGGAATTTTGAATGATGAGTTTATAATATCTATATCTAATATAATATAACTTCTGTTCTCGGTCTGGATGTGTGTTCTTGTCTTTTATGTTGTCTATGGTACCCACGATAAATGGAATTCTAGAGTGGGGCCATGAATGTGTAGCGTTATTATTACTCCACGCCACTGTAACAATATGGTTGACGAGTTGACGACGATATTTGATATTTGGCCAATGTATTTCTAATCACTTATGTTTGAAGGTAATGAATGATATGGCAATTATTCTATTGTATGTTAATATGAGGTGGGGCTGAAATGTGCATAAAGAATGTCATTATTGTTCTCTACAATCTACACCTTGACTTTGAAGGTCTTTGAAACGAAAATGAAAAAATTTACCTGACATTAGTGACACTTTTTAGTAAAGTACCTAATTGAGATTCATAAGGGAAACTACCGAACAGTAAGAAATAACCCACATTAAAATATTCTATAAATATTCAAATTCATTGAAATTGAAGGTGAAATAAATAAATATACTTAATCAAATACACGTATAACTCAATAACTTTACAAAAGATTAATTGATGTCGAATGAAACCTTAACATAATTATTCATAAATAGCATCACATTGCAATCTGAACCAGTTCGTTGACCCAGCTCCAAGGAATGCCTTTAATTTCACTTAACGAGAACCTTCCTATTGCAACTGTTAATTTGCACAATTGTAAGGTTCTAGAAACTGAGGATGAAATATAATAATGTAGCTATGTACGAGTATACAAATTAAAGTTAATTAACGTTCTTGCAGGCAATATGCGATTTCACTGGATAGTATACAAAATATAACAAAGTAGGTAGCTATCTACCTAACAAATTTTGTGTGATTGTGTTGAGCGAATAATAAGTATGTCGAATTCATGTAGTCAGAATGTGGTAAACAATCTGTCTTATTTCATTAATGTAGACAATGTAGGTAATTCATAAACTTTTTGGCGAACGTTTGGGTACCATTTTGTTTTCATCATTTAGTTTTTAGAAAACCTACCTAACAAAAGTAGGTAATACAATGACTTATAATACGTATGACCTTATAAATATAAATTAATTAGCCAAATAACTTACGTACGACCCAAAGCGGCCAAATATGAGATAACCTGCATGTGATAACTGGCCAAGTCGAAGATTGAACTCGAGTAACTAAAGCTACACCCTCATAGCCCTAGGATTCCCTGCACCGTGGGGGCTATGGACAACATAACCTGCATTGAGAACACGCTAGGAATCATGCAGGTATATTTCGCCATACGGATTGCGATGACTTTTAAAATTTAATAAGCAACAAATTGTTAATTAACTAACGTTGATATTTTAAAATGATTTAAAATTATTTATTCTTGGAACTAAAATTTACGGATTATCTAAACAACTTGGCACCCATTTAGATTACAATTGTTTAATAGACGAAGTAAACATCCACGCATATCCTTAAAACTGAACTTGGCGCACATTTCACATTCATGTTTTTGATTAGATACAATTATTACTATGATTGAATATCGCGTGTTATAATGATAATGGAATATTTTCTACGTATATATATAAATAAATAAGCAATATATAATTAGATTACATTTGCACATGGCTAACAATATCGATAATAAATGTAAACGGATCACTTTTCATTTTATTCGTTACACGTAGATATTCAATTGACGTCAAACATATCCATTGTAGGCAACCGTCGAATGCACGTACCAGGGTAGGTATAGTTTATTGTACTTGGCAATTCATCTTCACATATTGACAGCAAGTACGTATGTTGAATATTTTAATTTAAAATTTTATTCGTTACAGTAGGCACTTGGCTGTTGATTGATGGCTCATTATTAACACTTTACAGCGCTGTCTTTTTACGTCTATACTATTCTATACCTCTTAATAAAACTGTTACTGGTGTTTGTCTGTTCTGTACATGGAGACATTTAAAGAAATATATAGGGCCTTAATAACGCCAATAGAAGCCAAAATTACTATTTTAGATTTTTTTGTCTGTTTGTAGGCGCTTCGCGCAAAAACTACTGAAAGAAATTTGATGCGGTTTTCACATTTGTATTGCTGGAGGTACTCATATAACTTTAAAATTGATGCATGTTACGTCCCCTCCACGCTCGACCTCCCGATGGTTACCCGCTTCCACGGGAGCTCCTAGAGTCAGACGACGATGACCCCCCGACCACCAGGGGGGCCGCCGCCGACTGCGACTAACAGCCTGCACAAACGGACCCGAAAGGACCCGCTCAACAGCGGGGCCTCCCTCCACCGGGAGACTCTAGTTCTCCCGAGTTTATGCCCGGGTAAAAAGGTGACCCTTGAGACCCGCAGATCCCCTCCCTGTCCCCTGCAAAGAGTGCGACAGCGCAGGAAGACGGTTTAGGTTAGCTTAGCATGTTACGTAGGTAATGTGCTGTAAAAATAAAATAATAAAAATCATGACTCATTTTCATACTTTCGAATTATTCAATCGGTATTATGAAAGTAGGCACCACGGTCATAGTAACGAAAATAAATGACATTTTAAAAGAAAAAGTAACTGCGTCTATTATTTATTTGCATTACACACAGACGTTAGATTCTCGAGGTTTATATAAACTTCTATATCTGTTGTTTATCTCCCAACACAATCGTTCCATCAGCATCACAATCCCAACAGAGTCAGCCTCTTCAGAGTTGTCGTGGTTGTGCTGACGAGGTGTATGGAGAGATATTTATAGTAATAACGATGTTTTTTTACTTATGTTAAGTTAATGCTTGACAACAATCCCACCTGATGGTAAATGGCGATAAGTAAGTAAGTGCGCAAGTGTGTCCAATTCTGCCGGTTACTGTTTCATACAATGGTTTCTTTTTGTATTTACATATCTAGAATATAAAAGTGTATTATAGGTAGAACATAAAGGTCGTTGATGAAGTTACGATGTCTAAATCAGGGTTAAGCAAACTTACCTGTAAAGCTTGACCTCAACCCGCAAGTACTGCATTCGAGGATCCATATTGTTTATATTCCATGGAGTGGCGTATAATTTGGCTCCATGTTTATATTATTGTATACTTATTTTGGCTACATGTTAATGTTTAATTTTATCTTGTTAACCGACTTCAAAAACGGAGGAATTCGACTGTATTTTTTTAATGTTTGTTACCTCAGAACTTTCGACTGGATGAACCAATTCTTTAATTGAATTTTTATATGATTTTTTTATAAAATAATATTTGAAAGGTTTGTTATTTGAAAGCTCGTGCTTCCCGTGTGTTCCTATTTTAATTTGGTCCAGTTTTGATAATGACATCCATGAGAAAACCGTGTATTATGTCTTAAATTTGCATTATTTCGAAGTCGGTTTCTTTCAAATAAATAAAATTGGAGTGGAGTTACGTTAGTCTTAAGTAATTTATTTCAATAAGCTATTTTATTTTCAGAACGTAAACAAATCCTGAAAGGCGTGAGCGGATGCTTCAAGCCTGGGGAGCTCACGGCCATAATGGGCCCTTCCGGGGCCGGCAAAACAACCTTACTCAATGTGTTAGCAGGATACTCGTAAGTTTTGCAATTATCCGAAATACCCCTCTTCAAGGTTCTAAGTACTCAGTTATATTTTGCGGCAATGCTATTGCCATTGCCATTGCCACCAGCGTGGTGGAGTATGCTCTAGGCCTCCTCATGTATGAGGAGAGACCCGTGCTCAGAAGTGGGCCATCAATGGGCTGAAGCCAATGTCTTAGTAAATCTCGACAACCGCGCCACATGAAAATAAAACAAAAAATTTCTAGGTCATCGTCAGCAGTTTCAGTGTTTGCCGATCGACAAAAAATTTCCTTCAAACAATTATTATTTGAGTCATAGTTGCTCTACACATTTCATTTGTAAACGCTGTTAAATAATTTTGCATTCCAAGCAACTGCTTGGAGAGCTAAATTTTCAATCAGCGTCGTTGTCAAAATATTCTAATTTGAAATATTGAAACAGCACAAAAGGCGCCCAGGGCGAGGTAATAGTGAACGGGTCAAGAACCTATGCGTCCCAGGCGACAGGCCGCGGTGGTGTGCGCTACATCCGCCAACAAGATGACCTCCGCGCACATCTCACCGTCTACGAAGCAATGTCTCTTGCTGCTGCGCTTAAGCTGGCCGACTTCACGTCGCACGAACGGAAAGAGAAAGTAAGTAAATAATACAAGTACCTTAGTCTACGAACGAAAGTTTTAGAGTCAAGCTGAGCGGAATACAATTAGCTTTTTTGTCAAGTTTGTTTTTGTTTTAGAGAATTGGAATGTAATCCGGTTGTGATGCATTTAGGCATCTTTGGTATGATTAAAAATTAAATTAACATTTATGATTTTTTGGTTATAGCCGACAAACGATTATACAAGATCCGCCCCGAAAGCCCCGTGTCATAAAACCTGAGAAATATTAAAATAAGAATATCGCTATTTTTCTCCTTCAGGTACACGAGATATTAGCTCTATTGGGTTTGACCTCAGCTTCTCAATGCCTCTCGCGGGACCTCTCCGGGGGTCAAAAGAGACGTCTTGCCGTTGCTCTAGAGCTTCTATCCGACCCCTCCTTGTTATTCCTCGATGAACCTACAACGTAAGTACGTAAATTTAAGTAACAAGAACTCATTTTTAGTGGATTAACGGCCATCGAAATATTTACTTATCTGAGCAGAAGTTAAGAGTGATAAATAGAGCAAAAGCTGGACAATTACATCATTAGGATTAAAGCTGTTTAAGGGTACTTATACCCTACTTACGAAGAGCAGATCGTTGTAGCTTAGTTAAATATAGGTACGCCATATTGCACCATTTAAGTTGCTATATTATTATGATATGCGATGTGGTTTTTCAATATGAATAATTATATAATTTGAATTGCAAAGTATCCAGTAATTGGCATTCAATTTTGGAAACAGGACAAAACAGCCACCGCACATTGTTTTAATAAGAATAAAATTATAATTCTTATGACACAATCAATCAATACAAGTATATATACGTAGGTACCTGCTGCAATAGGTACCTATATAGCTAGACCAGAAGCAATATATATATTATATCCTCTTTGTTCCCCATCCCATGGGAATTTTTCATAGTGTTTTAACATTAAGTAAATATCGTGTCATTGTCGCACATGTAAAAGACACCAAAGTTTTGTTTACTTATTCGCTATTTTATTCATGGTTTAATTTTGTTTCCAGTGGACTTGATTCATCAGCGTCAGCCTCACTCATAACCTTGTTGAATTCCCTGGCCCGTGGTGGAAGGACCCTCATTGCCACTATTCACCAGCCGTCAGCGCTACTCTTCGAGAAGATAGACTCGGTATACTGCTTAGCAGCAGGGCGTACCCTGTACTCAGGTCCTCGTGTGAAGCTCCTTCCCGCCCTGGAAACCGCAGGCCTCAAGTGTCCGCCCTATCACAATCCAGCTGATTTCTGTAAGTATTATTGTCATTAATATTAAAGTAATGATTACTGGTATATTTCCGTGAAACCTGCCTGCTACCTACCATACTCTTGCTTAAGTTATCCACCAAACTCCCAGTCTTCTTCTTGAGACCCTATAAATTTTTAACCGATTTCAAGCAGAGCAGGGAGTTCTTAATTCGAATGTTTTTATGTATCTTTCCTTAGAATATTTGTTATATAAACACTTTTAGTTACCCTTCGTTGATAGTTCTACTATCGAGAAAAACGTACTTATCGTTTTGCGAATATAGGATCCGAGCATCTGCCTGCGATGACCCGTCAATAGATTGACGATTTATGTCATTTTAAAAACGCGTTTTCACAAGATCTCGGAATTCGGACTAGTAGCACACCCAAGTGTTACGTATATCAAACATTCACATAACGTCTTCGTGAATAAGTTCAGAGAAGTTGTATAATCACATATACGTATCTATGGTTATGTCACATGGCATAGATAACACTGTGTTACGATTAACGACCGACTCTCACTATGAAATGGCATTATTACGTTATATTATGCTATTTCATCTTCATATCATACAAGATACAAGACTTTTTTGTGACCAACTGCACTATGTTGATCAATCGAATGAGGTTAGTTAAACTGACAAAAATAAATAGTTAAACTAACATTCACACACTAACACCCGCACAGAATTCCCTATTGTGGGTGGCTTCACCATCGCAACCTATAACTGTCCCTGCTCCCACAGTGTGGGGGGTTGAACCCGTGCCTCCCGGCTAGGGAGTAGGTTGTACCTAATAAACTACTCGGCTATCACTGTTCAAACCACTCGGCTATCACTTGATGTCATATTGTGGGTGTCTTAGTGTCAATACGCTAACGTGCCCTGCTCCAGTCCTCATACTTACTAACGAAATGCCCGACTAACGTTCTTATTAACACCCTCTCCTAACTGGAATTACCACCCTAATCCCGATTTGAGACGTGTTCTGGGTCTGTCACAGTTATCACGGGCGGCAGCGGAAGGGTGGTGCTGTATGCTTGAAAGATTCCGACCTAGATCCATCGCTCAGTTAGGTCACTACCAACTGTGTTGCAGGTTCATCATCAGCCATATCTTAATAGCTGTACTTTATCCTTGGTAGTATTAACCGGTTGGAATTCAAAAACAAAAATCGTTTCCGTTTTCTGTGGAAATTTAAAGACAGGATTTCAGTATGGGTTTTCTGAAAAGGATGTGCAAAGGCTGCTTCTTTTGCAATGTAGGTATTTAAAAAGTCTTCCAAAAAGAGGAAATCTGTTAATATTGTCTAATAATCACTGGACTTCAACCAGTCCCGTGGAAAAATTACTATAAGTACCATACTTATTCAATAAATTTATTATTTATTAAAAGAGTTCACATTACATCAGTCAACATTGGATTTAATTAAGTAGGTCGAAGTACTTCCGTGTTCTGGATTCCAAGCCAATAACAAAACATTGAATAGATATCAGAGGCACATAACATAAGTAACTATGTAAATTGTAAACTAAACATTTATAATATTTAATTGTCTTTATGACATCATTTGTTTTCTTGGATGTAATTAAGATGATTAGATATGTCGTATGTTCAACGTACACATAAAAATTATAGAGTAGTTACCTAATCATAGTAGAAGATAAGAAGATAGAAGCGCTCATAGCTCGGCGGCTTGCGTCGACACAAGTGATCGCTCAAGTTAAGCAACAGCGGGCGCGGTTGGTAGATGGACCGCTTGTAGCAAAAATATTCTTGAGCGTTTTCGTTATTATAGTTCCGGTTTCCTTCCTTCCTTCCGGGTTCCTTCCGGGTTTCTTCCGGTTTCACGAAGCGCTCATAGCCCGGCGGCTTGCGTCGATCTTAAGTGATCGCAGTTAAGCAACAGCGGGCGCGGTCGGTAGTTGAATGGGTGACCGCTAGTGGCCAAACACTTCCGGTTCAACCAAAAAGTACCTACATCTACACTGATAGACTTTGTCGCTTTCTCGCCTTGACACTGCCTCTAATTTTATTGAAACCATATCAAGTAGATGATAGATACGTTATAGAAATCAGTCGTTAGACAACATCTGGAGATAAGGACAACGAGCAAGCATAATTTTTGTTATTAACTACCATTTCCATGAGTTTCCTAATGATATGCTACTGAAAAGGATAGGGGTTTGTTTTTGTGTATTATCAATTAATGCTTACACACCGACACCTCAATAGGATTAACTGTATTGTATATACATAAAACAACTCGCGTTAAATTAACCATTTAATTTTTTCAGTAATGGAAGTGTCATCTGGCGAGTACGGAGTGGATCTGGTAAAAGCTGCCCAAACTATGGCCCAACTGAACAACGATTCCGCAGACGCCATACAAACGCATCACGTCACCGTGTTCAGCACTTTTAATAATACTTTAGGTAAGCTCTTTTTAACGTCTACCTACTTAACATATTTTTTAAGAAAATCTTTGCGAGATCTTGGCAATTTTAATTCCAATTTTACGGAACATATCAGCGACAATTGTGACAACCCAAGTAACTCTGAATATCAGTGTAACTTTTTGGATTCTTATTTTTCTCGTCTAATCTAATAAGCTTAGAGTAAGAACTACCGTAATATATACTCTAAGCTAATTAGACTATTGAATTTATTGTTTAATGTGGTTTAAGATCTTTATTATTCCTCTTAAGAATCATACAATTAACTTACAGAGAAACCTTATCGTCTTATTATTTATGTAAGCACACTTTCACGCAGCACACACTTCTTAAGATCAAGTTAGCATGGGGTCAAAGATACATAATTATATTATTCGTGATTAAAATAACAATGTCATTCAAAGTTGAAATTCTACTGATATCCAAATTACTCGAAGTAATCGTATTTAATCGACGAGAATTAACTCCAAAAATGTCGAAATGTACCGATTTGGCCTGATAATATAAATTTTACCATTATTGATGATAATTATAATAAAATGTTACATATATTTACATAACTTCTTTCTTGCAGACAGTATACCAGATCTCAAATCAAAAACATTACAGAATAACGCTAAATACCACAGAAAGCATCCTAAATTTATGTACCGGCCTGCAAGCGCCCTACAACAAATATGGGTACTGTTGTATAGAAACTATCTGATGACGACAAGAAACTATGTAAGTTTACTGTTTTATTCTTGTCTGAATCTACATTATGAGAAAAATTATGATGAATATGAGTTAGCCGGCGTGGATTGAGGCCAACGTCTGATACTATAATGAACTTTGTTTTTCAGTCTTTGTTCATGTACCGGGTGGCAGCTCACGTCGTGATAGCTCTAATCTTCGGTTTCCTATACTCCGGAGTGGGCAAGGAAGCGAGCCAGGTGCTAGGGAATTATGTTTACTTATACGGCTCCATGCTCCTCGTTGTTTATACTGGCAAGATGTCTGTTACTTTGACGTGTAAGTGTTTGATTATGATGTTATTTAAATTCGTCTTAAATTGTGTAGTGTTATGCTTAAAACGAAACTAGAAATCAGTCTACTTTGCAACAATCCACGTGTATATTTTCTTTGTTTGGTTACATGCTTCTATGTGGGAGGGAGAGAGGAGCTACTAGCATGAAAGTATATATACCTACACCATCATATGTGTTTTTATACGCGGATTGTTTCAAAGTATGTAGATTGATTTTTAGGTTTGTAATGGAGATCCGCAAAGTAACGCCTCATACAATTAATTATCTTATTCTTAGAAATAATTATTAGATTTCAAGAAGATGATCAAAATGGAGATTCGTTCAAATCCTCGAGGTATATTATCAACTCAGGGAAGATGTTTAAATAACAAGTGTTTGGAATAAATTCCTAAATGAAACGAAGTAAACGATTTGGCCATATCCCTGAACCGTTTAGTTAAGTGTAAAGATGAAATAATACTTAACTTCTTCCGTGAATTGATATATGATCTGTAAATTCATTTTTAAAGAGAGCTCTGAGCTGAGGTTGTAAATATGCGTAACACCTTCTTATTAAGAGTTTTTTCATTCAAACTCGTAGTAAACAAGTTTTTTTTATTTTCAGTCCCGTTAGAAATGGCCATACTCAAGGGAGAATATTTCAATAGATGGTACAACTTGGGACCATACATATTTTCAGTACTGGCAGTGGAGCTACCATTTCAGGTAAAATAATTCCTTTAATAATATATCTACTAATTAATAATTGTTTCATCATACATGTAACTTTAATACTGAACACGAACTTAAAAGTAATCGAACTGTCATTCCTAATTAAAATTGATATATATTATTGAATTATTAGAAGGTTAAAATGGATGGGGTTTACACCCCATCCATTTTAACATTACACCTACTTATTTTGGCCAGCAATTCATTTTCCCTTCATGTTATAGATGTCCATAGGCGACGGTGACTACTTATGTACAATAAGGTGATACGTCTGCTCGTTTTCCAGCTTTTTATAGGTGAAAGAAATATAAAGATTATTATTATACTTTTACAGATGATATCGTGCGTGTCGTATGTAGTGTTGTCCTACTGGTTGACGGATAACCCCTTAGAACCGAATCGAGCAACGCTCTTCCTCGCCACTATTGTCGCGACGTCTCTGTGTGCGCAGGCGTGGGGATACTTCATCGGTTCTACAACACCCACCAAGGTAAACCACCAAGGCTTTAACCCATTAATGGCCCACTACAGGGCTCGAGGCCCCTCGGAGGCTCGGGATATCCTAAGGAGGCTAGAGCATACTCCGTCACGCTGCTCCAATACGATTGGTGGAGGGTTTAGGAGCCAACCCATTTTGTGGAAGTTTTTATATTGCCCGAAGACCTCCGACATGGCTTAACGATGGGTGTCTAACGATTAAAATCGGGACCGGCAGCTTAGCACGGTAAGGCTCAAAACATTTTGCCACTAGCGGTTACCCTAGTACCTACCGACCGATCCCTCAGTTGCTTTACTGGTTCAAGGTACTGATGTAATAATGAAATTGGGTTACTTTTGGATTTTGCCATCAGTTTACTTATTTACTATATTGCTTTGTGGCCTGTAGGTATCTTAAAAAAGTTTTTGTTTATGCTCTAGTTTTTATAATCTTGTTTACAGACCAATTGATACAGTTCTGCAAAATATTATATTTGTTAACATTGTGTAACGTACACGTGTAACGTATTTTTTTATAATTATGATTTTTAGATAGCAGTATTCGTGGGTCCAGTGCTAGCGTGTCTGTTCTCAGTGTTCGGATTCTGTCTTGCACTGAGAGACACTCCGTACGCGTTCAGATGGCTGCACCACATCTCCTACTTCCGAGCCGGGTTTCACGTGGCCGTGCATTCGGTCTACGGCTTCAACAGGACTAAAATTCACTGTTCCAACGGTAAGTGACGTATTAACTTATTGTAATTGTGCGCAGAGACGTTTTTAATTCTCTGTCTCTGATGGTACATACGTCGCGCTTTGTCAAACGAGTAGACCAGTTACGTGATGGTGAATGAGTGGTGAATGGTCACCATCGCCCATGGACATCGGTAACACCAAATACATCACCGATGCGTTATGAGCCAAGAAAAAAGGAAGAGGAATGAAAGAAAATCTTATTAAAACTACGTGTTTGATATGGGTATTCTTAAAAAACGACATTTTATAAATCTAAATTTATTGTAAATTACACCACATCAAATTCATATTGTACCTATATTCTCAAAAGACTATAAGTTACGAACATTTATTTGTTTTTTAGATTGAAATTGCAATTTAATATAACTGTTTTGTGCATATTCTTTTGTATTTGACATAATAATGCTATAACTACTATGTTATAACTATTAATATCTGTAATATTTTTAGAATTTCAATAAAATCTTTGTATATTTAGCCACTGTTGTGTAGACATATAAATTAAAGGTCAATAATATTTTTCACAGAATATTGCCACTACGTCGTACCGAGCAAATTTCTAGTGGAGATGGACATGGCTGAGGTGGACGTGGGCGGCAACATGGCTCTGGTGCTGTGTACCACGGTCCTCATGCATCTCCTCACCTGCAGCGCCCTCTGGTACCGCCTCAACAAAAGATGAACTACCTCACCATTACCGACGCCGCAAGAAGCCTAGAATGAATGAAAGTGTATAGTCGACGGAGTGTTGTTGACGTATGATGAAAATTAACTTTGGGTATGATAGACGTGTCTGGAACACAACGCTAGATAATTTTAAGAGCAAAATATAAATAATATTATGTGATAAGTTTGACAATATCAAGATATGAGCAAAGGTTGACGACATTAAATTTTGTGATTTAACAATAACATTACCAAGTGATTAATTTCATAACAGGAATTATTGGCCCGAAAATTTAAAAGGAATTAATCTTATGAATTTATTATTTTTTAAATGCAATACGAACCTACATAATTAAATCTGTGAATCGCAAATAAATTAAACTTTTTAAATACCCACCTACATATTATAAAATGAGTGAATGACTGACTGAGATTCAATTTAGCCTCGACTATGACTAAATATTAATCTTTGTGCCTGATTAATAAATGATAGCAAAGTTTTTATTAAGTTACAGTCGTCCGAATTAGTTCGTTATTATATCATTGCACCCTGTTGCTGGTCTCAAGAAAAAATATAAATGTTATATAAATGCTGACTTAAATTAACTAACTTTTGAAATATGACAATTAAGTAAGTACGTCAATTGGTAAAAAGTTAATATTGTGGATTCAATAACAACCTTTCATATGTGGACCAAAGCTTATTCGGTTCATAAATCTAATGTTATGACTGATTTAATTTATTTAAAGGTATTATTTATAAGGAAATAAATGTTTAATTCAGTGTTGTTTATTTTATGGTGGTGACAACATTACCGACTTCCTTGCTGACATTTTGACTAATATAATAATAATTTCATTCAGCAAAAAATAATTGAAATGCCTAAGGTTTAACATGATATTATGATAACAATATTAATTATCGTAGTTATGTTTATGTACATGTTCTTAAAAATTTAATAATACGGGTGTTTGCAAATTTATATAAAACATAAAATACACAGTAATAAAGTGATACCTTCTATCTGTTACTGTATAGGCGTAAAAAAGTATGGTATTTAAGTGCATAAAATTTTATAGTAGGTATATTAAAATAAAGCACGATCACAACATCTCCACGCTTAGTGCTCATTAATAAATGACTAAAAATAAAACAATAAAGGATCTTATTTATTAATTGTTTTTGGTAATTTACTGTTATATAGCAACTAGCTTTTTAATTTTAACTCATTGCTAATTTTATCATTTTATCAACATCATCAATATCATTATATAAAATTTTATCACTTGTTTTCAGACATTTATAGAATTCACCAGGTGCAGAGATACTGTCACTCAGTTGTAATACGAAACAATCTTTAGAAAATGACTCATTTACCTACTATTATTGCATTATATATCCATGAAAAACAATATAAAACAAATATGGAAAGGCACATATTTTGAGATGACAGTATTTGGTATATTTATTACAAAACCTATTTATTAGTAACGATTAGATTATTGCAATAAGGATTGCATTGATTTTTGCATTGATTATGAATTTAAAATATTATTTGCATATTTAAATAATTATCATTAGCGAGACATTTAAATAATTGAATTTTTTACCAGGAGGTTAATATTTTATTTTTGTGAGATATACTATATGTGATAGATTTCTTCATTTATTTATTTATTTCTTCTCGAGTTATGGGTTTTATGTGATGTCTTGTTTTGTGTTGTCTATGCCACCCGCGAAACAGGGAGTAGGTACTACTAGCGCGGAAGTACGAGTGTGTCAGCGTGTTGTGACCACATACCAGTAGGAGACTCGTGTGCAAGTTTGTCGGCTTCTCATATATTTAAAAAACAACTGTAATGTTTTACTGTACACCGAGAATCAACCAAAAACAAAGCCTTTTTTCAACATCAGCAACAGTCATAAGCGCTTTTACCTCTTTGCAGTTAGACAAAGATAAGATCATACATAGGTATTACTGTGTTATATATTCACACCTACACACATACCTACTGTCTACACATGCATGCATACAACATGCAAAATTTAATGTATCACGATTTCATAATTAGTAAATGCATTTTATTTTTATACATGTAATAAAAAACACGGTAGCTACTAAAAGACACCATTACGTAGATAACGTATCACGCAAAATGTATAGAATAGTAATTAATATTTACCTATTAATTATATCTACATATTTACCTACTCTGAAATGATTTTCCTAATTTGTATTCTAAAAAAATAACTGTAATCATTAATTATAGAAGATAATGTTATCAGTTTGATTAAAATAATATCTAAACACTATAAATGATGGAACGGGCGTACTATATAATAATGATAATATATAATATAGGTACATACATAATATAAATGATAAAAATATAATTATGAAGACCAGTAACCCAGTTGGTTATGACCTATGGGTCGACTCTCGTCTCCAACTCTCGTATCTCAACATCACTCTGCCTAGCGAGCGAAATATCTCGGGTGCGGGACATTTAAATGTGAGACTAGGTTTTGGGTTTTTGTTTATATCCTTGACAACCACGTCACCAATCCTGGCTGGCAGGCAATCCTGTCAGGCAATCCTGATGTTTACTGTAAATCTATAAACTTAAGCATAATATGTTGGACCGGACGTGATGTAAGCCGACACACCCAGCCAATGAGTGCCTTCAACGCGTCGTCTGCCAATTCGTCACTGCCATAGTAGTTCCTTAGCGTAAGCCAAAGCTAAGCCCGCCATATTGACGATTCCCTCCAGCCGGGCAGCCCCAGCCTGGCAAGCGAAGCCGTCACAGCCAGACGGTGGAGGGGAGGCCTCAATAAGCCAATCTAAGCCATAACCGTAGCCATATCTGTAGCCGTAATGCCGTAAACGTAAACCATACTTTTTCGATGACACTGGTGCGAGATAAAAAGTAAAAATGTGACGTTGACGGATTTTGATGATTGGTGCTATTCAAAGAGTATGTAAACTTTGCTATTCTTTGATTGTTATGGAAAGGGAAATTATAAAATTTTTGAGCAGAAAATACTCCATTATTATTTCACTTCTTTTACAATATATATTTTAGGGTCCCTAAAATTAATGTGGGTGTCTCCCTATACAAAATCCGTTTTATTTCGGCGTTTTTCAGCTTATCTATTGCATCGTATTCGATACACTTGAAAATTTTCCTTGAACACTTGAAAATTTCACTTGAAAATCTGAAATTTTTAAAATGTGTTAATTACGAAGCTGCCATGATAATAAATTTTAAAAGTAAACAATTAGGAGGGTCCTCATGAATGAAAAATATTTTTCGACGCAAATATTGCACCATGGTATGGAACCCTTAATTAGCCAGTCTCACTCACACTTGGCCAGTTATTTCTAATAACCACAAAAAAATGTTTAATTTAACTAAAAAAAATTCAATTACATTGCTCCCACGAGGTGAGAATGTCTATTGTGATCCATTATTATCGCTCGGTCGTTAATATGAAGCGGACTGAAAAATACTTCTATCCATTTCGTTTGTAAATATAAGACAGAATGAAAAGCTAAGTACCTAAGTAATATCGAATATGACAATTTTTTCATACCAATGAAAATGATATTAACTGACCTAAAATGTAAAATTCACACTTCCATCATTACACCACTCGCTGAAGATTGAAGTTCTACATCGATTGGACTCATGGAGAACCTCTGCGGTCCGATTCTCACGATCGTTTTTACCTCCTCCTGAATCATTCCTCCTCATGCCTCCTGAATGAGCTTCCTTCTGAGGTATTCCCGGAGCGCTATGACATAGGGTTCTTCAAAAATGGTGTAAAAAGAGTTCTCCTTTAGGGCCGGCGTTGCACTGGCGGGCGACTCCTCTACTGTTGCTCGTGTCCATCTACGACGATGACCACTTGCCATCAGATGGCTCGTCTGCTTTTATGTCAGCCCTTCAGGCTATAAAAAAATGTACAAGGAAGCGAACAAATTTTTTAAATAGCAATAGAAACCCTGCTTGATATCGAACAGCTTTAGATAACTCACACCACTCTCACACATTTCCATCTTCATTGGTACCCACGTAGCATTACGCTTCCAATGCTAAACAGAACTGAACCCGACCTTTCCTCAAAGACTAATCACAATCACAAACAACATTATCACATTACAAATACTCATTACGACCTTGTACACTGTTTCTTAAATTTGCCAGCACTCAGCTACTTCCTCCGTCCCGTTTGTTATTATTTATGTATGTACGAGTGTGATGAACATTGAACAAGCCTCTTGTTATAATTCTCTTTTGTTTTGTAATGACTCTCTTATCAAGTTCTAGATCGAGGGCGATGAAAACAAAGCAAAATGAGTCATATCGAGCAGGACCGTAAGGAGCATGAATGAAAAAATACGCATTAAAATTCTGTATTCTATTTTTTTATATACTAAAATACCTGAGATAAGCTCTAGGTACCTCTATGGTTAGTAAAAGCACCTTTGTTCAGACTTATATAATATTTATGAATAACAATAACAATAATACCTTTATAGATTTCTGATTAAATAGAGAAGTTTTCGTAATCATTTTTATACTTACTTTGTGGCATAGTGTTAATTTTGTTACTTGTTGAGGCCACAAGTGTTTAATTGTGAAGGTTGAGTTGAACCGTCTATTAAAAAACCAATTGAAATTCTTAATAGTCATATAACATCTAGTTTTTTAAGATTTGCACTAAGGTAAATACCGAATTTCAGGTATTTAACGAAAAACCTTTAATTTGTAACCATCTCGAGAGCTAGCATGAAAAAATATAACGGTCCGGTAGCCAGATGATAATATCGGTCGCCTCTGATTTAAGATTAATACCAAAGGCTTCACCAACGGGTTGTCGCCACAAGGAGGCAGGGTTTAAGTGATCACCGTCGCCCATGGACATCAGCAACATCATCACCATCACCGAAGCCTTGCGGCCAAGAAATAAAGAAGAGGAAGAAAAAACAGAATACTAATATTGGGCACCATGCGGTCGAAAATCGACCGTGTATGAATTGTCAAAGGGGTGCTTCACATTGGCACGATGAACGTAAACCATAGAATATGCTTTACATAATTATTTTCTTTAACAAATTATGTCTTTTTTATACATATACCTCTACCTATATGAAATTTAACTTTCTGTACTTCTCAATGTAACTACGAACACTATACCAACTAACTATTACATACATATCTCACGCGCATCTGTGCATATCTTAATATATATAATTCGAGTGTGAGTGTGTATGTCACTGAACTCCTCCTAAACGGCTTGACCGATTTGGTTGAAATTTTTTGTGTGTCTTCAGGTGGATCCGAGAATGGTTTAGATTCACAATTGGACCCGGTAGGTGGCGTTGCTGTCGATATATCACTAAATCATTTTTTAATTATAAAGCAGTACGAAGTACGCTGGGACAACTAGTAAGTAGATAATATCACAGAATAGATAATTGAATATTATATTTAAAAAGGATATATTTTTTATCATATTTAACACATTATAAAAGATAGTATAATAGACATTATTTTAAATGACATACAAATCTTTATTGAATACAATATAGGTACAATACAATACAATACAACACCTACATACAATTACCTACATTATTAACAAATAGTTGATGATAAGCATCACCTCTCGTGGTTGCAGTGTCGCAGTGTCGCAACTTTTGTATAGCAGCCTGTCTTGTCTGCTGCGATAACGGCAATCAGCTGCTTAGTACTCGGCAGCTGACATGCATCATAGGTAGTGGGGAGAACGACCGATAAACTGTACAGCTAGCAGTCGATGGCTCGCCCCTCCGCAGTCCTCAACAGTCCCCAGTGATCAGTCCGACAGCAATCGCCAACGCGCTTCGGCGTCGCGCAACGTGCGCGGCGTACTCTGTGCTTTGTTTACATCCTACGCGATCCTTTGTGCTCTACGCAATGTAACTAACTCTTTGTTACGGTATTACGAATTAGTGATAGTGAACTCAAAAATGGCCGTCGACACTCACTCTGAGTCTCAGGAGACCACTTCCACTTCGTTAGGAGAAGACTCGATAAACATTTCTTTCGAAAATCTCACCTATACCGTGCGACATGGTCTACTTGCTGGGGGTAAGCGAACTCTTGTAAATTTAAAGTGCACGAATGTTTACTATTGTTTATTACAGCCGATAAATGGTTTCTATTAACAACTCATTAACAAATAGCACAATGAAGCGCCCTTGCTACTTATCTACAGTTGGACTCCTATTATCACGCATTCGATGATAAAAGTGAAATGAACATTAAATAAGTTTGTGTGTAAGTAGGGCATCATCATCGTAAATAATTCACAATGGTCCATTGTGGACACAGTTTGATCTGTTATATAATTCGGTCCCATATTTTTATAAGAATTTCCTTATTTTTGTTACGAAGTTTGTAATTCATTGCAGCGTACTCGTGCATTTTGACAATTAGAACGTAACCGTTACGAGGTAACACAATGTAGGTAGACTAATATAAACACAAGTAGTAAAGTTCAAAGACTTGTAATGTAGCACAACATACCTACTAAGGAATATTCACTACATTACCATATTTGCTACTATTTAAGCATAATAATAATCGTAATTAGTAATATCTTAGTGTTCAAATATTTAAATATACGAAAACCGGCAACACTTATCGGATACTAGTAGGTAAAAACGCCCTCGCTTCGCTTCCGGAAACCTGTCCGTTGGTACCCTCGCTCCAAAATTGTTAGACGTACCCTGCGCACGAGTTTATTTTCACGCGCGTTAGTATTCATTTTGCGATAACTCCCAAGATATTAAAGATATTTGAAATATACATTATCAAGATATTTGAAATATACATTAAAATTTTGTGAAGGCTTTTCATAATTTTCCTGAAATGCTTAAGGTGACAAACATAGCTTTCCAAATATCGCATTGTACGTGACCATTTTTTTTAACTTGGAATGGATATAAAAGCTATTCTTAAAAGATGCACATAAAAAAACCTATAAAAGTGGAATTTTCCCCATATACATTGCTTTGTTATATCTCATTTTCGACTTTCTCAACAATTATCGCTATTTCGACCAATTTACACAAAATACTCTGTTAGTGAAAACAGCATGAAAATCTGTTGTCTGTTTTTTAGTTTATCGCGAACAGACAGACTGACGCGGCAGGGGACTTTGTTTAATAATATGTAAAGATACCTATTGTACATCTGTACCGTAATCAGCAAATTTTAATGAAGACAATTTTATTCACAGTAGTAGTGTCATACATACAACCGGGTTATTTTAAATGTATTGAGGTGGGACATTACTTATATGTAAAAACACAGGATTTTTTAAATCTTAGTCGAGATCCACATAATACTGAATGACGATAAGAAGTACCAAGACGTTATAGATATATGTAGTAGGTACATCGCTAAATCATATAGGATATAGCTATGTAACTCGACTGAAACTCTGCATTAGTCAGATAATTCATATTCAATTCAATTCAATAGGTTCGGCCTTTAGGTAGAATTATTGGTAAAATAATTAGGTAGAGCCTAGAGTTCGGCCGGGGTAGTACTACCGCCCGTCACGGTACTTAGTACCATTTCTACCGTGTAATAATTGTTTTAACAGCAATTGTGTTCCGATTAGAAGGGTGTGGAGTCACTGTGGAGAGGCGACCATCTCAGTCCTCAAGGGTACTAACAATTACTAATTTGACTATTACTAATAACAATTAACAAGACTATCACTAACAGTCCGTGTCCCAGTCCTCATAATTACTAACAAACTAACCAACTAATGTTCTAGCAACGGCTCCTTACCGGACTAATCATCTTTTACTAAGTCGATAACAGTTGGTTGGCCGATGGGCGGCAGCGGAAGGGTGGTGCTACGTGCTCGAGCAAAAATACAGATGAGATTATAATAATAATAAGTAGGTACCTATTATAATCAGAAGTAGATAATGTATGTCGTACTTTTCATGTAGTACTCTTTCGATCTTCTTTTTTTTCTTCTTTCGTTCTATCTCACACGTTCCGTAATCTTTAGCATCCAGTTATTTATAACAATGTCATCGAAACGGATCGAAAAGTGTAATTCGGTTTGTAGGTATAAATACCTAAATAAAATAAATAAATACTCACACTCATACCTTCGCACTAGGATTAGAGAACCCTAGTGCCCGCGACACAGGGGTGTTGCGGGCGGCATGGACAACACGAATAACACAACACTAACACCCTTGACCCGAGAACAAACGTTTCTCCGTCCTGGCCAGGAATCGAACCCGGTACCCCTCGCTTCGCAGGCAGGGTCACTACAATACAACTAGGTTACGGGGTCGTCTGAACGTGACGCATAGTCTATAATTTTAATATCTTTGGCCACACACATGTTTATTGTTTGTGCAATTGGGTCAGTTGAATAAATTCCAGTCCATTCAATTCTATTTAGTTAAAAAAATCATTAACCAATTTTTAGTATCTAAGTGCGATACATCATTTCGTTAGAAAATAAAATGAACTATTTAATTTACCCACAAGTTGCGGAATAGTTTCTTACAAGTATTTCAACTTTCTCCACTTCCTTCGACCCTATAATCAACTTTTAGACCTTTTATAGATAGAAAATCTACGTTGTATGTATCTCATGTCTCGAATCATTTACTCGTAATACAACGTATAGGTACCTTTTGAATAATTATGGTATCGTTTTTTAAAGTTTAATGATGTCTTCGACCTGAACTTCTGTTATGGCACTAAAATATAGATAAAAAATATCTATGCAGCGTGGATACTAATTTACATGGTTTTTTTTTTTATGGCCTAAGCAGGCAAGCGAGCAGACGGGTAATATTAAGAAACAAGAACATGCCAACTTGGATTATAGTAAATGAACTAATATTCTGTGTCACAGAGTACATAGTCTCTGCCTTTAATTAGTCCATGACGGATTCTTTTTTAAACGAGGAAATACCTAAATGCTAACTAAATGTAAATCCTTATTATGCCTATAACAAATAACGGAGATAAATCAGGTCCACAACAACTTAAAGTTTAACCAATCCGTAGCTTCGGTTATAGAGCCTCCGCGCGAATCAAGGTTTCCAGGTTCGATTTACGGCGGGGGAAGATATTTATGTGACAGATAAATGTTTGTTCTGGGGTCGTGGGTGTTAGAGATGTGTTATTTGTGGTGTCTACGAGTAAAATTTGTAAAATCACAACCTTTCAGTCAATTTCAATCAATTTGACGTAAAAGTGTCTAACCCAGGACTTCCCAACCGATGTGGTACGCCCCCCTGGGGGGGGCAGGGGGGTCATACTAGGTACGTTATCATTTCTGAAAAAATATATTTAACGCGTATGAGGCTTTAACAAGTCACAACACGACGTTTGACGCGCAAGTCACGTAAGGGGAGCATGAAAATATTATTTTTGGATTGGGGGGTTTGGCGAAAAAAAGGCTGGGAAACCCTGCTGTAAGGATTCAAAAGGGAAAATGTAATGAGCCCACGAATCCCTATAATTCCCACAGATGTTCCATTCCACTTCTAGAGGCTGCAATTTCCTATTAAGCTTAGTTTCGCTATGTCCATTAACAAAGCGCAAGGGCAGGTGAACTTAGCAAAACCGTGCTTCTCCCATGGACATAATTATGTAGCATGTTCGCGTGTGTGCAACGCCCAGAATCTTTATATTCTATCCCCAAGTGGAGAGACATATAATATCGTCTACAGTAGCGTATTAAAATAGTGCTCTGTTCTGTGTCCCAACGGTGGATCCTGCATCAATCTTCACCAACACACTTCTATTGAAGTTAGCTTAAAGCTCCATTATGTCAGTGTACGTAGTACACTTTATCTGCGGTCAGCGTTACCTCTGGTTCCTCTAAGTATCTTTAAATCGTGGAACTGTCACTATTTATCCACCACCAATGTGACATGTATAATAAATAAATAAATAAATATTTATACACCGTTTGAAAATGGTAAGAATAGTAATACAGTAGGTACCATGAATATGATATAGGATAAATAGCGTAAAATAAAATAATACAAATTATTTTATTCATCCTTAATAATAATATAGGTTTACTCAGTTTGAATGTCGAATACATTTTTAGCTAGGTATTTAAGAGTTTTCTTGTCAAGGCCAAATATGACTGAATTATTTATTATCTATTATATTATCTAGCGCGTGTAACAAATAAAGAACACGAGGCTAATTATTCTATCGATACACGAGTAAACGTACACCGTCAAGTTCCTCCCTGACGATGTGGAACATTTTTGTATGTAACTTATCTTACAGGGTTGACACTTGCTGCACGTGTGCTATGCCCCCAAACCTTAAAATATCCTCTCGTATTATTACAATTTGTCTTAAATTTCACTCATTATTTTCGGTTTGGATAATGTTCGGGTGAATAGTTGTAACGAAAACCATGTGGTCATTTCGGGCATATTTTAATATACTAAGTAGGTATATAATGATATCTTTTGAAACACGTCAGTTATCGTAAAATGATAAAATTACATTTATTAATGCGCATAAACTGTGTTGTAGACTCGCTTGGTCTTCCTTTATCAATTTAAACGTTAAGTGACATCTTACAATCTTTTTATAAATTCCATTTATTTAAATATTTACGCCTATTGATAAATTCTTCTTCAAGGATGGCATTACTGTCTTGATAATGATAGCATTAAACTCAGTTTTAACTTTATTTATGCCCGAATAATACAATAATAGGACTATACGAGGCATAATTAAAATGGAGTCCTGTAAGAAACGATTAGATATAATAAACGACTTTAAAGACTCGTTACTGGTAACTCGAAAACGACCGTTTTAACGATAAAGTTATAACGATATAGATATAACGATATAGGTAAAAATAAACAATTCCAACATTCAATAGGTAGTTAGGTACTAGTTACCTATAGGGCGCGTTCCACTCGGCGATCACACCGCTTAAAACAGCTCTTTTTCTACAGAAACAGGAATGCTATGAGCGATGTGATCGCTAAGTATAGAATGCGCCCATAGTCAAATTATTTGCTACATATGACAAACTAGCAGAGCTTACCTCTGGAAGCGGAAGCTGATATGATTTCCGTTTCCGCTACGGATAAGTATGACTTTAAACTTAACTCATCGCGGACTGTATAGGTACATTTTATTATATGTTCAGCCGTGATCACGATCCATGTACTGGGTCGAAATATCGGCGCACAAAATACATATCGCGACTACCATGATAAAATGACACGGATATGGCTTAGAATGTAACTTATTTACAGCAAATACGAATGAAAGGCCCTATCTCTAAAATACTCAATTTATCGCCAAACTTGGATAAATGCGCTAGAGACTCATAGCCCCCACCGGGATTCCCTGTCGTGTATGCCATGGACAACACACAAATACAGGAACACAAACCCAGACCAAGAACAGAAATTCAAATTTATGCCTCGCTGTGAATCGAACCCAGGATTCATCAAACGGCGCGACGCGACGGCCTGGCATAGTAACACAGACCACCATAGTAACCATTGCGCCATACGGATCGTCAAATGAAATATCGGAATGAAATTCGGATGTTAGTGATAAAAGGATACTTAATAATAATTATGCAAAAATAGTTTTTTAGGACTTGAACACAATAAAAAACAATTTCAAACATCTATGCTATGAGCAATTGACAGAATTTATCATCACTGTATGTAGACAGTGCACAGCTCGAGTAACCACAACACGAGTAGGTAGGTAGGTACATTAACCGCATAATAGAATTATTGATAAAATGCGTACTTATTTAAGACGTAGATATGTAATGTTACGCACAAAAGAGTAATCTGACTGGCTGTGTATCACGTAACAGTCGTACTCGTATAGTAGTAATAGAATATTATTATAAATAATTGACTGTAAATGAATCAATTATTTTTATAATTAAGATACTGTATAATTAACAAAACCGTTTATTATTTTACCAACCAAAGTTATTGTTGTCAACTATCTATCTATTATAATATAAATTAAAACTTAGCTAAGTAACTCTATTAGAAATTTTGGCCTATAGGTACATATTTATTAAACTTTGAAGCTTAATAATTTAAATAATATTGAAAACGCTACAAAGTACAATCATAATTATGCATAATGCTATATGCATTTTCTCCGAGTCGACTTTTGGTTTAAGCGAAAAACAGAGATGGAAATAAAAGAAATTTACACAGTGCACGTCTTACAATAATAAATGATTTATAAGATGTATTAGTTATTATAACAAGAATTAATTAAATAATGTATGTTTTAAAGACGTGAGTGAAAGGAGAATAATTATGATTCTTATACATATTACACTGTTCCATGTTGCCTTGAGATGTAATTCAAGATGATGATCATTTAAATGTGGTAAATTATAATTGACAATGAATTATGTAATTTCTTTTTTCATAATTCCAAATATGGCTATGTAGGTACGTATCATTGCTATTTATATTATTATCAATGGGACAACTTACTTATTTTACGATGCATTTTAATAACACAACTTAAAAACAACATTAGTTCCTGTGCGAATACTTACCTAATAATAGAAAACAGTTATTTTATTAACCACAATTGTAAAATTTTACTATTCTTCAGTCCAAGCGGATGCATAAATTCATGATGACGAAGCAGGACCCAATGGTGTACAGTGTAGAGACCATCAGGACAGATAGCTTCTGTTTGAGGTTGCTGTGCTGGGTTGTGTACCATACAATTCAATCTCAATAGCATTGGTGATAATGTTTGTCAGGGTAGGTAACAAGAGTGGAGAGTGAATAGACTTCTACATATTAAATTAATACGATCTACCACCCAACGCTTCAACTATAAGCTTAGATTATACTCAAGCATTATTTAACTTGTGTTAGGAACATACTCTGTGAAAGATATTTTATCTTTATAATTTTGGTGTCATAGCTTATCTGTGGCACAATATCACTTCAATTTCTTCTTCATTGTAAACATGTAAACCTGTTAGGGTACAAAAATTTACCACAGCAAATAAAATTAGTTATGATCCATTTACATCTTTCATTCATATTGTCGGAACCCAAAATAAATCCGACTCGAACAAGTATTAAACACAAAATTTCTGCATCGAAAATCTTGTTCACTGGTTTCTTCCACTATACGTCAACATGTTATGTAAATAAGCTAATTGATAGGTACCTAACGTTATTAAAATTCGAGTGGCCACATAAAATATAAAAAAATAAATTTAAATCAAATCTCAATCAAAATCAAATTTAACTATGTATCTTAAAAAAGGTAATATCTTATTAATTACACGACCTTGGCACCAACATATAATTATGTATACTTAAAAATTAACGCATAAGTGGCAAATGAAGCCATTTTAATTAAAAGTACTTAACACATTTCGCTGCCCAGTAACGGCCGGCCAGTGATTCAGTAGATAATACAATACGAGTCTCTTCCGGCGAAAATTCACTTAATTATTTATAATTACAACTTGGATCTTATAAAGCCGAATGTCTCATAATACAGTCCATTTATGGTTACAGGAGATTGGTCCATTTATGGTTCCTTAGAACGTTACTTACGTTTGCTACTATCTTCGGTCAAGAATGTCGGTATGTGGTTCACTGATAAGCTTGACAATAATTTAATTATACTTGACATTAGCCTTTAAAACCACCACTGCTGGACATAGGCCGCTCCTAACTTGCGCCACTCTGACCGGACGTTAGCACCTTCTGAATCCAGCAGATGCAGGTATTTTTCAGGTTGTCAGTCCACCTGGTTGAAAGGCGCCCTATGCTCCTTTTTCCAAGACGTTGCCTCGATTCGAGGACCTTTCATCGGTCAGTTATCGGTCCTTTAAACTATATGGCCAGCCCATTGCAACGTCGCGCGGCTAAGAATTAGCTGAGCGAGCTGTGTCGTTTACCCCAAATCACGAAGATATATTCGTAATTAAGTATAATAAAACAGTGACGGGACAAGTTATGTATTTTAGAAATATGTATTTTTTAGTGACGATATCCTACACCTACATAAGGAAAACAATACCGTTTTTGATATGTGACTTACCAACAGCCTACAGTTTGATGTGCAGTGTATACACGCATCACAAGGAAACCACTGACCCGATTCAGATAAAACTGTGAATATTTGTAAATATGAATAACTAGAAAATCACTCTCGCATCGCTTCAGGAAGCCATGCCTATCAGTCAGTACCCTGCACCCGACACGTCGCTTAAGGAAGGCTTTATTTAAGGAATTTATTATTATTTGTTTAGTCGTTAATGCTTAAGTTCCCAAAGGCGTCAAAAGTAGAACTATTGTGGCCAAATGTTTTGGCGAAATCTATGGTTTTACGCATAGGCACTGACCCAAATTAGGCCTGGTTTCGAATAAAGCCCATATTGATCATTTCCCGCATTGCGCTTTCATATTTCCGCAAAAGTTTCTAGATGTATGCGACCATTTTTTCCTAAGCTGTCAGTGTCACCTTATATGTATGTACGAGTAGTATATCATTATTTTGTACCAGATGTAATGTTCATTGCTTCCTACTTAGTCGTCAAAGCTACTTCCTTGGTTTTACGGATGTGCATGGGCGGCGGTGACCACTTATCATAATACAAAATTAAATTTCGTAAAAACACCAAATAACAAATATAATTATAGATTAATTGTTATAGCATAAGTTTAAATAGTAGGTAATTTTCTTTAAAAGTGCCTTTGTGTTTAAATACAGCATAAATTACGCCGCATGACTCGAAATGCCTGTTGTTCGTAATTCAGTCGGCATCTGTCATAATTATTTAGGGATGATGAGTATCCGTGTGGTAGAAATAAGTAACGTTCGGTTGTAGCAAATTACGATTTTTTGTCATTTGTTCTTACAACATCACTTTTAAATGCATGTGAACAAAGTAGCAGGTGCAGTTAATAACACAAAACATAAAAATTAAATTAACCTTCAGACATAATAAAAACTGACTGCACACCTTTATTGTACTCGTACAAACAGTCCGTGACTGTTTAACTCAGATGGAAGATTAAAATAATATCCTAGTGTGGCGCAATGAGTGTGTATATTGAACGAAAACGGTATAACACAATAAATATTATATTACTCAACAGGACGTAAAACGATCTTGAAGGAGATGAGCGGCCAGTTCAATGCGGGCGAGCTATCAGTAATCGTTGGACAATCCGGAGCAGGGAAAAGCTCTCTTATGGACATCCTGGCTGGATACACGTAAGTTTGATCAAATTATTTTTGTACCTACTAGTTGCTCTAAGTCAGTTTATATTCTCATGTATTAATACACACATAACAAAGAAATTATTAATTAAAATTATGTGACGTGTCTAATTAAATTGAACCAAATAAGTAATTTACACCGCAAGCAAGGCTCCGTTGATCAATAATTATTAACAAACAGGGGAGCAAGATTCATAATCATAGCGCCTGTAAACATTGGCCCAAGGCATTGGCCTCAGTAGGTAGTTGGACCAATATGTAGAGAGTTACTTAATCTCTGATCGAAATATAACTCACTAGCGACCCTCCCTCGCTTCGCTTCGGGAAACTTATTCCTTCCGTTTGCAAAGATTTAGTTATTTATTTTGGATAATTCACACTATATCTTTATAAATTATATTCTGATGTGCAAGCTATATTATTGTAAAATTTCAGCATAATCTATTCGGTAGTTTTTGCGTGAAAGAGTAACAAACATTCATACATCCATACAAACTTTCGCATTTATAATATTAATAGGATTACGTCGAGGGAACAAATTAATTGATAAAACCAAACAACCATTTTTCGCCTACAGAAATATTTGAATATTTTGAGATCCATCATCGCTTAAACATATTTATGACGTTTCGAAGTTCGATATACAGTAATACATATACTACGAATATTTCCGTTTTTCCTGATTTTACTTCGACTTTCTCCTACGAAAACAGACGCTTTTATACGTTCACGTTTTATTTCAATCGATCAATCTGCTGCCGCTCCCGAGATATGATTGTATAGCCTGGCGGGATTAACTTGCTAAACATCCGACACTAGCAACCTAAACTGGACTTCTTAATGGAGTATTACTTGTTAACCGTAACCACATAAATCCAACACTTTAGGGTTAAAAGTGGAGTGAGTAGAGAAGCATTCTAAAGCCTACTTAGTTATGGAAGCTGATTGAATTCAGTGAACAATAATGCTACTACAACAAATTGCGAACGTCATTAGAGATCGAAACTTGAGCTTGACCGCGATTGCGCGATTGCACTGAACCGTGTTACCTCGCCAGTGCAAGTGTACTTAAGATACCGAACAAGTATAACCATAACAAATCTACTTCGTTAAGTGATTATAATTATAATAATATGATAATTACAAAAATAAAGTCAAACAAGGATTACCATCTTTATCTTTATAACCCTGGGTAAAACTTAAAATTAAATTAAAATATAATTTAACAAACAATCACGTTACGAAGGATGTGAACTTTGTTTTGTTTATATTCACTTCATATTATAATACAGAGAGACTGGCCGTTTATCGTTAAAGCGATTATCTAAAAAAAAATACTTTAAGGATTTTACTGCTGATTTTCTATTGATAAAAAAATGTTGGTGGAGTATTAATTACAATTTACATGACAATTTAAATATTTTGCTAAATTTGGTGCTAATTTGTTATTTCTCGCAATAATTGTAAATGTAAGTTATATTATTAAATGTAAGTAAGGCATATTCCTATTAAGTATAATGGGGAATTATAACCTTCGAGTTATTAATTTTTATTCTCAAAGATCATCACCAATTAATTAAAATCGATGGCATATCACTATCTATTGTAACTATTTATCAGCCGTTGCTACACTTCAGTCTCGAATTTTGTATTGACTATTTATAGTGCCATGCGAATCTAAGCATAGCTAGGAACTTTTACGTGCCCAAAGATTTTTCCAACTACGTTGAGTCTTTTTACGACGGTAAAATAATTATTTGGAAGGGCTAGTAACACTGTACTTATGTACATACAGTGCAGTCGCAAACAGTACTAGCCGGAACAGAGAAGCGTTATTGTTACGTTGCGATAACCATGACCAGCTTCAGGTGTTGATAGTTTGCTTCTGTTATCCACCCAAGTATCAGGATTTTCTTCACTTGTAACGATTATTCTTGTGCTAAGGTCACAAAGAGATTTCCCGACAAGATTGTATGAATATCTCAAGATATCACTTACGCAGGAATTGACGTTTTTCAACAAAATTAAGTAACCATGTCATGTGAAGGAAGAGGACGAGCATTTAAATAACGTAAGAACTATTAATGTTCCAATATTTAATATACCATTTATCATTTTCTTTTGAGAATTTAAGTTTGTAAGTGTTTCAGTAATGCGGATCACCCGATAAGTAGATAGAACGTGGTATTATACGGAGTTGTCAACTAAAGTAGGTAGATACCTACCTATTAAACTGTTTTATCTGTTGAGATGCTATCTAGCAATTAGATTACAGTAACAGGTGTAGTGATTAGTGTGTTTGTGATAGTAACGATGATAAACGAAACAATTCTTTTTCACGATCCTTAGAATATCGGGTGATTCTTATTAGAATATATTTACTTTTTAAAGTGAAACTTATATGACATCGTCTCAAACTTTTTCGGCTGTGTGTTGCATGTCGCGTGACGGTCGGCCACGGAGTAGGGATAAAGTGAAGGGCGCTCGTCAGAGCAGCCAAGGCCAATATGACGGCGCCTATAGTTCGCAGTAGCTGACCGTGTAGTGTATAGACTATTACTCATTTGTACCAGTGCTCCACGCTATTTTGTTTGTTTTTGTCAGTGTTTAATGTAATAGTCTACTTTTATTATTTCCCATTATCATTCCAATTTTCCAAGTATAAAATTAAAATTGATAAAGCGATTTTTATACCCTTAATGGAATATTATTCCAAAAATGTTTAGTTAATAATGTCCATAATGTGAAAAAAAGTTTCACTTTTACCGTGGTTTCATAAAACCACACAATCCTTATTTGTTATAATTAAATGACTTGTACTAACTTAAAAGCATTTTGTTACAAAGGACTTTATTTCACCTACATATTTATTAGCCAACAAACGTATGTTTTCTTCTTCAAAAAGTCGAAAACTTTTCGGTTTACCCGAATCTTAACATAAAAAAACCAAAGTTGAAAACTTAAAAACCGACTATGAAATAGACATGTTGAAAATTTAAGCGCGAAAGCTAAGGACGCGTTTATATTCGCGCGGTAAAGAGGCGCGGTGAGCGGAAAGCTATTGCGTCGTCTAAAGGGGGCTAACTGTAGGTACCTGTGTTTTGCACCAGTATAAATAAATAAAATATAATAAATAAATAACGTTAACACACTCACACTGCCGCACTAGGATTCCCTGTGTCGCAGCCCGCAACTCGCAGGTGACATGGACAACACAAATTACACAACATTAACACCCATGACCCGAGAACAAACATTTATTTGTCACTTAAACATCTGCGATGGCCGAGAACCCGGGACCCCTCGCTTCGCAGTCAGGGTCACTACCAACTAGGCTACGGGGGTCGTATGTATCATCCTTAAGTCAAAGGAGGGTTGCTTACGTCTGACCCAAGCAAGAGGGTGGTAGCTAGCCAACCGGGTTTCAGCCCCACCAGAGTCTGAGTACCTCTGAACTCATGAACCGGGCGCCGAAACCTCGTCCGATCAGCAGGGTGCACCACGAGTAGGGGAGGTCGGCTTGGACTCCGCGATGGACGGAGCCCCTTACAACCCAAAAATGAACTTTAAAGAACCAAATTAATGGGTTCCTAATGAGACATTTTTTGTTTTGGGCGCAATCAAGTAAGAATAGTACCTACATAATTAAAATAAATTAAATTAAATTAGGCATAACTTCGGTGACCTTAACAAACATTACAACTGTAAAGTAATGTTAATTTAATATTATTATTATGTTAATATAGTTTACATATCCTAACGTCCTTTATTTTTATTATCGAGTTATTTACGTTTTTTGTTTTATTATAATTTTAAATTCATTGTAAACCTTTTGTAAACACTATTGTGACGCACACGTGATAATAATATTATGGACATTGACATAACAAGTTGTCTTGAATAATCCTAATTCTTACTCTGTTTTAAAACTGCCATAGATTTAGTACAGTTGGTATTATTAACTTAATATGAACGCCGCAATGAGTTAAAAAGCACCTACAATAGTAATATAACGTAAGGTAGCGTCAAAAACTTTCTCCCCGCCGATGTAAGTATACTTACGAGGGTTAATCCAATAGTATTGTTAATTACTCATTAACAATACTATTGGATTAATATACTCGTAAAGCAACGGTTACGGTTAAAAAAATATTTTTATTCTACATAGTCTCCTTATAGATCGATACATTTAGTTCATTGTTTATCTAAACCCTGAATACCCTTACAAACAACATCTATAACTTGCTCCTCCCAACATGCCTCTACGGCAATCATCACCTTACCATCATCCCCAAATTTCTAGCCCCGAAGCTGTTCCCTGAGCCGAGGAAAAAGGTAAAAGTAATTCAATTTAATCTATCTTCAATTTAATTCAAAGTAATTTAATTTCGTGTAGGTTTTATATTACATGCATAATTATTCGATTTAAAACGTTTTACGAAAGTGTGTATGGTGATTGATTTTCCGTTATTAATTTATGGAGTACGTTGTTCGTTCGTCGCTTGATTGACTATATTATTATCTTCATACCGGTTACACTTAAGAATCCAGATCACGAGGAAGTAGCTATTTACTGACCTCAGACGTTTCCTCTCAATTTATCTGCAAGTCTGCGGTGAACTGTACTCCGGACATTGTTGTCTGTTAATACTGGCATGAGATAATTACATCACAAAGGAAATAAATCTGTACATTGTTTCAAAATAACTAATCCTCAATGGATGGGAATAATTGAAACGAGTTTTAAGATGAAACATATAAATACATAATATATTTTGTATGGAGTTTCAGTGAGTGATTTTAAACTTACCAGAAGCTCCTTAATCTCTTTAGGAACAAAGAGAGCAAGAGAAGAAATAATTTAAATTAAACCATCAAGATGAAAGTGGTTAAAATTTATTAACCTTTTTTTATTTTTACACACATAGGTATACATAGGTATTAATTTCTAGAATATAAAAATTAAATGAGCTAGAAGTGGGAATAAAATTATAATTATGTATGTCTTAGTCTCAAAAAATATTATAAGCTACGTGCACAAATGAAAAACGTAGAGGAAATATGTATCTATTCAAACTTATGTAATTTTAATTTAAGTTTACTATCAACATACTGTTAGATGAAATATCGGAACAAGGGATATTGGCAACACTATGGTCGCGCCGAGGTGACCCGAACACTAGCGAGAGTTTGACAGCTCTCTTACCGCGCTCTTGGATGAAGCGAAAAGATGTGGCTTAAGAATAAAATAAGTATTTAACTAAGATAATTTGTATCTATTAGTTTCAGAAGTGGCATTCTCACGTGCATAAATGTAACGTAAAGCCTGACGATACGAAAAACGTAGAATTTGTGATAATTTTCAGTCGTACTAACCTAACTTCAATTGCGGAATGGACGCTTACAAAGTTTTAATATACGAGTACATAAAGTGTTTTAGACAACTTAAATGTCTTTACATGTGGATGATTAACTTTACTTAGTGCATGTACTACATATATGTTACCTTGCATGGAGTTTTAACCTTATACAATCTTTGTAAAGTTTCAACATGTTCCTTTAGTGTGATGTGTGTTGTGTGCAAAGCAAATACTTTGCTTGTAATGATAAAAGGACAGTGTCTAAGTTATTTGGCTTATACTTCATGTGCATGGCATCTTGGGGTGCATAAAAACTGGGTGAGCATATTCCATGTTGTGATTTTTATTGACTTTTAACTGATACAAATTTGGGAAATTGAGAAGACATTACTTCCTAACAATATTAATACAAATGTTATAAATTATAACTTTACATGTTACCTAATGGAAAACAATTGGTTTAAAGTATTGTAAACATTGGCTACTATAGTGGGTAAACAAGAGCAAGTAACAAGTAAAGTAAAGTAACATAAGAGGGAGTAACAGACCTTGTCTGTTAGTACTACTAGTTCAAGTTTACGGAGTGATCAAGATTAAAAAGAAGTATAGAAAACAGCAGAAAAGAAATAATAGTTGCATCGAAGCATTGAAAAGTCTTGTGAGAGAACTGCGTAACAAAGAAATTGTCATAGTGAAAACTCAATGGAAATAACACCTGCTTCATTAATGTGTTATGTGGGGAGAAATTACTTTATTCCTGAATTTGGTCTTCAAAAGAATTCTACCTCAATAAAGCATTGGATTAATAATTTGGAAGGCATATTTGAAATGCATAGATGTGATGAACAAACATTTATTTGCAACTGTACATCTAAGTGGCTATGCCAGGGATTTATATGGCCAGCGAGCATCATATGAGATTAGTTGGACTGAATGGAGAGACAAGTTGATCAAGGCTTTTCCATTAAAATAAGAGATCTTGTAATCAGGATGTGACCGAATGAAAACTATAGAAATTTACATGCAAGCGTAGTGATGAAATGATCACTCAAGCTATTATTGGTACAGTGGGTGATAAGCTTTTAGAAGTTGGAGCGCTGTCAGCTTGTTGTCAGGACATAATAACATTGGTCAAATAATTGGTGGTATGGTGGTGCAACCGTGCCCAGCAGTGGGACAGTTGTGGGTTGTGGTTGTGATGGTGATGATGATGATGATGGTGGTGATCCATCAATATGGTCACACTTTAACCTGGTGAAACAAATTGTTGAGACTGTTCTCAACAATTTCTCTGTAGAAATTGGTATGGGGATTAAAGGTATTTTAAATTGTTTATTGTACCATGTGAATTTTAAGAGTTTTATGTCCTAGTGTGGACAGTCATACACAGAAGCCTGAGTATTTGGCGATGTTATGAAGCAAGGAAACTGTAAAAGTTAAATGAAAATAAGATGAGGTGATAAATTACATTTCATAAAGAATATAATTTTATGAGAGAGAGATAACTGAAAATATTTAATAATTGACATAATTAAGTAATTAGAGATGGGGTTATGAGGAAATCTACTTCAATCTATTTGTTATTTAGAATTGGCAAACAGGTACCACTAAGATTGCTGTAATTTCTTGACAATATAAAGGTGTTGTCATTCAATCAAATCAAATCAATTCAATCAAATCAAATCAATTATTACATGCATGTAGTGAAATAGAATGGTATGGTCAGTGCAGTAATTGAGCTTACATGTGCCACTTGTGGGAATTGTGTGGCATGTGTGGTCAATGGTCATGTGTGGCAAAAATTCAAATTCTTTTATTGCACAAATATGGTATTACAAAGTTATGTCAACAGTCATATTTAAAGTTACAGAAAGGAGACGGGGACTTTTGGGCCCAATTTGTAATAAGTTGAAATATAGCTTAAAAAACGCGTTATTTTTTTCTATTATAATATTTAAAAAATCAGCTTAATTCACAATCTGGAAGATGAAAAATCTAAAAAATAAGTTAGGATCAAAAATAGAATAGGTAATCGATAATTATAATCGATTATATTAAGAATGTGTGCAAACAATTATATAAAAATATAAAAAGGCTTTTCATGAGATGTTATTTTCAATCATTAAGAATAATTAAAACTATTACAAATAAATTAATTTACTGTGAAACAAGACATTTATCTATGTAATAAAGTGAAATCTCAAAATCAATTTTCGATCGAACAATCGATCATTAATCGATTTTGTAAATGAAAATCGATATTCATCACTGCTCATTTTTGTCTATGTTGACACTTGACAATAATGACAATGAATGACAGAAGTCCCGTCTAAAATCAATCGACACCGTCTTACACTTACACGTCTGACTTTGGCTCCTTATTTTGGATTTATTGGCCGGCTTATCGATTGGATATTGACACCATGGATCATTGTGTGAACTGTGGTATAGTAATACTATCAACGAGCTTTAGATGATGAAATGAATTTGTCAGTGATTCGTCGATGGCGTGCACCACAGCCTGTAAGTACTCACTTATTTATTATCTAACTGGCACCTACCATGCTAGCCTATAGGATTCCTTATATTGTTTATTATCAACCATATGCTTAAAAGTGAATTATACTTTTTGAAAAGGTAGATAAAGATTGTTAACATTTAACTAAATACTGAAATCGATTGAGTAGCATCATCAGCCTATTAACATCCAACTGCTGGACGCAGGCCTCCTCTCTAGCAGAGAGGGATTCCGAGCAAAGACCCACCAAACTGCTCCAATGTGGTTTGGCGAAAGTATATTTTTCAGTAGTCTTGATTTCATGAAATAAAAAACTTCATATTTCAGGTAAACAACTGTGACCATGTTTGTCAAGCTTTCTGGGACTTGCCACAAAGACCAACAGCTGTTGATCAACCAAGACAACTTGGCCACCGTAATGTTTGCTTCCGCTGTGGTCGCTCTCATCATGAGTCAGTCATCTGCTTGACACTGGCTCTACTCATGAACTGAGAATATATAATGTAATACAAGAGTGGATTATACCTTGAACTGTAAGTTAAATGAATGTTCATTGTTACTTATGCATGCCACATAGATTACTATGTCCTGGGTTCAAGTCATGGGTTGGGCTGTGAAATGATACCTACTGAGTTTTTCTTTCTTCCAAGAATTTACCTAATTATGTAACAGTGTTGTATGTATATACATAAATATATGTATATATTTATATTCTTATAGCTATTTGTGTATTATTAGTATTGTAAAACAGAATGTAGATTGTTAAGTAAGTTTATTTGCCGCACCAACCTGTGCTATTTTAATATTTCCTTTTTGCAAAGGTTATCTGGGAGACATCACTGTGGTGGTAAGACCGACTTATTCATAAGGTTCTTTTCTTATTTTACTTTGTATTTTTGTTTTATAAGGGTGTGCAATAAAGTGTTTTAAATAAATAGAATAAGAGAAGAACCTTACTCTTACCCTGGAATTGAGTTAGTTGTTTTATATTCCTGTGCTGAGGCAGAGAGAGAGAGCAGGAGAGCATGTTAAGCTGTCAGTCTCAGTCATTATTACTAACATCTGATAGTGACCATTAAGTAATCAAATATTATTGCCTTAAGCCCACCAACCCGTGCAGTGGGTCTAAGCTCCATATAGGGGATCTATATAGAGGTTAGACTACTATAAGGAGGGTGGTCTGGCCCTGTAGTGGGCTGTCAATAGGTTGATAATGATGAGGTATGTTTATTGCAGATAGAACAACCGAGTCACAACAAGTGAGTGAACTAATTCTTATCTCATTAGGTATATATCAAATAAAGCACAATCTTATTATGGCGAGCATGTAAGGGGTAACAATGGCTATGTAATAGAAGTGTCCAGGGAGGTCAGCAGTAGCCTACTTCGAGAGCTGTCAGCTTCAAATACCTTGTGGTTACTTCGGGGACGCATACAATCAAGACATACATTCTTAGACAATATTTTAATTATAATTGAGAGGAATGAAAATCAATAAAAAAAGTGTTTTTTATTTTACCACTTCTTTACCCTTACTTATGATCTCATCAGTCATTTACGTTTTATCATCCTCCCATTCTAAAAGTTTTTTTTATTTACTACAAGTTAGTCGATACCAAGTGTGCTTGCAGTCAACACCTAATGGTAAGTGATGATGCAATCTAAGATGGAAGGGGGCTAACTTGTTAGGCGTAGGATAAAATCGCCCTTTAGGTTTCTGCCCGACGCCATACCAGGTAAAAAATCTCAATCGGCCCAGCCGGGAATCGCACCCAGAAACTCCGTCTTATAAATCCACCGCGCATACCGCTGCGCCACGGACGCCGTCAAAATATTAATGTTCTATGTATAAGAATAAAATACTCGATCTTCAAAAATCAGCTGTTCAGTATATAGGTAGTCTCATATTATAACCTCACTTTTTCTAAATCTCGTTTATCACTACTCCCAGATTGACAAATTCCGTTTTATTTTCAATTAAAGGTTAATAATATAATAGCTATTAATTGGCACTACTTTCATCTTTTTACAATCCAGGCCCAAGATTGTATGAAAGCGTACCAGTCTCCTTTAAATAACTAACTATAAATATACATTATTAGAGAAATTATAAATATAATAATAAGTATATTTAATATTGGTATACATGGTCATCAGTACCATTATAATGAGGTTTAATTATTGTTAATACTTGGTTGCTATTATTTTGTATGACTACTGGGTCAATTTAATAGTTAAAAGAAAATATGGTTGTAACATAATAATATGGAGTTAATTAAGATATGGCTTAGTAAGTTAGCCACACTAATTGATGATCAATTCACTGTAATTTTCATAATTGATTATAAGTAATTTTCATAATTGATTATAGTAGACCAATTAAGTACTTTTGAACTGTTAATGGATACAGTTATAAATTAAAATTGCATCAAATTAATAAAATGAGAATTTCGACAGAATGAAACTAAGTAATACACTTTAGATAACTTTATGGTCATGGGGTACTGGGAGTATAAAATGTTAAGTACCCATCCTTGGTCTTATCACACAGGGTTATTGGTGATATCGGTAACAGATTAATCTGATACTCGGAGACAGTCACAGAATTAATTATTAACAGTTAGAGTCGATTTGTTGAATGATACTTATTGAAATTATTATTTGATCATTGTTATTTTTGTACATTACATAGCTCTTATATGACATTAGAGAGTAGTGTTCATTTCTGTTCCTTAATGAACAGTTTTGTATTATAATGAACAATGGATGCAAATGAGATTTAAGTATATGGGTTAAATGTTAATTTGGTTTAAAGAGATGGTTAATTTAGTAATCATTACCCATAAGGCAGCTTGGTTGAGAAAAACTAACTTATTTTGAGAAAAATTAACTTGTTTTGGGAAAAGCTAATTTATTTTTAGCTAAAGGAGTTCGTAACATGTTAGATGTTTTGGAGACAATTAATAGTGACCAGTTAGTATATTTTGATTGCAAGCTAATTATGTTTTGAGTTGATATAAATTAAAGCTATGAGATTAAAACATGGAAAACTCGACAAGTATATTGGGTATGACGGATATTGGTTTACCAGTATCTTTGTTTGACTTTATAATTTTTATTAACCTCGGTTGGTTTGATGAAGGCTTTGTTAGCCGTGCTGTTGATGATGGAAGTGCCTGAAGTTTAAGTTGTTATGGTTGAATTTTGATGGGACAATCTATTTAAATGAAACTCTTCCGATACTGAGTGACTGACGGACGGCGCACAGCTGAAGCTGCTGGACGCAACAAGCTGAAATTTGGCGGGTGTGTTCCTTGGAAAGTGTGGGGTGGCGCTGGGAGAGGATTTTTGGAAATTCCCCCACTAATGGGATAAAAAAAAAAAAAAGGGGGATAAACCGATTTTTGTAAACTGTCGGGCGTAGCTGCGGAGGGTATGCTCGTCAAGTATAAGGGAAATGAGGCAGTTGGACCTAGTGATGGTCAACACAATTAATGTTTGGGAATTAGTCCCTTGTGATTGTGCTTGCATAAGGCACTGATCTTATAGCTTGATAGAGATTATGTTTAGTAAGCACTCAGCAAAGTGGTGAGGTTGTTGACTAAAGGTTTGTTTTAATCTGAGTTAAATGACTTTCAGTCATTTCTGTTCTAAGGTGAACTGTGACATATTGTGTTTGAATAATGGTTAAATAATAGCTTAGAGTGGTGTAAATTCTGAGTTGATAATAGCTCAAAGTTTTAGATTACTGGTTGTTCATATGAGATGGAGATTTTGATAATTCTGAAACTTAACTTTTACCGTGACTAAAATCAAATATTATAATTTTGAATTGTGTGTATTACAGAGTTTAAGGAGTTTGGTTGCAGGATGAACTTTCTGTGACTTGATGTTCTGAGTTGACGTCATTGTGGTTATGTGGGAATTGAAAAGTGCTTAAGAGCTATAAAACCACTGCATGTCAAAGTTAAAAAAAAATAAAAAAAAATGCCAAGGTATGTATGTGTCCAGATAAATCATTCCACACTGGGGATGGTTAAGGTCCTTTTAAGGTAAGGGTTCACAAAGTATCAGCTCTTACCAAGTGTTTGGTTACCCGATGAAAAGAGTAAGCCATAGTGGCATCTTTCTCAGTGATAAAGATTGAGTTATTAAGCAGTTATTAAATGTGATATGGGCATGTGTAGTACTTGTTTCAACAATTACTTAAAATCAATTTTGATTATTATATTGTGGGTGACCACGCGGGGTGGGTGAAATACATAGTTCAGTTTATACAGCTGTATTAATTGTCAAGGCAGATTGCTGTCAATTAATTACTATTGGAAAGAAGGGTTACTAGACCTGGATGGGATATGGCAAGTTAGTGAAACAATTCGCAGGATTGTTTCATGCTTTTGACATGACATGACATGACAAGCTGATATTGAGTAGCATCGGCCGAACGAAAGGGGCAAGAATTTTATCAAAATACGTTGACAATATGCAATTGAATGATGATAAAGGCAAAGACAACATAGTCGATTGAGTTGAATAAATAAATTAAATATGAAGCATTATGTACACAAAGTACGAATAATGTGTAATTATGTGCAAGATCTCGTGCCTTAAGGGGCCTGTGAAAATTGGTTAAGAAGCTTCCGACTTCAATTGCCGTTGTGGGGCCGTATTGTGAATGCCGTTTGGGGCGCATATTCACAATTGCCGTTGTGGGGCCGTATTGTGAATGCCGTGTGGGGCGAATATTCACAATTGCCGTTGGGGGGCCGTATTGTGAATGCCGTGTGGGGCGAATATTCACAATTGCCGTTGCGGGGCCGTATTGTGAATGCCGTGTGGGGCGCATATTCACAATTGCCGTTGTGGGGCCGTATTGTGAATGCCGTGTGGGGCGAATATTCACAATTGCCGTTGCGGGGCCGTATTGTGAATGCCGTGTGGGGCGCATATTCACAATTGCCGTTGTGGGGCCGTATTGTGAATGCCGTGTGGGGCGAATATTCACAACTGCCGTTGGGGGGCCGTATTGTGAATGCCGTGTGGGGCGAATATTCACAATTGCCGTTGTGGGGCCGTATTGTGAATGCCTTGTGGGGCGAATATTCACAATTGCCGTTGCGGGGCCGTATCTGTGAATGCCGAATGGGGTGATGATTCACAGTTGCCGAATGGGGCGCATAAGCACAGTTACTGCATGGAGTGCATATTCATACTTGGGGAATATGCTTACAGTTACCTTACGGGGTGTATTTCATGATTACCATAAAGATATCACGAACAATTGATGACATATTTGAAGTAATTACACTTCATTTTACAGCATAAAGATATTATGAACAATTGGAAATTATACGACGGCCGATGGATGAATATTTGTTGAGATCTTCCATGTGGGGCTTGTTTATTTCAGTGCAGCCTGAGCACTTATGATGTGTGAGGAGACTGATATATAGTTGTTATCAAAGGTTAAAGTTAAGGAGCATGTCTGCCATTGAGGAGCATTATATAAAAGTGGAAATTCAAAAGTGTTGGTGTTGTATGTGTCCTTCGGAGACCGAAGGTTTGTCTGATGGCCGAACTGTTAGATGAAATATCGGAACAAGGGATATTGGCAACACTATGGTCGCGCCGAGGTGACCCGAACACTAGCGAGAGTTTGACAGCTCTCTTACCGCGCTCTTGGATGAAGCGAAAAGATGTGGCTTAAGAATAAAATAAGTATTTAACTAAGATAATTTGTATCTATTAATACCTACATAATTATGACGCGTATGTACACGATAACACTATTACGCTCAATCACAACCTTTTGATCTATATGGTAGGGTGATTAATAAGTAATATATTGATATATAATTATATAAAATATAATTCATATTTGTATTGATATTTTGCCTATGTCTGTTATCTGACGTACCTATAGGTATAACAAAACAAAACATACCTAACGTATGCGATTCTATAATTGACTTTTAGCAAAGTCCATAGATAGCTTGAATTATTGATTATATACTATATTGTATTGTAGAGGCAAGTTCCAATTTTAGGTCTTTAGTGTTGAGAATGTCAAGCCACCACTTTTAAATGGCACATGCTTGGTTTTAGCTGGGCCTTTTTTCTTTATATAACTTACCATATTCTAAGCAGGAAGGCAGGATTTTAAGTATTTTTTTAGGGATCCGTACCTCGAAGGTACCCTTACCTAACCTAATCCTATTAAGAGGAAATGCCACGGGTCATTTTTCCATACAAACGTTCTCGACTAATCCCTCGCTGGTTTTTGACTCTAGATCAATAATTTTTTCACACAAGAATAATATTATCATTATCTATGTCGGTGCGTTTTGATTTTTTTGATATTTTTGTTTTCAAAAGTTTTAGGCTACTTCAAACAGCGCTTAAAACGGCCAAATAAATATGCCGCAAACAAACGCCTAGTACACAAATTGTATAATAATTAGCACAAAAAGCTAAACGGTCCGACACAGAATATCTCCTTCCCATTCAATTTCCAAAATTTCGTTAAGATTGCTTTAGTTTTGGCGGGGGGATTAGTCGAGAACGGAACCTCAATTTTGATGATTTTTGCCTCGGGTTTTTACACGGAGCTGCAGTTGTCCCTATCGCACTGACATACACGCCGCTCGCAAGCGCGACAAAGATATTGAGTGAAAAAATCCCAAATTTGAAAAAGGGTTCGCGTGGTATTTCCACTTAACACTTCCGTTGTCTGTCTGTCACAGTGCTGTATTACTTCAACGAAAATAGTTAGCCATCTGAAATTTTCACAGAATGCGTGTTACTATGGCCGCTCACACAAAAAGTACAAGTAAAAAAGTAAAACGAGGGTATTTCTACATTCTGTCTGGTTATTGACCAATTAATTATAGTTAATATTTCTTCACCAGCCCGTATTGAAGTATATACTCAACAGCTTTGGCGCACAATCAAAGCATGTTGGAGTAGCATGGTGGTGTACGATATAGGCCTCTGTAATTACGAAGAGATATGCTAAGTGGGCCGCTAATAGGAAGCGGTGCAATATCTACGTAAAAGTCGAAACGGGTATGAAGCACATAAGTGTGTATTATAGCGTACAGGCTCTTTACTAATAAACAAGTTATGAGTTCCATTATTCCAGTTTCAGTATTTCTATTTTGTGTAGTTTTTCTGGAATCCTAAGCTCGCCACAGACGCTTTTTTGTGCCAAAAGGAAAAAGGTAGTAAATTAACTACTTAACTCCTCGCATTAAATGAATTTCCCGTCTGTAATGAAAAATTGGATTCCACCCATTGATAGGCACCACTACTGAGCATAGGTCTCTCTACACCATCATTGAGGAAACCTAGAGCCTCCACCACGCTGCTCCAGTGCGGATTAAATAATTTCCAAGGCAGTCGATCAATTGTGTAAAACACGTAATTCGCGTTCTCCGATCTCTACTAGCGTTTGGACAATAGCGTCAAGGCTCAAATTAAATAATACTAATAAGTAGTCAAGGATAACAAAAATAATTGTAAAAACTACTCACTACTTACTATTTTGTTACTTACTTACTACTTACTCCACTGGCGCAGCGACCCAAAGTAAATCTTGGCCTCCGACACGAGTACTCGCCACTTGTCTCGGTCTCCAATTATCGAAAATCAGCCTCAACCCTGTCTTCCCAGCGGTATTTTAGGCGCCCGACAGGGCGTCGGCCATTTGGTCAACCCTATAAGCTCGCTAGATGCTGCGATTCTCTCTCATTCTTACCACGTGACCGAGCCATCAACTATTTGGTTACGACATTATTTTGTATCGACTGATAACCGAACTTATATAACGCGACGCGATACAGTTCGATCCATTTTCTTGATAATTTGTTAAATTATGCAGGTAGACACTTACTAACAAAAATATCAACGGTTACATTAGGTTATAATGAACTATTATTATACCATGATAAATCTAAGTCCAAAGGTTTTATCTACCGCTACACAAAATTTTAGAGTGGGTATATTGAAGTTGTTGGTTTAAAATACATTTATTCCATTTTTTAAATACGTACGAAAAAGTTTTTCGTAATTAAAGTCTGAGCTAAGTCTAATACGGTCTATAGATTTCACCCCAAGACACATTCATTACATTTAGGCTTCAAAATGTTATTAACTTTTAATTAGACTGTGTTGTGTGGAATATAACAATATAACATACCTAATCATAATCTAAAATCTAAATAATAAATAATCGCGGAGGTCTTGTGGTAACGATAATCTTTATCTGTCAAGGCATAAGCAGTTTTGTGAAATATCGTACTCAATGACCCTGTACATTACAGTAATCCGAAATGATGATAATCGTATTTTTTAAGTAACCATTATGACTTGATTCTTTGGCTAACTATTCTGAGCTTGAATGATTAATGAATTAATAAATAAATTAATTGATTAATTAATTGTAGTACCAGTAAATACAAATTGCAAGTAACGTTTTTTTAGGTTTCTTTTTAAGATTTATATTCCTTATCCAAAATATTGGAATTTTTTTTCGAAGTTCGTTCTGACTAGGAAATGAAATAGTGGCTTTCTTTTATTAGTTTAGGATTTAAAGAATTATAAACAATCTAAATTCATATTACCTTTATGTTTTTTTTATAATGTACCTATATTAATTATGTAGGGAGGTAAATTTTAATATAAGTATCAAAGTAAAATGAATATTATTGTTCGGCAACTGAAAAAATCTAAACCGCTCGATCATAATAATTAATGTCACAATGAAATTAAATATACATTTTGGTGTTTTATTCACAGATTTAAGTCAATTCGGAAACGCCTCGGAAGCGAAGTGCATAATTAACTAAAGAATAAAACGTTGGAACCGAAGATATAAAATAATTTTAGCTAATTTAGATTAGCTGGCAATAAAACCGTTTATATAAGATCCTCTTATTATTTATTAAGTTTATTAAAGATTTTAAGGTTTATTTTAACAGAACTGGAAACTAGGCAGGTAAAGAAAATCGCACTAGGAGGGATAGCGACCTCCAAATGAAAGGGCCTGATGTTATTGCCTATTGACCACCCAAAACAATAACATATTAATAAAATTTATATTTTTTTCAGGAAACCCACATTCGGTAGAATATTAGTCAACGGTTTGGTGAGGGACGAGAGGATGTTCCGGCGGCGGTCGTGTTATATTCTCCAAGACGACGAAGTGCAAGATAAGCTGACAGTGCAGGAGTCCCTTAGAATAGCAGCTGAACTTAAACTGGGAAATCATATTAGCAGACAACAGAAACATCAACGGGTAATAACAGTCAAATAATTAATCCTAGTGATATCATAAAGTGTCAAGAAAGTTAATATTTTCATGTCGTTATTAATCTCTTGATTATCTTCTCTTTTGTCTATCCGATGTGCTTTATATTGTAGACTTTCGCTGCGGAGCACGTATACCTACGTCGTGTTTTTTTATTACGATAGCCGCAGCGAATGTGTTATTTCCCTTATAAGATCAAGGTAGAAGGCACTTAATTTTTCTTTGTCTATCTATTACTAATTGTGCAATTTCCGTCTACGCCTTAATCTTCCTGAACCCTAATTCTTCAAAGATATTCATATCATGCATATAAGCAATATAATGCACACACCTGTATGTTGTGATTGCTTATATCTTTACTCTATTTTCTTATCTTTCTACTATCTTTTAAGGATTATTTCTTCCTTCGAGAAGGACAAATGCGATATGCTTTCAGTTGTATTTCTAGATAATATCATTCACATACCCTTTTTTACTTATTTGACTGCGCCTCGTGCCTTATGTTTGAGTATTCTACCTTGTACCTATATCTATCGGTTTCAACTATTAGCTACTATATGTATAGAAGTTTATCTGCTAACCACTTATTGGTTTTCTTTTGATATATTATTACTATCTTCATTTTTACATACATCAAAGCGTAAGGACCACTGAGATCCAAATTTGAGTCTATTGTATTTAAATTGAAGACCGGCGTCGTTATCCGGATGAGATTTGCGCCTACTCGTGTGCCCATTTTAAGTAGGTATACAATATACTTCCTGAAATCAATTTAGAGTAATAGAATAACAACGGCTGCTCCATATCAACACAGTAAGGAACAATTTTTGGGAAAAACGTCTTTTTACACAATCATTACTTTCACATTAAATGTTGAATTTAATTGTTGTCCCATCAAATGTTGAAGACTTTGATTATAAACACGTGTATAATCAAAGGTTGAAGACACCATATCAGATCTATCAGAATCTTACGAAATAATGGATATTTCAACATCCATAAGTGTGCCACATTGTATTATCTAAGAACCAGACAAAGACCTAATAAGTCACTAGACCATTTCAAAACCTGGCAAGTGTTTTATTAGACTTTGTATATTTTTGAGTGGTCAATGTGGTTTACTATATTTTTGAAAATAGTGGCTCCTCGCCCGCCGGTGACATTCCTCGTGTGGTCGCCAGCGTGAAATTTCAGGTGTCTACCACACCTGAAATTTTCACAGAATACACGACGTGTTACTGTGGCCGCTTTAACAACTAATAATCGTGAAATTTCAGGTGTCTACCACACCTAAAATTTCACGACAAATCCGACTCGCAATTGACCGTTTTTTTTTTTATTTCACTTTATCACTCTTAAGTAGATAGGAACACGTTTATGACTTACGAGTATAAATTGTGTATATAACGACGTTTATAATTTATTCTCAGGTAAAGGAAATCATCTCGTCTCTGGACTTATACAAAGTTCGAAAGACAGAAGCATGTAAGCTCTCTGGAGGTCAGAGGAAAAGGCTAGCAATAGGCCTGGAGCTGGCGAGCGACCCCCCAGTCATGTTTCTGGATGAACCTACCAGGTAAATTTTTTACATTTTTACAATACTGAAAGTTTCTCAGGGTGGTACGGACTTACGGAGACTGCCGCTCGGTATTTACGTACCCCGTAGAACTATTTATTACATAGGCGTATGTCCCTGTGCCATTGCCCACCAACAATAAATAATTAATTTACGACGAATTTATTAATTAAAGATTTCCGTTCCAAATTCGTTCCGAACCTTGAATAGATTACATCTTTGTTTTTAGCGATAAGGCAGGTATTTTTCTTCTGCAAAATATATTTTTCCTGTTTACTCTAATATCTCTGTCTGCTGTGCGACGGAAACTGGCCCATGCGGATAAACTTCAGAAAAGCAAATACCTATCGATCTGAAATTTGGTACAATAACTTTTGACCTCCTTATTACGAATATCGTAACCAAAATTAGCGCAGCGCCATTTTCTGCTTTTTCTTCTTAGTGTTAGGACTGGAGCCGCGCTGGCTAGCTACCACCCTCTCGCTTGAATCAGCCGCCAAACGAACTATCGTGTTCCAGCTAAGAAAGCCAGTATTTATTTTCTTTCCCCTTCCTTATTTCTCGCTAGCAAAGCATCAGTGATACCTTTGGTGATACTGATGTCCAAGGGTCACGGCGACGGTTGCCATCACGTGGCTGGTCTGCTCGCTTGTCGGCTATAAAAAAAGAAGTCTTATATTTTACGCTGAATATATCATTCTTCCAAATGGGTCAATGAAATTGTCAAATTAGCTACATCGTAATCACCTATTGTGTTCACCCGCATTCCGAGTATTTTCGAGAATGGTGATAAAAGTACGTTACTATGTAACGTAATGACGGGTATTTAATATTGTTTAACTGTTACTCACAAGTACACTTGCACTAAAAGTGTACTCAGTTTTATTTTACCAACTATAACATTTACTCACACAACTGTTACTCACGAGTACGTTTGCACTAATTTTGTTGATAGCTACTCAGTTTTTTTTAATTAATCATTACATTAGTTTTGTTCGCTGTTTTTATCTCACATTTCGATAAAAACAGCGAACAAAAAAACAGGTAAAATCTAATTACGAAATGGTTTTGATCACGTATTTAGTATAATACGTTCTTGAGCACTAACAAATCTATTATCAGGTATTGACTTTCGAATTGACTAAATCATTTTCTTATCAACGTTATACAATTTTAATCCGTAACGTCTGATTAGCTTCATTGTACGATGTTAATATTGTCTGAAGTAGGTACTTATGTATTTTTTAAGGTTGATTCCTTTGAGCTAACCTGCTATTTTATTCCTTTATCCGATTTCATTAAACATTCGGTTATCTTTTCCGCACATTAGGTATTTTATTTATGTTTTTTTCATTAAATCAGTATGTTGACTTAATAGTTAAGTACGTAGGTATCCCGATACGTAGGTATTTCATTAGTATTGATATCGCGCAAATGGTTCGAGATACAGGCTTAATTTAATAGGTAATATGTTAAGGTCCTGTCTTAGGTAGGTACCTTAGTGTACTTATATGTACTTACTGTGTTTTCCAATAGTAAAGTCCATGGCACGATCGACTTACCGTCAGGTCCCTTGCCATCTTTTCTAAATATGCCGTGTGGCTCTAAAATACATGGAATATTTATAGTGACAAGAGACCTTCTAATAATGTCGTTCAAATCGGCGTAGCGGGAAAAGCGACCTGCGCTTTTTCGACAAGAGAGACTATGGAGTCCTAAAGCATCAACATAAATGGGCTATTGAGGTGAAATTACAAGGGACTGGTGAAATTGCTATGGGATACTATGGACACCTGCCAATCACACTGTATAAGATCTGAAATGCAGCAGTATTATTAAATATATTTGTTTTATTTTCAGTGGCCTTGATATATCAATATCGAAGCAATTGGTCTACCTGTTATATTTATTAGCACGTCAAGGCAGAACGGTGGTAATTACAATGCACCAGCCTTCAGCGGGATTGCTCACCATGGTGGACAAACTTTACGCGATGGTGGGGGGCAAGTGTGCCTACATGGGATCTGTACCCCTACTTTTGCCTTACTTGAATCAGATGAACCTGATATGCCGACCGTATCATAATCCTGTTGACTTTTGTAAGTATCGATGCTGTAGTCCTTCTTGCCTTCTTCCACGCCTTGGCTAGTTTTCCTGTCCCACTCTGGGCTGAGGTCTCCCTCTCACAATGTGAGGTCACGCTGATCAAATTCAGATTGTTCATATAAATTTTCCCATACATAATGAATGAGAATTTATACTAGATACGTAGGATTTTTTTACCAAACTTGAGACTTAGACATTTCGTCGATGGCGATAATAATAAATTAAAAATTTGAAAAATAATTCCTTATAACGAACCCTTTTATTTGATATGACGTAAAATTTGATAAATAGGTACCTATCATTATTATTATATCTCCAAGCATACGAGCAATGCCAAAAAGATATCGTCTGTGTGATACAGTTCAAAATATGTGTGCGATTTTAAAAACTCAGATCCTTCTTTAGAATAACAACGCTATCTTACGGATCCTCTGGTTCAATATAATTATTAGCTCATCACTGTTCTTTAAACTTTATAAAACCGATTTACAATTTACCTAGTATGTTGATTTCAGTTATGGAGATTTGCGTGGAACACGAAGAAGAGTTAATCCATTACTCCCAAAATGGACGCAATCATGAATGGATAAATAACATTTGTAATGAGACTGATAGTAGTATATTAGGTTAGTATTACAGTATATTAGGAAATCTTAGAGCGGGGGTGTGCGTGTATTAAAGTTTATTTATTTATTTCGAAGATTTACCTCCAAGAAAAAGAAAATAGACGAGAAATAGAAAAGTTTATCATGATATGTTAAATGCCAAAATCATTAAATGAAATTTATGCTAAAAGAAACTTAAAACAAAGAGGAAAAAAAGAATTGTGTGGTTTTATGAAACCACGGTAAAACTTTTTTTCACATTATAGACAACAACAACATTTATATTAAACACTGACCAACAACATTTACATTAAACACTGACAAAAACAAACAAAATAGCGTGGAGCACTGGCGCAAATGAGTAATAGTCTATACACTACACGGTCAGCTGCTGCGAATTATAGGCGCAGCCATATTGGCCTTGGCTGCTCTGACGAGCGCCTTTCACTTTATCCCTACTCCGCGGCCGACCGTCACGCGTCAAGCAACACACAGACGAAAAAGTTTGAGACGATGTAATAAAAGTTTCACTTTAAAAAATAATTAAAAGATATTATGTTTATTTCAGAAAAACAAAAACTAAGTAGATGCGATGAAGTTTTTTTGACGAATTTACCGCCACCGAACAAAGACCCTACTAGTAAAATTCTTCTAGCGCTTAAGAGCACGTATCCAACTTCGTCGTGGAAACAATTTTCAATTTTAATGAAGAGATCATTATTGGTGAGTAAATTCTGAACACAAACACAACAAAAACTACACCACTAAAATAAAACATTACTTTAATTAGTAATTAAATTGTCAGATAATTAGATTGTTCGTTAGAATTTGTACGGTTACCAGTATTACAAATAAAATACATATTATGCAAATATTTATCACATCTACTATTTCATTTATATACACGTCAGTCGGTAGTATATCATAACATTAGTTTGAAGTTCTTATCTCTTATCGGGACTCTTATGAGTATGACGCGTTGAATCACCGAACATGATCATATCTAGTTTGACCGTAATGAAACATTTGTTTACAAATAACGCTACAGCCGCTGACCATGAGAACATAAATGGTTAAAAGCCTAGTTAGAAATCACTCTCCCACACTTCCGTACCCAAAGCCTATTAATTTCGTTTCGTTGTCTGTCATAGAGATCTATCTTTTGAATGGAAAACACTAAAATGTTTCCAAAAGGGGCAGCGTAAATATCGATGCATCCTATATATAAGGGCCAAACTAACAATTTAATGATTTTGATCTTTTTATGGTAAACGCATCTTATTAGTACAATTTATAAAATATGGTGAACTGAAAAAATAACAGTAATTTCTGATTGGAAACACGTTTTTTATTGGAGTAAAACGGCTAATGTAGCATAAATTTAAACGTACAAGGGCCAAACGGCAGTTCGACACTTCTACGCGGGGGTTTCCCGCGCCCGCGCGTTTGTTTATGTTGTCGGCCAATGTCCGGTTAGATACTTTGACGTCAAATTTAAACTTTGGGAGCCGCTCCTGAAAATTTGTGTTTTTACACATTGGCCCTTATAGGTACATAGGACCCATCGATATGTATATAGCCTTAAAAGTGTGAGCTTTCAACGTCTTTCTTTATGAATACCCGAAAAACGAGCAGACAAGCCGCCTGATAATAAATGGTCACCGACGTCTATGGATATTAGTAACACCAAAAACAGCACCGATACGTTGTCGGTCAAAAAGTTCTAGTCAAGAAAATACCATTGCTTGACTAAGGTGTCATCTCTTAAGAGATCATAGACTATGCTGACCTAGTACCTACATGTTAGTACAGCGTTTCTCAACAATTCCTTTCGCAGGTCAAATATTAATAAAATATTCGTACCTATTACAAACTTTACACACCACTGCACTACAGTTATAATAAAAAAAACAATAGGATTTAAGAATATTTATAAAAAAAAAACAAATAAGATCTTTGAAATTCTGTTGATACATTTTTTCATATTTTTTCATAAGTAGTAGACACTTAAGTTTTGAGTACGATGATTCATAAAAATATTATATATTAATCTAAATTATATTATCTAAGATATAATAATATAAGGTTTTATAGTGACAGGTCGTATCAGTAAACTAATAGGTACCTACAGTATTAGATACAATATTACACATAAAAATATAATAAGTTTTGGCCCTCAATACCTACTTTAAAATTTTACGCAGTTCAATTGATAAGTTTTGTTCAATTTTATTTATTGGGCTGCATAATAAAGTTATGCGGGCCAAATGTGGCCTACGGACCGCAGGTTGAGTATGATGACTGGCGTTCTATTTGGGGGTTCGATTATCGATGACGGCGTTCGATCATCGAACCCCACATTAGAAAAAATATGTAAAACTCTCAGATAACTTCATAAAGTTTATTTTTACAATCTTATGTTCACAAAGCAAGCCAAAAACCTGATCGTGACGGTTGCTTAAATCGCCTCATTACATAAAATGCTTAGAAGCGATCGCTGCACCAATGGTTTAAATGTACTCTGGCTATTCTTTGTTAACGTCAATAGTAGATAAAGCAGAAGGCACATGGATTGAAATGGTTATCGCCATTCAAAGATATCCGAAATAAATACGGTAACAACAAAAGATAATCGATTCATCGCCGGTCAACAAGCAGAAAACCAAGTCAAATGACACTCCGACATTGCAGTCGAAACACGTTAAACGATTCACAACCATATCTATATTTTATCTTATCTTTACAGACAACCTGGCGAGACCCATCATCGACACTCATGATAACGGGTATCCACTGTGCGATGGCGTTGTTCGTCGGGTTTCTATTTTACGGCATCGGCGATGAAGCCAAACAAGTCCGGAACAACTTCAACTTACTGTACTTTTGCCTTATGTTCCTCATGTTCACTGCCTTTAGTATAGTATCTGTGACGTGTGAGTATTCTACAACTTTTACTTGTAACTTAAGGCATGGCTGCTCAAATTATTAGGTTCACGAACTCCTTATTAATTTATCAGACGACTGCGAAGTTTATTTTCACTACAACTGACTTACGGTGCTCCACCCACTTTTATACAAATTCAGCTAGTAGTTTAGTGTAGTAGATTTATAAATACTATAAGGAAAATAAGTTCGTAACTATTTAAGTCAGAACACCATATCCCGACTTAATCGGTTTAGCAGTTCGCGGACTACACTTTGAGTAGCCCTGACTGACATGAACACAGCGAAATGCGTATGTTAAGTAATTGCTGTTTATATGTACTTACGATTTTGCTCCTAGGATATAAGCTTGCTTACAAATAGTTGAATCATGAATGGCTCAGAAACATAGCCTACTTACTTATTTTTTAAAACATTTGGCGGAAGTCCTATAAATTCATGGGCTTTTAATAATGATATCATATTGACAAAAGTTGTGATAACATATTATTAAATTTATAGCCCTATTACTCCGTAACGATACGAAACAAAAATAAACTTAAAAAGAAATTTATGAAGAATATTCTAAGCATAATTTACATAAAATTTTGTATCTACAGGTGGCATGCACAAGGCCGCTGTTTAGGATATAAACAATATTAAATGATATTTTAATATACCTAATTTAACAAATTTACCAATTTAAATTTCATCATATTTTATAGAAGAGCAACAAATTACTTGGGCTTTTCTTTTAAATCTCTCTAATCAAAATCTCAATGGCCCCCATAAAATGTTATGATGAAAACATTGCACAATCAGCTTAAATCCATGGGTTAGATAATGTTACAATTTCATAAGTTAGGTTTGTTCGATCGATGTCGGCTTGTATCTAATCCATCTGAGCCGGTCTCGATTAACTTCACTCGTTAGATAACATTTTTTAATAAAAAGATTAAAAAATTGTTCTAAAATTCCATAGACAGAGAAGGAATATAGAAATCCGGTGAGTGTGCAAACTGAGATAGCACGAGAAACTACAATTATATGTGGCACCAGAAAAATTCGACATCTACTGTCAAATTTGCTTTCCTTGAAAAAACCGACACGCAATGTGAGACAAAATATTCTGTCTCGTTTTTTTCGTGTCATTGGCGTTAGTTGTTCCTTTTTTGTGTTTGTTGTATGTAATGTGCATTACGCTTCATTCAAGATGTCAACATGAATTATTTGATAGGACACTCCAAAAGTTACCAAAAATGTGTCTTTGTAAAAATAACCATGGAAACCTGTTATCCATTTTGGACTATTATTTCACCACAAATAAATTTAATTCCAGTTCCAAGACAAATTCCTGTGATTCGTCGTGAGCACTTCAACCGATGGTACTCAGTGGGTGCTTACTACGCGTCCACGCTGGTCTCTTCAATACCATCTCAGACGTTATGGACTTTGAGCTTTGGTCTCATTACGTACTTCATGACTGGCCAACCACATGAGTTGAAAAGGATCCTCGCCTTTTCCTTCACACTGCTCCTGGTATCATATGTCTCACTTTGCATCGGTCTTCTCACCGGATGTATGTTTACCGTAAAGGTGTGTATAGAATTTAAAAGCTATAGTAGAACAAGCTTAGTAGCGTAGTATTGTCGTAAAAGTGGATTGGCTTCAACCATGGCCCACTAATAGCACGAGTCTCTCCTCATACCTGAGGAGACCTAGAGCATACTCCACCACGCTGCTCCAGTGCGGATTGGTGTAGGGGTTAGTGGCCAACCCAAGTGTCGGAAATTTTTAAGCCGCCCGAAGGTATCCGACAAGGCTTAACGTCTGCTACCGAATGGTAATAACCGGGACCGCCGGCTTTACGTGCCCTCCGAAGCACGGAAGCGCTCAAGATATTTTGCCACTAGCGGTCACCCAAAAGTGGATTGGTCACCGTTAATCGGAAAGGTTTATGATTGACTACTTGATTCAATGCATATTTTCAGCAATTAATTCTATATTCTTTTTTGACCCACGACACATCGCTATGCCTTCGATGTTTTTGATATCTATAGACGACGGCGACCACTTACCATAACGAGGTGACTGGTATGCTTTTTTGTAGGATTTACATAAGCAAGCCACTGATAAAGGGATTAATTTATTTATGACAACATATTTTTTCAAACAATAATTCTTGAAATATAATTCTTAATTATCGTTTTTCAGAATGGCGTAATATTAGGCCCGTTCTTTTTGATGCCGTTCACTATTTTCTCCGGATTCTTCCTCAGCTACGACGACGCCCCGTCTTACGTCAAGTGGATGTTCCATGTGTCATTCCTCAAACATGGCCTGGCTGGTCTGCTTATCTCCATATTCGACATGGGTCGGGAAAAGTTTAAGTGTAAAGACCTATACTGCCATTATACTTACCCAAGACAATTACTTATAGATATTGGCATGACCAGTGAGAAATACACTATGGCAGTGTTAGCGCTGTTTGTGATCGCATTAGTAGTTATTGTTAGTTCGTACACTATATTAAAAATCAGGTTAAAAACTAAATGGTAGATAAGTTATCTATTATAGTTATATTAGGCTATGTTATAAAGCTCAAATGACGTAAACATATTTGTTAAAATGTTAATATATACCATGCCTTACAAGACGTACCTTTGAATAATTTGAATGATGTTGTAAATATATGTTGTTGAAACCATGTCCTTTTTAGTATTACAATAAGCATTTATATTCTAAGTCAGGATTTTAGACTACTTTCGCACCGAGCCCACTTAGAATTTTATTAAATCAAGTGTAATCGAATCTCAATGTGCAACGCTCTTATTGTTTAATTACCACGTATTTTTTTAAGATGTGTGTAAGTCGATGTGTTCTGGTATTGATAATAAATGGTGAGCAACCTCAACTAACTAGACCACATCTTGAACAATTTCATCAGATATGTAAAGTTCACGTAATGACAGTATATCTCTCAATTTCGATTACGATTTGACAAGAGCTTTGCTCTTAAACATGTTTTGTCTAACAATTTTTCTGTATCAAGTAGAATCAAATTCCTCTTCATGAAATAAAGGAATTCCAGTTTTGTTCTTTAAATGTTACAATTATCTGCCGCGACCATACATAGCAAATTTATTGAAAACTATTTCAAATTCTGAAGTCTTTCGATAGAATCAGAAAAATGCCAATTAAGACCTTGTTCAAAAACTGCTTATTCAACACTTTTTGTTGTCAAATGCAATCGGAGGTATCGTTTAAGTATTAAATATTGAAAATGTGTTGTAACATCACATAAATACTCTTTCGTTAATCCGCGACCACAATAGCCCCACCATCGGCTGATTACTAGAAACGGCGGATTAATTTATTGGAATTATAAATTTTCTATTTCTGAACTAAACGGCACAATGACTATAATCATAATCTTCCATAAATATTGACTGGTAGATAGAGAATGCCACCAGTTTAGTGATAAAACACTTTATCAAGTAGTATTTCTGCTATAAGAAATATCATTACCTAAGGGTCCTAAGGCTAATTTGCGATACAACTAGAAGAGTAAAATGTTATAATTGCGATGTGACTTCATTGCAAATTTAATCAAATTCATAGCATTTTACTACACGCATAATAAGCCATACGCAAATATTTAGTAAGCAGCCAATATCGTGATTAGTGATTAAACTACATAATTTGTTTCTAACATGTATACGACACTAACATGAATACGACAACTAATATGTATACGACAAACAATGATTTTCTAAGATGATTTTCAATAATGAGGTGACCAGTGTAGCCGCTTAGATATTTTTTTAGATTCAAACGGAAATTGAAGTCGCGTTGCGGCGTAAGGTGGCTTCAGCCTTAGAAATTATTACTTTTATGTAAGTACGACGCAAAAAAACTTTAAACGTAGATTGTGACCCTTGTTCTGTTAGGAGACGAAGATCATGTATAATGTTGTGGTAAAGTAATAACAAATTACGTAACGCAGGATTACATGATAACATAAATATAATTATTTGAATATAATACACTCAGGTGTCGATTAGATGTGAAATGAAATGAAATGAAATGAAATGAAATGAAATGAAATGAAATTTATTCGAAGTTGGTTTTTTACAAACACTTTTCGAAAGTCAATCTACGCCATCGCTTCGACAAATCCCTACCGTGAGTAGTCTTGGAAGAAGAAGCGGCAAGAAACTTCCAAGAAGCTTTTTTTTGCTACTCACATTACAGATAGCACTTACTACTACTTACTAGTTAGAATATCAAACTCATGTCCAAGCATTTTTATCTTTAAAATAATCATCAAGTTTGTAATAACCTTTCGTCATAAGAATGCCTTTGACATGATTTTTAAATTTACAGTATGGCATTTCCGTCAATTCGAACGGAATTTTATTATAGATTTTAATACAACTACCCATGAACGAGCCTCCAGTTTTACAAAGTCTGAAGTTTGGTACAGTCAGTTTAGCCTTGTTCCTAGTATTAATGACGTGAACATCACTCTTCTTAAGGAAACTGTCATAGTATTTTTTAACGTACATAATATTATCAAAAATAAATTGTGAGACTACAGTTAATATATTTATTTCCTTAAATAAATTTCTTAGCGAATCCCTTGGCCTGAGGTTGTAAATGGCACGTACTGCTCTTTTCTGTAAGATAAATATTGACTCTATATCTGCAGCAGAGCCCCACAACAACAGACCATAGGACATTATACTATGAAAGTAGCTAAAATAGACTAATCTTGCTGTTTCTACATCAGTCAAGAGCCTTACTTTCTTAACAGCGTACGCAGCCGAACTAAGTCTCCCCGACAAGGCTTCAATATGAGGACCCCATTGTAGATGAGAATCTATAGTAAGTCCCAAAAATTTTGTTGAATTTACTAGTTCTAATACTTCCTTATTTAGAACAATTTGAGCAGGAACCTGCTTTACATTTGGCAACGTAAATTTAACACATTTGGTTTTTTTCGCGTTTAATACTAAGTTGTTACACGTAAACCAATGCAGTACTTGCGAAACAGCATTATTTACATCGTCAAAACATTGTTTTCTTCTATCTACTTTAAAAAGTAACGAGGTGTCATCAGCAAATAATACAGTTTCACATAAGTTCGTAGTGAAATAAGGAAGATCATTGATATAAATTAGAAATAGCAGTGGTCCTAATATTGATCCTTGGGGCACACCCATCGTTATGTGTGCTCCAGGGGACTCTACTCCATTAATAACTACTTTCTGAGTACGTTCAGATAAGTAAGATTTTAGAAGGCTAACTGATTGTTTTGAGACACCATAATGACTAAGTTTATTTAATAATATATTATGATCAACGCAATCGAACGCCTTCGAGAGGTCACAGAATATACCAATGGCATCCTGCTTACGTTCCCAAGCATTAAAGATGTGTTTGAGAAGTGCGATGCCTGCATCAGTGGTATTTTTCCCTCTCGAAAAACCGAACTGATTAAAATGAAACAATTTATTCATAGAAAAATGAGACAGTAGCTGATTGTAAATAATTTTTTCAAATATTTTGCTAAGTGCTGGTAAGATAGATATTGGCCTAAAATTTGTGGGATCGTTTTTTTCTCCAGCTTTGAATAAAGGTATTATTTTCCCATGTTTCATAAGATTGGGAAAGCTACCGTCATTAACACATTTATTAAAGATTAAACTTAAATGGGGTGCAATGAAATTGATAATTGATTTAACTACCGCTGTAGAAAGGCCCCACAGATCACTTGACTTTTTAATATTGATCGAGTTAAAGCTTTGAATAATTGAATCGCAAGTGACGTGTTTAAAAGTAAACAAGTTGGTGCACTTATCAACACATGACTCCATAATGGCCATGGCACGTTGAGGACATGTATTTAGGTTTTTTGTAATCATATGCGGTATTTTTGAGAAGAAATTTTCAAATGCACCGGCGACTGCGTTGTCGGAAGTGATATTCTCGTTATTGACCTTCAGAGTAAAATTATGATCATTCAATTTTATTTTACCCGTTTCTTTATTAATGACATTCCAAGTAGTCTTAATTTTGTTTGCTGATGTCTTTATTTTATTGGAAATGTAAATTGATTTAGCTTTGGCGCATACTAATTTAAAAACTTTTGAGTACATTCTAACATAATTCAAAAATTCCGGGTCTGTAGAAGTAGATTTTTTTGCGTATAGGTCAAACAGTTTAATTCTACTTTTATATATTCCAGGTGTTGCCCAATCACTAAATTGAGTTTTTAAATTTTTACAGTTGACATGTTTTTGTTTAAAATTTTTATTAAATTCATACTTGATTAAATCAAAAACAGTCGAGTACGCTTTATCAGGTGTATCATTATATTTTATTTCCAATGATGGTACTTTTCTTTCAATATTGTTTTTAAATATATTAATCCTTCTTTGTGTGATTGGCCTACAAATTATATTTTGTTTAGCAAAGTCATGATGGTACTCAATGGTGGCAAGTTGTCCGCTATGGTCTGAACTAATACAATTTAATATTGACTTATTTAATATCATGCAATCACAAAAAATGTTATCCAAGCAAGTAGCTGATGTAGCAGACACTCTGGTAGGTTCAAAAAAAACATAGTCTAAGTTAAATGACTTGAATAAGCTAATGAACCTTACCGAGCAAGAAGTTCTGACTAAAATATCAATATTAAAATCTCCACACACCACTACTTTTTTATTTTTTTTACACAATATTTTTAAGACATCTTCCATAGCAGATTCGAACGATGGGTAGTTGCCTGCAGGTGGTCTATATACACATACAATTACCACTCCTTTTAGTTCAATACATGAAAGCTCTATAATATGTTCAATAGAGAGGGATACTATGTCTTTACGTTCCTTATAAATCAGACTATTGCGAATAATTATTAATGACCCTCCTCTTAGCATATTTTGTCTACAAAAAGAACTGCCTATACTGTAGTTATCTATGGATATGATTAATTCGTGTTTTTTTAACCAGTGCTCTGTAACACAAAAAATATCTATTTTCATTTCATTTAGTAATAAATCTAATTGTAATTCTTTACTGGAAAAGCCTTGTATATTTTGGTGTACTATGTTTAAATTACCATGCTTTCCCTTTTTTAATATACTGCTAGAGTTATTCTCTGTTGTCTTACAAATTAATTTAAATGATTTGGAACATATTCCAAGGATCCATGCTCAATGCTAGGATGCATGTCAATACATGGCTGCCCAATAGAGGCAGTGGTACTAGCCAAATTCTTGGCTAAATTGTCAATAAAATATGATAGCGAAATTGCTATCTGTTTTTTCAAATAATTTGGCAGATAATATTTATCATTAGTCATATTAAAAGAAGTAATTAATTTGTTTGTGTCAATAACACTTAGGAATTTGTCACTATATAAAGACATAGTGTCCAAGGCTAAATTTAAGGAATATCTTATATTATTTTCTTTCTGTGGCAAACTTTTACTATAGGGTAAAGTAAACATTACAATACTCTTTAAATTTAAGGAATGCAACTGGTCATAATAATGTAGTAAGATTTTTCTGTTTACTGATATGATGTGTATTGATAAGAGTTTGGTGAATTGATTGGGACTTTGTTACTACCTTATAACAAATAGAACTTTCAAATAAATAAATGTATAACTGAATGGCCTGTATTTATCAAGCGATCTACCTATCGCGGCCAGTTATTGGATGGAAGCCCTCTAGCGTTCAAATTTCTGCGTCGCATTCATAGTTTCGATGGTACAATCGTTATCGTAGATGGTGGTTAATCGTTATCGTAGATATTTTTTTAAGCCTTTTGAACGCTTTCACGGTCGCAATCAGCGTAGCAGCAGCAGATGCCCTCACTGAAACTCACTGAAAATCACGTGTCGCGCTGCTACTAAGCTAATACCGCCCTTCTGCAGCGCGACTGCCGCCCTACTGCTTGCGACTAATGTAAAGGCGCTCTTTTAGAGATCTCTACGCCGTTATGGATGGATGTATGTATATTGAAAGTATAAGGACCAAAGAATTGTATTTATATTATTATAGAATAGTAAAATTCTTATGATTAAATGTTTCTTCTACTAAAGCCTAAATTAAAGAAAAATTAAATTAATGCAGGATGTATGCATACGTGTAGGTATTGTATAAAGTATCTGAAAGTACAAGAGAAAACTTTTAAGAGATATTATGTGTAGGATTATGGGACCAAAAAACAGGCGTATGTGTAATATATATAACTAGCCTACTCCATGCGCTAAAAAAGGAACTAAGGAAGCAGGAATTTCAAGAACCAGAAACAACCAAGTTAAATGTCCTGGGTTTAAACTTTGTTTGCTTTCTTTTGTTTGCTTTCCTGTAGTTGTGTTCGATTTTTTCAGCCAGTTAAGTTAAAAAAATACTGTCAGTTTGAAGGTACTCAAACTTTTACAACAATTTAGTTTAGTGTGTTCTGTTCGCTTAGGCATTAAGTAAGTGGTTTTGTAACATACAGTATTTGTTTGTAACATACAGTACTGCTATTTGTTACTTACATGCGACCTCATCAAGCCCTCCCATGAACGGGTGCGTCTTGAGTGGTCATTGGGGAGTTTTAGCAGGACGCCACCTCGAGATCTCGCTCTCACATTATCTAAAAATTTAACTAGGGCTGCCATTAATGATACATATGAATAATCTGCATTGGAAGTATACATTATCCTCTACACTTCTTCATGGATTTATACCGAGCATGCAGCAACCACCTATCAGCTGTCGCCCATTTCAACTATGACCGGCCCAGTACAAGACTTAAATATGAGACTTGGATAGTTAGTCCAGTCAGCAGTGGGTTAATTAGAATGTTAGTTGGTCGGTTCGTTAGTAGATACGTATGAGAAGTGAGACAGGGACTAAGTATTAGTGATGATTAGTCGTTTGAGTGGTTGTTAGTAATAGTTCAGTTAGTTATTGTTAGTAAGAGTCTCATTCTAATTCGGTCACAGATGTGTTGCTACCCTTGAGGACTAATATGGTCGCCTCTAAAAAACTTTTAGAAAAATATTATAAAAATTGCTTCAAGACACCTTTCAATAATTTCTAACAAAACAGCATTTGCCATTACTTTCAGAGTTAATTTTTCTATATTTTTGTTTAAAATATACTTATATAAGTATATTAAATAAAAATACGCGGTGACAGTTCATTAATCAAATGATCACGACAATTTGATTAAACGGCATCATAAATATTGAAGTATTAACACAATATTTCTTTTGATAAAACATTAAAATTAAGTTGGTGTAGGGTGATTTCTTTTCGTTAATAAAATTTACCAAATATTTATAAATAGCATAATTATTTTCAAATCAACAGAAGCGAAATAAATAATGTTGTGTTTGTAATTTTTAGTAAAGTATACAAGTTACACATCATTGTATTTGTATGAATAGTAGTAAGTATAAATAGGTAGGTGTAGGTCATAGAATTATAAAAAAATTATTCAATTTAGGTGTGGGTGGACTTATTGCAAGCTTAGTAAATATAGAGTACCTACTGTAAATACCTGTTATAGCAGCAGCTGTGATCTAGATATTTTACTTTTACATGATTGTATTCTAGTTGTATTTCGGGATATATTTGTATGTACAGCGATATATATAATATGACTTTTGACATTTGTTATTGAAAAGGGTGATACATTTATTACTATCACAATTACATATTTCATATTCAAAGCCTGGTTTTATTTTGTCCTTAACTTGTAAATAACTATAAAATTGCTTCAAGTTTTCGTTAGGTATTCTACATAGATATCTATAGGTACCTAACTTTAATAAATATCTGTCCCTACATAGGAGATATTTGAGAAAAAAATGTATGAAAGGTCTTCCTTGATTTTTATTTATACGTTGCTTAGAACCCGAGATATAAATGATATACCTAAGTTGCAGGACAACGTCTGCCGGGACAGCATACAATATTGTACTATCCAAGTCATTTGTAAAGAAACGTTTTATTCATATTTTTACAACCTTATATTTTTATTAATTAATTACTAGCTAATATCTATTAATTACTAGCACGCGAAAAGTGAGGCAGACAAATTCAGCTCGTAAAAAAAATGTAAATCGTAGAAAGAGAAAGGGCTTTGTCTAGAAAGATATTCTTTCTATCTCATACGTTCTTTAAAAAACCCATCTTTCGCACCCATACTTACAATAAATGATACAATAAACATTTATCATGGATCCAAAATGCAATAAATCCAAAATACAATAAATTAATTCTTGTTATATCAACGTAACACATTTAATGTAATAATATCTTTGTTAAAGCATAAAATTAAACAAGATATCTTTAGTAGCTAAACAATTTGATATACAAATTTGACGGACAAAGGAGTCGAACAAAGAAGATATCATTAAGCAATTAAGTGTCTTATCTGCAGAATGACAGCTGTATTAACAGTTATCGGAGAGCTGTAACCTTGAATCCACTGATCATTTATACAAACTACAGAATTATCTAATTACAATGAGACTCCGTCAAGATAAAAATGACTAGTTAGTGTGAGCTTTGTATCCCCAAGAACATTGTAGCTTTCAATACTTGGCTTGGCCACTGACCAAATCCGCACTGGAGCAGCGTGGTTTCCCTCACTTGTGAGGTGAGATATGTGCCCTGTAGTGGACCAATACAAATTTAAACCCATTCATCAATTATCTAAAAAATAGGTAAAATGTTTTAGATATTTGACTAAACAAAATACTATTTAAAGGAACGATAAACAATAATTTGTAAATTTATAAGATACTAGTGGTCCCAGCGTACTTCGTACCGCAAAAAATGTTTTGGTGATATATCGACAGCAACGCCACCTACCGGGTCCAATTGTGAATCTAAACCATTCTCGGATCCACCTGAAGACACACAAAAAATTTCAACCAAATCGGTCAAGCCGTTTAGGAGGAGTTCAGTCACATACACACGAACAGAAGAAATATATATATTAAGATTTGTTTAAATACATACATCACTATACTATCAGAACCGTATCAACTCGGGAACCGGAAAGTAGTCGTTCCTGCGCTTGCCGATATTATTTTGTGATTTATCAGCTAATTGCATTGCACTTAATTCAAAATCATCCCAAAGACATATTTACTCGAAAATGCTAAATCCTGCTAATTTTTGCAATTTATGGTATACTGACCAGCGAAATACTTGGTAGGTAGGTAGGTAAACAACCGGTAATGTATACTTTTCGGCTTCGCAAGGGCACCGGCCGTGCCTCAACAGTTCCGGCAAAAAATATTTACGAACATTCGATTTCGAGAGTTTGATGTTTCCAACTCACACCGATTAGGAAGACCAAGAACTTTAAACGACGGCCTTAAAGGCAAAAGTGAAAAAAAATAGTCGCTATTCGCCCAAGTACCATCGAAATACCTAATTGTGTTAATTTTTTTTATGGGATTAAGGTAGCGAACGAACATGCTGCACCACCTTCCGTTGTCGCACATGACAACTATGAGCGAATTAGAACAACACTCAAATCGGGACTGGGATAGTTAGTCCGGTTAGGAGGCGGTGTTAATAACAGTGTTAGTAATAGTAACAGTGTGATAGACAAAATAGACTAAAATAAAAAAAACTATATATAGATAAGGAAACCTTGCTATACATATAGATACCTATGTCATCCTCGTTATTGATTCAATATTAGTCATAACTCATACCTAAAATTATTATGTACCTACCTCAGAAGAAATGTGAACTGATAGATTCGGAGACGTTCCTTTAAATCTATTATTATGATAGGCCAAATTAACATCACAAGACATTTTAAAAACGATTCAAAATTTTAATCAGTGGTCTATATTTAATTATTCTGTTTGAGAGCTAATTAATTCTATATCGGCTCAAATAAATATTTCACAATTTTATCGTCCGATAATAATACCAATATACGATTGGGAATATTAATATCCAACGTTAGATAACAGTGAGAAAGTTTGTTGTAGCGACTCATGCGCAAGTCGCCCACATACTGTCTGTGCAAGACAATCTTTTAATAAAGACTGTGTGGACAGTTAAGTGCATCCGTTTATGGTCCAGAAGATAACCAAACGTGGTGTCGTCAGCACCAACGCTCCTGGAAGATAATGGACTTGGAAATCGGTAAAGACGACATCAGTATCGAAGATGGAAGGCTCATTGCATTTACGGATATTCACTACACAATATTTCGAGGTTTTACAAGTAAGTACATATCCTATATCTTTGTGATATTATTTTAACAAAGGTGTTTTAAGTTTTCTAGTAACTACTAATGTGTGTAGTGTACGTATGTTTTACTTGTTTACTGCAAGTGCCAGTATCACTTGTTGGAAATGTTGAAACGAAAACAAGTTACGAAATTCTTAAATGAATCGTTATTAATAATAATATAGGTTCAAAATGTTCAAATATTACAATTACGATTAAATTGGTTTCACAAAAACATATGACGACGAAAACAACACATTAATAATGAAGGCAACAATTTATCAAGTGATTATATAAAGCCAAACGTCATTTCACTTAAAGGACTTGGGGTCATATTTTATTCTGCTTTATGTACAGGAAGTCAACCTGGCTTTGAGTTAAAGATGAAATGCAATTTAATGTCTGACATGAATTTTATTTGAAATTTATTTAGGGTGTACACCTACTCTATTTAGCTCCATTTATCCTTGAACGAGTGATAGTGCGGATCCCACAGTTAATTTTTACTCTGAAGCATGTCACCGATGCCTTTCGTGGCTTTCGTGGCCATTTGTCATTGTAACATTTGTAACTACATGAAAAAAATTAAACTACCCAATCGCTTCAACAAACCGGATGTAGGGATTTGGACTATAGATATAAGTAACGTGTGATAACGCTTATTATACATAATTATTATTCTCATGCCCCAGTTTTAACACGTTCGCTGCGGAGCACGTATACGTCGTGTTTTTTCCATACAAAATTAAGATCGCCGCAGCGAATGTGTAAAAATAATTAAAGTAATCAAAATAATTTTGATTACCGACCAATTTGTAACAAACTTTCGTCATTAATTTTAAATTTACAGTACTTAGGTATGGCATTTCCTTCAACTGTATAGAACTATAAATAAATAGGTACTACATAATTACACGAGGAAACTTATTAATATTCATTGAATTTATTTTATGGTCCGGAAAGCTCAGCTCTCCTATTTGAAATAGTTTTGTAGGTACCTACTTTCACCCGTTAGTTAGTAAAAAGGCCAATTATTCTCCCTTCCTTCCTCGCTCGAAATCCTCGCTTCCTTCTTGATGTCCCGGTGATTATGAGTGGCAATGGCCACTTACCCACAGGAGGATCTCCGTGGTAAATAGTATCTTATATTAGGTCCTATTTCAATTAGCAAATCGACTTTGTGAACTATTTTTTTTTAAGTATTGGTGAAATGGGCACCCAAGTTCATAAATACTAGCAATTGAGTGTACCTATGTTAACCTAGGATAATCTCCAGTTAATATTGCAGTCATATTACAATCGATCATATTACAGTATTGTAATTGTTGAATATTGTGATGGAACACCTCGTTTATGAGCGTCGATGGCCCTTATAACCTTGACACGAACCGACATTGCTCTGAGTGAGTATCGTGTTGTAATGCATAATTTATTCCACTTAATATTAATTTAATTATCAGGAAGCATGGCAATGAGCATAATTGTAAACAGTGATGCTAATTTATTTGATTGTAAAAATCATTATTTTTTATAAGAAGCTACTAGAATACATATTATCAGCTACCTTGCTGAACCCGTTAATAGTCCAGTAAATCCATTTTCCCAATGTGATGACACGGTTGATTACAATGTGGCTGTGACACGCCACACGATACATAGGTATATTATAATTATTATATTATACCTAATGTCATTGCAGTGGGTAAGGGGTAGGAAAGGAATAAGGCCGGTTTCAATAGACGATGTTTTATTGAAACCACAGGACAACACTCGCGACACTGATACGGCGATTCGACACTGTTCACCGCACGTCACTTTACTGCTCTTCCATATTTTTCTTCTTTATTTTGACCTCCTTACGGACTTGCTTCAGGAACTGAACTTCCCATCCTTCAAATCGCCTTATATAGACCCCCCCCCCCTTAATTTCCAACACCAACATTACAAAATTAAAAACGAATCAATTGAAACAATGGAATTCGATGTGGCGTATGGAACCCATTATATTATATACTAAATATATTACGACTCAAAATATATTATAAAATATATATAGTTATTAATAGGAAGTAGTACTAATAAAGTAAATAGGTACTACACCCAAATAATGTATGCATTGTTTAAATACAATTACAAATTCAAAATACGACTGTTCACTTGTATCCCTACGTGGCCAGAGTGGTAATGATGCAAATATGATGCAGGCACGCTTCGAAATTCCAAATCAAAATAAATCTAATTATGCATAAGTTAATTATGCAATATGATCAATTGTTGTTAACATTGAATTCGGGCGCGAGGGAACGGTCAGATTTGAATATCACAAAAACCTTGCAACATAATATACGAGTAAGTTCGGTAAATCAAGCAAAATCTTCAACGTCAATTAACAGTTAAACCCGTTTTATTGTGACTCAGAGGCGAGTCGATGGTCTACAGTGACCCTGCCTAAACAGCGAAGGGTTCAGATGATTCTCAAATTAATATAAAAAATGGTTGTTTGTAAAGTCGGTTTAAGGACGACAATTTTACGTGATAACGTCATATGAAAACATTGACGAAAAATTGCATACTTTTAGGTTTAGGCCGATCGTGCCACTCTATCGCTTGTTCCGCGCTCTCACTTGCACGCTCGGCGCAGGCAGAACGTAACAATGACGTCATACTTTTTCGTGCGTGCAGCCGGCGTTCATCGATTTATAAAGACGTTATCACGTCAAAAATTATGTTCATTCCAAAGATTAATACTATAGAACGCGAATTGCATGTTTGGATCCGCTCCGATGACATTATTGTAAAAGGGCAAATTAATACACGAGCTCCATTTTACAATACATTTCTATTCAATGACAATATTGACATAATTCCTTTGTTCTTCTTAATCATCCGTTTATTCTTGTAGATGGCCTGTTCGCCGGCCAGTAACATTTTGTTAGAATACCTGAAACCTATGAAAAACTACCAACTGAATATCTCTCCTCTCCGCTCCTCAATCTACTCTCCACTCCTCAAGCCTGCACCTCACCACTCCACACCTCGCCTCACCAGCTCACCACACCTCACCTCTTGTCCCCACACCTCATATGACCATTTCCTGCTGATCCTGCTCCTCGCAGTTGTTTTAGTAGAGGTACAAAATTCCTCCGTTACAGTCGGCCATCCTGAAACAATTGCGGCCCGCAATTGGCACGCATACAAAAGTATCAACACTCAAGAAAATCGACATCAAATTGTACAGTGTCACATCAAGGCATACATCACCCTTGTTATGCTGAAATATACTCCTCTATATCTCCTCTACTGAGAACATGCACTTATGTCTGCTTATATTTTACCTCTCCTCTTTAATCAGATCGCTATAAATTCCAGTTTATTTTAATAGAGGCTTCACAAAATATTCTTCCAGAAAATGCCGATTTTATTGCAACAAAAACAATCTGCACATAAAGTCTATTCTTCATTTATTTTGCAGTATTACGTCTTTTGTCTTTTCCACTGACACGTTTATCTGACATTTTATAATATTTTCGACATCGCAGAATATTGTTATTTCTTTGCTTTACATAATAATAATATCTCCAGGGCGAAACTCTTTCTAAAGCGGAATGATACACCACCGGCCAATAATATAACACGAGCGCCACTCTGAACTTTTCATATATTTCATCGGAACTCATGAACTCTTAATTACAACGGCACAATTCACATCTTTCTGAACTCTTCATCAAATTGCTAAATCCACATTTTATCTTTTTATATCGAGAGGACATCATCATTTATAATCCATCTGACACATAGCCATAATGTCATATCTTATTTGAAATCTTACTCCTTTTAATCGAGAAAACTTTCAATTCCGGCAATTGCTTTTTATTCTCTCCATTCTTAACACGTGGGTTTTATGTTTTACAACATAAATATGCCACTTCTGAATGTAAAAGGGCAAATTAATACACGAGCTCCATTTTACAATACATTTCTATTCAATGACAATATTGACATAATTCCTTTGTTCTTCTTAATCATCCGTTTATTCTTGTAGATGGCCTGTTCGCCGGCCAGTAACATTTTGTTAGAATACCTGAAACCTATGAAAAACTACCAACTGAATATCTCTCCTCTCCGCTCCTCAATCTACTCTCCACTCCTCAAGCCTGCACCTCACCACTCCACACCTCGCCTCACCAGCTCACCACACCTCACCTCTTGTCCCCACACCTCATATGACCATTTCCTGCTGATCCTGCTCCTCGCAGTTGTTTTAGTAGAGGTACAAAATTCCTCCGTTACATTATTATTAGGATATTATGCTTGCCAATGATAAATACGGATCGTATGAGGCGGAAAGGGATAGCTACAGTACAATTAGGTACGCCAATTGACTCAGTTTTACTGTCCCACTTTTCACGCGCTAGTGACATAATAATGTATCTAATCCTTTTTTACTTATACATAATATAATTGATTAATCTCAGGTTTTTTCTTGGTACCTGTGTTGTTGTGTAGTTTGAGTGTGGTTTGAGTGCCGCTACACTCAAGTAAGTCTGTAAGCGTTGACTTTAAGTTTTGTGTTTATATTTACTTTGTTCTTAATGATGTAAATACTTCGAAAACGTTACAAAAAACTAACGAAGACGCAAGACGGTCCTGTACAGTGCATCATAGTCAATAATCAATCTCAACAGAACCGAGTTAACCAAATAAGGATAAGGTCGACAACATTACAAGTAGGCGAAGGACTGCAGTAACTGTACGACACAGTACCCATCATAGAGTGGTTCTAAGTACATAATATTTTATATCTAACACGTGTATTATAAACGTGTTACTTTAAGGAACTTGTTGGTTTCAATGTATGTTAATGTTATATGTATGTGTGTAAATTTTTATGAGTTACAGTAGGCGCTATATTGAATTACTTTTATTATTATAATCTAATTATATATAGCGACGGTTTGCTTCGTCGTTCATCATCCGCAATGTGAAGGTCTGGAATAACTTGCCTGCGTCAGTGTTTCCACCTGCGTATAATGTGGGAGTCTTCAAGAGGAGAGTGAATAGGCTTTTAATATGTTAGTATGTCCAATATCTTCGACTTCATCGCCCTACCACCAGGTGGCAGTGTTGTCAATGTATTTTATATTAATTAGCCGAGTTATGTTTAAATAAAATACTACATTGTACAATAAGGTCTTTCGATCCATCTAATGTCTTCTAAAGTTTACCAGTTTTAGTAGGTAGGTACCTACTTAGGTAGTTTATTGAGTAGGTAGCTACTCAATAAACTTTTTCAAATAAAATTCCAAAAAGTGAGAACAAATACCTATATACATATTATTATTATGTGTAAATAAGTATAATTACGTATAATCCTTCATCATTATGGTTTAGGTTTAGATTAGACTGGTAGATAACACGTTAGTGGTAGATGTAGCATGTTGGTTTTATCGCAAGTTGTAACTAAGTAGGTACCTATGTACCTAATATCACGTTCAGTGCGTAACCAGGTCGAAAACACTTTAGTTTCTAACACGTTACAGGGTCTGATACCTAGAACTTGTATCGCCACAATGAAAGATTTAGCATACTATTACTTATTCTGTGGTTTTAGGATCTGGTTGAAAACGCCGTCTCGCAGTAATGGAAAGAAATAAAAAATGGGTGCCGGAGTGAACGTGATATTTTACTAAAAATACAATAATATAATACTTTAAAATATTATCACTTATTACGGTTAATTTACAATTAACGATTATTGCTAGAATTAAGGTATCATTCATCTGGTCACTGAAAAATAGGTAAATGTTAAAACGTTAAAATACGTTTTATGTTATAGGCGTAAACAATTCGCATATCATACTTAGTACATTGTAAGCTTCTCTTGTGCGCGTCAAGTCTACCGACCGACACCAGGCAGTCCCAGTCTCTACAACGCAGGCGCATTTGTTAGCCGTGCGTAAATGCGCGTAAATAAAACAAAATAAATATTCATAAAATAAACAACATGGACCCAGAAGTCGGAAGTTACTCTAACGGACTAGATAGTGATGTTACTGTATTTACCGACGTGTGCTGTAAATTTTCTGGTAAATTTCTGGTAAAAATAAATTCATTGCTTGCATTGCATCGGTCATACAACTGTTGGTGAAAGTAAAGCATGCTAAGTAAAATGCTGTGGTAACTGGCAATATTAAATATACCAGAATTGTGTTGGATAAAAAAAACTTAGTTTGTAAAATATCCTTAATTAATCACGTAATTCTAATTGACTTTAATTTATCAGAATTAATTAGTCTTATCTGTTTGTTAATTTCAAATATTGTCTTTCAATCTATATAACATGCATGTATAAAAGGAGAAGCTGACTGACTGACAGACTGACATATCAACACAGGGCCTAAACTATAAGGGTTAGAAACTTGTGATTTTTGTAAATTCACCCCCTAAAGCTGAAACACGTGTTACACTATCATGAAACAAAAACAAAACACTGAAAATACAAAACAGTATCTATAATTCGACAAATTGCGTTGCTTGCACAATCAAAATTTATTTTTTTTAACTTTTAAAATGTTTTAATATTTATTATTTTATTCCGGACGAAGAAACACAAAATCCAAAAAGTCCTCCAAAAACATAAATATCATAAAAATTGTTCCAGTCGTTCTTGAGTTATAAATAGTGTAACTAACACGACTTTCTTTTATATGCAATAGATATCAATGTCGTAAACTCATCGTAAAAGTAGAATGATTATTTTTACCTACACTTTTCTCATGCGTCAAAAGTACTCCTGAACCTTAATTATTCATTTTTAATCTATAATTTTAATCTGTCATATTAACATAAATATAATTTTAACCCCGGTTTACCTTTAAAAAAAATACTAAAAAGTCACGGTAATCGATTTTATTGACTAAGCTGATCAAAAAAGTGATTCTGATGCCATTTTAGCCCATGGTCCCATACTTATATATAATTTCGATTACCACAAGCCTTTTCTACACAAGAATAGCGTCATAGGTATATTTAATCAAAATAGGGAAATACAGCCAAATAGTATTTTAATTGACATGCCGAGTTTTTATTCACATCACTATTATTTAGGTACTATAAATCATAGAATATGATAGGATGCTGGGTTTTTATAAACATCACTTTTAATTAATAATTCATCGGTTACACTTTTTAGAGGCGTAAATCTTAGTAGTTAGTTAGAATGGTTGCACTTCAGATTACGACCAAACTTTAGTGACAACGTCGTCAAATATTTCTTTCATAACGATATTCGACCGCAAACGTAAGCCGAAAGAAGCCAAAATCATAATAAGATTAACAATGTGCAAAATACATATTAATTACAATTATTATAGCTAAACAACAGTACAGATTTTAAATTAACATGAAAACTCGAATGTCGAAGCATTTTGAAAAGTAAAAGTATAACAAAACGTAAGTGAAAGTGTCAGGAGGTTATGGCAAGACGCTCGTAACGCTGAACTAAAAAGTGCCATTAAAAAGTTTTGTATATCTTGGACGTCGTAGATAAGTATAACTAGTAGACAGCCTAGACTCTAGGCACTAGAGTACGATTGACCCCATTACCATGTCAGCAGATCACGCTGTCATAAAAGACGAAAAAAACAATATAAATATACTTATATAATTATTAAAACATACCTACTCCTAACATTTGCAAATTGATAGAAGTTACACGAAAGGTATATAATACCTACAATGGGGAAATTACCTTTCGACCCCTGAAAACACACATCCTACTCCTTTCTAGGAACATAATCTTGTTTTATTTCTATCTTAAGATTGCTGCATGGTATAGTCCCTTTGGGTTGGGTCGGATCCCTATTATTTGTTGTGACATCGAATCGACATCGGCCACAGTAACACGTACTTATTCTGTTAAAGTTCCAAAATAAATGTCTTCCTATTTCCGTTCAAGGGATAGAGCGCTTTGACAGACAGACAGACAGCGGAGACACATTAATAGGTTCCTTTACCAACGGAACCCTTAAAATGTTTTTTCAAACAAAGAGCACTAAAATGAAGAAACACATTGGAACAGCATTTTGTTAGCATCGGTTCATTCGCCTTTGACACGAGTTGTAAAATGAATGTTATGGCAATGTGAATCTTATGTCTTGGGAATAAGGTACAATATGCAAGTTAAAATATTTATACAAGTTGGCGAATTGGCAATATTGTAATTTTTAGGTTTGATGTTTGAACTTACATGAAGGAATTATAAATAAATACTGGAGATTTAGTTGCAGTTTTATTTATTACACACACAATGTATTACAATTGGTATATTGGTTAGAGAATTTGTAACAGTAACAAACAAAACACAACAGAAACAATAGACACATTTAAAAAAAAAAAAAAGTACAGTGTTGCCTATCTAATATTATAAAAAAAAGAATTAGCTAAATCGGTTAAGCGGTTCTCGAGATTTGCACTTACCAAAAAAATCAGCGATTCATTTTTATATATAAGATAACAGTGATGTGTATAAAAACCCAGCATCCTATCATATTCTATGATTTATAGTAAATAACAGAGATGTGTATAAAAACTCGGCATGTCAATTAAAATACTATTTGGCTGTATTTCCTTATTTTGATTTAATATACCTATGACGCTATCCTTCTGTAGAAACGGCATGTGGTCATCAAAATAAATGCACCAGGTCTGACTCTCTCCAGGTCTGACCTCACACATCTCCAGTGGATGTGGTCGACATTATTATGGGGAGAGAGTGGCTTTCTTGTAAGATTCAAGGACGGGTGAATCAGTCTATTCCATTTAAAAAGCATTGTCGTCGACGTGATTCCATAAATCGTCTTGAAATACACGATTATTTTATGAGATAGTAAAGGACAATGATCACACAATATGGGACCATGGGCTAAAATGGCATCAGAATCACTTTTTTGATCAGCTTAGTAAATAAAATTGATTACCAAGTCACGTAAGTATTTTTCAAAGGTAAACCGGGGTTAAAAATATATTTATGTTATTAAGATATTTACAGTTCAACATACCTTTTCGACATAGATGACAACTTAATTCATTATACTCGTACTTATGATAACCATAATTTTACATCTAAATCACGTGCTGCATCAAAAACATATTTCACTTATACCATAATATTTTTTTATAATATTTTCTTACTTATTATATCTTTATAATAAAATCCCCTGTTCTAAATACTGATTCTAATACTTAGACGACGGTTAGATTAAAAACTAATAATTATGGTTCTGGAGTTCATCCGAAGTGTGAGAAAATTGCAGGCAAAAATAATCATTCTCCTTTGTATAGAGACTAGTTTAGTAATTAGACTCTTAAATGGAGATATAATCGAATTGCCCAACAACCAATTTTTATCTGGCGGTATATTCATTTCACGTTTTCCATACTTTATCTTACCCTTTAGCACTTGGTTGTTCTAGGTTCTAAGTTCACTGAATTAAAAACATTTATTTTTGCAATTGCAACAAATACAAAAACTCGCTCTACCAACTAATAACACTCCCTCGTTACGCTTCGAGAAACTTGCATTGTTTCTCGCAACCGAAACAGTTTTTACATATTACATATTAGGATTTTCATGTTTACAAATTATGTTTATAATGCCGTTAAATCCCGGACCACGAGAAATTTATTTGGGTAAAACCACAGAACATTTAAGAGTTATTTTTAAATATTTTGTAGGTAAAACTGTTTAAATTTAATGCCTTTTGAAAGTAAGCAAAACATTATGTACGTACTGTGTAATTACAGTTTCTTGGCATAAAAATAAAAATTAAAAACCGGAAATGGGTTGACCCTACAGGTCATCCTTGAATCTACCCGCTATATTCGAGCTCTTCTCTCGAAGCCGTCGACAATATACTTCCCCATATAATTCCCCGTTTTAGAGGTCTTAGAACTAAAAAAACTCAAGAATGCATTAAGTAAGATATTATTTCTTCTCCGGTTGAATTTAAAGATACGAGCGAAATTATTAAACATGTTTTAGACATTATTGTACATTTTTTTTAGCACGGTTTTGGTTTGGCAATGTAGCAATTTCAATGCTTAAACAACCGAGTGGAAAAACAAGTTTATTACTTAGCGATTTATTATGCTTGCCAAAGATATTATAACTATAGATATATACATATATTATGTTATGTTTATTAACGCGAGTCCCACTTTTAGATTCGCTCCGATGACATTACTGTAACTATGTGAAAGATAATTGACAGCCTCACTGTACTATTGTGAATATCACAGGTTCTAAGAAGAAACACGCTCAATTTAATTGAGTAGTGTCATGAAAACTGCATCAAATTTAATTCAATAGTTTTCTAGGTTTTCCGTAAAAACGTACAGGTAGACAGACACAAATTCTAAAAATAATCATTTTGACTTCTCTCTCTTCTCTCTTCTCTTCCCTATATAAAGACCCCTCATACAATTTTTCTCCCTTAGAATAATGACATATAGAAACGAAGTCCGCGCGGCTACTTTGACAACTTTAAATGTGAGTAGTAAATGTCACCAAACGCCGGCCAGCTCCGTAGTGTTCAATGACAATGCGCACCAGACATGTCTCGCGGAAAAAAAATAATTATGACGATTTGTGGGGTTAAATTTTGTCACAACACATTTGAAAAACAAAAGAAGTGTAATAACATCGCTTTTCACAGGTAATCTTTCAATATTTCATAATATCTTGTATTTAAATAGGTTTAAATAAAAACGTTTTGTTTCAATAATCAGTGTTGCCCAATTGTGAAAATATATTTTCCCATTTAAAGTGACGAGTGATATAAGGCTTAGTCGTGGAGAAGTATATTGGAAGCCAGCCAAAAATACACGAATATGTTCAAAACATTTTAATAATGAAGATAAGTACATTACACAGGGTGGATCGTGTAGATTGCGTGAAAATTCTGTCCCTGTTAAGGTATAATTATTATAGTTGTTATTCATTATTATTTTAATTATTATTATTAGTTATTATTATTATATCATGCCTATTGTCAATGTCATTTTCATCTTAATTTTATTGTTGTTTTCACAGATACAAGTTCACAGATATAATAATATGGTCCATAGAGTAGTAAATCAACAAAGCCCATTGTTATTTGTTTTTTCACAGAGTATATTTAATATTGGAACAAAACTTTTTTACTCAATGCTGTTATTAAAATATACTAAGTTCCTGTGTTCATGCTTATGTTCAGATACGTAAAAGATATGTAAAAAAATAAATGGTAAAAAAATTGGTGTTAATATTTTCTTGCATTATTCTAAGTTTTCTCCTATTTTCTTTTTATGTCTGTACATAGGAAAAAAATTGACTATGTCTGTACATGTACTATACAGCCCAGTTAGTTTTATTATAGGTATAGAGTGATGATCGCCGTAACTACGGAAAACATGCGCCTACAAATCGTATTTTACATAGGAAGCGCCGAACACCCCTTCGTAGCTTTGCGTAGCAAAACATGACGTCAGCTTCCTATGAAGAAAAATCACAAGCCGTGATTGCCTAAGAGGAAAGGAGGCTTACTTAATAATTAATTAATAGTTTACAAGAAATGAAAACTATTAATAATTAGGATGTATTTATCAATAATAGATAATTATAATTTATAAACTTTATATGGCGTGTTTTTGACCGGGATTACCGATCATGCTCTAGCCGCGCACTCTCCGCCCTCTATCTCTAAAACGATTCAACGTATAAAAAAATCGAAACACAAGTTGTAGGGCATTTATTCCTCTCCAATATTGGTAATTAATAAAAATTGCAAAGAACTAATAGGAAACGAGATATTTGCAAAAAATGTGCAATATATAGTTTTTTGTGACCTTTGTAAGAGTCGCGGGCACTCTACCATAGTCCATAATTATGTAGGTTTTGAGACAACTTCTAGGATGTCAAAATGCAAGTTTATACGAGTTTATAGCTGGGTACCTATCTCAAATTCCGGGATACTTACATAAATTTGACTAAGATGACTAGACTATAAAGTTTTTTTTAGATTATTATAGTGTTATTCTACCAATATTAATTTAAAATAGTTTTTTTGAATGTGAAGAAGTATTTTGAAGTGAATATCTTTGCTCCTACGGGTAGAAATTAGCTTTTAAAAGGCACATTGGCACATTTAACTCGTTTTCAGAATTTTTAGCACTTCGGCCCTTGTCCTACCGAAGTTGCGATATTATTATATTATCTAATTTTCATTAGGTGCACGATACACGGTAGACGTAGACGTAGAATAGATAATAAATCTATTCTAATGTACCTAATATGTATGTAGATACCTATGAGTCACAAATCACAATATCATAATAAATATGCAATCTGTGATGAGTAATATTAAAATAACTTAATCTTATTTTATCTTTACATCCACATACTTAGTAGGCAACAGTTTGTAATAAGTGTGTTCAATGTCCATAAAGTTTTTAAAATAAATTAATGTTTTGTGATACGTGTCACGAAACACGATAATAACACCAGTAGGCGTATTTGTTATCTACTTGATGATACTGACGTTTGTGTGTCGACAATCGTGAACTTTCGCCTAGAGATTATACATACGTACCTACTTTTAATACCTATTTATTAATTTGGTATTAGACTATTGTATTAAAAAGAATTGAATCTTGACAGACAAAAGATAGATCCATTAAAAACGAAAATTATACATCCTAATCTCAATTGGGGTTATAATAAAATAAAAAGGTTACTTTATGCCTGTTGTGTTTTTTCTTTTTTACTCTTCTTTCTTGGTCGACAACGCATAGGTGATACCGTTGATGTTACTGATATATATCCAAGGTGATGGTGACCACTTACCACCAGTTGGCTCGTAAGCCCTTTTCCGTCTATTAAAGTAGGTAGTTAATATGGAACGTTTCAAACATTATCGAACGGACATAACGTTTAGTTTACTATAAAGTTAATCTGGCAATTAGGTGTATGAAATTAATAAAAAAAATGTACCTAATTAGAATATAATATAATATATAACTTACTTGACACTCGGGTAAATCAGCCGTATTTGTGTTGTTTTCGTTTCGTGATTTTTCTGAAAGTCCAAAATGGTTTCGATTATTATTAATAAAACAAATAAAGATGAATTATATCCAAGGAGTCCTAGTGCGACAGTGTGAAAATGTAAACGTTTTAATTTCTCTAATTATTAATTTGAAACCTTCAATAGCTCTTTAACGTTTTTATTTTTATTTTATTACTAGCTGTCCCAACCACGCGTTGCTGTGGCTCAGTGATTATAATAGATTAAATTATTTTTTTACTCATTATTTTGATACAATCAAATTAAATTAATTAGTATTTTTTTACTAAACATTTAATTTACAATTAAAATATATAAAAACTATCCTATATCTCAAGTTGGACCAGACTGCTCACGGTGTGCCAATTTAATTTAAAATCGGTTAAGTAGTTTAGGAATCCATCGCGTACAAATATCGTGACAGGAGATTTATATATATTAAGATAATGTATGATGACAAGTTTTTCTCATTCTTAGCTCCATCATGGTACTCAAGAAAAAAGCGTAAGAATGCAGAGCAGAAGATTCTCGATGGAGCGTGTGGAGCGCTCCGGCCCGGCCGCCTCACCTTCATCATGGGTCCATCAGGAGCCGGGAAAACGACGCTTATGAAAATATTAGCTGGACGCAAGTAAGGACTTCTGTAAACATATATAAAGTGCCGCTCGTGGAATACAAAGAGGAGGTGTTGTTATTAGATTTCCTTAAGAAACAGTGCGTGACATTTTGCGGGGTGCGAGGGGAGTTAAGTCCCTCCCACATTTCTATTTTCACCTACCGGCCAAAAGCAAAACTACTTTCTTGTTTACGTTACGCAAAACTACGTTGTTCAACTAGCTCACACTAGATGTCATGTCGCTAAACGTCGGATTTAACAGGGACGTACTCAGAATTTTCGTAACAAGGATATTAAATTGCTTTTTTACAGCATTTTTTTTCATATTTATTTATTACTAGCGACCCGCCCTCGCTTCGCTTCGGAAACTTATTCCTTCGGTTTGCAAAGATTTAGTTATATATTTTGGATAATTCACAGGATATCTTTATAAATGATAGCTTTCCCCCGCGGCTTCGCCTGCCATAAACCCCTAAATGTATAAAAGTTGATAAAAATTTGCGCCCCCCATTTACCCCCTTAAGGGATGTTTTTCGAAAAAATATTTTATAGATGTTTCATAATTCTCAATGAAAAACCTTCATACTGAATTTCATTCGAATACCTTCAAAAACGGCAAAGTTTCATACTAACTTTGCACCCCCGTTTTACCCCCTTAGGGAGTGAATTTTCAAAAATCTTTTCATAGTGTTCCCCCACGTTATAAAAGGAGCCCCTGTGCAAAATTTCAAGTTTCTAACCCTTATAGTTTAGGCCCTGCATTGACATGTCAATCAGTCAGTCAGCTTCTAGTGCAGAGCAACTTTTTTCTAATACTTAAATTATTAAACTCGTGATATCTTTCGAATGGAATGTCCGAATTGAATAATTTAAAAAGTTATATAAAGGTAATGAAGCAGTTTTAAATATGAACTAATTTATTTTGATAAGGATTAATACTATAAGGATAATAAGGTACGTCATCGCGGTAAAACTCTACTATATACGTAATTGCTCTAAAACTCTACTCGTTGCGGCGTCTTCATGTGCTCCTTCCTCAAGAACTCTTTACCAGCGGCAAATCGTTATCTCCAATGCTAAGTATGTGACTTAGCATTGGAGATAACCTGTAACAACAAAAAGAAGGTCATCTATATAATTAAATATTAAATTAAACAGCGACTACGTAAGCAAAGATGCATCGATAGCATGGATGTTGACTTTGATTAACAGAAATAAAATTGTTTTTACAAAGAAACACTAACTTATTTCGTACAAAACGGCAATTTCATAAGTAATTAATCTAATATTAATAATACATAGCCGTGTAGGTATGTTTTACCACGTATTTAAATTTGTATATAATATTATAATTTATATTATATTACCATTAATTGATCTCTAAATGCGGCTCTGTCTGATGCACTCTAGTGCCACCTAGTGTCTAATAGATTTAAATGTATATGATAGCCGACGATAAGCGAGTTTTCTAGAAATATTTTAATTAAATTACGTATAAAATTACTTACACATGAAATGTGATGCTATTCATTGCATCAGAACGTCTATCCGAGTACTTTTTGCACGATAAAACACAACACTTCATCGTTTTTTTCTTGATAACACGGAAATATGATTTATTTTGGAATGACAATACAGTGCACCCTACCTGCACCTAGTACGAACGCTGACAGGGTACTGACTAAAGCCACGCCCCCTGTGATGACGTCAGGACCTAGTTGATAATCACAGTGCACAGTTGCTTAGGCCGACTCCTCTTTGTATTTGCTTCGTGGTTTTATTACATTTATGTGCAATGATTAAACTATTAGAGGTGTCGAAACGTCGCCATAGTACGTACCTAAGAAGTACTAGGTTTTACTTATTCTGTGGCCATAAAAAAGCTATTGTTGGTGAAATGGTTGGTGATGATGATGAGCATTTACTCAAAGTACATAGTTTTTGGTATTTTTAACATAGGGCATTGTGATTTATAGGTAGGGCATTGCCCCACAATGCCCCCCCCCCCCCTCTAGCTATGGCCGTGCCCCACAATAAAAGTTATTGTACCTATTAGATGAGCATTGAGCACTAAAAATACATAGAAATCAAGGACTGAAGTAGACCAGGCGGAATCGTAATGAATAAAATTTTAAAGCCCAGAGTAACTCTTGAGGCTACCTATATCTAAGGATCAGTCAAACTATGAAAACAGAACAAAACTATTAAAGCTATCAACTGCATTCACTAAGAGTACTTACATAAAAATAGCATTTCTCTTCATATTTTCTCTTTTCTCGAATATTCTTGATGTAACGAGACAAGAAATGATGTGCGCAGTGTCGCGAGTGTTAGGTACCCTGTGGTGTAAATAAAACGCCGTCTATTCGAACCGGACTTATTCGATTCCTTTGTGGATAACCATGACGAAATAAGCGTTTCTTATTCTTCTTCTTCTTCAAGAAATTTTGCCACTAGCGATCACCCATCCAACTACGGACCGTGCCCGCCGTCGATAAGTTATCGACAAAGTTAAGCAACACCGGCTCAACCGGCTGGGCCCCCGGGCTATGAGCGCTTCACTAGCGATATCTTAACAAGGTCGCTGTGTCTGTTATGTATGTTAGATCGTTAAAACTACGCAACGGATTTTGATGCGGTTTTTTAATAGATAGTGATTGAAGAGGAAGGTTTATGTGTAGGTATAATATATTAAAGTTTTGTGTAAATTGGTTGAAATATGACGATAACAGTTGGAAAAAATCAGGTCACCTGGGAGCTTTCAGCGAAAACGCTGCCTAATCCCTTCGAGATATATGTAATAAAGCAATGTATGGATGAAATATTCCTCTTCTATTGGTCTACAATAAAGTCCGCGATGGCATGTCTATGTTTTAATGATAGCTTACTATACCCATTCTAAGTTTAAAAAAAATGGTCTCGTATTTTGTCATCCAACATCAAAAAACAAGTAAGTTTAAACCGTTGTTCCAGGAAAACAGGAGTGACAGGGTGCGTGCAAGGCGCTGGTCGTAACGCGGTACTGGTGGCGCAACACGCCACGCTAATAGACGCACTCACAGTAAAAGAAACATTGTACTTTGCCGCATCTCTCAAACTACCCAATCTGACTAAACGGGAACGTTCACATACGGTAAATGCAATGCTATAACTGTAAAAAAATTTGGTAAAACCAACCCACCTCACGTTTTTTAACATGGTTTTACTATTTTTATGAACAATATCCTAATCATTTACTACTGACAAATAATTTGTATGTCAGCTCGTATTATAATTATATCCTGCTTCGTTCAAGGAAATGTCGTATTTATAGGTTGACATTGTGTCAAGGCAGTTGGGTATCACAGATGCGTACAATACGAAGGCCGGACTGCTCTCGGGGGGAGAGCGGAAGAGGCTGACCATCGCGACTGAACTGCTAACGGATCCCACTGTTTTACTTCTGGATGAACCGACTAGGTAAGAGAAAGGGAAAATATTGATAAAGACTACGAGAAGATGTTTGCATCTATCCAACCTGAAACATCCATCCAAAGGTCTCTCACTCTATCTCAGTATATCCACCCTGAACGGGGTGGATGATCGGAATTCATGAATTTAATTTTCTTCAGATTTTCTCCGACATGAATGTAGTATTTACTGTTAAAGAAAGACGAATTCATCCAGGACACACCCAACATCAACAATAATAAAATATTTCTTTTCACAGCGGATTAGACTCCGTATCTTCAATGTCAGTGACGAAAGCTCTCCAAGCAGTAGCAAGGGGTGGTAGAACAGTAGCTTGTGTGATTCACCAACCTTCCTCCAAATTGTTCACGTCAGCTGATGACATAGTTCTCTTAGCCAACGGAAGGACGCTTTATTGTGGAGCCATTGTTGACATTTCTCATGTTCTGAAATTGGTGGGCCTGGCGTGTCCTTTATATTACAATATGGCGGATTACCGTAAGTATTAAAAGTTAGTTTTCAAGAGCTATGTGCGTCATACAAAGTGTAGCTAAACATACACATTAAAATAATATTAGCTGTTCCATTTTCAGAATGGAATACAACGGAAATGATTTGATAACAATGGCTGATAAACTTGGATAATAAATGTAAATTGACTTGTTATAGTTTTAGAAATAGCTACTGGAGAACATAATGGGAACTTAGTGCGCCTGGAACTCGAAGCTAAAACATATGCATTAGAAATGAAGAAAATGGCTCAGAAAGAAACTCTTCCCAAAAATGAAAAAGGTTATTACCATTTATTTTTGCTTTATTTTTAGAAAAACATTTTGGGAATTTGACTTGGTACCGATTGGTGGAGTTACATTTAAGGATATTCTCTAACCGTGTGTGACTTGTGGACCTGAAGTCCCCGGTGAGATTCTTTCACTTGATATAATTATGATATATTTATATGTAGGTACATAATTCTACTCAAGGGTAATTAATGCATAGATTAATGGAGTATGGAAATCTCGGGCAAAACGCATAATCAAAAAGTGGTAACTAATAATAAAACTCTAATGTGATAAAGGAATAGGTAGAATTGCTTTGCATTTTATGTATGATGTGTAGGTACTTATTTTAGTTAATAATCATTGGATAAAGTATATTACAATAAAAAATAAACTGTTTTAGCAAAGTTACAAGTTAGGTATCTATTTTACCTTGAGGATTAAATCTATCAAAACCTATTAATCTAGTCAACATGTTCAAAAACGTGCTAAATAGAAATAAAGCTCCCAAAAATATGTGCGATAGCACATTCGATTTGGAATGACGTCTAGAAAAATGTTTTTAAGGGTTTATTAGCACATAAAAAATTGGGATTGTTATTAACAAAATAAGAAAATATTTTATTATTAGTATTTAGTTTTTCGTTAAAACTTCTAAAATAATAATATTTAAGGAATTTTGAAAAAAGATCCTCAAAGAGGAGGAAATTTCCAATAATACCTAAGTCCCAAGTCCCTGAACTCTATCTATCTGTCTATAGAACATAATGCTAAAGAGAAATAAATAATTATATATTAGTGTACCTACCCATAATTATAGGGTGCCACAGCAAGCACATTTTTGCAGCTAGACAATTTACAGACATATAATGAAATGAATTTGAAATTACACAAAATATAAAAGATAGAGTAGGTACAACAACAAAAATATATGCTTCTTGCCCGGGCTTTCCGGCTTTATCTACATAATTATTTATTAACATTAATTATAATTGGGTCATTGACACCTGATTTTATGGCGATTTATGATTTTACGATGTCATCGGCAGCTAATCATAAAACACCCAAGGTAAGTAAAGCCTTCACTTTGAACGTGATCCGTATCTTGAAACGAATTTGATTTGCACATTATGAATATAATTATGTACCTACCTACATAAAATATTCCATAATGTTCAACGGACCACCGGCTACCTTTCTGTAAAACTCATTAACCATTTTTTACTAACTGCTGTATACCTGCGTTTTATAAACGTTGCATAAACAAAGCATTTTACGTACTTTAAACACCTAGGTACTTTAAGCACATAAAAATTTATTATTTAATAAAACGTAACGTTTGATCTGGTCCGTGTCTGAAATTCAGAATATTTTTTGTAATTTCAGACAGTTCGACGGAAGCAGAAGCGTTACTTAATTCAAATAACCCGTTCGACAAAACATTCAGCGCAAGCTGGGGGCAGCAAATGGCAGCATTATTGAAGCGGGGTTACCTTGGAGCTCTCAGAGATGTTCATTTATCCCAGGTACAGTAACACACACAACCGTTACACACACAAATTACACATTTTGTGTGTAACGGTTGTGTTACACATTTAAAAATATATCAAAAGTACTTAGAAAAGCACATTTCATATTCTGACTCACATATTGGACTTATCGGTCAGGAGATAACTAATCTAATGAAAATCTAATGGACAAGTGTTAGAAGCCCAATAGCAATCAGCATTTACATGGTCGCTTGAAAGGAATATGAACTTCAAATTGGTACCAAAACTACCTGTCATAAATTAATTTTATACAGCAGGGTCATAGGTATTGTACCATCGACGGCCTAAAATTTGTTAATTGTTACTATAATAAAACAACAGACCAATCCAAATATTAGATATTAAAATCCCGCGAGACTTCAAACTGTTCTCAAAATATTTGCAAAATTAAGCCACATAGCATAGGTAGGTAGATTTTGGACTCCTAATAGCTGTTAACGTCTTAGGTCTCCCATCCTACATGTTCCAACTAAAAGTATTTTACCATCTGTACTAAACAGGTAGATATTGTTCGATAATTGTAGGAATTGTTCGATTTAATTCCCCCATCCCCCTTCCTCCATCGAACAACCCGACGTACAGCGGGTATCCACCCTTTCGTCGTGAACATTCCACCGATGCGAACGAAACGGTTTGCTTCGTCGTTCATCAGACGTACTGCGAAGGACTGGAATAGCTTGCCTGCGTCGGTGTTCCCACCTGCGTATAATGTGCGAGTCTTCAAGAGGAGAGTGAATAGGCTTTTAATAAGTTAATGTGTCCAATATCTTCGACTTCATTGCCACTTACATCAGGTGGGATTGTTGTCAAGCATTTACTTATCTCATGTAAAAAAAATATACAATATAGTATTCTGCAATATACCTACATACCTAGATTATCGTCGCACCAAAGTACGTAATTAATATTCCACAGTTAGTTATATTCCCAACAAAGTACCCATTGAATATTTCAACAAAATTTCCCACATGAGTGATTGTTATGTAAAGCGTGTAATGGGTGAGACAAACAAAAAAATATGATTAGTTATTTTCTGGGAGACGACTAGGTACTAAGAAAATTGCTTGTCGATCAAAATTAATCCGAATCAAAATAGGTAGGTACTAGATTCGCCAGATACTTAGGTACCTATAAACTAAATACATTTTATTTTTACGTGTACTCAATCAAGTTACCTTAGATTTGTGTATAACGAAAACACAAGACAGAACTTGTAATGTTAGTAGTTATTTATAACGGTTATCCATCCAGATCCGGATCGTCACACATTTCTTGGTGGCACTGTTACTCGGTGCCCTGTATAATGGCGCCGGCGAAGACGCGGGGCGGATGCTCTCAAACTCCGGCTGTCTCTTTTTCTTCCTCCTGTTTTTGTACTTCTCCAATGCTATGCCTACAATCCATACATGTAAGTACCGTGACATGCAACATTCATTGTGATTATTGCTGACCTCGTAGCCTAGTTGGTAATGGCCCTGCTTGCGAAGCGAGGGGTCCCGGATTCGATTCCCGGTCGGCCCAGATGTGAGAAATATGTTTGAACTCGGGTCGATGTTAGTGATGTGTTATTTGTGTTGTCCACGCCACCCGCGACACAGGGAATCCTAGTGCGGGGGTATGGAATGTTAGCGTTCCATACGGGGGTATGGAACTAGGCACTAGGTTTTATAGCGTTTTTATTCCCAAAGTGAAATATTCAGAAGTAGGATCTATAATATACTTATTATTATATTAACTGACCCGATAAAATGACTTGAATGGCAGTTACTTGGACTGTAGGTATGCCACAATTTGCGTTGTTTTCGTGAATTATCATAATTTATAAATATGTCTCGACCTTCCCGATTAGGTAAGTATTAATAATTATGCATTGATAGATATAACATGTACCTAACATAAAACAAGCCCAGATAAAAAGATATGCGAAGCGGATCAAAGTATTCATCATTTAGACAAATTTTATTATTTTACAGTTCCAGTAGAATCGACAGTAGTCCTCCAAGAACACCTAAACAAATGGTACTACTTATCAACATACTGCGCGTCAAAGATTTTAGTGGATCTACCTTTACAGGTGAGATTTTATTTTAATGATTTCGGCACGACTTCCTATTGTTATATTGCTAACTAAGTACTTAGATAATACTACTTACATACTTAAACTATATATTATTATACTTATACTTGCTTTCATTGATCTCTAGAACTAGACATATTATAGGTACACCTGCTTACGTAGGTAGGTACACCTACTCCGGACAGGCTATGGTGTCTACTCTACCGTTTGACAATTTCGCTGAGTTATGAATATGATTCACAAATTTTGACCATTCGATGCATCAATGCAAAATCTCATGACGAACGCAGTTTTCAGAGACCTCGCACCTTCACACTGATCCGATCCATCTAGCAGAAAAAAGACGAGCATCATATTTCTTCAAATATTACACACCTAATGAAATACGAATAGCTCAATAATTTAAATAATATAAACAAGAAATTGTGTCTATTCACGAATCCTACCTACCGTCTAAAGAGTTTTTTACAAACTCGTTAAGAAGCGTTTTAGCTTTTTTTAAAAGTAGGCATATCTTATATAATTATACATAATTACATAATATTATGTATGTTTCAGATATTGTGTGCGACCATATTTGTGTTACCAGCGTGGTATTTCACATCGCAGCCGATGGAGACGTACCGTCTCGGCCTAGCTTGGGCAATATGCACATTGATTACTATACTGGCACAGACTTTTGGCCTGGTCGTTGGAGCTGCATGTGGCGTCAAGGTACCTGTACTTTTTTCAAATCTTTAAAATTAGGAAGGCATTTCGGTTAACATAAACTTAAAATATTGTAATGTTGTAAATAAAATGGTGCCATATTACTAATATAGAAAACGATTACAAGAAGCTATAGAATATAATTATTAAGGTCGGCTCATGCGCTGTTTATCGATATCTTCATATACCAGTGGCGGCTCGTCCTAAGGAGCGCTGGAGCAGTGCACTCCCACAAAATAAATGTATATCATCCCACAAAAACTACAAACATATTGTATATTTTTCTATAACCCTTTACATTAATTTTAAACACTCATAACAGTTGTTTACTATAGTATAAAGTTATAAACAATTACCTACATACAAAGTTTAAATTTTCTTATCAAGATTTAAGTATGTAGTTTCAAGATGTATCGAGTGGAGCGCCCACAGATTCCGCTCCTATGAAAAAAAAGTTAAATACAATTCGTAGAATTAATTTCAATGAGTGCGAAAGAGAAGTATCAACGGTTGAAATAGAAGATTTCGTATGAAAAGTTAATCGAATTTGGAGCGCCGCTCACGCGCGGCGTTGCCAATTTGATGCCAATGCCAAATTTCGGTCGGGGCGGCAACGTGGGGATTACGCGCTGTAGTCGATCCCATGTAAACAAACAAACGTCGCGCGCGCATATTCCCTTTGCAATTTTATTTAGGTTATAGTAATTAGTAAGTATTAAAAATAGTTTAATTGCATGCATTTGTGCTAAAATGCAATAATATAATGTTTCTTTTATTAAAAACTGTGACAAGACACTCGAAATGCGCTTCGAATTAAAAGCAAAGGGACCACCACGACCCGGAATTGCACTTACTTAATCAAAAATGTATTACAAAAACTAAAACATTTACGCGTGTTTTTAAAAGTGAACAATATTTAAAAACTCCTTGGCTGTGTGGATGTGAACGTTAAAACTTTTATGTGTTATATTATGATGTTTATAATAATGGTAAGTAATAAAGTTGTATTTTATTTAGTGAACACCCACAAAAAAAATTCACGAGCCGCCACTGTCATATACGTACCTACCTAAGTTTACATCATGACTAAATTATCTTATATTCTTTTTTTTCCTTTTCCCCAGCTCGGCCTCTTCGTCATCCCAGCCGCAAACATCCCAATGTTAATGTTCTCCGAGTTCTTCATCCCCTACCAAGAGATGCCGAAATATCTTCGTCCATTTGCTAATATATCGTATTTCCGTTATGCATTCGATGCCTTCCTTCAAGCAGCATACGGGTTTGACCGACCAAAGTTGCCATGCTACAAAACCTTCTGTATTTTTAGGAAACCAAAGGATTTTTTAGAACATTTAGGCCTTTCAATGAACGTTACGAACGACATTATAGCCTTGGTAATATGGATTGTCATACTTAAAATATCACTTTTGTGTGTTTTAAGATATAAAGTTTACAGAGCTTGCAAATGATATTGTTGGTCAGTTGATCGCGAAGGTCAACAAGGTAGGTTCAAGGTAGGTAGAACTATTGTAATTAAAATGACGATTAAAATAATGCCGCAACCACACTTAAATATGGAATGGATGACAGTTAACTCAAAGTAGACGGTCCTGGTGTTCATGATTAAGTAGCAGTCGTTATGACTTCTCGTACGCCTACCTTCGACAGTGGCCAAAATATCCTCAAACATCAAACAATTGTACTAAAACAGGATGTTGTGGCTTCAAGCCGGCGAGTCCCTCATACATTGGTAACTCGATAAAGAAAAATAAATGAACTAGTTTAATCTAGTTATATAAATAATTAGTTCAGCAAACCACCTAAAATACGATATGGAGCTTTAAACAAATGGACGTGAACTAGTCAATTCAATTATTCGGATATTGCGGTTAAGCTCCGCCGTGCGGTGCATAGCCGTCAAACGGTTAGTTAAATAAAAAATTGCTGAAAACGTTGCAGAAATTTATTAGAACATTGGTTTTTTAAATGCACAGGTGCGTTCCATTTTAATATTTTGAACATTTCAAATGTTATGGAGTGACGTACCTACTTAATTTTAGTCGACGAGTCAGTGTTTTCTATTTGTTTAGGTCATCGATAGGCGATGGTGACCTTCAGGTAGCCCGTTTGCTCGTGTTGGCATGAAAAGTAAACAGAGAACTTTAGAGGTGACCGGTTAAATAAGTATCTGATATAATTTATGTACAAGGTAGAAGGTACTTGTATACAATCTGCTAAAGTATTATTAGGTGACAGTAGGTTGTAAAAATAGTTAGCTATAATATATTATGTACGTCATGACTATTATCTCATCTACTTAAGTAATCTAAGGTGCACGCATTGTAGACAATACTAAATAAAGGTTATTGTACCGCTGTGTTTTAATAGATTTATTTACATGATGAATCCCATAGGACTATATGCATAGGTACATTCTATTCTATAATAAGTGATCCTAGCATTAGGGATTAGGGACGTTTATTATCCCGAAACTGGGTCAAAATATCAGCGTATAAAACATATCGTGAAAACCTACCCGTATCATAGTAACACAGTCACGATAATAGTATCATAACATTACCGTGACACAGTTCACGATGAATTAAAATTTAAAATCACTAATACATGCTCAATGTCTAAAAATGTAGAACTACCTACATTTTAATATTTGTACTGTTTAGTATTTAATTTAGTATAGACTGTGGAGTGTGGACTATGCCACTTGCTATCAGGCGGGATCGTAGTCAAGCATTATTCCGTAGTATTGCAATAATTATAATTTTTATTAAAATAATTATTTTATTAATGTAAACCAAAATTTTGTAAGAGTAAAACATGTATCTACTACTCGTACGTACGTTACAACATTGTACCAACCTATAAATAAATAAAATAAAATAACCTATGTTATTAAGATTTAACATAAAACAAAGATTATGTACCAATGTAAACATATATCTGTATTCTTGGAATGTAAAAATATTTTGCTAAGATCTACTAATATAATAATAGGTAGATGTCTCGAATCGATTTTATTTTCAATAATAGTAGTAATTACCTAAATTTACTAGAATTACCAAATTGCATAATTTATTAGAATACTTTATAGGTATATTCAATTTTATACCTACTTAGAAACCGGACTTTTTATTTTATTGTACTCATATTGTTTTTTAATGTGTCGCATTGTATTTAGTTGTAGGTACCTAAGTTTAGGTATTCGATTGTTTAAATTGTAAATATTAATACTAGGTACGAGTAAAATGTAATATTGTGGTAGGGATGTCACATATCAAAAAATAAATATTTACAATTTTTCTAATTTCTCAGTTTTGTACCAATAAATTAGTTCATTCCAGGATGGAAAATTAAAAAAAATGGTAAATAGAATAGGAACTTCGCAGCTAGTGCCGATAGACTCTCATTTTCTTAACCATATTCCTTCTTAATCTTTACCTTTTGCCTTTTTTTACTTTACTTACGAAAAGCTTGACTTTGCAAAGACAGATTTGGTATTTATAGACATGTCAAGCTGAGATTGTGCTCAGCATAAGCTAAACCCGCTAATGCCATAATTGATTGCTGTCATCTATCCGTTTAATACTAAAAATTTAAATGTCTTAGAAACCGACTAATATCAAGGTTCATTTGGGACCATTATTTTTGTTCGGATAATAGCCAGTTTTTGGTAGGTAAGTCATCTATTTCATGAACTTATTAGACTTTTCTCGGTTCATACGCAGCCAAGTCAAAGATCGCTTTATAAATACCAACGCTGTCTTAAGTCAGAGTAAAGTCTGAGCTAAGGCTAAGTATCGTCTATACCCCTCAGCCTTAGTTCCGAAAGTGCGCAAAGTCAACGGTACCTACTAACAAACGTCAAATATAGTGCTAGCGGGAATGAGTGGTTACCAGACAAAATCTAAACGCCATGTCAACTTTACACCTATACACATATTTCAATATGAGTGTAATTATTAAGTAAATAACAAAATTTAATCACTAATTAAATTATTCTAATACAATGATTGATGGTCGTCTGTGCGATGATACATAGAAATACAAAATACTTTTAATATTTTACCATACTTGACTCTTCACTGTTAACTAAGAAGGCATTTCATATAACTTCGTCAAATATCTGAAAAGAAAAATAGCAAGGCTTAAAATTATTTGAAGTCAATTAAGTTATCAAATAATAAAAAAAATAGCCAAAAAATAGTGAACAAAAGGTTAAAGAAATTACTGTTTAAAAATACCTGCAGTATTCTGTAGGAAGCGTCAGCGTCTTATACCACAATATTGCACTCAAAACAATACTCCATGTTCTTAATGGTCCAAATAATAAGGCCATTGTACCATATTCAAGCCAAAAGAAATATGCCAAAAGCGATTGTATTATAAAAAGAAATATAAAAGGCAAATTTCTTATCAAAAGTCTGAAACCTCTTATGTTTTGACTGCATAATCGATTTTCTATACTATGTGCCAATACAAGTATGAGTGGGATCTGCACAAACATTATTTGAACCGCACCATACATATATGTGACTGGTTCAGGTAAAAACGATCCTCTGATCAATATCCCCCATGCGAAAATAACTCCTATATATCCATCAATGAGCTCTCCAATAGCCCACGGCCCAAAAGGTATGTATATCGCATACAACACTATTGGATAGAAAATTCTATCAATTTTACATAATAACCAAATTCCTCTCAAAATTTTCTGGACGCTTTTACGACGGTATTTTGGTGGCCGCTTCTCGAATCTCAAAAATACTAGTGGAAGTACGTTTATTATGAGGAGTATTGAGAATATTGTCTGAAACTGAAAGAACAACAATATTATGAATGGAAACTCGTATATCGTGACCTAAGTAGGTGTTACTAAAATCATGTCATTGCCCTCAACTTTTAAGCAATCGATTTCAAAGTCAATTCTAGGCATTAAGTTCTGAAAACTTTCATTGTCGTAATCGTTTTAAAGGGAGGTAAGGTATTTGTTTAAAGACCGTGAAATTTTAATGTTCCACTTCAGTCGTAAAGGTCGATTCCACTGACGTTGTGTATGCCAAGTCCGTAAATACAATCGTACTTCAGTACGGTAACAGATAATCCTGAGTACTGATGCGCCGAATTAGTAGTAGTTGTTTTAACTATTTTCCAAAACAAATTGATTGTTCATCAACTGGACTACGATAAACTATTAAGTGCTTATTTAAAATTAGCATACAAATACTCACCACTGCTCCAGCATCGGACATCAGAAGTATTCGAGGTGTAATTTCAAATCTAATTGATGAACCATCCAACGAAAACGGATGTTCAATTGACGTTTCCTTTCCTAGTTCGTCAATTGCAATAACATACAAGTTATGTACACCATTTTTAAACAAATGAGGCAACCATTTACATACATACAAAGGATGTTCTACAAATCTGCACGCCATCCAGCTTTCTTTGTCAAACGATATTTTCACACTTGTGATATCGACATCACTAAAAGCCAGTATTCTGATATAAGTAGATTCTTGCATCAGTTTAAGAGGTTCATGGCCAGGTAAGACGTACTGAGCATGTTTTGGATTAGTCACCAATACAATTGGCCACGTATTATGCTTCTGATCCGTAAATGAGAACATACCGTGATCAATCGCAGACAACCTAAACATTCTGTTAAATTTCCAGTCACTTAACTCCAGTTCTAGAAAGCCATATTTATGTTTGGTATACATCCTTGGAACCAAAGCATGTAAATGACCGCAAAAATAAACTTGTGATGCACTGCTACTGCCAATCAATTTCCGTAAATCTAATCTCTCAGATTCCCTTTCAAGACACAATATGCAAGAGGTAGGATAATGACCGAACCAAACTATATGATCAGCATTTTTCTCAGCCTCTAATTTAAGTTTTTCTATGTTCTGTTGTTCTTGCGCATCTAAGATACCAATAAAATTAAAGGGCCTCCTTAACCCAGGTTCTGGACAAGCATCGATGCCTAAAAATGCAGCATTCACGCCATTTTTATTTACAAAATGCACATAAGATCGAGCATGATCAGATCCTTGAACAGAATAGTTACGAAAATAATTCTCTTCTGCATTCAGAGTTCGTATATTGAAATTATCTGAAATAAATATCAAAAATATTGTTATTATAATTAGTTTGTAATTGAAGACCCTTTTCTATAATGTATCTACTTAAAAATAAATAGAAAAAAAAACAAAGCATATCTAGTTATCTACCAATATTGATTTACCTGATGAGAATTTAAAAGAACGAATAAGACAGGTACCATTCAATGCCCATAAATTGATTAATAAGGATACTAACTTCAGTTGGCTCCAATAGATATAATCAGAAAGTAATATACTATACATACATATTTACGCAATACGCAATATAACATTTAAAATCGCACTTCTGGGAATATTCTACATTTCTACCGTTACAATCATGAATATGCTGTAAAACTATGTACTTAATCTTGAAATATATCTCCGCAAAATCCGGTTCCGCCAAGAATACGACGTACGTCTACTCTGACTACTCTACTGTAAAGGCGTGCAACGTTTGTAGTCGACGAGTCAATCGTCAAGTCGTTCAATGCTAATTCACATGGTGCAAAGCATTATTAGTTTATTACCACCGCTGGGCTTCCTCCCATGTACATAGCTACTCATGATTCATGAAGTAACACATCATTTTTCTCACAAACAAAACCCCACCAAAACACACCAGGAAACATTTTACGAAATAGAATTAGCAGTTCTAGCTTAGGAAAATGATACCAAGGTTTTACTGTTATCTATGATATTGAGATAATATTCTATTAAATAGATTTTACCAATCTATTATCAATTCTATCTTGTTACTCTTCCGGACATCTTATCAATATCTCACTATTCAAATATTATGTAAAAGTAATTGTTTCTGTAGTGAAAGAACTATTTCTCTTTGATGTATAAAAAAAATTGTACAGCAGATATATAATTACGAAAAAAAAAATCGAAACATAATTATCATGAAAGCAAAGAAATGACGAAAGCTTTTAATCTTACCTATAGCAATAACATTCCATGATTCACTGTGCAGATGGACTGTTTTTTACCAACACATGAAACTTACTGGACTGGCCCATTCAAGTAAAAACAGCAGAAAACTATTCTTACTGTATATTTACAGAGCACCTGATCATTCACTGATTAATTATTAATGCACCAACACTACAATTAACATTAACAGCCAACTCCAGATTATGTTACATACTTAGTATTTAATATCTTACTAATATGAGTAGGTAATTTTACATAATTATATTTATAGTTTTTTAGTGTAGGATTTTAATCATAGTTTTTAAAGTTAATCAGTCTAAACACATTTAAAATGGCAAGTCTTCTAAATTTAAACCTGAGTTTTGTTATCACACAAAATAGAAATGTTGATGCAACATTGATGCAATGTTATAATACAAAGCTGAAAAATTGAGCGAATATGACGACACATCTATTATGTACACAAAATATAATTACCATGATTTCCTCTTATATCTAACCAAACTGTATGTTCTGTGACTCCTGATTCCTTTATTATATTATGGTAGTACACCCACTCATTTTTTACTTGTGAACTCCCCATGTTATCTTTGGCTTTGGCATCTGTGAGATCTCCCGTTGCGAGAACAACGGTTGGTTTTATTATTTTTACTGTACTATCACAAAATTGTTGGAACTGTGTTATTCTTCCAGGATCACGGAAGATGCTTATATGTATGTCAGATATCTGTAATGTAAATTAGTTCAACAATGGTAATTTAATTTCACCAAGAACTTCAAAACAATAAAGTACACATCATGTGAATTCAACAGCCCATTTGCAAAGAACTAATCTGTACAAAACAGATATTTCTATTTCATTACTCATTGTATATTCTCAGAGATTCCTGAATAATTCAGCTTCAGTACAGACTGCTCAAATAGATTTTATGACTCTCTGTTGAGTTTGTTGTACTGACAACCATTTAATATACATAATACCAAGCTTATCAAATATACTTAAAACAATGCAAGCACATCATAATAATTATAATGTTGCTACTACTGATATAGTGAATGATAGATACCTGTACAAACCATATAAGATTTTTAGGTGTATCAGCTATTGGGCCATACTTTCCACCCAAATATGTAGTGAAATTATCCAGCACCATTTGTTTTTCAGTGTAAAAATTATGATCTGTCAAAATCAGGTTCATAAAATTTGCCACTAATATAGACACAAGCACTAACGAGGCCAGTAAAATTATCACATTTCTCGAATAAGTCATGGTCTAACCCGTCTAACATGTAGGCTAGAAAACTAGCCCGTATATTTAATTATCCCGGAAAAATTAAATCAAATTCTCAATAGTTTACGATTTGCACTTGGATCACACATAGGTAGTTTAATATTTCGCTTACTTAATTAAATGAAATAAGAATTACAATATCGCAATAGTGTTATGGCTTAACGCGAAGTTTGCGTTGTCGGATGTCGCGGGTCGCAACACGGCAACACGTCTGGTCTGTCTGATGACTGATGAGTGATGACGTGATGCTGATGATAAAAGATAAATTGACGATTTTAACGATTACGTCGTCTCTCTGGCCAAAGAATTCGTCCTATTGCGATATCGCGAATCATCTTCGCGAATATGAATGCCTTTATTTTCCTTTCGCGCCGCTGTCGTTTAAAGAGGATAAATAATAAACACTACGTTTTATGTCATTGTCGTTCATAAATTGCCGCTTGCTTGCCGCCGCGCCATGGAAAATTGGAAATCAATGATTGGAAATCAATGCTTGCCTTGCTTGCTGCACATCAAAGTGTCAATGTCAATCATAAAGAAAAGTGATGTCAATTGTCAAATTAATGTTTGAAGGTTAGTTACATTTAAATTATTTTTTGAATGTCCTAGTTACATTTAAAAATTGAATTTTCAAGTTAATTGTCATCGGATAATAAATTATTATTTACCGAATTATTTAAATACGGTTATTTACGTTAAAAGTGATGAACATTATTTGAACATACCGCTGGGTACTGAAAGATGGGACTGGAAAAAGGCGGCAAATTAAAAAAAACGACGCATGGCAACACTGATTATACCTAGTTGAAAAAATAGCTTTGACACCTCAGAATAATGACTTATATAGGTATATACATGTCATTATTCTAAGTTTGATACCTAATACCTACTTTATTATATTTAGGTCAAAATAATAATATAATTATGTCGATTTCACCCACGATTTTCCCACTTCCAACATGTATCGATACCGCGCCTGTCAGTTCTTGTTAGCTATTTATATTTCAGTAGTAATCATTTTTGTGTTTTGTGGGGGACTCTTCGATCAAACCACAAATTTTGTAGGACAACTATTCTTTCAAGTAATTTAGACCATAATCTTGAGATTAAAAAAAACCATCCTTTAGTAATAAATTTTTTCGAATCATGAAATCGACATAATTATTATCCCTGCTATTCCTGTTAGCTCCCACAATCGAGATTTTTCGTTCAGAAATTCTTGGGCGTCTCATCAAAGTTAAGCTTAAATGAGAAAAATGAAAATTAAAAAAACGAAAAATTAGCTTGTTAGTAATTAGATAAAAAAAATGTAGGTACCTTCTAGGCATTCACATAATATTAGGGATCCTGGACCAAGTTATTGTTGTTTTCACAGATATAGTACTTCACAGATATTATAATTATGGTCCATAGAGTAGTGAATCAACAAAGCCCATTGTTTTTTCACAGAGTATATTTAATATTGGAACAAAACTTTTTTACTCAATGCTGTGATTAAAATGTATTAGCTTCCTGTTCTCATGCTTATGTTCAGATAATTATGAAAAAAAAATTGTAAAAAAATTGGTGTTAATAGTTTCTTTTATTCGTATCATTCGTATCATTCTTCTAAGGTTGGTGAAAGAAATTAATAAATGAAGTTGTAAATAACATATTTATTATGGAGAAAACAACTTGTAAACATAAAATATATGATACAATTATGAGACATTAGAAGAAACAGCGCAAGTTCCTTATAATAATGTTGAGATAACAAAATACTGCATAGGTAGGTACTTATGACGAAAATGTTATAATTTATTTGAGTAAATACATCATTATTTTTATTTATTCGAAATAGATAATAAATAGGTACTAAGTATACAGAAAACAAACTAAACTAATAATTTAAGATCACAGTATTTTAAAATTTCAATGTATAAATTATAACATATAATCTTAGAATAATGACATATAGAAACGAAGTCCGCGCGGCTACTTTGACAACTACAAATGTGAGTAGTTTATGTCACCAAACGCCGGCCAGCTCCGTAGTGTTCATTAACAATGCGCGGCAAACGCATCTCGCGGAAAAAAAATAATGATGTCGATTTGTGCGGTTAAATTTTGTCACAACACATTTGAAAAACAAAAGAAGTGTAATAACAACACTTTTCACAGGTAATCTTTCAATATTTCATAATATAATTAGGTTTAAATAAAAACGTTTTGTTTCAATACTCAGTGTTGCCCAATTGTGAAAATAAATTTTCCCATTTTAAGTGACGAGTGATATAAGGCTTAGACGTGGAGAAGTATAAGGAAGCCAACCAAAAATACACGAATATGTTCAAAACATTTTAATAATGAAGATAAGTACATTACACAGGGTGGATCGTGTAGATTGCGTGAAAATGCTGTCCCTGTTAAGGTATAATTATTGAAGTTGTTATTCATTATTATTTTAATTATTATTATTAGTTATTATTATTATATCATGCCTATTGTGTCAATGTCATTTTCATCTTAATTTTATTGTTGTTTTCACAGATACAATAGTTCAAAGATATAATATAGTCCATAGAGTAGTAAATCAACAAAGTCCATTGTTTTATGTTTTTCCACAGAGTATATTTAATATTGGAACAAAACTTTTTTACTCAATGCTGTTATTAAAATATACTAAGTTCCTGTGTTCATGCTTATGTTCATATACGTAAAAGATATGTAAAAAAATAAATAGTAAAAAAAATTGGTGTTAATATTGTCTTGTATTCGTTTCATATTTAAATAAACATTCTCTTAATCTAACAATTTTACATAACCATACCCATACTTTATCACACATAGCTATTATTAGGCAGGTATTATTGCTAAAAACAAATTCTTATCAGCGGCCGAATCATTCCCCACTGTCGGGAAACTGCACTTCCCCTGGCAACCATTAAACATGTATAAAAAAAAAGAAAAAAGAAAATTTGTGCTTCACTTTTTAAAGAGCGCTTGTATGAAGACTGTCATTCTATATGTCATTATTCTAAGCATATAATATTAAATATCAGTAACAACAAAAGTTTCTTGAACAATCCAGCAAGTATTATACAAAATACACAAGGCATTGTTTTTTTTTTGGTTTTTCTAAATTACTGTCGACACTAGGACTAAGCTTGTTAGAATTAGTTTTAAGTATAATAAAATAACATCTACGCATGACTCGGAATGTCGTCCTCACTAATATCTTTGGTGCTAATAAATACTCAGAATTGTAATAATCATTGATTGATTATATACCTATGTACATTTATTACACTAACTGTACAAGTATCTTACATAATTATTTAAGTCAAACATACAGTATTTGACATTAATTAATATTATAATATACAAACACAAAATAGGTTTAATATTTTACCGTAGTTGACTCTTCACTGTTGACTAAGAAGCCATTTCATATAACTTCGTCAAATATCTGAAAAGAAAAATAGCAAGGCTTAAAATTATTTGAAGTCAATTAAGTTATCAAATAATAAAAAAATATCAAAAAAATAGTGAACAAAATGTTAAAGAAATTACTGTTTAAAAATACCTGCAGTATTCTGTAGGAAGCGTCAGCGTCTTATACCACAATATTGCACTCAAAACAATACTCCATGTTCTTAATGGTCCAAATAATAAGGCCATTGTTCCATATTCAAGCCAAAAGAAATATGCCAAAAGCGATTGTATTGTAAGAAGAAATATAAAAGGCAAATTTCTTATCAAAAGTCTGAAGCCTCTTATGTTTTGACTGCATAAACGATTTTCTATGCTATGCGCCAATACAAAAATAAGTGGGATCTGCACAAACATCAGTTGTACCGCACCATACATATATGTGAATGGTTCAGGTAAAAATGATCCTCTGATCAATATCCCCCATGCGAAAATGGCTCCTACATATCCATCAATGAGCTCTCCAATAGCCCAGGGTCCAAAAGGTATGTATATCGCATACAACACTATTGGATAGAAAATTCTATCAATTTTACTTAATAACCATACTCTTCTCAGAATTTTCCGGGTTGTTTTACGACGGTATTTTGGTGGCCGCTTCTCGAATCTCAAAAATACTAGTGGAAGTACGTTTATCATGAGGAGTATTGAGAATATTGTCTGAAACTGAAAGAACAACAATATTTATGAATGGAAACGTGCTTTTAGATACTAATTTATTATAATAATTTATGGTATATTCGATCATGGTTGGCCACCGCCAAGCTTACTTTTTACTTTTTTGGTTCTGTATCATACCCGAAATAGGTTTTACTTAGGTCGTGTCATTCCCCTCAAGTTTTCAGCAACCGAATTCAAAGTCGGGTCTAGGCATTAAGTTCAGAAAACTCGAAAATTCTGACTTAATGACGCACTTTCTCCCATTCCAAGACGTTGTGTCTGCCAAGTCCGTAAGTACAATCGTATTTCAGTACGGTAACAGATAATCCTGAGTACTGATGCGCGCATTTAGTAGTAGTTGTTTTAACTATTTTCCAAAATAAATTGATTGTTCATCAACTGGACTACGATAAACTATTAAGTGCTTATTTAAAATTAGCATACAAATACTCACCACAGCTCCAGCATCGGACATCAGAAGTATTCGAGGTGTAATTTCAAATCTAATTGATGAACCATCCAACGAAAATGGATGTTCAATAGACGTTTCCTTTCCTATTTCGTCAATTGCAATAACATACAAATAATGTACACCACTTTTAAACAAATGAGGCAACCATTTACATACATACAAAGGATGTTCTACAAATCTGCACGCCATCCAGCTTTCTTTGTCAAACGATATTTTCACACTTGTGATATCGACATCACTAAAAGCCAGTATTCTGATATAAGTAGATTCTTGCATCAGTTTAAGAGGTTCATGGCCAGGTAAGATGTACTGAGCATGTTTTGGATTAGTCACCAACACAATTGGCCACGTATTATGCTTCTGATCCGTAAATGAGAACATACCGTGATCAATCGCAGACAACCTAAACATTCTGTTATCTTTCCAGTCACTTAACTCCAGTTCTAAAAAGCCATATTTATGTTTGGTATACATCCTTGGAACCAATCCCCCCATAGCATGTAAGTGACCGCAAAAATAAACTTGTGATGCACTGCTACTGCCAATCAATTTCCGTAAATCTAATCTCTCAGATTCCCTTTCAAGACACAATATGCAAGAGGTAGGATAATGACCGAACCAAACTATATGATCAGCATTTTTCTCAGCCTCTAATTTAAGTTTTTCTATGTTCTGTTGTTCTTGCGCATCTAAGATACCAATAAAATTAAAGGGCCTCCTTAACCCAGGTTCTGGACAAGCATCGATGCCTAAAAATGCAGCATTCACGCCATTTTTATTTACAAAATGCACATAAGATCGAGCATGATCAGATCCTTGAACAGAATAGTTACGAAAATAATTCTCTTCTGCATTCAGAGTTCGTATATTGAAATTATCTGAAATAAATATCAAGATTATTGTTATTAACCAACATTGATTTAGGTAGTTAGGTACCTGATAAGAATTTAAAAGAACGAATAAGTAAGTACGATTCAGTGCCCATAAATGTTTTTAATCCGAATTCAGTTGGCTCCAATAGATATAATCAGAAACTATTATACTATATTAAGCATTTAAAGTGACTTGGTACTTTGATGGGTAGGAAGGATACCATAGGTACCTGGCGCAATACAATGAGATGTATCGTAATGTTATTAACCGAATTTTTTATCCCGCATAGGTTCTACCAAACAATCTTCAGACACCTCAGCAACGGTTTAATCTCTCAAATTTAAATTTAAAATTTAATTATTTTTAATATCAAAGCATTAAGTAAAAATTGCTCTTAATGCGCCAGTGGTGGTTGGGACATTCTTTTACTCAAACAGTCTTCAACAACATATCATAATATCATTAGAATTTTGGATCAGGTTCAGGATTTGATTGGATTTTGGATATAAATGATTTAAAATCGTGGCACATCTGCTGTAAAACTATGTAATCTTGAAATATCTTGGCAAATGGGCTTTGTCCCATATATGTAACTACTCTATAGGACTATGAAGGAACACGTCATCTTAGTAGTTCATATCCTACTAATATGAGTAGGTAATTTTGCATATGTATATAGGTTTATTTGTAGCAAATCTGTTTTTAAATTAAAATTGATCTTAACACATAAATAACAAGTCTTCATAATTTGAATATGAGTTTTGTTATCACACAAAAAGGAAAAGGTTGATGCAATGTTATAATACAAAGCTGAAAAATTGAGCGGTAATAATATGATGATACATCTATAATGTACACAAAATGTAATTACCATGATTTCCTCGTATATCTAACCAAATTGTATGTTCTGTGACTCCCGATTCCTTTATTATATTATGATAGTACACCCACTCATATTTGACTTGGGAACTCCCCAAGTTATCTTTGGCTTTGGCATCTGTGAGATCTCCCGTTGCGAGAACAACGGCTGGTTGAATTATTTTTACTGTACTATCACAAAATTGTTGGAACTGTGTTATTCTTCCAGGATCACGGAAGATGCTTATATGTATGTCAGATATCTGTAATGTAAATTAGTTCAACTATTTAATTTCAATATCACTAGAAACATCTAAACAATGTATAATGTATTACCTTTATATTTTTAAATCACTAGAAACCCACCCTCAATTTACTTTGGGAAACCTGTCCCGTAGTACCCTCACTCCAAATTTGTTAAACCCGCGCAAAAAATTATTTTCATGCACACTATTTTTCAATTAGCAATAACTCCTAAAATGTTCATTATATGGTGTAAAAGGTTATCATAATGTGCCTGAAATGCTTAAGGTGACTAACATATTTAAGTTGATAAGGATTCATATCTCTACACCTATCCTGTATTCCTCTAAATAGCTTTTCAATTACTGCTTTGTATCTTTTTCAAAACTTAGAATGGGTATAGTAAACTATCCTTAAAAGATAGACATATGCCATAGCAGACTTTATAGTAGACCAATAAAAGAGTAGTTATAGCCATACATTGTTTTGTTATATCTTAAAGGGATTAGGCAGCATTAGCGCTGAATGCTCCCAGGCAGCCTAATTTTTTTCTGACTTTCTCAACTGTTATCATCATATTTCAATCAATTTAGACCAAAACTTTAATACACATGAATTTGTTGAACTGTCAAAAATTTAATATAATACCAATCACAGCAAATATACTTAATGAAAAGAATGCAAGCAAATCATGTTGCTACTACTGATATAGTAAATGATAGATACCTGTACAAACCATATAAGATTTTTTGATGTATCTGCAATTCGGCCATACTTTCCACCCACATAGGTAGTGAAATTCTCTACCACCGTTTGTTTTTCAGTGTAAAAATTATGATCTGTCGAAATCAAGTTCATAAAATTTGCCACTAATATAGACACAAGCACTAACAAGGCCAATAAAATTATCACATTTCTTGAAAAAATCATGGTCTAACAAGTGAGCTAGGAAACTAGCTCGTATTTTTAATTATTTCGGAAAAACTAAATCAAATTCTCGATAGTTTACGATTAGCACTTGGATCACACATAGTTTAATATTTTGTAAAGTAAGTACTTAAATGTAACAAGAATTACAATACTATTTATAAACAAAACACCATCATGTCTTTTCAGCTGTTATCATAATTATATTATTATGATTTATCTCATCTTCATATGACTCCTTTCCTTTGTCTTAGTGATAAATGTAACAAAAAATCCTTGACTTTTTGACGAATTGAGTTTGTTGTGTTGTGTCAGTTGTGTATGTTGATGTTGAATGACACTTGACAGCAGCAGGCCAGCAGGCACAGAGCCACAGACTGTTAAAATGACAGTTAGTGACTTATCTATAATTCGACTTTTAATCACAGATCACTTTAATGTAGCTACGCTACTTTTAATTCTACCTACACAGTAAACAGTATGTAGAATAATTTATTTATTTATTTTACATAGGTAGTAGCGATATAAATGAGAAACATTACCCGTAATTAGGCTTTATTCAGCAAAAACTAAGGGCGCGTTCACGTAGAACGTCCGTTTTACTGGACCCATTTTAGCGGATCCAATAAAACGGAAGGCAACACAGCATTTTGAGAGCGTTCACATAGAACGTCCGTTTTACTGGATCCTTTTCCACGGGTCAGTATTTCCGTTGTGTGTGGGATTTTTTACTGGATCCGGTATACTGGATTCTGTGTGAAATCGCTCATACAACTACATACGCTAATAACATATCCGTTTAAACGGATCCAGTAAAACGGATTGCTATTTATTTTGTTGGATCGGTATTTTTTACTGGATCCAGAATACTGGATTCTGTGTGAAATCGCTCGTACAACTACATACGCTACTAGCATCCAGAATACTGGATCCAGTAAAATGGAAGGTAATATTCACACAGCATTTTGAGCGCGTTCACATAGAACGTCCGTTTTACTGGATCCGTTTTAACGGGTCAGTATTTCCGTTGAGTGTGGGATTTTTTACTGGATCCGGTATATTTGATTCTGTGTGAAATCGCTCATATAACTACATACGCTACTAGCATCCAGTATTCCGGATCCAGTAAAACGGACGTCCTATGTGAACGCGCCTTAAGACATGATATAAGACAGACATCTGGGACGACATAAAATGTAAATTGACTTATGACAATCTTTTGAGCTGTAGTACAGGTTCGGCGCGTGCTAGGCTTTTGGCCGTGGGTGCGCATGAGGCTGGCTACTGGCTTCACGCGTACCCTTCGTCAAATACAGGAACATTTCTTGAGCCTGACACGCTCCGAATTGCAACCTGTCTACGGCTTGGGGTTCCGGTCTGCGCTCCTCATAAATGTCCCTGTGGCAGTGATGTCGACAAGCTAGGACATCATGGACTGTCATGCCAAAAAAGTGCAGGCCGCTTCTCGAGACATGCCGCACTTAACGATATCATACGCCGGTCCCTTGCCACCGTCAACGTGCCAAGTCTACTTGAGCCGACTGGTATTGCCAGAGACGATGGCAAGAGACCGGATGGTATGAGTTTGATTCCATGGAAGATGGGCCGGGTGCTGGTATGGGATGCAACCTGTTCAGACACGCTGGCCCCTTCCCATCTACATGGAACCAACAACACAGCTGGTGCGGCTTGTGAAGCGACTGAAAAAGCGAAAGCATCTAAATACCGGGGTCTAGGCTCCGAATACGATTTTGTCCCATTCGGTGTCGAGACCCTTGGTCCGTGGGGTCCTAGTGCTATTGAGCTTTTTAAGGAAATAGCAAAAAGGTTAGTCGACATCACAGGAGACCGAAGAGCTGGCAGCTACCTCGGACAAAGAATTAGCCTAGCTATTCAAAGGGGGAACGCTGCCAGTATCTTCGGAACCTTGCCTAAAGGGACTCCTTTTAATAGTATTTTTTAGTTATTATGTTATTTTTTAACTTTTTAGTTTTAGGTTTTGTGTATATTATTTAAGTTTATTTTTAAATTTTAGTCGGTATAAAAAGTATAGACAGACATAAATGTCACTTAATGATATCTTCATAAAAGTATTTATGCCAGTTACCACAAGTAGGGCTTAGAGTAGTTGGCCCGGGGTAGTACTACCGCCCGCTACGGTACTTAGTACCATTTCTACCGTGTAAAAATTGTTTTAACAGCAATTGTGTTCCGGATAGAAAGCTGTGGAGCCGGCTACACTTTTTAGAGGCGACCATGTCAGTCCTCAAGGGTAGCAACACATCTGTGACCGAATTATCACGAGACTTACTAACATTTACTAACTGGACTATTACTAACAACAACTAACAGGACTAACATTCACTAACAGTCCCTGTCCCAGTCCTCATACTTACAAACTAACCAACTCATGTTCCAACACCGTCACCTAACCGGACTAACTATCCCAGTCCCCATATGAGTCTTGTTCTAAGTCGGTCACAGTTGTCATGGGCGGCAGCAGAAAGTGGCGCTGCAAGCTCGTTTGCTACCTTAAATCAATAAAATAAAATAAATACCTACCTTCCAGCTAGGACAGTACAATGAGAACTTGAGAAAGTAATTAGGTAGGTACATAAAAAATCTGTATAGTCGGGGGATTTTCATCAAGAACAAAGTTTCAAACTTTTACTTCAAAAGTTCAAGTCAACTTTATGATTAACATATGTATGGAATAAACATAGAATGAAAATAAAATCACGGAACGCCTGTTAAGACGAATAACAATTGTTATTTCGAGTGCAATTAGATACTATAGTTCGTACACGAAGACATTGGCTTATGGCCAACATTGATGACGTATTTCCGTTACGTTACGTCCTACCTACCGCAAACCACGTTAAGGATATTCGTACAAAACTGACTAAAACACTCAATGGCCATTTGTTTTTTATACTAATAAGAAAATTGTTCTTGGTTGTGATACTTAATGTTGATTGTTGAGGAGTCGGCGAGACACTTGTAGCGCTGATTTTTCAAGCTAACTAGTGTAAATTATTGGAAGAAAATCATATACCTATAACCGTTTTGTTCTATTATACATATAAGCCTATAATATATTGTGTAATGTTTTGTAGAACGTAATAAAGATTTTCTTGTTTTATATTGAATTTATTTATTTATTTTCAATAAAAATTATTCATTTTCAATAAAACCATTTTCATTTTCATTTTTGAGGTTCACCTGCTGTTGAGTTTTAAGTTTCAACAGCAACCTGGTATATCAGTAGGACCTAAGAACTCTATCTATACCTACACTGTCTTAAATATGTAGGTACCTACTATTAGTACCTAGTAATAGTAGGTTATTGGCCATTTTAATCATCATCATCATCAGAATCATCATCATCATCATCATCATCATCATCATCATCTATTGATAATCCTCAGTAATTTGTATCCCAACTACGTTCGTCGTTGCGTTGGACTACGTCAAAAATACTTTGTATTACTTTATCTACTACCAAAGTCATAGGAATAGATTATTAGGATCGGCTGTACAGTTATTCACGTCTACAACCCAGCTCCAGGCTAGCTCCAGCCGAACTCTGCAAGTCATTTATTACACAAGGTAAATAAATAATGTAGAAACAATAAATCATAAGATATTTTCATTTCCCGTAATTAACAATATCAATCAAAAACAAAGAATAGATAAGTAAAAATTCACATGAATATCCGTTATCAAAAATGAGTCCTTATCAGTATCACACAACTTTACACAGCTAAGTACAATTTGGATGTTTATATAATGACCAACAAAGTTAGTGAGTACGCATTTGGTACGTGGGACGTCGTCAAGACGCGTACCGAGGGCCGCGCATAGTCCGCGACAGTACGTCGTACCTTCGGAGGCTCCAGCGAGCCTCGGCGCGCCCGGCGCGGCCGCCTGGCCGGTACGACGTACGCCGATGCCGATACCCGGGCCGCGCGCCAGCGCCACTATCTTGCCGCATTCCACCGAGCAAAGCCGCGGCGCGCCCCGCGCGTGCCTTCATGCCTTCGCCGACCCACGCACCCTCTTCGCTCAGTCAGTCGTTCCTACACACTTATAGAGATTATGCGCTCCGACGGGTATATCGCAAAGTTACGTTGACGTGATCGCGCGCTACGAGTGTGAAGTGAAGTGCCCATGGATGCGGTTTATTACGGAGTAAAGTGACTTCACGATCTCCATCATTGGATTTATTTTTTAATGGTGAGTGAGGTGTGCTTCACCAGCCTTTCCGTGGATGGCCGCAGTGGATGCGCGCGCTTTCTCGATGCGGCCACTTTCATTTCATACACATACCTCGAATTCCGCACGCCCGCGCCGGTCGCGCCACTGCGGCCGCTGACCCTGTAGCCGTACGCCCTTCCCCTAGAACACCACATCATTGCTTGCTATTACGCACTGATCACCAAATAGATAGAGCATGAGATGGGGTTGTGTTTAGTAGGTACAAGTGAGTGACCTATGGAACAATCGGCCATAAAATTGGTACCAAGCAACATCAATGTGTAGTGTACCCGGTGCACATTATCAAAGAACTGTTTTTTTTATAAAATATGGATTTGATTTTCAAACGGACTACAATTAATAAAAACGTTTACCTCCTTAGTAGCAGTTTCCTAATTGTTAAAGCATTTCATACTTCATAAATGGTCTTGTACCGTGTAATATATTAACACAAAATTTCCTACTTAGTATAACTTTGTATTGTACATCCTTACTATTATAAATGAGAATGTAAGTTTTTTTGTTACGCTTTCACGCAAAAAACTACTTAACTGATCATCGTGAAACTTAGTACCTACACAATAATATTCTAGGAGGTAGCTATTAGAAGTAACATGAGATACTTTTTACAGACCAAATTCCACGCTGGCGAAGCCGCGGGCAAAGACTCTAGTAATATAAAATGAATGACGTCCTTCTCAAGTCTTCAATTATCAGTTTGGTTAGGCATTAAATCCTACCTATTTGCTAAACAAGTATTCTCAATGTCAAAACCAACAAGCGTTTCAGATATTTTATATTATTCGTTACCACTTTTATCTAAATCTAAAGCAACAAAGCAGCCATAAAGACAATTTTTTGATACCTATGACAATTACTTAGATACCTTAGGTACTCTTTTAATGCGGTCACTACGATACGTGACGGTACGTATTAAAATGTGTATTCGACCAAAGCCGTAACAAGCTGTAAATTTGGGCGCAATTCATGAACATGACCAGTCGCCACAAGTTATTGAAGTTAAAGCTATTAAAATCATCATGGTTTTTAATTTATTTATGGAGTTTTACAGGCTGCAAATCGTAAAACCGTGAGTTATCGCCTTCACTCATTTACCGCTAAGGCCTTACGGATAGCAGAGTAACCATTCCATCAAGTAGGTACAAAATCTTCTATGCTAAAGAATCACACAGGTGTCATGATAAACAGCAATTAATATGCATAAAAATAGCTAAACCTATCTATCTAAACCAAATACGTATTTAAGTAAATTACCGGTAGGTAAATAACCTGTTTATTTCTCGTTTTATGTGATGGCCACAGTTCGGATATTTTTTAGATATTAATTATATTATTGAGAAAAATATATTTTAGAGCTATGGTTTTAAAATTATTATTACTGTAATTAAACACAATAGTCTATCCCATCAGGCGTTGATTGATAAAGTTAATGATTCATTAGTACGCAAATAGACTACGACCGCATTCCATTGATATGTACCCGAATGCAGTGTCTAATAAAGACAAGTGTTAACTTATTGCAATGTTAATGTGAACAATGACAGCTTAATATGATGTAGAATTTAACAATTAATTTGCCCTTGTGAACACTCATGTTAAACACGTTCGCTACTGAGCGTATATACGTACATTTTTTACATCATATTATTACAATTATTAAATCAATAATACCCAAATATTGTGTTCCGAACTCGCGACTACCCGTACTGGGGTAGTAATACCGGGTACCTGGGCATCTTGTAAAATTGAATGTCGGGTTGAAACATACGCGTACCTACAGCATTGGCCTGCCAATGTGCCAATGCCGAGACCTGAAATTTTGTTATTTAAAATAAAAATTAAGTAGTACCTATTGATAATATTATCAGTTCCATGTTTAAGTAACAACAAGATAAGGAACTTTTAGGACGACTTACAAATTGAGAGCATTGAATAAACCAGCCAGGTTTTTTAATAATTACTATTACTATGAGAATGGTAATAAAGCGATGAGTACGTTTTGTTTGCGGATTTCCCACTTATATTTTGACTTTCAATGCATTAGTGATGACTTTGGCGTTATCATTTTATTATGATACGGGTACTCACGATATGTATTTTGAAACGCCGATATTTCGACCCAGTGAGTGAGTACCCGTATCATAATAAAATGAGTACAATCCGCGATGAGTTAAGTTTAAAATCAGACTTTGGCGTTATTGACGCCCTTGGACATAGCACACAATACTTATTATAGGTAGGTACTGTTTCCAGAATATACAATATTATATAAATTATTAGCTTTCTGCACAGATTCTCCATATTATAAATTTAAACAGTGTCTATTCCTTTTTCTTGTATAATACACAACATTCAGATAAAAAACATAATATTCTTTGTATCAAGTAATTTTATGTCTATTAAGTAAGTACTTACCGTTTCACAGAGGTGAAAGGTTTCACTTTAACATAGACATAGATGAGACGACGAAAACAACTCCACAGTACAATAAACAAAACGAACGAGTAATGTTCGCTAACAATTTAAAAATAATATAGGTAAAAATTTGTAAAACGATTAAAACAAGTAGCAAAATCCCTACTAATATTATAAATGCGAAAGTAACTCTGTCTGTCTGTCTGTCTGTCTGTCTGTCTGTCTGTGTCGCTTTCCCGCTTAAACCTCTCAACCGATTTTGATGAAATTTGACACAGACAATCTTTAGACCCTGAGAAAGGACATAGGCTACCTTTTATTGCGACAAAAAGGGATGAAGAGGTTGAAATAGAGGTTGAAAGTTTGTATGGGATTTCTTCGGGTTTTAAGCGCCATCTAAGGGTGAACCTTCCTAACTTAAAGAATAAGAACGCCTAGCGCCATCTCTTAAAGAACCATGAAACTTTATATTTAAGCACTTGATAATAAGTTTCCCGAAGCGAAGCGAGGGCGGGTCGCTAGTACAGTATAAAACATAGTCGTTGTCAGTCTTGTGTTATGTATGCTTAGATCTTTGAAACTACCGGACGGATTTTGATGCATTTTTTTTAAAAAGATAAGGCTGATTCAAGAGGAAGGTTTATATGTATAGTGTATTAAACTTTCGTGTAAATTGCTTGAAATATTTGATATTGAGAAAGTCGGAAAAAATCCGGCCGCCTGATGGGAGCTTTCAGCGAAAATGCTGCCTAATCCCTTTGAGATAATTATAACAAAACAATGATGGGTGGAATATTCCTCTTCATTGCTCTAAAATAAAGTTCGCGATGGCATAATTATGTCTTTAAATTTACCTTTATTCATTCAAGTTTTAAAAAATGGCCACGTACAATGCGGTAATTGGAAAGCTATTTAGACTTAAAGGGATACAATATTAATCCTTATCGACTTTAACATGTTAGTCACCTTTATAATTTCAGGCACATTATGATAAGCCTTTAATCATATAATTTAAACGAATATCTTGGGAGTTATCGCAAAATGAAAAATATCACGCGTGAAAATAAATTCGCTGCAGTGCGCGGGTTACCCGCGCACTGCAGCGAATTTATTTAACAATTTTGGAATAAGGGTACCTACTAAGGGACAGGTTTCCCGAAGCGAAGCGAGGGCGGGTTTACTATAATCGATAAGTTACTTGTAAGTAGTGACAAATAGGTACAATATGCAACCAGTACCTAATGTAATCAGGGCCGGAATTGGGAAGTTGGATGCTCTTGGCTCCTAATTATTTATTATTTTCCAAATAAAAGAAATAATCTTTTTGTGTCGTCCTTCAAAAATTTATTGTCAGCAAATAAAATTATTACAAATTACACATAAAAAAATATTGCCACTGAAATCTCGATCAAATCAAATATTGATAGTAAATGGACACTTGCAATCTGCTTTCTGATCTATCGATAACAATATTATTAAGTTTGTGCAAGAATTCTTGGTAAAAAAGCAAAAAAAAGTTTGGGAGGAAGAACGTAAAAGTAGCTGACCCGTCAAAATTGAAATGATTAATATAATAAAATATTTTTTGTCTTTGTTGTGTGGGCTCCTTTCCTGTGGAGGCCCTGGAGCCGTAGCCCCGCCTGCCAGAAAGAAATAATTTTGTAGTAATAATTAAATACCTAATTTATTTACATAATAATTAAAATTTGTCACCAAATTAAGGTAAAGCCCCTTATCAACGAACATACTTACATTTCAAACTTATAGATTGTAAATATAAAGTTAATTCCTCAAAGAATTAAAATCTTTATAAAAGTGTTCGACAGCATGTTCGACCGAATGGATGCACATAATAATTATATGTTTCTAATTATAATATCGGAAAGTAGAATCTTTACGCAAGCATAGTCTAACCAGGCTTCAAACGGGTACGTAACAATGCGAATTATTCGAACGGGTCAAGTAGTTTGTATCCAATACTTACCTTTACGATGACTTTTCTTTAGTCAAATTTTCCGTTTATTTAAGTTACATACAATAAAATTACATAAGTACTAACAATAGAAGATCTAAGGAAAATGGTTTACAAATTCATAGTAAGTAATTCTTACAATTTTGCAAGTTCTCCGAATGTGTAATTTGTTTTTAATGTTTTTAAAGATTTTATAAATACTCCTAGCACGTTAGGCCTAATAAGTAGGTAATTAAGGTTAAACACATAATCTATTTTTTTACAAATACATATTATGTACCTATGTACCTACTTAAGTCCTTACATAATTATTATAATCACTTACGTGCAGTAAAACAATTTTAACAGTAAAATAAGAAGACAGTTAATTAAATAAATAATCGATTCAATAATTTTGTCAGTAATCCGCTAGTTCTTTAGTAAGTAAGTAAAGATAGTCTTTAACTACACTCTTCAATGTTATATTTTACATAATCGGGATATTGATTCCGTGTTCATGCAGGTTACTGCCTGCCGTTTACACATTACGTCAATTGTCTATAGGTACTTACCTACTTACTTACAAATAAATAAAATTGGAGTGTCTGTTTGTAATATTAAAATAACCGCATTTTACTAATTGCATATGGATTGTATTCACGGTGCATATATCAAAATAACATTTTTTACAATTTTTGACTGTGTTTCTGTCTGTCTGTTTGTTTGAGCTAATCTCTGGAACGGCTGGATCGATTTTGACGGGATTTTCACTGGCAGATTGCTGATGTCATAAGGAGTAACTTGGCTACTTTACTTTTACGAAGTCGCGGGCACAGCTCGTTTGAAATATTTTAACATCCTACTCTTGATCGTATATTATGTTATTTTAATTCAAAATGTTTTAAAGCTCTTAATAGTTACCCCAAATAGATCTCATATAAGATTGTAAACTTATTTCCAGCCTTAGCAGTAGTTATACTTTGTACCAGTAAGTAGGCTTCAATTCCCCTAGGAAAATACCTAATCAAAAAGCAAATTTGATGGTATTTTATAAATTTATACAAATCATTGCTTAGTGCTAAAAGTACGTTGCAATAAAAACTAAGTGCAGTATTTTCACAGTTCTAAGTACCTACCTACATAATTGCTTATTTTATCATAAAAAACCACTACGATAAATTACAGATATGTTTTGTTAAATACTACCTACATCATTCGTTTTCATTTCCATATAATGATCAAAAAAATCAGTTTTATCCTAAATATTCAGTACTTACCAGTTATCCCCTAAATTCATTGACTAATTATTACTTATATAATAAGTCAATGCCATAATTGATAATTAATCTTTGTTCGTAAAACCTAATTTTGGGTGCATTCATCACATGAATATTGATGTAAAATGCTTACGTCAGTCAGCCAAATATTGACGGTATTTTTACTAGTGCGCAGAGCAGAAAATAAAAGCATAATACACGTCATGGCAAACAGGACCCGAACCGTAAAAACGTGGTCGTGTTTTTATCTACCTACATACCTCTGCTATTCGCAGATGGCTGGATGGCTTTTGTTTATGCCCCTTGAATTCAGAACAAGCATAACTTCTTTACCCTATTTTTGTGCATTAGGCACTTATTTTATTGTCGATAAGTAGATATCGACTCGTATTTCGTATCTGTACGATTTTTGGTCCATTATCAGCATAACAATGAGCGGGTGTCAAAAGTGGTAGCGAGATGTCGAAAATTGGAGGCAACGATGGCCATAGGTATGCGAGGACGCAAGATGCGGCTGGCGTAGGGGGAGGGGCGCTCGGCATCTGAAGGTCGTCCGCATTCCTCGCGTCGCCGTCCGCTGCTACCGCGCTTACGTAGCGCCCCTGTCCGCGCCCCACCCGCCGCATGCCGCGCGGGCCGCGCGGCTCGCCCGACCGGTCCGCTCCCCCTCCACCCCGCTACGCCTGACCGCCATTACAAACTATCGCGCATTTACTAAAACAAAAAACATGTTCTTATGGCTATCAAGAGCTGAAAAGCCGGAGAGGTACCGGATGCGATGAAATTTATTCGCGTCTAGTTTTTTTGAAGTGATCTGGCGATGCTACATTCCAAGAAATATTTTATACCGCCTAATAATTATGTTTATATAAACGTTCGCCGCCCGCATGTCCGATTGCCTCAGCCAGTAGGTATAGGTTAAGCAAAAACATCATTTGATTCTCCAGATTGGATATTTTCCGTTTTTTTACAACATTTATCTAAACCGATTTAATTATTAGCATAGGTAGGTATACAAAACAATTCAAATTAGAAGGGAATTACCACAATTTATATAAATAAATAACGCTACACACTCACAGGCCAACGCGCTAGGATTCGCTGTGTCGTGGGTGCCATGGACAACACACAAGACAAGAACACACACACCCAGACTAAGACTAAGAACGGAAATTTAAATTCATCATTCAAATTTCCGCCTCGCTGGGAATCGAACCCAGGACCCACGGAACGGCAATCCAGCGTATTAACCATTGCCATCCAGGTAGTCATAAAGTTGACACCATCATTGTACCATAGTATTTATGTCAATGTTGTACCAGCAAAGATTACCTAAAGAATTTACTTAAATGGATTAGCAGACATCATCAACCAGACTTACAACCTGGGAGACTTATTTTCTAAGCTATCGATCACTCTCTGAGGATTTTGACTGTGCGTTTTTGTACACCATTGAATATTTCAACCTTGCTCAGAGATAAAATGAAATAAAATCAGTCAGAGTAGCACACCAAGTCACCAAATGAGATCTGACTTTTGCTTTGTAAAGCCCCCAGATAGGATAAATGTCCCGAATAAAAATACTGCTTGCCTTTGTTCAACCATTAGTGATACCTACATGAATAAATGATTTGAGTTTGATGCTTCTCCATGACCCACCCTGCAAAGTTCTCAATTCAAACACAGTTTATACCGCTAGGCATTTACAGTCTATGTAAAGTCCACCTCCCGTGCTCTATTCTGTATAACAATTTCTTATGCCACAGCATGTCATCGCCAATTCCTAGTGCTTCCCCGTCAATGGCACACTGAGGCCACTGATGTACCTATAAAGTAGAAATAAAAATCAATACGCGATGTGGCAGATAGGTGTACCTGGGTTTAATGACCCCCCTCACCATCACCGAGGTTAATTATGAAGTTCATAATTTTAATTGTTAATTAAGTAGATAATTATTAATTTATTTAACACTTTATTGTTTGTACACCGCGCTATCTTAACATACTTAGTATAAAATAAAGTCGCTGTATCTGTCCCGTGCCTGTTATGTACCTATGCTTAGATTTTTAAAACTATGCAGCCGATTTTGATGTGGCTTATTTTAAGAGATAGAGTGATTCAAGAGGAAGGTTTATATGTATAACTTATTAAAGTTTTGTGTAAATTGGTTGAAATATAACGAAAACAGTTGAGAAAGTCGGAAAAAATCTGGTCGTCTGGGAGCTTTCAGCGAAAACGCTGTCTAATCCCTCCCTAAAACAATGTATGGGTGGAATATTCCGCTTATTGGTCTACAATAAAGTCCGCGGTGGCATAATTATGGGATAGCTTACTATACCAATTCTAAGTTTAAAAAAATGGTCACGTACCTACAATCCGGTAATTTCAAAGATACTTATTTAGAGGGCTACAGCATTCATTCTCATCGACCCTAAATTCACCTTAAGTCACATTGCGTGAAAATAAATTCTTGCGCGGGTTTCATTTAACAATTTTGGAGTGAGGGTACTAAGGGACAGGTTTCCGCAAACGTAATTATGTAAATGTATTATTACGATCTTGACCTTCCGAATCTATCCAATCTTTTGTAGAACTCGGCAGTCTTCCTTTTGTTGGGTTATTATTTACATAAATCTTGAGATAATAATTTACTGCCTATGAAAGCTGCAGGTAGCAAAAATAAACTCTACTGATAAAAAAATGTGGAATGTAACAGATGGCTGTTCCGGACATTGGTATTGTTGCCTGCACGCAGTGCACCATTCAATGATAAACACAGAAGTTTAGAAATGATATTCCAAAATAAGTACATGCGTACAAAATTGATTCCAAAATGTTTAAGATGTTTGGTAATAAAAGGTACATTATAAAAAAAAAGTTTCGTTAATATATTTTTTAAAATCGTTGATACTATCTGTTTTGACCAAAGGTTGACTGGTAGAGATTGCTTTTAGCATTAAGTCCGCCTTTTGTACCACATTGATTTTGGTATAATAAAGTTTAAATAAATAAATAAATAAAACCTGTGTTATCAATTTTAACAAAAATGTAGGTAGGTATACATAACGACCTACAGGAGGCTAGGTGTTCCATTACTTAGGTACTTATCTAAAATCGCTTTATTTACAAAATACATTAATTTTTCCTTTCCCTTGAATCCGTACGGCTTGTGTCAATAACACAAACACAATGATTTTATTAATAAAATTATTATACCTATGACAACCTACATACAGTGGAAGATAAAACGATCGCAGTAAGTCACTTTGTGAATTGAACGCGGACGGAACCGTCGGAAGAACGGGTGACCGGCCGCGGTGCTATGACCGTTAATACCAAAATATGCGCGCTTCTGTGCTTCGATAGACACATAGAAGTAGGTACTATTCTATAAATTGATCGGTTGAACAATGGTTGAACAGCTAAAAAATGTCGAAACTCAAGTTGATCAGAAATAGGGTCACCAAACGCCCGGATTTGATCGGACTATAAGCGTTCTGTCCAGCTTTTAAATTCGTCCGATTTTTTTATTTTTGAGATTATTAACAAATAATGAATTAAAACTTTAAAACACTTAAACAAGTAATTCGATAAGTTTTCACTTTTTATTAAAAACTAATTATTGTCATGTCAAAAACAATCAACTTGTAATAGAATTCAGACATACCAATTTAAAATGAAATTGCTAGCAAATCGTGTAACAAAAGAAAGCGCGGCAATTAAAAAAAATCTTTAACTGGTCATATCAAGTATAGTCTAAGAAAGGTATCTACTTTTATATATAATAATTATTTTGATACGAGTAGTAAAGTAATAGTACAATAGTAGTAATAAATAAAATCTTTACCCGCAATGAATAGCGCATGTGATATACAAGTCTTATAATAAAGGCTTTTTTTATATTATCAGATAAGTTAATGCTTGACTACAACAACAATGTTGTTAACAACATGTTACGCAACTTCCGTTTCGAAACAAGTGATGATTTTTTTTTGTTTTATGTACCCCCTACAAAATTTCGCGTGAATATGTCAATATACGTCCAAAAATATTCTATAATTACTTAAACTCTATCTCTGGTTTATACTATATTTTTTAAATGAGTAAGATAATTAGATGTTTTTGTTATTTTTTACTATATTTTTATTAAATTTGACTTCTGGTCTTCTGGGATTGATTCAACTACCTACCTACATAGACAAGTTAATTGCCTAGATACACGAATGCTGTCAACATTTTTAAAGCCGTGCTTCCACTGTGAGCGGAGCGGACTAGGTACATAGTTTAATTTCCGTACTAGGTTTAATTCGCAGACGAAAACTGCATACAAGTGCTCTCACAGTGACTAGATGCTTCTAGCGGAAAGCCGGAAAGGGCTGAGTAAGCTGAGTCAAACTCGCTCGTTTCTGGCATTCATTAATTTAATATGATCAAAACTCTAAACCTACTTCAACTCGACTATTTTCTGCTCATTACGTTTTTGCAATTAAATTCACTTCGAATAAAAAATAAACGTTAAGATTTTACTAATTCCGGTTGTAAAAGGGGGCAAAGTAGAGGGTGGCATGGACAAACATTAAGGAGTGCGCACATTACACCAACTCGACGTCAACTCCACTCCGACTCCACTCCGACGTTCCGTTCCGCGATCAACGCTTCATCGACGTCAACTCGACTCCGTCTCCACTCCGTTTCAACTCCGACGTTCCGTTCTAGGTACATTACGTCATTGTGTCGGTCGACGCGTGGACTACTCGTCTACGGTGAGTCGTCGACGCGTTGGTCTCGAAACGGAACGGCTATGGGTGTAGGGCGAGCCGTATAGGTATTTTAAGTATAAGTTCGAAATTCAACCTTACCTTCAAAGATATAAGGCTCATAATTGAATGTTAGCTTTGTCAAGGTTTTCGTCGGTCGGTCGTGGAGTCGTTGTACTGTGCGCACTCCTTTAATGTGTCATACAAATATGTTCCCCGGCTGGGAAACTCACCCGGGGCGTCTCGTTCAGGCCTCGGCTACGGAGTTGTCAAGGAACTTCTTATCGAAACAAACAATAACGAAATATATAATTGGTTCCAGGGCGAGTAATAGGCAGTTCGAGATGCGATATGCGTGCTCTGTGTTCGGTTCGCGGGCCGCTGGGCGGAGAGACGCGCGCGCTCGCCGCTGGCGCCCGCCTGCTGTCCCTGCGGGTGCCCAGCCAACCCCAACCGCTCCATTTTGTTGTGGAGGCAAAAGCGAAGGTCAAGGAACTCAAATCCCTTGCCAACGCACACGCCCAGCTACAAGGCGTATCAGATATGGAACTTTTCGGCCTAGCTATTGTGCAAAGTAAGTTTTTTTATGTACTTAAATAGCCGTTAAACAAACGGACGAGCCACCTGACGGTTAGTGGTCACGATCGCCCCTGGACATCAGTATTACAAAAGGCATCACCGATGCGTTACCGAAAAAAGATGACTCATCCTCTTTTTCGATTCGTCTGTCTTTTGAACCAGAGCTATATTTTGTCCTTTCGTCGTTTCAGATGGAGAATATTTGTTTGTGGATTCAGAAAGCAAACTTTCAAAATATGCCCCAAAGAGTTGGAGATCATCCCACACACATGTACGTATAATAAGTTTCTAAAATATTATTAGATGTAGGTATATAATGAAACCGATGAAAACTGCAAATAATTAAAAACTAAAATTTGATCACATGACAGATAAAAATATAATTTAAAAACTATTACCTATAATTCAACTTGATTGTTTTGATGGATACCTATACCTACATGACTGTGCAGATTGTGCAGTTGTCACTGTAGGCAAAACAAACGTAGTTCAGGTGACGGAATTTTGGACCTGTTATTTTACAGGGAAAATTGCATAATATAAAATATACTTACATAGTAGGTAGGATGTAAACAGTTTAAACAATCGATACATAAATAAATTACACTCAAATGTTCAACTCAGTAAACTACTCTTATTTCTTTCAGGGCTTAGACGCAAATGGGAAGCCGTTGCTTGAATTGCACCTGGTCGTACAGTTTCACGTCGAGAGTCCCCTTCTTCTACATGACGAAGTTGGTCGCCATCTATATTTTTTACAACTACTTCATAACATACGTACCAGAGATGCACTGCCTGTCGAAATACTACTATTGCTTATTGGATTAGCGTTACAAGCCGAATATGGAGATGAAGAGGCGTATGAAGAACAGAATTATTTTAAGATAGAAGATTATGCACCACCATCCCTTACTGGTGATTGGGTAGGCAAGGCAATACGCGCCTGTCATCGAGAACATCGGGGTCTATCGAAGGCGGATGCCGAAATTCGATTCATACGTGAAGTTTGTCTCCTACCGGACACAATAAACTCTCACAGATACCGTTTGAAGCAATCTAAAACAGAATCAGAGCCTGGCACTGTATGGCTCCTTGTAACCGCTAAAGGTATTAAAATATTACCAGACCATGGATCAGTTTCAAATTTCATTTGGAGTTCAATAGGCAAGTTAAGTTTCGATCGAAAGAAATTTGAGATACGGACTGATGAAGGAAAAATAACTTTGTATTCCTCAAGCGAAGAGAAGTGCAAATATTTGTTTGCTTTGTGTAAAGAGACACATCAGTTTTCAATGAAAATTTCACCCAAATTAAATGATATATTGAGAAAGGAAGAACAAGAGCGGAAAACCTGCTTCGGTTATTCAAAGTTATCGTCTTTTGAGCAATGTCCCAACAAAAATGAACAAAGAATTTCACTTATATCTTCAACAAGTTCTAATACTACATCGGGGATTGTAAGTGATAGAGTACATTCGGAAGATGAATTAGAAATAATGATAGATTCACCACCTGCTCCTTCTACTGAAAGTTTAGCATTCGCACATTTATTAGACTGCTCGAATACATATTTAATCAGACATATCTCTCAAGAAGGACAATCATTAAATAAATCTTCATCATTACAAATGCAAAAACCTAAAGTGCGGATGAAAAAAACCAAAGATGATGTTGATAACCCACTTAAAATAGATATCACTTCAGAAACAGGTCACAGTTCTATTGCTCAATCCGAAGAAACAGTTTCACTACCAGATCAAAGTATATCAGAAACATTATCTGACAGTCCAGTCTCGAACAAAGTAAAGTGTACAGGATCTCAATGTTCATCATCATGCAGTACAGTAATAATGGCAAGAGCCGGTCTCAGTACCCTTAGCAGGACTTCTAACGCAAGTAGCCTGGAATTAGGTTACAGTCACACGGCTCAGAACTCCATGATAAGTGATAATAGCACTGTTGAAATGGAAGTAGAATATCCTCAGGATACGGCATCAGCATTGTATGACGGTTTGGGACAGCCAGTAACCATAGCCACATCAAGTGGTACTAGTGGAGTTTATACAATGGGAAGTTCAGAACTCACAACTAGATCCAAAATGTCAAATTATGATAGTTATAAAGTCTCGAAAGAAAACGATCTAGCAGATTTTGACAGTGTGTCTTCTATCCTAAACAATAAATCCGAAAGAGCTAATCTCGCATCAAGTGCACTTTTGCTCCAAGCGTCTTTATCCGGTGTGGATTGTGTAGATGGAACAACACAATTTTGTAACCAAGAACGTGACGATGAAGAAAATGTTTTTCGAGAAAGGACTAATTCTAATGTTAGTGCGGTATCATTCCATGGGGATGGCAGTGACCCCACAGATATTAAACGTACGTTACTCAGTGCCAGTGAATTAAGTGATTTAATTGTGGGTAGAGGTGTTTATCCAAAAAATCAATCCGTTAGTGACACATTTGATTCTGTGTCAGACTACGTAAGGTTACCCCTGCCATTTCCCGGTGATAGTTACCTTCAAGGTCATGAAGACACTGCGCCTTCAGATGATAATTATCTTAATAATTCATTTTTCGATCGTCCTCCCACGCCTCCTGCTAGAATTGATAGCCGAAAGAGTCTCAATTTATCACTTCCAAACATACTAGAAATAGAAGGAAATGCTCCACCTGTGAACAAATTTCCAGATAAGCCACCACCACCTTATGAATATAATCATAAAACTTTATCAACAAACACTTCTGGACCGTCTAACCCTCCGCCAGCGTATCCTAGTACATCGTTATCTCCAAAATTAACACTAGAAGAGGAAGTAACAGCGAGAGTTGTTACGTCCCGACCGATGATTACAATTTTGAAAGCTGAAGCAGGGGAGGTAAATGTTTCTGGTGAAAGGACATTTGCGAGCCCGATGGTATTAGAACATAGATTTCAAAAGTCAAAACGTCATCAGGCATCTAGTCGTAGAGCAGAAAGATCAAAATTGGCACAAGGAATGAATACTATATCTCCGTCTAGAGAAGTTCCACCCCATATAGATTCCAACGTTCTTGTTGCCATGATGAAACTGCCGCCACCCCCGCCTCCACCTCGCCGGGCACGACTTCCACCGCCACCACCAATAGCACGATTGCCGCCCCCACCACCGCCACATAACCCGATGTTCCATCAACAGTTATACAGCGATGTTGATTATGTTTATTATCCACTCCAAGACCCGACTATATCTCAACAAAATTACCTCGACCACAAGTTAACAGAGACTCGAGTATCAAATCTCCATAAAAGCAGTTTACAATACAGAAGTACACCTTACCTTTCTACCTCTTTATCAGTTTCGTCGACATATGGATCGATACAAAATCTCTCAGACTCTTATGTCCAGATTCCAGGTGCACGGACAAGTTGGTATTCAATGACAAGCAGGACATCTCTTAGCAACCATTCCATAAATATTGATAAACCTCCGATTCCTACGCGTATTCCTGAAATCCCTAAATTCGTTCGTAATAAGTCTTATGAAAACATACTGAACGCTAAAGATCCTCCGCCTGTAAAAACAAGACGTATGCCGCCACCGCCCCCTCCACCTTACGAACATAAAAAGAAGATTCCCACTTATTTAAGAGAATTTAAAACATTAAATTCCGGTTCTGCCATCAGTGATGGAAGTGTTAGTAAAGTGAAAGACACTAATTGTGATTTAGATATAAAAACTCTCAGAGAAAAAAGCAAGAACTTGGATTTACCTTTAATAGCAGCATTGTGCAATGATCGTTCTTTGATAAAGCAAACTAAGGCTTTTGGTGCTCCAAAGTTAAATAAACAAACAGGTAGTGACTGTGAAAACGAACTTAAGTGTGCTAAGTCTATTCCAAACACCACCGAAAACATAGATCTTAAGTGTAAAACAGATATGAATGTTAGAAGGACAGTTTCCAGTTCACAAAAAAAGATATTAATACGAAATCCAACTGATAAGCTGCCGGCATTGCCTAATTCTGAAACTCATACCCCTAGAGCCATGTCGAACACTTATGTAATGCATCCAAGTATTATTAAGACAAAAAAGAGCCAACCTAGCTCATGAAATTTAAATTATTGCATAATGACTTCTGTGAATCCTTCCAGTGCTATTTTCACCTGGTTTACACATGAGACTGATATTAGATATTAACATATCACTTCTAGTAATTCGAAATCTCAAAAACAGTAATAGGTTATTCGAATGTTATATATTTAAGGTTAAATAACCCAACTAATTTATAAATGGGAATATTTATTTGATTTAAACTTAATTAATAAATATGTATCACAATTAAAATTTCCGCCTTCCTAATAGTCAAGTAGGTAGTTTTAGTTAAAACGTGCATTAAGTATGACAAATTCTCAATTGCGCATTCTCACGAGCTAAGTATCTAGTTAATCAAAGCCTACAAAGTATGTAGAGACCTACACATTTATTTCGAATTACTAGAACCACATTACTACTTACATAATAATGTACCTACTATAAAAATCTTTTTAAATTGCCATTAATCACAAACTGTTATTGATATTTATTTAATCTATCGTGTCGTCCACAAAATTTTCTTTAGTTTAATTACTCATAAATGCATTGATGCATAAATGCCACCAGAAATTAAGTCGAAATTTCATTTAAAGATATCATTAATTAAAATAAGATAGCTCTGTTTGTAGAGTTAATTAATTAAGTAACTTGTATAAAGTTACACACTTGTTTATTATTATTTTGTATTTTGGTGAAATTAAAAGCTACAAGTATTACTTAGTATTCGCCAAGAAAGCAGACGGAAAAGTCGTTAAATTAAATGTAGGCGTATACTTACTCTCAAAATGGGGATGCCAGGCCGCTTAATAAGTTTGTTGACCGAATTTTCAAAAGTCTGCGATGAACACCTACAGCCAATTGATTGTTGTAATAGTAAATATGACCATTTATGATCGGGCCACGACGTATTCATAGGCTAAATATACATTTTCAAAGTATTCAAATTATGTAATTTCGAAAGATGTGCAGTCTTAGTATGTAATAGAATATCAATTAATTGCTCTTAATTATTAACAGATACCTAAAGAATGCTGTTTGCTCTTATGTACCTAGTTAATTTTGATTGCTGGTCATATTTACTAGGGGTATAACTGTGCGTAGCGTAAAGTTTATAATGTTCGTTGAAATTTATGATTATGTGAATTTTAATTCCCTATATAATAAGGAATTATTATGGTAACCGTGTTTAATAATATGACTAAAATACTCACCCTTAAAATGTTACTTTTGAAATATGTGTAAAATATCTGAAACGGAAGAATATAAAACTAGAGTCATTACTAAGTCACTGAAGAAAATGTAATTTATTTTGTCTACAATATTGTACATAATAACTGTTATAAATCTAAAAACAACATATTTTTAACGTGTACAAATGTATAATAAAGTAAGTAAACTTTTTTACGTAAATAAAACAACTTTTTCTACTTACACCTAATACGTTAATAATATAATACTTTTGATTAAAATTGAGTAAAGTAAGTACAGACTCATGATAATCATTTTAAATTCTTTGGCAAAAAAACAGTCATATAAGAAAAAAATACTTATTAGTAAGGATGCTTTTAATGTTTTCACAGATCAAAAAATTCAGTCTCCCGGTGGCGTTGTTGATTTGGTATAATGTCAAAAGAGACTGATAAATAAAACAATATTATAACGATAGCTTGAGACACAAAAAAAAAAAAAAAAATAAAAAAAAATAAAAATAATTTTAAATTGTAATTCAAAGTTTTAAAAATATTGAAGACTTGGTAAAGAAATAATAAATCCGCTTTGTGCCTACTAAATAACTAAATAGGTATTACTTACTGTCAATTTCTTAGAAGCAAAGTGACATGTAAATTAAGTACCTACAAAACACCAAAAGCCAATTCATTTTGGAACTCCTTTCAAATGTTAAATGTACGTATATAAATGTTTGCTAACATTTCATTTATTAGATACAAATATAAGTAGGTATGTAACATGATGCCACACTTTGTAAATTATAATAATGTTCATCTGTTTACAATAGTAATTGGGCGTGCTGACTTGTTTATCTTTGGTTCTATTAATAAGTAAAATTTACATAGTTGAGATTCTGGCTATATTACTAGCTTTTCAACACCCCAAGGGCTAATTCATTTGCAACGATTTAATCGCGACCATTTTCGGACTGCTAATACAATCGATCGAAATATGCTTTAAATTAAGGGATACATTTAAACAAAAGGAAATTAAGATGTTATAAATCGTAACAAATAACATTCGATCTAGCAGCCGAAATATTTCAAAATATTCCAGAAGATTCTTCGCGCGACAAGCTACTGTGATGTAAATTAAAGATTAATTTTAATGATCAAATAAATCATATAAATGGACAAGATACATGACCGCTACTTTTCCAATTTTAAAATAAGCGCAGAATTAGGAGGAAATGTTACTGAGTCTAAATACAATACTTGACCAACGAGAGAAGAATCAGTAGCAGCAACTACTGTTCCACCATAAAACATGGTAGACAAATCAGTTGTTATAGCTTTGGTACCGAAATTACCAACAAAAACACATGTATTTCTACGAGGATACCATCTTTCGATTACCATTAAACTTTCGTCCGATTTACGAATATCCATATTCTTCAATACGTTGCCGTCTCTATAAATAGCTGTTAAGTAAATTGTAGGCGTATTGAGATGTACATTAATAAAGTCTTTTATAATACTCAAATATTCATATTTAGGTTCGAAAGCAGATTTGGAATTCCATGGTAATACGCCAAGTTTTTTGTCGTCGCTTATTTTATCATTACTTTTAAACGTCATAGGAACCAAGTTATGCACGTTCTCATGTTCATGATAATCACTTTCAACATCCTGTCGAGATGAACTCCCCAGGGCGATTTCATCGCCATAAAATATACTCACTGTACCAGGCAAAATGAATTCTAAAGCAGTAAGAGGAAGAGTATTATTTATATGATTGGTTGATATTCTTTCACTATTGACATTACCAATATTCCAATGTATCCAAGGATAATGAGCTTCTGCCCAGAGAATTTGAGGTACAGCATTATTTATTTTATCCTTCAAGCCATTAATTCCATTTTTTAAATCCAAATGAATATCAATAAGATCTATTCTGTTTAGAAAAATCGTAAGGGCACTGTCCTTAGTCGCAATGATACTTTCTAATGTTTCTTCACTTGCCATCAATATTTTGCCGCTTCCAATAATTTCTTTCCATATCTGGAGAGTCTTTCCAAAATTGTCGTCTTTTACGTATCTTTCCAAATTCTTTAAGTAGAAACCATCAACGTTTTGTGTTTGTGCCCAAAATTTTATAGCCCCAGTTGTCGCATCATTATAGTTTACTATGTTGTTATATGTAAGAAAAGTACTATGATTTGAATCAAAATAAGATATTGGAACTGCCATTGACAAAACTGGAATATCCAGAATAATATGCATGTCTTTTTTGTGAATAGAAGTGACCAATTCTTCAAAATCTTTCATCACTCCTATACTCCTGTCTATTTTGACAAGTGATGTAGAATTATAGTAATGTTCAGGGTAATTGTGAGCTTCAAAAATATAATTCAAGTGGATAGTTGAAACACCCAAATCTTTAATGTAGTCAAGTTTTTTGATCAGACCTTTTAAATCTCCTACACCATCATTGTTAGAATCCTGAAAGCTAGCAGGGAATACTTCATAAAACACCTTTCCTTGATACCATGGAAGATCTGGGTTGCATGTCTTAGGCATTGTAACTACCATTGCTATGATGGCTCCTATACATGCAACAAGGCCAGACAAAACAACCCATAGTAGCACTTTTCTGATACAACCCCAATTCCAATTAACAAAGCTTGGTAACTTCCTATTATTTATATTCAGGCTCCCATTAAGTTTGTAACCTTCAGGCTGAAATTATAATACAAATTCATAAGCAATGCAACCTTATTATGTGTAGATAACTTCGCTATAGCAAAGCCAACAAACCAAAACACTTCAGAGGTGTAAAATTTTTTTTGTCAGAATCATCTACAAATATGTAACATGTATGAAAAACACAGGCACTAGATAAATTATATTTTTCAAAAGACTGAATCTCATTATATGTAGTTATTCCAAAAACTATGTGTATATTGAATTATATTCCATCTTATTAAATTTGTCTAATTTTTGTTTTGTGTCACAAAATAACAAGAATGGCTTCGATACTTAAGAGGACCCAATTATGAGTTGATTGTTTTTAACTTTTGCGCCCACATGCTTAAGTCTCCAGTATTTCACATTTGACAACCACTGTCGCTGTCAAATTGTACTTATTAAATGCGAGAGTTAACGATCTGGATACTAAGCAAACATTGTCATAAGTTCCCAGAGTACAGGCCAGCTTATATCTTATAGCTTGTTTTGTTGGCTTTACTATATATACCTTCATTATTTTCACATTTAACATACCTGTCCCATAATAATGTCTCCGTTCTTGCTGAGAGTCTGATAATCTAACATGCTGATATTATTTATAAGTTGTGCGCTGACTGGATCCTGAACAACTGAATTAGAGTCTGCTGAAGAACTTGAATCCCCTGCACAGGCATCTATAATGTAACAAATAATAGTGTAACAAGATATTTCTACAAAACTGCAAAATTATTTTACTTTACCTTTAGATCTATATTCAACGGCATAAATTGACTATACTGAATAATATGAAAAAGTAATAACATTACATTTATTTCAAGGTATTTCATAGCTAAAGATTCTCTAAGAATGAAGAAATTATAACAAATTAAATGTTGATTTTTAGACATGTAGCAAAGTTAATTTTAAAATTCAATATAAATAACTATAAATTTCAAATTTACATAACCTCCTACGCACAAAATACTTATAGTTTAATGAACAACCCTTAAATAGTAAATTATTATACTGGCACGCATGAAGCACTTAATCGAGTAAACATACTCCATAAAAGCCTTACATCATTTTGGAAAAGAGCTGATGATGTTACACTGCTGGATTGATATTAACCAAACATAGCTAAGAACAACTGCAAGGAAACAGGCTTCCAAATTTAAAAAATCGCATTGAAAATGGTCCATCCTTTTGAGGGCTACAATGCCACAGACAGACACACACAAAGAGAGAAACAGAAATCGTCGTGAAACTTATAACACCCGTCTTATTCATTAAACTATATTTGAGACACTTAATTCAACATTAAATACCAGAAGTGGAAGTAGAAATAAAATAGTAGGCTGTACTTTAAAAAAAAAAGATTTCTTCCAAAAATATTTTTTTGGCTATATACTTTTTGGTAATTTCTATTTTACATGTGCCAGCATTTGACCATGGCTTTGAGACATTTTCCTTTTGACAACACACCCATAGCATGTATCAATAAGCCAAGCAGGTCATTATAATAAATGTAGTAGGCCCTTATTTTACACACCACTACACCTGATTTTGACATAATCTTTACTGTTGATTTATTAACAAAGACAGAGGCTAACAAATGAGGTAAGATGATTTAAAAGTCACAGCAAGATACCAAAGGAGAATGGCAGCATAACAATGAAAAATAAGTTGTAGAATATTCTTCAATGTATTGCCAAATATACAAAAAGTGTTATTTACCTGGATTTTGCAGAGTAACAATTTTTGAATCATTGATGTCATCATCTAAGCTAAGGAAAGATTCTTCATTGTTTTCTTCAGAGAGAGGATGTTTGAAGTCAATTGGCGTCGGACTTGGAGTCAATAATAAACACGTAGAAGACTTAACACCACGCAGATAATCCAATGTCTCTAAGCCACCGATTTCGCCCACTCCATTATTACTACTGGTTTCTGGTAACTCGTTCATTTTTCCTAAATATCTCTGTACTTATTATTTAAATATAAATTTATGATCATTGATGATTTCTATGAATATTTTTAGTTCAAAGTATCAATATATCAATCGTTATAATAATATAGGTAGGTACTCAATTATTTCGGGAACGCCGTAATAAAAATCGCTGCGACATCCCGATTCAGTAACTGAACATAATTTATTAAGGTGTAGTGTAGTAAACTTAAATAGAGCAAAACTATATTTTAGTTCATTCGTTAGCTAGTTGAGATCCAAAATTAATAAAACATTATCATTTCGTCCAATTGATTTATACCTTTATCTTGATGTAGTAGTTGTATCAATACTATCAATATCACAATTACATCACATCACATCACGTAAATTACGATACAATTTACAATCACAGGTCCCCGGTCAAGATAAGACAAGTGACAATGACAACTGACAAGTCAACAACAACAACTTCAACAAGGTGTCAAGTTAAGTGTCAACTCACACTACCACAGAATATTAAATAATAAGAATATAGCATTTTTAATAAATTAAATAATTAAAAAGTTCATAACACTTTAAAATTTACTTTGACACACAACTGCGTGGTATCAAAAATTACGTAATATTTGGGCGCTTCCTTCTGGATGCGCCACAGTTTAAATTTGTCTACAATTAGCCGAATTTTTTTAGAAAAACTCAAAAAATTCCGTTTTTTACAAAATTTTAATTCAGTTTTGTAGCCCTTGTTGAGCCCGACCGGTAGACACCTCGCGCGTCCCGATCCGACCACGTGAACAGCAAAAAAAATTAATTTAATTTTTTTATATAATTGGAATAGTTTGGGACTGGAAACTTGTTTCGTGTGTTACACTCTCAAAACCATAATAATATCCATTTTTCCCATTGACATATTTCCTTATATTGTTTTTAACGAACGTCTATAAAAATACTATTTATTGCCTTTGTATAATTATATTTTCTATTTACTTTATTTTCTAGAAAATACTACGCATTTTGTCATTCACTATTTCACATACACGGATACACCCCTTAAGTTGCGCTTACAAGATGGCGCTACTGTCGTGCACGGTCCCTATACTTAACTGGCATTAACTGGTAAATTGTCAGCTTTGTCAGATTATTTTCCGGAACATATATGATTTTGAACTTGTATCATTGTGTAAGGGGTTCTCACGATCTTTATTATTGAAGAGCCAAGGCAACTTGAATTACTTTTATGATTCTTATCAAAAAAATATGAGCCATGTCTACCAACGTTGCCAGAGCAAACATAAAAAATCATACAGATTTGTTAATTACCATATTATTCCTATCAGGATAATTACCCAGCCTTGGGGACAGTATGAAGAGGCGCTAATGATTAATGATAACAACTGTTTTATAAAAAAATTTAATGGATATAAATATTAAATAATTATATACTTAATATTATTTGCTTATAAACATTACATACTTATAGGCTATAAAATATTGAAAACATCTATTTTTAACCCGACAATATTTTTTTTATATCAATGAATGATTTGTGTAAGGCTTCAATGAATTCATGACTATCGTTATGAGCCTTGTAACTTGTCACAGCTGCACCTAATTTATCGGCAAACGCAGAGTACCTAAAAATACAAAACAAGCCTTTACATACAAGTAGGTACCATACGATACCTACATTGATAATAATATTGTAAATTATAGTAGATTTTATTATGCTTATTGTAAATCATTGTACATTGTATTATTTATGTAATTTGGATAATCGAAATGAATGATTTTTTAAAGTGAATGGTTAAAATGATTAACAACACCGGGACCAGTCATATGTGTATAGGATTAAACATTAAGGCCTTTTTAGATATGCGCGGTATCCGCGTATATAAAGTATACATGTATATATAGTAAATAAAAAAAAATATTTTTTAAGGCAACCAGTATTAAAGTGATGCTTACCCAATACCAAATCCTTCTTTAGCGACTGGACCGAATCCGCCAGCCAAGACACTGGGTGCAGATAGAGTACTTGTGCTCAATATAGACTTATTCAAGAACTTATATTCATAGGAATCATAGAGTTGTGGTCTGGGTATGTTGTTCTCTTCAGCGATTTTCATCAACGCGAACATATGACGATCAAAACCTTCGCCCATGGCAGCTTCTTTTACTAATCGGGAATGATAGGTGGAACACTCTTGCATGATAGCACGGAGCTCGTCTTTCGAACACTTATTCAAGTGAAGACTGTCACAAAATGCCTGAAAAATATTTTGATGTCTTCAGTATCAGAAGTATAACTTTAAGAATCATACACATTTCAATTATGTGCCTAAAAATAAGAGTAGTTAAGCGGTATTCGATGTTTTGCAACAGTTTTAAGGTCCGTCTTCACTTGTAGCAGTTGCAGAACCTAATATGTACGTATAATGTAATGTTACAGTCCAAGTTATAAGTTGATCACATAATTTCGCTGTATTTTGTTGTATGTGTGTATTTATTTTGATGTGGACCCAGCATAAGAATACCGCTTATCCAGTCTAACATAACAGGCCTTTCGATTTCTAGTTTAATTGTATAGTTATTTAGTACTAGCGACCCGCCCTCGCTTCGCTTCGGGAAACTTATTATCAAGTGCTTAAATATAAAGTTTCATGGTTCTTTAAGAGATGGCGCTAGGCGTTCTTATTCTTTAAGTTAGGAAGGTTCACCCCTAGATGGCGCTGTGCTTAAAACCCGAAGAAATCCCATACAAACTTTCAACCTCTATTTCAACCTCTTCATCCCTTTTTGTCGCAATAAAAGGTAGCCTATGTCCTTTCTCAGGGTCTAAAGATTGTCTGTGTCAAATTTCATCAAAATCGGTTGAGAGGTTTAAGCGGGAAAGCGACACAGACAGACAGACAGACAGACAGACAGACAGAGTTACTTTCGCATTTATAATATTAGTAGGGAAGTAGGGATCTTGGACTTGAGTACGAATTCCGTTTCACAGCAAATAATACTTTAAAATTACCTTCGTACTGTCAGTACATGGTCTCATGGTTTCTGTCCTACCATGTTTAAATGCCGAGGTACTGCACGATTCGTAAGTGCCCACGTATTTGCCATGCAAAAGATGGTATGCAGCCTGCAAATAAGTTATACAATAGAAATAAGTTTTAAACTGTCTATACAGTGTATGTACCTTTAGTAGAGGGGGTTGGATAATATCAGTATTTATTTTAATGTTTTCATAGTATAGACATTGTACCCAAACAATTTTTCTATATATATAACATTAAGTTATGAGGAAAGCCCGTGAGATACTACCCGTGTTCAGTAGTATGCCATTAATGCACTGAAGCCATTAAATTTATAGATGCATTCTATTTCCTATTACGGTAGAAAATGAGACTTATTCTTAACAAATTCAGGCAGTTACACATACCTGGAATCCAAGTTGCATTATACAATCGGGACTAACTTTGAATTTTTTACAGGCTTCTTTAGTCAACTCTTCGTATAAAATGTAATCTATACTAAGTGAATTGCACCAATCGTTGTATTCTTGCCTTGCTTTATTTATAAATGCTTTCGATTTATCATCCAATTTGAATTCTAAAAAAAAATACATAAATAGTAAGTCATATAATATGGAATATTCTAGTGTGGTTCAATATAATACATATTACATAATATATTTATATATTAGTGAAAAAAATACATGTAGGAATTTATTAATTCAATAGATCACATAACAACTTTTAGATTTTTGTCTGTTTGTTGGTTTTTCTATGCCCTGTATTACCGATTTTGATGCTTTTCATTTATGTATTGTAACAAGTTTGGGATGATATTTATTGTTTCTTATATTTCAATAGGTTCCAAAATAAAAAAATGTAGGTACTTGAATCAAATTTTACTTAGGTATATAAAAATTAAAGAATCCCTTCTAAACATTTTTTCTATCGTGGGCTATTAGGCATAGGTTTCCCAAAGCGCAGCGAAGGCGAAAATAGTATAGACGAAAATAAACATTTGAAGAAGCTATTGTTATTGAACAGTTAAAACGAGAACGTACCTAGTTTATTAACAGTGATGTTGGTATTTGCTGGCTTGCTGTCTGGATGTATGAAAGGTTTTGTTGTGGTTTCCTTGTAAATATCTTGAAAGAATCGTAACACAGCTACACCATCACCCCATGAATGTTCAAAGTTAATGCCAGAAACGCCATCCTTGGTTACTACCAGACTGAACGATTTATCAAACCATCTGGAACATTAAATGTATTTCATTTGTTAAACATATTAATACATTAAATTACATTATACATTACATTTGTTAATTATATGGGATGAAATCAAAACCGTCCTTTAGACTTTGTAATAGGGTAATTAATCGTCGTTCATAAAAGAAGCACACAACTCTAACTTCTAAAAGTTCAATGCAATCTGTTAGAATGGAGACCATTAAATCGCAAGACTGCCTTCACATACGTTCATCTCTCAGAGATGTTGCCTTTGGTGTTGGGAATGACCACTGGCGATGGTAAACAACTGCTAAAAAATGGCTTGTCTACTTGTTTAAATAAAAAAACATTGTCCATGGCATATGGTATAATAAAAACAATTGTACCTGTTGGTGCCATCCGCATGTAAAAAATGTGACAAAATTTTATGTTTGTCATCATTAATTAATTCTTCATCCAGCACTAAATTAAAAATGGCTGAATCTATTTTTTTCAATGTTTCCACATTGCCAGACTCTTCTAAGTAGGTTCTTCGTTCAGCCCACTCATCACGATTTTGACATGTCAACACACCCACAGGATATTCTGCTTTTGGTGTACCATCATTAATAATTTGAGTCAAATTACCTAAGATTTCATTTGGGGTAAGGAGATTACCTGAAAGTATTATCTGTGTTACATAACTTACATAGGTATATATGTGTTTTCTTAAATCAACTGGAACATAAATTTAATAGTTTATGTATAGGTGGAATAGATGATAATGTTTACAGAAATATAATTATTGATTATTTTGGTTTATTGATATAGAAATGGCCACAAGCAATGCACTTTACCAAGATAGGTACAGGCGTTAACGAGTCACTGCAACTAACTTTAGTAACTTTTGAAAGTGGAAAAAAATATGTGTGAGCCCAATCATAATGTATTTTGTTATTCCATAGGCCTCAGATGAAACTTCAGTAGTATTATTTAAGAGTACAAGAAAATGTTATTGGTACTAGTTACTAGGGGCAGTAGTCCTAGTCCAATCATACAATGTTGCTAACTTACTTCCAGCTGTTGACATCTCTTAAAATTAAATTTAAACATACATACATACATATAATTCCGCCTCTTTCCCGTAGGGGTAGGCAGAGACCACTTCTTTCCGTTAATTAAGTTTAAAATACCTGGCAAATTATGTTGGCAACATAGCAAAAATCAAAATCACAGTATGCTAATCATAATGAAAATCCCACCACCAGATGCATTGAAAATGCTTTTCTTATTTATTACGCATGCATTATAAAAATAATAACAAGCAATACAAACAAAATCAAATCAATTACCATCAGCATCTAAGACATCAAAAACATAAAAATTGCCATTTTTTTGAACAAGTACATGCTTGCTTGAGGCATCCCTAAAGATTTTATCTTTAGTCAGTTGGGGTATCCGACTTGCATTGAATAGTCCAACAAACTGACTCATGTCTAAAGGAAAAGCTTTAAACAAGTATGCGCCATACCTAACAAAATCAAACTAAATGAGATACAAAATAAACACAACAATAAATAAAATATAATATGTTGAGTAAAAAAACCAATATGAATAATAGTAATCATCTGAGTATTGAAGTATGTTCTAGTTATTCATAGCACAGAACATTCTAAGAACTAAAATAATCACAATACAAATATAATAAGTTTGATAATAATGATACTTTTATTCCACATGATTAAAACTACTAGTAAATGATTCCTTACAAGGAGTGAATATGTTAATGAGTCGAAGGAACAGTAGTTCAGTAGTGACATTATAGGTAAACATTTATTTAACATCATTGGTTTTCAGGGTAACCATTTACAAGTTTGTATTTTATATGTAAATCTTATTTTATGCTAATGCCTTATTTAACATTTTTAATATGATAAAAAAAATTATAATATTCTTATTTATTCAATTTGGCGACCTTAATATAATAAATTAGGCAACCTATTTTATGTGTTTTAGTAATTTGGGAATTTTCGACTTGTCAGGGTATTTGTATAAATTGTAATCTATACCGACAGGTTTTGTAATGGAAAAAATCACCACATTATCTCTGATGTAAGGAAAATTCATGACATTTTCATGTTTAAATGAAATTTATAAAACTCGATAGTATAGACTAATAAATACTGTTACTGATAAACTGCACAGCATGTAACTATTAATAGAACTTATAAGACTACTATTCATATGATTTCTCTAAACTACAACTTGTTAAATACACAATTTAAAATTACTAATGTATCTAATAAAATAACTTACTAAGATATGGGAAGAAAATACCAACCAAGAAATACTTTCAGGCAATAATCCTGTAACAGTCCTAAAAAGTTGAGTGTCACTCTTTTTTGGCTGCATGTGGTATACCTCAGGTTCTAGAATCTGTGCCCTCAGTGATAACATGAACCTTACAGCACTGGTCAATAAATTGGCAGACCTAACCAACTGATTGTTGTATTCTGGTTTTATATCATTTTGGAATACTAATAATGGATTGTAATTAATGGGCAGGGCTGCTCTGTCTCTTAGGTATAAGTCAAACCAATAATCACATATGTAACTAGTATGTTTGTTTCTTTTGTCTTTAGCAATAAGCTGCTCCTGTAACATTTTGCCTTCATTGGCAATGAATTTTTTTGTTGTGCATTCAGCTTGTTTGTACTCTTCATTGGTTAAAAGAGGTCTTAAAGCATTTAAATATCTTTGTTCAGTTTTCAACAAATCTGGTATGGGTAAACGCGGCAATGATTTCTGAAAGTGCATAGTAGGTACCTTACTATGTTGAAGATATTGATAGTTGTAATCTTTTACATTTTTAACTCTCTGGGAGGCATTTCTTAGCTGAGGATACCCAGTAACTGTTGTCTTTTTGTATTTAATACACCTGGGGAGCATTATGGAATAACTGTTCAAAGTAATAAAATTTACTTTCAAACAGTTTAATAATAATTATCTTGAACTTTAGACGCCACAGTAACGCTTCTTGGATCGCAGGGTGGGGTTTAATTAAATCCCGTTTATTGACCATACGTTTCGTGAATTTGTTTGTTAACTTGTGTTACAATTACACTTACTGATCAGTTAAAACTTAAAATCCAGTTAAATTATAAACACGTAAGAGTATATTAGAAAGTATTTGCACAAACAAAACAAAAACTACAAATTAATTGGAACACCGATTGTAAAATTTGTAAACGAGTAAACGTCAACGACTAAACGTAAGCATAAATAACTAATGTCAAATTGTCAATGACAAAATGTCACACTGACTGAAACAATATTGTCACTTGTCACAGTAATGTATGTAGAGTGTAGAGGATGCTGCCATGCCATGCCATACTGCCACATACTGAACATCGGCAGCGCGCACGAAAAAGTGTCCCGTTGAGCCTGAGCCTGTGCGTGCTTTAAAATAAAATTATTACCTGCAATGAATCGATTATCACTATCACTATTCACTATCACTATCACTATTCACTATCACTATTCACTATCACTATCACTATTCACTATCACTATATAGTATTAAACAAAGTCGCTTTCTCTGTCCCTATGTATGCTTAGATCTTTAAAACTACGCAACGGATTTTGATGCGGTTTTTTCAATAAATATAATGATTCAAGAGGAAAGTTTAATGTATACTATATTAAAGTTTTGAAAGTCGGAAAAAATCAGGTTTTCCGAAGCGAAGCGAGGGCGGGTTTACTATTTTGATATAAAAGTCTTACAAAGTTTGAAATGTTGGTTTCGAGCCAGGCTTGGGTAATTTGTGCCTTCTGACTAGATTCAAAGTTCTGCTGAAAAGTCCACGGTACATTTTTAAAAAGTGTATTGCTATTGTAGAGAGGTAACTAAAATGTAGTGTATAAATCATTGACATATGATTATACTCTTTGGAGGTAACAGAAGAAGCGTAATAATATACAATCCAAGGGGTGATAGTAGGTAATAGTTCTCTCTCATAATGACAATTTTAACATGTCTCTGATAATTACGCCAAAATTCAGTGATTACGAAAATTACGTATGTAAGATAAATAATATAAAATTCATTATAATAGCTGTAAAGTGCATTATGAGATTAAAAAACACTGTTTCGTTCTAAACATTGATTTAGCATAAAATATTTTTTGGCGTTGGAAACACTAGATGGTATACTTGCTATAAAAGTACTCTGTGGAGAATGGACTCTACCTCTATAATAGTCTACCTCTATAATAGACATATACACATACATAGATAATACCTCTATAATACTCTACCTCTATAAGAGACATCTACCTATATAATAGTCTGTGAATGGACGGTCGAGTCCAATGATAAAAGAAAAAAGAGGATATGCCCTAAGGTCACGTGATCTGAAGCCAAAATTAACTCTAAAATGGCGCCGACTCCGCCCACAAAACCGTGATGTACACCTTTTAATACAACACTTATCATGTTAGGTATTGCTTTATAAATCATAAGAACACATTAAACGCATAAATCTAAAGTTTTTATCTGAAAATAAAGTTCGAACAACGCTTTGAACGCTTAAATTAAATGACAGTTGAAAGACCAACAGCTGTCAAGTCGAATAAAAAATGGCGTCTCGTGCTTCAAGGCGGATCTTGGGCGATATTACTAAAAATGTTACCAATTTAATGAAACGTGCGACATATATTGTACTTTGTCTTCAAACGCAAATTGTGACGTGTAAAAATGACACTGATATATTTTTGTTATTGTGGGCCATATTTGCATGATATTTTATATAATGAAAAATTATACATGAAAATTAGGGCCTATCCTTTCTTTTCTTTAATCATTGGTCGAGTCGAATTGATTGAGCATAGAGCAGGGACACTTCGCAAGTTCGCACCTACATAGTCTGTGCTCCGCACTTACGCTTTTCTTGCTATGCAACATGCAACATTGCGAAATTTGCGAATATTGCGACCGCGAAAATGTCAAAGTTCATCCATGTCCATGGTGTTATGTTATGTGTATAAAATAAATATTTTTCTGTTTCCTTTGTGGTAGGTACTCGTGTGTGTAATACTTAAATAAATTCAGTTTATTTTGTGGTTTGTGATTAGTGCAGTCAGTGCAGTGCAATGTATTTATAACGAACGTGGAAGGTAAATATTTGTAATCGATAACGTAAGGCGTTTTCTGAATTGAACAAATACAGTTTTATTTTCGAAAAAATAAACGTAAGAAACAATACTACCACAAAAGCATAAAGTATATCAGTATATAGCGTTAAAGTAATACATCAATAAATATATCTCATTAGAATGGGAACCTTTTTAGGTTTGTCGAGAAAAATACGATCGATGTATAATTTTTAATCTTGCTTGGTTAGTATTAACCAAGTATTATTTATTTAATGAAGCTAATAAAGATGCTGAGATCCGATAAGAGGTGTAATTAAATGCATTAAGAATACAACAATTAATATTCATTAAATAACTAATTCAAAACTAACGTTAATTTTATTTTTCTTTCTATATTAATTTAATAGTGTAATTATTTGATTAACTATTCTTGGTAAGGGAATTGTACGTTTTATAGGTAGTAAGTTCTTTTTTATTTGTAGAACTTTGAATGTTAATAAAATATCTTAGTGAAACATAACTTTAATTACTGGGACATTTAACAAATCCCAACCCATTTACTTGCCCTTACGTCAAAGCTACTTTTTCCATACAGATAATATTATTTTGAATCATTAAGTTTGCATATCTTTTATATTTATTGATAGAGATAATAAAAGAACATTTTGCATCTACATCTTCTCCTCAACTTAAAGTATTATTCTTTTAGTTTGTGTCTCCTGTTTCCTGTATAATTTCCTCCCAGGTATGGTTTTGTTAGGTGACCTTTAACCTTTTTTAAATGCCATGACTTTCAATGCTTTCCTTACAAAAAGATTACATTTACAAGTTCAATATTTTATTGATGTGTATGAAATTATTCATTGCAATTGATGATTACCTATTGTTAGAGTTATAAATTTGTTTCTTACTAGAAGGACATTCTAAATTTCTAATATGTTTATAAACATATCAACACAGGAAAGCGATCTTTGATTAGGTGGGATTGTTGTTAAAATTGATTAAAAGCTTAGAAACACAGAAATCTCATTATCAAAAAGCAATAAATAAAATATAATGTGTTTATGATGAGAATCCTATTTTTATCACTCTTTTGTTCATTTCATTCATTGTATCAGTAGTTACAGTCAGTACTCCAGATACCTCTTATTTTGTAAATTATCCTTTTATAAAAAAATTATTATGTGAGCATAATTATTAGTTTACAAAACATATTTATTAATGAATTTTTTTTGTTGCTAAACATTCTACCAATATGATTCCTATTTCTATGCAATTGTTTTTGTGGGCTTAGTCTGAGTTTCATATAATTTCCTTGGAGCAAACCAGGCTGGCTTGTGCTGGATCCTAAGTGATCAACAGAGATAAGCAACAGCGGGCTCGATTGGTAGTTTGATGGGTGACCGCTAGTGGCAGAAATTGCTATCGTTACGAGTGGAATAGCCATTGAAACTTCACAAACAACAAAAAACTATTATGATTATTTAGAATCTATGTATGTGTATAATGAAAACCTGTGCACGGATTCTAATTTAGCTGGCTGGCTTCAACCCATTAATGGCTCACTACTGAGCACAGGTCTCTCCTCATACATGAGGAGGGCTAGAGCATACTCCACCACGCTGCTCCAGTGCGGATTGGTGAAGGGGTCAGTCCAACCCAAGTGTCGGAATTTTAAAGCCGTCCTGGAGGCATCCAACATGGCTTAACAACTGCTAACAAATGGTAACAACCGGGATCGACAGCTTTACGTACCCTCCGAAGCACGCAAACACCCAAGAAATTTTGCCACTAACGGTCACCCATCCGACTACCGACCGCGCCCGCTGTTGCTTAACTTTGTTGATTACTTAAGATCGACGCAAGCCGCCGCACTATGAGCGCTTCCGCTAATTTAGCTATTACAAACCAATTTTGTTACATGGACCTGTGCCCTATTCATTGTTTAATTGATATTTGGAACAAATTGCTTTATTAAAATTTCCTGTGGAGTCCCTTGTAGAGGATTCGGTGTAGCATAGGGCAGCTGAGATTGGTCAAATACTTCAGTTTTATTTGCTAACAATAAAATTTATAAAATAAATATTTATGAACATTCTTACACATTGTACTTAATATACTTAACATATTTCATGTATATCACGATTTATATTAACTAATGCAAAGTTTCCAAATTCATTTCCATAAATACCTAATCCTCAATATAAAATAACTGATCTTGTGATTATTAGAGTGATTCAATTTAATGCCACAAAAGTTGAACATAAATGCACTTTAATAATGTAGGTAATATTAATCCTATTAAGTAATTTAATAATTTACAATCTACGTTAGATTCCTCTAACTAAAGCAAAATTCCCAAACTGTATGCAGATGTTATCCTATGTTTTTTGGTTTTGGGTATCCTTCCATTTTCGCATTATTAAGCTCTTATACATAGTTGAAGTACTGTGTCTTTACCCAAAAACAAAACAAAAAATATCCCTGAACTTTTGCAATCATAACTAAGGATTTCAAGAAAGTTTTCGATTCTCAAACGTTTCTCATGATCACGTAATAAACCGCGCGCTTTAAAACGCCAAATGTGTATCAGGGGTTTAACGTTCTTTTTTATCAACGTGTTTCATGTATTATAAATATTTGAGAATCTTTCTGCTTTGTTTCAGATTATGACTCCTGTGAATGATAGTGAATAAATATTTAAGATGCTGATTAAAGAATATCGCATCCCTTTGCCACTCACTGTCGAGGAATACAGAATTGCCCAGTTGTATATGATAGCAAAGAAAAGTCGTGAAGAGAGTTCTGGGGAAGGTAGCGGGGTAGAAATCCTCGTAAATGAACCCTACGAAAATGGACCTGGCGGAAAAGGTCAGTATACACAGAAAATTTACCATGTAGGGAGCCATTTACCGGGCTGGTTTAAGAGCCTACTTCCTAAATCAGCTTTAACTGTTTCTGAAGAAGCCTGGAATGCATACCCTTACACAAAAACCCGATTTACTTGCCCTTTTGTTGAAAAGTTTTCTTTAGAAATAGAAACATATTATTTTGCTGATAATGGGCACCAAGACAATGTATTCAAACTCACTGGAAGTGATCTGAAAAACAGGATTGTAGATCTAATTGATGTTGTAAAAGATCAACTTTATGGAGCAGACTATGTAAGAGAAGAGGACCCCAAGATATTTATTTCTCAAAAATGTAACAGGGGCCCTCTCTCTGATAATTGGTTAGACGAATATTGGCACGAAGTAAAAGGAAAACCCCAACCTACACCAAATGGAAAGTCCTTAATGTGTGCTTATAAATTATGTCGAGTAGAATTTCGCTATTGGGGTATGCAAACAAAATTAGAAAAATTCATTCATGATGTTGCATTAAGAAAAACTATGCTTAGAGCTCATAGGCAAGCATGGGCCTGGCAAGATGAATGGTTTGGTCTTACGATGGATGACATACGAGAAATAGAAAGACAAACTCAACTAGCATTACAGAAAAAAATGGCAGGTGATACTAGTGATGAGCAAGATATTTCAGAAGAAAATTCTAAATCTCTTGCTGCAACAATGAGCAGCCTCGAGAAAAATGAAGACCTTGCAACTCCAGTTACTATAAAGAAATGTGCTGCAGAAAAGAGAATTCACAAACATTTGTCTCCTGACAGTACACCACCATCAGATCATAAGAGTTCTCCAAAATCAAATCTGAGGTCATCTTCATCTGATTCCATAAAGAGTTTGCAGGCGCAAGTAGCAAATTGGCGAATGGAAACTCTTGTAAGGGAGTCTGAAACAGAGACTGGTTCTGAAGACGAATTCTATGATTGTGAATCAACGCTAAATAAATGGTCGTCAATGTGTTCACTAGAAGAGGGTGACATAGATGTGTCCCCTACACAAACAGATCAAAGTCAAGAAGATAGTATCTTCAATCCAAATTTCTTAAAACGAGTTACTTCTGAAAGAGGTTCACGAAGAACGGTATTACAAAGTCATCAAAGTATTGATGGGCGTCCAGATACACCAGTGCATGGTTCTTGTCCAACAACTGTATTAATACTTGTATTCCATGCTGGAAGTGTTTTAGATGTGAATGTTGATATGACAGCTAAAAAATCCGATGTAACAACTTTCAAAGGAGCATTTGAATCGGTGATGCGGCAACACTATCCTACATTAGTTGGACACGTTACTATAAAGCTCGTTTCGTGTCCGTCTATTTGCAATGAAGCGCTTGGTGTCCTCTCCACATTAAGTCCTTATAGTTTTGATTGTTCACCCTCTACAATGGATAGACCTTCACTTACAAATGACTTGATACCCATTGGTGCTATTCCACTTATTGCCACAAATTCTCCTGAATACGCAGAATCCATAACTAGAACCATAACTTCAGCAAACATGGTTTATAACGAATTTATAAAATCGGATGATGGAAAGGGATTTAATGGTCAAATATGTATTGTGGGTGACAGTATGGGATCTGTGCTCGCCTACGATGCTCTTTGTCGAACGGTACAGTATCAATCACGCCATGATAGTGAAAATAGCATATTAGATACTGAAATCACTATTCCTAATGAACCTGAACAGTATTTAAATAAATCTCATCTTCAAGCCCCAACTCCGAGAAGGAGATCATCAACTGCTAGTGATAACCAAACCAAGTTTGAATTTGAAGTTGGCGATTTCTTTACATTTGGAAGTCCTTTATCGCTTATTCTGGCTGCAAGAAAAATCGCAGATGATAAGGTGAGGGACATAATAAAACCACCTGCTCAACAAGTATATAACTTATTTCATCCAACCGATCCTGTTGCATCAAGATTGGAACCTCTGTTGTCAGCCAGATTTACAGATTTACCCCCTATTAACGTTGCTAGATACGCCAAATATCCTCTTGGAAATGGACAACCTTATCATTTGATGGAATTGATACAAAGTCACCCACAACTTTTTGGAGATCATTTACAAATGCCACCTACACCTATTTTAAGGCGCCTGTCTGAAGCATCCGTACAAAGTACAATTAGTGGGTTGGTTGATAATATTCCCTTAATTACAATGAACGCACTACAACAAAAATGGTGGGGTTCTAAAAGGCTTGACTATGCACTTTATTGCCCAGAAGGGTTAGCTAATTTTCCTACTAATGCGCTTCCCCATCTGTTTCATGCTAGCTATTGGGAAAGTTCTGATGTTATAGCGTTTATACTGAGACAAGTTGGACATTTCGATTTGGCGTTATATGGCCATTCTGACGATAAAGAATCTTCTATGTTTAAGCCTGGACAAGAAAGAGAGAAATGGATGAGAAAGAGAACGTCTGTTAAATTAAAGAACGTCGCTGCTAACCATAGAGCTAATGATGTTATAGTCAAAGAAGGTTGTCCCCAAACATTTACGGCTAGATTCATGTATGGGCCCTTAGATATGATTACTTTAACGGGAGAAAAAGTTGACGTACATATGATAAAAGACCCGCCAGCAGGTGAATGGATTCATTTGTCGACTGTAGTTACCGATAAAACAGGAAGAATTACGTACACGCTTTCCGATAAACAAAGTGTCGGATGCGGTATTTACCCAATGCGCGTTGTAGTAAGAGGTGATCAAACAAGCTGTAATTTTCATCTAGCGGTTGTTCCACCGCAAACGGAATGTGTAGTATTTAGCATCGATGGTTCCTTTACAGCTAGTGTATCAGTTACTGGGCGTGATCCGAAAGTTAGGGCTGGTGCAGTGGATGTTGTTCGATTTTGGCAAGATTTAGGATATCTTATAATTTACATTACGGGACGGCCAGATATGCAACAGAGAAAAGTTGTCTCTTGGCTCGCTGAGCATAATTTTCCTCATGGATTGGTATTTTTTTCGGATGGGTTCTCAACTGATCCTTTAGGGCATAAGGCGGCACATTTAAATAATCTCATCACTGAACATGGAGTTATTCTTCTCGCAGCATACGGATCAGGAAAAGATATAAGTGTGTACCACAACTGCGGATTATCTCCGCGGCAGATCTATGCAATAGGCCGCATCAGTAAGAAGTATAATAACTTGGCAACAGTTCTAAATGACGGATACGCTGCTCATTTGGCTGATTTGAAACAGCCTGGCATTGTTCGTGCTGCGAGAGGCAATGCAAGGCTCCTCGTGCCGCGACGTCTTTTAGCCCCGGTATGTAACACCACTGCCACTCGTGGCCGACGTTAAATTTATTCCATTTGTTATTTATGTATATCGATATCTTTATTCAATGTTACAAAGATTTCTTTCAAGGGTATGTAAATTAAAAGTACGTACTCAATAAACAGTAAATTTAATGGATGACATGACAATTAAGGTTTATGTGGAGTGTAAATGTTTATTTACTTAATATATTATGTATTAGTGGTCACTATGTACCTTGATAAAGTTAAATAATCGAGAATATCTTACTCCGTTATAACTTTTTACTCGTTAATTTTATATATAATATATATTTAAAGCTGAATCTCCGATAGTCGAGTAAGCAAAATGATCTACCTAGTCGTAATCGAAAGCTGGAAATGAAAGATACACTGATGCGTTAATGGCCAATCCTAAGTTAAAATGGCCTTTTAACTAAATAAAATGTTGATATACAAAAGACAATCATGGGATAGTACTAGACAAAACGACGTTTATGACATTAAAACGTCAAGTCTACACAAAGAAATAATAATACTCTTTCTGGTTAACATTCACACCCGTGTAGTTTACATAAAACTGAAAGGCAATTGATTTCTTTATAAAGTAACTCAGATGCTGTATTTTTAAAGAAAATATTATTATACTGAATTGGTAGTTTGTCTGTTGTTTCTGTGTTAGAATAACGCATTATACCTACCTATCTATTCCTACGTAATTCAAGGCATACGTTTATTGATTACTGGATTAGTATCAGTGTAGCTTCTGCAGTCCAGTAGTATTGTACAATAGTGTGTACTTGTGTAAGCATAACGTTATTGGTACCTACTTACCTGTCTGCTCGTATGTTATAGACGCCACACACGCTATTGGTCTAATAAAATCGCTATCATACATTCTGATAGGATTGAGGTAGCTTACAATGATCTATAAATATGTTCATCTTAAAGTTCTCATTCATCATCTCCTTGATAGTTATTGAAATGTTTATAATAAAGTGTGGTAATATTAAACCTTACAGTTAAATGATAAATAATACTACGGATATTACACTGTACTACTAATCTCTTCTAATTTGTTTATACCTATTATATAGAGAAATATTTTATTATAGTTATAAATTTTTAGAGTAAGGTGTTTGGAAATTTAACGCTTTCGCCTGGCTGCGGTGCAATCCTTGGGTCTGTTTATATTTTGCTTGAAACTAAGTTTCTTATTGGGTGACTTTCTCATGGTGGAAGTTATCTTTTATTGTACGTAGGTATACATTTTTGGCTAGAATCAACTTTATAATTCTCATTCTTTCTATTCATTGTATTTAAAACATTGAAAATTTTCGCATTATCTATGTTAGTCATTTTACTTATTATTATTATAAAGACCACTTATTCCAGTTGATATTCCAGGTACCTATTGATAATAAAAGTCACAAACACTATTTCTAAGTTTGTATAATATTTAATGATATCTGTCGATGTGATATAGATCAGCATCTGAATATCATTATTTATTTAAAACATTTATACCTTCGTCTGAAATCAAGTTTTGATGATAATCGAGAGTTGTTATTTTTTATTGATATAAGAATTTCTTGTTATTCGAAGACTTGACCGCAGTCAGACTTTATTGAATAATATTTTAAATGGGTGTTCTGATGTTACGTAGCATACACGTAACAATAAAATGTTACAAAAGAACTATAAAGTAACCTTGCTCTGTGGTCTACGTATATTAAATGTATACATACGTAACTTTTGTTATAAGTATTTTTGAAGGCATTTATTTTGTATATTTTCTTTCATTGTTAACACTCAAATAATAAATAAGGTATGTAAATCTATCGTAGTAATTTGATGATAGTTAAATATTTAAATTTTTAAAATGTATAAAAGGTAAAAAAACAATACAAGACATAAAATATAGGTAAAATGTTGTACATATTATACATCAGAGTAGCATCGCTTGGACATTTCAGGATTTTTTATATAAATATAATAAGCATTTAAAAGTGACACATTTTAAACCTTTATTTAAAATGTGTATTTTAAACCTTTATTTAAAATGTGTAAGTTTTAAATGCCTATATTTATTGTCATTAATTTAACAAAGTATTATAGATGAAGCTATAATCATAAAGATTTTTTAATGATTTGTCGTGTAACCAATCACGACAACCAGCCTGATTTCAATCTCGAAATTTAATACTTGGTAAATCAATGTTCCCAGAAATAGTAAGTAATCAACGTCGCATTGTTATTCTCATCAAAGTTGTTATTAAATAAATAAACGCTAACACAATCATACCCCCAGGGCTATGATATTTTAGTATAACAGAAGTCGTGTTAATACTTGTCAATGTTAAAAAGTCAGTGTTTAAAACTTCCTAGCTTGTGTTAATGGTGCGGTCAGTTGCAGGACGGTTAACGTTAATTACGTTAAGTATAATTATAAAGTTGAGATTGCAGTAGTTGATCTTGTATGTTAGAACGAGACTGACAATTCTTCAGTCCCAGTCACAGCATTTTTAAGTACTCCAGGTCACCCTAATAGTCACAGACCCTTATCCTGAAGAAGGTCGGTAACTCAATAATAAGTAATAAGTTGGTGCAAGCAGTCTAAAAATTTTAAGTTCCTTTTTTCTGATACCTTAATTTGCCGTAACTTTTGCCTTAGCTGTACTTTGGACATCTTATGAACCTTGGGTGATCTAGATACTTTAACTAATTATAAAATTGAAGATAAGCACGCCATCATACCAGTCTTACTGTTATTGCTTAGTGTCTACTTTAGGTTTACGGACCTAAATAACAATGATCTTACTTAAATAATAGATACCTATTTATTTCAATGATCTAGTCATGTGGATATTTCCACTTTTATAGACAATCTTTCTTTTTCTAGTTTCGAATAATTAACAGGTCTGAAATACTTGTGAGTTTTGCGCGAAAGTGTTAAAATTATTATTGTCAGACAAACTAGTAATCCTTGTAATCGCTTCGATAAACTTCGTATTAGAACCCGCATCTTAATTCATTAATCATTCATTGTATTCGAATGCATCATGCAACGTATTAGTTTTATGTTAACCTACCTCATTGACATAAATACTAATCATATGTCAATGACCTACCTCATTTGTTTTGTTCTATAATTTAGAATTTATTTATTGCAATATGTAGTTATAAAACGTATTTTATCAGAATCTCTATACTAATTTGTATCTCTTATCCAAAGGGAACGGATAATTTTTTTGGGATATAGAGTATTCTCGTTATTACGCATATTATTATGTAGTTTTAATAGTTATCAATATACCAAGTATCATCTAAATCTGACCATAAGTTTTTAGCGTGATCCTCGCCCACGCTAAGACAAAAGAAAATGTTTCTCTATAATAGATAACGAAGTCTACCTGTCTAAATCAATACTTCCAAAAAATATTTAAAATTCGGCCCCGTTACCTACAACATTACTATTATTAGTAAGTAAGTAGGTATATAAAATATAAGTAATATTATGGTATGTACGTTTATGGGTAGATACTAAGTTTTCATTTTAAACACTTCATATAATTCCATGTTTTGAAAATTTTAATGCTTTATCTCAAACATTACCGTCTCCACGTTAGAATAATATGTTAAACTTGCACGTTGTCTGTTATTGTATGTATGTGTGCGATATTGGTATTTGCACAGAACAAAGGTTCACTGTTGTATGGGTATTTGTATAGGTCGCTACAGAGCAGGGTAGCTAATTGAATAATACACGGAAACAAATTTCTGTTTGCTTGTGTCGCATTGTGACATGGCTCACATGGCATTTTAGTAATTAATTATAACTACGTTAGTAAACGTAAAGAACAAAATTTAATTACTCTAAAGAAGTGTCACTATTGAAATTGCACGTTTTACTAAGCAATGTTCTTATCGTTCATAAATTCATAATGCAAATCACGTAACACTACCCACGTAGAAAATGTAATGTAATAATCTAGTAATTTTTATTGTACCTATACATAATCTTTAGATTAAGCATAATAAATTAATGATATTATAAAAATTTTATTGTAAACCAGATGTAAACTTATTTTTCTAGTTCTTGTTTAAAGTAATTGATATTTCGTAAAAATAAAATATCAATCTGCACATTCCTATCTTATTGATAAATTACTTTAATATAATATTGTGTCATTTTAATATCAGGTTATTGTACGATTTCAGAAATATGAATTGTTTTAAAATTCAAATTCATTTATGTGATTGAAAAATATGAAGATTTTATTTCTTGTATTATAAGAAATTTACTGTCAAGTGCTGTTCGTTGTCGAAATAAGTGCCTGTCCATAATTATATTTATTATTCATATAATATCCTATTTGTCGATGCTTGCGTTAGAGCCATCAGATTTTGTTTACGTCTACATATAATGCTTGTGAGTGTCTGACGCAGGTAGTTAATTTTGATAATGACTCATAAGTTAAAATTATCATCATACATGAAATATGTTTTACAATTAGAATTGGATGAACTCCGATCTCAGGCCATTTTCAATTATCTATCTATCTATAAGCTCTCGATAAATGTTATGTCATTTAAACATTTACTATTATAGAAAAGTAACATGGGAATTTTGGATAGATAGAATTGAGAACGGCCGCTAAGCACGTCATCCGCAGAGCATTTTTATTATAAAAAGCGTCTCCATTTTCTTGTTCTTCATATTTCATAAAATGCAAACAAAATCCATCGTTTTTTCAAGACTGCAAGAACGCATAATCGCGTAAATTTTTTCCTAATGCAAGTCACAAATATTCGTAAACATCGTAAAACAGACTAGTAAGGAAATATTGAAAAAATATAGTTACATACTGTTCGAAATTACCTGCAGATATTAGTATCACCATATTGTTTTCCATCGCCTTGTTTCTCTTGTGCGGCTTCCCGACGGAGGCCAGCTTGTGTATATATTTTCATCTATAATTAGAACAGAGCTGTTCAGAGGAGCTTTATAGAATGTAATCTGATTATATCCTCTCACAGCAATTAATTACCTACCGTACATTCCCATATCCCTAATATTAGAAGGACACCTACAGCTGCCTTTTATAATAAACGATCATTGTTTGCAATGCAGGATTGGTTTGATAATCTTATTGACCTTGTTATATGTGTACACTGTACACGTTTAATTTTTTTTATCATTTATATCATTGTCTATGAAAATTTCGACTCGTAAACTAAAAAACTAATCTGCATTGTAGCTGCGTGGTGTGCTTTTCCACCAGAGATGTGCAACGCTACGTTGCTATGGAAGCGTTTGATATCCACCAATCATATCCACCACCATCATTCATTGGCCCACATAGCATAGCGCTGGTGGAAGCGGGTTCCACTGAGCTATGTTTTTATTTGGATGGATGCGTGCTATGGGTGGGCGCGAGTGGCGGCTCCCCGTGCCTTCTCTACTGTCGATGCATTGCACAGCTCGAGCTGCGGATGTTTTTATACTTTTCCGTGAATGTATACAACTATTTACCATTGTAACACATGGGTAATCGCTATCGGTTCCGTAATCGTGAAATAAATTCGTCTTTTATATTACCGCTTAAATAATACCCAGTCCTTTACCAAACATGCTGTTAACGCCAGTTTTTAAGTTCCTGTTCTACATAGACAATATACCTAATATTATTGATATTTATGTATAATTGCAAAACATTATAAGTATAATTAGGTACCTACTACATAAATATTGTTTTTACACTTTTGGTCGTTGGTTTGTCTAATAAATGATTGTCCTTTTTTCTGGGCTCGACTTTTTGTACTTATTGTTGATTTCACAAAAAAAGCACGGGCGTATTTTGTGGTGCATAAATCACCTCAAGTCTGAGTCGATTCCGATTCAACTCTCTAACCTAAAAATATGAGATTTATTTCGTGTTCCTTCCCTTCGTGTAGTTGGATCTTCGGTCAGATTGGAGTTAGTCATACGGGCACGACCCGTCAATCGCGCGTGTGAAGAGAACCCTCACACTGGTTGCAGCAAGGACAAACACTTTCCTATTGATATTCATTTCATAAATATAAACTCTGGTAGAACTTCCTCGTATAACTGTTGTAACAATAATATGTCTACACTATCTTAGCTCGCAATATTTGTACCTTTCAACCCCACTTACGATATAATCGGAAGCAGAGTAACACTTATAATCTTATACAATAATACTCCTTTTTTATCTAATTCGCATTTATGAATTATTATAATTATGTATATAGGTAGTTATTGTAATTTATGATCATTAACATTTTGGAGCATATTGACGCATTGCAAATTCAAGGAACATTTTATGAAGATCGTATCTCGCCACAATGCTTTCATAAGAGTTAAATCCGATTAAAGTCGAGTCTGAATTGGGTTCATGTAATGCGGACAGACCTTTAAACGCAAAAGTATTTTGTTACATTTTCGACTTAATATAATTATAGCTTAAGCGCCTTAGTATGTATTACGCATAAAAACTAGTAAAAGTTTCTTCACGCCATCATTGCATTCTTAAATTCAATTACCTACCTAAATAAATATTTTGCCTTTCCAACAATAGGTTATTTATTTTAGTTGGTATAAAATTTGAATTAAATATAGGTGAGTGCCTATTATTGTTTTGCTTCGTTGCACAGCTGTTTCGTTTCAGTTTTAAAAATTAAATATTAGTTCAATTACCAAACTTAATGTCCTATTGTATATTGTGATGATAAGAAACGATTTTTGCATATTAACCATTTTTTATGCTTCATTGTAGTTGGACCGGTTAAAACTTTATCAGCTCTTCGTGGTGCTATTGATAGGAACAGAAATAATTAATACTGCATCATAAGTTTAGTGTACCTACCTAATCACCATGTAGGTAAATACTAAATCTTAGATTTATTATTAGATACTTATTTGATCGTGAGTCAGTCTAACGCAGATATCATCTTCCATCTCAAACTGACAATAACAACTACTTTAAAACAATAACTACATTAAAACAGTGACGTTGATACAGCCCGTGCTATTCTTGTGGAATTAATTACGAAATGTAAAATTATTTTTACCTCTTAATATCAAAATGTTTTCGTTCCAATTTCTTCGTGTTCCGCCTGTGATTGTTCAAAATGGAATTAAATGGTAGGTACACGCCACCATGTAATCTATTACCTACAGTAAGTACAGGCATTACAACTGTCTATCTAATTATGTATAACAAATATTGTATCTTTTTAGCATTTCGTAGTAGTTACCAAGCTATGGTCATAAATAATGTTAGCAATTAATTTAATCTTCCAAAATATGTGCTGTGCTAGCTTCACTTCGTTTTGTATTCAATGTACGTAACTGTGTGAAAAATAAATTATTGTTGTTGCCATTTTGCCTTTTATTGAAGCATAAAATTAAGTTATTTAAAATAGTTCAGTTGCATGATTTTGCTATATAAAATACTAGCGGCCCACCCCGACTTCGCACGGGTGGAAATTTATTTTTTGACATTTGATGACATATCGACAGCAGCGCCACCCACCGGGTCCAATTTTGAATCTAAACCATTCTCGGATCCACCTGAAGACACAAAAAATTTCAATCAAATCGGTACACCCTTTAGGAGTTGAGTTGGGTATCACTATTGTGAAACACTTAAATAATAAGCCATAGTACTTAAATGTTTTGAAACCACATTTATTTCCTTAAAATTCGTCTATACATATAAGAATCGATTGACGACAGTATGGGAAAAGCATGTTAAAATCGATGTTAAACTTAACACTACAAAATTATGGTAAATATTACCGGCAGTGCAGAATAATTGAGACCAAAAAAGAATAGAAAATAAGATCATGATCTTTAAAAAATGTATTTCTTATTTAATATTTTATTGGTCTTACTTATCTGGTATTACATAAATGGTTTACGTGTCGATAGTCGTAAGTACTCTTCAGATATTATAGGATAGAGATATAGATAAATACTTACATTAAAAAGAAGATATTAACGCAAGAGTGATTTTTAGCATAAACAGCGTGCATTATTTTATTGTCACCGATGCATGACTCTTATTTAAGGTAATATAAGAAAGTAAGTACCTACAGCATAGAGATACCTACTTAAAAATACATACAATCTCTATACACATACTTCTGTACACAGTTGTAGTTACAGCCCATGCTGGTTCCTATAAGGTTTATTAATCTCTTGCACTTCCAGTAATACATACCAAGTAATTGACAAACAAGATATCGTAAAGAACAGGTAAAAAAAATATATTTCTAAAACCTTTTGTAATTTACATCAAAGTTGCAAAATTTTTATGTTGGTTGATAGAATTCATAATAAGTATGTTCTTAATAAAGGTTTGATCAAACATACTTCCAAAAAAATTATGAAAACAAACATATTTGGGATAATTTCCATAAATTATAACAAACATCAAAGAAACATATTATTTGCCTAGTGTACTTCTAGATTACAATAAATCCAAAATCTTATATTACTGCAGACATATTGGTTGATTTAAATATTTACCTGAAAATCAATTTGTAAGCATCTATTTTTTTATTAAGTGGCTGGTAGAGAATGCCACCAGGCATTGTACTCCTTAGTGTTAAGGTTGCAATAAAGAATATATAAATAAATAAAACTATAAAATTTATAATAACAGTAAATTACTTCACACAAATGGGGAAAAAATCATTTTACAAAGCATTTGTCCTTTATATAATCTGTTTTCGATGAGTTTTAAAACCAATTTAACAGTTACACAAATAACGTTAGCCATCTAGTATTTACAAAAATAGTGTCTCCGAAAATCTTATCTTTGGAATAAAAATTTCATTAACGCATAATAAACTTATGTAGAAAGTATAAAAAACTGTAACATGTTATAATTGAAATACTTTACTTTATAAACTGCTATTTTCAATAAAGAAGTATTGAATAAAAGTATGAATGCACCGCACTTTCGTGCAGTGTAAAATAACTAATTGAATTTTGTTAAGCTTATTGGTATTTGTTATAAAAATAAGGCAACATATTGACTGTGTTCATTATATTATAAGGCAACCGTTACAGTAGGTAAAGATAACACTTTCTTATCTATGCACATAAATTAGTAAATCTCATTCAGAAATCAATTATTATTTATTTATCGAATCAGAAGGAAGGCTGTCATAGATTTATTCGTTAATTGGGAAGTTTAGTAGGTATTATGAGCTTTAAGTAATTTTGTAAATAAAATTTTGCAATATCTTGATTACGAAACAATACTTATACGATGTTGTATATACAGCATTAACGATATATCAAGTTAGACTAGGATTTATGAAAAATTATTTCATGGCAATATTTAGGCAAAGACAAATAAGGTTAGGTATCTGCACACTTGACCTAATGTTGAAAACGAGCGTCAATTACGAATATTGTGTTAGAGCTAATGCACCGAATAGGAACTAAAGGTTCTAAAATAAATTAATCCTTAAATTTGCAATGTGAAAATAAATATTAGTATGTCCGATGTTGGTCCATAGAACAAAGGTCCGTATGATTATGAAATCAAATTGTTTTTATTGTTTTCATATCACCTTGCTGCTGAAATCAAAATCAGTCGGGAGCAGACATGTGCAAGATGCGTGTATATTTCAAGTCACGACGCCACGAGGAATATAAGTGCAGGAGTGTGTTTAAACTATAAACATTTTATAAAGCTAAAGCAAGACCTGCTATTTGTTATTTTAGGAATTATGATATATAACATCGTATAAAGCCCAAAGGTTCATTCCCAGGAGTCATTGCCCGGTCGCATCATCGTATACGTAAACGATACCACACCGTATCATATCAGGACTGGTCATAATGTTAAACTTATATCAGGGACACTTTATTATCCTATTATAACCACTTGCACTTTTAAAATGAAGAGACCAAAATATTGCACAATCTTGTTTGCTTATACACACATCCTGTTTATTTTTTGATAATTTTTCTAGACAACCTTCTGATTTATGCAATAATCTATTATGTAGATACTATGCAATACTGAACTACTGGGTGACAGAATTATAGTATAGCATAGTATAATATATATTTTACAAACATTGCATGTAGTAAGTCAAATATTTGTTTATAAAAATCAATGTAATATTATTTTATCATAAGACACATTCGACCATAGTCTACTGCTATAGTACATAATACTTTAAACATCCTATAATAAAGCAACTTCACAGATAAGAAAAGAAATGAATGTAAACCAAAAAAAAAATCCCTAAAAGCCTCGTGGTATAAATCAGCGATGGAAAAAAAATAAACTACATATAAAACAAAACTACTGTATCGTTTATAGGACAAATATGGCTTTATCGCTACAATACAAATCCTCATTATACATCAATTCTACATGCATTCACTATAAATAAAATGATTACCATCTAATTCAAAGATCTTTCTACATAACCATTTCACTCCATTTATAATTGCACACATACAACATCAACTTAACTCTAATCTTCTTAATTTTTAATAAATTCTTTAACACTTTACTCCTTTGTGAGGTACAACACTTGTGCTCGTAATGGAATCTAATCTAGCAGTTTCATGAAATATGTACACATTGGCACATTAGAGTACATCAAATAGGTAGGTATTAATTTTTCCACTTTAAATCTTAAACTCCAAACTAACTTATTAAGTAACACTAATGTTCATTATTATTAATTTAAATACGCACAAGGAACATTTGACATCTTACGGATTTATCTAATTACTAGTAAACCCGCCCTCGCTTCGCTTCGGGAAATCTGTTTTTTTCCGACTTTCTCAACAGTTATCGTCATATTTCAAGCAATTTACACAACATATAACATATATACATATAAACTTTCCTCTTGAATCATTATATCTATGTTGCGTAGTTTTAAAGATCTAAGCATACATCCCTATGTATGCTTAGATCTTTAAAATATATAGGGACAGAGAAAACGACTTTGTTTTATAATATGTAGTGAAGACATTATAACTACATTTAGAATAATAATTATGTTGCATTAAAGGATCGAAAAGTCTCGTTCAGAGAAAATCCTGTCCAGAACGCGTCATGGATTTTATTCATGGTCACAACGCATTCTGATCGCATCCCATAAATGACAGACACAACATGAATTTCGCTAATTTAATTTTTAAGTAAACCCACAACGAGATGTTAACAGTTATTTCACTAAATTAGCGTTTTCGATGTTATAGGTACACAATTCTCGCATCTGGAATCAATAAAATCGTATTGAATTTTTTTCGCTACAGTGCATCCTATGTCTCTAGCGATAAAATAAATAAAAATAATAAATAATAATAGCGTCCGTTGAATTAACAACTACGTAAAATCATCTGTGTAAAACGACATGTAATGCATTGGGGCAACTTCGCAAAGAGGTAGGTAGATTCTGAATATTTCCATTAAAATACTTTTCACTAAATTCAGCTTTATCTTCATATTGGCAATCTTACATAATTATAAATCAATACGTACTTATAATCCACTCAATGTTAAGTGTATGTTTTAAAAAATTTAATGTATTTAAAATAGATGTGTCTTTTTGCAAACAAAGCCCAAATTAATATAAAAGTTTGCAAGATTATCTGCTAAACTTATACATTACACATTACAACATGATAAAATAAAGCTTTTAGTATATTAAATTTTTGTTCAAATAAATGCAAGTAAAAAAAAGTAGCAAAACATGAAACCTGAATTTGAATACTGAATGCAGTACCAAATAAAATATATTAGGTGTCTCTTAACTTTTTCTAAATATCAAATACGTAGATAATTATATCTTTCGGAATACTTTTTAATTTACTAAATAATATGTCCAATATATTTCTTCTAAGTATTATTATGTGATTGTACCTGTGTATGATTTTCTTGAACATTGTACAGGTAGGAATCTCAAAAAAAAAAAATCCGCGAGTTGACACAATGACACATTACCTAAGCTAAATAGTAGTTTTAAAGGTATCTCTCGATCACTGCTTCACAATCTCATAGCGTGAAAATTCAACCACAATTTATTATTTAATTGTTTTTGTATGTAACATAATAATAATTGATACCCATTTAGGTAAAGCTATTTTGGTAAACCAAATTGGACATATTTGTTCACAATGTTGACTACTTTGGCATGTACTTCAAGATCTTGTTAATTATATCCATTAATTTAACAAACTAACCAATAATAAATATTATAATTAAAAGTACAGATTTAATAATAAATTCAGGATTTAGTTACTTTAGTTTAAAATATAATATTCTTCTATCTCTTTTTCCAGTACTTTTGGCAACTGTATGTATAAGCTGTCGTTAACTTACATAAATTACCTATATCCACAACTACTTAAATTTTGAAAAATAAAATTACTATATACTAGGTTCATATCATTTTTACAGATAAATCATAGAACTTTTCTTATTTACAGTAAGAAATCACATCAAAAAAATTTAATGAATAAATCGAATTTGACTATAATTCGTCTACGCTTAAATACACGATATTCGAAGTTACGAGCCGCGACATACACTCATACAACAAGGCAACAATCATATTTGCAACACAAATGTCAAGTGTACAAAATTTAGTGGCAGTTTAGACGATGCGTTGTAAACTCTGTAAGGAAATATCAACAAAACGACGCCATCACAGCGTTACTATATGCGTTTCGTTAGAATATAATATAGGGGCCACATGACAGCGTTATTATGTCCAAATATACTCACAGTCGTGTCCATATCGTGTCCCACTTCTGGCAGAATAACATATTCAATTAAGTATACTAGAGTAGCTGCTGTCTGCGGCGTCACGGTAACATCATGATACTGTATTCACACATACATAAGCACAATCTTGAGCGGAGAAACTACTACTGTTACCTGACCACATGAATTGACACAATTCACTGTTTGGTTTGGTTACAAATCGAAGCACTTGAATTTTTCACACAATCACATATTTTTTTCACAACTTATACACAGCTGCACTGTCTGGGGCAGTCATTTTATCGCTGCTACGAGAACGCCACTCCGTTCCTGTGCGGGCGGGTGAATATGATTTCCTCTTCATCGGCGTTGACGCTCTCTGCGGCGGTCAACGCCACAGTGTCGCTATGGACCACGTGGGGCGATTCGTTGAACTCATCAAGCTCTTCTATACCCGCTGAAAACAAACAAAACTTCATTTTTTCCCTGAATCCGATTGATTATTCATTTAGTAACTCGACCTTGCTTTGGGAGTATTGGGACACGACGTACGTCCAAAATTAATGTATAAAATTTATAAAAATTGCTAAGAGATATTTATAAAATATGTAGAAAAATTAGTATCTGTATTTTCAACAACATTAGAAATTATTTTCTTATGATCGTAATTGGATTTTAAATTAACTCAACGCATAATATAATGTACTCACTCAGTAATTCCTATCTAAATACACCGATAACTATGTACGTAGTTACGCTCCAACTTATATCTTAATTGTATTACATAATCATAAAAATAAATGTAAGCGCACACCATGCATTGCTAACACCTGAACAAATTTCATTACAGGTACCCGAGTAACTATTCAAATTCATTAAGCACAAGGTCAAGCCAAAGCAATTACAGATATCATGGCACATTCGAATTAATTTATTGACTGGTCTAATTTTATTACTGATGTCATATCGAGGATTTAGAACCTACAAGTACTTAAGTTATCTATTTCCATCAATATGAAACCTTTTTTATTTTTAATGTATAAAGGGCTTTATCGATAATCGCAACCGTTTCCTTATTTGTTCTATTAAGAAATTTAGGAAAACATTTAAATATTCATAGTGCGATGAATTGTTCCCAACACAATAATATAAAAGTGTTATTACCTGTATAATCAGAGGCAGTCAGCAATAAGTACTGCTCCGAACGCGTCGGCCACAGTAGGTGCGCCATGACGCAAAATGCCATGCAGTCAGCTGAATATGTTATACCTGAAATGAGTAAATAATATTTACCTAATATATTGATGATGATGATGATGAATATAACGAGAGTATAATGCGAGATTGTCCTTCAGTGCTCTTGGGTGGTGCTCTTGGGTCTAGTACGAGATCTCTAAAGTTATTCCACTTCAAAATAAAACCATATTTCGTTGATATAGATATGCTGTTTGTATGTGGATCTCATGCAAAGGTAAGCCAAGGTTTCTTGTCAATGTAAATTATTAAAGTTACGTTAGAGACCTACGTGAATGTAATTAATTATCAGTAACGAAATTCTTACTTTCGATATACAATTACGGGACAGAGAAGCCAAGGTTTGAACACCGCCTGCATGTCAACTTATTCGCAATTAACGAAATCGCTCACTAAACAAAAAAGGGGCCAAAACGCAATGTAGCTTCTCTCAAAAGGTAAAAGTGCGATATCCGTGTCGTGGCTCTCATGTGATACGTCCACAACACGTTGCGGCCGTGAATAAATTCAGACTAACTACCTACAACTGCGTATGTTAAATTATGTCTATACAAGCACACAAAATAATTTTTTATAGCTTAAAAAATACAGCAAATCTTAAAACTCAAGACTTCATACATGTTAGAACTTTACAATAAAATACTTAGTTCTTAAATCTCACATCGAGTTTGATCCTAAAATGTAAGAATTTATTACAATTACAATCAATTCAGTAGTAAAACTTACCTAAAATAAACTTAAATCTCCACAGGGGGCTTATTTGCAGCGCCACGAGGGCTATGATGGGCAAATAAATGAACCACACCAAACTGGACGCGCCGAAATGCAAAAGGAAGTTCAGTTTGGGCATATTATGTTCGTAGACCATAGTTGTCCGCAACTCCAGCACAAACCATATCATGATAGCCACCCGCAACGTCAGAACCAACCAACCGGGCCACGTTTGGTATTCGTCTATCTCTTCAATTATATCAACCTCCGTCTGTAATTAATTTTGCACCGTGCTAATTAGTTGTAACTGGTAGGAACTGCTGTGAAAGCGTACCGGTTTCGTAATCGTAATCTTGAACGTATTTGGTTCTTGCCTCTGAATTTCAAAGTAGTATACTTACCATATAAAATATGAATTTATCATTTTCTTACAAAAACTTAAACTTTGTAAAGAAACAGTTCTGCATAATCATCATCATCGCAACTTATATTATAACAATCTCACTGCGGCATAGTGTTCTCAAAGTGTGATGTCTGCCAATCCGCAATTTAATTTTATGTAACACTTGTAACCCACTCATTGTTAAATAAAACCTGAACTCAGCAGTGGGAACGTTATGAAGTGGACATGGGAAGTTTGTGTACACTGGATGCATTGTATTTGTACGCTAATGTTACATACACCAATCTGTCTAGTCTAAAACTTCATAAATATAATTTAACAACTGAAAGTAGCACAAATTCAAGTATGACCAAAGTTTTATTGACCAGAAGTTATGATTATGGCCCGTATGGCCGATAATGAGTTTTAGCTAAACCTTGACACCTTTTGGTATCGACTGCAACTTCTTTTCTGGACTGGAGAAGTTTCTTTACAACCTTTTACTTCACAATTGATTAAAAGTTACTCTCGAACATTTCATATTTTTAGATATCTATTATTATATAAATATGCCATAAATATTAATCAGTACAAATTTTAAATAATCGGCGGCCTAACCCCTAAATAGTGATTTCTAGCGGAAGAAATCTTGACCTGCTAGCGACAACTGAAGTCACCTTTAGATAAATTAAAAAAAATTATAACCCTAACCTGAACTGGCTCTTTACCACATATAGTTTACATAATACATTGCGGCCGCATAAGCGAGTAGCTATTTATAAATTCAAACACGTATATCGCATAGTGAAAGGCAATTGACCGAAGTGTAGGTAATTACAAATATTCAACATAACGATTTATAAATGCGATATGCAGGTGTCTAAAATGAAAGATATCTGGGGCCCAAGTCTGCTTATTTATAAATGCTCCAATTGCTTTAGAATAGATTGACACAATTCGTATACAAAAATGTTGAAAATATTCCGACAAGATTCAATTTTTTTACACGAAATGTGTCAAAGTATTCTGAAACGACGTAATTCAAGCTTTCGTAAATTAACAGACTTGGGCCCCACTGTCAGCTGTGTCAGATACAGTATACACTGCATACATGAACTAAATCAATAAGTTATTACTATAAATATAATCTGTGTAATACTCACGGTATTCCACACATACAGGGAGATATGGACAATGCCATACGCCAACCACACTCCGAACACAAGTGGTTTGTAGGTCAGTTCTAATCTCGTTACTGCCCACCCCTTAGCCAATAAAAGGAGGAGCAGCATAAACAGTGTCTGAAATACATAACATTATGAAGATTTTATTGTCTACACCTCGAGTAAACGAGCGCTACAGACGATAGTAAAATCGACATAGAAACACTTGCAATGCTTTCCTAATTTCTAACAAATGCCGATATAGAACGCCGTAACTCAGGAAGCAAGTCATCAATTCGAAGGTACCTACACATCCAAAACGCGTCGAGATTTTCTGCGGAAGTAGTACTAACTAAAATTGCCAAATCGGCGTTTCCTACTATCCAGTAGGAAACGCCGACACACTTACTCATCTTTGGTTGCGCACATTTTAGTATCACACGGGTAATCACATTATGTATTTCAGCCGTGACCACGATCCATGGAACCAATGTGCAAAATACGTATCGTGAATAGAAAAAAAAACGAAGTTACTTACTTCGAAGTACTTATTTCGAAGTTGGTCACTATCACGCTGTAAGTAACAAGTATCGGCAGTGTACAGCGACAATGCTGGAAAACCGGTTAAGTAACGGGGTAATTTAACTTCATTGCTTCTGCAATGTATTGGTGTTACACATAATAATATGCGTGGGTAACAATAAAAACTGAACTCGATTATCGGCTGATACAATAAAAAGGGGGCACGCTTAATAGCAATCTAGCTCAAGGGCGACGATAGTATTAAAACCGGCCATGTATACAACTTTCACCATTACGCTATTTGTAATGGTACTTTTAATATTATGGAACTTATAAAATGAAATAAATAATGCTACATACTCAAAGCCCGGTCCTATAATTCCCTGTATCGTAGGTGCCATGGTTAACACACATGACATGAACACACACACCCAGACCGAGAACAGAAATATAAACTCATCATTAAAAGTGTCATCTCGCTCGGAATCGAACACAGGACCCTTCGAACGACATTCCAACAACCATTGTGCCATACAGGGTCACCATTGCCAAGCTTTCTTAACTTAGAAATAACTTTGTACCTCAATTAAGCGGTAAGTATCTAATACAGAAAAAAACAACCAAATTCAATAACTATTACTAATTGATGAAAATACAAAAGGGAAATGGAAAATTCTATAAAAATATCACAAACTGTGTCTAACTCAATAGATTGACAGATAAAACCAAATCAATTTGAATATCACAATATGTGACATATTGAAGATAAGCAAACATTTTAAGTACCAAAAATAATGTCACAATGATTTGATATGAATCAACTGATAAAAAGCATGTATATTATAAGACATACATTATATATGAAGAAAACAATATAATAACAAACTCAAGTCGAAAATCCTTTGGCTCTAAGATTATACATGTTATAATACATCGTCTCTGCATCTTCAGGGTATTAGGAGGACATTCTATTAAGAGAATTAATAAGAATCTTTGTTGATACACTAAATAATTACTAAAGCCAATACAGCATTTTTAGACTTAATACTTTAGGTACAATTGGTACTGTATCTAATGTATTATTCCGACATAATTATGTATGCCTCTGTCCTTTGGAGATATTGTGATTTATAAAATATCCACAACATTTTTGTAACTATAATATTATAGACAGCCACTTCAACATTACTTACTCCTATAATATGATCATGTATATACCTCCTGATTTACTATAGAAGTAGAAGAATTTTTTCATTAATCTTCTTTACTTATACCTACTTATAAGTAAAGTAAATAAGAGTATAAGATAAGAAAAAATATATAATTGTAAGATAAGAAAAGATCAATGAAATTTAAACTCATGAGCACTTGCAAGCATAGTAAAATATTTAAAATGATATCTTAAAAACTAATAAAAAAATTAAAGTAACTTACTCTGCTCAATATGTCAAGTATATCTCCAGCGACCGACAATGCTTCAAAACCCACCCCATCTGCAGCAAATTTTACTGTGTGCACCACATTGAAACATAGTGCAACAAACTCAAGAATCAAGCTTGATGTAAATAATTTTGTCACTGGATGCCTTTGAATCCTGTAAATATAAGAAGACACTCAACAGTTTATTGTCAATCCATTTTCATGCATATAAAATGTCCATCAGCAACTGTATAAATTATGACCTCTTATATTCTTACAAGTCTATTTGTTTTATTCAAGACTTTTTTCCTCAACTAAGATACACATAATATTATTATATTTATGTACATATATGTATATTATTATAGCAGAGGGCCCATAAATCAAAAATATAATTACCTTACTGCATAAATTTGTACTGGCATCAGGATAATATAACACAGCCAAAAGAGCAAATACAATTCAAGTGTATCCTGGCGATCAAATGAAAATTGATATAACATTGTATTATAAAATGATAAATTGGGGCTCCCATTGACCACCCAGAAATCATATTGAAGAGTTTGTGGCATGTTTGTTAAGGTAGTATTGTTTGGTGATGGTGCTCCGGAATAATGATGCCATGAACAAGTTGTCTCATCAAGATAGCATGCCACCATAGACACATACCAAAACCTGAAATAAAATTAAAGCTCAGAATATAGTGTATCATAATCCATTATTTTTACACTACTAGCATTAGGTACATTCATAGTCTTTTTTAAAAGCATTTATTTTTCTATTTAACTTGCATTTTGTTTTATTTAACTTGCAATGTATGTATGTGTGTATGTATGAATGTATGTTTTTTCAGGTAGAATCTTGCAACTCAATTTTGAAGAAGATGCTTCAAAGCAGCTCAATTGTATATGTCGTAATCATCATCATCATCAATACCCATAATTATCGCACTGCTGGGCACGGGTCTCTTCTCACAATGTGAGGGGTCCACCATTCTGGCCAAGTGCGGATTGGTGGACTTCACACACCTTTGAGAACATTATGGAGAACTCTCAGGTGGGCAGGTTTCCTCACAATGTGTTCCTTCACCGAAGCATAATTAAATTCTAATGCGCACAATATTTTTGAAAATTAGAGGTGCATGCGGGATTTGAACACGCTACGATTCGGGAGTCCTACGTTCAACCACAAGACTATCACTGCATGTATATGTACTATTTTGGAAAATGTACCAAAAGGGACCTTTGAAAAATTACTCTGACTAGAGGAGTTAAAAAACTGAGCTCGAATATGACATTCTCACCAATTAAAATTTGTAACAACTAGTCTAATATCAAACACTTTAGGAAACTTGGAACTAATAGTCTTACCTTGGTTCTCCAGAATTCTGAATAACATAAGTAAACTGATTTTTCTTTATTACATTCCAAGGCATATTCTCATCTATACACAATTCTCCCTTGGGGCAAGGAATCCTCCTGAACAAGTCTTGGCCATTAATATTGCATTTTGGATGATAGGCTGATCCATTCAGATGTCTAAACATTTCCTTGCATGCCTCCTCTTTATCTGATATATCGCGACTTTTGTAATAGTGTATAAAATGCTTCCTATCTAAGACGGCAAAAGTTATAGGATATTTGAACTTCTTAGTAGATGTTATGTTTCCGAAAATATAACCATATGTTTCTTTTTGAAAGTGAATATCACTCTTTTGAAAACCAAATTTTGCGAGGAACTTGAAAAAGTCTGAAGTCGAAAATTCACCCTGAATATGTGTCGACGATACGGTCACCAAAGTGGAGCAAAATAATAAAAACATTTTTGTAAACATTTTGACGTCAAATATACATTGTATTATTAAAAAATTCAATTTCAAGCTTTAATCTTCATAGAAAAACATTGTAACTTTATTAAAAGGACTAAACAATAATTATAACACACAGCAGCACTGTTTGTTTTGCATAGTCTTTTGAATTAGATTCCATTATTTAAATCACACTATGGCAGAAAATCACACAAATTGCTATTGCTACAATTGCAGAAATAGTACTTATTTATAGTATCAGTACAAAATGAAGGCCCCTATGACGTTTACTTGACGTCTGTTCGATCATCAAGTTTCTTATAAATTATTACATAAATTTGAAGGAGTAAATTGCTGTTCTTCATTGTCAATAGTGATGTGCAAAAAGTCATAAAATTTATCGAATGTATAACTGAGGACCCAAAGTTAATTAATTACATGGATATTGAAACAATATATATTATTTAAATATTATGGACTAATGCGGGACCATATAAACAAAGTATATGGTACCGCCAACAAATTCCTTCACGTTTTTACTTATTAATAGGGGGTACTCAGTATTCGATTCTCATTCCAAATATGTAATTAAAAAGGGTGCTTAAAATTTTTATTCCAAAAATGTATCGATGCCACTCACACTTGACCATATTTTTTCGATACTTAATTAACATTTTTCACGTTACTATTTTAATGTGTCAAAGGGGCCTTAATTTTGTGCCGCTACTATAGTAGTCTATATAAGTTACTCTATGGTCTTAGTACTATTCTTCCATAGATTAGATTAAACTTGTGTATAGATTATAGAATAGTAGATAGAATACATAGTCTATGAAAAACTATATAACTCTATGATACAGCTATTCTCTATGGTTACAAGTTTTAAAAGGCAACACTACAAGACTACACTGAAATAAAAAAAAGAAAAGAAAAAAGTGGTTCCTTCATGACGGATGGGATGCAAAGTATTATTTAGTCCAACTTTTGATATCTTTTAAATTTTAGTGAAAACTACTGTATTAACATAAAAATCTATAATAGTTATTGTCCAATGATAGTTTAGATATTGGAGTTTGTTCATATTTTACTTTCTCAGGTCGTTGTCGGTCGACTTAACGCCGAGACAAGTGTATTCCTGTTCCTTTGTGATCCGTAAACTTAATAGTTTTCTACCGATATTTTTGAATTTACATGAATCTTTGTGTATTCAACTATAGCGGGCTTAATAATCTACTTAAGTGTGTACTTGGTGATTTATAATTATAATAAATGATTTGGTTGAATCGTAACCTCAATCAAGCGGAAGTGATTAGAATCCAACCTGACTAGTTTGTTTTATGTCTAATCAAATATTAGTTTCTATAAAACTGTTTAGAATACAAAGTTTGCTGCACATTGTTAGCGCTTGCTAAGTGGCTGTAAAAAATAATGGTAGAAATAGGAGCACCTCAACAATCAGCTGATGATAATTTGGAAAACGCCGAATGGTATTGGGGTGATATTTCTAGGTAAGACATTTTATTTTCTTTACTAGTATATGCCATAAATAAACAAAACAATTAGGGACTAATGATACCTCTATAGGTAACAACAATATAAGCAACAAGTATTATTATGATAATGTATTTGTGTTACAGAGAGGAAGCAAATGAAAAACTTCGGGATACTTGCGATGGTACTTTCTTAGTGAGAAATGCATCAAACAAAGATAGTGGATATACTTTAACAGTAAGAAAAGGTGGTACAAATAAGTTAATAAAAATTTACAACCAAAATGGGCGATATGGTTTCTTTGAGCCCTTTGAATTCAACTCAATTGTTGATTTGGTTAGGTTTTATACTGAATATTCATTGGAACATTGCAATAGTAGTCTTGATATTAAGCTTATGTACCCACTCTCGAGACATCAAGAAAATGATGTTGGTGAAATGAATGATGAGACACTAGAGACTCGATATAAGGAGATACACAAAGAATTTGTACTAAAGACTCGAGAATACGATGAACATTCTGATAGATATATGAGGCTACGAGAAGAAGTAAAAAGTAAAAGGCAAGCTCTGGATGCTTTCAAGGAGACTGTAAAAGTTTGTGAAGAACATCTAAAGTTACAAGAAACCACTCTGTGCAATGACGCCCAACCACATGAAAGAAATGATCTTATGGAAAATAATAGACAACTCATACTGAGAGTAAACAGTATAAAACAAGCCAGGACACAATTGCATCTCTTATTGAAGGAAACAGTTGAATCTAACTTACTATTAGAAAGAGAGATTACTAAATTAAAATCAGATATCATCTACCTTTATAAAGTTAAAGATTGCTATAAAGTGTATGTACCATGTATCAATTACTCATTTAAATATGTTGATTGGCTTTTGTGCAACAACATTTCCTATTGCAGGAAATAAGTTGTTAAAATTAATTATTCAATGAACACCCCTTATTCCTAAAATAGATGTGTCATAGGAACAATAATTAACTGCTAATTGGTTTTAACATCTCTTCACAATGATGCAAGATTTTTATGACCCCAATATTGTTGTTACAGGTGGTTGCAAAGACGTGGAAAAAGTGAAGAATATTTACAGGCCTTAGAAGAAGACAATATTCACAAGCTTGAAGAACTTTATGCACACCAAGAAATGATAACTTGGAAAGTTGAAAATTGCACACGTGAAATGGCAGAGAAGCTTTTACAAGGAAAACCACAAGGCACTTTTCTAATAAGACCAAATTCTACTGGTCAACTAGCATTATCAATATGTTGCAACAATATTGTATACCATTGTATCATATATAAGACTGAAAGAGGTTATGGATTTGCTGAGCCTTATAATATTTATAAGTAAGTTGTTTACCATAATTATTTGCTTTCTTATTATTGTTGCGTGAATGTCAGAGAGAAAATGTGCAAGCAGGATAGAAGAAATTTATAAATAGAGTTTCTGGAATGTTTTCTTGTTTAAATTTGGAATGTAGGTGTTCGAAGTTAGGGGGGGTATATAAGGCGATTTAAAGGATGGGGAGTTCAGTTCCGGAACCAAGATCAGATGAAAGGAGGTCATGGAGAAGAAAAATATGGAAGAGCAGTAAAGTGAACTGCAGATAATAGTGTCCAGTTGTCGTATCAATGTCGCAAGTGTTACACTGTTGTTTCAATAAAACATTATCCATTGAAACACGTTATTCCTTTCCTATCCCTCACCACTCCTGTGACACTATTAACATTTCAATTTAACTGACCTGCTTTAAAATATATATTAACTTAATTGTAATATTGGATAGCAGATATGACTATTTAGTATACTAATTAATTATCCTTTGCTTGTTTTCAGAACCCTTAATGAGCTTGTTTTACATTATGCTGTTAACTCATTAGAAGAACACAATGACCAACTTGGGACAACGCTAAAATACCCGGTTTATGCACACCTGGTTAAGAAACCAGAAAAGAAGCAAAATGAACCAGTACATCAAGAAACTCAGTCACAGGACTCCTCACAATTAGAATCTCAGCTTCAACCGCGTAGGCAACGGAAGCGACAGCAGTAGTTGCTTTGATAGAGCGGTATGGGCTTTAATTCTTCACCTAGTCATTTTGTAAGTAAAACGACTGGTTAAAATTGGGTATTGTGAGATGACGTGGTACGGTTCTGTGATTATTAACAGATCAAAGCCATACAATAACAAAGATTCTAAATTCTTGGCATAGGATGGTCATATTTAGTAGTCCATCTGTGTAAGCAAGATTTTAAGTGATTTATCTGCAATTTAATTGCGATGCAATTTAGTGACTCTTATTAAGGGATTGTGTCCTATAATGTGAGTATTTGTGTATTAATTATATTATGTAAGATTGTGATATCTTCTTCATTTATAATGTCAATCTTGAAGCCTTAAATTATCCATGGCAAAATTTTGGTTAATTTTACATTTTTCATACAGGTAAATTGTTACTATTATTGTGATCATTTATTCTATTTCAAAGTTACAAACCCACTCATAGGAATGAAAAATGTGTGCAATTTTGGAATATTATGTTTCAAACATAGCATGGAAGAAGGATATAAGAGCAGTGATATGGTTAAATTGGTAAAGTTTGTAATTTCTCAAACCATTGCTAAACCAATTCTAGACAGTGACACAATTTTTAAGTTAAACCTGGCACTTTCTTTTATATCCTTCTTTAATTTTGTATATAACTAGACTGTAAAAAAAATAATTGTATTTTATACAGATATTGATGTATTGTATACATTTAATATATTTTATACCTGAATATTTAGCAACTAAACGCTAAATTATTCTATATTTAGGTTGTTATTTTTTGCAAACTAAGAGTAGCACAATATTGACACTGAATGTCACACCTTCATGGATTACTGCAATATCCACACTTCCACAGACTTAATAATCATAATAGTTTGAGTTGTGGGATGACAAATTGTTGCAGAAAACTTGAAAGGACAGTAGTTGTTTTTGTAATTTTTTAATGAACCTCAAATTTATCCACTTGAGGGGGCACACCCTTACACCCAGGATTTCTGGAGTATTAGTGATAGTTCATTATAAATAGTTATTCAGCAGCCCAAAGTCCTCACACTCAATTTGACATTATTATAATGTAACATTAATCACTGGGACTGACTGTATAATGTACATACATATTGAAAATTAACTTATTATGAATGTCAATTCAAATTTTCGTACTACCTATGTATTAATTGCTAAGTTTTCTCTTGGGAGATTAAGACGTCTGAGAAATAATTAGTATTTTCCTTAAAAATATGTTATGTTATTTAGTTCAGCTTTAAATTATTTCGGTGATTACGAATTACGACATGAAGCCTTGCTTTTGTAGAATAACATTGAATTGATTCAGTCATATAAAATGTTTAGTAATTCCCCCTATAATTCCCATCAATTATAAAATCTGTTTATTCATATGAACAGTAATAAAGCATTCCCTTAATTTTACAACAAAGTAACATGATTTCAATAAATGATACAATTTTCCTTATTTGTTACTCTTTACAAACAGAATATAATGCATAATTATATTATGTACATAATGGATGATTCGGAAGCACAATTTTATCAAGCAAATAAATCATTAATCTCAATCGTTAATACAGACTTAGACACTCAAAAAAATGTTAGAGAGGATTCTTGAAAGTGATATAATTATAATCTTTGTTTTAAAAATCTATTTAAATGAAACCAACACTTAAATGTTAAAATATGCTCTCTGAAATATATCAGTCAAAACTACATACATAATTTATCGAGAGCATACGCACACACAATGTAACAAAATTCTAAAAATCATTGTTATATATTATGATCTATAATAAATATGATCATTAAGAAATACCCCCCACAATATGATTTCTTCCATATACAGACATTAATCAATAACAGTGTTTTAGTGTTTTGTACTTCAATGATGCTAGGCTATTTGGATGCTTTTCCACCAGAGATGTTCTATGTACCATATCACATCTCTGGTGGAAAAGCACCGTTACGGTTGGTCTATTGGGTACAGACATGAATTCATGATGAATATGCTTTAAAATAATTTGGTATAAAAGGTGATGTATTACGGTTACAAAAACTTATTTGCTAAAACAAGACCACAGTTGGCCTAAATTATCGTACAATATGGAAAAAAACTTGTTTGTTGACGGTTTTTTAAGTGTTCGCTATAATAGCTTTTGTGGTACTTATACCATTATACATGTATTATTTATTATACATTAATTTTGTGTATATTGTGTAATTTATGTTATTTCAAAGTGGCAAATGGTCATACAATTCGTGTAGTGTTAAGTCGCTTTTACATTGTCATAGATGTTTTTGTGTTCTTGAGAACTGAGGCTCAGTATTAAGTGCCACAGACAGTTCTAGTGGTGGCACCGCCTCGAAAGAAGAGTGTTTGATTTCTGCCGCCTACAATTCTGTTTTGTTGATGTGCATTGACGATTTTTATGTCATAGCCATCAAAATGTTTGGTAAACATCTATGATGTAACAAAGTATTTAATATTCATTTTGTGAAATTAATATACCTAATAGGTGCAGAATTGCTAAATTTTCAAGACGTGAAATGTATTGACCCTGATGATTACAAAGGTCGTATTTTATGGTTCCATCTCAGATCACTAACTTTTATCTAATTTACTTGGTAAAATCTGTTGTACATTAAATAAATGTACATTTTCTTTTTTTTTAGCAAAATTTTAAATACATGTTACAATGTGTTACATACTTAATGAAAACAAAATTTATCACCTAAATCAGGATTTGTGCAATGATTTTTTATTTGTTCAATATCAATTGCAGGATGTTGCTTTAAATCTGTATCATAATATTTAGTTAATATAATATGTTAAGGTGAGATTATTGGAGTTATTTTTATAATTGTGCCGATTATGATATATTTATATAGTTACTAGCGAACCGCCCTCGCTTCGCTTCGGGAAACTAATTCCTTCGGTCCATACAAACTTTCAACCTCTATTTCACCCTCTTCATCCCTTTTTTTCGCAATAAAAGGTAGCCTATGTCCTTTCTCAGGGTCTAAAGATTGTCTGTGCCAAATTTCATCAAAATCGGTTGAGAGGTTTAAGCGGGAAAGCGTAACAGACAGACAGACAGACAGACAGACAGACAGACAGACAGACAGAGTTACTTTCGCATTTATAATATTAGTAGGGATTAATAAGAATTGTATGTATTATAGGTATATTGTGTTAAAAGATACTTCCTATCAGGATGAACATAATATATGGATGTGTTTGCAATTGCAGTTCTTTGCACAGTAGATAATCTAATATGATCTCAAGTAAGAATTAGCCCACAAAATTTATTTTATGGTGATAATACACATTAGAAATTAATAATGAACCAAATCTGAACGCATGAATAGATACTGTTTAAACTGTCGCCATTTTATAATATAGGCTAAGTGTTATTAAACAATATATCAATAATTATTTGCGAACTATTTTTTATAATTTATTTTTTGCAAATTTGCACAGAAACCTGTTCCAATATTTTTCTATAATTTCCGTATATCACTACTAACTTGTTTTGTAGCCTGTATTTATTAATATCTGAAGTTTTAAATATGACTATGTTGGCTAATGCCCTGTTTTTACACTTATAGCCGACAAACGAACTGATGGTTTGTGGTCGCTGACGCCCATGGACACAAGTAACACCATGAAGAGGTAGAAGTATGAAGAAATAAATACTAATATATCGTTATTTTCTCAGAAACAATGCTTTGAGTACCTACAATATTTCGAGGAAAAAAATCCCTTACTTCGACCCTCCCTTACTGACTTTACTTTGTAGAAAGAAATAGTGCCTCTGAAGCTCCCAGCCCAGCCGGCACACATGTCGTTTGACAACTGACTTAAACAAGAGCATGGTAGCTAGCCAGCTGAGCTTTGCCCTACCACCAAGAGGGGCCGGCTTTTGTCGCCTCTTAGGACACCCTGGTCTGCCGGCAAGGGAATGGGGTCAGTAGTTTAGGGCAACGTTTTTTAGCCTTTTTCAGTCTACGAACCCCTAGAAGTTTTGGTGGGGCTTAGGCCTCCAAAATACGGCGAATAGCAGCTTGTCGTTCGGGTGTGTTGTTTTTGGAAGCAAATGAGTTGCTATTCCTCCTGTTCTAATACTCGGTTGGTAGGTAGGTAGTCAACTAGTCACGGCCACCCATGGTGTTACCACTACATGTAAACAAAAATGAGAAAATGTATAGTGTGGCCGACGGTTCAAGTTCTAGCACATGAGTAGTCGTTCAGTTGTTCTAGGCCGCTCTGAAGTTAGGCTTTCAGATATAGTGCGCAGGCAGGTAGCATGTAAGTAACAGTACAACTCCTTAGATATTTATGAACTTCGTAATTTTCATCTTGTCTATGGATAATAATTAGGGTTAGGGATTCCACGAGTGGACGTGGAATGTTGCTGTGATGAATTGAAATTATTTAACTTTTTTAGGCATAAGTATTTTGTCTTGCCATTAAATAAATTTGATAATTAAGGATTTTGGTAGGGCCCTATTTATCTTCTCACATTTTCTTATGTACACTTTATGATGGGGCACTGATGAGGTGTTTGCGTAGGGCTCTCTCGACATTTAATCCGCCTCTGTTGAGAGTGTTGAATTGAAACTATGCCGCATTGATTTTTTAATGTCATAAAAAAGTTTGAAGCTTGCAACACTTCAATGAAAACGCGTTTCTGGTTCTGGTTTCTGGAGCCCAGTGTGGCCATATCAACCAATTTTCTGGTAGATCTACCGGAAAACTTATAGATATGGCTTTAACGAGAAAACGCGTTTCTGGCTGGTTCTGGTTCTTGAGCCCAGTGTGGCCATATCTACCAATTTTCCGGTAGATCTACCGACTTGACCTTAAGATCTACCGGTTTTTGAAATTATCAGAACAATCCTTTGAAAATCAAATATTACCAAAAATTTACCAAAAAATTATTGCACGCGGACCGGTGCTAATACGGGAAGAGGTGGCCCTGAGTACCTACTAAGGTAAAAACATCGGTAGAAAGTCGGAAGATCTACCTAATTCCACCGATTTTTTGTAGTCTACCTACCAGTTTTCTAAAATTAAGGTTGGCAACACTGCTGGAGCGTGTATAATCTATGTCTATGGCTGGAGCCTCGCCGTCCGTCGCTTCCTCCATGTTTTTGCGCCGGCTGAACAACCGCCATTTTGTCTATCTTCTTGAAGTGCTCTAATCTCGAAACTAAATAAATTAGTAACGGAGTTGCTGTGAATTTGTGTCACAAATTTATGGCTTTGCTGTACATAAGTGGAACTGCGTGTATTGTTTATCTAATGAATTGAGAGAACAGATACGCCATTAGCAGAAGACGTAAGAAAACTAATTATCATGTACCTACTGAGAAATGACGCCTTCTTGTTCCTGTCTAAAAAGATATAATTTCAGGTCATGTCGCGTTACGGAGACTGTAAAGTTTACGTCGGAGATTTGGGTAATAATGCCAGTAAACCTGAATTAGAAGATGCTTTTTCATACTACGGTCCACTAAGAAACGTTTGGGTAGCGAGAAATCCACCCGGCTTCGCTTTTGTAGAATTTGAGGACCCTCGTGATGCTGAAGATGCTGTAAGTGCTAAAGACACTTTAACTACCTATTTTTCATTAAATATTTTAATTATTAGTAATGATAAAAAAAATCATATATCATGTAAATCATGTAATGATTTGTCATTTTATGTGCTCAGATTCGTGGGTTAGATGGGCGGACTATCTGCGGAAGGCGAGCGCGCGTAGAAATGTCCAACGGAAGCCGGGGCTACGGAGGAAGGGGCCCGCCACCTCGCTCGCGTCCACCGCCGCGGCCCTACGACGACCGCTGCTATGACTGTGGAGACCGTGGTCATTACGCTCGTGACTGCACTCGTCGGCGCCGTCGCAGGTGACACCTATTTTCAGGCGACATGCCTGGATGTGTATGTGATACCTTGGTATGGAATCTTGTCAGTTTGAACCTCAAATTTCGTATGGCACAGGCTGGTGAGAACATCTGAAGAACTGGTAAAAAGATTCCATCCCATTGCTTTTGATTCACATAAACCAATGATAACTATGTTATAGGTTATCATTGGCCTGTGCGCCGAGACCGAATTCTGCAGAGTCTGCACTTCTTATTGTCTGCGCTACGTAGCTTTCACTTCGCGGCGTGTTCTACGCTTAAGTTGGCCGCAACGATAACGCTCTGCGAACTACGTAGCTACAGCCTACGTGCGCTCTTCACTTGTCGAGAACTACATTGAGCATAGTGTTTGTTCTTCGCGTCGTGTCACTCGTCTGTTGTAATCACTGCGTGCACTCAGTGAGTTACACATTATTACCCATATTTGTGTTGAGAGGAGACCATATATATTGATTGCGAATAATATACATTTGCTATGGCATGGTTTGGAACCAAATACATGAAAGATATTCATGCACTGAACTTACAAAACAAAAACATTTCAGTGCTTGTATCATCAATATTAAAAGTAGCTTAACGCGAAATCATTGATAATATTTTGATCACAACTATCTTATCTTGTTATCTTGATAGAACTCAAGGTCGCAGTTGATTGATTTCAATCATAATCTAATATAAACCAATGATTCAATGTCATTAAATGATTTTTAAAATCAAACTTTAATCAATATTTAAATTAAACTAGATTATTTCCATAAAATTTCATGGATATGGGAAATGGTAGAATAAAAAATGATAATATGCATTATATTAGTGTTTCCGTGTTCTTCTATGTCCATACATAATACCTACTATTTAAGTTAATATTCATCAAAATAAAACTACACAATAAAAACTTAGAAGTGTATCAGTGATATCTATGTGAATAAATAATTTAGAATTTTGATTAGAATTGTTATAAAATCTAAACTACATTAATATAGCAAACTGTAAATGAATATAATATGTAATATTCAAATGAGCAAAAGCGGTCTTCCAGAAATAAAGTAGTATTTTTTACAGGTTTCAGATGATTATAGAGGAATTCTGTTTAAAATGAAAATAAGCCAAAGTAATAATTAATACGAAAATTGAAAAAGATCGTAACCACTTTCAATTAAAGGAATCAAAAAACTATCAGGAATAAAAAATCAAGAGTTTTGTTAACCCTTATCAACATTAAAACCCTTTAGCTGATGTGATGATGAATACCTGTAGGTATTCATATTTTGTACGTGTGCATACAAAACATGAAGTACCTGGTAACTTTGTTAACTAATTCATTTGTTGCTTTTACCTATATTTTTCAATTCTGTTCCTTTTTTAATGAACACATCACTTTTATAATAATTTGGTTCCCCTAGTTTTCGTAATGTGGTACTCTCAACAAGTCAAATAGTAATCTCATCATACATTATGAATCGTCTCATTTATTTATCAAGTTCAAATTGAAGGATACGTAGTATTTCTAAATTAGTCTACATAACTATGTGGATAAAATAGGTACTAGGCAATATGTTGCTGACCTTTATATCATGATTGACGTCAAACAAACAAATAATTCATATTTTGTCCAAGGGCAATTAAGTAGACGAGTCTGACATTTACATGAAAATATAGCAACACAAAGAGAGTTAGTTCAGGTTGGCTAGATAAATAAAGTGGAAAGTACAGACATTTTCACGAAAATGTAACACCACATAAAGAGTAAGTTCAGACTGGAGACTTCAGTAGTAAGTTAAGTGGTTGGTTTATGTGTTAATACCATGGTAACACCTGTTTTCGCCACGTAGCAGTAGCTGTATGTGAAATTCAACTTTAATGAAGAATAATAATTTGCGGGACAGATCTACATATTAACGAGAAAAGGAGTATCTAAACATGACCTATAGCCTTCATTCGGAAAATTTTTGAAGTGCATTTCCATTTTTCTTCCTGCAATCTCAAATGTAACAGGTTTGACCAGTCATTTGCAGTCCCACTATTCCTGAAGCATAATAATTTCTGTGAGAGATTCACAATTCTTCATATTCTTAAAATAATACAAAAACATTTTCAATCCGTCAACCCTTACATTTTTAGTGCATTTCCTGACCTCTTTAACTTCACACTATGAAAGAAGAAAATCTTTAAAAATAGGGAAGTATGTCTGTGTCCCAAACAACTATATCAATCAGTTCCATAATCTATACAACTCTTCTACTCAAAAAACGGTATCCTTTCGGGAGATATGGTTGACGATAAATGTTGAAAAAACTATTTTCATCAATTTAGCGGGAAGTGTCAGGTAACACTTGCTGGGTCAACCGGTTTCCAGATTTTTCTTTTAGTGCATTTTCATTTCCTCTCCTTTATTCCTAAATTTTTTAATGAAACAGTCAAGAAACTGAAATTTAAACACCATTTGCTCTCTGTATGGCGGGAATAGGTGTGACAATGATTTACGTGTACGCCCCGTTTAGATACTTGGCGAGAAAAGCGGAAACGCGCGACTACGAGTGCCGAACGAAGTGCTATTCGTGTATCTTCTCCACTCGCTACGCTAGACGGTTTTTTGGCGCGGATCAAAGGATTTTCTCGTCTCTATTCGTGCGCGTGTGTATTCGTGTGAACTTTGTCGCGAGAAGATTATTTTTTTGCAATGAATTAATGATAAACATTGAATCCACAAAAAATAAAAAACATTTATTAATAATTACTAAGAATTAAAGATAAAAATAATTTCTTTAGAGTAATATACATACATATAATTAAGATTTATATGCAAACGCGTGTATTCAATGGTCGTTCTCTCTCTTGCAAGAATATTCGGCTAAGTATCTAAACGAGGCGTACCAAGTTAATTGTTAACTACGTTGTACTAATGATGTTGGTGTTGTGTTCGCAGTCGCTCGAGGTCCCGCCGTCGCACCCGCTCCCGCTCGCCGCGCTCCGGCTCCCGCAGCCGCTCCCGCTCTCGCTCCCGTTCGCGCTCCAAGGGAAGATCGATGTCGCGGTCCAGGTCACGTTCACCATCTAAAGATTCCAAAAAGTCCAATTAATATTGTCATTGTTGTGTAGTCGGTTAACACAACATTCAATTATAATACTTAAAATAATAAAATATGACATCACCACAGTTGACTATATGGAGTGTGATTTTTTTAACTTCATTCACACAAATAATATCATTCCTAAGTAGGTATTGACTTTGTAAGGTACAATTTGAGTATAATATTGGTTTTGTGATCAATATATTGCAAATAAAGAAAAATGCTGTTTTATTTTTCTTTCCTTTTATATTAATATTAATCACATACGTAATTTATGTATACATAGAAATCTCATGAGTAGTGCGTAAATATTTCAAGAACCGGCCAAAACGGCGCTATGTAGTTTACAAGGTATACCTATGATATGAACTTTGCAGCACAGCACAGAGTAACGTTTACTTAGCAATTGTAGAGTGAATGAAGTGTGCTCAGAGTAGAAAAATTTAATAATGTTGACCAGAATTGTTAACGAACTGGTGTTTCTGTGCTGCTGTTGCTGCACGTAATACCTCTTCTATTGACGTAGTTTTATATAATCGGCAAGCAAATATAAACACAAAGTGCTGGTTTACTCTTTCTACAGTAGCGCAACGAATTAAGAAATAAGAGGAAATGCCCTAAGGTCACGTGATCTGAAGCCAAAATTAACTCTAAAATGGCGCCGACTCCGCCCACAAAACGTGAACACACCTTTTAATACAACACTTCATCATGTTAGGTATAGCTAAATTAACCTTAATAACTCATAACGACACATTAAACGCATAAATCTAAAGTTTTAATCTAAAAATAAAGTTCCAACAACGCTTAAATTAAATGACAGTTGACTGACCAACAGCTGTCAAGTCGAATAAAAACGCCATTCTTTTATTCAACTCGTGCTTCAAGGCGGATCTGGGCGATATTACTAAATGCAAATTAGGGCCTATCCTCTCTTTTCTTTAATCGTTGCAGTAGCGCCATCCTTTCTAGCATATATAGGGTTTGGACTGTCACTGTCACATATATGTCACTGAAGCTGAATTCTGATCGTTGTTGATTGGTGTGTTAAATGTGTTTTTCATATAAATCAATGGCGCCATTGATATATCTATCAAATATATCAAGTATATCAAAATTTCATATATCAAAGGCGCCAACCTAATTGGGTACATCGAAAACATAGTAGAGCAAGAGCCCACGACGGCCAGACCTTCGTTATTTTATAAAAGTTGAAATTTTCTCTGTACATGTCTCCTATACAGGTAAGAACGACCAGCGACTATAGAGTTTGGGTTGTGGTTACCTGGGCAGGTAACAGGTAGTAAAGGTGTATAAAATAGTACTTAAAATTTGTTAGAGCATAAAGCTCAATTTTTTTATATTTTCTTCGGGATAACTATAGAAATCTCGTCATCCATTGCCGGACACTTATGACAGTTGCTACCCCTTGCCAGACACCCCTAAACTTTGATAAATTACAATTATACTTTCGTTATACTATAAAAGCTAAATTTTATATATGTTACTTGGGGACCTATAAAAAGATGTTACCTCAATAGCCGGACAGTTTTTGTGGTTTTTACATCTTGCCAGACACATCGAAAGACCACTGTAGGTGCGAGCGCGAATACTTAGTCGATTACTATTTTTTAAGATATCTAATAAAAAATCATTTTATAACGTTCATAGCCATATTGTATAAAGTAAAAAATATTAGTTTAATATCATAAAAATATAATAAAAAGTATGATTACAGGTAAAAAAAATATTTAAACTTGTTTGTTAATTTAAGCATTGTCGTCGATGTTTTCATTTTCTTCATCACTACTACTCCAGTCGATGGCATCATCGTCCTCAACATCACCTTCTTCGTCAGTTTCTGAAAGAAACTCCTCGGCACATCTTTAAAAAAGAAATGCTTACAACTACATTACAAAGGAGAATGATTATTTTGTCCTGCAATTTTTTCACACTTCCGATGAACTCCAGAACCATAATATTAGTTTTTAATCTAACCGTCGTCTAAGTATTAGAATCAGCATTTTGAACAGGGGGTTTTATTAAAAAGATATTATAAGTAACAAAATATTATATAAAAAAATTAAAACAAAATATTATGGTATAAGTGAAATATGTTTTTAATGCAGCACGTGATTTAGATGTAAAATCATGGTTATTATGAGTTAAATTAATGAATTAAATTAATTTGTCATCTATGTCAAACCTTTTCTTGACGTATATTTGCCTTCATTTTTAAAGTGGTTACTACAAATCCTACTATAATTTGAAGGCATTAAATAATATTCACATCTTTGTCTCCGCACAACAGTTATCCAATTTTGTTGATTAACCTTGTTGGTAGGAAATCTACCTAACATTAAAAAAATAACGGTTTACTTAACGTAGAAACAAAAGAATTCAGCCTAAATTCATAAAAAAATCTCATCGTTACACTAACAATTTCTTGTCTACCTATTGTACCTACTGTCTGCATTGTTGCCTCTAATGTATGATCTTAGCGTATGTGTTATCTTTGTTACACCTGTGAGTGAAGCAATTCTCTATCTCTTTTATCGTTTGGAAACAAGCTGTGATTCATTAAAATTACAAATTATAAATTAATCTATTTAAATTTTAAAAATATTTATATACATTTACCTATGATATGATATACCGTCCTCTTTCTTTACCTTTCTATCATAATTGTTGCACTTTCGAAATGCACAAGAAGGCATTTTACCTTTTTTTAGTATGTAGTCGACACGTGCGCTCACAATGACAGCCGACAGCTCGACTGATTGCAACGGCCCGACGTCGGGCCGTTTCCACTGCACGCGTTAGGAGCGTTGGTGGCGTATCTATATAGTGTAATATATCATTGTCAATACATCACTAAATAACAAATGGTGCGCAGTAAAAGAACGCACTCGACTAAGTGCTCTATCTCACTCGCACCCGCTTGAACAGTTGTTGTTCAATGTGTCTGGCAAGATGTAAAAACCACAAAAACTGTCCGGCTATTGAGGTAACATCTTTTTATAGGTCCCCAAGTAACATATCGACGGTGGAAAGGCAAAATGTATTAACTGCCATTTTAGGCGATATTGAGTTATATATATCGTTGGAATCGGGAGAATTTTCTCTTTCGAATGGTCTTGGTTTCAGCTCGATCTGACGACTTTTATGGTCGTTAATACACCAGTGATTTTGAAGTTTTTCATATATTTTTGTGTTTTAACTTTATAGTAAATAGTGGATTTTGTCATTAAAACACATCTCAACTAAAAATTTTACCTTATGCTACTTTGCCTTGCTTGACTTGAACTAAATTTAAATGATAAAACAATTTACCACGTTATATTATTATAAGCTTTTGTAATTGATACATTATACCCAACTTGACTTTTCATCATCAATAGAATTAAAACATTTTACTCCGATTTTAAATGTTAGTCATTGTAAGTTAATACATTTTACTCTACTCTAAAATGCTATTATTTCCAAGATAATACATTATACCTATCCAAAATAAGAAAACACTATGCGTTGAGTCGTTTTGCTATTCTTTCTAGAACCAATTTTAATACAATAAAACAAATTTAACTGTTTTTTTTTAAAATAAAATCTGCATTTAAACTATTTTACAATTTTTTAATCGCTTACAAAATTGTTGGTTAAACCATACAAAATAAAGCAAATTGCTAGTAAAACAGAGATAATATTTAAGTACGGGCTGATGCGTAGGCGCTTCAGTCACCCTTCTTAGTTCTTGTGTCGGAGAGGACGGCTGCGCGCACTTCGTGCCGTTGTCAACCCTCGCGTTTTGCCATTATTATAGTTATTGTTTGTAAACGTCAGTATGAAAGTTTAATTCAGTTTTTTTAATTGTAACTTTTTGATAAATATAATTACGTATTATATAAATATAATTATATATAAATACTAGCTGACCCCGCGAACGTTGTTCCGCCATATAGATTGTGAATGATTAAAGCGCGATTTAAATTTGAGTGGTGGGGGTAGGGAAGTGAAAATTTGGGATTATGTGTATTTTTTTATGCCACACCATAAAAAATAACCAAAAAAATTGACCAAAAATGAAAAAAAAATTCTAGGGTGGACAACCCTTAACATTTAGGGGTATGAAAAATAGATGTTGCTCGATTCTCATACTTACTTGATAAGCACACAAAATTGATGATAATCGGTCGAGCCGTTTCGTAGGAGTATGGTAACTAACATTGTGACACGAGAATTTTATATATATAGAGATAATAATTATTAAATTAACCAAAATGGCGGCGAAGTGGATCGCCACACATCACGTCTCGTTTCTCGCAGGGGTCAAAAGCGGCCCATGGAGAGCCGCTTCGCTACGTTGAATGTAAGAGGAGGAATGGATGGTAAGGTAGATGAAGTATGTCAGATGATGGATGAACGATGCAGAGAGTAGACATTCCGTACGTGAACGAAACCAAGAGGAAAGTATGTGACACCACGGTTCATGGTCTCTACACGGCATACTGGTCGGGAGTCCCCCAAAGCAGCCGAGGCTGTCAGGGAGTTGGCGTGATTCTTTCCTCTCGAATAGTTGAATGTGTGATGGAGCATGAATATGCAAGCCCAACACTCCTCTGGATCAGGTTAAAAGTCGGACTCACTCGCTTGTTTATCCTTGGGGTCTATGCACCGACGAATCTGCACGGAGGTGGGTCATCAAAGGGCTGTGCAAGAAAAGAAGAAAGCGTGGTTGGATTGGTTAGCAACAAAAGCTAACCAAAAAGTTCAAAAGCCAACGGAAGACGAGATAAAGGAAAGGAGTCCTTGTGTAATATTTCTTTGAAAGGTTCCGATATTCTCTTGTGGGCGTTGCATGGGAAATGTTGGTTACAATAAAAGCAATCGATTCAATCACCAGTACATCGTGTATTGTCCATCTCACAATATAGTCACGATTCTTATGATATCTAACTTCCTTGGACACAACTTGGAACGCGATGGTTTCCACATCTTCAACTGTTCACCAGCCGACCTCAAACGACTCCAGAAGAATCTCTTCCCCTCGTCCTCTGTCAGTGTCACGCCGTAGAACCCATCGAACACTTTTCAAATAGATAAAGGAAGCAAGAATGAAGTATAAAAGATTGAAATCAGCAGCGAAAGAAGTTGTGTCTAGAAAGAAAGAAGAACGAAAGGATGATTTTGATAGGAGGGTCACTGAAGATTTCCAATCAAACATAATTTTTTTGCGTAAATCCATCAAAATAGCCAGAGGAAAAACTTCTACCTCGGAGCTGAGTACAATCAGGAGTCAAGATGGGAGCATTATAAAAGGAGAAGAATGTTAAAGAGACGGAAATAGTATTTTGAAAGTTTGTTTGAAAGAGAGGAAGTGCAGGTATAACATCCGGCACCTTCCATGGAAACTATTATAAATGTTGATGAAAGTGAGATAAGCATGGATGAAATACTGAAAGCGTTGAAAAGTATGAGAGAGAGAAAACAAGAAGATCTAAAAAAGGCCTATGATAGTGTGGTGAGGAAAGAATTGTGGTCAGCATTGTCCGTGAACGGTGTGAGCAGTGTCCTCATACGAGCATTGCAATCTCTTTATAGGGACTTTAGTGCTTGTGTAAGGATAAACGGGGTATACACCGAATGGTTTAATATCGAAAAAGGTGTTAGACAGGGATGTGTAGTGTCACCGTGGCTGTTTAGTCTGTTCATGAACAATTGCTTGACAGATTTAAAAGATAATTAAAGTGGGTTCAGAATGAATGCTACTGTTAGTGTTACTCGTCAAATGTTTTCTCTATGCTGATGACCTAGTATTACCTGCGTCTTCGGCTGAGGAGTTGCAGGAGATGGTAACTGCTATGAGTGAAGCTTTTGTTAGGAAGGGAATGAAGATGAATGTAAAGAAGACGAAAGTGATGGTGTTTGAAAGAGATGAGGCAGTGACAGACTGCAATATCGTTATTGGAAATGAAAAAATTGAACAGGTGAATGAGTTTGTGTGGCTACAACCCATTAATGGCCCACTACTGAGCACGGGTCTCTCCTCGTACCTGAGGAGGCCTAGAGCATACTCCACCACGCTGCTCCAGTGCGGATTGGTGGAGGGGTTAGTGGCCAACCCAAGTGTCGGAAATTTTAAGCCGCCCGAAGGTATCCGACATGGCTTTACGACTGCTACCAATGATAACAACCGGGACCGACTGCTTTACGTGCCCTCCGAAGCACGGAAGCGCTCAAGATATTTAGCCACTAGCGGTCACCCATCCAACTACCGACCGCGCCATCTGTTGCTTAACTTTGTCGATCACTTGAGATCGACGCAAGCCGCCGGGCTATGAGCGCTTCAATGAGTTTGTGTATCTGGGTTCAAAGTTTACAAGAGATGGAAAGTGTTAGAGTGATATTGAAAGAAGAGTGAATGCAAGAAACATGGTGAATGGAGCTTTGCACTCCTTTATGAACAGTCGGAAGTTGTCTAACAAGGCTCGTTTGGCTGTGCGTGAGGGAGTGTTGGTTCCGACACTTCTGTACGGCAGTGAAAGTTTTGCCATAGCAGAAGAAACATGAAAGCAGAATAAATGTGGTTGAGATGCGAGCACCAAGAAGTATGATAGGAGTTAAACTGAGTAACAGGATAAGAAATAGTGAGATAAGGAAAGGTTGTGGTCTGAAAGATGTAGTGACAAATTTGAGAAAGGTATATTGAGATGGATTGGCCATGTCGTGAGAATGAATTAAGAACGATTGACGAAATAAGTGTATAAGGCGAGTGTGAATGAAAGGTAGCTAGCTAACCTAGGCAGAAGTTTCGAGACCAAATCAGGGACAACTTGAAAAAACGCCAGATCAAGAGTACCCTAAACCAAAGAGCGTGTATGAAGGGAATAATGAAAGTGGACGAAGCGAAACAAGTATGTAAGGATCGTAGCAAGTGGAAAGAAGTGGTCTCTGCCTACCCCTACGGAAAAGAGGCGTGATTATTATTATGTATGTATGTACTTTTAGCAAAACATTTAGGACTACCTTAATTTTTCTTTTTTTTTACAGTTTACGGGATTTAGTTAAGTTTTTGAAAGTTTAGTTTTTGACTTAAATTATATATAAGTGTATGGTTAAGCCACTTTGCCCTCTTTGTTCGAATACAATGATGTCTGTACAACTGTTTTACCAGGTTCGAATAGATACGAAAAAGTTACATAAAAGTGTTTACCTCTCTCTGGTCATGATTGGATTTGTTTTTAAGTCATTTTACTCGATAGCAATATCATATTTATTTGGATATAAAACAATTTACTTGAAAATATTTAAGTTATATGTTGGATATAATACACTTTGCTTGAAATTTTTTGGATATAATGTTTGGATAACAGCTAATTTTACCTATCTGAGATTTTTTGGTATTTTGTATTAACTCCATAAATTAATACAAATATTAGACATACGATATTTTTTATTACATGTATCCATTTGTAATAAATTTTATTACTAACTCACTAAGTTTCATAGAGATATCTTCAATACTTTAAAAGTTATGAATTTTTGAAAACTTTAATCGTCTCTCCTGAACATTTTACTAAATGGCGGTTAATACAATTTGCCTTTCCACCGTCGATATATAAAATTTAGCTTTTATACTATAACGAAAGTATAATTGTAATTTATCAAAGTTTAGGGGTGTCTGGCAAGGGGTAGCAACTGTCATAAGTGTCCGGCAATGGATGACGAGATTTCTATAGTTATCCCGAAGAAAATATAAAAAAATTGAGCTTTATGCTCTAACAAATTTTAAGTACTATTTTATACACCTTTACTACCTGTTACCTGCCCAGGTAACCACAACCCAAACTCTATAGTCGCTGGTCGTTCTTACCTGTATAGGAGACATGTACAGAGAAAATTTCAACTTTTATAAAATAACGAAGGTCTGGCCGTCGTGGGCTCTTGGGCTATAGTCGTTTAACGTGTCGTTCTAAACCGTGGACGGAGAAAAGTATAGACCTATGGATGTCATCTATCGCACTCACACAAGAAAAGGAAGAACACGCCCCGATAAAAAATGGTTATCTGTTGTTGATAAAAAAAATTACGTGATAACGTCATAAGGCCGATCATGCCTCTCTCTCTATCGCTTATTCCGCGCTCTCGCTTGCACGCACGGGCTCAGGCGGAACGGGACACTTTTTCGTGCGCGCTGCTGGTGTTCATCAATTTAACACGTCAAAACGAAAAAAACGAGACAGAATGATAATATTTTTTATCTCACTGTGCTGTGCGTGGCGGTTTTTGACGTGACAACGTCTTATAATTCGGTGGCACGCATGAAAAAACATGACTCATGCGTTACCTTAACGGCGTATCAATCGGCCTTTGCGTTCGGCAGCGTTCGGCAGCGTCCGACATCCGTCGTCTCTCTCCTACTTGAGTGAGCGATGCGTCTGCGTGGACAGCTGCTATACTATAGTACATTTATATGTTTTGATCGAGTATCAAGTGATCGAGTATTAAATGATTTTATTATGACAATTATCATATAATCAACCCGTAAAGCTGGGTCGTTAGCTCCTATGGCTACAACCCATTAATGGCCCACTACTCAGCACGGGTCTCTCCTCGTACCTGAGGAGGCCTAGAGCATACTCCACCACGCTGCTCCAGTGCGGATTGGTGGAGGGGTTAGTGGCCAACCCAAGTGTCGGAAATTTTAAGCCGCCCGAAGGTATCCGCCATGGCTTAACGACTGCTACCAAATGATAACAACCGGGACCGACGGCTTTACGTGCCCTCCGAAGCACGGAAGCGCTCAAGAAATTTTTGCCACTAGCGGTCACCCATCCAACTACCGACCGCGCCCGCTGTTGCTTAACTTTGTCGATCACTTGAGATCGACGCAAGCCGCCGGGCTATGAGCGCTTCGATCCTATATATTAGCTCCTATCATTAGGCTGAATCTTCCGGTCATGTTGAAATTGGCATAGCGCCATCTATGTATTGTGCAGTGAACAATTATTCATTAAGTTCGATTGGGTCCATTTATCGATGGAGGAAGGCTGGCTGAGCTGGTAGTTCACTCGCAGTACACTAGATGGCGTTGAGTAGTGGGGCGCTTAATAAATGACTTAACTTGTATTGAAAAAGTGTTCTTTTATTGTGCTTGCCTACTCATTCAAAGGAAATTATTTTCTTAAGACGTTGTCACGTTCAACTATCGTCAGTAAACCGACTTTACAGACAACCAATATTTTTCAAGGAAAACACAGTTGGTTACATACTTTGACAGCTTGTTTTTGTTGGCCACGCTCGTCCATGGAAGTGTGAAACCTATGGAAGTGACATGTCAACAAAAAATGCGTGCCACTGTTACGTCATCTGGCCACTAAACATGGCGGCTTTAGTGCTGACCTATAAGTCATGACATCAACTGCTCATGACCTATAACTGCACATAAGAACCTTGCTAATTATAATGTAAATCTTCCTTTTTATTTTCCCGGCAACATTAACAATAACCAATATTTTTAATGTTATTTATAGAGTATCTGTGTATGGTTAAAGATGGCTGATTTGACTTTGACCACGACTTTTTGACAAGACAAGTACCGGCTGAACTGACTGACAATGTCATTTGGGTTTGGCAGTTGTAGTACTTAAAGAACAATATTATGTCGTGTCCCTACTATAATACGTCCGTGCGCTCGACAGATGTGTAGTTCTAAACCAAGGAAAACAGACACTCTGTTCTGAGTTCTTAGCGAAGTGTATAAAGAATTATAATGCTACGGTCACACTTGAAGGCGAAGATTCGTGTTCGCGTTGTCACGATAAAAGTTCGTGTTCGGTAAATGACGAAGTGCTTGGCCACATCAAAAAAAAACTTCACTACGTCGCGATAATCTTTAACAACTAAACAGTATACAATCGCACTCGCAGTCACAGTAGACAGTAAAGCGCGCGAAGTTTAGTCAACCACACGAACTTTGCCGCGACGAAATCCTTTGATGTGCGGCAATTTACTGACGAATTTACCGACAACGACGCGAAAACGAAAGTCATTCGTATTCGCGATAGGGCGAATTCCTTGGCCAGAGGTGTCGCGACAACGCAAATCTTCGCGTTATCGCGATAGTGTAGCCCCAGCACAATGCACTGCACAGAGTAGGTAATTGAAATAATATCTGCAAAACAAAAAACCGACTTCAAAATCGACAAGTAATAAAAAAATGTGAGGGTTTCCGGTTTCCCTCGATTTCCCTGGGATTCTATCATCAGATCCTTGGTGGCAGTGGGACCACCTCGGAAGTAGGTACGTTCTTTCAAATAAAAAAAAAATCGAAAGCAGTCCACAAATTGACGGAGAAATCGGTAAACATGATAGGTACCTACATAAAAAAGTATACAGTCGAACATAGAATCTCCTCCTTTTTTGAAGTCGATTAAAATAATTTAAAACGTGTTTTTGACTTTTCTTGGTATAGAATTTCCAAGATTAATTGAGTAGTTTGCAGACAATTCGGCACTACGATTATTACCAATCTATTTATAAAATATTTGGATATGTTGGTAGGAACACTAGGAACAGTAATACAATATGTATGTATTGTAGGTACAGTGCAACCACAGATGAGTGCAACAATAGCACCAGTACGTTACTTATGTGACGTTTTGACACTGTTAATGTTATGCAACTGGCTGAGGGTTGTTGTTTGGTGTTGTTTATTGTGTAGATCGATTATTGAATAATAATGTTACAAACTATTTACTGACTTTATCATATTTTTAAATGTCACTGGCTAGTATCATTCAAAACATTAATTATTATAATAAAAATGTAATTAATCGCTGACTTTTTTTTATTGATTTAAGGTAGCAAACGAGCATGCAGCACCACCTTCCGCTGCCGCCCATGACAACTGTGACCGACTTAGAACAACACTCAAATGGGGACTGGGATAGTTAGTCCGGTTAGGTGACGGTGTTAGAATTAGAACATTAGTTGGTTAGTTTGTAAGTATGAGGATTGGGACAGGGACTATTAGTGAATGTTAGTCTTGTTTGTTATTGTTAGTAATAGTCCAGTTAGTAAATGTTAGTAAGAGTCTCGTTATAATTCGGTCACATATATGTTGCTACCATTGAGGACTGAGATGGTCGCCTCTAAAAAGTGTAGCCGGCTCCACACCTTGCTATCCGGAACACAATTGCTGTTAAAACAATTAGGTATTACACGGTAGAAATGGTACTAAGTACCGTGGCGGGCGGTAGTACTACCCCGGGCGAACTCTAAGCTCTGCTACCCATGCAAAACAATTAAAATTAATTATTTTACATGGGTAGTAGATCCTAGGCTCTACTACATAAAAAACTACACGTTGAATTTATTCAAAAAAATGATGTTGGGTAGCACAATAGATCCATCCATGTTTTTTAGAATTTTTGACTGTCTATGCTGCGCCTTTGCTCCTGTTATGCTAAGGAGCGACGTAACCGATTTGGATGCTGTGTTCACTAATGCATTGTTTGAATCGTGGAATATCATTACGTTACGTTATTGTTTTATTTTAATTTCTACATAAAAACAGGTATGTTAATTTAAATTGTTACCGAAACGGTGCGAGGTCGGGTTGATCTACTAATTGAAAATAATTAATAAAAAGGATTGTGTGGTTTTATGAAACCACGGTAAAAGTGAAACTTTTTTTCACATTATAGACAACAAAAACAAACAAAATAGCGTGGAGCACTGGCACAAATACGTAATAGTCTATAGTAGGCATGGCATGATTCACAAGTAACCGTGAAAAATCGCGCGAAAAACTTTTTCACGTGTCACGAACGTTACCTGCCGTGACGTAGTCGGTTAAAAATCCCGCAGTTACTTTTCGGCTACCTTAGCTACCTTTGGATATTTCGCAAAGTTCACGCCATAGATTATTCACGCATCGTATCGTAGATCAGTCGGATATTTTTATTATCGTATTTCGCCGTAGACTCACGGTCACGACGACGTCAGAAAGAGCGAAAGAGGAAGGACGAATATTGAAATGCCTATACAGTCGTGTTAGAAAGAGCAAAATATAATTTACTGATTCGTCGCTATACGAATGGGTTTGAATAATTAGCTTAGGCGAATGTTTAAAAATAAACTTTATGCTTAGTTGCCTAAAGTATTAACTTCTTTGCGATGGTTTGTAGCACATCGTAAAAATATTTGTTTGTTCACGAACGAAATATCAAGGTATTATTTATTCAAAGAGTAGAAGGTGTGACATTAGAACATTGTGAAAAAAATAACTGTTCGATAAATTTAACGTGATATATATCGTGAAAAAAATTAAGATTTTCGCGAAGTGAAAGTTATATAAAAGTAACTGTATTTTCCATGCCTAGTCTATAGTGTCTATACAATACACGGTCAGCTGCTGCGAACTATAGGCGCCGCCATATTGGCCGTGGCTGCTTTGTTATATATAGTTACTATTTAAAACATTTTGCTTAGCAGCAAAAACAGCAGCTAATCAGATACACGGTGATTGTCACATTGACATGATGAAATGATGAATGCTTAATTTAATCAATGCTATTGCTGGACATGGTAGAATTAATGTCCGTCCGGAACTGAGTGTGGGATGTTGCAATTATTTTTTATATTTTTTTTAGTACCCTCTCTAGTTTTTTCGGATTCATTTTATTTTTTGTATTTTATAGGTACTTTTGTTTCTGAATCGAATGAAGGTTCTTATAATAGAGATCAGTGAACTGCATGATAAAAATATGGCATGGCATGGCAACATTGTCATATAACAAAAAAAAGGTAAAGTGTTCATGTTCAGCGGACGGACGTCGTTTCGACTTTTGTATGCCGTCATGCAGTTATAATTTTTCATTCATGAATTTATAGTTAAAAGTGGTTTAAATGGTGTCGTCTACGTGAACGCTAGTTAGATTGTAGATGAAAATGATGTTCTAGTATTCGATATCGACTAGTTCACCGTGTAGTTCTTGATAGCTCTGTGACAAGTACGGTAATGGTGGCCATGTCATGAAAATCCCCACAGCCATGGATGATAGCTCCGTATCTCATCACAACGGAGGGCAAGTGGGATCTCAAATCGGAGTCAGTGTAAATAATAAACAAAATGAGGAAACGAACCAAAGTGTCCATTATTCAATACCGGGCATTTTACATTTCATCCAACATGAATGGGCGAGATTCGAACTTGAGAGATCACAATGGGAAGTGGACAGAGCTGAATTTGAGGTGATTATTTTTGTATTTATATCGAGTTACAATTACAATATAATGTAGGCCGTAACACTTTCATAGATAATTTCCATTACAGACAACGTTTGAACGAAATGTACTTTCAGGAATCAAAATTGGCTGATAGATTACGATAAAGTTGCTAAAATTTAATTTATGTATGTTTATATGTAACATTTCGTAATAGAATATGCAAAAATTATTAGTGAGACATTGCAAATTAACTTCAAGGAAATAAAATTTACAAATGTAGTCAAAGCTGTCAAATCTGGCAGGGCATTGCACTTTACTTGGTACTATTACCACTATTGTTTTGTCGCATATCTATTAATATAAATTCGGAGATTAGTTTAGGTTATTTAGTTTTGCTAATGTTTTACACCAAACAGTTGATTCTTGTATTCTAATTATTATGTGTATCAGAACTGTGAGAGGTCTGTCTGTAAAATATTATTATGTATATGACATCCTTGAGGAAATATGTTAAAGATCAATATTATTGTCAATTTAATATTTTTTTATTGTTTGTCTGGTCTGTATGCCTGCTTGGTACAGCATTACTAAAATAATATAATGATTTAAATGTAATTTAGTATATTTATTAGTTAAATTAATCAAAACTAAACTACTTACTTAGATGAAATTGTCAGATAGGTGATTTATCACAAAATTATTTTGTAATAGTTGTATGAATCTGAAAAATATAAAAAAAATAAAAATTTAATAAAATTTATAAAATCTGCTGGAAGAGATTTCTTTGAGAAATAAGCAGTAACTTTGTACATAGTTACTTTTTCGGTTTTTCTTGTATCCTTTTTTTACGTGTACATAAATTATAAAATAATAATAAATAATAATAATAATGAATATTAGTGATTTTCATTTATGTAATAAAGTGATAATTTTGTAAATGGTTAACCCATTAATCTGTTTTCTGTATGGAATTGTATGTATTTACTCTTTGAAGTCAGACATATAGAAAAATTATGAAAGATAGGTACTTTTTTCTGATAAAAATATAATGTAGGTACTTATAAGTTTTATTATTAAAAGATGTAATAAAGTTACATACCAAACGAGGCATGCATCTTAACTATGTGTCACCAATGCAATGTACATACAAAGTATGTATGTGAGATTGTACCAAGTAATATGCCCTCTTATTATTATATCTGGAAGAAGTGAAGTTGTTTAAGGATAGGAAGTATCTTGACTTAAGTTTTACATCAAATAGGTGTGGTACTTGTAAATATAATACAAGTAAATTTTGTTACAATTATATATACAATGTTTCATTTGTGTTCTTAGATGAAGATGCTTAATTTATTTATTCAATTTGGTCTCTGTTAAATATTTTGAGGTGTTTAGGCATTTTAGTAATAAATATTTCTTATTAATCAAGCTTCAAATGCATATAGCATAACATTACATATTTTTATGAAGCTTATTTTAATACCAATTTAACATGTTCACTGCGTATCGAGCCTATTTCGGCCCGCCGCAGTATTTCAGCTCGTGCGGACGAAGAAAACTATGTCCCTCCCGCTTGTGCGGAACGATTATCTCAGGTGTTTGTAAAAGTTCGACAGGGACAAATATATATTTTAGCTTGCAGTCAAAATTGTAGGTGTTCCCCATCACAACATCACGGCAAGAAAGTTGAGTTCAAGGTCACTTTAACAGTACAAAAAAAATTGTATTCATTATGTTTTCACAAAGTTATAGCAATTTAATTTACCCTAGTGCTTGTGGGTCGAGACCTGCCACGCACTGGCGGAAATATCATTGGGGACGTATTTTGGCCCGCCACCACGATGAATGAAGAATTATGATGTTACTTGCCGCAGTGAACGTGTTAAACTCTGTCTGTATTTACACTATATTGTACTATATACTTATTAAATTTGATCTTTCTGTAATAGGCACGGATCGCCTTCCTCCAAGGCGAGAGGAAGGGCCAGGAGAATCTAAAAAACGACCTTGTGAGGCGGATCAAAATGTTAGAGTATGCTTTAAAACAAGAAAGAGCAAAGTTCCACAAGCTCAAGTATGGAGTGGAACTACAACAGGGTGATATGCGCCCACCTCCGGAAGAGCCCACCACAGAACCGGAGCCTGCAGAGCGGGCACAGTGGAAGCAGGGCCGTCAGCTTATCAAACAATATCTGCAGGTTTGCCACCAAGTTTTTGATTGAGCATTTTCTTTTTGTAAATTAGCCTTTTTTGTAACTTGATTTCAATAATACTTACATTTTTAGTTGCAGTGTGTATGTCTTATATTTGCAAGTAAAACTATCAGTTGCAATTCTGCCACGAAAGTACGCTTTGACTCATAATACATAAATCCATTTAATATTGAATTCAATATTAATTTTTGTATCAAGTTAATATTGTCAGATAGAGCCTTTGTTGAATTATTTTATTGGTCAACAGGAAATAGGCTACACAGATACAATACTCGATGTTCGCTCAAACCGGGTTCGGACGTTGCTTGGATTAAATAATGAAGAACAAGCGGATGACCCAAACTACAGGAACTATGATAAACAGCACTACTCTATAAATTCATTGGCCCGCAAATATGAATATGGTATGTAATGTTAATGTATGTAAATTCTGACACCTATTCAATAAAATGTACTACACTTAGCCAGTGATTTCATCAACAAGAATTTAGTAAGATCTGTCTGGTAGTATGAGATCCTTTTATTGTGTTAAAGTATGATGTTTCTGATGCAGAGATGCAGAGCTAAATATAAATATTATTATAATTGATTATTGATTATGAGGTTACATCAGCATGACTACTTCTAAGCTAAAGCATAGTCTTTTGAGGAGTAAAAACTATGTTTAAATATAAATAAGTTCAGCTGTTTCGTCAGTCAAAAGAAAATAAAAAAAATGGTTTAAGATTTACTTTATAGTACTATAAATGCAATCGTGTTACAATTTTATGATACAGATTATGCAATCAACTGTATCTCTTTAATTTGTATGATGTATATTATTTTAATAAGGTTAAATTATGCAAAAAGTGACTGCTAATTATACAGTGTAAATGGACGCATTATTCACTTTGATTAAATGTATAAGTAAGTATAATCATTGCTATGTAAAGCGCGGAAGACGAGTCACAAAGTATTATATAATAATTTTCCGACGCTTTAATTATAAATTCCTAATTTATATTACCCGTAAAACAACTAGTCGAAAGCGGCTTGTCCGGGACGATCATTATTAGTCCCTCGCTTAATTTATATGTATCGCATGTGTACTGTAATAGTTATTCGTCGCTTCCTTCGTTGGACATGGTGCGTACGTCATCGCGTACATTTTTGCAAGGTGAATGCGACGTGCACGTTGGCACCTACTGCTTTTGATTGGCTTCGTTGGCCAGCATCGGCCGTCTGTCCGATCCGTAGCGTTAATCCGCTAGTAACGCTTGTCAACTGTTCTCCTTATGAATAACGGTTGTCGATGTTTCAGTTAAATAGTGAACTATAAAAGCTTTTTCTTGTTCTCGTTATATTTATACGCGTTAGACTATAAATATATACATAATTTAATAAACTTTTATGAATTTATTTTATATTATGTATAAATAAATAAATAACGCTACACACTCATAGTCCCACATGTCGTGGGTGCCATGGACAGCATATATGACAAGAACACGCTCACCCAGACCAAGAACAGAAATTTAAACTCATCATTCAAATTTCCGCCTCGCTGGGACTCGAACCCAGGATCCTTAGAACGGCGATCCGGCGTGTTAACCATTGCGCCATCCGGATCGTCATATAATTTTACACTTTGTCATAATTTTTAGAATATCCGTCTATGTCTGATCCGTCTATGTCGTATTGATGATAACATTATCACAAATTGTAATAATAATACTGTCCGTATAACGAGAACACAGTGTCAATTTTAATTCAAGGATTAAGTAAAACTTCCGGAAACCTAACCCTACGGAGGGTTGACTTGCTATATAAACGTATATAAGACCCTTTGTCATTCAAACCGCTTATAGTCAACACTTTTCATTCTTCCGACAGGAGTGAAATGTTGTTTCATCCGAACCCACGTCGAACCTAAGTCTATCTATGTTTTAAGGAATCCTTGTTTTTGATGCGGAGCCGAGGGCACCTTCTTACAATATCATAAAAAATATTAGCTTTATATTCTTATGTTCTTTTTGTTCCGATGGGTCAAATCTATTGCAGTTAAATTTAAGTTGTTATAAGAATATAAGAATGTAATATAAGGATATAAGAATGTTATAATTTTTTACCTTAAAGGTCGATCGATATTCATATTTTAAATTTGAACATACTGTAGATATCCACGTCAATCTGTAGTAAAAGTAAGAACATAAAATATAAAAGCGATATTTATTGTTTAACATTTTAATAGAAAAATATCGTTTAAATAGAGTCATAGCTAATTTATTCTAGAAAAGATAACAAAAAACCTCAGGGTTCAGGTAATATAATAAACCATTTATTTCAATGATTAAGTTCCATAGAAACAAATATTAAACATTATTATTACACAATAATTAACATTATGGTGGGGCTGTATCGGGGACTCGAGACAAAAATTTGAAATGACGGCGGCGATGTTAGTGTAATGTATTTAAATGAAATCAAGACATCAATTCAAATTAAAAAAAAATACTCAAAATGGTACAAGCTTTCAATACATTTTGCCTCAAATATTCCGAAATACCCATTTTTCTCCAATCTATCTATATCGCAATCATGTCTATGTGTTGAGTCCTAATCTACAATGGATGCAAGGGAGCGAGGGTGATAGTTTTGCCAAATCGGCCGCGGTGCGGATGCTTTTTCTCCTCTACACACCCACACGCGACTCATACAGTTCTGTCGTTTCACCGAGCTTACTGTATACGTACGTTACGTAATGACACCATACATAATTATTCTCTACGACTGATAGAGAATTTTATTAATGACAATGATATACACCTTTTCGTTACAGTCCACTTTTCTGGCCTGGTATCCGTATTTAACTATGTTTCGATGTGAACTTAAATACGTTTCTCGTGAAAGCTTGTAGCGTTTGGCCGTTTTCTATTTATTTTGGAATTGTTCTGAAATTTTGGTCTGTTCGCGCGTCCTACATGTAAAAAACGAATGAACTGAATTTACGTGGTTCGATTATCTTTGACTCGATTTGGGGTGTAAGGGGCTCTATGCATCCTCCATCCATCCAAGCTTTATACCTTCCAGTTTAATCCCGAAGGTCCTTATGGCTGGTAGTAGGGTTGACTAGCTACCACGCCTTGCTTGACTCAGCCGTAAAACTACCTGTTGTTCTCCCATTGGGGGCTTGCTTGAGAAGCAGTTTTCTTTCTTTCTTTAATTCTTGGTGACCACTCCTAAAAAAAAAATAACATAAAACTATTATTCCGATTTAATTTGATTGCATAAAAGTAGGTAAAGACGCACCTTTATGCCCGGATTCTTTTCCAGGTCGGGGCAGTCATTTGTGATAGATTGTTATTTGTTATTGAGTGTTTATGATATCGCAATTGTGTGTGTCCATCAACCCGCAACACGAAGAAATCTACTTCTGAGTTGTGAGCTTTAATTTATTTTATCAATGCATCATACGATAGGGAAGTTCGATACAATCGGACAGGGAAGTTTATTCCATTCTTGTGGATGAAACTTACTTAACTAATTTTGTTTTGAAGATACGCCAAAAATGCTATAAATATTTCTATATCGCAAGTAGGTCGTTTATGCAAATCAAGCATTAAAATATTTTTCAAATACGCAACATCTCTATAAGTATACGTGCGGGAGGTACATTGCGAGATTTGTGGTGTAACGTCGTTGTTCGTACCCAAAACTGGCGAGGCGGGCGTTGTTGAAAGTTAAATTGTTTGTTTGGCTTCTGTTACTCGACGACGTTAATTTGATTCTATCGAATGCGTAGCGAAATGTTTCTTTAAGAAATATTCGATTAATTTATATTTTTGGCTGAAAAGTTATTGGAATTTTTGACAATGAGTATCGGTGATTTTCCACATTTTAATTATTTGCCTGTCGGTGCTGCTGATCAAGTGGTAATTTGCCCCTTAGAATAAATGTTTCCTGTAATTTGCCCTGACTACTGTATTGAAACCTTTACGCTTGCAAATACCTCAAAAAATGGGTTCACTATAAATAACAACAGTACTCTTGCGTTTTAATTTGTGACTATTCTTTCATTCTTCTCGCCTTTGTCGGCTATTTTCGTGAAAAAATATTGAGTTGTGTTATTTGGCCAGGTGGTAAAGAACAGCAGCGTAAGGGCGGGGCGTCTGCGGGCGGTGGGTACAATGAGGAGGGGCTGTCAGTCCAAGAGACGGCTGCCGTGTTCGCCAACTTCGAGTTTCTGGCCAATCAGGACATGGACATGGATGAAATCGATGACTTGGACGCCAAGCAGTCACACCACGCTTCTGGGAAGCAAGGTAACTGAATAGTGTTAATCGAACTTAGTGTGACAAAACAAATAATGGTTACGGACGAATCACCAAATGTGCTTAGATTGTAAACCACCCAAATATATTTAATAAATAAATAAATAAATAAATAAATCCATAAATTTTCAAGTGTAAAGAGTAATAGTAATACATATTTCGAATTAAAAGCCGTTTGTAAATGGTCTGTTAGTGTGCTATATAATTTATGTACATTACAAAGTAAAACATGTATGTGCAAAGTTATGCAATCAAAGTTTAATTGTAGCGTCAGTTGGAGTTTAATTTCCTAGATTAGTTATTTGACTTGTAGATTGTACAAAGGAGCTCAATGAGTATGATCGACAAGTTGATATACTCTTTGAAACTCCATTTTGAGTAGGTACATGAGGGGAATTTCGGGGGCTTTATAAGCAATAGATATTATTTATTAACCCAAAACAATAATTTTTAGAACTTGTCAGTTTTTCTGTGCGTTTTTGCGCTTTGATCACAGAAACGGCACAACCTGATTAGGGGTTCGGTTCTCACAAATGTATTGTGGTTAGCTTAACTTAGTTTCGTGTTTGTTTGTTTTATTACAATCAATTAATAAATAAAAAAAAGTTATGTCCGTTTTCTCTAAAGGACAGGTTTCTCGAAGCGAACCGAGGGCGGTTTACTAGTTTTTAATATAATATTCGAGTGTAAACTAACAATTGTATAAATTGATGCATGTTTCACTGTTTGAACGGATTTTTTTTATATTCAAGCTAAAGTACTATTTACCAACAAGTATTTTCCCTTTTTACTTAATTTACATAATGGTTTAAATGGTGGCCTTCATTGATCTAAATTAGTCCCCAGGGTTATTTATATTAGTTTAAACATTCAACTTAAGCCCTATCCAATATAATACGGCGACTGAATGACTCCCTGTAGGCAATCTTATTAGTTCTTATAATGTGCATATTAGTTATTGTTAGTTTCTAAACCTTGTCTTTTGAAATTGTACCACGTTTTTTGATGTTTTCCTAATTTTTTAATTTGCCAATTGTATCAATGAAGGAAATTCTCTGTAAATCTGTAAATCTGATCTGTAACTCTGTATGCCTGTGCGTTTCTTTGTACCATCCACAAATATGCGTAAAGTGAGGTGATAAGCTTCGTTCTGAGAGGAGAATTGAGCTCAACAATTTATAGCTTTGTAAAGATCATTTTTTATATAAATAGTTGATGCTTACATAATTTTATTCATTTTTATATTTTGATAAAATAAGTACTAGTTACATTACTTTTAAATTCATATGTAGCTGCGGTAATAATATTTACCTAGAATTTAGATGGTATAAAAGTTACATTTGAGACAAAAACTAATTAATTACAACCAAAACCACTAGTAGGTCTAGTGTGTGTCCATGACATGACCCGGGGGCATACTAGAGTGGGGTTGTGAGTGTGTGAGCGTTTATTGATGTTCTTAAATGAACATGAATATAACACGTTGTTGAACAGGCGAGGAGGTGGACCACGAGGCCGAGGAAGTGTTAAACGAACTGAACTTATTAACTGAAAGTGAGGCGGACGGCGGCGGTCAGGGCGACGAATACCCCGTTGGTAAGTGTGCCTACTATTATTTATATAAGTTAAACAGAATTGGATAACTCTTAAAAAAACCGTTTACAAAAATTATTCAGTTTACATCGTGATATATAAGGAGGATAGTAAGGATTATAAGAATTATAAGGGATAACTCAAATACTACTCGTCAGATCTCGCTCTAATTTAAATGGGACCACAAGACAAGCATCAGCTTTCGAATCTAAAAAGAAACATCGAATTCGGTACACCCAGTAAAAAGTTACAAGAAAACATATAAAAAAATCTCGGATATTCACCATTGTAGAGACGGTATAGAACGCAATGAGGGCCAACGTCAACGCAGCGTCAGGTCCTCTAATCTATCAGATTGTTATACCTGGTGATATTCGTCCAGAACTGTAAACATTAATATGAGGTGTTTGACGTTTCAGTGAAATACCCGGGCGGCAGCGGGGTGGGCGGCGCGGCGGTGGGCGCGGGCGAGGCGGACGAGAAGCCGCTGGCGCTGGGCGAGCTGGCGCAGCTCACGGTCAGCAACGAGCCGGAGGCCTACGACGTGGCCAGCGCCAACAAGGAGTCCTTCAGGAAGACGTGGAACGCCAAGTATACGCTGCGCTCGCACTTCGATGGGGTCAGTGTCGAGCTTCAGAATAACGTTGCACTTGCCTGATGATTCTGCGTAATATAAGCGAATCTCTTAACATCACTACGGAAAAGGGAGATCTCCCGCGAGCGAGGCGTCATGTCTGAGGAGCGGTCGAACTCCGACTGTTCACATTCGGTATTTGTATATATTAGAATTTAATTATCACTTGCTTCGGTGCAGGGAAACATCGTGAGGAAACCTGCACACCTGAGAGTTCTCCATAATGTTCTCAAAGGTGTGTGAAGTCCGCCAATCCGCACTTGGCCAGCGTGGTGGACTATGACCTGACAATTCGTTTCTATAGATAAAATGACAAGTACGGGCGGGCATGTTACAGGTGCGCGCGCTCGCCTTCCACCCTACCGAAGCGGCGCTGGTGACCGCGTCCGAGGACCACACGCTCAAGCTGTGGAACCTGCAGCGCACGGTGCCCGCGAAGAAGTCGGCCGGGCTCGACGTGGAGCCCCTGTACACGTTTAGGGCTCACACGGCGCCCGTGCTGTGCCTCGCGATGGGCGCGCCCCGCTCGGAGGAGTGCTTCTCCGGCGGCCTGGACGGCACCATCCGCGTCTGGAATCTGCCGTCGGCCACCGCCGCCGACCCCTACGATCCGTACGACCCCGCTGTGCAGGTGAGCATTTTTTGTCGACTATTTTATTGTTTGTATACCTATGTCAAATGACCCGATGGGCCACCAGATGGTGGTAAGTGTTCATCGACATAAATGCGTTATTTCGCCAGAAAATAGTGCTGCCTCTAAAGCCCCCAACCGTTGTCGCAGAGTCGTTAGGGTTGTGTTGTGTTGTCGTGCGGGTCGAAGTTCGCCTTGTTACTACTTAATACGGTGCGTCTGTGTCAGGGGCCGGTGCTCCGCGAGCACACGGACGCGGTGTGGTCGCTGGCCGCGTCGCACGGGCGGCTGCTGTCGGCGGCGGCGGACGGCACCGCGCGGCTGTGGGCGCCGCGCGCGGCGCGCCCGCTGCTCGCGACGCTGCGCGACGACGCGCCGCAGTCGCCGCACGCGCCCGCCGCGCCGGCCGCGGCCGACTTCGCCGACGCGGCGACCCGCGCCGCGGTCGTCTACCGCGACGGCGCGCTGCTGCTCTACGATCTGGAGACGTCGCAGGTGCGTGGTTGGTTGTTGTTGGTCATCGGTGTGGTTGCGAAACAGTTAGAGTCCGAAGCGATGACGACTGGCGAGTTCGACACAGAGGTTAGAACAGCTGGGTGTCTCTGTGTGTTCTGCAGAGTTTATAACGGTGAGTGAGAAGAATACTCTGTGTGTGATCTGCAGTCCCATTTTTCTTGATATTGTTTGCCACATACATGCAATCTTTGAAATTTGCTTCCTTAATTTAAACGGGAGTTCTTTAAATAGATGTATAACAGTTCAGGGTTCAGACCTTCAGGGTCAGCGTTGCATTGGCGATCCCCTGGTTTTCCTGGGATCTATAGGCGACGATGACCATCAGCCTCAGGTGGCTCTACTTCTTTTAAGTCAGCTCTTCTGTCAACAAGATGTAAAAGTTGTACCGTACTGTCGAATTACGAACCTACAGCGTGCAATAGTAGGCGACTGTGTAAACCTTTGACAGCCAAGTCGAGATAATAAGCGTCGTTCGGTAACGCGTCGCTATGAGTAGCTATGTGGACAATCAAGTTGTCTGTGTACACTACAGGCGCGTGATCGTTGTCGGCAGGTGGTGCTGCGCGTATCGTGCGACAGTCCGGCGAACCGCGTGCGCTCGCACCCGACGCTGCCGCTGCTGGTGACCGCGCACGAGGACCGCCACATCCGCTTCTGGGACGCGGTGTCCGGCCGCTGCGCGCACGCGATGGTCGCGCACCTCGACGCGGTCACCGGGCTCGCGCTCGACCCCAACGGGCTGTTCCTGCTGTCCGGCTCGCACGACTGCTCCGTGCGCCTCTGGAACCTGGACACCAAGACGTGCGTGCAGGAGATCACCGCGCACCGCAAGAAGTTCGACGAGAGCATCCTCGACGTCGCGTTCCACCCCCTCCGGCCCTACATCGCCAGCGCCGGCGCCGACGGCCTCGCCAAAGTATTCGTCTGAATCGACGACATATAACGATAATATTATAAATGTAATTTTACTTTCATTACGAACCCTAATATTAAACGCAGTAGCGACGCGTCATCGCTCGGAGACGGGCGGCCGGTACTCTCGGTGTGTCTAGTCCCCTCGGTACGGTTACGGTTACGGTAACGGTAACGGTTACGGTTACGAGTAGCGACGAGTGCCGTGACGGCGGCACCGCTCGGGTTGACGTATTTAATATTGTAACGTTACGACGCGCGACGCGCGACGCTCGTTTTAAGCGCGTAGTGAACACTCATCTATGTATAGACATTTGAAATCTATTATAATATATTTTTAGACTTTCAGTATGTGAATTTTAGGTTTTTATCGCAAATTTTTCACCCTTATTACGATACGCAGTGAGAATATTGTTCGTTTCTATGCATCTGTAAGCGAGACCTTTGTAATAAATATCATGAGGATTCCGACAGAGTTTCCTTGATGCGTTTACGTTACGTGTCTGTACAGTTAGATGTTATGCAGTATTTGCAGATGTTTGTAGAGGACGGATGAAGTGGTTTCTTATACTAGTATATTTTATTTAAATTGATTGGATTTATATAGATAATTTTTTGTTTTTTTTTACACGTACTGAATAAACATGCTCTCACGATTTATCTTATGTAACTGATGAGCGATCGAACAAAAAGTGAGTGAGTAGAAGTACTATATCGTAAGTACCGTAAGTAATGTTTGTTCATAACGAGTACGGCGATGTAGAATATATATATTATATATATAATATGAACCATTACATATTCCTTTATTTTCCTCGAATTCATACTGTACAATTACATCAAAAATTGATAGTAAAAAGCAACATAACCGAACTGAATGTTGTTTTTTTATATACTCTTTTTTATTTTTATAATCCCTCTTATTTGTTAGTCATATCACAAGATGTCATCACATGTTTTATTTAAAACGTCCCCTCATTTTATATTTCTTTTAAATTCTTGCATAAAGAAAGTACGATTGAATGTGGACTTCGTGTACTAAAATAATTAGAATACCACATGTAATTAAAAATTTTACACTTTTAATAGCTAAGTTTAAAATAATATAACTTTATAAGTTGTCATGGTCGAGTTATGTTAGGATGGATGCCATATGCATAATTTATTGAAATATTAAAACAATACAAAGTAAATTAAAACAAGTATTATTAAATTAATTTTATTTCCTCGAAATTTATAAGCGTAATGATAATATGTCTAGAGGTTTACTGCCTTATAGCCATACTCAACGCTTTGCTAACGACGTTTTGAATAATATTTAGAAAATTGATGATTGATTTTTTGGCATGTAGAAGAAATAAAATGCCGGAACTATTAGAATAAGCGAGAACATGGTTCTGTCACGTAAATGTGTAAGACATTTTGGGATCCTTCTTTCGACAAACAGGTACATAAATAATTACATAAACTATAATTCTGATGAGTTTTTTATAGACGTTTTAGTGTAACCATTGCCAGTACGACATAAATTGTTGGGTTCCCATAGTGATGAGGCCCTCGTGGTCATTCTACGTCTAGAATATCACTTTACGTACGCAGCACAGCAACAGCAGCACACAGATAAGATGACTAAGCAACTTTAAACCCAAAAAATAACCCAGATGACACGTTAATCATTATCCAAGAAACGGAAGTGTGTCTAATGTGAGTCACGGGGAACAACATCGTATCACTACTTGAGTCTCTTCTCTCTAGCTCAATAGGAATTTACTTGTTTCACATCGTAACAGTCTTACACATGGGAGTGTGGAACATTCTTCAAAGCAATCTGAGATAAGTTTAGGACAAGATTAAGGTATTGAAGCCGTTTCAGTCGTTTCGTGTTTGTTCGACTAATAAACGGGGCGTTTTCCAACTTTCCGGTAGCGGAGTTGAAATCAGCCAACACGACGCCAGCCAACGCGTCACCTGTATCACAGCTCAAGCTAAGCCTGTTATCGTAGACAGAGAGGGATATAGACATGTGGCCATTGATAGTAATATGTCAATGCATGTGGCTTACATTTTTTTTTATTGATTTAAGGTAGCAAACGATCATGCAGCACCACCTTCCACTGCCGCCCATGACAACTGCGGCCGACTTAGAACAAGACTCATATGGGGACTGGGATAGTCCGGTTAGGTGACGGTGTTAGAACATTAGTTGGTTAGTTTGTAAGTATGAGGACTGGGACAGGGACTGTTAGTGATTGTTAGTCCTGTTAATTGTTGTTAGTAATAGTCGAGTTAGTAAATGTTAGTAAGAGTCTCGTTAAAACTCGGTCGCAGATGTGTTGCTACCCTTGAGGACTGAGATGGTCGCCTCTTAAAAGTGTAGCCGGCTCCACACCTTTCTATCCGGAACACAATTGCTGTTAAAATATTTATTACACGGTAGAAATGGTACTGAGTACCGTGGCGGGCGGTAGTACTACCCCGGGCGAACTCTAAGCTCTACTACCTATGCAAAACAATTAAAATTAATTATTTTACATAGGTAGTAGATCCTAGGCTCTACTACCTACCTACTTACATGAGATAGCTCGAGAAATTACAATTTGTATGTGGCACAAGAATTAGTTCGACATCAGCTGTCAAATTTGCTGGCAACTGTGCTTTCCTTGAAAAAAGTGTTACGCAATGTGAGACAAAATATCGTATCTTTCTGTCTTGTTTTTTCGTGTCACAGGCGTAAGTTATTTCTTTTCTTGTGTGAGTCCGATTGACATAATTATAACTATCTAACTAATGACTAACTCTTATAGTCAGGGAAGGGAAATACCCACAGCTTGATGAAGTCCCTATTACGGTTGTTGTGCCCACAGAACAGTCAGAACATTTAAAAAAGAATGTTTTAAAAAGAGATTTTTAAGTGGCACACTCTTAAAAATCTGCCTCGAAAAATTCATAAGGTACTTAACGCGTAAGCTTTATCGAAAAATGTAGGTACTCAGACTTACAAAATCCAGGGGACGAAGCAGCTGCCCTTCCTTGAAGCAGCACCCTCTGTACGCAATGACCAGCTGATCTGCCTAGTCATGATATGATTCGCTTTAAGAAATACATTTGAAAGCAAGATTGAGATAGATATATAGGTATTTGGATGGATAAGACCTGGCTGCCGTTTTGGAAGTACAAAACCGAGTAATTCCGTGTAAAAATGCTGTCTTAATGTAACTCAAGATATTTCATATTGAAAACCGCATTAATGTGAACCATTGTTAGTGATTGATTACAAAAATGATAGAATCTATTGAACAAACAATTGTGACAGACGTAACTCGTTAAGATGCGCATTGATAATAGTAAACAACTAAAACGATAAACAAACAGAGATGAATGAAAACTATTGTTCTTCTAAAAATGCTACATGAGGGTGTACATAAGGGTGTTAGTCCACTGATAACAGTAGGAGAAGATATAATTCATTTGTTTTAGTCAATCCCATAGCCAAGTATGAATAAAATGTTGGATGAATTTAGTTACTGCATGAAAGGTTCTTTATTGGAATAAGTGCGCCTTTGGAACACCCGCGGTTCGTAACTTTTGTTTTAAGTTAACGTTAAAGAAACCTAACCTTGAACCGAAATAAATATTACCTAAATCACTAAATACTTAGTAGGTTCACATTCATTTGACTTTCAAAAAGTGTACGTTAGTTCAGTCGACAGAACTAGTAACTAGGTAGCTATGTACCTGTCAGGAATAAGATAAAATATTGATCTCAGTAGTTCTCTACAAGTGTGCTTTTTAGTCATAAAATTAGTAAGCAAGTAAATTCTACCTTAAGTGCAAAAATTGGTGTAAGTAGTTGAATATGGAATTCATAGCGCAGTTAAGTAGGTATACTAAGTAAGTACCTACCTACATACTTAGATAGTTGCGCTTGTCTGTTGTGTTATATTAAGAGCACAAAAATATCATAGAATATCATTACATATCCCTCACTGGAAAACCGCCTTAGCAATACCATTGTTTTCTCATCTTGCTTTTCAGGTCCAATCCAAATCCAATACTCGTTCACTCAGCAGTGAAAGATCATTTCGACGCTAAACAGTCTCAAACACGAGACCGAAGAATATTTCAACATGTTTGGCATGTAAGTACCTATACAGTATACAGCTATCTCTATATATGGGTAGGTAGACATCTATCCACTCAATTGTATCACTTGTGGCGAATTAGTGTCTACTAAGTACCTAATTCGTAAAAAAGTGATACAACTAGTTACCTGCTCGTTTTACCTGCTCGACTAAATCACCTGGTAGAATGAAGTCCATTTATTAATATCTACTCATAGCAGCAGTCCAAGTTACATGATGGTAAGTTACGGCCGTCAGACTGAAGTAGTTGTCGCCCAATACATTACCAGGGGCTCACTGACCAGTTACAGCGGAGCTGTTCTGTTGTGATAATGATGATGTCTTCATTTTTAGGGTAGGAGGCGTTGGGATCATCGTTTACGTATTGATATGGTTGACGCAGAAGTTGGCAGAGCTGCCGAGTCCGCCACCACCTGGCGCTACCACTACGCCCTTACCAGATCGCCACATGCCTTACATACCACCACGGCATGGATAACCAAAATACTTTAACATATGATGATTAAAAAAGAACTAAGTACTTCGGTAATTATCTTATTTTTTTATTAAAATTTGTTGTAAAAACGTTGATACAAACAAAAATAAATTTCAATAAGAATTGTATTTTTTGTAAATTTTTTGCCAGAATTCAATTCGTTTTCTATTTGGTAGGTTTATCATTTTTATTTCCTTGTTTATTGATAAAAATTTAAGATCATCTAGTTCACTTGCTCGCCACCGAGTTTCCTTGGTCGATGGGTTTCTGTAAATAAAGTACATGGTATAGGATAAATACAGAACATTCATTTTCAATTTATGATTTGTTGGTGAACAGAATAAGTTGAATAATTATTTTTACAAACCCTGTTTTAACGACGTTTGAATAGAAGCTAGTGACTGCGTCGATAATCGCAGAATCGGTTGCTGTCATGGGAATCGATCGTGAGGCTGCGGGGTCAAATGTATAATACAAATCGTCGGTATGGCTTGCTCCATTCATCCACGCCAGTGAGGTTTTGCGTTTACTTAAATTCCTTTTAGAGTCGTATTGGAAATAGTAATTATAGACAGATACGTTTGCTCGCACGAAGTATTTAGACGTAACTACTGATGGATACATAATAAGCGAATCTGAAAAGTACTGAACTAAAGATTCGTAGTCGTAGTTATATTGAGTTTGGTTTTTAAAGTAAAAATCTTGAACTTCTGCCGAAAACAGCGACTTTTCTTCTTCGGTAGCGAATAGAATATTGTATGGAATTATTTTGTAAAAAGTTTTATCCAGGTTTTTGAGCCCCTCGCGATTATATCTTTCAGCCCATTTGATTCCTTCCATATTATTGTATCCGATCACAATGCTGACATTCCTTTTGAATAATGTCGATTTAATAATTTCTCTGGGGCTTTTTTTTATTAAAGATCCTTTAGACTTGTCAATACAGGGTCTGAAAACGTAAAGTGCTAAAGGATCGTTCGTGTCGTTAAAATATGATGCTTTAAGTATGTCTGTTGACGATGCATTTTGATAGATTTTCAGTAGTTCGTCAGGATCTTTGGTTGTGTATCCCATTCGAGAAGCGATACGAGAAGCAGTTCCAACGGGGTCAATGTCCAGTGCGTGTGGTACCAAGATTGAACCACTTGATAAAATTACATTTTGAAATAATCCTTCAGTCTCTGATGAGAGTAGTAAGTAGTTGATTGATGATGCGCCAACGCTTTGGCCATACAGAGTAATAGATTGGGGATCTCCACCGAAGTATTGGATGTTGTTTTTGACCCAACGTATCGCAGCTACTTGGTCCTTGAGTCCTACGTTGCCCGGTAGCTCTGGAGTTTGAAGGCAAAGAAATCCAAATGCGCCAAGTCTATAGTTGATAATGACGACGATTATATCCTTATTTACTAAGTATGTTGGATGATACTTATCATGGACGTTAAGGGCAAAATAAAAGCCTCCTCCAGGTATGACAATCAGAACTGGAAGCCGTCGTCGGTTGTGCAAGTGTATTGGCGTGAAGACGCTGAGAGTAAGGCAATCTTTCTGCCCAGTTGGTTTAAGAGTAGAAAGGTCTGTTTGTTCACAATTTGGTTCGTACGTTGCGTGGAATACATTGTCCCAACGAGGGGATGGGCCCGGCTCCTGGGAAATATAATAATGTTAAAATCTGCTTACTTAATTATTTAAAAAACCCTACAATGTTTTATGAAAACAATATTTTCATATTTCTGATGACTCGTAATTATAAATTAGTTACTCTACCAATCCGCACTGGACGAGCGTGGTGAGTAGGTATACTCTAACTCTATAGTATCCCAAAGTAGTTTTCCAAAGTGGGCGATAGCGTCCCTTGTGGGCACTGAAGGCCTAGAGGGGGGCGGTAACGGGCCCAAAAAAGTGGGGGCGCTGAAAAATATGTAATTTAATTTCAAATAAGTTTGAGAACCTCTACTCTTTACCTTCTTAGTAATGAGAAGGGACAAACGCTATAGGCATCTTTACAAATTATTTTGAAAATATTTTTTTTCAATTTTTTTTATAAATATTCTTAGGTTTCACGTGTAGGTATGATTTAGAGGGGTCGTGAACACTGCCCTTTTGACGGCGCCCGATAGCGCAGATAAATAGCGATAAGTAGTGCGAAATATCGTCAAAAGTGTTTCCATTTTAATAATAGAATACCTACCTACCTTGTCACGAGTTAAGTACAAGTCGCAAGGTTATTCGGGTACAACGTACCTAACTGATTTTCTGTTGTCCACTATTTTTTGAACAGTATTTTAATTTACTTACCTGAAATCTTTCTGTCACAGTTGCGTACGGTATACCCAAATATACTGTGAAGTTTCCGGAGTAATTGTAAGCTCCTCTTACACTACCTTGAGGTAAATGTATCGTAGTGGCACTACAGTGTAAAATCACGTAATTTAACAGGAATAATTTCATTATTTCACCGATTCTAGACATTGTCAGTATTATACTAATATATTTTAAACGGGTACGCTACTTATCTGCAAGACTACAAGTACCAGAACTGAGTATATAATTGAAAAGTAGTCAAACTTCTGTCGTATCTAGATAAGTATTATTTTAACATACATACATATGTTCAAACAATCTTTTGCCACGCTCGCAAAAGAATTAACATAACATACCGATATTAGGGTCATCAAAATTTTGGCACTGTCAAAAGCAAAACTACAATTTTTTGTGTTTTCAACTTAATTTCTACAAATAACAGCATAATTAATTATATAGCATATATTATTATTCGAATCACTTCTAAACATTAATATTATTGCGGTAAACCAAATATAAATAAAACATCCTTATCAGTTCGTAAGTGATAGCCCTTAAAATAACCTACACTCAGGTTTTTAGAAAATTTTGTCTGATTTTGTTTGTACACCATAATACAATACTTTATCAGTGACGCGGTTGCCAGTTTGCACTGATGTTGCAAGTTGCAAGTTGTCCCTGCTAAATGTATGGAAAAGCATGTTACCTGCTAGCCGCCATCCACCTGTGATCGGTGGCCAATTTGTGCGTATTTTTGATTTTATGCTTCTACTTAAATGAAAATCGATGATTGTTTGCTATTGTTCGATCAAGTAACGTTTTCGCTCCTTTCGCCTTTACAGTTTTAATTTCACTTAAAATTTAACTTTTCAATGGACAACTATAGTCTAGGCCGGTGACTTGTAGTAAACTCTTATTATCTATTTTGTTACTAGTTATTAGGTAGGTAAAGGTATTATGATTAGGATGAGGATGAGTAGTGATTGAAGCCTTGTAATTGAACGTTGGACTCCCGAACCGAGGGCCCTGGTTCAAACCCCGCACGCACCTCTAGTTTTCTGCTGATCCTGCTCCTCGCAATTGTTTTAGTAGAGGTACAAAATTCCTCCGTTACATAGTTACGAGATATAATGCTTCAAACTATGTATACTTCACATTTTGTAAGAAACTTTACTTTAGGCAGATCGTTAAGAGTAAAAATATAAGTGCTCTTTATGTAGATCGTTAAGAGTAAATTAATGTACATAAGTGCTCGAAATACTTTTAATGACATTATCTTTAAATAATTCAATTGTTAAATGCTAATTTGTTGATAAACACAAAGCATTAAAATTTGTGTTTATCAACAAATTAGCATTTAGTACTTCTAAATAAATCACCCAGTTAAATATACATATTTATTAATATTATAAATTAAGTCCACTGTTTACTGCAACCAAATCAGTACTAAAACAGCGAGTTGAAAACCTTAGCCCTTTCATGTTCAGAGAGCCGCTCCAATCCAACCAAGCCCAAACAACCAGGGTAAGTTTACTAGAAAGTAGTTTATATCATCCGGATGATTTGACATGGTGACATGTTCAAATGGCCAGATGTTCACACATGTCGCAACGACACTCGCGCAGAGCTGATCCGACGAGGTGGCAGGCGGACTGCCTCGAGCCCGCGCTATCCTGCATTTGCACCTCACTCCATTTGCTGTAACCGCACTGAAAATACAGAAAATGCATGTCATAGGATTCCGCAAGTCTGCCTATCCATTCATGTGTCACATCGTAATTTCTTCACCATCTGAATAAAAGTAATTGTGATAGATTGTGACCCAATCTTAACCTTCCAGCCAAACTTATTATAATTTTATGAAAAAATTATAGAGGATTTTGCCATATAAATCTTTAGGATATGTTGAACTCCCGTGCTCGTAATGTATAGCATTAAGAGAATGGAACTTTGGATGGCTGAATAAAGGATGAGCCAAGGTCAACGCCCATTTTTTGACTCCTTTGCTCGTTTACGAGGTTTAGATTGAGGATCTTACCGATACAGCCATAGTTTTGCAATACAGCCGTCGAGCGTTTGGCTTGACAAGTTTCGCGAGTAGGGCCCAGGCGCGACCAGCGGACCGGTCCCATTTCAGTGCCTGCACTGCACACGCCGCCGCGAACGTTAGAGATGACGACTGATCATCACTTTTGCCGGCGTCACAGTCACCGCTTGCGCTGCGCTGGTGTAGTTACTTGTTGGTGAATACTTAATCAGCTAAATACCATGGAAACCGTGGACAACGTGGAGGACGACATAGAGAGATAAGAGAGAGATACTTACATAATTATTTTGTACTAGAACATCCGCCCTCGCTTCGCTTCGGGAACCATGTCCCTTAGTGCGCACATTTGGAAATTGTTAGGCGATTCTTTAAACTGACATAACTTTTTTATTAACTAACCGTTTGTAATAAAATAAACAATATTTTTTTAAGTACAGCTTACCAAAATATATAAGTGAAAACCACACCCAAATCGGTTAAGCCGTTTCTCAGATTAACGCGCACAAAACTAAACAGACAAAAATGCTAAAAATCATTGTTTTGGGTTCTATTGCGTTAATAAAGAATCCAAGAAAAGTTTTTCTCAAATATTTTCCAGTAGCAATAAGCGCAGACAGAGATCAGTTATAGATATATTATGTACGAGTATAGTTGGATTTTAGTATAGACTAACAGTGCGCATGACTTCGTCCGCGTGGAATTTAACACAAAAATTAGTAAATGTCTAAAATAAAAGTAGCCTAAGTTACTCCTTATTACATCAGCTATCTATCTATCTAATGTTATTTTGGCGTATGTACCGTGTATACATCCATAATGCATTTAGTAAAAAGCGGTTATTTTAATATTACAAACAGACACACATTTTGTTTTTATTTGCATAGAATATGGCCCGTCTCAGATCCATTAGGAAAGTCCCATGTATCATACATTTTTTAATAACTTTAGACTTTTATTAATTACATCTTCCATTTCCATTTTTTTATACTAACCATCATCCAGTCATCAGCCAACGCCATCCACGCGTAAGCATTAGGCTGTCGTCGAATGAAATCAACTAGTAACGTACGCATTCGTTTGGTATCTCTGCGCGATAGTGATAATAGGATGCTGAAACAGGTATTTGTAAATAATGTTGGTAATACTTATTTATATTCAAAAGTAAGTATTACCTACATTGTTTCGAAGAATTACAAAAAAATATATAAACAACTACGGCAGTTATTAATATGGTAATTACTGGTGTGTTTCTCTTCTACTAAGTCTATACATACTAATAATAAACTGAAGAGTTTGTTTGATTTGAACGAGCTAATCTAAGGAACTACAACTACTACGGATCGAATTGAAAAAATATTTTTGTGTTGGATAGTTCATTCATCGGGGAAAGCCATATGGCCTATAGTATAGGCTATAATGTCACGTTACGATTAATAGGAGCAGAGAATCCATGAAAAACATTTTTGCAACATTTTTCTATGCAAAATGATAAAAAAAAATCCGTTTCCGGAAAGTTTCCCGAAGAAAAGAGAGGACGGGTTCATTAGTAATGTTATAAATGTTAAAGTTTGTATGTTTATCATTCACCTACTCTCGGGACCTAATTCAATCGAAAACGCGCTCAGAAACTACTCGTAAGTTCAAGATATACTCGTATGTACCTGTAAGCCCCAGAGCATGTACCAGCCTTTTCAAAAGACTCTATGGACGCTGGAATATTCTTAAGTTTGTGGTAACATTCTGCTTCAAGACTTCTAAGATAGCTTATCTAAAATATGTATCATGAAAAATACAAAAATTAGGTTTGAATTAATTTTATAAGTTCTTAAAAAATTTTGAAAAATTGCGCACTTACATCGCCAAATTTGGCAATCCCGAGTTTGAGGTGACAAAGGGCGTCTACAGGGTTTTTATTCAAACGGCAGCTCAACGCTACCAGGTGGTAGTGGGCGGCTGTGACTCCAGATTGGCTTAGGGCTCGAGCGATGCACACGTCGGCTAGCTATAATAATCAAATAAAGTTAGGTCCTCTTATGCCCGCATCCTACATTTAACCAAGCGTGAGTACCCGTTTTCATTCAAAAATGTTTAGTGTCCGCGATGATATCAGTTTAAAATCAGACTTTACCGGTAACGAGTCGTTAAATTCGTTCTTTATAATCGTTTATTTTTAAGTTACGCCTCGTAAAATAGTTACATAATATATCCGTAAGCAAACCGAATAGTTTTTCGAATATAGGAACAGGGCATTAATATTTTGAAAACATGGCTTAGGTACCATTGTAAATTGTAATTTTACATTCGCAACATGACTTTATTAATGTTAGTTTCTAACCCATCTTATACGAGTACAATTTATTGATTACATATAATGATTTATTTACGCCATAGGGGCGGGACTCGGTATTTTACAAATCACGGTGAAAACCTCATAATGCATAACACCTAATCACAAAGGATAATTAAATCGTAATTCATAAGTAACCAAAAAGGAAGGTAACTTTAAATACGATCGGAAGTTTGATGGGCACGTTACAAATGAGATAAGTAGGTTTACTTATACTTGTAGCATGTTAAGTAGTTGATACATCTTGCCATTGTCTCACGTGAGGAGGGCCAAGTGCAAGGGATTCCACTTGGCCCTGTTCTGAGGCTGAGATCTATAGACGATACTTAGCCTTAGCTCAGACCTTACTTACGAAAAACTTTGCTTTGCAAAGACTGCGATTTGGTATTTATAGACGTGTCACGCTGAGATTGTGCTCAGCATAAGCTAAGACCACTATTGATTTCATTACATGCAATACACCTGCAAAGTTTTTCCTAAGTAAAGTCTGAGCTAAGGCTAAGTATCGTCTATAGATCTCAGCCTTAGTGTCAATATGTTTGGATATACATACTACTTTTGCACATAAATAAACTAGTACGACGAACTAAGTAGGCTACGAAACGCGTGAGCTACGAGGGCTACAAACAGATAAAGCTCGAATCCTAAGAAGAAGATCAGCCGCTTCGTAGTATACACTTGATCCCGGCAGAAGTGGCGTGTGGTCCCACCAGTCACCAAGCTCGAATTCCCAAGTACGCGGGAACATGTTAACTTCTTCGAGGCCTTCTGCAGAAGTCCTGTTACAATAAATTGAGAAAAAATATTTTTTTATCAGCTCATTTGGAAAACAACTTCGATCAACAATACCAATTAGATAACTCACATACAAAATCCACCCAAAAACCGTCCGCGTGAATAAATACGTAAGTATACAGTTCCATTAATTTACTAATGAACCATTACTTACCATTTTCAATACTCATTTAACTTAGAAAGGACATGGCCGGAATTTGTATGGAGCTGTGCCCTAACACGAACATTAACGTACAGTACATTGCAATAAAGCTTACAGTTATGTGTTTATAATAAGTAGGTGTGATAAGTTTTATGACCAGAGAGGTTGCGAGAGATACAATAATTGAGTACAGAGACAAAATGTTCCTAAACATATTGAAAGGCAATGATGAATAATTACGTTTTAAGTCGGGATATTATTAAAAATAAATAAGTACCTATCATGTACCTATCCATTAAAATAAAACAATTGCCTGAAATATACAGGTTCTTACGATATGCCCATAATCATTTTTATTACTTATATAAAGTACTAACATGACAATACATTTCATGATTTCTTCCGCCATAATAAACATCTGTCTGTGCAGATAGTAAGCATTGACCACGACCCACATTGGTATCCAAAAAGGGTAGAGCGTCAAGAGAGCCACGAAAAACGGTTCGGCAGCATCAGGATCATCGTCGAACACCATACAAGCTTTGGAGAGTAGACTGATGATGAAAGGAAAATAAAATTAGTAGGAATCCCATATTTCTAAAATTTCATTGGAAAGTAGTACCTTAAAAGGAGTGCGCACATTACACCAACTCGACGTCAACTCCACTCCGTTTCAACTCCGACGTTCTGTTCCGCGATCAACGCTTCATCGACGTCAACTCGACTCCGTCTCCACTCCGTTTCAACTCCGACGTTCCGTTCTAGGTACATTACGTCATTGTGTCGGTCGACGCGTGGACTACTCGTCTACGGTGAGTCGTCAACGCAACGTCGACGCGTTGGTCTCGAAACGGAACGGCTATGGGTGTAGGGCGGGGAGGGGCCGTACAGGGCTTTTAAGTATAAGTTCGAAATTCAACCTTACTTTCAAAGATATAAGGCTCATAATTGAATGTTAGCTTTGTCAAGGTTTTAGTCGCGTTCGCGTTTGTCGGTCGTGGAGTCGTTGTACTGTGCGCAGTCCTTAAGTGTTATTTCAAGCTACCTAAACCTAAAGTGTTAAATTTTTGGAAAATTTAAAGTGCACAACCCACGGTTATTATATTACATATTGCAATTAACAATTGTCTAGAATAAGAACTTGTTGTAAAAACACACACAAAAATAATTTAATAAAAAATATTTTTGAAAACCCCACTTTCCTGCGGTAGTATCGAGAGTCTTTATCGATTATTGTTCAATATATGATTCTTTTTCTAATCGTAAATTAAATATTGGTAGTACCTATAACATGTTTGTATTCTGATATGTAACACTATATTGTTTTAAATCTTATCTTTCTATATGTATCATATTATTATGATATGACGTGACGTGGTTACAATACTTACGTGAGCGGATGACGTGGATTGAGAGTAAGGGATTTATTGATACACACGTTCGCCCAATCTTTATCCATTTCTTTCAGACAAGTTGCCAGTTCGCGCCATATGTTGGCATCACGTGGTTTTTCGGCTATCAGCTGAATAGAAAGTTTAGACTTAGTACTATGAAGTAAATTAGTCACACATCAACATCATTATTCAAAGAAAACCAGTTTTGAAATTAACATTAGTAATGGTATCAGTTTTTTCTTCAGAAGTTATTGCGAATATAGGATGTCGGGTAATATGAGGGCATAATAATGCCTAATAAGACAGGAATACGATATACGGTAACTATCAATTTAACTGCTAAGTACGCCGATTTAATTTTTTACTTAATTTTGAATTTCCTCAGTGCATACCTACTGCTATAGTGATGATAAATGTCAGTAACCTGAAAGAGGAGATCCACTGCATGAGTAATATCCTTTAATTGTCGCGCATGTCTCGCTGCTCTAAGTATAGGATCCAACTCATGGATTTTGTCAAGACCAACGAGAGCATCGTTAGCTGTTCGCATCAGGCACGCGTGCGCCATCATAAGCATTTCCTGAAGATAACAAATACACGAGTAGAGAAAAGAAATGTAGTGGAGATGTGGAAAAATGAGATAAGATAAGATGAGGCATGAGTTTTGTAAAAGTTACTGGCCAAAGGCATAGTGGATATTTTCTTTAAATCTCACAAAATGTTGATAGCTTGTTTGTCCCAGCAGTAGCCATCAAAGTAAGTCAAATTTTGCTTTACCTCGTACAAGTTGTCATCGTGCAGAAAATTCTGAACCACGAAATTATTGTTCACATTGATCGCTGCATCTTGCCAAAACGATGTCATTATTTCGACACGGTTGCGCGTTTCGCTGAGTTGTCGGTTAACAGCACATATATCGGTCATACCTGAATACAAGAATACAGAAATGTGGTTCCATAGTTACGAATTATGATTTGGGGAGTAATGGTCTCCATCTATTTTGAGTCCAGGCCCAACTCTCATGCATGTAGTGCACTCTACTAAACAACGGACGAGGTGACAGGTCCCCCTGTTGTGGCTTATTTTTAACGGTCAATGAGCCTTTTTAATTTTCGAGAGTAACATTATATTTTATAGCGTATCAGTTTTAAGTACTTTGTTAAGAAGTTCATCGGTGTTGTCCATTTTAAACTTCGAAATTACTTTAATTTTACCATAATAAGGTATTCTGCGCAGAGAATTGGCTGCGCTCTTTGCCGTGGACTGCCAGTCCCTGTTCAATTGACCTCGACTAGTACATTCTCGTTTAATATGCTGTTCTTCCATTTCATTCAACATATTATTTATTTCTGTTCTGCAATTATAAAATAATATGAGTATATATAACTTGTAGTTGCCCATCTACTCGGTCTACTCGAAGGCTTCAAGATAAGAAACCTTCACTAGTGTTACTAGCGTCTAAAAATCTGAATAATTCTACTGCTAAGACTATTTCGTGTACTATCGGGTACCACTGAAGTATGACTAATACGTCCATGGGTACTACTCATTGTATTTAGTAGTTATACTATACGTACTATTTCATTATTGTGTTCTCAAGTTTAATTATTCATGGGTTCTTTGTATATGTTCTCATGAAAAGCCAATTGTGTAAACGGAAAAAAGGAAGAACACGCATGTAATACCTACCTACTGATACCGCATGTAATACATACCTACTGATAAAGATGTTTATATAATTATGTTACAATGGTTGTTTACGCGCTTTTTTATATTACCACATGGATGGTGCTTGCACGTACAAATGGGTGGAAATCCTCTTTTTACTTATAATGTCATTGGTGGAAATACGATTACCATATCGTTTCTACCTATGAAATTAGTCCCAATAGGGTAGTTGACAGTAAGAAAATATTTTGAAGATTTCTATTTTTTATGGTAGCTTAACATTTACAAATGCGAAAAATCGATCTTATTGATTATATAAATCATGATTATTTAATAGTTTTGAGAAATAAAATCCCGAAATTACAGTCACTAGTCACGTGACAGCGAACGCCAATACGACGCGTGACGTCACACGTTGCAAAACTAAACAAACTTGACATAGCATTTTGGTCTTTCCGCTCAACCAAACAGCTCTTCGTTTTCCAACATATGACGTCACACGAGTCGCCATGACAGTTTGACGCGTTTTTTGACGGAAACGTCAAATAGTTCATGAAAATATAAATTAAAATATGTTACAGTTAGTATTTTACTGAAATATTAATATTTCAGTTAAATTAGACCATTTGGCAAACTATGATTTAGTTTTTCAAAATTAGTCAACTAGCCTATTGCTTACAACAGCTACATTATAGTATAAATATAAATTATATTAACATTGATATATGCGGCGGTACAACTGGCTGCCGCAAAGCCCTTGCCAGCTTCACTTCAACTATTACAAATGCGTCTGTTGTGTCTCCGTCGGTAAGTTTCGCGGGAGACGCTGCTTCAGTGCTAGTGCTTGTTGGTGCTGAATCAGTTGTTACTCTGTAAATAAGTTCCTGAAGTTCAAGAAATCTTCAAGAAATGATTAGACTGACTTCAACAGGGTTAGATGCGATTCCAATAAAAAAATGTAATTTAACGCATGATTGCGAGATTTTCATTTATTATTACTATCGATTATTGTATTGATGTGACCCAACCTAAGAATTTGCAGGCGTATTCAGAATTTCCTTCTGAGGTATTACCGGCGGCCTATGACATGGGGTTCTTCAGAAATGGTGTATAAAGAGTTCTCCTCCAGGGCCGGCGTTGCACTGGCGACTCCCCTGGCGTTGCTTGTGTCCATAGGCGACGATGACCACTTACCATCAGATGGCTCATCTGCTTTTACGTCAGCCCTTCAAGCTATAAAAAAACAAACAGAAGTATTCTGCAGAAACTATTTAATAAATAGAAGTGTGTACAAATGCGACTGATTTTAGTCATAATCTCACTTGCTTGGTTTCTTAGTTGTGCCTTGGGCTGAGGACGTCTTATCTTTAGGTGCTAAAAGTAGATCACAACCGCAATTTTTCATCATGTTTTCAGAATTTATCCATTGTAGTGGCACGGCTATTCGCAACACGGTTTCTACAGTAAATTAGAAGTCAGATTATGAGAAAATTTCAACTAGGATGTTACCGAGTCGATATCTGCAGTGCATTTAACAGGTATAAAATTAACCGTCTGGCACAAAATTACCACTGTATGTACTTATCAATATCACCGCGCCCTAAAATATCTTCAATATAATATAAAGCATAATATAATGTAAAGATTAATTCATAAAGATTGTCTTGGAGGTATGTTTAGTGGTGAGCTGATTGATAATCACGAATCAGTCTTCTAAACAATATAATTTTTATCTATTTTTCGTGCACCCTACCTCTTTCTTTTTACATATTGTCCTCTGCTCAAATGTTGTCTGGAAGAGATCGCTCTATAGCGATAAGAGTTAAGACCGCCTTTTGTACTGTATCTCTTGATTTAACTAATGTAAATGTTACTTTTTTATAGTGTACAATAAAAATATTCTATTCTATTATATAACAGTTCATACCCCTATGATTGACCACAACCTGTATGGTAGTCCTATTTGTGGATTATTTAATATTTAATTTCTTAAAGCAAATGCGGTTACCTCCGGGGTAAAGCAATCTAAACAGATCAAGAAAAGCCATGAAACTGTAGCCACCATATTCGTTATAAATATGCATTTCGAAAGGCCATTTGTAACGACGAAGGTGCTGTAATAAAATCTTTTCAGGATTATTCAACATTAAACTCCGATGAAACGAACCCCATACTGTTGCAACTGTAATAAAACGAAAGCTATTATACTTAGATACCAAACCAACATTATGTGTCTAATTTTATTATCTTTCAAATGCTTACAATCAGGCATTTTGTTTAAGCAAGTTTGTAAATCAAAATCACATTCGTTAGTAACTTCTTCAATTTTGTATTCAAATTTCTCATCACATTTTGTAAAAGTTTGATCTAGTCTTAGACTTTCCCATTTCGGATAAAAGCTTGCACTATCAAAGTTTTTTGGAAACTTATAGCCTTCATTATATGTGACATTTGCAAAGCTCTACAATAAAAGAGAAAAAGGATGTGGAAGAAGTTTAAATAACTCGTATTAAACTAATAAACAATCATCTCTGTTATAAAAACAAATCTTTTCAGGGAAAGTTAAATTTCACTCCGACATCGCTTTAGTTCAAAATCATGATACTTAAGATACAAAATCCGCTCTCGAACAATCTCAACTCGTTTCAATCATGGGTTTAACAATTTTTTATCACACACATCTAGTGATAAAATCACATAATAATCCCTGCATGACTTTTTAGGATTATCGAGTTTCATAGAGACGCGACATCTTTTTTGTAATATGTTTTGTATGAATGGATTATGAATTATCAACAAAATTTAGCAGTACCATTTCATTTGTCATATCCATAGCTAGTTTTGTTGCAGCCGTGTAATTGTTGGTATTATCAAATGGCATAGCCATATTATATGCGCCTACTAGGGTTATCTTCATTACATTCGCTTGACGTAATACCGTATGATGTATTCTATTAGCCATATTTCTTATCACGCTTATTTCCATTAAGATTTTAGGAAGATTATTCCAACTTTTTGCTGATAAAACTGTTGGGGGTATATTAGGTTCCATGCGCTTTGTTGTTACTAATTTGTCTTGTCCTGAAACATTTAATTAAGGCTGAAAAGACTAAGTTTGCGATGCAACTATTATTATTTAAGCGATTATATCAAAATTGCAAAATAGTATTATCAAGTAACCCGTTGTTCACTTACCAATAAATAAAATTAAAACATCGACATTGCAGCAATATATATCGAGATTGTTTTGGAACTTCTCCATGGACTGAGAAATTTCTTCAGCATAGCTTTGTTCAGTTAACGGACTCGGTATAGGCGTAACAATAGGCTGAATACTCACTACAATTTCCGTTAAATAATTATTAGTAAAAGTTCAGGTATCATATTTTGACTGATACTAAAATAGCATAAGCTTACCGTATAGAGGATAATCAGCTAAAATGCACATTCTTTCGTAATCTGAAGGATCGTAGCTCATAATACCTTGAGCTATAGTTTTCTTTTTTACAACATCTTTAGGTCCTATTGACTGTATTATATCCGTCACAATTATTTGATCAAAGAACGTTGCTTTTATATAATATTTTCTAGGTACATCGTCATAAGTTGTCAGATTCAGAATCTTAACGCTTAGAACATCTAGAGGAACCACTATTTCTTGTTTCTCTGGCAACTCAGTTAAAGTCGGTTGAAGCGACACTTCGGAACGATTCTATAATTTAACAAAAAGATAAATTGAAATAGTTAGAACAGTTGAATAGGTGAAATTACAAAGTAGATATATTTTGTACGTACCTTCCCTTTCTTCATGATTTCATTAATGTTCGTAGGTATATTACAAAAATTGAACCTTTGTAATAATTGTTCAATGTAGTTTTTTATTGCATCGAAGTCCTATTCCAAAAAAATATTCGGTGACATAAGCTTCATAATTTGACATTAAATTTTTTTACATTATTACGGCCATAGACTGCAATACAGTTACCGTACCGGTTGTTGGGAGTATAATTATGCATATAATATAATATGTTGGGGGTAGTTGCTTGGCCTTCAGATCAGATAATTCGATAGGACAATTTTATTTACGTTATTGTCTGAATACTATCAATACCAATCAAATGAACTCTTACTTGATGGGTTTGGACTGAGGGTTTGGATATATGTATGTAAGTAGATGGCATTGTAGGGGGTCATCGGTTTTTATCGGTTATGCAAAATTTACAAATAATCGGACGTATGAAACATAAAATTGTGTAGCTAATAAAAACGGGTCGATAATAAAATCATTGCAATTTTGCTTTGAAAAAAATTGGTAATTTTGGAAGTTTAAAAATTTCTAAAAAATGTACCATTTGGCTCAATGATGTTATTTTTATGGTTAATACAGAATAGATAAAAATCAGGACGGCAATATATTCGTAGCAATCATTAGTCATATCTCATTAAGCATATTCATAATGTTTAATCATTGACATAGATACTATTATGATTGCATTCTCGATAAACATATTGAAAATTATAAAGCGATTATGACATAACACCAAATGTTTTGAGCACAAAAAAGTTTATTCTCTTCTAAAGTAAATAAGCGGGATATATCTAACAAATGGGGTTTTCCAAATCTATTACTTTAGGAATCTTACTTAGGATTACTTAGGAATCTTACAAGAGAGAGATGATGAAGATGAGAATTAAACAGGTTGGTACAGAACCCAACGACCTCGAACGGCAGAGTGTTTGCTATAACCTCGTCCTACGGTATATGTTCAGAAGGGTGCACCACAATCGGGGCTTTCCTGCTTTCAATCCAGGATAGATGGGCCTTCTTATAACCACCCTTAATTAAATAGTGAAGAATTTTCCAGTCACTAGTTAGTGCCGAGCAGATGTTTTCTTATCGTTAAACTAATATTTGCTCTAAATGCAATATCGTATTATACTTGAAGGTTATATTGAGCTTATTTCAATGTTTTTAAGATAAGAGCTATGTCGTTGGGTGCAAGGATGTCGGTTATGAACATCAGGAAGTCAAAATAACATTAATATATCAGCTTTGAAAAGACGTGGATGTCATAAATTCGATTTATTAAAACTTCGATTTTATTCGCTACTGATGTGATGAACGATCGAGGTAATGAAAGATCGATTCAATAATCTATGGATGTAACGTGTTCGATGTCATTAACTTCGATGTAATGTAATTCGATGTGGAGTATTATATGGGCCCCATTCTACCAATGATTACGATTGTGTATGATTATGTTAAATTTCGGCTGAATTAAGCAAAACAGTGGTAGCTAGGGCGGAATGTCGGAATGAGACTGGGCTCAGTATTCGACGCCAGTATCTGCGAAGCGATTAATCTCATACAGCGAAATTATAATGTATGTATAATGATTGCATTCACGGTAAACATTTTATTGAAAATTAAAATGCGATTAGGAGAAAACCTAAATTGTTTTGAATAATAAAATGTTTATTCTCCTTTGAAGTAGATTAGCGGGCGGGACACATCTAAAAATGGCGTTTTACAAATCTATCATTTTAATACATGGAATCTTACAAACTGTTATCTTCATGACCATTATTACGAAAAATTTTGCTTATGATAAAAACTTTAAAAACTACGTAAGTTTGATTTTTTTTACAAAATAGGTATATCTGATTTATTTTGTATTGAATGAATCGAACATTTGTTATTGTGTTGCTTCTATTGATATTTTTGATATATATGTAACTAGTTTACAAATGAGCAGACGATCCACCTAAGGTAAGTGTTAGTGGTCACTATTACCGTGTCGTGGACATCTGTAACGCCGAAGCTGTCACTGACAATGAGCTTTATAGTATAGAGGACGCCCTTCCATACAAAGTTATTCGAAAATGGAATTAAATCACTCACGTGACTTAAACTGTAGTAAGTTCCCAATTGGTTCTTATTTTATGCCGCATTACACAAGGCCAGCCACGATTGGCTTATTTCAATGTCAGTAAAAAACAAAACAACGGAACGAAGAATGTGCTGACGTTGCCAACTAGGCTGCAGCCACAGGTTAACAATCTATGGCTGCAGCCTAGTATTCATTACTCTATTCTTGATTGGTAGTTACACTTCTAGGTATTATTTTTCGCTGATCACTGACGTATTATTTTTTATACGCTATTATTGGATCTCCGAGACTGCAGACTCAATTTTAAAGGGAGGGTTGAAGCTAGGCGGGCGCTAAAATACCATGCCATACTGAAGCGCCCATAGCCTGGCAGCTCGCGTCGATTTTAAGTCGTCGACAAAGTTGAGATCGGTAGTTGGATGGATGATCGCTAGTGGCTAGTGGTGGGCACGTAAAGCCGTCGGTTCCGGTTGTTACCATTTGGTAGCAGGCGTTAAGCCATGACGGATGCTTTCGGGCGGCTTAAAAATTTCCGACAGTTGGGTTGGCCACTAACCTCTCCACCAATCCGCACTGGAGCTGCGTGGTGGAGTATGCTCTAGGCTTCCTCAGGCATGAGGAGAGACCCGTCACTCGACAGTATTTACCAGAGCCTCGTCTGTCGGTTCAGCATGGTGCACCACGGCCAGAGGAGAATGGCTTTCTCTCAAGAATGGATGGAGCTTCTTACAACTACCTTACTTTAAAAGTGCAGAATATTTAAATGGCAGTTATTTCAAAATTTTATTTAATGCAGCCACTAATAAGTGCCGATAATTCTGCATATTAAGATTATGACTACGTTTATATAACACATTTATTTGCAGGGTCCATACACCGTCATTTATAAGGAATTTATAACTTGCGCAGGACCGAAGTCGAAGAATTTAAGCCATAATAGCGTAGAGTTGAATAAGATTAAGGGGGACTATGTAGCTAATATAAGTATGACGTTTTTAACACAGTCTCGCATTGATAACGTAAGATAATTTTTGTTTTTGATAAAACAGTGGCCCGTTGTTGGGTTATTTAAATCAAGGCTGCTTTTATTTTCTGCAGTCTTTTTTTTGAAGCTTAAGAGCCAGTACTCTCTATCTTTCTTTTTCTATCTATAGGAAAAGAGTATATAAACACAACGTTTTATCCATAGGTAGAAATCCTATGCTATCGTATCCCATGAAAAAATCCTGCCCTCACGAATAAATAACGCCGGATTAAACTGGGCGGTACTTGATTCAATAGGAAGGACCTGGTGCGATAACCTCGTCCGTTGTTCCGAAGGGTGCGATCAGAGATTGGTTTGGACCACCGACCACACAGCCCATAGACGCCTAATAACAGGCGAATGGTCCTGTCAACACATCTGGCTTATAGTTCTGAAATGTGGGCTGTGTGGTCGTTGGTTTGGACTCAAGATTGATGGACCCCATTACATAGGGAAATTAAATTTTAATTAAGACTTACCACAGTATAATGTATTTGTACCAAATTAACTAAACCTTAATTAATAACTGTTCTTTTAATAGGTGAAAGTAAAGGCATTTCGGGTTGAAAAAGATCAGAAAATATTGTTATTCAATTACAACATAAATAATCCATGTCAGCATTTTGCTTTCGCTTCTGTAATACAGAATATGAGTGGAACCAACGGATGTGTAGTGAAAAAGGTGAGGCTTCAATTTATTGGTAACATAATTATTTAAAAAATTCACTCGCAGTTCCTACTATGTTTGAATACCTGCTTGTTGCTAAATTACGTATTTTTTCTGCTACTGGTAATTCCGCCCTCGCTTTGCTTCGGGATTTACGTTCACTTTCCTTTCGGTCCTTGAAAAGCACCAATAAAGTTTATTTATTTATTTATTGAACCTTAATTTTTAACGAACTTTATTGAACCTTTATTGAATAATCTTTATTGAACCTCAAAACAGTGGTACATAATATCATTCTCTAACAGTCAACCTTCAAAGTTTAGACTGGATTAAAATAAAAAAAGTCTAGACTGGAAAAAATATCTTTGTTCTCCCACGGCAAAGAATACACAGCATTAAGTCCGCCTTTTGTTCCATGACACGTATGTAAGGTTCAATAAAGAATAAATAAATAAATAAAACTGGTAAAACTATGATAGGTACTTAGAAAAAATATAAACAAAAAAAAACTAAAACTATTTAAAAAGCAATTTTTAGACGAGTAGGTAAGTTACAATTACGAAACGCTACACTGCGCGTGGCCCAGCAAGTAATTGGTCAGTTTTATTACAACATTAATAAAAAATCATGTTATACTGGGTGATTTTCATTTCTCTTGACATACTCGAGGACATGAAAGAACAATGATTAAAAATGTAAAGTCAAATTCTACACGATAACTATTTAAAAAATGGCAATCAAAATTATCTAAGCCAAGCCGCAGCAACACGGGTTAATGACCTTTAGTAGAGTAGTTTATAGCGCGCGCTCAGTTTATGCACATTAATGGTTTGTAATGGATAATTACAATTACGTCAAATTTTAAGCACCCTTTTTAATTACATATTTGGAATGATAATCGAATACTGAGTACCCCCTATTAAAATTATGTCAAGTGACTAAAAAATCACGTTGTACATAATATTAGATATTATAAAACAATATCAACGGTCCGTACTTAGGTACTATATCTTGACCTAATAAATTTTTTTCAAATGGTATTAAATTTTAATTGTGTTTTATTTACAGGGTACACACAATTTTAACTTGAATTTGACTAATTTGACCAGGATATTCTTCGGGACATCATTTTTCTACGGCGAATTTCTAACTAAATCCATAGTAACTTCTAAGCAAGGAAATATATTATGTTGTATTGCAAATACTATTTATAATAAAGATATATAAAGTCGTTTGTGACCTACATTTGGCCTTTTTCTTTTTCAAATTCAAATGTATATATATTTGATTAAGTGTAGTTACATATATCAACAGGTTTTTTAATATTTCCACAGTAGCAACACTTGTCATTGATGTATTGACATACTTTGATTCAATATATTATTTTTTCAGAAAGAAAAAGATAACACAATGTCAAATTATAACGCTAGTAGAATCAACCTCGTTGAGGGGCTTCGTTCTCCATGAGATTTGATAATTTAACAGTGAAAACGTTACAAGCTCTCTTAGCTTATTTTATATGAAATATTTTTGGTGGGATTTCTTTTTTTTTCGGATTTTGGGATGCTCTAGTTCTTTTTCGTCTAGCCCACTTTCTTTTTGGTAGATTATCAAGTAGGTTAGGTTCATACAAATCTATATTATATAACTTTCATAACATGTAGGTACTAATAAGTATAAGAAATTCGACAATATCCTATTAATATTATAAATGCGAAAGTTTGTATGGATGTATGAATGTTTGTGGCTCTTTCACGCAAAAACTGCTGAATGGATTTTGATGAAACTTTACAATAATATAGCTTACACATCAGAATAACACATAGGATATAATTTATAAAGATATAGTGTGAATTATCCAAAATATATATATCCTAAATCTTTGCAAATCGAAGGAATAAGTTTCCCGAAGCGAAGCGACGGCGGGTCGCTAGTAAGAAATACATGTAATAATGTAGGAAATACAAACATGGTAAGGAAAATGTTTATTTACAGGATGAAAGTTTCCATTTTTTTATTGTTTTTATGCAAATCTATTTTTAAACTATAATTTAGGCAGGGTAAACTTGCTAACGAGTTATACTATTCGAGTAAGTTACAATGTGTCTCGACCCGTATTTGGACGGTTATAAATAATAATTGATAACGATTTCAAGTTTTTATGATTTGTGTGGTATTTTTAACTTCCCACTAAGGTTTTTTAAAATAGGATAATAAATTGGTTTCACTCCGATTTTGGAAACTTGAGATTTCACGAGATCTCTACGTTTTGAGGTCCTAGAAAGCTATTCTGACTATTCTCGTGATGGTATCTGTAGGTCTGTATGTATGTGTATCTATGTAAACTTCTTGTAACTTTTGAACGGCTTGATTGATTGAAACACAATTCGCGGCATTTTAATGGGTTCCAACGAACTTAGTCTGAAAAGTTGACACGATAGGGCCAGTACATTCCAAAAAACCGAAAACGGAGTTAGAACAATGGTTTATTAAATTAATTTTCAAACTTCTGTATCGATCAGTTCCTTAATCTAACCAGCCCTTCTAGTCAAACTCAGCGTCAATTGCCGCAAAGCGCTTTCAAATTTGTTGATTCGTTTGAGAGATATTGTTGTCGAAATATTTTGAAAAAAGGCGGTCTGAATGAGAATTTTCGGGAATAAGAATGGTATCTGGATGCTCGTTAGTAAAAAGACGATTTCGTAATCGCTTTACATATTCTTTCCCTGTGGGTTCGTGAATCGGCGAACCCTATGGTTATGTCGTCTTCCATCTTCTAAGATGCCCCCTTTAGCGTACCGTCAGATCTATGTATTCACTGTATTCAAATAATAATAAATTCTGTCGATAATCGAACCCGAGTCACAACCTCACAACACTCACAACATTACACACCAACGCTCCTATCCGAGACTTATATTATTCTAAATCGGCCATATTAATTTAAAAAAAAGTTATAATATCTACTCTTTGATATCGGAAAGAAATTCTGAGTGACGTATTTATCTTAAGATGAAAAACGCCGTAAGCGCAACAGACACGTTTGAAAGAAAACGAATTTAACTTCGTCAAAAATTCAAAACGAACTGTCGCTGTCGGCGTAATGGGTCCCGATTCAATTTTGCCGATAGTACATAGTTTTGTTTTATTAAGGACTCGTTACCTTGGACTAATAAAATTTTGTCGAATGATATTAAACTTTTTTTTTTCGCAGAGTACCTACAGCTTTAACATGTTTGTGTTTGAATAATGTCTCCAGGATATTCTACGGCAAATCAAATTTTACGGCGAATATCAAACCAAAGCCATTATAATGTATTATAATGTAATTAACCAAAGCTATTATAACATCCAAGGAAGGAAATATATTCTGCTGCGTTGTAAATACTTTATTTAATAAAGCAATATTAAATCATTTAAATTTAGTCTTTTACTTTTTGTCTATCTAATCTAATTTATTTAATCCAGCTTGTCTATCTAATATACTTAACCAATTTAACTATATATGTGTTTAGATTAATTAGATCAATCCTTATATCTTTCCTTCTATTCATCTATCTATGTATGTATGATGATACCATGGCGATCTCACCGTCTACTCAGCTTAAATAGTTCGGCATGAAAAGTGATGTGTTCTTTAAAAAAATTGAAAGATAGATAGTGCCTGCTCTTCTTCTTTAGTAATATTTTTGTAGTTAAGTTTTTTTGACAAAAACTTTCGCTTAGGTAAATCATTCCATTTTTAATTCCACCACTGTAAATCAAATAGTAACACTCAAAACATTCCCATATTGAACACAAAAAGACATTTAATTCGGAAGCTGTAATGTAAAAAATAGGCAACCCTATTAATGACATGCTCAGTATGATATGGTGTTATTGAAACAAAGATCGAAAACGACAAGTAAAGTTATAGGTAAAGTTTTTATGAAATTGTGGAACTTTTAACGTGCGTGCGTAACGTCACGTGAGACGACTTGAAATCCTCAAACTCCAAATAAACGTCGAGAGAATTTTAGAATGTAGAAATCTCACATGAAAATACCTTTAATGTAGATACATTATTTATCCTTAATGTAGATTAATTATTTTAAAATTTATATAAATAAGAATTTTAGAATGTAGAAATCTCACATGAAAATACCCTTAATGTATGTGAAAAAAGGCGGTCTGAATGAACATTTTCGGGAATAAGAATGATAAATAAATAAATTTAATGGACTTACGGATTAGGGAAAGGTAGATTTTAACAGTCCTAAAAGATTTGATGTGTTTTCTCAACTTATTTTGGATAATAAATTTATATGCTACAGTCCGGCAACCCTGGCAAAGTACTTGACTCGCTTTTAACGGCGATCTATTTTGGTAATCATATGAATGATTATGAAGCGATTATGACAAATGTATTTGCATGATATAAAAAAAAAATCTGGTGTAATGAAGTGATTAAACATTTTTGTATAGTTTTAATAGATGAAAATTAAAACTTATACAATCAAAGCAAACCTTTAATACTTAGATACTCAATTACTAGATAGTAAAATAATATCTGCATTTTGCCTTCACGACCCTCATACGAAAGTAAGTGTGGGCAAAATGTCAAAAACGTTTGGGTTTAAGCTTTTTAATGCCTAAACTTTGTCCAATATGGTCCATCGGCTAAGGATTTTGGTCGAAATTTAAACATAAACGCTTATTGCTTTGTTCCTTCGGATTTATCTGGGTTGATTATGCGCATGCGCAGCAGTGATAACTTAATTACAGGTGTCATCCGGCTGCTCCTTTACAGCAAAATGCGTTATGTTACTAGTCAACAAATGAGCACACGAGCACCCCGATCCTAAGTGGACACTGCCCTTGGATCGGCCAAAAAAGAAGGAAGAGGAATGAAAGAGAAAACTGTCACTCAAAGTTCAGCCGGAGCACGACAAGTCGTTTATTGGCTGAATCAAGCAAGAAAATAATAGTTACCAGCCAGACTTCTATCGCCTCCTACACGCCCTGGGCTGCCGGCATGAGACTGGACTCAGTTTTCGACGTCAGTATTTGCTAAACGATGATTATCTCATTGAGCAAAATCATACTCGTAATGTTAAATGATTTGCATCGTCGATAAACATTGTTGTTATTGAAAATTATAAAGCGATTATGCCAAAACCCAAAATGTTTTGAAGCACAAAAATGTTTATTCACTTCTGAAGTAGACTAGCGCGACACATCTGAAAATGGCGTTTTACAAATCTATGATTTTAGTACAAGGAATCTTACAAACTATTATCTTCATGACGATTATCACGAGAAATTTTGCCAATGACAAGAACTTTAAAAATTACGTGAGTTGTACAGATATTTGATTTATTTTTGAAGTGAATAAATATTTTTTTTATTGTCATGCTTCTATTGATTATTATGATATAGGTAAGTAGTGTAAAGAGAAACTTCACATTGGCTGCATCAAGGACAAAATACTTCCCTATCGATAATTTGTTTCATAAAGTATGAACTCGGGCAGTACCTGCCCTTACTTTATTAGCTCTTACTAATAAATATCACAATAATGAAATCAGGTAGAACTGCCCTTAGAACTGTACAATAATACTGAACAATAATAAACGTGCATGCACTTTTATGACTCGCGACATTAATAGGACCTTTAATCCCACTTACGATATAATCGGATAAATAATATTAAATAATAATTCTACTTAATGATACAATTTGTATTTATAAAAGTACAGATTTTAAATGCCTGTCTTTTAAATAATATTTGGTGCAACCACTAGTTAGTGCCGAGCATAGTCTTAATGTTTACTATTAAATAATTTAAATAATATTTAGGGCCAGTTTCACCGGTTACGGATAAAGTTCCGGTTAGCCCTAGGAATTTATCTGCCACTTAACAGTTGACGGAGCGGCAACGTCGCTTTTTTGCGTTTCGTTGCTACTACGTAATTATTGTCATTTGAAAATTATTTTGAAAACTTAAATAATAAAATACTTTTTGTTCAAAATAGTCCAATTCGACTTTTTTAATATTTTCAAGTATAATTTTATCATTATAGAACGAAAATAGTAGGATTTATAATAATATGATTTACTACAGTTCAAAACTTCAAATTGCAAATGTGTTTATAGAAACGCCACTTGAAACATTTTTTATCCGTCAGATAACGCCTTTATCAGCCACTTGAACTGGCAGATACCTATCCAACACTTTATCTGTCACTTCTGCCAGATACCTATGAAGCCAAAAATTGTAGTTTATCTGGGAGTTAAATTCCTAGGGCTATCCGGAACTTTATCCGGAACCGGTGAAACTGGCCCTCTCATCTATAGCAAATATTTAGAGCAATAACGTATTTTGTTTATGGTGATATTGAGCTTATTTTAATGTTTTCAAGATATGAGCTATTTATATTCATATCGTTAGATGCACGCCAGTCGGTACTGAAAATCAGATGGTCAAATCAATGTTAATTTTAGCAGAACTTGACAATGGAGTTTTCAAAAGTGTTGTAGGTTTAATTCTGTCTATGATTATGACTTTGTATGATTACGTTAAAATAATACATTTAATTGCAGGGTCCATACACTGTCGACTTTAAGGATTTTGTAACTTGCGCAGGACCGAAATCGAAGAATTTAAGCCATTGTAACATAGAGGTGAACAAGATTAATGAGGACTATCTAGCTAACATAAATTTTACGTTTGTTACACAGTGTAGCTTTGACAATGTAAGATCATTTTCGTTTCAGTCAGTCAGTTAAATCTATGTAGTCTGGGTTAATTTTCCGCAGTCATATATTTTTTGAAGCTTGGACGCCAGTAGGTACCACAAAATATCAACAGTACTTTTTTTCATTTTCTCTCTCCTTTCTAGGCTGGCAAAGCTGGGTTTTGGGGTTATAAGCAAGACTCATAAAACTGTTACGTTGTTGTAGAAATATAAAACTTCTCTTTTAATATAAATAGCTGACAAATGTGCTAACTTGCCACCCTATGCTAAGTGGTTACCGTCACGCAGGACATTAGGGACACAAAGGCTTCAATGACATCGATAAGTTGTCTGCCAAAAAGATGCAGGGATCTGCATTTATTTGGCTCTCCGACACGGTAACCAAAATACGAAGAAAACATTTTCATTCATTTTAAGAGGAAGATGATAGTTAGTCATGTGTTATGTTGTGTTAGTCTTGCCCCCAAGAATGAATAAGTAATGTCGGATTATTCGTTTTGGGTGGTAGGTATTAGGTCCGACCTGGTGTGGTAGCCTCGTCCGTTGTTTAGCAGTGCACCACGAGCAGACGACGGATTGGACTCGAGATCGATAGAGCCCTTTACATTCCGGAATTTAATATTAATTGATCCTTACCACATAATTTAGTAATGCTGCAAAAATATTTTTACAAAAATTAATAAACTTTTATTTTTAATTGTCCTTTAACAGGTAAAATTAAAGTCATATCGGGTGGAAAAAGATCAGAAAAAATTGTTATTCACTTACAACGTAGATGATCCATGTCGGCATTTTGTTTTCGCTTCTGTAATACACAAGTATTTTGGAACTAACGACTGTTTAGCGAAAAAGGTTGGTCCGAGTCAAATCAATTTGTTATTTTACTGTTTATTTATATTTGTCACTTCTAAGGCTTACCCTGTTGAACAAATCCTACTATGGTTTTATACTTATAGTTGCTGACATTAAGTCTTTTATTACGTTACTAGTAAATTCGCCTTTGCTTTGCTTCGAGAATATCACTTATCTTCCATTCCTTAAAAAGTACCAAGACCTTACAAAATAGCTTAAGTATAATTTACACTGGATTCCTTAAATTTACATATTTTTGAAATATCCTTTTAAGTGTCCCCTTCTGACAACTAATTACTAACGATTAATACTTAGTAGACTGACTTCCAACTAGTGAACGCTACACTGCGCGTGGCTCGAAAACTAATTGGACGGTTATAAATTAAAATCGATAACAATTTCATGTACTTATATGTACTGATTTGTGTGTTAATTTTTTTCTACTTTTCTATTATCAACTACCCATATATCCTGGTCTAAATATAATAAATAACGCTACACGCTCATAGCCCCGCACTAGGATACCCTAAGTCGTGGGTGCCATGGACAACACACAAGACAAGAACACACACACCCAGACCAAGAACGGAAATTTAAATTCATCATTCAAATTTCCGCCTCGCTGGGAATCGAACCCAGGAATCGGAACGGCGATCCGGCGTGTTAACCATTGCGCTATCCGGGTCGTCAAATAAAAGGTAACATTTTATTAAATGGTATCAAACTTTTTTTTCGCAGGGTACATACAACTTTAACTTGTGTTTGAATAATGTCACCAGGGTATTCTACGGTAAATCAACTTTTTACGGCGAATTTCAAACCAAAGTCATAATAACTTCCAAGGAAGGAAATATATGTTGTTGGGTTGTAAATACTTTATTTGATAAAGCAATATAAAATCGTGTGTATTCTTCTTTTATTCTTTTAATTTTCCTTTATTCTATTCGTTCTATCTTTCTTTCTAATATTATAATTTACCTATTATTAAATTTATTCCCTAAATTAGAAATAGATGTTCAGAGAATTTTACATTCTAGAATCGATCCCTTAAACACTCAGGGTATTCTTTGAAGATTTTTTCCAAATAACTTCTTCTTCTTCCAAATGACTTCGGGATGGCCAGAGATGTTTACAGGCCTAAAAGATGTGTTTTCTGAACTGATTTGGCTACTACGTTGGGATGCTGCAGTCCGACAACCCTGGCAAGGAGGTACTTATCTGCTAAACGTTTTTGATTGCGATCTATTTGGGTAAACGTATGTAGATTATAAAGCGATTGCAACAAATGTATTTGAATTATATTATAGTTAGGCAAAAATATTTTGAGTCCGTTTTGATATTTTTGTAGGGCACATGAAAATGGCATTTTCCGAATCTTCTGTTTTAGTAAAGAGGATTTTACAAATAATAGTTTTCGGGATGCTTTCCGCAGGATATTTTGCTGCTATTAAACAGCTTGATAATTACGTGAGTATTAATGAAATGTTTCTTTGAGTACGAATTGCAGTCATTCCCACTATTAACTTGGCCTCAGTTTCAACTTTCAGGTTAATAAAATCCGCATAATCCAGGTAAAGTTGACCACGTCACTTTCACGTCTGCTTCAGGGAGTGACTGACTTTGTCTGTTTTCTATTTATATCAATACTTTTGAGATTACAGTGTCTACAGTTTAGAGTTTCCCTGCTTTACAGTTTATGCTGGTCCAATTCCGTAGAAATTATGAAAATGAAAGAAGACTATGTAGCTTATGTTAACTTAACATTTTTGGTACCCAGTCACTTTGATGGGACATTCTCATACAAGTCAAAAATCAGATTATAATATGCCAAATGACTCGTATGGCTGTTTGTCCGTTTGTTATATTTGTCTAAATGTTAGAAAGAAAGAAAAAAAGTTAAGTAAAAGTACAAATCGATACCTTAATTTGCAAACCAGCTAACTCCAAATGAGCAAATTGTTCAGGAGACACTTAAAACTGTATAATTTTTTTTGTAGACTACTTATGAAAAAATCAAAAATACCGTTGGTAGATATTATTGTAAATTGTTATATAAGATGATGTAAAATCATTTATACCTTTCTGTTACAATACTAAAGCATTTTTAGGAGTTAGCCGCTTTTCCTTTACTGTAAATATATGTGATCTAGGAGTTAGCCGGTTTTCTTGATAGATAAATTTTAAATAAAACTGTTTTTTCTTAATAAGTTTTTATTAAAAGATATTGTAATATCCTACTACTAAGAATACTGGCGTATTCTTAAAGTATCTATTCCGATATAATTAAGATATTGTCGCGGAGATTCATCTGTTGACAATTTTTTACGCGTAAATCAGAAAGAAACAGTACAAAAGGGATAAAAGATTTAAAGATGAAATTTCTAGAAAGTTCTCGAAAAGAAAGTACAGTAAAGAAAATGTGGGAGCAGGAAAGAAGAAATTTTTAAATAGAATTTCTAGAATGTTCTCGATTTAACGAGACAAGAATTAAAAAAAAAAAAACGTTAAAATTTTGAATGTTGGTGTTCGAAATTAGGGGTATACATGCGATCTGAAACACGGCATGGGCAGTTCAGTTTCGAAAGCGAATCCAAAATGAGGATAGGAATACTTCTATTTCAATTAAAATATTAAAATGAGGAATATAAAAAATATTTTTACTATTCTTAATCATTTAAAAAAAAACCCAGACTTGCCACTTTTTTATCAAATTACGAAATATTAAATCTGCTGTTGATGGATGCTGGGATGGTATTATGGGGAACGTCAATGTAATCCTTATTACTATATACATAAACTATAACAACTTTCTAATTATAATCAGAAAGGTTGAGAAAAATGCGCGTTTCAGAGCAAGGAAATAGTATTGTCAAAGCAAGGAAACATTATATGTTGGGTTTTATAATTTTAGATTAGGCATGTGACAGTGAATATTTAAGATATCCGCACGGGCGGCTTAGGTGAAGTCAAGACACGTCTAATATTAAAATCAAATACATTTACAAATGCTTTAATTTGTAATTTAAAACAACACAAATATTTCGTTACAACATTTAAATCCTCAGGATTATAAATATATCCAACTTTAAATAATAATCTGAACAATAAATAGCAACTTCAATATAGGTACTAAGGTAATTCGGGATCGTCAAAACGACTTGAAAATGAATACAGTACCTACACATTGATTTATAGATAATAAGTCAATGAGTACATACGAACTAATATCATGATTTAGTACTTAATCTACGTCATTTATACGTTTATAACCCAGTATATCGTTTATTTCTAACCAAACCTTTGTACTATTTGAACGGAAAGTTAACACCGTCTTAAATATTATTATTTTACTTAAAGAAAATTTGTGATTTGGTCTGAGGATGAATCAAAATCGGTTTACATTCGATGTTAATTCTATCTCAGACCTATCTAGTTTTTATGTAACTATGTAGTTAATAATACATCTATTCTTAACAGTTAAAAATATAAGTTAGAGATTCTGCAGCTGCTATAAAACACCTAATATGTACCTATCCTCATATTATGAATACCATTAATTAAGAAAACACTTTTAACATAGGCACTCGTAGTTATAAAATATATAACTACTATATATACTTGTAATAATAAGTAAGTATAAATAAGTATATCTATATATACTTGTAATAATGTTATTGAATTAGAACCGATCGGGTAGTCACGCTGAAACAGATTTTAGTCCAATCAATATAATATAAAACTCTTGCGTTGAAGCTGAAATTTGGCATGTTTGTTCCTTGGTCAGTGTAGGGGAGCACTAAGAGAGGATTTTTGGAAATTCCCCCTTATGGGAATAAAAATGAGGATAAACAGTTTTTTTTATTTCTTCACTGGATTCACTCGAAACTTTGTATATAGGTTCCTCAAGTGACGCAAGTTATATAAGGAATGTATTAAAACATACACTCTAATATAATTATTTGAACTAGAAGCTCGATATTAAACCGCATTGTTAACTTCGTAGTTTACATTTTCCAATTCAAGATTGCTTATCATATTAATGGATCAACAGTAAATCTAATAGATCCTTCTGATCGCAAAACAGATAATTATCTTGCTTATTTACCATCTATGAAACTGTTTAGCTATATTTTTTTAAGATTACTTATTGCAAAACAATTAATTTCACTTCCTGATATAAAATACTGTTATGTTAAATAATTATAACAATGATCTTTTTTTCTTCGTACATTTATAATTAGGTACACGTTGGTTTGCTGTTTGTGGAAGTTTAACTTAATATTTGTGACCAGTAACTATCAGTAAAGTATAATGAAATCTTATATTGATCAGACCATTATTGTTAATATCCGCTTGGTCTATGAAGTGCACGTCATACAGTGCGTTTACGTAGTCTTCCAAGAAGTTATGGTAGATTTCCTTTGGTATTTTGAACGGATTCACGGCAGTCACCGCTTCTGTAATAAAACATATATTTCTTTGAAGTGATGACATTTTATTTAAATTCCTTAAATTCTAGACTATGTTGAAGTATTGAAAGTAAAATATCTGCACATGAAGAAGCCAATCGTAATCTTTCCGATATAAGTAGTACACCCCGACGCCTAGTTGATAGTAACCCCGCCTGCAAAGCGAGGGGTTCCGGGTTCGACTCCCAGGGCAGATGTTTATGTGGCAGATAAGATAAATGTTTGTTTTCGGGTCATGGGTGTTAGTTATGTTATTTCATTTGTGTTGTCCATGCTACCCGCGACAAAGGGAATCTTAGTGCGGGGGTTGATTGTGTTAGAATTTATTATAATTAAAAAAAATGAGTGGGTGTAAGTTTCTCCTTCCATCTTTGTGTCGGACCTAACTTCTAGTGACCGTACAATTCCCTGTACCCCTGTGTTTGTGCATGATGGTAGGTGTTTCAACCAGCATTACTCATACCACCTTTTTGATTCTTTCCAGAATCAACTATAAAAATTGGGTGCAGATTCGGAAACATCCAGTATTGAGCGGAAGGGATTTGGATTTTTACAAATTTATCCTTAAAACATAGATAGGTATTAATTTTCTATCTACTATGCGCAGAAAAACGTCAACATAAAATGGGACTTGCTTCAGGTAGCTTGTGTGATCATTTGTAGATTATGATTTAATCAAACAAGTCTCAGGTACAATTTTCAGGTACAATTACAGCTACAGACAGACACAAACACAGACAGGTTAGCTACAGACAAAAGGACTAAAGTTTAACTTTGTTGTCCTACAACCATTGACTTTAGTAATAGTTAATAAGTCAATGCCTACATCGTGTTGTTTTCGCTCAGCGACAAATACGAGTACCTATCCTTAAATAAATAAATAAATGTATCCATCCACTTACTTTTTAAAGCTTCGATACTGTGATAGGCAAAACTCATATGCTTCGTATGTACTTCGACATTTGCAAAACCAATTTTCTCCATCATCCGCTTGATCTCCTTCTCCGGATGCTTTAAAATAATTTATTTACATTTAAGTCGATTGCTTTTTAACGTAAATAATATAATATAGAGCTTTTAAAGAGAGCTTTTAAAAAGAGAGAAAAGTATGTTGTTCTATAGGGTTTTCCAATAAGGACTTGACAACTTTTTTTCAAAATAAAATGAAAACCATTTGAGATATTTCAAAAACTTTATTATCGGGTTGAAGTACATTGAAAACATTTTTGAATGGAACTCGACTTCGGTCATATGGCCACCGCGGGCACGTTTGCAGCGGTCGATTCGTCATCATGGTCATGACGTTACTGTGAATGGTGATCGTTATAGCGCCATGATTATCGATTATTTTTGGCCCGAATTGGAATATATGGACTTGGACAGCATGAGGTTTCAACAGGACGGCGCCACAAGCCACACAGGACACGTTACAATCGATTTATTGAAAAACAAGTTTGATGAGCGTGTTATCGCAAGAAATGGACCAGTCGATTGGCCGCCTCGTTCGTGCGATTTAACGCCTCTAGATTTTTTTCTTTGGGGTTACGTCAAGTCATTGGTCTATGCTACGACGTTGGAAGAGCTCAAAGCCAACATTGAACGCGAAATAGCAGCCGTTTCGGCCGAAATGTGTGGCCGAGTCATGGAAAATTGGGTCCAACGAATCGACCGCTGCAAACGTGCCCGCGGTGGCCATATGACCAAAGTCGAGTTCCATTCATAAATGTTTTGAATATACTTCAATCCGATAATAAAGTTTTTGAAATATCTCAAATGGTTTTCATTTTATTTTGAAAAAAAGTTGTCAAGTCCTTATTGGAAAACCCCTTATTAAAGGTTACAAATAGTGAGTACTTTAATGTTAAAATAAAGTGCGATCCATGCAACTGGCTCGAAATATAGTCGTACAAAAATACATACATACTAATATCGTCAGTACCCGTACCATAATAAAATGTGTACAATCCACGATGAGCTAAGTTAAATCATACGTTAAAATTAAGTGTTGTTTCTGAGTGAAATAGAATCAAATGGTAGGTAAGTTCTATAAATTGTATAAGTTACTACTTGGTATTAGTAGTTAAGCATTAGTTACTAGTAATAATGAGCTGGGGCGTCTACAGTTACCTTTATTTTATTATGGGAATACAATACTATTTGACTACTAGATTTATGTGTCTATGTGTACTCGTATTGCTTTATCTTTATACTGTATAGTCAAAATTTCATTTTATTATGATACGGGTACTCACGATATGTATTTTGAAACGCCGATATTTCGACCCAGTTGCATGGATCGTGGTCACGGCTGAACTGCGGTGGGGCGGAGAAACTAGTCAAAGTTTGTATCTGTGTCCTTTTACACTCTCTTGAAACCGAAAACCAATATGTCTTGAAGAATTTGCTTCCTAACTACGTACCTACTTTGCTTGCCTTGGATGTTGGATCTATTTGCAAAATTACCTGAAGTGGTAAAAATATTTATTCGCAATAGGTTTATGACTCCATGCCCCGTGACATTAATAGATTCTACATTGCATCAAATAAGACGATCTGTAAAGATTCTCTGATCTTCAGGGTAACTCTTTTTTTACTTGAGATAAGTTAATGCTTGACAACAATCCCACCTGAGGGTAACTGGCGATGAAATCTTAGATGTTGGAAACTCTATTTTTTAGTTTAGCTTACCTGAGAGTCATGGTAGGGCGATACGTAGCGGTCTACGTCTTTGAGCCAGTAACGCCATCTATCGGTGCGTGCGAGCAGCCGGTATATGTCGTAGATGGGCATGTGTCCGATGAACATCAGCAAGCAGTCTCCGCCTTCTGCTAGCAGCTCATAAATATTCGAGAACGCACTCCTGGAAATATGGTTTAAAGACATTGACTTAAATTAGTAATAATAAGTCAATGTATAAAGAAGAAAAATAAATATTACGTAATTTTTTAGTAATTTTGAAATTAGAAAATAAACATTTTTCTTTTTAAATCATTACAAAAATAAGATATCGAATATTAAATACGCCTGATATAACGAAATTAAATTTTTGTCGTTAGGCGTTGATATTAGGTTGGTAGGTACCTATTTATTTCATATTTGTATAGGACATTTTCTAACGGTAAATAATTATGATTGCTTCAATATTCTGCTGGTTTGATAAAGCAAATGTTTTTTTTCTGCGTTTGAGATATTTCTCGTCATTATGAACACATTACAGAGCTACTAAGTACTCTTACTTTTGGGAAGAGTTATTTAATTTTATTTTTAAACTTTATTAGAACAATTATCATGATTATAATAAATTATTCAATATTTATATTGAACAGAAGACATTGAATCTAGTTTCTATGGCACCTAAGAACATAATCATTACACAACTATATAAAAATAATGATCATACTCACTCTTGGTGTTTGATCCAGTGTAGAGTGTAAAAGGAGACAGCGTGATCAAAGCTATTCCGCAAAACGTACGGCAATTTTCCTTCTATGTTGAGAACTACAAACTCGATATTATCACTGGAATAATTATCGTTAGCAAATTTTACCATTTCTTCACTAATATCGCACCCCACGATTTTCTTATAATTAGGTGGAATATATTTTTTAAGAATATTAACAGTGACACTTCCATCTCCACAGCCTATGTCTATTATTTTTTCGCCGCAATTTTTCCATTTGATGCTTTCTCCGAATTCTTCTAGGCAAAGAAGAGCATCTCTCTTTTGCAATATATTGCTGTTCTGATACAATTCTGCGTCATTCATGATCGGTGTATTTTGTGATATTCAAATATTGCGTTGTTTTTAAATACAGTTATGTACGCGTGCGCTAGGTGGCCGTGCTCGACGCGGTTTCGGCGGGCAGTCTCGACAGGAGCGGACTTCGTATTTATTTATATGTGCAACCGAACGACGACATCGTCGACTACAGTAGCCGAGTACCAAGACTACAGTACCAAACAGAAAACGTGGCTCATGACGTTACAGGAAAATCTGAAAAATATTATAAGACTATTACTTACAGGCATTTATCTATTAAAACTTGTTAAAATTATGCAATATTTTTGAAGGGAATATCTAATTTTCAACTCAAACTCGAATGCACGAACCGTTAATTATTTTATTATGAAAATTATTCCGGACTAACTATCCCAGTCCCCATTTGAGTCTTGTTCTAAGTCGGTCATAGTTGTGATGGGCGGCAGCGGAAGATGGTGCTGCATGCTCGTTTGCTACCTTAATTCCATAAAAAAGAACTTAGTCCACACGTGAGCAGACCAGCCACTTGATGGTAAGGGATGATCATCGCTCATGGTCATAAGTACAATTCACACGTTGCCGACCGAAAAGCGACCCGCATTCGTTTTTGCTCTCGACACTGCGACCGAAACACCTAGGTATAAAATATCGTGTTCGATTATTCAAAGAGGTACATACTCGTATATACCCTATTATCATGCAAGTACCGCCGGGATTAAACTGGGAAGTATAGAGTGATCTGCAAAAGGCGGGACCTGCGAGCAGCATGGTGCACCACGACCAGGGGACTTTGGTTTGGACTCGAGGATAAATAAAACCCCTCACTCCCCATAAAACTTTGTACATGTACGAGTATACTTAAAAGCGGTAGCTGTATTACTATGTTCTATACTTTAAAAAAAACAACAAAATTTAGACTTCTTTAATAGACCTTAAATAAACTACCTTAGAATAAATTCAGACCTCATTATCTGTAGCTGCAGAAATTACCTCATCCTAATCATTCTTCATTATAAAAAATAAATATGTAAGTAAAAATTTTATTATTTTTATTCAGTTTTGCATATTCGGTGTTCATAGCTTTACTTGCGTGAATCGTGAGTGATTGACCGAGGTAACTTTGGGAGCGGTCGGTAGCTAGTGGAGTTTTTTCGTGTTATAATTTATTGAGCTATTCGGATATTAGGTACTTTCAGCAGTCGGTCCCATTTTTTATCATACGAAAAATGGATAGAAAAGTTTTTATCATTAGTATCATTAGTATTAGGTTGGCTATTAAGAGGGGGTATAAAGCAAAATTGGCAATCGTAGATTCAATTTTTACAGTAGTAGATCAAGTTTCTAGAAGCTGAAGAAAAACATAGTTATACTTCATCATATTATTGAGTGAATGCAAGAAGCAAAAACATAAAATAATTAAATTTTCTCGATAGAAAAAAATCACAAAGTTAGGTCTAATTTTCAACTAAAAACAATTTATTTTCAATATGGTGCATGTTTTTGAGTCAATATTTTAATATATTATGCTAATTAGTATCACGGAGGGATTTGTAGATCGATTTCTAAATCAAATCTATAATTTACGAATTATTTAAATAAAATACATTTATCTTTATAGCTCTAGGATTTTGACATGCTCGGTTCCATTTATCAGTAGGTACCGTTGCTCCATTGAGACGGGCGGGTGAAATTTGATTTTTTCCTAGCTTTATACCCCTCTTAATGACAAGTGCTTCCAACATTGTTTGCCAATAGTTCAGACTTTTCAGTGTGCTGTGATTTGACTCCTTCTATTACGGTTTTAGGAGAAAACCGTGCCATACCATGGGCCGCTGATGCGTTTAACGTATTCAGAGAACCACCAAACAGGGGTTTTAATTACTAAGCTTAACTTATAATCCTCGGGTGTCAAAAGTAACAGTAATTGAGTTTTTTCTTCATTTAAATTGATGAATGCAGCTACACAATTAACTTTTATTTTACACTTTATATAAGATATGTCTTTCTCCTTTTTAGGACCTTTTTAGCATTAACTTATCTTATGTAAAAAAAAAATATCTCCTCGGACCTAAATATGTATAATATTATCCACCAAAAAACGCATTGCAAAACTTACGAGTATTTAATAGGTATATTGTTACAGTCATAGATATCAATCAACTCAAACCTGACCAGGTAAAAAAGTAGTTTTATTCAAATTTGTGACGAGGTCTAATTTTATTTATCTCGGGTCAGGTTTGTCATCGTGCCAAAACTGTGTACGTTAAGTTAAGATGAAAATAAATATAATATAACCAAAGATTTGATTTGGACAATGAAATTGTAGACTTCACAAATACTGAGATAGGTACATCATTATTTCTTGAGACTACTCGTAATTGACTTTGGTGACTCGCAAACCTACGAGTAAGAACGCAGAAATCTTGCTGCATAGATTAGCGGAAGCCTGTGTTTAGTGAATATTGCAATCGAGGACAGTTGCGCTCAAGGTGCCAAGAACGCCGCGCTGAGGTTTTCACAGGATAAATCTTTACTTATTAAAATTGTACTTTTTTAATGGTAAACGTAGCGGTAGCCAAATGGTTTGAACATTGGTCTCCCGAAAAGGGAGGCCTGGGTTCGAATGATCAATGTCCTTTACATTTCCCCGCGGCTAGGCCCGCCAATTTCCAAAAATCGGTTTATCCCCTTTTTCATCCCCTTAGGGGGGGAATTTCCAAAAATCCTCTCTTATTGCTCCCCTAAACTTCCCAAGGAACGTACATGCCAAATTTCAGCTTCCTGCGTTCGATAGTTTCGGCTGTGCGTTGTCTGTGAGTCACTCACTAACGCAAGAGTTTTATATACATAATTAAATACATGATCACTTGCTTCGGTGTAGGAAAATAGAACTAGAAAACCTGCACGCTTGAGAGTTCTCCATTGTTCACAAAGGTGTGTGAAGTCCGTCAAGCCACACTTGACATGATCTGTACACCAGATGCGCGGAGCGGGAGAGCAGGAGCGAAGAGGAGATTTGTGTCCAGCAGTAGGACAGTTATGAGTTGCGATGATGATGATAACATGGTACTTATATTTTAAAATTCTCTATATGTAGGTACATATGTATGTATATCTTTCAGAATCTCTTGATATGGGACCCTGAAACTGCTGTCACTCTGGTCGGTCAGAGCTCTTTAAGTGAAATGGCATGGCAAAAGTATAGGAAATAATGAATGCGCAGTTGTGTTTGAAAACTCCAAATTTTTCGAGAATTTCAAAAGAGTTGAACATTCAAAATATTTAAAAAATAAGATATTCGTGAAAGTAAATGCAAGTCTGAAGGATAAGTGTGTTGAAATACACTACTACTATGAGCGAAAAGTCGCTGGCTGGTACTTTTCAATGATGAAGTAATGATGGTGACAGTAAAAGTTATTCAGAGTTTTTAAAACGACGTATTTTTCATAATATTCAGCGGATTTTCCTGGTGTTACAGGATTGTGGAAGGTGTTACAGAATTGAATACTTGAATGCGCGGTTGTGTGAATTTGTATGGGTCTTACTACTTAGAAGTACATCACATGATGTAAGATGTTAGAGCAGATTATTTATCAGACGTTTAGATCAGCAATGATGGTTTCGTCTTCGTCAATAGTCTTTTGTTAAGTAACGTGCATTTGTGTGACCTTCATTAGGTCTATTTTTATTTATCCTTTTATTATTAGGAGTTAGAATACAATGGGCAACTGAAACGTTGGTGTATGACAAAACGTAAATTCGTAAGGAAATCTGATTTAAAAATCTGTTCAGCGCAGTTTTTATACATTTGAATCCTTATCTTTTAGAATAATAATAAGCCTAATGTTTGAAGTAGTCACATGTAGTTAAGGTCGTTGAACTTATATTTTAGGAACATGAGTTTTGAATATTGTGACGGAAGTTTTCCTGAAATATTTGTCTCAAATAATATTTTTATAATACCTAATAATTATAATATAGGTATAAATAGTAAAAAGAAGCTTGCTTTGTAATGTGGAAATCAACATAATATTGAGCAAGAGTTTAATGACAATAAACAGAAGTAAAGTTTTTGCTCCATTTTAAAGTGTAGCTACAACCAAAAATTTCTTTTATTACATAATTATGGGCTTCTGAAACTTAGTTTTATACTAGTAAATTTTTCTTGTAATAACTATACCTAAAGAAACGAAAAAAATAGAATGTTGTTTAAAAGTTTCTTACGTAACTAAGGAATAGGTAGGTATCTATTTGAAATCCATAAACTACATAAAAAAATATAATGTAGAGTTGCATTATTTAACTACTTCAAATAAACTGAAAACAATACAATACTCAAACAAAAAATTAAAGCGTTGCACAGACGGATCTCTGACTTCGGCAACCAGCAACTATATAACAACACGTTTATGATGTGTTTCATATAAATGGCAGAAATCGCGTAAATCCCAGTTACAAGTCGCGAAGTTTCGATTGGTGCGACAGGAAAGAAGCATACCAAGGCATAAGAGGCGACAGAAGCTTGCTTGAGTCAGCTGCCAAACTACTTGTCGTGTTGCGACTAGTAGCTTGAGAGCTTATTTTTTCCTTCCTTTTTCATCTTTCTTGGCCATCGTTTTGACGGCGATGACGATGCCATTGGTGACGATGATCACTTAACATCAGGTGGCTCGTCTGCTAGTTTGTAAGCCATTATCATAATAAGGCGTTCGACCTCGCTTAATCAATTATTATCTTAATAAATTATCACAACTCACGGTATACATCTGCGTGGTGCCATTTTGAGTTTGATTTACATTTCTTGACATAATTATTGTTCGTAGCGCCGACGCCAATGAAAAGGGAAATGGGCAGGAAGATGATGATGAGACGTGCGTGTAGATTTCGACCCCAGACCCAATGTTAGGGAGTCCAACGTTCAAACCACTTGCTTATCATTGCTTTAATTCAATAAAATAAATAATTCGTTTAAAAATCCCGCTGCAATAGTATTACAAACTAGACAGTATAAAACGGATGCAAGTTATGTAATAATATAGCCGGCTACACCTTTTTAGAGTCGACCATCTCAGTCCCCAAGGGTAGCAACACATCTGTGACCGAATTATAACGAGACTCTTACTAACAATTACTAACTAACTGGACTATTACTAACAATAACTAACAGGACTAGCAATCACTAACAGCCCCTGTCCCAGTTCTCATACTTACAAACTAACCAGCAGAACCAGCTAATGTTCTAACACCGTCACCTAACCGGACTAACTATCCCAGTCCCCATAATTATATGTCTTGTTCTAAGTCGGTCACAGTTGTCATGGGCGGCAGCGGAAGGTGGTGCTGCATGCCCGTTTTCTACCTTAATTTAATAAAAAAAATATCTTCTTACTATACGGGTTTACTAGTAAGCATTCCAGGGTTTCGTCCTCGCTTTTGGCCTCCGTAATCGGTCCTTAATAAATGTATGTGCAAATTTTCATAATAATTATTTTTATAAAATTATTAATTTTTCCTTAAATTTTTTATTTCGCTGAGGCCCACTTTTAGGAAAATTAAAAAGAACTACTTAAACTTCAATAAAATATTAGTAAACGATTTGAAGGAATTAAAAAGTCTTCATGGTTCAATCTCTATGTACCTACATACCATTCATTGATAAGGTATATGTGAATTAAATCAGTTAATGAGTTGTTGATTTTTATTGAGATTCATAATTAATGTAATCATTTTTGACAGTATTTCAGAAAGAGAATCCTTCAATTTTAATCGATAGTAAAACTTCTGTCATTTATATGACAGCGTTTCATGATTTATCGTGATTATTCACGATAAATCATGCAACGCTTAATTTAGTTTTCATTCGTTTCCGTTTTTCATTATCCTCTCTGCTGAATTGACTTTTGCTTATTGAAAAGATCCAAGTACGAAATACGTTGGTATGACATATAAGTCATTAAGGTCTTTCGGAAATTTTTTTTGTTCCTACTTGAGGCAGAATAAAATTGCAACGGATTTTCAATTAACTTCTTTAATAGTGGTCCATAATACTTTTTGCAACGGGTTATGTGGACAGGTTTACTTACTACGTTTATCAACTATCAACTTATATTATTTTTGATTTTTCTAATACGGTAACAAAACACGGTCACGATAAAATGGACGGACGTCCATGCGGTTTATACTTGACGCGGAAAAAATCAAGCAATGTACGTATAGTTTTAGTACAGAATTTTTATTTTTTCTTTGATACAGAGTTAATAGTTTTATTAGATTTTTGGGATAGCGAGTCAATATACAAATATTGTGGATGTAATTTAAACAAATAAAAAAAATAAAAAATTAGTATATACCTAATAAATATAAATAGGCTAAATATTGAGTAAAATAACGATTATTTAAAAACGACTAAGAAATCATTTTTTAAAACGAAAACCCATTATTCATGAGTTGAACGATTTAGTAACGAGAGTTCCTCATTTAATAAAAAAATTAAAGTATACATAAAAAAAATGTCAATAAAAATCAGTCTAGTTTGCCTCATTTTATTATGTGCATTTCACGTTTTGATTTTGGACTTCAATCGCTACATCATGTCACCATATAATAATAAGTTAGTATCTTTCATTTTCTCAAAAATTAATGTTTATAAAAATATAAAAGTAATAACAATTTATTTATGGTTTAAACGCTGCTTATTAAATATTCATGAGTCAAGGATTAGGATGTAGGTTTCGTGAAGTGAATTCTCAGATACACTTGAATATCATGACCTTAGTTACACCGATTCGCGTGTACCCATCTCACGTCTAAATTACGTATACATTTCATTTGCATTTTTGATAAGCTCTTGTACTGAACATTTTGTCTTGTTCCCATTACAATAAAGTTTATTTTTCTGCAACTTAAATATAGGATGTAATTACGTTGTATTTTGGCAATTTTTGGTGTTTTTGCGATTTAAAATAGAATTAATTTCAATGACATTAAGGTTCATATTTGTCTACAACCAATAGTACATTTTTGCGGTTTCGGGTTTATTATTTAAGAAAAGTTTATATAACAGGGTACCATAATTTCAAAAAGTGTCTTTTTGTGCTGAGTTACGGTTGAATTTTGTTTGTAATGTGATCATGAAATTGTAATGCAGCTCACAAGTCTTCGACAGGAGCAGGCGTATTCAACGATCTTCTTTGACCGTCTACGAAAAAGTGCATTGCCCTGTGCCCGCGTCGGGTTTTACATTTTGTATTGCTTTTATTTGCGTCGTCACTATCTACTCAGCTGAGTTAGGAGTCTTGACCTAGCCTAATGTGATTTGTATTGATGACTCAACCGGCTACCATTAAATTGAACATTGAAACGGCATTTCGGTCAGACACGTTGAGTTTTCTATTAGATATTTCTGGGTTGATTGATATGTTGAATTATGATTAAACATTGATCGTATTTTGGTAAATTAATTGGTAATTAAGGTATTGTTGGTAATTAATTAAAAGGTAATTAGTATTATTTCGAGCAGCTTATAAGGTACGGTATGCTATCTTCTTTCTAGTTTTACAAAAAGGTTGGTCGACACATTAATGGTAAATAATATAATCGACTACAATAATTATGTCTACACTATCATCTATTATCATGTCTCTGATAGAAATTTAACTGACTGACTTAACTGATGTTCACCTCATGTGTGATAATTGACATCTTGACACTTAACCTTATTAATTTAAAATAAATGTGTTGTCTAGTTATAATCCACTCATACTTATATTCTGCACTCCTTCAGTTACCATAGATTTTTGTGTTATTTAATTATCAATCAACATGAAAATAACGCAGCGTCTGATCAAAATGAGTAGCAAATGTTTCGGTTGCAAGTTTGTTAACAAAACGTTTTCGGAAGAAAAGTTAAGAAGAAAGATACTAGTATCATAACGAAACACTGAAATAAATTGATACTATCTACTAGCACCTTTTCCGAAGATAACATAACTCCTTGCGAAATCCATCACGATTCAATCAATCCGCGGTAGAGATAATAATTAATTGAGCTTAGTAATTGAAAGCAGTGAATTGGTTTGGACGTTGGACTCCCGAACAGGGAGGGAACACCGAAACATCGAAAGGAAACTTGAACACAGGAGAGTTCTCCATAATATTCTCAAAGGTATATGAAGTCCGCCAAGCCACACTTGGCCAGCGTGACGGACAATGGCCTTTACCCAACAGTGGGTAGTTACGGGTTGCAATGTGATAATATTGATGAGCTTACCTATTACTGAGCCCAATCTCAATATATCTGCTTGCAGCCATCGCTGGACCATCTTGCTAACTGTTCCATTTTCACTGAAAATGGAACAGTTAGCAAGAAATGTTTGGGGAAATAACTTCGAGAGGTACTTCCAGCGTACCTATATATGTAGCAAAATATGAGAATACGGGAAAAACTTTTTTAAGAAATATACGAGTAATACCTACTCACCAATGATTATTCACCAGCTCTTCCTTTGAAAGCAGCCCTAAAGGCAATAGCTGCAACTCGGCTCCCAGATCGGCAACAAAATTGCCGGCCAAGCTGAATGTGTTTGATGAACCCCAAATAAATTAAACACTGAAAAAGTAATTGCGCAATAATAGTAGATATTCCTTACATACTTGAATAAATACAACATTATATCCAGACAATTGGAAACTAACTAAATACTTTGTTATTTTTGTTTTTTTCCATACTTAATTATCTGTTTCACGGGAATTTAAACTAAGTCAAAGTTATTTTAGCAAGAGGAATGTTACTTTTTAAAAGAAAACCTAAAAACAAAGAAAATTGTTAATAATAATTGTGTCGCTTAAGACGCGTTGTACAGTGGTATTAAATATCAAAAGTATCAAATCTCTGCTCGGTTCAAAACGATGAATCTGCATACATACACGTAATATCTTGAACGTGGGCACAGAGCCATTGCATTTTGGTAACGTGCATGTTGTAATCTAAACTTGAAATTCAAGGACGCAGTTAAAAACCGGCGAAAAAAATGTAAGACGGTGCATCCATACGCCATAATGCAAGTGCACTGTACATAAAATGATACGAACCTAACGTGTTTGATCGTTGCAATTTAGTTGTGATCAATTTTTTAGCTGTACTAAGAAATGTTCTCAAGCTTTGTAGTTTAGAAGTAATGTCTAAGTATAAAGTTGTATTAAAAGACATATATAAAGTGTAGGTAAATAATTAATTTTTTTTATAGATGTGTTACCTATGTAATTCATCCCCAAGTCCATGCAACTCCCCAAGTCAAGCGTGCGTAAAGAAAACTATTCAAAAACACGACGTAATACGTGATCCGCAAAACGTGTTATGAGAGTGTACGGAAAAATGTTGAATCTCATTTCTATGTGTTTCACTCGGAACGAGGTGAAATAGCAGTTTTGGCATGTTTTGTCGAAAATAAATGTGTAATCTAATCTTCTTCGTATACTTTTCTTACGAAATTTATGGTAAACTATAATTATGTATACTCCATGTGTGGAGTACTGCTGTCACGTTTGGGCTGGCGCCGCCAAAACTCATCTATCAGCCTTGGACTCGATGGAGAGGCGTGCTAAGAGGCTCACTGGTGACCATGAATTGGCTGAAACCATTCTCCAAAGTCTCGAGCACAGGCGCAGGGTCGCCAGCCTCTCGTGCTTCTATAGGATGCATTTTGGAGAGTGTGCGCAGGAATTGTTCGAGGTAATTCCACCATCCCCCTTTCTCCATCGAACAACCCGACGTGCGGCGAGCATCCACCCATACGTCGTGTACATTCCACCAGTACGAACGAAAAGGTTTGCGTCGTCGTTCATGGTGCGTATTGTGAAGGACAGGAATAGTTTGCCTGCGTCGGTGTTTCCACCTGTGTATGCACATCATACACAGGCGTCTTAAAGAGCAGAGTGAATAGGCTTTTATAAGTTGGTGCGTTCAACACCTTGGACTTCATCGCCACTTACTCGTACCATCAGGTGGGATTGTAGTCATACATTAACTTATTTAATTAATTTATTAAAAAATTAATTAGAACAAAAATTACGATTCATTATAATTAATATAAAAAACTTCAATTGTTTTTTCTTTTGTCTTTTCCCAGATGAATTCAATGGCAAAAGCATTGATAATTATAATACAAACAGCTGCCACACGATGGTTATTTATAATGGACAAATAGTAACCAGAAATCTATGGACATCTCCTACAAAAGATTTAGAGATATAGATATGTATGGATATCAGGCAGACACAAAGAATTTGTCAAAGTGGGCATAGTAAAGAAAATGTCCGACACTTGTATCACAATTTCCGTCATTGTGTAAATAAAATAAAAACAATTACTTAATGTAATTTAATGTTATGTAACACCGCGATTGTTGTTTTTTTCATAACATTTATCATAGAATTGTACCTATGCATAAAAAGTGTTCAGTGATTTTTAATCATAAATCATGTAACTTTCAATTATATCTGAATAGTAAAGCCATTGAACATAATTATTATGTATCAGAGTGAAAGCAACGTTTCAGGTTTACATAAAAATATGCTGAAATTTTCGTTAGAGGCTGTCTACCATTTTCCGTATATTTCGTATACCTACCTGCGCGAGATCAAGCGTGTACCTACGCGCGTTGATCTTGCGTTGGGTAGGTATCCATTAGCATATTTTACCCGTCATAATAATATGTCTGTTTGGCTGAAAATAATTTTATGCTACTTGTAAAGATGCTCATATCCTCAATATGAGGGTTAGATTTACAAAAAAAGTCTTGCAAAACCATAAATACCAAATACTTTTATTTTCACGTAAAAGAGCAGCCCTATCAGTGACTGCTTAGTGAGAAATAGGAACAGGCAGGTGTGTACGGGTCTCCAGCCATCTTTGAGTCCAAGCCGACCTCAGGGGAGGTCGGCTTGGACTCGTGGGGCACCCTGCTGAACAACGTACAAGTAAAGGCGTCCGATCCCACTTTTCGGAGGTCGTTGAACTCTATACTAATAGAGACAAAATATCCTGTTAAACTTATTTTATTCCTAGGCCACAACTTTTCACTTCGTCCAAGGGCGCGGTAAGAGAGCTGTCAAACTCCCGCTAGTGATGGGGTTACATAGTGTTGCACTCCCCTATTCCGGTATTTCATCTAACAATACTGACCAGTTTAATCCCTAAGGTAGACTCTAGGCTTGGTGATAGGGTTGAAGACCGGCTGGCAAGCTACCAGCTACCAATCTCTTGCTTGAGTCAGGCGCGAAACGACTTGTCTTGTTCCGGCTGTGGACTTGAGTGACCTATTTTCTTTCTTTCCCCTTCCTTGATTATTTGCCGACAACGCATCGGTGATGCTTTTGGTGTTACTGATGTCCATGGAAGACGTTTACCAGTTACCATCAGGTGGCTCTTCTAATCCTTTGCCGGCTATTAACATAAAAAACAATCTGTCTGAGCAAACATATGTGTAAGTAACAGAAGTTGCATAAAACGGCTCTGTTCCTTATGATACCTGTTTGCCACAAAATTGTCTATGCCACAAGGAATACCTGCAGATAATTCAAATGTGTAGGCGTATTATTAAAAAATTCTTCATGTAACTTCCACCAAAACAGCAGGAAATACAGCGCACAAGTATCAAAACACTTAGAAAGAGTTCGGAGCCGCAATGTCACCCCGCGCGGGTTCAATCGCCGAACCGGCGCGGGAGAAAGGGTTCGAGTTTGAGAATTTATTTTATTCGCAGTAATCTCCGTGTATTTATTAGTCATTATTTAGTATCATTATGGCCAGCAGCAAATAAAATTGCTATATCATAATATAGCCAAGCTGGCAAATACGCTTGTTGTTTGAATTAAGGAGAAAATTATGCGACATATGTTTGGACAATGCTACCTGCTCAAGATTTAGGTCCAACTTAGGCTAGTGGGTTTCCGTCTATCAATCTTTGATATATCAATGAGGCAAATGAGTTTTAATATCAGACAAACGAAATAACTATACCAGCCCGTATATTCATATTTTGGTTCCCAATGTATGCTTATAATTTCCAACGCGTATATGCAGAAGTGCCAGTTTCGCTACTTTTGAATTGCCCGACTGCATCCTTTGGTGTTTCATCTTTCTAGGAAACTGTAAAACTTTGAATAAAGAACGTTGCATCCAAGCGTACTCCCAGTGCACTATGATTGGCCTTTTCAGAAGCTTTATGGATACTCTTTTACGAATCCTCTTTTGATATCCTGCAGTTTTCTGTAATGTTGTTTAGGTTCATATCAATAGTAGCAGATATGAAACATTACCATTGCATATGGATATGTAATGTTGACGCTCGTGTTGCTTGCTATCTGCTGGTTATGCGAAACAATAATTATGTTTTTAAATTCCAAATTATAACAGTTACTGATCATACCAATTTGACCAATTTAAGGTATCTTTAAATAGTGTAATTATGCGTGCTTTACTCGTAGTTAGAATGTAAGTACATAGCATTTGAACATCTTAGATTCGTGCGGGCAGGTAAAGACTCGATATAAAGCTGAAAAGCCAACATACTGACAAGAGTGCTTTTGGCAAGTTGTCCTGTTAAGTTAGTTTACTTTGATCATACAAATGACATATTTCTCATATAGATTTCCAATACGTCATCAGTCACCGAGGATGACGACCCTGGATACCAAATGATGACATTGGGCAGTGAAAGTTACAATATTAGATGGAAACTGGTTATAGAGCGTGGATGCATACAAAATATATTTTTTTAAAGTAGATACCACTTTTATCATTACGGGAGAAAGTAGCCGACCTTGCCTTGCTATGATGTAATTTTGAGTGCATAGATATCACGTTTTAATATTATCTTTATTATAGAGAAAGTAACGAAAGGTGAGAGACTTACTTATATTTTCTATCAATAATTTTCGCTTTCAGTATCTAATTACGTGTACGCTAGATTATGTCATTATTTTCAGCAACTAAACGCAGTAATCGTCTTTGTGAATAATTAATTAACTTTGATAAGGTATTTGTAAAGTAAAATTTTGTTTTCAACAGATGTGGGTTCTCGTCGATAAACCGACAATCATTAACTTAAATTGTTGCAAAAAAATTGTACTTTCGTCCTCTCCCAACCAGTTACTCAGTACGTTGCCCTTTGGACATTACTACTACCCAAATATAAAATTGGTATGCTTTCTTTGTCATGCCCGTACATCGTTCTCGACCGTGCAACAGAGTCAGACGCTGCAATCATTTGTTTAGGCGCCGCCAGCCAAATTGGTTTCGTATTGATGTCCCAATGGCTCAGACCTTAAGGCAGGTCATGATTAAGGTCATGTTGTCGTAGGCTTAGAAATGTCGTATCTCGTAGTTTTACTGTTACCTAAACTAGTCAAGTAAACCAGTAACTCAGTAAAGCTTAACAAACGTGTCTGTAACATTGATAACTAATCTTTTGGCTAAGTTGTTTGAGACAATATTTGCAAATTAAAATTATTGTAGGGCTTAGGAGACAAGTGAAAACAAACAAAACTCAATTGTGACTTCACTGTACGAGATCTGATATCCCCCATTACTCACAAGTTTTTTTCTACTCCATTTTTACGTAATTAGTTATACATATTTATTTGTACAGTGTAAGATACGAATTTCGTAGATGTTGTTTTAATATCCAACGAACCGTCCCTGCTGCCATCTATATATTTCCAGCATCAACATAAAGTGCCGTAGCAAACGAAAAGTTGAAAAGCGCCAGGCAGTTGTACCATGTCCACTGGTTCGTAGTACACCGCTTGCATACCAGAGGGCGTGAACTATAATTTATGTTTTAAATGGCCAGATGCAATACTACCATTATTACAAAATGTGAGCAGTAAGTAGGTATCTTGAAGTGCTATTCATTTACAACCATTGACTTATTATTACTAAATAAGTCAATGTTAACAAGTATGGTTATAGAACTTGAATGGATTTTCTCATAAATATTTTTTTTTTTATATTTTACAAGACTGCTTTCTACCAATACAGTATACGTTCATAATTATAATCTGTAGGTACATAATAATAAATCTAACTGATCTTTGTCTGTAAATTGAAGATAAGTAGGTAGGTATGTGAAAAAAAATATTTCTGGGGGCCTTCATTATTGCAGTATACAGACGAAACAACGATTTTTATAATTTTTGTGTCTGTTGGTTTGTGGTTTTGTGCGCGCTAATCTCCGAAACGGCTTATCCGATATGGGTGCAGTTTTCTTTTAAATAATATAGTACGCTTTACTTGACATTTATTTATAATTTGAACTCTTTATTGATTTAGTACTTGTTTTATTTCAATCGGTTGATAAATAAAAAAGTTATGTCAGTTTAAAGAAATACGCCTAACCATTTCCGACGTGCGTACTATTGTCAATAAGGACGAATAATACACTGAATAGGTCAAAATAATTAATTGTAGGAATGAATTTTTATGAAGCTGATTATGTTTGAAAATTTAAGTTAGGTAAGTAGATACCTACTTTTATTATAATCTTCTTCATCTGAATCCGCATATAGCTAGGTTTGAGCACAAAATATAGAGAATGATTCCCTATATTTGTGGTATAAGTCTTTAAGATAATGAGTGCGAAGTATAGTTTAATTTGTTAGACAAATGTAGGTAGTTAACATACATTTAATTGCATTCGTTGCATTGGCGACTCTACTGATAAGAGGAGAACATAATATATAGCATAATTATAATAAATAAATAAGTTATTGGGATATGAAACTTATTTCTATATAGAACAGTCGTTGGCTGCAGGGATGTAGTTCGAGGATTGTCAGCGCGCTGCCTGAAGTTGATGTTAAGAGCCCGTTTAGAAAGTACTCTTTTGAGTAAATGTATTTCGCTGTAGTGATCGACTCATTAACCTTGAAAAAGTTCGTTGATGATGGATGTTAATTCTTTTGCTGTAATATAAAAGGTGTCTACTTGGTAATTTGGAACTAACATTGCAAAGATTTAATGCAAATCAATATTCAAAGTTAATGTTTGATTTGATTCAATAATTATTTTATTAAATTGTTATTTATGACTATTTAATTGTTAGTTTTGTATGTAGTGTTGACAGTTTGATATCGATCAATTCAAACAATCTATTTTGTTTCTGGTTGCGTAGTGGTTACGAAAATGGATAACTTCAATGTCGATCGGATTTATTTAATTACTTGTCATTGTGGGTTGCGATGACGATGATGATGAAGATAATAGAGTAAAATAATAAGGTATTCAGGTATTAACAATGAATTATAATCTGAATTATAATAGATACTTTTATATGAACCCTTAGTTTTAAACTTTCACTTCATATACTTATTATGTATATTAATATTCAGTTTTTGACATTAATAAATGACCATTATAATATCAATGTTAAATGAATAACATAGCAATACAAAATACAAAATCATTAAAAACAAGGAATGTTACAACAAAAGTAGAAGAGGGCCACAGTAAGAACGAGCGCTCCTGTATTATTACGCACACAGATAGCATAGGACTGAAGAATAAACAAAAAATATACAATAACCTTTTCCAAGAATAAGCGGGACGGAGTACGGATCTTATTTTTCTCGCGGACTTTTCAGTCGCTCTTGGGTGGGAAAATGGGGGTATGTGTACTGGAGGGGGGCGCCCCACCACCCACTGCAATAATACTGCGTCACTATTTTGCGCCATTACCTACACTCGCTTGGTATTCTATAAGTAGCGTGGCGTTTAGAATGTACTTTAATTGAGATCTGGAGGAACTGAGCGAACATCTGTAGCTAATAACGGGAATATGCAGATTAGATGGACGATACGGGCCGGTAACTGCCTACCTATACCCTAACTGGTCAAAGTTATCATATTTAGGGTCTACTTTACTTAAGGCTCTGTTTTTATATTGATTGATTTCCAACGAATCTCACCTCAAAATGATTTTGTCTAAACCAGCGTAGGGGACGGAAATAAGGAGTAAGTTATGTCTCAACGATTGGCTCATTAATTGCGTTATTTAATTGTGTTGTACAATTCGCTTTGCTAATATAATTCTTCTATACAATGATGTGAGTATACAGTACAATACATTGTCATACGAGTCAATTCTATCATGAATCAGTAATTACAGGTTGGTATTAAACTGAATTATGGCCTGTACTGGGGCGTTTTATTAAATTCACAACGCCAATTTCGTACTACGTGTGCGCTGTTTAATTAGGATTACGGGACGACTAAACGCTTTAAAGGTACCATCACATTGTTGATAAATGTTGCTTCATTCTCAATGCGCAATATTATCACATTTGATAAAAATAGTTGGTTTTTGTAATTATGTGCATGAACATAACTAGAGCAATAAAAACCTTACTAAGTACGTCAAAATCTTTGAATTAATATTCAAAGACTTAAAAGTAAAGTGTTTGAAAAATCAAATAAGAAATGAAAAACAATCAAAGCAAATGTATTAGTACCTACAGGAAAATCTATTTTAATGTAATAGGGTTATAATTTTATATTTATTTAATAATATGACAAAAAAGGCATGTAAATTACTCGAAGTAACATTGTGCAAAACAATATCGAAACAAGGTGACGTTGGTCGCAAAGTGGGAACTACTGGCAAACAATGTTAAGCTTTAATAAAACTCCATGAATAGTTATACTTAAACAGACTGGAAATGCAACTATCTGCTGTGAGGCACCTAAATATATCCCTGTGTATCTCTAGGTCCGGAGACACAGCGCGTCTACCACATAATAAGTTTATAACAATTGTTTTACATAGCGAGTAATCCATTGCGGGTTTGCTTGATTTTTACTAAATATCTTAGTGCGAAAGTGGCATTGGATAGGTTCAGAAGAGGGAATTTTGTTGTTAGAACAAGATAGTTGTTTCGAGTTAGAGGGTGGGTGTGAGGCGACGGTCCTTTGATTCCGGCGAGATTAAACGTGCGGCAGACGGTGGCGCCTCTATCGATTGTTGTTGTAATTACAACGCTATCCTCGCCCAGTCGCAAATGAAATTGTTCCGGACAGAGCCTACTATGGATGCCAATGTGTTATTGCAGTTGTTGCAAGCGAATACCGATGTATATATATTTTGGACCACATGCGGTTATTGCGTACTTGCGGTATATTTTTGTTGAGGGTAGGTATCAAAATTGATTTCAATTGAACATTCTGTTCTGTTAAAGATAAATTCCTGTAGTGCTCTTTTATTTTAAACTACTAAGTAACTTACCTCACTTCGCTTTGGGTACCTATGTTTAGAATAAATAAATGTAAGTAATTCAAAAAATGTTTAGACGGTTTATTAAAAAAAAATTTAAATATCTTTTTTGAGGCCCAATTGAATGACAACATTTTTACCATTAATTTATTTAGTTTTATTTAGTGTCACAGACAAAAATTCTAAAAATCATTGTAATGAGATCTAGTGTTAATAAAAAGGTATGCAACCATTATGCAACAATAAAAAATGTCTCAACTATTTAGAACTTATTAACCGATTAGTAAAAGTTATATTATATAATTATACATTACGTGAATAAATTATGATGATGTTTAACAACGTCATCCAACTACAAACTTGAAAATGTAAATCAAATATCATAATCATAATAGGTACAAGGTACAATCATAAGGACAAGTAGGAAGTGTACCTAAGTTCTTTCTTATCCACCACATTTTGTAGTTTCTAAGTTTTTTTTATATTCTCATACACCGCGCGAACATGTGTTAAAATCATTTATGCCATATATATTGTAATTAATATTAACAGGCATCATTATTAGAAGCACCGTTATGCGTGAATATATCAGAAGCGCCTGTTAAAAAAAAATTGTAAGGTACTCAGGGTATTAACTATTTTTCATATTGGATTATGCATTTAGATCTATCTCACTTTCTCCTGTCTCCTGGTTCTTATTTAGTTCGTATTTGTCGGACTGTATCACCATTTTCCGAGTTCGTTGACATACATGTTTGCGGTAGAGTGTGTCCTCTACCATTGTCATGCACATTATTTGAATCAATCCAATATGTACAGATTGGCGTGTACTTCTCGTAAAATTTGACAAAAGTCAGACACGACAAAAACATATATTGTATTAAATGCTACGTAATAATTAACGTTGAAAGGCGCTTATATCAATTAGCTGCCCACTGCAAGGCACGGATTTCATCACGCCGCTCAAAGAATCGGTGGAATATTAATATCGTTATCGTGCGTTAAACAATCCATTTGAAGAAATAAATATGGGTATAGTAAAAATAAAACTACAATGCAACGAGTATAGAACACGACGGCTGCGCAGTGCGAGAGATGTAGGCCACAAATCCACAATTGGATCCGAAATACGAATGGGAACAGAGAGAGAATTCCAATAAAACATTCGTAACCCTCAAAACGTATCTACGTCTACGAATCTACGTGATGTAGACGCCTTCCCACGCATGCGTACAACACTCGTACAGAACAAACGGACAGTGCCAATTTCAATTGTAGAAAAAAAATAACCAATTCCAAATGGAGAAGCCTTCGCGGCGACCAATAGGAGCGCTTACAGTCGTAATGCCGACTGTGTAGGCGGGGCGAATGATATCTAGCATTGGAATGTACGTTGTATTTGTTTTGCTGGATCTGAAGGCTTTATTGCGTGGTGTTTGAGCCTCTTTCCCTTTGAGGAAGACTGAGGCGGAAAGCTCGCTACGGTTTTGGGAACAAACATTTCACATAATGTAACCTTTATGTAGCATTGCGACCTCTGAAGCCTCCGAATGGATGCCCTGAATGTATTCACATCCACCTGGCATCCACCTTTCAGGCCCAAAACTAAGGTGTTCTTGAACTGCTGGTATCATATAACAAGTACCTAAACCGAGTAATCCGGAAATAAACAACAAAGTATCTGAGGTAGTCGCGAGCTAAGGAATGGATAAACATAAAGCTTCCGATATCATTAAGGAGTGTCTCTTTGCATTTATATATAACAGTGAGTATTGATTTTTCGATAGGGAAAAAACGAAGGCAACGATCTATGCAGATCTGGAGTGCTCTCGGCACATCAGATGGCACCGGCGGGGCAGCCTCCGCAGACAATCGAACTGGGGGGGCCCCCACCGGAGGTCGGAGAACCGACAAAGATTATGTGCCACATACACCTTATAGTCGTATAGCTAAGCGTTAAAATTCCTTCAAGAGTTTGTTTATATATTGTTTAGTGTACGTGCTCTAACGTTCAATAGTAACCTTGTAAACTAAACCAACGTTTGCTAAAACGATTTCATTGGATAAATGTATATTATGACCGAAACATGTATCACGTAAATCGTACGTTATGAAACGATTTCTGTACGTAATATAAATGATTAATGAGTATTCATAAAGAATTTACACATTTTAATTAAGGCTGTATTAATCTGTTATGAATTTCATACAGCCTTATTCAGTCAAGAACGTGATAAATGACTTAACCAATAATGTAAGGGTACATAGCGACTTTCATTAAAAAACTAAGAGACAAAGTAGCACACAGGGGTTCTGCGAAGGCATATTCATTTCTATCATTTGATTTATCTTTGCCGATATCGACCCGTCGCTCGGCGGCGACTTCCCATTCTCGAAGTAAAACACGGCGGGAAGGAAACCGCGGGATAAACCGCCCCCCACACCCCACACCCACCCCGCCCGATCTTTACGTTTCAGGAATAAATATTTCAGAGCGTGTGCTTCGGAAGTTAAAGTTATGTATCGCCCACGCTGGTAACAATCCGAGAATGAGAAACGCCCGCTCACTTTTATGTAAGTTGTTTTCGTGTGCTGTTATTAAGCTTGCATGTCTGCGTGTGTCTTTCAGCTTTGTATATATGGAAGTGAAATTCAGGAAAGCGACGGTAAAGTCTCTTAGTTACTCTGTAATTTTTTTAGTGAACCCAGGGAAGATTATAAAATATTCTCAGTCGTGTAATTCTCACTGTATGTCTTATAAGGAGGATATAAACAAATATAAATATTTAAAAAAGGAGGAACAAGGCTCATTCGTAGCTTTTACTTGCTTGTTAGATACGAAAAATTAGTTTTAATTACAGATTTTAATTATTTTAAAGCAAGGCATCATGTGTAATTTTTTAAAAAGTCATACTTTGTGATTATCATGTGCTATGTGATGAAAAATTCCGTCCACTTATACTAAGTTACATCAAACACAAGGACACAGACGCGGCGATGAGTCGCTCGCACCGCTATTTTGTAAGTGACATCTCTCGCGTCGTAGCGGTCGTCGACGTTAAAAAACGTCACAGATGTCGACGGAACCCCGCTTCACAGGGTCCCTTTTTTCGCGTAAAAATACGTAACCTAACCAAACCTTTTTTTAAACGTGTGGAAAGACCTTCGTCTCGTCCAACCGGCCCCGGGAAGCCGGACAGGTGTGTGGAACTTGAACCCACCAAAACCACAATTGATGTCGACGCCTACCGCATTGGTGCCGGGACTGTGTGCTAATCTCCCTCCACTGCCCCGGCGCAGCCTAACCTAACCTACCCCAACTGTCCCTCTGGAGTATTTATTCTTACTCTAGACATCTGTGACGAAGTAACATAAATTTGGAGCACTCTCAAGGTGGAGATGTGATTCGGCAAATAACTAACCTAACCTATTACATTATGCATTTAATATTATCACTTCTTTATTTATTAAGGGGTCCATTGACATGCGCTCCTTAATATTACTTGGGATACTACATACTAGTGATAAAGAAAGATAGCTAGCTAGATAGCTAAAACAATATTTTATGTTTATAATAATATTATTTATAAGGGTTAGGTATTCCACTTTTTAACTCAGACTTAATTTTGGCCTTACAAATAACGGACCCATAAGAAGGCCGTTATAGGTCAATTTTTATGATTTCATTCTAAAATCCATTGGTTCTTATTCGTTATCGATATAATACTCATTACTATAATTTAAAAAATAAAACCCGTAATATATTATTTTATATGTTGGTGTACAAGGATTGTTCGTTGAGATTTTTAAAGATGATTTTAATATATTAAGCATTTAATGTTTCGTTTAAATGAAAGAGCTTTTTATGTAGTTTCCAGTTAGTACAGCGTTACGTAGGTACCTACAGCGCGTTTATATGACACGATAGCTTTCGCGCGGCTGCCGCGCGATCGCCGCGCGGTCTCCTCCTGGTGCATAGTAAATTAAAACTTTATTGACTAGTCCACAACCAAATAATACCATTATAATACCAAAAAAAAATTTAACCTCTACATCGATAACACAAAGTCTGCCTATATTAAAATTTCCAAAAAAATCCCTGTAGCCATTGACTCATAGTAATAATAAGTCAATGCCTGTGGCTAACTAATTTTTGAGTTATATTCAATCTCATTGAGTTATATTCAAGCCTACCATAATAATTTGTATAAATAAAAAAAAAGTAGCTCAAATAAATCCGTTGTTACATTACATTATAGTTTCATCTTTATATTACATCCGTTATCATACAATACGAGTATGTTATGCATTAATAGTCCGTGTTAATAAAATTACGTATGTTACGTGTACTTGAACTTTGAGTGTTTGAATGCATCAACAGCAATATAAACGACTGCATATACTAGCAGTCACGGATCGATTAGAATGAGAGTTGATTATTTATCACAAACTGCGTATAATTTATTACTCGGCAGTATACGCCTCCTCGCGTCTTGGCTATCATCATTAAGAGGTATAAGGAAAAATAAAAATATACTTAATACATTATACATAATAAAATACATATAATATATAATACTCTTTACGTAAGTCTTAAAAAACAATATAATTTATTTATACGTAACACGTGCAGTGAAGCTTAAAAAATCTGCATTCTTCCTACATAATTATCTGAATAATCATGTAAATCTAAAAGATAATTACATGGCCGTTTTATTATTTATTTATTTTATTTATTTCTTATTGTAATATCTAAACTAGGTTCACAAAGGGCGGACTTAACAACGTTTTCTTGTTAATTAACAACGTTAATTGTAACGGTTGATAGTAAGCGCAGTTTTTCCTAGAAGTTAGATAGGAAACGAGAAGCGATGGAAAATATTGCGACGTTTATAGGATTGTAAAGAATTCCGAAAGACATTAATAAAGTAGATACGATGTACTGATAAACAATTCGTCATGACTAGGGTTGCCTAAATTTTTTCGAGTTAATATATAAATTTACTATTTTATTGAACAAAAAATATATCACAAAACACGTTAAATACACATAAAAACATAAGTTGGCTCAATAAAAACGATTTTCTTGCAATTATGTATACGCGCTTTAATACGATTATTACGACGAAATTAATTTTTTTATTAATATTGATTTATTTTTATTGATTTTGGTTTAAACTACGTTTTACTAAAATACAGTGTTTTTGCTTTACTTACTCCCTGAATATAATATAGTAATAGTTACTTAATATTATAGCTTGTATGATTGGCATCCCTATATGTGGCACTGACATCGTCGCGCGGGTTAATAATACAAATTGTTTCTTAATTAAGCATCGTACCTACCTTAAAGAACAATTCCCCAAGTGAAGTGCTTCGCAAATATTCGATACACTAAGGATGTTTATTCTATAATTATTTGAAATTTGAAACGTCTCCACAATTGCATTAAGAAAAAAATCAAACACCGAAGCAACCTTGCCGAAGCGTAACAAACCAACTGCTAAGATTAAGGGGCACACTTAATATTTATAGTAAGAAAATATTATTATAGACGTAGTAACATTGTACGAGTAGTATCTACGTAATACATTCACGTTGGAGATTGATTTGTGAATTTATTTGAGATGCTATGACGCATAAATACTTCTACGAGTATGCGCCGCATGTTACGTACTAGTACGTTAGTGTGATAAACGTACGACGAATGAAACTGAAAGCTGATAAGAAAATTACTGAATGATATTTTGGTTTGAAATAGTAGGCTTCAAGTTATTGAAATTGTGTTTATTGAATAGTTATGTAGGAGGCATATAATTATTATTATAGGAAATGTTGAAAGTGTTTTCGTCATGGACAAAGAGCGGCCTAAAAATTTCATAATGCAATCAACATTTTTTATGATATCTATTGTTACTGACATTTTCATTGCAATAATCAATAATTACGCAAAATGCATAATTATTTATTATTGCAATCCAATCTACGTACCTACGTATTCCTAATGGAACATTCGCTAACATAATGTTTTTTAGTAAGTTTGAAAATATTAAGATGTTGGTTTATTTCATATCACACGTAAGTACAAAGTTTAATGATATTGAACTAATTTACGTTACATATAGGGATATTAATGGAAATACACCGAAAGGCACAATAGGGGATCGTAGGACATACAGAAGATACGTCGATCATTATTTCATTATTTATGTATGTACAGAGACTAACTGATTACATATTTTAGTTAATTTAAACACTTGCAGTCCTATATGTTGGAGGGTTGTATTGTTTTTGAATTATTTGACTAAATCAATAATAAGGACTAAATCAATAATTTAAAAATATAGGTTTTTGTTAGGACGAGAAGATTTTTAGTGTCTTATAGAATATATATGTGTTAGAATATATATGTATATATGTATATGTGTTATATTATAATAGTAAATACTGCACTGAACCAGGTCAGCTAAATTATTATAGGTTTAGAATTGCAATGATGGAGCAGAAATAATCAGTATTTTTATGCAATAGCTGTATTAAAAACATTTAGTTACGTCATAATAACTGCAGATTACGGAACAATGAATGGTATTTATATACCAATTGTAAACAATGGCCAGTTTTTCTTGGTATTCTTGGCATGCTAATGATTTGTTACATATTTTCCATTCAGTTTTTTTTGTCAACGAGCAGTCGAGACATCTGACTGTAGGTCGTCGCCGTTACCCGTGGTACCCATTACCCGTTACGCCGTTACCCGTTACGCCGTTACCCGTTAACCGTTACGCCGTTACCCGTTACGCCGTTACCCGTTACTCGTTACCCGTTACCCGTGTTACATCAGCAACACCACAGGCATCCCCGATGCGTTGTCGGCCGAGAAAGTAGGGAGAGAAAATAAAATATTGGCTCTCCAGCAGCCGCCAGCAAGTCGTTTGTTACCGGCTTGTATCGCCTTTTAAGAACCCTGGTTTACTGGCATGGGGTCATTATTTTTGGACTCCCTAAATGACTGCGCATTACACCAACTCGACGTCGACTCAACTCCGACTCGACGGTTCCGTTCCGTTCATGGGTGTGCGGCGAGTAGTACATATCTTTCAAGTAAACGTTCGAAATTCAACCTTGCGCCGCAAGATATAAAGCTCATAATCGGGATTTAGTTTTGTCGACGAGCCGGTGACGGGTGGGAATTGAGTGGGTCTAATGTGCGCAGTTCTTAATACGGCCAAAACTCTATTTTCCATGTAAACTATGTTTCGTCGATTCAGTTCTTATCTGCTGATTATTTGTGCCATTTTTAAGCGAGAAAGACAGAAGCTATGCTTCTTTATTTTGATACTGCAGAGATACGGGATAAGGGAAATACGAATTGCTCTAAATTATGACAAATATTTATATATATAAATATTCAAAACTATTGCGGATGTGTGAAAACCATTTCTCAATTCAGGAATATGTTTACGTAATATTAACTTTTTATTTTTGGTAGAGTTAAGCGACAGCCACTTAGTCATGTGTATGAATAGTATATCAATTTACCGCTGCTAATACTACGAGTACGCTGGCCCGAAACGCACTTCGCTAGTTTTTGAAGTGAAACATTTTAGTGGATTTCGTTCAGCGTTACTGCGCTGGGGAAATGTGAGTTACATTAATGGAAAGGACGGGTACGATTGCGTTAAATAATGACAACATTTGTATATTTTAATAGCACAACGTACTGTAAAACATGAATTAAAAAAATTACTTCCGCTTTTAAATTTCATACTGTGAAGTTTCAGCTCATCTGATGGCAGGGACTCCACACAACATTTTTTTATCTACAGTAATTATTATGGACATGAGTAACGTATCTAACAAGCCGACAATTTTAATTGTGAATTAGTCTTATCACAAGATGTAAATGAAAATTATCAAATTAGATAAATCTAAATTTCGATACAATTTCACGCCGTGCATTGAATTTCAGAGCTTTCTAGCGACACAATTGTCTATATAAAAATAAGTCATTTACAAAAATTATGAGCACTTACAAAGACATGAAAACGTCGGTCGGCGAGAAAACTCGCTCTTTACGAGCGAACTCGACAAAATATCACCTATAATTTTGAAGGAAACATCTGGTGGTAGGTTTGTGGAGTCACGTTGCCCTCCCCCTGAAGCACACGTATGTACAGAATAGATAGAAACCGTAAAGAATGATCGCGACATGAGACAGCACATGGAAGAAAAATAACACTCAATTTCGTTTTGTGTCGAATAAGAAAATCTTTCAGGCGATTTATACCGTCACGTGATGATTACTTAGAACTGTAATAATACATTTCTTTTAAGTTATGAAACGTCATTAACATTAAATGTTTGTTTTTTATCAAATTTAAATTTTTATTTCACTTTTTTATGAAATTGTAAACTTATTTGAAATTTTATTTTACTTACGTATCGTCCAAAATTTTATTTTTAACGTTCGAATGAATTTATTTAAATTAAGGTTTCATTAGTATCGTAGGTATAATAGGTATAATTTATCTCAAATGTTGCTTTAATAACTTTGTAAAATTTATATAAAACTTTTGTTTTGACTAAATTATCCTATCAAATCACTAAACAATCATGACATTACGAATATACTTTAATACTGTTCACTAAAGGGTCGACTAAACATTTAAAAATCAGCGACGATGACGTGGCAAATCCGAACCCTTTGCACAAAACAAAAATAGTTTATTGGCATTAAATTCTTACTGTTGTCCTGTTTTATTTTCATATATTAGTAAGAGAGATTAGATTTGGTGGAACGAATACTTGAAAATAGAAAGCTCAAGTAATGTTGGAAACCTCGAACCCTTCCATGTTATATGACTTGCGTCAGTGGAGATGCGTTCGGAACAGATCACTGTGCGGTAACGGAGTGGAAAAAACGCTTCTCATAGGGCAGTTTCAGAAAACTCGATCATTCCAATTTCGAATGCAAGTAACGTTTTCGATCTTCTTTAGTATTTTTAAACCGACTTCAAAAAAGGAGGATGTTATAAAATGTATATGAAGCAAGCCTAAAAGTTAACAAACTTCGCTTACTTTTGAGAACGACACCTCATCAACTCTGAAGCGTCTAGGTTTTCTCAGGATGTTTCCCTTCACCGAGCAAGGGATTATTAACATCAGAGATAGATACACATTGCGTCGAAAATTAAAGATGCATCCAGAACACTGGTATTCTAATCATTAACAAGTGGGTAATACCTAGGTGAGTAACGCCACGGTACTTAGTACAAAATTGTTTTAACGACAATTGTGTTCCGTTAGAAAGGTGTGGATTCGGTTACACTTTTTTAGAGGCGACCATCTCAGTCCTGAAGGGTAGCAACAAAAAAAATTATTCTATGAAATAAAATAACATGGATTTGAACTGCCCAGTTTATATAATACATACGTGTTTGTGATATGTGCCTTTCGTACGCCGCTTTAAGTAATCGTGATAAAAGAGACAGATAAATTAGACCGGGCATATATTAGAGAGGTTTACGTTTATTATCCGGTGACTTTTATATATTTTCAAATAATTCTGAGCACCGGGCTATTGTGTTACCAAAGGCGTCAACCGCGAGGTGGGTAATGTTATCATTCCATTAATTACAACAACCGCCCCCCTGCTTTTTAAAAGTAAATTAATCCGATTAAGGGAGGAATCGAAGAACCCGCTCTACGAGTTTATTCAGGCAACTTTCTTACGAATAATTATTTTTTGTAATTAAATCCATCAACACGATTTTTTCCTAATGATTCTCCCATGGGTATGGGGTGGCGGGTGACCGAGAGGGTGGATTTTTTTATATTTTTGTTATTCATGGCTGTGGAGCGTTATACTAAACATGGATCTGTTTTTAAATAGTAATTGTCTTATTGAAAATTAATTACTCAAATTAAAGTTATATTTAAGTGTTAACGGTATAATTAAATGTTTATTGTATTTCGTACGAAATCCATTGACTTATAAAATAGTAAACATCCATGCACATACTCGAACATTGTTTTAAATCGCACGCAATTGCGCATACAGTACGTACAATACGGTGTATTTAGTTCTTGATTTTGATCCTCTGCCCAGCAGCGATTTGTGTGTAAGATAGTCGTTTATTCTCAGATCTTAATTTTATTGGTTGTGACGTCTTACTTATACATATATGCCAATGAGAAATGTAATACAGCCCATTCTAAACTGTTCCATCTCTAAAGGTTCTTGGTTTTATTCTCTACCAGGCTTATATTTTTTGTATCAGATAATTATATAAAATAGTTTTATAAATATTTATTTATTCAGATTAGTCGTCACATAATTTGTAACACTTATAAAACATTTCAGAATTAAGTATTTTCGCAATATTTTTATGATATTCATTATCCATTATATTCGCATGGAGGGCGGCTGCTGCCTCCACCCGCCCGCAGTGTTAATGATATCTCGCCTTTAAAGGGCACATCATTTACTTACTTTTAGGAAAATTAATTGAAATGAGTTTTGACGATGAAAAGACGGTTATACAAAAGAGAACAGAACAGTAGCCACTAGGTGTCGCTCTGAGATAACTTGTTCGAGTTTAATTAATAATTTTGTGGCAAAGAATTCATTTATTTTAAATTCTTATATCTCTCAGGGCTGTTATTTTCATCAATACTTACGTATCTATATTAAAGGCCATCATATTAAAATAAATTGAGTCTAGGTAAGAAACCCGAGAAATGAACGTTTCGTAGAATTTAATTAGCACATTTATTCTTCAACGATGTTGTAGAAGGAGCACCTTTTATATTATATTTGCCGTATGTATTTACGTGATAATTTAATAGATGGACATAAAAATTCTCATTAATATTTTGAAGAAAATTAATTTGAATGGTTCGTCTTACTTAAAAGGCTTCATTTGTCATAATTATAGTAGGTACCTACATTACTGAATTAGTATCCTAGGTGCTTATTTAGCACAAAGCATACCTAGAGACCTAAATGTTTTTGATAAATTACTGATGTTATAAAAAATCTCGTGGTGAAGGTAAGCCTGGGAAAGTTTAGTCTTTTATCAATACCGCTTTATTCTAGAGTAGACAAATTATAATCATATTATGTAGTATGTGCTTCTATATAAAGAGCTGAATTTATTATAATATTCAGGTACTTATAGCGTTTTCAGGAATCTATTTTAGTAAATGAGTTTGATATGGCTTTCATCAGTTATTTTTGTTATAAAGTTAATAGCGTTTCAATAGGTAATATTATAATATTACTAAATACATAGGTACTGGCAACGATTAATATGTATATAAGTACTATAGAACATCATTTGGTACTAGTTTTTTCGGTCATCTTGATACCTAGTATGTAGCCTACGGGGTCAAATCAGTCATTGGATGTTTTTTTGAGAAATTTAAACTTAATGTAGGCTTTAGTATCGACACGAGTTCAAAACAATTTATTGTGTATTAATTGTTTGTCTGTGTCAGTATGTGAGTAGACGGAAACCACGTAACATATTTATATAGGCACTTGCCATTATGTGTGTGTAGATTATATCTCGGGTTTATTACTAGGATAATTTTTATTTCTAAAAATTTATTTCCGAAGGATTACAGATAATTATTAGTACAGTTTCTGAATAAATAACTTAAGCGACGAATCCTCCGTACGATCAAATACTAGCGGAAGCTAGTGAAAGCTGCCATCAATGTCAATAATCATTGTTATCAGGGCGCAGCGCCAGGGTTGATTAACTTGGACTAAAGGATAAACCCACTGTTCATTTTTAAAATTATACATATGTATGTACAGTAGGTACACATGTACAAAATAATATGAGATTTGGCGTAGTTACAGTTTATAAGCAGAAGAGTGTACAAAACGTATCAACAGACACTTGACATGTCTAGCAACTACATTATAAAACCCACCATCCATTCTGGAAAAAGAGTCTCAATAAAAATATGAAGAGTTAAAAGTATAAAAAATAGACCATTAAAACCGCCTCTTAACTGATTACGCTTGTGTTTATCTTCTTCCTCTGCCTCTGCTCTTCTTTATCTGCCGGCAAAGCATCGATTATATCTTTGGTATAAATGATATAATATACCAGGTATAAAGATACCTTTGGTATAATTGATGTCCATAGGCGACGATGAGAACCAACCATCAGGTGGCTCGGTGGCGCGTTTGTTGACTATTAACATAAAAAGACCGGCCAAATTGCCGCAATGTAGGGCAATAGAGCCACTCCCTCGGGGTAGCGGGCGGTGGTTCATCAATCTGATCTATCTGCGGTTCACGTGTCACTAACGTACTCCTACAGAAAATGATTTGTACAGCACTGTATATACCGCAAGTGATATACAAATCGTTACAAGATCATCGTGTGTCGGTTTGTGTGTCTAACCCGATTTTTTTCTACAACACAGAACAGAACAGAACTTATTTTGGATGGTTCATCACTGGATCTTCACTGATTTTTGCTGCATATCAGAAAGCTTAATATAGTATAGTATAATATACTTATAGGATTTTTTTGTAGTAATCTCTTCCTAATTTGAAAAATGGATAAGTTTTTATCAAATAATTTATTTCTGTATTTTAACGTAAACAGATGACAATTATACAGTCAGTTTCATAATCTTCTTAGGATCCCTCGGAGGTAAGAGGGACTAATCAAACCTGTGTAGGTTACTTACCACAAACCTAATTTTTTATCATTATTACAGTTTAATTTTCTGTACGGTTATTTATTTTCAGTTAATTTTAGGTCAATGGACGAATTTATTTAGTCAGTCGGTATGTTGTTTACTGGTACACTGACCGACTACAGTCCCGAGGGACCGGGTCTATTACAATAGATTGAGTAGGTTTATTCTTCTTGACGTAAGTCCATTATGATATTTTTACCCAAGCAGGAAAAGAATATCGTAACAGATTTTCTGATTTTGCTAATTTTTTATTTTCGCATCTTAGGTAGGGTATTAAACCCGCCTGACCACCACCTTTCTGGAATCAACTGTTCTTTACGAGTCTATTCCACTTTCATGTCATAAAATGTACATACATAATATACCTACGTACCGTTACGGCAATTACATTTTTTTTACCTTATTCCACTTCTTATATATATTTTCCGCAACCTGCGGCTACTTAAGTTTCACTTTTAATTCTACATCCAATGGCCTGATGATGATAGATGGTTAGTTTAGTCCAGTTCGCAGACGGTGTTAGAATATAAGTTAGTTAGTGTGTTAGTAAGTATGAGGGGATTGTAAGTAACCTATTTTATGTGATACCTAAATGTAGCCTTTTTATATCAAGAGAAAGTTCTCAGGTTTAAATTTTATTTGTGTTGTTCGGGCGCGGTTTCCCTTTGTTTTATTGGTTTCCCCGGGGCGGGCGGCGTAATGTAACGCTGCTTCTCCTTTTTAAGAACTGCGTGTGGGGAAGTGTGAAATGATGTTTTGTTTTTTACTTTATTGTACCGCTGGGTAATGTATACGGATTTGCGTATAAATCTCAGCTGGTTCATACTTTCAGCTATTACGTCTAAATCTTTCACGGGTTTGGTATTTGCCGACCTTTTGTGTTTAATTGCAATGTGGAAAATTTCTTTGTTATAAATGTTGTGAAAGTAGAAGTGGGGCTTATTATACTGCTGCTACCTTTTAGAGCAATTCATCTAATTCTACAATGAACCTAACATGTACGAGCATCAAAACATTTTGCTGGAGTGACCACAGTGATTTCATTCGAAATCTTTTAGATGACCTCCATAGGGTGTTTATCTTAATATATATAATTCGAGTGTGAGTGTGTCACTGAACTCCTCCTAAACGGCTTGACCGATTTGGTTGAAATTTTGTGTGTGTCTTCAGGTGGATCCGAGAATGGTTTAGATTCACAATTGGACCCGGTAGGTGGCGTTGCTGTCGATATATCACCAAAACATTTTTTAATTATAATGCGGTACGAAGTACGCTGGGACAACTAGTTACGTATAATACTCACGTAACTCGGTCGCCAAAATTGCCAGTTCTTTTAAGATTTCTTGCCAATACGAAAATAGGGGTTATTCCGCAAGAACTCTTCTTATTTTGTCTTTTTTATTGATATTTATAAATGTAATAATATTTTGAAACTACCAGTACAAAAGTAGCTACAAAACAAATTCACACCACCAAAGTTTAAAAATGCAAAAAAAACGTAATATTTTTTCTGTAACAACTCAACTTAATATCTTGGTATTTACACACAACGTAATCGCGTACCTACGTACGTACTAAGTGATTTTTCCGTAATAATATAACTGTGATAATGTAAGAAAGATGAGATCACTTGAAAAAGCGGCGGTCGGTCGTGGGTCACCGAAGGGCCGATACGTTCCGACAAGCATTCTGTGATGGTGCTATTATTATTAGTACCTACATAGTATGTTATAAAATACACCAATATAGTTATCCTACATATTCTATACTTATAACGAAACTGTAACGGTTTATTAATTATAATTATTATATTAATTATTTATAAGGTATTTTATTTACTTTATAGTTTATTATTGCAATAATTCCAAAAACAACAAACTTAAGATTAGTTTTTTTCTGTACATTTTTATTATCTCACAAACATTTTAACCGATTTGAATTTGCTTCTAACTGACCTACTAAAGAAAATTGTGAAGCTTAAAGCGCTCAAAGTTGGGGTAACATTTAGTTTGTTTTATTTCATTTCATATTTTCAATTTGAAGACCCCTTAGTAAAAAATTGCTCGTGCGAATAAGTACTTCTAATATTTTTTATAAATAGTGAGGCATAGTTTTCCCGAATCAAAATGATGGCGGTTACGTAACATGTAATCAATCCACTAGAGAAGAATAAAAGTTTAAGAAGTTAAAATCATCATACGTGATTATAAAAAAAACCTCACAACACAATATTAATACTGTTGAGTTTGAAAAAGAAATCGGTTCTATATTTAATTAGTATAAGTTACATCTCAACTGGCTGATCACAACTCAACCAATTGATCAACTAATAGTTAGAAATCGTTTATTGTGGGTTGATACACTACTTACGAGTAGGTTCATCAAAGTGTACGAGGGCTAATAAGCCTTAAGAAGATCTCATGAAGACTAATCCTCGTATCAGACGTGAGATAAGCTGAGCTGCTTCCACTGAATCGAATCTGCGTAAAGGCGATGATATTCTAATGCAGAATGGAAAAGAATTGCGCTGATTTTATTAATAGATGGGTAAATAGAAAATTTTTATGTAGGTAATTGATTTTTTAAATTTCTCTCTAACCATTCAAAACATTTATTTTTCTAAAGAAAAATATCGTTTTGAGCAATGTCATGGTAAGCAGTGTGAGTGAGGAGAAGTCGTGAAGAGTGAGAATAAAATTAAAACTACTTATTGGTATTTGACTAATAATAAAACATATTACCTACGTTATTGTTAAATAATGTGTTAGTATCTCAATGGCTTGGATTAGTCCGAACTTCCGAAGCAATCAAACCAATTCAGCAATGTTAGGTGTAATCGGTAACAGGCTAAGTGACCGCTAGTGGCTGATTGGAAGGATAAACAATAGGGCCCCTGCCTGCAAAGTTAGTTCGGGGATCGATTCCTGGCCGGGGCAGATATTAATGTGAGAGATAAATATTTGTTCTGTCTGAGGTCGAGGATGTTAGTTATGTTTTAATTTCGTTCTAAATGCCACCTGTGACACAGGTAATCTTATTTATTAAGTAAAGAAATTCATTTCATAAAGTCTTATACTGAAACTTAAACTTTTTTAATTCTATTATTATAATTTATGACAGTTTACCTCCAATTATGTTACTTAAAGTTAAAGAGTAATTTACCCAAGAAATCAATTATGGAGTTATGTAATACAGTTTGAAGTCAACGCGCTCTTTAATCACACATTTGCAAACAGCAAGCAACACTAGAAAAGGATTTCGACTAAAATATTTGACCTACTTTATTTACAAACGACACATAACATTGCAGACACAAAGTGATATACGATCGGAACAAGTGTTCCGCGAATGCTACGTACGTTTCGATGCAAATTAATATGCAAAATCATTAACATCTTAACGAGAGGAAGTGTTCGCCCTCCGATGAGAACTCATCGCTAGTGCCTTCACCGATCGATACACAATAACGCCTTTCAAAGCGTGCCATAAATAATATCACGGCTTTGAATCGTCACTAGTCATGACTTTTATTATATAAAAGTTAAATACAACAAACATTTAATTAATGTATTCAGTCCGTATACATGTAAGTGGATGGTAATACCTACGCATGATGAGTAAAATAGTTATTTTTAAAATTGTGTGTTATGAATAATCTATACAGCCAGCATTGATCAGTACGGCATCAGTAGGTACCAAAATTGAATAAAAGATAATAAGGACTTGGTATCAGAATTATTAATTAATTGATATGAATTATGTGATTTATTAAATTACGATCGACATCAAATAATACAATTTAAACTCCGTGACACAAGTACCTATTGATTGATCTTCGTAAACTATACGAAGTCTATTTTAATCTGACATGGTGATCTATTCTCTGAGTAAATGTACACAGAGGTTCCCGTTTTATGTGTGTGTACGCTCGTTAATCATAATTTCAGACGTTTGTTCGTGTGTATGTTGGTTCATAATATTATGTTTTGGGGATAAGAAATTAGTTAGTGGACATTAAACTTGGGTGGAGCTCGACTAAGGTATCTTGATCGGTGCGTTGGGAGTTGGTCAATACAGTATGGTGGAAACAAAATGTTATTTATCACTTGTAAGCAATAAAATGACGTCAATATTATAATTAGTTATTGAAAAGTAAATTTAAGTAGGTTTTTATTTTCGTTTTTCATTCGGTATCTTGTTTTTGCGGCACTTATCAAAAATGGAACCATAATCATTTTATTCCTCTGCTTGTAGGACATTTTTTTCAGTGTCTATTTAGACCATCCATCCATCCATCAGCGTTTGTGCGTCTACTGCTGATAATTTATTTACTATTTAGACCACATAAATAAAATTAGGACAGGATACCCATGTATTGTGCAAGACTTAACTTAAATTACGAATCTTCTCCCGGCACACAAACTGACGGAAGGAAAAAACTGAAGATGGGTGCGTCTACTGCGTGTAGTGTCTTTTTAATAAGGTACGACGAGCAGTTTTTCATATCAGTAACACCAAATACCTACATAACCAATGCATTTCCGGTTAAAAAGGAAAAGTGGGACCCGCATTATTTCTGATTTATTATTTATCCCAATCTTACGCGAACCTTTGACCCTTGGCAGTTTTTTTACTAACCAGATAGGAAACAATATTTCAATGTAACTCCTCACACGGACCAAGACTTTCGTATTGCAGTATCCGAAACTCAGCAAGAAGCATTAAGGGTTGGCACATCGTAGGGACTGACCCGTCATGAAATTTAAATCTAGATCAATAACCGCGCTTATATCATTGTCTTCATTAGAGATAATTGGGTTCGCTCCCCGGCCGCCGCAACTTTGTTTGCTTGCCGATAACTTAAGACGAATTACTTGGACATTATAAAGGTTCGATGTTATGCTCGTTTGTGTATACGTGCCGGGTTATGTAACACAGTTACGTTACACAATAAATACAACCGACATTTTACGGTTGAAACAATGCAGTGTGACCGATTTCAAGCAACTTTGTCTAACATACTCTTATTTGAAGGATTTTAATGCGGGTCGAAATAAAACAAAAGCTGTGTTATATTAAAAACAAAATGTTTTTTAATATTATAACAACTGGGCTGGGGCAGGTAACTAATTACAATGCATTGAAATATAAATAAAGAAAATTTTATATCATTTTGTCATTAAAAAAATCTTTTATTAATCGGAAGATCCAACGACTACTCATAATAAATAATTGTTAAAAAAAGTAAATTTGCAGATAGCTAGTTTTAACTTTAGCCCATAATTATCTTTTGTTTAAAACGATTGAAGTGGGTTATATAAAACCGAGCAATTTTCGTTTCAATGCTGTTCGGCATTCTTAAAAGTTGTTCCGCTATAGGACATTTTCAGTGTAAGTAACATAAACCTTATGAGTTAGTTACTTGTAATTATGAGTATAAAGGGTCTAATAATGTATTCTAAGGGTTACTGGCATTAATTTCCCAACTATCAGTGCTTCCTAAGAGCAAGTAGCCGGACATTTGTAAGTAGCTTGCAAGAGGAATGCTGTCATTTAAGCGAATATGTTTGCTCGCCGCGTGCAAACACGTTACTTGAAATAAGGCTGGTGAACGTAACGGCACACGCGTGTTGTAAAACGCTCCCAGCGTAATTAGTTTGCTATGTTCATGCTAGTGAAATATATGTCAATAGAGCTTTTTTAAGGTCGTATATGGATATCGTGATATATTATAGGTTGGCTCGTGTTTGAAATATGATGGTTTTGCATTCATTTTAATTTCGTAGGTACTTATCAGGTTACGAGTGCTATAATAAATTAAGTATAGGTTTGTTTGGATGGATATAATTGTAACAATGGATGCGAAAATTAATTACGGAACGTATGAGAGAGAAAGAGATAGATAGGATAATTGACCGAATTTAATTGCTCCACTTTTCGCACAAGTGACATTTCTACTTCTTTTTTACTCATACTATCCTGGGTTGTAGCTATTAAATTATTTTTAAATATTTGCACTTGGTAAACTCAGAATGGTTGAGAACCTTGGGGATAATACTGGTAGTATGCGGACGTGATGGAGAAGTGACCTAATTCTGCAAAGCTAGATTCTAACTAACTTTTCATGTGTGGATTAAACATTTCAATTTTACTTCCATATTTTCTCGTACACCCTTTTTTATTCTTAATAATATTTTGGCCTCGCTTTGTGTATCTTTGCATACCGAATCGATTTCCAGTCGATCGTTTTCTAATCCCCATTTTCGTGATGCCATTACGATTTCTCGAGCGCTCACCTCACTCCATATTTCCGTGCATATCTCGACGATTCGCAGATCCATTATTTTTTATGGCTCAAATACACGGTGCTTAGTGGAAGCGCGAGGTAGCGAGGCAGCGCCCCCTGCCTACTACGTGTTAACGTCTCAAAAGTAGTATCGAAGGATGTCAAAGGTCCCTGTTGACTTTGTAACTGTTCATCTCAAATGTACACTATTGAATTTTAACGATTGTTATATAATGTTGATTTGCGTGTTCTACAAGAAATGTAGAATAAAATTTGTTCAAAATAAACACTTGTGTGTTGTTTGTGGATACTTTTATTTTAATTAGCGAATAATTAAATTATAACATAATATCTATTTTTTGAATTTAATAATTTATGCACAGTTAAAATATTTTACGTAAATTACCTACTTATTTAGTGATTTTAGTAACTTATGAGAAAATTCTTTTAATTCTTTTCTTTTCTTTACTGATGGGAGAAAATTGCTGTGAAAACAGTAAAATTATCATATATCAAAAATAGGTACCATGAATTCAGCATTTTACTCTTAGATACATCACTTTTGTTCAATGACAAAATAAAAGCTACATATTTTTTAAGCAGTTGTTAATGTGTAATAATGGGATTATATTCCCATCTAGCAAGACCGCTTCTCCCTAAGTGGAGAAACGCTCCACTCAGCCTTTCCACTCAATACATTTTATCGACAAACGTCACTGACGCTGCGTGACACTTATGTAAATATTTAAATACGATCCAGTACAAGCTATGAATATTTTAAATTCTAAGTAAACCACTCAGCTTTATGTTCCGGCAAGGCCTTACAATAGTCAATAAAACAAAACATTCTGCTATTCCTCTCGTAATAAGACTTAAAGTTTAATAAAACAATGGCAAACCTTCCCTTGCATTTTTTACCTTATATCTATGCATAAAGCGATTTGATAAGTGTTCGCAGATTGGGGTTCGATATTAGAGTGACGAGTTATGCTGATTGGATTTTTTCAAGTGGTTTAGGGCACGGTGAATAATTGAGTATGATTTGGTTGAACTGGAGAACTTGCATCTTTTTATGGACGCGGCACAACGTTTGATAATACGCATATAACGTACAATTATGTATGCCAGCGGCGCCAACTCTCGGTAGGTACATATATGATGTTATTTATTATGTAAGGAGAGAACTGTCAACTGATCTCCGGATAGCTCTACTTTGCCAGGAGCATGCACCTTTTATTTCTCAAATGATTTGTGTTTTAGATGTTAAGTAGTACTTACTACTTACCTACTTATCTCTAGTTTCGGTAAAATAAAATATCGGGAGGAAAACTGTATAACACATTCTCATTCTCATTGTGAGCGAAGAGACCCAAGCCAGTATTGGGACCGTAACCACAACGATTATGCTCTTATATCGTTTAATCTCACTTGTCGCATTGCTATTCTAATATATAAGGCGTTGAGAAAAAAGCGAAATTTGATGTTGCAGCGAAACGAATTATGAGATTAAAACGAACGTAAAATAAGCAAGAGCGAGTAAGGAGTCCGTGCCGATATCAATTGATCACGCAGATGGCTGAAGCCCTCATTGAGTCCATTCATCGCAATCGAGGAGGGATCCGCATCGAGTGGCACTCACCTCGCTTTCCGGTTGTCTTTCTTTTGTCAGGCGCACTTTGACTTGCGTCACTTGATATCCGAGATCGTCTTTGTTACATTGTAGCTGTGATAAGTGATGAGATATGGCTACTTGGTGATAGATCGGTTTATGAATGTAATCTAGGGGGAATGAAAATGTAAAAGCGACTTGTTATCTTAGTGGCAGAGATGTTGTATTTTCATAGAATTAGATGTATTTGTTACTTCTATGTGGTATGCCTACTATGTATATTTTTAATATTGGCTGTTTTGTCCAGTTCATATCCCAGTCGTAAGACAAATTTTTGAGACCTACTACTAATTTTTTAGTGCTATGACATTCTTCAGGAAGTGGGTTCATCGCTTCCTTTTTGGCCGGCAACGCTTGGGTGACGCCCTTGGTGTTGCTAATGTCCATGTTTAAAAAAATTGTTTAGGTGCAATGAATTCACCGGCGTGATAGGATCCAATCATCCTATATCCCATGGAGACCAAACGGCTATTACTATTTATCTATCTCTATTGAAATCTGTACCAACCATAAATACGATTCTAGTGTAATGTAAGGGAATTCTTGCCAAAGTAACCAAGTCCGTAGCAAAATAAAAGAGAGATAGATAGAATATAGGCTTCTTAATAGGCCACTCGCGCAGGTGGCGACTTCGACGATATAAAGTATGCAATGTGGGTGATTCTTTAGCTTCTATTACGTATTTTCAACTGAAGCGCTCATAGCCCGGCGGCTTGCGTCGATCTCAAGTGATCGATAAAGTTAAGCAACAGCGGGCGCGGTCGGTAGTTGGATGGGTGACCGCTAGTGGCAAAATTTCTTGAGCGCTTCCGTGCTTCGGAGGGCACGTAAAGCCGTCGGTCCCGGTTGTTATCATTTGGTAGCAGTCGTTAAGCCATGTCGGATACCTTCGGGTGGCTTAAAATTTCCGACACTTGGGTTGGCCACTAACCCCTCCACCAATCCGCACTGGAGCAGCGTGGTGGAGTATGCTCTAGGCCTCCTCAGGTATGAGGAGAGACCCGTGCTCAGTAGTGGGCCATTAATGGGTTGTAGCCATGTAGCCACGTATTTTCATATCCATCGATTTCTCGGGATTCGCACCTCTGCAATTCTTCTTGCAAAATCTGCTGTTGTATTGTTATCATTATTTTATGGCTCTACATCTGTTTACCAACTAATATTAAATGTCTTAATAGTTGTTTTTTACTTTTTAATAGTTATATTTGACAACAATCGAACAATTAACTTTTTTAATACTATTTGATTCATTCTACACTAGATTTCCCCCGCGGCTTCGCCCGCCAATTTCCAAAAATCCTTTCTCAGTGCTCACTAGCGTCACTTGAGGAACCTATGTAGGTATAAGTATACATAGTTTCAAGTGAATACATTGAAGAAAAAAGTTGCAGTTTATCCCCTTTTTATCAGCTTAGGGGGGGAATTTCTAAAAATCTTTTCGCACTCTTCCCCTACTCTCCCCAAGGAACATGCATGCCAAATTTCAGCTTCTTGGGTTTAGAACTTTCGGCTGTGCGTTGTCTGTCAGACGTCAGTCACTAATACATACTTGTATATTATATTACTATATTGACTTATACATACTTGTACATTATATTTATATTGACTGTTAAAGTATAGATACATTTGTGTTGTCTATGCCACCTGCGGCACAGGGAATGACACTGCGGCAGTATGAGTGTGCTATTTATATTTTTAGATGGTTTATATTCCTCAATTACTTAACTAAGTAAGTAAACTAAATAAATACGTAACAATTCAACACCATTAATATTATGTGGCTACAACCCATTAATGGCCCACTACTGAGCACGGGTCTCTCCTCGTACCTGAGGAGGCCTAGAGCATACTCCACCACGCTGCTCCAGTGCGGATTGGTTAATATTATGTAATGTATTGTAAATGTAAATATAGTAACATAAATGTAGAAAAGTACGGACGTTAATTACAAAAGATAGCATAGTGACTTTCTATCGGATTCTATCAGTATACGTAGTGGGTGAATCTGGCGAGCGAGTGGCATTGATCATAATATCGGCGGAGGCTTACCAGAGTGATAAATGGTCGGCCACAGCGTCACTGGCGGGATGATGCCGCCGCCATATTTAAATCGTGCCGTCACATCCGCGCTTATAATGTTATGTGGAGGCGTAATATGTTTTTATCCTTCCGATACTTACAAAACGAGGTTGGAAATTATTTTTAAGATTATTGAATACTTCGATGTTTACATAAATTTTTTTCTAAAATGGAAATTCAAGCACTCACATTGTATGCTTATTTATTATTAAGTAACTTTAGTTTTTATGTAATCACCGCTAGTATATTTTAATCATCTTTAGTGAAAATTTTAAATTGTTACATTTATTTTACTAATTTGTATTATAACAGTTACATTTCTGAATGAATGAATTTCTTTACATTTTTTAAACAACGCGTACGATAAAGCTTCATTTCCTTAGTAGTTTATGCGCTTTGCGCTGTTGCAGTGAAACTATACGAAGGCGTTAAATTAATTTAAAATATACCTACTCGTAAGACGCACATTGCGCTTGAGGTGTAACAGGAGTAAAGAGGAATTCTGCAAAAACATAGTAATAAGTAAGTAATTTAATAACATACTTTCAAAAATATCGTAAAGTTGATGTTGAAGGTAACTCTTTTTATTTATTACATACATAAATAGCTATTGTTTGTTGAAATAAATTAACTTTTCAGCTGCTTTCGTGTTTGTGAAAAAGTGTAGAGCTTATGGTGAGTAGAAGAAAAATTGTAAGAGTCGGTTATTATTATAAACATCATTAATATGAACGGTTAAGATTTATATAAAATTCTTTTCATTTGTAATATTTTTTGACAAAAATTAATTAAATCAGGCTAAAACTAAAAAATATCAAAATTAGTGTTCTACAATACGCTTCAGCCAGAATCATGATCAAATATAATGCTCCGCGCTTCTGTCACCTCCGAAATCAATGAACCAGATAGGAAATTAAAATCATCAATCAAAGTAAAAAGTACAAAAGGCCTGTTTCCCATTGTCGCGATATGTTTGCGCAAAAACGACTTTGTCGCATCACAGTCAAAGTAATAAAAAATTGTTACATTGTCCTAGATCTGGCCTGGATGTGAAAATATTTTTATAAATATCATAACGTTCAAAATAAATACTTAGGAGTATAATAACTAAATAAATGTAACATAACGAATATAAATTATTTTATTTAATGCAAAGTACCTTAGTAGTCATCAATTAGTATATTATTAGTTTTGAGAAATAATGATATTAGCAATCAAAACTAACAAAATAATTAACTCACATAAAGTATGTACTAGGTCGTAAGATAGATTTCAGAGTTGTGCTAAATGCCGTATCTTGTCCCTTAGCTCTATGCCTTCGACAAAAAAGCTTCGGGGCTTTGTGATAGGCTGTAATACGCTCACAATTGGTTATTGCGCTGCAATGACTGTGCGGTTTGCCCAGCACCGCGATGTTTCCCGGTGAAAGTGGGAAAACATCCTGATATGAGGTTAGCTATTGTTATCCGTCCAATATTCGCGTTTTAGTAGATATCTTTCATCCGTTTTCATGAAAGTTTTCATCCATCTAATGCGGAAAATTCGGAATTCAACGAAACAGATTCTCTTCTGTCGAAAGGTGCACACACAAAATATACATAAGAAAGAAAACATGACATATGTTTATGTTTAATAAATTATAGACACACACATAACAACACAACAACACAAAACATAAAAATACATGACATACATACATGTCAAATTGATTGCTATTTAAACAACAATACTAATTTCGCAAATCACATTCATTATTAAAGTTAATTCTAATGATTTTGGATTACTTACCTACTTGATGCGCTAGTAAATATGAACTATATACATTTGGTTGATGTTTGACTGAGTTTCAAATTGAATAGTGTGCATGGATTATTCTTTTATTCTCATTTCATATTTTTATGTAGCTCTAAATAATTCAACAAATACTCATGTTATGTAACTTGTATTATATGATACATTTTTTTCCGCTTCTTTTAGTTTGTGGTCAGTCAGAACTCAATCGAGGCAGTCTCCTTACTAAGCGTTGAAAGTTTTTTTAAATCGTGACTCTTGATATAGACACGTACGAAAATTTGAACAAAAAAGTATGTTTTACTTTTAGTAATTTACCCAAAAGTCGTAAACCACCAAAATAACTAAACAACAATTTATTGCGTTGACGTAAACAGTCTTTGCTAAGCTCTGCAAAGGTTGACGCGAGTTCTTTCAGAGGGAAGGGTTCGCAATCCTCAATGATTCAACACTTTCCATTGAAAACTTTATTCCAAGATTACTCCCTTGTATAAATGTAATAAGCTTTGCACTGACGAGATTAGACCCCAAATTTTACTCAGGCATTAATGACATTTTCAGTTGGCACGCGGGGGACTTGCTGCTTGCGAGACAATGATTTTGAAAGTCATTTTGTTGGGCAAAAATATCTTCAGATAAACACTGATTTTGGCAATTAATGTCACGGCTGGAAGTTACGTAAAATATCTACGTTAGACTTGGAACATTAATCAAATAAGTTGGTGAATTGGAGTACCTATGCTATAAGCTTTAGAAGAAATTAGAGAAGGATATTTTTAAGACAAGTAAGTGTAGTAGTAGGTACCTAAGTAGTAATAGTATGTATAATCAAAATAAAGTAACATACATAAGTAGCAAATTTTCTGTTTTGACTTACCAAGGAGTTACCATCGGCCACATTCAATATCTATCCATCCATAGTATTCAGTAATTTATATAGCAACTGTTAAAGGGTCACGTACATTGCAGGTTATTCGTTACTACTTTACCTACAAACTGCTCCAGAGCTTATAAGGGGAGATAAAAAGTCAGAAGAAGTCGTTTATAAATAAATGTGACTTTTGAGGGCTATGATGGATGGATAGTTAATCTCAACGCGTATACCAATATACAGAGCTTTTTAAGAAACTGGCTGTAGTAGTGAATTGTGTATGGTCTTGTTCGCGATTAACTATAAGGACCATATTCTATTACGTATCAGTTTTATAAAGAATCATTTCATACAATGAAAATCGTTGAATATTGAATCACAATTGCGCAAAAGACGTAGATTTGAGCGATACATCGAAACGCATTCACCGTGTTCATCGGTTATGCATGAAATTTACATGGAATTTTGTACTTGTAATAAAGAATGATGAATTGGGTTCGCATTGGTAATTATGGCCAGCAGTGAGCGAGCGGACCGATATTAAATTGCGAAATTCAATAATTTTGTTATTTGTACTTTTTGGAACATGGTTGACGGAAAATTGACGGCGTATGGGGTTGGTCCGCTGAAGCTTGATGTCATTAGTGGATACCATAAGAAATACATTGTTGTTGTAAGTTCACTTATGGCTTGACAGTCTTAAAGGAACTAATGTTAATCATCATCATCGAAGGAGAAAATAACAAAAATTGGGATAAAAAAGTAAATTTAAAAACTCGAAGTCTGACCTGACTTTTTTTTGTTTGCATTATAAATAGAAATTTGCATTGCAATGTTGTTTTTTCTGACTCAAATTGTTTGCAAATAATACAAGTAATGATTACATCTTTATGTACGAGGGTACTTTACATCTTCATAATAAACTTAAATAATATACACAAAACCTAAAACTAAAAAGTTAAAAAATAACATAATAACTAAAAAATATTATTAAAAGGAGTCCCTTTAGGCAAGGTTCCGAAGATACTGGCAGCGTTCCCCCTTTGAATAGCTAGGCTAATTCTTTGTCCGAGGTAGCTGCCAGCTCTTCGGTCTCCTGTGATGTCGACTAACCTTTTTGCTATTTCCTTAAAAAGCTTAATAGCACTAGGACCCCACGGACCAAGGGTCTCGACACCGAATGGGACAAAATCGTATTCGGAGCCTAGACCCCTGTATTTAGAAGCTTTTGCTTTTTCTGCCGCTTCACAAGCCGCACCAGCTCTGTTGTTGGTTCCATGTAGATGGGAAGGGGCCAGCGTGTCTGAACAGGTTGCATCCCATACCAGCACCCGGCCCATCTTCCATGGAATCAAACTCATACCGTCCGGTCTCTTGCCATCGTCTCTGGCAATACCAGTCGGCTCAAGTAGACTTGGCACGTTGACGGTGGCAAGGGACCGGCGAATGATATCGTTAAGTGCGGCATGTCTCGAGAAGCGGCCAGCACTTTTTTGGCATGACAGTCCATGATGTCCTAGCTTGTCGACATCACTGCCACAGGGACATTTATGAGGAGCGCAGACCGGAACCCCAAGCCGTAGACAGGTTGCAATTCGGAGCGTGTCAGGCTCAAGAAATGTTCCTGTATTTGACGAAGGGTACGCGTGAAGCCAGTAGCCAGCCTCATGCGCACCCACGGCCAAAAGCCTAGCACGCGCCGAACCTGTACTACAGCTCAAAAGATTGTCATAAGTCAATTTACATTTTATGTCGTCCCAGCTCCTCTGAGAATTTGGAGAAAATGGAAAATTTTGACCTGGGCATGCAATTAAGAATGCGTTTCTAGCTTCTTCCAAGCCAACAATCTCAAAGTTTGAAGGGGATGCCCTTAAAATTTTACTTATGAGATTTGCTGAACTATGGACAGAAGATAGGAAGGCTGGTAAAGCGACACTGGAAATTTTGCGAATCCCTAAACCACCATAACGGATGGGTAGGGATGCTTGGGTCCAAGATTGCTCGGTCAGCTGCAAATTAAGAATTGATTCTAAGCTAATTTTGATTAAGTTGTCTACTTGTGTCAAAAGATCTGGGTGATTCCAAAAGGAGCAGCAACGGAGCACATACGTAAATTTTGGGACGAAAAGACAGAATTTTAAGATGCATAGTGCATAATGTGGACTGATTTCAAGGAGACGGTCAGCAGAATTTTGAAATTTAGTAATTGAATTATTAATATATTCAGCAATAGATTCATCAAAAATTGGAGAACCTAAAAGGTAAAGGGAATTACTGTTAACTATTTTAATATTTGGAGCCAAAATATTAAATTTTTGTTTCACTTCATTTAAATTTAAGTCGCAGTTATTTATAAAAAGTTCGCATTTGCTAAAATTAAGCTCCAAACCAATGGCTTCAAATTTATTTTTGATTAAAAAAAGGTCCGAAAAAACAGTATCCACATCACCTCCTAGGGTTCCGTCGTCCAAATACCAAACGTTGAATTTAGAATTTAAATTTTTTATTATTGGATTTATAGCCAAACTAAAAATTGCAGGCCCAAGGGGATCACCCTGTTGACAGCCTACTTCTGAGGACAGTTCATTAGAACGATATAACAATTTTGTTGGGTCAGCGTAACTGAGAAGAAGATAATTGTAAATTTCCGGTATATGTTGTTTTATTTCCGTCAGCAGGGTATCCCTATTTACCGAATTGAAAGCATTTTTGACATCAATTTTGAGCAACACGTCAGGCTGTTCGTTAGTTAGGAAAGAGCGTAGGGCATGGACGGCTGCCTCACATCCTCCTTTTACACCGAAGCCTAACTGTACTGGTTCAAATTCCGAATTTAATTTTGGTAAAATATGTCGAACAGCAATTTTGGAGGCCAGACGTCTTAGTGTTGATCCAACAGCAATTGGTCTCACCCCTCCGTCCTTTTTGGTGAGGGCAATGAGGTTCGCTCCGAAAAGAATGGGAACAATTTCTGAATTGACATTACCGGAATACATAAAGTTGATTAATTTAGTGATCGAATTAATAATTAATTATTAATTATTAATTATTACAAGTAATTACTTAACAAAATGACCCTGAGGCTAAGTCCTGTCATTCCATAATAACGATGGAACCCGGTTTGGAACCTAGGACAGAGGGTTGTGTTTTAAGGGTTTATTTATTCTGTTTTTTGTTTGTCCGTGCTTCTATATGTTTTTCTAACTCAATGAGGGAAATGTATGATGATTAAATGCTTTTTGGAGTCAGTTTAAAAGGGATAACTTTTTATTCTCAGAAAACTCAGTGGATACGTATTCATCTTCTTCCTTCTTATTGAAGACAACCTAAAATTAAAAAAGAAAAATATGGAATTTACCTAAATTCGTCACTCATTGGGTCACAAGAAAACCGACGCGATCTTGATATTAAAAGCTCTTCATTTATTGAGATTTGCAGTTTACCACGCCCATGAATTGACATCTCTATCAGCTGTTGTATGCACGGCTGATATTGGAACAGACATGGACATTTTTCCATCCACCATGCCTTCAATTAGCCAAGCTGTTTAGATACAGTGATGATTAATTCACGGATCTCGAATAAGAAAAGAAAGCAAAACGAATAGAGGGTGTATTGTAGACATAAGCGGTTTTTGTGGACGTAATTGGTTTTTATTCGCGCGTTGATTTACTGAAGCGTGCTTGAGGCATGGATTTTTGTCACGATACCATTTGGCCGGTGCGATTATTTGCCAACCCTGAAAGGTTTGTTTACCTTTATTTCAAATTTGAACATACGCAAACGCTATTCAATTTTTATTCAAACAATTTTATTTTCTACTTTCTGACCATCCATTACTACAAGAGAATTTTGTCATTTCTAAAAGCTGATTTGCATTTTACTCATATTTTCTGCGAATCTCATTTGTGATTGTAGAATCACAAAGCAAGAATGGTACCATTTATCTCAGTGAATTGTAATTACTTGTGTAAAGTTTCAACCAGATGTTAACATGTTGGTGCCATGGACAACATACAAGACAAGAACACACACACCCAGACCAAGAACTGAAATTTTAACTCATCATTCAGATTTCTGCTTCCCTGGGAATCGAACCCAGGACCCACGGTCATAATGTAGGTATTCAAAAATGAACTTTATTAAAATAAAAAGCCGCAATAATGTTTGCTATTAGCGATCATAAAGGAATATAGCGACCGCGTCCGAAATTGCTTACATCGGTTGACCTCACACTATTGAAACAAGCCATGGTATATCATCATTGCTCATAATTTATTACAACACAGGATTATGAAATTGATGCCATCACTCCTGTCTGTGTTTTCCAGGAAATCTTGAAGATTTAACACTGTTTAGTGTAAACAGCTCACAGGTGTGCAGGTCAGCTACCTGCAGGGGTGTCTGTTGCTTGAAAGTTGTTGAAAGTCTAATATGAATCGCACTCAAGACTCTTCGTTGAAAACATTTCACGGTTAAATTTACAAGCATCGGAAGGTCCATGTTGTCAGTGTTTATCAGCTTCATAAAGGAGTGCGCACATTACACCAACTCGACGTCAACTCCACTCCGACTCCACTCCGTTTCAACTCCGACGTTCCGTTCCGCGATCAACGCTTCATCGACGTCAACTCGACTCCGTCTCCACTCCGTTTCAACTCCGACGCTAGTTACATTACGTGATACGTCATTGTGTCGGTCGACGCGTGGACTACTCGTCTACGGTGAGTCGTCAACGCAACGTCGACGCGTTGGTCTCGAAACGGAACGGCTATGGGTGTAGGGCGAGCCGTACAGGGCTTTTAAGTATAAGTTCGAAATTCAACCTTACATTCAAAGATATAAGGCTCATAATTGAATGTTAGCTTTGTCAAGGTTTTAGTCGCGTTGGCGTCTGTCGGTCGTGGAGTCGTTGTACTGTGCGCACTCCTTAAGTCTACGTTCCTTGGGTGTCATAATTTGAAATTAAACTGTTCCCTAATACGTGGTGGCATGAGAGCTGCATCGGCAGCCCGGCCTCGTTAGAAAGGGTATCTCGTATGTTTTAAAATAACCACTTTTCGTGTTAATTCTTAATTTACTGCCTCGATGGTGGCTGCTCGTAACATGATTGGGCGGGAATGTTCACCCGGGGGCGAAGTCACTGGACGATGTAGTGTCACATACTTCAGGAATTAGCCAACTACTGCCGCTCTACAAATGGCCAGATTAGCTTATTTTAAGCTATTAGGTATTTTAAGAGATGAGTGACTTAGTTCTTTCTTTAACAATACAATGTAATCGAATCCATTTCAGTTCATTATGTTGTCTGCCTAATTATAATTTTGCAATTTTTCCCCTCAGTGCATTCCCTTTTTAACTACTCTGTTGTACGAGTGAGCAATTAAAAAGTAAAGCTATTTACGATGCTAACTGATTTTGTGCGTTTTGTGGTTATTAGGTATACCTAATTGCTGGGCAATTTGTCACTTATAATAAAGCTATATATGGGATAGGTACTTGTTTACTTTTTAAATTCGATTATGTTTGATGAGAAATAATTGACATTATCTTTACCGATTATTCATGTTTAATAAGTTAAAGTCAACAGTAAAAAAGTGGTCAATTGAAGCATGTCTGGTATAATTAAAGGCCATTAGTATAACTGTGCATAATAATTAGTTATTCTACGATGGACGCTAGTGTTAGCGCGTCGAAAATAAATTACTCAATTATTCAAATCCATCAGACAAGACACAAATTTCAAAACTACTAAGTACTTTAAGTATGTTTATATGAAAACGGCAGTTAAATAAATTATAAACCCTCTGTTATGCAATCGAAATATGCAAATAACATTTCAGGGCTGATTCTAAAAGGGTGGTTGTTAACCAGGCAGATAAAATTCCTATCAGAGTTGGGATTAAGCCGAATGATTCAAAGCCTAGCGATCTCCATCAGCAAGAGCAGATCTCCATTGCCTTGCCCGTTGGTGTGGTCGGTGGTTGGTAAGCAGGGTACCATAAACAGTCGATATACTCCAAACAGGCGATCGTATTTTCCTGGGCAATTCAATTAAAAGCACCTACTTCAAAGTTTTTTTTCGGTGAATCCTTTTAAGTAAATCTAAAGATTAATCATTATTATAGTTGTATCAGTTGGTAGATTCAAATCTTCAAATACAATAAGGATAATACAATCTTACGAGGAATAAATTTGCTTTATCACACAGACTTATTACAAGCTCTTAAAGTGAATATAACTTAATGAAATGTCTTATCTACCCCAAATTTTCGCAGCGAAACTATTTCACAAAACATAATTCAAAGTAGAAAACGGCTTACATAAGAATATGATGAAGCACAAACTATTTTAATTTGAGGCATATCAAAAGGGTTTAATGAAAACGAAGCGAAACTTTAGTGCACCTTCCTGTGTGATAGTGATCTTTAATATCGTATGAGTGGGCCAAACATTAAGGCTGTTATCTCACTGGGTAGTCTGGCAGTAGGTGTCTGTTTAATTGACTCTATAATTTGAAAACAGCTATTTGGGCACGTTGCGTTTACAGTAAAAAAATCTGAAGTAAATATTTCGTAGAAATTTGAATTCACTTAAACTATAAAAGCAGGCATAACACTGGTTCCGCGCTCTCGCTTGCACGCTGTTATGTTACTGTTAAGTTAGGTTGTTTTAACGCCGAAGCAACGATTTGTTAGGTGCAAGTGTTCATTGTTTGCTCAGTATGTTCTCTGCCTAAATCAAGAGGCAAACGGAAGCGGCCGCGCCCGTCACAAGGTTCAACTGGTCTAGCGTCTCATCGATTCAATTTCTCCTTTATACACATCTAACGCTCCAATTATGTCTTTAAATGGTTATTAAGGCGAAACTATGTGGAGTCTCATGGCCTTGGGCATCGTTGAACATGGTAACTAAGTTTTATATGCTACGAGTGGTGAGGTAACCACACCTGCTCGTTGCCATGAAGCGAGCTGTTTCAAGCCACTCTGCGGTTTGTTTGCAAGGTTGCAAATGAAAGAGGTTAAATTAAATGTAGGTAGGTACTAGAATTGTTTCGAAAATCGTTTGTAACTTCTTCTAATGCGACTGTCGGACAGAGCGTTTAATTTGATGATGTTTATTCTTATTTCTTAACGTAACGCAAAATAAACGAAATTTCCTTAAAGATCTTTTAAAAAATTATTCCCGTTCAATTTTTTACACTCTCAAAGCTAGGATTCCTAGTGTGCTTGTGTGTTCCATGGTCAAGACACAAGGAAAGACCAAAAACATCCAGACAGAACAGAATATTATACTCATCATTCAAATATCCGTCTCGCTGGGAATTGAGCCCAAGACCCTTCGAATGACGGTTCGGAATGGTAACTATTACGATATATGGGTAGTCATTGGATTTATACATTGGTTCTCTTGGTTACGTTCATTTATTGCTGTCAAATTTTACTCATGATATACATAGCCACTATATAGTTTTCGTGTAGGTACAGAAAACATCCCAAGAGCATATGACCGGAACTATCAGCCCCAGTTTTCCTCTAAACTTGTAATTTATTACTTACTTCAAATCTTAGTTAATAATTCTAGAAACATCATTAAACAGGATGCGGTCAGATATCTTCCGTAAGGTCCGTTTATTCGGGATATGCAAACCTCTACAATATTTAGTTCGGATGTGTTGGTTTATTAAGTTCAACACGAATTTGCAACGGTCCATCGGGTTCATAAGTGTTGTTGTGTATTTATAGCATAAACGTACACACACTCACACTTCTATATAGCCCATCAATTTTCGAATTTTCCTAAACATTCACGCGACGTCACAAAATTATAAAATAGAAGATTTCTTTGACCTTACTAACTTATTAAAACATAAAAGAGTTATTTATAATAATATATGTATAATATACCTAGGTATAATGGGTTCCATACGCTACATCGAATTCCATTACATCGAAGATCATGACATCGAACACGTTACATCGATAGTTTATTATATCGAACTATCATCACATCGAATGTTTATTACATCGAATGGTCATGACATCGAAAGCTTTTAAAATCGAAAGCTCATTGAATCTAATTTATAACATCGAAGCCTTATCACATCGATAGGTCGTGACAACGACAGCTTCATAACATATAGAATGGACATAATAGACCCATGGCATTTGAAATATTTTACTTACAGAAAAGAAAAATCTAACTCTTGGATCTGGATATATTTTACACACAGGCTTCCTTTATAAGGTGTTTATGCTGGGTTTTCTGAAATTCCCACGGCATAGGAAATAATTTGGATTTTATATTTCCACTTTAAATAAATCTTCGTGGGTAATTAAAATTACTTTCAGAATATTTTGATTCCTCTTGGGATATTAAAAAAAAGATGATATATTTTTCCTTTTAGTTGCCTTATCTCCGAGACGAAATTACGGCAATACACGAGCGTAACTGCGAGTAGTCGCTAGTAATTCATACAAGCGAAAAAAGTGTATTTAAGAAATGAATTTATAAAGTGCTGACGCAAGAGAATTGAGCTAGAGAATGAAAGAACTATAACATTTATAATTCCAAAGTTAGATTGGACTCGTGCAGCGAAACGGATTTTCTATGTAAAACTACTCGTCCGGTTATACTGAACTGAAATTGCTAACTCATATTCATAGCCCGATAAAACCCTCTATACTATTTTAACGCATATGAAGTTTGTTATTTCCTTACATTTTATGCAACACTGCAAGAAAATTATGGTAAAACTTTATATTTAAACACTCTTTTAATTTAGCGTAGTTTTTAACATACGGCAACATAGTTTGTTCCCGTGTGGGCTAAAATTTTAATCATGTGACAATTTTAGTTCTTATTAATAACGCAGCAAATCAATGACGTATTATCTTGATTTTCAATATCTTATCATCATGGCTATTACAATATCTTAGAAATAATATAATATCATTTTTTTACATAATAAGTATTGGTTTCCTAGTTACAGAGGAATGTAACATCTGAAAGTTGCTAAAAATTTAAAAGCTTACATTACACAAAGCTTGTAATAAGCCTCACTTTAACGACCGCACAAAGTTTAAACCAAAACGAAAGTTTATTTGTATTTGTACACATTTTACCACGTGTTGGTTATATACCCAGAGCATGAACACAACAAACTGTAGACCTGAGAGTCTAGAGTCTGAGAGCTATCTATACGTTCGCGCTTTGCGGCGAAAGTTGTGATTGCATCCTGCAACTTTGGCGCGCCTTCAGCCGGTACACCTTTTGTTTGTCGTCCTCGCTTTGTGTGGCTGCCTCTTCAGTTGCCAGTTGCCAGTATCTACAAGCTCACGAATATCACCCAGCAAGTTAATAAAATGTCAAGAGTGCAAGTTAACGAATGTTCAACATTTATTTATTTTTATTTTACAAGCTAATAAGAATACTTTGGTGTTTATATCACAAAAATCGTGAAAAATAATAAAAAAAATAATTGTTGCTTAAAAGTCGTAAAAAAAAAAATAAAATTAAGTTGTTTACTTAATTTCTTTCTTTTTTGTTAGGCAGCAACACTTTGTTGATGCAGTTGGTAGTGATGATAACCATGACCGACGGTGACCACTCACCATTCGCTGGCTCGTCTGCTTGTTTGTCGGTTATTTACACAATATACGAATTTTGGTAAATGAGAATTTTTTTTTAAAAGATGTATTTGTAGAATTTTAGTGTTATAAATCATACGGTCCAACGGTATGTCTTTACATTCGTCTATTGGACACATCTGGACGAGGTAATCTTACGAGGTGTGCGGAACTCCAATAGTTCTCACATCCGTTATAGTGTTCTGGGAAGATAAATGAGAGTTGTAAAATTATACACACTAGTTACATTATAAATATGTATAATCATTTTGAATCATGTTATAATCTGGTAAAAATGACGCAAAATCTAGACGTATGAGCTTTTATTTCGACCACTTCGACATAGGTTTTTAACAATCAATTATTATTATTCAAATTTCTTACAATGTGATACTGTAAAGCTTTCTCTGGTGGCAAGAATGGTCTTTGACCAACCTTGGTTCTATTGAAGATATCTGGCACTCATCCATGCTTTATAGTGGCCACTTAAAGCGCTAACGATTGCCTCTTAAAAAGTCAGCTCGATTCATCGTTAAGACAGCACAAACCGGGTGTTATTGAATCATGTCATGGTATGCGTCAATCCTTGCCATATCAGACATATTAAACCGACGACAAAATACGCTTAACGCAAAAGCGATAATCTCTCTCGTCTCAGAGCTGAGTTAGACACCTTCGTGAGACTAACGAAGTTCTTATAATCCCACCTCCGGCGCCTTGAACCCCAGTCTCCCCCTCCTTCCCCCTGTAATTGAGTTATTGCCTTGCATCTCGTGTCTTACGCGTCCCCTACTTACTAATGGTTAGTATAGAATTTTTCCAAAACCTAACTATGCTACGTCTCTAGGTACGTTCCTTCAAAATTTATTTACTGTATTTAGTAGCATATTTATGGTATGCATGAGAAAGGATGTAAGCGGTTATCAACATCTTGAAAGGATTTCAAAATGTAGACATTTACAATTTCGTAACAAGCGGAGCCCTCGACTCCTTCTTGAGAACAATGCTTCAGTATTTCTGTGATGAGATGACAATTTACCATCAGGGCTCATTGGCTCGTTTATCAACTAATAACATAAAAAGCAGCTCATATCATATCACTCACAACATAATTATTAGTAAAAACAAAATAGTCATTGAAATAAACAAATCACAATCCGCCGTGCTTAATAGTCACAGTTTAATTAAATTGAGATTTTCAAGTGGAAATCTTAGTGGTTAGCATTGAATTGTTGGCAGGGGCCAGTACTCTCGAGGAATGGAATGGAGCCGGCGACACGCGAGGAGAGCGGCCGGCAAGTCGCCGCGAGGGCGGGTTAATGGCGGCCAGCACGCGACACCGCGGCCCACTGCCATTGGTCAGCCAACACCATTTCTTTAATATTTTTTTTAAATATTACATCAAAGTGCTATGAACGGTTTTCTTACCACAAACACCTTATTTACTACACAATTTTCTAGTACATTTCAACAATATTAAATTCTTAACTTGTTTGAAAATAACTGAAAAAAACAATAGTAAAGTGTTTTACCTAACACAATAAGACAAAAATATTTTTTATTAATTACAGACCTATTGCTCTCACTTTATTTTTTAATCTTGAATACACGTACTTAATTCTATAAAAATTTAAATAATGTGACACCTTGAAATTATATTAAGTATGAAAAGTTTTAAATTATTTCATGATTAAGTACATAATTAATGTGTAAAAAGCTCTAAACACAGATTCATTCTTAATGTGTGATTAAATACGTGAGAAAAATAACCATTAATAATAATAACTACCTTCAGTCACTTGTGAATTTGGTACATACGTACAAAGGTATTTGCCTTCCTCAATGTAATTAAATTGAGAAATTTGCAATGTAAATGGAGTTTACTAACAATTAGTATTTAGGTACTAGTAGTAATCCACTTATTTTACATGCATGGCCTTCCTTCATGAAATGTATGCTAAATGCAGTATATTAGAAAATGTGTCTATTTTACATATCCCATAGGTTTCACAGGTCTCATAAATTTTCGCTCTATTAAATTACTGCAAAACCATTATGTTATCTGCTAGGAACCTTGTTTTAATATATTAATTGTGTTCGTAGCAATACTAGTCTACTTGAAATACTAACATTGACTTTCCGCAGTAAATAATGTACTTTCTATCGTGCGTTTGTGATCCAGCACACAAACAATATTCAAAACATTACAAAACGTGAGTATTATGCAATTGTTAGCATGTCGGTTAATCAACATAGGTGGACTTGTTCAAATTTGTACACCGTTCATCTAGCGTGCTCACCTTTCAATGTGGCTTCAAAATTTAGTAATTTCTCTATTTCGGCGCAGCGCCGCGCACCACAAACAGAAGGGACAAACAAACACGTTGTGGCCGAAGAGCTCTCGTTGCTTGCCGCAGCCTAGCTCCGAATATTCCACCACTTAATTGCCACTCCAGTAAATTTGGACACTAATTAAAAATTTTTGCATTATTCACTTAACTGTCTCTCGTGCGTTTTCTACTAAGGTAGGTAAGGTAGGGGTAAGGCCTTTGGTCTTCTTCTCCTGTCTTGTCTTGTCGTGTCTGTCTGATAAGATACTCGTAGAGATCGAGAAATTTGGCACTTTATTAAAAGTAATAGATTTATTATATTTTTTAAAACGATGTAAGTAGGTATAGAATGAAATGTTTATATTGTTGTAGAATGCAATAAAAGTTTTGTATATAACTGCCTGTAGAAAATATTCTCGTCGAAAGTAATATAAAATATTTGTAGAGACGCTTTGCCTCTAGTTATTATATTAGGTGTCTCAGAATACTGAAACCTCGAAAATAAGTTCAATTGAATGGCCAGTTTTCTGGGTGTAATTTATTGGCTTAGCAGAATTATGAATCACAGTTTCACTGGGGAAAATAATAACATGATATGTGTAACCTATATGATTCAAGATAATCAGAAAACATTCAGGAACTTTATAAAGTTTTACTAACACCAACCATTTAACAGAACCAACGATTATGTAGTTAAGAATAATAGATATGCGCTGATTGAGTAACTATAAGTTAAAATTTTTAGTTGATTAGCAACTCTCCATAGAACTCAAATAAATTCTTATTAATCGCAACTGTGATTTTATTTTTCTTGTTCTTTCTATCCTTTCAATATTCATTGCTATGAAGAATTTACCTATCATTCGATGTTGCTTAGTTCTCTTTTAAATTCCCTTTTTTTAGTCTTATTTCTTTCTTGTCCAATATATCTAAGTATACCCTGCAATTTGAATGTTTTTCTCCTATAGTCGCAACTTCTCAGCTCTTGGTTGTCTGGAAGAAATCGCTCTTTAGCGATAAGGCCGCATTTTGTAGGATTTTTTGTCTTTTTCCACTGTTGTAATCTTCTTGTTCTGGTGTACAATAAAGAGTATTACTACCACTACTACTACTACTAAAAGTTGCTTCCAATTTCCCTGAGGGTTAAAATGTTTACAATCATAAAGTTGTCTCCAGTTCTTATACCTATATTCTTTAGGTATAGGGGTACCAGTGATAAAATCATCACAATGGCTAAAAGTTCTGATATCAAGCTTATAACTTTCTGATATTTTGTTTGAGCGATGTTTTTACCTTCCTTTGTAAAAAGGTCAAACTCATGGAACTTAAACAAAAACAAAAACTCCTGAATGAAAGATAGCAGCCCTAAGCTGATAGACTATTGCTGTTTAAATGGCAGGTGCCTTCACGCTGAAGTGGTACTTATAAATTACAAATAATTACTTTAAAATAAAGTGTCGATGTTATTGTATGTCACGAAGACAGGTTATACGGTATTTTTATCTGCATACATTTTTATATCATCAGTTGAACGCATGTGTTATCTTTTTGGCGAATCATCTCTCCTATACCATAAATACTATAAAATAAATACCGTGGTAGCTTCTAACATAGCAAAAAGTGACTTAGTCATTTTATTAACATGAAAATGAGTACATATGGGGAATAAATTAGTATGAACCGTCCAGTCATAACAATCAATTAGCCACTTCTAAATAGGTATATATCTTCCGTAATTCGTAGCACTCTGAATTCTCATCAACCAGGTGCACTTAGAAAGTATCTGCATTTATATTCAGACAACTAAATCACACAAACTGTTTGAAACGTGTTGTTTTTTCAGCTACAATGTCGGCGAGATCGTAAATATGGGGGATCCCTGCTTTTTCCTGCTTTTAATATGTCCATGAACACCGACCAGGTTGAGTGTCGCCTCATTTTTCGGCTGGTAACATAAAAAAATATTTTAAAAAGATTTATGGTTTTAACGGTAGATCTAGGTTCAACTAACGATACAATGGAGCATGTCACAAATTCTGGCGCGCAGATGCTGTATAACAAAACAAAGGCCTTGAGGGTTTGAGCGCACTGACAGAATCTTGGCGTTGGCGTCGGAGAGCCTACGTTGAGCTTTTATCCTTATCGATCTGAAACAAAATGGAACGTTATATGGTTTATTGTTCGAGTCATTCCGATCTGATCCCCCAAACTGATCAGCTGCCAATTATTATTATTTTTTAATTCCGCTCTGAGTAAATTTTACTATCCTGATCTGATCCCCTATTTTCTTTATGGATTTATCCCCGTAAATGGTTAACCACACAGAAAATCGGAAATCAGATCGGAATATTAATTATCTTAAAATATAACAGCTGATTCCCTAGGGTATCAGTTTTAGGGACCAAAACAGAATAACTCTATCCTTCTTGGAAAAACTCATTAATTAAAAATTCTATATTGTATTAAAAAAATAAAGTCATCGGTTAACACCAAACAACTGAAAAACACTAAAATACTGATGTCCATCGAGGAAGGGGCACTAACTATCAGGAGGCTTCTCTGCTTATTACGTTTTCTTCAGGTGAAATAGTATCTAATACTGATACGACTTTATCATAGAATAGTTATGCCTACTACTTAATTAAAAGTAACTAAACGCAGACAAAATTACACGGTCGATTCAACGATAGTTCAAAACATAAAAATACGTGAAAAGTGTTCAAATTAGTGATTAGGTCCATTGAATAACATAACAGGGTTGGGCGAATCGTTTACGGGCATAATAATCATTAAATGTATTCCCATTTTATTCGGCCTCTAAGCGGACCCAGTCGATTATGATCTCTATCCTTTTTTGGGGTACCTCGCCCCAGTCCCTGCTGGCAGAAACTCTTAATATTTGCCATTTGAGACTATGTTTGAACGAGCCAACTCAGTATTAAGCTTCAGTACACATAACGTATCTATGTGTTAATTTTAAAGGTGATACATAAACAACTTTGATAGAGTTGGTATTGAATGAGTAAAGATTAAATTCATTATAATTTATTGGTGAAATGTGGTATTATTTTTAAATATTTTTTGAATGCTTAGAATTTACTGTGTAATGTATTTAAAACTGTATAAAACAACAATCAATCACGATTTAACAATTATTATTTTTATCTCCAAGAATCTACACTGGAGAAGCGTGGTGGAGTATCCTCTAGGTCTTCTCAGATATGAGCAGAGACGTGCTCAGTAGAGGGCCATTAATGGGTTGAAGCCATTATTTTCAATACAGGAACTGAAAAATCCATTAAAATTACTATGTTACAACGTTTTATGTATAAAAGCATTAACATTTTTTTGAGTCACCTGATGGTAAGTGGTCACCGTTGTCCATGGACACCAGCAACGCCAAAACCATCACCGATGCGTTGTCGACAAAAAAGAATGAAGAGGAAAGAAAGAAATTAGTTAATTTTTTTAAGTAAATAAAAAAATATATACAGAACCATAAGACCATAGAATGCATCGTTCTAATTTATTTCAGTTTTATTTTAAAAATCATACTTGAATATTATAGTGAACCGGAAAATAAAACAAGTTATTTTGTAACGTGTAATTTTGGTAAACAGCTATTTGATACGAATCAAACCATTTTAGTTATAATAGCGCTCTAGGTATTTTTTCGAATTAATAATTACACTTTTTCACAAACTTATTTAATACAAACAATTTTTGCTCGTAATATTGGATTTTAATGCAATAAATATATGATACCATTTATTATTTGTTATCATATTATCTGTTAAATCAATGTTTCCTAAAGTATAGGTACAACATACTTCCAGTTAAAATAGTGCGGGAATTGTGGGATAGCATAATTAGCCATACTTTATGTCTGTTTTTGAACTTAGTTTTTTATGTTTTTTTGAGTACTAATTTGTTATATGTATAAGCATATCTGTGTTACTTCTAAAAAGGTGATGAGTAGTTGAATTTTAGATATTAGCGCTGTGTAGATATTTTTTAGCTCATTTTTCACTGAACTATTGCCGTGCAGTCTCGCGTTGTGAAGAGGCACTTCTCATGATCTCGGCTACCTGTATCGCCTCTTCCTAGCGCTGTCATTGCCGTTCGAAGTATCTCATAACGTGTTTATTATAATTAGTATAAGCTACCTCAGTTAATACTTCAGTTGTGTACATCATGAGATAGAAGTTTCATCCTACAGTGCTAATAATTTATGTGGTCTTTAAGGAACCGTGTTTGGACTCATTATGAATGAGATGTTAGATAAAAATTTATGATTGATTGATTAGATACCAAAATAAATTGCTAATATTTTATACAGTCTCAAATGTAATTATCTATCATTGTAATCAAAAAGGTCATTTAATAAACAACAATACTTTTGTCTGTTTCATCATCACAATCTATAGGCTACTGCGTTCCAATGCTGGACTCGGTTTCCCTATCATGTTAGGATTAAACACCTTAATCCACTACGTTGGCTAGATGTTGACTGGCTGACTTGTATGTCGGCATCATATCGCACTCTGTTGTAGGTACCCACGTAAGTGATAATACATTTTAATAGATACATGTATAAGTTAGCACTGGCATACGAGGCATTCCCAGTAAGTTGCGAGACATTAGTGACGCACCCAAGATCTAAGTAAAAAAATCCTAGATTCCTGAGCTGCATTGGCCACTAAACAAGCAATATTGCTTGCTATATTGCAGATACCAATAATAATATAACATCTAATTATATACTCGTATTTTCTCTTAATATGCTGCGTGCTTCGTCACTTGAGGACGGCGTAAAAAAGATGAGTTATGAGAAACGCCTGTATCGGCATTTTATGTTTGCCTTTATTACCATTCGTCTGTCCTCAAGTTTAGATTGCACACACATGAATTAATTACTTGCAGGATGAGTGTAAAAAGTGCACACACGTGAAGTCGAAGGTGGCGTGCCGTGTGGGGGCACGAGGCCACTCCCACGGCGACGCCTGCTCATTTTAAATTGTAATTACAATTTATTATTGTGTCTCTGTGCCGCCTTCGTCGCAACCGACGCCATTTTATCGAACGACTGCTCGTAACATCAGAGTATCGTGTAATAACACATTCGGTCTGTTTACGTGGAGTTTCGAATGAATTGACTGGTAACTGAGGTTTGTATAAAACCGCACCTGTCTTTGTATAAAACCCAATAAGATCTGCAGAAATAGTGCTAAGTTTATGATTGAAGGTTCTTCATCTACGAGTCATTTGATATTATTTTTTCATCGTGACTCTTTTAGTATACCAATACAATTTAATCAGGTACGAGCTTAATAATAATATTTTCTATTCTTGTGTTTTCATATTTGTAATCAAAATAAGTAACTTACCTTTATGATGCTTGTTCGGACGTGATGTATGTAAGTAGATGTAAGTAGCTTCACTTGAAGTACGTTCCAGTTAAAGGGGTGGCAGCGAGAACCACGTTGATGACGGGCATTCCTTTTAAGTATTCAAGAAAATAAATATTTCGATTATGTGTATTTGAGGGTGGGTGTTACAGTCATATTCTTGTTTATATAATAATGCTAAGTGAGAGTTCATGTCACTAGTGAAACCTTAAGTGAGAAAATCTATTAGCTTTTCTTCAACATGCGTCGTCTGTTATGATACTACTTTTTACCGGATTTCTCACTTACTAGTAATGTATTTTATTTCATTTGATACAGATGAGGCAAATACCTTTTTAAGTTTATGTGTGTAATAATATAACTGTTAACCGTTACTTTTAAATATCAAACCTTTTGTCCCTGTTAACTAAAATTAGAAACTTCCATTATTTTTATACTCCTTAAGTATTTTTTATGAAATACCTAAGTAGATATACAGTAACTAAAGTATTTGGAAACTCAATATTAGATTTAGATTAATTTAAAATGGTCTTTCAGTTATTCAAGTAATCTTCCAATATTTTAATGTACATAATTAACATCGATAACCTTGCAGATTAAACTTTGTCATGTTAATAAATTCATTTCTAAATACATTACAACAATATCTCGCTCCAAATTGCAAATGAAGAGACCGTCTTTGCCCCTCAATGCAGGGCGTCGTTAAATCCAATTGTATTAGCAGCAAGAGGCCCCAAGATTAAGAACGAAGTTCATCTCTGTCTTGTCTAATGTTATTCAGTGCCTGCTGTCCTGCTGTCCTTGTCCATTAACTTGTAGTTTGATAATTTGTTTGTAAGGGTCTGCGAATGGAATTTAACACAAATTGTTACTTAGGCCAATTCTAGGAGTATAATTTGCAATCTCAATTTAATTTACCTGCTTTAGTAGCGTTGTAAGGTATCTTGGCATAGATCGCTACTAATGTTATAAATGCGAATATATAATGTCTCTGTCTGTCTGTTCGCTACCTTTTCATACTTAACCCACTGAAACGATTTAGATGAAATTTGGTGTGGAGATAGTTTGATACCCGGGAAAGGACATAGGATAGTTTTTATCCGGATAATAAGTTCTCGCGGATAATAATACAAATACAAAAGTCAATGCGTAATTGAGTAACAATTATCCAAATCACCTTCGTAATTTATCTAGTATGGCACAATTTTGTCTTAATCACTAAATTAATTTAAAAGTCGACCAAAGTTCAATAAAACTAGATGTAATGCAAATCGGTACAAGGCCCTCAGTAAGAAGGGTTAAGTTGTTGTCGCAGCGGAGTGCTGGCGACTGAAGTGAAGCAATCGCCTCTCTGTTCTTTTAATTGAATTAATAAAGCTTAGTGCTTGTCTCTAGTGATGGCTGGTGGTTTCTGTGAATTTTAATAGCTTATAACGACAAGAAATTTCAAACTGAGTAAGGTTTTCAAAAGACAAAAAGTGGTGGAAAAATGTATGATCTGATGGTTAAAATGGTATTAAGGAGATACATTTAAATTAGTTAGATGCTTATCCCATAGTACAAAGGACATAAGTCACATATTTAAAAGTTCAGAACATCTTACACTCCACTCAGGTGAACTAAAAACCTAGACTCAGCACACTAGACTCTCCAGGGACTGATTCAGAAATCTCAGACTAGGTTATGGATGGATGGTATGAACTCATCTTCAGTAAACTTTTCAACATAAAAAACTTAATCAATAAGTCTTGCCTCGTCCTTAAATAACCGGCGAAACTCGTAGCAAACGCTTAGATAGGAACAATAAAACGGAGCTCACATCATCCCTGTTAACGAATAGCTGCACGAAGACAATAAACAAGACCATACATCACGCAACAACATAGCTCTAAGTTATTTAATTATCGTAAGGAAAAACTAATCCGTGGAGCAGAGAGCGAAAATTACGTCGCACTCGGCAGGTGCGTGGCCTCCGCGCGTATAGCGCGTAGGTGCGGCGCTACAGGGGGATGTTTATAATTCTTTTATTAATTACATATATATTTATCAATTATTGAATTATTTAGTAATTCAACGTTCCTTAAAGAAACTTTTAGTATGAAACGTTAGTAATACTACTACTAACTCCACTTATTAAAAGTTGTCTTAATTTTGTTTTATTGCTAAATTAGCAACAAAACAACAATTTTATTAAAAAATATATTGTGTTAAGAATATGGACAGGTTCTGATAAATATATTAAAAATATAAAATTATATGAATAAATGGGAGTAAATGTACTTAATAGATTAAACTTGGTGATGAACATACATAATTTTATGTTCTCCTTTCAAAAACGTCCTTCTTGACATCCTCCTGTATGCAAGGGTCATACTTCAATAAAGACTATAGGTGGCACGGAGCTGTCTCGTGCGACAATATTTATGCCCGCAATATTAACTCCGATGCGACAAGTATTAACTGGAAAACGTTTCTTGAGTGAGAGTGTTAACCACACACCTACATCACACATGCATGTTATTGTTTAAGAGGAAATTTAAAGGGGACAAAGTTTACCACTAATACATCAAAGAAAATACAAGAGAATTAGAAGTTGGTACATTGTTATATTGTTAATTGAATTGCAGTGATTAATCGTTTATTTCTAATGAGCAAGGAGTTATATGTGAAGTATTCATTTGTATTGTGTAATAAAAATTTTAATTTTTTAATTTTTTGAGGAATTATCAGGCCAAAAGTGAGACAAAAGTTTTGACAATGTCGTTATTGCTGACAAAAAATTTATTGCCAAGATATCATTTAGAATCGATACAGTGCCATAAGATGTTTACTAATCAGGTCTAAGTTTTAGATGTCTGAATTATTTATCCATGCCATGTAACACATAAACTTTTAACACAAGGTGTACTGTTTATTTTAGTAGCCTTGTTTCGTTGTTGGACACAATTGTATCTGTTGATACGTCAACTAAACAGCTCAATCGTGAATCGTTTATAAAAACAGCTTTTATGCGGTTGCGTTTGTAACTGGAGGCGAAATCTATGATCTGAAAATATCTCAAATAAGGGGCTAGCGATTGAACAGTGTCCGAATTCGGAAAGGGAGGGTCCGCATCGTTGCGTCCAGCCGCCCGGGGCAAATATAAAAATCATTCATATGGACAAAATAAAATTGCATCCCAAATAACCCTGTGCTCATCGGCCGAAAATCTATTAGCAATAAATATGAAGTTTTCCGATTTAACAGGATTTAAAACGGCGCTCGAGCGCGCCAGAATTCCAATAAAACACAAACTTCTTATGACTTTTCATGTTTATGATACTGTACTTTTATTACATCGGTGTCTTCTTCTGTTTCAGTTGAGGTAACTGTAACTTAATTTAATATAATATATATTGATTTTTTGATTAATTCCAAGAAGACCAAATTCCATTAAGAAGACGGTAGCGTAGTGTCGGCAACTTTTACAACTTGATGGTTAATATGAGATCTCAGAGTCTATGTTTGCCTATTGCCGTTTTAGTAGATCTAACCCTCTTCTTTTCCTGTAAAAAAAGGGTGTGCTAGTGTGAATGAGTAGTAGATATGGCTAGGTGATGTTTTGAAACTATTTGAGATATTTATTTACTGTTCAAATATTAAATTTCCTATTAATCGTTTTATACAGTTGTACATAAATATGTTTCCCACCGCCAATTCACATGAGCAACACTAAAAGTCTCACCGTCGAAATTACCCACCAATCGAAGGACAATCATTTTAACATTATACGAGTAGTTACCTAAGGCACACTATCACAAACTCATTAATAGGGTATCTGCATGTCACTTATTGGCTGTCGAGACTTTCATCGCAAAGATGTAGAGGAATGAGAAATTATGTTGCTATGACAATTTTCTTAACAATTGTTACTGCTAAGTATTGATTGTTAAATTAATAAAATGCAAATAAATAGCTTAGTGTAAGGCGCCTGCCGGCGGCGGCTGACTGAAGCTTTAAGGGTTACCACTCAACAGGGCTTCAACGCTACGATTTATTTAAGCTTGCGGGACACAAAAATTTAACTACATAATGTCGTAATTGACTTAAATGTATTATGTATTTTAAAAACTCTTTAATTTCATTATTTAAGAAGATTTGTCTAGCTTTCTTTCCTTTACAACTTTTATTAGGTACGAGCTGTGCCCGCGACTTCGTCCGCGTGGAATTTAACCAAAAAAAATCTTAAATAAAAATTGCCCAAGATAATCCTTATGTCATCAGCAATCTGCCAGTCAAAGTACCGTCAAAATCGGTCCAGCCATTCCAGAGATTAGCTCAAACAAACATATAGACAGACAGACAAAAATTATAAAAAATGTTATAATTTTTTTCTGTATGTTTGGTATATACACCGTGTATACATCCATATGCATTTAGTAAAAAGCGGTTTAATATTACAAACAGAGACTCCATTATTATTTATTTGTACAGATAAGTAAATAATATGTTTTTTGATTGTACATTTATGTAAGTAGCCAACATACAAAAGGACGAGCGACCTAATTAATCCCTGATAGTAATTTGTCACCATGGAAATCAGCAGATAACATTATTGATATCACCGAAGTGTTTCCGGACATAAAAGTGGAGGATCTGTATTGTTATTACGTTACTTCTAGGTATATTAGGTACATTATAGTAGTTTAATTAACTAAATTCGAAAATTTTGAGTTTGATCACTCTTCTTTAATTATTATGTATCAAATAGATCCCATTTTATGCTTATTGGACATTAGAATCAATGGACATTGGACAGGTGCTTGAGGTATACATGAGGAGCGCCTCATTTCGCTTACCTCAAGTTGTTGTCATACAGCACGGGTATCAATGACATTATAAGTACATTTTTACGACATAACAATCATTGATGATGGTATCATGGTGATTCCGACGCAGGTACAGGACTATCTACCACTGACGGTCCCTGTCTCAATTCTCAGCCCTCGTACTTAATAACGAACTAGCCAAGTAACATTCTAACTGTTTGCTAACTGGTCTATGTACCTAGTCCCGATTTGAGTCATGTTATGTGTCAGTTCTTGAGTTCCAGTAGTCATGGGCGGCAGTGCAGGAAGCAGGCAGCTGAAGTGTGGTGCTGCATTCTCGTTTTTTCTTCATGTCCTTTGCTCTTAATTCTATAAAAAAGGTAACCCGTGTAGCCTCTTACGTTAATAAAGTTTTTTTTACTGCAATGACATAAATAAAATAATAAATGTTATATTGAAGGCAAATAACGTGCATTATTATGAAGCAAAGAATGAATTATAATTACGATTTAACAATGGAACCTTTATTACATAGTAAAGTATTTATCTACGTAATTTTATAAATAATGGTATGCAGTAGATGATTTAGTTGTAGATCTTGATCTCGTAACTTGCGTCCTCGTGGCCATTGGCTATTATTTTAATGTCATCATTGCTATATAATTAGGTATAGTTGTAGGCTCTGTCTTCTTTTAATCTAAGGTTCAAGGTTGTTTAGAAATGTTTGCTAATAGTGCCAAGACCTATCCATCCATCATTATCCAGCCTTTGTGCGACCAGTGTTAAGCAATTCGCGCCAAACTGCTACGATAATTTGCGCCACTCTAACGGCTCCTGAGTCGTCAGTCCACCGGGTTGGAGGCCAAGACCATCTGTCCTTATAAGTAGTTACCTATGGAATTTCCTTTGTAATTATAGCAATAAAGTTAAGGTATAGGTACTGTGTTGGTACTGGTATCTAAGAGTATGTAGGTATGTGTAGGAGGTTAAAAACAAAAGTCGGGGTTATAATTTTCATTTTTAATCTTGATATTTTCCTCTACAATACAAGGCACACACACAATTTTAAGTAAAACAATTAAAAATAATTATAATAGGTACAATAAATAATAATAAACGTTGCTTTGTGAATAGCATACAATAACCAAGTAGGATGTGTACACAGAGAAGCCTCGACACTTAATTGACAAAGGAAAGCCTACTACTACTCGGACTGAGCTTTACAATTGATTTAGTAACATTTCGTAACCACACTTACATCTCCTCGGAAAGGAAACTGAAAGACAGGACAGATCCACATTCACGCACTTTGTACACTCACACGTTTTCATTCAGCTAAACATTTATAGTAACAACTAAGTTTTACCATTACATCGCATTATCCATTACAGATAATATGTATGAAATTGGCTCAAGCGAACATTACATCGGCGCTTGACTATTTTCTATTAGAATAATTGTGCTCGGAATAATAACAATGATTCGACAGTCGATAAAGATTTCGCTTCAATGGCTACATTGTTACGGATGTTAAGTTTATTTGCAAGAAATCGTCTTTTGCGGTTCTTTGTTAAACGTCTATTGAATAGCCAAGCGCCAATTGCACGCCCGATACAATGTCTAAATCTATTATTAGTATTTAAACTATTTTAGACATTAAAAGTCGTCCCGTAAACTAAGCATTGATATAAATAACGCTATCATTTATACTTTATATTAAAGTTAATCCTACCGCACTTACTGTTAAAATATCTACCCACATACTTCGACTCAGGATATGAGATACTGCGATTATTTATACAAAGTCTACAACAGAGAACTTTAAAGTAATCCCTTACTTTAAATACGTATTGTACGACACTGTCTCTTTGTGTTCAGTCAAAAAATTTGTAAAAATGAATCGTTTATGACCACTAACTTAACGTATAACTATTTATGCTTTTAAAGATATGAGTTAAATCTAAACATTGCACTAAAATTGAATAAATTACATGATACTGAAGGTCGTATAGCAAGTGTTTAATGACAAAACTTTGCACGTTTTATTTAGAAAAATAAACCAGTACCAGTTTTACTGACGATACGAAATTTTCAGTGTAAGCGAACGAAATATAGGTAGGAACTAAAACACTACTAATACAGCATTGATTCGACTAGCGCGTAGAACTTATTGAATTTATACAAACGTTTGGAAAAACAGAATTGAAAAAGCAGTCTTAGTTCAATTCCAACCGTTGTGATTAATTAGTATGTTCATCCACTAATTACCGCCAATAAAAGTAATGAATATGTAAATAACGCCGCCCTAACTCGAATATGCAACAGGTAAATAATGATGCTTAATATATAAATATGGCATTCAAAGATAAGTTTAATTAAAGGTACGTTTCGTAAAAGATTAAATGTTGACGAATAAATTACTGGAATCGTCGATAAAACCGTTATGACTTAAATCTAAAAATATAAAGAAATATTTACAAATTTCACTATGGAAGAAGAATTGAGACTTCGCCCTAACGCCACGAAATCTATGCACTTACATACTTCGATTTAATAACAGTATTTACAATTCAATCTCAGCGTAAAATTTCACTTTATTCGAGATCCGTTACATCAGAATTTTAATATGCTAAAAAATATGACAAATATTTTTACTTTACATGAACATACGAGCACATTGTCCCGACTCGTGTCTATCAGCCCAAAACACGAGACAACCTCCGTTTCTCTAGCCCTAGCGCGTCGCCGGTCGCGGCAGACGCGCGTAAAGTCTTTCATCACTTCGAATCTTTGGATTTACTTTTCTCTAAACTCGGGTTTTACACTGATAATCGGTTTTCTCGTATCATCTGTCTCTTTATTATATTCTTGGTGTTCGGGGTAGTCGGGGCCCCCGGAAGGCGCCAGCTAAGTAGCCGAGCTGAAGAGCACTGAGTTCTTGTAGTATCCGGCGCGATCCGACAGAGGACTCTTCACGTCGCGTTCCATGGCCTGCTGACGGGACTTGCGCTCCATCTCCAATTCTTGTGCCAGAGACTCTGTTGACAAACATATTTTGTTTTATAAAAATCAATTTATAATGAAAAAGAAGAAATCAGTTAGCATTAAACGTACTTATAAGTAAGGATTGTGGACGAGGTGAGTAATAAGTAATGATTACCTAAATTCCACATATAATTTTCAACAAATTTCATGTAAAATATATCCAGAATGGTCCATTAAAATCCAGTTACAACTTCCTATTAGTAAATTTACTCATATTTTTGAGTGCGTGCCCGGAAAATGTCATTAGTGCTTCGGTGAAGCGACATCAAACGGACTTCGCATCCGTATGCCACTTCCTAATTTAATATGCAATCTTCCCTTTGGTAAAAACCTACCTCTCACTTCGTCATAAGCGCCTATTAAATTGTGTGCAAAAGGGTTGTCTGTCATGTATTCTTAGTTTTATACCTTTAAGATAATGTTTGGAGAATGAACAGAAATGAATAGAGGACGCTCATGTAACGAGCTACCTACCTAATATTTGTACAGAAGTTTTAATTAAATCTCACATTTGCTGAAATGCCGAAGCCTTGTTTTCGTTCAAAACAAAGTAAATTAAACAATATCATGTGAGATAACAGTAACTTTGTCATTCTAATATTTGAATATATTAAAGTTTAAACCTTAGGTAATAGATAGGTACTAATATTATGATTAGATCACGCAGTTGTTATTACAATGGTAAAGTCTCCATTAATGTTGTATGAATATATAGGCTACGAATACAGATAATATAGGTACATGAAATCAAAGTACATTAATAATACGTTTAAAATATGCTCAAAAAGGCAATTTAAAAGTGAAACACGTCTCGTACAGAAGATATTCTAATAAGATTTTAAGAAAATTGACAAAGTTCGTGAAGAGGCAAGAGTAGGTGAGGTAAGGCAATTGTCTCCGAAAACGTCTACGTTTTACGAAATATGCTTATTCAATTTCATGCAACGCTTGCCGCCTCCTGCAATTTACGAGATATAAAAGATATAAACGGAATCACGTTTTTTGCTTACTTTCATGGAAGATTTTCTCAACGAAGAATTCAATTTCTTTTCCCGATATTCGTTTACAATTTATGATTTGAGTGGAGTTATTCTTTATTATATTATTAGATCACAAATCAAGTATTATACTCTGCAATTAAATACAAACGTTGCAGTTTTATTTCAACCAATAGTAGGTACCTACCTACCAACATTTTTGCAACGAATCTTACCATGACTGATTCATGGCAGTAGGTAATTCTTGACAGTTATTGCTTTTAGGTATAACTTATTGAAATAGATAAAGACAATTGTTATTTCTTAACATATCTTTGAGCAGAAAAAACATTATTTCAAAGAAGCGAATACTCAAGCGTTTATCTTACTTAAAATCATTCGTGAGATAAAAAAACTCAATTATAATCCGATTTGTTTCAGTGGAGACTGGCTGCAGGGCGTCACACTCGCAAGTGTCGCTCGTCGAGGGTTGTCCCGAAACAGAAACCTATTATCCCGGGCGAGATTATACGCCTAGGGCGTCACAATTAAATATTATACACTTAAAAGCTTCGGCCTTTGCCGTTTCACTTCGCTGCCACCCCTAAATGTCCCATTAGGTCTGTTTGAATACGTAATATTTTTGCATTTGCCGCTCCGAAAACAGAATTGCCGGTTCCTTTGAGACTTATAATCTATTTGTTCTTTGAAATAACTGTAATGGTTGAGCGCTTCAGTTAAATAAAAAGTTAACCTTTTATGTCCTTGCCTTCCCTTTCGCGATATCTTGAATCCCAATGAAGGAGGTGGAACGGCCACTCTATAAGGATATAAAGATTTATAATATTAGCATACTATATGAAGAGAATATCTATTATTTTGATCATACTTCTAGGTAGGGATGTTAATAGTGCTTAAACCGTTTAGGCTTTGTGTTGTATTAAATACTCCGCTAATCATGGACTAGTACGGTGACTAACTGTCGGTAGATGTTCTTACTCGTATCTATTTGTTGTTTAAAGCCTACGACACGAATTCCACAGGAAACGTTACACTTCACAATTGAAACTTGAAAAACCATTCAATAGGTGTATTCGTAGATTCATTTTAAAGAAACGAATCGATTTTGTAATTAAATAGTGTATCGAGCAAGAAATTACGCTTTCGTTATTCACTCGCTCCCAAAGACAAATTGTTTCTGTCACTTTAGCCACACAAAAACTCCTACTATTCAGATTGAGAAGCCTTTTATTTTGTATATTTATAAATGTCATTGATCCGAAGTTTATTTAAAAACAGTCATAAGTTTTTTTAACTCAATATCGTTGAAAATAATCAATAGTTCGGAACAATTTCTATGCAATCGACACCTTTGTTCATTATGAGGGTTGAATTAATTACATCTTTTAAAAACCGGGGAAAAGTTTTTTTTAACGGAAACCCGAGAAGGTTGTGGACAAACGATGCTGGAGATCGTGGAGGGGATGGCGCAGCAGGTATTAGATGTCCTTCAAAGTCCGTAGTGGACATAATAAGATCCCAACAGGGTTTCTAATGTATTTACTACGGACCGAGCTACTGTTCCTTGCGTATTGATGCGTAACGAATCCCACTGATTGAATTGATCTTTTATCAAACTTTCTTTTCTCCTTTTTTTCAACGAATCAATTTATTCGTGACTCCATTGACCTTTACTTCAAATGATTTATCAATCTCTATTAAGATGAAAACGTAAGTAGTCCATTAAATATTGTTTTCGGTATAAAATAGGTTCGCTCAGCTGTTTTCACTAAAATGTAAGATCTGCTTGAAATAAAGGGAATTTGGAGTATTTTATCTATATTCTCTTAGTTGTATGGCGCAATCTTTTTAAATATTTAATCTTTATTCTTGTTTAGAGACACATGCATGTAGTGTATATTATGCGGAAAAAATTCCGCTCACGGTACGGTATGGTACGTTGTTGCCTTGAGATATTATGTACTATGAGTACATAGTATCTCAATACGTTGTTGTTTTAAAATCTCCCTCCCAAGTACGCGTCGAGCATGAATGATCAACAAAAAAGTGTCGATCAATAAGATACAGGAAAGTAACTGTGTATGTACAAGCATCTACGTACATTTCATAAACAAAAAGTTAATATCGTCAAAGGTTTTGAGCGCACCTGTGCGGTACAATTTTATTTCCATTCATTTTACAGGCGTACCTAAAGAGTAGCCGGAGAAGTTTCCTCTTTATTAATTTTTCAACTTTATATTACTTAATATCAGTTGCTTCATTCATTTCTGCCGCACCCTCATAAAAAATGACTTATTGTGAAAATAAAGAAAATTAATTTAAATACATAAGTGTTTGTTTAAAAGGAAAACCTCAATTTTGATAAGAAACATTTAGAATAGAATACGACACTGAATAGCAGTGACAGACTTGCCATTCCTAGCTAACTATTCGCGTGTTCGCGTGCGTTAGATACTTACAGGTAACACTTAAATTGTTGCAATTTATACTTGAAAAGAAACCCGTCGTCGGCAAAAGCCACTCGTCAACGGAAAACAGGAAACGGTTAAAAGTATTAATGTTCTGCGATTGGTTACTATTCGATTTTATTCAAAACTGCAATTTTAAACTTGAAATTATCAAATTTCCGCATTTCCGTGTTTCGTATTTAAGTTAAACTAAGTTTGACGAGCGTAATAAGTAAAGTAGATAGTGTAAACAGCTATAAATGCAAACATCAAAAACCTTTACACATTTCTTTTAAAAAATCTTACCTATTCTTTAACAAAACTCAATTTATCTCAATTTACTGAGAAATCCTTCAATTGCAGCGGAAAGGCAAAATTCATATCGGTGGACGGCTATGAGGGAGGCCTGCACACAATAGTATTCCGAACTCCACGAGGCCGGTGCATTTTTAATGAAATTTCTGGGCTTTCCACAAAGCGGGTATGAATGAAAAAACTAAGGCTTATTCTGTAACACGTGAGTGGAAACCCTCCTCGTTGAATGTGCTTTCACCAGTCACTGGTTGTTTGCTTTATATTCTCATTGCATGTCATTAAATTTTTCAATGAAGTTGTTACTCGTTAATAAAAACGTGTCGCTGTATTTGTTTCCGTACACTATGTACCATTATATAGCACGCTTTAAATATGATTTTTGCAAAAACTTTTTTTCATGTATAATATTGGATACCAAACAAGCAAACGTGGCACCTGACGGCAAGTGGTAACCATCGACCATAGACATCAATAACACCAAAGCTATCACTGATACTTTATCGGACAAGAAAGACGAGAGAAGAAGAAGATTAAAGAACATTTAAATGTTTTGTTAGGACAGTTGAGGGCTGTGAAGCAGTATGTCATGATAACACAAGTATGCAACTATAAGTACCTACTTATTTTCAGTTACGTATTAGTGACCTTTTAACATTCAGTATTTAAGTACCTACTCATTTTGCTTATCCCTCCGTTAAATATCCGTATTTATAAATGGATACACAAATGAACATAAATATTAAAGTAACCGAATAACAATAAATTGCATCGGCATGTCAAATTCCCTCTCTCAAAATAACATAAATAAACGATACAGCGTCTAGTCGTTTCAATTCGGTTTTTAAATATTCTACATTTTTCTATCGACACGGTATATGCTCCTGCATAAATCTGTAGGTACATGCCGAACTATTCTATGCATTGCATCCCTCGATATTTATAACATTCAGAAATCTATATATATTACATATAATAAATATGTAAGTGATCGCTGTCTGTACATGAAAGATATATGAAAGAAACTTTTACTGGGGATCTTTATGAACGCAATAGAAACCAAAACATAGATTTTTAGATTTTTTGTCTATTTATCTATTTATATGTGGTTTTGTACGCGCTAATCTCAGAAATGGCTTAACCAATTTCGATGCGGGTTTCATTTATATATTGTAGTAAGCTTCACTTAAGATTTTGTATTTGCTTTATTTCAATTGGTTCATAAATAAAGGTTAACTCACACGTAACAATTTCCAAATTAAACACTATAATATTTTTTTTGTATGACAATGACTTCTGGTTCTAGCACAAAAAAAATATAAGATTTGCATAGACAAATAATTTTACTGTTGCGCACAGTACCACGGAAAAACGATCACAAATCTAGATGTTTTGTACAATCATCATATCTTTGATAGACAAAAAATTCCAAATTGATTTGTAGAGTCCTTCACTTTATCATTCTCATCGTTACCTGAGTAATTCTGCCAGAAGGCAGCGCCGCCGCTCATGATGTCAACTGGTGGCGGTGGGTAGTTCCACTGAGGCTTGTCGGGCGTCCGCGGCGGGTCCCTCTGGAAGGGCGGCGAGGTGGTGGGGGGCTCGGCGCTGGGTGGCTTGCTGTCCGATCCGTTTTCCCGCTCCGTACGGTTTTCTTGCGATGCCGGCGTCAGATTCTCTGTTTAACAATAAGAATACTCTGCTTATCTGTTATTGTTAACTTAGCAATACTTTTCACACTCGATAATCCTGACATTATGCAAAAGGTCTTTCAGAACGTAATATAAAGTCATTACAGAAACCTTTACAATGTGTAAAAGTAACGTATAAAAGTATAATTGGATACGTGCCCATTACCTACTCTTATAAAAGTCGTGGCATTAAAAGCCTTTTCAGAACCTACATAGCTGTAATAAATGAACTGCTAATAAATGTTAGTAGCAAACAGCGATTATGCAAGAAATTTAACTCGAATGCGTGTTAGTTCAGCACCCGAACCCTCGTTTCAAATGGCCTGCGAAACGATTTCCTGACACGGAGATTAGTACAAGCCTTCACTAGCGTTTACCGCCCTTCTTACGTCACGCACTCCACATATTCTCGCAATCAGTAAAAGCGCAAAACGCTTCATTTCGCAATGGAAAATATATCTCAAATGCTCACGTATTACAGTTTAGTTTCGTGTACGTCTCGAAGTGATACATGGCACTCAATAGGTTACGAGTTGTGAGTGAAGTTTTAGTTCGAAGAGATAGTTTGACAGACGGCAAGTTAACATGTCAGGGGCATAGCGTATTTCAGGTTGATACTTGTTAGATAATCTGATACTGATTGCCATTCAAACACAGTAAACTCGAAACTATACAAGAAGGTACAATTTTAGATTTCTCATGGATATATTTTGATACCATCGATTTCAGATTGACACTTACTCGTACATGCAATGACATTATTGTAATGTATAATATCATTGCTTACACGTTTATATGTAGATACTGTGCAATTGTGTTGTTATTTCAAAATTGGTAATTTGTTGGATCAGTTCTCATTTCGAATAAACCATTCACAGTGAACTATCGCAATTCTTCAGTCTTAATAATCTTACTTAAACGAATGGTTGTATTTTAAGTTTATTATTAGTTCTTCTTTAAACTCAACTCCAATGCATTCCAGTACATTTCCACGAAGGTACCTTCGTAGAAGTGTACACTAAGTTAGAAATGTGTAAAAATTTAGTAAAAGCTCATTAAGTGTCGAAGGCTTATATCTTACCAGTAACAATTCTGAGTATCTCAGCAGGCGCTCCAGACTGCTTCAATGCCTCTTCTATTTTCTGCCGTCTCTTCAACTCCATTTCAAGTTGGTCTTGGACTTGTTGCCGCTGTTTTCGCTCCTTCTTAAGTCGTTTCTGGTACATAACTGCAAAGCAAAACTTAAGTTTATAAAAATGTATATTAAACTATATTTATTGTATTATCATAATATTTATTAAGGCAGGTTAGTAAGTAGTCTGGCAATTGTTATTCTTTCACAAAATCTCGATATAGACAAATAGGATCTATTATACAAGTAAGATCAATGCGCCAGCTATCGATTTAAAGTATAAGTAGGTACATTTTTCACAGTGTAAAAACTCGGAAATAAAAACGATCTCTCTTTAATTACGAATAAACACTAGGTAATTGTTCTTTAAACGTCAGTAAATTTTAAAATAAGACAAACTGCAAATTGTCAGTACATCAGCAAACCTGTCTAGATAGTCTAGGCAGTGACCACCCTTTGGTTATCTTTGCGGTTAACCAGGAGTGCACGCATTGTTAGGTATATTCCGGTTTGGAGGGTAATAGAGCAAGTGAGGGATTATTGGCCAGAGGGTCGTGGTTTGAGTGGTAGTGAATACACGTCGTGAGGTAAACAGAGCGATGTTTTAACAATAATAGCGCATTAGAAAGATACATTTAACGTATTTATCAATTGTAGGTTTAGTTTAAAAGAACTGACATGTTTTTAAACAAAGCTTAAAGCTTCTTGAATTAAATACGTATTCAAACTAAAGGTGTATTCCGAATGTATTTGCAAACGAAATCATTACACATAATGCATCCGAAGCAAAACAAGTCATGAAAATAAACTCGCAATCGCCATGTTTTGATTTCACGTTTGCACGAGTATAAGTGATTGCTGAGTTAAGAAAATCACGAAAATTGCATCTTATAGGCATCCCTTTCACTCTCGAGCGTACAGATACATTGTTAATGAGTTCCCTTTCGACAAAACAGGTCAATCATTTTGATTCGCTTTAGTTTCTTTCGATATTGGATAAGCCCCATCGATGATCGTACCGTTTGGTTTGATGTTATGTTTTCTCTTTCACGTTCGTAATACTTTAATATGTTTGTCCTTATTATTAAGATGTATAAGTAACTCGAAGCTCAATGGACCTCCTACTAAAAGCGTCAGGTCTTCAAAACGATTTGCATAACGATATTCAACAAAATACATGTTTGGGTGATTTTATCGCTATGCGATTATGATAAATGTGATGAATGTTTTATAATTTGCCAAAACAAAACGGTTTTTATATAGTCTGTAAAGTTTGGACAAAACGAAAAATATATTATAATAACATAAAATTAAGATTTCTTACAGGAAAACAACATACGAGTAAGATTCCTTGTACCTTATATTGAGAAGATTACGTGCGAGCATTTACATTCCCTTAAACATAAAATTTTAACAAATAAGTAATGACGGATATTTGTAACGCACATTGTTATAATTATAATGGAATCAAGTTTTTAATAAAATTAACATTGCAATTTACAACAAGAACACGAAATTTTATTATAATACGGGTACTCACGATATTTATTTTGGGACGCCGATATTTCGACCCAGTTGCATGGATCGTGATCACGGCTGAACAGTTCGGTCAGATCAGCATACATATCGTGAATAAAATATGTACAATCCGCGATTACTTAAGTTTAAAATCATAAGACACGAAATTCCAACTAACTCGTATAGTTCGAAATAGCTAATGGAGGCTAAAAAACGTTTTCTCATTAAAGATTAGCTAGTAATTAATGTTGGTGCTAATGAAACGGTCGGGTTCACCAGTGATCGACTCCTGCGCATCATTTGTCATCTCTTGACCTCCGCCTCGGCCCGTAATGACGAACATTCGAATGCTTTATTTTTAATCCAATCTAAATACAGCTTAGAACTTAGTTTAGCTAACTAATTAAGCTAACGATTTCTGCATGGGCGAAAGGCTACAGCGATAACACTTTTTAATAGTCACTAGTGAAAAGATTGACCTTTGCAAGTCTGTTAATGAAGTATGCATTTATTTGATCATGATAAATTAAATTATGAGTTTTATTTATCACTGATATTTAATTGAACCTACTTAGGTATATGTATAAACAAACACATATACCTAAGTTTACATGGTGCAAAAACCCTTTGGTTATTATACTTTAAAATGTATTAAATAGTACCTATTAAGTACCTACCTTGGTGTGTATGAAGTAATACTATTAAGTAGTATGACGTTAACTAAAATGCCAAAAACTATGTAGAAAACATAAATAAATTACTTATTTGTTTATGTCATAGCAGGCACCTAATGGTAAGTGATCACAGTCGCATACTCATTGCGATAGAGGTATCACGCCAGAACGCCAGAGAAGAGGCATGATCATACCATTTTACCAACCCAATGACGTAGCGCTCTACTTAGGTACTTTAAAAGGAAGCTTTAGTGCAGACTATTAAGAATTAAGTATCTTGCTTGAACTGAAACGCAATTACATACGTTTACCTAAAGAACTTTCCAGCAAACATGGCTGACATAATTGATGTCATGAGTAGGTAATGTTTCCTCAGCAATTAATAACGGATAGTGGAAGGTTTAGTCATTATGTATAATTACATAATTAGTCTCAAAACGTAAAATATAAATCAACAACAACTCGGAAAATTAGTATAATATGTGTATTGTTGAGGATGTTAAGTTTCGCCAATATAAAGGTGTTCATCCAAACGTCCACTCGGTGGAAAATTCATCGGTCCGCCGAGTCCGAAAATCGATTCAGTTTAACACCTCTGAAAAACGGTTTCTCACTCGACTGGCGCTTATTTTTGGACCTTTCATCCCGTGTTATTTATCTATCAATGCGTGAACTTCTAATTACTTAAAGCTCACAACCATAACCAATTTTAACCGCTACCCTTACTAAGTGCCTAAAAGTATCTTATATAGATATTGTGTAGGAATTTTTGATGAAGGATTAGAAATGAAATTTGAAATTTAATATTGATTTTAATGAAGCAGAAGCAATAACGGCAAAACTCTTTGTTTTTTTTAGTCAATATTTGTCTATGGCCGGTCGGCATCGCTTTGTGACTTAATAATCCGCTCTGCAGCTTCTATACTCGTAAGTTCAAAAGCAAAGATGAATCGTAATAATTCTTCAATCGATTATTTGAATTGACTTGTGAAAGGAGAATAGAACAAAAGTTTAAATCCTTTGTTGTCAGCTTTGCAGCCATCAATAGTTCTAATTTTAAATAAAATACTTTGATCGTACAATCTTATTCATTGTTCAATATCGTTCTTTTGACCTCATTTATTAGCGCCATCTGTAATTTACATTTTGATTCTCTTACTTAAAATTATAATTGGGTTTAATTTTATGCTCCCATATTTATGTGACGGTATTTCATTACATCGTTTTAAATTAAAGCCAAACATGAAATATTTTTGACCGTTTTTCATAGAATCATACCAAAATAACAAACGAGCTGTACGAGAAAGTGTGTATAATGCGAAGCGAAACAATTCGATGACCGAGCGTATGAATAAAACGAACCACCGAAATATTGAAGGAATCCGTTCAAAGGGAAAAAATGCAATAAAAAGTCCAACCCGATACAGAATGGGAGTGTGGTTAAAAAGCAACGAATGAATATGGTTGCGAACATCCGCTGCAGACAAAAGTTGGCTACTTGACTATGCAAATTATATTTGCGGACCGCCGCGACTGAGACCCGATCTCCTACGTTTCGTTTCACTTTTAGGCATATAACGTGTATTCTTTTCATATTTTCATCCGATTTCCTACCCCTCTTTCATTTTGTTCCGTTTTTAAAAGTCGCGGAACAATGCCGCTTTCCGCGGGGCTTATTCGCCGCGAGCCGTTTTCTTGCACACCGCGTCTTTTTCTTATTATTACATCTATCTATATCTTTATGTGTATCCTGTTCTCTGTTTGTAATATTTTTAACTCATAAATGGCTGATAGCGGCCCCTTGGGTTTCTTATTCGAATAACATGTAAATTAACCGTTGCTACAATACTTTGCTTTTTACTTTCCTGTTCCGCATAATATGCCATAATTTTTTACATTTCTCTGCACTTTTATTTATTAAATAAATGTATTCACCTCAATAGGATGTTGGCGTAAGGTAGGTAATCTATAAGATTAAGTCAGGATAATTAAATACTATTAATTTCTCGCGCCTTGCTTCGCGGATCCTATGTCTTCATATATATCCTATGACTTTTTTATTAACACGCTTTTATTTTTAATTAATGAACAGATAAATTAAAAAGCTCCACACTAGGATTCCCTGTAACATGGACGCCATGGACTGGACTCCACACAAAGCTAAGAATCCACCATAGGCCCATTTGGATTGAAGCAAAAAACGAAATAATCCTTTTCTGAGATGATTGCAAACAAGCGTTTAAACAGACAAAAATTCTAAAAACATTTTCATAAATTTAAATTTACATATACATTATTTTTAATTTAATAATTTCATACAAGCTACTACCTATAGCAACTGAATTACGAATGTCAATAGGACACAATATAAACAGCTTGTGACGTCACAGTTGATAGTTTTGTCGGCGGCGCGACACACACCGACTTTTATGCCACTCACTCCCCTCGCAGTGGAGCTCAAGCTATTTAGATAAGTCTTTTTTATAGTTCTTTATTGAAAATAAATTGCCTAGAATAAAATCAGACATAGTCGGAATGGCTTTCCGATAGATGTGTATGAAATAATGGTTGTCAGATAAGATGCGGCAGTTATCATCGCGGCGTATGTTCGGTTGAAGCGGTGGCTATTGATTGGAAATTGCATTTTGGGGTGGATAACAATAATCATGAAATCGTGACTGGTATATGGTAAACAAAATAGGAGAAGATTCGAAATTGAATAAATAAACGCTAACACACTCATATAGCTGTTGTTCAAATGCATATCCCTACTAATATTATAAATGCGAAAGTAACTCTGTCTGTCTGTCTGTCTGTCTGTCTGTCTGTCTGCGTGGCTTTCCCGCTTAAACCTCTCAACCGATTTTGATGAAATTTGACACAGACAATCTTTAGACCCTGAGAAAGGACATAGGCTACCTTTTATTGCGACAAAAAAGGGATGAAGAGGTTGAAATAAAGGTTGAAAGTTTGTATGGGATTTCTTCGGGTTTTAAGCACAGCGCCATCTAGGGGTGAACCTTCCTAACTTAAAGAATAAGAACGCCTAGCGCCATCTCTTAAAGAACCATGAAACTTTATATTTAAGCACTTGATAATAAGTTTCCCGAAGCGAAGCGAGGGCGGGTCGCTAGTGTATGAATAAATAATAGTGTAATCATGCTTTTTCGCGCTGCATAGGAGTGTAAAATCATCTATTTCATAATAAATCACAAAAGCTTGCAAGAAATCATCCAAATCAAGAATCAAATTCAAAAAACATAGACTTTAACTACCAATCACCTTAAACTGTATTCAATAAGTAATCATAACTGTAACGCGTAATAAAAAGTAGGTACTCACGTTATTTTCCGCGAGCTCTATTTTATGTGGACATTACTAAAACTGTCCACGCCATGTCCCTATCTACGTCCGCTGACAACCGTTTAGCTTTTTATCTATTTCCTCTGTTTTATTTCGGAAAATTTATGAGGCGAGTGGCTCCCGCGATAAACATTTTCCTCAAAATTGTGTGGATTATTGTTCTTGTCGGACGAGTGGGGACTCTAAGTTACGAGCCGCCGCTGACCTTCACCAATAACATGCGATACATTTACGTACTTCTGGTTATGATTCTTTTGATATATCGTCAGAATATTAAAATTTCTTATATTGTCGTCCATATATTGTCGATTAGTGTAGTCTAGCATTATATACAGCCTGTCCAAAAAATTGCACGACAAACTGAAATGGGAGATAGCTTGAGGATGGACCTATCGGATGTCAAAAAATCACTTCAGTTATGTTTTGTTTTTCGGAAAATCGGCACTCTTACCCTACTTTTATTCGCTGAGTCCACAAATGAGCAGATATTTTAATGAATTTTTTTTCACGTACTCTCAGATAGTTGGTCTACAATTTCGGAATATAATTTATTTAAAAATATTAGAAAATACTGAGAAATTAGGTTCTGTATGTTATGTATACCGCTAATAGATACCTGTTTGAATATCTAGAAATTTGAAAAAAGAGCGATGTTTGTTTGTCTATTGAAACATGACATTCCACTTTATACTATGAATCAACAATAAAGGGCGTATAGAAACATTTTTTATGAAAAAGAAAGAAAAGAATATCGCAAGCACTTTTATCAAACCGATCAAAGGGCCGGTCGGACATTCCGACTTCTTACGACGTTAGTAAAAAATACAATCTCTCTTTATAGTTACCATTCCACTGGTTATTATATCCGTATCGATACGGCTAAACTTACGGAGCGTGAAATGCTCGATTCTCGATATTGCAGCCCCCGGCACCGACCGCTCATTTCGGACAATTTAAACTTAAAATCCACTTCTTATAGATTAGAGTGCGTGTTTGAATATTTTTATTGCGCTCAATCGATACTGATAACATCTGCATGTGCTTATTGTAGACTTATATGCTTTACCGACACGATGGCCAATAAACTAGGTCTTATTTTGTTGCCTTAAGGTAAAATTTGCCTTGTAAATCTAAATAGAAGTAAAATTAATCAAACCATTTTGTATTAATAAAGTAGGTTTGTGTTGTATATATTTGTATAACATTAATTGTTGACGCGAGTGATATCGGTTTACATTGGACGATAAACTGATTTGAATTTTTTTCTGCCAAGACGATGAAAGGAACTAACTGGTGGAATGCGTTATGGTCAAGTTATTAACAAATTCTATATTTAAAACCGTAACACACACACATGTAAGCCACCAAATAAAACATACACACATATGTACTCACAATACATACCCATAGTCACACACACGCGCACATACACTTTTGTCCACTTATTTGTTGGTATTAATGTCATTAGTATTACTTGCATTGGTGCTGGTATTACTATTAGTGTCAGTATTGAGATATTGTTTGTAAGTGCTAAGATTAAAATAGTATAGTATAGTTCTGTTAATAGTTAAGAGTTGTAATTATATAATGTACAATAGTACAATTAGATCCACGAGAGCTTTTGCTGACAAATTGCTTTACAGTTTGGCAGATTATTAGATAATTAATTACTCAAATATGGTTTTCAAGAAATAAAAAATAAAAAAAATTAAGTCGATAGTAAAAATAAGTCGATTTAAGTTTCAGTTCAAATACAAGGTCTGAAATTTTAAGAAAACATTTTTGAGTGTCAATGACTACTATGAATAGAATAAATTTAGTAAACACGTTATCTTTTTTTATTAGACTATTTAAAATATACGAGTAAGAGCAAAGCAATGCAACTAATTTCTACTAATATGTATAAGCAGGTACCAATATAGCAGGTATAGGGCAATGTAATATCTGGGGCATAATTAGCAGTTATCATATAAAATTAATGTCAAACGATTGGTTCCCAAAGTGCAGTTACATAAAAAAACCATTCATAAGAAAATGAGCGGAATGTGTGGGTGTTCGAATATTCCATTATTTTCGTTGGTATGGTTCAACGGGCCACGCTTCCTGCGACATCCGTGTGGTCGAAACGTGACACCATTTATTAATATGCCTGAATTAATAATATTGTAGATATTCCCTGGCAGGGGCCTTAGTATCGCGTGCGAATGATGTTATTGTAAGGCTTCGGTGCATCGTTTTGAGAAAATATCGATTTACATTCGATTCGACACAATGTAGTAGACAAAGTGATGCGAGTTTGTATTTTATAACGCTTACACATTGCTGCTGAATATATATCATTTTATCGGCTCTTATAAAAACCTAAACTCACACGAAATGGCTAAATAATAAATGAACAGGTTTAAATTAATCTATTTATTAATTAATAAATTAATAATACCCATGAATTCTACATAGAGCAGTAAATTATTCTAATTCCTTTCGTCATCATAATGTGCAAACAAGTCATCAAATGCCGGACACTTGCCGGACATAATATATCGATATTTCGATGCCGCTATAATGGCATGTTTATGTCGTATTTTATAGTATTGACCCGATATAACAAAAATTGAACGGTGTGACCGTAAAATATTTAATCATTATTTATGAGCTATAGGACATTTAACAAGGAATATTTATTGCACGATATTAAAAGTAAAATAAGTATCTAATAATAATTGTAATATTAACGCAATGATTTTCTATTACTAATGTAGGTTTTTCATCATGTTCTGGATTCATTCATATTTCTACTTGGGTTAATGAAATTTAAAAGAGCATAGCAACGCAATTTCCTTTCTAAATGAAGTCAGTCAAAGAATGCTTCTAAAAATATATTAATTTGTTTTGTGCTAGTGTATACTGTGGTAAACGTAAGTTCACGTATGAAATGAATTTTAGGAAGCTCAAAAATAATAAACAAAAGTACAACAGAAGTACCTTGTTGTATAATAACATGAATTAACATTATTTATCATGAAAAGTAATGTATAGTTATACCAAAAAAGATAAGGATCATATTCTTCAAATTAATTACATTTTTAAGTTTTTTAAGTCAAAATTCAAATTGTATTAGACACTTCACAATAGCTGGTTAAATTATTTAAGTATATTCGGATATTGCTAATTTGTTATTAATAGTTCAATAAATATAAATGGCATGCCTACAAAGGACAGATCAAACAACACAATAAAAAAGTTAAACAGAGTTTTAGGTCTATAGGATTCGTGCAATATCGTAAAACAGAGGCCCAGGTAAAAATCTACAAATATTGACAATGGATGATTGCAACCGGCTACCCAGAGATCCCCTCGGCAAACTGCGAATTAAAATGGGGACGAGAAAAATTAATCCTAATGCGATTTTAATGAACCCGAAATGAACGAATGCAATAATGAATTGTTAAGCCGCAGGTTACTTCTTTTTGTATGTATTAAAGCGGAATGGAATGGAAAACGAAAAATAAATCCAAACTTCAAACGCGCTCAGATATGCATTTGTATCGGAAATACTTGGTTGTATCTATATGTGCATACATCTTATCGGAGTTTTATTTGTTTACAATCAAATTAAAATTTTATACACCGTCGTCGTCGTGTTGTAAGTTTGTAACTTGTATTGAAATAGTTTTAGTTATATTGAATTAGAGTTCGTTGCTTTGCTGTTTAAATAAGGATACGACGAAACCGCCGGGGCTTAAACGTAGACGAGATAAAATGTAATAATAATTAAGGCAGAACATTGCACAAAGACGCGCGCCTTAACATCGAGTATAAAGCACACAAGCGCTGAAAATGTACACCTGAAGTCTGTACCCGCTTTTGCATTAACGAATGCGGAAGCGGCGCTGTGCATACAGGACGCGTTGCATCCTCCCTTTCCTCCGTTGCTGGATGCCCCCTCCTCATCGCCCCCCACCTCGGAGTGTGCCTCTCGCTCGAACCAGACGCCTTCAGCGGCACACCATGTCCCACCCGTGCGTTCATTACCTCGACGCGGCGGCGACCCAACAATTCAAGTTTGCTTTCAGCCACACAATCTACGCTAGCAGACTGACTAGACTACACCCGTCCGTATACCGACCACTCGAATAATAAAGATGCAGAAATTAACCCGTCCGCACGGAAAAAGAGGAAACTAAGTGAAGCTATCTCGAGTTGAATGGAGGTAATGCAACGCGAGCACTTGTACAACGAATGAAAGAAACTCGTCGGGAACGAGATGAGTTTGTTGAAACAGAGGGTAAATGTCAACTACGGAATAAAAACAGTCAACAGATAAATGCAAACGATAAACACATGTACGAACTGAATAAGCGAGATATGAAAGGTCCTGTTTACTCTCTTCAATTCGAATTCAAGTTGGGGAACACACAAGAATTTGTATGTAGTTCCATAAGTCTCAAAGTTAGAACAAGTAGAAATCAATAAAGTTCCGCGCTAATATTGCTCTAGCCCATAAAATATTCAATTACGCATAAGCACACATTTACTAAGGCCAACAACGACCACGCGGCACCCCCATTAAAGATGCCTAAGGGCCATTTAATCGGTCAGAGGATGTAAATTCGCTGGCCCCAAAACAAATATCCCGAAACTAATAAGGAAACGAAATATGTAAATCGTCTGCCATATTGTTTCACAAGTGAAATCTTCCTTTAATCTTATAACAAATCCGTGTCCAAATGGTCGGTCCGGGCGAAATTTGAATAAAGGAGGGAACAAGCAAGGGTCAGGTTGAGTCGAAACCTCGTCTGCGAGGTTGGCGGTAAATGTATGCAAGACACGCACAGACGAGATAGGAGCCATAATGTTATCCTATGCACATATTGCAACAAATTAGTTGCCGACTTGTAAACAATGTCGAGGAAAGTAAGGCCGCTAAGACGTCGTCGGTGGGTAGTTTGCATGGATATGAGACCGGCAATATGGAGGCCCGCAGCTGCTGGCTGTACTCATTAAGATGTTTTATGGTCGGCCCGCCGGACCGTGTTGCCAATTTAAGGTATTTCTATGCGGGACGGCGCCACGTTAGTTTGGCTTCCGATTATGGGATTACGGATATCCTTTTAAAGTATTATTCTAATAATTGCTGGGGTCATTACGAGGTTCGTGTTTCTCGTTATTCCCAAGGTAACCATGGAAGAGTATTTTGATGATATCATTAACATTTAGTATCTATAACAAAATATTTATCACAAAAGGCTTTAACCGGAAATATGTATCAAACACAAAAATACAGGTGCTATAACATATCGTACTAAAACACAATTTCGTTCGATCTACCGTATACCTACCTATTCGCTGTGTGGAAAGTAAATCAAAGGGTGTTGAAACTTTACACCCACTTAAAGCCGGACACAGTAATAAAGCGTTCGAAGTTCGCCAAGCCTGGACATCAAATGGAGCCCCCCTGCTCGAATTTGATCAGGAGAAAATTAAAAGTTCACAGATGCCGGGTGCATGTGAACTCTAGAAATGATTGATAGAACGATGGCTTAAGCGCTCGTTAGACATACTCGACTCATCTGCCTATACTTTTCATAAATACATTAAACATTTATCAATTCACCATTTTCACAATGTTCTATAGTATTTGTATCTCGAAAACTTCCGTCGTATTATAAACGGCCCCTTGTTCTCGTATATTATAAGCTTTCTGTTCATGTGTTCCGCGGAATTATTGTTCCAACTCCATCTCAGACATCTAACACCACAATAGTGAAATCTTACAAACTCCTGCTTACTTATGGCGAAACCTAATTGAGAAACTTGCCTTCATAGCAGTTAGATCATTTAGTCTAAAGTTTACAAACGTTTCGTTGAATGTATGTATACATAGATATTTAGTTAAACAGTGTGTATTCTGTTAGTAAATAAAAGGTTACGTGTTGTAATACATTCATATACGCAGTTACAGTAACTCTAGTTTAGTTGTTAGACTTTTAAAAGTAAAAAGTCATTGGAAATTGACCAGTAAGGGATATGTTTTACTCACAAATTGCTAACATCCTTAGAGGTAATTTGATATCGGTCACTATTTAGGGTTGAATAATTACAGACGAGTCTTTACGAGGAGTCTTACTTTGCTTTGAAACAATAAATTTAGGGAATCGGATAAATAACTTTGAAAACACCCCAACAATGTTTCATTAAGCTTTTACTGCTGTCTTTCAATATGAAGATCTCAGGAGAGAGTACCTAATAGTACATTACGATACGTGTGCGTAAAGTAGCTTATTATTGCACGGTGTGAAGTTAGCGCACGAGCGGAGCGAGTGCGCTAAACACTGTACAAATAATATAGCTACTTAACGCACGAGTGTCGTATACTATTTTATAGCACGAGTGACATAAACCCGCCTATACTCAAGCATATAATTATTTACAGGGAAATAAAAGAAAGGAAATGTTTACGAAGCTGCTGCCTGCCTGCTTTACCGACATGTCAAACGTCATTCAAAAGTATTATTAGTTTGTCTGCTTTACCGACATGTCAAACGTCATTCAAAAGTATTTTAATTTGTCTGCTTTACCGACATGTGAAATGTCATTCAAAAGTATTTATTGTATGTAAATTGTTTAAAGTACCTATTTATTATTATAGGAATCCTATCCTCTTATCTAATACCTTTAAACGAGCAATTCTTGTATATATATATATATATATATATAATTGGAATCTCGGAATCGGCTCCAACGATTTTCAAATTAAATCGATCTAGCTAGGAATCATTTTTAGAAAATGTCATTTTATTCGTGTTTTTGTAGTCCCAATTTAAACTGAAAAATATGACTCTTCCTGACATCTATTGGCGAATAATAATACTACTATACTAATACTAATTGCTTTAACGACACAACAGCAGAATAGATGGCGTTGTTAAATGAAAATCAATTGTTTATTTATATTATTTGTGTCTTCTGAATATTATTATTTGTACTTAAATATAATTTCCAAAAAACACAATTTATAAAAAAAAAATACCGAGCAAAGCTCGTCGATCTAGCTAGGAATCATTTATATAAAATGTCATTTTATTCGTGTTTTTGTAGTCCCAATTTAAACTGAAAAATATGACTCTTCCTGACATCTATTGGCGAATAGTAATACTACTATACTAATACTATTTGCTTTAACGACACAACAGCAGAATAGATGGCGTTGTTAAATGAAAATCAATTGTTTATTTATATTATTTGTGTCTTCTTAATATTATTATTCGTACTTAAATATAATTTCCAAAAAACACAATTTATATAAAAAAAATCGAAATCGAAAATGTTGCCCATAAACTTGGTGGGGCGTACTTTTGTGACAAATGCGCAAAGTATGCCAATAGGACATCTTCACAAAAAGAATTTGATTTGTTTCCTCTGCGCCATTTCTTAAATGCATTGTACGCTGCTGTATATAGCCTTTTTGATTTACTGGGCAACAAATTTAGGGTCACCGATTTTGCTATTTCTTTTATAGCGTCTGGAACAATTTCATCAATGCCATCTTCACTAAACTCACTATCCGAACTACGAGTATTCATTTTAGCGAAAGTTATAATAAATGTACAACTATGACTTTGATAATAATTATTAATACCGTTTCGTTTTGACTTACTTAGTATTTCTACCTACCCACTTCTCTTTTGATATTTTTCCCCTACCAATTTGTAATTGTCAACAGTGTAAGTGTCAATTTGTGCACGGTATGAAGTTAGCATCATAACCCGTGCTATAATCGACTACCTTACGCACGGAAAACCGTGGCATAAATGCGGGTTTAGGTCACAGTGTGCTATAAAAGTAATTTACAAAGGGTATAGTTGTATTACACAACCCTAGTCCATTTGACACCGCAAAGACATTTTCTGAGTGCGATGGCCCTAATCGAGGACGAATTAATTGTTTCTAAAGAGGTGATTCTGCCGAATATATTCCTTGATTAAGTGAACAGGTTGGACCCACGAACGAGGGGTTATTATATAATTTATTGTCTACCAACTATTCGTGAGGGGCACCGCTCAAATGTTCGGCTAAGATTCTGCAAAGTTTTGTTATGTTATATTGTTACAGTCAACTTGGTCTATGAAAGTTAAATGAATTCATACTGAGGGCAATCGGGGTAATTTAAGCTGGACTTGAACACAAACTTTAAACTGTTGGTGCTATATAAATTGCTGTTTGTATTGTTGGAATCGAGAAAAAACCAAAATGAAAAAAACACGTCATTGAAACATTTAAATTGTTTTCATTTTATGGCTTTGAAAGTACTTTCCATCCTGTCACTGGTTAATTACACTGGCTGCCCATTCACGCTCAAAAATCACTCTCAATCGAGTCAAGTGGGACAAAATAAAAGGTGAATTCATCACGGGGGTGCGATTCGCACCCCTGTCGGGAAACCAAGGCGGGAAACGTATGTCCGGTCCATTTGTACACACTAACAGGTGCCGACAGTTTATTAAATTAAATGGTGTGCGAGATCAGAAGTGAATCCGAACTGAAAGAGCAATCGCACCAAAGAGACGTGAATTGATTTAGTACTTAGAGTTTGTTTTATTGCTATGCTATCATTTCTTATATCTATTGTTTTTCTAATTTTGTTTTAACATTTTTAATATACGAATGACAGTTGTAGATACGCCGAGGTTTTTGTTATTTAGCTTAATCCATTACAAAACTTAAAATTGTTTTGTAAAATAAAGAACTTTAAATATTATTTCGACATCATTTTATTTGTTTATTTTTGGTTTCAGTTTAATATGCATTTTCAATATATTTCTCTCGCGAAGTAACAAACTGCTCCTCTGTTTTCGCGAAATTATTTAATACCAATCTATCAATGATGAACGTTTCAATCACACTGTTCAATTAAAGAGAAAGCATTTTGCCGTCCGTACGTAAATATTCAGTTTTTTTACCAATCACGTCATATAGTAAAGTGACCTAACAAAGTAAGTGTTATTGCAATCGAGGTATAATACATTTTTAAGAGGATTGGTCTCTGTTACGAGTATACTTTTGGTTGGGTGAATGGTAACTTTTTTTATATTTATTCTTTTCAAAATCTATACTGTCTGTAATTAATACGGCAACAATTTTTAAATTATTTTGTATTTTAGTTAGTCTAACTCCAGTAACTATTTCAAACTTAAACCTTTATTCTGTACCAACGTGTTATGGGATCCAATGTAAAAAATCGTTATTACTGTATACATAGATCAGCTGCATTGCACAATTTGATGGTCAAGTCTATTCTAATTACTTAACACACCCTATACTATTTTGGTTATAAGCAAATAATTATTTCAATTCAATCAAAATTAAAATATAACTTAGGAGATGAAAAGTAGGTATTACGCTATTTGATAAGTGCAGTACGCGTTGACTTCATACATACATAGATGCTTTCCTGACCCTCAGCATACGTCCGGGTAGGGTTATTACGAATCAATTTCAGCTCGCGTTATTTAATTATGGCAAAGGGGTAGCGAATAATTCATTTTCGGTGAAATGTTCTAGCGCATCACAAAAATGACGAGTTTGACATTCTTTAATTTTTGGTAGGCCTACTGTAATAGGCCAGTTTTGTACCTTTAGAAATTCACTTACAAAATACCATTGCCAAAATAACAGAACAAATGAAAACCTCAATTTCTTTTAATAATAAACAAATGTTATTACTAGTATTTATTATAAGAGATTTATTAAGTCATTTAAGCCGCTTCTTTTCCTACATTATTACGGCACGTGATAGTGGATGCAAATTAATGAACGACATTTTAATCATAGTAATACAATCCCCATTACAAAAATGACTGGAGTTTAAACTGATAGCAGTCTATAGGTAACGTATACATTAACGATGTTCATGTATACGTTACCTATTGAATGGAATTTTACAAACGCTCGCAGCGAGCAATAAGAAGATTTGTAATAACGTACCGGACGAGATAAACAAGCAGACGAATTCTCGATAAAAACCAATAAGCCGATAAACCGACGGGGTTTGAAGCATAAAACGTCTATTTGTTGCTGAATGAGAGCGTAAACGGAATCATCTTTCACGCGCCGTCGCGACTGTTCCACAGATGAAAACAGAATGTATTTTATTGACTACCATAGCGGAGCAAGTGTTAATAGACGACTTGAGGACTACAAATGAGAATATTTACAATTAGTAGTCATATTAAAAGACAACAATATTATTTTAGTTAAATTACAAGACAACGCTTATTTTTCCAATGTAATCGTTTTTAAGAATTAGATTTTCGAAAAGTTGGATTTAAATGCTATGTGTCAACCATCGTGATTTTCAAATGTTGATATACGTAAACTTCAAAAGCATAATTTAAACGAACAACCGTTTAATGGAAATAATACAAACTTAAAGTAGTTCAGATTAAAGTTGAACATAACTCTTGGAGGCAGACACAACAAGTTCGCTGCTCACAAACACTACACAGGGCAGTAAACTTCAGACAGATCCACGTAACAGTAACATGTAGCGTTGTTAGCGTTAAACATGATATTGGCAACATAAATAAATACGATATCCTGCAGTCAAAGCACCGTAATGGCTTCAACATCACTTCTGCTACTCGTGTGTGGTCTCGCGGTAAACAAAGATCTTAATGACCGTTTACTCTCACGTAAACAATTTATTAGTCCGCAATCGACATCCTACTCGCAGTTACAATCGATTCGCGTATCGGATGCTCGTTATGCTTGCATTCGATGAATTGATCGGGCACATTATGTCGCCTGTAGATGGTTAAGTTATTGCCGTTAAGAAAGATTTTATTACAACTGCGATATTTTTGTTTATTGACTTTCAAGTACAGATAACACATCTGTTATGGACATCTTGTAGGAAAGGTTGTTAGTCTTCGCGATTATTCTTGTAGATTTTATTGTAAAAGAAAGATAAGATTAGTCACTAAAATTGGATAAATTAATCGATATAAATAAAGTTATTGACATGAAATAATGATCCGTAGTATAGTGATTAAAATTGGAAAATGAGACGTTCCAGTATACATAATATGCAAGGATTGTTCATTGCAAAACAGCTTATAATATGCCGGTTTATATTTACGTGTAAGTACCGCTGTAAGGGTAAAATTATAGATCAATAAGCAATTTCACCAAGACACCGGATGCGGTCTACTGGGCACAAGTTCAATTATTATTGAATTTCCGACGCGTGGGGCGAGAGCGGGCGGAAACACAGAGGTCGAGAATCCTTACTTCCATTTAAATTATAAACACGGTCATATCTCAAGGTCTACATGCAATTTAGGTACATTGAAGTTTTCTCAGTTTCAAAAAATACTCAACTTGAATTTATACATAATTCTCAAAAGCTAGCTCAAAATTATTACCAACAGAAATTGTAAGACAAAAACAATTATTAAAAGATAAATAAAATGTAATAATTAGGGGTTCCACTCCAGTAACTCATTCACTGAACTGTTCGGAAAGTCACGACATAAATTCTTGTTCTGTTTGTTTGTTTAATTAATGCGAAAAACTTCTCTTGTAATTATAATCCTACTCTCTGTTGTTATTTCATCAAAATGACATTACAAAGGGTTACTTCTTTAGGGTTTCGGACCAATTTTATTCGAGTTGTATTCTTGACTGGTTCATTTATCTGTGTTTAATTGATTTTGAAACCTTTTGTTTAATGAGCATAAACATTGAGTGCAATAAAATTCTTGTAGTGTGACTTGTCTTCAAATAGATTTCTGTTAAGAGGAAAAATAAATATTAGAGTCCTGATAATTATGTTAAGGATGGTATTTTTTATCTGTGCTCTAATTTAACCATGGTTTTACGTCTAGTACATACCTGTCTGAGCTTCGAGAGAGATTGACGATTATGTCACTAAGTATGGAAATCAGTGTAATTTGTTAAAGATACTCGTACAGAGACCTAAACAATTGATTGAATTTGTCTGTCCCATGATTCCTGAAAAAATCAGTAGCAATGTTTCGGGTGCGTGTACTTACTCGTATGTATAAATATGTAGATATATAGATATAAGTGTACTGAAGCGAATCGATGGCAGATGACTAGTCTATCCGAAACGTTTGTATTGAAAAGTTTGAAAGAACATGATTTCGACACTGCTAGACTCCATGGAACTCGCACGGGTGGGCACATTACCTCCGCCCGGTGGCCAGCTGACTCACTCGGTGTCGCCAGTTTAGAGCACAGTCTAACTCCCAACGGCTCGGCTAACACGCAACGCTGCGGCTCACTAGTTCCTACGCTCCAATGGCCAATTTCGAAAATGTACCTAAAATTTTGCTCAATTTCAACACCCCTATTCATTTGATTTTGCCTCATTTTAGCGATGGACTTCAGGATTCTTATCATTATCACAAATATCTGCATAGACAAATAATTGAATAAAATAATAATACTTGCGTATCTAACGGTACAACGATTTTGACAAATTTAGTTATTCGTTCATCAATACATTTGGTCTATAGAAAACTATATGTGTTGTAAAATCCAAATGTAAATTAATCGGATATTGCGATTCTTAACAAATCGTTATAGTGAGTGTGGCAAGTTCAATATCAGATTACAAATACGATATGTTCGACACATGGCGCGTGCAGTCGATTGAAGCGAAATCGACAATTCGAACGTGGTAAAGTCGACACGAACACGCCGAGACATTTTACAAAAGTATAGCTAGGTTGTTAATAATATTGAATACCGGAACTTGGACAAAGATAATATCATAAAGGCTGAAGAAGAAAGCTAAAGGTAATTTCCATTCAACAACAAAATTTTCTTTCCTTAAACTAATGTTAACCTTTGGAAAATATTTATCGTTGAGATGGATTTCAATAAACCAGTGGAAACAAAGGTGATGATTATAAGATCTTTTATGGTAAAAAAATTAATGTAAAATAATTTTGGGTTTGGTTACAATGGGGAAATATAATATTCAAATTACATTAAAACGTCTTCTAACAATTTCACACACAATCATAAATTCTAATTTAACGCGTTCGCGGATCTTGTTACCGTGTTGCCTTCAGTTTCACAGACTCATTGTATGTTACTCCCAAGACAACGCAGCCCCACACCACGTATACAAAATTAATTAGACAAAACCTCCCGCTCTTGTAATATTTTATTATTATTTCCGCTACTGAGATTTTATTAGCGTGTTATATTTATTATTTTCTCCTGCGGCGGATCTGAATGAGTTTGATTATCATTATTTCTGTATGGATGTGTTCTCTTCAACTACAAGTTGGTAATTACAGAAGTTGTAATTACAAGGTTGCTTACATTGCGAAACCTTGGTCGGCTTTCATTTCGTTATCTCCTTGTGAATGTTGATGGTTTGTTAAATTAAACGTCGGATATGTACATGCTATTTTTAATATTAAATCCACATTTACTACGCCTACATTTTAAGTATTTGATTGTTCACGATTTTTATATTGAGCTTGTCCTTATTTTTAGCTGGAAATAATGAACTAAGGCGTACATAATTTTTATGGTATTCAATAATCAAAACATTAGAATTTATACTCTCTGCTCTATTAGTCTTCAAAGTAAACATAAATGACAGCAAATAAATAATATAAAAATTAAATATTCAATCTACACAATTTAGAAATAAATAATTTTTATACTGTTATAAACTTGTACAAGGAGTACATGGGGGTTAAAAGATAGGACGTAATAAGATAAGACTTGAATATGAACCTGAACTTAAGGGCAAATAAATTCAACTATGTAAATTATTAAGACCAAAAATAATTTCTACCTACCCATTTCTACGCAGTGTTCGGTTTCAATGCAATAAAGAACTTTGGGGCAATTAAACGCCCGTGCCATTCCGGTTTAGGTAACGGACACAAAAACTATTTTCATATAAGGTAGTCCATTTGTGTTGTGCGCGGTGCGAGCAACATCGGATTCTACTTAGCGGTGAAATGTGTAATGCAGTGCTTCGCCTTTCGGCCGAGTCCTCCTGTAGAAGCTTTAGTGTTCTTAACACCTCTTAACTGTTACTGTACAACATAGATGCGATTTTTAGAATCAAATTTCTAAGCCTGATCCAATGTTAGCTGATCAGAAACTGTTAAGCTTTGGTTTCGTTTAATTTCTTAGAAAATGATATGTTATTGTTTTTCTATTATCTATCAGTATAAAATGAGATTTTATAAATGTTTGACGTTATTACAAGTTGTAGTGACCTACACATGTGTAGTCAGTTAATATTATTTGTATTTTAATAGCAAGTGGCATATTATATCGTCTTGTATTGAGACAAGCAGAACAACGTATGACATCGTTTCTTGTAGTTTGAAAATAATTATATTACACTGTTGCAAAGAACACAATTGTAATTCTATTGAAAGATAACCAATTTATCATGAATACATATAAATATATTATGTATTTGATTGCCATACACTATTAATTACTGCTATCGAACTGTCGACGTAATCTGGTCGAAACAAAGAGTCCCAAGTCCCAACAACGACGATTGCGTCAGTATTGCATCTGTATATCACGATGTCTGCGCGCCCGATGGATGCGTACATTGGGAAGGGCGAGTTCTAACCAGTCGGCTAAATCTAATCACTTCCATTACTCATGCGCGGCCGAAGCTCATACTGCGCTTCGTTTCACGAGAACATCGACCACTCATCGGATTTGTGCGTTTGTTCCCTTCCTGTATGTTACTGCTATTATTTATGTATGTATTCTTTGTTGAATAATTGACTTATTGCCAAGAAGCATTCTCCGCCATCCCTCCTCACAGTCAAGCATTGGTGTAGCTTCAGGTGAAAATTTATTACAGTTGGCAATATTATCTATGCAACAATGAAAACATATATAACGATATCAATAATATAAAAACTATAAATAACTTTAATTATAAATGTGCAAGAGAAATGCATAAAAAATGGTATTAGCGTAGGTCACATAAAATATTTTATATTACAATATAACTAAACAATCATCATATCAGTGACCTCAACTGTCCTGTTATTGGACTACACTCTCCTTTCAATGAAAGCAGTTAAAGCCGTTATCGATCACGGTGGTCATGCAGATGGGCACCGATTGAGTAACAGTTACACGATTATATTAATGGCAAAAATGCATACACGAATACATAATCATTGTCATCATATCATCAGATGTGGGAAAGGGAAAGGAGGGGAAAAATATTATTGGGACTATTTATTAACGCAATAGATCCTTTGATTTAATTTTTGTCTTTTTGGCTCGTTTATCTCAGAAACAGGTTAATATTTTTGGATTCATTTTTGATCCACGTATGGTAGTGAGTACTTAAATTTTCTTTTATTTCAATCTGTTCGCACACCGAAAACATGTAAGGAATCCCGTCTAAAATTATAATAATATGTATTTTCATTTTGGGATATTAAAATAGAAAATGTTGAAGTTAAATTGGATGATTGATTTCACATAAAAATCTATTAATGTACATTTTTGTAGTGACAATTTCATATAAGTCGGGAACTACTGGGCACCATTAGGGGCATGCCTCGCTGACGTGTCCTGCATTCTGTAGTATCGGCCAATCTGTAAATGCGTCACGTATCGGACCAGCTACCACCTTGTTCGGGATAACAGACGTGAATGAGTGAAACAAAAGCTGGACCTAGTTATTTACAGTATCTTTACGATTCTACAACTCAATAGTGGCGTAGATATAAAAATTTATTCGTGAAATTAACCTACACCTATCCTATCAATCAATGTTATCGCTACGATTCCAGTCGGTCTAAAAGTAAACCTCTTTCGAGAAACAGATAATAAATTGACTTGTGGTTGATAAGATCCTCTAATAACGTGCATTCAAGTACGATACCGCTTGCTACATGAATTGAAAATTTCCATCAAAACCTCGTAAACAGCTAGAATCCGAAACTTCCATCAGAGCATCGCTTTAAGCTGTCGTGCGAAATGAATATAAAGCTGGGAATAAAACAACCTCCTTAGCCGCAGCGGAACAGCAAAAAACGATACCACTGGTGAAACGTTCAAGTGCAAATATTTACCCAACGTCGCCCACGAAAATTTCGTAGCGCCGATAACTTCCCTTCCAGATACCACAATGCAAAAAGAAGCTTCACTCGTCTAATTTGAACGTAACTAGAATCGACGTTTGGGATATTGACTTACATCCTTTATGGCGTCTCTTTAAGCAGTTGTTTTTTCGTAAATTGGCGTTAAACGACGAGCTATTTCATGATAGGTGATCACCGTAGACATTAGTAACACCAACACCACCACTGACGCTGACACCGCGACCGAAACGAAATAGGAGGGTTCGAGAGACTTTTACAGGAAGACCTGGCGCGTTACCCTCCTTCATTGTTTAGTAGGATGCACTACAGTTGGATTAGTTAGGAGCCTGTTACAATTTGAATTATATGCGCTTCTAATTTTTCTTCTAAATTTTTTTTTCACAAGATAATTTGTCATGGCCTCAGAAACTACCTACGCTATCTTTATGTAATAACTTAGTACCTTGTAATCACTTCTGTCAAAAAAAATCGTTTGGAACGACGATTCGGCAAGTAACATTTCAAGTAGGGTATTTTCAAAAATAAATAGCTTTTTCCAAAGTATTCCGTTCAGTCAATGCGGCAGCGACTCGCTATGTCTTCCAACATAAAGTGACAAACTTCTTAGGTTTAATGAACTACCGTAGGGTCGATGAATTGGGAATCCTGTAAAAGTCAGGTACCCGAAGTGTGCAGGTGATTGAATTCCTGGCACGGCCCGCGTCTCGCCGCCATCCCGGGAGCGCCGGATCGTTGCGGTCGGGATTGAGCGAGTGTCGTACATTTTTTGCTGTCTTCCCACTCACTTCTCTGCGTGAAGGAGTTCAGGCATTTTCGCCAATCATTTGCCAATTCCTTACGAGGAATTTCAATTCCCTCATGCACTCTTAAATACATTGGTATTATATTTAATCCGTAAATTGCTAGATAAATTTGTAATTTATATCTTACACAATTTACTTCACGGTAAATTTTAACTGCAATGATAACCAATATTTTATTAAAGATATTTTACACGAAAAGTAGTTCCTAGGTACTTATTCTTAAGTTGTGTTAATAAGCATAATTATTTTATTCCTTTTAAACGTTTAATTGTGATGCATATTCAAATCCTGAAAAGCTGTTGAAGGGCTGCCCTATAATACGAAGTTTCCGTCTAACAGCGTCAAACAATAGAAGCTATTAAACGCACACATCTACACTGAAACTGCATTCTACAGGGGCTTGCGATACAAAATAACTTAGCAGCAATTTACAACGTATTGGAATGATAAAAACTCCGTTAGCACCGACTTCACTAATAAATACCCGATCTATTTAATATGGAGAGCAGAAAAAGTGATGCATTTTTAAATTACTATAATTTATTGCTTCCCTTGTTTAATGATAATTGATACTAATCTCGTTTAGTATTCTACATCAATACATAATTTTTATACTTGCCGCTAATTGCTGGAGCACTGCAATGGCGCAGTAACATCACCCTCTGATATTAATTATGACCCTATTAATTATTTATGTCTCTTTGCTAAGTTCGAATTTAAGTATGCCGGCAGTCTGACATTTATTAGATATATTGTATATCGTAGGTGCTGATGATATGAATGTTTATCGCTTATCATTAATAATATTAATCTAGCAAAGAAGGACACTACTTTATTTGAACAATGAACATAATAGTATGCACTTGCATACTAACACATGTCATGAACTAAGTAAGGTTTAGATCGCAATAACAGAAAGCTTCATTGGGGTGCAAAGCATCAGGTAGTCGAACAATAGGATGCAAACAGTTTGATATGTGTTGATACGATTGTTGGAGTAAAACAGTTTCATTTGAATTTGATCACTGGCCTGTCCGAATAGCGATAGTGCGCACAATATTCGGGGGAATAGTGTGATATTATGTTTCATGATCAATGCCCCCAAATGCAACATTTCGACAGATAACCAATCATTTACGAGCTGAATGCTCGTTTGGTATTGCTGTTGTTTTAGATATGAAACTGTTATTTATTAAAGCGAATTAACAGACGTGGATACTTTTGTAAAGATAGAACCTACTTTTATGAAGATGCGTATTATAATAATAAATACAAATAGGTATAATACATTACGTCATCACTCGTGTGTGATTTAGCAGAGTCGGAAACTGGATAGATATCAATAACCCTCAATTCCGTACATAATGTTGGCATAATTGGCGTAACATTTCCGCTGCGAACCCTTTCAAGACGCCCGTAATGTTACGGCCTAGTACATGTTATTTAATTACGCAATCTCGAGTACAATGCGAGTTATACCGACTCCTCTCCTCTCGAATGCAGACTTCAATATTTGGGTTATATGAGAAATATTTCATTATGAACTTCCGAGTAATTAACAAGTGTGTTAGGAAATTGCTATAAATTCAATCACATACAATGAGTGCTCTACGATTCGAATATTAATTTTGTTCATCCTTCGTTCCGGAGCTTAATTGTTATGTAAAAATGTTTTGTGAATTCATTTAAAGGAATTAAAGTATGAATAATATCTATTATGCAAGCTTATTGAACTATTACAGAAAACTTAGCCATTATAAAACCAAAGTACAAATTCGTCTTCGGAATCAATCCCTTGAACTGCAATAAAAATTTTACCTACTAATGAAGAAGTTCGCGAGCTTGAGGAGCAATAATCGTTCAAGGTACGATTATTGCTCTTGCCTGAACTCCAGCCCAATTAAAAAGGAATCAATTATATTTAAAGCTAGTTTCGTCCCTACATAATTATTAATTGTACAAAAAATAACTAAGTTTTCAACACAATGTTGTTATTTATTCTCCATAACTTAGTTAAAGTAGTGTTATTCTGGCTATAGAGTCATCCCCATTTAAACTGAAGCGCAGCATTACCACCGCAGTACGGCTCTAGATTCCGATACGATACTGGACCATTCAACACAATATCTATTATGAATGCCCGTATGCTTCGTGGACGTTGATTAGGCTCGTCGGGCTCTATTCCAATTTTCATGCCGGACTGCGATCGACCTCCCTGATTGATTGTTATTGGTCCGCGCCACGACCCACTATAAGGGATAAAATTTGAATGCTCCGAAAGCTCCTTCTTTGTAATTCGGTTTTTCGTGGATTTTTTTACGAAATCATTACGTTAATTGGCCATTTATCCTTTCGGAAATCGAATTATGCCGCTAAGATCGGCGCTCGATACGGAGGGGCGAATTGTATTTTGTATTTTTGATTGCGCTCTGTAACGTACTGCCGTGAATACTGACTGCGGCGTGAGCTTTTGTAACTAAAGGCGTATTTCATAGGGTCGACACATAGCGCGCTATCTGATGATTGGTTTTTGGCAATTAACAGTATTGCTCACGTCGCAATCGAGTTCATTCACCGTGTGAAATATGTATGGGATCCGAATTTCCCTCTTTGTTGCATCGCTACATGGATGCGGTCACCGCAATGCTTTCCGATATTGTGGTTTCAAACTAAAATGAATTAACAGATGATTGGAAGGTTTGCTTAGCGTGATTTTAACTTTAACGTTTCAAACACTATTGGTTAAATGAAAAATGAACTAAATGAGTTTAGCGAGGTTAGCGATAGCACGGAAGTACCGTCGGTATGTTGTCAAAAAGCTTTTACAGCACATTGTCAAATAGTGTATTAAATCCATTAACACTGGATGTGTACAGACAATAAACATGTGTAGTATCAATTTATAACTGACAGAGTTGTTATGCTTCGGAACAAACGTAAATAAAAACTAAAAAAGTATAAAATTGCGAGCTCAATAAAGTAACATATCAGAAACGATTACTTTGAGCACATCACAAATAGTAACGGCGACAACATTTGCATAAATATTTTTTTATCTACATCTACATTTGCAACGGTTGCGAACTTGAAATAAATGGAACATGTCACGTAGTTAATTAGAAGGTGTGCTTTACAGCCAGTAATTGTTTCGTTAGATCCGGTGACAGCCTACTGTTATCTGTCGACCGCATATCATTTCGATTTATAATAGGTCCGTACAATGTATTCTAGAAATATCTTCCGCAATAAACTATTGGCAACCTTCATGCCATTCCCGCATCTAAATTCTTTGTTTAGCGTGAACTGAAGTGTAATATTGCTACTTGGAGTTTAAAGTTGAAATTAGCTTGTGCCTTCGATCCGGAGGGATTAAACCCTTTGTCTTAGGGCGCTAGGTCACTGGCGCCTTGTCGCTTGACATTTGTAAAAAGGTCAGCCTCATTCTGTTACGTTTTCTTTATTTGATAAATGCTACGAGTAGGCATGTTGTATTGCTAAAGAAAGGGTGAAGTGTGCAGGCAGCCCTTTGCATTTATAAAGGGTATTTGTAATGGCTGAGATTTGAAGAAATTCATTTTTAAATGTGTTTTTGAACTTGAATGCATTGTGTAATCCAAACGTCATCTGAATTCCCATAAGGTATAACCGCAAAATAGAAACTGACAGATTTATAATATATGTATACATATATGCTTAATATCTTGTGGTATAACTCAAAATTATTTCTCAAATGCAGTAATTGCAGAGATTACAAAGCTGTCAAAGAAACCTATAGACTATCAATTGATCTATAAATCGAAGAAAACGTTAGAACACGCGAGCTGCTTGGGAAAATAAAAAGCAATCATAAAGACGCCACATACAATAAGAAAGGAATCGTGCTTGTAACGTGTGAATGTACGCATAAAATGCATTAATTGTACATCAATAACGCATTGTGGTGTACACAATTACGGACAACCTAAGAGGCGGCAATGGACGTGAACACGGAACGAAAATTGGCAACATAGAGCACGAGCGAACGTAATATGAGAAAATAATAGTTTTAATGTTAGAAATAAATAACGTGGCAAGGAAGACAATGGTCTTGTAATAAGATCTCCTGTTAATTTTGGCGAATGCGAAGCGTGCTCGTGGTCGAGATTTATGGAGGCATTGAAATTACACCCTACTTGTTCTTTCCACTCCGGTTATTGGTCCTGATCTATTGTGCAACAAGATATTAGTTTTATACTAAAACTAAGAAACTATTAATATTTTCAATATTGGGATTTAACTGGAAACCGTATATATTTTGCAAATCATGATAGTTAGTGTTGCTAATACAATATTTAATTAAAGTATTGTAAACCTGGTTTAAGTTATTTATTGCGTGCTTGAAAATATTCAGGGATACAATGTGAGTTGGTCGTAGCGTCACTATATTTCCGCAAAAAATTATAATTCAACCGTTCATCATTCTGTCAAATGGTTACTTAACATTGAATCTATGAAAGATGACCCTATGAGCAATTTTATGACAAATTTTGAAACGTCTGTCAAATTATGGCAGTGTAAATAGAGTAACTTACTCGTATATTAGTGTGTGTAATGTTTTATTTATTAATTTAATGTATATCTATGCATTTTTTTAATATATATATAAATATATATATTTTTATAATAAATATATATTTTTATTTTTTTATATATACCTATTAGCTTTCTGCACTCCGCACTCCGCACAACTTTCGCAAAAAGGTATACAAAGATTTTGCTTCAAGTATTAATATACTGATACTACTTTACACAACCGTGTATATTCATTATGTGTAGCAAGCCTTATCACCAGGTGTATTACATAATATAATATGATACAATATTGCTGTCGCATGAATAGAAACACAATACATGTAAAGAATAAGTAATACTCATGAACCATATTAACCTCGTTAGCGGTAAGTAAGCAACAGTTTTAAACCGTTTATTGGCTAGTTCTACTTTTTTATAGTTCTTTCTGATTCTAGACCGCAGCTAAAGCCCTTGTTTCTTGTTTCTTTGTTCTAGGTGAAATGATTTTTATATATGGAAGTTATAAGTGAGAAGACTGCATATTATATCGAAGGTAATTAGTTTATTTAGGTACTTGTTATGACTTAAATAACAGATCTTGATGATGAAACAAATTTGATTTCTGATCGTTTTCAAAATTTGATGCGTTAACGGCAAAACATTTAGGTAGTCATAAAATTAGAGCCACTGCTTTTTGAAGATTTTTTGAAATTAAGATGTTTTTTAATGTTATCTTTAAATATCAGTGTGATTTTTTTACTTAATAATAAGTTAATCCTTGATGTTACAACCTTTACACCAAATAATAAAAAACATACCTCTCATTTTCTGTTCATCAAGTAGCTGTCTCTCCAAGTTGTCTTTTACTTCTCGTTCTCTGAGTACGTCCATCTTCAGTTCAGCTGTAACAAAATGAGAAAATAACTAGTATTAATTCATACATACATTCCTTACTACAATGAGATTCGTAGTATTACATTAGTGAGGTAACGCTTACGCGTAATTCTTTACTTTGAACGAAAATTTTCCATGATATCTTATCTGATTAGTTTAAAACAGTGTTTGTATTCGTACATCGAAAAACAACGTCAGCAAATAATGATCATACTATGCTACTACTTAGGTACCGCTTACATATTGCATATTGCTTTAGTTCCGATGATAATGCTATTCTATTACAAGTATGACCGGATACTACGCTCAGAATTTTTTTAATGCCTGAAGGGCTAACGTAAAAGCAGACGAGCCACCTGATGGTAAGTGGTCATCGTTACCTATGGACCCGGGCAACACCAGAGAGTCTAGTACAACGCCAACCCTGAAGGAGAACTCTTTTCACACATTTTTTGAGGAACCCTATGTCATGATTGTTAGGATTGGCTCCGGGCGACCTCCTCGGCGGGACTAAATGTATTGCTTTGTAGGTATTTATAATTCACTTTGCATCATAAAGGCATGTTTTTTCAAGTATCATTTTATTTTATTCAAACAAACAACCCGCCGAGGCAAGTCTGCCTTGTATAATCTAGAATATTCCTACAAATCGAATTGATTTATTTTCTTTCTGTAATTATTTATTGATAATTTCCATTATTGTTTCCTGTTACTTTCGGTTTTACATTGAAAACATAATGTTAATTGGATTTATAGACGAAGGTAACAATAATTATATCGTAGAGTGGAAAATATTCCCATATGACAACATATAATATTATGGTAGTTAACATTATGGTAGTTAATCTTTTAATACGACAACTGCAGAAGATTCCGGAGACATTTATTTTAATGTTTTGGTTAATATACAGCCGACAAACGATCGGATAAACACATGAAGGAATGATCGATGCCGGTCCAGAATAACAACTTCTCTGTCATTCTGGACCGGCATCTCACTCTCTGTCATTTTGGACCTGGCTCTCAATCTTACAATCAGAACACGACAAATCTTTTGGCGTCTTACTCAAGAGCAAGCGGGTAGATAGCCAGCTTCGCAGAAAGATAATAATACCAGTATGTATTATAATTATTAATTACTCAATAATTATGTCGATAATATAATTCATACGTGAAACATTGCCACCAAGCAGTGGCCGCCTTCTGTCACCTCTTACGACACCCTAGTCTGTCCGCATGGGAATGGGGTCAATATCCTACAGTGTCCTACACCGGATACGGCCAATAATATTAGCTGTATTGTTTCAGTTCCTTAAAATATAAAAAAAACAAACATGTAGGATGTTGTTTGTTTAGAACGCCTTAACTCTTAAACTGTTCTTCTCCGCAACCCATAACTATCCCACTGCTGGGCAGGGGTCTCCTCTCTCAATGTGAGGGATACAGGCCATAGAACACCACGCTGGCCAAGTGCGGATTGGCGGACTTCACACACCTTCGAGAAAATTTTTGGAGAACTCTCAGGTGTGCAGATTTTATTAGATAATTAAATTTTAATACGCACATAATTTTTCAAATCAAGTCGTGCGTGCATGGTTTGAACAGGGTTCGGGAGTCCAACGTTCAACCACACGGCTATCACTGCTTATTCTTACTGCACTCATTTCATAGCCGGCGGCTAGCGTCGATCCTAAGAGATCGACCGAATTAAGCAACAGCGGGCGCGGTCGGTAGGTGGATGAGTCACCGCTAGTGACAAAATTTCTTCACCTCCAGACCTCCTCAGGTATGAGGCGAAACCTGTGCTCAGTAGTGGGTGGGCCTTTCACGGATTAAAGCCATGCTTTCATATTTATAAGAAACGACCGTACCCAAGCCATTAAACTGCAAAATAAATCTCTTTGTCATCGATTTAAACATAGTAACGAGTGTAAATAGTGGCATAAAATGAAGTTTAAGTAAAACAGACAGTTGTATACAAAAGGTATTGTATAAATGAACAGAGCTAAACCCGTAACAAGCCCGTTAGCAAGGGGCCGATTAGGAACATAAACACGGATTAACTCATTCGGAATCCGGGTACCATTGTGAAGGAGTCGAATTGAGAGATTTGCATAACTTTCAATTAAATCTAACCTGACGGAAATGATTGGGGGAGCAAGTTCCGATTTGGGTATTTGAGACGCCACTGATTATTTGATTACAGTTACAAATACACAAATCATAATTGGATTTTCGCATACCTAATTAATATTAATTTACGGTTGATAACTTGTCGAATATTTCTTGAAGATTATGTAAGAACCAGAACCTAGCTTTAAAAATGTCTTGATCATTGTGTTAGTCCTATATATATCTTTGGGCTAACCTATTTAAGAGCAAGTTACAGTTACAGTATAGTACAGTGGTTTGCATTATTGTTTACATAGATAGATACCTAGGTACTATTATAAAAATTATAATTAAAAGGATCACAAGAAAATATTTATTTAAATTTTAATTCACCTCTTCTGTACCCTAATCAAAACAACTTCTACGTAGTGAATTTACCCTAAGACGTGAATGAACGCATCACAACGACTCAAATTTGAATAGAAAGAGGTCACGCTCGTTCACAGTTTAATTCGGTCCCTCATTCAATTAGGTGCCTAACTGATCTATATAGCACAGCTCGTAAGGGATCAAACTGATTAACTTGTGTTGTTAGCGACTACCTCCGCCGCACTAGGTGTTTACACACAGTGGCTACATGGCAATTTCATCGTAATCCTACATTTCAACATTTTCACCGATTTAAGATCCGATTTAATGTAGTAGTGCTAACTGATACTAACATTACTAATCTTTGATATAACACACTTAGAGCGATTTGGAGAATTCTCCAAAATGTATTTCTTTTTGCGTCTTTGCACTTAGTAAGAATTTTTAAAAACTATAATTTCCCGTTTATAAACTATAAAATTTCTGACGCTCAAAGAGCTCAAACAGTCAAATAATTAGTTTAAAAATAGTTTTTACGAACATTATACACTCTCATTATTTGAAACTATCATACATGTTCAGCTTGTAAGTTGCAATGTCTGGTCAAAAGAAAGCAATATAGTATGCAAACAACAGCCGCGCGTTCGATCGTATTGCAATATGGCTGCATGCAATTAAAGTCATAAGAGCATTACTGGGGCCCGCAACTATCATGTTCGATACAGCAAGGATTGTTTCGTTTAATAATTCTGTTAGGCTGGTAATTATTTAAGTCCATTCGATACGAACATTCTAATTGAATGTGCATTGCGATGTACAATGTGTACATGTGCCGTTGTGTTGTTATCGCAAAATATAAGCCGGATTAACAAACGATTGCTGTAAGCAGGATCGTTACAATATATATATGAAGAAAATTAAAAAAAAAATTAAAAGATCCATGTAATTCCGGAGATAAACTACAAAATTCTAATGATGCTAGGATTATCTACTCAAAAGATAATCTATCGGCAAAGTACATAGATTTAGAAGTCGAGTATTTTTCCAAGTAATCTGGATATAAATACATGACTTGGTACGGACAATGAGGTTGGGACTGGTTGCGTACCGTATCGACAAACAATAATCTCGATGATAAGAAGGACAAGTTAACTCTCGCATGCATGCTATGTAATAAGCCCCAAGAATAAGGCAGTATGAGTCTCAGGGGCTTATCTGCAACCGTGATCTTGTAAATTGAAACGTTGTCTTGTAGACCTGTATGCGGTTGTCGCTGTTTCCAATGATGTTATGTACTTTTTGTGATTTTAAGATATATTTTACCTGATAGTTTATATTGCGCGTGCGATATCGTTTTTAGATCACATTATCATTTAATTAAAGATTGTAAACAAACGCCATAAAATAAACACGGGTAGAAAAAATTTAAAACTTCATCTTTAAATTGTGAGAAAATATGTAATCGAAGCAAGCATGAAGGTACGTCCGATGGTTTTACTATAACTATTTAAGTATTTCGTTTAAATTTTTACGCCGCAAAAACTCGTCTCAATCTTTGCGAGATTAATTTCGAATCAATCCCGATGTGGTGTAATTTAGAGGGCTTTTAGTTAAGAGTGGTTTCGCACATGAGACGTAAATTACCTCCGCCGAGGGACCGCCATTAAGGGTCGGCATCGGTATGCGGCGTATCTGCGCATCTCGCGATTTGCGAGTAGTCTTAACAAAAGGTGCTCCCGGTGGTCTTTGCGTCCTAAATAGTCGTCGCGATCTATCTTAATGTTACGTGCTCGTAAAGTATGAATAGCACCGTGTATCCCCTGGTTTAGGCGACCCTAATACATCCTAACATAATGTAGATAGAAAATTGTATTATTGTCCACTTAAATAAAATTTTAAGAGCCTGGATCAAGATCAAATAACCTCAATATAATGTTCTCGCAGCAGTCTTCATAAGAAAGCATAAACGGAACATTTGGTCGTTATTAAATCGATCATCATATCGAATAAATCAAATTAAAAACTTGATAGAGTCGGGTTCGATGAAAAAATTATTACTTTATAAATAAAATAACAATAAAAGTGATGCGCCGTTCAAGGGAATATATAATTATGGACAATTATTATTATACCGAAACTCAATGGCTGATAGATGATTGAAAGGATCGAAACCCATAAACAAAAGGATCGATTTCGGTTACGCAATTTAATAATGGCTCCAAGTAATTAACTGATATCGTAATCGTTTCATATTTTACGATACTTATGCATACGAAGATTGTACCTTACAGACGAAAGGTCGTGTAGGCTTTTATTTTTTTAGTAGTCAATACGATTTACTGCGGAAGGGTCGCTGAGAAAATTGTATTTCTCTTCAATTTCGTGCACTCAGTAAAAGCAACAATATTTAAATTGGGAATGTAGCACCCCTAGAAAGATCTGTATTGTTCTGGTTGCACTTGAACTAATAGGATTTGAATAACGACACTTCATTTTTTACATTGAATGAATCGATTTTCGATGGAATAGAAAGGTTAAATAAATATATTTTTATCTACTCATTATGAAATTTATATTTTATTATTCTTAAAATGACAAATATATAAATTTTGAGGCTACTTGCAATTTTTAACAGTTTAAACATATTTTACTCTACTTTAATTGAGCTCAGCATTATTTTTGTGTAAAAAACCGGTAAATACAGTGCAATTGATTTTTAAATATAAAAAATAGTATTACAGGTTCATGTAAATAGTAATATTTAAGGTAAGTAGGTTGGTATGTTCTTCCCTATTGGGGAAGGAAGGTCCTCGAGTGGATGTCCCGTCTTGCAAAAAAAGGAGCATAGGACGCTAACCAGGTCGACTGACGACCTGAGGAAGACAGCGGGCATCAGCTGGACGCACAAAGGCTGATGGATTGATGAATAGATGATGTTAAATTCAAGCATTCAACCAACATTACGCCCTCTACAATCGTTTGTTTCATTTCAACACAGAAAAACAAGAGCGTGGATGGTTTTGGCGCTTTTCAGGCACTTTGAGGCTATACCCGTCCGATGTTGGTTTCCTATTCCACGACAAAGGATATCGCCAGCTAGTCGAAAAAATTTGAAACTTTGAAAATGTTCCCTTACTTTTCACATATATTGCATGTAGGAGTCATAAAGTACTAATGGCTAAATCGAATCATGGCCATTAAGTACTTACAAATGTTCAAAAGTTAATTTCTAAAACATAAACATCCCAAAGGACAATGATCATTGAAGTATGGGACAATGGGCTAGAATGGCATCAGACCCACTTTTTCTGAACATCCCTTGTAATAACGAGCATCACGAGCAACCGCAAACCAAGAAAGAATATTTATCGGACATTAGTTTTAGTCGGAAATCGAATCTGGGTCCTTTAATTGTTGTCACTACAAACTACTAATGATAGGTACCTATCTAATACTTAAAGTGACTGCTTTTAAGCAAAATTATATTAATTGAAAACTTTTAAGCCGTAAACATGATTTATTTTTATTAATGGGTAACAAAGAAACAATTTAATTCCCACAAAACATAAGTCATAGGGTGCGCGAATTAAGACATATTTTCACAGCCCCGTATTCGTGAAAGACTGTAGAGCTTGCAGTTAAAGTAACAATTAAAGTCTGTCTAAAATTTACGACTCAAAACCAGCAAAATTATTTAAACGAGCTTTGAGGTGAATACGACCGAAATGGATCTTTGCAAAGGGAAACAAAGGTAAGTATTTCGCTCACCCCATAACCGCTTTTAGTCCTTTTAAAGCAACGAAATGAAGGAAGTCCCTGTCGATCTTAAGGTGAAATTTTAACTGTAATATCGTAAGGAAATAATGCCTTAACGCTAAGTAATATCGTTGATTTAATGTTTTAACGGAAACTGAATTGAGAATAAGTGGGAATTGGATTTGGAAGAGGATTTCTTATGAATTCTATTACTTGCGTAAAATATTCGTAATATTTTTCAATTAAATTAATTTACGAAATTTTATTGAACTGAATTCAATTAAACTACGTACGTCGGAAAAAAATAGTATTTTATGATAAGAAACTTCTGACTCAGGTAAGCGGGTACTTTTTACTTTTAATACATGTATCTGCTACTAAGAGGTAGGTACCCGGTACCTACTACAATTTGGACATTATTTATTTTAACCTTTTCATTAGCACAGGTAGGTTCTTAAATAAGTTATTAGAGGCGTGCAATGTCCATACATTACTACAAACTTCGTACATGATAGTACTCGTAGACATTACTGCATTGACCACTCATCATCGAACCATATGCCCGTTTGCTACTTTATTGTCGTAAAAAAGTAAATTCAAAATAACGATAATGGCCGTCATGGTGCGGAAAACGAATTTTCTTCCCTATGCTTTTTAAATTTCCAAACCGGCAGCAATTTTATTTTATTGTTATTAGATTTTTCCGGCTTATGTCACACAGCTATGTCACTGCGGTGGATTATTCCCGCAGTCTCTGCGCTAATAATCATAAGAATTGCTTCCCTTTATTATGTGTGAAATTTAGAACATCAAATTTTGCATCCATTACACAGAGTTTGATCTCTTAACCCTCACAACAAGGATTCTTTTTCTTTAGCAGATGTTGATTTGTCAACGTCGTAAAAAGTACGCTTTCTGCGAGTACTTTATTCGGCGTGTAGATTTTGTCATTTTCCCATATATTTCGTAACGTGTATAATTTCATGAATATATTATTATTGAAGATTATAATTTCGGAGCTTTGGAATATCGTTGTTAAGCTGTTCCTCGTTGTGTGCGTCGTATAATGTTTGTAGTCGAGGTACAAATAATGAAGATGTCGCCGCAAAATGAACTAAAAAGGAGTAGTGTATCGAGCGTGCACGGTCGGAATAACTCGCGGTGTTATCGACGCACGCGCACCCAATCTGCGATCGAAACACACCGGATAAGATTATCCGGTAGCCCTGTATTATTTTAATGAGACTACACGACTCCTCGAGATTCAATACGATACGAAAAAGCTTAGGTAACGAAGGGAATAAAAAATATACGGGTCAAGAGAGATATCACGCTGCCACGTCGAGATGACGGGGCGTGCAATGCGAACAATCCCCGAAGAGGGGATTTTTAAATTAGCCACCGAACACGATAAACTCCTGTACATCTACATACCAGCTGACGGCAGATCGGCTGATACCATTATATCCCGGTAAGGTACCGATTAAAAAATATCAACATTTATAAGCGAACAGCATCTGGTATTTAAATAAGATATAAATGCGAAAGTCCGCGAACGTTTTGTTTTTCGGTTACATTTTTTCTTTCCCCGGTGGAAGCTCCCCTCGACGGATATATTGGTATTAAAAATGTAAGGGAGATTTATGCGAATGGCTCTAAGCTTTCATTAGTTGTTCCTTATGCGATGTTTTTGCGGTCGCCGCTCCCTGACCGGTAATTTTTCATTTTTCTACAAAGTTCCCGATGTGGCGCCGCGTAGCTAAAAATTTAACTGCATGTAAATAATATTTATATCCCTGCGGGTCTAAGCAGCTGCACGCTATGACTTACATTATTCGTTTCCCTGTCCGTATCGAGGAAATTGAAATTAGGGAAAGTAAGTTTTAATGAAAAGTAATGGTACTCGAGTAATTTTTGTGTTTTTCTCAGAACAACTTTGAATAAATATAATATTGATGGAGTCATATAATGTTGTCTTTTAAATTTTAATAACAAAACGATTTAACAAATAGGATTTCATAGGCGATGGGCAAATAAAAATGATCATTGTATTTGAAGTAAAAGATAATTTTTTGTAATAAAAAACGCGAATTTAATTACACCGAGTATTCAATACCTATAGGTACATAATTTCATATCGGAGACAAAACCATACTATAAAATGGTTAATTTTGCAGTGGTAGTTATAACACTCAGTCATCGCTTAATTTAAAACTTAAATAATGACCTAAGAAATAAGTCTTAAATCTTCGTTGCTATCGGTGCTTGTGTTTTGCCGAAGATATTCGTAGTTTTGCGATACCGACCAATTTTCGATTCGGTTAGGATTGACATAGATGACCAATACAATTGTGCCTTTGCCCTTGTAGTTACGTAAAACTTAACCGTTTTTGTATTTTAGGTAAATAGCCTTAATTGTAGCTATTATTATCGATCCAAGTTAGAACGATCGTCATTCGACAATTTAACCAGCGAATTGAGCAAACGTCATAATCTACGAAACATTCCTAGCTTATTATTTCATCTAAAAATTAGTTTTTTCTTATCATTTGACCAACCGTCATGTTAAATATTGTAGGTAAAGCGTAAACATATGCTTTTATCACATTATTACGGCTCGTGATTCCGTATGTAAATTACAACTAGAATAAGGGGCCTTGTTTCACCCCATAGAGACATACACATGCCAAATAACACGTGAACTTCCTCATATAACGTTTGTTATGAAGCAAGGGCTCGTATTATGTTAGCTAGCCAATATACTCTTAACCTCGGTTTACGTCAGTTTTAAATATTTAACAGTGAGAATTTTCTATGAATAAGAAACATACGAGATTTGAGAGACGGAGTATTATTGTACATTTGCAATTAGTATCTCTATAAATTGCAAAAGAGGAAAAACGTAAGTAGTTTGAAATAAATTAACTATTTGTTATATTTGATCACAATGACGAGATAGGCACAGGGAAACGAATAATGTAAGTCATAGCGTGCAGCTGCTACAGGTGTGATATTAAGTACTTAAGTTACATAACTTGCAAGATTATATTTGATATTTGAAGAACTACCTTGAAGTGCAAAATTGACACCACATCAAAACAATGTAATGTAAGTGTGATAAGCGTGTTAGTCTCGCGCTTGCTCTCCGAACCGGACCAGCGTAGTGGAGTATGCTCTAGGCTTCCTCAATGATAAAAAGAGACCCGTGCTCAGTAGTGGGCCATTAAAGGGTTGAAGCCAAAGCGAGTTGGACGTGTAATCCAAGTGATGGTTACTTGCAAAAAACAAACGATTAGGTATCCATGAAACAAAGTTACTGGTCGATTTTCAGCAGATTTAGTGGTTCACACTTCTCTGTTATATAACCCCCTGAACGACCTCTGTCGGGGTCACCCATTTACTCGTTTGTGTGTGACAGTGTAGTGATTGTTCTCACGTCTTGGTTTTTACTGTAAATAACCGACAAAAGAGCGTACAATCTCCCTGATGGTAAGTGGTCATCCCTGGTAATTCGTTGGGCCGAATGGGAGGGGGAATCCCGCATGGCTGAACAACTCTCCGACATACCAAATAAAAAACCCTATCACATGCGTGAGTACTACTGGGAATAAACTGGATGTTACGAAGTCCAGCGCCTCCAACAGCAGAGACCGCTTACCATATCGTCCTCTGTTGTTTGAAAGGGAACCACGAGCGGGGGAGGTTGGCTTGAACTCAGATGGACGGAGCCCTTTACGCCCCCTTGATTGTTTGTGATGTTTAATTACATCTACATATGGACTCCTAGTAAGCGTGAGCTTTTGAACATTAGCAGATCACTGAGGGGAAACAATAGTAGAAACTGACTTCAAAACGAGCTGAATAGCTTATTGAAACACTACACAAAATACAAATTTTAATATCAAGTTACACTTCACTCCAATTCTTGTATTAATTTTTTCCTTCTTATCTAATGAAATACGTGGTTATTCGACGCACGTCACATTAAATTATTTCAGCTAAGTAATTCTGAGCGGTTAATTATTGTGCACAACCTGGGAGGAGAGTTGAGAATGTAATTATTATTAAACTTTACGATTGTCTCACGTCACCCCTTTATAATGTTCTGTGAAACTAGAATGGCAGATGAAATCTTAACTTCAAACAAAATTCGACGTTATTTCCTTCTTAGTGAGTCCAACTTTAAATTCCAGAATGCAGATGTACTATCTTTTCTATTATAGACGTAACATGTTGAGATCCTGAGGGAGTTTCTTAGCTTGTTGCGGTACAGGATTCATATTTGAGCTTCTGTTAGTAGGTTACTTGTGCTTTAAATGTAGGCACTGCCTATTGATTATATTCGAAACATTTATAAAGAGATCACAAAGAAGTCAAATTAAATTCTTTGTATATTTGCAAATAAGTATTTTATTAAGTCTTATTCTTAAGTGTAAGGCTGGTCAAGCCCGTTGAAACGAGTCCTTTACTTCAATATAATCAACTTTTATAAATACGTGCTTCATAATTATGGCTCGTTATGTTCCGAAATTAGTAACGAAAATATAATGCGTAATAATAATAAATTACCTATTATGATAAAAAAAAAATTATTACGGATATTATATTCATCCTATAGAGTGAAAATTTTTGACGAAACTAAAATTTAATTCATACCTACCAGTTGCTAACAGAGCTTGACAATGACAAGGTGGTTACAGTGAAACAATAAGTCACGATCGATATTGAAGTCCCAGCGGAGCTCGCTAGATGGCGCGCGTGTGGTCGAGTCGCGTGCGCAATGTAACCGGAGCGACACGCGCAAGTAATCCAATATGGCTGCCCGATGTCTCTCGCGTATACGTACATTGCCGGAATGGCATTTTAATAGGTATCCCTCCGTTAATGTCACCTATTGTTTACTTCGTTCTGCAGTGTAGTGGGACGGAAACCACTTATTCGGTGCTAGGGAGGGCCTGGCAAGACAAGACAAGTGATCTTTACGATGTGACAATCTAATAGAGATTAAGCCTTCGATCTGGTAAAACATTTTGAACTATCATAACTTTGATTTTTGTTACTTGTTTAAAATAAAGCGACTCTTCTACATGAACCAGTACAATCAATACGCCGATAAGTACAAGCCGGTTTGCTACCAGTAACGTAAAGATATCTCTACTTTTAATTTCCATTGCCAGGGAACGAGCGAACGTACTTTCTGATGGATGGTTACCGAATCCCATTAACACCTGAAACGGAGCATGGGGCTTAGAAAGAAGACAACAGGCATCTGCTAGATTTAGATGGTAGTGCAAATTAGGGGAGGCCTATGACCAGCAGTGGACTTGAAAAGGCAGAAGGCTAGATTCCTGTAGATATTAACATCCTTAACGTAGAAGATCTTAAACATAATTCCCCCCACGAACGTCTTTTGTTGACGTGTTTCTTAATTTAGAGATTGTAGAATATAAATCTTTAAGGAAGATTATGGAAAATCTCAAAATTTCTTTATAAAATTCTATTTAATACCTACTTGATCAAAATCTGTATCGTAGTTTTATAAAGGCAAACAAAGTAAATACTAATAGTAAATAGTATTTTGCCTTTATTTATTTAGAAAAATAGCATCTAACAGAATTACACAGTGAACTGGACACAATACCCGGAGTCCATAACTCGGAGCTAGCTCGGAGGAGCGACGCCCAGCGGCTAACGAGCGCCCGAGCGGCCGCGAGATACCCGCCGCCGATACACCGACGACGCATTGTTGCCGCCGCGACAGCTTTCGCACCATTGTGAACGAGGTGTTCTCCACCAATCATAAACGGCGATCTCTGTTTGTTTTCTTCAAAACGCTTGAATTATTCAATCCGATTAAACTTTATGAAGTAAGTTCGATTATGATTTACGGCCAGCTGCTATACATTTTTAAAGGCGAAGCTTGGATGTTTTTTGTAATTAATTCCGATACAACCGCATCCAACTAATACTAAAAACGAATAGTTAAATTTTAATCCGCTTATGTTTTACTTCAGAAATTTTATTATAATGTTAACTTCTCAATGGAATTATTGACTTGAATAAATCTACTTATATAACACACACTCGTGAATAATCAAAGAAAATGTAATACCTGTAAAATACAAAAAGTACTCCGTACACTTTAAATGATAATTAACGCGTAATGATTAAAAGTTGTGAAAAATACTTATTTTCATTAAAAAATCAATCATGGGCGAATATCTGGGACAGTAATTCGGCTTCACCCCGCCATAATAGCAGTGCCGTCAGCATTGTAAAAGCTTTCATATCAATTGAATCCATTAGCTGAGTACACAAGTCCTGTCTGTCTATTTGCTCATCAGTTTTTATCATTGGCCAGTTCATGTTTGTTCGATCGGTCACTTCCATATTATGGATGGGCTCTGTCCCTCCAACAACACAATTGCGATCTGTTATCACAATTTTCAAAGCAAATGAAAACGTAAACACCTGTAATAAAAGCTTGTAAATTCTGGGTAAAAGTAATATCGTTTTGTTTCGATAAATATTATGTGCTATGTGCGTAAGCAATACTGATAAATGTATTCAGATTAACTTGACTTTATTTGACCATATGTGTTTGGTATAAAATCATGATTTAATATTGAAAATTGTATTTTTAAGAACAAATAGATTTTACTTAATTAGTTAATGTGTAATTAGCATACCGACATTTGGAAATCTAATATGAATTAGTACTATGCCCCTGGAACTCAATAAAAAATATTCAATGAACCGATGTGAATGCCAGTAAAGTATTGTCGTCGAAGAACACTAAATTTTAACTATAATAGTCGTTGAACATTTTTATAATCTATCGATGAAGTCTCTCGGACAATTTAACAACAAACAGATTTTTTTCTAAATAATACTTTCAAAATTAACACTGGGAAGAATACTACATAACTGTTGTACCTATTACTTTGAAAGAGAAAGAAAAAGATCTTTTGAATCTAAATGTAACAGATTCATGGATATAATTCGTTTCATAAAACATCGATAACCATAAACATGTATCTTTGCTAAGTTTGAAATTATCACTGAATTATGTTAAAGTTCCTTTAAGTTTTCTCCTGATATGGAAGTGGAATTCTATTTAAAACAGGAACCCATAAAACAGGCTTGTCCTATCTACCTGTGCATGTGCCATTTGTCCATTCGACGGCACTTAGCTTAACAAAAACTGATAGTTGTAAAACGAAAGAGGGAAACAAAACCACGGTAACAAGACCGGACCATTTGGTTCAGAAATAAACTAAGCGGTAAGAATTAACAGGGATAAAGGATTAAAAGAGTAGCCGAAGCAGATTTATGTCGCGATGATTGCAATCGGACCGATTCTGCGTGTAACAGCACTTTATTTATTCTCATCGGAGAAAAGTGCGTGAACGTTGAACTTAACGAAATTGAAAGTTATTGATGTTTGTTCCTTCGATACGAGTATAATTGTTTTTAGCGATTTATGTTGCCTTTTAATGTAGTACTTTAGATAATGTTTTCTTTGCATAAACCATTCTACTACGTTCGCTTAATGCATTCAACCTAATCGATAAGTAAACCGTTCTGGTATTGCTCACAGAAAATAAGAATAAAGCATTATTAAATTAGCACCCACATTTTGTGATTTAACAGAAAGTCATAACACACGCAAAGTAAGCAAAGTCTGGCGCAAAAGTAAATCGTAAAGGCACTCAAAAAGGCAACAATATGAGAGCCATTTCCCATTCATAGCTCCTCTATTTACAGAACCGAATCGACAGAGGTTTATCATAGCGAAGTCCTTTCACACAACCCTTCTCGCGGTTATCTGATAACGCAGTGAATGCGGTGCACATTTGTCTGCACGACACTCTCTCCATACTGTCTAGTGTAAAAATTGTCAGCGAATGTGCCTAGATAGCGATCTGCCATTTGCTAGTAGAGGGGTGATCTTCGTTTGCTTTATAGACACTCATAAATATCATGAGGACCAAATACCACTTTCGCCGTATTTATTAACTGATAGTTACTTAACATAATTCATACCTGTCATTATAAATAAACGCTTACACACTCATACCCCCGCACTAGCGTTTTCTGTGTCGCGAACGGCATGGACAACTCTAATAAGGCGTCACTAACACGCATGTCACGAGAATAAACATTTATCTGTCACATAAATATCTGCCCCGGCCGGGAATCCAACCCGGGACCCCTCACTTTGCTGGCAGAGTGCAGAGTGCATTCAATCGGATCCTAAGTTCAGTTTATTCAATATTATCAGAATACTTGAACTTAAAGAAACTGTAGGTGGGGCTTAAGGCTTACCGATAGCCGGATAATGAAACCAATTTGCCACATATAAGCATGGATACATAAGATCCAAACGAATGAACCAACTAAAATGCAAGCCCTACTGCCAGTAACACCTATCAATTCAGCCGAGGCGAACCGAGCGAGTGATTGCTGTAATTTCTATAAAAAATCAACGGTAAGGTTCGCCAGACACATCGATTCGAAAAAATGTTTCATCAACAATAATTTTATTATCGTAATAACAAAATTACGGGTTGAAGGTATAGAAGCGCGAATTCAAGTCTTAATCTCTCCGGTTTAGAGAGCTTATTCCCTCGGCATTTGCTTATATGTCAGGGGGAGAAATGGAACCTTTGTTGGCCTATAGCATTATTATTTCTCATTTTGTTTTGTTTATTAATACAATTGGCTCGAGGCGCAATATTGATATTCAAGTTTGATGATGACTCGCGCCGCGAATTTTCTTTCCAACCTCTACTGTATTTTTATGGGTTTTATAACAATTGCGTTCCCCAAAGCTTTTGTTTGAGAGCCAACGAATTGTGTAATGCTTACTTACCCACTGAATAAATTTTAATATTTATGAATATTCCTATAATAGTTTCGCTTTAAATAACAAGTTCATTTTGTGATGTATCTATGTTTTTCTTTTACTCGATTACTGAACGAAACAATACTCGGATGAACTTAAATGATGGGAGTAAATATAAAATATCCATAGTTCACGGAGTTTCTCATGGAGAAAATGGAATGATGTATATAAATAACTCGCAGAAATATCAATTAAACAATTACGCTGTCCGAATGGAATCGTGTGTAATGATAGTGGGCCGGGCTATAACTCAGGCGCATCTGTTCTACGGGTATTTGCAAAGGCACGACATGCGCTCGCGCCGATTCGCTAAACGTAACCTATCCAGGCCTGTCTCCAATGTTACGAGTATGTCAAGTGTTGATTCGTTTCGTCTAGTAGTCACATTCGTTAATTATAAACATTTGTAAACTTTTAAAACGTTGTACACTGTCGTCGTATGTCACACTGTGAGATGTTAAACATTCCGGTTTTTCAGCAATCGTAGACCCGGTCGTAGTCGTGGTATTCGCGAAGACTACCACGACAACATTAAAAAAACTCTACTTTAGTTTTATTTTATTTACTGTGTTCTAAATTTTCTTAAAATGCCTTACGACGGAAGTAGTCCAACAATAAAAATAACTAATTAAGTTAACAAAGAAATATATTTACTTAACAACCTTTGTTTACGTCACATTTCATTCACTTAACTTTGTTTAAATCCTGACGGTATCTTGTTTAATAAGCTGAAGGTATCTTAGCGCCACACCATAATTTCTAATTTCTATAATTTTAGATCTTAACGCATTAAATAATGGACATAATGCGATGCAAATGTACTATGACGATATAAAGTGGTTAGGTAGGTAGTGGCTATCAAGCAGAACTCGCGATAAAAGTATCCACTTGATTCGAGCTTAAGAGTTAATCAATGTTGCTTATGTGTCGGATTACGCAGAATCGATTCGCGCGAGATGTTGACTAATATCGATTATAACATTTACGTCGACCGGCCTTCCTGCATGTTGTCTCTGTATAATGTATGATAATTTCGTATGCTAATTCTAAATTGTTGAGTTGTGTCTTACGTCTGATATTAATCACATTTTAGAACACTAATGTGTCGGCTTGTTTAATGTTAATATTTTTAATTTAATGAGTTCTGGTAGATTTTATGTAAAGCTCATTTACCTAGTCATAATTCTCGCCTATATGTATAAATATTTTTATCGAATATTTATTTATAAGAGTATACATAGTTATACACCTCATGCTATGTGTAGCATGTAGGTATATACACAATTATAACATTAGTGACAAACAATAAAATTTGTTAAATTTATTCGGTGGTCGTAAAGTTACAAAGTATATATGAGCTTTTAGATTCACATGTTCAACAAAACGTGTGAACTAGAAAACCACAAGAAGAAAAAACATTCAAATTTCCGGAATTTCAACAAATAGCACAACAGTCTTAAAATCATCTGTCAGTAGTACAAAAGACATACCTTTTTCGTAGCTGATTTGTCGTTCCTGCTGACGAGCGTTATCTGCCGCGACCTTCAGTAGTCCCTGGATGTTGCGGAGCAGGGTCTCCGTAGAGGATACCAGGGTGTCAGCGGTGGGGTCCACGGGCACCGAAGGCGGCGAGGTGGAGGGCGCGGGGTAGTTGACGGGCGCCGGTGACGTGGACGCGGGCAGGTCCCGTTCACCGTCGCTCAGATCTGCTCCTGCCGGACAGGTGAACCTTCCGATAATGATCATTAATTGAAATAGATAACGTTTAGTCTCCTATTCAATCATTGTACTTGTGAATGGAAGGCGATATTGTCATTATGCTGCATTCTGCAATGTAACTGCTAGGTGTGGCTTTAATTACTGTGTTGTTCATAATTTCATTACCAACGTTTTTGCTTCCTTTCATTTATAGTACGTTAATGACCAAAATATGAAGAATAAATAAAAAAAGATTGCGGAAATCCAGTCGCATAGTAGGTACCTAATCGTATCTATTGTAAGTGATATGTGTTCTAATTAAATAAATGGATTAGTGATTATCTGTCTTGATATGTAACAGGACCATAGACGGTTTGACTGATACGGAGGGACCAAACCTAACATTTTTGCCTTTTCATATTGGTTTACAGAATGTACTTACTGTTAACACTGTTTAAAACACCAGCTGTGACAGTTTTTACAGTAAGTACCTATATGAAAAGCTTTTCACGCCAGTATTCGAAATAGAGATGACGTTGACACACTTTTATACAAACGAGAAAACAATATGCATCACATATAAACGTAATTAAAGCTATTGATTGGATCTAAATAAGGTCTAGTAACTTAATTTAACTATGATGAATGGTTCTAGGATAAAAATGTCTAGGATATTCAGCAGCTATGACCTTTTATAGTTTAAAAATTTCTTACCGATTACAAAGATTATATATTAAGTACCAGGCTTGTTCTTGATTCAGTGCACATTTCGCTACCTGGCTATTAAACTAGTACACCATCCGTAATGATTAGCTGCAGTGCTGAATTTATATCCGTTGTTACGTAGATAAATCATTCAATTAAAACACCCGCTCGCATTAATTCTGCCATAAGCCTGTAAGAAGCTTCTTAGGACAAAGTTATAACAGCGATATTATTATGGACGTATAACGTTATTTGGGATCGCGTGCGTGTATCATTCCCATCGCAATTATTATTGCAGGTACATCGATATCGCGTGGTGATCATCGGTACACGGCTTTGATGGGGTCCGGCAACCACATATACTTATTCAGATTAAGAGAATTAATCATGGTCGTCTGCTTTAAAAGCTCCTCAGATTTTATGGACACTCGTTATTCTTAATTAATAGCCAATCGATACAATATTCACTAACGATAATTTTGTCAAAGTAAATGTACTGTAATATTATGGCACGGTGAAAGATTACATCAAATATAGACGTTTCTAGGAATTATGTATTCTATTGTTTAAAATAATGAACAATTGCTAGCTGCGGAGGTACTTAATTACAACTTTACATATTAAGTGCGTCCAAACATATTACAGAATAGGGATCCGCTCAAGCCATTCGACACCGAATGGGCTGACTGTACAACCGATTTATATGCTTCGCTACACTATACCACCTGCTTATTCCTTTTGCGAATGCTTCAAGTATCGTATACAGTGTATCTCATACAGTATAACTACACAAAGAATTTAATTTACCTAATCTCGGCATGTAAAATCAACAGGCGGACACTGTTATTTCAGGCGCAGAGAATGTTCGACATTATGTCAATAACGGACCGCACACATAAAAAAGAAAGCGTTTCGATTGGCGTCTCTCACGGTCCAAAGTAATCTATCGATACATTTAATTTAACTGACAAGATAGTGAACGCTCATCACATAATGAAGACAACATCGTTTCGTCATTGTCGATGCGCACGATAGCACTTTCGAGTTGTCACAACACCATCTTCCTAATAAGGCCAATTAACAGAATTATCGCACGAAATTCGACTCTTTTCAACTTATACTTAGTATTCAAAGCGAGTCGTTCGTCCTCATTGAGATTTAAAACTTTATAAATGTGAAATAAGAAGGGGTCGGAACCGAAACCGCCGTTTAAAAGGAGGAGGTAATACAAGATGGACAAAGATCAAAGTTGAATGATAGTGGTTAAGAAAAAGCTTTTTATAATGAGGCTGCGGCAATCGTGATGAACGTGATTCACGTATCGACAGAATTAATTATAAATAAATATAGGTACATTTGAAATGCATTGCTAATTGAACATTCTAATGGTGTTAAAACTATTCTCGAAGTGATTGCAGAGTCGCAGAAAGATGTACGTTTTGAAAGTCGTTAAAGATCGGCCGAACGAACAGTTTGAAATAATCGTCATAATCTATTCGTTCCCACGCTCGTCAAGTATTTTGTATGTATATTACAGTAACCACAGCACACAATCCTCATTGTTTCACGTTACGTTGAGTTAATTTAGCTATTGTATGCTTCGAGTATTTACATTTGTGAATCGCTGTTTTGACTTGCACCCTCGCGTAAGCAATTGTGTTTATGCTACTTGTACGTACTGTGTAAATGTGATATTCATTACGTTTTAAGCTAAGTATAATATGTATGTGAGTCATCATTTTGATTATGGCAAGAAAACGCAGTTTAGGTATAAGTAAATGTCTTATACCAAGTAGTGATTTTTTGATCATCGTGTATAGGATATAGTAGTGTTTATAGAGAAATTTGATGCTAAGAATGCATATAATTTTATAATATGAGTATTAAATAATAAAAGCTTATTATAAATACTATTGACAAACGTAGAATTAAACAATTTTCTATTTGTTCATAATTATCAGTCAAACAGGCAGTCGTAAGCGCTATCGTAATTTAGTGACGTTAAACTAATAACGAGTTCTCATTTGATTGATGATCTAGACGGGGATAGTGAACACTAAATTGATTAAAATATTTAATACGGCAATAGATTTAATCAACAAAAAGCCGAAGATAAAATGAGTGTTGGGATGTCATTGAAGAAATTGTCATGCCATCCATCATCAGCGCAGTGCACATAAGAAGGTCTTTAGGTAAGATCGACATCTTACATAACAATTATTATAATTATGAATAAGTTTTGAATAACATTGGATTCGAATGTTGAGCCTAAAATATTTATACTTTTATAGTGATGTTTCAGAATGAACACGATTTCAGAATCTATTGGGTTTTGCTAAATTGTTTAATCTTTGATCATAAACTTTTGTCATATAAACATAACGAAAAGTAATATTACCTTTTGAATGAATTTCGAGGTTTAAAAAAGTACGCTTGAAATAGGTACATTGCAAATTAAAAACAGTAAATAGTAATTGCTCTGATAAACTTGGTCTAGATTTTAATGATACAAATCCAAGTATTTAAGGCGATTATGGTATAAAATTGAATTGCACCCTTTTAACAACGTGTACAATTCTCGTACATCATTGAGGACGATAGTAACCGGTGCATAGCTATTGCAATGATTATTGTAAGGCTACGGTTACTTCTATACTAATTATATGTATCTTTAAGAATTAACTAAAAATACTTAACTGTACATGCTTAATTTTGTCATCTCAATAATCATTAAACTACAAAACTTATGGAGCTTTGGATACTTGAGGAGGTATTTAATGTTCTATTACGTTTCGATTAGAATATTATCTGTTATTTAATCACTCCATAGGATGGAACAGTCCTCTTCTCGATTAATGTGAAGGACCTTTGTATTTTAGTCGCGTTATATCGGCATGAGACAATTAGTTATCAAATCCTGTATGAAACTTTAGTGGTTTAACAATTTCTATGTTTTTCACAAAGAGACCTTAACTTAACTTTAGCGAGCTCTTACAGTTATTCACATAGTAAGACAAAAAACATAAAGTTGTATTCTTCAACATTATATTGCTACAAAGTAGATGATCTAGTAATATTCAGGGATTTTTATACTTATCATTAAATTGTTCTCGAGTAAAAAGAAGGTGGTTTTATGGCTGATAATTTCCGAACTATGAATGCTGAAGGTTCCAGGGTTATTACTGGGTAATTTTGCTGAGCATTACATGCCGAGTACCTACGCTGAACGGGTGATACCTACCACTAACCTGTGTTAATATTACACGTACATTCTCGTGTCATGCTTGTGATTATATCTGGTCGGGAATAGCTAATTTTATCAACACAACAATTGGATTGGATTTTATGCGTAGACTATGGCGAAAAACAATGTTCTGTGCATGTGATGTTGTGGGTAATTTGAGTTACTTGAATTAAGTTGTCAATTCACACACTATAACACTATGAATCAAAAATTGTAACCTCTCTTAGTGAGTTAAACAGGGAATTTGTTTCATTTTGTCATCTCAATAAACAGCCATATAAGCTCCCTAGCTATTTAAAGTACATACCTAAGGTTCAATGGTTCTATCAAGCTTTGATTCTATCACGCCGGTTAAGGCATTCAAGTGACTAATGCAGCAGAATAGCCCACTGACTTAGAGGTCAACATGCTCAGTTGCATAGCGTCTCAGGTCTCCGAAGTAAACACTTATTAGTAAGCATTATTGGCCCCAAAATCCTTAACCAACTTTAGCAATTAGCTCCACAGACAGATAAATGTTTGTCTCAGGTCATGCCTGTTAGTGATGTTTTATGTGTGTTACACAGGGAATCGGTGATATGAGCGTGTAATCGTTTATTTACTTATTCTTTAAAAAACCAAAAAAATATATTACCGTCATCCTCGTCTTTAACGTTGTGGTCGTCGGTATCAGAAAGCGGCGCGTCGCTCTCGTCGGTGTGCGAGCGCGGCGACGCAGCCGCAGTGGCGGTGGAGGGCAGTCGCGGCGGCTGCGGCGTGCGGCGCGACGCGGCCGAGCTGCGCCCGCTGGCGGAGCCTTCGCCCCGCTCGCCGCGGTCGCGGTCGCTCCGCTCCGTCCGGTCGCGGTCGCCCGACTTGGACAGGTTAAGGACTGGACTGTGACCCGGTGATGAGCCTGAGATAAATATGCATTTATTCACCATGGGCCCAAAATACGCTTGTTTTTTAGGGTCCGTGCGATAGAAATACAGAACCGTTAAAGGATCACTTTTATGTCAGTCAGTCTGTCTGTCTGTCCTGTCATCTGATGGTAAGTGACCATCATTTCTCATGGACCTTAGTAACAAAGGCATCACTGATGCGTTGCGGGCCAAGAAAGAAGAGAAAAAATAATTTAAGTTTAGTGCTACCTATACATAATTATAAATTATATATTTAAAACAGACATATTACCATTATGTGAGCCTTCACGAGCTTTGTCCATTGCTATGACACGTTCGATATCTCCCCTCTCATCACGCAACCTGCAACAAAAGAAAATTTGATTAAGCTTCAAATCCGTTTTCATAGCTATTTTTAAGAAGTGCGACAGCGACACGACATCGTTATGACATTATAACGACAAATACTTTAGCGGAAGCAAAATTAGCTTGGCTTTTTTGCACACTCATTTTGCGGTCCGAATAAATAGTGCACAGCGGTATTATTCACACTTGACAACATTTCATCGTTGCGATGTCGTGTCGTTGTCGTTAAGTGTATACCTAATAAAAAAAGGTCGATGATTAAAAAAAATTACAATCAAACTTTATTACAAATTCATTGTAACAAAAGAAGGCAAAAGGATGCAATTATTTAAATGGAATCACATGTCAATACCTCGTTAACTCATGAGAAATCATTAATTTCTACCTACAATCGGTCACGCAAGCACGCAAAACGAATCCTAACAAAGCTACTGACAAACAGTTTTATCATTTGAAACCATAAACCGTTCTCCCACTGAGTGGTGGAGCTACTACAAAGGCAAAAGTATAATATTGTAGGACCCCGCTGAGTTTCTTTGTTAGCGGATGAAGACGGTATATGTAATCATTTTGTACGGATCCTCTGTACCGCTACCCTAATTCCGTAACTGCTTTTTTGATTGTGAATTATTGGACCTTCTGATGCTTCCGTTTCGTTCCCTTTTTATTGACAGAAATGGAATAATCTTGTCTATTGTTTGTGTTTTTTTTTCGATATAAATTAGTTTCCCGTTTTGATACACACGTATTTGAAAAAGACATAAAAATACATTTGGTTTGAGTTACATTTCGACCTTCCATCATCAGATTATAATAAGTAAATCACGTATAGAAAATCTAAACCGATCTTCAATAATTTTCTTGTCGGAACCAATTTCGCTCATTTCAAAGGGGTTAATGCCACAATTTTTGCCCAGTAATGCCTTTTGAGCATTTGAATATAAATGACGTCTGAAAGTGAAATGTAACATACATAATAAGTGGCTGTTTTAAGCCTTCGTGGAACCCTTTTGTGGATTACAGTGTACTTTGAAAACAGAGACGGACCACAACTAGACAGGCACGGTAATTTTAAAAACTACCTACTTTCCTAACATACCTACACAACCTACTCTCCCTTAACATAAAATATTTTGGGTATTACAGTGCGTGATAAAGAATTACGTTATTGATTCATTCGATCAATTTTGTTGTTGCCCATTCTAACTTTTATTTCATCAATTACGCATTTTTAAACAATGCACTCGAATTACAAGTATCATACATAATTATAATCATCTGCAAGAAGCAAAAGGGTGTAGACATATTGCACACATCTAAATTAAAGAAGCAAACCTAAAAAATCTGTAAAAAATATGTTGTATTCTCTATGTGACGAGTTACTCTGTACTTGAACCCTCGAAATTGAGTCGTTTCGTACTTTACTGACGAGTCACGGAGCTCCGTTTGAATTTAATATATTTTTCATTTCCGCTACCATTAACATGCAAATAATTCTTTGTATCTTTAAAATCTTTGAAACAAAATTCATCTAAAAGTAATATTTATATGATGAACTTTTAATTTGACCGCCCTGAAAAAAGCCTTTCCCATTCTGAATTTGATACAGAGATCCTCAATTAATTTTATTTTCAATTATAAATTATGATTATTAATATATGGGGTATAAGTGCAATGCTTAAATTCGGTAAAATGCACAACCTAGGGCGGAGGAATGATTTTAACTTACAATTTTAATTAAGAATTAATATATTTAATGTATTTAATGTATCATTATTATTTGTATGATGAAAATATTATTTCTTTTTCACAATTTCAAGAGTCAAAAAATATTTCTAATGCTCCAAATTAAAAACAGAAAAAGTGTGATGAAACGACACTGTTTTAATAAGACCTCTCACTGTTGAACGAATCCAAAGGAACGGATCAAAATAAATTATCTCTGTTCGATCGGACAAAAGATAAAGTCTGTATCAATACACTAATAAATTATTTCCACTTCCTTGCTCTTATTTTGACCATTATAAAATTATTAATGTGATTGATGATGATACAAAATTAACAGGATGTGATATTTTTTAAAGCGTGAATCCAAAATAGCGTTGCTCATGTTTTTCTTATATAACTTAAACGAATAAATAAGAACGATATATTCTTTTACGAATATCAAGACAAATTAACATTCGCCCTAACGAACTGCCAGTAGCACCCGTCAGCGTTCCAGAGACAAAATAATATTATTCATTCACTTGTCACGTCGGAAATTGGCGTCGAATCACAGCACACCGAAGAAAAAATAAAATTTACATTCCGTGATGGACAGACGAAAACGAATTTAATGGCAATCTTTCTTATTTTGTTAGATAAAAAAATGTTTGGTCTTTACCAGGATTTAAAAAACAGGAAGTTAAGCCTAATCTTAGCTATTAGGATACTGTATACGGATACCCGTACCTGTGTCAGAAAATGTTACGGAAATTTACGTAAAGCTCTTTATTACGTGTATATCTCAATAATGAAGGTTAACTAAGTTAGTTAACCATTGCCATTACAGGACGGCCACTGGCCTAAACAGATATTCCGGGGCTACGAGCGCGGACAATGCGTCGCAATCTACCACCAAAGCCAATGTACGCTGATTAGTTAATTCTGAACGTTCATATAGCCTAATACTGCAGCATCGACCGTTCCGAACCGTTCTTGTATGCATAATCTGATTAGAGTAAGTATTAAACAAAGCTTTCGGTGACACTGTTGTTGCATAGTTGGTTATGCCATGTTAAACCTTCTGCAATGGATCATTTTGTAACTTGGAAATTACAATACACAATCCCCATAAACATTTTATGGATGCCTACACTAATTTACATTATGAAGAATCGATTAAGAAAATCAAATCCTCACGGAGCGTCACCGCGTAAAACATTTGCTTGACACCCAAATCAAAAATCGTTTTAGCTCACCCTCCCGAGGGGAGTTTGGGGAAGCGTCGACGCCTCAACATTTATTATTTCAGACATATCACTCACATGCAAAACAAACTCCATCCGATCCATCAAAAAGTTTTCTTTGCCCTCCCCGCCTCCTTTGCAACACAAATCGAGTGTGTAAGTACTGCCGTTTGAGGTGCTACTGATGTACATTTGGAGAAATGGGCCCGATGCAGCAAATGTGTATGTAGTCGGTTGCTTTTGATAGATAGTTCTCCCATCGGAGACTTTGTGTGAAAGATGACTATTATATAATTAGTGCATAACGCTGCTAGTTGTAAGTTGTGGGTCAGCTATGCTTTCAAGGAAAGGTTCAATTAAATATTAATACATAAGATTAGCGAAAGATTTATTGACGTATGGCGCAATGGTTACCATACTGGACCACCGTTTGAAAGGGTCTTGGGTTCGATTTCCAGCGCGACGGAAATTGAAATGATGAGTTTAAATTCCTGTTCTCGATATAGGTGTACGTGTTTCTTGTGTGTTGTCCATGTCACGCACAACATAGAAAATCCTAATGTGGGGCTATGAACATGTACACTTTTTTACTTATTTTACGTATTTTGCCCATGGAAAGAATATGGATTTGGGATTGGTTAGGATGCCAATCTATGTAGTTGTCGATAGTTATATCTCAAATCAAGTGTGAACTCGACAACAAAATGATTAACAAATTGTCGGTAGACTGGTTACTGGTATTCACAGTAATCAACTTACTAGATATCTATCTCACCTCAGTTGTAACACAAAAGCCAAATAAGCTTGCTCACCCAAAAGAAATGAGCATTATAACCCCCCTCAAGCAGTCAACAAAGCTTCGAAGAAAATCGAGCGAAAAAAGGCTAAAAACACCTTAGGGGTTTACTAATCGAATAAAAAATATCAGCGGCCGATGCCAATGTATGGGGGAAGAATGGAATAAATTATAAAGAAAATACAAGCATTAGAGGGTTTATATTGCAAGCTACAACCATACGCTGTAGAAGACTAGAAAATATTTGTTGAATATCTATTATTATGGATATGGTAATTAAATAATATAACAGAGTAATTGTATAGCATATAATTTTAATAGTTTTATTGAAGCATTTTTGTACTACTTATTTGCTATTGTGTTTTTGCGTTGTTTGCGTTAATTTTTACCTCATAAAAAGAAATAAATACTAAAATAACATGAATTGTAGTTATTTACATTCAAAATAGATGCCTTCACCATGTTATAAAACAATACACACGTGCTTCAACACGTTTGAAAGTTTATTTGTAGATACGTCTTTTAAATAAAGGACCAAGAATGTAGCAAAATGCCAATATGATGTAGAAACAGCAACCTGATGACTTGTAAGCGACCGCACCCTCCGCATAAACGTCACGATGTCATTTGTAAAAATTGCGACTTTCCAACTTCTTCAGTTTTGGAACATAAAATCCTTAGAGTCGAAAAAATATTATTCTTCTCATTCTGTAAAGCACACAGCGATTTTGGGCTCAATTACTTATAACAATAATGTGAACCAACTTACCATGTACCTACTAAAATTATCTTGTCTGATTTTCTTTATTTTTTACAAAAATCACGAATAAAATTCTATTCGTCTATGTTAACAATGATGACTCTACGTATTTCGAGTTTTGTTCGCGGAAATGTTTTACCAAAAAATAACCAGATCTAAAGGGACGACGGAAAGCATTGGTAGTTAGTGAGAACTCCGCGGGGGAAACCGGAGACAGTTACTTAAATTTGAATAATATAATATGAAAAAAATTACATCACTTAATACCGCAATAAAAGTACACTAAGCGACCGGGGCATTATGCTTGCCAAATGCAAAGAGGGTCGAAATTTCGCTTATGAAACGTGAAATGAAATATAAAATGTGTTTGGAGAAAAGTAAAATATGTCTTTGAGGATTTGGAGCTCATTAGAACATCAGAACTATGTACGTGACAAGATTTTAGTATTCACTTCTAAATCATCAGGGATTAGTAAAATATTTGCTTTGGTAGTTAATAAATTGGGATATTTGTGTTACTTTTAATTTAAGCATTATAAGAAATATTAAAATTTTTAAAGATATACTCGCAAAGATATGTAGTCCTCGTATCATTTCCAAATTTTCTAGCTATGGATTTTAAGGTTGAAGTTAATAAAATACATAAACTGGGAGTTCATGTCGCTTATTAAAGAGGGTCCTATTAAAAGCTAGATGTAGAACACAAATCCTACAAAATAATATCGTGCTGGTTCGCAGCAGATTACGGTAGCGTAACGAGATTCCGATCGGGCCCGTGCGATGTTATTAGGATTTAAGCGCCAGCGCGTCGCCTGTCTCCCGGCGCAATGTTGGATAATTATGCAAAATTGCTCCTACAATTCGTAGTCTCTGAGTTTTTAGGGACATTACCATTATCTGTAATGGGAATGCTTTTTGATACTGTTGAATTTCATTGCGAGATCTTTAGGGAAACGCGACTTATATTGCCTATTAAATGACACGAAAGGTACAGCGACCTATCTTTTTTTGTTATAACATTGATGAAATCCGAGCCGAGCAATTGAGTGACCACAGATTGCATAAATATGGCTTCAACGCATATGCAGCAGATAAAGCGACCGCAGAAAGTTCACATGCATCGGCACATTTCCAATTCAATTCCTTGGATGATGTGACGCGACAAACCCTTCCTGATCGTCCAACCACTTGGGTATAACTCGTCTTAGAGCACTAGTTTATCTACAATGAAAGACTAAATTTGTTCAACGACTGAGGTCGCTGGCTGGTGGCGAGCAGTCGTTCGGTAATGATTGTGATCGCATTGATCGCTCGCGCTCACCACAACATGTTCCCAACGAGACGATAATGGGCCATCAGTGTTCTTTTTTGTTTTCTGCGGTGATAAATAGATTTTTATGGATTTGAACGTGGTGGTGTGGAGTATATGTGGTGGCACGGATTATATGTCGGTGTTTTACAAATACATAGAAGTATACGTTTGTTGATACCTCAATAAAGTGCTTGTGGCAGGTGGAATAAATGATTCTTCTTCTTCTTATACCTATTAGTTGAAAAAATTTTGCGTTTACCTAACAAATTTTTTACGTGTATAACAGTATTCCGTAAAATCTAAACTGTAGTGCAATATTAATCAAGGGTATTAAATTTGTAATTAATTTGCAGTTTTATAACACTACTACTAAATGTATTTTTAATTTAATAAGACAGTGATATAGTAAGATGTCATATACAATTAAGAAATGACGGACAGTTTAAGTAGATCTAAAACGGATGGTATCTGACGCACAGACACCCTCTACGTCCGTTTATCTACAAACAGTTGGGGCCGGGCCGCATCGATCATAGTATTGTTCACACGATTGATAACCCTAACACTGTCCAATAGATAACAGTGACTGGGTCCAATTTTAATGAACTCATTTTATATTAGTATTTTTTTATCCCGGAACCACAGAGTTCTACTAATTTTTTTATTTGAATATTAATTATTGATTTAAAATTTTGGCTACATTGCTTTAGTATGGAAAACGTTGCTAAATTTTTTTCATAGATATTGGAATTTGACCGGAACGATTGATATCGTTCAAATTCCAATTAGCAAGTTAAGCAACTTTTTATGGATGTTTTGTAAATAAAATAATTATATTTTAATTGTTTTCTAAAACTCATTATAAATAATAAAGTGTAGCACACAAAAATCAATTAACATTTTTATAAAAAAATACAAATCACATATTTTTGTTATAAGATAAACTACTTAAAGATATGAATAATTTATAACTAAATCTTCCTTAGCATTACTAAGTTGTAATTGAAAATGACACACTAAATGAAGTCTGAATGAATAGTTTCAATAGTGAAAGTAATCTTCGACTGTTTGCATAGGTAAAAAAATCAAACTAGTTTTAACGCAACTTGTTTTTATTGAACGGAAATTATGGAACATCGATCCGATGTATCGAGACATCGATGGAGAATTTATGACAAGTTATTAAAAATCATGTAAACAATACAACAATTAACGTAACAGAAGCGAACGCATCTGCTGTTGAATTGTGGATGTATCGATACATCGGATACGACGCTTCGTGTACAGAACGGGGAGTTTGGCAGAAAGTAAACAGAAAATATAATTTAGAAGCAATTTGCCGCGGATATGTCCGCAATCAAATTGTCTCGTTAATACCGCGCCGCTATCAAAACATTTGATTTGTGGCCCGCAGTGTAGGGTTGAATGCGGTTATTTAGTCATTCTATGCTTGACTACGTTTGATGACCCTTACTTATGTTCAATCAATTACAGAATATCGTGTTTCAGATTTGTTATAACTTCATTTACTTTAGCTCAATTTGTTACATTGTTACATTAGTAACAGTTTATGTTTTAGTAACACAAAGAAAGAAGTGATATTTAGTGAACTTTAAAAACACTAAGTATAGTAGGCAATTCCTAAATTACAAAGATAATGACAGCAGCTCGACAAAAACAAATGCCAGCCAGATCACGACAAGAAACTGAGGTGTTTTTATACAAACAAGATACGTTCCCAATGCTATAGATACTGAGTTTTTGTTGAACAAAACTTATTACAGAATAAGCAAAAACAAAACAGCCAAGTGACAACGCGGTTTTGTATTTATACTGCAACTACGTCTGGTAAGAGTATTGGGGGTACTACAGAGTTTCATTATAAGTCGCCATGATTTTCGCAGAAAAGTAGAATATTTCGAGTCCAGAAACTTAAAGAATAATAATGGAAAGCATGCTTAATAGTTTAGGAAAATATTTCCTCTTGGCTGTGGCAAAAATTTCATCCTCAAGTGTTAGAAGTATTCGGTTGCTCTTAGATAGGTATAGATGTCAATCGACATGTTTGTTTATTTCATTCATATCATTTATTTATGAATGAAAAAAAACTGTCAATTTTTAACTTACTTATTTAACAACTTTTTTTACAATTTATCTCTTCAGCCAGTGCTGCGTAATTTTGTCCAATATAATAAGAAAAAACATATTCATTTTCGTGTTTCGTTTTACCAGGAAATACGTTATTAAAGGTGCTATATAATATAGGAAAACATTTCAATTTCACAAGAAATAAAGCAATCAATTTGAACTACTGGGTCCCGCGAATGTATAAAATACTAATCATGCAGTTTAGTGACAACCAACCTTTACACACTGGTTTTTACCAAATAAAAAAGATAACAGTTACGTATCACAAGCACATTTGGAAACAATGTTTTCCGGCGATTTATGCGCACTCACACTCGACGCGAAGTCAGCGTGTAAACAGTGGAATACTTTTTATTCGCGCTATGTAATTCCCGGGAGTTGGATTTGCATAACAAAACGGGAAAAGGTCAGGAAGCGAACGGAATGGCAAGAGCCGAGCTCGTGCCTAGTCAGCACTGTCCGGCGACGGATTGGACGTTCCAACGCGCCACTGCACTTGCTACTGTACTTGTCACTGAACTAATTGCTTCCTACTGAACTAATTGTTTTATGTGACAACAAAACAATGGAGTATTTGGTACCTAGTGTTAACAAGCAAGTGTGGTTAGAAGTAATAATGGAAAGAAAGAAATTATTATCACTGAGCGCAGTGTCTTTTAATGGCAAAAATAAAACATGACATAGCGATGATAATTTAAATTAATTAATTCGCTCATCATTTAAATCGTCAAAATAGTATAGACTTAAATGTTCAAAGAAGCTATATTGTCCCGTTTTAGCGCCTTTATAAAAAAAATATCTTTATTTATTCATGAAAATCGCTAGCAAAGTATAATAATATAAATCGTAAGATGGAAGTAGGTAAAGAAATATTATGAACCCAAAAGCGTATTTTTTAAATTGTATTTTGAACAAGACAAGTACTTACTACACTTAATAATTTGAGTAACATTTTCGGAGCGGGAAGGCAGCACCGAATGCTCAGGCTCAGGCGTTACGAATGCATATTCATGATTGCCTGCGCCACATGCAAATTGTGATTTACACACTGTAATGAATTCTTTTGATCTGTGGATTCACATATTTGATTTACCCCATCGATGTCAGTATTAACATGACACGTTAATTTCGTATTCATAGTTTTTCTCGTTGACGAATTACTTTTGCAATTGTGTTAATTAAAGTACAATTTTGAAGTAGCGATTTATGAAGTCTCTAAAGAGATATTAAGTGTTATTTATGCGATATTTTACTTCAAATATGATGAGTTGGACGTGTAGCAGAAATACTGGAAATAATGGACCTAACGTCAAATATTTCATCAGATCCAATCATTATAAACAACATTACTACGTCAATGCGAGATTGCAAATAAACATCAATCGATACATTCTCGAGAGTATATTTTCTACATAAAAGATGCCCAGAAGAGTCCCAAGTGGAAAAAGTAATCTAAAAACTTACATAATTACTTTAGCGATTCAACTGCTCGAAAGAAATGCAGAAATGACAAGACGATGACAAATGAGCATCGTTCGCATCCAACGCTGTCGGGTGGCGGACCTCATCAAATTATTCCCCACTTAAAAAATCTCCGTAAACAAAAACGCAGCAAAGAAAAAAACAGTCCAGTCGCGGGGTAAAAAATAGGTATTGGCAACATTGATTGATGTGTACTAATAGGGCACGACGAAATGAGGCCGTCACATAATTAGAGGAAAGTGACATCTTCTGTCAATGGTAGTGTAACCAACTCTGTGCAAGGTCTAGAAATAGAATGGGCTTTCGGAGAGGAAGTGATTAGTGCTGCAAACTTATTAAAAATTATTGAGTGAAGGCGGTTAATTGATTGCTAGATTAGACGGCTCGTCAAAATACCGTGGGTTCATTCGTACGGAATTATTAATTACTGAGTTTATTGCCCCAAATGATATTTTCGTGTGTTCAGATACCCTTAACACCTAAATTAAAAGGAACTCATTCACTATGCTTTAAGCTTAAAAATCGGATATTTTAGATAACATTATATTAGATACTATGAATCTTACACAAATAAAGTTAAATTAGTGAAACTTATTTGTTAACAGTGTCGGCCTTCTTCATGGAAGTGGCAAGAAAACAAGGAGGGTCTAATGAATCTCACGGTGCCGGCGCGCGCTGCCGCATAAAATATTATTCGCAATTAGAATTACGTAGCACAGACTATAGTGTCACAAGTACAAAAATTTTGAAAATACCTATAACAATAGTTTTCAGTAGGTATTTAATACTATATTTATTTCATCTTTATGATCACAAAGATACCAGAAAGGGCAAACGTAATATCTAATCTCCACCAACTCAACCCAAAAGAATGAAAAAATACCATTAGGTATATTATCGTCCCATTCTTTTGATTTTTTTCTTTTGATTTCTTTTTCATTTCATTTGATGGTAAGAGGTCGCCACCGTCCGTAGACATCAGGAATAAGGGAAAGGCATCTCTCGTCATAACTGAGGAAGCTTAGAACACACTAACTCCACCACGCTGCTCTAGTGCGGATAATTGTTAGTGGCCAAACCGCGTCGAAAATTTTGTGCCGCTCGAAGGCCTAAAACATGTCTTAAATACAGCTATCTAACAATACTTACGTACAAGAAGTGTATATTTCAATGTTTTGAGTAATTTATTTATGTACAATGAAGAGGATTTTTATTGTATCGATTTCCATCGTTGTGTTGTATTCTCCTTAAATCCTTATCTTACTACAGTAACCATTTAAGAAAACATAATGATGTCGCAAGGCTGCCTACAACACAAAAAGTGAATCGATTTAATATGATGATGTTCACCGAAATACTTTTACAAAGCATCCCTTATCACTGTGTACATATCATTAGTAATGCAAAATAATGGGATACGGACACCTCGTGCCGTTTGCCAGCTAATGATTAATGCTGTTCGCCATTAATTCTTATTTTTGATGAGAAATTTGACTTGTGCTGTCAGGCGCCGGATCCAGATTAATATAGGCTGACGGTGCAACTTGTGTCGTAACTCGCAACATTGTTAGACACTCCCGGTTATACAATGCTTTGTCGATAACTTTATTTTTGATACTTGAATTAATTATTTATATGATGTTGTGAATAATTTTAATAACACATGAATATTTCACATTTATTTCACACTATGTAGTTTTTTACGAATGTTTTGACACAGAGAAAATTATTATTTTTCTTTTTTACTTACTCTTTTTTTATTTACTGTATTCAGTAAGTATAATTATTTATATGAGATACAATTTGGAAGCATATTAATTTATATAATAAATTGTATCGTTGTATGGATATAAGGATACTGATAGAGCGATGTGAATCTGTGAGGGTCGTCAAAGCTAACACGATAAATAGTTCGGTACACCAACGGTACTATCCGAATAGTTTGAGGCATAAAAGGGCAAAGTACAAAGAGCTACATAAAATGCCAGTACGACCGCATCGGTGACAAACTCGGGAGGTATTCCGAGGGCTGACGACTGCCGCCGTGACTCGGCACCCTTTACACAACGCCCTTTGCATATTAGCCAACTGAAAATCAAAAGTCGCTATTATTAATGACTGAGCGCCATGACAATCTAAATATCTCACGACGACGAAAGTTGAACACTAACCGTGCGAAATTACGCTCAGCTAATACCGATGACGTCCCGAAATAAATGTACAGACTCACCAGATGCGATCTCCAGAATCATCTTTCAAACGCGGAAGCGAGGAAAAATTATTGAAGATTCAAGGCATTCAGCATCTTTATCTTTCGGATACAAGAGTTCATTTTATGACCATTAATTTTGTCTTTTCCTCGGGTGTTTTATCACGAGACGAAGCTCTGTCGCGCGTCTCATTAATCAAAAGCATTTGTTTACAACGAAGGGAATTTGATTTGATTAAAATAATATGCAATATCCTTGATAAATATCACCCTCGGTCTCCGTTTGATCTTCGCTGAAATTAATGGTGGAGGATTCAATCACACAAATGTTACCGTCAAGATTCTTGGCGTCTTCTGCTGGGTGACACTTGGTTAGACGGTATATCCACTCGTAGGTACGAGGGCTCGTGGATCTGTGTCATGGTTAATTGGTTTTAACGAGTTATGTAGGTACTTTATATAAAATAAATTACTAACATGATTTTGGTATTTCTTATTTACAATAAATAGATCCCATGTTCAAAAACAAGCCAATGATGTACAATCATGTACCTTTTCAGGTAATTTATTGTTATTTATCTTAATTAGGTTGTATTAGGTAATATAAGTAGGTATTTGTAAGAAGTGGTTATTACTAATTGAAATTCTGTAATTTGTTTTGGCAAAAATTGTGGAGTGAATTCTATCATGATTATAATTTTTTATTCGGCCTTTCTAATTCAAAAGATAAAACAGTTTCTAAAAATGTTTAAAGAATAATTAGGTAAGTTTTATATGACCTAGAACTTTTTGGGTTTATGAAAATTCCATCATTCCTTCACATTTTATAAGAAGTTAGTTATAAAAAATTTGATTTTAATTTCAGAATCGATTACTAACGCCATCTATTCTGTGACGGGCAAAGCACTGTTCTTTTTAGGGAACATGAATTTATGTAAACTATAATATAAAATAATATAAAATAAAATATACATTCGTTTTTCTTATGCCAAGAAAAACGAATTATTTGAACCAAAAACCAGTAAGTGCCTGGTGGATGCTCAGTAATTAAATTACATTCGAGGGAATGTACTGTATGTCTAAGGATCCATACAGTAACATCATACATAAACTTAAAAAAGACATGACAGCTTGCTACGTCAAAATATTTTTTATGTATCCGACAGCAGTTTAAACCTGTACGTTTAAGGGTGAACAAACAGTGGTATCTTGATGCGCTGGGGGCACGGGGATGAATAACGAGTACCGTCCCAGCGACGTGTGATCCGACGCGGGCCCGGCCGGCTTAACCCGCCGCTCGCCGATAAATCGCAGCTAATTCGATCCGAAACGGAATTAAACGGACGAATGCATAGATCCCGACGATTTGTTCGCTGCTAATTGACTCTGTATTTGATTTACAGCCAGGATCGAGCCTTCTAGGAACGGCGCTTTGTGTTCGTCTGTAAGTGCAACCACTAATAGTTTTGACTGACTGAGTTTTGTGGAATTTTCTAACAGTGTAATATTAAACTTATGAGAGTCTAAAGTTTTAATTAGCTTTAACTTATTACACATATCACAGACATTGTCGTTTAAATTTTGTAGGCAGCATGCTCACCCACAATACCCTACGGATTAGGTTCGGAGGAGGAACGGAAGTGAAGAAATGTCAATTAACAAAATAATACGTAAGATGATAAAAATTGTGAGATACCATAGGTTTCATAATTGAATTTGATCAGTACCTAAATACGCAAAGGCTTTTGACATCGGTGCTTTGAAGGACTAATGACGTTAGGCTATGCCGGATACATGCGGTCGATATCAGAACTTCCGGTAGTTAGTCGTAATATCTGACGAGGCACAGTGTTTTATTGTGTGGGTAGTTTTTGATTTTATTTATTATTTCATAAATTTGTTTTGTATTTTAATAGTTTATATAGCAACTGTCTAATTTTAATCTGGTTTCAAAAATCGCCGGTCGTTTGCTACGTTGTGAAACACAATGAAAATGCAAAATCTACTGTAAAATGTTAAATTAAAGGTATTTTAATCCTTCCTTTCCCTCACCAAGGCAAAGAGCAAAATTATTAAAGCAGTTAATAGGTACTGACAAGTGCACTCCAACACAGGCGGAACAAAACAAACAGTACCTACAAATTATATTAAATCAGAGATAATCCTGTCAATTAATTGGACTTAGGATTGAGAACCGGTCGTGGACGCATGCGCGAATTAAATGAACCAAGATAATTCGCCGGCAAGGAAACCCGCCACTCACTAGGCCTTTAATAATAACAATTATTTGTGCTATATTCTACACTGTATCAATGATATTATTTACTGAAAGCAGCAGCACCAGCTACCAGTTTTATCAATTATCAGAATTTCTTGTGTTTTTATGCGGTAAGATAAAACTACGAGATACGAGTAGGTATAAACCTTACCTTACTACATATTTTGACTAAACTGTGAATATTTTTTTACCTATAAAGATATAGAGACTAGTTTTTCACCAATAAAGTAATATGACATATTTTGGTAAACATTCCATTACTAAGTATTACATTTTTCTTTAATTCCACCACTCTGCTCCAATGCAGCGTGGTGATGTATAGGTATGTACATCTTCAGTTATGAGGAGAGACCTGTGTCCTGTAGCGGTTCAGTAATGGTTGAAGCCATTAATTTTTCATTTAATCCCGTATTTCAACATTAATGTCATCGAAATTGAAACGGACACTGAAAACTTTGACGAAAACCGGTATATCAGTTTTAATTAAGTCATTATTAGTTAACTACATACCTATTAACATTTAAGAGATATTGTTAAAACCCTATCTAGACTATCTAGATGCGTCCTAGTTGTACACATTTTGTTGTACACTATTCGTAGTTCCTACTTTACACAGACGGAAATTCAATTACTTTTCGAGTAAAAAAACATAGATGTAGTAGCAAGTCAGAATGAACTTTTATATTCAGAAAATTACTGAGTAATTCCTTTAAAAGAGCTCTAATCCCGGGCCCGGAGCGGCGATCGCGGACTGACAGTGACACATCGGTACAAGGCCCGCTGTCCGACTGTAATTCTACCCACACTCGCTGGGCTTATGCTTTATTTTCCAAATTAAAGAAGATTCTACTAACTAAATTAAAAACCCCACTTTTAATAGGTCGTTTAGAGATGTATTTTTATTTTTTTAAGCATTATTTTCATGTGTCTCAGATATCAATTTCATCGCTTCTATTTCACCGATGGGCGTCGACTACGTTCATAAAATTATTATCTATAGTATTACAAGAAGTTTCTTTGGTTGATTTACGTCCTTCATGTCGAAATGATTTTCAAAAATGATGTTTTTTCAAATCAAATCAATGATACTCGCCCACTAAAAGCCGGGTAAGCGCCATTAAAACATTTCAGAGCAGTCAATCGGAGCACTTGAAAATGAAGTCAAAACCGCGAGTATCGTTCGTAGCAAGCCCGCCGATCAATCACCATCCATTAAACAAGAAAAGAAAAGCGCTTTCCCCCAGCCATTGGCCCTCGAATCGGCCCAATTTACATGAGAGCCGCTTTTTCCTCGCATCGAGATTAGCCCCTGAATGAGTTTGATGAATTGTTCACACCCCGCAAGCCGGGCTCGACGAGCGGTCATTTGTTAAAAATACACCCGATCCACGGATCTAATTGTCTCCTCTAATTTCATGCTCCCCTGTGATATCTGCATCCAGTTAAATTAGGGTATATTTTTTACTTTCAACGATTCGAATACTGACACTACCATTCCGTTGTACCGAATGAAAGGATAAAAACATAAATTAAGATGATAAGTGAAGAAATTAATAAACGTAAATTAACATGATTTGGTTACTATGTTTATCTATCAAGTTTAGATAGAATTCAAATCAGAAACCATCTTTGTAAGGTAATCTTACCTCTCGAGATGTTTTACGATGTCCTCGTATGCAGCTCTACAGTTCTCCCAAATACCAGATCTGTAGACAAAGAAAATAAAATAAGAAAAATGAAGAAAGAGTATAGAATATTAAAAATGAGAAAATAAAGGCAATAAGGATAACCCGTGCGAAAATGTAATTGAACATTTTTTTACAAAGCAGATCGCTGCCATGAAAAGAATCCCACTTTAATAAGAACTCATAGGAAGACAAAAACTTGCAACAAAGTGTTTTAAAAAGTATTAACAAAAGTTCTTGAATGGGAAAGGGTTTCAATGTAAAAGGAATAATAATTATGAGCACTCAATATTAAATGTTCCGTTAGATTGAACGAGGGGTCGAAGAAATTAATTATGTTTTTAAAACAATCGTTTATATTTGTGCCGTAACAACTCATGCGTGATCGTTGAAATTGTTTCTCGATTACTTTAGCACTTTGTTTTCATTAAACTTTTCTTGAACGAAGAAATACTTCTCATAATAGTCGAGTACCGAATGTATTTATTTTACTATTGCCTTAATTAACGTTGTTATCTCCACCTTTAAAATACTTTTGACTGTTTTAAAAGTTTATAAATATCATTTTGAAAATGATTTAAGATTCAATAGTGGTAGAGCACCGTTATAGTTTGGCTGAAGTGGTATAAGATTTAAACGAATCATATACCACTTATCAAATGTCTGATCTAATTACATAAATAAATAGTTGCATATGTATCAGTTTTAGGAGACCATACAGTTATATACACTTCATTGGCTTTTGATTAAGGGGATAAAGGGATCGTCGTTTATTCTGCATTAGATTTCTTATGGAAATAATTCATTTATTAGTATACTTAATCTACATACTAAAGCGTTTATGACCATAAAATCTAACAAGAAGCATCCAACGCGTCATACATACATTCGAATAAGCGTCTAATAAGATAATAATAAAAGTCTACGCTGAATTTACTAAACGAGTTTATTAATTCTAATTCCTCAATCTAAACTTGACATCAGATACCTGTGCAAAGAGTTCCTAAACGTTCCTACATAGTAATATAATACGATACCTTCAAGTTCTGCTGATAACCTACAGAGTTATTGACACGAGCAAATTAAACCAGCTATTACGAGTGTAGCGTGTGCTTACACGGTATCGAATCACAAGAGTGGCAGTAAGACAGTGGGGTAAGTGAAGTGAGCATTGTGGGTCTTCAGAGCGGAAGTGAGGGCACTCACTGTTTGTACTTTTCTTATTGGATTAACTCGCTTAGACATTTAACCTGTATCACTTCTGACCCGCTAACAGGTTTCTTTACCTGACCTGTTAATCCGTATATTACAGTAGCCGAAAAGTATATTAATTGTTTAATTTACTTAGTTTAGTTTCTTTTTAAATTTTGAGCTCAGTTTTTGGGCAAAGGATCTTACCATCTGACGGTAAGTGACTACCGCCGTTCAAAGATCAATACCAAAATTAGACTAGATTCATGTTTTCATAGCATTTAAATTAATAATTATGTATTGTAATTCTAATTATGTTTGCTTAAAGACGCCGATATAAGGCAAAGGCAAGTAACTATAATATGTAATGTTCATTTACTGTTTTTTGCTGCTCTTTTGTTATTATATGTTTATTTAGTTTTCACGACTTCTTTCTTCTTCGATTTCTCTATCGAAATTGTCTCTCAACTCTACTTTAAAAAAAATTTGAAGTAACAATGTAATTGTGACTTATTAGAAGTAAAGTAAAGTTGAGAGTCCTATTAGACGTTTAAATTTATTATTGTGATGTTGTTAGACCTGAAATCGCAGGTGACACGCCGACTCTTATTTTCCACCTCATGATTAGGGCACGTCCTTAGACTAGTGACCGTGACTAATCCTCCCATACTATGTAAGGCTTAACGCTACTTATTACTGTGTCACTGAAACATCCATCTATTTTTTACATACTGCATTACTGAACTAATTTTAAAGTCCGTTGTGTACTTAGTCGTAATATCTTGTTTTAAATAATGCATTGGACGAATTAATGATAATAATTAGTTAGTATTCAATGTTGACATATTATATCACTTTCATATTAAAATTCTCTGTTTCTCAAGTGGCATAAATTAAACACGAATAATATCACATAAATAACCATGCCTAAGTATTATTGAGCGGAAATGGGCAAATATTGAGCTGAAATCAAATTATAAAACAAAGTCGCTCTCTGCTTCTATTTCTAAGCTTTCTTCTTTTTAACCACGCCGCGGATTTTGATGCAGTTTTCACTGTTATTTAGGATATTTATTTCCCAAAGTTTATACAAAATATTCTAATTAAGTTTTTGTATACTAGAGAAAATTCCATTTTTTGTGATGAAGTCGTCAAAAGACTATTATCGAGTGCTTACATTGCTAGCGCTAAGCCTTTTTATGATATACGGAAATGTATATCATAAAAAGGCTTACAAAAAAGTTTGCGATAGCATATATCTATCTCCTAAGATTGACTCACAGTAACCATTTTTATTTCTAAATAATTAGTTTAAAAATATTACTTTATTTGCAAATAATTTCTCCTTATCAGTAATAATCATTATACAAATAAGTATATTAGTTACCTTGGTCACTTAATGTAGATCAAAATTTAAGTTCAATCAAGTTATGTCAGTTTAAAGAATCACGCCTAACAATTTCCGAATGTGCGTACACTGCGTACTAAGGGGCATGTTTCCCGAAGCGAAGCGGGGCGGTCCGCCCGGTAATTAATAGAAGAACAGTTATTCACGTACAATACATTAGAAACCGGACTATCATCGGTTTTTATTTTCCATTTACATAACACACCAAAAATCCTTCGCGAAGTTTGCACATACAATACAAATACCGTCTGGAAATATTTGGGGGATTGCTAGTTCCTCCGCCAAGTCGATATTGTCGTAACTCTTTTGGATACTTGTCTAATTTTCTTCCAATAATTTTGTTACCTAGTTGTAATAATTACTAAACAATCATCTGTAATGTGAAATAATTGCCTTGATAAGTTTTTCAGTCAAAAATATACATTTCATGTATAAAATTATTTATGACGTACACGTCATTAGTTAGAGTTGTCACCTACCTTGCAAGTGCTTCCATGTTGTGCATGGGCTGGCCCTTGATGATCGAGCCATCAGGTCTCGGCACACCATGGTGGGGCATTCCGGGGGACATGAGTGCGTGCTGGTGCATGAAACCCATGGGCCCCAAGTGCGTCGGAGGAGCGTTGTACCCATTGGCGAGGAGGGGAGACTTTTCCATGCGTGCCATTTCTGGAACAAACACAAAGGCTTGAAAATAAATAAGTAAATTAGTTCCGGTATCATATGAAAAGATCTACTCGTAATGTTCAAGATATGCAGCGTTAATTTCCACCTAATTAAGAAAGGTAACATAAAAATACGTTTGGGTGATAAGTCATTATATTAAATGATTACATACTAGTAACTGGCTTCGTTTCGCTTGGGGAAAGATATGTACCTACTCGGAAAATATTTAGGAGATATTATTTAAATCTGTTGAACTTGTTAGCCGATTGAAATAAAACAATTACAATAATTATTGAAACAGGCAAAGAATGCACATAGAAAATGTCAACCGACAAACAGATAAAATTTGTAAAAACCATTATTATGGGATCTACTAATCGTTTTTTATTCAATATTCTAAATCTTCCGCGTACAGTACCTACCTACATATGTACATTGATTAGATTTCAGAAAAACAATCATAGCCAGGTGGTTTTAATTTCAAGAGTAGTATGCATATTTCTAATTTTACAAGTAAGTAATGCTGTAATGCATATTGCAAATGTATAAACACTAGTAAGGAAACCTATAAATTTAAGAAAACTTCTTAACGTCCTTAAAGAGTGTGACGAGACTGATCTAAGAACGGAAAAATCCAAGGATTCTAAGGAATGGAAAGGTCTCTAATTTACAAACGTTTTTGCTAATCGACCTTAAATTTTCATTGGGCATTATTTACTTTTCAGCATCAATACGTTATTTCGATATCGAAGTCGCTGTTCGCCCAGCAAGCCTACTTAAAAATAATCACGTACCAACTCAGGTAAAATCCAATTAATACCCAGTATTATCATTTAATTACTCGTTCCAATAATCGAATCGCCCGTAAAACGGTGTATCAACAATAATAAAATGAGCAATGAATTTCGAGACTATTGTTTTCTGGGTACCACAAACAACCCGTGTAAACATAGGGGGTGTCGGACAAATATTCTTAAAATGACCCCCTGGAAGGGTGTAGGAGGCTCAGGGTGGTCTTCGCTGTCCACGGCCCCTCCCGGAGGTCACCAAACGGACCGGGGTGTCGGAAACAATTAACAAGGTGTCGAATTAAACACGAATTAACGTTCAGACCGTTAAAGGAAAATACCCTTTTCCATTGTGGAAGCGCTCTACAAAGGATTTTGGGATTGCTGAGTATTAAATATGTGTTTCTCTTTGTTACCCGATTAGGTACAGGTATGTATCGGGTACTTGGGAAGGTAACTTTCATTTTCAATGATCAAAAAGGGTGTCGAATGTAAAATCAAGCATTAAGGTCTGTGCACTTACATCAACTCAACTCCAATTCGACTCAGATTCAACTCAAAGCTCATATTTCAATGCTTTTCTATGAGTTTATTCACAGTCGAGTTGGAGTTGAGTTGATGTATTGTACGCAGGCCGAAATTAAGTAAAACCATGTCACTTAAGTCACGTGAATCTATGAAAACTTGAACGAACTTGAAAGCATCAATCAATTTATTAATTAAATTATTAATTAAATTAAATTATCAATCAAATTATTAATTAAACCAATCATATCCATAGACTTTATAATATAATATCTCTTCTGTCTCTGTCTTCTTATACCTTGATATCGCAGATATTCTCACATTAGGTATATATTAACAATATAACAATATACACTAAACAATATACATTAACAAACTGATCCATCAATAACTAACAATACTAAAAGCTAATAAACAAATTTCTAATTCATTTAATCACTCTTCTTGTTAGGGGATAGAGATCCTTTGCGCAAAGTTACAGACAAACAAACATTATGACCAATGGACCCAAAATTAATTGACTGGGTGTATTTACTAAGCTAACCGGTCCGTTATCTTCTGAACCATACAGAGCATTAAATTTGTATTTGTTACCAGCTTCGTGTTTTATGTACATTTACACTTCATTGTTAGTTATAAAGGACGTAACTCTATCGAGTTTGGGCTCGTATGATTTATCTTGAGAAGTACTTTGGTCTTGGCTGATGTCTGATGATGAAGGCAGAAGGTGGCTTCGATAAAAGCGTCTTTTTTTAGGTAATTTTTATAGCAGAAGAGTGTTCATGTAGGTACAAACTTATCTATTGCTTAACATAATCTCCTACATTATTTTGTATTAACAAATGTTATATTATGTTTGTATACGAACGCAAATTACGTTTACTGCCGCCGGAGGCTCCAAAAAAAAGCCAGATTTAATTTAAAATCTAATTTAATTAATAAAAAAATACATTAAAGTCTTAAAATTAGCCTAGTCTAGCTCCTATCGATGTCAGATTAGGAATGAATTAATCTTACAAAATTAATAATTAGATTAACATCGATCAAGATGTCGAAATCGCCAAATTGCACATTTTAATATTAGGACAAACAACTCATGCTTGCACGTGTCGGCGGCGTCAGCGATCCTCTTGGGGTCAAGCTACGTAACTCGCACAATACTTTTAAACTTGTTGTCATAATACGACAATCAAAATCATAAACCAATTCGTAAATAATAAAGTCCTAAGTGTATAATAAAATTTACCCAAAAACCACAATTGGGTCAGCAAAACGTAACACTTTTATACAAGTCCCTCGACGCATAAAACAGAGCCCGACAACCGCACCGGTCAACCGCATTCACTAATTAACTAAATACGTGTTAAATCTCGTAATAACCTGCGGTTTTACAACCCTTCCAAGCTATCTCTCTCACACTTTTTAAGTTCACATCGCCCCGTCTTCTTTTAAATCAGATCGCTACCTCTTTTACTTATAACTCGCTCGCTCTACGTTGTTGTTTTTTACAAAAAACATCGAAAACTTATAATACAAACCATAACAAAATGCTCATTGATTACCATTATGTCTATTATTAACCGATTCCACTGATGGGGCATTTAAAGAAATGAAAAGTCGATTGAGAACCGCTATTATATCGATTTTCATCGATTTATTGCTCGAATATCGACTGTCCTCGACAAATGATCGGACCAAATTACCGGCCATTATTTTGAATTAGAATCGATAGAATCGAAACCCCAATTATATCACTTATGTGTTTAAAGGAGGTTGGGATAAAAACGATCATAACTGCGAACTTTAAGGACCATTATTTTTTTACACACATTTAGCCCGGCCGGTCCCTTCGAGTTTTGATAGTGTCTACTGTTTATTTAATCTCATTCTAAACCGAGACGTCTAATTATGATACGCATAAGATGTATAAAAATTACAAAATCAGCAAGGAAGCAAGGTGGTTAATTAATTTATACTTGAAAATGTTTAGCGAAGGACTGCATTCGCAACTGCGAAGATAATGGAACGGACATAATAACCATTGAGTTTTATTACGGACAGATTACAAAATGACCAAACCAGTAAGGCATAAATGATTGGCCATAAAGCGAAAAGAACGAGCGCCGTGAGCCCGTGACAATGTATGAATGTAGGCTCGTACATACGAGTAGATATTACTCAGAGTTGTATTATTATGAGATAAAATACAGGTCAAATTACTTCTCGTGGGATAGGTTTTTCTTTCTATAAATATATTCAGGAAAGTTTACAATCTTGGATAGGAATTTAAGGAACTCATACCTACATGTTTCTTACAGAAAACCTTTCAAGGTAAGCGTGGACGTCGGGTATCTAAACGCTGTGTTTTCGTAAAACAGTGATAAACAACTAATTTGGTAACGAGGTTATTTACTCGCAACTGGTTTACTGGCAAAAGTTTAAACTCAGAAAGCACACCAAATTTTGTGAAAGCGTATCATAAAAATATTGACATTTACTTCTATTCTGCGAAGAAATTATCGCCAGGAAACCAACACATCTGACAGTTTTCATAATGTACCTACTGAAAAGTGCTTTCTTCAATTCAGTCAATCTAAGCATGGCCTGCGATTTGGACTCTTAAACCTCACATTGTAAGAGGGAATCCGAGCTCAGTAGTTCCCACCACTGTGTTGCTGAATTTATCCTTACCCTTAGTTATAGTTTATGACGATAGGCCATTTTCCATTTTAGTATTCATATATTAGCGTGACAGGCACAAATACGTAATAATATACACGCATCGTTACCATGACGCACTTTCATGGAACTTATTTGCAATAAAACAAAAAAAAAAGTGTACCTTTCATAAAATAGTAAATATCTATCGTAAACGTAGCTAACTAAGTTTAACAACTTGGGTGTATAAGGGAACATCGTAGTAATAGTCGGTGTGTCAGAATTATGGATAACAGAACATGTGTAAGGTAAGGTAACCGTAAGGAGAGTTACATGGCAACTCATACGTGATGGGTGAATCAGCTTACCTACTACTACAGTTATTCTTAAGTATTCGCATTTAAAAGTAACAACTATATTTATGAACTCTAAATTAATGACGTGACGCCATACAAACACTTAATTAAAGTTTTCTGTGATTTAAGAAATTAAAATTTATTTTAACAACAAAAGAATATAATTATGCAAGCTATTCTCTTGCAATCTATTATCAGAAGCAATATGCGATAATCAACTAATCATAATAAAATACATAATTATGTAATTAAGTTTTCATAGTTCGCTATATCTCATACAGTAATATTGTTGTCAAAATCTCAAGAATTCTAGCTAAGGAGAGTCCGCCAAATCCCATGGAAAAAAACGAAGAACTACGAAAATGATACAAAACAAGGCGAATTAAAAGAAAATTACAGCGGACCGGCAATCGCAGCGTTTACAATAAACACATAATTGTACGGTCAGTATACCAATGGCATATGCGATTGGCCAAAATAACTGTCTGTAATTTGCAGAACAAATCGCTTCTTGTCGCTTGCATGTGCAATGTGATGCATTAAGTGCATGCTTTGTAACTTTGCTTTACTTAGTTTGGATTTTAATGGTAATGTATTCACCAAATATTTATAGTGGTTACCTTGTTTTTATGGAGAAAATGATATGGGGAAGTATTGGTTCATACAAATAAAATTATAACTAAAGAAAGCCTAAGACAAAATGATAATAATTTTAATTTTTGAACGAATTTCTCAAAATAACGTTTACATCGTCTGTACCTACATCAAACCTAAAAACACAAACTTGCTCTGTTCCTATGCCCATAAGTTTTATATCTCTATACACTCGTAACCCACAAACGATTGGAACTATTTAATGAAAAAACTCGTATTCTTTTCTTCGCTGCCCTAAACACTGTTGGCGACACATAAAATCATGTCCATATTAGAGACGTGTATAATCGCGCACACAAGTCACGCGCCAAGTACAATAAATAACAGTAATACACAATCGCCGACAAAATGCGAACGGTCAATAACTTGAGTCAACAAGATGAGACATCACGATGTTGCCAGATGTAAAAATAGCAAATACACTTTTGTGTTACACGCCCGAATCACAGGGAGATGGATGATTGACGCCTTTGTTATGTTTGGCAAGACATGAGAAAGGTAACTTGTTCCGTAATTGGGTTACGTTTAAAATGACAATTGTTTTAAGTAGTGTCAGAATGATTTCTTACATAAAATACTTTAATGTACTTATTAACGTAACCAATGTCAAATATAAAAAAACAGAAGTTTCTTATATTTCGAAGTTCCTACCTATATTTTTCTTATAATATTTCAAATGGAAAAAACATGGTAGTTAAACAGACGAACATAGAACCTCCTCCTTTTTTTGAAGTCGGTTAAAAAGCAGAACAGTAGCAGTAAAATCGTGTACAAAAACGTAGGTATGTAGTAATAAGTTAGAATGACATTGACAGAAGTGTGGGTGTAGTGGCTTACATCGCAACAGCGAGAGACTTACGTCTTCGCCATAAACTCTTTCATTTGGCTCGGACGAGCCTTATGAACAATAAAACGTTGAGGGCTGGAGATTCGGACTGTAATAAAATATTTGCCCTAACGCGCCACCTCCCTCACGAATGAAACTGAGATCAAGAATTATAGCGATTCAGACATAACGACGTAATTTGGGGTATGGTATGCGTAAAAGAATTAAAGAAAGCGTAATAATGCCACAATAGTTTGATTAACATTATTTAAATAAAACAGTGAATATCGTCTGTAGTCCAGAAATTTTATGGTTATCTGTATGGCTTAGTAACTCTAGTGTAAAATTATAATTAAAAATTGAACAATAAGAAAAATATGATTGTTAGAATAAATTATCTTAATGATTTGTTTTTAAATTAAACATTAACCAGCTGCAATCCTTATATAGATAAAGTTAATCGTGTAAGTAGTCTGAAGAAACATAAATTCACATTTCGGACACATTACTCAAGAACCCGGAAACCCGGGATAACTTTACGCGAAACGAGCCAATAGGAAACAACTTTAGCGGCAATCCGGGACTATTTAGTTGCCAAATAAAAGTTCTCCCTCACTGATGTGTGAAAGAGGGTCAGGCTTAATTACCCGTAAATTGACCAGGATTCTGGTTCATCCCGGATGGATATGATAGGATTACTATGTGTCATACACGTTATTACATTTATGTCTTTGTTGATGAGAATAGCGCTGTACTTTACTCATTGTTTCACGTTTACTTGAAGAACTTTAGAAGTTACTTTAGAAACCATCCTAGTCCTAACTTAAGTCTTGTTCTGTGTCACTCATAGATGTCATAGGCAGCTGAAGAGTGGTGCTGCATGCTTGTTCGCTGCCTTAATTCCATAAAAAAATGGGTGAATTAGACACAGTGAAAGATTAACATACAAACTCTTGGATATAATTTAAATATTTTTTTAAGAAAATAATAAACATATTTTATGGAAAGTAATAATTTTTGTTGGCCTTCTTTAAAAAAGTTATGCTATAACACCGTTCTCATTTTTTATACTTCACCTAAAACAGATCGAAAATGGCTCTTATACTACACGTTATTTAAGTCTAAAATAAAAGTACGACAATAAAATTAAATAGAATCTATGAAACTGCCACAATAGGCCAAACAAGCCGAATTGAACTCGATCCTCGACCTAGAACTTGTTAAAAGTAACTCATCCGTAAACTTTCACAATAGAACCAGCGCCATTGTTACATAATAACTATCGAAGATACAGAAATATCGATCCATATTTTTATTAATATCGCACACAATAGAGAGATTATCTGTCAGTGGTTTTTGATGGCAGCTGCCACCGTTTCGTACTAATGTGTTGTTAGAATAGTGATACTAATATCTTAGATTGAAGTGTACGCATTCAATACTGATACGCAATAACATTAGTTGGATATGCAGGTAATAAGTAATAATATAAAGAAAAAAATACATAAAACAAATTTTAGTGTTAGTAATTAAGTTGCAATAAGGGTGGAGAGTAGAATTTTGTATTATACATAGACATGTATATTATATAGTATTAAAAAGGCGTCGTTAAGTCTTTTTAAAGACCGTCACCCAGCTTGAGTATAGTCAATACTTCGCCACCAACAGAATATCTGCCCCGACCGGGAATCAAACCCAGGACCCTTCGCTTCGCTGGCAGGGCCACTATATCAACTAGGCTACAGGGACGTCATTATATTGCTAAACTTCAAAACAATTATCGTTTCCATTATCAGTTTCAATAAATTAATTCAGTTTCGTACCATTAATAATAATCATAGAGACTACGAGCATTTGAAAATTAGGTTATGCAAATAATTTTAACTGACACAAAAGCTACGTTTCCTATCAATGTAACATTAATTTTATATCTTGACAGCCGAATGAAATACATAAATTAGTAAACGCCAAAATACCCATACTCCCGCACTAGAATTCCGTATCGCGGATAACATAGTCATCACAAATAACACATCACTAACACCCATGGCTTGGCTTGGCTTCAACCCATTAATGGCCCACTACTGAGCACGGGTCTCTCCTCATACCTGAGGAGGCCTAGAGCATACTCCACCACGCTGCTCCAGTGCGGATTGGTGGAGGGGTTAGTGGCCAACCCAAGTGTCGGAAATTTTTAAGCCGCCCGAAGGTATCCGACATGACTTAACGACTGCTACCAAATGATAACAAACGGGACCGACGGCTTTACGTGCCCTCCGAAGCACGGAAGCGCTCAAGAAATTTTGCCACTAGCGGTCACCCATCCAACTACCGACCGCGCCCGCTGTTGCTTAACTTTGTCGATCACTTGAGATCGACGCAAGCCGCCGGGCTATGAGCGCTTCTAACACCCATGACCTTGAACTAAAACAATATTTATGTCAGAAAATATCTGTTCATACCAGGAATCGACCCGCGACCCCTCGCTTCGTCGACAGACAACTAGACTACGCCATGAATGAATAAGAAATATTGTAATCGTCATATTTATCTTTGTCGTCTGACCACGACGCCATTTCCTCGATGAATTAATATGGGGTTATTACGTGTCGTCGATCGGTTGATGGTTGTATGAAAAAAAAAGTGTAATTTCGACCAACTCGATCGGTCCAAACAAAAATCGTTTTAGTATGTAAATGCTCTGGGCGAAATCAGGTCGCGTTGTCGATAACAGGTTAAAATGATGTATTGCTTGTCACAATCGTTCTGATGCCGGTGGCAAATAAATCAATCGAATTAATTAGAGGAGAAGACCTTCAAGTATCGTTGTGTTTTAAATGTTTTATGAGTTATTTTAATTTTAACGAAATCTAATCAAAATATAGTTAACCTACTCTTTACTAAAATCATAGAGTTGTAATGTATAAGATATGTACTAGTTTAGCTAAGCTAAAAAAAATATGTGCAAGCTACGCTACGCTACGCGTGAGGGTACGCTAATCTACCGGCACCTATACCCTAATAAAATCTAAGGTTATTATTTATACATCTATCCATCTTGTGCCTTTAAATTTTATTAATAGTAAATATTACAAAAACGCGGCGTAGGTACTATATTGAAAATGTATAAAAATTGTATGTCGTCTCATAAATCAACAATGAATTGCGTTGCCACAATAAAAACGGCAGTTTACAACAATTAAGCATCTGAGAAATGTTGCCAACGCCGACATTCAAATGCGCCGGTATTGCTAATTAAAAGAAATTCCTTCGTTATGCTTTTACCCGTGCAAAAAACAAAATGAATGTGCCATGATGACTTCTAGGTGTGAGTAATGTCGTAAATGGCTAGGAAAACAACATTTTAATTGTAAACCTCGTTGCACACTACAAAATAAACTATGGGAATTGCGCGGAGAACTGGATATTTGCAACGTTGTCTATTATTATGGAATGAGTGGCGACGATAAAAATCATCTGTTTTATTTGTCACACGCCAAATCGTGATTAAATTGTTGTGAATTGTCATAGTTTTTGTTTTAATGTTGATTTATTATATACGTTCAATGAGTGAACAATAACTCTTGCATTTGAATTTTTGTTTCCTTTGTGAAATACCTACTGAACTTAAATAATAACAGTATTATAGTAGAATAACATCGTCATTGTTTATGCGCTGATATAATTTTTCTTCAATTAAGTATTAAATGAATTTTAAGTCAGTTTTTACTTGTCGATTAAAATGAATCCCTTATTACTCTACATATTCGTATAGGTAGTACTTCTAACAATCTACGAAACAAATATTCATGCGTCACAAAGGCATTTGTCCCATAGCGAAGCATTATTCAGATACTTATTCGTGCTCGATTCAAATGTGCGGAATTTGAATCACTGGGGTCGATATGTGGAGCAAAGCGCGGTGCCACTTGGTTTGTTATTTGCATTCCTGGAATAATTCGCGATTGTTTCCTGTATTGGATGCAACGATATTATTAATACAGATTATTATTATTAGGACTTGCTCGTTAAAGGTCACATTCACAAAATTAATTTTATCTCTAAGACAGCGGTTTCCGAGGGTGGCACTTGTCTCCACTACAGGGCACGGGTCTCTCCTCATAGCTGAGGAGGCCTAGAGCATACTTTAACACACTGCTCCAGTGCGTACAGGAGACACTTAAATCCAGTTATTTAACAGTGTTCGAAACAGAAATAATTCATGTTAAAATATATTTACACAACGCCTGCCGGACCAGCTCATAATATTTTTAAATAAAATAAAAATATTATACCTAATGGTGTACAATAAAGTGTAAAAAATAAAAAAACATATTTCTATATATTTATGTCGATTACTGGTTTAAATGCATTATTGCAATTTATTCAATTAAGTGCACAAAAAGATCACTCTATTACGACTTATGCAATGCAAAGAGACATTTACGACGACAACACATATGGCATAACGAGATACCCACACACTCAAACAACTAATATAATTTATGTATCAGACGAGCAAGAAATTGAATTATAATTATTATAAATAGCTTGCTGCTTAGATATATGTAGAAGGTGTAAAACTTTCATTACTGCATGCATTAACTCATGTTACCCATAGTTTTATATTTCATGGAAATATTTTTAATCCAATTATTTTTATGGAAGACAAACTTTAGTAATAAATTGATATTATCTTCAAAATGGCGCATAATTGAATACCGATATTCCCATGTATCAGACGGTAATAAGCGAGGCCTGACTTTGTAAAGGCATCTATCAGCAGGTGGACATAACGCTTGCAATGCTAAATGCTTCTTTCGCTAAAGGGTCTTGTAATTTATGCAGGAACTCAACTTCCTTGAGCTTTGTTAAGACATGCCTACCAAAAACTTGCTTATTTATAGACATTTTCACACTTGCTGAATACTTACATAATAAACGACTACCTAGCGTAGAGATATTTGTTTGGTACCTAAATATACATATTTTTCATTGAAACCGGTTTATAAAGTTAACAATTAATTATTAGCGTTATCATTGTTATTTCAAAGGTCACTAGCTTGATCGAAGCAAGCCATCTTACAATGGCTTCTTTCGATCAGAGAACGTGTAATTATGTCTTCAGTATTGAATTATGTTGTGACACCACCAACACACCTATGTATGTATGAGAGATGTTTAAAAAACCTTTTCTCGGCACCTCTTAAAATAAGTTGATTTTGATACTCTACGCGAGACCTTAATTTTTTTATACTTTGGACTGATTCCTTGTCACAATGGCAAATTATTTAGTAGCGAAGGAAGTTATAGTTTATTAACGAATAAATAACTGCAGCTCTAAGATTGCTACACCCTACCAGGTAACAATATGTTATGTTACTATTATGTTTGGAATATATAAATATATATAACATACTAGCGAACCGCCCTCGCTTCGCTTCGGGAAACTAATTCCTTCGGTCCATACAAACTTTCAACCTCTATTTCAGCCTCTTCATCCCTTTTTTTCGCAATAAAAGGTAGCCTATGTCCTTTCTCAGGGTCTAAAGATTGTCTGTGCCAAATTTCATCAAAATCGGTTGAGAGGTTTAAGCGGGAAAGCGTAACAGACAGACAGACAGACAGACAGACAGACAGACAGACAGACAGACAGAGTTACTTTCGCATTTATAATATTAGTAGGGATTGATACCCCAGTGGTTTAAAATGTATCCTTTATACGCAAAAGATGTATATTAAAATGACAATTTGAAGATCTCTAATCGAGGTCAGTACACATTTGTATAGAATTATTATTTCAAACCTAAACAGCGAACGACAACACAACAAAATCTGCACTTTCGAAATTAGGGAATCAGGACAGTTGATAAATGACACACCTATGATATTAGTTTTTAGTTCTGGAGCTCTGTTCTGTTGTCAAGCTGATGACACTTCTACGATATCTACATAATAATATTACATCACAAACCCATATATCTTCCTCTGTCTTGGTGTAACGTCACTTCAGCGATGAAATAACAGTAAATTTAATAATCACTTAACAGCTTCACAACAGAATAGAGCTCCAGAACTAAAAACTGATCAGCTACGTACCGAGTGTATCATATGTATACGCTTAACCAGGTCTGTATTAACGCGCTACTGTAATACTAACGGCACATCGAGTGTATCATACAATGTAATGTGGAAATCACACGTGAATTCTCTTCACCATCATTCATATAAACTTTTTTCTAGTGTTCCGCACCACTTCGGCGTTTAATTATTGTTGCCACCACGTTGATTGTTACGATTTCCTTATAAGGCACATCGGTAATTTGTTTGATTGCCCGCAATTGCTAGTGAATGTTTTAGCCATTAAAATTGTAAACGCGGCTGTGGATAGCAAGAAAATGTTATGATTGCCAACTGGCGTACTGTTTATCGCCTGTTTAATGTATGGACAGTGGGCAAAAACAATATAAGTTCTCTATTCACTGATTGTGAAAGATGAGTAAATTACTTTTTATAATTCGATAAATGGTTAATAACGTTATCTAGTAAAAAGTTTACGCGGTAATAGCTTTGTTAGCGCGGACTTTTTTACTTGGTGATTGCCTAGGTGCCAGCCCTGTAAAAACCTAGTAAACTAGTAAAAAGTTACCTAAGAAAACATTTATACAATAAAATACTAAGTGTAATCACTGTAATCTAATCTTAGGACAGGTGGATATTAATTAGGACCTATTGTTGATTAGTTTAAATATTTTTTGACTCAATATTTTTGACTCAATATTCTTGACTCAATCAGCCCTTCTCAAAACCCATGACGTGACATTCAAATAAACAACCTCATGATTTGCTAACACACAAGAACAAAAGCGTGAATAGCGAAGAGTCGCAAATTGACTGATCCATCACATCCCCTACCCTTAACATAAACAGGCAAATCCTTACTTAATTTCAGTCGCAGAATTCAATCAGAATGTAAAGCTTTATACCCCTGCCAGTAATGTTATAATGCCTTACATTATCCCCCCGTTATAACATCCGACTCGCAGCGACACAGTATGAAACCTTTAATTATTATCAACACATCATTTTCGTACCGGTTTCCGAAATAATAGGGTTGTCGCCGGAAAATATAATACTGTGTCTACGCTCCAAATAATTAGACGGCCGTGTTCGTTATGAAAATAAATCAGTTCGCTCTGTTTCGATCAGTTTGTAAAAGTAGGTGTTAGAATAATTCCATATTTTCTTCGCCCATAAATCGTTTTCATATTGAGTATTTTCGTAAATAAATGAAACACTAATCTTCTTAAATAATCCGCCATCAATCGGACTCGTTACGCTAAACAAAACGAGCATCAACCCTTTCAAAGATCACGTGGACCGACGCGTCCCTTTCACGCATTTCATATTCCTATTTCATTCAACCTTCTAGGAGGATTATATTCTGCTTCGGATGTTTTCGTATCCTATTATTTGGCAGCGTGAAAATGTGCCACCCGCCTCCTCATTTACTCAGTAGGTAACATTGCGTTCTTAATATCGGTTTGAGAATTGTCAAACGATATAATTATGTTATTATGTTATACTTTTTAATTAATATCATGATGTTATTATTACAATTTAAATTTATGTCTATTAAACATTAATTGTCTTGGATTGTCTCTAACTGAATTTAAAAATCATTTTCTATTAATAAAACGCAAGCATTGACGAATATTAGAAAAAAATCCTAATCCGATTAAAGCTATAGTTACAGTTTTAAATACTATTTTATTTGTTTTTTAATTAAGCGAATCAAGTATTTTTATGATAAATTTTAAGACTGTTTACGACTGAGCATTTCTTTGCTCCTTTGATTTTTATATACCTATTATGTTAGTTGGTACCTAATAAGCATTAATCAAAAAGGTAGACAATTTTAGTAATTTATTTATTTATTTATTTAATTAGCAACAACTCATTCATTACAACGATACCAATTTCAAGCAAAAAAGGAAATGTAACTGGGGAAATAAAACAGCACCTTTTTCACTTATGAGAGTGTTTCGAATTGCAAATTTAGGGGAAAAAAGCGAACAAACTACACTCAAAGTCAAATGCGGCAGTGCGCGATAAGCAAGTGTCGCTTATGCAAGATCACGAATGTAATTGCTCCCTTGTCTGGCACGACACTTCAAGCCAGAAAGAGAAAGGAAACATGTAACACGTGAGTATGAACGGGACGAGAACAAAATAATCAACAAAGGCCTAAGCGACAAAAATGATTGATTGCCAGCCGTCTTGCGCTGAGCTCTATTTAATCACTTCATTCCCTTTTCTCCGTTTGTGTTGGGATAATTTTGTATTTGTGTAATTTGTATACGAAATGAGCAGGCATACCTCCCGAGAAGCCGGGGCTTCATATCCGGCGCCTATCCGGAGCCCGCAGAAACCTAATGTTGATGTTATCATGTGTCATGATTCCGATGCTTTTGATTTATTGCTAAATTTCTACGTGTTTGGCAAAAACCTAATTATTACAACTAACAATCTGTATTGGCAATCTTTATTTTTCGAAAGAATTCAGAATATCTTAGTATATTATATTCAACAACCCGGTCAAATCAATATATTAATTTATATAAAACTTGGGTTATGAGTGACTCACAGACAACGCACAGCCGAAACTTGTGAACGCAACAAGCTGAAATTTGGCATGTATGGCATGCATGGCGTTCGTTGGGGAGAGTAGGGGAGCACTAAGAGTAGATTTTTGTAAATTCCTCCCCACTAAGGGGACAAAAAAGGAGATAAACTGGAACTTTTTACTACTTCAATGAATTCACTTGAAACTTCGTACATAAGTTCCTCAAGTGACGCGTGTGAGTACTAATGAAGGAAATTGGCGCGCGAAGCCGCGGGGGAAAGCTAGTCTAGAATATAGCTCTTACGTAACGCAGTACCAAAGTAGTAACTTCAAAACTTTTGACCTTAGTCTAGTTAAATACCACACTGTAACTCACCACTCATATGTCCGTTTTCATAGGGCGAGTAATCGCCGTTCTCGAGCCGGTGCTTCTTGAAGGGGTGTCCCGGGAACTGTGTAGCAGCTAACGAGAGGCCCACTCCAGACGCGCGCTTCGGTGGTCGACCCGGTCTGGAGCTGCGGACATAGTAGCACGTTACTGCCGTTTAAGACCGTCCACTTAGCCTATAGGGGACGTTAGGAGTAGTAGGAGCCTCTTAATTGTAGGTTATTAAAAAAATTCATCATCATCATCGCAACCCATAACTGATCGCCTGGCCAAGTGTGGATTGGCAGACTTCACACACCTTTGTGAACATTATGGACAACTCTCAAGTGTGCAGGTTGCAAAACGATGTATTTCATCGCCGGAGCAAGTGATAATTAAATTTTAATACGCCCGTTATTTTTGACAAGAAGTAGAAGTGCTTGTAGGATTCGAAACCAGGCCCACCGTTTCGGAAGTCAAATTTTCATACCTCTCGGCTATTACGGCTTTAAAAAAAATTAGGATAATAATTATAATTGCAGTGCAGGGATATGGGTCTGTATTTAAGTCCAACCTATAGTACTCATCGGAAGTCAGTCTAGGATTCTTGCATGGAGGTGCTTCTTCATAACCTTGCAAGTTATGACGTTTAACTTATAAGTGAAATGGAAAACATTGTTTTTCGAAGTGTTTCACAGTTTTGCAAGCTAGTTACGTTGAGTCCCGACTGGAACAGCTTGTCGCTGATTTCACAATTTTCAATATGCGCTGGTGCGTCAATGATTACGTTATAGAATAAAGCCGGTTCTCTAGTTTAATAGCTAATAACAAAACAAAACACCAGCTAAACAAACATACAAAGCATACACTAAACCATGCAGCTTTCATTCAAACGATAATTAATTGTCTAGGTTCACTACAAACTTAACGAAAATAACTAGGTATATTTGTAACACTGCGTTTACGTGTGCCATCTAAACGAAATACCACTCAGAACAACACCATTTATCATCAGGTGATTATAAGCTACGATAATAGTTATTATATTAACTAAAATATAAATTCTTTTTATTCCCTGTCCCAAAGGAATTAAAAAAAAACTTAAGTATTTGCGACAGCGATGAAACGAACCTATGTATGTTACTTATAAAACGGATTCAGAAATGAGGCAATTTATAAGCAAAAATAATAATGCTTTTATTCCATATCATAGAGGAATTTCGAAAAATTCGGCCTTAGATCTTATTAACCTTATGAAACCTGTGTGCAAAATTTCTTCTTTCTACCTCCGTTCGATATTTTTGTAAGTATCCAGTTTATTGACAAGGTTTATGTTTAATTCCAAATTACGCTGTGGCAGTATACTGTATACCTGATTTTATTATAGAGGGTTTTATTTAATCTATTTAATGTAAACCAATAACACTGTTTGTAATCTTTATACGCGTGTAAACGTCTATCATTGGTTTAGGAGCTACTCGTAGTTACAATGCTTCTCACTTAACTCAATATCTCTGTTAACACACGGCTAAAACTACGAGTCAGTTTGTAAACTTTGAATTAAGTACTTACAATTTTTTCGATTATAATTTTGACTTTTAGCAGCAGTTGCATTTCATTTTTAGGAGGGTTTTTTATTGTAGATTTTGATCAAATTTTCTGATGCGAACGCAACATTTTCAACATCTCCTTAATTTACAGGACAGTAAAAAAGGAAAAAAAGAAGAAGAGAATATACGGAACAATCCTATTAACTATTTCTATTTCTATTCTACTTCTTTTTTTGAACAATAAAACAATATTCAGCACTTTCTGGCAGTGTAATAGAATCGCTAAACTTAAGATATTATATTATTTTGTCCCAAATATTTTTCCTACTACATGGGGTTTTGAACCAAACAGAACTGAGCAATTTTTAATTTTCTTTGTTATAATTATGCAATTAAAAAAAAGTATTTCATTTCATAAGGTTGGAAATTTACTATGATATTATTAATTAATTATTATTAATTTAAATATAATCCAAAACATTTGCCATGCTCGGTGCACTTCCTTTTCAGAATCTATGTAATAAATCAAGTTCTCGCGTGAGGGTGAGTACAGATTTATTTTTATTTATTTCACTCCCCCAAGATTTAATACCCCAAGACATTGGCCGCAGTTTCCACCATTTCACGCTTATTGTTTTCCCATCCCTGATTTATCGTCAAGTAATACAGTATTTCCTGGGCGGCAATAAACTTTGTCACCTAAATCTTTGTCGTTAAGCCATACACTGGCCAAGTCCTAGCAGCTACAGGTAATGAAGATTTATATCGAAACTTAACTACACAGGATATATAGTAAGACACTGAATGAAGAATTTTAAAATAAGTTGTTTAGTTATAATGACCAATAGAAGTTATAATTAAGTTACCTAGTTATCGGAATGAATAATTATAATTTATTGTATCACTCGTTACTTTGCGGAAATCCATTGTTATTTAAGTTGTATTTATATTTCTTTGCAACAATCCGCACACGTGGAACTTGTTTTGGTATGGACCCACCACCCTCCCTTATCTCCAGGTAGGTATATACCATCACAACTTATTCCAATAGTACACGACACGTGTTTCGCCCCAAAACAGAGCATCATCAGGTGATGTAGACTCCTTTTATTTCTTTCTCTATATTTTAACAGTAATTTAAAAAGATCAATAACAAGAAATTTATTGTACTTACAAGAAGTAGGATAATGCACTAAATTCTAGCCGGAAAAGCAAAAAAATAAAAAGCAAGCAGATGAATTACACTAGTGGCCACTAATCCGCAGTACATTACTAGCGAGCCACCACAGGCGTCTGCAAGTTCGGCAATTATCGGGGGAGCGATGCTGTTATCATAGTATCGGCTTACGCAGAAACTGAGTCTCGCCTATTTATTTTTATGTCAGCAACCGTCATTATGAGACACTCCATTAGCTTGGATTGCGGTGAGACTCGTTTTCGGTTACGGTTTGGGGCGCTGTCTTCTATTGCAATCATTTTTTGTTTGATATAAATATCATTCTGACTGATTCCAAATATGTGGTTTAGTTCAGAATGCATGGTGTAATAAACGATTATTAATGTGTTTCTCAGAATTCTATAATGAAATTAAATAACTATTAAGTTGCAGATCAACTCACAGTATCAGTAATTATTATAAAATCCAAAATCAATTAAATATCAAGGCTGTTATAATACTACGCTACAGTTCAAAACCCTTTGCTTCGAAAAATTGATCAAATGAAAAGGTGATCTTACAAAATCATTGAAAAGTATAGTTGTCTAAAAAAAAAATTTTTATTTATATAATCGATGGTGCATCAGTGATCGTGTAACTTTCGACCGAATTGATTAGTTAAACGTCCGTTTAAATTACTTGTTTCGAAAAACCGATGGCTCACATTAATGTAGGATCTTACAGGCGGCACTAAAATATAAATAATTTAGCTTAATTTAGCTTTTTAAATATATAATAATATATAAATAAAAGCTCACACACTCACACCCTTATATGTACATATCTTCATATGTTCTACGTGTTTTAATATCAACTGGTTACTCTTACCTTCATTAGTTTGACTTGATGTGCATTTAATAAATATTAAAAATAGGAATCGTCGTAGCGCGTCGGTATTTACCAGACTAAGAATCATACAAACATTGTTTACAAAAACTATTTCCCTCCAAACCATAACCTAGCCGGATATTGTCTTTTTAATTAGGCGACCGCTGCATGTGATTTATTGCTCTAACATAAAATTTTCACTGAACGTAAACATTGAATATCTATGAAACGATCATAATGGACATAATTTTAGTTGGGTGCCCCATTCTATATTTAGTGAGTACAGTCGGGAGCGTAAAACGGTAAAAAAGGAATGAAACCGCGGGCGCGACGAAATCGAATATTGAAAGTGTCGAGGGACGTAGATAAGGAGCGCGTGCCACTCCCTCGCCGGCACTTAGGCCATACCCGTAATCTGAATACCGCAAAGCTCACTCCGATAAACTGCCATTAAAAAGCGTTCGATTTATTACTCAACGATTTCCGAAACGATTTATGCTCTGTGCAAAGTTAAAAGACAACAAAAACTTTGCATGCGAGTTCCACTACAACAAACAGAACACTGAGTTAACATCAATTGAATTGAATAGATCTTATAATTTAATTTAACTTGAAAATTATGATTTAAAATTGGACAAATACCTACCTACTCACGATTTTTGTATTTTGACTTTTCAAAGTTTAAAGATAATTATAAAACTCCTATTTATGTAAAAAACTATGATAAGTAACTGAAATTTTATGATAAAAAATATCAATTTAATCATGATAGTTTATAATTACCCTGTGTATTTTCAACTGTTTTGAATGTATTTTTTTCTCTTACAAATGTTATCAAATACAAAAACAGTTTATTCTGTAGGCGCTTTTCCGATCAACCCTACCCTAGTGAAACTAACACCGCCGATAGTTTTGCTTTTTGTTATATTTGCTTGGCAATATTCATCACTCACTACCCATGTCACTGATCAAATAGCATCCACAAAGGAGTCCCCAGATATTTCTGACAGATCTACCCTTGATAGATAGTTTAACAAACACGGGCACTGTGTTTGATTGTGTACGTATCATAAGGAAAATTTTCATTGCATAAACAGAATAATTTATTGGATTCAGTATTTGTGCGTTTATCGGCAGAGCTTCATTAAAGATACTTATTTAGAATCTTAAACACGCAAAGCTGTTAAAAACACAAACAGAACCGTCTCTACGATACGTACTATGAATAGACTGCCGAGTCTCTGTTATTATATTTGTGTAACTATTCTTGACTTTAGTGGACGTGTTCACACTTACTACCAATTACTGACACTAAATCATAACATTCACGTGGCGTAAACATCCTTCCCTGGCCGCGCGAGAGTTTTAAAAATTGTAAAGACCAAATACGAGTCGCTGACAGCCTATCACGTGTATAACAGTCATAATCTGTTAATATATTTTTGTTCTTGTTTCTCCCGAGGCCGACTATTTACACGTTGGATTGAAATCCGTATGGGAATGTTTATACGTTACATCAACCTCCTTTAGATCGGCCCTTTTGTCTAAAAATATATCCTGTCCTTAAACGTGGCCTTATTAACAAGAAGTAAATACAACGAATTCCCACTTACGCATTGGACTTCTACGTAATGTTTTCCGATTACACTTGCATAGGTACAGAGTAGCTACACACATGTATTCCGAATAATATTGACACACAAGTTAGCATATTTATAGACTGCAATTTTAAATCTAGTTACAATTCACCTTCATTTGATATAAGGGTTAATAAAAGTTAACTGAAGCGTAAAAAATATTGTATTTTTTATCGTAAATTAACATTAGGTAATATTGATTAATTTGAATGTAAAATTATTGAAGACGTCCGCCTACATTTAAATGTTCTCTATATTTACGTATTTTACGACATAAAATAATTTCGCCATCGATTATTATTGTTATCAAATAAGCTAACTTTAAAACTCATTTTATCCTCAAAAATACCAAGTGCCGGTGCTAACGCCAAACAATGAGACTCTGTCATAAAAATGGCTCACGAATCGGTAGACAAGGTAAAACAAACGCACGCAATCTTATCTACGGTAAACTCAAACGCAGTAGCAGTTTGTCTTGGGTTCAGTACAAACATGATAAATGATTTCGGTTATAAAAAAGCGTTGTTCTATTTTACTAAATGAGTTCCGGTTGAAGCGAGATGAAATCTTTCCTTGACTAGACATAACACCTATTCACCTTGAGAAGTACCTGAGAAAAAAGAGACACCTTCGTTATTGATTTTATTACTTTATCTACTTTAAAAATTATATTCTACGCGTATAAAATTTAGAAACAAAAGTCACTACGGCAGCCGTATTAGACCGCCACGGACTTAGCGTCATTAAAATAATGTTTTAATAAAACAGCAAAACAAAACTTTAATTGAAGCCAAAAATTAGGGTACAAAGACAGTAACAATAAAAAGTGAAAGCAAAGCCGCGTTAAAGCATGTCGTAAAAATAAAAATTAAAAAAAAATGCTTGGGGTGGAAAAGTTTAGCGACTGTAATTTTGCCTCACAATTATATCATGTTTAGATGGAGCCAAGATATTCACTTAATGTTGCCCACCTGTCTCAAGGGTATAAACAAAACTTGGTATACGGAAGATTAGGCTATATTTAAATACGTTGTTTTCATTACATACAATAATTAAACAGTGATGCAAGTTTCATTTTTTATCGAGGTATCGTTTGCTTCTCATTATGCTGGCAGAGATTACCTATGTATGTATGCGCTATATTTACAAAAATGCTAAGCCATTTCAAGATCTCTCACACAATAACTATAAAACGAAATACGTCCTACAATATATTTGATTTAATCGACGCGCAACAATACAGGATCGAATGCAAAAAATATAATCATTTAATATGATCAGTACCCATCTAATATTGGATGAATATAACTCACATGTCTATGTGTTTAGAGTACAAAGAAATCATAAGTTAATAAAGCAAGTCATTTCGTCAGGTAGCTGGTACGTTTCAATTTCTTGGAGGCATTATATTTACAAAACTAATTACGTTTGTCTGATAGGGTATTAAACAACTCCCGAGCTTCAGTTGATTCGTTGACAGTTAATAAAGACATTCCAAAGGTATTTAAGATCTGGGCCCACTTCATCTCCGATCTGATCGTTTCGTGATAAAGAAATGTTATTATGAATGCTTTTATCGCGCACCGAATACTTGGAACGGTAACAGTTTTATTGTTCTAATTTTAAACCATTTGTATAACTATAACACTAAGTTAAGACGATGTGAAATAATAGTATAATATGTTTTGAATAATTAATATTTAAGAGGTATTTTTGATTAAGCAATCTTATATTATGATGCACCTAAGGCCATCTAGTGGTTTATAAGTTTGGATATATTACAGAAATCACATTCAAATCGATTACACCATTTCTAAAATGAACAGACAAAAATGTATTAATATGGGATCTATATATAACAATAGTATTTCTCTAATGTCACCCATGTAACTATTGTATATACATCGATCACTAAAATTTTTTTACCACGGGTAGGTACCTCTAATAATTGTTTACCTATATTTACTCGATCACGACTATTTTTTTCATATTTAACACATTATGTATTCAATACAAAAACACAAAAGGCATGTGCTTTCTATTTCGTTATTTTTTCTAATTTTTATTGATGTTGGCACGAACTTTGTCGGCACGCCACGTGGTTCGGATAATTGAAATGTCCAAACACTGAATTTATGTTGCTACTCTGATCACTCTATTTCTTTTTTATTACCTTCATACGCATTACCAAATTTCAACATTATTCATCTTCTTAAAACGTTATTTTGTTACATTTCTATCGCGGTTATGCTTAAGTGTAATTGACAAATGCAAGTACGGTTATGTTGATCAATATCAAAATGATTACCAACTTACACAATATTGTCGCATCCTGTACCGCGTATGAAATGTATTGTATACTATAACTACATAATATGTTGTGGATTAATTTAAAAGATGTGCTGAGGAGTTTTTTCAATTCATTTTTCTTCTTGAAGTTAAAGCAGCTTTCGAAAGGTAGATTAAAATAATGACGTGTTTTATTGTAATGACAAAGCATCCACATGGTTAAACTATAAAAAGGTTTATTACGTTGTCACAAATTAGTAAGATTTTCCACATTATTTTGATAAAATTTATAAGAAATATTTTCTTAACAACAGTGAAATCAAATCATACAATTAACAATTGTAACTCATAATAAATTGAAATGAAATATTATAACCAGAGAACAACCCCAAACATCCCTTCTAAGCAGGGGCAACATAATCAGCCCCCGAGGGACAAGCTCTTGTAATTAGCGGCTGTTCATTTCTTAATTTCAATATTTAATTACAAAGGAAACTCGACGACTGCTCTGAAGAAAGAGACGTCATCTTCAGAAAGAGGCGATCCGTTTTGTTTTATTCGTTTAGAATTAACTTCTGGTGCCGGCTTCCTTATTGTTGTTAACGCATTAAAGGTACATAAATAACCTTTCTTTGTCAAGGTAATATACACTTCACAATACACAATAAATCCCAACTATTCTTTTTTCTAAGTTAAGCAACAGCGGGCGCGGTCGGTAGTTGGATGGGTGACCGCTAGTGGCAAAAATTTCTTAAGCGCTTCCGTGCTTCGGAGGGCACGTAAAGCCGTCGGTCCCGGTTGTTATCATTTGGTAGCAGTCGTTAAGCCATGTCGGATACCTTCGGGCGGCTTAAAAATTTCCGACACTTGGGTTGGCCACTAACCCCTCCACCAATCCGCACTGGAGCAGCGTGGTGGAGTATGCTCTAGGCCTCCTCAGGTATGAGGAGAGACCCGTGCTCAGTAGTGGGCCATTAATGGGTTGTAGCCATTCTTTTTTCTAACATATCTTGTTTTAATGACCCTCGCTATACTTACATAACACAATAGCACAATGATGTCAAACAATACTATATACATGGAGAAAACGTAAGACTTCGGGAGTAATTTTTATCAAAGCTTCTATCCCATATGATTTAACTTTGGTTATAAAGTATATGTAGGTGTATAGTGTTAGACCAAAAGTTTATGAGAACATTCATCAATAATTACAAGTGATGGAATGAATTTTTGTTTTTTCTTTTTTTTAAACATTTTTCGAACCAAGAAGTTTTTAGATTCGATACGTACTCAAACACTGTAGATTTTCCAATATCAATGCATGAAATATTAAACCCAATTCTTTCTTTTGCGTAAGTACAGAAAATTATTATCAATGTAACTTTATCTCGTACTCCGAAGAGCCATCTTACAATTTTCCTTTGTCGTGCCCTATTGTTAGACTGGTAATAGCTCCAGACATATTAGCGTCTTATTTCATTTCTCCCGTCGTTATGAAATTCCCTTTTACTCGAAAGTATTACTCATTCCTTAAACTCGTTAAGAATTTTATTAAATCAGCTCTTACAAATATGGGATTCATGTTAAAGCGAAATGTAGAAAAGAGTTGGGAATAGAAACAAAACAAAATTTCCCTTTGTCGATGCTTTTCACTCTACCACTCCATATTGAATCGGTGGCGAATGTTGCGTTTGGCATGTTTTGTTCTGACTCTTTGACGGGTGTTGGTTTGGACGTGGCCATTCACGCGGACTGTATCGGAGGTCTGTTTTGTTGTGTAAAATTATACAATTTCTGGACAAATGACCGCACAGCGCGCGCCCTGCCTGACGCGTCACGCGGCACAACATCACATTCAATAAAAAATAACATATAATTACTTTTGAATTGTATTTAATTTAGCGACAAATATTTTCAACGTAATTGTACCCGCCTTGATTTCAAAATTTATTAGTGGATACTCGTATTTTTATAGTTTGACTTCGTAAGGTTTATGAAGATTCTATATCGTTTCACGCTAATATTACCAACGAGGGAAGTATTTGTACGTTTTAAGTAATTTATTAACAAAAATAAAAGCATTAACTTTGCTTCGAGTTAGAAATACGTCTTAGAAAACCATTATTTTCCTATAAATAGTAGTTTACGGGTTCTAATATATTAACATTAAATATACTTAATTAAGAAATGCACAATGTACTCAAAAGTTGTTAAACACTTAATTGATCGAGTAGATATTTTTTACTAGGGATGTAACGGACGAATTATGAAAAAAAAAATACAAGTCATGCAACGAATATCAGTAGACAAATATTTTTTGTCCTGGGCGCCATTAAATATTAACTGTACACAAATTTGCTCGGGCCTATTAAAAGTTGGCCTATTGGAACTGACCTTACTTTATTCAGTTTTCAAATGCTGGTCCTTTGTACTATTTAATAGTTTTCGTAGATAGTGATACGGTTCATCAGTAACAATAAAAAAGATTTGCTACCGTTCCCGCCGGCACATTTTGTAAAAAATATGTGCTCCAAAAATATTACTGTCAGGTAAGCGCCACATTTCCTACTTTCTAAATTAATTTTAGCTAATTCTGGCAACGAATATTGCTTAGTCATAGTTGTGCGAGCGCACATCGGCAGCTTTTAACTATTTCCGAAAAGAAAAAATAGATGGCATGTGTTTCATCGACAACCATTAAAAAGTCACTTGAAAGACGAATGTATTTTAATTTCTACTTTTGTAAACTACACTACAATAGTGCATTTAACGATACAATGCAAACAAATAGACATTAAGTGTAATTATCACTGTTATTGAGGTACAGGTACAGGTAAGTACACAGTTACACAGTGTATGCAAGGAACCTACTTATAACACGAAACTTACTTTCTATATTAACCGATTAAAATTTTAAATAATGTAAACAAATATGGTAAAGATTTAAAACAGAATAAAGTTCCGGATGTGTGATCGGTCGGTGTGGAAGAAAAATAAACGATATTGTTAAACAGGTTATTAGAAAAACACCAGCGCTGTCGACAAGGAGTTAGGAAGTAATTTAAGTTATATGGAGATCGGCTTCGATGCAGCAGGGTTCCGTGATTGAAATGCAACGCTATACTGAGATTTAAATAGTAACTTGGTATTCATAACGGTTTATCGTGCTATGTAAGTACATTTATGTATATCCAATTATTACTTACGCAATAAAAAGCCCTCCGATAAAAAGCAAAATAATTACCCCTCGCTTTGGGAAACACGACACTCACAAATATTAACCGCAACCGAAATAATGTGACTCGTTTTTATTACGCATTTTAACATTTTTCACGTTTATTCCATGCTTAAAACACTCACTCACTTACTGACTTACTCTATTAGTACCAACCTTATATAGATTATATAGTTTCTGAGATCACGCTTAGGTACAAAGTTATTATGGTTAACATTTTGTAGTTAAATGCGAGTGAGCGCGTTTTTGTTGACAACGCATTGTTGATGCTCCTGATGATGCAAAGGACATCGATGGCGTTTATTTTAACATCGTATTGTCCCATGCTATAAATGGCATAAATTATCAAGAGTTAATTTTTGTAATAATATTTTTAAGGGAACTCAACAAATTTTGATGTACCTAATGAAAATATCTTTAAGAATTTACAACGTAATAAAATATAATTTTTAATGACGACGCAAAGGTAAATGTCAAATAATTCTTAATTAATACTCAGATAAATGGCGCCAATGAAGTTTAAAAATGGTACTTAATGAAAAGAACAGACGTAGATCGATACGTTTAAAAATACTGACTGACGAGAACTTTAAAGTAAACAGAACTTATTCATAAATCATAAATGTAATAGTTACATTCTGACACTACGTAAGTACGTCTGAAAAATCTTTTGTTTGATCAGACTCGAACATCTGGATGTTGAACAGAAGTTCATAATAAAATATGATGAAAAAACATGTTAAGTCCTTTTGTATCGACCGCTTCTGTTTGTTCTACGCTGTGAGTGAAGTGTTTTGATACTTTTTAACATTTTCAATGTAGGAAAATTGTAGTGGGTAAAATTAAACAGTGTTGAATAAATTTTACGTGTTTAAGTTAACGTTATCGTAACATTTGTTTTTTTTTATGTATTAATTTAGTTTGTTTAATTATGTATTAAATTTTTTATGTCTTACTCGTATTTGTTGGTAAGTTGTACTTGATTTATTACTGGGAAATATTTAACGTAGGTAGTTACTTTTTTATTTTTCATTTTTCCTAAAAGTATATATTATAAACATAATTTTTTACCAATATTGCCAAAATAAACAACTACAGGCGAGCTTGAAAGTTAGACCAATAGTGGCAATATTTTCAAGAAAGTTTCGGTACATTGTATTTACAAGAATATGTACCTATGTGTATTTTAACCTTACTACCTACCTACTTAAGTATTTTACTCCTTATTTTTTGTTATTTTTCTTTCGATGTTTTTTTTAATTCATAATATAGAAAATCAAATCACATAAACAAAAATAACCTGGTTATTTTTGTTTAAAAATAACCTGGTTATTTTTGTTTTCCAAATTTTCATTGAAATACGTACAAACAAACATCTAAGCTTTAAAACGTACTCGTATATCGGAAGCAAATGCGATGTGATACGTCCAATAATAATAATATTACAATGACAATAATATTATAATGATAGTGTATTTTTTATAAATATTAGCACAAAATTAAATAGTTTAATCTAGCTATATTTGCGCTTACACTAGTTTACTCAACTATCAAAACTGTTTGCTTCCACATCAATTGCAACCGAAACGTACTCGCAGCTTCACAGTAACTAGCCGAGATTTGTTTTGATAATACATCATAAAACTATTAAATATTAGATCGCTGAGTGAGAATACCAGTGCTCTTTTCACATTTCAGTACAATTCATAAACTATAAGCGATGGATAACGAACGGTTATAACACGTTTCATTAAAAATAAATACATTATTTTCTTTCGCTTTCTCAATATATGTAGTACGTTTAATTGTTGTCAGTTTACAAGCACTATTTGGGCCGTGATATTGTAAGATGTGATAACCACGTAAAGCTCATGACTTAGACCCGAATATAGCACTGATCATGGCGTAATCAGTTTGTTATTTCAGCGTTTAGATGTTTAAACCTTGTTTTGTTTTGTCGGAGGCATGTGGGAATCATTGTATTGTGTTCCACATCCGGGTTATGATGAGATCCTTCGCTCTTAATTTTAGAATGATAGTTCCTTCATCATGTTAATAGGTTGAATGCCATAGTGAACTTTGAATATAGATAATATATTATGTATTTGCATATTTCTAAAAGTTTGCTATAGCTACAGCAACTTAGCGTACCTATACCTATATTATTATTTATAAGTAACTGTCATTCAGCCAGCTGAAATTTGGATTCTAGAGACCTAAGCCAACAGTACAATACCAAAAATAATTATGATTTTGAAGTGGGGTAAATAGGTAAATAGCCGAAGTCCAAAGTTTATAATTTGAGCTGTAAAAATACAGGTATCTTTGCATCAATGCATGTCGAATTGTTGATGAAAAATGCAATTAATTAGGTAGGTAGGATTTGTTTTTTTATATACCTATCTAAGCAGGTAAGCGATCCAATGATTGATCTGATGATAAGTGATCTCCGCCGCCTATAGACATTTGTCACAGTAGAGGCGCCACAAAAAAAATATGTGTTTAGGTCAAAGTGTCGGCGAAACACTAATAATGACGTTCCTCGCTTCCCCTTCGGTCCGCAACGCGTCGGTAATGCGTTAGGTATGTATTATCACTGTCCATGGGTGACAGTGGACACTTACAATTAAATGGCTCATCAGCTCGTTCATTGACCAGTTACGAAAAAAGTAAAGATGGATTGTCTTAAACAATATAAATATTCTCCATGAATTGCTAAAATAAATCAACGTTCCGTTCGGGAACCCGGCCTCCTTTTACTATATCATTCGCAAGTTGGATAAAAAACTACGTTTAATTCAATAGTCGAGGACATTATCTCTTCTTCTTGACATATGTCACATAACCAACTTCCGTTCCCAGCTATCCTTATCTTGAGTAAATATAACAAATTAAACTAATGCAATGTTAACACGAAAGTATGTCTTTCTTTTCACGCGTCGTATAAAGCAAATACGCGCGGTTTAAAAACAACTAACCGAATTTAACTGATTAAGTATATCTCCTTATATTTCAACTTCGTCAAACTGGCTTAGGTAGGTACATATCGTAATGAAATCTTTAATTTTAAAAACCTTTGGACGAAATTGTACAAATGAAAATGTATCGTGTTGTACGAAATGTGTACAAATAAAAATATTAATTGTACGCGTTCCAAATTTTTATATTTGAATTTGGAACTTTTTTTAATTTAAATCAATCTGTTGCTTTTTAATAGCCATCATTGTCTCTTGGGAAAACCAAGTTAGTAGGTTTAATCAATTTACTTAGAATTTTGTATGCGAACAAAAAACGTATTAAGCTGACTAGTCACGCGACGAGAGCTGTCAAAACTTAAGCTCTCACTTTATAGGGTTCCCACTAACGGTTCTTAAATGGATTTCAAATATAATATCGTGTGTATGATAACCTTTTAATTATTATATAATTATACACATTCCCATCTTTGTTAGATACTTTTTAATTTTAAGTCATGAAAAATACCTTAATGATTTTGGTTAATATTGTCATTATTATTCCTACCACGAATGACGGAATATAATAAAGGCATGAAAAGCCTATGAAAAAATAAAATCAATCAATAAAATAAAATCAATTTAATAACAGATATCAGCCGATTTTTTTATATATTTTCTTTGGTTTACTATTATTTTATTAATTAGAAACTCTAAACAATCTATGTATATGATTATTTTACATCACAACATAGTTACACATAGGAAATCAACTGGGATCACTAGAATAGTAAAACGAAACACATTATAACACCACTTTGATTAAGCTATATCTTTTAGTATCGAAACGAACTTTAATAGATTTATTGTATTCATAATTCAAACAGGCAGAAGTGCAGTGAAAATCCATTAGGTTATTGTGTACTAAATTGTGTGAGGTCAAACGAATGTGAGGCACGGGCGACGCGTGCCGCGGTCTGCGGTCGACCACAGCACGTGGGTCACTTAACGCACTGCTACTCAATCTTTCTGCTCAAACCTGACTAATTCACAAACAGCGGGACATTTACATAAATATTAATGAACGCTCCTTAGAATTTTAACTACAACCGGCACCGGAATAGATACATATATAGAGGTAGAACATTTAATAACTGACTATAACAGGAAATGAAACAACTTATAATATACATACATAGGTACATTTATTACAAAAGGACTTGTATCCAAGAGCGATAAAGTTTTCTAGACATCTTTAAGGGGCAGTAGGTATGTTAATAAAAGGTGTGAGGGTATTCTAGGGGGCTAGTTAGCAGTGGCCCCGCTTACGAAGCGAGGGGACCCGGGAATCCTAGTGTGGTAACCCTAATCCTAGTATGAGTGTGTTAACGTTAAAAAAATAAAATTTGTATGTAATTTTAAATTAGAATAATATATGATGCTCTAGTGTTGAATCACCCATCTTCGATATATTCGAGCTTCCACTCTTACTCAAAGTAGATAATTATCACATCATATTATATCAATTGACTCAAAGTAAATTACATATTTATGTGACAGTTAAATGTATGTTATTTGTGTGGTCGTTCCATGCCACTCGCGACACAAGTGACAAGGTGGCGGACGACTCATAAGCTTCGCTTCATTAAATCTTACATATCGCATTCAACCATAACGAACACGATACAAAGTCCAAATTACGTTGACGTTGAGTCAGTGAAACGAGCGAAGACTAAGGTCTTCAGGTAAGGTGGAGCATCAAGCGATTTACCGTCCCGCCATGGAGTCGATTCTACTATCTAGCTCGCGAATAGACTTTTCACATAAAAATGCGAAATTGCCGTGAGATATTACTAAAAACAACACACTGTACATGTTATAATGCGTGATTAAGCTTGTATTTCCCAGCATAATAACACCACTAAAATAAGAAGAAAATATACCTAATCTAAAACCGCGCTAAATGTCTCATCAGTCATAAGATCAACTGACACGTTACCGTCACGCCTGAAGTAAAATAAATATGTATTTTATACGCAAAACAAGAATAGCGTAACGTAAATATAATGTAACAAATCAAGAATTTTTTAACAATCTTCTCGTAAACAGCTTCTTCTTTGATAATAATAAGGTATGTATTCATTGTGTATTTTATCAGACTCGAAAATAGATGAGGTAATCTATTTGTTTTTCATTCGGCAACTGTATCCAATTTATATGGACAGATTTAGAAGACTTTTTGTTTTTTAGTTACTACGGTCAAATTGAAGGTTAGTTCGTTAAGCAATGTCGAAAGCCATCGAAGTGCTGGAACAGTTTTCCCGCTTACGTAGGATGTGGGAGTCTTCAAGAGGAGAGTGAATAGGCTTTTGTAAGTTAGTGCGTTCAACATCTTCTTCGACTTCATCGCCACTTATTATATCTTAGTAAAATCAATAGAAAGGAAAATCTACACCAATTCGACAGGAGGCCAAACTAAGGATATATTATACTTAATAAATATATAATAATTATATAATATTGGTACCACAATATATGCAGTACCAATTGCACACAAATACTTGGTACAGGTGAAAAACAAACAATGTTCTTCACTACAGTACAGGTGGCTCTACCATTATAAGTTTGTTATTAATATGTAAAAATATGCGTCCAATAATTGGCAACATTATCGAATCAATTGTTTGAAATTGCAGTCCACAAATCAAATCACCCCTTTAATTAAACCGTCGGCACTAAGTCAACTGTTACTATAGGCAAAACTAGTTGGCCGTTACTCTATTACGCACGAAATAAAGTCATGTGTAATTAATTTACTTTTATGACTGTCCCGGCTTGTTTATTTGTGGGGCCAGAGACTAGTTACACATTTGAGTTACGAGTTTCAATACTTTTTACATATATATACCGGTAATTAGTGGAAAAGGATTTGGACTGGATTTAGGTTTTGAATCGTCATAAATTTAAAATTTGTTTACATATTTTAGTCTTTATCTACTTGCTAATCGATAGTAAAAACTACACTAACATAATTTCTAACACTCACAGAATTTCCTATATCGTGGCCATAAATAACACACAGACAAGAATCCACACATTCACACCGGGAACAGAAATTAAAACACACATATTTTCTCTCGTAAGAACTTACACACACACTACACAAACATTTTGCGTTTAATTTTTTTACATTTTGTAAAGTTCAAAATTCAAAATGAACATAATACTATGATGTATGATACAATTAAAAATTAGTTAAAGCTTGTGTCAACCGTAAGTGATCGATCGAAGTAGCCAGCTTCCGGCTGGTAGTGGGATAGTGACTGCTACTCAAGTTAGTTCTGCTTGTACTTACTTACAGGATACACTACGCTTGGATATCGTTATGTAACAGTTATTAACCTCGATAAACTTTATTCTGACAATCCACCAATTGACACTGAAGCAGTGTGGTGGAATCGCTCCAGGTCTGTTTAATTACAACAATACACTCGAGTCCTGCAGTTAGCCAATAAGAAGTTAAGGTAAGTAAGCATTAACGACATTCACTAAAAAGAAGACATAACTGTTTACCCATCTTTACATTCTCGTCTATGTAATAGAACTGTTACATGTCTAAAAATAAAAATATTTATTTTGAAAAATTCGATTATTTATTATTAGTTTCAATAACAATGGCCTTTGAAATTTAAGACCGTTTTTATTTCTGTTTATCAGCGCTTATATTATCTTGCAAAATCGTTTTTCATTAGGGTAACACTGATTGCCGTAAGCTCGTGGCAACATTTGGTGTTTGTTTTATTTCAATCGATTCACAAATGAAAATGATTATGATAAAAGTGGATAGCATTGTTTCTGGTGCGGGTATACTAGAAGCAAGGCGAGGGCAAGTAACTAGTAGTGAATAAATTTATAATTGAAGAGTTGTAGAGGACAATAGCATGACCTACTTCGTAGATCGACGATTCCATCAGACGAGGAAAAAATATTAGATGGGTACCTATCAAGCTTTTATCGAGGCGGTCTTTCAAATTAACAACTACTGGTGTGGTCTTTTTGTGCTCCATTCATTCTTATTAAAATTAAAAAGAAACCAATAGTTATAATTTAGAATTATTCAAATTTAATTAAAAACCGTTAATTTTCCTTGACGCCGATACAAACAGGTATTGATATTACGAATACACCGCTGAAACGTTTAACTAATGGACAAAGCAATTTAGGGCCCTGTTAGTAAATTAGTCTCTGGCGATTCTCTGCATGGACAACCTGTGCCTAGGTTTCGAATGAAATAATAATCGAAGCAGCGCGACGTCCATTCAATTATCCCTGAAAATTGAGTCTCATTAAAATAATAAAGCAGCCAGCGGCGAAATCAAATTGAACGATAACAAAAGCTTGTGGTAATTCAAGCGACAGCGATTTTGCTCGTATGAGATAAGAGATATTCATTCGTAAAAGTTGTAGGATAGCTTTGAATACATTGATTACTTAAATGGTATTTATTGAAAATTCTTGGCAATTCCGTACTCTGCAACTAATGTGTTTTTAAGTCCTTAAAACTAACAATAGCGCAATAGAAGTCGTAAGCTAAACTGTTATAAGAGATAATTCATCCTAAAGTCCAAACCACGGATCACAGAGATGTTCTGTGGTTCAAACAAACCCTTGATTGTGATGCACCGGCATTGATACGACGCTATGGCGCCAGGTCTAGACCTCTCTCTTTCTCAGGGCTTGGTATCACAGAGTTACGACGGTATATATTTGTGTACGATCGTTGGATCCTTCTACCCGCCTGGATAGCTACCATGCTTCTTCTAAAACCGACCTTCTGAAATGTTTTTTCTAATTATTTCGGTAGCAGTACCCATTGGAGAGTCAGAATAAATGAATGATACCCGTTTTTTTCGGCCAGTCCATGGACTGTGATCGCTGGTGACTACATTTTCTTGAGCGCTTCTGTGCTTCGAAGGGTTTGATAAAATTTATGAAACATGTCAGAGCTTTCGAACATAAGTTCGAAGAGTTGATAACAACTCTCGAAACTTTGGTTCGTCTAGAACCATTTAATTACCAAGAAAGGCCCCAGCAAAATAATGCCGGTAATGGCGTGAAGTGTAAATCTATAAAAACGATAATCAATTTTTCAAACTGTATTTTTATTCCCATTGTAATAGCTAGCTTTACATAATAACGGTTAAAGCTTCTAAAATGCTAATGAACTGAGGAACGAAAACCTACAAGTTATTTATGACCTATATTATATCCGTCACGTATAATTATTGATAATCCTATAAAATAGAAACGCCTGTGGTAATAGGATTCGACGGATTGACGATGAATCGCACCTATACTAAATATTCTGCATATATTACTCCTGAACAAATATTTTGTTACTTGTGTTCTATATCGATCGAAACAAAAGGTAAAATAAGGTAATACGCTACACTATAACATCTAAGGATATTTTTCTGAAAGTTTTCGTTCCATCTGACAGTGTAAGCCACAATATTGTGGTAGGTGGTAGATCTAGATATAGGATACGGGAACAGAAGCCCCTGTTTGCACAATAATAGCGGTGTGGCAGCTTCTCAATGCAACCCCAAATGCAATTGTGTACATTCGTGCGCGTATTGAGTTACAGTAATGTTATAGAAACATTTGCATTTGCATTCCCTGTCAATTTGCTGCGAAGGTAAGCGCACACTAGCAGGTTAATTCACTCGGATTATTTTCTGATGAAATATTAAAAGTTTTAGTAAGAGCTTCGATTTGATCTATAACATTATGAAGGTTACATATCGGTACTACATAATATGTTAAAAAACGATAATGTAGATAATATGTCGATCATAAAATATATGACATATCATATGAAATTAATGACATACCTAACAAAAGATTAGTTAAAAACTAAACCTTGCTAAAACCTATGCGAAAAATAGATTTTGTGACTTAGCTAAAAAAACTTAATAATGACTTTTCGTGATTTTTTTTATGTGGTTATAATATGAGTAAACATCATCAAAAAAATAGTTTCAATTTTAATAACTTAAGTTTAAGTAAATTCCGGGGTTTACTATTTTCCATTCGTACCACTAATGTGTATAAAAGCCTAAGTAATGAATACAATTGCCTTTAATCCAAAACGCGCTCTCCCTCGCGTAGAATTGTGACTCCCCTATTTGGTGACCACTCTCCACTCGCTGACACTGGCCGGCCATCCCGCAAATTGCTCTTTCCCAACAAAATTGTCAATAAAACTCATCTGATTCGCAGTTAAACAAGCGAACGACATTATTAATTTATGCTCTGTAATATGGCGCAAACGTTGGCGGTATCCCGTGTAAATTATTAATAGTGCTAGGGAAAAATTAAGCTTAAATCGAATGGGTAGTTTCGACAGCAACGCCCGTTTTATGTCTGTATGTGCAGATCAATTTGTAGGGCGATAACAGTCCACGAAATTGCCGTAATAATAATCTGCATAAATTGCTTCAACACACAGTCTACATTCAACATTGTCGCATGTTGTACCCGGCGACTATAAAAACATGACATTTACATATGCTACCTATAAAAATATGGGAACGTGAATGCTGAATCATCGTCACCATCACAAACCATGACTCTACTATGACACTACTATGAGTGGAATTAAGATCATAGTCTACCACGCTGGTCTTAATGGATAAATCAGCCAACGCAACAACAGTCGTAAATTATTAGGTATATTAATACATTGGCCAAGGTTTGTTACCAAAAATTTTTTACGAATGATTTCGCTTAGTTCAAATTCATATGGATCGCTTGCAATCAAATTATTACTGTTAGTAATATAAGACGAGTTTAGCAACAGTCTCAGACGTAATTTTCAGATGGGGTAACAATATATTGTAAAGGTAAATATTGAAAAGCGTGAATCTCCCTCGCATCTTAATGTTATCTTAAGAGAAAGCGATTACACAAATCTGAAGAAGCTATTAATCCGGCTCGCTGCCCTCGAATGGCATCATGGTTTGTTTAATAAAATCGCGAATTTACATATCAAAACCTACAAAGGGGCATAATTGGACCCGATGACTTAGAAAACGTAGTGGGTGAAGCGGGCGTGCCACCCCAACAACAAACAAAGGAATTATACCCGCCTCAAGAAACTTTTAGCAATGGAAAACGCCTTAACAAACAGTCGCGTGTGTATCTAATGAAATTCCTATGGTTGCATAACATACCCGTGAGAGCTCCGAGCGTTATTAGCGAAATTATTTCTTAGGGTAAATCTTTGAAGGCGATTGCTCTTTCGGAAAAGTTCTTAAGGAACTGGGTTGAGATCTTTTCAAGATTTCATTAGTTTGTAACTATGCGGTGTGCTAGGCGAGGCATTTAATTTATTGGGTAGGCGTAGCTGAGGGAACGAATGGGCAGCGAGCATTCGAAAATGGAACAGAATCGCCGAATCATCTCGCTTTGAGCCGAGGCCGCCGCGACACGATTCGTTAAGAGACAAATGTTTAGATTCAATTCCATCAGTTTTTTACGGTTGTAATTAGTAACGGTAAAATGATTCCGCATTCGACCTGCAAGTATTCGGTAGCCCTTCCGAGAATTAGGTTTTATTTTTATTTGAAATCTTCATACGATAGTCAAAGTGTAGTGAATGGGTAGTTTAGTTCTGTAAAATCGTAATAAATATTGTCGTATCATTAGTCAATTTATTATTGATCTAAAAGATATCAACAAGAATAACGAATAACAGTTAATGACGGAAATAGAATCAATCGTATTTTGATCTAAAGGTGATTGATCTTAATACCTATTATTATTCTTAGTGGGAGAACTTATCAGTTCGGAAGCGAATCAAATCGGTTAGTGAATCGCTTCAAGATACTCGTCGAAACCATTGCGGTGAGAAAATGACACAAAAAAGGGGCTATTTAATAGATTTTTAAATGGTATTTAAGGAAAGGGCAAAAAATAGAAGTTGTTTTAATAGTTACGGCTGGTTTGGCCCTGCTAACGATTGTGACTATGAACTTAAATTTCAATATGTTATGAGAAGGGAATTCAAAACGAAATAAATTATAACACTAAGCTACGTTAGAGCTAAACTAAAAAACGCTAATGTCATGGTTATCCCAAATACTGAGATAACTTAACTGATTGTTAAATATATCGTGTAGCTATAGTCTAGTTAATGAACGCGTCACACGGAATGTAGGTATCGCTTACTTTTAAATAAGTAAAGTGTTGTTTCGGCAAGCTGATCTTTAACTTATGCTTATATTGGAGACAATATCGGCTTGCTAAGCTAAAAAACGTAGCATGGCGAATCTTTTAGCGAATATTTAAGGTAGTTACGGCACTAGAGACGATGTCAAACTGAATATTCGCACACTCCTTCACGGCCCCGTCGCGCCGTCAAATGCCCCCGATCGCGCAGTCGTCAGTCCTCCGCGTCGACGTTGTATCAATTGCCGCGCGTCGCGATGAAATATCGAATCTATTAAGTCGCGAGACTACCAGATTCCAACTCGTTTATAGACTAACAAATGGCTAGAGTTGACCAAATAAAGATAAACGTTATTATTGATTTCGTGCATGCAGCACCACCTTCCGGTTAGGTGACGGTGTTAGAACATTAGTTGGTTAGTTTGTAAGTATGAGGACTGGGACAGGGACTGTTAGTGAATGTTAGTCCTGTTAAAACAATTATTACACGGTAGAAATGCTACTAAGTACCGTGGCGGGCGGTAGTACACGTCCTTCCATAACTAGGTCGCTATAAGATTTTGTTTTTACTTACATTAACGAATTTGTTACATTCAGAACCACGAGAAACAAAACTTGTCAATTGATAACTTATTGCCGCTAACTTCAGTTTCGGCAATTTCTTCCATTTTAATTATTACAGAGACTTAAGTTAATATAAGGACTGTAAGAAAAAAAACACTTAGGTAATTGAATAAAATATCTCTAAGTGAATATACTTTCTGTTAGGTCGATATACATATACATATCACAATTTATTCCAAATGCCTCAGATATAAAATATGATGCCGGTGTTAAAATATGAAAAAACAAATTGAACATGGTATATTTCAACTGTATGACTATCTGTAATTTATCAACTCTTCCATTTAAAGCCTGAAGCAGACAATTTGTACTAATTATAACGCGCGAACGACGCGAAATGGTATTATCTTTTACATGGCATCGAAGTTCCAGTAGGGAATACCATGAAATCATTTGTTTTGTTTTCCCTTGACGTATTTTAGGTATCTTGCAACGTGCATAAATGATGATTTACATGCGTAAAAGTCGTTTGCGAGTAAACTTGGCATTCTTTCACGGCTAGACACTACGGACAGATGTGTAGGAAAGATAATTATCGTAGGCAACAATGTACGACACTCAAGATTGCAGTGACGATCTTTCTTCGCGACAAAACAAAAAGCAATAAGATGTAATCAAAAGATCAAAAGAATGGGGTTCTGCGCCGATATGCACACGTGCATGGCAGTGTGTATGTGTAACCTAACACGTGATAGAACAAAAGCTGATGACAGACAGAGAAGTGTCAATATCCTTGATGGAGTGCGAGCAGCACAAGAAGCCCGTATGCCGGGCTTGCACTTCATTCATCCCACATAATAGCACTTAACTTAGTGTGTGGGAATGTTAGAAGAAATAAATTATACATTATATTTCTCGACGCCAATAAGAAACGTATTTGTGTAATTTTATTACAACAAGCAACTTTACGGAGGTTCTTAACAGATACAGAGAAACCATCCAAAGTTACAATCCCAAGAAACCTTTCAACGCCTATTAATGTTCATACTCCGACCCCAAAGAGTTTAAGATACAAAATGGAATTATACATTCCCCTAAAAGTCGTCATTTGAATACGAAGCGCAATTTATTCTACATCGGACCCAATACATTCTTATTTCAAATATTAACTAACGTGAATATTGGATTTAATCTAAATAGTTCTTACATTTAAAATATAACATTATTCAAATAAAAAACAAAAGGAAAACAGTTGTTAAATCCACAAAACACTTTTTCTTTTGTTTCGTGGACATAAGAAACAAACACTTTTATATTTAAACCAAGAAAGAAAACAATGTTTTCTTTTGTTTTGAGTTAAACTTTATTTTAATTATTACATTTTTACATAGGTATTATACCAATATTCCGATCTACAAATACATCGCATGCGGCGCATAAAATAGAATAATAGTTAAAAATTATTGAAGTCTGCAAAATTGTCTATAAAATTCAAATTGCTTCTGATAACGTAAAGAAGATAATTGTTTAAACAAACAATTCTAAGTCGCCTTATACGAAGACGTACAAATAAATTAATTTATAGAGAGCAAGACAAACTTTAACAGCCGTAACCACCTCGGCGCAAAACTTTTACATTAGCGCCGGTCGGCAAGCAATTACGATTACGTCTATCACCGTATTCTGCTGTAATTTGTTTCCATTTCCGTTCCTTCCCTATGATTTCAACCTTTTAACTGTATTTATCAAAAGTTGTTCATACTTTTCCTAGTATGAAGTAACCTACCAGTTTCTACGGCGCGCCATAACTTTTGTTTACTTTAGAAATGATTAGAAGTATAATTTTGATTTTCAACATATTATTTTATATTTTAGTTTTAGTAATGTTTTGTTTCTAATATCTTTGTATGTTTTCTTTTGTTTTTCTTCCACTCTAATACATTTTTACTATTACCTAGCATGCTACAGTCTATTGGTAGAGCATGTCAATCGGCATTAATTTAGCCTATTGTAAACTTCACTTTGAGGTGATTCAATGGAGAATTAATAAATAAATAACCTATTGGCGTGAGACCAAACAACGTGCATCCAGACAAAAATAAACGAAGAAACTAAGTTCCTTCGCATTTTATAACATGGCTAGGCGTTTAATTAGCAACAATGTAATTGTAAGATCCAATAAACATTTCATTGGAACAAGCTTGTCAAATAAATCCAGTAAATATTTTAATGACTTAGTATATCGGACTAGTTTATTGCCCATATAAAATCGTCCGCGTAAAACGCGTATCAACCCTTGGAGGACAAAGTCTCTAGCTGAACTATAAAATAAATCTAGCAAGTTATCGTCTACAATAAACAGTCGCCGCGGAAGGCTATCGCCAATTCCCACGCAAAGTTGCTGTTAATAAAAGCAACAAAATTATATATTCAAGAGTTAGGAGGTGGTGGTATGGCAGTTAGGGCCTTCTACGTGGTCCGAGTTACAATGCAAATTGCCATGGAGGGGTGCGCCGATGCCCTCTAACTGTGCGACTTACAAAGATGGCCGCCGTAATGGTGAAATGAAATTATTAAGCATTGTCTTGTGGAATCGGCCGCAGTCGACACCTGAGTCTCCGGCGACGACCGCTTAGGGTGGATATCCCTCGCGAACTTCGATATGACATGTCTTAAATTCAATATTTAAAGTTCAACAGTCACAACTAAAATTTAAAGCGTGATAAGGTATTCTTTATCAGAAGATTCATAAGTAGTTTATAGAAATCATATTTTTGACGTTTTAAAACAACTTACACCGTTAAATATTAAAAAATAAAAAAATCATTAAAATTGAATAAAATTAAAATATCAATAACAACATTATTAAATTGGACTCAACGAATTCCAAGTTTAGCCAGAACAATGTTAAAATCCAGCCGCCTGCGATAGCTCCACTTATTTCTAACGTCAAGACATTACTTACAACCCTCGACTGAAAGCTTTCTATTAAAATTTAAATCTACTTTGCAAAGTGTATTTTATACACGTGCTCTTGCAATTTTGATCGTTCATAAAGCTCAAAACAGCTACTATTATTACGCTTTACCTTTGCGGTATTGAGTGTTACACATCGCTCCCTTACCGTTCCTGCTAGCATTTCGACTAAGTCTCCCATGAATTTAGTATGCACGATGTTAATGTATTATAGAAGGTTTAATTACTCGTTTGCGGTTGAGGTTTGACTGTTCGTCTCTCTCCGTTCCGAATGTTCATTTATATTCCACATCGTATCATTATTTAACGAAGTTAGACCGATTTTAAAGACAATTTTTTTTATAAAAACAACTTTTCTGTAATTTTGGAATTAATTTAAACTAGTTCAAATACTTTATGACACAATGCGTTAAACACAAAAAATGTGTCCATCAATCACGTCTATTATTCCGGACCGTAATGCGAAATCGATGTCCGATTTCGCGTCTTATAAAAATAAATTAATTTCAAAATTTGTTTTCGACAACAAAGGCGCAGACCCTCTGCTTATTGGCCGTCTGAAATTCCTCTTTAATCCAACGCATGCCCAGTCCGTGTTTTTAATTTCACACAAAAAACAGCTTCGAGTCGGTGATCAATCAAAACTCGCGCTCGTTTCTTTTTTCTATACTTCATTTCAGTACGTACACTTTCGCCTTTCTGTAACCGCTATAAATGTGCCTTTATTATTTTGTTTGCAAAAAGGAAATGGATACATTTTGAATTAAATTAGTTAATGGATTCGTTCACAGAATTTGATAATTACCGCGTTCTAGCGTTAGTAGATAGATACTAGACTCGGCTAATTTTATTTTCATGGAATTGTTTTGTGTGACATTTTACGATAAAAACAAATGTTTTATTAATTTCCACTAAAACTGTTAAATAAATCTATTTTGGTTACACTAGAATGTTAGGTAGTATGTACATTGCGCTATTGGTGACTTTTGTTCTAATTTAATTAAAAACTGAAACATAAAATAATTACAAAAAGCATTTGTCAGTTGTTTATTAATGCAACTATAAAATACTAATCCACTCTAATTAGGAACAAACACTTCTATCCGTAATACACTCTAATTAGGAGCAAACGCTTTTTTGCCCGTACGTAACAACGGCATTTATAAGTAAATCACGTCACACCGCACACGATATGATTGAGTAACTGCATATCGATGACTTGTCGCGTTGATTTAGCATGAGTCTTCCGAAGGAGAAAGTTATTGAATGTACAAAAATATAATAGTTACCTAATATAAACGCTATGGTTAAGCAATATCGTATCTATACGCATAATCTATGGAAGATCTATAAGCTCTCATTATGGGGATAGACATTTTATCATTAAAAAATATTATGATAGTAAAAAAATAAACGCTCCCACCCTCACTCCCCTTCGCTAGCACACTGGGTTCAATGACCCACGAACAGAGAACAAAATCGGTCACATAAATATCTGTTTCAACCGGGAATCGAACTCGGCACCCCTTAGACCCGTTACTCCAGTCTGTCGAACTTGTTATTCCATCTGACTTGCAACAACCACAAACATTGAAAAATAAAGATTTTCTTGTAAAATATACGCAGCTATTTTCTGTATTTTTTATTTAAAATTCAATAGGAACTTTCAAATAGTTAAAGTCATAATTATCATTTTGATTACGCATTACAAAGCATTTTATTTACCTACATATTTTATTTATTAAATTATTGACAAATCGAAGAAATTAAAGTCAATCATATTCTTACCTCTAGGTATATGTATGTTTTGTAGAAAGATCCTAATCCTTTTGGCATCGACTCCATTCGGGCTTCAATTTACAGATATATAAGCAGGCTTAGTATTAGTAGCTAGAGGGTTGCAGTTTAAAAGCCATCTTGACTTATTGCTTAAGGTTTATAGACTACCCTTATACCTTATAGAATTTAGTATATTTTCGCTAACAGTTTCTTAATTGAATGTTTTGTCGAACCCACACAAAGAACTAACGCAGGAGAGATTTCTTTGAATATAATTTGGATACGTGTTGTATTTTTTATAAGGCTCTATAGCGGCGAAACAGGAACATTTGTCCCCCCGTAATAGTATTTAAAAGGAATCAGTGAGATAAACACATTTTTTCCTAAAGATAAGAAACCTTCTAGCACAGCAGTTGGTCTAAATCCTATTTGAAAAACACGCAACGGTGGTTTTTAAAGGAGAACTCTTAAAAATTTGAACCACTCCCACACTTACACAAAAGTTTTTCTTAATGACACTAGTACTTTACTTTTTGCCCCTTTTGTGCAATGGCGCCTTTGAATGCAAAGTCGAAATGTTTTGTCGTTTAATCTGGATTATATTCTTACTGATAGTCAGATACCATAAGTACAAAAAATGATCGGATAAAATCTTTTTGAAGTACAGAATTACCAATTTTATTCAATAAGACAGTGCTATCGCTTTACCATATTGATGTTAAAAACTCCGTCTAATGCGTAATAAACTAAAAGTTAAAAAAATATTAATAATATTTTGTTTTCGTATTAGTGAAACTAATTTGCACACTAACCTCCTAATTCCTGTAATTTTATACAATTGATTTGTAGGTCAAGTTCATGTTAATTTTAATGACGAGGTGTCACATTTTGAGTAAGCTTTCGAAAAGTTCGGTAGCGCCTGTAACATGCACTGAACAAACAAAGAAACACATTACAAAGCCATAAAGCATGCAACAAAGGGACCGACGAATACGTGTTGAAACTGATCCATCATGTCTCCTTTTAAAATTACAAAAACTCATACGATCCACACAACAGATGCTTGGGTAAAAAATCGACCCTTACCACCCAACAAAAAAACGCTAGCCATAATCTCTATTAAAATAACTGTAATTTACTAAATAACGTTTCTGTCATAAACGTTTAAATGCAAATTTGGCACCCCGATGTATTAATATGGCCGTAATTTAGACAAATTGGAACGAACCTCTTGTCAGCTAATTAATAATAAGCCAAGAGTTCTTATGCTGAACGTTGAACTTGCCCGGTAATAGGCAGGTGGTGGCATAAATGAAATAATCATAGATAGCAGATATTAACGTTTTAATATCTGTCGATTGCATAATAAACGTAAACATATTATTTGTTGAAAACAATCAATAACGCTTGTCACCGCGGGGTATTGCGGTTCTATTTTTCACTTCCAATTACAAACATCAGTATCAAAAAGCAAACATAATAACGACCAATGAAGAGTCCACATATCAACATGCAAAATTCCAATTAGATTCCAAACGTACGAACGTGATAAAGCAACCGTTATTGAAGTCGCTTATCAGCGTAATTAGAAAGGAACTAAGCTGTTGTTACCATTTGCGTTTATAATGGGAACCTTCTAGTGCTGTACAGTTGTATGATAACGGGAAAAATAAATAACTAATATCATTATTACTTAACTGACAAAGCAAACCATATTTTCATATGGGACTGCTTGATAATAACACTTACGGAGAATTAGGAAGGATACCAAAGAACAAGTTTATAACCAACACAAGCCTAGCGCCGTCCGCAAAGAACCCTTACCAAAATCGGGATCATGTGATAATGGACGCAGTCGTTAAGAGAGCCATTCAAAAAATAATCTACCGCAGAATTGGCTCTTACCACTCACCGCGGATTCGTCATAAGGGAATGCGGCATCAAATATTCAATTTTAAAACAGCCGCTAAAAGCGAAACGTCATCGCCCATACAAACGCAGCTGGGACTCGACAATTTAGAAATTTTGTTACAGATGGGACACGCACTTCAGCAGCACAAGAGAGATAAAATAAGAAATTGCATTAACAAAAGTGAAAAAATTAATGAAGACGACAGAAACACCGGCTCAGCTGTCGTGAAATTGCCTCCAATGGCACTGTTTACAGGGTGCGTTGATGACGTAACGCGAAATGTCTCGGGCCTACTGAAAATGAGCCTGTCAAGAACAAGAAAATGGCATAGAGTAGGAAAAATTTCATTAGCGCCAATCAAAATGACGAGGTCCAAAATGAAGCTCACAAGGAAAGTCGTAATCACGGATTTCAGCAGCCACCCCCTCAACATGAGGTCTTATTAAAGGAATAATATTTACAAAACGAGACGCCTCAGAAATCCCCAAATTAAGATCTCGCTGAAACCCGCCCAACTTCCACAAAGTGGAATCATTAAATTAAAAATGTAAACTTTTCTCTTAGCAAGGTAATGGGCATCCCGATGTAGATAAATAGATGGAATAGCTGCAAAAAGGAGCATTTTCCTGTTCATTAAATTTTTCCTTCGCTTTTTTATTTCGACCCCTGGTGCTAATTTTGTTGGAATTCACGCCCCTCAACTCCACCCGCCAGGGCTCAATCACAGAAATTTTATATCCAGAATTAAATAAGTACCCGACCGAATTACGTACAAAATTTAATATGAGCTTATTTTTAACGGAGTATCGTTCTTAATTAATCAGATACAGCGTTATACTTATTACATGGGATTTAATCAGATTTCTTAAATGCTTTTTAAGCAGAGAATGTTTATTTGATATCGAAGTAAGGACAGCTTTTGAAGTCGTTAAAGAAGTCAATCAAGAAGCGAAATATTCTCATCAGCGGCAACTAATTCCAGAGGGTGGTTTTGTTGGTAACTCAATTGTCTATAAGATCCGTAGCATCGCCGAAGGAAACGTCAGTAAGGTCGGTAGCAAATGCAATTATATCTACTAATATGCCGTCTGCGACCGACGCGCCCGCCTGCTACTCAAACCCTTTAACTGTTTGGGGATCATTTAAAAGTTAGTTATTACACTGTTGCACCTGAGTTTACGTTCCAATTTCAATTTACCTAATCCTAACTGCTACAGTTTGTACCCTAATGTTTATTATTAATAATTTTACTTCACTATAGATATTATAATTATCATGTTGTTAAGTATTTTGATAACAATTTAATTAATAGATTAGGTAAGTATAACGTAAAGTAGGTAGGTAGGTAGGTAAGTAGTACTTAGATGAATTTTTGTACAAAAATTATAAAAAGAATGTTTATTATTCTATTTATTTATAGTTTACTATCGAGTAATAAATCTTCTTCTGATTGTGATTAAGAAAAAATATGCTTCGGCATTTCTTGCTGTTTTTACTTCCAGGACCTCTGATGTCAGGGACATATTGAAGCGATCGCGTACTCTGGATAAGTGTTTGTAAAAACAACTTATAACAAAATGTAACTTTCATTTAGCAAATAAAGCTATATTGCTGTGTTAACAGAGCTATAACATAAACCCTATAATTAGCTTACGAATTAAAGAAAATGTCCCTAATTAGAATGGCTTACGATACTGGTACTGTATCAAGTTTAATATGTTTTAAAAACAATTTACAACGTCGAGGGACGCAAGCCGCAGTCACCGGGCGCGCGGCGTCTCGCCACGGTATCGGATTCCCTTAAACATATTGATTGGTGCAAATAAGGAAATCGAATTATTCAATGTCCGCCCCTCATTTGTTTCCTGCTCCCCCAGACCAGAGATGAAGAAATTCTTTCTGAGTTTTCGATTACTTGTCCAATTAATTTTATAGATTCATTTGTCTTAGACGCTTTGAAATATGTTCGCGTATTGACTGAATCGGCTCGGATACAAATGTGAGAGCTCCGAGTGAGCTACTGCATTTGCGATATTGCATATTTATGATGGCAATTTATTATAATGTTACTGAATTAATAAACATAACAGTTTCTTTTTTATTAGGAATATTGATTTGATTTAATTAATAATTCGATGTACCTATTCCACGTTAAAGGAATTAAGGAATAGTTTAGATGATATATTTTAACATTTCGAAAGTTTTGGAACAACGCAATAGGTACTACATACATAAGTATGTTATTCGTACAAATCAGCACACTGGGTGGTATCTTACCTTTGAGAAGTTTGATTAAGAAGGTACCCCTGCCAAGCCCTGATTAACAAGTCAAATGGACATTTATATTTTAGTGTTATTAAATGTTGTTGATTGAAGCTTACTAATAGGTGAATCTACTTGAAATCTGAGAAATGGCAATAGGTATATCTGCGTCTAGCTTGAAATGAAAAATTGAAGAAACGGTCGTTTACTACCAAAAATGATCTCATGGGGATGATACTTTATTAAGGGCCATTAATGAAGATTATTGTGGGCAATTAATTGACCTTACTCTTGGGAAATCAAAACTTTATAATGATTTTATTATTTATAACAAAGTGTTTAAGGTAATCCAGATTAGAATAGATCGGTAACCTGTTCTAATGCGAACACCTAGTATTGGCCACGCTCACGGACAGGGGTGCTGCAGGGCTGGCCAGGATTATATAACACAGTTGGGGCATCGTGATGAGAGGGAAAGTTCACGTTCCGTTTCTCATCACGCCTCCGCGCGTAACTGGGTGAGTGCGGCGGGTGACCAAACCAACGCACCGGCCATTCATGTTATAATTGACAGACTCCCTCACATTACACGGACACCACACTTCGCCACAGACTACGTCCTAAACTGTTTGCTGTCGTATGATATTTGTTATTTTTGTTATTATTAAATTAATATGCAGTCCGGCTACAATCTTTTTCCTTCAAATAGACATCGAAGAATATTTTAAACATAACGTTTAGGATTTATAGAAGAAATATAACTTTACCGATTTCCCTAAACACTAATTGCCCGGGCAATTACTGGATCGCTCCACTTCATTTTACACGTGGTAATAATTAAATTTAAAAATAATAAACATTATTGTAAATCATAAAAACTTAGCTATAAACTTCTGGCCAAAATAAATTAAAATTGTTATAATATAGTCTGTTTGTGACAACAGAACATTAGATACATCCTTACATTTATTTGTGTGGCAAAGACTGTTGCTCCTGGACTCCTTGACATTAGGTGAAAAGGATTAAATATGCAACACTTTCAAATAAGACGTTTCATTTCTGAAAAGAAATGTATACTTTAAGATTTTTTTCGATGTGTTCATTGACTAAGAAGCGACTTCACACCAGATGACTTTTATCATACCTCCAACAAAACGCATGGGAACATGCGACAAGTAACAATGTAAATATAAAAAACTTATCTGTACCTATTCAGTGAGAGGGTGACAAAATAGTAAACGTTTCAATAAATTCCATTTTGTTACGAAAGTGTATTCTAAAATAATGCCAGCGTCGAAACCACTGGTCCGGGGGTGTCGGCACCCTTTACGAAATCATTTCCATGCCCTTTTCCGAGTGAAAATTACCCGCGGACGGTCAAAGAGTTAACGTTTTGGTGTTTATTTGTATTCAACCTTTGTTAGTTTAAAGGTGTTACAATGTTACCCACTCCTTTGTTGGGTTTCGTTTGCTTTACTGGTTATGTGTAGCCTATTTATTCAACTTCAAATAATTTTGGCTATTTCGTATTGTCGCAGATAAAATGACGCCGTATCGTTATAGAAGTCAAAAATTTATCTCTAGTGTCAATAATGTATCAAGAATTTTTACGTTTAATGTGGATCGGCTGACTGAGTGATCTTATCTTTGTTTTATAAATGTTTATTTTTTAAATTTGATAGCTAGCATCCGTTTTCTTTAATATCAACATCTAACACGCCTACGTTTTAAAGGATTACAGAATCTGTCAATTAAACATCAGATCCATCGATCATTTAAACTTATAATGCAACCCTTAAAGTGCATATTCCTAAAGATCGACTTTTGGACACAGATATAATTATCTTCCGATTTAAGGATCATCCGAGCATCCTCTACTTGTGCAATAATCAAGACTTACATAAACACCCACCATACCTTGCGCGATGTCAGAAGGTACTTGAGAAGTTGAGACTTACCTTGCTTGTTCGTTTACAATTTTGGACATAACACGAACGATTTTGAACTTAAATCAATATTTTTACTGCCATCTATGATTAATCTTAGTCGTGACATTTGGCTTTATAAGCAAAAGACCGATAGACATAAAATCAGGTATTAGAATCAAAATAACTTTAACAACAAAATAAATTGCTTTCATCCCAATTACTCAAATGTATTTTATGAGTCCAACCGGATTGCTCAATAATTAAAAGCGACTAAATTCACATAGATACAGTTAATGCTAATTTGTATACATTCCTAAAACTAAACTAACTTTGTATAGACAGAATTACACGGAGTAACCAATCCGTGGAACATCTGCGTGTTTTATGTAAAGTTCCATGACAATCCGAAATCTACATTTATTGTAATCCAGTCTACGAGTAGCTACTCAAAATATTGCAAATTTAACAATCTCCAAAAAAAGCGGAACTGTTTTGTATTGACCGCGTACAACCACAGCATGGCATCATTCTTCAATGAGGTCTCACAGTGGGGAGTCCACAGTAGCATCGCCGTCTCTTTTTGTACGGCTAACGTTTTATCAAACATGTTAATGGCCGGCTTTATGAGGCCAACAAAAGAAGCGTGCCAACGGAGGCGTTAAATCCTTTACGATTTGATGATGATGATCACGAATTTGTCATGGGATCAATTTTAGTTCTCGTTAAGAGCCATGCGTGAGAAAGCTTATGCGCATTCTTTGATTTATAATTAATAATTCACCAAATTCACACATTTGTAACGCTTCCTTAACCGGCATATAATAAAATACTTACCGAGGCAACATCATATATAATATAAAATTTTGTTTTTAAATAAAAAAAAACACACACAATCATGCTTACAAAACTAAACGTAAAAAATGCATAACATTCGTTTACTAAATGAATTAAAAACTTGTAAATTTATCTGTGAATTAAATTGAGATGTTCGTTATTGTTTAAAAGGGTAACCTGGAAGCAAAGTAACGACAACTTACATGTCACCCAATTACGGTAAATAAAAAAATCACACCACCGAGACAGACATGTGCACTTGATTTGAAAAACAAATAGCCAATCAAGCAACCGAAAACAAATAAGTGAAATAATGGGACAGAATGGGACCGATTACATTCTAGTTCCAAACATTTGTGAAAAATGGCATGGCATACCTTAATTAACTATTAATGGAACTTGCGAAAAAATCCATAAAACAATCAAAATAACACACATTAAAAAGCAATTTTGATGGAAAATAATACTGTGCTAAGTCCTGCGTCGCGGGTGTGTCGTGTGGTCTTCCAAGCTACCCCCTTGGCCTGTGGCTATCGGCCGAGCGGCCGGGCCCATCCGAACGTAACCGAATCCGGCCGAACGAAACCGAACGCGCGAGCGACTAGCAACATACCTGTCTGGCGCTTTCATTGACAGGCACCTGAAATGAAGAAAAAAATCCGTCCAATTCGTTGAAAACTTTAAATTTCAAATAATTTTGTCTTGATAGCAGAGCTTTGACACAGATAAATTTACATGCATTAATTATGTAATTACTCATCAAACGTATTAAAAAAATACACCGAGTTGAACGCTTAAACGCCAGGTCAACAGTTACAAAAATGTAATCCGATATCAGCAACAAAAATTACATCTACAAAAATTAAAAGTAAACATACCATAGAAACATACCAAAAAGTACAAACAATAATGTGGCAAAAACAGTTAAAAACAACATTGCAAGATGTATTAGGACAGTTGTTAAAATATGGGGTAGCGTGGAACGGCTTGACTCCGATGATATTGTGCGCTTGCACGCGATCGGCCCGTGTTTGCATTCGCAGCCTTGCATTTCTACGCTCCATGCTCTTAATTCATAATATTGGGTTTATTATTAAAATGTGTCATACAAATTATTTATACTCTAGATTGTTTTACAAACATTATTGGAGAAAGTTTTCGTCTCATGAGTATTGTGAGAAGCATCGACATCGACTCCTTTTTTAGTTTACTTATTTATTCAGATCTAGCAACACTGAGTGTAGTCTAATAATGATTACCGCCCTAAACAATTCTTAGATTGTTACCACCAAAATAGCTCTACATTAACTAACAAATACCCATTATCTGAGGTACAACTAACTCTATCGTAACATTAGTGGGATTGGCAAAAATATAAAGCATATCAATAAATTGGTCGATTAATATTGAGTCATTAATGATATTGAATCCCCCATCCCAATGGACAGTTTATTAGATTATTACTGGTCAAGATCACGCAAACGAAATCATAAAATGAAACGAAGCCAATTTCATTGAATCAATTTATTCGGTTGGAAACTTATGTATTATATCTATGTATTATATTATAATAGCTAAATTAGATTTGTTCAATACGAGTATAATTTTTTATTTAGTCTATTATTTTTGAATTAAGACATATAGTTAAGTATCTAATTATGTGCAAAATGATATATTATTATGTAGGTAAGAACGAATTGCGGTAGACGATGAAGATATCACGTTGTTAAAAGTAATTTATTATAAGGAACAAAAAGACCCAGCCGATGACTCGCTTCAATCAACATGTCAATATAACATTGCAACGATACATTTCACTTAATGTTCAACCACCGATGACTGTTATTTTGCGATGTTTTGATACCTACATACCTACATCTGAAATTATAAATAATCGGCACTCCGGTTGCCAACTCACACGCGTAACAAACTCAAAAGGCACCTCATCGAAAAACCAATCTATCAATATTAGAACACAAAAAATAATGCAAGTCAGTTAATAATCCTGAATCGGCAATCGACAATGGAAATAAAGTCACAGTCATTTTTTTAATAATGGCAACTAAGTTTTTTCTTTTTATCGCTACCCTAGGTTCGTTTGACATTTGAACTGGCTGATGACTTAGCCGCCATGATTGATCGTCGCGACCCAGTAAATAAGTGCAATTTAGCGTTTATTTTCCGTTCTAATCAATGCCTGTTATTGTTAACTGCATTAATTTTATCTTTCTTTACCATCCATCTGTTTAATATTTTTTTATAAGAACGATAATCAACAAAGGATAAAAGAATACCGCAAAAAATATTTCTATAAAATATTTACGTACAAATTAGCTGCTGAATGAGGGTAGTAGGTAATCATTTGTCAGTCCACAATATTATTCATGTCTTTGTTTTATGAATCAGTTAGCACTTACTGTAATTAATATCCTATGGTACGTTTACAAAGTTCAAATTAAATTCTTCCGTTACTGTTCAATTTTCCATCTTATCAAGTCTAGGAATTAAGATCCTTAAGTAAATGGAGATATGACTTAAAATTTATTGTAAAAGTTTACAAATGAATATAAAAAGTAATCCTACTGTTTACAATTTATCATCGGACCAAGTATCCGCCCAGAACGTAACGAATCACTAGTAAATAATTGGACCACAAACGTTTCGGTAACATCTTTTGATGTGAGCAAACTTTTAATTTATGTGATTTTAACTATACATGTAATATTCAAAGCTGCATTCAGACATTTTTTGATATATTTGAAAATAATTTCGTATTTCTATTAGCCCAGGAAATAATAACAACTTATCGCTTTGTTGGTACACTAGTGAACCGCGCCACTGAGTCAGTAACGAATAAATTAAATTTGACAGGTCATGTCAGATTGATATGTTCTAGGCTAAATATGTAATTGAATGTGATGCCGGGATGTGGGGGTCTACCGTCCTATTTAAGGCTATGAGGCTCCGCACTATTCAAGCATTATTTGTTACAATATACTTCATAAATTGTGTCCCATTAAAATCAATAGTATTAGAAGTATCATGCGTATAGTGTAAGGTGTCCTATCAGTTATTAATTCAAATGCTTACTTTAATTTAATAATAAGTGCTTCAAGATCAAAAATTTTTTTGACGTAACTCATCAACAACAACGACAAATACAAATTTTGAAGCTTTCAATTAAACTGTACAAATAATTATGTTCGGCCCCTCTCTTAATCAAATTGACGTAAATACAAGTGGCTGTCGGTGCTTAGTAGGTTTTACCGTTATTAAATATCTTGGACTTATAATCCGATAATAATAACTGTCTGAGATCACTTATCGGTGTAAAAATAACACTGGGAAATAAAAAGCATCTTCCTTTGATTATTTCCTAACATGTGTTGTTAGGTTATCGTAACAATATAGGTATAATACGTTGTTGTTTAGTAATATATCAATATGACCCACTCTACCATTACAAGTACTTAATATATACAAAAAATATAGTATAAAAAGTAATATTGTTTAAGTATAAAATGCTTTAAGCCAAAACTCTCATAAATATTTGTGTTATTTCTTAAAATGCGATCAAATAATAACATTGTCATTAATAACAGTCATATTTAATATAAAAGTAAAAGATTTATTTAAAAATAAAAGACTTGAATTATCTTAACTCTTCCACGACACCTGCCCCTAAACAAACTTTTGACACGACCGTTACAAACATTTTTCGGGGGAAATAATTGCACATTTATCCTCCAGAGGGCATTAATTTCCCTTCACCCGCGATTCAGCTCTGAAAACAACCCAATTAGTACATTACTTCTAACTTGTAGATCTGAGACTGCCTTAGGACAGAGCACATCAAAAGAGAGCCTTAGAAAACGAAACGATATATTTTTTTACATTCAATAAACAAGCTTCAAAAATGCTAAAAATGTAGATAAACTGTATCTACGTATCTGCCTATTTTGTGTGTTCGTTAAAAAAGATATTAAGTGATTAATTTTTCAGACTGATACAGGGAAGACGAAAATTAACACTAGTGAAACAATAAACAATTTTTAAATGTAACCTTTAAATAAAAAAATATTCAGGTATGTTGCAAAGATTCGAAATTATGACATTAATTTAATATTAATTATGATCATGACATTCACATTTATGTATAATATTAGTAGGATTTAAAGAAAACTATGACATACGAGTCAAATAGCAAAACTTGTTACTGTTCAAAGCTTTTTGTGTGGCACTGCCTTCTACATTCCCCTTTTATATCGGTCCGAGCGAGAAATCCCTTATTTTTCTTATTTATAACAGTCTGAAGAATTATTATAACTGAATCAGTTAAGTCCTTGCTCGCTACTTGTAATCCGAACCTAAATTAAAATATTCGTCCAACGTTAATTAAAGGGGTTACTTTTTCTCTATTGATTAATTTGCTCAGTGGAATTTTTCACATGTTTCGAAACAATATTGTCGCGTAGATTCATGTGATGGCAAATTTTTTCGCGTACATATATTTCATAGAGAAAATATGTATCCCATGGGAAAGATAGTAATTATAGTAGTATGATGTAATAAATGAATGCCATCTTTTATAAATGACGACGTAGGAGTAAAATATCAAGCAAATTATATTTGGTCCTTACAATATGTAATAGTTACATTCTACATCGATATTCAATTAAAGCAGTAAATCTGTAATACTTCTTCACAGTATAATTTATAATTTAAATGTCTATCGTTGTGTTTAAACTGACGTATGCAGAGCGCAAGTTGAAGGAACTAGACTAGGAGCTTGCTATCTAAAAATGTTTTTGTGTTTAAAAACGTAGTTCAAATGACAAGTTTTTGTGTCTTTTATGAATATAATTATATGATAGCTTTTATGAATATATGATATGATATATGAATGTTTATATAATTATATGATAGCAATATTTTGCCAAGGCATGATATGATATTAGATGGCATGAATATGACAGTAGGTAGTAACAAAAACTTACATGGTATCCTAGAGCTCCTCTGTTAGCGGACTGTTGTAAAGTAGACTAATACTAAATTATGAATAAGTAGTAGATTTTTGTAAAGTAATGTCTGGTACTAATTAAAATTAAGTAAAAACGTATGTAACTAAATGTTTGACTTAGATAAAAATCTGTAGAGACACCTGAAGTTATATTATACACCGATTTCATAATGCGTGAAGGTACCTACCTACTTGTGAAGTATCGCAAGCTCTCGTTCTATACGAGAACATACAATAAAATGCAACGGGAGCGATTAGCTCCAGGCATCGAGTGAGTGCGTGCTCACGATTTGCAGCACATCAAAACCTTGAATACTGCACTTATAATATCGAAACGCAACAAAATACTCCCTATTCCGACTCCTGAAGGACTCTCATTCAATAGCAGATCCGCGTTAAACGAAACTCAAGTTTGAAGCAGGTAGTCTCAACTGTTTAAGGAAGATGCTTGTCTAGAACATAGAACCAGTTTGCGTATGATTGGAAACTTAGGTACTCCAGTATATTGCAGTAACATTGTTTTACCGCATATTACGAATTTACTATGTATTTTAATCACTATAGACAACAAAGATTTAATAGTTGGATTTTAATAGCAAGTGTACAGATTAGTTCAATGTAACAATAATCAGTTGTGCAACAACAATCTGTAACTATACTGCATAGCATTGCCATTGATGCTAGCAAAATTGCAGGTAACTATATTGCTGTTAAACATTACAGTAAAAATGTAGACTGTTTAGAAGCACTGTATTACTTATTAAAATAAAATTGTAATCTGTTCTGACTGACTAACATAACCCAAACTCTAGGAGTTAGATAGCTGGCAGACTGGTTTACTAAGTATAATAGTAGACGAGTTAAGCCTGTATTTTACAAAATTACGTAAATACGTCATAATATACGGGAATAAAGGCGATTTATACTTTCCCTTTTAAGTTGGCTTATATCCGTAACTATTATTTTAGAGACTTCATATTTGGCATAGAAATTAGGTAGTAGGTATGTCTAACTTAAGACTTTTAAAAAATATTTTTTAATATTCCCGCGAGAACTAGGAACTGAAAAAAATCTATCTTTTGCTTCGAAGTCGGCTTATTTCCTTAACAAAATTGCGACAATTTGCCAACGAAGTCGCTAGTGTACAATAAAATCAATTTTCAAAATAAATATTCGTAGTGAAAACACGAAAAAATATTAGGCACGTAAAGTATTCTTGTTCCAAAACCATTTTGATTTTTTGCCGTTTTAATCCAAAAGAATCGTTTAGAGATTATGAAGATAAAGCCAAACATTTTGTAGCGTATGAAAATAATACGTAACAAGACAAGGCAAATTTTCCAACCGTCACTCGGGCTGATAGTGTAAACGGCCACCATAAAAGAGAATTACGTTGTTAAAACAACTGGCTACGATTTTTCTTCGGCTTGCTAGTTGCATCACGCAAACCGCGACCGTATGGGATCCATGTTGCACTAACGAGAATGTTTTGACGTTTCCCTCGCAATATTTTGCACAATATTAGGTACTGAATTACGCTGATTAAACTGGATTGACTGAATACCTACGTAGTATTTTAACAAAAAAAATGATGTAGGTACCTAACACCTAAGTTGATAAGAATCCTTGTAATTTTTTATATCACTGAAACATATAATAATGGTATGTAAATCTAAATAATATAATATAAACCAATAAAAAACAAATAGAATTTACTAGCAATATGAAAATGTATGAAACATAAAATAATTCTGTAAGTACTGGAAAGTACATCTAACTTATGTGATTAAATATCTAAGAACATTTACAAGACATCGAAAATCATAATAACGTAACGCAAATCTAATAAAACATTTTTTAGGGATATGTATCATGAGCTTATAAATGAGCTGTCCAAATATTCTTGTATCACGTAAACAGACATCGCACTTCCGGCTAGCTTACATCATTCCGTCTGTTATTAAGATATCACGGAGGGAACACCTTGGCTACTTTACATAATTCCGGAAACCATACGTTGTGGTGTGGAACGAAACGAATATATTTTCCTAGCTGGGGGCTGGAGAAATGGGAAATCTGGAAATTTATACAATACTTGTTCATTCATAATATTAGTTTGGGCAAGACCATAGTATTTAGGATAAACTGGAAGGTGTTGTGACCATTGAAAGTATAATTATGTGCTATGTTTTATTTATTGTATCGATTTTGTAGGGTTCTATATCGACTTGGTAAAGTAAAAGAAGAAGGTTTACAGAATTAACCACTAAATTAAAATTGTTATTGAGCTTGAGAATGATTCCAATTAAACAAGGAAATTGTTTGTTCAATTATAGGTACAATAAATTAGATTTACATAACCTATATTTAGCTCTCACATAGGAAGAGAGGATGAAACCAGCAACGGAATACAATTGGGTTGTAATAACGAATATAACAATAAATAATGAAAACAAAACAGTACGATTCACTACAAAACTATAACACTATAAAGTAAACTAACCAGAGGCGTAGCACCAATTTTTCAATTAGTGCATTCATTGTAATTTGATGGAATTAATCGAGCATTGTTATGAGCAACAGCTCAATCAGTGAAAATTATTAATTAGCGAACACGAGCGAAACAAGTAAGCAATTCCGTCTGAAGCGAAGCAGCAAGGCACTATCTGTCGATAAAAAGTTGTTGCAACGTAACATAATGCATTCACCGTCGCCACCACATAAAATTGTATAACTATGTAGAATAATTATGTAGATCCATATGATTCACAGTTATATCCAGTTTATCCTTTATTTACAGTTATATCACAGTTTTATCCAGTGGCACACACTCACACACACACATTTGTGACACACTTTGTCCTGTGAATTCCACGTTCCTGTGCATTATAGCAAAGCCTAAAGTCTAAGAGCGCAGTTTTCGCTGACTACAAATTGCCGGTGCACAAATTACAAAATGCAACCACATTATTAAGATCATTGAGAATAACTGAGATCATTTAGGTATTGTTTAAGTATTGTATTTCTAATTGCACAATTTTAAACGCAACCTAACCTAGTTCTATTGGTATGTAAAGTGTGTGAATCGGTAATTCTAGAAAAATCTATGCATTTTTATGCATAATTATTAAAAGTAAAGTACTTACTTTGAACTGTTTCGTTTCAACAGGTTCTTTTAAAGCTAATTAGAAATATAGAAAACCAATTAATCTTTGTCGTAAGTAAACAGAAATTGACGTCCATTGGACACACACGTAAAGAGTGAAGCACACATTAAAAGTAATTTTATAAATCAAAGTAATTTTCATGTTCTGTTTTGCTAAATAATGCAAGTTTGTATTCAAATAACTATGTTTGTATAAATTGTCATTCGTCATAAACTGTCGCACTGATGGGCTCGTCTCTCCACTCCAATAGTAACCTGTACACGCCGTATTCCACGACGCTGGCCAAGTGCGGATTAGCAGACTTCACAAACCTTTGAGAACATTATGGAGAACTCTTAGGTATGTAGGTTTTTTTTCATGATTTTTCCTTCACTGACACCTTCTTCACCGAAGTAACTGATAATTCATTTCTTTTTTATTTTAGTTTGTACAAATACAATGATACGATATTATTGAATTGCGCGGAATTACATATTTTATGAAAGTTATTTTTAAATGTCTTCATTGATAGCAAGGTGAATAGGGTATATATTGCACAATTAGGGTGGAATTGATCAATTACATCCAATCCCAGCCCTTGCAGAGCTATGTTGTCTGTATCTCTAAGGAAACTTAGAATTTTTATTTTTACACCTTAACTTGCAACATTGCTAGTAAGTAGTTCGCCATACTTGACGTCAGTGTGTATTATGAATTATTCGATGTTCAATTGACACGAAGCACCGGCTAGTTACGAAACGGCACAATAATTAAAACTGTTAGCGAATGAAAAAATACCTGAGAATTCAGATTGGCAGATAAAGCAACACGATTGTCTGGGATTGCATATTGAAAAAAACATGCAACAGAGATAAGGCGTTACATGCTCCAGCGACTTAAAGGCATCGCAAACACCGGCTAATTGCATTTCCTACTGTGTTACTACATTGATGCATAACTGATCGATATCGAGGTTGCAAATAAATTTGGATAACAATTAAACACGTATTTGGTTTCTCACTTTCATTGAAGGCTGACATGCGCAGAACATCGCTGCACTCGTTAATTAAATAAATTGGATGATAGCACAATTGCCGTGACTTAGGTTTTGTTATTTACTCATTAGTTTTTTAGTTTATTTATATGTAGGTAAGTTGTTTTTAAATGCTTACACATTCACCCCCATATATAATGTCGATGTCGCAGTTGGCATAGATAACACAAATAATTGCAAATACAAATATCTATCCCGGCCGGGACTCGTACCTCACTTCGCAGACAGGATCAAAACAATCGAGCTACGGGATTGCCAATGAATTAATAATGAATTTATCTATTGCAACTAACATTCCTCAGCCTCAGCCTCTACGAAAGAAAGGAATGTGTTATAAATATGTGATCAATCCTTGAGGCATTGTCATCGAATACGACCGCTGAGAGATACATGACGATTATACATAATGTATAATTTTATTAAACGATCTACAATTATTTATCAATGCTAACGATATGTCTAAATAAAACGTCTTGCGTTCGCTAAACCTTATCCGAACCAGGCTTAACTCTCAAAAATTATCTTCACTGAAGTCGAATTACTGTACCCCAAGTATTAAATCCTCTAAGCCTTATAGGTTTTATTCTGTAAACAACTGCAACGCGCCATAGTTCAATCTTAGCACTGTGGCGTCATGCAGATGATTATAATTTTTACCCCTTTAAAACAGCTTATAGCAGAAATATTTCTCTCAATCAAGTATCAACATTTAGACATGTCAATACATCAATATCAAAGATGTTAGAAAATAATTAATTGATATTCATATACGACATCGATTTATTATCCAAAGTCATCGAAGCATGCAAGCTCTCTATTCTACTATTCTACAGTTTCTTTTGCTTCGGTATTAAGACGCGCTGACACTGGACTTCATTTTACATATGTAGAACATAATTAGTGTGTTAGCGCTGTATATTTTACATGATATCTCACCCAGTTGTAACTGGCCGTAACAGTGTGTAAGCACGTGAGATAGTGTGCGGTGGCTATTATAAAACGAAATGGCTGTAAACCTCATATAACGGATCACATGATGCAAATTTCGATGGCCAAAATGCAACTGAGACCGCAACCAATGACCGTTGGTTTTATGGTCGCGATCGCAATTCACTACATTGTTGTTGCGAATTGCGATGCACCAACCGTAAACCTCAATTATTGCTAATTCTATCACAATAGCATTTAATAATCTATAATATTGCAAATGTAGCGTATGTAGTATAATATTACAACGTATAACATTTTATAGATAGTTCGAAATATTTTTCGTATACGAACACATTTTTTTTGTGGACCAAGGAAATAAATTAATTTGCTCATTATGACATTGTATCCAAATAAGCAACAATATATTTTTGTTTTAATTCGGATACACTGAAAATTTTACTTCATTGTTAAAATGATATCCCATTTATTTAATTATCCCGAAACTGCGGACACAATTTAGAGGTTTTATTGAATCGAACTTTACATGCCAATGTGGTCCTTATTGAAAAGGTTTAAAATTCATTTTATGGCACAGCACAGCAGGAACAGCAGTATCAATAGAAATAGTCACCTACCAGCCTACCACTGTACCTTCTCGTATTATCAGTCCTAACGGACTTTAGGCTTAACCGCAGTTCTTTTACAATAACCAATAAGAGCGATTTCACAATATACGATACGCTAATATTGTCGCACGATACAATGTGGGTGGTAAATGTATATATAGTCCTCCTTAATATTTATTATCTTGCCGGAAGTATTCTTAATTTGCCTGTATAATATGTGATACTCAGCGGCCCTTTGTCTTCGAGCAAACGATTATAACAGTAAGAGTATTCATAAATTTCATAGATTTCTCAGCTAGCGATAACCGCTAGGCACACAGATTAGCCCACCAGGAGAGCAGGATGTACACAAATGATACACAGGTAATCTTCACTGCGCATGTAATATGTACACACACATTATAAAAGTTAACTTATATGTAAAGAAGATAATGACAAAAATTTTGAATGAAGACTGTGTTCACAAATTTATATTGTATACGTTCATTCAATTCGTGATCAACGAGATTATATTTTGTTGAAGGTAGTTCAAATGTATTTGTTAAATTGTACAGTTACTAACTAATTCCATTACTCACTGGGTGATCAGGAAAATTAACAGATATGGCTTCAACCTACATTGACCCAGTACTGAGCAGGGGTAGCTATAGATTATTACTTGTATTTTATATCGGTAATACCTGGTGCCCGCGACTTCGTCCGCGGAAATTTAGACAATGAATTGTCAAAAATTCTGTGATACGAATTTTCATTTATGAATAGGTACTTACCAAATTTCAAGTTTGAAGTAAATCGGAAAATAAATATTTTTATGGTAATAAAAACTTTTATCCGTTACGGGAATGATTTTTCAAAAATCCTTTTAGTTTATCCCCTTTTTTATCCCAATAGGGGGGAAATTCCAACAATCCTTTCTTAGTGCTCCCCTCCATAGATTGAGGAAGCCTGGACCGATTCTATCAGTGGCTCCTCCAACACAGTTGCGAACACTCGACTACTATCGAATGAAAACTATCAGGCTCGACGTTCGACAGCTTAGCATGGAGTCATCCATCCAAACACCGCACCTGAAATTGCCTAACTCGATTGCTATTTACGATTGACGCAAGCCGTGCCTTGAATGCTTACATACATCGATACCAACAGATAGATAGAGGTAGACACAAACACCTCCAATATCATTTTAAATAATATAGGTAGGTACTCACAATCACTTGTAATAATATCCGGAATGATTTAAGCTTATCATGCCAATGCAATACCGATGCACCATTATTATTACGCAAGCTAAGGCACTTCAATTCAATCCCGCTTTCTAGACTGTACAATGTTTACATCACATTGCGATTACTAGAATCGCATAATGAAGTCGTATGTAGTTCCAATAGACAGAACTATTTAGTACAGTAGACAATAGAGATATCCGATTCGTAACAATGCACTTGTATAGGAATTTTAATTGGAAATATGAGCGACAGTTCACTGTTTTGTTTTGCTATCGTTACTATCCGGACTTCGTTCTGTTATAACTAAGACACGTCATGCTTTATGTTATGACCAACAGTTTCCATACGTAGATTTCAAATGCCAATTATCACAATTAAATGAAGAACAACAAACCATCATCAACATTTGTGTGTTCTTTGTTGTTATCGGCACAAGATATAACTTTGGCAACCTTAGTTTAGTACAACTAAATGTTTTCAATGATTAGGGGCTAAACAATATAACTATACCATTGGGAATGTGAGTTTATTACCTACACTTCTATGGCTAGTTTAGAACTTACTGTATACATTAATGAATTTCTTGTAAGCCTAGATTTTATTTGTTAGGTTATGCTAATTTTACAATAAATAACATTTTTTTTTTATTTGGTTACACCAACGCAGATTACACAACACATTCCTGAATGTATCAACACTTTCCATAATTCGTGTTCTGGTATATTATATTATTCGTGTTATAATAAACATGACTTACTTAGTATGTAAAAATAAAAATATAAGTATACCAAATAAAAATTTAACAAACATTTATATTGTAGTTGAGAGATTCGTATTAAGTTTGCAATTTTAAAATGATTTTAGAAATAAATAAACTAAAACAATATTAGATTGAAGTCAATTACACCCCAAAACAAAATGGAGTGGAATGTCCATAAAAAATGATAGAACCAAGGGTTGGCGAATTTCTTTCCGGCTCTGTACATTTATTTAATTAATCACATTCTTACGATTGGGGGTTCGTCCGAATGTCCGAATATTTTGAGTTCTTTTAGGGAACATTATATTGGAAAATTATGCTATAGCGTTTCGTTATGAATATAAATTAACTTTTATAACGAATATTACTAGTAGTTATTTATTTAAAGGTTACTTAAGTTTAATGATATTAGATAAGTTGTAACTTACAATTGCATCATGTAGGTCACATAGGTTACACCTATACTTGCCGTAATAAAAAGAAATACCTACAATTGTTTGTCTTATAATATTGTTTTAAAATTTGGACTCATGAACGTTGATTTTTTTTTTAAATTTCTCATATCTTCACACTGTAACATTAAGTAGCTATATTGAAAATGTAAAACATTCAACCTATTCATGTTTTAAAACGTACCTTTGCTCATATTTTGATATTGAAATGTGTATATTTAAGAAGGGTTCGAATTACGAGTCACTTTGTAACAATCTCACTTGTAATTACGTTAGTCTCACAAAATATGGGGGTGCTGACGTGGCGTACAAATGAAATAGAGTGGAACAATACAGTAATTGTGTATTATTTAAATTTTGTTCTTATTTTTGAACAATTACATAAATTTTAAAGTAGGACAAAATAGCCAAATTCCTACTTTTATAGTGATATAATTGGGTACTATAGAAATGAAAACTCGCCCTAGCATTTAGAAAACAATCGAGCCAGCTATACCATTCAATAACTCAATTTAAAAAAAGGATAACTTTGAGAAAATAATAATTTGTCTTTAGCAACATTTCTTGCTTACTAACACAAGTTGTCACTACACTAATAACACTATACTAATTAATTTAACATGCTACAAATAGTGGTTGTAAGTAATCAAAACAGTTAAAAATGACCGGCAACAGGGGTGTCGACTCCCATCTCTACCATCTGCCGGAATTAAAAACACACACGAAAAAAGAAAATAAAAATAAAAAATGCCAAATCATATCGCCGCTACATCTCGAATGGTTCTTTTTTATTTCAATTTTCGAGGGTTCGCTAAACGTTAGAAGCGAACTCTATTATTCGGTGCCTGTTCCGATGTGACGTAAGCACATTCGGCTCTCAACAACCGTTTGTTATTAAATGTAATAATGTATATCATAACGTATTCATATCTATGATCTCAATGGATACGCCAATTCCATTATTTTGGTGCGCGATTTTATTTTCGTGTAATGCATGATGTGTGCGCTTTTGATTAAGCGGCAAAAATGTTTGGCCTTATTGAATAAATTATAGGGTTGTGAATCAATGTATTGTACAAATCTGTATAAAAATAATTTGCCATTTACAAAGCGATAACGTTATACGAGAACAACATTGATCAATGTTAAAATTACAGCTGACTGTCGGAAAAGCGTTGGTTACCAATAAAGTTCAAGTCACGCACGTGCTTACAAATTACTAGTAAAGAAATAATCTAATAAGCCCACCTACAAAAACGATTCATTATTCCTTTCTTAACATCGCATTACGTCAGTTTCTATTTACCTCAAAATGTTTCATTTGCATAATGGCTTTTTTTCCTGCCATTACTATTTACGTTAATATTCTGATTTGTTTGCGCGGGGGCCGCACGCACAGAAAACATAAAGACAATCAGAATATGGTGGCCATTTATGTAAATATGAATTCACGATACTGTGCTATTATGAAAATTGTAGATCCAAACGGGAGTGGCTCGTATTTACTTAATTCCTTGGGTGTGGTCTGTCCACAATAATTCTACGTTTCGAACTTTAATACCGAAAACATATAAAACCAGTGTCTATCCAAAAATAATTATAGTCACTAAGACACGTGTTATTAAACGTGCAAAATAAAGGAATGGTTTTGTTCTGCGAAGGTTATTAATATTTCGTTCGCGTTTAATCAACAAAACATCAGAAAGCAATGCTCTATTAAAGAGTCCGATAGAATTTCTCATTTCATTCGTCTTAAGTCGTCAGAAACAAAGTGCGGCCTTCGTCGGTGGTGTTATTAACGCGTCTAAATAATTACAGAGCACATCAATCAGAAGGCATATGCAGATAGAGCGTTTTGTGCGAGTCAGCGCACACTCGGCCCACTGTGCAACCCTTTCTTTGATATCTATAATGATATTTTGAACGGAATTATTAAAGAACCTGTCTAAATCAACAGGAAGAGATAAGGATTGTTGATGTGTGATTTTATAAAATTGGTCCGTCAATGAATTGAAAATGTTTCTTTACGTTTAATGAGTGTCTTATTTTACTTTTGAAATGAGTCATGGTCATGTCTATTCATAAAATATTTAATTTAAATTATTCTATAAATTTCATCTTCTACAACTTTATGAATAGGAAAGTAATAAAGTAGGTACAAGTGTACATGTAACTGTTGATTGTTACAAAATTATATTTATTTAATATTTTAATCTGTAATTGTTATTAGAATACCAAATCAAATATGCAAACCAAACACCGATTCTTATAATTAGCAGATTGCCAGTAAATGTTACAGAGACTATTTTTTTTCTGGGGACAAAGAATACTGGTTAGCTTGTTTAGCTAACCAGTATTCTTTTTTAACGTAATGATTACAGAAATACTGAAAAACATTAAGCATTCCAGCACACGGCGGTATTGGTGCGCAATGATCAGCACATTTCGGGTAGAACGCCTCAAATGACTACAATTAAAAGAACAATGAGTAGTTTCAATTCCCCAAACCTAATTTCCTCAGTTCAATCGTGTAACTAAATAAAAATGTTACGCTCCAACATATTAATAAACTCAAACATAAAAAGCCTTGACTACATTTTTTTGACTTTATGCTAGATACCTATTTTAAGTCTTAGTTGAATCATACTTTACAATCGTTCTTCAATCAATATACATACAAGAACGCACAGCCGACTACTGAACACAACAAGCTCAAATTTGGCATGTATATTCCTTCGGGATGGTATGGGAGCACTAGGAAAGGATTTTTGGAAATTGGCGGGCGAAGTCGCGGGGGAAAGCTAGTTTATTAATATTATACATTTGTGTTTTGTGTTGTGTTTGTCAATCGATAAAGTCAGTCGGAAGTTAGATACTATTCGAAATATATTAAGGTTATAAAAGTACTATACCTACGTATAAATAAAAAGTAAAAATAATTAATTACTTTTTAACAAAGGACATCCCGTTTTTTACTATCCGTAAAAGTTCCTATTTTATAAACACCTTGACTGGTAAAAGTGAGTTTAAAATTAAAGATATTTTATACACATTTTTTTTCATAACATCCGACTCACATTTGTGGTAAGTTATATCCTAAATATTATTACTGCTATAATGAAAATCTACTTTGAACCTGTGACTGCTACACAAAAACCGTTCATGGTTGATTCAACTTCTTAGCTCGCTTGATTTGATAAGCCTAAGAATCTGTGCTTGGAAACATCAGGTGACATGAATTAAGAGAATAACGGTACAAAACCCTGTATCGTGGTTGCCATAACAACACACAACACAAGAACACACATAGGTACCCAGACCGTGAACAGAATCAAACCCAGGACTCTTGGAACGGTGATCCGGCATAGTACCCATAGCGCCATGTTCAAGTTTGTTAAATATTTCAACGTAAAATACCTAAGTATAAAGATATTAAAAATAAATGATTATAAACACGAGTATCCTTTTGATTTAATTTTGAATTTGCTCATTTTCACGGTATTCTAAAGTATACATTACTCACCAATAAATGCTATAAAATCAAAGGATGAGACAATAACAAAGTCCGTTATTTCTCTCATCAAAACTTGAGCTTATACATAACTGAATGTAGAGTAAATGTGTCAAATTTGTATTCTAGTATTACTATATCTAAACGTCCTTTTCCAGGCAATGATTATACCAAAACCCTAAGTAAAGCTGAATGGTATACCAGCTATACAAGTGCAATACATAATTATAATTATATTTTAAAAACTTTTCCATCACGCGTTACTAAAAACGTTTCCTAGAAAACGTATCCTAACCATTATTTTATATCTTAATCATTTATCCAAAGGAAATGATGTTACTATTTATACGAGCATTGTCTACTAACGAACACATGAACGATCTTTAAATATAATTTTATGATGGTAATAATACAAAAATACATTGATCAGCTGTCTTCATAGTCATGAAAATAATAATTAGTCTTTTGGCCCTGACAGAGTACTATGATCGCACTGGGCTATCGGGCACGCGTCAATATTTGATGGACATCTTCACCCGTCATCACTACATTATATTGTCATGACTAAGTTCCATTTTACAATTGATTCTATCAAAACTCCTGCTACAATCTCAACCTTGCTGCATACGGAATAAAGCTTGAAATAAGAATAGAAAACTGACCGGGGGCCCGCTTTTATTGGTTAGTGTTGTTGCTCTGTCTTTGAAAGCAGTCTAATTAAGTTTTTTAGACTATTGAAATTCATTGTTGATTGGCAGATGGCGCTAGCGGCAATTTAAAATAGATACATTACTTTCAATCTCCAAGCACGAGTACCGCTTGAGCTGGGTTTACGTTGACCTTTGCGATAATAATTGTTCATATATCATATAGGTGTACATATGGGTACCTGTGTTATTACTATATTGGACGGATAAAATACTTTTATAATTTAGGAATCTTCGAATTTCTTTGCTCGGCTTTGGATTCCCTAGAATCATCAATAAATTTTTCTGTTTAGACGCACTGTAAACCCCTTTATTCTAATCCTCCAAATTGCTCTCGTTATTCAAATAGCAGTTAAACGTTACTAATCGTCAGAGCCATGTGGCGGGCACGATCTGTCGTGAGAGAAATGTAACAGCGAGGAATCATAGAGAATCCATCAACATCAGCGCAATACCGATCACAAACATGCCATCAATCATAAAACATCAGAAAGGATTAAAATCTACGTTGCACCTTCCGAAGCTCGAGTACCCTTGTTTTTCTCTAACCCGTAAATACTGAGGGGCGTAAGTATGGCCCGGGGGCGGTAAATATTATAAAGGGGGACAGGGAGTACCCCCCGCCCCTGTAGGGGGGCACTATCCCTTATCGCGAGCGTTACCCTCGCGAGCGCGGCTGCTAGACTGCCAAAATGTGGGGCAAATCGATTCCTCTGTCCCATTTTTGTGCATCTGGACCACTATTGATTTTCCACTCGTGGGGCGAATCGATATTTTGTTTGTTGTACTTGCGGGTACTGTGTGACATGCGATAGGGTGCATGGAGTGGACGTCTTTAAAGGATAATCTTATATTCTTCTTCTAGGGATATATGTAGTTAATATGACATCATGAGTTGAGAACATTGTTTTGTTTATACTTATAACTATGTAGATTTATGATACTCTGTATCACGTCATATTGTGTCTCTTGCTACATATTATATTATTGAATTAACTTTACAATAGTGGATTTGTGAATAAAGCAGATTATATTAAGATATTTCTATCGTGTGTTGCTGTATGTTTATGGGTAAGAAGATTTAAATATAAGTTAATTTACAAAACTAATAATGATGTCATCTTATCATCTACAAAACAAATGTATTTTACTGTTTTATTCCTACTATAAACGTTGCAAAAAATATTACCTATTTCCAAAATTGTAATCACTTCTTTAGTTGTTATATGTTTATGCAGACTGCAACAGCAAATTAAAATTTTGATATACTACTTAATGTCAGTCGGAGGAGCCGTAAAACCGAAACAATGTAACCTTAGCATGATAGCGATGATTATTATAAATGTCCGCTGGCCTGTCTATATGAAGTAATTTTATATGGCCCGTAAATTACTTTTAATCGGAATGAGAGTTCTGACAGCCTGCACTGCAACCATTTCGAACAACTGGCTCAACTGTGTTGCCCGCAAATATGGGCCCGACGATCCGAATATCGATACGTCTACTTGGTAGCCATGTCAATGGGTTTAAATAAACATAAATATGTTTTATCTGTAGTGGGTACTCACGATTTTTGTATTTCATACTGAAAAATCAATTTAAATACCTAGTTACACACTAAAACTTTAAGTGTACGCTTAATTTTAAAGTAATATTATGAAACCAACTCATTTAACGTACACACTCACTTAACATCATATATCACATAAACGTATAATCTATATCTTAATAATGAAGATAACATAATGTAGGTACCTATCCCATTAAGCATTTCGTGCATGGGCATGATAAAATGTCAAGTTATAGTAGTTAAAGTTTATAGGTATGGAGAAGAAGTGCAGAAAGCTAAATTTTGTATACCCATTATAGGTTGTGTTGAAGATAAATTTATTAAAGAAAATTAAACATTCATCATGTACCTACGTTCATACCGTCAATGACAAATCGTACAGTTGAACAGAGTTATCAATTTTAATAACGACTATACTTAGAGAATAGTTTAGTACATCCTTGGGATACTAATCATAGAACAAGAGTAAGTACCCATAAACCCCATTAACAGAACGTATCGATAGGATTACGGGGCTGTTGACTATAGGTTCTTAAAGAGTAACATACTCGTAATTAATAACTCAAGGAAAAATAGATATTTTTAAGCCTTATTTTTAACAATGACTAACGGGAACGCACTTGTTATAACTGATGTTCAATGACTACTTCACGAGCTATTTTACCTAATAAACCTGCAGTACTTACCGAGGTAATTAAGCCTAAAGGTCTTCATAGTCAATAGGTCGTAGAATTTTTTACAGTTCCCTTGAGACAGAACTGCCAGCACACCTGCTGATTCTGGTGTTAAACAAGTTGCCTGATGCAATCTTGCGTTTCGCTAAAGTGGTATTGAGACAGGTATGTTAACTATTAATGAGGTGTACCATCATCTTCAAAGGTAGTAATATATCTATGACCAACTTTTCATCCTATCTACTCCTTTATGCTCTAAAAAAAAATTACTTGAAAAAACTGTCGCAGTTTAAACTAATGACATTTTATTGTTATGCGGGTACTCACGTTTTATGTCGAATGTCGCCGTAACCACGATCGATTTATCGGCTTACGGCATCACATCATAAGAATTATAACAATAATTACAATAAAATTAAGAGGACACTCGATAGTGTTCTATTGATTGTATGATTTTAAACTTAACACATCGGCGTTAACTTTAAAATCATATACATTGCTGTGTGAGGGCTATTGGGCATAATAAGGTTGTGAGGTCTTAGTTCCATTCACACTATTGCAAGATACGGCTGTATAAGTAAGTACACAGTAAAAAAAGCCAAGTTTTAGCCGTAGTGAGAATTAACCTCATAACTTAGATTATAGATTATGCGAGAATATTATAAATTAAAGAGAATATAATAATATAAAAAAAACTTTTATTTCTAACTAAAACACGGGAACTTTATAAATAATAGCGAGAACCAAAGGGTATTAAAACAATTATCGTTCACACTCACACTCTTACTTTAGTTACTTTAACAATGTATATTCTTAGCCCTGATTATAAATAACAAAAATAATATTGAGGCTATAAAACGCAATTTACTATCTTTAAACCCGGAGCCTTCTGAGTACATTTGATACTGACCTACATGGTTTTTTAGCCGTTCGTTTTTAAATTGTTGCGAATGTTTTATTGGATTTTATTACGAACCGTATATCAGAGTTTAACGAGCGTTAGTCGGGGTTTAAGTAGCCCTTATCTCGTTCGTTGCTTTGTTGTAAACATTTTGAGTTGTTTGAGAGTTGGCGCGATACAGCGTTAACTCAGCTCCGGTACTAGAAACAAATACCAGCCATTTCAATAAATACCGGTTAACAGATACGAACTAACGATTCTTCAAAGCTCGCCGGCGCCACCATAATTACAAATACACGGCTTGTATACCCCTTTGGTAATAAAGTTTACTCTACAACTATTTAACAAATTGCAATATTAATCACGTTTGAACTAAACGAACATGCTGGTAAAATTTAGCGTCTGTTTTCTACAACTATTTAATTATTCATTATGATCACTTTTATTAACGTCACTCTTCTGGGTTTGAGTCTCATAATCTGAAGAGTGGAAATGAGAATATTTTAATGAATAGCTACTCATCATTTCCTTTTGCACTTGGCAAATTATAGTAAAATAGGTGATAACTCGATGGATTAGAGTTGAATTCGACCACAAATCTATCAAGCTGAAAACTATCCAAAACTGATACTAGAATCCATTGACTATAATATTACTAATAAGTCAATGCTAGAAGCATACAGACATCAATTTTGTACTACTTACAATTTACATAGTATATTTTTACTGTTCTTTTCTAGTAAGATTTTACTGCAAATCAAATTAACGATGTGCATGACGAACTGAACACGGATAGCCAACAATTTGTTTGTTATATCAAGATGAAAGAATATTTATGAATGCAGATAGATAGGTGTGGGTTATAATTTAGCGTACAATTAGCAGATAAGTGCGTCTCGTTCTCACAATGGCGAGTAGAGCGAGTCACATAAAAAGTCATTCTCTTGCATTTCCTCCTTCTATTGTCTCGATACTAATCTGCATCGGATTATTAACCGCGTTCGAGTATGGTCGGAAGAAATATTTTAATGAACGGTCTTTTGTTTTAACACATACAATGCTATAAATGTTCTTATCCTTTCAGTCGGTCTGTCGATATAAAAGTGAATATAAAAGTGAGGATATCAGCGAATGAGTCAGTGGTTAAGTAAACCTATCTTAAAAAATAATATTCAATAAGTGTATAAGTATTCTGTATAGTTAGGATATTGATTTATGTTACCTAGGTATTTGACACCAAAATGGTCATTTTAGGGCTAAGTTTTGCAGGTTCAGTCAGGGAAGAGTAGGTAAGAAAATGATGATATGTTTTTAAGTTATGTTTATAACAAAGTAAAATTTCTAGTTAAGGTATTCCAGGCTGAAAATATGGCTACCATACTAACTTATTCAATATTTTTTCCATGCAATGTTGATAATTTTTTTCTCAGCCATAAATACCAATCGCATATGACATATCCATTCCATTCATCAGTGTCGTTCATAAACATTGCCACGAGTACACACACGGCTCGACAAAACGCAACGTCGCTGGTGTGAAATCAATCACCTTTCTACATTTTTTCTGTATACACTACTTTCCTAAGTAGAACAATGTTCAGTATAATGTGTCTAAGTATTTACCCGCGCAGTTTATACGTCTGTAACAGTTCATCTCATGATAAACGGCAATGACTCCTTCTTCCAACTATAATTAAACATGATTAGAGCTCAACACATGGTGAGCCGCAATTATAAGACGTTACAACGGCTACCGGAGCACTGCGATACACGCCATGCGATAGTTTCTATCGACCATTCAATAACTAGCACGGAAGCGAACTTTAATTAACCGCTCGTTATTTATCTGTCGTTAACTTTTTCCTATAATTTGATTACCTTATCGACATCTGCGATGAAAAATCCTTTCTCCGTTTTATCATTCGGAAGTACAAAACGACGGCGACGTCTTCGCGTCACCCGCTCGGTTCCCAAAGTACATTTAACTTGTGGATTGTAGGTAGTAAGCACGTCGTTCCCAATCCATTCAAATCCACAGTCGTGAATGAATCGAATGGGAAAGAGACGGCCAGATGTCGGGATCCGAGTCGCGAGCGGGACGAAATTTCAATAGTACGCGAAACGGAAATAGAGGCCGAGAGGATTCCGTCTAGCCGGAGGGATTCCCTCGTGTCACTTGTGTGCGTTCGTTTTTCGAATTGCACGAATGTTGGCGTGCGTTCCAACTGTAATCTTCGTTTGTATTCGGAGGGTTCGTCGGCTGCGTGCTGTCGGCCGCGTTCATTCTTTCCGTTCCGTCTGAGGCCCCGGAGAGAGCATTTCCCCAGCTACTTGTTGATCAGTTGTAATAAATTGCCTCCATGATATTCCCATTGTGGAAGAGTTTGTCGCTTTACTGCCTCGGAGGAAATTGCGTTTCCTTAAGCCACTCCAGTTTATTTGTCGCGCCATTGTTCACAGAATTATTTGCCGGTTTACTGACTGGTGAATTGTTTTGTAAATTTCGTGAATTGCGTTGATTGATGAAATCGGAAAGTGATAGTTTTCAGTTAGATAAAAGTATTCCAACAAAAGTGTGATGAGAATTAATTGCAAAATCATAATGCAAATAATCTTTTCTACGTTTTAAATTTAACTGCGCAATGCTGATTATTATCATTGCGCGCGATGTTTAATAAATAAATCATTCGCGTAAAAACTGTTTGAATATACATTGGCACGTCTAAGTGGTATTTGCATTATCGGCAGTAGTTATACGGAAATGTAGAAAGTAAAGTGGCGTCAACAACGCATCCATTTGGTTGAAGCGCGCAATGAACGGAACAGTGACGCGAGCCGTCTGCTGTCTGGACGGCATAAATATTATAATTATGTATATCCAATACGTAAAGTTGTTGATCAATTAGAATCCTAGATCACCTACGTTGTACGTAGGTACGTCCGGGATACGAGGCATAGTCAAGCACGATGGCCAAATGCGGATTAACAGATTTTAACACACCTTTGAGAACATCATGGGTTTACTCTTAGGTGTACGACGTTTGCTTCCACCGAACTAAACACATATTTTTTGAAAATTAGAGGTGCGTGAACGATTCGAATTAAAAAGAACAATGCAATAGCAACTTAATACCTAAAATTAAATATATTTGCTGCTTCCATTTTATTTAATATTTCCCAACAATACCTACTACAATTATTATGTTTCTAGTTCTTTGTACATAGATGTAAAATAGTAAAAATCGCTTGTATTTAGTACCACCTTTTAATCCCAACCACATTATTTCCATCCAAGCGTTTATTATTTTTCTCATGATTAATAGACACATGTTAATATTAATTGTTCAAACCATTAATTACGGACATCATGTTAAGCCAAATAAATAAAAATATCTCATCAATTTACCTCAAGGTATTCTAAGTTTTGCTCGTTTATAATTGAGTGAATGAAATGCCTGACTGACTCTACAACAATCACCTTTCATTACAAACATAAAATGTACATAATAAATTAGTTAAATTACACCTTGTTAATTTTTTTTATCGCAAACTAATAAACTGTTGATTTTTTTGTTATAAATTTTCCCAATAAATTAAACAATTCCGTGCTTCGGAGGGCACGTTAAACCGTCGGCACGGGTTATTTTTGAATAAGCAGTCGTTAAGCCATGTCGGAGGCCATCAGGCTGTAAAACAACATCCGGCATTGGTTTGCCAGCAATCAATTCATTGAGCAACTCGCCACATATAAGTAAGTGGAGTTTGGTAGAGTCCTGTAAATTGCCATAAATCGATAAGGAAGTCATTGTCTGCAAATTCCTATTGATAATAAGCTTTATTATTATCCTATTGATAATAGTAAAGCATTTGACCTTAAAAATTATGCGCATGATGTAGGTAATTTCAAAATATAAAATTTCAATGATGATTGAAAACTTTTATTTAATTTTGTTACACAAAACTACGTCATTTGAACTTTAAAAGGCTTTTATTTTATCTCAATACAAGAATAGTTATGTTATGCTAGTTATGAACTATCTTATAAAATAATGTTCCCAGAGACGATTTCAAGATGCTATAACAGCTATTAATATTCATAGAGGTCCGTCACCTATCTAAATTACAATAAACTAAATTAAAGTACGTAAATAATATATCTAATAGGTACGCCGCTCTAGAAAAAAGGTATCGTTGTTATACCAAAGAGATACTTCACTAATTCGCACTGGGGCAGCGTGGTGGAGTATGCCCTAGGCCACCTCATCTATGAAGAGACCCGTGCTCTGTAGTGGGCCGTATATAGTAAATAGGTAGAAGCCAACTGCACAATAAGGTAAGTAAAAGCGTCACGTGTATAAATTATAGCCTGTAAACCGTAATCCCATAAGTGATACATTTGTTTACTAATGAATTTATCTGGCAGCACGTGTCTCAGACACCGCATTGCGGCGTCTTGGTTTAATATTTCAATGAGTACGACCGCTTGGACCCTCGCCAGTCCGAGTTCCGCTACTTCGGACACCGTTCATGATATTGTTCCGCACATCTGCTAACTACACATACATATCTTTGTAATTTCCCTCCGGACAACGCATATTAGGTATGTGGCCAGTGCGCATTACATATTACAAGCTGTAATAGGATAATACATAATAATATGCAACAATGTCTCTTGTGTACTTAAAGTGGACTGTAGCTTTCAGTTAGTTTAAACGTTTTTGTTACGCTAAAAATAACAACTCTGAAAATGGTCTGAAAATGGTTTATTTAAAAATGATTCTTGTGTTTATTATTAGCTTTATAAAGGTAGTATGGGTCTAAAAATAAAGTATAAAGCAATATCGAGGTATAATATTTTGCGTAATACCTAATATAAAGTCATGCGGGCGGAACTCAAACCCAGCTAATCGCACTTGCGTAGAACAACAACCAATTAGTTGGCCCCACACATACTGTTTAAAAAATTATGTTCATTCGCACTCAACACTCTTCGAGTTCGTGTAACATACGTTTTTAATCGACATAACTCATCTTATAATTTACTCAACAGAGTTCAACGGAGTGTAAAATATCTATGAAATCATAACAAATGAAAACTGTTTGAAATTATTTAATTAATCCCTCCGTATTCGTCTATGATCCATTACAACCGGATTTCGTAAATAAGATTTCTCATTACATAATACACTAGAGGATGACCGAGCTTTGCTCGGTATTTTATTTTTATTTTTATAAATTGTGTTTTTTGGAAATTATATTTAAGTACCAATAATAATATTAAGAAGACACAAATAATATAAATAAACAATTGATTTTCATTTAACAACGCCATCTATTCTGCTGTTGTGTCGTTAAAGCAATTAGTATTAGTATAGTAGTATTATTATTCGCCAATAGATGTCAGGAAGAGTCATATTTTTCAGTTTAAATTGGGACTACTCAAACGCCATCTGCTGTCGTGTCGTTAAAGCAATTAGTATTAGTAGTATTATTATTATTACAAAAACACGAATAAAATGACATTTTATATAAATGATTCCTAGCTAGATCGATTTATCGCCCCCGAAACCCCCTATATACTAAATTTCATGAAAATCGTGTGAGCCGATTCCGAGATTCCAATTACATATATATATATATATATATATATATATATATATATATATACAAGAATTGCTCGTTTAAAGGTATTAGATTAATGCAATGCGAATTCAAAATGAATAAATCAACACTCCATAGCTCAAATACCACACACCATACACGGTTCAACATACGCTTGTGACACATCGCACATTGGTCATCACAAAGGCAACCGTAAAATACTTTTAAAATATCCTTAATCCTTCAGTCAAATCCAAAAGCTTGTAACAGTCTACAAAAAATGTATCCGATATTCCGTCACACCTACCGGCTCTACAAAGGTAATGAGGCAGTTATTTCAGTGCTTTGTTTATTTACAAAATATCACTCCGTTTGAAGGCGGACCATCAAAATGCGTCGTAAAGCTGAAAATTCCATAAAAAGTCGTGTTGATGACCTCCGTAATTGTACCTCGTTCTTTGTCAGTCGCAGAGACAATGGACGGAACAGTACGCTTTGAATGTATTGATTAAGAAATAAGTTCCGATTCATTAGTATAATGCTATTGACATCTACGCTACTAATTAAGTTTGTTAGCTGATTGTACTATTCCATTTTAGAAAAACGTATTAAACGGTCGAATGAACAAACGATTTTTTTATTTAAAAGGCCAAGCTAAGGATGGATGATATGTAAGCCGCGATTTTTTAACAATCATTGGACAAAATATTTTTTTACACATTTAAATTACAAAACACTGTTCAATACCCAATATTTTTAAACTAAAGTAAAAGAGACCTGCTAAAAGCGTATAAAAAAATATAACCTACAGTGCAGGCGTGATCATGTGAGTAACCAATGGAAAACAAACCCTTCATTCCTTACTGTCTTTGTACGTAATACAAAAATCAACTACTAACGATACAAGACAGCTAGACGTAGTAAAATCCCAAATACCTACCAAACACCAAGACACTTGGTAAAAGTAAAAAGAGTTGTACAAATAAGGACAGTCACAATCACAACGCGAACACCCCGGTCCCGTTCGCCGGCGTAACCCGATCCCTCCTCGTTTATCTGCTGTCGAGCAATTATTGAAGCGTGAAAAGGACCGTCCACCTATTATTATATACGTTTTATAATGCGGGCGAAGCGTTCTTAAAAATATCGCGTTTCCTAGCACACGATTATACCCCATCCCATATGACGCGGTGCCCTAACTCGAACTAATGAAGTTAACACGCTCAAAAGTAAGGATTACCTGTGTTGTGAACATGGTGCGAGTCAATTTTATAATGCACGTTCATTTTGGTTTGTTAACTACCGAATTTTATTGATCACACTATATACAATTTATATTTCATTGTATTTTACGTCTTTGGTGACTGACTGACTACACACTGTACCTATAACACTTGTTCATATTTATTTTTATATGAATTCTGTGCACCGGAATTTAATTATGATTTCAAAACGCATTCCAATGACAGTTATTAGGTACCTACTTGTATTTATTTCAGAATTTTTCAGAGTAGATATTCCACAATTATGAGTGTTTTATAAGCAACGATTTGACGCGGCTGGCAAAAACCAGATAACTCCGAACGATGCACTCACGTAGGTAACAAGTATAAAAACACGTTATTTGTAAGCGGGATTTCTTAGTGGATGAAATCACTGGAATCGTAATGGTGGAAACGTGTCAATACAGATTAGTTTGATTCGGCTTGGCCGCACGGAGATCGGCCTCCATTAATATTTAATTTTAATCTTATCTCCAGTTGCTTTACTACGTATCTCTATAGCATCACAAATATTGCGTTTCGTTTTTTATTTCGATACCAGGTATGATTTGCGTGTTGTATTTTGTTTGTTAAAGTATTTTGGAATAATTTCAACACTTGCTTGACGAGTCGTAGAGCTATTTTAATTGAAACATGCTTAGCTTGTTCTTAGATACCTATTCAGTATTTATTTTAATTTCTTTTTTCAAGATAAATTTATGTATTTACACAATGGTATAATACAAATACACAATGGTTAAATTTCTTTACCTAAAAAAAATCCTACTGTACGTACGTTTGGTGTAGGTACGAGAAAATAAAACATTATTTATCTATCTGATTCAATTGAAAATATTTAAGTACCTAATTTTAAACTAATAATTCTGTTTAAATTCAACTGCGGATCAATTTTCGTTGTTAATAGGGACTTTTCAAAATATAAATGCAGCTTCATAGTAGATATACCTATTCCTATCTAAGTAAAATAAAAACCAGTGGTATAGTACGCAATACGCAATTAATTAAAATTCAACATAAAGTTTGCTAAAAATCTATTTTTACCTGTATACCTACGCCGAGAGGTTTTTTGCTTAAAACGTAAATGCGAAAACTATGAGGCACCTGTTTTTAGGAGCAATTGTAACATTCATTTCCAGCTAGGTTTTTCTTTGTATTACAACAATTGTTAATTAAAAACTAACTGGAATTGAGAGTATTAGTTATCAAATTAGGCGGATCAGTCGACGGAGGGCGCCAGTCGGGCAGGCAGCGACGCGTGAACGCCAATAGACACTGCATCATCAACTCTGCGACGGTACTTCAATATACTAATCTTTTATCCGCTAAATTGGTTGATCTTAACGGAATTTTTACTCAACTTCTATTGAAAATAGTTTAGAGGAGTTTCATATAGTAATTTAATGAGAAGTTAAAGTTAAAATAGTCGTTCTCAATCATTATTTAAACATAAAGGTAGTTCAAAAACATTTTGAGTATTGCAATATATTTTAATAAAACCGTATTAAATTATAAATGCTGTAGGTATAACCTGCCTATAATACCTACAGCAATAATCAGTAGAGAAGTGTGGGTAACTGTAATAATCTAACTACAACTACATCATCAATATAAATGAGCTATTATTACATCTAATTGCTTTTTATAAGTATTTTATAACCTGTCATTCGAAGACAAATAGCTAAAGATTGTAAAATCACACTTGGAGTAGGTAATTAAGTCACCGTTATTACCTACAGTATTTTTATAACAATTCTATTATTAATTTATATCGCGCAATAACTAGTCTTGGCTGTCTATTTCCGTAATTTGAATAATAATGAATTGTCTTAAAAGCGCATGCATGCACTCAAAAAATGTAAAATTTTAAAACATAACACCGAACTCAATCTACAAACAAAAAGTTGAAACGAAGGTATTGTTGCATGGATAATCGATACGATAATAAAATTAAATCACAAAACAGAACTAAAACAAACATGAATATAATTAAATTACTATTAAATATTATACGCTTTGGATTCAAACGAAGCATAATCTGTTTATCAAACATAACCCAAATTTAATGTTATTATGGTCTTGTGCTATTTAATCTGTTAAATGAAAATGAGCATAATGACTTGATATCAGTATAAAACGGAATATAAAAGGGAGACTTCGAACGGTCGAGGCCCCGTACGTTTCCTCCCAATAAACAAACATTAAATATTACCCACGCAAAGCGTCAATACGAGCGAAAAAATTAAACTTTATGTATCCCAAACGCACTGTTGCCGCGGACATTACATTTTTAAAATCGCATTCAGGGAAGGCAGCGCCTATATAGGCCTACCCACGACCGCTGCGCGCTCCCACAGCAAAACAAGATTTTTTAATCTAACTTTAGCGTTTGTAAAAATTACTACTCAAATATTTACGCCTCGGCCACTAATTAACAGAGATTTAACCCTTCCGTCGCCGAAGTACGTTTTAATATTTAACCCGGTGGAAATATTTGGCGCGTATTAAAACGTGAAAAATTAATGGCACGCGGCTCCCCGACAGAGATGCGGCTCCCAACGCAGCCCCAGGGTTGTCTTTACCCCATTGTGCACAGATACACACGGTACTTCCACCCACACCGCATTCAATTGGTAACGTATTAGATTTCAGCATTTGCAAATTAATAGCGAGCTTTAGTAACTTCGGGATTGTGCATATTTTGGAAGCGGTACGAACTATCGATATAATTGAATAATTATATATTCGACATACCCAAAATATATGTACGTATTTTTATGACATATTTGTATACCAAGGTAAACAAAACAATAATAATGGGTGCGTTGGTGAAAATAAATATAAACTAACGAAAGAAACTGAAATAAAAAAAAACAACACTAAAAATATCACACACCACGATCACTTAATCGATCTAAACATAAACGTGTAAGTAAACTAAACATCACATTCACAGATCCGATGCGATGTCGCGGTTGAAACGTACCTTGCCGTGGTGCAGTCGCGGTAGAGCACGTCGAAGTCCTTGCAGGAGAGCAGCTTGCAGCGGTTGACGCCCGGCTGGATGGCGCCCAACCCGCGCAGAATGCGCACCTGCTCCACGTTGCACACCAGCGGCACGATGTCTAGCCGCTTCAGCTTAGTGTACACGGTGTGCAGCCCGCCCACCAGGTGCTTCAGGAACAGCTCGAACGCCTGTGGCAGGCACAGCATCGTGTCCCCCTGGATGATGAACGCTGCGACCTTCTGTCCGCGGTAGTCCACCAGCTTGCACTCGTTGGCAGACGGGTCCGAGGTGGAGATCGGCGGCGGGCTGCCGTAGCGCGGCGGGCCGTGGTGGTGCGCGGCCGCCATGAGCTCGAGCGGCGAGTGGTGCATCATCTGCAGCGAGCCCAGCAGGCCCAGGCCGGGCGGCGGCAACGGCAGGCGCTGCAGCAGCTGCGGCGGCGACAGCGCGCGCGCGGGCGACGCCGCCTTCACGCGCGGCGACCCGCCGCTGCTGCCGCTCACCTCGCTCGCGGTCGACGCTGAGTCCACGGCGGACTCCATGCTCGTCGCTCGGTCTATGCGCGCATCACACGCCCGTCGCGCGCGGTGTGTCGCGCAACAATAAATAAAAAGGCCTCGCGGAGCGAGGGCGCGGCCGCGTGCGCGCGCCCGCCCCGGTGCCGGCGAGCTATTGGCCGCCCGCCGGCGACCCGGCGCCTCCATTGGCAGCCGGCGGCGCGCCGGGGTCTCCGCCCTTTTTTCCGTTGCGCTGCGAGCGCGCGAAGAAACGTTTCTGTTTCTTTTGGGCACCGAGCGGAGCGGTCGCGCTGGGGGTGTATTGATAAGAATGTCACCGGCAATCAATAGGAGGCGAGATGCCGCCGCGGAAGCGTCGCGACCGACTTCCGTATTCTACATTCTACTTATAATTCCATGAGATTTGAGCGCTCTATTTTCATTTGAATGTTTGTTTAAGTCTGTACATATTATTTCTTATGTTGATTTATTGATGGTCTAAACCTACATGAAATAGGTACCTAAATGGGGTCGTAGTACATCGCCGGGTGGCCGGTAGCGGTAGTGAAGCCGCCGATTTGAGCTCATTCAAGGCTTGTTGTTGTTTTTAGCGAAGGTCACGGCGATGCCCACCTTAAGGTCTTTAACCTTCAAACCAACTCGCTGCCTGGAGTTTTCGTTACGACGTACAAAATAATTAAACGACGTAACTAAATATTTTAAAGGGTACTTCACTGAGTTATTTAATAAATTAAGGGTGGGAATCTTTAACATCGTGTAGGTATTAATTGCTTGAAATGGTCGAGATTTGTACATTGGGACGTTAAGTGTTAACTAATAATTTTCTTAAAGGTTCTAAATAAAATTAAATTTTATTTTTATTTTCATTTATTGATGTCGCTGATTGTCACCGTTATCCAAGTGAGTATTGCATAGCTACCTCGAAAGGTGTTTCAATCTTGAGATTAATAAACTGTATTACTAAAAACTCAAACGAATTGTCAATATTACCTATATAGTTATGTACATATATTGTATATAAAACTCTTCTGTTACTGAGTGACTGACAGACAACGTACCTACCTACAGCCGAAACCACTGAACGCAAGATGCTGAAATTGGCATGTAAGTAGGTATGTTCTTTAGGGGAATAGGGGAGCACTAAGAGAGGATTTTTGAAAATTCCCCTCTTAGGAAGATAGAAAAGGGATAAACTGAAACTTTTTATTTCTTCAATGGATTCACTTGAAACTTTGTATACCTATAGGTTTCGTAAAATCGCGTATTAACTAATAATACCTAAACAATTTGATCTAGTCATTTTAAAATTCTAGGTATTTCTTTTTCTCAAAGTCTTCCATTTTTCTGCGTTGCCTGAAAACTTTTCTTTATTTAAAAACAATTTAAAAGTTACCATAAGAAACATGATTTGTTCTTCAAATAAAAATAGTTATTATTTGTTTCAAAATGGGTAGGTTACGTTAGACACTTATGAAAACGGATCTTGGGTTATTGTGAAGAAATCATATGAGTTTTAAATATACAGTACTATATTTAAAACTCATATGATTTCTATAAAACTATATAAAAGAGCAAGATATGAGTGCAGGATCATTTGGCAAATTTTAATTAATTGCTATTTTGTATGTCAATGTGTCTCTGTTACAGCTACAATCACTCAGTCCAAAGTGGCGCCGCCCTGGTGGCAAATAATCACACGATAACTCTAAACATATTATGAACCCACAATCTCAACGTTGCCGTTGGTAAGGTGCGTTCCAATTTACACAAACAGTAACCTATCCCAGCTACTTGGCCCAGTAGCTAAACCACATTCTTGTGGTTGATTTTTTAATATGGATGGGCAGAGACCATACAACATCAAGTGGAGCGAAGTTCCCCTTTACCACACTACTTTTGCACCAAATAATATTTCATATTTTTATTGAAGTGAAACTTCTATATGTTATATCAATAATTATAGGATTTTTCTGTCACTGGCCGCAATTACTTTTGTCTGTTCGCGATAAACTAAAAACCTACTGAAAGGATTTTTCTATGAAAGGAGGTTCTATGAGACAGGTTTCCCGAAGCGAGTTGAGCTCAACATCAAGAAATTCATCAGTACCTACTTACCAACAGCAGGGATTAGGTACCTACTATGAAGCGCTAGCGCAAATACCATGTAAAAAAGTATACTCTACAACGGTGACCACTTACCATTGGGTGGCTCGTATGATTGCTTTTTGGCTATTTACATTAACACATACCCAAGCATGTATAGAACCAATACTTACATGACAAATATTATAAGACAAAGGGGTTATAAGTATCAAAACAATAGCTTCTTTAAGTGCTTCGACAATGGAGTCTAAGGCAACGAGCGTCTTCGGAACCCTTAATACTCATGTAAACCTCAGCTATACCAATGTTGTGAACCATTGTACAGTACAATTGAAGTAAAATTGGTAGTGTAGTTTCTCAACACCCGAATACTTTAACAGTAGGTACTTTCTTTACTTTAGGTACACTTGTACCTACTTAAGGACCTACTAGAACTCTTTGTTTCGTTAGTAAGCAACGAAGTTTTATAAGGGTTTGTTAATATTTTTGTCTTAAGACTAGGTACTTTGTTTTATATTCTGCAAGAGTGTTTAAAGTGACGTTGAGAGTAAAACTTATAGGCGTTCAATATTGCAATTATAATATTACTATGACTCAACCATTCACTCATTTAACCCATATAGAAGTACCTACCGTCATTAATGTCTTCACATCAATGTTCTACAATGCCGCTGGAAACTTCGGAATAGCGGTATTCAGAGCTCCCATGATGGACAATATATAAATAAATGTATATTCAGCAACTTCCTACAGTCGTCAACAAATTATCTTAGTTTATAGACTGTAACATTCACTTAATACCTGTTCATTTTAATTTTATTTTTATTATTAAATTTACTTTAAACCACAGAGAAGAAAATTGAAGGTGCAAGTAGTGACACAATCATATAAATAATTAATAATTAATTATAAATATATAAATAATTAATTATAAAATATTGAATTTAAAACAGCAATTTAGTAGAGTCAATTAGTACGTGCCAAAAAACTAAGTAGTATTTATTGGGAGAAGAAAAGTTTACAGGCACCAGGAAACCAGGCAGGGTCACTAGGTACACAATATCTAGTTAATAATTAATATTTACAATAAACACAATATAACATATAACAATAGTTAATAATTATATAGAAAGAGTCATAGGTACATAAAAACATATAAGAAAATCAGTGGGCTTAGAGAAAATATAGCACGTGTGTAAAGCGTGCATGTGCTCCACGGTGCGGATCGTGCTATTACAATCACTATCAATGATAAATCTCTGTGATAGCAACATGTCACTTGTAACTTCTAAGTACTTTAAACAAAGAACATTCTTATCTTTATTTACCTCAACACTAATTCATTACGTGTTTAAAAATCTGTTGCCTTCTTTGCTTGTGATTCATTTATTAAGGCGAATACTACTTGGGGAATTATAATAATAAGTATCATACGAGTATCAGTTCTGACAGTTTTAAATTCATTAACACATCATGTTGATCATGTTGTAAATATGAGTGTATATTCCTTATTTAAATTTAGAGAATAATGTAATGTTTTTTTTATTACTGAAGTACTACTTTATACCACATATTACATATACATACTACATATTTCCTAATTATATATAAAACTATGAATAGTAAAATGTTCACTAAAAAAATATACTCAGCTTCTACAAATAAAAAACAATAGGTATATAAAAATGCACTAAAATAAACATTCAACAAAACAAGTCTAATAAAAAGAATGACACATGTTGATTGTATAGGTATATACATAAAGCTTATTCAATACATATCGGAAGTTCCGGCACTGTGCCAAAAGGTAAATCCGAAGGCATTGAATATTCAATACACTGAAAAATTAAAAAGAAAACAACTTATGGCTAGTATTATCTAGTCACAGTTTTTATCATGCATGGGTATATATATAGACGCTTAAGTTCTTATAGATTTTTTTTTTATTTATTGAAGGGAATTGGCGCTGGGCGACCACATCATCCCGTACAGAAAAAAACAAAAAATAATTACTACAATATAATAGGATAACAACTTACAATAATACAACATAACAAAACAAAATTCTAAATTTTTGCAAGGCCCAAAGCAGTCAACCTACACAGCATCTTGGCCTCTCCGGATATGGGAGATGCCAAAATACTGTTTTACAGCAAGATGCAAAATTAAACGTGTTATTTTTGTGTAAAATAAGTCTCCAGGAATGTAAAGACGTATTTAAGCATTTAAACCAAGGATTATACTAAATATTATAAGCCACGATTTAAGTCAGTGCTAGCATTTAATCATCATCAACATGCATCGTTGCAGCAACCCATACCTGCCCCACTGTTGGGCATGGGTCTCGTCTCATAACCTGCATATCTGAGAGTTCTCCATAATGTTCTCAAGGGCGTTGTGAAGTCTGCGAATCCTCACTTACTCATGATGGAATACGGCACACTAGACTAGGACATCCTAGCCTAGCGGTGGGTCAGTTATGAGTTGCGATGATAAATTACAGACTCTCTGTAAAAACTATCTCATTTGTGTTAAAATACATCAGTCGTCACCTTAACCTAATCTGTGCCACACATTTAAAGCGCGGAATATTTCACTCGTCAGATAATCTTCAGATCTTATTATCAACATACAAACAAAATATAAACCGCGTAATTTGTTATCTACTTTGAAATTTCGCAACATAAGAATATATGGAAGAAGGGTACGACCTACTTACTATATAAGGTCACTTATTTCATTCATGTATGAAGAAAAATATTTAAATCGATATTCATGTAAAACGAAAAGCTAACTCTCATACACATACTTCACAACATGCATGTGGCATGGCAATGGCCATAGTTGGAAGATTTATAATGATAAATCTTCCAACTAAGGAAAACCTCTAAAAAGTTAACCTGACTAAATGATTTTTTTTTTCAATCATAGCTAAAACACTTTTGATCGTGTCATCTTTTCAACAAAAAACTAAATAGGTTCATCTGTTTAGAAGCACAAATACACGGAAACATAGAGTCACACATTAAACTTATAACACCCCTGTTTAGCTTCGAGGGTTTAAAGAACCATAGAACCCCTTGCCGGTGGTTGATTGGACTCAAGCATATCTATCTTAAGTAGATAATCTTATATTCTTTACTCATGATAGATAGACCCCCAAAATACTATCAGGTGGCCCGTCTCGCGTCGACCATTAAATTAAAATGAATTATACAATTATTTACAAAAATGGAACATGTACGTATGTATGTATTATGTACCTTCGTAAGTAAGTTTAAGAAGTACTTCGCATTATACTCAAAACATTGTGTATAACAAAGATTTACAATCTTACACATTCAACAACAGCGTGATCCTATGAAAATTGCCGGGAAAATGGCCACAAGCTAAGAGATTGTAAAGTAAAATAATAAAGTCGTATTTCTGTATCATCGACAACGATTTACCCATTAACCCAACGGCCGTGTCCCTCACAGGACCGACGCGTACCTATCAAAGTTGTGTACACAGTAACATTGGTGCTCTTAAGTTCAGTCAGGCACTCTTGTACTTTGTATATAGGTACCTAAACAAAATTTGCATGCATATATTAATTGTATGTTTGACAAAAAATTTAAATATAATTGAAGGAGAAAATTAGTCTTTTAGGGTAGTTGTGTAATAAAACTATTTTAATTTAGTTTTTTCTAAAGCTGACTTCATCATCAATGTTCTTAGTTATGACTGAAGAAATTCTGTTCAGTTGTTTCTTTGAACAGCTGGACAGATCTTTATCTTCTGACCTTTTCTGGGTGTTGAAGGGATCTTAATAATCTAATCGATACCAAATTTAGTATTTGTTGACTTCAGTGATATAAAAATAGGACAGTTACTGTGATTTGATGTTGCATTATGGTTGAAATCAGCAGGATACCCAATTCCTCACAAATATACCTTTTAGGGGATGTTTTAGCCGGCTATAGTCTGAGTTTTAGTAAAATACCAAGGAAAATATATGAACTTGTAAATCATAAGTACAAACATACAAAAGTTTTCCTAACTCAAGCAATATTACAGGGTAGAAAACGTTTTTCGATTGATTATGCAATGATCACCACCCCTTAAACTTGTTACGATATTAAATGCTCCTAGCTATTGTGAATCATGGGAAAAGATTTCTGTTCGGCTCATTTGCTTTCAACTGGATATTCCATGTCAGTCCTCCAAAGTATCTGCTACGAGTATTTTGTACCTACACCGGTTCCTATCTCAAAAATAACTTTTTCTTCTATCTCCCCTAAGCCCAGGGTAGTGTTTCTGTGGAACCCCGAGTAAGTTTCCCGGCCCATTTATTCAACCTCGGGGCTTAAATGTTTGTCAATGACGACAACTATAAGAACTTAGATTTCAATTCCGTTTTAACCCAGCCAAGGTGAACCACCAGCACAGGAGGGTACTGAACCTTCTTCATAACATTAGGCACAGGGCGTGCTATATGCCACTTCCACATCCGAATAAAAACACATTTTGCTGAGTTAAATAGAGATTTCATAATCCAGCAAAAGTATCGGAAACGAATGGTCGCAGACTCGCAATAAATCGAGCTCAACATTGCCGAGCGCGAGCGGCGCGGCGGCAACTGTCCTCGTTCAACTTTATTTTTGTATTAAACCCGTAACTTTAGCGACAGTACCTACTGTCCATATAATCCGCGCCATGAAATTTTATACAGACATACGAGCAATATTTGTAATATAACTGGCCGTTTTTATGCTCCGATGAAAACTCTAACAAATGTACCAGCTCGGTCTTATATTACTCCGCATTTTTATTGGAACGAAGTTCCTTACGGCAGGCTTGGAGGGGATAGGTTTTGCTGCGGCGACCGAACTGAAAAATATGTGATAGTAAAACCGTAAGAAAAAATGCGTGGAATAAAAGCGTTAAATGAGACGTGCGCAGGCGCGACAGTAGCCGAAGGAACTTCGTTTCTACCTGGTGTTTTAATAATAATCAAAAAAATAAACAGGCGGGAAAATTGTCAAGATGCAAGACATAAAGACGTCTTATCAATATTTTCCCGGTACAAAGCAGACGTTGCACAACATAAATTAGGTGCGAGACAAAAAACTTAAACGCTATCTAGAGTCTAAAATTGTAACCGAGATATGTATATAAAAACAAAAATACCAATTGTTTTTGCAAGCGGGGCATTTTTACAACGCATCGAATCGGGATTTAACTACGCAGGGCATGACTTCCAAGAAGAACCCGATCGCACGTGAGCAGCTAACTAGGTGTACTTTTTTAAATCTTCATTAGGCGCTTGATCTCTTCTATCAACGCTTTTACGTTTGCCCGAACCCCGCAATAAGATGTAGATGTATCATGCTGAAACCGAGCGGTTTCTGCTGAGTGTGTAATTTTTTTGTGAACATCAAATGCTATCGAAAAACGTGTCATACCGTACGTGTTCATATCGATAGGCCTCAACAATGATAGGTAACGATTTATTAGACAGTGTCATTAAAATTCATATAACCCTAACACAAGCTTCTGTCATTAGCAAAGATACATAGACCATTAACGAGAAACAGAGAGTGTCGAGTAATTTACGCTCGCCATAATAAACAACCGAAATCTCGTTGGTGAAACAAAGGAATAATGAGCGAACAGCACTCCGAGGTGACCGCAACCAATAATCACGTTATTACTTTACGCTATTGCTTCTAAAGTGCAGTAAATAATGTAACAACAAGCACTGTTTCGATCCCCGACCCCACAGAACCATAGCCACGTTTTATGCATTTAATAGCGAACCGAATATGAAATTTAATTTGCGAACAACGCAAAGCACCTCGTCGCCGGCATGTTCGAGCATCCAGGTATAATGTTCAAATTAATTTATATTCAGTTCTGTAGGTTTACGGCTAGGTTAGATAGTATAGATATTATCAGTATCAAAACTTATAGCTATCTATAGTAAAGTCAACAAAACGAGATAAGTAGGTAATGTAAAAAAGCTCCCGAGGCTTTAAACATTTTTATCAGAATTATCTACAAATGAAATTGACCGTCAACATTTTGTACAAGATAAGTGAAATCATTGAGAAGATTCTGAATCTCTCACATTTATTCCAGAAACTATCGATTGTATAATATTATTATTTTATCTCTATGTTGACTTAAGTATAACATTCATTCGATTTAAAAAAATGAATAATCAATAACAAAACAAAAAAGAATATAAAACAAACTAACACAAACGACCAGAACGAACCAGTAAAATTAAAACGTGATAACGAATTAGAAATGCTTTTTCTGATCAGCTTGGCTTGAATATAATATCTGTCTTCGAAACTAGTACCTACCTATACTTAATCTTACAAATAAATGTTAAAAGCACGAAAAAGCGAACCAGTAAACAATTCCTGTAGCTGTCCGCATTAGAAAAACTGTAAATATCACGTGAAGTTGTAAGTATGTACATACTTGTAGCTCTTTGTAGTTCTCGGTGTGACTACCCAGTCACACTGAAGGAGTGAATATCTGTTTAAGCCGCGTCCTGTTTACGAGGTGTGATTCAAGCCGCGCTGCTTTTGATGTAAAAATCATCCGTCTCACCCTTCAAAGTGTCGGTGCATATTGACACAGTAAACCGGAGCAATGTGAGAATTAACTGTAGTGCTTCTTCCTATTCAACGTTTACAAACAGAATCATTAAGCTTAGCGCCGCCAAAGGATGAAAAGACTGTTTTTAATCCGACTGTCCATTGCCTGATGTCAGTTGACGCAGTTTTTTGTAGAATTACTAAAACAAAATTCACAAAAAGAATTATATTATGTTATAACAGATAATTAGATAAATAAATTATGTAATACAAGGAACCTACTGTCAAAATTTCAAGGCCCCTGGCATAGCGGTTTCGGGTCGGAGTTGTTCGGTCAGTCAGAACAAATAACTTTGTATGTACCTATATTAAGATTACATTATTTATTAATTTAAATAGAATTTCTTTTACAAGTATATTACTAGCGTGACTATGAGTAGTAGTAGTAATCGGTAAAATTATTCTGAAATTATATGATCCCTAATGGGCACATTTTGTATTTAAAAACTGAAGGTTTAAGAGTTTATTTATAAGAAGATTTGATACAATCACTGATCGAGAAATATAAATAACATTGTTACAAATTATTTATAAATACAAGCTTCGATGATCTAATACTACAATAAAAATTAAATATGATTAAAAGTGAAGATACTCACTTTTATTATTTCAACGTCGAATCGGTGTCAGTATTAAACAGTCGGTTGCAATTTATACTTACTTATTTATACAAGTATTTACCTGTACCTAATTCCTTATTCCATTTTGTGCATTGTAGCTCACGGAATGCAGGTCATCGGCTGGCTGCACGGAGTACACGAGGTGTACCGCTTCGTGTAACCCAAGATCCCAGAATAGTACTTGTCTCAACCCTAGCCTTTGTATCTTTTTTCAGTTTTCCTCACTTTACGCTCGGTCTGCCCTTTGATCCAGTGACTGCGTAATGTGGTGTTGGTACATTTATTTTGCACTCTTTCCTTGCACAGTTTATTTTGAATTCTCTTGGTGTTGCCAGTTTCTGCAAGACTTTGAAGGTATATCCTTTTGAATTCTCATTGGGGATTATTCAGTGATACTGCAGTGTGAATAAGTGGTACTTTTATTTTGAAACATATCTATATGTTAAGCAAATACGTTTACTGGAATTATTGCATGTACACATGCCCCCCATCTAAAACGTGACGCTATACTATGTTTAGCTACAAAACTTTTTCTAAAAAAAATACAGAACATTGATTCAAAATAAATAATTGTGCAGTTTTATTTCAACCCTAGTTTATTTATAATACCTTCATGTAATAAATTTAGTAGTGCAATATGAGCCGCGTGAACTGTGACATAACTGATAGTGAGCGACGACACACATAATGGAATCGTGTAAAGATGAAAAATTATTCACACTCGCGAGTATTGACTTCATACTTATTGACGGGGGCGACGCGTGATCCCGCGAAATTATGATAGGGCTGCACGTTAGAATATTATGAGACACGTTAAAATTTAAATTGCGGGCTTTCTTACATTCTTACAAATAAAACATAAAAGTTTATCTTTAGAAAGTATACAAAAAAAAACCTGTCAGCAAATAATTTTGACATTGACCCGCAAATAGCATTTTTAAAATTGCCTACACCCTCAATTAGGTATATTGGAACTGTACAGAAACTACGATATCTTTGAGACAAATTGCTTACCTACTATTTATGGTAAATATAGTTATATTTGGCGTTCACAACCACATATAGTAGGAGCAGTTTTGGCCATTACAGTGTTATGAATAAAGTAATTTTGATCTATCCAACATGCCCATATCTCATCTACTCTTCATTAATTAATTTTCATTTCTACCTTTTCAGAGGAAATCACGTTATATGTTTTAAATGGTAAATGAACGAAGATCGAATCGAAGCAACCCTATTGCCGTGGACGTGTTCGGGAACCCACCGAAGTCAGATGTCAACGCGTGACGCGCTTTGAATGTGTCGCTCAGGCGCCGCGTTCTCATAATAAATAGAATATTTTTATCGGGCACCCACACTCGCCTTCCCGCAAATATTGTGCCGAGTAATCTCACCGCACTCCCAACGCCTTTGTAAAACGTAAAGAAACGCGAGTGTGCATAAGAATGTGATCAAATGCTGCGAAAGGGTGTTATCGCGTGGATAGGCTTTATTTGACAAAATTGACGTACGTAGACTCCCGTTTAAAAAGATTAAGAACGGATATGGTTCTTTGAACCAGTGTACGTATCAAATATATGGTTATAATTATATACAGACGTTGCGAATCCACACTGGAGCAGCATGGTGCAGTATGCTCTGGTTAGAGCATACTGCAGCCGCCTCCTTCTCCTCTTAGCCTCGTCAGGTATGAGAAGAAACCCGTTCTCAGTAGGTAGTGGGTCATTAATTGGTTGGAGTGAAAAAAGCAGTCTTTATTGCTTAATTCTGTTCCAAATTGCAAAAGGACGCAGTACAGAGATGGCTATTTCGATTGTTTGAGCTCTGCAGTCGTATCTGAAGTTTTTGTAGATACAGTAATTAACAACTTTTGAGAAATTCATAAAAATGCCACGTCAAGCATGTAGTACCGGGGTGGCCAGAAAAGATCAAGAAAAATTTTAGGCAACTTTACTTAGGTACTGCTTACTTTAAACCCTGCGTAAGGATTACATAGGTTTCGAGCTTGCCTTTGATATTTTATAAGCTTCTTAGTTTTATTTTGAACAAAATGGTACCCGCATAAATGTTACGCAATAGGTACGTAGAGTAAAACGTTTATCCCACCTAGTCCATGTAACAGTACGTCATAATCAATTTATCCAACAATAAAATTATGCCTACAAGATAAAAATATCTTTGCGCTTCACCCGGATCATTTGCGAACCAAATCCGTCTGATTTCGAAATAATCACGTTCAATCTGAAAAAAGTCAGATGTAGCTTAAGCGTTGATTGATCACTGGTTATAAAATTTCAAATCCTGTCTTTATAAATACTTACAATGCAAATTTTCTGTCAGCTATCGATAAAAGAAGATACAAAAAGAATATAGGTATCAATTTCGTGGCAAACTTAGAAAAACTTCCGTCAGTGGTACAGTGCTACAGGTCAACAGTATAATAACAGTATAATAAATATATAACATATAATAAATTAGTTGTGTTAACATGGTTTAAGGGTTACATTTATTGTTGTAACATTAACACAAACTAGCTTCACAAAGGGCGGCCTTAAGGTCTGTTGGCACCCACTGTGGCCAAGGGCAGGAATAACTATTAATGTTGCCCATATTAAATATTATAATTTTGGTTTCTGACATTTTCTAGACAGTTACCTACTCGTTATTTTCAAGTTAAATTTATGAAAGAAATCCTAAATAATTAAGGTTTTAGGAATCAGCAGCTCTATCCATCCTGAAGCTAAAGCCACCGTGCACTGATCGTGCTTAACAACGGTCAAAGCAAGGGCCTTTCGTCTGTAATGTTCAACTTACTAGGGTCTGTACAATCCAATGTAAAGCAGACTCGTGTACAGTAGCCGATTTTAGCAACGATCTTTACTTGACTGGCGGACTACGGCCCTTAAAATGAAATGAATCAACCGTGAAATGTTTAACGTGTTTGAACTACCGAAATACCAGCCAAAGAACTAGTTAAAGCCAGGTTTTCGTTTCCTTTTCGCCCGTCACTCGTGGTCTTTAATTTTCTGCATTTCCATGTGCGGTGAATAAAGATGTTTCGTATAGAAACTTTAAGATTTTCTAAAAATTATCTAAGATACAAAAACAGGTTAAGGGACTTCCACCATACCACAAATAAGTAAGTACCATAGTTACAAAAATAAAAATCCCATGGCGCTACACACTGCTACGCTGTAGCAATGAAAAGACTCGGTAGAGATAAGAACTCAAACATTTCATATTATCTTGTTTAGACATTCAACATGCTGAAAATGTATATTTTAAAGTATATCAATGGCACATTGCCATTGATTCATGTTCATAATATAACTCATTATTGATTTATTATACACATGAGCAGAATACGTCACCCCCAAGCGCCTCGCGTTTGAGTGCAACAAGCGCTCTTTAATCTAACATTATTAATTTGCACAGCAAGCCTTGATGCATTTTAGCAAAATTCAGAGTAACGTGAATACATTCGCTTCACACTTGAGTAATCTTATCTTATTAGCGACAATGGCAGCGCGTAATCTGATGCGGTATACGATGTTACGGCAAGCGCAGTCTCAGTTTCGTGGATGGTTGGTTTTAGTAACAGTATTTTTACTAACTTTTGATATTTCGAAAGTAAGCAAATTGACTCGTATCGATAAAACTATGCTACTTACGACTAAAACTATGTACTTTCTACGCAACACATTCTTGAAGTTAAAGCCATACTAATGACTTCCGACAGTTTAGTTGGCTATGGCGTAGTTGAATTTTTGAAGTAACACGTGGGTTGTGGTTAATCACCTTAAACGTGACCTGACAAGACATGGTTCATATTTACTTTAAGTATTAATATGTATAATAAGGTACGTATGTACGTATTGGTGTGCTGTTAGTGATAGAGACGTACTTACATCGGCTTACTTGTCATTTATAGAAACCATGCAACTTTTCCATGCCAAGCACGTCAAAAATATAGTGAATTATGAATATTATGGTACGAGTATGTATGTCGATTATAGGCTGCGACTTCTGTCGATATGTTATTTCAGCTCACAATTATAAAATACGTACTAAGTATATCATTACATTATGTGGGTTTAAGTAGAGCATAATATAAGTTGTAGAACAACTTCAGCCGATGCAAGCAGTTTTAAAGGAGATTGGAACTTATCTTTTATTATTCCTCTTTCTTTGAGACCGCTAGCCAAACAATAGATACTTGAACGATAGGTAAAGATCAATCGAAAAAAATTTCAAAGTATCCCCAGGAAAAGGGCATCTACAGTGCGTAATTCGGCATAGCGATCCCCGGTCACCGTCTAAAAAGTAAAAACGGGTCCCTTGCATATTTTCCTAAGAGCCATAAAGTATGACATTTATTACGGTCAGATCTGCTCCAACCACTATTGATAGGCAAATGAGAGAGTTTTTTAAAAGAAAAACGATGTCTGCTTTTTATGTGTTCTTTGGATAAGGATATTTTTTAGAACTCGCTATTTGCAACTTGTCCGTAATGGCCCCTTCGTTTGGATATCCTCAGTGCTGACGTTTTTGTTCACAGTTTACACTGCCTATATAGGTTATCATACTAAATTAAAAGTTATTTTATTGTGTAAAATTTTTCACTCTTATAGGTAACTATGATTATTTTCAATGTCAAGATTTTTTAATATGAATCAATTCTTATTTAGGTATTTTGTCACTATTAACATTTAAACCACTTTGCAGGTTGAATATAACAGAAATTATCAGAGCAGACATCTGATTTTGTTCGAAAATGTTGTATGGTGAATTGTTGAAAATGTTATTAAATTCTTGTATAAAACGAGGAAACCATTAATAACGAATTGTTAAACCGATAAACCAATCGTTGAACTAAGAGAAATCATCGTCAATTACCATGGCACAAAAATAGACGCCCCCATTTACAGGTGAAATACAGACATTAATGCCCAATATTAGGCTATCGCTTTCCATATCACCAATAAATCAGTGAATAGGTCAAGCACAATAGTGAATGTCACCTATAATCGTATATTAAGGCCCTTATCCCTTGAAGCACCTTTGCGACAATAGAAAGGAATATATTGTCGAAAAGTGGCCACATAAAAATGACATACGGTTCGGATGGAAAATGGCGCCACTTACCGATAAGTGTGCGTACCTACTTAAAAAGAATCGCGATTTTTCGTCTCAAAAACATATATTTAAAGGCCGGTTGATTGGCATATTTAAGGTAATTATAATCATGTTACGAAAAAGGGAATCGATTTTAGGTTATGTAGATGGTAATTACTTTTCGCAGAATCACTTACAATATCGTAGAACGTAATCAAATAAAAACAAAATCAGGCCAGTTATATGTCTAATAATGTCTACAGAGTGGTGATAAGTTTATTAAGTAGAAACATGGTAGAAATATGTTACGTACGAATTGGCCTCTTTTATTTAATTTTTTTTCTCTATGGGTTAAATTTTGTCACACACCAGGCGGCAAATGCAAAATCGTAATAAAACTACCCGTAAGACATGTAAAGTACGCAGTCATAATATTGGAAAGTTCCAAAGTCCATCAATAAATGTGATGCCGTGTGGGGAGTTTTACGCGATCTTATGCTTACGGCCGCCCTCCCTGTCACCGTCATATCGATATTATAATCTTTGAAAATTGAGGTCACAATATTCATAATCAATGCAACAAAATTACTGTCCCACTGCTGGACTCGGGTTTCCTCTCAAAATGTGAGGGGTACAAGCCACAGTCTACCACGCTATCCTAGTGAGGATTCGCAGACTTCACACATCTTTGAGCACATACTCTCAGACGTGCAGGTTTGTACGATGTTTTCCTTCACCAAAGCAAGTGATCATTTCTTTTACGCACATAAGTTTTCAAAATTACAGGTGCATGCAGGTTTCGAACCCAGGCCCCCTTGATCAGGAATGCAACATTCAAACCACTTGGCGTTGTCAGTTCTTTAAATTTTATCATATTTAAAATATTCATGTCATTTTATTGAGTTTGTTGGTTAAAATCTATTATCATAATATGTTGTTATTTATCAAAAGTAATCCTATTTTTTTTGATAAGACTGGTTTTAGATTTTAAGGATATCTAGGTACATCTATTTACGAATATGTACTTACGTTTCAAAGTGTAATAAGTTAACTAGCAATTGAAAACGAAGTGTTAAACAAGGAACCTTAATGTTACGACATATTATGCCTTTCTGTAGCGTTATTTACCATTACCTGACCCTAAACCTCATTTTTTTCATCAGAATATTTATCGAAGATTAAACCTATGTAGTCACTTATCTTAGTCAGTTATTTCACGCTTCTCTTGTATACCTACGACTTTTTCAGATAATATCGCTTATTTATACCAAATAAATAGTCACTTTTTCTATACAGCACTGTATTCAGATCGAAATTATTCGAAATTATTACAAAATAGTTATAAAACAAAATTGTATCAAACTTTTTATTAGTGTAAAGTTAATAAACAATATCGATACAACCATATTCATACTTGTGACATCACTAACGTCTACTGGAAGAGGCGAGGCGTCAAAACGTACGGACCGCAACTATCAAAGAGAAATCTTTTCCGTGTATCAATAACGACGGCCCAGCATCCACAACACACATTGCGCGCTTTATGCGAGTTTGTGACGATATTTTATGAATGGGACAGAGAGTACGTGCTTGAGACATTTTTGCATTTTTGAAATATTTTTTAATAAAATATACTACGTCATTTGGTAGATTGCGCTATGGTTTAGATGTCGGAGTTGGTATTTTTTTACGTATAATGGTATTGTTCTTTATGTACCATTAAGGTTCAAAAAGTTTGTAAACCCAGAGTTTTATCTTATAAAAAATTGTGCGCAGAAGCGTATATATACGTTTCGGTACCCTTGGATTGTTAAGTGCGTGCAATTACATATACCTACCCTGAAAAATTCTTCATTGACAGGTAACAAGTCCAATTATTAAACTATTCTCGGATATAAATAGGGACATTATTTATACTGCTAAAGGCGATATTTTCGAATATTGACTACAAAAGGGCATCATCTCAGTGTGGCGAGGGCGTGAAATTATTTTCCTTGGCGTATGCAGATTAGAAGAGGGTTCCGAGGGAGCAGGATTAGTTCCGGTTTACTTTTTATAGGATTCCGATGATAAATGTTACCACTGGATGGACTAACGGGTGGAGCGTGTAACGTATCCAAATAAGTATTTTCCACCATAGTGATTTGAATATGTTGATGAGAGTTATTGCTCGTAATCGTAACGCTTTATTTTGCGTTTTCTGTTCGCTTGTAGTGCATTCTGTACGAGTACAAATAGGTACATCGCTTTCATACGTCCGCCAGTTTATCATATCACAGCACTTGCATTTTTGGGTTAGCTACGTCATGAACATTAGGTATTTTTAATGGGACATAGGGAGAAAATCCATTAATTTGTTTTTCCTACTCTACTACTGTAAATTACCTACTTACAGAAACATTAAAACAAAAGTTTATAAGTACTAACAATGATTAGTAACAAAAAATATGGATGTAATTTTTCTGAAATATATTATTATTATTATCAGTAATGTACAAGGGTACTTACTGTTTATTTCGTTCTGTTTATTTTGTTCACTGCTATAAATTGTTTTAAAATTAAAATAAGCAACATATTAAATGATAATTAGCAGTGCATCAAAGAACGAGCTACATGTCACCTTCTATCTTTGTGATAGGAAAGTAACGGTTTAGGAGGCAGACAAAAAACGAGGAAAATCACGAAGCAGCCGGGAGGACGGACGATTGCCGATCCCAAAATATGATTTATAGATCGGACGTCATCGCCAATGCGCTTTCTATACGTCACGGACGTGTCACTGCCTCGTCGTGTTGGGGAACGAAGAAAAATACGTTTCGGTGCCGAATGGAACCCGCGTCGCCCCTAAACGATCGCAATGACGAATATTATCTAATCGCACGTCTATTTTGAAAGGGAAATATTATACATACCTAATTATGTTAATAGTTAAAGGCGTAGCTAGGTGCCTATGTGAATGAAATATTTAAAACAAATTAGTAGGTAATATGATGGAAATACTAAACACGATTTGGAATTCACGATAACTTTACATTGTGACTAGTAGATATTAAAAGTTGATTGGTTTTATCAGTAGGTACCTACCTAAATAACCATAATGACCGAGCGTACTGAAAAGTACTTATATTACGCATATTTCAGATTTTAACTTCATAGAGGTTTTGTAAATGTACTTAATATGATCCCAAACTTCTTAGGCGATCGCTTACAGAATAATAAAAATCGGATGAGTTTTGTTGTCTTCTTTACTAACCTCAGTTATAAGTGGGTACAAAAATCTGAATCAATAACAATAGCCACATAATGTTAGCCATTTTCATCAATATTTCAGTTTCGTAATACACCAAAAAAGTAAAACCTGAACATTTATATCAAATCGAACAATAATCGCTCATATTGTCAGTTACAATACAATTTGTTTGGAAACTCGACGCGTGAGAGAAATAATAACAAATGATTCGCGCCCTAACACCGCCTGGCGTTGAAAGATCACGCCTATTGCTTCTTTGTTGATGAAAAAATACGAACTCCGATTTACGCGTTACATGTAAGTCATGTAACTAGTATTACGTATATACTCGTATATTATCTACCTAGTTGTTGAAGTACCTACAAAAACGCTTACCTATTCCTGCTAATCGCAAGAAAATATCCATCGATTAGGAAGGTTAGGGACATAATCTAAAGGTAGGTACGTGCCTATAAAACACGCATCACGCAATAAAGAATCATTTTTCTGTCAAAAAGGCTTCAACCCATTGCACTATACACGGGTCTCTCCTCATAATTAACTAGGCCTAGAGCATACTCCACCATGCTGATGTGGAGGAGTCATTGGTTCGGCAGGTGAGAGGTGGTTCGGTCAAGGTTCGGAAGTTTTTAATGCTTCCACTGTACCTAACAACTGGGACTGGGCCTTACAAATCCTCCGAAGCACAAAAGCACTCAAGAAACTCTTCGTAATATAATGGCCTAATAAGAAGAAGTAGGTTTTTGGGAGTTCATGTTTTAAAGATTCTGGACGAGACATTTCAGCTTCTTCTTACATTTTATCTTCATTCTTTCTTGTTCCGCCTTTTTTGGTTCGCAATGCATCGATAATGGCTTTGGTGTTACTGATGTTAGAGGGCCACCGTGACCACTATCCATCAGATGGCTACTTAGTCTACTCTTTTGTCGACTATTTACTTAGACTGAGATAGTAAAATTTGAATTCCTGAGTACATACGAGTAGGTATACCTAATATTGTATTTTATTGGACTATACTGGCGCAATATGGACTTATACTTTCGTAAGTACATATTTTTTAAATTAATATACAACCACAAGAGACGGAAGATGAAAGAAAGAAGAGAAAACAAAGGAACAATAATACGGACTCTACATTTGCGCGCAAGTCACCGTGGATGGTTGTTGGACGTAGCTACACGCTACGAAATCATTCGCATTGCACCGCTATATTCACAGGCGTTCGCCAATGTAGAGTCCACTCTTGAGAGTGAGTTTGTGTATGGCTCTAGGCTCAGGCTCTAGGTATTAGGTAGTGAACGCTGGATATGACTGTATCGCACGGTCTGGCTATTATTACCTACACAACACAACATCAACGCTTAATAACAGGTGGAATTGTTGCTTATAGAACAGAAAATACACTTCTAGGTACATGCACTTTACAGTAGGACTAAATAGTGAATAACTTTTATATATAAAAAGTGTGCACGTACTACGAAATATCGTTTATTTTTCGTATTAATTTTTTTATGCATGAGACTCCGTCTCCAACACCGACTACATAATATTCTTTCTTACTCTATCGCAGGCTATATCCTAACGTCACGTTTAGATACTCGGCCGAATATTCGGTTAACAATGGGGAATATGTAAACGCGAACGCGCGCACTATACAGGCGCGGAATCCATTGACCCGAGCCAAAAAACCGTCACCGTACGGATAATGACCGAACTCCATAGCGCATAGCGAATATGCACGAATAGGCCGTTTAACGTTTATAGATACTTGTTGTTGTAATGTAATGTTGTAATCGCTCGTTCTCGCCTCTTTTCGCCGAGCATATAATCGAACGACCCCGTAGCCTAGTTGGTAGTGGCCCTGCCAGTGATGCGATGGGTAAGTACCGGGTTCGATTGTCGGCTGTAGTACAAGTTTAAGTATGTGACAAATAGATGTTTGTTCTTGGGTCATGGGTGTTAGTGATGTGTTATTTGTGTTGTCCAATTGTCCACACCACCCTCGCCACGCCACCCTCGACACACAGAATCCTAGTGAGGAGGTATGAATGTGTTGGATGTGTTTATATTATTATTACTATTATTAATTACTAGTTTTTGCTGGCGGCTTCGTCCGCGTTAGTCGTTAGTATCGTTCGTTAGTCATTTGTAAGTTAAATGTACTTGTCAACCTTGTCACGACAAGGTCAACAAGTCATTTAACTCTCCACACACGCACACAGCTCGCTCTGGCTGGAAGCTTGAAAGCCAGTATTTTCTTTCATTCCTTTTTGCGATAACGCGCAGGTTTTACATTTGTTGTTACTCTATGGCTCTATGCTACCTACAAACAATATAACTTTACTCTGTGGAGTCTATGGTATCTGCTTAACTTCACAGTGACATTGACGCATAAACTATGACAGTCTGACTTCACTTCACTCACGGAACGGAATCACGGATTTGACGGATTGATTCATTTCTTTCATTGATCAATTTGATTTTTTTATTGTTTCAGTGTCTCTCTGCCTGACTGTCGTCGGCAATCGATTATTAAAAAATAAATAAAAAACAGTTAGCTGTGTTCTACGTTTTTGCAATTTTTATAGTAGGTAATCAAAGTGAATTAGTGTTAATAGTAAATAAACCGAGGAATTTGTATTGTTGGATTGGATTCTTTCGAAGCCAATAGAGGAAAGTAAGTCACTGGCTCTTTGTTTTATTTTCAAGTAAAGCCGATTTCCGTGTCTGAATTTTAATAGTGGCATTACTTTTTATTTTACCACCACATATGCTACCAACATATTCCTTTTAATAACCACCAGCCTATATTATAGTATAATATCAGATTTAATCTGCACAAAATAACTACCACTCAAACCGGTAGTGAATAATTATGAACTGTATCATAATAAGTTCCAAACATATTTGTGATATTCCTTTTTAAGCTCTACAATGAGGTGGACTGTACATCTTGAGGGAGGGCCACGGCGTGTAAATCATGCTGCAGTTTGTATTCGAGAAAAAATCTATTCGTTCGGTGGATATTGTTCTAGTGACGAATATAAAGACTGGGAACCAATCCCTGTTCACGTGTTAAACACTAACACGTTAAGGTGGTCACCAGTTGGCTACAAACGAACTGATCTAGTACCCTTTCAACGTTATGGACACTCGACAGTACCATATGGAGAAAAGGCAATATATTTTATTTAAAAATGTTCAATAACTTACATTGGCTTCAACCCGTTAATGACCCACTACATGAGCATGGGTTACCTAGCCTAGAGCATACTCCACCACGCTGCTCCAGTGCGGATTGGTGGAGGGGTTAGTGGCCAACCCTAGTGTAAGACATTTTTATACCGCCCGAAGGCCTCCGACATGGCTTAACGACTGCTACCAACTGATAACAACTGGGACCGACGGCTTTACATGCTCTAAAAAGCACGGAAGCGCCCAAGGAATTTTTGACACTAGCGATCACCCATCCAACTACCGACTGCGTCCGCTGTTGCTTAACTGTGTTGATCACTTAAGATCGACGTAAGCCAATAATGCAATATGAGCTTTTTGACTAACTTACATTATTATCATATTATTGTAATGTGTATTTGAATACTTTAAAAATTATTTTATCACATGCTTCTTAAATTGTTATACTTTTCAGGTTTATATGTGGGGCGGTAGAAATAATGCAGTGGCATGTGATACTCTGTCTTGTTTTGACACAGAAAAATTAGATTGGACAAACCCTAAAGTAACAGGGTCCATACCACATGCCAAAGATGGACACTCTGCTTGCATTATTAAAAATAAAATGTACTTATTTGGAGGATTTGAATATCTCACCGACCAGTATTCCCAGGAAGTCCATTGCTTAGATTTGGACACTATGTCTTGGTCATTTGTACGTCCATCAGGTACCCCACCTTCTCACAGAGACTTTCACACTGCGGTAGCTTATAATGATAGGATGTATATTTTTGGTGGGCGTGGAGATCTAAACAGCCCATATAACTCCCATGAGGAAATATACTGTCCTCAGGTATATTATTTAGACACAACTAATAATATGTGGGTTACCTGTAAGGCTAAAGGAACATGGCCTGAGGGTCGTCGCAGCCATTCTGCTTGTAAGTAATGACATTTTTTCAAACATATTGTTTACTTCAAAATTAAACATACCTAAATAATATTATACTATTCTTTTTATGTTTCCAGGGGTGCATGGCGATTATATGTACATTTTTGGTGGATTTAATGGAAACATTAAAACTCATTTCAATGATATATACAGATATTCAATTACCACTAATACTTGGGAACATGTGCAAGTAAACGGAGTTGAGCCATGCAAAAGACGTCGTCAAGCATGTCTGTTATACAATGACAAAGTGTATATGTTTGGAGGCACAAGGTAATTTTTTTTACTATGGTGAAATTAAGTGGTTCTGTAATTGCAAATATGTATACTTGGATATAAATAGTTGATATAAAAGTAGCGTTACTGTAAAAGCGATCTTATAGACCTACTCTTAGGAAGAAAAAATCATTAAAGATTGGATGTGAAATCATTAAAGATGGAGTATCTGAACAACATTAATATTTATGGGCATTCACTCGAGTAATAAAGAGAAGAATCATTATAAAGTGACTTCAACACTTGTTACTTTTTTTGTACTGGGTAACTCCAACAATCATAATATATAAATGTCAATGCAAATGCAATGCAGAAGGGGCCCATGCATGGATAGATGTACTTAAAAGACCGGATTAATTTTGTGTATAGATTAGTGATATAATTATGTTGAAATGGTCATCTTTCACTTAGCTACACCACCTTACCCTGATTTGAAATAACACTAGTACCCTTAAGAATTGATTGGCTAAGCACCAAGAGGATGTTATGAATTGATAATGCATGCCTTTACAAATACCTACTTCTCAGGAAATTGAAAGTCTGAGCCGTAAGCTACTTTATGCACATGTAGCTAAAGCAATGAGTCATATTACGGTATTTAATAAATAACTAAACGAAAATAATCATATTACAAAATGGTTTTGACCTCGCAATATAATACGACCAAGTACCTAGTTACTTGTAGCGGAGATCCGAGGGCGTCCGGGCTGGAACAAGGATATTAGCAATCCCGCGAATGCAATTTATAAATACACAACAACAATTATGTACACATGGTTATTTTTGTCGCGTCATTTTATTTATTTTTAAGACTTAAACCGACAAGTAAACAGGTGCCCAAGTCTGCTTTATAAATGCTTAAATTGCGTCGTGTTGGAATAGTTTGACACATTTGGCACGAAATAGATTTACGAAGTATTTTTATAATAAGCGGTCTTGGGCTCTTGGCGCATGGCGGTGTGATGGTAAGCGCCTAATACTCACTGCCGTCAATAGTTTTCCGACCAACAATGCATCACCCAATCGTTAGCAGATCACAATAAAGGACGATTATCTTTTTGTAATTACATATTTATTTTCATATAAATGCTATCTTTGTTTTTTTATACATTGGCGATGTCAGATCCCTTTACTTAAAGGGTGCCTACGGTATGGTTAATTTTATCGACGAAAAACTCCTTCAATATTAAGAAACATTCTAAAATAGTACCTACATTTTTGTGTTATATTTTAATTAAAGAATATCTACCAATCAAGCAATGTAGATAATAAATGTTAAATTTTTCGCCGCGTTTTTTCAAAGAACCGGAAATTGTAACCGATAACTTTTGATAAATGCCATTAAATAATTTATGTGCTTTTTTAAAAAATGTCGGTCATTAACTTATTTTCTTTCAGTATATTACATACATAATAATTATGCGCTAACAATAAAGATCCAAATCATAGTTCTGATACGTAAAAGTAAAATAATATTTACGTTATGACATTCTGAATCATTATGATCCTTGATATGCATCATTTCCAGGTAGTAGCGCTAGCGGTAAATATTTACAAATCAGTATAAATATGCATTGTAGGTATTGAGTTACATCTGAAGTAGGTCGACCAGGTATTCGCAACTGGAGGTCAATCCGAGGAAATAGTTGACTGCGATCGACAGTATAAAATACTATATCTTTAAAAATAAAAATGAATGTTGGAAAGCGCAAGAATGGCTCGACCAATTCGACAAATTTTTTTCGTATGTTCCTTAAGGCACACGGAAAGTTTTAATAATAATATAGATAAATTATTCGGCACCCATAACCATCCCACTGCTGGGTTAGGGTTCCCTCTCACTTCTCAGGCTCTCATAATGTGAGGGATACAGGCATTAGTTCAACTCTTTGACCAATAATAATAATAAAATGTTTTTACCAAGTGCGGATTGGCAGACTTAACACACCTTTCAGAACATGGATAACTCAGAAGTTTTCAGGTTTCTTCTCATGAGATTTTGTTTCTAATACGCAAATAATTTTTCATAATTAGTGATTCGTTCCGGACACGAACCCAAGCCCCCTTTATCGGGAGTCTAACGCTAAAAGCACATGGCTAGTGACAGCTAATAATTAAAGATTTATTTATTTTCCAGTCCCTGGTCCTGTGCCCGGCCTCTGATGCAGACTCAAGAAAATACAGAGGAAGGCGAAACAGAGATATTAGTAGACAACAGTGATCTTCACGTGTTGGACTATAGCCCCTCTCTGAAACAACTTTGTCTCATAAGCGTGCTAAAATACAAACTCAACACAAAATGTCTTCCCTGGAATATTCAGTAAGTTAACCTCTGTAACCTCTGAACTAGCTAAAAAAAATATACATAACATCACATCACATTTTGTATGTAGAATGTAATAACAAAATTATTTATTCCAAATGGTTTAGTTACGTACCTTGTTAGATATAACAGTATTCATTTTACCAAATAATATTCAGGAATCCCTTTACACCCTTTTTTATTATTACTGCTTAAAAGTTACAATCTGTATCTACGCCACTCGTATTCTGGCTAAACCACCGACTTACTCTTAACACGTTCGCTGCGTATTTGCAATCGAACGTGTTAAATTATATTGTAGACCTTATCCTATTTCGGAATTACCTACTAACTTTTAATTGGGACAGCACCAGAATTTAATGCGCAGTAGGTATACCATTCAAATGCTACATCTATTCGACCAACATGCCCCTATAATAAAGGAGATCTGTTATACCAAAGACATCACCGATGCGTTACAAGCCAGGAAAGAGGAAATAAAGAAAACAAAAACTGGCTCTCAGGATCTCAGCCGGAACATGACAAGTCATGTCAGACAGATCATGTTATGATGGAAAAAAATATTATATATTTTATTATATTTTTGCAAAGCTATATTATTTAAGTTTTTTTTTCTTCTATTTGCGAAATGTTTCGTGTATTTCACTTTATCTTTACTGAGTATTTATGGCCAGTATTTTCTTTGTTTCCACTCCTTTAATATCCCATTAATATAATAGGGCTACGTAACCAATTACCATCGGATGGGATCGTAGTCAGGCGGTAACTAATATTAAGTAAAAAAAAATTCGATTGCGAACTGTCTTATTTAATTTTTTTTACAACAAGGTTGATATGGTTAAATTAAAAATAGGTACACTAAAAAGTATTTTTTTTTCTTTACAGAATGGACATCGTAGTTATGACCTCACCTAACCATATTAGCAGACCAGTGAACCAGTCTGGTTGAATATGCCGCGGAAAATGATATTTGTACGTTAAACACCAATGTTCACTCGATTACAGTGAAGGTAAGATAAAATTCGGTGATCGTTAACAAACATCTTTAGGAATGTAGCTTAGCCAATTCGCACATTACAATAATATCTATTATAATATTTACTCTGTTCTAAAAGATCTTATAAGTGTTTATGTAACTCAATGAATTGTCTGTTGTTTTGGTTTCAAGTTCAATATTAGCAATATTCAGTATAGTACGGCCGACGGTTCTAGGCCAGTCTGAAGTTAGGCTTTTGGATATTGTGCGCAGGTACAGTACTTTAGAGGGAGATAGCGACACGAACACTGAGTGACTGAAACAAACAATGCTCAAAGTGACACCCCGCTCACCCTGCGCGTCTTGCCACCATTTTACCCTAGAATTGACTTCTGCGCAGCGATCCGAACCAAGTTCAGAGTTCAGACCGGCCTAGAACCGCCGGCCGTACAATATTCAATTTTAATGTGTATATGGAATTATAGTTCGTAACTAAACGTAGATATGTACATGTTTGAAAAATCTTAGTCCCAATTGATTTGTTTGTACGGTTGATGCGTAGCTGCATTGATTGCTTTTAATAATCACCAATATTTTTAAGAGCGGAAGCCGAGAAATGTGCCGCCAATAAATACCAATAACAAACAATGGTTTGCGATGTCCCTAAAAGTAACGATATACCTGCCCGGTTTTATTAGGAGAGCTGTCCTCTTTTGTAGCCACTCGTTAAATTAATTAGAAGTTTCAAAATTTAACTTTAAATTTCATGAAATACTTACTAGACTCTTTCAAAGTATAGGTACTTGTCTTAAAACTTCACTTACTGATTTTGAATGTCTTTGTAAATTTAAAATTAGACAACGGAAAAATTTACAAGTATAAGGATTCACAAGTGTCAAAAGCATGAGATACTACATTTCTCCATTATAAAAAAGCGAAATCAATATTATAATAAAACAATTTGCTTAACTGAGTGACTGACAGAAAACGCACAGCCGAAACTACTGAACGCAACAAGCTTAAGTTTGGCATGTATGTGTTTAGGGCAGCACTAAGAGAGGATTTTACCAAGTAAGGCGATAAACTGAAACTTTTTATTTCTTCAATGGATTCGCTTGAAACTTTGTATGTATATAGGTTCCTCAAGTGACGCAAGTGATTACTAAAAAAGGATTTTTTGGAAATTGGCGGGCGAAGGGGCGGGGGAAAGCTAGTTGTAAATAAAACAAGTTTCAAAATTTGTTTTAAGTATAGTATTTAATATATTGCATTAAACTGAAACATAGCGAATACTAGTTACAAATAAATTAGATGATAAATTACAAGGACTTTAGCGATTTTAGCCCAAATGTTACTAACTTTAATTTTTTAAAACAATATAGTAGTTACTGGGCTTATGATTTGATACTCATACATTTTTCTTAATTGGATTGATGTTTCATAAGGTTGATTAATTATAATAAAATTGTTAATATTCCGTTATTCCTGTCGATATTCTTTCAATACCCTAAATTCACTACTACCTAATTGAAAATGTCGTCTTGTACGTCTATCAGTATATTTTCTGTAATCTTAAAATAAAAATAATATTTGTATCCTATTTTCAATTTTACCTTTATCTAATAAGAGTTCATTTAATTAAGAATCAGAATAGAAGTACCTACTAATATCTAACTGCGGCAGGACCGCACGTATTAATTGGTAAAAACAAATATTCGGCAGAGTATCTAAAAGAGGCATGAACAGATCTTCAATTTTGCAAATAATAGTATTCATGATCATTATAAATATAGGAATTTAAGTAAAAGCTGACTAGAAAAATAAAAACTAAGAGGTTTTCGCTCACATTTATAATGACAACAATTGGAAGTGTGTGACACTATTAGCAGCCAATTTAATATTATATAGAGTAATCTAATTTACTCTCCTAGAATATGTTATCAACTAAATGTATACTGTACAAGTTATGCCGTTTTTCCACGGCATTTTAATGAGCTTAATAATTATCCTAAGCTTTGAAAATTCAATTAATTCTTATTTTTCTTGTCTGGCTTTTAAAATAATATTAATTAGTCGAAATTACTCATTAGCGAGGAATATCATGTCTTCCGGTTATAATTATTATAACTGTCACTGATTTATAATAATTTATAAATCAGTGATCAGTGACTCATTTATAATAATTGGGTGTGAAAATTGTCATGTTAAGTGTTAACATTTTAAAATATTTCTCGCTAAGGATGTAATTTTAGAAATATTGAAATAAGCTTTTCTCTAGTCATATGTTACTGTACTAAGATCGCCATGTAAGTATATAATTATATATATTTTATAATAAAATTCTGATTCAGTAATATTAGATATATTAAAACCAACTATAGACATACCTAGATTTTTCCTTCCGATTATATCCGGTATATTATGACTTGAGAGATTGAAAAATCCTTAACCCTCACAAATTTTATTAGTAATATTATTTTGTTATAGTCTGTTCTGTTGTAGCTTTCTGGACTGTAAACATTATAATCTCTGAATCCGAATTTTCGATAGCAAAGAAGATAATTGCAGTAGGTAACAAAAATAAATAAATGTGAATAAGTCTACGCTCTCTAAGTGGGAATATGTTGATTAAAGTTAGGCATCAATTAATATTATCTACTAATACTTAATTATCCAATTCATTGCAACTGCATGAAAATAAATCTATAAAATTTTAACTGAGATTTTGACTTATCCCCTTTCACTATCCTTGTTGGCTATATATTTGGAATACCCTTACAAAAAAAACTGTCAATTAAAATAAATGTTAATATCTAGTTCAAGGTTTAAAGGAACTGAATAACATGACGTAAACGCACTACTTACTTTATTATTAACATTTTATTGTATTCAAATTCATTCATTACAATTGCTAATTTACTGTAATGAACTTGGCTTGCTGCTAGTCCTATGATACGACATACTTTGTTATGTATATGTGTAGTTACTTATGTAATTATCCGAACTGTAATTGAATTAAATAATAGTTAACTCCTAAAGCGATAAAATTTATTAATCGGGTTGAAACTGAAAGATGGTTAAAGATAGGATAAGCAATTTTGTCGCGATACTGACAAGCGGCACGCCAGCTAAAGCAAAAGTAAGAGAAAGTGATTTTGAATCCTAGGTTATATTTCGTTAGTACCACAAGGAGATTACGCGATGTGCAGCGCTGTGGCATACCGTGACAACTGTACAGCTAGCCTGCGCCATTATCCATACCCGCGCTAGTCAACAAGCTCTGACGGCAAATCTTCCGAAGATTCCCGAACCTACTGGTTGCGGATTGTGGGATTCGTACCAACTAAAACCCCCTCGGCATCCATCTCTTTAAGGTCTCCCCCCGAGCTCTTGTGTAACAACACCCTTGCTTCCCCTACAACCAACCTTCGCGCCCCCTCTTAGATAGGTCACACCAAGCCTCGTAGCCGTCAGCGACCAGGATCAGCCCTCTTGCAACGCCAATTTCAGCAACAACTAAATTGCTTCTTATTGCTAGATCATAATCTATACTAAGTATGTACCTACTTAAGTGTAAACAAGTAAGACATTTTTCCATCAAATGGAACTTGTTTTTGTAATTATTTAAAAGAAATAGTAATTGCAGAGAAAATAACAATTATGGAAATGAATGAACAACTATTTAGAAAAACAAAACCTCTATATTTACAACATCTGTATTACTTAAAAGTTTACATATCCTCCTTAACAACATGTTTCTTCCGTTCAGCGACGTGCGGTACAGCGCCGGGCTTGCTGTGGGCGCGTCTATTGGCTTCCTTGCGTTTATTTTTCTCTCTGATGGTCTTGAGCTCCTTCTGTGCGTTCATTATATGTTTGGGCACGTGCCTGTGTCGCGCTATTCGTTTTATTTGTGGATGACTACTAAACTTCTCCTTCAATGCTTCTGCATAGTTCAGTGCGGTCCGTTCCCTTGGTTTTAACTGGAAACAAAGTTTGTCAGCATTTAGTAACTGGGAATTGAAACTTGTTACTTATCCATAAAAGCTTTAAGTTTTGTTAAGGTTTAGGATCTATTAGATTCAGTTACATTAATAGTTACAGTGGCTGTGATAACCTGATAACCTCAGTGTTTTTTTATGACAGTTATTTCACAGGATTATAACTAGAATTCAACAAAACATAGTATCAACCTCTCCATTCGAAATTAGTTAAACAATATATCAGATTTTAATGCCACGCAAAAACCATTGAAATGGCTTCTTGACTGTCTTATCTAATGGTGAGAACCGGGACTCATGGCTTATCATGCCCTTCGGAACAAGAACCATTAAAGAAATTTTGATACTAGTAGTAGTGACTGCTTGTTTCATTATTTCTGGAAATGTCACTTACTCCCAATTGACGCACAATTCCTCAACAAAATAGATATCCATCACTTATGATCCAATTAAATAATTACTAATGTAAAATACTTACAACACCAAGTTTCTCTGATGCCTTTGCTTTCCACATTCTAATATTCATCTCATCAGACCCCGTCAAAATATACTTATTGTCTAGTGACCATTTCACACAAGTCAGTCTTTGCATTCTCTTGGTGTGATATACATCCCTTGAATGTCCTTTTAAACTTTCAAATATCCTAACTGTTTTATCATAGCTTCCTGCAACAAATTCTCTGCCAGTTGGTGCATAGTCCACGTCAATTACAGCAGATGTATGATCCATGTGAATGTTTACTGGATGTTTCAGTTTTCTTACATCAAATGTGTACAAGCTGAAAGTCAGAAAATGTTTAAATACTCGTATTAATAATCTTAGTATTAACATGTAAACTTGGAAATTAAATTTCAGCAAACAAAAATTGTTATTTACGTTACTTACTACTTACTTATTATGTTAGTTGTTAGTTACGAAAACGAGCCAGCCAACGTGGTGGACTATGGCCTGTACACCTCACATTGTGTGAGACCAGTGCCCAGCAGTGGGACAGTTATGGGTTGCAAAGAAGGACTGGTAGTAAATATTATTCTTACTTGTAATCCTCATTAGCAACAGTAAATATGAATGCTTCCATTGGATTCCAGGACAGTGCATTGGATCTAAGCTCCATAACAACTTTCCTCAGAGGTCCAGATTCACGGCAGTCATACAAGATTATACTCCTGTCACTAGCACAAGACGCAAGGAGATTGTTTTCTACCTGTAACATTAAATTACCTGAAATTATTTCTGTCTGTACAAAATATTGTAGCTCTTTTTTTCACTTTATGATATGTTAATGCTTGACAACAATACCACCTGATAGTAGTGGTCTTGTGATAAAATATATTTTTACATTAACTACTATATTCATAAAGCAGTCATAGCCGAATGGTTATAGTCAACACCAGATTTTACAGAATAAAAATTTCATGCTTAAAATTATTGAGAGGACTATGTTAATAATAACCTACTAGTGGAATATTGCCCATGGATTAAGTGACTAACTATGTGAATCGAAGTGTGAAACAGCATCAAACAAAGATTATTGTCACACTTGCTGGTAACAAGCCTTGTTTGTGTGTGTATGATGTACAAACAAATGATACCATCCTCAGGCCTCCAATAAAATTGTTGTACACATTCTAGCCTGCATACAAACATAACAGCATAGTGGCGCACACACAAACAACACTCACAAGTACCTTTGAAGATAACCTTATTTTAATATATGCTGTCATAGTAGTCCCTTAAGTTGGAGTAACATAAGATTGAAAGTACAAAACACAAATAAGATTTTCAATAAGTTGCAAAGTAAATACCTGATTGAAAGCAACATGCTGTAGACTGTCAACACCCCATTTGAAAACTTTGATAGGTTCACTTCTTGTGTTTTCCCAAAGCTGACAATGTTCCCCACAGGTTGCAAACATTGGTTTAGACCTGTGATGTGTGACACCAGACACAACAGACATACTGAGCAAAGTATTGACGGGGTCTTCATCATCAGGTGATTGAACTTCAGATTTCCAGGTTTTAATTGTTTTGTCATCACCAACAGAAAGGAACATATCTCCAATAGGTGTGAAGCAAATTGAACGAACCCAACCTTCATGTGCAACAAAATTTCGAGAACACTTTCTCTGAGCCAGGTCCCACAAACGAATTTCACCATCAAACGCTCCGCTAGCTAATACTGAAAGCCTGTTTGGATGTTTAGCTAAACTAGACACGCCATCATGGTGACCGTCTAGATTGCCAATAAAGGGTTTGGCAAAAACTCTTTCTAATTTCACTGCGTTTAAAGCTCTAACGTATTCGCGAGGCGCTTCTAATGGATGAAGATTAGGGTCGTAGTTTCTTGGTACTGTTAAAAAAACAACGATTTATAAGTATTGCATTCCTCTACCAGTTGACCTAATACTTAAAATTAAAACATCAGATACAGTTCCTAATACTTACTTTTGTGAATATCCCTTTTCGTAGCTCGCATGTAATCTTCAGGATTTCGACTAATAACTTTTATCTTAGCCTTCGACATGTTGAGCCCAAAACTTTAAAGCGCTAATAGTGCAGGTATTTCGTATGTTTTGATTTCTTTCAAATCAAATCATTCAAATTTCAAAAATAAATAGAACTTTAAATTAATATATTTTCAATAATTCCCACACAAAAACCAAACCAAACCAAACCACATGTATTTGAACTATTTGATCACACCACAGGTCACGTCAGTCAGTGTCAGTGTGCAGCAGTGTTGCCAGATGGATTTCACAATAATACGGTGCACACTGGGTCAAAATTACCAGAAATACGGTGTTCCAGCTTAAAGAAATACGGTAGATTTACGGTAGAGTTTTTTTCTACTTTACGGCTTTTACTTTTTTACTAGTGACAAAAAAAGGAACATGCAAACAATATTTAATTAACTTTCATTAATTCTGATTCAGTTTCAAATAATTGACGACATTTTTTTGTATATAGAACCGTTCATTAAGGGCCGATTTCACCAACACAGAATTTACACTAGCTTTCCCAGTATAACTTTACTCTGTCGATTTATGCGATGGTTAACTTCAAATTCGTTTTACCACGTTATCTTAATCTCGCATAGTTACTCTCCGACTTTGAAAGAATGAATTGAATGAATGCGTAATGCACCGAAGTAAAATAGACAGTTTGACGTATACTTGCGCAATAGCGCTGCGTATTCTTTTATTTATTCGAATAATACGTACCTGACAGTTGAGTTGACCGTGATTAGTGGCAGAGACAGTGACACTACTTAATACTTATCTACGAATAGCAGCTTACTCGGCCGAAATCGGCGGTATATGATTTTACTCTAATATACATAACGTAAAATGGGCTTACTCGCGAGTAATTGACTACATATCCCGGGGATAAGACTTATACGACATTGGTGAAATCTGCTCTTATTCCATTGATACAGAAGTTTGTGGTTCAATTTTCGTTGTTATATTGGCAGAATTGCATAACATAGACTATGACTGATAGACGCAGGGAACTAATAAGTAGGTACTTACCTACGATAGACGTAGGTGATATTACATTGACATGTACACTTTTACACTTGACTGGCGGAGCTGCCGGCCATAGAGCAACTTTGTTGCCTGGATACTCGTTTCGGTTAAAGTTCGGAAAAATACGGTAACTTACATACACCGTAATTTATGACTACTGTAGGTGGCAGATTTTAAAATAAATTTCAAAAATACGGCAAATCTACCGTAATTACGGTGCATATGGCAACACTGGTGTGCAGTGTGCACTGTGCGCAGGCCGCAGTGACAATGACATTGATTTGATTTGATTGATGTGATTGATGGATACAAATGACAACTTGAATGATAGATTGATAAACAAATTGACACAAGAAATGAAACACAGAGTAAGTTAATATTACTCACTTACTCATATTCCTATCTCCTACGGTCCCTAAAATACAACAGACAATAATGTTAAAATAAACGGATTGTGATTTGCTTTAATGTACACTTCGATAGTAATGCGATTAATTTTTCTTATAACATCTAAGCATAAATGCGTCGAGGTTACATCACTATAATAATTATATTTATGAGTATGACATAAAACAAAACGGTAAACCACGAAATACAGAGAGAAGTGGAAATGGTACAAGTGTTGATTAATAAGAAAACCACGGTAGCAAAATAAACACAAGTAAATCCCTAATCGTATTATTCACACTAAGAAACTTACATTTTAATTGGTTGGTACTTGTCAACTTAAAATAGTCTATCAAATCGGCTGTTTATAGTTGAAAATGCACCTTAACATGTTAACTTAGTTTTTATTTTTCCTTGCCATATTTGGTGTTTTGTTACCTTTATAAATTATACTATTTCCATTTCTTTATTTTCTCGATGACAGCTCCTGTGAAAACTTGAACGAGCGTCTTTTTTACATTATGTATGCATTATTTTATAAAAATATGACGTTTTCACACGTACAAGGTTATACCACCTGATTCGGAGAAACTGATAGGGATGGGCTATATCGATAAACGTAACACGATAACAGACCTGATATTTTTACAAAATGTAAGAAACTAACTGCTGCCGGATACTTTTGTACAAATTTATTAACTAATATTATACTATATTTCATTACAAGATGTTACACGTATTTATTCTTGATTGATAATGCCAAGTACTTTAAAATTTTCGAAGATGTTGTAAAATAAGTAGGTATAGGTAGATACTCGAATTAATAATTATTAAAGGCAGTAATAGCCTAGTCACTAGTGGTTAATATTTCGGTCTTCTGTTCGGGGGGTCTAGAGGGTTCGAATCCCAGGGCACGCACTTCTGACTTTTCGGAATTGTGTGCGTTTTAAGTATTTAAATATTATCATTAATTTGCTAAAACAGTGAAGGAAAACGTTTTGAGAAAACCTGCAGCAAACAAGCAAATTCCGGATTATCCGATATATAAACATATAACTACTTTAATGCAATGTTCATAATTATATGTACCTACTGAAATAAAAATAAATAAAAATACGGTTTCCAGTTAAATTACATAACATACATATATTCATAATTATCATTAGATCCAACCGATAATTATCATTTAGTCCACCAATCCGCACTTGGCCAGCGTGGTGGACTATGGCCTATACCCCTCACACTGTGAGAGGAGACCCGTGCCCAGCAGTGGGACAGTTATGGGTTGTGATGATGATGATGATGATGGATCATTAGATACTTACATGCTTACATACTTACATGCTAGGATGTTTTTGTTTTCCTACAGAGTATAATACATATATATGTCGGCGACATCCATTGTGGGCTTATTTCATGTCAGGATTTCAGTTTAGGATAGCAAATAAAACACAGGTTCCGGACAAACACATGAAGAACACGTTTATTCAATGATCACTGTCCGGCTTGGCATAAATTCTCTCTTTTACTTTGGTTATTTGGTTGTTTACGCGGAACTCCGTTTCCGACATATTTGATTTACTCAGCGATACGCAATATTGATGTTATCGATCGAGCCACTCGCTCAATCCGCGATATCACATTTTATTAGAACTTTAATAACAACTTGCTCTTTCCGAAATTTTCAATTACTTCAAACCAAAGCAAAACTCAAAATCTTTAACATAGGAAAAATGGCCACTAGTGGCGAGTGGATTTTAATAAACTTTGTATTGCATTTTTTATCCCTAACTACCGTAAACTACCACTGCTTCCAATGTCCAATTATTATCGAGAACATTAAAGAAGAAATTCTATTTTTAAATTAGGTACTTCTATGTGTCTCGTCAACAGATAAATCAACGCGACAATATTCATATAATTAATAATTCATATTGACTGAGTTCACTGTTAGAGAATGCCAACTATTTTGTCAAAAATGTCCATCCCTAACGCATAACAACTAACCAAAATCCCATTGCAATTGGATGAACGGCTTGGAATGGTGTGGAGGGCAAAATGAAATATTCTTTATTCCACACCATCTAGCAGAACTGTATACACATGTTGTTAAATAAATGGTAAATGTAATATTGATATGAATTTTTTTAACTAGAAATAATATAATAAAATTGTCGATATCGATAATTTTTTACCGCATCCCTGCACGAGTAGCATAGAATTTTCTGGGAATAGCACTGCTTCTTAAAACTTAAAACGAACCTTATTGCAAAGGGACTGAGTAGCTTTTTGGTTATAAATTATAGTTTCTTTTAATTGTATGTTTTTGATTTTTTGGTTTTCAAATTAATTTAAAACTAGGCTTACCTATGGTACGAAACTCCGCCCTTAGATAAATTCTAAGCTCTGCTATCATTTTTGCACTCCAAAATTGCACAGTAAGGCATATTTACGTAGTTTATTAAGAATTTAATTTACGCAATGCACAACTGACGCATCTCAGTGACAGATAAGCAATACCGGCCATTTTCCGGCAAATACGCGGAGCTCCGCGCAACCTTAGTGCGTGTGCCACGCCTACTTTGCACTTCCACTTCTCTCTCTGTATTCCGTGCGGTAAACATTGATATTTCATCAAAAGCTTAAATTGGTAAATAAGGGCAACGCTGCACGCACGTATGACTTTGGCTCAGTCTTTTGTGTCAATGTCAATATTGTCAATTGTCACAGGCTAAATGAACAACGTCCAAAACATAGGTAACGTAAATATATTAAGTCAAACGTCAATAGGAATCAATGTCAATTGTCAATCACTCAGTCTGTCAAGTGTCAATCAGGAAATAGCTTTTGAATCAATGAAACAGTGAAACTTCGGTTCGGTAATCCAAAAATTAATTATTTAATTACTTATAGTGTTGTGTCAACCGGACTAATGAGAAGAGACGGATCGGAAAATTATTTACAAGAACCACTCTATTAAAGAATATTATTGACTGATAAAGGTCTGGAAACAAACGAAATCAGAGCATTTTTAAAATTTAAGTGTAATGCTACACCGTTAGCCGTGTCTTGGTAACAGTGAAAGTGAAGAGTATGCAAAATGATGAATGAACACCCGAAACCATAACAGAAAGTTTTAAGTATCAATACTGTCATATTTTCTACGAGAACTAAATGTAAGTTTACTAATTAATTAATATAGTGCTTATAAAATCTTATAACTTTTAGTATTTATTAATCAGATATACAGGAACTTTTATATACTGCAACGAATCTTAAGCTTAGAATGGATCAGGCAAACGATTTTTTTTTTACACGTCAAATAAATCTATAAAAAATTACAAGAAAAACTGTGTTTTTACTTTTTCCATATCTCAATAAATGGCTGAGATATTAACGATCAAAGTGCGTATTTACGGACGTTGGTTTTTTTAAAAACGCAGGCGGGCGGTCACTACTCGATGACGTCATCTCTCAGTAGTCGCGCGTAGTTGATAGGGATTTTTGACCGAAATGTTAATTTAAACTCAAGTAAAGCCGCGAGCAAACCTTAGTTATCAATAATAAAATAACATATATAATTCACATACTATCTACTACATCTATGCAAAATTTCAAGTCTGTATCTATAGAAATAAGAAAGTTATAGATTTTTGAACTGCATAGACCCATATTTTCTATACTTGCGCCGTATCGTGCTCGCGGCCGAACTAAATCGTGACGTCATAGCGTAAGCGCGGAAATTCAAAAAAGGGCTTGAACTTCTCGTCTTTATAACTTCGGAAATACTGCATGTATTGAAGTGAAATAAAAAGTTATGTAATGTATATGACCTAAGCTCGGATTTTAGGTGTATTTGATAGTAATATTTTGACCCTTTTGCCTTCTCCATTGTAGGTTTATTACATTTGGTTCTGTTAGTCACAAATCACACATCAAGAACATCCATGACCCGAGAACAAACAGTCATTTATCTGTCACATAAATATCTGACCTGGCCAGGAATCAAACCCGGGATCCGTCGCCTCGCAGGCAGGTTATGGGGTCGTCAATCGCCAAATTATCGCATACTTGAGTCTCATTTCTCTTGTTTCTCATTTTATTGTGAAGACTGTACTCTTTATTAAGGCTTGATTTTTTATTAAAGCCTGTATTGTTGTTATGGCGAGCAAAATTGGAATAGCAAACAAGGGTTCCAAGTTGGATCATCCAACGACAACTTTTCTGACTAAGATTTGTGTATGAAAGTATAAATTGAACTTACATCTATCTAAATCTAAATGTCTAGGATCTTCCTGAAGTCTGTGTATGTGGTCAAGCTGCTGCGTAGGTCAAGCTGCAGCGAGAATTTAGTAGATCTACACATTTTCTGCAGTTGTTGCAGTTTTTGGGGGTTCATTAACATTGGACCTACTCGCAAAATGAGGCTGGGGTTCATTTACCCCTTATCATTCTTCGCAACCCATAACTGTCCCACTGCTGGGCACGAGTCTCCTCTCCTCAAAATGTGAGGGGTACAGGCCATAGACCAACATGCTGGCCAAGTGCGGATTGGTAGAGATCACACACCTTTGAGAACATTTTGGAGAACTCTCAGGTGTGCAGGTTTAATCACGATGTTTTCCTTCACCGAAGCAAGTGATTATTAAATTTTAATACCCTCACCATTACCCCTCTCAAATTCAGCAAACCACCTATATATATTGCCCAAAATGGAGCTAAGTTTCCAAAGGGTCTTATGAGCGATCTATTTTTAAAATTCGTGAATTTCACTTATTGCGTGACCTACATACTTACAATATGTGAAACATTGTGAGACACTGTCAAGGTCTTGTTTGATTCCTCATCTCGTTCCAATAGGGGATTCCACTTTTATTAATATATTATGGTATATTTCTCACTACATTAGATTTTAATATGATTATGTCAACATGGAATTTCAGTCACGATAGAATCGAACAATTTCTTATATTAACACATAAACTTATAAGTATTCTGTACAATACAGACTACTATACAATACCTACCCACGATATTCGTTTGTAAAATTAATACCCACCAATTTGATCACAAATTAATGCAATGTGTAGAAATTCCTCTATTGATTTCAATTGGAGAACTCCACTAAAAAGTTAGGTACTCTACAATCTGCCCTACTTTCAGCAAAATTCAAATGAATCAGTTGACATCTAAATTCTAAAGGCATGTTCTTCTTAAAGTTCATTTATTGTGGGTCTCTATAAAGTTTCCCAATATTTACAGAACTTCGAGTTTTGTCATAATTATAGTGTCGTGTTCGTTGACCTCGAAAACGCATACGACCGGATACCGCGTGTTTTATTGTGGTGGGCCCCTAAGGAGGAAGGCGACAAAGGCTGGAGAGTGTTGTTTTAAAAGTGACAAGAACTAAACTTAATACATGTTCTGTGACTTTGGCGGTCCCTCTTGTCTTTAGCCTATAACATAATTTATGGATCAGAATGCTGGACTGCAAAGAAGACGGATTAAAGACGATTGCATGTGGCGGAGATGAGAATGTTGAGATGGATATGTGGAGTTACAAGAATGGATTAAGTCATAAATGAGTATATTAGAGGAAGTCTGAAAGTAGCACCAATTTCAGAAAAGTACTCGTATCGTAATCGTATCAAAAATATTAATAGTAGTAGTAAGCACGTAAAAAATAAAACCTAAAACATTTAATTATTTAAAGCTATTACATACTGTCTGGAATTCTGGATACTAAAACGATTATGCATTTTATACGTGCTATACTTGCTACATGCATGCATGCATGCTACTTATGCCTGCGTGATCTTTATATTTACTTAGATCGGATTTTTTTAAGTTTAGATCGGATTTAATCCATCCCTGGGCTAGATCCACTGTAAGCCTAGAGATTTTGCCCAATGAAAATCTTTACCATTCTAAGCGACAATTCAAAAATGAAAATGCAATCTGATCAGTGAGATCTTACCACGCGTCAATCGGACCGGAGTTTAGGTACAGTGCAACAAAACAGTTAGTTGTACTAAATACTTACAACAGTCAACCGAGTATACGCTCATCTGTAAATTATATAAATTATACTTGTGTTATGCTTATCGCTGACTAAATCGATACTTGTGTTATGCTTATGGCTGACTAAATTAACGGACAGGATATCGAACTCCTGCCGAATTTTTGTTTGTGACACCTTCAAATTTTACTTGCGCATTCTTTCGTTACCAATAACAATTATAAAATTGTACTAAAATTATTGCACGGTCCTTATTGATGAACTAATAAGACAATTGAAACGGTTGGAACGGCAAAATGGGACAATGATGATAATTCTATACTTGTATATGTGTACGTGTACGTAGATGGTTCTGGATTAATCACGAAAACTAGCAGACTCGAACGAAAGCTCGCCAATGGAACATCGTTTATTGTTATAAAGGTCGACGTCATCGTGTGTGGACTGATAAGGTCGCCGGCTTGTCGCTAGCTTCCGAGCGAGATTTTTATTTGTTCGTTGACCCGTCGTTCGGCTGCTGCGCTGGCGCACGTATTGGTACGTACTTCGATACACTTCATACGGCTGCGGTACCATCTCAATTCGCGTTAACGCACTTCAACATCTTAACACGTATCTTTACGTATCTTTTAGTCGTAACATCCACGTTGTACCGAGTGAATGCTTGCAAGCGCCATTAAGTCGTTATCATCGAGTTAAAAGCTACATTGGATTTTCGATTAGTTTCGGTATGTAACTGTATTTTTTTATTATATAAATAATTGTAATCCTTAATTAAATAGGTACGTTGTGTTAATAAGTTATCAAACATCCATCACACCGCCGATGACCCAAAAACTCATTAAAATTTGAATGCTGCGCTCCATGACAAATAAATTAATAAAATAGCCGTGTTAGAATCTTAGAATTAATCGATCTTTCTACTGTATTGGTTGATTTATTAACATTTTTTATACTTTATGCATGCATTAGATAGCACAAGATCGTGTGGAACTTTTACGATAATTGAAAAATTAACGGCTCTGTCGTGTCGTGTGTAGTAATAAATTTGTATAATGTTTTATTTTATAGATATTATAATATGTTATAATAACATGTATGTAAGAAGCTAGAGAGAGGCTATCAAGTAAGTTATCATCACTAGAAAAATATTATATTTTATCATTTAAATCATGCGCGCGACCGCCTAAAGATATTTTTTAATATTTATGTAATACTCGTATCTCGTAGGTAGGTAGGTAATACGTGGGTTTTGATATTATATTTTTAGGTGACTATAGTAGATCTAAAAATACAAAAGTAAAATAGGGTTATTGTATTTTACATAATATGTTAGGGTTAATTTTATAAGAAGCGCTGAGTTATTTTTAAATATTTTTTAAAAAATTATAAAATTATTGATATCTAATCTATCTAATACCTTTAAACGAGCAATTCTTGTATATATATACATAATTGGAATCTCGGAATCGACTCCAACGATTTTCATGAAATTTAGTATATAGGGGGTTTCGGGGGGATAAATAGATCTAGCTAGGAATCATTTTTAGAAAATGTCATTTTATTCGTGTTTTTGAAAATATGACTCTTCCTGACATCTATTGGCGAATAATAATACTACTATACTAATACTAATTGCTTTAACGACACAACAGCAGATGGCGTTGTTAAGTAAGACGAAGTCAATGAGTGTTTGCTTTGAGGTTAGACTAAGAAAATCAATTGTTTATTTATATTATTTGTGTCTTCTTAATATTATTATTCGTTCTTAAATATAATTTCCAAAAAACACAATTTATACAAAAAAAAACCGAGCAAAGCTCGGTCATCCATCTAGTATGAAATAAACGTGTTAAAATGTAATAAATCTTAATATTGAGTACAAAACCATTCCTTAAAAATTTACTTAATTTAAATAAAAAAAATGTGGGAGTCTACAAGAGGAGAGTGAGTAGGCTTTATCTAAGTTATTGCGCTCAACATCAGTTGCTCAACAGTGGCTTCATCGCCACTTACCATCAAGTGGGATGGTTGTCAGTTGTCAAGCACTACCTTATAAAAAGTAAAAGAAAATTACACACACTAATATAAGTTACCATTGCCATACGTTTGACACGACGTTTGAAATGTGTCATCGTTCATAGTGTCAATGTTATGTAACCCTTTGACAGAATGAATTACGGTCGAATTTCGACCGCAAAGCGGGTAACTAGTAGTATCAAGCAACTGATATTTATGTAACAATAAGTACAGCTGCGTTCGTGCTGACCTTATAAATTGCAGTTTTAATTGTTGTGGTTCGAAGTTATACGTAGAAATAGAACTTACACCTATTTTGAAACGTTCGTTTGTCATATATTAAATCAAAGGAGCTTGTAAACCAAGCCATGTAATTTAGTTATACAATAAATATTCTAATAATTTAGGTACATACCTATGTGATATAAATATTTAAACATTTTGAGATCTAACTTAGAATTTGATCTTAGATAACTGATAAGATACGTTTGGCTTTTTGTCGCCCTAAGAATAGCATGTAGCACCATTGCATCATAATTTCTTTTATGTTTAATAGGTGTTCTTAACCACGGCTGACAAAAAAAAACACAAAGACACACATTGTGAATGAGTTGTTTGTAAACAAGTTTTGTATATTTTGTGACTAGTGTTTAGTTTTTTAAAGAAATAAAGTATTAGAGAACGCGCTGGTAGATTGTGGTGTTAAAGGGGCTAAAATTCAGATAGAATTTTTGAACAATGCCTGTTTCCTCTCCATTCGTCTATACAAATAAAAAAGTTTTCATGATTTACCAGTGTATCGAACATTAATATTACATAAATGTTTGCTAAAACTATTTCTTATTTTATTATTCTTTTTCTACTTTTGTATCTGCTACCTTAAAGTACTTACAAGGACAATTTTAACATAGCTAAAAATATAATTGGACAGACTCGTAGTTGAACAAACAACACAACTAAACTTACATAGGTACCTACATGTACGCAACAAAACAGGAAACAGATTATGTAATATTAAAAAAAATATTAATTAACACCAACCTGCAATACTAATAAAAAATTAGGTAGGTAGTGTAGGTAGTGTAGGTGTGTCATTGATTCAATAAAGTTTACAATAAAAATATTAAATAGGTGTAATGTATAAACAAGTACCTAATTCTGGTGTCATTGTTTTTATAATTTTAGAGCACATCTGCAATAATGTGGTCAAAGTGTGTCCCTTACGTGTGGTGTTTGGCGACAATGCTGCTTGCGCGTGTTGATGGGGAACTCTTCACGGCGATATCTGATGTGGAGCCACTCCTGGAGACCCACCAGAAGATCATTGACGACCTAAATGATTATATAAACAAGGAGGAAGGGCGTTTGAAAGTATTGAAGAAGTAAGTATGTATTTAGGTTATGTTTGTAATTTCTCGAAGACCATAGATTATACCCACACATACAAAAGACGATGTCATTGTCAATCGTCTTTGCAAGTTAAGGGGGGTATTACCCACGTCTATAGATACATACATATATTATTGTATATACCTCATAATTATGTTTACAGGTCGCGTTTATTTATTTAAATAGGTACTCTATAATGCATCTTGTATACCGATAGCAAGAAATTTGTTATTTAAAAAACCTTACGTCAACGCGTAAGTCTTCAAAAAAAACTCTATAATACACGTAAAAACGAAGAAAAATATTAAGTGACACTATTTATTATTGGCCAGTTGGTATTAACGATCTTATCATAAGTCCTTGTTTCGAAAAAAGTAGAGCAGGGTGTACGATTAAGATACTTTGAATTCGCAATAAACAAACTAAATTAAAATACAAAATGGGTAGGAACATATAATTCAGGTAGATTAGATTTGACTTTTAAAAAATGTCACAGACACAAAAATATCTAATTACAATAATGAAAATTAAGTTGCACGAAGCGAATAAGTGATGCAAATTATCATTAAAAAAATAACGCAAATAAATAGCACTTGGACTCTCTGTGTTGCCGGTGGAATCGTCAACACAAATAACACATCCCTGACACTCATGATCCGAGCATAAACATTTATCTGTGACATAAATATCTGCCCCGGCCGGGAATCGAACTCGAGACCCCTCACTTTGCAGGCAACGCCGCTATCAACTAGACTACATGATCATCAATTGATACGTTGTCAATAGACATGTTGAGAAAATAAGATACGATCCCAACGAAATTACAAATCGAATTAAGTGGTACGTCGCGGTCCCAAAAACGAGCATGACAAAAACAAATTATCAAAATGAATGGTGAACACGATTCACACCGTGCATTATGTCCTTAGTAATGTTAGTGCGTTCACGTGACTGGAATGGTGCCTCACAACGGGTGGTCTTTAGTGATCATAACTGTAACTGATAGTTACGTTTTTTTGTTGACTGGTGACAGTTTTCAACTTTTGAACAGGATATTTCATTAAACAATTTTTACACATTTCTAAAATAACAACATTTTGTCTGTCACGTTTTTTTGCACTTTTGTTGGTGTGTAAGGATACAAAAAAAAAGAAAACTATACTTGAATTTCCTAATAATAGTACGTTAGTCTAAATGACTTATTACAATCGTCATTCAGAGTTGTTGTCGCGAACGCTTTACATGAGACCTTTGTAAAATTCGGTTACTTCTGGGCCTGCGGGATGTTTATCTCAGGCGTATATTTTACCGCAATTTTAACAAATTACATGACACATTATCTCTTAGGGTCCTTATGCATTTACCTCCGATATGTTTGCGATTACCGCTGCGACCGTGATGAACATAAAACTGGCGAGTGAATCATGGGATCGTACTATGGGCTCTAAAAGTTAGCGTGGCTTTGAGAGGCTTAAACACTTCAAAAACGTTTGATTATTGGTCACATTTAAATATATTAATTGTTCAAATGATATTTCAGGCATTTGGATATGTACAAAGTAGAACACACTAAAGCCATGGAGGACATTCCCAACTACTTGGGAAACCCGATCAACGCTTTCACGCTCATCAAACGACTGACTACCGATTTAGATTATATAGAAGAAAGTATCAAAAAGGGCACGGGTAAGTAAATTAATAATATTACATACTTATATCTAAGAATCCCTGTGTTGCGGTTGCCATGGAGACACAGATAAGTTACACACCCAGACTAAGAACACAAATATACATAAATTCGTCTTTTAAATTTTCGCCTCGCTGGGAATCGAACCCAGTACATGGTAAACATTGCGCTCGACGGGTCGTCAAATTAATGTAAATTTCTCTCTACGTTTTCGTTGTTCAAATATAATTGAAAATATAGATTTAGAAAGAAAATCTTAAAAACAAATGTATTGTACAAAAACAAACAATTATTCGTGTCAATAGCCAATTACGATTGATAAATTGATAAGACAAGCTTGAAGCGGCCGGCCAACGTTTTGGGTACAGTTGAGGTGCTATTTTGTTTTGTGTTGATGTGAGAATGGTAAATCGCGCTGGGATATTCTGTGTCGCGGTTGACATAAACAACTCAAATCATTATTATAACACCCATTACCCGGAAACAAACATTTATCTATCAGTTAAATATCTGTTCCGGCTGGGAAATAAATCGAGGACAACTCAGCAGACAGGGCCACTAAAAACTAGGCTACAGGTTCATCAGTCGTTTGTCACGTTAACTTTGCAGCAAAACCAAGCTGTCTGCAAACTTAAGTTATAAAATGCAAATAAAGCAAAAGTAATCATTATAATGAACTGAATCTTAAAACAAAATTGAAGCGAAGTTTGCCACGTTTAATTTTATTGTGTTTAAATATTTTGAGAAAAATAATGTTTTAAAAAAAGAAGTAGTAAGAAAATGTTAAGGAGATTATTTTTCCTACACATCTATACATAATATAATAAATCTGTAACTGATCGCTGTCTGTACATGGAAGGTATATGAGAGGAACTTTTACTGGGGGTCTTTAACGCAGCAAAACCCAAAACAATGACTTTTAGAATTTGGGTGCGGTTTCCACTAATATATTATGGTAAGCTTCCTTAACATTTTTTTTCAATCGGTTGATAAATAAAAAAGTTATGTCGGTTTAAAGGATCACGTCTGACAAATTCCGAATGTGTATCTACATGTTTCATGTTACCCGAAGCGAAGCCAGCGTGGGTTTATTAGTAGTTAAATAAATTATAAAAGAGAAGAATTACAGAGGTTTAATGGTTAAGTGGCCGCTGCAATCCATAGACAACTTAAAGTGTGGTCAATTAGGACTTTCTATAACCCGGTACCAGAAATTTCTGCTGATAGTAGAAATGGGACATCGCATTTGTAAATATTATTATCGCTTACAATCACATCCTTCAACATAAAATGCCCTACATTGAGTGAAAACAACATTGTATCTTTCGTTAGTATGTAAGTATGTTGAAAATTCTACCAAAAAAAAGCAAACAAAAAAGGTAACGTAGAATAAATTTCCACCGTGCGTCAATAAAATGGAATCGTTTTCACTGGACTTTTTTTAAATAAACGAGTACACATATTTAGAAACTATGCATACTTCTAACACAGTTCATGTATAAAGAAAAAATATTAGAGATGTCAGCTACAACAAATTTAGGGACCCATTTTACTAGACGTAGAGTTAGGGTACGGTCAAACAGCCGACGGGGCGGGACGCCGTCGCGACGCTAGCGTCCGCGTTGTACGCGACCCGCCGAGCGCAACGGCTCTGTGTGACATACTTCATACTTGCTCATACGTTACAACCTCTTCACGTCCCGCCAGCGTCGCGTCGCCGTCACGCCCCGTCGGCTGTTTGACCGTACCCTAATACCATAGCGTGTTACCGCAATCTTTAAAGTTACGTAGCAATCTAAATAAAAGTGTTGTCGTTATTGGTGCTGAATATATTTAGATAGAGTTAATAATGAGTGCTATTGTAATTTGTAATGATCACAAACATTACATTTCGGTGTTTACTGTGTGTGACCATGACATGATTCGTTGACGGCACGGTACACATTGTAACAATACTCTTGATTATCGTTTGTTATAGAAAACGAGCATTCTCCGCGGCTTCGCCCGCGAATTAAAAAAAATCAGTTTATCCCCATTTTTATCCCCTTAGGGGATGAATTTCCAAAAATTCTCTCTTAGTGCTCCCCTACACTCCCCAACAAATTTCAGCTTCTTGCGTGCAGAAGTTGCGGCTGTGCGTTGTCTGTCAGTCACTGAGTAACGCAAGAGTTTTATATATAAAATAAAAGTGGTGACGTTATTGGTGCTGAATATATCTAAATAGAAGTAGTAATTAGTGCTATTGTAATGATCGTAAACATTACATTTAGGTGTTTACTGTGACCATGACATGATGCGTTCACAGCACGGTACACATTGTAACAATACTCTTGATTATCGTTTGTTATAGAAAACGAGCATTCTCCGCGGCTTCGCCCGCGAATTAAAAAAAATCAGTTTATCCCCATTTTTATCCCCTTAGGGGAGGAATTTCCAAAAATTATCTCTTAGTGCTCCCCTACACTCCCCAACAAATTTCAGCTTCTTGCGTGCAGAAGTTGCGGCTGTGCGTTATCTGTCAGTCACTGAGTAACGCAAGAGTTTTATATATAAAATAAAAGTGGTGACGTTATTGGTGCTGAATATATCTAAATAGAAGTAGTAATTAGTGCTATTGTAATGATCGTAAACATTACATTTAGGTGTTTACTGTGACCCTGACACGATGCGTTCACAGCACGGTACACATTGTAACAATACTCTCGATTATCGATTTCTATAGAGCATTCTCCGCGGCTTCGCCCGCCAATTAAAAAAAACAGTTTATCCCCTTAGGGGGAAATTTGTCTGTCAGTCACTCAGTAACGCAAGAGTTTTATATATAAAGATGTGTGCAGAGGTAACTTTGTGTTATCCACTTACCACATTTCCGTGCTTCGGAGGGCACGAAAGCCGTCGGTCCCAGTTGTTGCCATTTGGCAGCAGTCCTAAAGCCTTGTTGGATGTCTTCAGGCGGCATAAAAATAACTTCCAACACTTGGGTGGGTGGAGTATGCTCCAGGCCTCCTCAGGTATGAGGAGAGACAGACAGACAGTGGGACAGTTGCGATGATAATGATGAACATTTAATAAAGTCCTAAGTGAAACCTGTGTCTCTGAATTTATCTTGATAAATAAGTACATTTCACAATGTGAGGGGTACAGGCCATAGTCCACCTCGCTGGCCGAGTGCGGATGGTCGGACTTCACACACCTTTCAGAACATTATGAAGAACTCTTAGGTGTGCAAGTTTCCTCACGATGTTTTCCATCACCGAAGCAAGTGATAATTAAATTCTAATACGCACATCATTTTGAAAATTAGAGGTGCGTGCAGGGGTTCGAAATCGGAGTGTTTTGACAGATTGTATAAATCATGATTTCATACATACCACCCTTATGACGTCATTGGTTTTTTTTTAAACATGATTTCATCCACATTACCCTAATGACGTAATTTTGTTTTGATCAAAACCCCACATGTAAATCTTACGCAGTGTGACGCACTTGGTGTAAACGTCTACACGAAGTTCGAAAAATTACGTTAGTTTCTTGTATTGTAACCCCCTCTTGGGAATAAATTTATTGTTATTTTTATTATTTGTCGTGTTAGAGGCTTAAATGACACATACTTTGTGAAAATTTCAAGTGTCTATCTGGAAACGTATATGAGATAAAACAACCCCTTTTTTAAGGTTACTTGTATGTCGACCCCCTTTAAGACCTAACTTTTTTACGTTTTATTATTTGTTGTTAAAGCGGTCGCAGTAACACGTATTCTGTGCAAAGTTCAGGTGTCTACCTATTTCCGTTCAAGAGATAGGACTCTGTGACTGACAGACGGACAGACATCGGATATTATTTATTAATAGGGTTCCATTTTTTACCATTTTAGTACGGAGCCCTAAAAACTGACATCAAAATCGACAAGTAATAAAAAAAATTGAGGGTTTCCCTCGATTTCCCTGGAATTCCATTATCAGATTCTGACTTGGTGGCAGTTGGACCACCTCGGTACTACATTTGTTCAAATAAAAAAAAAAATCAAAAACGGTTCACAAATGACGGAGAAACCTTCGATTATAACCTCCTCCTTTTTTGAAATCGGTTAAAAATACTTGGGTATATGTTTACAGATTATATAAAGAACATAACAATGAATCATGAAGGCGTGAAGTATCCCACACTCGAGGATTTGACCGGCGCCGCCCAAGCTCTGACCCGTCTGCAAGATACCTACCATCTTGAGGTCAGCGATCTTTCTGACGGAAAACTGAATGGAGTGATCTACAGGTAATTTTAGATTTTTAGATTTTAGAGGTATACAATACAGTACTAAAACGTGCGCCAAACTTTATGGCGCTAGTGGAACTTTCGTACGAACTGCGTGTAGTTCAGTGACGGGCCATAAAGTTTGACGTGAGTTATACCTGGTGGTTATTTTAGACAGCTGTATAATACGAAATGCTACTTTACAGGACTGATGAGCCAACGATACAGCCGTGAGTTTTAAAGAGTTTTACACTTACGAATAAATTGTAATAATTGCTTTGTGATATGTAGGTACCTATATTATTTTAAGGTAAATAATTGAATTACGTTTTTTCCATTTATCCTTTTTTACAAGAGTAGGTTGAATTGTGTTAAATAATGAGAATTTACTGATTTACTCATAATATTGAAATTAAAATTTGAATTTACAGTAAAGTCGAAGAAGCTGTTTCGTGAGTCAATAAGTTAAATTTTTACTCTGTGTGACGTTATAAATGTATAATTTGGTGATGGGGGTTTTATAATTCGGTAATTAAAAAGGCTACACACTCACACCCAGACCGAGAGCACAATTTTAAACTCATCATTAAAATTTCCGCATCGCTGGGAATCGAACCCAGGTCCCTTTGAACGGCGGTCCGTCTGGTATCATTGTGCCATCGTCACGATTCATTTCCCCGGCAAATTGTCGATATTTTTGCTACCTTTTGATAAGTAGGTATATGTTAATGTTAATAAAAATGATTTGACCGTATAAATACTAGTTGAAAATATTGTTAACAGCGATTAATTTGGTAATCATTAGGTTAGTAAGTGAAATAGTAATAGTATAGTAAGTGAAATATTGAAAAATCAATTGAAAGGCGATAATGAACAGAAGAAGCTAATTCTAATAGGAATAAGGGATTTAGTAAATATTTATTGGTAGATTTAGATAAAATGCAGTCCACAATTTAATTCAATTATGAATAATTGTAAAACACAACTTTTTGTTTACCTAACAAATAATGATTAATTATTTATTTAAAACTAGCGACCCGCCCGGAAACTTATTCCGTCGGTTTGCAAAGATTTAGTTATATGTTTTGGATAATTCACACTATATCTTTATAAATTATATCCTATGTGTTATTCTGACGTGTAAGCTTAATTATTGTAAAGTTTCAGCAAAATCCATTTGGTAATTTTTGCGTGAAAGGGTAACAAACATTCATACATCCATACAAACTTTCGCATTTATAATATTAGTAGGATGATCTAATAAATTACTATGAACTTTTTACCATTCAACATAACCTCGATTTTCGATTGACTTAATTCGGAAGACTTATCTTAAATATATCAAGTGCGATTTCGGAAATAGAACCAAAGAAATTTAATGTCGTTTTAGTATTCACAAATGGATATGCAAAGTATAATATTATAAGCTATTGTAGCACAGAGACTTTAACTGCTTTCGGTGGGCGGAAATGAGTGAATATTGCACACTGTGTTCAGCTTTGGGTTGTTTTTCAGATTCTAATTCTACCGTTATGTGTAAGTATTAACTTTACTCAAAGCACAGACCTTAAAGGCGGGTATTTAAAGCGTTTGTCTATACGTTAAGTTTATTATTTACTTGCCCACTTAGATAAGATTAGTACTTTCGTTTACCTAGAAGAGATGGGTTTTATCGATAACATTGCCTATAGTTTACACCACATGTATTTATAATTTACATGTGCATTTTCTTATTTGTTTAGCAAGCGATGACGTGTTTTGTATTGTTAAGTTTCTGTATGGAAAAGTACCAATTATAAAAACATAATTAATATGATTAATTATGTGTGACTGCATGGTTATTTTGCAGTTACACATAATTAATCATATTATCTGTGTGCATAGGTGGAGAAAATTGTGCAGTAAATAATTTTTGTTCCATGTGTGTAATGTGAGCTAGTAATAAATAATATGTTAAACAAATAATTGTTATTGTTTTCAGTACGCCAATGTCAGCAGGTGACTGCTACGAACTCGGTCGCGCCCTCTACAATGAGAAAGACTACAAGAACGCCCTCTCGTGGATGATGGAAGCGCACCGCAAGTACAAGGAGGAAAATGAGCTTTATCCGTTTACAGAGGGAGATATACTGGAATATATTAGCTTCGGCCATTACTTACTGGGTAACGTTTACATTTATAAAACCTTTAAAATGAACTCCATTGATGACACACATCTGCTATGACATATAAAAAATCTGTAACTGAATGCTGTCTGTGCATAGAAGATAATATGCATATGTATATCAGAAAAGCTTTTACTGTGGACCTTTATTATCGCGGTATAACCCAAAACAATGATTTATAGATTTTTTGTCTGTTTGTATGTTTGTCTGTGGTTTGGTACGCGATAAACTCCGAAACGTCTTAACATAAACATAACATTAAGTGTTTGTTTTATTCAATTGGTAAAAAAGTTATGCCAGTTTAAAGAATCTCGCCTTAAAACCAGTATTCAAGTTTGCCTTGCCATGGAAGTAAACGATAAAGACAGTGCCAACGAAGCCAAACTTGCGAAGCGAGAGTTCCTAGGTTCGATTCCCGGCCGGGGCACATTTTTTGACAAATAAGAACTGTTCTCGGGCTGTGGGCTGTCCATGCCAGCCGCTATATAGATAGAACTCTTGTGCAAGGGTATCAGTATCAGTGTGTGTTTATATAAATGTTTTCACACCACAAAATAAGAATACATGCACATAAGATCACAATGGGTATAAGCGTAAATGACATAGTAAATGTGTTTGTTTATTTATAACTTATTCATATAAGTGCTTTTAGAATTAAGTCCACCTTTGGTACCACACTTTGTTTTAAGGGTATAATAAAGTGTAAATAAATATATAAATATTCAAAATGGTATACACAGGTGATGCTCGGGCTGCTTTGGAATGGACTAAACAGCTTCTTGCGATAGAGCCAAAGCACCCGCGCGCTCGCGGCAATATTCCACATTATCAAAAGACAATTGCTGAAGAAGATGAGAAATTGAGGAGGAAAAGGCGAGGTGTACGTATTTTTTGTATGGAATTACCACCACCAAATTAAAGGGTGCTTACGGGTCACTGGAGCCCATGAATATAATGATATGTATAGTATAGACCTTAAGTAGAACAACAGTTCTGTTTGGTATAGTCTGTGCATGGAAAATGTTAACGTCGGTGTGCGATAAACGACCTATATATCGACAACACCGACGTGAATTTGATGAAATTGGATTATTATAATATATAAGGTGATTTTTTAGTCACTTGACATATTAATAAGGGTACTCAGTATTCGATTCTCATTCCAAATATGTATTTAAAAAGGCTGCTTAAAATTTGCCGTAATTATCTATTACAAACCCATAGTGTGGATAAACTGAGCGCACGGTATAAACTACTCTACTAAAGGTCATTAACCCCGCCCGTACGGCCCCGCCGTACCGCAGACAGCTGTGTTTCGGGTGTGTCCCATACATTCCGAGTATATTTAGATAATTTTGATTGGCATTTTTGAAATCATTATCGTGTAGAATTTTGACTTTATATTTTTAATCATTTCCTATGACCATGTTCTTTCAAGTGCTCGAGTATGTCAAGTGCAATAAAAAACACCCAGTATATTTATTAATGTGGTTCAAAATTTCTCTCTGTCTGTGTATCATGGGTAAACCAAGGAAAAAAGTACAATTGAAAGTTAAATTTCAACCATCGTTAATTTTCACAAACAATAATTATATAACAAAATGCAACAGGATATAGGCGAAGAAGAAGAAGAAAAAAAAGTAAATTTACCACCGTGGACGTTGCCCGAGAGCGAGAGATTGCAGTACGAAGCGCTGTGTCGCGGCGAGATAGACATTCCGGCCGATGTCTCTAAGAGGTACCACTTACTAATAAAGTACATAATTATGAAAAAATGTATATACAAGGTGATTTTTTAGTCAGTCCATTCCAAATGTCTAATTAAAAAGGGTGATTAAAATTTGACGTAATTACCATTACGTCCAATAATCGCGCGGTCTTAAACTACTATACTAAAGGTCTTTAACCCCGGCATGGTCAGGCGCCGGCTCTCGGTCGCCGTACAGCACAGCTGTAGACCATACATTCCGAGTATTTTCAGATAATTTTGATTTTGAAATAATTACTGTGTAGAATTTTGACTTTATATTTTTAATCATTACCTATGACCATGTCCTCGAGTATGTCAATTGAATTAAAAATCACCCAGTATTAAAAATACACACATAATAATACACAGTATAAGTATTTTACAGTAAAATCAAATCAGATTTTTTTATAGTAAAATCACACAGTATAAGTATTTTAAAATTTGCATATGTCGCTGATATTGTTTTACTACTTACCTGCTATCCATATTAATATTATAAATACGAATGTGACTCTGTCTGTGTCTGTCTGCTATGTTTTCACGTTTAATCCACTGGACTAATTTAGATGAAATTTGGTATGGAGACAGTTTCAAATCCTGGAAAGGACGTCAGGTAGATATTGAATGGAGAAGGCAAAAGGGTCAAAATATTACTATCAAATACACCTAAAATCCGAGCTTATACATTACATAACTTTTTATTTCACTTCAATACATGCAGTATTTCCGAAGTTATAAAGACGAGAAGTTCAAGCCCTTTTTTGAATTTCCGCGCTGACGCTATGACGTCACGACTTAGTTCGGCCGCGAGCACGATACGGCGCAAGTATAGAAAATATGGGTCTATGCAGTTCAAAAATCTATAACTTTCTTATTGCTATAGATACAGACTTGAAATTTTGCATAGATGTAGTAGATAACTAAGGTTTGCTCGCGGCTTTACTTGAGTTTAAATTAACATTTCGGTCAAAAATCCCTATCAACTACGCGCGACTACTGAGCGATGACGTCATCGAGTAGTGACCGCCCGCCTGCGTTTTTAAAAAAACCAACGGCCGTAAATACGCACTTTGATCGTTAATATCTCAGCCATTTATTGAGATATGGAAAAAGTAAAAACACAGTTTTTCTTGTAATTTTTTATAGATTTATTTGACGTGTAAAAAAAAATTCGTTTGCCTGGTCCATTATAAGAAATTTTCATTTTTGTTTGTATGATTTATTTTTAACTTAAATTATGTAAAAAAAAAAATTCAGAAGTATTATAAAAAATGTACCACTTGCTAACGTTTAACAAAAATCTTGAATTGAAAGGAACGAAAAAATATTACTTATCAATTATGTATTATATCCCGTATTGCCTTTTCAGATTAAAATGCCGATATCTGACGGAGAATCACCCGTTCCTAAGACTGGCCCCCATCAAGATGGAGCAAATGTACATCAAACCGGACATTGTGGTGTTCCATGATGTGCTCAGCGATGAAGAAAGTGAACACATTAAGGAATTGGCCAAACCGAGGGTGAGCTATCTGCGTCAATAATGTACCCGATACCAGCTCTGCACTCGAAATTCGACCGTAATTCATTCTTTCAAAGTGTCATTTCCCATTGGCGCAGTGAATATAATCATTTAACTTTATAACATTACTTATAATAAATATAATTGTAACACGTAGTGCTATTTAAAAAATAAGCTTTCTGCACCTGTCCTCCATGTAAACTTTAATATATAACAAATATTAGATTGCGTGCGTGCGTTCTGAAAACCAGGCATCAAGGTTTTCTCTTGAAATATTAATATGCACCTATATAGATTTCATTGACACGGGTACTCATGATTATAATAATATGTTGTATAAATTCAGCTGAACGGTTTACCCATGCAACTGGTCGGGCAAGACGTCTTGCCCGGCCGGAGTTCTGCCTTCCCCAAAGGCCCCTTGTGAGCAACCCTCTTCCATCGGGTTTCATGTAAAAAATGTTTTTGTTCTGATTTTAGAATGCAGTACCGAAGAGTGGCCCCCTTTAGGTCGACTATGCGGGCAGTGATGCTTTCGATGTTACATAATAATATGGCCGTTAGCATCTCGCATCTCGACTATTTATTTTAAAAACGACTCGACTATTTGTTTTAAAGACTATTGAAACAAAATATTGGAGTTAAATAGTGAAAACAATTCGTCTATTACAGTTCCGCCGGGCGACCGTTCACGACTCTCAGACGGGAAAACTAGTCCCCGCCAACTACCGTATAAGCAAGTCGGCGTGGTTGCGCGACGAGGAGTCGCCGATAGTGGCGCGTGTGTCGCAACGCGTCGCCGACTTCACCGGCCTGAGCCTCTGGTCCGCCGAGGAACTGCAGGTGGTCAACTACGGCATCGGTGGTCACTACGAGCCGCATTATGACTTTGCGAGGGTCAGTACTTTGCAGAACAACGATTTCTAGCACGATCACGTGATCGTACAGACTGGGGTGACAGCTGTCAATGTGACACGAATAGTGATGGACAGAAGGTTTTCAATGTCGATAAATATTTGCAGAGAAAATACGAATGGGACATTAAAAAAGTAAAATTATTTATTTTGTTCAAATATATATTTTACTTGTTAATTGTAAAGTATATGTCAAGTGCAAGGACCGAAAGCTCTCATTGGGCAAAAATAGTCTACAATATGTTGGGACTACATGAAAAATCAAAAGTACAAAATTTTGTGTCTAGGTAAAGTGCATGATGCGTTGTGATAATTATGACGGATAGGTATTTCAGTTTGCTTACTCTTAGAATATCCTTCATTCCTGTGGTCTTACTACAAATATTGATTAATATACAAGAGAGAATTAGGACTTTATTATATTTATGATTATTAAAAATAATTAATATAAATATTGAATTTTCACAGAAAACAGAGCACGCGTTCGGATCAAATTCAGACAATAGGATAGCTACAGTATTATTTTATGTAAGTTTTCTCCTATATTCCTATAATATTTTTTTTAAGTGAAAATTCTTCGACCATGCGCGACCCACGCATACCGAATTCAACTGTTATGGGCAAGATATAAAGCTCATATTTCAATGTTTTCATAAGAGTTGAAGTGAAGATGAAGTGCGCTAATACAATACATTTGCAGATGTCGGACGTGGCGCAGGGCGGCGCCACAGTGTTCACGGAGCTGGGGCTGAGCGTGTTCCCGGTGGCGCGCGCCGCCGCCTTCTGGCTCAACCTGCACCCGTCCGGCGAGGGGGACTTCGCCACGCGCCACGCCGCCTGCCCCGTGCTGCGCGGCTCCAAGTGGGGTACGTTCACACACGCACACACACACACACGCACTCGCACGCACACACACACACACGCACGCACTCACTCGCACGCACGCACTCACTTGCACGCACTCACTCGCACGCACGCACTCACGCACTCACACACACACACACACACACACACTAACTCACTCACTCACTCACTCACTCACTCACTCACTCACTCACTCACCCACCCACTCACTCACTCATCCACCCACTCACTCACTCACTCATTCACTCGCATGCACGCACGCGAGAATTCTATTACAGTAACTAACAAAATTAAATCTTAACCCTATATTTATGCTGTAATTAATGACCTTTCTTAAAACTGAGCTCTGATATATTTTACAGTATGCAATAAATGGATCCATCAAACTGGACAAGAGCTTATCAAACCGTGCGACTTGGAGTATCAGAAGGAAGGCATCGTTCGCCAGATCCCCAAACCGGTTCCGAAGAGCTTCAGATAGAACAGGTTTAAAAAGCTTTTTGTCGTGTTGATGCAAAAAGATAATTAATGTTTTAAAGTTTTTAAACCAATGGGCTAGTATTACAGTGTTGTGGATTGAACAGTGGATTATTAATGGACAATACATTAGTTTATTAATGACGTAGAAAATAAAAATACACGAAAATTAATAATGCGTAGATTAACAAGATCTACTAAATATATCAAAATCTTATGAGCAATACTTAAATTAGTATTTTAATAGATTTCCAGTGACTAAGTGTATTGTGATTAGTATACATTTAGTAAATCATAGGTATAGAATAATATAATATGGAGTATCTATGTATACTTTTATCATTGCTAAATGTAATTTACCAAATAACGTAATTGATTAAGATGCAATTTGTCCAACTTAAACCACTAATGACATATCTTGCCCGCAATGAGGTTTAGAAATATATTTATTTAGGCTAAATAGAGGCTGTTAGCGCGAATTGTCCTTACGTGAAATAAATCAGTCATATTATTATAAGTATAAGTACAAAATATAAATGTAACAAATTTATTTAGTTGTATAATCAACTATTTATTATTATATCAATAATTATTATTATAACATTACTCCCTCTATGTGCCATATAGGTCGAGCGATTTCTACGAATTGGTTGGTAAGGCGGATATATAATCTTCAAATAGATCCAAACTATACAATCCGAAAAAATAAATGCATTTTGTTCATTTGGATACATTAATTTGAACCGTTATTCTGAAGTTAGCAAGCGTTATTGTTCTTTAAATATCTTTTTCCAAGTTTTTTTTATATATTTTACTTACATTCATTGGTAAATGTTCATTGTTGATTGTTGTGTTCATGTAAAATTTACTGGCCAATCTGACGTTAGGATGGTTTCTCACATTAATGTTATGTTCTAAATGTTAATCTGGTCTATAAAATGTAATTTCACTTACATTCCTTTTCGTAGAATAATTTATTCGCTAATTATACACCATGCCATGCTGATGGATACCACTTCTACGATACAAATACTTTTAAAAATAATGAATAGTGCAAAAGAGAAAAATAAATTATGTTAGTTAAAGCGAGATACAAATAGATGCCACGTCACTGAAATGCGAGACGTCTCTTGGTATTCCAACTATCAAACAAACATATAAACCAAATGTTGCATTCCTCTCAGTATAAATTTACATAATTATGTCCCACAGGTTTCCTGCACCTGTGATGATTTTAAGTGTCTCCATGATATCTATATCAATGTAAATAAATAATTTCTTGGTATATGTTATATATTCTCGACTAGCTGTCCCGGCGCACTTCGTACCGCCCTTTGTTCTTTAACTTTTCAAACCTTTTAATTCTTATTACCCTATTTCGACAAATCCAAAAACATAAAAATCATAAAAGTTGGTCCAGCCGTTCTTGAGTCCGTTTCTTGAGTTATAAAAAGTGTAACTAACACGACTTTATTTTATATAATTATTATATTTAATTATATATTATAAGATCATGCTTTATATACATATTTAGTGGTATGTACCAATATAACTTAGCACTATACACATCATATTTGTGAAGGCAAGCAGGCAGCTGGATTAATTAAGTTTTCATCAATCAGCCTGGCCTTTTTATTAAAGTTCGCTTTTTTTAAGGAATTGGATCCAAATTGTTTGCGCTAGGCATGTCGGTAAACGTTGTCAAACGTCTAGACATTAGACAACCTGTTTGATTGAACAGCTGAGTGTCACTCAAGCCGCTGGTTATAATAAGCGCTGTTCAGTAAAAAGATTAGGTTATTAAAAGGCTAACTAAGGTTGCCTTTGAAATGTTAATAAAATGTAACCTTCATAATTTTAACATTAAATATTAATCTTCAGATGCATGTTCTATGTAGATTCTATTTCATAGTACATACATTTTCAAATTATATTATAGTAATGATATGTAAGCAATAATAGCTTTTAGAAATTTTGTATGACGTGAACATTAATATATAAAAAACCATTGTATCAATGGATCTGAAGGACAATTCTCGTATTTCAAGACGTTATATGAATATAATTATGTACGTGTACAAAGTGAGGTCAATCTATTACGTCATTAGCTTGTGTGATATTTGTAATGTTCCACCATTTACTGCATTTTGTTTTATTATAATAAGAATACGTACAAATATGAATGTAATATGATTATTAATTAATTTTATTAATGGTTTTAACAATGAATTGCTAACATGTCATGATAAGTCAATTTGAAGGTAATTTGTGAACTTTTGTTCATAATATTTTGTTTTGAATTAATGTTTTTTTAATAAATCTCATTAATGTTTTTTTTAAATATAATCTTTTTATTTTATATGTTTTTATATGCATGACATATTATGTTTATTTTACATGCTGTTTATATAAGAATGATTTAATTTGTCTCTGTAATAAACGAGTTTGAATTTTATAGAATTGTTATTTTTTCTATCCGTACATAAATAATATTGTGAAGATCCTAAACATGATTTTATACATATCATCGTGGACACGTAACGTTGTTACTGTGACGGGTACTCACGGTATTTGTAATTGATGGATTTATGATGATGTGAGAATGCGGCGGCGTCAACGAGCTATAAAGCGTGGCGGGAAAAAACTTTTGACACTAGACACACAAAGAAACAAATAAAATTATAATTACTTACATAACTGTCTTGTCAACTTTACTGGTAGATTTTGGCTTTGCATATTTCAACTGGCTCTACCGTGAAGTGCGCAAATATCTAGAAAATCATCTCGTTACGACTTTTTGGCTTTTTCGGCCATTATTTTGCTTTCTCAGATTGTTTTGAAGTTTATTTCGCTTATGTTCTCTGATACATATTGTCTATAAACGAACTACGTGAAATCAGACAGCGTCTTTACTATACTTATCACTATTTATAGATCTTACTAAGTACCTAACCTTAGTACCTACTAACGAAACAACAGTAACTAAATATTTCTAGAAATGAACGACACGAAGTCCTGATGTGAAATAACACGGAGAAATAAGAGCAATATAAGACAACAAAAACGTTACATATAGAATTATCGGTATACTGTACATAACATTCCTGTTGTTTGTACATTACCCTAAGGCTTCGGAAATCTTCCCTCTTGAACCTTGTTGGACGGGTGCGTAGTTAGTTTGAACATTCCAGAACAAACAAAGTAAGTACATGCATGGTGGAACTTAGCATTGCACACTACTGTGTTTGCTTTGAAACACTCATCTATCTTCTTTCTTCCACCATTCTTCTATCTTCTGTATTTAAATTATGATTTATACCGACCTGTACTTTCCTCTATGGAAAATAATTACCCCTGTGATTCGTATGGTGGAGTTGGAGTTACTCTTACCGTTATTTTATTACATGAAGTGTAATTAATTACTCGTATAAAGGTCTACGCATATTACTTTAACTCAACTTCAACACTACTCCGATTTAACTCATAGGAAAATTTTAAAATATGAGCTTAAGTGGTGTTCGTTACGACGGAATTTTCAACATTAAGTAAGTAACTTGAGGGGACTGATTCATGCGCGATTAAGGCATCGGCCTTCGAGCAATGTCGTTCCTAGCGAAAATTCAAACGTAACCGACACGAAATAAAGCTTAGTATTTTAATGCATTTTTATAAGTTGAATAGGAGTGGAGTTCCAGTTGAGTTGATGTAATGTACGTGTAGTCCTTATGGACAATAAACATTTTAACTGTGACGGGTACTCACGGTTTTTGAACATATCTCATCATTTGTACGTATCGTAGTCACGCTGAGACTCGTTATTAATTTACAAAATTTGTCGATAAAGTTAAAATGATTATCGTTTATGAAGATTATCGACTCTTATCTAAAAATTATATAATTTTCAAACTGTACCCAAATATAGTTATAAATATACTACCGTATTTATATTTTTCATTTTAAACTTACTATTACAGTGGTCCCTTTAGGAATCAGCTGTAATTGTATGCTAGCTGTGGCCTGTGCCTATGAGCAATGTGCCTTCGTAATAGCATCCCATAACTGCCCACTGCTGGGCTCGAGTCTCCTGTCACAATGTGACGGGCACAGGCCATAGTCCACGACGCTCTGGTCAAGTGCGGATTGGCAATCTTCACACACCTTTGAGAACATTATGGAAAACTCTCAGGTGTGCAGGTTTACTCACGATGTTTTCCTTCACCGAAGCAAGTGATAATTCATTTGTAATACGTGCGTGCAGGATTCGAACCCTGGCCCCCTGTTCGGGAGTCCAAAGTTATGAACTTGTTAATTAGACGTAAAAATCTTTTGTCCTATCTTTTATTTGTTTCAGCGATTTGTTTCCAGATTTCCGGCCGTTTGTGCTTTCAAACGATTTCCACTTACCTTGTTAACCCGCGGTGTTGAGTTGCAGAACGTTGAATAACTAATAGGTCTTTGTTTCAACAAATGTCAATCGGGTGGATACTGGCATCGAATCGCATTAACGGATTGTAGATTCAGGCCAAAGTATTTAAATAACAGAATGTTTTTACTTGGGTACCTATACCAAATTGAATTAGGTACCTAAGTATATCAAAGGGTTCTCGTTTGAACAGATATGGAGCCTAATCGTATTTTATAAAAACGATATCTTTTTTCCTAAACCCATTATTAGGTATTTGATTGCAGTTTAATTCTTAATTTGTAGGTCAAAATTAGCATTAATAATAGTATACTTAGATTCTGTTTCAGAATTACCTACTCGTCAATATCTGTCGATAGCAATAATTAAAATTGCACTATATGACCAAAATACATAACATAATTATGTCAAAATAATTCTTTGGTAATTCATGGTATTCTTTGAAAATTAATGAAATGAACCTTAATAAAATTAAGCAAAACGAAAGGTTGCAAATATAAAAAAAAATTGGCGTTGTTTTATGAAAAACGACACCTGTTACGAAATGGCTTTGTTTAAAATTCAGTAATTGGATTAATTAGGCTTATTAAATGCACTATTATATCACTTATTTCACTTTCACATCAGCCGAGAGTTGGCAATAAACTGATGGTCGGGTGGGTGTCGTCGCCTGACGATGGGTTGTAACCGGAGCTGGCATGTAAACAAGCATTGCGTGGAATCCTCGGCTCGGAGTCAACGCCGGCCGCGCATTGCCCATAACGGCTACACATTAAGATATGACATGTTCTTTGACCACCATGGAGATTCTTCTTTGGTCAGATTTGAATGCAGTACTGACATAGCTTAACTGTCATAAATAAACTAGTTTTGCCCTCGCCCACCCGCGTGAAATTGTTAATTTGCAAAAATTATTTCATAGTTCTCAGTTGTCATTTGAGGATGCTATGTTTTTATATTACTACCTATCTTAAACGTCAGCTCCGGCTGGCAATCAAACCCTGGACCTCTCTGTCAGCTACTGCGCTACATGATCATCAGTATAATATTATTATAAATATTGTTTCTGTTTTAATTGGCGTTAGCAGTATTAGTTAATAGTACCTACCTATGTTACGAATTACCTACGAGTTACGAATAAATTAATAAATAATAAAACAGCGGGGAATTTTGGCCCTGCCTTGTGTCAATCGTGACGGATCGAGCAAAGCATCTCAAGCATGTTTTGTGTTAGAATGTAAGATGGGTCAACGCTAATGGCTAATTACCATTCGAGTTGATCAGGAATTACTCCAAAATCTTCATAAAGCACCGTTTAATTGGCAGTAGGTGTCAATATTCTTAACTTAATTATAATAACGTATCATATCCATTCCGTACAGTGAACTTCGTCTAATTACCTACGTATATAAGTATTTCATGTAGGTTTTATTCAATACACGTATGAACATCAAATGTTTTGTTTTTCTTACCGTTTCGCAAATGTGTTTTTGTAAAAAGAAGAATCGGCGAAAGTACTCCTCAGCACACCTTAAACAATGCCTGCACTAATTACAAAGTTATTTCGCCAGTTGTGAGACGTTCAGAACCCTATGTAGTTTGTAGTTGTTTGTATGTAGTTTGTAGATATCTACCTGCGAAGCGAGGTATCGAAGGAATAATCTCGACCAGGAATGGTCGAAAATCAAAGCCATCTCTTTCCAGCCATCAAGCAAAACAAATTGTTTTGTTTTAAACAATGTTAGTCGAATTGATGATAACTTTACCTACATTTAACCTGCACACCTGAGAGTTCTCCATAATGTTCCCAAAGGTGTGTGAAGTCCGTACTTGGCCAGCGTGGTAGACTATATCTCTTCACATTGTATAGAGCCTTGCCCAGCAGTGGGACAGTAATGGATTATGATGAATACAAACATTCGGCTTCAGTCGCTAGGTACAATTAACTATAGAGGTTTATTTTTCAAGCGAACGCGCAATGATACTGTTTTTCCAGTAAAGAATTTCAAGAATTACAAAACATAATGACGCCTTCGAGAAATGTGGTTGTTTCTTTGTTCACGCAAGCTATGTCCGTGAGCCGGTATATGGCGCTATTTGTTTACACAATAACGAATTGTTTCCGCTGTATCATACAGCACAAGAAAGTGCGACACAAATGCCATTAACGGTATATAGGTTCGGAATGGAAAACATTTTTGTCAGTAAACATAGTAATGAGGTACCCCAAGTAACTTCCCACTCTTCCCTTGAGAGTAGTTCAACTGGTAAAAGTTATAAATTATCTTGGATATCATTTGGCATAAACAGTTTGTACACACTGTTTACGATAGTTGTAACTGTTGTAAGTAATATATTCATATACATGTACCTACTAATATTATAAATTCAAAAGTAACCCTGTCTGGCACTTTTTCCTGCTTAATCCACTGATCCGATTTAAATGAAGCTTCCTATCACGCTTCCAAATTTTACCTCAATCGGATATGTAAAGTGGGTCAATTTGACCCACACTTAGTAACACGGCAAGTAAAGTACTTAAATAAAAGCATGTAACAATCAACACCCGTAGGGTGTTTTTATTGCGTTTTGGCTCGACTTATAATTTGGCATACCTAGTTGCTAAGTAGCAACAGCAGAGGACAGGTAGAGATCATGTTTCTCTCTTCTGTGGATCGGTATAGCTAGAAATATATATGAAAGGTTATTACGCATGCTCTTTCCCGTATTGATTAACTATGATATCTTGATTCTGTCTAAGTAGCTTTATAATTGTAGGTAGGGCGGCTAGGTAGTAAATTGTTAATTAAACAGATAAAAAAATATCAAAGCTTTGTTTAGGTCACTACTTTTTAATACAAAATTATTCTTATGATTGCTTTTTGTCCTAACAATATAGTTCTAGGAATAAAACACCGGAATACGCGTTATACTTTATTGTTTTAAGACATCGAGATTCACATCAAAAATTATCATTTGGGTTCTACAGGAAATTTCACGCACATAAAATATTATAATTTTCTACGTTACCAATAACATTTAAGTATATAATTAAACATCTGTAATAGAGAAAAATACTGACATTTAGGTAACACATAGATTCAAAATACCGTACTTATATCTAACGATTAAGGAAAATTCCACAATCTTTAACATTTATTAAAACATGTAAATAAGTAAGTATAGTTTGGATTAATAACTTATTGAAGAGATATGTAACAAAGAAAAAACAAAATATTCTGTTCCTTTCTCTGCTATACCCTGTATGTTTCTCACAACATCCAATTAACGCCATCCTCTATAACAGTGGGATAAGAAATATTAAATAGTAAGATACTCAGTAAAAGAGGGTCAAAAATACAATTCATCAAAATATCAGAGATTCTTATAGATTCTTACACATTGTTCTAAAGCGGAAATGTTATAATCAGACTCACAAGTTTGTGTCAGGAATGTGCAGAGCTTAAAGCTAGGGGCACAGGCTACACGAGTGTTTAACACTAACATTTATTTAGTTCTACACGGGGAATCTAACATCAAGATAATTATGATGAAACATTCAAACATTTAATAAACACATAAAACACCAAGATATAAGATTCCGAGTAACATTCTTTCTGAGCTGACCTGATGAATATTGTGCCTTTAAAATACTTTAATTTAACATCAACTTACAGCTAATTATTATAATAACCGTCAATAAAACTTTAAAATAGAGAAACAGAGGTACTCTTTAGAGAAGCTTCGAGCACAAATTAAATTTGTGACAAAAACTTATAAGTAAAGTAAGTAAAAATCTCAAAAACTATAAATTTAAGAGATTAGGGCACAATTAACCTCTTAATAAAAAAATTAAGTAACAAAACAAGTATAACAAATTAACAAACATGGTATGCGTAACTCGAGTTTAGATCTCGTAGTTACGGAATTTAGAGATGACCTCGGAGGGGGGTTCCTGGGTGCCGGTGCCCCAGCGCCCCCACAGCGCTGCCCCTCCCTCAGACGCCCGACGGGCCGCGGCATTGCTGGGCCCCAGGCTGGACGGGCCACTGGAGCGACCCCCCTCGTCCTCCAACATGCGATCCTTAGTGTTGGGCTTCGACCAATGCATGGATTGCTGGACGTGATCCTTCATGCCCAGCCACTGCTTATATCCCATGGATATCCCGCTCTGCCTCCATTTGTCATACAGAGCTCTCTTGGATGGATCGCAGAGAGTCTCCTTCGCCTCCTGTTGATCATACGTAAGCATGTTAATAATATTTAACTAAATATAAGTAAAATTGCGTTATGTTTGTCGTGCGCCAATATTTTGATTCCATAGCATGGATGCTGGTCAAAGCTGAACTGATTGTTTAGCCTCAAGAGAGTGATAACTTTGGTAGACTACATACAATCTAAAGTCATCGTGAGTACCCGTATGGACCTAAGATAAAAAAAATTAAATGAATAGACATTAAAAAGTCTGAACTAAAAAGTAAACAGTCGTTTAAAAGTTTAATTAAGAGCAATTAATATTATAATTCATTAAATGTTTGTCTTTAATAAGTTAATATAATTTATGTAATGATAAGCAACTTAAGACTCCAATAAAAATAGATGTAGTACACAGGTATCATAAAACAAGGTCATAAAACCTAGTTCCGAGTACGACCTGAAATAGATAGACATTATTAATTAAAAAAAAATACCTACCTTCAGTTTTTGAAACTTCGCTTCAGCGTCCTTATCACCATCATTCTTATCAGGGTGGTGCTGCAGAGCGAGGATCTTATATTCAGCAATGATTTGCTCTGCCTGTAAGTGTAAAAGGAAAACATGAAGAAAAACATCATCCTATTCTGAGCTGTTTCATTAGTTTTGAATCTCCGGGAAATTCAATTACGTGAGTCATGTCAATTAACACACAATTGTTAAAAGTTAAGTATCGCTAGCACCGTCACTCACTCTATTACTCGTTCACTGGCAATGTAGGTCAACTCAGCCCCTATACCTCGGAATAAGGTCAATGGGGAAATCACAGGAATCAATACACGTTCCAAGTTCAAAAATATCTGACGTAATGTTTATAATTAAACAATAATACTCACAGTGGAGGATTCGTCGCAGTTCAACAGAGCGTAGTAATCGTCGTCGGGGTTTTTTTGATAATTCAATATCTCGTCGATCCCGGTCATCTTCACGACCCTCTCTCACAACACCTCGGTAGACACTGCCCGCTGCCCGCTGCGAGTGCTGTTCTCGCTGTTGAATAAATCAGTATATTACTATGTGGTGGTGGAGGTGGATCGCTTGCCTTTGTGTGTAAAGCCTTCGTTCACGTTCATGGGCCGTAGAAAGTTGTCACTCTTAAAGCGAGGACACAACGTCCAAAACAGAATACAAAACTTTATGCAAACTTCAATCAAAGCTTGTAATGTTTATATTTATATTGCCCTATCTCTATACTCACACGTCGACAATTTCACACGGACACTGAGAAAAATCGTTCATATGTTCAATACCAATTTGCAGATAATCCAATTTTCGCACACACCTAAGCAATGGACAATAAATTCAACACAAATGTAAGCTCTACATGCTCTACTGCAGTACAAGGTATTACAGATTTAGTTAAATTCACCTGAGTACTATGATTTCATTGCTGCTCCTCTAGGGCCAGTGTTATGAATTGAACTTATTCACCACTCAATGTAAGTTAAAGTTTAGTTCTCACTCGCACAGATTTTACCACTTGCTCTAAACGTACTTGTAATACGTGTTAATAGCAGACGCAGACAGATATGAATGAAACCACTGCGCAGCTGCGACTTTACAATCAATATAGTGTTGCGCACTCACGACACAAACGCAATGAAAATAACGATGAATATATTGAATCAATGAAAAATGGTTACAGTGTGTTTATAAATATTTTAATTATTAATATTGAACGCTCAAATACCATTTATATAATTTGCTAATGTCACATGATAAAGCCTATCAATATAGTAGATAATGAAGAAGATTTGATGATGGCAACACTATCACTTCAAATTGTCAAAATAATTAGGTAGTACCATAATAGTATTACCAATGTTTAGACCGTTAGACCCGTATGGTATCATAATATTTATCGCAATTATTACTTCCATTATGTATTTTGTAATTGTCGTTGTCTGGACTTTATTTTAGTAAGCTGCGGGCCGATGCACTACCTACAGCATATTTAGCGTGACCTTGCGTAGCGGCATTCACACTTTTGGTTAACCTCCATAAAATTGTGATTACTTAATTGTGTTTATAATTATATACTATTCGTAACAAACGTTAAAGTCAGCGAAAAATAGCTCGATAGTTAAAATAGTCCACCGAAAATCCTCGTTAAAAGTAAAAAATTTGGTTTATCAATCATACATACATACATACATAACTCATGACAGGCGAACGAGATCAGCCCCCAGAATGTAATTTCCCGGGACATGTTCCCAATTGTCGGCTTTCGTTAAAAATATAGAATTATGTAGAGTCTATTTTAAATCCCTACTAATATTATAAATGCGAAAGTAACTCTGTCTGTCTGTCTGTCTGTCTGTCTGTCTGTCTGTCTGTCTGTTACGCTTTCCCGCTCAAACCTCTCAACCGATTTTGATGAAATTTGGCACAGACAATCTTTAGACCCTGAGAAAGGACATAGGCTACCTTTTATTGCGAAAAAAAGGGATGAAGAGGGTGAAATAGAGGTTGAAAGTTTGTATGGACCGAAGGAATTAGTTTCCCGAAGCGAAGCGAGGGCGGTTCGCTAGTAGTTAATAAACGAATGTGTTAGTAGAAGCAACTAATTAAGTATTAATATTTATTTCTTTTGACTCTACATTGCTTCGTGTATTTTAGTTTTAATTTACTAACCTTTTGATATCTATTAAACAAACTCTACCAATTCCGCTCAATCGGCTCTACCTTTTAGCTAAAAGGTGTTAAACTGTGACTTAAGTGAAGTAATTATACTAGTATGACGTATTACCTGTTTTTTATCTCTTCCCCAATGGTCATTACTCAATTGATTAATCGAAATGAAACAGGTTATACATTTATGTAGTTTCTATTTGAGTTGGAATGCCAAGCATGGGACGATGCGTACAATGTTCATCATCATCATCATCATCGCTGCTTGTAGAATAGAGTAGACTACATACTAGAGTAGGGTAGATAGAGTAGTACGAATAGATACATCGTTCGATTTTTAGGGGTATAAGTGCTTCATCCATTTCGAGTCCAATTCAGTCCAAGCCATCCTCGCTTTCTCCTGCTGCACCTTGCCGAAAGGAGTATTCAAAATAGAACAACTATAGATAAACAATAGATTCCTTTGGTATTACAAATGATGATTATTACATACCTATTGTTGAAAATCTCTGGCGAGACTCAGCTGGCCGGTAACAGTTTCAGATATTTACTTGAAAATAAACTTAGGTAATACACATAAAAAAAGACTTAAACAGATTCTGCTATAGACAACAGTGTAACTTGAACCGCAAAATTAATCTGTCGAACAATAGTAATTGATATAATTTCAAATGCGCACATAACCGCGCTAATGTTATTGCTTCGTAATCAATATGAAGGTTACTGTAGAATGTAATACTAATAACGACCATTGAGACCGAGGAACAAAAAACATGAACGACTAATACGCATAACGAATAAGAATTAATAGGTGGCTACCTACAAATATCCGATACCTCTAGTAATAAACGGCTTCGTTTGCTTGCTTAAATTTTGTAAAAATTTTCTGAATTCAAAATTCACCAACCTTAAACTGACTCTTTTAACTGCAATAGCATTCTATAATAGGATTTTCCTACGAATATTTAACGAATAAAAAACACTCACTTGTTCAGTGATGTAATAAATGAATAGTTATAAAAACTAAAAACACGCTTTATAGTGCTAAGTGAATAATAATTTTATCAAATTAGTGTATTGTCATCGGTCCTCAATAAATCTACAAAGTTTGAACGAAATCTGGCCGTTTAAAGTGGGTCAAAATCGCGCCCAAAGAAGTCGGTTACAAACAAACATACAAACATACAGGTGATGCTAATAAAAAGCGTGTAAAAACGTTTGTCTTGAGAAATTATGAACCTATATTTTATGTCTCGGTCCAATTAACTATTGTTTAATTACCTTAATTTCAACTACTTAACTATTTTAAATAGTTATGGAAGAGCCTAATTTGGTAGCTTCGGTGGAAACTGTAGGCCTAAAAGCACTTTTGTGTGCCTCGTATATTTTGGGATGTTTTAACTTATTATATACGTATTTATAATTATTGGGATACTAACAAAATACGCAAAAAGCAATCAGCAAGACGAAAAACGTTATTTTCAGAGAAAAGACCTCTCCATTTTTTGGGTTGTTTGGTAGAAGGTAGTACCTACGTACAGCATAATTCCTAATATTCAACTTACAGCCGACATTTTATTTTCCGCCCGGTTTTAAGACAAAGAATACGACGTTAATTAGGATGGCGTTTCTTTGAAAAATGGCCTGTGTGAAATAAGCATTTTTATAAGAAGCAGAAAGGTCATAAATCTTAATTAATTCAATTGCGTATTTTTATTTCTGGATTAAACATTAACTTCTTGTGTGGTCCAAGCATTCATGTTTGAATTAGAGACCCTTACGTGATCGTGATTAGAATATGAAATTGAGAAGGTTTAACACCAGGATCTACCTACGTACGGAACATGTTAAATATGATAATTAAAGTGGAGTTTCAATATTATCAATAGGACATTACACGAATTGAGCACGTGGGATAATAATCACAGGAAGTAATACAAAAATCACCAAGTCACGGAAATTTGTTCACTCAATATAAACATCAAGGCTGACATTGCATATTCCATGCATGCTCTAGACATTGGCGTCTCAACTCCCAACGCGCTTTTGCATCAAAAATAGCTACCGAAGACGCGCTACACGCAAGTTTACCGTGCTCACCGTCCACATCGGCTGTGTGTTCGCCAGTGGAAATTAATAATGCCGATGGTCTTGCGAATGGTTTTCCGCGCGCCATTGTACTTTATATTTCTCGCTCATTGGTAATTCGAAGTTTATTGTGGTGCCGTTGTTATGGTTCGATATCGGGGACATCGGCGATCGCTGTCAACGAACTAGTCGTTCAAAGATCCACCATCTTTGGCAGCGGAAGTAGCGGCGGATGTCCCGGCAATGGGTGAGTGGAGTGGCATATGAATGCTTAACAACAATGCTCGGAGCCTCGTTCCCACATTTTCTATTCGTCCCGTGTCCCACCGAAAGTTTGTTCAACCTTTAATTTTTTATCGAGATTTATATCGATACGCGCTCCGACGTCTGTTGCAGGTATCTTATTATCTGCATACTTAGTAGTGGGAGGTAGGAGTCGGTCGGTAGATTCCGACCGCGATCCATGGTCTATTAATGTGCAGTTGTATACTGGATTACATTTCGATACAGAGGCTTAAAGCATTTTTAAATAAAAGACTAGAAGTTACCTGCTTAAATAAAGTCGAAGAACATAATGATCGTTGTTATAATTACGATTTGCTTATATATAACATACCTACACAGCAACAAAAGTAAACAACAAAAGATATGGCAGAGGAGATGGGGAGGCTGGCATATACTTCTCCCGTGTCTTATAGGCACATGAATGACTGACCAACTATAAATATCTGATGTTTTCAATATTTAGGTATTATCTACACTAATCACGTTATGTATGTATAGGTATAGTGGATAAGTACTTACTAATCTCATAGACGATCGAAACATCAAAAAGAATGTTCATTTTTGAACCGACTTCAAAAAAGAGGAGGTTCTCAATTAGACTGTATTTTTTTACGTTTGTTACCTTTTGTTGTGAACTTTTGACTGGGTGAATCGATTGTGATGATTCTTTTTTTATTTGAAAGCTGGTGCTTCCCGTGTGGTCCCATTCTGGTCATCATTTGGTTTAGGTCTTACATGGCATCCATGAGAAAACCATATGTCTTAAATTTTCATTATTTGAAGTCAGTTATATTTTATTTGTAAGATTATTTTCTCATCTTTCCTTGGCCAGCAACGCATCGGTGGTGCGTCTGATTTTACTGTAGAGTCGACGATTTGTCGGGCTTACACTATAATGTGACGTTTAAATTATTTTTCATATATTATAGTCATCATATATTATAGTGTACAATAGAAATATACACGTAAAGTGTCACCTTAATTAGGCGTAAACAGCATGCTTAAAATATAAATGTATTTATACCTACTTAATTTATTTAATCTTTGTTCTGTTTAACTACGAGTACTTCATCGAAGGTACTAGTACTGCTATTAAAATCTATTCCGTATTGCATTAACCCAGTGTGTGCATGTATGGGTGACATTGAAAAGAAGGTACTGTTAGATGTGCGTTCCAAACGTCGCTGTGTTCCCGTTCCGTTAAACAATGCGTCAATTACAACTTTATTATTCTTTGTTTATGCTGCTTGCTTAATTAAAAACAGAATCATCCAATTTGGTACCCATTCTGTTATTCTTGGCTGAATACTGTTTGAATGTTTAAATCTGAAGTTCTAAACATGTTTGAAAGCTTTGTTACATAGATTGAAATAAAAATTTTGTTATTGGGAAGAACATTAATATTATAGTAGGTACCTACATGTATAATTATTGCTATGGTTGTAATACTTATTACATTAATGATACAACAATAATTTTATTGAATATTTTGTTATGAATAATTTGTTAGTAGGTACAATTTTTATCATCGTATAAAATTAATGTCAATACGTTATTGTAGAGTCGTGGTTAATATTAAGCAATTGAGAGATAAATTAAGTATTGTTTGTTTTTGTGTCTATTAGACATTATAAGAAGATACCTATTCTTTATATATCATTCATTTTACTTTATTAAATTAAAATAAGAAAGTATGATCAACAAGTGTATACCTACCTGTAACATAATATGTGAGTACTTAAATTAAGTAATACATTTAAGAAGAAAATGTTTTATTCTCCCTATCTATGTATGTACCTACTAAGTTACTTCCGGACGGGTATTTCTCTAACCGTACACAGGAAAACATCTGTTGAATTATATTGATACATGTCCCTGAAACTAGGTAACAATAAAAATATTTCGATATTTATAAATCTCTATCTATGAAGTCGACGGACAATTGAGGGCAACCTGCGGCTGCTCTTATATTATACCCCGTAGTCAGAGAAGGATATAGACGTCTGGTGAGCGTGGCCAACATGATATAGCACGAGAAAGTACCTACAATTAGCTGTCAAATTTGCTTGTAAGCAACTGAGCTTTCCTTGAGAAAACGTTCACGCAAAGTGAGACAGAACATAGTATCATTATGTGTCGTTGCTTTTCGTGTCAGGTGTTGTTCCTTTTCTTTTGTGAGTGCAATAGATGGCATCTATTAGTCTATACTCTTTTCTGTCTACGTTATACCCTGAATTACTCTGCCACGTTGATACAAAACGTAGTACTTAAACTCTGTGTTCCATCTGTGCATCTGGTAATTCTCGAATAATACAGGAAACTGATGATCTTCGAATTTAGAACAATGATTGAGGCTATTGTGATCCAGTCCATTGCTTATCTGCTTCTTCTCAACCCGAAAACTTATGATACACTACTATTTAGTTATAAAACAAATAATGGTGTACAGTAGCTACCTAGATTAAAGATGAGTAATGAGTGTAGATTGAGTATAACAGTACGTGCAAAATAGAGTCTTCATACATGTAAATCTGGGTCATGCTTTTGTACGGATTATTTATAAAGTACTTAGATAGCTATTACATTAAAATTAACATACAATAATTCTTGACTTTAATTGTTGTATTAATTTATTGACTACCCCGTAGCTTAGCTAGTAGTGGGTAGTGGCACTGCCTACGAAGCGGGGGTTCCGTATTCGATTCCCGGCCGGGGCAGATATAGAGAGGGGAGAGGGGGGAGGGAGAAATAAATGTTTGTTCTCGAGTCATGGTTCTTTATATATATTGTATTATTTGTGTTGTCCATGCCAAACGCTACACAGGGATCCTAGTGCGGGGATATTATGTGTTATTAATTTGTTAGCGTCTATTTATTTATTCCCACTAAAGACAGGTCTGGTACACTTGAAAAAAAAACTTCTAAAATGTGTAAGTTTATTTGGTTTAATTGTCATTAGGTACACTTTTCACTAAAAAATGTACAGAAATATAGGCGTCCGGAATCGACCTAGGAACCTCTGCAAGCTAGTTCACGAAGTTACTATATTATGCTATGGAAATCAATTAAAAAGTTAAAAAACAAATCTAGCTATAGCCTTATTTTCACGCGGTTACAAAGTCAAATCAGAAATATTGTCCTGGATAAACGCTGCAACATGCATCACTTTTTGTGCATTCATAAATTAAATAACGTTACCTTGTTATTTAATAAGACGACCAATTACGGAGTAATAATTCCGTTTACGAAATGTGGCATAAAATATACCTACGCTGGAAGATTAAAATACTTGTAACAGTTTTTATTTATAAATATTAACATAGTAACGAAAATTTTTAACGCAACAAAAGTTCTCAGAGTCAAGCCCATTTAAGCGGGATATATGTACATCTACCTATAAAATAGGTAGTAGGTATACCAATATTTTGAAAGACAATAATTTACAAAGTTCGTACTTTGTCTTTTTTTAAGGCCGCATTAATTAAAGGGGGCGGTAGTTGAGCTTGACACTTAATGACTATTATGATGCATTTTGAATTTTTACCTAAATAGATGAATAACATTCTTAATCGTCTAATTAAATACATTTTATGGTGATATAAGACTACAAAATGACTTTTATTTAATTTTGACACACTCATGTACTACCTACTTGGTGAAGCTACACAGTAATACCTTTATTACATTTTTACATAATGAGTGTTATTTGGCCATATTCGATAACAGATCGAGAATGGTTCGTAACAGACATGGATCGAAGCGATATTTGTATGCTGTGCACACATGCGACCATCCAATATGCTGATTATGGGTCAACATGTAAAGATGGGCATTATGTCCACCGCGTAGCCGCCGGCTTAGATACAATTGGCTGCTTCCGCTTGTGTCGAATTAATTCACTGTACACGGGCTCGCTACTTACACATCCGCGATGTCTCCTCCCATGATTCGAGATTAGCTACCATTAATATTGTCGGAGTTTAAACGTATGATGAACTAAGTTCACGTTAAAGGTACTCCATGCTTCAGTAATTTTCTCAATGTCGACACAGCTTATACTATAGGCATGCATGTACCTACCTACCTAAGTACCTACCCCATCATCATCATCATCATCATCATCACCACCAATAACTGTCCCACTGCTGGGCACGGGTCTCCTTATTAAAGCGATAAAACAATAAATTATTTTTGAATGACTCCAATAAGCTAAAATTGAAATAATACCTAGGTATCAAGTTTTTCTCGCGAATAAACTAAATTCTCTGTGAATTTATCAATATTTGCTCATATCCTTGTACCCTAACCTATACTTGTCATCGTGATGCGGCCTAGATGTTTTAAATATGAATGCATAAGTAACGTACAAGCATTGAGATCAATGAATAATGTAATGTGTGACAAACTGCGATGTCCTTCCAGATAACCTGTTATATCTACGTATTAAGCATCTGTAGGCGACACGCGTAGAGCCGTAGATGCCGTAAAGGATCCCATTTTTTGATAGAGAAGGTCGATTCAAATAAAATAAAAACTAAATAATCTGTATAAATCCCCTGAATTTAATTCATTCTTTTTGGTTTGCCACAAATTGAGGCACTAAGACGTCAGACAAAAATTATAATTTTACAGTTTATATTACTAATATAATTCTTAGTGTCTAAAACTATTTTTTCAAACATAGATACAGGCAAGTCAGGCATTGTACAGACATGCAGACCTTTAATTTTTATTACATGTATAGAAAAGATAAAATGTATATTTCCATCCTTCCATTCCGTCTTTAGAACTCCACTGCTCTATATAGGCGTATCCTAACATAATGGTATCAATCACCCTATCCGTGTTTGCCCTGAATCACAAAGTAACTGAATCAAGCATACCTTCGTGAGCAATCACACAGCTGCATCTTCAGCAATCAATTTAATACATCAGCCCTAATACTGACCTTAAAATAAACATCTTAGTACCTATTTTATATTAATTCAGTACCTACCTATAGAGTAAAATTAAATCCTGTGAGTTGTGATGTTATGATAGAGTTGATAAATTAACGTTCACAATTACAAGCTCCAAATATCATAAGATTTGTATGAGTTATGTGTGATTTTAATCAGTCCTGTTCAAGCGCTCTCTCCGTACCGAAACCACCTCCAGATTTGCAGTCACTGAGCGTAAAATAAACTCGGTGCGCATTCCATAAATACGCAGCGGGTTTTGAACTCTACTATCTAACCACTCTTTATTATTAATATCAATATTTTTAATAAAACATATTATATTATGTTAACAATAACCTATACGATGTTTTATTAAGACAAGAAGTAAATATTGATAGACGAACACACCTGTTGTCCACACCTTGCAATCATAAACCACATCAACTGTGACATAGCCGCAGCTACATAACATCACCTATGTAATGTTATTTAGGTATAAGGCAAGTTTAATAACATTTATTTTAGAGATATATATTTTTTGGCATTGGCATGTACTGGCATCTAGTGTGTAGGGACGTCTCTTTTCCATAATCTACCGAGTGAGTGTCACGTTATCTTAAAATATTGATGACATAACATTTTTAAGATGGTTTGTTTTTCTATAACTTCGCTCCACAAGGTTATCGAGAGGAATTGGTTCAGCGATAACACCGCGTTTTGTATTGCATGTTGAACTTTATTATTAAGTTGCATTTCTATTCTTTTCTATTTTAAAATTTAAATTATTATTTTATTGTAATTGTTGGGTATCCAATCCACATACAAAAATGAAACATTAAACTTACGGGGCATTTCCGTGCCCCAGAAGGCCAGAAATGTAATCGTAATCCGTAACTTGACTACCTACATTTTGCCTGTCTCTGGACTGTCACTGTAGGTATGAAGGAAAATAATAAAAACATTTTACCGTTGCTTCTAGCGAGAAGAATTCTGCTACCGTTTTATACAAGAGCACCATCGCGTCAGGTTAAGATACCTACAGAGTCTAGACCTCTAATAAATGGGAGCTGACGCCGAAGCTTCGTGCTTTCTTCAACAAGGTGCACTAGAACGAAAGAGATATGGAATCGAGTGTGGATTATGCGGAGTATAAGGGATTACATCTCTACATCCAGGGATGTAATCCCTTGGACTCCAAATCCAAAACATTGTTACCTTATACAACTAGTAATAACCTGTTTAAGTAAAAAGTAATCACGTCACAATCAACCAGTAGCATGACTAATAAGTTAATCTGTACTAATTACGATGTTTGTTCTTTAAACAAAACATAATTTAATTTTGTTGTCTCAGACAAAACGAGTTGCGAAGTAATTAACAATGAATAACCTCGTTCCATAATGGAACGTAGATCCGAAATTTAAGAACGGACCCAAATTGGTACCTATATTGAAACGGACAACGGAACATTAGGAACGGACGCTAAGCTGCTAGTAGCAGGAAAAATGCAGATTAAACGTAAAATGCAGTCCAAATACATTTAAGTGTGGGTACATCTGTCTAAAGAGTTTGTTATCCGTTTGTCCCTTGATTGTCTTGGAGGAACAAGAACAAGCTCTGTTGCAGCAGATGCAGTATACAGTCGCCCCAACATCTGGTAAAGTTTTTTTGCTTGCGCTAACACAATCGGGGTGTTTCTAAGTTTAATGATAAATGTCGCGTTCATGTTTTTGTAGGGTCACCTCCACTTTTGTACCTATAGGACAGTGATATTAAAAAAACTTTTTAATTAGAAAACAATGATTATTTTCCGTATTTAGTTAGATATATATAAATGTATATACACTACACATTAATCCCGCTTTTTTTAAACACCTAATCTACTAGTGTTTGTGGAAGTATGCTAAAATCATGGACAAAATGAAAAATATTCGCATGTCACTTAAGTGTTGTTTTGTTGACTTGTTTAAATCCATGAATTGCTTAGATATGTTATATAAATTACAAGAGATGTAAATAAGTAAATATAAATAACAAATTAAGTTTAACTTTATGTCTTTGACCAGGGCATAAATGAACCGGTACCAATAGCGTCCCGATAGGGCAAAACTGTACCGGCATCGAATATGAATGAACTTCCACATCAACAATGTGCGACGTTTATTTACAAACAGTAACGGTTGCTACCAAAACGGACGCAGCACACGCCACACGCTGTAGCACTCAAATTAAACCGAACCGGGCCGCAGACGCAGACTCCCCTGTTCATAAACGTACACATTCGTGATTTCTAAACTTCGGGACGTTTCCGGCTCGCGCGTGCTACGATGCGAGAGCCAGATGCCAAAAAAGGATCAATGGCCATTGGAATTTGGCTAGAGAATAATATGTAACTGCCTGAGTCAGTTCGGTAATTTTCAGCAATGTACGATGTAAAGTTATGACCAGTAAATTTACAAAATATTTAGGTTCTGCTGTTTCAAAAATCCTTATTCTAAATAAATCTTTTATTAAATTACGATTCTCTCATAAAAGAGCGTTTTATTTATGACAATTTACGATAGCTATATACTTTATAAATCATAAATCCCTCCAATAATTATAGAAATGAACAATCTGAAATCTTTCAAGCTTTTCTGCCACCGCTCTCCGGTATCAGAAAGCTTCCCTTGCATGTGAAAGCTCCGCACGTGTGGAGCGCTCGTTTCCACCTTCCACCTGCGCGCGCGCCCAAGACCCGAGATAGGCCGCAGAGTCCGCCGCGCTTTCGGCGGGATGTGTCGTGTTTGACGGTATCCTGCGCACACGCCGCTCAACCATGGGACCCCAATTCGACTTCTGTCTACGCGCTACCAGTGAGTAGTATTTATTTATTATTTACTGAACCTCACATAGGTAATGGAACAAAAGGTGGACTTAATGCTAAGAGCATGCTCTGAATTTCTCTGCCAGTCAACCATTGGGCAGTGGGAGAATGAAGACGGTGGTAGCAACAAAGAGAGAAAAAATATACACATACATTATTGGTAATAGTATTATATGACTATGTTGTTTTGATTTTGTTTTACATACTTAGTTTTCAAACATTTAAGTTTCAAAATTGTTAGCAAGACTAAAGATTATAGAAATTGTTTTTCTTGGGGCGGTAAATTATTATTAAGATCCTTAAAATATCGTAAAGTAAATCAGTGTTGTGCTTTTGTTGAACTTTTTTCAACAGGGTTTAAATGCGCTTCTTTGCTTATTTATAGACTGACAATTACTCGTATTTGTATTAACAATATAGTACTAATAATAGTAATAATCAAATAAGTACCTACACGTTATATAATACAAAAGTACTATCTCATATACTTACCTGCACCTTTTTATTTATTGCTCACAGTGTGTACATAGGTATACACTGTGAGCAGCACTGTGAGCATATACAGATATGCAATAGGAAATGGATAAAAGATATCCAGATTGTTCGATAGTAATATAACGTTGACTGATATAAGTTTTATATAAATTTTGTTGTGGTCGTAATAAGATTTTGTCAAATTACTCACTACCTGAAACTGAAGCGCGCATCTGCATCTTTCCCGCCTTATTATTCTTCAGACATATTTCGTTACCTTCCGAGAATTCAGACTGATTCAGAGGGCACATGTGAAGGACACCTGAGCAGATCGCTATTATGTTCAGTGTACATAAAATCAGCTAATTATAGATCGAAATCATTATCTTTTTATATTTATCCGTACATTAGATAAAAAAATATTCGTGCATATACATAATTATGTACCCATTTCCCGCACTTAGTTTATGTACTTATTTAATTTTCTCTACAATAAATCTTTTTATTTGTATAGGTAATCATAAAATATTTCAAGTTCAGCAATATATTTAATATACCAACATTTATGTAGGTACATACTTAACTTAATACGTACGTTAATGATGCAGATGTAACCACTTACTGTACCTACCACACTTAATGTACCAGTCTTGCACATAAATCAAATCAGGGTAAGACATTCGTCAAGCATATAACTAAATTTAGATACTTACATTAATGGTCTGGATGTTTGTCCAGCATTGTTCGTCGCTTAGTTTTTGTGCGCCACATGTCCTCGGCAGGGACTGCCCTTTCATCCTGCCCTCGAAATTATGGGACAAATATAATCGCCACACATGCGGGCACAAAAACCATTCAAAAGTATCAAAGCTTGCTGTGTCTGAGCACCGACCACACTTTGTGGTCGGTGGTCTGAAGGAAGAAGGAATATCAGTGTCAAATTTTGAGCAATATTTTGTACTTATTACTTTGTATAAATACATGTAACAAAACTGCAAATTGACGAAAAAATGTATCTACTTTTTTTCCAATGACAAAAATAGCATTTTATTGCCACCATTATTTACAACTACCTTATTGAATTTTGTTAAATTTGACCTTAATTAGGTACACATATTTAGGACATAATTAATTAGTGAAACCACACGTTTAATGATGTAAAGGTACATTGCACGCAGCAGGTAGAAGTACACGTACCTATCTAATACCAAAACACTGGTTAAAAATAGACTGTAGAAAATTAAACAGACCTACATAACATGCATTTTTTCTAGTACCTAGTTCAAACTGAGTAGGTGTTTAACAAGTGTAATTACTAAATTATCAGACTATCCCAACCCATATGAGAACGGTGGCTAAGTATGGCGGAGTCGGGATGAAGATTGCTTTCAATTCGCATTTTCCGGCTCACAGAAGTAGGTTGCCGTACACTGCCCGCAGTGGACGTAATCGAGAGCCGTTACGTTAGTCCATTGGCGTTATTGAATAATTCTCGCGTAGCGCAGTCGCACACCACTGGCCACTGCACGACACCGCTCCGAGGTCCTGTCCCCTCCCAATGATCCTCGGTACATTAGATCACTCTCATCCTGTTGATTGCTGATAAGGAACTACTCGTAGCAATAAGAACTCCGACAATTCAACACTTAAACTGTACTATGACTGTAACATATCTTTGTTCCAGATAACCCATCGTACTTCGCGTTTCCGGATAAGGATGTACCTGACAATGCTGGTTCCCTTGCCTCCGGAGCCGAACAGTACTCTAGATCGGCTCCAGCTAGAACGTGGAGTGATGGGGTTCGGCCGCTCACTTCACCTCGCCGGAGAGAGCCCGAAAGCCCTAGAAGAAAGGAATTTAGAGCTCTCCTACGATCCCTGTCAGCTAAGGAACCGGAACAAGCCGAAAGGTTCTTAAAAGGCGAACCGAGACCTGGGGATTGTGCCCCTGGCGACATGAGACACACTTTTACTGCTCCAAGGATAAAGTAAGTTTTCCCAAATCATAAGAGTACTTCGTAAAACTTCAAAAAATCAAAAAAGTAGAATAAAAAAAGTGATTTCACCACATAATTTTTTCGGTATGTTTTTCTTAAAATAATAGATCCTCCGAAACGAATTTTATCAAGGTTATTATTCCATTTAAACCATAAACATCATTCCATAATTTCTATACAACAAAAGCGTAATCGCAACAACTTCCCCTGAGGGGAGTTTTTATAGTTGCTTTAACAAGTCCTTTATTGCACAGGAAGGGCAAGATTAGTGCGACGGTTGTGACGTCAGAGAGCCCTAAGGAGCGCGAAGAAGTGTTTTACACGATTCCGCTTCAGGGCAGAAGACGTCATTCGGTGGGCGGGTACCTGGCGACAGGAGCCGCGGGCGCGGGAGAAGTTACTACAGTGCCCAGTGAAGTGCCCAAGATGCCCCCACCGAGGTTCAACCAAGTAGATGACGAGGCAGTGAAAAGAAGACGGCCAAGGAACTTTTCGTTTAGAGGTAAGTTGGTTTTATTTCACGTTTATTATGTGGGTACGTTACTTGAACGTATTCTCTCAACATGAGAACACTTCACGAAATGCATACATAACCAATGCGTTGCCGGATAAAAAGAGAAGAAATAATTAAATTAAGTATTAATTTAGGCTCTAAATTGAATTATTAATATTATTTAGGTACTCACTATTATTTATCTGTCTGTCATAACGCCGTGATTTCTTGATTTATAAATCAAAGTTAGTTACAAATATGATAACTAGTCTCAAACTAGACGATAGTCTTATTTGAAATTGATAAGAAATGCATTTCACCTGCTCAGAACCAATTTCAAAGATATTAGCGATCTGGCGTTTGTTACCTATAATTTTATATTTGCATCATATTTTTTGCTCGATCGGGATTCGGAATAAAAAAAAGTTATGAAGCGTTTGAAAATCTCTTTAACAATATAGTTAGAAACACACTCAGCATCACTCACTCAATTTCAGAAGGAAGTTTAGGTACTCATACGATCTATTATTAGATAAAAATATCAGTATATCCTCGTATGGAAATGAACAATTTGATATATGACCGTAAACAATCGGGCGAAGACGTAGGGCCGATATGGACTGACTTGGAGAGCATTGCACCCGACCCCACAGCCCTTTCTGATAACGCGATGCATTGTCCGAAATGTGTTCCTAATAAGGAAAGCAGTTTTGGTAAATAGGCGGCATTTTTAATAAACGTTATCATAATTATTATCAAAATAGTTCCATGGCGTCATTGGCGATATATTGCGTCTTAACGCTGACTTGTACTGATATACATAATTATATATAATGCTGAATATTATACTGACTGGGGTCGTAATATTTGTTCAATTCATATTGCTGTAAAGGTAGTTAAACAGTAAGTTTTATGGAAGATTTCTAAGATAGTTACAAAACAGTATTTATACGAGTACATACCTACTAAATACTTTTATATTACAATATTTGTAGATAATTGTACATTTTTCATGTTTCGCAAACGTGGATCAATAGGGTTTGTGATAATCAAATTTACTTTTAACGGTTTTTTATAATCCTTGATAATAAAAAAAAGGATGAAATGGTATCTGTATGTATACACATTAGTTAATTGTCCTGTCACACCTTTATTGATAAGCTCGTTTGTTAGCTTTCTGGTACCATGACGTTCGCTTAGGCTTATCTGCGATACACGAAATGAATATAATCGGAACGTGTCCAGTATTTACGCGTCGTATTTGGCAATCGATAACGCCAGAGGAATATTTACACATGAACCCAAATTTGTACTATGAGATTAGGCGTCAGTAATGGGCGATGGTGTCGCGATACTTGCGATTATGGTCGTCGCATCGTAGGTTTTAGTATGCGAAGTGCGTGCGCGTGCGCCGCCTGACGCCAGCGCAGCGCCCGGCGGCCGCAGTGCCGGCGCGACGGGGCTTCGCATCGTTGCGATCCGACTCGGACACTTCACGCCGCGCTCACCCTAACCACTCTTCTCAAGCCCGTCGTCGTCGGTTTGGTTATTCCGCGCGCATTCTAGTGCCCCTGCAATTCAGTGCAATGTCGGACCTTTGAGCCGGGAAACAACAGTGCGCTGTTAGTTAGTTTGAAAATAATTACAAACGATTTCATGGGAATAATGGCTGATACGAGTGAGTGTTAATTATTGTTTATTATATTTTATTGTGATGTTCAATTATTCATATTAAAAATAATAACAAGTTTTTCTTGGTTTCTAAGAAATTTATCTTATTGCCTTGTTGAATTAAGTGTTGGTATTTTTTTGGCATTAGCAATTTTACTTAGACTGTGCTTTAGTAACAGTAAAATTAAAAGACAACATGTTTTAGTGATATAGTAACCGCTAAACCCAATAATGGTGTAGGTAGCAGATATTTAGCAAGGTAATAAAAAAAGAACAGGACATAGGTACCTAAGTAGTGCAATATTTGGGCGATAAAATTATATTCTTGAATGTCAACAATATCATACTTTACTTTATTGTTGGTGTTCTTTTGTTCCACTTAGACTTTAGCACGTACCTACCTACTTCGTGTAATATGGCTTCAACCCATTTATGGTCCATTACGGGGCACTGGTCTCTCCCCATAACCAAAGAGGGCTAGAGCATCATCCAACATGCTACTCCAGTGCGGATTTGTGGAGGACGTGTAACTAATATAAACCCTCAGAATAATTATGAAGATTTAAACTAAGTACGTTCTGTTGAGAGTCCCAATCTGGGTAAGAAAAAGGATACAATGTGCCTTTTTAAATCAAAACTGACGCACTTTTAAGCTGTTACAGAGCTGCATCACAGCGTTTCCAAATGTCCAGTTCTGTCGAAAATCAATGTCAAAGCGACAGCATGTAATACAACCGTAGGAAACTGATTTTACTGTTGTTAGGGTGACAATGCGAAGGACTCTAGCCCTTAAATATTAAGAGATAGAGGTGCATCTTGTCAAAGTCGAAAGCTCTAGCGTTGTGTACCCATTAGTTATGCAGGGTGGCAAGACTGACAGAATAAACATGGTGTACTTTACATGCATCGGAGTGACTCCCGTAATGTGTTCGCAGTGGGAATGTAAATGTGTGACGCCTATTTTGTTCTCGGTGAAACGAACAAGGATCGCTCCCATGCATTGTGCTTCTATTTAAATAATACTCTTTGTTGTTCGTGTAACGCACTTTATGGCATCCGCAGATTGTGTTATCTTAAGAGAGACATTATTATGAGGGAAGCAGAATTCTTGAGAAGTTGCTTATTGCAATTGTTTGTCTTTTAACTTTGATTTTAATAATATATTTTATTAAGTAATTTATTGTATTCTAATAATGTAGGTATCATAAAAAATATAGGTATATTTAATATAGATACTTACCTACTAACAAAATCATATTGAATTTCCAGTAGAATATGTTACGAATACCTAGCCTAGCTATATTCAAATATACTGTCTACATGGGATAGCAATTATGTAGGTAATTACATGTAAGTAATCAAATATTTTAAACTTTAGCGAAACATATTATAAGTGGTTATTAAAACAACCTTACAAATTAACTAGGTACCTAAGTAGTTAGGGGCCTCACACTATTCAGTATGGGTGTTATGTGAAAGCCAGTACCTACATTTGATTAATCTAATGAAAGGGCTGGGTAATGAGGAAATTCCTCATGCGAAGGGCTCGTAAAACAATTTCGTTTAATTAACAATCTGCAAACATTGTTCCTTTATTAAATGGGCACTATTCACACATAATACCCACGTAATGATACTCATTATAATTATTAACCTACACTCACACATAATTTACATACACATGCACTTATATGTATATATTAAGGTTTATTTTTACTATAATAATAGGTATCCAAAGTAACAAAGTGCTAATACAATATAGAAAATTTAAAAACGTCTCAGATTGTTTCGTTTTCCATTATACTTACCTAAGTGTTCAATTCATGATAAGTGTTCAAACAATTTATATTAGACGTACATAGGTGGGTAGGTACATATTATCATAACTGAAAGTTCATTTACCGACTTGATACCCTGACGGACAAGGATTCTTATCTAACAATGTGTGTGTATTAACTTACGTAGAATAGTAATTTATCTGCACTAGTTTAATGTAGTTCAACAAAGTTCTATCTTCCAAAGAAACACCGATATATAACTTGAAATACAGTAGGTATCAAACTACATAGACCACCGTCTAAACTAGATTGCTTACAATCAGAAGGTAACGTGTATCTGTGCATAAATAATCATACCAAAGAAATGTAAGAAAGTGATTTAGCATGCCTACCGTCTCAACATATTTCACACAACTGACAAATACGCGCACGCGGTGTGAGTAATGTTAAAATATGGAAAAACTGTGTTAATTGCCGATGCCGAGCCAGAGCCGGATTTATGATTAAGTAGCGCGAAGCAGACAGGGGACGAAAAAGAAGAATAATATGTTTATTTTGATAACGTGAATCACGCGGACTCGATTCGAGAAGCGCCAGCATCGCATGGCTCGGGAATTTACCATCATGACTAAACAGTACAAAATATAAATGAGACATTAATTAAAGTAATTAATGCAGAATTAGAATTTAATTATCACTTGCTTCGGTGAAGGAAAACATCGTGAGGAAACCTGCAATCTTGATAGAGTTCTCCGTAATGTTCTCAAAGGGGAGTGAGTAAGCCAATCTGCACTTGGGCAGCGTGGTGGACTATGGCCTCTACCCCTCACATTGTGAGAGAAGACCCAGCGCAAGAGCCCAATTGAAAGAATGAAACTTTTATACCTAATTACGGAAAGAGATAAAATCGGATTCTCAAGGAAAACCCTCTTAGGTTGATTACGTGAATCAGTGAAGCTTTCGCGCAGTCCGAAAGAAATAAAATTTGTGGATAGCGAGACTGAAACGGCGAATTAAGTCTTCTATTATTAGACTAATAACTGCTTTTGCTTCGCTTTGAGGAACCTGAATAGTACCTACTCACATTGGAAAAAATGTTTAGGCGGCATTATTGAAATTGATATACATTTTTAATTTATTTCGTTGAACCAATCACTAAATGTTTCCCCAAGCTTGATAAAATACGTCAGGGAAATTGCATCCAAATTGGTTTAGTACTTCTGAGACAAGCAGGAACAAAATGATAAAATCCTTAAAATCATTGTTACTTATAGGAATTATTGCGGAATCTTTTCCAATTCGGAGAAAACTAAGTTTTCTCCAAACTTTTTTCATGTAGGTTAAACTGAAGACATTATATTATTAGGTAGGTACTATAGATGCTTACGTTATAACGCAAATTGCACTTTTGTACGGGCGTTCGGGAGGCACGATCAGCCTAAAAGCATGTTAATTTTCATCAAAGTTTTCTTATGACGTTATCACGTAAAATTATCGTCCGTAAACCGACTTTACAGACAACCATTTATTTAAATTATAATATCATTGCCTGTAGGTATAGGTATTAAAGTAGCAAGTCGTTTACATTAAGTCATAATACTTAAATGTAAATACAAAAGAAGTAACTATGGGCAATATGGGCATCGGCGCGTCGCGAATGTTATTCTAATGTATCACATCCTGTTTTAATTACAGATGTGTAGATAGTAACTAAGTATAATTGCTTTTATAATAACATCTTGTAGGACAATCCGCCAAAATATCAGTTAATTGGGAGTTAAAATGAACTCAATATAATTTGTGTTCTGTAAAGCTCTACGAAGAAGCGCTCACAGCTCGGCGGCTTGCGTCGATCGATCTTAGCTGATCGACAAAGTTAAATTAACAGCGGGCGCGGTCGGTAGTTTAATGGGTGACCGGTGACCGGTGACCACCAGTGGCAAAATTTCTTGGGCGCTTCCGTGCTTCAGAGGGCACGTACCTAAAGTCGTCGGTCCCGATTGTTACCATTTGATAGCAGTCGTTACCTTCGGGAGGCATAAAAAATGCCGAACCTTGGGTTGGCCACTAACCCCTCCGCCAATCCTCACTGGAACAGCATGGTGGAGTATGCTCTAGGCCTCCTCAGGCATGAGGAGAGACCTACCAATTTTTTTTCGGTAAAATAATTTGATCCAGGAATTATTGTAGTGGCAAAAGGGGAGAAACCTTTTGAACTAAGTAAGTATAAAGTCTTGTAAACTGCTATCGTCTTGGAACTAGACACTAATCAAACTATCCTGCTAACTCGTATTTACTCTACTTCCAGAGGAACTGTTTCCCGGAAACTTGTTAATTAACAGAGAACAAGTAAATATTGATCCGAGCCGTTTACTACTTAAATTAAAAACAAACAAAAGGCACGTACGCTATAATCTAGGCTATAATTTGTCTAGTGATATATGTATAAAGGTACCGTATAAGTACCAAATGACCTATTTTGCAGACACTACCTAAGCTTAAACAGAATGTCATCCTATAGTGTTATCCAGCGGGGAATGATCACTGAGCAGTTGAGCACTAGATCAAACAGCCACCTGAGTTCACCTGACAAACTGTTATTGGAATGTACGTTATTTCACTCGGCACTTCAAAGACGTCGGCCATTGAACTGAAAACTAAAGCGATGAGCGAGGAACTGCCTTGTGGCCCAAATAATTAGGTGCCTATCTACCATAGTAGGGTTGATATATGGCTTAGTATTCTGGGAATGCCTCGGAATGGCGAATCTTGTCCCATGTTTAACATTTAAGGATTCTGAACATGTTGTTTTTACTTATAAATCGTGATAATTTAGCTTATCAATTATCCATATTAGTCATATTACTAGATAGCTTTTTTATAAATATTGAAAAAATACATACACAGTATCTATGTAGGTATTGTAGGTAATACCTAAGGCAAGTGTTCTTTTAAATAATAAGAGGCATATTTGATAATAATAAAATAAAAAAAATACAAGTTAACGGTTAAAACGGTAACGTTAGTCATTGAGACCTATTTATTTTTTATACTACATAATATGTATATTGGTATTATATATAAGTATAGGTAGTATGTAGAATCGTCTCGGAAACGATTAGCCTTTAACTGACAACCCTAACCAAAGGTGTTCAGTCTCGTCTATGGGAAGCGAGTACGTCTCCGCTATTTATGAAATGGTATTACGAAACATCCAACCAAAAGGCTTCCATCAGTTCCAATTACGACATAAATGTTCCGACTGAAATGGAGTTTCAGTAATCAACGTACGCAAAGCAATATTTATTATTGTAATGGCTTGCCCACTTCAGGTTCTTACATTAAGATTACTGTTAATGGATTTTATTTCGAATAACGTTCAATACTTATCTTCGGTCGACTTCAGTTTCGCTCTACTAGGGTGGTTAAGTAATAGTAATACCTAGACTAGAATACGACTTAGACTAGTACCTACGAAAACTCTATTTAAGAACAAAAGCATTTTCATTCATAAAATAATAGATAAATATAGGTAGGTACCTAGGTACATAAGTACCTATATGAGATAGGTACAGTTCGTTTTGTAAAGAACGAACTAGGCTAACTCTAAATATTTTCGAACATGAATCAGAACTGACTTAATACAATAAAAATCTATCAATGTAGGTCATGCAGGTTGCTCGATCATGCAGTGAATACCTAGTACTTTGGTACCTAAATTTTGCAGGGGTGCCGAAAGTTCTACAAAGTCCAAAATACATATACTCTAGAACTTGATCAACACGTTCCTAGTTTTCCTCGACGTTACCAAAGATACTGGTCTGTATCATAATTTCTATTAATGTACCGCTGCGACCTGCGGCTTAGTTCTCGCCGCATCTAATCGGCTATAGTTATTCCGGGCGACGCTGATAGAGGTTTGTCTATTTAGGAAACGGATATTACATTTAGTCGGGTCTTCATTTGGCGGCAGAGGTGGGTAAGTATAAATCCGTATGAGTTTCCGGTGCGCGCGGTGCATAGCATATTTTGTAAGCAGGCCCCGCGTATGCGCTGCGTTGAATGCAATAAAAATTTTAACAACCAACGTATGTTTAAGTCACGTGCATGAAAGGGAAGGAAGAAATGTGTTTTTAGGGCGGCTTCTTTGTTCCACATTACATGGAAATGTAACCCACATTGTTTGGAATAAGAACACATTTAAATTAAATAGAAGTAACTACCACTAACAATCCCTGCCCCGGCCCTCATAGGTACATACCTAGGTACTTAGGTACTAATGATTTGACCAAGTAACGCTCTTAAAACCACCCTCTGTCAACTGGACTAATCATGTTAGTCCTGGTTTGAGATTTGTTTTGGGTCAGTGACAGTTGTCATGGCAACGGATGATGGGTTGGATGGGATGGAACGGAAGATGCTGCCATTCTCGGTTGCTATCTTAAATCCCCAAAAAAAACATATTTACGCATTGTGTAGTGGGTTATCCCATATCAATATGTAGTAGCAATTTGCTTGTCTGTAATTGTATTAATTGATTTCAAGTGCCATTAGGTAGCAGTCTTGTGCACAAGAGCTTGCAGGTCAAATTACGGCAGCTGCTGCATCTTGTTTCTACGCAGATGGCCTCTTCTTGCAACGATTCTTTATTGTTTTTCATATGCCTGCTGCGTAGGGTTGCCAACCGTACCATAAAAACAGTATTATTTATAAGTATTTGGTACCTACCGAAATTTATTTTATTATTTAATGCTACTTTTTTTGGTAAAAAGTAACGTTTTACTAAAATTGCAACCTGGGCTTTTATTTTAATGTAGGTAGGGTAGGGAGGGGCTAGTTGAGCATAGGGGTAAGTTGGGCAATCGCAATATCTCGAAAACTTTACACCGCACGCGATGGCATCAAATAGCGAAAAGAAGGGGTCGCGGGAGGGGAACTCATAGCGCGACCACCGGTGGCGACTTGTCGATCGAGTGAGATACGAGCTCGCATTGTTTATTTTGTGACTAAAAAGTAAAATAATTGTAAACCGGAATATTTCGTCTGTTCTAGTCAAATATTATCCGTTTTCAATTAGGTAAGTGTTAAACTTGCATATATTTATTGTACTTTTGATATATATAAAAATTCTGCGTATAATTGTAACTGTGTTTTCATAACCTATGTTTTGTTTTAAAATTTCGGGTTGGGGTTAGTTGAGCTATAGTCGCTCAACTATCCCCACGATTTGTAACAAGAGTAATATAGAACTTAATTTTTTTAGGAAGATGCGGACATATAAAAGAAAATGAATTGGCTGATCTAACACATTTATTTTCCCTGGAAATTGTCCGCCCATACTCAAAGGCAGGCCCTAGAATAGCAACCAAAACTAACAGAAGAAAGAGAGAGACTGAATCTGATCCTAGTTTGAGTCTACTTTGTTGTTTTGTCACTAAAAGTCTATAAATAAAAAGTTGATTGTCAAACAGAAATTTTATTCCATGTCTAGTTAACATTGAACCCATAGGTTGGCTATATTTTCTAAGTGCTCAATTTGCCCCATACCCTTGCTCAACTTACCTCACCTATGGGGTACGTTGTGCATAGATGACATTCTATATTTAAACAGCTGTAACTTTTAAATTGGGCTTGTTAGAAATAAATTACTAAGGTCGCTTTTGCAAAGGAATAAATGAGTTATCCATCAGTAAGCATAACAAGGCATTAAGACTTATAGTTGATTTGCTATAACAGCTCAAGTGAAAAATTGCTCAACTAGCCCCTCCCTACCCTACTTACGTAAGTATATTTTTTTTATTCTGGCTGACCGTCGAATTACAGTAGGTATTACTTGTCATTTAATAAATATTGTAGATTTGTATGTCAACTTTGAGGATATTTAGATTTCCTAGGTACCTAACAAAACTAACTTTTAAAAGAAAACCCGGTAAACGCAGAATATATAAAACGCCTGATAATGTTAGATGCAGACAATTTATTAAAAGGTAGGCCCTAAATTATTTTCTAAATCAAGGAACTATGTTTCTTGAAGCAAAGTCCAATCGTTGCTAAGTAAGAAAAAATACATGTTTTAGATTTAGACAGTCACGATTGCCCACGGTATCATTTTATAATATTCATATCATAACAAAACTCCAGTGGACAGTTGGGCAAACAGAACCGTCGCCATAAATAGCTAGGTCCTGTAATAAAGTTTATGACAACAACACCCATGAGCTACGGTGCAGCCATTGACCCCCGTACCGTATAGTGAACGACATCGTTCATTTGATTATCCCTTGACAACACTTCCTTTCAGTGTAAAGTATCGCTTAAGCTCACGCAGGGCGGCTGTGTGCCTTGACAGTGCATCAATCACACTTGTTATCTCGTATCATCTGAAAGACTTCCTTATTAGATAACTATGTAACTCAAAATGTTCGCAAGGAATACCTCGTAGGAGTGCATATTACGGTTTTCCGAACATATTTTTGAAATAACCAATTAGGAAAAACCTTTTTTCATAAAAAAATATTACCTATAGTCATTTTATTTCGAGTTATTCCGGTCTGCCCCAACCTGATCCAATGCCAATTATTATTAAATTCCGTTTGATCCACTGTACGCTTTACCATTCCGATCTGATCCCAAACTTTTTGAATGGATAAGCATTTACAGGGATCAGAATCAAAATTATTTTAAAATGTAACTGATCCCCGATGGGGATTACTTTTACTGATCCGATCGGAATAACTCTTTATTTCGTAATACTTGGTATACCTACGGTACCGGTAGCGATAGGCATACACAAATTAGACAACAGACAATTACCTACCTCAATAAATAAAATTATATTTTGTGAATTGAACTCTGGTCGCTTCGCTCAGTGGACACCAACACCAACTAGACTGCAGGGTGCCGATAATCTACTAAGTAATTTATGATAGGTATATGTTCTATCATTATTATCATCATTTATATGTATATTATCATTGTTACAGAGATGGAAGACATAGCTATAGTGTGGAGCTCAGGTTCTCCAGAAAGCGCGCTGTGGTCTGATTACCTTGTGGCGAGCTTTGACAAAATCATGTCCCAGAGAGCCAGGCATCACTACAGGTAATTCGTACTGCTTTTTTACTTTTATCGTACCCCACCAAGTATCCGTGAAAATAAACTCTGAAGAACCACACTCAAAAACTTACAGATGATTCTTTATACAGACATAATTTTTTTATTCAAAAACTGATTGACAACACTTCATTATAACTGCAACTTACCACAATAAGTAATAAATAGGTACTTACATTACCTTGTAAAAATCGCACCCAAAACGTTTAACTCGTTGCGTTGCCAAGATTAGCGCGCATAAACGAACAGACAAAAATCTATCGATCATTGTTTTGGGTTCTATTGCGTTAGTAAAATTATCTTCTTCGTATCGTCTTATACATGCATGTTCCATGTATATAGGGCGTTACATTTTTATTTACATGTGGTATATTTGCATAAATCTAATCAAAATATTTTTCTAGAGTAACACCAGTCACTGCAGAGGAGTTAGTATCTTCGGACGCACAAGAAAAACTGGACAAACTTTCGAAAGCTCAGCTACAAATATTGATTCTTTGTCCAAATCTCGCTTCAAAGATGTCGGATTTGAAAAAAGACATCAGTTTTGATACCCTGATCAAAGTTGATAAGGTTCTGGTTATGTTATTGGGAGTCGAGAAAAATCATGTCATCGGTAATAATTGTGATGGTAAGTTTAAATTACAATTACAACAATATACTTAAACATATTATACCTACTTAAACACCTGGGGCACAAGTCTGCAAATTTACTATAAATGCTTCAATTTGGTCGTGTCAGAATATATTTATTTGAACCCGTCGCAATTGAAGCTCTTATCAGTTAACTTGGGCAGGGGCCCAAGTAAGTAGGTAAACAGGGGTGTTTACCTCCACTAGAAAACTGTGATGCGTACCTACCAATTACATTGATTTTTTCAAAGGTACTTACTTACTTAGAATAAATTTTCTGAGCAAATTTGAAATGCTTAGGTAGTAAATCTAAATACAAAATTTTGAATATTTCCAGATTACCCCATGGTAGATCAGTGGCAGATGATGTCAGTCCGCGAAAAAGACACGTCATTCGTGGACACCTTCCTCACTGCGGCCGTGGGGATATTACGAACCAAAGATTGTAAGGACACCGCTACGGACAGAACTAGCTTCTCCATCGTCCCGAAAAAAGTTAAAATTGTAAGTACCTAATTTTACTTTTTAATCATCGAAGAGAATACATCGTACAGAGTACAATATGGTTTTAAATTGAACCCATCGCGGATTGTGCGCATTTTTCTATGATACCGATACCGAATGGAATGTATATCTAATTGATCTCCATTAAATACAAAATTACAAAATACCTTCATTTGATTATCGTTATTGCGTCATAGTACAACTCAGATCATCTCTTCTCTCAATGCATCCTTCATTCTATGACTACAAACTATCAGTGTAGTAGCGTTAATGCTATTGGTGTTTCTCAGAAAAGCAGAATATCAACATTAACTTAATTTATAAGAACAACAATAGGCTGTTGTTATTATTATCTTTGTGTACACCCAGGGTCAGAGTCGAGTGATAGCGCTTCTCAACGACCCCATTAGGGAGGAAGACAGTATAAAGATAATGGTGGACAAAAAAGGAGAAGTTATACACATACCGACGTTCAAGAAACGGAATCCTTATACGCTACAATTTGATATACCGGGTAAGATAAAATAAAATAAATGTATATTTAGTTGTAGGTTTTAGGCCCCAGTTAGACGACGCGATAGCTTTCGCGCGGCGACTGCGCGCTCGCCTCCTGGTGCATAGCAAATTATACTTTATTTTTTTGTCCTCAACGTACAAATTCTTAGTTGTTACCGGCTGCGCGGCGACCGCGCGTCCACAACGCATTCGCCGCGCGGCGGATGCGTGACGAGCGAGCAGTTAAGTAACTGCTAAGAATTAGTACGTTGTGGACTACTTCGTAGTTACTTGGTTTTACTATTTATCTACAACTCATAAGGTCTATGGTCTTATTTCTTTTCTTAACAATGATAAGCTAGTGCTTCATAATGAGTCCACCTGAGGATTAATGGTGATGAATTATGATTTTATTTACAGAGTCATGTTTAGAAGTATCAATGCTAGTTTGGGTTCGAGTGAGCAAAAATGGACAGTCGTTGGGCAGGCGGCAGATAAAATGTGAGAGTCGGTTGAGAGAACTCGACCAATTACTGCGAGCTTCAGACCACCCGTTGGAGTTTATGTGCCAGGTATGAAATAATCATAAAAATGATTTTTAACTCTTTTGTTGTGGAATGAAGACAGCAAACGAGCATGCAGCACTTTCTTGCCACTCATGACAACTGTGACCGCCCCAGATCGGGACTAGGTTGATCAGTTCAGTTAGCAGATGATGTTAGAACGTTAGTTGATTAGTTCGTTAGTAAAAGCTATGTACCAAGATTTATATGAACTTTTATAACTGATGTATTTTTACAGACATTGGGTTTTAAGACGACAAACAAAGAGCAACTAGACAGTTGGATGCTGAACGCGTTTCAGAAGAATATTCCACCGCATTTTAACTTGCTGTCATCGCTGGATCAGTTCAACCCCAAGGCAGATGTATCGAGTAAGTTTAAAGGTTTATTTAGAATTTTTAGTAGGTATCCGTGATTTTTAATAACACTTTTACTAAAATCATAAACATGTTTTACTTAAATCATATTTGCTTTACATAGATATGGTTATAAATTGCTGTGAAAACTGAATTATTAGTATGAAGGTATGTAGTCGAAATAATCTTGATATTTTAACAATCTGCCAAAGTAATGAGAAAAGTACAAAAGTCCAAATGTGTCAAACTATTCCGAGACGTCGCAATTGAAGCATTTATAAATTAACAGACTCGGGCCCCAGGTAGAACACAAAAATATGCTAAATACCGTCACTGTTTAGCACGAAGATTCTCAAACCATCTAAGTAGGTATCAGCGATTAGCAGTCAACTGCTGAACATATGCTAACGCGGATCATTCAACCAAATGGCTTCAACCCATTAACAGCCCACTAGGCCACTACTGAGCACGGGTCTCTCCTCATACCTAAGGAGGCCTAGAGCATACTCCACCACGCTGCTCCAGTACGGACTGGTGGAGCGGTTAGTGGACCATTCGGTTAGTTCAACCCATGTGTCGGAAATTATTTCTTTGCCGTTCCACCAAATAAAACGTCTCAACACATAGGTGGCGAAGAGTACCCTACGCTGCTGCACTGGGCCGCGAGGTTTGGTCTGGAACGCGTGTGCTGGCAGCTTTTGGAATGTCCTGGAGGGGGCGCGGCCGTTGCGCTACGCAATGCCCGACAACGCACGCCCGCTGATTTGGCGCGCGACCACAAACATTACCGCCTTGCAGACATGCTTGCCGACCACATGGTGAGTTAAGTTCGACGATAGTCTACGTACGTACATCGTTACGAACGTAGGTACTAACCTACGTTAAACAGATACACTATCTGCCTATGCACATATTCACGGCCTATACAATATTCTATCTAAGTATTATCCCAAGTTAAAAAGTCACTGCATTATAGTGGTAGTTACATTACTTTACCTACTAACTCGTCAAAAATTATTGATAAATTGATCATTGTAAACGGCCGTTAGTGAATTTGGTGGACAATGACGTAGGAACCTACTTGGAAAATTCAGAAAAATTACTATAGGTACGAGTAGGCTTAATCGTGACAGAAATGTCTCTTTAGTTTGGAAAATTGGTTGAGAAGTGTGATTGTAAAAGCCTACTTGTTCTTATTTCAGAAAATTAACGAGTTCTCAAATATGTATTACTACTTGAAGAATATGTCTGATAATGACAAGGAAGACAACGTAGAAGACGACAAACAAGACGCTGAACTGCGAATAGTTGAGAACATCGATACCGTCGACTCCCCTACTCGAAAGGACGTTAAGCAATCTGAAGAGGAAACCATCGACCCGTTTAGTGAAGAGTGCACTCAGAATTTGGAAGAAACTTTTATATCTAACGGCGATACTGGACGGAAACATCGACCTAGTCTGAATTTACCTCAAATGAAAGAGCAATTCTACCAAAACGACTTCACCGTACGTAATGATACAGCAGACAGGATTCAACAAGCCATTGAACATGATTACTTGGTTCAACCTTCAAATATAAAAGTTGAGAGCCCCAAATTCCGACCGAACAATCTGTATGCAAACAGTTCTCGGCTACTGCCGCATCAATCCGACATATTCCTGTATTCACCAACTGAAGAATCTAAAACGTTTAATATTGATACTCCCACCAGCGACATTAGTCAAATTAACTTAAACACCAAAGATATTATACGTAGTAGCGGTAGTGTTAAGTCAGGCAAAGAAACTTTTCCTCTTACGGGGCAAGAGGAGTTAGCAGAGATAATAAATGATTTTAAAAATAATGTTTTTACGATATCAGAAGTTGAAAAGCTCGTGATGGAATGGAAAAATAGAAATGAAACTCAGCAGTCCCTCAAGGAAAAGCAAGAACAATTAAATAAAATGCGAGAAGAATATGACAAAATTCAACAAAAGATAAAAGACAACTTGAAAAGGCCGACACCGTTTGAACGGGTAAAGAAAATGTTTTCCAAGAGCAAAACTAAACGTGAGTAAAAAATTCTACTAAGTTAATCGCATGACATATACGATAGTAGAAATTTAAGATTTTACCAAATCCAATATCTTAATTTCAGATCACACGGAAAACAACGCAGGAAGCGGTACAATAGAAAAACGAAATGGAAACACTAGACCAAACAGCAGCCTAAGCGACAGTTAGTTAATTAATACATCTGGTTAAATTCAAAATTTATTTTAAAAAAAACATAATTATACAATTTAAAAAAATATATTTTTTAATTCAGGTTCCTCGTCATCGGGAAGACTTAGTACCGTTAGCGGTGGCAGCGTTGCAGAAACCAACAGCGTCCAATCAGAGTTTGACGACAAGGCGAAATCTATTGTGAGTCAAATTTAGAAAATTTATAAAATGTAGAAATGAACTTTAGAATTGAAAATTTGATAAGTACAGGATTTGGACTCACAGTTATTGTTGCATTTCAGATATCTTCAAGCACGTTGACGATGAATTCAGCTTGCGACGGAGACAACAGATTAGACGACTACTTGATCCCGCCTCCTCCACGACCGCTTAACGGCTCCCCCCAGTTCACTACATTTGGACATCCTAAACACGATAACAGGTAAGATAATCATATTTTTGCGACAAATAATCTATAAGATATTAGTTTGGTTACATAAAAGGTTTTGAATTTGAACTTTATATTTTACTTAGATAAAAGTAATTTTTTACTAAAAAAAAGTAATAAATCACTGCACATAGTAACGTTGTACTAGAGCTCGCCTTGCGTTAAGCACTATTTTAAGCCTACATTTACTTTTCTTTATGATTGCAGAAGCCACATGGCAACGATAGTGGAACGAGAAGCGTCGGCCTCCCGAGAACGTTTGGACGAGGACGGTGCGCACGACACGCACTTGCGGCTGCGGTTCGCACGCGACCGACCGCACGCGCACGCACAGGCGCCCGACCGCGACGCACACATGTACATGAACATATCCGCTTCACATTAAAATGGAGATAATTAATTCAAAATTCGCGTTCTCAATTCTGCAATAGTTACCAACATAATAAAATATAGGTACGAATTGAGAATGTCCTTCTTTTTGAAGTTGGTTAACAATGTTAAAAGTGACATAGGTACAATTCACTCGGCGGTGTTTTTAACTGCATTGAGGCAAAATAAAAATTAAGTAAAACACTTAATTACACGTCTGAGTTTTTATTAATTGTCAAGTTAGTTAATCTCATAAAAACTTGGATGAATTAATATGTTGTAAATGGTAAGAATTTCGCAACTGATATTTCGACATTTAAGGAAAGAAACATTGAAGAACTGAAGAACACATGAAAACTGTTTCTTATCTGTTAAAAAAGTGAAGAAATTGTTTCGTCTTCCAGACTGTTTGTATTCTTCTCAAATTTGACTGTATATGATTGATTATACTGTCTCTGTATCCATTGGTAAAACGATCTGACGATGATTACGCATTTTTTTGTCAATAAAGTTTATTGCACTGCATTTATAGTAGGTCGGTTAGTATCTCGCTAACATTCTCCAATTCAAAGACTGAAAGAGAAACACGACATCACTTCGATGTACATTTTGTATATAGAAAAATAATTAATGATAAATAATTATCTATAGGGCCATATTTTTATTTATTTTTACATAAATATAGATTTTAGAAAACGTACAAAGGATTTTGCTAGAATTATTAGTCAGAATGATGGGATATAAACATTGACTTATTATTACTATGGACATCGGGTCTCATACTAAATTCGCGAAAAAAATGTCCCAGTCACAGCCATCGCAAGAATAGAAATGTTAACAAGGTAATTTAAACAATAAAATCATTACATCACGGTTTAATTTCGATTGCAGTCGTGAACGAGGAATTGTAGCTCTTTTTGCGTTTTGTAGCTCATTTGGCTCGGACATTTTTAGCGCGGACACGACGTCCATAGTAGATAATAATAAGTCAATGGATATAAAGATTAGTTATAAATACTGAAGCATGTTGAAAGTGAAACTCAAATGTAACCAAGATTTTTATTAGTACTTTGTATTAACTTCCCAAATGCATTTATATCACATGTATTTACTGAAAATAAACGATAAAACAAAAATTTTTTTTTTACTGTCTACACATCGTACAAACTAATATTTATTCACCTTGCAACGTGATCATTTCATTCAGACTACGTGTAGGTATACATCCTAGTGTTATTTATTGACTAACTTACAAATACAATAAAAATGCAAAATTTTACTAAACTCGAGTATTCAGGCCAGACATTTGAAAAGTAACGCCTTGATAAACCTTAATTGAGTTTAGGTTTGATGTTGAACATTTATTTTGTACATAATTTGGTACCTAATATATAAATGATAGTTTTAAAGATAATACCGTTGCTCATCCTGCTATCCTTAAATCTCGAGTTTAAATAAAAGAAAATATTAGTGAGGTCTTTTACATTTTGATATACCTACATTATTTATTGTTTGTACTGAGACTAATAAAAATACTAGACGAATTTTATTAAAACTATACAATACAAATGCTACATAAAATCCTGTTAAATGAATATATTATTTAAATTTAATGTAAAGTGACAGAAGCCGCTAAATAATCAAGTAATATAATATATTAACCATAAATCATATTCGTTGCATTAATAAAAAAGCTTGTATTCGTACAAAAGTTTATATTTCTATACAGTATAATATTAACATGCATGAATATAACCATTGAGTAAAATAAATAATTGCCTTTCAGCATACCATAATTTGCAAATAGTATCTAACATAGCCCACAAATTTTACTTGAGTGAATATAACCTAACCATGTGCATTACAATATAAAAATGTGTTATCTGCATACATTCAAAGCTGCGAAAATACTTAATAAAGAAATAGTGATATAATTATACATGAACTAATTCCACATACAACCAGAATAGATTTAGTAGAATATTGTCTATAGCAAGAAGTATGATTGTTTATTACTTATTACATAATTGTTATTACTAAAATATTGTTATATAATTATGTTGACTAGAATTGCGTTATGTCATAGGTTTACAAAATAAAAAAGTTACATAGTTATTTGTTTTCTGAAACAGTTTTAAGCAATATTATGTGTTAAAAAAGGTGCACAAGTAAATTTCATTGAAGATAAAACATAGAATAAATTGGTTCACATCTTAAATATAATTTAAAAGTAATTAGGCATTTCATTTAAAGGCAGTCTGAAATGTAAGTCAAACTCTGTTCTAAAGAAACAACAATTGTAAAATTTTCATATTTTTTCGTACAATTTACCGATGCATAGATGCAGAGTATATAAACACTATGCATAGAGGTTTTAACGCGTTTCTTTTAGCTTAATAATTCGGAAAGTTTCAGGTCTTTACTGACAGACGTCAGGATTTATGACGGAATGAGATAACGGAATCAATTTAACGTGTCCTTAATTATAATCGTCAGTTTAGCTAAATACGCACTTCTTCGACTCGACGAAGTTTCGATGCCTTCAAGTTTTTTTCGGATGTGTCGCTACAACAAATGCTACCGCTTATTTAAAAAAAAATCTCAAGAGAAATACGTCGTAAAACTTTGGCTCAAATCATAATACTTATGTATCATTTGTTTACATTTTTAATAAAAAACTTAAATTATTAATTGTACATTTTTGGTTTTAATACTGTTATAATAAAATTTTCACTTCCTATCTGTCTGTTTGTATTTTTGCTGTACTATTTATGCCTTGTTATTAATCCTTAAGCGACCCCGTACATAATTCGTAAACAGCGAGACCTGGGGAATACTCCACCACGCTGCCCCAGCGGATTGGTGGCCAACCCGGCATTGGAAAATTCTTCTGCACGCATGGCCAATTACCTAGTATTGAAAAAAGCCAGAGCTATATGTTGGAGTGCCCTCTGAAACACGACAGGGCTCAAGATATTTTGATTAGGATATCTTTCCAGAGTACTAACATAATAAAACGCCCGAAATTTCTTCTTTTACACTTTAAATTATACAAAGTAGTCTCTTCGACCATATACGATTCGAACCAATATTTCGAATGGTCGTGCTATGTTAACTCAACAATGCAATACAAATAATTACAATGCTTGCCTCATTTTTATAGCAAGTCACAACCAGCTTGGTGATAATATAAAATAAATTATGTATAGGCCTTGAGGACAGTACAGATACTATTATACATAAATGCTCAAATCACACATTTTTATAAAATAAAGAAACATCCATTATAAAATAATTTCGATACTTACAAAAAATTTTAGTCACAAACTTCAAGCCTTATTTGTCAGCATCCATTCTCATTTTTTAAAATAAAGTAGGTATTTTACGCCCAGAGGTTTTTTTTTCATGATTTTTAGTTATCAATCGATCGAATAGACACAACTCTATGTAGTCTTACAACGTTACGTGTGATTACATACTTCTCTCTGAGTTTCGTTTATGCATGACTTTTATAAAATTAAATGTTTTGGTGTAAAATTATTGACGTACAAATATAAAATATTCGACATGATAAGTATTGTATATACGGATTGTCTCAATAAAAACATAGGCAGTACTTATTCTTGCTAACAGGACTTATCAAATTTTAAAAATCTCCATCAAACGCACTATACACTAAAAACAAGTGACACTCCTGATTAAAACACATTTAAAAGAAAACGATTCAAAACACTCCCACATTTCTTAAATTACCAAATTTAAACATCGCATTTAGACTGCACAATTCATTGGTAACAAATAAATTTAATACTTACAATTACATATATTTTGCAGTTCTTAACTAGCAAGGAAACCAGTTTCCACTAATCACATCAAAATACTGTCATAACTTGATTAATTATTATCTCAAGTCCGTATACAATTTATGTCATAAAAGCAACATTTTATTTACCAACAATTTAATTTCCTGTTAAAAATAACGTAAAAAAACAATAAATTAAGGTTTTGGCACAGAGTAAAATTAGGTATATGACAATAAATAAATTACATAACAATAATTTTATTTGGTATTTTCAATCATACAATAATTTCTAATAGGTCCTATAAAACTCTGAATTAATGAAACCTTCATAATACGAAAAATTGTAAACCGTTAGGATTATGATTCTTAGTAAAGAAATCTAGATTGGCAGAATATATTTTTTTAATTATATTTCTTAATTATTAGCAAACGAGAATGACTAAGAGGCGATGTGGTAACTGATTAAGTGGTTACTGCCGTCAAATTCCATTCCAAACGTTACGAATTCGGAACTCAAACACGTAAAAATATTCCATGGTTGACGCTGCACAACCCATTTAAGAATGTAAAACAATAAATTATAAGATACATTAATATTGTCCTTCCAATAAATATCACTGGAGTATTGTGGTACAAAACGATAATAATAATTATAATGAAACGAATTATAAAGCAGTGTTTTCCTTGAACGGGTGTACTTGTCCATTAGTGACCGTCGGCACGGGTGGTCGCGCCACTATGGCCTGGTACATTGACCATATGGCCAACGGTCGCATGTAGCCAATGGAGCGATGGTTACCATTCTCGTACAACGCCTCGGGAGTCTCGAAGGAGAGTCCCATCTTGACTAGCGTGTTGTACAAGCCCCCCGCAGTCACGAATGCCTGTTCGTGCATACCTGTAATGTACAGACGTAATTCATTCATTGTCATCATCATCTTCATTATCATCATCGCAATGTTTAACTGTCCCACTGATGGGCACGGGTCTTCTCTCACAACGTGAGGGGTAAATGCTGTTAGGCTAGTCCACCCCGCTGGCCGAGTACGGATTGCCGGAGTTAACACAACAGCGAAACAGTATGGAAATCTCTCAGATGTGCAGGTTTCCTCACGATGTTTTCGTTCACCGAAGCAAGTATTAACTAAATTTTAATACGCTTATATTTATTTGAAAATTGAAGTTGTTGGACTCCCCGGTTCGAAAATCAAACATTCAAACCACTCGGCTATGCTTGATCTGATCTTAAGTGCAAAGACTTAAAAAATGACACAAAAGAAACAAAATGTGTGCAATTCACACGTGTAACAAGTGAAATTTAAAAAAAAACGAATACTGTCAGTCCAAATATTGATGTTTTGCTGTGCTTACGTAAGCCGCCATTCTCCCCCACGTAAAAATGTGTCTGTCTCTTTTTCGTTTCCGTTTCATTTGCGCGTCATTTCCGTTTCATCGAATTCCAAATCACAACGATACTACAGAAGTTTTCACTTCAAAAACTGACCTTCATAAATCATGAGCGCGGCGAGTCCGTACGTGACGCCCACCCACACCTCCTCGCTCTGCAGCGCGGTGGTGTCGACGCGCGCGCGCTCGCCGCACACGAACCCGTTCACCGCGCCCATGCGCCCGCCCGCGAACCGCATCACGTTGTTCTCGTACACGGTCGCGAGCGCCCGCCGCACGTTCGCCTCGGGGAACACCTCGTGCTTCCAGCCCGACGAGCGCAGGAACCTGGCGCGGGAGTATATGTACTCAAACTGGAGTATAGTACGGCCGGCGGTTCTAGGCCGCTCTGAAGTTAGGCTTTTGGATATAGTGCGCAGGTACAGTACTTTAGAGGGGGATAGCGACACGAACACTGAGCGTGTGACTGAAACAAACAATGCTCAAAGTGACACCCCGCTCGCCCCAATCGTGGTGTATAACAACCTTGTTTCATCACTTGTACACTTGCATTGATAAGGTATTTTACCCCCAAATATAATTACTTCCTATTTAATCGCATGCGAAACGTTTTATATACAGTGTCGGAATCAGTAATAATGCAGTTACCCTAGATTTCTTTTCCGTCGGCCAAGCGGGATCACTTACCATCAGGCGACTACTTACATAAAAAGCAACTTAACAAATAGATACGTAAATGACACCCGTAATTACCAATGGCCGGCCAATTGATCGGCCATAACAACATCGCAGTTGGCCGGGCGAGTGTCAAACTTGTAGTACGAGCCGGTCCACAGCTTCTCGTCGAACGACCGCCGCGCCAGCTCGAGCATCTTGCCGAACTCCTTCTGCTCCTCCTCCAAGTTCAATATGCGGGCCATTTCTTGCAAAACGCTTATAGCGGCCACCCATAACCCTCCACAGTACGCACTGTAATCGAAATAAAAATCGCTTTTTACAAAAATGTGAAGTTGAAGAATGAAGTGTTTTATGTGATCAGCTTTTAATATTATGTCATATGAATTTCTGTCATGTCACCAGGGCAATGTCATTTAGATTGCAAAAAAAGAATCCATTTTATTGCATAAAAACATCATTGAGTAATTTCCACTCACATGTACTATTCATAAAATATAATCTCAAAGTATTGCGATTATTAAAATGAATATAAAAGGTCAAAAAAAAAAATATAAAAACAAAATGTATACATTGTACAATCGTGCACACCAACCTCGGTCCAGTCATGACCCACGCGTCGTACGTCTGATCGGGGAAGCCGCCGTTCTCGACGAGCCCGTCGCGGTCCTCGTCCCAGGCGGCGGCGCGGCGCAACAGCGCGACACACGCGGGATACATGTGCCTCAGGTAAGGCAGCGCGTCCCAAGCGGCCACGCGCGCCTCGCCCGGGGCCAGCGCCTCGCAGAAGGCCGCCTCGCCCGCCACCTCGGCCGCCTCGCTCGCCTCCCTGTACAACAGATCCAGTATAACGCCCCCCCCCTCCTGGCCCGTGGCCCGCGAGTATAGATCGTCCTCAGTACCCGCCCGCACGTCGTCTATGAACGCCATCGAACGATACCTCTCGTCAGAGAACGGCGCGCGGTGCCCCCGCAGCACGCGGTAGTCGCGCATCACTTGCAGGATGAACTTTAGATTCAGGTCGCGCCACTCGGACACGTCGTGGATGTTGTACGCGTTTATGTTCGTGAACGGTATGTCCTCTGTTGGATGAAACGATCGTGTTACATATCGTCCGATTAAATATAACATTAGCGGACAAGCAAACAAGCTAAACTGCGTCTAGACTCTTTTTTTGGTTTTTTTTTTGTGGGAAAATTTTTATAATATGAATTATAAAGTTTTAAATGTTTTATTATTGTTTTTGTTTTGTGATTTATTAAATACTACTTTATTACCCAGATGATATACATAGTTAAGTTTTATTCCAAATCAAGTGATGAAATTGGCATTGATTACAAATAATAATGATAAAAGCTTCACTTCTTACGTATGTAGCAAGAGAAATGCACTTTTTTAAAATAAAATATAATCGTCATACCGGGATCGCCGAGGTCGTGGGGAATGGTATCCTTAACTTTGTATCTGACCGACTTCCCGTCGTACAGCGACTGCCTGTACTTTGATGTCTCCATTTCTATCGTATCACGGTACATGTACTGTAGCACCACCTAGTGAAATAAAACAAATAAAACCATAACTAATAAAATGCAAATAAAATCATAAGTAACCAAAGAAACTAAAGGGGGTTAAAATTAATATACAAAATAAATTACAATAATTATTAATATCAACCAAAACTAAACGATAAAGAAAAATAAACACTAATACACATTTTAAATAAGCGCATAATATTAGTGTAAGTTACATAAAATATTAGTATAACTGAATGTTAGAGCAGCTTAACTAGGGTTTGTACAAGAATATCATATTATGTTAAATTTGACAGCATTTATTTAATCTATGTCCAATGTCAATAATAAAGTGACTGACCAACCAACTAATAACTAACCAATTTCAAAAACATTATCTCAAAACTTTAAATGAATCAAGATAAAATTACATGACTGTCTTAAATCCAAACAATGGTATTTAGCAGTATAGATGGGAGTTAAATCCCAAAACGCATTTCTAAATACAAGATAATAACATTTTTCATAGTCTAAGCAGCCAAATGAGCAGACGGGTCACCTGATGGTATGTGATCACCGTCGGCCGTGGACATTGGCAACACCAGGGGCGTCACCAACGCGTTGCCGTCCAAGCAGGAAGCGATGGACGCGCTTCTTGAAGGACCCAATGTCATAGCAAGTGAAAACCGGACTGTGGACGAACACCAGGTATCCAGGTGGTGTTGGTGGAACCTGACTTTACTTCGCGATGTGCGGTGACGGTAGTTAATCGCTGGTATTAAATCGAACAGTAGTTTAGAACATTCCCCATTATACAGACGTTATAAGACGCAGAGAGAGCCCACATCTCTCTGCGGCTCGAGCGATTCTAATTGAACATACGATGAACCACTTGGCTAGTTGGAGCTCCAGCCCAAAGGTGGGAGCAGTACTGCATGTGAGGTCGGACGTGCGCTTTATAAAGCAAAACCAGTGCTCAAGCATACAGTACCGCTTAGCTTTATAGAGCGCTCCCAACTTCTTCGAAGCTAGCTTAGCTTTACTTACCGAGTGGTCCCGAAACTGAACTGCATTCGCAATGTCGACTCATAGGATCCCAATGCTCTTAGAGATATTAAGGGGAATGTTCTGAAACTGTGGTGCTATGACAAAGGGTTTTTTTGGCGGTTAACGCGCAAACTTTAATTTAATATTCAGATATTTATTATACTTAACAAAAACACAATTATATAATGTTAGATAAGGCTGCATGTCATTCAAACACAAAAATGCACAATATTCGACACGTATATAGGCATTACATTATATAGCTTACGTTAACTTACTTGCAAGTTTGGCCATAGCTGAGCTAGGGCAAAAGAAGCATAGAAATGTACGTCGTATGTATTGTACATTCTATATTCATGACCTTCTAAATATCCAAATATACCGAATTCATGTCTGCAATAATAAACATAGACTGTTAGTTATAACCAAGCACCACAATAATTGATGAAACTTCAAGTCAAAAGAAATTGTAGGTATATGTTGTCATGATAAAACTTAGTATAATTTAAGTTTACATGGAAAAAAAGTGCAGAAAGCTACATTTTATATATTATAAAATATGGTTTACAAAATATATATTTATGTATTTATAGTTCCTTGGAAAAGTGTGGCGGAGCACCTAACCAAAAGAGACAAAATGGGGGCAAAGCTCGTATGAGTATAATAATTATATTTCCGCGGACGAAGTCGCATTCATCTACTATAATATAATTGTAATATACTATATCAATATTTCCTTTTGAAAATTACATTTTTACATCATAGCCATAGACCAGAATAATACAATAAACATATATGCATAAGCCATACATAGATGTGATTGTCTATTGTCATTATATATCAGTGATTGAGTGATATTTCACATTATTTTACTTTAAATCTATACCTAATACATACTATGGCAATACTTGCCTGGGATCCGTGTCAGGATATTCTTCACTGACGTCATACCATATCGTTCCTCCATCGGCGATGAAGTAAAGCTCATTCATTAAGGCACTTTTCAACCAGTCCGGTATGTTGCTGCAATTAATATGTCACAATTTAGTTATTGGGTTTGTAAGTGGAATTTGATAGACGAAATTTTGAAAAAACTGGTTTATAACACAGCCAAATCCAAAATAGTCTTATGTCACGGACAGTAAAACCCTGTATAATTAGTGTCTTTTCGATTGTGCGGTTATTCGTGCAAAGCAGCAATGTGTTAATAACTTACCTGTTGTTTAAAATAGGTTCTTGCCACTCCGCAAGTTGTTGTTCCCAGTTCGGATAGTTCTTCAGACCATATGCAGCGATACTATTCGCTGCGTCATTTTCATAACCAAAATACTTTGTGTAATATCTGTAAGTAGACAATATTAATTAGTCAACCCCTTATAGACAACCCGTCTGAGCACCAAGACTCGGAAAGAAGATACCAAGAATGGATGGAACTTGGTCACCAACTCATTGAGCAAGAAACCAGTGTTACTATAATACTTCAGCAGCAGACAGTGGTGTAACTATTTAAGTAGCTATCTAAATATTTAAGGACACAAAAACTTTGTATGGTCAATAGTGGGAGGACGGTAACAAGTTAATTTCACTTGACAACTGATATAGAAAAATTACAGAATTTTATAATATTGTCTCTGTGAATGTCAACAAAAAGTATATTTTTGGTGTTCTGTTTGACTAAAAATTTTAATCAATACATTATACTCTTTTTATGGAATGAAGGTAGCATTAATGATAATGCAGATTTTTCGTTTTTTCCACTCTGATGAAATTTTTATGATGATGTTACTTACTATGGATACGAAAGATAATTAACACAGACAGAAAAGATAGTTAGAAGAAAAGTAAGACAATTAGCCAAATTTGTCTGTACTACTTTTCGCGCTCTAATAACATATCTACTTTTTTTTTTACATTTAATATCATTGATTACAATAATTACATAATCCTTATCTCGATAAAGATCACATATTTTTTGTTGTGAACAATAAAACATATTGTAATTATATTTTATCATGCTATGATAGTAAACTGATTAACAATGACTTAAATTGTCATTAATCTTAGCTATAGAATGTTCAATGTCCATCTACATAAATATAGAAATATTTGTATTTTTGTAACAAATAAACTCAAAAAACACAGGACCAATTTCAAAAATTCTTTCACCATTAAAATGCTACACTATCTCTTAGTAACATAGGCTTTGTTTAATATATTATATATATCGTCATTGCATCCGTGTGAAATCAGGACGGCTCGCTTGTAATATTTAATTGAATAGTTACCTCCTGTGTATTTTTTTATCTGTCTTGTATTTTATAATAGGCATGTCCCAAACAAGGCAGAACTCTGTTGACCCAATGCCTCCAGGGTCTAGGGATATGCCAGTAGATAAGGCCACAGAATCATCTGAAAATAAAATCATTTTCTAAATGCATTAATGTTCATTGACAACCCTGTAGCCTTTTTTATTGCAGTTGCTATTTTTTTTATGCAGATGTTTATGTGACAGATAAATCTTTGCTCTCCAGTCAGGGGTGTTACGCTGAGATGTATAGAGGATAGCTTTAGCCTTATCTCAGACTTTACTTACGAAAAACTTGACTCTGCAAAGACTGCGATTTGGTATTTATGGACATTTCACGCTGAGCATAAGTTAAAACCGCTAATGCCATAATTGATTGCTGTCATCTATCTGTTTGTTAATACGAAAAATTTAAATGTTTTAGAAACCGACTAATATCAAGGTTCATTTGGGACCATTATTTTTGTTCGGATAATAACCAAAGTTTTTGGTTACTCAGCTCGTACTCAGCCAAGTCAAAGATCGCTTTATAAATACGAACGCTGTCTTAAGTCAGAGTAAAGTCTAAGCTAAGGCTAAGTATCGTCTATACATCTCAGCCTTAGTGATGTCCTATTCCGTTGTCCATGCCACCCAAGACACAGAGAACCTTAGTTATGAGTGATTAAGCATTTATTTAATTAATTAATTTTTTTTACAACCAACATCAAACAGTTTAACTTACATTTGTATATATTTTTTGGTTTATCCTTACGATTATTTTCGGACTTCTCTGGATTCAGACTATCATCTGGCTTTAATGTCCCATATTTCTTGAGGCAGTCCCAAACATAATCAGATGTTTTTGAATTCCAATAACAATACCCTTCATCTGTGTCTTCATTATTCTTAATTTTCTTAGCTATTGTAAATGTGCAAGGTATATCTCCTATTGTTTGATCCAAGGATACACCACACGTGTTTGCGACACAGTATTTCTCCAACTCCACTTTACCTTAAAGAGAAATGAATAAGTCAGTCAAGTAAACATATAGCCTTATTAAATTGTAATGAAATTAATATTGCATATAACTCGCACCAAGCTTTATGGCCTCTGACCTCTTTTAGGACTCTAAATTAGGCGCAGTGAACTGTGGAGTGTAATACTTACTTTTTGCTGCCTTTTTCTTGTTTGGAGCAGCAAGTACTTCAGTCCACGTAAAAGTAATGCTTACATCTCGGTGTTCATTGCTGACATTCTTTGCGGAGAAAACAAACACTGCACATGGCAAACTAGAATCCTGTATTTGATTTAAAAAAACTATAAGTGGGTGCATTTATTAACATAAAAGATACCATATAATTGAAGTAATTTAAATTACAATGCAAACTTAGAAAATTTTCCTAAACATGCAAAGTATCAAATAAATCAAGTATTATTTCATTTATAATGATTGGTACAAACCTTATAATTATGTGGTATTACAGGGGATATTTGACGACACACTAACTTTATTCCATACTTAGATAAGTCATAGGTGGTCCATGCACGAGGGTATAAGGCTGTGTATTCGCAGTCGGCTCCATTTAAATTCCACTCCCATGATGTGGGTGCTTTTTTTGGTTTACTAAAATCCACAAAACAAACAAATGCTTCAATTGGATTGAAATCCAATCCAATGTATATAATTTTTGTGGATAAAATATCTATGCTAATATGAGCTAAATCTTACATGAAAAGCTATCCACTACAAATTCAATTATTTTGAACATGCTTTTATTTTAATGAGGCTATAAAATATTTTATGAAAGGTTTCTGTCTTACGTGTATGTGGAAAGAACAGATTGAAAGATGGTTTCGTTTTGTGCATTTCTAATATTTACAATAAACTGACATTCTGGAACAGTCACATATTCGTATATTCCTGGATACAATTGGAAGCGACAGAATTCTCCTTTGAAACCTCTGCCTATTGTTCCACCTCCAATACCTCCAATTGGACAACCTGCAAGAAAATTATAGTTATACAAAATAATATATAATATGAGTAGAGACAATCCAATGCCTTGGTGATTGCTACTGAATAGTTCCCAGGTTCCATTCTTATTCTTATATACATATCAAATTTTGTAGTCATGCATTAGAAATTAATTGTTAACAAGCAGAAGGGCCACCCAATGGTAAGTGGTTACTGCTGCCCATGGATATCCTTAACACCAGAAAGCATCACCAACACATAGCGTGCCAAGACTAGCGAAGGAGATCTCTGAATTCTAGCTCTCCGACAACCAACCGAAACAAGAATAAAATAAATAAATAAAACATTTCATGGTTGATTATACAAGCACGGTTGTAGCTGGTCAGATGGTTTAAATCAATTAGAAGTAATACATTGTTGGGTTGTGACAAAAAATGTGATATCCTTACCATACATTCTTTGAGCAGAAACCATGTTTATGTAATCCATTATGGGACGTTTTTTCTGCATCTTTTTCCCAATATAATACTTGAGGTATCTGTAAATTATGATAATGGTCCTTAATATGTACCTATTACTTATTACATGACTTCAAATAAAAACAATAAGAATGAACTCATATTTTATACCTTGCAGTAAGCGGCATAACCTCAAGGATTTGTTTCGGTCTTGGAATTATAATTTGCTTACTTTGAAGCGCAAATTCGTGGTTTAACAAAAGTTTTAATCCATACTTTGATGGTTCATCTAATTCCTTAGATTTGCCCCCCGACTCCATTTTATTCGAAATAGTACACTACACGATTGATACGTTTTTAATCGTACAAATAGTTTTTGTCTCAAATACAAGATAAGTAAAGAAAAAGATAATATAAAAAATTATAATTAAATAGGATTTTTGCGATAAGAATAACAACTAACTGACACTACTGACAGCTGACTTAACATCACAGACTCATTATTTAACACCAAAACCAAAAGCCAAAATCTTTTTTTTTTTGGGATTTTATGACCTGGTATTTAAAACCTTTAGGTCAACTCTTATTTATCACAAAATCTGAATCACAGTCACAGACAGGACAGACCACAGACTCCGACAGAAATTAAAACTGACAAATTGACCACAGACTATTCTGACAATATATATACGTGTATACTCTATTTTTTACTAATATTTACTAAATACCACAGATTATATAAGTGTATCTTATACATAATCTCTGATCAAACATATATACATAATAATTTACATAATATATAACATAATAGAGATATTATAGATAGAGCAGGGTCTTTTGGGGGCAGGGTATTTTAATGTCATTGCCTTGTAATAGGTATAATATTAAAAAAAATTAAAAATGTCAAGTCCAAGTCAAACTGTCATTTTTGTGACTTGATGATGACAGTGACACTGACACAAAAAATAAATTAAATATTAAAAGTGAAAATATTACACGGGATAAATACTCATAACTTTGTTTAAAGTTTTAAATTGTATTTTCATTCAACGTATATAATGACATTAAGTGCTTAACTTAAGTGATAAGGACAATGCAAGTGGAATTAACACATTCATATAGACATTGATACAAGTTTTTGCAAAGATGGAAATACCAGTACAAATTGCTATACGGCTCAAGCCACCAAGTATTGAAGACTCATTACAATGTATATTTAGCAATCCAGTAACTCAAATAGTAATAACGGAAAGTGGCCAGACATTCCATGTAAACAGAGCGTTGCCAGTCGATTGCACACAAGCTCATCTTTTTAATTCGTTTATGATACCACAGATTAATTGTTTTTTGGATGGATGCGACACTTCAGTTGTTGTTTTTGGACAACAGAAGTCAGGGAAAACATACACCCTTTTTGGAGCAGGTAACTATTATGCACTTTATCTATAGGTACTATATGAATCTGTAGTCTGTCCTGAACATTATTATTTTTGTCAAATTTCGTGAATTTTTGAAATTATTGCCTGTTGTGCTACTATAACTTTAAAACGGCTGAACCTATTTTAATGGGGCTTTCACTGGAAGATAGAGGAGGTTATAGGGAAACATAGACTACTTTTTATCAAAGAGTTCCCATGGGATTGGGATTTATGTGGGATATACTCCCATTCAAACAAAGTTGCAGGCACAGCTAGTAAAATTTTAAACTGAAACTGATTCTTGTCTCTACATGGATATATTTGAGAAAGACTATAAGTAGGGGTATTTATTAACTTCATAGTTCCCATAACAATTGTTAGAAATTTAGTCTGCATTTGTTCCAGGTAATCTTAGAAAGTGTTAAAGCAATTTGAATTGCAGTAAAGTTGATGTTGAAGCTACTTTGATGTATTGTAGTAAGCTTAAGTTAATTTAGTGTTTTATTTCAATTTCAAATCAAAAAGTCAATTTAAAGAATTCTATATTAACATTTTAAAATTCTGGGTACTATAAAAGTTTCCGGAAGCGAGGGCTGTTACTACTTTATATTAATACAAAATTTTATTGTAAAATTGAACAGTTGTATATTTTCAACTCACTTAATTTCTCATATTTTTTCAGGATTTGAATGCATACACAGTGAGTGTGATCAAGGTATTGTGCCAAGGTTTGTTACAGAGATATTTCATAGACTTGGGCAAATGCCAGAACGGGAATTTATATTGCACATAACATGGATGCAAGTTGTGAACAATAGTATATTTGATGTTCTTGGAGCGGGTTTAGTGAGGTGCTGTAATATTGAGGAAGCTTTTCAGTACTTACAATTAGGATGGAGGCAAAGATGCACAGGCAATAACCATACCGTTTTTACCGTGAGTATGGAGCAGAAGTGGGTAGGGACTAACGGAGTGCTTAACCACAGAATGTCTACTGCAAGCTTTTGTGACCTTGCAGCCTATCCTGAACCTGGACTTTTTGCCCTTGAAAATATTATTAAAGAACTCATCGCTGGTAATCCACCAAAGCAAATAAATTATGACCAATGCATTCTTACGGCCATGTTGCGTGATTCTTTTGGAGGGCGAGCGTTCACTTGGGTAATAGGCTGCACAAGTACTGAACCTGATGATTATCAAGACACATTGAAGATACTTAATTTATGCTTGTGTTGCCGGGGAATAAAAAATTTTGTCACTGTCAATCTATTTGCAGATAACAACACTCCTGTCTATTCTGACAAGGGGGTGATGCCAACAGACAATGCATTCAATTTACAGTTTGCTACTTCACAGTGGGTAAAATTAGTGTCAAATGCCGAGGGGCTTTTTAATAAAATTCTACAGTCTAAATCTTTATCAGAAGCTGATATGAACCAAGTTAGTGAGTGGTTGTTTTTAAAGGCAGAATGTGATGAATGTTTGAATAGTGATATGGCTGCTGATAATAAAGATGTAAACACTAAACAGGGATTACCAAGAATAGCAGAAGACACTGAACCTAGTGAGCCTAGTGAATCTGATGTTGAATCAGATTCTGATGATAGTGACTCAGAGACACTGTTTCAGGACAAACTTGAAAAGTTCATGGAATATTTTAGGGAAAAGAATGATCAACTATTTTCCGAGAGATGTGAAGAGTATCTGAATCATATAGATTCTGATGATATTACAATATCTGAAACAAGTGGTTCTCAATCATTGCCTATTATGACTTCACATTCAAATTCTGGTAGAAGAAGAACAATACATCCCGGCGAGAGTTTGTCGGGTGCACAATTGGAGCTTTTACGAAAAGTTGCTGCTAAAGCAGTTTCACCTGAATCTCAAAAAATTTTGATAGAATCTCATAAAAAAGATGTTGATCCAGAGCCTAAATTAATAGAAAGGGAATTATTAAAAATGATTGATTCACCAAAAACAGCAGAAATATGTAAGAAGTATAAAATGACTAAAGAAAAATACACACAAAAACAAGTACTAGCTAGAAAATTATCTAAAGAAATAACTAGTAGTCAGACCCAACTTAAAGAGCTTATTAATTTATGCATTGCAAAACAAAGACTGATAGATGATCTCTCGAGAACAATTTATTATAGTACTCACAATAAAGTATACTCAGAAAGATTAGATTCAAGTCTTGATGACCAAGACACAATTAAAGAGATTAAAAGACATGAAACAAATTTAAAGACATACAAAAAACAAATAGATCAAATAAAAAGACAAATAAAAAAAGATGAAAAGCGTAAAAACACATTAGATATAGAACTTCTTAAGGATAAACTTAAATTAGATGAACTTTCAGAGTCCTCAGTAGAAACAAAGGATCGTAAATCACATTCATTGAAGCATTTTACTCATAGAATAACTCAACTTGACAGCATATTAAAGGAGAAGACTAATGATTTGGCAAACTTGGAGTTGTCAAAGGAGAAAGAGCTACTGCTTAGAAAAGAGATTAAAAATTTAAGGAAGACAAGAGAGTGTTTGCATGAACAACGTTGTAGTTTAGGTCACAAAAGGAAAATATACAAATCTCTATCAGATTCTGAAGTAAGTTATTAAATATTAATTAAAACCAAAATTAAAAATGTAACAAACCCATCACTCTTGTAATATTGATACTTACACACTTGATAGGTGCTCCAATAATTAATTATGTAATATGTTTATGTATATGAAATATGTTTTGTCCAGTTGGATAATTGCTTTATATGTCCACAGGAGCGCAAACTACTTGAATGTGAAGAAGCTATAGAGGCAATAGATACAGCAATAGAGTATAAAAACAATTTGATTTGTGGGAAGTCACCGTCAGCGTCCCTGTCAGATTCTGCTGATAATAAGGATACGAGAAGCAGAGGCGAGCAAATGCTGATGGCTAGATTGGACAAACTTTCACACGATGAAATGAAGACATTGTTGTACAGATATTTTCAGAAAGTATGTTTTTCACAGTACCTAAAAACATTCAATTGCAAGGTTTTTATTGGCATTGCGTTTCTTATTTTCCTTATTCATTAGGATTCTTAAAAAAAAACTGTTATCTTTAACTAATAATTTACTGGACTAACAATCCTATTCGTCATTTGAGTCTTGTTCTAGGTCGATCACATTTCATTTCATCTTAATTTTATCAAAAAATATATAAACCCATTTTATATCTTTGATGTTGTATTTACTATACTTATTTTACTTTACGTACTTTACATAAACGTTAGATAATGCAATGTCCAGCCACCATCAGATGGTCCATCAGGGACATTGCAATCGCTTCTAACATCGTCATTTACCCGGACTAACTATCCCAGTCCCCATTTGAGTATTGCTCTAAGGCGGCAGCGAAAGGTGGTGCTGCATGCTCGTTTGCTACCTTAATTCCATAAAAAAATTAGCAATTTATTTCTTTTTCTTTAGGTGGTAGACTTGCGCGGTGCGTGCGCTGTGATTGAAGCGGGCGCGGCGGCGGCGGCCGAGGAGGCGGCGGTGTGGCGCGCGCGCGCCGCCGCCGCCTGGCGACACGCGCAACGGTCCCGCCCCTTTGCACACAATAGGTTTGTACAAGTTTGTATGGTAGGGTAGTTGTCTGTCGTGTATTTTAATCAGCTGTTATTTGTTATGTAAGGCAAAATAAATAGTCTGTTGTAATTATGTTTTAACACATTCGCTGCGGTCGATGCGTGTAACGTAACAGATTCGTAATCAGCACTCGAGGAACGTCTCTTTGTAAACGCTACAAGGGTGCTGAACTCATTCGTTGCCAGTGCGGACTTATGCCACATTGTTGTTGCACGGTATATTGTAATATACTCGTAGCAACTAATAAATAACATTTAGAAAAATAAAAATGTATATTATCTCTTTTACTTTGCTCAAAACATAAACAACAGCTATTGATTTATTCTCATTTGATCTCAATAAAGCCTTGGAGAGTTTACCCTTTGATAACGTAATCCTTACCAAATCTAAACATGTAATTAGCATCGCGAATATCAATACCACTTCAAAGCAATCCTAATGTTGTGCTATGACCTTATTGACGAGTGTTATTGACCACCACAGGTGCCTAGACGGCGGGAACGCGGACAGAGTTCTCTCGCTGGGCATGACCACGGACTCTGAGACGTCCGACGATGCTATGAGGCTCGTCGACCGTATGAGGCAGCTCGCCAGATGTCCACCGGTAAATTAATTTATATCAGACTATTTTAATAAGATTTCAATCCATTAGTAACCCACTATGGGGGAAGGGGGGAAGAGGCTCTCTTAATAACTGATGAAGCCTAGAGTGGCCACGAGCCTAGTGGCTAATCCAAATGTCGGAAGTTTTTAAGCCGCTTGAAGACCATGGCTTATTGATTTGCTAATTTTGTTATCTAACAATAAAAACCAGGATCGACGGATTTACGTGCCCTCCGAAGCACGCAAGTGCCCAAGAAATTTTGCCACTAACGGTCACCCATCCAACTACTGACCGCGCCCGCTGTTGTTTAACTTTGTCGATCACTTAAGATCGACGCAAGCCGCCGGACTATGAGCGCTTCTAGAACGGTTACTTCCATAGTAATTTATTTATTAAAGAAAGTGCCTACTATCGGTTGCCGAACGCCAAGCGTTCGAGTTTAATTAACCGCTCAACTCCAAATGTGTATGACAACGCCAACAGCTGTATGAATTGAACTTTATTTAACGTCGAAATTTATTTCAGGCGCCAATAATTCCCAGCCAAAACCTACGGCAGCTGATGCCGGCCACCAATATGCCTGCGGCTAAGGTCACCAAGGAAAAGAACAAGCTAGTTATTGTACAGCAAAATAAAAGAAACTAATATTAAAAAGACTCGTGCTCACTATACGAAATGAAATGAAATTTAAATAAAGTCAGCTTTCTCTAACTCTGAAAGTCAAACTATGGACATCATCACTTCGACAAATCCTTACAATGAGTGGTCTTGGAAGCTACAAAAATCTTCCAATGAGTTTTTTGTACTCATGGCTACCGATAACGCTTTAATGTTAAAAATAAGTATCCAGTTTTTAAAAAACTAATAACATAAGGATGCATTTGACATGATTTTTTAAATAAAAGTATGGCATTTCCGTCAAATGTTACGTCGTCTTTTTTGTCTGCTTTGGTATTTAATGTGATTTAAAATATTTGAAATTAGAGTTAGTGATCTACTTATGATATGTATCTAACATACTGAAACTAAGCAATATCACTCTACAGTTATATTTTAGTCAGTATGAATAAGGAATTACTAATAAATAAAAATTAAAGGAATAATGAAATACACCGAAGTATATGGATTATACGAGTATATTTTATTCATATACAACAGGAATGTAAGATTACTATTGACACAAAACGAATGAAATGGTTTGTAAAGTACAGTAATTGTAGTGTATAATATATATTATATATAACGCTTTGTACCTACATCACAAATAATGGAATATTATAATTCGATGGTATAGACTGAATCAAGTAGTTATAAACGTTTGCTTCATTTATTATTGTTAGTGATATTACATAATAACATGGAAAATACTAGTTTTTTGCGAAGTCGTAAATAATTCTATTACTCAAAATTAGGGCCGATTTCAATAGCTATTACAATGTTAAAAATATTGTTAAGATATCAATACAAAAGTTATGATTTACAGACATATTTACAATAAATAGGTGAATTAACCCTTTATCCATAATTTAAAAACTTTTTTTTTGTAAATATTGATGTTGCTGCATAAACATAGCTATACCTAACTTATAAAATGATATGGTTTATATCGACACCAAATGTGAACGAAATGCTTAAGGTGACTAACGTTATTAAGTAGATTTAATTATTATTATTATTAATAAGTAGTACTAGTAGTATATATTATTATTAAGTAGTACTGTATCCGTCTTCATAGCTTCCCAGTTACCGCATTGTTCGTGACCATTTTTTTAGTCTTCCTAACTCACATGTTGGGGCCACACTAACGAAAACGTCAACGTCTACGTCAATGCCGTAAAATTAACGTGATAAAGTGTGTGGCTACATTTGACAAGTGTGGCCCCAACATTCGAACTATCGCCCAACGCCAAACGGCAATGTGAATGCCGTTGTAAAATTATCGCGTTAAGCATTGACATAAATACTATGGACTTAGGGTCTCCTACTAAAATCGCGAAAATAATGTCCCAGTTTGACATCACAAGAATTTAAATGTTTACAAGGTAATTTAAGCACTAAAATCATTACATCACGGTTTCATTTCGATTGCAACAAACACTGATACATCAATGACACCTTATGATACTTCGAGTGCTCAACACACCATAATCACCATATGCAGCTCATAGTTAAATAAAACGCGACTAATAAAGTAATAGAGTAGTGTTTATTTAAAATAATACATTATTTATTTTTATTTTTATTACACATTAATTACATTTTTTAACTGAAACTTTTTTCGGAACGTTATGAATTGGATTCAATGAAACGAAAAAGAGTAATGAAAAAGATACAACTTATGAAATGAAATGAAATGAAATGAAATTTATTCGAAGTTGGTTTTTTACAAACACTTTTCGAAAGTCAATCTACGCCATCGCTTTAACAAATCCCTACCGTGAGTAGTCTTGGAAGAAGAAGCGGCAAGAAACTTCCAAGAAGCTTGGCACAGCTGTGTTTTTTATTCTTCTTATGCCTTTGCCAGTTATGTACATGTCATCTTCTTTAAAATGATCCGAGCATACAACGTAGGCTGCTTTCGGCATAAAATATTCTTCCTCTCGCGATGTAGCAATAATACTTCTCCATGCTTAACAACGTATTGGGTCTAAAGGAAATCTAGAAGAAATATATTTTATTGTACTAAAAAAAATTTAAACATAATCTATTTATATAACATCAACAGCGACTCTATGGAAACTTTTGTTCTATATCTTGCATTTATTCGTTTACTATTGTGCAATCGTGAAATCGTGCAAAATAATTTAAACTAAAGTAATGGATATGTTTATCTCTTTCTGACTACAGTCTGTATAGCGAGAAGACAAAGACAAAGATATATTTTTGATTCTTTTGAGTGATTCTGAGATTTATTTACGAAATTAATTCGATTTAAAATAAAATAGTGTGTATTCGTAGCAAACCAATACTTTAAAAGATAAAACAATATTTTACTTACCGAAAATATGATATACCATCGGCTTTTTTCACTTTACTTGCGTAGTTTTTACACGATTTCAAAATACAATACGGCATCATTGATGTCTAGTTGTCAGCACGGTCAAAAAGTGACTAACGGGGCATTGTTGTTCTACTTGCGTATTGTTGTTGAGTTGGCTCGGACATTTTTTAGCGCGGACCGTGCGTCCATAGTAATATCATATGTCAATGGCGTTAAGTAGTGGCCACACCAACCAACGTTAAACGTCCGTCATCGCGATAATTATCGGCGTTTCCCGTTAGTGTGGCCCCAGCAACATAAATATTCGTGTTGTATAAACTACAAAAATTGATTTTAAATAATCCACCTGATACACCCTACAAAATACTGAATTGAAAAATCGGCCCTATCTTTCAATTGCTATTCATCAATCATTATGAATCTAATGAAAGGTAATTTTGCTATTGCATTGCATTTCGTTATTACGTCATATAATTCGAATAATGTTAAAAAATAATGTTGTATAAAACAGCTACTTAATAAATAGAATACGGTTGTTACATAATTTTACATTGTTATTTATTTCTTATTTCCTTGTACAATGATAATATCATGACACAAAATAAACAATAAGTTATTCTTACAAATTTATAACACAATTTGCTGTATTTGCCCTCAGAATAACACTAAAGTACAGTGAATATTCAAAAATATATTTTTTGCAATAACAATATAAACATACATAACCGCAGAATTTGTAAAATATAATTTACAGTATATTTAAATAATATACAATGTTTCTTATAATGGTAAATAGACTTTTCATTTCTATTTATTTACTTAAAATTCCATGGAATACATAAAACGCCTTCAGAAAGCACTGAATAGTAGTGTGTTACGTAAAGTATATTCCCTCGAAGTTGCTGGAAAAAATAATTCGAAACATAAATTAAAGTTGTCAACATAAACAATTGTCACGTGCCCATTAACTTAACATTAATAAGATCATTACCGTATTCAATTTATCAACTCTGGTAAGAAGCCTTTCGCAGCAAGAGATCATTAAGCCCGGTGTAATGCTGTCATCTTTATGTAGTTCCAGTAAACCGAAGCGTTCTTTAACTTCTGAATAAAGCGCTCTTTCCACATGTTTGTTTCTGAAGTACAAGAAAATAGAATTTACACATAATTTATGATGAATCTATTAAAAATGTGAACAAGACCAATAATAACAAACAATTATCCTCTTTTTGCCAATATTTAACTAAAGTCATAACTTGACAAAACCTTGCAATTGTAATGTGGATTATTATTTATCGGAGTATAATTTTTGTACTTATGATAAAACAGTGGGAGAATATTACTATCAACTTCAAGTTAAATTTCTTATTAGTGGGGGACTGTGGTCCGTTCCCCTCATATAGGAGTGGGAATTCGAACCCAGCAGTGGCATAGTTATGGGCTGTGTGGACGATGTTTACTTACATGCTATATTCTGTCAACAATAAAGTAGCCTCATCAAGGTGATTGGTAATGTATGCAATAAGTTCATCGGCCGGACAAGAAGATGGCGTGATGAATTGCCCAGTGGGCGACAACATCAAAGGACCAGCTTCCCTAGAAGATTAATTTGATTTCTTATATTTAAAGTTGTTACGTGGCGACACATCAAGTATATACACACACACACACCTTTGAGGCTTTGACACATCAAATTACCTTTTCTTTTTCTAAATTATTTCTTCTTTTTAAAAATGTGAAGTTATTTAATAAGAGGAGCTTTATACGATTTCAATGCTATTTAATTATCTATCTTATAAGTAGTTATTGCTCCTGAGTAGAATATTCGAAATTAATTAATTTAAGTTGAAGCACATGGAAGTTACTATAGTCTGTTTTTTTTAACAAACGAGTACCAAAAAATTTTGCTGCGTTTCTATTGGTCCACGTAATCAACATAAAGTCCGTTCCACACAAACGCTGTACATTGAGTACATTCAGTTGAGTCATCGACTACATGCGCGTCGCACGTGTTTTAGTGAGTGATCCAGACGATATTGTTTATCCGTGAATCATGACGGACATGTCTTCTGTAGTTAAGTGTCTAAGACATTGATTTTTGATTTATATGTTCCAGTGCATAATATATGAATATACTATTACAATATTGTTTATTGTTATTTATTTATGAAAATAATTATCATACAACGTGAACAGAAAATTTTGTTACGAATATTACTAAGTATGCAAAAAAACATAAAATAATAATTTAATTTTCGCTACAGTAAATTTTAGAAGTATTCAATATGAACGGGCCTTAGCAATTTCAAAACAAGAACAATGGTGTTGGCCCCGCCCCGACCATGACCCATCTCATTCTGTCAATATCGGAAATGTGCGAGAGACATACTCAGTACTCGTTTGTTAAATAAAACAGACTATAATAGTTTAAAAATGCGATATTATTGGATTCTTGTGTTCAGATAAAATCGTAAACTGCTATCATTCATATTTAAATATTAATAAATAACACCATTCGCCCAGCTTAAATTTACATTTATTTATTTAACACAATATTTAATTACGTTAATTTAACATACAAAAATAATACTCACGGTTCAACAACAATTTCATATTTGCTAAGTGATTCGGGAACTGAAGAAGAAAACCTTTTCCCGCTCCCATAAAAATCTCCTATTGAGGTAATAAGTTGCCTTAGATGACTGCAATACTGAGCCGCAGATACTTTTGGCATGAATTTCCTACAAACAAACCTTATGTTACTTTAAATAATTATTTAGACTAATTGGTTTTGTTTTAAAATAATAAAATTACCTTCTACATATGTGTATATCCCTTAATATACTTGACAAAGCTTTTTCATACTGAGGTATTTCAGTTAACGCACTGTCTTCTTGACTTACTTTCTTTATCAACTGAAACATTGAAATCTATTCAGTACAGAGTAATATAACTAAATACATTGCACTTACATAATATTTAGAAGTATGTTACTAAGATCACTAAAGCTTGATACACACCTACATAAGAACATTATGCTCACCGATAACCATTCATGTCTGACATCAATGATACTAAGAAACACATCACCATCTAAGCTTACGCCAGTAAACTGACCTAAGGCTATTGTCCGGCCTGGAAGTAAAAATAAAAGAAGGATAAATAAAATACAGAACAAACAGCAAAATAGTTTGAATGTCTGTTCGTTTCATGGAGGAACCCACATTGAGTTGAGTGAGTAACAGAATTCTATTATCACTTGCTTTGATAAAACTCTCATTATGACTATAAAGTATGTGAGGAAGCTTATGAGCTGTATATAAAGCTTATATCGAGCATTGGTTTAGTTTGTGATTAATTGATTAGTTTATAATTAATAATAACTGCCAAAATGAAAAGTAACAAGATTAAAAAAATTACATTAGAAATGATTAGAAAATTATTAACAATTATGTGCTTGCCTTTTAAATTTTCCATATGTTGTGGATGCTGGGAGGCCATTGAGGCAAGGCTTTGCAGAGCTCCTCTTATATGACTTATATTCCAGCCATTGTCGTATTTAACCTAAAATATTTACTGTATATTGATTTTAAGATGAATTAAAATACAAATAAATCAAAGTGGTTTATGGTCTTCTAGTACATTACGATACGTGTGCGTAAAGTAGCTTATTATTGCACGGTGTGAAGTTAGCGCACGAGCGGAGCGAGTGCGCTAAACACTGTACAAATAATATAGCTACTTAACGCACGAGTGTCGTATACTATTTTATAGCACGAGTGACATAAACCCGCCTATACTCAAACATATAATTATTTACAGGGAAATAAAAGAAAGGAAATGTTTACGAAGCTGCTGCCTGCCTGCTTTACCGACATGTCAAACGTCATTCAAAAGTATTATTAGTTTGTCTGCTTTACCGACATGTCAAACTTCATTCAAAAGTATTACCTATTAGTTTGTCTGCTTTACCGACATGTCAAACGTCATTCAAAAGTATTTTAATTTGTCTGCTTTACCGACATGTCAAACGTCATTCAAAAGTATTTATTGTATAAAATAAATGTAAATTGTTTAAAGTACCTATTTATTATTATAGGAATCCTATCCTCTTATCTAATCTATCTAATTGGAATCTCGGAATCGGCTCCAACGATTTTCAAATTAAATCGATCTAGCTAGGAATCATTTTTAGAAAATGTCATTTTATTCGTGTTTTTGTAGTCCCAATTTAAACTGAAAAATATGACTCTTCCTGACATCTATTGGCGAATAATAAGACTACTATACTAATACTAATTGCTTTAACGACACAACAGCAGAATAGATGGCGTTGTTAAATGAAAATCAATTGTTTATTTATATTATTTGTGTCTTCTTAATATTATTATTCGTACTTAAATATAATTTCCAAAAAACACAATTTATAAAAAAAATACCGAGCAAAGCTCGTCGATCTAGCTAGGAATCATTTACGCTATCAATTTATCGTAGCGACCAATGTCGATGTTATCGTACGTGCTTATAGTACATTTTAGCATCGAAAATGTTGCCCATAAACTTGGTGGGGCGTACTTTTGTGACAAATGCGCAAAGTATGCCAAGGGACATCTTCACAAAAAGAATTTGATTTGTTTCCTCTGCGCCATTTCTTAAATGCATTGTACGCTGCTGTATATAGCCTTTTGATTTACTGGGCAACAAATTTAGGGTCACCGATTTTGCTATTTCTTTTATAGCGTCTGGAACAATTTCATCAATGCCATCTTCACTAAACTCACTATCCGAACTACGAGTATTCATTTTAGCGAAAGTTATAATAAATGTACAACTATGACTTTGAAAATAATTATTAATACCGTTTCGTTTTGACTTACTTAGTATTTCTACCTACCCACTTCTCTTTTGATATTTTTCCCCTACCAATTTGTAATTGTCAACAGTATAAGTGTCAATTTGTGCACGGTATGAAGTTAGCATCATAACCCGTGCTATAATCGACTACTTTACGCACGGAAAACCGTGGCATAAATGCGGGTTTAGGTCACAGTGTGCTATAAAATATTGTATGATACTAACAATTGTCTTAAATGATACCAATTCGATATTAAGTATTTATGGTCATGCCCTGCCACTATACCATACAACTTATGGTATCTGATGGTGTTACTAAAAATGCTAAAACTAAAACCCTCACACCCTGGCACCAAGATTCCTTAGATCGTGGTTGTAATGGACAAAACATTCTGAACACCCATAACTCTAGAACAAACACTACATTTACCTGTGACATAAATATCTGCCCCAACTGGGAATGCATTCAGGGCCGCATGCAGGCCGCTACCAACTAGGCTATGGGGTCATTTGGTGGACAGTTACAGGATGTTCGGAAATGCAAAAATGACTTGTGACATTCCTATTCGAAAATCACTAATTCAACATAACTTTTCAGAAATAAATTTGTACTGTCCAAAGATTAGTGACAATTTGTCATGAGAATGACTACATCAACAACATAATTATTAGACTATTATGTATGACTTTTAAGTAGTAAATTGTAACAAAAAAAAATTGAAAAATGTATAAGTGCAGTTTTCAGAATTACCAACTTCTTTTATACCATGGGTACTGCAAAGGTGATCAATCAAAGATTTAACTTGGTCCCTTGTTGCTTTTGTTGACTCATATTTCTCCTTAGCAGTTTTACTATTTTCCAATATCCATTCTCTGCAATTTTATCAATACAAGAAAAATTAAAGCTTATTAAAAAGATAATTGAAAAGGAAAACATACAAAACTGAATTGAATTTGCTTACATGATATTATGTATGGCTTTCTTTTCTTCAACTTTTCTTTTCATCTGGGTTGCCTTATCAAATTCACTAGTATATTTTTCATAGGCCTTAGTAAATTCCTGGCTACTGTAAAATTAACAAGGAATGTTACTGTATAAAACGAACTGTAGTAAGTTAATTGACTTAACTACGTAATCAGAGTTAACTACGTAATCATAATTAATATAAATGCACTATGGCACAAACTAACAACAAAATTAAATCTACCTCCTCATAACATCAGTAACAAAATGTAACAATGTAAATAAATATTGTTTTTTTTTTTAATTATTGGAACATCTGCTTTGTAACACAACTAAAGTTTGTGGAATAATTATTGCCAAGAACATAATATAGCATAAATACTCATTTTGAGTGTTGAAAAGAAGCTAAGGAACTGATTATGTATGGTTGCTTTCACATACAAAACAGATGTAGTTTTTAAGAAAACAATACCTGAATTCATTCTTCGTGGAACTTCGTGGTATTTTGTCAACATAATTAGTTGATAAGTCACATGCACTTAAAACTTTTACTACTGTCTCTCTTACATTTTTTCCATTTAATTGGATTTTAACATATTTGAATTCACCTGTAAAATTAAGTTAAACATGGCATTAAACAATATTACTTCATTCCTATGTAGGTACTAGGTATTTTAATTGAAATAACTTAAAAAATATATATTACGTACCTTCAGGCATATTTTTTTGTCTTAAATAAAAGGAAAGTGGTGGTAATGTTACAATTTTACTAGATTGTTGGGCCTCAAGCAGTGCACTTAGTTGTTGAAGGGAATTCTCATTGATTTTCTATAAAATAAACAAAACTTTTTGTTGGATAAAGTGTGCAGGACAAATTCGAGAATTTTAAATTATCTGAAAATTAAGTATTTTATTTATGTAATAAATGTAGTTAAGTACATTACCCTTTGTTCTGGATATTTTCCAAATAGATCTGGGTGTACACTGAAGTAAAAAGGTCTGAGGGCGGTAGAAATTTCTGCAGAACTCAGTGATCTGCTGAGTATACCAGTGAGGCACTCGCATCTAAAAATAAAATAATTAAAAATGCATATAAAAATTTGTAAAGCAAAAAAGACGTCATGATATTAACGAATAACATACCTTATTTTGAGTCTGCAATACATTGTGTTAATAAATGTTGTTTAATATGGGTATTTTAATTTAATTATTATTATTCGATATTTTGCGCACTACTTTATTACGGCCAAAAACATATTTGAATTTTTGGTTTGTGAATGTGAAATATGTGAACGAGAATAAGACTGAGAAGAATTTGAGAAGTTTCCAAATTCTGTGTCACTGCGACATCTGTCACATCGCAAGTGTCACACGACAGCTCCAGCAATGTCTTCTTGTCGAATTAGTCAAAGTCAAAAACATCAAATTGGTCATGTTTTTTCTTTTTTTAAGTGTTTGTAAGTACCAAAGTTACATCGTTATAATGCCCGATTCACCACCCAAATGAGAATTATTGAGTCGTTTAGTAGAGCTGTGTGTAAATGAACGTTTGTTTGAGCGCAATATTTTTCTTTTGTCTTGAATTTATTAAATGCCGATCGCCCATTTAAAATGTTACTAATTAACAACATTATCATTATCAAATCGGCAGAGCACTATCTGAGCTGAAGCTCACCTAGAGTAGTCAATCTACTTATATCGTGTAAATAAATGAATTTTTATTAGACAGTCGAGAACCTGAAACTGAATAAAATTGTAGGTACCTATATATTATGGGCTCTACCGTTCTCTCATCTAGTAGGTACAATAGGTAGAGGTGATGTGTTGCTGTTGGAGTACCTACAGTACAAGGCCAGTTGATCACGATCAGTGCGTGTTCAAAATAATGGAAGGATGACTTAGAAATGCCGAGTAATAAATTTTATTATACGATACTCTCTATAAATGGAATCGAATCTCTATGATGGAATTCTGGGATTAATAAATTTAATTTAATTCTTATTATCCAGAAGAAATTAAAGAAGAAGAAAGAAGAAAGTAAAGTGGCGGACTAGGTTATATTCTCTTGCGAGGATACACCCTCTGAGAAGATACTCTCCCTTCTTAGCAGTAGGTACTACCCTCCTTAGAGGTAACAAGACTTACACGGCGTAACCTCCAACAGTTCATCAAGTTGTTGTGATCCAAACTTTACAAAAACCCTGACATCGGTAGACTTTTAGAATCATTCTTAATTTATTAATTTTTTAATAATCAAACTTTTTTTTTTCGTAACAATAACTCTACAATTGAGCATTTCCTATTCCTACTCCTCCCTCTATTTTATAGTAGCTGAATTGGCCACCAACGTTAACACTTGGTACTCTAACTATTAGTTATTTTGATAGCGCCATTTGAATTTGGTACTGAACTGATACTAAATGGTTCGAACGAAGATTACCTCAACTTGAGGAAGTCGTTTTACCTGCTCCCTCTTGTTAGTGAAGTTACATAATGTACTCTTCATTTTGTAATGAAATATAATGCGCCCAGGGACTTAAACATACCTATATACCATAAATAACCATACCATACATAATAAAATTGGCTCTACGTCTCTATAAGTGTCACTTACCTACTGGCCGTTCATATTAATCTCAAATACGAAGTCGCAGAAAAAACCTTGTTTTTCGGAAAATATAGCGACACACAGATGCACAGATACACTATCACAAAAATTATAGTTTACTCATTGAAGTAGAGAAAAATACAGGTTTTTTTCAAACCTACGAGCAAGTAGATTTCTAAAAAATCGATGGGAATTGTCAATTGTCCCAGATCTTCGAGGAACTAAGGACTGAAAATGCTTATTGCTTTTCAGACGAAAATTTGTCCCGGACATTATAGAGTAAGGAATTAGACTTATTATGAGTTGCCACTGGTCTACCCACAGAATAGAGAGTCTTCCGTGGGAATGCCGATCCAGGCCAGAGCCAGAGATCCTACAAATCGATCGAGAGAGTATCTACAGATCGATACCGAATAAATAAAGCTTTTAAGGCTCGCGTCTATAAACCTACCTGCTATCTAGGTGCTTTCATATAGTACCTACCTAATATATGTAATATGTATGTAATTACGTTTTAGTCTTTGTTTCCTTATCAAAATTAGAAGCCTACGTAAATCCAATTAGATGTCATAATTATAATAATATGAATGCGTTTCATACACAAATGACGCAAATGAAATAGTAGGTATCTACTGCGGCTAGTTCCCTAAGTGCTGTCATATTATGGATTCTGTGCCGCGGTAAGTACCTAGATGTTAAAGCAGCGTAGACCGTAACATGACGGAAAAACAAGGTAATATGTAAAATGATGTACATATTATGTTGGAGGTTATCGTCTTAAATGAATAACAGGTGAATAGTGGATCAGCCGAGATAAAATCTGAAGGCTGCGTGTAAGGTGGCACTGCTTGTGACGCAACAGTCGGCCGCAGACGCAGTAGCGCCGCACGCCCGCGCCCTCCGTCAGCGCCGACTCGCCGACCTGCCTCATAATTGTTACACAGACGAGTTCAATAATTAAGAGATAAATATACCAACAGTGTGGCGGCGAGCGGAGGGCGGCAGTCGAGTGGCGGCCGCGTCGCGTACCAGACACTCGTACCAGTGATGTACCTGAAGCTCGTTCGACATTTTTCTATCGGACGTCGAAGGAATCTCGCCGAACTGGTTCCCGCGCAACGCTGCGTTAGTGCGCCGCTCTGGTGAACCCTTTCGCTTGTAAATGTGCCGATATTTACATATGCGCGCTCGATCTCGCGTCGAACTTTCGATCTGCGCCTGTATCTCAACTGGTGTGCCCCGCGAGCAGGCCTCGGGCGCGCCCGCGCCGTCGCCGCCGCCCCAGCGCGCTCACCTCCGGCACATTGTGCGATGATCCACGTACGTTACTTTACTTTATTTAACCTTCTTCGTCGCCAGAACGGGTAGTTTACGGCTAACGAGGTAACTAACGAAAAGTGATATGTTAGTTTACAAGTTCCACGTTTTACCACTAGTTTTATCTAATCCTAGTACCTAATTTATCATACCACACAATTTCAGCTAGACTTGAAGCTTACATTCCACTGCGTATATTTCTGTCAGGGTCCATTTACTTTAACATAATAAGGCCTAAGCTAATATAAAAATAAGGTACACAACTTGCTGCTGCATAACAGCAGTGTTTCCGCAAAATAAGATCCAGTTTGAAGGATGTTTACAACAGAATGTGGATACACACGTTAGAAAGGATCGATAACTACCCACACGAGAAAAACAAGTAGAGTAGATAAAACCGTTAGCACCTGATACAACATAGGCCATTTAATTAAAAGTAGCTCTATGCTCCAAGCTCTCCAATACCCGCTTATAAAAGCAGATACCTGTTTATGTATTGCCTAAATAAATATCTACTATTAACAGACATGTTTGTAGGTATTTACTAACCACATTGCATGCACATTCCTTCCTATACACAGTATGTATATTTTAATTTTCGTCGAACGTATTAAAAACTTAACAGTATAATTTACAGCAAATAATACTGATATTTTCATGATTCTATCGCGTTTCAGTTTCATTCACGTCAACATCCTAAATATAGTATTTTACATTATATCAATATAATTATATTATAGTAACTACAATTACTAGGGTAGGTACCTACATATCTAATTGTACATTTTGGTATTGGAATATTTTACGAATTAAGTAGGGTTTTAGATTGTTTTAAACGTTATCCAAAAGCTTCAATTTGAAGAAAACTAGTCCGGTGGATAAATTAAAGTTGCAAGGGCAAAGGGCTATTTAATTATAGATACTGTGTAACTAACTGAAGATAGAGTGAATGAGAGTAGAATAATTGAGTACCCACCTGTAGTAAACAATGGAGACAGTAGGCAAAAGAAAAGTAGGTACCAATTTAAAAAGGTAAACTATTAATCTCGTCGGTAGTGTAGGTATGTCAAGTAACAAGTGTGTAGTATAATTTTTAACCATTAACATCAAAACTTGCTCGTCCATACAATAATACGCTATAGCTTTTGATTATTCTCAAATACATCATTTGCGTTTCTAAGTTTACTAATCGAAGTTTAAAAAGAGAGAGATTAACCCGTAGAGAAAATAAAATATCCAAAGAGTAACGAAAAGGAGCCCTCCTAAAGATCTTACCCATTAAGAAGGCTCCACTCTCTCGCAAATAACCAAAATGCCTCTTTTTGACAACAAAAGAGTCACTGTGCGTCAAACGTTAATGTTACGTACGTTTAGTATAGTATGTGCTCGTTGAGTATATCTATATATAATAATATTATATAAGTATAGAATACAAGACATTTGTAGAAGGTTTTTAGCCAAGTTCAGTCCACGCGGCCGATGTGAATGTCCATGCGATGCAACGTGATCTGAGGACCGTATTCACGTATAACGTATGCGACTATTTAGTTCTGAACATGTACACGTTTCAAGGGAAGAAACATACAGGACGTGGTGTTTATATACTCTTTGCATACAGGATTTGTCTTAGGGCCATCCATTAATTACGTCACACATTAAGAGGGGGAGGGGGTCAACGAAATGTCAAATGTCACAGTGTGCGTCACATTGAAATGTAATTGAAAATCTAAAAATAAGTAACGATCGGGTTCTCGCGTACCCGGACTTTTTTGATACTCGGGTACCGGGTACTCTTAGGTAAATACCTGGGTAGACCTGGGTACCCGCGTATTTTCAATGTTAACTGGCGTCAGTAACGATTGACTAAAGCCCTATTTACATGATGCCATTCAAGAATTGTAAGCCACTGTTTACACGCGGATGATCGAATGCAATTATTGCATGCTAGTCTTGACAAGAAAAAGTAAAAACTTGCCAGTGTCTTTTGTTTACGAAACAATTGCTTTCAAGTTTTGACTTGTCTAACTAAAGTCTTTAAACACATACTTGTATTCTATGTGCTAGGGAATTTTTAAAAATGTGCTAAAAAGTCTTAAAAATCGGTTCTACGGATTTAATTTCAGTGATATTTATCACACACTGTCACACACTGCACTCATGTTTGCAAATGCAGAGAGAATTCAATTGAATAAAATAATTGCAGAAGAAATTATGGTATATTATGCTGTTTACACCAAAAGCGAAACTTGAAACGAAAGTTGTGCAAATGATCGAGAATGTTATGAGTTGTTTAGATCATACAAGTCATTTATTGCTCCAATTTTATTAAGTAACTGTCAATAAACTTCCACCATGTCAATGGTCTTAATACTTAGGTTAGTTTATCTCTATAAAAGTACACAATTGATGGTAGAGCCCAGCGATTTCACAGATTGGACCGTATTCACTGTCCTGTCCATTGGTCACCAAGATACACTATAAGTTAGAAAATATCATATTACTGTTTATTATCATACAGGTACATTGTTTTTTTAACATAATGCATTAACGAGTTTCTTTCACTATTTCTATTATAAGAAACTTTACCGAAACAAGTGAAATATTGTGACTTTTCATTGCTTCAAAGTAAAAGAGTTACAGTTGAACAAAGCTGTTCAATTAAGGGTCATTACATAATTACCTACCTACTTACCTACCTACCTAGTTAGGAAATAAATATTTCAGAATAATTATGTTCCTTTTCTTTGTGTATTATGTTTTAAACACGAAGAAGATCATCTTTCGCCATTAGTTCTCCTTTTTCCAGAAACAGTCGTTGAAGCAAAGTTTATTTTTTTATTTTGTTGTTATGACTAAAGTATTGTTGTCCCACAAATGCAATAAAATTTTACATTACCACAAATATTTTATATTAGGCAACACGACCATTCTTATCCACTATGTGGATATATAATACCCACAATCAAAGGCACCATCTTTGACAGCATTATAAGCAGAAGTGTGTTATATTCAAAATAAAACAATTTATTTACATAGAACGAATTTATCAAAACAGGATTGGTGACCACTGAAGCATTAAGAGTAAGAAGGCCTTCTATGTTCACGCTCTGGTGATGAAGTTAACGCCTCTTTTCCACTTCCACACGGCTCGGTTGTTTATTCTGTATCTGCCGTACTATTACAAATCCGCGTCTTAAAGAAATCTTTACATTCATTGACATAAATGTTTACATTACAATAAAACTAACTGACAGAAGTTTGTGAATGAAAGATATTTATTTTGACAAAAATGATTATTGCGGGTACCTGTCTATTAACGCAATTTATATCTTTACATTATAATGAATCTGTATCTGATCTTTGCCTGTACATTGAAGATAATTATGTATATGAAAAAAACTATTACTGGGGGTCTATAAATGATTTTTGTAATTTTTGTCTGTGGTTTCGTACACCGAAACGGCTTATCCGATTTGGATGCAGTTTTCATGAACATATTGTGCTATTATTAATAAGTACTTAAATCTTATGGTAAAGTTTTTTATCTCCCCTTTCATACATAGGTATAAACAAAACATATATTAAATAGTGTTTTCAAAATTTATTTAATGTGTGCACCAATTATTTTACCTGATAAAAGATAGACCAACAGCAAAGGCACTACTAGGTGTACTAGGGTTCGTTTTTTATCCTTTGGGAACGGAACCGTAAGAACGAAGAAACGTTTTATTCAATAAAATGGGGTCTTGGTGAAAATTGTTGATAAAATTTATTTAATAATAAAAATACATTGTTTGTATTTTTATAAGTAAATAATTATATTTGTTTTGATATGATGTTGCAATAACTGTCTTACGAATTTCGTGATTTTTGGAGTCCCTCCCCAACATATCTGTCAATCGTAGTCACAAATGTGATCTCCCCTTCCCTAGTGTGACGGCACATATTTCCATGTGTACCAGTTTGCGTTGGGTGTTTTAGCATTTGATTTTTATATATGTGACTCACGAATCTTATGACCGTTCCGCCCCCTCTGTCACACAATGTGACACTTTGTTGACGCCATTCGCCCCCTTGACATGTGACGTAATTTAATGATGACCCCTTTAAAGATATACTCTTCAATTCCATTGATATGTTGTAATATTAAGTGAATAAGAAGGTACATAAACAGCAAGACATGTCCACACGATAGGTCCTCGAGTTCGAGATTGTAGCAATCTTTTGCGGTGTGTGACAACCTGCAGATGTGTGTAAACCGGACTTACAGTTCCACTATGGTTATATAGAACCACCGTTCTATATAACCACTAGTAGTCCCAGCGTACTTCGTACCGCTTTATAATTAAAAAATGTTTTAGTGATATATCGACAGCAACGCCACCTACCGGGTCCAATTGTGAATCTAAACCATTCTCGGATCCACCTGAAGACACACAAAAAATTTCAACCAAATCGGTCAAGCCGTTTAGGAGGAGTTCAGTCACATACACACGAACACAAGAAATATATATATTAAGATATGATTTAAATGAATGATTAATAACGTGCTACGTTTCACAAGCAAAACTGCTAGTGGAATACTAAGATTTTGTTAGCCTGTTACGTAACTAGGAAATTACAAAATAATATACCTAGCGTTTAATCTAAAATAAGATAAGATTTATCTTCTAGTCTTACGAGTAACAAATAAAGATGTTTGTGTTATCTGCGCAATAGGCGTGTTTTGACCGTTTGTAGATCGGATTAAAAACATCGAATACATTGAGGGGTCAATAACGCCGACATAAATAAATGACATGTTTTCATTTTTTTATACGTAAACAAGCAGAAAAGCAAGTAAGTAGTCTCCATTTTCTAATACATAATTCACGGTTGATTTTAGCAAAGGCCGGTAAAATATCTTCAGTATAAATAAGTACTTACGTTAAATTTAAACTGAGAGATACAGATTTCAAGAATCACTTATTGGCACCATTGGATCATTCGTGCTTAGCAGAGTGTGGGCAAAGATATTTTAACTATAGATGCGTTATGTTTATACAATGCGAGTTGCACATTTGATCCGCTCCGATGACATTATTGTAACTATGGATGTGAAAGATAATAAAACAGAAAGAAATGGCTAATTAAGTTTTATGACAATTTGCCGAATTTGACTAGTTAGGTACCTACCTCACTATTCTCGCGCTAGTCTTTTTTAATCTAATTTTTATATACAATACATAGTATTATAATCTAATTTTTATATACAATACATAGTATTATTTTATTAAGTAGTCTAATTTTTATTACCATAATAATTTTGATATTAACGACGAAGAGGCCGCAGTCCAACTGGTGGACTGAACAAATTCGTTCTAGTCTGGACAGCAACCTACACGACCATCATGCCAACAGGGATAAGTGGCGTAAAACTGTCAGGCAAATAATCATTCCACTGCTAGGGGATCACGACCCTCGGTACTGAGAAGGGAACAGATTTCAACAAACTTGTGTTCCAATGATCCAATTCGAATGAGATGAATGTTTATTAATTTTTTAAGGTTTTTTTTGTTGTTTGTCAACTTTATATTCTATTTACTATCTTTGTTTTATAGGAATTATTCGATTACAAAGCATGATAGATTATTGTAGCATTTGTTGAAAGTAGGTACAATAAATAACGACTAACATTGATTTAAAAAAATCTTGTCATTAGCGTCCAACGTGGCAGATAGTATAATGGAATTAAATCTTAGATATTCGTGATATTATTTTTTAGTGGTTCTAGTTGTTTTAGCATAACAAGTTCTTCAAGGTTAATAGTCGTTATTAGTACAATATGGCTTGTCTTCCTCCCTATTATTCCTACATAAGTACTTGTACAATGGTTTATATTAATTTATATTAACGTACATTTTATTGGAATACGGATTATCGTTATAACGCATCTTAACAACAGTCTTAAAACGGATCATCATGGCCTTATCAAACTTATTCGTTAAATATTTTTTCTTATAGAACTTAATTAAATATTGTATGTTATCCACTCATAGATAGAAATGTACATATTAATATAAAACATATATATTAGTATAAAACGTATTTGTAAGAAAATAATATGATTAATATTAAGATCAGTGATCCTACTCTACTGACATAATGAATAGTTACAAAGACGTATAATACTGAGTTAAATTAATATTAGCTCTGACATGATTTATTACTATTATACTGATTACATACCTGTTACAGATGGATTGGTACAGTCGCTTATATAATAATCCTGTTAGGATGTTATGTCTTATATCTACTAGCTATATCTATCTGCGAATGAAGCAGGTAGGTACCAACTTAATCATAATATAATATATTTATAGCAAAAATTATCGAAGTTTTTATCGAAAACTTTAATGACTGTAGACTGAATACTCCGATTGAAAAATATAAATAATATCACATTTGTGTTATGATATTTAAAGATATACATAGGTATTTTTATTCAAGGAATTGTCATAATCATATATAACAGGGTACCAATATTTTAAATTATTAAATAATCACTAGAAACATAGCACAGACTTGCAGAAGTCGATAAGCGCAATAATGGAATGGATTTGAATTGAATACCGAGATAAATTACCAGGTACCTCGTACTAGATCTTCCGGAATGCGTTCACGACCTTCAATTTGACACGCCGAGTTCACACTATCGCATTGTGATTGCCATCAGCGCATTTGTAGGCTTCAGTAATCGGAACCTTTACATGCACTAAAATGCAGGCGGACCGAATTGGACTTTACACCTTCTGTGTAAAGGGCACGACTCATCTTTCTGACGCCTTCTTAAAGGGAAGAGAAATTGTATACTAATTGGCGGCAATTCGATTACAAGAAGTCTTTGCTCAATGTAACTTAAAGAGGTTTAGATCCCAGAATCTTTGTTTTATGGGAATGAGCTAACAATGTACTAGTGAAATTGTACTGTATAGTACCGTAGCCAATTTGCGCAAGGCGAATCATATACTGCTCTATCATATAACATATAATTCTAACATATAATTCTTATTATTCAAAAGGGAAATGTATTTTCCAAAATAAGTCTATTAGATAATATGCATGTAGTTATATGTTTTTGTATGAACCAAATTTTTTTAACTAATCAATACAAATAAGTAAAATTGGAGTGTCTGTTTGTAATTTTTAAATAACTGCTTTTTACTAAATGGACGTATACACGGTACTTATGTATACCAAAATGTGTGAATCATAATGCTTCAGTTGTTTTATGACACAAAATTCAGAAAAAATGTATCTACTGCTGCAAATCCAGTGTTTACAGAATCGGTCGTGGAAATAAGTATTTAAAACAACAAAGTGAAGGAAAATACAAGATTTGTTACGTTTTGTTACACTTGTCTCTGCTGAGACAATAGTCGCTATTGTAAATGTTTTTATTAAATAGTAAAAATATAAAGGTTGGAATCAAACGGATGTAGTAGTTACGTAGAAGAGATAGTTTTGTAAATTTATCAATACAAGCTATATTTATATTCTATTAATCATAGCAGTGAAAGCCGAGTGCTTTGAACGTTGGACTCCCGAACCGAGGGACCCGAGTTAGAACCCTGCACACTCCTCTAATTTTCAAAATGATGTAAATATAAGAATTTAATTATCACTTGATTCCGTGAAGTACATAATGTGGAAACCTGAAACTTAGGAGCTCTCCGTAATATTTTCGAAGGTGTATGCAGTCCGCCAATCCGCAACTTGGTCAGCGTGGTGAACTATGGCCTGTACCCCTCACGTTGTGAGAGGAAACTCGTGCCCAGAAGTGGGACAGTTATGGATTGTGATCATGATGATGAACTGAATCATAGTTTACTGTAATATAAATAATTTTATATGTAGCAAGTATGTATGACGTTTTCGTTATCATAACGAACTGGGATATACCTAACTGTTGTAAATGCCCATTTATTTTAATTATATCTAAATAACAACGTATGATAAAATACAAATAATGTCTTAAATCACTATTTTACGAATTATTCATAATTGTATTGTTCAGTGTAATCAGTGGACATTCCCGGCGTTGCCGTTGTGAGTACTTACTGTCCCTTTCCTCATTATAAAACAGTTTACTATCGTATTCTCCACTTATCAACTACGTGTGTTATAAATAATGACACATTAACATTGACCTATAATGTATACAAGTAGAGCGTGTAACAAAATGAACGCAAGAACGAATAATTCTATTTGCTGTTCTCTAACATTAATTAAATTAGCCACTCGAGTAGGTACGTTTTAATCGAGCGCTTAAAAAATGCTTTCGTGGGTTCTTCTACGAACTAGACGATATGAAATATGACAATCACAAGTACTCAGTAGTACTTGTACGTTATCCTGAGTTTCATTGAGCTGGAACGGGGGGACGTAATGCGCTCCGCTATTCCCGACGGTCGTTGATCTAATTGAGCATTTGAGTGGTGCGTGCGTGCTAATGGGCTAATTACGTACATGAGACGTGAATTGGTGAGTCAATGTAGCAGGACGTGGCCGTGGGTGTCAGACGGCATGGCTCCGAAGTGCTCAGCCATAGTTTGTATTGTGATTTATCCGCGCAACACCCAATTTACCGACTTGCGCGCACATGCTAACAGTTCCGACTGACATCATTTCAACAGATCATTCAACAAAAATGCAGTGATGTCGTTACTTACAGAAAACACTTAGGTATTTTTCCTCTTATTTGATAATTATTTAAAACGAGGCGACGCTTAGCATACGTAAATGTAAGTAAACAGAACATAGGTACGTGTAATATACAAATTAGTTTACATTAAATTCACACCTGCTACGCGCTGTCGCATAGCAATTACTTATTTTATAGCGTATTTAACACCTTTGTATTTTTCAATAAAATGTGCAGCGTAATTTATGAAAATTCAAACAATTTTAGTTACATTTGTTAATTATACCTAATGAACAGTTAAGTTTTCAGGGTAGATATAAAGGAACGTGTGTACGTGCCCAACAGAATCATATCCTCAAGAAAAACTGGTATAAAATTCCGAGCGACTTCTAACTTTCGCTGCCAGCACCTCGCGTATAACGGATCGCGAGAGACACGCGCCAAAAAAAGTATAAAAAAACAAGAACAACAGTTCGTTATTTGCGCGTAACGGCTCCAGTAGCCGGCTACAGAACGATAAGCCATCTCGGAAATTTCAATTTGACGGATGCAGTTTCATGACTTTTTATGTACTTACGTTATTTGCAATTTGTCTTGAAGACCGGATACTTTACTGGGATGATTTATCAATGCTGTAACATGTTTTGAGACGAAACTATTTACCGTGATCTAATATGTTAATGAATATTTTAATGTACTAGACTTACATTATTAAAGTTACAGTGCGCATCGTTAGCTGTGCATGGACTTAGTAATTTACCGGTGACTTTGTAGTGTAGTATTTTATAGAAATATATTGTTATCGTTCTTTGAATTCAACGCTTAGATAAATATTATGTTTTATGTATGATATGATTTTTTCTTTATATTACGATTTATTTATGTCTCGAAACGGTAAAAACAGTCAAGCTTAAAAAACATTATGCACTTACGATTAAGTAGGTTTTTATATCAATTACCTCATTTATTGTCATTGTTTGAGAAAGCTTACAGTAGATATTGTTTAGACTGCCGCCTCTGCGAAATTCGACGGCTTTAGACAGATTTAAAAGAAGTTCTCCGATATTTCTTAACAATCGGTACCGACAGCTTAACGTGCCCTCCCTGGCCAAGCCAGATAGCCCATCCAAGCTTTTAAATAATTTTTCAAATTTTAAGGTAAAATTAATGTAGGTCCCCAGGTAGCTACAAACACTTATGTTTGTAAATCATGAACCGTATCTGTCTGTAGATCATAAGGTCAGTTAATTTCTATTTAACATCGCATCGGTAAGATGTTGATTATGATTATGTAGAGCCCCACTTGTAAGTATCACTCTATTTTAGGTCTGCGCTAGAGCGTTGTGTGAAATCTATAGCTACCTACATATTGGTACCAACTAGGAAAAACTGTGGTTGATCGATGTCTGTAGTACTTACATGGAAGATATCTGAGACAGACTAATAATGGAGGTGTTTATTTACTAAAAAGAGTTTCAGAACTTTTGTTTGCCGCACATCCGAATTGCCGAATTTAACCCCATTCGTTCTAGGACCTACTTATAATGTACCTATAATGTTACTAAAGGTTACACTAAAAAATATAAGCAGAAGCAGGATTTTATACTAGGATTTTATTTAGGTATATACACCACCACCTACTTGTTTAAGTAATGAACGCTATTTTTCTCAACTGTCCCAACGTATCCAAAAACAATATTAGGACGTTTAATAGAGCTCGTAAACGTTGAACCAATTCATAAACCAAACTTCAGTGAAATCCAGCACTGTATGTATTTGTGAAAATCGACGCAGTAAAGGGACTGACGAACAACCTTGCAGTACTTGCAATTAAATATGTTATATAATTACATAAATGTAGGTAAGTACAGATTTGACCCCGTTGCAGCTTTGCAAATTAATTATTTTTTACCTGAAATATTTGGCAAGGCTTTATAAAAAATCTACATTTTTATGATCTAAACATATAAATATTATAAATAATGCTATGCTTTATTGATTTCACCAAATGTAATGTATAGAAACTAACAACGGAGAGTGCTTATTAAAACAATTACAGTACCGTTATTTCAGTTACGTGCTAAAGGAAATTCTTATCACAACGTCCTATTATGATAATAATAGGTTTACTTTGTTATCAACATCCAGAAGGAGCGTGAGAGTTACTGTAAACAAACACATTCAAGGAACTGTTGAAAGGCAGCGACTACTAGCACAAATTTCGAAAATGTATATAATACGGTTAGCTGTCGGGTCGGCATTATTGTTCCAATGCAAAAGCGAGTATTAGTCATACATCCATTTTGTCAATGCGAAGATAAAAAAGTACAAAGGGGATCGTTATCCGAAACCCAAACAGTTCCTTGTAATGCTTCTGCCGTTAACTTTTTCACGTTCGTTAGATAAGTGCAATCCAGGAGGTGTACTGTTATCATTTTTCTCACCTGCGCTGACAAGATCAAGTTTTAATAATAAATGCGCGGAGTATAGTAAATACTAGAAAGAAAAATGTTACGCATACATGTACTGTGATAGACGCACACATGCGCAGAGACAGCGTCGGCACGAGTGAATCCGGTAACAATCGTTGAAAGTTTCGATCAGGTGTAACGAGATTTTATTTTGATTACAAACGACTACGCACGTGCCAGATACAGACAGCGTGGCTTTCATTACAATAGCCAAGTGCTACTGTAATTATATGTTGTTACTAGTAATTCGCGATTGCTTTAATTTTTTATTGGGGATTATTTATAGAGATAATATAATATGATTCGTATTGATGAAATCCGTAGACAGCATGGACTTCGAAAGGCTGATAGATATTTATATTTTTTTATATTTATTATATATATATTTTATATATATATATATTATATTTATTATATTTTTTTGGCTGATAGATATTTAAATTTATATTTTTTTTACCTGTGAACCGATTGAAATAAAAAAGCTTCCTAATGTTACCTTAAGCTAACTAATTAGCAAATCTTTACATACATACTCGTATCTACTTAACACCGCAAAGTCGGTAAACTGTTTCGGAGATTAGCGAGAATAAACGGACAAACAATTGACAATTATAAAAAACATTGTTGCGGTGTCTATTGCGTCGATAAATACACTCAATAATAGTTTTTTCTCAAAATAAATATATTCCATGTACCTATAGTTAGAAGATTTTTAAACTCATACAAACTTTTGCCCCCATTGTTGCATAGTAGGCACTTACTTTAATAAAAATTATGAAAATAGTAAATATTATACGGAATAAACATAAAATTGTGTGCTATTTATAGTGTCTGACGCTTACAGCAACTGATTTTTTTATAAGTAAAATGATATGTGTCATTAACATACAAATTATAGCGATGTGGTTGACGGATGGCAATAATTTACGATTTTTTCTTGTCTCAGACCTATCGTCGACTTTATGTCAATGAGGTATAAAATAAAGTATCAAATAAAACAATTCAGGCGTATTTTAAAACTATAAACTTAATATTTATAATTAAAAAAGTATTTTAAACGTGAACAGTTTCTGTGACAGACGGGAAACTTCGGCGTCAAATATATTTAATTACTACATATAATATAGTAATATATTTAATCAATCAATATAATGCATATGCAAACTCTTCCGTTACTTAGTGACTGACAGACAACGCACAGCCGAATCTGCTGAACGAAAGAAGCTGAAATTTTGCATTGCATGTTTGTTCCTTGGGTAGTGCAGGAGAGGAGCACTAAGAGAGATTTTTTGGAAATCCAACCGGGGAAACCCCCCCCCCCCCCCACCGGGAGATAAACTAGGGGATAAACTGAAACTTTTTCTTCGTCAATGATTCACCTGAAACTTTGTATGCCTATAGGTTCCTCAAGTGACGTAAGAGAGCAATAAGAAAGATTTTTTGGAAATTGGCGGGTGAAGCCGCGGGGGAATGGTAGTTAAAAATGTAACATGAAAGACCCTATCTCTGTCTTCCGTGATAGAAGCCACTGAAGTTTGTATACGAGTAACATATGATGTCCCATGTTATTGTAAAATGTGAACAAGCCCCGCGACAAATAAGGTTTAAAATCGTTCGTTACAAACCGTTACGAGTCGACGCATATCAATATTTATTTAGACATCATTTATTTAGAGATCTTTATTTGCTTCCTAAACAAAACAATGTCAAAACATGGATATCTAAACATCGAACGCGCAAATTAGTTTTCACGTCATATGTACCTCGAAGAGAAAATCCGCGTTACAAGGAAAATAGTAGATAAGATGTCGTGACGATTCAGGATGGAAAATGGTTGTATTGTCTCATCGGAAACCCTTCCCCCACTCCGAGCGATCGAGATGATATTTATGTGGGGCCGTATTGTCTAGCTCGTGAGACACATCCGAAATATTTTCTTTAAAGTGTGTTCAGTAGTTGTTGAGGCGGGGGCGTAACAAGTGCGTTCAAGATAATTTTTGTTCCATTTACGAATTTAAACGGACTGTTGTTTTTTTTTTATTGAAAAGAGACCAAATGTTTTGTGCAGTGTTAATGACCTTATAAGTTATATTAAAAAATTCTGTCATTAAATATGAGCGGTAAGAATTCTACCTATTTTTTTTATTCCACATTAAGCATAAAATTTAAAATAATATTTATTTTTAAAATTAATTATTCTATATTTGCCCGAAATATTTCTTTGTTTATTTCCAAAACACTGTTATTTATTTTATTTTTCTCTAATATTTGATCACTTTATTTATTTATGATAAACAACTCACAAATACGTAATAAAAAAATAACAACTGTTAAAAAGGTAAAAGCTTCAATTAAATTTAAGTTCTTGCACTAACTTCGATACTACAGATTTATTGATACCTATGTTAGAAATTAGGATCAAAACAACATTTAATTATTAAAATAAGCCCATTTTAAGTAAAAACACAATATTAACAAAAAATTAAACAATCTTAATCTAAGCCTAATTACCAGTCACCAAGTCGTAAGTCAACTGAATTAAAATCTTAAACTTCAGCAGCTTCCTAAATTAAAATCTCATAACACCCACCGTGATAAAATCGTTATGACTTACAAAACACAACATTTTAATTACCTTTCTTAATAAACATACACGCTATAGGACTTTACATAAAGGGTCATGAAAATGAAAACAATTCTTCAAAGTTTCAACACAATGTAGATAGGTAGTAGTAATTAAAATAACTGTGGTAACTGCTACAGGAATGCTACGATACAGGAAAGGAAGATTTGTACATTTTTTTCATTTACTATTTATTTTCACCACATTTTAGGGGATACAATTGGTGAACTTAATGCATAGTGGCTTCTCCAGCAGACAATGTTAGGTAAAGAATATTAAATATAAGTAAAAACAAGTATTTTTTGTTAATACAGTCTGTAAAAAACATAGAGAGGTAGAGTTAGGTATAATCTTTGACATCAATATTCCCTGGATAGTTACTACCCTAGCAGGTGACAGTTGACTTTCACCAAAATGTTAAAAAATGCGATAAAAAATTACAGTTGTTAATTTTCCACTATGCATCTTCCGGGTTTACTTTTTTATCATTGAATTTTCTTGATTAAATCTCGGAAAACTCTTTTTGGTGCTCGATTCTATTCTACGTGGGCTTGACTTACAAATTCCCTTGATTATTCGCTCTACATTTACTAGATAAAATTACTTACCAGATAATTATTTACCAGAAATAAATATCTACATATTTAAAAAAATAGAAATTGTTTGTATAATCAATGTACTCGTAAATACATAGTCATAAAATGCCATAGTGTAAACAAGACTATTGTCATATAACTAAACACGTAAATATCGCTCTCCTAAACATGACGGCATCTGTTATAGACCCATGCGTACGAACATACATACACATATAGGTACATACATTCCGTGTCGTACAAAGATTAGAGCCGAGCCGAGATTTTCGGGTTGGGTAACCCGAGGGAACTCGTTTGGGGGGTAGGAAGGGCTGCTGCGGTGGGTGTGTGTGGGGAGGGTGTGGGGCAGGTGCGGGGCGGGGCCGGCACGCCCGGCGACGCCGCCGCGTCTGGAGCGCGGCTCATTCGGGCCGCGACCGCAGCGCCGCGAGCACGCGATGCGACCCGCCGCGCCGTACGCCGCCCGCCGCGCGCGCCGCCGCTCCCGCGCGCACACACGCACCGCACGCAGTGATGTTGCCGGCCCGCTCTGTTGTTATGTGCCAACGGTGCGATCGTGAACCAGTGCGGTTACATTTATTCCCGAAGCGTTGACTCTGTGCGCTCGCTCGGCGAGGTATCACGGATTGCGGATTTTGTGTAACCATCGACGTTGGATGCGTTAAAATTTTGGGTGAGTGAGAGAGCCGAGCGGTCGGGCGCCTGCGGCTGGTTTGACCGCATTATTTTCGAAATACGTACACCGTGATCCGGTCGCTCGAGCTAGAGCGATCAAAACATTGCGACTAATAACAACAGATAGCCCACAGACTCTATATTACTAGTATGTAATTGGAACAGAATTTTTTTCGAATAGTTTACATGATGAGAGGCAATTTTATTGTCGACGAGTAATATTTGCGTAAACGTTAACAGTATTGCTATCGTAGGTACTCGATAGAGGCATGGTACAGTCGTAACTGCTGTTATGGTAGAGCCCGCAACGTCAAACACATCTCGTTGATGTCTTTTACTTAAGGCATTTGGAAAGTACTTGTAGTTGAATCTGTGGTTGATTGTGAGTGTCGATTTCGATTCGAAACGTAATGTATGTTTACCTGTCGAGTATTCCACTTTCATATAACTATCGTGGCCAATATCATACACACGATACGATCGATGTTAACACGCTTAATACATATGAAATTCTTATACAAATGAAATTCCTTTTCATTACAAGCTTTTATTTAAAATGCCATGCTTATATGTATGTATGCATGTGTGTATGTATGTATGTTGGGGTCAATTCTTGCAACTTTATTTTAAAGCAGTTATTTATTTAATAGTTGATGTACATAGATATTGACTATAATAACACAGGGCAACATGAGGGTTATCAATGTAAACAATAAAGCATGAATTATAACTGTAAACGTTATGTAATGTAACATTTATTAACTTGGAGTATATAGGTCAAGGTGTTACATAAGTATAACGAGTTGAGTCAACGCCTAATTTGGATCTGTCACATCATGTTCATCATTTCACATTCTTTAATAACTAAAAGTGACGAGACGAGATGTTTATATTTGCTGTTTTTTACGAAAAAAAACTTATTATAATAAAAGTTCTTGTGAAAACATTGCTTTCATTAAAAATAACTTTTTCTTGTAGGTATAGAACAATATTATTACACAATTGTTAGGAGATGTTCTTAAACTTGTACGTCTCAGTATTTTTAGATTAATTACAGTTCTTTAAATTTAACCCAAAGTCAAGCAATCGATCGAAAATTAGTTCTTAATTCTACGTAAATAATATATCTACATATACGTTATCAATTCTACGTAGGTATACGTCAGCCTTCTAAGCATCGGCTTTGCCCATATTTTGTAAATAATATAATATAATTTGCATTTTCCTACTAGTAGATGATCATGAATACAAATTGATAAATGAATACAAATATCACATTTACATGACACAGATGCAGCGGCCAATAAACAGGAGGTATAATGGAAACCGGCCAAGCGTGCGCGGCTGAGCCGGGGTTCCGTAGGCTTGTTAAGTTGTACGAGTACATTTACAAATAGTATAGTATATATTATTAATACGTGAAGCAAAAACTTGGTACCCCTTTTTACGAAAATTACGCGGACAGAGGAGTATTAAATTTGGCCACTTATAGTTTATAAACATAGAGAAGGAGTGCAGAATGCTAATATTTTTTTAAAATAATATATCAAAAATACATTAAATCCCTACTTCCCTACTAATATTATAAATGCGAAAGTAACTCTGTCTGTCTGTCTGTCTTTGTCGCTTTCCCGCTTAAACCTCTCAACCGATTTTGATGAAATTTGACACAGACAATCTTTAGACCCTGAGAAAGGACATAGGCTACCTTTTATTGCGACAAAAAGGGATGAAGAGGTTGAAATAGAGGTTGAAAGTTTGTATGGGATTTCTTCGGGTTTTAAGCACAGCGCCATCTAGGGGTGAACCTTCCTAACTTAAAGAATAAGAACGCCTAGCGCCATCTCTTAAAGAACCATGAAACTTTATATTTAAGCACTTGATAATAAGTTTCCCGAAGCGAAGCGAGGGCGGGTCGCTAGTGAATAAATAAAACATTACACGCACTAATATAAGTTACTCTATTTACACTGCCATACGATACCATTTGACACGAGACGTTTGAAATGTATCATAGGGACTTCGTTCATAGAGTCAATGTAAAGTAACCCTTTGATGGAATGAATTACGGTCGAATTTCAATCGTAGAGCGGGTAACTAGTATTAATAAATACTCCTAATATCAGCTGTTTATCTCAAATATCTCCATGTACAGATATCGATCAGTTGCCGCCTTATTGTATGTTTGTATGTACCTACATCATTCTTTCAAAACTAAGTTCCTTATTTGGAATGGATTATAAGTATAACAGAAGTCTCACATAGCCACGAGCAAAATTGTTCGAAGACAGACTCTGACTAAATCGTCTGACAAAGACGGATAGGCCTATGATATAACAAGTCTCAAGTAAAGGAGGTAAAATTTAATTCAAAATAAGTACTTTTATGGAGTTCAAAATAAGTACTTCTCTAGTGTCTTGTTGTTCTCGCGATGTTTTCCTTCACCGAAACTAGTTATAATTAGATTCTAATACGTATATCATTTTTGTAACTTAGAGATGCGTACAGGATTGGATCCCGGGCCCCCTGTTTGTGAGTACAGCATTCTAACCACTTGCTATCACGATATCGATAAGTAATTACACTAATTAATTGCATTCTGTACACACTGTACCGTGTACACTTGTGCAGTCCAATTACAATGTTGTACGAGTATATGGACAATAACGTATCATGAAGCTTAGCTCAACAAGACTTTGGTTGTCTAGTATTATTTTTCTGACTAACTAACCCAAAGATTAGTGAAGGCCGTTATTATAAGTATTCTAATACAACTGTAACTTATATGTATGTCTGTACATCAATACTTCCATTCTAATATTATAAATGCAAAAATGTGTTTTATTGTTCTTTTTCACGTCGCAACGGAGCGATGTTATGGTATAATTTTTGGAGTGTGTGTGTATGGAGATAGTGTGTGGCTGGAAAGTAACGTAGGCTACGTATCTATGGATTGATATAAAATTTCGAATATGTGCTTAGATCATTGATTTGAATGAATGTCATACAAAATTTCAATGTAGGTATGTTTGTATGTATGCTGCGGATCGATAAGCTATTTAATATGATGATAGTTAGGAAGGTGGAGAATTATGTAGATTACTTTTAACCGCGGGACAACACCTATTTTTACTAAAAGTCGCATTAAGTTACGGATTCCCATCAATTCCATCATCTTACTAATCCTACTAATGTTATAAATGCGATAGTTTGTGAGGATGTACGGATGTATGTTTGTTACGCACAAATTACGCTTACACACACAAAATCAAAGTGTCTCAAAGGAAGCTCTACGTGTTGAACCTGTGTCCCCACGCAAGCCCTCCAAATGACCGGGTCCACTTACATCTAGGACCCGTGAAACTTTAAGTTTAGAGATTCATAATAATAATACTTTTTATGGTAGGAGTTTAAAGAATGGGATACAATCTGGGGTGTACTAATAAAAAATTTAAACAAAAGCAGAAAATAAATAGCAAGTAAAATAATAAAATAACAAATAATAAAATTAAAAATTAAGAATTATGACACACACGCTCACACACAAAGACACTGAACGTAGTTTAACTAACCTATAAAAGGGGTTTCTATTCGTGTTACGGAATTCTAAAAATTCGGATTTCTACGCTCTATCAATCAACAGGTAAATTACGACAAAAAATATGCATCACTTTTCGATTCAAATATTTTGGTATTTTATTAATACAGACACACGTCATGTTTTGCTTCTGCTACCGTTTTGCTAAGGAATGGCAGAAAAGAAACTCCTGAGCACCTTTTAAAACAGTAGATACGTTTGTAACGTTTTGGGCCTTTATCATTGACTAGCTTTCCCCCGGCTTCAACCGTCAATTTCCAAAAATCCTCTCTCCGGGGAGCACTTCCCCGGCATTCCTCAAAGAACTTCAGCTTCTTGCGTTCATAGTTTCGGCAGTGCGTTGTCTGTCAGTCACTCAGTAACGCAAGCGTTTTATATACATAATATTGAAAATATTGACATTGATATTGATATTGATGAATAAAATTCATCTTCATTTAAATATTATTTACTTGTTATAATAAAATTATTTTGTGTTCCCGCTTACTTATTTATATACACTCAATAACAAGTACTGTAGAAAGAGAAAAATACGATATCCATTCAAGTTGTCATTCAACATGGTCATACAATATTATGCATTTACATTGATGGCCCACATCTATGCAAATAAATCAAATTGGAGTGTCTGTTTGTAATAATAAAATAACCACTATTTATTAAATGCATATGGAAGTAGACATGGTACATATACCAAAATAACATTTACAATTTTTCTCTGTCTGTCAGTTTTTTTTGGGCTAATCTCTGGAACGGCTGGATCGATTTTTATTTAAATTGAATTCCACGCGGACGAATTCGCGGGCACAGCTAGTCGGCAATAATGACGCTGCACTTGTTAGAAATGGCAAGATAAACTGGCGGTCGAGTACAGTACCAGTGACTACCGGTCGCGCACAATGTTAACCTTTGTTGTCTAACTGGTAGTTCGAATCGCAGTTATCCTGGAAATACACGACGCTGACGGTTTTAAAACATTTTAGCACTAAAAGATTCGTGAGTGTCTGAATACATTTTACGTGTATATCGCGGGCTTACCTCACGTACCTATTATACTTGTCGGATTCACCCGAAGTCGGAAGCGAGCTCTCGTCGGCAAAGGCTCTTGACGAAGGACCTGGGAATGGTCCGAATCTAGTCGGGCGAATTAGACAAGTACTTATAATAAGTTCATGAGGTAAGCCGCGGTATACACGTAAAATGTTTTAAAACATTGCTTAAACTTGTATAAACAACGTATTATTTGTTTATACGATAACTAGGTTCTCATTTTGTATTCTTTTATAAACTTTTATACCATAAAATAAGAGATGGTAAGTGATCAACATCCTCTATTTATATTTGGAACATCGCCGACGCGTTGCCGACCGACAGTAAAACCTTTTGTTAACTTTCTCTCGTAATTAATTAAACTCGTTAAAAATGCTTGATATTGGAATTTGTGACTTTATTATGTAAGGTCTTTTATAATATCTATAAAATATATTAATACGAGAAGCAAAAATTTGTACCGTGTGAAGAGTATGAAATTTGGCGCACTTATAATTTATATAGAGGAGTGCAGAATGCTAACATATTTTAAAAATAATCCATTTACATTAAATCAATAAACACACTAATGTTAGTTACTCTATGCACACTATCATGCCTTTGACACGATGTTTGAAATGTGTACGTTTATAGTGTAACCGTTTGACAGAATGAATTAAGGTCGATTTCGAGCGCAGACCGGGTAACAGTCTCAATAAATAGAAAAGATATTTATTAATACATATTAAGCTACAAAAGAATGATCTTCTAACGTGCCTTTCTCATGGTTACAGGTGGGTCGAGGAGAATTATGCGTGGGGCGTGCGCGTGCGCGGTGGTGTGCGCGTTGGTGGCGCTGTGCGCGGGCTCGGCGCTGGACGGGGCGACGCGCGCCGCGGCCGAGCGGCAGCTGCTGGCGCTGCTCGGGTTGCCGCGCCGGCCGCCGCCACGCGCCGCGCCGCCGCCCGTGCCGCGCGCGCTGCGCTTGCTCTACGACCGCCGAGGCGCGCTGCCCGCGCCCGCTGCCAACACGGCGCGTTCCTTCCACCACACCCCCACCGCCCTCGACGAACGATTCCCCGGCGAACACCGCTTTCGACTTTTCTTCGACATGAGCGGCGTCCCCGCTGACGAACGCGCTCGGGGCGCGGATGTGACCTTCCAACGCGCCAACGGCACGAAGGGCCTCCAGAGACTGCTGCTATACGACGTCGTCCGGCCCGGCCGCCGGGGCCGCTCCGAGCCCATATTGAAGTTGCTCGATTCGATCCCTCTACGACCCGCCGAGAGCGTGGTCACCGCCGACGCCCTGAGTGCGGCGCGGAGATGGCTCCGCGAGCCTAAGGACAATCATGGACTTCTCGTGCGCGTTATAGAGGAGGGAGCGAACAGCTCGGACGCGCGCCTGCCGCATGTCAGGGTACGGAGACGCGCGGCGGAGAGCGAGGAGGAGTGGCACGCGGCTCAGCCGCTGTTGCTGCTGTACACGGAGGACGAGCGCGCGCGCGCCGCCCGCGAGCGCGGCCAGACCGTGCTGACCCGCAGCAAGCGGGCGACGCAGCGGAGGGGCCACCGCGCGCACCACCGCCGCAAGGAGGCGCGGGAGATATGCCAGCGCCGGCCGCTCTACGTCGACTTCGCCGACGTGGGCTGGAGCGACTGGATCGTGGCCCCTCTGGGCTACGAGGCGTACTATTGCCAGGGTGACTGTCCGTTCCCTCTCGCGGACCATCTCAACGGTACGAACCATGCTATCGTACAGACTTTAGTAAACTCAGTGAATCCCGCGGCAGTGCCTAAAGCGTGTTGTGTTCCCACGCAACTATCTGCCATATCGATGTTGTATATGGACGAAGTGAACAATGTGGTGCTTAAAAACTATCAAGACATGATGGTGGTGGGCTGCGGCTGCCGATGACGAAGGCGAGCTCGGCCGGTGTGGACCTAGTGATAAATCGTGGACCCAGTGTACATATAGTAGTGGCCACGAAAATTGTACATAATCTATCTGTGTATGTGTATATACTCGTGTAATTATTATTTTATTGAAACGATACTGATATAATAAAAGATTTAATGAAACATGAACATGTTTAGATATTTATACCCCTTTTTACCAATCACCATACCTAATATTATTACGTAGGTACATAGATATAAGTTTAGGGTTCGCTTGGCAATATAGTAGAACCTATAGATCATAAGGTGACTTGACTTGTGAAGATGACTTCTATTTAGAAAACTTAAAAACAAAAAGATACATCCTTAGTATTATATATGTGAATGTAAGTTTGTTACGCTTTCACGCGAAAACCACTTAACCGATCATCATGAAAATTGTCTACATATTCTTGGAGGTATTAGATAATATAGGATATAGGATACTTTTTACAGACTTCCACGCGGGCGAAGCCGCGAGCAATGGCTCTACTATACATATAATGCTAGGATATTTTCACTACTCTAATAGTACTTTCATTTTACCTTTTATCTTTTGGTGTGTAAGAAGAATCATGCAAATGATAGGTAATATTTTTGGGGCTGTCAAGTGATAAAGAGAAACGTTAAATAAAACTTTAAGTTAAGGTTCTACCGTTTTAATTGAAGTAAATATAAGATTATTGTGTGCCCCATAGTTGTGGACTCACATTTTACATCAAGCACATATACCCGTCTACCTAGGAATCCAACAACCGATGATAGAAGACATCCACAAATCCAGCAGACGTCGTGTGTGATGGGTAGAATAGCATCCTGTAAAAAGTGTTGGTTTGTCGAAAGAATTACTGTTTTTAGAATAATCACATTTTTAAATCGTGATTGGCAAAGGGCTATCTACCGATCTTCTTTGGCGAGTCTTAAAACTCCCATTTTTATCAAACATATTTTCTATATTACAAAACCTATTTTGATCACAGTTTGTGATGCCAACTACAAACGGATATATACAAACGGACATTGAATTACTACAGAAGTACCTAGTGATCGAAGTTTAAAATCTGAGAAAACTATATCCATACTACGTTGATAATAAGTCAATGCCATACTATATATGTTATGTATATGTTAGGATGTGACGTTTAGTTTATTATACACTAACATGCTGAAACTTTAAATAACTAATGTTTTCAAAAGCAGCAAGCATTATTTGAAGAGTTTTATTAATTATTAAAATGAACAATACGCGCTCACGACACTAGACCGTAGGTAATCCTCTAATTGCAAAACGATAATAATATAAACGATCATCAACTTCGTATTAGATTTCCACACGGAGAATAAAATTTCGTTCAATTAATTTAATTATTTTACAAATAAATATTTTACAAATAATTATATTGCTTGTGAGTTTCTTGAACAGTGTTTATGAGTAAATACTTTGTCAAACAACTCCTTAGAAACTATTGAATCCTCTGAACTTACATTAATATGTAAGTAAATATAATAATGTAAGTAAATATATTAAAAAAAAGAGTAACCAAACTGCTATAATACGTAGTTTTTCTATGAACGAGGAATTTGATAACAAAATATTTGTTTGATATCCATAAATCAAATTAATGGCTTCAACCGATTAGGGGCTCACTAGAGTGTGGGTCACTTAGTTATTGAGGAGGTAGGTATACCTGCAGGGATCTTGACGTTCCTGTGTGATTTGTGGAGGGTGCCTAATGGTCAACACAAGTTGGTAGTTTCTAATCCCGAAGACGTCTGCTGTGGATAAAAACTATAACGACCAGTACCGATGCTATAACATTTTTTTTAGGAATTAAGTTAGCAAACGAGCATGCAGCACTACCCTTCCGCTGCCGCCCATCACAAACTTTCACCGACCTAAAACAAGACTCAAACGGGATTAGGATAGTTAGTCAGGTTAGGAGACGGTGTTAGAACATTCGTTGGTTAGTTTATTAGTAAGTATGAAGACTGGGTCCACCAATCCGCACTTGGCCAGCGTGGTGGACTATGGCCTATACCCCTCACACTGTGAGAGGAGACCCATGCCCAGCAGTGGGACAGTTATGGGTTGTGATGATGATGAAGACTAGGATAGGGACTGTTAGTGATAGTTGTGTTAGTAGTTGTTATTATGTACCTAAATCTAAGATATTCGGAACACTCTTAACACACTTAGGTATACATATTTTTCATTGACACTGGAAGTACTGGATATGAGTAATATCCTATTAATATTAGATAGGTATAATTATGCGAAAGTTTGTATGGATGTATAAATGTTTGTTACTCTTTTACGCAAAAACTACCGAATGGATTTTGCTGAAACTTTACAAAAATATAGATTACAAATCTGAATAACACATATTCTATAATTTATAAAGATATTGTGTGAATTATCCAAAATATATAACTAAATCTTTGCAAACCGAAGGAATAAGTTTCCCGAAGCGAAGGGCGAGGTCGGGAGTAGTAAATATATAAATAGTACCCCAATTGTTTTAAATTAAAACCAAAAACATTTTCACCAACCATAAATATCATATTTTTATAATGTTGTATCTGACAACATGGAACTCTCTTATACGATAGCGATTCTGTCTGTTTTTTCTGCACCTATCCTACGGGCTCTTTAATTTTTTCAATTTCTTTTTACATTTTACAGTGAAAAACATGTGTAGGGGAAGGGGGGGCAAGACGGGGTAGCGGGCAAGACGGGGCAGAGGGCCTCACGTGTCGTACGAACCACCAATTTCAGCAACTCTGGCTCGTAATGACGCGACGTTGTATTGTTTATCAATCAGCAAAGTGATAGGTTTGTGAGTTTACGCATTTTTGATTTAGCCCCAAAAACTCTGTTTTTGTCAAATTGCTTGTCATTTTCGCGTTGCGCATGGCATGTGTTTTTCACCTCAATAGGCATTATCAAGAACTCACTGAAAGTTATTTTTGTTCATCAATAATTATACTAGCAGGTAAGAATATGTTTGTTTCAATATTTTGATTTGTTTTTTTATGGTACGTTATTTCATTCAAAAAAGTATGGAAGGGCAAGATGGGGTAAGGTACCCCATCTTGCCCTTCCAAAATAAAATATGACTTTATAATGACTTAAGTAAATACATGTTTTTGATTAACTTTTAATAAATTCTTTGTTTTATTAATATCTTTTAGGATGGTAAAGAATTATAAAAGTAATACGTAGAGAGATAGTTGGAATGAAGAAAATGCGATAATTATGGTCATGGAAGGGAAAATGGGGTATAAAATAGCATCAAAAACATTTTTTGTGCCACTAACTACTTTGGAAAGGAAAGTAAAATAAGATTAATAAGAAGAATAAAGAGATCCACGCTTCACCAGAATAGGATGACAACGAAAATAACATCCCTTGTTTTTACTGCAACGGAAGATACATGGAATCAAATGTATTTATTTATTATGTATTATTAATTAATATTAATAATGTATTATTAATTAATGTATTTATTTGCGAGTATTGAAATTAAAACTAAAATGTCTCTCCGTACCCCATCTTGCCCCATAGGGTACCCCGTCTTACCCTACCTTATGTCAAAATCGAGTGTTGGGTGTCTTTGAGGAAAAAATGATTTTTTTCTTTTTATGGCATAAGTAAAGTGTCTTAAGTTACTAAATCCCAGAGATTAATAATGTAAAAGTTATTCTTACAAGATAATCATTCAAAATAATTAAAATTGAGCGTTTTAATCCCCTTCAAACGTTAAGGTCCCCGTCATGCCCCCCCTTCCCCTAATACACGTCCGTAGTTTCGTAGGTAGGTACTCACTTGAGTGTTTCATACAGGCTCTTATAAAGCCATTCAGTAAAAATGTCAGTGATAATATTTGAAGTAAATTCCATTTAGTGTGTCGGGTCTCCAAATTTCAAATATTTCGTCACAAGGCGGCAATATATCATGTTTTTGCCCGGGCGGCCGGGCGCAGGAATGCCCGCCTGTATAATTTGGCCGGCCACCCGGCAACTCCGCGTCTGCCGTGCCCGCCGCCCTACGTCTATATTATCAGTAGATAAATTTAAGCTTTGTCTTTGCCTCGTATTTCGTCCTCTCGAGGCTTTACTTTTGTTTTTTTCGTCGTGAACGGTAACAAAAAACTGAGTAGAGGCGAACGAAGTGGGTATAATTTATTTTATAGTCGGTTCGCTCGTAACCCGGCGGTGGACGGCTGGACGCCGATTTATCCCCATCTCCGCGTAATTAACGTAAATGGATTGGCCGGAGTCGGTGCCTGTGAGTGCTCATCCGCCTCGCGGCCTTCAGATCCGAACACTCCCTGCCTCACTAATACCGATTCTCATCCTCTAAACAAGATATTACGGCCCGGTCTCGGCAGCGATCCACCTTAATCCAATTAAGCATAAATTTTTCCAAACCGCAATTCGAATAAGATACGAGAGAACGAGAATCGCTTGCGATTACGTGCGCTCGATTCCCGAGCGCGGCGACTTATCCCTGAGGGAATTATAATTGTTTTGCATTCTTGCACGGGTATAAAAACAAAAGGGCGAGGTAAGGGCCCCCCGTGCTGTTGGTCCTACAGGCCAGACCAAAGTCTGACGACTCGCATTCCCTTGAGACAAAAAGCTACGAATGAATCGGAGTAGGTAGATGAGCTTTCGATACCATCTAATCGCTCACCGCTGCGCAGATACCTGATTTATCGTAGATTTTCTGTTCAGAAAACAATAAAAGAAAACTCATATCTTATACCAATGTGAATTAGAATCTTTGGTATTTCTTTGACAGCTTAAAAATAATAGATACGTAAATTAGATACGAATATTAGGTGGTACCTACACACTATTTTAGAAACAAAATTGCTCGCTCAAAGAGCCCAAAATACTTATGGATTGTAATTAATAAATAGATATGTACCTACATATAATACAAAGTTGTTTACTACATAATTAAAATCACAAGCAAAGGAATAAGACGACTTGTTTTATTGCGATGTTAATAAAATAGCAAGCTTCCAAAATTACGGACCTATACTAACAAATTACTTATACAGTTCGTGGCTTACAATAAAAAAAGATCGATGAATCTCATACGAAGTGTTCTATTATCGGATAAGTTATTAAGATTGTGTATGTAATGGATAATTAAGTGTCACCCGCATAATATGTGTAGCATTAGCCGACGCGGGCACGAGGCAGTGTCGGCCATCGACCGCGGGCCGCGTCTCAAAATATTCCAAGCATGCACAAATTAAACTGGTTTTTTCTTTATTACTTTAGCAAAAAAATATTGAACTAAGGACAAAACAATATTTGTTACTGAGATCTATTGAAGTAGCGTTTTACTACCCGTTAGGCTTTCCCATTGAAATACTCGTATTTTAGTCGTATCGCAATGATGTCCTATAACATTCTTATCTCCGGTACTAGTCCCGGCCTGACAAGTTTGTAAAGGAAGTTGGTGCTAATATTAACAGTTGAAAATTAACTACATATTTTAAAAGTTGACTTTGCTCTAACCAGTTCAATAATTCTTTTATAAACCTGTTAAAGTAATAACTTAATGTCTTAACATTAATAGGAATATAGCGTGGCGAAGGACATAAAATTCCGAATAATGTGGGTAATTAAAATAGCTGAGATGCATCAGTTCAGCAGTAAACGTATGCATGGAATTCTTCTGTATGTGTTATTCTGCTCAGATTTCAAAGTTGTAGCAGTTGAAGCTTTTCAAAGTATTAAGTGCTCATTATTGATTTAAATTTTAATGGTAATTTAACTAATTTGTTTAAAATAATTACATACATTATCATAAATTGATACCCAATTTATGAGCACCTCTAATTTTCAAAAATTATGAGTTTATTAGAATGAAATTATTTATTTTATTTATTTATTTCACTCTTCGTTGAAAAACCTAAAGCTAGGAATTATATAATATATATAATATAACAATGGGCGGACTTAATGCCTAATCTACCAGTCTACCCTTTATTTATTAACCAATTTAACCAATTATCACTTGCTTCGGTGAAGGAAAACATCTTAAGGAAACCTGCACACCTGAGAGTTCGGCATAATGTTCTCAAAGGTGTGTGAAGTCCACCAATCCGCATTTGGCCAGCGTGGTGGACCTATAGCCTGTAACCCTCACATTGTGAAAGGAGACCCGGTGCCCAGCAGTGGAACAGTTATGGTTTGCGATCGTGATGATGAGGTGAATTATTACTCGTTTGATGTAACTTATATTATTAACTTTTTTTTCTACATTATTACTTTATTTTCTACATTTATATCTGTATACCTACATTTTTATTTTCATTGGAGTGCCATTCTCAAATTTTCCTTTTGTAATTTTAAAACTCTTACTTAAAAATAATGTTACGGTTACAGATAACTATTAAATATGAAACATGAAATGTGATATAAAATGAAAGGCAACATGAAGCAGTAACATAGCATTCCAGATGCCCTCGGGGATGGCTGCGCGCTCGTAATCAATCTCTGACGGAAAATTTTCGTTTAAACTGACCTATGGTTGTCTATGGCGCGCCAACAGCTTTCCATTACCTGCAATATACCCGTTAGCAACCAAACGTACATTATTTGACTCAAGACTGATTTACTTCATAATGTTATTTATTTATGACAGTTACTAGATAAATCAAAATTAGGTAAAAACTTACATACCATAGGTAGGTACTCGAGTTTTATACCTTATTTTTTATTATTGGATGTCTCTGCTGCATACTTCGATTCACTATTTATTTAATGCAAAAATACTTTTTATTTAAGGTTAATCATAACTTCTCAAATGGAACTGAACATAGAAACTACGTGCCGCCAATCCCCGCATTGGGTAGGCGTCGCATACTTGATCACACGTCCATGATCCATGACGTCTGTTACAAACGGAAAAAGTCGTATCTATGGTACCTACTGTTCGCAGCAGATGGGTTACTATTAAAGCATTACATTACAATGCCTGTCTAAGCTGCCACAAATAAAGCCGAAAAAATATGTGGCAGAATTAATTTTAACAGTTCTTTAGAATTGAATAGTGTTTAAGACGCCAGACTTTGCAAAGAAATGGTAACATCCGTACGCGACTTCTATACATTTTTTAACCGTCCCTTCATTATAAGATTATAACATAACGCATTGGTTTGGTCTGATCACCGATCATACAGCCCATAGACGCCTAATGTTTGATTTTCTGTATTGAATGCATTCTGGCAACTATAGCTGAAGTAAGACGTAGCGGGGTTGCAAATCTATGTGATTCGCTCATTCAAGGCCACACGAAAGGTTGGAAAAAAATATATTAAATTACGCAACGGGAAAGAATGAGACGGCACGATAGACGAGTACCTTGTTAAAAACCACGACCAGTGAACAGTAAACTCCGTACCTACTACTTGTGAAAAATTTGTTGTTTTCCTTGTTTCTTAAAACAAATAAAGATTATAGTTACTTACGAGTGAAATGTTATCCCATCTTTCTCCATATTACCTAGATGGTTTGCTTTTTTTACCGCACCATTTAATGCTACACTGAGGCATTTTGAGTTTTTTTAGCACATTCTTTATGCACTCCGATCGTGTTGAAAGGTCACAGTAATGGTCGAAACTGATTTTGAGTATATCCGCCTGGACATTTATATCGGTACTAGAAGACAGATGTATTAACAGGAGCCATTCGCCTGTTATTAGGCGTCTATGGGCTGTGTGTTCGGTGGGTCTTCTCAAGCGGCTTTTACTGCAAATTGTATATTGATTATGTGACATAATACGAGTTCTTTCTTCCTTCTGTCTTGGTCGGCCACGCATCGGAGTTGCCTTTGGTGTTACTGAACTTCATGGACGACGAACATCAGCTGGCTCGTCTGCTTAATTTTCGGTTCCGTACATTAAAACAGATATAACAAATCTCTCTAATCAGCATTTAAAGTTTACCATAGAATAAAGAACTTAAGAAAACACATTTTTTTAATATGTTCGATTACAATAAATATAATATAGAGAATATTAAATATGTCGTTCAGGTAGAGGCATGACGTAGCGCGTAGCGTAAAGCGGTATTTAGTGCGTAGCGCGTGTGCTACGCTATCATTAAAACGTGGATGACTTATCTAATTTAATATTAATATTTAATTTCAAGTATTAATATAATTAAACATTACCAAGTATCCTCGGTACGTGTAGGGAGGTCTTCTAGAATTCTCCATATTCTACTAAGTACTAGTGAACTTTAATTGAAATCGCAAGCCAAATGTACTCGTAAGTTAAATAGATCGTTTGGCTTCAACCCATTAACGGGACACAAGTCTCTCTTTGTGACAATCGTGATAGAATATTCCACCACACTGCTCCGGTGTGTATTGATGGAAATAAAAAAATACTGATGACCATAGTGATCGAAAACATTATATCAGAATTTACTTTTTGGATTTTTACAAAATTGCAATTAGATTCTGAGAAAACCTAGTTTTTCTAAACCTAGGACAGAAGAAAAAAACTGCTCAAATCCCTGTCTGTGGGAAGTCCTGTAGTGGGACGCTACAGATGCGCAAAAATTGTCGTTTTGACAGCTCACAGGCAAAAGGCTAGACTATCTATCCCTTACTGTGGTTAACGTTTCGTTTCTTTTTATTTACTAACTAACATATGTATCCTTACTTAACTCTAGGTAATAAAAGTTCGGAACCTTGAATTACAGACCAATTTTCAAGGGTACAAATCATATAAACATGAATTATTATAGATTCCAACCACTAAATGTTAAAATGGTGTGATTGCTGTAAGTCTAGCAGTGCATGCGTCCGAGTGCGCCGCGAGTCGCAAGCCGCAACCGTCCGGCCGCGGCCCGTCGCTACATAACGGTGATGACATATTTAACCGGCCACCTGCTTCTCCCGAGTGAGCTTCGACAATTAATTCCACCTTTATATTTATTTTATGCTTCTTATTTCTCTGCGGATAGCTGTGGACTGTACACTTTTTGTTTATCGCATTTCTCGATAGTATAATGAATATTCCGATTTAAATTTTATATTAACTTAGCTTGAGAAACCATTTCTTTTAAAATATCGAGAATGTTGATTTTTTTTTAATTTGGTAATTTACTTTTCTACGTTTCATTATAGAGTGTTTCAACAAAACAAGGTTACCAAATTATTAATAGATTGATTTTTAACCATCCATATAATCAAATCTATTTAACTAAATATCATAGGGTAAACTCGATATGTATTTTACACACCGATATTTCGACCCAGCATCGATAGTGGTGTACAAAATAATGGATCATTAGTGCCAACCCGTATCAACATTTATATTATATATACAATTATATACAACGTATATATTATAGTAAAATAAACGATAAATTAAGTTTAAACTCTAGCATTTAAATGAATACGAGTAATATTAATAATAAAGTAATACTGGTTTATCATCGCGCAACTATCCTGTTATTATTTCTGTGTACAAGCCACGGCAACACTAAAACCCGGCAGATGCATTACCTCGACAAATTCCTACAAACTAGTATTTAAATTAACCAGCGACTATGAGAGAATCACTTACGTGGTGTTATGTTCATTAAAATGCGCTTTCCCCCTTTCCGTCACCGGAGATGAGGTTTCCTTTTATTCATCACTATAATTAATTCGATAATAAACATTTTACCTCTACAGTCATCGATTTAATTAATGATTAAATTCATAGCATGTTTTTACAAATTAAATCAAACCGTTTTTGCATTGCATTATAACGCTTAAACCAAATTTTTGTCCCAGAGACCCTGTCCCACCGAACTCCGTACCGCTCTATAGTAAATTAACGAATTTGGTAACATATCGACAGCAGATTGACAATTGAACCCGGTAGGTCGCCACCTACCGATTACTATTACTACGGTACTACCTACCAATTGTGAATCTAACTAAACTAATCTCGGATCCACCTAAAGACATACAAAAAATTTCAACCAAATCGGGACAACCTTTTAGGAGGAGTTCAATTACATACACACGCACAGAAGAAATATATATACTTACTAGCTGACCATACCACGCATTGCTGTGGGTCACGATGACTAATCAACCAACAGCGCCATCTATCAGAAATCCATAGAACTAAACAATAAATGAACATTATTAATGTTTAATAAACATTTAATTTCCAATAAAAATAAATAAAAAACTATCCTATCTCTCAAGTTGGACCAGACTGCTCACGGTGTGCCAATTTAATTTAAAATCGGTTAAGTAATTTAGGAATCCATCGCGGACAAACATCGTGACAGGAGATTTATATATATTAAGATTAAGATTATTAGGTGAAGCAAAAACTTTGTACCTACCTCTTTTTACGAAACTTGCGCGCACGGGGGAATGTGAATTTTGGCACAGTTGTTTTCTATGGACTTTATATAAAAAGCCTTAATTTTTAACATAAAATGTGGTACACATTGAGATAATAGATTTAACATTACCGGCGCTACGTAAGTAAGTGTTCTATATGCACATATTCTATGCGTTTGACATGAGGGTTGAAATGTGTAGGTATATTCATAATATCAAACCTTTTGTCAGAATGAATTACGGTCGAATTTCGAGCGCAGTGAGTGTGGGACTCATATTTACAATTAGACAGTAGAATAGTAATAATAAGTCAATGCAGTAGATGATAAATATGAATATTATGTTTTTACGGATTTGTAGTGCAGTTATTGCATCAGATTTAGGTAAATTATATAATAATAATAAATAACGCTACACACTCATAGCCATAGCCATATTCATATTTATGTCATTTACGCTCGGAAAAATAAACTCTACACTTACTCTTACATCTGTACATACTAGTTGACTTCCGCTCTATGGCCGAAATTCAATCGTATTTCATTTATGTTTAGGATTTATTATGGATTGGAATGGATTGAAATGTTTAGAAAAGAGTTAATTTTACCGTAGTGTTACTTGAGGTTACTATTTTACTACTATTAGGTAAAATAATATATATTTTTAATATTAGCATTTTGCTGATTCAGGCGAATTAATGTCTAATGCAGATGTGTTCGAAAGAGCACACTAAATTTCTACAATATTACATATTGATAAAAGTTGAATTGTAAAATACATAAGGATGAACATGATCGTAGCCATTTATTCAGTTTTCTTAAATTAATTAAATGCAGATGCATATAATTATTTTCAATGTACCTACTTTTGTTGGTAGTTTCTCCACACAAAAAGCTTCTAGGTAGGTACACCTACCTTTTTCGACCCTAAAAAGAAGGGTTAAATAAAAACCCACTAACATAACAAGGTGTAATACAAAATTTAGGCATGATTTTTTGGCAAAGGGCAATCTGGCAACATGCCTGTGGAGCGGTCAAACTCCAAATGATCTCTGTTGGAACTTGTGTATATATGCGAGCAGTGTAGAAAACTTCGATAGCGTGATTCAGGCTTCGTGACATTATCGTGCGACGTGAGTGCGATGTCGCCACACGTGTAATAAAATTAGTAACGTGCGTAATAAAACTATACAATAATGAAAATCTTGGTTATTAGGGTTTCGTCAGATATTTATTACTCCAAAAGGGTTCCATCAGCAAAAGATACCCGCTGCCGCGCTGGTCTAGAGGCACAGGTGTCGCCGAGTTCGAGTAGGCAATATGTAGGTATACGCTAGACAGATTTCTGGCAACGAACTCGCGTCCTTGGCGCCGACCTTATATTACGCAATACCGGTTTCGAAAACACGCATGCACGCTCTATGTACCTACATGTACAACTTTATGCAGGTCTAGCTCGTATGCTGCTGTATACAGCTATTTATAGGTAGTTTAATATTAATGGAAGTTGTTCCAAATAAAGACGACAAATGAAAGAACATAGACCTTAATTAAGGGTAAGTTCAACTTATAATTTGACATAATATCGCCTGTAAATGTTTATCTTTAAAGTCTATTAGGTACTTGTTCGTTTTAAATACAGCTATATCCGCTTTTAAAATCGCAAAGTTGATATACCTAACTATTTTTAAATAGGTACCTACGTGTAGGTAGAATATGTATATTTTTTGGTTGTATTTGAGTACTGGGTCAAGTATCATCAGCTTAGTGTTCCGTTTTTTAACAATATCTGATGTACGGTATAACGAACGAAGCATTGGTGAGTGGTAAATACAGTTTAATACGGAAAATATTAACACAAAATAAGTTATAAAAGATTTGTCCTCATTTTAAGTAAGTAGGTACATACCTAGTTAAGTTTTAACATAGAAAGATAAATAATGAATAATAAAAATCGGTTGATAAAAATTTTGCTCTGTACCTTCGCCTTCTATGATATGACTGATATGGTAGCATGGTACGTTTACGGGCTGCTACAATATAATTACAATTACAATATAATTAGCTACAACTTTGGGAACCATGTCTTGTGCAAATCGGAATCGCATCCCAAATTATTTATTAGTTTTTGTAAGGTACTTAATTTATTATTAAGCTACATTTATTTTTCACGTTTACCCCCTAACCCCCTAACCCTTACTAAAAGACAAACTATTTCAACCGAGCACAATTTATAATTATACCGTTTAAAAAGACTAAGATGAATAGATAGGTAGAGACTTAGTTATAACTTAGTGATGAAATTACTCACTAAAACCATAAATTTATTTTGTTTTTGGGACCACCACTTATTGTAGATGCTGTTTTTATTTTCACCTTGCTTTGACCTTCCTCTGTGAGGTCGTAAACGGTTACTAAGTGGAGTAAAAGCGATACCACATCCACGCGTGACTTCATCTTAGCTGCGAGTCGCCGTTGAGTGAAAGTGGCAACAAGACTCTTGGTTGACGGCGGCTCGGCGGGCGAAGGCCGGCCGCGTCCCCGCACCGACCAACATCTTAAATAATATTCTGCACCCAAATCTACTTTCTGTATCGCCTAGCTCCTCGTAACTAACCTAGCCTAACTCACTGCTTATTTTAGCACATGTATGTACCTACCTACTTTTATGTCACGCGTTCCATTTTTTTCTTAATTACCCCGAAACTGAATCTTTACTGTAAGCCGCTCTATCTAATGGTAAAAACAGCATTAAATCCGTGCAAACTTTTTTAAAATTATATCGGTTCCGACGATTACATTTGTTTTACGATGTCATTAATAAGTTTTTTATAACCTTCAAGTTGTGGTATTTACTCTTCAGAACCTTCAAGCAAAAAAACAATAAGATACAATGTAGGTAAATAATAAAATTTCTAAGAAGAATTTTTTTCGGCACTTGGCTCAATTCAATAATACCATTAAAATATGTCCTTATTTTTCGATTTAAACAATCACATATCATACTTAAGTACTATCAGTACCTATAATTAGATATAAGCTATTAGTACAGTAAGTAGTATTTTAGTAGTAAGTAGTATTTTATTAGTAAGATGTTGATATACCTGATAGATTCCTATCATCAACTCAGTCGGTTTCGAACTCGTTATTAAAGAATCAAAGTATTCCAACCCTTGTTCTACCTTAACGAGATGTATTCTCAATAGGTTGTATCCAAGCAATTCACATAGCACGCAGTCGATAAATCTTTCCTTGTTTTATAAAAGATAAATTACCCTATCCATGCCAAGTAAATTGCTACTATTGCAAGTACATACAGCCATATTAATTAATACCAGAACGCCATTTGTCGATGCTGCATATGAAAAAATGATCTTAATTACTCAAGACTAGTTGAGCTGAGCTACTTTATCAAAAATTATCTGTGATTAATGTTGTAGTTTTAAAAACAGTTAAAAACCAAAGTGATAAATCAATGTATGAAATATGTAGAGCACTAAAATTCTCATTAGTTACGAGTCACAGTTTAAGTGGATCAATCTGTTGAGACAATCAGCATTGTCATAAAAAATGTTAACATTTTAAAATTTATAACTTAAAAAAACTTTACTTAAGAAACATCTGTAACTTCAAAGACATTAGAGTTATCTCAGTAGTTGCCTTAAAGTTTGTCTTTAAAAGAAATTGGGGTGTGTTATTATCACTAAAACATGTAACGGATTTGTGTAATAAATTTATAATACACTTATTAGTTGTAGAATCCGGATATAAATAAATCTTGTACGCTAAAGCTTCGTTCGCAATGTTAGACCGCGGCCGCCTCGAGCGGGCCAGCGCAGCGACCGAGCTCTGCAATTACCGCCGTGGCCCGCGGGGCATTCCACTGAACGTTGAGCCTAATTAGTTCAGTATGCGATGAGGCTTTGTCTAACAGTTCAGTTCACCTTGCCGGCTTTTTACGACTGACTTTTATGCTGATCGTTCGCATACTCGACCTTTATCAGAGGACGCGTCCCTTTTGGCACAAAAATAACGTAGTTGCGTATTCGATCCATTGCGTGATAAGTTACGACTGTGACCTACAGACACAGATCCATTACTTTAAAGCGTTAGAATTGCTGACGTGCGGGCTAATGTGAAAATATGTTCAATTTAATCTAACAACTTACAAAGGTAAAAGTTTTCTTTATCGTTAATGAGATGATTAGTGTCAGAAATCATAGTGTTAAGTGTACATAGCGGTGCCGCACGAGCCAAGCATTGTGAGTAAATATTGCGGAGAGTTCGGAAGCCAGCGATTCGTGTGTTTACCGGCGGGCACTACGTAAACGGCCCCCTCCATCTGAACACTGTTACGTAAACATGTCGGACACATAGTGCGCAAACACCGGCTACACTGATCGTTAAAAATAATATTTATTCTGCTACCGCAACGCTAACCACGTTGTTGATAAGGTACAATAAAGCGCTTAAATGTTTTACTTTTGTAAACTTTTACTGCGATTAAAACTTCAAAGAAAAAACCTAATGGAATGCAACGTTTGTGGGAAATATCAAATAGGAAAACTGCGCAATTTTATGTCTTGTAGTACGTTTTATAATATCGATACATGTACATATATTACTATACTGTATTATGTATCTACACCATAGCTTCTTAGTTAGAGAATAAAATACGCCGCGCTCCTAGTGACCAAAGAGTAATGTCGTATCAATTGATAGTCTAGAAGAGACACTTCGTTGTTTTAAACATTCTCTTAATAACAAAAAAATAGAACTTTTAAATATTACAATATTAGATCATTTACATGTTTCTTGTAGTTGCTTTGTGTCTTTTTTTATTGGAGCTATCTCTTATCAATTTTCATAGTATCTTTTGGTACAACATAGTGCAACAAACGATGTTCTTTTACTTACTTTTCTTTTTGTTCTATCGACTATTCAATTAGGACAGCTTTGAAAAATTGTTACATCCAGTACCAACGACAGTTTTAAACTAATGTGCTCGTCAAAGAATGAGGTTCCATCCGCATCAATTGGATTCATGGCGGGCCTCCACAGTACGGTTTGCGTGTTCTTTTTTCCACGCACGTACAATTTGTGGAATGAGGAAGATGATCAGTCTAAAGAATTTTCGTAGCCAATTCCAGGGTTGAAGAGGCTTTGACTAAGTTATTGCTATTTACCAGAAGATTTACCATCAAGTTTAGTGTCTTGATAATCATGATAATAAACAAGTTAAAATGTACCAAATCCTTTAGAAGACCATAAAATAAAATCTCAAACAACAAGTACAATTTACAACTAACCGAACACAAAGGAATGCCTAGATATAGCTTCAATGACTAAAGTTCCCATTCCCTCAACTTTTCCATTGCAAAATACTTAGCTAATTTGTATTCATGAAAAGTATGAGAGTTGGCAGCATCCTCCGCATACTTTTAATCTATGTGCGAGGTACGGTCTGGTTTATAAATAGCCCACGGCGAAGGCAGGTGTAGCGCGCGGGCAGACGCGCGGACGCCGCGCTTCCGCGAACCAACCGCCCAAACAACGAGCTGAGCTCCACAGCTCTTACCATAATAATGAACACTCTTATGGTATGGGCCACTCGCTTCGACAGGGCGCTTTGATTACCTTGGTCAGTAGCTAATTACAAAACTTACATGCGTTACACAAAGTAATGCTATTTTATTTATCAAGTGGACGACACATACTGAAGTTATTGTATTTATTTACAAAAAAATTAACTTCTAGCAATATTCTAATGCCCAAATAAGAACTAATGTATAAGATTAAATTTAGAGAAACTCAGGCGATGTATTTTGATAGTAGATAATGTCGTCACCCTCCTTTTGGAGTCACGAGGTTTTGAACCAGATGGTGTGACGAAAATGTGGACATAACCAATTTTTAGAGCCCATACATGCATCATGTCGTTTGTAGTTTGTTTACCTTTTTTTATTTACACAATACAGCTAGAGATATATTCATGTTAGCCTGTTTTATTTGAATACTTACGTACCTACTTGCTATCTATGCACTTTCAAACATAATGTAATGTAGGTACGTGTTGAGAATGAAATACGAACTTATTGAGGTCAACATCTTAACTTATTTGTTACAAATTCCATTCTGTTACGTTTTGGCAACGAACTTCAGTCATGTAAGTACCTAATAGTTTATCTGTATTGAGTGCGACAAGTTGGCAGAAGACCTAGGCTTTAGAACCTCCGGGTCTATTGCGGGCTTAAAATTGTAAAACCATGTCTGTAGCAAGAATATTTTTGCCGTTATCATCGTAATACCAAAAATGCTTTAACCGATGCAGTATTTTATCTTTTTATTTTACACTTATGATCTCGAACAAAAAATAAAAAGATATTTTAATGTTGTGTTGTGTAGGAGTGAGCGCTGAAAAACTGATATTGGTCTCACGCGTGGAATTCAATTTATTGAGTACAAGTGGGAGGAATGAGTAACGTCCAGCCGACCTCAGATCATCGCTCTCGAGATGCCCGCACCGGTACAGGAAAACAGAGACAGATATAAATGGAATCCCGATCGCAAACGTGGCTTTATCCGGTTCGTACACATTGTTGGAGAAAAATAAACCTGACTGCCGAGGACATTTGGTATCGCGACAAAACTTATGTATGATATTTTGTTGTTTTGTTAACTTCTATAAAAGTACAGAAGGTATTTCATCTAATGTATGACATGTCATGGTGCTGACTGTTGAAGGAGTTTTTGAATTTCTTGTTGGTATGGGAGTTTAATAGTGTTCAGTATCCTGTGGTTATAGCAGGTTGGGGAGAAAGGTCGTTTTGTTGGGAAAATACTTTGGATGGGAATAATGATAGGCGGCCGGTAGACGAGAGGGCGCCGCGCGATGACGCCGCGCCGCCGCGCCGCCTGATCGTGTCGCGTTACGTATCGCACATACTGTCACATACGCCACCAACTTTTAAACTTAACTTTGATGACATATCATTTTGTAAGATTTTATTTCAACTGATACTAAACTGTGTTTTAACCGTAACGGCTCCTCACGATTTCGGCATTTAACATATTTCTCACCCTGATCGAGATCCATTACATTTATTCTTATTATTATTTAAATCGTGAGTACTTATTACAGCTATGTTTAATGACATATTTACTGTAAAAATAAAACAAAGTATTCCGCTGTTTTCTTTGTAGGTAATGTATAATTTTTAGGGTTTTTTTATTTTTACAAGTAAATATTTATAAAGTTACTTCCTAGATCCATAAGACTGCTAAATACCGCATAAATTTTATTGTTTCTAAACAAATACAATGTTGTTATTTATACCGCAATAATTTTGGTAAACTACCCGTTTCGGTTCATATAACATCTTGAATTCCCGAGAGAAGTATTGAGAGTACAGGACGATGACATTTTATCACAAGTTGAGCGATCTGCGGCATTAATTAATTTCACATGTTCACATTAGTATCAACTAACCTTGTGATCCCTGCCAGTGGCTTCTTCGACTTATCAGTTTGCGTCAATATTAAGGCATATTGTATTTAATGAGCGCTGTTAATGTGATTGAGACTTGATTACATTGAATATTATTATATTTTCACACAAATTTCATCTTATAAATGTTTCAATTTTAACCAAATTAAAATATACTTACTTAAACTTTGGTAAACCTTTCGGTTGGTCTTAAGTCAGTAGGCAAATAAAAATATATATTTGTAAAGATATTATGATTAATATTGTGTTCGATATTAAAATACTTTACAAGAAATTTATTGTACGAGAATATGTACCTATGTAGAACGCGAGTTATTGACATAGGACTGTTCCTCTCTTATCCTAAAATAATGTAACCTAGGTAAGCTTAATCTAACAACCAGACATTCATAAATTATGAGAGTTGCATATCAACGTTGCCGCCTGTATGTCTCGATCCTCATGTTACCGTATACGTACCACCTGCACCGTCGACACTTGCGTCATTTACAAGTTACAACTTTAAAATAATAAAACTGGTTTCGATTGTGATCTATAAGAAGTTGGATCGACGATTAATGTCCCAGCGCACACCTGGCAGCCCGAGACCCCGTGTTGTCACGACACTCGATACCCCAACAACCTGAACCGAAGAAAATCAGTATTCAGACCGTACTAATAACAATTAAGTATGAATATATTTGCAAAATTGATTTAGTAAGCAAAGTATTGTATATCAGGAATTAATTTATGATGCGCGGCAGTGTGGCGTTGTTAGACTACGAGTTTATGATGCAATATTGTTTATGGCCCTTAGCGTTCACTGAAGGATATTCCTTCTCATTATACGCATCATAACTGAAGAAGAAAGAAGCATACAGTCTATCTACTCCAGTGCAGAATAATAAAATAAGACATCCAAAAAAGTTAAGTTAAAGTTTTATAGTAATTGAACATTGATACGAAGCTTGTAAAGTACCAGGTCGAGACGTGATTTACTGCAAGAAATAAATTTCACTCTCACGACAATTTTAATTCCTCACAAATTCTTGAAATACAAATGTTGCCTTTGTCACATTACTCAACCTCAGTTGGCTTTCTGTACACGTATATAAGACTCGTGTTTTTTTAAACAAAGACCGCGGTGCAACGACCTGCCCTTATTTGGTGAAGTCAGTATGAAGGCAACACAATGACATGATGAGGCTGCAATGAAGTTCCAATACGTGGTGCCAATTTTATACTTTGTACCTACTGTTGTTTTGACAGAAGTCTCAAGTACCTATATAACCATTGAGACTATAATTATACTTACTATACTCTAATTATAATACCTAGTTACAAGTACGAGGAACAGTTGTAATAAATATAACCTAACGTCTAAGTACCCGTGTATGGGAATGGAAATCAAGATTTCTGGAAAATATCAAAGGCTAATTTGAATGGTCTATTAGCAGAGTTGACGTGAGCTTCACAGGTGTAGCAGCAACCTGTTCGCTCTCCGTATCATGTTACACTAGGTTTCACATTAGGAAATTTATACGACGTCTCGTATGACTACCGACGTTGTTAATTATTGTTTTATCGGCGATATAAATTATTATAATTATTAATCGATTCCAAGAATGAAGTGCAAAACAAAGTGATTCATCCGCGTGTATTGTAGAGGATGGCAAGTGTGCGGGTGCGCCGCACCGCGGGGAGTGTTGATTAAATTAAGTGACATTTCATTTTATTTCACTGACATAAATCTCGGACATTACGAGGACCATTTGATTGCAGGTGCCGCGCCCCGGCCAACCAGCCGCGCATCGATTTGAACCTACACATAACGCTATCTAATTATAATATTTACCTCAGATATCCTATAACCGATTATTAAGCGTCCGTCAGTCATCAAGAAAATGTCATGTCCAGGGTCCATAAACATAGGGTCACATGTGTACTTACATAATACATAACGGAACCAAATCTGAACATTGGGTATATTTAAAAAAAAATGTAGGTTGGCAGGCCTAACGCTTATCGATGCAGAGACCAAAGATATTTTGAAATTATTGAATGTTCAAGCATCATGCGAAAATCCTTAGATACATAGATTTAGGTAGATTTAGATGATACTTGGTATTCATCGCTTACATCAAGGTTCTTAATACAAAAAATTTTTCACCTCGGGAAACGAAATTTTTTCCGTTGGATAATTGATACGAATTTGTATGGAGAGTCTGTCAAAGGTCAAATTAATGTGTTGAAAGCAAGTCGGTAAAGTGAGGGAAACATGACATAACATAATGCCTGTAAAAAAATTGCATTTATTTCGGATGCGAGTGATGCGTTGCATTAATTTGATGGGTCTGAAAACAAAGTGTTACTTAGACTGAAATTTAACTTTAATGGAATGAGAACGTAGCTGCTTAAGCAAAATAAACAATGTTGTTAAAGGTTTATTGGATACACAGCCTCGGCCACACTAACATCGAATCTCGATCGGCATGTAGCTTGTAGGTCGCCGGTCGTAGCGCAGTGTAGCGCTCCCCTTACGGTGCGCGATGGCAGCCACAGTGCACACTGCAGTCGCTGTCACTTTTACACGTCCACATCATATACTTCCATGTATATTGTATGTCACTTTACTGCATTTGCATAAGTGAAGCAAAGGAAATATTACTTAGGCACGAAGTACGAACATGCCTGAGCTCCGTGGTGCGTTTCCATTTTGCAATTGAATCGATGCAGTGATACGCCGGCTAGCAAGTGTACCTAATTAACATAAGTATTTACGACTCCATAGTAAATCATGACATTTATGTGCGTACTTTACACATTGCAGATTAGGTATCTACGGTCTTAATGGTGGTGTAATATAAATTCAACCTGATAAATATTCCTTGGTACCTGCATAAACACGTTTAAAGGTTTTCTGCAACATTGACGCGTCCCGTAACTTCGCTTCGGTGCGTGAAATGGCGTCGTGTGTTGAGTTAATGGTGTTTGTCAGGCGAGTGTGGTGTCTGGCAGTATGTGTGGTGTGTGGTGTGGAGCGGCTAGGTCACGCGTGCGCAGTGCAGTAGCCGACCTTGCGGCGGCGCAGCGGTGTCGGGTGGCGGCCACATTTCTGTCGCTCGGCGCGCGTGCGGTTCAATCCCGCGACGGAATGCCCCCATCACTTGATAGCTTGACTTAACATTTGATATACTCGAAGCCACATTTCTCGGACGCCTGCGACTCAACCAACGTATCTAACTGTTCAACATTTCACGATCGAGTCCGTATCAAGGCCGTATACATTTCACCGCAAAGAAAAAGCCCTGATGTTATGCCATGATTCAATGGTATTCAGAAGTCTATGAAGAAACTGATCTACTATGAATACCTACTTCATAAATTGGATCGATGATTTATAAATAATAAATTTAATTAAACTTTAATATTCGGATGATAAAAGTAGAAAATATACCTATAGTCTTCTTTTTACGTAAACCATAAAAGTTAAAGCTAAAGTTAAGTACGTATACATACGTATTTATCTAATCTTTTTAAGTTTGGCAGATAATCATATATAATGTTAATAATAATGAGTACAATATTATTTTTCACAAACTCATGAAAACCTCAGGGCCTCATGTGTTGATCATACACTTCGATCAACGGTAGGTACTAGTTGATCGAAGATCCAACATAATAAATAATTATTACAACACACACGCGGAGCGCGGAGTAGCGATAGATATTTCCAAGTGCGAATGACACCAATCCCTATCTGACAAATGTAACTATTAATATTTATGCAACTACGTCTATTAATAACACAGGCACTGGATGTAATAACGAGGTTCATATGATATACGGTGGCGTTTGTACGACCCTCAACACTGGCCGACCCTTCTAATTGAAACCTAAGCCAGATTAAGTTAGAACTTTAAATATTCTATTGCCTAGTAGAAGGTAGGCAACACACAAACGCTGCGCCCTCATCAATATTCTATTTGACGACTGCGTAAATTGTAAGTAAATAGATTTATTTAACCACTTAATCACTACCATAAATTCCTAAGTACATATTGCACGGATTCTTCTGGGATTAGATCAACGTAATGGACCTAGCGACGAAAAATTCTATGCTAAATATCACGATGCTAATATTGAACTTAAAACCAGTATATGTACATAAGGTTAGTTATATAAATATTTACATATATTGGTGTAATATAAACAAATTAAAATCCATTACATGCGCATTGCAATACAAAAGGAGAATTGATAATATAATAGCTGTAAGGTGCGCTTTACTTCTATTTTTAGCGCGTCGCTATTCTGGTTCCCAACCGCAAGTGATAAATAAAGCAAAGTAACCTTTGCACGAGCTACAGCTCTCTACTGGAACCAGCAAATATTTACCTAATAATGACATCTAGTAAAATCAATTTTACCTGTATGTATCTGTCTTTAATGCTTTGAACTCTTTAAAGTTATACAAGTATGTACGAGATGGATTAAAATGGAGATCTCAAAAATCGGTTTTGCATGATAGCGTTTCGACACTGTGATAAATCCATCATACGATGCGATGACCAGCCTAAGACTAAACCGAGATAAGTCGTATTTTCAAGAGTCCAAAACAGAGGTCTACCGATCGATCATTAAACCTTATTTGTTTTTTGACGGTGACAGCACAGTGAGCGGGTAGTGGTGGACACGTCTTCGTTATTATCTATCGGTTGCATCAGACCATTCGTCATGCTGTCACCGGGACAGGGCACTACGAAACACTCAAAGCGGCCGCGTGATAACGGTGATGGTTATTTGACTCCTCGAATCTATAAAAATTTTAGTTTTGGTGCAATCTACGAAGGGTCTAATCAGGTGAAAGAAAATTTGTATGCGTAATTATTTGATTGAATTTTTGTTGTAGCCGGATAACAGGTAAAATTACGTTTTGCCATTAAGAGAAAGCAGAAAATTCACTGTTGGCCTAGGTAACCAACATCAGCACTGCTGCCGAAACAATTAAATCACGGTTATCCTTTAAAAAAGGTAGTTTATAACCGCGTAAACCCCTCTTCTTGTCCTATCTATAGGAACGTAATTTTCTGTTTGGTGTCTAAAAATCTAATCTATACAAAATGCATCCGTTAGTTTTGAAAGTTGTATTAGTTGAACAATTAGCGGAGCTTTCCTGCACTGCTAAGCGACATAGTCGGATACTCGGATGCCATTGAGCGCATTCGATTAGCCCGCATATTATCACTAATTCTACACCTGTACAGCCTGGCACGAGAACTGAATTTATCGGCTCCTCATTGCCAATTGAACCGTTAGCTATATTAAATGTATTTTAACCTCACATTTGAATGTCCCTCTCTAATTCCCGCTTTATTACTACTCACACCAATTTGTTGGAATAAAATATTAAGAACGGCTTTCTAGGATGACAGGATTTCTATATCATGCCTTCTCAAGGTATACATTATGTGTATGTGAGTGAGTTGGATTGATGTGAGGGAGAGAGATTTACCTTATCTATTACCTCGGTAGACTAAGAAATTATACTAATAATATAATAGACTAAGAAAATCAATGCTGTGATCCATTACTTTAATACTTAATATATCTACCCCAAATTATAGTTCTTCGCAATTTTCTTCCATGTGCAGTTTCATTATGTACCTATGTAATCGCTTGCCACCATCTCGCAGTGATGCAATTCATCACCCCATAAGTTTACTGTCCCACTGTTGGGTTCATCAATTCTTGCATAATGTGATACAGGCCACAGTCAACTAACTGAACCAATTAGCTGCCTACATAAAGGTGCGGAACTGTTGATCTTAACCTATTCACATTTTATAGATAAAATAAAATCCAAAACAATTAGCAAACCAACATAGTTACTTAGGGCTAATAAGGTTTGATTTCGATAAAATAGATTCTCGTTGACTGCAAATTTAAACTAGTATTCGTATGCGATTATCGAAGGTGAGTTTCGCATACCGCAGGCCGCGTTCATAAAATATGATACATAACGAGCACGCCACGGCTTCTGTATTACGTGCACATAGGTTTAAGAGGATAACATTCTAGTCAGTAATATCATGAAATTATAAAATAGCACGTAAAATAGCATCAGGTTTTAGAAATTGTCTACAATATTAGTTACTTATTAAATCTAGTACAGTAAAAAGAGGTTATCGACTTGCGGAATGAGAAAATTATTTACGACAGTAAATGTTCCATTTCTATGGAAAAATGTCGGTTGAATGGTTTTAATTAGTTGCATGTGGATTTTGTGACGTACTATCTAGTACCTAACTATTATAAAGACATAGGTATGTATTGTTAGACGGAATAACGAAACAAGGAATAATGTGCAACACTATGGCCGCGCCGATATGACCCCATCACTAGCGAGAGTTTGACAGCTCTTTTACCGCGCCTTTGGAAGTTTGGACGAAGTGAAAAGTTGTGGCTAAGAATAAAATTAGTATTTAACCAGGATAAATTGTTTCTTATAATATATCCACAATTTATTTAAGTAGAAACATTGTCATCCTTCTATTATGTTTATGAGTAAGGGACCTAAGAAGGTTGTAGAATAGAAAGTAAAAGAACAGAAAATAAAATAAAATGCAAGAACGTTAGTTATAAAATGTTATTAAACGAAACCTTAATGACAATTGAATCATATAAATACTATTCTTTTGAATGATATATTGAATGATAATATTGATATCGCGATATCTGTTTGTATGTTTGTCACTAGGTACGGATAGCGATAGAGCTTTTATCATTTATATTCATGTACATAACAGCAATGGAATAAGTTCAAAGTACTTACCTATAAAATATATTATTATTTCAATATAAACCGGAAATCTCATGACGTGGGGGAGTTGTACGTCAATCTGATGTAATGCAAAATATGGTTGTCGTACGATGCAACTATTAAATGACGCCAGTTTCGATTAGCTGTCGTGTAATAATAGTGCACAGAGTGAAGTGGGAAGAAGTAGATCTACCACTTTTAAATTTTTATATTTCCACGCTAGTATAATTCATTTATTTGTAGACGCTACTTCATTTGCCCAGTTTTGAAAGTTAGGGGTTAATGAAACATATTTTAAAGGGTTTGGAAACGGATATACAGTTTTGTATCGTACTATGATCTTTATTATCTTTGCCCTTAACACGCGTGTGGAACTGCGGGAAAATTTTAGTGATAATAAAAAATTAAATCAGTTTAAAATATGTCAAAATGCGTCCGTACGCATTAAATGATAAATGGTTGTAATGTGTAGCTAAGAGTGAGCTTTTTAAACAGCAAGCACTTAGATATTTATAACATCAGCTAAGTTTAATTACTTCTTCTCTTTGTAGGTCCTGTACTGTAATTGTGTAATCCAGCGAGATTTACCCACTAATCTCTGTAAATTGAATTACATCTGAGCCAAACCAGAACAGGTTGTTAGTCTTATTTAAAACTCGCTCAACATGTTCATTCATCGGTTATTTCCGAGATGATACCGAATCCCAATCCAAAACATCGTTATCTGCATTCCCACTCAAATCATGGGACAATAAAATTTCGATGGCCCAAGAAAAACGGGGCATCTCGATAACCATAAATTTGGACCGAAACGGATGGGACAAATTTTTATAATGGGCCTCCCCCATTTGGTTGTGTGCCGCGTTAATGACAGCCTAACAGTTTGTTTGAACATCATTATAGAAGCGTATCGGGCATTCCATCTCAGGTAGATACCTGCGCCTGCGCCAGATACACATGTCGGAACACCGCGTCTGCCTTGATACAAGCTTCGATACCTCTATGTCCCTTCCTCTTTTTATTACTGCTTGTCCCTATTGAAACATGTCGATTGTTTCATCGATGCGAATAGATTTTATTTTCTGTTTAGTTATGTGATCTAAGGTGACGATTTTGGAAAATTCGCTGAGTCACCTGTTGCATCAAGTTAGGTCTGCTCTCGGACAAACAGATAAACCGAAGTGACGAGATAACATTGTTAGCAAAACTCGGCTTTGGTATGGGTCAGGAAGGATGCGTCCGGGCGGTCGGCGCAGGCTGCCCGTCGCAATATATCCAAGGGACAGCTACACGCATTCACAATTACCTTATCTCGCTTCATGCCGGCTCCTGACATCACGCGACAAATATTTGTGATTATCCTACAATTCTAAACAACGAAGACAGAAAAAATTGTAAAAGAAAAGTATTTTGCTATTTTTGTGGTGTTATGAATTTGTGACGTTGTAATTAATTTATTTTACCACAGAAATAGCGTTTTTGGACTTGAGCCGATGACTGATTTATTGACTCATCAACACCCAGCCCAAACGCTTGAAACTAGAAAGCTGAAATTTTTCGCGTGAGTTTCCTTTATAATATGGACAAGTATTGAGTATACTCTTTAAAATTCTTCCGGGATATGGAATCAGGATTTATATTTTCGATTTAAAAAGAACCTTATTTACATAACTTAGTATAGTCACAAGTAAGCAGCTAGTACCTACTCAACGTCCATATCAACCACCCATATGCATATCAATACCCTTAAGAATGCAATGATAGGAATAATAATAAATATGGTAAAGGGAGGATTTTGTAGTACGCAATTTATAATTTTATAACTTTTTTACCTAAAACCCTTTTTTTACAAAGCAACTTAAGTACCTGACAAATTCAATTAAAAATGATGTAATTATAGATCATACGTGTACATACATACGTAGGTACATTACATACGTGGACGAGTTCGCAAACAGGCCCAAAGTCCTTTAAGTGAAATGGAAAAAAGGTAAAACCAAAAGAAAGTGTTCTTTAGTCAGTTTTGGAGAAGGGTTCGGGATGTGGGGAAGAAATTGACATTTGAATGGAAAAAAAGAAAAGCGGCACGGCAGCAGCAGTCGTAAGTGGCGAGTCGCGGTGAAGTGATTTAGCGCGGGTTCGCGGCCGCAGGTTCCCATGGGAAAGCGTCTGCAAATATTGACACTGCACCAACATGTTTATATGCACTTAATGCACCGCTCACCTTTTTTACATTTTATTTGCTCTGAGCGCGTGAGGCAGACGGAACGTCGGCCTCTTGTTTAACGTTTTTATCATTATTTAGCAGGTACCTGCGTTGTGCCGCATACATATCCAGAATTAAGTATCAAGTATAACTCTTAATTTGCCAACAATTCTACATCTTTTTGTGAATACTAACGCAACATAATAACAATATCCGCCGACGTATCGGTTGATGTATTCACAAAGACGTTTATTTATATATGTACCTACTTAATAAATAATACGAGTATGTTATTCCGCATAAGACTTGTCTTTGATTAAAACTTTGTTGTGACGACGGAGAGTCTGGAATGACTGAATAATTAATTATTTATCGTAGGTATTTGCGTAGTGTTTACTTCGTTCCACTTACACAATAACGCAGATAAAGATATTATGTCTGTTAATGCAACGTTTTGCGCCCGCTCGTATTAAAGTCTTGTAGGTACTTCATTCTGACATTATTAGCAGCGACTATTTAAAAATATCAAATGTTAACTGGACGATTGATTTTATTTACTCGATTATTTATATACAACGTTACATCATATTATATTAACCTCTAAAACCATGTGCCATCTAAATACTATATTAAAACGTGTTTTAGGAAATTAATACATACGTTGATATGTCATTTGTTAATATTAATAACAATCAGGCATTATAAATATTCAAATTAGAAAAAACGTATTACTTAATTTATATTCATATTCAACAGAACAATCTGTACTTTTGCCTGTACATATTTGTTAAGGAAAATAGGTGTGACCTCAGTATTAAACTCATGTAATTAGTACTAAGTTGTATGTACGTAAATATTAAACTTCATGTCATTTATCAAAGACAAATATAACTGAGGAAAATTGTTTACTTATCAAATTCCTTTAAACATTCGTTATCACGATAAGCCTGTCTGGTTTCCACCCATCAGCAGTTGGTACACTGTATGGCACTCGTAATTAAAGAAGCATAGAGCGTAGGATAAAACTTAGGTACACTACGTCGTTCCTGTAGCTCTGCGGATTGCTGGAGATAGATAATATTTGGCTATACTTAACATTGGTTCGTATAGTATAGGTACCTACGAAAAACAGAATATTTTGTCTTTTAAAGTTTTGCTGATCTTACTGGGTTCTGTGATCTGTCGCCAAATAAATAAACTACGTAGGTAGGTACGCAAAGTTTTCACGTTTACGTGATTCCTATATAGTGAAAAACATTAAAAAAACAGCAATTCCTTCGAAGACTTTGTTACTTATAAATAAGTAAGGAGTATAAATTAAACAAAACAATAAAAAATTGCAAGTAAGCATAATAATAGGTAGGTAGGTAGATATGTACATACTAAAAACCTACACATTTCCTATACTTCTTTTATGTAATAGAAATAAATAGATACCTCGACGTGAATGACAACACACATCTAACTAATTACAAAAGAATGTGAGATATTATTATAGATTATAGTTTGCGTTCGAATTATTGCCACTAACTGGCCTCTAACATGGTGAGACGATCGGTTATTTGCGGTCAAAGTAATGGGTCAAAATTATGTGTTTTGTCTTTGCCGTGTCCACGTGGGAATGTGCAATATATTGCGTCACATCCCCTCTAATTATTTGTGTCGATGTGGATGCACAAATTATAGCTTTTCGATGGCGGCCACGGAACAGACTTGAACAGAGGCCTCTACTAAGTGGGATCTTCGGAACTTTTTGTACGTCTTTTGTACACTTCATTTTATACAAGTTGGGACCGCGGTAAATTATAACAATAAAACGTAAAATTATATATCACTTTTTATTTCCTTAACTCTGCTAGGTGTTTTATAGGTTACTACTGAGAATTGCTATCATTTTACTAGGTAATGTTCGCACTTGATGTAATTAATATTTTCCCGTATTAATAATGCCTAACAAAAATGATAAATTAAACGCAAATTTGTCATGGTGCTATGTAAAATATCTTGTTGAACACTATATAAATGAATGTTAAGTATACCAAAATTAATTAATATCTTTTTCCTGCAATTCAAGTATTTTATTAGTGAATACGTGAAGCCTTGCTACCTAGCTCAGGCCTTGAAACAAGGTTTGTAACAAGGAAAAGGCATTAAAACTGTCAGAAGTTAAAAATGGTATCAGCACGACGTACAGAAACTAAATGTATTTATTACAGATACGACTTTCGCCTAATTGCAATTGCTATACCTATACTTACGTTATTTATTAAATCAGTCACAGTTATTTTTGGTATTAAATTGAACTGTATTACCTATTCATAAGCCTACATACACAAATATCAAAATTCGACGATCTTGTGGCCCAGTTACGGACGCCAGGTTCGTATCGAAATAATTAGTAGGTAATAAATGTTAACAAAAGTATTAATCCAATTCAATTATAAACAGGTTTTACCCTACGGTTACCTGCGGTTGTTAATATTACCAAAAACACATCTTTAAGCACGGTTCAATTACTGCCATCCCATCCGTTGAGAAGATTCACTCTTCTCAACGGATCATGAGAACCTCATTATTCACTTTGAAATGCAAATGCTTGTTTATTGCTGAAAATACATAATTAATCGCAATACATGTAAGCCTAAAATATTTGAGGAGTTTTCTCAATTTTACATGGTTTCATTATATCATCAAAACGAGATGAAAAAATGGGACCGGCACTGAAATATCAGAAGCTGCCGTTACTCCGCTCTATATTTTGGGTGAGATCCTTTGCCGTCAAGTTATTTCTGCAGTTTCAACTTCTCATTCAAGCAAAGTAAAATCATTTTATAACTGTACGCTTTGTCGAAGTATAACCACAGAGTAGTTAAAAAAAGGTACTACTCTGTGGTATAACTGACGGAATAAATGTTTCATCTTCTTCTACTTCTACAGTACTATAGGGTAAGGAGCCGGAGTCGTAGCCTCTGCAGCATGCAATTTGAGTCGGTGTCGGGGTCAAAGTTAAAAATAAAAAAACAGCTTTAAATTACCGTATTGGAACGGCCTAGATACTAATACTAATTAGGAATTCTAGTTTCAGATAACTTATAGCAACCTAAACGATAACTCTCGGTCTCAGATTCCAGAATTGAAACCTAGGTAGGTATCTACAGACGTTGCCTTTCGTATGATACCTATAGTGAAAGGATTGATAAATGAAGTGCACCTGTACAGATCTACGCTATTCGTTACCTATTTACCCCACCTGTTACTTGTTAAAAGTTACATGTACTCGTATAACTAATTGTCTACGACTCGCTTACCAACCAAATCTGTAGGTACATAATATGAAATAACATGTCATGTACGATCGATTCAATACTCGATTAACTGATCATCGCAGATCCTAAAATACTAAAATATGGCCAGAAACATGAAAGGAAGTATTTCTAAATCAAAAAGTACCTAATTATTTACTACATACATAGGTACATTAAATATTTTATTGTAAAAATTGGTTTAAAAAAATCATTACGTACATGAAAGTTTTCAGTCACATTTCCTAGAAGTATACTTAAGAATACTCACTCCAATCATGAGCCCAGCAGCGGGACAGATAGGATAGTAGGTACGTTTCTGAAAATCTTACATACGTCACAAAGTAGATAAGTAGGTAAATACGTCAAAGCTAATAAGTATAACAAATTCAATTATATTATTCAAACATGTACCTACTTATTATGGTTAAGACATCAGAATCAATTATTATTCTCCAACCGAACTTATCTTCTGAGTTATTTATCATTATGATCTCGATCACAAAAAGAGAATGTTACAGAATAACTTATTTAAAGTGTGCAGAGGATTGTAGGCTTTATTAGGAGGGAGGTAAACGTACGTCCCGCGTAAAATTGAACCTCGATGCTTGGAGCGATTTCGATTTGGGATACATGAATGCGTGCAAAGGATTTGGACTGTTTACGACTTCGTGGGTGGTTGTAGGCGTGGCATCTTCCATCCTGCTTACACGTCAGGATCCTGGGCATGGCTCTTTCACCCACGGCCGCTCCCACAGGACCTTCTTGTTAATATATTTTTTGCTCCTCACAGCTCGCTTTATGAAATGGTCAGACAGGCAAATATTTACTCACGCTTTTGAAAATCTTGTAATCACATACAGTTGTGAAAGGTACCTTCAATCACTGTTGAGTTGTTAATTGTGTTTAAGCCGCTATAGTTACGGTCCATTATCATTATCAGCTGTTGTCAAGGTTTATTGAAGTGGTTGTACACATATTGTATGCTTCATGCTGGTTTCTCTAACGCATCTTTTACTTCTGTAAGGAAGGTTCCCTTAAGGGAAGTGACCTTATGTGTTGGTTTAAAAGGTGTGGGGTCAAGGCAACGACATTATAAATTAAGCTTTTTCAAAAAATAACATTTTGCTACAAATATTCATGGGCTTTCACGACCATTTAAAGTGGATGAACTTGCTCAAAACCCGATGACTGTAGGTAGATATTAACCGAGATTAATAATTTCGACTGTTTGTACATAGCACATATTATAGAAAAGCTGTAATTAGGGGAACTACCTATTTAATAACGCAATAGTTACCATAACATTGATTTTTTCTGTTTTTCTGTGTGATCCAGATGCGGCCTACCAATTTGGATGTGGTTTTCACTAATTCATTTCACAACTTTGAGCTAATAAAGTGTTTGTTGTAAGGTCAATTGGTTCACTAACAATAATTAAACGATTGTTTAACAGCGAAAAATAATACCTAGAAGTGTAACTACCGATCAAAAATAGCGCTATGAATACTAGGCTGTCTTAGACCTCCTACGATTTATACTAACCAATCCAAAATATATTTTGGATCTTTAAAGGAACTAAAGGCTAACTTAAGGAAAATCAAAGTTGACCAAAACTTTAATAATTTTAATAATATTAGGTATGTCTACTTATTTTATATTCATTACTTATATTATATAATATTATATTAAATCGCCTTACAATTAGTAAATTGATCCTATGGTAATGCTTATGTCTCGATAGACAATAAATAGGTATCATAACATCAGCTTCATTTTAAGAACACCTACTAACTTAACCTTAACTTAGCTTGCGTAAGCTTTTTTTTCTTTGCGTAAGCTTTTTTTCTTCTGGGCTACCCCCAGAAGAAAAAAAGCCGAAGGAAGAATCTCCTTTTTTAAAAAAGGTCATTTGATGCGTAAACCAATTTCAGTGTTGCTTTGATATAGATAAATACCTGACCGCAATCGCGCACCAAAATAACCCCAAACGTTTACAAGCTCACTTAATAATTAATTGTTCTACAATATTAATGTAGGTACTACAGAACAACACTCGAATACAAAAAAACTATAAGTTTTTTGCGTACCCTTCTACCACCTTCTACCGTAACAGCGATTACACTTACCCATTTCAAGGGGTAAAGAGTGACTCATTCGAAATGATGGCGTGAATCACCGTTCCATACACATTAACCGCTACTTTTAACGATAACTCGATAAAGTGGCAGACAAATGTCCACGACGAAACGATTGTGCCGTCTGTAACACCCGACAATTTCATAGAAGGCGCAATGAAACATCTCATCTCACGAAGATTTAAAATCCGAGTATTATGTGAAATAAATAAAACAATACATTGTCGAAAAGTAAACAATGGCTAATGGTCCGAGTGCTTCTGCACAGAATATTATTAAAGAAAAGCGCCTTCTTCGAGCCGCCCGCACTGGCGCTTGCAGGACAATGGCGATTATTTATCTAACGTGCAGACAAAACAAAAACACTGCTCCCCGACATTACACCATAGTGAAAAAAATGACAGCGACACTCGGGGAAAGTTAACAAGCGCACAAAACTTGTGGTTGAAGATTTTAAGATAACGCAAATACGCATTTTAAAAGCATACGGTGTACGGTACCTTTTTGTGTATGCGTCCACATTGTGCAGTAAGCGCTTTATGTACAGTTACTTTTATAAAAATGACCCCGAACCAGCTAATCCTTATCGGTACTTCACTTGAAATATGTTACTTTTATATTTATCGCGGAAAATGCTACTTTGTCTACATAGCTTTTACTAACTTATTAATAAAACAATGGCTAGAAAAGGTAAAGCTGCACTAAATTATGATATATGACGGTACTTCACGTACCTATAAATTTTATTTATCGGTTTCTAATTTTTACCTTTAAATTTTCTAATTTTTACCTTTACCTTTTGTAAATTTTATGCATAAGTACTGACATAAGCAGAACTGGTCGCGGATGTCTATTCAAGCATCCTTGTCAGAGATGTGCTTCGTATTACTGCACTATTTATTGGGCACATTTTTAGTGGTGATTTACAAGCCTCTATCCAACATTGAGATAGGTACAATGAAATACTTTAGTATAGGTCAATCCATAACTGTCAGTGAGACAGCCGTGGCTGGGCACGAATCTCTTCTCACAATGCGGATTGGCGGACTTCACACACCATTGACAATATTATGGAGAACACTCAGGTCTTAGAGTATTATACAGTAGTTAATATAATATATACTTACTCTAAGTCTCAGGTGTACAGATTTCGTACAGATAATAGATACTCAGAGAAGAATATAGTCCGGGGACTTACTGAGCTTCAATTGTTCTAACTTCTGAACTTAGAAAACATTCATAGCGTTATTGAAGAAAACGGCGGTGATCTGTGATCGTATTTAACACGATGTGTGTGGCCTGCCACCTAGCAATTGCCTGGTGTGGAGAACTATGTCATTATTAGATGAATGATGACGATAAACTCAATTATGTGGTATGTAATTATTTTAACCTTCTAAAATACTAATTAAAACTTACATAATTGCAGTATCGAAGGTTTTTATCGATGCGGTTAATTTGTTCTGGTAAAGGTGCCGAGGGTGGTGGCGCTATGTCACTATTTTGCCTCGTATATTAAGGCTTTTGTAACCAAAGTAAGCGCCACTATAAAAAAATACCGACGGAAGTAAGCTCACAAAGCGAATGCCAACGAGCAAAAAATCGACAAAAAAACTGCATTATGCGATCGAGTGGGAGGCTTCGACCGCTCTTGTAAAATTTATAACAGCTCTATTTTGTTTACCTGCTTGACTTCGCTTTATATTGTGCAGTAATTGGAGGCATTTGACGATGAGTTATTAATTTATTGACCGTAGTTTCGCTTTAGTTTTTATGGAAGTGCTAAAACGTTCGTCATCCTTGGTCTTTGTTGACAGACGCTTGTGCAAGAATTTCTTTTAGTTTTATTTACAAACGAAGAAGGTATTTAGTGTTTGCTTTTAAGTCTACATATTTATTGAGGTAATTAACGATCTTTTATAGGTCGCGCGTTGCACAAAGATTATTGTGGATTGATTAATTAAATAAGTCACAGGTATGCTTCGTAGTTCACATGGTCCGTTTGGCTTAAGTTCCCCGATGACATGTTCCATGGTTTTTATTAGTCATCTTTCTATACTTGAAGATGGCCTGTCCGCTGGCCAGTAACATTTTGTAGAAACACCTGAAACCTGTGTAAGACTCCCTTGTCATCATATCTCTCCTCTCCTCTCCTCAAACCCGCACCTGACCACTCCACACCGCGCTTCACCAGCTCCCCACACCTCACCTCGCTTCATCACACCTCATATTACCATTTCCTGCTGATCCAGCTCCTTTTTTATTGCGCAGTTGTTTTATTACAGGAATAAAATTCCTCTGTTACACTAGTATTAGTAGTAGTAGTAGTAGTAGTAGGTATTAGTAACTAAAGGTGCGTGTAGGGATTTGAGCCCAGGCCCTCCAGTCCGGGAGTCGACATTCTAACCACTCCCCTACCACTGCTTACCTAAGAGAGTGCGCGCACGGGGGACATTTGTCTGCGTGACATAAAAGTTTTTGTCTTTGTTGCGTCGCGTTTCCAAAGTGGGGTGCGCTCACGAGGGCGACAGTGACAAAACTTTTTTGATATGGAAGCGTCAATGGAACGACGATCTGGCTTGTTAACCATTGCGCCATCCGTATCGTCAATGTGAACGGAGAGTGACAATTTGGTCACCGACGTCGGTCGGCAGACATAAAAGTCACCCAGTTGTCGCGTCGTAACGTGCGCGCACCTCCATACATATTATCCAAGGACTTGATAAGAGCGACGAAACAGTCACGGCGGCAAAAGTCCCCCGTGCACACTCTCTTACTGTTTTTGTTTTCATTGAGCTAATTGGCATTGTTGGGGTGTTCAAACGTTTAAATGTAACCCTATCTAGATCTTTAATAACAAATGCTATTTGTACGTACCTACCGATAAGTAATGCTTTAAATCTTTTTCTAAATCCAGTTACCATTTTATTTATAACTGTAAAACATACTAATATAATGTTCGGAAATTCTTTCGCATCTTATGGACATGTGGTTCTTATGGACCTACTCGTACCATACGGGAACACGACGGGTGACTAGGCCCGAGTAAACACAGGTATCCCAGCAGCGCTCCCGTTACGGTGGGCACGTTCGATCTCTTATCTCTCTTATTATTATAAAAACAAATACTTTTTTTTACATATTGAGTTGTGAAAAGTATAGTTAGGTACTTCATAAATTTAAACTTTTGTCATCACGGATACTAAACGATTCAACTCACAATTTTTTTAATTCGATACCGATATTTTCACCCAATTGTACTAATAATTTTGTAATGTACCTATGTAGATCACTATCACTACGTCAAAACATGATCAAGACAATTTTTTTACTATAAGCCATTTACATGGTCAAACTTTTGATTGTCTATTTTTTGGCAAAATAATATTAATATTTGAAACGATAATCCTATATAAGTAATTAATTTATTAAAAGGACATAGTTCCTAACATACGAGTAAGTTCCAATCTCGTTCCAATCCACAAACATCAGATATGAAGAAAATCTAGATTTAAGTAAGTACAACTCATACTAGCTTCTATTCCCCATACAATGTGGGTTGGGCTACTAAGTCATAAATGACCTTTAAAGTGACAGTAGAGTTGTCAAATTTTGAGAGCTAATAAATAAACATCGAGTGATCAATTTGGCATCATTAACTCAATTTCGACATGAGTGTGGGTTGGAACGTTTTTCAGAAACTACGTCCAAAAATCCATTGAATTAATTAAAGCACAAATAGTATATCCTAACCGGGAATACATTCGAACTTCACAGCCGCCTATCAACAGTGTTTCTGTTGTTGGAATTTGTGCCTCCACTAAATGATTATTCTCCTTGTTTTATTTTCGTCTGGGCTCCCAATCGAAACGTTAAAACATTATTACGACTTGTACGCGTATCGCTCTTACCACGGCACGATGATTACGTTGTATGATTGTTTGTATATCTCTGGTGGAGTATTATGCCCGGTTCCTATATTTAACCAATCGCTAAACCGATCGTTTTCGAGTTACCGGTAACGAGTCGTTAAAGTCGTTCTTTATAATCTTTTCTTTTAGGAACATTATTTTAGTTCCGCCTCGTAGATAGTTCTAGTCTACTATCCGTAAGCAAAACGAATCGTTTTTCGAATATAGGTAGAAACCGAGAATAAGAGTGTAGGGAGAGAATCTACGAGTAATTTTTGCTTCTGATCTTCTACATCTGTATTGGGGTAGACAAGAATGTATTAAGTGGGTAGCAGTGTAGACACTTAGGTATGTCAATAAATAAAATACATTTATTAGTAGCTTTGCATCGAAGCATAGATAAATATATATTATTATATTAGGAAAAGCAGCTAAGTTGGAATAAAAAATCAATCAAGTTCAAATTTGGATAAATGAAATATAAAAGCACTTATCATTTTTTTTGTGAAAATACGGTTGTATGTGCATTCAAAAAACTTAATTTGTTTAACCCAACTTAAACTTGTATGTTGAAAAGTACCTGGTCGACAAACGAACAGACGAGCCACCATGGACATCATTAACACCAAGGGCATAACCGACACGTTGCCGACTTATAAGAAAACAAAAAGCTGCGTTTTTCTCTATTTTCTTTATTGCTTGCTTATCCTATTATACGCCAATATAACTTATATATTTCTTAGGCATAAAACGAAAATATTAGGGCAAAATATTAACTACAATTTCTATAGTGCTATGATAATTAAATGTCTGGATTTTTCAATATTATTTATAAGAAGCGTAAAAATGGTTACACATCGTGTTGCGTGTCAAGTGAAGAAGTTCAAGATCTCTATGGCACCTGTAGACGCATGTGCCATTTACATTGTAAGGCCTCATTTACATGATACCAGTTTCTTGCCTGTTGCATACAATAAAAATTTCTTATGCAATTATTGTATTACATTTTATTGCATTTTCTCTGCATTTGCAAACATGAGTGCAGTGAGTGAGAGTGTCTTGATCGTTGCTGCTCTTCATAAGCACGAAATATTGAGAAAACAACGTAAAAATATAAATTATTGCTCTTGCATGTACAAGAAAATGGTATCATGTAAATGAGGCTTAATGCTCGCGCAGCTTCCAACCTGAACGATTAGTAGGGGAATGCCGTCTGCATACTTACCAACTCGGCTTAACTGATAATACCTATTGTTAATAAAATAAACATCGGTACCTACTGCAAAAAAACTAGGAATTAATTAAATGTGGTCACTTAAACTAATTCGGTTAAGTAAATAAAAACTTGTTGGTAAAGTTATCTGAACATACAGTTACAACTAGTCCAGGTCGAATACTAGATAAAACGTTGTCAGTGGTGTCCTAGGTGCGTAACAGTAAAATAACATCTGTACACACAAATACGTGATTGATTCCGGCGCGGGGCGCGGGCAGGGGGGAGGGGGGAGGGGGGGGTGTGCAGCGGCAGTGACCGCTGCAGCCAGGTGCGTGCGGCCATCGACACCATAAAATTAATAACCCGTCGAGCCTCCTAACCAATGCACTCTTGAGCCTCATGCGCACTTCACACATGATGCATTCGAAAACGCGCGCTTCATCTACGTTTATTCACTTCCCACCAAAAGCTTAATTACTGTACGCACCTGTTGCTGCATTGGGGCAGCCGGGCAACCTGTCCAAGATACTTGAATATTTCTGACAGTCGTTTGGTAGGTGGGTAGGTACACGTTTTACTTGTTTTTGACGGTTATAATTTTTTTTAATTATTTTTCATTAATGACAATACATTATAAATAGGTACCTACCTACCTACTCTTTTATACTATTAAAATATATTGCTTACTATATACCTACTGGTATATAAACTATTAGGTATTGCTAATTATAATTCTATTATTTTTTCTAATATCTAGTAGCCAGGTAAATATTTGTTAAATCTCATAACATTGCTTATTTTTATTTTTTCTGTTCGTTTGTTTCCGCTAATTTTAGAAACAAGAACTGTCTTGCACACAATTTTAACTGATGTAGGTATCCTTGTAAGATTGAGGTATAATTTTGTGTTGTTTTATTTCATAAAAATGTATGTCAATTTAAAGTCGTAGACATAAATATTTGACGGTAGGAATATAAACCCAATTGAAACGAAGGCGGGTTACTGGTTATTATTATAATTGCATTGTCATCGTAGGTACATATTTACGTAAGTACCTACCTATATATGTCAAATATCATCTCAATCGCAAGCAATAGTTCCAAAAAAAATTTTTTTAAGAAAGCAAGTTATCTATAATTAATTATTTATTGCGTAAATATAATTATTATATTAATCGTTTCATTAAGACGTATCATTATGTGTTTCATGGTAAAATAATTTTAAACGGTCAATCTATCCCACCTGCGAAAACCTCCCGGTATTCGCGACACGCGACGACCACGCCGCATCTTTCAACAATAGTCTTCTAACTCTTTTTTTATCCTACCAACCAACAGTTAAACCTTTATAAACACACCGCATTTGGACAATTTATCAAAAGGTATGACAAAGGAATAATAGCCATTTTAGTTCCCACAAATTAAATTATCATTGGTCCTTTCAACTCATTGTGCTTCATTCAGGGTTGATGTTAAATTTGTATTTAATAGCGGCTCGAGAGGCGCGGGGCGCAGGGCCAGAGGAACCGACTCCGCCGAGACGGTGCGTCTGCCTGATAAAGGAGGATTTCATCCGCTCGATTTAGCATGAAATTGGAACACAAAGTGAATAAAGCCACAAGATTGTAAACATTATGAGGTTCCTCTTTTTTATTGCGTGGATTCGGCTTATTTACGGTTTTCTTTTTATTGGTCACTAGTGCCTGTTTCGAACTCCCTATTTATTACCTTGTTAACTCTAGTTAACGAACTGCTCGCCCAGGACCAATTCGATGCTTGCGATTCGGTTAATTGGAAGTTTATCGCTGTACCCCCGCACACGTAATTGATTCGCGCTACTCGTACGTGTTTACGAACTATGGCTCTCCGAACAGTAAATTGAAATTAAATTGGAGAAATTCCAAAACAGATAGGTACCTATTTAGAATGTGATATTTTAAAAGCTCGTAAAGTGGAGGCGAGTGTAAATCACGAGTGCGGTGCGTTCCCACGCGGCCGTGTAGCGTTCCTTCCACCAGAATGAATGACTCACTGAACTCAAAGCTCCATTTCCACAAGTCATAGTGCAATTAATAATATACGGCATCCTGTCGAATTATCTCTCGTCGTGGCAGGGGTCCGGGCGGCTTTAATTTACCACAATGGAAGTGGGTTCTGAGAAGCGTTGGTCGGCGAGGCGGGCCGATTCTTCGACGAAAACAAACAGAAAATAATTATCATAAAGATGAAGAGCGGCCGCTCAAGCCTCGCCGCTGCTAATGGGAGCCCACCTGGCAGCCCGGCCGGCTCCCCTCGCCTCACACACGCGCATACACGCTTACACATTCCATTCGTTGTAACCCATGCAGCATGCAGCGGAGTCATGTTCCCCGCACCGACCCGCGCCCTACCCTACATTTTCAGTTTACATAAAAAAGTGCTACACGTAGTGTAATTACAGCACAATGTTCAACGTTTCAAGGACAATACCTACACTCGGAGTACTCTTATTTTATAGACATTAGGGAGGTTGGCTTGACGATATTGATATAATTAGATAAGATATTCTATCATAGTGTGGGTACATAACTTATATTCAAAAAAGAAAATGCTCCCATTTCCTCTAAGTTTTTTGTAACTAGGTACAAAAGGCTCTCAAAAAGTTTTGTACAGTAGGTACCTATCTACATAATAATATCTGCTATTTATGTACTTTTCAAAGTACTGTTCTTCATACTCTGTAGTTTCATTATTCTAAAGTAACTTTGAAAATACTTTTGTCATTCTCAATCTCTGTCTGATTAAGAGTCAGAAATCGTTACTTCGTAAGCAGCCACGGCTCTTCGGCGTTCGATAAAAAACTTTCGTGTAATTTTTTCTTTCATTAGGTATTCAAGAGGCAATTGCTGGAAGCTAAGTTATGGTTTTAACACCAGATTCCGTATGAATTCCGCAACTTGATTCCTCGAAGTCCTTCCTTTGGTCTTCTCTTCTTAACTTAAAATTAACTTACTACAACATCAAGCACATTAATACGAGCATCAGTGCGCCATTTTACTGTGTCATCACCAGTAACAAGAATAATCAAGTCAGGTAATACATCGTTCCAATTTCGTTTGAGCAACCTAATTCAATATAATATTTTAAATATTATTATTATTAATATTTTAAATGTTATTTTACTCTAAAATAAAATAACCACCTATCCCAGATATAAACCATTTAATAAAAGAGCAGAGCGCACTATGTCCGCTTAATAAAAGGCTCAACACTTTTAATTTTCTTCTGCCAACTCTTTAGGAACACATAAAGCACGTTCTCCCCAATTCGCACACGCTCATTTAACGAGCTGATGCGACCTACATAAACTAATTATGGCTAGGATATCAACGTAACGTCGTCGTACAAAAATGGTGGGTCGATGAAAGAATCGAGCTTAGAGAGTAAATGAAACGTAATGAACATTTTGGATATCGTTATGTTTTATCGATTGTAACGTTAAAAAAACTATGGCTTAACTACTATTTATTAGCACAAGTAATTTAAACAAGTAACACTTTAAGCAGTAAATATCAATTCGATATTTTATTGCATGATCGCTTGGCGTAAAAATTGAAGATGGGTGTCGAAAATATGCATGGTCTCACTAAAGCAATGTTGCGTAATGTGTTGTCAACAAGAAAGCTTTGGGTTGAGTTAAAGATGGTGAACCTATAGGAATATATAGTGTATTGTGTAGGTATGGTGAAATAACTTTGAATTTAAATTTCTACCTTAATCAGCCTGAAAACTTACGCCCACTTTCCCGGACTTGAAGAAATTGTTTTTATTGGTTTTATAAAGGAAAGAGAAAATTCAAATCTGAAATACTTACTTAAATTAAATAGTTTAGTTCTTACCAAGGTAGTAACAATTTATTGCATTAAACTCTATCGGCTGTAACTTACGCGATAAAAATTTTAAAACTGTCATGATCATGATATAAAGGCAAATATTTATTAAAGGCCGGTTGAAACTGAATTCTTTTTTGAATGCATCGTTAGATTCACATCAACACTTTATTAAAATATAGGTACTTATTCTTTTAATCAGTTATTGATTATTATGAAACCCAAATGAAACTGAATTTACTACGTAAGATTTTAAAAACAGTTTTTCATCAACACTTAGGTTTTATTTGCACTTGAAATGGTTTGTTTATGTTAACTAATTTCAAGGAAGGTCGGATTTAACTGGCTCTCGGTTGCCAGCTAAGAAGACTCTACTTTTAGCTATTTTAAAATAAATAGCGCGTCTGTTACCTACATATAAATTGGTTGGTAGGTTTTCCAACATACCTAAATATATCTACGTTCCGTAACTTCGATGGAAGAAATATCCAATATAAAAAACGTGTCCCATCCTTGAGTTGCTCTAAGTTAAGAGACTACTTAGGTACTTCATTTTATCTAAGGTATGCGGGGATGTTTACGGTACTTTTTCTTCAGAAATACTTGGTATTTTATGTAAAATACTTAGTAGAAAATATGTAAACATAATTTTTGTTGCGTGATTTTTGGTGGAGTGATCAGGTCCAGGGAAACAAAATATTAAATTAATCAATCAAGACTTTCTGTTTCAAATTGGGTCAGCTAAGAAAATATGTTTTTTGTTAATCGTCATAATTATTACATACACGGCAGAGTTCGGCTCATATAAAGCCCAACGGCTTGCGACGATCTTGAACGATGAAGTGAACGACCGATTTAGGTAAGCATCTGCGGCCGAGGTCGGATGAGGACTGGTATAGGCGAAAATTTCTGTAGCATTTCAGTGCTTCGGAGGGCGCGTAAACCTTCGGTGCCTGTTGTTATTATTCGTTGAGGTCAGTCATTAAGAGCCATGACGGATACATTCCAACACTTGTACGGGCCACTAACCCCTCTAGTGGAGTATGTATGTAGACTCGAGGTCTCCTTAGTTTAAAGGAGATACCCGAGGTACCCGTTCCTTGCAGTGGCATGAACCCAGAGTTCGGTGAGAAAACGCTAATATAAAGATCCTCACGCCATTGCCGCATTCTTTGGCCAGCAGGGTGCACGACGTGCAGGGAACATTGGACTCAAGGATTAATAGAGGGTCTAGTACACCAAAACAAGAACATACCTATTTTATACGAATTGTTTATTAACACAAATATGATTTTTTACTGGTGTTATTTCTTTACTTAATTTTTAATGTTTCTGAAATAGACTTATATTACCTATTATAGAAGATAGAGCAGTAGTAGGTAGAGCAGTGCTGGCTACGATCTCACTTCGCGGCGATAACTTTGTCTTGTCAACAATTTAACACCGTGACGCTATCGAACTGTGAATACTCAAGATAAAACGCTCTAAGGAATTTTTGAAGGGTGACTACTTTGTTTTTCTTTTTCAAAGCGGATGTTTCAGAGCAGTTTTTGCGAAGATTCCAACCGGCCGACGGTATCAGTCGGGTGGTCCATTAAAACTGGAACAATGGCCCACTCAGTCTCTATTGCCCACTTTATCTAAGTTTGACGCAGATTATGTGAATTCTGTCGGCGTCTTTTCCAACCTACTTATGGAGGCAAAGTCATTAGGCAAAGATTTTAACACAAGCATGGACATATTAAATTACATGCTTAAAGTAGGTATCTACATATTTTATGTAGATAAGTGATGAAGTGCTACGTGTTTTACATACAGAACAAAGTTAAGTACCTAAGTAGTTGTTGAACATTTTCTAAAAAATATTTACTGCATTCCGAAATGATGAGGCATAACAAGATTAATTTGTTGAAAACATTCTTAATTTAAGGCTTGCCTATAAAATATCTGAAAGTCAATAAATAATAATATTTAATTAGGTATATAATTATATAGCCTATAGGTAGGTAATTTTAAAAATATGATTTTAAAACGGGTCCATTCAGCAGTTTCGAGATTTTAGTTAGGTATGTACCTAATTATTTAAAATGTAAAGGTAAACAAAGAAAGGTCACTGATAGAACAATTTCGACCTGACTCCTTCAGGATAATGAAATGTAGGTAACCGGTCGAATAAAATGTAGGAAATCGGTAGGTATCACTAATGATATTATAATTTAAAAAAGCGCATCATAGTCTGTTGCTGAAGTGAAAAACATTTGGAAAGACGAACAATTTCTGTTTTCAGTGAATAGGTAATAGAAGGTCGGAGACACGGAGACCTTCCAATTTGAAAGGTTGACCATGACGTTTTTAATGTTGGTTTAGAACTTTAGACGAATGGACTATGATAGAGCATGATGGAGACGGAGAGTATTTTGAAAACATGTTAATTTGTACCTAGTACAATAGTATGTTGACCCTTATTTGATGTTTTTATCCGTAACAATAAAAACTCGTCAATAGCTAATAAACAAAAAAAAAACAGGAATATCGGTCCACAAACGGATGGAAAATGGGGTGTAACCCTTTTTCTCTGAGCCTATTTAAATATTTATTCTACCTTTTTAACGGCACCAATGTTAAAACTCCAACGTTATACCTACCTATTACCCTATATCTAATTGAGTACGTACTTATTGGTGTTGGGAGCTTTAACAATATAATAATATGAGACTATCACAAAACCTTCGGCAACAAATCTTTCCCAAATTGTTTCAGATGAATATAAACAGTAACATCCTTTAGTATTTACTTTTCATAAAGCATGATTTAATCTTACACCGACCTACACGAAAAACACGCCAGCGTGTTTGTAAACGAACCCGAAAAGACGGCCAGGAGCCTTGAGAAGTGCAGCTAACATGTTCCATCCTAACCCATTTCCACAAGGTAAATTAAGCTTTCATCGCACCACCATAAACTCAAACTTCAAAAGCAATTTTGTGTCGATTATTGCCGCAAGCGCGATGTTGTGGCGTAAAAATTGTAACTTTATAAAGATATTAATAAAGTTCAATTTACATTTATGTATCCCTCGAAAGTTCGGAACCGAACACAAATCTGTTTACTCGTTAATCACGCTCGTTGTTTGAATAAACTTCTATTTTGAAGCGTTACCGTGAAGCGCTCGCGGAGATTCGCGCTAAATATTGTTTCGCCGTAAATGTGGGAGCTAACTGCGCATTGTTATTAATCTTTTACATAACAATGCTTCCTCGTGTTATGTGTTATAACAAGAAATGTAGGTCTTTAGTGTATTTGCAAGTCTTATTTTATTATTGATCGCAATCAGCGCAATCTTCGTATTGCCCATTACATCAAGACGAGGATCTCAAACATGAATGACCAAGATTTTACTAGGCGACGGTACCTACGGGTTGCTTTTAAAAAAATGATGTATGTGTACATTGTGTTATAGGGTTTCACCGATTGCGACGTTTGACCAGTCAAAAAAAGCAAGTAAAAATTTTAAAAAAATTCTTCGTGTATTTCGGTTTGGCCCAATGGTTCGCATGTAGAGAATGCACTGAGCATTGCGCTTGCCATTTGATCTTTATTAACTTATGTTGTAGACAATAACGGTTAGATAGTTAAATATAATTTAGTAAAATCTATCTATTGATGACTGATTATAATGTAACGATCCTGTGACTTAGTTGTCAGCGGGCCTGTCTGAGAAGAGAAGGGTCTCGGGTTCGATTCTCGGCAGGGGCAGACATTTATACGGCAGATAAATGTTCTCTGGTCATGGGTGTTAGTTACGTGTTATTTGTATCGTTCATGCCGCCCACGACACAGGGAATCCTAGTGCGGAGGTATGACTGCTTAGCGTTTTTTATTGTAATAAAAATATTATTATACTTATAGAAAATGCATGGAAAAATTCTCACTAGGAAAACGAAAATTGAAATTTAGTTGATGATAATTTCTTCCCTACGTTATATTTATAAGTAGGTACCTAGGTATCTATGTATTAAATACAAATGAATAATTCAAAACGCTGCCCACTCATAGCCCCACGCTAGGATTTTTTGTGGTCAAGCATTAACTTATAGTAAATAAAAAAGACCAAGAACAGAAATTTAAAATCATCATTGAAATATTCGCCTCGCTGGGAATCGAACCCGGGAATCTTTGAACAGCGGTCCATCATAGTGACCATTGCGCCATACGTCAATGTTAGCATTTACCAGTGTAAATCAAACTATCATCTCATAATAATACTTTATTAATCAAAATTCTTACATTATGTCTTAAGACTTATTCCTATCTAACAGGTATTCTGAAGTAAATTCTACGACTTCCTACAAAAAAGTTAAAACGATTCTTGTATTAAGAAATCTTGTACAGAATTATTGTAACGGTCAGGAAGGATTTCTGTGAGTTCATTCCTAGTCAGCCAATTGATTTTCGATTTACTTGTTGCCTTCCCGCTTTTGTAGTTGGCGTAGTAGAAGAAAATCTGTAACGGTATAAAAACAACATACATTGAATATTTTATTCGTAGGTAAAATGGAACAACTGTCGGTTTCTAAAAACTGTTTTCGCCGTCGTTTTTAACAAATACCCACCGTGAGTGGTCTTAGAAGCAGAAGCGGCCAGAAACTTTAAACTTGTGTCAAATAATCTTTCATCCATCGCCATATTCCACTTTTGCCGCGCTTTTGAACGTCATATTGTTAGTTGAATTTAAAGCAACTACTTACTGTATATTCTTCTGCAAATTTTGTGATAAAACAAACAGTAGTTGTTTTTTGTTTCATTTTAAATTCAACTATTATCTATTAAAAAAAAGCACATCAAAATCCGTTCCGTAGTTTTAAAGATCTAAGCACACATAGGGACAGAGAAAGCGACTTTGTTTTATACTATGTATAGTGATGATATGCGGAACATAACTAGTTAAAAGTGCGGGATAAGCTATTGTTAGTTTTATTCAAAAAGTTTATTCTTGATTTCTTTTAGCATAATCTCATCAAATAGTTCTAAGTTCTCAAAAAAAGACTTTGGCCACTTACCATCATGTGGCTCGTCTGCTGATTTTTCGGCTATTTAAAAAAAAGTAGGAGTAAAGCTAAATAAAATAAATTCAGCAGAATTAATTCAAAGTAACAAAATGATTTCGGTTGTAGTCACTAGAATAAATAGATAAATTATAATACTCGTAAATAGAGATGTGTAGGTAGTAAGTAGATAGTACATTGAAGGAACAGTGTCTAATCGCCACGGCCAACTGAGATACCGTATTAGCAAACCTTAAGATTCACTATAACATCTTTAAGTTTAAAATTATATGTCTGCTTATAACTGATACGGAAAATTATGTTTACTCAGAACTCACAGAGTTAAGGACTGCGCACAGTACAACGACTCCACGACCGACAGACGAAAACGCGACTAAAACTTTGACAAAGCTAACATTCAATTATGAGCCTTATATCTTTGAAAGTAAGGTTGAATTTCGAACTTATACTTAAAAGCCCTGTACGGCCCCTCCCCGCCCTACACCCATAGCCGTTCCGTTTCGAGACCAACGCGTCGACGTTGCGTTGACGACTCACCGTAGACGAGTAGTCCACGCGTCGACCGACACAATGACTAAAGGAGTGCGCACATTACACCAACTCGACGTCAACTCCACTCCGACTCCACTCCGTTTCAACTCCGACGTTCCGTTCCGCGATCAACGCTTCATCGACGTCAACTCGACTCCGTCTCCACTCCGTTTCAACTCCGACGTTCCGTTCTAGGTACATTACGTCATTGTGTCGGTCGACGCGTGGACTACTCGTCTACGGTGAGTCGTCGACGCGTTGGTCTCGAAACGGAACGGCTATGGGTGTAGGGCGAGCCGTATAGGTATATTAAGTATAAGTTCGAAATTCAACCTTACCTTCAAAGATATAAGGCTCATAATTGAATGTTAGCTTTGTCAAGGTTTTAGTCGCGTTCTCGTCTGTCGGTCGTGGAGTCGTTGTACTGTGCGCAGTCCTGTAATGTACCTAGAACGGAACGTCGGAGTTGAAACGGAGTGGAGACGGAGTCGAGTTGACGTCGATGAAGCGTTGATCGCGGAACAGAACGTCGGAGTTGAAACGGAGTGGAGTCGGAGTGGAGTTGACGTCGAGTTGGTGTAATGTGCGCACTCCTTTACTCTGTTTAAAGTATTGCCGAGTAGCAGTGGCGTATGTTTTTTCTAATGATAGCTTGTTTTTAATGTGCGCATGTAAACTGTTCTGGGTAAGAGCTATCGATTACGGTTTTTACGTAAACAACACGCTTGTACCGACTATTTGCAAAATACAAGTTGGGACGTACCTACTCGTAGGTAAGTACGGTCGCGCACAGACATGGGATAATTTCCTTTGTGCAGGTGTTCCTACTAACTTAATTATACGTGTAAGCTCCTGTATGGAAGTCTGGTGTTTCCTTTCATCATTTTTAAGAAGAAATTGTGTTTCTAAATAGGTGATTCCCTACTTGTAAGTAGGTACTGGTTCAAAATATGTTTCTACAAAAAGTTATTTCAATCTTTATTACAATTCTAACGTAAACAACGGGTGTTAATGACAACATTTTCATTTTAATGAGAATATAACCTTTGTACTTATTTTTAATTATTGATTTCTTAACTAAAGTTTTGTTGCTTTTGCCGAGGCTACTTATACCTTAATTACGTGTCTTAGTTGATTTTCCACTGAGTCATAACAAGGTAAATTGATTAAACATATGGGTTACAAACACCATTTGATTACTGGTTATAATAAATAAGTTGATTTATTATAAGAAAAATTATTCAATGACAAATGACTCATATCATTTCATAGTAACCAGCGCCACCTTCCGTAAACGCCGGCACTTACATAAGGTATGGTGTAATTCTGATGATAATATTCCGATTGATGATTATTTTTTCTACACTCTGTAGTATTCGTATTACTAATGTCACGAGTAAGTCCTTGTCTGTATTCCTAATGCAATTATATAATTCATCGAATTTCCACACGTCTACGCAATTACCCAAGCATTCTAGCAAAGTTTAAAGTATGTTACTTACAACAAAATATGTTGTTCCTTGTTATATTAAATTGTTTTTTTTTTATATTTTATTCCGTCCGAATAATAACTTTCCCAATACTCATGCCCCTACTAGGATTAGTAAGTGGATCGCAGGTGGTAATTAGGTACAAACAACCACGCAAAGAAATAATAATTAAATATATATCATAATTGTTTGCTGACGAATTATAATACAAACCATCATAAATAGTATTATAAACTATCTGCAAGCACTTCATCGATACTACGCTCATACACACACAACCATACATACAGTATTAATTAATTTTTGGTCAGTTCGTTAGTACCTACGTACTTATTAGGAATAGGGCAGGAACTGTTAGTTGTAGGTAGTTAGTCCTGTTAGGACTGTTGATGTTAGTAATAGTCCAATTAGTAACTGTTAGTAAGTCTCTAATTCGGTCACAGCTGTGTTGCTACAATTGAGGACTAAGATATTCGCCTCGAAAAAGTGTAAACGGAAATTAGAGCATTCTTGGCGGGGGCATTTCCGTGCGTCCAGATGTAATTGTAAGCTGTAATTAAGATTACATTTTGCCAATCTCTGAACATAAGTTACGTACCTTAGCTCCGACTTTTCCGTTTATTTCAGACGGATACTTGTACTTGTAAAATCCACATGGTGCGTTTGACAGAAACTGCACCTTTAACTCTGAGCCACATTGCTCTGAAACGATTCTTTCTGCACTCTGAAACAAACATTACTTACTCATCATTACCGAACTTGCTTGAATAAATGACCATATACACATGATGAAAGATATTTTGTTTTTTTGCACACGTCACGACAAGAAATACACGCGGCTGGTAAGAAGTCGTATTGTACATGTACCTAGACATAAATATATTTTACACTTAAGTTATTACACATAAATTATTTTCATTTATTTATAATAAAAAAGTTTTTAATATGTTTTAACTTAACTGTGTCCTGCTCAGTGCTTACCTGTCTCAGAGTCTCCCCTTCTCTCCAAAGGCCCTGGGGCAATACAGTTTTCACATCATTTCCCAGTTTCAGCTGCGTTGTGAGTACTAAGTGCCTCTGTAAACATCTATCGGTTGTTGTCTTGTCACTTTTTTTATCTGCTTCTAAAATCAAAGTCATTGAAAAGAATAGGATAAGCTAAAACAAAATTAGAAAGATTTAAACGAGTACCGATGCTTGGTGTGCAGCGAAATTTATGAAGATTCTTCAAAAGAACAATAAATAAAATGTGGTAATTGTGAAATGTAGGTTCATGTACTTTCCCTTCTACTCAGGCCGATTCCTAATACTGTGACATGTGTGAAAAATAATTTGTACCTATATGGGTTGAAGGTTAAATGTCAAACTTCATTGATCACATTAATTTTACTACTACCCGTTTTGCTCAAACGCCTTACCGCTTTAGACAAGGGGCAAAACAGGTCTTCTTAATATTTTAGATTTATGATATTTATTTTTATCATAATTTTTTTTTTAGTTAGAAACTCGTTTGTTAAAGTTCAATAAGTTAGGAACTACTATAATTAAAAAAAGTCAAAAATTTATTAAGAACTTGTTTTTTGGCTAACCTTAGCTTAACCACTTTGGGCTTACCTCCCCTAGAGCCATCCAGGCCCGTTGTGTGCCAATAGACAAGCTAGGTAGTTAGGTTGAAGTCAAAAATTATTATATGAAAATGGTACCTACCAGTAATAATGTCACCAAACTTAAATTTTGCCAGTTCATCAACAGCAGCATCCTCAAAATCTTGTGCCGTAGTTTTGCTGACTACATCTATGTCAACATCCACAGCCTCGTTCTTGAGCAGCTCTGCTTGAATTCTGCGTAAAAGGAGTATTACTTATATAAAATATCTGTAAATAAATAGCTGGCACAGAAATATTAATAATTATCTTTGATGTAATTATTTTTACCGTTCGGCGAAGAGTGAAACCTTGTATATAAAACGAAATGTACGAAAATCGATGGCATTGTTAAAAAATTAACTATTAGGTATACAAAATTTGGGTGTGATCAAGTTACATTTACAAGATAAGAGGTTTTTTAATTAAGTAAGTACATAGTTATCTAAAAAATAAACCTATAAATTATTATTAACGAGGTTCTCATAAGTCGTCTACGATGTACCTACGAACCTGACGCGCTTTAAAAAAAATTGTGTTCAATGATCGCAGTATTACGCAACTACTAGCGACATCTGGTTGTGGATGGTATCATAAGTTAAGTAAAAATATTATGTTTCTTTATGGGGATATTGCAGACACCCTTTAATTTTTACCTTTTTAATTTTTGTTATCTGTTTTTATTACAGCTTTAGTAATAAGCGATTTGTGAAAGTTTCAAGTGCTTATTTAGTACGGTTCAAAAGATACTCCTAAGAACATTAAAAATAATAGTTTCTTGTCCCTATAGAAGTTCTGTAATTTTCTTACTTTCTAGCAGTAATAGTCAGTAACATTAAGTGAATATTTCCAGTATCTACCTACTGTTGTCCAAAATATAAAGCCCTGTTACACACAGACATTCAGACTAACAGACAGGAGTCTTACTAATAGGACCCTAGTAGTACCCCTTGGGTATGAAACTTTGAGATGATGTATAAAATTTAAGTTTAGCCTAACTAATTCAGTCCACAATTTACATTCCGATACATGTATCTTGGAACAAGTATCCAGAATCAGTGGTCAGTCGACTATAATGAAGACTGAAAACAAAAATAAATAAGACATCAAACCCAACGCCCGATGGCTTGCATCGATTTTAAGTGATTGACAAAGTTAAGCAACAGTGGGCGCATTCGATAGTTGGATGGGTGAGCGGTAGTGGGCCATTAATGGGTTAAAGCCACCAAGCATTACATTATTCTCAGTTGAGAATAAATTGTCATGATCTGTTCATTCTGTAGTTATATATTTCTTTAAAATTATTGCTATACTATTTGTCCCATCTTATATTTTCATTACTATTTAAATTCCCACCTTATGTTATTAAGTTGGCCCTTTGTAACCTTATTTGTAGGCTATAAAATAGTAAATAATTAAGGTAGTGCTGTACCACTTACTTGTCACTTTCCCATCTGAGTTCATGATCAGATTTTAAACTTCTCTCTACTTCTATACTCCACAATAAGTCCTTATATTTCTTTTGTATTTCATTCAGTGGTGGTGTTACCACTGGCAATCTTTCCACACAGACACCAGCCACTATATCCCATGAGGATTTAGATCCAGCAAGGCCTACAATAAATTAAAGATCATATTCCTTCATCCATAAAATAATTTCATTCAAAAAACTTAAAAGGTTGTAATAAAAACCTCTTAAAAATATCCTGTAATGCTGAAATTCCGTGTGAAGTATTTTTTTTAAAAACATCGTTGTTTAACCTGTTCTTAGATACTTGTACCCTACCTACGTTGTATATTAAATACTCGATTTGTTTTTCGATTGTTTTAAAAGAAGGAAATAATTATAACCTACAAATTAACGTTACATAGGTACAGCTGATAGTGACATGTCACAATTGTCATGAATTGTCACATGATATTGTGACCTAAGTCATTGTCAACGCATCAATGTGGCAGCTGGCAGCATAGACAATTAGACAGAAAAGGATAACCAGACATAATTATGGTAAGCGTGGCCAACTTGAGTTAGCACGATAAAGTACAATAATTGCCATGCGTCGTTTTTTTGAATTTGCCGCCTTTTTCCAGTCTCATCTTTCAGTAGCCAGAGTTCTAGTTTTGTTACTTTTGTTGACGAATAAATTAATATAAAGTGTAAAAAGTAAACTTCTACGCGCATATTTTGAACGTAGTTTTAATTAATTGTATCTTTTTGATTCCTATTATTATGACATGGGTATCTAATCTATATACTTAAGGTATTCTAGTTTATACTACAATAAAGGCGTTGAATTTTTCTACAATAAACCTGTTTTTTGGTAGCTTGAAGTAGATATTTAATAGAATTTTCAAGTTTATTCTCTGTACTCAATCTGTATTTTTTTGTGCTAGCAATACTGGAGCGACGAACGTCTTTCGCTGATTCGCTCGTTCTTTTCGGCTCTCTGTGTCACTGAATGTAAGCAATGAATTCGTTTTTCGAACTTTAATCTGAATTAATAATAGTGATTTGTATAATAAATGGACGTTTTATGGGTTTTACGTGGGCTTCATATTAATGCCATTTAGTCTCCGTTTATATTTTGTGTATTATTGTGATAAAGCAATCAAAATAAATTGTCAAAGTGGTGATAGGTTAAGTCAGTGTATTTATCTTATTTTTAGGCCTGAACATGAAGCAGATCGTTGCGAATCAGAAAGTTAAAATCCCCGATGGGCTTGTAGTCCATGTGAAATCCCGGTTGGTCACCGTAAAAGGTCCCAGAGGTATTCTGAAGAGGAACTTCAAACATTTGGCGGTGGATATTCGCATGATGAACCCCCGATTACTGAAGGTGGAGAAATGGTTCGGATCTAAGAAAGAGCTCGCTGCGGTCCGAACTGTCTGCTCTCATGTCGAGAACATGATCAAAGGTACAATTATTTCTCATAAATCTAGTTTTAAATTTCAGGTTGATTTAAACTTATTTTACGTATAAATAATAGTTAATAATAGGGGCATAGAATACAATAAATTTTATCTCTTTGATTATCTTATTGTTATGAAGTTGTTACCACTTCAGTATGCCAATTTAGGTTGATCAGTAGCTTACCTGAAACCTATACCTGACCTGACATAATAATCCATACAATGTTTCTTGTTATTCATCTTGCATAATATAACGTACCTACTAATGTTAGCTACCATTAATTCAATAACTAAATATTTTTCTAACTGTTTCATGGTTGATTCTTGTATAGTGAGTGAATGTAGCATTTTAGATTATGATTGATAGCATGTAGTCTATTCTCACTTATGGTTTACCTTAAAAGTGGTTTGTTTACATGGATTACATTGAAGTCTAAATATTATCAATATTAAAGTACCTTGTTGAGACAAGAACTGAGTCTAGAGCCACAGAGGTGCAAGAGAATCTTTACTGAATTCTGTGAAAACATTTACAATTTACAACATCAAATGATGTGATTGAAATCTTTTACATTGAGCTCATGACATAATTAGGCCCTTGACTTTTTATTTTCATTGAGGTCATGATAGCACATAATTTATGTATCATCATGATTAACCACAGACCACAGGCATAGTGGAGAACAATCTAGATTAGAGTAAGGCTATACAGTCTGGGCCATGGGCAACAAGGCTGCATATCATTTATCATAATCTATATCCTTGTATTATAACATAAGTTACAGCTGGTAATCACATCTTTCTGAACATCAATATGTGACTACAAGATTAATATGGACAAATAAAAATAGGGCTGAAAATGTGCAATAAAAAAATTATCATAGGCATACACCTAGTTGGAACCAGCATGAGCTGCAATTCCAATCTATAATCGTGGGAATGTGCAATTATGTTACTGTGGGTTGTAAAATATGTGTGTTCAAAATAAGTTGAATACAGCATTGTATAGTGAATATGTTATTCACATTTATTTCGATGTTAATTACCATACAGTGTGAATATATAAAAATGTATTTGTTTTCCAGGTGTCACTAAGGGTTTCCAATACAAAATGAGAGCAGTATATGCTCACTTCCCCATTAACTGTGTAACAACAGAGGGTAATACCATTATTGAAATCCGTAACTTCTTGGGAGAAAAGTACATCAGGAGGGTAAAGATGGCACCCGGTGTAACGGTCGTCAACTCGCCCAAACAGAAGGATGAGCTCATCATAGAAGGCAATTCCCTTGAGGATGTGTCCAGCTCAGCAGCCCTTATTCAACAGTCAACAACTGTCAAAAACAAAGATATCAGAAAGTTCTTGGATGGTCTCTATGTTTCAGAAAAGACTACAGTTCTGATGGATGAGATATAAATAAAATAAATCTAAAATTTGATTCTAAGTTTCATTTGAATGAATACCTATCAATAGTAGCAATAAGAAAATTTTAACCTTTATCTAAAAATATAAAAGAGACAGGTCGCTACTCACTCGTCATGAAATATTGAAAACTGCTTGATAGCAGATATGAAAATTAATTATGATTAGAAATAATAAGTAACGCCACACACTCGGCCCCATAACCCAAAACAAGGATATGCATAGACTCATTCAAATTTCTGCCTCGCCGGGAATCGAAGCCAGGACAAATGGTAGTCCAGAATGGCAACTTGACACTTGTTTTAACATTTTTGAAAAACCAACCCCTAAGGGGGTATACTAAGGAGTGAATAAGTAAGTTAATAATATCGGCAACTTCTAGTCAGTAGTCACTAGTGGAAGATAATAATATGAGAAAAACTATTGTAGGGGGCCTTAAGTACCACAAATCTATGATTTCTGCATTTGCTAGTGGTTTTGTATGCGCTTATCTCAGAAGAACGGCTCGACCGATTCCGGTGTGGTTTTCACTAATGTATTGTAAAATATTTAGTGTTTGTTTCATTTTGATGAGTTCATAAAGAAAATAATGGGTGCGTGTATTTAATAACTCGTGTGAGAAGTTATACTTTGGCAACTTCGACCTGTTACTTTTTTCCAAAATTTCACTCGCATATCGCGCCTGAAGTACAACTTCAAAAATAATGTCAGATAAAATAATCACAACTTAGTAATAATGTCAATGATCACAACGAACAATTTTCGAGTGGGTACTGTATGTACTGTGGGGCAGATTCTTTGAGGCAAAGCGAGAGCAGATTTCATTAGTTTTATATAAATAATTTCAGTTCATATTATAACAAGTAACAAGGTTAAATAAAAAAACAACAATAGGATTTTCAACGTAAATAATTTTATTCAAACTAGTCTAATGAACATCACTAACTGATAAACATTGTACATCTGCAAATATGGGGGATTCATAATTTTTTTAACATTAAGTAGTTGTTAAGAATATTACATATAACTTTTTAATACTTTATACAAGTAACACAATTAAATCAATAAAATATCTACTTAGCACAAATAAAAAATAAATAACTAGTAAAACAAGTCATTCTTACGATTGTTAATAATTCAATGTAGTATCTTAAGGAATAAATTATAAATAGATTATAACATGCCGGTTATACACATAACTACATCGAGCAACTGTCCAATTGCTAAACACAAACAAGATTAATAGTTCTTATAGCGCATTCATCTTAAAACTACAAACATTTGTGTTATATTAAATAGAAATCTAAAATATGAAATTGATTTCATAAGTTATTTACATTTTTGTTATTTTATGAGCTCACAACAAACAAAACACAAGTATAAAAAATTAAGTACGAGATGTTATTTTGTAAATATCTAGCGATTTAAATGTGAATAAAACAGGTCTAATATAGCTGGTAACATATTCGCTAATAAAATTCATACAAATATTTATGTTAAATTAAATTCATTTTCATATTTTTTCTCAAAAATGTAATAGTCACGCGGGATAAAAGTTGAAATAATAATTTGCATTAGCAAAATTGAATAATACGCAAATAATACCATTTTAAGTACATTATCCATTGGACTATTGGACGTAGAATAAAATTGTCGTTATCAAATCATATGGTAGGTAGTTGGTACCCTTTTGGTCGGTACGTGTTCGCGTCTAATGCCATATTTGCAGATGGGCATTACATTTCGTAAGAAAATAAAATTTTCAATAAATAAATGTCAAACTCTATTCGGCGAGACATTTTACACCATAACACAATATCTTACTATAAAAATTATCAACAAACAACTTTGCACCTCGCCTAAGTGATAAGGAGGGATGTTTGGTGTGCAGAATGTCATGAGATTCAATGGCTACGATACAAATTGCCGCTTGAGCAAATAATTCTGATTACATACGTCTTAGCCTAGCCATGCAGGACTTGCGTGAGGTGGGTTCGACTACACAGTATTAGAATAAAGTTAACAACTAGTAAATTTGTCATTACGTGGTATGTAATATCACCAGTGCGACGCGGTTCAACGCCTTTATATTTAATTAAATCTGCGCACACAAACACTGCTGAAGTATAAAGATATAATTCAGTGTACTCTAGAAACCCGATCGGTCAACAAATTAACACGAATAATATCATTTTAAATTTTAATATACAATTCATTTACATAGTTTAAAGAAGCGTAATATCTGAATTTAAACGATAGTGTAAATATAATGCAATTACTCTATGTCACGCAACGTCGGGTTTACCAAGTGAAGTTTTATACAATAAAGTTTAGCGCATTAGTCTACAGTGTAAGCTACGTCGGCGACGCTCGCTCAGTTTACCGTCGCGTAGTGAAAGTTCATAATTATACAATATCAAAACGAGGTACACTAACCGATCTCGGATGGGTTGCCTATCAAGCGGTGATTCATGAAACGCATCGATAAATAACGGCCGAGTCTACAATCACACGTGTATCTATCGGCTCGCGGTCCGCCTAGCGTGCTACTTACGGGAAGGTTTAACATTTGGTAGAATTAAACGACTGATACTAGCTTTTAGAAGTTTGAAACGGTTTAATACGATTGTATAATACCAGTTTAAGCTGGCCTTGCGACGCCTTGCGTAATTCTTTGACTGTCAGCGCAGTTCCAGTTAAAATGGTCACTTTCAAGAACTCTGCTAAAAGTACGTTTCAGTCGGTGTGAACTCACCAAAGGACCATCTACCATCCTTACTATAAGGGAAGTATCGGGGCCGGATCAAAGCTTATTGCTCGTGTGGTGGGGTCGACGGGCCCCCCTCACAGCGGGTCGCGGCGCGGCACCCACACGGTGGGTCCGCTCTCAGCGCTGATCACCGCTTTCACCTTCGAGTAGATCTCCTCGGGCGTATCACCGGTCACAACCGCTGGAAATATTAACACATTCATTTTAATACTTTGTAAATAATTGATTACTTAAAATGAAAAGTCACAACGACGATCACTTTTTTGTCATTGTCATTGAATAGTAATTAGACCAAGTTTCTAAAAGAAGCAGGATAGTCTATCCAGAAAATGTATATCAGTATTATTCACAATGAGCAATATATCTAAAAACTAACTAAGACTTATTGAACGGTGTACTATGTACAGTTTGAAAAATTAATAATATTATAATATTTAGCCACACTAACCTGTAAAGTATTCAGCGAATTCTTGCTCCATTTTAAGAGCGCGTTCGTAAGTTTTCTTCGCTTGTTCCTCGGTCATTCTCTTAGTCATTTCCCTGGAAGTAAAAATGAACACATCAGTCTTATGTCATTAAGGTAAAGCAAATGAAAGTAGATGAAGATGATCAAAATACTTACATAATAGACTCTACACTCTTTGGTTTAATAAATATGGCAATAGGATACAGTTGAGCCACTTGTAACCTTTTTATAGCGTTACCGCTAACGTCCAAAATGCAATGTTTGCCCTGAAAATAACGAAAAAGTATAGGGATAAAATAAATGACTAACGAAATACTACCAAATAATGATTACGAACAATTTCATTTTTCATAATTATAAGTTTTTGAAGTGAAACTTTTTAAGAATCATTACCTACATAGTATTTTAACAGTGGTATACGCCATTATTACCTAGATAGTGCACTATAGCGCTGATTTACAATGTATTGTCAAAGTACAGACGAGTGCCTAGATGACGTTGTTTCAAAAATAACTACGTTACGTTTATGCACTCATAATCTCATCATTGAAGTATCACTTCACTTATGTCAGAGAGAGCGCACACTAATTTTTTCTACTTAATAAGTTAAGGCAACTACATTCCGATCTGATCGTGTGGCGCGCAATAACTTAGTAAAACATGTTCTATGACTGAATTTCCAAAATAATTAATTAATTATTAATAAACCAATATGTATGTATTTTGTCCATGTGACCATGATCTTGTAACTGTCAGTGGGACGGACTAACTGGGACGTAATAACCGTAACACAAAACAAAAGTTTTTAGTATCTTTACCTAATACTTAGTTTAAAATCATAATAAAACCGTACCTTTTCAGCGACCTCTCGCACGGAAGCGACGGAGGTTCCGTACAGGTTGTCGTTGTATTGCCCGGCCTCTATGAACAAATGGTTTTGTATGTCGCGTTCCATTTGCTCGCGACTCGCCACGAAGTGGTAGTCGCGACCGTCCACCTCGTAGTCGCGTCGTGGTCGTGTCGTGTCTGGAAATTGAGTTTTTGTTACTTAGTATAATTTTTTTTAAATAAATATATTTTTTTTAATAAATTTTTAAATAAATATAATTTTTTTTAAATAAGTATAAATTAATGCTTTATTACAATTTTGGTATACAACTTTATGAAAATGACGATCGACCGTGATGATCGTTGTGAAGTGACACGACGGCTTTCGAAGACCAAGGTATATGAGAATACATTAAAAACGATTGTCCGACTCACGAGGTACGCAGCTACCGAACTTGTCTGGGAACTCAGATATGAGGTCGTCATTGATTCTGTCCTTGAGTGGTCCCAGGATTATCACCGGCCGGGTGTACGTTATAGTCAGCTGCTGGACCGTCTCATACGACAACACCGTTTCGTCTTGACCTGCAAACACAATGTTCGAACACTTAGCGCCACACGAATACTCGCCCGCTGAAACAGAGGTGATCGCTAAGTTAGTCGTCGATACGATATTGATTACGTATTCATGGTGTCTAAGTGATTATTTCGTAATAAAACTAGTTTACGATAAACACCTATTTGTATATAGCGTTACTATACATTCATAAAAGCCACTACGGAGTTGATGACGGATTATAATTAGACAACAGGTGTTTAGCTCGTATGGATGTATGTTGAGATAGAGACATATGGATTCCTATTAATATTTCGTCACTTAATCACGCGGACTAGCGGCTAATGCTATTGAACCAACTACATAACTTAAAAATAGGCTTATTTGTTATATTGTAAAGTAATTTAAATTGTAAATACTTCGATAAGATACATAATTTAGGTATAATAAATCTAAAAATATTTTAATGCCTATAAAAAAATCTACCGCTAGAATAAAAACTAGATCCGACAAGAGATAGAAAACTATGAAAAATTTTGTAAGGGAAATATCACTACGCAAGCACTTTACTACTCTAAAATAAGTTTAAAAAATAGACACGTCTCTAAAGTATTAGTAAAATGCTTGCATTAATAAATATGTAAAAAAATTACATGCTCCATTTCGATTTCGACTGCAAATTAAACTTACTCAAGAACACAAACGGAACATCAATTCCGTGCGAACTTTAGCGCACGAAAATAACCTACAAGCGGACTCAAAAACCCTAATATACAAAAACTGCGTCGTCTAGGCAACAAAAGGTTACAATAAATAAACAGCACATCTAAATTGAAGCAGTAAAAAGTAACTGTAAATAAATCAGCGCAGCGTCGTCTATTAAAACTGAAAAGCCGGTGATGTATCGCGGAGACGTGTTTAACCCGTCATGCTGGTGGCGTCGAGGCGACAATGCAATGTGTAGAGCGAAGCGCGTACGCCGCGTGCGATACGTTACGTCCATTTCTACGACAACCGGAACACTCAATACATTTAATTGTAAGTCAAATCTATGGGTTATATAATTTCCTAGAAATTCTATTTATAGTTGTATATTTGTGTTTGGTATAATTATATAAATCTGCAAGATTAATCAAGTATGTGCCGAGAATAAGAAACCAATTTAAGGTATTTTCTTGCAATTTTTAACAGATTTATTACTAACACCAAAAATTATTGACTATTTTTTAAAGTCACAAAAGGAAAGGTTTTCTAGTTAAATAATTTAAAAAATTCACTATTATATTAAAACTAAATTTATTCGTTCCAACCAACATAACAAGCAGAATTGATTTGATCTTCAAACAAAGTTGATCGAATGTTTCAATTGTCGTAGATAAACACGTAACGTATCCCGTGCGCAGTGCGTGCGTAGTTGCGGACTGCATGCGCGCCAAGCGGCGGCGAGTGCGACAGAGGCGGCTCTTGTTTCCTCGTGTGCTTCCAGTGGCCCCACTCTCCCCTCCACAACGACTATTAAGCCTCGAGTTAAATCCTCGTTCGATCGAGGCGAATCCCGACCTTAACTTAAGAGCGCGGGGTCTCATCGTAATTCTCAGAAATGAATCGATTGACGTGAGCTCGATGGCGAACGTTTGTGTGCGGAGAGGCTATTAATTATCGCGTTGTATGAATTAGAAAATAACAACTAAACATAAAAAAAATAATGACAAATAATAGAAAAAAAATCGAGTGTTATTGAAATGAAACTACGTCTCTAATTGATGATCATAACCAGAATGCGGGAGGTAAGGTATCGGCTACGGCACTCGCAAGCTACGCCTCACTCCCAAAACTTACTCTCGTCCTCGAGATAAATTAGCGTTATCTCCTCCATCATGGGAAGTTCCACTCGGTACAAGATTTCCCCTATACGTACAAAAATTAACGTTATATACATTTTCAGAGAAATCTACATCTCGCGCATAGAAACTATGCGGAAGAGGTCCATTAAGGGAATGCAAACAGCACCAGAAACGTACAAAAAAATTTATTGAGGGCGGTCGAAGATGTTCGTAAACGTTCGGTTTGTAACTCGCGATTTTAGCAATAATTACTACGATTTAATGAATAGCGCTTTTCAAATTAAACAGCAAATAAAAATGCCAGGTTGATAAATCGATGATACGTTTAACATTGCTTCAGTTAGGCAACCAGAAGCACGGGAGACGGGCCAGCGTCGTAAACCAATCGGTGATCCCTCTGCGACCAAACACGTACATAACTACGACACGATGGCGGCGAACCAATCGGCGATGCAGTCTCCTATCCAACCACAGCGCTGGTTATTTACGTTTCATCACAATACGTACAAACGATTTTCATCGCTTGCCAATTATTTACCATGGTCATATATTTAAAATCGATCGAATACCTCTGTCATTTAATTCGATATTTCTGTCGTTTTATTTTATACCAATATCTCTGTCATTTTATCTCTCAATACATGCGGTTAATTTGCTGCGGCTTGCGGATTTATAAATGCAGTTAGAACTTATACATTTTAGGCACTTTTTAGTATTTTGCAACCAATTTATCATTGTCGGCTTTTCATCAAAGTGGTAAATAAAAAAATTGGCACAGACGCTGTGGTTAGAGAGCAGACGATACAGTATAGCTAACATACAATTGAGCACATCGCTTTAACGTCCTCTGGCCGCATACATCGTATCATTTGATAAGCAACAGTTATGTAACGCTGATACTCAGATATATAACTATACCTCTATTATTAAAAAAGCATCACCATGCTTTTCCACAGACACTACAAGCGGTAACTTACACTGATCCGGAACATTCTTAACAATATTATAATCGAGGGAAAACAATTACATAAATACGTACAATAAACATATACTATGTTTATAATGGGAAATGTTATATTATAGATATATATACTGGTCATTAGTCAGATTGTATTGACCTAAACTAAATATGATAGTGACATTATTTTTTTGGGACATTAACATCAATAATAATTAATATTTAAATTACCTAAGTATGGTAACATGAATGTATTAATCAGATGCTTTATCTTAATAATAAACGACTCTAATTGTATAAAAATCGTCTAGCCTACAGTGAGCAAACTCTCTTACCCATCCCTGCTGCAACATATCAATTATACCAAAATAAATTAATTTAACTTATAATGGAATTGATATAATAATATGTATAAATTCCAGTCCTACTTCTATTATAAAACACACTTGTTTGGGGCTTTATGCCATCATTATATTTTTTATTAATTAATATTGTGCTACTTTTTAAAACAACCGTTATAAATTCGTTACTCAAAACAAAGGTAAACCAGTGTGAAACATATACACCAGTGTTGGAAAAGCGTTTGTTACCAAAAAAAACCAATCCCAGTTTCCAGTCACAATACACTGGAAGTTTTCCATATCCAATGCGAGTACAGTTAGAAAAAGCGCATAGCCCCAAATGTAAAAATGACCTTTATAATTTATATTATATAGTGGTTATTGGCAGTCGCATGAAAGTAATGCGTATTACACGTCGAGACCTTATCGATCGCAGTAAAAGTCGTCGCGGGAATCATGCTACTACAAGTATACCATAACAACTTAATGGTACATAATATTATAAATCATACATAAACTTTAATATAATATTTACTAAGTACACTACAATAAAATATTACTAAATCCAAATCGACTTTATGTCCCAAGTGCTTTAATACCAAAGGGTTGTAACTACGCTAATATAAAATATTAAAAAAAAAACATTAACATTTTATATGCAACTTTCATTAGTGTCCTACGAAATTTGCTATAATAAAATACAATTACGTAACATACTATTATCAGACCTTCGCACGAGTGTTTTCATTCGATAATTATCTTTATAATAGCCCACGATCGATAAGAAAACGTTCGATATTATGACCTACATACGAAAACAGCGAGATAGCAAAAGTAGTAAATAATAATGGGAACACAAATAGTGCACTCACCGTCCGCATTAGTGTCCTCTTGTGTGTAACAAAGCATGAAAGCTGTAACAAAATGTGTGTATTATAGATTTGCCTGATTAATACACAATTTGCTTACACATGTATAGGCGGGATTAATTCATCGGATCTCTGAGAATTAACATATTTTTTTCTTTTCCTCTTATTAGTTACAAATCATATTTAGTAACGTCATAATGCTAAATACATATAAGAACATAATTATTTGTAATTATAATTACGTTTTTAACACATTTAGTTAGGGCAAAAAGCAGACACAAATTGTTAATTGAACACCCTTTTTTTAGACATATGTGAAAAAAAACACTTCCAGAGGAATATTATACATACATATTATACATCAGAAAAAAAAATAACGGGATGTATTCAAATTTTCCATTAATTTCAATATTATTGAATAACACACATTTAATAGTTTAAAATAAAAAGTAAAGCCAATGTCTATAAATATAGTATGTGCAAATTGTAGTAATAATATACTATTTGTTAATAAATTGTCCAGTAAAAAGATTTGACTACAAATTAATTTTAACTTGGCTTTAACTGCGAATGACACACAAGAATATGAAATAAAAACCAATTTTTTTGAAAATTTCTTAAAACACAATTAAAATCATCGTAACCGTAGAATTCACTCATTGAAATTAATAAGACTTGGAAGACTGATTTAATGCTGAAAATTTTCGGAAAACAAAATTGAATATGTCATAAAACATGTTTAAATATAAATTGGCATTTAAAACACTTGTAAATTACAAATCATCAGGAAAAAGCAATTTTGAAAATATACGTAATTAATAATGTGATTGTGAAGTGATTGTAAATAGTATTCTTTTATATAATTAAAGCTTTAAATCTACAAACAGAAAGAAACATTGCATTTTTACAACTATTAGGATACTATGTATTTTGGTATTTTAAAGTTTTTAACATCACCACATGCCCGGGCAAATTAAAAACAACTCTAATTATTGGCACGGTGAGTGGAAAAAAATCCAGTGACTGTTACAAACACCATGCGAACGGCTTGTTTTATATCCTACACGATATCAGTGCAGTGTGATGGCTGTTTTAGTGCCACATGTGTCAGAATAGCGAGACAGGAGACAAAATGTCTAGTCAACAGTGCGTTAATCTAGTGCAGCGTTTCTCAAAGTGAGTGAAGTGACATTGCCCATTGTGGGCGTTGGACTACCAAAAAGTGTACCCATCTTCTCTTCGGGAATATTAATTATGTTTTCAAATATGTACTAATTGTACTATTTCAACCAAATCAAGTTTTCCAATAAAAGTTAGATGGAATTGTTTAAAATATGTAACTTATTCACTTAAATGTTTGAAATAAACTAAACTTTATCTCAAGCGTACTACAATATATCAGTGAGAAACGCATCTAACTCTGTTAAGCTATAATTATGTCAAATGCTAAAAAAATTGTTATAGGATCTACTGCATTAATAAATAGCCCCAATTACAACTTTTCTCAAATATCTCCCATGTAGGCAATGATCAGTTACAGTTTTATTATAATTATGTACAGATATACATGTAAAGAGAAGCGAATAGTGCCTGTGAGTTAAGCCGCAGACCCACAGGTGCGCACGGAGAGGCTATACACATGTGTCGTAGTGTTGTGCGTGTGTGCATGTGTGTGCGTGCGTGTGTGTGTGCGTGCGTGTGTGTATAAAACATGTATACGAATACGCTACGCGCGAACTCTCATGTTGCCAACAAATGAACCCGCGAAATGAACGATCTAAAGTGCGCCACGTGCGCAGCAGTGGCTCCGCGGCTTTATACGTGTTCGCCCAACAGAGACAGAGAATAGTATGTGTACGGCGGTAAGGCGAGATGGGTAATGAGGCCGAGTACTCACGCTCTTGGTCCGAACCGTCTTCCGACTTGCCGTCCTCCCGGCTCTTCATGAACGGGAACTTTCTGCTGAATGACAGCGACTTCTTTTTCCTTTCCAGGGTCGACTGGCTCTGAAAATCAAGTTTAAAAACTAAATCGCAATGTAGGTAATATTCAACTAAGACTAAAATAAGGAAATTTTGATGGTCACTGTGCTTTATATCGGTTAGTGATTTTGATGTTTTTTTGTATAGTAGCTACATTGTTGAAGTATTTTGGTCGAATGATCAAACAGGTTACCCGCTTCATTTTTGACGCGTGTAATAATAATCATTAATTTGTCGGTTACTGCCCTGTAGCTGATTTGCTGACGTTGTCTACCAAGGTAAAGGGATCCAGAAACGACTCACGGTTTGGGTTTGGGTCAAAGATGTGACAGACAAAATAATGTTTGTTGCTCATAAGTCTTGTCTATTAATGAGACTTTTAAGATAAACTTTTTAAGGGGCAACAAACGACAAAAGTTATTAACTTAATCATTCTTTAACTTTATCGTTTAGCCGGTATGTTTGTACAATACAGCGGAAATAAAATGTATTATAAGGTTGTGTCCATACCGTGCTGACGGGTGTGCCTTGACCCTGGAACTTGACTTGTCGATCTCTCGCACGTTGCTTGCGCTCCCATCGCCGCTTCGATGGGATTATTCCTATCGCGTCAGGATCTGTCGTGTCTAGCCGCCTGTTCACATACAATGTCATTATTTTTTATTTATTACTTTAAAATTTTCGTATAACACTTTAGGGTAGGTCAGCATTAATAAAAGCACGGATAAGTCGACGAGTTCACATCGACAGGTCATTTTATACAAAATAGTGTTTAAAGTTTTATTTCACATTTTCACAGTTAATTCGGAGTGCAAATCAACAATGCAATATCTATGACTGAATCTTGTAGAAACGTGTTTTAAAAATTAAAAAAAATCCCTTTAACACTATAAAAATTTAAACATGACAAATAACATTGTTAAGAAAACTAGATTTATTCGAGCGATTAAACATGTATAGATTCTGATATCACCAAAAGAAATAACACTTACCTTGCTTGCCACCATTCGTCGTCGGATGCGTTGGTCACATGTAAAATATCACCATATCGGAATGGCAGTCCTCTGGAAGGCAACCCGTCATCTTTCACCGGATCATAGTCAAATAATGCTCTGAAACCACAAAATACCCGTTACAATGAGATGACATCTGTGAACTACCCATCAATGAATTGTATTCAGGGTATATAAGGTCGGTTGCAGACATATTATATGGCTACTCTTGACAATTGATGGCCAATGTCAAGGCTGCTAGTAATTCATTTCATGAACCTATAACTTTGAATTTGGATTGTATTATTTAAAAAAAATGTAATTTTGAATATAAAGTGTAGTAAACAGTGTATTAATGAAATCATTACGAACCTTACATATAGTGATCGCTTCTGAGACGTCCTCAATAACGTGTGGTTTTGCTTCAATTCATTGATGCGCGCCTCGAATTTATTATACTCTTGGGGCCTATACACCACTGTCAGCTTTACATTCTGTCCGGTACCCTGTCAGGACATAATCAACGTAAATTAGAGGCCCCTATTTTAATACCATAGAACCATAGATGATAGATCTTTTTTATGCCCTAAGCAGACAAATGAGCGGTCAGGCCTCCTGATGGTAAGCGATCATAGTCGCCAGTGAATACCAGCAACACCAGGAGCGTCACCAACGCGTTGCCTGCGAAGAAAGAAGCGATAGCCCAGTTTCTTGAAGAGCCCATGATAGGCCATGGATTAGCGTTAGACCATGTTTTGGTGCAAGAATTATAATTATGTTTAAAATATAATACGTACTGTAAATACGTTGTGTCATAATTTTAGTGAATGTTACTTTAATGTAATGTTACCATACACGATGGTATATGATGACATAATATATATTGTATCGATTAGTATTTATTTGGTACGCAAACAGCTCATTTAATACAGATATGTATACGAAAAGAATTTAAAAATTTTCTTCTTTTCTTTCTTTATTTACTTAAGTAAGGTCGTAACCTTGTCGACATGTCTTAATCCCATCCGCCATACTTGATTAGTGCTTCGGTATGTTATTATTAGTCATGTATACAAGTAGTTTGTTTACTGTCTTTATATTTGATAAATATTGATATTATCAATGCCCATACAATGGGAAGGACAGCATTGCCAAACAATCACAAATACTTCAACACGGAATAGTGATTTTGTTGACAAATGCATAAAATTTTATTGAATAAAGTTCGAAACGTTCTAAATTTGTCCCAGTTCTGCTTAAGCCAAGAAAAAAGAATATTTTTTAACATTGAAGTTAATTAAATACTTCTATTCTTATTTGCATAAGGCTTTTTAAAGTAACATGGATAAAAAATAGAACATTAAGTAGGTACTATGTTAATGTATCTGATGTAATACTCAATATTAATTGTTGAATGGATGTTTATCATTGCATGTTATTCCAACAACTACAAACTACAAATACGAGAATTGCGATCTTGTGGTAAGCACCTATGATAATGAGATAAGTACAAATATAAATGACATTCACACAGACGTACCAACATTTACATAACACGAATCATATCCGATGAATAAATCATATTGCATGTACTATCAATTAGGTAATTAGCCAATAGCTTGGTTGTGTAACCGTTCGAATATGCAAGGCACACTATGAAATGCGCATTGACGACAATGCTATTATCACTACACATTCCACTCAAATGCAACTTAATGATTATTAAATCGACTATATAAATATGTAGTCTGTGCATTAAAGTTTTTGTCAAATTTCGTGATTAATATTCGTTTTATGACTTGTTGACATCAATTTTATCATTTTTGTAACTTTTTTCCATCAGTCTGTCGGTCTGTCTCGCTATAATTCGAGAACGGCTTGACCGATCTTAACGAAAATTTGTATACAGTAAAACATGTGATTGCGCAAAAGATATATATATATATATTAACCTATATATTATTTTAAATAATTTTTAAAACGCCCAAGCTGGCAGGTAACGGTTAGTATTGTCTAAAACAAAGTAAATATTGTCTGTCTGTTTCTACTTTTATGTTCTTCTAAATTACACATTAGTTTTGATGCAATTTTAATCACAGTTTAGAGAACATGACGTAATATTTAATCGTCAATAAATTTGAAATTTTAAATAATAATAAAACTTCACTTCCAGTCGATTCTGTTTTAGATCTTTGTATCTGCGATTATCTACGCATGTGTTGATACAGTCACAGTATAGTTTTAGATGTACCCTCATTGTGTGTTATATTTATTAGTTTGTAAATTGATATTTCTCTCTAAGTGAATAATGTATTTATTCTTTGAGAAATAAAGTTCTTTAACCACACAACTTGTGATGTTTAGTGATGGGGTTCATGTCATCCCTGACTATCCCACTGTCCCCATTATCAAAAGATGTTCAGTGATAATATAATCCAATGGGTTTCATTTAAAAGCCAATGCAATTAACAAGCTGAGGTTGTTCAATGTCGTTTTGATTTGGTGGTGTCATATGTCTCAAACTACCTACACAGTGCTACCAAATTGATAGACCACAAAAATATTCTTGCGGTTTATTGAATGATTCATAGGTAATGTATAAGAATCATCGCTTATAATTTAACTAGTAAACCCGCCCTAGCTTCGCCGCGGGAAACCAATTCCTTAGTACTCTCATAAAAAAAATTGTTAGACGTAACCCGCGCACGAATTTATTTTCACGAGCGTTAATTTTCATTTTGCGATAACTCCTAAGATATTAATTTTAATTATATGGTGTAAAGGCTTATCATAATGTGCCTGAAATCCTTGAGGTGACTTACATATTTAAATCAATAAGGATTAATACTGTATCCCTCTAAATAGCTTTCCAATTACCACATTGTATGTGTCCGTTTGTTATTTAAGCACTGAACGAAAATGCATATTTACAAATATTTCCTTGTAAATTATTTTACTTGAACTTGGATTAGTTAAAGACAAATTTTAATAGTTGACTACAAACCGATGTGCTTGAAAATGGCGTTGGTGATGTCCACTAACTTACTAAAAGCCCATTCTTTCTAGAGTTATACACCCAGTTGTGTTAACCAAATAGGATTAATCATTCCACAACGTTAAAAACCGATTATTGCCCACCTTCAACACCTTAGTTATATTTTAGTATGTCTCGCGTTCCGGTATTTCAATACCGGTTACTACGCACCTCCAACGCCTTACACCCCGTTCGTGTATTGCGTTTATTCTGCCCCCTTATAATGGATATTCGAAACCGTTAAGAACCGGTATTGCGGTACCGGTTACTGTTATACCTTACCACTCAGTCGCGCCGCGAACATAACGCCCCTTGTAACAAAAAGTTCAAAACCTTTAAAAATATTTTAATACCGGTTAATCAATACCGGTTACTCACCTTCAACGCCTTGGCCGCCTGCTCGTGCGTCGCGTGCGTGATGTCCGTGTCGTTGACCGCAAGCAGCCGGTCGCCGCGGCGCAGCTCGCCCGAGCGCTCGGCCGGCCCGCCCGCCAGCAGGAACGACACGTAGATGCCGTGCCCGTCCTCGCCGCCCACTATGTTGAAGCCCAGACCCTGGGAGGAGTTGGCTTTATTGATGTACGGTCAGCGAAAAATCATACCTAGAAGTGTATAGTACGGCCGGCGGTTCTAGGCCGCTCTGTAGTTAGGCTTTCGGATATAGTGCGCAGGTATTGTACTTTAGAGAGAGATAGCGACACGAACACTGAGTGCGTGACTGAAACAAACAATGCTCAAAGTGACACCCCGCGCGTCTTGCCACCATTTCGACTCTATAATTGACTTCTGCGCAGCGATCCGAAGTTCAGAGCGGCCTAGAACCGCCGGCCGTACTATAACTACCGATCAAAAATAGCGTTCACGCAACACTATTTTAACTAGACCCAGGTCTAGTAGCCAACGTGAGCCCATTCGTCGTTCCGTTTTTTGTTTTTTTACTGACATTGAAATTAGCCAATCACGGCTACGTTTTGACTTTTGAACGTTTAGTGGTTTAAGTCACGTGATAATACGTACAGGGAGTATGTATGTAGCATCAGTACAGCTAAGACTTTCGTATCATTTCGGATAGTAGTTTAATTATCACTTATCGTTAAAGTTATTTGAAATAAATTATTTTAAATCACCCTTTTGGCATTAAACAGTACTTATCAAAATGGAAGATCAAAATACTTTACTGTAAACAAGGTTAATAACCATACCTGGGGACCTTTCTCTAATTCGACCACACGCGGCTCCTCATTGCTATCCGTTACGTCTTCACGCCGCAAGGAATTCGCTGTGCTCGAAGCTGTCCGTACAAACAAATTATTCTCAAATAAATGCATCAAATAAAATAATTATACACATTTTTCTCATTATTCACAGTAATGTTAATGTAATTTGGTCACCATTTAGGACTAAAATTCCTCAGGTTAAATAACATATTCCCAAAAGCAATTATGTATAAAGCTTTAACTATGTTTTATCCTATCAACAGGGTATTTTTACCCGGCCAGCCACTACCTTCTTAAATCAACCATGAAATAATTTTTAGCAGTGTCGGGGAACCACAAATAATTATGGTTTTCCACTCATACTTTGGATCATGAAAATTTACCATGGTGGCTCATTTGCTCATTTGTAGGCCAGTTACGTACAAAAGCTCTAATTCATTAAATAATTAAGATAACAATAATTCATAATTTTATAATTTATCAACACTAACTTAGCTTTTGGAGTGAAACTGTTCTATGAAAATGACCACTATTTGTTGGCTGCTATGTATATAATATTATTTGTACGTATTTTTGGTAAAATTTGTAGATATACTCACGTGTATTCGCTCGGGAAGTTCGCGGGGACGGCTGTCCGTGCCGCGGGCCAGGTATGAGGACTAGCAACACTCTCTCCCCTGAAGCTTTGAGCGCGCTCACAGCATCCTCGTGAGTCACGTTATCTAAATCTACATCGCCTTTCTGTAGCAAACATTTTGATATTCATTATCTCATTAAATCTTTTATCATAAAGCCTTCTAAATATACATAACACATCAAACACTTTAACAAGTTTACGGTCCCTACAGGAATATCTATCTCTAATAAACTGGCATATGAGTAATTCTAGCAGCCTTGTTATATTTATAAAAAAATATTGTTATTTGAAATAAAAAAACTTACAGAAGTATTTTTAACCATAAGCAGCTTATCCCCAACCCTTAGCCTGCCGTCCCGATGCGCCGCGCCTCCAGCCATTATTTTTGTGACGTAGATACCATTGTCGCCTGGTATGTGCTGGTTCCCAACGCCCCCCGCTATGCTGAACCCGAGCCCGGAACCACCTTTAACGAGTTCAATTTCAACCGGCTCCTCCTTTGTAGATATAGACAAGTGGGACATATTTCGATTGTCATCGGTTACGCGACGTTTTACTTTCTGTAAAGAATATTTCATCACTTAATAGATGTCATTGAACTTTACAAGGTAAATGCAAAGTATGTTACATAACAACTCAATGCTTACCAGTTTGACAGTATTGCCAGCCTTTTTCAAAGCGTCTACAGCGTCTGCATGTGTTACATTTTCAACAGCTGTGTCATTAACCTGTTTTGGAAAATAGGTCAATGTTGAAATGTCAATAATGTTTATGTTTAGATTAGTATTATATGTATATAAAAAATGATATCTTAAAACAATGTGAAACATTTGTCCAAGAAATCTTACAACTAAAATAAGATTTCTTTTATTTCTTACCACAGATGTTGTGACAAATTGAAGAGTGTCTCAATAATTTCGGTCAAGTCAAGATTTCACTTTTATTGTTGAAGAGAAAAGACATTTTCTTTGTAAATTATTTTAGCCACAGTTAATACTCAACAGTTCATCTATTACTTATTTTATTAATAATTATGTTCAAAGAATGTATTGTAATTTCAAATTAATTATCTTATTTAATAAAAGAAATATTTCAACTGTATTTTGTGAAAAGAAATCGAATATGATTATCAAAAAATCTATATTGCTATTAATTCATTGTTATTCATTCATATTAGGCACTTTGTCAAGGTTTCCGTAATCTTTTTTTATACAACCCAACAACTATTAAGAGAATAAGAGAATAATTAAGAGAATAGTTAACAAATAATAATAAGATCATGACAAATTAACTTACTTGTAATATGGCATCATTAATTTGTAATAGACTGGCAGCAGCCGCGCCCCCAGGTATGAGTTTCGTGACATATATGAGTGGGTCATCTGCTACGTGTGGGTTGTCGGAGCCTCCCGCAATGCTGAACCCCAGGCCGGCGCCTCCCGACCGTGACAACACCACTGTCATGTAAAGGTACCCATCCTCACCAACTGTTCGCTCTGTTCCTCCACCTTCTATGCCGTTTACCTGCAACTTTTACATTAGCCACTGTTGTTATAATGTAGAGGGGCACATATATGTTGCACTCATATGTTATAGACAAATAAATGATAAAATACAGGGTTGAGACCATTTAAATTGGGATACCAATCAAGTGCTTTAAAGAATAATCCTTAATTCAATGGTGATGAATTTCAATTGATCAATACAGTTAATACAACTTAATCTGTTCCTTTTAAAGAATCTGAATGGGACACTACAGCATTACCCAAAAGGTTTTTGTCAATTTTAAGTGTATGAATTTTTAATTGAATATTTAGTCCAAATTTTTAAATAAAATGTAACATTTAGTTTGTAATTAAAATAAATAAACAAATTATGTAGGTATGTAAACATATAAATCCAATTACCAACCCTGATAACTTTCCATCACATAAGTTAATAATGTTGATCATTTATTACACAGATTTAACCATTATAAAATATTTAATAGCTTTATGATAAAACTGTAAACATTAGAAAGTGATAAAAACTTAATGGATTCCTAAATTAACCAACAATTACCTGCTTCATTTCAGGTGCCGTAACGTGGGCCTGGAAAATTTATTAAAAATGTTATTACTATGGATTGACAATTTGCATATTTTATTTACATTTTAAGTTTGGAATAATAGGTGATTAATTTATTTCAGCAGTGAATATAAAAAAGATTTTAATAACTCTAAATTCTTAGTACAATTTACACAATAGATTTTATTGTTATTACGACACATTTAAATTATATGTATACAAACAAATTTCTGAAGACGACAAAACTATTTTGTTACAAATTTAAAATTAAAAAATAATTATTTCAGTTATCTACATTTAATTCCAGCCATATAAAATGTTTTGTTATTTCAGGAAAATGATGTAGTGTTATTTATATGTACTAAAATACATGACATTAATGATCTATTCTGGAAACAAATCAGCATTATGTTGTCAGGATGTTTATTGGTTTTAAGTCTAATATTTAAATAAATACATTTGTAATTCTAGCCAATTGTATGTTAATGTTCAGTAGTAGTACTTTAAATATAAATAAGATATGTATTAATTGTGAATAGTTAATGACATAATCTTTCAAATGATAACAGATAGTATATATTGTAATTGTTGCTCAGGTATTAGAGGAAGCCACATTTAGAATATAATAAACTTATGTGAGCCTATGTATTAATAACTTCACCTTTGATTTAATTGGCTGGAAATCAATGTTAATGTTGACAGACCATGACTGTAAACAATCAGCCTACTCACCGTGTCAAGATTAAATAATGAGGACACTTTTCGTAAAAATCCATTGTGTGTCTTTTTCTTGCGTCTTTCAGTCATTTTGGTAACCAAGTGTGCATAGCCTCTGGTACTGAAGGGTCCGTATTATACTATGTACACTGCATGCATTGTTAGTTACACTTTAGTGCCATTGCTCAGCACCTTACTTGACGCAGTTCAGCATGCACCATTCTCTACCTAGAACCCAGGTCTAACTTGCACCAAAACAATTTATATGTGTAAGGCCAATTTCGGGAGGAATCAACGTTGCTTCGCGATTACATGTATCCCCACAACATAAGCCGATTATCATGTTAGCTCGCGTTAAAATTGCACCTTATCAGTCGACAGTCTTCGTGCCGAGCCCTTTTCGATAGTGATTTTTATTAGGATGTATGAATATGTAGTTAATTGGGTGTTACCAACTGATATTCGGTGATTGGATGGTATGAATGTCAAAGCGATGAACTTTAATTAGAATGTCCGTGTTATGTACACTATTTATCGTGCAATCTAAGACCACTGGTCTATGTTTTATAGATTAAATTCGTCAGCGAGTAACACAGCGATTTGTTACAAGCAAAACTATTACAGAAGTCGCATTAGTCTCACCTAGAATTGAAAACGCTCCCAAATTATAGAGAAATTACTAAACGTTTAAAAATAGATTAGTGTATATTATATGGCCTTACTTGCGACGAATGCGAAATAACAGCAGTGTGAATGTCAAAATTTTATGTGCAATATCATTTCACTGAATATTCATTTACGAGCAGAGCTCTTTCAGTCGATGCAGCGTTTATACGTCATTGGCACAATTGTAAAATTTAACGGCACAAAATCACACGAAGAAGTAACGTTATCGTACATATCGCTGAAAACTTGTACTATGTTTTAGGTTATAAATAGTACTATGAGACGCGAAACACCAACCAGCCGCCATTACCGACGTATTGTTAGTTGTTGTACGGCGTTCTGTTCGCGCTCGGGGCTCGGGCTACTAGTACTATCTTTCGTAGACGTCACGTCACGTCATCAAAATGTTGAAAAAACAAAACGAAATCCTCCGTCGATCCATAAACATTTTGTTTCGCAGTGTATCCAAAAGATGGCGCTACATGCCTCATTCTATCGATCAACTTCATGTTCAAATTATTGAGTCAATTGAGTTAATCTTCCTATTCTGTGGTTAATTCCAATAATTTGCAGCCATCATACATATTTTTGTCATTTTCTTTTTAATAAAAGGTATCTGCATGCCGAACTTCATCGAAAATTTCATATTGTAGCAAGATACCTCTAGATACCTAAACATTTTTCACCAATAATATTGCATTGACTATCTTTTCTGATGATGATGACATAGTTCTAAGTGCAGTTTTTTACGAAAAACTAAGTAAAGCATCTCTTGGTTCTTTCTTTCCTCCACTCCAAGTATAAGTATGGGTGGGCGTCATAGTCATACTTTCTTCGTACCATATATTTTATTCTCTTTGATGCCCTTCCTTAAACGATGGTGAAGTCTTAGAGCAAATTTTAACGACCTACTTAGTCTACTTACCTAATAACTATTATTTTGTTCATTTATTATATACGGGTCTTTATCGTACATGCAGTTACTAATATTGAAGTGTCTAGTTATTTTATCTTTCACATTTTTTTAATTACATAGTTATCAATAAATAAAATATTATGTTATCCACTGAAGTAGGTACTACCTAGTACCCACTCTTAAATCTTCGGGCTGAAGATGAATGGGTAGGTAGGGGTAGGTAGGTAAGCGTTTCTAAAGTCGTTATCGCCATAATCAATCTTATGACTTACCTTCCTTTCTTCCCCATCTGCACTGGGCGGTAAAATTGTAGGTGTGGTTGCCACCTAAAACATTGTAAATACCAGTTAGGTCGGTATTGATAGATTATTATACCCCACCGACATAATGGTGTAGGTAGCTTATTTATATACTTATTATTAATACTTAGCAAAGTTGTTTGTCAGTCTTTTAAGTTTAGTTAATGAATAATATGAGATTCAACTATTATAAGATTTTAGGATAATTGTCATAAAATATTGCATTTTAGAGGAAGCACCTTTCTAATGATTATTAATCTGTGAAAAAGTAACGGACCTTGTTGGAGTCAGGTGTATCATCATTTCGGTGATCGGATTTCCTGTTATTGTCCTGTAGAAAGGCATTCGAGACTGATCTGTATTCACTCTCGTCTGTCGTTATCTGCAATGATCAGTAAAACATATCCAATTAGAATATGTAATAAAATTAATAAATAGGTACCTGCCTTATATAAGCAGTAATTTTAACCCTTCGCTTCAATGATATTTTAATTAAAAAGAAGTAGGTAAGTAGATAGGTATGTCACTAGCGTGCGAAAAGTGGAAGAGTCAAACTTTGCCAATTGCCCTACTATTAATGTAGCTGTCTTTTTCTGTCTCATGCGTTCCGTGATTATCTGTCACATCCATAAGAAGTTACAGTACAGTAGTAATGTCGTCGGAATGGATCCAAAAGTGCACCTTTTGTGTATAAACGTAACGTAGTTACCGTGTCTACAGTTTTTAATAATCTTTGCTTCGGTTTGTATACTTACCTACTTATATTTTAAGATATGACTTCATTTGTTTATAAATCTCTTCAGACGTCTTTCAACGACGCATAATTTATGAAGATGTATAGAATTTTACCAGTGCTTCCCCAACGCCATGTGGGTGGCTAGTCTACTTAAGGGAAATTAGTTAGTAGACCGGTCAGTATCTAGCTTTATAACTTTATAAAACAATAACTTACAGACCTTATTTACAAACTCCATAACGTACAACACTATGGTAACAATCATTATACTTAGTTGCGTGATTCGTGTCAACTTTTCTTTCTCAGAAACTTTATTTTAATAATGATTTATAGCTGACATTCAGTACTTTTCTCTATGAAAAAGCTATTAGATATAAAATGGATTGTATCTGTGACCAATAATTCGAATGTCCCTACGCACGATATTGTATTTATAATCGCTTTATAGCAAATAATTTCAAATATATTTTACTGCATAGAAGAATTAAAAAATCATAATAACCTCGACAATTTCTAGTACTTGGTTCATACATAAGTTATAACGATTTTTTTTATGGAACTAACGTAGCAAACGAGCATGCAGCACCACCCTATGACAACTGTGACCGATCTAGAACAAGACTCAAATGAGGACTAGGATAGTTAGTCCGGTTAGAAGACGGTCTTGGAACATTAGTTGGATATTTTGTTAGGAAGTATGAGGACTGGGCGTGATAGTCGTGTTAGTTATTGTTAGTAATAGTCCAGTTAGTAATTGTTAGAATAGTTACACGTAAGTACCAAGCGTGTAACGTAACGGGCGGGGCAATGTGGTGGGCGGTAGTACATACTACCCCGTGCGATTGCTAAAATAAAATGTTACAAAAGTTTTTTTTGTTGTTTTCCTAAATTTTTTCATGTGCAGTAGGTAAATGTCAAACCAAAAATACCTAATCATTTGAAAACTTTAAATGCATGAAACCAAATTCACCCAGAATACGAAAAGTACCACGTAGCTACGTACGTGACGTGTACTCGTGTAACTAGAGATGGGAAAAATGTAATATTGTTTACAGATTAGAATTACCTACATCTGAAGGCCCGGAAATGCCCCCGTGCTGTGGTGTGGCCCGTGAGCGCTTCTCGAGAAAAAGTCTTATCTGTGGCATTTGAATGCCTTCAGATGTAGGTACCTAATTGTAATTCGTAATCAGGATTACATCTTGGGCAAGATTCACCAGATTAATTTGAGTGTGTAATCATGCTTAAATTTTGATTTGTTTGTTGAGGACAAACATAATATTATGTTTGAATACTTACTTCACGCTTCACACAATCAGCTTCCCACTTGTTAGCAATGCGAATGGTTTCTACAGTCTTCTGTTGAATTGATTTAGTGTCATCGAGCAGCGTTAATTCGTAGAATTCTTGTATATCTGAAATTTAAAATTTTGGTTTTAAATATTAGTCTTATCTATACAAACAAATAAAATTGGAGTGTCTGATGGTAATATTAAAATAACCGCTTTTTACTAAATGCATAATATATGGATACGTACACGGTATACCAAAATAACATTTTTTTACAATTTTTGTCTGTCTGTCTGTTTAATCTCTGGAACGGCTGGACCGATTTTGACGGCACTTTCACTGCCAGATGCTGATGTAATAAGGAATAACTTAGGCTACTATTATTTTAGAAAATTTTAAAATCAAAATCCAAGCGGACAAAGTTGCGGAATCTCTTAAGGAAATTAAACAAGGTGAGAATGTTTGGAATTTTATATCCCAATTGAATTGTTTACCTAGTATGTAGCAATTAGGCACGTAACAAAAGTCAACCATAATAAAGTGTAAAGTCCTTTGAGTGTTACCACATTGTGTTATCTAACCCTACCTGGTTGTAGGTAGATACGCCTTAAGACCTACAGGTAATTAAACTCACTTTTTTTAGGTCACGTACCGCGCTTACTTACATAGGTCAGGTATCTACGTTACGTAGGTACCTACCATGTACGACGATACAGGGTACTTCAATTACTACGGCGACTATACCAAACTTATTAACTCATGACAAAACAAAGCGTGATTAAATATTTATAGCATTTAATTTCGTTTAATTTTCTTTTTGGTTTAAACAGAAATAATAGTTATAAGGATAAAATGTTTTACACGGTCATTGCGTGTGTCGGTCTCTACGATCGATATTATAAAGAACGAAGCCAGCGGGCACCGACCGGGCGGGTGACCTACAACCTGAAATGACCACTTTACGAAAACTGAAAGAAGTAGGTACCTCTTGATAGAAAGTTAGAAATATTAATGACTAGCGAACCCGCCCTCGCTTCGCGAAACTTTTTTATACGTTTACAAATGTTAACAACCTTTTGCTTTTATTAATATCTCAGGTGCCTATCATATTAACATAAAACATACGCCAGGTTTTAAGTTATACCTCCTGAAATATATGTCATTGTGAAAGCGGTATCAAATTTTAATAAGTAAGTAGGTGCTTAGTTTTTGCGTGATGCGCGTACAAACATTCGGACAGACAAAATTATTATTAAACTTTCCAAATAATGGAAGCGGAATGTGGCTACGAAACTTTATCTTACACACTGTTGCTAAGGAGATGCTATTTTTAAAGATACCTATTGTGAAATATAACATTTTAGTTCCTATCGGAATGGAAGAGCTCACTTCATTGCCTGGCTCGGCAACTTCGATCTTGAGGGTTACCTGTAGACTAAGCGACTTTAAAGCTTCTTATAAAACTGCATCTCATCAAAAATGAAAGTCTCGCAACGCACTTGTTCCACCGCAAAACTGTGAGATCTCGTGTAAAATTAAGTTAGGTATTTTAGTTATTATTGAAGCATTCATTATTTTAGGACAAAATACTAATAAATTAGTAACTTAACATGCATCTTATACCATGCCATCAACCTATTATGTACGAGTATAGGAAGGTAGATAATGCCGACGACAGCTTCAAAACGAGCTAAGCTGACACCTTTACAATAGAAAACATTTATCTTTTAGTTACGTACATACATTGATGTAAAAAAAAATTATATATCTATGCGTACATACGGTACATTATGTACTAGAAGGTACTTAGAGGGCGCGCATTATAATTATGAACTTACGAATACTTAGTCAGTATCCGCATTCGAAAAAATGTTAAAAAATCGGCACTATGTTACCTACATACCTACTTTACTTATCTACTTTGCGATAGGTACCTACATAGTGCCGAATCTTTAAATTAAATTTGAGAACAGATTGAAATAAACACCAAATAATTCCTTAATCTTACTACGATACATACTTCTGAAAACCGCATCCAAATCGAGTAAACAGACGTAATGTGGGTGCACATAATTACATAAGTGCACAACCGTAGCGTTCGCAGAAATCACTTACTTTTACGTCTTTATACAATACAACTTAGCACCACTCAAAGAAAGCACTTCCACACCGTCCACAATTCTCATTACATATTCACGACATAACTGGACTGTTACCCTATTTACAACTCCAATGTTAGTACAAAACATAAAGCAAATTTCTGTGTAGACCGCAATAGACCTAAAATAATACGCAAGGTATTAACTGTATTTACCGCGTATTTACCCAATTGAATAACATATTTTATTTGACCAAGTTCTACCGATCCCTGCTCGGGTCTTGTTTATATTTAGGGTTTAGCTTACTGGTTCTTTTAAGAAATAGCGAACAAAGGCGAACCTATAGGTACTATTTATAGTTATCGATTTTACTGGATTAACATACTAAAATAAGTGCGTAGCCTACATACATTATTTCAAAGTGATTAATGCCCTCTTAATGTGTTTTGGTGAGTTCCTAAACATGATAAAATATTTTTTGCTAAACAGTCGATTTAAAGATGCGCAGAACACTAGGTACTAATCTGTGACTAGGTACATCAACTAAACTCCGCTTCGACTCTGTTAAACTCATAGGAAAGCATTGGAATATGAATATATTAAAATAATAATGAACAGTACAAAAATATCCACGAAAATTTGTTTAATACTGTACCAAGTTTATTGTTTAACTGGCTTTTGAAGCAATTAATAAACTGTCTATCAAACCGAATCAGCAAACGTACCCAGTGACCCGTGTTCGTTATTGAAAGGTATTGATTGAAGCGCGGGCCTACAGTTGGCGTTCCATGAGTGCAGGTATTCGAGTGTTTGAAGATTGTTCAGTTGGAGTTATGTAAAATGCCTAAACTGGTTCAATAGACGCGAATTATGTCAGCAACATCACCAGCGCTGGTATACCCGGTGACCCGTATCTTCAGATCTGGGTCAAACGAACCATCCTATTACGATTTGCAGTAGAAACTTTGTGTACACCTGTATTCTGTTCAAATCAAAGCATTTGAGTGTTCGCAATCAAAACTATTTATTAGGATATTGTAGGTGCAAATGGTGCTTAGGCTTGGATACACAATAAGTTAATCTTCATGAAATGTGTTTCATTTCAATGTTTTGTTTGTAACTACATTATAGTAGTATTTCTAGTAATACCTAATGGGATGCTTTGATTATATTCAGCTACTTTTTTACCTTTTAGAAGCACATTGCATGCACGCAGCAGTATTGTGCACAGCTGCGTGCATGCAATGTGCTTAAAAAAATCATTGTTAACGTAAAGTTCATATTGACTTACTTAATGAAGTATTTAGGTACAAATCCTCGCAATAAAAAACTACTTTTAAATGTATAGACCACCAATAAATAATTTTTAAACGTAATGCTTTGTTCGTGAAAAACGTAAACAATTTTATTTGACTACGACAATACACACTGTTTTCGATGCCTTGCGCCGAGACAAAAAGAACATTTTCTCGTCTTCGAGTTTAATCCCACGCTTAGTGCTTTTTCCGCAACCGTTGCATTTATTTTCTTATGTTGAGCAACATACTCATATCACAAAGCACTCGGTGTTTTATGGTTGAACGCCTAGTTGTGAGGTAGCGTGTATACTAATATTTTGTTTTAAACTATTCAATTAATTGAAATTCAAATTTATCTATTGGAATACTGTTGGTTGCTTTTATATTTGCTCTAATTATTATCTAAATATATTATTGTAATTGTGTTGTATTATTGTAACCAAAATTATCGCATTTATTAAACAACTTTATTTACATAAGCTATGCCAAGGTAGTCAAAGCAATTTAAATCCTAGATACGCAGGTGTCTAGGTAAATATCTACAACATGTGCAAAAATCCATCCTGTTAATAAAAAGTCCTTTTTTTATAAGAAAAAAACCTTAATATTGTGTGCTATCCTAACTGTATTTAGAATGTTTTATCTTTACCCAGAATTTGTCTCTTACCTATATCTAAAATGTATTGTAAATTGTGTAGCATACAAATCTACATAATATTAAGTTTATCGTGTAGCGTGTGAAGCGCTATTGTGCGTACTGCGTAGCTATGGGCAACTGGTAAAAGCTGAATAATTATGAAAATGACTAGCTCAGGTTTTTACAAGGCGGCATGGCCTTGGTTATTGTTTTGGGAAAGAAAGGGTCGTGCCTCTGCTAACTTATCTACTTTGTGCCAAGACGGCACACACTTTCCTCAAAGTAAATTAAGGCATCTCTCATAGTTATAATAAATGCTTACTAACAGATAACAGTGTTAGTCACGCAATAAGAAAACTGAATATTAGTTACTTTGTTCAGAATACCTATACCTACGTTCTGATGTTATAGGACATACTTACCATCTATAAATTACAAGATTAAACATTAAATCATAATATTTCTCTTTCTCTCAAAGCCTATTATGAGAGTTCGATACTCTTTCAAGATTTTTTACAATAAAACTAATAGGTACTTAGGTAGGTACCTAGATATCGTATCTTTTCACGCGATATAGCTTTCGGTAAAGAAAGACGACCTGCTGACGAGCAGATAAACTTTGTCACCCAAACTCACTAAAGACATAAAGCTCTTATTAAATTTCTTTAAGAAGATTACAATTCGCGACGGCAGCGTTTAGAGGTTTAAAGTTTCACATTGTTTTCTTGTAACTTCTTATCGTACTACTTCTTAGGTACTTACATTTTTTATTCGTTCAGTCACGGTAATAGTATGATACTATATATTTATAGGTTCAGTATACCTTCCTACTGTTTTTAACTGTTTTTACTGTTTTATCTGTGTGTATGTGTCTGCCTGTGGCATCGCAGCTCCTAAACGCATAGACCGAATTAGATGTAGTTTTTTTATTTGAAAGCTAAGGTGATCGACATGGTTCCTAGCTATAATTTAAGATCAGTTCAGTCATTTGATGATTCTCATTACAGATTTACTTAGTCGGGGGGCTTTTAATGTAAGTATCTTACGTATAAGCAGTGATAGGCAAGTGGTTAAATGCCGGACTCCCGAACCGGGTGGCCCAAGTTCAAGTCGTTTAACTCAAGCAAGAGTGTGGTAGCTAGTCAGCCGGGTTCAAAACCATGCATTGTAAGGGTAATTTGTCACCGCTTAAATACATCTGTAATATCGTTATGGTCGTTAGAAACGAGTTGCTGACGAAAAACAGAACTCGCTTCTCTACTGGCTTTATCACCTAAACACGCGAAACGCATTGCTTTTAATAGCAGTTATAGTAGCTTTGTAAACAATACAAATTAAAGCCTAACTATTGTTTTGTTGGTCGCATCGCTAAATATAATGTATCACGGTAGCAGTGTCGTGGTCAAGTAGAGATTCAAGAGCACCGGTGACGTATGGTGCGGTCACGCGCGTTTGGAGTATTTATAGCTTACAGCAAGATGAACTGAATCCCTTTAACCGTTCAACTACCCGTAGACAGAGAACGATATAGACATCTGGTGAGCGTGGCAACATGAGATAGCACGAGGAAGTACGGTAGAATGTGGCACAAGAAAAATAGGAAGTCAAATTTGCTTAAAGTAACTGTGAACATGGCGTGCTGGTTTTTTCCTTGAACAAACCAGCACGCCATGCGAAATAAAACATAGTATCATTCTGTCTCGCATTTTTCGTGTCATCAGAGTGCGATAGATGGAATCAATTGGTCTATACTTTTCTCCGTCTACGCAACTACCGGGCTATTCTTCCACTTGATTAGGTACATTATTTTAGTATACTCATAAGTTCTTGCTTTAGATTTAAACTATACCTACATTTTTTCCAAATCTTCAGTCACAAAATTATAAAAGTCTTTCTTAAGTAGGTCATATAATATATGTAGGTACCTAATAAAAGATTCTTACATCCGCTATCTTGATCAATCACAAGATTCAAATGAATATCAGTTAGGAAAAAACTCGACAACTAAACAATGGAAGCCTGGAAACGTTCAATAGATCAGGGCTTGGAAACCGGTAAAAATTAACCGGTATTATAACGGTTAAACCGGTTTTATCGTAAAATTCCGTTCCGGTGCGGAACTAAATAGGAGCGATAATTTGAACCTAAATAAACCGGTTTATTCCTAAGCCGCGTTGCGTCGGTAGCGGCGCGTTGTGTTCGTGTTGTGACTTGTTGAACTACCGCGGTGCGCGTCGCTTGCAAGAGCAGTCAGTTTTTATTACGTATTGAAGTTCGAACCTCGCGATAAACCCAACCATAATATGTACGTAGGTATATACTTATATAGTATTACACACAAATTTTCACCCTAATTAAGAGTAATTCCCGATAATAATAATGAATATACAACCTTGTTAATTAATACTATTATTACTATTATCATTTCTCCGAACGACTCATCGTGTGCAGGCTGGGAGCTTGAGAGCCAGTTCTTTCTTTCTTTTTCGTCCCTCTTTCTTGGCCGGCAACACATCAGTGATGCCATTGATGTTGCTGATGTCCATGGGCGACGACAGCCACTTACCATCAGGTGGATCGTCAGCTCGTTTGCCGGCTATTTCCATAAAAAGGGTTCGAATATTTTTTTATGGAACCTGGCACTACTTTCTGAACCTACTTTCTGAGATATTTGAGTTCAAAAATTAAAATAATTATTATTAATAAACTCAAATATCTCAGAAAGCATATAACTTAAGACATTTCATCACTGAATACTTTTTGATCGTAATCACTTAGTCTACCGATCGACACATGTTTTATCAATGTCCGCCGAAACTAAGATTTTTGCTTTATTTTTCTACTTTTTTGAACTCAAATATCTAAGGAAGTATAACACTTACGACATTTCATCACTGAATACTTTTTGATTGTAATCACTTACTTCGTCGATTGACTCATGTTTCATTACTGGCCGCCAAAACGATTTTTTTTCAAAATGGCGGTACTTCTAGGTATGCCTAGTAATGAACTAGGTTCAATGCACTTTAGGATTAAGACAGTTATAAGAGTGACAGATTTTATTTTTGACAGAAAAATTTGTACCTATCTATCTGTCCATAATAGCATTTGTCAAAAACCGCGCGATTACCGCCACTTAGGTGCTTGATCAGACACGGCGGGAACCGCGCGGTTTGAGAATCGCGCGGGAACCACGCGGGTCCTATTTACACAGGTATTCATACAGTCGTTCAGACATAATCGTTCAACCGCGCGGTTACCGCAACTCTCTCTCTCAGTCGTACGCTCACTGCTGAGCATCGTGATGTTCTGATCTCATTAAGGTGTTTTTTGGACTAGCTGCCACCATTTTCCGCGGTCTGAGGCACAGTGTATGGCTTCGCTGAGTCGAATATTAAGTTGTTCGGACACCTGGTCTGTCCATCTTTTCAGGCTCCGACCCCTGGATCTTTTGGCGTCCATCTTTCCAGTTACCATGAGCTTCTCCAAGTTGTCGAGTGGTTTTCTGGCGATATGTCCGAAATACTTAAGTATTCTTTGCAGACATATGCTGGAGAGTCTTTTCTTTACGTTCAACTCGTTGAGGATTGAGACGTTCGTTCTATGGGCTGTCCAGGGGATACGTAACATGCGGCGCCAACAAAACATTTCAAAAGCATCGATGCGCTTTCTGTCACCTGCTTTCAGTGTCCAGGACTCAGCGCCATATAGAAAGATTGGGAAGACAAGCGTTCTTATGATATACATCTTCGTCTTTTTTAATGCATTCCGATCTTTCCATATCTTGTCAAGTTGGCTCATTGCGGACTTTGCCATGCCAATCCTTCGCCTGATCTCGATTTCCGATCCTCCCTTGTTGGAGATAGTGGAGCCAAGGTACACAAAACTATTCACGATATCATAACGGCTCAGTGCAGTCCCTGCTCTGACTGTGTCGGATTTGTCGATGATCATTAGCTTGGTTTTGGCCTGGTTAATTTTGAGCCGCATTTCCTTACTGACAACCTCTAAACGCTGTATCAGTTCTACCATTTCGGTTTCTGTGGCTGTAATTAATGTAGTGTCATCGGCGTAGCGTAGATTCGAGACCCGCGTGCCTCCTACTGTTACACCACCATCCCAACCCTCTAAGGCTTTGCGCATTATATATTCGCCATAAATGTTAAAAAGGATAGGTGAGATGTCGCAACCCTGCCGCACGCCTTTCTTGAAACTGAATTCCGACGATTGTGCGGTGCCGACTTTTACTGTTCCATGTCCTGACATGTATAAAGATCTTATGAGTTATATCAACTCATAATCAACTCATAATCATCATTTCAGTACATTCCACAGATGCTTCCAGCTGACACAGTCGAAAGCCTTTTGGTAGTCTATAAAACACATTACTGCTGGGATGTTAAATTCATAACACTTCTCCACTAGCAATCTCACATTCAGTATTTGTTCCCTTGTCCCTTTTCCTTTTCCAGCTTGCTCTTGTGGGATTTGCCAGTCTAGGTAGTGGCGCAGTCTGCTGTTGATTATATGTAGCAGTACCTTGCTAGTGTGTGATATGAGAGCAATGGTTCTATAGTTTTCGCACTTTTTAGTCGCACCTTTTTTGTGAAGAGGTAGTATAGCCGAATGTGACCAATCATTAGGCCATTGGCATTTTTTCCAGACTGAGTTGCACAGTTCCAGGAGTTTTGTTAATCCTTTCTCACCCAGAGCTTTGAGAGTTTCAGCTGTGGTGTTGTCTATGCCGGCTGCTTTATGTGCCATAAGCTTTCTTACCGCTGCTACAACCTCGGCCAGTATGATTTCTGGTCCAGTTCCTCTGTGATACTATCACGCTCCCAGTCTGTATTTATGTCGACTGTGGATAGGTCTAAACTATATAGGTCCTTACAGTATTCCTTCCATCTCTCCGCCACCTTTGCGACCTCATTGATTGTGTTTCCATCCCTGTCTTCTATTGACCACGAGTGAGATTTGAATTTCTGTGTTATGAATCTCACTTTCTTGAAGAGATCTGCCGTTTGGTATTTATCAGCATGGCTTTCTATTTCTGCACAGATGTTCGACAGAAAGCAGTTTTTGTCACGCCTGCAACGCCCTTGGATTTGTTTGCTAAGTTCTCCATACTCTTCGTTGTTAGTGGGCGTATCAACAGATTTCAGAGCTTTCCTCTTCTCGATGACGTCCCAAGCCTCGTCACTAATCCAACTTTTCTTCTTGTTGTGTTTTGGACGCCTATGAATGATATCGTTAAATGCTTCTGTTACCAAGGTCTTAAACCTGCTCCATTGTTGTTCTACACCAACGATTGCGGATTTATGGTCACTCTCGAAGGCTGTCTCAGTCATCCTTTTAAAGAGTGCTGTCTCAGCCTCCGCAAGTCTTGCTGGTTTCCGCGCAAATGTTTTGGGGGTTCGCAGACGAAGGCGTATTTTTGCAACAAGCAGTTGGTGATCACTACCGCAGTCCGCGCCGGGTAAGGTTTTAGCATTGATTACGCTCGATCTCCATCTATGGTCTACTGTGATGTAATCAATTTGGTTGCAATACCGATCTCCGGGTGACTTCCAGGTGTACAGACGGCGTTTGTGACGTTGGAAGAAGGAGTTAGTTATTGCGAGATTGTTACTTATGCAGAACTCCAGAAAGCGTTCGCCCCGCTCGTTCCTTGATCCAAGTCCATATTTTCCTACCGTGTTGCGGATGTGATCATCTCCTCTGGTGTCCCCTATTTTTGAGTTCCAGTCGCCTTGCACAAACAGCATTTCTCGACGTGGCAGTGATTTGATAGTTTCGTCGAGTATTCCATAGAAATTATCTATATCTTCTTCAGATGACTGCGCTGTTGGAGCATACACCTGAACTATGTTGAGAGGAAGTGGCTTGCACTTTATTTTTATAGATATAATTCGGTCGTTAACAGCATTATAGCCCAACACACAGTTGTTCAATTTACGTGCTACTTAATAGTGTTCCTACACCATTTCTGCTTTCTGTATCGTGACCTGAGAAATACAGTGTATTGCCTCCTTCCGTTATGAAATGACCCGATCCTTTGAGATGGGTTTCTGATAGCCCAAAAATAGCGACGTTATGTGCTTGCATCTCTTTCTCCACAATCTCGAGTTTTCCTGGTTGAACTAGGCCTCTGATGTTCCAGGCACCGATGCGATGCGGCAAGCGATTTGGGATTTTACCCATTTGGCCATCAGTAGCATTTGCCTCCACCCGAGCCTGATGACATACTCTGGCGAGGCCTTCGGTAGCCAATTTCACACTTGACGACCCGGGAATCGTCGAGCGCCGGTTGTCAAGCGGATCGTCCGACCTCACAATATCATTTTCTGTGCTTGTCATTGTTGAGGTCGGGAACATTCTCTTGGGAGAGATAGTCGCAGTGGTTTCCCCTTGCCTTCTGCGCCGGGACTTTTAGAGGTTATTTACTTCCTCTAGGCCTCCGTAGCATCTCCTGACTAGGTCAGGGTTCGGGTTATCATATCCGCCGCCCGATGCTCGGCGTTGTCACCTCTTTAGCACCACTCGGAGGACACGTGCAGGGTGGTAAAAGGTATCTCCTGCGGACGCGAGCGACTCCATCCTCCAAACTCAACCGCTAGAAAACAGAATCGCGCGGTGCCCGCGCGGTTCTATTACTATGGAGATCTTCCCCAGCGTTCAGTAACTTTGCGGGCACCACGCGATTCACAACGAGAGCACTTCTGAGCTAGCTATGGATTGCTTCGACACCGCGTTATTTATTGATGAAGTGGAGAAAAGACCATCCACCTTGAAACAATCAAGATGGAAGTCAGGGCTCGTTCAGACACGGCGATAACCGCGCGATTGATAAAATCGTGCGGTTTGAACCGCAAAAATGTCGACTGTTCAAACATCGGCGGTTAGTTAGCAATTAGCGATCAGTTTCAAGATGGAAGTCAAGGTTTCAGATGCCTTCATGGAAATAAGGTTGATACAGCATAAGTTTAGCAATTACGATTATGGTAATTAATTTTTTGTTTGATCGATTTGACCATATTTAGTTGCAGTTTGTACTTTTCACTTAATCCATTCTTCTATTTTTAATAGACTCGAAAAAATATAATGAGTTGTTTGGTGGAATAAAACGCGTTTGTGTAATGGTATGTTTACATTGTGTCCAGATCGAATTTGCACCAAGTATAGCTCAGGCGTGCTCTCGTTGTGACGTGTTAATCGCGTGGTGCCCGTAACACTACTGAACGCTGAGGAAGATCTCCATAGTAATAGAGGCGCCGATTCTATTTTCTAGCGGTTGAGCGCGATTATGTCTGAACGATTAAATAATTACCTGCGTAAATAAGACCCGCGCGGTTCCTGCGCGATTTTCAAACCGCGCGGTTCCCGCCGTGTCTGAACAAGCACTTAATGATTAGGATGAAATTTTGTGTTCAAATAAAGTTTTACTTTTTAATTAACATTAAATTAAAAATAAATATACAATATATCAATGACTGCCATGACACATGCGTATCTGATAAGATAAATAAGCAAACAACAACGTTATGTTGAATAAAAACAACGACGCGCTCAACGTCAACGCTCGGACTGTGCAGTGTGTACATTCAAGTCCTGTCGTGAGCGAAAAATTGAACCGGTTAATAGAAAATACCCATATTTTTCCAAACCGGTTTAAAAACCGGTTCAAAGGAACAGAACCTTTTTCAAAAAGTTCCCCCTGAAATTTCGTCGAACCGGTTCAAAAAATTTACCGGTTTCCAAGCCCTGCAATAGATTACTGAATATAATATAATTGGAGGTGGCGATCAATAATGAATATAACGCGAAAATAGCTAAAAAGCCAAAGATATAAAGAAACGAAATAAAAGAAACACGCCAATTGACCGTCCCATAGGCGATTTATCTACTCGAGGCGGGCTTTTGCTAAGAGGCTTTAGTTTTTAAGAAACACTGTCGTCTGTTACTTTATTTTTTGTCACTGGTTTAATACCCTATTGTTTAGATACATAAGCTGAAGTTTACGACAATTTCACTACCGTTATTGCCTTCAATTAGCAATTATTACGCTAAGCATCCACGAGGTTTATAATTTGTGACATCTAAATTCCAAGACGGAAAATGACTGAAACGATTATGTACCTAATTAATTTGTTTGTTGGTAGGTAAAAAGCTAAAAAAGTATAACCTAAGGATAACAATGGTTTCGTTAAGGACGTAAGGAATGTGATAATTATTGTCCTGTTGTTTTGTATATTTTTACAACTCATTGAATATGTAAGTAAATTACTTTGTAAAATGAGTAAAAGGCCTTGAAGTTGAATTTACTTGATTGTTAATTTAACAATACCTACAGCAATTTAATTTACTATTACTAAGATCTAATGCATTGGCAAAGATTCAAGTTGATATGACAGTCGAATAAATTATCCAATCGTTCTCTTGAATTATAGATATTTATAGGTACCTAGGTATATTATGTAATGCGGGGAAGTAACTTTTAAATAGAACCATTACAGATAATATAATTATGTAATAATAATTATGTATTTTGTTTCGTATAATTTAAAAATATAAGCCACTTTATAAAATAAATTAACTAATATTATTATTTCTCACGTACCTACCTGTTTTTTTTTTAAATTTAAGATTGCAAATGAACATGCAGTAATATATGATATGTATGTAATGAACAAAATGAACTAAGAAGTAAGTACTCTTAGGTAGTTCATAAAGTAGGTACAAGGTTAACATTGTAGGCAGAATCTTCAAATAAGAGAGAGCTCGAATGTGTCACACAAATGTTAGAGCAGAAAATCTCTACCGAATTCCATTGATTCTCACTCATTGTCGCGATTGAAGCTATTCTCAAACTCATAGATGCTTTTATAGAAAGAAACTACTTAAATTTTAGATTTAGTTTAAGAAAATGTATTATACTTAAATGTTTATGTACTGTATCCGGATTTTCTTACCATACGGTTGTCATACGGAATTAATGTTCGTGTTAACACGAGCGAAGCGCTACTTAGGGCGTTACTTAGGTTTCAGTACATCAAAAGGGGTAAGAAACGTGTACTTTAGAATCTTTAAGTATTATACTTATATAAGTGTCTACGTGAATAACGTTATGAAATCTATTTCTTTAAACAAGGAAATGTTTGTCAGCCATTCATATTTTTTTAACGATAACATTATGTAGATATCTTTAGTTACTTAATACTTACCTTTAACTAATGAACTCGTCTTAGGTAGGTACCTACTCGTATTTGAAGTTCCACGAAAATAAAATACCACATACATTTGTATTGTATCAATTAATGTACCTATCACTTTATTAATTGAGACTGGAAACCTACTGATTAAACTTGATAAGACATTGATAAAAACGACAATTTGATAATTTTAATGTTCTTGGCGTAACGGCGAAGCTTTTTGGGGATTTGGCAACAAGAAGGATTCTATAAAATAAGTTCTTAATCGCAACGATGTCATCTTTCTCGGCGGGGAAATGGAACGGCTTTTGTATTGATAATCTTTCTAGAAACATTCAGTACCAGTATCAGACTGGCATTCCCTAATACCACCATCTATTAAATAAGTATACCTACTTTATTTTTACACTGTGCTATTACAATGTGTTATTTTAAAAGAATTCTGAAACACAACTCTTGTATTAAACTATTAAACAACGTGAATTATTGATGTACCAAGTATATTAAAGTAACTAAGTAAGACATTAATAATTATGTTCATCATCATTTCAGCATTGTAGGTAACCCAATAACTGTCCCACTGGTGGGCTCAATTCTCCTCTCACAACGTGAGAGGTATCTACGGGCCATAGTCCACCATGCTGGCCAAGTGCGGATTGGTAGACTACACTTTGAGAACATTATGGAGAACTCTTGGGTGCAGGTTTCCTCCATCCTTCCATTTTTGAACATTAGAGGTGCAAGAGCTGATCGCGGGTCCTCCTGTTCGGAAGTCCAACGTTCAAACTTTCGAAACTTTCGAAATAAGACCTTTCACTACTTTTTTTTTAGAATTTATATAAGTTACTGCTTGACTACGATCCCACCTGATGGTATGTGGCAACGTAGGTACAGTATTTGTATTTAATATGTTCAATGTTACGTAATTATTTTGTTACTTAATATTCATGATTTGGCGACAAGAGCTTAATGACATAGCTCGCGTAACTACGCGGTTTAAGAGGAATGCTGTAGTAATAACGATCGAACTTGGACTGACGAAGCGGTGAGGAAGAAAATACATTAAATAGTAAATAAGTAAGCCTTGGTTAATGGAGATTGATGAATGGTTCCGACAGGTTAACTCTTAAGTCGATAGATCATCTCCAGTTAGAATAGTAATAATCTGTATAGGCATAGAAATAATAAGTAATAAAATTACGCTCCACACTCATAGCCCCACATTAGGATTCTCTGTGTCGTGGGTGCCATAGACAACACACAAGACAAGAACACATACACCCAAACCAACAACTGGAGACTAGGATTACCTAGTGTGGGCTATGAATGTATAGAGTTGTATTAATGTTTCCTAAATCTTATGTTAAAAGTCTTACCAAGCAGAGCCTGGAAAAGCCGTGATTTGAATATCCTGATGACCCTCTCGATAGCGAGACGGAGCTGTCGATCTTGAGGCTTCACCAGTTTGCTGTGGTAGTCTTCCAGCAATTCTAATGCTCGATGCGCTTCTGCAAACAAATATTTATCTATATTATTAAACACAAACAACTAATGAGCATATTATGAAACAGAGATTCAAGATAATTGGAAGTGTTTATGGTAAGTATTTTGTTAGTTACCTATTGATAAGCATACCTATGACTTAGTATTAATGGCTGAAATTCAAATTACAACAATAAACTTATGCACTTCTTATTTTTTGAGTCGAGAAGTTTCTATAAATAAAAAATAATAAGAAGGTAATAACCAGCCTAGATTCAGGACCGGATTTGGAAGTCTGGAGGCCCTTTCTATTATTTCTGTCAAGTCTTTCTAAACTTTATTCTCAGCAAATAAAATTATTTCAACAAATAATGTAGTAATTTGTTAAAGTCAAATAGAATTAATTAAAAACTAAATTACCGCGTTAACGAATGGAAATAGGAAATGGAAATAGTAAAAATGTAAATTTTTTTTTATCTTTAGAGGGATTTTTTTATGTCATCACATCCCATAACTGTCCCACTGCCGGGCACGGGTCTCCTCTCACATCGTAAGGGGTACAGGCCGTAGTCCACCACGCGGGCCTAGTGCGTATTTTCGGACTTCCCACACATTTGAGAACATTATGGAGAACTATCAGGTTGCAGTGGTTGATGTGCAGGTTTTCTCACGAAGTTTTCCTTCACCGAAGCAAGTATAGTTAAATTATAATTCACCCATAACTTCTGTAAACTAGAGGTTTGTGCAGGGTTTGAACCAGGGCCTTCAACTTTCTAGCACACAGCATCACTGCTCACAATTACATAATTACATATGTATTATGTATTTTACGAGTATAAATAATAATATTACAAGTTTTGCGCGAACATAATTTACGTTTACAATTTTTATCAATTACTGGCACACGCATGTTACTAGTAATTAGCTATATGATACATATTATCATGGGCAATAAAATTGCATCATGATATTTTACTCAAGGCTAAAGAATTGATGTAAAATACTTTATTGAAACAGTTAATGAGTTTCAATAGAATAAGTATCAGGTATATAATTCTATTGAAGTTATGTTCATTATATTTAACACTGAGTACAAGGGGTTCCATCAAGTCTTGAGTCCAAGCCAACATTCCCTGGTGAAGAACGAAGAAGATAGGTCTCCATCTCCTGTTGAAGGTCTCTGGTATGTTTAATCTCAAAGGTATTCGTGTATGGTGGTACTCGTGGTGGTTCTGTATTCAATTTGTTACCATTATTTTTTGTGAATGTTTTATATGTAAGATGTTTCGGTTGCAGTTAAAAAGCGCCTTTTTGGTCCGCAACATATCTTTGACGCCGTTGTTGGTAAATAAATATGTGGTAATTACGTGAAGAGCTAAGAAATAGGTAGGCTGTTAAAATAAAAATAAAATGTTACGTGCTAACATTTTCTATGAAACCCTTTAACTCTACATGACTCTACCTACACTTGAGAGTCCTAAATATTTTGATATTTAGTTATTAGCTTCACAAATTATAATTTATAAATATTAATTACTCACGAATTATAAAATAATTAAATATAATTTAATTTTAGCCTTAAATTGGTTCCCGTTTACAATATACCTATTGGTTGTTTGATTACGTTAAATTTTTTTTTTATAAGTTGATATTGGGTTCAGTGACCTCAAGTCATTTAACTTTTAGTGCAGCAAGAGCCCCTTTTTAGAATATTATCGTGTAGGTAAAATTCAATTAGTGATTAATATCGGTGCTAACATCCATCTGTGATCTTTTGTTCGTATCTGTGAAAAACATGTTTTGGCGCAAATAATAGTAAGATAAATTGTCTTTTTTCTTTTAGTTTTCTTTCGTACATTTTTAAGAATGAACATGGACATTAGTTTCCTTAGAACAAATCAATTTAGGAATGACACAAACATTATTAAGGCGTATAAAAACATTGAATTGTAGTGTGTTAAAAAAGTGCACGAGCGATTAGCCCCCAGCGACTAGCTAGGTACAACAGAAGGGTGTCTGAAGCCGCTTCCATGCCACCCCATCAGTCATGGGGTCGGCATGTTTTGCTCTTACTATATTACACAATATTAGTTCCCGTACCTTGCTTACGAACTGGCATCACGGTACCGCCCCCTACCGTAATTTTTTAACACTAATAAAATATTTTGCGAAACAAAATAAAAATGTTTCACAGCGTTAACGAGTCGATAGTCTTCATTTCACATTTAAAATCACAATGGAGTACATTTTTGAACGGCACATATGGTAGCACAACAAAAACATTCAATTGTAACTCCACGCACTAGGTGATATGCGGTACTGATAGCTCTTACGAGGGCAGTCAGTAGACTGTAGACTGCTGTGCGCATTGGGATTGGTCGATTTTCACTATGACGTCAGAGGGTTGAAGCATAGACAAAGAATGTCTGCAAGGGTAGAGAGTGAAAATACGAGGGTGGCGAGAGCTGCGTATTTTATTTTGATTTTTCGGTGTTTCCATCCTTCTGCATTGTGTAGGTGAGTTCACTTTATCTAATAGAAGTCTTTTAAAGTATGGTTTATTAGTAATGAAGTAGGTATTTAAATATCCTCACGGTGTACTTTATCGTTCCCTGTCAGTCGTTGGATAAAGTGAAACTCAGTTCGTGATTGCTACTGGTCAAAATGTCTCGAGTGGCCATGTGCAAATTGTGCAATGTCAGTTACGTTAGAAGACTATTTTAAGACCTAGCAAACTGCATTTGATGGTCGATAAATCATACCTCCAAATTTAAAATAGGAATTTCTAATTTTCTATTCAAAATGTATGGAGCTATGGAGATAAGCGATCGTTTTGTCATTATGCCAGCCTCATATAGGTAGTTGTATAGCACTAATATATGTAATTCTTACCATTCTAAACAAAATACTAAGTAGGTGCCTTGTCTAAATTGTAGTTAGAAAGGTGTTGTTCTGTCTTATCAGTTACACTTAGCTAATGGTTGCAGTGTATAGAGTTATAGGGTGTTAGACTGTGGTTAGACTACCTAACTGTACCTACTCGTGTGGCTAAAGGAAAATGAATATCTATCTACTTGATCCAATCATGTTAACCAAGGCTAAGCATAGGTAGAGCATAATACATATTACAGGTACTTAAGTATTTTTATTTACCCTGCTCTAACTGCTCTGTTTAAATAATTTAAAGCGTTAGACATCAGTAATGTAATTGTAAGTGTGTTTTTAACTTAAAGTTACAGTTTTATACTTTTTTTAAATGTGACAGCTTATCGAATACTATAAGTGTGAAGTCCACCAATCCGCACTTGGCCAGCGTGGTGAACTATGGCCTATACCTCTCACACTGTGAGAGGAGACCCGTGACCAGCAGTGGGATAGTTATGGGTTGTGATGATGATGATGATGAATGCATTTATGTAAAGACTACAACCCGAAAGATGATGAATGATAACCATAACGAAAATGGAAATCAAAACTCATCTTTCAAATTTTAGCCTCGCTGGGAACCCAAGACCCTTCGAACGTCTATCGAGCGTGGTAACCGTTGCGCAATAAGGCTCATCTATGAGAAGGAGAAGAAAATGGCGTGCGATGTAACAATACCATACCTACATTTACCTACAGTAAGTAGCGAAAATTTTCTAAGTACCTACCTATCCTTTTACGCTTTAATAGAAAATAGTGTATTAACAGCTACAATTTATGGGCGATAGATAAACTTATTTAAAGCTTATACAAAAATTACAAAACCTGTTCACCGTTGAGACGAGATGAGACCGTAGGTTGCACGTAATGGCAAAAAAAACTCGTTTGACGACAAAATGGTAGGTAGATACGACTTCTATCAACATCACGTACCTACACATAAAATATTCTGCGTAAGAGAAAGTTATTCAAATACGATATTAGTAGGTCGGTACGATGACTGATTGAGCGAATTATCTATTCTATTCTAATCCAAATAATCCAATACGCGCCAATAGGCTGGACTGGTTGACGTCTCTTCTGCGTTCATGCTGAAATATGCACGTGAACAATTTTATCATTTGAGCTGAGCGTACCGTAATAAAATGAAGATGTGCGCAAGTGTACCCACCCCATCAGGTTTATTTATTTAAACTCTTTATTGATTGCACACCGTAACATAGACATAGGTAACAATACACATTTTTAAATGCACAATATAAAGGCACAATACAATGGGCGGCCTTATCGCTTACGAGCGATTTCTTTCAGACAACTCAAGCAACGGTTTACCAAGAAACGTCTAGAAGAAATTAGGGTAAAGTGTACATAAAAAAGAAAACAAAAACATACTAAACTTATACAAATAAATACATAAATAAGACGAAGAAGAGTGATGAAACAGGTTGTTGAATATCAAAAGTAAAATGTGGAAAAAATACAATAATGACCCATAACTCCATAAGTAGGTACCTACCTATACCTAATAAGGCTAATGTTTAATTGTTCCCAAGAAAAATATTTAAAATTGTACCTACTATCAGAATGTACCTCTACGTCATGCGCAAAAAGAGTAGGTAGTTAGTTTTTACTTAGTTAAGGTTATTTAATGAAATGCAAGTTTTCTCTACTTCTACTACATGTAATACATTGAAACAGCCTGTATGAAAGTATAAAGTAATATTAATTTCTGGCATTGACTTATTAATAATAATAATTATGGTAAGGTAGTAACATGGAAGTATGAAACCTATGGAAGTGACATGTCAACAAAAAATGCGTGCCACTGTTACGTCATCTGGCCACCAAACATGACGGCCTATAACTCATGACATCAACTACTCATGACCTATAACTGCATATAAGAACCTTGCTAATTATAATGTAAATCTTCCTTTATTTTCCCGGTAACATTAACTGTTACTTATAGCGTACCTGTGTATGGTTAAAGATGGCTGATTTGAATTTGACCACGACTTTCTGACAAGCCAAGTACCGGCTGAACTGACTGGCAATGTCATTTGGGTCGGTAAACATGGCGGATTTTCGGCCTCATTAGGTAGTAGTAGTAGTAGTAGTTAAAGAACAATATGTCGTGTCCATACTATAATACGTCCATGGGTAGTAATAAGGCAATGATTTCTGGTCTGGATCAATAGTTCAATCCGTCAAAAGATTAAGTTTTGACGGATGTAACCAGTGTTGCCAATTGAACATTTTTCCATATTGTATTTTATTGAAAAATGTATTATTTTATTACTTATGTCTTTAAAATAAACATGTTTAATTTTGAATGTATTTATTGTTTAGTCTGTTTTTGTCTAACAGTCTAGATTTAATTTTATAAATACGGAAGGGTGTTTGTTAGACCTTCTTTCAAAGCTGTATGAAGGGATGGACTTAGACAGTGACATAAGCTTTTTTCGTGGAAAATTATCGAATTTCTATGGGCAAACACATTTCAATCAATATTTAAAATCTCGACTAAACATTAATTTCGTATGTGGGTGTATAATTTTGTTTATCTAAATTCTGTTTCAAATTACTTTAAAGACGAAATTTTCATATGCTTAAATATGATATCAGATCTGTATATTTGTAATACACGTTAAGTAATTATAATTACAAAACTTAAATTAAATTAAAACAAAATTATCATGTTTTTCATGGCATAATAGACTAAGAGAGTTGGCAACACTGGTTTTAACTATAGGTTAGGTTAGGTTCAGTATTTGTAATGAAATAGACTCACTACTTAGTTTAGTATGCAAAATGATGCTAATTAACATAATAAAAATGGTAATAAAAGATGTTTATTATTAGCTTATGTCCGAACCGAAGACTATTAAATTGCGACACAGATAACCTATATACATTCATACAGTGTTTTGCTTTTGTCATTTTGTCTTTTCGTACAAAATCTTGTATGTGTGCTGTATCCTGTATCTTTAATTAGTCTGTGTTAGCAGTACTCACTACTTACTACTCTTCACTCTTTCTATCTATGCCTATTGGACATGGAGACGTAATATTTTTTAGACCTGATGTTAAAGTAAAGTAGACAAGTAGATAGTTCAAATTAGATTTTTAGTATAAAGGTGTGCTTCAAAATGCCTCTCTTTGGCAAAAAGGATTTCGGAAGGAAATCCAAAAAAGACAGTAGAGATTCTGAGAAACAACCATCCATCGAAGACAAGTATGTCGTTAAAGATTTATTGGGTACAGGAGCCTTCTCCGAGGTACGTCTGATTGAAAGTAAAGAGAATGGGCAGATGTTCGCTTGTAAAATTATCGATAAGAAAGCGTTGAAGGGAAAAGAAGATTCTTTGGAGAATGAAATCAGAGTGTTGAAAAGATTTAGTGAGCAAGCCAGAGGAGAGGGCGCCGAGAAAAAAATATTTTCCCATCCTAATATTGTCCAGCTGTTGGAGACATATGAAGACAAGAATAAAGTTTATCTCGTGATGGAACTCGTGACTGGTGGCGAGTTGTTCGACAGGATCGTCGAAAAGGGATCTTACACGGAGAAAGATGCGTCCGTTTTGATCAGACAGGTGTTAGAAGCTGTTGATTACATGCACTCTCAGGGAGTAGTTCATAGAGATTTGAAACCCGAAAACCTTCTCTACTATAGTGCTGATGAGGACAGCAAAATTATGATCAGTGATTTTGGATTGTCTAAGATTGAAGATTCAGGTATAATGGCTACAGCCTGTGGAACTCCGGGATATGTTGCCCCTGAAGTGTTGGCTCAGAAGCCGTATGGCAAGGCTGTTGACGTCTGGAGCATAGGAGTCATATCATACATCCTGTTGTGTGGATACCCACCTTTTTATGATGAGAATGATGCAAACCTGTTTGCTCAAATTCTCAAAGGGGATTTTGAATTTGACTCGCCATACTGGGATGATATTAGCGATTCCGCTAAGGACTTCATTCGGCATTTAATGTGTGTTGATGTGGATAAGAGATATACATGCAAGTAAGTATAATTTTAACTTGACTGATGCACAATAATATAATATTTTATTTCAACTCATTTTTATTATTTTTATTTTAGTTCATTTAATTTAGTCAATAGTGGACGTAAAATCCTTTATGGTAATTTTTTCCTCTGTTATATAGAAGCGGGTGTGCCTGATATTAAGTGTTTTTCCCTGTGTGTAAGCTGTTTGTTGTTCTCATTTTAAAACTGGTTTATTTCCTCATTCAAGATATTATGTTTCGCATCATTATATTATCTGCATGACCTTTTAAGTCAATTAAGTAAAATTGCCTAGTTCTGATTGTATTTCATAAACAACTAGGCCAATTTTTATGTGTTAAAATTATTATCCAAATTCAGCTTATTACTTTGAAAAAATTAATGAGCAACACATTGAAAACAATAAATTTTTCAAAATTGTGCAATGTGAAGTCATATCAGCAAGATTTTTTATTCAAATTTGCCATACAATCTAAAAATTAAGAATTAAAGTAAATTAAGAGTAAAAAAACTTTTACGGCTTTTATTTAAATAATAGCGCTAAAAAGAATTAATTTAACGTTTATTTGCAAATTATAACATCATTACGCAATTTATATGTCATAAAAGCTTAATAATAACTTCAGAATAAGTGATTACGAGCACTTAAATGTCGATGTTGATGTTATAAGTTGATAGTTATAATTTGATAGTAAAAGTTTAATTAGTATATATTTTAGGGTTGCTGCTAAACTTTTGTTGTGGTTGTACATAATATAGAGACTTAACCATTCCCTACTGCAATTTTAGGGTCCCATAAATCAATGGAATTTCTCATATGTCAGTAATTGGCCATTTCCATTATCTCTAAATTAGGAAAAAGGATACTACATTAATACAATAAGTGTAAATATCCATATTAAACATAAACATTCATAAAGACTCCTGCATTCATATAGTATGATTGTCCTTCATAAGCCTGATACAGACTTGATCAAATTTATACTCATTTTTAGTAAAATTCTTATGTACTTGAGAACTTTCTAACTATCTAACTAAAATTTGCGTACCATGCATTTGAGTTTGAGCATTTATCTGGGCATCAATATTCACATTACATATAGACTATTTACAAAGTTTGCCTTAATTAATGATATGCTTGAGATAACTATCATGAGCAGATGGGTTTTCCCATTATTTCTATTGTGTGGCTTAATTTATTTCCTTTATAATGCTAATATCTTTATACTAATAGCTTTTAATTAAATATTTCTTTGAGTAATAATCTCTTTGAAAATTGTTTATTCTATAGTCATATACTTTTCGTTAATGTGGGAATGTTTATTGAGACAATGCTTATAAAGTCAAATGCGTTAAAAATATCCGCTTTGTTCTCATAATGATATGCTATAAATTTTTCATGGACACAACAATCAAGTTATAAGCCCACTTCATATTTTTTTGGCTTATCACTGGAACCAAAAAAAACTACTTCGAAATATCGCTGTACTGGTATTTCTCGTGTTACTAGTGGAATGGACAACACAAATAAGACATCACAAACACCCACAACCCCAGAACAAACATTTGTCTGTTACATAAATATCTGCCCAAACCAAGAATCAAACCCAGAAACACTTAAGAAGCTAATTTGTTGAGTACCAATTGAGTTCTAGGGTTGAAGAATGATAAAATGATATAATTATGTGTTAAAACTTATCATATTATTTGAATGGTTCTAAAGAGGTCCTAAAGAGGTAAAAATTAATGGAAACATTTACAGACAAGCTTTGGCTCATCCCTGGATCTCTGGGAATGCAGCAAGCAACAAGAACATCCATGGCACTGTATCTGAGCAACTCAAGAAGAACTTTGCCAAGTCCCGCTGGAAACAAGCTTACCATGCTACCACCGTCATCAGACAAATGCAGAAAATGGCTCTCAGCAGCAGCAGCTCAAGTCGCAACGCCAACGCCCAGCCCAAGCAATAGCTGGATATTGACAGGATGCCCCGACAACTCCATTCCATCAGCTTCATGGTACTTAAATCAATTCCTTTACCGCTTAAGTCTACATATGAGTCTCGGCTCCTAATGTGTGTTGGTGCGGCGCTTACTTATTAAATTGGTAGACAAGGGCATTATTAATTGAAATTGATTGCTATAGCGTTTGCTAACAGTGCCTGAGATTTGTGTCATCTCTAAATTTGTAACGTCGTCGTTTATGTAATAGTGCCACTGTTGAAATACATAACATGGAGCAGTTTAAAAGCTTTATTGAATGAATTTAAGAATTGTATCAACGAATTGTTTATTGAAATTGGGCTAGTCACAATACTTATCGCAAAAAATCAAAACTTAATGACGCATTATAATCATGTTGTATTATGGTATCCTTTGATTATATGTAGATTTCTGAACTGTTGAATATATAAAGAATAGAACTGTTACTCCTAGTCTTGATTATTCCTTTATCGTTTCTGCTTATATAGCGTTTCCTACTATACTTGGAATCTCAGGCTTATCACAGGATAATTATATTATTATGGTTAATATATCTACATAATATTATGATGTTATATAACATTGTATAAATTGTATCATAATTAGACAACTAAATCTAATGTGATTAAAAGTACCCCAAACTTGTAATTTACATCACTTTTCTGTTAACAAAATGCATTGCTAGGTGTAATCTTAAAAGTTCTGTATGTTATAATTAACATTGATGTAGATGGTGATAAACACTTTTCATAATATTAGGGTCTGTTGCATAATTGTTATGTATAATATATATTGACATGACGAATAATATAATATTTAGTGTGAAGGGTTATTTATAATAATTATGACAATTTATACTGGCATTTAATTGTATTATGGGTTATTGTTGCGGTTACACAGAACTATCCATGGATTTTGGTAATGTTTGGCATATTGGAGTTATTTTATAAAATAATATTTTTGCATGCTATTGACATTCTTTTGGTGAGAAATTGTGTGTTGCCAATGACAAAATAATTTATAAATTTTAATAATGAATTCTGGATAATTCATTGTTAATTCTGAAGAATACCGGAATTCTTTATTTTTTGTAATTCCTCTGAACATGACAGTTTCCAAAGTATAAGCATATGCTGGTTTATGGTGTATAATCACTCATATACTCAACTTACTGATGTCGCATGGTATTTTTATTGCATTACCTATTTACTCATAATAGATTATTCTATTATGAAACATTCCCTCACTAACTTCTTTCAACTAGTCTGTTTTGAATTTAGCCGATCTCATTATGGTTTGACACAAGATTCTAGTTTCGTTTGAAATTATTATTACGTTTTTGACAAATGAAATGAATGTCTGGTAAGCATAATAATAAGCATAATAGGAATCATACTTTTTTGGTGCGTTACGAAAAAATATGCAAGTCAACTTGTATATTTTTGGTATTCGAGATTGACATCAAAATTAACAAGATGTAGAAAGCATATTTGTGCCTATTGACTGCACTGATAAAAATAATTATTTCTTTGTACAGCAAAAGTAATATTTATTTTTATTTTACCAATTCTACTTATCTTATCGTACTCCAGTTACGTTACTTATTTATTCTTTTATTTTATTAAATTATAATTAAATTATACTATTGTTGTTCATTTATGTTTGGGCAGATTATATAATTTGTTTTCAATCTCGCCAAAGAAGTGTAACTTCTAAAACGCGCCCCAAAGTTCTCTCATTAACATCTTTTAGACTTATTTCGAATGAAAGATGTTTATTAATTGATAATTATCTGTACTGAGGAGAAGAGAAGAATTAGTAAGTATGCCAGTTCATATTAGGCTGCAAGTATCTAATTGTTTTGCATTACTTGCAGTTCTTAGAGCTACTATGTCTATATTGGGCGACTGCATTGACCATAATAAGATTGTGTAATGTGAATGTGCATATAATCCATGACCTATTTATTCCCCTTATAGTGGTTTTAAAATATATTACTCCATATTGTAGGGTAAGTTGTAGGTCTTAAAGCTTAATCTTTTATATATAGTGTTATCAAAAACAATCCTGCATTTGTGCACTGTCTAAATACATTTTACATGAATACTCCAATATCTTTCTAATTTAATTTAGGTATTATTCCATGTTATGGAAAATAATGTTATGGAATCTATATTTGTATGTAACAAGTTGTTATAATCTTTCAATTTGGAAACAAATTACCTGCTTATTTTAACTTCCTGCTTATTATTTTGTAGACACTGTTGGCATAATAATTATGTACTTTAACTATTCCGAAATAAATATGTAGTAACAGTAGCTGAATATGATATAGGCATATAAAATATATATGGAGGACTATGATCTAAAAAACTATGATCTATGATCTAAGCATTTTAATGGACTTTACTTCCTCTCTAGTAGTATTGTTAAAGGTTATATTCACGTCGTCCACAAAAGTAATGATTTGCTTAGGACTTAAGGATTTACAGTTACTTATATAAATGTATCTTGAATGAATGAATATTGTTTTCGTATGTAGTCAAGCATAATAGCATATTGTTTATAAGAAAATTAACACACTATTTCTCGACAAGCTAACTTTAGTATGTAATAGGTACAAAATCAAGAATTTACGTACTTACTAATAGTCTTTTACAGATCTGAAATATTTCAAGGAATTTTAAAGAAATCCTATCTATTCTATGCATATTTCAATAAATACACATTAAGCTGTATTACCTCTCCTAATGATATCTTGTCTTTAAAATAAATAATTGATAAGTGTTTCAAAACACTAGTAGTGTATATCCTCAATATAATAATTATAAAAGTATAATGCAACAACTACTTTATCACATTGAAGTTTAAGTTTCAGGAGTTTAATTTTATTTAAACTTGAGTTGGGTTCGAGTCAAATATAATTAACGTTATCATTCTATTTTAAATATTTTCTAGACTTGATACATAATTATGAGGTAATTTTAAACCTTAAAGTTTAAACTCTAATCTATAATAATATTTTATTATATTATCATATAAATTATAAGAATTTTACATTCCTACTACCTATTAGACAGACCTATATTTATAATTGTCACTTAAACGTAACATTCCATTGGTCAGTATTGGATTAAATATTTTTACACAAATTTTGAAAATCAACTTACGTACTACACAAATACATCAATAGAAAGGATTTGATGGATATAAAATTAAAATGGCCATAACTCAAAATAAGATATTGGTTTGTTATCACAATTTCCTATACGGAATTTTAGTCGACGTTTAATGTTCATACAAATAATCACCAAATTCTTTTGGCGTTTTCTTGTGGTTCAAAATGAAATTAGTGCTAATAATAATAAGTGCCCGGATATAATAAGATAGTGCAGCTATGTTAAAATCGGAAGCTCTAATCGTAGGTAACTCTCATAATAAAACTTTCAACGTTTTGGTAAAAAAAATACCAATCTACCTTGGTGTAATATCTGGTACGAATGCAACGATTGTATCAAGGCACTTATTAAGATAAATTGTTTTTTCATAAAATGTATAAAAAATAACGATATCAGTTATTTCCCATAATGTTGAATGCGAAAATGAAAGTGCTGGCCACACAATATACTTAATGCCATTAGGTATATATGGAGAGGAGAATTAATACGTGAAGCAAAAACTTTATACTTACCACTTTTTACGAAAATTGCACGGACGGAGGAGTATGAAATTTGTGCAATTATAGTTGATAAATATGTATAACATTACACACTAATGTTAGTTAGAAGATGTCTTGACTCTTGAACATTATAATTATGTTCCTATCAAAAATAAATCACCTCACAAATTTAATTTTGACTAAATATGTTTCCTCACTTTTTGTGCAACTTTATTATGAGTAAGTTTATTTATTCTTACTTGTAATATTGAAAAGTATGGGGAAATGTAATAACTCATAATTATTAACCTTTAAATAAACAATCATTAATCCTTAAACATAGTTAAAAGTAAAATCTTTTTCCAATAATAAATAGTTCTTCTTTCCTTTTGGTGATATAATGCGATCTTATCTCTTAGCTTAGGTGTTTGTCTGGCTAGCACTTTAATTTTAATGGATACAGTATGAGTCATACTGTACCCATCCAATATTACTGTATGACTGATGTGTTAACTGAATTAATAAGTTTGCCATAACTTTATTCTGGTCATAATAATAATATTATTACTTTAAAATGAAAGTGAAACAAAAAATATGTTTAAAGAATAAAACCCGACTACGAGTACTATACATATTTGAAATGTGCTAGTGAAATTCCCTTACATTTAATACCTTACGTGGTACCTATAAAAATATGTTTGTAATTTAAGACTGGCCTCTAGAGGAGGTCACATTGAATTTAGGACGTCACATAGCCTATAACCAGCGGACGATCAAGACGCTTCTAAAAATACCTCATTTGTTATGATAAGGAGTTTCGAAATTCTGCGGACTTATATGAACATACGTACAAATATACGGGCTAAAAGCGTAACCCTCGATTCGCCGTAGTCGGGTGATAACAGCTAATGTTAACCATTGCAGTAGTAGTATATCCATAGAAATGAATACTTCATTGTATGTATATTGTGATTGTTGCACTGTCGTCCGCTCCTGTCCATGGTAGTTTGTCCAAAATGTTCCCGAAGTTTTTGGCCCATCGTTTGGTATGTTGATAAGTATATTGGTTGGATATAAAGTGATAAAATGCATAATTAAAAGGCTGTGATGGGTGGACGGGCTGAATATGTGCAACATGTAAATTTTGGTAAACGTGTTCTCTAACATTATAATATAATTGACTTTAGAATGAATACATTTTACATGATATTCTATTGTCAAAAATATATATTTTACTACTCCTCGTTTTGTGTAATGTAAACATATTTTAAGTACTTCCAGAGTTTGGAATGTAATGTGTTTATGTTAAGATATAGATTATATTATTATCTAACCATGCTATATCTGCGGTTAAAGGTTATTGACGTAGCGATAATATCGAATGCCAAGACAATCTCTTAAAGTATGTATATTTTAGTATTTTACTTACTATTATTAGTTATTAATGTATTTGGATATAATATTATTATGGACTTTATCTACACAATCTACCTATTTTCAATGAAACTTGATAAACCTTAAGATTCTGGACACGGTGTTTATTTATGACTCATAAGAGTTATATATAGTTTCATTAGATTTTTGTTTGTAACCGACATTTACGTTCTAAATTTACGAAATGATGAAAACTGTCTTAATACGTCCATAATATCTTATGAATTCCTTATTGCCCAGATTACTTTTATAAATTACTTAATTATGGTATAATTAATAATATCAGTATCAACTGTCTCGCGTTTATAAGTGGAATTAAGCCTATAAGCTTTTGTGATCAATAAAATTGTGTTATAATATATCTACATTTCTCTAACAGTTTCGAGTAAAAGCCATATTTTTTTTAATGATGAGGTACATAAGAGTTAAATACAATATAATTTGTGTATCAAGAATGTATTCTTGTGTTTTATGAATTTGTAATATTGTTCATTTAAATGAAAAACAAAACCTATTTCGGATCCAAATTATAATTTTAAGTTTTCTGTAATATTGAAAAATGTTTAGTGATATTACAGACGTGTGATGCTGCTTCCATTTGGTGGCATGGCAAGGGATTTTTTGCGAAGAATAGTAATATAACTTTATCAGTATGATAATCAAATAGAAACGTTAGTAATCATCATTGCAAGTACAAAAAATAATGCTGCCGTATGATTAGGTTTAGAGTTTCGGAATCTTCGATAGATTTCGAAACGCCGAGGTGGATTTACCAAGAGGCTTCGAGAATCACGTCGCAATTAAAACTTTGGCTTGCCTAAGGATACGAGGATACACCGTCAGTATGCGCTTGCATATAGTGATGCCGAAGGATACCCTGCCCTGCCGGAGTGGGCACAGGCCAGTCACTAACACATTTTCCCGTCTACGATGAAACTAAACCGAAATATATTGTAATTAATTGATTATTTAACGTTTACTTCAAATATTTTTAGGTATTGTGGCAAATGTAATGCAAAGGCCTCAATTATAACTTAATATATCTTGGAATACTGAATATATTTTCTAGTATATACAACAGCAGCATACATTTAAAGTGGGCTTAAATGAAAATTTGACGTTGTTGCCTAACTAATATACAGTTATTTATTTATCACTGTGCCAAAATCATATCATGATTGAGTGATACGTGTTTTGACTTAAAGTTCTTATTGTAAGAGGTTATAGAATAAGGACATTGTCTTCATATTGACTCTTAACGCCGTAAGTACATAGCAGTGCTTTGTGCTTCACAAGTTCCTCAGCGATGAATATTTCCTTCATGTACTTATAGTGAACTAGTAGTTGATATGATTTTCTAAATATAAAATGTTTTTGTAATAATATTTTATTGTATTACTTAGCACAACAAGTTTAAGGGCTGATATGTGAAATTAAACGCGAGTGGTTTTTTCTCTATTTAGATTTTGGTTGTGAGGTTTTATTTTCATTCAAAAATTCTATCAATAGTAACAATAATGACACTGAGAAATTCTATTTTATAATAATTTGTGAATTGAGATCTGATTGCTACTAACTAGCGATCTTGTGATTTAGATTTTATACTTCTTGTTCAAAACAATCAAAATTATAGTAGATATTTAGACGTTAGCTCTATTTTCAATGTCATTGTAAATAAAAAGCTAACTTGTTGCATAAATCTCTTTTATTTACCTATTCCACTTTCGTTACATAACAAAACATTCAAATACCGTAGATACATAATTATATTATATTACAGTAAATTATAATACCGATGCCATAGGAATGTTTAATGGATATCTTCTCCCAAGAGAGACAGTTGCTTCAGAAATTGTGAAGCGTTTGGAAGGGTTGTAGCGCCGTAGATTATCTTCCGCGATATTCCACTCGTAGCCTGTTGCTGTAATGAAAACGAATAATCAGTGGATTTTGTTTAATTATTTGTATTAGACACGAAAAACAAGTTTTACCACGCCATTACCAAAACGTATCATTATGGTGCAAACTGGCTGGCTTCAACGCATTAACCCCTGGAGTGTAGTTGTCCCCTCCGTCGGGGCAAAAAATTTTCTAGGCCAACGTGAAGTGCACCCCCGACGGAGGGGCAAACTAAATACAATCGTATTGAAGGACGATTATTGTCTATTTCATAATATTTTGATCTCATTGGTTGGATTCAAATTGAACCTACGTTCATTAGCTACAAAATACCGACTGTGATTGGCTGCAAAGTCGAATGATAAACAGGAAAATATTTATTTGAAAGTTGTACAGTACGGTCGCTACGCTCGTTTCGCGTCATTTGAGTTCGCAAGATTTTATAAAATTGTTTTCGAGAAGGAAACGGTGAATTAACTGATGAGATTTTTACTTATTATTACTGGAAAAGTTGTGCAGATTACGTGTAAAGTGCTAGTTTTGTGAATGGTGATAAAAAAGTTGGTGAAAAAAGTAAATAACTTTTGAACAACATAGTTACAGTGTCGTTGAAGTCGACAAGCTGTGTAAATTTTCATATAAATATAGGTACAGCAAGTTTGGTTTTATAGTATTACACATTCTTAGCTAATTAATCTAGCAACATATTGATTACAATATTTACCACAAAATTGACCAAAAATAAAATAACTTCGGCCGCTAAGCGGCTCGCTAAAAATATGTCGGTATTGGCACCGTTTTCGTGTTAGTTTTCTAACTTCTTTTACAGAGTAATTACTGTGTTTCCAAATGAAATAATGTATTATATCGATGCGTAAATATGTATACTAAGTAGTGATAGTGTTAGTTTTGATTAATGTGCATTGTGAGTTAGTGAAATGTGGAAAAATGTGTCTCCATTGTGTTTGAAAATTTCGAAGTTGAAAAGAAATTGAATAATTTCTTACGCAGATAAGTTTTTTTGCTTTAATTTAATTGTTTTAGCTGTTAGGCAATTTCGTTGTGATAACAATGATATATAATTTATGTGATATAATTATAACATAATCCCGTACAATTCATTTTTACGATGACCTAGCGACAAGATTGCGCGAGTTACGAATAGGCGTGACACGTTGGCCATGTTTTACATTCGGGGGTCTCGTCACTCCAGGGGTTAATAGCGCAGGATTCAGCACTATTTTGTTAATAGCCGACAAATGAACCACCCGATGGTAAGTGACCACTTGCCTACTGGCATAGGAGATGGTGACCAGTCAAGAAAGTTAGAAGAGGAAAAAAATTGTTGTATTCAATATTAAAATATCACTTGCTTTGGTGAAGGAAACCTGTGCACCTGACAGTTCTCCATAATGATTTCTAAGATATATGAAGTCTACCAATCCGCATTAGGCCAGCATAGTAGACTATGACCCGTACCCTCACATTGTGAACAGCAAACCCGAGCCCATCAGTATGTAAATTAATAAATAAACGTAAACACACTCCTACCCCCGCACTAGGATTCCCTATGTCGCGAGTGGCATGGACAACACTAATTACACATCATTAACACCCACGACCCGAGACCAAACTGTTACATAAACATATATGCCCCGGCCGGATATCGAACCCGGAACCCCTTGCTTCGCAGGCAGGTTCCCTAATTCACTACCAAGTAGGCTACGGAGTCGTCAGGGGGGGACATTTATCGGTCACGAAATGTATACCTTAGCGAAGTCGAGCAGGTTATGATACTCGATGTAGTTCCCGCCGCCGACGACGAACACGACCGCGTCGGAGGGCGGCGTCGCGCGCGCGCGGCTGCGGCCCGCCGCGTCCGCGCGCGCGCCGCGCGGGTCCAGCCACGACAGGTCGCCGCCCTCGCCGCTCAGCGCCGCCTCCACCGCGCGGCTCACTGGCAATTTCTATAAACAATACACAGTTAATGAAGACAATAACGCTACGCAATCATAGCGTCGCACTAGGATCACATCGGTATTCCCGCCTGCTTTTGATGTGTGAGTCTTTAAGAGTAGAGTGAATGGGTATGTACTAAGTTAATCCGCTTACCATCTTTGGACATCATCGCCACTTAAAATCAGGTGGGATTGTTGTCAAGGATTAACTTAGCATCATATAAAAAATAATCCTGGATGCCACATCTATACAAAACTATACAAATAAATAAAATTGGAGTGTCTGTTTGTAATATTAAAATAACCGCTTTATAATAAATGCATAATTATGAATGTATACACGGTGCATATACCAAAATAATATTATTTACAATTTTTGTATGTCTGTCTGTCTGTTTGTTTTGGCTAATCTCTGGAACGGCTGGACCGATTTTGACGGGACTTTCACTAGCAGATTGCTGCTTCATAAGCAGTAACTTAGGCTATTTTATTTTAGTTTTTTTTTGTTAAATTCCACGCGTCGACGTCGCGGGCACAGCTCTTGCAAAAAAAGTAGAACATCAGGCTAAGAACAAATATTTAAACACATCATTACAATTTACACCTTGCTGGGAGTTCTTTTGACATTGTAGCCGCAAACTAAACAATTGCTCGTGTCCGAGGATTGGTAAAGAATTCCTAACCAGCACTGGGATAACCTGGGGTATCTGTCCCAAGACTGGCGATAGACAACAGATGTTGAACTGTAAATATCATAATAATATAAATAATACATATTTCTAACTACGGTTTGCCTTTGAACAGTACTAACATGAGTGGGTAGTCGATTTCATTAACCAAGCTGATCAAAAAAAGTTATTCTGACGCCATTTCACAATGGTGCCGCACAGAAATTTTGTAATATGCTTTAAGTTATACTTTTCACTTACATGTTTTTTCACAACCAAATTCTTAACGCCTTCCATGACGAACGAAGACCCCTGGGAGACCAGCTTTGAGAACATTGAAACTGTTTTTGTGCCGCCGCCTTCATATTGGCTCGACACTAGTTTTGTAAATCCTCTGTAACACAAAGGTTTAAAAACTATTAGTGGACAATATTTTATCAAAACCCGATTTATGTGTCTTGTATATTTTAAAGTATCCACTTTATTTTGTATATTTGTATGTAATGTATGTATGTTTTAAAGTGGATAGTTTAAAATATACAAGACCTTTAAACATGTTATCATTAAACAAATTTCATTATTGCATGGTTGTAGTGTAGATGTAATTTTGCATTCAATTGCAAATTTGTTACTATATACATGTATGTAATAAAAAACAATGTATTTCATAGCATGTACATGCTATACTTGTTGTAAGTTTTTTTTATTTGGATGAAAAATAACCAAATGGTTCATTAATCCATGATAATCTATAACTACCCTCAAATCGATGCAGTTGTATGACTTCAGAAAGTTATATTTCTATACCTGAGAAACATTAAGACGAAAAACAGTCCCAACCCATGTGAAATAGAAATTTACTTGAATAATTTACTTTGTCAGAACAGAGAATTTTCAAAATAACATACTTCCATCGCTTCATGTAGGCCATTGGTTGTATATCGCAGTTAGCAGCTAGCAAAGCCGCTTCAAATTTTTTGTATTCATCCTCGGGTAATTGTGATGTGCAGAGATAGTATATTATGAACAGTCTCATTTTGTCCTCCTCGGTACCCGCACTCGTATCCGTTATAAGGTCTAACACTGCCTTGCTCTCCACGTGACTACTTTTACTCATTATTTTCTCTTCTAACTCAAAAAATGAGTCCAATCTTCTCGATTTTATTGCGTTAAGGATAGCTGTAATCAATAATAATCTATCATAAATAAATTGTATTTTGAATAGCTTCAAGGTCTTAATGTACGACGTTTGTTATTCTAGAGGCGTGTCGAAAATAATTATCACAGTTGAAGTATGTATTTGATATTGTTTCAAATTGAACACAGAGTGGTTTGCCAAGATTTTTATTGTGGTAAGATTAATAAATCAATCCTACTAATATTATAAATGCGAAAGTTTGTGAGGATGTATGTCTGTTTGTTACTCTTTCACTCAAAAAATATTGAATGGATTTTGATGAAACTGTACAATAATATAGCTTACACATCAGAATAAAACATAGGCTATAATATAGTCTAACAATACAATAGTATAACAATGTAGTCTGAATTATCCAAAATATATAACTAAATCTGATTTGAGTCTTGTTCTGGGTCTGTCAAAGTTGTCATGGGTAGCAGCGGAAGGGTGGTGTTGCATGCTCGTCTGCTGACTTATATTCCTAAATAAGTAACTTATCATCATGATGTTATCATTATGTTGTTGTACTAACCAGTAGCTATAGTAGTATGCATATCAATGAGTCGCTTTTTCTCCATTAGCTGTGGTAATGAGTTGACCGCACTTGTTAGTCTCTGGGTATTGTCGTTCACCATACTTAGAGCCACGTCACTGTCAGCGTCCAATCCCATAGAACTTTTCAATTTTTTTACCTCTGCTTCTGAACTCCTGCAAAATAGAAAATGGGTAGATATAACATACATTTTATCTTTCTTTGATTTTGCATATCAATTTGATTTTAAGGTTTAATTATTTGCATTAGTCAAATTTACCTATACTTATCTAAGTCTTCTTGTATAGCTTCTGCTACTGTGGGGAAGGGGCTACTCTTATGTTCGTTCCATAATGGGTCCTTAGAATCGAGGTCACATATTCGAGTTTTCACTTTCTGACCTTGTACTGCTGTGCCTGAACTCTCAGGAACTAGAGCCCTGAAGAAAATTTGCTATTTAGTTTAAAGATAAGTTTTTGTTACAATTAAGTTAAGTAGGTGCATTATAATTTATGTTTATTTTACAGTTATAATTGGTTAAAACAAAGAGTTGTTAATATTAACTAATGCACACATTATTGAATAGTAGTTAAATAATATAGATCTTGCAAACTTTAACCTTTTTCTTCTTAAACAATGCAAATATAAATATATTAATATAAATGATATTGTGTACAATTTATTAAATTTCAATATTAAAATAACGAAAAAATGTAAAATTTATTATGTACAATATTATGTTATTCAAGAACCTGTTCAATGATAAATCCAGTACATCATGTGCCAAAGCTTGATAGGTCCAGGTGTGGTGTAATGGTGTTGCCATATCCATATTTCTGTCTAACAATATTAGCATAGGCCTCGTAAAGCTGAAAGTACCCCCTTGTCCCGTGTTTCCGTGGAAAAGGTTATTCCTTGCATCCCAAAGGTTTTCACGGAGCTTTTTGTCCAACTTTGTTGCCACCATTTCTGCTGCATTACCTTTACTACTTCTTATTATTGGCACATTACCTGAAAATTTATGAATCATAAACTATATTGAACAGATAGACTGACATCTATTGTAACATTGTATTCATTTATTTAGATCAGTACATTTGTAAATTATTTACATTTTTCATAATTACATTGTATCTTACCTTTTTTTACTCAACCACATTCAAAGTATACATAACCATATATTATTATTACAGTTGTAGGGGAACGTTACCTTATTAAATAAAACTTTCACAAGCCCCGTACATATAAGTTTATTGTATGAGAGGCACACACAAAGACAATGTTAGTTAAGCGCACACTGAACAAGAATATTAGTTAGGATTATAGGCAAGACAATTATTATGAGTTTAGAAGAAACACCACTGCACAGAATTTAAGGGAAGTTAGCAAGCAGATAATTATGGTATGTAAAGCGTTCGCGAATAGAAAAACTAGAGAGGCGCATGAGCAGCCTTCCGGCGTCCAAGAGCGTATTCGGGTGACTGTTCGGTAATTCGGTTGTCGGCCGTGTCGGCGGCTGCTCGCCGCCGTGCGCTTACGACTCGGCACGCCGATCGCGCGGCGCGGGGGTTAACGAAGATACCCGAGCCGACGCCGAACGCCTTTGACGACATTAATATAAAATCGAACTGCACGTCCGTTTGTTACATCGCCACATCAGCCCCCCTGGAGACCTTTAGGGTCGAAAATAATTAGGGAAACGGACTTGACGACCAGAGCGTGTAATTTTCGTAACGGGCTGATCTACCTCAGAAGGTTTGTCAGTCTCGTTATTAAGCACAAATGCTGGTTTTAAACGATCGATTGAAACACTAACAATTTTGTGCGCAATTTGAATTTTAAAATATTTTTCTTTGCGTTCGACTACTTTATACGGCCCAGCGTAGGGCGGTTGCAAAGGCTTACGGACAAGGTCTTGTCGGATAAAAACATGTGAGCAGGATGATAATTCCTTGTAAACAAATGTTTTAAATGAACCATGGCGAGCTACCTTTGACGGTTTAACTTTTGCTATGCGTAACCGTAAACGTGTTAGAAAATCGGAGTAGTCGGGTACGGAATCAATAGCACGATTGCTATCAAAGAAATCGCCGGGGAGCCTCAATTGCTCACCGTACACTAATTCTGCGGTGGACGCTGACAAATCCTCCTTCCAGGCACTACGTATACCTAGTAGTACTAGTGGAAGTACTTCAGACCAGTTATCCTTCGCATGGCACATGATAGCTGCCTTAAGTTGCCTATGAAAGCGTTCAACTAAGCCGTTGGCACTCGGATGATAGGCAGTGGTTTTAATGTGCCGTGACCCTAACAGAGATGATAAATGCTCGAACAGGTGCGACTCAAACTGTCTACCTCTATCAGTTGTAATTTTTTCAGGGCAGCCGAATCGAGCCACCCAAGTACTAAGAAACGCCTTTGCAACGCTCTCAGCGGTTATTTCGGTAAGCGGTACTACCTCGGGCCAACGAGTAAACCTATCAACCATTGTTAAACAATACCTAAATTCATTCGAGATAGGCAAGGGACCGATCAAGTCCATGTGAACGTGAGAAAATCTGGCTGTTGGTACTGCGAAGTCGTGAGTCGGCGAGTGAACATGACGAGAGACTTTCGACTTCTGACATGAGATACACGAGCGCGACCATGTTCTGCAGTCCTTACGAATGCCGGGCCACACGTAGCGTTCAGAAACAAGCTTGACAGTTGTCCTCGCACTGGGATGGCTCAACCCGTGCAAAGCGTCAAATACCTGTCTCCGGAACTCGGTTGTAATAAAAGGTCGTTTAATTGAACCCGCGACGTCACAAACTAACTTAACATTACCAAAAAATACTTTTTCTAATTTTAACGACGAACCTTTTTTAATTAATGTATTTAATTCGGTATCTGTCATTTGCGAATTAGCTAGTGATTTTAAATCTATTATCTCTGCTACGGCGTCCGTCCTAGACAGAGCATCGGCTACCACATTGTCTTCACCTGCAATATACCTAATATCAGTTGTAAACTGAGATATAAAATCTAAATACCTAAACTGACGGGGTGAGCACTTATCGAGATCTTTTTTAAAGGCAGAGATTATAGGTTTATGGTCAGTAAGTATAAAGAAAGGTTTTAATTCTACCATATACCGAAAGTACTTCACTGACTCATAAATGGCAAGTAATTCCCGGTCGTACGAACTATACTTCTTTTGCGCAGTGTTTAATTTACGCGAGAAGAAGCTAAGCGGCTGCCATTCACCAGAAATTTGTTGTTGCAAGACTGCCCCAATAGCAGTGTCCGACGCGTCGGTGACGATGGCTAGAGGAGCGGAGGAGTCCGGGTGCGCTAGAAGTGTAGCATTAACAATACTTGACCTACAAACATCGAAAGCCTTCTCCAGCGCTGGGGTCCACTCTATGCTGCTGTTGCTCTTAACCGATGCACCACAGAGTAGTGCGTGTAGAGGTGCCTGTATTTTAGCTGCGTGCGCTATAAAGCGACGGTAAAAATTGAGAGCTCCTAAAAAGCGGCGTAGTTCTTTAATATTTTTCGGCCTAGAGTAATTTAGTATGGCATGGACTCTGTCTTCAAGGGGTTTCGTTCCTGACGCGCTGACTAGGTAACCTAGAAATTCGACTTCTGGTACGCCGAAAATGCATTTGTTCGTGTTAAGTAGAATACCATTTTCATTAAAACGTTCGAAGATAATTTTTAAATGTTTTTCGTGTTCGGTTTCATTTACAGAGGCTATTAATACGTCATCAATGTATGGAAACGCAAAGTCCAGATCCTTCAAAACTTCGTCCATAAACCTTTGAAATGTTTGCGCAGCATTTCTCAGTCCAAAATTCATGAATTTATATTCAAAAAGCCCGAAACTTGTAGCTATAGCCGTTTTGGGAATATCTTCAGGTGCCACTGGTATTTGGTTATACGCGCGTACTAAATCTAATTTACTAAAAATTGTGCACCCAAAAAGATTATGCGAAAAATCCGCTATGTGCCTTACAGGGTACCGATCGGGAATCGTACGAGCATTAAGTGCCCTGTAATCCCCACATGGTCGCCACCCTTTATCTTTTTTAGGAACTAAGTGTAAGGGAGATGCCCATGAGCTTTCCGACCTACGTACGACACCGGTACGTACCAAGTCCTCGAATTCCTGCCTAGCAATTTTTAATTTATCAGGTGCCAAACGTCGTGGCCTTGATGAGACAGGCGGACCGGGGGTCGTACGTATGTAGTGCTGCGTATTATGTTTTACGGTACGCTCGCGCGGGTCTCCTACCGGTCGAGTTATATCGGGAAACTGCAATAATAATTTATGGTAGGGACTGTCACCAGCTATTACTTTTATTTGGGGGCAATTACAAGCGGTAGCAGTTACGGCGGCTGATGTAAGCGATGTATTTGCGTCAATCAGGCGTGAGTTACGAACATCCACGAGCAAGTTATAAAAAGATATAAAATCAACACCTATTATAGGCTTGCTTACATCCGCTATTACAAAGCGCCAGTTAAAAGCACGGCGCAAATTAAAATCTAGACTTAGACTAATCCAACCATAAGTAGAAATAACAGTATTATTAGCTGCATACAATTCATAATTTGTTTTAAACCGACGTTCGTTATGTAAGTACTTAATTGGATAAACGCACAAATCAGATCCGGTATCTATTAAATATTTAATATTAGTCTTTTTATCCGTAACAAATAAGCGGCTTGGCACAGAATTAACACAGTCACTCGCCGCAACTAGCGACCGCTCGAATCGTTTTTTGAAAATGAACAAGGAGGTCTACACTTAGCTGCCTTGTCTCCAAACTTCCGATGGTACCAGCAGCTGGTACTACTGGACGACCTGGAACGGCTCCTGTGCTGCTGACGACGTCTGCTCGATGACCTGGCACGCGGGCGGAACTGATGATACGCCCGTCCTCGCGACGAATACAACGAATCCACTTTTAAGGTAAGTGCTTCAAGCTTTTTGCTCACATCCTCAAACGTCGTAGACGTAGATGCTGCGGCCACTTGCGATCTCATGAAGTGAGGTGACGCATCCATTATCTGGTCGGCGAGCTGCGCAACCTTGTCGAGTGGCGAGTCGGCCTGCGTGGCTATTATAGCTTGTACGAAACTGGGCAGTCTGTCCGCCCACAGTGTACGTAGGAAGTCCTCAGTAACCTCTTTATCAGCAAGTGTTTTGAGGTGCCGCAGGAACTGGCTGGGTTTTCTATCGCCGATTTCTTCTTTCGATAGAAGCTGTCGCACACGGTTGTCTTTTGACGCTGATAATCTAGCCAATAATTCTTTTTTCACCGTCTCATATTTATCTGTAGCTGGGGGACTCGTTATAACGTCTTCGATCGCTTCGGCGTATTTTATATCCAACATCGCTATCACATGGTAAAACTTCGTAGTATCCGATGTGATGTTCGATAAAGCGAACTGTCCGTCGAGTTGTGCGAACCATAAGGCGGCCTTATTAGGCCAAAATGGCGGCATCTTAACACCGACACGGCACAGGGCGTGGTCGGCCGTTTCGTCATTCTTGCCGCTATTCTGCTTGCTGCCGTCGTCTTTTGACATTTTTGCATCGATGTTCTGCACGACTTGGGTCACCAATTATGTAGGGGAACGTTACCTTATTAAATAAAACTTTCACAAGCCCCGTACATATAAGTTTATTGTATGAGAGGCACACACAAAGACAATGTTAGTTAAGCGCACACTGAACAAGAATATTAGTTAGGATTATAGGCAAGACAATTATTATGAGTTTAGAAGAAACACCACTGCACAGAATTTAAGGGAAGTTAGCAAGCAGATAATTATGGTATGTAAAGCGTTCGCGAATAGAAAAACTAGAGAGGCGCATGAGCAGCCTTCCGGCGTCCAAGAGCGTATTCGGGTGACTGTTCGGTAATTCGGTTGTCGGCCGTGTCGGCGGCTGCTCGCCGCCGTGCGCTTACGACTCGGCACGCCGATCGCGCGGCGCGGGGGTTAACGAAGATACCCGAGCCGACGCCGAACGCCTTTGACGACATTAATATAAAATCGAACTGCACGTCCGTTTGTTACATCGCCACACAGTTAAAGATACAATTTTTTTATTTACCCAAATATTTAAGTAATATTATTATGTTTAATATATATATCAGAATACCTGTTAAACTACATAATAACTTAAAAACAAGCTATATCAATTTTTTGACTTACCTAAAGTAACAAACACAGAAAATAGGCTTTCAACAATGTCATCCATTATGGTTTCCATTTCAGTATCCTTGGTGTCACCTTTATTGATAGCTGTAAAAATTTTGTTCACGTTATTTTAGTCAAAAGTTATAAATTCGGTTATGAAAGCCAAGGTGGCTCTATCTATCTATGAAATAAGTAGCTCTAATTAAGATTTATTTTTTATTTTTAGAAAAAGCAATTCATCCCTTGGATTTCAGTTTAAGGATTACACTCACCGTAGTATGATAGAGAATCTGATTGCTGATGTTTCATGATAAATAAGTCATCTTCAAGGCATATAAAATTTAAGTACTGATCAAATATTTTGTTTATATTGGCCACTGAGTTGGATTGCAGTGCAGAAGCAGCCAAATCTTCTAACTTTTGCCTTGTGATAGGGTTTATAAAATTCAAATGATATTGGTCATAGATCCCATTTTCTAGATCTTGGGCAATACGGCCTAAATTTTCTTCAGTTGGGGCACAAAAGTATACAGCAGGCACCTCTGGTATTTGATCTCTGTCTGAATGTAGCTGACTGGAGAAAATAAGATCATTTCTTATATTTATATAGGTACTTTAGTATTCCAGAAAGTCACAGTATTAAAAATAATGTTTAATTATGTTCAACTTGTAACAATATATTACTTACACGTGCAAAGTAACTCCAAGATCTCTTAGTTCCTTTACAGATATTAATGGTGAAATGATATCCTGACCAGCTCTATCATAGATTAGCACTTTCCATGATGGTTCCGTTGCCAATTCTTTGGTGAGCGGATTATTCAAATTGAGCATCTGCTTAAGGGCATCTGTAATTAATAATGGAATGTAATATTGCTGAAATTTAAAGTTAATAAAGTTTACCCAGAATTAGCGATCCTTACTAAGTTGTCGTTCACGTAAAGTCGTCATTTTGGAATATAAAAATCACTGCCATCAATATTCTTCTATTTGGAAATATAGTTTAATTTACACTTATAATAATTTTAATACTGTATTATAAATAAATTTTGTATGAATTAGTTATTCCTGTACGTTTTCATGTGTATTTTGAAATGTCAAACTTGTATGTCATTTCATCTTCGACACGTCGGTACTACAGTGTTGCCAGATAAACTGGCCTAGATTCCCCCTTTGCAATTTATAGGATCAAAAATCATCGTCAAAAGTATAATAATGTAATGCACCTAATTATCATCAAATGTATTATTGTGAAAAATAGGAAACTTAAAATAAATTATCTTGCCGTGACTCATGAATCAGACTATACATAAGGCACGGTAATAGTACGAATATCATAACCGTGACTTAGAGTAAGTACGTAACAAATCATTAAAGGTAAAGCGCACTATCTTATTACAAGCCTATTCATTCTTCACCTTAAGATACTCACATTGTAATCAAAGGAACACCGTCGCCAGCAAGCCTTTAAAAACTGAAGGCAGTCATTCTGTTCTAGCCATCAACTTCTGCAGGCCGTACCTACTAAAATCATTCTACTAAGTAATTTATGCACTAACTAGCTAGTTAGTGCATAAATTCCCCGGGCCTCACCCGCCAATTTCAAAAATCCTTTCTTAGTGCTCACTTGCGTCAATTGAGGAACCTATACTTAGGCTTTATACAAAGCTTCAATCGCATCCTTTGAAGAAATAAAACAGTTTATTCCCTTTTTTATCCCGTTAGAGGCGAAATTTCCAAAAATAGAGTAACTACACAATCATATCAAATTTCAGCTTCATTCATAGACCGGGGTAGATAATTTTTGAAAAAAAAAAAAATAACATTAGAGTAGAATGAAACACGTTTTAAATGGAAGAGAATATAACAAAGATTATAGGAAAAATAAATTACGGGCGATCTGAGGTGGGGAAGGGGGGGATAGGGGGGCTTTAAGGGTAAAAAACGGTTTATCTCGATTTCCGGAAAAACTACAAGTCCGATGGAAAAAAAATTAAGGGAAAAGTTGTAGGTAATACAAACTTAGAGTATATATTACGTAGTATAGAGCACGCGCAATGAGGTGGGAACTCCTACGACGGTTGAGAACAACACGACGTTCCCGCCGCGAGCGCTTGTAGTCGTGGTTGAGTGAACTTGAGTGCTAGCGCTGAGCGTTCCTACAGAGAGTTTTCGAATATTTACGTATCAAAATGGTCAAATGTGCAGTTCAATCTTGCAAACACGATACTAGGAAACACACAAAACTGAAATCCAGTATCACATTTCATCGGTAAGTCGATTTATATACTTATTTTTATGAAAACAAATCACGCATCGCGGGGGTGAAAGAGACGTGCGGGGCGGGCACGCTTGGCACGCGTAGGACTCCCCGCGCGCCCCGTTCCCCGCGCTTAGTGAAGCGTGGAGAGCGGTGATGTGACGCGACCAACGCTGTAGTCGATATTTAAAATATTTTTTTAAATGTTAGCTATGAACCTATATAATTATTAGTAACCTATAATATAGGTGGATTTTGAATATTAAAGTTACATTAATATATTATATTAATGTAATATATTATATATTTTATTAATGTAACTCAATTATATATTAATACTCAAAATCTTTTAAACATTTATTATAAATATTTTTGGTGTGTGTTTAGTACGATTTTAATACTTTTTAGTATTTTAATGCGAAAAATATTATAGCGTAAACTAGAGTAGTAATGTAGTAAAAGAGTTACTGTCACTGTTTAATTGTTGTTGTTTATTAGGTTTAAGATACTTAAGTCATCTAAATAACTACTAATCCTTTCTACCATCGAACGACCCGACTCACGGCGTTTATTCATCCCTTCGTCGTAAACATCCCTCCAGTACGGAAGTCACGCTTTGCGTCATCATTCATCATACGTACCGCGAAGGACTGGAACAAATTGCCTGCGTCGGTATTTCCGTTCGATTACAATGTATGTAGGTATCTTCAAGTCAAGAGTAAATAGGCTTCTAAGTTATTGCGCCTTACCACCCTCGACTACATCGCTGCTTACCATCAGGTGGGATTGTAGTCACTAGATAGATTGTAGTAATTAATGCTTTAACTTATAGTAAGTCTAAAAAATTTGCGTTGCCATAATTATATACAGATTTTTTCGTATTTATACAGATTTTCGATGTGCGCTACAGATTAGCACTGGATACAGGTTTTTATACAGAATTCTTACTCTATTGATAAAATTACCATATTCAACTAAAACAAAACTTTGAAGAAGAAAGATTTTTTAAATAAATATTACCTAGTTCCTTTGTTGCAAATATGTAAATATTGATTGTTGTTGCGTATAATTCTGTTTTTAATTTTACTATTTACACTGGTATTCTATTTTACTTTAATAAATATTAGTTCCTTTGCTGCAAATATTTGAATTTTGATTGATGTTTCTTATAATTATGTTTTTAATTTCACTATTTACACTAGCATTCTATTTTACTTCAATAAATATTAGTTACTTTGTTGCAAATATTTGAATTTTGATTGTTGTTTGCAAAGTTTCATACTAACTTTGCACCCCCGTTTTACCCCTTTAGGGGATGAATTTTCAAAAATCCTTACTTAGTGTTCACCTACGTTATAAAACGAACCCCTGTGCAAAATTTCAAGTTTCTAACCATTATAGTTTAGGCCCTGCGTTGATATGTCAGTCAGTTAGTCATTCAACTTCTCCTATTATATATAGATTTTGTAAGAAAAAAAATTACACTAAACCCGATATTTTATTTCATAAACTTTAATACTATAACAAGCCACACGATTTCCTTATATTTCTATTACTCATAATTTTCGACAGTCGATAGTGACGTAATGTAATCGGTACATCCCTAATTGCCATACACTTCTCAATATAAATATCTATAGCACACCTGCCTACGCTGCGAGCTGAACATTTTGTGCAATGCGCGTGCTCTATACTACCGTAATATATACTCTAAGAATACAAAGATCTACAACTTTTGTATTTACACTTTTTTCACGTAACCTCAAAATATATGTGAAAAATTCAAAAAACCAAGTTTTTGGTTTTTTATTTTTAACTTTTCCAAAAATTTGTTTTTTTTCCACGAAATTTTGTGAAAACTTGCCTTTTTTTTTGTCTCAAAAAATATGAAATAACACGAATAAACCTGAAAATTGTTTTAACCAAAGAAGTGTTAGGAACTGTCTCCTATCTTGATGTTGCATATTAATCTGCAATGCTGAACTCGTAGCATCGCCAAATATTATTTTGTGATTTTATGAGCCCTGTACAGCATTACTAATTAAAAACATTTAATTCATAATGATAATATCAGTAACTGTGTAGTAGATAAACATACAACAAAAAAAAAAACGAAAAACAGACCGTGAGTATAAAATAAAGAAAATACTTACTCGTTCACTGTTTCCTGAGCAAAATTTTTATTAAAACAAGCGAGCGCTCCGCATCTTGAGTTTTCGACTGCAGTTACGATAATGAACCCCGTACTGTTTGTGTGCATTAGGTACTTACCATACACGCTCATATTATGTAGTAAAGCTTTTGGCGGAATAACAAAGCGCGACGCGGGAAATTTAAAACGGGCCTTATTGGGAACTACTTAGGCCTTAATTGGATCTGTTATTATATAATGTGAGTTTTTGACAGTTGATAAGCAACTATCTGAGGATTACGGATGGAAAGATTATTGAAAACGGTCCTATGCTCCATGAATGCAGTTAAAAAGCCGCATGGTTTCCTGTTTTCTTTTCCTTCTTTGTTGCGAACCAGATGTTATCACATGGTCTGTCTGACCGTTTGTGGGATTTACTATAATAAAAAACACCACAATGCCTTAGTTTATTTATCTACTTCTACATCATTTATCATGAGCAACGCAATCGAAAGCCTCTGACAGATCACATAACATGTTGCTAAAGTCCGAAGAACATTATCCGCTGCACCACCGGCGAATCCGATATTATAGGTACGTGGTACTTGGCAGGTTTTAAGGTAGGGTGATCCAAACCTTGCACTTTACGATTTCTTTTTTCTTCTTTCTAACATTGTTCTGAAAGTACTTTAATGTCCTGCAGGAAATAGCTTTTAGGGCTTAAGTTTTATACTTTTACATTTATAGAAACGAATAAAAAAACAGCGCCAAATACCAGAATACTTTCATAACACAAGTTGTGATCATGTAACAGACTTGACTTGCAGCAAGAGTTGAAATGACCTCTGATCGTGGATAGCGTGAAATATTAAAGTTTAGTAGAAACGCCTATGTATGGCTTGACTCCAAAATGACCTTTCTAGCTATTGGGTGATGAATCAGAAAGTTAGATTCTCCTGTCTTAGCAGATAACATTGGAAATTAAGTGTTCGTTTAGAAGGAGAAAGCCGGCTGCAAAGTGCAGACAGGTTGGTAGACGTTGGCTTTGGTGGTGGGTCTGAGAGTTCGACACCTCGGTCTTGGCAGTGCGTGCGCGATGGTGAAAGGAACAATATCGCCATTCGGTAGAGTGAACGGTGCGCGGGCCGCCATGACGGAATATGCGCGAATAATTATTTTTTGTGCCATATTAGTGAACGGTTAGTTAAAATTTACTATGTGCCCTAATTTTGTTGCAGCTGCTTTGTAATAATTTTTTTAAAGTTAAGTAACAAAATCGAAGCGCACTAGTTTGTGAGTAATTCGTCATATTATGCAAGTGTTTCGAAGTAGGTAACATTTGAGAAGTGGTTTTCTTCGGTTTGGTGGTAATCACAACGTAACCATTGCAAAGTTTTCATCGTCCATGAGACTAAATGATAGTGCAATTTTTACAAAGCTAATTTAGGACCTTCGCCAAAAATTTCGATCATTTCAAATTTTGTGATGTCATAATAGGTTCTCTTCCGGCATTCAAAATACATACTCACCTATGCGGCTATGCTTTCTACAAATTTAATAATTGTTTTAGAAAGTATGAAAATGCACTGTAACCTTATATGGTCATACTTAATTACGATTCGTAAAGCACGTCCTTTCTTTCACTTGACATTGAGACGTGATCGACTTAAGTATATTTTAAGGAGGATATTGACATTAAATGGACTCACTTGAAATCCTTACTTACCACGTTCAGTTTAAGAGTAATTTTACATGGCTCTCTAACTTCAGTAACAACGGTTGGCAACCAAATTTACCGAACAAGACTAGCTCCCTACATGCGTAGTTCTACCTTCAGGTCGAACGCAAAAGCTTCATAAGACTTGGAAGTGGCAATAGTACCTACCTTGCAAACCTGTATCTGGGTCGGATATTTATTTTAAACCTTGTGTAAACTTGTGACGAATGTGTTTCCTAATCGTTTTGGGAATGAAATGTGCGGCCCGCTCCGGCTAAGTACATAGCCTGAGTTTCCGTCTATTTAACTTTGACGAGACAGGTTTTGAGTACTTAAAGTTTTTAAACGTGTACCAATTCTTTTTAACAAAACAGTTAAGTAACTTCTTTAGCCTCGTATCTGCAACTTATCAAGTTTTTGTGGCCCTCAACTCAACACCACTCGTGCTGCGAATGTACAAACGTCGACAAATACGTTAAACAATGACAAACGGGATTCAATTGTGTATTTTTCTATCACTACGAAAAACAAAGCAAAGGTTCTAACAATGTTGAGATAGTAAAGAGAATTAACGATGTCGATAAAAGATTTTGTTTGATTGATAGTAAATTGTTGGCTTGTACCTTGTACACCTACATCCGAAGTAAACGCTTTAGAATATTTGATGTATAAATTCAAAATAAATTACCTACATAATTATAACCATTTTTTCCAAGAAAGTTGTCTTTTAAATTAGAACCGCCTGATAACAATGCATTTTATAGAAAACATTTAGATGAATAAGATGCAACAAAAGTTAGTGCGCACCAACCAAGGTTACGGTGTTACTTATGACCAGGTGGGATCTTAGAGCTATAAGGGCGGTATTGACGTTTAGGTACTAATAAATAATGAATTAATAAACAGAAAAATACAAACAGTTCCGTCATAAGTGAAGAAAAAGAAAGAGTATTTCTTTCGCGCGACTCTATTTTAGGTTCCTAAACGATGGGAATGAATTAGATGTATGGTATTTATTCTACTTTTTATAATTTTCTGCGTGAAATTAAATATTAGGATAGTAGTTAAACTAATCACATTTACGAAATCAGAACTCATTTGTAAAAAAAACATTAAGAGGGGTAGACGAGGTCATAACATGAGTACCTAACAACATAAACCTTATCGATTCATCAACTAATACTTTCACAACTTATAATGAGCATTAAGTTGGTACATTATTCAAAATGTTTTAAAATTGTATATTAGTGATGAGAAACTGCTAGCTGATGAAGGAACTTACCGAAAGGCCAAATAGTAATTAATCAGTAAATTAAATGTCCTTATTCGGGTGGCAATGGAAAAAGGCATTCCTTACATCATTGATCAGTACCATACATCTAGGCATACCTATTTTACACATAATTATTTGAACGATTGATTACCGCTAGTCCGCTAGGTAGGTACTACAACTACAATCTAAACGACAACATTTCCACAAATACAAATAAATTAATAAATTATCTTTAGGAAATAAGCAGAACCTATGTACCTACTCGTACAATAATTACCTATATTGTTTTCTCTGTAGTTTAAGGTACATAAAAATTTAAGTGAAATAATTAAATAAATACTTATTTTGTCAGAAGAATACTAAATGTAATCAATAGAATTGTTTAAATTCTTAGCTGCAGAGTATTCTATTTAAATCGGGTATTTTAATGACCCAAATATTTTCCTTATTCGTAACGTTAAAGAGTAGCGTCGTTAAATTTTATGTTTTGGAGGACATCGAAGTGTATTTGTGTAGGAGCGTGCTAGGAATGTTAAGTGTTTTGGAACGAACACGACTCATGGCTACTTCTATAGAGGTTTTTACTGGGTTGTTGCTATAAAATAGCCATTTAACGTGTAGACAAACTCTTTAGATAATCATAATCGTTAACGTTAATCCTAGAAACCACTAGTGCATGGATTTTCATCCGGCTTTTATCAGCAAATATTAATTCTTATGGAACTATGTAGTGCAGGGTCAGCAAATGTAAAAAAAAACACCCGATGAAAACGTGTAATCAATGGTATGTGCGGGTGTGTATGTGTGTTGTGTGAGAGTGTTTCTACATATATCCAATAGTTAGGGGTGGTTGTACACAATAATTACGAATATTTACGAGTTTTAAATGGCTTGTCGTAAGTTGTCGTAAGTTTGTAATGGCTTTGTCGTTTCTTGACAGTTCTCAATATTTTGTCTATCCATAATCACGTCCTTAAACAGAAAAAGTAGCTATTAATAGAAAGAATCCCCGGGACCATATTGCTATAGGTGTGCATGCCTCCAGGATCAATATTAGGACCGCTGCTATTTTTAATATATAATATTATGTCAATGACCTTCCTTTTGATGGAATTGGGACATTGCGGTCAGTATTCTAAGCCTTCGTTCCTACGGTATTCATCGTAGTGTTATGTCATAATGTAATTTCGTAGTGTGATGTTGTTGTGGAGTTTAGCTACAGACTTTCATTCAAAATGTTGACATCAAGAATCGCTTTTATCGTAAGAGAGATGGTTTAAATAATTAAAAAATATAATAGTAGGTCAAGAATTGAAGCTAGTGATTTCTAGTTCTTCTAGGTACTAGTTCCAGTAGGGATTCACTGGTGAAGAAATACTCATATGAAAATCACCTGTAATTTCAAACGATATTTAAATTAACAAAGCATTTTTATTTCAGTATACTCTCAAAAGGACAAAGTTACTCCCGAGGACTTCGTATGTCCAGAAGGAACGCAGGGCAATGGAAATTTCGCAGACCCAGCGACATGTAGGAGGTTTTATCAAGTAAGTTGATTTAAAAACATTAGTCTACTTAGCCTTAAAATTAATATTACTTTGCTATTGCAAATCTTATTCAATTGCCTTTTGAATTGAATTAAGGTCCCTTATATTACATCCGGCCATCAGCCTTAATTTACAAGTTTAATAAGGACTCAAAGGGTTATTTATGTATTTATTTTATTCATATTTTATTGCAATGCTTAGTGTAGGTCAATTACAATCTGTTCACAAGTACTTCTATTCATTATTTCAATGTTCATTTGAAGTCAGCATATAATTCGTCGGCGGAGTTAAATAAAACAGATTTTATTATAATTAACTACAATAAAATATAGGTAGGTAAATACTTTACAGATCTGTTATCTATTCTGGTATTAATACGTGGAGCAAAAACTTTTACCCCTTTTTACGAAAATTGCGCGGACGTAGTATGAAATTTGGCACACTTATAGTTTATGTAGAGACGGAGTGCAGAAAGCTAATATTTTTTAATTATTTATAAATGAATTAAATTGATAAATATAACATTACACACACTAATGTTATGTTCTGTTTGCACACTAACATGCCTTTGACACGATATGACGTATGAAATGTGTACGCTCATTGTACGAGTAGTGTCAATGTAAAGTATCCCTTTGACAGAGTAAGTTACGGTCAAATTTCGAGCGCAGAGCGGGTAACTAGTACACACCCCTTACACACAACCGACCACATTAGTACCAATGGATTTGTGATGATGAAAAGTCACAAACAAAACAGCAAAAGACCACGACATAGTTAATAAGTAAGAGTTAATAATTAAAAACAGGAATTATTGAGAAAATACAAACATTTAATTGCTGACATAAAAATATATTAAGCACTAATTATTTACATGAGTAATATAGTGCTTTAGTTTAGTAGTCTAGTATCGGGTAGGACCTTGGCTGAGTTCTTGGCTTATATTCCAAGACTCAAAGTTTCTCTTTGTGTAAGTAGTATTTTCAATTTATAATAGTATTTTTTTCGTACCATTGTCAACAATATTACTTTTCAATTGATCGTAATAGGCGATTCTTTTTATAAACCATTTATGGCTGACATTTTTGTATGTATCTGGTCAAACTGGTTCTCAATAGGCCAGCGAAACTGGATTGGCGTTGTCAATACTTTTATTTCTAGTGCTGGTTTATCACATCGTAGAATTTATTAAATAATATTAGCTAATATATTATAAATCGCCATAAGGAAATGCATTATTCTTCGTTGTTAGATGATGTTTATCCTTAATAACATAATATGTTGTTACGAAGATTTTTCATTACTTACATTAATTATATTACGATTGCTTATACTGTTTGTTTTCTTCTTATAATTATAATACAGTATTAAAACTTTAATTGTTGTCAGTTCATGGAAGATATTTGAGAAAAACAATTATAACGAGAATTTATTAACGCAATAGACCCCATAATTATGACTTTTAGAACTTTTGTCTGTATGTCTATGCGTTTGTTCCCAATAATCTTAGACGGGCCGTACCGAATTGGAGGCGGTTTTTACTGATTTGTTGTAGTAAGCCCCCAGCTTTCTAAGATTGAGTGTTTGTTTGATATCAATAGGATCACAAACAAAAAAGGTAATTATGATAATTTACAGAATCCCGCCCAAACTTAGGTAACTGTTTTTGAGTGTGTGTTTTATTCTATGTTCCAAGATCTAGGTTTTTAGAAGCAAAGCGAGAGTAAGTACTAGTGCTTACTAATATTATTATATTACTTACTCTTATAGTATTTACTCTTATTTCATAAATCCAACTAGTATACATTATGTATAATGTCTACGTATTTACATATTCCTATAATCTGTATTCCAATATATCTTTAATAATAAATAAAATAACGGTAACCTAATTTGAATCAATGGTATATATATTTGAACCCATCTAACATTTGAATTTAAGCTCCTCGAGTGAACTGTATTGCGGTTATATAAGATCATTTATATACGAGAACTGTACGAGGCTACGAGGGAAGTCCTCTGTTATGCTGATATCATGGCCGTTATGGGTCTTATTGTTCCTGTATTAATATAATATAATGTAATGCATTCTGTACACACTGTACAGTGTACACTTGTGTAGTCCAATTACAGTGTTGTACGAGTATTATGGACAATAACGTATCTTGAAGCTTAAGTCAACAAGACTTTCGTTGTCTAGTATTATTTGCCTAACTTATCCAAAATATATTAGTTATGGCCGTTAATCTATCCTAATAAAACTGTAACTTGATGTCTGTGATAATGTCTGTTCATGGAAGATATTTTAGAAAAAGTATTAGTGAGGAGAGGGGTGGCATATGTATATTTATTAATTGCCCAACATGACTTTTAAAATGAGTTTGACTTATGAAGAATTTTTGGCCGTATTGGGACGGCCTAGAATACTGACCCCAATTCCATGTTCGAAGACCAGGGTGTCGTAATAGGCGCTCTAAAAAGTCTAGCCGTTTCCATACCTTCCTATCCGGAACACAATTGCTGTTAAAATAATTTTATTACACGGTAGAAATGGTGCTAAGTACCGTGGCGGGCGGTAGTACTACCCCGGGAGACTCTAGGCTCTACTACTTACCAAGACCCCTGTCATGTTCCGGCTGCGAGCGTAAAGCCAATAATTTCTTTGTCTACTCTTCCTTCTTTCTGGGAAAGAAAGGAATCGTCGATAACTTTGGTATTACAGATGTCCATCGGCAACGGTGACCACTTACCATCAGGTAGCCTGCTCGTTTGTCGGTCGTTAACATAAAAACAAATGTTTATTAAGTATCGTAAGTATCATTAATATTTCACGAATCATCAATATCAGCGATAACAATATCCTATGTATTTAGCATGCTCGAATAAATTATGCAACACAACGATTACGTGATGCACTTCCGACTAGTGTAAGCCATTACGGCACAAATAAGCATTACATAGGTACTTAAAATATTTACCATAATGCTAATTACGCCAGAGTCCACATTAGAAACAGGCTTATTAAGTGGTCTTAACGCTGACGAGCTAATTGAGTCATGAAATGGAATTTACTTAATACGTACATTAAAAATACATTTGTAGATTATAAACAAGTGACGAGAACTTATAATTTCAACGCACGTGAACTTTCTTCACATTGTACATTTTCTATGGCGGCTTCATTATAATGCTTGTAACGTTAACTGCAATATGTATGCTAAATAAACGTAGTGACTATGCATATTAACTACATACATACAAGACTTAGTAGTCGCGGCTAGATTATTTCTATCTCACGGCCAGGGTCTGTTTCGACCCCTACCTTGAAAATGCATAGATTCTGGTATTCGGTAAACGATTGTAATCTAACCTTCCTACCTCACCTTCCTTTATGAACAGGCGGAAATGCTAGGGTTCACGTAATCTAATATTCTCGTAGGTACAGATTGGAGATAGATTTGCATACTGTATTGGATAGCAAATGTTTAATCTTTTATGATCTAATGATTCATCAGCTTTCAATTTGCCTATTGTGTGGGTTTAAGTACAACTTTCAGTTGCTTTGTGGTTCAGAGAAAAAATATTTTACATCATATTATACTAGTTTTCCGCACGGCTTCGCCCGCGTGAAATTCTTAATTTCCAACAATCCTTTAGTTCTCACTCGTGTCACTTGAGGAATCTATATACAAAGTTTCAAGTGAATCTATTGAAGAAATAAAACTCACTCACTCACTCACTGAGAATGTCAACAGTACAGGCCATAGTCCACCACGCTGGCCAAGTGCGGATCAGTAGACTTCACACGCCTTCGAGAAAATAACGGAGAACTTTCAAGTGTGCAGTATCGTCATGACGTTTTCCTTTACCGAAGCAAGTGATGTGAGCTTTCTTATACGCACATCATTTTCGAATATTAGAGCAGACCCTCTTATTTTCAAAAATTACCATGTTCGGGAGTCCACCGTCCAACTTAGCTATTGGCTTCAACCCATTAGTAGCCCACTACTGAGCACGAGTCCACCACGCTGCTCCAGTGCGTATTGGTGGGGGACTTAGCTATTATAACTGCTTGATTTTACAAATTTCTCTATTTCTCAGTGCGTAAATGTTTGTTGAAGTTGTGTTCCATTGGTATATTTTATCATCTAACCTCATCACTTATTTTATAAAGTTTTACCTACCTCATTGTGTGATTCACGTCGTCGTCTCGTCTTTAATGAATTTTTCTTTATTTTCAGTGCGTCGACGGCTATCCATACATGAACAGGTGTCCCTCTGGGTTATACTTCGATGATATCAGCAAGTATTGTACATTCAAAGCAGAAGCGAGATGCGGACCTATTGCTACAAGTATGTATATTGTAATTACAAAGTGTAAGTGTGTGTGTGTGTGTGTGTGTGTGTGTGTGTGTAAGTATAACCTACTCATGTGCATTATTTTTATACAATGTATCCATCGTAAAATTCAATATTTATTCATCCTTCACATGTAAAACATATTTAAGTCTCTTATAAACAACCCAAAAGATAATAAGAGACAAAACTAATTGTCGTGAAAAATAGTCCATTCATACATCTTGCTGGTTTTCCGAAAATTACGTGTGATTTTTAAAAGATACATTACATACTTTTAAATTTTCAACTAGGTATATCATTTTTCAATAAAGTTACAAATTGCTCGAAAAAAAACCAAAGTAAGTTTAATAAATAACTCCTCGGGGTGGAGTGTGTGTTTATTTGGCGAGCCGTTTTTCGATCTACTTAAATAACTAAATAATTTTTCAATGTTTCCTTGAAACATTTATGATTTTTTTGTTACACGACTACGGTGAAGCCAAAGTGAAAGATATATTTTTAGCTCGTATGTATTGTCATATTTTATGTCTCTGATAAGTTTCCTAACTCAATTCAACAAATGAGGTACCATCAAAAGCCACTTGATCGTGGGCTTGTGATATCAAATTACATTCAATATTGCGCCTTCTAGGACACAAATTCATAAAACAACATGGTTTTGATCTATACAAATAAATAAAATTGGATTGTCTGGTTGTAATATTAAAATAACCGCTTTTTACTAAATGCATGTATACCTACACGGTACATATACCAAAATAAAACTTTTTAAAATGTTTGTCTGTTTGTTCCGGCTAATTTCTGGAACCTCTGGTCTTTGGCTTGACCGATTTTGACGGGAATTTCACTGGCAGATAGCTGATGTATTAAGGAGTAACTTAGGCTACTTTTATTTAAAAAAATCCCCGTAACAATTAAAATTCCAAGCGGACGACATCGCGACAGTTAGTCTTGTATGAAATGTAAATAATAATAATTATTTATTGCAGCACCCGCACCAATAACAGAAGCTCCTCTAGATCTAGCGACCAAGTGCGATCCCGCTGAATGTCAGTTGCCGTACTGCTTCTGCTCCAAAGATGGCACTCTTATTCCGGGAGGTCTTGACCCGGAAGATGTAAGTCCTCAGCCAGATATGGCTTACTTAAATTAAATAACTTAACTTAGCGAACCCTTTTTCAAATTTGGGATTTTTTCACACAATATCTCTGTCGTGCTTGCGAGCGGCGTGTATGTCAGTGCGATAGGGACAACTGCAGCTCCGTGTAAAAACCCGAGGCAAAAATCATCAAAATCGAGGTTCCGTCCTCGACTAATCCCCCCGCCAAAACTAAAGCAATCTTAACGAAATTTTGGAAATTGAATGGGAAGGAGATATTCTGTGTCGGACCGTTTAGCTTTTTGTGCTAATTATTATACAATTTGTGTACTAGGCGTTTGTTTGCGGCATATTTATTTGGCCGTTTTAAGCGCTGTTTGAAGTAGCCTAAAACTTTTGAAAACATAAATATCAAAAAAATCAAAACGTACCGACATAGATAATGATGATATTATTCTTGTGTGAAAAAATTATTGATCTAGAGTCAAAAACCAGCGAGGGATTAGTCGAGAACGTTTGTATGGAAAAATGACCCGTAGCATTTCCTCTTAAGTTTAATTTCCGGAATACGATTTTAAACTATATTATCGGTATCGCGATTATAATACAAATTATAACGTTATGGTACCCATAACAAGTACCTCCCACTTTTGGATTTTATACCGATAAAAATATCCATGTAAGTTTGAAAATGGGTATTTAATACAAAAATCTTGATTTCCTACTAAAACCCCGATCATTTGACAGGAGGGAAAACTACGTATATTAACTTGCTTAAGTTATAATAGCAGATAAAACGTCATTGCCAGCAAAAAAGATGAGACCTACATAATTATATTATTCCGACTCCAAAAAGCTTCTCAAAATGTGCTGTATTTGAACTAATCAATCGCTTAATCAACCCATATTGGTGTAAGGAGCTCCATTATTAAGTCCAAGCCTCTCCTGTTATTAAACAACGCATAAAACTATGGCTTATAATCTCAATTCCCTCCTGTTGGAGGTTGTTGGTCTCTACCACCCAGTTCAATTCTGACGAATGAGCTCCTGAATTACTTATGGTGGTAGGGTATTTTAGTGTTTAAAATACCTTGTTAACATTTCTATTCTTGCGATGGCTGTGACTGGGACATTTTTTCGCGATTTTAGTATAAGACCCAATGTCCATAATAATAATAAGTCAATGATGAAGTAAAAAAACAATTATGGTTTGTACTGGATGGTTATGACTTCACTTAAACTGTTTCAGACGCCGCAAATGATCATATTAACCTTTGATGGTGCTGTTAATTTAAATAACTTCGATCTATACAAGAAGGTGTTCAACGGAAAAATACGAAACCCCAACGGCTGCCCGATTCGTGGAACTTTCTTTTTATCGCACGAATATAGGTAAGTTCCATAATGAAATCTACATAACTATTACTTATTTATAAGCTTATAAATATAAATAACCAATTGTAATAATAATCACCACTCTAATAGCAATACTTTGAGTAAAATAATATTCCGAATAATATTGTACGTAGTAGGACCTATGTAATTTATATTTAAATAGACTGGACATCTTTTGGTATTTCCTTATAATTAGTAATTAAAAAACAACGATACAATTTTCTGTTCTTCCTCGACAATAAATTTTTAGTGGTTGTCCTTGAAAATAAATAATGACGTTGTCTAGTGTAGTGCCGTTTAAACCGTTAATTTAGTGTTATGTTACCAATATGAATACAAATTATTTGACTTTCGTTTATTTAGTAAATTATAAGAACGAAATTAGTTAAGTATTCCAAATTCGAAATGATTAAGAGTGGGGTTGCATCTATCTTATAGTCCAAGCCGACTTCCCTGCTCGAGGTACACTCTGTTGAACAACGGACGAGGTTACGGCCTCTTTTCAAAGGTCTCTAGACTCCATCCAGTTTTATCCCAAAGGTAGTTTAGGCTGGGTGGATGGGCTGAAGCCGGTCTGGCTCGCTAATGCGTTCTATACGCCACATCGAATTACATTACATCGAAGTTCATAACATTGAACGTTACATCGATGGCTTATTACATCGATCTATTATCACATCGAAAGTTTCCATGAGTCGGCCGCCAAACATTTGTCGTGTATCGGCGGGGGGTTTGGGAGCCTGGATTTTCTTTCTTTGTCGACCGACAACGCATCGGTGATGCCGTTATTGTCCGTGATGTTCATGGGCGACGGTGACCACTCGCTATTAGGTGGTTCCGGCTATTTATAAAAAAACTGCTCCATTCAGTAATTCATTTAGTTATTGATGATGATTAATTCATAATTGATCTTTGATTACTGCATTATCTCATTTATAAATTATGTATGTTCAAACAAGCCGGACTTATAAGCCGGACCACATTATTAATACTATCGAATTTGTATAAGTATACATACACACATACATACTCGTACATTTTTTTGATCATTAGTTTTCATTAGTAATATTTCCTTTCTTTTTCATTTTTCTTTCTTTATAAAATTTTGCGAGAAATAAAGGAGTAGTGAAAGATATTTATCAAAATGAAACAGCAGAAGTATTCAGAAAATTCAGCGAGTATATAGACATAACTTTCAAGTATTTCATTTTAGCTTTAGCCTGTTTGTAAGTCCATAAAGTAAAGTAAAGTCACGTTGTTTGAATAGTTTGACACATTTGGTTAGGCTAGTCTTAGTGAACTTTGCCAGGTTTTCTGTTACACGATCGACCTGTACCTACGGCCCAATTGTTACTATACTAGAAAGCCATTCAAAGATTCCTGGGTTCTATTCCCAGCTAGGCAGAAATTTGAATGACGAGTTGAAATTTCAGTTCTCGTCTAGGTTTGTATGTCATTTTCGTGTAGTCTATGGAACCCATAACACAGGGAATCCTAGAGTGGGCTATGACTGTGTAGCGTTATTTCTTTTTTCTTTGCAAAATTATACAAGTTGAGTGAGAAGGTGTACAAAACAAATTGAAGACAATGAGTATCTTCTGTTCTGTACAGCCACTGACCTAAATTGCATTCTTGCAACGTAATAATGGAAGTCTGCCGTTGAACGAAACAAAGGTACGCGTCAAATCTGATTGTTACAAGAACGGAATACGACCGTATTATGAAAGGAATAATTAAAAACAGCAGAAAAATGTTTCGTATAGCAAAGAGTTTCATATTTTTCAGTAAGCCTGCGTAATATCCTACTAATCCTACTTCCTACTAATAGGTATTATAAATGCGGAAGTTTGTGAGTCACAACAGTCCTATTAGATCAGCTCTGTGTATAACATTTCTTCTGAGCGGTATTGTAGAACTGTAAGTTGTTCATTTAATTCTAAGTTTATTTGGTTACCTTGTTCCTCTTCTATACAAGAGTAAAACTGTTGGCTATATTGCTACACGGACTAAACTTTACTTAGTAAAATAGAATTTAATAATACTCGTATATTTTTCCGCGGTAGTAGTACTAATTTTGTAATGATGAATTATGACCTAATAAATGATTAAACCGATATTAATTGCACTTTAGTAATTGTATCCAATATTTATTACAAACGATTAACGGTAATGCACCTGATATAACTGTGATGAAGGTATCACGTAACGTGATCCACAAAGCTAGCTTTACGGGCACTATGTAATTAATTGGCCGTGTCGTGTGTAATATATGAAACTAATTAATTTATTAAAGAGTGATAATATAATTTGACTCGATTGTCAGAGTGGATAATGGACGCAGAAAAGCGATCTTGTCGTATCTCGAAAAAATATGAGTTATATACTTCATTGGAATCAGAAAAAAATAGTAAAATGAAAACATTAATTGCAAAAACAAGATTTGATTGTACAATTCAATTGCTACAAAAATGATATCTTTAAGTGTTCTAGTTTACAAGGGTTGAATTTTTAAAATATTTTTTTGGCTCTGGTGTAAAATTGCGTTTTTTATAAAGTCAAATATGAGATGTGTGACTATAAAAAAAAGTGCCTTATTTTCGGGGGAACCTGTTCCTCATATTTGTGCCCACACTCGAAAACATATTAAGACATTGACATGTATCTTTTTTATTTCTGAACCGATTGAAATAATAAATAATAACTTACAAACTTACTTCACGTGGATAACGATATCATCAATCTGATTTTTGAAATGATTTTTAAATATGAGACCCACATATTTTTAATACAGATCTGCTATATCAAACCCTACTATCGATGTTACATTTATTTCCACTGTGCTGATGCCGTAAGCCGGGGTATAAATGTGTAAATAAATTTAGTAGTTTTGTGTAAATTGGTTGAAATAGGGCGATAATAAGTTGAGAAAGTCGAAAAAAGTCAGGCCGCCTGGGAGCTTTCAGCGAAAACTCTACCTAATCCATTTCAGATTAATTATAACAAAACAGTGTATGGGTAGAATATACCTACCTATTGATCTACAATTTTTTTTTTTTTTTTTTTTTTTTTTTTTTTTTTTTTTTTTTTTTTTTTTTTTTTTTTTTTTAAATGAGATAAGTTAATGCTTGACAACTATCCCACCTGATGGTAAGTGGCGATGAAGTCGAAGATGTTGGTCGCACTAACTTATTAAAAGCCTATTCACTCTCCTCTTGAAGACTCCCACATTATACGCAGGTGGGAACACCGACGCAGGCAACCTATTCCAGTCCTTCGCAGTGCGGATGATGAACGACGATGCAAACCGTTTCGTTCGTATCGGTGGAATGTTTACGACGAAAGGGTGGATACCGGCTGTACGTCGGGTTGTTCGATGGAGGAAGGGGGATGGGGGAATTAATTCGAACAATTCCTGCGCACACTCTCCAAAATGTACCCTATAGAAGCACGAGAGGCTGGCAACCTTACGCCGGTGCTCGAGGCTTTGCAGTTTGGTTTTAACCAGATCTGCATCACCAATGAGCCTCTTTGCACGCCTCTCCATCGAATCCAAAGCTGACAGCTGAGATTTGGCGGCGCCAGCCCAGATGTGACAGCAGTACTCCACACATGGTCTAATCTGGGCTTTATACAGCGTCAAAAGCTGTTTCGGTGTGAAGTACCGCCGGACCTTCGCAAGGACCCCAAGTTTCCTTGCAGCCGCTTTAGATTTGGATTCGATGAACCGCCCAAAGTTGAGATTCGAGGAAACTTCAACTCCTAACAGCTGAAGGCGGTCAGTGCATTCCAAGGGTACATTCTGAAAAGTAGGAGCCAAGGTGAATGGGCTCCTCTTGGCGGTAAAAAGACACGTCTGCGTTTTTGTGGCGTTGAACCTCACAAGATTGGCATCGCCCCATTCGGACACTGCCCTAAGTGTGAGATTCATACGTTCCACCATGGCCTCTCTTTCAGACTGTATTTCATCCCTACTGGCCCGAGCAGTCGGCAGGTATCTCTCCACTACTGTACTGTCGTCTGCGTACCCATAGATACCAGGCATGAGCAGATCGTTAACGTGCAGCAGGAATAGAGTAGCGGAGAGCACAGACCCCTGAGGAACTCCGGCGTTTGTTGCCATCGACTGTGATGAACATCCATCAACAACAACGCGGAGAGACCGTTCACTCAGGAAGTCCTTAACCCAGCAGATAAGGCCAGGGGATATACCGTACGCTGAAAGCTTGCTTAATAGGCTATCGTGCCAGACCCTGTCGAAGGCCTTCGAGACATCAAGGGAGACGGCAAGTGCCTCCCCATTTTTCTCGAGGGCCTCGCCCCATACATGAGTGGCATACGCTAGAAGGTCCCCAGTTGACCGGTTTCGGCGAAATCCGTACTGTCGGTCGCTGAGGAGATCGTGTCGTTCTAGGTACGCCATGAGGCGCGAATTCAATATACGCTCCATAATCTTGCAGAGTATGGAGGTAATTGAAATCGGGCGGTAATTACTAGGGTCGGCTCGGCTGCCTTTTTTGGGCACGGGCTGCACATTGGCAAGCTTCCAGGATTTGGGTACTATTCCAGTTTTGAAAGAGAGGCGGAACAGACGTGTCAAAACAGGAGACAACTCGGGTGCACAGGCCTTCAGTACAGACGCTGGAATACCGTCAGGACCACTGGCTTTTTTCACGTCTAGACACAGCAGGGTTTTGAGAACCTCCTTGTTAGTAATACGGAACTCTGACATAGAGGCACCGCAATGAGGTATTACTGGTGGTACGTTATTGCCAGTATCTAGACGTGAATTTTCGGCAAATTGAGAGGCGAACAAATCAGCCTTCTCCTTAGCCGTATGTGCCAGTGAGCCGTCCGGCCTTATTAGTGGAGGCAGTGTAGGCCGACAGAAGTTAGTCTCAACCGCTTTGGCGAGAGACCAAAAAGCTCTGCTGCCAGATGGTTGGTCAGAGATTTTTGCGCCGATATGTTTAATGCGGTTGAGATTTGCCCTCTTCAATGCCTTTTTGTAGGACTTGGCGGCGAGGTTAAAGGCTTTCTTCTTAGAACTGATATCCGGAGCTTTGCGGACTCGAGCATCAACCCAAGATATGTACGCCGAATGTTTGCGCTTCTCAGCCTGAGCGCATTCGGCGTTGAACCAAGGGCGAGCTTTGCCACCAATGGGAACGTCGGAGAAAGGGATGAAATATTCCATCCCTTGACGCACCACATCGGTTATAGCTTCCGCACAGCTCGACGGATCTTCAGAAGAGAAGCAAACCTGCCGCCAAGGATAAGATGCGAAAAAATGCCGCATCTCATCCCAATCTGCTGACCTGTAATGCCATACTCGCCGGTTAATACAATATAATTATGTGGCAAATTATGATAAGCATTTACATCATATAATTTAAATTTTATATGAATATCTTAGAAGTTATCGCAAAATGATAAACTAACGCGCGTGAAAATAAATTCGTGCGCGGGTTACGTCTAACAATTTTGGAGTGAGGGTACTAAGGGACAGATTTCCCGAAGCGAAGCGAGGGCGGGTTTACTAGTAAATAATAAATGCTAACACACACATACCATCGCTCTAGGATGTGTTGTCTGTGTTGCGGGTAGCATGGACAACTAAAATAACACGACACTAACACCCATGACTCGAGAACAAACATTTATCTGTCACATTTATACCTATCTATCCCGGCAGGGAATCGAACCCGGGACTCCTAGCTTCGCTGGCAGGCTCCCTAACAACTAGACTACGGGGTCTTCAACCTTTTGTTGGACTTTATTAAACCCTGTTGTAAATTAAAAATTCCATTACATTACCTACTTAAATCATTTCAATTTAAATCTTATTCGCTTCAACTTATAAGTTGTTTTCAATTAAGTATTCGTGACAAATGAAATTGAGAACTGTTTTGTGTTTTGTAACAGAAGAATTGAACGACTGAGGAATATGAATTGTATTTTCAACTTGCAATCAAGAAAATGTTTTTCCTTTCAGTAATTACGTGATGGTTCAAACGCTCGCCCATGATGGACATGAGGTAAATATGCTGTTCACTATAAGTTAATTATTGACTACAATCTCCTACATGATGTTGAGTGGCGTTGGATGGTGATGCGCCTAGATAAAGATAAATTGACTATCGACCTTAGTATAATAGTATCCTTAGTATAATATAATAATTCATCCTTTTAAACTGTAACTGGTACTCACGATTTTTGGACATGGATCAGTGCATGGATCATAGTCAAGGCGAGATTGAAGGAATTGGTTTGAAATAGCGGTGTACGTGAGTTAAATCAAGTTAGTGCGCATTACTACTCAAGACTATGGAGCCATTAAAATCAATTCGCGTTTTAGTCAAACAGTAAATAAAATTAGTTAAAACCAACCAATGTTAAAACCAATAATTCCTTAAGTTATTATAACAATACATTTTATTTCAGATAAGTGCATTTATTAATTTAGTTTTTTAAATTATAAGATAATGCTTGACAACAATCTCTGCTGATAATAAGTGGTGATGTAATGTAATCTACATAATATAGGTATATATATTTTTCTTAGGGTGTAGTACATCCCAAAAACAGAATTTTTATTAGCCGAGATCACCAGTGTTTTTATTGTTGTCTCTGCCCGTCTATCATATTTAATGGAAAAAGTTGAAATTTAGTAGTACAGGTTGGTGACCCAATGATGGATGTTACTCGTAAATAAACTTACTTGGTTATGAAACAAAGAAGTAATTAAAAAAAAGTATTTTGTGACAATTTATGCAATATGTGACTTCAGCGTGGTCATGTCTTTTTGAGTTAGATATGAGGAGAGACCCGTGATCAATAGTGGGCCATTAAAGGGTTGGAGCCGATATGTAACATGTGAAAAAAAAACCATTTTATGAGTATCGTAATTATTTTCGTTTTGATTTTGGAACACTCAATTTCAAGGATATTGAACTTACGCTACTCATTAACCATTCCTTTTATTACCCCTGAAATTATTGAGCCTACAATTTAAAAAATAAAACACGGGATAACTTTTAGTAAATACGAAACTACACACGAACATGTTGTTCCTTTTTCTATCGGCCAAGTCCTGCGCGATTACTTTTTTACTTGCCGGTTTTTCTCCTGCGTCATTCAGTAATCGCGTTACACAGCTATAAAAATGCAATTAGTAGTTTACTATTACCACACCACGTTACTTTAATTTAAAGAATGATTAATATTCTGAATCGTCGTTTATTTTCAAGTATGATGTATGTATAAGTCTATTATTATATGGTATTATACCGTGCTCAGTATTGGGCCATCAATGGGTTGAAGCCAATCATTAAACAGAGAATGATGAAGGGATTAAGAATTATGTTTGATTATTATGTAATAGTTTAAGTTTGACATTTCAGATCGCAACGGGCACAGTGTCCCAACAACAAGGCCTGCAAGACAAAGGGTACGAAGAGTGGGCGGGCGAGATGATCGGTATGCGTGAAATTTTGCGACGATTCGCCAACGTCTCTCGCTCAGAAATTGTCGGAACTCGCGCCCCCTTCCTTAAACCTGGCAGAAACACCCAATTCAAGGTAATTTTATAAATGCTGTTTATTTTCTAGTGCGTTATAAAAATCTTCAACAAATACTCTCGCACTAGGAGTGCGCGGGTGACATTGATACATATTTGTATACGGAAATCACAAATAATAACGAACTGAACTCGTACTCTGGACGCTCCGTAGTAGGTTGGGTTACTAGCAGCTGAGTGACACGGTAGTCAATGATATAGTTTGTATTATATTTCCTTTGTTGGATAATCCTTGAAAAGTTGCCTAATGTTATCTACAAAAAAATAGTAGATACTTTGAAGGAACTTATTCCTAGATATTATCTAGGAATAAGTTCCTTCAAGATCTTGCATAAACTTTTCATTTACTGCATCTCTAATGATACAATTGCCTCTGGTCTTTTCAATTTGTTATGGTACGAGTATTTACGCAATACTAGTAACCCGATTTACCTTTACTCTGTTCAAAAATTGCCAACGAAAAATCGAACAAATGGCTCGACGCGAATTTTCGCCACAAACCCCTATACATAAGCGGGCCGCAGCTTGACGAGATAAACTTACGATTGACACGAGTCTGCGATAAAATATTGCAATCTTCTTTGCACAATAGGATTGAAGGTGTGCGGACTTTCGGAGATTCCTTTGAAAGATCCTAACGACCGGCAATTACGCTTTATTATGAGATAGCTAGGTTATGAACATTTCACGAGTCACGAAGAAGCTGAGAAAGATATTTGTAAGCGAAATCAAAGTTCTGTAATGATTCGCACCGAGGAGAGTTCGTAATTGCGCACGCTCTCATCCTTCAGCCAGGAACACGCTATTTACGAGAAAGTTCGAAGGTACTACCTCCATTATGTTTATTCGAGAAGTTTGATTAGGTATTTTCTGAGAACAACACTGGTACCTAAGAGCTTGCATTGATTAGTAGTGTGCAGGCAGCTTTAACATGGTTTTCTTGAAAACAATTTCTATAACCAATCTCTTTTTCTACAAATAATTTTCGAATGGTCCATTAATCTGACAATGTTATTATTATTTTTTATTCGTACGACATACTAGACTAAGTATGATTAGCAGCAGGCAATAATTTTATTAGCATTATGCTTATTGGCGATCTGGTTTACCTCTGAACAAAAAGTATGAGTAGGGAGTTTTTGAAGTATAAAAAGATTTCGAGATGATTTTTACCATACTTCAAAAAAAATTTAGCTTCTTATAAGTACATGATAATGTAAAATGTGTATTTTTGCAGGTGTTAGAAGACTTCGGTTACATATACGACAGTTCCGTAGGCGTCCCTCCGCTACCGATCCCTATTTGGCCTTACACATTGGACTACAAGATTCCTCACGAGTGCAAATCTGGAACTTGCCCTACCAAATCGTTCCCAGGTAAGTTTAGAAGAATTAATTTTTAATATATTTCATTTCTTAATGTTTGTAATTATTTTGTTACTGACATAAATTTAGGTCAGCTTATTTGATTTATTTGAAAATATTTGCTACAGGGAAATACAGCAAGGTAAACTCTCTTTTTCGTTAAGATATTTTATGTTATAGTCTTATGTTCATCTATGCCATTTAACTTATAAAATGCTTACCTGAAATATGTAAGTTTTATTTCCTGATTAATTAAATTAAAACTGTAAACTCTATGCAAACACGAATGGGGTTTACACAGGGAATACTTATCAATGTCCTTGCGTTTGGCTCTATCACTTTATGCATTAGCCATGTTTGACGGAAGATGCGCGGTATTCCTGTGAGTGCATTGAGTGACGGTTCTTGTTGAAGGCTTGGAATACTTGGCCCCATAGTTGGCCCTTATTGCCTCGGGAAATTTTGCATAAATCGAATTTGTGGGTTAAATGCTATGGACGTGTTATCGTGTTGTGGTATAGATTGGCCGAGGATCTAGCATAGTTTTAAATTGTATTGACATAGCTTCAGCTTCAAATTAAGTAAATAAATGCGTAGTTCGAGGTAGTTACTTAGCGATTTCTAACTTATTAGTGGATGAAATATTTCTATTTTTTCTAAGTTTATATTTTACTGTTAATTTTTCATGTCATAAAAACACGAGTTTAAAAGTATTATCTAAGTACCTGTAACTGTTTGTTTTAATTTTTGTTGTTACAAGGTAGACCCCGTTTTTAATTTTTCTATTCTTTTTTGCCGTATTTTCTTTCCATTATCCCTGTAACTATCCTATGCAAGTGTACAACCTACCTAACAGACTAATACTGACAAAGTGTTAAGGTATACTTCAATAAATGAATATGTAAATATAACGAAATTGTGAAAATCAAGTGTTTGCTTATGCTTATTAATGTAAATGCTAACTATGTTGGTGATTTGGTCTCTTCTCCACCGTAATGTTTTTGTTGTGGATTTTATGAGATTTTCATTTAAACACAATGACTATAATGTCATATTTCAATAAGGAACTTATTTTCTGCACAACCAGGTGCTTAGATTTTAGATAATTCGTTCTTCATTTGTATTGAAATTAGATCGTTTTTCCATGATAAATAATTTCACTAATGCGAACAAATTATACTTCTATCATATAGTAGTCATTTGCATAGTCATTTGCAAAATTAAGGTAGTACCTACACATAAAACGTGATATCTCTCTCTAAGAGCCAGGAAAGCATATTAACTTAGCTCCAAAATAATATTATTTTAATATGCCAACATTAGATGTTGGCATATTATGCCGCAGACAGCTTAGAATGTTCATCTGCCAAAAGCGAGCTTGTTGAATTTCCTCAGTATTTTGGAAACATTATGCCCTAGAATGCAAATGTGTCTACCAATTCGGGTAACTGTAGATCCACTAAATTCTCTTTGCGCCAAAATGTTGCCCCTGGAACAGATATCATAACAATGGCAATGAGTCTTTAGAACATTGTAAAACGAATAAAATCATGCTTTACCTAAAATAACAGTGGAGTATCAAAGTAAGAATGATTAAAAAAATTAATTGCATCGGGCACAAATTCGGGTTAAGTCTGTCTGTATATCTGTGTATTTATGTATCTGTGACTCGTGTGTGGTTTCGTAGATTCTGAACGGAAGAACCGACGTTTTATATTATCTAATTTTTTGTTGAGTGATAACAAGCGCGAGTGTTCTTTAGCTGTGATGGTCGAAATTCTGGTCAGTTGTTTGAAGATCAATCGTAGGTCTCAGTAAATAGGGTAATTTTTATATGTTTTACTAACACGTTTTTTTTTATTTTAAATTAACACTTGTGTTTATTTCAGGTCTTTGGGAAGTTCCGTTCAACGCTCACTACGTGGCTTCGTTCGAAGGAGGACACTGCCCATACTTGGACCAATGTGTCCTGCACAACCACGATTCTGATGATGTAACTATCATTATTTATTTATAAACAACAATTAAATTATACCTTGTAAAACCCAAAATACGTTAAACTGCATTTGGTTTCAAATAATTTGCTAACTATTATATTATAGGTCTCCTCTCGTAATTGGGGTGAGGGACTCAGTCTTTTACAAGCACGGAAGAGTGATTTCATAACTTCTGTATTTTAAGTCTCACAATACCCAATAACTGAGATCAATCCTTATTTGAACATGAAACAGAATCTTGTCAAAACAAATATTTTAAAAGTTACCAAGGTACGGTAAAAGGAGCGAAATGACCGCTCAGCTGATGACCTAAAGAAGACAGCGGGAAGTCGCTGAATTCAGAGAGCTCCAATTGGTCAGAGGTTTGCTAATTAGGGAAGGACTTTGACCTGCTATGGACTTCGAAGCCACGATAGATACATAGATAGATGAACATTATACCGTAGATACATATTATGTATATAATTATAATCCTTTAGTCTCAATTTTTGTTGGAGACGTTAAGCTGAAACTTGATAGTTTATTGGAAAAATAAATTCTTACAAAGGGTACTTGGGTATTTTAGAAACACTAAATCAGAGTCGAAAACCAAAATAAAATATCTATTCTTGTAAGGGCTCCAGAAAGGGTTTAATCATAAAAAGTAATTACGCAGGATCCAATCCCACTTCTGTAATAAAAGGGTTACTTTTATTTTTGGGATATTCAAATTTGTATAACGATAGGGTTTTATTATTTCTAGCTTTTTCCCTTTTCAATATTAATGGTGTGTTTGCGGAGTCAGGGGCTTCGTTGATTTTTGAGTCTAAGCAAACGTATTCTTGTCTTGTTCTACCCCTTCTGACCTCATTAGCTGTAGTCACTAGGAAGAGTAAATGTGGGGTCAAATTGTCTATGTGGAGTCACATTTACTCTTCTGTTTGTTTGTTTACTGCTCATTTCAGACATTTATTTTTTAGTAAATCGACTGATATAAAATACGAATACGAATCAAATTCCAATTCCAAAATTTATCTATAATTATATTATCTCCAAACACGATTGAAGAGGACTAATAAGTAAATTGAGCATTAAAATCACGGAACACTGGAAAAAGGTTTTTGACCCAGTTCAATATTGGAAAATCAGTTTATCGTTATGATCTCCACAAGTCTCTTGTTACGGCAACGCAATCATCGTTCATTATCTTGTTTATACAAGAAGTTTAAATTAAAGTCGATAATTCTGAATTGAAATGCTGTCCAATATGATGCCGGGTAATGCTTTTGTATATGCAGTTTAATCTATACATAATATAATAAAAGTGGTCGATTTTGAAATGAAAAATTTATAGGCTTCAACCCATTAATGGCGCTTTTAGTGGAGTAGTTAGTGGCCAACCCAAGTGTCGGTATTTTTATGCCACCCGACGGCCTCAGATATGGCTTAACGACTGCTACCTAATGATAACAACCGGGACCGGGCTTTACGTGCCCCCCGAAGCACGGAAGCGCTTAAGAAATGTTTGCCACCAGCGGTCATTCATCCAACTACCGACCGCGCCCGCTGTTGCTTAACATAGGATCGACACTACCCGCGCAGTAAGAATATGAGCACTTTCCATAATGTTTAAACATTTTGGTGAACATTTAAATAAAACGGAATGGCATTATCATCTGTATTGTTGTGTTCAGGTGTTGGAGTGGCTGCAAGAAGACTTCAGCCGTTACTACGACCAGAACCGCGCGCCCTACATGATGCCCTTCCACACCAACTGGTTCCAGATCAAGGAGTTGGAGCGTGGACTTCACAAGTTCTTACAGTGGGCCTCCAACTTGTATGTATAACCAAGAGTTCTATGTATCTGTATTAACTATACAAGAAAGCAAATCTTTACAATGATTGTATAGTGGCAACATCAGCACACACCTAAATATGAGCAAACTAGATTTCTGAAACATAAGCAGCACAAAATAATTTATTCATGATTTGGCTATGTACGTGAAAATTACATGTACTATCGTTGCTCGTTCAAAATTGTTTGATAATAACCTTACGAAATAGCTTCGGCCAAATTTGGTTTAACAGGCCAGTTGCTGGGCAATCTAAAATGATTTATTAGATTCAGCGTTAATACCCACGTACTGCAGCGCGCTATCAGAGTTTATTCACGTCGTTATTGTTTTATTTCCCCATCCAGTGACCCGAGATAATAATGTAAACAAGAGGAATGAGGAACCATCGTAGCCTACTTGGTAGTCCTGCCTGCGAAGTCGTTCTAGGTTAGATTCCCGGCCCGGGTAGATATTTATGTGACAGATAAATGTTTGTTCTCGGATCATGGGTGTTAGGGATGTGTTATTTGTGTTGTCTATGCCACCCGCGACACAGGGAATCCTAGTGCGGGGATATAAGTGTGTTAGCGTTTATTTATTTTGTAAGAATGATTCGATCACAATATTTTATGAGGTGATCTATTTCCACCAATTGCTTTACAAATTAGTTTTATTCCGACTCGAAACTGAACCTAGTATTTATTATATAGGTTATGATCGTCGGGGCCGCATTTTTACGAGAAGATAAGTGCGTAATTTTACATTCGAAATATTAAATTGGTCCACATACATACATTTTATGACGTTGTAATGCAATTTTCGTCGTTAATTATCACTTTTTGAAATACAATGCCCATAATTATATTCCAGAGTGTAGGTTATTTTAACCGTCGGTTAAATTATTTTATTTTATTTCTATTGGAATGTAACTTGAAATTTCGTGTCATTTTCAGTGTGATATAAAATTATGAATTATTTGTAATTTGTAAACCGGATCCGTATGACACAATGGCCATTCCGGACTGTCGTTCGAAGGGTCCTCTGGGTTCGATAGCCAGCGAGGCGAAAATTTTTATCCGGTCTGGATGTCTTGCTCTTGTGTGTCATGGCACTACAACTACGACACACGGAATCCTAGTATAGGAGCTATGAATGGGAAGCGTTATTTATTTAACGAAATGTTTTGAATTTTCTTCATAACTGCCTAGATTGTTAGTAACAAAGACAACAAACTACTTTAAGTGGAAGGACTTTAGATAAGTTAGCCGTTTCATTAAAACTTATAGAAGAAGCAGCAATTTTAATATATTCAAATTAGACTTTCCAGACTCCGCCTAATTAAGCAGTCTTCTGTAATAATATCAGAAATATTAATTCGTTTTTTTGTATTTAAAAGATGCTTTTATAAAATATAAATAAGATTAGTTTTCACTCTTCATTCTATTACTTACACACACAACTTTTGCACACGGTGAGTCCACTTACCGGGTTTCGGGATGGGCTTTTTACTGTTTTACAATTTTGCTACAAATCAGTCAGTATGGATATGAATATCTATCGCTGGTAGATATTCATATCTACGCTACGACAAAAAGTACTGTGCCATAATCGATGACTTTGTGATATATTTAAATATGTATTGTAACTGAAACTTTGTATTGATTTAATATTATTGTACCATTTAACCATCTAACAACACGTTTTAAATAGAATAATAATATAACAAGGTGTACCAAGGCAACTTATGTACGTAAAGAGTCTCTGATTAAGTTTATTTAAATGTCAAAAGTAAAACAGAACACATGATATCGTATGTTTGTACTAAATAAGTCTTGCTGTTTACTGAAAACGCGACATTCACTTCGCATTTTCATTAAAACAATCGATTTGTGCTGTAAATCAGAACGCTGCTTTTGCGCTATATTTTGGGGATACAAAATTTACGTGACCTACAGCGACATAACCAAACATGACGTAAAACTAAAAGCCGCGCGTTCAATTCCAGACCGGACGTGTGGTTTGTGACGGCGACGCAAGCTCTGACGTGGATGACAGACCCGCGCCCGGCGAAGGCCCTGAACAATTACGAAGCGTGGCGATGTGACAAGAAGGACTTACCAGATGCGCCGTGCAACATACCCAACAAGTGTGCTCTATCCTTCAAACATCCCGACTCTAATTTCACCGACACTCGCTACATGGAGACCTGCAGCGAATGTCCTAATCAGTAAGTTGGTTTAATAATTCTTATCGATCGTGAACTTCTGATGCCTCCTAAATAACACGTTTATGTTTTTCTTCACTAAGCCAAGTGATATAATGAATTAAAATATTTTAGCTTTAAAGACCTACATATGTACCTAATTGCTAATAAAATTAAACCGTTCAAAAGCATAACCAATATAATTTTCTTCTACTCGGAGTAAGTTTCTGGAAAATCTCTTAGAAAGAGGAAATAGGGTACACGTGTAATTTCATCATTCAATGTTATTATGTAGATCTGTATACTTTTTAATGTTTACTTTAATTTTTGCGATAGCGTGGTCTTTTGATCGGGATTAAAAGCACATGTTTTTTTAAAAGCACATTAACTTATAACTGGAACCTTTTTAGTTTCATTGGCGCTCGTCGCTGATATAAGAAAAATATTATTATTTTTGGTGGTCTCACCTCGAGTTACTATATTAAATTTATTAAAGGAATTTTTGTTGTGCGACCATATTGATTTGGGTAATTTTGTAGGAGTTGAGGAGCCCTGCAGTGGGACAATTTATAGGTTGCGATAAAAATCTTGTCACGCTCCGCCTACTCTAGTACCCACATTGTAGTTATTAATTAAAAAAATATGGTTAATGCACCGACCACACAGTGGGTTACTGCTACCGCCGCCAACTGGCTTCATTGTTAACTATTTTTAAATATATAGCAGAAACTATTTTTATAAATATTTTTGATACAGAAAGGGTAGCAGGTTGTTCACGTGTGGGAGTTTTCAATCAGATATTCTCGGATAACATGGATGGCTCGTGCGAGTGTCTATATCCTTCTCTTTCTACGGCACTAGTGTTTTGTTTTCTTCTCTGTTAATTTGACAGCTTCTCATTATATTAAACATTGAGTAGGTATCTACAAAAAAAATCTTGACGCTTTTTTAATTCAATACAGATACCCGTGGCTGGGAGACTCCGGTGGCACAGGCATTCCAGGCAAGGATAACTACATTCCAGACAACCTAAGGAGGAAGTAGTACTTTTCTTGGCATTGATTATCACATCATAATTTATTCAGAATCATTTATGTGTGTAAAATTTTTTGCCATTGCCATATTTTTATACAAGTTTATGTAAGCTCAATGATTTTTAGTTTAATGGAACAATGGATTTCGTATAGTAACAAAATCATTGTTGGGTGGTTTGTTGTTTTCTGAATAAATTATGTGTATATTTGTATATAATGTTATTTTATATTACTTCGTGTAGCAGTGACTAGTCATTGCGGTTTAAAGGTGACATTACAATTTTAGTTACAATCTAAGATTTGTTTAGCTACGAAGACTTTAGATTACGGTTATGGCGAACTATAATTAAGATCATAATTATAATTATGTATTATAAACCATTTCTTTATAATAAGAAAGTATTTATTGAGATTATTTGTGAATTTATTAATTATGCTTGCAATAATTGCATATGTTACAATTGGACTTTCAAAATGTAGGTGACATTCTAGTTTTTGTACAGTTTATTGTCCTAACCTTTTATGAATTCTGCCATGACAAACTCCTTCTTTTTTTCTAAATATATTTTATTTTAATTTTGAAATACTCATAGGTACCTATACTTTTTCCGAGAGGAGCGAGTTCATATGCACTGGATTCGTAGTTATAAAGTACAATAATAATTATAATTCTATCAAATTTTGAACGTTGGTGCTTATTGTTGACCAATAAATAAAAATCGTAAACAGTAAAATGTATTTTATTTATAAAGAATAATATTTATTCATGCGAATAATACATACCTAATTGATCCCCGGCGAATAAAGTCGTATTTAAGTTTATTTATATCCTAATATTACAATAAATATTAAATTTTATTGAAGGGGAAGAAGAAACTTACCTATCAAGCACTTAGTAGTTTTTTTACAAACTTAGCTTCTTTTCACGATGAACAACTTTTTTAAATTTTAAACTTGATTGTGTACGTCGAGGTACCTAAGTCTCAACCGTTTTTTAAAAATTGTTAGGTAGAATACTGTCTATTATTTTCTACTTACTATCTCTCTGACAACTTGCATAGCGAATATGATAATGCAAAGGAAAGCAGGTAACTACAAAGGACTTTATCTCTAAAGAAGATTACAACAGACTCGAGCAAACGACAAGTTTTCCGCACAAAGAACACGGACAAGACTGCATAAAATAAAATATTAAAATATTTATGATCCATAAACCTACTGTGTCCCGTACAACTTTTACATTTTTATGGACATACAATCGTTGTTAGGTCTGTTTGTCGAGTCTTTTTACAGCTACGACGGTATGTGATAGATGGCGTTGTATTCAATTTATTAAGAAATAAAATATAAATGGTTTATCACGTCTTTGAGAAAAGTATCGTAAATCTCAAGAAAGCAGACCACTTCAGGATGTCGCACAACTTAAAAAATGAAATCAACAATGTATACTGTACCTATATTTTTATTTTATCCAGATATTATGTAGGTATGGGTTATCAGAAAGGGCTTGCAATGCTTGAGAAAAAAAGTAAAGCATTGTTTTAATCTTAAAATAAATGGGTCTATAAGGGTCGGCAGCATTTGGTTTTATGTTTAGTCGATAAAAGAGCACAAAGACCCGACAGGCTTCCTAATGATCAGCTGGCATGTCACCATAGCCAAGGCTTTTCGCAACAAAAGTGGCATGACTCGACGTGATATTCTGATGGTCATCAACATGCTTGGCTTTACTTATTAATTGGTCTTTGACGTTGCAGCAACGTCTAAACATCTCCCGGAAGATTTTTGAAAGAAATTAGTAACTGAGCAGTTAGATAATGAAGTTTCGACCATGTACGACTTAGTTACGTGTATAAATTAAACTGTGTAATAGAGCTCGGGTCCCTTCACACGGTACTTCGTTTCTTACAATACTTTGTCCGTGGATCAAAATTATGCGACAAAGTCACGACGAAAATGAGAATGATCGGTATTGAACCCCTTAACACAGTTGAATTCCAGGCGGAACAAGATGCCCATTTTATTAAGTTAATTACGTTTAACGAAATGGATTTCAATTTAGCATTCGGTTCAAATAAGCAGGCCGTCGTCAAATATGAATGGAATATTTTGCACAATTGTTTTATATAACCGAGCGGCAGTTTGCGTCTCAGATCCGACGTCGGAGATTTAATTTGAGATTGCGCCGGAATGGCTGCTTGGAACTTTCTCCATATTCGCGTGCATTAGCTGCTGTTACTGGCAGTTTTTGTTATGTACTACATATTAGGCACTGTACCACCTCGTTCCACGGCTGCTTAACCCCATATCTTTGCTTGATATCATCCTTTGCCATGTTAGAATTATTTTTGACGTTGTTTACATCCCGGGTAATTTGATCTGGCTAAATGAGAAATAAAACTGTAATTATTATTTGACTATGAATTTATGGTCGTGCTTAGAAAACATGAGCCTAATGTTTACAAAAAATACCTCCCCTAAAAAAAAGTATATCGAGCGTTTTAAAAATTTTCTCTTTTGTTCTATACAATTGAATCTTTCTAAATTTATTTTTCAAAACACGCTAAAATATTTCAGGGTTGAGTTTAGGATGCGGATGGCAGCCAGCGAGTCAGAAGAAGAATGGTAGCTATCCAACGCCTGTCAATTCGTTTTTTCTGTTTTATTTTAAACCAAGGTAAATGATTAAGTTCTATTTTTAAATTGTGCACTATATAGTTTTTCTTGTCTTTTTGCTATACAGTTCGATGAAATGTCACAAAGTACACACATATCACGCTAAACGACGAGTAAAGTATGTGCATAAACAAATATCAACAACACAACCAGGTACGTGGAAGGTTGCTATTTCCTAATAAGGTCCAACCTCAGAGGCTATTTTCACCGAGTGGCGCATACAGTCGTAACAGTCCCCGAAGTATGCAAGGGAGCACCATAAAATATAATAAGACTATTACTCGCATGATGAAAACGGGTCAACGCGTAACGTTACGAACAACCTACTTATACGGTTATGGCTCTAAACACGTTTATGTCTTCGCTTCTTGTTCGTTAATTTCATACGAGCAAGTTTAAGGTATTAATGTTACTAAGCCATAACTTAGGTTAACAATCACTGGTCGTGTATTACGGTCGCTTCATTACTGCGTTTGATAACCGTATAAAGGGTAAGGGGAAACACGAGGAAAATAAAATGATATCTCCCAGTTATAAACTACACTTTACGTACTCGGGGTCAGTAACACAAATATAACATACAGTGACGTCGCAAATATCTTATCGGATTGACTACATTAAGTGGCTGCAATAACAAGTTAATCAGAAATTATCCGAACAAGTCCGCTCATTATTTTCTCTTATCAAGAACGTACAAAGATAAAAGCTCCGACTTATTCTTACAGATGACATTTTTATGTCGCCAGAATAGGGAAATAACGAAGTCATAAATGAGACTTGGACGATAAACAAACTGTAGAGATAAGTCGGTTCTGTACGAAGTAATAGGACGACGGGAACCGAATAACAGCTTTGCACGGCTAATAGGTGGGTATGTGAGTGACTTGGAACGTTATGCGGACGTATTTGGATCGAATCGAAAGTTTCTGTGCGGTCGTCAATTTTCAGCCGCCAATTTACGTCATTTCTGTAGGAATTTTGGTACAATAATGGCACAAGTCAATTACGTCTGGTATGCTAGCGTCACCGTCGGGTTCCAACAGTCATGGTAGCTGACGTTAACGTAACTGATTTGCTTGAAGCCTGTCCTACCCACAACACCACACTGCACGTAGTGTTCGTAACGTTGATTCGACTGATCAGCTACTGGTTATTGACGTGACGAATATGGTTGTACTTATCCCTACGTCGTCATCACTGTGGCATACATTTCTATTCGCGATTCGCAGAAGTGAGGATACTCAGTTACTTACTCACTCACTGATTAATCATGAAAACTGCTTGAATTTCTTGCTGAAAATATATTTTAAAAGTAAACACAACTTTGCTTTCCGTTTGCATCTTAATAAATAGCCGACAAAGGAGCAGATGAATCGCCTGATGGTAAGTGGTCACCGTCGCCCATGGACATGAATAACAGTAAAGTGATCACAGCGAACACACACCTAGATACATTCCCGGCCGAGCATGAGAGACACAGAGTACTTTATATGAGAGAAGCAAGAAAGTACTGGCTCTCATTCCCTCAGCTGGAACCAGGTCGTTTCGCGGCTGACTAGCAAGTTAGTGGTAGCTAACCAGGCATCGGTACTTTACGTAAAGATAATAAAATAATAATAATGTGAAGAGCTTCGTAATGATATTGATAGTAGGTGCATATAATCCTTACGTGAAGTAGTATCCTTAAATAAGTATAGGGGGGGGGGGGGGGGGGTTATGTCGTCACTTACGACATCCTGGTCTCCTGGGATGGGATTGAGGTCAATATAATATCCTGTCCGGCTAACCATATTGTATTCCTTTCTTTCTTTCAATTATTAACTAAATTAACTAAGCATTAACATAAATAATCACCAATTAACGTCCCCATTTCATTCAGCTAATTAATAAGCTTGTTAAGGTCATCAAAAGACGGGCAACGTTATTAAGATAATTAGACATTTATTTTCTGGTATTAAATTCTTAAAACACTCCATCACAAGAAAGCAATAATCTTTTACTTTGTCAGTGTTTTATGTGAATTAAATGAAATAAGAATTTAATTAACCGTCGTGTAATTTTTATCTGAAAAGAAATATGCCCTAGCGAACATCATTCTTATTAATTGTGCTCGCAGCAGGCTACCTTCTTTAGGACAAAGACCCTGTTTCCCAGTTAATTTCCCGATTCTCCCGCCTCGTTTAAAACTATACCAACTTTTCAATTCTGCATATTTTGAATTTCAGTAGGTTTAATGGTTAGGCGTCCTGAATAGATTTATACCTTTTACGTTTTCATCGCATTTCAATTTCAAGTATCGTTTAAGGTGTGCCATGTATTATGCATTTTTAATTACAGAGTTACACATGAATAGAAGGCGCATATATAGAGAAGTTCTTAGCAAATAAAATAATTATTCTTAATTTCAGGAAATAAACAAGCAATAGAACAAACAACGAAACAAACAATATTTATTACTATTTAATTTGTTCCTGATTTATTATTTTATAAATAGCCCCTTCAAACCAAATGCGGAAGATCAGTTCAAGAACGTTTTATTTATATTTCGTATTCTCAAACTCGTTAGCATTGAGCATCTCGGAAATAGGAATTTGGCGGAGATTTGTATTTTTGTCGAGACAAATAACATGTACCATCGATAAGAGGATGTCGTCGGCTCCTCTGTCTACGCAAACGAATCGTCCTGCGGACAATCTCATTTTCTATTTATCTTTTATTGGACAGCGCAAAATGAAACTATTGCTCATAAAACATTTCTCTTATACCATTACTAGCTTTCCCTCGCGGCTTCGCCCGACAATTTCCAAAAAATCCTTTCTTAGTGCTAACTTGGGTCACTTTAGAAACCCATGTATACAAAAATTCAAGTGAATCTATTAAAGAAATATAAAGTTCTAGTTTATCCTTCTTTATATCCTCTTATGATTAGAATTTCTAAAAATCCTCTCTTAGTACTCCCTCCTTCACACCCCAAGGAACATAATGTACATGCCAAATTTCAGCTTCCGTTCAGTAGTTTCGGCTGTGCGTTGTGTGTCAGTCACTCAGTAACGCAAGTTTTATATACGTATAATCAGAGGTGCTTCCAATTCTTATTATTTACTGAGCAAAACCGCCAGGCTAGCTTATCATGTCCGAAGTTTGGAAGTATCTCATTGTTCCAAGTTGGGAACATTGTATATTTTGTAAGGGTTGTAGAAAACTTCGATAGCGTGATTCAGGTTCTGACAGTTTTGAAATGCCGACGCCATCTTGAAACTAAGTAACGTAATAAAATTTCAATGACTTTTAAAAATAATAATAACAACTGAAAAACGAATCTCCAAGAAGTGCATGCGGCTACGCGTGACTAGACTGATATTATATCATATTTCATTTTTTAGAATTTAGTAGTCAACTAGTTCTTGTATTATTTTATTGCTGTCAATAATTCTGTCGTAGCACCCGAAGCAATATCGGGTTCTATGGCAATCGATCGTCAATTCTAATGTGAGTCACGTTTGAACTAAAAGCCACTTTATTCAGGTGGTAATGATAGGTATTGTGTTATGCTGGAGAATAAAACGAACGACCTTGTTGTGTTTTTATCCACGTAGGCATCGTGACTGCGGCGGCGTAATTGTCGCGGGTTCACTGTGTGCCGCAATATGAATTTGTACTCTTTTGTTCACAGTTTTTAATTCCACCGGTAAAATGTATTGTTCGGGGAACAAAAGTCTGTGGTGTCATTGTTGTTGGCCAAAGTTCATTTAAATTCCGTGCCCGTGAGAGGGAACAGTAGCAAATATGAATTCCTTTAGTCCTATTGTCAAACTGGTCTTGCTCGCTATGCTATAAAGCTTTTCAAAGCCACATTGTATTATATCTCAGTGGCGGTACTGTTTAAACTCGGCAACTATATTATAATTAATGTTGGAAAGTATCTTAACAATAAAGGCACCCCCGATGTCCCTTTCTGTGTGTGGTACTTTCCTTGTGAACATGTTGTTTGTGGAGGACGTTAGGTAATTACGAGGATACGTAGCCCTTTAGCTACTGACTCCGCCTTAGTAATAGTCTAATGGTTCAAAAAATATAACCCTTAATTTTCAACAGGTGTAACTTATGACACGTGATATTCATCAGTCATTAGCATATCGTAAAGATCATGGCTCATCTTTTCAATATTAGGTTTATAAGTAGGCATGCCAAATCTAAAACTTCTACGTGCGGTCATTACTTCTTAAAGGGTTACAAAGTTTTATCTTCACGTATTAAAATATAGATAGTAGATAGATACTCTTATGTATGCTTAACATGTCAAATAACGTACTTCTTGTATTATACATATTATGTATATTATCTTTAAACATTGTGCCTTCCGTCAATCATCTCTGCATATCAATTGGTTGGGATACAAGGGTTTTCCAACTTGGTCTTTACAAGACACATTAATTGTCGTAGACTTTGAAGAGGGATGTGTTGTTTATTGAGGGTTGGTTGAGTCGAGTAATTGATTTAGGTTGTTATAATTTCAATATTCCAAGAAGTATTTCATCGAAGTTATTCCCTTATATGCCTACTTGTTTCCATGATTAAATTTGTTATTAGTTCAACAAGTTTATCTATTTATTTTTTTATTTTATTGTTGTAGGAGAAAAATAATGTAATCAATTTAGATAAATAAGATTCATTTTCGACGTAAGGTATTTTCTCAAATAGTTATTAGGCTATTATATCAAAAGCAGGCACTGCCGTTTTCAATGTTTTTCGTATCGTCATAATTCCTCACCTTAAGGTTGCCAAGAAGAAATCGCTCTTTTTCAATAAGATCGCTTAGCGTAAAAATTTTGTAAATTCTCCAGTGTTGCAATCTTCTTTTTCCGTTGAACAATAATGAATATCAGATAATATATAAGTTATACCTAATCTGTTGTATTAACGTAACTAACATAAACGTTGTGCACGTAAAAGTAAGTACTCGTATAGTGGAAGTCAAAGACGTTAAAAGAAGAAAATAGTAGGCGTTGGGTAATGGCTCGCAGCCAGGAGCGTCGCGGCATCGGCTTACGTCGCGTGTCTCAGGCGTCGCAACAAGTTATGGGACGCTTTTCAAAATTTTAATCAAATTCAAGTTTTTTTGTATAGTGTAAAAGATAAAAATTTTGCGCTCAAAGCTCGATGGCTTGTCTGTTTGTACGTACGACAACGACGAACCTGCGACGGATATCTTTTTTTTACTTCTTATGTGCTTGACAACATCCCCACCTGATGGTAAGTGGTTCATCACCACTTGAAATGTTGAGCGCACTAACTTAGATAAAGTCTATTGACTCCCCTCTTGAAGACTCCCACGTCATATGAAGGCGGAAACACAGACTTAGGCTAGCTATTCCACTCCTACGCGACACAGTGTCTATGTAATATTGAAGTCGCTCGTGTGCGCAAAAACAAAAAAAAATGACGTTACATGATTATGCGATTGAAATTTAAAGTTGAATGAAACTGTGCATGCCCATCAAACTTGCGCCCGCCAAATACGAGTAGTTCATTGAAAAGGTACATTTGGGGTTCTGTCAGAGGACGCAATTTTATTTTTTAGATATCAAGAGGGGGTTAGTGTAAAGTTAAATCCGAGTTTGTAGGGTTGCAACCCTTGTCCTGCGGCCACCGTCGTGGAAACAAGAGTACACATGGTTTTTATGGCATTATCTGGCAAACTATTTGCCCCATATAAAATTTGTAAGAACATTTGTCGTTGCAAATTACAATGTAATTAAATTCTCTACAACTTTGGTTCTGCAACTTTTGCTTAAGTTGTTTTCACGATGGCGGCTGCGAGACAAGGGTTGTGACCCCACAAACTTGGATTTGACTTTACGTTAACCCCCTCATGACATCTAAAAAATAAAATCGTGTCCTTTGACAAATTAACGCTAAGCCCAAAAAATTTAACATTTAAATGGACTTAACGAATTGTACGATATTTTATCGTTTGCGACGTCGTGTTGCTGTCGCTCACTTGTCTATTCACAACTCAACACTAACGAACGTGGGCGTGGTACTTACTTTGGCTGGGTGAAGACTAGTGGTAATTTATAAAATTTCTAAAATTCGTTCATAGAACTAGGATACGAAAGGCACCTTAGGGCCATAAGTACATTAGGTTTATAAAAACGCAATATCGAAAGCCTTCGGGCTTTTTATATTTTTCATCTACTTCCACTTTATTTTACTGCCAGAAATTTGAAATACTTACGTAACTTCAATCGACAATGCAAAGAAAAATAGGCATTCTAAAGTTTATCTGCTGAAGTACCCATAGTGATTGATGTCTTAACTATCAAACTAATTATGAAATATTTTTTATAAAATACTCATTAATTTGTTTATATGTATCGCAGGGATAAAATACGGTCGCTATTACAGCTTAAGGACGGCAGATTAGATTAGGTGACATTCAGTTTTTGCAAAAATAAGTCGGGTGTCGGCACTCGCCACATAAACAAGCTTATCTTTTCTGGCTTAAAGCGGACTAATGCTTACATAGTCAATGGTATAAATCTACTACATTCAATAGGCCCAGAAAGCAAAAAGATTTGAAAGAATCTATTGAAAGAAGCCTAACCTGTTTTATGTTAAGATGATATTCACATAAATCCTCACAGGATTATTTCTGTGCCATATTTCTGTATTTTTGTCGTACTACCGTTAATACTAATCTGAGAGCGGTTGAGTAAATCCCCTGTATAAATACTTTATTAGGATTCTGTTACTATTATGTTTATTCGGTTTCCTTTTGTAATTGTGAATGTGTGAGTGACATCCAACATTTAGGCTTTGTACTGGGGAACGAGGGTTTAAGATCAAATTTCAGTTCACGAAGATCTGGTGTTTGAGTTTGTGTTTGTGAAGTTTGAGTTTGTGTTCGTTCGTATTATACAGGGTGATTTTTTAGTCAGTTGACATACTCGAGGACATGAAAGAACGTGGTCATAGGTAATGATCAAAAATATAAAGTCAAAATTCTACACTACTAATTATTTCAAAAATGGCAATCAAAATTATCTCAAAATACTCGGAAAGTATGGAAACGCCCGAAATCACAGCTGATGCCGCTTGCGCCGCGCGCCGTGGCACGGCGGTGCCATACGGGGCGAGACGGGGTTAGTGACCTTTTAAGAGGAAATGCTACGGGTCATTTTTCCATACAAACTTTCTCGACTAATCCCTCGCTGGTTTTTGACTCTAGATCAATATTTTTTTCACACAAGAATAATATCATCATTATGTCGGTACGTTTTGATTTTTTTAATATTGTTGTTTTCAAAAGTTTTAGGCTACTTCAAACAGCGCTTAAAACGGCCAAATAAATATGCCGCAAACAAACGCCTAGTACACAAATTGTATAATAATTAGCACAAAAAGCTAAACGCTCCGACACAGAATATCTCCTTCCCATTCAATTTCCAAAATTTCGTTAAGATTGCTTTAGTTTTGGCGGGGGGATTAGTCGAGAACGGAACCTCGATTTTGATGATTTTTGCCTCGGGTTTTTACACGGAGCTGCAGTTGTCCCTATCGCACTGACATACACGCCGCTCGCAAGCGCGACAGAGATATTGAGTGAAAAAATCCCAAATTTGAAAAAGGGTTCGCGTGGTATTTCCTCTTAAGGACAAGATAGCAGTAGTGGGCGTTGAAAGTTATAAATAACTGTTTAATTACCATATTAAAAATAATTTAACATAAACACTGTTAAACGTTAAAATATTAAAAGAGTATTTTTAAAATTCTGTTATTAATACAATTTAGTCAATTTATCACGTCACTAATGCAAACTCCGTAAACTTCTCAACTTTCATCATACATCATATCATATTCAGTTTGACGACCCCGTAGCCTAGTTGGAAGTGACCCTACCTGCGAAACGAGGGGTCCCGGGTTCGATACCGGCCGGGGCAGACGTTTATAAAATGTGACAATAAATATTTGTTCCTGGGTCATGGGTTATGTGTAATAATAAATTTATTTACAATGATGGAGAATTTAACCTAATAACAAAATTACACCAACCTTAACAATTCTTCAAAATCTCGCACCTTCTCGCTCAATGCACAATTCAGCATGTTTTGCACAAATTGTCTTTCAAGCGATTTAAGACGAAAGGATCACTTCTATACTATACGTTTTTTATTACATATTTGGAACGAGAATCGAATACTGAGTACCCCCTATTAATATTCTAACTGACTAAAAACTAACCCTGTACATTTTCTTTTCCTAAGGGTGCAGGTCTCCTTATACAATATGTCATGGATCAGTTATTTTTTGCTTTATTACTCCCTAGTTTTTTCCGCAGTACGTGAAGACTGACTTGACGAAAAGCAGTGTGTTTGCAGCAAATATTCGGCTCTGTAAACTTTGAAATTAATAAATGTAGGAAGGAAATTTTATGAATAAACACAGCGACCATCTTGATTCATGTAATTATTATTAGAGCCAATTTTCATCATTTCTTCTAAATGGCGGGTTGCGAGGGTGAAGCAATTTTGTCAGAAGCCCACAAAAGTTTGAAAAAGGAAAATTACACAATTTGCTAATGGGCACGCTGCGGATAATAATTCGTAGGGCAGTTTTAGTAGGTACTACCAAATGGGGGTTATTAAACGGAATTGAAATTAATATTTAATCTTTGATCAAAAATGTTTACTTTAATTTCAATTAGGTAATTTGACGATTTTTCCTGAATAACTTTCTAACACAATATCGTATTTCGAAATTAATATCCATTATAAACGGATCATAAATTGACAACTTCCTTTTCTGAAAGTCTTTATGTGTAACGTAGAAAACTTTTAATGATATCAATTTAAAATACCAACGCATTATATAATTTTCAATTTGAATTTTGAAATAAATATATTACCGACATTTTCCTGCGACATACTTAATATAAAAATGCTGGCTAAGCATCAGCTTGCTATGTTGTTTATCTTTAGTATTAAAACTAAGGAATGGTAGAAACGTCGTACAGTATACCGAAAGAGCGGGAGTAACTGGTATCACGGCATTAAAAAATACCGCGAATTTTTCGGTTGACCACAGTTTGCAAAAAGTTTCAGATGGAATTAAATGCTAAAGGGATGAGTTTGTTAATACAAAGCTTGCGTCCAGGTGAGTCCAATCTCGTCCGGAATCGGATTACCGGCTGTGGTTGTGGGCCTGCAGAGGTCAGTTCAACTCGTATAAATGCGCGATTTGGCGGGAAATTTACAACTTTTTCTCGGTTCTCGGCTCTCGGATGGAGGCCGTAAACTCGGAAGCAATCTCGCCACACCAGCTACCGAGTTATTTCGCAGAATATTGCGGGGCGCGTGACTAATAAAATGACAAATAGAGGTCCCAGGACCGTTGGGGACGCGCTGAAATGAGCGTTGCGAGTTTTGCTCTGAATAGTAGTTGTTTACCTGTTTGTCTTCATATTGCACATACCTATCTGAAATGTAATTTTACGCTACGTTTAGCTGCTGTTTCATAGAATCAGAAACTTTCACAGCAGAATTACTAAAGCTGCGCTGAGATTTGAATGTAACTTTTTAATATTTTTTACAATTAAAAATAATAAGGCTAACGAATGTAATAATAAAAATGATTAATCAAGTAAATTAAGTAATTAAAAGTAATACAGGCAGTACCCTGTATGTTTATATTTAACATTTTAGCATTTTATTTGCTTTTAAAAGTTAAAATACAAAGTATCACAGGAAATCAAAAAGTCTGCATCAACTGGAAATTTTCGCTAGCTCAGCAAAAAAGACGAAGCACGCTGGCGGGACAAAACGCGAGGGCAAATTACACCGACCGAATCGGTCTGCCATGTACACTACGAGTATATGTACGTAGGTACAGGAAAATGAAGATGTTACTTGCCCCGATGAGGAGTAAACTTTATATTTACCCACCTAACTTGCATAGCTCTCGTAAATCTCCTTTATCAATGGCCCTAAAACATAAAACTTTACTAAAAGAATTTATACTGGAACAATTCACTTAAAAAAGATTTTAAAGGATTTTCACAGTCTTTAAAAAACAATGTATAAACAAAACTTGGGATTTATAATGCAAGAATATGTTTTAATGCCATATAAAAAATTTCACGTCGTGTTTACTAATCATGATTTTATGTCATCAGTATAGAGAGAGAGAGAGAGAGAGTGTTTTTTTTAGATTTTGTATTACGATAAGTCTGCTAAATTTAAGTTTATTCTTTATTGGTACGGACTGTAGCTTAGGAATTTTCCACAGCCATATTAAGTAAGAGGAATTTTCCTTTCAAAGTTGTAGGTATGGTGATGCACACGTGACATCGCATGTGAAAGACGTCCCGTCGACGACATCTTCTACAATTTTTATGAATTTTATACAACATTCTTGAACAATGTTTCTTTACAGTATGTATTACATGAATAATACAGGGCAAAATGTGAACGAAACTTTACTTTGTTTGTATTGCACTGACAAATTTAATCCAGGTATTAGTACCTATAGGCTTTGGTGACAAGTTAATTACTTTTAAAGTAATCATGATACGATATGAGTTTATCTTTACTGGTTCATGTCAGAAGTTGATTAACGAGGAGATGGGCCTTTGGACATGAACAGCGCTGTCTATAGACATGCGTTAACCGAAAAATATCATCGACTCTGACGGCCTATTCCTGGCTTATCCACACTGCAAACGAAACAATTAAAACATTTCGCGATTAATTCTACAAGGAGGGTGTTAGGTAGCCAGGCAAGGTAAAGAAAGGTATTTTATATATATATTATATTTTAGATATATTATATATTAGATATTATTTTCAATTTCATCTGTAACACTGAGAGTATATACTGAAAAAATATAGCGTGACATTATTGAAGCCTGTACCCTAACCTATAACATATAATATTTGTACACAACTGCGACAGTGACGCGACAAAATGTCGCACTGGCATGTTGGAGGGCGCTTTGTATGACAATGCACGGTTTCATTCACACAGGCGACATATTGTAATCCAAAGTAATCCAAACATGCGACTTCGCTGCGACAATGTGTGACCTATGTCTCGTGATTGACACTATCACTACTCCTATCATAGGTATCTACGTTCACGGAAGAGAGTTGTTTCTCACTTCTGTGCCTACGCCTATAGCAAAGACATACTTTATGGTTGCGACAATACAGCATCAAAATGTCGCAACAACAATATTCACAACTGCTTCATTTAGTCGCTTCGCTGTTCCAGATGTGAACCGACTTTAACAGTTCCGTTTTTCATCCAATATACGGAACTCTAAAGACATACTCGCTCACCAAAGTACTGCGTTGGATGTGGATGAAACATGAAAAGCGCAATTTTCCCTCCGCTCTGAAAATTGTATTGGAGCTTGTACTAAATGACATAATTTGTAATACAAATGGATTTCATCAAAACATCAAGTTGCAAGAAAATGTTGCCGATGTAATGAGACAAAAATAGTAATCAGAAACAAGCTAGAGTCGTTTCGATTATGAGAATGAATTATGCGAATCACAGAAATAGAATATAACAGTAAAATAGAACTGTTTGGCTACAACCCATTAATGGCCTAATTAGCACGGGTCACGGGTCACACATTTTGTCATCATTGAAGAGGCCTAGAGCATACTTATTCCACAACGCGGATCCGGTGCGAATTGCTAGAGAGAGATTTTTATGCCGCCTGAAGGACTCCGACATGGTTTAACGACTGCTACCTATTGATAACAACCAGGACCGACGGCTTTACGTGCCCTCCGAAGCACGGAAGCGCTCAAGTAATTTCGCCACAATCGGTCACCCATCCAGCTACCAACTGCGCTCGCTCTCGCTTAAGAGGGGGTATAAAGCTAGGAAAAAATCAAATTTCACCCGCGCACCCCGCCCCGCCCTTCAAATAGATGCGCCGCAGCAGCTCGGTCGATTACTAGGATCGACGCTCGCCACCAGGCTATGAGCGCTTCCAAGTGAAACTGCAAATCTATAAAATCATTTGTTATGTATGTATATTAGAAAGAAGGAAAAAAAAATTAAGTCCCAAACTTCAACTACGACTTTGACTTAGTACAAATACATAATTATGTATGTTAGTATATAGATGTATAAAATGCAGCTACATACGTATATGTAGCATACTCAGAAACGGGAATGGTATGGACTGTCATATAGGCTTAAACTGTCCTTTGTCTGCTTGCTCTCCTATTAATTACCTATCGTGTAAGTGGCTCTATCCATTTTAGGTTCAAGCTATGTTTTGATGAGGGTACAATTTATAAACGTACCGATTTTTAAAAGCTTTTATTTAAATCTCAATGTATGTATGTACAGTCTCGAGCAATAATATATATACATTGTCACGTTTTCTAAAATATCTTAACTTGTACCAATCTAGATAGAAGTGAACAACAATTCGTTCTAAATTAACTAACCATTAAACGATGTGAAAATAAGGTATAATAATATACAATTTAGGATGAATTGTTGTTGTTCAAGTTAAGATATTTTAGAAAACGTGACAATGTATATATATTATTGCTCGTGACTGTATATACATAATATGTAACTATTCTTGTTCCGGTGGAATCTTGCAACTCAATTTTGAAAGATATCTTCAACTGATTGAGCTAAAATTTTGTATACACGTTAAATTTGAATGAAAATGCATGATTAGCTGTGTGACGTCATTTTAAAATCAACATGGCGGAACATCCGAGATGGCGGACTAGTTATTTTTATTTTTTTAATGCTCTCCTACAATATGAAAGGGCATGCTGAGTTGTTAAACTACGTTAAACAACGTTATTACACAATTTATATGGTATAAAAGCTGATTCTAGATTTTGGCACATTTAAATAAAAGCTTGTTTTTAGTAAAGTTTTTTTACTTTTAATTTATTTAAAGTTGAAGCGAATACACACGAATACTTAATAATAAACAAATGTTGTTTTTTCTCATTAACCATTACTATAAACCAATGAGAAACATAAACAATAGACTAGACTACTATAACTAGATTTAATAAACATTTGAGAAAATTTCTATAATAAGCTTAGAATAATGACATATAGAATGACAGTCTTCATACAAGCGCTCTGTATAAAGTGAAGCACTAATTTTCTTTTTTCTTTTTTTTATACGTGTGTGATGGTTGCCAGGGGAAGTGCAATTTCCCAACAGTGGGGAATGATTCGGCCGCTGATAAGAATTTGTTTTTAGCAATAATACCTACCTAAATAGCTATGTGTGATAAAGTATGGGTATGGTTATGTAAAATTGTTATATTACGAGAATGTTTATTTAAATATGAAACGAATACAAGAAAATATTAACACCAATTTTTTTTACCATTTATTTTTTTACATATCTTTTACGTATCTGAACATAAGCATGAACACAGGAACTTAGTATATTTTAATAACAGCATTGAGTAAAAAAGTTTTGTTCCAATATTAAATATACTCTGTGAAAAAACAAATAACAATGGGATTTGTTGATTTACTACTCTATGGACCATATTATATCTGTGAACTATTTAAGATGAAAATGACATTGACAATAGGCATGATATAATAATAATAATTAAAATAATAATGAATAACAACTATAATAATTATACCTTAACAGGGACAGAATTTTCACGCAATCTACACGATCCACCCTGTGTAATGTACTTATCTTCATTATTAAAATGTTTTGAACATATTCGTGTATTTTTGGTTGGCTTCCAATATACTTCTCCACGACTAAGCCTTATATCACTCGTCACTTTAAATGGGAAAATATATTTTCACAATTGGGCAACACTGAGTATTGAAACAAAACGTTTTTATTTAAACCTAATTATATACAAGATATTATGAAATATTGAAAGATTGCCTGTGAAAAGCGATGTTATTACACTTCTTTTGTTTTTCAAATGTGTTGTGTTGTGACAAAATTTAACCGCACAAATCGTCATAATTATTTTTTTTCCGCGAGACATGTCTGGTGCGCATTGTCATTGAACACTACGGAGCTGGCCGGCGTTTGGTGACATTTACTACTCACATTTAAAGTTGTCAAAGTAGCCGCGCGGACTTCGTTTCTATATGTCATTATTCTAAGGGAGAAAAATTGTATGAGGGCTCTTTATATAGGGAAGAGAAGAGAGAAGAGAGAGAAGTCAAAATGATTATTTTTAGAATTTGTGTCTGTCTACCTGTACGTTTTTACGGAAAACCTGGAAAACTATTGAATTAAATTTGATGCAGTTTTCATGACACTACTCAATTAAATTGAGCGTGTTTCTTCTTAGAACCTGTGATATTCACAATAGTACAGTGAGGCTGTCAATTATCTTTCACATAGTTACAGTAATGTCATCGAAGCGAATCTAAAAGTGGGACTCGCGTTAATAAACGTAACATAATATATCTATAGTTATAATATCTTTGGCAAGCATAATAAATCGCTAAGTAGTAAACTTGTTTTTCCACTCGATTGTTTAAGCATTGATTTTAGTTCATTTAAATTGCTACATTGCCAAACCAAAACCGTGCTACAAAAAATGTACAATGATGTCCAAAACATGTTTAATAATTTCGCTCGTATCTTTTAATTCAACCGGAGAAGAAATAATATCTTACTTAATGCATTCTTGAGTTTTTTTTAGTTCTAAGACCTCTAAAACGGGGAATTATATGGGGAAGTATATAGTCGACGGCTTCGAGAGAAGAGCTCGAATATAGCGGGTAGTTTCAAGGATGGCCTGTAGGGTCTACCCATTTCCGGTTTTTATTTTTTATTTTTATGCCAAGAAACTGTAATTACACAGTACGTACATAATTTTTTGCTTACTTTCAAAAGGCATTAAATTTAAACAGTTTTACCTACAAAATATTTAAAAAGAACTCTTAAATGTTCTGTGGTTTTACCCAAATAAATTTCTCGTGGTCCGGGATTTAACGGCATTATAAACATAATTTGTAAACATGAAAATCTTAATATGTAATATGTAAAAACTGTTGTTTCGGTTGCGAGAAACAATGCAAGTTTCTCGAAGCGTAACGAGGGAGTGTTATTAGTTGGTAGAGCGAGTTTTTGTATTTGTTGCAATTGCAAAAATAAATGTTTTTAATTCAGTGAACTAGAACCTAGAAAAACCAAGTGCTAAAGGGTAAGATAAAGTATGGAAAACGTGAAATGAATATACCTCCAGATAAAAATTGGTTGTTGGGCAATTCGATTACCTATATCTCCATTTACCTAAGAGTCTAATTACTAAACTAGTCTCTATACAAAGGAGAATGATTATTTTTGCCTGCAATTTTCTCACACTTCAGATGAACTCCAGAACCATAATTATTAGTTTTTAATTTAACCGTCGTCTAAGTATTAGAATCAGTATTTTGAACAGGGGATTTTATTATAAAGATATAATAAGTAAGAAAATCTTAGAATAATGACATATAGAATGACAGTCTTCATACAAGCGCTCTTTAAAAAGTGAAGCACAAATTTTCTTTTTTCTTTTTTTTTATACATGTTTAATGGTTGCCAGGGGAAGTGCAGTTTCCCGACAGTGGGGAATGATTCGGCCGCTGATAAGAATTTGTTTTTAGCAATAATACCTGCCTAATAATAGCTATGTGTGATAAAGTATGGGTATGGTTATGTAAAATTGTTAGATTAAGAGAATGTTTATTTAAATATGAAACGAATACAAGACAATATTAACACCAATTTTTTTTACTATTTATTTTTTTACATATCTTTTACGTATATGAACATAAGCATAAACACAGGAACTTAGTATATTTTAATAACAGCATTGAGTAAAAAAGTTTTGTTCCAATATTAAATATACTCTGTGGAAAAACATAAAACAATGGACTTTGTTGATTTACTACTCTATGGACTATATTATATCTGTGAACTATTGTATCTGTGAAAACAACAATAAAATTAAGATGAAAATGACATTGACACAATAGGCATGATATAATAATAATAACTAATAATAATAATTAAAATAATAATGAATAACAACTTCAATAATTATACCTTAACAGGGACAGCATTTTCACGCAATCTACACGATCCACCCTGTGTAATGTACTTATCTTCATTATTAAAATGTTTTGAACATATTCGTGTATTTTTGGTTGGCTTCCAATATACTTCTCCACGACTAAGCCTTATATCACTCGTCACTTAAAATGGGAAAATTTATTTTCACAATTGGGCAACACTGAGTATTGAAACAAAACGTTTTTATTTAAACCTAATTATATACAAGATATTATGAAATATTGAAAGATTACCTGTGAAAAGTGATGTTATTACACTTCTTTTGTTTTTCAAATGTGTTGTGACAAAATTTAACCGCACAAATCGACATAATTTTTTTTTTTCCGCGAGATGCGTTTGCCGCGCATTGTTAATGAACACTACGGAGCTGGCCGGCGTTTGGTGACATAAACTACTCACATTTGTAGTTGTCAAAGTAGCCGCGCGGACTTCGTTTCTATATGTCATTATTCTAAGATAATAAGTTTAGTGAAGTGAATACGGAACAGAGCCAAACGGGTACGGTATTACGAATTTAATCTCGCAGAAATGTGTGTGGTATCGTAGGAATTGCTGCAACAAAGCTTCTGTTTACGACGATCGTCTACAGCCATACAGGAAAAAATTCAAAGCAATCGACAGTACTACATGTGTTTTACATTCAACCCGGATAAAAGAAACGTTCTTCTATCTCGCACTGATGTATTACACCCCATGTAGGAGACAACACAAAAATATCGAATTTAGTACTTGTGTTGGTTAACACCATGCGATTTTGAAACAGGTATATAGGTACTTATGTACATCAAATCTGGGTCCAAAGTCTGCCAATTTATAAATGCTTCAATTGCATCCTGACGTAATTTGACAAATGACAGAGTTTGACTAATTTTTGACACGTTTGGTATACGAAATGTGTCAAACTATTCAACCATGGTGCAATTGAATAACATAATATATAAATTAGTAGACTAGGACCCCTGGTTGCAGTGCTCGTTGGGCCCATATTCTTTACCCATTCTAATATACTTCTACACACCTTCACTACTATGCGTTTGTCGAAATCGATATGACGGGCTGTATAGCTCTTTATGTTTGCATCAATTTTGACAAACGCATTGTAGCGGATTTCATATTATTTATGAATACGGGGGTCAGGTTTTATTTAGTTAACAGAATTCCTAAGGATGGGACGTTATGCGTCGTCTGCTGACGCCTCAGACTATAAGCAATCCAGAACTATATAGAAAGAACCGACAAATTAATTTGATAATAAGATATCGATGGATTATAAATACCTTTGATTGACGTGTATACAAGATAAATAATATCAAATTTAACTGTAATATATTTATACATTTTGACATCATTAAGTAGATTCAGCGTTGAATCCCAATTAGGTATGTATACTTAAGTAATACTGAAAGAGTGGTTCGGGCAGTCACTAATTACAGAATCGCGGCTCGAGAGCACTGGGGGTAGCAATGACAATGGCTTTACGACAAGGGGAATAAATTTTAGCAATTCATTTGGTTTTGTTGGAGCTTTGTAACCGGCGCGATTCGTATTATGAATTGCGGTTTGCTTAGCTTTACCATTATCCCTACGCATGCTACTTTTTTTGAGTTATCGTTAAGTAGTCTCATCTTTAATCGTACTAGAGACCCGCTATGCGCTCGAAATTCGACCGTACTACATTTTGTAAAAGTTTTCTTCACATTGACAGTAGGCACGATAAACATTTTTAAAATAAATGTATTTGTTATAAATATCATTTATAAATTGTATGAAAATATTGTCAACTGTTACGTTAATGCGTTATTGTTATAAAGTTCTGCAAAGGTCTCCCCTTCACGTAGGTACATATTAATATAATTATTAAACTGGTCTTTTAACTTTATTAACTTTGCGTAAATCTGAGAATCAATGTATGTTTGGTAATGTTTTTTAACATACAAGTACAGTTTTAATTAAAAAACAAATAGTAAGTACTTAACACAAAATACTTCGGACGTAGTACCTACCTATATTAAAAAATATATTATTGTTAGATAACGACAGTATTATTTGTTAATTTTCATAATAAATAGAGTTATAAAAAATACAACGGGTGCTTGCCTTCGACACGACAAATTGAATTATAATTTAGCACGATACTGTTGGTAATTTTGAATTGCATGGACTGAGACTTGAGACGCTGCTTAAACAAATTTATACCTTTGGTTAAGCATGATGTTTATGCATTCCTTCCATTATTCATGCTGTTTTAAATTGTTTCAGACCCATTGTCTTTGAAACGATACAGCTTGAGAGCGAGACTAGTCAACGAGAGTGAGAATGGGTTTATTTATAAACCATCGTTTTAATTAATTTGGTTGAATTATAAAATAATAGTTATCAATGGTTGAGCCATTGATGTAATCTGTACTGACAACTGATCAACGGTCTATCACGCTATCAAAAGTAGCAATAACATCTACAAAATTCAGTTGCACCATGAGGTATGAGAGGGGTTCGTTTGAACTCGGATATATTGTTCAGTCAAATAACTGGGAAGTACGAGTACATACAGTGCCTGCCCTAGTCATTGACCGCAGCAGAGCTATATTGGCTTTCACTGCTCTTTGATCGATATTTCCGTTTACATGTATTCTAGTTTTCAGTGGCGGCCTTAGCAACATTTCAAATTAGCGCATCTCCAGTAAAAAAACAAAGCATCTAGGGTCGTCCTGTGGCCCTCTTACCACCAGCCTAGAGCGACCGCTCCTCTATCCCAGGACCAGCCCTGCATATTCTTTGTGTTGCAGTGGCTATTTCTCACCAGATGGATTCAATAATTTTATTGCTAATACTTCATTATTAATTGCGTTTAATTGGCCCAGAACTGAAACAGAACCGTAAATTTGTCAATTTAATCTTTCAATTTTGCATATAGTGTTTGTTAATATATCCGACAGTATTTCATTAAACTATAAACAAACACGCTTAATGTATTTGTTGGATTAATTAACAATTTGTGATACTTGCGGAGTAGTCGGTGCTAATGAGTTGCGGACGAAGCGAGAGCAACATTGCACTGAGAAGTTTTCCAATCTAACTTCACACTACATGAAGAATGGGATGGCCACATTGCTTGCTTGCACACTGTATTTACATTATAGTTGCGGTTAATTTTACCACCTAATTGGTATATTAAATTTCCGCTCGGATTTTGAGTTCGAGGAGGTCTCAATTAAGTCGCTTGATTTTTATAACTCCGTAATTAATAGCGATCTGGGACCAATGAGCTATAAAGTCTGGGACACATCTATTTATCTTCTAAATAGTAATAAAAGTTTTTAAAAGTGTAACAGATCAATCTTTGTCTATGGAAGATATTTGAGAAAAACGATTGATTTGTATTTGCCACTAATTTTTCTTTCTTCCTTCTTTCTTTGCCGGCAACGCATCAGTGACGGCTTTGGTGTTGCTGATGCATGTTGCTTATTACCATCGGGTGGGTCATCTACTCGTTTGCTGGCTGTGAACATAAAATGCAATTTATTTTTATGTTTCGTGTTTATAATTAAAGTCTGTGCATTTGTCCACATATTCTAAGAAACGGATTAACCGGCTGGGATGCCATTTCAACTGATGTATTGTATTCAGCTTGAGGTGATAATAGTTTTATTTCGATGATAAATAAATTTAGATTCGGTTGGTAAATAAAAAAGACATGCCAATTTAAATAATCCCGTCTGAATATTTACTGGAAAAATGTCGTCAGTGTGATTTTGTTCAAATACTTGTTAAAGAAATACATTTCTCGAGGCGAACGAGGGCGGATTGACTAATGAGATAATATAGTGAGTGACCATAACAACATTGCTTTTATTTATGATTTTTAATAATAAATCATTTTTCACAATTGTTTAGCTATTGAGAAATAATATATAATAAATATAGCACCTTAGCGAAACGGCGCGGCGGCGGTAAACTTAAAAAATGATATATTATCAACACACTTACATGCGTACATAAGTGTATTGACAATATTTTGATTTTGAAAAAGATCCCATGTATTTGATAACTAATAAAACATCTGAAATAAGTAAAATGAGCACATTGACTTGTAGTAATAATAAGTCAATGAATGAGCACACCCCTTTCGATGTGCACAAAATAAATTGTAGTGTAGTAAATACTAATGTAGTACGTGCAATCGCAAAGCAACACAACGTTGCACACAAGTTTTCCAATTTAACTTACGTCTGTATTAAGTTTTAACAGTTTCAGCCCGCAGATGGCGGGCGGAAACGGAAAAATGTGCGTTGTATGAAAGTGACGCATTCATAGTTATCCATAGACTTCACTTATATTCTAGACTTCTAGAGCCTTAGGGAGTTCACCGATATGCAGGTGTTCTAACAATAATGTTCTTAGGCACAGTAAGTTGCTAGTAAATTTAAAATGCACATAACTTGAAAAAATAGTGGTGAAAAAAACCCCTTACGCAAAAATGCTTATAGATTAAGGATCAACCTTTAAAAAGTAAAAAACGATTATACTTTCACGCGTGAAGCACTTAATCGAGTAATCATTATGTACGTCAAAAATGCCTTACATCATTGAGCAGACTCTCACACTGCTGGACTGATATTAACCAAAAATAGCTAAGAAACACCGCAACGAACCTGGCTTTCAAATGAAAAAATCGCATCAAAATCGGTCGATCTGTTTGAGAGCTACGATGCCACAGACAGACACACACACACAGACAGACATCGAAGTCAAATATATAAAACCCCTCTTTTTGCGTCGGGGGTTAAAAAAATAATGATGCTCAAACTGCATATTCACCAAAGTTTAATATATTGTAGGTGTATCATAATTAATATAATGATCAAACTCTATGAAGTCTAAATCGAACTCCAAGAATATTTTTTCTCCAGAAACCGAGAGTAAAAAGCATCTGTTATTGACTTGAAGATAATAGTCATGTTAATTGTGTTTACCGGTCTTTGTAGATAATAATGCATTCAATGCATGCCTAAGAAAAACAGAAAAACAACTTTAGTGTGAAATTGCAAAGTGAAGTTATGTTAAGTATTCTTCAAATTTTGATAACATTAAAGTAGCTTCGTGAATAATCTAAAAATTGTTATTCATGATCAGTAAGGTCTAGCAACTATATTTCTTAACGTTGAAGAGATTAAAGGACGTTATTCAGCACGTCAAGCCTGCGAGCGAAATGTTCTGTATAAATAATCCCGAATAAAGCCTTCACACAAAATGGTCGACGCGAGAGGGGGGAAGGAGATTTATCCCCTCGAATCTAATCTTGCGGATGGCGAAAAGAGCAGTTTTTATATAAAAAAATGTCTCAATTCTCACGTTCCACTCGCTAGACAAACACATTGAAACAATGTGTACAGGATCTCATTTAGACGTGAATTAAAGTGCCCGCAGCAGGTACGAATAGTACACATGTTTCCAACGCGTTGTTATATTTCTTTATTATTTTGTTGGCAAGCTGATACGTAGTTTATTTTCTACAATACAAGAATACCGAGATAGCATATACTCTTATGAACTGTTCGTCCATCTCGTATATAATGTTTTTTAATACAAAAACGGATATGGGTTACAAAGCCTATGGTAAAGACCCATGCCTTTGCGGCGCTAAGGTTTGGATGTCACTAAGAAATGTAATACATACATAGTTAAAACGATAGTAGGTATGAACGCGAATAAGATAAACGATAAACAAAGTACAAAAAACATATAATAAATTAAAATTATTGTCTCTCACAACGGTTAATGCCACTCTTCCTACATAATTAATATAAATTTTAAATTTCAATAAAAAAATTAATGTTGAAATTGGTCCTCTTTATTACCTGTCCGAGTAACTTACTCAAAGATTTAGTAGGTATAGATTTTCAAGCTATTTACAATGCGTTAAATACCCGACTCTTTCATATAGAATTTCAAGTGGCAAGTTCCATTTTGTAAAGGCCCGCGCATGAAAGAAAACTAAGCTTTATAGAATATTAAGTAAAACATTGGTCACAAGGCAGCCGTTCAAAGAACTCAGTCGCATGAAGAGCCAATTCCTTGCTGCGTGAGAGAAGTGGTTAGCGCAGAATGGGGAAATACTGCTCTGTTATTCCGTTGCAACAGATTCTTCTTAGTATTTATTTATGTAGGTATATTATGTACATTTACTGTAGCATTTGTTCCCTTTTTGCTCCGTAACTTTTCAGTTAGTCATTAAGTAAGTATGGTACAGTAGTAACGTATCATAAACTCACTGTGTAGGTGTATGATCTAGAAAAAGGGTAGGTACAAAGAATATGGACATACGTAATAAAAATAATACAATTAATAATATAATGGAAAAAATATTTCTTGTAGTTGTGTAGCTATTTAAGCTTTTAAACTTCTTTACAACTTATTAGTGATTTTAAAATAAAGTTGCAGCATATTTTTACACTAAAAATATTGGATAAGACATTTTCTATAAACAGGTATGATTTGTTATATAACATTATTGCGTAGATACATCTAATGACGTGAATATAGAGAGAAAATGTGCGATTAAGATAGAAGAAAATAAATAGATTTTCTGGAAAGTACTCTTGTTTGAATTGATTGTTTAAATTTAGAATGTCCGTGTTCGAAATTAGAAATAGAATTTCTGGAATGTTCTCTTGTTCAATTGATTGTTTAAATTTGGAATGTTGGTGCTCGAAATTAGGGGGGTATAATTATAAGGCGATTTGAAGCACTAATGGAGAGTTCAGTTCCGGAAGCGAGTCCGGAAGGAGGTCAAGATGAAGGAGAAGAAGAAGAAAAATAAGGAACAGCAGTAAAGTGAACTGAAGTGAACAGTTTCGAGTCGTCGTATCAGTGTCGAAAGTGTTACTCTGTGGTTTCAATAAAATTCCATCTATTGAAACCGGCCTTATTTCTTTCCTATCCCGTACTCACTCTTGTGACAATATGTTACACTTTTAAGTAAAATATTTATTCATAATTATTAATTAATCATCTTCAAAACATGTCTCCGTGAAGATTATGTTGTCAACGTATGCTAATAAACAACATATAGCATTACGAGTAGCATGCGTTACGTATTAGCATACGCTGCCCAATTATTTATAAATAATTCTGTTATTTAACGAAATACGGTATCTACTGTATACGTAACATCTAATTTAAAATAGGTAGCATGGTATCTAGAGAGCAATTACTCAACTTTATCACGGACATGTTCCTACTATGGCAATAAACATTGATTTATAAGTCTCCGCGCATAGTTATTGTGAAACAATGATTACTAAAATTGATAAACAAAATATTAAATTCGCGTTTTTAAATTTATGGCTGGTAACATTGCAGCTTGGTTATGTCCGATTGTTTATCAGTTATTTATTATGATATTAATGTAAGCAATAATAAAATTGTTAAATATAATTCTGCCACTTAGTAGTAGTTAGTAGTCTAAAGTAGGTAGGTAAGTCATAATAGTTGTTGCTTATTAATAGGGATAATAATAAAAGGAAACGAACGAAAGAATGATAGGATAATAATAAGGGGAGTAATATTGATGTTCAATAGTGATTAAGTACACTTGCATGAACTTAACGTGGGCATAGAACATCTGCCCTACTTTGTTTCTTATAAAATTAGGCGAGTATTTGCTCTGTCGGTAAATTAACTACATTATAGTAGTACGTGTAGCGAACCTTTCCTTGGTGATAGAGACGATTAATTCGTTGAGCCGAGAGTACTTCAGTACAGAAGGTCTCGAGTTATTTGGTCACGTAACCAACCATCCGAAGTCGCTCCTTTCTCGTAGTTTCTAATCTGCTATCAAGCTTACTTTTTTATTACTCGGTAACTAGCAAACAAAGCCGGGGGAAAATTGGTTTATTGTACGTGTTTGGAATGCTGAAACACGGCTATAGTTTCATGTTATACGGGTTTATTTTAGAAACTGTAACTCCCCGGCTACCTTTGCTTCGGGAATAATACTCATTTTTATTAACAATGGCGTACGATAGTTTTTATTTATTTCATTATAAGTTAATGCTTGACTACTATCCCACTTGACGGTCAGTTTCCTCGTTGTATACACATTTATCAGGTTTATATAATAAATTTTGTATTTACCACGTTAACCATTGATTCTTTTTTATTTGTGTTATTTACCAATTGTTTAACATATATTCCAGTCTGACTTTTTTTCTACTGATATCATGATACCCTTAAGATTAATTATAAAAATATGCCTTGTATAGATTAAGTGTTTTTACCTAACACTGTGACTGGTAGGTATATATTTTTTAATATTTACTTAGTCATCGAGTTTTCGATTCCACCTTAAACCATAATTTAACCTCTAAAATCTACTAAAATTAGATTTGTATGTGGCATCCTTTTAAGCTGTTCATAAATTATCGCTCAGTCTACATAATTATGTGTCTGCACTGTAAATGATCATACATACATAATTATGTAAATGTTTTTATTGTGTCAAAAGAAATTTGGAATACCGTGCAAAACCAATAAAACAAAGAAATTGTGAATCCTTTTTTAAGACACTTGAAAAGTTTCAGCTAACGTTTTTAGTTAAATAAACTGAGAAGAGTTCTTAAGTGAATTAAATTTGTCGAATCATAAAAAAATTGCTAGTTATTTAAACTTGATGAAAACGGAGAAAGTTTCCAAAAACGGATTTCTATGTATAAATGCCAACACCTAGGAATAAAATGAGTTGTGACGGTACTAAGGAAAGCGAAATATTGTAGGCACTTACCTCTTAGTTCTAGCTCATTGTAATTCCTAGATTAAGGTTTTCAATAAAGAGTGAATTAAATATAATGCTTCTAACATGTATGTATGTAGATGGCAATTATTGTGCATTTTCTAGCATAAGTTTTAAAAACTATTTAATTTATTCTAAAATATAAGTAAAACTGAGACCGTTGAAAAAGGTTTTGATACTTTATTGTATACGACTATATACATATATTATGCACTGACAAAACCTTGTTAATATTTCGAATTTACCACATAAAGTTGCTCGCCAGCCATAGATTTTTTATAAGACACTCATTCTCTCTCACACTATACTTTATAACTTTACCATATGTTTAATATTTCCGACAGGCAGATTCAGACAATATTGGGTCTAGACATGCGAGTGAACTTAATTGGGACTACTAATCAAAATCGTAACCGAAAGACGCAGAACTAACCTCAAGAAGCAGTCTGCCTCAGTGGGGTTTACGGATCTGCCGGTTTAAACTACTGATTTCAACCAGATGCTTCTTCATTGCTTCAGTAAATGCACAATTCCGATGTTGCAATAGATACATAAATATACTGCATACTGTTTCCCGAAGCGAAATAGGGTTGCTAGTATATTACTAGAATTGAATACAATGGGTATGAAATCCGCGCATCGGAATTCAATTTTCAGTCGCAGTACACCGTTTGTAAAGGTGACTCTGGAAAAATTTTCACGCTCTGATTTTCATTGGTATACACCACTGTTGTAACAATTAACTAATGAACTCTAAACGTCACTCTAGTAATTGATTTGGTGATGATAATTTTGTATATTTGTTTTTGTTGACATTTATTTTAAGTTTTTGTTTTTATAATGGGTTAACAAGAAATATTATTGTCGTTCATTTAGGGATTTGGCCATATAAATAATGGAATAGACCGCGTTAGAAATACCATTATTATTAGTGTCTTAACCTCTTTATATGTAGCTGGCTTGCTTCTAATTTTGCCTAATTTATTAATGACTCTCGGGAACTTCCATAATAAAAGTGTTGTTGTATCGTGTTGACTACTTAAGGAAACACGAAAATATCTTTAACACCAAGAGGCACAATTTTCAAGGCCAATGTCAAATACCGACCTATCGGATCAATCTCCTGTTTCAACGAATACCTTTGAGACTTTAGGGACTTATGATAAGACTCAATTATTCATGAAAATACGCCAAAATATTAGTATCTTAAACGCAGTATTATATTAGTAACACAATTTTCCATTTTCAAATTTATTTTCGAAAGGGAAGCACTTAAAATTATGGAATAGAATCACGATTGCGAACGTGAGAAAGTAATCAAGATTTGTTATTATTTTCTTCAATTCCAAGGATACAAGAAGTTATTTTAAATATTAGTTTTTATTTAGATAAACCGACTATTTTACTTATTGTCTTAGTTATTTTAACCAGATTGAAGTAATCCGATCTTGTCTAAATAATTCGGATTTTGTTACGATTTAACAAGAAATACATTTGTGTAATATCTTGACTCGCTCGACTATAAATACAAGTTTCAGCGGAACGATACATTCAATCAGAGAATGTTGCCGGCAAGGGCAGTTGGTAGATACTTTTAATGCCACAACTGAATACTATATTCAGACTCCGTTTCGACCGCCGCGCTCTCCGGCTAGCAATAAACTTCCCGAGGAAATATTTTCACATCGTTGTGGAAGTTAAAATGAAAGTAACTACACCCCGTAGAGCAATACCAGACCTCTACAGTGACGACGAATAATACGGAATATTTCGACGAGCTACATAATTTTATTCATGAGCCCGACACGCCCGATTGCATATCAAACGATTCCATAACAGTATTCGCAAGAAACGTAGCGTCAAGCTTCAGAGTTGCGAAATGCAATTATTATAGTCGGAGACGCAATCAACATTCTGACTAAATTAAACTTCCCGTCGGAATGTATAGACAAAACAACACTCGTATCAGACTGATCGCACCATTACTCGCTGTATAATTTAAATGTATAACACTTCGGTGGCAACGTTGTTTGTCAATTGTTTGCCAAAATTGTAGCAAATGATTCCTGTAAAATAACCCTGGAGACTACTTTGTATTAAAATTACAAATGTATTTATTTTTAAATCGTAACAAAATCCGAATTATTTAGACAAGATCGGATTACTTCAATCTCGTTAAAATAACTAATAAAATAAGTGTTAATTATTTGAATTCACTTTAGGTACGACTAGGATGACAATTAAGTTAAAAAACATCATCATGGTGGCAAAAAAGTATTTATTAAAACATAGAACCCAAGCGACAATATCATTAGACATTCATAGAATTAATATCAACTTGTTTCAGATACTATTCGAGTGCACTTTCCTCTCACAAAACTATAAGAGGAAGCTTAAGTGATCGAAAGAAAAGTGATATATAGTGGTTTACATTAGTTGAGTCTGGCGCGAAAATATCGAGGCCATTAGAAGTATTAAACTGAAGTAATCCTTTTCCAAGTGCGGAATACTGTATCCGTTAGTCATATTTAGTATAATACCTTTACATTATAATATGAAGAGCATGTCATTGTATTGTATTGTATGGTATTGTAGTTTATACCAAACTAGTTTTCGCTCGCGGCTTCGCCCGCGTGGGAGTTGAAAAACGATACAATGCCGCATTTTCCCAAGGCATGTATTTATACTTATAAATTACTGTTAGTGATCGATGTCTGTACAATTAATATATTTGACATAATGTTAGTAGTATTGGGGATATTTATCAATGTAATTCTAAAAAAACATTTTTTTTTTCTCTTTTTGTTCACTTTATTTCAATCGGGTCCCAAAAAAAAGATGTAAATTTAAATAATCTCGTCTGAACTGAGTTATGCCTAAATTCTTTTGGATGCTGGTACTCTTTGTGGGCATAAAGAACAACTTACCTGAGCGTGTAAGGCGAATTTACTATTCGTTTAATAAAGTCATAAAGCAATACCGAAACTTAAATGTCAAAATGATCTCACGAATTCCAAAATCTAACGGCTCCTTTACCGCGATTTGCAGCAAGTTTGTTATAATTTACTTAGCGCACGAAATCCCTAATTTATTGGAACAGTGGAACAGGGAAGAGTTCGATTGGTACAATAAATTTCAAATTTCATTATTTGAAGAGGAAGTCGCGAGTTGCCAATGGCAATTGGGTTTTCCGATCACGTCTCCATACTATTGGCGAGGATATTCGAGCCACCTGTGCCCGTACTCTATGAGGCTTTAAACACGCCTCTGCTCTCTCGATAAACCGACTGTGAAATATTCGCGGTGTTCGCCTGAAGCCACATTTCCTTATGAATGATACATGCCATACCGTTCTCCTCGTTTTCTAGCACGACGCGATCAAACTACGTACTTGTAGTTATTGCATAATTCGTAAATTCTGCGGCGGAATCCGACTCGGTTCCAGCATGGTTTGCTATTTATATACAAAGTACTTACCTATTCAAAGCTCACCTTCACACTATATTTCGAAGTGTTCCAATACAGAGCAACTTAACTGCGAGTGTGCGCTTTGTAAGGTTAAGCAGTTTGCGGATGGTAGGTGCAAAGTGCTGAGTTTTCGATTGGCGTGCTATAAATATTGTAACACCCTATCACCACACACTGAAGGCATTCTCACTGAGCCTGAGCTACCAACAATGCTTGGATAAATTTAGTTCACACATAAATTAACATAAAACACTCTATTTACTCTACTCTATGCAATATCTTTAGTAGTAACAACGAATGTCCTAGACTGGAAGCCACGGTGAATTACAGCCAAACAATGCAGCCGTTTATGATAGCAATAAATTTTATACGTACATAGATGAACATTGACCTATGAGGGGATGCCTAGACCGTAAAAAGTTGGCGATGGCGGAGTGTGGTCGTGACCGTATCTCAAATTAAATCTCACCAACAAATCTTCGCGGGATGAGCTGCGCCAGCCACTACTATTGTTACGCTGAGTTGCGTCAACTTCAGACTTTTTATTTGTATTTTACATCGTATTTACAAATATTCTCTTTTATTTTGCTGTTCTACATTGCCACGCTTTGTATTGGCTTTGTTTTCTTTGTGAATAGGTACTTATAAATCATTTCAGTTCGTTTTTAAAGTTTATATGGGTTTTGTTTGACCTCATCGATTGTTCACGACACAATAAAGTATTATGATTATTTATTATTATTATTGTATGTTCAGTATTTATCACATAATAGGTAAAATGTATTATGATCGCTGCCTGTACCTGGATGATTATATGAGAAAAACTATTATTAGGGGCCTCATTAACGAAATAGAACCAAAAACAATGACTGTTATAATTTTTGTATGTTTGTTTGTGCCTTTGTGCTAATCTCAGAAAGGGCATAACCGATTCAGGTGCGATTTTCACTAATGTATCTATTGTCATAAACTTCACTTTAAAAATAATCATTCTCCTTGCGTTGGTTTTGTTTCAATCTGTTTATGAATCGGTTAAAACTAGTCTATATTTTCTCTTGTAATTGTGGTCAGAAGTTTTCAGGTGTTGTTATATTATAGTAGGTACTTAAGTAGGTACAAGTAGATCACATCTCTATACTTATTTAATGAAGTTAATTGAACTCATTGTGCGTTAGAATCCTGTGATCTTTTCACGGGATTTTTTATTCGAACGCACAAAAGACAAGATAGATACGTTTTGTTTGAGTTAGTACCTATGTATCTAAGTTAAAGACTATAATGCTCCTTGAAAACAAATAGAACTTTCGAGAGAAGAGCGATCGTGTACGTATTTAAAGAGAGAAGATATTTGTACTAGTCCTTTGGTTAAACGAGCACGTCTACTTGAACAAAGCCTGAACAAAAATAATGTTGCTGCGTGAAAAATCGCGTCCCATGGTACGGGCGGGAGCTCATCTCTTGGCGGAGTCGCGGACGTAGCGACTCGCAATTTGTTACCCTACAGCCTTAAAAATCCGCATTTTATTGTTCCGCCTCTCATTTTTACTCAAACGGTGCCCCTTCAGGGGTCGCATTCAGCTCTGAGCAAAATTATGAAAAAAACCGCGCTGTCATTTCTATTCCACTAAGAAGTAAGACACATTGCTCGCTTGGGAGTAGACGGTACTTATGTTTATTATAGGAATTTCGTAATTTGTAATTATGGAAATTGAAATTCCATTAGCGTTATTGCTTCAATGTTTTATCAGCTATGAAAATATTACTTTACCTCAGCGTATGTAGCGTAGTGAATTTTAGGTGCGTTTGTTTCGCCACGATGGTTTTCTCCACTAAAGCAATTAGGTCCTGAATAATATGACGTTCGAAATTATACTTATAAAATATACTACAGGATAAAATAAACCTACTAAAGGAAAAAAGTTAATAATGAGTTTAGTCACTGAAAAAATATATTAATTTATTAAATTGTAAAAATAAAGGGATTTACTTTGAACACAATAGGTGAAGATACACGCGAGGACGAGAATGAAATCGTTTGAAAGGGCAGGTATAAATTCTAGTGAATCGCACCTTGCTGACACATAAAGTGATATAAATAGTGGGTACCGGCGTTGCGTGCGCCGCCGTGAACTGAAAGAAGGTAGGGTAACTGTCACTGTTGATTCCAGACTCCATTTTATTTAATACAACCTAAATAAAGTAAATGATTCAACCGCAGCTGTACAGCCTAGAATTGGGAATAAATGATATTCTTCGACCGGTCTAAAAGCAAAGATATCGGATGGAAGTTAATTCGAATAAAGAAAACGTACATAGAGACTATGAGAACCATAGTGGTCTATTGTACATAGGCCGATAAGAGTACCTATAACTCCTACGAGGAGATTGTACATTAAAAACCATAACTGTTTTTATGGTTATGCTGCTACCAATTAAATAGGATAAGCATGGAATCACTTTAAGGCCAATATCAATCTATCAACTTAATCATTTATAACTACTTATTAGACATCATAAATTCAATAATAGACTGGTCCCACCACGGTGATCATTGTCGTCAATTATATTTAAGTACAGCTGCGTTCAAGGTGCTCGATATAAGAGTATCTTCCGAGTATAAGAGTAATTTATGCTAATGATGTAAGTACCTGCATATTCTATATTATGTTCATTCACTCATGCTTTTGTAATTACATATTGTAATCATTTAACGCCATCTAGTGAATCATCCAACACAAATTTGCTGTTCAGACATACCTACCTATGTCATGAGACCGAAAAAATATATTCTCACGAGCATTCCCCCGCGGCTACGCCCGCCAATTTCGAAAAAATCATTTCATCCCATTTTTTATCCCCTTATGGGGGGAATTTCCAAAAATCCTCTCTTAGTGCTCCCCTACCCTCCCTAAGGAACATAGGTACATGCCGAATTTCAGCTTCTTTCGTTCAGTAGTTTCGGCTGTGCGTTGTCTGTCAGTCACTCAGTAACGGCAGAGTTTTATATATATAGATTACCTATAGGTAGGTTAAAGGTAAGTACTTACAAATGTATGTGTGGTTTTCTTTGTAATACGTAGATTTCTTTATGACAGTACAAGTGTGTTCGTACGACGCAATGACATTTTATAAGTAAACAAAATTCGACTGAATTTCGGATACTTGTGATATTTCTTCACATTTTCCTATGAGTTCTTCAAAGTGATACTTGTTATTTCCGATATAATATCCCGGAACGAGGTTCACATGGATTTGAGGTCAAAAATGAGACGTTTATAAATACGTTATACATATTATTATGTTTGCATCAGGAAATATAGTTGTTCTATTTATAAAATAGAAATAGCTTCAACTTTGTTATGAAGTAGGTACTGTAACAAAATACAATTACGAACAAATACTCAAGCAGCTTTATTCGTTTGTAAAGGCCATCATGGGCAGTATACGAATGCGAAGCGAGTAAGAAAATCTGAGCCGATTGATTTACAAACACCGCACAGTACTCCAAAACATAAATTGCAGACGCAGTTCCAGTCGACAAAGTGAAATAGGACGACTAGCAAATTTGTAACCTGCCAAACTGACTATCGACAAAAAATTACGGCAGACCCCAGTGGTTGTAAATAAAACATGTAGAATAATGGTAATAGGGCTTTGGGTGAATTGAGAGCATTCTCAGATGCTCTGTGCTATTAATAATTAAAATTTAAAATAAAGCAAGTTTTGAATGTCAACTATTTTTCTTACTCATTCAATTCATTTATGATTTTCAATTTTCGCCCAGGATACCATCACTGCCCGCCACGGCACTTAGTACCATTTCTACCGTGTAATAATTGTTTTAACAGCAATTGTGTTCCGGTTAGAAAGGTGTGGATTTGGTTAAATTTTTTTAGAGGCGATCTTGGTCCTCAAGTATAGTAATCCAGTTGCATGGATCGAGTTCAGCCGTAAACACGATTCAGCAATTGGGTCAAAATATCAGCGTCCAAAAATAAATATCGTGAGTCCCCATATCAATTAAGTTTACATCTATTTATTTCTTTATCTTTTTTTTAATAATTTCAGTTATTCTTGCCCTTTGCTATATTGTCGCTTATGCCCGGGGCGGGAAGAGAATTCCTCCTAGCTTTAAAAGTCTCGTCTCAGGTCATAAAAAGATTTTAAAGACGAAAATGTTTTATTCCCACTAGAAGTTGTTTAGGCAGATATTTCGTGTAGGTTTATCTGAAAATAGGGAAGACTTTTATTTTGTGTTTTCCGAAATTATAGGCTCAGTAATTTTGGAGAAAAAGGCGATGCACATCGGGTTAATTTTTTTTATTTCAGCCCTTTTGAAGCTCCTATTGCCTAAATATGTAGAAAGCAATGAAAATGTCTGTATGTACACTATGCATTTGATCATGTGATGATCTTTAGCAAAGTTGTTGTGCATGAGCCAGGGTTTCTGAATTGCTACGACCAATTTTCCAGATGGCGCCACTGTCATTCCAATGTAATCCTTCTCCATCGAACTCCTCCTTAAAGGCTGAACCGATTGGGATGACAATTATTGTGTGTGTTCGAGGGGATTCCATAATAGTTTAGATTCACAATGGACCAGATAGATGGCGCCATTGTCGGTATGTCTACCGGCTGGACCGATTGGGATGAAATTTTCTATGTAGATTCCAATGGGTCCCTGGATGATTTCAAAACACAATTGGACCCGGTAGGTGGCGCTGCTGTCGGCATATCGCTTAAAGCTTTTTCAGACGCAGGACGACGTCTGCCGGAATAGCTAGTTTACTAATAAAGAGAACAATATTAATAACTACTGCAACTATTGCTTCTCTTCAGGAAAGTGTGTTTCGCATTCAATTTTACTGTTGTTAATATTCCAGTAATAGGCGTATTAAGATGAAACATGCGCCAGTTTAAGTTAGAACTGCAGCAATACAACTGTGAAAACCATATCAAATTTCGTTCGGTACTTATTGTGTAATGCGCGAACAAACATACAGACAGACTGAAAATTCTAAAAACAATCATTTCGGCTTCTATAGGCACAAACATACTCTAGTTACAGTTTTTATAAGTATACTCGTAGATACAGACGACCATTTCACATGTCCAATCTAAATGGCAGCTGAATGAGGTGGTATTTCAAACAAATGAAAGACTGTAACAAAGCAAAGAATTATTATGTGAAAAGGTTACTTTTAGTTGATTAAAAACCACATAAACGCCTGTTTGTAAGGCGGGCATTGGTCGGATCCCATTCAATTCGGTCTTGTCGACTACATTAAACTGATTGCAGCAATTAGCGAATGGTGTAATTCTCGTTTTTCAACCCCCCCCCGTCGCCCCTCAACTCGTGGCCTGTTTAGCCCCTTCAGGAAATTACTTGAGCCCGTAGGTCGTGGCGACTTTTCTGGGCTTTAATAAAATTGAAGAACTCGAATGAAATTGTTTTGGATTTCCTGTTTTGATCACTTTAGCTGTCAGTATTAACATCGTTTGTGACCTTAATTAAAGTAAGTGGATTGGAAATCGTATTTATATTGGAATTGGTAGGATTTTCGGTAGACGGCGTTTTATCAATCCAATTACTTTCTGTTTGTTATACTTCTATTGAATACACATACGACAAATCAGTATCTCAGTAGACATTTTTGAGCTTACTTCGTTAATAAATTCTTGGAACTTTTAATACATACAAAATTCACATCTTAATGAGCAAGTTGAACGACTTGTACGAAATTTAGGGCCCGTTTCACCGGTTACGGATAAAGTTCCGGATAGCCCTAGGAACTCAACTCCCAGATAAACTACATTATTTGGCTTCTCAGGTAATCTGATAGAAGTGACAGAGAAAAGTGTTGGTTAAGCTATCTGCCAGTTCAAGTGGCTGTTAGGCGTTATCTGACGGATAAAAAATGTTTCAAGTGGCGTTTCTATAACACATTTGGAATTTAAACTGTAGTACATCATATTATTATAAATCCTACTATTTTCGTTCTATAATGATAAAATTATACTGGAAAATATTAAAAAAGTCGAATTGGATTATTTTGAACAAAAAGTATTTTATTAATTAAGTTTTCAAAATAATTTTCAAATGACAATAATTTACGTAGTAGTAACGAAACGCAAAAAGCGACGTTGCCGCTCCGTCAACTGTTAAGTGGCAGATAAATTCCTAGGGCTATCCGGAACTTTATCCGGAACCGGTGAAACTGGCCCTAAGTCTTCGCACACAATCCTCTTTGACAAGGAATAGTTTTATCTCGAATTATTGCTGTCACGTCATATCAGCGCTCCGTCACAAGATGTCTCATATTTTATGAATATTTTCATAACTCTTATGGTAAATTGGAACAAGAGTAGAAACAGTGAAAGCGAGAGAGTGTCCTTATTTGTCGAAAATACTTCACTTTTTTAGTATTACCTTCTATACGAAACTGGAATATTCATGCTTGAACAAAGAGATGAATGTCAAAAATAAATAAATTGTCTTGTGTGTGTGTGTGTGGTGAAAATTATCATGTTAAAGTAAAAAACTAAAGTAAAAAAAATTAAGGTAGGTAAAGCATTTAAGGGATGAAACATTCTCCTTGGGAGTTTATAGCCGTGCATTCTTCTTCCAGAATCACTCATGGTAGAAGTTGAAGAAATGTATGTTTTGGCCTTTGATTATATACACGTCTATATAATCAAAGGTTTTGGCCATAGATTAACTAGATGGAACATTCAATAGACTTAACATAGGCCACTTTAGCATTTATGTGTGCGTGACAACGCTAATAGTATTATTCACACTAAGAAACTTACATTTTAATTGGTCGGTACTTGTCAACTTCAAATAGTCTATCAAACCGGCTGTTATTAGTTGAAAATGCACCTTAATACTTTACCTTAATTTTTATTTTTCCTTGCCATATTTGGTGTCTTCTTACCTTCATCAATTAAGAACATAATATTTATAAAGTTCGTCTATCCACCGCTAGATGGCAATGGAATTTTATGTAACGCTATTGAACGCTAGATGGCGTGACTGGTATCTATAACAGATTGACCTTACGCATATAGTCTTAAGTTACATTTTTGGTTAACAACTGCTTCAGGCATAGTACCATTATCGGTTTAGGCTTAGTGATGTGCCGGTGCTTTTGCCACGTTATCGACAATTATCGACAGTTTATTGTTGCATGGTCTAGAACTAGATCTACAATACATTATTATTATGTTGCTTTTTTATATGAAAACGATAGAAACTGGTACTGTATTGTTTACTCGTATAATATTTGTTAATCATAATTATAAAAGGCAGTAATAGCCTAGTGCTATTACTTATATTATTATAATATTATGTTATTTATTATAACATTCAATAGACAGAACATAGGCCACTTTAACATTGATGTATGTATGCGTGACAACGAGGAAAGCCACTGTAGGGACACGTGTATCTCTGTGTGCGTGTAATGTTGCTAGGTATTGAATAAGTTCCCGTTATTTACAAACTAAAATATTTTATTATTATAATTAAAATAAAAGATAAATAATATATTAATTCAATATAATATACATAATAAATAAATAAACTTTAATGAACGTTTTTTGAAAATATATTGTCCGTGGCGGGTTTTGAATCCGCCATCTTACGTGTAGTGACATGTCACGTTATTACTACAACAGAGGGCCGTGATTACATTTTATGACAATATTGTGATATAATTAATTTATCACACACAGGGGTAATAACATTTATAGTAATAACGTTCATAAGTGTATTGAAAAAATACCTACATGAAATAAATGATTTGAGTTTGAGTTTGAAAACATATTTAGGTGTTTTGAATTTGAGAGACATAAATACGTAGGTAACTTAAAATATTTATTCAAAACACAGATAACAACTTCACAAAATGTCATTACAATTGAATGAACGGCATAGAAAATAGTACATTCTATTTTGTCAAAAATTTTCATCCCTTACGCATAACAACTAACCAAAATCTCATTACAATTGGATGAACAGCTTGGAGTGGTGTAGAGGGCAAAATATAATAATTATTTATTCCACACCTTATAGCAGAACTGTATACACATGTTTTTTTTATTGATTTAAGGCAGCAAACGAGCATGCAGCACCACCTTCCGCTGCCGCCCATGACAACTGTGACCGACTTAGAACAAGACTCATAATTATTCATTTAAAAATTATTAACTAGAAATAACATAATAAAATTGTCGATATCGATAAATTTTTACCCCATTCCTTCACGAGTAGCATAGAAAGTTCTGGAAGTAGCACTACTACTTAAAACTTAAAACGAACCTTATTGCCAAGTAACTGAGTAGCTTTTTGGTTATAAAATATTTATTTATTTTATTTATTTCTTTATTTATTTACATGGGTAAATATACAACAAAACAGTGAAATAAAAATAGTTATCTGTGAAAAGATATCCCATCTTCGTTTTTATGTGTTTGGGAACAACTTTTACAATGTTTAAATATACAAGACGGCATTTTTAAGTTGTAGTAATGCGTGACGCGTGATTACGCGTGACGTCTAAACAGTACGACGGTCTGAATAGCACTAATGCGAGTTTGTATTCGCTTTTGAATTTGTATTTGCTTTTGTGGCTTCACTTTTTTGTTCTGCACGCTCCATCTGCCTTTCTTTCTATATCGCTGGTTTTGGCTTTTGGAAAGATTTGTAAGAAAAATCTTGAAGTAAAAAAAATTACTTAAATAGTATTCGATACTAACTAAGACGCAATAAACATAAGCCGACGTACAATCACGATTGATGAACGTTAACAAACTCAAATATCGTATGCGACAGTTTACCATTTGCGACAATTTATATACGACAATAAAATTGTATTGTACATTTACACTCTGGGTGGTAAAGTAATATATATATTACTGGAGCATCTTTAGAACAATAGACGCTGTATCGTAGTTTTGTTGAGGGCACATAAACGTAGCAATAAATGACACGGCATGGCAGTGACCGTCCTTGTGGTCTTGCATAACGTGTATTCTAGAGCATAAAGGCAGACGATGCGAAATAGAGAATTGATATTGTCTGCTAAAATGTGTCAATGTTGTCCCTGAGTCAATGAAACTGTTTGAAGTCAGAAGTCCAGAGGCTTAGCAATGAATTTTGATGAGATATAAAATAGTTGATTTTGTATAGCAGGATTTCAAGAACAAATCTCCAACATTGGTGACAATCGAATCTACAACAGTCTGGAGAACTTTACGACGTGGTGCCAAGTTCAAGGTAAATGAAAGACTTGCTACGCGGCGCTACGATCAAAACACAACAATATTTCATGATTTGGTATAAGTAATCGTGACCGATATCTATTTTGAACTTATATATGTTGACCCGGTCGCATAGACCGTGGTCACTGCTGTACGATGGTCGAAGCTTCAGTGCAGTTGGTCGAAAAACAAAATAAATTACTATGGCAAGTACCTGTATCATAGTAAAACGTACACATTCCATGATGAGTTAATTTTGAAGTAATTTCATGACTGATTCTTTAAAGATGTAGGATAGGTTGATAATAAGACAGAAAATATAAAAAGACTTCAAAATCCCAGGTACATAACTATTCAAACAGTATGCTCCTTTACACTAACTTATACCTGTTATTTTGATAAGCACAAAGTTATCAGCCTTTACCTAGAATATGGAGGTAATACAAATAAAGCATCTCAATATTTGCTTTGGGTTCAACTTGCCTTACCTTGATATTACAGTTGGCTTATTCGCAAGTAGGTCTTTGCTCTGGTTGAGCTTGCTTAAACTACTTAACGTATATACAATTATACGCTGAATTAATATACCCAACTTGTCTTCTCTGTCTCTATGTAGGTGCTCTTGGAGAATTTCTAAGGTAAGATGCCAAGATCGAGAAACTAGGCAACGTTTACACTGGAACCTGATGTTAATTCGCGGTAATTAAATTTGGAAGTGATCTGCAAGCGGGCCTAATTCTTGAATTCTAATGCACTCCGTAATTATGTGTGTAAGTTGCGGTACAATGCGTAGATATTTTGGTAAGCATTATAGTTATGAAAACAGGTAGGTTCCAAATGAAGTAAGTGACGAAGCTGATAAATATTCAATCCAATCGATGATCAAATATTCAATTGATACTGGATTGATAGCCAAGTGTTTTTAACGTAACACTCCAGAACCAGGGCGGGCGTATGCGTTTCAGAATTTAATTATCGGGTATAAGTAGGTGAAGAAAAACATCGCCCAGAAATTACTATACTTACCTAAAAATTCCCAATCATATAATTTTAAACTGATATTATCGCGGACACTATTTTAAGGTATACGGGTACTCACGATTTCTAATTGTTTTTCCGATATTTCGACCCAGTTGCATGGATCATGGTCATGGCAAGCTTTAACGGCGGCAACAATTAGAAATCGTGAGTACCCGTATATGTACATTAAAATTCCAAATAATGTTATCAAAGACGCGTGAAGACCAATTTATATTTGGCCTGTATGATATACTTTACGCCGTATTGTGACAGAGAATTCGAACCCAGCTGTGCAAGTTTGATGAAAAGCTTTCTTTAGTTTGCTTGAGAAACGACAACTGCACTCCCGAGTTCTGACGCAAAGTAAGTTGCTACTAATTGGATTTCGGCTTGAAAGGTTTTGGGGCAATCAACAGCACACGAGTCAATACATCAGTGACCTATTTCACAGGCCTATTGAGTTTGTTATACTAGTTAATTTAACTTTCTACGGCTGCATGAAAAATCAATTATTAATATAAAATACTGCGACCTCTTTCCCTAACAATGCGAGTGAGTACAATCATAAGCTCTCATGGGAGTTCAACGCTACTTTTTAATCTTAGCGGTATAAGTAGGTCGTACTGCATTCAATAAACTGGGGAGATAGCGGAGTTTCACACTGTTGTGTATTGCAGGCAATATGTGGGAATAAAACGCCTGCATGGAACGAGATCATTGACATTCTACGAGCTTGTACATTGTCGGAAATGTCGGCTGCCACGCATGTTCACTTGTCTTTCAATATAAAAGTGCTGTGGCAAATGCTTTGCAATCTTTAGTGTTTATTGTACAGATACTCTTGTCTAATGTGTGACTTCTCTTTAAATTTCGTTAAACTGAAACATGGTCAAAACATTTTAGCTTAAAAAATCTGAGTGTTTAAAAATGGAATGGATGATACCGAATATTCATGAAAGAGTGGCCCAGTTTTTCATAGTTACAAAAATATATTCTTTGTTCAATGACCTGTTGATCCGTCTGATAACGTTAACACACTCCTACCCCCGCACTAGGATTCCCTGTGTCGCGGGTGGCATGGACAACACAAATTACACATCAGTAATACCAGACCAGACCAGAGAACAAATATTTATCTGTCACATAAACGTCCGTCCCGGCTGGAAATCGAACGATACAAAACAACTATATTTTGGGTTTTCGTTTAAACAATCTTACAACTATTACGATTATAAAACTATCAAACATTGCCTAGTGGTTTTGAGTTAATAAACCCAAACTGAAACCCGCGTACGTAAAGGCTTTTGGCCAGCAAAAGTAACTTTAACAGACTGCTGGTTCATGCTATAAGCTGAGCATCAACTTTGTACTACGTCAGTTCAAATGTTGACGGAGTAATGGCCGGATAAAAGTTTGTATGCGGGTATGCTCTAGTATTTAAATGTTCATGTATAAAATTCGCTAGAAGACTAAGGATTTCATTGCAACTACATTAGATAAGTAGGTGCCAAGTACTAAGTAATCTAAGTAGATAGGATGTGGACTTATTAGATGCTAGTTAGCGTAATTAGTGTATATTGCCTGGCACATATATTAGCCAAGAGATACCTCTAAGAGCTCTTTATCGAATTACAATCGAATATAAATTGCGAATTCTGACTTAGGTACACAAATTATTATATTTAACACAAAGGCTGATAAATATACCTACTCGTAATATAGTTTGATGACAAACACATACTCCAAAATATGTCCAAAGTACTTACGTTTGCATAATAACAAATAAAACATGTGTAAAAGAAAGGAAAATACCCTGGCATTTACACAGGTATCTATTCTGACATCCGCTTTATTCCAGGGATGAAGTTACGAAGCAATAGACGTAATAAAATATACATTTTATGACATCACGGGGAAAATTGCCACATAAACCGCAATTATTTCTGAGCAAGGCCATCACAACAATATACAAGAATAACGTGTTAAGTTGCGTGATACTTGGGTTTAGTGCAGGAATAAGATCATCGTGCGTAAGGCTCGTTATATAATACACAGATCATATTATATACATAAAATGAATAATGGTTGGCGCACAATAAATTTTTTTTATAGTCTGAAGGGCTGACGTAAAAGCAGACGAGCCACCTGATGGTAAGTGGTCATCGTCGCCTATGGACACGGGCAACACCAGGGGAGTCACCAGTGCAACCCTGCAGGAGAACTCTTTTCCACCTTTTTTAAAGAACCCCATGTCATAGCGCTCCGGGAATACCTCAGAAGGAAGTCCATTCCAGTTTGCAGGTAGGTATGAGGCAAAAACGATCGTGAGAATCGGACTGTGTTGTCATTGCCTCGAAAAATGACAAGAGTTGTCGTTTTTCGAGATACGACAAGATCGCTTTCCTGCGACGAATTATGTTAGTTACCTACCTGTTCTCTGCTCACCCCTAAGGTTGACTGGTAGAGAATGCTACTTAGCATTAAGTCCGCCTTTTGTACCACTTATTTTAAGGGTCAATAAATCATAATTAAAAAAAAATGTCCCCTTAGTTATAGGCTACGAGTATAAATTTCAGGGGGGCATACTAGTTACGTTACCATTTCCGAAAAAAATCTATTTAACGCGTATGTAAATTAACAAGTCACAACACGACGTGTGACGCGCGTTGTGTGTATTTTACATTGTAAGGGGGGCATGAAAATATTATGTTTGGTTCGGGGAGGCTCGTCGAAAAAAAGGTTGGGAAACCCTGCTCTAGAGGATATCACATCTAGGGCTAACAAGGGCTTAATTAGTACATTTTAAATACTTACATGAAAATTGCTTATTAAGCTCATTTCAGTAACATTTGTCCCGACGGCTTTTAACATACGGTACGTGACATATGCGAACGGTACGTACATATATGTAGGTACGTGATTTGTGTTCGACTTAGTTGAGAAAGTTCGGACGCCATCATTAGTGCGTCGGGCGAATGCTATTGCCAAAGTTTGTGGTGCGTTTTACATTATTAAGTTCATTTGAATAAAACTTGTCTTGATACAGATGTCTTCGTCGCTTGGATATTTAATTAAAACCCTCTGCGTTGGTGAGACATTTTCATTTATATCCATAACTTTGACATACAGTTCGTGAACAGTTACCTAAATGTAAAATGTTTTAGAAGGGAGTAGGGAATATCAATACAAGAAGTTAAATTAACGACCTGTGTTGTATTAGATATATGTGGATAACCAAGAATCAAATTACATACAATTAAATCAAATTACATTGGCACATACATTATCAAATGTACACTATATTTTTAAATATATTATTATTATCTATTTCTCTCTGGTAGAGATCGCTGTTCAGCGATAAGACCTCCTTTTGTGTAACATTCTCACTGTAATTTGTCCTTCTTTATTACAAATGTATTTTATATTAAGAATGTACTCGTATGTGCACAATAAAGAAGGTAGGGTAGTAGCATTTAGGAGTAGTAATATTTAGGGCAGATGAGATGAAAAACGAAACACTTGTTATAGGATGATAAGATTTATTTTAAATTTACTCCACCAAATAAGTGATATTTTTTATTAATTTGGTAATATAAAGTGAAACGTAATTTAATGATAATTATTTAATCACTGTAGGTACACAAATAAAACAATTATTACTTAGAAGATCATTATGAGAAATTACCATTGTACGCCATTCAAGGCAGGATATTTGGGATCTTTAAAATTTATTGTCACCTTTCTGTAGATACGTGATGTCCACAAAAATATATATGACTTTGAAGGATACAGAATACAGGCCTTCGTCCATAGATTTTGGAATGACATTATAGGAAAATTCTAATTTTATTACCAATGCGTCATAATGCTATCCATCCACACCCAACTACTACCATAACTTTTTACATCGATACGAACCTGAATATATAAATAATCTAATATAGATAAATAAATATGCGCTGTGTAATTGTGTACTACTGATAATTATCTCCAACCACCATCACAAAAGAAATGGTCTCAGGTGCTTACTTGCCTACGATGAAAAGCCTCTCATTATTTGTCTTTAACAAAAATAATCAATAATAATAATAAATATATCAGTTTTCATTTGCTGGAACAGTTTTAATCTGAAATGCAAGACATTGTTTTATCTCTTGGAAATAAAAATGGAGTCTTTGTTGCGTTGTCGTTTTTCAGGTAACGGTAAGTATAGTCGAATAATCCTGTTGTACTTAAATATCGCATCTCGGGCTATTGTTTGTTTCAACAATGGCTTGGAGAACTGGTGGCTGGTGAAAGAAACAATGGGATACAAATTTATAATGCATTCTGGAAATGAATCGCGCCTCGGTCGTCTTCGTGGGGCTGAGCTGAATGGAAACAAATAACAAATACCCGCGTGAGCAGTATAGAAATCCATATAGCTCTATTTTTATGCCATGGACATGGAGATTTTATTGTTTCATCTGCTCTGAGTAATTCCCCAGTATACTTTCTCCGTGGTAATTTTGAACACAGTAACTGCTTTATTGCGTAGCATACTGGTACATTTTACGCCTGTCAATCTAAGGTATACCAAAAAATGATCGTAATTTCTAACTGTTACGAAAAACGTGTATTTCAATGAGGTTTTTTAAGCTATGTTTCTTTGGTCTGTTTGAGAAACTATATTATTTATTTTTAGCGTGTGACGGCTCGCGTGGCAATGTAGCACAAAATTTATTGTTCGTTTATTTTATTCATTGGTTTCTGTGAAAAAATTTTTATAAATAATTTTCGCAGAAACTTAAAATAAACAAGTGAGTAACATTTTTACAATATACGAGTATTACGCAAATTATTACATCGTTTACCAAACTAATGAATTTGAAAGTACGAGCATAGACGTCGCCCCATATCCGCGCCCGCTTTGATTGATAGTGCGCTTTACTAGTATTCTACGAACGATTATTGAATCCATACAAGACATCTTCTTAGATAATAGCTAACGACAAATTCATGTTTGTTTTGTTATTCCGGTATAATATTATGTTAAGATATATTTTTTCATGACGCTTGCTTACGATTGCAAAAATATTAACGCCTTGTGTGGTCATCTGTTAAAATGGCAATTGAAACGACAACAATGACAAATCATAAATTTATACTGGGACTTGCAGTTAATTAACAGCAAAAATGTAGTTCTCGACTAGGACTAGACACAGTTGTAATGGGCGGCAGTGAAAGGGTGGTGCTTCATGCTCGTTTGCTACCTTAATTCCATAAAAAACGTTATTAAAAGGATCAAGTGTGCTTCACTTTAAATAATATTATAGTAATATAGTAGATAGGATTAATAGGTCTAAACTAACTCTAACTATAATGTAATATGACTTAAAGCTATTTTCCAAAATCTATCTCGGTAGGTATGTTATTTTTATTAATTTACTTTATTGTTATTACTTTGATTATGGATAGATATATAATATTATTTTGTACGGCCTCCAACGTAACGTAACAAGGGCCGTAAGTCTCATGTCACTGCAACGTTGACGAAGTCAATAATACTCCTTTACCGCCATGCGGTTTCCCTCCTATTTTCTCAGAATCATGAAAATTATACCCAATGGGATTCTCTTCCGCTAATACTCCCTCGGTATCCATTTGGCATAAGGGTAGGCTTTGGAATCTCCTAAGAACACGCCGGTGTCTCTCCTGTGCAATAAATGCCCCTTTGCACCTTCCTTACGCTCTAATACCTTCAGTCGGTATTAAAGGATTGTTTGGTTTTAAGACCAGCATAAGTTTATAATTAATTGAAACGATACCTATAACAATATACGATTCTACATGTACCAGCTTATCTTATGTTTATAATTATAAGTATTTTATACAAAAAAAAACAAATTCTTGGTTCTTACAAGTCTTGTGTGTAAATGGCAAATACAACAAAATGTTTATCTCCTTCATGTGTTTCTCTAAATGTGTGATTCTGCGGCTATCCCTATGTTATTGCGTCTAGCCAGAACAAATTGTGTAATTTCATTTTATTAATTCCCTATTACATCCACTTACTTTCCAACATCAAAATACAAATGCATTAATTTAGCTACAATTGCACATCGGGGCGATATTAACGCAACGTCATGAATAACGCGCGCCGCGGCTCGATCCGTCGCAAATGGGCAATACATCTGGCTTAGTGGCGCGGATGCCCTACTAATAATATGACGATTGCTCTCTGTGCCCGAATTGTACAACAAAATACAACGTTACCTACGTATTGACCGTTACGATAAGGGCAGTATATTATCTGAATTGCATGTTTATTCGTTAGTGTCTGAGTATAGCCTGTATTTATGCTAGAAATGGAATAAGCCCGGGTTATAGTGTTGTTAATTACAGAACAGATTAAAATATTCAAGACTTTGGTTTTTAATTCGGCACATAAAAAACTTAATTTTTTGTTAATCGTAATTATTATTGACTTAACATGATTACTCTGTCCCAAACAAGATTGATAGTCTTGGTCGTGTTAGGGCGACGTAGAGTACCTACTGACCCCAATATAATGCCAGCAGACCAGGGTGTCCGAAGAGGCGACCGAAGCCAGCATCTGCTAGGTGGTAGGGCCACTGCCCCGCTTACTACCGCCCACTTGCCTGAGTCAGCCGTCAAACGACTTGTCGTGCTTTGACGGGGGCTTGAAACCACTAACTATTCTATTTTTCTTTCCTCTTTCAATTTTATTAGCCAGCATGGTGATGATGATTTGGTGAAGCCTTTGGTGATAACTAATGTACATGACGGCGACTGTCATTACTTCCCACCAGCTCGTCTGCTCTTTTGAAAAACCCAAAAGTATTGGGCCTATCTTCTCACGAATAACACCAGCGCGAAGTCACTTTCGCGGTGGTTTTGTTTTTTCGTTGTTTCGACACAGGTCGAATTTTACAAATTCTTGGTGCATCGGAATTTTCATTAACGAAAAATCAACATGGACTTGACAGTGTGCTTTGACGTGCTGGTCGTGACTCGGACGGAAGCGTCATCTCTGAAGCAGTGTATCACTCTTTTATCAAAATTTTAACTATAACTTACAGGAAACATAATGATTGGTGAGCTCTCTTCCCAAAGAGTTTTTATGTTTCGCGATAATTTAGGTTAAATAACCTTACGAATATACACTGTATTATTATGTTCCGGGTGATACTAAATCAATATACACATAATATTAAGACAAGTCATGCAATAGTTGTTAAAAAAAATGTTCTCGAAGTTATCGGAGACGACAAAAGTGAATTTTTTAAAAATTATGTAACCTACTATTTCCGAATTGTGTAATCCGAATAAAAAAATTGATTTGAACGAATCGATTCGTAGTGATCCAAGTATGAATATTTATTTACTATTTAACTAAAATTTAAACAGCAAATAAGTATGCAGTTAAAATTACCAAAACGCTTCGTTACGACTGGTGTATATTCTGTATTGCCGTATATTGCTATGTAAATACAATTTGTAAGTAATAATCGCATGAAAGCCATTAACGCTATTAACGCATGGATTATGTCATTAATCTGGCTTAATATTAATTGTATCATCTACGCCTCGCCACGTTATAATCGAACGCTGCAGGAAAAGCTGAAATGTCTACCTAAGCTTGGTAGTATTGTCGGTTTATGTACCGCGATGAAGGTTGTATGTATGGTATATCATGATAAGTAGATTATACTAATACTGATAAAGTTACTAGATATAAGCTTATCATTTCCGGGACAACTTTATTAGGTAGTCGCGGTAAAAATATATGAAAATAAATAGGTACAAAGAGACCATGATAATGTTTGTACTTATTTGTTTTTATGTTATAAAAACATAATTATCAATAATGTGCAATTCCTTATAGCTTATGGCTAAGGTATAGGCACTTAAAGATAAAATTTTCAATATTTTTTGAGGTTGAAATTACGAATTAATTATAATTTGTATTAAATGAATATCTATTGGTCTAATAGTCGGCTATAGACAATAAAAAGCGGACAGTACGGGTTCTGATGGTGGATGCTTCACATTGCTTTTAGTACCGCGGGTACGTTTGGTTAAGGCGATTATGCAAAAAATACCTTTTCATATTATTTTTCAAGAGCATTAATTTGTTTTGAAGGTGAAATTTAGGAATTATTTGAGACTATATAAGTACCTACTAAAACCCAACATCATCCAATCAACAAGCAGCTAAGCAGATTCTGAGTTAGTAATGCAAAAAAATATCACAACATCATTCTGAAGTATCTACGTCGGTAGTTATACTATGACGCCAACGTTTGAAGTATCTAAAAATATTTTCGTAAATTTTTATTTGGCTCTGCACAGACACTGCACCTAGAGCTGAGGTTTATATTACATATAATATACTAAGTTGAAGTGTCTCGTTATACGCCGTCGAGCGCGCCGCGCGCCGGAGTCCGGAACTAACAGCCTTCGAGGCTGTAAACGTCTCGAACGCCTGACTTTTGGTGATTTACTTCAATTTTATGTGTCGTATCTACTGGGATTTATATTAAATTTATTTTATGGCCATTTTACAACCCTAAAACATGTCGCGGACCCCATTCGTCTTATCTCGCAACACAAATATTCCCGTAAACGTTTATTATTTTCGATAGTCGCTTTTACCGCTTCGTAAAGATGCTTCATTGTGATAAACAAACTACTATTTTAAAGACAGGTTGATATTATTAAATAAGTATTACGTTTTAATACTTCAACAAATTTTAGTAGGTAGGTGGTACTTCTTGATATTTTATAAGCAAATTCAAATGACAACTAAATCGGAACCAATTTGTTGATTCATCCTTAGTGGTTTTGCGTATCGTGCAACGTCTGTCGGGTCAGCTAGTTAGAAATATTGTTATATTGCATTTTAAATAATGAATACTTGTGAATGACGTTTGACATTTGCAGCAAACAAATGCCAAACGTCTTAGGTCAGCGATTCTGCTGTAAACAGTTTCGTATTGTAAAAAAAAATAATATAAACACATTGACTTATTATTATTCGCGATTTTAGTATGAGATTAGATGTTCATAGTAATAATAAGTCAATGTATAAACATTAATAGCTTCGTAAAAATTTCCTTTCGGGGGGCATAGCCCTCGAATCCCCCCTCTACTATTTGGTGGGCTCCACCCCTAATCCTCCCGTACTCCACATTTGAAAAATACCTATACACACTGATATTTTAATTAAAAGGGTGATTTTAACAAAATGTGCCAGTTAAATTTAGCTAATTGTCGTAATTTTCCTTTAACCGTCTCTTTCCATCTCTTACGCTCCGTCAAAGATTGCGTCAAGCGTGCGTGCGTGCGTGCGTGCGTGCGTCAAGCGTCAAGCGCTTTTGCGCTTGCTGCAGATATAAGCGAATGGCGCAACAAATAAGAAATGGTTGTGAACACCATGACAGGGCATGGTTCCCCTTACTGGCAGACAGGAGACGCAAGAGACACACCGTCTTAAAGACCAACAAATATTTTGTTTCTCCTTTCGCCATTGCGGAAGGGAATGTCGCTCCCGGATTGGTCTGGCCATGAGCAAAAGTGCTCGCACACGTGACACGTCTGCCTACTGGACAGAATGTGTACAGACTTAGGTGGTGTGTTGTGTGTGAGTGACAGACAATTCGAAACGCTATGGTACGTTTTATCAGATGTACCGAAACAGAAATAAGCCGGTACGCAATATAATAGAAACTTTATTAAAAGCCCAGACACGTAGAACTAATTTATTGAGTTGTTTAGGTACCGTTATTGAAAATTTTATCTTAAAGCAATTTCATTCTTCCCTCGTAAAATTCATGATTATCTGGCATTAAATTGATTCCTTTAATATAATATTCCGGTCGGAATTTGTCGTTGTGGAAATTCGCAGCGAAAGGATTGGTATTACCGCAGGTCACTTGCTACTTTCTTGTTAGGTAATTGCAAATCAGTCGATGCAGCAGCGACAGCCGAGTGATTTGAACCGGATGGAGGAGTCCAACTACCGAACCGATTCTGGGGGCCTGGGATCGAATCCTGCCCGCCCCTCTAAGTTTCAAAAATTATGTATCATAATTTAATTATCACTTGCTTCGGGAACTTGCACTTACCCCGGCCGGGAATTGAACCCGGAACCCCTCGCTTCGCAGGCAGGGCCAGTACCGTCTACGAAACGGGGTCGTTAATAAACAATTATTTCACAAAACGCTCTCACATTACCTAAATAAAGTTCTACATAACCTAAATACTCAAAAGTTGGACTTCCTCGCCACTTAATATCAGGTGGGATTGTTGTCAAGCACTACCTTATAAGAAGTTAAAAAAAGTCTGCCACTGGTCATAAACATAAACCGTGAACATTTCCAAAATCCCAACAAAATGTAAATTGAACGTAATGGCTTTAGAATAATAGGTAAGGTTCACTATAGTTTAGTCTGAGTAAAACAGGCGTAATTTACCTCCTAACAATGGCGACCTCGCGTTCCATTATTGTTTCTTTGGTCTATTATGTGGGAGTAGTGAAGTGGGAGAGAGGAGGCGTAATGCTGTCCGTGACGGCTGGGTACTAGACCGTTGGGTTTTAATCCCGGTGCCTATTCACCGGGAACAAAGTATATTTTAAATGGGACAGGTTCTCTTGTATTTCTCCAATCAGTTCTATATAATTTATCTGGAATGGAACATAAAAATATTTCAATTAAATGTACAAAGGTAACAAACCTGAATAATTTATTAGGAACACTATGAAGTTGTTTTGTAAGAAATGGCTTGATTATTTTATATCGGGATTTCTGTAGCGCTATATTTTTTTTTGGAATTAGCAACACGGTATGGACACTCTGGTGTTGGTGTCATGGGTTTGTAATTACTATTGTTCTCCCTTAGTAAGTATTTTAAAATTTTATAATACTAGCGACCCGCCCTCGCTTCGCTTCGGGAAACTTATTATCAAGTGCTTAAATATAAAGTTTCATGGTTCTTTAAGAGATGGCGCTAGGCGTTCTTATTCTTTAAGTTAGGAAGGTTCACCCCTAGATGGCGCTGTGCTTAAAACCCGAAGAAATCCCATACAAACTTTCAACCTTTATTTCAACCTCTTCATCCCTTTTTGTCGCAATAAAAGGTAGCCTATGTCCTTTCTCAGGGTCTAAAGATTGTCTGTGTCAAATTTCATCAAAATCGGTTGAGAGGTTTAAGCGGGAAAGCGACAAAGACAGACAGACAGACAGACAGACAGAGTTACTTTCGCATTTATAATATTAGTAGGGATTTATCATTTTTCCATTCCAAACTTATCATCCGTCAGTGATTTTTTAAGAAATCTTAACTTTGCTTTTTATTTAATTTAACAAAAATATTTTCGTGTATTACCTACCCCATTACTCACATGTTATACGCGAGAACATTCCGAGTGTGCTCAATGTGATTAGTGTCAGCAGCTGAGGCTGATTGCTTTCCGAACAGGAGGAATCCAACATATTACTTTGGTCCCGATATACGAGTACCCGAAATGGTTTTATCTGCCGATTATCTACTGCATGAAGGAAGGAACGTTAATGTACTTACTAGATTACTTTTTGTGCTTGAATACCTATCGAAATCTCTATCATGCTAAACGCTTTTGCTGTGTCGCATCGGTCGCATGGACAACACAAATAAGAAATCATCAACTCCCACGACCTGAGAAAAAAAGACTGTACCTACCGGGAATCAAACCCGGTACCCATCGCTTCGCCTGCGAATGTTCGCCTATCCCGGGTAGTGTCACTACCAACTGGACTACGGGATCGTCTATCAAATTACACTTCAAATTTCCTCAAATCTCCTGTCAGTGCACGAGTCTCTCCTCATAACTGAGTGAGACTCCAACATGGCTTAGCGATAACAACTGGGACCGACGGTTCAACGTTCCCTCTGAAGCATATAAACGCTTATGATTTTTTTTGCCATTGGCAGTCACCGATCAAACAGCCGACTGCGCCCGCTGTTGCATAATTCAGTCGATCGCTTATGATCGACGCAACCTGGCTATGAGCGTCACAAGCGGACATCACATATGATAAAACAATTAAGTAACCATGTTTTAATAATAATTAATTTTCATTAATATAAGTTTTTCTTTGACCCATCGATCCTAAGTTCGTAACTGGAATATTAGAAGCGAATTGTAGACAATTAACACGAACGAATGAAGCGCTCATAGCCCGGCGGCTTGCGATGATCTCAAGTGATCGACAAAGTTAAGCAACAGCGGGCGCGGTCGGTAGTTGGATGGGTGACCGCTAGTGGCAAAAATTTCTTGAGCGCTTCCGTGCTTCGGAGGGCACGTAAAGCCGTCGGTCCCGGTTGTTATCATTTGGTAGCAGTCGTTAAGCCATGTCGGATACCTTCGGGCGGCTTAAAATTTCCGACACTTGGGTTGGCCACTAACCCCTCCACCAATCCGCACTGGAGCAGCGTGGTGGAGTATGCTCTAGGCCTCCTCAGGTATGAGGAGAGACCCGTGCTCAGTAGTGGGCCATTAATGGGTTGTAGCCAACACGAACGACAACTCCGTGGGTGAAACTTCAGTTTTCGAGAAGCAGTGATTCAAAAGGAGGTGGGCATCACAGCTGGTTAAATAGTTTCTCAGAACACTTGTCATTGCGAAATTAGTAAGTTAATTAATACTTTATATTGAGAGCGACGCAAAGAGCTTCCGAAGACTTAATTCTTCGAGTCTGTAATGATCTGTAAACGGTGTAAAACAAAGTTGTTACATCTGCACTTAGTTTTTAAGACCACGCGTTTCCTAGTCCAGCCTAATACTCACGACATGCATTTAATACCGATATTTCGACCTAGCTGCTTGGATTGTGGTCACATCTAAACTGCGGTTGAGCGAAGAAAATCTTGACAGGACGACGGGTGGCATTAAATTTTAACGGCTGGCTTCAACTCACTCATGGCTCACTACTGAGCACGGGTCTCTCCTCATACCTGAAGAGGCCTAGAGCTTAGTCCATCACGCTTCTCCAATGCAGATTGGTGGAGTAGTCAATGGGCAACCCAAGTGTCGGTTTTTTTTATGCTGCTGAAGGCATCCGACATGGATTAACAACCGGGACCGACGGCTTTACGTGCCCTGAAGCACGGAAGCACCCAAGAAATTTTGCCACTAGCGGTCACCCATCCAACTGCCGACCGCGCCTGCTGTTGCTTAACTTTGTCGATCACTTAAGATCTACACAAGCCGCCGGGCTATGAGCGCCTCAATTAGATTAGATCCCTCAATCAGATCATGGAACACCTAATATATCTTATCTTATCTCATCTCCTTTCCTCTCCTGTTTTCTCCTCACCACATCTTACCTCACAACTTCTCGATCCTCACTTTACTTAAGGGTACATAATCCCGCCCCTGCACTAGCGCTATCTATTTACAAGTATTGTAAAATCGTATGTGATTCTTTATTTATTTGCTTCACTAACGGTACGGGTAGCGAGTGCTCTCAGGGTAGAAGGAATTCAAGATGTTACTACAAAGCGGTCACTCGAAGTTTGCAGCGCTAAGTATTACTCGACTTGAGGAAAGGATTTGTGTAGGATTATCAATGGTCTGGATTTCGTGGTACATTTTTACTTTACAAATACTGTTTGGCTACCATTTTAACAGACTTATTTATGTTGAATGTGCTATATTTTATAATACAATATATATAAAACTCTTTCGTTACTGAGTGACTAACAAACAACGCACATCCTCAACTAGTGAACGCTGAAGCTGAAGTTTGGCACGTATGTTCCTTGAGGAGTGTAAGGGAGCACTAAGAGAGGATTTTTGAAAAGGTGATAAAAAGGGGATGAACTTAAAGCTTTTTTGTAAACGTAAAGAACAAGTTTCCCGAAGCGAAGCGAGGGTAGATCCACTTGTTATTTAATAAACCTCTTAAGTTGTATTCTATTAATTACTAACTTGATTTTCAGATTGTTATTAGAATTCTATTCACTGAAAAACATAATGACTGGCATAATAGAAACTTGAAGCGGTTGTATCTAGACAAAGGGCCGAGTTTGAGGTGTTATCGTGAAAGTTATTATTGGATAAATTTCAAGGCAATAGGGTATTAAATCCTCGTAACCAATTCAGACTTTTATTATTACAAAACTTTGAGTAGCGGACCTCTCAGTTTCATAGCACTGGAGCACAAAGTCATATAAAATGCACTTGGACTTTTATAAAATTAGCAAAAGTTCAGCGTTAAGCTATAACCGAGTTTATTATTAATATTTAACTTCATTCGGCGTACTGTTTAATGTTTGGGAAAACGGAAATAAAATTAATGTTTATGCGGAAAAATTGCAATGTTCGTTGTACTTTATTAACGCATGTGTAGCGTGGTAGCGACAGTCATAACGAGTGATGAACCACAATTGACATTCGGTGAAATAATATTGTGCAGAAATTAAAGTAGGATGTTTACGACGCAATACTTGTTTTTTTTGGGTTGCAACAAATTAATGGCACACTACCGAGAACGGGTCTACTCATAACCGAAGATGCCTAGAGCATACTCCACCACGCTGCTCCAGTGATGATTGTCGGAGGGGTTAGTTGACAATTGAGGTGTCAGAAATGTTTATGCCACCCGAAGACCTATGATATGTCTTAACGGCTACCTAATGATAACAACCCGGACGGACAGCTTTACGAGCCCTCCGAAGCACGGGAGGGCTCAAAAACTTTTTGCCTCTAGCGGTCACTCATCCAACTACCGACCGGGCAATGAGCGCTTCAGACATTTACTTTTTAAATAAATAAATATTTTCTGAGCGAATTCATCATTTTGGTCTGTTTTTACACTAAACTGAACGGAACGTTCGAAACCGTTAGTTTTAATGCCAGTTGTTATTATTTACAACTTTTGATACTAAAATATTCATGGCACATGTAAAGTATCAAATATAGCAGGGCGATAGTTTAGTATTTTGTGGTAAGGTATCTAATTATGATTAGGCAGCGTAGTTCGATGAAAGCTCCCAGGCGGCTTGATTTTTTTGTTATTTTCAACAATTATCGTTATATTTCAACCAATTTACATAAACCTTAACAAATTATACACCTAAAACCAATGATATATTACACTAGATACGCCACCAACGCTCCTAACGCGTGCAGTGGAAACGACCCTACGTGAGACCGTTGCAATCAGTCGAGCTGTCGGCTGTCATTGTGAGCGCACGTGTCGACTACATACTAAAAAAAGGTAAAATGCCTTCTTGTGCATTTCGAAAGTGCAACAATTATGATAGAAAGGTAAAAAAAGAGGACGGTATATCATATGACAGGTAAATGTATAAAAATATTGAAATTTTAAATAGATTAATTTATAATTTGTAATTTTAATGAATCACAGCTTGTTTCCAACAGATAAAAGAGATAGAACATTGCTTCATCACAGGTGTAACAAAGATAGCACATACGCTAAGATCATAGATTAGAGGCAACAATGCAGACAGTAGGTACAATAGGTAGACAAGAAATTGTTAGTGTAACGATGAGATTTTTTTATGAATTTAGGCTGAATTCTTTTGTTTCTACGTTACCTACCTATACTAATTCTTTGTCCAAGGTAGCTGCCAGATCTTCGGTCTCCTGTGACGTTGACTAACCTTTTTTTTATTTCCTTAAAAAGCTAATTCATAATTGTATGTATCCTATATGAAATAAATGATTTGAGTTTGAGTTTATAAAATTGCTGTTTTTCTCTCTCGCAGTAATTAGTTTCTAATTTAATTTAATTTGTTTTTATTTAATTTTTTTGTTTACTGTAAATTAAATTTAATGTTCTTTTTTGCTTATGATCCCTAATCTTAAATGTTAATATTATGTACTTCCAGAGTCATAGCAGTTTTAGGCATAAATCATTCTAAGAATAAATGTCTCGTCTGTTACTTTTATCTATGACACTTATGGTTAACGTCAATAGACGTCAGTGCAATATTTCGGTTGCGTTTGTCAGGCTCATTTTTCATGTAAGTAACATGTCTACCTCTTTTTACTTATAATGTCATTGCCTAAAACTTTCTCACGAATCACCCTGCGTCTTGTTGAAAACTGCATAGAAATACGTTTACAACACAGACAGACAGAGGGGACTTTGTTTAATTGAATGTACTATGTTAGTATGCCGCAATTATTACAATAATAAAAACTCAGTTAATTTGCATTTTTCAATAAAATTAAAACCTTATAATAACTTAACACGATGTAATAATCCATGACAGTGTCACTCATCATGAATGAATTAATGGCAGGTAATTTATTCATCCTCCGCTTGTTTTGTCGCCAGTTGAGCTTGACAGATGACAACATCGTTTTGTTGCTACAGAACAACAAACAAATATGGCAACATCACGCTCTCATAAACGGGCTCAAACACTAATCCTCTAACAAATTACCGCATTTCTGTCCGTAAAGAGGATAACCTGACATTAAAAACATTTGCCGAGCTTGATAAATGTTTGTTGATTGCTAGTTTTAATTTGTTTTTTTTTCGTGTGTGATTCTTGTTTGTGAATACGTCGTAACACGAACTCGTAGCATAACTAACTACAGTGATACGATGATGAATTGTTTTTATTTTTTTATCACCTAATACCTATTTGTCTACAAATTTAACTTATTGTGTGCCTTTTAATTAAACGCTATATTTTTTTTATTAATGTACTTGGTTCAAAGTTGAAGAAAAATAATTCAATTCTTAGAACGCAGTCAGTTCTAAGAATTAACTTCTAAGTTCGCATTGCCCTATAACCAACTCTATTTTCCAGTGAACGTACCATATATAGGCATAAAGATAAACAGAAGAAAATTTCATATATGGATAAATTAATGGTCTTATAACGAATATTAATCCAGAAACTTGGCAAAAAACATTTATAATTATAGTAGTTTATATGGCATATAACAAGAAAAAAGCTAACTATGAATTTTAATTTTAATTTGGATTCAGTAAGGGAAATGATATACATTTAGGACATTTGCAAGTAAAAGGCATCTTTGATGTAAACCAGTGATAATTAGCAAATTAATCGGAAGGCCTTTATTAACAAAGCAATTGTTGTTGGGGGCTTAATTTCAAAAACCAACAATGGAAAATAAAAATGAACTGGAGTGCTGCGTCCTCTCGCCCTAATGAATGAGGAGTAATTTCAGTTGAAATAAAAGAGAGCACAATATAATACTTATTTTAAAAACAGTGCAATGAGAAAATTGCCGCACCATCCAATTTATAGACAATGGGGAAAAACTGTCGACATCGCTATTCCCATACTGACGATAACAAAACTGCTGTACTATTTATTTGGTAATTTCCAATAGCCGTTAAACCGATATTTCTGGATATCCGCTATAACGGAGATAACAATTTTGTATTACTATTACTACCGGGTTTTAGTACAATCGTTCTCAAGAATTCACGTTGGAGAACAATTTTTACTTTTGTATCGAATTAAAAATAACCTAAGGGCATGTCTTTTTCCTGTTGAGACTACTTTTGTCTGCTTTGATACTGGCCTTATTTTACAATTAACCTCTAAATGTATTTAAGTGTTTCTGTTGAAAATTCACAGTCAACTATGCTTAAGTCGATTAGAATTTTGAAGTAGCTAAGTTTACTTAATGTCTACTACGTACTGTACTACTTAATGTCTATAGAACAATGTTGTACTGTAAGATTGCTTTGGAACGGCCTCAGATAATTGCAAAATTTCATGAGCATTTTCGGACGTGGAACGGTCGGTTGGTCCAAGTACGTTAGATAGTCATTAGGCGTTGTTGGAACCTTCGCTCTGGCTGAGCTTTAGACACTCGAGGCGACAAATTCTGTCCGGCAAACCTCTAGTCAGACCTGTGTCAATATTTTTTTTCCTAAACGGATTGTTTGCACAAAATAACTACTATGAAAATAATGTATTATTACTATAATACATTATATATAGGGATAGGAATAGTAGCCCGGTATGTGCTTATAAAAATCGCTGAACTAGTCGCAACTACGCACTAGAACTCTTTATGTTGCGGGTGACTTGGACCCAGAAAATAATGAGATATCACAAATGGCCGCGATCCGATAACAATAAATTTTCTGTTACGTAAATGTCCGCCCCAGAAAATAAACCTGGGATTTTTTTACCGGCAGACAATATCAAACATGTATCAGGGTGTAAGTTTAAAGTCTGTTAGAATTTATATAAATAATAAAATATAAAATTGGATTTCATCCATTGCTGACTCCAAATGAACTTCAACTTGTGATGCAACTTATTGAGTATGGACCAGCGTCTGGTCAGGTCACTTTTATTAGATAACGCTGAGCTCGGTATAATCAACATAAACCTGACGGAGTCAAGTATCTAACTACATCACATGCCTACTGGTACTTACATAGCTATGATACCTTTCTCGAACCAACCGTAAATTGTTTGAACATCTTTCGCTTCCAACGTTTCAGAGCCTTTCTTAATTTCTTAAATCACATCCCTGATATTAAAAATGGGTAGCAATCATCACGCTGTCAGGGGCACTTCTGTTCGTTTACTGATTATCACCGTACAATAAAGATTCCGTAGTCTTTTCCAATTTCGTTTTCTTTTTAAAAACGTATTTTATCTCGTATTGTTCCACTTTAATAAAAATAGGAAAGAGAACTTTTATTTGTGTAAAAGCCCTTAGAAGAGCAGCCGGGTCAACTGCGAGCCCTTCAAACGAGAGGCTTGTTGCCAGACTTGACAGCAATTAGTTTTCACAATTTCCGACTAACAATTAGTCATTCTGGACACGAGAGGACTGAGATGTAAATAAAAAGGAAATAATAGGTCTTTAGCGATAAAGATGCCGATGGCAAAGCGGTTGCGTTGATTTCAAGTAGTGTAGTAGTAAGTATGTAGATGTATAAATAATATTTATTTATGTATTCATTTATTTCACTTTTTATTGAAAAACCTAAAGCTAGGAATTACAATGGGCTTACTTAATGCCTAATGGCATTCTCTACCAGTCAACCCTTTTACGCATATAAACTCGCTTTAATAACATCGTATTTTTTTAATTGTTAGAATAATTTACAATGCGTCTGTTTAAGTATTTCTTAGCAATATGTATATCTTTTTATCGATAGTTACTACCCACCGACATTACAATCCCCAAAATATATACGTCTCGATGTCTTGTGTGGACGTACCAATACGGTGATGCTTCTAGGCGTTAGAGTGTGACATAATATCTGTTTTATTTGAGAAATGATGAGCTGTTTTTGAAATTAGCCGGAACAAAGGCACGTGCAAAATATATTAATATCATCGGTACCAGTAGAGAATACAATTTTCTCAGTACCAGTAGTGTAAATACATAGTTAAGTTTCTTATTAATTATGCCCATTAAGCCGTAAGTTGTCATCTATTTCCGTCATGATACTTGTACAAGTGTGTGTGGAACAAGGCAGACAAAACAAATAATAATAATTAATATCATGTAATGTTCTAAATTTAATGATTTTACAATTAGGTACAGTGTTTTGGAAATCTTGGAGAAAATGCTTGAACGAGTTGCAAAATCTTAAATGGCTCACATTCGCCAATAGGCTAACGATCTCCCTCTCTGGACTCTAAAAAATCTGTCTTTAATAGTTAGAGATAAAATAATATTATTAAAAAAACACATGTATTGTTGTTTGTTTTTTCATAATTATATCTTCTATGTACAGACATACGACGACGACCTTATCTCATACCTACGTAATATACAAAAAAAAACATAAAAACCAGACAAGCCGTTTCGAAGGAGTACGACCACAAACACCGTGACACGAGATTTTTATATGTATATAAGATAAAGCAGCAGTGTAAGTCATGTTTGAAGCGTTCAGAAACGTTTAATTTGGACAGAATGATTGGCTCGGGCCCAACCAGGCACTGCCGACAGACCTTCGACGACGATATCTGATGCTCGCGGTACATGCTATTTTTCTCCGCAAGAATACAAATGTCTTGCCAAATTGTCTTCCATCGAAGTAGTCCAATTTAGAAAGCAATTTCCCAACCAATTCGTTTTGTAAGCGGATCAAGAGGCCAACGTTAAATATCGCTATTAAATCGCTTCCATTGAAAACGAATTGGGGTTTCCACTGCATGATTTATTCAAATGGCGCGCGCGGTAACGATAGGATTATAAAAACATAACTTTTTATCAAACTGAAGTTGAGTGCCTTTTCACTTAATATTAAAATAAATTGGAAAAAGATAAAAATGTATTTTTGTCTGTAGGAGCTCTTTACATCTTTAAGTCATAAATGTGAGTGGTTCAGGCCATACTTCACCACGCTTAAGTGCGGAATAGCAGATTTCACAACTTTCCATAACATTGTGGTCGGCAGTGTCCTGAAGATAACTAAAAAAGCATTAGGGGTGCGTGCAGAATTTGAATCCGAGGCTTTAAGAAAGGCGATCATAATTAATTAAAGATTGATGAAATGCATCTACAATAAAAATTGCAGGTAGGTACCTCCTACGTACAATTGTATTTGCATCGAGAAATATGTTTTGCTTAAGGTCAAAAAGCTTCAAGCATTACGTATGCAAGCCAAAGTAAGTAAAAAGCCAAACCAACAAACCTCGCAATTGCTTAACCCGAAGAAAATAAAATGAAACTGCAAATAGAATGAAACTTTGCACAGCCATCAAAGGTACGAGTAACACACGCTTCCGCAGCAACATTTTCTTTTAATCCGTATAATTGCGCTTCGTTCATAATCGTAGCGCAAATTGTCATCGAGTTGGCAGACTCGCACATAGATGCTATCTCTACGAGAAACATAAAGGAGAGGTTATCTCGCTTCGAGGTAAACCTCGAGATCCTTTTGTACGGAAACTATTCGATATTACATATGCTACCTTACTACGAATGTATAAGAGCTCAGAGTTCTATGGTTTTGTTGTTGACATCGTTATTTAAAAGACGAGGAGCGATTGGAGCGGATGGATGACCGTTAGCTGTGAAAAATCATTCGTCGTTTTCTGTGTTGTGAATTACGCATTGAGAAGCCAGGCTTAGCCGTTATTGTTATCTTTTAGTCGGCTGTAGCTGGTGTAAGAAGTTTTGATGCCTACATTTGCGACACATGTTTCTACATATCCATTCCTCCGTAGCAGCGAGATATATTTGAAGACTGTCTTTGTCGCATGGAGGCAATTTGCTACAACTTGCATACCTAGACAACTACCATATGTCTACATATGATGAATATACGAAATAACGTGAAACTAACATGATTCAATAAAGTAATATTTCTGCTTTCAGATAAATATTCTTTTTTAGTAAAACAAATTACTCAGCATTTTTTCTGTTCAGAGCTAAGTAAGCCCAGATTGGTTTCTTTTCTATAGTACTCTTTATATCTATATTCTATTTACTACAGTGTTCCAAACAGCAAAAATCATTCTCGTATTCACTTATGAATTGTTTAATAATTATACATAAATGTATTAAGAAATTGGTTGATTGTTACTGGAATCTCTTAACGTCACTTGTTCTTAAGTATGGGAAATGTTCGGGACTGTGCAAAAGTTTTGACATGATTAAAACTTCCCTTGCGATAGTTATCGCCTCGTTGGGGAATTGACCCCCGAGCCACACATTCATTTACCCTGTCCAATCCTATTGGACATTTGATAAAAGGGACTTAATTAAAACTTTGTGTTACAGTACTGTTGACTAGATGACAAATGTATGTTGTTTTGAATTTAGTCAATCCGAATTCACTTCACCTACTGAACTTAGAAGGTTAAATGGAAGCTTCAATTAGGAGTATTATAAAGGTATTTATGGCTGAGAAAAAGAAATGGATCTGCTTTCGGAAGTACCTAATGTTTAAACATTGTGGGAATACCGATGTGGGAAGTTTGTAATGCAGATAATATAATTATTGTACATGTATGGTATGACATGTCATGAATACTGTATTATAGAAAAACACTACGTAGTCTATCAGTGATACCAAAGCTATATAAATATAAAACTCTTGCGTTACTGAGTGATTGACAGACAACGCACAGCCGAAACTACTGAATGCAAGAAGCTGAAATTTGGCATGTATGTTTCTTGGGGAGTGTAGCGGGCACTAAGAAAGGATTTTTGGAAATTCCCCCTTAAGGGGATAAAAAAGGGGATAAACTGATTTTTGGAACGAAGTTCCTTACGGCAGGCTTGGAGGGGATAGGTTTTGCTACGGCGACCGAACTGAAAAATATATGATAGTAAAACCGTAAGGAAGAATGCGTGGAATAATGAGACGTGCGCATGCGCGACAGTCGCATACACAAGCGAGCGAGTAGTGTATATTACCTTTCTCTTTCTCCCTGTTTCATTTCGTTCGCCGTTGCCTTAATTAGTTTTCATATCATATAATTTCATAAACTAATAATATAATATAGTAATATAAAATAATAATATAGTAAATAAATATAGTAAAAGAAAATGGCAAGTGAAAGTGACAGTGCTAATAGTGGGAAATTATTACTATATTTATTCAGTGCAAAAGAATTAAATACGTAAGTATTAGTTTATTCTTTATTAATAAATATATATTTATATTATAAATATAATATATTTTACATTGGTTATGTAAGTGGAGTTTGCGAGATCTGTCAGAAAACGGAGAATATGATTATGTTGAGTTCCCGCGGAAAAAGTTATGAAATGTCCTATATCGCGGAGTCTCTTAAAGTTGTTGATGAAGTTATAATAAAATGTGATATCGCGGATAGAGCGAGTGGTTAAAACGTTTAAATCAATATTGAGAATCGCTGAATAAGCCCACAACGGAGGTTATGTGAAGAATACCTACTTTCATGAAAATACATGCTAAACAGAGTAGAATCGACTGAAAAACCATACAAACACCCACACCCGGCCTACCTGACGCCGATATCAGAAGCTGGGATAAAGAATCCGTAAGAAACTAGCTACTGAGAAAGCTTGGATGTCAATATGAACTGGCAAGCAAGGCTGCGATGCTTTGAGCATCACCTGTATCCAGGAGTCGCTATCCACAAGTCCACGCTGAAGGATTTGTCAGGTATGACCAAGTACTTTTTGAGTTTGAGTTGTTATTCATTAGTTATGAAATAGAATAACATCAAAATAATAAAATGATAATCTAGACACAATGGAACTAAATTATCAAGAAAATGAGTTTTTGAAGTTAAATATTGAGTTCTAATTATGACATTGATAAAGTTAATAACTTTTTGGTAATTTTGTGGTAATATGGTACTAGGAGTATAACATTTGAAGTACCTACCCATCTTTGGCTTTATCACACAGGGTTTACGGTGATATAGGTAGTCTAGATACTTAGAGACGGTCACATAATTAATTATTGACAGTTACAGTTAAATGGTTAGTTAATAGTTAAAAAGAAAATAGGGTTGTAACATATGGAGTTATTTATGATATGGCTTAGTAAGTTAGCTGATTGATGATTAATTCACTGTAATGAGATTTCTTTTGTTTTTGAAAATTTAATAAAATTCAGCCATCTTGTCGAACGTAACTCATTGAAATTATTATTTGATCATTGTTATTTTTGTACAATGCATAGCTCTTATAAGACACTAGAGAGAGGTGCTCAGTTCTGTTATTGGAGAGTGCCAATGGACAGTTGTATCGGGATGGACGATACATATGAGAGCTATGTATACAGGTTAGATGTAATTATTCTTAGTCTTGTTTTAAGAGACATTTAATTGAGTGACGTTCGATGAGCCTATTCGTTTTGGAAAAGTTTACTCATTTTGAGAAAAGCCAACTTGTTTGAGAAAAGCTAACTTATTTTGAGAATAAATGAGTTGTTTTGGAAAAACTTAATTAAACATTATTTGAGTAAAATTGTTAAAAATTGAACAATCAGATAGTGATACATCTTATACTCCCTCTGTAACTTTCACAGAATCATCAATATCTTTTCAAATGGAGTCTTCTTCAGATTGTAGTGATTATACAGGATGACAAAAGACGAGAAAATTTAAATGCCTTAGAGTGTACCTTGAATAAAATTAAAAAAAGCCCCCGTTCTTATATTGGCAATCCTTTAACTTGTTAGTATTTAGTTAACTTGATTCAAGAACAGACAAATATACCATTTAACCATATTTTTACTATAGCTTGTGATTTGATTAATATACAAGATTCTCTATATATTAAATAAAACACAAATGAAATTTATGCATTTTTATTTTCTATTCTATACTTTTATATAACAATGGATACACATGGGTTTTATATTATTGTTTTATATATTATATTTTATATTATTTCCAAAAATACTGAATTTCCTAAATACTTTCTTGTACTTAAATAAAAACTAATCAGCAAAATTTAAGAGAAAAATCAAGAAAACCTACATAAAATTGAGCACGATTTTTTTTGCAATTTGTGTCGATTCTACATTAGCCGAAGGAACTTCGTTCCTACCTGGTGTCCCACGACACCACATCATTTGGACGTAGCCGCGGGGGATTGCTCGTATGATATAGGGGAATAGTTGTAATAGAAGCTGTGATGCAATGTTGGGCTAATTCCAAAACAAAAAAAAAATTGCACAAGTTCTGAAATGACATGGATACAATACAAGTAATATCAGAAATGAGTACGATAAATAACTTCTCTTGAAAAGTTGATTCAAAGATACAAAACTTTAATTAAGAGCAAAAGTCGATTAAGCCATATAACACGTTGCTCTAATGTCAATGACTTTGAAATGTTCGTCGCGAATATCCTTCGACACTTCGAGAAGCTCTCAAGTGATAAAACTCCAAATTGTCTTCTACATAATCGTGTTAAGCTAGTTCCACACGTGCGGAGTTGTTGTCGACATCGAAGACTGTAAATATACTTTGCGCGATCGAAGTTTGATTCGATATCCGAGCGAGCGGTGAGGTAGCCATCGCACGTTGCCAAAGCAAACTCGCGCGACGTGAGGAACATACACTCCAAGATCTGGCTAACTCGCCGAGGGACATATTGCTCACGTATTTTTACCGACTGATTTTGTTATCTACCAGTCGTGTTTAATTTTTTGGCAGCTAACAAATGTTCGCTGTCAAAGTTAAATTTAATGGTGAGAATGATCGTATGTTGCTCTAGGAATATTTTTGTTTGAATTAGGTACGAATATTAGCCAGGGATCGAATAAAGTGGGAAACTGGTCCAAGTTATTTTTATGTCAACAATTTATGCACCCCATGGACATCTCAAACAGGACAAGCTTCAACGACATGTTGTCGACCAAAAAAGCGACGCAACTACCGCTTATGCATGCCTAACATCCACCCTCTCGTTTGAGAGCCAGCACTTTCTTTCTTTCTTTTCTGAATAAACTAACTTTGAGTCTTTCATACCTAATAACCTTGAGTCCTAAAACATTCGATAAATTTTATGACTCATTGCACATCACTAGTGACAATAAAGAACAGCAATTAGCTCCTTCAAATTTACGTATTAATTTTTACGAAACTTGAGGAATGAACTGACGTTGACGTCAAGGGGGCCTTTGTTTCTAGCCGCGACATAGGTCCTCTCTGGTTGGTCTGGTTGGACAAGATTTAGCGTCTACTATGAAACTACTTCATAGTAGGCGCTAAATCTTGTCAAAAGTGGTTTACGAATTCCGTTTCGTTACTGAATCCTTCACCAATTCACTTGACGATGTGATGGAGTATGCTTAAGGTTTTCTTCTAAATTCGAGGGACCCGGTTACCTGCAGAAGAGCAGCCTTAAGACTACTTAAACTCACCACGATACTGATTACTTTCATGTAATTAAAAATACGTTACATTTAGTGACCTTCGCAATCAAATTAATGACTTTGTTGGAGTTTCTCTTTTAGATCGTTATCCGTTTTCCTGTTTCTTCTAGATTTATATTGCTGTTTGGTTAAATTCCAGGATACAGGAATACAATTCCCATCGCTTAGATAGGTGGTATGTGGTATGTATAAATTACTCTGTGGTTTAATTTAAAGAATACTACGGCGGAAGTAATTGACTTGAAACAGGACAGTATTTCTATTTAAGATTTAGGTATGGATATGCACATAGACAAAATACGGGCTCGGCCCATTTTCTACTCTCACGTAGACCTACACCTAAGCAAATAAATAATGACACAATCCACACAAACGTAGCCAAAAACAAAATGTAGTGTTCTTTGTAGAGCCGTCATTAGCACTTGGCTCGTTTACCAAAGTAATTTTTAGTTAATCTTTGAAATGATAAAATTAAATACCACAGAATTCTTGTATAGCGCATGTGCTCTAAATATCTTTGGAATCCGCTTATTTTTTGGCTGATAAGCCTTGGATTGATTCTTCGGTGGTAATTGACTGCAAGTGCATCAAAAAAACATTACAGTAATATATTATTTATTATTGCATATCTTGTTATGAGTAGATAAATATGTCATTGTTTTGTCCTAAAATGTTCCATCTGCAATAAGTGTCATCAAACTTATGACAATAGGTATAAATGTTTGATCTCGTTTGATTGTAAAATTAAAACAATCTGACAGTTTTAATTTAACAATAAGAGTTCAGTGTACCAAGTATCTCAAATACTCTTAGTATACTCGAATAAAATTATCTGATACTGATGAAGTGGTCATACTTATATGTGGCAAATTGTATTATTTCAAATGTAAGTTGAATTTTAGACTGAGAATGGAGCATTTCACATCAGTCCTTCACCAATATCTTGTGGTAAATTGATATTTGTGATAAATTAGAGGTTTTAGATTTGTTTCATTTGAAATATCTAAACGTACCTTATATCGTGGGATCTTCGCACAATGGTCCAATACTTTATACCATCAGAAGCTGTTTGATCCGATATGGACTACGCTAGCCGTTATGCCTGCAGCAGTTAGGTCAATTGAGTTGGTCATTAAAGGATAGCGTTTGGCATCATTCCAATCAAATCTATCATCGGACGCTTCGTTAAACACCTACACTTGGCTCTAAATTGGTGCTAGAGCTTTAAATGCTTAGTTCCGATTTTCGATATTGCTATTTTTTACACTAAATAGATTTACCCGATAATAATATCACGTTCACCAGTAGGTATATGTTAAACGTGAAAAACTGAAACCGTTTACTTTTTTAATGTATTTTTAGGTATATTTGTTTATATTTGTTTCACAAAAAACGTTAATAAAGCAAAAAGGCGCCACTGGTCTTAAGCGCTCAACTGCAATAAATAGATCTGTACCATCAATTAAGAAATAAATAAAGAAGTTTTCGCTACTAGCTTTAACTCATCCAATTTATAAATTTTGATACGCAAGATATCAAGGATGTAATAACACATTTTTCTTTGTATGTAGTTTACATTCATTTATAATACCTACGTAAAATACTTCAAGTAAATATATGACGTCTCTCTTATTCCGAAATTAATTGTGATATAACTAGAAACAGTTTTTGAGTACCTAAATTATTGATTACTTTTGTATTGCACACATCTAAATGCTATCAGAAGTTTAATTAAGTTACAGGCACTTTTCATGACAATAAGGTGTAACTGTAATTGAACATAAAAAACTTAAAACTAAATTATATTTTTATCGGAGGATAAAACTTCCAGCTTTCATTACAATTAATTAGTTGCTACCATTTCACCTCTACGCTTGGAGAAAGGTCGTTTCCCAAAACTTAAGTGCCTAATTTCTGCACGTTTCTGTAATTGGTTAACTCTATCATTGGCAGAAAAAAACCCTTTGAAAAGTTTGGAATTCTTAGGAAATCTACTAATTTAATAAACACAAAAGGGTCCAACGTTACAAGTATTCTCAAAGGCAAAGAAACGATCATGATTTAATAAGCGCGGTCTGATAAACCAAATCCTTTTCTACGTCCAATAATTCACCCCATAAATATGATCAGTAAATTTTAAAACGTGTAGCGGATGGTTAAGTATCGTCGTGTTCATCACATTTCTATGTAAATTAAATCAATGTCTATATAAAGGGCGATGGTGAACTCCTGATTGCATGTTCCACACGCAATTCGACAATAAACTTGCAACTACGGAACTAAAATTTCAACGCAACTTTATTTTTATCGAAGGAAGTCGTTAGACGCTATCTGAACCACCTCGCGCGTATTAACATACATAATTATAGGTAGTTTAACAATTGGAGCTTTGCCAACTCGATCCAACTTGTACCACTATTACAGTTTTTAGGTTTCGGCGGTACGGAAAACAATTTCGCAGTATTTCGTTGTCACTAACTCTATCTTTGCGTTATGAATGATACGGATCGTTTTGACCTGTCGGCCTATAAAATAGCACAACTGATGTCGTGCTTATCGTGCCCTATTTGTTTTATTTTTTGCCTCGACTTTATTTAACATTTTCATACGCGTTTTTTGCTGTGGTACACTATTATTTGATATCTATGGATTGTTTCACTCAGATCAGTTTTGATCAGTCTGATAGTCAAAATTGGGACGATGTATGCTTATTATTAGCATCTAATAATTTTCCCTTGCACGTCGGGAAAACTTCTTGGTAACATCCAAAACAATTCCTACTAATTTTACTTTTATCTGGTAATACATAAATTTATTGTAACAAAACCTAAATACATACTCCTATCCAGTGGGAACCGTTTTATTTTCAGGGATAAAAATATAAGTTAAACTTATATTCAATTATATGAATGTCTAGCTAGTCTAGGACAAACATTGAACCATTATATTTTAAGCAAATAACAGGCAGATGTTGGGGCGTATTTTCTGTTGAAAAAATTCATAATAATTCTTGCTGTTGCAGCGTTCCTCAGAAACGAATTCATTCAACCATTTTATCCACAAGTTACCTTACCAAAAATAGACCTTCAAGAAATGCCCGTTTACTGAAGCAGAAACTTATAAATATGAGAGCCGTGAAAGGTCATTCTTAAAATTAGAGAATGAATTGAAATCATACACATTAAAACTTACAAAGAAACCGAGTATATCTGTATAATTATTATTAGCACAGATGAAACATTATTTATTAATTGAAATTCATAACGTAATGCTGTTTGTAACATTAATGCAAATAAGAAATCGGATAATGTTAAGGATACTGAAAAACTAAATAACACAAGCCAGGTAGGTTGAATTAAATCGCGACCAAAACAATTTAATATCATATTTTTATCTAAAATTCTTGGTGTTTTTTTTTATCAGATTTGTAATATAGTTTTACTACGAAATTATTTATGAGATAATACCACAATAGGAGGACTATTTTTCTGACACATAAGGCTCTACAGAATAAAACAATGAGACTGTATATTTCCCTTTACTGTCAAGTACAAGGGCAGTGCGGCTGACACTTCGATTTAGTACCTACCGACCCTTGGTTTGATAAAAGTCCTTTCATTGGTCCACCGCGTATTTAAGTATAAGGACAGAATTCTGGCTTTGTTTTATTTGAAATTCTTCCAAACACACGTGGAGCGTTGCCTTTGTGAAACAATTTCAAAGATTCATAGGATTCCATAAAGTAATAAATACTTTACCTATCGTATATTACCCTTTTCAATGAGACGATATAAATTCCTTGTTTGATGTTTTTGACATCGAGTCTCTGATTTGTTGGCCATTTTATTATTAAATAAATATAGTATTTATAATCCGCAATAGAGTTGCGGATCCGCAATTGGTTAGTGTTTGTCTACGGCGTGTATGCTTTAGATTTAGAGCGTTAGAGAAGACCGCTGGCCGTCGGTCTCCTCTCTCTAAGTGCCATAATGATTATCAATCGCGTTAAAATTACTCATATTTACCCAAAACTTATGCCTAATGGTTTAAAAATTCAATAAAATATTAATTAAGAAATGTGTATTTATTATCTCTGTATGTTATTTTTGAATTACGCACATAGCATGCAGATTTAATCTATGTATTAAATTGAGGGTATGTGTACATTTTTAGGATTCGATGATTTCGAAAAGTAATACATAGACAAGTAGAAAGAATAATAATGTCAAAAAAATCACGAAATTTTAACTTTCCGCGTGATATAATCTATGTTCAGTCCTGCTTTTAAGTTGGTTTATTTCTGTACAGACATTGTGGGAATCAACAAATCTATGCGAGCGTAGCCGCAAGCAGTTGTCAATGCAGTTTTTTTAAATATCTAACGAAAAATTAGTAAAATCAAGAATACTTACTCACCATATTAAATTTTCTCACGTAAGCTTAGCGCTTTTGACACTATAAATTTTTTTAATGTAACCTTATGACGTTTGACATAACATAAAATGAACATTAAAATTAAATGAAAAAAAGCATAACTCAAGAACTACAAGGCCTAGGACTATAAATTTTAGTATTTTTGTTAGATAATAAGTCACACTACCCCCCATAACCCGTTGGTCCACTACTTATGGGACACCCTGTATAGTTAAGACAGGACAACGTCTGTCGGGTCTGCTTGTTAGTACTAAAGATGAAATAATTAATTTGATTTTGAATATTTGGAAATTATAAGGATTAAAAAATATACTTACTCAATATTCAATTTTTCAGCGCAAAGAATGATATCATTTGATTTTACAACGTAAAAAGAAATGGAGAGTAGTATGAAGCAGTGGGAAAGTAAATTCAGCAATTCACGGGTGGAACTAAAGCCTATGGCGGCAAATGAAGACGTTGTCGAGGTGACATTTTCCGGGCGTTGAAACAAAATGACCGTTCGGCGTCGGTCGTCGACGGTATGGTATTGCGGTTCCCTAGTTTCGTCCCTATAGGCTGTAAGTTAGGATTTTTATTGCGGTATCGAGTGGCGACATTTGGTTAACTTAAATTTTTCAGTTTTATTACTTAGTAGACACATATTGTATTTGCATAAAATACCATTTGATATATATCGTAAACAGACGTTGGTGAAAATTTGTAATTAAATAATCCATTTGACTGATTACCAGTTTATGAAAATTTGACAATACTTTGAATACGCTTTTATTAGCTTCATACGTATTTTAGTATGTAACGGAAACTTTGAATACGATTTTGACCTCCTTCAAAACGCCGGATTAACTCGAAAATTGTCATACTTATCAAGGACCGATGGCAAATTGACAATTTAAAAGAAAAAAGAAAGAAAGATATAACCGAGTTCTTTGAACTTCATTTTGACAGTCTAAAAAATAATAAATTAAATTTAGTTAAAAATCTAAAAAAGGCGCTTTTATAATAAATAAAATAAAAAAATAATTCATAATAAAAACGCGGGGCGCTCTGCCATATCTTTCGTGCTATACCTAGTTAAAAAATATATTACTTTTATTTTGATTTAATTATAAAAGTGCATTTTTTAGTTTTTTACTACATTTTGTTTAGTAGAGATTTTACTCATAACAGGATTAGGTTAGATTTTATGTTATAGATATTTGCGCAAGGAAAATATTTTCTGTTTTTCTTCAATAATTAGGCAAAAATATCGTTTGTCAGGTTGACTTAGGTAAATAAGTTTTAAGAGAATTTGGTTACCAAACCTATTTTATTTATGATGAAACCATATTAATAAGCGTTCATAAAAAACTTGAAACTTATTTAACATCGTTTCATTAAAGTGAACGCCAAATACTTATGCCTTTAAACTGTTAAATTTTTCAATAATTCAGAATTGAAAGTTCTATAACTCCATAGTCAATACCATCAATTTAGAGAGCAAGGAAGCAAGTCAGTAAAGAGTCGATCAACGTTGTGTTTCTTTTGGCCCAACGGAGTCGACGCTAACGAATCCTTTGTATCTCATATCCTGTTGTATTGTGGGTTCGACACACCAACAGTCAAATATAATCGGAACTCGTTTTCGTTATCACTAGTTCTTTAGGAAATGAATTGAAATAATACATCAACCGAACGTAATAACATTTTGTACTTTGTCACGGTTAATATATAAATCGCGTTTACCAACCATAACATTTACCTCCAAAAACGTAAGTACCATTTGGTACTACTGTTACTAAATTATTCAATTATAACAACCTAATTCCTATCGATATTATAACGCATTTATCTGTATGACTTTTTATTAACTCTTTGTCAATTAAACGTTTTATAAAAAAAGTCACACACTCATAGCCTTAAGTGGGATTCCCCGTGTGGTGGGTGCCATGGACAACACAAAAGACAAGAGCAACACACAAGATAAAATCATTCAAATTTCCACCACTCTCGGAATCGAACCTAGGATCCTTGGAACGGTGATCCGGCATGGTAAGCATTGCGCCACGCAGGTCGTCAGAGGTTGATGATGTTTCAAGTTGAACGTAAATTATAGGATGGTTACGTGTTAAATGTTTTATTTCAGTTATACGAGTTTGTAGGTACTGTGCGGTGTGAGCTTGGTTTGCGATACACGTTCTATTTGCTCCTCGTCCTGTTAGGTTTCCAATACATTTGACGCGTACCGGATCAGCGACTACCTACGTGCACGCGTTAGTAATGCATACCGTTATTTTACTCTTCTATATTTTATTAGCCACTGAACTGTACAATTAAATATTTAATTTTTGAAGTGACATCTTCTATAGTATCTTTGTGATTTGGAATTCGATGAAACGGAAATGACGTGCAAATCAAATGAAACGGAATCGAAAAAGAGAAAACACATTAGAAAATGAGATAAGAAGCATCGGCAAATTGGCGGCTTACGTAAGCAAAGCAAAATATCAATATTTGGACTAACAGTATTCGTTTTTTTGAAGTTTCACTTCTAGCACGTGTGAATTGCACACATTTTGTTTTTTAATTTGTGCTTTAAAGTTTATGTCTGAATATTGGGGCGGTCAAGTATACCCTCCTTCACCATTTATGAAATTTAGTTGAATCTTTGAACTTAAAATTTTGGAGAGATGGTTCACTCCAATGATATATTATAATGTCATTGGTTCACTCTTCATCCTACCGTGTTCATAGAGTGGACAGACTGATGACTCTTTGGTGTACGTTTTCGTAAACACAGCCAACGTCACACGTATATGGGAGCTAAACTAAACATTCCGTTTAATCCCCGTCACCAGAGATATATCGCACGGAAACATGGTATGCAAGGCGTGTTCTATTTATTTCACGTACACATTTCCAATTCATCAACCGCATGGCCACCAAAGTGATTGAATGACTATTGGAAAACTACTCGTAGTTAGTTCACCGTAGTGGAATTCGAATTTTAATTTTGGAACTATGTATTAGCTTCCGTTGGTTACAATAATTACAATGCATCTAAGCCTTTGTAAAATGGATCCATCAAAAACTATTTTTGTGGTAAGTTGTGGGTACATTTATTACTTTTCTCTATGGGGTACATGTAGCGTTTGTTATATCAATCGGTTTACAAAATATTTATAGGTACTATTTTTCTTATTGAATCCCATCTAAACATCATCAAAACACATCGAGTGTGTGTGTGTGAGAGAGTAGGCTTTCCTAAAGCCAAGTGTGGACGACCGCCCACACTTGGCTAGTTACATTATAAATATGAAAGTACCAGTATTTATTTCATATTTATGTTTATATATATATATATATTATATCATATTTATTTTATATTTATGTTTATACCTTTATTTATGTTTCGTCGCTCATGGATACCGTATCAGTATCACCCGATTCGCATGGGATGCAGATCGGCATGGGTCATTTGGCACTTGGCTCCCGTGGAAACCGTAACGTTCAACCACCAACCAGTGGCTGTGTGGTCGGTGCGTTCAACAGAGTACCGTGAAGAGAGATTTCCTGTACTTGAAGTGATACTTCTGTTTTGAGAACACATCTGGTGCGTTGAGTCCCTACGCGCACATTAGGTGAAACTTTACACTATGAAATTCAAAAGTGGAAGTTGTGTTTATTCCACAGCAAGAGATATAATTGGCGAATACGATTACTCACGTTACACGTCCAGTAGCGTTAATCGCTTAAAGCAACCGTCTTCAAAGTCCACTAAGAAGTTTCGCTTCAAAAAAGATACACGAGCATGACAAATAAACTGTATTCACTGACCCAGAACCTTTCCACAGGATTTGTTGAGTTTTACCTGAACGAAAGACTTCGCCGTTCAGTACTTGAAGTACGGAAATGATTGTAACAAATTGTTGTTGCGGTAACCAACCTAGTGATCGGTTCTTCTTGATGTTATCTAGATTGACGCTATTGGTTTCTCAAATACCAATATTGAGTCAGCTTGTATATTTTTTTACCGATCATCGTAAAGTACCTGGTAAATGTTAAAGGTACTTCGTTACCAAATATCAAAAACGCAGGCAATTTGAAATCTTAATAACATGAGCCACAGTAGTCCCGTGACGAGACAACTGTGACATACCTACTGGGAATATTTTTAAATTTTTCAAGGCAATTAAAAATTAATAATCACTTGCTTCGGTCAAGAAAAAATCGTAGAAATACCTGCACACTTGGGTGTGTTCTGCCTATTTGCACGTCATCAACGTTGGCGGATTCTGGAGAGTACCTTTTAGATATTGATTATATCTGGATTTTAGGCATTGTGTATCATATAAATAGATATCTAAACATTGATGCGTGGATATTATCAACAATATGCTGCATAACTCCTGCCTCTCTCGTATGTTACGTGAGCAAGGTATGCAAGGCGTGTTCCATTTGCTTCAGAAGCTACTCGGTTTCTAATGCACCTGATATATCTTGCTGTGTACAACCAAGAATTCTCTGTGTAGGCCGTAGGCATAACACAACAATACTCGTATGTAAAGGAAGTATTTTTAGCTGAATTGTGTATGAAAGCATTATGTTACAGAGAAACTTAAATTAAAAACAATTGCGGAGCAGGTAGTAGTGAGGCGATGCAAAATCAGGTAAGGTTGGATAAGAAAAGGTAAAGAGAGCAGAGGGAAGGAGACGACATGAGACGAGGAGGAATCAGCCGTAAGCTTGCGTACTTATGAATTAAAAAGATTTGAATTATTTAACCGTATAGTTTTAAAAGATATCCAATCTTTCATATTTGGGTTACAATTCAGAATTTAATTGGTAGCAAAATACGAGTAATTCCGAGTGAACTTTTATATCGCCTGCTAAAGTTATGCTTGAAAAATTGTCAAGTAGGTACTAATTGAGTTCAGAAGTTAAATATTGATAAAATTTGTGACTTTTTTGATGTAGACTTGGTCGGAAAAAAAATTTGTTTCAAATTTGAAAATTGAAAATTAAAATTTTATTGCTTTTATAATAATTTAATATCCTTTCAAGTAAAAGTGGTATCAAAGGTAAGTATGTAAAAATCATTGAGGGTAATTAAGAATGGATTCAAAGTTATTAATTCAAAGTTAAAGAGGCGTAAAAACGGCTCTACTTCTTATTTATTGCTCGTGTCCATTGTCTACGGTGACCACTTGCCATTAGGTGGCGTGTATGCTGTTGTACAAGCTTTTGAGGCCACAAAAATTGTTGATTTGACCACACAAAACGTAATGAACATACGTACGTACAACATAATACTGCACTTTTTACTTTTTTTTATGGATTTCAGTTATAACGGGTATATGCAACACTCTTCCGCTGTCGCCCATGACATCAGTGATCGACCCAGAAAAAGACTCAAATCAGGAGTAGAATAGTTAGTTCAGTCAGCAGAGGGTGTTATTAACAATGTTAGTTGGTCAGATCGTTAGTACATTTAAGTAATAGTTCAAGGAGTGCAAGTTAGTCCTGTTTGTGCTAGTAGTGTGCCTGTGCTGGTAGTAGCCCAATTAGTAATTGTTAGTACCTAAGAGTCTCTTTCTAATTCGGTCACAGAACAGTTGGACACATATTCGGACAGGTCAGTCTGTTTATAGATAATTAAGTGGTCAATAGTGCTGATGTGAGTATTGTGCAACAGTTTGATGATTCTTATTATATATACGTACCTATACAATAAATACTTAAACGTCTGCATACGTAACAAGCTCGCAATTTTTTCCCCTGTAAGTTAACAAACAAAATGATTTGCGTCGTCGCAAGCCTGACAGAGATTTATTTGCCCATTTTAGGTTCGGATGGCTCATCCCGGCCTCGTACTGCACGCTCCATACAAATTGAAAATCAATGAACCTTAGAATTCAATTTAATATGAAAATCCATTCTACTCGTAAGTTCTAATACAACCGCCATAGGCAAATAAGACGTCGACCGATGCTATGAAATGTCTTTGTACTTGTAGTTGCTCGACGAAAATTTTTCCTTCATGTTGACATTGTCGATGTTAAAACAATTTCCGTTGTTTTGATTCACTTAATACATTTATGAAGCAATTTACTTTTGCAAAAGGTTTAGAGATAACAGGTTTATAACATCTACATATATTTTCATTTGATTATTCGGTAGCTTCATCGATCGACTTCACTCAGACATACAAAATATTATTTCAGTTGGATTTCCATAATTCTGAAACTCGTTGAGATAATAAACATTGTATTGTTGAAGTTAACGAAACTTCAGTAAGTTATCATAGGTACCTTCTAAAATTTCTGAAATATTTTGGGAATTACATTCTTCTGAATGAAATGAATTCTGCCTACACGTTGCTACCTAAAACGAATTTAGGAATCTTCGTTAATGCAACCGAAACACCGATGTGTTTCTGGCCGCAACATGTAAAAACATTTCAGTTAAACTTTACAGGAAGCGCCGTAGCTAGCCAGGCGGGTAAAAAATAACCGCCACGCATGTGTACCGTTGGGATTAAACTGCAATGGGCAATAAAGACCACAGCGCTCCCCGAAAAGAGGCACCTATCGCCATAGCCGTGTCTGTTGATTATACAGAGGTGCGCTTGGTCACAATAAGAATCTACGGGGTTTAAGTATATACCCCAAAAGTATGGATCAGTTACTTTCATACGCAATAAGGATCTAATACTATATTTACTATAATTAGATATATCTACATTTTTATATTTTATAATTGTTTAGAAATTTATATTCATTACAAAAGTTTGTAATAACCACAACTATCTAGGTAGGTATTTCATATATGTACATACATTTCAAAGCATAAATTCTGACAGTCACTCGCGGCGTACTTGATCAATCTTGGAATATTCACGTAAGCCTTCACAATTTCCTGTACACAAACTGTTAGAGGAATTGAAAAGTTTTGCATTGAAAACTTTTCTCATATAACACGTACGAGATATTATATTGCGGCTACACTACGCTCGAGAGTTTGAACTTGTGTGTTGACGATCAATCGTGATTAATCAGGAACTTGCCTCACTTGATTATATGGGCGTTATTGCTTCAAAATGTTGTGAATTTTGGGCGAATAACTTTGCCAACCTTATTGCAGTTGGGTTTTCAGTGCCAGGATACTTGATATTTATTACCTTAGTGTAATAGTCGTGGTTATATTATAGTGTAATACCTAGTCGTGATTATGATAAATATGCCCAGAGAAGTTTATTTTCCATCTCTTTTCTATGAGAAATAAACCTTTTAATAACTGCAATAGAAATAAAATACAAGTGTATCGTCGAAATTCCCAAATGATAAAATGATTTTGAATTTGAATATCTCAACTTTAAGAACGTTGCGGAGAACTCGTAGCTACGCAGATTTATTCGCAATATTTTCCATTGCTGAAACATGCTAAAGTTAGCGTGCAGGTTTCAAACTCTGTCACACAAAAATTCTATGTATATTAATACAATTTTAGTAAGTTAAAGTAGCTCTTTGGTTACCTTTAGAGCAGTTCAGTAGTTTTTGCAACGGAACCTTTAAAGAAAAATATTTTCTTCACGAAGCCCTAAAATAATGAAAACCTATTGGCTTCAACCCATTGATGGCCCACTACAGAGCACGGGTCTCTCCTCATGCCTGGGGAGGACTAGAGCATACTCCACATTCTGCTCCAGTGCGGATCGGTGGAGTTGAAAAGAATACATAATAATAAAATAATGTACTTTTAACATTGACTTATTATTACTAACTTTTAATAAGATATTTTTACTTTAAGTTGAAATATTAAAAAAATCATTGAATTTTACTCTGTAACCTTATTATAATCCCTTTACTATTATTTTTATTTATGGTCAATATTTTTACGGAGCCCCTACAGAGATTTTTCGGAGCCCTAGGATTCCGCGAAGCACACTTTGAGTATGGCTGCTTTACGTTGACAGAAATCCTACCTCTAGTGAGTGACAAGCGTGTCGGGCTATCTTGAAGAACGTGGACAATAGAGGAAAAGCGATATACAAGGCATCGCACAAAATGCACGTAGTGTTGTTTTCGTTTAAAACTAACGAGTACTTTCCATAATTTTATTTGTAAATATACAATGAGTGAGCAGTTAAAAAAGAAAGGATTATAAAAAAAACTACAAGCAAAAAATTGTGAGACTGTGCTGTACACCGTTCATCAACTAGTTCCTCTGTATGAGGCCAAGCATAGAGTAGCACCCAAATTATAGTGCTCTTTTAAATCAACCATCCATCGGCCTTCGTGCGTCCATTGCTGGACTGCGGATGCTCGCGGTCTTCTTCAGGTCGTTAGTCCACCTTGTCGCAGTGCGTCCCAGAACTCCTTTCTCATCTCGTCTACATTTAGGGACCTATTTAACGTAACGTAACGTTGAATTTACAGTCCCCAATCAAGCAGACAAGCCATTTCCTATTACTAAGTTTACAGTCGACACAAGCGGTCAGGCAATGGTAAGTGGCCACCGCTATTCATGTACATCTGCAACATGAAGGGCGCTTCACAAGCATTGCAGGTCAAGAAAGAACTAGTAAATTAACCCTTCTTAACCGGATCCCCAACTTTTGCAATTTACATTTACAGATATTTATGTCGCACTGCAGGAAATGGTATCATTCCCCGCAACACGAGAGGCCTGTGGAAAATAACGAAAGATTTCGACTTCGTTTTATTTTCCACATCCAATTTAAAGTAACAACAATAATAACTCAATAAGCGATATTTGTACTTTAAATGAAATTCGACTGCTTCGACTTTTCGTCGTTTAAACGATTGGGTGTACCGTTTTGTAATAAGTAGCTGATTGTATACTGACTGTGCTTAGTGCATTCTAAACATTAACTTACACATATTTGATCTAAATAAATAAAGTTTTGAGGTTTGATTGACCTGTATTTCGACGAAAACCTCTGAGCTACTTGTTTTATTATACTCGACAGAGTCCTAGCGGGAATCTTCATTTCTCTCCATACTATTTTTGTTTCCTAATGGGGCTTCGACGAATTCGGGCTTTAACACCAGTAACAGCCTTTATAGTTCTAAAAGCACGCGGCCTCCCTAATCTTTTATGATCTTTGATAGAGGAAGTTTTGGTATATCTGTTAATAGTACGAAATACGAACGTACGGCTAATAACAAGCTGTTGAAGTGTCTTGAATATGACCGATGGCTCTTACGCACTTTGTGCAAGGCAATCACTGCAATCCTATTTTATGTATCATCCTTCCATAATGTAGTTGGATAACAGACACGACAAAGATAATTAAAATGGCGGGAAATGGAAAGAAGTTTTTAACATAGTAAACGAGTGCTAAATTCAAACTAATTAAATGGTTGATAAAACAAAAAATTCTATGTAACAGTATTTAAGACCAGTAGTTATATTGTGTATGTCTAATATATTACATGGTATCTAATATACCTGTAAAGTAAAGAGCAATCATTGCTCTATACTCAAAATATGGCACGTTTTATAAAAAACCACTACATTTAGAGAAAATTTCATTAGTTGCTTTTGCCCCACAGTTGCATTTGCCCCGGGTGACCTTAATTGTTTTAATAATAATGAAAAACTATAATCATAGATACGTAAATATAATTGAAACTTATAGGTAGAAATACCGTTTACAGTTGAATATGGAGTAACAGTTTACTATATATCACAAAATATGTCTTCTAGCCTTATATAAACCCTCATATATATAAACCCACAGACCATTTAACCAAAGTTAAGTGGTGTGTGAATAAACCTTATTTATTTTTATTCTGCAACCAATTAATTATAAGGTAACAATTTGATCACATAGGTAGGTACCCTATTAACATTCAACCGTAAATCTAGATGTGGTTATTTATCATTCAACATGGCTATGACATAATACTACTAATAATACATATAACAGACTCAAATTACACTCTGTATCGCTGATGTAGCTGTCATCGAATGATTAGTGGAGTGGTGAGGATGTGGCAAAGCATTAATTAAACGTCATAATTATCGTTCTGTTAGAGGTATACAGTCGTCGCTCTCTTGAGTCTTGTCACGCCCATTTGATACTCAAGGCATGAACTGTGAGGCAATTAGACTCCTATAATTGCTATGTTAATTACAGACAGTATTCGTGTTACTTTCTCATCTTGTTATTCCGACCGTTCCGCTGGAAAGTAAACATAAATTCGTTCGCTTTTAGTAAAGACTAATTAATAAGTATGAGGAAGATTACAGGGAGACGGCTTGGCAGCAAATAGTTTCAACAGCTATAGAAACACGAAACGGTACGGGATTCGCAAAACGCACGAAACGAAATTAAAGAATAACATTTGTGTTCACATCAGCACATGTTTACCCGAAAATTGATTTCGGAATGAAACAATCAGAGAAGCGTCAATAAACCAAAATGTTATGTTTTATCGAGTTCGTTAGTCGCCATACGATATTTTTGAGTACATCGCCTGTGTTATTTGCAACAATAAAACATGCGTTGCAGAATAATAATAAAAAATTGCACGTAGTTTAAATTTCCTGTATATTTATTTATTCGAGCGATAAAAATCGCGATTGTTGTAGGTACCCACAAAATTTATTCGCGTTAAGTGGTTCGTGTATTGACGCATTATTTATAACCTTTACTTAATTGACTTTTAATTCGTGTTGATGTACGAATTAGACCGCTCTTTGTGGTTTGTTCTGTTTAGCTAGTTAGCTGGTAGAAAATGCAACCACAATAAGTAACCCATCTGTAACGTAAAAAATATTTTAGTGTGGTTGATAAAGCTTAATAAAATAAGTAAAGATAGGTTAAAGTCATAAATCACCATGCTAGTGTAGTTTATTGTGTGGCTTGGCTATTGCATGAACCATGAGATATTTTCTTATCACAAGCTGATGACATGGTAATCTCTGTGCAATAGCTGCGAAATGCCCCAGACTCACATTTTGCCGAAGATGTAGAGGGTTTAAAGATATAAGGCTAGTAGAATCGGGCCTTGTAGAATCTGGGGCTTGGTTCTTCATGAGATCTTATAACTTTTTATACTATAGCGTTTATAAGTCTTGGTTTTTAAATAAAACGTTTTTGTGGGATGACTTATTAGGATTTAAAATCACGATTATACTATACTAGAATTATTTTTAGTCAATTAGGTACTTACCTAAGAGTTGTTCATGCTCAAGACAAGTCATGTCTGTCAAATTTGACAGCGTGGAGGAAAAATGCCCCCTCAGAGAAGAGATCTCAATTCACTTTTGGGTCGCTATGTTGTTCCTTAAAATTTAGCCAAAGAGATAATGACTTGGGCATTTTTAGGAAATAAGATAGTAAACGAGCATCACCCTTCAGCTGCCGCTCATGACAACTGTGACCGTCACAGAATAGGACTCAAATCACGACTCGGATGATTAGTCAGTTTACAATTAACGGTGTTAGAACGTTAGTTGGTTAATTGGTTAGTAGGTGTGAGGACTGCGGCAGCGGCAGGGACTGTTAGTGATAGTTAGTCCTGTTAGTAGTTCTGCTCTAATTCGGTTATAGATGTGTTGCTAGTGTAGCTACCCTTGAGGACAAAGATGTTCGCCTCTTAACGTGCAACTGGACCACACATATTTTTGTCAAGGTTACACACACAGCTTATTAAGAGCGTGTATTGCGAGTGAATATCACTATCACATAAGATTAAGTTCAACGGGAACAGTATTGTGTGTCATGATTCATAGCACGCAGCTTAAGTGTACAAGCTCCACTATGCACTATAAATCAGGGCGCGAGATTGCACATTCTCTGCGCTTAATGTTACCTGCGGTGTTGTTGTGTCGGTTTATTATGTTTTACTTAATAAAAGTACAGAACCATGTATGAAGGTAATTTGGGTAATATGGGTAGGTCTATGTATGTTAGGTACGTAGAGAAGGTATGTATAGAAATAGTTTTATAAACACTTTTTACATTTTATTATTATAGTCAATATTTTAAGAAAAGAATCAAAAATTTGAAAGGCTTGAAGTCAATTAAAAGTTAAAAGTAATAATTAATTATATTATGTAAAAAATTGAGCCAATTTGAATCAAGTTCCCTGGTAGGTACTTACAGTTGTTTGAAGAGTAATAAAAGAATACCATCATTAAAAAATAAAATAATCGTTAAAATCTCTTCGTCGTAAGATAAAATAGAACTCCCTACAACCTGTCCTATTGATCTGGGTTGAAAAAGCCACTTAGCTGCCTACTCATTAGAAAAAACATATTTTATGAAAATATAATTGTTGCCTCAGACACAGCGATTCTTAAACCCATTATTATTTTAGTATTATATTCAAACTCTTACAACTTTGGCCTAACAAAATTTAATCTGGTCGAAAAGAGGTTGGGTATCGTTCGTAATAATATAAAGGACCGGAGTAAGGGAGGGGCGGGGAATAGCTGATCAGTAATATTGCTTAATTACGTTCTCGAACCTTCGGCCGTATTTCAAAGTAACTTATTAATAAAAGAGATTAAATAAATATAACGAGTTCTTACCCGCTCGGTGGTATCTACGGGAATTCTGTACGCTACTCAAGCTCAAGTAGCGGAATATTTGAGGCGTGTACTTATCCTTATTATAGTTATTTGCACGATACTAAAACACATTTTATTTAAATTTAGTCTACTTGTCTTTCGTTTGTCCGGGGTAATCTCTGGAACGGCTGAACCGATTTTAATAGAACTTTCAACGGAATATAGAATAGTCTATAGAGCAACATATAGGCTTTTTCTTCCGGCATTTTCACGGGATCGGGATTTACGCAGGAAAAACTCGTACCTAAACAGAGTCGCAGCCATAGCTAGTTATAAACAAGAAAGTATGCTTGATTTGTCATAATACTCCGCAAGCAATAGAATGCCGTAATTTTTTTGGACATTCATACCTCTTTAGCCTGTCTTCCTCGACTGGCAACGCATCGTGATGTCTTTGGTGTCATTGATCGGTAAAGCCGTTTCTGAGATTACCGGTAATAATCGCACAGGCAAACAGACAAAAAAAATACAATATAAAAATTAAATAATAAAAATAAATAAATAATTAAAAATAAATAAGTAATTGTAAAGGGATCTTTTGCTTTATAAATTTTTTTAATAATCGTTTTTCTCAAATACGAGTACAAGACATCGTTAAGAGACATTGGTAAGAGTTATATTATTATAATATAATTATGATAATTATGTTTTTTACATACAACATTTACCTACATGCTGTTGCTTGTTGTCTCGCTAACTAACATTCTTTTTTATTCAAATGTACTTCATAACAATGTACGAGTATGTACCAGATATGAGAGCTTTGCCTAAAAGCTTTTTAAAAGCTTTGGTTTCATAGGGCTTAAATGTACATAGATGCAGTAGATTATATTTTTACGAAATTAAATTTTCTTTTCGCTTAAGATACAATATTCAGTTTTAAATACAAAGCAAAAATCTTGTTTATTGTTTAGTTTTAATTCTAAAAGCTTTTGAGGACAGCGAGAGAGCAGGATCAGGTTAATTAGGCGTCGTTTGTGCTTATTCCGTAATACAAAAATGTTAGGAGCGCTAACTTTAGAAAATGCTATGATTGTAGAAAAAAATTTTCATTCATTTTGTAGTCAGTAAGAAGTTTTATTTTCTTATTCAGTTGGAACGAACAACGATATTTTGGTATTCTAAGTGATGCGTTTGTTTACACTTGAGAGGAAACCCAGACCCAGTAGTGGGAGTGGGACAGTGATGGGTTGTAATGATGACCTTAATAAATTCTAGCTTCAAAAATTATAAATATGTTTATTCCCTCAAAAGAAATGAATGTATTATTTATTAACAAAGAGTATTCCTTATGTTGAGAGCACTCCTGTTCGTTACTTGAGTTATTTACCCCCACAATAGGTAAATCTAATAAATAAAGTTTGAAATTTGCGTACGCTCGTACGTGAAAATTCACTGAATCATTACTGTACGTTGTATAATAAAGCTTGAAAGGGGACCGCCTGGTTACATCGGGATTAAATTACCTTTAATTTCGGTGAATGATCCAGAAAACATGATGATATAAAGTTTTCACGAAGCCTTAATAAAACAGACGAGCGCGGCGGGCGTTACGCGCCTGTCAAACTGTGTGTTGCCTTGTTATGAATTTGACGTCTTGTCTTTTCGTTATGCTTTACATCACTGCTTCATGTTGGTGTCGAAACTCATATTTTATGTTTGCTGGTACTACCTTTTGGATGATTTTTTACTCCTCTTTTATTAAGTATTTGATATGTACAAATTATAGTGCTTTATGATAATAAATAAATAATAAATAATAAATAAAAAATATGAAAAGTTAATTTGTAGAAATAGAAAATGTTAGAACTGTCAGAGATAAATTAGGTTAAAACTTAAGATTTTTTTTCAAAAAATTGGCATGGATATAACATAAACAGCTATGTATTGTAGAAAACACGTTTGTAATAAATTATAATGATTCATGTATGTATGTATCTCTGTTGCGAAACTATACCTTAGAGAATTGCGAGTAACAAAAATTCCGGCACGCGTTACACTGCATTCGGGAAAGTAATCCGCGAAGAAATACGGATGCTACCTACTGGTTCCACATTTGTAACTGGGAAATCTCCATTTTTCTTTGACTAGCAGTCGTTTCAAAAGCCACTGACTCCCTTGCGAGTCGTCTGGAGTCGACACTCATAAAAATTCGCCGCGCGGAAGTTTCGCTCTAACGTGACACGTTACGCCGAAAGCGAGGATTCGTTATAATATTATTTAAAGGACAGATTTAAGGCAATCCAACGATCGCTCTATAACATATTTCAAAGAGCATGTGATAGTCTGATTTATAAGAATAGGGTAGGCGAGGCACATTTTACCTTTTGGCATTTTTATCGCCTTATTATTTTACTACTTCAATATGTTAAATCTGAGTAGCTTATAGTCAAATTTATGTTGCTTTAAAATTACACGAGTTCGTTTAATGTCAAAAAAACTTGTTTGGTTGGAAATTAATAAAATATCTTTATTTCTATTATAGGTATATAACTATATATATTTCTTATTATATTATACGGTAAATAGTTTACATTAACGTTAATTTTTGAAAGTAAAATATTGGAAAAAAACAATGAATATTTCTAAAAAATACTTATGAGCGCCTGCAATATGAAATCCAAAGAAACAGCAGGTTTAAAACTATGAATTAACCTTACAAAGGTGAACCGCGTAGTTTTCTCCAGAAATAATCATCTGTAGATTTTTCTCAAAGCTCGCAAAAGTGTTAAAGTTTGCCTTCGCTTCCTTAATTTATTTCAGTGCAGCGCAAGTGCGCGTACTTTTTCCAATTCCATTTTCCGGCTAAAATAAAGACAACTGGACTAGTGTCTTGGAAATTTTCTCACTCACTCGCCAAATTTTAATGAGGCATCGTTTCGATATTTCCTTATTCAATGTGAAGCAGCAAATTAAAACGCATTTATTACTTGTGTTTCGTATAACATTAAACTGCAAAGATTTATGACTGCAAAATAAATATATATAGGATAAATACTTACTCCAATTACATAAATCTCGCGATTCGTTTCGGTGTAATTTAAGATGAAAAGTAAACACTGTTTATTGTTACGTTTCGGTAATAAATAAGCATTAATTTGGGCTAAATACTGCTCTTTTGACCTGAATTCAATTTGTCATTTAAAAATAACAAAATGTAATATAACATACTCTACATAGTTAATTATATAACTATGTAGAGTATGTTATATTACATTTTGTTACTCTACATAGTTATATAATTAACTATGTAGAGTTCAATGGCAGTCGCTGATAATTTAATTTAAATTGCTTTTCAATCTAATACATTCTATATCATAAATAAGTTAAATTAAGAGTTAATGAAAACTTTTCGAACTTCGATATTAATCAACAAAAATTTTTTTAATAAGACAAAAAATATCGTCATTGAGATAATGAATTTCAACGGTTTATCACATTATGTATGAGTTCAGTCAACAAGCTGTAAACTGGCATACTTTTGCAGTGTATTAGGTGTGTACCCCTGCTTATTGCGCACTCTGCTGAATCAACGGACGATGCTACGGCGAACGGTAGGTACTTCCTCTTGGAGGCTGTCACGCTGTGTGCACGGGGCTAAATTCTCCTTATATCTTTATTTCGCAAGCACCTGTCTTCTAGAAACAATCATGATTTTTCCTTATCCGTTGCGCATTCGGGTAATAACGTGTTGATGATGTGGATATTGAACGACAAATATGTCCATGTCACCATTGCAGGTAACTGTAACACTAGTCCGCTACGCAGACGGTAATTAACGTTAAAACTATCTGATTTATCAATTCGGGATTTTATAATTTAATTTTAATATGTATGTACACGAGCTAAAATAAATGTTCATTGCATGCGGTATTTCAATTTCGAAGAGATTGATGGTAATTGATCCGTAGAAATGAAATTAAACCTGTGTTATTCATTTCGGACTAATTACAATGTCGACATTGGTTAGGTACCTACATAGAACTTGCCACAGAGCAAATAAAGCGGTCATTATGCGGTTACATACATATTAATACAGTTTATATAATAGTAATACGGGGTAAATATCTGATTGTAACTTTCAAATATAATAATGAATCTTCATAGCTTGTCCACTGATTATTAATAAATAATCCTTTTACTCACGACACTTCTAATTAGAAGTGTCGTGAGTAAGAGGTAGCTGGTAAGTTGTGATTTGTAGTAAGGTGATGTTAATGCCAACCTAATGTTGTGTTACATACAAGAATTATATTCGTGAAAATTAAAATAAAATTATGTTACAATACTGCTATAAAATCAGGTAAGACGTGAATTAATCCGTTTTTAGTTAAGTTAAATTTTTCATAACAAATTCTATTCCAAAGAACAATCGATCCTATATTTATTAACTATTATCACTTAATATCGTGCCAACGCTTCTATTTCCTGGAATCAAAATATTATGATATAGAATGCTTCATTAATTTAATATGCTTAGCATCAATTTTACCTCGTTCATATAAAAGACAGACCGTCTTAATATCCAAGTTCATATAATATCACGAAAAGGCTTATATATAATAAGTAATAATAACAATATTTAATTAATGTATCATAAATACAGCCCTGTTGCGAGACTAGCGGATACTAAGGAAATTGAAAGAACTTTGACGTTTAATTTTAACTTTGTTCAGAAATTGACATATTCTGTTTGATGTTTGAAATATTATATCTTCTTTTAATGTATGTAGAGAAACTGAACAAATATGGGACGGATTACAATAATAACACACAACCGTGGCTTTGATGGAAAAATATTTTAAGGCTCATTTATAATTAAAATGTTCCACTGCTGGGCTGGCTGAGAGGAATTCATAAGACAAAGAAGACATTCACAATACTGTCATCTAGATAGTAATTAATGCCACTGGTTTGATATATTGTCATGTCATTTATATGCACAATGAACACCATAGGACATAGGAAATACCCTTGGGGAACGCCACAATTAATAGGTTTCATATGTAAACTGCAACAGCCGACTACGACCTTAATATGTCGCTCAAACAGAGATCTGACTACAAAATCACATAACTTCCTGTATTTCATGACGAGTGTGTTGGCCGTTCGTCTTATCTTCTCGCTAACGGGGAAAATCGCTATAGATCTGTAATTAGCTGGGTCACTGATGTAGCCCTTTTTAGGGATGAGATGAACGAGAGCAAAATTTCACGATGATAGTTGCTGAATAAAATATTTGTGATGACGTTGACAGACAGACGGGGCAAAAACATCTGTTTCTACCATTTGACCTAGAAACCATTTTACATTTATAAATAAAACTGAAGTGTCTGTCTCTGATTGAAAACAACTGTGTTTTCTCAAGTGCTTATTTATAGTTAAACGATTCTAAAACACAAACAAACTTTTTATTAATTTTTGTCTAACTGTCTTTCTTTCTGTTTGTTCAAGCTTACCTCCCAAACAGCTGAACCAATTTTATTGGGACTTTCACTACAAAATAGAAAAGATTATAGGGCAAATTTGTTGTACCAGAATTCCCACAGGACCGTGATTTACCCGGAAAACTCTCACATAAAAAAAGTCGCGGGGTACAGCTAATTCATTATAATTGTATTGGCTTAATTATTCCTTACAACGAAGTATAAGCTAATACTTGATGAAATAAGTTACGTAATGCTTCAAGAAGCCCAATGAATTCACGATAAGCAAGTTAGAATACGGCACTAGCCTGGTTAGCCAGTAACCGCAAGCTACAGGCTACAGAACATTCGTCTGCCTTCTGAAGCTACGAGTATGTAGTGCTTTTAGTGAGCAAGTTGTGTAAAGTGACATTAACACATTAGGCATGTATGGTAATGTCTTAGAACATGACTGTAACCAATACGAATTCTGCTATGCTCAAGTAGGTACTAACTTGAGCAGAATTTACAAGTTGTTGGTTTATTTTTTATTAATTATAAGATAATGCTTGACCACAATCCCACCTGATGGTAAGTGGAGTGGAGTATTGTGTTTCTTTAAGTACTTTTGTTTTTTTTGATATCTTGATAATTAATTATTTTGTTTATAATAAACGGATAAAGTTGGATTATTCAAAGATTTCCAGACTTTTCTTATTTTAATATACAATTCTCAAATATAAGAAAGATATGTTACTTTTAAGATATTCTAACTTTATGAATGTTATAAGAAACATCAAAAAAATTGTGGCGTCATGGCAACCACATCCCACTGTCACGTTAAGCCTAAATCACGCTATTGATGTTTTCTACACCGCTCACATGATATTCAAGTTCCGAACTTGAACAATATTTTCATTTTACTTACTTCAGCTAAATAACAATTTAACCTCAGCTTTATTATTACAACATTGTACTTAATACTGATTTTGAGATCAGCCTCTTGTTGGTTGGTGTGAGAGTAGCAACAAAATTTGGTGCTCGTCCAAATCTTTATAGTGAATATTCTCTGACCGAAAATGAAAATGAACAGCTTTTGCAATCCATTATAAACTGTGGCTGCGTACACAATTGACGCGGCCAGCTGGAACTTACATTACAATAAGGCCATAAATAAAATTAATTTTATTTGTCTACTAGCCACCTTTCCTTACATCAGGAAATGGTAATTGAGCAGTGTCAAAACTGTACGGTTGAAAATAACAGAACAATAATAAAAGAAGTGTATGCTCGACATCCATCATTTTTATTCAACAGATTGCTATTTTTTGTTTTAATATCCGACAAACAAGCATACCTACCACCAGATGGTAAGTGGTCACCGTCGCCTATGGCCATCAGTAATACCAAAGGCGTCCCTGATGCTTTGCCGTCTGAGAAAGAACGAGGAGGATATAATAAAATTTTAATAGGCCTCCAGGTTAATAATATCTAGTTCTGTATTACAAGTTAGATCTTTCAGAATAATGGCAAGAAATTTGCTTCACATTGCTAATAAAAATTGGTCTAGCAAGTCTTGATCTTGGTCTGTCAAGCATCTCTGGTTGATACCTGCAATATTAATACAAAATCACCATATACCTTAAGTCCTAAGGGCACATAGAACCCTTGTTATTGTTAGGTGGTAGTCATTGAGCGATCTTGGAGACGATCGGGTTATTTAAAAACTTCTGACAATTGGGTCAGTCTATTAATATTTTCCCAATCTTCCCTGGAATAGCATGGTAGACGCACCAGGCTGCTCTCAGCAGAGACCGATGACATGCAATGAGATTAATGGTTTAAAGCCGCAACTAAAAAATCAGTTTGGTGCAAAACGTTTTAGCTATAATATTTTACGTATAAAAACGAGAGCGATCCGTAAAAGTGATAGCCTGCAAACACGAGTACATAAACGCGGATAGCGACCGTATTGATACTTAACCGCGCATAATATTTGGCATTTTCACCAAATTTGCGTCATCATTTTGTGCCAAATGCCGAATTCGATTCCCCTCGTAGACGCGAAGGTCTATTTCCATTTTGAAATGTTGGCCAAAAGCTGAGGATTCAAGTGTGCTGCCGGAATATTTGAATATTTTAACATCAATGAACTGTCACTGAAATAGACAGTGAATTCAATGTTAGCCGCAGAAAAGATAAATGTCATGTGTGAATTTAAAATCAATTTTAACTAACAGTTTGCGAGTATTCTTTCGTATAGCGTAGAAGCGTACATACCTGTGGGAGAAGGTTACAAAGATAGATATTTGTAAGGGATTTATTCATACGCGAATAGCAAATGGCAAGTAGACACTAAGCTTTTACACGTGATGTTACAAAATACAATTATTTTTTATTTTTGTTACAATACTAGCTCTACTTACCGAGTAACTTTGCTGGTCCCATGACTAACAGTAAAGTACAAGAATCACCTACAAAACTAATGTTACTAAACATTTTAAAAAGTACAATTATAATTATTAGTTACGTACAGTAAACAAATTTAATTATGAAAATTATGTTACAAATTCAATATATAGTAGATTTAAAGAACAAAAGTAAAACACTTACGTTGATTTAAACAAGCAAAAACATTTTAATTTCCATTCGCAATAAGATAGTAGCGCGGCGGCTGGCGCAGTGGTTGTATTGCAGCTTTAATGTGCTGCGGTTTGGATTCGGTCCACATGGGGAGGTCACCATAAAAGTGGTCGAGACGCGTCGGTGTTCCTCTGCAAATTGTTTTTAGCAGCAATAAGTTTGTACGGACTCGAAACGTTTGCAGAAGGAAATTCTGAATATTTTATTCATTGTGACCGGTTTTCTGTGTCACAATTGAGTAGGACGTTTTAATGGATGTGTTCCGTGTTGGCAAAATTTTCCTCAAATGTGCGGTTATGTTATTCGATCTTATGTAAAATTTTGCAAGGTATATAAACAGTAGTTGTACATTTTTAGCAGCAAGTGTTTTAATTTCGAACAAAATTGCGCACTTATTGACTGATCCTTTTTTACCTTTGGCGGTTTTGGCTTTTACTAACTTAGTTCGCTCAATAACAAGGACTTTTTTGTCCCTTACCGTCAGAGGGAATTCTTGTCCAACATTATCTGTTTATATATGAACATAAAATAAAAAAAATGTAGGGACGATTGACAGATTCTCATTTATAGTTTACAGGAACAGAAGTCTCATTAGCTCTGAAATATGACATAACGGAAAGATTCATTTACATTGCGGAAACCCACCGGTGCGCACCGACCACCGCGGTGGTCGGTGCGGAAACCCCATCATTGCAATATGTGTACTGTTATACTACTAAGTACGGGTCGCTTCTCACAGTGTGAGTGGTACACGCCGTGGTACATATTCTACCATACTGAATAAACCTTTTGATAATTGTAAGAACTTTCAGGTTTGTAAGTTCCTTGCAATATAGTCACCTAAGAAGTGATTATAATTATTACGGATTGATTATCATTAATACGATTGATTATCATTATTACGGTACAAGAATCCAATGCGAATGTATACCAATACATACCATTTCCGTTTCTTGCGTTCAGTAGTTTTGACTACTTATACGTTGTCTATCAGTCACTCAGTAACGAAAGAGATACGAAACGGAAGATAATTGTAATTGTATATTGATAAAACCGAACTATTACTTGAAATAGAATGATATAATACGAGTGTAAATAGGAATGAAATCACGGACTGGTGTAGGTACGTGGCATCTCCGTTACAGCGCCTGACCTCCGTGGCATGCACATTGCTCGGATACTACGAACACTCAGGATTTATTTTTATATGAGTTACGATGCGGTGAGTTATTCTTTAATTTCTTTTTCTAAAACTCTGGGTTGGTTCTACACAATAATACGGAAATTTACAAAAAGATACGCTATTAATTCGTAAACAACACAATGGGCGCGGGTGGTCTAATCGTTTACAAACGATTTCTTTCAGTGCAATGAGAGGAAAAGCGTGTCTGGAAGAAATTAAAGAAGTTAGTAAAGTTAGTCAAAAGAGTTAATGAAGGATTTCGACTATTTATGTGAAACAAAGCAGGTAGGTTTCTTTATTAATTTTTAATCAAACGCTGTAATAGATCCAATTTATACTTATATTGACATGTTAGTATGGACAATTTTAGATAGATAAGGAAGTGATGTATAAGATTTTGTTTTCATAGACGTCTTTTAGTAGTAGGGGGGAGAATATATTCTCGAGTCCATACCTCCGTGCCATATTCATGGTACAATATGTTTGTTGTACACTAGATATTAACTCTAATTAATAATTTGGACAACAAAAACATAAAATGTAGAAAACCCTATTTATTTACTCGTAGGTACTTGTGTACCCTTTGGAATCTAACGTTTTTTATTATTTGTTGTGATAGCGGACACAGTATCACTAATTCTGTTAATATATAGGACAGACGGAGAGGCATATTAATAGAGTTCCTACCCCCTACCTAGAACCCCAAAAAGGACTATACACCTAATCGTGATGCTGAATGTAAATTTCTATTACTGTTTACCTATTTTCCGTAAAAATAACTTCGCCAATCATAACGGAATAACTCCTCGCGCTTCACCACCTAATAAATTTAATATCAATACACTTGTGTGTATCTATTATACTCAATATTATTTCATTGATAGAATATAGTTTCTGTTTAGCAAAACTTGGTAGTTCTCATAGCAAAACTTGAAGTTTCAGAATATTATAATTAAATGATATTAACCCCTCGGCAACAATGTGATTCACTTTGCCGTGTTTTATTAGGATACCGAGCCGTAGGGTATGTGAATGATAAATATTACCCTAACCCATGTTAATGTGCCTCTGTTGGGTACTAGTCTACACCAAAGTTGAAGTTACTTTGAAATCATTTGTATTTTTCTTATAAACAAGAACATTTGGTCTGTTTTGTTTGTTGTGGTTGGTACCTACTCAATTGACGAGAAATGTTCCACACACTGTGTTGTCTTATGTTCTTATGACCGTGTTCACCAATGTGATGCCTTAGTACTGAATTCTATGTAATCACAACCCTGGCACAAAATTGATCTATCAAATAAAATGTCTGGCAGGTAATCGAACCTAGCCCGACAGACTTTGACTATAGATCTTCACTACGAACTAATCTAATCGTACAAGTGTCCTCAAATTTAAACCGAGTTCATTTTTAGTAGTGTCATAAATAAATTTTCTTTATACTGTGCTATTGTAGATTCACGTTCTATTATTCAAAGTTATAGTTTCTACGTCTCTAGTTGGAACTTTGTGTGAATTGTTAAATTCCATTCCTGTAAAGCTATTCTGTTCCTCGGGCGTCCCTACTTCGTAACTAGAAATTAATAATGTAGGTACGTCTAGAGACTTTGTGTATATAGCCAGCTTATTAGTGTCAAGAGGTGACAGGCTAAGTAAGCATCCAACTTTCCAACCAACCATAACATAAGCATAATTACGATATACATCCTTTGTTAGATAATTCGGCATTTTGGTCTTCTCCTTGATATAGTGGACTTGATGTAGTTCATAAAAAAGATGTGAATAGCCGAAAACGAGTAGACAAGCCACCTCATGATTAAAAACTTCTTCTAAGTCGCTGCACTCTTGGGAGAGTGGTCGTGGTCATTCGGTGTTTGTGGCACGCCTCACAACTCGCCGCCATTCTTCACGAATCGCTGCTTAAGCTCTTACTCTACTCAAACTACTATGCTACTTCCATTCGTCCTAGCTTAATTGTGTCAGAATATTGTAAACAAAACGCAAAAGCGATCTGGACGTAAGGTAGATAGGTATTAGTGTGAAATGTGACCTGTCAAAATTTTCTCCGCGCCACTGCAGTTCAGCCGTGACCACGATCCATGCAACTGGAGGCCTACTACGAAAAACGAAAGTCGACGTTTCGGACGACGGATCGAACTTTTTCTTACTGTTACATGTTTCTTTTCCTATTAAAATAAATTTATATACGAAAATCGCATTGAGTTTTCTTTAGAAAAAATGCCATATGTTCACACGAAACATAATTTGGCGACCGTGATTGGTAGGAAAAAGTACGATCCGTCGTCCGAAACGTCGACTTTTGTTTTTCGTAGTAGGCCTCCTGGGCCGAAATATCGGCATACAAAAATACATATCGTGAGTACCCGTATCATAACAAAATGAGCCCCCTGATGGTAAATGTAACTACTAGGTACTAACTAATAACTTTTGAATATCATAGTAGTTAACACAAAACTTGTAGGATATCAGATTAGGTTTTCGGCAGGCAAGATTATTGAAGCAAAAACACTCGGCTTACATCATGTGACACCCATAACTATGTTTTTATCATTATTAATCTTTGTTTTAACTGCAATTGCGTTCCGGTTGGAAAGGTATGGATCTGGTTACACTTTTTTGAGATGTCTTTTTTAATCCTCAAGGGCAAGTCTGTGACCGAAATAAAAACGAGACCCTTACTAACCATTACTAAAGGCTGTTCAATTCTTAACACCAACCCATCAGTTATAACAACTAAGAGGGCTGACTGTGACTAACAGACACTATCCCGGTCCTCATACCTACTAACGAACTAACCAACTAACGTTCTTAATAACACCCTGCTAACTGGACTAACCATCCTGGTCCCGATTTGAGCCCTATTCTGGGTCGCTCACAGTTGTCATGGGCGGCAGTGGGAGTGTGGCACTGTATACTCATTTGCCATCTTAAATCCATAAAAAACTACGTTTAATAAGATTAAATATAGCATAATAAAGTATTTTACAGATAAATAACGAGTAAATTGTTCTATTAAATGTGCTATATTTATGTTAGACAGTTGATAAGCTTATAAGGATTATAAGCTTAAGGCCGTGCGCCATGTTAGCTGATATTAATTAATTTTGCTGTTGATTTCAAATTTCAGTATTACAACTTTATTTGCAATAACGTATATTTCACGGCTGTTATTTAAGTAATCATAGAGACAGATTGCTAATTATTGACATTTGATAAAATTAATGATATTTGCTAGGCAATGGTGAAATATAAGTTCCATCAAAAAAGTTGAAAACCGCTGCTACTCCCGAAAAGAAAACTAACCTTAAGAGTAGGTAGTTAGCTCTTAGATCAGTTTTTTAATTTTATCTTGATTTTTATTCGTTTTTGATATTCAACTTACCAATCTTCAATCAAAAGTCCACGTGGCTCAGTAACATAAAGACCTTTTTTAATTTTCGTTTAATTATAAAAGAAACAACTATATTATTCTATCTATACAATTCCATATAGAAATAACGTTAAGGAATTTAACTTCTTATTGAAAAAATCTCTGAACACTGACGATATCTGAGCAACACTATTTATTATTGGGCGTTCTTATAGGCAATAACTGAATATAACAATAACACTTTTTTATCCCAGATATGGCCTAACCGATTTTTAATGGTAAGAAATAAGTTCTCCGAGGCGTAATGAAGGCGGTTTTACTAGTTTCAAAATAAAGTTTAAGTTACAGTTTTATATATTCATCAAAGTCAGTAATTTAAATTTAACATTTAATAAATTGACCTAAAAGATCATTTAAGTATTCGTAATGCTATTATAATAATATCCAAAAAAGTTTTGATCCACTGAAAACGTCGTCAGGCTAGAAAGGCGGGATTTACCTAAGTAACACAGAGCTTTAATACAAAATTGGATTTCGAGGTCCATTAATTTTCAATTTGCGTGATTGCAATTTTCGAGATTTGCTCCTTCCAAGTCGTCTGGAACTACCATCCTCGGCAAAATAAGAACAAGGCTTACAGATGAGAATGAAATGAATGTTAAATCCCGTGCTATATAAAAATATATCCAGACACCAATTCTTTTCTAAGAATTACTTAAAAAAGAGAACGGTGGCAGTCTCATTATATTATACAAAGTGAATACGGAAATGAAGATTTGTTGAAACAGTTTATTATTTACATAACAAAGGCACAGATAAAAATATTAAAAGCCAATATCGTTTCATATTAATGCTGTTTACTGATTTAACTAATTACAACATTCATTTATTAAACAGAATTAATAATTGACTACTGTTTAATGAGAAGTCATAAATATTAAACTTCGTTTCGACCGTGTTTACGAGCACGTGAGTATAATTGAAATACATATGTACGAGTAGCTTATAAATACACAATAATCCTTTTGAAGTTCCTTTTAAAATTGAGCATTTCAGTCTATATTATTAATTTAAATAAATTATATACCTACGGTTACGTACGATAGCCGTTTTGTTTAACAGAAAATGTTGTTTAGTGTACCCAAGCCCGCATTGCCGAATCTCGCCGCACGATTTTTATCCTAGCGATTTATAGTCCGCGTAATGAATCCCAAACTACATGCGCGGCGGATAATTTTCCTGTGAATTCTTGTTAGTTTCTACCTAGGTCTACCTACACCTACGCACGCCGCGCGGATTTTTCCCGCTATCAAAACATTCGGGACATACGCACGACTTTGCGGAAAAACCCAAATCTTAATGCGGGATTACATTCGCGCGATTTTTTTGCAAGTGCAATTTGTTCAAGCAAGCAAGTTCGCAAGTGCAAGATTCATACAATTCCAATATGCCATGACAGTAAGTAGTAGAGTATTAAAATATACACCAGTTTCTAAAATTGAATGCGAAAAGCACACGTTTCACTTGTTCAATGAATTTGATACGCTAAAATCTCAAATGTTATACGAGTATAACTCAAATACAGAAATATAGAATGAACAATAGGTATAACTTTCTACTATACACGTCTTAAGAGTTTCTACTCGTGATAGCATTAGAACTTTTAGCTAGAAGTACTTATAAAGAAAATGGATTGAACACAGTACGAAAGTATACACAGACAAAGAACGACTAAGAGACAGTGATGAATTGCAGTAGGAGTTCAATATGTTTCACGCTAAATTAATTTCGTTTAATTTGGGCATTGGAGAATTTATGACTTTTTTTATTTCGTTTCTGCAGTGTCGATGTACTTATATTCCAAGCCATTTGTTGGGAGGACGTTTTAACGGCGTAAAAACGTGACAAGAAAACAGAAATGTCACATTAAGCTTGCTTTATGTCCGCCAATGTTCCATTTTGTTCCGTGTACAGATTAAAAGATAATACATAAGTATTATAATGAACGTAGAAAAAAGATAAAAATAGAAGCGCTCAACTATTTTAATGTACCGAAAGTACTAACGTCATGCTTAGATAGGTATGATTGACGTATGGCGAATGGACATCCGCACGACCAGCTTGGTGCGGATGTCCATTTAATCGAAGTCAATTGACCGAGTTATAATTCCATTTACAAAGCGAAGTAAAAGAAGGCTAATGCTGTTCTTCGACAATTTGTAAGCGACATCGAACATCGAATACAAATGTTTGCCCTTATAACCCTATCTACGTAGGTACAATACTTTTATTCAAGTACACAGAAGCTATACTTTCCCATACTTATTCTCGACTGTACATGAATATACACTTTATAGGTACACGGTTTTACCTTAATACGGAAATGATGGATCACATTAATACAGGAAAAATAAGGAGCGGGTACGGGGTAAGGGGCTTGTTGACGTCAAATTATGGATACTGTAGTGAGGTGTGGAAATGTGACTTCCGGAACGATCAGATATGACACAATAAATTATATTGACAGGAGAATAGTTGTAATAATAATAAACCCACAGGGCAGCTTGTGGCGAGCTGTTGGTGAGTAGTGACACCATGGACTCGAACGCTCCCGGGGAACAACCTGTTCCTTATTATTAGTATGTGAAGTGGAGATTTAGGAACAGACCCCCACTTCTGTCCTTGCTTTAACCAGCCGGCCAAAGTGGACTTGCTAGAGCCAAGTACTCGAGGGGTGGAAGTGTTTAGTGGTGTAATAGCGAGGAAACCCCGTATGAGGGTACCAATATCCCCTAGATGGTGAATGAACCTCTCAACATCCCTAGCCGCTCGTGCCAATGTTGCCCTGAGGCATGAACTACTCATCTCGTCTAGCGAGCGGAAAGTCACCACCTGCCTCATTTTCTTTTTTCTGAACGGCAGGTGCCAATACTATTCCATAGCCCAATCTCCAGTGCCTCGTAATTTCACAGCAATAGCCCAGTACCTAATAATTCTTGTTTATAATATTCGCTGTGCACAAGGCGGCAATCTTTGTCAATCTTTGTCAATGTTAAGTGGAGGATGTTATACGCCTTGTGTGCTCTACACGCATAACATTTAAAGCATCTCAAAGGGACCTCTATGTGCTGAACATGAGTCCACATACGAAAGACTTCCAAACGACTGCGTCCATTTACATCTAGGACCCGTTTAACTACAGGCATACATAATAATAATAATCCTTTTTTTTCTCTAAGGGTTGACTAAATTATAGATCTGTTCAGTACTAAAGTTTATCTTAAAAAAATAACAGAAGAGTTATGTCAATTCAATTCTGGCCAAAATATATACAGAATATATATTATACATATTATATGGACATATTTTATACATATCCCTCAAATATGAGCATGAGAAAATTACTCAGAAACATGAACGGCTTTAGCGCGGGTGCGATATTAAAGAAAAATGTTATTGTCATTGCCAAAACAAATTTCATTCTTCCTTTTCCTTTCGAGTTAGCTTGCGGGTAGGTATACGTGCGGGCACAAAAACATTTATATGGCAATTACAATAGCGATTACTTTGTTTTCGTATTGTCACTCTGTATTTGTGTTGTAATAGGGAAAGCGCGTGACTCGCATAGGTACGACACATTTGTAGAAACGTAGGCTCCGACTCATTCTGCGAGGGCTCGGGTTTGTTATCTCATATTAAACAACAAATTAGTAGGCGGACAAACAAAATGTTACTAAATGTTTACATTATACAAGGCTGTGCACGGAACCGTAAGGATATATGGAAATGTGGGAATGCTGCGAACAAAATAATTATAAGTATTGCAGTAAATGGAATTCATGTATGTTGATAATAACTTAGGTACGACAGCTTTTATGATGAGTTGAATAAGTCTGTATTCTAATGATCCGGTCGGAATTCGAGAAGTTAACGTTTTCAGCAACATACATCTCGTCATTTATTTTAGTCTTTAATGCATGTCATTTTATAAAAATTCACAAATTATATAAGTTAATAAATGTGCGTAATAAATTGATGTTGTTTTTTTAGGTTAAGTGCAATACCGTAATTTGTTTCCTGTTACAAAATGTCAAGTGTAGTCTCTCTTGGCAAAATACAATAATCAAAGATACCTACACTAAGTATATAATGATTATTTAGTTCTAAATTCAAATTATAATGTTATTGCGTGAATAATAGTAAAATAAATCGTCTTTCAAAATTGATTCATTCAATTGTAAAAACCCGATAAGCGATAACAGCTCTTGTCATCTAAAATTGATTTTCCATTTGTTTTGCTGTTCAAATGTTTTTATCCCCTCCGAGAGGAAATAACTGAATCTTTCTTTTGAAAGGTTTCTATACAGTTTTCCTTCTAATTCAATACTTGGACTAATTCGTTTCATAGTGTGAAGCGGATCGCGGGAATACGCTACTAAGTAAGGGTATTTTCGGGTGGGTGTTTACGAACTATGCTGTAGGTAGATAGGTAGGTAGGTAGTTGTTGCAGTAGGCGTCAGAAGTGCATGAATTGATTTTTTTATGCTATTCTTGAAATACATATATTATTGCAAGCAAATATAAATTATGAAGCCTGTGATAAAATAGTGGCCTTGCATGCGATTGGGATTAATATATCGCAAATTTCTAACGTAACTGGCCTTTGTGTATGGGTCTATTTGTAATAAGAACATAATCATTTAGTACGTTCAATGCCTATAGCGTTACATATAAATACCTAAGTATAAAAAACACGAGTCAATCTGTCACATACTACTTATGTTTAATTTAAACGTCTTAATACGAAACCATTACACAATATGACTGCAAGGAAGAATAAACAAAAAGAGCGGATAATAAAAGTTCGATACGCTATAAATTTGATGAAATAAAAAACTAAAATGTGAACTGCCCGGCTGGTACAGCCGGCAGAACATGGCGGTCGCCCGAGGATTTGGCAACCGATACACGGTTGTGCACTTAGCGCGCCGCCTGTGGCCGCCCGTGCCGTCCTTATGTGTTGTTGGGTACGGACCTTTGTTCATTATGTACTTTATGGAAAGTATTAAGCTTTATTGAGTTTTGGGTCGTTTCGGTGACTGACACTCGTTTTAATATCCTTACGTAGTGCTTTATTACAAAGCCAGGGAAATATTGATGTGCCTTTCAACGAATTTTTTTTTAAGTTTGTACATTATTTATAAATTTGACTGATAGTAATAAAGTACACATAAAAATATACTTACATTAGAGTAACAAACCACGCTCTCAATGTTTATTAATATTGCTGGTTTATCCTTGAGTTCAATTTTATTCATAATCAAAGCTTTTACATAAATTATATTTCATTTTTATATCGTGCCCTAATAACTTAATGGATTTATTATACAGCATAAAATCGATCTCTTAATTAAAAACGGCAACTTAAAAGAGCCTAATTGAAAAGTGTCTAGATATCCTGTATTATATCCAAAGTAGGTGCTTTCAATATCAATGGTCGAAGCTCGCTTTCATAGTATAAAATACCGGAGGCAATGATCCTATTAATATTGAAAGTGGTTCATTAGCACGCCCTTTAATACTTCATGCCTTTCCCAAGTTTCAAGTTACTAACAAAACCATTCAAAACGGTGCTATAAAACATTTTTCACTTTATCTTCTTAGACATAAAATGCATTAGTTCGCATACCATGTGAAAAACTTTATAATTGGTGAGATTTTCTCTTTGGATACCATCACTCATTATGTTTGTAGAAGTTAACACCAACCCTGTTGTATGCTTGGAGTAACATTAGTGTTTATTTTATTTCAATCCGTTATAAAATAAAAAAACATACTTACCTATGTTGCGATAACTAAATAAATATTGGAAAAATATCGTTAAGTCGATTTGTTTGAAACTTTGATTAAATTGGTATAATCTAGTTAAAAACGAGCTTATCATTCACAAAATACTACCAATGATTATTATTGTACACATAATTATTTGTACTTCATCGTTTCACCTATGATTCTAAACTTGAAAACTAATCACAGATTGTACCTACACATACTCATGATATGTATTTTAATGCCGACATTTCGTCCCTGTTGCATTGAACGTGGTCACGGCTGACCAGCTTCATTTCACATCTGCGTTTTTATATACATTTTATTACATAGTTTTGAAAGGATTTACGCTTAGGAATAGTTATTTGGTCGAGAAGCACCTTATTAACGTGATATTCAACACACTATATACCTTCACATTGTTTATAATAATTATATTCATCAAATAACGTGCGTAGTTACTGTCACAAAATTTTAGTCTAATTGTTATTGACGTGACAACGTCTTATAATTCGGTGGCACGCATGAAAAAACATGACTCATGCGTTACCGTCGTTACCGTTGGTGAATTATTATACCAGCGCCATCTATGTATTGTGCAGTGAACAATTATTCATTAAGTTCGATTGGGTCCATTTATCGATGGAGGAAGGCTGGCTGAGCTGGTAGTTCACTCGCAGTACACTAGATGGCGTTGAGTAGTGGGGCGCTATAATTCTGAATCACGCTAGTAAGGGTTTATGTAGGATGTATAAGTATCCAGCATTCATTTTTAATAAATGACTTGTATTGAAAAAGTGTTCTTTTATTGTGCTTGCCTACTCATTCAAAGGAAATTATTTTCTTAAGACGTTGTCACGTTCAACTATCGCCAGTAAACCGACTTTACAGACAACCAATTTTTATTTTATCTAAGTTAATCCAGGTCTTATTCATCAATGGATAAATAATTGGAAACGGCTCTTAAGGCAAATATAATCTTCAGATTAGCATTTTGATGATCAAAATGACCTTTGAAAAAAAAAGAACCGAAATTTCAAAATGTATGTAGAATTTTTTGGTGTCTCTGAACGTCATTGTAAAAAGTTGAAAACCGTGTAATTATGAAAATTTGTAAAGCTTTTTTTCCGTAAAACATCCAAACCAGAATGGTTTTGAATTTTTATGTAAGTTGTTCGTGTGGAAATATTGTGGTTTACCATGTTCCCAGATTACCACATTTCACTGTGAAAATATTTATAAATAGTAGGTATTATATGCAGCTTAAACCTACGAAATAATTACTTGTGATATGTATGTATATGACTGTAATTTTACTTAAATATTATTATAGTAATTGTAGTACTCTAATCATCTTATGTTGCAATGGTAGCCCAAATGTAAGAAAAATTAAGAATTAAGAAAATTAAGAATTAAAAAATTAAGAATAAAATGTTTTCTTTTAACAGGCCTTTATGAAACAGGCTGAAAATTACCTACATCTACAAGTTCGCACTTATTTTAGGGACTGAAACGTGATCAATTACAGTTTTTTGCAATTACCTCCAAAAGTATAACATTTGAAAATAATTGTCATGAGGAAAATTTTAGCTTATCAAATTTTACATAAAGAGGGTCCATCTCCATTGTTTCCTCTTCGGCTAAACGGATCAGTGATTGTATTCCTCTTACTGATGACCATGTGTGTCGGTGACCAGTAACTAAACTGGCCCTTCTTCTTAAATAAAAAAACACTGCGTTATTGAATTCGTCTAGTTCAATAAAACAATACATTGCGTTATTGAATTCGTCTAGTTCAATAAAACACTGCGTTATTGAATTCTGTACCGGTACCGATTTCAACGTATTTAAGTTTCAATTGATCATTCAATTCTTTTCGTATAAGTGTATGAATTTCAATAAATTCAGTCCGTTACATTGAAGAACCGTTACAACTTACAAGTGAATAGAATATGATATACAGACTATAAGGGTTCCGTTTTCAGCACGCCTACGGAGCCTAAAAATACAATAAATATTTCATGGTGTCAGCCTCAGCGTTGATAAGTATCAGCTGTTGTTTATCAGTTACCACATTCCTGCGCCTTTTTGTAATTCCAACACGTCGGATACGCACCGTGTTTCTGCTTTGTACCTACACGGCTCCAGTTATTTGAATATGTATGAGTCACGCATCGCACAGAGTTCGTGCCACTCGCCTATATGAAAATGTGATGTTCCGATAAATTGTCAAAAGGGTAGATCGAAATTGGAAAATGGTCGCCGGAACGTGGGTGTAAAATAAAATGAAATACTTAAGTAGGTGGTGTCTTTAAGTGTTTTTCGTTTAGGTATAATCTATAAGAGTCATGACAAATGAAAAAGGCTATAAATATTCTAAATGTATGTAACTAGATCCATTCTGTGCAGTACCCAAGATACGGGCAGCATAATTAACATCGTTATTTTATTAACGTTTATTTTATTACAGTCCCGTATTATATAAACATTAAATACTCTAGTTTTAATCATCTCTCTAACTGAATCTAAATCAACAATACCCGTTAATGTTCATATCCACCTGGTCAAGCTTGCCCTGTACTCAATTTATCGTCGTATCTTCAATTCAAATACCTTCTTTAATCCAGTAATATTAAACTACCCGTGATTAATTGAATTCTACAAGGAAATTTATTACGTAGCTTCAATTTAGGCAAATACGATTTAGTAACGACAATAAATTACGCAGTAACAAGGAACGATAGCCAAGTCGTTCGTAATTTAGCTAGCCACCGCTTTATTTTTCGTTCGTGTGAACATTAAGTGTGTGTTATCGATCACCGTTTAACACTTTGAATGAAAATGTAATTTGAAGAAAGCGCAAAGATGTTCTTATAAGTTATTTCTCTTAATCACTAGTAATCGTCCTCACTTCACTTCTCCAAACCTATGCCTTGATACCCAGTAACATTCGAAACTTGTTTAAAGGGATTCTTATGTTTCGTTTTTCGTGAACCTACTGTAATAAATCAAACATTAAATGGTGTTTAAACTTACTAAAGGCATCAATTAAAACAGCATCCAAATTAGCGGTAACAACCCATAAACAAACTTTTAAACCGACAAAATATACGTTTAAACAAATATACCTACACATTCAGACAAATAGACGTATAAATATTTATCATATATTTTCCTCAAATGGCTTCCATCTACAGACATCAGGTAACTCGCATTCTGTAAGTGTAGAATTCTTCTTCTTCATATTGGAATTCTGGTACCGATATTTCCACAAATACCAATACTTGGATCATCTTGGGCGTAAATAAAAAGCTACTCTCAAAGCTCAAAGAAACAGTGTGTGTTCAATAGAGCAAAGCAGTAGTTCACACCAAAGTACAGAAAGCACCTTAATAAAGCCCGACCGCCTTTCACCTTTAGACTTGATCACCGACTAAGTGGACCTTTTCAAGAGAATTAAATTTAGAGACGAGTAATTCGCTACCTTCTACACTGGCAATGTCCTGAGGAAATGAATTTTCAGAATGAGGAATGTTTCAAATAAAGTTTTTTTTATCCTCATCCTCAAATTTCTTTATTGATCGGCTAAACCGTTCTCAATATTCGATCTATATCAACCCATTATCCTTAAAAAGTCTAACAACTGTCATGCTGTCAAATAAATTATAGTTGTACCTATGAACTTATCCAGAGGTTATGGATAGTAGAATAAAAATATAAACGCTTAAAACCTGTATAATATGAATAATGAAAACAGCCGTTAACTGGAGTGTAGTCTGTAGTGTACACTCTGTCATGACGCTCTAATCAATTAAATACTTCAAGAATTACTACTCAAGTGTCTTTAAAAAAATGGAAGCACACAGTCACGATTATGCCACAGGAGTCAGCCGGTAAGGCTCAACAGCATTCGGCATAAGGTTAATATTATAATGATCACTAAAATCGTATTGTATAAAACTGGGACACAAGGTACATAATATATTATATATCTACAGAATATATTTCACACCAAAGTAAGAACAAAGTAAGTAAGTATGTAGTACCGAGGACAGGTGCGCGGAGTCAATCCTCTTTCGCTCTACGTGAAGCTTTTCGACCCCACTAAACCCCTTTTAAGTAACATGACTTTTAACTTTGTGACCCATCTTTGCTTTAAAGAGTCTGAGGTTATCAGATTTAAGTTCTCTACTGAAGAGTCGATCTTTATACCGAACTTAAAGTATCTAAGTAGTTAAGTTTGTTATGAATAATATCTGTGTTTACGTCTATAATATTTTTTGCATTTATGTGCCTAATCATTGTATATGAGTATGTTATTTCTGAAAAGTTTTTCTTGTAGTAATGCTATATACAATTAATTGAAAAATCGTTAAATCGTAAAGCAAATATCGCATACGTATTAAATAGGATGTACGCAGAAGATACTATATACAATGCATTGGCATCCTCTAGGCCAGTTTAGAGGATGCCAATGCGTTGAAACTATTGTTTGGAATTAATGCGCTCAAGGAAGCTTCGAACCAGGCCGCTTTCCGTTGTTCGGTGAAGAGCAATTAGAGAATACCACTACCTAATAAGATTTCTTACGGAGAATATTTTGAGGGAGGGTCAAACTTTTGTAAAGATGTCTCAGGTTTAATATTATTACGGGGAACAATAGATCCTTAGAGTGTCGGAAATTTAATTCACCGTCACGTCCTCACTAATTATATTTAATTTTGTTTGCTCCAATTTATTGTTCAGCGAGTTTAATGTCTTCAGCATCGTTAATTTATAGTGCTTTATTAATATTGCATTTGTTTTTAATGATTTTGATGAAATTTAATTTAATTACTGCAGACGTTAAAAATATATTATAATTTTCATTATTTGTAATAACTATTAATCAAACTTAAAAACCCTGGTTAAGTTCAGTATTATATATTGGATATTTTTGCTATCATAATATTGTCTCAATTTAAGGTTCTACAATTTTCGTATACATTCACAAATGCGTGTTTACTCGAAACTCTATGGTACAAAGTTAGGTGGTAAATTAGTAGGTTTAGTACTGACTACGATTCATGCTAGTGCATCGAAATATTGGCATACAATTTTCATGTCGTGTGTGTAGTACATTGCAAAATCCACGACGAGTGGACACCTAAAAACACCACTACCACCACCCTCCTAAAGACACCTAAAAAAATTTCAAACGCAAAGACTCGAATCTTCACTAATGAAATAGGATCTCGTACTTTACACTACAAGAACTTGCCTTAGGGACCTCGGCTAGGTAATAAATAAGCTTGGTTATGTAATAAACAAGGCCACCACTAAAATTCTGCCAATATCCCAGCGAGGGGCGAGAATATAAGCAATAAGAGACAGCCGCGTAAGTCCCACTTAAGCCCTTTGGTCGGCGCACGCATTCACCCGCATTACTTCTAATTGTGATTTAATGGCCTTCCGTAGATCCGTTTAACCTTAAAAATAGGACGTTTTGTTAGAAATAACGGGTCTAACTTTTACCTCAAACTTTTACGTGCTAATCCAAGTTTACCGACAATTTTCTAGTATGTGCAGTATTATTTCAGAAATTTGTGAAACACTATTATTTCATAAACAGCTTACGAATTACTTTATCTATTTAAACAGTATAATCACAAAAACCTAGTACACGGATGATGATATTATACTATAAATTGGTTACTGGGGTATAGCGAAATAGTATGAGAAGAAATGTTCGCCCTACTTTAGGCCAATAAAAATGGTCGTGAGGCTAAAATTAACGAAACTAAGGTTGTGTCAAGTATATCTACAATTATCAGCAATATTACGCAGCGTTTATCACAATTCGATTATGACACGGTCAGTGCCAAATTAATTAATTTGGTTAAAATTATTGTTTGGCTATGTGTTAATCAAATAACTTGATCGTGTTAATGAGCATGTCACATAGAATATTTGTCTACGAATAGATTTTTTGTTATGTTATTTGTAGTGAATTTTCTGTTACATAACATAAACATAATGAGCCGTCACGAAATTCTTGTAGGAAATGAAGTGTGTACAAGCGGATGTGTTTATATATTATGTATACACTATACATACATAACTTTTATCTATGGTAGGGGAGCCCGTGGTGCTAAATGGGGATTTACTCGAGCGTCATAGAGACCTATTGGGTTGCAAAGCTTAGATGATAAGAAGAAAAAAATGTTATATGATATATACCTTTTCATCGGTGGGGGAAGCGGCTATAGATTTTTAAATATGTAAAAAAAAACTGATGCATGGACATCCTCGAGCGCGTTAGATATTGATAGCATCAATGCCCTACGTATTTTTAATAATGTACGTATGTTAATCTGATCGTTTGCATGGTGGGGGTGGTTGTATGTAAGGGTTGAAAATGAAAAAAAAAATTTAATCGAGCGCGTCAGATTTTCTAAGGGAGTGTTAAGTGCACCAAAAATAAGCTCTCATTCACTAATCTGACGATTTCGATGGGACGCAAACTCGTGGCCATTTCCATAATGTGCAAAAAAAATTCGCCATTTTGACATACTCAAGCGCGTCAGATTAAGAAATATATGGTTCATCTTTATGTTCTAAACGTACTGTCTCATAATCTGACGATTATCTAGAGGGATTCGCCTAATCTGACAAAAAAACGGTTCACCCTAAAGGCCATCCCTGCAACTTCCCGCTAATTCCATTCCTGGGCGCTTAAAATTGTACTGATGACATTTATTTTGAGCTCGCGGAGTTCAAAGAAATAATATTTCTATGCATTTGAGCTCTCCCAGCTCAAAAGTCTGATAGAAGTTTCATAGAACACTATTTTTGGAATTTTCAAACCGCAATAACTTTTGAATGGATCAACCAATTTTCACGTGGTTGGCGGCATTTGACGCAGTTTTATCATCCTCATAAGTAATTACAAGTTTTATTTGATCGAATCAAAAAATTTCGGAGTAATCCCGAAAAAATACTTTTTCGGGTTTCTTTCGCTCACGATATCTCTCGAACGAATCAACCGATTTTGACCAACTTGGTGGCGATCGACGTGGTTTTTCAAGCTCAAGGGCGGTTTAGTTTTTGAAGTTGATCGATAAAGCCGTTTAAAAGTTATTCCAAAAAAACCACTTTCTAAAAAATTTTTGCTGGAATATGGTGATGGCGTCATGACAGCAGAAACTAGAGTGGGGACGGAGTGAGAGAGTAATAGATAGAGAAAGAGTGAGAGAGGAATAGAAACGCGGAGAAGAAAATATAGGCATCACGCAGCTGCACGCATTTAACTTTATCGACGATTTTTTTGTTGTTTCGGCTTGCGGAAATCGTCAGATTATATATTTTTCGTTATTCTTGAATTATTTCCTTCAAAATAAAAAAAAATTAACTACGATCGAGAATGTCAAGATGACGTTTTTTTTTTTACAACTTTGCTGCCCTCCCCTTTCTTTACGTCACTCTCAAATTGTCAGATTAATGGAATATACACTTTTTAGGAGGTAATTAACTCACCCTACCTTAATCTGACGCGCTCGAGAATGTCTGATGATCAATTTTTTTTTACTAATCTGATCCTGTATCCTTCACGGGCGGCCATATATATGGGGCTCATATTTGGTGGTGGTACTTAACCGGGTACAAGGTATCCCCCTGTATATTAATCTGCCGCGCTTCAGTAAATCCAGAAATCCCCTCTTGGGCTCCCCTACCACTACACACTTGTACATGCTCAAACAAACTGTCATTGATTGTTGAAACAACGGCGTACAGATTATATCGTGATTTTGAAGTTTAACCAGTGCTATCTAATAATAAATCTTTAATTTAATTTTACCTATTACAAGGTGCGAGCGGATCGTTGATGCAGCAGTATACGAGTTGCTGGGAAAACAGACCCCTGAGGAACTCCGCAATTGATCGTCAATGCTTGCGACGAGCAGCCACAGACAATACCAATCAGATGGTCCAACTACCAATTAAATTATGTGTAAGTAAGTATTGCACGCTGTTATAACGTTAGGGCAAAATAATACACTAAAAACCCGCCAGAGTACTCTTAAGTATTACTTTAATTTGTCTACTGTATCGTTACCGAGAATAATATAAAAGATTTTCAGAGAATAAAATACAAGAGTACTAAACTTTAAGCTCTAGAAAACCTCTCGAAAGATAATGACGAACCGAGTGCGAAAATGGGGAAAGCAGTAAAAACACAGGATGGAATAATTATGACGACTGTTGAAAGTATTTGGGCGGGAGGTAAATTCGCGTATGCGCTCGATCTTAGTAATTATTCCTGTATTATTACACGATGAGGGAAATATAAACATGTATATCTTATTTCTTTTGTCATAAATTTCCTTGGTTAATTTAAAAATATTAGTTATAGGTATTCCTGTTTACATAAAATATTTGTAATGTATGTATTATAATGTAACCTGATCGCTACGCCGAGTATTGCATGTCAGGAATGGTTAAATAGACAAACTATTTAGTTATCTACTACTATGAACCTGTAATTGTATTAGTGTATTTATAGCAAATAAAGAATTTGTATCTGAATTCTCTCAACAGATTCCATGTTTATTGGGCACAATAATAATACCTAATATTAATAGTGGTTTCAGAAATATAATAGTTATTATTCCTCATCTGCATTTATTTGATACAAGAGAGTGTATTGGAATACCACGGTTAATACATAATGTAGCAGTTTACACTGGTGTACTCATATTATTAGGTACGTGTCGTCTAGTGATGCTCTTCGTATTAACTCCGGATACGCAAGATAAAACCCTTGAATTGTTAATCTCTACATACCATCATAAATCACCTTGGCTTCAATTCCTAGTACCTACTAAATGTAGCGTTTTTAAATTAATTAATAATTTAATAATGAAATGCAAATGCAATAAAACACAAAACACGTGTGTGTAAAATTCTCCTTTCACCATGCAAGCAGACAGGATTATAGTGGGCGACACAGCCCAGCAGCCTCTATTAGGAGGGACCTGACGCCATAGCCTGTTCTGTTTTATAAAGCAAGATGTGCCACGAGTAGGGGACATTGGCTGTAAACTTGTGAATGGATGGGGCCCCCTTACACTCCTATATTTATTTTGTGTTTCGTTTTTAGAGTACCTATAGCATCTTATATATTCATCTATTGACATTGCCATTATTGCGTGCATTGAGTATGCCAAAGTACTTGAACCTTAAAACTACGGTTGTTCAGTTTTATCAACTGAATTCGTCTAAATGACAGACTGACATTGTGGTCAGGTGTGCTCAGGTGTATCGTGTAGTAGTAGTAGTATGGTGTTAACCGTCAAAGAGATACTGCAATCTTGCTACTTGGTCAGTTTACAGTTATTATCATGTTTATCCATTAAAATCTAACATGTAGTTACTTCAAGATTGATTCCTGTACCATTAACCTTGAGAAATGAATATATGAGAATAGATGCACGATCAGATTATGATTAATTCAGATATTTATCTGTACAAATACGTAACCAAGGAACATCACTATGACGTTATATCTACGTACTTACATTAGGCTTGTTAGGGGTATGCGCACTTTACCGGTCTTGCCTCTCAAATGCCATAATATCAGCATATCTGTGAAGTAACACAAAGGAATGTATTCTTGCTGCTTTGAGAGAACCTCGACCGACGAAAATTCGATTCTGTATATTATAATGACAGACAAAATATGACAAAGGGAAAAGATATTTTGTATCTCGTTTAGAAAAACAAAAATTAGTTGTGACAAAGAAGCAAAGCGTGGGCAAAGAAACAAACAAAAGGTCTCTTTTACAAGAATACTCTTCATAATAATATCCACGCTAAGTTTAGACCTGGCTTCTGTTCTAAAACTCGTTTTGAATCTCCTAAGCTCCAAAATTTCAAATTTTAAGATGTTATTTCATTTCACGTCTCTGAGTTCCGAAGTACCTAGTCTTTGTGAGGGCAGAATAATGCGTAACATTAGCAGAATGCAATGTTTACTTTTGCAAAGTTTTTTTTGTGTCATTTAAAAGTAAATTAATGTTTATATTAAATTAATTAACCAATCAATGGAATTGAAAAAGAGCGGTAATGAATTTCATTACTTTGTCGTCTATTACGTACGTATGGATGTAAATTAAAAATAATTGTTTAAAATGCACGTCGACTAATACATAATTAGGTATTTAATATACGTATCGTGTTTATCGGTACGCGTACAACCTGTAATAATAAATTTACTTTTCCATGTAAGCGTGTTTCGTTTCAGGGAAGAATCCAATTACGATAACGTTATGTCCCGCATGAAAGTGTCGCATTTATGGTAAAATATTAATGTATTTCAATTTGGGAAGGCTGCTACAGACCTCCATAAATATCAGTAGCGCTGGGACCTAGTGGGAACGTAAATACTTCGACTTAAATTGAATGTTATTATCTGGGAACATTTACAATTTCTTTGATGTCGAGTCGGAACGCCAAAACGATTCGGCGGCGGTAATGTTATTTCAACGTCTTAGATACTACGTGTATTAATATTTTTGACAATCGAGCAAGCATTTATTTTATACATTCAATGAAAAACGTAACTTTGGAAAGGGATTAGGGTACAAAAATTTAGTGTCATTTGCAAACTAACTCGTACCAGAAACACACATTCACGATTTCAGAATTTAAACATAACCTATTATTGAAATAATTTTTATTTGTGAATATGAATGAATAGTTTGAAAAACTAAAAACATGCTTTCATAACGCTAAATGATTTATAAAAATGTAAACCAATTTTGGTTACTGTACTGTAAACAATTGAGGAGTTCCTTTCTCTGGAGCCAATCCTGTATGTAATATCCGGCCATACATACAAACATTGAATGTTAAATAAAAGGTTGTAAAAATCATTGCATCTCTATAAGATTTATATTCTTTTGTGTGTGGGTGTGATGACAGAGGCAGTATTGCTGCTTTGTTAAGTCCTATTACCGTCTCCGCTTCGTATCGAAATAAGCCACAGAAGAAATACTCCATAATATCAGTAATGCAGTCGACATGATTCAGGTTACTAGCAGGCAAGCTGGGATTCTTTAAGGGCATAAGCATCACTGAGGCCCATGTTCCCATAACAATTATCATTGTAACGCGTTACTATCTCACTGCTGCTGCTGTGTTTGGGTCTCGTCTGACAATGTGAGGAGTACAGGCCATAGTTCACCACGCTGGCCAATTAGTTTGAATTGTTTATACCTATATATCAGGCAGGATTTTATTCATTTTAACGGGTTTTTAAAATAACGAAGGTAAACCACAGCACTTTGAGCCATAAATTATATGCCGTAAATATAGGCGATGACGTTTTGGATGGATGCTGACGTGTGATGTGTACGATGAAAGTTTATGGGAGATTTCACACACAATGTTTTCGTAGACTGCGTTCATAGCATAATATGGGCCTATACCTCCACCTATACGTAAATGTTGCTCAAATGGATAAATCATACTTTTAAAATTAATAAGAGCGTTTTTGTCTTTGGTTCTTTCTGTATTTGTAAAATCTGATGATGATTAGTGAGACCAGATGTAGGCTAAAAAATATTGTAATAATAATATCGGTTCTTTGGTCGGTCGGGTCCCATTACATTAATTTTTCTATATTGCATACATACACGAGACTTCCAGATAACTTTATATCATTTCTAAGATAACTACATATACCTATCAATGGAAGATTATTTTGATCTTCTTTAGTATGAAAAACGCAATCATACAACGCGAAGGACTGCCTTGTACCTACGTAAAACAATAAAAATTTGTAGTTCATATATTTGTAACGTAGTTGAAATAATTTTGTTCAAGAAACAAGGGATGTCTAAAGGGGTGCACAAACAGCATTTGGCAACAACTCCATATTAAGATTGGGTTTCCAAGGCGTCTAGGATATTGTGTCGAGCTGCGTAACACTGGAAACGCTTTAAGAAGAACTTAGAGACAGATTTATAGTTCCAAACACTAAACAAATGCAATACTGGGGCGACTCGAAGCTTTCCCATCAACAAAACAAGTTTGTAGTAGCCGACTTTGGTCATTTAAATGCTTGGTTTGATAAACTGCAGGCCAAAATTGGTTTGTAGACATTGGAATTGTGTGGATATACTGAATATAATTTTGATAAGTCAATAAAACATTTGATAATTATTATATTATAAATACATTCATGCTATTTTTTCAATGACATTTTGGTAGTAACAATGAGTCAAAATATAAAAATTCTTAAGAATTATAGAAAATCGTTTTAAAGAATATCTAATATGCAAATATGTTTACAAAATAAATGAAGTGAGGATATTCATGATGATAAAATGTTTAATATATTAATTAAGGCTTATAAAGTTGGGCCAATTTAAGTAATCCTAAATTGGAGTTGGAAGTTCTTTCAGCACAGTTCTTAAAACTTTGAATCAATTTATTTTCAATTTCTTTAGATAAAAAATTAAAACTTTCAAATATAAGATTGAAAAATGTATTAAAAGTACCTACCTATTTTATAGAAAAATAAACATAAAAAGAACATAACTAACCCTAAAATAATTTAATCTACAAACCATCTGTAAAAATCTCGACTTTGAAATTTTATATTGTTTTACTAAGCGTCAAAGTTTAAACATCATACCATAATTCCCGTACATCATACACATTTAAATATAATGCGAAGAGAAAAAAGTATTTAAACGAGAGGCAGGTTTAAATAAAAGAGAATTAACACATCGGCTTATCCACTCTCTTTCTTAAGCGGCTTCCTCAAACCATATCGGTACAATAACACTGTGTCGTTTAAATTGAATTGAAAAATGATTTATGCCAACAATCTCTGCCGATATCTCGTTTCTTTACACAGTCGAACGCTCCAAACAAAAATAATAAATAAATTGTTCGTGAGAAAATTGATCGAGGATTTTATTTATGAGCGAAGTATTGCGAGGAACTTTTATAATATTTTAGTGTGTATTTCGTTCATTACCGTAGGGCTAAGATTAATAAAGTAACTTGAATATTGAAAGATTTTTCGAATATTATGTTCGAAGCTTAATGATATTAAATATTTTTATGATGCGGCCGACGACATCGACGACCCTGTAGCCTAGATGGTAGTGGCCCTGCCTTTGAAGCTTGGTCACGGGTTCCATTCCTGGCAGAGGCATTTATGTGACAGATAAATGTTTGGTCTCGATTAATGGGTGTTAGTGATGTGTTATTTGTATTGTAGATCTATATCACCTGCACACAGGGAGTCCTATTGCGGGAGTATGAGGAGTAGAGTACCGTGGCGGACGGTGGTACTACGTGTGGTACAATACATAATACATCAGACTTTTTGGGATGCAAGGATCTTCATTCATTCTTGAACTCATGAAAATCTTCTTTGTTCGTGATACCATCTGCTTGTCACACGTTCTTGTCGTTGATACTTTTCATAATATTTCACCAGTGATCAAGTCTCTTAAAAAAATATTCGGTTTATTACGTTTCAACAGAAAATCGCAAATAATTAGGTTTCTATCAGTGAGCTCGTGTGGCGCCCAAATATGGAGCTTTTTGGTGTACTCAGACTTTTTCAAATGGGTCACAACTGTTTTGTGGTTAATTCCCAGTTCCTGAACTACATATGTCGTAACTACTAATATGCCTATTTTGTTGCAGCATTTGAAAACTGGCTTCCACTTTAGCTGTAACAGAGCGACGGCGAGCTGCATCTTTGACATCGAAATTTCTGAACTGAAAACACGTTTTAACTTTGGCTTTCTCTTACTGAGACTGCTTTAGAAACTTTTTTTACGGCTTGTGTTGAATTGTTTTTTCTTTTTTATTATGTTCGGTTTTTTTTCAAGTGATTGTGGGTTGTGATTTCAAGGTAGGGCATTGCCTATAACTATGTTTGAATAAATAATCCCGAGTACTTACATATATAACACATGCTTACATATACAGGGTGTAATCGTTAAGTGTGCACAGGCGATTATTCCGTAACTATTACAGATATCAAAAAGCTTTAAACTGATATCGAAAGCACTTTACCTAATGAGTAAAATTACAATAATAATTTATTAAAATAAAAACGAGAAATATCCAAAAAAATTACATTAAACTCTCCCATACATTTAGTATGAGATAATAGAAAGGTTTTACTTTCTTTATTTAAAGTGGAATAGTACCTACTCATTTTACCCTTATCATTTTATAATTATGTATGATATGATATTGATGAATTTCAAGTAGATATACACGTGTACATTAATTATCTTACCACTTCAAATTAATAACAAACCTTGTTTCAATATCGTATTGATTTGAACTGGCTGAAAAGCAACATACTAAATAAAAACAAAAAGAAAGATACTCTTTGGTGTTCGTTCTAAATTCAAATTCTTTATCGCGGGAGTAGGTACTATTCCACTTTAAATAAAGAAAGTGAAACCTTCCTACTATCTCATACTAAATGTATGGGAGAGTTTAATGTAATTTTTTTGGATATTTCTCGTTTTATTTTTAATAAATTATTAGTGTCATTTTACTCATTAGGTAAAGTGCTTTCGATATCAGTTTAAAGTTTTTTGATATCTGTAATAGTTACGGAATAATCGCCTGTGCATACTTAACGATTACACCCTGTATAACATAAAATACAATCAATTAATTACACACTTCAAGGTTCAAGTCTCATTTATTAATGAATGATTGCGATATGGTTTTACTTCTTTTCATCTTCAAATGAAAATACTTTCATTCGATACAAAACTCATTAGCGCTTGGAAATCAAAGAAAGAATCAAGGGGACGATGGAATATCTTTTGCATCGCTAAAGTTGTTTCAACCATAAGTTTTACTGCAATTAATTTTATTGAAGTTCTGCGTTTTAAGGAAACTGTAAAAATGCTTTTTTACAGGAATTCCATCGTTTTAATGAGTATGTCGAGAATTTTTTGAAGATTTAACCAGAAATAATATAAATTCATTTTAAAGATCCCTGATCGGCTAAAGTCAATTATCAAGGTTTATTTATTTTTTATTAAATTATTATTCCCATTTTAATAAATTATTATTATTTATTTTTTATTCCCATTGCAAAGATATGCATACCAGATAAATGCCCGCCTAAACAGTTTATAACATGTATGCGTAATTCTCTTTTTAACCAGCGCGAGTATTCATTCGTTCATACCTTAAATTGCCTCCACGTGCCGCACATTTTTCATGTGAATCATAATGAATAATACCTAAAAAATATATTGGAAATACCCGTCCTTAAAAAAAATACAATGTTTAGAAATTGTGTAATAAACCATTTCTAAAAACTTTATTTTTTATGGATTTAAGATAGCAATATAATTTCTTTGTTTGTACTTTATTTTTACATAATTTGTAGGTACTTTAACCTCAAGAAAGTTGTAGGGTAATGCATCATCTCAAATCTCAGAGGGTTTCAAAGTTATGGACGGGTAAACTGAATTAATATGTATAGTGATTGAGCACTTGACAATATGCTTACTTGAAATGGTAGTTAAATATAAAACATAACTTATGGTAAATATTGGGGCATGGCCATGTTGTGGCAGGCCATTTGTCATGTTTCGTCTGGAACCTTGAGAGGCAACTGTTTCTTGCTTTTCTTCTTTCTGGCCTTTAAATATTAATTTGATTTTTCAATAATGTAGATATTTGAATTACAACAGACAGTTTGCCATATTTTTCTACCACATAGTATAAAGGATATAAAACTCATATATTTTTGCTTTGTATCATTTGAAATTTAACCAAAAGTTTTTCTTACTTTAGTTTAACATTTTCTTTGAGTGCTACTAAAGGTGCGAAGTGTTTATAGTACTTGAGTGCAATTTGTAGAAAGAGCGGGTAATGACTTTGTAAGATGTTTATCAAAACTGTTAGTAGTGAAGCATAAAACTAAATGCGTTCGCCGCAAAAAGGTCATAAAATAAAAAGCACCAATATTACAGTAGCTTCTACTACTGTACCTATTTTTGTTGGCGGAGAACGAATACTCGTCGGAATTTTATTTCAACCCTTAAGACAAAAATTCCCAAAAGAAAGAGGAAAGAACAATAAGGCAGAGTGTTCGGCCTTTCCCTTTTATCTTTAATAGATATTGTAATGAGCGGACTTCACAAATATTCCTTTATGGCTGTCCAAGTGAAGTTGATGAAGAAAGACCGATCATTTTACTTTTGTATAAAATTTCAAAGGTAAGATAAACGCAGGAATGTTATTTTTCATTGTCATTTAACTGAAACTTTTGTAACTGTGTGTTTGTTCTAATATTTCGTAACAGTCCCTTCACTCTAATATTTCTCCAGCATATGCACATGCGTGAAACGAATAAAACATTAAAAAACTAGTTAACTAATGAAGCGAATCACCGGCACAATATCTTCGTTATATCACAATACTCACACTCGTAATAATTATTATGTAGCTTCTAGCCATAAGCAAGAGAATACAATCTTCTGCGCGTAATCCATTACCGCTATCAATTATCCGGGCGGGATTTGTTTATGACAATTTGACGTACGGATATTATTATCGTTTGTGGCAATTTACATTCATTTTAATTATTTCTAACCATCGCAATAAAATTGTTCTTTTATACAATTAAACCATTCAAAAGCTACTTGTGTACCTATCTGTCTGGCTGTTGCATGGCTTTTTGATGCTGAAGGAAAAAATGTAATTTGGTACATACCTACAATCTGCATGAAGTTATAGGTAATACGCAGATTTGTGGAGTCAACAACGGACATAATCGTAAATAAATACGAAGTAATCACACAGTACTGGATGCAATCATCATCATCAAGTTCAGCCTAGCGGCGACTAATGCTCTCGAGAGGAAATTCTGTTCCTAAACGAAGAGGTAATGCTGCTCTCGTCGATTGTCGTCGAGAGTCGACATGAGCAACACCAGGGGAGTCGACAATGCAACGCCGGCCCTGAATAAGAACTCTATGAATTACCGATTGAATTAAAACTTACACTTCTTCAGCTAAAATATTGTACTGCCACAAATTACACAGTACAAAAACTTACGAGAAAAACCATTTATCTGCCATAATGTCTACATCGGTATCATCCACGACCCCTAGGTCGGCAAGCGAGGACACTACCAACTGTCCAGTATAATCGTTGCCATTAATTTACAAACATTTAGGTATCCGTACGAAATCTACTTAACTAATATTTTTTAGTACGGCATGGGAAAAAATGCTGCCTACGGTCTACGAAATTGCCTGCTTCATAAAGGAGACCTGTGCCTGATCTTTCACCAAAGTTTTAATAACGTTTTCAATTTCGGTGTAGTTTAGTGTGAAACTTTCCAAACAAGATTTGTTCCACATGCCGCTAGCTGAACTGAAACTCAAACTACGTACATACATACCTACTTAAAAATTTTAAACGACAAACCAATTTACTGAGTACGTTTACTGACAACATTATTTTTAAAACGTCTCTACTTGTCTAATTTTCGTTGTTTTCAATTTCTTTTCGCTCATCTCTGCATCGCAATGAAATAACCTTAAGCGGAATTTTTGAAATCTTTGAATTCAAGCCAAGCCAAATACCCCAGCTTATTGTGCTGTTCATTCTGCTAACCGACCGTATTCGTAGATGGTAGTAAGGTTCCTTACCTAGCTGTCAGTTACCACCTCCTTAAATTGATTGCAGTCTTGCTTGTTTCTGTTGCTATGATAAAGCAGACAAAATGCTTCTTTCAGGACAAACGGTAGTGAGATATCCCTGATTATTTAGCATCATTAATATCAGGTGATAAATTAATCATAGAAAATAAGTATAAATAAACAACCCTCGTAGTCTCGAAATATAATATCGCGAGACTTGGACAATACGAAGAAGACATCACCACACCCACGATCTGAGAACAAACATTTATCTGACACATAAATACTGCTCCGTCTAGGAATCGAACCCAGGGTCCCACGCTTCGCAAGCGATCGATACCAACTAGGACACGGTCATTTATTATATCTAAATTTCATCCAGTTCGTCAATCACATAGTAATATGAACGGCGAATCGATTAAGCTCGGAAAATATTTAGCAAGCATAGTACAAACATCGTTTGATAGACATGGGGTTCCGTCGGGGACTGACAGCGTGACAATGGGGGCTGGTACTCTCTCAAACGTTTTACTTATTCTAATATCAGATGAGCGTTCGACAGCATTCGTAAACCGATAACCTAAAAACGCTGTTACGTAAATAACGAGTTTTACCATGATGTCACAATAAAAAACCAATAACATACAGAGAATAAAATGCAAATCTCTTAAGTGGTCCAATTTCAGTAACTGGCAGTACGCGTCACATATATTCGTAATTTGCATGTCATCAATTTGTATAAGAGTAACAATTTTGTTTTGTATTACACTAATAACGCAGCCTCGCTTCGCTTCAGGAAACATGTACGTTACACTCCAAATATGTTGCTTATTTTTATCGGGCTTTACAAAATATACATTTATACTCTTATTACATTTGGTCCCTTAAGAGAAGAGTTACAATTGTTGTATTCACTACATGAATATTATATATTTATTCATAGGTATAGCTATAAAAACAATCAAAAAACTATCTGATCTAATACTTTAAAAACGAGAAATTCTTGTATATATATGTATAATGTGAATCTCGGAAACGGCTCCACTGATTTTCATGAAATTTAGTACGCAGGGGGTTTCAGGGGCGATACATCGATCTAGCTGGTTTCATTTTTTAAAAACGTCGATTTATCCGTGTTTTTAGGCAATGAAAATCTGCTATAATATCATTAGAATACGAAGGTAAATTTCGCCACCATCTTTAAAGTTATAATACTCGTAGCTCATGTGGGGAATCGGGCGGTCCCGCATCAGAAGTCACCGGTTCGAGTCCAGATGTAAAAAATACAAAATAAAAGCTCTGGCATTCACGTACTAACAAGTAGAACCAGCATTCAAACATTTTAACTGTAACGGGTACTCACGATTTTTATTATTTATATCGGTATTTCGTCCCAATTGCATGGATTATGGCCATGGCGAGTCTGCTCCGCAGTCTCCACCATACAGTTAAGATGTGTAGTGTCCGTATAAGTAAAAGTTTAAACTCCATCCAGGAAAAACACGGAAAAAAGTTACGGGAAGACAGGCAAAAAGTAGAAAAAAAAACACTGCGGCTAAAAACTTTTTTTATTTTCAAAAAGTGTTGTAGGTATGTATAAAGGTAATGATTATGGTCTCATAAAGTGTTATTAGTAGATATTGATAAAGATTCGAAATCTTAGATAAGGAGGTATATAAAGTACCTCATCGTAAGTGTCGTCAAGTAATTATGTAGCATTGCACCCATTTATTATACACAGTACATGAGCACAGGCTTTGATAGTGTCCTAATTAGCTAGACTTACTCTGATCTTCCACCCGAGTGCTTACATAGTTTACATACAAGTCGTTAAATTAATTAATTAGGTGAATATTATTATAATATTATATTATAATTATTTATAATATAGAACTACGTATATATAGCGTGGCTTGAACAGAAGGATGAAATTAACAAAATTAAGTAGTAGTTTAAGGTGTACATGAAAAATTCAAATAAAATAAAAATAAATTATAATTACCGCTAGTGGCAAAAATTTCTTGAGCGCTTCCGTGCTTCGGAGGGCACGTAAAGCCGTCGGTCCCGGTTGTTATCATTTGGTAGCAGTCGTTAAGCCATGTCGGATACCTTCGGGCGGCTTTAAAATATCCGACACTTGGGTTGGCCACTAACCCCTCCACCAATCCGCACTGGAGCAGCGTGGTGGAGTATGCTCTAGGCCTCCTCAGGTATGAGGAGAGACCCGTGCTCAGTAGTGGGCCATTAATGGGTTGTAGTCAAGTCATATATCAAATGTTTGTAAATGAAACGCAAGAGTTGTTTTACATCAGATAGTGCGAGTTCCCTATTTACTAGTAGAACAGTCACCTTTTAACCCGTAAAAAGATGCCGTACTCTTAAAAATAAAATTATTCTATAAATTTTTCAACGTACTATACACTTAGCCTGGTTATGACGGCGGCGTAACATTTTCGGTCCGCATGCATAATTAAATAAAGCCGGTCAAAATAAGCAATTTGGGCGGCGAAGGCACTGCTTTCTGGGATCGTTAACTTTTAATGCAGTAAATTTACTGTTTTATTGTGAGGTCAACTTGGAAGCTTAACGGAATATTACTTCGAGGGTGATGAAGCCGATGATTTTTATTAAGCTTCATACATAATATAATATTGCTGGTTCATTATAAAATTTCCGTAAGTATACCTACGTGTAGGTTTCCTCGTCGACTTATATAGGGTGGGTATATACTTTAGATAATATGTGCAAATGAAAGTAATCTCTGAAGTTTTAATCTTTCGGCAGACAGGTTTACTACGAATTAAGCAGTATCACACATTTTTCTTATTTGTAAATTGTTCAAAAACGAGCAGACTTTAGCCATTTGATGGTAAATACTTAAATAGGCACTATCACCCTTGGAAATCAGTAACACCAAAAAATATCACCAATGCGTTGCCAGCTAATAAAGAAAAGAGAGGAAGAAAAAAAAGACAAATCGTTCGAGTTGATAAGTATGGGCCAACCCTGAAGCACTTACCTGAAACTCAAATAGGAAAAAGAGTGAAAATAGAAGAAAAAAATAACGTGCATAAGTTTATCAGTACCTTCATGAATAAAGTTTAGAATTTGAATTAATTATAAACTTCATTTGATTATGTAAATACAAGTTCCTTAAATCCAGATAATATGAATATCAAGTATCTAGATGATAAAGTCAAAGTGATATTAACGCTAAATCGCAAATGAAAATCCGTTTACGAGGAAACCGGTCCACGCTGTTATTTACGCTACGAAACTGACAAAGCTTCTATCTTGAATAATTAACGCTACAAAGTGACTGAGGCTTGTCCTTCAGTTGGTACAACCGACAGAATTCCGAGAACCTATCTATTAAGATATAGGAAATGTTTTAAATACCCCGTTGCGTTGTGAAATCCTTGCTATCTAAAATATTAAGCATATTAGTTTCGGGAGAGATTGAATTGAATTTGAATCGGTCAAAGACCCTGTCTGCAGTGCGACTCTTCTTAAGATAATTGTTAGTGTTACATAAACACAATATATTTGTTATTGATTGGTGGGTGTTTGTGAAATGGTAATTGTATTGGTCTATGTCAATAGCAACTTAGAGCATCCTAGTGTGGAAACGAATGTGTAATTTTTTTAAATTCATTAGGTTATAGATGTCGTCGACGTAGGCGTTCAAGAATGGATGTAGACATAATATTTTTATACCATTCTAGTTTTTTTACTTCAGAACGTAAAAAGGGGATGATAATAAAACAGTCGGTAGATTCCGGGTTTGAAATATTTTAGAGTAAAGATAAACATGAAGTATTATAACATTTGAAAAACGCCTAAAATGTTTTATAAAAATTAACAAGCTTTAAGCATTTAGCAGCAACGGCGTTATTCTGTATAATATAATGTTATCTCCCGAATAATATAAAGATAAGTAGGAAAAACGACATTGTGGAATGTAAACAATTGCCTAAAGAATTTTGGATACCTGACTGAAATTAATAAATTTCGCTTAAACACATTTAACCTTGAATACCTAAAGAGTTATGAATAATTAATAAAATCAAATTTAACGGATATCGATAGGCGAGAGGGCGAACTAAAAGTGTTGACTTAATGCCTCGTAGTATCACGTTTTCCCCTACATTTACTTGATTCGTGTCAGCTCAGCCCCGCGATAATTATTCAATAAAAGCTATCATTTGTCAACGCTGTCCAAATGTCACCAAGTAGACATTGTGATGACTAATGCTACAATGTTCCACCCATTTGCGTCGAATTCCCTTATTGCCCACTTTTTACCTGGTGTCGACTAACCATTATTCACTTTATTGTGTTATCGTTGCTGGGTTCGTGTCGTTCGTGACTTTTGTTCGAGTAATGTTTGTCATTAGGCTAAGATTTGTTTGGTCGGATTCGTTTACATATTGTTCCCACTGATACAAAATTACAGGCATTAGCCTTTCTAAGATAATTAAGGGATTACTAATAATCTGCTTGACAATTTGCTTTTGACAATTTCCTACTATCGCAATGCCAGTGAGGTTTACCTTCATTTCCATTAAATTACACGTATGATGGTTGCATGTGAATCAAATCAACATCCATTTTTGGCAGCTGCAGTGTGTAAAAATTACAAATATCTGGAATTGGTCATAGCTGCTTTACGTGAGATTTTATAATAGGTATAGGATTATAAATTACGGTCTGGTAATATATCTGCTTACTTTTAAAGTTCATCAAGACTACTTGGATAAAAAACCTGCAAAATAAAAATCCAAAAAAAAATTTAAATAAACTATGGAAAACTATTTAAATTAAAATTGTCCAAGTACAAATGAAGGACAACATAGAACTTTACGTAACACAAAAATGCTAAGTTTTGAAAATAGCCTCTCTATAACCCACCTTAACGTAATGTATCAAAAATAAGAAATGCCTTGTTCCCAAAATGAGAAACTAATATGGGCGACCAATACGGCAATGAATAATTCCATCTCTCTGTAACGAGATTCCTGAACACTTCACTTGTGAAACATTATCGAAACCACGGCTTATATGTTTGCTAATTAAACATTATCTCTCTATGTCCTCGAAGTTCTGTAGTTTTAATGTATTTGTAGTGTATTGGCTCACCTAAAACCCACTCACATATACACGCACCAACACATTTCTATACTTATGTACACACATGCACACAAATGACAGCATTATTTCTCAGAAACTTCATGTAAAAATATTTTAAAAAAATAAAGCAATTAATTGTAAAATAGTAAGAAGCATTAAGAAAATTAGCAACGAGAATTGCTGACAAATTGAGACACACTTTGACAGTATTTTGTATCACGATTGAATAATGCTTGTCTTGTAAGCACAATTGCTTACAAGACAATATAATTTAAATATATTATTATCAATATAATTAAAAAAAAAATGTACCTGATCTGAGTAATTAGATATTATATTACATACACAATTTAACATTATATCTCAATAATTTAGAACATAAAACTCTCTTTTATGAAGTCTGTTAAAATAAAAACATAAATATAAATTCAAAATCAATTTGATTTTGAATTGAATTTGAATTATGAATGTAATAATCTAGACTGATGCAATATTATATCAGAAACAAAATAGATATTTGTCTAATTGTACTGATACCGTTGACTAGTTTGTGTTTCTCTCACTAACAGCTATTCTGTTTATTTAGCGAGCTTTAGTAGGCAAGCAATTGCGAGTTCTCTGAGCGAGACAGGCAGCACTAATTTCAAATATATATCTACACGTCGTCAGCTACAAGACGTCTACAGAGCTTCTGTTGATAGATACATGTTTGTACAGACTTGAGACGGCTTCATAAAGCACTGCAATGTTGTAATTCTACTTACCTAATAAAGTATCGACAGTTGAATTGAAAGGGGTTTGTTTTTGTTAAAGTTTTGATCGTAGATAAGCCTGGTAATACGTTGTTTCAAATACTTCAGCTTGAAAATAATAATGAAAAAAGTTACAGGAGTATTTATTGCTTTACAATTGTGAGAAACGGACGTAAATTTCGAGATAATATTAGATGATTCGTGTCTTTATTATAAAGAAAATGAAATATATAATATATATTTCATTTATTATATATTATATATTTCATTTTCAAAATAAAATATATAATATATAATATATGAAATATATAATATATATTTCATTTTAACGGTAGTATTTTAGTAGTAGAACAAAATAAATTATATTAGACCAAAATAAAATATATAGGATCCCTAGTGTTCGGGATAGCCGGTGTTTAGAGTTGTTCTTGTTTGGCAAGAATAATATATTATGTAGATCATTTGATTATAACAAAAACTAAACATATTAAAATAAAATAAAATATAATTAATTTAAATTTTCCAATCATAACGGCCTTACTCAACAATCTCTGAAAATGGTTTTTACATAAACTGCTCAGTCAACTAAAATCCAAAAATAATTTATAACTAGGCACTTTAATTTTTTTGAAATGTAATTTTTTTCATTAATTTTTATATTTTAATAAACATAAGAATTCATATTAATATCAAAAATGCGAAAGTGACAGATAGACAGCTATCTGCTACCTTTTCACTCATAATCCGCTGAACCAATTTAGATTAAATTTGGAGATAGTTTGAGACCCAAGAGAGGGCAGGATAGTTTTGGTCCCGATAGCACGATCCTTTGTGATATTTTTAATCGATTTGATCATATAACCCGGGGGCTTAAAAATAATTATATTGCACAGATATGTTTTTAAAACATTTTGATGTATGCAACTACGATGTTAAAGTGGTAAAGTGCATGTGTTAAACTAATATTATGTCATTTTAAACATTGGACCGTGTGCTATATTAAAAATAAATCCCACGTGTGAGTGAATTTAAAATTATTTTAACACTAACATTAATGATACAATATGTTTGTTGTTATACATTATGGTCGACTATAATGTGTGTTCAAGACAAGAGTGAATTGTTAGTGCACATTCCCACCCATGACTACACCGCCACTAAACACCAGTCAGATTGCATTGTATTCAAACAAATACCTTAAAATACGTAAAAAAATCATACATACAGGTGGAGCTAATACAAAACGATTATAAAAAGGAACTGGAGTACATATCCTCAGTATCTGCAGTTAATTTGCTTTGCATATTGAAGTAAATGGTGAATCTCTCTCCTCGGTCAATCCCATTTATATGTATGACTCGATTGTGCAGCGGTTTCCTAAAGCTCAACCTGTTGCTGTTGCGTGGATTCGAAAACTCTTTATTTATTTTTCCAAATGCTTTACTGTGCTATGTAATTGTGTATGGCTTGGATAAAAATAAATGAGGCATCACATACATCGATTTTTATTATTTTTTTATCCAAAAATTCATTCAATCAAATGATTATTCATAATATACATATTGTGGAGGCATCGCACATGCCTATTTTATAAATGTCAAACACGTTGGTATAAATTACATAATTATACATACCTACAGTATAAATTACAGGTACATTCGTGTTACTCGTTGTAAATTTATTGATACACTCTTATTTTCTCTTACACTAATATTATGAACTGGATAAATAGAAAGAAAAGTTGTTGTTAAAAAAAATTTACATCCGTTTGATCAAAAACTTTAAAATAGTCGTAACCTGTTTATAAGAGGAATAATAAAATTTGCAGTGATTCTCTAACAAACTACTTTTCTTAGTAAATTTGAAAACATGAGGAAAATAGAGACATTTTTCTCTGCATCAAGTTGGGAACTAACCGAAACTCTCGAACTAAATTTCTTCTTCGGGGCGACAAACACAGAACACAGCAATAAACTCGGAACAATAAAACGCTTCCACGATATCTCTTTTTGTACATAATATATTATGTGGTTGGAATATTCCAGTAAATATTATATGACTTTTGTCAATAGTAGGTACTTATTTATTACCTGTGGCCGTGCAAACCTTTGAAGGCCGGGTTGATTGCGGCGGGCGGTTTATTATTGAGATTGATTAAATTAAAGTGGACTGTAACTTTTGAAGAGCACATAACTTTGGACATAAATTTGGAGGATTAAGCAACCACATCAACCTGGAATATCCACAGGGATAAGAATATCAAGTACTTACGTACTTGAGTCGATGACTTCACCTATATTTTCGTTATGGCGTACGGGACCCCTGCAAAAATGTCATACACTATTATCGTTCTCCATTCACTCTTATATTTCACAGTAGCAGTAGTTTATGCAGATTTTTCGAAAACACTCGCAGGAACGGTTATACCGCACACCGCGTAACGGAGAGATCACAATCTCTCCGTATCAAATGCTTTCTTAGCGGTGCGGTTTTGCAGCAGAGCGGATTGTTGCAATGGTGGTTGATGCCGGCGCCGCGGCGGGAATACTACTTAACACTACTTCATTAACTATTTTATTATCTTCTTTTTTCAATTCATCCAGGTGAGAATGAATACAATATATAAAATTGTGCTTGCTGGAAAGAAATAATCCTTATAGACTTAAATACGTCAGTCACCTTAAGCATTTCAGGTCCATTATGATTATTCTTTACACCGTTATAATTTTTACACTAATGCGCGTGAAAATAAATTCGAGAGAATTACGTTTCGAGAGATTCAGACTCTTCCGTTTGTTTATCTAGCCCAAATTAATATTGATGATCAATTTTATTTGTAGATGAGTCTTATAAAAAATTTTTTACACCTCTGAAACTTTTTTCACTTGTTTTATCTAGTTTCATTGGCATATTTTGTATACGAGTAGATACGTTCACAGTGTTTATATGAAGTCACTCTTTGACAGGATGAAACGGTCGAATTTCGTTTACAGAGCGGGTTCTCTAATTATTTTAATCGGTGGTAGAAGTGAGGGGTTGTAAATTGAAAGAATACATATAAGAGAATTGTCTGTTTCTGAAATGGCCCTGGATTTTTATGAGCTTATAGTATAGTAAGTAGGTGATGACGATGATGATAAATGCATAAACTCCAAGTAGGTAATTGCTTTTTCTTTATAATTATCTGTAACAAAACAATATAAAAATATTCTCTTTTCAAAACTGAAAGATTTCAAACGATATTGTTATAACTGACATTTTACCGAAAACTATAGAATTATAGATTCCTGACGTATGCCGTATCAAACTTTCTCCATTCTTCATCAAGTGCTGCGTATTATTTTGGCCTTGAGATGAACTTTTTCAAAGGATGTAGCAAAGTGGTAAAGTCGAGATGAAACGCTTTCAGACGGTCTCGAAGAAGCGGCAAAGATGAATGGCTTTCAATATGAAATTGAATTCCGCGGTTCATTGCTTTTCAATTTGTTGGAGGGAGCGTTCCTCGGCGTTTACTCCCAATACCTCTCGAAGTGCTAGTGCATGTTTTATACAATATAATATCCTGTTCCCTGAGTGTTGGTGTTGTGTCAAGACACTACTCAACTATTGAGTTGAACGTGATCTATGATCAGTTTCCTCTAGGCGGTACTCAAGTTGACAAGTGCTCAAGTACTAGATACTAGTAATGGTAGAAATACTTACCGCCTTAATTCCTGTGTTTCTGGGTGATTATTATCTATATTTGACAGATATTTAATTATACGTAATTTCACATCTATACATCCATACAAATAAATAAAATTGGAGATTCTGTTTGTAATATTAATTATAAGCTTTTTACTAAATTCATATGGATATATTGTTGTACATATACCGATTTTTTTTTTCAGTTTTTGTCTGTCTGTCTATTTGTTTAGGCTAATCTCAGGAATGGCTGAACCGATTTTGACGGGACTTTCATTGGCTGATGATGTATCTAATAAGTAGTAGCGTAAGTAAGTAGCGGAACAGTTAAAGATATTATTATACCCAACAACAGTAGCATGATATAGGAACTTCATTTAAACAAATTATGGCGACATTGCATAGTTCGTCATTTTGACGTTACGGCAACCTGAATCACGCTATCGAAGTTTTTTTAAGACGCTCCATTATTATACGGTCGTTCCCCTGGGGAATACGGGGAAATAATGGGGGAATAAGATCTCCTTTGCGAAAACGTGATAAATAATTTTAAATACGAAAAGTACTTCTAAAAGTTAGAGATGGTTGTAAATTAGTATTTCTTGTAGCAAGACTGACTTTCAAACAAAGTAACAAGTTCTTTGTGATATATGTAATAATTAGGCGTACAAGTTACAGTGCATGAGAGTATACGTGGGAAGGAGTATTAAGTATTTAAAGTTTTCAAAAATTAATCAAGACTTCCTATTTCAGCAAAAAAAAATTAATATTACGAAGTTTGATCTAAACATAATTTATAATTTATATCTGTTAATCTATTTGTATATAGGTACTAAGGCATAATGCCAAGTGATTATGAAAGCGAGGCTCTCTGAGGGATCTCAAAGATTGATATTAGTCTTTTCAACAGCTGTTTGTAGATAGATCGGCTAATAAGAATAGGTCAGTCTGTATATTGTGTAATGTACAATACATTCAAGTAATTATGTTTTATTCCACTTATCAGGTCCAATAATTCGATCGCCAAGTGCATATATGGTTACTATTTCTTACAAGAAACTGTAAATAAACAAATAGAAGCGTCAACTACAAATAGAAGTCATAGCCCGGCGGCGGCTTGCGTCGATCTTAAGTTAGGCAACAGCGCGCACGGTCGGTAGTTGGATGGGTGACCACTAGTGGCAAAATTTCTTGGGCGCTTCCTTGCTTCGGAAGGAACTTAAAGCCGTCGGTCCCGGTTGTTACCATTTAGTAGCAGTCGTTAAGCCACGTTGGATGCCTTCGGGCGGCTTAAAAAATTCCGACACTTGGGTTGGCCACTGAGCCCTCCACCAATCAGCACTTGAGCAGCGTGGAGCAGTATGCTCTTGGCCTCCTTATGTATGAGGAGAGACCCGTGCTCAGTAGTGGGCCATTAATGGGTTGAAGTCATTTAATAAGCACGTCATGATCAGTCAAAAAAATGTTTGGATCGATATTATATTCTACAATGTAGACTAATAACAGTTAATATATAAAATACAATAAAATACTGCATACAATGACGAAGGTACACTAAGTTACAACAATTTTAATACTAACTTTTGTAATTCGTTATTGTTAACAGCCTAGTTTATTAGATAAAATTAAGATCAAACATTATCTTCATAAAGCATTTAAGACAAAATTAACATTTTAACCAACTTTTTACCTTTTTTGGGTTTTCCAACTAAATTGAATGACAGGATAAACTTTGCTCCCTTCTTTAAGAATCATGTTCATGTCTGTGAGAATATGAGATTGACATAATTACAGTTAACATGGGGCAGTGTAGAAAGCTTCATTTTAAATATTATGTGTTACAAGTCTCTTTGACGAAATTAATAACGATCGAATTTTAACTGCAGAGCGAATCAGTACTGTTTCTAAACATAATTTAACTTTTTAAAGTCTCGCCCTGACCATGGTCCATGTAACTGGGACCAGATATCGGCATAACAATTTAGAATCGTGAGTACCCTTTTGCATTAAAAATGTTTAGTGTCCGCGATGATATAGTTTAAAATCATTATCAGTTATAATACCTTGTTATATTTTTATTGCAATAACATACATATCATACATTTTCACGACTTAAAAGACAATTACCACAGCGAGTATTGAATAAAAGGGAGAAGGATCGAGGTATAAAGTTGTTTGTAGCAGCTGTCGTCCTGCGGACAGTTGTAATGGTAATGCGATTCAACGGTTATGGCGCCGAGTTCCGTCGAGAATGTTCGTAATAATGAAACGTTTAACGATTCCTTGCTCGGAATTAGTTCAAGGCCCCATGTGTTCAATACTGCGAATTGCTAAAGAAAACACTTTAAATACGTACGCTACGTTACTTAGTTAATATTTGAATAAATGTTATTTTGTTAAGAATTTTATTTATTCTTGCAGTGGTCTACGAAATTTCAAGAATATCAAGTCACTTATATAAATTTAGTCAGCATTAGAACTAAGTATAAACTATAACAAGTAGACAACTTGATGATAAGTTGTTATCAAAGATCACTAATGCGTTGCAGGCCAAGAAGAAAGCCTTAGATACGTATTATTTCTGGCTTTCCGACCCAGCGATCGAAAGGCGAAAAAACAATGCAAGGTCGATTTAAGAAAGGGGGTGCCAGAAGGGTTAACTTTACTACCACGTCCGAGCAACGTCGGATTTAAATTGGCCGACATAAAGCCCAGCGATCTTCAGCAGGAGGATCCTGGTACCTTAACCTCGTGGTTCAGTATAGTGTATCACGAACAGGGCAGGTTGCTTGGACTGAACATGGATAGAATCTCTATCACCCCAATATTTTTATTGTTTTACCATATTTTTTCTTAGAATTGTAATCTTCGAGTTGAACAAGGTCCTGTTGTCTTCAACTTCTGGCTAATCTCAGAAACTACTGGTTCGAATTGTAAAATGGATACTCTATTTATCGAGGACGGTTATATATAATAATATTTAAATATATTTCTTCTGTGCGTGTGTATGTAATTGAACTTCACTTAAACGGCTTGTAACGATTTGTTTGAAAATTTTTGTGTGTCTTTAAGCGGATGCGAGAATGGTTTAGATTCACAATTGGACCCGGTAGGTGGCGCTGCTGTCTATATGTCACCAAATTTATTTATTTATATATAACGGTACGAATTTCGCTGGGACAGCTAGTATAATATAAAATAGATACCCAAATATGAACGAATAGATACATTTATTCATATAATATGTAATGAGTATAACTCCCTAAATATAAACAAAAAATACGTTGGAGCTACGTACGATTTCGTACCTACAGACATAGTAAAATGGATCATCATCATCATCACAACCCATAACTGTCCCACTGCTGGGCACGGGTCTCCTCTCACAGTGTGAGGGGTATACGCCATAGTCCACCACGCTGGCCAAGTGCGGATTGGCGGACTTCACACACCTTTGAGAACATTATGGAGAACTCTCAGGTGTGCAGGTTTCCTTACGATGTTTTCCTTCACCGAAGCAAGTGATAATTAAATTTTAATACGCACATAATTTTTGAAAATTAGTGGTGCGTGCGGGGTTTGAACCCGGAACCTCCGGTTCGGCAGTCCAACTTTCAACCACACGGCTATCACTGCTTAGTAAAGTGGATACTTAGGGCCAGTTTCACCGGTTCCGGATAAAGTTCCGGATAGCCCTAGGAATTTATCTGCCACTTAACAGTTGACGGAGCGGCAACGACGCTTTTTGCGTTTCGTTACTACTACGTAAATTATTGTCATTTGAAAATTATTTTGAAAACTTAATTAATAAAATCCTTTTTGTTCAAAATAATCCAATTCGACTTTTTTAATATTTTCCAGTATAATTTTATCATTATAGAACGAAAATAGTAGGATTTATAATAATAATGATGTACTACAGTTCAAATTCCAAATGTGTTATAGAAACGCCACTTGAAACATTTTTTATCCGTCAGATAACGCCTAACAGCCACTTGAACTGGCAGATAGCTTAACCAACACTTTTCTCTGTCACTTCTATCAGATTACCTGAGAAGCCAAAAAATGTAGTTTATCTGGGAGTTGAGTTCCTAGGGCTATCCGGAACTTTATCCGTAACCGGTGAAACGGGCCCTTAGTGTGAAAAATGTAAGATCTTAAAGAGTAATTGTTTTATAAGAAAATAAAGACCAGGGAATAAAGTGCCTAAGTAATATTAAAATGTAAAATGAATGTGACAAAGTTGGAGGAAAGATTAGAAATAATTCCGCAAAGGGAAATGCGGACGTCTTAAATATTTGAAAATATAAAAACTTTGACAGTTGTCGACGCAATGGTCTCCAAGCCAGATTTGCGAGTTTACTATTTTTGTTCAAGATTATTATACATTTATCTATTATTATAGTATACTGTAGTGTAGGTATATTTCATATTCTATTATAAACGACTTTGATTATTTGATTGTTTATATTTGAAGAGTTTAAAGTTGACAAATTAAAAATAAACAATTTAATAATACTTTATTAAAATTTATTACAATAGAAATTTATTATTATAGACATACCAGTTATAGATAATATGAACAAATATGTGTGAGATAATACATGTTCATTCAAACACTTTAAAATCATCACCGATACGTTGCCGGTTACGAAAAAAGGAATAAGGAAAAAAGAAAGTAATGGCTCTCAAGCCGCCAGCCGGAAGACGACAAGCGACTTCACGAAAAGAATAATACCAGCAATCATATTTTGATAATATTGATAAATTTAACTATAATACTTTCAGGAAGTCTGACCACCTTGTAGGAAGACCGGCTTTTGTCACTCCATCGACCTCTAGATCTGTAGATCTGTTCAGTATACAGTACAGTACAGTATACTTCATAGTCTCAATACCATGAAGTTAACTATATTACTTCATTATGGAGATGTAGCTAGTACAAAATGAATTATTTATGTAAACACAAGTGTCCCATGATATCTATAAGTTGAATTAATATAATACATGATAGTATTACTAAGAGTGTGGTGAGAAAGTAATTGGAGTATTAATGATTTGAATCTCTCTTTTATTCCGATTAACCAAAAAGCACTACGGCAGAACATACATCTACCTATCATGGAGTTTTCAAAAAGATAAAATCTAGATACCTACATACATCTTGTGTGTAATTACCTGAAAATTACAGTTTATGTTCACTCTCTTTTCATGCGTCTAATTAGCACGACAACTCGAAACTAGGTGATAAATAGGTACGCTGAGGCACTGAAATCCGCAAAGCACTCTTTAAAGTTAAGATGGGAGAAAGAAAATTTTGCTATAGCCGTGATTTTAACACGTTCACGACGAAAATGTAAAGTACATTAGTTGACTCGTAGATCATAAGCCAATGGGAAATTTAGTGAGGTTATCCATCAATATATTAATACACAATTATATTAAACTTAAATAATAAAAATACATACATATATTATATTAAACTCTTGCGTTATTGAGTGACTGACAGACAACATACAGCCGAAACTACTGAACATAAGAAGCTGAAATTTGGCATGTAAGTTCCTTGGGGAGTGTTGGGGAGCACTAAGCACTGGTTTTTTGGAAATTCTCATAAACTGAATAAACGGGATAAACTGAAACTTTTGGCGTTGATGCACATTGACGAACTGTGAAGCGGGTGAACATTATATGTAGTAAGGTAAGAAAGGATTTTGGAAATGGCGGGCGAAGTCGCTGGGGAAATCTAGTAATAGGTATATAAACCATTTATTTATGTTGTTTAATTGTTAACTAAAAAGTCAACATTTTGCGGTTTTTATTTAGAATTCAAATTCAAAAAAATGTGTGCAGGTTTCCTCACGATGTTTTCTTTTACCGAAGCAAGTGATAATTAAGTTCTAATATGCACATAATTTTTGAAAATTAGAGGTGCGTGCTGGGGTTTGAACCCGGGCCCCCCGGTTTGGGAGTCCAACGTTTAACCACTCGGCTATCATTGCTTTTTACAATACTATTATGCTGTTAGTATTAATGTATCTTTTAAAATGTAATCTATTTATTGTTATTCACTTACATATGTATAAGTTCCTCAACCACCAACCTATGACTAACCCGTACTCACAGATCTAAACCGTTTGCACATATTTTATGTACGAGACTCAGTTGCTAGATAGGGATGTTGCGGTTTGTGCGATACTCCAACGGCAATATTATTACAACGTTACCTGAAAATCTGTAGTGTGAAATTACATGAGATAAAATCCACTGCGGATACAAGCAGTGAGATAGGCTTGCGCTGAAAATTTAATGTAACGACCCAAAGTGTTTCCTAGGAAAATCCTCACCCGAGCCTTGATTTCGGTTTTATGTACTTTCTAAACGAGGAGTGTTCATTTAGCTGAATTAGTAAATATGTTTATAGAATTAGACCGTTCCCTATGTCTAGGAAAGTCTGCTCAATATTTAAGAGGAAAGTTTAGTAAGAATGGAGAATTTTAGCTAATGTCCTATATAGTCTCATAGTTACATTAAAATAGGGCTAAGTCACTAGTATTTTTTATATTTAAGGTTTTGAAATAACGTAATATATGCTAGCTGGGTAATAATGATATCTAATCTAATATATTATAATCTAGTTGGGTAGATAAGATTATGCGGACAAAGTTTCGAGTTATTATAAATTTCAGTCCAAAACTTCATACAAGCTACTTTGTATCTTGAAACTCATTAACAAAGTTAGATGTATACCTGTTTCTGTTTCTCAAATAAAAATAACATCCAGTGAGTTTTCAAACTGTAATCGTTAACATAGTAAACGGTAAGAGAATAGAATAGACTTTACAAACTTTACGGATAAATTTCGCGAGCATTCGTCTAAAACTTTTCAACCACAGCTTGAGTACCTGGGATAAACATCTATATCTACGAATTTAGAATGTAATTTGGCTACGTAAAGGTAGCTTGAGTTATATTTCCTTTGCTTTTATTGTTGTTGTTTATTCGAGACTTCTCTCGATTCACTTCGGAAAATCTATGCCTAAGTATTCAAATTCGAAAAAATGTTTGGTCGGGATGTTTTAAATTGACATTTTTTTTTATTTGACATTGAAATTGACATTAACATTTTAATGTCAATATTTAAAGGCACCTTAGCGAAACGGTGGTAAATGCAAAAAAAAAGTTCATAAGCGTATTTAAAAAATACCTACATGAAGTAAATGATTATTTTGAATTTGAGTTTGACATAATAATATTATATTTTTATTTTTTTCTAATGTAAATGGCTAATTCAGCAGTCAGTCGCCTGATGGCAAATGGTCACCGTCGCTCATGGACATTAGTAACACCAAAGACATCACCCATGCTCCCAGCCGGAACAAAGTCGCTTGGCGAATTTATCGAAATATTTTATACCGCTTGAAGGCCCCCCCACATGGCTTTACGACTGATATCTAAAAATCACCAGTATCGACAGGTTATGTACATTTTTGATAGATACAATATTGGGAACGTAACAAAATTTCGGCACATTTCCAATCAACGCAGCGTAGCCACAAGCAGTTGTTGTTTCATGAACTTAAGAAAACGTGGTGCAAAATGGGCGCTAAATTCACGTGGGCTCCTTATACGACGTCGCGGATCATCGTAACTTTAGAAACGAATAACTTAAAATGGTTTCTCATTTACCCGTGATTCGCATTTCTCTTTATTCTTATGCAGTTCATTAGACGTGAACACAAAGGTACAGGCACTTTGATAAGTTTCTGTAATGAAAACTAGAGTTACCAAATCCAGTGGCTTGACACAGTTGAGTCGTCAGCGGAGACATAATGGCGACTGGCGAAACTACGAAGAAACTTCGCGCATTCGTCTCCAACTTTGCGACACCCAACGTCGGCGTGAGAAAACACATGCTCAGGTGTACAACTAGTACGAGATTGCAGGTAAGTAAATTTACTGTGAGTATAATTGGATAGATTTAATTAAAATGAATTCATTAAATAATTATTTCCTAATTTATATATCCACTATCACCATCGATATTATAAGCATGTATCTTTTTTCCTTCTGCTAACGTTTCGAAAAGGTGTGTTATAACGGAAGTTCCGCTTCCGTTACGAGTAGCAAAACCCAAGTATGTATCACATACACTTGGGTTTCGCTACTCCTATAATTCAAACGTAGCAGACATCGTATGTGGGTTATGTGACAACCCTAAATGTGGTCATGACTTCCGTTTATTTATTTGTTATTATTATTATACCAACTTACACTAATATTTTTATTAATTACCCATTACTAATTTATTACTACATGAAATAAAACCTTAAAATTGACATCTGAAAGTTCAATATTATTTGCCTACGAATAATATTCACCGATACCCTTGTGTTTAAACAATAAAACAACGCCTATTTCACGCCTGAACAGTTCCCAGTACTAGTGATTCTTGATCTAAATTATGAAAACGGATCTTTACTCAACCGTAGCCGTGTTGATGGAGATTGGATGAGATGTAGAATTGAACTTGTTAATAAGTTAATACCCAAAGTTATAGTTTCAACAATCAAAGTTACTGTAAATCCGAATCCCAAACTGCAGTTGCTTGACACAATAAAGGTGTGGGATGGAACAAAATCGAGACAGGCAACAGCGGATAAACTTTGTGCATTCGTTTCAACTTTGCGACACCTGAACTGCAGCTTGCTGCATAATATACAACATCAGGTAGAGTACTTTAAAATACTTCTCAAACGTCACTCAATCTGAGTTAATTTTATTTTATTCGAGATTATGCATAGTTCTAACAACGAAACATAGGTACTTAGATAAAAAAAATCAATTTTATTGGCTTACAAAGGGAAATATATACTAAAATAAATCCCATATTTATTACTAGTTTTAGCCCATGACTCTCCGAAACCCACACTATGGACACTATGGGCAACACACCTAGATAGATAACACGCACAAACATACCCAGACCGAGAGCAGATGTTTAAACTCATCATTCAAATTTCCGCCCCGTTGAGAATCGAACACAGGGAACACACAGGTCGTCAGTAACTAAATAGAACTACTAATAGCAAAAAATATCAGCTGTTCAATGTGGTTCTACGAGTATTCGTTGCCACGCGCATACTACAATACATACACTAATAAAACATAATAAGCACAATTACACAAGTTAAAAAACACGAATTAGATGAAATAATGTCAGTCAGTCCTTTTCCAATACAATTTTATTCAACATAGTATTTTTCTTACTGAACCCTATGGATTTTGTACATCACAAATGCAACAGATTAATTGCTGGACTCGTATATCAAGAAGTGTTCAGCGAGTCGAGGCTTGTAATTCATAGTACGTATCCATCAAAAAAGCATTCGATGAATCCTTTGCAGCCTTTTGTACTGGCACCAACTGTTCCCTCGGTGAAGTCGAACGACCGGCTAGTGGTCGTCAACTTTAAAACTATAAAATGAGGTAAACCTATAATTATTAAACCTAAGATCTGGATGAGCAGTCTTGATACGGGTACCTACTTATAGGCAAACGTAAACCGAAGCGAAGTAAAGTGAAGCTGTGATTAGTATCTAACTGATGGATCATTATAATTTGTATTAAATGAATAATAAAGAGCGACAATGGATACTGTACTACTCGTATATAGTCGATTAATTAATTTCTCCATTATTATAAAAGTAACGGAAACTTACTTTATTATATTAATATACCAATAAACCGACGGGTTAACAACAAAATTATCCCTCGTTTAGGCCTATAACACAAAAGTTATTTATCTCTATGAAATCGAATAAGTCAATCGGACTCTCGAAGGTATCGTATTTATTACCGTGACAAAGTCCCAAGGGTGCGAGTAAATTAATGTGGAAAAGTGAACGCAGCGTTCGGCGACGCCACGCAATTAGTGTCGCAATTCGCAATCAAGATCGCCGCGATAATCCTGTGAGTATATTCCCCTGGCACTCGTGCTGTGTCATAGTACGATCTTTCGATCGTAATATTACGGTCAATATCTGATATTGCGTTGTTTTGATGTAGGTTACAATAGATTACCCAAAACTCACCTTACCATACCATACTTACCCAAATCTTTTATTTCCTGCAGGTATTTTTCACATTACAATTAGTTACACGACACTCAAACACATATATTTTTTTAAATCTGTATTCTGTAAAGTCTGATCGTCTGTCTTACTGCTTGTCCATAATTTTAAATTTAATGTGTGAAAGGACTAAACTGATCTTAACAGGAGCTAAATAACTCTCACTGGAATAAGCTTATAGGGCAACATAATTATAGGCTACTTTTTATCTTGTAATTGAAAATTGAAAAATTTCCAAGCGTACAAAGTCGCAGGCAGAGCTAGTAGGTATGCTAAAAATACATTCTACGAAACATGAAGTAATAAAACTAGACACAAATAGCTGAAACAGGCACAAGAAAACACTTAAACTAAAGTAATTATTGGTGAACTAACTGAATTTAGGGTACAATATCGGAATATCTATTTCATAATTTAGATACCAGAGAGAACGAAATATGTCAATCAGAATGTCTATTACTTAGCAGAAACAAGGGTACCCGCCACAAAGTCATTCTATGAAATTAATGGAAGACCAAAGGAATTGACGTAGCATTATTTGTGATGTTTTGTTGATAACAAAATGTAATGTAAGTACTCATTGACTTATTAAATGTGAGAACTTAATAGATCTTTTTATAATTAATCAATCAATTCAATCTTTACGGTTCGGCTTTAATGAATTTATGTATCATAGGAAATTTTAAAGCTGATTATTTTCAAAAAAAAAAATAATTAATAATTACATTATACATAATTATATAGGTAATTAATTACGTTAATATGAATAGTGATAAATCACCTACTAAAAGGTTAAAAATAACATCACAAAGAATGATGCCGGAAATCTTTATTATTTATTTACTTATTTATTTATTCTTTATTGAACCTTACATAAGTAGGTACCTAATGGAACAAAAGGCGGACTTAATGCTAAGAGCATTCTCTGCCAGTCAACCTTAAAAACTTTATTTTAAGGAAATGATCGCAAATATATCGGTAACAAAAACTTAAACATTTACTCGTAAAACGACAGATGCTTTGCGACTGACTTGGGACTAGTATTGTGTATAAATATTGTGAACGGTGGTTAACCATTTAAATTAATCCTTTTTCATTTGGTTCAGTTAATGGTCATGGCTCTACAGGTAATGCTAGGATCATAGTTATGGTGCTGAGATAAAGCGGCATGGTGTTTTGCTAGTTTAGGTCTCATGATAAACATACGACTTTATATACCTTTTTTGATCGAATGAAACATAAAATTTAGTGAAATAATTGTTTATAATATCAAATTATAAACATAGAAGTGTGTAGCATTATTTATTTATAAATTACAATTAAGTAGTATATAGTATAAATAAGAGTGTGTTAGACAAAAAAAAATTAAACGATCTTCTTCAGTAACGCTTTTATGCGAACTGTAAAATAAATAATAAGAGATAATCCAAATAAAAAAATCATGAATCATTAAAATAAAAATCTCCGTATATGTAAGTACACTTGCTTATTTAAGCATCAGAAAATACACAACTGAGATTAAGGACAGCAGAATACAATGTTGGTTTTAATAAAACTGTATGTAGCATTTCCATAAACAGCTTCATAATATTATGCATGCAGATGGACATTTCAAGTATATTATGGCGGCGTTAGGCAACACGTACAACGAATACATTTCGTCTTAGACGGAATCCCAAAACTGGAGGAGAGTTCTGTGCCAATTTTCCGACTCATGTTACTGACATTCTCAAACCATGACTTGAATTTGTTCAGTATCAAAATTCCGCTAATACTATAAATGTTTGTTGTTGTATCAATGTTGTATCACGTAGCACATGTACAATTATCCCTGGTGCTGATGGTGCTTGAAAACGCTAAGTACCTATGTATGTACATACCAGGTTAAGGGAAAATTTCCAATGAACAATTAGAATCACAACTCGTAACTGTTCCATTGTAATTTGTAGGACTCGGGTCTTCTCTCACAGTAGATGTTCCTAAATATGCAGGTACACCTATTACACAATGGGTACGTTGATAACTTGATTGATGCAAACGCGCATTTGAATGTGTAGATGTGTAAATGTTTATTGGACCTGTTAGTTTTAAAAGCGCTGGGTGTGTACCAGGGGTAAGACTATACCTAATCCATAACGCTAAGTGCGAATTGGTAAATTCTGGAGACAACGGAGAAGACACAAACAGACCAACAGAAGTAAACTTACAAAAAATAAACAGACTTCAAAATAATGTAAATTTAAGACTTACATAGTTTTTTACATGTATGCCATTGTCCGAAATGGACTAAGTATTAAGTTTTGCGGCGTTTTTTCTTGTTTCCTATTCTTTAATTCCTATTAAATATTACTAAAAATTAATTACTAATAGTGATTAAATTAGCCGTTACTTAATATTTAATAACAAACAAGTTTATATCGCATGGCATTAATCATATGTATTACTTAAACGTATTCCACTTATCAATAAGACCTCTGGGCAAAAGAAAATACAGTTTGCCTAAAGCATTTTGTGGAGAGGAAATGTGTGTTTCCCATGATTTATATCCCAAATAGAGGCGCGAGGTGGCCGGCTATGAACCCGGCTGGCCGCTGGCGATAAGCCGAAGCCTTACTATATCCACTAAGAAAGAAAATAAACAAGCTGCCCTCCCATCTTATATTCCACCAATAATCGCGGACCGCTAGAATAACATTGATTATACCATAACTTCTACGTAATACAGGCTGTGTTTTATGGACACGAAAATATTGGTTTAACTGCCTATAAAGGCTAGCTTAATAAAGCGAAAGAGGATTGTAATTAAACGGTATTGATGAAGTAGCCTAAGAAACGAAGTGAGCGTTACTGCTCCAGCGGTTAGTAACTATTAAATTGTTATAGCTATTGTTTCTCATACAATTGAACAGAACTACTTTATAGCATTTTGTAAACGCACATTCGCATGCATGCAAGGATTTCTTTTACAATAAAATGGATGAAAGTTAGTGTACGAACGTTTTGTTTGTTTACATTCACGTGTAACCTTGAAATCCTTGTGCGGTATGGCATATTAGCAGTTGGAGTATGTGAACGAATTCAATTTTATTATTAGGTGTTCGTTACTGAAATTTAGTGACAAGTGATTTGCTTGCTGGATTAACGAAAATAAAATCACCCTATTGTAGTGTGTCTTTATTGACATCCTAAAAGAAAAACGTTTTATCATTACTAACTTTGCTTTCCTTTTTTCCAGATAAACTTTCCTTCAAAAGGTCCCATCCGTCAATCAGCCTTTAAATGTCCATCTTTAGATGCTGGACATAGGTTTTCGCTAACTTGCGCCACTCTGACTGGTCCTGCACCTTATGAATCCAGGGGATGCCCGCTGTCTTATCAGGTCGTCAGACCACCAGGTCGGGAGGCATCCTATACTTACTCTCTTTTTTTCTACAGAAGGTATGTAAACATAATAAGTGTATTATGGAGGAAAATTTATGAAAAAATTCTAGGCCTGTAATTTAACATTTTTTATTTACTTTTATCACGAAACGTGTTATCATTAAAGCACAATCAACTTACACTCATTTAGTTTTATGCCTCAACGCTGCAATATTTATCCTGCAAGCTTCACATTACTTTGACAATTTATACTTGAAAGTTTAAAATGAAACTTGACCATTTTGCTTGAAAGCTTTGCTTTTACAAAACATTACTGAGCATTAAATGAACTTTATGTATACTTACAATGGTGAAATTTTTCTCTTTTGCAATAAGATAGGAACCAGGTTCAATGTTTTAAAATTAGTTTTACTAGAATAAAACACGCCAAAACAGGGCTTTGAATTCAGTAAGAGAAATTTAGTTGAAGTTTATCTTTTAATCACGTTCTAGATTAAAACATAAAACTGGACAGTTAACATTATTACTTATTTGTAAATAGTCAAACACAAAACAGTTGATATCTTTTTCTACTGTGTTTCTTAACTGAGTTTATATTTTTTTATTTGGTGGCTATTAACGAGCTTTGGTTTTCCGTTTAAAGTTTTCAAATAGTTTGTAATTAACTATAATTAATTCAGTATAATTGCTTCTTTGCTACGGTAACCGTTATCACGCCAAGCTTAAGTGAGATAAGGGAAATGAGATTAATTTAGTAAACAAATAATATCATTGCATCTCCTCGCCTAGAGCTGTTGAGTTTTCAATGTATAAAACTCATAATAACAGTATTAACAACGTATAGTTACCAGTATCGTTATGACATAACTTCACGGCTTGAGGAGATGCAATGCCAAGTTGATAAGTGTGCGCCTACAATTGATATTGGGTACAGTTGCATTACTATTGTCCTAAATATTATGATAATAATTATTATGTATGGCGCAAAATGTGAAGCAAAATATTGAGCTAAATGGATTACTTCTAACATAAATTATATCAAAAACCAATGACATTAACCAGCAATTTAGAAATTGCTATTTTGGCATGATGCTATAAAGTACTGCCTGTAAGAAATTGTTTTAATCTTCCTAAAAAGGTTATCACTCGCGTTCTAAAAATATAATCCGTAAACGTGGTCTTAGTCGTGGACGGTGAAGTATAAACAATATTAAAGTTTTTTTTAATATAATTACTGGGTGATTTTTAATTTACTTGACATACTCGAGGACATGAAAGAATATGGTCATACTCGTAGATAATGATTAAAATTAGAAAGTCAAAATTCTACACGATAATTATTTCAAAAATGGCAATCAAAATTATCTAAAAATACTTGGAATGTATGGTCAACAGCTGTGTAGGTACAACGACCGACCCGCCGGCAGCCGAGCGGCCGGGTTAATGACCTTCAGTTGAGCGCGCGCTCAGTATGTCTAAGTACATTATGGGTTTGTAATGGTTAATAACGTCAAATTTTAAGCACCTGGAGAATGAAATATATGAGTACCCCCTATTAATATCGCAAGTGTCTTACGAATCACTTTGTGTATAGCCGACAAACAAGCAAACAGGTCATGATGGCAAGTGGTTACCACCGCCCATGGGCATCAGTAACACCAAAATGATTACGATGCATTGTAGGCAATGAAAGAGAAAGAAATAATCAACTTTTAAAATAAAATTGGTCGCAGGTATGAGACTGAAGTAATTTTAAGTTTGAAAGTTTTGAATCAATTTTTGCTCAAATTGATTATTATATGACATATATTCACATCGAGCATATAACCGAAGTAGAGCAGTAATGTCGTACCGTAATAATTCGTTTTGTCAGAACACAAATTCCGTCAAAATCATGCGTCGGTCGCTACGCTCTGATTGTTCGACTCAAGGTCAAGTCAAGGCAAAATGAATAAAATGAGATGGCTGTATATAGGTTATAGGCACAAAGTAGATAAGTAAAGTTATAGGTAAGAGCAAGGCGCATTGTTTTAGTGCGAGCGTGAATTACTATTTATCAGTGACAAGTCACTGATCAGTTTCGGAGTTGGATGGCTCATATTACATGAGTATAGCGGATAGAGTAGTAGTAACTCTATCCATTTTTATGCTCGATGTATATTCATATCAAAAATGGCCTCAATTTGTAGGTAGTATCCTACTTATTTGTATGCATAACCTAATCTACATAGAAGTTTATTCAGATAAGTGAATTTTTAGCGTAAGAATATAAACGTGGAGGTACAAACGCTATTCGTAAAAATTTTCTGCAAAATATCAGTAAAATCTCGGTGAAAATATTCACGGAAAAATTTCAAAAAGATTTATAATGGCCACCGGATCCTCGGTGTGTCTATGGTAAATGGCGAGACTACTCCCTAACAAATTGAAAATCAATGAACCGCGGAATTCAATTTGATATTGAAAGCCATCTCTCACGTTGCCTAGTAAGACGTGGCGTCAGAGAGCACTTGTCGATATCTCTCTCTTTGACTCCGTTTCACACATAAAGCTCAATATTCGTTGAAAAGGCATTCACATTTAATGTGTTATATGAACTCTGTAAAATTGGATAGGGTTCTCGAGAACCGGGGAAAAATTAATCGATTTGGCAGACGGCATTTGCTCTTACTCATGTTCCGTATAAACATAAGATAAAAAAGATCAAAAACTCATGTGTATGTTGTCCGTATTTCTGTCAAAGTACCGAATCAACTAGGAAATTGAATACAACATCAATTAAGTATATCAACTAATATTATGAAATTTAAGACTTTAAAATTAAAACCTTAGTTTAGGAAGTGCATGAAAAAGGTCGTGAGCCCAGTTGCCCGTACGCTGATATTGAAATGTGAATAAAATATGCTCCTAATTTTAACTTAAAAATCACATAATATTGAAATATTTTGTAGGTATCTAAACAGTGAGATAAGGATAAAAACTTCAGTTTTCGATTATATACTCGAATTCTTCTCGAAACTAAAACGGAATTATTTCAAGTAAATTAATTTATTTTATATTTTTAGTACCAAATAATATAATAATACCAATTATATTAATATAGAAATATTTCAACAGCCGTCGGAAGTCTCGTAGCTTCTCTCGACTGCACGAGAGGGTTTACTCAAGGCCCGCTACTTCTTCAATAAGATATTACGCGAGCTTTTTAGGTTCCGTCGTGGCGCTTGCCTACGTCCTGCCTTCACTTTAATTTAGCTCTACCTTATATTACATGTCTTTTCATGCTACGAAACTTCTTACCAGCTCGACAAAAATTCTAAACTTTAAATAGCTTAACGTTTTATTAAAATATAATCTTTGAGAAAGCCTTTTAGAAGTAGCCTTTCAGAAAGTCAAAGTCGGTAAGCTGTTAAATGTTTGATATTAAAATCAGTTATGTTTTTGAAATATATTTCTTCTAATAATAACTAAAGAAACCTGTAAACAAAGAAAGTTAAATACCTCATTTAAATTCATTTAGATGTTAACAGCAAAATCATTCAACATTACAAATGAAACTTCAGTATTCTGCGAAACTGTTAAGTTTGCGGTTGCCGATAAGGTTTATGATAGACTTGGTTTCTAACTTGCCGTGTAATTAAATGTAATTCTACGACTACACTCTAACTTAACACCGACTTCTCACGCGAAGGAATAAAGTTTTTTATTTATTAATGGATACTCGGAGCATTAATTTGGTGTAGTTAAAGATTTAGAGTTATTTCATGTCTGTTACCATTTCTGTACATTATGAAAATTTATTGTCTGTTGTAGGGCGAGACTGGGAATGGTAGGTTAATACTATAATATTTATAAAACTTAAATGCATATTTTAAAGGTCAGAACTTAATTTTGTCATTGAATTTTTCTGTCGTAATTCTACAATTTAATGTCTACACATTTTGTCCGAATAGATGGGGTACAATCGCTCGTGCAGATTAAAATGTCTGATTTTTACTCAAAAGATACCAACAAAATTCTAAATCTTTTGCCCAACACCTTGACGCTCATAACACAGTAGACGAAAACTAAGGAATAAAAAAATACGGGTAAATTGAGTTCCTCTAATGTGTCTCATTTCTGGCCAAATATCCCAAATGAATACGGAGTACGGTGGCACCCGTGATTACTTACATTCACAAATCATACTGACATCAACGATATTGCAACAAGTTCCTTGAGTAATGTCGGCATTAGTAGGTATGATACCTATTCTACCGGAACGTCCCTTGATGTAATGTATTCATTTTTCACTCGGGTTTAGGCAACTATGCTTGATTTGCTCTTTTCTTCTTTTTTGAAAATAATAAATCTTTATTACTAAACTATATATTTTTTTTAAATGTGACAAGTGGTCTAATGATTGATGACGGCGCTTTTTGCTAGATTAATTCTAAAGTTACTCATTATATAGGTACTAGAAACCGCCTTCGCTTCTCTTCGGGAAATTCATTAGTTATTGGCCGTGGATTCACTCATGTGGGAGTCGGAACGTAGGCATTACCGAGAAGAGAGCATCCTAAGTCGGAGTTCAGGTCATTACCTTCTCGTGTGCCAAATTTTATCGCAATCTAATAACTATAATATTATGATGAGTTTTATATACCTTTGTTTATTAATTTCACATACAAACGTTCACCCCGTTAAGTGATGTTTTCAGCAATAAAAAATAATCATGTCCTTTACAGGGTCTCAAACTATCTCCATACAGAATTTCTTCTAAATCGGTTCAACGGATTAAACGTGAAAAGGTAGCAGACAGACAGACAGAGTTACTTTAGGATTTTATAATAGTAAGCGTTTTATATTTCCTTACTTCCAATATAATCCATCTGGATAGACGGGATTTTCTCTTTTATTAGCAATGGTGTTAGAACGTCAGTCGGTAAGTTCGTTAGCAGATGTATGTATTAAATTATTAATTTATTTAAATTATTAAATTAATATTAAATAAATAAATAAATAAAATAAAATATGTATGACTGGAGCAGGGACTGTTAGTGATAGTTAGCCCTGTTAACTGTTGTAATTGCCTGGATAAAAAATAAAAATCAAATTCCTAATTACGACATTGTTTCTTTAAAGTCCATATTTAATTCCATTTTAAGTCTGAGTCAACGACCTCAAGCCCATATCGCGGTCCAGGCGACATCGTAAGCCGCTTTATACTAGATTAGTTTCGAAGCTACGCCGTATAACTTGATCATTGCCCATACTTAATTTAGAAGTTTAATCTCCTGCGGGTATTAGTACCTAATATTAAATTTGTGGTTTGCATAACTAAACAAAGTAAGCTTAACAATTTTATTAATCAAAGTCTTGATTTACATTAGAAGGATTGTAACATAATTTTTTTGTAGACTGTATAATAGCAATGTTTTTGTAGTTTAAATATTACGTTCATTTATGCTGCTCGTATTCAAATAAAAAATTAAAAGAGGTAGTGAACCTTTTTAATGTTATTACAATGGCTCATGCAACAATAGGTACCTACCTAACATAACATTTGGTAACTGTACATCTTTACTAAGTATTGTAAATGTGAATATAACTTTGTTTGTTACGCTTTCACGCGAAAACTACTTAACATCATGATCATCATGAAACTTTGTACACATATTCTTAGAGGTATAAGAAGTAACATGGGATACTTTTTAAAGGCCAAATTGAAAAGATAAAAATGTAACTGGTCGACGTTACATCGAAAATGGAAGATATGTATTTGAAACAAACAGTTATTTTTAAATCTTTATTGCACCTTACAAATGTACAGGAAACAAAAGGCGGACAGCTTGCTCTCATTTTAGAAACGGCTTTACTAACATTAATTGCTTTAATTAAATCGGTTCGCAAAAAAAAAGTATTTTTTTTTTATATAAAATGATTGAAGTAAGGCGATACACAAGGCGGTCTAATCGCAACATTTTTTTTCAGACAACAAAGGCAAGATGTGCGATGTCACAAAATTAGGATAAATATTCGTGGTAGATTGTAATAATGAATAATAAATGGTGATAACTATGTCACAATGTATGTACGTAATGATAATAATAATAAATTAAGAGTGTGTATGTTATGAGTTAAAATATTCATTGCAGAATCTTATTTTGAATGCCAGTTTGACATTATTGGTTGTCCGCATTATACTATATTTTTTGCCGGTGACTTTGTCTCTCTACCGAAAGTAGGCGTGCAACAGCCGCATCGGTGGCTAAGATCGGTGGCCAATTTGCGCCGACCTCAAGTGTACAAGCCCGACATATTAGGCAAAAAGTTAGGATTGACAGTTTCGCGGCCGTTGCACAAACATCCCCATTTCATCATCTGATAATAAGAAATTATATAAAATTATGTAAGTGTATTATTAGTCTGCTAATTAGCAAGTTTGACTTTGAAAATACGACGAAACGTTTCAAGAAAAGGCACTTGTAAGTAGTGGCGCTTGTTTGCGTGGCCCTAAAAGTTAATGATTGGGAAATTTCTATTTATGTCGTGAATTAAATAAGTTTATTTTTAAGGAGTGCAGGACCTACCACTGCTGCCCAGATCAAGACTAAAATCAGGACTAGTAACTAATTAATAATTCCTCATTTTAATTTTTTTTTTTTACATGAGATAAGTTTATGCTTGACAACTATCCCACCTGATGGTAAGTGGCGATGAAGTCGACGATGTTGGTCGCACTAACTTATTAATTATTAATTTAGTCGTATGGCGAAGCACCAACGTCAAAATAACTGTTAGAAAGATAATTTTCTCTCTTCCTTGATTAAATTTGAAGATGTTTTCATAATCGGAATGATTTATTTCCATGTAGGAAATTAATTTTCTCAAGAAATCTTGTTACTGCAATAAATTATTTAAACCCTATTAAATTATGTACAGCAGTAGGTGCTTAATTTAACTTCACTGCGGGAAATCTGTGCCTTAGTTGGTACCAAGACATAGGCGTTGGTTGAGCAACCCACGTTTGAAGAAACGTTTAGACGGGATCCATTGGATTGACAAAATCATATATTTTTTTTGTAACCGTTTGAAATTAAACAGACTAGACAGCGTTTGTTCCATTTTAAATAAATGAAAACCGCATCCATACTAGTGTAGCACTTTCTTAGATAAGCGGGAACAAACATAAATTAAAAAACACTATAATGTTTAAAATCATTGGTGTTGATAAAGGTTTAAGAATCTTTATTTCTCAGAAGATTTGTTATAATCACTTATTGAGAAACATAAATACCTCCAATATAAGTTTATCTTAAATACAAGTATGTATATAGTATCTTGAATGAACAGCAAATTAAAACTTTACATAGGTATACCTATACCTTTGTAGGTTATGATATGCAAGACTTAATTCATTCAATGGCGGTCGTGGTCCTATGAACTCCGAGTTATTTTAATGTATGTGCCTTAATTGGAAATACATTATTACGTCTGTCTGTGGTTTCCGCAACGGGAAAACCCTTTGAACTTTAAGGCAAACATTTTAAATACAAAATACATTTCAGCTTGATCTATTTACCCTAAACTTTATTTTATGTAATTTGTTTGGCTTCGTTATAGTATTTTTAAAACATGAGAATATTCTGTGAATAACAATAGAAATATTCATTGTGTTTAATTGTCCTTAGCAGCATGCCTTAATTAAGGATATTTCAACAAAGCTGTAAGTAAATAAAAGCTCTGTCCAAAAGGTAAATTTAAGGATAATTAAAGGAGAGAACATCGTAAATGTAACTTGTTTACCAAGACGAAAAGCTCCTTATAGATATCTCGGAAACAAATTCGAAGTGTAAATATTTAGAAAGGATTGGCAAGAATTTTACGGCAACAATATGTGCTTAGGGAAACATAACGAAAAGCACATAATCTTTGAAATTCTCGCCTTTTTTAGAAATCAACTTAACAAACCAACTTGTTGAGTATTTGAATGCAAGTACGAATCCATCTCATGTCTCTGAAAAGTATATTTTAATAATTATTATAGGTATATTTATTAGTATTTATCATACATTGTTCACTTTCATATCAATCAATCTACCTACCACGCATGCCAGGGCTACCATGCATTTTGATGTTGAAGATCATAGCAAACGTAACTAAAGGAGCGACATTGGTTCACTGAAAACGTTAAGATATAAGTATTTATTTAATTGAGAAGGGACCACCCTTCTAGCTACCAACCTAGCTAGGTGACTCTAACTCTTTAGTCAGAGTCAGAATGTTACATTCGATTCCATGCCTAACAATGTTACACAGAAGAGACCTGGACTCTTTTCGTTTCCTTGTCAGCAGGATGCAGTCAAGAATTTATGGACATCATTTAAGAATTCATGTAACGGGCCATCGTCACGTCGCTTCTAGCTAGACATCAGCATGAGCAAACGCATCACCGATACGTTACCAACCAAGAAAGAATAGACAAGTAGTATCTGTTCTATATTTGAAATTGCCTACTTAAACGAATAATTACTTCTTAAGTTGGTTAAAGTACCTTTTAGTTCTTAATGTAAACTACGTTAATTGCTTAAATTATTGCGCAGATTAATTCTCAATTCCCGGCCTTAGTAGCTACTAAAACTGGTCTACACTAAGTCTTGTCGCAATAATGGCGTCATCTGAAATTATTAATTTAGTTATCGACGAGGATACACCTCCATTTTCTCGGCAAGGGATAAAGCAAATTGAATTACATGGTCGGAGATTGGTCCCTATCAAGCGAAAATTATACTTACTGTGATATAGAATGCCTATGCATATAACACATTGCCTATTGACGCCGAAGCATGAGATACCAATGCCTATAATGAAACCAAATGTATGCTTATTAATAATGTGGTAAGGTCAATGTAAAGTATGTAGACTACCTCCGGTTCAATAACTTCTAAAAAGGTATAATACTGCTGGGAATTTCTTGCCAATTCGTTTTCAATACACTTTCTGGCTTCGTCGCCAGGTACCCTAATCATTATCTATAGATTTATAATCTATTAATAAAATTGAGGTCAATTATATGAGCTCGATACGACTTGTTTTTTTTCTTAGGGTAGGGGATTTCCAATTAAATAAATTGACCGTTGACAGTGGTACGGCCACGGCACAAAATCGCTCGGTACATTTTTTATCACATTTTAAACACATTTGTATCGTAATCACGAAATACAGTGTAATTGTAGATCAATAAAGATCTTGTAGATCAATCAAGAATTCCATCAATCATCAATATTAGAATCGTGTAAGTTTAATTAAATTATAACATTAATATTTTTGCTATCAATAAAGCTACTATAATAATGGTTATTTCAAGTAAAGTCCTGAATATGCTCCAAACACAAGGGACAAAAACCACACACACCGCTAAGTACTTTCAATTTATTTCCTGCTCCAAAACACTCGTCGCAGTCATAAATCATACTAGCATACGTAAACTTGAGTAAAATAAACATCGTGCGAACTAATTAGTGTGCAAAATTCATGTGGGACCAAACAGGGTACGAGTAATATGGGCGAAGTACAGTTTGATGTTGTGCGCACAAAATTAGGCAAGTTTAGGGCCAAAGTCGACCTCGGCCGTAACAAGTTAATTTAAACTGCCCCAGTAATTTGCACTGAACCGTGACACTAATTCAATTACTTTCAAGGTATGCGAACAACGCGTTAAAACGAATGTGTTCAAAAACTTTGCACACAGTTGCTATCTTCATTGCTTCAGTATCTGGTTCACCAAGTTTAGTTCAGTCCAAGCGGTTATCTGAGTAGCTGTAACCTTATTAATTTATATCCAGATCTGATGAACTATATATTTACAAAATTCCAAACGTACCTATGGCTTTTCATCAATATTTTCAACGTAACATTTACAATGAAATGCGCCTCCTTAAAAAAATATGAACGTGATCGTATCAGTGATACCTTTGATTAAATTACTTGAATTTGAATTTGTTTATAAATAGTCATCCGAACACAAGTAAAACATGGACCTAATTATAAAAATATTGATGAAATTACTTTTATACTTTTTGCTATCAATAACTACCTCCATATTTTGCTGACCTCTGTCCGGTTTGACAGGTATAATTGTGATCTAAGAGTAAGTACTTTATTCTGCTTACGTATTTGTTACGAGTATAGTCTATGGTATGTATGGCAATATTAAGTAATTACTTTAAAAGTTTCTTGTTTTTGGTGGTATACCATCTGTTGGAATAGAATTCTTTATAGGGTGGATGTTAGGTTAATTTATTATTTATCCTCAGAACCGCAACTCATCCTTGCGCATTACATAATCTTTCTGCATTTTCAATGAGCAGTCGCCGGTTTTCTTCAGCAATTTCTCTAATTACTATGCAATCTGTTTAATCCACTAGACTTCCACTCCGATTCATATGCGTCTTTTTCATATTAAGGCTTCGTTCAAAAGGACGGCTAAATTTCAAATTTTAAGACTTCGAATTATTATCCAATATGTTATGGGGCTCGACGCACGTTTTGATATTAGGTTACACAAGATTTACCTACAGGAATCTTCAAACAACATTGTGAAGCTGAGCTGACAAGTAAAGGGTGGGTACTCTAGTAAAGTCGAACATACAAATGACAAGGCAGGAAATAACAGTGTCGCATCCAGTTTGGCGTAGGTTAGACGAATATTATATATATAAGTATTATGCATGATGAACCTTCCAAAACGATGGTAAACGGCGAAAAAACATGTACATAGGCGTATGAAAACATGGCTACATTGTTTAATAATTTTAATTTTGATCTTGACTTTTAGTTTATTGTTAAAAACGAGTGACATGAAAAACAAATAACTAATCGCGAACACCCACGAACCGAAATACATTTAAGATAATTTCAAAATTTTTGTTATTATTTCTTCTCACAGTTTTAGTGATATGTTTCTCACTGCTTCAGTATGCTTTTGTAATCGAACCGGAGATTTAGCTGATCAAATGAAATTAATTCAATAATTTATAAAATAGTAGATTACAAAAATATTTTAAACTCATAAATCTCTGTCGTCCATGTGTGCTGTGCCTAAAAGTGGACTCGACGTTAAAAATATTTATTACTCTCTTCTTCTGTCTCTTTGAAATTAAATTCAAAAGCATTTTATCAGTTTATAATTAATTTTGGGCCAAGAACTGTTAGTGATAGTTAGTCCAGTTAGATGTTGTTTGTAATAGCATTTTCTAATAGAAATAATAATTTTGTGTGCTAGTTGTACCCACTTGTATAGCGTAAGTGGGCAAGTTTTTCATTTCGTCGCTTTTTGCATAAAATATAAAGCTACCGATTACTCGTCATAATATGACGAGTAATCGAAGATGTTAAGAAGAAGTTGCTTATGGATGGATGGTTGGTCAGTACTTATTGATAAAACCGCAGACTTCAACAGAGGCTTATAGAACAATTTCTTTGAATAGAAGGTTCCAACCCCACAAACTTAGTTTGTGATTTCAAAGTTTAAAAAAATACTGTAATTGTGTTCAAAATAAGTTTTTAGGTACATGAAAATCCATAGCCGGCAAATATTCCTACATTTATATGTATACTAGCTGACCATACCACGCGTTGCTGTGGCTCAGGATGACGAATCAACCAACAGCGCCATCTATGAGAAATCCATAGAACTAAACAATAAATGAACATTATTAATGTTTAATAAACATTTAATTTCCAATAAAAATAAATAAAAACTATCCTATCTCTCAAGTTGGACCAGACTGCTCACTGTGTGCCAATTTAATTTAAAATCGGTTAAGTTGTTTAGGAATTCATCGCGGACAAACATCGTGACAGGAGATTTATATATATTAAGATAGAATGAAATCGAAATCGACGAAAATCGATTTATTTATATAAGGATTTTACATTTGTTAATGTGTCACAGTTATCGTTAACTTTATAAATTTATGCAGAATAAAATCGCGTAGTCTTCACTTCATCCCCCAAGGGATGAGTGGTATCGGTCGGGACTAATGTCCCCCTTTCGCAGGTTCTCTCGCGGCCGGTTATTAGTACCTACTCATAAAATCTATGGAGTGTCGAGAGAGAGACCGAGAGAGAGATGAGAACATTAAATAAGAAAGTCGACCACTCCTCTCTCTCACCCTATCCGCATTAATTATAATTTATCATTAATCAAAGCATCTATCTTTGTTGTATGTTAATAAATATTTAGTACTTTTCATGAATTTTCAATTTTGTTCAATCTTTGCGTTACTTGTAAATATCGCTATTCGGGGATCTTTCCTAATTTAGGAACAAGAACGATCCCATTGTACGTTTTAATCGTTGCCTGAAAGATTTTCTTTACAAGAATGCCCATTCAATGGTACAAAAATCACTTTATACATTTTCAATTTTCACGCCCGTATTTCCATTTCACGGAAGTATTTCCGAGTCCTTTTAATTGAATTTTTTCACTTTGACAGGTATTGATCGTCCTGGGTTTCAATAGGTAGGTCCTGTTTTATTTCGCAAATAGGCGGATAATAAATGACTATGAGAGTGGAAACCTTTAAAGCCTTTCGAAGTCTATAAATCACTGTAAAATCACCTGCTTGAAAGTAGCAAAATAAGGAGATGAATAATATCCCTGTGAGATAAGACTATTTTTTTTCAATTTTACAATAGAATTTAATAAATATTTATGTAACAATTCTACTCTTAAGCTGTTGCATAATACTGTTCTCTTTTTTCTTACTTTTTTTTTACCATACTGTTCTAAGTGTATACTTCATCATCATCATCATCATCATCACAACCCATAACTGTCCCACTGCTGGGCACGGGTCTCCTCTCACAATGAGAGGGGTATAGGCCATAGTCCACCACGCTGGCCAAGTGCGGATTGGCGGACTTCACACACCTTTGAGAACATTATGGAGAACTCTCAGGTGTGCAGGTTTCCTCGCGATGTTTTCCTTCACCGAAGCAAGTGATAATTAAATTTTTAATACGCACATAATTTTTGAAAATTAGTGGTGCGTGCGGGGTTTGAACCCGGAACCTCCGGTTCGGCAGTCCAACGTTCAACCACACGGCTATCACTGCTTGTGTATACTTACGACCATATTATTTTTTAATTCAAGTTCAGCCGTGACCACGATCCATGCAGCTGGGTCGAAATCTCGGCGTACAAACTGAATATCGTGAGTACCAGTATCATATTAAAATGATTACTTAAGATCCTTCAATAAATCTGTTTCTGAACACCAGTTTTATATAAATAACCACAGCCATAGAACCATTGAGTTTTTTTTTTACTTTTATCTTGTTAACCACCAACGTACTTCTTGAATTACCCGCAAAGGTTATTTAAGTATTTCACTCCAACTTCGGTGAGCTAAAAGAAATTTGTCTACTGATTCTACTAACAGCAGCTGTATCCGCATGTTATAAGTAGTTAAGTTAAGCCATCAAAGACACGTACTACCGGTACGTAAGTTTTTAGAGCGCGAGGCTGAACCTTTGACTAAGTTTCTAGTAGGTACGTAAGAGTTGCACTGATCATAAGTTAGAAAAGTTAGAAGGAAAAGCTTCCGTTTGCTATTATTTTAAAAGTAGGAACAATAAAATTGAAAAGTTAGACTATACGAGTGAAGACTTTGCATACAAGAAATGTTTCATATACAGGTTGATATTCTATGCGGATATCGTCCGAAGCTTGGCTTGCTCACTGCTCATGCATAAGATAATAAAATCGATTTCTTGAAGCTCATGATTTCAAACCTCTAATAGTATAGCTCAGTTAGTATGTAGCAGTGTACCAGGTACACACTTTCATTCCCGGTCAGCAGGTATTCATGTGTCTTTAAATCAAGAGTCAATAAATAGGCTTTTACTAAGTTAGTGCACTCTAGCACCCAAGATTACATCATCCCTTACCATCAGCTGGGATTGCAGTCAAACATTAACTTATAATTAACAAAAAAATGACAGAAATAGTTTGAAATTCAAATTCAAAATCGAAATCATTTATTCATGTAACTATTTTGGGCACGGCAAGAAATGTTTTAAAATATAAAAAAACAATAATTACAAAAACACTTCTAAATCATGCGGAACTGTTCACGCCACTATTATTTTGCGGCCTATTCTATATGCCATGCCAATGTTATTTCTTTTTTTATCGCCTTATTTTCCATCTATCTATTGTACGCATGGCCATGCACTTGTGACATTAAATATTATGTGAAAACTTCCATGCACTTTACACGCTAGTTCAATGCTGCGTTAGTTTATTGCGTTAGTTATAAACGGAGACTGCGCGTGGTACACAGACAGTGGTCGATGATTTTGACGTTTATTTGAAACGCTGACGTGAAGTGGTTCGATTAATTACTTCCTGGAACTTGCACTACGCCTACAGACAAAAAAAGCAAGCTGTAATATTCTGAGTTGCAGTTTAAACCTAGTATACACGCAGTCTTATAAACATACGTAACTTAACTACGCCTCTCTGGTACAGTTTGCGTTGTAATTCAACTTCTCTATTTTATGATTTTATGCTTGAGCAGACAAAACAGAAAGGAGCTGGATTTAATTTTGCTTGGAAAAAGAACATATCATATTTTCAGTGAATTTTTAGAAAAAAAGGAAGTACAATGACTGCAAAAAAACACTAAAGTATGTCTTTGGTTGAACGCAGGTGCTTTTCCATCCCAGAGGACTTAATTAAGCGCGTTAAGTACCTCTCGAGCCTTTTGGTGCAAAGAGAGATAATATCCATTTGATTATGAGCGAACGAGATTATGACACGTACCTAATAAAAAATCATGTCATATTTTTTGTTTTTGTTTTGTCGCTGAACTTTTAAATATTATCGGTGAAACCTCTTTATATTGACCTATTACCTAAATATCACCATCACCATCATCGCAACCCATAATTGCCCCACTGTTGAGCATGGGTTTCCTTTCACAATGCAAGGGGGTACAAGCTATAGTCCACCCCGCCGGCCGAGTGCGGTTTGGCGGACTTCACACAGTTGTGTAGTTTTCCTTCAAAAAATGACTTAGTTAATAACAAATTTGTGGTCGATTCAAATTTAAATTGTTCATTTGATTCAGGTCTATATAGTCGAGTATTTTGAAATTTACATAAAAATTACTTAATGAATGTTTACTTATTGTAATACAATAGTACGAGCTCATTATTTCACAGCACAATAACTTCTCAATATTACCTTTAAAAATATAGAGCTGGTTTGTTGTAAAGTTTATTCCACCGATACATATTTAATAGATGTTCAACCGGCATTCGAGCCGCGTTCGGATTTGGCAAATGACAGACAAATTGGCGGCCTGTGAACGTGACGTATGGCGGCAACACCTACTAGCCGTTGTTATACCACAGACAAACTTAACACATAGTAGCTAAATGTTTTTTTATAGTGTGTTACGTTTAAGTAAGAAGTTTAGGAAACGTATCAAAATGGAATACGCGTTTTTATGTCGTATATGGCTTGACTTGGCTTCAACCCATTAATGGCCCACTACTGAGCACGGGCCTCTCCTCATACCTGACAAGACCTAGAGCATACTCCATCACGCTGCTCCAGTGCGGATTGGTGGAGAATTTAGGTTGTCGTAAAATGTGCCTCGGAGGTCACGAGAAGGAATGATGGTTTGAACTGAAAAAAGGCAAGATCACAGCAGGAACTAAACCTTTACCCGTAATTATATTATTAATGGAGTACGTCTGCATTAAGCGCCTCCAATACGAATTGGCGATGTTTTTGATGTTCAACTCAAACGTCCAAAATTTCACATACCGTCTGGAAACCCTCAGTATTAAAGTTTATATCTAATAATAACAACCACGGCCAAAGGTATCCTGTCTCTTCCAAAGCATGAAATGGCTTAAGAAATTTCGCCAAAAGCGGTAAGTTATTCAATTGCCCACACCTAAAGTTGCTCAACTCGGTCGTTCATTTGCGAATTATATTATCTGTCGAACTATGAGGACTTGAACAGTTTAATAAGGTATGTCTTAGGTTTTTACTTCAATGTATTAAGCGGTTATATATTTCTGTAAAATACGGCAAATACTGCAACTGTTTTTGATTAACCTACGGCTCATCGCGTTATTGTGGTTGTACTGTGATTGTGGATCGTGCATTGCGTTTGATCGGCAACGCGGTTAAATCATCGTATTGTAACAGAATTTCACATTTTTCCTTTAAATAAAAAATCAGACAAATGCTTTGAGTTTTTCTTTTTTGCCAACATCAGTTCTCTGTATACATTTACTTTGTTAGTAATAAAATTGTGAAATACTTCATTTTCATACGTTCCATTATAATAATATATACATACATACCTAATAGTGAGACTGTCAATCTGTTTTGTTCAACTTTCTTCTAAGATGGAAGAGGTAAATACTTTATTAATTGTAAAAACGTTCTAAAACCGCTTATTTCAATTAACTATAATTATTTCTAGTACATTTGTGATGATAGAGAAAAGATCAAAAATTAACTTACCTAAATACAGTTTGCCTTTCAAATAACTTTGTGTTTAAGTTTTACTTCTCAACGTAATAAAAGTTCACTTATCGAGAAATTTGTCTCAGTATAGACCAACTTTAAACTGTTAAATTTTGTTCCACAATTTAAATTTTGTCGCGCGCTTCTAAAAATAATGTTGAATTTGACATTAAAAATACAAATTAAATATTAAAATTTAATAAACTGTTTCATGTTTATTTATGAAAAAGTTTACATAATGTTTACCAATTATGCTAAGTATAGATACCCGGGGGTTTGTAAAAATCTTCCTTGCCGGGTTTCTGAAGTACTTATTATACCAAATAGGTAACAAATTTATAAAGTTAGCTAATTAGGCGGGCGCTTGGCCGAACTTTCACGTTTACCTCGAAACATTACGAAGTTTATGCTCCTGATTTCAAAGCACTGTAATCACTACCTGCTTTTAATAAGATTAAATTTGTGTAAAAATAATAATTTTCCGTCATTTTTGTACTTGTTAATTAACTTTAATATTATGTGTAATAGGTATAGGTATAGGTTTGACGACCCCGTAGCTTAGATGGTAGTGACCCTGCCTGCGAAGCGAGGGGTCCCGGGTTCGATTCCCGGCCGGCAGGTCCGTCACTTTACTATTTTACCAAAATTTAACTTATGATGCCTCATACATTCGAAGAGAAAAGAATGTTTCCGACATACAATCAGATAGACATGTAGGACATTTTATGGTCGTAAGGTTTTTGTCTTTATTGTTTGATGAAATAGGTATTTGACCAATGAATAAATAATGAGCACTTGCCTTTTGCCGGTTATTTTTGCCTCAAAATGTCAATCATGATTGTTCCGAGTTTATTCAGGCATGTTTTTGCATGGAACACACAAAGTACCTAATGGACAGTCTGACATGTGAGCGAATTGATAAGGGTCACATTTGATATGTAACTTAACCTAAAACGAAATTCCACTCTACTTTTAACATTTTCGCAAAAAATGTTGTTCGATTCTTATGGGTTGGACACGATACCTTATAAATATTATAATTATCTTCATATAAATATGTATGTTATGTTATGTGTTATGTCAAGACTTTTGTATGTATTTAAGTGTACCAAAGTGTAATATCTCTACAATTGTGTTGAGGGCAATATATCAGCAGCTGTTGTTCTGTTTTTAACCATTTTATTTTTAATGTTGCATACTTTTTTTTATTTGGAATAAAAAACATACATGTGCATTATATTTGTACTTTTTTTACAGCCTAAGCAGGCAAACGAACAGACTGGTCACCTGATGGTAAGTGATCACCGTCGCCCATGGTCATTGGCAACACCAGGGGAGTCACCAACGCGTTGCCGGCCAAGAAGGAAGCGATGATGCGCTTCTTGAAGGACCCAATGAATAATACTTGAATCAGTGTTATGAAGTTTAACACAATTAATTTAGCAACTAGTAAACCCGCCCTCGCTTCGCGGCTCAGGGGACTCAGGGACATGTTTCCCACATGTTCCGGAGTCCACGCTTTTGCACACAAATCTCTGACTCCGCACTCAAATCGGTTAAGCCGTTTCTGAGATTAGCGCGTACAAAAACACCGACAAACCGATAAACAGACAAAAATTCTTAAAATTGTTTTGGGTTCTATTGAATACCCAAAGTATTCAATATGACGACCCGGATGGCGCAATGGTTAACACGCCGGATCGCCGTTCCGAGGGTCCTGGGTTCGATTCCCAGCGAGGCGGAAATTTGAAAGATGAATTTAAATTTCCGTTCTTGGTCTGGGTGTGTGTGTTCTTGTCTTGTGTGTTGTCCATGGCACCCACGACACAGGGCATCCTAGTGTGGGGCTATGAGTGTGTAGCGTTTAAAAAAAAAATACTCAAAGTAAAAGTTTCTCTCATAATTATATTTTCCAATGTTATTAAATGTGTGGTATGCAAACCAATTTTAGAGTTAGCGGCTAATTGGAAGTAAATGACATAGGTTCAGTAGATAAGACGGCTGATCACGATACGTAGCTACGCGCGACGTAGGCTTCTCAAAGCTTTGCCACCCGAAAGATTATATCGCCTATTACCTTTAGTTGGGATTGTATAGTCAACCATTCAAATACTACCTACTTTTATATACATCGATTTCTGAAATTCTATTAACAGTAATAAAACATCAATGTAAGTTCCAAAACAAATACCTACATTTCTATAAGGCAAAGATATAAAACCCAAATCCATGCATACTGAGCGGCAATGCGGAACAGTAATATGGGACACTAAATTTGTAGTAATATGAAGTTATTGCTCATTTATACGGTGCGTTTTAGTGCGTGCGTGCTTATTTACAGGATGAAATTCTATTACATAATATGTAGGTTTACAATCCTTTTTTTTATTGAACACGAGCTGTGCCCGTGACTTCGTCCGCGTGGAATTTAACAAAAATAATCTAAAATAAAAGTAGCCTAAGTTACTCCTTATTAGATCAGCAATCTGCTTGTAATATTAAAATAACCGCTTTTTACTAAATGTAAAAAGCGGTTATTTTAATATTACAAACAGACCCTCCAATTTTATTTATTTGTAAGTACCTATAGATTATCGAAAATTTATACCTATAAAATATATTCACACTTCTTTTCCATTGTTCCATAAAGTACCAACATACATATATTTATGTATGTTATATATATGTATACATATATGTATATATATATGTATACATTGGAAACATTGAATACCAATTCGATTGAACTGAAACTAGAAGGTATAGGTAACCTACATGCTAAACAGGTTAGTTTTTACTCGATATAAAAATATTCGGATAAAATGTTTATACCTTCAATATTAAAATAGTTTATATTGCATTTCCACCAAGTTGCGAGCTGCTTTAAGTTTCAAGTTGATTACTCATCCAGAAGGTATTTTAAAATTTGTACCGAACAGACACACAGAAAAGTTATTAAAATGGGTTATATAAGGAATTTCAAACGAAAATCTATTTGTTTATCAGTTTAAAAATACTATTTGGCTCCCAAACTGATATTAGTTCTTGAATAAAAATTGCAATTATTTCAGGCCTGGACTCTATTACAACCTAATTTTTATTTGGGGCACGGATCTCTATTATAATTTAGTCACTATAGTTATGGATATGCAGTGCAATACAATGCCACATAATTTATTTACACTAAGTATTAATTAAAACAAACATGAAATACCAAGCCTTATTTTGATTCTATTATGCTTAATATTCCGTCCATAGGTAAATGTTTTATAACTAAATTAGAATTCATTAAAATTATAATATTTTACCAAATTACAAAGCTAGTTGCAAAATATTTGTCATCAAAATTCCTTTTCCATTGGTTTGTGGTTAATGGTTTAACCCGATAATGCCGTTAACGCAATAAGTACGTAAATATTTTTAGTTTAACCCAATAATGTCAGTGTAAATGTAATTTGACCGACTTCAAAAGAAGGAGGAGTTTCTCAATCCGACTGTTTTTTTTTATTTGTTTTACCTCATAACTTTTTACTGATGATGATTAATGATTCTTTCTTTATTCGAAAGCTGGTGCTTTCCGTGATCCTATTTAAATTTTGAGCGAGATCCGTCGAGTAATTTTCGAGTTCTCCCTAATAATGCGTATTTACTTAACTCCGACTACGTTGAATATTCTCTTTTTCTTACTTATTGATATAAAATTAACAATTTTTGAAGTCGTTTTATACTTGTGGCTAATACACAGTACAACATATTGCGCTGAGTCAGCGTGACAAGCGCGCGCGCGGGGACACGTCACGTACACTGCGTCAATTTATCAGCTATCAGCCGATACAGGCCCATGTATCAACGCAGGGACACTGTCGGATTTTCACATCGTCATGATATAGCTGATACGAACCTTTTCTGACCTTTTTGGTTTAGGATAAAAACAAAGTTACTTATCATCAATAGGTAGATATCAATATAAAATACTAAGATAATTTTTATTTAAGCCTGTAATTGATAAACCCTAAATTCTTATTTCTTAAGCGTGTGCCTTCTAGGTGTGTGTAATGAAGTTAATGTTATTATTTAAATTCTGATTATTTTGTTCATCCGATAAATTTGACTTTACGCATAAACATTTAATATTAGTAGGTGCCAAGTTTATTACGTTTATAAAAGTAATAGTTTCACATTTATAATATTTAAGAGGTTTTAGATAACGAACCCATTTAAGAAGATTTGTATTTTTTGCCTATATAAAGTTGAAACTTTCTTCAACAGTATTTTAAGTTCGAACCATCTGATACGTTATCGACAAACTTGGTATAAAAATATTCAAATGAAGTGTTCGTTAATACTACTATTTACTACTATTGTATATTTATTACCTACATCATATTCCTGCACCTACTACTTTTCGGAGATTATAACTTATAACTTTTCCAAAGTTAGTTTTTGTTAGATTTGTATAGTATAGGTTATGTATATAGCATACATTGACCAAAATTAAATTCAGATTGACAGGATTTACACACCATTTAGAACATTCTAGAAAAATTGCATAGATCTGCGACAGGTAACGATGCCCTTAAATACCAAAGCAAATGATTATTACTTTGTTTTACCAACAGTCTACACTCTCAAAGCTACAAGATTACCTTATAAAATTATTACTACGTACATAACTTCATAAGTTCTCCATAATGTTCTCAAAGGTGTGTGAAGTCCACCAATCCGCACTTGGCCAGCGTGGTGGACTATGGCCTATACCCCTCACATTGTGAGAGGAGACCTGTGCCCAGCAGTGGGACAATAATGGGTTGTGATGATGATGATGATGACATAACTTCATAGAATAAAAGACACACAGAAGCCACCGCAGCCACCTGATGGTAAGTGGTCATCGTCGCATATGGACACGAGTAAACACCGAGGAATACACTAGTGCATCGCCGGCTCCGACGGAGAATTCTTTATACTTGTAGAACGGAACCCCCATGGCATGGCGCTCCGGAAATACCAAAAAAGGAAGTTCATTCCACAATTTACAAGTAGGTACGTGGCAAAAAAAGTTCGGGAAAATCGGACCGTAGAGGTTCTCCACGAGTCCAATTGATGCTGGTGAAACTTAAATCTTCGGCGAGTGGTGTAATGATGGATTAAAAGGTACGTAGGTACTATAATTTGAAATAGACTCAAACGACTGGTATTCAAACCACAAAGCTACCGAACTTGTCTCATTTTAACATGATCCATTATGATGGTTCATTCCTATGTTCCTATGTACCTACCTATGGGTTACCTACCCATACAAAATAAAATAATATTTCACGTCCATAATATCCACTCAGAACAAAGAAGAAACAATATAAGAGAAACAATTCAGAATCGTCGAAATGAGGTTATATCAACTATCAAATTAATGTCCAATGTAGTGGCAACCTGATTCAGCATGATTCGTGATCGCGGGAAGCGTCACGTACAAGCCCCGTCAATTTACTCGTATCAGCCATCGGGTTGTACAGGTACAATATGGTACAGGTATTATTATAATACGTTTTTATTTATGTATTTATTTAATCTATAATGCATATTATAATCATATGGAATAGATAGCATTCTCTCAGGCATACGCATATACCTATAGAGAATCGGGGTATAAAAATTATGAAAAGTTGAAAGTATTTTTATTATGATTCCATTTTGTTATACGGTGAACAAATCATTTTATAATATCAGTAAAAGTAACCTCTCTGCGTTTTAAAAAAAAATGCCATAGTGTTAGTGACTAAAAATAAACCTAAACTGAAAGCTTCTAAAAAACCATAACATCATATTATAATCATCTTTGCGAACACGCGATGAACTTATATTTTAAACAATTATTTCACCCTTGGGGTTGAAATTATTTGTTGGAATACTTGGAATTTATGTCGGACCAACCCAAAGGTATAGGTACGCAATTAAAAAATAAAGATCGTTTTACTGTTGGCGAAGATATCGCGTAACATTTCCGCTTTTTTACTTCTTTTAATTATTTAGATTCGGCCATGGTGTAGCCGTAAAACCCTTTCTCTTTTCTAGAGCGGTTAAGAATACGGAATTTTGAGTGATGTTGTATGTTAAAGTTTTTTTAACATATTTAATATATAATATTTTTATATAGTAATATCAAGCAACCGATACAGTCACTCATACGTTGCCGGAAAAGGGAAAAGCTAATACTACGTCAGAGGAAAAATCTTACCAATATGCAAAAATATCTACCATCTAGATGATATAGAAGGTACGAATTAAAACAGGATGAACATGGTGCCATAGCCTTGTCTTTAGTTCAGAACATAATTAATTATATGATATTGGTTATCATTGTTGATCACTTGAGGTTAGAATCTACTCCAGGAGAGATAGAACCCTAGCACACTCATACCCCCGCGGGCGGCATGTAAAAAACAAATAATATTATCACTATACATCCATGACCCGAGAACAAACATTTATCTAACACATAAATATATGTCCCGGTCAGGAATCGAACCAGGGACTCCTTGCTTCGCAGACAGGACCACTACTAACACGGTTACGGGGTGATCATACAACTTTATTTTACAAATATTATAGTAATGTTAGTAAGAGTTACAATTCCAATATTGTATCTAGTTACGTAGCACGTACCTATATTTTTGCGCAGCAGCTTTGTTCAAAAATTAATTGAATAATTTACTGAGCAATCCATCAGAGAGCAGTAACGTCAAGCGCGACATTTATTCGAACAACAGTGAGTTGAACAACAAACGGGCAATAGGACAGATTTCCCGCGAGACCACTGTATTACGACTTTCCATGGCGGAATGAACACGCGGACGCACAACGAATTGCAAATTATAAAATATGTTATGGCTTTATTATATACGTACCTAAAACTTAATCATTATGTTTTTATTACCTATGTTAAGTTAAAAGTATTTAAATAACGCATGTCCATAATATACATTCTATTGTTTCCATCAAAAACTTTGTACCTACTACCTGTATTTTTAGAAAACTACTTACTTATAAGGACTCTTTTTTAATATAATATGAATCAAGATAGGGAATCAAAAATATACGAAGTCTTAATGCAGGATTGTGTGTGTAAACGTTTTTTATACCTATGACAACTGAGGTTAAGAGAATCAAATAATTATGTAGCGTGTGTATATAACTTATAACAGTAAAAATAAACTAAGACATGTCAAATTGACATCAAAGTTATTATCTTTGATAAGTTCGTGGGATTTACAATTTATATAATACGGTAAAAAAAACAAGAAAAGGTATATTGTAAACTGATTTTCAATTTTAATACCCGTGGAGTTCAATGTTCATTATGTGTCCCTCCTCAGTCAAAAAAATATGTTTACCAAGAACATCTAAATAAATCAAAAAAGGGTCTCCAAGACTGTGACAAACAATTCTACAGTCTGTTTCTCTTGAGCATACTTATAAGAAATAAGAAACTCCATTTGATTTACATTTATTGAAAATCAAAGCAATAATAATGGAAACGTTTGTTTAAAAATATACACTTTTCATTTGTGGATACCTACAAAGAGAATGCAGTTAACGTATCGACAATTCCTTGTCCAATATCTTTTTCTCGACCCATAAAAGTATCGTATGGTGGTGTAAACAAGCCCGGTAAAGCCTTTATTACCACCCGTTAAGTTAAAATTCTCTGTTTTGCATGGCTTCGAAGTACGGCCGGCATACTTCATTATAAACACCGGCATTTACATTATTTGCTGACGGTAAATGTCAAATGGAAAGTGCAACGCGAATCCGATGGGGTAGTAATACTTTATTGAGACGATAATCGTACATGTTTACTGAATTTGAATCCTCATAATGTTTACTGTACTCATCGTTTTAAAATAAATTACTATTTCACGAAGCATTTTCATATATTATAACTATTGGATTTCTTGAACTGTTTTATGATTTTATGACGAAAATATTCCAATTTTCAATTATCAAAATTGTTTATCCCATCCCAGTGCTTGCATTTCTTCTTTAAAATCCGATAAATCAATGTATATCTGATGCCAAACGAAAAATCTTGTGTTAAATGTCAGCTGTTGCAAAATAATCGAAAACCTGTGCATATTCAAATTCGAAGTATATCTCTCTTTCGGTTATGCGGCATGTGCTGTCTCTTTGTAAGCGTTCTGTTTCACGCGTTCTTTTTTATGGAAGTCCAAAAAGAGTCAGTTCTCTTTCGATGCCCAACGGTTTTGTTTGCGCACCAATAACAACGAAATCGTTGCCGTGGCACCGATTGGAGTTGGAGTTTTTTAGATTTTTTGCCCACATAAAATTCCAGGAATGGAACAACGAAAGAATTTTTAAAAGGTGTACAATTACGCCTGACTAACGATGCACGGAATTATTTCACGTTGGTAAGTCTGAGTATTTGTAAATAACATTATGCAGTTCACACTTTACGAGTAGTAATGAGTATTTTGGATGCTTTTGTGTCGATTGAAAGTGATCGAAGGATGGAGCATGCGGTCGCTATTAGGATGGGTGACCGCTAAGATCAAATTTTCTTGAGCATGTATTAGAAAGCATGTTAAATCATCATTCCTGTTTTTATATTAAGACACCTGTCATTCCTCAATATCTGGGGTCATAATCGGCGTCTGGAAGACGGTATAAGATCTTCCGACCGTAGCTTAGCCACAAACCATACCACCTATCCTCTCTAGAATCATTGAGGAGTTCTCAACTACTAGGAGATTCGTGCCTTGCAGTGGTGCAGTGGGCGGCTCTTGAGTTGAAACCAGTGAATCATTTGATTCAAGAGCTTTTTATGAACTTGTCACTGACTTAAGTCAATGTAAGTGGTTCGACAAGAGATTCTATAATACGATCAAGTGTTCCGTTTAAAGTGGAGTCGAGAAATAGCTGTTCTAGTTAAAGTTTTGTGGTTGCGACAAGAAGAAAAGTGGCGACATTAATCTGATCTCCGCAGCTAATAGCTCTCGAATGCGGAGGTTGGCGGTGCACCGTATAAGGGATAGTTCTAGCAGAAACTAGGATCTCATAGTATAAAACACAAGTTTTTTACGGTACATTTGGGATGTTTTTTCTTCTTCTTTTTTCTTGTTTGTTTTTTTTATTTTATAGCTTTATAATATTAACTGACTACTGACGTCAGCCCATTAATGGCCCACTACTAAGCATGTGCCTCTCCTCATACATGAGGACACCTACTCCACCACGAGCATACTCCACCACGCTGCTCCTTAGAGCCATTCTCAAAATTGTATCTACACTTATACACAATCCTCGAGTAAAACTGTCAAAAAGTAACAAAATTATGGAATTATAGCTGTAATTACTTTATCTACTTACCGGTAGATAGATCATAGATACTTCAAAACGCATGTCATTTGCGACGAACATTACACTTACTAAATAAAATCATGAAGATTGAGATAGGATCAACTAAACTTCTTCTATGTTAAAACAACATCAAGCCCCCACATTATTCGACTAATTTAATTCACTGCTCTGATGTTTCTCAAATGTAAGATACGGAGAACCCTAAAATAATCACACTAATCTTATATCTGCAACAAATAGTCCCCGAAAGTGAAGGACAAGGGTAATGCACCGTGAGAGGAATACTTCAAGCGGAAACTGAGCGGTCAGCGCAACATTCACGTTCCTACTACTTGGTACTGCCCATTTCGAAGGGTCTCAGAACATTGTACAAAATAAGAAGCTTTTGTGAGCAAGTATAAAACGACGTTATTAATGTTATGGACTACGTTATGGAAATAAAATACAGTAGAAGAAAATAAAAGTTAGAGCGTCAACTTTTGTTTTACATTTTGTTATTGACTGCAAATTGTTGTTATTAAATTAATAACCCCCCGATAGAATTTCGGAATAGAATATTACCATCTGAATCTTGGAAAAAATCTGTCCCTCAAGATAATCAAGATTCAAATTAGTTTTGATGATCATAATTTACCTATAAACATTTAGTGGGTTAAATTGAATGGAGTATGTTCTATTCCTTCTCAGGTATGAGGAGAGATTCGTGCTCCGTAGTAAGTCATAGAAGAGTTGCCAACTTTAAAAATATTTTTGTCACTGGCACAATAAAAAAAACTAGGAAAAGGATGTCTTTAACCTTGATCTCCGAAGCGAGTTCTTCAGCGTAAGCAGCGAATGAAGGCAATGCGCCGTGTGCAGAACAGTTCGAGCGGAAACTCGGTACTCGCAGCGTGCAGACTCGTGTCTACGTAAGCTTATACCTAATTCAAGCTCTTTTAAAAAAAATAGATTTATCATATGAATATGAAATGAGCTTTATTAAAAAACAGTTTGATTTGTTTCTATTTGGTTCCTTCGTCTGTGCTAATAATAATATTTTTTGCCTATATTTAAATAATATTATTTGCCATAACATAATTGCGTGTTAATTCCAGGGGGAACTCATTACGATATATACTCGTATAATTTATATTGTTGTTTGTATATTTATTTTAGAACATGACATGTGTTATAATTAACGAGTACCTGTCAAAAAGTTACAACATTAGTCCAGTGTTAGTTGTAGGTATTACATTAGCGACGCATTTACCCAGAGGTTATAGGTAGATAAATTATTTATTGAATAATACATAGATAGATCGGCCGTACGTAAGTTACCTACTAATACTGTAATAATGTAATTTATTCTAGACAATATCATTATGAAGCCAAAAGTCATTAAACTTCTACAAGTAAACAATGCAGACAAAATATCCTAAAAATACGATAAATAATTATAAAAACTAAAATGTGGCACTCGGAGACTGCCGCGGTAAAGCTATTGCATAGCATTTTTTATCAACTTATGCAATTATAATTATTAGAAGTTATATAGTTATATCAGAACAGCGCCATCTTGTTTGTAGAAAACATACGTACCATACCTTAGTATTAAGGTACTAGATGGCGCTGATTGGGGGTGTTAGGTTTTTTTCGTTACGGAATTTCTGGATTCGGTCCCCACGCTCAAGGCCCGCGATAAAAGCTATGCAATAGCTTAATAAAATCTTCAATTGTTTCATAAATAATCAAATCTATAATCGGGAAACAACGACAAGACATCGTTCATTTATATTTGGTTTTATATTAGCTTCGAATTTATATTTTAAATTAAAAAACTATTATTTTTGCAACGATACCTACATAGAAATATTCCGGAAAACGGCAGCGAACTCGAACGCGGTGGATGAGGGTAATGCAGCGTGTGAGGAATCTGTCGAGCGAAAACTGAGCGGTCACGGTGTCATACCTACTGACTTTTGATTCACTTACGAGTAAATTCAGTAAAAATTTCTTTTACAATTTAAAATTGTTTAAAACGCATGAGTTTCAATTTTAAAGTTGCAATCTTCTTGTAACGATGGTCTTCAACGTGGTTTGCGGTAGGAGTAAACTGGTCAAATTCATCAATGTTAACTATAGGGTGTTAAAGTCACTTCATGTTTATAAACAATAACTCTCCCCGAAATAATAATTATTCGTATCATGAGGCGTTCTCTAAAATTTTCATGTGTGTTTTTTCATTTAAATACGTCAAACGTTCTTAACTTACGTCATTGAGCTTTGTTCCAACCGGGTGCAGGCAACAAGCTATTTTTACTGGGTGCAGGTTTAAAAAATAGACAGGTGTCATCGCATGAAATTTAATGAATTTTGTATGTATGTTCATGTCAGGTGGTGACTAAGTACCTATTTAGCAGAACATGACGTGTCTGTTCATTGACTATAATCATGAAAAATGTGGTCACAGATGCTTTTGTTTTTCACTGAGCCATGTTTATTCACCATGTCTTATAGAACTGTCATTCAAACTCAACGCACTGTGGTTTTCATACATGCATGGTGAAAGCACAGGTGAAAGTACGAATTGTAGGTACGAATAAGGAAGTACGCACACGCACACGTTGTTTTAATGATATGTATTTTTAAAATATCTTAAGTATAATAATTGTTTTTAATGCTGAACGAATAGCATATTTTTTATGATCGAAGGGCGATAACTCGCCCGGAAATTGATTTTGAAATTTATTACCTACTCCGGAAGAGCGAAGATCGAAAGTATGAATTATGGATTAATGTAATTAAATTCGAACCGCGAAATTATGAGCGGAAATTACGTAAAAGTGAATCAATTATAAAACAGAATAATAAAGTCATAGGCTCGAGTCTGACTTATATTAATAAATGATTGATTTGGTATTTTTACTCTTAGCGATCTTAATAAATGTACCGGTCTACATTTTCTTCTTTGTTGCAGAGTGAATTCACATACTATAAAAATAACCAATCACTACAATAATAGTGACCTTTGCTTACATTAAAATTTTAACACAGTTTAATGCTTTGGAAATAATTATATTGCACATCAAATGACTGTCCCTTAACCTTCAGGGGTCTAGAGCTAAACATTTAGGCTCTCTAATTAGTTCCACTCAATACAAAAATAAAATTATTGACTGTATTAAGTGGCCTGAAAATAATTACATTCATTTGTGATTGTCACACTGACCGCAGAAAATGCGTATTTGACATGTCCATTATTGCTTCTAGTTTAAAATTGGATCGGATTAGTGCAATTGATTAGAACCGGGTTAGATTGCTTTACGTGCGAGTAATTGCTCGGGCTCCAACGACCGGAACGCTACAGAGCTCACTATTCTGTTTTACAACAATAATATAATTATTGTTTTTGTAGGCAAAGTTGTAAATAAAATGTTTATTAGTTAATTGTACTTACCGAATTATATTATATTATAATAATTGCAAGAATTATTGCAATCCCAAAATCCATACTAATGTTATAAATGCGAAAGTAACGGTGTCTGTCTTCGTTTTCACACTTAATCCGCTGAACCGATTTAGATGCGCTATGGAGATAGTTTGCGATCCTGAAAAGGACATAGGATAATTCTTATCCCGAAAATATTTAACAGTATTTTGTCATTTTCCGACTCCAACGCAGGCAAAGCTGCGGGCAAAAATAATACCCTTAAATAAACTAATACCCTAAAATATATTAATACCCTTGTATTAATTAATACAACATTGAATATAATTACATTCACACAATAGTAATTGGTGTGGTGAGGTGTTTATATTCAGAAATTAAGTACATGACTTAAACATATGTCATGACATGTCGTGATGTGACACGAAATGACTTATCATTATTTTTAAGAATCTTTTTTTTAACTTACAATAATAAGTAGGTAAATGAGTTAGGAAGCTTGAAAATTCCATCGACTTGCCTAATTCATAGCTTAGATTCTACAGACGCCTGAATGTTTTCCATAATGAACTCAAAGTTGTGTGAAATTTGCCAATACGCACTTGGCCAACGTCGTGTACTAAGGCCTGTACCCCTCAAATTGTGATAGGAGACCCGAGCCCTTCAGTCAGCAGTGGGACATTTAGCGAGGTTGACTAAGCTGCTAAATTTCATGCGTGAAGCTCAATTTAATGTCATATTAGGTCATGTCTGCTCAAAAATCAAACACTGAAAGTATTCAACAAAATTTTAAATAGAAGTTCCCTATTTCGTTCTTGCCATTTAAGGTATCCGTATAGACGGATGCAATCACTCGTCGACACCTTATCGTCAGCTAGTTAAGCGTTTCGCTGATTGCTGGATTGAGTTATAAATCTCCTGCGGCACGCGATCCTCTTTACAACACGGGCGTAGGGCGAAACAAGAAGTGGTTTTATCTATTGTAATTTTCATACGAAGGAAACAAACGAGTACAGCCTATTTAATGTTAATTGGATAACATGTGGATGTTTTAGCTTTATTAGCTTTCGTTAATTTTAGTTTTATTCTTATTTTCTTGTCGTCTTAAGTGAATAGATAAATATCCTAGAGATATTATTTATTTTTATATAATATAGAGATTTTATTTATAAAGTTTAAAGACTTTGTTGTCATACAACACATACAACGGTTTTTTAATGGAATCAAGGTAGCAAACGAACATGCAGCACCACCCTTCCGCTGCCGCCCGTGACAACTGATGACCGATCCAGAACAAGACTCAAATCGGGACTATGATGGTTAGTCCAGTTAGCAGACGGGATTAAAACGTTAGTTGCTTAGATCGTTAGAAGGTATGAGGACTGGGACAGGGACTGTTAGAAATAGTTATTGTTATGTTTTTAAGTCAGTGGACTGACTCTGCGTACAAGTGATTCAAGTACATTCTTATTAGAACTTGCTCTATTTAAGTAACTTTTGAGATACTGATACTTGTTAGTGATTCCCAAGTATCTTCACAAACTTTCCATAATATTAAGGTAAAGGATTTAGGAAAAGAAGTATTTGGTTACAACGTTTAATGCTGGCTTCAATTGTTAATTCCGAAACTGGATATCCACCCTTTCGACCGAAATGTTAGGGCTTCTTTGTGACGGAAATAGTCTAGCGGGGCTGGCTTCCTTCTCAATTAAGCCGTAAAATGATTTGTTCACGCACAAATAGAATTTCAACAGAAATAGTAATAATAAACACTAACACACTCATACTCCCGCACTTCTTCCAATACAAACAAACCTGAAAACAAACATTTGTCTGCCACATAAATATCTGCCCCGGCTGGGAATTGAACCTGGAATCCCAATCCCAATGGATGGAATGGAATGGAAATTTAAAATTTTTGTATAGTTTGAATTCTCACCTGATTTTTGACAGATATAGGTACATATGTATATAGCATAGCCTATTGGCAGAATCGTACCTATTATAGATAGCGTACTTATTAAATTAAACGTATTATAATGTTCAAAATTTCAATTATTTTTGATTATAGTATAACCCGGGGATTTAAGGTATTTGATTAGATATTTTAGGTATATGTTCCTAAAAATATGATAAAAATATTACTAGACATTTTAGGCTCTCTAATTTTTTGTCTACAATGCAATGTATGGATTTTGCTGTTACTCTTGCAGCGAATATTTATTTTTGTTTAATTTTATTCCAATATTCCATAATTAATATCTTCGTATATCTTTGTAACTCGACTTGATGCTTTTGTACCAATAATCGAGGTTCTTGAGCGACAGAGTTATGAAGCGGAAACATGACTTCAAACGTTGAGCTTAATATTTGACGAGATTTATTACACAAGTTATAGTCCTTGGAAATCAAGAGAAGTTTGAAAACAACTTCAATAAGAACAAAGAAAATTTAATATAAATCCCATGGTAATATTGGTAAATATTTTTTGTAATGATACTGTGTAGTGAGCGAGAATGCTATTTAACTTTTGTTAATTAAGTTACCGCTTCAGATCCCATGGGATCCCTAGAGCCACCGTCAATGGCCTTAATATAAATTAAGTTGCCTCAATTATAGCGACAAACTCATTAGTGTAATATTCTTATAATTTCTTCTGAGATTTATTCTTTTTAGATTCTTCTTCCCTTGGCATGGAAATATTAGGAATTCTGATCGGAAGTTAAGACACTAACACTTATGTGCCTTTCCTGATGTTCAAACTTCGTTTGTTAAGTATTACTGTAAACGTAGTTTTAACAATTTAACCGCGATAAATGTGACTAAAAACTCATTGAAAATTAGTTAAACTTAGTTAACTGCATTAAATGAAAAAGCTTGAGAGTGTTTTACTGCATGAAGGAGTAAGTGGTTAAAGAAAGATTCGGAAGGTCGACGGCTTAAAAATGTGCTCATCGAAGCACGGAAGCGCTCAAGAAATTGCTACTAGCGATCATCCCTCCACCAGCTGACCGCCTGCTGCTGTTTAAAAACTCGGTGGATCGCTTCTTCAGATCGACACATATTGCCAGGCTATAAGTGCATCAATCAAAATAGATAATTTCTATTAAGTTCCTGTAAATAAATGCCATTTAAACACGTATTAAATAAACTGTTCCAGAAACTATTAAATCAGCATCATCATAGATATTACGTGAAGCAATATCACTGAATCTCCGTTTATGAAAGAGACTTCGCAATGCACAATCTCCTAACCGGACTACCTAACTATCCCAGTTCCAAATTTGAGTCTTGTTCTAAGTTGGTCACAGTTGTCACGACTTAAATCAATAAAAAGGTTACTCGTACAATGTGAATCGATCAAGTCCTCAGAAGTTACGTTGCCACAACAACACACCAAACAACCCAAACAGCTTTATAATTATAATTTAAAAAAAAATCTGTCAGTAGTCTAACGACAAAACGATTATTTAAAATATTCCGCCCTTTATTTACGGGAAAACATAAAAAAGTTAAAGGGGCTTTGCCAAGAGGGTCAACTTTTATTTAGGGTCAACTTCTGAATTAGGGTATAATTAAGCTGTCATCGGATAGTCTTAAACGACGTGTTTTTGTATCATGCTACTTCTGAACAATAAGGGGATATTTCTTATTCATATTAACAATACAAAAATTTGAATTTAGATTATAATGTCGATATTATTTATGCTCTATTATATTTGTGTTCGGTTACTCTTGGCAAATGTATGCATCGGTGGCTACTTAGCATCAAGACGTCTAGGTTATTAGACGGCAATTAACATAATTATTATTATTTTTATTTGCCAAATATAGTTTCCATAGAAAATACTATTATATCCATAGAATATAATATTACCTTTGAAGTATCATTAAAAAAAATTAACACAAAATAAACAAAAACATCCTTAAAATATTTTCTTATTATCCACTATATTTTATTAGATAACGTCTAAAACTACATAAAAACGTGGTATCTGAACATGAAAAAGTATTAATTACCATTGCACACAGGTGTTTTTCTATTCTAGAAACATCAATAAATATCGGAAAACTATTTAGTAAAAATTGGTGCATACAGCCGTGGCTAAAAGAATCAATACGCACGTACCGTAAACTGATAGTTAACACAAGCGTTTTGCAGTAACATTTTATTTGAATGGTTTTGTTTGGCCCCTATGTGTGTGTAATTACATGTGTTATAAAATACTATTGCTTCGTGTTAACATAGTGCCCATTGACACATACCACAACTACACCGCATCGGAGCGGCAAAATGCCGCTGGTAGTGCATTGGCTGTGATGTGGGTGGCATAGTTAGCGATTGACGAGTCCTAATAACTTGATCGGTAGGTATGGATAAAATCTACATGTCCTCTTATAATTAAATCGCATAAGCCGTTTCAAAGATTTCGCGTACAAAAGCACAGACTAATGGACAAAAATTCTGAAAATCATTGTTTTGAGTGCTATTGCATTGAAAGACCCACAGTAAAAGTTTTTCTCATAAATATTCTATGTACAGGCAGCGACCAGTTACAAATGTATTATTAGTATATGATAGATTGTATTATAGTAGTTTGCATTGCATTTTAAGCCAAACTTACTATAACTATAAATAAAGAATCATGTCGAAAGAAAAACATAAAAAATAAGTTTCTCGACGTGAAATAGGGCGGCGTGAAATATATTTTATTAGTTAAGTATACGTATAATTACCATCTACGGTTACCGTATACTATTTGTATAATTATGTAACCCATAGCTTATCTCGAAATCTATCTTGTTCTATGGCACTGCGATCGAAACCCGTAAATACCTACCTGCGTTTCACGCTTAATTTAAGAAAAATGATGGTAGCTTTCCAGGCGGGTTAAACCCTACCATCGTGCACACAAAACGTAAACTCTAACAGGGGGCCCATTCATCATAGCCATGGCAGGCTCCACCACGAAGTAGGTTGTCCTGGACTCGAAATGGATGGGGTCCCCTCACGCCCCAAAACCTCAGTATAGATATAATAGACGTAATTATGAACCCCAATTCAATTCATATACAACTTAGAATACTCACGATTACCTTCACAGGCTTTCTCTTACAATCAAAACATACCAAATGCGGAAATTAAATAAATGAACATTATACGAATACAAAGCTTAAAATATAAACATCTAATCATATTATATTATCCGTAAGCAGCTAAAAAGCTTTTGTCTGAGTTAATCAGCTCATAAATAAAGCCGCAACAACATCTCGGTACTAAAAGGTATTATAATTTACGTAAGTTGTATGCCCCGGAAAATTAGAATTAATTCGGTAGGTACCATTGTAACAAAACTAGTACTAATAACCAATTCTGAAGAAGGACTAATCTTACTACTGTACTGGTAGCTGTACAGATAAGCAAACCATTATTACAATTTATTAGTACAAAAAATAAATTCACTTTTCGTAGTGGTTCTTGAATAGTCTGTCTGTTACTATAAAAGCTTTATAAAGTATCAAGTTTTAACCCGCATCGTGAACACACACAAGATACTATCTGAGCTTTTACGTTCATTTACGTTATATTCAAAATCGCCTAAGGGTCGCAGCAAACAAGATTTCTATCCCATTCAATAACAAGAGATAGGAATCGTTTCTCCGAGCTACTGTATAACATTCATATTATCTGGTCACCTAATCCTAAACTCACTTTCAAAATGTTAATATAATTCCACAAGTAAACTAAGTAGTATAATATTATATTCGTGCACAGGAAGCATATACCTATTATTATTTAAAATTATCGCATGATTTTATTATTTCTCGTATGTTGCCGCATATGTAACCGCAAAGTAGGTGTGAGTAGAACAGTAACTGATTAAAACAGTTTAGCGTGGGAAATACAATATGGAATACGTTAGTATTCACAACGATAACCAGTACTTGTGGGTTTAGCTTGTCAACAGTAAATAAGCAATAAATCGAATCGTGTAGGTATTAGGCGTGTTACGCACTTGGGTTTCACCATTAAGTGTAAGGGTAAGTTACCCACTGTACGTAATAAGTCACTTTTTGTAAAGAGAAGATGCTTAGAACGTACTCCAATAGTATGGATCGATTTCGAGATTCTTCCGTAGATTAGGTTAAGGCCTGGGGTAAAATTCGCCCAGGGTGGTACCACCGCCCGCCGCGGTACTTAGTAATTTTTTCTTCTTCCAACTTCGAATAAAATTTAATTTCATTTCATTTTGGTTACAGATGTCATAAGCGGTAGTAAAGGGTGGTGCTGCATGCTCGTTCGCTATCATAATTCCGTAAAAAAGATTGACATTTATAAGTAAGCTAACGTAGGCTTGTGGCAGGGTTTTGATACCGGCTGGCTAGATACTAGTGATACCACCATCTGGCTAGAGCTAGCCGCCAAAGCCATGAAGTGAAGCTACAAATACAGAGTGCTACTGATTAAATTGTATGTAGATGCCTACACAATACAGACATTCAGTCTGTCATTGCGATCGTCGAATATCATGAAAATGACAATGGATTTCGAGGTATTGAGTGCCTACGAGTGCGTTCCTATGGAGTACGGCAAAATTGTCATGTTCGTTCATTATTAAATTTGGTGGATTGTGTGGATCGTAATTGGAATACAACGAAAAGTGGAAAACTCAAGAATTTTTATTCAATTACAATTTTGTAAAAGTTATTTGGTACGTATATAATGACGTCCTCGTAGAATAAATCTGCATAATTTTTTTTGTTAAATAATGTCGGTGTAGGTAACGAAATTTTCAACCAAATCAACTTGTAGACTTTGTTTGTTTAGGTAGAACGATATTTAATCAATTGACATAATTATCTTTTTATTTGTGAACTAATTTGAATTAAACAAGTACTAAATATTATATCAAACCATCGAGATATAAGTACAGTACTTATATCTCGATGTATCAAACCAAGTATAATTGTGACATATCAGTGAGATTCAAATACAAATAATTACGGCGAGTGCAGCGAGCCTTATCACTATCCTACAACCTGAGAATTTTGTGGTACACTTTACTGAAAAACTATCACGCCCATAGACTTGTGCTTTAATATAATAATTTAACTTCATATATTATCTTGATGTCATATCTCTCAAAAAAAACCTTATAACCATTGAAAAATGAACATTAGGAATTTTGTATGCAAGGGATAGAATGTTATTGTACTACTAACGCTATCTGTTAGAAAACCAAAGAGTTAACATCGTTTCAACATAACTAAACTCAATACTCAAATACATCGTAGTTAATCTACTTAATAGATACTAGATGACACCGCTAGAATCAAGTTGTAAAATGACGGCGGAGTTTTGGCGGGAAAGCAACAATGTCACATAGTCCCTAAAATTATTACCCGGTAGAAAATCTTCATCTTTAAAAAATAAATTTTATTATTGAAATTTAAAAACTGCATACGTGTAAAAACTTCTATAAGTAACTAATAAATATTAGCCTACATTTTTCTCATCACTGACCTTAACGTTATTTTATGTTTAGTCTTATACTGGCATAGTAATTTGTACCAGAGTAATTTAGCGGAGATAATTGACATTAATGGGTGAATAATGCTGCCATAAAACCTATTCAACGGGCAATGGCGAAATAATAGGGGTAAGGGTGGCAGCACATCTACGTATAACTATGTACTATTGAGTTCATGTTATTGTTTGAATAAATTAACAATTTAAATCAGCATCTAAATAACAAAGTATTAGGGAATCAGAAGCGAAATATATCTTAAACTAAGATTGTCATGTTTTATATGCTATGATTAGTAACCGCCTTCGATGTTTCTGGAAACCTATGTACATAATTATGACACATGAAAACATTTTTAGACCGGATTTACATTGTTTATTTTATGAACCGATTGAAGTAGCTAGCAAGAATGTAGTAGTGAAGTAGGTAATAAGTAATACAAAGAATCTCACTCCGAAACAGCTATCGAATACATCGCATTACATTTTAAGGCCTAAAAAGTAAATATTGCCGGAAATAAATTAACACTTTACTGCTACAAAATAGCTATTATTGCATCGCATTACATTAAAAGGCCTAAAAATAATATATTGCCGGAAATAAATTAACACTTAAACCCTCTAAATGCAGAATGGGAGTCACGCCGCATTGCATTTAAAGCGGATTGATATTCCGCTATGGCCGGTGCATCCACAATCTAGATAGATGGAGAGTTCGCCAGCGTCGCGCCGTGTTCATAAAGTGCGCGTATATTACCCCGTTGTAGAGGTTCGCAACAGTTTTGAAGTCACTATAAAGCTCAATCTAGTCATCGTCATCGGTTATTTTGGCCACTGCCTCAAGGTCCTCACAGTCCTCATCTTAATATATTTATCTATAGGAGTCACCCTCGCTTCGCTTCAGGAAACTTGTTCTTAACGTTTAAATATTATTTATTTTCCCATTTTTGCAACAGTTTTCATTGTCCTATTGGTCGTAGTGATGTTATATAGCCTGTAGCTTCCTCGATAAATGAACTGTCCAACAAAAAAAAACAATTTGTTCCTGAGATCAGCTTAATTTTGACTTACCCTGGATATAATTGTAAATATGGATACAGAAAGATATATTTTTTAATTTTATTTTATCGATCCGATCGATAATTATAATTTATAATTAAACTTATAATATTGTAATTGTAAGTCAATATAGTATACTTTGGGAAGTAGAGGCTGTGTACTTATCCGCCTAAATAAGTTACAAATTAATATAGAAGTAATGGTTGGCATGTTATTGTAACTTTTTTAAATATTATTTCTAGAAAAACTGTCTATGAAGACAAATTTGAATAGAGATTGAAGTTATAAAATACAAAACGTATCCGAATACAAAACTGGATCGTTGTATTGTTAGTCACTTGGTTCGGTTGCTATTCACGACGCCGACGGTAAACGATCAACTTTTAACTGTCTTAAAAAGAAATTTGCGATAATACTTAACCTTATACTAGATATCTAGTAAATAAAATTATCAAAGCGCAAATAAAAAAAACTATAACAAAAAATATAACATGCGTAGCCAAATGAACCGACGATCAAAGGTTACACGCCCCCGAACAACTCCATAGGGAAAAAACTGTTGTTATGTACGTGAATACGTATCTGTATCAAACATTATACATAGCTATTATTGCATATAAAAGTGAAATATTGCAGCTGCATTGAGCGTGCGAAAATGCCCAGCTATTGGGCGATGAAAAATAGATAGCGGGCAAAATACATTTTTAATCCAGTTCTGTTTTTTTAATTAAACCACGCATGATTTTGGCATGGCAGCATAATATTTTTATTCGACACGGCTTTTAATATGTCACTATAATATATCAAATTGATCTGATTACCCATTTATCACTAATTATACTGAAAATACACAAATTAAAACTATTGGCTGATGTTCATTTTTGTCCGTAGGTATTTCACATAAAGCATTACTTATTCGGTAAAGAAAAACATTACAGGTTAATTCTGAGTATGTCGAAAACGCTCCTTAAACTGCTTGCCATAATTATTTAAAACGACCAAGCCTTGCTTTTTGTCCAAGATGTGAGGTGTGTTGAATTGGGCTTGACTCTACACGAGATCTGATACCTTTTTAACGTTGAGAGATCCATGTACCATGAGTTTTGGCAATCTATTTTACATGAAATGTTCTTAGTAGGATTAAAAGTACCTACATCGTGGTATTTTTTAATTTATCTTTCAAATAAATCATATTACGTCCACTACTCCTATAAAACTTTATATTAAAAAATTAATAAGTTACAGGAGTTCTTTGTTTAGTGTTCTTTAATCTGCAGTAAATTTTAGTAAATAAAGCGGAGATAAGTCAATTTGCTTCACACGTTTTAACATAAAGGGATCGGCGGGAGCGTCCAATAAGCTTTGTGGTCGTTTAAACCTTTATCAGCTCGCGCAGGTAATGATAGAGGCGAGCATATACCCACAGCGCATCGACCGTCGTATGCTGGTAATTGCTATATGCCTTCACAGACAAGAGAACTGCTCGTATTCTTGTCTACAGTCTCGGTAAATTTTAGTGAGAGAAAAATAGCATAGATAGTGAATGACTATAATAATAAATCAGTTGAGCTAATTCGTCTACTCTGAAGTGTATGTGCATAAAATGCGATTTGTATTTTTGAGTTTAATAAAAATATCAACAGGATATCCTAAATGTTAACCTACACAATTCGTCTTGGTACTGTGGTAAATGTTTGTAATTTGAAGAAGATTAGATGAGAGCAAATCTGTGACCGTACTTCAAATAGGTCAAGAAAACAAGTTAATTGCTCCGGTAGCTAAGTTGGAAAACTTTTATTTCGTTTTCTGTAAAACTTTTTATATTTAGAAGATTAGATACCTAAGCTTCAGGTGAGATAACAGTACCAAAAAGATACTGATTAATTGAAAGATCTGTTTAATTTATGCGTGCTTAAATTTGGTTTTCTTTTTATCATCCAAAAAATTGATCTGATTCAATCTTTTTGATTCAATTCTTTCTTGTAATCTTTTATTACGTTACTCAGATATTTATAGCTGACTTCAATTCTCGCTTTGCGAATAATACTCATCCTACATACTAAATCGAAACCATAGTGTGGTCATAAATAAAAGAATAATTTGTATGTTCAACAAAGTAGAAATAAGTAAACGAAGTTAATTGAAGCACCGTTATGACTGCATTAATTCAGCGCTTTGCGAAAAATATTACAAGGCTTGAGACCTCAACAATACTTATAGCCAAAGTTAAGAACGAGGATCTCCGAAACAAATAGGGGTACCGCGATAAGACACTCAGTTTATATTCAAGTACTTTCATTGTTACAGAACAAAGGATTCTGTATTGTCTGAAAATGTGTTTTGTGTAAAATGGCTAACAAGTTCGCAAACTCAAACGGACTTCTATTGTAAGTAATAAAAGTCGTATCATTTGATTTGTAACTTGATGCAATAACGCATAAGTACAGTAGAGATAATATCTTAGGGTCTATTCAGATATAACACGGCATCGGTTGCCGCTGGTATATAGATGTATTCGAGTGGAAAGCGGTTCTAAAAACGTTTTTAGAAAACGTATATAGTATAACGTATATAGTAAGGTAGCAAATATTGCTACCGCTTTAGGTTTTGAAACTTGTTAATTGTCATCCTATTTAGACAATAGAAAGTATCAATGCCTCTATTGTGCGACGCGAAACTGTGAATGTTTAACTTTATCCAACGCCATACGGCGACAACAATACCGCCTACCTAGATGGTATGGAATGCCACGGTATCATACCAACAGCGTATACCGCTCATATCTGAATAAGCCTTTATAGAGGATTAGATTAAAGGAGGATAAAGAAAAGAAGCATTTAAAAAGTTATTGTTTTTGAAACTTTCACCAGTTGTAAATTTTCGACAGTCCAAAATTTGTTCTCACTCCGATAATTCTGAAGATTTAATAACTTACATTTTTGCAATTGCAACCATATTTCACCACCGTTCTTGAGTAATGTTTAACCTATATTACAAACGCGTAAAATATTTTTATCTGTACCTTTTAACCCTTTTGACACGTCCTACTCCGTGTTGATGTTAACTTGCCTTGCACTCCGCAAATATTTGAACTATTCCCCTCTTGAGCTCGTAGCGCCTCCATGTTTGTGATGTTATCGGATATGTGTGAATGTCATTTAAACGCCAGAGTGAATACTTCATATCCCACAAAACAAAGTTCTACTGTAAAGTGATGCGCCAAGTACGCATTCAACATTATTAAAACTATCAATAAATTTCTTTATTTAAAAATAATAATTAAATAAAAAACAGCCACTTATTTCGTATTTGTAATAGAAGTTTTAAAATTCGAAATATAAATGTTAACCAAAAACAATAAACCCACATGCTTACTTACAAGTACGTCCTTCATTAAGAACTCATTTATTTTATATACCCATCTATCTGATAAAGAAGTTCTTTCATCGAAAGTAAAGAGTCTTGAGAGGTTATTTACGAAGCTTATAATTCTAGAAAACAAACAGTCCTTACGAATATATCATTTTTCTCTTTAAACACGTTCCTCGTGTAATATGTAAGTAAACATGTTTTCTGCGCCACTAGATTAACCGTAAACGTTGTCTCAAAGCAGAATATTAGGTTTCAGGTAAAACTCATAAAATTTATAAGATCCTCTTGTTTTCGTGTTCAGGCCCCACGGCAATGTTTATACGCCATATTAAACTACATACGCTGTTCAAAATGATATACCTACTAGCTTTCTGGTACCCACTCATTTAATACACGTTTGCACAAAGGATGTTTTACGTAATCATTCATGTACATATTATTATGTACGTGTTAATGAACACCGAAAAGTAACCTAGACGCGATCTAGTTACATTTATATCACAATTAATCAGTAGTTTTCATGTCATTCAATAACAGATTGCAGACAGAAAATAGTTTTGGCATCAACAGAGTCAACGTCTAATTATATTTTCAACAAATTTTTGATGTACCTACATACAGAACACATATCTACGCTTTGGTTACAATGTAATATCTATACTTGTATAAAATATTATAAAATAATATGCGCAAAGAAAAATAAAGCACCAAACTATTCTTAATCATAACGAATGACGAAGCAAAGTCTTCGTAAAATAGAATAGAAAATAATAGCTGGTCGTCTGTATGTTCTTCAATGTGATTGCACACACGATGTTCCAACATGATGGAAACCAACCACACTCGGATAATTATGTAGTTATTATAATAAATATTTGTTCATGGATCTAGAGTAGAGCCACCTACATAGAGAAATCCAGAGTTATGAGTATGCAAATGCTAAAATAAAATCATAATATAATATTTGGTAATAAAATGGCGCTATAACTTTACAATGACTTATTTGAACGAATATTATGCGCTTTTACGCTAGTATTACGGGCAATAAGCTAGTTCAAATTTACTTCTTTAATGGTATAAAATAAAGGTATTGTATTGTAGTGTTCACTAGTAAAGCCATTACATTTAATGAACACTAAAACGAAGTTTGAGCGTTTTGTTTTCGTCCCACGATACTGCCTGGCATTAGCTTTATTGACTTCTTCATATTGGAATTTTGAGTGGAAATACGGAATTTTCATAGCAAGCGTGTTCAATGACTCATACGAACTCAAAGCTATATATCCCTTTACTGCTTATGGCCAATCTAATAAGGCCCGTGTAATAACGCTAGATTGATCGGTATCAAAACAGATGCCACTCATATCTCGTTTTCCTCGTATTTATTCAATATCATTTCATAGATGACGCAATAATATTACGGCTATATTCTGCTTAGGAGACTAAATCCTTAAAGCATTTGATTCGCGGAATGTCAACTTTTATATAATTTATATTATAGAAGCTTCTATGACTTACATAATCAATCCCCCTCTATTGGAGTTGGATCTCTTCTAACAATAGATATTACGGCCAAAGGCTAATACCTCAATGAGCTGGCCAAAGGGTATGGTAAGGTATGTGGGTATATTTCCCACTTCTTTGGGAATTTCGGAACACATAATTTTGGAAAAATAGCGAATTCCAATTCTGGTTCATTGCCGGTGATAGATGTTCAAAACCACAAGATTAGTAGACCCAAGTGACCTTTAACATGTAGGTAATTTTTAATGCGTTCCTAGATTTTATGAGCACACATTGCTAACCAAATAACCCCATTGATTGCTATTTACGTTCTCATCCGAAAAATTTAGTGTTTGGGGAGAATAAATTGCCTTCCTAGTTTACTCAGATGGGTTTGGGATCTGAGTTATTGGAGAACCTTTTCTACATGTTTTAATCTTTATTGATTTTATTACCTACTAACAAAGTTGAAACAAGCATATAATCTAAACCAACCATTTCGTTGACAAAGCAGCACTTGACTCTATAAAAATAGTTTAGCCTATGATTTTACCGTAAGTACATTGTCAGTTTGATGAAGATGGCTACCTAAACCTATCCATGCCAAATTACAGCTTTTTATTCTCTTTAGTCTCTGAGTTAAGCCGTACCTATCAGACGGACCGATGTACAATGCGAAACTATAAAGGTGCTTTGATAACTACTTAACCCTTATAAAAGTGACGCATGAGACTTCTGTTATGTGACTTAAGTACAAATTTAGTGTCGTGATTGATATAAATAAATATATTTGTGATTTAAAGTAGTCTAAAGTACATCGACCGCTAAAATAAAAAATGTGTTGCTACAGTTTTGTCGAGCACTGTTTATATAATAACTATTATAATGTACATCCAGTCCACCCATTCTTCTCTTGTCCTTCCCGTGGATGCCCTCTGTCTTCTTTAGGTCGTCAGCCCACTTTTAGGTCGAGAGGCGTCCTATGCTCCTATTACCAAGACGTGGTCTCCATATGAGGATCTATCTTCTCCAACGGTTATCGGTCTTCGAACTATTTGGCCAGCCTATTGCCACTACAGCCGGCCAATTCTCTGAGTTATATCGGTTATTCTCGTTCGTCTAATCCGCTGAACCAATTCAGATGATATTTGATAATGCGGCAGTTTGAGACCCTGCAAAGGACATTTTTTATCCCGGAAATAGTAGCGGAATTTTTATTCCGTTAATATTTCGGCCAAGTCATAAGCAAAAACGAGTATAATTATGATAAATTAAAAATGTAACAAAAAGATCGATACGTTGCAAAGTCTAAATAGGATTTATTACTTTCAACGCTCGCAATATCGTTCGTCCATACTCCCAATACAAACACAACAAAAAACAAAATGTACTTATTATAAAAATAGTCTTTTGTATGTTACCTAATACTAACCATTGAAAAATGGAAAAGTGATGAAATTGCCCGCACGAAGTCGAGTAATGTAAAGAAGTTATTGGCCCGGCAGTGAAATATGGCGGCAATTCTCGAGCCACGATAGGTAGTCGAATTCACAGTCAATCCTTCTGTTTGTCAATCAAACTCACGGCGGATCCAATGAAATTGAAAATACTATTTGCCGATATCGAAGGCATTCTTTAAACGCTGTTGGATTTATCTAAATTGTCTGTAATAGGTCTTCTACTTTCTTCGACCTATTTGAGTTCAAGGATTCTTTTATAGTATTAACAATAGCCGATTTTAAACTGGATGCATAGCGGACTGTGCACATTTTACTATAATTATGTATAATGACGATATTTCGACCAGTTGCATAAATCGGTCAGTTCAGTGGTATCTTTAGTACCGGCTGGTACTAGTTTATTGTGATACTAGTTTGGTACTAGTTTATTGTATACATTTATTGTGACGAAATTGTTATTTATAAAACGGATGTTAAATTATAAATGCGTTCATTATATTAATAAGTAATATAAAAATATTTTTTAATTACTTACCTTAGAATAATTGTGTAATAATAATTCTAAGTTACTTACATTAAAAATAATTATGTCAATACTTAAATTGAGATTTTTTTATTGTTAACGGTATTATGGAGTCTAGAGTCGCTAGCTCCGTAAATGTATTTTATTATTCCCGCCAAAATTGACATTCTTCGTAAACACATTGCATAATATTTTTGTAATGTTTAAAAATGCGGGGCAAACCATTCCTTTATGTTTCCAATTTAAAATTGCCCATCCTCCCCCTCTTTATAGCAAGCGCGCTTTTATAATATTGGATTCATTCGCACCTGGATAAATTGAAAAGAGAAGAAAATTATTATTGAAGGATTCTTCCCTTCGGCATCGAATCGAATGTATCACTCGCCTCCGCGACTATCCACTCTGCTGCAAAGCCGCATCGCTAGGAAATCGAGAGTTTTAAATAAATCTCACCGTGCCTGCGAGTGTATTTCGATAAACAACGCTAAACGCTATTGTGACGTGTCCAGCTGTCCAGTGAATCAACAACGGTTACACACACACATTTTATTTATACTGCTGCAAGGGAAGATTGGAGAAGTCGTCGACGCAAGAACATACCAGCCTTGCAAATATCCCAAGTTAGTGCTCAAATAACCCTTAAACATTCCACTTTTATTGTTTCAATCATAAAACCAGCTTCCAAAGATTTGTACCGCAATCGGCATGGTTAATAAAATATTAAAAACGAAAAATAATAACACAAAAATATTAAGTTGGTACATTTTTTGACATATAGGAGCTGATTTTTTTTAATACCCAAGATTTTTTTTGTTAAGTTCCTGTTTTCTTGTTGTACAATTTATGGTACAATAACCGAAATTGCAGCGGGGACTTTGTGGTCGTAGTTGACGACTTTGTTGTTGATGTTGACAGCATGTTACGTTGAAATGAATCCTTAAAATAAGCAGACTACCCGAATACTTCAAACTGAGGTTAGGTTAGGTTAGGACTGAAAATAAGGTTAGAGAGACCCTCCAACTGTTAACCAAACGTAACAATCAAATGGAACTCGAATTTACGGTCGATAGATGGCTCTGTTATGTAAACTACCAATTTCCTCGGAACCGTTTTGAACCATCCAAGTCTATCTAGATAGCTTTGCTCTCCATCTATGCTATAACGTATTCAACCAAGATTGCTGCGTCGATGCACGCCAATAATTACAGGCCTAGACAATATTCTCTCAGGTCAATAGCTTGGTAACGCAGCTGTTTACAACTTTGAATGGGATTAGTGGAGTCTAGAAGTTAATGCTCAGCTTATTATAATGTTAGGTTTATTTTTATTTAGAGCTAGTAACTGGTTAAAACCAATACCTAGTAACAGTTTTATACGCTGGCGTGCAGAGATGTGTTGCAGTGTTTGAGATGTGAGCAGTGCTCGTGTGATATCCGGATCAGACAGAAAAAATCCTTTATACAATCTTTGAGCTTGTATATTATTATCAATAACAAAGCCGACTGAAAAACATCTATTTATTACATAAATTACGTTCCTATATAAGTAAGTATTCAGCGCCGTTAAAGTTTAATTATTGTTACAGATGTAAAATATTAAATGGGTAATATACCTGACGCAAACATAGCATAATTTCAGTTGAGTTAGTTTTATTAAAAAAAGATCTCACGCATTCGTATAAATTCACAAATCCTAATTGATCGACATTACCGTTCGACAATCATATTATAAGAGTAGCAAAAAGGTACAAAAGTTCCCTTAGCAACTATAATACGAGTATTTTACTGTGCTCCAGAATCAATTCTGCAAAATGATAATTTTATTCATAGAGTTCCCGCTAGAATCGTATCGCTTACTTTGTCCGTGATTTGGTTTAGAAATATTTTATGAAACAGCCTTACCAGCCCTGAGTTCGCATGCACATGCTACTAATGTGTTCCGTAAGTGTCCATATGTTCCGTTCTGCTGGAGTACTTAAAGGCGTCGCTACTTTGAACGTCTCTAAATGGCTGACGTTTAATGGCTTTATGTAAATGGATAGGCTATATCATATAACGTCCTTATGAAATTACATACCGGAAAATATGAATATTGCCTACTTATAAGCCCAAAATACGTCCAAACAAGTGACAGTTAAAATATTTTTGTTTTTCAGTAAAGTTCTTTCCAAATCGACTTATAAACAATATAAAGCAATTTAAATTCAGGGACACTTTTCTATTTTAATGCTTATTTATGATCTAAAGATTATTATCCTTAGATCATAAATAAGCAATTCAATACATCTTTAGACAAAAGGTATCATATTTTAAAAACAAGCTGGAATATTAATCAAGAACTATCCTTAAATTCTTAGATGTTCTTAATTTCTTAGTTGAGAAACAACAAAAGTACTTAATCAATTACTTTTCGCAACTAAGTAGTATTCCCAATATAGCAAGTTCCAAGTAATTCCAAGCAATTCCAGTATGAGCAAAAATTTTGTAATGTAATTTGAACCTTGAAACTTGCAAGTGAAGTTAGGCTTTTGGTATGACTTTGAAATATTGTAGCCATTACCTCCGCAAACAACAAGTGTCATCAGTAAAAGATGGTAAAAGTGTGACTTCGTTGCGAATGTAAAGCAGTTAGGTACTCATACATACAACAAAGTAGGTAACAGAAGTAAGAAATGTGCTCGGGGCACATGGCCATGAGTAATGGCACTCGTTTCTCTTCGCCTCCTTATGAACTCTAGTATATCCATGTCGAACAAAATTTCACTTGTTCTCCTTTTCTTAATAGAAAGTTGGGATTCAGACGAAAATGTTTTATGATGGAACGTTTTATGAGAACCGTTTGTTTCGATATGCCATTTAGACTACGACTGTATATAGTTTATGGAACCTATATTCGTGGCTTACGTACGAATAGTTTATCTTAACAAATACATTTCTACTTTCATTCACATTTTATTGCAAGTCTAGCCGATTCTATTCTTCAAAACTTGTAAAAATGATTAAATTAAATAAAAGGGTGTGTGTTTTCAATTCGGATACCGGCTAGGAATGCCTGAATTGTATATTGACTGATTTTATTATTATTTTTTAATAAAAGAAGACCTCTTAAATAACTTCCAATAATATTGGATTTTAATACGAATTAATATCTCAAGTCATTTATATTTCATTTATACATACCCACTTATGTTATCAGTGTTTAAACTTAAATTTCGAATTCGCCTCAGTAAACTAGGCAAACAGCGTTTGCAGTACTAACGTATTTGGCCAATCAATTATGTTAAATCGAATTATTCTATCAAAATAGAAGATACCAGTCAAGTTTGCATTTGCGAAACTGCTTACTATTAAATTACTAAACTCCATCAGCAGCTTTCTCCCCTATTAATGTGTTGGAGTAGTTAATGGTGTTGCGTGTTTAGATAAATATTTTCTTGCTGAGGTTTCCTCAGAACTCTCAAATGCTGTGCTATCTGATCAAGCAGCAACCAAGAGATCTAAATCAACCTTAACTTAGAGGTTATCTACCAACAAACTAACCAACTAACACCGTCTTCTAACCGTACTAACCCTATTTGAGTCTTATTTTGTGTCGGGCACAGTTGTCATAGGCGGCTGCGGAAGTGTGGTACTGTATGCTCGTTTGCTACCCTAACTCCGTAAAATAAAGAGTTTGTCAAAGGTGTTAGCTAAAGAACCGTGATGATGCCAATTTAAAATATAAAATATCACAATCACCTGGCACGTCTTCTCGTTTATCGGCTGCGCACAAACAATATCAGTTAACATTTATTTACTACCTAATATTTTAAGACAGGAAAAATGTATTAAATTGTTATAAGTAAAAACCTAATTCGATTACAATCTTTATTGAATTATATTAAGGATGTATAACCATTCCTGAGGGATTAGACAAATAGCTACATTTGTAAGCGTCGCTGCTTACCACACCCTTCTGCACGGAATACAAAATGGCTGAATTTGCAGGTGTGATCTTACCGGGTGAACGATGCTCACTGTGGAGCGATATCAGTCTATCTGTCTGTTTTAATATTAAATAGCCTAGATATCGTACTATAGCGAACTCTTAGACGGGTGAATAGAGAAACTACTTCCTACTTTGGAAGTATCAAATTCATATTACTTAACTAAAATTGTATAACTTAAATATTTCATTATTGTTCTTTGATTATCTTTGCTGGCATTAGGTATCTAAGACCAGTCTACTTATTAAACCAGTTAACCTCCCTTTTAGCTCTTAAAAGTGACCATTTCGAAAAAATAAGGCTAAAAGGATAACGAAGCACGCACTCAGAGCGCAGCTTCGAGAAAATTAAAACAATTACGAATGATGTTAAGGGGGGCTTCCATTAACCGTTCCGACCGGCGTTACAGATAATGCTGGCAACGTGGGGTTATTGTTCGGCACAACAATGGCGGCACTTACGAGATCGCTCTTATCGCGTCAACCACCTCGTTTGTACCGACATGACGGAGACCAGTACACCTGCATTGCCGAGATATATTCGTGCACATATCTACAACAGGGCATCGTCGTGTAGTCAACCTGCGATAAGGCTCATGACGTAATTAGATGTAGTTATTGTGTCTGAATACATACAATACATACATACTACAAAAATATAAACTGCAACATAAGTATATTGCAGTTTATATTTTTAGTTTTATCACAATATGATGAACCGTCTAACTAATCATACTAAACGTTTTTGCTTAACAACTTTTTGGGACATCCTGTATCTCCGTTTAAGTATCTTACCCTTGATAAGAGATAACGTTATTAATTTGATCAATGAATATTGTCATCGAATAACGAAATATGCTTGTAATTAATTAAAGACTAAACAAGCAATGGTTATCGATTAATAATAATTAATCATTAACGGATAACTTTATTGCCGGATCGACATAAGCCATCGAGCTACGAGTTTATTAAATTATGGTTTTAATATGAAAGGTAACCTTTTCACTCCATCAAATCTTTTGAGATATTGAATTTGAATAATAATATTATTGCCTAAGTTAAGGTAAATAAATAATTTGACCATTGAGTGAATGAAATCGCTTAGCTTAGGAAGCGATAAGGCCGCCTTTTGCACTGTGCCTACCAACTAATAATGTATTTTTAATTTTGGCTTCCGTCATCAAAAAAGAGTTTAAATAGATATAGCTGAATCTATAGGAACACCTAAAGTGTCAAAAAATTGATTCAGCCTTTAAAAAAACTGCAAACAATTAACGCCGACAAATAAAACAAATCCTTATCTTCATAACGTTATTAACATTACCGGTTATTAACATTAACGTTATCATTAATTTATCATACATACCTATTTAAAAGAAACGCACACAATAAAAGATAACTTCGAATTCGAGCCGATACAATACTTAAAAGCCCAATTTTAAACTAACTAACTATCACCGCAGTGGCAAAATCTATACTAATAATAAATCTGTAACTGGTCGCTGTCTGTACATAGACGATATATGTATAAGAAAAAATTATACTGGGAGTTATCAACGCAATATAACCCAAAACATGATTTTTAGAAATTTCGTTTACCTGTGGTTTTTCACGCGCTGCGCTAATCTCCGAAACTGCTCATCCGATTTGGGTGCGGTTTTCATTAATGTACTGTGGTATACTTCACTTAACATTTAGTGTTTGTTTTATTTCAATCGGTTGAGAAATGTTATGTCAATTTAAAGAATCACGCCTAACAATTTCCGAATATGCGTACTAAGGGACATGTTTCCCGAAGCTAAGCGAGGGCGGGTCCATTAGTATTTAATAAAAATAAATGTGTCAAAATGTCAAGTAGATAGAGTACTTGGGTGATACACGGGCCAGGGTTTGTCCATTAGGCTGATTACGACCACAATGCTCACCCTCTGGGGCTTAGGACGACCTTCCAACGCAAACGATGAATAGATACCAACCTATTCAATCTTCACTATTGAAATATTTTGTTAGATACCGTTACTACTTTTAATAAACATACTTCGTCTAGTACAAAAATTAATTATGATAAAATATTACATTGTTTTAAGTAAAAAGAATAGCTTTTGTGAGGATCTAGAAGTTAATTGAACGTTTTAATTAATTAGATACTAAGTTAATATATTTTTGAGATAGTGCTTCGTTTTTAGGTAGGTAAATGTTTTTCCAGTTTAGCGACCATAAATGTAATGTTTTAAGAAACAGTTTTTCACAACAGACGTACAGCGGAGTCCTAGTAACAGGGTCCCGTTGGCATCTTTTGGGTAAAATTCTAAAAGATATGTTAATCAAATTATCTCGTCTCATTTATCCCGCTCATAGGGTTAAAATCCCGCCAGTATTTGGATAGGGTGATCGCTAGTGGCAAGAATTTCTTGCTTCGTTTCTTTCTTCGTTTCCGTGCTTCAGAGGGTACGTAACTCCGTTCGTCGTGGTTGTTTTAATTACATAGCAGTCGTTAAGCCAGGTTTTCGGGCGGCATAAATACTTCCGATACGTGGGTTGGGCACTAACCCCTCCACCGATCCGCAATGGAGCAGCGTGGTGGAGTATGCTCAAGGCCTCCACAGTGAACAGCAGAGACCCATGCTCAGTAATGGGTTGATAGCAAGCATTTATTGGAAAAATGTCGTTAACTTCAATTGGTTGAAATACTAAGTTTTAAAAAGGAAAGTTTCCCGAAGCAAAGCTAGAACGGGTTTACTAGTTAATGAATACAAAAGGATCAAAATGTCACATGAATGGAGTTCTCCAGTAATAGGTCAGGGGGCCATTAGTCTGATTACGCATACAATGTTAGTTCTCCGGGGCTTACGGCTAACTTCTTCCGCATAATCTGAATAGAGGGGACCCATTCAATCTCTCATTCAGTGTCTGAAAGCCGTGTTTATTTTAATCGATTTTTAATATGGAATTTTAACAACGTTTGCCCTTATTATAAACTAGCTGACCCGGCAGACGTTGCCCTGCAATATATTTTGATTAGTTTATAAATTAGACCTCAAGCAATACAACTGCGTAAACTTCATCAAGTATTAAGTAGTTTTAATATAGTAGTAATAAAGATGATTTATGTTAATGTTTTTAAGTACTCTTAGGGCCAGTTTCACCGGTTCCGGATAAAGTTCCGGATAGCCCTAGGAATTTATCTGCCACTTAACAGTTGACGGAGCGGCAACGTCGCTTTTTGCGTTTCGTTACTACTACGTAAATTATTGTCATTTGAAAATTATTTTGAAAACTTAATTAATAAAATACTTTTTGTTCAAAATAATCCAATTCGACTTTTTTAATATTTTCCAGTATAATTTTATCATTATAGAACGAAAATAGTAGGATTTATAATAATATGATGTACTACAGTTCAAATTCCAAATGTGTTATAGAAACGCCACTTGAAACATTTTTTATCCGTCAGATAACGCCTAACAGCCACTTGAACTGGCAGATAGCTTAACCAACACTTTTCTCTGTCACTTCTATCAGATTACCTGAGAAGCCAAAAAATGTAGTTTATCTGGGAGTTGAGTTCCTAGGGCTATCCGGAACTTTATCTGTAACCGGTGAAACGGGCCCTTATTAAAGCAATTGTAGAAGTTTCCAAATCCAAGCGAGCATAGCCGCGAGCAGTTGTTAGTAAAGAAGTATAAGTTTTAAACTTGATTGCGCTCTGAAGGCTAAGAAATATTAAATACACTCAAATTAGGTACCTACTGGCTTACGCGATTAACAATTATGATATATGTACCTATATCGGAATTAAGTTTCACATTATTGGTGTATCTGAGCAGACTGGTGGAGATTATTATTACACATAATTGGTTTTGTACATCATAACTCATTTTTTCAATGTTAATAGTCCACGAACGAGTAGAGGACCTGATGGTAAGTGGTCACCGTTGCTCATAGACCTCAGTAACACCCACGGCATCGACGATGCGTTGCTGGCTGGAAATAAGGAAGAGTAAAGCGAGAAATTACTGGCTCTCAAGCTCGCAGCCGGAATGCGACAAGTCGTTTGGCGGCTGTCAGGACTGAAGCCCGACTTGTTAGCTCTCTGTCACTCTCTTGCTTGCGTCAGGGCTGACGCCGTCAGTCTTGTGGTAGGCTACCAAATAGAAGCAAAACCAGCAAACCAAGGAGTCGTAAGACGTGAGGGAAGCTCTCACGTCTTACGACACCTTGGTTTGCTGGCACCGGAATAGGGTTTGTAGATTCGATCATCCTAATACGGCCAAACTAAATAACTTGGAATAATTTCGAAAATTACATAAACAAAGTTCTTCTTTATTCACGGAATTCCCAAGACTCATTTGGTTTCTATTGAAGACACTAACACATAGGTAGCTTTGACTGCGAAATATTTACTCCCATTTCATCTATTTCACTCTACGCGACGTCACATGATAAGCTGATGACAGTTTCTTCACGCAATGAATACCAATGAAACGTAATAAACAGTAAGCTTAGGATATTTATTGCACATAGGTATGTTTGTAGAAGTCTTCAGTGAGTTCTAAGTCTATATTATTAGGTATGTATAATTGGTATAATAACATTGTTGTATATAATAGTAGTTAGCAAGGAAGGTAAATAGAGAGTGGAATGGAATAGAGTAGTGGAGGTTAGATTCGGATTAATATTGTAATGGACTCTCCATTACACCCCAAATTGTTATGATCACACGAAAGTATAAAAATATTTTATATTCTTTCTTTAATACTTTATATTTTCATTCCAAACTCAAGGTTAAGAAAACACCGGAGTAAGCAGAGACATCTAATATTTTACCTTGTGCGACATTGTTCTTACTAATGCAACTCTCATTCGGCTAAAAGCAGCCAATACAGTTAGGTACATGCGACTGAATGGACATTTGTGTACTTTTGATCACTTAATTTGGTTCGAGTAACAAAAGATCGAGACCTTTTTTCGTGAGGAGTCTTCTAAGAACCCATTGTCTTTTATTATTCTACTCACTTATCCTGGATTTAGTATCCTAACTTACAGTTATCGCAAGCTTTTCCCTCCCAAATTGTTACTCTTTGAGTGACACGTGGGAAATTTGTCAAATTGTTTTTACAGTTGACGTAAAGAGGGGGACAAAGTTTACGCTTCACTAAAAAACTAATAAAAATAATTATTATATTAATACAATATAACAATTATTTTTAGTTAGTGTTTATGTGTATGTATAGTATGTATACGGTCGGCCATTCTGCACGATCGGCAGAAGATTTGTGAAAGAAAACCTTAGGCCAGCGTACTATTATAGTTCTGTAGCGCAATGTCAGGCTTTTGAATCCTAATGTTCACTTTGTTCACATTGTTTGGAAACGAATCATCATCGTCATCATCATCACAACTCATAACTGTCCCACTGCTGGGCACGGGTCTGTGAGAGGCACAGTGTGAGGGGTATAGGCCATAGTCCACCACGCTGGCCAAGTGCGGATTGGTGGACCTCACACACCTTTGAGAACATTATGGAGAACTCTCAGGTGTGCAGGTTTCCTCACGATGTTTTCCTTCATCGAAGCAAGTGATAATTAAATATTAATACGCACATAATTTTTGAAAATTAGTGGTGCGTGCGGGGTTTGTACCCGGACCCTCCGGTTCGGCAGTCCAACGTTCAACCACACGGCTATCACTGCTTTGAAAACGAATAAATTACCTATTATTGCTAACGTGTTCTTTACATTTGTTGAAAATGATAATTAACTTACAAACTCAGCTTCAGACTGTGCAAATTGGAAAGGTAAATTATACCTGTACGCAAAGCTTTCAGTTTTGTATGATTTACGATGTTTACTCAGCAAACGGAGTTTATAATAATAAAGTGCGCAGGTTTAGAAAAGGCTTGTTATTGTGGTGGTGGTAAGTTAAACTTATAAAATTCATGTTAATTAACAAGTTCGGTAGTAGAAACTGAGCAACAAACTAAATTAAAATGAGTGTTAATTAACATTTAATGTTGCGCGGTGTTCTTTATTATATTATTTTACCTACTCTACCTGAGCAAAGATAACACTTAAATTGTTGTTATGTATTAGCGCCACACACACACCCATACGAACTAGTGCCATTAATTCCGTATCCATTTTTTAGCAAAGTATGACTATAATTACAAGGTTGACTTGGGCCCAAATGGAAGGAACCCCAGATTCTCAGATTTCATTCCATAATCACCCATAATATTTTTAATAATTATGATGAGAATAATAATTTATTGTGATTGATTCATTTTTTACAATAAATATTCTAAAACTAAATAAAGCCGTTTTATGTAATTTATCAAAGTAAACCACTTTTATTACTTAACCAAAAACCCGGACTTAAGTTGTAATTGAAACATTTCATTGCCTATCCCAATGATATTATATATGTAAGTATAGTAAAAAACTAAAAATGTTTTTACTTATAATGTCATTCGCCTATCCTAAATTTATATATTCGCAAGACTAATTACACCTAATCACACACGATGAGTACATACGCCCGTGAATCGCTCGTCAACATCGTTAGGGATTTGATGGCCACTCAAATTAATTTCTAACGTAGGTATTTTGAGTGTGTTTATTAAGGGTGTTATTCTGTATAGACTGCTGTCTATACAGAATTAAACGTAGTAACTTATTATTAATTACTTAATTAACTACCATGGCTAATCCATACAATCATCCGATATTCTCTGTTTATAATTTAAAATACAATATTCATTTTTTATCCATACTATATATTTTAATATTATAAAAGAGAAAGTGTGTCTGTGTGTCCTTCTTTCACGTCAAAACGTAGCAACCGATCGATGTGATATTTGATACGTAGATTGTTGAAAACCTGGAGAGTACTTTTTAGCGGAAAATTTTAAATTTCCACGAAAATACACATTTTAATTAAATAAGCACTATAGATGGCGTTACGTTACGATAACAGTATGGTGTGTGATTCTGAATAGGTAATAAATCTTTGCAAACGTCAGAAATAAGTTTCCCGAAGCGAAGCGAGGACGGGATTACCTACTAGTGAATAAATAAATTCGTCACTGCATAAAAAATACACAACAGCCAAAAAAAATGTTTATAATATGAATTTAGAAAGGTGAATTAAGATATTTACTTTGAAAATAGGTTTTATTTGAGTAACCGATAAAAGATAATAATAATATGACCTTAGAGTTGTAAGATTTTTTTTGTAGTTACTTTAAATAATGCGTAGGTAGCTAAATAACAGTTATGACGTGACTTGAACAATTACCAACGCTTAAGTTAATGAAATGAAATATTATTTGAATTTGTCGCTTTTTTACGGGTTTTTACGTATGACTATAATACTTATATAATTATAGTAACACTTTTGGAGTAATAAAAATTGTATCTTCCTCGCTTTGTAAAATGTTCTCCTTCCCCTAAATATTGTAATATCTTTTTAAAGTATTCGCATTTTTTCAGCAATCAGCATACTTGGCACAATTTCAAAAAATATCTGGACGTAAGTAAAAGTTGTATTATAGTAAACATAGATTTACATTAAAATAAACCAGTAAGTTACTGATTAATTGACGAAATACGATGTATTTTTAATACTTCAATTTTAAAACTTAATTTTGAAGACTTTATTAAAGAATTAATATTTTCGGACATGACATATAAAATAACGCAAACATAATTATTGCATTTACCACCTTTTTGAAAAGGTGCCATATTAAATAAGGGCAGAAAAGGTATAGGAATTCTTGCTACTTTTCAACCAATGCCCAATATCACAAACGTATTTTGCATCCTAACTTGAACGGAACCGGCTGCGGATGTTTGTTTCGAAGAGTCCTTGTCATTAATATATTCATCGGCACCATTATACTCCTTCTCTATAAGCCGTGTTTACCATGTTTCTCCGCTATTAATAAATTGGAGTACCTAGATTAAACATAACCCATAAACCCAATTTGCTTTAAGAAATACAAATAATATTACCAGCACTCGAAACAATTGTTTCTGTTTTCCTTGAGGAATTTAACAGGTTTCATGTTAAGTTTACTATGTTCTACACGCCAAAGATATTGCTGTTTATAAAAATAAAAACAAATTCATTTATTGCAATAGGTACGAAAAAATAAAATCTTTAAAGGATAAAACTAAATCACACAGTAGATCTTTTCCAGTAGGTAGGTACTAACTTTTATCTTCAACTTTTTCTTTCGACAAAGATTGTAACTTCAGTTTTCACAAATTCTGCTAACATTGCAGCATTTTAGTTAAACTATAAGCTGTATACTAGTGATTTTTGCACCTACTCAACTGTACTTAAACATCTATTAATTGCAAACAGAGTAGTAATTATTATAATATTAAACGTACACGCTCGTTAGAGTTTTACAATGGTATGACTGATAATTTTAAAATTACCCGCAAAATTCATAATTAATCCAAACTACTTTAAAGCACAAAATTGGCGTTTTAAATCTCTATAAGCTGAGTAACCTAACTTAAAGTTTTGCTGGACTCTTGACGCTCTCAAGACTTCGTTAAAGGGCTGTACCTACTTAACGTAATAAATATGTAAAAGTCATTAAAACTCAATCTCCGCTAGCGCTCTCTGGGAGTGACATTAACCGTGACCTCGTAACTGGTTCCTCGTATGTAGAAAAGTGTAATAAGCATAAAAAACTATCCTAAATCTTATGTGGGCTTCATCAATCATATGAGGCGACAGGGGCGAAGGCTTGTCGACCCTAATCGAACCACAAATGTATACGCACTCGTATAAGTTAGTGTGATAGGTGGTTTATAAAATGTGAAATATGAATAGAGATATCATCATGGATATAATTGGATGGATGGATACACGACTTTACACGACGATGTGTGATATTTACCAACTGTCAACTAGATATCCAATCTCTAGGTATTTTGCTGTTTTACTTATACTAGGAATATCAATTATGTAGGTAATTTTGCTATGGATAAAGTTAAATTAATATCTGGTCTGACCTGCACTTGAAAATAAATATGACATCAACGTCAGCCAGGTATTAAAATTATCTTTTCAATAATCAAATTCAGTTTTTGTCTTTCTAGTAGTTTAATTGGTCTCTTTATAATTTATACCTAATACAAACAAGATAACTACTTCAGTTATTAACTTTGAAGTTTCAGAAAAAAAGTTGCCAACTTTTACTGCAGACAATTAACCCCTTTTCCAGCATTTGTGCGGCATACGTGCAAACCTCTTTGACACAAGGTTTCCTAAAAAGGCGTGAAAAGAGTAATTTAGTCTGGCAACTACTGTGTTCTTGATGTTCAAGCCGGTAAGATTTGTTGGGTTTAAATTCAAGAACAGTTTTTGTTACAATGAGAGTCTTGTGAATGTTTTCAAAAAGTTTACGATTAAAAGATTTTAATCATAACACGATATTGTCAGTAGTTTGGATTGTAAGGGAAGCATCAACTTTGAATTTATGTCAATTTCTCCTACTCGTGTTGCACCCTGCTGAACAATTGAAGAGGGTACAGCGATAGGTCCCCTCTGTTGGAGATCGCTGGGGTCAGTACTACCCACTATAACCCAACGAAACTCACCTGTGGATGGTAGGGTTGTACACGCTTGGGTATACCAACCATCCTTCCATAATCGACCGTGAAACGTTTTGTACGTGTTTTAGCAGCGTTGAAGAGTCAGAACTAATTTGATCGGCATCTCATTGGTGATACCGTTTTTTTACCTTAAATTAATACTTGGCTACAATCCCATCTGATGGTGAGGGACGTTACCGTTTGTATCGCTAAAGTTCCCGGGTAATGTAGATCACTTGCCAAAAGTAGGGTCATCTGGTTGTTAGTTACATAAAAATATAGAATAGAAACACCTTGCTTACAGAACATTCTGTTTTTCATTTCCCTTCTGTTCACTGATTGTTACTGAAACTATTGTTATTTAATACAACAAAATAAATGATACCATACATGTCTAAGACTCTATCTAGATGAAAATAAAATTGTCTAAGAGATTTATAGCTCTATCTCTAAGCTCGCGCCTCGCAGGTATCTTGTCTGGATGAAACATAGCACAATTTCTTTTACAGTCTGCAGATAATAAACGAACACTATTTTTTGCAAAATTGTATATCGTTCCAACTTGTTTCAACATGGATGTCAATGGTAGAGACTGTGGCTTTGTTTAAAAAGCCAACGTATAAAGTAAATAAGTACATTATTTTAACTTTAAATAACTTTATAATAATGTTATAGTTTACAATATGATCCATAGTCATGCAGTAGTATGCATAACATGTGGATCATATTGTAAATTTTCATATCGGGATCAGTATCAATTTCCGCGGACTAGCAGAGGAATATTAAGTTAGACATTACTAGAAACTTACCCTTAAAAGAGTAAATTGAACTTAAAGGAAATTTATGAAATTGAAAATCATTGTTTCGGGTACGGCAACCACCAATAAACGTAAACATCGTTTCTTTAGGAAGCAGCAAAGTGAGGGTTAGTTGACAATAAATTCTTTCTACAAGCGCGGAGTACATTCACCGGACGTTACTTCTAGTTAGCTACACTTAGTATATTGCAAGAATAAAACGAGTAAATAAAAGAAGGAAACTCGCAAAGGTAGTGTTAAAAAGAAAGCGTATTCACCAAATTGGTCGACATTGAGCGCAGCGCGGATGCGGTCGCCCGCCGCGGGTTGTCACTGCTAATTTGCAGACCATTGTTCATCCCGGAATATAGATACTTGTCGTACCGTCCAAGGTAACTACCGCGAACGATAAGATTTGAAATGTTTTTTTATAGAATTAACCTGTCTGAAAATAAGAGATGAAAAAGTGTCACATTATGAGAAAGTGTCAGATTTTCTCCTTATCCATGAATGTACATTTCTACAACTAAAATTCACCGATAATAGGCTTTTGCTAAGATAATGTACAGGGTCCTTACCGTCTTGGTCTTCACTTATAGTCAGGTGGGTTTATTGTCAAACATTATCTTATATAGCTTAAATAATTATGATAAAAGTCATCGTATTTAAGTCATCTCACCAAACATTGACTTATTTGTACTTAATTAAGCTCATTCCCTTCCTAAAATTGAAGAACTAACAAAAATAACGTTATCTTATTACGACTAATAAAAAATGGAGTTTAAAGAATAGAGATTAACTGAGAGCAAATACATTTTTATTCGTTTACTTTTTTAAATATCTAATGAAAACAAGACCATAAGTTTTAACATGACATAAGAGTTCGATGAACAAATGCCGGAAATTATAGTACTACTAGCTGACCCAGCGAACGTTGTTCCGCCATATAGATTACTTGTATTGAACGATTTAAGTTTGAGGGGTGTCGGTAGGGAAGTGAAAATTTGGGATTATGTGTAATTTTTTTTGCCACACCATAAAAAAGTACCCAAAAAAAATGTTAGGGGTGGACAACCCTTATCACTTAGGGGGTATGAAAAATAAATACGAGTAGTAGCCGATTCTCAGACCTACTGAATATGCATAAAGAATTTCATAAAAATCGGTTAAGCCGTTTCGGAGGAGTATGGTAACTAAAATTGTGACACGAGAATTTTATATATAAGATGTAATATTATAGTTGTATTTTTTTAATTCAGAATAATATTTGAGCTACTCGTAGGGTGACACACGGAATAATAAAGAAATAAGAAGAAAAAAGTAGCTTGAAGTCTATATAACTCACTAATTGGGCTCGCAGTTTTGAATTCCTTTCTGAATTTTTACTAAGTATATGACTTCGTTAAAAGTTTTTTTATGTGCTTTGATATTAATATTTGAAGTGAGATCATCAATTAAAATGTATTTATTTAGAGCAGAACTCTCTCACTATATCACCAAACCCTTGAGTATAGTCTAATTTTGGTACATAATTTTAACCTAGTCGTTTCGAAAAACCTTTGAATGTAAAGTTTACAGACAAACAAACACGCGTTGTTTCTTTCTTATCTTTATCTGTTTATTCTGTTTTTAAAGTGCACAAAGGGAAATACGTTTTTATTCGACAAAAATCAGTTTAGTTTCCCGATTTCTTATGTGCACTTTTAGGAGACTCACGCTCTATAAATTTATTTAATATTTTTCATCAATTTCGTGTACATAGTTTATTTTTAAGCATTACATTTTAAATTTGTATTGTAAAAAAACATGTATTCGTGAAAATTATTAACTGATCGTGTCATCTAGCTCTCTCGGGAACAGACATGTAATACCCGTGCTTACTCCAGTGTCTTTTTTCCAATCACATTTATATTCCTACCCAGCCATCAGGAAAACTCAAAATGGTCTCAGCGTATTGTATTTCCATTTCTGGTACCAGTTTTAACTGTATGACGTGACGTTTAAATTGATTGTGATTTTTCATGCTCGTTATATGTGTTGGTATAATTTTGACATTATTCAATGGCTATTCCTATATTTTATTGTGTTCCTGTGTCATCATCATCATCATCAGAACCCATAATTGTCCCACTTCTGGGCACGGGTCTCCTCTCACAACGTGAGGGGTACAGGCCATAGTCTACCACGCTTGCCAAGTGCAAATTGGCGGACTTCACACACCATTGAGAACATTATTAACTCTTAGGTGTGCAGGTTTCCTGTCAATGTTCTCCTTCACCGAAGCAAGTGACAATGAAATTGTAATACGCACATAATTTTTGAAAATTAGAGGTGCGCGCTTGGTTTGAACCCGGGCCCCCAGTTTCGGGAATCCAACGTTCAACCACACGGCTATCATTGCACATTGTTCCTGTGTAAGTAGGTACGTGTAATTTTCGTTTTTTTAAGTTAAGTTATAAACATAAAAGTGTTAAATACTTTAATCAAGTTACCAAGATTTTGAAATCAAAACCTTACCTCTTCAAACAATTATCACAAACTGTTGTGCGATGAAAGTGATCGCGTGCTTCGGGAGATAGCAGTTTGGAGTAATTACAATTGTTGCGAGTGCCGACAATCATTTAACAGCACCTTATCTAAGTTCTGCTATAGAGCCGTAAATCGCGAGCTACTTTCTGACACGCAACCGGTTAAATGATATTTCACGAGTGGAGATTAATTAAAAAATCAAACTTGGTTAGAAAATCGATAATTCTTAAGAACTCAATAGGATTATTTTTTATCAAATTATATTTTATTGCTTATACCGATTTATCCTCGGATTAAACTGTGTTGGTCATGCGTAAGCTGTTTTTTATGTTACGTCACCTTACACACACTACACACACATATATACACACATGTACGCACGCGTAGGTACAGAAAATCCAATATTTTTTTTGTTTAGGTAAAAATAAAATAACGGTTATTATAATCATTTTATTAAAATAATGTGCTTACAGTACATAATGTTGTTACATTATAACGTGTGTTACATTATAATGTACTTTGATAAGCAAACAATTCTTTAAAAAAATGTAACGAAGACGGCAACAAAAGTTAGGTATACAATTAATTAGGTATCAACTTTATACCCGTAGGCGCAATTAGCGTAGTTAAACATTTAAGGACTGATTTAAGTGATACAATAACATTATTATACATATATTTAATAGGTACAAGTGAATGTAACATAGAATTGCGTGAACTTTTGATATGCGTTACGCAATATAAAGTTGATGGAATGGAATCCGGAAATCGTTTTGACGTCTACCTTGTCAATATTGAATATGGATGCTAGCTAGGTAAGTCTATGAAATTGATTTGGTTATCTAACAAAACCATTTTCATTTTGTGTGACTGGACTCTGACATAAATGAATCTCTAATCTCAGCTACGGTATTGTAAGTTAGAAATGTTATTATTGCAGTTATACATATAGAAAGTTATTATTTATTTACGATTTTTTTATCTTTGACTTTAGCAACGACTCCATTTCTGATACAACTCCGACTCCAACTTTAAATTTAGTACAGAAACCGACTCTGACTACGACTTCAATTTCAACTTTAACTTTTTCAACCAACCAACCAACTTCGACACCGTCACCGACTCCGTTTCCATCTCCAACTCCGACTTAAACTCCAACTCCAAAATCAACTATTCCCTGTAATAACCGTATCGTAATATTCGTAATACTGTATTTGTTGTTGCTGTGATAAATGCTTGGGCCGTGATGGTTTAAAAATAAACTTCGTCCTGTTTATGGAAATGTATTACATAAAAGTTACGTAAACTTCTTTTTCAAAACAAAAGTGTCGAATATTTTTGTTTTGCTCCTTAGTAAGTATCTGACGAGTACGTCGATGAAGTTTCACAACAATTTGAAAAAGAAATTTTGAGAACGATTAAACAATTTCATGTAACCTCTAGAGTCTAGACTACTACTACCAGTTTAAAATGGCAGACATTTCCAAATACGAGTATGATCCAAATATTACTGAGATCTAACGAATTTAGTCTCAGTCTATGTTCAAACAGGAAATCGTCAATCAATTTCAATTATCTACGTTAAAATATACTAATTCAATTGCTCCATTGAATGTCATGCTCTACACATTTCACGTTGACTTGTTTAATTTCTGAATGAGGAACTGAGCGCGTATTGTCTAAATAATTAAACTATTTTGATCATTCGATGAACTGTGTGGTACATTTATATACATGCAATCTACCTACTGTCCGTGTGTAGGTATATCACTGAATTTCTGAACGATTGAACCGACCAACCACACCCACCCTAAACAAAAATTGTAGGCTCCTGCTATTAAGAACCACACACTTACAATTTTGCTAGTAGTACCTTTTACGTAATAATACTTAGACGTTACAAGTTACTTGTAATTTTAACGGAATTAAACGAGCCTATGCTTGTATCGAAATTCAACTTCAAAGTACAGAGAAGCCAATCGACTATAATTACAAAATTTATTCGTATCCAAAGGAGACGATGTGGAACTTTGTTACTACTTTCGTAATTGCTTCAAAAGTTAGCAAGGGGGCCCCCCCCCCCCCCCCCACTGGCGGGCCGGGCTGGCGAGTGCTGGTTTACTTAAAATAACGGAAGTTATGAAACGCAAACTGAATTTATAAATAGGTCAGTATTACATTTTGTTTAAATATATATTTTCCTGTAAATAGCCGATGACCCAAATGATGGCAAATGATTAATTCATCCATCATCGTTTGTGCGTCCGCTGCTGGAGATAGGCCTACCCTAACTTGCGCCACTCTGACCGGTCCTGAGCCTTCTGAATCCAGCGGTTGCCCTATGTCTTATGCTCCTATGCTCCTATTTCCGAGACGTGGTTTCCACTCGAGGGCCTTTCTTCCCCTGCGGTTATCGGTCCCCCGAGCTATGTGGCCAGCCCATTGCTAATATACTAATATACCATGGCTAATATACAAATACTAATTGTTTTTTTATTGAAATATTGTACGTTTACAGATATATCAGTTACACTTTTGTGATAAATGTTCCAATAGGTAGGTATATGAAATGAAACACCTTTTTAACTATCTATCTATATTTTCGTAAGCGATGTAATGTGCTATTATGTAAATCGTCAATATTCTCCTTTACAAATAAGGAAGATAAAATATGTATTATATTTAATTTTATAGCCCGAATTTAATAAAGACATTGTTGAAGGTATCAACAACAACACGGCGCTCTGTCTGTGACAGTTATCGATATTAATGAATATTGGATTATAGTTGTTCAAAATACACTCAATTAATTTTTATTTGACAGTCTGTTTTCGTTTGTGTTTAATTGTAAACTTTACTTTATATTGTGACTGATAAGTGTACATCAGTTATGTTTATATAAATAATTATTTATTCTCAAAAAGACATTAGTAACAGTTATTAATTGCTTCTGTAATAAACTTAACTAATTCTTTTTAATAACATTGTAAATACTAAATGGTAAAATCACATTTAATTTGAAATATTGTATTAAATGAAATAAGTGATGATGAAGTATAAACATATTATATTTTATAATTACCGTAACACACTACCACCCGTGATAATAATGATAGCATAACATTATTAAAAGCTGGATGACTACTGCAAATATGAGACTGCTTCAACTTGAATTTGATGTATAGCCTTAAGTAGTAAGTGCTATCTGCAACAATTTTTAAGGTTACACAAGTAACCTTATAAAATAGATCCCAAGGGGGGTTTATATATAAATGTAAACCACCGTTGGGATGGATTTTTTTTATATTTGTTGTTATAGCGGCCATAGTACCTAACACGTGTTTTGTGGAAATTACAGGTGTCTACCTATTTCCGTTCAAGAGATAGAGCTCTGTGACGGACATGACAAAACAAACAGACGGTAGAGGCATATTGACAGGGTTCCGTATAGGTCCGGAACCCTCAAAAAACTTATTGGAAGGTTCTCGCCGATTCTTCTTCAAACACCACGTATCTAGGTATTTATTGTAGCGATGGCGTGGATGGAAGTGTTTGTAAAAACCAATTTCGATTGAAATTTCACTTCATTGTACACATTACATATAAAATACTTAATCGTAAATAGTATAAACATTACATACAGTTCTGATCATGACAATTTAGGCAAAACAGCAAACAATTACCGCCCGTATTTGCTGTGTAAGCAGAGAAAATATATGCAATTACCGCAAGTCCCCACCGTCGGCTTTATTTCCAGGAAATCGAATTCAATTCCACCTCGCAGCTGAAACAGCATTCATTTAAAATTAAATTTCAAGAAGAGAACCACCGTGCCTTTTATGACAAGTCACCAAAACCTTGTAGAATATATGACGCAAATAAACAAATAATTTAACAAAACAAAAAATCAACTCCAAAATCGACAAGTAATAAAAAAAATTTTTGGTCCTCGATTTCTCTGTGATTCCATTATCAGATCCTGACTTGGTGACAGTAGGACCACCTCAGAAATACGTTCTTTCAAATAAAAAAAATATGGAAAATCGCTGGACATACAAAAAAATGTATAGCTGTTGAACATTATAACCAAACCTCTGCATTTTTTAAAGTATGAGGGACAGTGACAGCTGAGAAACCAGTTGCCTAAAATGGTGCGTTCATTTGTTGTTATTCAAAGCACAAACATTTGGCAGGTAAATTGGAATGAATAACGCTTTAGTTATGATAATTTAAACAAAATGAATAATTAACCGAAAATTTCATGTTAGTACGGCCAATATCTGGTTTTATTAAAAAAGATTCAATTATCTAGTCAGCTTGTAAAAAAGGTAGAGGAATGCAAAATTAGTATTTAAAAACTGACTCTACTTCAGCAGAGATATAAAAACCACCAACTAATGGGATATTGTGCTTGGTCAACTTCAATAAACGTTCAGTAATAAGAATTTTTCTGTTTTCGTTTTTAATTTTTACTATGAAAACATTACAACTTCAGATAGATAGGATATTTACATTACATTATCATCAAAAACCGTCACGTCAAAAACCATTTTTCATCATGGTAGTCATCTATTAGATCATCCAAAAACCGATATATTATTATGGTTTCTTTTTAATTAATGTTATATATTACATATAGGTTTTTAAAAATCGTAAGTAGTATCGTTTATTGAAAATTTAATTTGGTTCTTCGCAAGCCTTATCGGGAGGAAGTTTGCAAAAATATTCTGTGGTGAGTTTCCGGGATTTGTGGGATTTTTCCCATTTAAACCCCCTCTAAACACATCCGGCACTTAAGGGAAGGCTGTTGAATCTCATGGGAACCCTTCGTTATTATTAATTTTTCATTGATTTTTCATTGCGGCATATGATGAGCTTTTGTGAGTTAAATAAAATAATAAATTGAATGATGATATATAAGGTGTGACTAATGTTATCTAGTCGTCACTCATATAAAATTCATTATAATATATTTTGGTCAATTAAAATTTCTTCCACTCAGACCAATATTACTGTAAACCCTTTTCATCATTATACATCTTAAAAAAAATAGTAATGGTAAAAACAAAAATATGAACAAGAAGCAAAATAATTAACTCATTTTGCTAGCACATTAAACATAATATCAAACCTGTAACACCTAAAGAGGTAGCACAAGAAATAAAAATTAATATAAAACCAAAGAAAGCACCTGGCTATGATCTAATTACTGGGGAAGTATTGAGAAATCTATCTAGTAAAGCTATTCTAAAATTAACAGCCATTATTAATGCTTCATTTAGGCTACGATATGTACCAAACTTGTGGAAAGTAGCAGAAGTCATTATGATACCAAAACCAGGAAAGCCGTTGCATGAAGCCAATTCGTACAGGCCTATCTCCTTGTTACCCATTATGTCAAAAGTATTCGAGAAACTTTTCTTAAAAAGATTAAAACCCATTTTAGAAGACAATAAACTTATCCCAGACCATCAATTTGGTTTTAGGGAAAAACATTCTACAATAGATCAAGTTCACAGAATCGTTAACGTTATTGAAACAGCACTAGAAGAGAAAAAAATCTGTACTGCAGTATTCTTAGATGTGGCTCAAGCCTTTGATAAAGTATGGCATGAAGGGCTGATTTATAAACTTCGCCAAATGTTGCCCAAACAGTTTTCCGATTTATTGGAATCATATATTTCTAACAGAGGGTTTAGGGTAAGACACGGTGAAGCTTATTCAGAACTAAAGGAAATAAAAGCTGGTGTACCACAAGGAAGTGTATTAGGTCCGGTCCTGTATCTCTTATACACCTGTGATATTCCAGAAACAGAAAACACTATAACAGCGACTTTTGCGGATGATACTGCCATCATAGCACTAGGAAATAATCAAAGGGAATCTGTAACTAAAACGCAGTATGCCGTGAATAAAGTGTTTAACTGGACAAAATTGTGGCGTATGAAGCTCAACGAAAACAAGTCTGTTCACATCGACTTCACTAATAAGAATAAAGTTCATCACCCTTTATATATTAACAATATACAGGTACCATATGTGAACACTGCCAAATATCTCGGCATGACTCTTGATGTGAGGCTGCGCTGGAAAGCACACGTCAAAAAGAAACGGGAAGAGCTTGAAATCAAATATAAAAAGTTGCATTGGTTGTTGAACCGAAATTCTGCGCTGTCTATGCACAATAAAATATTAATATATAAACAGGTCCTAATGCCCGTATGGACGTATGGTATACAGCTTTGGGGCTGTACCAAACAAAGCAATGTACAAGTCATACAACGGTTCCAAAATAAAGTACTGAGGGAGATCGCAAATGCACCTTGGTATATAAGAAATGAGGATCTACATCGGGACCTAAAGGTAGACCTCGTCAAAAACGTAATTAAGAAGTACGCAGAAGCCCACCATCAAAGGCTTCATCAACATGTGAATGTCGAGGCTATCCAGCTCCTCGACACCACGGAGTTAGTGAGACGACTCAAAAGGACAAAACCATTTGACTTGACTATATGACTCAGTGTTAGTGAGTGTTAGTTAGTGACAGTGCTTAAGTGACTGAAAGAACACAAGAACAATGTGTCTATACCTTTAGAATTAAGAAGTGCTGTGTCAGTGGATACGCTCTTTAACTTTAGTGTACCGTAGCAGTTTAAGTGAACATTAAATTACTTATTAGTCTTTTTATTATTCAATAAGGCTAGATCGTAATATTTATAAAGTATTTGTGAATGCTTTATATACATAAAAAAAAAAAAAAAAAAAATTTTGCTAGCTAGTATTTTAAGGTAGCAAAAGAAACGATTCTAATAAAATAAAAAAATCGTGATAAAGTTATGTAAGTGAACAAAAAGAAATTCTCATATTATCCAGAAAATAGAAAATGTACCACAGATAGACCACATTCGACTGTGGGTTACTAAAGGCAACCCATTTGAATAGCGCCTGAATGAAAAATGAGTTGAAAAATAGCTTTCCGCCTAAATCAGACTGTATAAGAATGAGGAAAGTCTACAACATTGGACTTTAATGGAATTGTGCTTGTGACGAATTGATTTCTTACGAAGATTGATATTTACTTAACTTCGTTATGAATTGAATTTTTAGTACCGTTTTATAGCACCTTTCGTCTTCTTGGTTCTTTGGTCTTAGACTTGGAGTAGCAGTCTAGTCACTGTTTATTTGACATTAAGTATATTTTTATTTTTGAACCTTTTTGAGAGCACATAATTATTCCCTGTTTATTTTATAACGGTTTTATTTTTTCAAGTTTTTTAACATGCAGTAATTTATAAAAAGATAAATTTATAAATAACTGCATAAAAAGATAATTTTATAAATAACTGCATGTCTTTGCATAATATCTCTTTAATCCAGGGTTTCATTTGTAAAAGTTATTCCAAGATGACATATTGGACGTACGTGAATGAATTCCTTATGGAATTCCAAGCGAACTAACTTTTTGTGCCAGCATATAATGAGCTCAGGGGCTCCGTAGTCACTGTGGCGCACTACAAGTTAGAAAGGATAAATGAAGGTCGTATTACCTACATAATATTGTACTTATTTATTGAAATTATAAATTAAAGCATCGTGTTTAATTAACGAACTTTACTGTATTACTAATTTATCATGAACGGAATTTGCACTGAAATGAAATTATAGAAAAAGTTCATTCATCAATCGCACACATATTATTATGAAAACTCTAACTGCAATAATCTTTTTATTAGTTTTGTATAATCAAAATACATAAGAACGTTAATTTTTTTTTCAGTAACTATTTCGAATAGATTCCTTATTAAAAAGGAAAGGAAACTAATTACTTCCGCGGAACTCTAATTTACTACAAGTTTTTAATAAAAATTAAAAAATAATTACAAAACCTGCAATAAATAGACAAGTGTAACTTCGTATATATGGCAACTATGGTATTGCTTTGCATCGCTTATTATTAAAACTTAATACAACGAATTCTAATTACCGTTGTTTATGGTCATTCAGTTAACAAATACATACAGCTAATTGAACAATGAGAAATCGACAAAATTTGCTATTCGAAACAGTGAATAGTTAGGCTTTACAGCCACACGTTAATAACTGTTGGAAATGTTTATATATTATCATTAATTAGTCACTTAGTGCCTTATTTATTACACCGCTATTTTCAGTATTTGGCTAACATTCAAATAAATGATGCTATAATCTATCGTATTCCTACTGTTTTGGATTAGTTCATTGTTAAAAAATATTATTAGAATTGTAATTCAGCTGGCTGTGCGTTTTTTGTTCACGTTATAAGTTGTAAATAAGGGAAACTACTGCAAACTAATCAAGGAGAGTTATTAATGAAAAATTAATATAATGGCACCACCTAGCAGCATTTAGCAGCAAATTTTGCCGACTTGTTCCCCATGGCACTCTCCCATATCGTGCCTTTTTGAAAGTTCTGCCTTTTTGTTACTACAAGTTACAACAAATTTATTTTCTATATCTATACCTACAAACACTTACGTTTGGTTTTTTAAACCTTCCTGTAATTTCACAAATAGGTCAAAAACATTGAAATTCACATAGCCCAAAATAAATATAAAATAATACTGTTACACGACACTCGTGTTTGTAATAACGAGGCCTATTGAAATAGAACTAGAAACTATAAACGTACAAGCGCTGACTAAATATTTCACGATAATGAATTATGTAAGTTTGAATTGTAATTTGGACAAAATTTTGGTACCTAAAGCATTTATTTGAAAGTTATGTATAATCTAGTCAGCAGTTCATGAAACGACCAACGACAAGTTAGTGGTAAAATTCGTAGCTGAAATCACTAAATTTCTGGCTCATTTTCATTCATTTGGTGCAAAACGTGTCCTCCTGCACAGCGTTCCGAAATTAATTTGTTGACTCCATTTCACGAGAGGGAGCAACAATAGACACACCTTTCCGATTATGAGATTTTTTGTTATTTTGTATAACAGACGAACGGACAAACCGACGTAGGTACTGACCGTGGGACAATAATAGAATTCTAGTATCGAACGAACAGAATTACACAAAAAGCCTCCTGTGCCTTTTCGAAGTCTGTTAAATTGGTGTCTTAACTGATAAACCGTATCTTATCTTTTTTTAAAGAAAAAATCGAAACCATCGTTTTATTTCAATTACTTTCATACTTTCACGGCTTGGTTTACTTAGGTCTTCCACCCTCACGCTTAACTGGGAGATTTCAATCCACAGTTTGTCTTTGAACGTGATTTGAATCTCATCTTAAAGCATTCAACCCGATCCAAGCTCTGACTTACATGGACGAATAAAAAGGAATTTTGCTATTAAAAAACGAAGTGCAAGTGCATCCTAAACTTTCGATTTTTTATGGTAATATATATACCTATACGAGCTAAAGGGTCATCTCATGGCAAATGAACGCCGCTGCCCAAAAATATTCTTTTCGAGTATATGTATTATTATGATGTGATGTTACTTCAGGCATATAAAAATACTAATAATAGGTACTACGTACTGAATCCAAATAATTTTAACTGTTTCGGAGATTAAAGGGAAAGCACAGACAAGCAGACAAAAATTCTTAAAATCATTGTTACAATAATGATTGCTGATGATCCACTGCGTTAAATACCACCATCAATAGTTTTTCCTATATCCTCTATGTATACATATCGACCACCATGTATACGAACAGTTAGAGTTTTACAAGGAAACTAGTGGTCCCAGCGTACTTCGTACCGCTTTATTATTAAAAAATGTTTTAGTGATATATCGACAGCAACGCCACCTACCGGGTCCAATTGTGAATCTAAACCATTCTCGGATCCACCTGAAGACACACAAAAAATTTCAACCAAATCGGTCAAGCCGTTTAGGAGGAGTTCAGTCACATACACACGAACACAAGAAATATATATATTAAGATAACTAAGAAGCGGTGAACAAACTTGGTTCTCCACTCCAATCAAAAACATTTTATGGTATTTTTTTAAAGGAGGATGTATGTAGCTTACTAGAAGCATATTATAACATTAACAGGAATCCAGATGTGACAACAGTGTTCAAACTATTAGGGGCCAAGTGCCCCTCGGTAAACCAGGAATCTACTGTGGGGATTGGTGTTGTTTAGAAGACAACATACTACATAAATACTTCCATCTAATGTCAGCGCAGAGTTGAGGTGTTAGGGGTGCCTCTATCGGTGCTCAGAAGAAACTTTCTGTTGTTCAGTCATGGCTAAAGAATGTTCTTGATCAGTCATGGCTCCCTGTTTCGCTAAACTGGTGACTTTTAGGGGTCACCAGGTCTCTGGTGTCACCAGTTTAGCAAAGGGAGATTTTCCACCAGGCTTGCCTGGGGATCAACCAAGCTATGTTTTATATTCGGAACTTGCATAATTTACTAAGCGAACGGTATAGCAAACTTCAATAGTGTGATTCAGGTTTGAAGTGATATCACCGTGTGATGTGGCCATGTATTTTGTATATTATGTATTTTGTATTTTGTTAACAATAACATTAAAATATAATGCCATCATACGAAAGCTATCATGAAAGGAATTGGTCTGTTGATTATCACGATCCAAATACGTTTCACAAAATACAATGGGCACGAACATTAATGAGCTATTATTCCATGTAAACCTAAACAAAAATTTCATAGAAATGCGATGATTCGAAATATTCTGATAATATTAATTACGACATTGCTTATTGACATAAGCAATTTTATACATCATCGTTTGTGTTGACACACAAACGATAATGTATAAAATTATTACGTATACATTATACAAGTATTATAAAAGTGGATGAAGACTGTTCTGTTGTTTTATTTCAGTTGTGTATAACATAATGCAAGGGTTGCCGCACAGGGATACTAAAAGAATATTTTAGTTATAATTGTGGTCGTTCTGAAATCCACACAAAGTCCAACTTTCTCGTGCATTTTGTAACAAAGTTGCAATGTTAAACAAGTCCACAATTAAAATTTTGCAGGGTCGGGAGCTAAATTATGCACGATGAAAGAGATTAATATTAATGAACTGTGACACGCCTCTGGGCGAAACTTGCTTCAATATACCTACTGTTTCGTTTTTCTTGTACAAGTATAATGTCCTAACATTGTGTAACTATTAAATAAGAGTAGTAATTTATCCAACTAAGAGTACAGAAATTTCATAAATGCGTTATACAACTTTCTTACTAGTAAGTAGTTTCGTTAAAGATCATTCGCAAATCTACAAGTAGATATATTATTCAAATTCAGATTCAAAGATTATATTTACGAGAACCGATATATTTTATAGAAATTAAGTTACGCTCTTGAACAGTCCAAGTTCGATGTGGGGTATGTGCGCAAACTTAGTTATCAAAATGATTACTTCGAATTTATATCATAAAAAACGAAAACACGTGCCATCTAATGGTTGTGAGGAGGTATTACCTCGTTCGATATTCCAGGCTGGCAGATAAATATTTTTCCAAATATTTTTTATTTCATTTCGGCCTCTTGAGAAATAATATTTATGTTATATTACTTATATTATTATGCAGCAGTGATAGGTGTGTGAAGTCCACCAATCCGCACTTGGCCAGCGTGGTGGACTATGGCCTGTACCCCTCACATTGTGAGTGAGATCCGTGCCCAGCAGTGGGACAGTTATGGGTTGCGATGAAGAAATATTATTTATTTACTTTTACAACTAGTTTTTTTTGTGCGATTAATAACAAGAATTGTATTAATGAAAATTAAATTATATGGAAACTAGGAAAAGACTAGAATAGTCTAGTGCTTTAAATTTTGCAGGTCGGGAGCTGAAATATGCATGAACAGTACAGCAACAGTAGACTCGTAGCGGTTAATATTTATAAACTGTGGCAAGATGTTGTGCTAATCCTGTTCATGTTTCCGTTTCTATCGTGCTAAACGATTCTATTTGTGGTTAGAATGTTCTTCTTCAATACAGTATTTTTATTAATATCTATTAATATTATGTATTATTACTTATATAATACAAGTTGTCCCGGCGTACTTCGTACCGCTTTATAATTAAAAAAATGTTTTGATGATATATCGACAGCAACGCCACCTATCGGGTCCAATTGTGGATCTAAACCATTCCCAGATCCCCTTGAACACACACAAAAAATTTCATCCAAATCGGTCCAGTCGTTAAAAAATGTTTTGGTGATATATCGACAGCAACGCCACCTACCGGGTCCAATTGTGAATCTAAATAATTCTCGGATCCACCTGAAGACACACAAAAAATTTCAACCAAATCGGTCAAGCCGTTTAGGAGGAGTTCAGTGACATACACACTCACACTCGAATTATATATATTAAGATTAGGTTAGTTAGTACAGGGCAGATTCGATGACAGTTTGAATATAATAATAAAAATAGTACTTGGTTTTCACTTCACAAAAAGAGGGTACACTGAATCACGATAATAGTATCATACAGTATTTCATCTTCATACAAACAAACGGTCGGAACGCAAATCGTACCTACGCGCCTTGGAGGTTACTATACACTTGGTACGCACCAGCCGCAGCTACGCCGTAGTGGCGATCGAACTTGTGGGTTTGTAATCAGGAAGCGTGCGTTTATCTACCTTCTTTAAATTCACTACAACTAGAAAGAGGCAGCCCTAGCGCGCGGGGCTGTAGGCATTTATTTCAAGGCCAGGGCCGAGGCACAATACTGTATAATAAATACTATTACCGTGACTGAATCTACTCTTATAGACTTTAAAAAATATATTTTATTCCGTACCTACCTACTTTGTACTGAGAATATGTTGGTAAATCCATTCATTTTTTATTTAATAGCATCGGGCATACGAGAAATGCGTAATACCGTTGACATCACAATCATGTTACTGGCCAATACGGACCCGGTTGCTATTACTGGGTCCCCGTCACGGCAATTGAAATTCACAATTCAGGGTTGATTCCCAAAGTGAAATAGTGGGTGATAAATAAGCCAAGTAGAGAAGACAAAGAAGAAAGAACCAATACAAAAAAGCAAAGATTAAAAGACTTGGATATACAGACAAGCCAGTTTTACAATCTAATCGGGAGTAGGTAAGTTATATTTGAGTATAATGATCTATAAATTCACAGATATACGAGTAGGTAGATATACTATATTATTACTGACTACCGTTATCATTGTATCATCTAAAATTAATTATCTGCACAATTAAATCAAATTAACAAAACTCATAGATTGAAATAACAGACGAGACTCAAGTCAACACAATCAAAGTCTGAACACAAAACGTTTGTTCTCCACTGATATTTCATAGCTTTGTGGTTGTGATATTTGATATTTCATAGCACAGAGGTGTACATAATCAACGTTTCTAATCTACGGACGGAAGGCGCAGTTGCCTCTATTGTGTGGCTTACACTGACCTCGGAATTTCGTACTATTGTATTGCGTAAGGTAGAATTCGTATTGTGCAGTCATTTTATCATATAAAAATGTGCAACGTGGTAAGCTTTTGTGAGCTTTGTGCTTGATTACGCTTGCTGTTTGTACGGTGAGTAGAAAAATATTATTTTATGGTTTTGAGATAGCAAATGAGCATGTAGCACCATCCTTCCGCTGCAAACCATGACAATTGTGACTGTTCCATAACAAGATTCAAATCGGAACTAGGATGGTTAGTCAAGTTATTAGAGGTTTTATTAAGAACGTTAGTTGGCCAATTCGTTAGTAGGTGGGGAAAACATTGTTAGTGATATAGTTGGTCCTGTTAGTCTGCTGTTATTTGTCCAGGATTGTCCATCCAGTTATTATTTGCTAAGAAGAGTCTCGTTCTAAGTCGGTTTCATGTTTGCTACCCTTGAAGACTAAGATGGTCACCTCAAAAAAAGTGTAACCGGATCCACACCTTTCCAACCGGAACACAATTGCGGTTTTTATTTACATCAATAGCTTTTAAATTACATCTGCCAAAATCAAATCAGAGCAGGTACTCTACCACCTGCAAATTGACTAGATATCTTAAACTGCGAGAGACATACACAAACAACAAACAGCTAAACATAATGGATAAAATTTGTTTTTGCAGCACTATCTTCTATGCCTCAATATGGTGTGAGTACATCTATATGTACAAACTCTAATTGCATTCACTTCTTGAATTTCTAATAACCATTCGATTATTTGCACTCAGCATGAGGACATTATGTACTGTTATGTACATATTTTTGTATCATCGTCAATGATTAACCGGGTCGACATACACAATAGCAAAAGCACAATTGCGTCATGCCGGCCTCTGCTTTCAGATTAGCGGCAGGTAACAATATAGGGCACCAACACGATATACCATTTAGAAGTCATTCACTATTCAATCGTCTTATAAAAATAGTTTATAAAACGCCGCAACATAAAACAACCTACGACCAATATTATAATGAAGGGGATTACATAAAAACTTCACAATATATTATACAGTTTATTTGTGCGGACCAGGAATCGGATCGGAGAATGTTTGCTCTGTAGGCAAAGTAGTGTCTTTGTCAAACATTAGCAACTGGACATTCGGTCGTCTGATATGCTTAAAAATAATGACAAATTCAGAAATTAGCACACTACTTGAATGTTTAAAGCATTTAAATTCATTTGCCTTAACTTTTAAAGGAAGATGCTACATTGTATACAATGTGTTATGTGGTCAAAAGTATTAACCTACTATTTTTATGTATATCATCAGACAATAATTATCAATATTAAAAGGAACAGAGAAACACATCAATTTACTACTAATAGATATAATATACCTACACAAACAGAATATTTTTAAATATAAATGAACACAAATTATGCCATCTTGTTATTTCAAAAATAAGGTGAAAGCAAGTTTGAATAAAATTAATGAGAGAAAGAATGTTTCGATGTTTACAATTATATTTTCCGAAGTTACATTTAATTGATAGCTCTTCACCTGTAGCTGGAGGTATCTCATTATTTCAAGCTTTTTAGGTGGCTTTGACAAATTTTTTTAAAATGTAGATGTGGATACTTCTATTTTATTAACAGAATTTGTTTTACGGTATCAATGGTTCAGTACTTAATTTTGTGAATTTTGCTTGTTATTTCGTCAATGAAGGTCTAATTTAGAATTTAAGTTTTACCTACCTTGCTAACATTTTGCTTGTTTCATTTTCAGGAAACATTTTTTTACAGTTACAGTAATAGTGTAATCCAGTTAGATATTAATTATGTAAAGTATTTAAATTAATAATTTATGTATACAGTATGGTTTATTAAGCTAGCGATAAGCGATGTACCTAAACGAATTATGATAGAATTCTATGTATATCGATGATGAGCAATGTATTTAATAATTTTAATGAGTTTATATTTAAGTTTTAAACGCAGGTTTAAAGTAATGTTTTTAATATTAAGTACAAAAGGTAAATACAATTTGCGAATATTCACACACTACACATTTCGGAACGAGGTCCACGGATCGCTTCTGACCGAAGCAAACATTTATGTAAAAAATAAAATTTTGCCTTATTGGGGTGGCCTAGAAACTACACTCCCAAGCATTCAGACAAGAATGTCCTCTATCTCTTGTTCTTTAAGTAATAAAAGTTAAAGTAAATAAGTCAGCCAAATTCAGCGTCGAAAGATCTTATGCCTCCGGAAGGCTCCCAGCATGGTTTAACGATTGATTTCAGAAGGAGAGTGTAGCTGGCATGGCATACAAAGGTACAAACCATAACACCAAGCATGGTTGCATACCGACATCCTGTCACCTCCAAAAGGAATAATATGGCTATAGCCTAATTCGTTGTTCAACAAGGTGCAATATAACGCACGGAAGGTTAATTTGGCGTATTGATTCAACCTTTTAAGTCCCTTAATTAAGACATATTATTATGTTGATCCAAAGAAATTTATTTTATGAAAAGAAAATGATGTCATAGGATAACAACATTAAGACCAATACATTAAATTGCAGACGACAAAATAAAACGGTAGCAAAACGCAGTAGGAAGCAGATCTAAGGAAATGCCACTGGGGTGGGCGCGAAGCATGGAAAATAATGTCTTGAAGGGAAATTATTATAAAGCTTAGGGGACGCCTCTACAAAAGAAAGTCTCGAGTGTGTCGCCTAAGTGCCGTTTTTCCAACTTATTGGTCTCGTCTTTTCCGTTTAAGTGTGTCTTGGAAATGGGAACCGCAAAATAGTTATCAAAATGTTGATGTTAGTCATTTATTTTATTTTATTATGACGTACCTTAAAATTCCTATAAAGTTATTAAGAATTATTTTTATTATTTGGAATATACTGTAATTATAAATATATATTGTATTACACATTAATATATAGGTATATACATTTTTATTTAGTGTAAGTTAATGCTTGACTACAATGCCACCTGATTGTAAGCAATGTACAATGTACTACCCAATACGGGTTGTAAAGCGCACTGACTTAGAAGCCTATTTTCTCTCTTGCTTTACTTACATAGCTGTAATACAATTTATCAATAAAATTTAAGGTACCTATTAGTTCTTACCAATTCTCATAGTAAATATTGACGCTTATTGACGTCCACGTTTACTGTTCTATTTTTAAACGTGCTTCCGACTGTACGTGTACGAAAGTGCAGTTACACAATTTGCCTGTGCCTATAGGTGCCTGACGGCTTAACCTATTTCCACATTTTTCATACTGGGAACTATACTCCATTACTACACATTCGTGGCACGAATAGTATTCATACTTGGCCAGTGTGCCAAACTATTGTTTGTTAAAATGTACAATTTATATGCTCATCCCGGGTAGTTTAATTACGCTAAGGGCTTTATCATCAAAGGACTGAAGAGCATACGGATACGGTAGACTTTTAGATTTCACTTACCTATGAAACCCAATTGTAGAGATTTATTAATTAAGGTAAGGCTTTTTTATAGTTTGAAGATAGAACCACTCATCCGCTGCCACCTATGACAACTTTACAGCGACCGACACAGAACAAGTTCAAATCAGAAAAACAAAAATTAAAACTACAAAATAGATCTAATGAAATTTAAGCTAACAGACGTCCATCACAAGTATTTATAACCCGATGTGTCAGCTGTTTTATAAGTGGCATGACAGTGAAAATTTTGAGTGCTTCCGAGCATGTAATGTAAAGTAAGTTAAGCCTTTGATCTCGGCAGTTATCATTGATAATCATAAGTTTCAGGCTCTCCATCCATTAGTGAGGTCAAACGTACCTCCGCTGTTCGTGTAACCTGCTGACCAACGACATCAGTTTCCTTTTGGAGTTCGCTGGGATGTGTGCTCTTAGTTTTATCCCAAGGGTACTGAGACACGATGTTAGGGTATTTTACCCGTTTAGTTACTACTCCTTCTAAAATCTATGGTAAAATATTTATATGCGTTTTGGTCGTTATATGTCAGAGATTCAGTTACGCGGATACGGAAACGCGTTGGTGTTGCGTATGGTGTTAGTGATGTACAATGCGAACGGTGACCATTTACCATCAGATAGCTCGTCTGCTCTTTTGTAGTCTATTTGTATAAAAAGTCACTAAGGCGTGTCATTTTCAGGCGTTGAATTCTAAAGGCATCCTTACATGTAGTTCTAAAATTTTCATAGGATTTGCGGTGTAGTATTATACATATAACTCTTATATAATCAAAATATATAGGATATAACTAAGTATTTCATAGAATAGCGAATGTCAGAATCACGGGAACGTGCTATTCGTGATAAGACAATCTGAAAATTCCACTAATGTAAATATTTCAGTAGCTATCTAATCTTTACCTAGACATAGTTGTTTTGTTCATATAACCTGTCTTTCAGTAATAATATGCCTATAACTGGACTTATTATTCTAGAGAATAATTGTCTTCTCCATTGGGATAACAGGTCTTTGACCTCAGAGGGAGCGACTATAAATGTGCGAGGGGAAATGAAACGAGGAATAAACGCTACCTTTAGATTGCTACGCCAGCTTTCACATTTAGTTAAATATAGCAATAATTTCTATTGCATTGAAGAGGTTGAAAGGATTTGAATCTTGCATGCGCCTTTAGGCTTCTCGCCCACGTCCGATAATAGGTGACCGATTTTTTGTAGGAGAAAAATAGAACGTACCTACTGATAGCAATAGTGCAACGCACACGTTCTACAAAAAGTCGGTCAGAAATACGGTCATTTAACATTGGAGAAAAAATCGGCCCGATTATCTGTCCTACAAAAAGTCTGACGTAGGCGAGAAGCCTTAATTTTCGAAGTTATCGTATTAAATATTAATTATCACTTGCTTTGGTGAACATTGTGAAGAAACCTGTAGGTATACAACAGTATATTATGAAGCCTGCCAATCCATGTTTGTCTAGCATGGTGGACTATGTCATATTTTTCTTCACTTAGCCAGAGAGATAGCTACAGAATAATTAGATTCAAATAACTATTTTTACTCGGAAATTTAATTGTTATATCGTTGAACTATTTTAGTTGCATAACTGGACTGATATTTCAGATAAATTTACATTTATTTACAATAATACAATTAACATTTTATAGTAATAAAACAACAATTAAAATATCGAAGCTTTTATTTACAAAATTATTAACATATAATATCACTTTGGGAATCTGCAGTTTTACTTGCATAACACCATAAATATACATAACTAGTATAAAAACAATGATGATTACAATTCCTCGATAAAGTTTCCTTACGTCTACAGATACAAAGATTATAATTATAATCAGGTATAGAGATCATGAGAAAATCAGGTAGTATTGTATAATGAAGTGTGCGATATACTTTTATATAAAGTCACAGATTATGATAATAACTAAGTATTGAGTATGTAGGTATGTATTTAAATAAATCGATACATGACGTGCTCTATAACTACTCGTTATACGGTTTATGTATTATGTTTAGGTCTGTTTTATTAAAAACTAATTATTATTAATGTACTTAATATAATAAAATTTTAGTTAAAATGTGGTGTTGATCTTGAAGTAAGCAATGGAAGCCATTTCAATCAAATGAGATTGAAATTGTACCTTTATTAAAAATATGTTTAGTATTAAATATATGTAATTGGATAGACGTGATATTAAATCATATATTCCGTATTCGTAAGTTTGATGCTGCTGTACCTATGTACATACTTACATGAGAAACAAGTCATTGCGATGCGGGCGCTATTCTAATGCATCAGTGTGATTGCGAGTCAACTCAGAGAATATTCAGAGTTAAAGTTCATTATAACGCTGTCCATAATATGAAAATTGGTAGACAACCCACGTTATTTTATAGTCCGGCATGCAAGTTTAAACACGATACTTCAATGCGAAAATTAATCCAACATGAATTTTAAACATAGATAGGATGATAATTTTATGAGAACAACTGATTACGTAATGCTTTTGAGATTCAAAAAATAGGCATATAAGTGTAATCACGATTTTGTCTTGATAAAATCAACAGTGACTGAAAGGCGTCGGCTTATTTCAAGTGACGCATTCGCAGCAGGAAAAAGTCGCTATTTGTCGTAACAAGTGACTTGGACGCGGCTTTACGCGATTCAGTTGACGGGCAAAATAATGAGACGCGTCATTTGGTACAAGGCTCAGAGAGGAAAACTCACTTCAAGAAAAACATTTCATTTCATTTCAAAACGAGAACTACTCGCTGTGTGTTATTCAGACGAAAATATATGTAAAAACTCAAATAAATAAAATAAGACAAGCAATTTTCATTAATTCCAGTTAGGTACTAGTAGAGTCGTTTTTTACAGCCTAAGCAGGCAAAGGAGCAAACGGGTCACCTGATGGTAAGTGATCACTGCCGCTGCTGCTGTATTCATTATTCATATTCATTAAAATTGAGGGCATAGCATACCATTTGAACTGTCGTTATCGGCCTAATTTTTTTATCTGTTTACACTTCCGAAAATAATTAAAGTTACTCATAAGTCCCTGAACTTCGTTTTCAATGTAAATCGAACAAAGCAAACATACAGCTAACATCGCTTAGAGAAAAATCATATCATTTGGCATTTATCTATTACTACAAAGCGTAAATTACATTTATTGTCACAGGTGTGAGAAGAAAATGACAAAAATAGATATTTAAGAGAGTTACGATACATTAATAAATTGGCAATACTAAAACCGCCAATTCAATTTTTATTTACAAAATTTCATTATATTACAAAATATATAACACGTACCTAGTAACAATTAGTAAACATGAAATAGATATGTTTCACAATTCATACAGAAATAAACGCAATAGTTCATAATAATACTTATAATGTACGATTAGCTGAACGTATATATTTATAAATATAGATACCTATAATTGTAAATAAAATTTCAATTTTCAAATGAGATAAATTATTATAATTATGTACATTTACAGTTTCACTAACCAAAATTAGGATATACATATTTGTATTAGTTACAATGTAGTTGATTATTCGAATTAAATTATGTTGACAGCCTGTAGGTTAATGTAGTAATTTTTTATGCTGAAGTGAATACTAACGAAACGAATGCTAGTAGCATGTATGTATTGAATAATATAAATATGAGTACTATACATATGATAAAAGGTACGCATCAGAGGCTAACTTGAAAATGTGATAAAAAAGTCGAACGTCCAAATAAAACAGAAAAAACTGCCAATCCCACCAATGCAATTTTATGGTAATAATAGTAACAACCATTTATTTAACAGTATATATATATAATTATATCTTTAGTTTTTAACATCAATGTCCAATGAAGTTACATTTTTATCAACAGGTCGAAAAATAATTTAATTTGATATTAATTAGTGTTTTAAATAGCCACAGATGGATTAGTGTTTTAAATAGCCACGAACATAATTTAACTTCACATTTTAAATAACTGCAGCTTATATCATTTTTATATGAGATTTAAATGCATTATTGCATAAAATAAAATAAAAATCCGACTTGTTTCTAACTTTACTAGGCCTTACACACAAGTTGCCACTAGCCTTCTGCTTAAGTATTTCATTAACAAACAATTATGAAACTATCGCTCGATGAAACACATTAACAACAAGATATAGAACTTTTTGCAAAGTTAATTAAACTGCTGGAAACAACTTTTCTTAAACTTTAAGAAGGTACCTAATTGTATCATTTAATGCGTACAAAACTTTATTCTACGTACATATTTACAAAGTTACTTAAAATTACTTTCAGCGTTGTTCAAGACCCTTGAATAAAGATTTGAATTAGGACCACAGATTCAGAACAATATTTTATACCCATCCAGTTTACTAAATAAATAAAACTCAGGTAAGTACTACTAGTAGTACACTAGTGAATAATAAATGTAAAGAAATGAAAACCAGTCATCATAGCACGATCAAACATTAAATTACGTTTTGATCAGCGTCACTATTGCCACTGTACTCGTAACTAAGCGATTCTCACTTTTCTGGCAATACGCAATACGAATTATATTATATTATAGAAATGAATTTATATTATGTAAAGTTATAGCGATTCTTGATTGATATTTTTTGCTTTTGCTACAGTATTACTGAGGTCGATGACATTTCTAAAGGTCACTATGGAAGCACTTTACTTCGTCGGTTATTTTCTAAGGAATGACAATATAATCACATTATAATTGTCCAGGTCATGACGTTCGGCGTTTAAAATATACCTACATCAAAACTCGAATTAAATCAAACTCTCGTAAATATTGTATTGAACAAATTGTAACTGAAAATATTTGTTACACATAAAATAGGAATCCACCATTATTTTTGGACTAAATGCTTTCAGCAAACTAATCTGCTAGATTTGTCTGTATCAATTAGCATTTTCCTATGGCACAAAGCTGGTCGCATGAAAATTCATACATATGGATTTTGCTTTTCGCATTAATTCGCAATTCGAATTGCTGGATTTAAATTGCTTGTTACTATGCGAACTCATGCGCAAGTATAATATGTATTAGATTAATAGGTAAGTCATTGTGGAAATCTCATCAACTAACTTTTTTACAAGATAGATAATGTTTTGGATGATGGCAGTTGTTAAGATAAAATAATAGTAACGGTACGGGTAAACATTGATATTTCAATAATAAAAATATGACATTAAGTATATTACTAAATATTTATTATTATAAAATTTTGCCCGTTACCTCTCTACCCCTCGTTAGTGTCGTGTGTCGGATATGGTGCTGAGGAACGTGAAACGGACAAGAAGTAAGTTGACAGGCTATCTGTCATTAGTGTTTGTCAAGTGTCAGCTGTCAATATTTTCCGCCCGCCACCGCAGTCTCGCCTTGACCATGATCCATTTTTAATATTATGTAATTAAGGTAGCAAACGAGCATGCAGCACCACCTTACGCTGCCGCCCATGACAACTGTGACCGAATTAGAACTAGACTCAATTCAGGACTGCGATAGTTAGTACGGTCAGGAGACGGTGTTTGAACATTAGCTGGTTAGTTTGGCTGTTAGTAGCTTTGAGAGGGACTGTTAGTGAAAGTTAGTCCTGTTAGTTATTGTATTAATAGTTCAATTAGTAGTCGGTATTAAGAGTCTCCTTATTATTCCGTCAAAGATATGTTGCTACTCTTGAGGACTGAGATGGTCGCCTCTAAAAAAGTGTAGCCGGCTCCACAACTTTCTATCCGGAACACAATTGCTTTTAAAACAATTATTACCCGGTAGAAATGGTACTAAAGTACCGTGGCGGGCGGTAGTACTACCCCGGGCGAACACTAGATCGGTATAAATAATAAATATCGTGAGTACCCGTTACAGTTAAAATGTTTAGTGTCCGCGATGATAAAAGTTTAAAATCATAGGTTGCATAAAAGTTTTGGGGCTTTTATTATTTTATTAAATAAAATATTTAAATAGGCTGTTCAATAAATCCCCGAAACTTATATAAGCCCTATAAGTAATAATATTATTTTATCAAAGTCGGTATTTGAAGATTAGCGTAAATCCGCAATGCGAAATAATATCTGCCACAAAATTAGTGTCACAGTCTTACATTCAAAAATATTACACATAGAAAATATTGTAATGAAGCTAACATAATAAAACAAATCCTTCGAGTTAAGCGTTAAAGTCGATTCTTACTCTAAAAACAAATAATTTAACTCTTAGCTTTAATAAGAATATTATGTTTATTCAAGTATGATTTTATTTTTGCAACGATATTCGATCGTTTTGTGAGGACTTCTGTTATGAAGTGTGAACCAAAAATGCTTGGCAATCCAATATGGAATAATTATTAAATTATAAAAATATATTATGAAAGGTATAATGGAAGAAAAAGACAAAAATCTTATTTATTTTATTAATTAATGTTAATAAGAAATATGAATAAACAAATAAATATTTAAAATGTCGATGTACGTGTCTTAATTATAAACTACGTTATTTTTAGAGTTTTACTCGTACGTTTTATAGAAGTAATAATTTGTGACAGGACTGTTCTAGTTCTACAACAAATTTATTATACATTAAATAAACATTTTTAGTTTATTTCACCCGTTTACGATAGAGTTATATATTTTGAGCTTTTTGGAGTGAATATATTGCTAAATAAAATGAAAATTGTGAAATTTGAAGTTGAATCGAGAAATGTATTAAGTCCCGGCTAGGTCTTTATATACCTACCTATATTTAACTAAATAATAATAATTTTTATTTATTACTTTTAAATAAATAACGCTACACACTCATAGCCCCACACTAGGATACCCTGTGTTGTGGGTACCATGGACAACACACAAGACAAGAACACACACACCCAGACCAAGAACGGAAGTTTAAATTCATCATTCAAATTTCCGCCTCGCTGGGAATCGAACCCAGGACCCTCGGAACGGCGATCCGCCGTGTTAACCATTGCGCCATCCGGGTCGTCATTTATTACTTTTGATTTCCATGTGCTTCTGACGATTTCTGACGTGTTTCTGACGATTGATTTTTATGTCAAAATTAAATCTAATTATTAAATCATATAACACAATCAAATTAAAAAATATACAACACTTTAGCCGATAAACGTATTTACATGAGCGATTATCGTTTAAAAGTACTTTACAAATACATTTTATTTACAAGTTTGAAAGTAGGAACAGACTTTAAACATCATGGTTTGGTCGGGCCGTGCGATGTGTTGTGAAACACTCGATGTACATAATATCAATTTTCGCGACAGTTTTGGTGAGTTTTATGTATAATTATATGCAAGTACACTACTAATATAAAAAAGAGAGATGGCTCCAATACTACAACGGATATTTGCCTTCAATATGTGACATTATTATTCTTCCGTTTAGAAACTTAGTTTGTTTAAAATAAAATTGTATCGTTATCATGCCAAAGGTTCCAAATTGCCTGCGTCGTACTAAAATTTAATGTTAAAATGAATTATATTGTAAGTTATAATTTTATTGGTATACATAAATATTTTCTCTATCGATAAGCAGTATCAAATTGACTGACCATATTTACTGAGCTGTAATATACGACTTTCGCCACGAAGTAAATCTTTACACATTGAGTCGATATATCCTACGAGGCTAGGTTCTTGAGTATAATGTGAGCTCTGTACGTGTCACAAAATCATAAGCTATAATAAATCTTTGAATTAGCCTCTTTACAATAGGTATATACCTAATTATATAAAACGTGACCGCAATATTTGATTGCTTTAATTTTGAAATTTCACTTATAAGTTCACGTAAAACTATATTTCCTTCGCATCGAGCCTCACTCCACTCTTGAAATATCCATGAGCGTAAATAAAAATGTGACGGCCTCCTTGGTTCGTGAAAGTAATTGCACTCACACACCTGTCGCCAGCGGTTAGCAGTGACAAAATTAAAATGTTCCTTTTGTCATAAATCCCACGTGAGCGTTCAATCTCGTACTTTACAAAGAATATTCCCTTATCTGCTATATTGCAGGTACAAATTTCTAGGAATATACATAGATAAACCCGGAATTTATATACAACCGTTAGCTATCGTTGATCAGCTATACGTAACATGTGTACAAATATTATTAATGCTAAACCTATGTTTTGGCAATTGACATCCTATATTGATCTGTATGTTCACTGAATAGCAAAACGCCTTCTGTATTATTACACCTTATTAAAGTAGCTATTTACTTGGTATGCTGTGTTTTCATGAGTGATCTAACTCTCTTTAAATTAGTGACGGTTATTTCGTCATTTGGTTTTAACTGCAACGCCTTTCTATAAGATGTAGCCGCTGCTAAGTACTTCCCGTTTAGATGTAATATTGCACCCAGGTTTGAATGTAGTTCTGGATCCTGCAAATTAAAATATATTTGTAATCATTGATGCCCCTGGGTTGTTAAGGGTTTGAATTAGAACCCACCTTGATTTGGACCCACTTAGACTTTATAGGTTTTAACACGTTCCTTATGTTGGAGATCACCGAGCCTGTGGCTTGAGACTTAAATTGTTTTAGTGGCAGTTAACTTACCAGCAAATATAAAACATTTCTGATTTTGCTACTTTGTCTATTTTGTGATATTATCATAATTATAATTACGTATATTTGATTTAGTAATAAAATAAAATCTCATGAAGTTTAAGCTGTCAACAGTAGAATCTATCATAATGAGTATAATATGATTGGCCATTCATGGGCTGAAGTCATATTATGTACCTACCCAAGTAGTTTATTTTACGTTAATAATTATAAAACTACTAGCTGCCCCAGCGAACTTCGTACCGCTCTATAATTAATTTGCAATAAAATAAAATTGCGACTATAATTAAAGATCTAAGCTATCCTATCTCTCAAGTTGGACCAGGCTGCTCACGGTGTGCCAATTTAATTTAAAATCGGTTAAGTAGTTTAGGAATCCATCGCGGACAAACATCGTGACAGGAGATTTATACATATTAAGATGTTTTCCATCAAGCCGTTACCTCTGGATTTAATTCGACAGCACGCGCGTACCACCGCTCAGCAGACCGACAGTGCTTCGCGTCCCGAAGCGCCCTAGCAGCAGCAGCAGCGCGTCTGCTGTCGTTAGGAGATAGCCTTGCCGCAGTCACTAACTGCTCGGCTGACTCTCGTAAACGACGTTGCGATCTTAGGAACATTCCTGTTTGAAACCAAAATGTATAAGTATCAAAGTTAAGAAGTCCTGAAAGATTGATTTAAACGTATTTTAAAAGTCTGTTAAACAGAATCCGTAATTAAAAAAAAATGTTTTGTAAAACTGTTATAAGTATTTGTGCAATTGTACAACCGAGATTAAACATTTAAAAATTCTCACCGAACTGATCTCGAACAGACGGGTCGTTAGGCGCTAATGTTACTGCCTTTTTAAACCACATCTCCGCCTCCACAGCTCTACTCGCCTGCAACAAACAGTACACATAGAAAAGGTCATGTATTATGCACATTCACGTGTGTAACAGTAATGTTTTTATAATTACATTTCTAGCCAGGATCTTTGCTAGAGAGATATGCGTTTCCACGTGATTCGGAGCTGCAGTGATTGCCGACAATATGCTGTTCTCCGCTTGTGGCCATTGTTGGACTTGCATGTAGATTTCCCCAGCCATTGACAGTACATTCTGAAACAAATTTCCATACCTATAACTGTTATTAAATAAATGTATCCTATATTATCATCCGCATGTGTAATAGATATGGTACGTCCGCGTCAGTTAACCCAATTTTTAAGGGATAACTCAATACCAAAGTAAGTTGGATGGGAAGTAGGATCGCGTAAAGGGTAGTTTTGAATGTAATTTATTCAACTCACAAATTTTATTATCATGAAGAATATTGGTCATCATCATTTGTACGTATCATCGCGTTCACAACAGCCAAAATGCAAAAATACTGTCAGAAATATTGTAAAAGTTATGTATGCTATACTTACAAATAAATAAAATTGGAGTCTCTGTTTGTAATATTAAAATAACCGCTTTTTACTAAACGCATATGGATGTATGTATACATGGTGCATACCTATTCTCGTACCAAAATAACATTTTTTGTCTGTCTGTCTTTCTGTCTGTCTGTTTGTTTGAGCTATTTTTTGAAAATGAACTTACATGCCGCGTCCAACCGACAGTAGGCGTATTTGCACTGGGTAGTATTTGTAGCGCCTCCTTGTACGCTGAAAGCGCTTTATGCCAGTGACTGCGCTGTGAGTGTAGCGCTGCAAGCTGGACTAAAGCAGAAACTCTTGCAGCGTCGTGCTCCCGCCGATCTCGGACCTTTCTCCCTTCGGCCCGGGATCCAGCGCGAAGAGCGCTTGCTGCTTCCGCTAATCTCCCATCAGCCATTAGCGATGTGCCCAAATTCACATAAGCCACTAAAACAGATTATTATATTGAGTACGTTGTTAAATGAAATGTCAATGTATAAAAAAATACAGAGAATGTTTAATGTTAAAATGACGCGTCATCACATTGGTACACGCTAATAACCAGTTTTGAATCCAATAGGTAGCGCTCTTGTCAAGATTTACTAAGAGATTAGAGATATAAAAATTCCGCCAAAACGACATTTAAATGAAAGGTACAAACATGCATCCTAAGATGTTTATTAGTAACACGGTTAGTTTATAAAATGCATATGTATGTTGCAGAACAATATCTTTCTGGTCATCTACTCTAACCTTCTTAATCATCATACCGGAACATAGTCAAGAACGAAAGATAGAACAATATAACAAATATACATAATAAAACAATATTACTTTGAACACTACAGCGAAATCCATCGTTTATCAAACAATAATGTTTGCTATGCATTTCATTTTCACGTTACAGACAGTCGCGTTAACATTATTGCAAATGGGGATTATATCAATATTTAACGGAGTTGGTAATCCACCTCCATTAAATATTACGGACACTTTAGGTATTGGACAATGCAGAGAAGATGCAGAAAGCTAATTTATAGTTATTATAAAAATTCAAATACGGATTTTTCTACTTATTATCAATTATTTTTAATATGTACTTTCAAGCAAACTTGTTGAAAATGAAAATAAGAAAATGAAAATGAGTTGCTCTTCTTTTTTAAAAATAAGCTTTCCGAAGCGAAGCTAGGTCGCTTCGAGAGACTTATTCCTTCCGTTTTTAAAATATAATAGGTACCTGCATCTATGTTTAAATTGAAATATGTCTTGTTTGTAAAACAATTGAAATAAATGTTGCCTCAACCTTACTTTAATACGTTCATGAAGTTTTCTTCCCATGTTGTTATGCCCTTTCTAAAAATAACGGCAACAAAATCAAAGAAGAACATAAAATATTAAATATCTGTTTTATGGATTCTATTTCATGAATAAATCCCCCATTAATAATTTCACTAACTTTGAAATTAACCTAAATATGAAAACAAAATTGATCCATTACAATCTTTGGCAGTTTCAAAGTACTCGTAATCAAACAAAATATAAAAATGTCCCTATAATTTTTAATACTTACAAGCCATAGAAGGTCTAAAGAAAATCGCTCTTTCAAAACTTTTGATGGCTTCTCCATAGCGCCTTTGATTTTGGTGTAAAATTCCCCTGAAACAAGCAAGTTTTTGTATTGAAGTGGCTCTCTTATTAACAAAATGGCCCAATTAATTGCCTCTTGTCAACAATATTAATATTTTTCCAAAACATATTTTCAATCTACGGTAAATATTAAGTCTACGATACATAGTCAACTAAAGAACGTATTCCAAAGTCACAGTGATTAAAATAAGACAGCAAAATACTTAAATAGGAAGTACTAAAATTCATAAAATACTAATATTATATTTATTATTATATTATAATACTATATTTATTCTAATCCAGTCCTGGGGGACTTGTATGATTTCAAATGTGATTAGAACCCATTGACTTATAAAGTCAATGCTAGAACCAACAAGATTATATAAAAATACGTGATATATTGCCAAGACTCCCACACTCTCCCACGTGAGATTATAATTATGAGATCCGTCTTGACCCCCCCCCCCCCCTTAAATGCCTACGTAACTAATGGACGCCCCTAATATGGTATTGAGACAGCCCACAATATCGACTAAAATCCCACGCCGCGGCGCCGGCAGACCAAGGTATCATAGATGGTTGGGTTGAACCCACCTGACTAGTTACCATTCTATGCTAGAGTTCGCCGCCAAACGACTTGTCGTGTTTCGGCCAGGAGCTTGAGAATCAGTAAATTGTCTTTCTTCTTTTCTTTTTTCCGATGTCCATTGATGACGGTGACCACTTTCCATTAGGGAGCTCGTCTGCTTGTTTTTCAGCTGGTATATTACATAAAATATAAATAATAATATTAGCATTATCTATCTGGAAAGTAAGGTCCTCATGAATACAACACTCTCAATAATGTTTTTTCTCGGAACATAATTATTGTTATTCTACTATTCTTTAGGTATCTAAATGTAACTAATTTACCATACGTATTGTATTTAGTTTATACACATATTGCCAGCCGTGAATCGAACCCGGAACCCCATAATTCCATTAACAGACTTACAATTTAATTTACTGAAGAACAGGGGCATTGAAAATTTGAAATATCCATAATCGTTTAATAATTCAAAGTTGTATTGACTTTACATAAAGAAGTATTTTCAGCACCGTGTTAGAAACACGAACTAATTTTGACCAGAGTTAGAAAGTAGGTTTACTAGTTTCACTTAGTTATGCGTATCAACCTCGCCATTTGATCCCAATTCTCAAACTATGAACATTAATTTAGGAGCACCAATGTCTCCAGGAATATAATAGCTTGGAAATATTAGTTGATGCCTGAGCATTTATTAATTTTCAAACGGTTTTATTGGGTCTTCTAAACGCCAAATTGTTCTTTATCCCCAGAATGTTCTGCTAAGAAATTCCGATACTATTTTAATATCACTTATTATACAAGGACAAAGTAACCAATTTTGACATGTCAATCACAAGTAAATAATATATTATTATTTATATATAAATTAACTTGTAATCTTGTTTCGTATTGGATTTCAGATTTTGTATTTGATCAATAGAATATCAAATTGGCCAACCCATTTATGGCCCACTACAGAGCACGGGTCTCCCCGAACCGAAGTGCTTAGAGCATCCTCCTCTACGCTGTTCCAGTGCATAGTCTGTAGGGTAGGCACCAGTCAGTGCGGTCACATGAACTCACGGAAGCTTCCCATAATATGTGCCATATGGCTTTCGAGGGGACTTAGGCTGAGATGTATAGACGATACTTAGACTTAGCTCAGACTTTACTCTGACTTAAGACAGCGTTCGTATTTATAAAGCGATCTTTGACTTGGCTGAGTACGAGCTGAGCAAAGTCTAATAAGTTCATGAAATAGACGACTTACCAAAAACTTTGGCTATTAGGTATCCGAACAAAAATAATGGTCCCAAATGAACCTTGATATTAGTCAGTTTCTAAGACATTTAAATTTTTCGTAATAATAAACGGATAATTGGCAGCAATCGATTATGACATTAGCGGTCTAGCTTATGCTGAGCACAATCTCACCGTGACATGTCTATAAATACCAAATCGCAGTCTTTGCAAAGTCAAGTTTTTCGTAAGTAAAATCTGAGCTAAGGCTAAGTATCGTCTATACATCTCAGCCTTAGTGGCTAGGAATTTGTATTTTTAAGAGTGAGAATTTAAGTTTGGAAACTTAAGAATTTTAGTATAAGAAGGTTCGTGTTTAAAATCCCCCTCTACCAACGATGCACAGCATTGTCTAGGCACCTGGGCCTTGCGTAAAGATGTTATCTTAGATCTCCTTAGTGTTAGTTGATTACAAAGGACCCTCCGCTTTGAATCACGAAAGTGCCTATGACTATACTCATACTAGTTTTCCGCTCGCGCTCCGCTTAGATAAACCTACCCCTTAGTAGTTACATGCACGTACAACATAAGATCAATATTTATATCAGGCATTATAAACCTCAGTAAAAAAACCACTATGATTAATACGAACACAAGTCACAGAGCAATGAGCGGTGAAATCGTCAAAGTGAAATTAAATGTACTAAAACATTCCTTTTTCCATCAAAGACTAGGGTACTGTAATAAAAAACACTTTCAGCATAGTTAATCAGAATAAACAAATGCCCTCATTAGCATTACTGAGCTATATGAAATACCCTTCTGACCCAAAACCGTAACCATAAATTTGATAGTGAGCAATTTTCCCTTTACAAATCCTCGACCCAATCTTTAATTACTTTCTAGCTTCTATTTACCCGTCGCATGAATAATTTGATCATTGTTTGACCCCCGATAAGGTTTGTTATCAAGTCACGTTCTATGTGTGATGATATTAAAACCGATACCGTGTAGGTGGCTTAATTTATGGACGAGAAGCCCACCTCCGTCCGTGCGTTAGTGACTGTACTTGAACTTATAATGTGGGTAGCAACAGAAGCTTATTGGAAGTTTCTTGCCGCTTCTTCTTCCAAGACTACTCACAGTAGAGATTTGTTGAAGCGATGGCGTAGTTCGAAAAGTGTTTGTAAAATACCAACTTCAAATAAATTTAATTTCAATGCATTTCAACAGAAATATAAGTGGATTTTTTTTAAACAAAATTGTAAATTACTTTAAATTAATAAATTGGAAACAAAGAAGGTAATGCTTCAGTTTTTCTTCGATGTTGGTCCATGTTGGTTATAGCAATATTTGTCTAATTTTCTCAAAAGAAAATCCTCCTGCAGTTACCATACGGCTAAAAAATGAAAACACTGTAGGTACTTAAGTTCTTAATAATAATAGAGTAAGATCGAATGAAAAACATTGCCACACCGTAATATAACCAAACTTAAGAGTTCGCTGTTATTCAGATTCATCATAACAACATACAATAAATTTTATATTGATTATATCGTTGCAACATTTATATTTGTGTTCTGCAACCAGAGATTGAGAAGACAGGTACCTAATAAAATGAAAATCGTTTTTCATTCGCCATTCAAGTGCATTCGAAGAACCGACATAACGTGCTAACAAGCATCTATTCTCAGAGGAGGGATATTGTTAGTGACGTCAAAGTTGAGACTACACAAGTTACGAACCATCTTACTCCCTCATCATAAAAAGACTAGTAGCACAATTACGTTGAAATAGCGTGCGATATTGTAGCATGAATAATGCAGTGCATTGCACAGGCGGGCTTGCCGTGGACTAATGAGAACGACCTTACTCGCCTCCAATAACTTGTTAGTAGATGAAACCTGAATATCTGACAGTTCTCCATAATGCTCGCAGATGTGTTATGCCTGTAATAATGAACCTGGCTTGCTTATGCCAGCTCCATGTGGTAACTTATTTTGCATTAAAGACCCGAGCTGTAGTGTTTTACGTTACGAAAACTTCTTAGCGCTGCTATTGCCAAGCTTCCCATAAGATATTTTATAAATAACAAAGGCTTAAAAATATTTTATAAATAAAAGTTTTATGGAATGAAGGTAGCAAACGAGCATGCAGCACCACCCTTCCGCTGCCGCTCATGACAACTGTGACCTACTCGTACACAGAACAAGACTCACATCGGGTCTAGAAAGAAAATAGAACAAAATATACGAATAATAAACGACAAAATTAGCAATTGATCACACATCACATTGAAACTACTGAGTAAGAAACAAAAATCTAACCCAAAAAGTATGTAAAGTAGTTAATGACAATGGATTTTTACAATTAACGACTGTTACTATTATTTACTATAACTTTGTAAATTTAACGTTCGATTAAAATTTCTAAATTAAGTACGTAACTACTTACTAACTACTTACTACTTGAACATAATTTTATTTTTACAGTATCGTAAAAAACCATAAATTAAAAATCCCGTACTTTCTCACGCTACCCAACCGCCACCAGAGTTTACCATCGCCGCAGATAGCATGGAAATGGTATTGTAATTTGTTGTTTTACGTGTGAAAGTATATGAAAAATTGTAGCTAGGTCTGGCAATTTTCTGCCATGAATAATACTGGCTGCAGTGAGCCAACGCGACGGCCTGCCACACATAAATAAGCATACCTCACCTAGTTCTCTCGCGCCATCTTGGTGCTGAACTCGTTTCATTACATAAAATGTTAATTTGTAGTCCCGCCAAGTTTGTCGAGGCAATAATTTAATTAATAATTGAGCAGCTAAGACGTTGAATTTTAAATTATTGTTTGCGACTAACGTAATGCATAGGACAGCAAGTTTGTCAGTTAATAGGAATCAATAAAACCGATGTTGGTAATAGTAACCTCAGTTATATTACTGTGTTAGGTTAACTTAATGTCATAAGAATCATTTTAAATTAAAATAATAATCAAAATATTTTAATACACTAATTAAATAATTTAAAATATAGTTTACGATTGCGTGCGTTTATTATACTTGGCGTCGTCAAATAATCTGTATAATATTGCATTTTTATGTAAATAGCCGTCTTATGAGCAGATTATGGTGGATGCCACCTAATGATAAGTGGTCCAATGCACTGCTACACAAAAAATAAGGAAAAAAAAGAAATATTTCACAGGAAATCCGAAAAAATACGTGTTTCGTAAGTCTACGTAAATCGAAATTATTTTAATTCTGAACTTCAGGGAACACTTCATACCTCTATCTATTCTTCATATCAAATGTAACTGACCTGACTCAACGAATGTCTTCGTAGACATAGATTGTATCTTTACTTCGAAGTCTTCGTGTTTGGTCTGACAGGTTGCATAACGTCACGCGAATCGAGGTAACGTGTCTATGACTAACTTGGAATATGACTGGCATGATAAAATAAATAAAAGTTTTACTCACTAAAACTCAACTGTAAAAATATTCTTTAGATACATATTGGCCATGATACTTACAATACTGAATTGAATGTGAGGCTATTTACTTTTCAATAAATCACCCAAATATAATCATTTAAGCTTATGAAAAAATACAATGACAATTATTGTGAGCAAAATATACAAACATGTCCTTTATTAGACTACATATCTATTTTCTTATAATAATAGTCGTTTATTCATTTAAATTTTATTATATTATTAAATTTTTATCACAAATGCAAATTATTATAATAAAAAATAGTTTATAGAATGTTAAAATAAAACTTGTTGTGGCTACGCCGTAGCAATATTGTAGCATGAATAATGCAGACTACGCAGCGCTGGGTCGCCGCGTACCAATGAGAACGGCGGGCGCGCTGTCCCAACTTGTTACTAATTCTTTTCTAATTACACCTTTACTTTGTACACTTTATCAAAAAGGTTAGCCTTGTCATTTATTAAAATGTGCTGTGTTCACAAATTGCTTGTTTACTTCAATGAAAACATTTACACCAAGTGCGGCATTGATTTCATATTTACGATAATACGATATGTTTAGTTATATACAACATAAGCAGACATCTGATAAATCATTTTTTACTATTTTAATTTAGTCATCATCGCAAGACATAAGTTTAATTGCTGCACCCGGATCTTCTTGTACCGGTAAGCCATCATGCTGACCAAGGGCGGATTGACAGATTTCAAAGACTTTTAAAACATTATGGAGAACTTATAAAATAGTTCTGACGTCATCACCTCCTGCATTGCACAATAAGGTGCTTCTCAAGGATTGACTTGGACCAAAGATGAAAGGAGCCTGTTACGCATTTATAGGTACGTTATAATCAATATTTTACATTCAAATGGAAATAAAACATAGTTATATTTATTTATAATAAATCATCCGTCACGTTAGTTAGTAGGTTTTTATTAACATGACTATTGTCAGGTATTAAAATAATTGTTGGATAAACATAAAAACACAACTAAACAACGTTAAAATAAAATAATTTCACACGCAAGTGGACGTTTAAATTCATCATAGAAAGCGTTATTAAGTAATTGCTCGCCGTATTACCTTTCACCACGCGATAAGTTAATAGTAACAACGTTAGTAAGCTTTTAATATTGCTCTACGCGTATCATTCGAATCTCATTATAAAATATAGTTTGCTAGATTAACTAATTTGTTTGGGAGTTCTATAAAGAGTCAAATTGGCGTCAACTCTAATCACCCACAACGTAATACAGTCACCAAATACCATAGAGTATAAAAGAAAACAGTCAATATAATTAAATTTATACTAATATTATAAAGCTGAAGAGTTTGTTTGTTTGTTTGTTAAAAAGAGCTAATCTCAGGGACTACCTGTTCGAAATGAAAAATCGTTTTTGTGTTAAATAGATCACTTTATCGATATATGTTATATAGCCATTATAATGTAACATCACGCTACGACCAATAGGAGCGGAGCAGCGATGAAAAATGGGTAAATATTTAATATTTGTAAACGTAAACAACAAGTTTTCCGAAGCGAAGCGAGGGTGGGTGACCGCTAGTGGCAAAATTTCTTGGGCGCTTCCATGCTTCGGAGGGTACGTAAAGCCGTCCGTTCCGGCTGTTACCATTTGGTAGCAGTCGTTAAGTTATGTCGGATGCCTTCGGGCGGCATAAAAAAAATCTGTCATTTGGCTTGGCCATTACCTCTCCGCCAATTCGCACTGGAGCAGCGTGGTGGAGTATGCTCTATGTCTGAGGTATGAGGAGAGCCCCGTGCTCAGTAGTAGGCCATTAATGGGTTGAAGCCATACATATAGTTGGTTGTGTACCCCTAGAAAAGATTTAAGGAGCAGTTGAGTTCGTGTGTTTTCATCTAACGGTTCTTCATACCCCTCGTATTTGAAGCCTAAAGTAGCTTAGCACTTCGGTATAAAGGATGTGCGTACCACCACGTACTTAACACTACACACTACTTGTACTCTTACGTTGTGAACGACCTCACGTATGACCTATGGGGAAACTTGTCATAATCTGCAATTATATTCAAGCACTAACTTACGACACCAAAAAAGTTTTCTCCTGTTACTTCTATATTTTCTTTATACTTACTTCATAATTTCAAGGTAATTCCTTAGTAGTCATAATCTAGTCACAAATCATTGTGTAAACTAGAAGTTAATTTGATACTTTGTTACAATTAAAATTAAGTAGGTACTAAAGGCATTTTAATTTAACTAATACTTATTAGATTTTTCCCGTTGCTTCGCTTGCGATATACTTGAACTAGCGAAAAAACTCCTTTGTGCTTTTAATAACATGTGCACAAAATTTCAGGTCCATTGAATAAGTGGTTTATGACATGAAAGAAAGTCAATAAAAACAATTACGTACTAAATTACCATACTGTGTCATAAACGCGAAAGAACTCGTCCTGAAACAGCGGGCAAAGTGTGAAAAGCCAGCCTTTTCATACATTATCCGCTCAATCGCTATTAGATACAATTTAATATGTATGGATAGTTTATGACCCTAGAATAGTATTAATGATAGTATTTATCCGGGACATACGTTCCCTTGTTGGTACAATTTAACGGTATTTTATCGTTTTCCGACTCCCACTGGGGCAGAGCCAGGGGCAAAATCTAGTTAGTTAATAATAAGTATAGATTCCGGACTATTTATCCGTGTGCATAAACACACAGTTTGGGCAACTCGAATATTGACCACATTATAAACATAATAATGAACAGCTTTTGTTTACGAGATATTATCACGAGTTAAATTAATGCCTGTATTATTTAAAATTAAAACGCTCGAAAGCATTTTCGTGTTTACGTCTTTTGTATTTAAAGCTATTAAGTTAATAGTGGGCCACAATACTTCAAATACCGCTAACAACGGACGAGGCTTTCAAATTATTTCTATAATTATATCAAAGTGGGTTTTGAAATAAAGTTGATAAAGAGCGCTAAGAACAGACTTAATTAAGTAAAAAAAGTAATTGGACGTAGAATTCGACAATTTGCTAAAGGTACGATGAGATCTTTTCGTCAAAAAGAGGTTCTTTAGCCTTGTATAATAAAATTGTAACAAGGTAAAACTATGTACGTTTGATATTTTTTGAAAGTTTCAATGCCGGGAGGATATTTTTTAGACAGAAGTCATTACATATTTTTTGTAATAATGTCTCTCCGCCTGTACGAGTATGGGTATCACGCGGAAACCGCTGAATATATAAAATAATAATAAATATGATACTTGGAATATTCATAACTTATTTACGGTAGCGGACTCAGTATACTTTTCATCCCGAGAAACGGACGTGTTCCCGCCGGATAACAAATAAAAAATAGTATTGAAATTTTATGAAAAGATTACATTTATTTTACGGAAAGCGAAGCGATGGCGGGTTACTAGTACATGAAAATATTCAAAAATTAGCCGTTAAAATCTTGTTGAAGACTAACAACAATTGGGACAAATAGCTAGAAGCGGCTGGAGCCAAGGAATGTGCACGAAAACGTTCATGAAATTTTGCGAATAGCGGTCACTCATTCAGTTCCGAGTCCGACCGCATCTGGTTTTGATTTACGTCATCGAATGAATCAACACTTGCCATTGATCTAAGAGTATTACAACTTTGGGAATTTGACTGTAAATATTATTAAGGAGGATGGAAGCCGGACAGGTTTTTGGAATGTTCTTTAGAATACTGAAATATTACAAAATATGTTGGCGTACTCCTTAATTAATATTAAATCTTTCAGCCTTCGGACTATATCGTTTAAATATCTATTATCTATACTACGTATATACTATATCTATTAACTATACTATATCGTATATAAATTTAACATTCTTATAAATTCTCCCTGTTCGTAGAGCCAAGTGGTAGTCATGTTCCAGGTAACGAGCAGTAGCTCAGATAATAGATTTTTAAACCTCCTCTACATGAAAAGATTCAAAAACAGACCTTGTTTTGAAGGTTATCGACCTCTATGCCAACTAATTGAAAATAATAATACAACTAGTTCAGTTCTGTTCACGTAGTAGTGTAGTATTAGTAGTAATACGTTTTTCGGTCGGCGTCTTAATTAATTTTATATGTAAATACGACATCCATTAATATGTAGCTTCATATAAGATGGTTGTCTAATAAATTATATTATTTTTTGTCAGAAAAAGAGATTTTCTAAATATTCTTCATAAAAAAATAAAAAGTAAATTTTAAATCCAAGCCAGAATATGATATTAACGATGCAGTGCTTAGGGGCTGACAGCACTTTAAAAGTGAAGGGTTATCATATGCTCTTATGAAATACATAAATATTCTCACGTATCCGCTCGTAGGTACCCACACATAAGCACACTTTACTTTTATATTTATTATTATTTAAAATTAATGGTTTTATTCCGTAATAATCGGGTCTAAATTGAGAAGGCCTGTCATATATTATGTATGTATGTATGTCATATATTGGCGCAGATAATATTGCCAATTTGATTTTAACATCATAGGTATATGAATTTGCTATAGTCATAATAAAAATGTAACACATAGCTGCACTGTCTGTACATGGCCGATATACATATTATGAGAAGAAACTATTAGTGAGAGCCTTTATAAACGCAATATTATGCCTAGGTAAACTTTGAGGAGTTAATATTTTGATATAATAATGAAAATATTGTTCACGCAACGAAAGGTAAAGTTATGTGGAGAAATCCTCCGTAGGTACCGCTGTATCTGCTCTTTATAAACTTCGTCACATTTACTTTTATGAGATTTCATTTTAACATTTCTATTTACTGCTTCTTAAAGTCAGAAAAGTGCCAAATTTCTCCAGTTCCAATATTGAAAATTCTTGTTTCGTACTTAATTTCCCACATTCTTATAAAATGTTTACTGCTAGAACTTCTTTCTTAACTTCGACGACCCAGTAGCCTAGTTGTGACCCTGCTTAAGAAGTGAGGAGAGGCGCTCTGGATTGGATTGTAATTTTATATGATGTGAAGATAAGTGGTTGTTCTCGGCGTTTGCAATGTCTTATTTGAGTTGAACATACCACCCGCGACACAAGGAATGTATGAGTGTGTTAGTGCCTATTTATGTTATTTTGTTCCAAATTTAATAAGCCTATCTAAAGATAAAGATACAAAGTTCTATAAACTGGGTGAACTGATGCGTGAAAAGATACATATTGGCGATCCGCCGAGCACTGAGATAATATTTGATTCTTCAATTTAAAACACTTTTCATTACACTACTTGATTAACCAAGCAGCCAATAGGTATTGGTAAAGTTCCAAACTAAATTTAGTGAAAGAAAATGTTAAATGTTATAATAGCACGTTAAGGCTGTGTGTCAAAATGGGGCCTTCTTAGCATTTGAATGCACCACATGTGTGGGGCTTAATCATTATTTTACAGTATTATCAATTTCAAATAGATTGTAGACTACTGGACCCGCCCTCGAGTGCTTCGGGAAACTTGTTCTTTACGTTTACAAGTATTCATTTCTAGTAAACCCGCCCTCGCTTCGCTTCGGTAGACATGTCCCTTAGTACGCACATTGGGAAATTGTTAGGCGTGGTTCTTAAAACTGACATAACTTTTTCATTTATCAACCGATTAAAATAAAATAACTAAATGTTAAGTGAAGCTTGCCGCAATATATTAGTGAAAACCGCACTCAAATCAGTTAAGCCGTTTCGGAGATAACCGCATACAAAACCACAGACAAACAGACAAAAACTCTAATAATGGGTTCTATTGCGTTAATTAAGTTCCCCAGTAAAAGTTTATCTCGTATATCTGTGGAAGATATACACACAAGTACAGTACAAGTACAGTCTCAAACTATCGCCATACCACATACATATAAATCGGTTCAGTTAAATGAAAACAAATAGTTTTAATACGCTTATAAGTTTTTGAAGGAACAGCCTTGTAAATAGTTACATTAATGTATGTATCATTAATGTATATTATTAATGATGATGACAAAATTACCGTCTGATGTAGTACATTCGAGCAACAATAGAAACGTAGTCCGGATGAATAGAAAGTAATTTATGCAGCAAAAGCTCACGAACAGGCTAGGGTAACCATAAACTATGCCACAGCGTCCCTCGTATTTTACATGCTAATGAGTGTTTCATCCATATTTTTTACAGTTCTTTTTATAATTTAGCATAAGCGTACCTTATTAGCAAAGACAATTGTAAATAAATTAACATTTAACGGTGGTATCTTAGAAAAAACATAATATTTAATGAGCTTAAAAATTAAATAATTATGAATCTTAAATACACTAATATTACACGCTTCGTATCAGCTTATTAATGTTAATAGCTAGTAATTGAGCACATGTACAAGTATCTAGCAGTAAATGTGATAAACTGTACTGCCTATCTAAAATACAAGGGTTTTACTGGCAAAAAAAAAGTTTAAGTCTCCGGCGTAACAACTAAAATGCTTAAAAATATTTCCCTAGTGTTTTTGCTTGGAAAATGGAAAGTTGTCGTATATTTAAGCATGTCCCGTTATATCATAAGTTATATTTGGTAACAGGGGTTAACAGGCGCGGATGCTTCGTCGGGCAAAGCTTAGTCACGCGATACCGGCATTCTGCGACTCAGTCGAGGTGACAAATCGTAAATTAAATTAATGTTTACTACCACACTCAAATTTATAACTAACACATTAACACAATGGCTAACTGTAGATTATTTAGAATTTTACCTTTCTTACAAACAAATTTCGTGGCAGTTTTACGGCCATTGTCCTAACTTTATTATTCAAACAAACGCGGCCTCGGGGTTAAGGGGAATTTTAAGAAATCCCAAAGCTAGATCTAATAATTTACCTTCTTTTAAAATAAATGCCTACTCTTTACAATTCTGCTGCACGTTGTAAATGTGTAAACGTAATAAATATAATTTAAATTACCTATTAACCCGCCCTCTTTTGCTTTGGAATATTTTTATTAAATAGGATTCTTAAAATTTACATACACTTTTATATTTATGACCCGATTGAAGATAAAGAATAAATATTGCGCTAACCTTCCAACAAAACGTTAACAGCATCTAAATCGGTTTTGTCGTCCAAAATTTTAGCGAAAACAAACACACAGACAGGACACTTTCAAGGACAATATTTGGGATAACACAGGGACACAACATACAAAGATTTTAAAAATCTTTGTTATGGCATATTGCGTTAATAAATATCAAAAATGTCCATAAAAGATTTTCTCAAACATCTTCCACACAGCCATCGTTCTTACAGACATCGTTAAGTTAGACCTTTATTACGTGACTGTGTAAAGAATAAATTAAATTGTATATTATTACTATTAAATACGCTGTACTAACTACCGCCCAGTATAATCCCAGTGGTACCCACCCAATGGCTGTGAGGTTCTTTACCTGTCTAGACGCCTTTTAAAATCAAACTTGGAATTGTTTGCTGTTTCAATTGCAATCCAAGAGAGCCAATCACCAACATATATTTTAAAACTTTTTTTAACAATAATCATCGACAATGCCTCTGGTATAAAAATAAGCGGCATTTTAGTATTAGACCATGCGTATTTTTGCCAGCTTCTGATACTTATATAAAAAATCCGACTGAGATTAAAAACGGTATCACAAATTGGATATAGATGATATTACCAAATCACAATTGTCAGTTCAATGAACACATTTAATCGTATTGGATTCAGTCATACGATATTAATTTTTTATATAAACCTTGTACAAAAGATGTAGATTTTCATATTTCATTGTTTATAGAAAATAAATAATTCATATCCCCGCACTAGGATATCCCGTGTCTGTGATACCCTGTGGTATGGACAACACAAATAACATACATACAACTAACACCCACCCGAAAACAAATACTTATGTGTTACATAAATGTCTGCCCCGGCAGGGAATCGATCCCGGGACCACTTTCTTAGCAGGCAAGACCACTACCAACTTGGCAACGGGGTCGTCAAGGTTTTGTGGATATAAAATTATAATATAAGATACGAAAAATATGCGCAACGAATTTGAAATAAATATCAATGTGAGTTATTCACAGTTGTTCACCCTTGTGTGTGTAAAACCCGGATACAATTTTTAATATTCAAGCCTTCACAAGCACCCCTGTTTACAGCGCGCACGTTTTCTGAAAAGCGATACGTTTTTGCCACAGTATCGGGTTCGGGAAGAATATTTTTTCTCTTTTAAACATTTTTTTACCACCCAGCGGAAATTTCAATAGAAGCGTAACAAATTAAACATTTTTATACACTTGCAATGTTTCCGTAAAATTCTTGACATTAAAATATTTTTTTATTTAAAGCTAGACGGGGCACGATGAGAAGAGTCAGTGTGTTTAACACATTTTTTAATTATTCTACATTCCTAAAAATAACTAAAAGTCAATTTTTTACGTAAGGTAATGATTGACTACAATCCCACCTGATGGTAAGCAGCGATGATTTTTATAACACAGGCGAATCCTTGGATAAAATCTATGTAGTAGTATTATTTTAAATACGATTATAACCCTGCACACGTCTACACTACCGCTTATACATATATTATATTTACTTTGTTCCGGATGGTACGGACATAATTGTAATTATGTAAATGAATGAGACAATTAATGTCTACTTACTCCAATCGAGAATTGAACCCAAAGCCAGCGAGTTACTGCTAAGCTCGATGCACAAATTATGTACATGCTATTCTACTACCGTCCAACTGTGAAACACGACTATTCTTTTAGGTTAAATCGAGCTACGATTGAATTATATTTTAAATTATGTTAAAATTGTTAGATATATATAGTTTGTATTAGTGAAGATCACAAGCATAGATATTTAAAAACAAAGTTTAACAAACTAAAAACACGCTTTAAAAACGCTTAGTATAAATGCAAAGCAGTAAATTTAGTCACTGTGCTGATAACCGTTGAGGATTTCCCTTGTCTAAAGCTAATCCTGAGGACAGTATCCTGTCATACTTGTCATAAAATTACATTGTCGTCTGAACTAAAGCAATTTGCAAAATTTCAAGTCCATAGAGTAAGATACAGAAGTTCTAATTCAGCTTGCAAGATTTGACCCAAACATATTATGTATACCTACATACTTTTTACAAAGACTGCAACTTAAATAAAAGCTTGTTACAATGTCATCTGACTCTGAACATACCTTGTATACTAGTAATTCAAATATGTTTTAGCAATGATTAAAATATACGTGAAACCAATTAGTCCATCACGATAGAATGTCGAATCAAAATTTTTATTATTCCAGGTACTGAATCCTGTAATAAAAACTTTTTGATTTATGGAGGGACTACTGAAACCTATAAATTACAACGAAACGTGTGTGTGCAGTGCAAAATACCTATAAATTTGGTAGAGATTTATATTTCAAAATGACAACAGTAATACAAATGGAATTCAATTGACATTTCAGATCTCGTCCCTACATTATTACGTAGACCACAGTCCCAAATTCCTTTAACAAAATAATTATATTCTTTAACATTGATTATTTTGCAAGTGATTGTATAAAAGTTCATCATTTTATTTTAAGTTCTAAATCAGGCCGGGTCGAGTCCAAGACATGATTACGGAGGGCCTACAGGCACTCAGTTTACTCTTAACTTTTTATTAGAAATATTACGCAGTAATTTGCGCATTCAGTGAATATCTTATAAATCTCTTAAACGAGCCTTTAAACGAGTATCTATCCTAACGAGCAATTATTGTGTATATACAAGAATTTTTATTTTTAAGTACATATTGTACCTATGTTGTACGTTTTATAATTTACCAAGGTATACATAGAAAATATTGACAAAAATAAAATAGATATTATTATGGCGTTGCCTCTAAAACCACCTGCAATAAATTATATTTGATGGAATAACCTTCAAACTGTAACACAAATTTGTTTAAATAGAAACTTACTACGCGGAAAATTTGCATAGGTATGTCCTGGCACCGGGGAACTGTATAAAAGTTCGTTTTCGTCCGTTTATTTATTCGCTTTTCATTTGTCTCCTTCTTAAACTTAAGTCAAATGTTGTTTAACTTAAAGACAGGTTTCATAATCATTGCATTCCATTACTCCACTACCGGGCTCATCACCTCTCACAGTGCGAAGTACAGTAAAAGCCTGTTGTTAAAATAATTTCTTTCCGACTTTTCTGTACTAGATACAAGGGCGCTAAACATCCTTGAAGTCTGAAAAAAATTCCCTGCTCGTGGACCTTGTTGAATGGACCCTCCTGTGGGAAGTGCCTGAACGCTGTTATACCCAACTTAATATCAATAATAATTGCAATGCGGTGTTATAAATCGATACCTGCTCACATCGTTCTACAATTAACCATGAAATTGATTTCTGTTGCTGTGATTAAGACCCAAAAGGCAAAAAAGTCGTCGCGTGAATTATATAGTGGTATCTGGTAGATTTACTGATATTTTACTTACTTCAGTTATCACTCTGCATATTTCTACACGATTATCACGTTCCCATTCCTAGAATAAAACAACTGCTTCCAACTGTCCACTGATTACAATAGAATCGCCAGGAAAGTGCCATGACCTTACCATAATATTAAAATCGTTGTTACAACAAAAACAACTTCTCAACCAAAATATTTATCGAGAAAGTGCCTCGCAACTGTTGTCAGGACCGGCGAGATGTAACACATGCGTAATACGAATAGTTTAGGTACGAGTACGAGAAGCTAAACAGGAGTTTAATCTACGCCGGGCATCCGCTGCTGAAGCGCTCCGTACAAACAAGTATGTTGCTTTATTTTGTAACACGAAATATTTCATATGAAATTCAAAGGAGGAAATAATATAAAACATTATTACCGACGATAGGTACCTATGGCATAATGGTCACCATGCCAGACTGCCGGACAAATTTATTAGTTTATTTATTTTACGAGTACATATATTATACAAATATCCAATTAGTTATAATATGGCTATTTAGATTTGTATTCCTTATCGTAATTGTGATTACCGATTTGAACTTTATTGCAAAAAATAAATAGTATAAATGATACTATGTATTAAAAATAGATGAGTGAAACGTACTTTTGACTTGAAGTACGTAATATGCGAGTAATTATTAAATTATTCACATATTCTATATATTACATAAGTTTAAAAAAATAAATATATTAGACCAATAAATTAGAACCAGAAGTCTGTATCTGGACTGAAGTAAATATTAGGAATTAATTTTGCCCTCGACGTGTAAATTCCACTAATCACTAACTTTTAGTTAGTAAATCTGCTTATAACTTGGCCATAACAACTCGTAAGTATGCACTTGCAAAACACTTAATGCTCCTTACACCAATTTTCGGTGACATGTACGGACGTGATCAAGTGATTCTGTTGCCACCAAAATTGGAATAATCAAACGCGTGAAAAACGTACCTACCATTTGCACGCATATAGACGGATAAAGTAATATTATTACTATACTTACATTTCAGTTTGTCAATGTCTAGCCGTCTAGGCACTTGTAACTTGGCAATACCAGCCGCCAAGTTCACTCTTCGTAAGCGCTGTAAGCACACCTCCCCACACAAATAAATCCTCACGTAAATGTTCAAGTGATTTGTTGTCGCCAGAATTGGAATAATCTAATCTTTGAGTAAAATCGCGTCTTAATATCTTTTTGCTTTCTTTGCTGTAATCATTTTGTAATCCCGTGTGTATTTATAAATCTTTGTTTGCCTGACGCTTCGCAATGAATAGCTGTGACGTAATGCGTACAGTGAATTGTAAGATAAATTTAGATTATTATTTTCTTTGTTACTTTATTCAGTGTTTCCTTTGAGATACACACATGTTTGAACGTTAACTCTGACAAGAATGATATTTCCTTATAAAATCGGATCACAAAATTATGCCTACATATTATGTATAACATAAAATCGTATCTTAAAAACGTATAATAAAGTATTATAATTATTTAATAATGTATTATAATGATTAGATGATAAGGTTAGTTTTCCACTTTCCGATTAAGGAACTTAGTAAATTAAGACTATGCTTTTATGTTTTTAAAAACATGATATTGATTGTTATTGTAATTATATAACTAAACTTGTTATAAAAAAATCTAAAAATAATTTATTAGATCTATTGCGTGAATTAATACGATGAACTAATATTGATCACGTACAGTTTTACAATCCAAGATCAATCCAAACATATGTGTAGATATAGATTTGTATCGGGATCGACAATACAATTCGGTCCGTGTTTATTTTGTAAGGGGACGTCTATCCTTCGGGCTATTAGTCAAATTAAGCCATCTGTCTGCCCATGTTGCTATCTCGTCGTTACAGCTGTTAAACATTTTCCGAGACCTAAAAGTTTGAAGTACTTACATCACGTAACCTATTACTTAGATATACGTTCTTGTGTAATATTGTGTGTTGCTTAGTAATGAATTAAACTCTGTAATAACAATTTTAGTAGTAAATTAGTATATAGTATTTACGATACATTATGTAGATATAAATTAATTCAAATACAGTAAAAAATATGATTCAAGGAAGCGGTAAACTTAGATTTATATTTCGGATAGCGTTCTTTATACCTACTCGACTGTCCTTTGAACACCGTCGGCACGTGGCCTTAATTAGAAATGGCGAGACAGTTCGATAGAATGGACTTTAATCACCTATGTTAAATTGTTTATTGTATAATTACGATATCGTAAATTGTGTAATTACATAATCACATAAATAATTAAATGGACAATTATCCAACTTTCCAAAAAAAATACGATGTTAAATAAAATAATTATGTACATATGAATCAAAACTTAAACAATCGAAATTTAAGTTTTATTGACTGTCAATGTGGAAACTAAGACAGTGCGAATAGGACGAAAGTACAGCATTCGCTCCTGCAAAAATAAAATTTAATCTAGGTGCAGTATCAAATGATCCAATTTTTGCTACATCGTTTACTACTTTCAACATTTATATTTTTCAAGTAAGTAGGTCCATTACACATCCAATTTTACTATCCCCTGAGTTTTCGTTACCTAAAAATGACAAAACCTGTGGCCGTCACCAGCCTTGTTTCATCCATAGATAGGTAGTACGTATTTCAATAAGAAACATAAAATTAAATAATATTATGTTTCCCTTCGTAAGTCGCTACCTCATTTCTTTTTAATATCAGAAATATATCTTCAATTTCCATCGTTCGAGGTACATTAAAAATGTTACGACCCGCAATATAAATTTGAGCGACTTTGAAGTCAATACAGAATACCCATTATTAAGGATTTTATTCTTGACGAGGGAGAGGCTGGCGTAATAAAATCGGATTATATAAACACAATGAGAAGCCATGAGTTCAGTTTCAAATAATACGTAGTTTAAAACATGCTGCGTCATCGAAATAATAAGCATGTACGCGTAACGCTTAGTAAGTAACCTAATTGTAGACGAATCGTTTATTAGAGCTCAAAAACAAAATACGTACGTAAAGATACATGCTTTGTGAATAAGTCTCTAAAATTATAACAATGGTGATAATGGAGGAAGAGAATGTTTTACTAGAGGTCTAATTAATTTTTACTTTACGTCAGCAAATTAGGCTCAAGGGATCTCTCACTTGATTGTGGAGCTTGATTAATTTATGATGAGCTTTGTGTCGTCTCATATAATTCGTGTCTGTGACATTTAGGTACGTACTGTCATTTGTTTAAATAACTTTATACGGAGGTTTTGATAATGATAGCCTACAATATGTATGTCCGGTATGTATTCCTCTGAAAGACTGGCTCTCAAACCCCCGGTCAGAACACGACAAGTTAGTTTGACGTCTGACTTAATCAGAGATGAGTTAATCAAGAGGGTGGTTTCCAGCCAAGAGGGTGGCTGAATCAAGAGAGTGGTAGCCAACCAGGGCTTCAGCCATACCACCAAGCAGGGTTCCCGCTTCCGTCTCTTGTTACAACACCCTGGTTTACCGGCATGGAATTGGGGCAGTATTCTAGACCACCCTGTAAAAGTTCTAAGAAAACTTATTGGCATTTTTTTCTATAATTATTATTTATTTAATATTTTCAAATGTGAATCTATTTCAGTAATTATATGTACCTACATTATTATACCTTAATTTTATATTTTAAAATATGATTATATAATTCACACACATCAGTCCATGTTTTATAAATCGTTGATGGTAAATCGTGTTATGTTATTTTGGGCACAGTCGGTATTTGGATCAGTGATTGCTAGTTGCTAAGTTTCTTGAGCGCGTGTTTCGACTTACTTTAACTTTTATACTCTTGTATTGTACTGCTGTGCTCTACTTAAGTGGGCATTGCCGAGCCTTAGACTTTTTTAAATGTATTGTTCCTTAGTAAAAGTTGAACCAATTCACCACGAATTAGACTACTGACGTACAAAAACTAATCTGTCCAGTCGTTCAATAATCCTCCAAAATTAGTAGGAACTGTTTGGTCGAAAAGTTCAGTCACCCTCAATCACGAGTAAAGGCCTGCAGTAAGGCGCTAACGTGTCAAAGACGATAACATTGCTATGATTCAAAACATAAGCCAATTAATTCCGCCCGGCAACGCCTATGCTTGTTGACTCCATCCAGCACGTTATATCTGAAATCGATTGTCATGTCATCCAAAATACGGAGCTTATAAATTGATCAAATTGACATCCCAGACCAATGCGTCTGTATTGAAATGTAAAATATTTTAATACTTTATTTTTGTTTCTGTGGCATAGCACTTGTAACAAAAATGATATACATACCTATAGTTCATACGTCTGTGGTTTTAGTGTGTGGCTATATAGCGCACTGCAGAAGCGAATAGCCCTACGCAGTTATGAAGGGAGACCTGCCTTGTAATGGGCTACTAATGGGTTGAAGCCAACATAGGTAACGTGAGTTATATTCGGTGCATACTGAAGCTACTGAATGTGCACCGAATATACCGCACAGCTTTGGAAGTAGCGATTTATTAATGTAATTTATTACTCGTTTCAGTAATTACTATGTTACGTATAGATCGACGTTAATTTGTGAAACTGCACGGAAACCAAACGCTCAGGGCAGAAGGGAGAGCACGATTAATTCAAGAACTCGGAGCCTCTGACTGATTTAATGGCACATGCAGATGGCTTGTGCCTATTGATTGTCCCAGCTCGATGCGAACAGCCAACGTATTGTTGTGACATGTTGTGTATAATTGTTATGGAAATACGTTGTCACATTCCGTTGTTACTGTCGAGTTACCTACATGTTTTTTTTAATTTAACATGTTGTTTTGTTTTACATGGTAAACAGTTATCACTTTCTTTCTAATTCTTCTAAAATGTAGAAGAAAAAGAAAACCAACTAATTTTCTTGCTTGCTATTATACATATAAATGAACCCTCAAGAATAGTTCTTGATCTGAACATAGAACGTATAAAATTGTAATTTTTGTATACCTATAAAATTAATATTAAGAATAAAAATGCTGTAATACACTTTCCCACTTTTAATTTTATTCATTTCAAACTTGGCGCGATATGAAATGAGGACACTTTTTGTGTGAGGCTCTTAATTTGATGATCCAAAAGAAAAAAAGACATAAAATCTTTTTCATCTGTTTTAAAATTAGTGCATTTCCGGGTTAAGTGCTCACTATTTTTTTTGCTAGTTTGCTGATATTTTTATAGCTGTCAGTCCCGGTAGTTATCTTTAGAAAGCAGTCGTTAAGCTATGTCAGAGGCCTTCGGGCGGCATAGATACTTTCGATAGGTACGTAGATACCACTAACCTCTCCACAGAGTGCTGGATAATGTTCTAGGCCTCTTCAATGAGGACCCGTGCTCGGTATTCGGCCATTAATGGGTTGAAGCCAACCAATATTTGTGTTATGTTTGCCTGTGGGATCCACTATTCGCATCTTTTTTATTGTTATAATACCTACTTATATACAAATTATATACCTATTTTTCATTATGATATTGTTGTTTCCATGTTCATTTAACTAGAAAACAACATTTTTTCAAAGGTAAACAGCGACCCAACTTGAGACAAATAAAAACGTTCTTCAATATCGATGTCAATATTAAAGAAGGTACACGGTCAGGTATTTTATCACGTTCCTTCTATTGCTTTCTGAATATCCCTAATAGGAGCGAAATCTTTTGCCTTTTCCGTCCCTCGAGAAATATACTACGCATATTATTTCCCCTGCTAAGAGCAAACTTAGAACCCTTTCAATGTATTATTAAAACTTTTGTTGTTATCTGAATAAAAATAATATTAGCCTGAAAGATTTAACATTTTACTGAACTAAACTAAACTAAAATCTAACACGTTGTAGATTTTATTACTTTGAATTCAATTTATATGAAATCATTACGCATATTTCTCCCCTGTTTAGAAAATTACTTACGACCATTCAAATGTTATCACAATAATGTACATATGTGTATATAAACATTTCTTGTTTTCTGTACGTAAATTTATACAAATATTATCTAACATACTTACAAATTGTAGTGAACGTCCGCCATGTTTGGTCTGAATTTTAAAGCTTTTTCAAAAGCCATTTCAGCTTCGGCCAGTCTTCCCTGGGTGGTGAGGACACTGCCGAGATTTCCGTAGGCTGGAATAAAAATAAAAAAGTTAAAATTACAAATCTCTATCCTCTCTCGCTGTCATCTTATAGATCTTATATTTTTTATACTGCGTTTTATTGAACAATAATTTCAGTCGGTATTGTTGGGATTTGTTTTGATTTTTCTAAAAAGTTTATTTCCTGCACAATTTTTTTATGAATGTAATAAAACTTCAAGTATACTGTTAAGTATATCATAAAAAATAAATAATTATAGTATTATTTTTATGTCAATGAGGACCAATGAAAAAGAGGGGAGTCCGTTTTTTATGTCGGCCCGTTTAATTTCAATTTTATACATTCAACAGTTCAATGTTAATATACACGACTCACGAAGTTCAAGGTCTTGACGAGAATATAAATTGTTTGATTTATTTGATATATGAATTTAAGATATAGCAAAGGATAATGTTCCCTCCCAAGGAAAAGCAGTATTAGTGTTTGATAGTATTATTATTTTTAAATTACATAATACTCGTACCTACTAAGCAAAGTTTAGTAAATGCTTTTATTCTTTGTGCTTCGTATAATTATGACCATCATCGATAACATCGATCTCTCCTTATCAACACGTTGTCTCTCAAATTACACGCCTATTCATATGTATTGATACAATAACAGCATTAACGTATGTACTAGTTCATATGACATACATATTACTCATGTCATTGAATTGTAACGATACTTTTGCTTATATTTACTGAGTTACACCTTTTTTATTTCAGGTTTTATTTCACAGGTTCTAATATCGACTTAGTAGACTTAGTTACAAAACAATTATGACAAACAAAAAAACAAAATTATAACAAACTCCTATCATTATCTATCATTACCTATCATTAAAATATATTATTTCCTGTCGGTTTAACGCCTTTGCTCACTAGAGTATTCCATGCCACGAGCGAGTTACAAAACGTTTCCAAGAAACACTTCGTACCCTCATGCACATATCAACGCCGTGTCATAGCCATATTACGTCAAGTCACGTTACATTTGTCGACTTTATCATACTAATTTGATAAGCTCACCACGCTCTTTTGTAGTCATTGATAATTTTACGAAGGTCTAATATAATTAAATTATCTACCTTGAGACGTTGAGGGTGCGTTGCATATAAAGTTTACTTATTAGAAAAGGTGAAAGATATTCCAAAAGTTAAAGAAGACAAGGAAATTACGAATAACAAACGATTACTAAATATTATGAACGTTCCATAATATTGGAGGCTCTATAACCACCCATTTTAAGTCCCGTAGGTGGTTGCATGATGGTAGGGAATTTAGCCTTATGTATCTATCTTGGAAAGCTAAGGAACGTGGTATCTCCTTCTTAAAGTGACAGTGAGTGCGAGAGTGAAGCAGGAGAGCCTCACATTCCGACAGCAACGCTTCGGTGATGCCTTTGTGTTACAGTGACCACTTACCATTGGCTGGCTCATCTACTTGTTTATGAGCTTTTAACATAAAAAAATACTTTCTAATAATTCTAATACCAATATCTTAAGTAAGTATGTTTAATTTTTGAGCAATTAAATTAATATTATTTATTATTCTTATCCGTTAAAATGTTACCAAACCGTCTAAATCACATAAAAGAACACGTATATAAAAATCCAACTCATAAATTATTCTGGAGCAATAACACACAGACGGAAAGAATATTGCAAGGCTGCTGTAAAATCTAAAAAGATATTTCTAAGCTTCATAAAGGGAAACATTTGTGCGATAAAATTTTCATATAATTCTGTAAAAATCTACTAGGATATCAAAAATATTTTGACGTCTGAGCAAGAAATAAAGTGTTCTGGAAAGTACTCATATTAATCCATCGCCAGCACTTAAATCTTTATACTTTTCTTGCAATAAAATCTCGGTTTCCGCGCTAAACACGATACTAAAACGGAATATAAATATACTTGTGAGTCACGGATCTATTTTATTTATATTATAAACGTCAAAGTTTATACCGACTTACTGTACGCACAATTTGAACTATGGACGTTTGTTGCAATATTTTACTGTTAAAGTTAAATATAAAGTAAAGTAAAATTAAAGATAAGGTTACTGTTAATTAACATTCCATATAACGTATCTAAAAATAAATCAATTATGATATTTTTCAACGCTTTTTTACGAAGGTTCCACACGAACTCTTTGAAGTTACAAGGATGTGAAAACTACCAATATTACTTCATACTAAAATAGGTTTAGAAAATTCTACACCGTCTTTCTGCTTCGCTTTATTATAGCGTACCTACATTTTCCTTTATAATTTGTTATAAGGTTCAACTTGCACATAAATAAAGGCTTATTACAATTTATCAAAAGTAATAAAAAAAGACTAATACATGAGAAATATAATAATAATATGATGACACATAATTATAGTTCTGTGAAATCTGGAGATGTCTTTACTATCCTGATACATACACACCCAAAATTAGAAATTCTAGTTGACCCAGAATATTTGATGGAAATATCATAAAATATCACTGATGTGTTGTGCCGTCTTATAAAAGCAACGAATCGAGGGGCATTTCTATAGGTACGTATGAGAAAGCTCTATACCTACGACGTACATTTTCTATTTTTATACGTAACATGCGCCCTCTTAACTGTTCTGTGTAGAGTAGAATCTATCTGAAAGACGTTTATCGACTCGATCTATGCGGCAGTGCGAGCGAAACTCCATGAGATTAACGATATTATCTCAGTCAAGCTTGTCGCCAAAACGTGACATACGTGACAAACATTACCTAAATGCGACCACTAGCGTAAAGAAAGTGACAAGCTTGAAGTAATTGCTTAATATAGTGTGCAATTCTTTTTACTGGGTAGTTTTTATTACAATAATAATAATGACAATACTTGGAAATATGTAGACATCCGCAACCAGTTCGGCTCAAGTTAGTAGGTATGTATAAAATGTAATGTTGTAATGTTTTTAAAGATTTAAAAGAAGCCTAGGAGTTTCTTTCGCCGTTTCTTTTCTTCTCTAAGATTTAAAATTCAATTCAAATATTTTTTTAAAACCTGATATTGTACCTTATTTATTGTTATTAATGTTATTGACAGAAAGCATAATAATATGCCCCCTATACAATAATAGTGGAATTACACTTTGGTCATGCAACGCGTCGTGAAAACGCTATGGAACGCCAGGTTGTACAGGGACGATTAGACGGAACTAGATTTAGAGGGAGGAGAGATCACCGTTACGTCCACTCTGTCAAGAAGTGTCTGTGGTAAGAAGAAGATGTCATTTATTTGGTTTATTACGCAAAATTTTTTCGGTATAGTAAAAAAAACAATTGAAATAAATTTTTATTCCAAATTGTTTTTTACAAACACTTCTGAAAACTACTACTTTTATTCTATTTTTACTATATGAAATTAGAGATAAAGTAATGACGAAAATATATTTGTTCTATATCTAGTCCATAAAGTAATAATCCACTGAGTGTAAACGATGCGTTAGATGTAAATACACATTATTCAAACCTGAAATCCAACATCGGAATTCGAAGCACTGCCAAGTACTGGAGGAATATTTTTATTTCTTCAGTTTATGACTTTTTACCGCACTTACACCTTTTGGACGGTAAGTGCGGCGCCATCTTAACAAATATATACTTGGCCTAGCTTTGACCGGTTAGCATTGTCGCGACGTCTCAAATATTTATTATAATAGCGTACCTTTCTTGGATTAAGAGACTATTGTGAACGTTTGTAATCATTGTAAAATGAGCTGTCTGATCTTAACAGTAGTAAGATAGCATTTAAAATTTCATGAAATGCGGTGAAAACCCCGAAGTAAAGTAAGTAAGTTCGCCTGTCATTAAATAAATTAACATAATGTGGGATTGTTGTCCAGGATTAAGCACTACCACCACATTACCACCACCTGCATCGTGTAAAAAATATTTAAATTATGTCACACTCTCAATAAAACGTTTGGAACAATTAATTAATTTTGTTCAAAATTTGAGGCGATAACGTTAAATTTTCAATATCTCGTATAAAGTATTTGATCACAATTATATTTTGAGAATAGTAGTGAAATAAGTTCTTGAACTAACTGATCACACAATAAAACATTATTTTGCTTTATTGCATATTGTACATTATTACATACGCCAAGGAATATTGCTTGATATAATATTGACTTCTATTTGTGTAAATAGAGCAAACCCTCTTCGTATCCGCGTGTCCGCTGGTTTATAAGCGCAGATCAAAAAGAGTCGAATAGGCAAATATTGACTGTTCCAACTATTTTCTTCCAACAAAAATCGGCGGGGCCGCCTTTATCGCTTAAGCTTAAGTTTTAGAAACAGGCAAATCAGCCCAATATTGCTATTTTTATTCCTAAAATTGAATAATCTATTGCACGTCTAAATAATCATAATAAAATTATAATATATTTATTTATCTATTGTTTTAATATCAGAAATGGTTTGACCGGTTTGTATAATAGTTATATTGTAGTAACCTTCGGGTAACATTTAGTGTATATTTTATTTCAACTGGTACATAGGTTTTCTGATGTGAAGTAAATCGATTACAAGTATTTAAGTCACAATCGCGCACTAGTATCCGATGGGATATTGTTCGATGGGAAATACACAAACATAAAGCAGCACAAGCACCTACCTAATACCCGAAACACAAACATTTATGTCACATAAATATCTAACCCGGGAACCCTTCGCAAGCAGGCAACTGCCAGCTGGGCTACGTCGTTAAATGACTGCGTCCAAATTCAATGAAGAAACAATAATTTTTATCTCGTTCCAGTACCGGTTTAAGCTATAATCACGTTCTAATCAGGATTAATAAGGGTTAAGCGCTAAGTGGTAAAGGAAGGCTGCTCTCAGTTCCAGCGCGATGTAATCAGTGAAGCGCCGCTTATCAACTCGATCTCTTAAAGCAGTGGCTTTGGCCAAATTATTTTCAACCCGTAAATGGCATTAATTCTGGTAAACTGTCATGTACAAAAATATCAGAAAATTATGAATGTCGTTATGTTATTAAAAATTACTAGCAACGGTGTAGTGCATTATGGTGGAATGGAAGATTTTTTTTTACATCTTATAAGGTAGTGCTTGACAACAATCCCACCTGATGGTAAGTGACGATGAAGTCCTTGAGGTGTTGAGCGAACTAACTTAGATAAAGCCTATTCACTCTCCTCTTGAAGACTCCTACATCATACGTAGGCGGAAACACTGACGCAGGTAAAGTATTCCACTCCTTCGCGACACGCATAACGAACGACGAGGCAAACCGCTTCGTTCGGACCGATGGGATGTTCACAACGTACGGATGGATACCGGCCGTGCGTCGGGTTGTACGATGCAGGAATGGGGATGGGGGAATTATTTCAAACAATTCCTGCGCACACTCTCCAAAAAGTACCCTGTAGAAGACTGAGAGGCTGAGAGGCCGGTAAAAAAAATACCCTCTAAATTTCTTATCCTGTAGGAATTCAGGATATACAAGAAATAGTTTTTAATTAGATTTGATGTTATTATAAAGAGAAACTAAAAATCCTCTTGATTTTTAGCGGATCTTTATAAAATCCAAGAAATATTTTTTCTGTTAAAGATGGCTTACTTTCGATGATCCGTTTTAACGGATCCCTCGCTACTGGAGGTAATATTCACACAGCATTTTCCGTGGACTGCGCACTGAACCAACGTTTCAATAGTAAAAGAACTCAACATCCAGGAGAGACTGTCATCCATTGTGCAGACACGAATCCTCAAGTTCTTTGGACACATCACCCGTAACGAGGACGCAATAGAACGATTGGTGGTGCAAGGAAAAGTTAAGGGCAAGAGATCACGTGGGCGCTCTCCTACACGATGGACGGACCTCATAAAATCTGTGACGCACTCCAATATTAACGATTGCTCTCACTCCGCCAGAAACAGAGCTACGTGGCGATGTATTACAGAAAAAACCGTGACACGTGACCAAGACATGACCACAACCACTCTGCCAAGAGTGAACGACTAAGAAGAAGAATGTGAACGCGCCGTTACACCTAATCTCGAAAATGGTAGATTTTTTTTATTACACACACATAACTACTAAGGTACGTTAAAATATTTGTCATGCTAATAGTATATATTTTAGTTATGTATTATTTATTTTTTAGAGATTAATAGTGTGATATAATAATAACCAAGTTTCAGGCCCGCAATAATTATAATTATGGTTGCTAAGTACCTATCAACGTTCCTTTTACTGAACGCATCTTTTCATAAATCAACATCAAAGCATTATTATCTTTGAAGAGGAATCACTTGGCTGCCTCGTGATAATTCTTCGTTGATAAAATAACGAAATTAACGAACGATTTAAAAGGGTTGTCTGCGAAAATGCCAAAAAGATATGAAAAGGACTCACAATTTAAAATACGAGTAGGCATATGAATATAAAAATCTGTTACTGAATAAAAATAAATATACTTTTTTTATTTCCATTTTAAAACCATCACCAACGCGTTGCCGGCTAAGAAGGAAGCGATGGACCCGCTTCTTGAAGGACCTACAAAAAGAATGACTTGAAGGATAGCACAGTGGGAACACCGAGGTAGGAAGTTCGTTCCACAGTTTGCACGTACGTGGCAGGAAATGATGTGAAAACCAAACTGTGGACGAACGCCGGGTATCCGAATCCGAAGGTGGTTTTTGTGGAAGCTTTCTTTACTTCGTGACGTTTAACCGCTGATATTTAGTCGTCTGTTGTTCATCAAAATGCCTAACGACGTTTGAGAGATTTTTATGTTTTCAGAAATGAACTTGTACATCTAGATACCAAAACTTACATAATTTACTAAAGGATTTAAAGAATAAGAAGTTGAAAGCAGTCGTCTTACGTATTATTACAAATTGTAGTGTTTATTTTATGAGCTAAAGTGCCACAGCCCCACTTACACATCGCTTGTGTGAATGTTGTAAATTATTGTACAAAGACGGTATCTCTGTTTTGCATTCCGTAGACCTAACTCCTTAGCAGTCCCTTCAATCGGTTATATCCACGTTAATCTCAATGAGGTTGTAGGTTAATAGCTTAACTATCAATTCGAACGGTGTATTTGATAAAGTTTGCGTCTTAACCGATTAGATCAAAACAATCCCTATTCTGGAAATCGTATATAGACCAGGCGCCAGAGGTAGTTGAGTATACAAAATGTGAGGACCGGCAACTATGCTCAAATTCTTTTACTTGAGACCCTAAATAATAGAAAATCACATGTTGCCGGCAGCTGTACTGGTCCATTTCCCTTTCCCCCACCCACCCCATTTTTATAGGCTAATTAACGTTTATTTCATGCAAAAAAATTTGCATTTTCAAAATTTTGAATGATAACGAGTTCCGATTTTGGAGATTTCCTGTCAAAAAGGTACTTGCACTTTTTTGACAGCAGGCGCCAGAGGTAGTTGAGTATGCAAAATGTGAGGACCGGCAACTATGCTCAAATTCTTTTACTTGAGACCCTAAATAATAGAAAATCACATGTTGCCGGCAGCTGTACTGGTCCATTTCCCTTTCCCCCACCCACCCCATTTTTATAGGCTAATTAACGTTTATTTCATGCAAAAAAATTTGCATTTTCAAAATTTTGAATGATAACGAGTTCCGATTTTGGAGATTTCCTGTCAAAAAGGTACTTGCACTTTTTTGACAGGAAATCTCCTTGATTCATTTGAGAAATGTACCTGATTTAGTTACAGTATAAGCGCATTTTCTGAGAAAATTTACCATAGTAATGTATATTTTTTTTGCACCATCAGAAAGTAGATATTTCAACGAACAAAAAGCCTACCGACTTTAAAAAAAAAAAAAGATTTTTTCACGCGAGAATTTTCGATTGAAAATCAGGGTGCTTTTTCGATATTAAGTCAATATAAGGTGCAAAAATGAATATTTGAAAAATCAAAAAAATTACAGTGTGTTTGAGACAAAAAAAGGCAAGTTTTTACCAAATTTCGTGAAAAAAGAACAAATTTTTGAAAAGTTATAAATAAAAACCAAAAAACTTAGTTTTTTGAATTTTTCATATACATTTTGAGGTTATGTGAAAAAAAAGTTAAAACAAAAGTTGTAGATCTTTATATTAACTACAACTTTGCCATTCAACTTTTTTCCATCGGACTTGTAGTTTTTTCTAAAATCGAGATAATCCGTTTTTTTATCCTGAAAACCAACGTTTTACTACAGCCTTTTAATTACACCTTGTTAGGTAAAGCTTAGGCTTTTAGGCTTAGGAAAGGAAAGATGGTAAATTATACCCACGAGAAATGATGAACGAAACGAGCAACCACTGCCGGAATTGTTGATTCAACCCTGTAAATGTACGTTCAATTGTAAATAATGGCTGGCTCTTGTAAAAAGTTACATAGGCATTGATTGTATTTCGTTATGCAAATTCATAAATAACGATTGTCAAAATAAAAACAGATTGATTAGTACAATTTTTTATGATAATTATGTCTATGTCTTGATGTCTAAGGGGGCGGGGTGTAAAAAAAAATTGGACCAATATACCTCCTGGCAACATCCAGAATCATTATGTGCATGCTTTTCTGAGTTCAAAACCATTCACCGAATGCGGTCCTCACATTTTGCACACTCAACTCCATACAGCGCCCGGTCTAATAGGGGGAAAGCAAGTGATTGGCTTGTTTCGAATGGTCGTCGTGACAAATTGGATCCACTGGCGTTTAGCACAAAGCAAAAGACTTTTCTATCTTTTTGCGTTTTATGCGAAATGATTTTGTTCATCACATTTAGAATACTCACAGTCTGTGATACTTACATGGATACTTACATTTGACTGTGTTACGTGCACGTGCACGTAATTTTTTATTGTAACGCTTTTTATTAAGCTATTGCATAGCTTTTATCGCGGGCCTTGAGTGTGGGGACCGAATCCAGAAATTCCGTAACAAAAAAACCTAACACCCCCAATCAGCGCCATCTAGTACCTTAATACTAAGGTATGGTACGTATGTTTTCTACAAACTAGATGGCGCTGTTCTGATATAACTATATAACTTCCAATAATTATAATTGCATAAGTTGATAAAAAATGCTATGCAATAGCTTTACCGCGGCAGTCTCCAAGTGCCACATTTAATTATTATTATTCTATTGATTTTTTATACTGCTTCGAATTATTGTATTAGAAATGATAGCAGAGAATCGGGTCCCAATTATGACTCTACAAGGGGCTACCCTTGTTCAATTAAAACGGACTGCCAATAATTATGATAAGGGAAATGGGGATAGATAAAAAATATAGCCACCGAAGTGTAAATGAGATTCTAATGGTGGGCTTTACACTGTAAAATATATTCAGGAATGTAATGTATTTCTTTTTGAATATTAAGTACTTGGCAAAAAAAGAGGAAAATATAAGGCGAAGGAGAAGTTATTACTTTTTATATTTAGTTTCAAAGATATAGGTATATTGACATAGAGATATATGTAGGTCTCATATTGTACCGTTTCATATTGTGACATGAAACACTTTACAAAAGTTTATTGACCCTCAATGATACTTTACGTAAAAACCCTTACACGTACGTTTATTACGTATTATACGTTTAATGTGTGTATCTGTATATCGTAATGTGGCTTCGTAGCTAATAAACGAATTTACCGATATCATTTTCGTTTATTTGTTCAAAATGTCACATAATCGAGAAGGTTCTTAGCTTTATTTGAAAATTTAGTCAGCTGTCTAAGAATCATCAGTTTTTTCTAGTTATGAATGGCATAAGAGCAACATCGAGCAGGATTTGATCGATTTGAAAAGCTGTTATTTAACTTGCAATGTATGTATGTTTGAAATCGGCGGTCGAAGTCGTGGGGAAAAGCTAGTTGTTAATATTTTTATTTTAGGCATCTTACTTGTTCATCAAAATTTTGATTTCAGTTATTCATGTCAATTATTGGGAATTCCTACTCTTATCGTTACCGTGGCAGCGTTGCTATGGTTACCGTTAAATAGATTTAGAGGCTTGAGGTGTGAGATAAATTCTAACAGGCAGACAGATTCTAAAAGGCTCAGGACACCGATTCTCAATTCGTAGAGATGCATCTCTAACAGAGATATCTCTGAAAAACATGGTGGATCTCTAATGAAACCTAATTTCCTTATTCTCGGGAAGTCACATTAGAGATATCTCTGAGCCTTTTCTTTCGACATGCAACGTGTGGTCCGCAGCGTTCGAGATTGACAGTACAGTACAGTACAACGCAAATTTTGACCAATCACAATTGGTCAAAATGCAAGACATTTCAATCTCGAACGCTGCGGACCATACGTTGCATGTCGAAAGAAAAGGCTCAGAGATATCTCTAATGTGACATCCCGAGAATAAGGAAATTAGGTTCTCAATCTCGAACGCTGTACAACTTGATTGATTATGTCTGACTGACATGACATACAGCTGACATGACAAAGATGACTACCATGAATGTTTCTTTACACGGTATGCGACGGCTAGTCTTTTTGTTAAAATATGTTACAATGGTTTTTAACTGCAATATCACAGTTAATAAGTTATAACTATTCATAGATAGTTTAGAATGAATAATATAGTGATTGTTTTATACTTTTATATGATTTGAGTACTGTAAACCCATTTTTACGTGTAGTCGTGTTTTGTTGACTTGGCGTCGCTATAGTCTAGAAAACGGAACGAATATTTATATGTCTAATGGTAATGTCGAAAGATAAAATCTCTATTGTGGCCCAGAATTGCGTTTTTGGATACAATAGAGATTTTGCCAACATGTCTCGTAGAGATTGACACAGTAGAGATATGAAAAACTTAGAGATTATCTCTACAAAACGAGAATTGGGCTCCAGGTACCTCTTTTCATTGGATGAACGAGATGTTAAAAATAAAATAACATTAACGCCTACACAGCTACAAGATCGCCCTTTACAGCGAATGGCGTAGAAACATAATTAACACGTCACAGAAAACTAGCATACGATAAAAACATTCTACTCATAGATACGACAAGGAGATTGAATCCACATATTGATAGATAGATAGGTATCACTATAAAGGGCGGATCACAGCATCAACATACATACATACACATACGTATTATAGATACCTCCCTGTTTTTTTTTCTTTCAAAAAGAAAAATAATAACAATTTGACTACAATGACAAATTACAAACAGTTATTGCCGAAATTTCTTAGAACAAACATAGTTATATTAATAGGAGACGTTCGTAGCAGTGAACGATTAATTTGCTAGTTTTTATATAAATTTATGATTTCAAAATACTTCATGTTTTAGTAAAAGTTCTGTATTATAACTTTGCTAGGAGTTTAAGTGGGTCTTGCATTTTTTAGATGAATTTTAACTTAATAACCACGTACTGTGAGTTTTATAGTCGTGACATTTTTATTTCATACCTTTTATTCATTAATGGAGTCCTTCAGTATCTTTCCTAAAGATGATTGCGGCCAGGCCTGACTGCTCCATTCAGTACCACTGGGTGGAGGTCGGCTATAGGTCGGTCAAAATAATAATAAAAAATAATAATAAATACCCGGCAAAAGAGCAACTGTGTAACACAAAGAGAACAGTGAAAGAACTTTATATTGATGAATATAATAGCTACGTCTATAAAAAAATTTCCCTAGCTTACTTCTTTAAAAAATTAAATGTGGCACTCGGACACTGCCACACAATTATAATTATTAGAAGTTATATAGTTATATCAGAACAGCGCCATCTAGTTTGTAGAAAACATACGTACCATACCTTAGTATTAAGGTACTAGATGGCGCTGATTGGGGGTGTTAGGTTTTTTCGTTACGGAATTTCTGGATTCGGTCCCCACGCTCAAGGCCCGCGATAAAAGCTATGCAATAGCTTAAAAAATCAATCGTACCACGTAGCTGGACTACTATTTATCTAAAAAACCGCCACGCAGGAATATTGCCGTTATTTAATTGGGTGATACAAAGTCGTTGACCTCCAAAATAATTCAACGGATTGCCTAGCCTTTGCATCTTAGCAACCCCCCTTCACGACAAATTTTATTTAACCGTGACTTAACGCTTGACATGACATGTATATCCTTATATGTATAAGATGTTTAGAGCAAATAAGTTTTAATGATTTTATGTGATAATGAAAAAAAAAGCTTCATAAACATATATTTTTATATACCTAATACTGTTTATTATTCTATGTCATAGTATATTAAATACAGAGAATTGAAATAACCCAAATTTACACAGCATTATAAAAATAGAAAAGCCCCAACGATGTTGCCCCATTATTTTATTATCTAGCCACTCACTCTAATCAACAAAGTAATTAATATAATTGCTAAGGACAAAAACCAGCCAAGCACCAATTTGAATGATGACAGAGCGTTTTGTGTTTTATGTAATAGTAAAGAAATAAAATTAGTGTATACTATACATAACTGTTTTACAAAACCTTGTGAATACTAATTATATATTTTATCACTAATACGATTGCAAGCGCACGACTTTACAAAGCTCCTATCCTAGACAGAATACATTTGGACGAAGATAGTAGTCAGTTTTAAGAGCACAAAATTTTAGGTTTTCTTCTATCTTAGGCCCCTTACTCTGCAGACATTATTTTTTCTTTATAAAATAGATATTTATTCGTTCAATAAAGTAAGAGGTCCTTCACTAGCATTAGGAGTAGACATAATAAACATTAAATTTAATTATTCTTCAAATTCTTCATAAAATTAATTGAAATCTTAAAAGTAATCCCTGAAAAATTCTAATCAAACAAATCCTAAACAAACGCTAAGTTAAAGTAAAAGGGAAATGCCAGCAGAAAATTAATATGATTACTAAAAAGTTCTACATTTAATAAAAAGATTGAGATGAAAGTGAAAACTCGCACAAATACATTTCGTTAGTGATAAACTAAACATTTGCTCTTTCTCGTGCAAACGTTCGTACAACGGGCGTGTTCTTGCCGAAATAATTAATTAACTTTAAGTATAAGGAAGATTAAAATTGACGGAGCCGCTTATTTTCAAGGCAACGACGCAATGGCGAAATATCGTATTCACTAAATAATTAATAAAAATTAAATTAGGGAAATTAATAAATTTTTTCGGCTTTAATCGGTTTAGGTTTTTTGTGGGTGTTCTTTTATGAAATTATGTCTATGAACCATTCTGCAACACAATGCAACAATTTTGAGCTTTTTTATACAACCAAAAAAAGCTTATTTCACATTAAAATCAGTTTGAATAATTAACAGGTACACATTTTAACAGGTCTTTTTAAGATTTATAGATATAGGATTAATAGATATAGCGGCACTTAAAAGCCCTGAAAAAACATATAAAATGTTTAAAAAATTACATAAATTCAAAACTTAGACAAATTTATCAAAATGGCATGTGTTTTAAAAAGTTCGCTGTTTAACTCGCTATTCGCTATTTAATTATTCGCTAGCTAATGACTTTTTTGCCTCTTATGCAAAGTTTAAATTTACCTTTTTAGGAACCAACAATTTGTCATTCTTTCTATTGTTTGGACATCACAGTGTAATATCTCACTTTATTCATCATTCTCTGCAGCAACATTGTTAAGAAAAAATATAAGTATGTATTAACTTTGATTGACATTCTGTACCCAAAATTTTGGTATAAATTTATTGAAGTTCCCCAAAAAATGATAGTTGTCTGTTTTTTTATTGCCTACAAAGTCACAACACTATGATGACTTGATATGTGTAAGGTGGAGGTAAGACAATCAAAGTAATTATGCTATTATTGTCTGACTCTTGTTGCCTTGTGTTATTTTGTTGGATGGGTAACAATTACGGATATGAATGAATAAAAGTAAATTGTATACTCTAAGGATACTTTTGCGCCTATGCTATTAGAGTTAATTGATCTCTTTCGATAATGAACTATCACTTGATACTCGAACAAGCAATTCGTGACCCCCGGGGTTATCTAATGACTGACCGCTAATAGTAATTTGATAAGGAAAATGAGAGACATTCGAGAAACGGTCAATTTACGAAGCGGACAGCGTTATTGAAATAGGTCATGTAATTTATTAAGTCCTGTTAGGTATTAACAAGTCCAAATTCTCTTTTTTTAGATTTTTGTTTAGGTTAAGATACATCTTAACCTAGACAAACTTTCCTTTAGAAATTAACCGTGATACATGTTACTTATACAATTCGGTGTCAAAAAATATGTTAGCAAACAAATTCTCCACTTCCTCATTAGTTGGCAAAGCGTCAACAAAGTCCATATTTAGTATGCAAGGGTGGCGATGGTTTGCAAAACGCGGTATATCTGCTCCTTTTCTGAGTTTTACTTCAAAATGTAAACTCCAACCGCCTAAAATTGAGGTTATGTCATCACAATTGTGTTCGATTCGTGTTATGTTACCAGTTATTTCTAAAAGCTTGCATTTTGGCGCAATCTTTGTTTACGACACCCTGTATTGTTCATCCCTATTCTGGGATATAAAAAGGGTTATAACTCAGTGTTTGAGACTATGAACATTTTTATGAAGGTATGTTACGGTCTTCTTCTAGTAAACTTCAAAGGATAAAAGAATATTTTGCGAAAAATATAACAAAAAACTTTGTAACTCTAGCTACGTGGAAAAAACAAACGAAGTTAATGGGGAAGTTTTTAAAGAGCGACTTCTTTTTGCGACAAACTAATGTTAGTTGTATTTACATCGAATAGTTTTCGATAAAGTGTCATATTTCCCGTGAAATATTGTCTTTCTGGTGAGGGGAAGCATATTTCGTTATCTCGTCTTTGAATGAAATATAACGTCGATTCCTTTCAACTTTGTTATATTTATTGATTTATTGCACTATTATTTATCCTTAACTTAATAATAACCAGTTGACTGCTATTTTATTTGTGTAGGTAGTACTATAACATTCTTTAATAATTATAATTTAAACAATTAAATAAAAATTAGAGTAGATTCCAGTGACCTCAATGACATTCGACGATAACGTTTCATGACTGTATTGAAATTTCGATATTGAGTCCGACCTTGTTTTCAGTCCCTTTAATAAGATAACATTAAAATTTGTAATTACGTGGATCTACCAATGGATAAATTATATTTTCGTCCGTCGACAACAACACAATACACGACCTTATTATGACTATGCCCGTGCATTGATATACTCGCGAATTAATTAATTCGTAAAGACATATTATATATTACAAGTTTTGCTAATTGTTAAAAACGAAACCTTAGTAAAGCTTAAAATATTCTTACGGTATAATGTTTTTACAATAAATGGGGCCCAGAGTAACTCGACTACACGTTAAGATGACGTACAAATACATCTTATATATATGTATATAAAATTCTCGTGTCACAATGTTAGTTACCATACTCCTCCGAAACGGCTCGACCGATTCTCATGAAATTTTGTGTGCGTATCGAGAAGGTCTGAGAATCGGCCAACATCTATTTTTCATACCCCTAAATGTTAAGGGTTGTCCACCCTAGAATTTTATTTTCATTTTTAGTAATTTTTTTTTGGTTATTTTTTATTGGTGTGTCATAAAAAAATACACATAATCCCATGTTTACCCCAGCAAATTTAAATCGCGCTTTTTGTATCTACATATATGGCGGAACAACGTTCGCGGGGTCAGCTAGTATTACTTCTAAATACAATGACATCAGTTACAACTGTTAATGTTTAGACATATTAATTCAAATATTTAGATTCATGATTTTTAAATCCTGATTAAATTCCCTAAACCTATTCAGTGGCGAGCCCAAAGCGTCAGTTTGACTTATGCTGGGTTAGATTTTATTATTAAGTTGTGTATCTTTAGAATTTATATAAGACCAAGTTTCACGTCAATATGATTTTTACAATAATAAAATAAGTCAATTCTGAAAAAACCTAATGTTTGTTTTGACTTGAATATCGACAGATTATCACCTCATAAAGTAACATCAGATTAAAGAGTTGGACAAAGGACGGATAAGTGCATCCTCGGATTTGTTTCTTGGTCAGCAACGCGTTGGTAATGCCTTCGGCGTCACTAATATCGATGGGCGGCATGGACGTGGGTAAGGACATTTACCATTAGGTGTACATAAAAAATGGCTTAACAACTGAGTGACAGACAGTTCATTTTATATACGTAAGCCTGCAATATTAGCTTTTAATTACTTACTGTAATTACTTACTGACAATTTGAAACGAATATCGGGATTAAGGACCTTTGAAGAGCTCAAATAATAATAATTATTTCATAGTACATAACGCTATCTTAGATATAACCATATTATTGTATAGTAATTTAATGATAGCAATTATTCATCGTCCCTACCCGGAATAATTATGTTACGTCGAAGCTACGCGTCATGTTTCATTAAAGGAAGCAAGTTGTTCACTAATATCGACGACATCGCGTTATTGATAGCTAGACGGCAAGTAGCTACCAAATTATAAAGTAATACTCGTACGTTTCACATTGATTTTAGTTGCTAATAGCAACCGCCCTTCGCTTTGTGAAGCCATACGGTCCGCGACGAAACTATAGCACAATACACATTTTTCAGTATGTTTTCATTGTTTTCGACTTTATGTTATTGTTTTTAAACAACCACTAGATGTCGCTTTTGGTATTAAACGGGCAAATTTTTTAAAAGATTCCAAACGTACCCAGAAACTTAGTTTTTGTACCTATTTCATGGTGAAATACATATGTATATCTAACGAAGGTTGTCATAGAGATGTTAGAAATAGACAGTTATTGTTTATTTATACGTTACGAGTTATGACCAAGATCATGTCCTCCGATCGGTGCGGCAAAACTATAGCACACTGCAGTTGAAATACAGCATAAAATTTAAATATTAAATATGTCTCAAATAGCGAAATTGTACAAAGATGAAGAAAAGTTATCATGAATTATTTCAGACGAGCTGTGCCCGCTACTTCGTCCGCGTGGAATATAACAAAAAAGCTAAAATAATAAGCCTAAGTTACTCCTTATGACATCAGCAATCTGCCAGTGAAAGTCCCGTCAAAATCGGTCCAGCCGTTCCAGAGATCAGCTTAAACAAACATACAGACAGACAGAAAGACAGACAGACAGACAGACAGACAGACAGACAGACAGACAGACAGACAGACAGACAGAAAATATGTTATTTTGGTATATGCACCGTGTATACATCCATATGCATTTAGTAAAAAGCGGTTATTTTAATATTAGGTACAAATAGACACTCCAATGTTATTTATTTGTATGTACATATAGAGTATAGATACGTAAGTAAATGATATAAAATATCTAGCAGACTGACTGTGAAATACTTATATACACATTTATATCTGCAATAGCTATATATAATATTCTGATTATTTAGTAACCTAATAAATTAAAAGTAAAAAAACTTCTTAAAGCAAGCTTTTATTTAATTGCGCTCTAAAGAATAAAATGAACTTTTCCTTCAAAACTTTTGCTATCAACTTATAACGTCATGACACAATTTATCCTGTTAATATTATAAATGCGAAAGTTTGTATGGATGTATGAATGTTTGTTGCTCTTTCACGCAAAAACTACCGAATGGATTTTACTGAATCTTTACAATAATATAGCTTACACATCAGAATAACACATAGGATATAAATTATAAAGATATAGCGTGAATTATCCAAATATATAATATATAACGAAATCTTTTCAAACCGAAGGAATAAGTTTCCCGAAGCGAAGTGAGGGCGGGTCGCTAGTATGATATAAAAGCTTGTCGCGCGATTTGAGGACTTTTTAAATATAAAAATCAATCAGATTATGATATTTAAATTACAAATATCTACATACCTACACAGTAAGTATGACGACAAAATCGTGTAATGACGTTTATAAAAGTTTAAAAGGTTATTTTATTATTTTATAATTAATCAATCGCAAGTACACAATCGACATAAGCAACTGCAGACACCAGTTGGATAACTGCTATCTAGAGTTACAATTTCTTAAGCGCTTTTGTGCATTGGAGCGCACGATAAGTCGACTTATTTTTTATGTAAATAAGCAACACACAAGTCTCCTTACGTTATGTGGTCACCATGGCCCATGAACATCACCACCAAAGGTCACCGATGCATTGCCGGCTAAAAACCTACATTACTTCTGGTTGAAATCGATTACAGTAGGTACTACTCATTATGCATGCGCGCCTCATTCGTATCGCGAGTATTTTTCCTTTATTCAAATTCTGTATGTAACGAACTATCTGAACCAGTCTAACCATATGTATAGTACGTGCAAAAGCCAAACCGAAACTTAATATTAACCGTACGAAGTGAGGTACGATAAAACGAAAACCATTGCCGCCAACTTTTCTCTTTGCACAAAGTTTGTAATGTGAACAGAGGCTTGGGCGGTTTCTCTAGGGACACCGTACATACATGTTTAATGGCATCCTAGAGAGGTCAAGAGTCCGACTGCGAGTGAAGCAGTGAATACATTACAAGCACTCGTACCTACTCAGTGGATTCGCGTGACAGCCTCTTACCGAGTTTGAGGAAGTAACGTCCCGTGGACAGATAGTTTGTTGCTGTCTCTCAAACAAATTAATTGCGATTAGTTTAGAACAGTAACGACAGGAAACAAACTTTTGTGAAAGGTTCGCTATTTGTGTTCCAAATATCTAATATTATTTGAAGTTATGATACTAGAATGAATCGATATTCAAATATCATTGGATAGTAAGCTAAGCTGCTTTTTGTCGCTTTTGAAATTTATAGGTTATTGTTAAGTTATAGGTAGGTACCTAAATTATAAAACATAATTTGACACGATTACTTACCTTTAGGTGGATTAATATGAAGTGCGCTTCTAAACAGGCTCTCCTCATCATGCCAGTCTATATTTCTTCTTAAGGTACGACCACTCATGGCCGTAAGGTATATAAGCAAAGTAACAATAAAAAAATTGTGCCGTTTTTCACTTTTGTGCCATATTCTTGACAAAGTTCCAGCTCCCAACCCGAGAAGTAAACAAAACCCCACACTAGGAATATATAACACACGTTCAGCTACCACAAACCCAACGTAGAACAGTAAATTGGTAGCAGGCACGAACGGGAGCACCATAAATGCCGTAAATGTTATGATCGCAACTTGGGGACTACGGTATTCATACTTTGGAGGCGCATGTGCCCTAGATTTACTATGTGCCGCAGGGCATACGCAAGCGGAATGGTGTAACATCGTATTGTTATTGTTCATTGCACGGCAGATACCTGTATGCTCTTCAGTAAGTAAATGTTTACATCCACTGCATGGACACAAACTTCTCTTCGAAGAAGCATTCTCTTTGAAAGGTATAATGCCTTTTCTTTCACTGCAATCTTGTCCTCTATTGTAATGCTTGCAATTATTATTCCATTTCTGTTTGATCTTGCCATTTTGTTTTTTGTAATACTTCACTTTCTTGTCTTGACGTTTCTTTAGTTCATTTTTTAGGGCTCTCAACGTCACTTTAGAAAGCGCTGCGTAGAAAATGAACGAGGAGCAATTTCGGATGTCGAATAATGTAGTAATGCGTGGGATAGAATCCATGGACCAGTCGAAACTTAAGTGAAAAGGGTACAAAAGGAGAAAAAAGTTGAACACGGGGAGATAAGTAAAGGTGTAAATCCTTGTAAATAAGGAAGGGTCCCGGGATGTCGGATTGTCGGCCGCAGCAAATCCCGATGGAGTTCCAGCGAGTCGTAACCTCCAATATAGCAGGACGAAGCCTCCGGTACTTAATGCGCAGATACTTCGCCATCGATACTGTAACAAAGAAAAATATAATATTAGCTTACTGAATGGCGTTTACAAACATAAAGGTTTACATTACATAAGGTTTGTTTAATTTGCGATTAATTCTAGCTACCCTCCAATTACCAACATGTTACTGAAGTGAATTTGAAGCGAAAAATACATATAAAACGTCTTTATCTTCAAATTGGTTTTCCACAAAGGAAATGGCGTGAGTAATTATTTGGTACCTACGTTAACCTACACTGACTTTAATAGCGTTTTGCTACGAATTGTGTAGCGTTGCAATCATTTAAGCTAGATGATGATTACATTGAACTAAACCATTATTAAGTTTTGGGGTTAAATGGAACGTCATCGCAGTAATACGATATTAACCAAACCAACCAACAGCAAGTCATCAACCAACTTTGAGTCTTTTTATTTCATCAAAAAACCTGGTTGTAATTTTGTTTTTATTATTTGTATATAGTTTGTATTTTTTGTATTACGATTGTATTGTTATAACTTCTGTTATAAATAATAATAAATTTATTTCAGAAAAATTAATGTATTCTTTTAAATCATTGACATATGATATTTTTAAATGAAGAATTTTCTTAGTTTCAAATCTATGTACCTATAAACAACATGTTTCGCTAATTGTTCTTATAATAAAGAAGACTAGTGAAGTACCTACACGACAAGTTTCTTAAATACTAACGGGTATTCACGATTTCTATTATTTATACCGATATTTCGACTGAATTGCATGCTTATTGGTCATGGCGGAGTCACCGCAGTCGAACGGGGGGAAACTTTTGTCAGTTGACACTTGACAAACACTAATGACAAATACATAAGTCTGTCACTTGTTCATTTCACGTTTCTTGGCACCATCATTATCACGACACACAACAGTAGATAATAATGATTCAATGATAATAATGATAACGTTTATGATTTTTCCTGATATGTCTAAACATGCAATTGAATATAAGGAAATACAATGGGGAAATATTAATATAAATAATTAATGTCTACAGTTCCCGTTACAGTAAAATGGTTGGTGTCTGCTATTATATAAGTTTAACATCAAAAGTTTCTTCAATTTGAGGTTTTAGCACCAATTTAAATGTTCATGTCTAATAGTTTTCAAGCATTAAAACTAATGTTTTTAGTGTCGGCACTTTGCGAGAACTTCGTGCCTCGAGTTTGATTGATCACCACTCAGAAAGAATTCGTTAATATCTGTCAAGAATTTACCGCAACTTCCAGAGTATGGTAATTTTTGCAACAGTTTCGCCAAATTATATTATAAATAATGTGTCCTGTGGGCGATAATATTCAAATTGCTTTTTTAATTTGGAATACGTGGCTACTTTAACATGAAGTTTGAAGTTAATGGACTACTTAGAATAATTGCACTATATTCTAAGATATATTCTAAGACTTATTTTTAACCAAATTCTTTACACAAAATAAATTGTACATAAAACTTATTTATTAACTACAACGCTCCCAATTGTTATCGAGCAGTCAAAGACTGACATGAGCAGTTGACTCTCGAATTTTGATAGACATTATTATCCAGAAATTTCAAGTTTATTAGATATCCTATCATTGTAAGATCACTGCAGCACCACATCGGTAAAAACAAAAAAAGTTTATCCTATATTTTTAACAATAAATGGATACTAGTAGTTTAACTATTTACATCGGATTGAGTAAAATAAGATACTGTAGAAAACGAAAAAAAAATGTGCAAAAAAACAATATTTAAAACGAGTCTATTCAGAAACCGAATAAATTCCTAGTAACCTCGATGTAACAGAAGTACTCGTAATATAGGCCAAGTCAAATCCCCCACAGAGTTTCAATCACCTACACCAATCTAACACGAAGTAGATCGTAGGTAAAACACTGCGAGATTCTCCAGAGAGCCCCCGTTCTATTGCTTACCTTTAATTTGTAGCTGTCGTTGTAACCTGGGGAAGTGAACTAGTTCATATTGATGAAAATAATAGAATATTTTATGCTTAGGTTACATCTACCAGAATATTGATTTATGTTATCTACATAATTATATGATTACTTAAATAAATGACCGCTTATTCAAAAACTAAATTTACTTTGACACGATATTCAAGCTTCATAATAAGAAACAGTATCGATGGCTCCTAAGAATACTGAGTCAACTGTACTTTTAAACACTTTACAGGACGGCGATTATAAGAGATATAACTAAACTAGAATACATAGGATAGAACACAGTTAAATAAATTGAAATGTATTTTAATTACTGTAATTTTTAACTGTGTTATTTAAGTTTATAAAAGTACCTACAGTTGACTCAGTATACTTAGGAACCGTCGCTATATAATTTACAGGTATGTTTTTGCCATCAACGTGACTGTAATCTTCAGGTTGGTTTATTTAAGGGTTACGTAGAATACCCCATATTATTATTATGCCGGTGACTACCCAACCTTTCCTGAACGCCATTCATTTGAAAACGGCGAGTATTTTAATCTATTAAAGGCGATATTATTATGAGAGTTCAGTTATTTATTGCCGTAGGGGTAAAATCGACACGAGTCGGAGTACTCACTGCCGGCTTGTTAGTTGTGGGAAATCCAGGAAAAAGATTTATGGAGGTAAAGTCGCGTCCCCTTTCTGACCTGGCCCAAGGGACGCCTTGCGTGGAACTAACGATGCCGTGTAGGAATTGCTAGGCCAATTTACACCACCAGTTAGAGAAATCTCCGAATATTTTAGGGTTAAGCTATATTCATATAGTGAGATTAATAGTAATTGCAGCTTAAAGGAATAAAATACAATAATTATCGGTGTGTAATATTGTTCAGTTAAGAGTTAATGGCATAATAATCATACATTTGTTATATTAATAGGCAGCTAACGAGTAGACGAGCCTCTTGATGGTAAGTGGTGGACATCAGTAACACTAAAAGCATCACCGCTGTATCAGGTCAGGAAAGGAATTAAGGAAGAAGAGCGAAGAAAGAAAAATACATCCAGTATTTTCTTTCTTCTTCTTTCTTTCTCAACGTGACATGGGAACACTGCTTCCTAATATTTTTACGGGGATTTGAGAAATGCTTAGAAATGTTACAAAATAAAATTACATTATTCCTCCTTGTAATAAGTTTACTTTTTTCTACTTTTGGATATTTACATACATGCACAATTGTACAGAGTCACCAAGCTAAGCTGCAGACAGACAGACGAACGAAAGTTCAAACGGATGCATAGGCCGATGGATGGACTTACGGAAATGGTACCTTTAGGTTCTTTATTGACCATAGAATCCTGAAAAGAAATACTATATACAGGCAAGCTCCAAGATAAAATTGTAAGGAGTAATCAAACTTCTTGCGATAGTTTCTCGCTGACAAAGTTTCAAGATACGAGACAGCTCTCGAAAAACAAACCTTTGTAAGTATCTTGTGAATGTTCGCTTTAAATTTAGCTTCCTCGTAGCAAATTACGACTAGTGTCAAACCTAAAATGACTCTGTTTTTGTTCCCTACTCTGTCTAATCGAACTACCATTAGTTTGTGGAACGGGAACCGAACCTCAATGAATTAACTTAATCTAAGGCGTGTAGCTAACCTAATCTAGTGTGTAGCTGCCCTAATTTACAGCGGATAGCTGCCTCCACATCTCCATAATAGAAATAGTTTACTCTCGAATTTGAGGCTATAATTTTAAATTTATTTTCATCGTGGCCTGCGTTTACATTCTAATGTAGTAAGGCTTAGTGTGAACATTGTTTTAATTGTTTCACAATGAAACTTTGCATTTCATTGATGCGCAAATACCAGAATATCAGAAGTTCTTTCTTGGAACGAAGTTTCATTTTATACCATTGTAGCACAGTCGGCTTTTGTTCTGATTGAGTAAGTAAAATCAGAACAAAATACGTCATCACTATAAAATATCCCTTTACAATTTAAATATACCTACTTCGATTGCCTTTACATTTTTTGTCTTCCTGATACACATAATGATCCCTATTTATATTAAATTTCCGGTCTTTAATAAACATAAAACGGAACAAATAATGAATGTATTAGTATGTATAATCGATTACAATTGTTGGGTGACACATTTGCAGTAATTCCCAGGCTTAATTTTAAAAAGGTATGGTAGATACCTAGTACAACAACTCTTCATAAAGATGTTTTTACGAATCAACTGTCACTTGAGGCAATGTATAACCTTGTCAATAGTTATACTTAAAGGGACGTTGACTATCCTGACTCGATCATTTTATTCATCGAAGGTCTTGAGTTAAATTCTTGATGTATGAGTAAGGAAATCAGGGCTCGATTACAAACAAAGTCCTTTACATTTGTCCAGTAAATTTTATAATCGTATTACGTTTGAATAATAATATCGGAATTAACAGAATGACAGATATCTCGGATTATATATTCATATCACGACGTTCCACCAGAACGCCTAAGGATCATTCACAACCGGGTGACGGATCTTCTCACTACCGCCGCCATGTCGTTATTGCCTTATTAGCCCCAGTATTACGTCAGTTGTCAAAGTTCTCGAGATATTAGCGCCTTTCGATTGCTCCGTCATACATTAAAACAATAATGTTTACCCATTGTTATGAACACTACCGTCATTATTTTCGTTTAGGATTCAGTTTTCACGTGACGTTGCAGTTCTAAATCCCCTCATTATTGTGCTGGTTGAGTTACGTAATGCTGCACTCGTCGCGTGTTTGCTGATGAGCTTCACTCAATCCATGCGGTACCCACTTTAAAAGGTTTTGGATCCAATTTTGAGGCAAATGAATTCAGATTGTTCTTTCACTTTCTCCGCTGCTACACGGTTTATGGTTATTTCGATTTCACTATCATTTTCAATTCATTCTTATCGATTTGCTTAGAGTATATATTACGGTAGTACCGTAATTTAAACTCTAAGTCGATTTGTTTTCCATTTATGGAGTTTGTTTTTTAAATATAAAGTTCCAGAGGTAAATTTACAGTTTGTTAAATGCAAATATAATAAATTTTTCTCAAATTGGAACATTGTGCAATATTTTAATTGTTTCATAATCCTGAACATACCTATAACACCGCAATTGAAATTAATTTGCAATTATACCAAAAAAAAACACTTTTCCAGAAATTTCTCGGCTTATTTTGAAATAAATTTGAATTAATAACAAACACCAAAATCGGTAATGTTATAGGTTAGAGCGGAATATAAATAACTCATCGTAAATTATGCAAATTAAACTGTGATTATTAGAATAATTACGTATTTTGTGGCCACGCATGGATCTACTCGCATGGATCATGGCTACGTACCTATGTATTATGTTAATTATGTACATGTCCGTGGCACATTTATTAAAAAGATTGTTAAATTTTTACGATATAACACGAGGTTAGACATCATAGAATAACTGGAATAAATCGTTAGACGACGGCCCTCTCGACCCGTATTTTGTTCAAACACTCAAATTTCCCCAATCAAATTTTGGTACGCGGCATTATGTTTGTATTCATACTCACAGAATAGGTTTTGAACGTGGTGCGATCCATTTGTATGACTTTAAATTAAAATATTTTTTTGCCTTTGTGTTCAATAAATTAGCAAGCAAGTCTAAATCGTCACAACTTGCCTTTTCATCTAAACTTACGTTTAATTTATTACTTTTCTCAGTATGGACTTTTGACTCAACAATGAAAATAAATCTCCAAATATACCAACGACTGTCTATTCAGCTAACTATGCCTTGAAGTCAAAACGAAAACTAGTAAATGAAACAAACGAGCATCGGCCTAGACGTCGGCACGGTGCTTATCTGGATAATTTACTGACCGACAGACATTACCATCCACGCCTCGCAAATGCCAGCTCATTTGCCAGTCTGTTTGAAAAAACCCACAGCTCTAAGTACTAACGAATCGTCATTTAGAATGCCACCACTGAGCTCGACTACACAAACTACGATTGAAATTCAACCACCTAATCCATCACGAGTACTTTTCATACATTACCGAGTTGCAATTGCATCTTGGTCAAATATAGGTATGCACATATTTGAGCTAATCTTGCTGATTAAGAAGCCGTTTTTAAACAGAAATTGTGTAAGTTTATAACATGTTTTATACATAACTAGCTGACCCCGCGAACGTTGTTCCGCCATATAGATTCTGAATGATTAAAGCGCGATTTAAATTTGAGGGCCGGGGGTAGGGAAGTGAAAATTATGCCACCATAAAAAAAATTAAAAAATTGAAAAAAAAAATTTTAGGGTGAACAACCTTTAACATTTAGGGGTATGAAAAATAGATGTTGGCCAATTCTCATACCTACTTGATATGCACACAAAATTTCATGAGAATCGGTCGAGCCGTTTCGGAATAGTATGGTAACTAACATTGTGACACGAGAATTTTATATATAGGATATTCTACTGTGTTGACCAGTATGAATGGGATGAACCCATTAACGGCCTACTATAGAGCATGGTGCTCATAATTAAAAAGGCCCAGCTTACTCAACCTTGCTGCTGAGTGGCCAACCCAAATGTCAGTTGTGTTTATGTTGCAAGACTAACATAACGGTAAAAACTATGACCGACGGTTTAATGAGGCCTCTGAAGCACCGAAAAATTTGCTGTGGTCACCCATCTAACTATGGACCTCGCCCGCAGAACAATAAAGGGCTTTGAGCGCTTTATTGTTCTAAATAATGTAGCTTTATTAACCACGGCCAACCGCATCGTATGCACCTTAAGTAATGTCGGGTGCGGTCGGGGAAGCCGGGACTTGGATGGGTGATCGCTTGCGGTAATACAAGCGCGTCAGTGTCGCGGTAAGCATATACAGCAGTCAGTGTCGGCTGTTATTATTCAGGTGTACAATACAAATACAAAAATCGACTTTCTTTCTCTCTATTTTTTCTTGGCCAGCCACGCCGCAAAAAACAATCGGAGGTCAGTGTTGCTTTGGTCACTGATCCATCCACACAGGTCAACCATCCGGTGTCTGGTCTGCTCGTTTACCTGCTACTTGCTTAAAAGGTCTTACTTAGTACCCACTATTAACTTAGGTACACATTGGACTAGCATAGCGACTACACTAATGCTATTTCTCCTCGATACTAACGCTCCAGGCTTTCTCAATTCCAAAGATACCAAGTTTATAAACTTGTGATGTAGCGTAAGCAACATATCCACGTCTTTTATTTCTTATTTAATTTCACAGGTATAAAGCTTTTAGGAACAAAATGCCTGGAAAATAAAATGTCGCCGCTGAGATACTTTGCCATGAAGCCATAAAGTCACAGTGCCGAGGGGTCCATTAACTTTAATACCATTATAAGTATATGACAAAATCTGTGCAACAGGGAAAAGCTTTTTAATTTTTAGCAAGTCTGCAAATAAATTATTTTATTATAGTTTCTCTTTACTTTCTTTATGAACTGTGAAAAAAACTTTTTTTACCTAAAGTTGTAGGGGCCAAATTTATGCGTAACGTCAGTAATTTTAAATTATAAAAAACGCTATACTTACTCGTAGTTTCTTTGTCAAGCATGGTTATTACAATGCAAACAAGTAATCGTCAAGAAGGCGACTTAGGTAATTATAAAATTACATGACTTCAGGTTAGAACATTTCGGCTGAACCAATCAATACAATATCTCAATTAGTGTGTAGTCCGTAATTTATTTTATAAATTTCGAGCATTTCAAAACTTATTCAGTGACCTTCGTATTTAATTGAAATTATTTATTTTTTCAATAACATCCCAATTTACGTGACACAAACGGATCTTTACGTTCAATCATTTAAAGTTCAGCCTTGAAATTATTGAACGTAAAGATGGGTAGGAGTTCAGACTCCTACGTAGTTTACGTTACCACGTATAAAGATTTGCAGTTCTCCGTTGTCTGTGAAGAGTTACTTATGTAAGTTCGACCCGAGTTCCGTATTTTAATTTTAATACTCAACAGTAACAATGCTACTGAGTAGGTTCTGCTAAGATTCGGTAAATTTCGACTCATTTGTATAGGAACCTACCAATTATTTATTATTCGTAGTATACAACCTAAAAATACTTTATATTTCGTCGTTGTAAATACCTCTTTTTTATTGTCTTTTTTTATTGTTTATCGTAATTGTTTAAATTTTGTTACTTAATTCACCCAATCGCAAAGTATCGATTAAAGTATGTTTAATACATGAATACTAATCTAACTACAATCTATGCTTTATTACTTGGCACGGGCAGGATTTATTTAAATTATTTTCAATAAATAAGTGGTAATTAATTATGTTTTTTGTATTTTCTACAAAATGATAATTATTTTCTAGTCATTTCAGTAACAAATACCTCCTAAGTAAAACATGAATAAAATTTAACGTACCTACTCGTTAGTAGAGTAATTTATTATTGAAAAATTATTGTATTAAAGGAATGTGTGATACCGCAACGAAAGATCTAAACAAATATCATGAACTAGTAAATGGGGCTATACAACGTGATTTTTAGTCCTCGACATATTGATAGGGTATTATGATTAGGGATTGGTACTCAGTATTCGATTCTCATTCCAAATATGTAATTAAAAAGGTGCTTAAAATTTGACGTAATTATCCATTGCAAACCCATAATTTGGACAAACTGAGCGATAATATGTATAAACTACTCCACTAAAGGTAATTAACCCCGACACGACATTCACATTCCGAGTATTTTTAGATAATTTTGATTGCCATTTTTTAAATAATTATCGTGTAGAATTTTGACTTTATATCTTTAATGATTACCATGCCAATTTTTTTAATCATGATTTTTTAATCATAGTTTAGTATATCAAATGAAATAAAAATCACCCTGTATAAATCCACCTGAAGTCTAGGTGATAAAAATAGCTATTGTAACAGTTGCCTGGGAGATATCTCTGTGTTAGTGATAAGGCCGCCAATTGTGTTTTAGTTCCAAAACTTTCATTGTTGCCTTATTATTGTGTACAATAAAGATAATAGTATTTATTCTACTGTATTATCACAGCTGATTTTGCGGTATAATTATTATAATGTAAAGTGTTACTGTGGTTAAAGCAATATTATCTAACTATACGCATCCAACCATTGAATGTGGTTAACTTTACCACAATACTAAAAAGAAACAATAATAATGATCATACCATAATTTAAAAATGCAAATGTTTAAATTATACTCGTACCTACGTTAATAGGTACTGCAGAATGTTAAGTTAATTTAAGATGCTAATTTTGAATAATTTGTAACTGAACCAATTTTAATGTATTTCTAGGTACTCGTAAACATAATAAATATCCAAAACATCTTTACTATTATCACAAAAATACAACATATTCGCTACACAATACTTTAAAGCAAAGGCTTTAACCAGTTTAAACTATAGTACTTACTAGAAGGAACTTTGCTTACGCCACGGCAAGCCAGGTAAGCGCTTTAATTCGAATCACGTGCTAGGACCGGCAAACAATATTACTAAGGGGGATGCTGCCCCTAACTTTCCTAGTTACAAAATACTCATTATAACTTATTAAAGAATGTTAACTGTAACGATTTAAAATGATTTAGGACCCAATTTCCGAAGTTGTGCTCAAGTAGCCACCTTGGTTTATTTTAACGTAAATACGGCCCTACATGCTAGTTAAACGGTTGCTTTATTTGTATAGGTAGTTTTTCAACAAATTATAACCTAATTATATAGGTGATCGTGTTTAAAGATGTCAATTAGGTTGTTTTTTGCTTAATTGGCTGACAAGCGAGAACACGGGCCACCTGATGGTAAATACCACCCACCAGCTGTGAATATCCGTCATCAACAAGGCACCATCAACTTTCACTACGGTAAATTCCAGAGAAAGGTTAGTAAGTTGTTTGGTTGACAAATCTTTATATATAACTAGCGACCCGCCCTCGCTTCGCTTCGGGAAACTTATTATCAAGTGCTTAAATATAAAGTTTCATGGTTCTTTAAGAGATGGCGCTAGGCGTTCTTATTCTTTAAGTTAGGAAGGTTCACCCCTAGATGGCGCTGTGCTTAAAACTCGAAGAAATCCCATACAAACTTTCAACCTTTATTTCAACCTCTTCATCCCTTTTTGTCGCAATAAAAGGTAGCCTATGTCCTTTCTCAGGGTCTAAAGATTGTCTGTGTCAAATTTCATCAAAATCGGTTGAGAGGTTTAAGCGGGAAAGCGACACAGACAGACAGACAGACAGACAGACAGAGTTACTTTCGCATTTATAATATTAGTAGGGATTACATATAATTCTTGTGTCCGCGTGTATGCCACTAAACTCCTTCTAACTAAACGATTAAACGAATTTGGATGCAATTTGTGTGTTATTAAGTGGGTCTCTGAATGGTTAACATTCACAATTAGAAGCTATAGGTGGCGATGTTTTAGAGGGAGATTGGAGACATCAAAATGCTGCCATTGAAAAAATTATTGCATTTGATGAGCATTTCTTACCGGATATAAAAAACATAAGGTCTCTCTATTAAAATATAAAATATGTTTCAGAGCAACGTTTGCCAGGTCAGCTAGTAATAATATAAAGTACATTCTAGAGGAAAAGCGATAGTATGACAGGTGGGTAAAAGGTAAAGATCTATCTATGAGTATCGTTCGGATTAAACTAGGTGGTCCATAATCCAGTGACCACCAATAAGAGGACCTTGGTCCCAAGATCTTGTTCGTTCTTTAGCAAGATACATTATGGACAGTGGCAGTTGCCTTAAACTTAAAGATGTATAATCCCCCTTCCTACAATTCAATTATGTTAAAAGTTTCCGGATTCAGCGGGGACTAAATTTTAAATCCCGAACTTTTTTGGTGTTGTTCACGTCAGTATTAACAGTGTTACGAAAGTTCATAGCCCTAGGGCATATTAAAAGCCGGCGCGCTGGTGTGCGTAAATCAAGTAAAATGTAAATTGCTACGTGACAAATAATCGCAACGTGTACTGAAAGGAGCACAATATGTTGCAGTTATTTGCATTAATGGTCACGAATCTCAACTGTTACTGTCACATACTAAATGTTACAATTTTTGTTATAAGTTATGGTCGGTGTAGCAGACGAGCCACCTGCTTGCAAGTGGCAACACCGAAGGCAACCCCGATGCATTAACTACCAAAAAAGAAGAAGATGAAAAAAATAAAGATAGTACTGCCTCTTAAGCTTCCAACCGGAACACAAGTTGTTTGGTTGATGGCTTTTTACATAAAAATATTATAACGCAGTAAAAAAAGTTTCTTAAAAATCATGATATTCGTAAATATCGTACATTTATAAACTGCTACAAGTACTTAAAACACTGAACATATTATCTCCAACATCTGATAAGAATTCAGATCTAAATATTCCACAATTCGAATACAATGAGGTGTGACTAAATAATTTCGCGCTTTGAATCGGATCAGTGAACCACATCGGAATATTTAACGATCCTTAGCCCACACGCTCAACTTCGGCGCGAATATGTCGTGAAGGATTACCTTTGTTTGTTCCTCACAAAGTACAAAGCGTACAACCTATTGACTTTCTCTGTGACTGTAAATAATCGGTTCGCTTTTATTTACTGAATGGACCTCACACAGATGAACAAAGAGGAAAAATACCGACTGGTTTTAAGCTGACAATGGTAGCACACAACCTACGTAGTCACGGTGAAAATGGATAAGAAACCTAAAAGAATAAATAGCACAGATTATATTATCAAATAGGTATTAGTTAAATTGACAATATTTTGGTAAATTTTCACTTCCGTTGAGTGACTTATAAGTTCCTAAGACGAAATAAATGATTATAATCTGAACAAAGAAGTTTTTTTTAGAACACAAAAGATTTGAACTGACGGCGTTCCAGGCCAGTGGTAAAGTGACATGTGGCTCACCAGCACGGCAATCGAAACCTTTTATTACTGGTAGGTATGTATTTAACCAGACAGATAAACAAAACTCATCATAGATTTAGAATAATGTCAAAATCAATAAAAACCTATTTTTTTAATGATTTCAGCATTAACATTCAAAGGGACAGTTTCACTTATTTAGCACTTATAAAATGGTTTTAATTTAAAAGAAGGCTTTCTCTCCAATGACAAGTTGCAACTATTATGTAAGATACTTAAATTAAAAACCCACTAAGAAAATCTATAATGAGCTGATAATCATCAAACGCTTCAACAGATCTTCATAAATCATAGCTGGAAACCATCTCGAGTAATAATACGCAAAAAATGCCTTTGGTAAGTAGGTACATCATTTTGGAAAAGAACTCTTACACTGCTGCTGCTCTTACACCATCACGATGCTACAGACAGACAGACAGACAGACATCGATGTCAAACTTATAACACGCCTATTTTTGATTTGCGGGTTAAAAAAGGCAGTGTTCAACAAACAAGCAGGAAATTTTAAAGCCTCAATGTGGCTTCTAATGACTGCCAACTGGGAATGCCAAGGTCTTAAATTTTGCAGGATTTAGGGTTTGTAGAGCTAAGGCTAGTAGAATCATTTCTTGTAGAATCTAGGGCTTAACTTTTCATAACATCTCATAAGTTTTTATTTCGTAATGAGCATTTGTTTTTTTTATGTATATGAAAAACAAATAAATAAAATTGGAGTGTCTGTTTGTAATATTAAAATACCCGCTTTTACTAAATGCATATGGATGTATACACGGTACATACATACATATATAAAAAATAATATTTTTTACAATTTTTGCTTGTCTGTCTGTCTGTTTGAGCTAATCTCTGGAACAACTGGACCGATTTTGTCGGGACTTTCATTGGCAGATAACTGATGTATTAAGGAGTAACTTAGGCTACTTTTATTTTAGAAATTTTTAAAGTTAAATTCCACACGGGCGAAGTCGCGGGCACAGCTAGTATGAAATATTTTCGTGGGTATATATGTTGGTATGGATATAGGTTATATTATGAAGTAGGAGAAATCTCCTTTAGGCGTACAGAAGTCGGTTAGCAACGGTTCATGAGAAATTAATGGGCACTAGCGGTCAGTCTTCCAAGGACGTCGTTCGACCTCCCTAATCTTGCTTGATTATGACACACGATACATTATAACTGTTCAACGTATAACCAGTCGAAACAGTGTTTATAGCTTATCCTATCACTTACATTATACAATAATGCTATAGTTGTTTGTCTCATTATGCGATAATTACATTTCGCACAAAGCATATTAACAATTTATTATATTATGTGGCTTAATGTATGTTTGCATGTACTTACACTGCCCAGTCAATAATTAAATTAGTCCCTATTGGCATAAAATATTACGTCATGTCCTTATTAAAAAACGCTTCCATAATTAGTTATTTCGATCAAAAGGGGCGTGAAATCCCGTATAGTGGAAGAAAAGGAAATACGCGTGCTAAATAACAGACAGATGTATAAGAATTGTTCCTGTTAAAAAATTTGGTTTTTAAATCTATAATTAAATTCATTCTAAAAATAGATAATGGATAACTAAATATAAAAATAACTGACAACTAAATCTACTAGTGTTATAATAAATAATTATACGATTTACTACTATATAATATACTAGCGTTATATTATAACGCTAGTAGATACTTAAGTGTCGATATAATTATAGTACTTTAGTATAGTACTTTTATAGTACTTAAGTGTCGATATAATTGTATGCCAAGTCACGGCTATACAGGAATTTTGAAATTAAAATGTGTTAGGCTTATCTGAGAGCTGAATTCGATTTTCATTATTATCGGGTCTACCAAATCCTCTCGAGGGTCAAACTGAATACATTAAGCGATGAAGATAACTGAAAAACAACTCACATATTCATAGAACAAATTTTATTATATTGAGCTCTAACCGATGTCAGTTGACTCATTTGATTAGTCCCCCTCGCACAAGTCCCCCTTCACAGAATAACAGGAAGATGCATTGAAATAATTTGATCAACGCAAGAGGAGTAGAGGGAGCTCAATGTATGATAAATAGGTACGACGTAAATTTTAATATTGTAGTGTTGTTTATAGTTGTGAATTCCGACCACCAGCTTATAAATAAAACTTTATTATCAAGTAAAAAATTATTATACATCATTGAGCACAGTCGCGGGCTCGAACATAGGTAGTAGTACCTATGTTCGAGCCCACCAGGGTCACCGGGTTTACCAGGGTCAGTCAAACTCGTACACTACTTTAACCTGTAATTGAAAACTCTTCTGAACAGCTCTAGACGTAAATTTAATTTATTAATCTCACTGGTTAACATGATTTATACAAATATTTTATTATTCCTACATCCTATTGATACACTCAAAAACCAGCCAGCATACTCGTAATCATTCCAACAGTACTGTTATCGTACAATGTTTTGACAAAACAAAAAAATCGACTTAAAAATCGACAAGACGTAATAAAAAAATTGGATGGATTCCCTCAATTTCCCCGGGATTCCATCATCGGATCTTGAATTAGTGGCAGTGGGACCACCTTGAAAGTACGTTCTTTCAAATAATAAAAAAAATTAAATCCACAATCGGTAAACATACATAATATACTTCTCATCAGAAAAATCGAAACACTTGCCTTTTTATGGTTTCTGTCCTAACTTAACACAAAAGAGTTTTCATTCCAGGAAAAAAATCACATGATTGTATAGCTGGAAGTTTGGCCATTACAGTGATTAGCGAAAATTCTTAATTCACAATTAGAATTTCATTTGTTTATCCTATAAATGAAATGATTCACTGTTTTAGGACAAATGTGTGTTTAGAGTTGGAGTACATTTCAGCTTTGAAAACTAAAAATTAGCACATATCTTAAAACTTTTTGTTCTGTGTTTTGTATACTGTGTGTGTACTGTGACTTTGGGACCTCTGTAAAAGTTTTTATTCTAAAACATATTGATAATTCGCCAGCAGAAGCCGACCAAGTGGTGGCATTGCTGGATTCTTGACTTAGTTAGCGTGTTGTGGCTGAATGATTACATCTAAGCCTGACGTCTGTTCATAGAGTCTACAAACGCTATCGGGAGACTGGTTTGTTCACACGCCGTTCAGGATCTGGCCGGAATCGGGTCACTTCTAAGCGAGATGATCGATTTATTGTAACAACTTCTTTACGAAATCGACGCCTTAATGTATTTCGCAACTGCAGCAGCAGCTTCATGTTGAACGTAGGGTGGTTGTAAGTGTCTCTACAAATAGAAGAAGGTTAAAGGAACGTGATCTGGTACCGCACAAGCCTGCAAATGGGCCGGAATTAACTGTAGACCATCGAAGAGCGCGCCTTAACATTGCACGTGAGCACCTAAATTGGTCATACCTCCAGTGGAACAAATTCCTCTTTTCTGATGAGTGTAAAATTATGCTTTATGGTAACAACGGAAAGAACAAGGTCTACAGAAGAGATGGAGAGTTCTTTGCACAATGTTACATTGAAGAAAAGGTCAGTTATGGTGGAGGTTCGTGGACGGTTTGGGGAGGAATCAGCGCCGACGGTAAGACGGAGCTTGTGTTTGTGTCTGGGCCACATCTGCGTGCACTAAACAGTCATCGGTACATCGAACAGTGTCTTGAGCTTCACGTGATGCCCTATGTACATTTTATTGGCAACGGTTTCATATTCATGCACCACAATCATTGTACTCACACCGCGAGCATCATACGAGATTTTATTACCGAAGTCGGTATCTCCATTATGGAATGGCCAGCAAGAAGCCCGGACATGAATCCGATTTAACATCTGTGAGATGAATTAAAGAGACGAATTCGTGCAAGAGATCCTGCCCCAGAAACACTTAGCCAGCTGCAAAATGCAATCCAAGAGGAATGGAATGGAATGCCACAACATTTGATGGTGACTCTCATGCGATCGATGAAGAACCGTATGGAAGCAGTAATAAGAGCTCGGGGAGGGAATACAAGTTATTAAATAAACGGTTCTTAGCTTTTTTTTCATTTACGTGTGTTGTTTTATCAATTTTCTTCATACACCATACAGGGTAAAAATGACTTGATAAACAAAATACGAAACCTATGAAAATTTAATTTGAATTTAGAACATTAACATTAGGATTTGAAAACCTCATTTTATTCACTATTAAACGACATTTGACATATATTCCTAAATATACATATTTTTCTGATAATCCTTACAAAACATAAACTTGCAAGGTGTTTCGATTTTTCTGATGAGAAGTATATAATTATGTATATATACGGTCGAACATAGATCATCCTCCTTTTTTGAAGTCGGTTAAAAAGTAATAATACACATTTTCTTATCTATTTAAAAAAAACAACGTTAGAAAAGAAATTTACAAAGATTTAACGAAACATAAATCATTTTACTGAACAGAACAGCTTGCGGAAGTTGCATGCAATTCCATACAAAAGAACACTACACAACAAATTAAGCCGCCATGTTTAAAAGGGTCTGAATGATAAAATTCTTTTCTAGATCAGTATTTTTATGCATTAAGTGTCTTCTGGGTCGGACGCGCAAAATATTTTTAAAGTTTGCACCCAGTTCTAAAAGTTGCTTTAATTGTGAATAACACGCGGTAGCGTGACACCGAGTTGCATAATTTACTTTTTACTGGCTTACGATATGTAACCCGGCGCTAATATGATTATGTAAACAAGTCTTTTTTATTGAACAAGCAAACTATTAAGTCAGGGTAACATAATTATGTATACCAGACTCAAACTAAAAATATATACAGTCACTGGACGATAATTCCACCTGCGAACTGAAACTAGAAATGAACATTCATGTTACTGTACGAGTAACTCAAAGTTTATTTTAGCTTACTTCGCAACTATTTAGGGCTTGTGATCGTCGTTTTTATTTTAATTGCTGGCAAACGAGCAAGCGAGCCACTTCATGGTCAGTGGTCAACGTCTAAATACAACCAACCTTTGACTTTAAACTTACATCATCGCGGATCGTACACACTTTATTATGATTCGGGTTCTCACCGACTAACCTTATCAGCTTTTATTAAATTAGCCTAAAATGGCACAAATATGTTAATACAATACCGCAATAAAGTAAGTACTTATTCTAAAAACGTTACTGACAGCAAAATGTTTGTTTCATTTAACATTTTAAATTCTAGTATGCAAATTCACATTTCTACGTTAAAGCGATTATCACAAGCTCCTTATTCGACATGGCGTGTTTTCGCCCTCTTTAAGGCGGCTCCAAGCTGATTATTTTAAATAACACACTGTAATTATTTTCCAGCTGAATAGGTATTCCGAAAAATATTAAGTTTAATCTAGATAAGTATACGTAATCGCAGTAACAATAGTATTAAAGGTGCTTATGGGAAATAATTATGTATGCTGCTGACGTACTGATAAGGAAAACTTTGACTCGACTAATACAGGCTTTAGTTAACTTTACTAGTATCAAAGTAGGATTATTCGACTTTAAATCGCTCAGTACCTACTTAGTTAAATTCTTTCATATGCCCCGAAACAACTAAGAAAAATGTAACGGCATCAAAAATCATCTTAACATAAAATTTGTTACATTTTTCACTTAAAATAAACGACAAGCTTACTTGTCATTTACAAAACACATTTACAGAACTCGGCCTAGGGATATATTATTAAACTTTAATCCTTTGTAATACCTACTTACCTTACTTGAAACTACGCTTAGAATAGATATCATCGCACATAACATTTAAAACCTCGTTTATCCATCACCCTATAATTTCCGTCAGAAACATTGTGATACAAGATAGATGCAGTGCGAAATCGGATACCAGTTTGCCAAGAAAATTATACCGAGGGCGGCGCAAAAAGGCGTAAGAGCTATTTCCTGGGATTTGATTTATATGTATCGTTGGAATCGGAGAAAAAGTTTCACGAAATGAGCTTGAATTCATTCAAATCGGAAGAACTATCACGCAAAAAGGAAAGGGTGTTATTACTATATTTCGAGCACCTACTTTGTTGTGTGTTAACGACCTTCCCTGTGTGTTTGTTATCCAGCTCTACTAAACTATTATTAATAAATAATTTACGCTACACAAACATAGCACCACACTAGGATTTCTTGTATCGTAAGTGGCATGGACATCACATAAGATAATAACACACACACCCAGACCGAGAAAAGAAATTAAAATTCATCATTAAATTAGTAGCAGGTAGTAGATAGTAGGATTCTGTTAATCTTGACGGTAATTGCACGATTGTGGGTTATTTTACTTTCCTAGCTACCTTCTTCTAAAATCGACCGTGAAAATGTTTTACGCGCACGTCGCCAATAAAACGCGCCGGTGATACTTTTGAACTTAGTAATGATGGGGACGGTGACCACTTAGCATCAGGTGACCATTTATTGACTAGTTATATAAAAAAACTAGCTTGACTAATAAACTCTGGGTTTCTACTCCTCAATATTAGGCTATTGATATCCTCTATCTATTTCTATAAATTTGTTACGCGACTTGCATAGCTTCGAAAATTAATACGCAAACCACACGATAAAGAAAGGGAATTTCAAACTACTCGTAGTACAACTACTCGTAGTACAACTACTCAAATTCAAACTACTCGTAGTACAACTACTCAAATTCAAACTACTCGTAGTATAACTACTCGTAGTAGTTTGAAATTCCCTTTCTTTATCTGCAAGCCTGTCACTGCTTACCTTAAATAAACAAACATCGTAAAATAATGTAGGTCAAGTATTCGGAGAGAATGTTCCGAATTATTTTATGAATTAAGCGAATAAATACCTTGAACTTTCGTGTAAAAATGTCATAAAAAGATTACGGAGCCTAATAGCATGAAAATAAGGTATTTTTAATTTCACAAGTCTCAAATTCACTTTCGGTTGTTTCAAACGTAAAGTTATTATAATATCTTCTTATCCGTCGACGGCGCAGCTAAAAGATTTATAATTTTGGCAGGCATGTATATACGAGTATGTGGGTATGCATGTATGTTCATCTGTACCCTGATAACTTCTACTCTTAGTGTAATTTGATAAATGAAGTATCGTTGGAAGATTCATGATTGTCCGCTAGTTATAGATTAGGTATGTGATATTACATTAGTCCGTCAGAGTACACAACACAGCAACGAACCCCATCCAACTGCAGAGGGGTGTCAAGCAAGGCGACGCCTAATTCCCAAAACTGTTCACCTCTGCGTGTAGGCACCGACCGTAGGTACCGGTTGTTATTGACGGCGCTGCTTTCGTAGTTATAGACGACTACATTTACCTGGGACAAGTACAATCCAAGTGAGTAAGTCCAACTTCGAGAAAGAAGTCACTCGTACAATGCAACTCGAATGGGTTGCGTTCGGGAAATTGCGTCATATTATCTTGTCGCCCAAAATAACTCAGTGCTATGGAAAGAAAAGAAGAAGTGGGCGGCTTGGCACGAATGGACTAAGCCCTTTTCACCCAATAAAACCCCTTCCACTCCAAAAACTACAAAAAGTTTCTCCTGCTTATTAGGAATAAAGTTAGATCGTTATTGTACCTCATTATAGTATCAGAGATGTGAGAGCGCAGTTCATGTTGGCACATCGTAAAAATAAATGGAGGAGTTATGGTAATCTGAGCAGAAATGACAAGTATAACTGGAGTGACATGTCACCTAACAATTTTTAAAGCGATAAGCGAGAAACAATTATTAAGGAAGGCCATAGGCTATATGATAATATATTATAATATATATTAACTCCTCTTATCCGGCAGTACCTATTTGATTGAATTTTTTTGTGTGTCTTCAGGTGGTTCTAAGAATTGTTTAGATTCACAGTTGAACCCGGTAGGCAGCTGTCGATATGTCACGAAATTTGTTCATTATTCATAGAGTGTTACGAAGTTCGCTGGGACATCTAGTATTCTTAATATAATACTTACGCGAAGCTCTAACACTACGGCTACTAGGCAGACCGACTCCTGTATCACACCCTGCCGGCATAGGATAAGAGTCAAAATTTTATGAAAATACAACCACATTAGTTGAGGATAGACTGATGTTCTCATTATACGAGTACATTCTGTACATTGCGATATAGGTTATGCCTTTTTATAAGTAGGTGTTTGTTAAACCTGCAATGTCCAACATTGACATTTATTACTATGTCAATGATGTCCAATCAATACTTGTTAAATTTATTTTTGTTGTATAAATGAAGTAAGTAAATAATTAATTTAATAAATTTATTCATAGTTGTTATCTTCACTTGATGGCAATGAAACCGATACCTATTTCGATGTACAAGTATCGATACTAACCGCAGATTTCTTGAGGTGGAAATATTCGAATTTGCAGTCGTAAATCGGTAGTTCTTTTTAGATCGCTCGTCGTTGAATCTACTTATCGGAGCTTTGTTTTGAGAAGAAATGTGTCTTGTTTTGTAAAACAGTGTAACTTACTGGGAATTCTAAGAAACTAAAAATGTGTCCATATTATACTGGGTGATCTTTATTTCACTTGACATATTCGAGGATATGAAAGAACATGGTAGGTAATGATTAAAAATATAAAGTCAAAATTCTACACTACATGATAATGAATTATTGTTCAATAACGAGTTTTTATAGGCAATAATAACTATTCTCAATAAATGCACACGACTGAAATACTTTAAAAATTAACTTTCTCGTCAAACGTTTTACTGTTCTAATTTTATCGTGTCACTGACTGGAGTAATTTAGAAAAGACCAGCTTATGCAAATAATAATCAACTTTGGAAAAATTAACCAATCTCGTTGGCGCCAGACGTGATGTGTCAGCTTGATATTCAATGTTAATAAATCCCAACGTAAAATTATTTTTAGAAAATGAATCCTTTCATAAAATTCACAGACTTGGCAGATAACGGTACTTTTTAGATCAGGGGATCGTTATAAGTACAAAATTTAACGTAACGTACCAATGAATGAAATAACTCTGTCTGCAATTTCTACACTAATATAAAAATAATTTTATTATTTCATTCCTGCAATTTTTGTTTTAATTTAGGTTCAAAGCCTTTACTTTAAAGTGAATAGCCCGAAAATGAGCAAATGAGCCAGCTGATGTCAATAGGTCACCGTCGCCTATAGAATCAGTAACACTAAAGGCATCACTAATGTGTTGTCGGCCAAAAAAGAAGGAAGAAGAAAGAAAAAAACGAAAACAAGAAAGATAAAGAAGCCAGCGTAACGTAACGGTATCTTTAACTCAGATTGCAATCATTGTTCAGTCTTAATATCTCGAATAATACATACGTTCAGTTCGTTTAAATGAATAAGTTAATAAATAAATAAGTTAATGAGTTAATTTTACGTGCAGTCCAGGGTACTTTGAGGAGTTGCCTCCAACATCACATTTCTAGAGCGTCAAATATTCGTTGATCTTGAAGTCGAATCGTCCGTGTTTCCGCAGCTTAGAGGAAAACGGGGAAAACAAGACTTCTCTAATATCCTAACCTTGGTGTTTATTAATACGCTTTTATTTTGATTTTTACTTGTTTCTCATTTTTTACATACGATGTATGGCTCAGTAAAAATACCTCAATTAATAGGTAAGTCTCATGCAGTATTTCGTTAACCTATTAAGTAGTTGATTTTCGAGAGCGGGTTAGTGTTTTACTAACCCGCTTTAGTTATCATTCAATAAATCTGACAATAATAATATTATTTACACAACGGTTCTAATATTACTCCTTGGTAAATGTTTAAAAAGCCTATGACCAATGAATTAACCAATGAATTGATATTAAAAACAAACCCCGTAGTTAATATACATCTTCGTAACCCATAACTGTCCTACTTCTGGGCTTGGCTCTCACAGAGTGATGGGTACATGTTTACCATTCTGGCCAAGTGCCGATTAGTATAAATGATATAATTATACATACACAAAATACGTATTAAACTAGAAATAATGACTAATAAATATTAAGAATTCTCTAAAGTGCTCGTCGGAATCTACTGCTTTACGACATGTCAAAATACCTACCTACACCTACTTTCCTTGGTAGCTAAGTACTACCTGCTAGTACTTGTGCTTAATATCATATAATTATTAAACTTCTACCGCGAAGCTTATATAAGGCCTTACCGACCACTCTTAAGATAAAATCAATAGAGAGCATCCGAGAATATTTTAACTAAGTAAGTCCCGTTTGGTTTGGAACGCTTTACAAACAACTTTCGTCTGTGGCTTTTATCTACCAGATACCCTGTTTATTATTTTCCATTATGAAAATATTTTCAGTGGCAATACCTTTCCATACAACTTTAATGTTTGTATTCAATTTAAAAGTCTGCACTTACCAGTAGTAGTTATTTAAAATACTTAATTTGGAATAACAATTATAAAATGAAATATACAAACAAGATTTTAAAACTGCGGAATATTTGCGCCTGAATTTTATAGATATAAAGTATCTACAAATATTTATTTAGAAATTTTATTGAACGAAGTATAAAATACGCGTAGATAAACAAAAATACATCAGTCGTAGTTCTAGCCAGACAGATGCATACCGACTACTATAAAAATAGTTAGTAATATAATATTGTATAAGTATATCACGACTTTTGCCACACCGGAAAAGCATGTTGACCTACATACTTGTTCGGGGCAGGACCCGTGATGCGAACAAAACCGTTTTATGGGAAGTTCATAGCGGACAATGAAAATATTTTCTTAACCTATCTTTCGTGTATTTAATAACGAATGTGAAGTTATTTTGGACAGACAACGTATGAAAAAATGAAGATAACAGAAGTCATTTCATTTTCAAAGGGATTATCCATAAATTACGTCACACTCACAAATTCTATTTGCAATTTGAATAGTTTTGTGTTAGATTTCAAGTTTGGATATATGTAGTATTTGAGATGCATGTGACGTTATGTGGATTCCCCTTTACATGTATGGATGGATGGATATGTAAACATTCTTTAAATACAAAATAAGATTAATACTAAAACATCTCACGAAAATTTTAAAGTCTTTATAACAACGTTTAAGTTTATCTAGGAGGTACTTACCGAAGAAACTTAAAAACAACTGTACATTGAACTTTACAAAACTTTATTGTACGTTTTAACGAACGATGTAAATATTTCCAATTATTCGTCTTCGGCAAATAAATATTACTGTTTGCAGAATTTACCAGGTTAGGGCGCACGTTTCCTCGTAATCTATTTGAGAAATCTTTTCAATAACTCTTTCTACAGAAAGAGAGTAGTTAGTTATACATTACCAAGAGGGGTTTTTCTAGGTACCTATTTATTACGATTTCGCTTGGCGAGGAGTTTTAGAGAATAAGTCAGATAGATTTCATTTTTAGTAGTACCACCTCCCCTGATTGAGCTCCCTCGTGTTGGCCAGCAGTTTACCACCTTTGGTGGCTTTGTACCACCTAGTCTACTCCTAATGGTGTTCATGCCTAGTAGTAGTGTATTTTACTCGCCTCAGACCACTGTATAAAAAATATTTTTGGTATTTTTTTACCAAAAATATTATTTTGTCACCTAAAACGTCACGTAAAATAGTTTAACTGGTATATTAAACATTAAATTAGTAAATGACGTTTAAAGTAAGAATTATTAAGTAAATTTCAACATAATGATCAACATTCTCCTAAGAGCTCATCAGCTGCTTTAAGACAGATCGCAATTTGAAGAATTTGATACGAAAACTATACAATTTTATGATAACTTTAAAAGCTGTTAGTTAATGTTGTTAACGTAGGCACGTAAATACACGTAGGCATACCAACTATCACAACACCCTTTAAATAGATATTTAAACTATATTTTGAGGTTCAGGAGTCGACTACATTGTGTGATAACAATTTTAAAAAGATAAAATAACTTGGTTCAGTTATGTTACGTTTACATTAAAGTAAAGTTTGCCAAACACGAACGAAATAAGGTTTTTTTTTTAACAACTCATATAAACATGGTATCTTTTATCGATTGCATTTGTAAATAAATATCTTTTGAAAAATATGATGAATGCACCAAGGTTTTATTTAAAAGATTTATGTCTGGTTGATTGGCAACACAACGAAACTACTTAATAAATAAAACAATACTTGACATATTTTTTTAATTATATTTTTTGTTAAAGCGTACAATAGTTTTTACGCCTGAAAATAGATCTGTTTTAATGGAATAACATTACAGTGACTTTTCTATGATTTGGTGATTAATTCATAGAATAAGTATTTTAAAACAAATATAAGTAGGTATACCGAAACAGGGGTATGTGTGAATGTGTGACATTCTCACGAATGGTTAGTGGTGTGAGTGTAGTCTTTTACGGGATCGTACATCATGGACAGACAAAATAAAAGAAAGAAAGTTTTTTTTGGTTGTGTAACTAAACACATCGATCCAAGATTAAAGTTCCAAATGCGCGAATTCGATGCTCTATTTTTCAACATAATCCTTACCCGAATCGAAGTGATGACCGGTTGCCAGCGCAACAATAAAAAAGCAAAATGTAGTACAGAGTTCGGGATTGGAAATGCTTCATGGACTAGACATTCACAGTGTGTGTATTTTCATGTTAGTTTACCTGTTAAACATGAGTAGAGACCTTCTGAATGTCTATTTTAAGTTGTTTCGGACATATGGGATATCTGAGTTTCGTTTCGGGTTTATCTCAAACATAATTATTTTCAGCTGTAAAATTTTACATCATGAAAAAATATTAAAACACTGCACGGGTCTTGGCATAACTGAGGAGGCCTAGAGAATACTCCACCACGCTGCTTCAGTGCGGACGCAGATTAATGAAGGGGTTCGTACATACACTCAGCGGCACGGAATCTTGGCCAAACTCATAGCAGACTATAACATTTTTTTAAGTGTGTGTAACTTTGTTCTTAATGTATAATTGGGTGAAAATAATGTTTACGTTAATCCTAAGAGGCTAATTAACTAAGTTGAAGTGCATTTTGATTTGATTTCTGAAGTTTAGTTGAACCGTGTCATTTATCCGACGAAGTCTACGTTTTGAATTGTGTTCTGGAATTTGCAAGCGTTAAGTTGTCGAAGTTCTTTGATTTCATTGTGATCAATAAACATCTAAAGGCGCCTTAGGATCCATAAAAATGCCTCTATCACCAAGTCAGATAGCACAAGCAATGGCATTAGTCGAACTAGGGATGACCCATCGTGAAGTGGCTACTATCCTTAACGTACCGGGTTCTTCGATGCAATATGCACTAAAACGGTACCAAGAGACTGGCCTCTGCACACGCAGACCAGGTAGTAGCGGTGTACGTTGCACGTCAGCTCGTGACGACCACTTTATTGTGTTAGAGATTTTAAGAAATCGCTTCCTTACTGATGTCGAGATCCGGCAGCGGCTTCAAATCTCCAGGAATGTAAATGTTAGTGAGCGTACCGTGAGAAGACGTATGGAGGAAGTTTTTAAGATCAAGAAGACCAGCCCGTGGCCCACAGCTTCTCCCACAGCGTAGAGCAGCGCGATTTCAATTTGCCGGCGAACATGCTAACTGGTCTCATGAACAATGGGAAAGGGTTTTGTTTACGGACAAGTGCAGGATTGCTTTAAATGCACCTGATGGTCGACAATGTGTCTGGAGAAGGAATGGTGAACGATATCTGGCGATTACTACCACTCCCACAGTGAGTTTTGGTGGAGGCTCTATAATCGTATGGGGTGGCGTTAGTTCTGATGCACGTACAGAATTGGTCATCGTCAATAACTCTCTAACTGCAACACGATACGTCGAGGATATCCTTCAAGAACATGTTGTACCCTTTGGAGGGTTTATTGGATATGATCGTTTAATTTAATGCATGATAATGCACGACCATACGTCGCTCATATCGTAAATGAGTACCGTCAAGAGGTTGGTATTCAAAAATTGCAGTGGCCAGCTCGCAGCCCCGACTTAAACCCAATAGAGCACATTTGGGATAAGCTAAAAACGACAATTAAAACAGCATCGAACCTACCACAAACCCTTAGCCAGCTTTGAGATGCTGCACTGACTGCGTGGCGCGACTTATCGCAAGTGGACATCAAGAATGTTATCCAAAGCATGCCAGACCGATTGCAGGCGGTCATAAGGGCTAGAGGAGGAAACACGCGATATTAAAAAGTACAAAATGTTGTCAAAGATCAAACAGTTTTTAATTCCTAGTGCTCAAAACTGCAGTGTTTAATTTTGTGTAAATGTGATTTTGCGCTTTTAAACTTCATTAAAAACTTAAAAAGACGTTATTTATGAGTAAAAATGATTAAAGACGTTAAGTGGATGAACAACTATTAAATTGGCCTAAATTAGAAGTGTACAAGCTGAAAAAAACTGAAGTTATCACAAATTTTGTAGGTGGCCAAGTTTCCGTGCCGGTCAGTATACATACATACATATAATCACGCCTCTTTCCCGTAGGGGTAGGCAGAGACCACTTTTTGACGACTTCTGAACGACTGCTTTCTAACGATAAAAATCGGGACTGACATTTTAACGTGTCCTACAGGTCGGAAATGCTCAAGAGTTTTTTGACACTAGCGGTCACCCATCCTCATCCCGACCCATGCAGCAGTCACTTAACTCGGTCAAAGCTATGAGCGCTTTAATTCATTGCGTTTAACCCTGAAATACCATCTACTATGAGATATTTTAGGGTTAAATCTTCCTTCTAACTCGACCATCAGATCAGCTCGATGGTATTATATTATTGTGTTGTCACCTTGTCATCAAATCTACACACGCCTGCCAAGTTTCATGATGATACAAGAACTAAAAGTAGGAATAACTTTTATCACTACGAGTATATATATACATACCTAATAAAAGCGTGTTAAAAATATTTGACTCATATTTTCACAGTCGCTATTGCATTTTGACATTTTCAACTGTACGCTAAAGTTTAATTAAAACTAACACATTTGTTTTCCTTTGTATACATTGAGCCTATGTTTTACAGTATGTTATTTGTATAGCCGAACGTTAAAATTGTATTTGTGCACCAATAAACACTGACTGTGATAAATCCAGTGAACCACATTATTTGCCCATCGCTTTGAATTCTGCTGCTTTCGTGCGCGGGACCATATGTCAATACTATATTCAAAAAAATATATGAACGCTCATGCAGTCCACTCTCGTTGTAGAATTTTCACACTAATGGTTAACGTAAATTTTGATTCATTTTGCTCTAATTGAGGCTCGTCACAGTAATAATTTGTCATATTGCTTATTATGTTGTAGGCAACTTTCACAATCTAACAAAAATAATTATGTATCTATAGTAATATAACGTATGCTAAAAGGCAGCTAATAAATCTTTCAGGCAACCGAGCACTAGTGACAGTATAGTACAAAGGCTATGTATGTAGGTACTATATTGTCACTGCTCGAGGTACAAGTACAATCAAACGGACTAATTTGAATGAGCAAAGATGACATTTAGTGACACTATTTAGAATAAACTTGCGTGAAATGCCGCTTTTTAACACGTTTGCTGTTGAGCACGTGTATGTACTTAGTATTTTTTTTTCATAGAAAATTACGATCGCCGCAGCGAATGTGTTAAATAGATTTAGTAGGGTAGTAGGGGTCGTATCTATAGATGAAGAGATGAGTAAGGAGGCTGATATAGACTATAATAATACATACCTACTTAATACAACAAACCCGCCCCGCTTTCGATGTCTTAACACTTCTTTTATTGAAAAAGAGTAATTAAATTGGGAGTGTTTGAAATATATAATGTGAATAATTCTGGTTATTTTTGCAATGTCATTAGTTTAATCATAATTATCATTAGTTTAATGGTCCGCTTATTGTAACTGTCATATTATTCCTTAGAGAGGTGGTAATCTTGAAGTTTGACGTATTTTATTTTTAAGTTATACTATTTTCACACATTTACAGATGATGGTGTAAAAAAAATCAGCTTTTTTATTTTACATCCACACATGGACAGCTGCCAAGCATAACTTCATCATTATTTATTTATGTATTTATTGACGATCACCCAGTTTGATTGTCTAGTGAGTGCACTTCAGTGACACTTCGCTGGTAGAGGCGCTCGACTTGCAGTTAATATTTTTTTCACAAACCGTCAATATTTTACCCGACTACGGCCTAGCCAAAAGGAGGGTTTCAGTTTGAATACGTACTATTTCGTCTGTCCCCGAAGAGATTTTAATCGATCATGGTATCATTAGAAACCTTAAGGCCTATCTACTTTGTGCTTAGGGTAAGTATTATATTGGTTAAAGGCTGTGTGACGTCTTATAAATTTCTATATAAACATTACTCACATTACATATCTCATATATATATATTTAAGGATAGGTAAACATATCTAATTAATATGTGGTATTTAAAGGCCTTTTTAGCATATCAAAAACTTGAATAATTATTATGTGCTTACTTTTCAAGCGCGTATTTTAAGTAGTTGGGTTTAAGTTTTAAACATAAATCTTAATATTCAACTTTCACTAAGCCAACAAGATATCTTTATATAAGAAATTTAAAGCACGTCTCCTTTGACCTACCTATTTTGCTGTTTCCGCAATCCACCGCAAGATGTCCCGCCAATGCTTTCCGGTTTGGGCTATCGAGTCTGTTTACTATTATTAATAGATATTCGAGACCCATGTTATCAATCGCTTTCATATCAGGCTTAATTTTCTTTTCTTTTCCGTAAGTTCATGAAGGATGATCAGAATTACACACGTTTTAAAGTGAATCGTTTAACAGTATGTTGTAAGCAGACAAAGAAAATTCGATTTAAAAATGATAGTTATAAACTACACAATCTAACGACTCTACATTATTAAACGTTCAAAAAAAGACTAAAAACTTATTTTGCTGACGCATGTTTCGTAATCGAAATCCGACACCTATATTGTTTTACCGGAAAGGTAAATACGTAAAAGCATAAAATACCTACAGGCTACAAGGCCCCGAAAGCGAAATAAAATAAAACAAGGAATCCAGGTCACAATCCGACACTTTAAAGGTCGTTGTGATGTACGTGTTTTGCTACTGTACCTACTCATACCCCGGAAATAATATATAACAATACCACAGGTAAGAACATCCTGCGGCCTCCAGGCGGTCCATTGGTTTAGATCTTGGTATGCTAATGAGTTATGCTTCATTACAAGATAACGGTTTGTAAACCACAGGCAAACGAACAAACGATCAACGACGTAAATAGTTACCTTCGCCCATGAATCTCAGTAATAGCAAAGTTATCACCGATGTGTTACCAACCAAAAAGAATGAAGGAATAATGATGAATGAAGGAAGGATACATATTTATTACTGGCATTCCAATAATACGACACACTAGGATTAATGGTGGTGCTAAGAGGAGAGGGCCGTTTACAATAACTTCGTCCGTTGCTTAGCAAGGTGCACCTTGAGCAGGGGCGAACAGCTAGGCCTGAAGAATGGTTGGAGTCCCTTAGTGCATCCTAAAACGATTGAAAGATTGTACCTAATATCTAATCAGGCTGTGACAGTGCATCAAACTCACAATCTTGTGTTGCGGAATACATTTCACTTATATCCATTAAATAAAAATATTGTCACGTAGGACATCAATGTCAGTTAACAATATCTACTAAGTAATGACTTTTAAACCTACCTATAGGTACCTGTACTCAAAACCCGTCCTCGGTTCGCTTTGGGAAACTTAATCTTATGTAAAAAAATAGTATCCTATTAATATTATAAATGCGAAAGTTTGTATGGATGTATGAATATTTGTGGCTCTTTCACGCAAAAACTACCGAATGGATTTTGCTGAAACTTTACAATAATATAGCTTACACATCACAATAACACATAGGCTATAATTTATAAAGATATAGTGTGAATTATCCAAAATATATAACTAAATCTTTGCAAACCGAAGGAATAAGTTTTCCGAAGCGAAGCGAGGGCGGGTCACTAGTAAGTATATAATTATGTATTTCACCTTGTGTACCATAATTCTCTACATTTGCAGCGAATCAAAAAACAACTTACAGCCCTATTTGAGGTCGATGGGTCTAATCTAATGACATATTAGATCGTTTCATTTATAAGCGTCGCTGGTTCAAACACCTTTTTTGAATAATAATAATGTTCACTCGTGAAATTAAACCGTTACAATACAATTCTATTACCAAAGTTATCCACAGTCACTCAAGTACTTTCATCCTTATAAAAAGTTTAACAACATAAAGTTATAACATAATAACGGATTTCCTGTAACACCGCAACTTGGTGCGTATTCTCCGGGTGTAAAGGTGTTTAATGCTACGTATGAACATTATAATAAAAGACCTAAGCGCTATTCCGCGCCTTCTCTGTTCCGTGTTTCAGCAATTCCGACTGAAATACGAGGTCATTGTTGGTGGCACCGACAGCGTTGGAGCATAGGGGTGGGGCCTGAGGGGGGCGGCACCGGTCTCTACTCGAGAGAAGAACAGCAAACCTATTACTGTACTACGCAAGAGAGAAATAGGACGCTTGTGTCTAGTTCTGTTTAAGTAATTGTGTTTCATCTTCTAACATGATTATTTTTAGTTTCTCAGTTAAATTACTCGTATGTTATGGAGGAACGCGAAACTCATAACGCTCTAGTGTCGAACATAAATGTCGCGCAGCGAACACTCCTGGGGATTTCAAATAATGTCACCCGCAGTCGCACTGGGATAATTACTCCGCTCTGTTATTCATATTTCGATTTCCTTTTCTCATCAATTCCTGAACAACGGTGACCGTGATTTTGCCTACATTTCCTCGCAAATACGACGGAATGTATGGCAACGTGAAATATGAAATTCAGTCACGTAGCATTGTAATGTTGTTTTTAAAATATTCGTAATAACGTTCCTTTTGTGTCCGCGCCGGTTATGGCGGCAGTAATCACGGAAAAGATAGTATCGTATCAAAACTTTTAATACGCTACATAAATTGCAGAGCGTCATAAACAAAATAAAACTTTGTATAGAACTTAAATGGCGTGCATTGGGAACATTTTTGTGAAATTGTTTTCGCGTGATAGTAAAAATATTATAAGCAGTTTTGAATACGTGGTATTGGGCAGCAATTGTTTTTGCTTAAGTTTTTATCCTTTGTTTATTTTGCAGATGATTAGTTATGTCAGCGATACAACATAGAAAGAATTAGGCATATGGGTTTTAAAATAATCACGGACAACACCAATAAGAGATCATTAAGACCCACGATCTGAGTAGCTGTACAAAAATGTATCTGTTTCATAAATATCTGCCCCGGCCGGGAATGGAACCTGGAAATCTTTGATTCGTAGGCGGTCACAATCAACTAGGCTACAAGGTGGTAAAAGAATTTCAATATACAAATTTAATATTGAATCGATACTTTGAAACGACTAGGAAAAATGAGTCCTCTATTTAAAGCAAATCAGGTTATTGCCCCCGTGGGAATTGTTAGCGATGTCAGGCCAATAGATTTGATTCGGTAGGCGTGTATACCTATAGTCTCGATATATTTTGAACAAAAACTTCAATATCAATTCATTAGAAATTATGAAAAATGGTAATTATAAATAGAAAACAGTATTATCAAGTTCTTTTACTCGTACACTACTCGTACGGTATTATCAAGTACATTACTACTCGCTCCCGATAGAATTTCTACTTATCTTTTATGTTTCTCCATTTAGAGGAGTCAGTTGTTGTTTTATATACTAGAAACTCAGAAATACATGTATGAGTTTAACTTCTGTTCTCTCTGTGTTTTGTGGTTTTGTTGGAAACTTCTCTAATTGTGACTGAAAGCCTTGTTGAAATCGATTTGGCTATTTTAGACATTAGTAAGGCCAACAAAAATAACAAACTGCTTTAGGAATGGTGCAAATAACATTGGAAACCTTAAAAATCTTGATTTCGAAATCAACTACATTCACTTCTACTTTATAAAGGTATTTAAATAATTTCCTTTGAATGAGAAGGCAAGCACAATAAAAGAACACTTTTTCAATACAAGTTAAGTCATTTATTAAAAATGAATGCTGGATACTTATACATCCTACATCGTGATTCAGAATTATAGCGCCCCACTACTCAACGCCATCTAGTCTACTGCGAGTGAACTACCAGCTCAGCCAGCCTTCCTCCATCGATAAATGGACCCAATCGAACTTAATGAATAATTGTTCACTGCACAATACATAGATGGCGCTGGTATAATAATTCACCAACGGTAACGACGGTAACGCATGAGTCATGTTTTTTCATGCGTGCCACCGAATTATAAGACGTTGTCACGTCAAAAATAAATAAGGATGTATACTATATTTAAAATAAGAAGAAACGTTTGTGTATTCGTCCTTATGAGTTATGGAAACGGTACGAAATTAATATTTCAATAAACAATACTGCATTACGGGAGAAGAACGAAACGCACTCCGTTTAATTAATCAAAAACGTCATACTCACAGCTATTGCGACGTTTATTACTTTTCAAAATGTCTGAAACTTGGTAACAGCATTTGCTTTCGCTGAAATCTTACTCGTTCGCCCATTTCATCTGTCAGCGCATACTTAACTTTACGACACAATTACTCAAAGTGCGGACTTTTTCAGAAAATAAATGTTTGAATAAATGTGCTTGTTAAAATTTTTAAGTTTTTAATTAAAGTGCGATATGTTAGAAACTTTTACATTCAAATGATTTATTTTACTATTATTATTATATGTATATGTATATCTATCACTTATTTATTTTATTATACTCACTCGGAACTTTGTAATGTAGGTTCATCAGGTGACGCAAGTGAGCACTGAAAAGGATTATTTGGAAATTGGCGGGCGAAGCCACGGGGGAAAGCTAGTAATAATATAAAAGTGACTAATGCTTAGCGGAATTAGAATTACAGTTAATTGATATTAGGTACAAATGTATTCACGACTGACACGTCTATGATGGAATGAACGAGCTACGTTGACCCTAATATCCTTCTTACCGAAATAAAAGGTTCGGTATGCTGTTGACAGTCGTATTAGCCACCGGTAAACCGGAGAAATGTTGTATGATTTATTGAATATCCTTTTAATAGCGCACCATTTTTTTACTTACTGAACATGTCAATAATATAAAGGTCTTTATCTTAATCCCTCAATATAAATTCAATACAGTAATTTGAAGTATTCGAGGAGTAAAAGCCTTTCGGATTCTGCCCGATAAATGAACGACAGCAAAAAATTAAATACGTTGTCAACGCTGTCACGTTCATAATTATTAAAAGTATCGACTTTTGTCATTTTGTTTGCGATCGTTAAACCATTTGCCTTCTTTTAACACTCCTTGCCTGTAACCGCGAAGAAGAGGCACAGAGAGGTGGGCTCTAATTCTCCTAAACAAATATTGACTCAAAGATGGCTCAATAATGGTAATCAGACAGGCTACCCTGCCCTGTGTATGTTTCATAGAATAAAAATGAGACAAATACGTCAGGCATCACAATGTCGGATGTCCAGTTTATACAAGGAACAGTTGCCAAAACACAACACAAGAAACATCTGTTTCGTTCATCCTACGCCATTGTATTGCCTAAATTTGCAATTTTCTAAGTGCATCAAACAGAAAACTTTTAATAAAGATAAACTATTTAGAAACCAGCATTCCTTAGTAAAGTAATGAAGTACCTTATTTTTAATTTGACATGATATCTATTATGTGACATTCATATGAGAATTTGACGCTCGTGCATAAGGAGATAAAGACTATTCGGCTAAAGTACATCCTAGATCCTCCTATAAAACCACGAGATATGATGACACGGGTCATCAACAAATCGAAGGTCTGGGAGTAAATTGAGGGTCAGTCGTACTGAAGATAGTAAAGAATCTATACAGAGCCCTCTCTACAGCTATTGGATTACGATTTGGTCCGGGTCAAGCGTGCTTTCGTAGTCATCGATGTGATTTCGGCGATTTTGTTGGCATAATATCTATGATGTAGCTGGCTAATGAAGTTATCGTCGGTGACGTCCATTTGACTTACCCCTTTAATGACCTTAGTTCCATGCATCGAGATTGTCGATCTTATTTTTTAGTTTTCGTTCAATTAATAGATAGATAAATAACAGTAGGTACCTGCAGCTAATTTTATAAAATCTATTATTCTAATACCCTTACATCTATTCATATAAAAAAATTTAACCACGATTAGCGTTCTGAAATATTTAAGGTCAATAAGTTATAACTCAATTAACCCGCCTAACGCACAATAGACTCGAAAATATAAATAACAATACGGCCACATTTTAACCAATATCTCAGAAATAGCTGCAATCTATAAGCCATTACATTTTACAAAAGAGTTCACCTTGGCTTTTATTCTCATTCAGTACGTACATCACCGGTGTCAGGATATATTAAATTACTGAACTCGATTCCATTCCACGTATTTCAATGGTTCGGAACAAAAGACTCCTTAGTAACTCCGTCACCCTCCTTTAATATGACGTTTATGAAATGGAATAATAATAATAGAAACATCGTAAACTATATTTTTATATCATATAATTTACGTTGGTAGGTAATGTAAGATAATGTAGTAAGTAAAATGCAACAACGGACACACATAATAGTGCTTATGATGATATTTAATCTTACTTATATTTTAATGTTAGTATGTCGACAAGAGTGTTAACTATGTATAAGAAACATGTCCCTTAGTACGCACATTTGAAAATTTTTAGGCGTGATTCTTTAAACTGAGCAACTTTTTTTTTGTCAACCAATTGAAATAAAACAAGCACCATAATATATTAAGAGAAGCTTCCCACAATCAAATCGGATAAGTCGCTACGGAGATTACGCGTACAAAACCATAGAAAAACAGACATCATTTTTAAAGTCATTGTTTTGGGTTCTATTGCGTTACCCGCGGTAAAAGTTTTTCTCAGAATTATCTTCTATGTGACAGTGGCCAGTTACAGATTATTATTAGTGTAGACTATACGATAAAGACATCATTGAAATGATGACTGACCGCATACAATGTAATCTTATTCGATGTATTCGACGCATACATTGTAATCTCATTTGATGGATTTAGAGATAAAAATATACAGCCTTGTTTATGGTAAATAGCTAAAGCAATAATTTGGACCTAAGCTCCCTCAGCCCCGAACAAAACTCTTCGAATAAAATATCGGTGCCGTTACACTTACCTTACTGTCACCTTTTGTAGGTATAACAAGAGATTATTTATACATTTTAAGTAGGCATTAGAAGTAGAAACTCGTATAACTTATAGGATGTTTATCATTCTTCAACGAAGATCATGAACGCATGAAGCGGAAGGAATTAAAAAGGTATAACATTTTTTGATGAAATACTTAATAATATAATCATTTCTAGCTAACGCCTGATCGCTTGCAAGGTAACAAACATATTTTATTACACATTGTAGAATGGACGAGTAGAAAATCTTTTACCATTGTACAGAATACAAACCATCCCTATAAATTTTACAACTTTTATACAATAAAACTCATTTGTCCTGATTGACTGATCGTTCATCACTCGGCTGGAGCTCAAAGCCTTAAATTGTGACAGTAGATACCTTTTACTGCAAAGATATTCGTTTTTTTTTAATTTACACTAGAAGGACTAAAAAAATACATGATTAAAAATAAATGATCTTTCATTACTTCATAAGTTAAGCTCGTGAAAAATTTATTGATACAGTAGGAAAATACGTCAAAGGTGGAATCTGTACTGTCTCAAAATATTTGGTAAAATGACACCATATTTAAGGATTTTTATGAATTGATAACTCAGATCAAGATATTCAATACATTTGTAAACTTGTTCGAACTACTCGCGCAATAAGCAACAAATTACTCATTTGTGTTGCTTATTGCGCGACGATACTACACATTGTACCATTGCAATGGAATTATCTATATAATTTATTAAGCCCCCTAAACAACGACAATGGAATGCCTTTGAACCGCTGAATTATTTAGATATATTATATTATCAACATCATTATACATACAGTGTCAATTATAACTTATTTGGAATACAATTATATATACATATTAACAAAATAAAAATTATACAAGAAATCGTAAAAAAGTTGTTCTACATGACAGGCGCCTCTGTCCAATGAAATAACAAATAAAAATGAGACAGCCAGTCTACGTGTTTCTGTAGACTGGAACAAAGCAAAGGAAATACCTTCCCTGTCAACAGTTGCACACAAACGCACATGTACGAGTAATATCTCCTGTGACCTCGTTTAGCGATGCTTTATTAATATGAGACGCAGGACTCACAGCGGATCGTATTATATAGTCCATGTTAATGGAAACATAATAATATCAATGAGCGTTTTCATTTATTTAAAAAAGCAGGTACCCGATGTAAAGTAAAAAAAATATATACTATAGTACCCACAGAACAGAGACACAAGTCTATGTATTCCGTGATAGTACCGATAAACAAATCGCATATTTATAAGATGAAATTTTCTATTGATCAAAAACTTATTACAACTATGTACTTAAAAAAAAATAATATTATTATACTCGTATAGCTCATTAATTCAACCCTAACCATTCATATCTATCCATAGCAATTTAAAGTTAGCTTTATAAGTGCCAATCAATAACGCTTGTAGAAAAATAATTGTATCACGACGAGTTATTCTTTCGTTTGAACGTAAAATTTAATATGGAACGTGTAGTTCTGATCATTCGTTCGCGAGATAGACAAGGCAATACAATCGTTAAACTATAAAGATATGATGAATCTTATCTTGTTTTCTTTGAGAAAAGCGTAGTTATTTTTATTACAGTAAGAACGTGTTTATTCAATACTTTTCAAAAAAATTAAGTTGATTAAATCATGTAGGTCTTAGAATTGAAATACAATTAACATTCTATACTAAATAAATGTTATAAAGTTCGAAATGCCGATGAAGCTTAAGAAAAATATGTCTACGAATGGCAACCACGCTTTGGCAACTAACATACCAGGGTGATTACGAACAGGTGGTTTAATGACCTGAAGAAAGCTGCGCGTGTCTGAATCCAAATTCCAGAATACGTAAAAAAGGATGATGGTACCTACCTAAGTTTTGTATAGGTATGACATAACTATGCTCTGGCGTTAATAATATCCAGTTCTACTGCCATCAGGAAGACTTACAATTAAGCATTTCCAGCAAATTAAAACAACACACTATACGGAAAATTCTCAAATTCTACCAACCTGTAAGTGGCGAATTATGCTTATTTCACTACGAAGCGTTTTATTTCGCATTCTGCTGAAACATGGAAATACTGGAAACTGCACGACACTCAACTTTAATGAATTAAGATTTAAGCTTTACAAATTTATTATGTACCTACCTGAAGTCATTAATTTGAAACATGAGAGCGGTAATATTAAATGGAAGTAAGCAAATATGATGAGGGGTTTAAAAGTTACTGTGGGTTTACATAATGAATTAAACTGCGTTTTAAATATTATGAGTTAATAGGTCTTTAGTAAAGCTGTAGGCAAATAACAAAACGTGTTAACGGTACGATTGCTGACATTATGCACAACCCGTTTTGCTGAGGATTATTATAGGACATTAGGTCATTAGGTACATATTATTATGAATTTTGTAAAGGTGTTCTATAATCTGCTGCACATTTTAATTGTAAAAATCTATTCCTTACGTTTACAAATATTTAGTTTTACTGGGCCTGCGTTACGCAATATATGTATAACGCTTATTTGTTTAAAACGTATTTTTCCGTGGAAATGGTATATTTTTCCGCGAAAAAGTAAACCTATGTCACTTGCCAGTCCTTCATCTATCTCCATACCAAACATTACATCGAACTATTGCTCCGTTTTGACGTGAAAGAAGTACAAACAAACAAAGACACCCTTCCATTCATAATATGATAATAATAATATGTAATTCCGTAATATAACGTCAGAAGAAATTACGTAATTCATTAACGTATTATCTCAGGTCTGAAAGAGTACTGAGTAAACGAATATTACGTTACTAAGTGTGTTGAACACAATCATCTTTGCTTTGTCAATGAACGATCAAACAAACAGCGGTGAGCGGGCCGTACACTAATTCAATTTTTGGTCCAATAGCTGACATCGGTATCCTCTCTCGCTGTCTAGCCAGGGTCACGCCACAATTTAGATGACAGCACGGATTCAACACATGATTGTGTATATCACACTCTGTTTTAAAAACCCTAATGTAATGTTCTTTAAAATTAATTTAAACAGCTGCTAGATATAAAGGTTGATAAGGTTAGGTTCAGTGGCGTTTATGTAGGCAAATGACGAGTTCGCATAAGTCCTTGGGGTCTAGCACCGTCTTTTAACAAAGTTTAGAACTCTCTCCAACTTGATCGGAATTATACAGACAATCGATTTGAACCTCATCGATAAGGCATATCATTTCGTCAAATAATGCAATTTATCAAAAGTTTTAATCACTGAGTTATTTGCTTGTAGTCAGTTCCGTCAGTCAGGCCAGTAGCTTAGGTACTTTCCTGATCTTTTTTTCCAAATTATAACCGAATACCTTTACCTAGGGAAACATGCTAGCGGAACCTTTACTTGTTTTTGGCTGAGCGTATTTACGCCATCGCCATATTGAAGAAGAAATAAAACTAAACCTTTGTATTAAAAAATAGAAGATTGATTACCGGCCAGTATTTTTTATATTAGTCAACTTATTAATTTTTCTGTTCATGATTATGACGACAGATACAGTTTTAAACAGAATACACCACGAATCAAGTCAAAAAAACACCTACTTCACGTCCAGTTGATCCAAATAGACCCTTATATCATTTGTAACACTTAAAAGATAATACGTATCAATAAATAAGGTGGAACATTTCATTTTATCATTCTTGATGTTGAACGTCGTTGCTTGGGTGCGAGCGGCATTATCAACGGAGCGTATCGCTTGCTCACTACACAGGTGTTGAACGAAAAGGACCGACTTTCTTCCACCCCGAACTTAAGGTACTATTCACAACTTGATTCGACGTCGTTTCTATCGATTTTAGATTAAGGAACTTCGAACGCCTGTAAAAACATTCTGTCATAAATTTCCCCATTTTTATTTAGATAGGACAACGATTTTTTTCCCGCTAGCAACGGCTAAGAAATTTTTTGAACAAGGATTTCATTTTCCAGTCGATGTATTTTAGGAAAAATGAGAATAAAAACAGCATTTTATATTTTTATGAAGCATGAAATGGACGTGCGATTACTTAAAAATTGATCCATGTAAGCTATTGACTTTACAACGAGCCTTTCATTTTTTAGTTGGCTCTGTGCAAAACCATTGTTGAGAGCCGGATCCGAAGAGTGCGCGGCTCACTTTTACATATTTGATAGTGTATTTCGAGCGTACATCCAATTAACCGTGCCACTAAAACAACAGGCACGATAAAATAGAGTCACTAGTAACATTATTAATTCGATCGGAGTAGGTATGTTGTAGGTACCTAAATAAAATTATTTATTTATTTTTTATGGAAAACGTATCTACAGCTAGGTTTTAACATAATATACGAAGAAATTAATAATTAACAGAAAGACAATTATGTAAAAGTTTTCTTTGATACCTAGATAGCAACGTGCTTGACAGCTATTTGGAACATTGACTATATTGAAGTATTGAATAACAAAGAAGTAAAACTAAACCTTTCGGCGCTAAATTGATATTCTCATTGCCCACAAACCCATCTAAGGTTCCAATTTCATTGTCAGTACGAACATGGTTATTGTTGACTTCAGTTAGAATTGAAATGACATTTGGAGTCACAAGCAGTCGGTAGGCGCATAGACCACTAGTGGCAAAAATTTCTTGCGCGTTTCCGTACTTCGGAGGGCACGTAAAGCCGTAGTTCCCGGCTGTTATTGTAAAACCATATTGGAGACCTTCGGGCGGGATGAAAACTTCCGTCACATTGGTTGGCCACTAACCCCTCCACCAATTCGCACTGGAGCAGCGTGGTGGAGTATGAATTGAGCCACCTCAATGATGGGGAGAGACCCGTGCTCAGTATTGGGCCATTAATGTGTCGAAGCCAATCATTATGCTGAATAAATTACGGCAGTTATATGCATCGCTAACGAATAGAGTAGATAGTTGATTTTTTAACGTCTTTTATAAATGCTTAAAGGCATAGATCCTAAATCCTATTAACTTTTCAATTTGAGTGTATAACAGAGACAATCTCATTAATCCCTTAAATTCACTTTTTGTTTGCTAAATAACTTGACTCGTCTCAAACATTATCCATACTAATAAGTATTATAAATGCGAAAGTACTCGTAACTCTGTCTATACCGCTGTTTGTCTATCTAGATGGATCGTCCCGTCCCGGTACAGCGACAATTAACTGAGTGACAATTTTAGGTTTAATGAAATATTAATACCATGCTGATAACGAAACACTGTTCATGGTTGACGATATGGACGAGTAAGTAGGTTGCCTGGAAATATGTTTCCTTGAGATAGTTTGAAAGTTATTTTGTCGTTAGCAAAGCGGTGAGCAAAAACTAGTATCAAATAACAATATTAATAAACATCCAACAGAAATATTTATTCTTGCAAATATCACAAAATATGGAAACTAACGTTGGCGAGATGTAATAAATCTCAAAGTGTAAAGTTCCGCGAAATGAAACAAGAAGTTGCAAAAGTTCTGCTTTTTATTAGCGATCGATTGTCTAGCAGTATATTGGCCTCCGCTAGAGGTCAGAACTCGACACAAATCGGAGGTTCGTACCTCGTATATTTTTAAAGCATATTTTGTACCATTCATCTAGGTCAGAATCATGAAAGACTTGAATTCTGCCGTGAAATAAGGTGTTTTATGTCATATTTTAAGACTTACGACTTCCAACACTTATCAAAAAAATAGTCATTACCATTATATGTATAGCAATAATACCATTAGCAATAACCATTTATTTTATATCTACTAGTAATATAGTACTCGCCCTTGGTTTGCTTTATCTTTATTAGGTAGACGTGATTATGTAAGTTGTGTTTTTTGTTTGTGAACCGTTTGAAATAAACTGAATTTTCATCCCAACCTCATTACATTTCTAAGATTATACATCAGTAAAAATTGCATCAACATCGGTTAAGCCGTTTCAGAGAATAACGGGACCATAATTATGCACCAACAAACAAAACCATAATTATGCACCAACAAAAATTCTAATAATTACTTTTATTAGATCCACTACATTAATAAGTATTAATAATTTTCTCATCTACAAACATCAGTTAGTTAATGTATTCTATAGACAAAACAACAAAAACTCAAGTGCTAAACAAATTTAAAATAAGTCTATATTGACATTTACAAACATTTATACGATAGGATAAACGTTTAAGAAAATATCCAGAACAGCTATGAAATAGCATAAATAAATGGAGCAAAATGTAGCATTGAAGGGGAACAATGTGCGTTCTAAATGCAAAATGGGATTACAAAAAACACGCCAAGAGCGAGACCGTTTAAAGCAACTTTACGACGTGAGCAACCGGAGGCTTGTTGTTGGGTAGATTTTTTTAATTTCCTCGCTTTTTAGCATCTACACCAATGAATACAATTGAATCGCTGTCTATCTTTTAAAGTTTAATACAAATTTATTATGGGAAATGTTATTAACAGAAGAATAAAACGAAATTGAAAAGAAAATAGACTAAAGGAAGTATGGAAATTTTAAAAAATATGTTAACCGAGCACATAACGTAGAACATACTGATTAGTAATATAAACGTTGTTCCGCCGTATGGATTACTTGTAGTGAATGATTAAAGTTCCATTTAAATTTGAGGTAGGGAAGTGAAAATTTGGAATTATGTGTATTTTTTTATGTTTAATCAATAAAAATAATAAAATAAAATTTTGTTCAATAATTTAAAAAAAATGTTAGGGGTGGACAACCCTTAGGAGTATGAAAAATAGATAGTAGCCGATTCTCAGACCTACTGAATATGCATATAAAATATAAAAATCGGTCAAGCCGTTTCGGAGGAGTATGGTAACTAACATTGTGACACGAGAATTTTATATTAAGATGTGACCTATGATTAGCAATAACCACATCGCCCATCATCTTCTAATTTGTTGCCTATTGTTTTAAAAACCACTAGCGACCATATTTCCTGAAAATGGGATAACGGAGCATATACTCGTTTCAAGTAGTGCCAAATACCCGCAGTTATTTTACGCCCATCGTTTATTCGCAGAACAACATGAGAATTTAACGATTATAATTTCAACAGATCTTAGTATTAAAGTATGATTCAAATAATCTACATACTCGTAGTTCTATTTTTAAGAACTTATTTATTAGTTCATAGTCGGTAAATGATATTAAGAATATTAACCTTAAATATCAATCTATACATGGTATAATAATATGTGAAGCAAAAACTCTGTACAAGGGGTACAGAGTTTATGAAAATTGTGCGTACGGAGGAGTATGAGTTACTTATAGTTTACATAGAAGGAGTGCAGAATATTTTTAAAAAATAACGGGGGAAAAATACATTAAAGGAATAAATGAAACATTACACACACTTACAAGTTACTCTATTCAGATTGCCATATTTGACACGACGTTAGAAATGTGTCATAGGGTCATCGTTCATAGAGTCAATGTTAAGTAACCCTTATTCAGAATGAATAACGGTCTAATTTTGACCGTAGAGCGGGTAACTAGTAATAATAAATACATAACTCCGTGCCCCCAAATAGAAGAAAATATTTTTATAAAACAAATCCTGTGACCCAGTTGGTTGTCGATCCTTTCTGCGGAGAGAATAATGCAGTAAATGTCCTAATTACGCGTATCCTGTGTAAGAAAAGTTGGTTAATTGGTTCAGCACTTGACCTTAGTGCAATTTTTCAAGTTAATCAGGCTTCTTAAAATTGTGAAAAAGTGGGTGTATGTGTATGTGTGTGTGAAAATTGTGAAAATATGTTTAAATATTCCGTTACATACATACAGATCAAGTTTTAAAAGGTGTTAAAAATAAACTTTTTTATATTAATAGCCGCCGTAGACGATTCACTTGATTGGAAGTGGTCATTGTCACCCATTAGTAATACCTAAGGCATCACGCCAAGAAAGAAGGTAGAGAAAATAACGAAAGAACTGGTTCATAAGCTCCCGCCAGAAAACAACATCAGCTGATTCAAGCAAGAGGATGGTAGCTAGCTAGCCGGGCTTCAGTCCTACAACCAAGCAGGGGCCGTCGTTTCTACAAAACCCTTGTTTGCTGGCATGGGTCATGCCATGGTCACGGTAATAGTATCATACAGTATTGTGACTCGGCCGTGTCCTTGAAAAAATGCCTACAGCTCCGCGCGCTAGGGCCGCCTCTTTTTAGTTTAAGTGAATGTAAATGGGTAGGTAAATCGCACGCTTCCTGATTACAAACCCACACGTTCTTTCCTGCCTTCGACGCATCTGCAGCCGTTGCGTACCTAGTGTGTGCAAACTCCGTGGCGCGTAGGTATGAATAGTAGGCGTAGGCCTACCTACCTACCTACTAATACCTACGTATTCCGACCGTTTGTATGAAGATGGAATACTGTGTGACACTATATTACCGTGCCATGGTCATGGCCTAAGCCGCAGACCTCGTACTCGTATCCTTACCCTTTATGCTATAAATTATTTATTTTTAATACTACAGCTATTGATTCATATCAATAAATTCAGGTGTTGATGCCCACTATTCAATATTCAAATAAATTGGAATTCTACTAAACAAGCGGTAATTTAGGTTATAAGACCTAAATATTACATAACGTAATGATGTCATAAATATAATATTTATGTGACGTAACTTTATCAATGTTTTACGGCAAAATATATTCAAACCGTATACAAGCAACTGGAACATTAAATCACGTCTCCATAATCCTTTGATGAAACAAAGCTGGAATAATAACTTGCTTTAATATCTGCAGTACATATTAACGTAAAGCAGTTATGAGACAAAATTGCATAACTTAATCGATTTCCAAACGACGTCTAGAGGAAGGTAAGATACTAAAAAGGCGAATAAAATTATTTTCATTGTACTAATGGACAAAATAAAGTCGGTTGCGTAGAGCGGCAGGGGAACAAGAAAAGTTTATACCGTACTTTCACAGTACTTTGTTCTGGACTGCCATAAATTCACCGGTAGCTTCTTGTATTGACAAGTTCGTGCGGATCTGAACAGGATTCACCTGTCGATTTCGTTTGTGAATTTACTTTGGACCAACGGTGTTCGCTGTTCAATCCTTTCTGTTCGTATCCTGAGTTAACTAAAGTCTAACAAAGAAGTCTTGTTCCATAGCGTTTCGCAAGCGGAGGGATCAAATGAAAATTGCAGTAGATACATTGGAGTGCAAGGCTGTCAGAGGTGTTCTAACTTCCTAATATAGCGTGTAACAAAATCTCTATTTGACTGAATTCGAAAATTTCAAAAAATACTCATAGAATTATTCATGAGGACAATTTGAGTAATTAAGGCTATCATGAAACGCTTGATGGCGGATAAAGATTGTTTATTAAACGGATACTTAAGTAAAATAATTATTAATTTACGTAGAGACTTGTTTTTGTTTTAAAAAATTACAGAGTACAGACAATATTTTCGCAGAGGAACGTATTACCAGGAATAATATTTATATTCTATGTCCCAGTCCAAGTCATTGTCTACCCGTGTGCATACAATTTCATCGTAATCTGATAAAAAAAATATGATGAGTTTTACATCCCTTCTTTGATATAATATTGATTTCCCGTACAAAGTTCTTCTCTTCTCTTTTCACTCCCTTCAGGGATAATATCCGGAATAAAAACTATTCTATGTCCTTTCCAGAGTCCCAAACTATCTCCGTACTAAATTTTATCTAAACAGGTTCAGCGGGTTTGGCGTGAAAACTCAACAAGAGTTACTATCGCATTTATAATTATAAAGTATGGATAAATTAAATATTAAATCTTCCCAAGCGGAGTGAGAGCATATTACTAGAAGATTACAAATACATAGCCCAAAGATTTTATTATTGCATAAAATAATTCATTCATGTCAAGAATCAAGACAAAGTCAAGACCCTTTTGCCGATAAAAGTTTAGAGATGTCATGTCGAGCCAAGTCTGACCGTATTTATTATCGTACTATTATTATACGAGTATTACTTTAAGGTCTCCATTAACATGAAGTAAATATGTATTCGTATTCACTTGTTTTATGATATGACCGTTCGGGAAGTTGCGTCACATCTTGTCGTCCAAAATACCTCAGTGCCTGAAGTCGAAGATGTTCGAGCAGTGTGTGTTGCCAGTGATGACTTACGGCTCCGAGACGTGGTGCTTCACTATTGGCCTAATGCACAAGTTCAAAGTCGCTCAGCGGGCTATGGAGCGGGCTATGCTCGGTATTTCTCTACGTGATCGCATTAAAAATGATGAAATCCGTAGAAGAACGAGGTTAACCGACATAGCCCAGAGAATTAGCCGACTGAAGTGGCAATGGGCTGGCCACATAGTTCGACGCACCGATAACCGTTGGGGAAGAAAGGTCGTCGAATGGAGACCACGTCTTGGAAAGAGGAGCATAGGCCGCCCCCCGACCAGGTGGACTGACGACTTGAAGAGGACAGCGGGCAACCGCTGGATTCAGAAAGCTCAGGACCGGTCCGAGTGGCGCAAGTTAGGAGAGGCCTATGTCCAGCAGTGGACTACTAAAGGCTGATGGATGGATGGATGGATGATATGACCAATTTTTGTTACTACGTTCAGTTTATGTTATGGCCAATTTTTGTACATAAGTAGTCTACAAATCAGAAAGATTTCTCCACAAAGGCTACTGAATACCACAAAGCTTACTCTTCGTCTCTGCCTGTGTTTTATAATTATACATACTTACGATTGACTGGTGGAGTAATGTATCATAATAATAATATGTCATGTTATATTGCGAAGGTTATTTAATATTTTAAATAACTGTATAAAGTTCTGATTTTACCATTTTTGTATGACATCCTGAACGATTAATACATTTTTATTCGTGGTACCTATATTCCATTTTTTAACCGACTTAAAAAAGGAGGTTCTCAATTCGTCTGTATTTTTTTTTGTTTGTTATCTCAGAAATTTCGTCTAGATGACAAACAAGCAAGAAAGCAAGTCAAACAAACCAACATCAAACCCGATTTTGGTGATAATTTTTTTATTTGCTTGGTGCTTCCCGTGTGGGCCCCTATGAATTTGGTCTAGTTCTGATAATGTCATCCATGAGAAAACCATTTAAGTATTAAATTTGCATTTTATTGAAGTCGTTTTTTTTCTTGTACCTTACTATTATTATTATTAATTATTATAATTATATTATTTATTATTATATATTATTTATTATTCGCTATGTTTAAACCAGATTTTTTTATTGCTTATTGACAAATCTGTTAGAATAAACAATCATAGCTTTCTTTAACTTGGCGGAGGCACTTCCATGCCTTCAGATGTCTGTAGGGGACAACCAGCGACGTTTTATTAAGACAATTTTTCGGATAACTTTTCTCGTATGTTATCGTTAAATAGGACTACTAATACTATTGGAAAGATGTACGACCTATTTTATGGAATAAAGAGATTTCTTGTTAAACTTTAGTTAGTACTGACAAGGATATTTTTGTTTAAGTAATAAAAAATCCGGTCAGATGAGACTCGGAAATGTGAAAATAATAAAATTGACTTTTTCTTAAAACTTTTACTATCAATTTAATATAACGTCATTACACAATTTATATGACACATTATTTTTCAAAATAAAGTATCTTAAGTACATCATATTTTAAATGATATTAATAACTATAGATCAAGAATTTATATGTATTTATTGGATAGTATAGCCTTATGACGAAAACGTACTTATCATTCTATGTTAAGTACGTTCTGGACACAATAAAAACAAGAACGTCTATGATAGTTCGTCATTAACTCTCAAACATAAAAACAAAACAACCTTATATATATTTCTAGACGTTGTCGTCGTTAAACCCAACTTCGAATGAAACCTTTGTGTTTTGAAAAATGCTTTATCACCTTATGTTGTGGTATTCTGCTATGTCATCATTTCACCGCGTCACTAATTACCAATCCACGGGTGACGAAAGGGCTCCCTAAAATACGACGGGGCACAGTTCTTCATGGATTTTGCAACAAACAAACACTGATTGTGGTCTGTATAAAGCTGCTATTAATATGTCTGTGGGCTGACCCTTTTATAGCTAATCAGTTACTAGTGACACATTGCCGATGTAATGAAAGCTTCGGACTATGCGTATAAATACTAAATAGACGTCTTCCATACAGAGTAATCTGAGCAGACTAATCGAACTTTTTCTACAATAGATCAAACTTGACCGCCGTGACCTTTGTGAACGTAACTACGTAACTAGGAAAACCGAACAAGTGCGAGTTGAACTCGCATCCGTAGGGTTCCGTGAGTTCGAATCCCAACAACGCGAGGTTTCTTTTAAGTGTATGTTTTTTTTTGTTTTACAATCGGAACAAAAACTAATAAATCAATAAAATATGTATTAATTTACGCGTAGTTAGTGAAAATATTAAGTGTCTATTTCCTTTCAAGAGGTCGATCCCTGTGACAGACAGACAGCGGAGGCACTTTAATAGGTTTCGGTTTGTTATCCTTTTGTTATGGAACCCTAAAAGCGTCGTATTTTTGTGGTACTGCACAGCAATAAAAAATATAAAAATCCAAAATGATGGACCGACTGACCAAGAGGCGTGAACGTGAAACCGCGACATCGGACTCTGAAAATACTGTGTACTGCGTGTATGAGCAGTGTAGTATGCCAGTGGCCTCAATTGTCTTCAGCAGATTGTACAAATTATTCTTATTCATCCATGCTTTTTCTTAGATTTATTATAGTGTTACATTTAATGAATGGACCGACAAAATTGGCGACATGATCTGATGGTTCAATTCCATTCCAATCAATCTACGTCACCCACACTATATCAAGCTTTACCTACCCAATTTGTCTGCTCGGGGGGCTGAATGATTTGTGTAAAGTAGTAAATCGTAAGAAAGTCCTGAGACGCCATTATATTCTACTAGTTATTTGTAGGTATAGGTCATAATAATATTTTCCAGAAAAGAACGGATCGCTTCGGTTTTATTTTTCGCTGGTTTTACGTTTACAAGTTACGGTCGATTTTCACCTTAGAGTATTTTTACAATTAGATTTTCTTTTGTTTTAAATAATATGATGAATTATTTAAAATCATTTGAAAATGAGGGTAATAAAGATGTCAATCGATGGTAATAGGATAGACAATAACCTACTGTAAGTAGAGCAGATTTTTTACTTATTAGAACGATTTTTCGGGACATAAAATACTAACATGAACGTTTAAGGATAAATATTATAAATTGAACTTTAAACTTTAAAAAATGAGCGATATGAAGACGAAAAGATAAATGAACGAACCTCGGCCAAAATGAACGTTGATCGATAAACCATGACTGAATGAACGATGATTTTATTGAGAGGTGAACAATAATGGTCTAAATTAAAACTCTAAGTGTTATGCGTTATATATAGGCTTACTGCGTTCTTAACAGTATACCTGACATACCCATTGATTTTAAAATAAAGCTGTATTACTCATAAAACTATAATTTTACATTTACCTTTCGTTACAAAATCATTTCAAAGTCTTGATTTTGTCCGGAACATTTGAATGGAATAAAAAATTGTGTGTCGAAAGGCCGATGGCGTACAACATCGAGGAAGGACGTTTATTGAACGTAGTGTCTCTACGATGCTCGTTTCCGTTCTATTGTGATTGCTCACGCCAGTTTCTCCCAGTCTTCTGAATAAAAGCGTACGTGAGCGTACAACTGTACAAAGTATTAAGGTGTTTTTGTGGTACTTATCTCTGGAAATGACTGCGCTCATTTGCGCAGTAATACCTACCTTGATCTACAAATAAAGCAATATTTTCACACAGCTTAAGTTAGATCAAAGATCTTTCAAAACGGGATGGATTAAATGACCATAAAACAATGCAAATCCAAAACAATGGATTTAAAAATCCATCTTATCCCAGTAAAATTAAATAATTATTTCGACGAATAGGTACTATAACTATTTACGATTTTATATTGACCTATCTTCAACAAGATGAGCAATATTTTATTTAAAATATTCTATGCTTCAATACAATAAATTGTCAGCAGCCACTGTGAGTTTTGTTGGCAGACGTGAATCGGAAAGATTCTAAAGAATAGACATTACATTAATGAAAAACGCCATTAATTTACTAAAACTACTACAAGTAACATAAATCTGTGTAATATTTACACTAAGCCACTATAATATAACATAATTGTCATACCCAAGGGTTATACTAATACAATATGGGTCTCGGATATTTGTCAGAGTATCTCATTTCCGGACGATTTGAGTCAATTGTAAGTGATCGACAGAATGAAGCAAGGCAGTTAGGTGCAAATCTTAAGCACTAAGGCTTGAAAGGGCACATTAACCCATCGATTCTGGCGGTTATCGTTACGTTATAGATATCGTCAAGCCAGGTGGAGGAGGAGGGGACGCCATTACGTAAACACTCTACTGTCAGTTATTTAAACAGAGAATATTGGTATATAATTATGAAACAACGACCTATCACCTTTTATTGGGTCGCTAACGATTTGAAGCCAAAATCGATCTCTTTACCACTCCATTCTGAAGTTAAATCTTCGCGAAAATTTAAATAATTTTTTGAATAAATATTCCCATTATTCTCGTAGAAACTTTCGCAACACATTGAAAGTTAGATCGATAAACAAATTTAAATTCATAAAGCTGAACACACCATCATCGATCATTTAGAACCGCCGCGACAATGCCTTGCTTTTACCACGTTATGATCGATGGTCGTGCTGAAATCTAAATAATCGTCCAACAAACAAAGATTAAGTTGAGGTAGTTAGTCGTCTTATGCACTGTTCATTATTATGGGGTTTTTTCATACACTTTCGGACGCCTAAATCGAGGTACGCATGTACCTCGATTTTTAAGGTTAAGTACTTTTGCTCCGTGGTTAAGTACAACGAGACCCTATTATTAAACTCCACTGTCCGTCCGTCCATCCGTCAGTCCCATGCCCGTATCTTTGTATATTTTGAACCGTAATACACTTAAAATTTTGACTGTGTCTATCACTATGGTCGCTATAACTCAACTAAAATAAAAAGTAAAAAATACAAGTAATAAGTTTGTTCTCGACGTAATTGGCACGGTGGCACAGAACCCTTCTTACTTTTGTTATTTCATAATGTTGTTGAAACGACTGACTAACAAAATAGACGAGTCCTCATTTATATCTTCATTTTGTAATAAAAAGACCACTTCAATAAGTAATTGAGATAATCAAAACGTAGTGCTTTTACACATTTCGTCGCTTCTAATATGGAACCAATTCTAGAGCTACATAAAGATGAAAATACGACATAAAAGCCAATAAATCTGGTCAATAGCCATTATACGACGTTGTTAGGGTGAGAAAATATGAAAGTGGTGGGGAGACTTCACAGCTCTTTGATTTAGGAGCCACTATCGACAATGGTAATCAAATGGAAGAGCCCGTAAAAATATGTCTCCTACTTTAATTGACTTAGGTTTGGTATCGCTGACATTAATATTAACGCGTTATATTGGTTGAACCTGTGTTTACGTGTAACGTCATACGGATTGTTTCTTTGCAATTTCATTATGTTAATGCCTAATAATATACTTAGTTTTTATTTATGAGGTCATCTTAAGATCCACCCGCCTTTCCAAAATACCACCTCAAATGTATTTACTACAAAAGAAAATATATAACTTTGAATAAATTCAAAGCCAAAGACAATGACTTAATAAATCACTGCTGTTTAAAAACATTTTCCTTTCTTACATAGTAAGTTATAATTTTAATATACAATTAAAACATAAACGTTCAAAATGTAAACTTTACAATTACTGCTGTAAGCTTCACATTTGAATAGACGAATTTGCTTCGATCCCAGCCAAGAAAGCATCACGCATAAACATAAATCGAGATAACGCAACGGAAGAAGAAAATAACCATCTGGAACACTCCTCCAAAAGTTGCATACTCCAAGCAACAACACATATGACTGTACATTTACTCGGTATTCCGTTTTGGGCGAGCACAAAGGAAGTTCTCGGAAGTAGTGACGTTCAGGCGACATAAATTGTGAACGTAGTATAACGAAACGAGAACCAAACGATATTATTTGTGTAGGTACCTACGACGTTAGATGTTTTGGGAATGTAGTTGTTTGTTGTTTAGGTACACAAGGTAGATAAGATACCTGGCATAAGACAAGGTTCTATGAAATATCTACGAGAATCTCCGAAACTTCAACCTCGTCACGTTTACGTTAAATTAGCTACTTCAAGTTGTGTTATTAATTATCTTTTAAAAAACGTAAATACAAACCTCAGCTATAACTGTTAAAAAAACATGTAACTAAATTCTAATTTTAACCATGGATAAAAAAATTAATGTGTGTGCAAAACATACCTTAAAATATAGCGTCAGTTGTATGAGATTTTACATGACATGTTCAGCCGTGATACATGTGTTTGATGGGTATGTACACTGTTTTTTCGATATGAAAGAAGCAATAAAGCATCTTATCCACCTTGTAATAAGCGGCAGCTGCAGAGGATGGACATCTGTTACCAAAAGAACCACAGTAAAGTTCGACGTTGTTCATAAATGTATTGGTATTCCCTAGAACTGCAATGAAACGCCTTATTTCTATCGCTCTAACAGGCTTCTTACAAACAACGTCACGACAAAACTATTAGTTAGTGTCTTCTTGGACGAATAGCAGAAACTTCAGTATGATCTATGCTAGGAATAGAACTGTAACGCAATCAAATGTTTTTTGGAAATTTATCATAAATTTATTAGCAAATTTATGAGTATCACGCGGAAACCCCGAGAGACCTACTTGGGATATTTGCAGTTTATATGAAGTGTCTGTTCTTAGGATATTTTCATCCCTGATAAAATATAACACAAAAAATTAATATGGAGGTTCCGAAAAAGGTTAGTAATTACTGATTTGACAACAAACGCAATGTTTGGGTGCGTGAACTTATGCGAAGCTATAGTGGATTACTACTCTATGAAGGAACATTTTAAATATTCCCTTTACCCTATACCTACTTTTTATCAATGTTATCTGTTCCAGCATTTTTATATCCACCGGTTAGCGAGAGGACATTGGCGGCGGGCGGCAGCTGGCAGCCATCCGAACGTAACTATACATAACAGACTAACGTAATAGAAAATACCATTATTCTTTCCTCAAGACAAGGAGGCGTTCGAGCGATGTTATTTACAACCAGATTTGTTTGTCTTCCCTTGGCCAACGTTGAATACAATCTGTGGAAATTGTTTAATCTTTGAGATTCTGCTCCGTCATCATTTGAATTATTGAGAATAAGACATAATATCTGTTTTAAATGTTGTAAAAGGTACGTACATGTATGCCTAATGTACTGGAATTAGATCTAATTTATCTAAAGTCAACATTATTTTTGTAGCCAAACTTTTATCGAATTATACAAGAGAATGTTTCTTTATTTTCTTTGTCATTTTAAAAGCAAATACTCGTAAATACATAGTAAAGAATATCTTATTCCACGATTTGGTATTTATATTGTTCCTAATTTATTTATTTAATGATAATGTTTGTACAGAAATAAGCTAAAAAAATATTTGAACGGTGTAAACTTAAAATATTTTAATACGCAAAACATGTTTTGGTATATTCTAAAACATTCAATAAAATCAAAATGTTATTTCGGAATGAATGAAATACGAATGGTAGGTATAATGAAATACCTAAGGAATTCGGCGAATATAAGAGATATGGTTAAGGATATTCAATTAAGAGACGTCGATCAATTTTAAGATGGTGTCTTTAGTGGTAATAATAAGGTGCCAATATTCCAGAATTCAATTTATTTGCTAAAATGAGAAAAAATCTATAAGTGAGATATTTCATGAGCAGATGCCTATTTCGGTGGTTCGCAGCAATCTTGGGACATTCAAATTGATGGTAAGGGTACGTTTCACCATTAGAGGGGGTCTTATTAATTCCCCTTTCGACAGGCCGACCGAGAAGGCCATAAATTCACCTCAACCAAAGGGATGACCAATTTCAGAACATTTACGAGCCACAAATTACGCGACCGCTGAAATATACTAGGCTCGGGACGGCGAAGAACTGAGGGCAAGTGAAACGAGAAAAAGCCCGAATGTTAATTTAATGTGGATAGCCACTGAAAATTGCTCGAGTGCTCAAGATCGGAGAAATATTGGTCGCTATCTCTAAAAACCTCCTGATACTAATTTTATGCAGGGTTGGTAAATGAGCCGAGGGCTTGCAACCAATCTATATTCATTTGGGTAAATGTGCAAATTATTCCGCTTGTTGAAAAACCATATTATCATGATAATTAAATGCGTAAAATGGTCCTATTAACGTTATATAATACTCTTTCAATGAGTCATTTCATTTCCATGAATAGAGTCTTGGCATAGTCTTCTACGCTGGTCAAATCCAATATGAAAATTTCTTAGGCTTAGGGACATACTTTTGTAATAACAATTTATTTGATAGTTATGGCAAGTAAGAATAAAGTTCCATTAAGGATAAATTACTCAATAATATAATCAGAGAACATTATCAAAACACTGCCGTTATCATCAATCCTGTGCTACAGTAATGTTGACAAAATATATAGCCATTGTCGTATAGCAATATATATAAGCCGGTAAAAAGAGAAAACAACACGTAGGCAAGTTTGTGTTTAACGGTTGTTTTATTGTCCCCGTCAATATATCCAAGCCAGTTCGGCATCGGCGTGCTGGCTAACTGTTTTATCACTTTATTGCATGAAATCGCATAAACTCGCGAGGCTTCCAATAAAACTCTGGTATTGTAACATTCTCTTCTTTAGGACCTGAGTTAAACTTAAGGATAGTTACGCTAAGAAACCGTTAACACGTTAGTAAGGATAGATAAGCATGACTTACGTCATCACGTAACACTGTAAAATATTCGTATTTACTTTTTTGTGTTGAAAATCATATTCTACATTCAAAGACAATACAATAATCATGCAAAGCATTTTTGCTAATATAAAAAGCATTCGGGTGTATTATATCAATGTTTTGTAAAAAATTTAAAATCAAAAGTTAAAAGTTTGAAAATATTATACATCACATAAAAATACAATTATTTCACTTAATTTTGAATCAAATACATACTACAAATACAAATACGCAATACTTATACAAATTAACAGTTATTTAATAATTAATAAAATATTTTTACCTGTCTGATAGCCCTGCTAACTACTTATTTTGCTGTTAGTATTTATGTACTTAATTATAATAAAATAGTAATTATTTTTTTAATTATAATTCTTACAAAAATACTTCACACAAAATATTGCCAAATTTCATTGTTTTGTCGGCCGGTATTTTATTTATAGGCTCAATGTTTTGCCTACTTTGCATGAATAAAGCAAAAACAATTTACTTTACAGATTTACACTGGTTTAATATCAATGAATAATTCAAAAATTTGGTTGGATGAAATCATAATATTATTCACAAGCCAATTAATCCTAAGATAACGTTCCGTCCATATCTAGTTGGTATCAAGTTGATATTGAAAGAAAACATTGTTTAACAAGGGATAAATTAATTATGAGCTGTGATTTTAAATTTGTTTCTTTTTACCCTTACTGAACCTTGTCGGGTAGCTACTACTCTACAGCTCTATAAAAATAAAAAAATATTAAAGACATGATATTTTATTAGCATGTTTAATTACCTCGTTTCTTTTGTAGTGCAGCATTTGTGAAATTTTTTAAAAAATAGTGCACGAAAATAAGGATAAAATGATGACTATATTTCTTTGAATATGTTTATAAATTACAGAAACATAAGGTTGATCCAAAATGGGGTATAAAAAAAGGCCAAAAATTTAAATGATTTTAAATTTGAATCTCAACTGAAGACACACAAAAAAATTCAACCAAATCCGTACAACCGTTCAGGAGGAGTTCTTATCTAGGAGTTCTATCTAAAAAGAAATATGCATAGATAATAGTTTATTCGAAAGAATGCGCACACTCAAATCTTGATCTAGGAACCTAATAGAACCGAAACCCGTTCTTATAAGCGACGGTTATTACTAACTGGCCTACGGGGCTGTCAAATAATGTCGGGGTTGTTAATACGAGATAAAGTTTCAGTACAAAGCCTTTGCCAAATTGAAAACGGCAGCGAGTCCCGCAATATCGCACATGGCTACGCGTTGCCGAAAATTAGATATAATTAGTCCGCCGCACAAAACGTTGTAGGCCAACCCTGCCTCAGGGCCCTTTTAATAATGATTCTTTCATTACCTTTGCCTTTCTACGAGTGCCGAAATACAGATAAATTGTGCAGAAACACGGCATTAAACTTAAGCTAACTGATGCGAGAAATGTTTTACTCAGTAAACTAAATGTGCTCGTGGGAGCCTTAATACATTGTTTATATTGTATGAACACTGAATAAATATAAATAATTTAACTTATATTATGTAAAAAAGCCCTGAGGACAACATAACCTGACCCAAACACCTTCATGTAAACGTGTACATAAAAGTTCAGTTGATCAATGTCTGTTAATTGAAGATATTTTAGAAAAAACGAATACTGAGACTCCAATACCATAGCGCCATCAGCAAAAATGTGTATGTTTGTCTGTAAATTTATTCAAGCTAATCTCAGAAACAGTTGAACCGATTTGGACGTGGTTTACACTTATGTACTGTAGTAATAGTAACTTATAGTTTGATGTTTTATTTCAATCGGTTTACAAATGAAAAATATATTTCTATCTAGTCCAAACATTTTATTCGCGTGTGGGTACTAAGGCAAAGATTCCCCGAAGGAAAGTGAGGACTTACTAGTTTAAACTACGAGTATACACCTCACTGGCCCCTAAATCGGTGAAAGTTTTAAAGATACGCATTTTCATTGCACCAACAATAAAAAAGTTAAATAAATACTTGGTATTCCTCCCCATTAATATGAATTGGAGCAACATGGTGAATGATGACACTCCATACCTTAATAAGGAGAAGAGTTCTCCGATCTCCAATATATTATCATAAAAAATATTTTATTGCGAACCAAGTGTTATTTTTTACAATAAGACAACTATTTGTGGATACAAGAAATTATATTTTAAGTTAAAAAATTTAAATCATGATATTACGAAAGTAGTTTTTGAAAAACCTGTACACAGCTAAGATTATGAAAATATTGGCAACTGAATTGAATTAAATTCGAGAATTCCTTACAGCATATTGAAGGGGTAGTATTCGCAGCCTCTCCAGAGGGTAATGTTTGCTCTTATTGGAGAAACTTCGTGCTCATATACGAGCTGTCTGAAACACTTGACTGTCTTAAAACTGAGATAACACATTTTGTGTTAGTATAGATAAGTATGTATAGAAACAATTGTTTATTATACCTAATTGTTTATATACATATACAAACTGACAAATAGACAAACCGACAAAAAATCCAAAATTCATTGTTATGATAATTATACATATTTCTATTTCTTCAATAAATACCTGTAACTATATAAATATACACGCTTACACACTCATCTCAGTGTTGCGGGTGGCATGGACAAGGGCTACATTTATCTATCACACAAATGTCTGCCCCGGCCGGGAATGGAGAAGGCAAAAGGGTCAAAATATTACTATCAAATACACCTAAAATCCGAGCTTAGGTCATATACATTACATAACTTTTTATTTCACTTCAATACATGCAGTATTTCCGAAGTTATAAAGACGAGAAGTTCAAGCCCTTTTTTGAATTTCCGCGCTTACGCTATGACGTCACGTGGCTCGGCCGCGAGCATGATACGGCGCAAGTATAGAAAATATGGGTCTATGCAGTTCAAAAATCTATAACTTTCTTATTTCTATAGATACAGACTTGAAATTTTGCATAAATGTAGTAGATAGTATGTGAATTATATATGTTATTTTATTATTGATAACTAAGGTTTGCTCGCGGCTTTACTTGAGTTTAAATTAACATTTCGGTCAAAAATCCCTATCAACTACGCGCGACTACTGAGAGATGACGTCATCGAGTAGTGACCGCCCGCCTGCGTTTTTAAAAAAACCAACGTCCGTAAATACGCACTTTGATCGTTAATATCTCAGCCATTTATTGAGATATGGAAAAAGTAAAAACACAGTTTTTCTTGTAATTTTTTATAGATTTATTTGACGTGTAAAAAAAAATTCGTTTGCCTGGTCCATTGAACCAGGAACCCGTAGCTTCGCAGTACCAACTAGGTACGTTGTATGTATAGAATATATAAATAAATCAATACCCAATATACAGCCAGTGCTAGCACAATTTTACCTAGCCTATTTATAAACAACAACTCAATCACATTATGCCTCGTTGTTATTTCTATGCGTGGATGTGTTCGCTTTGTTTGTCTAGGTTTATCATAAGTGAATCATACGCTCTCACGATAACTTTCCTCAGTTTGCGTTCAATATTATCATGAACCGTGAGATACGGCTTATTTATTAACATAATATTAGGACTCTACTCCGAATAATAATGGCCCACTATTGCGCTTCACTCAACTTTGAATAGTTTACGAGAATAATTTGCGTAGCAGACCTTGTTCGAATCCAAATTCATTTATTCACATGAATATCACCAACACATTTATATAACTATTTTTCTGCTTCTATTGGCTTCAACCCATTAAACACTTTTTTCGTAGTGCTCCAATGCATATCGGTGGAGAGGCATGGCCAATTTAAGTGTTAGAAGTTCTTATGTTTTTGGAAGTTGTTAAATCTAATGGCTTAAACTGTCCTCAAAAGTCACCTATACAACTCCCAACTGCGTCCAAATCACTAAAAGCTCTCTATATGATAAGAATTTAATAAAAATATTAACAAAGAGTCTTTTATTCATTTACAGCAGACTAACAAAACTCCGCGATTAGTCATCTCATCGAACTTTCTAACCACGACTTCAAAACAATCAAGACGTTCAAGGGATACGAATTGGATTAGGAGAATTGGGTTACAAGTTAGTGTTTAGTGGATAAGATTGACACAGATTTTTCTGTTCGAATCGATCGCTTAATTAAGTCTACAAGTAAAATTCTCTACAAAGAACGCTTATACGCTTCATAAGGTAACATGAAGGCAATATATTACTATGCCTAGATATCTTACAGAATATAAAGCAATATCCATTTTATCCGGCCGCTTTCAAGCTTTCAAGCTTGAAGCAAAAACCCTTCAATCCCGAAGTCTCAGGAATATATGATCTTTCATAACTTTACGAGGCCAATGGCTATATAGTATCCTTCCGACATGAATGATAATCAAAAAGTATTAAAAATATCGTACCTTAGAGTAAGGCTCCTTCTGTCGAATGTCCTTGAGAAAGTCGTAGAGTATACACAGGGGCACGACCATAATGGCCGGCTCTTTGCATAGAGTTGCAACGGTGGCAAATAGAACTGTCCCCGCTAATGTAATCCATTGTAAAAGTTCACCGGCATCTTCACCAGCCCTGGTGTGGCACTGACACTTACTAGATTTCACTGTCCCGGATTCCACTTCACAAACATTCAACATTTTCAACGGTCCAGCTTTACTCGCCTTTAATAGCCTACGAAAGTTCAACACTATTTGTTGCACGAGTCCATGGCAACTCAAACGAAAATTTTGATCGTTGCCCTGTAATTGGCTGCGCAAGATGTTGCTTTTAACGACATGTCGACATTGCCTTTTTTGGCTCTCGCCTCGTAGTCGAATGTGTTCGGAGTATAGTAAAAAACTGAGGAGGAAAAAGTTGCACGCTGCTAAATCAGCCCGTCCAACGACTCCGGCGACCGCTTCCGTGTGGATGGGATGAGCGGCGAAACTCAAACCCGATACTAATGATCCAACTGTTTTACAATTACTAGGCAGTAGTCGTCTTGCCGTCATCACTACCAATATTGTTGCTATACAATGAAATACAACATTTAGAAAGTGGTAACTCCATGGTTTGAAACTGCTGAAGGCGTAGTTTAATCTATATGTAGCGACGCACAATGGTCTATACGATCCGTGCGAACCGGGGTCTGTAAGCGCTGTTCCCCAGAAATCGTTTTCGAATAACGCCTTTATCGGTGTGTGCCCGATGACGTCCGGGTTGGAGAGAATCGCCCGTCTGAAAAACAAAATCACAACGTTAGCTCACGCTATTGCAATTTGCACGAAACGATTGGAAAAAGTCATTTGACCGCGTTTTCGTAGCCGTCGAAAAGTATTAATAGAGTGGGGTGAGAGAATTGAGAGAGATTTTCTTGAGTCTGACTCACCCTCATGTGTTGATGGGAACCATATTGAACATTTACCAGAACACGAAAAAGGTTGGAATTATAAACCATTTTTATATGTGCCAGTTATATGTGCCAGGTTATGCATCAAAAACTATTTTAGGCAGGAAGATTAAGTAGTAAATATTTGATTAAAATTAAACCGCGTGAAATATCATATATAATATTTATGTCAGTTTTCAATATTATACATAAATAATCACGCCTAACATTACTAGGATTCCCTGTGTCGTGGGTACCATCGACAACACACAAGACAAGAACCGAAAAAAACTTGTTTCAGTAATAAAACTCGTTGAAATTATAATTCATATAGATTCATTACCTTTCGTGATAGCGATGAAAATATGACGAGGTTGCAAAAAACGAACGCCCACGTTCGCGTATACTTTTCATTAGCCTTGATTAAAAAAGTTTCTTTCGGAAGACCCATAGTATAATTTTCGTATTATGAAACCTCGCTACCAATAAACATCGCAGTAGGTACAAATGTAAACTCAGTAATGAAATGCTATTCACGTCTGAAAAATAGATAAGTGTTACCTGTCACTTCACAACAAACTTGCTCGTAGCAATAGCGTAGATAGTCCATTGAAAAGTTACATTTGGTTATTGCGTTTGTCAGAGGACGCAATTTTTTTTAGATATCAAAAGGGGGTTTGTGTTAAGTAAGTCCAAGTTTGTGGGGTTGCCTTGTCACGCAGCCGCCTTCGTAAAAACAAAAATACCTCACATAAAATTTGTAAGAACAGTTCGTTGTAAATTAAATACACCATCATAATTCAATTCAATAAGTAAAAAAAAATAACATTTCAATGGACTAAGAACTTAAACAATAACTATGAATATAAAAATGACATATATACGAAGCTCTTGTAAAACCTCGATATTTCATTTTTAAATCACATTCAAAATTAACCAGACTTTTTCATCCACGTTTACTTTACATCAATTTACATTAAGAGGGCTTAAAAAAGTGAACCTTTGGTCCATTTTTAATAAAATAAAAATTTCCCTGCTACGAAAATACATTTTGCTTTTACCTACATTTTCTCATAGTGTTTTAGTAAGGATTGTCAATTTGGCAATCTTCACACATAAGCATGTGATTGTGGTCAGCATCGTAGGTGTATGGACATCAGTAACCACAAAGTCATCACCAACAAGTAGTCAACTAGAAAAAATAGCGATGAAAGAAGATAGAAATTTCTCATAAACAAGTGAATTTATTATCCATGTATATCATCTCAGACATAGACGTAAAAAAATGCTTAATAATATTAGTTGCAGAGCTTTATAGCAAGCATGGTTCAGATAATTATTTAAAAACAATGAACGATATTGTAGCTCGTTTCATGTATTTTGTAAAACAGGCACATCGTTTAATATAAAAAGCGTATTAATAAGTGAGGCAGCGCAGTCAACCATAGTCACATAAGCTTACTGCGATAAAGACACGCATTCCTCACACATCCGTGTCGGCCTGGTAATTTATATTTTAAAATCAACTATCTTTTTATAATAATTACCATTATTAATATTTTTGTCGGATATCTTCCATGTAAAAATATCGACCAGTTACGGTTTTATTTATCATCATCATCATTGCAACACATCAATGCTAGGCTACGATCTCCTCTCACGATGTGAGAACTTTGAGAACGGTTTTGTTGGTTGTAGTTTTGAAGAATAATTTAGTTATATCTATATAGGTATATATATAAAATGAAAAGCTGACTGACTGACTGACTGACTGACGGGGACGGAAAACGGGGGTGCAAAGTTAGTATTAAAGTTCTCTGATTTCATCAACTTTTATAATATTTAGGGATTTTTTGCGGCCGAAGCCGCGGGTGTAGGCTTGTTTAGTATAAATATATAATGAAGTTATGCACCATCAATAGGTTCGCTGTGAGTATCACAATGCATTGCAAATATAATCAATCCGTGCATCGTTTACCTGCGTCGAACCTCAATTATTATCTTGTTCATTTTCCAGCCGTCCACAAATTACGTAACTTGTAAAAGGGAAGAGTTGGAGGGGGTGAACAATATGTGACTACAATGTTACAGTAACTACAATGTCAATGTGACTACAATGTTGACAGGAGGAGGACGGTATGATCGATATGTTTGGTGATACTCTCTGTAAACTTAGATTCTAACCCAAAACTATTAAAATTACAAAATAATTATGAAGCATCAAGCTAAACGGTCACACATTTGTGACGAGTGTTATGACGAGGACGGAGTCTCTAAAAATTCTGAAATTCGTGTGACGTGTGTGTATTATTTACGGCCCCATAGCTCTGCCCTAATCTGCGTTATACTGCGCCATCTTTGCTTAGTCTGTGTTATCTGTGTTCCAATTAGCTAAAACTTATTTTGAGATATAATATTTGCATTACAAACCTCATCATTAGTCAATATTAGAATCTTCTCCTCATAACATTTATTTATTACCAGGAAACCTGCCTTGGTATGGCTTCGGGAAACCTGTTCTTTACTTATAAAATTAGATCCGGACTAGAAACTTGTTCATTCAATTGATTAGCTGTAATTTCAATTCAATGAAAATAGCAACAAATCATTAGATTTTGCTGTAAAAATATCAGGTAATCAGAAAATGTAACAGTGATAATCATTTTGTTTTCCTTCAACCAAAAACAATATTAATTTTATGCAAAGCCTTGCAAGATGTTGATGTTACTCATTCATTGGCCGTTAGGTAAGTCCCATCTGTGCAATTCTTCTAAACCTTCGATCGTCTGTTCTTCAATCAACATGCAAACCCAATTGCTTTCACCTGTGGGATTGATCGGGACCCAATATTTGTTTATAAATGTGCTATTCGAATATTCTGCCATGATCTATAAATAGTACCCAAGATACACATGGAAACACTTTTCTAATGCATTCGTACATGTAACTATACCTACTCACACTCCTAGAGCTAATATATAATTTAATATAAAATGTATTACACACACAAACTCACACTATGAGAGGAGACCCGTGCCCAGCAGTAGGAAAGTTATGAGTTGTGATGATGATGATGATGATAAAATATGTAAAATAATATAAAATATTTAAGTTGTAACTAGCCGCAGGAAAACCAACTTTATATAAAAACTAGTAAAACGCCCTCGTTTCGCTTCGGTAACCCTACGCCTTATTACATGCACCCAAAACTATTGTTTTCTGTTGGCAGACATTTAACCAATACTGAAACTTAATTTCCTAGGTAGTAAAGATGAAATTTTCACACACGATAGTATTCTAGGAGAATAGATGCTGTGGGCAAAGTTACGATTGAGTTCCGACCATTATTACTTTGTGATCAATTACTTAGTTTCCCTCAGTGGCCTACCAGTCTAATTTATTTACGTCCCTTATTACAGTACTAGTAATTTAAGGCTTTAAATGGAACAACTTTTGGCGATAAGTCGTTAGCCTACCATATTATTGGCTGGGCTATGATACTCGTGCACCTACCGTTTCATGATTTGGTCGTCTAACACCACATCAGTCCACACTCATCGTTAGACGATTTGTCCAACTATGCTTGAGCATGTCGTTTTCATAGATAAAAATGAAACTATGATTAATTACAACTTATAACTGTCCCACTGCTGGGCTAAACCGTAAATGTCCTATTTTTGGGCTCGGGTCTCCTCTCACAATGTCTATAATTATTTATGTCACAATAATAATGACCACTTCACATGTTGACAAAACCCCAAGATCGGCCCGCAACATAATAATTTTAGAATAACAATTTTTAAAATCACGTTGCATAATTTAATCAACAACATTTAAAATTATTTCATTAATTGCTTAATTTGGGTGTGTCTTCGTGCGTCTGTTACAGATCATAGTTGTAACCTTTAAAAGCCATAGGAGTGACTAAATACAGTTTATTGACATTTATATATTAATTTTATTGAATTAATAATAATTACAGAGTTGAATACTACGTGCATTATGATATAATGATTATAAAAGTTTATACCATAGCTAAAGTTAAAAACAGTATAAACTTTCTAATATTGCCACAAATCATAGTTAAGCTTCTAGCAAACGCAAGAACAAGTGCAAAAGTGTTTGAAAAACACCAAACAATAGGCTGATATTCCGAACACGAAACGAGCATTCACATTGTTCGACGGGCTTAATCCCAGCACAGAAATGCACTGATCAATGGCATATCGCCATAATGTACCATTATATCCGACTAAATTATCAGATTAGCTTTATATGTCTAAAGTTATTAAAAGCTGTATTCATTTCTCTTAGTAAAATATTTTACAAAATAAATATTAACAGACAAAAGTTTTTTAAGTGTGAAAGGTATTTTTTTTTGTTTTCCTTATATTTTAAAACCAAGTAGACAACCTAGTCGTAGACATTTAGCTTAGTAAAAAAAGAGATGATGATTGAGTACCTATTATTGAGTATCTTTACAGAATATCTACATAAAATAAATTTTGGTGCATGTTTTAACATTACATAAAGAAACTTCAATTTTATTCATCACTACGTATAAGAAACAAACCGACCGAGATATCTAAACGAACCGATACTTTAGCAACTCAGCAATTCTAGCGCTCGATAATCAGACTCGGATATATCGCTGTTTTCTCGAACGCTTAGCCCTTGCCCGGTTCTATCTCTTTCTTAAGGGTACCTCAATACCATCTAAATAATGGGAAACATTTAAATGTTCCAATGTTCGTTTGAAATTGATTCCTTCGACCTTATACGGGGTAAATGTTACTTACTGTACTATAACATGTTAAGTCAAATATACGGTACTATTAGGTACCTATTAATTAAAGACATTTGACGCCAAATATTTAATATTACTCTAATTACACTTTAATAGTTGTCGCTGAATTTACTTATAGACATATAATTTAACCCTTAATTAGGCGCATGGGGTCAGGACAGTTTGAAGTTGAAAAAAAATTATGTTAAAGTGATTGGAAAGCGAACGCGCTCTTTCTAGCTTCCTAACTCCCCACGGGGTATGCAAATCAGTCTGGGTCGGAAACCCAACGCGTACACATTTGTCGCTGCTCTCTTAGGACTGCTGACCCCATGCGACCAATTACGTAACAATTTTTGGCAAAAGGTAAGTTCTCATTTTTATGTTTTTACAGATATCCATTTTAAATAAATGGATATATCTTAACTTGTATTCGTGTAATATTTAATTTATATACTCTTGTCTTTATTTTTGTAATGTTTTCTTTTTTCTTTTAATTTAAATTTCAATATGAATAAAGAAAATCAGTTACAGAAATAGCTAGAAGATTTATCCGATGATGAGGAAGACGTCGCTGGTTCTACTTAGGATAGTGAAATTGCGGAAGATAATAATACTCCTATATTTAGTGCTCATGACTCGGAAAGTGTATTTGAAGAGTCCGAAGATGTAAAAATGTCCCTGAATCATCGGAGGGTACTATTTTTATCTAGACAATCTATGTGACAATAAAGAGAAAAACGACAACAAACGAACGAAAAAAAAGTGCCAAATAAATGCCATAAGTGTGGTAAATTTGTTTGTCAGCAACACTTCAGGACTTACAGCATTGAATGCAGAATAGAAGAATCTGGTGATGAATATGAATTACATATATTTTTTAATTGATCTCGGCTATATCAAAAATAAGTAGTTTAAGAGATGTTAGAAGTTGATTTTGTTTAAAGTCAAAGTTATTATTTTATGCATATATTTAATGCTTTATTATAATTATAATAAAGCATTTAAGTATTTTTAATAACACATACTTTGTTTTTTTAATTTCTTCCACTCCATTTTTATATATTTGTTTGGGGTCAGTAGTGACCCCATGCGACTATTTGTGTGATTTTCTTAATGCGCCTAATTATGGGTTAAAGGTCAAATAACATTTGGAAATACTTAATTAAACGTTTTATTTATGCTAATAGTCGAAAAATCAGCAGACGAGCTACCTAAAAGATATTAGAGAATCAATAGGCAAGGTGACGGTATTTTGTGTTTCACATTACAGTTTTCAAAAGGTACAATAATTGTACAATTACAATTTTAATTGTACCTATTGTTTTTATTCTCCCACCTTAGTTCCGATTTTCTATGAAATACTTGCATTATGTAACTACGTTCATTCTTATAAATATTTTTATTCTTTCATCTTAGGTTTCGAGTGGATATGTATATCAGTGAAATAAATGATTGAATAATATATTTTTATAGGACAAAACCGTGCTTACTATGCGAAGAAGGAAAACCATCTCTAACATTCGGCCATTGTGTTGCAAATTGTGAATAAAATGCCTTTCCTTTCACTTATTTACATAAAAAGTTTTCGAAGTATTTTGTTTGTAAGTGACCTTAAAAATATTCGAGGGACTTGGAAAGCGAGTAAAATTTAACGGTGATGATGTAGTCGGGCCTTATTTACTACTTAGGAGTACTCGCAACTATGACCACTTAAAATATGATTACCAGAACTGTTGAACTCACCATCATAGCCCAGTGGGGGGACAGTTGTGATTATTTTACAGCTGTCCCCCCACTGGTCTACCTACATATTACTACTACATTATGTCCTAGTGTTAACATGTGTCATTGGCATACAGGATCTCTATCAACAAAGCTTATTAAAGTTAAGCTATTTATAAAAATTGTTGTTGACAAACCAATACCTTTAAGGTAGTAATTATTGTCTTAATAATTTTTAATTAAAAATAAATTCATAAAGGCCAATGACCATTAAAATATGGGGAAATGGCCTAAAATGGCTTCATAATTACTTAATTTGATCAGCTTAGTATATAAAATTGATTAGCAAGTCACGTAAGTATTTTTCAAAGGTAAACCGGGGTTAAAAATATATTTATTTTATAAAGATACTAGTGGTCCCAGCGTACTTCGTACCGCTTTATAATTAAAAAATGTTTTAGTGATATATCGACAGCAACGCCACCTACCGGGTCCAATTGTGAATCTAAACCATTCTCGGATCCACCTGAAGACACACAAAAAATTTCAACCAAATCGGTCAAGCCGTTTAGGAGGAGTTCAGTCACATACACACGCACACAAGAAATATATATATTAAGATTTACAGTTCAACATACCTTTTCGACATAGATGACAACTTAATTCATTACACTCATGATAACCATGATTTTACATCTAAATCATATGCTGCATCAAAAACATATTTCACTTATACCATAATATTTTAATATTTTTTTTATAATATTTTCTTACTTATTATATCTTTATAATAAAATCCCCTGTTCAAAATACTGATCCTAATACTTAGACGAGCGACGGTTAGATTAAAAACTAATAATTATGGTTCTGGAGTTCATCTGACGTGTGAGAAAAGCAAAAATAATCGCTACACACTCATCGCTACACAATCATTCTCCTTTTTAACCACACTCAATGACTGGTCGTCAAATTATACGGTAACACCCGGTTTACTGTGCCCTCTGAAGCACGAAACACTTTACCATAAGCGTTCATTCGTTACTCCCGTCCATTCAACTCCCGACGACGCCCGAGTAGGTATAATCGTGAAATACTTCTCTCACGAAGTAATAAGAAACGAAAATACTAAGACCGCCTTTTACGTCTTGCTATTACGCTGAAATAGACTTTACAGCAGTTCGATCTGACAGTTTAGTACGTGTCGGGTGAAGTTATTATTATTTATGTGGATTCATACTACCATTTAAATAGAATAGATCGTAAACGAAACGTGTATTAAACAGACAAAGGGGCGCACTGCGACGTGAGAGTTGCGAGTAAAAAATATGTCACAGCTTATCAATGGCATCTACGGAATACAACCGCGGAAAAATTGACATTATAACGCCGCTCTCCCATTTCAATTACCAGCAACGTGTCGTACCTGTATTATCTCAAGTTTTGTGCAAGCCAAATGGCTGTTTTTTAACCCCCGACGCAAAAAGAGGGGGTGTTATAAGTTTGACGTCGATGTCTGTCTGTATGTGTGTGTGTGTCTGTCCGTGGCATCGTAGCTCTCAAACAGATGGACCGATTTCAATGCGGTTTTTTACATTTGAAAGCCAAAATGATGTAAGGAATTTTTGGCGTATGATTACTCGATTAAGTGCCTCACGCTTGCGAGTATAATCGTTTTACTTTTTAAGGATTGTTCCTTAAACTATAAGTATGTTTTGCGTAGGGGGTTTTTTTTAATTTTAAATGTATAGTTATGTATTATGGACATAAGGTAACAAATGAGAATGCTGCACTATTCTTCCGCTGCCGCCTATGACGACTGTGACCGACACGTAACAAGACTCAAATCGGGACTAAGATGGTTTGGCCAAATGGTTAGTATATATGAGGACTGTAGCAGGGCAGTGATATTATCTTATTCGTTTAATTATGGAATTAAAACATCAATAAATTGTATTGATGACCCCGTAGCTTAGGTACTAGTTTCCCTGATTACAGAGCAAATGGGACCGGATTTCCGACTGGGGCGTTCAGCTATTTCAAAGATAATTCGTAAATGTTTGTTCTCGGATCGTGTAATTTTGTGAAGTTTTATGTTATATGTAGATGTAGATAGATGGTCTTCCCATCTGCTATGAGTATGTAGAGAATTGCCACATAGGGATCTGAGTGTAAACATTTAAATAGGCATCTTCATGGCTAAAACTTGGTGACTGATTAATAGTTGTAAATGCGAGTCGTTTATGCGTGTCAATACTGTCAACATTCAGTTGGTTAATGGCCAGTGGTCATTGTAAAGAAATAAGGTCTTGGACGATCTTATTTTTTGAAAAACCACTTAAAACACCAACATAAACTATTTCCCACAATAAACGCGGTGGCAAAGTATTTTACATAACATGAATCCCTAGATCTGAAACCTAGATACAAACGCGGGATGTCGTATGAAATTCCAGGATAGTTTCAATAAAAACTATTTCCATCGTCGGACCAGTGCCGAAACTTAAATTGAGATAAAGTTGGAGCGGAACTCTTTGCAGTGAAAGTTGGGGCAGCTGCGGCGTTCAGTCGTCACGTAAGCCCTCAATTACGAAACACTGAAGTGGTTTGCAGCGAGCCAAGACCAGAACAAAGTTCGTCGATTCTATCATCATTATCGTCCGTAACATTTCCAAGAAGGAGAATTTATTATTGCGTAAATACGGAGGATTTACTCCCCACATCCGATAACAGGGCACGTGATGTTTCTACTTGGTAGATTTATCTTTATGGAATATAACTAGACCAATAATAATCGAACATCAGGAAGATTGTTTCATAATGTTCACGGAAAAATTCATGGCGTAACCATGGGTTAACCTCGTAAAAAATTGTCGTTGAATGCCAATTAGCAGAAGCTATTTTAAACGTAGATATTTAACAGTTTTCAGTAAATATTGGAATGGCGTTGAAATGTTTCCTACGGACACAGCTACGGATAAATATTTTAGATTATTAAATTCGTTAAATTGATGTGAAGTGACTCGTCATCAGCTTAAATATATTAAAACTGTAACTGAGCGAAGTCTGGACATGTTAAATATTTATGTTATGCGATTTTCACTAATAAATAAAGGCAAACTCAAGGAAACATTTATTTTTAACGGTACACAACAAAAAATTGAATAAAAAACCCCGTTTAAACACATTTTAGAGTGTGGGTAGGTTAGTACAAGGAGAGAGAGAGAGCTCTTTGTTCTGTAGGTTAATAAAACATAATTAAGTTTCCCTAAGCAAATATTTTAATAAGTAATAATAAACAACAGTTTAATTTAAGGCAAACCACTGAAATAATAATAACCTCTAGTGCAGAACCTCTAGTGCAGTACGAGTTTGCTTGATACTTGAAGTAGACTACCCGGTATAATTAGCCATAGTGGTTCTGTAATGATAAATACAAAACAAAGCATAAACTACAAAGGATGGTTCAATGACCTAGGTACTACAGACCCGCTCTGCTCTCATAAATCATTGTGTTTAAGGTCACTTCACATTGACACCGTGAATGTTTTTAAGACAATTAACGAAAATGCAAGCTATGTAAATCATGTCATATCTTCAAAATCAGATAATCTCATAGAGGCAAAAAGCTTTCTCCTTTCCGCATATATGAAAACATCGAATGGAACCCAAAGAACATCGTATCTAGGACAGCCTAAATTGACAAATAAAACCATCGTACAAGGAAAGATTTAATGTGGATTACATCGGCTGATCTGCGTGGAGAGCTCCATATGCGCCGTTCATGTACAAAACTCGATGGTTTTAAAGTGAACATTCTTACTTTACGATCACTGCTATAAATTCTTGTACTACAACATTGTACTACTACGCTTTGGAAACACCAATTTCATCGAGATATAAACAAAGACATAAAACACGTTTATTTCCTCCTTCGTGTTTAAGACTACGATACGATTAGATAACCGATTCCCGTCACGGGTTCTCTTCCCGGTCGGGGAACATATTAATTATTTATGTGACAGATAAAATATTTGTCCTCGCGTCATGGATATTAGTGGCATTTTATTTGTGTTGTACAACCTACCACCACATATAATATCTTACTACGGCATTATGAGACTGCGTGTTTTTTAAGCTATTGCATAGCTTTTATCGCGGGCCTTGAGCGTGGGGACCGAATCCAGAAATTCCGTAACGAAAAAAACCTAACAGCCCCAATCAGCGCCATCTAGTACCTTAATACTAAGGTATGGTACGTATGTTTTCTACAAACTAGATGGCGCTGTTCTAATATAACTATATAACTTCTAATAATTATATATAATTGCATAAGTTGATAAAAAATGCTATGCAATAGCTTTACCGCGGCAGTCTCCGAGTGCCTTTTAGTGTTTTTTTATTCTTAAATATCTGCATTTTCTAAATTTCCATCAAATTTTACCGAACTGTGTCATAATATTGCATCTGAATTTAAAGATGTAATTGAATAAGATTTAAAATAACGAGACCACGTCTTTCAAGCGCTACGAGTGGCGTAGAGCGTACCCAGGAGACCATTTGAAATAATTGAAAATGGGACAAAAAATTATAGCAAGCCATCTGAAAACATTTTTACAAGTTAGTGTATTTGGGTCAGTTGGGGCGGAAAAAAAATATTTTCCAGATGATAGATTTCGCACTCATTTCACATTTTGAACCTTACATTGCAGAAACCTTGCTTCTGCTTTTATCAAATTAAGCCATCTCTGGGTTAATAGGGTTATTTTTTTTAATATTACAATTGCTACCAAGCTAATATCTACTCGTATAGTATTTAATTATTTTTTTAAACGAGGTCATTTTAATGTTATGATAACACATTTTGCAGATTACACTTTAACTATAAACTTATGTAATAACTTATCTATCCGAGACTGAGAATTCTAACTGTAAGTTCACTTCCATGAAATATTTACTCATTACAAACGTTATGTTTACAAAACCATCCATTTTATATGTAGGAAAATAAACTACGTCAATTCTACTCGTGTTCAATAGTACAAGCTTACGAATGTTATGGCGTGGGTTTAAAAATATCGTGGCAAAGTCGTATCGTGTGGACTAAAAGAACACTCGCAATACTCTGTATAGTCGCTGTCTCTTTTAAGCGGCTTTCCTTGGGCGTGGCAGCGGAATTAGTGTTTTAATACCGCAAGTATGGATAGCTGGAAGTATGAATGTTTTGTGCTTGGTTTTTGTTTACTTCCACTGTTAGTTTTTTGTCGCAGGGTTTTGCAGGCTTTTCGTGGTTGTATATTCTAGATGGGCGGTTTAAGCCTTTCGCTTTATCTGTGTAAATACATGCATTTTTTTGCATACGATGGTTGAATAGCTGCATTGTTCTCGATTTAGTTAGAGGTGAGAATGTCACCTCTAACACATCGTAAACTTATATTCTTCACAACTTCCTATTTGTAAATAATTATACCCAATAATAAGCGGGAAATAACCGTTCTACTGGGCTTCACCTTTCACTAAGAAAGATTTGATCGTTTTAAATTTTCCTTCCAGTTTCATAAAAGTGCTAACTAATACACATTTATCTTTCAGAAAATATTGGTAAGGATTAAAAATAATTCTACTTTACAAAATTACGTTGAACTACTGTCATTTAATTCAAAAGAATATTATTGGTAGTAATATATTTGGTAGTCTCTTTCGCCTACGTACAGCTTTTGTGAATAAATTATGAGGTTTCACAATTTCCATATTAAGTTTTTCTTCAATAAAAAAGATGTAGAGGTTTATAGAGGAAAATTAATTCTTATTATTGAAGAAAACGTTTGGAAATATTGTAAATTATAAATATGTAGATCGTGACAAAAACACACTTCGCTCGTTTTTTTAAAGTTACCTATTTGATTAATTCAGTTATTTCAATGATAGGTGTGCGTAACTAAGTGGACTATTACTAACAACAACTAACAGGACTAACTATGACTAACAATTATGACTAACATTCCATGCCCCAGTCCTCATACCTGTTCACAAACTAACCAACTAATTCTAACACCGTGTGCCAACTGGACTTACCATCGTAGTCCCGGTTTGAATTTTGTTATGTGTCAGTCACAGTTGTCATGGGCAGCAACGGAAGGACGGTGCTGAATACTCGTTCGGTGCATTATTTCCATTAAAAAGGCATAGGTACTATTCAGTATTATATTTTATATTGTAAGGTGAACTCCCACAAGTAGGCCAGGAAATGTTATAAAAAGCAGGTGGTGCAAGCAGACATTTTCATTCGCTCGCCATCGCTCATTAGGAACGCTGCTCTTGCCTACGGGGTACACATGAGCCAATTCTTGTACTTTACAATTTTGTTATTTAATAGTCTAAAACTGTTTGATCGATGATTAATTATTAATGTATTTCAATTGGGTTGTGAAGTATATCTGTAATTGAAGTTTGTACTTTTGTTAAAATATAAAATATTAATTAGGATTTACTAAATGTTGTTTTTCTTTAATTAATTGATTTTATTTTCGCTAAAAATATGGTCAACTCAACAAGTCAGCTTGAGAAAGATCACGGCTATTTGTGTCTGCTTCTTCTTCTACTTTTCTTCTACTTCGTGTTTGTGATAATGTGCTTAGCCGCGTCTGTTACAGGCTGTGCAAGAGCTTGCGATCTAGCTATTATAATTTCCGAAAATTGTCGAGACTTAGAGGAAAAAAGATTTAATATTTGTTTTCAACTTAGCGTAAACAACTTTGTTACAATAATAACAAAACATTGAATAAGGAATATTATGAATTTCGTCACAACCTTGTAGGCAAAATTAAATAGAGAATTGAAAGATCTAATATGACAAAAATGACAAAACTAAATTTCCATTTTCTCGTAGCTTTCATGAAAGATATAAAATATCTTAATTCCCACAGGCATCCGTACCTAATTTGGCCAGTTCCAAAGACGAGCCTTTCAAAGTGAAATAAATATGAATATTACAGACATGATGCCTGCGTAATATGCCCAAGTGACGTTTTCGTCCAAAACGCTGGTTTGTACTTACTTCATTATATATAAACTTTGTATTTTATACGAGAAACATCAAATTCTGTTTACATCCTAGGAGCATAAACCATAGGACTGGGGTAGGGACTGTTAGTAATAATTCATCCTGTTAGTTGTTAGTAATAGTCCAGTTAGTAATTATCAGTAAGAGGCTCGCTCTAATTCTGTCACAAATGAATTGCTACCCTTGAGGACTAAGATGGTTTAACCGCAACACAATTGCTATCATAACAACAATTATTACTCGATAGGTAAAAAAGGTATTAAGTTGCAAAACCCATAGTAAGTGGGTAGACCGCTTTTGGATCTCTAGAACCTATTGGTATTACTTTAATACACTAATTTAGAGGACACATATAGGAGCCGCAATACGACGTTTATTTGGTTATTACTCAGCAGTACATTGATCGATTCGAGCGGAGAGGTCGAGTTTGACAGAGCTCACGACGGTATATTAGGTGTGATTCGTTCACTTCATACTTAACAACGCTATAAATTCATAGCCCAACACTTGGATTCTATGCGTCGTGGGTCCATAGAGAACAACACAAACACATAAAGACAAGAACACACACCCAGAATGAAAACAGAAATTCAACTCAACATTCAAATTTCTACCTCACTGAGAATTGAACCCAAATGCCTTAGAATAGCGTAACCATTGAGCCATATAGGTCGGCGATTCATGGCATCATCGCGTGCGATACGTCGTACAAAACTGTTGTGCAAGAGAGTACCAAAAAATAGAGAATCCGTCCCTCGACGACTCGCTTTGAACTCGGCCGTACGTGTTTTTGTGTCCACGTGGGGACGCGTTAAATTGAGCCAAGCACAGGAACCACAGACATCTACGAGATCGGCGGGTTTAGTTTGTAAACAAAAATATTCAAAAACTATACAATACGCGGGCGCTAAGAAGTGTCTTGTTATAGTCCTATTCGTGGATTATAATCTGTATTGTCGCTTAAAAATGTTTGTACTGAACAACATATAGAATACAATAATCTGCCTATCTACATCTATTTTGTATCTACATAGAATAAACTGGTATTTGGGCGAAGTTACAAATATTGAAGGTTATTGGATGAACACGATTATTGAAAGTACGATTATCACAATAAATTGCACAATTTAATTAATAACACAACAATCATTTTTTAAATTTAAGTGTTCAGCACGCTTGGGGTAACAGTGTATATTTCACTCTCTATCGGTTCACAAATAAAAACGATATGTCAGTAATGCATTTGTAAAACCGAATCCAAGCGTGGACGGGTTACTATTGTGAATGTTAATAACACTACTCTTATAGGATGTACAATACGCTTATATTACACCTTTTCAATAATTAAGAAAACCTTATTTAACGCGTTTATTTCAGGTAAAATTTGTATTTTCATAGTGAATATTCGCTAAAAACGTGACGGGATATGTAAGAAGAATAGTTAATGTTATACCCACAGATGTCGGAATCAGCATGACTTGTGGAATTGTAATGCGTAAAGTCCATAATATCTCCGATAGTTGTTCAGCAAAGTCATGTAATACAGAGACCTACAAACCCATCTTAAGTTAACGCTATAGTTTACGAAAAATGGAATTTGTTACCATCCATTTGATGTATGGAATCCTGCCCATGCGGATCTTGAAGGATTTAATTTAAATTCCTGCGAGCTCATCTAAATTCACATCACATATTATATTACATTATCTATCATCTGTATAAGGAATCTCATCTTTCACGTTACATAACTAATATTAAAGCAGGCTAACTATACACAGTGAAGTATGTAACAGTAGTGAAGTTTTCCTGATTGTCCCAATAAACCGTTTTTAGAGAAGAACCCTTTGTGCCAAAATACAGGCTTTGACTTACCTACTTTGGACACCGGATCTGCCACAAAGCAAATTACTGACAAAATCGAATCTAAAAAGTTTAAATTTACATGTTTGTATATAGTATGTAACTTTTGTGTGACGGTAATTTAAATATTTATTATTTGAAGGCGATTTTTCATCATTCATTTTCTCAATATAACACACATCTTTACCGTTTTAATAACAAACTGTAAATTTTATGTACGTGTGTGCACTTTATGTACGTACTCTCAGAAGAGTTAATACTTTTGGCGTTATTTAGATTTTTATGCATTCCAACAAATACTAAATAAGCAAATATCAAATATATGAAAGTAAATACTTCAAATAAATGTTTGAATAATAAAAACTGAAGCCATTTTATTAGTACATACTACTTATACTAATTCACTAATTGGCAGGGCATAAAAATAAAAACAGGTAACCAGAAATTGATATATGTAGGTTTTTATTTAGATAGTGGTAAGTAAAAGTGACGAATACACGATGTGTTACATCGGCGCACGCAACTTGATGTGTTGATCTGATCTGATCTGTTTTTGCAAACGCGTCAAAAGGGATAGGTATAACTTCAATATTTTTTAAGTTACCTGTCATCGTACACGAAGCCGGCGTCAAGCGTGTTATAGTACAGCAGAAACGCTAAAGCCGCGCTCGCCGCCGTCACCCAGCGATCCATTGTGACGGGCCCGATGGCTACATCAGCGTTGATTCGCCCCCACCTGCAACCAAAATTGCCTTTCAACATTTTTAAACGATTTATAGCCCCTCTATCACACCCTTACGCGTTTTAGACATGCTAGAGGCCGTGTGGTTATCGCGAATGCTGCGTTTTTCGTAATAAATTTTATTATGTATATAATATGTAATATCATGTATTGTAATATTCCTTTCGTAAACAAACAATCAAAAGAACAATACCAAAAACCATTTAATACTTCAACATGTTTTTATTAAATGTATTCTTCAATGTTTAGACACCACTCCGTTACAGTTTACTGATAGTGTAACCTACTTTAGTAATGATTACAGGCATACATTTATTAAATATCTATAAATATTTTCCTGTTTACAAGTAACATGTAGCTAGTAACGAGTTATTTTTACTAGACACATAACTCAACGTTCTGTTTGTATCACATAAAATCAATTAATGGAAATATGTAAATCTGTAGTCCAAACCACATTCATTTACTCGTGGTGGCTGTACAAATATACCGTTATTTAAATCACCACTAAAACAATATGATTTCTTGATTTTAAAATTAGTTGTGTATTCAATTTAGGTGTCGGTAGGTACTCTACAAAATAATTCGATTCCTAAAATGTTTGTTGGAGTTATCAAAAGTAAAACTCTAGTCACGTCTAAACAAATTGGATTATTTATTTAGTATTTACCTGGAATAAAAAATAAACTAATAGAATAAGCTAGGTTAAAAATAGGTAAATACTTAGTATCTAATATGCGTCACTTAATATGTATCCAATTATTCAGTCTCCTAAGAGATTTTAAACAGTTTTCAACTTGTAACATTCTTATTTACATATATAATTATTCGCTCTCACAAAAGGGTCTTAGTAACTAACTAACTTACTTACTAATAACTAATTAACTAACTTATTAACTATTGGGGTGCCATGAATATCATTTTATTACTAAGAACCTTGCTTTGTGAGAGTCTTATGTTGTTGAGGTTTTGAAAACAACCTGAGTTACAGGTCACCAGTGCTCTCTCGCGGAGGTAAAATAAGTTAAAAATTGACTGTATCAAATAGTGAGATTTTAAAGTAACCATGCACATTCTCGCTGGGAACATTTTTCACGACGTTGTCTGTCGCACATCTCCGGCCGTTGGGAAGCCGAACAAAAGTTATCACGTTAACCAGATTTATAGCGGAACTGTAAAAGTTCACTGACGCTAGCTTTAACAAAATAATGAGGTTTAATTTCGTACACATTTTAAATGTATACTACGTGCCCAGGTACGGACGTGAGGAGCGTTTTGTTTAAAATTCATGGTGCATAGTTTTGTTCGATGAATTTTTGTTTAAATTGTTGCAAGTTTTTGTCTTTCACTGTTTAAACTTTAACTATTGTATGTTGTTGTAGTATTTCTTTATCTATATCTATATACTTTTATAGCGGTCAAAAACACGGCCTCTCACTAATACGTTTTAATGATTATGATGGCCTGCTTACTAAGAAATTTGAAGTCTATAATTATATGTAGTTACGGAAAAATTACATTTCGTTCGAAATTATAAATAGTCTTTATTCCCTATTCCAGAGGAGTTACAAATAATCCTGAAAATTGTTTTTAGTGATTAAAACCAACTAATATGCCGAATTTAAACCTCTATAATTTGTAATTTATAATTGTTAATTACAGTAAAGGAGATACGATGACTTAAAGTTTAAACGTGGACCCTTTTTTACTTACAATCCCTTGGAAATCTCAAAAAATCCTTTACAAATGTGATACCCGCTTATTTACCTGATCACTTTAGAACGTTTCGGAGATGACTTCTGAAAATGATGATATCTAACCATGTAAAGAAGTTGACTATGAATTAAGCACGAAAACTCACGGGAAATGCTCGCTTGGAGCTGGAGAAACTTGGTAGAGGTAATAACCTCACCTCGATAGTCAGCAGAATAGCAGTTAGAATCCCCTTGGGATACTAAATAATTTGGGCTCAGAGAGTATGAGTCCCTTCTCATATAAAGTTCAAAAAACCGTTTGAGTTATTTAATATCCTAAAGCTGCATCCTATTTTGGACAAATGTTTGTTGAACCGTTATTGAGTTTTAAAACAAATAGCTGAATCTAACAAAGTAAATCCAATACGTGCGTAAATAAAGCTAAGTTGAGATCGATCGAAACACGGCAGGTGGAGCCTCCGAAATGAAATAACTTTGCAATAGTAGATTTATTAAAAAACACGGCGCGCTTTGTTCATCCTATATTATTTGCGCTATTTATTATACAACCAGATTTAATATAAAAGCGTATTAAAAAAGTTACTTCTCTATCTTGTAATTGTATTAGCTACTTACATTGTTGTCTACCAAATGAAAGTTACTATAATATTATTTGTTTTATTAATCTACGAGTGAGTCTACATTTGCTATGCATTTTTAAGACTTCCAATAATTTCTAGGTTTTAATTCAAGTAATATTGAATTAAAAGAGTCCACCTCTTTTAATTCCTCTTCATCTTCTTCCGAAGACAAACATTTGACACTTTTTTTTAATTAACAAAAATTATTAGACTACTTGATTTTGATCATTTTCAAGTTTATTTTTTAAATAATTAAAGGATGCTTATAGGTACACTTAATTTCTGACAAACAATTCTTTGGTGAGTGGAGGGAAGGTCTTACTTAGATCACACACCTTTGAGAACATTATGGAAAACTCTCAGGTGTAAAGATTTCCTCGTGATTATTTCCTTCCCCGAAGCAAGTAATTAAATTCCAATTTCTAATACGCATATATTTTTTGAAAATTAGAGGTGCGTGCAGGATTTGAACCCAGGCCCCTCGGTTTGGGAGTATTATTATATATGTTGACCCTCCCAGGCATATAATCAAGCCTGGTTCTGCGGAAACAATCTACATATATCGTAGCTAGTGAACAAAACGTTGAGCACTATTGATCTAACAATATCGCATAGTACAGCAATTAATCCTAAGCATACCGTTAAACACAATGCAAATTAATTTGGTACTAGTAAGCTAAGAGTTCATTAGCTAAAAACGTATATTATCTCGAAGTAGCAAGCGAAAAACAAACAAACTCGCAATCACCGCTACGCCGTAGTCGCGTAAGAAGAAATCGCCAACGAGATTGTTTTGTGAAGAAGCTAATCCGAACAAACGAGTAATATCTCCGTTTCATTTGTTATGGCAGAATGAACCAATCGCCCAAGGTAAATAAAGCGGAGTTTGTGGAGCGAAAATAGACAAAGAATCAGATACAGGTAAATAATCCCGCATGACTTGGGCAGAGGAAGCATTTTCACTATTATCTCCAAGGCTAGCTTCGTAAAAGCGACCCGAGCAAAAATAGACATATTTACTTAAGGTGAGATACGGTAAGGTCTGGATAGTTCTTATAATTTCTAGACAAAAATATAGCTCTGGTAATGGAAAACAAAGAGGTTAGGTAATATGTGAGCGTGGATTATTGAAGTAGTAATATTATTGTTTATCTTTAAGTATTGTGACTTTTAGTAATACGTACCTGAGGATCTGGTATTTCTTAGTCTTTTTGCGTTTTTACTTATTATTTATAGAATACAATTATTATGGTTTATCACATTTTTTTAGGGAAAATAACTTTTAATACATTACAGTATGGAACACTAATCACCATGCCCAATTGATGTATTCGAGACCCTACCCACCCAACCCAATTAAGTGAGTTAAATGACCCTGCCTGCAAAGCAAAGACTTCCGAGTTCGATTCCCGGCCATAGCAGGCATTTATTTGGGAAATCTTATCTATGCACGAGTTTGTCCATACGTTCCGCGTCACAGGAATATGAATGTGTGAGAATTTATGTATTTATTTTATTAGTATAGCTGAGAAATGAGTGTGTTAAACCAAGCGGTAAATCGAAGCAGTCTTGTAGTGCGGTAATGCATAAATAACCATCCCTAAATAGTATAGAAATCTGAAAAGCTCATTTGACCTTGCTTACCATAATAATTATCCCCTTTACAAATCCTTTGACTCCCGAAGCGGAACGAGGCAGGGTCGCTAGTGAAACTTATTAAAAAGCAAGAACAAAGACAAATAGCCACTCCAAATTTTAATATACCTACAGTGAAGCCAGTGAAAAGCTTAATTTCATTTGTGCTATCGTCAACTCGGCAAAATGTCACGGGAGCGGAAGTTAACCGCGAGTTCCTGTTCGTTTGCCATCGCAGAGTGTAAATAAAAAGCGAAAATAAAAGTTGCTTATCTTTCCCATTTCTGATCTTTGACGGCACGAGTCTTTCACCGGCGACTTCCGCTCAAAGCAAACAAACTGCAAGCACGTGCCTTGTGTACGATCGCTTTACGGTCGGATGTATTATCCAATTCTCTTTCCGATGCATACACTGGTAAACGTCGGGAGTCAGCAAACTGACTATAATTTAATTTATTAAACAGTTCGATACATACACAATACTGTAACACTGAAGCGATTTCGTGCCATTGTTGTTCATGGCTTTCGTATTATGTTACATTTTGGTATCATTTCGGTATGGTAAATGCTAACGGATCGACTTACATGAGATTCGTAGTGAATTAAGACAAGTGAAGGTAACAAAAATAATCAAAAGCATTCTGTTATTTGGTACGACATGAAACTATCGGTCCGAATGTTAGAATTGTGATCGAAAATAGGTTCAAGCTAAGTCTATAAGCTAAGTTTGTTAAGTAGCAAAGTTAAGTATGTAATAAGAAGTTAGGAATCTATCTAAAAATATGTTGTCAGCCAACAATTCCTTAATATTAATTGATTTCGTATAGATTATACACTTTTTGTATCTTGAAATTTTACTATATTAAACTGGTAGATTTAATTAGTTAACAATTAACAAAATATTGGCAGATAATTTATCTACCGAATTTATTTTATTTGAAAAAACACAATTTTCACTTTACCTACTTCAGGAGTAAAGTGAAAATAGTGATAACTACCGACGGAAGACTATATAAACGCACGATACAGTGACTGAAAATATAAATAATCTTCCTATATTGAAATATAATGTATAATCTATCTCTGAAGTATTGTGCCTTTTCACCTTTAATGTCTTTCCCTTGCATTAATATGTTCTATTTTAATCGTGCAACTTGAATATACCAGTGGTGACAGGGTTACTCAACACACTTGCCAACACTCGAGTGGTTTTATCGCTAACTAGCAGTTGCCCGCGTTTTATATCCATACAAAGTTTTACCCCCTTTTTAATTGGCTTTAACCTATTAATGGCCCACTACAGGGCACGAGTCTCCCCTTGTAACTGAAGGAAGCCTGTGAGCATACTCTACCATTACGCTTCGCTGAGAATTGATGGAGGGGTTGGTGGCTAACCTAAACGTCAGACTTTTTATGCCGCCCGAAGACCTCCGACATGGCTTAACGACTGCTATTTAATGCAACAACGGCTTTATATACCATTCGAAATAGTCTAGATCGCATACCTCTTGCGGTCACCCACCACTTACGCATACTACACATACTTGTATATTATAATAATTTAGTAATTTATACGTGGAAACTTGTAAATAGTGTATAGATACTAAATGTTTAATTGGTGCAGATATCACTGTGTGTTTCCTAAATAAAGCAAAATAATATAAAATAAAGCAAAATAAATAATACGTCTATTTTATGTTTTAATACCGCTATCACTGATATCTTCTTAGACTATACCTAATGCTGTAAGCATTAAGTCCGCCTACAAAAGGCGGACCACAATGCTTCTGGCTTAATAAATAATAAAGTTTAATTAAATGAATAAATACTATATCTACTACACCTACATTTACGATTGGTGCTATTTACTCCTGTATCTGTATCTCCTTCTATATCTGTCAGTGCAGTACCTTTAGCGTTTACTTATCGTTCTTATATGCAAGAGCTATAATTTCACGCAAGTACCTACTTTTTCGGTAGAGTTGAAGAACTTGGAAGTATGCTAAGAGCTCACAAAGTAAGCTTTAGTAACGGAAGTTATATTGTAGTACAACAAAAACTGTTTTTAATGTAATGTGTACTACTTTTTTAATGCGGTATGCATTATTGCAACGATTATTCATCACGATATTTATACAAGAATATAGCACAATGTCTCAATTACATAGATTTGACAATTAATTTACCGATAATACGACGCAAAAAGTTATTGTGAGTACTCGTTTAAGTTGAGGTGTCTAATGTCAAAGCAATAATCATTTTGTGGAAAATTAATCAAAAACCTCTAATACCTACCGTCGTCGTTTCCGTTATATTTGCGTTACGCATAATTATTACGTTACGAGTAATTCTAGGTAAGATGATTAATCGTACATTGAAATCACAATTCGCGCATGTGCACACAACATCGCAAGTCTTTCACACAAGATTAACGCTCAATTCTTAGGTAAACGCCATTTCAAAGGCTATAAATTTCCCTCCGCGGCTCGTTACACTCGCGAGAACGCAGAAATTTATCGGAAATTAGTACGAGAAACTCCACCGACGTGCGTAACGATAGAAGTTATAGACGCGGTGAGCAAATTCATAGAATCACCGCCTGTTTTTAGGGTTATGTCTCGCGAATGAAAGAACGAAAATAGGGTATCCTAGTACCTTGTTGGCAGAGATGGGTAAAACTAATCATGATTACAGATTACAATTATATCTGGAGGCCTGTAGTTTGTAGGGTAACCTTGTGATGATTCGCTTAGTATAGCGTAGGACCTAATTAAAATAACTTTCCAAATATTTTTGAAGAGTAATTTGGAATTAAAAAAGACACAAGGCCTTATTATGAGGGTTACAATTTTTTTCAATATTTTAATTTTCAAGATTACTAAAATACTTATCATGCAATTCTCGTCTCGAATTAGAAATTTTAGAAATAAGAAAACACTTGGCCTCATAATGAAGGTTACAAATTTTTTATGTTACAAGCTTTTATTTAGTTTTTTTAAATACGTGATTTTCTTATTCTTGCCTAATATATGAAACTACTGTCCCCAAATAAAAAAAAATGGAATTTGTCACTCATAAAATACGGACATGAAATGAAACGTCTCGTCCAGAAGGTAGACAGTATTTGGAGTACGGGACAAGCCTACGCGATTCGTTTCGTTCATGACCATTTTTTGCGACTAAAACCATTACAGAGAATTTATTACATTACTAAATTAAATTGGATCGAACATTCACCGTTTTCAGTTACAAATACGGGTTAGCCAATTGAATTTCTCAGCGAATCATACCATTTCAGTATCGAAATAAAATCGTATATCAATACGATTTCGAAATACATTTCAAAGGTTGTGCGCTCAATAGAAAGTGTGTACCTGTATTTCACCACAACGTATATTTTCGATTCGTCGTGAGTGCAATTTAAGTGCAATGTTTCGTTGAATGTGTATATCGTGCATAACAAAGGGTATTTACAATATTTTTTTCGGTTTCTTCTAACATGAAAGAAAAAGCTTCTAACATGAAAGAAAACTTTGCAGCAAATTATGTTTTAAAAAAAAATCATCTTTATCTTATTACATCAAATAAACAATGCTCTTAAAATATACTCTTTATTAATAGTATATTCGACCGCAACATAAATGAGCTGATATATGACTTTTTTATGTAAATAGCTGACGAATGATCAGATGAGCCTCCCATGAATATCATCATCACCGTCGCCAGTTAATAAGGAAACGAAAGCCCCGCATCATGTTTGTCATGATTTGTGGTTTATGTCCATAGCCAATAGATAGATCTATGCCTATGATCTACCAGAGAGCCAAACAGCCCAAGTCTAATGCGGCCGGTAAACGCTCAAACATGTTTGTTAAATTTTACGTTTTGTTTGTACGTTTTCATCAAACATCACCGTACACGTACAAACAAGTTTGTCAAACAAGACTTCACTTTCGAAGCAGTTTTCGCCGTGAAAAGACGTTCCGACGGTCAGGTGAGTTACGTTGACAAAGCATTTCTTGAAAAGATTGACAGTTTGTTTGACAAACATGTTGACAAACACGTCGTCAATCAAAAATTTCAAACATTCCCCCAAACACGTTGTTTGCTTGACAAACACCCCAAACATGACCGCAGACCGTCAAATATTTCGCCAAACACGTAGTTTGAGAAATAATTTGTCAAATTATTTTAGCGTTTACCGGCTGCATAAGTGCTTATTGTTTAAGACATTTCGTATACCAAATTTATTCTATTCCGACACGACGCAATTGAAGAATTCATATTTTCTTTCATATTCATGTAGAAAGATAAGAATATCTTTACTTGCGGCGTCATATCTTTATATGTAACAATAAAAACCCTTCGACATAGTTTAATAGAGATTTTGAATAGAACATCTGGTGGCGACGTAGAGAAGACATATTTGTGATGAAAGCAATAAAGGGACTTTACGTGCTTGAATATCTTTTGTCAGATGTTATATCCTGACGGCTTACGGTTTTAGTATGAGAAGTTAAGTGGACGCTGTTCAATAAAAATTTAATTTCCGGTAGCTCGTGTGCCGTTTTTATTTTCTTCATAAATGATACGTAATCAAAGAAGGAAGAAAAAGAAGATATGAGACAATTTATCTACAGCATTAAAATTTATCTTCCACAGATCCTTTTAATTAACTCGTCGCCGAGAATACCTACATTCCGATTTTTAAATTAAAAACAATAAAGTTCGTTTTTAAATTCCGATTATTTAATAAAAAAAAACAAAAACTATGGAATCCCTCCCGTAGAACGTTTACCACAATAATTTATCTAATTTTACAAAATCTGAAAGGGTAAAAAAGTGAATTAACAATAAAATTTGTGTGATGAGGAATTACAAAATTAACAATAAATAATAGAAGTCCCTAAATGAAATACAGACACCGATTTTCCTACGAAGGTAATAAAAAGACCTAAAGTTCTTAGTTTAATGTAATACGATTCGATTTTGAACAGCGCGCAGTGTTTTCACGAATTCCGTCCGTGTTGCCTCGTTCTAGTTAGACTCTGGAGTGATGAGTCGATACAAATAGTTTGCGTAGCAAGTTCTCTAATGGACTATACAGTCGTACATTTTTGGATACACCTTGGCTGAATCATAATCTAAAGGCTACGTCGCCACTTACCCGTGGGACGTGGGCCGGTGGGACCGTAGCCAAGCGGTAACTTATATTCAGTAAAAAAAAATTATTACAAACGGGCATTAAAGCAATTCCTATTTATTATTCATACAGCTATCACCTACGAGTATGGATGTGTCCAAATATACCAAATTATTTATTCTTGTACTACTCGTAGTACTTCATGGAAATTTCTAGACGCGATAAAAATAGAAAATCACTCCCGTTAGCGACGGCGGCAATTTTATTTACTTTAAATTACTTACCATACAGAAAATTATTTATATTCGTTTGAACTGATTACGGACGACGTACGTACAGAAGGACGGATGGTTGACAGCGAGACAAGTAGGTACCCATGTGTTTCGCAAACAAAGACTTATTTGTTATCAATATTGTAAAGAGCAATTTTTTTGGATCTGTCTATTGGTCAACGCTATCATCAAACAATAGCCACTGAAAATTTTTACATGAAGCAGCCCAGTTTCAGGGCATTTTTGTATCTTAATATATATAAATGCTTGACATCCTGGAAAATAGATATGTAACCGTGGGATAAAAGTTAGAAGTTACTATGAACTGTCTTTAAATATGTTTAATTAATGTTATATATTTTTTATACCTAATGGTAATTGGTCACCGTCGCCTATGGACGTGCAACATCAACAGACCTGCAAGTGCATTGCTGGCCGTGAAGGAAACAATTTATACTCCTTTTAAAATACTATAGTCCACAGGCTTGTGGCCGGAAGGAGCGTGAATTGTGAGCGGTAGACGATTGCCACGAATCAAGACTGTGCTGGTGGACCTTTAGCGAGTACTGCGATTGCGAAAGGAAGATCGTGTCGCCAGGTTGAATAATTTTCTTCAACACTGAATGTTGAATTTTATTGTAGTAGACTCGGTTGGTATTTGGGTGCACCTGCCTACAAGTTACAGCAGTACTCCATATCTTACGTGTCCCTTGCAGAGCAGCAGACGGTACTTCGACGTAAGGTACTGATTTACGATGTTCAGTTACACCCAGCTTTCTGACGGCAAGTCTCACCTTCTTCCCAGATGGCCTCGATATTGCACTCCGTTCGAAATATCCAATTATGTATATCCAATTATTTGTGCAATTATCGCAGTGACTGAATTCCCTAGTTGTTTAGTATATTAGTTACATTAGTATTCTCTACTTTTTTAAATAAAGCAAAAACCAATAAGGCAAACATGAAATTTATATAATTCCTAAATAATAATTAACGTCTTGATTGATTTACTTTATACTAATTGCTGTTCCTTTTATAAATAAATAATTTATTTCTTCAGATCCACCCCATAAATCGGTTAATATCCAGTATATTAATACACGTCCATGTTTATACCACTAGTGTAACCAAATTTCAACATTTCTATCCCGTAGTTTCAAAGAAATTAGGGTATGACAGACGGACAGACAGAAGGAAGACGGATAGACGGAAGGGTTGAGGATATTCGAAAGCTATTAAAAAGAATATTTTTTTATCAGATATACGGAGATTAAAAAAGGGTTGGCAACGTTCGCATGTTGAAACAACCACTCAAACTATTTTCGTTGTCGGAGACATTTATCATATCGTCTTGAACATTTCCATCTTTTTATCGACTAGATCCAATGGGCTGTCCTATTTTGAAGTTAAATTTGACCGTAATCTCAGAGACAGCTCATACTTACATTGTATATCTTAACTATTTATATGTGGAGTTTATGTTTGTGTGCATGTGTGTGCTTGTGCGTGTGCATGTGCTTGTGCGTGTGCATGTGCATGTGCGTGTGCGTGTGTGTTCCTGTCACAGATTCAACCCATGAAATAGATTTCATTAAGCACATTATATTGCTTTGAAAAATTAGTAACGACTACTTGACGACGACTTGAAGATTCGTGGCGTAAAGCCACGGGTCCTGGTGCTTATCATTAGATGTAAATCGTTAAGCCACGGCGAAGCTCCCGATGCTAAGACCTGGCCATCATCCGCTTCAGAGAGAAAAGAGAAAGAAAAACTCGCTATTCGTAGTTGATTACTAGGTTGGGTTGATCATTGTTGAATCAATATTAAACCAACTTTCCAGCTCAGACTTTACTTAGAAAAAACTTTGCAGGTTTATTGCATGTAATGAAACCAATAGTGGTATTATGACATTAGCGGTCTTAGCTTATGTTGAGCACAATCTGAGCGTGACACGTCTATAAATACCAAATCGCAGTCTTTGCAAAGCAAAGTTTTTCGTAAAGTCTGAGCTAAGGCTAAGTATCGTCTATAGATCTCAGCCTAAAACTTTATTAGAATAAACGTTTAAGTACACAAAAACAAAATCAAACAAAAAATAAAAGTTCATACAAAAAATAAAAAACGCTCATAAAAGATAAAATTTGCAATAGCATTCCCTGTGTTGCAAGTGGCATAGACACGCAAATGACACATCGCAAACGAATGATCCGAAAGCATACGTCTGCCCGGCCGGGAATCGAACCCGGATCCTTTCCACCGGCAAAGATCATTACCAACGTTCCTGCTTACCATTTCAACTGATTCTTTCCTCACGCAATAACAATCTCGGGGAATCGTGTTTCCTGCTCGTTAACTACCTTATTTACTCGAACATAAAGAGGCTAAGTACAAAGTTTATTTTCAAATCCGGCAACTTGTATCATATTTTAAAGAATGTGCTGCCCTTAGAAAATCACGAAATTACTTCGGCTATAATAATAATTTAAAATTAAGTACAAAAAAAAGTTTAATCTAACAAAAATGTTACAAATCTACAAAACAAAGTTTGTGTAAATAAATTTTGCGTTTTTCTCAAACAGATCGCTTTGCAGCGATAACGCTGACTTTTTTGTCCTTGTACATTTAAAAACTCTCTTATCTTGATTTTCACTAGTATACAGCAAAAAAGAATTATTATAATGGTCTACAATTTCTTTTCGCCCAAAAAGTAACTGCTTTGTAAATATTTGACAAACAAAGCGGCTGCGTCGCGCATGTTGCTATAAACCCGTCAGAACGGCACCACGTGCGATTGTCAGCAGTTTCGATCGTAAATAATACGATACCCTAAAATTGGAGAAAAGCTCGCGTACGGAATGGCATAGGAAATTTGTTGGCAATAAAAAATATTGGCAATAACGTCATTAGTATGCGATCTATCCTCACGCGTCTACACGTGCCGATCATTAAATAAAATGATCCATATCATTGGACCCGTAACCCTGCAATGACCCACTGGATAGGGTGATAAGTACTATCTAAAATTTCCATAACGTTATAATAATATCGGCACCTTTATTTGGCAGATGTTACAGAATTCGTACGACCGTAGCGGTACTGTCATAATTCGCTACGACGTTCTACGAGATGTCTACGAACGTAGCGTATGTGTAATTCGTCAACCATACATAATTATTTAATCGAATTGCAAATGTTTATATTATTATTTCATTGTTGTTCAGTTTTTATTTTTGTGTATTTTGAAAACATTTGGTACCTCGTAGAATATTTCAGTCAATTTGTAGTATAATGAAATGACCTAAAGATAAAAATATATCCGTATTTGTGTCGATCTCACTACCATTATTATAACATCGTCATTTTTTGTTTCCTTTAAAACCGATTTTATATTCAAATAATATGAAGGAAACGTTAAAGTATTAATCGGCGATGAATCACACCTCAAAAATTTTGTAAACAAACTTTGTCATTACTACGCCTTATTTGTATTATAAACATAAATGTCTACCATAAAGATTATCGTAACAGAAACCAAATAAACGTAAAGAACATTTTGTTGCTATTATTACTTCATGCTGAAAAAAACAACAACAAACATATAATATAAACTAAATAAAAATAAAACAACCTTATATTTTATATACGTGATATTGTTTAGAAATTTACCTTTCAACCCACAATTCCTCCTTTGTTCTTCATTTAGTTGTATTCATTTTCATCACTAAATGGGTGTTCAGTGATTAAAAGAAAAATAAATGTGAGATAAACAATCAGTTTATAAAATCATTAGCGAAGTTGTTTATAACACAATTCCTAATAATGTATCACATTTGAGTGTAAACGTTTGAGGCCGGCCTATCGGTACGATCACTACAAAGGATCGCGTGAACATCGGTCCGCGGGAGCCATGCCGAGTGGTCGAGGCGGCCACAGTTAACCGACTGACGTTGGTGTACGACATATCTGCATTTAAGAAGCCGCTATCGTTATGCGACTAATCGATTGGTCGGAGCGAGTAGAACTGTCTGCTGTCTCGCTCCCTAACTTCTCCCTCTCGTCCGCGCATGCGCGGTCCCGCCTTCTTCTTTTAAAATTGGCGGTAAGTAAATAAACTCACATGAACAGTTTATCAAAGATAAAGTTGTAGTTTAAAAATGAATTGTAACAACTATTGAAACTGTTATATTTGTAGTGAACATTTGGAATAGCAAGAGATATTGGAAGAGAGATTGACACGTTCCGAAATATGATATCGATATGGAAAATGATGTAAGAAAAAGAGCTTTCTGTCTTAGAATCTCCCTGCGAGGGACGACGAAACGTCACTTGTTGCGCGGCGACTTTGTTCCGGCGTTGAAAAGCCACGCACGCCATTGCACGCTATATCCATTTGTTATTTAACTGGTAATTAAAATGATTGCACAACAGTTCCGCGCACTTTGTTAATATTTTATTAACATGTCGTTTAAATTGACACGTGAACAAACTTCGTTGTAGCAGCATAGTGTGGTAGATACCATATTTTTTTTTTAATTAGTGTACTCGTACCAGTAAAGCTTTTATTTTTACGCTAGTAAACTCGCCCTTGCTTCGCTTAGGAAAACTTGCTTCTAATAGATTTGTATGTTTTTATTTTTGAACCTATTAAACATTACGTCAACATTACTTACTGGACAGTACGCTAAAAAGAAAAATAACTTCCATGATACTAATTTGCACTTATCATCAGGTGGCTCGTCTATGAATTGAGAGGCTACTTATGTACAAAAAATAAAGATATTGTTGCGTAGTAGATTCATCTGTTGACAAATTACGACGTGAATGTCAGAGAGAAAATGTGCGAGCAGGATAGAAAAAAAATGTGATTAGAATTTCTGGAATGTTCTCTTGTTTAAATTGATTGTTTAAATTTGGAATGTTGTTGTTCGAAATAAGGGGGAGTATATAAGGCGGAGTATATAAGGTGATTTGAGTTACCAATGAGAAGTTCAGTTCCAGAAGCGAGGCCGGAAGGAGGTAAAGAAGATAGATGAAGAAGAAAAATAAGGAAGAGCAGTAATAGTGAACTACAGTGAACAGTGCTGTTTCGCAGTCGCAAAGTCGCGAGTGGTGGTTCCAAAAAATCAATCTATTGAAGCTGGCCTTATTCCTTACCCACTCCTGTGACAATATTATTGAGATAAATACATAGTTCTGAACATATATTTTGTTTTGTTTACATACAATTTTCACATAAAACTTTCCGCCAGATAAAATTGAATTGAATTTAATTTAGAAGTTCATACAAAGTATTATTTTTGCCAACTAGTTATAATTATGCAACGATGTTGTCATACAAAATATTACTAGCCATTGTTTAACAGAAAACTAGAATAATAAATTACAAGCTAATGAATGAATTCAACTGATTTGGCAACTATTTATTAACACGTTATTTTTCTATTATAAGATTATGTGACAATACGTTTTTATTTGACGCGGCGAAAAAATATTCATCTATTATAATAAATACGAATTTTCTCACTTTCGTAGCAGTCCAAATTGAAGAGATTATCAGATTTCTATATACAATGTGACAAACGGTATCAATAGGAAATTCGTTGGATCGGAGGAGGTATCATCAGCGATCATTGTGCATAATCGACCATCGATGCATCGTGAAATATCAGTAACACTTGACCGAATTACGTTAAGTAACGTCATTCATACCATATAAGTAGGTACTTTTACATTACAATAAACTAAACAAAGAACCAATTATAATTTATGTTTCGATGTTAGTCCACAACGACTTGTTGTTTCTGTGAAAATATTCTTCCACTTCCAATAGGAAACATTTTGGAGCACAATTCCGAAATGAGCCAAATGTATAGAAAAATGCTTATAAACATCTGGATATCCAAGTAGGTATCTAACAATTAGACAGACAACGGAATGCAAATATTTCCTTTTTTGAGTAATTCTTTTATTGTTAAAGGTTTTTAAAACGTAATCCGTATATCGCAATCTACCACACCACCATGCCGGATCGTTATTCAGAGAGCCCTAGGTTCGAGAAGAGGCGGAGAGTTGAATTTCTCGGTCTTTGTATGTTGTCCATGGCAACTACGATACAGGGAATCCAAGAAAATAGGTAGTGTCACGATATCAGTACATGAGGATGACATCATCAGGACATGAGTATGTAGCGTTAATAAAAAAACTAGACAAAGTACGTTATATGCAGGTTTTTTTAATAACACACTAAACAAATTTTATTCACAAAAGCAGTCTCTTGACAGAAACGCGCAACTATGCACGTTGAATCACCGTATAACACTAACAACAGTTGTAGGGAAACCTAGTAATGTAACGTCGCTTTGGATCTTGAAAATTTTTAAATCATCAAATAACGAAAACTTTGCTACGGCGAAGTAGAACGTCGCGAGGAAAGCTACGAGCACATAAGTTTCGGCAATTTTCAAAGATGCGTACAACCTGCAAATGAGGCCTTGTAGCTCAGGGGCTGAAAGCCCTGTCTATTGAACCAAGAGTCTCTGGTTACTTTCCGGCCAGACTGCTCGTATGATTGATATTATTTTGTATTAGGGCTGTTTATGATTTTTCACTTGTGTATGTCGATGCTATCCAATATACCAAATCGTGGTACGGGAAAGGGACTGCTTGAGATATATACATATATACTTAAATTAATTATTTAACATCATCTCATTTGACAACTGGACCCAGTAATTGGGCAATTAAGTATGGTAATGAAACGGCAATAACCTTAAATATTTGTATAAATGTATTTGGCATTTCTATTTTGTGTAGGAGTGAATATTTGTATTTTAAATATTCTTTTTTACACAATACTTAAAACCATCTCACGCTGCGGAGGCCAACAATACAGACACATTTAATTAGAAACGGAACTATCGCTCCATATATTAACTCGTGACATACGGACAATAAGAATAAAAGTTTATTTAAAATTTTAACTTTTTGAAGATTGAGGAGCTGAAGACATTCTGAATGTAGTTGTTACTTTTCCGATTTCACCAACACAGAATTTACACTAGAGTAGCTATCCCAGTATAACTTTACTCGGTCGATTTATGCGATGGTTAACTTCAAATTCGTTTCACCACGTTATCACCACGTCTATCTTACTCTCGCATAATTACTCTGCGACTTTGAACGAATGAATTGAATGAATGCGTAATGCACCCAAGTAAAATAGACAGTCAGACAGACAGACAGATATTAATCTACGAATAGCAGCTTACTCTACCGAAATCGGCGGTATATGATTTGTACACTAGTATACTTTAGTATAGAGATTTTATCCCGAGGTTAAATGTTGATGAAACGGGCTTACTCTCGAGTAATGGACAACTTATCCCGGAAATAAGATTCCTACAACGTTGGTGAAATCGGCCCTAAATAAGTTAAATAGTTACCCTAAGAAGTTTATTTTTTAATATTTTTAACTCATTTATTTTTATATCTGTTATAGGTTTATATCTGTGCGGTTTACTGCTGAGAAGATTTCTCTTATAAACATCACGCGTGGTAATCGGATTATGATAGAGCTTAGAACGATCTACCATAATTAATTAATTAAAATATATATAGGTAATAATAAAAATATAATTATAATAAAGTTGAGTACCCGCGGGCCAAACATTGGCATGGAAACTAAAGCAATAATGTGTATTGTTAACTCCGTACGATCATAGAAATTCTAAGTTCAAAGTCAGCTTTCTAGGTTTGACAAATAATATAATTAATTAAAAGTTAATTAAAAGTTTGTCATAACATTTATAATTTATTTTACCGTAGAGAAATATAAATTGTACTTCAACTTTCACAATTGAACAAGAAATAACAAGTGACCCTCGTAATATGTCATTTTATTATTTACGACAATACTATGGCACACTATGGTCTGCTTTAAAAATAAAACAAAATTTAAACTTGTTAAAATACGAATAACATTTTAATGAAGCAAAAACATATTTTAGGCTGAGCTGTGTTCTCTAATGAAATAATTATGTTCTGTAGAGAGTTTTGCGAAGTATTTTTTTATCAACGAAATGTCCAACACATTGGTGTGATGAACATATAAAGATAAATTTTATTAAGTGAATCTCATATCAACTCATAAATAACCACTATGAGTTATTTTTGAATAAATTCAATAGAATCTATGCATAATTCTTACATTGTTTATAAACAATACAAGTGATTTTCAAAATCATAGTGAATCTCATGGCGCTGTAACAAAACATTATTTTTATACAAATTTCGTTAACAATTTCGTCCGTGTGTGACGTCACGGTCGGTACATCTACCGGCGAGCTCTTAACATTTAGCTGGGAGCTGTATCAAACGACGCGGAAATTCCCACTTACTCCCTGATTGCCACACTACGGGGGTTAATGACATTGTTGATTCGGTAGGCCGAATACATTTTATTTTAGCGCTCTTACGGTTTACCACTTTCGTGCATTTACAAAATCGGAAAAATTACTGGATGTAGTTGTGGTAATGTCAGCTACGTGTGAAGTACTTTTTTTACATAAGATAATTTAATGCTTGTTTTGCTTGCTTGCTTGACAGCAATCCCACCTGATGTTAACGGCGAAATAATGTACTAAAGGTAAAGTCTCACTACATTATATCTTTCATATTTGAGAAAAACTATTATTTAGGGTAGGTATCTATTAACGCTATAGATACCATAATAATGATTTTTAGAATTATTGTCTGTCTATTTGTCTGTACATAAGTAAATAATTAAACCGATCAGAAGCGTGGGACTTTTGCTACGGCAGAAGCTTTGCTTCTTTGTGTTCCAATTCTATCTATGAATCTATAAAGAAATGAATGTGAAATGGAACATTAAAAGGCGACTTGATAAAATAATATATCCTTTAAGCAGCTGAACGAAAAGTCAAGAACATTTTACGTAAGAAATATTTCTGAGAGATTTGCTTATTTATTCTTACATAGAATAGAATTTATATTTTTTAGTTTTTGCCTTAACTGACTGAATTTTCTACCCACAGCCGAAATGAGTGATCTAACAACGCAATAATCAATAGATAGTTAAATTCCACGGTACGGCTTTATAATGTAAATACATAATTATAATGTTTAATACAACAATGTACCTCTAACAGTTAAGTTTACTATTATAAATAACTCATAGGTTTAAACCGCTTCGGTTATATCATTTGTATATACATAATATATATTGTAGTTATATTAAGTTATAAGTAATAAGTATAATATTTATAAGTAATAGTTGGTTATAAGTTATATTTACTAAGAATATTTAAATTTAGTCACTGAGTTAACCATTGAGGAGTTCGCTTGACTGGCGTCAATCGTGAGTATTGTATCCAATAACGCTTGTCATGAAATTGTATTATAAACGGAACTAAGACAAATATCAAGTCTGTAAACTTATTTACAGCCTTGATATTTTGCATGAGGAAGTAGTTCTAATGAAACTTGCAAGATTTCACCCGAAAATACATACAAACATTCCTAGTTACATTTTTTTTAATGCTTAGACACATTATTATATAGACATATTTTTTACGAATCTTCCATATTATAATCAATAATTATTACTAATCACATAAATAATAATCTATAACTAACGCAGTTAAACAAAATCGTTGTAATCCAAAATCTTTTTAGCGAATGCAAGCGAGATAACACAAAAATACCACTCAGATTACTCTACAAGCTTATTTTCAAATGTGATCAAGAGAATACTCGGAGCACGTACACACTAAACGAAAATTAGAGAAATGCGGGAAAGAATAAGCATTTGCACGGTTGCTCTAAACGGGGGCTTAGATTCAATTACGTTTAACTAAAGCGGCTGGTCAATAAACAGAGAAGTTGTTGATGAGACAGATTAGCTATTACAATTGAATTATACCATCCGCCACTAATTGCGGTGACTCGACATAAATTTAGTGGATTTCCAACTATAAGCTAGGTAAGTAAGTAAACACACAAACAATAAAGCATCTAAACAAGACCAGTTATTCGCAAATGATTGTTTACTGTGCGTAAAGGGAAGTGGGCTCAGACACGCCGTTCGAACCAGAATTTGGCGCAAATAGACACGATATTTTCGATGGATTATTTATTTACGATGGATACCTTACGGGGTACTAGAGATCAAATTCTGTCCCATGCTCAAATTACATGCATATTATAATTAAAAAAATCATTGCCTGCTTCTGTGAAGAAAATCATCGTGCGGAAACCAGCAAGTTTTTCATTATATGATCAACAGTGTGCAAAAACTTCCAATCCGCACGTAGAGCCAGCGACTTTTTAGAGGCGACCATCTCAGCCCTCTAGGGTAGCAACACATCAGTGACCGAATTATAACGAGACTCTTACTAATATTTACTAACTGGTGGACTATTACTAACAACAACTAACAGGACTAACATTCACTAACAGTCCCTGTCCCAGTCCTCATACTTACAAACTAACCAACTAATGTTCTAACACCGTCACCTAACCGGACTAACTATCCTAGTCCCCATAATATGAGTCTTGTTCTAAGTCGGTCACAGTTGTCATAAGCGGCAGCGGAAGGTGGTGCTGCATGCTCGTTTGCTACCTTAAATCAATAAAAACAAAAAAAAAGTTTTCGTTACTGAACATGAGAACATAGATATGTATTTATCGTGTCTGTTTGTAAATTGACACATAGTTTAATTAAAAGCTATTATTATGCAAAAGAATAAAGAGAACAACTTAGCTCAGGCGGACGTTTAAGAGCATAGAAACGCCATTAATATCTTTGATTTTTCCTTTTATCTTTGTTTTTCGTCATTATATCTAAAATCTGTTTTATTGTCTACCGTAAATTATAATTGTGTTGTTCTATTATACATTTCTAGTATTATCTGTTACAAATTTTAATCTATCTGTGATCTGTTTATCAAATATTAAAATCACCTGACCTCCGATACTACTGAGTTTATCGAAAAAAAAATTAAGATATTGTTTTCCAATCGACATTATTAGGAATAATAAAATAATTCACTATATTATTCCATCTTAAATTAAATATTTACGTTTGTTCTCCGTTGTACATAAACTATTTCTGGTGTGTCTGAGCGCCATCCAAAACTACTTAAGCTGACAGCAGTTGTCAACCAGATGCTTTAACTTGATTAATAGACGATTTAGGAGTTGCTGATTAATACAGAAATGCCGATACAAACTACTATCATTATTATATACCAGTATTATTGTTGTCATATATATCAACGCAAACAGTTTATATTTATGTTGGGTTTGAACGATATGTAATAGGCTATGTTTAAGGCTAAAACACACATCATCTTGCAGTACTCTACACTAATTATATACTATCCATATTACTCGTACTGCCGACCCCGCAGCTCAGTTGATAGTGACCCTGCCTGTGAAGTGAGGGGTCCCGGGCTCGAACCCCGGCCGAAGCAGAGATTTACGTGACAGGTAAATGTTTGTTTTCGGGCCGTGGGTGTTACTGATATGTGTTATTTGTGTTGTTCATGCCACCCGCGGCAAATGGAATCCTAAGCGTTATTTATTTTAAAAAGTATAAATGCAAAAGAGTTTGTTTGTTCTTCTTTAAACTATGGAGCTTTGGATCGATGTGATTTTCGGTATGGAGATAGTTGAGGGCTGGAAGGTGACTTAGATTATTTTCGCATAAAAAATATCCATTTCCACGAAATAACTCCCACGAAAAAACTCGTTTTAATCAATACTTAATGTTATTTTGTAAACGTGAAGAATAAGTTTATTCATTTATTTATTTAACACACTTTATTTAATCTTAAAGTTAGGTCCAACACCCCGCAAGTTACAAATAACATGGAAAGAGGGTTAAGGTTATATTCCTATCCCCTCTTATAAGGTTTCTTGTCAAGAAAACTAATGAAATGATGAAGAAAGAATTTGTGGTCTTCTTTGCTAATATAATATTATTATTAAAATAATGGATGTGATCTGGAAATTTTGTCAACTTTTACCTTTTTTTATCCTCTATTATCTTGCATAACCTAATTAACTTTTTGCGGTATGCAAAAAGTTTTCCCTTATTTCTTTAATTACTTTATATTTTATTCTTTCAACAAAACCACTGTGCTGTAAACTAACCTTAGTTAACATTGGCATTTATAATTTTACTAGCAGTCCACCCCGGCTTCGCACGGCTATTTTACAAAAATTTCAACATTAATTATGATTTTATATAGCATATGTCACCCGGGGATAGTGTAACTTCTCAACAGTGAAAGAATTTTTCAAATCGGTTCAGTAGTTTTGAAGCCTATTCGATGCAAACAAACAAACAAACAATCAAATCTTTCCTCTTTATAGTATAGATTACGTTATTCAGAAAAACGTTATTCGACAATTAGGTATATTTAATTTGTTGACGATTACCCCACAGATACTTCGGTTTGTTACATCACACGCTTATGTAAATAAAATGAATACGTCCTCTGAAATATGCTTTCAGCAATCTGTTAACATACAAAGTCCACACGCGTCGACTTTATGACGAAGCAACTAGCATAAGTTAGTCGCGTACTTCCTTTCTGTCGGGAAATGTGTGCGGAGTTATTTATAATGACTTTTCCGTTTTTCTTTATGCGCGCCATTTCATTTTCAGTTTGTCCTTTGTCTGACAACGACCAAGTTGGAGCGTTTCACTCTACATCCACGTTCCAATTACAATACACAACCAATAATTTATATTTTATACTTGACGTTTAATAGAAGGGTGTCTAAACAACATTAGCTAAAATATATGTTTCAAATGTATCAAGATCGAGCCAAATCCGTGTACTTAATTCTAAATGTGGAATCCTATGTAAAAGGTTTTAAACATTAATTTAATTTAATACGGCTGTACATATTACCTTATTTGTAAGTTAATGCTTGGTTAAAATCCCAGGTGGTAAGTGGCGATTAGATAAACAAAACAAAAAAAAATGCTTGTTAACCTGAAGGTACATATGTTGTCATTTACGTTGCCTATACTAGTTAGTATAGTACACAATACACAATAGTATAGTACACAATAATTATATACTAGTTAGTATACACAATAATTATATACACTACTTAGTGCATATAGTTATTGTGTAAAATTAATGCGTATTTTCCTTCGAACCTTAAATTAACAGTTTACGACGTCCCCAATGTAACGTATTTATTAGGAAGCGGCGAAGTATTCCTCTAACCCTCTGTGCGACGCTACACCACTTCGCAAGGGCTTTGTAAATCTACCTTTAGCCTACATACCTTTCCTACAAAGTAAATGTCGTTTGAAATGATCCTAGAACTAAAAGCCGACCAAAGGGTTTAGTACCAAATGTACCTCTCATGTGTAATTAAATAAGCCTTGCCTTTTACATCACGTTACAGTTTGAATAAAGTAAATAACGTTTGCTGAAGTGTTTAATCTAACACTTAATGCTTCGTCATTTGTTATTCGACGAAGGACTGGAACAAATTGTCTGCGACGGTGTTCGATTGTAATGTGTGTGTCAAGACAAGTTAAGTCAAGAATGAATAGACTTTAAAAATAGTGTGTTATCACCCAAGAGTACATCGCCGCTTTCCACCAGATGGAATTGTAGTCGAGTAGGTATTAACTTGAACCTAATAGGAGAAAAACTTAAGTAATCATCTGAGTAGAGCAACATTGGCTAGAGTTGCAAATTAGATCGATGATCAATGGTTGCGAAGTTCCATGAGTTAATGTTTCGGAGTGCACGAAGCAATCGACCCAAATACTTACCTAGCTGGTACTTAACAAACAAGCTCTAGTATCCTTAGATATCTAACAATTGTAGAGTTTTATTAACAGTTCTCAGGCACTCTCAACTTTGAACAATAGGCTTTTATTTAATATATCTCTTATCTGTTTTGATAAAAAAAATAGTATATACTAATATTGACTTCCAGCGCGTAAATATGTATCTTTTTTATCTTTTTTTAATTTAGGACCAAACTCTGCATTAAATTGGTTATGTCCTTGCCACCAGGGAAACCGGGAACCTTAGTGTGAGTGTGTGACTCTTATTATTATTATTTCAAGCTAGTAAAGTCGCCCTCGCTTTAAACAATTTAACCAAGCTTGCTTTATATTGTGAACCAATTAAAACTCATTGAAATAAAACAAACAGTGAATTCTGACAGCATGGTGGGCTGTGGCCGTAATTCTTTGAATAAACCCTACCACATAATTAACGGTTCTGAAATACAGGCTTTTCGTAAGTATAAAAAATATGTTGATAAAGCGTGAAACAATATTATTGGAATACATGAAATTCATTCAATTAAATATTGGTTTTACGATCATGTATTCTAAGCAAAATAGTATGCATAGTAGTTTCAGTATCTGGGTACGCGTATCACGAAGCAATGCGACACTAAACACGAATCTACACGACATAAAAGTTTTATAAAGGTCAATAACATAAATTAATTAAAGTACGTAGACGCAATAAACACACCAGAACAATATTGGTGAAGGGGAACAACCGAGAGGAAAGCGGAGGGCACTAATGAAATGTAGCGAGGGAGTTCTGTGGCTAAATGTAGCGAAACAAACGCACACTGCTACAATTTCCAACAAAACATCAACAGCAAAAACAAAGATCCCGAACGAGATCTGTCTTAACTGGGAATAAGTTACGTTTCTTTTTACGTTCAATATTTTTTGAACAAAGCAATAACATCCGCCGTCACTATCTCCAGAACCCATCTGTTTCGTTTTCTGCATAACGTTTTGTAAAAAGGTGTTGGGTGGAGCTATTTATTTTTTATATCTTATCAAATATGTGTATATATTCTCTTTCTGTTCAGTTTTCTACGACGATATTATAGTTTATTCCAGATACGATAACATACACATCTATATATCAATACGTGAAGCAAAAACTTTGTACCCCTTTTTACGAAAATTGCGCGGACGGAGGCACACTTATACAAGAAGTGCAGAATGCTAATATTTTTTTAAAATAATGCATAAAAGTTACATTTAATAAATAAATAAAACATTACACTAAAAGATATAAGTTACTCTATTCAGGCTGTCATACATGACACGACTTTTGATGTCATAGGGTCATCGTTCCTAGAGTCAATGTTAAGACTTTTGACAGACGGTCGAAATTCGACCGCAGAGCGGGTAACTAGTAATATTAAACCTGTCGGTCGAAATTCGACCGCAGAGCGGGTAATTAGTAATAATAAAGCTGTAACTGATCGATGTATGTATCAAAGTCGATCAAAATGCAATCATGATTACTGACTACAATTTCATCTGGTGCATTCTGCCCAATATGAAGCAGGGCAATGACCCCACCAAGAACGCTCAACTACCACACCTTTTGTCGAAAGGCGCTCGTGGGGGCATTTGCGGACCTCTAGATGTAATTTTAATCTGTAATCATGATTACATTTTGACTATTTGTGGTATGTTCATTGAAGATGAGAAAAAATATTATCGGAGATATTTAATAACTCAACAACAACATTTTATTGAGTTTTTGTCTGTTTCTACCTAATCTCAGAACAGATAACCAAGCGGCTTTCACGTCGGTTTAGATGCGGCTTTCATTGATGATCTACTTACAATGTTATCAATTTATGACAAACAGTCTTTTGTACATGAAAGGTAAAAATATACAAAGAAACACAGTCATGAATATAGTAAAAAGACGATTATATTGCTAAGTAGCCATATTGTTCACTTCACTTGTCCGGAGAGGAAATAAGAAAAATATCATGCAAGAAAATGGAACTACAACAGTTACAGCTACCAAATAGTTGTAGCAATATTTTTACCTATTAATACGACGATATTTATAAGCCACTTGAACATTACAAAATTTTGCATTAAAGTCTAACCGCAATCAATGTATACTTATCACATTTCATTCTTGAAAGATCTCTTAAAGGGCAGAAATTTTAATCAGGCTTCAAAAGGAGATCCGCTGGAAACCAAATTTGGAATACTAATTAGTACCTACCCTAAGTAATTGTTTTATCTTAGTATACGTAATTTTGCCTTCCAAGAATTTATCGGGTAGATGCTTAACAGCTCTTCGGAATTTATATTAGGTACCACTTATATCTATGTATGGATAGAAGTATATGTGTATGTGGGTAAAAAACATTTATAATTTAACGAGTACCTACTACACTGACGGGGCTGCCAACCGGGGGTCTGCAGACTGACTCGGTTTGATTCAATCCTCTTTTGTAATCAGGTTCTGTTTTGAGGCGCAGAGCACTTACCCGATGGTCTGCAATACCTCCTGTATACCTATATCATGGACAGGTGGCGGTGCAGCGGCGTAGCTGTAGCTGCTTCCAGGGTGGACGTGGTGAACTCGTCGGGGCTCTATTCAACTCCTGTCTCGCCACTGACACAGCATATCGGTAATTAATTGGAGCCGTGACTCATTTATGTTTGACTCCTACCAAGACCAGACCGAATACCGAACGCGACGATGGAGTAATTGTGGACGCCATCTGCGTCACTGAGAGAACAGAGGGCATTAACGTAACGTAAGAGTAAGACAACTCCGTGTAAACTTCAACAATATAAATCCCAGACTCATATTCATGTAAGTAATAAGTATTCTTAAAAAGGGGTACAATGGTTTTTTATAACTCTTTACGTATTAATAGATATACATTACGACAAAAAACCTGAAATTGAATAAACTAAAACCTAACACCACAAACAAAACAAAATATTATAGGCACGTATTATATTATTGCTGAACTGTGACTAACTCTGTTAGACAACCCAAAATTATAACTTGTTTGATAAATTATAAATAGACATTTGCATAGAATAATTAAAATTTAGATTTAACTCAGGACTGCGACTTTATTCAAATATAAATTCGTACAGAAAGCTCTATATACGAGTAATTACATCATATATTTTACGTAACTGTACTTTGTTTGATAGCTGCGGCCACAGATATGAACTAGGAGACGAGTCTGGAATAGATTTCAAACAAATTTTCTTCCCCTATTTTATAGCTATATTATTTTTTATTTCTATTACTTACTTTCAATTAAAACATAATTATGCAACAATTTCCAAAGTAAACAACATCCTGTATAACAATGAGTAAAGACTGCATGCACTATAGTAACGGCAAAAAATTAAGGCCCCTTTGACACATTAAAATAGTGACGTGAAAAATGTTAATTTAGTATCGAAAAAATATGGTCAAGTGCGAGTCGCATCGATACATTTTTGGAATAAAAATGTTAAGCACCCTTTTTAATTACATATTTTGGAATGAGAATCGAATACTGAGAACCCCCTATTAATATCACAAGAGTCTTACGAATCACCTTATATTTAAGGTCTCCTCGGCTTTGAGCTCAGTAGTGGGCCTTGTTGGGTTGAGATGATTTATAGTATACTAGTTGTCCCGGCGTACTTCGTACCGCTTTATGATTATTTATTTATTTATTTATTTAAAAAATGTTTTGGTGATATATCGATAGCGACGCCACCTACCGGGTCCAATTGTGAATCTAAACCATTCTTGGATCCACCTGAAGACACACAAAAAATTTCAACCAAATCGGTCACAGTTAGGAGGAGTTCAGTGACATACACACTCACACTCGAATTATATATATTAAGATTCTTTTATGTAATTGACTTACTTACTTTATTAAAGGTGGCACTGTATTTTGTTAGTAAAAACGTGAATTAATTTGTTCGCGCTACCATATACTTTGTTTATATGGTCCCGCATTAGTCCATAATATTTAAATATATATATTGTTTCAATATCCATGTAATTAATTAACTCTGGGTCTTAAAGTTATACATTCGATAAATTTTATGACTTTTTGCACATCACTATAGACCATGAAGAACAGCAATTTGCTCCTTCAAATTTATGTATTAATTTATACGAAACTTGATGATCGGACAGACGTCAAATAAACTTCATCGGGGCCTTCCTTTTGTGCCGCACCTATAGTATACAAACTCAACGTAGTGAGACACAAGGTTCACCGAGCCGAGTGTGAATATCTGCCGTAATTATTCACAACAACATTACGTAGCAAGTAAATAAAAAAAAACATTACATGTTGTTGGTGTGCACATCAAATAAAACTTTTTGTGACGTCGTCGTAAAGAGAGAAATATTAATTATTCTCGGTTTGATGTTTTAATATTATTTAGTGACAAGCGGTATCTATTGCACGCCGTATCTGTGGTCGGGACGTATTCGGCGAGGGATTGTGCACACTTGCTCCACTCAAAGTTTTCATTGTTACATCTTAACTTATGCAATATAGCGTCTGCTTCTTTAATACTTTTCACGCCGCTCGATTACGTTTAACGGCAATTCGGATGAATTTTCTTATTTACTGTAAGACGAGGAAAAGCTGGCGAAACGAAATTCCTAGTCGGAGCGATTTCACACTAGACATGCTTGATTGAACAAGTTTAGTGCTTTATTACACTCTGTATTAGCTCCAATCAATTTTATTACGTCACTGGATCGGGGTTGTTTTATTTACTCTATTTCGAGTCCAATTTGAGGGAGGATCATTGTACCCTATTTACTGGATGTGCGTTAGTTATATAATAACTCTTCTTTGCGTTTTTATATCCAGGATTAAACACGATTTATATAGCTCATTAGTATCAGTGATCTGAGCTGAAATGGAAACGGTTTTCAATAATGTATTGTAAATAGGTCGGAGTAACATTTAAAGTGACATTTCAATCAATTAAAAAGTTGTCAAATAAGGAGAACCGAACATTTACCTGTATTTAAATTTAAAGAAGTTTTCTAAAGGTAGAGCGAGTTGATATGATAATAAGAGGATTGACTTTAACAGACGTTGATCGTAAGTCGTATCTGACACTTTGGGTTCAGATTTCTTCTCACGTTGTGAGGGCCATGGTCTACAACGCTGCGCAAGCATGGATTGGCACACTTCTTAACTAGACAATGACAGAAAACTATCATGGATGCATGTAGGCAGCAACAAATGGTAGCTATTGTCCAATAAATATGCTAACAAGTTTGAAAATTGAAACGTGCAGAGTTTAAACCAAAAATAAAGCACAATAATAAATTTGTCGGGGGCAATACTTTCAGTTCAGTTCGTTTTCAGAACCTTTATTAGGTTGAAAGATTTTTAAGTAATAATTATGTTCATAAGTTTTATTATTTCATGTTCATTTGATTTTTTTTTAATTCAAACAACACTGTATTTAATCATAAACAAAGCTCAGTTCTATAATTAAACTGAAGTAGTTGCCATCAACCAGTCGCTAATTAATTTATAAATGCAATTAACGGTCAAACAAAAAAATAATTAAAGAGCCAAACTATTTAATTATAAAGAATGTGGAGCAACTACGTCAATTACAAAAATAAGAAATGCAAATAATTATAATGCCTTTAAATTGCAAAGAACGTAGAAAACAAAGAAAAGTTGGAACTCAAAAGAAAAGTGGGATTAATATTTAGCTGTAAACCCTATTTTTGTGTATCAGCGAACCAACATGAAATACGTTTTTAGAGTTTTCTAAACTGGCATTAATAAATATTCATACAACGTACTTAATTCCCATCTTCTAATAAATAGGGTTACGTCATTCCAGTTTTAACGTAGGTGAACTAAAGGTACGCAGCGCCAACGAAAACATGTTTGTGAACAACCCGAAAAACATAAGCAATGGCTACATAATTATATTTTTATTCTTCTCCTTCGCCAAAAAGATGTCGTTCGATTAGATTTATTTTTTCTGCAGTTAGGCAATATAAGATACTACGACATGGGTAGGTACTTACATGATTTTGTAACATTATTCTTTCTTCCCTTATGGGAAAATAAGATATTGACATCTTAAATTCTGAGTAAGTTTGTGCTTAGAATTTAAGATGTTATTCATAAATAACACTTAAAGTTTTTTACATTTAAGACTTAAACCTCCAATCATTTACATATGTCTGTAGTATAGTAATATATGTAGTATTACATAGTATGTATAAACAACATTAACAACACACTTATGACCTTACAGTATTTAATTACTTATTACATGCGAATTTAAAACATTAAAATGAGGCGATCCCTGACGAGCGTTTACTTTATTCTTTGGTGCAAATAAAATATTAATAGGTTAATTTTAATTCACAACAACGAAATTTCGTACCACCCCTTCATACCGTACCTTTATTACAAATATGAAGCGGCCTACGCTGCTAATATATAACGTACTTATATCTATTACTCGAATAAAATTTACTGCTTTTGTAACAAAGCTCGTATAGTACCGGGCTGTCATAGATTTTATGTGGGGTCGCCCCAAAAGGCCTTATCGTTTAAATTTTAAGCGTTTGTGTCATGGAAGGGCACAATACATCCCTGATGGTGTACAATAAAGCCTGAAAAGCCTTTGTCCAGCGGTCGACACACATTTATGGCTCGTTATTAATGACGACGATATTGACGCTCCTATATCGATCTAATATCAATAACCTACGGCAAAAAGCCCCATCCACGGTGCGACGTAATTTAATTTCAGCCTAAACTAGGAGTGGTCATTTCATTACATTACACCTATAACGTATGCGATCGCTATTGCTATTAGAACTATTTTATTTCTTAGAACAAAATTATTTAGGCGTAAGGGTATCCAAGTGTTTTGTGTGTGTGTGTTTTTTTGTTTGAGTTCGTCGTTAAATCTTCTAGATGTCTCTAGTGAAGGAAGCGTTCGTACGTCAATAATACATGATATGTAACTTATATATTGTAAGGTTTATCTAAAATTAGCAGTTTCAAAAACTAAAGACACTCTTTTATAAGGCTAAGTGGATTATAAATTCAAAGCTATAATTTAAGCACTGTGCTGGTAACCATTGAAAAATCCCCACGTCTAAAGCCGATACTGAGCGTAGTATCCAGTAATGTCTGTCATAAAATTCAATTGTTTTCGGAACTTAATCAATATGCAAAATATCAAGACCGTAAAGTAAGAGGATGTAGTTCTAATTCAGCTTGAAAGATTTGACGCGAACATATAAGCTAAATAAAAGCTTGTAACAAACTTCAAGCCACTACATAAAATCCGAACTAAAACGTTCAAGAAACCAATAAAATTTATGACACACAGATCCTTTTTCTATGGAATTATCGAGATATCGATACTTATCTTCTGTACATAAAATAAAACTGTAACTGATCGGCATCTGTACATGGAAGATATTTGAGAAAAGCTTTTGTTGGCAGAATTTATTGACACAATCCCATGACAATGGTTTTTAGAATGTTTGGCTTTATTCATATTGTCCGTGCATTTGTTCGCGCTAATCTCAAATACGGATTTACCGATTTGGATTCGGTTTTTACTGGTGCGTTTTAATAAGCTTCATATAACATTTTTATTATCTGTTTTTTATTTCAATCTGGTCATAAGTAAGTCAAATTATATGTCATAACTATGTCAAATTAAAAAATCCGTTTAAATATTTTTTCAAGTGTAATAGGTACTAAGGATCCGCTTAAGCGAATTCACATTCTTGAGGGTTACTGGTTTTAAATGAACTTGTATTTTACAAACAAATACCTACTGTTAAAATATAAATACTACTTTTTATAATTCCTTTATCCTAGGACACATAATTCATTTTATTTCAGACGTCAATCCTGTTAATATTGTATATAATCAAAGATTTTCACATTAGGTACTCGTATGTTTAATTTAAATTCAAACTGAAAATTTACCTGTCGCTAGTCACTAGCCATACGGAATAGAAACTCGAATTCAGTAAATAGGTCGAACCACTCAGAGCATATTGTGCGTGGCAGTCCTAATAACAATAATTATTATTAATGATAGAAAGCTTACATGAAAGTAGGTTACGAAAAAAGGTAGAGTTCTAATGATAGTCATCCGGTAAATATACGAGCAAGCTATGGTGTTTAAAGGTCAACTTCACATCTGCAATGTTAAAATAAGTTAAGAACCTATTGCGGGAAATAATAAATAACAGCCATAGACATCAGACGTCAACGCGTCAAAAGAACATTTTGGTGTAAGGCGATCAATTGTTTTATCTGATAATGATGACGATGATGATGACTAGGTACTATTTACTCATTTGTCAACTAGCGACGTACTATAAGAATATACCCACTGCTGAAATTATCCGAATTAATTATTTATTAAATCAATTAATCCAAATTTATTATTAGTATTGATATACTAATACTTTGTTTTATTTCAAACGATTGAGAAATAACAAAGTTATGTCTGTTTAAAGAATCACACCTAACAATTTCGCCTAACAATGACGACATGTTTCCGGAAGCGAAGCGAGGGCGAGAGCCACTAGTAATTCAATAAAATTAGTAATACCTACCTATTAATACCTGCGTACCTAAGGTCTCCATGATATCAAAGGTGTGTGAAGTGTAACAATCCGTACTTTCAAGCGGGGTTGTCAAGACTACTCTACAGCACAATGTGAGAGGAGACTTGTAATCATGATGATTCACTGTAACGTGATGAAAATCAAGCTAATTATGTATCTTAATCATTAAAACACTACTAGCTTTATACGTAACTAATCTCACCAGACGCATTTAAGAGAGGATAGTCCCAAGAAAAAGACGTAAAGATCAGTAATCATTAATACAAAATTACTAGTGGGAAATATTCTCATAATCTTATTAGTCAGCTTATTAAGGCTTTGTAACTAAACGCTCGTGTAGGACCCTCATAAGCCCACTTAGTTCGTTGAGGACAATCGTGCTCTAGGGGATTTCTTAACATCGATCGTATAATGAAGTAAGTAGGTGCTAGTGGCAAAGCAAACCAGATAGTAATTTAATGACAAAATGAATATCTGACATACTCGTAATAACAATGAATGAACAGCTGTTGCAATACTATACATCAATCTTTATATGGTTAATACTTATATACTTAATACTTATAATATACATAACACAATATTATAAATGCGAAAATGTGTTTGTTTGTCTAACTTTTGTGTGTAGAGATTGTTAGGAGGCTGGAGAGCAACCTAGGCTACTTTTTATCGCGGTAAAACATCCATTAATAAATCATCTCATTCTTTACACACAAACACTCTTTTATCAAAGCTTTATAAACACGGTGTTTTAATCAGGGAATCTGTGAGTTTTCTCTCGCCAAAATAAAGAAATAAAAACAGATTCAATAAAAATTGTTAGAACATTAAGTACGATTAGACGGTGAATTTAGCAAATAGTCTAAGTGATCATGCCTGGGGTCCGACCATGTTCAAATTGTTTGTTGATAGCATAATTCAGTGTGGACGTTATGTCACTGTGTGACACGTGGACTGGGGTGCAATGTCGCCACGTATATTAAATAGGACCTAACGTCTAAATGTACAAGATTATTAATTTAAAAAATAATTATATAATTATACAATATTATATTCAAATTGTTTTTGATCTTATTCAGGCTTTCGGTTTCGTTGTGAGGTTTGCGGCTATAATTTTCTGAAGTTGCATGAATATTCTGAATTAATTAATTGTTTCGGTAAATAAAAACAGCGCAACGCGAGAGTTCTTTTAATATGCTCCAAGATTTATGAAATCTGCCAACCCGTTTCGGCAAGTAAACTATGGTTTTAAGCTCACTCATTATTAGAGGAGTTCTGAGCTCAGCTGCAGTTAAGGGTCGTGATGAATGATGAATGAAAAGAAAAAAGAAATGCCTGAGAAATAAAAATAGATTCCTGAAATATAGGCAAGACGACGTCAAGCAGTGCCAAATCTGCACATCAAGGGATCTTAGCAAATATTAAACCATTATACAGAGAACGTAAGGACCGAGGAAAATATTAATATTTTTTTTATATTACAGTTTTCATTTTCTTGAAGCACATTGTAACACTTTATTATTGCAACCAATTATGGCCACAGTCCACCACGGCCATTTGCAGATTGGATAGACTTTCACGTCACTCACAAAAACTTAAGTTAAAAGTTTTTGTGTCAAATAAGCAGACTAGCAATCTAATGCTAAGTGGTCACCGTCGCCCAAGGATTTTAGTAACCTCAGAAGAAGTATCATTTAAAAAAGAAACGTATAAAAGAAGAAACGAGGGACCCGCGTTACTTGGGACATAATTACCATCCGCGTTAAATGGGTGATACAAAACCCAATTGAATCTAACAGGGAACTACTTAGCACCATAACTTATCCTTTGTTCAGCAGGTTGGCTAACTCAAGATGGACACAGTTTAGAGGTTAAGGGAGCCTCTAAACTGCTTAAATTAACCTCAAATGAAGATCTGTGTTACCATTCTTACATAGAAATATCTATTTGTATAATGCTATTACCCACTCCGATAAATGCACGACTTCCTCCGGATTTGTAAATTTTTCATACGTGCACATTATTGATGATAGAACAAATATTCGAAAATTTACTCGCCTCTCAAAAAATATATGAGCAGTGGTGTAAATTCAGCATCCGGGCATTATGCCAACTCTATTCGCATTGCAGAAAGATGAAGTATCTATAAAAAATTGTATTACAACTCTTAGTATATGAGGTGTTAGTAGTTTTTCAAGTAACTTTCATGGAATAATATTTTCCCACAAAGTATACCTACTCGTATTTGTTGACCATGATGATGATTTATCCATATTTTGTGATTGAACATATCCGTATCTACCTATGGCTCTTAAGTTCCGCAGTCTTATGGTTAAAATCTATTTTTACAGAGTCGGCTATCGAGCAAGTCTCGAGCGTGAAGTCCTGATGGTCAACACCTCATGTACCTATACCATACCTGCGTTCGCAACAGGAGACATGTCTCTATCTAAAAGGCACTAGAGAGTGCCTTTTTGTTCAAGGTTTGAGGTGAAACTCTGGTTTCAGTGGTTATTGTGCAATATTACGAATCGAGCACTTTTACCTCCAGGGGCTTTCTTTTCTTCATAATTTCTTCATTAATCTGTAGCTTCCACCTAATAGCACTATAGAGCACACTCATGGTCTCTCTTCATAAATGTTACTTACTTAGTTGGTTGTTACGTTACGCAGGTATAAACGTACAGACGGACAAATAGAGACACAAACATACAATCATAAGAAAATTACAAGAGTTCCAATTTCTACCAATTGGCTGCTAACCACCAAAGAAGCTATAATTGTAATCGTGCTAACGTATTTGAATTGTATTTTTCCAGTTGTTTACCATTTTTGTGTCGAAACATTAAACAAAAAGAAAAAGTCAGGCAATCAGACGTTATAAATTACATCGAGGAGACAGTCCTCGAATACGACCTTTAAATACGCTTTGGTGAGCTGTTTTATATTGACAAAAATATACAAATTAGGGAGATTTGGCTCAATTAGTAAAAACACATTTGAAAAGATTACTTGGCAGATTAATCCCAGGGACACGGTTAGTGACATGTCTACTAATTTGAAAGATTAAAAGTATTTTAACGATGTTTAAAATATTTTTTCATGATGAAAATTATGTAGGTTCTACGAGTATACGAGTATTACGTATGAATCAGTCCTCCGCTTCGTTTTTTCGGTATCGCATCAATGATGCTATTGGTATTGCAGATGTCATTGGGCGATGATGAACAATTCCAAAGCTTAAATGCTCGATTGTCGGGTATTTACATGTAAGTACACATATAAAAATCGCTGATTGAATAAACTTAAGTATGCTTATAAAGAAAAGTTTTAATACTTGCATTAATTTGCAAAAGTCATAACTTTCATATTTCATTATACCGCAAAACTGCACACAAATCCCTTTGCTGCATCCAAAAATAGACACATCGCAAATTCTCTCAGAGATTATGCAGAATTTGTACCAATTTAAATTTTATTGAATTTCAATTGCACAGTCCTGACTTTATTATTCAGATCCATATTTTTTCAATTCTCGAGTTAAATAAAGTTGAGTAATTTTAAATATCAAATAAAAATAATTAGCCGGCTACACTTTTTAGAGGCGACCATCTCAGTCCTCAAGGGTAGCAACACATCTGTGACTGAATTATAACGAGACTCTTACTAACATTTACTAACTGGTCTATTACTAACAACAACTAACAGGACTAACATTCACTAACAGTCCCTGTCCCAGTCCTCATACTTACAAACTAACCAACTAATGTTCTAACACCGTCACCTAACCGGACTAACTATCCCAGTCCCCATATGAGTCTTGTTCTAGGTCGGTCACAGTTGTCATGGGCGGCAGCGGAAGGTGGTGCTGCATGCTCGTTTGCTACCTTAAATCAATAAAAAAAATAGAATTCAAAACTGAAAAGATGTTGTGATGCATACTTCACTGCTCTGTTTCAGTTGTGGTATGTTGCAAGTGTATTATACGAGTAGTATTGAAAAACTTGGTCTGTCAAATAATGTGACGTCATTATTATTATAATAAAAGAATTTAAACATGTTATACTGTTGACATTTTTTTATTATTATAATAATGGCATCACGTTATTTGACATACCAAGTTTTTAAATTTTTATAGAAAATTAAATTAGAATTAATTAGGTGTTTACGCTGCCACGATTTTATTTGTGTTTCATTAGGTTATGCATGCCCGCGCGCATAAGCTTTGTGTCTTCTCAATACTGCAAGTCCCGCGGGATTCAGTTCAATTTAGGAGTGAAATTGTTGATCAATGGAACGCCCCCGATGGCTTGAAGCAGTGATTTTGATATTTAAATTATGTATGCAATCTTTAACCAGTCTTTGTTCATCACAATCAAATTACAATACTTAAGCCGCCAACGTTCAGAATACAATAAAAACCGCAAATGTCTTAAAAGTTGTTCACACACAATACAATATAATTTTCTTGATATGTTTTCATAAAATATAATATGTCTCATAAATTATAAATAAAAAATTACTATGTATTGTTATGTTATGATTCCTATCTTTGGATACAAATTCTAAATTTTAAATCGATCAGACCGGTACCTAAAACTTGCTCTTTTCCTTTTAACTACTAGAAAAACAGATAATCTTGAGAGCTAAACAGATTTCCTTAATTTTATTTTAAAACATTCTAGATTAAGTATATCACATTTCAATCAAGAAAATAGGATAAAAATCAATTCATCGTTTTGGAAGTACATATCCCACAGACAGAGACATATTAAATGCACGTTAAACTTATAACCCTTTTTTTGGTAGGGCGTTTTTTATACTCTTACCTATGTTATCCCTTTTGGGGATCTATTTTCAAAAGTCCTTTCTTAATTTCTTCTCTTACTTAAACTCCCTCACACTATATGACTGCGACTTTGAACAAAAATTTTAAAATTGGCTAACTAATTAATCCTTTTAACGCGAACGTTTAAACCGATGGACAGAAGCGAAAGGGTGACTCGAATTTAATCTTCGTTAGTTCCAGGTTTAGCTTCCAATTACTTAATCTCGATATCTTTTAGAAGGTATCTGGCACTCGATTTGCAATCCGATTTTCAGCCGAAAACATTTAAACTCTAATCTATCTGAGAATCTCATAAAGTTTCAGAAAAGAAAAATATTTTCATTATCAAAAAGGCGTATTTTACTAGCAGTTTTGATCTCGCTAATTCTGACTGCTCCACCTACTATTTGAAAAGGATCATAATTCATATTATAGTGTTCATAAACACAAAAAAGAACTATTTATCATGGTCATAATGGTAACGTCTCAAAAAGTGCAAAAAATGAAAGTCTCAAATAGTGCAAAAAAATTTTGAGTGTGAAAAAATGCACTATTTAATTTACAATAGCTGCAATAAAAATATTGACATAAGACCTGTATTGTAACCCAAAATCCACAATAAATTGATTCTGATTCTGAAAATCGATCTGACATCGAATGTCTACGTAGTATTCGAATCATCATTGAATGTCTGCGTCGAAGGTCAACCAAAGCAGGAAAGGTACGTAAATGATTTACAGGAAATATTATCGACTTTGAAGCTCCGTCCCAAACTAAGAAACAGGATATTCTGTTTAGAAACGTGTTCAGGGAAGGCAACCGTATTTCCAGCAAACTGTCTGCGAAATCGTAACTCAGCTAACTTCGTTTTCTACAAAACTTTTTCGACTTCAAGTGTTGTAAAGGTAAAATTATTTGAAAATTTAAATGAAAATCTGATGCGATAATTTTTGTAACGGCGCTGAATTTTGCTAAGTTGAGCTTAAACTTCTTAATTTATGTAATGTAATATATTTTGAGGTGTACGGTGCATCCATGCCATGCTAATGTCCAAGCTCCTTGGACGCCGTGTACCGTTGAACAACGGACGTGGTCATGACTAACAGTCGCTGGGCACAATACCAACCAGTTTAATCTAGAGGTTTAGTTTTATAATGGTAGTAGGGTATTTTTGTAAGATACTATATTCCCAAAATTAACTGTAAAATGGTTTTTACATGCTTCTATCTCATTGTCGGAGAGCTGGCTACGCGTTGGTGGTGCCTTTTCTGTTATCGGTGACGGTGATTACTTACTATCACGTGACATGTCTACTCTTTTATCGACTGATTGTATAAAAATCATAATTATGCGTAGGTATATCACAAAATATTTTTCGTGATGATAAAAGTTTCAAATCAGCTTGAATAATTTAGTGACATAAAATATGCTTCATAAAAAACTATAAAAAGTTTTGGGCGCTGTTACTATTTATTTATAAATATATAAACTTTGGTTCCAAAATAAGTTTAAAATTCACAGAAAACCCCAAAAACTTGTTTTCTTTTTAACGTTAGGTACCAATGTTTCGTTCATATCTTGTTTCAATGTTCTCAATGGCAAATATTCAAACAGTTTCGATTTCGCTCCGCAGCGTTGATTGGTGGAATTCAATTGTCCGCGCTTTTGACCAATAGCAACGCGCCATTCACGCGCCTGCACGATCTCATGTGATACGGAGTGAAAACAGTCTTTTTTTCTCTTCCTAACGTAATCTAACCGCGTACGCAACGAATCGCTACGAGAATTCAAAAAGCCTCAAAATCAACGGTTCAAATCAATCGATTGTCGTCTAAGTTCATCCGAAGTCAAATTCATACGTATTGTGCAAGAATTTAAAGTCTGCTAAAGATAAATTATAGTATTTCCATCGCGCCGTGAACCCAAAGTGAAGAGCTGGCCAGCCGGTGATGTGTAAGTGAGTGCCGTGGACGAGGGTGTGGATGTTGGAAGCCCGTATAGCAGTCCTGAGGTGAGTCGTGCACATTCTTTGCTTTGGTTTTTAAGCCGACATAGAATTTCTGTCTGTTGGCGAGGTGGAGAGAATCGAACGCCTGATAGTTGCCATCCGTATTTCTTCTAATTATTAGGTGTTAACCCATGGAAGGTCATGCCCTTTCATTTTTTGGCGCCCGAACATCGACATTTTAAGCTAAAATAGCGTATTTTCTATCCTAAATTGCAAATTCATAAGTGTAAATTTTTTCCGTTCACCTTCATTTATACGAAAAAGTCAGTCGAACAAACTTCTTCAACTTCATCGTAAGTTGAAACTATTTCGTGTGATCATTCATTAATATACATGAACAACATCATATTATTGGCTAAGTGTACACGTAATTGACATAACTTCATCAATATTTCGGTAATATTTCAAAGTTTAATTTCATTTGCATTCGTGTAATCCAACCAAACGAGCGGTATCCATCTGGCAGCGTAAATCGTAATAGATAACGACATTTCTATTTAGTCGCGTAATACTTAGTTGCTTACTGAGTTTACTTTACTTTTACTTTATGGAGTTAACATTTTATAGTTGCTTTATTTAGACGACAATACATCATAATGCGACCGTAATACAGTAATCCGTACAGTACTTAAGCGTTTATAAGTGATCGGAGGTGTTTGCAAGTGATTGGTAGGTGCATAACCGGTTCGTTACAATAACAACTTCAACCACGACTTTCAGTTAACATTATCTAAGTATTCATACCGATCCGTTCATTCCTTTAACTATTTCGTACTATTTCGTTTGCCGCTTGATTACTTCGCAAGCGCGTTGGTTGTTCGCCAGCCATATGCACCTACCTATTATATATTTGTAATCGCCGCTCGCCGATCGTGCGCGCGTTTTTATGTGTATAATTTCGTGTGTGTATTATCTTGTCTATGTAGTAATTCTATCATTCGTTATCCCTTCAAACCGACTACATAAACAAATCTATACGTTATAAATACACACTTTCTTGAGCTTAATCGTTTAATAGCTTACAATATACGTATATAATTCTATGATTTAAGAAGTAATTAACATTAAATTGATTTTATTGCTACGTAACAAAGGCAGATGTTCTAACGTATTAATAATTAAACATAATTATTACTCAGTGGTTAATATATCTCTGTTCGTTGTTATTTGCGTTACGTAACTGACTAAACTAGACATGTCATTGTTACGTTCTAAACGTTTATCAGCGACGAAGAAAGTCAAACCTCAACATTCGAAGAGTGTTGAATTCGAAGGTCCCACAATTCGTGATTTACCTATTCTCCGTCGTAAGAGAACCTTAGCGTATAATAGACTTTCTCGCGTATTAGAGGTAGCTCAACTTGCGGACTGCGATAAGTCGCAGACCGAATTGTTTCTCGCTCATTATTCGGCGGTACAGAAATACGTTGACAGTTTCGAGGAGAATCATTCAGATATTTTAACCATTCTTGACTCAACATCGGAGACCTGTGTCGATGATGAACTACGTGTAGAATTTGATAATATCTACTTTCAGATACTTGTACTCCATCAGAGATTGATCGGCTCCACTACATCCAACACAGCTTCCAATACAAACTATACTGAATCTAAAGTGAAACTACCTAAGGTTCAAATTCCGAAATTTTCCGGTAACATAAAATCATGGCCTGAGTTTTATGATATATTTAATTCACTCGTTCATTCGAATACTTCATTGTCCGATACCGATCGCATGCATTATCTTTTGTCTAATATATCTGGTGATGCTTTAGCACTCGTTCGCACGTTTCCAGTCGACGGTAAATATTATAATGAAGCGTTTCAAACTTTGATAACACGTTACCGGGATAAACGTGAATTAGCTTTTACTTGTTGGAGGGAAATCTTAAACGTTAATTTTAAAATCAATTCACCACATGAGTTTAGACGGGTACTTGATTTATTTAATGAAAATTTATCTATTTTAAAAAGCCTTAACTTACCGGTTCAACACTGGGACTTTGTTCTTTCTTATCAAATCCTATCAAAAATTGATTCGAAAACGCGATGCGAATTTGAACGTGGCAATCCCAAAACGGAACTGCCTTCTTACAGCACTCTGAAGGAATTTCTTTATTCAAGATGCGAAGCCCTCGTTCGAGATACACACTTCTCTTCTCAAGACCATCGTCAGGTAGTGAATTCGCATAATAAAATACACAAGCCACCTACTGTATGCTTTTCGGATACACTCGAATCAAACTCGAACCAGCACCCAGCTAACTCGAACATTCCATCATCGCTTATTTCTTCGACATCCAACCCGGGAAATTACCAATGCGTGTTTTGTTCGGAAAACCATTCTCTTTCCCGCTGCGATCGCTTCTTACAGAAATCTATTCCTGAACGGGTGGAATACGCTAAGACTCAAAACTGGTGTTTCAATTGCTTAAAACCTTCTCATGGCGTGAAGAACTGCCGATCTATTTTTACGTGTCAGAAATGCCAACAGAGACACCACACACTTCTTCATCAGGATGGGAAACCCTCCGAGAATACCCACACTCAAGATTCACCCAATGTACTTACTAGCCTCGGTCATGGTTCCACTGTACTGCTTTCGACTGCCGTCGTTCAGGTTCGCGATTCAATTGGCAATTTCGTATTTCTTCGTGCTCTGATCGATTCAGGAAGTCAGGCGCATTTCATTACTGAACGTGCTGCTAAACGGCTTGGCATAAACCGTCATGTACTTTCTCGCCAAGTCGGCGGCCTAGGACATTCAACTTCAGTCGTCACAGGCACAGTTAAGCTTGAGCTTGGTGCTAACAACCAGTCTCTGTTCACCGTCGCTGCGCTCACGTTGCCAAGTATTTGTGGTGCGATGCCGTCGACTCGTCTCGACAATTCTACATGGCATCATTTACAGGGTCTTACACTTGCTGATCCGGAATGTCACAAACCTGGCCCTATTGATCTTCTCCTAGGTGCTGAAGTCTTCGCCTCTATTTTGTTACCCGGAAACATCGGTGGAGGACTGACGCAACCGTCTGCTCTTAACTCTGTGTTCGGATGGATCCTCCTGGGAGGTGTCAGCCGCGACGAAGACGAAGTTCAATCTTTTTTCCTAAAAGATGCAGACTTACTCAACGACGCAGTGAGAAATTTGTGGGAGCTAGAATCATTCGATAATACTAAACGCCTCACTCCTGATGAGCAACGATGCGAGGAGCTTTTCGTGACGCAATCTTACCGCGACCCTGAAGGTGTGTACGTCGTTTCCTTGCCATTTAAGGAAAATTCCAACAATTTATCATTCCCAGGTTCTCGTGATGTCGCTTTACGCTGCTTTCATTCCCTCGAAAGAAAACTTGTTAAAAACCCATGTCTTTATGAACAATACCGTAGCTTCATGCGAGATTATTTGGACAGTGGTCACATGAGTCTCGTTTCAGTCGAAAACTTAAAGTCAGGTAAATATTTTATACCTCATCATTGTGTGCTACGTCCGGATTCTGCGACGACTAAGCTCCGCGTAGTTTTTAACGCCTCGTCCAAAGATGCTAGGGGCATTTCTCTAAATGATACGCTTCTAATCGGCCCCAAGCTTCAGCCGAACATTACCGAAATTCTCATCAACTTTCGTATTCCTTTTATTGTATTTACAGCCGATATGAGACAAATGTACAGGATGATTCAAGTTGCCGAAGCTGATCGCGACTACCAACACATATTCTGGCGTTTTGACACTAAGCAACCCATTCAGGAATATCGTCTTAACACGGTTACATATGGCGTTTCTTCTGCTCCGTTTTTGGCATGCCGTACCGTTAAGCAATTAATCTTGGATGAAGGTCATAATTTTCCCCTTGCTAGTAGAGTCTTATCCTCCAACATTTACATAGACGATATCGTAACCGGATTCAACAGTATCGATGAAGCTTTACGAGCCAAGAAACAGCTAATTGATTTGCTTCATACCGGACACTTCGAATTGCGCAAATGGGCGAGTAATACTCCAGAAGTTTTAGCCGATTTACCTCCCGACCATTGTTTAACCGCTTCCGTCACTCTAGATGCTATGGACGATAAAACCAATTCTACTCTCAAAGTTCTCGGCTTAAGGTGGGATCCTCGTAGTGACTGTTTCTTTTTTACAGTCACACCACAACAAAACAAATGTACCAAGAGGAATATTCTTAGTGAAGTTGCACGCGTATTCGATCCTCTGGGTTTTCTTTCACCATTAACAATCGTCGTTAAGGTTTTAATGCAGCGTCTTTGGCTTTCGGGAGTGGGATGGGATGATGATCCTCCAGCAGAAGTTGTTAGTTTCTGGGAGCGTTATCTAACCGAACTTCCACTTTTACAGTCATTGCAACTTCCCCGTTGCATATCAGTAAAACACATGAAATCGTGTGAAATACATGGCTTTTCCGATAGTTCACAGACCGGCTATGGCGCTGTAGTTTATCTGCGGACCGTAGACAAAGACGATGATGTTAAGGTATTTTTTGTGTGCTCTAAGGGTCGTGTTGCGCCCACAAAGACTGTCTCTCTGCCTCGTCTTGAATTGTGCGCCGCCGCGCTTCTTGCCGATCTTGTTAAATTCGTAAGAGAAATCTACTCGTCTGTTTTTCCGTGCACTCGGGTTTGCGTATGGTCGGATTCTACCGTTGTGCTCGCGTGGATTCGCTCTCACCCTTCGCGTTGGAAGACGTTCGTTGCGAATCGTGTGGGGCACATCCTCGATGTCCTCCCTGGCGTTCAGTGGAATCATGTGGCATCCGAAGACAATCCTGCGGATGTAGTTTCCCGCGGCCAACTTCCATCGTTGCTTGTTCATAATCGTTTATGGTGGGCGGGACCTTCATGGCTCTCCCAACCCACATCGTCTTGGCCTTGTACTGTAGAAGTCTTGGATCAAGAGGCTCTTCAGGCCGAAGAAAGGAGTCCGCATTCGCTTGTCACACATAGTGTTATTTCGCTTTCCTTTCTGGATACGCTGCTCGAACGTTATTCGTCAATTCGTAAAATACAACGTCTTGTGTGTATTTGGCTTAAGTTTTTCGATTACATTCTTAGTGGACGAACTCATTGTTCTTTACCCGTTTCAAGTCGGGTGGAACTTCATAAAGCGCTTTTACTCATCGTAAAACATGTTCAGTCTCAATTTTTTGCGTCGGAGATTGAGCAACTGCAATCGGGCACCCTTCTTAGTAAACAAATGCGAAAGCTAAATCCTTTCTTAGATACCCAAGGGATTCTCAGGGTGGGCGGTCGGTTGTCTAGATCCGGACTATCATTTGAGCATAAACATCCGGCTCTTCTCCCTCGCGATTCTAAATTGACCTCCTCAATCATCGAAGCAATCCACCGTGAAAATTGCCATGCCGGTATTAACACTATGCAGTATTTATTAACTCAACAATTTTGGATTTTGTCTGCTAAACGTATAATTCGTAAATGCTTGTCAAAATGTATTCAGTGTTACAGAACGAATCCAGTGTCTCTCGAACCATTCATGAGTGATTTACCCGCCGCACGGGTCAATCAAGTTAAACCTTTTTCCGTTGTAGGCGTTGATTACGCTGGACCATTTCGTATTAAGGCCGGTAAACATCGCGGAGCGAAAATATCAAAAGCGTACCTCTGTTTATTTGTTTGCTTCACCACAAAGGCGCTTCATCTCGAGGTTGCTTCCGACTTAAGCTCTGAAGCATTTATTGCTGCTTTACGCCGCTTCGTAGGACGCCGTGGTAGAGTTTCTACCATTCATTGCGACTGTGGTACCAATTTCGTCGGTGCTATACGACAGTTAAATTCATATATTCGCGACGCCGCGCACACTGAAAAAATCGTCTTTAAATTTAACCCGCCGGCCAGTGCGCATTTCGGTGGCGTCTGGGAAATACAAGTTAAAGCTGTAAAAACTCATTTGTACCGCATAATCGGTACTCAATGCTTAACTTTCGAAGAGTTATCGACCCTGTTCGTACAAATCGAGGCCATGTTAAATTCGCGACCGCTTTGCCCACTGAGCTCAGATCCTAACGACCTGTCTATTTTAACTCCTGGCCATTTTCTCACCCTTGAACCGCTGACATCTGTTCCCGATGAGGACGTTTGTAAACTAAATATTAACCGTTTAGGGAGATGGCAACTCGTGCAACGCTTCCAGCAAGTATTTTGGACGCGCTGGAGGACAGAATATCTTCATACGCTTACTCAGCGAGCAAAGTGGACCAAAGATTCTAAACCTCTGGTTATCGGTAGCGTAGTTATCATTAAATCGGATAATACCGTACCATTATACTGGCCTGTCGCGCGAGTGCAGTCGTTGCATCCTGGCCCAGACGGTGTCATTCGCGTGGCTACCGTTCGCTTGTCTAATGGATCCGTTCTCACGCGACCGTTGACGAAGTTATGTCCTTTACCGGATCAATGTGATTGATCATATCGTTAGCAACCTTTAATTCGTAGTTATTACATTAGTTAGTAAGATGTTCATGTACGTATTCGTTATTTATCGCTAATTTCATTTGAAAATACATTCTTGTATTTTGGTGGGCGGAATGTTTCGTTCATATCTTGTTTCAATGTTCTCAATGGCAAATATTCAAACAGTTTCGATTTCGCTCCGCAGCGTTGATTGGTGGAATTCAATTGTCCGCGCTTTTGACCAATAGCAACGCGCCATTCACGCGCCTGCACGATCTCATGTGATACGGAGTGAAAACAGTCTTTTTTTCTCTTCCTAACGTAATCTAACCGCGTACGCAACGAATCGCTACGAGAATTCAAAAAGCCTCAAAATCAACGGTTCAAATCAATCGATTGTCGTCTAAGTTCATCCGAAGTCAAATTCATACGTATTGTGCAAGAATTTAAAGTCTGCTAAAGATAAATTATAGTATTTCCATCGCGCCGTGAACCCAAAGTGAAGAGCTGGCCAGCCGGTGATGTGTAAGTGAGTGCCGTGGACGAGGGTGTGGATGTTGGAAGCCCGTATAGCAGTCCTGAGGTGAGTCGTGCACATTCTTTGCTTTGGTTTTTAAGCCGACATAGAATTTCTGTCTGTTGGCGAGGTGGAGAGAATCGAACGCCTGATAGTTGCCATCCGTATTTCTTCTAATTATTAGGTGTTAACCCATGGAAGGTCATGCCCTTTCAACCAAAACGAAAAATATGTTGGTGTTTGAATTAGGCCTATGTAACGTAACGTCATTACTTTAAGCCTAGCGGAGTTGGGTGCGAGATATCAATCTGAATGTCACATCGTAGACGGATATTACATGGATCGCCTTAATAAATTTTGTGTACGCCATAGACTTTTGAGTATATTATTATAGAGATAGAGCATAAAATATAATAACTGGAAGAAAGATAGAAAGATAGATGCAAGTTACGTTCCTATAAATCAACGATGTGTTTGTTGGTGTGAAAGCGCTCATAGCCTGGCGGCTTGCGTAAGTGATCAACAAACTTAAACAACAGCAGGCGCGGTCGGTAGTTGGATGGGTTGGATGGCTACTGGCAAAATTTCTTGGGGTTCTTCATGCTTCGGAGGGCACGAAAAGCCGTTTGACCCTGTTGTTACCATTTGTTAGAAGTCGTTAAGCCATGTCGGATGCCTTCGGGCGTCATAAAAATTTCAGGCACTTGGGTTGGCCACTAACCTTTCACCAAACCGTACTGGAGCAGCGTGGTAGAGCATGCTCTAGGCAAGGGACCTCGTTTAAAATTATCAACCGTATCAAACGCTTTTCACAAAAGGCAACCTCGTAGCTATGATAAAAGTGACCTAACATTTTTAGATCAAAATGCAAATGCTACTGAAAATAAAAATAGGTGTGAAATTGGTTTGTCAATTTTATTATGAATATTTTTTATTTAAATTTATGCGATCGCGTCACAGCATGGTATCTGCGTCTATTTTATTTACGCTTCTATTTATAAACGAATTTATTGATCGATTATGTACAAGTTTTTAGTTCTATACATACTGCGAAACAACTTTATATTTTATGCTAAATACCTGGCAAAAGAGCAGACGCGCCACCTGATTGTAAACAGTATCACTAAAGGTATTAAAGGATACATTGTCGGTCAAGGAGGGGGTCAGGAAGGAGAAAGAAAGAAAATTTGGACATCAAGCCCCGGAACCGGAAAAATAGTTAAGCAGCTAACTTGAGCAAGGAAGTTGTAGTTTGCCAGCCGGACTACAGGTCTCCCACCAAGCCTATATAAAGCGATCCGAAAGACGGCATGGGGAGTTCAGTTTCGGAAGCGAATCCGGATGGAGGACGAGAAGAAGAAAAATAAGAAAGAAAGACATTTGTGAAGAAGAGCAATAAAGTGTATAGTGAAGTGAACAGTGACGTGTCGCAATTACAGTGTCACGAGTGTTACCCTGTGGTGAGAATAAATACACCATCTATTGAAACAGGCCTTATTCCTTTCCTATCCCTTACCCATTCCTGTGACACTATCTAAAATGTATAATCTGAAATATCATTAATAACAATAATTGTTATTTGTTTTCCATAATTCCCTTCATTCTGAACACGCTACGTATATCTAATGAAATTTAAATGTATTAGAAACAGGTGCGCCCGTCTCGGTGCAGAAATATTTCATAATTATACCAGTCTGCGGGATAACTAAGGCAGTGAAGATTACAAAGACCAATTTGCACGTCCACAGGGTCTCCCTTGCGGAAAGCAAAAAGATGATTTCTTATACTTTACTGTCATCATTCATAATTACCCGGCCCTTATTACTTTAAGTTACTCAGCGGAATGATAATGGTTGTCGTTATTTGGGATTCATTTAGTATTATTATTTTAACATTCACTACGAAACATTTACGAAACATTTAAAAAAACAAGGAGAATTTCTAATTTTCAAATAATTAGCGAACAGAATTCTTATATTATAAATGAATATCCAAACTGGGACACACAAAAGACAAACACCATGTACGATATATGTACATTATGTACATATTTAGGTACCTACCGTCGAAATTAAAGTGGGTGGTAGGACTAGGAATAGTCCTTCGACAAAGACCACATAACGTAAAAAATCTCCTCTACCAATAATCAGATTAATCAGTAATTAAAATCATACCATGAATCAAATACAATATTTGAAATATTATATTTGAACATACTCGTACATTTTTATTCAAAGACGATTGCAGTCCACAAGTAAATCTGAAGAGAATATCGCATCCATATTGTCCGCAATGATATGAGTTGAAATTATGTTATGCAGTGGCATCACCAGGCCAACCATAGAAAACTAATACTTCGCACCAAAGGGCAGCTAAAGTCCTAATAAAGAGAATTTTCTGCAGGCCATGTTTTTCAAGGATATCGTAATTTTGTTACACAGACGTCACAAACTTTCGAGAACATTACGGAAAATTCTTGTGTGCAACTTTTTCTTTCATCAAAGCAATTGAATAAATGAATTTTTAACATGCACATTATTTAAAAAAATATAAATTCAAAATTTGAATTTGGGTCTCTCATGGGGGATACTGTTCAATGTATTTACCTACTAGCCTACTTTCAATAGATACTTTTACTTTATGTAATCATTACACAAAAATTTATTCAACGTCTAAGGCGGTATATTTCCAATTACCAACACGAACCCTTCACGCTTAACCACCTTTAAAATAGAGACCATTAACTTCGGAGCTTTAATAAGATTGGGTACTTAGGGAAATTACTATGTCTTATCTACCGTATACTCCAACAACATGTTAAAAGCAATCACTTAGGGCCGCTAAATTTATATTAGGGAAAATTCAAATGCACCTAAAAATCACAGAAACGTCAACCCACACGACTGTGAAAGTTGCAAGTAACGTACGTTCCATCTTCTAAGTAACGAGATGGAGAGAAAGAAAATCAAACAAAGATGAATAAATTGGAGGAACCACTTGGAAGTTTGAGTGTTGTTGCAATATACAGTGTGGGGAAACTCCACTCCTGCTGTAACTATTTTATTCAGAAACTTGATGCAATATTAGCATTATACTAACTTGGGTTTTTGAGAAATATGTAGATTATAATAGGGGCTAAAACCCCCATAATTGAGAGCCTAGAGCATACTTCACCACCCTGCTCCAGAGCAGATTGAATGGTCCAGATTCGAAAGTTCTTGTTGCGCCAGAATGATAACAACTACGAGTACTTGGACCAACAGCTTTCATGCCCTCCAAAAAAACGGAAACGCTTACCAAGTTTTAGCCACTAGCGGTCAGTCATCCACCATCTGACCTCGCTCGCAGTTGCGTAAGATCGAAACAAAGCAATATAATAATATTCTTGGTCGTTTGACGGTCTATATCTATAACGTTAAAGTTATTCATCTGCAAAAGCAGGTGTACTCGTAAGACATTCAAAGTTATAGACACGCCAGAAGGCTAAAATATAATGCTCAAATAAGCACAAATACAAGCAGGTCCCAACAAAAGCAACTTTCAATACTTCCAATATTATTCTCGTCGAGCTACGAAATAAATTTACGACTTTACTTATTTGTTTCGGCGCAAAGCAAAAGTAAACCCAAAATATCATTACGGGAAAATGGGTTTAGCTGCTGAGATTATTATCGGCTTCGTTCTCATTTAGACCTATAAACACTGAATTAGGTATTTAGGGACTAATCTTGGTATTTTTGTATTAGAGAGTGTACAGAGATTAGTATTTACATTCAGTGTAAATTATAGTGTATTTTTATCATAGCTGGATTGCGAATAACTCTTTAGTATCATCAAGTATCATAGCATAAAGAAAAGATAAGTGTCATGTAAACGCGAAATTAAATATGTCTGCAGAATTCTGTGACGGAGGAGGAGGAGGACTATGAAATTGCGTTCATCGTATATTTTATTACTTTTACTAAATTATAATGACTTGCGTTTTATGGAAAAGTTACATCATGATACCTACTTCAATCATGTGAGCGAGAAAATTAATAGGTTTTAGTTATAGTAACAACGAGCCGCTAGGAGCAGAGAACGCTTTTTCTCTATAATATCTTTTTTATTGCCGAATTATTTTTGTATTGGAGTCGCAAGTCTTAGTTTTATGACTTTTTTTTGCCGTAGGAGATGAAAATGAATAAAACAGTGTTATATACGTATAGGAATACTTACGACACTTATATTATAAGATTATTCTGCTTCCTAATAACCCATAACTATCTCACTGCTGGGCTCGGGTGGAGTTGTGGGATTTTCAAATCCCACAACTTAAAAAAGCCTTAAGTAAAAATCTACCTACTCATATTTTTTAGTAATCAATCTGTGCTTTTTGTTTCCCCTATATTTTGTAGCTTTACGTGTAATTTTACGGTCAACCATCGTTATTTTAAGCTTCTCAAAGTTTCTAAGGTAGGAAAATCATACTAAAATCAACGAGTGTAAATTTAAATAAAACAAATCAGAGAGATTTCTAGTTAAAACTGATGTGGTGCATCGAACCTATTGAAAACTGATAAATTAATGCTGAAATTGGAATACGTCTACGTAATTATAATCCATCCGCAATGCTCATTTGAAAAGCAACGACATACAATCAGCCCAGATTATTTGAGCTTACCCTTTAAATCGAGCACTTCCATTAGGAAATTCGATTTGTATACAGAACTTTTTATGGAGCCAACAATATATCATCAATATCAATATATCATATTTTCAATCAATAATTACAATCAATATTTTATTACTACTGCAATAAAATATAAGTCTGGATAAAGTAGATTCAATCAGAAGTTTCCACATGCAGGTAGATAAAGGCAGAGTTTAACACAGACCATCTGATTTGATTGAGTAGCATGCGCAATTCAATTTAGCTGCGTGTGCACGTTGGTTATAGTGCCAAGCTAAACAAAATCTACGCTTTATTCAAAGGTTGAATGCACTCGAACTTTCCAACATTTCATATAATTGTCAGACATGGTGAAATAGCGCGGATCCAAATTGTAAGTCTATTGTTGTTTAAACTAATATCAGTTAATAACTGGATTAAAACACACCAAGCACTGGATACTGTTACTCCCAAATTAGTGAAATAAATTAGTGGACAGTAAAATTACTTACCAAAAAATTAATTGGTTCTGTTTTAGCTCAAGAATACGCATCTAAATCCATCACTACAGTTTTATAAAATATTAACGAGTAAACCCGCACATTTCTCACATTTACAAATATCTAATAATATTGCTCACGCAATACATTTGCCATTAAAAATAGTTTTTTCGTGGAAATGAGATATTTTTCGGCGAAAATAGTAGGCTAATTCACTCTAAGTCCCTTCAACTATCTCTATACCAAAAATCACATAGATTAGTTGCTCCGTTTTGACGTGAAAGACAGGCAAACAATCAAACATACTTTTACATTTACAATATTATAAATATATAAGCATGGATAGCAGCAGGCGTTGATAGTGCAATATAATATTTAAATATGAATCGTTTCGGTATATTCGTATTGTATAATTGATTAATACCTTGACTATTACGCCATCTATCTATGCCCGCTTGGTTATAAACTATCGTGTTGACTAAGTAAATATATTCTGCGAACAAGAGCTTAATTGTAAGTTGAACTTTAATTGTAAATACATAATTATATACATGCATATAGTTGAACAAGCATAAGGTTATTGAAAACGCGACAAAAGAATCTGCTTGTTAATCAGCAAAAGCGTGAAACAAGCTGAATCATAAAACAAGTCATAAAATATGATTCATGCAGGTCCATTACGTACGGTGTATATTTTACGACTCGTTACTTTTATTCTGTAACAATAAGTAGTTACTGTAAAGATGGGAGGAGTGTTCGTGTATAAGCAATAAGAAAAACATAAAAACTTATAAACCTAAATTAAATTGTTACCTACAAATGTCCTTAAACGAGTCTATTTCTATATATAAGAAATTCTTGCGGTTGTACTTTATTTATAAAAATGTTATTAAGTAATATAATATACATATTAAGGTAATATATATTTCGGAGTCTGGCCATCAATAAAAGAAGAAATTGGGACGCCAGTGCTATTTGAAAAGTGTTCGACTGGTTCTACGGCGTGACACTGACAGAGGAGGAGGGGGGCGGAGATTCTTCTGGAGTCGTTTGAAGAGGTCGGCTGGTGAACAGTTGAAGACGTGGAAACCGTCGGGTTCCAACTTGTGTCCAAGGAAGTGTGATATCATATGAATCGTTGTGACTAGGGTTTTCGGACCCGGGTACCCGGGTCGGGTATACCTGGGTATTTAAGAGTTTTCGGACCCGGGTAATATTTGACTTAAGACCCGGGTACCCGGGTATCAATAAAATTATTCTATATTTTGTCATTTCCGTTATAAAATAACGCCTTAAGAAAATAGAGCAAAAGTACTTAAGAGGGGGCATAAAGCTAGTAAAATATCATATTTCACCCGCGCTCCACGCGGACAATCGTAACTGGTGGATGAAACATGCATTTTCTTTTGATTATACTTAAAGTATAGATTTAATTTTAAAATCGCTAGTCTAATCCCTACGTGATACTAATCAGCATTATAATTATATTAAAATATAGACCATATTGAAAATAAATTCATTTTCGTTGAACATTAGACCCAACTTTGTGATTTTTTTTATCAAATAAAGTTTCTTCTTTTATGTTTTTGCTCAGTTTAATCCCTCGATAATATAATGTAGTATTACTTTATTTTTATTGAGGTTCTAGAAATCTGATCTACTACTGTAAAAATTGAATCTAAGATTTAGTAGAGTGCCCAAAGGTATATTCTTCTTCTTATTTAGGATTTTTAATTTTTCTAATTTCTCGCGCAATTTTCTTAATTTATTTCTTTCATAAGCTTCTTCCCCTGACAATAACATACAAAACAAAAAAGAATTAGCGAAATCAGTCCAGCCATTCACGCATGATGCTGTGACCAAGGGAAGTAGGGATTCATTTTTATATATTTGTCGTCGTCATCGTTTTTTTTTATGTTTGTACATCGATTACGCAGATTTTTATGATCCGATTTACGTGATTCTTTTTTAGTTTGATGCGGAATTGTTGCCACTTGGTCCCATAAATATTAAACATAGCTTTGCTCAGTAGTTTTCATTTTATGAACATTTTTTTTCAGTAAATTGTTGTTAAAAATTGTTGTAATCATGAGCGGGCATTTTTTAACTTTCTTATTTGAGCTTTTAACAATGCAGTTCAATAGTTTTTATGAATATTCATTGACTGGCCCTGGATTCCGAGGTTTTACCATTTTTACGTCTTTCGGCACTCCAATTTTGCTTTATACCCCCTCTTAAATGTGAGATATCATATCTGCGTTATTAAATAAGATTTAAGTATTATTTTATTCAAAATAGATAGATGCCTTCATTACAGTCATGTTAATTCAGTTTAATTTGATTGAACTCGTTTATATGTCATATTAATAGGATGTGAATTTTTTAGGTATTTTAGAAGTAGGTATCTTTATAAAAGTTTATTTTTGTCAGTTTGTTGTGTTGTGTGATTTTGAATGGACAATTTTTTAGAGTATTCCTACAAAGAGTTGAATATACGTAGTCTAAAATAAGAGTCTATGGAGAATAAATATATTTTTGTTCGTTTTTTCTTGAAAAATATATTACTGAAATGTGTAAAACTCATAAATTATGTGAAGCTTTATTTAAATTGAAAATACCCGGGTACCCGGGTATTTAAGAAAAAAATACCCGATACCCGGGTATCAAAAAAGTCCGGGTACGCGAAAACCCTAGTTGTGACTATAATTGTTTGATGGACAATACATGATGTACTGGTTATTGAATCGATTGCTTTTATTGTAACCAACATTTCCCATGCAACGCCCACAAGAGAATATCGGAACCTTTCAAAGAAATATTACACAGGGATTCCGTTATATATATATATATATATTAAGTAAAAATGTTCACAGTGGATACATTGCAAAAACAAAATAATACTTGTTAACTTATATGGAAGAATTGTAGTTGTAAATGATAATTTCTTGAAGTAAGATTATATCAAAAATAAAGCTCGTTACTTGCAGTGCTACTAAGATGATTATTTAAAATTTAAAATGAAAAAAGATCTGTTTCCGCCCGGGATCGAACCGGGGACCTTGTGCGTGTTAAACACACGTGATAACCGCTACACCACGGAAACTGTATTAGGTTACAAGGAAAATTCCCGTAAGGTGATCCAGTTGTGAAAATTCTACCTTTGATTGAATAAAATCAACATTTATTGAATTATCAGCCTTTACAAAGGAACGAGGATATAGTGCCAGAGCGTTGGGTTCTAAACACCCGGTTTTATCCCAATAGCAACCGTAGGTACCTACCTGTCGGCTGTCTTCTAGAGTAAACCATAAAATATATTTCGTTTGTGGTGTTAGAAAGCAAGCCAGTCAACTAGCTGGTCTTTTCTGGCATCTAGTCCTCTTGGTTGTTGACGTGTCTAAAATGCCTTCGATATCAGGAAAATCCATAAGTACCTACTGATATCGAACTAATTACTCAATATATGTTTATGTAACAGATACTTTGAAGCTTTCCAATAAAACATAAAATATGTGTGTGTCAGATATATGTACATATGTGTGAAAATATGATTATGTTAGTATTTATATTATATCCTTTCAAAATGTATCAACTGTTATGTTATAAGGTTCATTACTTTACTTGTACGTATTATTGGTTTTTAAAAGACTTGAAACCCTGGAGGGTAAAAAAGAGGAGATAAATAAAATACGTAATGGCGAAACCGCGAGTTAGGGTGAGAGCTTATAGTGTTAAGTCTAGAAAGTAGATTATAAGAAGTTTTTAATATTATAGTTTATAGTGAGTGATAAGTAAACTTGGTTTGACTAAATGAACGCAGTTTTACAATACTGTGTGTTCTCTTCTGCTACAATTTTAAGACGTTATCACGTCTACGTACATATACGTCGTGTATTTTTCCACACAAAATTACGATCGTCGCAGCGAACTTGTTAATAAACTAAAAAAGAATCACCACGATTAAAACATGAAAAGGCATACATAACCACGAGTACGATACGTTCTGACTCATTTGTGGAATACTAACAAAGGGTTGATGAAGTCAATTAGGCATCGAAAACTCGACATTTAGACATAGGGCGGGGCTATTTGTCATTAATTTGGGGAAACGAGGTGACACGAACATGGGCGCGGTGGGAACAATTAGTGTGTCTATTACGAAACGTTTGCAAGCGAATTGTCAACTGTGGAAATAGATTAATTAATAACACAATTAATATTGAAAATTTATAAAATCAAACACAAATACCCTCATCCAATTAAATAACATTATAATAAAGAAATATGTATAGGTTTTTAAAAGCACAAAGCACAAATCTTGTGCAAAGTAAAATTGAACGAATAGACTGAGTAATTGAGTTTATATTCACACAAAATGTTTATTTCATTTGTTAAGGCGATGGTTATACGTACATTATTTTCCAATAGGTGACGCTATAGGCAAGTTCTAATGAACAGAGGGTTGTGGTTAATTATGAAATGTGCGACCAATAAGTAAATATTGTAGTTTACACGTGTTGACAAACTTGTCATTGTCATAGTGTTACTGATGTCACTGAACTCCTTATTAATTCGTTCGCATGCTACCGCTATGCATGCTACACAAAATAGCAGATCTGTTTCTGCCAGGGATTAATAATCTTTATACTTATATAATAAATTTGTAAGTGATCGCTGTTTGTACATGGATAAGAGAAAAACTTTCACTGGGGGGTCTTTATTAACACAAGAAAACCCAAGACAATGATTTTTAGATTTTTGTCTGTTTTTCTGTTTGTTTGTCTGTGGGTTTGTACGCGCGCTTCTTAGAAACAGCTAAACCAATTTGGGTGTAGTTTTCACCGCCTAACAACTCACGAATGTGCGTAGTAAGAGACCTGTTTCCCGAAGCGAAGCGAGGGCAAGTTTATTATGAATATTATTTTTATGACAGGTAGGTATCAATGACCTACTTTTATATTGTGCAAAAAAGAAAACAGAGAGACAAGGTATATCGGAGTATAATAAAAATATTTAACATTAAATAAAATTACTCGACATAATTTTAAAAGATAATTCATTAAAACAAATTCAATAAATTAACTAAAATTTCAAAAATAATGAAAATACAGAATTGTTTTTATTCTATTCTATTCTGTTATAATCTATTAATTATTAAAATAAATCGAATAATAAATTCTCATTAGGTACTATGTGATCTGAAGGATGAAAGACATCTCAAATCAATTTTAAAAATGCCGTCTCTCTAATGTCAGCCCCATAGAATAAAAACAAAGAATCTCGTATTTAAAGGACGAGGAATATTCTTCAGCGCGCATTTTCAACTTGTCATCAGAAAAATAAATGAATGAGCGCGTGGCGCGCAACTGTGGCAATTTTATATAATTTGTGAATTTCATTTCTGAGCTTGCCGCAGTCTAATCAAACCTCAACAAAAAGGTTCTGAATACAAGTAAAGATGATTCGGTTTAAACAAAAGGTATGCGTTGACTTTAATCTGGATAATATTTTATTATTGTTTTTGAACAAACGTACTGAGATTGTTTTCTGTATGAACCAATCTTTATATATTTTCAAACTCAGTCTTTATAAAGTTTCTTAGTTATTAAAATTCAGACAAAACAGTCCATATAAAACTTTTTAACTTTTAACCTAACTTATACATGCACCCACTATACTAGCTATATTTATGTAGTACCTACAATATAGTTTAATTCTTGATGCATTAAACTATATTGTACTACATACTACTATATTACTTGTCTTTAATTTATACAATAAATTAAATTGGAGTGTCTGTTTGTAATATTAAAATAACCCCTTTTTACTTAATTCATATGAATTGTTCATTTGTATTTGCTTCGTGGTTCATACGGTACATTTACCAAAATAACATTTTTACAATTTTTGCTGTCTGTCTGTTTGTTCCGGCTAATCTCTGGAACGAAGCTGATGTAATAAGAAGTAAATTAGGCTACTTTTATTTTAGACATTTAATAACTTTTTGTTAAATTCCACGCGGACGAAGTCGCACAGCTACAGTAGCGGCAGAAAATTAAGGCCCCTTTGACACATTAAAATAGTGACGTGAAAAATGTTAATTTAGTATCGAAAAAATATGGTCAAGTGCGAATCGCATCGATACATTTTTGGAATAAAAATTTTAAGCACCCTTTTTAATTACATATTTGGAATGAGAATGGAATACTGAGTACCCCCTATTAATATCACAAGAGTCTTACGAATCACCTTATATTTAAGCTCTCCTCGGCTTTGAGCTCAGTAGTGGGCCTTGTTGGGTTGAGATGATTTATAGTATATTCATTTATGTAATTGACTTACTTACTTTATTAAAGGTGGCACTGTATTTTGTTAGTAAAAACGTGAAGGAATTTGTTCGCGGTACCATATTCTTTGTTTATATGGTCCCGCATTAGTCCATAATATTTAATTATATATATTGTTTCAATATCCATGTAATTAATTAACTTTGGGTCCTAAGTTATACATTCGATAAATTTTATGACTTTTTGCACATCACTATTGACAATGAAGAACAGCAATTTGCTCCTTCAAATTTATGTAATAATTACGAAACTTGATGATCGGACAGACGTCAAGTAAACGTCAAAGGGGCCTTCGATTTGTGCTGATACTATAGTATATACATAAATAAATTGAATTCGATTCTATATTATAGTCCTACTGGTTTTGAGTAGTGCAAACCAAAGGTATTTGTAACCGACCTAAAATAGAACCAATTGGGGCGGCCACAGATGTATTCAGCAACAATACACGAGGATTGAACTATTGTAGAACGCCTCAAATCGTGGGCGTCGTTAGTCCCGATATATTTCTTAACAAAGCAAGGCTATTTGTGTCGACTTGCTTCTCAGAAACACACTTCATTTGACACACACAAGTTGAATTTCGAACACCCACTCGGTTGCTCCTTGCCTGTTTGTCAGTTATTTACTTATAAAACACAACAGCTTCGCACTCATACATAGTTGAAGCATGATTCTGAATCCAACTATACGGAGAGTCATTTGCCATCTTAGCAAAATTCCCTTATTTTGTTAGATTAAGAACAAAGCGTAATATTATTCTAATTATTCATTCGTTAACTTCAAACCTTGAACTTTACTTATTGTAAAGGAACAAAAGGCTAACTTAATGATAAAAGCATTCTCAGTGAATCAAGCTTAAGTATAATATATTCTTTACAAGACTACTACTCGTATAATCCAATATTACCTTTTATAATATTATTGAAGTTTACCTTCTCTGCTCCTGTTTTCAAACAACGTTTACCTTTTAGCCTGCATTTATATTCAAAGCTGAACATTGACGGACATTTATGGTTCATTTACATTTAATATTATCGCGCAAATGTTATTGGTTAATATAAATAAATTTTGAATCTCATGAATTATTAAATTTGGTAAAAAAATGAAAGGTGCAATTAAAGGTAAACATTCGCTGCGGCGAATCGTAATTTTCTGTGGAAAATATTTAAAATAAAAAAAAAACTTTTTTAAAAACAAGCTTTTATTTAAATGCGCTAAGAAGAATAAATTAAACTTTTCCTTTAAATTTTTAACTATCAGTTTATAACGTCACAAAATTGATATTATATAAAAGCTTGTCGCGAGATTTAAAAAAATCTAATCAGCGAATTAATCCAAGCGAATAAATATAAATGCACCATTTACCTAGAATTTTCCAAACGGTAAACAGAATTCTGGAAATTGATATCCCATACTACATAGCGTCCGGTTGTACGCCATTTCCGTGTAATGCGAATTCAATTAGTCAAACAGGATCCAAAATTAATGTTGAAGGCATGCGTAGTGCTATGGCACTCGTGTTTCTCACGGGCAAATATGGTTGCTGCCCAAACCACAGACGTGTGAAGAATGCGCTGACATTTTGCACAAATATAACATGACATACCATTTAGTGAAATGTTCCGATTGATTGGAAAGGTAATAGAAAGCCAAGGGTTTCGGTAATTGTACTATTTGTATGTTCCTGGTCTCTCAATATTTGAGATGCACATGTCGTAGTCCAACATTCTGGCCAAGTGCGATAAGTGCGTTATGTAGAACTCATGGTTGCCCAGGTTTCCTCAAAATGTTTCATTAAACGAAGCAAGCGATAATTAATTTAAACTACGCACATAACTTTGAAAATTAGAAGTGCATGCAGGATTGGAACCCACGTCCCTCCTGCGAGTAGTCAACCTTTACCGCTGGGCCATCAAAGCAAATATTTATAAAATATAATAAATAAATGTACGTTCTTCCTTTTCGTTTCCAAGTCGGCAACGCATTGGTCATACTATTGGTATTGCTAATGTCGATGGACAACGGTACCAGTTACCATCAGGTGGCTCCTATAGCAACTATTTACATAAAAAAGCCATAAATATCTTGACATTTTAATTAAAATGAATTGTCAATTACACTCATTATCTACAAAGAACCGTAGAGTGATGAGCAAGGACTCGTGATATTATGGAGATCATTAAAATTGTCTCTAACGAGAGGATTAATTTGCCGTTTGAAAAAAAAAAGATTTTAATAAGTGCAACCTAACAAATTTTAAGATATTTCCCTTAGGATTCGCCGTATTCATTAGCTGGCTGATGCTCAGCGACATTTTAATAAAATCTCCCTGTAACCTACATTTTACGGTTCCAATGAAAAAAATAGCTTATGAGTACACTCGCGTCTGTGTCTATCTACTGATGGTCGAATACAATCAATAAAATATCGAAAAAAGAAGCGAGGGCGGGTTCTTAAATGTACATACTATATACATAGTATGTATAGTCTGAGTCTGTATAGACTGAATTGATCGCGTAAAAAGAACCGGATCGTCCAATTAACGTTGTCATGAATTGTGTTTTATAATTTAACCTGCATCTTTTTACCACTGAATAGTCTTGAGTTTGCCCTCGTTATTCTTTGATTACTTCATAAATAGGCAATAAGAAGTATTTCTAGTCGTCGATAATATAGGTACTTTTATAATTAGGATACAATTCTTTCATTTATGAAAACCATTATACTTACGTTAAGTTTAAGTTTTCAGCTTATGTATTTAATGTTTTACTGGTGCATGGTGAGTAAAATAGCCTCACCAGCCTAACCACACTTCGAGAGTATAAAGCATACCACCATTCCATGGGAGCAGATTAAGTTTATGCATAAAAATTAAACTCTCCTTAACCTCAATCCAAGCAAACCCAAAGCAATTTATTAAAAGTTCTTATTTAATCTCGCAAGTTATAATTTGTGCGGAAAAATCTACGTAAACTTGAAGATAAAAGAAACAAAACAGCGGAAAGCTTTTTCAGACTGTTATCAAAGGCCATTATCTTTTGACCTGAAAACCGGAATTATATTTTGTTTCTTCTTATAAGAAGTAAATAAGTTAGTGAAAGCGGAGACGTAATTTAAAAGTTACCGCGAGGAGAGCCTTTCCATGCAACACTGATTTACAAAATTTCAACTGTCCCTTACAAAATGTCCAAATGAAATTACCTATGAATGATGAATTAAAAAACAGTATTAAAACCGTAAAGCGTTTGTTATTACATTATTCTGACAATGATTTTATATTTTGTCTTCTTTGTTTTTTTAGTATCTTAAAGTTTCATGCGTAAAGGTTTTATTATTATAACTATGAAAGCCACATCAACTTTAAATAACATTATCATTAATGATATTAACACTGTCTTAAATAATTAATCACACTGACTAACCGAACATAATTTATAATTAAATTACACAAACGTAACAAATACAGCGAAATATTAACAATAAACACGTTAAATAAGCAAAAAGCAACAATAAATAATAATACGCGGCCACGTTATTCGTATTATTTGCATGACAACAAAATTAAAAACGAGCTCACATTTGTGTAGATCCATTTGCCTAATGGAACTATAAGGCACCAGGGACTTCGCGCACCAACTTTCATCATACTAAAAGCAACATACGGAAAATGCCCTTAGATTAATAAAGTTCATATTCACTCTCGCTCGCCAGGTACTAACCAAACCTGTTTACTGCTTACAGTTTGCATGAAAAGCTGCGACTCGGGCCCATTAAACTTCACGGGATGAAATCAAATTCAACCCTATAATCTTTTATTAAAACGGAAGTCTTTTCATGTGCACATTCCCCGTTAACGAAGACGTAGCAAGGTGCAAAATACTAATGTGATTAAATTTTCTTTGAAAGGGTTTGTGATGCAACTGCAAAGTTTGAATACGAACTGATTACGTATCTGCTTACAAATCTAGTTTCAGCGGGACGAAAATTTCGTAACAGTAGAAAAATAATTACTTAACGTAGACATTTTGCAGATGAAAATGTTTCGAGTGACCTGGAATATGACGAAATAGCATACGGTATTTCGTCCCAGATAAAATATGTGATCTCAATCGCTAATGTGCTTAATGGATAGCAATGTCAGAGACATCGTCAATGTAAAAATCGACCTTAAATAAGAACTACTTTGACGCTTTTTATAACATAAAAAGTCTTTTGAAGCTCTGAAACTATTTAACAACATTAAATGGCAACATCATATATACTTGCAAAGCGTGGAATGGGGCTTTAATTGTATTACTGCATACCCCTATCAGTTCGCAATACGAACGTGACTCCGACATGGGGAACCGAGCAAAAGTGAGCGAATTTGCGTGAAATTAGTGCACAACAAGTCCTAAATTAAACTTGTCAGTATAGTGTGCTATTATTTCCGGGAAGTTATCAGCGCTCAAACAAATCTCTCAATTCCAGATTCCAGTGAATGTGTACCTACTGTTTTGAACTATGATATAGTTTGTATATTAGCTTCAACACTATAGTGGCCCACTACTGAGCACAGGTCTCCCCTCATACCTGAGGAGGCCTAGAGCATACTCCCCCACGATGCTCCAGTATACTTGTTGGTGAGGGGTTTGTGGCCAACTCAAATTTTATGCCGCCCGTAGCCCTCCGACATAGCTTAATGATGGCTTTACGTGCACTGCAAAGCACGGAAGCGTTCAAAATTTATATTGTCACAGCCGTGGGTAGGGGATGGGAAGAAATAAGGCCGGCTTCAATAGATGTTTTATTTTCACTGTAAAAAGGTAACACACGCGACACGGTACTATACACTTTATTGTACACTTTACTTCCCTTCACACTTCACTTCACACTCGCGACACTGTACTGTGAAACGGCACTTCACTATTCCTATATCTTCTTCCCACTGGCGCGCTTCCCGACTCGCTACCAAGACTCGACTGACTCTGCCTTGGCCGGAATCGCCTTATATACCACCAATTTCAAACATTCCAAATTCAAAGGTTTTCTTTTAATTTAGCGTCGAAAACATTTTATAAATTCTATTTTCAAATTTTCTTTCTCTTTTATTTTTAATTTACGCGACACTGCCCCCTCTCAAGACATGATCGTCCCGATCATCGTTGCTTCCGTGATATCGTGCCAACCGATCCACATGTACGATCTTTGGAGGACTGCGAGGAGTACGCTGAATTCGGAGAGTGACGTCGTTGATCTTAGTCACAACTCTATAAGGCCCTTCCCAACTCGGTTGAAGCTTCGGAGACTTCCCTTTTCGTCTAACGGGGTTATGTAACCAGACCAGGGTTCCTTCTTCAAAGCTAGGACCGTTGGCCCGTCGGTCGTAGCGGGTTTTCATTCGTTCGCTGGCCTTATATCCTGCTTCTCTGATTTGCTCATACACGTCAACCATCTTGTTCCGTAGTTCGCTTGCGTAGTCAGTTATCTCTTTTGGTGTATCCGGTGGAGCACTCGAGAGCAAATCGGCTGGCAGTCGCAGTTCTCTTCCAAAATTAGCATACGCCGGAGTGACTGTTGTGGTCTCATGAACCGCAGTCCTATAGGACATAAGAAACAGTGGAATATACTCGTCCCAGTTCTTCTGATGATTATCCACCACTTTTGCCAGATGCCGTTCCAATGTTTGATTAAATCTCTCAACCATTCCATCAGATTGTGGGTGATAAGGCGTCGTCCGAGTTTTATGTATTCCCATCACTTTACAAACTTCTTGAAACACTTGCGACTCAAAGTTCCGTCCTTGATCACTATGCATCTCTAGTGGTACGCCAAATCTGCAGAACACTTCAGTAACAAGCTTCGTTGCCACGGTGATAGCCTCCTGGTTGGGTAATGCAAACGCTTCTGGCCATTTCGTGAAATAGTCCATCACTACCAAAATGTATCGATTTCCAGCATTCGTGACTGGAAACGGTCCAGCTATATCAAGAGCCACTCTTTCCCAAGGAACCCCAACATTATACAGCTTCATTGCACCCCTGCTTCTAGTCTGCGGTCCCTTAACGGCTGCACAACTCTGACATCGCCGACACCAGTCTTCCACATCGTCACGGCAATGCAACCAGTAGAATCGTTCTTTGATTTTGGTGAGAGTTCTTCTTATTCCCAGGTGTCCTCCCGAAGAACCATCGTGGTAAGTCTTCAACACCTCGTTCACTTTTGCTCTTGGAACCACCATCTGAAGATGACAATCTTTGCCTTTAGGAGTCTCCCACTTGCGGCAGAGCAATCCATTGTGGAGTACCAGGCTTTCCCACTGTGCCCAGAGACTTTTCGTGGCCGTACTGTACTTGGCCACTTCTGACCATTTTGGCTTAGGGGTTCCACTTTCCAGCCAGTCTAGGAGCGGTTGAAGATCCTTATCATCCTTTTGGGCTCTTTTCATGGTGTCATTGCTCCAATTTGGATCGATAGAATCCGTTCGGATAAGTTGAATTTTTATTTCCTCTTTCTCCTCTTGCCGATTACAATGCCTGCAGTCTTCAGAGCATGGTCTTCTGGACAGGGCGTCTGCGTTGCCATGAGTTCTTCCACCACGATGTTCAATCTCAAACTCATACTCCTGCAGTTGCTCCAACCATCTGGCCACTTGTCCTTCGGGATTCCTGAATTCCAGCAACCATTTTAATGCGGCGTGATCCGTTCTTACTAAGAATTTACGACCGAGCAAATATTTCTTAAAATGTTGCAAGGTCTTTACGACAGCCAACAATTCCCTGCGAGTTACGCAGTAATTCCTTTCAGGCCTTGATAAAGATTTGCTGAAGTAGGCAATCACAACTTCCTGATCTCCTCTCTGTTGAGAAAGAACACCTCCAATTCCAGTGTTACTTGCATCAGTGTCCACGATAAATCTTCCCTCTGTGTCAGGATATCCGAGAATAGGTGATTCACATAGACACATTTTGAGATTCTGGAAAGCTTGCTTGCAGTCTTCGTCCCAAGAAAATGCTCGTTTCTCTTCTGTTAGGCGATGTAATGGCTTAGCTATGTCAGAAAAACCTTTGACAAAGCGTCGGTAGTATGAGCACAGACCTAGGAAGGCTCTCACTTGCGACTTATCCGTCGGCGTCGGCCAATCTTTAACGGCACTTATCTTGGATGGGTCAGTTGCAACACCTCGCTCCGATATAACATGTCCCAAGTAATCCACTTGACGTTGAAAGAATGAACACTTCTTCGGACTCAGCTTCAAATTTGCGCCCCGTAGCTTTGTGAACACACTTTCAAGTTTCTTGAGATGATCATCAAAATCACGCCCCATTATGATGATATCGTCTAAATAGACTAAGCAGGTTTCTCCCAGCAAACCTGCCAGCACATGTTCCATCAATCTCTCAAATGTAGCAGGCGCGTTGCATAATCCAAATGGCATGGTTTTGAACTGCCATAAGCCTTTTCCAGTCGAAAACGCAGTTTTTTCCTTGTCTTTGGAGTCCATTTCAACTTGCCAATATCCACTATTCAGATCAAGGGTGGAAAACCACGTCATTCCACAAAGTGAATCCAGGGTGTCATTGATTCTGGGCAACGGATAACTGTCCTTTTCCGTTACATCATTCACTCGCCGATAGTCCACACAAAATCTGGTCGATCCATCTTTCTTCTTCACTAATACAATCGGTGAACACCATGGACTTGACGAAGGTTCTATAACGCCGTTCTTCCTCATCTCCAGAATCATGTCTTCAACTTCTTGCTCACGAGCAAACGGAACAGGTCGTGGTCTCTGTCGTATGGGTGCTATATTACCCGTATCAATTTTGTGTTTCACCAAATCAGTTCTGCCAATGTCTTGGTCGTTTTTCGAGAAAAGATCGGTATAACGGAATAGAAAATTTCTTGCTTTTATTAATTGCAGCTTAGTAAGATTATTTTTACATTCCTCCAAAAGCTTTGCCACATTTTCTTCTTGACTCGGAACTCTTCGCTGTTGTCCTTCTTCGCACTTCCTTAGCCAGGCCACCTCATCACAGGTTCCGACAACCGTTCCCTTTTCCACTGTTTGTTCATCGTCATCAGGATTGAATACAGGTACCATCGTAACACAGCCGCTTCCCACTAAAGTCCTGGCCGGTATCCATGGTGAGCCCACGACTCCTCTCTCTATGATGGCACATCTTCGCTGTATTCCTCCATCGTTCTGCGGTAGTCTTACAGGAACTAATGTCTGAGATCTTGGTTTTAGGATGGTGTCCTTCAAACATAGCACTTTTCCGAAATTGCCCCCCTTCATTGGAATTTCATCATTTCCATGTTTTAGAACGCCTTGTTTCAAGTCGATGTTGCACTGATGATTTTGTAAAAAGTCCAAGCCAATAATGCAGTCATCGGATATGTTCGCTACAATGACTTTTTGCCAATAAAGTGTGTCACCAATCTTGATAGCCACAACTTTTTCACCTTGGGTTGAGATACGCTGACCGGTAGCAGTCGTTAACGTGAGGCTTCCTTTCGTTCGAATGTACCGCCCTCCGATGTCCTTAAATCTGAGGCTACTGATAACTGTACGCGAGGCACCCGTGTCCAACGTTAATTGGCAAGGTCGTCCGTTGATTGTTCCGTCTATCACAAGAGTGTTTCCATCATTCGTCTGTTTTACAACGATCTCCGGGGCTTTACTGCTAGCGGCCAGCGCGCACCCCACTGCTCTGGCCTTCTCTAGTTTTCCTCCGGCTGTTCCGACGTCGAAACCGCCGCATCCACCTGACGTCGGAAATTGGTACGCTCACGCCTAGGGCAAGTGCTACGTATATGACCCCGTTCTCCGCATTCATAACATATGGGATTGTACGGTCGCCGTCTATTGTTATCCGCTGCTATAACCTCCCGCAGCCTCAGAGAACGCAAGTCATGTCGCACAGCTTCCACCTCAAGAGCATGAGCTACTGCCTCCTTCAAGGTGGCGTGGTGTTCAAGTCGTACGGCGGCCCTGACCTCAGAATCCCGTATTCCGTCGATGAATACTTGCAGAAGCATATCCTCAACCACGGACGGCGACGACTGATACGCCTTGCGTACCAGTCTCTCCACTTCAACGGACCATTGTTGTATAGTCTCGTTAACCCGTTGAATGCGATCCTTAAGCTGCGCTCGATATACATGCTCCAGGTGACTGTCGCCATATCTGGCCTCCAGCGCGTTCACTAGCTCGTCGTAAGAGACCTCTTTTTTTCCACCAGCGAGTGCTTCCAACACGGAGAGAGCCTCGTCCCGTAGCGCTAGGATCAGCGCTGACTGCGACTCCTGGTCACTCCAGCAGCAGGTCCTTTTGACTGTCTCCAGTTGAAGTTTGAAGGCAGCCCAAGAGGATTTTCCGTCATATGGAGGAACCTTCAGATTTCTACCGGAAGTTACTACGGACGTAGTTACGGGACCCCCGACCTCCAGAAGCTTCACTCGTTGATTTAGCTGTTGAAGCGTTCCCTTGACTTCCGTAACTTCTCCCTTGACTTCCGTAACTTCCTCTTTCACAACTTCTATCCTAGAGGCGTTGGCCCGGATCCCGGCCACCAGATCCTTGCTAAGGCCGTCCTGGAGCTCCTGTAAACGCTCTTCTTGGCGGCGCGCTTGCTCCTCCTGGCGGCGTGCTTCTTCCTCCTGGCGGCGTGCTTGCTCTTCCTGCATTGTACGCAGCTGCTCCTCCTGGCGGCGAGCTTGCTCCTCCTGGCGGCGTGCTTGCTCCTCCTGGCGGCGAGCTTCTTCCTCCTGGCGGCGTGCTTGCTCTTCCTGCATTGTACGCAGCTGCTCCTCCTGGCGGCGAGCTTGGTCCTCCTGGCGGCGCGCTTGCTCCTCCTGGCGGCGTGCTTCTTCCTCCTGGCGGCGTGCTTGCTCTTCCTGCATTGTACGCAGCTGCTCCTCCTGGCGGCGAGCTTCTTCCTCCCGGTGGCGCGCTTGCTCCTCCTGCATTGCACGCAGCTGCTCCTCCTGGCGACGAGCTTGATCCTCCTGCAGTGCACGTACCTGCTCCTCTTGGCGGCGAGCTTGCTCCTGCATCATGGCAGTCATTTGCTGCAGGAGCGCACTCATGTCCATTGACGCAGGCGGTGAAACGGCCGGAGTCGCCATGGCGCCGTCTCCGGTGCTAGGCCCCTCTTGCGACTGTTCTTCTGCCGCTGCAGCTCCCGCTCTGGTGGTTACCCCTCTCTCGTTCCTTGGCACGATCGGCATCTTTCCCATCCACTTCTGACACCAGTTGTCACAGCCGTGGGTAGGGGATGGGAAGAAATAAGGCCGGCTTCAATAGATGTTTTATTTTCACTGTAAAAAGGTAACACACGCGACACGGTACTATACACTTTATTGTACACTTTACTTCCCTTCACACTTCACTTCACACTCGCGACACTGTACTGTGAAACGGCACTTCACTATTCCTATATCTTCTTCCCACTGGCGCGCTTCCCGACTCGCTACCAAGACTCGACTGACTCTGCCTTGGCCGGAATCGCCTTATATACCACCAATTTCAAACATTCCAAATTCAAAGGTTTTCTTTTAATTTAGCGTCGAAAACATTTTATAAATTCTATTTTCAAATTTTCTTTCTCTTTTATTTTTAATTTACGCGACAATATCATAAATAAATACTGGTTATTTATAAATGATTATACTTAAGTGGTCACCTACAAAGTTTAAACTATCATTCTACAATAGGTTAACCTCCCCTGGTCCCGCAAATACACGCCCGTAGTGATACCTACATGAATAAAATATTTTGAATTTGAATATAACATACTTGACTTAACAAACAATGCACATAATTTATGCGCCATAATTAAAATGGTAGCGACGCAATCATCAAAAACAATGCAAGGTGAAAAATACTCACGTGCTAAGTTGGGTTCAGAGAGTACCTAAGTATAAAGAGAATTAGCAATGCACTGTGTAATCTGTGGGCATCGTCTATTGCTATTAGCGTCCCGTCGCCTCGTTCCGGCGGGCCGGGCATGTGGAACATGTCGCTGTCTAATTTCACGCTGCTCCGCTCGCTTCTGTTTGCCTTTCTAAGTACTGCGCTACGTTGCGCAGCGAACCTTCGGTTATCTGTCACTGTTGGCAGCGTGTTCGATTCAATTTATATTATTGCTAAAACATCTCTTACCTGTTCTGGCAGTGTTCAAGAAACTTCAACTGGAGTCTAGAAACAACTATTTATTTAGACTTTTAATGTAAATAAAAAATAAAGTAAGTATGCTAAAATGTAGATGTTTTCAAGATATAGATTAATATGAATCGTCTCTACTTCTTTTTAAAATATGCTATACTTACTAAAAGTTTACTTTTCAAAGTGAAACTTCTTTATAATTTGACACACGCCGAAACGAAAAAGCCGCAGTAAAATAGACATACAAGAAAGTTGAAGTCAAAGTTGAAGTCGAAGTTGGAGTCAGGTCGAAAACGGAGCCGGAGTAAAAGTTAAAAAATAAAAATCACAAACACACAAAAAAATTAAAAAAAAGTACAAACATTGTGAGTACCCGTTACTAAAACTCCTTTGAAATATTTGTCTGATTTTACGCGAAAACCTACCAACGAATACTGATGCAACTTATATAAAGTTTTATTTAAGTTATAGGATACTTTCTATGCCGGAAAATGGAAAGGTTCCCGGGGGATATGGGTAAAAGTTACCTTGGAAATTACGTTAAGAGGTTTTGTTAAAAAGTTTTAGGTACTTTCTTCGGAGAAACAAATATATAACTAAGTCCAGTAATCGTCAAATTTAATTATCTAAAGGAATTAAAGTAGAATTAGTGGCTTTAATACTAACACCACGATCTCTGACAAGTGACCAATGCGAGATATAAATCATGATAGATTTCAAACAAAAATAATTCCACTTTATAGTTAAAAACATACGAAAAAATATATAAAAAAAAAAATCAAATTACAATATTGTATGCATACATAATGTCCATATTTTCATAATTATACCATACCTTTAAGCCGAATCGAAACCGAAGAAACATCGAAATGTTTCTTCCTATCTTGCCTGGTCCATTAGCCCACTATACGAAGTAATAATGATTGTGAGATAGATTTAGGACTCGTATGAGCTAGACGTATGGGGATACTCGTAAACTGACGTGAAACAAATTGAGAGCGACGCGTGTTGACGAAAAGCGGCACGACAACAATAGAACGTTTGCTTGAATTACGGGAAAATTAAAACGTCAGCCATACTTTGAAGCTTCCAGTTAGAGAGATAACAGATACGAATTTAATTATACTTAAAAAACGCTATATAAACACGCTTTAATTGTAACGTAGATTGGCTGGCTGGCTTCAACCCATTAATGTCTCACTAATGAACATTGCTCTCTCATCACTCAGGAGGCTTAAAGCGTAATACAGAACGCAGCTCCAGCGCAGATTGGTGGAGGGGTGTTATTGGCCAACCTAAGTATCAAAAGTTTTTATACCGTCCGAAGGCCTCCGACATGTCTTAACGACTGCTATAAAACGATAAACGAGACCGAAGGCTTTACGTGCCCTCCGAAACCCGGAAACGTTCAAGATTTTATTGCCACTAGCGGTCACCCATCCAACTGGCGACTGCGCCCGCTGTTGCTTAATTCGGTGGATCACTTAGGTTGCACACAAACCACCGGGGAATGAGCGCTTCGTCCGAATAAAAAAATGGAAAATATGTTTTGAAATAATGATTAATTTTAAATCATTATTTCAGATGCTGTGCAGGTCTATAATTTAAGTACATAAAAGAGAATGTTTTATTGTTTAAATTTAGATTGTTTGCGCTTATGTTGTGCATACCTAGTTGGTGTGCCTTAAATAAATTAATAAAACAGCTAGGTGAATATTTATTGTTTCCGTTTGAGTGTGCGAGTTGTGATGTGGTCGATGTCAGTGGTGTAAACTACAATTTATTGCTAGATAGTGAAGGAAGTGAAGGTGAAAGTGTAGTTGTGCGAAAATAATGGCGATTAAGTGATGATTAAAAAGAGTGTAAGTAGTCGTGAATATGGTGGCTTAAGAATAAAAACATAATATATTACTTATTTAATATTTTTGACTCATTCTGCTATGGGATACAAAAAGAATTTTGATGGACAATAAGCAATTAATTAAAAAAAACGAAAAACTTTTTCAAAGCCTGAACAATGTCAAGTTTTCCAGACATTTGCGGTCGCATTGTTTTTCATTACTGGAGCGTGAACAAATGGACCGACTTACCTACTTGTTAAATGGCGGAATTTCAGCATTGTAATTCTGAAAATCCGAATAAACTCGCAGTGGTTTACAGTGAATATATAAAAACAGTTAAAAAATACAACAAATTATTAAGCAAAGAGAATGGCTTTTAGCTTCGAATCCTACAGCGCCTCTAGTATTCTGCAGTTATGTACAGACCTACATATTTCTAACAATCTCGGCCTCCTACTTCATGTACATACGTAAAAATCGTACATGAATGCAAGTTTTAAGAATGTATTATCGTGGGTTGTGTAAATTTTACTAGATATAAAATACAATATTTTTTTGTACGCCATGTCACCGATATTTCGATCTACTTGCATCACTAGTACTCTATATTGAATAACAGATGACATACACTAAAACTGGTATATTTTTACAGTTCCGTAGTAAGTGAACAGATGCGCCATATTAGTTCGCAATGTCCGTCTTCCTCTCCGCTTAGCTAAAAGACTTCGCATCGACTAGATAGTTGTACCTAATTCGGCATGTTTATCAAACAATAAATTAATGAATGAATGAAAAACGGGGATAATTTTTTTTCTCGTTCATATCGTTGGATAATTAGTTCAAAAATATTGCATTTTCTGATTCAGGATTCTGTTTGAAAAATTGAGAAATAAAATTTATAATCCACGTTACAAAAACCTCATAGAAGGTAGATTGTTTACATACAGTTTTCTTAAAATGTATTATATTATATTTCAACATTCTCATGCAGTTTACTCACCTGCGAGCTATTTGAAGAAAGTAGAGTACAGCAACATTATAAGTAGGTACCTACCATAATCTACATAATATTTCGCGTTGCTTCTGGCGCAAGACAGTGCATATTTAATGTAGACATAGAATGACTAAGATAACACGAAGTTGAAATGATCTCAGCAAACCTGAGAGCATACCTTGTAATCTTTATAAGAAAAGCATACTTCACGGCTCTTGATGGGATTTTTTGATAGTTATTCGTCGTCGTCGCGTCGTCGTTAATAGTCTAGAGACAGTAAAAACTAACTGAAATACTAAAACTAACTGAAGCGCTCATAGCCCGGCGGCTTGCGTCGATCTCAAGTGATCGACAAAGTTAAGCAACAGCGGGCGCGGTCGGTAGTTGGATGGGTGACCGCTAGTGGCAAAAATTTCTTGAGCGCTTCCGTGCTTCGTAGGGCACGTAAAGCCGTCGGTCCCGGTTGTTATCATTTGGTAGCAGTCGTTAAGCCATGTCGGATACCTTCGGGCGGCTTAAAATTTCCGACACTTGGGTTGGCCACTAACCCCTCCACCAATCCGCACTGGAGCAGCGTGGTGGAGTATGCTCTAGGCCTCCTCAGGTACGAGGAGAGACCCGTGCTCAGTAGTGGGCCATTAATGGGTTGTAGCCAACTGAACCGTTACTTAGTTTCATACAGGTCAATGAGTGTTAAAACCATAACAGCATAATTTATAGTTTTTCTATCAATCCCGATACTAATTTCAAGACGTTAATTACTTAACTTCGCAACAATTAATGTACGAAGATCCTTGGAAAGTTTCCTAATCCTTTTTGCGTGGGCGTTAGTTACACCCACTATACCGCCAATATGTAGGAGACCGTAATGGTCCTTATAAAGCTATTAACGTTGCTATTTACGACTATTGACAACTGAGTACGTTTCACTATAGAAACTACGAATAATCTTTTAGATTTATAGATTGATTGCTTAGAATATTATTAATTTTATTCGCAGAAATATACATATGAAAGAAATCTCTAATAATAATGTAATAATTTTAGTAAGGAAAATCCAGCTTAACCGATTTGGATTACGTAGGTAAGGTCATTTTAAAATAGAATATGTAAACCCTCTTTATTCCCTATTCTGAGGGAAATCAAATAATCCCGATTTTTTTCCTTTTGATTATGATAACCTTACTTATCATTATTATACTCATACTAGTTATACTTACTTAAAGTTACATGCCAATTTTCTGTCAACCTAATTTAAAAATTATAGATAAATAAAACTACTATACAATTATATTTTTGGCTATTGGCATAATTGTAGTCTATAGATAAATTCAATTAAGTATATATATTATATCGTTTTTAAATCTAAATATATAAAAAAGTTCTAGACAAAGTTTTATCGCCGCAAGTTCTTCTATACTGACATAGCCAAGGCTGACAAAACAATCGGAAGCTGACGACCAAAGGATCGCCTTTTGCCTGTCAATTCCATGTTATTAAATGGTGCAATGAACAAAGAGGGGACGGATCGTCGCGTCTCTTTTTGTCCTTTCCTTACTATAATTACATGTCACTGCCACAACTACATCAAAACTCTTCTGCAGTATTGTACCCTAAACAGACTTAGCCACAGAGTACCTTATATGACTTAGCTAAGTGTCCTGCAAAATTGCTAATTAGACTTCAATAAGAACACAAAAAACTCTTCACGTCTCCTCTGATCCAATGTTGCATTGATACAGGTAAACTTAAATTACACTTTTACCTACAATTCAGGACAGATCGTAAGCGATATATTTATCACTGTATAAAGTAAAGTAACACTGATTAGATAAAGATTTCGTTAGATTATTCTACTTTCCCTTTTCATTTGCCTCTTGTTATTTTTTATTGAACTGAGAGGTAGTAGAGCCCGGGGTAGTACCGGATAGAAAGGTGTGGAGCTGTTTACACATTTAGAGGCGACCATCTGTCCTCAAGGGCAGCAACACATCTGTGACCGAATTAGAACGAGACTCTTATTAACAACTACTAACTGGACTACTACTAACAACAACTAATAGGTCTAACTAGCCCCTGTCCCAGTCCTCATACTTACTAACAAACTAACCAACTAATGTTCTAACAACGTCTTCTAACCGGACTAACTATCCTAGTCCCCATTTGAGTTTTGTTCTAGGTCGGTCACAATTGTCATGGGCGGCAGCGAAGGGGTGGAGCTGCAAGCTTGTTTGCTACCTTAATTCAATAAAAAAAACTATAAAGCGAAATTAACATAATGTAATCGATTTTACGAGAATATGAACCTATATACGAGTAGGTAGGTATACAATATTTTATTACGTATAATTTATTACAGTCATGGGTAGATTTATCGTGTACACTGTAAACGATAGAAGATTAAGGTGATATTCAGACAATTGATGACTCACAAATAGACTCCATGTGAACAATTTAGTATAGGAAAACCAAAAGTAGATACTAGGTATAAACACAGATCCAAAAATTACTTTTGTGTATTCCGTTCAAGTTGCCTGGTATTTTCGAAGATGTTTACAATTCTGCACAACACATGCGACACAGGATTTAGAGCTGTACTCCTATGTCGCGGACGCAAAAGAATTATTTTTAGCATAACATAAAAAACGAAGAACTTTTACATACTGTATTATGACATCACGTACAAGCCATCATTTCAGCCATATTGTAGGCAAGAAGCGAGATATTCTTATGTTGTTGTTGTATCTTTTGAATCGTAAATAACAAATGCGAGTACCAAACTTTGCGACGACATCCTGTTTATATCGAGATTTTCATACTTTGCTCACTCATGAGTAAGTGCCTACTCACCTCTGTTCATAACACTGCAAAGGAAGTAGGTACACGGAGAGGAAAGATTTACCTCTTATACTACGAATAATAACATTATCTATACATTAATGAAAAGCTGAAACACGCCTTTATTATCAACCTTATCTAGTGTAGTTACTAAAAAACAAAATATTTTCTTTATGTCCAGCCAGATCTCTCTATTTACTCGTTAGGGCAATACAGTTAAGTAGCCGTCCTCGCTTCACTTCGATAAACCTAGGCAACAAAGTACCTAAATTTACCCGAAATATTGCTAATCATTTATTTGTGGTATTTATTTTAATATAAAATAAATTCCATGTTTATCTCCTGTGATTATTTCTTTACTGACGTAAGTCGATGATCTAAGTTTACGTCATTTTATCCTTTGAATCCAAGCCAAGCCACTGCTCCCTGCTGTACAACGGACGAGGTTACAGCGCAGTCCCATTCCTACGACTAACTAACCAACTAACGTTCCCACACTGTCAATATGCACTAACCATCGTAGTCCCAATTTGAGTCTTCTTTTATTTCTGTTTCGGTCACAGCTGTCATGGGCAGCAGCGGAAGGGTAGTGCTGCATGCTCGTTTGTTACCTAAATTCCATAAAAATGAAATGTACACAGGTATGTAGATACATTATTTAATGTATACGTAATTAGGAGTTACTCCAAGTAGCCGAAACTTGAGGCTTAGTATGACACTTATGTGTTCCACTCGAGTCGGCCCCTAGCCCTGGTTGGTAGGTTACTTTTACTGAAGTATGTTATGCCTCTTGGCTATCATACCATGCTTGAAAGTCGAGGACCAATTTACTAGCTCTTCAGAATCACACCTGAATGAATTACGTCGATGTTATGATAGCAATTTTTAGCCGTTTCGACGTCGATGTTATAAAAAAGGTTACAAATTAGATTCTTGTGTTTCGTAACATTTGAAAGACTTATAACTTCCGTGGCATGTTAAAATTAACTTAGCCAACTTCATTGGGTATTTCTTTATTTGTAACTACTTCACATAATCTCTTTCTATTAAGATCTGACAAAATGTAATCATCATTTAAATTACTCATGTCGGTACTGCTTGGCTTCAACCCATTAATAGTCCGCTACAGGGTCGCTCCTCGTTACTGAGGAAGCCTTGTTGAGCATACTCCAGCAACTTGCTCCAGCACATTGGTGGAGTGCTAAGTGACAAACCCAAGTGACTGATTGACTTTTTGTACTCGTATATCCCAATTTTAATCCACAATCAATCAGCCGAAACTAATGAACGCTGGAATTAATGATATTTGGAAACCCCCTCCCCCCCTAAGGTGATAAAAAGGGGCTAAACTGAAACCTTTTATTTCTTAAATGGCTTCCCTTTAAAATTTTGTATAAAGGTTCCTATGGTGACAAGTGAGTATTAAGAAAGGATTTTTGCAAATTAAGAATTTCACGCGGGCAAAGCCGCGAACGGAAAACTAGTGACTTATAAATTCGTACAAAACAAAATTGTTAATATTTCAAAATATTTCCACGAAATATTATGTTATTTCAAATCAGAAAAATAAACTTGTATTTTAGGTTAAATACAATTTAATATTCCTAACTCTATTTTCTCTGATTACTTTGCGTACGGCGCGGTGCGATTCCGATCACGTACAGTATCCGTACGCACCATTAACTTATGTATTTTATTATTTGCTACAAAATATGGGTTGATATTGTATTCAGTACAATTTATTAAATCCATGTTCCCAATTTTGCACAGACTAATAAGTAATATACGTAGCTGTTATTAGTAACAATGGAATAAGTTTGGTATTCAAAGCTGAAGTTCAACATACCTTTTACTGCAATGCAGCAGATATTCATATCCGTAATCTATTCCTATTAACTTGATATCTAAATTAATAAGAGAAAATTATACCGTGGCCAATTTTACATAATTATAGATTTTTTTTAAATACTATGTAATAAGCTCCTTCTACGTATTCTGTCTATTTTAAAATAGTGAGTGCTCCGATAAGTAACTTGTCGACTTGATTCTCACATCACTGTTCTACAACTGAATATGATAGAAGCACTCACTGAAGAAAAGTTCCATTCTCGTCAATTGGATTCATAGCAATCCTTTTGGTTCCATTTTTCAATATCAAAGCAGACGTTGCATGACTACCATTACCTACCGATGGCCCGTCTGATTTTTAGTCTCCACTTGGCTTTAACTCATAAATGAACCGCTACTCAGCACTCTCCTCATACGTGTGGATGCCTAGAGCATACTCAACCAGCTCCAGTGCGGATTGGAGCGGTGGCAGATAATAGAAAAATACCTTACATCCTCATTCAGGTACTGTAGCAGGTACTCAGGTACTTTATGCGGCATCGGGTTAATTCTAGGTGGTGGAGAACTCAGCAACAGAGGAACCTGACAGATCGGATGATAAAGACTTCTGCTTGAATATGAACCTTTAAATCTTAAATACTTTACAAATATAGGTAACAAATCTGATAGACGGCTGTGGGGTTTTCTCCGTTTATTCTCCTTATTGATAAAAAACCTTTCTGAAATTATAGTAGAAGCAAGAAATGACGTGCATAAGTGTATTGACGAAAGATCCATATAAATAAATGGCTCGTTAGCACTAGTTCAACTGAGTAGTTCGACCGTTGAACTTGTGGGACTTATTGTCCCAGTAGTTAAACTACTTTGGACAGTTCAAAATAATTTTTAATTTAATTAAGTTATCCCTATTATAATTTTATAGCGTCTTTTAGATTTTCACCTTCACATTACGTTACAGCCCAAAGCAATGTAATAGCCCATGACCTAATCTCGAATAAGCCTCCAAAGTATTAAAGTTCCACTTTAATATAACTTGAACAATGCGGCCCATGGCTCAGATGTAACAATGCCCAAGTTTCGCTCCTAAGACATGGTTTTATCAGACCCTTTATTGTCGGGTTTATACAACTTGGCAGTTATTACGAGCTTGTAACTAAATTTTAATGAAGCGCATGCAAATATAATTAGGACATGATTTACATTAGCGTCACCAGCTATGTATGTATATATGTATGTGTTATGTACTTCTATGCTCAAAAGGTATCGGGCCAGTGTTCGAATGTTCTCATTAGTGTTATTCTTGGTCAACCCATTGGAATCTAATAAAGTACCGTCGTTTCCCCTTTTTTGTAGTCGTGGACCTCACTTTTCGCAATGGCCTTTAATCTTAATTCTTTTCGAGTTCTTTTTTTACTTCTTATAAGGTCGTGCTTGACAACAATCCCACCTGATGGTAAGTGGCGAAAATAGTAATAGTTCAGTAATATGTTTGTGTTAATCAGGTATAGTTATGAAATTATACATGAAAATTTTATATTATTTGCACAGTGTTTAGCTGACTTCATACTGTGCAAGTATAAGCAACTTTACGCGTATCGTAGTGTTATACATATTAAGAGTCCGAAACTGGGGGATTTCTATCTATACTCGTATTATCAATAAGACAAGTAAGTAGCCGATTATTTTTCAAAATTAGATACATTTAACATCTTTATTCATTCTTCACAAGAATTGTATACATTCATATTGAATCTGAATTATTTAAATGTGCAGGTTTATTCTAATTGATCAATAATATAAAGAAGTACAATAGATCAATTACCCAGCTATTGTGTGGCGTAAGACGAGTTATTTATTAAAATTAACTTTTGTGAGGAATTTTATACCAGTAGAGATCCATTAGCGAGCTCATTATAAAGCCCCTTTGCTAGGTTATTACTATGAACTTTAATCTAATTATAGTGGAGCTCCTCGAGCTCATATTGAGACCGTATCAAATTATAGGAGCACAATTTATGTCTCATTATAAAGTAACTCAATACGATAATACCCAAATTTTGCTTCACAAATTTGTCAGCCAAATTGTATAAGTCATCGTGATAGAATACTTATATTGTATGTAATACTATACTCACAACCATTAAAGTTAAGTGAAAAGTCCTTGAGTTGGTTTGATTTCGAGATTCGGCGGGGATAAAAGTATATTTTATTTGTAATACTAATAACACTTGCTTCAGAAACTCTACGCCTTATGTTAATATACATATATATCACAACAGTATATCCGAAGTGATTGGTATTATTTTTAGTACGCATTAAACATGTATTAATAGATAGTATCTATACATGCATGTATTAGTTTCATATTTGCTGTATTTTCTTTTAGGGTTTTCGTGGTTCCATGAATTATGTATATTACTGCAAAAAACTATGTTTTCTAACAAAGATTACATCAAAATTATAATATTCAATGATACGTAAAGCTAATAAGTTGTCCAATACGTCTGAATGTTTGAATTTTGTTACTTTCGTTCATAATTTGTTCAAAAACATTTACACGAATGTGCAAATATCATTTGACAGTCAACAGACGTGAGCAGCCTAAGTACAGAATAATGGTATTGAGCTCAATTGTCCGATTCATAGGATCAACGAAGCTATTGACATTCTCCTATTAAATTACAGAACCATTTGCAGAAATAACTACACACAACAATAGTCTTTAGAAACAGAAAATTGGCCATTTAACTAATGTCACTGTAAAAATTGATATTTTACCACCCACGACTGCGTCGCTTCTTACCTGATGGTAACCTGGTGGGGTTGTAGTCAACCATTAACTTATATTAGGAAAAAAAATGCAATTTACAAAATATGAAAATATTGCTTCTTCCTAACAGAACATAACATAAGAACATAACACTCAGTACGTCTGGTAATTATTGTAAGTCAGAGAAACATCATGTATTGCTGAAGCAAACTGTGTAACAAGAATTTGGTTGAATTTGCGGCTTTGCTTTCGCGCTTCGTTGCGTTCCTCGACCGGCTTACTCGCGAATATTTGTTGCGCGAACTAAACTGAGAAAAGTTTTATGGAACTTTACAGTACGAATGTATGAGGGGGAGGCATAAAATTCAAAGAGTGACATATCTTTTGCGCATTCTTCACACTGAATGCTAGCCCCGATTAACGCGGGAATGTAGCCCGCATTTAGAACGCACCTTAAAGATCCAGCCATCTTGAATATCCTACGTGCGGATTACACCCTTTGAACTTCATTGTGCGAACAACGCATACGGAAGATAGGATCTCCACATAGCCTTTTGGCTCTTGCCTATACAATTTCCAAATAGCCTTTTGGCTGTCAAACCTATGGAAGCGAAGGAGTTAAGACCATACAAAGGTTTTTAAGCTAGGTAGTCAAAGTGAAGAAGTGAGCAAGACAGGTATTTTTGCAACTGTAAATATATTATTACCTACCAGTGACGATGATATACACTCTGGCAGCTGGCGGAAGGCTCAGGCAGAAAATATTGGAACGTCCTTGTGCAAGTTACGCAAAGATGAACAAATGAAAGCATAACCACTAATTTTAACTTATTTTACTATTAAACCTTGAACATACTCGTATGACACTTTGAAATACTCGTATAGCATTCGATTGTTAAATTAAATGATAAGTGCTATTATTAAAGTTTCCTCTTTGTACGAGCCCTATGTAAAGTAGGTATTTCATATTACAACGTCTAGTAGACACATCGATAGAGAAATTATTGCTCTGAAATATCAGTGTTAATATGTTGACGATTTTGGAACTACCGAAACTTAGTTTAGCAATATTGGAATTAACAGACGATTCATCGCGCAGTTGTAATTGTATAAGCTCTACTCTATTAGCTACTAAGACTAAGTTTATTCCTGAAACTGTACTAAATACTGAAATATTGTTACGTATACACATGGCCGTGATAGTGACGACTTTAGAAATGACATTAGAATGAAAACGTTTGATATACCAGTATGTTTGATGTACCTACTTATCATCAAATGGCTCGCCTGCTTGTTTAACAAATTAAAAAATACATTTTTTTAGGATTTTGAGTATCAAAGATTGGGTCATGTTCATCATTAAAATAAAATTTCAAGTGCATCGTTTGAAATAATGATAAAGTTCAATGATATCATAATTAACTTAAATATAAACAAAATACACTGACTATTATGCCTTCTATATCAAAAAATTATACCAAATGTTGCGAGAAGGTAAACCTTCACTTGAGAGTTCTACACAATGTTCTGAAAAGAGAACGCAGTCTGCAATCTATGACAGAAGCGTAGAGTTTAAATCATCTTATGATAAGTCTTATGATAAGAGGGAGAAACGTCATATAATTTAAACTCTACGCTTCTGTCATAGATTGCAGAATCGGTTGTGAACACTATTAATAAGTTACTGCATATCGAATACTAATACAGTCAATTTTTGTAAGAACAAGGATTAAAAAAAAGTCCTCGATAGCAATTTATTGAATTTAACACTATAAAACCAAAAGTGCTGTAAAAGCTCCTCAAAACCACTTAACCTCGCCGTCTTGAACTACGTAGACACAGATAATCCGTTAAGAGTATTTCATTGTGTGCTGCACAACAGTATCCCTAGGGATTTCCTAGAAGGTGTCATACATTGATAGATTTTTTGTAAAGCCATTTTGTATGAGACTACTTATGAGCTAGGTAGAAGTCGAGACTGTTTTTATATTATTATACGTAAATGGGGCTAACTTTGTTGGATTCGAAGGCTTTTATTATCTTTCAGTTTATAGCTAATCTTGACTACCTTGCATGACTAGCAAGTGCTTGCAACTTTGTTAGTGCAGAAAGTGAGATAGTGTTGTTCCAGCTGGTTTATCTTACAGTAACAGAAACAAATTCCTCTTTTGTATGCCAAATAATATTGTTTTAGTTTATTAAATATCTTTCGATTGACAATTACCATCCAAACAACTAGGACATTAGTTAATAAACAGATAGGTATCGCAAACATAAATATTAAGTACTTATTCCTGTAACCACTAACCATATAGTCGTATATAGACTATATGGATACATCATGCTATATTCTGAGCACTTTGTAGCCGCTAAATGGGCCTTTTAAGTGGCCTTAATGCCCAGAACGTCATAACAGGCTACTTTACAGAGCACTCAGATGAAATCTCGGGACTAACTAAATGTCGCACGTCGAAAAGTTGTCATGCTCTGTCTCGCAGAGAGAAAAGCTAAAAAGTTACTGGACTTCTTATTGATGTAAAATTTTAGGAGTTATTTTTAAAACTGTAAATTTAAAACTCATGTCAAAGGCATTCTTATAGTGAAAGGTTGTTGGTGGGTGTTAGGGTGGTGGTAGGATGTATGATAGGATGTAGGATGATACCCTACCCGTAAGTAGTGTAACTGTGTGTAGGAAAAGAAGCTCCTTGGGAGTTTCTTGCCGCTTCTTCTTCCAAGACTACTCACAGTAGAGATATATTATGTTGAAGCGATGGCGAAGAAAAGAAAAGAACCAATAAAAGATATTTTATCTTAGTTCTGCTGTCACGATTTACTATAAGGTGCATAGTCAGTGATATTATACGTAGTGTACATAATTACATAATTATCCAATTTAATATATATTTTTCATAACCCTAAAAAATTGTTCGTAAAATTATTTGCCAAAAAATATAATTTATGACACTCATCGCCGACAACTCTCGTCGCCAGCTTGGCTTTGCAAGAACGTATACATTTTTTAATACTCGCCACCCTACCTCCTAGTTTCATAATGATGAGATACCCCTATCCCATACAGAATATGATATTTTTTAAAAGTTAAACCTAAATTCTAAACGCTATAAGTAACACTCATATATTATGTAATAATTTATGGAATATGACAATTAAAAAAATTAAAACCAAACTCTAACTGATGGAGAATAATGGCTTCAACCCATTAATGACCCACTACTGAGCACGGGTCTCTCCTCATACCTGAGGAGGCCTAGAGCATACTCCACCACGCTGCTCCAGTGCGGATTGGTGGAGGGGTTAGTGGCCAACCCAAGCGTCGGAAATTTTTAAGCCCCCCGAAGGTATCCGACATGGCTTAACGACTGCTGCCAAATGATAACAACCGGGACCGACGGCTTTACGTGCCCTCCGAAGCACGGAAGCGCTCAAGAAATTTTGCCACTACCGGTCACCCATCCAACTACCGACCGCGCCCGCTGTTGCTTAACTTTGTCGATCACTTAAACTTAAGATCGGCGCAAGCCGCCGGGCTATGAGCGCTTTTTATTATGGAGAATACTATCACTAGCTATTAGTAAGCCTTTCATTTTCAGTTTAAATTTAAAACTAGATGGATTCCATCCCACTAGTTATTCCATATTCAATACGAAGGAAAATTCCATCAATTTTATTTCATTTACGAAACTTTCATCCTCTTACTCCACTTAAAATTCAGAATTAATATTGTACTATCATGCGATGTTTCACGTTTCATACTTACTTTAATTAAATGTAATGTTTATAATGTTAATTACACAACATCAGACTAGACGTGCTGTCTAAGCTGGCCAATTTTCGAGCTTTAGTTAATTTAAGTTTTGATACCCACCATCCACCCTCTCTTATGGCCGTTATGTTATCTGTGACAACGTTGGAAACTCCGCTATTTAGATGATACTTTATCTCACTTTGCAAAAGTTTCGTCAGCCAACAAGATTAAATGCAAAGTTTAAATTAATTCTAGGCTCCTTGAGGAGATACTCTTCCAGATAAACTGAGGCTATCAAGTCATGTCTTTGTTGTGATTAATATTTAAATATTCATGTCTACATTCGCCCGGGAATAATGTTGAATATTGAGCGTGTTCGAATGTTATTACGCCAACGGATTGAAATACCTCTGAATCCTTTATCAGCGCGCCACAGCCGCCTTCGATTCGGTAACATTTTCGTATCCCTAGTACGCGAGGCATAGCTGAGAACTGTCGTATTTTTGTCCGTTCACAGCGAAGTTAGAGTTACGATGTTATACTTTGTTATGAAACAAGCTACATGTACATAACATGTAACGTTCCTGAGTATGCATGAAATTTTAGATTTAAGAGGTAAGTAGATTTAAAAAAATAGTCTCCTAGGAGTCCTAGGTAATATTTTATGTTTATTTGTTGTATTACAACCAATATAAATTTCTGCACAAACGACTATTATATAAACTGTCATACACAACCTCATTACTAATTTTTATTTCAGCTTTAAGTTTCATCTTCATTCCATTTCATGCATTCATTTAATTACCGCCTAAAGATTTCTAAACTCTTACGAACAAAATTACTAAAAGCTTGTGATATACATATAAAACCAGCCAGTTAAAAAGCGAATCGATTAGATCGTACCCAGTAACGCTGACTTTGTAAACAGTAGGTACATTTTACCGTTGAATATTTTTTGTGTGTGTAAAAGCAATTCAACAATGTTAACAATTAATAAAACTGTGTCTAAACTCACATACGTTTTATTTATTGCAATCTTCATAAACATTGTTATCGAATTATGAATTTGAATAGGATATTTAGATTGTTTTAGATATTAGGTACCTATACTCGTATCGTTTCATATTGTCTTTCTGTTATAACATGCTACAAAAACAACTAATCAAATTAAAGTAACTAATTAAAAAAAGCATCGCCGACATTACCGGCAACACACAGACAAAAATTTGAAAAAACATTGTAATGTTATCATTGACTTAGTAATAATAAGTCAATGAATGTTATCTATTGTTTTAAAAAGTACACCCAATAATCGTTTTACTGAAATACCAGTATGTTCCGTGTACAAATATGGATCAATTATTAGATATTATTTAAGTTTTATCATAAACATGTAGATCTATAGGTAGATGATAAATTCACCGTTCCGATCAGCAATGCGTTGTTATAGCTTTAGGGTTACTGAGGTCTCTCGGCGACCACTTAGCGACAGATGGCTCGTCTGCTTGTATGTCGAATAGTTACATACAAAAAAATATTTTACCGCAATCAAACTCTTTTACTCATATTGTACAACTCTAGCCAGCACTTAGTTTATTAATACTTCTCATAAAGTTAAAAAGTAAAATAATATTCCATTTGAATTATTACAAAAAGCTTAATTCATTTAACTTTTCGTAGTAAGCCGACTTTAAATATGAACCTAATTATTTCATTCTTTACTAAAAGGCCTCGGAAAGGAACGAACCTTTTAATTTGGAATTTAGCTCCGTCGGGAAACTGCACCAACAGAGACAAAATAAAAAGGCTCTGATAAGTGTGTACTGTGTACTCGCCGCTAATTGAACACTGTAATGGGTGAATAAATTTGTTTGGACAATAAAGACGGTTAAAACTGAACTATGTCCTATTGTTGGGGTTCAAATTGCTAATTTGACCGCGGAGATTTAATTATGAATGCCACCCTGTAGAGTGGGGGTCATAAAGAGGGTGTCACAGGCAGCCTTGTTTATAATGTAGCATGCAACGCGCAGACCCGTCCCCGCTTTCGCCAACTATTCTCTTTTTATTACACCAAACTTTTGCGGTTTATGTACACGTTGAGCGAATGTGCCTGCGAGTAGTTATTGTTTTCAGTACCTACAAGTAGTATAATTATAACCCCCAAGTTAATTATTCATCCGTCCCTCAACACTGGTGCTATAGCCTATTTCTGCCGGGAATAGTCAAAGTTTAGGGCAGTTCTATTAATTCTTAAACAGTTTAGGGTGTACCGCGGTATAATAAAGTGTAGGTTTATGTCCCCGGGCCGTTAATGACTGTTAACTTAACATTAATAACATGTAAGATTAATTTCGCATACGTGATGATATGAATACTCGTATAAAGTTTGAATATAAAGTAGAAGTTGATGAAACTAAATTTTCCTTGGCAAACTGAAGGGAATTTCTGCAAGATTGCTCGAGAAAGGGATGATGTCGATCCGCTGCGTGCAACATGCTAGATTACACTCGGCTCGGCTATTGCCGTTGTCATCACGTCATTTCTACAACTTGCGAATTATTACTGCTATACAGATGTGCCCACAGTTTCACATGTTATGTATTCAGTTTTTGTTTGTGAAATTGTTATAAGGTGCTCGCTTCAAAGACTAATGATACACGTTTTGTCATTACTTACATAGACAATAGTGCTTAAACGTTTTATTGAAACTTAGGTACATTATTAATTACGTGAGACCTAAAATTTTAAAAATAACATCTTTCGATACGTTTAATAACACGATCGTATGATATTTTAATATGTAGGTACATATGTATATGATAATTATGATAATTAATGTACACAATCATTTTCAATACTAAGAACATTTCCTCTTCATATTTTACTCAAATAAAAAATACTAATGAATAATAAATTCTTTAGATACTTCTAGAGTACAGTAGAGTAGTTTCTTGCAAATGTTGATATAGATACACGAGAATGCATTTGCAGAGAACTCATTTGCAGAGAGCTATTATGAAAGAGTAATATGAAATGTTATACTTTCCTATCTAGTTGTATTTTATTTTCTATTCACAAGGGTGGGGAACAGTAGTTTACTTTTGAGTATTGGCGCTTTAAAAACTATTTAAAATTGATATACTTAGTTATAGCCTATCATTTGCGCAATCACATGTCATGTTCTTACTGTATACCGAATTTCATTATGGTTAAGCCGTTCTTGAGTTATAGCGTTACATACATACATAGACAAAAACTTCAAAAATGGTAAAAGTGATGTCAGTTAGTCTGAAACGAATATTTATCACGAAATTTGTCAAAACTATTGAATTTACAGACAGACTACATATTTATATAGCACAGAAGTATACATTTCGTCACAACATAATGTAATTGTAAATATAGATATAGATACAATAATAAATAAAATAATAATATGTTGTAGTGCATGTCGTCGTCACTTGTAAATTGTACTGGCGCCCAGAATGTTAACAATATATGTAATTAAACAATGTAATGGTGTACAGTATGTTAGTGACCTAATAAATAAATAAATAGATATAATTAATTCATTGAAGTCCATTTTTTCTCATTTCCATTTGTATGATACACAGTTTGGCCTGTCTAATTACGGGTACCTATATGTTAATTTTAATGTTATGTTAAACGAACACATTTCTGTAATATACATAATATCTTTAACGAAAACTCGTATTACTTTACATTACGGTTTTCATTTCACTCCTCAAAGAGTTTTGAATTTCTATATTCATACATCTTGTTTTCAGTGAATGTAAACAAACTCCACCATTTCTGTATAAATTCTCGTCTGCGTTTAAGCCGGGACGACAATGTAAGTTAGTTTAAAAGAATTTTAGTATTTGCTCTACGTCACTTCTCGTGTATTAAACAAATTCTGCACATAATTAATACTGGTAAATAAGACAAAAGACTAAGGTAGCGGGCAGTGACTTTGGATTTTCTCATTTCGGACATACACCTCCTACCCAACGTAATAAAAATCGCCGTCATACGGTTAAAATTACTACGGGAGTAGTTAATTGTATGTACAACACTTAAGTTATAAGTAAAACTGTAGACTGAGTTGGATGTTAATAAACTATTATTTAATTATCTTATTCATTTCAATGAAAAAATTTAATCTGTCACATAGTTACCGCCCATAATAATAATCTCTCCCGTCCTCTCCTCTCTCTCTCTCTTCAAATATATAAACTCTTATTGTCATTGTAAATAATAAAATTAAAGCATTGCTCTTGGTCATTGGTATTCTAATATGAAACGCTTTGCATTATTCGTTCAATATCGCACGAATCACAATGGGGTGTTAGGAACTAATGTTTATTCATTGAATTTCAACATAACACTCACGTTAGCGTCGTGTTCATTTTACGATATCAACTTATATGCTTAGATATCATTTGCAGAGAGCAATTAAATAGAATAGTCATTTCGACGCAAGGGAAGACTAAATTTAAATTCACTAACTAATTAACTAGACTAACTAACTTAGAAAATTTAGAAATACGTAAAGTCTGCTTAGTATTTCGGTATCTCTGTGTAGATACCATTTGTTTTTTTACTAGAAATGCGTCGTAGTCACCCCTGACATTGTTTACGTCCGTGAGTGGCCGTTACTACTTACCTAGTGGTTAATTAGGCCTATGTATGGCATATGCTCTATAATTTATTATCATAACAAACTATTACATCTCGTTAGCCAAATACCTTCCTCATCATTCTGGACCAAAATCAAATTCAAACTCATTTATTCATATAAGTTGGTATATGCACGTCCAAGAAACCTATCTACATTTATGTATCTTTCTATCTATCCTGCGTTAAGTAAACCAACCTGTAAATAGAGCAGCCGGCCACGCTCACTGCTCGTAGATACGTAGAGGGCTCACGGCTTTGATGATTAATATAGAAGGCGTTCCAGACTAGGCGTCGTTTATTACTGGTATCACTGGCACGACTGAAATCCAAAATTATTCCAAGTCGTGCACTACCTTTATGAAAATAATTAATGGTCACTGGTCTCTCCAGGGGTCCTGCTTCGATGCAAGAAGAAGGCAACTAGCAGAGAGGAAGATAAAATAGTTAGTAGTTCCACACAACCCTACAAAGACGACATTAACAAAATAATCCGAAATATGGCGTATTTTCAAATTACTTAAATTATAATTAGTAATAATACGTTCCATTTTCTGCTTACCAACGCTAGCTGTTATGTAAATAAACCGAACGTATACCAGTATGTGTATGTGTGTATTCGTAACATACGAATATGTGGTTCAAACACTTAAGCATTGGTAACTAATGTGCGATGTTACTTCCTCGTTCCAAATACTGTAATAAATTAAATTCTACTTCACTTAAATTATTTCTATTTGTACTTAGTATCTTGGTAAGACTAAGAACTAAATCAAGTCAGTTTATGATATTACAATTCTGTTTTAGTCTATGCTAATAAAAATGTTACGGGACCTAATCTTTACATCGGATAATTGGATGCATTGTGAAAATTTTAATGTTAGATAGACGATAGAATCAAAAAATTGCAAAAGGTCAAAAGTGTATCAGTGATACCTATAAGAATAAAGGATTTTGAATTTGAATGTAGGTAGGCTTTGTTTTCCACAAGGCTCAGTTTTTTTATTATTGTCCGTCTGTATGTCTGTTCAAGCAGCTAGAGGAAATATAAATTAGAGATCCCCATACATGGAACAGATATCCCTTTGACAGTAATGACATATGGGGAAGTTGGGGAACACTACCTATCTATTCCAATGTCGATAGCTGAAGATTTCATGGCCTCAACATGCACTGAACGTAATTATGCCACCTGAGGGTATACTCGACCCCTTACTACCAACACAAACCACCGGCTCTTCACATTTAATTTGGTAAAACTGCTATAAATTATACTCTAAAAGGACTGGTAGAATAGGTTATAACGACGCACACAATGTCAGCAACAACCCAAAAGCCACTTATCATACAGCCACTACATTGTGTTCTTTACAGGAAAATATTCCCGTATCTCCGCACCACGCATTGTACATTTTGCCCACACGCCGCTTTTAAGGAGTGCGCACATTACACCAACTCGACGTCAACTCCACTCCGACTCCACTCCGTTTCAACTCCGACGTTCTCTTCCGCGATCAACGCTTCATCGACGTCAACTCGACTCCGTCTCCACTCCGTTTCAACTCCGACGTTCCGTTCTAGGTACATTACGTCATTGTGTCGGTCGACGCGTGGACTACTCGTCTACGGTGAGTCGTCAACGCAACGTCGATGCGTTGGTCTCGAAACGGAACGGCTATGGGTGTAGGGCGGGGAGGGGCCGTACAGGGCTTTTAAGTATAAGTTCGAAATTCAACCTTACTTTCAAAGATATAAGGCTCATAATTGAATGTTAGCTTTGTCAAGGTTTTAGTCGCGTTCGCGTCTGTCGGTCGTGGAGTCGTTGTACTGTGCGCAGTCCTTTACCCAATTCATTTACATTATAATTGGTTTTACCCGACTACAGTAAAGCCAAAAGGAGGGTTATGGTTTCAACATGTATAGGTTCATCTATTCCCATAGAACTGAACTACATAATGTCATAATGATAATATGTAGGTACCTATGTTAAGTTCGATTCTAGGATATCAAATGTAAATGTATTTTCTAAATTATTGACGTAAGTAGCGCATTAGGGAAGCTTGTAATGGTGGTTATAAGTGTTTGAAATAAATAAATATTATCGTGGAGTTCGACAAATGAAGTCTTGGTCGTCCGCTGGTTATAGTACCTATATGTGATGTGACACTAAATTTAATCTGTAAATATAAAACTCTTCCGTTACTGAGTGACTGACAGACAACGCACAGCCGAAACTACTGAACGCAAGAACCTGAAATTTGGCATGTATGTTCCTTGGAAAGTGTAGGGGAGCACTAAAAGTGGATTTTTAGAAATTCCCCCCCTAACGGGATAAAAAGCGGAATAAACTGGAACATTTTAATTCTTCAATGGATTTACTTGAAACTATGTTTAATGGGTTTCTCAAGTGACGCGAGTGAGCACTAAGAAAGGGTTTTTGGAAATTGGCAGGCGAAGCCGTGGTGGAAAGCTAGTAAAATAATAAATACCTAGAAGGTTTTAAAAGTATCTTTGAAAAATAGGAAAAAGTATAAGAAAATGCTGTCCCTCAGTCCTTCCACCGCTAAACGAAACTTAACCGCAAACATTTTTGTAGCATTCATTTTAGCTTCTTAGTGTTAAATCAAATTAATTTTCCAAGTTTACCCTGTACTCCTGAATGTTTCTTGTAAATCATCTATTCATTAACAAAATCGCATGAAAATCCATGCAGTTATTAGAACTTGTGGCATTCAGACAATATTTTACACTGTGTAGCGGTGATTAACATATAGTACTCGTAGTTTCATTTAACTAGCCAACTTAGAGTTTATAAATTGCTGTTAATATAACCACGCTAAACAGCTTTACAATGCAAAATGTTAGTACCAAAAACAATTTACTCTTTAATCAATTCCACGCCACAGAATCTCACAGATGAGGAATGAATTTGGCCAATTCATTCATTTGTTCACAATGTTCACTTTGTAATAGAAAATAGATAGGTGTAGCTGGCGCTATGTAACCTCTACAGCCAATAACTACTATGTTACATATAGTTGGTAATTGTTGTACAATTACCAACTATATGATCATTAAATATCTATATCCTATTTCAGCATATAGAACTACTAAAACTTTAGGTGTTAAAGTCAGTGGAACGGAGGAATTTTATACCTTCTGAAAACAAAAATGTGGAGTAGGATTAGAGGGAAGTATTGAGATGATGTGTGGTTAGACGAGGCGATGTGAAGCGAGGAGAGGTGAGGTGAGGTGAGACAACGGAAGGTGAGATCAGGAGATATTCAAATATTTCTGACCACTGACCAACAAAATGTATGGCCGGAGAGCCGGCCATCTTCGAGAATAGACAGATGTTTAATAAAAACAATGGAAGAGGGCTTGATGTTGTCTATGCTGTAATTGAATAAATAGTTAGGAAAACAGTGCACGAGTATTTTATTTTCCTTCATAATATATTTTTAATGAACACGTTAATTTTTGATTCTTTGTTTACTTTTTACCGTTAGCGGTGAACGTAATGACTTAATCATTAATTTTAATGAAGTAATAAACAACTAATGACGTATCGACTAATAATATTCAGAGATAATAATAGCTGTTGTAGAGCTACGTCTATGAATTCGCCGTAAAACTTAAATCACATTCGGGCTAAGGTACTCACATTCCGTCAAAGGCAAAGAACTACTGCCGCCTTGCCGCTAAATAATTACGAGGAATTTTCCTTAATACTCTGGGTATTGTGCTTTGGATAAATACGTTTTCTACGTAGAACTTGGCGTAATGGAAAGGTAAATAAAATGCATTGAGCTTTATTCATAAAAATACGGGATATTTACGTACACAGTCGACAAATGAGCAAACGGGCTCCAGATCGTAAGTACATACACATAGCTACTGAGGGCAACAATAAATATTAAACTGACTGGTACAGAGACCAGTGACATTACAATCTAACAGGAAAGATCTGTTGCCATGAGCATATCCGCTGGGTTGGTTCAGCTGGGCGCATCACAAGTACCTACTGACGAACAGGAGACGTTCAGTATTCAATATCGTCAAGTAGCACAAAGTAATTAAACTATAATAATAGAAGTAAGGTATGATTGATAAATAGAAATAGCTCTGAAAATAGGTTCTTTTTCTTTAACATTATTAAGTAGAACTTGGCTGGCAGCAGATTCCGCGAAGTCCGCTATATGTTGTACCTTCTAGAGGGAAGAAAGGTTCTCAAAACTGACCACATTGTTAAATAAATAAAGACACGTTAAAGACACGGTTAAATGAATTAGGCTACGAAGAAGTAGCATTCCCACCAATAAACAAAGGTCTTTAACCAAAAATAGATTTTCAAATGTAAGAGATGATGAGAAAATATTATTAAACGATACGCTACGATTGTATTACCTTTTCTCACATTCAATATGTGGTCATAAAGTACATGCTAGATTTATTTCTTAACTAAGCGTTACTGAGTTCATGTAGTCAGCTGAGATTCTCAACTTAATTCAGTTATATAAAACACGAATCACAGTAACAATGGCGACAGCTACGCCAAATTAGCGTCGCATGCCAAGAAATGTCAGGACAAGCAACGGCGTCATTTAATAACAATATAATATAGTGCCGACCGCAGAATTCATGCCTATTTTGCTGCTGTTGAACTGCAATGTGTAATGCTTTTGAGCCTGAAATAAATAAATAAGAACTTTACATTCTATTAGTCCCATTCCCTGTGTCGTAGGTGTCATGGATAACACACAAAGACAGGAACACACCCCCAAATAAAATTTTAAATTCATCATCCAATTTTCCGCCTCGCTGGGAATCGAAACCAGGACCATTACGGCTGTCCGGCATTATAACCATTGCGCCATACAGATCGTCGTACAATGTTGGAAAATACAATTAACTTTTATCAAGGGCTTTTACTACGAGTGCAATGCGCAGATGAAAATCCTTGAAAGAACTAGCACTGACAATGTTTTGTTTATGTTGTACTGTTTTCTGCTCAATTCAATGTGCAGGTGACAGTACATCTTTCCATCTGTGGTAAAAGGTCTGTTTTTATCGGTTGATTTTAAGTTTTTTACCTTGCATTAGTAGATATACAATTACTACGCAAGGAACTATGTCGTACTGACAACAAAGAAACGCATGTGGCAGATGTGAATGTGTAAAATTAAATCTGTTGTAACAAAACAGCTCGTAAAAAACCATTGAGTATACAATTATCTCTCTATTTGTACAAAATTTATGAAGTAAGGTACTTGGCTACGTGTTTTAAAATATACAAATTATTGATAAAATACGATTGTATCTAAAAGTAGGTACGTCTCATCGATTCTGAACACGCAATAACTCTCAAGCTACTAAGAAATATAACAATATCAGCTTGATTGTAGAATTAAGTACTTAATATTTTCGTAGAATAAGTTCCAAATATTTCACAGTTGATTTAAAAAAGGGGAAAACGTATAACTAAACTCCAATCCCACAAAATGCCCCTACCCATTTGCATGGAAATGAAATGCATATTCCAGTCACTGGCATTCACACAACCTTTCATGGCGTGCATTATTTGTGTTAACAATGTAAAATATGAGCTGTGACTACAACGTCGTATTAACATCGCATGCCAAGAAACGTCACCAAGTTATTCAATGTTTACCAGAGAATTGGGCTTTGTTGAGCTCAATCTCATAATAAAATGTTGACGAATACAGTTTTTGTAAAACTAGTAGTTTGGCTAGAATACTGATTACTAATCCTGTGGCAGCAGACCAAGATGTCGTAAGAGGCGTTGGAAGCTGGCCCTTATGTGTCCTAATTGTCGCATTCTATGCAATGTATATGAACTCGAACATTAACTCATGGTGCAACCGGCCGCTTGGTACTGACACCGAGTCGACGTTGCAATAATAATCTTAAGATACCCACTTTTCATGTAGAAGTCATGATTTAAAATAAAATAAGAATGCGCATATATAACACTGTTCTCTATCCTCTTTGATCCCCTTTCGCCGGATTATTTAAAATCCAAATTAAGATAAACAATAGGTACGGTAGCTTATTAAATAAAAAATATTTTTCATGTGATTCTGGCGAATTCTGTTAAGTAAGTCGATAAATCTAAAAATAATTACGTCAAAAAAATAATATACATTTTACTGGTAGATAACTTTTTCCTTACCATATTCCGTTGGGTCACATTACGGTTTACGGGGAACCCTGTATATGTTTTACTTTGTTATATTGAATTGTGTAATGTGTTATTTTAAAATTAACTGTAATAATATAAGCAAAATGGTGAACACCGAACCAAAAGCAGCTTAACGTCACCTGGAGCACTCACGCCGCTCCACAAACAACATTTAAGCTTATAATGAGAAATAGGTAATGCTTTTCCCTCCCTTACTTTGTTTTATCAATAATATTTTTTTGTAGACTTTTTGTGTAGGTTTTTTGTTGTTTCAAGAATTAGGTAATGGTTTGGGAAATTGGGAATTATTAATTTGCGATGTTTTGTCTATGTGTCATTCCAAGTACCTACTTTAAAAATCGCAAGTAAATTAAGTTTGGTCGAGATTGAGCATTGGTAATATCTGAATGTAGACCTAGTCTTCCGTCCGGTCTTCTGACGAAACATTCCAAGATTGAATAGTTTAATTTTAGAAGATTTTATAGTTAATAGTTTAACCATGTGTTTCTGCAATGAGGGTGTTGGACAAAACGATGCTTACAACATTTGCTGCTTGTGTGCAGGAAGCTCCATAATAATCCTTTTGATAATATTATCATTCTCCGCAATCTTTCCCCGCCAGCAATAGTAGGTAGAGGCTATGCTTTGGAGAACGCTGCGTGGTAATCTGTGGCCTCCTGCTCTAAAATACGAACCAAATAAGCAGACCATTGAGTGAAATCACGAGAAGAACGATCCTGCTTGGAGGCGTAAAAATCGTCGTCACAACCAGATCCGTTCAGAGGGGACCAAAGGGATGAATGTCGGCGTGACAAAAGGTTTTACGTAGGTTCGACAAATAAATACAGCGCTCTATACTTTGCATTTCTAATCAAGAAGTAATTCTGCAGTAAAAAGAAAGTAATCAAATGCTCTTTGGCTGATTTTATGTAAACAATATCCGTATGCTTAACAGATATCATATTAGGAGTAATAAGCCAACCCTCTCTAAGGCCATCGACCTTACTTCAAATTCCCGGAATAAAGCCGCTTATGCTACATAATATGGTATCAATGAGAAACAAGCTAATCATACGGAATACATTTGCTCTATTGCAAGGTATACACATCGAACTACACTAAGCATTAATGTGCAAACATATTCCGTTCGATATCGCAACTGGCAACAATCGTGAACACGATAAACGCGATCACGGTAATCGTGTGTTAACGCATTGATTGAGCGTTTCGGTCAGCTAATGTCCTAATCTGGGAATACTGCTGACAGTCATTTGTTTTTCCGTTATTCCTAGCATAGAAATAAAATTACTGGAACAAAAACATTAAGAGCTAACATAGAATGGCTGGCTACAACCCATTAATGGCCCACTACTGAGCACGGGTCTCTCCTCGTACCTGAGGAGGCCTAGAGCATACTCCACCACGCTGCTCCAGTGCGGATTGGTGGAGGGGTTAGTGGCCAACCCAAGTGTCGGAAATTTTAAGCCGCCCGAAGGTATCCGACATGGCTTAACGACTGCTACCAAATGATAACAACCGCGACCGACGGCTTTACGTGCCCTCCGAAGCACGGAAGCGCTCAAGAAATTTTTGCCACTAGCGGTCACCCATCCAACTACCGACCGCGCCCGCTGTTGCTTAACTTTGTCGATCACTTGAGATCGACGCAAGCCGCCGGGCTATGAGCGCTTCAACAATATACAACATAGAATAATAATTTATATATGACATGATTATTGGCTTTTACGGAAAATCGACACATTTCGTGATCATTGAATAAGACAGAATCTCTTTGCGTCTTCACTGTCTTATAAGTTTTTCCGCATAGGTTTTCCCGTCTAAGTATAAGTGGGTGTCTTTAAGTCAACATTGAATAAGCTTGCTTTTAGTTGGGTAAGTGAAGAAGCTTTAAGCTTTACAATCCAAACATAGTGTAAGTTACAATGAGCAAAATTTTCTATTGGATTCATCTTGGCACCAGGTCCTCGGCATTTGAAACATAAAGATAATAATATTTTTAGAGGGAGAAGTGAAGCCATATACTTTTAATATACATAGCTTTGCCATTAGGTAACCCATCAATTGGCACTTTCGCCCAGGTACTGGAAGCAGGCACGGGATGACGGGAGTGCCAAGGTAGGACGGTACTAGGAAGGTATATTATTTGATAACTTTTAAACAGTCCAAGCGTTATGAGCTTATAAGTCTAGGCTTATTTTACAAAATGTTTTTAGTTGGATACGTTCTCAGATTATGACAGAATCAAAGGCTTTGTAATTTTGACGTCTTTGGCAATCTCGCTTAACTAACACTCTAGTTTTGATCATTCCCACCAACTAAAACCAACGAAGTAAGATCAGGACATCAGAATCACTAACATTTTCATTACTCTCTCAAACTTTTATCTTAGCTAGTCAGCTTTTCTAAGTTTATATCTCAACTGTTAGATAAAAGTGAAACTAGGTACATAGTAGTTCATTTTTAAAATATCAAGAAAATACAAACTTTATTCCGGTCTAAGTACTAATTTTAAGGTAACCAATTTGTATTCAATGTTAGCAGGAGGCACACGTCTCCTTGTTTGTAAACTGTATTGGACGAGAGGTCGCTGAGGCCGGTTCTAACAAGTTAATTTAAACTTCTAAAGCTTATCCGACTTAGGTTTACGGGGCTTAATAATACTTTGTAAGTAAAATTCGAATTCATTATGAGAGTCCTACGCATTCGCGTGAGGTGTTCGCAGTCAGGTGTAACGATTTTACTGGGCGTAATGAGATATTCTCGTCCATCGCTTTAGTCACAGTGCAAATGTATAATCTGTATTTGTCGTGAATAAAGAAAAAAATATCTCAATTTAATCACAATAGGTATTGTTAAACAGATATAACAGAAATACAGATTTTAATTTGATTGCTTTCGAAATTCCGGCTGAAATTCTTTTGTACGTTGCAATGTTATTTACTAATAGGCTGTAAACAGAGACTAGATTTTCAAGACATTTTACGGATTGAGTCACGTCGTCATTAATTACAAGCATTTAATTTAGTAGGTCGAAGCAAGCAGGGTATTATGGCATGGAGAAGGCACTAGTGAAAGTTAATTCTGCACTACCGTTCTTTATCCAGGCACCTACTTCGGAATCTGCGCAAGGGGTCAAGCACGTTTCAAGTAACAAAGAAGCTTCAGTTTAAACACAGCCACGTGAAAGTGTCTTCTCGACTTTTCCTTTATTTACACCATTTTCTTGAAATATTTGAACTACTCGTAAGTATCCGTGATACACGAGACAGTTTGAACGGAGAATATTGCCGAGGGAGGTTATTTGAATATCAACTCCTTTTAACAAAGAACAAAATTATAAATACTGTGTGAAGTTCTTCTTTCTATCCTTCTAGCTATACATCTGTTTTGATAAATTCAGATTTAATATCCGATACAATTATCAGAAATATATTTAACAAATGCAGTTAGCAATGAGAATGTCTATACAACATTATTTTTATTTTTTAACTAATATTTTTCATCCAGGGTAAAATCTGCCAAACATACCCATCACCACTTAAGATTCCGTTACCCACTAAAATCCGTTTGGTTGCCATGTGTTAGGCTCATGCTGTCCGAGATGTCATTTAAATAAACTGACACAATTGGTGGTGGGGTGTATTAGTTTGGAAAGCTTCCCATCTTAAAACCATTCAAACTATTAACCTAAAGGAGGCTGTGGCCAGTCCTTCTGTTGGAGGTCGTTAGGATCTGAACCACACAGCTTTATCACGATAATAGTTACAACTTACGATAAACCTGGTGAGGCTTTTACCTGTCTTGCATGTTACCACCCTTCTTTTAGGATTAATCCAATAGGGGACTTCCCCGCTTGTTATTAGTTGACATTATAAAAGTAAAAAAGGTGACTTAGAAAAACTCTGAACAATGCTTCAACAAACATGATTAGATTATATTATTATTATTCAATATACCTACTTATGAATACAAAGTAGCAACATATTAACTAAAATTATCACGTTCTCTTACGAGGAAAATTAAAGCCAAGGACGACATCAAAATTCTTATTTAAAAGTAAGGTGAGAGAAAATTGGGGCTGTCCTCCCCGTAATACCGTATGCTTGTGATTCGGGACCTAATAATAAATTCCTTTGTGCAAAAGGAACAAAAATTAAAATTCCTTTCATGTCCCTGGGCTTTCTTCGACGTAGTTTTGTCATTTTGTTTGGGAGGATCTCGTGTTACATACGCAAAACCCTCGAGCGAGATATTCTACTTGCAACTTTATATAAAGCAAGACTGTTAATAAAACTCCTCGAACTTGTACATTTGCATTCGTACGAGTCTGAAAAGTTATAATTAATCTTCCTCAAGTATCAAACATTTTTCTTGAGTAGATAAGAAAATCTTCGCTGAAAATGTGCTTACAAAGTTGATAATATCGCTGTTTGGCTGTTTTCTACGGGGTTCGAGTCTTCTATCATAATAATGAGTGCTTAAGGCCATATTCTCCACGCTGATCTTTAAAATGCTATGTCGAACTTCAATTACATATTTTACGGTGAACGTGTAAAATCTGCACAGCGTCGACGTTGCCATTGAAGATACATAAAAGAAATCGTATAAACAAAAACTTAAGTTACGACGTAGCGACGAAGCGTTGCTCAAAGCCCGAGGGTCACGGCACTGTCAGTCGAGCGGACAATAAATTACGTTAATTGTCAACGATTTATTGGATAGGTGACGTCCGGCGTCCGTGAGGACAGTCGGGGGAGAAATCGTGCTCGAACTGTGTACCATTCCCGATGTAGCTGTATCAAAGGATTCTATTGATCTCCTACCATTTTGATAATGTGAGAAACGGATCGTTTGCAAAAACTTAAATGATATTAAAAATCTTTCTCATTAGCAACCATTAGCACATTTTTGTTCACAATCTACATAATAATTTAATTTTTTTATGATTGCGGATACTCTAGTCTAGCTGGACTGTTACGATTTTTGTATTCTAAACGGATACGATTCCGCATTCCCCGCGGCTACGCCCGCCAATTTCCAAAAAATCAGTTTAGCCCCATTTTTATCCTCTTAGGGGGGAATTTCCAAAAATCCTCTCTTAGTGCTCCCCTGCTTTCCTCAAGGAACATACATGCCAAATTTTAGCTTGTTGCGTTCAGTAGTTTCGACTGTGCGTTGTCTGTCAGTCACTCAGTAACGGAAGAGTTTTATATACTTATATAATAGACTAGTGGTCCCAGCGTACTTCGTACCGCTTTATAATTAAAAAATGTTTTAGTGATATATCGACAGCAACGCCACCTACCGGGTCCAATTGTGAATCTAAACCATTCTCGGATCCACCTGAAGACACACAAAAAATTTCAACCAAATCGGTCAAGCCGTTTAGGAGGAGTTCAGTCACATACACACGAACACAAGAAATATACAGGGTGTCCAGTAAATAGCACGACATACTGCAGGGGGTGATAGCTTGGGTCAATACCTACCAAAACAACACAATATATGTTCAGCGAAATCTTACGGATTTACAGTTTTACAAAATTTTCCGAAATATCGAAAAATCCCTACCTTGAAACAGATTATTAAGCATCTCGTAATGAAAAATTCCTTTTCTAATATTTTTTTTACATCAGATTATTCGTGAATAGTTACTTTACACATTGATAAGCCTTTATTCTATCAAAAACAAGAATGTTTTAAGAAATAGTATTTTATGTTTAATTTTTCACAGAACGAATTTCTTTTCGCATAACTTTAACCTACAGTGGAGAAAAAAAAATGCATGTGGCAGTTTTGTACAACAAACTTAAAAAATAGCTTGTTTAATGGTGATTTTGGAAAGATACAATACTCGTACATTTTCATAAAAAAATACAAAAAAACTGCTATTTTAGTTCCAAAGAAGCCGATTTTGTTGAAAATGTAATTAACGTAATATTGTCAAAAAACCACTACGAGAATAAGTAATAGCTGCTCATTTACGCGAATTATTATAAAAACAAGTTGTGACATGTAAAATGCGACATGCACGCTGGATAAAGGTTTTTACCTGCTCGCCAACCAACACGACCCGACCGGTTACTGTCTAACAAAAGAAGCGCACGTGCTATCCTGCTCTTTCTTGTGTTGCGATTTTGTGTCTCACTCTCTCAACTTTATTTACGACGCTTGCCACTTTGCCAAAATTGCCAGTATGCTACCTTAAGCCGTGCGCAACGCATCTCTCTCTGTGTTCACAAATTATTGTTTCGTACTGACGACTGTTTACGCCTTAGACCCGGACTTTGTTTGCCTTACGATTTGGATTTTTATTGTGATCACTACGACGACTTGGCGACCACCTGGACTTTTGTGCTGTGTAACATGGCCAACCGCCGCATTTTTTCGAGTTACACGCAACGAGAGTATGCTGAGATGCATCTTATTTACGGAGAAGCTGGCCAAAGTTCCAGAGCTGCTGCCATCCTCTACAGGGAAAGGTTTCCCGATAGGAGACATCCACACCACGAAATGTTTACCAGAGTGCATAACTCCTACATGGAAGGCAGACTCCCTGGTCAACGTGGCGGTGGACGGCCTCAAGTTGTTGACGAAGACATAGTGCTTCAGGAACGAGAACAAGACCCAACAACTTCGGTTAGGGTGATACAACGGCGCACAGGGATAGCGAAGTCCACTGTTCATTCAGTGCTCAAGAGGCATGGATATCATCCATTTCACGTACGACGCGTGCAAACTCTTTTAACTAGAGACTACGTGCCGAGAGTTCAATTCTGCCGCCGCATGCTTGAAATGCATCGGGAGGACCCAAACTTTTTTAATAAGGTGCTGTGGAGTGATGAGTCAGCTTGCAGAAAGGACGGCTACTTGAATTTGCACAATTTACATAGTTGGCAATTAGAAAATCCGTATGTGTCAAGAGAAGACAGGTCCCAGTACCAATTCAAAATAAATTTATGGTGTGGGATTTTTAATGGCCAGATTGTGGGTCCCGTCGAGCTTCCCCCTACATTAAATGCAAATAATTACTTGGAGTTTTTACGAGAAACCCTACCCACGCTCCTTGAAAATGTTCCGAGTGAGCTAAGAGAGGTGATGTGGTTTCAAAATGATGGGTGTCCTGCTCATTATGGCCGGGAAGTAAGAGCCTGCTTAGACGAAGCTTTTCCAGGCAGGTGGATTGGGCGACTGGGACCGATATTATGGCCACCTAGGTCTCCGGACCTAAACCCCCTGGATTTTTTTTACTGGGGTGCCATGAAGGACAAAGTCTATGAAAAGCCAATCCAAAATGACAGTGAATTGAGATCAAGGGTTAACATTGCAGCAAGAAAAATATCCGAAATAAGCTTGAGAAGACTTAAAAGCTCATTTTTAAGAAGATGCCGAGCGTGTATTAGAGCACAAGGGAAGCAATTTGAGCATTTATTGTGATTTATTTAAATAAATGTTTATTAAAGTTGACTCCTCTGATTTTTTTACTATCACCTTCTCCTTCAAGATGTCATTTACAGACCGGCCGGCCGGTCGGCCGTGGATTAACTATTATGTCATTTGAACCGTAGTACGACGACCTTACTACGATTTGAATTCAGTCACATTAGTTGCATTTAAAATAAAATGCTCTTATGAACTACAATAAAATAGCATTGTTTTCGTATTTTTTTAAACTATAGCACATGCGCTTCTTTTGTTAGACAGTAACCGGTCGGGTCGTGTTGGTTGGCGAGCAGGTAAAAACCTTTATCCAGCGTGCATGTCGCATTTTACATGTCACAACTTGTTTTTATAATAATTCGCGTAAATGAGCAGCTATTACTTATTCTCGTAGTGGTTTTTGACAATATTACGTTAATTACATTTTCAACAAAATCGGCTTCTTTGGAACTAAAATAGCAGTTTTTTTGTATTTTTTTATGAAAATGTACGAGTATTGTATCTTTCCAAAATCACCATTAAACAAGCTATTTTTTAAGTTTGTTGTACAAAACTGCCACATGCATTTTTTTTCTCCACTGTAGGTTAAAGTTATGCGAAAAGAAATTCGTTCTGTGAAAAATTAAACATAAAATACTATTTCTTAAAACATTCTTGTTTTTGATAGAATAAAGGCTTATCAATGTGTAAAGTAACTATTCACGAATAATCTGATGTAAAAAAAATATTAGAAAAGGAATTTTTCATTACGAGATGCTTAATAATCTGTTTCAAGGTAGGGATTTTTCGATATTTCGGAAAATTTTGTAAAACTGTAAATCCGTAAGATTTCGCTGAACATATATTGTGTTGTTTTGGTAGGTATTGACCCAAGCTATCACCCCCTGCAGTATGTCGTGCTATTTACTGGACACCCTGTATATATTAAGATTTCGACGTACAACCTCCGTGAGTACCCTACAGTTAAATTGTTTACACTAGCGAGATATTACTGAAAATGTAGGTATCTGTGCATTTCTTTAATTATTCATCCGTATGACAAGAATGTAATTAATTTACCTCCTACTGTTCAAAATTAGGTGCAGAAGTTTATCAACAAACAGAACTGTTAATTGAATTCTATAGACACAACAGCATACGCGGGATCTATCAATGCTAGATAGATATGCAAATTAAACGTAAATATAAACTAGCGCCCATCGCCAGAGCTAACGGTGTTGCCTACCAGGCGGACATAAATTACGTTGCCTAATTATATTATCAACAATTTACTGGGCAGGTGACGCCCGTGGGCACGGGACAGTTGACGGCACGAATTAAATTTAGTTTCTATATTTGTAACTACGTACAGTAATGACTTAAGTTTGGCCTACTTATTCTTTCCGATGCTTTCCTCAGAGTTTCAGCACACCTGGACGATGATCGACCTGCGCTCCTTTCACCAGTTTATTTGTTTTACGTAATTATGAATATAGATAGATAGCCAACAAACGAGCATACTAACCTGATCTTGAGTGGTCACTGACTGTCGCCCAATGAAATCAGTACAAAAAGGCAACACAGATGCGTTGTTAGCCAAGAAAGATGAGAGAAGAAAGAACGATAAAAAGTAAGTACCGGCTCTCAATCCCCCATTCGCCAGTTGGAACACGACGAGTCCCTTCAATTCGAGGACTCGACTTTTCCATCTGTTATCCGTTAACCGAACGATGTGGCCGTTGCCCTTTCTGCTGGTAAGGCAGGCTACTCGTTGGTAACAATAAAAAATATACAAGAAACCGATTTGGATATTACCTAATAACATAAATACCCATAACATTACGACGACGACGAGCGTTCAGAATGCTGCATGGCGACAAAGCAAAAAATATACTCCTTCGAGCAGGCCGTTTATTGGTAGTCATACTAGTATGATGAAAATAATCGTTTGTATGCTGAAGGTAGGTAATACATAACTTAATTATTTCGTTATTAACGAATATTGTTCCTTAAATCTATGGAATATTGTGGAGCTAGGTATGAAAATATTGGTCTCCTCCTCGTCACCAACTCGTTCCTCCAGTGGTACGTGAAGTTTGGCGTAATTAATTTCATAATAATATAATTTATATCGGATTAATTTACATGGCGATGCCTGATAGGTATTTGTGGTACACGTAATAGAAATATGTTTAACAGAATTTCATATTTCCCACAAGCACTCTTAGTAATTTACGAAAGTATACATAATTATAATATACCATATATTGGAATGTATGGAGTAAATCTGTTCCTTCTGTACATAGAGAAATGGTAAAGTTTAAGTTAAGGAAAAGATAGGATACAAAAAGGTAAAGGATACCAGTATTGCATCATACTTAGTATCATACTATATTTTAGTCAATTGCGCTACATTTATTATAGAAAAATAATATAGTACAAAAAGTACTATATTTTCATCGCTCACATATTTCACACTTTTTTTAATAAATGTGAATAAACCACACCAAACGTATTTACTTTTCTCAATCGGTCAATTTTAAAACGTAGTGGTTATATTCTCTTTGGTCAATTTGTTGATTAAACTCAGAACTTATTGTTTTGTAATGACTGCCATAAAAATAAAAACAGATACACATAAAAAACACAGACAAACAATAAACAATGATTAAAATAAAACCCTGCTTTTTATATTTTTCATAATTTTTGAAATTGTATTTTAATAGTAAAAAAAGTAAGTAAAAATACGTTTGGAAGCATTGGCATAATGTTTGGAAGAGTAGTCAAGAAGAGTAATCACACTTTACACCAATTAAATAATCTGGGATTGTTATTTTTGGATTACTTATAGCCTAAAATAAGGTATAAAATAATTCAAGTTGCCAAAAGGACGTTTTTTTGTTTATTTTTTGCGAATATCACATACTGCGCAGTAGTCAAATAACCGCAAAAGCTCTACCAGACTCAAGGTTCCAGAGTTCCAGACTAGTTTCAGTTTATGATTTCAACGTGCCAAAAAATATGTTCGGTAAACTCGTCATCAGCTCTCGGACCATAGATACTAACATATAAGCACGATCCCGGTTATTATCTTTAGATAACAATCTTTAAGCCAGGTTGGATGAGACGGCTAAAAAACTTGCGACACATGTCATGTGTCGGCCCCCATGTGTTGGGGCTTATTATCCCTTCTCCAATCTGCGCTGGAGGAGCGCGGTGGAGTATACGCTAAGCTCTTCAGGCCTTAGCCTCTTCAGTTATGAGGAGAGACCCGTGTTCAGTAGTGGACGTAATGGGTTGAAGCTATCGCTAAATCGTCTACCTTTCCCATTTGTACCAATATCTTTATATCTTTAACCGGCTAACTACCTATAAAAGGCATTATTTCCCTACAGAATAAATGAATATGAATATATTCAAGTTATTTAATCCTGTAGAGGGAGTTTTCCTTCTAAAAATCGCCCATGAAATTCTTTATACTACGCCCATGTACATAAGAGTGTAACAATAAGTCCCTACCATTTCTTCCGTGTAATAATACATTATATAGTTTTTACAGCTTTATTATGTTCCTGTTATTCCTTGTACTACTGTAGCGTAGGTACCTGTTCCTGATACTGAGCTGCAGCGGAAGGGTGTTGCTGTATGCTCGTTTGCTATCTTAAGTCAATAAAAATAAATGTATCAGGAGCAAAGTCGGAGACCCACAAATATACGCAACCGTAACCACTTACCATCTGAAGCAAGCGAATGTTACTAATTTCAGCATATTTTTGTTTTATGTTGCTATCGTAGCATTTTTCATTTGCAAATATCAATGTTCAAACAGAAACAAATTGTAAAAGGGCAAATTAATACACGAGCTCCATTTTACAATACATTTCTATTTCAATGACAATATTGACATCATTCCTTTGTTCTTCTTAATCATCCGTTTATTCTTGTAGATGGCCTGTTCGGCGGCCAGTAACATTTTGTTAGAATACCTGAAACCTATGAAAAACTACCAACTGAATATCTCTCCTCTCCGCTCCTCAATCTACTCTCCACTCCTCAAGCCTGCACCTCACCACTCCACACCTCGCCTCGCCAGCTCACCACACCTCACCTCACGTCCCGACACCTCATATGACCATTTCCTGCTGATCCTGCTCCTCGCAGTTGTTCTAGTAGAGGTACAAAATTCCTCCGTTACAGTCGGCCATCCTGAAACAATTGCGGCCCGCAATTGGCACGCATACAAAAGTATCAACACTCATGAAAATCGAAATCAAATTGTACGCTGTAATTACTCGTCAAGGTATACATCACCCTATTTATGCCGAAATATTCTCCTCTATATCTCCTCTACATCATTTTACAACTCTGAAAACATGCACTTATATCTGGTTATATTTTACATCTCTTCTTTAATCAGATTGGTATAAATTCCAGTTTATTTTAATAAAAGCTCCACAAAATATTCTTCCAGAAAATGCCAATTTTATTGCAATAAAATCAATCTGCACTCATCGTCTATTCTTCATTTGTTTTACGTCTTTTGTCTTTCCCACTGACACGTTTATCTGACATTTTATAATATTTTCGACATCGCAGAATATTATTTCTTTGCTTTACATAATATCTCCAGGGCGAAACTCTTTCTAAAGCGGAATGATACACCCTTACCGGCCAATAATATAACACGAGCGCCACTGAGAACTTTTCATATATTTCATCGAAACTCATGAACTCTTAATTACAACGGCACAATTCACAAATTTTTGAATTCTTCATCAAATTGATAAATCCACATTTTATCTTTTTATATCGAGATAACATTCATTTCTAAGGCATCTGACACATAGCCATAATGTCATATCTTATTTGAAATCTTACTCCTTTTAATCGAGAAAACTTTCAATTCCGGCAATTGCTTTTTATTCTCTCCATTCTTAACACGTGGGTTTTATGTTTTACAACATAAATATCCACTTCTGAATGTAAAAGGGCAAATTAATACACGAGCTCCATTTTACAATACATTTCTATTTCAATGACAATATTGACATCATTCCTTTGTTCTTCTTAATCATCCGTTTATTCTTGTAGATGGCCTGTTCGGCGGCCAGTAACATTTTGTTAGAATACCTGAAACCTATGAAAAACTACCAACTGAATATCTCTCCTCTCCGCTCCTCAATCTACTCTCCACTCCTCAAGCCTGCACCTCACCACTCCACACCTCGCCTCGCCAGCTCACCACACCTCACCTCACGTCCCGACACCTCATATGACCATTTCCTGCTGATCCTGCTCCTCGCAGTTGTTCTAGTAGAGGTACAAAATTCCTCCGTTACAAAATTACGGGTAACGGTGCTGGCTTGTGTATGAAGTTCATTTTCGCGCTATGTGTACATTCCATAAATAGCAGCTCGTGTTTGAATTTAACAGCAATATTTGATTTTAATTTAGCAAAACAGTTAGGCTGAATCTGTGGGCTGAATGTAGGTACTTATGCCCCTAGATCAATATACAAAGTTTAAACTTGTATATTTAATTAAATTTTGGGGAAAACTGTAATTATAAACTAGCCAAACGTGCATAAAATGTATTTAGCAAACTTGATCGTATTGAAACCAATCATGTTGTTTTTAATACCAGTTTTTTAAAACACGTGTAAAATAATTAAACTCTCTCCGATTATTATTTCTAATCGTTTATCTAAAGGTCTATTGTTGTGATGCGCACGATCTTGCACGAATTAACATTTAGAACTACGCAAAGTCATCACTAGATGCAAATAAAGGAGATTGACCAAACACCTCGGAAATTGTCTTCAACCTAAGACATTTCCATTTCAATGTAAAATGAAGTCTGTCTATACATCTACAGCTACAGTCGCTATACTCACCAGAATATCTTCAAATCTAGTTGCAAACGATACCAAAATAAAATTAATCAAAACTTCAGGCATAAAAGTGTACAAGTAATTGAATTTTTTAATGACACTAGCAGTCCCGCCAGACGTTCTAACTAATGACAGTTATAATTAGGGCATTTTCTCTTTCTTTCGAACCTAAAAAATCGGCCCAGTGCGTATCAGACTCGCACACTAAGGATTCCGTATCATCGTTTTTATTAGGGCGTACCCAAAGGCTGACAAACCGAATTTCATATTTAACGTACCTACATCATTAACTTTTTATATCAATGATTGTACCTATTACAGAGTTCTATAATCTGAGCCTACAGTAAACGCTCATCGATTTGCTCATGCACCAAAGTAGACTTTTTTTTTTGTTGAAAAAATAAAAAATTGAAATAGGATAAATATAGGTACATACTAATGTTATGAGCATAAATAGCCTGATTTTACTTATGTCACTCTGTTACTCCCAATGTCTTGAAGAAAAACAGAGCCGTTAACCTGTTATCTATTCAACTTCTTCAAATCTGATATAGTCTGTTGTAAAAAGGTGGGAGTAAAATGCAATAAATCTACTTTAATCTTACCCGTCTAGCCTCTATGCTGCTGAGCAGAGGTTTAATAGCTTGTTTGTAAGATTTTCACGTAAAAGCCACTAGCCAGATTGAAATGAAACTTTCTTAACTTGTTAGAGTATACGAAAATTATATAGTTTTGAAGTACCTAAACCTGGGAAGTTGCGACGCCGTTTCCATACAAAATAAAACATTGACATGTTTATTTAATGGTGGTAATTTTAATAATATATCTTCCCTATTTGATTACACAGAATTCTTGATGGATGATCGTGTATTGAGTAATTCAGAAAAAAATGTTTATTAATCATCGGATCCAGGATTTTTGTCTGGGGAGGAGGATTGGTCCAGCTAAGTTAGTGGTTGTTAGTAAGAGCCCAGTTAGTAATTGTTAGCCAGAACACAATTGCTGTTAAAACCATAATTATACGGTAAAAATGTTAGCATGGCGGGCGGTGGTACTACCCCGGGCTAACTCTATAGGCTATCACCTATAAACTTACTACGATCTATTAATTCACTGTGAGGATTTAGATATTTGCACAGATCATTGTTGAATCCTCGAGCCCCTATCCCCAACGTACACTAGATCCGTTGTTATTGATAGTATTTAGGAGTCAGACGAAACGAGACAATTTTTGACAGCAAATTTAGATACCTCGTTTGTATTTTGATCGTGACTCCTCTAAAATCTTAAAAAATAATATAAATCAAAACATTATTAACGTGTATCCAAGCAGTAAAAAGACGCCAAACCCCTATAAAATTATGTAAGTAGATATAATATTACATATCAGCATGTTTTCAGCTGCGTGGTTCATAAACAACCATATCAAATATTCATTCTTCAAAGAAAAAGTATCGCACTTGCTTCATGCAAGGGTCGAAGTAATCATCGTGCGGAAGATCTAACGCTGACAGCGTTGCTCCGAAGTAATGCCTTGTGAAATGAAGAGCATCATGGGGGCGTAAGAGAAGTAGGGTTTGCAGATAATCACGGATAATGGATGTTAGCTCCCCGTTCTCACTTACGTATCTTGCACCTTCGGATGACCGAGCGCTCTACAACAAAAATACGCAAAACATAATGAATATTTGCAATATTTATTATAAAACTCTTAACGGGAATCAGTAATTCTTAAGTACTGTAATGGAGTAACTGTTAGTACCTTTAAATACAAGTTTATAAGCTTATTATGGTGGCAAAGGGATATTTTTATGTTTATAGCCGGCTAATGAGCCCCCTGATGGACGTCGCAACACCAAAGGCCAACCAATACCAAATACCAAAGCGCAATAAAAAGCGTTAAATGAATGCCAAGAATGAAAAAAAAAAGAAAGTACTGACTTTAAAGCCCCCAATTGGAACTCCACAAGTCGAAAAGAAAGGTATAAACTTAGCTTGCGTCATCTGATTGACAATACACAAGAAATATTTCCAGGATTTCTTTTTCCACTGAAATAATTTGGATACATGCATTTAATTCCGACAACATTTAAAGCTAAAGTACAACTTACCTTAAAATCTAAATAATCAGACATTAATTGCAAGTCGTTGCGCCAGTTCTCACGCAATGGCTCGTGTTGCTCTATTTCGTCCTTTTCGGGAACGATCCGTAGAAGTGGGTTAAGATGAAATATGTAGCTATTGTCCATCCATTCATGGCTAACCATAAAGCCTGTTCATAAATAGTAAAAATTTATATAAAATAACAACTTATTTCGTACGCCGATATTTCGACCCACTTACATGCCTTGTGGTCAAGCGCCAAACTACAAAATACATATCGTGAGTACCCCGTGTTTAAAAACCGTGAACAACAATCTACCTACATACAATTCTCAACGAAAGAAATACGTAAAGAATAAAGAAGAAAAAATATTATAATTTAAAGTAAAAATAGGGCAGTATTACTAAGAGAACGACCATTTAATAATAGTGCCTACAATTTATAATGGAATATTTTAATGAAAGCAAAAATATACTACAGAGAATAAAAGCGTAGATATAAAATTCACACATTGCAACAATTAATACAAAGCATTCATAGCGTCTAATTAAAATATATAAGTATTTTAGCTGCATACCTCTAAGAGTAAGGACCGTCAATGTTTGATGAATAAATCCAGAAGGTTCCACAATATGTCGCTCAACTTTTACCACGAACAACGGCTTTCCATTCACAATGGCCTGGCTAACACCAAGACAAACCTGCAAATGCAAAGCGAATGCAAGACACCGGTAATTAAAAGCTTTACTTGAATAATTTTGCATATTAAGCTATGTTTCCATGTGGAAGACCTCTTTGTGATAAATTAATTAAATATAACTGATTTAATGCATACATTGTCGCTCAAATTGAATTTAAGATTTGTCTTACGTAAATACTTTCGCAGATAGTCCCGTCTATAAGCACAGTGTCGGTCTTAACGTTGCCCCTGTATCTGCAGAGTCCAAAATAGCGCAAAAGTACGACATTGGCACCTTCCAGTAAAAAATTATGGGCGGCTTCGAAAGAATGGTAAAATCGCTTTGCCAAATGACGCTCTCCACAAATCCGAGTAACTTTATTGTAATAGCCGCTTTCACAGATTGTCATGTAACTGCGTTGCTCCTTAGTAATGTTCTTCTTCGAAATGTGTCTGAAATAAATCCATCGAGGTCTAAGTGTCACTTCAATAGTGATATCTAGAATACCCTAAAGTTATTTCGTATACGAGTCAATAGTATCCAGAAAGTACTGGTAATAATAAACTCACTCAGTCCTGTTTTCTTCTAAAGTGTGGAGATGAGAATCCAAAATGCTCACAAGCTTTGAGCCGGTCTTGGCTCCTTCTTTAGAAGAATGCGACACAACTTGAACAAGAAACTTATTTTTGTCTTCGCCAAGCGTATCCACGCTTATACTTATGCCTAAATATATAAAAAGTATTTAAATTTATATGTATTTAAAATATATATATTAAATTTAAAAATTATACGATTTTTTATAAAAATACAATTGAATATTAATAAAAATACCTCCTACTGCACTGCAACAATCTAGTGAAGGTCTTCGAACTTTTTTTTTATATTCGGGAGCCTTCACCGTATGAATTGCGCACGTTTCTTGTTGTTCAGGCTCTTCATAAAGACCTAAAATTTTTAACTTCTCTGCCTCTTGATGTTTGTAAGATATTTTATCATGTCTTTCATATGCGTAATCAAAATATGTATGCCGAGGATCAACATCACGACACCAGCGATACCCGTGTTTTCCAGCTCTTACTCTTTTAAGCTTCTTATCTTTTTGCTTGCGAGGACATGTACATGTTACAGTATGTAGAGGTTGTGATTGTTTATTTTTGTCTAAACATTCGCAAACCTTTTCTGGTGCAGTATCACAAATGCACGGTGGGTCACAATCACAAATTTTAGAACATACACAGTTTTCAGGATCTCCACAAGTGCATAACTCTGTTTTAGGAAAACATTGACAATCATTGGGAGTTTTTGCAAAACACGTGCATTCTTTCTCAGCAGGGCAGCTACAAACAGATTTATTATCGTCTTCTTTACAAATTGGCTCTTGGCCATCTACCTCCTCACAGATACACGTTCTTTGTACGCCACATATGCACGCATCCTGTCTACATATACATTCCTCACCTTTTCGGCAGGAACATATCTGTTTGGGTTCGGGTTCCTGACAGGTGCATGGTGGACGAACTTCAGGTTTTTGCTCTTCACTCACAGATTGCTCACCCATTCCTTCACTTTTAACATCTTCAATAAATTTAGGCTTGCATTCACAAGTACATATAGGACACGGAAATTTTCCTGGATGGCAGATGCATGGTTTATTAACTTGAGCGCAAGTGCATAATGGTCGAGGCTTACAATCGGGAAGACAAATACAAACATTATCAGGTTTACAATTGCAATAAGGCCGTGGATTATCTTCATGGCAAATACAAATGTTCTCTACGTTAAGACATTTACATTCTTGAATAGTCTTAGCTCCACAATGACACGGTAACTTTGTGAAACAATCACATTTCCCTTCCTTGTCTTTCTTACAATCACATGTATCTGGAATTTTGGCAGCCGGATTGATTTGAGGGATGCCATCTACTAAGATGACGCTAGCTGTAGGGTCTTGATTTTGTTTTGATTTACTACAATCAGGGAAGAAGAAAAAATGGAAATTATTTTCCTCTTCTTCTTCGTCAGGTTTATGAGGAATTTCTTCTTCATCTGATTTAATCACAACAACGGTTTCATCTTTTGGTTTTTCTGTTTTATCACTCTCTGTACTCTCAGCACAAGACCATTCAGATTCTGAAGATTCTTCGCCTATATCTCCTGTCTGGTGACAACAGCTGACAATTAAAGTTTCACTAAAACATATTTCCTTCTTCACTCGTTCATCTATCAGACAATGATTTGCAAATAAAATTTTTATATAAGTAAATAGTATTTTTTTCTTGTTCTTCTTGTTGCCAAGTGCACGTCAGACTCGCACACTTATGCACAGTCGATAACAAGATATATGATAAATATGTAAAACGTCTAAGAGTTTAAAATACTGCCTATGAGTACCTACACGTTAAAATAAATAGAAATAAATACTCCGTGGCCCAGAGACAAGCTTCGTCGCTCAGAAGAACTTGAGTTCGTGAGTGAGAAGGACGTCAGTTCGTATAAGTAGTTACCAGCACATTGAAATTTCTTATATTTTTTTTTATTTATATTTTTTATTGTTTTTTTTTCGGACTAATGTTGAAGTGTACTTATAGAGCTAAGTGTGAACAAAATTATTAGTTTTTACTTTTTACCTATTATGTGTCGTGATGAATGTTTTAATAACACGTTCTTACTTTTTGTGAAACATTTCAAGTGTACATTCCTACGGGACGAACGCCGCGCTTTGGTTCGTCGTTTAATATGCGTACCGCTACCGCGAAGGACTGGAATAAGTTGCCAGCGTCGGTATTCCCGTCCGATTATAATGTGGGTGTCTTCAAATCAAGAGTGAATAAGCTGCTACTAAGTAAGTGCGCTCTACCACCCAACACCACATCACCACTTACCATCGGGTGGGATTATGGCCAAGCATTAACTTATAACAAAAAAAGTGTATACTTACTTGTAACGGCCATTTTTTAAGGTTACTTGTATGGGGACCCCATAGAAGACAAGGAACCCTTTGGGATCTAATCTTTTATTATTTGTTCTGATAGTGGCCAGAGTAACACGTGTGCTGTGACAATGCAGGTGTCCAGCTATTGCCTTTCAAGAGATATAACCCGATAGAACAACGGAGGTATATTAATAGGGTTCCGTTTTTCACCCCTTGGGAACTTAACCCTAGAAAATTAAATACAATACATCGAATCAATCAATCATAACAACAAAATTTATTTGTATCTACCCTTCGAAAGCCAATGGCCAAGCTCGCCGAAAAATCTAGGTACATAAGTTGATTTACTAACGAGAAAGACAGGTGTATTTTACTTAGTCGAAATTATAAATTTGTACGTACCAATGTCAAATGGAAATTGTTTAGATAAATCTATAAGCGATATATGTGAATCCATCGACATGGTTGGAATGTTTTTGTAAATTTTATAAAATATTTTATGTCAGTTAATTGATTTTGATGTACCTATCATAACAAAAAGATGCATTTCAAACCCATAGACATAATAAGACAAAATCACCAAAGAGCTTAATAGGGTATTTGACTACCATGATTATTTTTTTAAACCAATTAAGCCAACACATTATTTTAAAATTATTTGGATTCTTATTAAAAATCGATATTAAAATAATTAAATTTTCATGTTTGATCACGTGATCGAAAACACGCGGTTTGGCTGAATGACGTCAGCTGCTTATCGTCACGTTTGACAGCAATGACCACAGAACAGGAATTGACACTTTAGTTTGTTTATATAAGTAGGTGACGTCATGACCTGCTTAAAATGGAGTATTACCGTTTTCGCGGCTTTTTTGTTCATTTAAACTTTGATGGTGATTTTCATAGAAAATAGAGATATTTACAAAGAATTAACCAAACTGCATAATGTATTATGTTAATGAACAATTTGAGATATTTTTCTAAAATCTGTCAAATAACCTATTATAAACACTAGGTACTACAGCTGCGATGACGACTGTAAGTCCTTTCTTAGGCCTTTATTACACAAAAATACTTACACGCACTTGTAGTAAAAAAATACGATTTAAATCCCGCATCAAAATGTGTGCTTGCTGTAGAATACACAGCGTATGCGTCGTAGATGTGTTATCTGCTAATAAAATGAATATTAACAATTTTGTATTCGTTGGATAATTATAATTAATGAAAACCAAAGAGTTAACTAGCGGTGCGCGACTTTGAATGATTCCATTCGAATTATTCGATTTAGTAAATCATTCGAATCAGTCGAATGATCTATACAAATTAGTAACTAATTTGTTTTTTTTTTGGGATTTTATGACCTGGTATTTACAACCTTTAGGTCAATAACTAATTTGACTTGAGTCGACACAGAGTACTAATCGTGTAGTTGTATTAGTAAGAGTAAGAGTAACCTTTCATTCGACTCGGACGGAACTAATTTGACATGATTCGACACAGAGTACTAATCGTGTAGTTGTATTAGTAAGAGTAAGAGTAACCTTTCATTCGACTCGGACGTGACGGAACTTAGTAAGTTAGCGGTTAGCGAACCTACTCTATACCGATTGAATTGAATTATAGATTTAAAGAAGCGACTACTATCTATGACCCGCACCGCGCCGCCCGCACGCACGGCGTACGTTCGTTCGCACCAGCGTTGCCATATAATACAGATTTCTCCATATTTATACAGATTTTCGATGAGTGATACAGATTAGCACTGGATACAGGTTTTAAACAGAATTATTACTCTATTGATAAAATTAGTTCCTTTGTTGCAAATATTTGAATTTATATTGTTGTTTCTTTCAATTATGTTTTCAATTTTACTATTTACATTTACAGTACATAGTACTTAAATAACATGGAAATTTTATTAACTAGTGATATTTTTATTTAATACTAGCGAAACGCCCTCGCTGAGCTTCGGGAAACTTATTCATTCGGTTTGAAAATATTTAGTTTTATATTTTGGATAATTCACGCTATATGATTGTAAAGTTTGAGCAAAATCCATTCGGTAGTTTTTGCGTGAAATAGTAACAAACATTCATACATCCATACAAACTGTCGCATTTTATAATATTTAATAGGATACGACAATCAAACCTATTCACGTTAGTACCTACTTAGCCCTTGTTTTTCAAAAGAAGCAATTGTGATTATGACTAATATTCTATTTTAGTTTTGTTTGTACAGATTTTATACAGATTTTGAGTTAAAATAGCATACAGAATTAATACAGATTTTAGCCGTTTCAATTTCAAATACATCTGGCATCTGGCAACACTTGTTTCGCACCACACATTACGATAGGTATTAGGTAAAGGGACGCAAATGAACTTTAAAAAGTAACAAATAATTAGGTATAGTTAACAAGTTTAATAAAAAATAAATAATTATAGAAACAAAAAGGATTGTGTGGTTTTATGAAACCACGGTAATAGTGAAACATTGTTCACATTATAGACAACAACAACATTTACATTAAACACTGACAAAAACAAACAAAATAGCGTGGAGCACTGGCACAAATGAGTAATAGTCTATAATACACTATACGGTCAGCTGCTGCGAACTATAGGCGCCGCCATATTGGCCTTGGCTGCTCTGCCGAGCGCCTTTCACTTTATCCCTACTCCGCGGCCGACCGTCACGCGAAATGGAACACACAAACGAAAAAGTTTGAGAAGATGTAATAAAAGTTTCACTTTAACAAGTTCTCTAATTAAGCTGATTATCAGCTATTTGACGGAAAATTAAATAAAAATTAGTGTTATGTTGTTTTATTGGACAAATTTAAGTAACATGATTTATAATCACGCTGTAAAGTTCACTTACTACCTACTACAATAACTACACACACAACTACTACAATTTTTATTGATGCAACTTAAAATTTAGTTTAACTTCACGACCAAAAAGCGGCATCGAAAAATCAATGATGTATAATTTGTATAGAATCTGCTTACGTTATACAGTAATACTTGAACGGTCCCTTTCTTCAGGGCGAACAACGCATGCATTAAGTAGCGATAAAATTACCGATACTTTTAACGTTAAAGTAAAGAAAGATAAATTAAATTTTTAACTTTACCAATGTAACGTTAAATGTGTTTACCATTAAAATTTTAACACTATGAAAATAACGTTACTTAACGATACTTACGACGATATTTACGATATAAAAGTCCGCGACAGCATATTTACAAGTACATTTTACGTGGGAGCCACTATATCAAAAATAGTGAGGTTTAAATACAACTAGCTGTGCCCGCGACTTCGCCCGCGTGGAATTTAACAAAAAGTTATTACATTTGTAATATAACATTAGCCTAAGTTACTCCTTATTACATCAGCTGTCTGCCAGTGAAAGTCCCGTCAAAATCGGTCCAGTCGTTCCAGAGATTTGCCGGAACAAACAGACAGACAGACAAAAATCGTAAATAATGTTATTTTGATATATGTACACCGTGTACACATCCTATTATGCATTTAGTAAAAAGCGGTTATTTTAATATTACAAACAGACCCTCCAATTTTGTTTATTTAAATTGGGTGCTTTTTACGATGCACATTTTACAAAATTTATCACATTCTTATCAAAATTGATTCATTTGTCGCTTTCAGTATTGAACGTAAATAAACTGTACGAATACAAATTCCACGCGGGCGAAGCCGCGGGCAAACGCTAGTATCCCAATAAGGATAAGCGGTGAACGATCCATGCCTACATAATTATTATTCATTCCAAACTGAGTGAGCGTCGAATGAAATGAAGTCAAATGCGCGTCTCTCGTTGCGAGTCGAAAGCGAAACGCTGAGATTAGTTACTAATTTAGTAGTCGTCATTCGTATTATTCATTCGAACCTGACAACAGAACCGACTGAGTGAGCGTCGAATGAAATGAACTCGAACGCGCGACTCGCGTCGCAAGTCGAAACGCTGTTAGATTAGTAATTACTAATTAGTAGTTGTCATTCGAATATGAACATTAGTATATTACTAATATTCAAGTCGAATGCGCACATTAGTAGTTGTAGATTATTCGAATAGTGAGATCATTCGCAGTCGCGCACCTCTAGAGTTAACATCGCTGCAACTAAACTCAATACCTACTCAAATATATCGTAGTTAATGTATTTAATACTAGATGACACCACTACAATCAGGTTGTAAAATAACGGCGGAGTTTTGGCGGGAAAGCGACAATGTCACATCACATCCCTTAAAATTATTACTCGTTAAAAAAACTACGCGTGCCGTCACAAAGCTCAGCTTTTTCGTAGTAAATATTCACAGACCACTTAACCTATAGACGACGCTTTTACGAACTTTAGTACGAATACAAAATCGCTAAAAGATGGCGGGTTGCGGGGGGTTGCCCGTTCAATGACGCGCCAAAATTGACAATGTTAATGATAGATCACTAGTGCTGGGCAAGACATCTCTTGTTATCGATATCTGCAGTGTGCACACATGCTTTATATTTTATTTAAATGTAGTATAACAGAATGTTTAGTTACCCTTGTAATTGTAATTGAAGTTCATATCAGAAATTATTGTCATATTGTGTGTTGTCGTTATGTTGTGGTGGGTCTAAATAAATAAAATAAAAATAAAAACTGAGTTTATGGGTGTCACGGAAAAATAAAAAAAATCATGTTAAGTTATATTCATTCTACTCTGTCAAGAAAGTAATGGGAAAAGATCAATAATACACAAAATGTTTGTTATTCATCCAAATTTATTTTATCGCCTTCAAAGTATGCTCCTTCAGAAACGATACACTTACGCCAACGAATAATCCCATCATCAAAACATTTTTTAAAAGCTGTTTCCGGAATTGAGTTCAGTTCTCGCCGCGAATTCTTGAACACTTTCCTGACAAGGGGAAAAAGAACATAAGTACTCAGGTATAACAGAATGGTTAAATTATCAAAAACATTGTTTTTGCGACAGCTAAGCTGTATTGTAAGCAATTTGTGCATGTATCTACATCTGGCACAGTATAATGGTCAATGGCTATTAAAATCGCAAAAGTAAAAATAGACTCAACTCAATGGGCGTCGCTAATCACTTACCATCCGGCGAGCCGCCTGCACGTTTGCCCCTGTCCTATATAAAAAAAAATACCTAGATGTAAATTAAGACGAACGGAAAACGAATAAAAATTAGGTATTAGAATAAATAGCTTACCAAACAAGGCAACATTAGTGTAGGCACTGCAGTTTCGAATAGTAAACGCTGATTTCCACATATAGGGCGGAAACAATCCTCCGTAAAATGACGTGAACATATTACGTGTTTTTTCCAATTGTCGTCTCGTTTAGTTGCGTTGATCCATTTTTGTTTCATTTCAGAGCACTTTGGAAACCTTAAACGTAATACATAATTAATATTACATAATTAAAAACGTACTTCAATACTAGTAATACGAAGACACAGTTGAGCCCTTTTCATAAACAAAAATAAAAACATTTGACCTAAAAATTTTAAAATAAATATGAAGTAGTTGAAATTTAGGTAGGTACATTTTATCTCCTTGTTTAATTGACATTTAATCGATAGCTTATTTTTTACGTCACATTGTCTCGTCACTAGTTACAATTGACATTGTGAGAGCGCAATAGCGTTATGTGAATTTAACTACGAAAGAAAGTGACGTGAAAAAAGACGTCAAAGTCAGCCAATCTATGTGTCATCTAATTTTTATTATTGATAATTAATTATTTTAATGATTATCAAGGGAATCATGACTTACCGGTGAAATGTAATTCCATCTTTCTTGAGACTAGATGTTTTACTACACTTTCCACACCATTTCACTGAACAAAACGGCATTTTATCAGCTTAATTGTATATTTTTCGTGGGAACACTGACACAGCTTATGACAGCTTTCGCTTCGACTCTCGGCGGCGGAATGAGAATGAGATGTGAAAAGGGGCGGGGCCGGCTGTTATGCAATGTCACTGCCTAACTTTGGCGAATGCATACCCCTTTCAAAGCGTAGTCTATAGGTTAAGTGGTCTGTGTAAATATTAAACCTTAACTTTTTAAGGTTTTTAACAGTATCTATAATTTCATCGATTATCTATAGATTATCTATTATCTATAGCTTTAATAGTCTCTGAACTCATTTGTAGTACTAAAAGAACAATATGTCGTGCCCTACTATATTACGTCTATGGATTCTTTACTAATAAATAAAGTGATAGATGTCAAACAGAGCGAACGAACGAACGACTAACGAGTCGAGTTGACAGTGACAGATGATGTGGCTTAACTTCTCGTGAATTTTATAAATTAAATAATTGGACAATAAATTAATAAAATGCAAAATGATTGTGTTTAAAATTTTACTTATTAATTTATTTATATCATTGTATCAATGTAGATTACCCGATAAGGTTTATTGTGTTAACCAAGAATGTAACGGTGAGTTAAAATCACGGACACTTTCAATCTGTTTCATAAATCTACTTAAATTAAAATAATAAATACAATATGTGTTTTTGTTTCTAGGTCCGATATCTAAAGCGAAAACCCTTTTAAGTTATAACAGTGTTGACCCGGATTTAATTTCGTTTCGTGGCAACTCGGATGCGACAATTTATATGAAATCAGCTGGTACCAACTCTGATTTATGGTTCGCTGAAATAAACGGTGTAACTGGATTCGTGAATGCTAAGTTTTTAAGGGAGTATAAAATACTGGAAAAGAATCCTCAACTTATTATACCATATGAAGAGAAAAAATACCAAGTACTTCAACCTGACAAAGTGCAACAAGCTCATGAAGTCTTTGAAGGCACTACTATTTTTACTACGGAGTCTTCCATTCCGCCGTCGCAAGACAGTTCACCCACAGCCCCCACAACTGAACCACCTAAAGAATCTACACCTGTATCAGCAGAAACACAGCAAGATTCCGCCCAAAATATAAATGACAATAATTTTCAAAATTTCTCTAACAGCATAAACAGTAATGAAAATTTAGTAAGCCAGAATAACAATGAAATGCAAGCACCAACCAATACTGAAGAAACTAAACCAATAAGTCAAGGAGAGACTGTAAATTCAAACATAGAGACTGATTTTTCTAAGCTTACTAGTACTACGACAGAAACACCTGTACAATATTTAGAAAATAGTGCTCCAAGTGAGCAGCTTGCTAATATTATAGATAATATTAATAATAATCCAAGGCTTTCAGAATCCAAAAACCCTGAATCTATTGCTTTACCTCATCCACTTATATCTAATAAAAATAATAATAAAGAAAACATTGTATCTGAAAGTACTTTAGAAGTTCCTGACAAAGTTCATTTGCAAAAAACATTTCAGAATTCTGAAGCAATAGAGAGTAACGAATTAAATAGTTCTGCCCAGTCTGAACCCATTATTAACGTAGAAAATGATGTACCACCTTCAGTTAAAACCAACAGTGGGGAAACTTTACCCAGTATACCTAACATGCAATTACCACAAGTGCCTGAACCACCTGTACCAATTCAAAATGAAAATTACATAGATAATAATATAAATTATGGAGATAGCAACCATTTGCAAACTTTAAATGGCATGCCAGTTTCTGACCAGACAGCACATTCACAGAAGTTTGATACAATTCCACCTTCCTATATAAACACTCAAACTGTTTCTGGTACTGAAAACTCAGTAATTGACAAATCGAAAACACTACCCACATCTACAGAAACAATATATTTCCCAACTTCAACAGAAAGTATACCAACTTTGGCAAATGTGAATACAGAATCTCCAGCTCCAATAGAAACATTTACAAATTCTCCAGCTTCTGCAGAAACAATTTCAAATTATCCAGCTCCTGCAGAAACAATTGCAAGCTCGCCAGCTTCTCCAGAAACAATTGCAAGCTCGCCAGCTTCTCCAGAAACAATTGCAAGCTCGCCAGCTCCTCCAGAAACAATTGCAAGCTCTCCTGCATCTGCAGAAACATTTACAGAGTCTCCAGCAGACTATCCCGCTTCGCCAGCAATAATTACAGGTTATCCAGGACCATTACCGCTAACTCAAGCTCAAGAAACTACCACGGAAGCTAATATTCAAAAAACTGACTCTTCTGAAAATAATGATGATCTCGTAACAACTGATTCTTACATCTCATCTACAACAGAATCTCCTGTGAATGCAGATGATAGTAGAAGTGAAGAAAGTACTAATGAAGAGAGTAATGGAGATGGTTTTCTATCAAACATTTATTCTACACTGGCAGATATATGGCCCTCTTCCACTGAAGCTCCGCCACCAGAATCTATATTTAACACAGACTACATGCAGGTGGATTCCAGTAAAGATACTTTATCTAATGAACCTGTAGAGGAGACAGCTGATGAAGGCTTTTCATTTGTGGCATATGCCATAGCTACTTACAAGTCCATCATGGGCTCTCGAGAGGAATCTAGGGCACTTTTTGCTACACCAGGTGAGTGAACAACCTAAATAACCAAAACTAAAACCATTACTAAAAACTTCTCAGCACAGAACTCCTCCTATCCGTAAGCGACGGCAAATTAGAATCCTAAGTGTACTTTCCTCTATTCTTTTTGAGCCTATCTCACCTGAATACCTGAAATCTAAATTTCATTATCTCCATTCTACGCATGATCGTCAGCTCCGCTCTCTTGAATCCCATCTCCTTTCCATTCCGCTGCACCGGTCAGGTTTCATATCCAACTCCTTTGCTGTCCAGGCCGCTCGCTACTGGAATTTGCTCCCAGATAAGATTCGTAAACCAGCTAGTAAAGTTACTTTTAAACAAAGGCTACGCGCTCATCTACTGGAAGTGGACTGATGCTGATAAGCCATAAATTCGTCATCTCTTTTGTATAATAATTTCATATGTGTGTCGTTGAAGATTGTGTGTAATTGTGTATGTATTGTATGTATGTATATATATAGATATATATTATTGTATATATGTAGCCTATTATGTATGTATGTAAACTTAGTATGTATGTTGTATGTAGGTATATTATGTAGTTATCTTTTAATTAAGTACCGCTCATCGTGTATTTCTGTTTTGTCCAATGGTTAGCTGGTAGAGAATGCAATTAGCATTAAGCTCGCCATTTGTACCGTAATATTTTATATTGTGGTCAATAAAGTTTAAATAAATAAATAAATAAATAAACTCCTCCATTCATGTTGCTAATTTGTTTACTTTGCATGAGTTAATGCTTGACTACAATTTTACCTGTAGCCCTTTGATGGTAAAGCCCGTTAACTCATACATAATACTCAACTTAATTTGGTAGGTTTTACTCACCTTTAAGAACATTTTAACATGTAAATCAGGTCTATTTCTATTTCGTTATTGTCAATGCAAAATGATTACAACTAGACAGTGTTCAAAAAACGACAAAACTGAGGTTACCGTATTAACCTTCATCTCATCATTATTATGTATAATATTAATATGCATAAGCCTGGGGCCTTAAACATAAAGTAATACATAAATGCAAAATTTTCCGAGTAAGCTACCCACCTAATGAAATTTTATTATGTATAAATATTCAGGTGTAAATCTCCACTCGATCATCATATAAAATGATAGTATTAGCTTACTGTGTTATCTATGCCTTCAGTCCAATCTCACAAACTTTATCTAAGACTGATTTTGAAATATTATATTTTTCTTGTATTATCTTGTTTGATACTAATATTGCTAAAGAATAAGATGAACAGTCACAGATAGTGGAATAATACTGACAGAAAATTTATTGAATTCAAAAAACTAAGTTACTAATTCATGTCATTAAATATAACAAAATTAAGCGAGCGACAATTTTACAACTAGTGATGATGAATGTTATTTCAGGTGAAACCTGCTATACTGATGAATATTGTGATGGAGAAAACACTGATAACAAAAACCGCCTGCTAACTTTCCTCGTAACGACAGCCAGCTCTGTTCTTCTTTTTACTCTGGGATATTATTACATTGACAACAGACGCCAGGACAGTAGGCTGATTGGTACAATTAATAGTTTGCAGAGGGATTTGCTATTTAGTACAAAGGTAAGTTGTTAATCTAATAAAAACATTCTTCTTGTATATTTTATAACTTTTGTTTTGATATACTAACGAGCAAGTGTTATATTTGTGATGAAACTTGTGTTTGTAAGTTCATATTGATATGACCATTGAAATATTCTTGTTTTATGACTTCTTCTTCTTCTTGTAATACATCTTAATTTTCTATTATGTACTGTAAGTTCCATGTACCATATAATTATTATACTAATTGAGAATGAGACAAAAATGTTATGTCACTGTTTTAAAACTAACATTATGTTTTCAGGAATGTGAAATCCTTAAAGAGGAACTGACAACCACTAAAACTAAACTTGCTGGCATCGAAGACAGTTCATTTGGAATGGACGACATGGTTTTGTCACTAAAGGAGGAAATAAAAGAATTGAAAGCTCAGAATGAGCGGTTATTGAACTCTTTGGATGACAATGAGAAGTTGCTAAGGGTATCGGAGAACACGGCTAGTGAACTGCAGAATACTTTGAGCGATGTAGAAAATACTCTCAGTGAGCTCTTAGCAGAGAGAGCTAATACTGAAGAGCAAATAGCTGAATTGAATGGTAACACTTTTATTTACAGTCATTCTGTTTTTTTTTTTCTTTGGCATATGTATTTGTCTAGTATTTATGAATAACCTATTGTCACCTTAATAATTTACATGATAACAAAATAACTGCCACAAAAATAAACTAAACATTTTCCACCATACCAGGTGGTGGTAAAAAAAATGAATCCTCCAAGATATCTGTCAGATTAAATTCTTAAACACTGTTAAAAAGTTAAGTGGTTTTGTTATATGATTAAAATAAATTTATCATTTTAATGGTTTAAAATTGTTTTAGGGAAGGTTGAAGCATTTGAAGAGGAGTTGATTTCAGTTAGCAGAGAGAGAGATAATTTTCAACTGAAATATGTGTCAGCAGAATCTGCTTTGGAGGAAGCCAAAAAGCAGAATAAACAGCTGCAGGAAATAACTCAAAAATTGAACGAAGCCAATAATACTATTGAATTGCAGAAACATGAAATTGCTGCTCTCAAGGTCATTCTTAATTAAAAGCCTAAACATATCCATTTAATGAAATAGCTTTGACGCTTTAACTTTCTACTACTAGGAACGGGTCGGACAGAAATAAAATAAAATTACGACAATTAATTAACGCTTACATACCCCCCAACACAAATAATATATCAAGAACACCCACAACCCGAGAACAAACATTTATCTGTCACATAAATGTGCCCCTGCCAGCTGTCGAACCCTAGACCCCTTGCTTCGTAGGCAGGGCCAATACCAGGGTTATGGAGTTGTTAATAAGTAGTACTATATAGGATCCAACATTGTATTAAAATTATTAAAGATACGCTATTTCAATAAGTATCATGCAAAGGTGTGTTGCAATTTATGCAAATTCCACCGGCATAAAATAGAACTATATTTAACTACTTTTTATTTAAAACACTTTGATATTGTATGCAGTAATCATAAAATTAAATAATCATTACACTTAATTATTTTTTTGTTATATTACAGGATGTTGTTAAGGAATTGAAAAGTGGTGCACCATCGAATGTGGATGTGGACTCTTTGATTGATCACACTGAAATCAAAGCAAAACTATCCAAAGCTACAGAAGAGAAAGACACATATATGAGCAAGTATGAGGTAAATATGTTAATTATTTCCTCATTTCGTTTTTCGAGATCCACCTCATAATACCCAACTTAATAACAAAAATTTTTAAAAGATTAATTTTTATTAGTGCACTTTATTTTAAAAGACCTTTTAGATAAATATTTGGGTATAATATATGCTTTGTAACATGTCAATGTTTGTAAAAAAATTCTAGAGGGTTCGGGAGGAGTGAATTTATTATTATTTTATTTATTAACACATTTTTAAGTAATGATTGATGTTCCAATATTTGTTTTCTGTTTTTCTATTCCATATAATTATGACACTTTGACGTTATATGCCTTTAATAGGTAATTTTGTCTTGTATTATACAACTAGTTGGAGCATAAGGAGAGGGTCAGGCTAGCGGAAGAGCTTGCAGTCACCCAAGAGTCACTACAAACTACTACCCAGCAAGCGACGGAGGCACTCACAAGACTAGAAGTGCTCGGGAAATATTTCCAACAAAGGGAGAGCGAGCTTATGAAGTAAGATTTTAATCTCTCTTATGGCTGTAGCCACTAAGGAATAATTCCTTTGCCACAACGAAGCTGACCGAAAAACACAAAAATTAAAAAATTTACCCCATTACAAAAATTTATACATTATTTCTCGGCCTAATTGCAATGCATTTGTTACAGTACTATGAAAGTTTGAAAGAACTATGAAAGTATGTATGAAAGTTTTAAAAAGGTTCACATATTTACATCTACAACCCGAAAATAAACACATCTGTAAATTAAATGTTTACATTTTAATATGAAATGAACAGCTCCAACTCTAGTATTAGGGTTGGCACACACATGTCAACTTGGAACGTACTCGGCATTGCCTCATCCTTAGCGTAATCGTTTTCCAATACAAAGAACACCGACCACACAGCCACTAGACTCCCTAATGTTTGATTTTCCGTATGGAGAACATTCAGACCACTAGCTGAGATAAGACGAGCGGGGGGACTGGCTAATTCAACGCTGTGATTGGCTAATTCAAGGCCACACGAAACGTTGGAAAGAAATAGATTAATTTAAGCAACGGGAAAGAATGAGACGGCACGAATTTATATCAGTACTATAATACTGATGTGTTGTTTGAAACCATTCGCCTGTTATTAGGAGTCTAGTGGCTGTGCGGTCGGTGACAAAGAACGTCTGAAGGAGAGGCTATGACAGATAGTTTCATATTTTATAGAAGTGTATCACACGTATTATTGTTACTTAGGAGTAATAATAAAATTAAACTTTATTAATTTTAATATAACCTTCTTTAGGGAACTCAGTACCAAAGAATCATTGTGGCTCAGTAAGCAGGGTGAATCAGCAAGTACAGTGGAAAAGATGGAAGTGTTGCAACAAGAAGCACAGAGATACAAGTAAGTGTCAGGTACAAACTTTTAGAATTTGTAATTCACAATATTCGTTAATGCTATTATAATAGTCTTACTTATAACAGCCACTTTCAATCTAAAGTAATTAGTGCAACCATCCAAAATTATTTCACCCAAATTAAATGATTAAATTTCTGTTCTCGGTCTGGGTGTGTGTCCTTGTTTTTGCGTGTTGTCCATGACACCCACGACAAGAGAATCCTACTGTGGGGTAATGAGTGTGTAACGTTTTATTGTAATTGTATAGATTGTGATATAGTTGATATTATTTTATTGTTTCATTTCCAGGGAGAAGTGCGACGCGCTCACCCTGGAGCTGGCGGAGCAGGAGTCGTCGCGGCGCACGGTAGTGGGCGAGGTGGAGGCGCGCGCGCACGCCGCGTGGCTGGAGGCGCGGCGCGCGCGGCGCGACGCGGACGCCGCGCGCGACGAGGCGGCCGCGCTGCGCCGCAAGCTCGCCTCGCTGCAGGCCGACGGCGCCGTCTCGCCGCTGCGGCGTGAGTGCCGCCGACGTACTTGTGACGGATTTAACGGGATTGAAAGCCCTGCCACACGTTTCGTCTATCTTACGTGCTGACGAACTGACCAAGTGACATTAATGACTCTGCTAACTGACTAACCATCCCAGCGCTCATTTCAGCTCAGTTGAGTTAAGCGCTTGTTCTGTATCGGTAACAAGTAACAATTGTGATGGGCGGCAGAAGAGTGGTGCCGCATGCTCTTTTGCTATCTTTAAGTCCATAAAAAAGGCTTCTACTAAGTTAGTCCGCTCCCAAGACTACGTAGGCACTTTCCATCAGATGGAATTATTTTCAAGCATTAACCTAAGTAATAAAAAAACACTGCAACGCAATAGAATAGCGTCGTGATCGTGAACGAGTGTATAATCAGCGTCGTTTGTCGTTAGCAGTGGCGTCGCCGCTGGACGCGGCCGAGGGCGCGGGGCTGCCGCCGCCGATGCTGCCGCTGTCGTTCCTGCCGCCGCCCATGCTGCCGCCGCTGCCGCGCCCGCCGCCGCTCGGCCGGCTGCCCTCGCCGCACCCGCCCAGGTACACTCGTCCAGCGGACCGCTGCCGATGGGGCGTTTAGACGGCGCGTGGCAGCCCGAGCCGAGCCAGGTTTAGCTCGTGCAACGTAACTCGTGCAACGTCCGTAGTCGGTTTGTTTTGGAACGGATCAAAGGCACGCGCGCCGCCGTCGGCGCGGGTTACACCGCGCACCATATAAACACACCATAATGCAACAAAAGGGTTCTTTTTCGCAACCCATAAACTTTCTTAACTCGGGTCTCTTACAAGGTGAGGGTATAAGCCATTCTCTACCACGCTGCTCCAGTGGAAACTAACTAACGCCCTGTTAGTAGCCAACATGGTATCAGAGGTTTTATTATGCTTGTCAAAAATCTCTGACATAGATTAACGATAACGATAAAGTTAATGAAAACAAAATATATAACGTGCGTCCGTCTCGTATAGCGCCATCCGGCGAATGAATGAACTCGCGCGTCGTAGCGATATTAAAAAAGGACTGTGGCCGCGATCCGCCTGCGGCTGCGCCGGCTATGCATAGGTGTGTACATCTAGTGCGTAGTATTTGTTCTCCGAACAACTGGTACCAACGCTTTGACCAACGCTTTGACCAACGCTTCCGAAGCACGGCAGGGCTCAAGAATTTTTTCCACTAGCAGTCAGCCTACCGACCGCGCCCGCTGTTGCTTATCTCGATTGATCACGTGGGAAGTAAGCCGCCGGGCTACGAACACTTCACTAATATCACTTGAATCCTAAACCTTGTTATGTTAATTGTAAGCAGGTACAGCGAGCGACGTTACTCGCCCGAGTCGCGTTACTCGCCCGAGTCGCGCTACTCGCCCGAGTCGCGTTATTCGCCCGAGCCGCGGTACTCGCCCGACCCGAGCGGGTACCCCCGGGTATCCCCGCCGTTTCCGTCCGCGCGCCGCGACCGGTACTCGCCGCGCTCTAGGCGACGTTCAAGAGACAGGTAACTAATGTTTTCGTATTTAAACATTTTCTTCTACGTAGTCTTTAAAAACACTAAGAGGGACGTAATTAAATATGACGTCAATATTTATGGCCAATCGCCGGTTAAAGGTCTAGCACATTAGACCAACTCGACTTGAATACAACTCCAGCTCAATCCGTAGGAAAGCATTGAAGTTTATAGCATGTCCATTATGGTTAAATTTCCAACTTTAACTCGAAAGAACGATTAATGAGTCGAAAAGTTACCAACTCTGATCCAACCGAAAATGAAAGCTCATAATTATATCAATGCTTTCCGATAAGTTGGCTTGGTGTCGAATTCATGTAACTTGCACATACCTTAAATCGTGCAATCTATTCAACTGGCCTCACCATTTTACAAACTGACTTCATCGATCTCCAACATAAAGTTGCAGAGAATTTGAAAACATTGTCATTTGATGATATCTTGAACGTTACTTGACGATCTAGGTTCAGCGAAGGGCGTGGTTCGCGCACGCGCGTGGCGCCCGACACGGAGACCGAGTACAACTCGGACAGCCCCTCGCGCCGGCCGCGCCGCCGGTCTAGATACGCTAGAGCTAATTCCGGTACGTACTCATAATTCCGGTACTTTAAGCTACCAAAACTTTCTTTTTTCCTGTATAAATAAGTCGCGTTGTGATCGCTTAGTGAAACGCACCCCAATGTATGATATAGTTTATACTGCGGCCAGTGAAAGAATTCGTTCCTGACGGATCTCAATGAATTATATAACTTTGAAGTGGCGTTGGAGTACCTCCAATGGGATTGGGATTGGGCGTTTATTTTCCCTACAAACAAAAAAAGTCTTAATGGACATTAAGAATGGGACTTTTCGAATCTAATAGGTCTTCAGAACTAAATTAATATAGATTGGGACGCTTCATTAAAAATGCCAGTTCATAACATTTAAATAAAAGTAAAAAAGCATGCATTTTCATCCAAACTATATGTGTATACAAAATTTCAGCTCAATAAGTTGAAGATATCTGCTTCAAAATTGAATTGTAAAATGCAGCTCGAACAAATATAGTTACATACATACATACATACATACATACAAACATACATTGCAAGTTAAATAAAAGCTTTTTATAACATTCATAGATAATGAGGCATTTTCACATTTTTTTCATTTATAACAAGAATATTATATTTTCAGAACAACAACATTAACGGCATAAATTATTTTTCAGGTCGTAGCTCGGTATCAACATGCTCTTCAGAATCAGAGACCGAACGGAAATGAAACTAACGAAAGCAATTCGTTTTAGAAAATTAATTTATATGATCTTGAATGAGGCCAAACATTTTTATTTTGAGGGTAGTAATGAATCATGTATGTATTTAATTAATTACATAATGTTAATTACCTACTTGGACGGTATATAAATAAATGGTATTAATGAGTGAAACCATTTTATACTCATTAACTTTGCTTATCCCAATGTGCCTAATTCAGAATAGATATGATTGTCAGTTCGATTCTTGAAGTGGGTTCCTAGAGTGACTTGTGCAACGCACGAGTTAGAGGTAAAATTATTGTAGGCAAGTGTTATAGGGCTGTGTTTTGATAGGAATAATGTTATAAATTACATTTACACATTTGCCACAAATAAAACAAACGCTCGTAACCTTTGCTTGATATTGTGGCATCGTCATATAGCTTGTGGTAAAAGTAAGTGATCGACTGGGCTATGCACTTTAGAGTTGGATGTATCACGTTCTTATCGTTCGTTCATTACTAACGCCTTTGGACGAATGGCAAACTTCCAACTTGTGGGTTTAGCCACTTAACCAATACGGGTGGTTTCTGATGAAATTATGCTGCAGGCGGCAATATCAAGGAGAAAACATAGATAAACAGTGATGTAAGTTCCTCACTTCTCTAATTTTCGTATCAGCAACTATATGCCAATTTTGTTCCAAAATTTTCCATCCCATTTTCATATTGAAAGAATATCTTTGTTATTCCTGATAAATATTGCGACACCGAACGAACGACTATTTGACATTGCAAATAGATAAGTTAAAGTAAACAGTTATACTCCTGTTATCTTTGTTATTGTATAAACTAATATTAACTCAATATTGAGAGTAAATGCGATTACATGAGTTTCGTGTTATCTTACGTCATACATGTTATGTTAATTGCATAAAATTGATGGAAATATGTAATAGACCAAGATAATGAACAATTTTATCTGCAGCTTAACTATATTGCTCCTATACGCTGCTGTGTATGTATAAAAACTGCAATAGTTGTGAGAAAGCTGATCATTTAGATGCAATCTTATTATTTGGTGATAACGTATCACTAAGCTTTGAGCTGAATCTTCAGCTCTCCTTATCAAAAGCACGCTCAAATCTTCACGCCATCTAGAGCAGCAGTTCTTAAAAATACTGTAACTTACGGAACCCTATGTTAAATGTTATTAATGTAAATCCTACCTAAATTTATTTTAGCCGTGGAATCCACTTTGGGAAACCTTGAACTAGAGATAAGGCGACTATTTAATTCCCAACGATATTCAGCAATACGGCAAGTATGACACTGCCATTTCAGTTTTCTATTTTAAACCGCCGAATTTGTATTGTGAGTACATGATTCTGTACTTTTGTACTACTGTACTACTGTAAATGTTTTAATTCGAACTTATTATTTTCATGACATGCTATAATTATACCTAATCACACAATTCCATCTAATAACTTACTTTCATTTCTATTGTACCTGAATTTTTGTTTTATCTACTCTGTATATTTGATTTAGAAATGTTCCTATATATTTTCGTACTAACATTTCTGTTTAGCACATTTTTCTGGAAATCATACTTGTTTTTCAACAAAAAATTTTATTTAGGAGAGATGCATTTTGCTTCGGCAATTTATTATTAATGGCAATAAGGGCAGCATGGTATGAAATTATTAAATAATTGTATGAAACAATATCGTCGAGTTAAACTTAGATCAAACATCTAGTTGATAAGTATGTTTGTTCATCGACACAACACATGGGATCAATTCCAACTGATAAGATGACCTCTATCGACAACTCCAATAAGAACCTTGTTAGACTATTCCCGTATTGCTAAGTATTACTTATTAACTGCCGTTTTAAATCGACGCTAGTCATAATGAATCAAGTCACTTTTCAGAATAATTATTTTATTCATATACTAACTTGAGTCTAAATCTACAGGCAAAATTCTGTTATATGTTTTGCATTTGAAGTCATTTGGAAGATATTGTAAAAAGTAAATGGAATAAGCACATATTATGCTAGAAATACATTTATCTATCATATAGTAGAAATACAAACAAAAAACAACTTTTAATTACTGTCCTTTACTCTTTAATGTTTTTTAAAGCATCTTATACAAAGATATGACCACCTTTATGGCGCAATGAATACCAAAGGTCCTGGGTTCGATTCCCAGCGAGGAGGAAAGAAAAGAATGATGGATATTAATTTCTGTTCTTGGTCTGGGTGCGTTCTTGCCTTTGTGTGTTGTTCATGGCAGCCACGACACAGGTTATCATACCTTCCTGTGATGGTATATCGTTATTTCTTTATAGCTCAGTATTATCTGTAAAATACTACATTTTTTTATGTTTTTAAACTTTTTATAATTAAGAATGTGGCTCAAACTTCTTTTATTTCGAGTTATAATTAGCGTCGTATAAAAATGGCCTTGTATTACTGACATAATTATATCATACTGTACAACGAGAAATAATACTGAATTGTACTTATAAATACATGGTCTGTTTAGAGTTGTTTCATTCTCATTTATTTATTGAATATTAAAAATAACACAAACATCCTTGTTCACTAATTAGACATTTAATGTATTGTAATAATGTTAGGTACTATTTGAAATAAATAATTTTTATCCTAATAGATTTGTTTTATTACAAGTAGTTATTTATAAATCCTTACTTCTGTTTGAAGTAGATACATATTTCTTAGATAAATACCAGAAGTAGCTTAACTGTAAGTTTGCGCCATTGTTATTTTTATATCAACAAACAAACAAGTGTTGCGTGTGGACACACACTTAAGGGTCACTAAGTAGGTATTTCTAAGTTATTCTTGCAGTCACAAGTGTCGCGACGTCAGAAAATTTGGAAAGGGAATTGTGATTATTATCTGTAAGTAAAACAAATTACCATTTTAATTTTAAATGTGTTTTTAATGCATGCTTATAAAAAATCTACCTAATGACTAATTGATACAATGGTGGAATCATCATCAAGGTTCGACATTCCATGGCACGAAACTTCCAGGTTTGGGTGTGGATAGCTGAAAAAGATAATTTAAGAAGCATAAAAAAATTGTGTGCCTGAATACATGCGAACTTCGTACCGCCTAACAGTCGATTCTTTAATGTTTTATTTTTTTTTAATACTTATTCTGCTATTCGGGACACCTTCCCGGAACCCCTTTATGGTATGGTATTAAAGTTCAAATTGACTTTTAATTATTGTTACGAATCTTTTGTATGAGAATATAGAAAAGTGTTGTTTTTAGACATTTTCAGGCAATTTTTTTAATTTTTTCTCTCCGTAACAACCGTCCTCGTACTTTAAGGAATATTATAAAAAAAGAATTAGCGAAATCGGTTAAGCGATTCTCGAGATTTGCGCTTATCAACAAACCAGCGATTTTTATAAATAAGAATAACGGCTATTTTATAAATTGAATTGTTTTATAAAACTTCTGTTAATAATGAGTAAATTTCGGGTGCGATTGCCATAGTGGTTCTTGTGATACCTTTTAACATAGAGGATACCTTAAAAAAGAAGGTAGATCGAAAAAAATTAAGATTAAGTACCTACCTACTTGCCTGACATTTTCATGAGTTAAATTTTACCATCATAATTACGTCGGCCTTTACCTTTTTAGTGATATGATCTTCACACGCCATACGTATCCTCGCAGCAGTGGCCGGTGCATCGAGACGGAAGTCCTGTGACACACCAGCGTCTGCACGCGCTGCCCGAATAGCTTCTTTGATAGCAAAGAACGCAGAGCTTGCCAAGAACAAAGGAGGCTCTCCCACAGCCTGCAATCAAAACGATAAATTGTAAGCTTTCACAATTTTCACTATTTTATAGGCGAACATCTTGTTCTTCAAGGATAGCAACACATAGGATAGCACACTAGAACAAGGCTCTTACTAGCAGTCCCTGCCCTAGTCCTCATATCTATTCACGAACTAACCAACAAACGTTCTAACACTGTTTGCTAACAGACTAACCATCTAAGTCCCGATTTAAGCCTTATTCTGTGTCGATCACAGTTAACAGCAAACGAAGGGTGATGCTGCATGATCGTTCGTTATTTACATTCCATAAAAATAGCTTCATAGGTTGTAAAGTGAAAGAATCCATTGCTTATCAATGTTTGTATTGCTGTAACGAAACTTAAATTTTTGTGTCAGTAACTACAATAAATTGATAAACTATCTTCTACTGATAACAGTAAGAAAAGTGTTAATGGTTAGTGCACTCCAGTAATACCACACTTTAAATGATAATTAACCTATATACTTTCGAATTTTAACTTTACAAATATTCAATTTATAATGACATATTAAAAAAAACTCTAAGTATGTCCAAAAAGTTATATTAACATACCTTCGAGGAATATACTGCTCGTGGGTTCGGAGCTCCTTTTAGCAAGGAAACATTGAATTCTTGTGGGATATCTCCAAACCCAGGTATTTTATAAGCTCCTGGCCCGCGAGAATACAAGGTTCCAGTTGGAGAATAAATCATTTCCTCCATAGTAAATAATCCATATCCTTGAATAAAAGCTCCTTCAATTTGCCCAATGTCTATTGCTGGATTTATACTGTCTCCTAAATCCATTACAATATCAGTTCTTAGAACTTGATGATCGCCACTGAGACAATCGATTTCTACCTCTGTACAGCCCACGCCATAAGTGAAGTAATTGAATGCCATTCCTGAATTTGTTTTAAAGTCATAACCAATATCTGGTGTACTATAAAATCCTGTAGCAGATAAACTTACTCTAGCTACATAGGCAGCTGATACCCAATCCTCCCATTTTCCATCAGGATTTTTGTCTTTAAACGGTTGAAGTCGTTTCATTATTTTTTGACACGCTTCAAGTACAGCCATTCCATTGAGGTCTGAGCCGGCACTGGCTGCCGTAGCAGAAGTATTAGGAACTTTATCGGTTGCTGTTTCGCTTACATGAATCTTCGAAACGTCTATTCCAAGTGCTCGCGATGCTACTTGTATCATTTTTGTATGCAGACCTTGACCCATTTCAGTACCGCCATGAGATAAAAGCACTGATCCGTCGACATACACTATTAATAAAGCGCCTGCTTGATTTAATAATTTTTCTGTGAATGCTATACCGAACATGGTCGGAATTATTGCTATACCCCGCTTCCTCCAACGATGTTGCCTAAAATAAAACAAAGTAATAAATGTAATTCATACTCTTGATTAATTAATAACAATTAGGATTACCTACTTAAACATTTATCTTATTGATGACGTTTAGGTTGAGGGATATCATAATAGGGTGGAAAAAGGTTGAGAATAACCTAAAAATAATCTATAGTTTACAAATTAAGTTAATAACGAAATAATCATACTTATTGAAATGTTTTATGCTTGAACTTCTTTCCACTAAATTACTCTTCTGTACGCATTCATCCCAACATCTCTGAAGCGTGCAGTGAGTAAGAACTTGCCCGTAATGTGTTACTGAATTTTCTGTGAACAAATTCAGTTTACATATTTCTATAGGATCCTTTCCCAACTTATACGCCAGGTCTCTTATCATATTTTCGGCTCCAAACATTCCCTGAGGTCCTCCAAAGCCTCTAAAGGCAGTGTTTGAGGGTAAGTTGGTTTTACATACATAGCCAGTAACTTCAACATTGGGAATGTGGTAGGCATTTTCAAAGTGAAACATAGCCCTCTCCAGTACCTGCAAAGTAAATTTAATTACTTATTGACGTATATATTATGTATTTCACAAGACAATTTTCTGGATAATTAATTTGGTAGTTAGGTTTTTACTTACTGCCCCTGACAGATCCATGGAGTAGCCACCGTTATTGTACAGATTCACTCTCGCAGCCATTATTTTTCCTTCCTTCGTAGCTGCCACCTTATATTTCATTAAAAATGGATGTCTGGTCCCTGTCATCATCATATCTTCATCCCGGTCTAACATACATCGAACTGGTCTTTGCAATTTATGAGCAGCTAAAGCCACCGGCAATGTCATCAATATTCCACGAGATTCTTTTCCACCAAAACCACCTCCGAGTCGCTTAACTCGCGCTACAATTCTGTTTATTGGTATGTGCAATATGTGACTGACCAATTTCTGAAATGAGTTTTAAGACGAGAAATGACATTAAAGTTAAATAAGCTTTCGCTTTCAAAACGTTTTCTGAATTTAATCGAGTCATGTTAGATGTATAACTTTCTTACAGGCTTTGATTATATACACTTCATATAATCAAAGCTTACAGGTATATTAATATTAGTAGCAGATGGTTATAGGAAAAATAGAGAATTAGTTTATTATTTGTTTTTGAATTATACTTACAGCTATTTCTGAAGGATGTTGAGAAGAACAAAATATTTCCAATTCATCGTCTTCTTTTTTTGGAATTGCAAATGATGCATGTGTTTCTAAATAAAAGTGTTCTTGGCCACCAATTCTATACTCTCCTTCTACAATTATATAATTACAATCTTCAAATGCTGTTTTTACATCCCCTCTTTTTATTGTTTTTGGATACTGTTTGTAAAAAGAATTGTGTTTGATTGCATCTTCAATGGTAACTATGATGGGCTGTAATTCCTCGTATTCTATTTTCACACTACGAGCTGCTGCTTGGGCAGTTGCTTGATCTTGAGCTACTATGACTCCTATTGTTTGTCCTTGACTAATGACTTTCTCGCTCGCAAATAATTCTTCATCGTGGAAAATTGGGCCAATCATATTTTGGTCCGGTGTGAGATCTTTTGCTGAAAAGAATGCTTCAACTCCCGGGAGTTGTAGTGCTTTTTGTGGATCAACAGATATTTTAGCGTGTGCTTTTGTGCTTAAAACAAATGCTAAATACAGTTCGCCTTCTGCGAATGGCATATCATCGCAATATATTGCTTCACCAGTCGCTTGCTTATATGCAGACCTGTGAGTAATTGGTCTTCCAACTGAGTCACTTTTTAATTGTTTATCACCAACCAAATCAAAGTATTGAGAACTTTTTGGCATAGTTCCATGAAATTGCTCTGCTCCACTAATATTGTACGGTTCCACAAGATCTTCATGTAGGTAATCTTTTAACATATCTCTACTAATTGCTAAATAAGCTTTAAAAAATAAACTCATTGTCAAAGCTCGTCTGAATTGAATATTGCCACCTGGTGCTGAGGGGTCTAAGGGCATATCATTCATCAAGTTGGTATAAGTTCTCTCTAACATTTCTTCATCCCATTTTGTTCCTTCTAATAATTTACTAGCCTCAGTGGCTATTTTTGTGACAGGCGCCATACCGCCGAAAGCTATTACTATATTTTTTATAGTATTTGTATCGTTTTTGAATTCAACATTTATTGAAGCTGTGACAATGGAAATATCGTCTTCTCGGCGTTTGGCCTGTTTATAAGCCTTAATGTATTGATATTTATTTGAATAAGGTATTTCTATTGACACCAGAATTTCATCAGGTTTAACAACATTTTTTCGATAACCAGTGAAGAAAGTTTCATCCAGGAACACAAACCTATGACCACCTTCCTTACTCAGAAGATTAAGTTTTACTTTTAACGACATCAAAATTGGATTTAAATCTGATATGGGACTCCCTGTCATTATATTTCCACCCAATGCTGCTACATTTCTTATTTGTTTACCCGCAAACCAATTTAACATATCTATTATAGTTGTGAAGGTTCTAGTTTTATAGTTCGGTAGAATATCTATGTATTTTCTAAAAGTATTTTCCATATCCGTCAGTGTTACCGCTGCTCCCACAACTAAACCAGTTTCATTTTCAGTAATAGAATTCAACTCTGGTACAAAATTAGGCATAACAATTACAGGATAAATACAATGTTTAAATTTTATTTCTACACCAACCTCTGTGTTTCCGACGACAATTTTTGCATTAGGATGCTGATCTTTTAGTTTTAACATGGCATCTAGATCCGTAGGTCTATACCAAACCGTCTTTTTTCCATGAAATATTAGAAATTGATCATCGTATATAGACGATAATTTTAATTCAGGTGGAAATATCGGTTCTTGGGTTGGATCATAAGGCAAGAAGGAAGACTTATCAAAAATATATTCAGTTTCACTTTGAATCTCGTTGTTATCCTTCCTCAATTTGCAACAATCTTTTCCCATAGCGCACCCGACGTTGTCCGAGCCGTTCGAGATATTTATATTTCCATTTTTGGCATCATTTGTGACGCGTTGTGACTCCCAATCTTCAATAAATGTTTTATAACTTTCTATAATAGCTCGATAACCGGTACACCGGCATAAGTTCCCTTGAAAGGCAACTTCTAAATCAGCATATTTTATTTTCGGACAACTTCTTAATAAACTGTACATAGACATAACGATGCCTGGAGTGCAGAAGCCACACTGAGATCCGTGTGCTTTGGCAATTCTTTCTTGAACTGGATGTAGCCTTGTTTTAGTTGATCCAATGCCCTCTACCGTAGTGACTGCTAATCCATGCATTGCACACACGGGTGCTAAGCAAGCATTTACTGCTAGGTGACTGTACAGTTAAGTTAAGAATTATTAATATTAGGTACTGAAATCTATACTAAAATTATAGATGCTAAAATGTTTTATGTGGGAGCCACTATATCCAAAATAGTGAGCTATAAGTATAATTAAAATGGGTACTTTTTTAACAACAGACAGAGGTTTCAGCAGTTTTTTTCTTCCCTAGGTTTGGTAAAACTAGGTTTTCTCGGAATCTAATTGGAATTTAGTAAAAATCCAGTGGTTATAGGGTCACAGTCGCCCATAACCGTAACACCAAATGAATGACCGATGCGTTGCCCATCAGGAAGGAACGAGAACTCAAATCATAAAGATGTCACAGTTGATTCTAGAAAGTCAGCCTAAGAGGTTGGTAGGTACTCACACACTTCCATCAAGGAGAAATACCTGCTATTAAAATTTCCTATACACGACCTATAGATATAAAAAATTTCTATCGTCTTAGCATTATCCGTAACCTAGTAAAATCTACCAAAAACGGGAAACCTATCTTCAACTCAAAGTAGCCATTAATCCGATTAAAGTAAATTCAAATGAATGATTAAATACAGCAATAATACAATAATAAATATATTATGATCGGAGTTACTTGTCCTTCCTGTTTGCCTGTCTGTGATTTCAAAATAACTTTCTATGTTTTCTCAAGTGCTTATTGTTATTTAAGTAGGTATGCGATACTAAAACGCTAACAAACATTAAAAAATATCTGTCTGTCGTTCTGTTTGTCCGGGCTAATCTCTGTAACGGCTAAATCGATTTTAATGGGAATTTCAATGGGAGATTGAGTAGGTTGTAAAGCAACATACTTAATGTCCCGGAATTCCTACGGGATCGGGATTTACGCGAAAAGCTCCCACGCGAACGTCACGGGAACAGCAAGTTACAAATAGTTGTAAAGGATACACCACTTTTCTTTCTTTCCTGTTGTACTTTGAGACCATAACGGTGCAGGCGCCGCATCCTCCCTCCGCGCAGCCTAACTTGGTGCCCGTGAGACGCAGTTTCTTGCGGAGATACCATAGCAACGTCCATTCTGGATCTGGAGATGGTTCTATCACCTATAACAGAAAAAAATGTAGATAAACGTAGACAAAATAGCTAAGCTAACTCCGTTGACATTAGGTCTTTTTATTGCCAGTAAACCCGCCCTAGCTTCGCTTCGGGAAACCTGCTCCTTACATTTTAAATTTTTTAGATTTGATACGTTTAACTGACTGATATAACGTTTTTTTATTCATGAACTGATTTTAATAAAACAAAATTTTAAGTGAAGCTTACTCCGATACAATACAACTAAAAATCGCACTAAATTGGTTTAGCCATTACTGAGATTAGCAAGTACAAAGGTAGTACAAGAGACAAACAGACAAAAATTCAACCATTATTTTGTGTTCTATTGCGTTAATAAAGGACACCAATAATTTTTCACATACCTATTTAATGTATATCTTACATTGTGCAGATTATGATTAGTTACATTTTTATTATAATGTATCAATATGACCCTACGTCAGCGTCCTGACCTATGTCAGCGCTCATGACTGTCATCGGTCGAACAAAATATCCAGCCGCAGTGTTTCATAATTAAACACGAGATAGTCTGAGGACACAGTGAATAAATAAGGTTACGTCTAGAAGTGACTATCTATATGACTAAAATAACAAGAGGCAAGGGTCATTTGGCACACGTCATACCTTGTCGTCCTCCAAGTACATAGTAACTGTAGGGACCTGATGAAATAATATGTTTTTGAATAAAATTTTATTACGTACCGAGATTATTTTTTTAAGTCAGGTGTACGTTGTCAGTTTTACTTTGACCTTAATTTTGGCTGTTTAGGATAGGTTTAGATACTAGGAGAGCTCTCAAATTTACTTTTGAAGATCAACTGTTCTTTTTTGTTCCACAAGTTTTGTTAAAAGTAGATACTCTTTTAGCTAAGATTATAATAATTATGTATCACAATATTGAATTAATGTTACCTATAATGAATTAAAGATTCAACATTATTTAAATAAATACAGTCTACTTTAAATAACTAGTTTTGACGGTCAGACCAACGTTGCAATAAGAGATAAAATTCATTATGTATCTATAGAAGGTAAATAGTCAATTCTAAAATACCTAAAAGATAGGTAGCGCAGAGTAATGAAGTCTTTGTTGGTCCTTCATAACAGTTAAACATATATATTTTCACAAAAGCCTCAGAAATATTATGCGTAATTTGCGCGCTCATATGCGGTAGGGACATGTTTAGACCAAAAAGATTCTGTGACATGCTATCAAAATTAAATGTGGACAAAGTGATACGACAAGACAAACATTGTTCAAGAACAAATAAAACATGTTTGGATCAAACAGGATCGATAAATAAACCCACACTCCAGCCGTGAAGGTCATTTCTGTTTTGCATAGAAAACGTGTTATTTACTAATTTCTACAAAAGCTATAATTTGTGACTCTAATGAAAAGCACAGTCGCAATCACAATAATATGATATTTTAATAAGTTATATGCTTCGATCATCAAAATTAATGATCGAAGCATATGAATATTCAATAGGTACTTATGAATATTCAATATTCTATAGGTCCTATGAGTTGAATCGTAGTTGTATTGATGTAATGTGCACAGACCTTTTTATGATTAGTATAGGCCATTGGCCTCATAGTCTAAATAGAGCCTTTGAATTTGAACGTGTCTCAACTCTCAATGAAAGCTAGCGTGAGTACCTACCTACCACAAAATTGTATAGGCAAGTTGAATAATTATTATGCACACCTATTTTATTGTTTATGAAATTCTACAGAATATAAGTGTAGGTATGTTACGGCACTTTACGCAATTGAAGCTTAAATTTCAATTACGAAGTCAAAAATTTGTTTACCTTTAATTTCAACCACAAAGTAGATAAGTAAAATTTCAACTAAAAGAGCAGCGGCGCGTCGCATTGCAAGGCGGCTTTTCGATACAAAAAAAAATATCCAGCATTTTGAATCTTACACCTTATATATAAAGTGGAAATTTATTTGAAGTAAAAGAATCGATCGGATTGGTGGCACCGCACCACCATTCTAGAACTTCGTCCATTATTGTCTTAGGTTCCAAATACTTAATAATACCTATTTTGCGCCGAAATTCCGAACAGCGCCGCCGATCTTTGAGTGGGAATTGACCCTTAGGGGGCGTTAATAATAGGCGATGGAATACTATGGACACCTGCCAATCAGATTATTTAGTTAGTTCTATTTTTATCAGATTATAGTAATTGTAATGTCACTTTACGCTCACCAACAACGAAACCGTCCAAAACTGCAGTGCGGTCAATTCGTTCGGAACCTCGAAACGACTTTTAGAATTATTATTTATATTCCAAAATCATGTTATTTCGATTTCTTTTAAACTGTAAGAAGTACCTACCTACACTCGGGTGCAATGAAATCGCACATTTGATTTTTTTCTGCAAAATACAAATTATTTTTTTTTCTGAAAGATACATATATATTTTTTTAATATGGAATTAAAGCTGGTTTCATTACCTATCCAACGATACCATACAAGCCGTTATTACTTTACCCTACGGCCAAGAATTAATGACAACAAAAAAACCCTAAAATTAACTCCCTTAGGTTACCGTAGTTTGCCAGACTAATGCAGGTATAAAAAGGCATGTTTTGAGTAAAATGTCATCAGTTGCATTTCAACGCTCAAACTGAAAGGACGTCCAGTGACTACAGCTGCAATAATTATCGAAGAAAATGGATACTACGCCAGAAAAAGCCGCTCAAGTCGTTGCTCTAATTGAAGCAGGCCAGAACCAGAGTGCTGTAGCTCGACAGCTGAATATCAGTCGATATTCAGTTCGTCGTGTATACCAGCGCTATCGGGAGACTGGTGGCTATGAACGACGACGAGGATCTGGTCGAGCTAGAGCTACAACTCAGCGCGACAACCGATTTCTCGTAACGACGGCTTTGCGAAATCGTCGCCTGACAACCGTTGATCTTGCACATCATCTCCAAGAGGTGCGTGAAGTGGAAGTCAGTCGGTGGACGGTCAGAAGGAGACTTGCTGAAGGCGGCCTAACAGCGCATAGGCCAGCAAACGGCCCTAAATTGGCGCCAGCTCACCGCCAAGCCCGTCTTCGATTTGCACAGGAACATGTGAACTGGACAGTCGACCAATGGCGAACAGTTCTGTTCTCAGACGAGTCTAGGATGTGTCTCCATGGCAATGATGGACGAGGGCGGGTCTATAGAAGGCCTACAGAGAGATTTGCCCCGTGTTGCATCACGGAACGCGTTGCATATGGCGGTGGTTCGTGTATGTTCTGGGGTGGAATCTCTTTGGAAGCCAAAACTGAGCTTGTCTTCCTCACTGGGGCCAATATAAGGCGTCCAACAAGGGGACTAACTGCTCGGAGGTACGTCGAAGAAGTTCTCCAGGAACATGTCGTACCATTTAGCGGTTTCATTGGAGAGAACTTTCTCTTTATGCATGACAATGCAAGACCCCATACCGCTCAAATTGTAACGCAGTACCTTCAAGAGGTGAATATCAAAACAATGGTGTGGCCAGCTCGGAGTCCGGACCTTAATCCGATCGAACACGTCTGGGACAATTTAAAAAGGAAAATAAGAGACCGAAATATTGCTCCAGCTAATCTCCAGGAGCTGCAAACTGCGCTCAAGGAGGAATGGGACGCTATCCCACAAGACTCTATCAATCACTTGATAGAGTCGATGGGAAACCGGTGTCGAGCGGTAATTCAAGTAAGAGGGGGTAACACTTCGTATTAATAAAGGTATTTTTGTAAGAAAAGGGTGTTTTTTTTTTAAGCCTTCATTTCCCACACAGTTTTGTCAAGGAAACTTCTTTTAATAAAGGATGAATTTGTAATTGGTGTTTTTTTTTGGCAGTAGGATAAAGTAATAACGGCTTGTATGGTATCGTTGGATAGGTAATGAAACCAGCTTTAATTCCATATTAAAAAAATATATATGTATCTTTCAGAAAAAAAAATAATTTGTATTTTGCAGAAAAAAATCAAATGTGCGATTTCATTGCACCCGAGTGTAGTTGTGGTATTGTATAAAATCATGATTCTGGTGACTGTTTTCTTATTTTGCGACACGAAATCAAAATGTTACGGTAATGTAGGTAATGGTTGTTAATAATAATGTAGGTATTAGCACGGAATATTGTACCTACTTAGTTAGCCTATAGCTTTCCTTCAATGGACTATCCAAATTCATTCACAATCTATATGGCGGAACAACGTTCGCGGGGTCAGCTAGTAATTTCACGAAAGCAACTTCACGAAACGTTGGTAGATATATCGAAGCAAAAGAGGAAGTTTATTACAGTATTGTAAAGTACCCACACGATAAAATTACTTATTATGAATTTGAATTTAAACTTGGGGTGATATTTATTGTTTGCTATACTTCCAATCAGTTCACAAATAAAAAGTTGAAATATTTATTCCAATGTAGGTAGATCAACAAGAATCCCGAAATCCCCGAAATCCCGGTAATCGAGAGCAGTTACTAATAGATACATAATTCAATGAAATTATAATGAGATAGGTAGGAAGGTATAGTTTACTGAATCGGTAATTCAATAGAATCATGTCATTTCTAATTCTCAAAACATTTCATTAGGTAGGATGTTATCCAACATTAATCGTTAAGAGCAGTAGGAACACGTGTGCTCCGTTTTTGCCGTATTACCGCCTATATAGTTATAGGTACTTTGGATAGATATAAATTTGCTGACCCTTGTTGACCTTTACGATGCCTACATTTTATAAAAACCCCTATGCCATTATCAAGACGAGTGGAACAAAATCCGTAAGTTTAAGACATGCTCAATCGATCGTCACATTTTACTTCCAAAAAAGATTCAAACGATCTTTAGTTTTATAGCTAGACACGAATGCATCATTCGCCCTAACTGGTATCAATTACCTACACATCACTTTATTATTAATTTGTTACTGTTGTTACATTTTATGACGATTAAAATGAAATTAGACATTAAACTGCAACCTACGTAGTTAGATACGTAACGTAGGTATTTAAAATACCTTGTCATTGTAATATTAAATCTGTTGCATCACAAATAAATATAGCAGTGGTAGAACTACTTACGAATTAATAATTACCTACTGTACTATAATTACTTACTATGATTAAAAATAATAAACTTGGAGACTTACCTTTTTTCCGTTAACGAAGAAAATCAATTCCGAGCACACATTGCCATCTTCTCCGTCTCCGTTCAATAGCCCCATGGTATTTTAACAAACAGATGTATTCCGTACTAGTACGAATAATTCCTATCATAAACATATAACACTTTCGTCTGTCTTGCACAGACGCTCCAATATCACTGGGCTGGAGTGGATGTGAGGAGTATAACACGATAACTTGTGACGACTGCGTCAGCGCATTTAATCGCATAAAGGCCATAAAGTATGTCGCCATATACAAGATGTATCCACTTTATCAATCGGTTATCTCCCACTTCTTTTCTCAACGAACAATAAAACGTATTACGCAGCGACTTAGGTACATCAATTTGACTGTGTGATGTTGTAAACATTATGGAATCAAATAAGTAGATAAATAATAGGTACTTAGATTACTACTAGGTGTAAGTAAAAATTAGTTAGGCAAATTTTGCCAGCTAAACTGACGAGCCTTAATACGCATTCTACGACTAAGTACGACTAAATAATCATGTATCTGCAATAAATGCCCGCTTAAAAATTGTAAACTACTTATACTTTTATACTTATAAAGGTAGATACTACTTATTTACCACGTTTGTATAAAATTTATTTGATTATATATGCGTTTATTATTATCATGGTCACGGCGAGACTGCGGTGGCGGGATACAGTGACCATGATGCATGCAACTGGGTCGAAATATCGGTCAAACAATTCAAAGTCGTGAGTACCCGTTCATATTAAAAAACTTTATTTCTATTAATATTTTATTTATTTCTATTTATAATATATTTAAGTTACGACAATAGAACAAAAGATTCCGAAAACATTTACATGGTACAAATGTCCATACGGTGGTATGGAATGATATTATAATTATTTGACTGTTAGATTAAGAAAATCACATAATTATGACATATGAAAATACTTCTTATGATAGGTAATAATATATCTTTTAAGCTTTTGATTTAATTAATATCTAAAGAACGTCGAAATCTTCCTTAAAATTCCTATGGTACATCCTGTAGTACTGTAACTGTAACAGCTGAAATTAGGTATGCAGGCGAATATTATAGAAACGAGAAAAAATATGAAGTCTATAATTTTTTACTCCAATAATATTTTTTATTATTACTAACAGAATAATAAGTTATAAAGTTTTTAAATATTTTAATACATGTTTTTGGGTTTTGTAATAAAAGTGTGAAATGTTAGTGAAATATAATTATAATATCATAGATCGATAGGTAGGTAACATAGATAGGGAACACGGCCAACGGCTTACAATATTCAGATTCAGTTATTTTCCGGTACAAATAACTAATCACGACACGACGTTCCAGGGCAATCCATTCTTCGTAATTGTTGGTTTAACCTAACGACAAAAATACATAATATAAATATTGTTATGAACTAAAGTATTTACTTATGCTAGACAACTATGTAAGTAAGCGAAACTTGGTTATGTAGTTGAGAAGCATTAAAATTCTTTATGGGAGACTTCTAGAGACTTCGAGATTCTTTATAAGATAGTAATAGATTCGTTTGATTTGATTACCGACGTCGTTAAATTAGCGTTACAAACAATAACTGAGCCCCCACTGCCGATACTACTTTTGATATTAATATTGATATTCATACAAACTGCGATACGAGGAATACTATTGCACGGGTATGAGTGTGTAAACCTTTGTTTATTAATTAATAGTTGAAATCAAAGATGTCTTAGTTCTTTTCCATAAGAAAGTAGATATAAATATAAATACCTCCTCTGTAATATGATCCTCGCAAGCCATCCTAATGCGTGCACAAGTTGCTGGGACATCCAACACGAAGTCAGGAGATACTACTGCGTCCACACGTGCAGATTTGATGGCTTCCTTTATTGCGAAGAATACTGATGCAGCTAAAAAAAGCGGAGGTTCTCCGACAGCCTGGAATCAAAAGATAAAATTTATTATAATAATTAAAACAAGGAAACGCGAAACTTAAAGATAATCAAAATTTGAATAATTCTCTATTGAATTCGAAATCTCAACTACCTTTGAGGAATATACCGCGCGGGGATTTGGTGCTCCTTTTAATAGCGAAACATTGAATTCCTTGGGAATATCAGAAAACCCTGGGATTTTATAAGTGCCAGGTCCTCGAGAAAGCACTTCACCTTGTGGCGAAAACAACATCTCTTCTAGAGTATAATAACCATATCCTTGCATAAAAGCTCCTTCGATTTGTCCAATGTCTATCGCTGGATTTAAACTTTCACCAACATCCATTACGATGTCTGTTTTAATTACTTGATGGTCCCCAGTTAAGCAATCAATGATAACTTCAGAACATGCAACACCGTAAGTAAAATATTCAAATAGATTTCCTGTGTTGGTTTCAGCATTATATTCTATTTTCGGTGCAGCATAAAAGCCGGTTGCAGAGAGGCTTACTCGATCTAAATATGCTGCTAAGACCCAGTCTTCCCATGAGCCATCTGGTTTAGTTTCCTTGTACGGTTTCAATCTCTCATTTAACGTATCACATGCGTTCATAACAGCCATTCCGTATAAATCTGAACTAATGCTTGCCGCTGTGGGAGAGCTATTAGGTACTTTGTCTGTTGACATTTCGCTTATATGAATTTTGCTAACATCAATATCCAAAGCCTTTGATGCGACTTGAATCATTTTAGTAAAAAGCCCTTGCCCCATTTCTATTCCACCAATCGATATCAGAACTGAGCCATCGCTGTAAATTAGTATAAGTGCTCCTCCTTGCATTAATACGTCTATTTGGAAAGAAATACCGTATTTTGTTGGTACTAATGCAATTCCTTTTTTCTTCCATCGATTGCACCTGAAACCAGCAGTGTATTTTGTAATTACGGATTAATAATTTTTCAAAAATAAATTGCTAAGTCCCTACATACATAATAAAACCATTTTATAGAAGGAGTTTTGCTAAAATGTATCGTTTTTCGAAATGTAAGTACCTAACATCTTAGCTCTCGATATACTGATGACCTTGGAACTAATCTCGTATCTAAACGTTGTTAGTATAAAAAAACGTCAATGTTTATTTCGCGTGTTTAAAATTATTTATTAATTATATTGGAGATACATATTTCGTAATGTAGGTATATCAAATTTATTGTAAAACACATTATAATGTTAACGATCAGTGACAGTGGCGCTGCATGCGGATTAGGTGTCCTGGGTCGAATCCCGGTCGAAGCAAACATTTTTGTCTGATATCTGATCTCAGACTTGGATGAATGCGTTACCTATTAAATTTGTTATTTATAAAAAGAAGGCTTCTTAATCCTAGTGCTATACAAACGAGTGTTTTACAAAAAAATAATTAGGTAGGTATACAGAAAATTTATTATGAAATTATTTACCAACTTTACGACAATACCTTACGTTACAGGTGATATCATCAGACTGCTTCGTTGCTATTTTTATGATATCATGTTTACCTATTCTTTGCACAGAAATCACATTACACCTAATAACTCTACGTTTTGAGTTACAATCATGATAACTTTATCTCTGGAGTTTCTTGATATTTACAATGAATACTTTCCTAAACGTCAGGTGTAAGTTACAGATCTTTGATTATTATATAATCAAAGTTACAGATAAAATAATGCATACTTATTGAAATCCCAAACTGCTTTCTTCCTTTGCCAGTAATTGCACATATCAATACATTCATTCCAACATCGTTGTAATGTACAATAAGTAAGAGTTTGGTTATAATGAGTTAATTGTCCTTCTTGATAAAGGTTGATAGTCGCAATCTGTTCATACTGTTTACCCAGTACTTCTGCTATATTTCTCATCATTACCTCTGCTACTAACATTGCTTTGGGCGCACCAAATCCTCTGAACGCCGTATTTGATGGCATATTTGTTTTACAGATATAACCAATCACTTCTACATTGGGAATAAAGTAACAGTTGTCGACGTGAGCTACTGCTCTTTCCATCATCTGAAAAAAGGAAACATTATTATTGAAGCAACAACCTTAATTAAAAATATCTCGTAAAAATACATTAGATTTTTTTAACTCACAGCACAAGTTATATCCAAAGAGTACCCTCCGTTGATATAAATTTCAAACACAGCACCAATTACTTTTCCATCATTATTAAAAGCAGCTTTGTATTTTATTAGACAGGGATGTCTATAACCTGATACTTGCATGTCTTCGTCTCTATCAAGGACTGCCCGAATAGGCTTTTTAAGTTTATAAGCTGCGATTGCAACAGGCAAAGCTAGAATTGACGCTCTAGATTCCTTTCCGCCAAAACCACCTCCAACTCTTTTAACCTTAGCTATTACTTTGTGTCTCGGAATATGTAGCGCCTCTGCGGCTATTTGCTGAAAAAATATTTTGATGTAACCTATATATATAATACATATATGTTGTTATACATAATTTTTAATAAATATTCACTATTGTACAGCAAATAAAAATGGTTTAACATGTGTTTATATGTATTTCCTGTCCATTCTCGTAAGAAAAACCTAAGCAATACGGAGTACAAGCATAACAGTTCACTATTAAGAGTTTAAAGTAGACTTACAGCAATTTCAGCAGGATGTTGCGTTGTACTAATAATTTCTAATTCGTCTTCTTTTGAAATGGCAAATGCTGATATTGTTTCTAAGTAAAAATGTTCTTGAGCTCCAGTCCTTATGTAGCCCTCGATTACATGATGTGCACTAGAGAATGCTTTTTTAACATCTCCCTTCACAAGTTTCCTTGGAACGTCGGTAAAAAAAGATTTTTGTTTGATTGCATCCTCAATGGTTACTATTACGGGATGTAATTTTTCGTAAGTTACAGCAACTAAATCTTTAGCTTTTCTAGCAACACTTTCTGATCTGGCAATTATTGCACCAATAACGCAAGCTCTGCTGGTCACTACATTTCTAGAAAAGATTTCCTCATCCTTAAGTATCGGCCCCATTTTGTTGCAATCATCTGGTAAATCAGAAGCTGACAAAAATGCCTCTACGCCTGGTAATAATAAAGCTCTACTTGGATCAACAGTCACAATCTTTGCATGTGGCTCTGTACTAAATACTAAGGATAAAAATAATTCTCCTTCTACTACTGGAACATCATCGCAATAAATTGCTTCGCCAGTAGCTTGTTTCAATGCTGACACGTGTGGTATTGGTAAACCAATTGAATCGTAAATACTTCTGTTATTATTTTTAACTTCAAAATATTGAGAACTTTCTGGTTCTGTTTTTGGTAAATCAGAGGATGCACATAATTCGTTGACTTTCAATTCATTATGATTAACAGCAGTTGTTTGTAATACATAAAGATGAAATTTGAAATATAAACTCAAGCTTAGCGATTTTCTATAATCGGGCATGCCACCTGGTGATGATATATCTAACTCCAATTCTTCAGAAAGAGACTTCAAAAGCAATTCCAATGTACCTTCATCCCACTTGCGGCCTTTTAATAGCTCGGATGAGTTTTTTGCGCATATCGTTGTAGATGCCATACCACCAAAACAAAGTTTAGCATCTTCTACTACATTAGAATTTTCTTTAAATCTAACGTTGAACGCAGCTGTAACTATGGATATATCGTCATCTCGCCGTCTTGCTTGTTTATACGCTTTAAAATACTGTTTGTTTTCGGTAAACGGAACTTCAATAGCTACTACAATCTCATCATTTCTAAGTGAAACTTTCCTGTATGCTTCAAAAAAATTACTGTCTATGTTTACTTGTCGTTGTCCACCTTTAGAACTAGCTACGGTAAGAATTGCTGAACATGCCATTAAAATTGGATTTAAATCAGATATGGGACTTGCTGTAATTATATTTCCTGCTAAAGAAGCCACGTTACGAACTTGAGTCCCAGCAAACCAATGAAGCATATTTTCAATTTCCAAAAATATTTTCCCTCTCTCATTACCATCCTGTGATTGGTCACGCAAGAAATGACGTAAATCTGAAAGAGAAACAGCAGCGCCTATTCTGATTCCAATATCCGTTACGCTCATTGTGTTCATTTCTTCAATTAGGGACGGAGATAGTAAGATTGGGTATATTCGTTTCTTAAACTTCATTTCAATACCAATTTCAGTGTTACCTACGATCACCTTGCTGTCTGGAAATTCAGATTTTAATAAAAGTAATTCCTTAAGAGTTTTAGGTCGAACCCAAATAACATTTTCGCCTTTATAAATAGTGCAACTATTTCTATATTGTTGGTTTAGAATTAATTCTGGAGGGAAAATTGGTTCTTGGGTAGGACAATATGGCTGGAATGCTGATTTTACAAACAATACTCCTTCATTATTACTACCTTCTTTCTTCAATCGACAACAATCATTGCCCATCACGCACGTGTCCTGACCTTTATTACCACTTCCAGTCCATGCGTCAATAAATGTCTTAAATCCTTCAATGATTGGCCTATAACCAGTGCATCTACAAAGATTACCTTGTAAGGCTGTTTCGATATCAACATAGCCGATTTGAGACTTATTTCTAAGCAAGGCATACATCGACATGACGATTCCTGGGGTGCAGAAACCACACTGTGATCCGTGGGCTTTAGCTATTCTTTCTTGAACTGGGTGTAACTTTTGCTGAGCAGATCCAATGCCTTCTACTGTAGTTACTGCCAACCCATGCATAGCGCATACGGGGATTAGACATGCGTTCACTGCTATATGTCTGATACATTTAGATGTAATATTATTAGAAAGCAAGCAGTGATAGCCGTGTGGTTGAACGTTGGACTGCCGAACCGGAGGTTCCGGGTTCAAACCCCGCACGCACCACTAATTTTCAAAAATTATGTGCGTATTAAAATTTAATTATCACTTGCTTCGGTGAAGGAAAACATCGTGAGGAAACCTACACACCTGAGAGTTCTCCATAATGTTCTCAAAGGTGTGTGAAGTCCGCCAATCCGCACTTGGCCAGCGTGGTGGACTATGGCCTATACCCCTCTCATTGTGAGAGGAGACCCGTGCCCAGCAGTGGGACAGTTATGGGTTGTGATGATGATGATGATTATTAGAAATAACTTACCAGACTTTGCCCCGTTCCCACTTATGCCCCTCAATATATATATTAGGTAGTATTATATAATTTATTAATAAAGTTAATCTTAGTTTCTATTTCGAGTTATCGACAAAGATTACAACTAGGGACTTGGTCAAAAGTCAGTCAAAATCTTCAATAGGCTGCGCAGGACACTAACGATAAATTAACGATTAGTTAAGTGTCGTTAAAATCATAATCTTACTTCGATAGATACGTTAAAATCGTATCTATTGCGTAACTATTACGTAAAAACAATTTATTTTATTCATTTCCATAGTACCTACTACCTACATACCTATTCGTAACATTCTAATTGCAACAAAGCTTAGTGACAAAAATATTAGATGACTAGGAACCTACTTATCCTACCTAATAACAAAATTAAATGCTGATATTATTCGATATAAACTGTGGATTTTACTTATTAAAACGTAAGTACAGCTTGTAGAGTTGTTTCAAACATATTTGTAAAAGGATACTTTATTGCCTCATCTTCGCTGAGGTAATAGGAAACCATGACAGTACACGCTCCACAGCCACCTTCTCCGCAACCATATTTCGTACCTGTCAAATGGAGTTTCTTGCGCAAGTACCATAGTAACGACCATTCAGGATCAGGGTTTGGTTCGATCACCTGAAAATTATAACACAACAAGTTAGTCTCACTCAAACAATAAAATCAATATTTTTCATCATTGTTATAAAACTACAATATTGTAAATACGACACCAAGGTGTAAAAATTCAAACGTTTTTCTATCTAGAATAGGTATATTACAAACCAATTCCTCATTACGGAGCTATCTATAGGATACAGATTTCCTCGAAATATTTTTCTCGACCTAAATATTCCATATCTAATTTTAATCCACATCGTTTTCCATCACTAGTAAGTACCTACTCGTGCGGATTCGAACCCAGATCCCAATGCGAGCGCCATCAAGAATCTTCACTTTGTTGCTTAACTAAATATCAATACATAAACAAATATTTAGTCAGTTTAAAAACATACCTTTTTACCGTTGACAAAAAATACTAACTCAGTATGTACGACATCAGACATCAATCGTAGAATTTTGTCCATGTTTGTTCAAGGTTAACAGATGTTAAATAAATAATTTAATTGAGTAAATTATTAATAAACACATGACAGATCACTTGTGTTTCCGTGGCGAATGTCGCCGGTTAACTGGAACAAACCAAGTAGTACGTAAGATTATTTATTAGCCTGCCTGCGCTGAGTGCGCTGCCAGCCACTTCGAAGCAGGCGTGTGCGAAAGCGAAAATACTTCAATACATTGAACGTTAATTATGTTGCATTGTACATTCATACGCTAAGGACTTTGAAGGGTGAAATACAACATTAACTTGCGGTTTACCACTTGGCATTTTCAACAAACGATACTATATTTTGTAGAATACAAATCTAATAGGTAGGTACGTTGGTACTTCCAGATTAAAGAAATATATCGAGGGACATTGTCGATGTCGAGGGACCAAGATTTCGACACCATTAGTAACTTACTTTCCGTAAAATATTCCATTTGAGATATTTTTACAATAACGTAGGTACCACTAGAGTGCTATACAATTTTAACAACGTGGCTTCCTTCGAGAATCGTACTTAGGTAGTTATTTTGTTTTTATCTCAATGTTGTTGATTTATCGTTCTTTGTTAACAATTAAACAAAAATAACGATAAAATAAAAAGATTCTAGGTATCGCGTAAAAACAAAGTCGTTTTGCATTTAATTATAATGATATAATTAAATTTAATGATAATGTTATAATTAAAATTTATTAAGATATTTAATAATGTAGGTTCTTAACTAATTGTAGCGAAATTTAAAAAAAAAACCTTAATAATAGATAAACCTGAAAATAATATAATGACGTCACTGGAATTGAACAAACTGGAACAAGTTACATAATGATGTTTTCTACCGCCACGCCACTCCTATCTTTAATATAAATCTCCTGTCACGATGTTTGTACGAGATGGATTCCTAAACTACTTAACCGATTTTAAATTAAATTGGCATTGGCACACCTTGAGCAGTCTGGTCCAACTTGAGATATAGGATAGTTTTTATATATTATTTTAATTGCAAATGAAATGTTTACTAAACAAAAATAGTGTTCATTTTGTTTAGTTTTATGAATTCCTCATAGATGGCGCTGTTGGTTGATTCGTCAATAAAAGCATTCGTTTGACAACTAGGTTGCGAAGACACCCGGTAGATGGCGTTGTTAATCTATTATTATAACTGAGCCACAGCAACAGCAACGCGTGGTTGGGACAGCTAGTTACATATCTCCTTTAGCTACATCTGGCAACTCAAGTTACATTTCATACGATTCATTTACGTCAAATGTAATTCGTCGACATACTAAAATAACATAAATATAATAGGTATAATTTGCGCCTCGTCTCTCCAAGCGAGTTCGCTTTCGATGAAGGCTTCAAGGCCATTAGGGCCAAAGCCATCCCCAAGGCGGTGTTTAGTGGGTAGGGTAGGCATGAGGAAGGCATGAGGCTTCATAATCGTGAGTCCCACATAACCAATGCAGACGGCTGCGTTTGTATGCATGAGCATTCACCGCCTCCCTCGCGTGAAGGTGTCCATAAGCAATTGCTTGGACGCAAAAAAACATAATGTAAAATAAAGCCAATAGTAAAATAGGCTAATTAGATACCCTTATAATTAGCAGATACCGCCAGCATTAAGGACTTCGCACATTGACCAACTAACTTACACCCGTCACCGACTCTTCGACAAAACTAAAACTCAATTATGAGCTTTATATCTTGTTGCACCAGGTTGAATTTCGAACGTATACTTACTTGAAATATGTGTACTACTCATTGCACACCCATGAGTCGGAGTCAGAGTTGTCGTTTAGTCGGCGACTCGACGTAGAGTTGGTGTAATGTGCGCAGTCCTTTAAACTACAAAGCAAGCCCAGCGACTTTCCAAGACTGAACTGGACAACTGCCGGGTTATCAGGGTGCTCCACGAGCAGGGAACCTTTGATTCAAAGACGGATGGATGGACCCTCCAAAATTAGTAATGTTGCATTTACATTTTGCCGATATTTTGTAGGGTCCATTCCCCCTATCACTAGTACCACAAAGTAGATAAGTAACTAGTACAGAACAGACATAACGTAAGTTCAAAAGCTCGGTAATAATTTGCACTGAAAAGTCGCTGCGTGCCGCATGTCTTTTATTGGATTCTTATTCGTGCGCTACCGCCAATATTATGCAAAAGGATATCGGCCTAATGAGATGAGAGAGAAAAGGATCTGCAGGTATCTTCCATTATGTAGTTGGCAAGAGATGGTTGGTTCATCCAGTGTACATTATACCATAGAACAATATTATGATATATTTTTTAAATAATTTTGCTGCTGTGAAGCATGTTCAACAGTTACATGTTTCATAGTACACGCTACACGTAAAGCCGTCGGTCCCGGACCCGGATGTTATCGTTAGATAGTAGTTTTTCCGACACTGGAGTTCGCCACTAACCTCCACCAATCCGCACTGGAGCAGAGTGGTGGAGTAAGCTCTCGGCCTCCGTCATGCGGAAACTCATGCCCTGTATTTAGATTTAAAACCAAAGGTTAATAATTTTTGGTCCAGCAAGGACAGAAAAAGATTAAATATTTACATGATTTATTACATAACAAAAACTTGCATTTAAAAAGCAACTATGTATATTATTTACTATAACATTTTTCATAATACCTAAACAAATTCTAATAGTTACATTATTGTACAAAACAAATAAGCTTTATCGAGGAAATGATTCAAGCTGATTTCAACACGCCTCTCTGTTCTAATTCCTTTTCAACAGCGGTACCTTCGTATCTAATCTTGTCCTTCAGTGATTCTTGTAACAACTGAGCATCAAACTTTTGCCTGGACCACTGTACCCGACAGTATGACCAATAAACCAATGTAGATATACTAAAGGCCCCAACTCCTATATGCTGGGAAAGCATTGGCTTTGAAGTTTTGAGGAATGCTGCAAAACCAACACCAATTCCTGTACTTATTCCGTACATAAAGCTTTCACGGAAACAAGGTATTTTTGATAAGTCACGACCAAAAATGACCAGGCCCTGAAACAATTTTTTTAATGATATTGACTGAAAAATATTACTAGTCTACTCAGACAAAATTATTTTAAAACAAAATAATTACGAATTAAATTTTAAGTACATATACCCAATAAACAGCAAGAAGTCTGTAAACAGCACGAAGAGTATTGCACCACATCGCTTGATGAAAGAATCAACGATGAAAGAAGCGAACTGGCTTCTTACTTCTTACCAAAACATATCAAAATGAAATTCAGGGCGCTCAGAGCTAGCCAGGCAAGCATAGGTACTTTACCATTGCAGTGCATTAGGCCCATCGTTAATAGACTGGAGCCCGGCGACCGTTAGTTAGCAGGTTATACAAGCAAGAGATCAGCTTGTAACCTACACTAGAATGGATAAAAGCAGTTCCAAGATATGATATTTTTTATTATATTTTTTTCACATTAGTACCTTTCTTTACCTTTGGTTCATCGTCATCCTCCTCTAACATACTCTTCACAACTGTATCCATTTTAATAAAAGAGCAGTATCTATATGAAGTTCTATTTATTGTGATAAATAAAGTTAAATAATTTACACCAAGCACAAGACGCACACACAAGTATGTGATGTGATGTGATGACTGTGATGTGAATGTGAAGTATGTGACATGACATGTGTTGAATTGTGTTATTTGTGTTGCTGTTGACAGGCAGGACAGCTGACACGCTGACAGGTATAATTATCACAAATCTGACAGTTCAATCTGACAGTGATAGTGACGTCACATTCACAATGGGCGCATTCCACTTAGCTACCTATCACAACGCTCAAAATATTTGTTTATTCGTTCCACTTAGCACTCACGGTCGTTTTGGTCGCGGCGAACGTCCATTCGACGAATTTCGCGGCGTCTATAGTGACGTCATTATTTTCGCTCACGCCTAGCTCTCATCGACTCATCTGAAAACGTGGGTCTTGACTGACGTGACTACTTAGACGCGCTTTTCAAACATGTAATATGGCGACAAAATAAATATTTTATTATTATGATTCCGAAAAAAAGGTCATGTAATAAATAGTTTCTTAAACATTATTGCGATGCATCCACAAATATCCAATATCCACCTGTTGCCGTAAAAGAAATTTTTAAGATTTTTAAACATTAATGTTTTGTTAATGTGTTTGTCTCTTTTTCGTTTCCATTTCATTTCATTTGCGCGTCATTTCCGTTTCAACGAATTTCAAATCACAACGATAATATAGAAGTTATCACTTCAATAAGCAAAATTTGTTTCGTTCACAACTGACGTTGGGCCGATACAGGCTAATAGCCTGTACGCAAAATGGTTTCGCCTATCTATCTCGCTATAACATTCTATGTTCGTTCTCTTTTGCATTGCCAATCTAGCTCTAATATAATAAATCTATGCCTTTTTCTGTAGAAAAAGAGTTCTATTGAGCGTTTTAGTCGCTTAGGTACTGGAGTGCCCAGAGTTTATTTTATGTACAGACTATAATGATCATTATTCTGCTGCTTGGCAATAATTTCTGAAACAACATAGAAAATGTTATTATTTATTTAAAAAGACATGTTGATGTACAAAGGCATTCAATAATATTCAGAAATCAGAACTTTTATTTTTCGAGTGTGTGATTGGTGAAAAATGTCCCAAATCAACCCACCTCCTTTTTATTTACACTAGCTTTGTAATTACCTACTTAGGTACCTAGGGATGTTTTCTTATCAAAGAATCAGTCGTAGTTTATTTAGTCTATATCACAGGCTGAATAGATGATATCTAAGGTGACCTAAAATCTAAATCTTCGCAAACAAAAAAAATAGGCATGTCATCTCATCTGTCATTAATGTCATTTTGACATTTTAGTGAAATTTAGTGTCTCATTTTTCAGGACAGAGAGTGAGAGGCACAATTTCTTTTATCAATAATTCAATAGCAAGGCAATACTACAGGATTGATTACAAGAACTAGAATAACGAGTAGGTAGTACACCTACTTACTATAATTATGTCCATTTAAAGTATCTGTTAGATTCTGAGAATTTAATATTTTCGATTGTTTTATTGATCAGGAGTGTGTGTGATATAATATTAATTAACTGAACAAGTTATCGCATTAAGTTAAATACAAATTGTTAAAATAGTACATTGTGTACTTGTGTAGTATATTTTTGTGGATTCTTGTTCGGGGTTATCGAGTTCCAGATTGAAGAATACGATAATATATTCTGCAGTGTTTTATGACAGGTCAGTTTTAGATTTACCTACATATTTACTGATTTATATACTTACTAAAAGTTAGTTTCTTAGACATATGAAGGATTTTACTGTAGTTCTCCATATTCATATTCAATAATCATATTCAATTCTCCATATTCTAGTTAAAAATTAATAGATAATATATGTTATGTTTTAAGAAAATAAACTTCAGAATGTTTAAAAATTAAACTTTTTTCCATTTAATCTTTAAAATCACAAAACAGATAATAGATATTTGAAGGTTGCAGTTGATAAAACACCAGTTCAATATTATTTCTTCATTGTAAATATAATGACCATATTAAAAAACCTTGTAGCACATATGAAACACATATTTAATTCCTCTGTGTAAAAAATGTTGTTTGACTAAAATTGCACATTTAATAAAATAACAAAAATTTAATTACTTAGTAAATACAAATTTTTCATCTCAATTTCTTTTCTACTCTTGTACAACTTGGTGGTGCTTTTTGATCGAACATCCAATCACAGCAAGTGGACTTCGATGATTGCATTGATCATAATAATGAAAGTATGAATATCATAAGGTCAAGCTAGTATCTTCCCTTTCACTGGAAAGTGTTAGGACCATAATCTATCAAATGGGCAGGTGCATTGGACTGGCAGACTTCAGTAGTATTTGAAAACATTATTTTGAACTTTTAGGTATCCAAGTTTTCTCATTATCTTTTCTTTCTAAAGTAGTAGTTGCTAATAAAATCAAACTTCCAAATGTTTAAATCTTAGCAGCTATCTTGCCGTAATTTTTGGTTGTTATCAAAGTAATTAACCTAAGAGATGATCAAATGGACGAAAAAAGTGTAATGTTGGAAATTTAAGTCATAACTCACTGAATGTAAACTTTTAACTTTACACCAATGTTAAGCATAAAAGAGCAAGTCATGAAAATTTGAAAGATCTTGAAAATGTACATTGAAATTGTAGTATCTACATTTTTTTAGAAATTTTTAATGTTGTTCAGGTCGTAAATTCATAAAAATTCACAAATTTGAAAACCACGTACATAAATAACATAGATACCTACATAACATTAATTGTTTTATATAAAATTTACCAAGGTGCCTTGGCAGGAGTAATTTCATCTCAAATTCAAGAGAAAGCAAGGATGCTTCTCTGTGATTCATAAGTTCATAACATATTATGACTCATGTTTGAGATGTGGGTGCAAGCAAGCCATAATTATCTACGAAACAAAGAATGCTAGGCTAACCATCATAAATTATAATGCATTACAATTTTATTCGAGAAATTTGATCACATTTGATTGATTTACAGTATACAAAACTAGTTTTTGCTCGAGGCTTTTCCGGACTGGTAACATATTATAGGAATAAAAACTTTCCTTTTTCCTTTCTCAAGTTTTGAACTATCTCCATACAAAACATCCAAGTCGGTACAGCAGATTAAGCGATATAAGGTAGCAGACAGACAGAAAGAAAGACAAAGTTAGTTTAGCATTTATAATATTAGTAGGGATAATACAAGTTGTTACAAACAGCTGGCACCGCCTCCGCCGGCTAACGTGAAGGCTATGCCGCCAAGTCACTGCTGACCTTCATCTGCCTTTGCTACTTGTATTGTAATTGCATTAATGATCATTGATTCGCAAATTCCTTACAAATACGTATTCTTGAATCTTTGCGCCTCACTACTACTCATTGTTCACTATAAAGGCGATTTATGGCCGTTTTTTCTGGAATGTTGCCAAATACCGCCTGGTATTGCCAAACGGCCGCTAACAGACGTCATTTGCAAACTGGTATTTGACTATAATTTACATTTGTTATAGTCCTACCAATTTTGACCGCATTTATAATTTGACTCGAAACCTGTTTGAAGTCTTGATTTTCTGATGAGCTTCGACCATTAATTAATCCGTTGACGACCGTCAATGTCCGAGAGCGTTAGCATGTAATTAAATGATGGCTAGTTAAAAAAGCTAGGAGTATAATAATTATTTATAGATGCTACCCAATAAAGTTTTCATATTACAAACCTTAATGATGATAATAACATCGGTTTCATTTCATTTTTCCTAGTCGTAAGTTCCACAGGATTTTTAAATTGCACATCTTGCACTTATTAGACGAATACACACGATAGTGTGAGCCGATATTTTTACTTAGGTTTCCATGTAAAAATGTTAATCTATGTTTTTCCAATATTGTGGGTGTGCTATTTTCGGATAAACGGAGAGCGGATGCGGAATTATTTTCGTTTTCAAAATAATTTAATTATTTGCCAAATACAAATGAATTACATGCTTAGATTTCATTAATTTTAGTTGCTGGACAGTAGCTTACACTCGGTCAACGGAAACTCATTTTGAAACCTCGAAAGTAACTATAGATGGCCATGTAAACTATAGATAACTCGGCCAGTACTTTTTCCCTGAAAAACATTTTTCCCTACTTATATGAAACCTATATTTAGTAAGTACCGTTATTTCGGGTATATCGATATTGTTGAAACCTTTAAATTTTACCACACTTCTGAGAGCAGATAGATGTATATCAAAAAGCAACTTGCGCGCAACACACTTGTTTGCTTCTCATACTGGCATGTTATCTTCTATTTGTTGTAGATAAACAACATTAATGTGACCGCGTATAAACTACATATTTTCATGTATCTTTAGACGTGTATGTTACAAACACCTAACCTTAGAGTATATATGTATAATACTCTAAGCACCTAACATTATTATTTTTACTGCCTGCCTACATTAAACGGTATTTTTTATTTGTTATAGAATCTTTATACAATATAATTACACACAGTCATACAGGCCGTAGCATGTTTGTCAAATTTTTTTTATATAGGTAGGTAATTAATATAAAATATAGTTACACACTTATAGCCCCATGCTAGGATTCTGTGTCATAATATTGACGACATACAAAGACAAGAACACGCACTCTGACCGAGAACAGAAATTGAAACCCATTAGTCAAAACGCTTCGCAGGGAATCGATCCCAGGATCCTTCGAACGGCAGTTCGGCATTGTAAACATTGCGCCATATGTGACCATTGTATGACCCATATTAAATACTTTTGTTTTCTACATATTTTGAAACTTGTCGTGAGCAATCTGACCTAAACTTGGTCATCATTGCCCTGTGTCCATACGTTTTCAGACGATTTCTTATCAGGAATTTATGCTGAATTAATTGTATTAATTCAATCTGACTTCAGAATCGACGAGGCAATGGGGTGGCGAGAAATAAGTTCGTTCAATATGATTCAAGTCTTACTTTACGTCTTACGGTGCGGTACCTATTCATAATTATACTTATTTTACCAACCTAGGAAAATGTAAAAAAATATACCAAAAAATAATTTATGTGGTAATTTATATGACTTACACTGATTACTTTGTCTGTTAGTCATCCGAAATCGGATTAGTTATCCAAGCTGATGAAGTGACACCAATATTGATAAGACTTTTGATAAGGATATTGTTAATGTTCTTAATTATTTTGGCATTGGTAAACGATTACTTATTAAAACATTGCCCTACTTCAATTTATTGCGTACTAAAAAGTAGCTATACCTTTTTGTATGTTTTTTTATTGTAAAGACTTTAGCGATGACTTGCTAACGAAAATTATTATTACTTACTATTGCGAGAGTGTATCGATCCCAGGTCGGTGCTGACGTCAACTAAACTTCCTTAATTGTAATTCAAAGAAGGCTCTGGATTCTCGCGCGGTTTACGTAGGATTACATTTACGGTGTAGGGGCGTTAGACGCCCCATCTTAAGTCCAAATAATAAATAGGCTTTTACTAAATTAAGCAATGTGCTCACCATCTTTAGACTTCATCGCCACCATCGCCGCCATCACCAGGTCCAGGGATTGTTGTGACGTATTAACTTATTTTCATGTCAAAAAAACAAACAATACCCTCTCCTCGTGATGCACCCTGTTGACCAACGGAGGTGGCAATAATACCATATTCTTTTTCAGGAGGTCAATGAGCTCTGTACCACATTGTTCCCGATGTTATTCGCTCCTGTACAGTTATTTACCTGCCTACTAATCTTAAATGTTCGAAATAAAATCATGATAGACTGCTAACTTAGCAATCGTGTTAAGACAAAATCTTAAGGAGAACCGTATTGCACTAACATTTTTCTTCTGAAAATAAACTTGAGAGCAAAATAATTAAAGTCTGGTCTGTAGAGTAGTTCAAGTGTGGCGTAATAAAGGGTTGGAGACTGTAGTAACACTTGCAATCAGCGCGGCACACAATCTTGTCTTCCTGGAACACGAGACAAGTGATCTCTAGTGCAATTATTAGGTACATATTTAGAAATCACTATGGCATAATAAGAATCAATGACGTTTAGTATACGTATACGAATAACTTTATGATTTGTACCTTACGAGTATTTTATGGATTAGCTAAGTTGTTAATCTGGCAAGGTAAATTAACTGATTTAGAAATATCGAACAATAGTTCCGTCCGTTCCGCCTTTGGTCTCAGCGAAAACGTAATTGCAAATTGCAATTTTAATTAATTATAAACGCTTGCCGTTGATAATTTTCATTTTCAATTGAGAACAGCGATAAACATTTTACAATGCGTAGTGATAAAAAGGTTTTCGTCATTTTGATCAAAAATGGGGGATAGATTTAGATCGACTGAACGCCATTACTAGTGAAGCTAGCAAAAAGTATTTAACCTTCAATAGTATCTAAGGTGTCGAAACGTTCAACTCGAGTTGTTCCGTGTGAATCAGAGTGTGCTGGTAATTCACAAGCTCGCACGCCTGAAATAGTCAGTCAGTGCAGTGGAGTAATTAGTGGCGTGTAGATGCTTTTTCTTACATCTTGAAACTTGGCAGCCGGCTCTGTTGAATTATTCTAGATCTCGTGAATGTGTATGTTAGTACTAACAAGTATTACGCTGCAGTGTTTAGAATCGTTCAAACGGGACTTTTTGGTGTTGTAACGCAAAATAAACGGATGCTGGAGACGTATTGCTGAATTTATTGAGCGTATAGTATGCGCAAGTTATGACGTCGATTTGATCAAATGTGAGTATGTTACTAATTTAGCAGTAGCCATCTGTTTCATATTTATTGATAACGCGTTCTCCGTGCCATAACGTACACTCCCCAGGTTTCACCTTGCCAGGAAAAATTATATCTTATAAGCGTGAAGTATGTTTACATTCGACACTAGGTAGGTACTTGTTAATATTTACAACAGATATTTTAACGCTTACTACATAGTTACCAGGTTACTAGGGTACTTGTTATTTATCAGTCGCTGGATTTAAGATAGTGGAATAATGTATTGAGGAATAAATAGATATTGTGAAAATTAAGAACTTTTTAGATCTCTTTTGAGAATTAAGTATCTAGCCACGTAATATTATGATACGTTATATATTATTTTTTCATCTTATAGGATAATCAAAAACAATTATTTTCTTAAATGTTTATTTTATGAGATCAAAACCACTGTGACATACGTAATGACCCAGTTATTGATATTCGACAGTTATTATTTTAATGATAAATAAAAGTTCTTAAATCTAGGTATAAAGATACGTTTGTAAGCTAGGCACTGATAAATGATCCCTTTTTACTAGGTGTTAATAATGCAACCATTTTTACGGTCGTAAACAATGGAGACATGACGAGTGCCACCATTGTTCTAACTTTCACGAGGACACAAGCTTACATTTGTTAAATGGCGACACAAGAGTTATAATAATTATTATAAGTGGCTCTTAGCCTCTCTTAAAACATAATACTTTTATGACTGCCCTCAACAACGGTTGAACGTTAAATGGGTACACAGTCTTTATAGACTTTCCTCTTTAATATTTTATTCACTTGATAAATAAGTGACCTTACAATTTTTGAGAAAGGCGTGACACGTAGATTATACAGCAAAATAATGAAATGGCGAAATTTATTGAAATATGCACATACTTAATAATAATATGTTACTTTCATCTAAATATAGATTGAGTTGTTATATTGTTACTTGTTGTTACTGTTTTTTGCAGAATTTAAATGAAATCATGAAAATTTAAATTTGAAACTTTAAATGAAAATAAATGTATCGTTACAAAAATAAATTTAATAATTTACTTCGCGAAACATCGAAAGTTATAAAATTTATAGATACGTTTAACGTGAAATGAAAACCAAAATACAAAAAATTATGTTAACCTTGTAAAAGTGCAATTAGATTTGAATACGGATTTGAGCGGCGTGATTAGGCGCCTTGGTAACAAACAGGTTATAAAATTTGACTTTTATCTTTAGTTCTCTCTTAGTATCTCTGTTATCTTTAATCATGTTTTTGATTATGCAAATGTTACGTCATTTCCATAATCAAAAACATGACATGTTAGTTTCAATATGATATACTTATTTAAAATGATGTGCATTGTAGTCTTATCTTACAGCGACATTCACTCAGTTAAATTACCTACTATACTCAGTAAATATGTCAAAATAACGCACTGTTTTACCTCCGTTTTACATTTTGAAATGTCATCCGTGCCGCTCAATCTCGATACTTGTCTCTCACTATATCTGCGACTATGTCCCTTGGTAACATGGTGGCATTCGCTGTTTTTAACAATGCTGTTTTAGTGCTCCGTCCCGGTCTTCTACTGAAGTATACGTAAACGTTGTATACCAGTTGTTTAGTGTCCGCTGGTAACTCCACCCGAGAATCTTCCACGGTTTCAGTGCCCCTTCCGTTACTGTAAAGTCTTCTCCAACTAAACATTGTCCACGCAGTCATAGCTTTGTCACCGTATTGCCCGTAGTGCGCCGTTTTGATCTGTTATCCTGGTACTTCAGAAAATTTGTTATTTTTCGCAAAATCTGGTGCAGTTGAGTCGACGATAAATCACTTGCACAATTGCAACACAGTTAAAATCTTCCTTTCGCTCAGAGTGAGAGTATTTAAAATGTGATTCATAAATCGCGTCTATTCTATGATAATAGTTCCTATTATCAGTAGAGGTACCCGATCATTCGGAAAGGTAGACAGCTACTGGTATTGGCGAGGCCTGGAGCGTTAGATCGTCAAACTGGTCACACGTTCGTGACATCCGCTTTATTCGGGACGTGATCTAAATGTTGTGGACATCGTTCAATACGCGGCGAGCAATCTAGGAACGAATTTAGTATGCAAGTTGTCATCGTTTTAAGACTCTTGCCATACACAGAATTGAAGCCGTTATAAAAATTAACTGCACATACAAATCTGGTACCTCGTAGGTGACACCGTTGTTTTCGCTATTGTTGAAATTGCTTGTGCAAACTATGAAGTTACCTAAGTTACCTTTGAAATTCATGAACTGAATAATATCATTTAATTATATTTATTTTTAGTTAACAAAATAGAAATACACACAATCCAAAGTAGTAGTAGTTTGCAGCGTTGTTTAAAATCGGTGATTATTGGTAAAAATCTATTATATAAAAATGAATCGCTGATTTTGTTGCTAAGCGCAAATCTCGAGAACAGCTGAACCGATTTCACTAATTCTTTTTGTATAATATTCAGTACGAGGATGGTTCTTATGGAGAGAAAATTTTTAAAAATTGCCTGAAAAAGTCTAAAAACAACACTTTCTATATTCCCATACAAAAGATTCGTAATAATACTTAAAAGTCAATTTGAACTTTAATACCATACCATAATGTTTAAGTGTTAGTGGAGGGGTTCCGGGAAGGTGTCCCGAATAGCAGAAGAAATATTAATAAAAAATAAAAAAATAAAGAATCGACTGTTAGGCGGTACGAGTCAGCTAGTTTAATATAATTTATTTTGTTGGTTAAAAGCTTAATATATACCTAATTGTACATGTATTGTGTTTACCGAAAGTACATGTACAATTCGCTGTTATCGTTTCATTGCCTTTTGTGGCGTTATTTTTACATTTTTTGAATACATATTGCGGCATTGTGTTACGTTTTAACATTGTTTTTCGAGCGAACTATAAAAATAACTTCTCACATTTCAAACACGCTGTAAATTTTGTAAACGGTTTTCTAGCGCTGACCCGACATAATCAAAGGTCTTATGCCAGGCTTATCCTATATTTAACCAATCGTTAAACGGATCGTTTTCGGGTTAACAGTAACGAGTCATTCAAGTCCTTTCTTATAATATTTTCTTATAAGAACACTTTTAAGTAAGGTATGCCTCGTGGATAGTTGCAAACCGTCGTTGTCTGTAAGCAAAACGAATATTTTCGAATATAGGTACCGGGCAATACTGTTCAACTAATGTATAAACAGTCAGTCGGTTTCTACATATACGCAGAACCGGGTTGTCGATCATAATGTATTAATATCATAAGTTTGAAGGTCATTTTCATTTAAATTTTCCTTATTGTGCCCATAAGACTACAAAATAATAATATTACAATTCACATTCATTTGTCTTGTTGACTTTAAAGTGGAATTCAATCGTTATATTTACGTATTGTTCAATCTATACATATACATAAATCTGATCACTGTCTGGACATGAAAGATATACATATGGATGAGAAAAACTTTACTGGGGTCACTAAAAAAAATGTTTTGTACACGCTAATCTCAGAAACGGCTTAACCGATTCGGGTGTGGTTTTCAGTAATGTATGGTATAAGCTTCACTTAATAATAAACATGTTTATTTTATTTCAATCAGTGAATAAATAAAAAAGTTATGTTATATTATTTAAAGAATCACGCCTAACAATTTCTGAATATGCATAGATACTAAGGGACATGTTTCCCGAAGCGGAGCTTTCATAGTTTTCAAAGAATAATTTCCAAGAAGAATAATTTCAAAGTTACGATTAGAACTTACGATATAAGTATATTGCACCAACTCTTGCAAAAGAGATGAACTGTAACTGGTTCTTTACTTGTATCTTGTTCGTTTTTGTGAAAAACACGATACTACTACTACTACTAGTTTAAATATTAAAGGTTATTTTAAATGTTATCCTACAAAATCTATATGCTCAGGCGGGCAGTGATGCCATCTAACGTAAGAAGACAAAAACATGTTTAAATGTATAGTTTTTTTTAATGTCACATTTTTTAATATTTGTTATTATTTGATGTTTATAAAATAATAAACTTAAAATCTTAGAATATTAGGCTAAGTCTGAATATTATGCGTACCTAGTACTTAAATGTAGTAAGCTTCCTAAAAACTTGATTTACAAGATAATATGTCGGTATCTTGTAATAAAATTGTTCAAACATTCAGGACATTCAGATTTGTAAGACAAGTTTTGAGAATATTTTGGGGACGCAAAGACATTTTATGTACATATAGTGAATTTCTTTGTGTCAAGCAATATGAGACGATGACACGGATCACAACTACAAGGATGAATCATGAACCAGACACACGGATGAATTAAAATCTCGCCAGATTCTCAAAATCTTCGTAAATGCGATGTACATGCATAAAAAGAATGGATTATGAATGATAGTTCATGATAAGGACTGTCAGAAACAAAGTAAATTCCGATAGAACGCAAGGAAAGATGGGAAGGGGATATAAGGATAAAGGATTGCATAGACGTCTTCCCGTGTCTATTGCAGTAAAAATACAAAATAAGACAGAAAGATAAAAGGATTGCATGGTGTCTGCCTTATCTATCGGAGATCTTCCTTCGGAAGATATACCATCTCCACCGGAGAAAGCTTCAGTATTGATTTGAAAGAAAACTAAGTGACAGATATATACAGTCTTTTTCTGGACCAAAATTTATAACATCGAACGTAATGACAAAAATTTACAGTGTTATTACTTAAGTATACCCACAAAATAAATTTTATCTATACTGTGCCGGAGTACACATATTTTATGGCTTTGATATATTACTCTTCTCTTACAACATACAATACAATATATTGCTATTATTTTTGTTTAAACATGGATTGGGAGTAACATTTCTGAAAAAAGGTATGATGCTATGTTTATAGAATAACACTAGCAAACCCGGCGAACTCCGTTTCGCCACCAGATGGCTTCGTTTTATGTAACATTTCGTTTGGTGTCCCGCTTTTCTATTGAAATTTTTCCTGAATTTTCTTTGCTATAAACCTCACGGAGCCCGAGACCTTTCCAACGAATGCAAAACCGTGGAAATCGGTTCGTGCGTTCTGGAGTTATAGCATCAGGAAGGAAAACCCGACTTATTTTTATATAATAGATAGTTTAACATATAACTTGGTGTTTCGTGTCCAACTTGTATTACAAATCCGAACATTCGTTCGCGTTCTAACCTTGTCGTGGTCCATGACTAAAACGTTTGCTGGTGAATCATAAAACACATTGAACCGGTGAACTGTACTGATATTAAATAACGGTAGTTCAATGAATAGGTTTGCGTTGATGTCGGAAATTGCAGCAGTGCAGAGCATAGACGTTCACAAAGGCTGCAATTTTATGGTCGCTAACAGCGTGACAATTAGGGTTTTCGCGTACCCGGACTTTTTGGATACCCGGGTATCGGGTATTTTTTTCTTAAATACCCGGGTAGACCCGGGTACCCGGGTATTTTCAATTTAAATAAAGCGTCACATCATTTATGAATTTCACTCATTTCACTAATATATTTTTCAAGAAAAAAAAAACAAAAATATATTTCTTCTCCATAAACTCTTATTTTAGACTACGTATTTTCAACTCTTTGTAGGAATAGTCTAAAAAATTGTGCATGCAAAATCACACAAAACAAAAAACTGACAAAAATAAACTTATATAAAGATACCTACCTACTTCTAAAAAAATCACATCTTATTAATATGACATAGAAACGAGTTCAATCAAATTAAACTGAATTAACATGACTGTAATGAAGGCATATATCAACTTTGAATAAAATAACATTTAAACCTTATTTAATAACACAGAAATGATATCTTGAATTTAAGAGGGGGTATAAAGCAAAATTGACAATTAGAGGAGTGCTGTAAGACGTAAAAATGGTAAAACCTCGGAATCCAGGGCCAGTCAATGAATACTCATAAAAACTGTTGAACTGCATTGTTAAAAGCTCAAATAAGAAAGTTAAAAAAATGCCCGCTCTTGATTACAACAATTTTTAACAACAATTTACTGAAAAAAAATCATAAAATGAAAACTACTGAGCTAAACTATCTTTAATATTTATGGGACCAAATGGCAATAATTCCGCATCAAACTGAAGAAGAATCACGTAAATCGGATCATAAATATCTGCGTAATCGATGTACATACATAAAAAAAACGATGACGACGACAAATATATAAAATGAATTCATATTTCCCTTGGTCACAGCATCATGCGTGAATGGCTGGACTGATTTCGCTAATTCTTTTTTTATTGTGTTTGTTATTGTCAGGAGAAGAAGCTTATGAAAGAAATAAATTAAGAAAATTGCGCGGGAAATTAGAAAAATTAAAAATACTAAATAAGAAGAAGAATAAACCTTTGGGCACACAGTTTCTAGAACCTGAACAAAAATATAATACGCAAGTCACGATTGTCCGCGTGGAGCGCGGGTGAAATTTGATTTTTTACTAGCTTTATGCCCCCTCTTAAGTACTTTTGCTCTATCATTTTCTTAAGGCGTTATTTTATAACGGAAATGACAGAAATCTATAATATAAAAATAAGTCGGGTTTTCCTTGACGCTATAACTCCAGAACGCACGAACCGATTTCCACGATTTTGCATTCGTTGGAAAGGTCTCGGGCTCCGTGAGGTTTATTAGCAAAGAAATTTCAGGAAAAATTTCAATAGAAAAGCGGGACACCAAACGAAATGTTACATAAAACGAAGCCATCTGGTGGCGAAACGGAGTTCGCCGGGTTTGCTAGTATAGAATAATTTTATTGATACCCGGGTACCCGGGTCTTAAGTCAAATATTACCCGGGTACCCGGGTCCGAAAACCCTAGTGACAATGTTATTCTTAAAGTTGTAGGTACTATTGTTTTATAGCCAGCTTTTGATTACAATTTTTAAAACTATTAGTATTCATTCCATAATCATTCCATAATAAATTTCATGAATATGTAGTAAAAAATATACGATTTTTTATCCTGTGAGTCTCTACCTCGACCGAAATCTTTTTCCAATTAGTTGTCTACAATTTGTTATATTAAGAGTCCAGTGCCTTGTTGGCCCTTAAAGCCTTTATCTTCCTTCCCTATAGGTACTTATGTTATGACCTCATTTGATCTTGTAATTTCATGCTCATTATTAAAATCTCGTTTCTAGAAATCAATTTCAAAAAATTTAGCAAGGTTTTAGGAAATTAGAAATCCAGTATTTAACCTGGATATGGATTCATAACGAACAACCATTGTTATTTTTATGTAATCTTCTTTATATAACACTCTCATATTCATTTATATAATTAATTTAAGCTATGAATGGTGAAATAGGGTTGCGCTTGCGACCAAAGATTCTTTTTTACGTATAAAGTTATCGGTTTTCCGAATGTTCGAAACTGAAATTGAACGTCATAAGGTCGATTACTTTTTATACTATGTGTTATACTAATATTTTATTGGGAAGTACGTAGTACATTCAATATCAAAGTGATTTCATAGAATGTTGGCGATGTATTTTCAGTAGCTAAATTTAAATGCAGTTGCATATTTGTACTGTGTAGCCAACAGTACAATTGTCTCACTGGAGGTGTGTCTGCATCGGCGTCATACGAGTACATGCAATAAGGGCATTCACAACTACAGCGCCACTGTAAGTAAACTGAAAATAGGTTGAGGTCTTCAGACAACCTCTATTAAAATGATGACATTGGTTCATTGACATTTGTTAGTTTTTATTATATTAGTTCGTATTAAATTACTATGAGGACTATATGTAACATAAAACGTAATTTATTTACGTAATTACATCTATTGGTATAATCTAGAATATTCATGAAATCATTAGTGTTCTCGTAACAGAAACGTGCTCTGATTGGGATTAAGGATTGGAATTTCTGATGCAGGTGAGTCAATGCATGACTCAGTTAGGAACAATAAAAATTCAAAGTATGCACGTATAGAACAACGCATAGCGACTGCATTTTTGTCTTTCACTTTAAACCTTAGACCCGCAGTCCATACCGCATGTAGTAAACATCTCCGGATGAACTTTAAAATTAAAAGTTGTACAGTCCGTTTTTCTAGCGTTGCGTTAAGGAGTAAACAAATGATTAACCAATATGGCCGACTAAGAACGTCATCGTAACGTCAGTTAGACACTGGCAGTCTATAGAGTACAGAAGTATTCAATGTAATAGCTGTTGGTAACTACCGCAATTTTGTTGTATCGAATCGCATCGATATCGATTTCTACTCTTCGATTTTATTCCAATCTAACAAATATGTTTTATTGAAATTAAATACTGTGTTTTATTTAAATATGCTTAAGTGACTGTATAATTAGGAAGGATGATATCTATGGCATTTTATATTAAACCAGTGTAGTCATTCATATATTTTTATTACTCTTTTAATTAGTTTCAAGATATTTAATTTTTTACTTACTTAAACAGAGAAATTATTATTTTTTCAAACTTTTGCAGACTTAATACAGACTGCATGATTTTATCTCCATTTCGTCTTTCTATTAACAGAAGTAAAAAATAACATGATGCAATCATTTAAAAAATTACAGCTAAAACCAATATTACTTTAAACATGAATTTTGAATTTAAATTACGTCATGTACATACTAAATGTACAGTAATATTTGTCTTATATTGATACTTTTTGATTCCCCTTTAAAGTCCAATCGTATGCAATATCGATGTCCGTAAGGGTAGCAAAAGGTCGTCAGTCTAGAAAATAACACGAACCAAATCACAGAGCAAACACAAGTCTAGTACACAAGCCAAGTAGTTGAAATCAAACGCAAAGGAGAACCCGAAAGTCCCGAAACGTACGACATCAAGCGAGGCGACGAAACGAAACGAATGATACAGTTTTCATGGAAGTCATGTCTGCCCCACAGTGTTGCAAGCTCGAATAATGTAAACATTAACAACTGCATAAATGCAGTCATTTCACGTATTGTTACTTTAAGTGCGTATAATCGATAGTTAATAATTTATCTAAAATACCTTTAAGAATATTATTTTTATTGATGATGATTTATTTTTTATCATAATTCGTTACCGTTACTTGTTTCGGAAACTTACAAATTAATATTCTGTAAAAAAATCTGTTCCTATTTGCCAATTTTTATTCGTAACAGTTCTATGCTCTATGTTCTATGTACGTAATAGAGGAGTGACTAAAATGACTTACCGCGTGGCGTGGCCATGCAATCTTAGTTATATTTAGTATTAAATTGCAAAATAATATTTCACTCTTTCAAAAAGCAAATACCGATAACTATCATTTAATGAATCGTTCAAGCCAATACAACTAATCGGTTTGTCTTTCCCATCACTACGATTCAAATGTCCGGTATGTCAAATTCTTGTTGAAATATTATATCTGTGCAATTTAAGCAAATGAGGTTAAATAAAATTTCTTAAATTAATGAAATTAAGTATATTCGAAGCAGTTTGTGGTGTAAATCAAAGTTAAATGTATTAAGTGAACCGATTTAATTGTATATAACATAATTGAATCGTGCAATTGTGTGAAAATGTGATGTTTCCAAAAACAGGTTTGTTTACTCCTTTAATCAACGCTAGAAAAACGGACTGTACATACCTATATTGAAGTACCTATGCGGCATCTGTGAGACACACATATTTCAAATAATCCCTGCGATCACCACCTGCGTCCGTCCCACTCGCACGCGCCACAACAGCTGTTGCGTGGGCGCATGTTTCGTAGTGTGCCTGTGGAATTTAGTGTCAAGCGATATGCTCTCGGTTGTGAATCTTCAATGATTCATCTGTTTGAGAGATCGTTTTGATTTCTATTATTTTCAAACGAAACTTTGTTTAACTGTTCTGATAGAGCTTTAATGATTTCTTTATTTTGTCTATCTATGTTGTAGTTTGCAATTCTGCATTAACAACTCTTCATTGATAGCATTAAGGTTGTCTATATGTCGATATTGACTGCTGGTAGGTTCTAATTTTGGTAGATCTGGTAGTTATTCTTATATAGGTACACCGCTGCTACTGCTACTGCTAAGTTGAATCAAAATTCTAATTCTTAAGCTTGAACTGAATGGCTCAAACAGCAAATAACAGAATTGGCTAGACACCTGAGGGAAGTATTTGATTTGATGGAATCATCGAATTTGTGAACTTACATTAAAAACTGGTGTCTATAGAATGATCTCACCGGCCGTCAATCTTGACAATGCAAAGGACCGGTCGGCCGCGGGGTGGGGCAGAGACGGGGACTCCACACCACTCCACACCGCAGGGTTTCTGCGATTCACGCACGTCGTTATAGCCGTACGAACGGACCGCAGGCACCGCAGCCCCAGTCAGGCCAGTCAGTCAGTACTCAGTACGACTGTAAAGTAGTCGGCCGCAACACGCGCGGCGCGCGCGCGCATTTACTCAATAAACTTCCTTACTAAATAATAACCTTAAATCTAGTCAAAAACGAGCTCTATCATACAAGTTATTCAGTGTTTGTGATAATTACCTAAAAGTGGATTAGTTTTGTAATCGTGACACGCTACGGTCCAAAGAACAATGCTGTGGGAAAAAATAACGTTCAGCTGGCATCGGCAGTCGTTCCCAGCTACCTACTTACCCCCCTCGCCGCGCGAACCGGGTGCCGGGTTCAATGCGCCTCTCTGCGTTTATTCATCGTTTGTGGGAAAAGTTGACCCCCGTTTTAAAAATTATTGTTAACGAATTCACACGATTTCGTATTAGTGACTACCGCATCTCATACGAACGGACCACAAGTGCTGTGTGATCTAGAATTGTGACAGTAGCAATTATTTAATTACTTAAAAGGTTACATCTGTAGTGTCTAAAATGATGACCCGTTCAATTAGTGCCAGTAAGCCGTTTAGTTTAGTGTACGCGTCAAGGTTGCGACATTCCTTAGAGAAATATTGTTTATTTTAAGCTTTGTAATGTTTGTAGAGCTTCAACTTCTTCCAAATTATTATCTTGTTTCGTTACGAATGTATTTGTCAAAGAGGACCGTGCTATATAGTATGGGGCAACAAGTGTTGTACGCGTGAACGTGAGCTGTGAAATAGCCGTTGGAATTAAATTTCAAAGTTTCCTGGATATTCGTAAACAAGATTATGTTTTCAAGTGAAGTGTACTGAATGAGTGAAGTGAGAGAATTGTTTACACAATAAGGTTCATAAATCGAAGTCATGGGGAATCAAGGGTCGTCACCACACGAGCCACTGGACAGAGCTCAAGTTCAAAATGCTGACCTCAAAATGGTTAGTGATTCTTTTTATTCAAATTCTACTAACATTGAATTCCATAATCGGTCGCATGATCAATACGGACTAACCATTGTGTTTTATTTAATTCTTAAACGTTAGGCAGCTTTGTATGCATGACTTGTATCGGCTATTAGATATTCATAAATTCTACACGCGTCATACTGATTCAAGTGTTCTCGTAACTCCTGCATCGCTTTACTGAGGAAGTCGTTATCGTATCTCATTTTAATTTTTTCCTTAAAATCAAACGATTGCGCGCTATGTGGAAATACCGTCACGAAGTTAACTGTCTTGTCTCATGGTTGTATTGCAAGATTGCAACAATTACTTAGATCTTTTTAGTGAACTTTATGCAACAGCCTTAGAAATCCCTATCATCACTTTCAACACAAAGCCGTGACTTCTGCTCATTTTTTGCAACCGACTCGTTGTGCATAGCTAAGAAATAAAATGTCTATTGTCTGATTTTGCTGTGTGCACAAAAAGTTGTCAAGACACGTTTATGGAGTGTGTAACGTTTTTCCTGCAATGTTTAAATGAAGATGTGTTTAAGCAGTATTCAAAAGACATGAACATTTTTTGTCTAGAGTTCTAGACGATTCTTCATTAATCAATTTAAAAACCTTTTTTTAGCTTAGCTAGGAACAAATTCTTGTAGGTACTGCTTTTTTGTTCCTTATCTTTCTGTCGTAAATAATCTGATGTTTAACATTTTATTTCTAACGCATTGTCTGAACTTGCTTTTAAATAACCTACATAATATATCTCTTTAGGAATATTTAAAAAGCTCCCTCTATCTGCCATAATGCCATATCGACTAAGCCTGGCTCATTTTACAGATACAGCTTAGTAACAAATAATAATATTATTAGCGAGACCTTGAGTGGACATAAAACTTTAAACACAGCATAATTGCAAATAGTTACAAGACAATGTATATGATAATGATTAAGTAAGTAGAACTAATTAATAACAAAACCTCTAAAATAAAAAAAGTCTATAGGTGCTTTGTAAACATAATGGAATATAATAATTGATTTTTTATGACTGTAATAAGGTCAAAAGCTATCACAGCTATCTGTTGACTTTTATTATGAATACTGGGAATAAAATTATAAAATCAACACGCGGTACTTATTGGATCCGCTTCTTTTGGCCTGTTGTTGGCCTAAAGTTTCCTCTTGTGTTTTTGTGCCATTTTACATCCAGGTGTTTCCTCTAACACATGTTACCATGGTGCTATGGTTAATAGGTATGTAAGATTTCTCATGTCAGTAATCGAAAATCTATAAGCGATTCGCACCTGCCTTCGTTGCTCCTCTGTTTAAAACTTTAATTATCTTTAATGATACTAATGAAGTATTTATTATAAACATGTTTCGTCATAACTATTAGCTTGGTGATTAGACAGATATAACTACCTAAAACGAACCCCACGTATTTCGAAACGTCGCGTTCTTAGAATTCGTTTAACACTTGATCAAGCCGATAATCCCTCTGGAGACGTCATGTATCTATTACACATCGATCGGTGTAAGCTTAGCTTAAACAGTTTTATGTTTACCTAGGCTGTGTTTAACTAACTCTTTTTACACGACTATGGCGGAGGATTGTGTTTGGCCGATATGTAATTCTCTCATAACTTCTAAACTACCGTACCCTTCTAACTACCTATTATAATTGGTAAATGAGTTATCGTTGGAAGCATCTTGATCGTCCGCTGGTTGAAGGCTATGTGTCGTCACTAACGTCACTTGAAACTGAATATGGCGCCCTCTAGAGGACGTTAAGTCACGAATAAGAGTAATAATAATGCAGTATTGTGTATCAAATTAAAGGGCTTATCATTAACAGATGTATATATTTATCATTAACACATCTGAAGAAAAAATAATGTTACCTATTGCGGCTGATTACGTAGACGGGTTTTAAGACGGGTTTTATTGTTTGTTGCAAAATTGCTAACTTAAATATCTAATCTGTTGTGTTGAATGATACTTTAAAATGAAGTACATACCTAAAATTATTAAGTTTTTAAAATGAAATCGGACGCGACTGTACCAGTGTTTTCATCGGTCATGCATGTACGCGAAGCCTCTCATAATAAAGGGATGAGTAACAAGGAATCATACGCACGGATGCTTACATAAGGGATAAGGCAAGTGTTTTCATGCCAAATGTTATGATACCATCTGTTTCATTTATGAATAATGGAGAAGGCAAAAGGGTCAAAATATTACTATCAAATACACCTAAAATCCGAGCTTAGGTCATCTACATTACATAACTTTTTATTTCACTTCAATACATGCAGTATTTCCGAAGTTATAAAGACGAGAAGTTCAAGCCCTTTTTTGAATTTCCGCGCTTACGCTATGACGTCACGAGTTAGTTCGGCCGCGAGCACGATACGCCGCAAGTATAGAAAATATGGGTCTATGCAGTTCAAAAATCTATAACTTTCTTATTTCTATAGATACAGACTTGAAATTTTGCATAGATGTAGTAGATAGTATGTGAATTATATATGTTATTTTATTATTGATAACTAAGGTTTGCTCGCGGCTTTACTTGAGTTTAAATTAACATTTCGGTCAAAAATCCCTATCAACTACGCGCGACTACTGAGAGATGACGTCATCGAGTAGTGACCGCCCGCCTGCGTTTTTAAAAAAACCAACGGCCGTAAATACGCACTTTGATCGTTAATATCTCAGCCATTTATTGAGATATGGAAAAAGTAAAAACACAGTTTTTCTTGTAATTTTTTATAGATTTATTTGACGTGTAAAAAAAAAATTCGTTTGCCTGGTCCATTGGCAACCCAGTCCGGCTTTGCACGGGGTAAAAAATGGAAGGATAAATGCAGAGAACAATGATATTATTATGTAAAAGCGGAACAGTAAAATATTTAATTATTGGCTAATTGGCTTACTTTTCATGTAGGTATCTCTTTCTGTCGTTTCGTGATTATGTTTCTCATCCAAAGAGACATACAAATTTCATCTGAGTGAATCCAAAACTCGCGTTGTAGGACCCGTGACGCGTCTAGATAGTTTTAAAATCTTTGCTCAAAAGGTTTTTTTTTTCGGTTCTTTTTTTGATCCGTATTCACTCAACCCTTCACATGCATGAATCACTCTTTGTTGGTAAATTCGTGCCTAATTATGTTTAGGATCTGTACAGTAAGTAAGTTTTGATATATTAGTGTGTCTAATCAACCGGCAGAAACATAAAAAATATGATTTAGTGCTGAAATTGAGATAATAATTATTTGTATGCTATTTGTAAAAATATTTTATTTTTAAAATATATCTGTGTACCTACATTAATACGTATGTACATTGAGTACTAAATAAACGATTGATACCTAATTAAAATTTTGATATGTACCAAATCATGAATGATTAAAAATGTATCTGCTTGGTCGTTTGATTAGGGATTCTGTTTGGTTAATATAACGTAGAGTGGCGGTGGCAGCCTCGTGTGTCATGTCATGCACCAGATCTTGCAGGTTTATACAAATAGTGACATTGCGTTAATGTAGAGTGAAGCAATACTTGTGTACTGTACTGTACAATATATGTAGGTAGCCGTGGACTAGCAACCGAATGGATACACTACACGGACCGAATTCTGCTAATTTTAATAAGCCTCAATTGCGTCGTTTCGGAATAAGTGTGACATATTTGGTATAGAAAATGTTTCAAATTATACACAATATACGATAAAAGACGATGACTTGAAGCATTTATAACTTGCCTTGAGACCCAGGTCACCCAGGTAGTTTATTAATGAGTGTCATTTCATAATCGTAATTATATTAAAAACTATTTCATAATCATATTTCATATCATATATCATATTTGCTGACGTTACATGAATATGTAAAGTATGTGAATATACAAATACATAATATGAAAGCCGTTCGAGGGTTTTCCTTGTATTCACACGATTATATTTGATGTAATTAAGTAATTCACAAAATCTTGTTTTCAGTTAAGTAGGTACCTATACTTATATGCTGCCAATAACAGACCCTATCTGAATATTTGGTTTCTTATTAAGTTTAAATTCTATATTGAAATTTCTGATTACCAGGTGTTTATTTTAGCATTAAAATGTTGCGCTTTGTGTTCGTGTCTTTGCTAAAAAATGTAGGTATGGCCGTATACGTGAGTACCTACTATTACTTATTCTGTGGTATGGCATAGAGATAGATCACAATTTTAAATTATATTCTAATTCCAAATATTGATGCATGACATAGGACATAGATTGTTATGTTAATTGTAATATTATTTGCATTTCACACTGCTGATGTTTCCTCTTTTATGTCCTCATAGTACCTTTCGTAACAATGGAATGATAATGAATAATGCCATTAGCCCACTCCGACTGATTGACATTATGCTGCTATGCCCTGCTTTTTGCTGTTCCAAACCACAGTTATATTATCTTCCTGTGTTAAAATATCTGAAATTCTAATCTATAGAGTAATAGACGCTGGCTGTATATTCGAGTTATTCCGGTCTGATCCCCCAAACTGATCCACTGCCATTTTTTTTTAATTCCGGTCTGATCCACGGTAAGCTTTACTATTCCGGTCTGATCCCCTATTTTTTAATGGATAAGCATTTACGGGTATCAGACCGGAATGGAAAATATTTTAAAATATAACTGATCCCCTTTGGGTATTACATAGTTTTGGGGATTCGAACGGAATAACCCGTTATGAATGAATTTCGCAAGTTATCCAATTTTGGGAAAGACATTAATTAATTCAAGGTTCATTTTGAAGGAATGAAGCTGATTGAATCCCTATAATGTCGTGTTTATTGTTTATTATAATTATAGTTTTGTAACAGAAAGTAAATATATGTGAGGTCTTTTTCTTCATGTCGTAACTATTACACGCAAAATACGTGCCTCTCTGAATGTATTTTTCATTTACAACCTAAGGCATAAAATATGTAAATAATATTGGTAGTCATATTTAATATGTGAAGATCATATTTTATAATTTTTATTAAATAAATTGTGTTACCTATTTGATTGTTTTAAAAAATGCTGTTGCCTTAATTTATAAATTGTCTTGTTCTTTTGAGTAACTTTGACATGTTAAAAACGCATGGCATTTATTCATCGTGTTCTAATCTTGGAGTTAGATGTTGGTAGGTTCCATTGGATTCGGGTGGGGGTTTTTTATAATATGCAATACGCGCCTAATCAGTTTGTAGAGGTCAATAATGAATAAATATTTATTGCAACCGAATAAAATCATACACTTAATAAGGAAATAAAAAGTGTAAAAACGTCATTTAACGAATTTAAAAACAAACAATTAGAATATTATTTTTTAAGGACTCTGGGATCTCTCATTAAACTAAATCCAAAAAACAATCGAGTTTCAGCGGCCAGTGGTGAGACATGACATTTTTATTTATTAAATATAAATTTTCTTATGAAACTCCTTAAAGTAAAGGCAATAAGGGCGAACTTAATGTCTAATGGCGTTTTCGGACAGTTCAGCTTGGGTGACGATGAAAATGTGAGGTATCAAGTATCAATTATGTTTAATGCTCGTTTGTGAATTTTCATACACAAAAATGTTATCGGGAGAGCGTATTCAGTACTCACACAACACAAAAGATAAAATGAAACCAGTGGATTACATTTTGTGTCTTATCTCGTGAAATAAATTATCATGCATATTCGTAGTTACACCTACCTACTTCCTTATTTTTTAAGAATACCCGCACTGCGCAAGTGATAACTATCTTGATTATTAACATCCTAAGTTTCAGTTAAATATAGGTATTCGTGAAGCGACATTAATTAACATTATAAATAACTTCTTCATATTGTGATGACACATTGAAATCCAAGCTGTTGTAATTGTGTTGTTAAATGTTTTTTCTTCTCAGTTGTTGGCGGCTGCATGCATTCAGAAAAGACTAGTGTTATTAAAGATTGAAATACAATATCTTGAAATCAAGCAAATGCGCGAACATTATAATTATGAAATCCCTCAAACAATAACCATATTTTTGTAAAATATTTTTTTCCACAATATATTTTTTTAAATAGAATAAAAAATATATTTACAATACGGAATCCTATGCCGAGCGAGTCCGATTCGGACTTGATCGGTTTTAAGGTTTGTACGCGTATTCTGCATCTTTTGTTTTACGATAATCTATTATTCATTAAATCATTATAATTATTAAAATCGAAAGGCGCTAGGGGGGCAGATCCGGGGACATTCCGCCAAGAACGCTCTAACTAGCTTTTCTCGATAGGCGCTCGGGGGGCATTTCCGGGCCTCCAGATGTAATCGTAATCCGTAGCTATGATAACATTTTGAGCAAAGTGAACCAGATAAAATTGTAACCTGTAATCATTATTGCATTTTGCTCATCTCTGAACGCAATAGACGTAAAAGTAATTCGTGTGGCAAATTTATCCCATGTTGCTTCGTAATGTTACACCTAATCAACAATATCACACGTGGTTACGATGTCACGATGTAATGCAAAAGTTACCTCGGTCTCACGTTACATCTGGATTGAAGTAGTCCAAGCGTGCTATGTGTTAGGTACATCCTATTTTCGACATAACATGTCATCTTACTATTAGGGTTGCGTACATCCGATGAAAAAATCGAATCCTTATCATCCTCATCCGAATGAATCCTTACTGGTCTCTAACCATCTGTCACATCCGTTTTACTTTGCATTTTGTTTATTGAATTGTAAAATCCGTTATTATAAAAAATAGATTCATTCCAAAAAAATATTAGGTACAGATATAGGTACTTACTCTTTTTTAAAAAAAACTAACAATATAATTTTTTGCTCTCTTTGTTATAAGATCCGCCTTTAATCAAAAAAACACGTGTTGATGACTGATCAAACCATGAGTAATACAGTTATAAATATTTTACGCTAAAACAGTACCCTAATGGGCGTCAGAGTAGACAGACATTACGTGTAACTACGTTACGTAATTAAAATGTACGTCGACATTCAAAAATAGATGATATTACTTCCCCGGTTTATTCCCCAGAGCCAAATGTGCTTTCGGGTCGCCGGCTCGACGCCCACTGAAAGACATTTAGTAGTAATCCATTTATGATACTCAGAGGCACTACGTGTAGCGTGAACCCATGTGGTAGGGTTGATAACATGCAAAATATCAAATAATTAAACAGTTTCACGATTAATACTGCAAAGATTATGCGTCTATTACAAATTTGAAAGAAAAAAATATGTTGTTCCAAACCATTTAATTCGATGGCAACACCAAGCCCTCTTTCATTATTTTTACTAACATCAATCACTGGCTAAGAACATAATTATAGAAGATTCTCACCTCACCTCACCTCACTCACCTCTCTTCACTGCGACGCACCTCACATCAACTCGCTTCACCTCACCAGCTCACCACACCTCATCCCGCCTTACCACACCTCATCTAATCCACACATCATGCTGATCCCGCTCCCCGCTATTGTTTTAAGTAAAAGTATTAAATGCCTCCGTTACACAACAGCATAGTACATACATTGTTACCTAGATACGTAAATTGCATTTATTTTATTCGACGATTGCTTTTGAGTAGAATTGTCAGTAACTCATGCGTCGTAAAAGCATCATAAATGTAATCATAGCAACGAAAGTAGGTACTACCCCAAATTATAAATCAATCGAAAACGTTTGAGAAATTTGTCATTGCCGTGGGAACTTCGGGATAAAAAATACTAAGTAAAACATTTTTCTGATAAAATACTTATATTACCTACTTACTACTTATCTTGTATAAAAAAATCGAATACACTACATAAATGTTATGATTCAATTTGGATAGAGAGGATTTTTTATTTATATTATTATTGCGTATTCATTTTTACAACATTTTATATACCTACATAACTAGCTGTGTCTGCGACTTTTTCCGCGTGAAATTTAACAAAAAATAAAAAATTCTAAAATAAAAGTAGCCTAAGTTACTCCTTATTACATCAGCTATCTGCCAGTGAAAGTCCCGTCAAAATTGGTCCAGGCGTTTCAGAGATTAGCCGGAACAAACAGACAAAAATTGTAAAAAAATATTATTTTGTATGTGTACCGTGTATACATCCCTATGCATTTATGAAAAGCGGTTATTTTGATATTACTAACAGACACTCCAATTTTATTTATTTTTATAGATTTTGACAACCTTATTAGAGTCGTAGTACGTCAAACGTCGCGTAGGCGTCGCGTCGCGTCACTCTTTTCTCATGAGTATGTATACGCTAACTCTATTTGCTTTCGAGTTAACGTTTTTTTCTCATAGCACACACCACACTTTCTCTGCAGAATTAGCTTGTCGGAAGCTTCCAGTGCTTATGAATATAGTCATGTTTTGGGTCCGAACATCCGGTATACACGAACACAGAAATTTTAAAATAATCAGTTGTGGTTTTTGCGTCTGAGACGCAATTTCACTTAAAATTCATGGAAAAAGAAAAATCATCATGAAAATTAAGGCTCATTTCATATTTATGGAACGATTAGTTGTTTCTGTCTACATCTGGAAAATGGATCATTTTAGTTTTGATACGGTTTTTTTTCTCGGTATTCATTTAATTAGGTATGTTTATGTACATCTTCAAAATTACTTAAAAGCCTCATTATCCTTCACATTTAAGGGTAATAAGATATAATTAAAAGCTCGAATAATTCTGAGAATTACATTTATGCCAAATTCCCTTTGAGTATTTGTATACGCTCAGACAAAATTCTGGCTCACTTATAAATACTTCTAATATTGGCAACCTCAGTCAGTCTTATGCGCTTGTCAGAAAAATGTCTACAATTATGTTCACTCCATGATAAGTTGTATTCTCAAGTATTATTTACTTGAGAAACACCAAGAACAGATTCAGGACATTGCTCGAAGCTCTTGACCTCATTAATGGTATTTAAACCGTTTGCTGTCGCTGCTAATTAATTATTATCAGTCATGGAAGGGTATTGAATAATTTGTTAATCCGGTAATTCTCCAGTGGTCATTTATGGCGTAACCATGTATTAATAGTTAAGGATAAACTACTTAGTTTATCCTAAATTAACTTTAATATACTTAGTTGTCATAATTTGATTATTATTGACTTAACCATTACCAGGGGTTACTTATCGCAGAAACTTCGTTTAAATTTTATCCAGGATTCAAAATATAGAAGTGGCTATACGACTTCAGTAATGCTGAAGCTTTGTGTCTTGTCACGTAGTTCCGTATTATTTTGTAGGTCAAGTGGCAGTAACCACGCTCGAAGGTTATTTTGTAAATAAGGAGAATACTTCTACTTCATGACCCTATTCGTAATGTATCGAACGTGCGAAAGTAGCCCATAAACAGCATTGGAAAAACGCTTATAATATTATCATTAGATGTTATGATAGGATTTACAAGTTTACGAGCAGAAATAAAATTGTAAAGGTAAATCATTATACCTAATCGATGGAGTTGCAGCTATTTTGTATGTTAATAGCCGGCAAGCGAGCAGACGAGCTGCCCTACAGTAAGTGGTCCATGTCCATGATGGCCCATGGTCGCCGTACCCATGCACAACACAAACACCAAATGCGTCACTGATGCTTCGCGGGCCAAGAAAGAGTGAGGAGGAAGGAAAGTTTTGTGGAATATTCATCTGGTGATTTAGCAGAAAATTCTACCACATTTAAGACAGCCGTGTCGTTTCACTTCTACGTCTGACGCACAATCCTTATTAGCATACAGGTCCATCTATGGGCGATGGAGTCCACTAACCAATGAATTTTAGACAGTCACTGACTGATGCACATTGTTCGTTGGCCGGTAACGAATCGTAACCAATCTCTATCAGGTGGATCGTCTGTTCGTTTGATGGCTATTATTAACTTAGAAAAATACGATCATTGATGAGGGTCGAGGGTTGAGGGTCTGTCAACACCAAAATTAAGTGAAATCGTTCGCATTTCAGAAGTCATCAGTCCGCAGCTCGTTGCGGCGGGCGCGGGCGGGGGCTGCGTTGTCGCCTCCGCGCGCCGGCATGGAGCGTCTCCGGCGGTCGTTCCGCGAGTCGTTCCGGCGGCGCAAGGGCTCGCCCCCCGAGTCCGCGCGCCCGCACCAATGGCACGCGGACGAGGCGGCCGTCCGCGCCGGCACGTGCACCTTCCCGGTCAAATACCTCGGCTGCGTCGAGGTCTTCGAGTCCCGGGGGATGCAGGTCTGCGAGGAGGCGATTAAAGTGTTGCGGGTGAGTGTCAGTGTAATGTTGTGGTATTTTGAAGGTCTGGTATGGTATGGATTTATAATGTGTATCTATTGATGTTTATGGGTAACGTGACTAACGTGCCTTCCGAAGCACAAACAATTTTTAATTTTATTTACTAAAAATCTTTTCAACGATAGAAAACCATCAATGACCAAAAGCAATAGTTAATTATAACGTTAAGTAATGGCATTTTACGATAGATTGCGAGGGGGTAGTCCTGTGAAGTAGGTACCTGTGTGCTTAATGGGTAGGTAAAAAATACCACCATCAGGTAGGTAAAAGCTCACACCAGATCTTACCTGTAAGCAGCGCAAAAACCTTTGAAAAATCCCTTACATCGTTGTTCATCAGAGTGCAGTGCACGACCAGTGGAAAGACTTAATAGTGAAACATGAACATTACTCCCGAAAAATGTATTTGCTACTTGCTACTGCTATCAAAACAGATTTTATGAACAATGTCGATATAATTCCAGAACTCTAGACGTCGACCAGTTCGCGCAGTGCTGCACGTGAGCGGGGACGGCTTGCGGGTGGTGGAGGAGGAGACCAAGGGGCTGATAGTGGACCAGACCATCGAGAAGGTCTCCTTCTGCGCGCCCGACAGAAACCACGAGCGTGGATTTAGGTAACTTTTTAACCGACCTCTAAAAATGGAGCAGGTTTTCAATTAGATTGGTTTGTTTTTTATGTGTGTCACCTCGTAACTTTTTACTTACGGATTTTTATTTTTTCTTTTTATATTCGAAAACTGGTGCTTGTCATGTGATCCCATTCAAATTTGAGCGAGATTTGACGAGTAGTTTTTGAGTTGTACCTAATAATGCGTATTTAATTGACTTCGACTACGTTGTTGATGTTCTCATTTCATTACTAAACTTGTCGATGTAATGTGAACAATTTTTGAAGTCGGTATATTTTAGCGCACACATCCGGATAGGATGCCTTGTATTGGATATGGACGTACAATGTCTCATTGTACGTCCATATCCCTGTACACTCTGTACAGACTATTAAAAGAGTTTAAAAAATTACACTAGATGTTACTTATTCTCATTTTTACTTTTTGTCTTGCGCTTTACCTTCAAGAGTAAGGTACTCTTATTTACCCTAAATTACCTCAAACCGAGAATAATCAGTTGTAGAACTAAACATAACTTCATGTGTCTGTTAATTACTTGAATACCTTCAATCCATTAGTGTCGGCCCACTGCAAAAGAACTTTTAAGTATCCAACATTGCCTCATCGCTATTTGTGAGCTAATGGCCAACTAGAATGTCAATCTGAGCCCGTCTAAACGCGAATCCTTTGTAACTAACTTAGGACTGACTTTTTATACCTTTCAAAAAGGAAACTGTTTAGCCTAGCCTGTTACCTGACTGAATCATTGAAAAGTTTAAATCAATAACGAATGAAAATCCCATGTTATTAGGTCTGTATGAAAGGTCAGACGTCGCATCCTTCACCTGACAACAGAATCGATTTTATATCGAACGCTGACGTCTACTTTTAGAATGCACATGTATTATTCAGAGTTTCTAGTTGCCAGACGCAATTTACAGTCGACTGAAAAGCAATAACAGAATTTTAAAAGGAAATATCATTTCGATGTTTTGTTTTGTTTTCCAATTCATTTAAAATTATTTCTAATAGTGAATGCATGTGATAGATATTGAAACGTATTAAACAAATATTTACGATATCTTTAGACGTGCCCACTTTCTTACATTATGCTTAACTTGTATTCCGCGTGATACCATAATTTTTGCCCTGTATCTATGGATTTGATGAGACATCTTACAATTTTTATTGTCACAAAATAATGAAAGATTTGCGTATTTGTAAAGCAGAACAGTTGAAAAGACTAATGGCTTAATGGATCACAAAAGGGAGGTGGGATAAAGAGAGATTATAAAAGAAAACTGGCGGGAACAGATTATAGATGCTATTTTAAATATTTTTCCTTTTTTATTTAATTCTTTCTACAAGTAACTTATAACGGGTTCATGCCCAGTAATTGTATTATTTATTCCTGTGTAACACTTGAAAAGTATTATTAGTTTACCGTAAATCGGGATCACTGCGCCTGACGGGTGGTTGAGTGAAGCCTCAATAATTCACGCAAGGCTGCTACAGTGTTATCATAAGCGCAGTTAAAAATAGATTAGTGTGAAAGTTCCATTTCCACCAACTTGATGTGCTTATAAGATTCTATATACAACTGAATACTGATTTAAAAGTTTGAGTACGATTGATTACCTTAAATCGTTCAAAAGCTTTTTAAATCAATTATTTTTAGTTTCAAAAACTAAAACCACGCTTTTATAATGCTTAATGAATTATAAAACTCTAAGCAATAAATTTACTCACTGTGCTGTTAACCGTTGAGGATTTCCCTTGGTTGGAGCGTGTTTTGAGCGTAGTATGCGGTCATGCTTGCCATAAAATTGCATTGTCATCGGAACTTAAGCATTATGCAAAATTTCCAGTCCGTACAGTAAGTAGGTAAGGAAGTATTTATAATTCACCTTGCAAGATTCGACGCGAACATACATACACAGCAATTTAAATAGGTAAAAGCTTCTAATAAAAATAGGTCTCGATTATTCTAAAATCAAAAATGGCTCTTTTCACACGTTCTCTCCGTTTTTCTCAAACCACATTTTATCGCAATTAGTTATGACATATAAATCAATCAAGACTATTGAGCCCCCCTCATTTCTTTCGCCTTTTTTATTGACTGGCTGCCATCACATCGGGAATGCGTTTGGTGTTATTGATATGAGATGACGGTGATCACTCATCATCGAGTGGCTGGTCTGTCCGTTTATCACCTATTTATATTTAAAAGCCGGAAGTAACAATTTTACGAACAATAGCAAAAGAGGCTCTCAACGGATATTATCACGTTCATTATTTATTTACAATCCGACTGAAACCCACCGAGCACAATATAACTGCTTGTTTAAGTTTTATCACGTCTGCTCTAAATACGTGATGATTTTGTTATTTACTGAACATACCGCCTAGGTGTTAATACATTACATAAATGTTTACGTTATTCGTTTAATATTTATTTTATTCCAATCTATAATATGTATCATGGCAAAAGAATTGCGATAGCCGTGTCAGAAATAAAAAAAATCTTTACTGCTTCGTACTGTGATTCCCTTTTGTGAGAGATTTGAGAATAAATAAATAAATATGCTACAATTTGGGCCATTACCAATAGATTGTATCACGTTGGTCAGTCTTTTCATAGGCTTGAAAACATATCGGAGAACTTTGAAATGTCAAGTTTCCTTCACAATGTCTTTCTTCATTAGCGTAAACGCAAATAACTTCGAAAAATTGAAGATGCGTGCAATATTTGAGCGATTTGTAGAGAGATTTGTAGTGTAAATATAATAATATCGAGTACACTATTGAATACAATATTTGTTCCAGCTACATCTGCCGCGACGGCACCACCCGCCGCTGGATGTGCCACGGGTTCCTGGCGGCGCGCGACAGCGGCGAGCGGCTGTCGCACGCGGTGGGATGCGCGTTCGCCGCGTGCCTCGAGCGCAAGCAGCGGCGGGACAAGGAGTGCGCCGTCTCTATGAGCATCGACGCCGCGAGCCACGCCTTCACGCGCCAGGGGTCCTTCCGCAAGTCCGGTTAGTGCTCGGTATCTAGATATCCGCGCGGGAGCATGCTCTAGGCCTCCGCAGTGAGACTGAGGAGAGACCCGTGCTCAGTAGTGGGCCATTAGGGTTCGAGCCATCTAAATTGTCGACGAACGAACAGACGAGACACCTGAAGGTAAGTTTGTCACTGTCGCCTATGGACAACAGTAATATTTGGTGAAGAAGAGAGTAAGAAAGAAAGTACTGACTTTAAAGTCGGGCTTCACGGAATTGAACATTGTGTTGTTTCGTATTCTGTCATATAATAACGTACACAACTTTATGTACAAGTTCGCGTCAAATTTAAGTAGCTCTGATCTATGCATCATACTTGCAGTAGCGTGTGTATTTGTGCAGTCAGGGGAATATTGTTCGTTATGTATGTTGTTTTACAAAATTACAAATTTAAAATTTAAATTTAAAATTTGATTTTGTTGGTTTCCCAGGTATAATATCGCGGCGCGCGTCGGAAGCGGACACGCCGGCGCCCGTGCCGGCGGCGCCCCCGACGTCGGCGCCGGCGCCCGCGGCGCACCCGCGCTCCGCCCCGCACAACCCGTTCGCGGTGGAGCGCCCGCACGCCGCGCCGCACCTGCTCGAGCGCCAGGGCTCCTTCCGCGGCTTCTCACATCTCAACAACAGGTCAGACATCGTTGATAATTTTAGTATGCAAATAAATTAGTATTCAATCGCAACCAGTTGGAGTTACTTATTACAACATAATATTATAACAAGTGGCAAAATAGCTACCTCTACTAAACAAACTACACTAGGTACTACAAATGGTTTGTTTCAGTTCGCCGTTCAAGCGGCAGATGTCGCTACGTATCAGCGAGCTGCCGTCCAACCTGGAGCGGCAGCGCATGGGGCTGGCGTCCCCGCCCGCCGCGCTGCCCGCGCTGCCGCCCATCCCCGCCCTACCCGCGATGCCCGCCATCCCCACTATGCCCACGATGCCCACGCACCAGCCTAACGAGGTACCACAATAATACATCGTCTGATTTTCCGTGGATTAACCCCTGGAGTGTCGAGACCCCCGAATGTAAAACATGGCCAACGTGTCACGCCTATTCGTAACTCGCGCGATCATGTCGCTAGGTCATCGTAAAAATGAATTGTACGGGATTATGTTATAATTATATCACATAAATTATACATCATTGTTATCACAACGAAATTGCCTAACACCTAAAACAATTAAATTAAAGCAAAAAAACTTACCTGCGTAAGAAATTATTCAATTTCTTTTCAACTTCGAAATTTTCAAACACAATGGAGACACATTTTTCCACATTTCACTAACTCACAATGTACATTAATCAAAACTAACACTATCACTACTTAGTATACATATTTACGCATCGATATAATACATTATTTCATTTGGAAACACAGTAATTACGCGGTAATAGAAGTTAGAAAACTAACACGAAAACGGTGCGAATACCGGCATATTTTTAGCGAGCCGCTTAGCGGCCGAAGTTATTTTATTTTTGGTCTATTTTGTGGTAAATATTGTTATCAATATGTTGCTAGATTAATAAGCTAAGAATTTGTAATACTATAAAACCAAACAAAATCAAACTCGCTGTACCTTTATTTATATGAAAATATACACAGCTTGTCGACTTCAACGACACTGTAACTATGTTGTTCAAAAGTTATTTACTTTTTTCACCAACTTTTATATCACCATTTACAAAACTAGCACTTTACACGTAATCTGCACAACTTTTCCAGTAATAATAAGTAAAAATCTCATCAGTTAATTCACCGTTTCCTTCTCGAAAACAATTTTATAAAATGTTGCGAACTGAAATGACGCGAAACGAGCGTAGCGACCGTACTGTACAACTTTCAAATAAATATTTTCCTGTTTATCATTCGACTTTGCAGCCAATCACAGTCGGTATTTCGTAGCTAATGAACGTAGGTTCAATTTGAATCCAACCAATGAAATCAAAATATTATGAAATAGACAATAATCGTCCTCCAATACGATTGTATTTAGTTTGCCCCTCCGTCGGGGGTGCACTTCATGTTGGCCTAGAAAAATTTTTGCCCCGACGGAGGGGACAACTACACTCGAGGGGTTAATCCTCAGATGGTTTAAAATTGGCTAACTGTTGTGTCAATATTTTTTAATTAGATTAATCGATTGACTCAACAGAACCTGGCTCTGATCCGTCCGTTCGGCGAGCCGGCTGCGATGGAGAACGGTGGCGGGCCGGCGGGCGACGAGGGCGGCGACGGGGAGGACCCGGTGGCGGCCATGTGCCAGCAGCTGTCGCTGGGGCTGCGCGCGCTGGCCGAGGAGCCGGTGCCCGCGGGCAGCCCCAGCGCCCTGCCGCACCCCGACGCGTGGCTGGGCCGCGTGGCGCGCGCGCCGCCGCTCAGCGCCCGCGCGCAGTCCTTCGCGGGCAACACGGTCACCACCAACCCCTTCCTCACGCCGGCCCCGCTCTAAAGCTCGCTGCCAATTGAGCTGGTGTGTCGCGACCCTAATGTTACCTTATTCCAGTCGACGCGGACTCGAGCTCTGTCGTTAGGTAACAATATAGTTGTTAATTATGTCCATGTGACAGTCGCGTTTACTGGTATGAGGGAACACGAACGTACTTAGGGTGACGTCACTCTAATTATTCAGAGTTACATTGTAAGGTCTAGAGCCGAAACCTTGTATGGGATAATCCCAGACATGATGGAAGTCCCTCGCTTAGGTAGATCAATCCCCAGCGCAGTCCTTGGAGTCACGGTCGAGATTATGTCGTATGAGAGGATGTTTTAGTGACGCGTGTTTTAATCCAAGCTTAATTCGTAAGCTGATTAGCTCGTAACAAGGAACGATTGAAGGTATTCGATTGAATTCAATTGGATCTATGTAGTGGACCCGATGTGGTAATTGATTCGATAATTGGTCTGCTTGTTATTAGCAGCTAAAGTGTCGGCTTGCGTCGGCTTCCCGCGGCGGTAATGGCGTGCGCAATGAATGTGTCGTTGGATTTGATCCTTATAATCGATAATATTCACTTTAAAAGTTCGCTAATCGCCTTAAATGCACAGATTTGTAGGCGCGTAGAATTTAATGAATCGATGGAAATGTGTAATTTCGTTGATGTGACACCTTTTCCCGTATTTTTCCCGTGCCCCTTCGACTAGATCGGACTCGATTAGAAAACAACACTGAATGTGATCGAATGAAGTCACAAAATGTGTCATAAATTAACAATTCTGCGTAAAAAACATACTTAATGCATATGTACCTGAAAATCTATAAATGACTCAATATAAAACAGATTCTAGTAAAGATGTTTGTCATGTTAATGTCCTTTAAAATAATTATAGCAAATCGTCGGACGCAAGACTTGTTGCCAAATGATGTAGTTCCTTAGTGTTTTGATGGCACGATAATTTATCCTCTCGCGTCGAGTTCCTTATAACAAGAACCCTGTACCTCGCTACAGGCGAGGTGTGTTTCAACGACTTTTAAAAACTTGTACTTAAATGGACAATTTCATAGATATAATTATGTTATTGTCGTATTATGTTGTTTTCTATACTATGACGTAAAAACTGATAAGTCCAGAAAAATATTGGTGCTTAAATATTCTTTTAGGAGTTCAGATATTATCATCAACGCGGTTTCATGGGTTAAAATATATAAAATTTTAAAATGATTATTAAATAAATGAAACAATATCATTTTTTAAACGGCAACTTTATTTTAATAACATTATTTGCTTTCTACAATTCTACGTTTGTAACTATTTTTCAATCCTCGGTTGATACATTTTTCGACTAAAAAAACCATTTATCTTTTTCATTGTCACGTAATATACATAGGTTACGTAACATAATTATGAAGGACATATTAAATTAACCGCAGTTTCTTTCAAAATTATTATTGTATTGTTACGGCCATATTACTAAAATTTTATGTCAGAAGCAATTTTTTTGATAGCTGTTTGTTTATTTTTAAAAAGCAGGTGTTTGCTTTTAAATATAACTGAAGTATGACTACTAGAACATATCACACAGTTGACTGCGATAATGAGAGTGAAAGTAATAGACTAATTTTATAGATGTTTATATCATAACGACAGACAATCGGTTTGATTTGCTGCCTATACAACGTACGCACGCTGGCCATGTACAATATTAGGTTCAGTTTAGACGTACACTTCGATTTTGAATAATTTTTCTGTGATCAATTGTATTTTATGTAAGAATTATTCTGGATTTTGATACATTATAATAATGTTTTGTTCAATAATTCAGTTTTTATCCCGTTACTGCGAACGTCGGCAAGAAGCGGGATTTCAATTACTGAAGAGTAACGGACAAATTAAACTTAAATTAGTGAATTGTATCTTAATTAATTAATGTTAAATGTACTTAATCTTCGTCAAATCGCACTGTGCTTTTGCGCTGCACGTTAGTGTTCTGTATGATACGTAAGTTAAGACTTATCCCATGTTCGATTCGTCCATGGACAGTATTAAATATATCCGCGCGCGTCGTGTCGATACAGCGCATGTCAAAATAATATATTAACGAACAATACACTATTTACATTTTATCTACGTACATGTAATATAGGGTTTTGGATATATTTTTCCTTTTTGTATATAATTGTAAATTTGTAGGAACACTGTTTATTGAATAGTTTTGTTTATGGTTTTTATTATAGTATTCTGGAGGTGAACAAATTCTGACGTCACTGCGACAGTGTGTTGTTTTGTACTTAAATTGTTAAACGTGGAACGTAAGTTGGACGTTGTTTTTGTTATAAATTATTGTAATTGCACATTTCCTTTTTATATTCAAGTTTCATCTCCTTAATAAAGATTACTTGTTTCTGACATTTTTTTCAAGAAAATAAACCTTTTTTTAAAGAAATTTACTTTTATAAGTCAAATGCAATGCACAATATTCTTACACAACAAATGTTGCGTCCTTTACATTCCAGATTATCTCAGATATTGTGTCCAATGAGCAATTGTTACATATGGTTAATCTTAACCACCTAATACTTGCATGAATTTTTCCTTCATTTGTACTTATATCTAAATATAACAGTAGAGTACTTAATCGCTTGTTAATATTCAATTATCTGCATTAAGTCTGCCATAATCGTTATTAACCTAAATGTTTATGAATGTGCTTAGTTATGTTTTGTATTGTATAATGTATTCTACCTTAGAGTTTGGCGGTACATCTTTGTTAATTAAATTGTTATATAGAGAGATATCTGCGGCAATGGTGTGGGTTGATAATATATATATATATATTAATAGGTGAATCCCCGCGCTATCAAGTAATTGATTAAATTGTTTATCCAACCAATTTAATTTTGACATAAAGTTCAAATTAAATAAATCATATTTCTTCATTCACTCTCAACAAGTTAGTGTTAACTTGTTGAGAGTGAAATCTTGTGAAATTATTCTTTGATCTGTTTATATAATTAGTTTAGAGTACATTTTGAACAATCATAATTACTACATGTTGTAGAAATATAATAGTAAATTTTTGAACATGTAAAAGAACCATTGTTATATACTATCACGTTTAAAAGCTTGTGTTAAACACAGGCGCCCTTTTGCCTTGCGCATTTAACGCCAAAACTCTAAGCAAATCATCCTTACTGTCGCCCTGATGCTATGATTCGGGGTATGGCACAACATGAATGTTTTCAATTATGTCGATTTGATGGTCCATGTTTATCAGAATTTGTAGTATTATAATGTATTGTGGTACTAGATAAAAGAAATTATAAAATTTATATAATTATAAATGTTCTTCTATAATTATAACCTGCACCTAAATCTAAGCACGTTCAGATGTTTGTATTGGCTGTTAGTTACATGTATAATCAAATATCCTATTACATACTGTTAAGATAACTTTACCGAAGAAGTACTTATTCTATATAATATATTTTTGTGTACAATTGCTTATAACGAAAATATTGTATAATCTGACAAATTGTACTTAAAAGCGACATGTTGTTTCGAAATTAATTGTTGAGTGTTATTTTGTATATTCTACAATGATTTATTTTTTGGCTAAATTATAAAAAGCATGTAAATATCAGGGCATATATGTAGATATTTTAGATGACAAGAGTTCAAATATTATGGAAAATATTATGTTTAGTTGAAAAGTTGTCTATTTATTTGTTCCTACGTCCTCAACTGCAGTTTTCGAATTTATTTACTCATGACACTTTCTCACGCGCACACCCGAATGCGTACGTAATTTTTACGTCTGCATTATATTTGAGAACAATTTTAGAATAAAACAAAAAACTTGATTTGCTGCACCCCTTTATTAATAATTTATACATGAATATATTAATCAACGCCATAAATTTCAGTGCCTACAAACTACCTAAACAACGTATATATTGTCTGTAAATTATTCTATACAATTCAGGTGACAGAGAAACATTCACTTACATTAGCACAGTAATTTAATTCTAATCTACGAGACCAAAATATTATCAGTCGTAACAAAGCTGTTATATCGACATGTGCTACTTGAATACAATTTATAAACATCTTTCAAACACATTGCCATAATAACTAAGAATATTCTCTACTCTGCTAAGAATTTGACATTTATTTTCCAATTATTTTCCAATAATATAATATATTCTGTTAAAATGGTCATTGCCATCTGAAAAGCAAAGATGCATTTGAAAACAGCAAAACATTTTGAAACTTATACCCTGTAGAAAAATTATACAGCTTTAGGGTTGAATTAATTTAACTGTTGATACTAATTGTTACGATTATGTGCTATGTTCAAAATTTGACAAAACCATATTTATTGTTATATAATTACTTAGCGTGTTTAATACATTGAATTTAGTGTAATACATTTCAAAATACATCACTTTTATTTTTTATTATGTATAGATGAACAGCATAACTGCAAAAAATATTTTTGTACTTTACCTATATATTATATAGCCGCGACTAGGAATGGTGCCCAAAATGCAGAGTCCTGTATGCTACCAATATTTCTTTATCACTTTCATACTACATAAAATGCATTCCCTATCACTTTTAATGCGAGTAAAAATCACATTTTATAAACATATAATATGACTAGCACTATTTTTATGTCTTTGTAGCTTTGATAGTTTAAACAATAAAACAGTTTTCGTGCACTATAAACTTATTCCAAGCTCCACCGATCATAAATTATATCACAATAAAACTTCATAATAAATAAAAGAATTAAATTGATACATCACAAATAAAACCTTATATATATTATACATTGAACAATGAATAAGCCAGGATACACAGTAAATTCTAAAGCTATATATCAAGATATCTACAATAATATTAAAAACAGTAAAAATCTTAATGTATTAATACTGATTTAGTATAAAATCATAAATTGATTCAATAACCATCATTATAAAAATTAAAATCACAATAATAATATCTCTGGCACTTCTGGCACAAACAACTAACGAATTGGCAATACAAACTTTTAACACTGATCGATTTGTGAATGACTGAATACATAATTATTACTAGGTAAATATATAATGGTTACTCACTTCGAAGTTTAGTAGAGTCCACTAAGTAGTTTTATACGAGTTTTCTGATCTGTCCATTACATCTATTTGTTGGTTGTTATAAATCAAAGTTTTACTTCATTCGGTTTGATTTTATTCATTAATATACGCGCAAGTGTAACAAAAGTTAAAATATAAATATGCATATTGTAAAGTTTATGATGAATCCTTTTAGATAATAACTTTCTGATATAAAAAAGTAAGACAGAAAAAAGTTTTTACATTACGCCGTTTAGAAAAAAACAGTTTTTTAAGTCACGCTTTCATGAAAGCGTAATTTTCTACACGAGTGTTATCATTTTTATAATCTGGTGTTATGGAATATACTAAGAACTATTTTATAAAGCTGACATAAAATGCCACTCCTTAAAAAGTTTTATTTTAAATGATAATAATGATTTTTTTACTATTTATTATCGATTTCACGAATTTTTAAAACATTTATAAGATGTTTTAGGAAATAGACATGCGTTGACCTTTACAATGATGTCTATTTCAACATGTTTATTTTTACATTACGTATTATAAGACTTATCAAAGATTGATGAGCGCCGTCAGAACCGATTATTCTTGATTCGGGCACTAATACCACCATTAATTCTCAGTGGAGGAGCGTCTACGATGGACTTCACTACAGTCCGTGCCCTGCCTTAGGCTAGCAATAAGTTTAATGAAGTTTTTCTTTAAAAAAACATTGGAGAATAATATAAAAATATCTTTAAAAAACATGTACCAAAAAAAGAAAAAAATTAAAAATAAGTACGACCTAGGGGCGTACTTATTGTAAATACGTTTTTAAGGTTAACATATATTATTTCATATAAGATTAGCATTCGAGAATCCTTATAAACTTATATACTTCGAGAACTCTTATATACTTATAAACTTCGCGATTCTATTGTTGCCATTTTAGAAATAAATAAAAATATTGAAAAATAACAATGAATGATGTTAAATATTTTAGCTGACATACATATATAGCAAATAACTTCAAGTATAATCCACACAACTTATATTATTATTACATTTGCTTACATCAATTCATACATAACTTATTTATTATCAATCTCTGGCAATAATAAAAACTTGAATTAACCCCTCGAGTGTAGTTGTCCCCTCCGTCGGGGCAAAAATTTTTCTAGGCCAATATGAAGTGCACCCCCGACGGAGGGGCAAACTAAATACAATCGTATTGGAGGACGATTATTGTCTATTTCATAATATTTTGATTTCATTGGTTGGATTCAAATTGAACCTACGTTCATTAGCTACGAAATACCGACTGTGATTGGCTGCAAAGTCGAATGATAAACAGGAAAATATTTATTTGAAAGTTGTACAGTACGGTCGCTACGCTCGTTTCGCGTCATTTGAGTTCGCAACATTTTATAAAATAGTTTTCGAGAAGGAAACGGTGAATTAACTGATGAGATTTTTACTTATTATTACTGGAAAAGTTGTGCAGATTACGTGTAAAGTGCTAGTTTTGTAAATGGTGATATAAAAGTTGGTGAAAAAAGTAAATAACTTTTGAACAACATAGTTACAGTGTCGTTGAAGTCGACAAGCTGTGTATATTTTCATATAAATATAGGTACAGCGAGTTTGATTTTGTTTGGTTTTATAGTATTACAAATTCTTAGCTTATTAATCTAGCAACATATTGATAACAATATTTACCACAAAATAGACCAAAAATAAAATAACTTCGGCCGCTAAGCGGCTCGCTAAAAATATGCCGGTATTCGCACCGTTTTCGTGTTAGTTTTCTAACTTCTTTTACCGCGTAATTACTGTGTTTCCAAATGAAATAATGTATTATATCGATGCATAATATGTATACTAAGTAGTGATAGTGTTAGTTTTGATTAATGTACATTGTGAGTTAGTGAAATGTGGAAAAATGTGTCTCCATTGTGTTTGAAAATTTCGAAGTTGAAAAGAAATTGAATAATTTCTTACGCAGGTAAGTTTTTTTGCTTTAATTTAATTGTTTTAGGTGTTAGGCAATTTCGTTGTGATAACAATGATGTATAATTTATGTGATATAATTATAACATAATCCCGTACAATTCATTTTTACGATGACCTAGCGACATGATCGCGCGAGTTACGAATAGGCGTGACACGTTGGCCATGTTTTACATTCGGGGGTCTCGACACTCCAGGGGTTAAATTGTACCAGAGTTTAATAATTTATATTAGATATTTTCAATTGATTGTTTCAGTATTATACGCTTCTATTAATACACCGGCTCTATAGAGCTGCCAGGATATAAGATGTTGTATTTTTTTGTGTACGTTAGAACTCCTCGCATATAGTACAATTATATCACCAAGGGTCTTACGGCAGAAGAATATTTATCTCATATTTATATAATTATATTATCCGACATATTATAACCGCGGTACATTACAGAATTGACTTCAGTTAGCGTAGCGTATACATCAAGCATTTTTTGTAGATAAACCGTCGATTGCAACGATTACATTAGCAGTTAGTAGCTTAGCCGACATAAATATTTTAAGGAAATCGGATGTATCGCATACGTCTTCCCGCTGATGCGTATTGCTTGATAGTCGCGATTCTAGATGTCTCATTGATGACTCGACGACACTTATCGGTGACATTTATATAGTAGTACGTAATTCCAAGTACATATTTATTTAGCTTAACTAACTCATAGCTAAGCTAATGAAGAATTGAAGATAGGTACGAGTAAACCTTGTGGGAGAATGGGGTATGATATATTCCCAGATAGCGTTGCCAGAAAATGCGTTGTAAACAACCTGACAGTCTAGTTACAATGAGGAAAAAACCAACCAGGAAGATATGGAGCACCAAAACACAATAACTGAAATATATAACAATATATATCTCATTCATTTAAGAGAAACCGTCTTTACAAAGAGTTCACTTAATTTTCGCTTACTGGTAAAGAATGTCTTAGTTTGACATTAATACGTCCAAATAAACTTTGGAGCACATGTAACATCACAAAATTATGGATTTTAGACATTTGTAACTAGATTTTTGGATACATGACGATTAAGGAAGTAACGCTCCATCGTTTCTAAAGAACATTACCTTCCATCAGCGATGAAATGGAAGCTAGCTTAGCTTTATTACTCGTCTCAGGTAAAACACGGCAGCGCTCTAGGCAGCCGTGGTCCGTATCGCGTCGTGGCACCGCTGGCAGACGCGCACGGGCCGCAGCGCGCGCAGCCGCCGCACGGGCGCCTCGTACCGCGAGCAGCGGCCGCAGAACACGGCGCCGCACTCGCGGCAGTGGTGGCGCCGCTCCAGCGCCGTGAAACGCACCTGGAAACGTTTTATTGTTAACGAGCTGTGCCCGCGAATTCGTCCGCGTGGAATTTAACAAAAAAAATAATTAAAATGAATGTAGCCTCAGTTACTCCTTATGACATCGGCAATCTGCCAGTGAAAGTCCCGTCAAAATCGGTCCAGCCGTTCCAGAGATTAGCTCAAACAGACAGACAGACAAAATTTGTAAAAAAGTGTATACATCCATATGCATTTAGTAAAAAGCAGTTATTTTAACATTACAAACAAGACACTCCAATTTTAATTATTTGTATAGAAGACTAGTGGGTGGGTGGCTTTAGGGCGGTGCAAGCGTCGGCGCCGTCATTGAGGATGCGTAAAATTTGTCATATAAAATTAATACACACATTACCGATTTAATTTTTAAAGCAGCGCCGCTATTAGATTTCACATAACCTAAAAAATTTGATAACCGCTACTATTAACACGGAGTAAATAAGAATAAATAAATAAGTTAAACAATGAACCACTTACTTGACATTGCGTACAATAAGGTGCGGTGTCATCACGAATCCAGTGATCAGCTGGCCCACCTTTAGCGCCCGACGAGCTCGACATATCCGGTGCAGACCAACGGAATATCTGGACGAAAGCATATTATTAACGACTCTATATTATAAATTTTCTTTATTATTTTTCATTGTAAATATGACAATCTATTTTTTGCGACACCAATCCGCACTGGAGCAACATGGTGGAGAATGCTCTAGGCCTCCTCAGCTATGAGGAGGACGCCACCAGGACTACGAGCTCTAAAGCGAATTCACTCTGCGCTTTATACGTCAGCAACAAGCATTACAAACAAATGTGTCTGTTCGAACTCTATATAGCAACAATATTGCATTCAAAACTGTAGTGATATTATTTGAACTTGTTTTCGAATTGACCCCTTGAAGGTGTGTTTCTAAGGCTGCGCTGCCGGCTAACAAAGTGGACAGAGAGTGCCGTGTGTAGTTACCCGCCCCCTGGCGTCGCCGACGGCGAGCCCGCGGCCGGAGCGCGCGGCGGCGGCGGCGGTGACGGCGGCCGGGCACGCGTTGTCGCGCCGCTCGAACGCCGTGTGCATCGTCAGCTTGCCGCGCAGCACCAGCCGCCGGCGCCAGCGGACCGTCCACTCTACCAACGTAATACAACATATCATATTTGAAATGGTAACATTCGTTGTCACCTCACCACCGCGTTTAGATCCTCGGCCGAACTTCGTTTGGCCGAACGAAACAAACGAATCCTCAAACTATGAATAAGAAGGCTCTAGAATTAGAATACTCGTAGCGAATAGCGAAGATGCATGAATACGCATTTACATACTCGCATTCGCGCTTTCTTGCCTCGTCGCGCTGAGTATCTAAACGCGGCCATTGATTCAAGTTTACTAACGAACCCGTTCGCCTATAATCTAACGCACTGAAACTTAGTGTAAGAACGTCGCGTACGCAGCGTTACAGCACGTAACGCAAAATGTGCGTACAATACAAATACTCACCAATCACACAAGTTGGACATGTGACATAATGAAGCTGGTACCTACCTAGCGGGGCTTCCTTAGGCGGCGACCGATTGGCGGGGGGCGGCGGCGGGGTCTCCGGCGCGGGCTCCGCGTCGTTGGCGGACAACATCACGAACGAGTCGGTGAGGCTCGTGTCCGACTTGCTGGTGCGCAGGCCGCCCTCCACTACCTCCACGGTAGTTGTGCCGATCTCCAGCGACCCCGACTCACTCGATTCGCCTATGCTGCCGCCGCCTGATGATATAATTTTATTATTAGTAATAATAATTATTTTTTCTTTATCTTTCTTTTTCTCTTATTTCTTGTCGGAACGTTTGTTTGATGTCTTTGGTGTACATAAGGTAACATTAGGTGGCTCGTCTAACGGCTATTTACATTTCAAAAATCATCATGCTTTGCAGTTCGTAAGACATGATTTTAGCCCAGAAAGTGTTTACTTTTGATAAGAACAAAAAGGCACCCGTATAATTCAAACTTAGTAAAAAATGTAAATTTCCCTTACAAAATTATTTAAAACCCAAAGTGCATAAGACTGAATAAAACATTCATGTATCATCCAGTAAAAAATATGACATACTTTTCCGAAACAAAGGATTCCCTTTGGACTTCCGCCTCAACACCACATTTCCTTGCTTCTGCAACTTGCTTCGATGCGTGACAGCCTCATTGTCCACCTCTATCCCTTTCTCGTTATCATAGTCCTCTCTCGTTTCCTCGCAGGAGTCCACGTCACGTTCCTTCCTCCCTTCATACTCGGCGCCGTCCTCGTTGTCGCTGCACGTGTCCTTCTCGTCGTGCCGCCGGGCGCACTCCTTGGCGCTAGTCGTCTCGCATGCGTCGGAGAGAGAGCTTTCGGAGCCCGATTTCGTTAGATTTCCTACAGAGTAATTATAGTATTTTGAATTGATTACGATATAATTATTATATTTAGATAGATAAATATAATTGCGACAATTAAGAATTATAAGAATTCATTTCATTTACAATGTAATAGGTTAAAAAAAATATTGTATTTAAGAAATGTCACATTTAATTAACCCGGATAATTTCACGAAAATATTTTAGTTTTAGTGTCACGCAAATAGCTGATTAACGATCAGTCAAGCCACCTGAAGGTAAGCAATTTACGGCTGTCAACTTCAAGTTGAGCTGGCGTGCTCATGTTTCAACAATGTTTTACGGTAAATGGGTCTCAATCACCTAAACATAATAATTATGTAATATCTTAATTACAACCTACCCTCATTTTCATTTTCTTGTGATAAACTCATCTGTTTAACCAGCTCCTCAACTCTTTTTATAGCTGCCTGCCGTTTATCTGGCTCATCTTCTGTCTTTTCTATATCAGCTGCCTCTTCACTCTCCGGCTTGGTATCAGACTGTGCCTGCTCTTGAGTATCGACACACTGACTTTTCTCCTTGTCTATACTGCCCGATGTGGGTGGTACGTCCAAGCTACCAGCATCCACTGATGGATCCTCTTCTATTGTTTCTGCTACATAGTCGATCGACCACATCTGAGGAGTGGAAAAAGTTTCAATATAAGATGCACGAGATGATGCGGCACATTGAAATAGATGAATTGAACGAAGATAACATTTCTATAATGTCATGAATAGTAATGTAGGTATCATAATGAGTCTTATGGTCAATCTCTTCTTTTTTTTAAACCAAAAAAATTGTACATAGTAAGTAAGAAATGGTATTAACATAAACATTAAAAAGTTGTTATAAAAGATTATTATCTCAATGTACTTCTTATCAAAATATTCACTGATTTAAAATTCATTTCTTGAGGTTTGCCACCACTTAATTAGTGTAATAACCTACAAAATGTTGAAGAAACCACAACATACTAACCCTTACGACACCGTCCGAGGAGCCGGTGATGATGACGTTGAGCGGGTCCCACTCGCGCGCCTGGCTGAACGCGACGCAGAGCACCTGCGGCGCGCGGTCCGCCAGCGCTCCGCCCCCGCCGCCCGCGGAGCCCGACCCCAGCAGCGTGCCGTTGATCGACCACACGTGCACCCACGAGCCGCTGCACGTCGCTATGTCGCCCTATACAACACAGAACAATTTATTAGTATTTAGTTATAATAAGTGCTAAGCTAATCTTTTACTATGTAAGTGCACTTTACAAAGAGCACATCGCCACTTACCATTAGGTGGAAATGTCAAGCATGTATGTCAATAAAGTATATCCATACGTCATAGATATTAAAAAGACATGAAGTACAAATTTTGGTACACTTTTGTATGTTCTTTTGTATGTATGTAAGATAATATGTTCACATTAAAATTAAAGTTGTATCACTTTTCAATTTTATCGTATCATTACTTCATATACTCCAGCAAGTTAAAAGAACATTAGCTAATAGAGAATACTTTAGCATTCAGTTTGACTTTTCCCTATACATAACGCATACAGTCACTCAGTCACCCAGTAACGCAAGAGTTTTATCTTATATATAAAATTCTCGTGTCACAATGTTTATTACCATACTCCTCCGAAACGGCTCAACCGATTCTCATGAAATTTTGTGTGTCTATCGAGTAGGTCTGAGAATCGACCAACATCTATTTATTTTTCATACCCCTAAATGTTAAGGGTTGTCCACCCTAAATTTTATTTTCCATTTTTTGGACAAATTTTTTATGGTTATTTTTTTATGGTGTGGCATAAAAAAATACACATGATCCCAAATGTTTACTTCCCTACCCCTAACCCTCAAATTTAAATCGCGCTTTTTGCATTCATCTATAATTATGGCGGAACAACGTTCGCGGGGTCAGCTAGTATTTATGTATGTATATAGATAACACAGTCATGTCTTACAGTGAGATCGTCAATGGCGAGCGCGGAGACGGGCGGCAGCGGCGCCGAGTGCGGCGGCAGCAGCTGGCGCACGAACGCGCCGCGCTCCACGTCCCACACGATGGCCTGCCCGTCGCGGCCGCCGCTCACCACCAGGTGGTAGGCGGGGCTGGCCGCCAGGCACGTCACCGCCTCCTCGTGCCCGTACAGACACGTCTTCACGGTGAGCCGACGGCGCCGCGCGCAGTACTGCCACACTGTTACCACCTGGAGGAATAGGGGCGTTAATAGGTAAATCTAACTAAATGCATGTGCAGTGCAGCTAAATTAGTGATGGCATTTGTATGTTTGGCGTTCTTCGTGATATGATGAGAGTCGATACACGAAAAAATATTGAAACGAAAAAAATGTTCTAGCAATAATTTAGTTACAAAAATTCTTCTAGTAGTGGCAAGGTCATAATAAAAAAAAACGATTGCACATTTTTAGTGAAGTTGAAAATGATACCTGTCCTAATGGATGAACCAGCTACGAGTATAACAATGGGTGTCGTTACAATAGATTTAATTTGACCGCAGTGGCCTCTGATAACGTAGTCCTTACTCAACAAATAATAGTTACCGTGCTAGTCCCGGCGGTGACGATCGTCTTGGCCGAGAGGCACACGCACGTCACTATCTCGCCGCACGCCTGGGCGACCGCTTCCGATACGAACACAGTTTTATCGTTATCGTAGTTGCCGATCCGAAGCGAATGGTCCGCAAAGCCCCAAGCCACGTACTTGTTGTACGCCGGCGGCATTAGAATTTTATTCTGCTCCACCGCCAGTATCGCTTTATCCGTGTAAAGTATCTGTCCCACTGGGCCTTTTACCTCTGGAAAAATATTTTATATCAATATTATACATTTTATAGAACTTTGATTGAATTGAACTGTTAACAGAATTCTGTATCATTATTTTATAATATGTATCGCTAATGGTATGACATAAAGTTTTATTTTAGTACAGCACATAATATAACATTACCATTGTAATTGATTATGTTAAATTTAGAGTCTCATCATTTTTCATTTTCAGTAAATAGCAAGTAACACCTTACTTGTTCAATTTGTTTATGTAATTAATTGAACTATCAACATACTATTAGGTGTTAACAATTGGATGTTACATACCTTGTAATTATATTACCTTTTTATAATTTCTAAAAAGTCATACCTTTAACAGGTTGTAAAGAAGGCCTCAGATTCTCCAAATTATGAAAGAATAATTTCTCCGGCGGCGTTGCGCCTTGAGACGGAATAATACTGTTCGGGTCCAAAATAGTTGAGCTCCGCTGCGACATTTTCTTGCTTGGATGCGCTTTTTTAAATAATTGTTTTGGTATCTGACCAAAGTTATTAATGAATCCAATTGTGGCAGTTTTCTTCAACGGATCATCAATACTGAAAGAGAAAAAACCAATTTGTTAACGCATTCTGGAACCTCAGGCATATGATTTAAAAGGCAGTATCGCAACCAATAGCATAACATGGACGATGTGCTTGTGTTTAGGGCCGATGATAATCCTTATGCCCTAGGCCCTAAGGCACAGGGATTCTACCCAACACTCCCACACGTGAGGTATGTCGCGGTGTTTCGGTACATACTCACTTGTAAATATCGACGTTCCCCTCATAGAAGAGATGGTGGAAGACGTTGCAGGCGTCGAACGCGGGCTGCCCCTGCTGCTTGTAGCCGAACACGAGGTCGATCCAGTGGTGCAGCCGGTGCGACACGTAGTCGCACTCGAGCGCGGCGCGGTGCGCGCGGATGAACTCGCGCGGGTCGCCCTTCGCCCACGGCGGGAGCACCACGTCGCCGAGCGCCACGCCCGACTGCTTGCAGCCTGCGAGGGGATCGCGACACGGTTTAGTTTACCCCTTTATACCCTTTTATTTAACCTAAATCTAAGTAATTACTAGGGCAGAAGTTGTGCTCGATAAACATTGTTTACGGCAAGTGTGTTACGACTGTAGTTTATGGCAAGTGGCGACAATAGGATTCCAACCAACGTGCTATAAAGTCTAGAGGACGCCCTTGCATTCATGATTTTAGTAAGTTAAAATACCTATACCTGTCAATTGGTCTGAGAACAGTTTGTCCAGACAGGACAGTTTGTATTACTTTTTGTGTTTCCAACTTCCTACTACCTATTTTTGTTGAAATAACAATTCAAAGAAAACATAACTTACCAAGATCGAAATTGTTGGAATTCTCTAGGAACTCAGGTAAGTAGAAAAATTCCGGGATTAATTCTTTAACATCGGCCATGTTATGACGTGACGCCGAATTCCACGCTTCTTTTATTGAATGGAACATTCTAGAAGAATAATATATTATGTAATTTTTTCCATACCGTGTAATTTCGGACATAATTAATTTACTTCTTTTTATTTCCATTCATTTGTAACTAAATAACGTAGGACATACCTATCGGCGAGATCGAAATGGCCTCCTTGCAACCTGAGAAAGTGTTGCGTGAAAGGTTCCATTCGGACGAGGTAGGAACACACGATCATAGCAGATGAATAATGTGTTCCGTAGTGGTAGGGTGGCGTCTCACCGTGGGGGTCGTCCCATTCCTTGAACCAATACATAAGGTTATGTAACGTTTTTTGAAGTGAAATCTTCTTTAGCATCGTTGTGATTAGGAAGTCGATGAAACGGAAATGACGCGCAAATGAAACGAAACGAAAAAGAGTCAAAATGGCGGCTTACGTGAGTAAGCAAAGCAAAACATCAATGTTTGGACTTACCTTATATCTTTTCCTAAACTGTTCAAGTCTATCATGGCTCTGTGCACCCATGGGTTTGGTGAGATCCCGGAACGTAGCAGGATCGTTGAGGTCTAGCTCCATGGAGTCGTAGTCGGCAAGAATCCAGGGGAACACTGGATACTGCATCAGGTCGTTGTACGACCTTCCCGCCAGTGTGTTCAGGTGCATGAGGTATTGAAAGTTTGAAATTTCGCCGCGCTGTAATAAAATAAATTGGATTTAATACAAATTATAATTTTCCTCGAATAAGAGTTATTTTGAAACCTCTACTCCATCTATAATCTGTTGATGATTTTTTTTGATAGACCAGTGTGATAAACCTCCATTACTTCATGAGAAGTGTAAGAATTTAGGCGTTCTGTAGAGGTCGTGGACCCTTACGGCCGGTGGTTCCCGGGTGTGTGTCAGTGAGCGCGCATCATACCAGCCACCGGTGCGTGACGGACGTGTCCCCGATGAGCGAGGCGAGCAGGCCGGCGGGCTGCTCCACGGGCACGCCGCGCCGCTGGCCCGCCACCGAGCCGGCCGCGCTGTCCGCCATGCCCGTGCCCACCGCCGTGAACCGCGCGTACACCTGCCGCAACCACGACACGGGTTATATACACCATCCTTTTTTTGTGGAATTAAGGTAGCAAACGAGCATGCAGCACGCTGCCGTCTTTGACAACTGTGACCGAGCAATAGAGCAAGACTGAAATGGGGACTAGGATGGTTAGTAGGGTTAGTCCGGTTAGTCTTTAGTAAGTATGAGGACATGGTAAGTATGAGGACTAGGATAGGGACTGTTAGTGATAGTCCCGTTAGTAATCGTTAGTAAGAGTCTTTTATAATTCGGTCACAGATGCGTTGCTATCCTTGAGAGAGATGCGATAGACGCTTCGTACAAATACAAGTAACTAAAATTACGCATTTAAACACATTTATAAGAGATATTCTCACCTTATTTCTCACTTTTCTAGGGAACGCTAGCAAGTAATTTCTTCCGTCGCTTGAAAATACTTCTAGCGCAATTGGTTGCAACAAATACCTTCTTTTGTGGACTTCCCTGAAAATATATAAAAAAAAATTTATTTACGAAATGTATGTGTTATTTATGTCTATTTAAATATATAATAAGTGTGACTTTTATAACGATACCTTATATCCTCGTACAGAAACTTGGAACACTGTCTTTGATTGCTCTTCTGAATGGCTTGACTCGGTAGGATGGGGTCGTAGTCGTCGGGGCAACTGTCCAGATCTCGGATCTCTCTGTTCTTGAGCAGAGTGAACCCGTCGATGATATAGCAATGCTCTCGACCGAATAGCAGCAGACCTTCGGTGGTGTCCAGACCTTGGATTCGAGCACAGCGGAACATGTGCGATATCTGGAAGAGAGTTTAAACTTTAATTTTTCTTTGTAGGGCATTAGAAAGACTAGTACACAACAGATTTTATTTAAAAATGTTTTCAATTAGATTATTGTTAATTTGTCAATGTCTTTATCACATATTACTATGTTATACCTACTTAAACAATTACATATAATACAGCACTTTTAATACTGTCCATTATTCAGTAGTGTAGATATGTATAATATGCCATATATAGATATATATAATAATAGATATGTATAATATGCCATATATGTATTTTACCTGTCAATGCGAACACACTATATACATTTTAAGTGGAATAAGTTCACATGTTTTTTGGATTTATACCAACATGTTGGCTATACATGTGTATAATAATTATGTTCATGGTCAGACTTTGAGTAGATCTTGACAAGTGTCACAAGAACTGTTGACAGGTAAGGCTGTCAAACTTTTATTTCAATTGATTCATTTGTTTATTAAGTACAGCATCAGATGCAAGTAGCACTGTAGTATCATTTATTTTAATTATTAATTCTGCAAACCTTTTCATGATGTTCTAGCAGTCTCAATAACGTTTGGTTATCAGGTGGGGGAGGTTGAGGTTCATCTTCTTCTTCATTATCGGGACCATCTTCATTCGCTGAAAATTATTTTACTAAAATTATTTTAGTTTAACATACATCTATATTTGAGTGATATGTGTATAATACATCCGTCCATCAGCCTTTACAGGTCCACAGTTGGACATTGGCCTAACATAAAAATACAAAATACATACATATAAAAATCAAGCAACAGTTATTCAAATTGACATATTTGTCCACACAAGATCAGACAAATATCAACATACCCTCAGTGGAGTTATTGGTACCACGACTGACCACGCCACTGCTGACGAGGTCGGATGGCGAACCTTCTTCGTTTGTGACTTCCAACGAAGCATCTTTTGTACTGAAATTATAACGAAGTAATATTGAAGATACCATAACACCTATAATAGGAGACCATCAGCAATAAATGTATCCTATACAACAGTTAGCTTTTTAAATGAAATATCATCGCCGCCGCGGCTTTAATTAGGGAATACGAATAATTACTATTAATTCAATATAGTGTCATTTATTAAGAAAACCAATACTTTTTATACACCAAAGACTTTATAATATAACGAGCATTCCCCAGCGGCTACGCCCGCCAAATTCTAAAAAATCAGTTGATCCCCTTTTTATCCCGTTAGGAGGGAATTTCCAAAAATCCTCTCTTAGTGCTCCCCTACACTCCCCAAGGAACATACATGCCAAATTTAAGCTTCTTATGTTCAGTAGTTGCGGCTGTGCGTTGTCTGTCAGTCACTCAGTAACGGGACTTTTATATAAATATATAATTATATATATGGTTTTACTGTACTAAATACGTATAAATTAAACAGATAAAGTACCTAGTAACATCTTCTTCGAATGTGTGGACATCATTGGTCTCGACGCCGTCGGTCTCGCCCAGGCTGCAGCCGGGCGTGCGCCATTGCTGGTACACCCTGTAGTACTCCTTGCTGTCGCGACTTTGTGCTACCTTGTACTTGAGTTGTCTCTGTTATGGTGACAGTGTGGAATTATATTAACATGTACAGGTTTTTATACGATAAAATAACTAAAGTTGAGTAGTAACAAATCCCTCATAGAAATAAATATACACATTAGTAGGTGTAATACGTGTATTTCTCGACAATTATTTTAATCTATAGATACTATAAACTTTCAGAATACGTAGCACAAAGGCAAAGGCAGAATAGCGTGATTTAAAAATAAGTTTACTGACGCCATAATAGCTCAGTTGTTAGGAAACATACGTGTAGCTGACCCAAGTTTTATTTCCGGCCGGGGCAGTTATTTTTGTGACAGATCTTTTGGTTAAGAGAGTTAATGTATGTATTTAATGTTAAATTTATGCGTTTTGGATTAACATATTATAATTTAACATAGTTACTGCTATCGTTAATACGGTAGCCGATACCACAGCGAAGCATAGGTGAATTTAGCCTATATTTTATTTTATTTTTTATTGATTTAAGGCAGCAAACGAGCATGCAGGACCACCTTCCGCTGCCGTTCATGACAACTGTGACCGACTTAGAACAAGACTTATGTTGGGACTGGGATAGTTAGTCCGGTTAGGTGACGGTGTTAGAACATTAGTTGGTTAGTTTGTAAGTATTAGGACTGGGACAGGGACTGTTAGTGAATGTTAGTCCTGTTAGTTAGCATAGGCGAATTTAGCCGGTTTATATAACATTTCAGTAATGTCTCAAGGGCGCAATGTTCATGTACACTCACGTTCTCCGGACGGCGCACGTCCGGCCGGTGCGGGTAGTGGACGTAGAACTCGTGGTTGCGGCGCAGCTGCTTGCGCATGCGGCACGGGCCCTCGGTGCAGTGCAGGGCCCACTTGTCGAGCGGCGAGGCGCGCGGCGGGCCCCACAGGCCGCGCTCGCGGGTCAGCTCGCGCCACGCCGCCGCCCACTCCGCCTGCACGTAGCGCGTCGTGTGCGCCAGCGTGTTCGCCGCGCTCACCAGCTCGCCGCACCACGCTTGTCTATTATTAAACAGTTCAGCTCAATATATTGTTTGTTGTTGTTGAGGATATGTATTGAATGTTTATTTTATACTAGTGGACCCGTCCCCGTGTCGCTTCGGGAAACATGTCCCTTAGTATTTTTGTTGTTGTAAAGTTGTAAGTATTTTTTTCTATACTACTTTTGCTGAACCAGCCGATACGCCCCTTAAATTTGAATATAACCCACCGGTCGGTCATCTGTCCTACTCTAGCATACCTGACTAGTTGCACATGGTCTTGCATGTAAGCGAGAGCGTGGTCTTTCGGTAAATGAGACCGCTGCTTCGCGGAATCCTCCTTCTTCACTTTAGTTCTAGACGCCAGCCGAGTCAGCCCACCCGTCACCTTCTGAATCTTCGACTGGATTTGATTGTGGAGCTCCCAAGGCACTCGATATATTGCCTGCGTAAAATATACACTTAAAATTTTATAACGTCAGCTGATTTAAATTACGACTCCAATTTATTTCATTCCACTAAAATTGAATATCATGATGATAATTATGAATAATTTCTTTGTACCAAGTTTGATTATCCCGCTAAGCATTATAGAAATTAGTTCAGCACGAATTGTAAGACGAAGCGTCATTAAGATGATTCTCGGTCGATTCTTGTACACTTATCGAATATACTAAACAAACCTTAGTAAGCTTTACACTCAAAATACTTCTACTTGCAGTTAATGTTAAAAAATTTACCGAACACAACTTAAGCACTAAAAAATTCTACAAGCACGGTTACAGACCTTTCTCTCGGTGTCGATGTAATTGATCCACAACTTGTGCGCGCTCTCATTGAGCTGCTCCCTGACGGCGGTGAGGTCCGGCGCGCGCGCATTGCCGACGGGCAACACTAGTGTTATCTTAAACACCTCTTCGATGGCGGGCTTCTTGCACGCGTACAACTCCTCCCAGACGCGCCGAGCCGCACCAGCCATCAGATTACGACCTGGGTTAAAATGTTATCCAATACAAAACAAATACTCTTTATTTGTCCACATATAAATAAAATTCAAAATTAATATCGAAGTAGGCTGTAAAAATCTTTTACTAATGTAACATTTTAGTATGTGTTATGTAAGTATATGCTTTGTATGTATACCTTGATGTGTAGTAAGTTTATCATCCCTAGACTCCAGATCGCCGCTGGGATTGACGTGCCAAGTAGTGCGCATGTGCGAATCCAGTGCAATCTTCATATTTGCGCTCAATTGTAACAGACAGTACGTAAGACATCCGATGAATTCCAGTTCGTGATTTCCAGCTCCGAATATTAGTAATCTAGAAAAGAAGTGATAATATAAGTCAAATAGTTATATTTAGATCAACGTGAATAATTTCGACCCCATAGCTTTCGTAGGAACTTGCAGAGTGAAACTTGGCGTCTAATTCTGGCTGTGACTCGTAAAAATACATGACACTGACAGATCAGCATTTGTTTACAAGTCTTGGTTATAATTATGTGGTCTTCATAATCGTACACGTACAAGTTTGCATGACTTTTTTATATAATACTTTTCTTACCTATTAGTTGTTAATTTGTGCAAAGCTTCAAGCACCGACATTTGGTCCGCTATGGAGTCCGTAGAGCGGGACAGCAAAAACAATATCGTTCTATTTAAGCAGTGGTGTAATCCCTCCAGTGATATCACTGATGACTTTTTCTTTGCTTGTGTCACTAATTTCACGATGAAATCAAACACCTGTGTTGTAATGTAACATTAGATTTTTTAATCAAAATATGTCATAATTAAATTAATAATAAGGATTTGTTGGCGTAGGCACAGTAGCTGTAAATGCTGTTTTTGAGTTGAGACTATTCTTGAGTTTAAATAAACAAAATACTATACATATTATCCACGAAACTGATCTATTGCTTTGAAATCCTAATGTAAGTAAAAGTAAGGTCATCTAAAAAAAATTTTTTGCTAACTGTACCCATCACAGATTTCTGACACTGGCCACTAAATACGAGTATTACCCAAAATTTAGTGTCATAAATTGTAGCTTTATTAATAAGGAATTTCCCTAAAATAATAGCTTTATTAGAATATTTACCTCATGAGGATCTCTAGACAGCTGACCCTGCCACAGCTTGTCTACAAGTCGGGCAGCCAAATAACACACGTTCGATATATTGGACTCTGTCCCAAACAACTCCGCATTCAGCAGGTTTTCCATCAGAGTGGTCAACACTTCCGTTTGATACTCCACTTGCTGTTGACTTGTTGAATTCGCAGGTGAAGCGTCTAAAACGAGATCTATTACCTAAGAACAAGCAGAAACGTTAGTTAAAATCGTCCTCGTACAAATTAACGAAATGTTAGTGACATACCAAATGCTATGCGTTTTATTTATCACAATTTAAATGCAATGACTCCATACCACAGCCACAATATTTCACAAAAAGCTAGACAATGTATATGTTCAATGAAAGTAAGACTTCGAAAGGAATTTTATAGCAAAATAAAAATAGTAACAAGATATAAAATATGTATCCTAGTTAGAAAGAGGGCGATAGGGATAGTAATTATACTTAATATAGTTGGAAGGAAGGAGATATACAAAGTTACAATGCTTTTAAATGTTAGTATTTGTTAACCATATATTTTGAAGAAAATACTTAATAATATTTTTGGTTATGGAAGTTGATTATTTTTACAAAGTTAACCAGCCCCCCTAACATGCGCACCACGAGATAATTATCTCTACCCATTATCTCGTCTTTTTTCTCTATGTCTACCGAGGCTAACATGGTTGCACACGTGAATCATCTCGTTACGTCAAAAGTAGAGATAAAAGTAATTTTTACTTATGTGGTATTTTTCTCTACGAACACTAACATGGCAACCTAATTTTGTCATATTTTATCGACTTTTGACATTAACAAAAGAGATATTTCTCTTCCTTAGTTCTTGTTGACGAGATAGCTGTTGGACGATAAAAAAGTGATCGAATATTTATTCTCTTTATTACAACAATGGCCGTTCCTTATTATAATCATTTAATAACCCTTTATGAGGAGCGAGAGGCGCGGAAAATTCAACGCAGACATATTCGGGACGTCTGCGACCCGTTTGATTTAGGGGATGGAGAGTTCCAATCCCTTTGGCGGATTTCAAAGCCGATGGCCCTTTAATTTAGGTTTCACTCCTAGTAAAGTACACTATATTATCCATATCGCCAAATTAATTTATAGGTAAGTACTTACGCTTTTTTTGGACGATTTTCCATTTCAATTTTTTAATTCTTCCTTGTATTACTGCTAAATGGGCACACAAGGCAGAGACCACTATAAAAAATTACACAAGGCCCTTCGCCAACAATCCGGGGTTAAGGGTCTGTACTGTGTGTAGAAGTAGATGGAGTCGATCTTCGATGAAGGAGTCGAAGGAGAAGCAACGTCAAGCTCAAATAGTCAAATTCAATAATTAAAGACGTCACTGTCATAAAAACGTCATTTTTAAATGTCCGTTAAGAAAATGAATGAACGAAATCGATGTTGCAACATAAGAATATCAGATTATGTTGTGAAACGGCAACATCGGTTTGTCTACTCGACATACCCAAGTCTTCGACGAGAAATTAGTCTCTCGTAGCGTGCATGTTAGGGTAAACGAGAAATTTGTCGACAACGACAATATCTCTGTCTCTCGTCACGACATATGTCGCGTTGCGCATGTTAGCCAGGCAGGAAACGTGATTAGAGAGAAATGAAGCATTTAAGTTAGTAATTATTACCTTGGTTATTGATTGTCTTACGGAATATATTTTGATACAATTGAAAGAATTGTCTCTTATTCCTTTACAATGTTTATTGATATGAAATGTTAATAATCATAAAAAAAAATCAAATAAATAAATGTAGATAGGATAACACTGACGTAATTTCAAGTTGAAATTGTCAAGAAGCATTTTTATTAGTTCAATTTGCCAAGAACTTCTACAGAATTATTTACTTTAATAGGCAAATTATGGATATTCCGTTTGACAACTATGAATAGTGTTAGTACAATATATTTGTTTTTTATAATTAAATTCCGCATAGTTACGCAATAAAAGTATGATCTTGGCGGAGCCGAGCAGGGGCTACATGGCGTACAAAATAGTGACGGAGGCACAGTGTCTGACGCGGGTGGTCCGTTCTAAAACCAACGCATAATACTGCTTTTTAGTTAAATATATTGTATCATCATACCAGTGGTACAATATGGTACCATATTTTTTTAATTTTATATGTTCCGTTAGAAATTGTAATACATACAATGATTTTGCAATGAATTTGTATAATATGCGTCGTTCGAACATAGTTAGTCATTGCAAATATTATTATGCTGGTTGCTTTGATACACGAGGTTAAGTACACTATTGAACAACAACAATTTTGACAACACAGCTCAACAATAACAAAAAAAATATTAGCATAACACTTTCAAAGCCAACGTTTTAAAAGCCATATTTAAACAAATTTCATATTAACATTTATAACATGCTTTTTTAGTTTCATATATGATACAAATACAACAACATCATTTATAACAATATCAATAAAATCAATAATAAAAGAACCCATTGTTATTTTTTGTGTTTTCTGCACATAAAGAATAGAATTAAAATAAAGTGTAAAATGATACTGTAGATGATGAATGATGATGTAGAACTTACGGGTGCAGCCTTAGCGGTGACACTGAGCGGCAACGAGTCCAGCACGATGACCCGCAGGAAGTCCATGACCCCCTGCCGCACGGGGTGCTGCGTCAGCGCCGCGGCGTTGCCCACTATCACTATCTCCTTCTCGGAGCCCGGCGTAGACGCGCCGGAGCTTTCACCGCTCTCGCATATTGCTGAAAATTATTTTACTAATAAAAATAATAATACTAACTAGATAGGAGCCGGCTACACTTTTTAGAGGCGACCATCTCAGTCCTCAAGGATAGCATCACATCTGTGACCGAATTATAACGAGACTCTTACTAACATTTACTAACTGGACTATTACTAACAATAACTAACAGTACTAACATTCACTAACAGTCCCTGTCCCAGTCCTCATACTCACAAACTAACCAACTAATGTTCTAACACCGTCACCTAACCGGACTAACTATCCCAGTCCCCATATGAATCTTGTTCGAAGTCGGTCACAGTTGTCATGGGCGGCAGTGGAAGGTGGTGCTGCATGCTCGTTTGCTGCCTTAAATGGAGCTGTGAATGTTGGTTTAGTAACTTACGCATAGTAATATCATCAGAGGGATTCGGCGGAAAGAGCGTGGACGCCAACGCCGTAAGTACATCCGCAGTCATCATGAGAGTTACAAAATCGGGAAGCGTGTTGTACAATGAAAACAACACCTGGAACAAACCATTTAGCTAATATAAAAGGCTGTTCTATGATATAGAAAGTTGGGCACTAAAACTTGTTGTCCGTAAATAATCAATATACTTACACTTTCAAACTATAAAAATACTAGTATAAACACTACAACACCTACAGCAGTATAATTAAGTTTATATTACGAATCTTTGCACAACTTTTGTTGATCTCCGACTGCCCAAAGGTGGACTGACAGGTAATTTTGCTTTTAATATTAGATTCACCTTTTGTTCTAATACAATAGCATGATACTAAAAAGTCAGCAATTCCCAATATTCACGGCATAAAAATCTTGAATTGGATTGGTCACTAACCCCTACATCATCCGCACGAGAGCACTGCGGTGAAGTACGCAGTATGCCTTCTCAGTTATAAAAATGAAAATGTGTGCAATTCACACTTGCTAGTGAAACTTCATAACAACATTAACAACTAATACTGTCAGTCCAAATATTGATGTTTTGCTTTGCTTACGTCAGTCGCCATTTTGCCGATGCTTCATTCGCGTCATTTCCGTTTCGACGAACTCCAAATCACAACCATACTAAAGAAGTATTCACTTATTCACTTCAAAAACGAGACTCGTGCCCCGCAGCACGAAATTCAATGCAGAAATAAACAACATACCTGGATGATAGCAACGGGATGTTCACCCAGCCATTCGGGCAGCGCCGCGGGCTCGGCGTGCACCAACGCGCGCACCGTGCCCAGCAGGATGACCACCGCCTCCGGGCACAGCGTGATCCTCGCGGCCACCGCGGCCGACGACTGGCGGGAGGGCGCTGCCGCGCCCCACGCCGCCGCCCACACCCGCTCCACCGACACGACCCGGTCGCAGCCGACGTGCCGCATCGGCTGCCCGAGCGTCAGGCCGAACAGCAGGTAGTACAGCTCGGGTATTTGCAGGTGGAAGAGAGAGAGCCTGCAAAGATTGTATACATTTAACAACTATCATGAGTGACGGCCGAAAAAATAAAAAGAGAACTCGAGACCGTCCATGTTAGCTTACCTTGGTCGATTATTTACAATCACGAGCCTTTGGGATGAGCCCTGGATGATGCCCTTTAAAGCATCTGTATTATTGCAAATAAACGTTTTTTAGTCTCGCAAACCCGGAAAACAACTGATACTTAAACCATGCCATAGATTATTATGTTTGTGTGTGTCATACACATATTCTTCAAATCTATTGGTTTGGTAACTCAGCGAGGGGCGTATCCCGTAAGTAACAAAAAACACATTTTGGAGATTAACTGTGATGAAATTAAAATGTAACATATCAAAGCAAAATGCTCGTTACAAGCATATAAATACAATAAAACAGTCATATAACTGTGAAATTGAGTCATATGACTGTAAAATTGAGTCATATAACTGTAAAATTGAGTCATATAACTGTAAAAAGTTACCAGGCGAGCAGCGCGAACCCGGGCGCGTAGAGCAGCGGCGCATGCAGGTGTGCGTGCGGGTGCACGGCGGCCGGCAGCAGCACGCCCGCCTGCTGCGCGCCCGCCGCCTCCGTGTGCCGCAGCCAGCCGCCCGTGCCGCAGCCCTCGCGGAATCTGACACACCGCGTCCCGTTTATACAATATAATACTATCAAAAAATTTACGTGCATAAGTGTATCCTGTGTCACTACTACACAGGTATCACTATATCTACTCGTATATGAGTAAATGATTTATTTTTGATTTCGAAGATTATACATTATTAATTGCAGTGCAAAAAGTACATTATATTAATTTACATATTATAGTAAGATATTACGTATATAATGTGTATGTATAAAAATACATTATATTAAACAATGAACTGTTAAAATGAAATACCTTTGCATAATAGCAGACTGCTGTCCTTGTCCGGAGCACAGAATAACAAGTATCCTAAAAGCCCACAGGACAGTCGTAGAGTGTACATTCTCCTGCATAAAGCTGAGCAACCAATCCATGCCCAACACACGGGATATCTCCTCGCACACTATCGTATTCACCAAATTCCTGGCAGTAAATAAGAGCCCGTGAAGAACACTCAAGCATTTATTCCGCAAGATTATATGTTCACCGTCGCATTCCTTCTCTGTATCTGTCTCTCTTAAAACAATACCCTTCTCCGTTTGGGATGGCAGCGGTAGAGTGTATGCCATAAACTGTCCTAAACACAGCAAGTCGCTGGGCCGAGGTTGCCCGCCCAGCAAAGCAGCAAGCAATTGTACCAGAACATTCCTTGTGCTAATTACTTTCACGTCGTTAACTATGTACAGCAGTTTGGGAACCAGTTGCAGTTCTCTCATTGTGCGTAAATTGTGCGTGCGGTGCGCTGTTTCCGTCGCTAGTTCCAGTAAATGTTCTAAGAGAGATTTTATGAGACCCCCCGGGGCACCTAGCCAGACCTCTAACTCGCAAATCAGATCCTGCAAGGGACAAATATAAATTAACATAACATATTCTCCTTCATTATTTAATATGTGTAATTGAATAAACACAAAACAAATCTATACAAACAAACATAATTATATTATAAATGTGATTACAAAGCTGTCTAGTAAATTTTATAAACGTACCTGAAATGCTGTTAAATTCGGTATTGAAGACGTCTCTTTTTGACTATCAACAGTGCCTACTAAACCGAAAATGAGATGTAGGATATGAGAGTTAAGTAACTGTTTCTTTCTCTTCAACAACATTGCCAATGTTTGGTAACCTTTCCGTCGGTCCATTTCCGCTTGCGCCGCCTTGTTCGACCGGACGACACACACCAGAGCCTTGACCCCAGCATATAAGCATTCGACGTCTTGTGCCATCGCTATAAGTCCTAATAATACTGAGCATCCACCAACCGTGTCAATCTGTAATATGGTTCAAATATAGGTATTGAAAAAAAAAAGATATGCAATTAACATACAAATTACATTCAGTAGTATTTGCGTGATTCGCGGAAAAACTTTCTTGGCTTCTACTGGCCCTATGAAGACTCTTCATACATTTTTTTCTCAAATATAAGCGTACAGACAAAAACCAGTTACAGTTTTATTATAGTTTAACATCACAAAATTGTACATACCATAATTGCTGCGGGCTTAGGACAAAATACTCGAACGCCCAGATATCCCACGACCGTCCCGCCCAGACACCTGGCGGGTCCCATCAGATGACCGGCAGAGTTATGCAAAACTCTTATCGGTGTTGCATTCTCGTGAGACGACATGCCAAGCTGCTTCGCTATAGCCTTGTTGTCATTTTTACTGTATACTTTACGTATCTTTGCTAACGTCAGTTGGGACATGGCTCGGGCGTTGATACCGAACACCACTTTTTCTTCAGCCACGAGGGGCCCTAAAGGGTCTTGATTTGACAGGGACAGAACTGGAGCTTGTAAAGTTCCTACGTAGTGTGGGCCGAGCTGATAAATCACTGAGACTGCTTGAGCTGGCAATACCTGAAAGAGCAAGGGGCAATTCAGTACCTTTTGAACAACTTTATCTAATACCGAAGCCTATCTAGGGTAAATTATTCTAAAATTAGGAACATTCACCTTGAGGAAGAACAAACATAAAAGTTTGATTGTTACAAACAAAGCAATAGAGACCCGCTTAGTATATAAATGAGCGAACGAAAACAATCAATTCAGGAAAAAAACAAGTAATAAAGTTGGCAGAAATGATGATGATCACTAGCTTCGGTGAAAGAAAACATCGTGAGGAGACCTACACACCTGAGAGGTATCCATAATGTTCTAATAGGTGGGTGAAGTACGCCAATCCGCACTTGGCCTGCGTGATGGACTCTGGCCTGTACCTTTCATAATGCGAGAGTAGACCCGAGCCCATCGGTGGGACAGTTATGAGTCGCGATGATGATGATGAAGTTGGGAATAAGGTAAAAAGGAGTAGGTATACTAACATCTTCCAGCAGCAGCGCCGGCCCCTGCCGCCACAGCAGGCGCGAGTAGCGGCGCCACTGCGGCGGCGTGCCGAGCACGCAGTACACGCTGGACGCACCCGATAGAGTCGCCGCGCCGCCGCCGGGGTTCGCGCTCACGTAGTGCAGCTTGCCCGAGTGCATGTGCTGACCTACACGAGTTTAAAATATAAAAACTATCCTTTGTAGCGTAGATATAAATACATTGTAACAAGAGTTACTGTACATTTTGCTGTCCGAAATAAATAAATACTATTATTATTATATTAATAAGTTTAGAGCCACTAAAACTATACAACTAAAAGTACAAATATAACTAAAAATAATAATATAATTAAGCAATAAAACTTTACCAACACCGACATATCGAGACACCAGTAAAAAGAAACCTTAACCATACTTAAGGTACTTGTTACAGCTGAGATAGTTGATATATACCGTCGAGATAGAGCGAGAAGGAAGAGTTCTTGAGCACGGCGCGGTTGAAGACGAGCGCCAGGTGGTGCCACTGCCCCTCGTGCTGCAAGTCGGGGCACCACACGCGCGCGCCGCACTCGCCCGACCCCTCGGGCTCCCATTCGCCCACGTCTATGCAATTATATCTGTTGCTTGATGAGATGATCGAATGACATTTTACTGCTATGTAATGTAATATGATAAAATAGTATACCCTATACATAATTATGTTGCTTAGTTACTACTGAATTAGAAACGAATTTTGTAGTCCTACAGTTATCAAACTGGGCTGGTCTAATTTATGTAAGTTAGGCAAGGGGTAATAAAATGTACACATATAATTTCATTTATATCCAATTGGTAGACAGAATTTGTAAAATAATTTTTTACTCGACCTATATGTATGTATGTCATTATAATATTCAGTTTTATAGATATTATTAATTTTGTTTTCTGGCAATTTGGTAGCTACTTAAGACTTTATGTATTTTAAGCTGACACTTTTCCAATATTGAGCAACGAACGCGTTAAATTAAGTAATTAAGTAAACCGAAAGTTGCAATGTTGAACCATTGAAATTAAGTAAACTGGAAGTTTTTAAATAAAATAAAATGAAAACAAACACAACACAACTTACTGTGCGGAACTAAAGTCTCCTGCGTCGACACAATGATAGCCTTGTCCCTGGCCGACAGCACCACAGTGAGGCACACGAGGTGTTCGTCGCGGCTGTTGTTGATGTTGCGCACCAACGTGAGCAGGCGCACGCAGTGCGGGTCGGTGCGCGGGTCCGAATACTTCTCAACACAGATCCACGTCGAATATGTAAGGCCTGTCTGCGGTGGGAACACTCGATCGCCTGTTAAAAATGTCGTAATCTCATATTTTTACTTTTTTGTGGACTGTATCTCTTTGTAGTACTTACTCCAAGTGTATGTTATGAGTTTAATATCCTTTTCGAAGTGTATTATTATTATTTCATTACAATATTATGAAATGATTGAAGTTAGATATTTTTTATAAAAGAGTCAAAAGTCTTTTTCTTTGTTGAAAATAGCGATCTCCGTATTGGGTTCCATAAAGCAGCCATAGCCAGCAGCAAGTTGTTAATTAACTAATTTAAATCCCAAGCCGGAATCAGTATAATCAATATCGAGTGAAATACCTGATCCAATACCACCCAAAGTGGCTGTATCCTGCGTGCCGAGCGCGTTGAGATTAGCCGACTGCGGCGCGATACTCGGCAGGTATAGACACCCGAAACCCTCCGCAGACATGTCAAACTCCACAAACGGCGGCAACGTGCACGAATTCTGGGATCTGAATAACAAAATAGTCAAAATACATTTTATTTATTCAAAAAATGATATCTGGTTTTTTTTATATAGATATAAAAGGAAGACGGGGTGTGCGGTTCGAGCAGTTTCATTTGCTCTATAATGTCTAAATTAGATTTTTTTTTACAAGTTTTGTACTAAAAAAATTAAGCTGATAGGAGTTAATATGTAAATAAGCATTTTCTTATTATATTAATATAAATGTTATCAGGACATTAAATAGTAGTTGGACTTAGTGACCTTCTTATTAATACCTACCGGTAATCTCTTGGAGTTGTCATTGATACCAAGGTCTTGATTCTGGTCAAAGGTACTGGTCCACCCGGTTTACATACTTGCCCCGGTTCTGGCGCCAGGCAATTCAAGGGATTTCCCATCCGCAAAAACTCTCTGAAAAGAAAAACTCAGTAATATTACGACGACTTTGAACAAGTTGAACAATTTACCATTTGCTTCCACATGGTATAGGCATAAACAAGTACAGTACGGTTCTTATAAAACGAGAAAATGGCTGCGAGCGATTAACAAATTTGGACAATGTATTACAAAAGATTGATTTACTTTTAATATGTTTAGTAATTACGTGGTTGTCTTCAAGTTTACAATGAATAAGATTTTAAATTCTTTAAGTGTCTAAAACTAAAATACCGTTTTCACAATATATTGATTGAAGGCGAATGATACTTGAATTAATTATAAATATTATAAACAGATATCTATAGAATAGTGTATACGAGTAGTATACAGCAGTGTATGTGTGTACCTGAGGTCGGCGGGCCGCAGCGAGTGCGCGGCGAGGCGCTCCAGCATGTACATGGCGGGCGCGTGCAGCGGGTGCCGCTCCGCCCGCAGCGCCGCACCGCACACGCGCAGCGCCGCGCCCGCCAGCCCCGCCACGCACATCACTTGCTGGTTGCGCTCGCTGACACACAAACCGTACACTTGTATTAGCGAAAGGAGTGCCTCGCAAACATCATTGCAACTATGGAAACTAATAATAAAATGGTTGGCCACACACAAATTCAAACTGCTTAATGTTATGCCAAAAACAAAACTCACGTCCGGACTAGACTTTTGAGCACGTGAGCGAGATAGTCGCGCAGCGCGCGCGCGTAGTCCTCGTGCTCGGGCGGGCGCGGCAGGCCGGGGAGCAGCTTCGCGAGCACTATGACCACCCCCGAGTGCACGATCCACGCCTCGCCCGACGTGCTGCCCACTGACAGGTTGAGCGGTGCCGTGCGGCCCGCCGGCTTCGACTGGAACCCATGTTAAGCTTATGGACTGGGTACACACATAACTATAATTATCCCCTCTACTTGTTGTATTACTTTTCGAAAACCTTGGTTTTCCAGGAAATAATCCCTATGTAGCGATAGGGCCGCCTTTTGTGTTGTACTCGTATATCCTTTGTAATATTGTTTTAAGCATGTATATTTTAGTATACAAACCATATAGTGAATAAATAAATAAATAAATTGTATTGAGTTAATTAAAAACTATTTTGTAAGATAGTTTAATTTTAGTCTTGATCTTATTTCGTCTGATGCTTTTATCTATTATGTGATAATGGACTCGAAATTCAACAATGTGCAAACGCTCAGTAGCGTTTGTGAGGAGATTATGACCACAGACAGGAATTCATATTATTCATACTTATTAAAATACATTTCATGCCTATTAAATAGTTATAATGGTTACCTCATTTATAGCAGAACTTTGCCGTGTTAGACTAGGAGATTTGACATTGAGGGAACCGCAGAATGACGGCTTGTCGAAGGAATCCAGGGCGACGTCATACAACATTCTCAACACTATGCAGGCGTGGACAAATACGACTGGAACGTTTTCAGGTAAGCTGAAATTGAAAAGTTTATTAAAATTTCGTCTTTCAAAAATTCATTAAAATACAAAATACTAAGAATTACGTAAATTCCTTACGTCATTTCCAAAATATTCCCAGTAAAGAGATCGTGAAAAACTTCATACAACTCCGGATCACCGTTTTCACTATCATTTTGCAATTCCAAATCGTCTGTGAAACATCCTAACAACCGTATAGTCTCACATAGAGTTGTCATACAAATCTGTGAATAAAATCAAAATTAAATACATTTAGAAAAAAATACGCAATCCAAATCGTTTGTTATTATGCTTTACCTCGTGATGAAAAAATTTGGCATTGGCGGGTTCAAATCTCATGGCAGTACTGATTGTGTAGAAGACAATGTGGAGTAATTGAAGCATGTCCTTGTCTAACAGTTCGTCTCCCTTCAGTTTTCCTTCCAGTGAAACGAGGACACTAGTCACGTACACGAAACCGCTGACCTGTAACATTTTAAATATCAAATTTATTTTACAATCATACTCATACTCCCGCAGCACAATTCAATGTGGCGCTATGACATTGGCAACACAAATAATAACACAAACACCCACGAACGCAAAATAAACTAAAATGTATACCGCCGTACTGGAAATCATCCCGGGACGTCTCTATTTGCAGACAGGATAACTGCACTAATTTGAAAGAAAATAAATCAAATGATTTGAGTCATACCATAATATTCCTAAATCATGTCATTGATGTTTTGTAAGTTTACAAACACATTTTCTTTGATAATTTCAATAAAATTTATTTTGTCGGGAAAGGATTATCTCCAAACTGTCTGTATGCAACAGATAGAAGTAATAAATAACAGTTCACACCTTTCTAAATATAGTCCGTGTGCGATGTGAATCCCGTAAACAAGCTAGCAACGCTTTCAGTATGTCCAATTTTAACTGAAGCGCATCGTTGGGCGCGGCGTGCATGCCGCACAGCAACGCTGACATATCCTCCTCCCCGGAACCGCTCACTATCAGCTCACGGACCACACCTGGGCAAAATATGCTCGTTAGCTATGCTACAGGAAATATTATTAATGTGAAACTTCTTAGTGGACTTCGGAGATGGTTGCGTTAAACGTTTAACGCTACTGCGGTCGGGGAACGGGGAACGTTGAAATAACGTTTGTATAAAGTATCAATAAACATTTGATTATTATTATTTATTTATTATTATTATCATCAGACGTTTTGATCTACGTTAGCGATGCGATAACACGAAGGGTCATTATTAATTAAACATAAATAACACTTATCGATAATCACATTAATTTTATCTTTTCACGCTAGCTATTATTCTTACCTAAAGCTTTACTTCGACAAGACTCGTGTACAACCATTCCATGAACGCATTTGGCGCCGCCGCAGTCTCTAAACACATTGCAATTATTCGTATTTCCATTCAACAAAGCCGTGAGTCCCTCCATAACCAAAGCACCCAGGTCCTCCTCTTCAGCGTCTGAATTAGGATCCTTTATTAATGAATCATGTTTCGAAGATTGCCTTTTTCTCCTTTCTGGAGCTTTAGGAGAGTCGGTAACAGCGGCTTCAGCACTCTGTTTCATTTTTTCTTCTTCAATTTGCTTGTCCTTCAGAAATGCCGCATACCGCGAGAGACATGTTACAAATACCTCTAACATACCGACCTCTCGGTAAACATCTTTGAATATAACATTGTGTCTGTAAAAATACAAATTAACATGGAATGAGACAGAAACATTTTATTGGTATAATAATTGTATATTTTGACGTACAATTATATTCAAGTAATTTTATTATACTCACTTCAGAATATTTAGTAAGGTCTTTATACATAGAATGCTGCAACTTTTAGACCTATTTGCTTTTAGAAGTAATGAAAGAGAGATCAGTTCTTTACACGGCACAAAATTCAATTGAAATACAATGAACTCTAGTAATTCAAAAAACTTCTCTTGAATTTCCGCATTTTTAGTATGTATTCGTTCTGAAAACTGGCTCAAGGTATTCTGGTTTTCCAATATGAAGTAATTGGCGTTATCCGCGTGGTAAACACTCGATATAGCGTCTAGGATGGTACAGCAGAGAGCCGGAGAGTTGGATTTCATAAACACTGATTGCAGAACCTATAAAAAATTACAATTTTATTAGCAATGACGTCACATTGCTCAAAGTAAGCTAAGATTAATATATTATATTCTTTTTGAAGTAATCACAGCCCGGCAGCTTGCGTCGATCTTAGTTAGGTTATCATTAGATAAGCAACTGTGAGCGCAGTCAGTATGGGGAGTGGTGGCCGGCATTGGCAAAAAGTTCCTTAGCGTTTCCCCAAGAGGGTTGGCCTCTAACTCACGAATGGTTCAACCCACCTGGAAGGCCTGCACATTCCTCACGGCCTGCCCCGGCGTGGTGGGCTGCGGCAGCACGAACCCCTGCAGCTGGAACAGCTCCGTGTTGGCGCGCGTGGGCCGCAGCTCGGAGAAGCCGCACGCGCACAGCGACGACACCATCAGCACCAGGTTGCGGAGCGCCGCGCGGGCTTCCGTCCCGCTCACACGCTCCTCCTCCAGTCTGAGTCACGTTAATACTATAGTTATACTTGTTATATCACGCGTTTGGGTATACAGATTGCATTGTATCTTTAGAATGGGACAGAAGTTGAGTGATGCTCGGTTCCTTTATTTAACCAATTGTTAGACCGATCGTTTTCGAGTAAACAGTAATTAGTTGTTAAATCGTTCTGTTATAACCTTTTATTATACGAATAGCTTTTAGTTCAGCGTCGTAGATACTACTAACCCTACACAAAACAAAGCGTTTTTCGGATATAGGAACCGGGCATGAGATAACAAATCTTTTGACAGCAAGTTAAGCAATCTTACAATCTTTTTCTGGTTTCCACTCATGTCTTAAGGTCATCAAACAATATAAGTACATTGTGGTTGTGGACGTTACAACAATAAATTACTACTAATTTTAAAAAAAACATCAATAATAAACTACTTAATAGATATTAAATTACAAATTTATTGGCCCATCCAATCCATTTAAAATAAATAAAGTGCAAGAGATAACACACACACACACACACACGCGTCATTATCGGAACTTGTACATGTATCATAATAATTAGAGATCTAGGCCAGTGCAAAATATGTATGTAAACATCTACTGGGGTGTTTAACTACAATAACCTTCACTTTACTGACATGCAATACTAATAAAATACTTAAAACTATGTACAAGCTTCCTCGGTTAACATACCTTAATTTTTTTAATTTAACATTACAAGCAAATAAGAACCAAGCGGCAGAACTAGAAAGACTCATATCAAAGAGACAAAACAGTACAGTTGTCACAATTTAAGAAATTTTTGTTAATCAGCTTAAACATAACATAAAATAACATTGAATGTATTTGTTAGTAATTGTTAGTTTAAAACAATAAATTTATGCTTACCCTGATGTCAAATAATCGGGTACATCTTGTCTCTCATGTCTGTGATAATAACAAAGTCAAAATTGTAAGGTACCCTAGGGAAAAACAATCAAAAATAAAGTGAATCGAGGCAAAAAAAGTGATACAGGCTCAACTTAACAATATCAACTTCTAACATGCTCATGCTCTCTAAATAGGTAATATTTACTGTACAAATGAAACATAATAGTAAAATGTACATACTTCAAGAGAAACTCCGATAAATATAGGTAGCCTTGACAAGATCTAAAGTCATCTAACAATAATTGACTGACTTCACTAGAGTCCTTCAGAAAACAAAAGACTGCCACAAACATCTCAACCACCTGTGAAGAAAACAATAACATTCTATTTATCAAGTCTATCCCAAAAAGGTCTAAGGACTCAAGAAATGCAATGTACCTCTAACGGAGTCAATTCTGGTATTTTTTGCATATTATCAATGCATAGCCCAACACATCCTTTATCTGCAAAAAAAAGAAAATTATTAAATTTCACTTTTTAAATTGTAATAGCATAGCTGATAAAAAACCTCAAACATATTTATTTTTATACAAATTAAACATGCTAATGAGCAGATGTCCTTGTGTGAAGTTAGCAACTGGCTGAAAGTGTTAATACATGTATATTGCAGTTACATGATATGTTAAATACACAATACTTACTATGTATGTATTGTACAACAGACTGTGTCAAGCCATGTCTCGACAGTGTCATCAGTACTTCTGCTGCAGACTTTCTCCACATTATATTGTATGGTGCACACCAAGATGTGATGGCAGAGAAAAGTAAACTTAAGTCATCCTTTCGGGCTAGCTCTTCACAAGGAAAAGGGTGGCTACATAACCTAACAAGGACCTGCAAATTAATTAAATGATGTTTATTTGTAATGCTGCTCTATTTAAAGTTTGCAGATATGAGAATTTTTGCAAAAGTAAGGCGACATTGTAACTAATAAGGCATAATAAACTACTAATGAACATTGATAAAATCATGGTACAATAATGGTACTACATTAGTAAAATAGCCATATTAGTAAAACCAATTTTATATACATTTAAAAATGTTTAATACCCTGAGTTCTGATCCCATGTTTATAAATAGCAGTGACTAACACTCTAGTACATACGTACCATCAAATTCCGAACTGTTTGCTTATTACATTTTAAAACTAAAGTGGTTTACCTGAACAAATATTTTCTGTAGTAGTATACGCCTCTCTCGAGGAGTGAAATCACTATTGTCATCCTGAACATCCGCTTCCGATTCGGGTATTTCAGGGAGATCAAAAAATAGATAGAGACACTTCACCAACGTAGATGGAATGGCTGCTGTTGTCATAACCTATAGACAAATTGTCCAAAATGTAAAACTTAAAATTTTACAACAATATCTGGAGATAAGTTAGTAACAAAATTATCCAATTAAGACTGCAGCTGTGCTACATTCAATTATACAAATAACACAATAAAAAATTGTTATATCTGAACCACAGTTGTACTATTTCTTTTTTATTTTCCTTGGCTGGCAATGCATCGGTGATGCTATTGGTTTACTGATGTCCATGGGCAATTTTGAACGTTTACCATCAGGAGGAAGCGCTCATAGCCCGGCGGCTTGGGTCGATCTTAAGTGATCGACAAAGTTAACCAACAGCGGGCGCGGTCGGTATTTGGATGGGTGACCACTAGTGGCAAAATTTCGTGAGCGCTTCCGTGCTTCGGAGGGCACGTAAAGCCGTCGGTCCCAGTTGTTACCATTTGGTAGCAGTCGTTAAGTCATGTTGGATACCTTCGGGGGGCTAAAATATTTCCGACACTTGTGTTGGCCACTAACCCCTCCACCAATCCGCACTGGAGCAGCGTGGTGGAGTATGCTCTAGGCCTCCTCAGGTATGAGGAGAGACCCGTGCTCAGTAGTGGGCCATCAATTGGTTGAAGCCACCATCAGGAGTCTGCTTATTTAATAACTGATAATAAAATAAGATTTTTATTTAATAGTTCTTTCAACATTCTGGATTAATGATTTTTAGTCATTTATTTTGGTCCTCAAATCTTTTTGCCACTTTCATAGTCCATACTTGGATTCCCCGTTTCATGAGTGCCATTGACAACACACTACGACAAAAACACATACACTGAGAAATGAGAACAGAAATTTAAATTCATCATTCAAACTTCCATCTCACTGATAAACAAATCCAGACCCTTGAAACGGCTGTCTGGTAATGTTTGCAACATTTGTGTCATCAATATGTTTAAGTAATAAAGTTTAAATAAGTTTAAAGAGAATTGAAAAAGATACCTGTATCAATGATTGATCTCCTGCAGCAAGTAAATTCAAAGTAGATAGCAGCATCCATCCATTACTAGATTCCTCTGAATTTTCAATCTCTAAGAATTTTGCTATAGCACAACTAGCTGCCTCAGTGCTTTGATTGCTTGCCCGTTTTCTTATTTCCGATACCATGAGCTTTGATACTTGTTGACAAAATGATAATATGTCCCAGAACTTTTCATTCATTTCACTCGAAGGGCTAGTGCCAAACACCTAGTGGCAATCATAAATATTTAATATTAATAACTATACCTATTATTATAAATCCAGCACTTAATAGCTTTTTGGCATCAATTTATAGTTTATGTAATAATTTTTAATACTTGTTTAAACTTTTTAAGATTTCGTCTCTATACAGAAGATGAATATCTACTGTGAAGGAACTAAAATATTGATTTTTGGTTGTGAGTTTTGGTGATACTAAAAATATTTCAGCTTACAATCATGTTAGTGAAAAAGTCAAATTAGAGACAACCTACTTCTTTTAAGAATGGTAACTTAACTTGGTCTATAGATTGGAATGATTCCTTCATTGACTATATTCCTATTGGAATCCTCCATACCAATAATTGGAATTGGAAAGAACACAATAATTAACTATAGTAATTAATTCATCATAAACATAATATATCATCAAGACAATTTACCTTACAAAACAGTGGTAACATGTTGTAGAGCTTATCATCTTTTTCGGCGTCGGTTAAAGGTTGTGGTGGATGAGTATACTCAGCAAACAGCTTCTTGAGGTGCATCAGCCCTAGTTGGACGTGGGAAGAGGAACTGGAGGCTTCCGCTGAGTCGGAAGACGCCGACGAGGAGGCTCCACGCAATTTGCGCATCAAATTCATTATGTTAGAGCATCTAATCACACTGACAATAAAACCATATTTGTGTTATGAAATAATTGCAATCACCGACTATTTTAAACGTTACATCGTCCTAATTTTTCATTGTAATACTACATTTTCTTCACGGTTGTGAGTGACATTGTTTTTATATATTTATAGAGTGCATAAGGTTTACATACTACTGTTAAAATACTGTAAAATATTACTGTAAACTACTATGAAATTTAATAATAATAGGTGTTATTATTATTTTAACACGGCACAATCCACAATTAATTTTTATTTTAATGTATGAATGATTGTACGCCCACGACTAAGCAAACATAGCACACTTAGCAAGTTAGCACAGAGTGCACAGACAGAATAGGGATGCACGTTACGATTCGATTTTTATGAAGATCGATTCAAGTAAATACGATCTAGCGATATTTTGAATCGATTCATTTCAATACGATCTTCAACTGAATCGATTCATAAGTAAGATGAATCGCTTCCTTTAGATCGGATTGATGGACAAAGTAACAATTTATTATGATTTTATTTCAGTAAGTAGGTGTTCATTATTGTTTATTCAAATTCATAATAAAGTCGAGCTGCGGATGAAGCGGAACGTTCACAAGTATTTAGAATAGTTACTGTACTAGTTACATACCGTGTTAAAAACTTCTTCGTTGAGTAAGTGAATTTATAAGTGAGGAAATATTCCTTCGTATATATTGACATTCCTACTTATTTAAATAGTACATCGGGTAGCCTTGTTACCTAAGAAAGAATCTATTATGTAACTAATGTACGTACTAACTGCATTTGCCAGTTGCCACACATTATAACGCCATCTATTGCACATTTGAGGAATCATTTTTTTAATAGGTGCCAGAAAATCTCATTTGGATTCACTTTTTTTTGGATTCCTTTTCTGTAATTTTTTGAATCATTAAACTTGTATTATTGATATAAAAAGAAGTGAAAAGAAAAGAAAACTTAAGATACGATTTTCACGAGATCGATTCAAGAGCAAGCGATCCGATCCATGAATCGATTCAAAAACGTACGATCCATTACGATTCAATAGATCGATTCAAACTGAAAAATCGTGCACCCCTAAGACAGAAGGACAGAACAGAACACAACACTATTTGATTTTGATTGAAGACACAGAGTAATTAAACAAAGATGTAAGCAATAAGCATGATGTAAGTTAGGGTAGTTAGTCTATGATTTTAAGCGAAGCGAGCACTGTGCACACGGACTGTGCAGATGCAGAAGATCACAGAGTAAATTAAGGTCTAAAATTGTAGGTACCTAACTACCTAGTACCTACCGGTCCGTTACCTTAACCTACCTATGTTTGACATTTGACAATCTCCTATAATCCTACCCTCTACCTACAGTACACTACATTTAGTCTGTGGCTCTGCTCTGTCTGTCTCTGTCAGTGTTGCCATATGCACCGTAATTACGGTAGATTTGCCGTATTTTTGAAATTTATTTTAAGATCTGCCACCTACAGTAGTCATAAATTACGGTGTATGTAAGTTACCGTATTTTTCCGAACTTTAACCGAAACTAGTATCCAGGCAACAAAGTTGCTCTATGGCCGGCAGCGCCGCCAGTCATGTGTAAAATTGTACATGTCAATGTAATATCACCTGCAAATCTGCCAATATAACAACGAAAATTGAACCACAAACTTCTGTATTAATGGATTAAGAGCCGATTTCACCAATGTCGTATAAGTCTTATTCCCGGGATAAGTAGTCAATTACTGGCGAGTAAGCTCATTTTACGTTTCATCAACATTTAACCTAGGGCTAAAATCTCTATATTAAAGTATGGTATTCTTCAATCATAATAAGTAAAATCATATAGCACCGATTTCGGCCGAGTAAGCTGCTATTCGTAGATAAGTAGTGTCAATGTCTCTGCCACTAGTCACGGTGAACTCAACTGTCAGGTACGTATTATTCGAATAAATAAAAGAATACCTAGCCCTATTGCGCAAGTATACGGCAATCTGTCTATTTTACTTGGGTGCATTTCAAAGTCGCAGAGTAACTATGCGAGAGTAAGATAATATGGTGAAACGAATTTGAAGTTAACCATCGCATAAATCGACAGAGTAAAGTTATACTGGGAAAGCTGCTCTAGTGTAAATCCTGTGTTGGTGAAATCGGCCCATAATGAACGGTTCTATATACAAAAACATGTCGTCAATTATTGAAAGTGAATCAGAATTAATTAAAGTTAATTAAATATTGTTTGCATGTTTCTTTTTTAGTTTTTTTGTCACTAGTAAAACAGTAAAAGCCGTAAAGTAGAAAAAAAATCTACCGTAATTCTACCGTATTTCTTTAAGCTGGTGGAATACCGCATTACTGGTAATTTTGACCCACTGTGTACCGTATTATTGCGTAATCCATCTGGCAACACTGGTCTCTGTGGACAGCAGCGTTGCCATATATACAGATTTCTCCGTATTTATACAGATTTTCGATGTGTGATACAGATTTTCACTGGATACAGATTTTTATACAGAATTTTTACTCTATTGATAAAATGACCATATTCCTACCTAGTCTATGGACCATATTCAACTAATAGCGGCTGTACACTCTCGCTGTCTCGCAACTCGCGAGAGCGAGACTTCTAACCGAGCGAGTGCATTGCACTCGTACGAGAGTGTACTTGGTAGCGCTCGGCCGTTCGCCTCGCCTCGTCATGTGAGAGCGAGAGTGAGTGTACAGCCGCTATTAAACAGAACTTTGAACTACTTTGAAGACATTGACAGTTGAAGTTGAATGTTGATCAATTCAAATGTTCAATTGAAAAAATATATGGGTCTGGTCCTAAATTTGTACAAAAACCAAACTTGGATGTGGAGAAAGTGAAAATTATTCCGATTATGACAAGGTTATGAAAATAAAAAAAGATCCGCCCTTGTTTTTTTATTTGTGTCTGAATTTCAGTAGATAGATAAAAAGCTTGCGACAATGGGCACCTTTAACTCCTGGCAACTCTAACCTGACACTGACACTACTGACTGATAGTGACGTTGAGTGATGAATGAACATTGACATTTTGTTTTGGTTTTTATTTCATATAAAAATATTTCAGAATTTCAGACGTCTTTCCGACTCCGTTCCGCGCTGTTCGTAATTTCGTTGTGCTCTGTGTTTATACGCCGTCGTCGCCGCGCTCCCGCCGTGATCAATCCTATCCGCGAAAACCAATAATCAATATTGACAATTCAATTTGATTGCTTGACAGTTGACACTGACAGTTACCAATACCAAACGAGGTCGGTACTAATCTATGTCGTTACGTTTCGTTTCTTCATGATTTTGGTTTACAATTCATATTATTATTTAAAACATTAAATGTATTAATTATGTATTGAAAAAAAAAATATAATAGATTTGAACATCTCCTTTTATGATGATGACTAATATTCTATTTTTTTAAATACAGATTTTATACAGATTTTGAGTTAAAATAGGCATACAGATTTTATACAGATTTTAGCCGTTTCAAATACAGATAAATGGTTTATGGCATCTGGCAACACTGGTGGACAGTTTGACAGTTTGGTTTGAGTGATCGACAGTCGACTAGTCGAGAAATCCAGGAATTCAGGATTGAGATTGAGAACTTTCTTGATTTCTTCAGATCAGATTCTCTAAAACTATTTTTATTGTATTACAAAATACAGGCGGTTACTTAGATTACTGTCTCGTTTCGAGTCTCAATTTTAAGGCTTAGCTGAAAATGCTGGAAAATAAGAACTTAGTACAATGTTATAATCGAGGTTGCGGTCAGCTTTTTGATCCCAATGCTAATGATGAAGGTATGTTGGTATTTTCGAGATTGTTCTAGATGTTAAATAACAGAAACAGAACAGAAAATAACAGAACTTATTTCACTTGATTTCAATATAAATAATCACATTGCTCTTTATTTGGTTTTACAATTCGGTAACAAAATTAAAGCATTTTAATAATCTGACATGAATCTAAATGTTATTATCTTTTTGTGGTCCTTTTTGAAGTGTATCTCACACCTCCGTTTAACTAATGTTCTATTTATACAGATAAATGCTGTCACCATCCAGGACTGCCAGTGTTTCATGATGCCTACAAAGGATGGTCATGCTGTAATAAAAAAAGTGTTGATTTTACAGAGTTTCTTAATATTAAAGGTTGCACCATTTCAAAACATTCTAATGTGGTATGTATTTAATGTATTGCTCAACCTAATGTCCCTCCATCCTCTCTCCCTCTCATTAGAATCACCCAAAGAAATTAACATTGTCACCGCATAGAAAAGTGTAGCCATCAGATTATCAACTGCAGAATACCAACTGATCTAGCCAGAGGACTGCTGTCTGCTATACTCTGAATTGGAATTAGAAATAAAACATTTAAACAACTGTTTCCAACTAACACCCTTACTCTATTTTAGAGCATTTCAAAAAGTACTAAACATTGTGCTATAATTGCCTGCATGTTTTCTGTTGCATGTGACAAAAACCACTTTCCATCAAGTGGCTTGTCTGCTCTATGTTGGATATCTACATAAAAAGAACTTAAATATTGCAGAAACCTCCAGAACCAGAAAAGCAAGCATTGGACAAGGAATTAGAGAAGAAGGATATAATAGAGGTGAGAGCTCCTGTGACCGGACCACAGCTACCCAGGCCTCCGTTTGAGTCACCACTCACTCTACTAGAAGCTCGTATAGCCGATTCTCTGAAGGCAGTTGTTCAAAAATCTGCAAATGTCCCAACTAAGACCGATAACAGGTACTATTATATGACACTATTGGGTAATGTTGGCAGATGCCCAGCTTTATTCATATGTATTTTGCTTTTTATGGTTGCATATGGTCCTACCAAGTTTTTAAAACAAATGGTATGTTGAAAATGAATGTTAGGCTTATTTTAATTTCTAATTAATTATACATTTACATACATTAACTTATCAACTGGCATCAAATAATTATAACATTCATGATGTTATTACAGTGTCATTCAAATTGGAACATCTTGCAAGAATGGAGGGTGTGGTGTGAGTTACGAAGGCCCAGAGACAAACAACTCAATGTGCACATATCATCCCGGATGTCCAATATTTCATGAAGGGCTAAAGTTTTGGTCCTGTTGCCAGAAGAGAACTACAGATTTTAATAATTTCCTTAACCAACCAGGTTGCACAACTGGTGCACACAAATGGATTAAAGAAGTAAGTGTTAAAAGTGTTTTTAAGGATGTATTATAAATTTTGACAGGAATGTATAATAAATAATAATAATAAATAACGCTACACACTCATAGCCCCACACTAGGATTCCCTGTGGATGGATTGTGGTCACTAGAATGTCACTATACAATGTTATTGTAGTTTTAAACTATGTAACTCTATAAGTAGTTTGTAGATCATGCTATCTGGCGTGTCTTAATAAATATTACAATTATATTGTTTAACAAGTATAATATTAATATTTTTTTTTATTCTTTAGGGTCCTGCAGGAACAGTGAAGTGTCGTTGGGACTGGCATCAGACCCACGACTATGTAATAGTTAGTGTGTACGCTAAAAAGTATGATCCAATAAGGAGCTATGTAAAACTGAATCCCATTCGCCTTAATACAAAGTTAGTCTTTCAAGAAGAAAATGATGCCACTTTTGAGTTGGATCTCGAGCTTAGAGGTGTAAGTTAAATTTTAAGGCCGTAAGATGCATAACTAAAATATTCAAGACCTGGAATTGTGTAATAGCAATGTCGGAAGAAGTAGTAGTGTCTCATTTAGTATGACCATGTATCGTAGTTAGTAGTAACCCTGCTGCCAATTTAGCAATCCAGAGTTCAATTACCAGTTGCAGCAAACGTTTATGTGACATTTAAATATTGAGTTTTTTTAAATGAAGGAAGTTGGTTGACATGTCTTAATTTATGTCTTTATTAATATGTATTGTGTATTTCAGGTAATTGATGTAAATAAAAGTAGTGCATCTATGTTAGGAACGAAAGTTGAAATAAAACTAAAAAAAGGGGAGCCTGGAGCTTGGAGCAAATTGGATTTCCCCAGAGTTGAGGCGAAGGAGCCAGTTCAGCCAGTGGTGGAGCCTATTGAGGAAGACGACCCTGTAGACCTCTCTACTGTTGAAGCCATACACTCAATGGGCAAGGTTAACGTGTCCGGATAAAACTTTATTTTTGTTCCTACAACCTCTGTAAAGTTTCCTTTAATATTTTTGTATTGAATTTAAATTTCGTACAACATAATGTATATTATATGTATGTATAATTAATTGAACAAATCCCATAAATAAACGTTGCTTTGGATTTGACATACACTTGTTTTTGTCTCATTTATCTTTATTGTAATCATAACAATAATGTCACATTTTCGTTGGAGTACCACACCTTAAACAAAACTATGAACCTTATCAGATACGCCCAAACTACACTGTAGGACTGTAGGTCATTTAGACTAGGTTGTTACGGAGGAAGACGTAAAGCAAGCTATTACATCAGTCACAATGATGGGCCTGTTAGATTTCAGTAGCCAAGAGACTTCGATGTCCTTGCTGGTATTTTAACTGCTGTAGGATTCCTTCGAGGCGTTTGCTGTAGGTAGGGTTTTCGGGCCCGGGTACCCGGGTCGGGTATACCCGGGTATTTAAGAGTTTTCGGACCCGGGTAATATATGACTTAACACCCGAGTACCCGGGTGTCAATAAAATTATTCTATATTTCAGCTATTTCCGTAATAAAATAACGGCAAAAGTATTTAAGAGGGGGCATAAAGCTAGCAAAAACCAAATTTCACCCGCGCTTCACGCGGACAATCGTGACTATATAGTAATAACTAAAAACTTTGAGCGACTTGAGAAAGACGATAAGCTTATTGCACGGAATAGGAATGCAATAAGCGACAAATGCATTTTCTTTTGATTAGGTATTCCTAAATTGATTTTGAAATCGCTTGTCTAATCTCTTCGTGAATACAACTCATAATCAGCATTATATTTATATTAAAATATTGACTCTAAAAATAGACATAACTTTTTGGTTTTTTATCGAATAAATTTTCTTCTTTTATGTTTTTGCTCAGTTTAATTCGTCGATAATATAATGTAGTATTACTATATTTTTATTCAGGTTCTAGAAACTTGATCTACTACTGTAAAAATTGAATCTAGGATTGCCTATTTTGCTTTATACCCCCTCCTAAATTCGAGATCTCATTTTTGTGTCATATTTAATAAGATTTAAGTGTTATTTTATTCGAAGTAGATAGATGCCTTCGTCTATATATAGATAAATAAATAACGCTACACACTCATAGCCCCACACCAGGATTCCCTGTTTCGTGGGTGCCATGGACAACACACAAGACAAGAATACACACACCCAGACCAAAAACGGAAATTTAAATTCATCATTCAAATTTCCGCCTCGGTGCGAATCGAACCCAGGACCAGAAGAACGGCGATCCGGCGTGTTAACCATTGCACCATCCGGGTCGTGAAAATAAATTAAATCTATAAAAATAAATAAAATTGGAGTGTCTGTTTATAATATTAAAATAACCGCTTTTTATTGAATGCATATTATTGTATACACGGTGCATATACCAAAATAACATTTTTTACAATTTTTGTCTGTCTGTCTGTCTGTTTGTTTGAGCTAATCTCTGGAACCACTGGACCGATTTTGACGGGACTTTCACTGGCAGATAGCTGATGTCATATGGAGTAACTCAGGATACTATGTTTGTGATTTTTTTAGAAGTGGGTATCTTTATTAAAGGTTTATTTTGGTCAGTTTGTTGTATTGTGTGATTTTGCATGGACAATTTTTAAGAGTATTCCTACAAAGAGTTGAAAAGACGTAGGCAAAATATATGAGTTTATGGAGAAGGCATTTATTTTTGGTTTTTTTCTTGACAATATTATACACAAATGAGTGAAACTCATGAATTATGTGAAGTTTTATTTAAAATTGAAAATACCCGGGTACCCGGGTCTACCCGGGTATTTAAGAAAAAAATACCCGCTACCCGGGTATCAAAAAAGTCCGGGTATGCGAAAACCCTAGCTGTAGGTGATGTTGATGTTGCAAACAAAGCCATGAATAGCAATTTCAATCGTATCAGAGAATAGGCCAGATCATTCGGGCTTTTTATAAGCCTGAGGATATCACAGTCAATAATTATTTGATCAATTTAAATGCTTCCTGTACGACTATTCAATGATAGTAATAGTGCTAATCTAATAAAGTGCATAATGACACTACCGTGCGAATCCGGGGCGGTTAGATGATGTCGCTAGTTATAAATAAAACCACAAAGCAGTCATAATAATATCACTGAAATTAACAGATGGATTTCATTATACAGTGCATTTTTAATATTCTATTTAATTTAAGTAATTATTATTGAACAACACTTGGGATTACACAATATAATAGTAATAGGTACCTACTATATTTATAATAATATTTATAAATAATAAATTCTAACAATTAAATTTACAATTTTATAATGTTTAATAGTATCTTGACTAGAATATGATAATTATATGTGATAATTTGATAAATAAAATGAGCTCATTGATCAAAAGCAGATGATCTGCTTGATATGTACATGACTAGACTGACTAGCGGCGGCCATTCCCAATATTCTATCTATAATGCTCGAGACAGTTGCTTAGCAATTCTCAAAGGGTCAACATAGAAGTACAGTAGTGATATAGGTAGGTATTATTGAAAACGGCCATACTTTTATTACACTACCTACCATTTCTTTCGACTAGACAACATTTAATAACAATCATTAATTTTACATCGACTAGATTAGATGCATTTCAGAATCTATGATTATTTACAATAAGTTTGAAAGTTTGTCGGCCTCACGGGGAATTACAGTGGTCGGTGGCGGTGGTAGGCTGGAAGGCCGGGATGGGCGCTGGTTGCATCCTGTACATGTCGTGGAGTAGCGTAGCCACAGACACGTCGCCCACTGTGTCGCGGAATAGCAGCAACTCGATGGAGCGGGCGCGGACTGCGCGTAACGATGGCAGTAGCAGGAGTAAACGGCCAAACCTGAAAATAATACATCATAAATAAAAACCGACATTGTCACGCGGTCACGCCCCGTAACTTTAATGCTGAGTTGGGTCTCTTGTTACAATGTGGCGCATCCACAGGGCGCATCCTACTATTTTTATTTATTCACTCTTTATTGTAAACCTAAAAACTAGATTACAATGGACGGACTTAATGCCTGACGGTCTCCACCAGTCAACCCTGGTCGATATAGAAAAGTTGCGGTAGATGCTACTAGATATATACAGATACATATAGATGTTATACAATTTCGTTATTTAACAAAATAAATACACGGTGTACCTGCTTAAAATATCACTGTAGATACGTTTTCCATAAAAAATAAATAAATAATTTTATTTACCTACAACATACCTATCTAATTATTTACATATCTAAATAAAAATACACAAATTGAGTACTTAGTATGCAAATGTTATAGGTAGGTATCTAATGCTAATCACTTAAAAGAAATTACTAAGTAGGTAGTTAGGAAATGTTTATTTTACCTTGTAGGCTGTCGCGTGTATCTTGTCCGGACGTAGTCCGCCAAAATACATTGCGCCTGATCCTGTAGCATTTCCACCGGTTGGGTTTCACTGAGTCCTGGGGTATCTGTTGGTTATATATTTAATTATATATTAGGTCCTTACATATGAAATTGGTGTTTTGTCGTACTAGCCACTTTGATCTCAAATATCTCCTCTTTGGTTAGGAATTGCAATTTCAAATTTATCCAGGTATTTACTCATGCTTTTGTGTTTTGTAAACCGTAATTCATTTGTTTTTTCCTCTTTTGGTTTTTTTTTGCGTCACTCAGTTTACAAAATGGTAAACTTGAAATATCGCGTTATTTTATGACCACGAGTTCCATCGTGGCACCAGTGCTGCAGAAACGGTTCGAAGGATTAATGATCTGTATGGCGGCAGTGTCGCAAAAGAAAACACAGTGCGTTTTTGGTTCCAACGATTTCGTTCTGGAAATTTCGATCTGCAGAACAAGCCCCGTGGACGGCCGGAGACCAAAGTTGATAATGAAGAATTGAAGGCTATTGTGGAAGCGGATCTATCGTAAACCACGTCCGAGCTAGCTGCAGGCTGCGGTGTTAGTGATAAAACTGTTTTAATCCACTTGAGGCAAATTGGGAAGGTGAAAAACCTTGAAAGGGGGGTACCTCATGAATTGAGTGCAGCAAACCGACAAACGCGCGTCGACTGCTCTGTTACATTACTCAACCGGCACAATAATGAAGGGATTTTAAATCGAATCATTACCTGTGATGAAAAGTGGATCCTGTACGATAATTGGAAACGCTTATCGCAATGGCTGAACCCTGCCAAACCAGCCAAATCCTGCCCCAAGCGAAAATTAACTCAAAAAAAAAATCTTGTGAGCGTTTGGTGGAGTAGTGCCGGTGTCGTTCACTACAGCTTTCTTAAATCTGACCAGACGATTACGGCGGATGTCTACCGCAAACCATGACGGACAAGCTAGCTGCTAAACAACCGAGGCTGGTCAATCGCTCTAGGCCACTGCTGCTTCAGGACAACGCTAGACCACACACTGCACAAATGACGGCTACCAAATTAGAGGAGCTTCAATTGGAATGTCGAAGACATCCACCGTACTACCCGGACCTTGCTCCAATAGATTACCATTTTTTACGAAATTTGGATAACGTCTTGAAATGGAAAAAATTCAACTCCCATGAGGCAGACCAAAGCGCCTTCAAAGATTTTATTGATTCCCGTGCGAATAGTTTTTTTTAGTAAAGGGATCAATCAACTGCCAATGAGATGGCAAAAGTGCATAGATAGCAATGGTACATACTTTGATTAACTAAATATATTATATTTAAAAAAAATCGACTTCATGTTCCTCCCTTGCAAAACGCCAATTTCATATGTAAGGACCTAATATTTACATATAAGTGAGATATAATGAATTATGGATGTATGTGTCTATATGTAATAAATGTATCAAAATCTTCGCATACTTTTGTTCATCACATAATACCGTCACCGCTACCTACCTGATTTATGTGACCTATGTGTGACTAGATAACTTTTATAATTATAGTAGTATAGGAAGTATCATTGAAAGGCCACTACAATAACGGAGCATCCTTTTAAATGCTCGCTTACTCTGCAAACGTACCTACCTACACCTACCTAATTATAGTAACGTCAACTGACGAGTATGAAATGAAAATTCGATGTATTTTTAAGCAGCTACACACCTGGCGAAAACAGAACGATTGCTTTCATACACCCACACTCGCTCCCATCGGGTGATATCTGGCGAAATCGGCATAGGATTTCCTGCAAAATAGAAAAATCTGATTTTGTTAAGTGCATAAACATTATTATCTATCAGGTAGGTATGAACCTTCCTATATAAATATGTGAGCAAGTAGGTAGTATGTTCCTTAAATAATAATTATGTAGGTAGGTAATTAATATCTCCTGTGAAAATTACGCAAATTAATATACCTACCTATCTACAAGATAATTAGTACCTTGGTGCCTACTTCGTCTCTTAGGTAGGTACACATTAGTTTGTACAATGATTATGAATAGCCAATTTCGCATACCTAAGTACACTTTCAGTAAATGACGCCACCCTATAGGTATGGATATATGCACCCTATTTATGCATGTTTGGGCGCTCGTAAACAAAGTATTTTGTGAGATAGTTTGGTGACCGGTATTGTCACCTGACCGGGATTACCCGCCTTTACCCTAAGTGCTTACCTGCAAAGCATTGAGTTCTAAATCTGCCAATGGATCTGGCGGGAGCCTTGTCCTGGCTACAGGCGCCGCGAGCAAGGGCGCCAGGTCCCAGGGCGCTGACCACTGCGCCAGGTGTAACAGGAAGAGATCCTTCCACGCGGCCCGGAGCAGCACTAGCTGGTCCGAAGGGGCCAGCGCTTGGAAAGGGGCTAGACATCGCACCCAACGCACAGCCATGAACAAGAGGCGAGCGCTAGTTTCCTAGTACAAAAAGTTTATTTATATAAACGTAGATAGCCCTTGGGCCCGCCTCTCCAAGCGGTGTCGCTTTAGACGGAAGGCTTAGAGGCCCCCCAGCCAAGGTCAACCCAAGATGGTGTTGAGAAAAAAAAATACAAACGACATTTTATTAGGTTCCTACGAGCTCAGGGAGGGTGTTATTTACAGCAATGAATAGTACAAGTATCGAAGTTATTTTTTTTAGTTTATAAGACAAAGCAGTTTTGATTTCTCCTTTACTCTGTAATAGATAATCGAGTAGCAAGTTCTTGTTTTTGGAGATCCATAATATCTCTATCTACCAGAAGAGTCACTGATGCGTTGCCGCCAAGCAGCAAGCGGTAAACTCGCTTGCTTGTAGATAGATAGTACCTATATTAAATACTAATGATGGTTCAATAAACTTTGCATTATCTCCTAAACAACATAGATTACTGCACTTTAACACTTAAGTCAGCAGTCCAGGACAACAAACAAGTCAACCATGCTAGAGACATACCTACTACCTACTGAGAAATTAGCTTCGTGCTACGTTTACCTACTGTTACAAGCAGAACATAGAAACACGTGTAGGCGTGTAACAACATAGTGCAAGCGTTGCGAGTAATGGGCGGAGTAAGTCAAGTTAAGGCGAAAAGTCACCCCTCGGCTACCCAATCGCGAGTCCGCGCCCGCCCTACAGTCAAAAAGACACCTACTAATGTCAACGCACACCCCTCAGAAGTTTGACTTTTGTTGTTACATGTTTCACTTCGACGTATAAAAACTTTTTTTCGTGGTAGTAAGACCCGGATATAACATAGATACCTACCTACTAAAAAATGTAGGTACGCACCGACCTACCGACTTATATTAAAACATAATTATCTAAATCCACCTATCTTCCTATAATCTACTTAGAATTTATTCGTAGATAACTTAGTTAAGGTCGGTAGTTGGATGGGTGACCGCTAGTGGCAAAAATTTCTTGAGCGCTTCCGTGCTTCGGAGGGCACGTAAAGCCGTCGGTCCCGGTTGTTATCATTTGGAAGCAGTCGTTAAGCCATGTCGGATACCTTCGGGCGGCTTAAAATTTCCGACACTTGGGTTGGCCACTAACCCCTTCACCAATCCGCACTGGAGCAGCGTGGTGGAGTATGCTCTAGGCCTCCTCAGGTACGAGGAGAGACCCGTGCTCAGTAGTGGGCCACTAATGGGTTGTAGCCAACTTAGTTAAGAGTATACACTTACTTGCAGAAGTTCCCACGTGGGCGCGAGCGGAGCCCCAAACGCATTAGAGGGGGGGCGCAGTAATGTCGGATCTCCTTGCAGTTGCAATTGCTTGGCACTCCACATAAGCTCCTAAAACAATGCACCTTTAAATGTCCCAAATAGAAAGGAGAAAATAATCTAGTGATATTCATTCTTCCTAGACTGATATATCCCCTTTAGAATGTTAACAGTCGGGTACAGTCCTACCTAAAACCTAAAATTACGACCTCCCAGCAATCCTACATGAGATAAGAAACCTAAAGACTTTGGTACTTTCCTACTAAACTAAGTTCTTCTATTGAAATCCTCTAGTGTAATGTTTTTTCAATTCCTATCCCTAGTTTGCCACATACCTGGCACTTGTCACTGGACATTAGCATGTGCAGCAACCCCGGGGGTGGGGGTGGGAGGAAAGTGTCCGTGATGAGTGGCAATGGGCTGACAGCACCCGGACCCCCAGCGCCACTAGAGCCAGCCGACGATGTGGCGCTTAAGGGCGCCGTCTCCGATATACTGGTCATACTGAACTGTTTCACAGAAAAAATATACCTTACATCTCACAATGTACAAATTAAGGACATTCGTTCATCGTCTTATTTTTTTAGCTTACTCTTATCAAGCAAAATTTGAACACGAATAAAATACATACAAATACGAAACAAATACGAAAACGTGTTTAATTAGGGGGCGCGAGATTTTTATGAAGCGATTTAACGACGGTACATTTCACCCTCCTTCAAACAAAGCGACAAGCTGGCGAAAAAATACATTTAAATCAATGATGGCAACAATGAGGATATAGCCCATTAAGCCCCATTTATTAAATGCTGTTGCTATTCCTGGCTATTCAGTTTTACCGCCTCATTCGTTAATCGAAGCATCCTTTTATAATAGCCGTAAAACAGTTACTTATCTCACATTAAAAGGGGAAAAAGGGGTCTTCTTACCTGAAAGTTGAATGGTTGAGATAAAGTCGTATAAGGTGAAGCTGGAGACAACTTCAGGGGGTGAGGTTTGTGAGCGTGGGCAAGCGGTGGAGGCGGCAAGGAACCCAGTGCGCCTGCATGCAGCTTTGGCTTACGAGGTCCCCGCTCATGTTGCACCGCTGTTGGCATAATTAGTCATATTAGTCCAAAACATTTATTTTGCGACTTTGAATTATATTTATTTCTTAAACATCGTCGTTATCTATTAACATAGATACAACTCCTTCGATCACTAATGTATGATCGAAGATGTTGTAAAACCTGCCATTACATCATTCTACATTTACCGGGTTGATTGGTTGATAATGACACTAAGAATTAAGTTTGCCTTTTGTTGCTCCTAACATATAAAACATTGACAGCCATTCGCCATGGATTCGAGGGTCCAAAATCAATCGTCACTCGAGGAGTAAATATGTATTTACTTCGCGAAAAGATGCAATATTCATAACTAAATTACTGTAGTTTATAACACAAACATTCCACAAAGAACGTCGTTCAGCTCATGTTGTTTTAAATAGTCTACCGGAAAAGGTTAATTTTTATTTCGCAGTTGGAAAGCTTCCCCCAGAGCGTAGCTTCACGTTGAACATCGGATTATAGTGCCGTGAACCGATTATTGCTACCGATCCTCAGTAAGCTGGGATCAACTCATCGGGCCTGTAACTTGCATTCAATGAATATGGTGTTCATATACCTACATGACATGATAGATGATATGATTCAGTTAGCTTCAACGTACGCTGAGATATCGTAGATGTCGTAGACATTTCGTAGCGGTTGGCTGTGTATCATAAAATATTTATTTATTTGCCTTTCCACTTCCATGACCACTATGACCGATCCAGTACAAACCTCAAATCGGTAATGGTATGGTTACCTGCGTTATGACATAGTCTTTAAGAAACATTCTTGCCCTGCATTGGACCGCTACTAGTTTAAGGCCATGCGATATTTAAGAATAAGCTTTGAAAACTTGATCACTTCACCAAGTAACCATCCGACAATCGGTTATATCGCTGCGTGTAGGTATGGTTTTAATAAAAATGTTCGTAATTTATCTCGCTCTATCAGACACATTCCTTTCACTTGATGAGAAGACCGGTTTTCTTAAATATTTTCTTCAAATATTTCCTTTAGTAGACCTATAACACAGTCAGCATGTATAGCTTATTCGTGGAACTATTGCACAAGGCTATCTTATCGTAATTTCATGGAATGTCTGTAGGCGGCTGCGAAACTCTGAAGACATACTTTTTGTCCAAGATGTGCGTTTGTAGAGTAAACGCTTGTACTCGTAGCTACGCCTTGAATAGATAGGGACTTGGCTCTACATACGACCTGATTTTTTTAACTACTCTACGTAGACTGTTTTTAGTGGTATTTAATGCTTTATCTTTTCCCCATATTGTAAGTATTTGATAAAAAAAAAACGAATCGCATATGAAGCCACGAAACTTCGAATCTGTGTTTAGAGATCGAAGTATATAATTGAAACATACGCTCAAATATCGTATCATTTGTACTCGTAGATGATACAATTTCTACTGAACTAGAGAGGAAACAAAAAGTAAAGCTCTTCGGCAGCATAGTGGTGATGTGCAGGGCTGTAATGACGTCACGCAATCAGCTTACCGAGGCCGTGCATGGGAATGCGGCCATTGTGCCCGCACATGTCGCCCGCACTCGCCCGTTCCCGCGCCCGCGAGCCGGGGCTTAGCGACGTGAATAGCGCCGGACGGTGCGTTAGCAGCTTAAATGCATCACTAAAGGGGTAAGGCTCTGAACCTAGCGAATATTTAGTTAATTATTTAGACTGTTCGCTAGTTAAGTCTTCGTTCGTGGCGCTCCCCGAACGAAAAATCTAATAAGCTCTCTAAAATATAATAAGGTATGGTGCTTGTGTGTTATTTTCTGTTCTATGAATTTAATTTAAACATGTTCAGGTAGGGAAGTTATTGTTTTAAGTGCTAACCAATATAAAAATAGTCACAAACCATCTTTATAACTTTTGACGACAATAACCTGCTGTAGGTACCCGGGGTTACCATCTCTAAATTTGAAAAGTCTAAAACGTCGTTTTATCCGTGTTTTCAAGCAATGAAAACACTGCTACAAGATAATTAGACTACGTAGTTAAATTTCGCCACCAACAAGGTTATAATAGCTCAGGTGGGTATTCTGGCTGTCCCGAAACCAGAAGTCCCCGGTTCGAGTCCAGGTGTAAAAAAATACCGAGCAAAGCTCGATCATCCATGTATACTTACTAAAATATAATAAAATGTAACTTTTTTGTTTTATATTAATTGGAAGTTACAAGTCAACAAGTCAATTGTTTTTGAGATGACACTGATTAGTTATATTTTTATAATTTAACTTTAAACTTATTCCTTAACTAAGTTTGCATAAATTTATTATTATCTGAGGATCTAAGCGGCGTATTAAATCTAGTAACTTTTGAGTGATGCGTGAACTAACATACAGACAGACAGACAATAACATGGTGTGTTATTGTCTGATACATGGTGCCTTTTCTACAATTTTTAAGATACTATGTGCTTAAATTTATACTTATAAATAATGGGTTCTAAGTCTCCCCATGTATCAAATAAAATCAATTGAAGCATGATGTTAACCTTTTGTTTATGGGGCGCGTGTAATCCCAAATAGAACACGTGCTTTTTTCTCGGCCTCTCTTCTGCCCTTAGGATACTGTCGTTGTTCAAAAAAATACATTATTGTCAGGGTTCTTAGAGTCAGTTTTACAATGCAATCTGCAGCGAAGGGGAGATCAAGCCAAGGGGTTTAGTTCCAGTATAACGCGGATAAGCGAGATTTTAATTACATGTAGGTGAATAGAAAAAAGTTTTAGTCGTGTTGACCGCATGGCTCAGTAGATTAGTTTTGATCGTCTTGAATTTTTTAAACACTTCAATTACGTGATGAAATTATTATAACGTCACACATCATTCTATTTTACATTCAAAATTCATAATTATTATACTTTTAGCTTAGTAGGTATTAAGGGTTAAACACAATACATGTGTGGGAGGGTAGGTAGATACTTACATAACTACCTATTTGAGTATCATGAAAAAACGCAATTGATAAGCCGACGTGACACATAAATGTAAAACGCACATTAAAATTGCAGTAAAGCTTCTTCAAAGGCGCTTAGTGAATCACATTTGAACCGTTTAAAAGGGAGATTTAACTTCAAACATCGTTCAGCTTGGAACCCCGGCCTCGCTATAACGAATTGAAAGCAAACAAACGGTATTTTTCCAAGGTACGTATAGCTTTTACAAAAACCACAGTCACCTGTTAAATTTAGCCCCCAGCTATACGACCCTGCACATGTCCATGTTTACATTGACCGTTCCAATTGGTGAATGCAAAAAAGATAAATGTCATGACATTTTGTTTTGTAAAGTTTAATTTACAACCGTTAAGGTTCAAATATATAGACCATGTCTAAATTTTAACTAACCTAAAGAATAACACCTCGTTGTACCATTCTGGCGCAGATTTTTCTTATAAATTTGAAAGAAAAACACCTAAAGCAAAAAGTACGGAGCATCGAGTGAAGCCTAGTTATTTTTTAATTTATTAGATATAAAATTTATCTATCATGTAACTTTGAGAGTAAACATAATAATGAAAATGTATTTAAAATAAAACTAGAGTAAATCTTTGATATGCAAAAGAATTCGTCTCCCTTTCAACCTCCAATAATTAGGCTACCGTACTCAATGGAGCCTAAAAAAAAGGGCGTTTTCTAGTTATAGGTACTCGTTTTCTACTTTATTGTTGACCAAATAATTAAGAGGTTATATCGCTTGGAGGTGCGGAACCTTACGTGTGCGAACCTAATTGTTATGAAGACCTGCGTTACTCCCTTTTAACTTTTTGCCCATACAGAAACATTTCGCACTACCTAAGTATAACTCCATTTTTTAATTTAGTAACATAATTGTGTCCAAGCCAAAACAGATTGTCTGCGTGTTTAATTACTATAAGTTCGTAGAAAATTGTATAAGGAGTAACTAAACTAACTAAAAACATGTACAGCAGTAAATGGAGAGACGAAGTGTAGTATGGTGAGGAGAGGAGAGGAGAGGAGATAAGATGAAATTAGCAGAAGAAATTGTTCTAAAGCTTCTGACCGGCAAGTGCGACCACCTTCGGGAATTTTTTTTAGTGGATTGAAATATATTTCAATCCGGATTGTGACATCGCATTAACAAAACATAATTATTTCAAAATATTGTGGACAAGTACATACTTTAAATATGACAGTTCATATACAAATGTCGCAATGATACATTTTTGTAGTGTTTGATTTGAAATATGATAACAGTCGGACCGGGATCGGGTGGTAAGCCGGCGGCGGGTAGCTTCACGAGTGGGGTGTGATCAATAGCCTCAATAATCCTGCCGCTCACCGCCTGGCCGTAGAGGATTCATAAAGCTGAGTCTCAAGACTATCACAAAGGTTATTGACCGTATCTTTAGTATCCGTAGCATAGTATATTTAACTATTTACAAGCTAATATTATAAAAAGAGAGCTAAATTTTTAGTATACTTATATTGTACTTATTTGAGAAGTAAACTTTGGAACAGACCTATTTGATAAACTATTTTACCATTTCAAAGTTGCATTATATCGGCCTGCCTTAAGCTACATATATCATGTGTATACCCATATCAATTAGCATAAGTAATGGTGATACTTATTCGTCAACCAAGTCGAAGTAGTGGTTGTTGAGATCTTAAGACGGCGTTCGGTGCTTGGACATGCCGCATGCGTAAAATACTTGTAGATACATCGGAATTGTTTCTCATAAAAATTGCAAAAAATAAGTCCCCGACTATTCCAAGGATAACAGTATCGATTTTTGTATTTTATATTCTGGCCATATACATAAAATATGTAAGCATAAAATAACTATAGGTAACTAGGTAAGTACTTATTAAGTAAAGTATTTCATTAAGGATTAATTTGTTCTTAACACTAAAATTATTAAAATGTATATCTTAGAAATTATCGGTTTACCTACTTATACACACACACATCACACATATGTACATCTAATAATCTATCTACACTTACCTAACATCAACTAGAACTATAATAAGTAACTACTTATTTAATAATAAAAGCGTATTGGAAAGTAAAAACGTAGGAAAATAAAATGCATTCGATTATATATCATATAGAAATTTACTGAAATACAAAATATGATTTTATAGTTTCTATACGAAATTCTCGCCATATTTTATATGAATCACTCTCTAGGATGGTGATTGTACCTACCTACGCTTGTTCAGGATTCAATTTTGGTACCTACTGGCCAATAAGTACCTACATTGAAATAAAATATAATTAATAATATTAACAAACTTAATAACAACATTCAAATTTGAATAACATAACTAGCATCTTGTCATCAAACAAGGAAATACAAATATTATATTCGTAGAATATATTATTTTACAAATAATATTTATTGGTACTTAATTTATTACCTAACCTACAAATAGGTAGGTACAATACGTGAGTACCTGATTTAGCTTATAAATATTTTTTTATAAAATACGTGCATTCCCCGCGGCTACGCCCGCCAATTTCCAAAAAATCAGTTTATCCCCATAGAGTGGAAATTTCCAAAAAACCTCTCTTAGTGCTCCCCTACACTCCCCAAGGAACTTACATTCCAAATTTCAGCTTGTTGTGTTCAGTAGTTTCGGCTGTGCGTTGTCTGTCAGTCACTCAGTAACGGAAGAATTTTATATATAAAGATTCCGTCTTCTAGCCTCTGAAGTTCTGTTAGAACTCCTTCACTATTATTTCGAAGGTCTGTTATAAACCGGTACTTACAGAATTATAAAGGTACGTCATCGTTTAAAAGCGTTAAGCATTACTGAAGCGTTCCAAGTAGTTAGTAGGTACTTACCTACATCATAAATGTAGAGCAAACAGGAGCTAGTGAGAAGGTAGCCGGAGAAGTGGCGAGGGGTTTGATTAATGACGCAATAATCCAGTGCTCGCTGGCAGCCCCGGGAGGTTCACGAAGCTGAATTGGTAGCCGGTCAGAAGGTTTATTGACCAAACAGACACAAGGCACGCCGATTGGAGTCACTCGTGCCTTTGGTCGATAGTTTAGTACTTACTTTGAAGAATCATTTCCGCTCCGAGCTAAGTCCAATACTATGCTATATTTTAAGTAGGGTTAGTAATGAAATAATTAGCCTTATTAGACTAAGCGGCGGGTCCCAGGTTAATCCGACTAATGTTACCCACAACATGCAATTCTAGTACGTAATAGTTACGTACTAGAATTGCATGTCTGTCGTAAGTGTATAAATTAGTACCTAAAATCGCAGGTATAATTCTTCGTGCAATTAATTAAATTGTCCAAAATACAGATATTTTACTTCAATAGTAAGCTCGATAAATAGCTTTGTTCCCATGCGAACTTATGACGTACCTACAAGAAAATAGAAAAGAGCAGATGCATTTTTTTTTCTCCACTCTTCTTTCTTGGCCAGCAACGCATTGGTGATGCTTTTGATATTGTTTATTGACTACTACTACTATTACGACTACTTGTTCTTTAGTGACTTCAGTGTTGGTCACGCACAAAACTAAAATATCAAAAGTCCTAGATGTATGTAAATAAATCCTAATAAAGTCCTAGATGTAAATAAATCGACTTATCAAAAAAATCTCAACCTTTATCAACTTACCAATCTTATTACGTAATCCGACAGAAAAGTTCCTTATTGTTCAGTTAAGACGTCGGAATCGTAATTCAAAGAGCATGACTTGGAAAACATCAATGACTGTTACCATAAAAGGTGGAACTCGCTTTTATGCCTTACAACGTAACTTCGATAATAATACTATTTTGCTACTCATGCTGTGCATTATATACGTGTTTTTCGGTGTTTCGATTTACTTTATATAAGTATATAATTTGAATCTATTACAATCTCTCATAGATAGGTATATCATGTTCTATAGGATAACTTTGAATATTAATACTCTTTTATATATCCTTTACCTATTGGTAACCAGTAGGAAGGTCCTACTCATAATTGTTAACAAACATAATTCTCGTTAAATTTCTCAAAGTAATAGAGTATACCTACTTTAAATACATACTCAATTAACCTTTCGATTGTATTCCAGGTTGAACGAATCGATGAGAGTATTTACTCATAATTGTTAACAAACATAATTCTCGTTAAATTTCTCAAAGTAATTGAGTATATCTATTTTAAATACATACTCAATTAACCTTTCGATTGTATTCCAGCTTGAACGAATCGATGAGAGTATTTGCTATAAATATTATTACGGTTCCGCAGATGCGCATCAAAATCATCGCGTGGAAAATATCCGGTGAGAGAACGACCCCACGTCCCGACATTCGTTCCGACGTTAATTCCAGCCGCATTTGTTCCATTACATTTCCGACACAAAGTAGATACGCGTTTGCCGAATTGACTAGGTGGATGCGACCAGGCGAACCTAGAACGGGATGAGGCGAGCGGAGCACCTGAGAGGAACAGGGAGCGACGATCAAAAGTGAGAAAGATGTATTCAGAAGTGAAATAGTCTGCTGGTTGAGCACATCATCATTAACGAGCCAGAGAGGGCGGAGGGCAGCGAAGAGGCAGAGGGGGCCGCGTCAGGTGGGCGAGCTCCCACGACTCGTCTCACCTGCGGGCGAAATTACTCCTTACCGCTATCGGTGCCAGAGATCACATTTCTTTAAAACTCCTAAGCCAGGACTACAGACCACGGAAAATATTTTCGAGTGCACGGACATAAATATGAAAAATCCCCAGGTTTTTCATACACCTTCCGTCCTGTGAACCGAAGCTCGCCAGCTTTAAATCGACTACGGAGGTTTTAGAAACAGCGATTTAAGTAGTGTACATATTATTATGTACTTGCGATGAACTTTCAAAATGATGTCAGAATATAAGTACTTAGTAAAACATAGGTTCGGACATGCAAACGAATTCATGCAAATGAATGCAAATTAGTGCTTGGGTTTTGCTAGTTCTTTTTCATTGTTTTAATTACGTAATAAATATTTAACCGAGGATAAACACTCACAAAGAATAAGTAACAGATAGCAGTAGAAGACAAAGTGACGACCTATTAAATTTGTAGAAAGTGCCAGAACATTCTTCAAGAATTTCTTCAAAAAGTTGACGCGATAACCAGCAGCGGTTTCTGAACGGGGGTTGTTCACGAACTGAAACTGAAGTTGGGAGTGCAGTGCTTTATTCCCGCACTATAAATAACTTTGTTCTGTATAACATCGCCGAGTTTGCCAACTAACTTCTGAAGTTGATGCCACCTAACGGTTCATAACGACCCGCTGTACAGCTTAAACTTATCTCTGTGGTTGATAATGAAAGCGGTATTTGTACACTTCCTAGGGATGTTAGGAATACTTGTCGCGTCACTTGTGTGGTTGTGATAAAGATGACCCGAGTTATCCTATTTATAAAATACAAAGTTAATTACGATTCTACTTACCTTTAATTTTTTACCCTTAATTGACCCCTTAATTTGTACATGTGTATTTGCGGATGGCATGAACACGTATATTTACGACAGAACCAATTGCGAATCGAACGTGAGACTCTTCGCTTCAGAAACTGCATATCCGTTATTACTTTTATTATTACTAGTTTACTTTGTATTATTACTAGTTATACGAGTACATGTAAGTAGTATTCATTTCGGAATTAGCTTAATAACCAGTCATAACAGCCCACCCCCTGCCTCAATTGATTAAGTGTGATGTAGGTAATTAAAATCAATCCGAATCCTGAGCCAGCTGTATCAAAAATTAATGAGATATAATTTCACAGCAGACATTAAAATGAAATTAAATGTGTGAGGTTCTCTGTCGAGGGGAAGGGTCGCATCATTCATGTCCAGAAATAGGTACACAATATTTGCGATATTTGAGAGGACACCGGTAAAGCGATGAATAAATCACATAATCGGATCGAAACGGACCTTTGAGTGATATATACAATGCTGAGACATAGGTACAGTGTTCTCATTGTAATCATAATTATTTATAGATGCTATAATGTAAGGTAAAGGTAAGGTAGGACATAATTATGTAAAATATGTAAATGTAATTAATGCTTTATATTAGTTTACAGTTAACACTTCGAAATTAAATTGGTTCACATTCGCTCTAAAGTCTTTTTTTATAATTTTTGTTTTTAAATCTTGACGTTTTCCATCCAGTACATTTACAAACGAGATAGACAGGGGTAAACTATCTTAGCGTTAAAACAACTAAACTTTTTTAACATTCCATTCCTCCAATCTCATAAAGATCCGAGTAGTCTTTCCCAAAGGTATAACTTTAAGTGCTAAACACTTACAAAAATAATGAACTAATATAAGTGTAATTATGGTTTCACAAGCGTTACTAATATCCCTATAGAGGTACAATAGTGCACCCTCGTGCGATCGCTCCCCTCGCGCCGTGGTCAGAAGAGCAATAGGTGTTGAACACGTGTTGATGATCCTAAACACAACTCAGGAGTTGCGATCTATTCAATTCGCCACGGTACGTTGGGCGTGACACGCAATAGCGGTTTTGCGTTGATGAGCAATAAAATTTCTAGGGGCTCCTATAATCGCTCCACAAATACTATATGGACAAATGTTATGCTTTAAGTATTTTTACCAAATCAACACGAAGTAAGTATGAACATAATCTTGTTGAGTTTATCTTTTATTTTATTGATCTTTTATTATTTTGGTGTCTAGATATATTTTGAAGAGTTGTTTACGGGTTAATGCGTTAAATGTGTAAAAGAATGGGTGAATGTATTCATGAACAATAACAAAGACATTAACGATATGCGTTACTGTACAAAAATAGATGAGAATCCGACACTGCAAATAAAACGCGCTGGTGCTAAAGAGCCTGCGACCTCTAATAAAGTAGGATCTGGCGTATCTGCATTCAGCATCAGTCAATTAATAAGATGACAAACATTTATTCACTTGATCAGATCAAGTCAACAGTTTCTTCTGATCTACCGAGTATCACAGCTGCCCTACCTTCAATTGAACACTTGCTACGTATAGATAATGAAGGAGAGTCACCAAAGCTTCGTCAAATCAAACTTTATACCCAATAATATTTTATTATTGGGTATAAAGTTTGTTTGATATACTTTGATTTAATTTTTAATTTGATTTGATTTGCTTGGATATACTTGTACCGAGTAATTGTTACTTCTTATTTGACGGTGCAAATTAGTTTTCGTCAATAACATAGGTTTTTGGCAAACACATTACTTCAGTATAAACAAACGTTATCCCTACAAAGCGAAAAGGAACGATAAAATAGGATAGGTACGTTGATTCATTACAATTTGAATTTTCTTTTTAACAAAACGACAAAAAGGTGAGCCGCCGTCGAATCCGAATATTGCGCGCAAACCGTTAAATTAAAAATAAATATTGTGAAACGTCAGTATGTTACCAGTGGGCGGTGGAAAATATCGTGTCCTTTTTTTAAAACGTCGGAATAGCCGATGTCGATTCACAAGGGCGATGTGGGGTAAGGTGAATCTTTTTGTGAAGTGGAGAGAATTAATTTAACCCGCTGCGGGGTTACACGACGTGGCGTAATTGAAAAGTTTGCCCCTTGTAGACTGACACGACTACGCTGTGACGCGCAACCTCCACTTCGCGTCTCGTAGATACGCATCTTGGAAACACTGTTTTTTTTTTAAATTAATTTATACAATACAAGATGTCATTGTATTTGGTATTATATTTAACACAAATCTTAAGCAAGAATTGATAACTACATACCTAAGTATGTGAGCATGATAATGCGTAGCAAATTTCATGCCACGACTTGGACGTCCACAATATGTAAATACAAGATCTACATTCGGAGTATTTTTACTTTGATTTTTTGAATAAATCTTTTTGATGAGAAGATGTAATCGAAAAAACGTTGGTCGACGAGTGATCTTATAATGCCGGTACCAGTATAGCTAATTAGGAATACTTACCTATTTTATGGACGGATACACGGAATCAAAGAAATCTATGATGTCACTATATTAGTTGTACCTATGCTTATTATGGGAAACACGTTCTATCACCTTTGATGATCACCAATGACCAGAAACCCAGTTTTTCTTTTTCAAATTTTATAACCAACTTATAGTAACTTTCTTTACGAACGAGACAAGTTTTAATTATTTCTTTCAACTGGTCCGAGTGAACGACGAAAGAGTTAAAAGTATACTTATTGCCAATAATTCGTTTTTAATACTTAAAAAGCGACTGATTAACTTTGATAAAGTAGGAACATTTGAGGAAATGCTTTTTGATATAGACCCTTTAACTTTCTTCGAAGTGTGAACAATTTCGAGCAAGCCTAGCCCGCCTGTAGCATCAGCGATTTTTAATTAATTTTATAAAGTTAAATTGGGGATTACGTTCATTTTGATCGTGCCAAACGCAAACGTACCAACTGAAGTGATTATTTTCAATGTGCCTAAATAAATTTTACAGTCAATCACGGTAGTCAATACAGGGTGAAGATTACTGTTTTCGATTAAGACAATTTAGTTTTAATTCAAACATTCAATAAATGTACTAAGGTGCTATAGAAACATTTCATTAGGTCCGGCATAGCAACGACCGCTATGGCGCAGTGGTTACCATGCCGGGCCGCCGCGCCGCGCTGTGTGAAGGGTCTTGGGTTCGATTCTCAGCGGAAATTTGGTACGATGGATTTGAATTTCAGACCTACAAAATTAATATGGCGACAAAATAGACGCCATATTTCGAAAAAGACAAAAATTAAAGTCAACAGAGTTACGTTAAGAGTGGTATCATTGAATAGGCATTTGAAAATCATCTTTATTAACTTCGAATGACCATTTAGAATCAACCAATTAGAATTAAGGTTGTTAGAAACCATATTTTTTTAAATTTAAGTACGCAGTCGGGTTTTATTTTTAAACTTACAAAAACAAGACGTACCTCTAGACGTCTTGTTTTGCATGCTTATACTTTGTATACCTTGATAGTTCTAAAGTTACGTTATATTTACTGAAGCGTTGACCAAGCAGTACAAGGCCCGTCTTTGTTGACTCTCGAGGAGGCGACATAGTTGGTGGGAACATTCTTGTTTACACTTCAATATTGGAGTTAGCTGATTGGCTCCTCGTCCTACGTATCGCTGCCTCGACAAGTAATTTTGTACAATGAAATGAAGGTAAATATTTTGTTTTCGGTCCAAGTAACCTTATCACAACTTATCACCATCTCCAATGTTCAATGGCAGTTTGCCACTATTCTTAAATCCACCCATTTAACCATTTTCTTACATTGAAGTCGATAATTACTAAATATCGAACTTTTATACACCTTCCAGAACATTGAGAACTCAGGAGAATAGAACACAGGTTTCCTCGCGATGTTTTACTTCACTAAAGCTAGTAATCATTAATGTTCTACATACAAGTGACATGGAAAATTAGTGGTGGATTCGAACATAAGGCCCTTGTACAGGAGAATAATGGCCAAACCACTAAACTATCACTAATAGCAGTTTAATAGAAATAAATCTTAATATATATAAATCTCCTGTCACGATGTTTGTCCGCGATGGATTCCTAAACTACTTAACCGATTTTAAATTAAATTGGCACACCGTGAGCAGTCTGGTCCAACTTGAGAGATAGGATAGCTTACATCTCTATTTATAGTCGCAATATTTTTTTATTGCAAATAATTTGTCTATTAATTATAGAGCGGTACGAAGTTCGCTGGGACAGCTAGTAATAATTATAATTTTATATACTTATTACTACCTATCGAAAAACATTTTATTAAGAATGTATTTCACCAGTTTTTATCAATCACAGTATTATAATCAATGAAATAGTAAAACGTTCCTGCATATTTAAAGTGTGGGAACGCGCCACGTTCCCCTCGGTTCGTGAAACCCTGAGACTCTATCTTTGTTGACTAATGGAATTAATCTATTATTCTACCGCTGCGGCTGGTAAGCGACCTAGTCGAAGTGAAATTGGACGAATTATGTATGAATCGAGTTTCAAACTCCCGGCTTTTACTTCAGACTGTAATTGCTCCTTATATCGTCCTTCAGTTGGCTATAATATAGCGTCAGCTCTGTACTGTCTACTGTGTGTGTGCTTACAATATGTGGATTTGAAATTCGTAGGAACCTAGCTCAGTTTTATAATCTGAGGAACCTAGATAAATAATAATAATACACACTTCCAGCCCCACACTAGTATTCCCGGGGACGTGGATGCCATAGACAACACAACAAGAACATTATCATTGAAATTTCTGCCTCGCTGGGAATCGAACCCAGGACACTTCGTACGGCGTACGGTAACCATTGCGCTACATGGGTCGACATATTATGTACTTACATATGTCGTAGAAACATGTTTTCAACATTTTAAAATATTATGTGGATACTATATTATATTACTATATTATAATCATAATATATTATCTTGTATAACATCCCTTCTCCTTGAGGGTTCCAGGGTAGGATCTTAGAAAATACACCGACCATAAGGTTGGAGAATGGGAAACCATATTATTATTTATTATTTCTTAATTGTTATGTGAAGCTGTTGTTATTGACTTGTATGTTAAATAAATTAAATGAAAATTTAATAAATGTTATACAAAAACGTCTGTCAGACCAGTAAGTAAATATCAATTAGTCAAATGAAGAAAATTTTAATTTTAATTCGAAACCAACACAGTTCTGACTCAACCCTAAGTATATGACCCAAAATCGGAGTTGTTCCTAAGTCTAATTAAGTAAAATTCGCCAAATAATTGAATATTCATAAAGTCCCATGTCGGTTGCAAGTTTGGTGCCACCTCTCGTCATGTGAGAAAGCCCAGAGTATTATGAAGAGCTATGTGTGTGGAGGGATTTGTTCTTACTGTAGGGTTGTCAATTGACAATAAAATAATGTTACTCATTTATGTAGTCTGTAACTAAGGTTTTCCTAACCAGCTTAAGTTCTTGACTAAATATTGAAACTAGGGATTAATAACGAACAAGCTTGCCGCCCAAGGCTTCGCCCGCGTGAAATTCGGTTATTTCTTGACTTGTTCTACAATAATCCTTGCTTGGTGCTTACTTGAGTCACTTGAGGTCGACGAGGAATTGTCATTCCTCCTCATACCACTGAACTGGAATTCAGTGACATACACACGGTCATAAGAATTTGTACGTATAGGACAGTGTGTGGATGAGTATGTGTGTGTGTGTGGGTTAACAGACTCGAGTTTAGTAATTGCAACCCTGCGACAAAGCCACAGCCTTCCTAAATGAACGCGCGCGTCGCGGTCGCGGTCGCACAGGTGCGGGCCCTGAATTTAGCATCACTTTATGGCGCGTCCGGATTACCTTCACTTGTTTACGCTCGTGCCTAATTATGCCACCTCACGGTAACAACATTTACAGGCTTCACCGTACACCACATATAAAATATTGTTAACATAAAATATAAGTGGGTACCTGGTACATAATATTAAAATAATCGCTTTTTACTAAATGCATATGGATGTATACACGGTACATAAACCAAAATAACATTTTTTACAATTTTTGTCTGTATATCTGTCTGTTTGTGTTGGCTAATCTCTGGAACGGCTGGACCGATTTTGACGGGAGTTTCAGGCAGATAGCTGATGTAATAAAGAGTAACTAAGGCTACTTTTATTTTAGATTTTTTTGTTAAACTCCATGCGGATAAACTCGCGGAAAAGAATCAAATCAATCCAACAAACCTTCCAACAAAGCTTCCAATCAAACGTAGTATAACTAAAACATTAAGTAGGATTAGTCATCGAGGTGTGTCTGGCCTTTCTTTTCAGGATTTATATTTACATTCTTCTGCGCAGATGTCGCAGACAATGTTTGCGCATCACTTTGTGCTGGCGGGATTACCTTCATGTGTTTGCTCGCGCCTAATTATACGCCCACACGGCACCGCTCGCCACAGACTTGCCGTCTTGATAACGTAACTTTAATGGAATGTGTATCTACTTCGCAAATAAGCGTTAATATTCCATTACTGAAAAAGAAAAAAGCAACGAGCGTACCCAATAAGATAAATCCGTTCGGTGAGGTCCCCCTCTTGCCACTTCAGGCACGAAAGATCCTCAAATAGCTCTAGTTTTATTAAACTGGCTATATCAAGCATGCTAGTCTTCTGAAAGAACCGCAAGACAGTTCACAGTACCACACTACTTTTGCCTGTCTTAAAAATGAAAATCTATAAATATTCTTTCCTATTGCTTTGTATTGAGTTTTCTATGCGTACACATAGCTTTGTGAAGATCTGTTTCCGTTCTTATTATTCTAAAAATAGTACAACGTTCTTAAGATCTGAGTAGCATACTGTAGTTTTTCTTAATTCACTATTGTAAGTATGACAAGAAGTCGTTTGCACCACTGTTGTGCATCATTCATCTAGTTCTGCAAGTCAATGAAATTAACGATCGATTACTGTATTTAGTAGGTACGTTGTCGAACGCTCGGGGGATAATAAATAAAATGATAAAGGCCGACAACACAAAACAATATTGTGTAGTTGTATTGTGAAAATCGAGATAACGTAATGACAGATAGCATCGAGAATTGCGGTGAAAATTGAACTGGCCGCGGGCGGACGGTAGTTTTATTTTACTCAATATTTCAGTGAACGAGCTGGGGACAATACAACCTGCTGTGAATTTGATGGATATACACAAAGCAATCAAACTGTATACAGAAAACTATTCCCTGGCTCTGAATAGTTTCTGCCTTTGTTACGCGCAAATGTCCGACAGAATTTTGTCCTCTGAAATTCATGATACGTCGAAACGCAGAACAAATATTTTTAGAACAACCACTGATTTCAAAAAGTGTTTTGTTGGTAAGGATTATTATTTAAATATGTGTTAGTTTCTTTAGGGCTACATAAAATATTTATAAAATTTATAAAAATGGCATAAAATTTGATATAAGAAAAGATGTAGGTACCTACGAGATTGAAATATACTAATCCTTAAGAAACCTCGTATACAAATAAAGTAAGCAAAAACTTTCTGAACTTATTGTATTTAAAAATAAAAACAGACAGAGAAAATTATAAGGAGCCTATTTAACGTACCTACTCTTTATTTTATATTTAATGAAAATAAACGGATGATAGAGATTATGATACCATTATATTATTCAAAAATCTCGTGTTCAAATTAAATTTAGAAATAACAATCAGTTATTTCAATTCCTGACAGTAATTAAAGATATAGTTGACAGTACCTTAAAACACCTAATAATAAACGAACGGGACATTTGCTAACATCAGATTCACTTTTTTCGACTTTATTCGACGACACATTATAATTATGACAATACTGTCGTCGAGTTTCTATGATAAGCGCCATAGTTATAGTTGCTACTAATACGTATTGCTATTTCAGTGTAAACGCCGCCTTAGGCGAACTACACCCGACGACATCCGAAACACTGAGAAATATTAATAATTTACTAACACAGTACGAGTAGGTAGCGTTACAATGAGCTATAGCACGGTATGATAATAGATCGTCAGGGCCTTAGACATCGATCTTAGACTCACCATCTTTATTCATGTTGGCCTGAAAGCACTTGGCGAGCCTGCAGGCGCGGCACTGGTTGCGGTGGGTCTTGTCCACGGGACACCGCCCCTTCATCTCACCCCCCGCCTTGCATGTGTACACGCGGTTCCTGTGGATCGATCGCTTGAAGAACCCCGAACAACCTGGACGATACAATATTGAAACTTTGAAAGTTCTTCCAAGTAATAACATACGCACGACAGCGCTTACGCTATAGAGCTGAGGTATATTTATAGGTAAAATTTTTAATCTACGACAAAAAATGGATTTTATGTTTTCCTCGTAGTAATTAAGCGTGATTAAAATTTGTAATATTCATTTTATTAATTATGCAACAAAACAAGAACAAGCAACTACTCACGCTACATAAAATATCATTGAAAGTTGGAAAGTTAATGGTAGAAGAAAATTATTTAAAAGAGACGAGGTAAAAGATTTTTTACGTCTTCACCGTCTAAAAAGTTACTATAATTATGTATATTAAAATAAATAGGAGGAAAAAAACAATTCGCAGACTTTCATTAAATGTATGTTCACTAAATAGCTAGTAATGATTACAGCAACAAGTTTATATTAACTTTAGTGAATGTATATATTTTGAACGGTTATGTGTTTGAAATTACTAGTTGGCACGATAGCGTAGCGTTGCATATAAATAGTGTAGCAATTTACCATCGCAGCTGTAGATGCCGTAATGTTTCCCTGAGCTCCTGTCTCCGCACACATTGCAGGGGATGTCGAGCAGCCGATCCCCTAAAAATAACAAAATACATGTTATTATCAAAGAAAAACACGAGGCGATTGACTAATTGCTTTCTGTTCTTGCTTCTTTTGAAAATTGATCTTTTTGAACATTATTTATAATAATATTTTGAATTCTTAGAATATTGGTGTAGGTATTGTGTATAATGTTTTAACAGTAGTAGCCCTGCCTGTGAAGCGAGGGGTCCCGGGTTTGATTCCTGGCCTGGGCAGATATTTATGTGACAGATAAATGCTTGTTCTTGGTTACCTATTCCATACTCGTTTCCAGTATTGAGTTAAAAATGTGTATTTTTTTAAATTTTATTATTTACTACTAAATTATGTAACAAAGTACTTTAGTAAATAGTCATCTCAATGGATATAAAGTTAAGTGTGTTAGTGATGTGTTATTTCTGTTGTCCGTGCCACCTGCTCCGCGGAATTCTAGTGCAGTGGTATAAATGTGTTAGCATTTTTTTAACCCAATACTAAAAACGATTATTGAATAACCTACTTAACATTTTAAAAAAGGCTCCTTATAATTGTAAAAAGAACTAGTAGACCGACGGAAATAAGTAAATAAGTTTTTGTGTTTGTAACCGGGTACTAAACAGGCGGACCAACTGATGGTAAATAGCTACCACCGGCATCGGCAATCAATAGGTAGTAGACATTGACTTACTCGTATTATTACTAAGTCAATGGTAGTAGAGCCTAGAGTTCGCCTGGGGTAGTACTACCGACCGCCACGGTACTTAGTACCATTTCTATCGTGTAATAATTGTTTTAACAGCAATTGTGTTCCGGTTAGAAAGGTGTGGAGCCGGTTACACTTTTTCAGAGGCGACCATTTCAGTCCTCAGGGATAGCATCACATCTGTGACCGAATTAGAACGACACTCTTACTAACAATTACTAACTGGACTATCACTAACAACAACTAACAGTACTAACAATCATTAACTGTCACTGTGCCAGTCCTCGCACTTACTAACAAATTAACCAACTAATGTTCTAACACCGTTTCCTGGCTGGACTAACTATCCTAGTCCCCATTTGGGTCTTATTCTAAGTCGGTCACAGTTGTCAGGGGCGGCAGCGGAAGGGTGGTGCTGCAAGCTCGATTGCTACCTTAAATCCCTAAAAGAATGAGCATCGATAACACCAAACATCTATGACGCGTTGCCGGCTAAAGAGGAAGCGAAAACCGCGCTTGTAAACTAACTCTACAGTACGTTTATCAACCTACATACGAGTACATACTTTAAAAGTAACTGACTGTAAAGAATAAGAATCCCAGTCATAAGAATCCCAGTTCTTCTTCATAAGCTACCGACCTATATCCAAACTTTACAGAACCTACATACGAAGACATACGTTAAAACTAACTGACTGTAAAGTTTGGATATATGTAGGTCGGTAGCTTATGAAGAAGAACTGGGATTCTTATGATACACTGGGATTATTATGTTAAATTTCAATACCTGTAGGTATTGGGGTACCTACATGTACATTGACTTATAAGTCAATAGTAAACATTATAAAAGCCGGGATACCAGGCTGATAAGCCAAAACAATAGTAGGATGACAGAATAAAAACGAATACGTAACTGAATCAGTAGGTACGCTAAGAAGAACATCAGCTTATTTAGTAAGTTGCCTGTTTAATAGTAGTCATACTCCTAGAGTAAGTAGTTTTCGCGTGAAAGCGTAACAAACTTACATTGACATTTATAATATTGGGGATTTTATCAATAAACCTAATTTTTGTCAGTATTAACTTATAAGTACAAGATAAGTATGGCGATAATCTTTTTTAAAATATGTATTTATATAGTATCCAGTATTCTTGAATATTACAACTTTTATGCGAATAGATCTCTTGTGCTAAATAAATAATGTTTGTTTATTAATTGACACTTCTAAGCACCTACCAAAGAACGCTCCCTTGCCCAAAATGGATTAGTCAGATTACACCAATCTCGCTAATAACGTTGATGTTTTTGTTGCGTTTACAGAAACCTTCCCCTACAGCCCCTTTTCCTTGACGCTTCCAATAGAATAATCTTCCACCGAACCGAACTTTGAGACATATAAAATTTACCTACCAAAATTCTTATGAATTATATCTACATTATCAGCGAGCTTGTATTTAAGTTTATATAGTAAAAAGTGCAAAATTTATACATACGTGATAATCATTATATTATATTATACACATGTCATCAACTTTATAAACCGAGGTACCTATTACTAAATATTCTGTACATTTAAATTTCACTTTTTAATACCCAAACAAGAAGAAATAAATGCACATCGTAAAAAAATACAATACGTCGTACAAAATGATTGCATTGCTTAGTTGCATAGTTGTTTTAATCAGAGTTTTAAAATACCATATTCTTGTATCGCTAGATCAGAAATGTTAAATCAAGTTGGTGAGCATTTTATATTTTATACTTCGCTACGGGAAACTTTAATATCTTTTATATTCACTGAATTCGGAATGTATTGATCAGTTTAAATGCTCATATTGGATTGTTACAAAGGCAGAAACGTATTGCTAAATCTCAAATCTTGGATTGTTACGTTACAAGCGAATGCTTACGGAAAGGGATCGTCTAAAACATATTGTTACGCGACGGTGTAGCGGGCCGCCTCCGTAATGCCGAGAATCCTTTTCAAGAAGATCTCTTTTATTTTTTCGCTGAAATGGACTTAGACGACTTTACTGATCGTCTTTCAAGCCTCCAAGGAAAGCCGCGAAGTGTCGTAATTATCCCCTTTTTGGAATACATTCAAAAGGATTTTATGTGGGGAAGAATTTATGCTGTTGGAAATAGAAACAATGGAATGAAACTAGCATGATTACTATATAAATCCGAGTAAATATCATATTAGCTAGTGGGAATTAATTTCACAACTAGTAACGAGATTATAGGAACTGATAATTTGATTAATTGGAGCTATTGATCTACACAAATTTAATGTTAAACTATTGTAGGTAAAACATGACATCATTGCCTGATAATGAACTAATTATTAGACAGGTTATTTTAAAAATATGTAGTGGAAGATTCCGCACTAAACAAATTCAGTTTGCAAATAATATAGATACTTAGATGCTTATAAATTATAATACCGTCACTTACATATTTTTAAACGATTAAATAAAACAACTAAACAACCTAAAGGTAACCTGCTAATACGTACCACGTTAGCTGTTATTAGCAACAGCCTAACAGAATAGGTAACCAAAATGTCGCAGTATACCTACATGTTTATAAAGCAAATATGGGCAGGCACGGGTAATTGGTAGCTGCTAATGATCAAAGAGATGATTTACGTATCGTGACAAAGAAACTTCGATCGTGGGCGGGGGTGTGTGTGTGTATCGGTGCGTAACGGTGTGCACCGAACTCGACGTAATGCGCGACAAATACGATAGTCGTGTGAAACGCCACATTTACTAATTCACCTCAATATAGCTATCGCTAATCCCTCGTATTGGTGTAATAACCAATCTATTTTGTTTAACGCTCAGCTGATTTAAATTATGATTAGCTGTATGTTGGTACTTATCATAGAATTAGTATTTAATTGACGATCTAGGTATTGGGCGCCCGCTTCACAAATGGGTTCTGTGAGACAAAGTGAGTGGTTTTTGTGTTACACTTTGTAAGAAGACCCGAGCCCAGCAGTGGGTCAATTATTAATGGTGGGTCAATTATAATGAAGGTTAAATAAATAAATAAATAAATAAATAAATAAATAAATAAATAAATAAATAAATAAATTCAGGACAATTTACACTTTGGATTGCGACCAATATGTAGATAAATTATTTATATTAGGTACTTATTCTTTTGAATCGTACAATATTACGTAAAGAATAAATGAAATGTGGCTGAAAACTATCCAGGGATGTATTTATAACTAAAGATATCGTCCTATACCCATTAAAATTATTTTAAGCAATCTTCGTCCAAAATATCCGGTTTCTGGTTTAACTTATCTTAATTTTGGATATGTTTTGCAATCAACGATGGGATCCGCCTTGTGTGTGTTTGTGTGTGTGTGTGTGTGTGTTTGTTTGTTTGTTAATATCTTGAATCGAGCTTCAGTAAACAAAACTGTAAACACAAAAAATATCACTAAAATAGTACAAGATAAGTGTCTCTACCCAAAATTCATTACTTATACATAAACCCATTAAAAAACTTGCACTTTATTGTTATTTATTAATATGAAAATTATATTTATGTTCAAATAATATTTATATATTTATGCAAGTATTCAGAAATCCCCGGGCGGTCACTTCTCGCTGGGGCACATTGTATATCAATACAACTGGGTAAGTTTATTTGCATAAGTATAAAATGATCTTGAATTTGAATTTATAAGTTACACAGAAAATCTCCAATATTTCAGTTGGTGTGATACATAACTTAACCCTTAATTAGGCGCATTAAGAAAATCACACAAATAGTCGCATGGGGTCACTACTGACCCCAAACAAATATATAAATATGGAGTGGAAGAAATTAATAAAACAACGTATGTGTTATTAAAAATACTTAAATGCTTTATTATAATTAAAATAAAGCATTAAATATATGCATAAAATAATAACTTTGACTTTAAACAAAATCAACTTCTAATATCTCTTAAACTACTTATTTTTGATATAGCCGAGATCAATTAAAAAATATATGTAATTCATATTCATCAACAGATTCTTCTATTCTGCATTCAATGCTGTAAGTCCTGAAGTGTTGCTGACAAACAAATTTACCACACTTATGGCATTTATTTGGCACTTATTTTTTCGTTCGTTTGTTGTCGTTTTTCTCTTTATTGTCACATAGATTGTCTAGATAATAAATAGTACCCTCCGATGATTCAGGGACATTTTTACATCTTCGGACTCTTCAAATACACTTTCCGAGTCATGAGCACTAAGTATAGGAGTATTATTATCTTCCGCAATTTCACTATCCTAAGTAGAACCAGCGACGTCTTCCTCATCATCGGATAAATCTTCCAGCTATTTCTGTAACTGATTTTCTTTATTCATATTGAAATTTAAATTAAAAGAAAAAAGAAAACATTACAAAAATAAAGACAATAGTATGTAAATTAAATATTACACGAATACAAGTTAAGATATATCCATTTATTTAAAATGGATATGTGTAAAAACATAAAAATGAGAACTTACCTTTTGCCAAAAATTGTTACGTAATTGGTCGCATGGGGTCAGCACCTAAGAGAGCAGCGACAAATGTGTACGCGTTGGGTTTCCGACCTAGACTGATTTGCATACCCCGTGGGGAGTTAGGAAGCTAGAAAGAGTGCGTTCGCTTTCCAATCACTTTAACATAATTTTTTTTCAACTTCAAACTGTCTTGACCCCATGCGCCTAATTAAGGGTTAAATATTCTAAGGATTGTTATTTAATGAATAGGGATGTTTTAGTAAAATAACGTTTTAAAGTTTGCCACTAACTAAAATCTAAATTTACAACGACGATAAACTAAAAAAGTTTCATAACTTAATTATAGTTAGTTACAAACCGCTAATCTTTCTAAATTTTTATAATCATCGTGTACCATACTCGTCTAAAGGGAGCCTTAACTAACGAAGTTTTGGGTTCGTCCCTAAGTTACATTTTGTAAGGACTGGGGTAATGTTTTGTCTCAGTGATCTCCCTTTAGATCTGTTTGTGTGTTCACTGAGACAATAGGGTAAGAATTATGTAGATGTAGGTGAAAACATACTTTAAATGAAGAAGTGCTTCAATCCGCACTGGATTGGTCGAGGAGTTAGTGGCCAACCCAATTGTCGGAAGTTTTTATGCCGCCCAAACTCCTTCGACATGGCTTAATTAATCATATCTAACGACAACAACCGCTACCGACTACCGACGGCAAAACGCTCTCCGAAGCTCGGAAAACGCTCAAGAAATTTTTGCCACTAGCGGTCACCCATCCAACTACAACCGCGCCCGCTGGTTCTCTCTGACTATCGAGCCGGCCGGCGGGGTAACAGCGCTTCCGTAAATCCGTGATTCAGGCACGGAGTCGTAGGGCCAGAAATAATTCAAGTATTTCTGACACCTTCAGCATTATAGATGTTCATGGGTAACGGGGAGCACATATCATCAGGTGGCTCGAAATAGGCCAACAGAATTTTTAAATAATATTTTCCTATAGGTACTTTCATGTTAAAATTATTCGAAATAAACATAGACAGATAGCAATGTATATAAACAATATCTGTATTATTGTTAAGCTCATTTTGTAGAGTATGCCTGAAATATACCTAAGTAAATGATAAATTAAAACTAAACTCAATCGTAATTTACTCAATTCAATTTTTATTTTAGACTAATAACTTACCTCACTTCTATGGAGGGTAGAGGTAAGTAAACCGATCTTATATAGGGGACAAATTGAAATTGTCCAGTGGTGAGAAGTACACCTACATAATAGGTAGTTTAAAAAAGCACCAAACGGCGCTAGAGCAGGTAAAATGTATGACATTAATTAAAGTTAATTATATTTTTATGATTTTGTAGACGAAGCAAAGTGTTTTAAGTTGAAACATGTAATATTGATAACGGTAGTTAATGAATGTGATGACATCACTATGCAAAACCTCTACTTTCACATAGTTCAAAATAATTCAGTAAATATAACCTCTTTAGAATTTACCCTCTTACAGTAGCCTTATCTAATACCATTCGACGGACACTTTTTAATACATAGGGATGGTCCTCCTCACCTCTACCAAATCCAAATCGCTATCAATCGCTATCAAATCCATGCTTTGCAAATACCTAATGACAGTCGAATAAATGTTTAAGGGAATCCTTTAAATTGACATAATTACCTATATGTTTTTATTTGAAACACGAATGAAATAAATTAAATATTAAATGTTACCCCAAGCTTATTAAGCTTAATAAGCTTAAACACATAAATAGACCAAATACTTCTGAATTTTGCGTTAATAAATACCCCAAATAATCCATTTCTAAAGATTCCATGTCTAAAGATCAACAAACGGGTTGATCTGTCACAGGGCTCCTATGTCCTATGACCTATGTCTTGCACGGAAATGCGTAGACACCTGATATTTTCATGCGAATGAAAGAATGCGTTTTGCAGTGGCCGCTGTCAAAACAAGTAATAAAAATAAAAACTTAGATCCCTAAGGACCCCATGCAGGCAACATCTATAAGTTGCAGTTTTATTATGTTATTTATTACTAGTGAACTCGCCCTAGCTATGCTTCGGAAAACTCCGCGATAAAAATAGTCTACGTAATGCAATTACATGACTGTTCAGCCCTTAAATCTCCATACCAAGACGTAGTTAGCAGACTAATAGAACACACTCAGTTTCATGCGTCTCATCTCTACAAGCCCTTAAAGTTTGTAGATACAAACCCCAGTACTTGGTCAAAAAGTATAGCTTGAACGGTTCATAATACTATTGCTTATGGCAATTTGTTATCGTAAGTTCATGGGAATATCTGTGCGATGGCTTCAAGCGGTCAAGCATACTTTTTGACCAAGATGTGGGGGTTGTAGAGTCCCGGGTTGTGGAAATAGAGGCTTGGCTCTTCATGAAGTTTGATAATTAACTGTAGGTAATTAGATTGACTCTAATAAGATAAATAATTTAATGAAGGAGATTGATCTCTTTCATTAAATTGAAAAGGTCGCATAAATTCTATGGACTACATAAATAGATCCAAATTTATAATTTATTACCATAGTAGTGGGTCACGACCTTGTATGTACAAATGTACAGATGTAAAGTAAGTAGTTATTTGTTTATTAGGCCCTACCTATTTTCATAATCAGTATTCGCTTTTTGGAGATAGATCTATTGTAAAAAAATATTTGTCAATACCTAACCAATTTATAGGTTTCATGTTGAAAACACTAGCACAGAAAACAAATATTATTATATCGTGTAAAGTTATTTGAATTATTGTTTTTAAGATTCCATTAACTGAACTGACCTGTACCCATTCTAGAAAACACTAGCACAGAAAAAAACTATTATTATATTGTGTAAACTTATTTGAATTATTGTTTTTAAGATTCCATTAACTAAACTGACCTGTACCCATTCTACGGAACGTGGCGGCCGGCGCCCGCTGCTTCTCCCAAAAGGCAGACAGCTCGACTGTTGCTCACTGACCTTCGAGAACTAAACTTTACCACCACTTGGTTTTTTCACATGATAAATTAATCTTTAAAAAATAACCCTGCTTTTTTAACAACACTATTGCGATTCTAGATTATTTTTTAATAATGCGCGACGGCCAATATTTTCGAAAAAATTTCAAATATTGACTTTTAATGCGTGACTTCACTACTCAGTCGCGGCTTTCGACAGACTGGTCTGATAATTGTGATCTTTGAAGCCGCTGCGGAGATCGCGAGTCACATCATCCCCTGATTACAACGAGTTCCACCCCCTGAGCGGAACGAATATACGGGGAACGGGGTGGTGCGAGCGAGACGGGTGTGATCCCATCTTGTGTCCCGGTCCACAGGCTACATTGTCACGGCATCGGTGGCGGCGAATCTGACCGTATTACAGACAAACATAATGGGCGTGCTGAGCTATAATGCGAATTGTTACCGCAATATTTTCACCTTCATCCAAAGGTAATAAAACACAAATAATGTTTTTTTAACATAGTTGATATATTTGTTATTAAATTTATATTTACTGAAACTTGATTTTTAGCAACGAAATAATATATTATGGTAAAAAATTACAGTAATTTTTGAGCATTTATTTTCCGAATAATTTAGTTAGGATCAAAGAAAATAAAATTTACAATCGTCTTGAATAAACATTTTTTAGGTTTTGAATAACAAATTTCTTTACCTTATAATGATTTGGAAAAAATTTCGAATAATTCTGGAGTCGCACTATCAACTCGGTAAACATTAAAATGTCAAGATGAGGGTGTGAGAGAGGGGGCTTTAATTGGCTGGGCGGCGTCGGTAGCCAATGAGATTGCAGGTTTTAGACGGGAGGCGGCGCTCGGAGCTTTTGAGTTGAAACGGAGCTACGAAGCGAACTCGCCACGTGCGAGAACACTTGGAACATATTCCAGATCTTTGTTGAGCGACGACCACAGAATACGTGAAGCTGAAGTAATATTTTATCAACATGATTCAATTTGACGTTCACATTTCCTGCTAAATGCTATTGACGCTTTTCTTTACTTTTTATTACCCGTCGATACTCTAGAATAATTTGATGTACAGTCACAAAATCAACAATTCGTTCTAAATTGTATAAGTATTATACCTTATTTTGACATCGTTTAATGGCTAGGTAATTTAGAACGAATTGTTGTTCACTTCTTTCGAAATTGGTAAAAGTTAAGATATTTTAGAAAACGTGACAATGTATATATATTATTGCTCGTGACTGTACCTAGGTACCTATAACATTTATAATAATATGATAATAATAATAATACGCTTTAATTTATAACCTGGTAAAGACAACCAAATAAGACATTTGTACACATGTGGCCTTATCGCTAAAAAGCGATTTCTTCAGGACCAACCTTAAGGTACCTAAGGAGTTTAAAGATTGGAAATATTAAGTGATTAGTTTAGGGTGTTCGTCGTACTTCACTTTATTTTCTTTGAACTGCTACCTTTCAAGTTTTCTTTGTAGAATATTCAAAGAAAATCAGGTGCCGCAAATGTTCTATATATTTGTGGCGCAAATAAACACGATTACACGAGTAATCCTAAAAGGGATCTCTTTATACGGGGGTTTGCTCTTGATCCTACTAGTCACTGTCAATTTTTTTAAATATTTATAACTTACACTCAGTATAAACAAAAAATTCGTACTTACTTTAAGAAAAAATACAAAATATGTTTAAAAGTACTAATATAAGTTACTCTATGCACACTGCCATGCGACTGACGCGACGTGACAAGACGTTTGAAATATGTACGTTCATAGTGTCATGCTACGTTAGAAATTCATTAATTTTTTTGATGCAGTACCACCCTTCCGCTAACGCCTATGACAACTGTGACCGACTTAGAGCAAGACTCAAATGGGGATTAGGATGGTTAGTCCCGTTAGCAGGTGTTAGAACATTAGTTGGTTAGTTTGTTAATAAGTATGAGGACTGGGACACAAGGACTGTTAGTTACAGTTAGTCCTGTTAGTTGTTGTTACTTACTAATAGTCCAGTTACTAATTGTTAGTAAGAGTCTTGTTCTAATTCAGTCAAAGAGGCGTTGCCACCCTTGAGGACTGAGACGGACGCCTCTAAAACGTGGAACCGTATCCCTAGAAAAAGTGTAATCATATCCCTAGAAGTACTTATTCTTAATTCAGCCTTTTAATTTGCTAGCATATATACATAATTTTACATGTTTGTTCTTTCCTCTTCCTTCTTTCCTGGTGGACCAGGCATCGGTGATACCTTTGGTATTAACTTTTGTAGTAACTGAACCTTTGACAAAATGAATTACGGACTACGGTCTCGTCCGTCTGCAGAGCGGGAGACGAAAAACTTTCCGAACGTTTTGAGTACCTACGTAGGTAGGTACACATGCATGAAAACAAGTATAGGTTTTAAATACATATAGTAAAATATTTCATATTAATAAAACATTTCGTACTTACTTAGGGTGTTTTCCCCTCTATTATAAAGCGTATTTGGCACGGAGCTAGACGGGTCTCACGTCAAAACTGTTCACATTTTAATATAAGTGATATACTTACATAATATTTTGTTTTACTTTGAGTTATAAATTAAAGTGAAAACTTAAATTGTCCATTAAAACAATTAGTAATAATAAAATCGTTTATTGACAGTGTTACAATTTACAGTTTGTTAATACAATTGTTAGTTAATTCCTTTTAAAATAGTTTCCACGCTATATCAAATAAAAAACCTTTGCGTGAGAATGCCACACTTCACTGCATTCGACGCGAGCCAAATATTATTTTAACTTAAATTTAATTTTAAAATAATTTTTAAATCTGTGCTCATGATTGTTCGCTTTGAAAGGAAAACATATGCACGGGATGTTACGAGTGGAGCGCGCGACGCGATAAGCACTTGAATACTTCAAATAAGTGCGCGTGACCGGTCCGTTGTTAGTTAAAGTCCCCCGTAAGCTCTATTTGGCCAACGAATGGGACTTGTGATGAGTGTTTAATAAGTTCATCAGCTATTTGCATCCTGATGTCTATACCTAACTATATGTGAAATAATACCGTCAATTGAATATTTGTACACGCACAAGAGTGTGACATTTGGCGTAGTTAAAGTTTAAAAGGAAAAGATGTGCCGAAAGATAAACTTTATATTATCATATTTATTTTAAGCCAGTTTATTTAAATAGCCCGTCTGCCCAACTATTCCTGGAATAATGCAAATAAAATAATTTTCAGCTATATTTTATTGTATAAGAATAGTTACTAATTAGTAGAATACACATTATGTAGTTGTTTATATTACACTGATTAAAATTTTTATTTTTAGTTATACCGTTTCAAAATTATTCGATTGAAGTTATCTGTAGCGAAGTGTAAGAAACCTCTGATATCTTCTTAGACAAATGTTTGCATCCCTCTATCAAATTAGAATACTCAATGTACACAATGGCCCATCCATATCAGCGTAGATTAGAGTGAGTAGGTGCTTTAGGGCTGCTCTTAGCTGTGTGATGGCAACACCTGCACCAGTGACAAATGAGCACTACGGGCAAAAATCGCGCCGCGCACCGCGCTCGCCTGAATTAATTCGTCTCGCGGTGTCTCTTAAAGCGTCATCGCTGGTTCAAGATCTAAAAAACGTACAGAATTGAATTATTTTCATGCATAATTATGTTTTCCTAAATGCACAAAAAGTTTATTAAATAGACGTATAAAAATAGTAAATTTAGCTTAGAAATTGTGGAACATTGTTTTACCTATTTATTTGTTTTATTATATTTATTACTTATGGCCCGGCGGCTTGCGTCGATCTTAGGTGATCGTCAAAGTTAAGCAACAGCGGGCGCGGTCTGTAGGTGGATGGGTCACCGTTACTGGCAAAATTTCTTGGGCGTTGCCGTGCTTCGGACGGCACGTAAAGCCGTCGGTCCCGGTTTTTATCATTTGGTAGCAGTCGCAGCATAAATACTTCGGGCCACTAACCCCTCCATCACTCCAATCTGCACTGGAGCAGGCCTCCTCAAGTATGAGGAGAGACCCGTGCTCAGTAGTGGGCAATTATTGGGTTGAAGCCATATTTATTACTCATCGTTTTGTTGTATCGTATTTATAACGCACAGGACATTCTTATGTGGAATACAAATAGGTAAGTTTATTTTGCAATAATTCTCTTTAATTGGTCGTTCAGTTGTTAAAAAATCACAACTAGGCACTTATATAAATAGATATAATGTTCGGTGTATATCTAGACATATTAGCATATACCTACTCCAGTTCACACATACTAATAGGTTTTTATAATACAATTAATTTATATAGAAAAGTTATAACTAGTTCCACCAATTATTAATGGACCCAAGTAATTTACTTCTTGAATTAGGTCTTTAATTATCCACTTTATTAAAATAATCTCTTACACCGCGTCATTTGAATAGCAATTAGGTATTATGAATTATGTAATTTATTTTTATTAATTTGGATGATTAGAATACAAATGTCATCAGAACGGAAACAAAAGTGCAATTCGTGTTATTTGAACATAACGCATCTATAGTTTGAATATCTTTGATATAGACATCTTTAATTAGTCTTGTCTATACGTTGCTACGGCGTAGCGCCATCGTAGCAGGCACTTAGCTGGTAGCCTGCGGCACTCTGATTTATGTCCCAGCGACATCGAGTCGTGACAATTTATTTCAATTAACGCGCTACGCCCTCTAGCGGTCCACTGTGCACCGTAAGATTTATATTAAAATATCACGGGCTTTGTATTCATTTCATATGAATACCAAGATCATTCGTCAAAGGGAATGGAGATAATTAACTCATAAATATAGGTCTTCTCACAAAAATACTTGTCCAGTTTTAGTATCAAAATAAGTAACACGTTGGCATCTATGAACTTTGCACCAGTAGGTACTCTGTAGTCATCTCTACGTATATGTATATATCACAAAAAGTTTGAAATTAAGTAGGAATTTATGACCAACTTAGCTTAGTTCCCGAAGTCTATGGAAAGACTAATGGGTCAATCTATTTAAATTAAATAAACAATTGAATATTAAGTGCATGAATGAGGATGGTACTTGAAGTTACCATCAACATGAGCGCCACGCATAACTAATCTATCGTCTTTGCGCAGCACGCGCAATGTTTTTTTTACCACCCAAACTAAACGGTTTACTCAACGAAGCCCGATTATTCCGGGGAATTCATTTGTTCCTAAAAGCGTGACTATTCTCGAATCCAGCGACGCTCAGCAAACAGTCGGCACCGGTCGCGAAAAAGTCCTTTTAAAAATGTTGCGGCACGTACGAAGAAAGGCATCCATTACGCGAAGTGGCGAGTGTTGATTCAGCGATTTCAACAGAGCGAAAATTGTTTTTGTCATATGCGGGCAGTCTCGTAATTACACCCTAAATGAGGGGATGTTGACGGCAACAAAATTTGTTTCGTTAAAAACAAAATATACTTTTTGCTGTTCGTATTTTACCGGTTTAAGGAGATATAATCTAAGGACTAAGCAATTTTCGATTTTTTCTTATATCTTACCTATATTATCTATCGGAATGCTAATTATAATAAAAGGGATATTTTGTGATAATTTCAAGTGTTTACCTACGGGCGGCAATGACAAATTACCATTAAATCCTAAAACAGTCTGTTTTGAAAAGCTTGTCTCAGAATTCCGCGGTCGTCCGTTAAAACGCAGAGGCTTATATTCTGGAGTAGGTAGCCAATTTTATATTCATTGGAAGTAATGCACAGCAAATCCACTTACAAAATCATTATCAGCGGAGCATACAGCGTCAACATAATATTATGTAAGTATAGAATAATCAAAGCAATTTATAGACAAAATTCATACACGATTAATAAAAAAACAAACAGAAACTAAGCTTAATTTTATTGTTTATCACGAAGCACTAACAAATACTAGTTTATACAAGAAATTAATTATTCCTTTCTCATCTTTCTTTGGCGACAACGCATCGCCGTTCCCTTCGGTGGTCCCTTTGGTGTTGTTAATGTCCGGTTCACTCCGTCTAAACTCTACTTCAGACTCGTTCGCCAAAACAGATCCGCCTTTGAAATTAACGACAACAAACCACAGACAAATAAAAATCTTTGCTGTAATATTACCATTGACTTAATTGTAATAACAAGTCAATGAATATTACGTTAATAAATATTCACATGAATAGTTTTTTAAGTAGGTATCTTCCATATACGGACAAAGATTAATGACATTTTTATTACGATTAGTTTAAGTACCTACTTACATAATGTATGTACGAGAGAACTTACGTTACAGTTGTATTATGTGTTTACCTATGTATTTAGTACAATGTAAAATGTAATAAAACACAGGTATCATATTCTAGGAATCGAATACGTACGTACCTCTACCTACTACTTAATTACATTTTATGCTTTATATTAAGAATAAGCTGAATATATTTTTATGTCATGTTATTTAAGCCATGTATCTTTATTATAGGTAAATACAAGACTATGTATCGCATTAGTTGCGTTGTGTGACGTCTTGCAAATTGCCCAAACTCTTCAGCATGGCTACATAAATGTCGATCCCTTCCAGAAACACGTCAACATTCAAGTACTCGTTATTGGCATGTAAAAGAGGTGTAGTGCGGACTTTGGGTGCGAATCCCAACGCTGGGATCCCCATGTCGCGTAGTACCAGCATGTCGGAGGTAGCTGGTATTACCATAGGCTTCAGGGTTATGCCGCTGGAAAAATATGGCGTATTTACGAATTGAAATACATAACTATTATCAATGAAATGACTGACTGCAGTAATCATTGAGTAACACGTGAAAGTATTGTTGTAAACTCACATATCTTTAGCAGTCTGCAACATGGCCTGCCAGTAAGGATTAGGTTGTAGGGGAGTCGCCGGAGACGACACATCGCGGCGTATAAATTCTAATAGAGTGTCATTCCCTGCTGCAGCCCGCCAGGATTCCACCTAGAATATTCAAATAGAATCAATGTATTCATCAGGTGAGATTGTTGTCATTTACTTATAGGTATACCCAGGAGCATTAACTTATCATAAGTTAAGAAAAATTGTTTCGGTGGGTACTAGGGCATAGTTTTCCCAGAAGCGAAAGTTGGTAACTAGTCTTACTAATGACGACCCCGAAGCCTAGTTGGTTGTGGTCCTGCCTGCGAAACAAGGGGTCCCGGGTTCGATTTCTGGCCGGGGCAGATATTTATGTGACAGATAAAATGTTTGTCCTCGGTTAGTGATGTGTTCAGACCAGGGAATCTCAGTGCGGGGATCTGAGTGTGTAAGGTTTATTTATTTATTTCTATAATAAGTTAGATAACTTGATATAAAAACGCTTTATTCACAAATAATGTTAAATAAAGCAAATAGCTAATGGTAGACCATTAGTAGTCTAGGATAAAATGTGGCAAGAAACTCCCAAGGAAAACACACTCACAATTATTTGTATAAGAACAGTTACTTTCATCATCATGTCATCTGCTTTTATGTAAAATTGATGTAACTACAATGCTTACCACAGCTTGAACTGCCGTTATGTCTGCATCGACTGCTAATCTCATGTCTACGACCATACTTACTTCTGAAGGTATAATATTGGGAGCTAAGCCGCCCTGCAAATATTTTGCAATGTAAAATTTGATTTCTAAACGTTTAAAATATGTAAGTACTATATAATATAGCATCTTGTAGAAATGTCATGATATGTATTATAGATCATTTCAATAGAAGATTTTTTAATATTCATTTTCTAGTAACTAGTTTGAATTATGAATATTGGTAGCATCGTCATCGCAACCCATAAAGGACTGCGCACATTACACCAACTCGACGTCGACTCAACTCCGACTCTGACTGTTCTGTTCCGTTCAAAGGTGTGCGGCGAGTAGTACACATCTTTCAAGTATAAGAAGATATAAATATAAAGCTCATTATTGAATTTTAGTTCTGTCGAGCCTTTTAGTTTTGTCGATGACTTGTGGGAGTTGCGTGGGTCTTATGTGCCAAGTCCTTAAGTGTGTTCTCACTGTGAGCAGTACAGAGGCGAAACGAGCCTGGCTGTGGGACAGGTAATTGGGGGTTGATATAGTACTTTTATGCTAACTTACTGTAATCATGTTAATGTTGATACTTGTATATTTCCCAAAATGTAATGGATCCTGTAACTTTTTTAATACATTTTGTTCGTCACGAAATTTCAGTATGATAGTAAAGAGTTTGTATATCTGAAAAACCATTATGATAATTATTAAAAATGAGTATGGTTTTATTCATACATTAACTCAATCAGGTCACGTTTTGCTGTGGCTTAGTCAGATATTTACATAATTTACTTTAATGGTTACGATAGCAATCAAAGTAGTATGTCAATCAAAAACGCTTTAATGTCGTAAAAATACATTATTTTATTAAAATACTTCCTTTTATAAACATTTCAAGCCAATCAACTGTTTTGCAGTCAGAACCATACAGAAGTTCAATATAATTATTTATACATTTAGAATACTAATTAATACCTAAATTATTTACCTTTTCCATGGCACTACTATTAGGCATTCTGCTGCCGTGCCCACCTTCGCCAAATACAGTGAAGTTCATTTCTAAACCAAAAAACACTTTTATCCAAAATGAAGCTGAAAATACTGGCTGTCAAGCTCTCAGCCCGAACACGACAAGTCGTTTGGCGGCCGACTCAAGCGAGAAGTTGGTAGCCCTCTAGGCTGTAGCCGCACCACCAAGCAAGGGCCGGCTTATGTCGCCCCTTATGATACCCTGGTCTGCCGGCATGGGTGTCAGTATTCTAGGCCGCCCTAATACGGCCAGCAAAAATTAATTAATTATCAACTTGAAAAACATTTGATATTATTGAGAGTTTTTAAGCTTACATCGATATTTAGTTTACACCCTCAACATCTCACAGTAAAAGAAGACTTTTCACCGGTTACGGATAAAGTTCCGGATAGCCTATTAGGAACTTATCTCCCAGATAAGTTTATCCTGGTTTATCCTATATATCTCCCGCTTTTTTATATATTTTTTTGACTTTGCTATAACTCGGTATCAGAATTTTATTATTTTTTCTTGGGCCGTATTCACTGGACAGGGTGGAAGTAAAATACCCGTTATACTTACGCCAAGCTCGCCTGTCTTGATACGATACATAAAACACATCATCGCTAGATGTCAGCCCTTCATCTAACACGAATCCTACATTAAAAGAATCAAATTCTTTCGTTTTAACAAAAGGTTTGATACCGTGGAATCCACCAGTTTCTTCGTCTGAAAACATTATATAAATATTAAGTTTTAATAACCTTGTTACACTTTGTATCACTTTATATTTTTTGGAACGAAGTTCCTTATCGCGCGTTGTGAAAGGGGGCTAGACGGAAAAAATTCTTACGAAAAGTTGTCACGACACTTTTTGCTATAGTAAGCTATTGTAAGCCGTGCGGCGTGCGCATGTTTTATATTATTAGTATAACATATATAATAGTTATATATATATATATGTATGTGTATTTATATACATAATCTAAATATTATATATATTTGGGTAATTGATTCGAAATTTATAAAAAAAAACAACATGACAAGTAATAATGTAACAATCAGTTTTTAATTCTAATAAACAAACATAAAAGTGAAACTATGGAACAAAATAATTACCAGTAAACTTAAAATAACAAAATCGACTTACAGAATAACCGCCTTACAATTACCCGTTTAAGCACTAACACTTAAGGTCCCTGAGCGATGTTACCTCGTCGACCGACAACCGACAAATGAGCCCGCAGCTGGGCTGCGCCCCGGTTTTATACCCTCGTATTAGGGTGTTCCTTACTCGGCCTCTCCTGACGTTGGTTCGTCCTCGACCATACTCCTTGAAGGTCCTCCTGTAGAAGTCCCACTCGCTTGGCCACCTTCCTGACCTTCGTCTTCAAGAACTGGCATAGACGGTCCGGCTATAGCGTTCTGGTCACTGTCATGCTGACTGTCTGTTATTAAATTGTCATCATTACCATCTGAAACATATTGGTTGCATTAGTTTAGAATCCAAACTTCTAAGTCACCGTAATAAAGCAGCGAAAGCGAGACAGGCACAACAAGAACGGTAGATAATAAAAGTAAAAATGCAAAATCGTCGGCGTCCCGACCATTTCACATTCCTACTGCATGTTACCATTGCTGGGCGACTAACGCCATTGAGGGGCGACTAACGCCTTTGAGGGGTGGCTGACGCCAGTGCGACTAACGCAATTGACGACCAACGTCAGTGGCGACTAACGCCGGTGCGACAAACGCTATTGACGACTAACGTCAGTGGCGACTAACGCCGGTGGCGACTAACGCCGGTGGCGACTAACGCCGGTGGTGATCGGTGAGGGTGCAGATAAAACCACCACAAAGCAGCAGTTTCACGAGGCGCCGTATGCGTCTCGGTGAGCGACGTCGGGCGTCACTTCTCACTGCTACTTCTGAAAGCAATCACCAAACTAACGCAAAGCAATCAGACAGTTTTGAGAACCTTACCATCGAAAAATATGGCACAAGTCTCGGGGCACCATTCGCCCTTCCACGGGACCATGTATTGTGCGGCAGCTTGAGTTGATTTTCCCTTGCTACCGCTGAGTAACCTCAGTTCATAGCGCCCGTTCGGTAGAACCCTAGTGACCCGATAAGGACCCCGCATTCCAGGATCCAGCTTACCTGTTGATTGCGAATATTTTATGACGAAGGCTAGGTCGTCAACAGCATATGTCCGGGGCTGGTGTCTTGATTGGTTTACTAAAGAATCCTGATGTTCTTGATTCTTTCGAAGAAGTCCAGCGGCACGGTTCCTGTTGACTTCTCTCAGAGCTTCTCGATTGTTCATCGGGCTACTTATGGCAACGTCTCGTACCAGCGAGCGTATGATTGGAGTGGTCGCTTCGGTGCCTATCATTAAACTGATTGGAGAGGCTTGGGTGGTCTTCTGCTTTGTGATATTCAGGACCAACTGGAGCTTCCACAGAGTTTCGGACCAGGAGGCATTTCGATGAGCAACTTCGACACGTAGCATATTAAGGACCGTCCGCACGTACCTTTCCACCTGTCCGTTTGAGTTGTGCATTTCTGGGGTAATGTAATGCAAATCTGCCCCAAGTTCTGTCACCCATTGGACAAAGCTTCTGGCTTCAAACATTCGGCCTCGGTCGGTGACCAGGAGCTTCGGAACGCCAAACAGTGAGATAGCCTGTGTAATTACCTTTTGGAGTTCACTGGCGTCTTGATGATACATCGGGTATAGTAAGCAGAACTTAGTGAAGGAATCTACTAGTATCAGTACGAATTTGTAGCCGTCAGAAGCTGGTAATGGTCCAAGCGCGTCCACGTGTACGGTGTCGAACGGAGTACTGGGCTTTGGCCAGGACGATATGTTTTGAAGGGGGGCCCTTGGTACCCGCTTCTTTGATATGCAAACCAAGCAATGTGAAACGTATTTCCTTACAAATTGGCGGAGACTCGGAAACCAAAAATGTTTCAGGATAAGATGCAAAGTTTTATCAGAACTAATATGTTGGTGCTCGTCATGAAAGATACGCAATAAACTTAGGCGATGACCCTTCGGAATGTAGCATAGGAGACGCGGTTCTTCGCCAACAGATGTATATTTGTAGTACAGTAGTTCATTTCGAATGACATAACGATCCGAATCTAACTGACCTTCCGATAGTTTTTGCATCAAGTCCCTAGTTTCGTTGTCGGCCGCTTGCGCGATTTGTGCCCAATTACGCGGGTTAGATATTTGATTGATTGTAGCTACCGGGTTTCTACTAAGGTAGTCGGCGTGTTGCAACATAACTCCTTTACGATACTCCATGGTGAAATGGAAATCCTGCAGGTATATCCACCAGCGGGCCACACGAGGGAGAAGATCCTTCTTGCTTTGAGTTGATTTGAGGGCATTGCAGTCCGTTATGACCTTAAACTGGATGCCTACCAAGTAATGGCGGAAGTGCTGCAAGGCCCTAACTACTGCTAACGTTTCTAACTCGTAGCTGTGGTATTTACTTTCAGCTCCCTGTGTGACCCTACTGAAGTATGCTACCACGTGCCTACTGCCATCGGGATGTGTCTGCATGAGCACAGCCCCATAGCCTGCACTGCTCGCGTCGGTGTGGACTTCAGTTGGAAGTTCAGGTCTAAAGATAGTGAGAATAGGTGCACTTGTTAAACATGTTATCAATTCTTGACGAACCTGTTCTTGTTCGGGGCCCCAGTTAAACTGAACCCCCTTCCTAGTTAGCAGGGCAATACATGCCGTCTTAGTGGCGTAACCAGATATGTACCTACGAAAGTAGCCCGCAAGCCCAAGAAACTGCCGAACTTGTTTCACGTTTTTAGGTGCAGATGAGTTTTTCAAGGCCTCAACTTTTCTGGTGCTTGGTCGTACCTGACCGCCGCTTACTAGTCTACCTAAATACTCGACCTCAGTTGTTAAAAAGGAGCATTTCTTAATGTTAATCGAAAAACCGGATCCCGTTAATTTTTTAAGTACTCTTTCTAGCAACGAAATGCCATCTCTCACCGTGTTGCTCAGAAGGAGCACGTCATCGATATAAACGAGCACATTGCCGGAATCAATGAACTCACGTAGGGTATCATTGATAATTCGCTGGTAAACTATTGGTGAGTTCGTCAAGCCATATGGCATTTTTAAGTATTCGTAGTGCCCTTCGGGCGTGACGAACCCTGTGTAGTGAATACAGTCGTCCCTAATCCTTATCTGGTGGAAACCAGTGGCCATATCCAGGCTGGTGAAGAAAGTGTACCGCCCAAGACGATCAATTTGATCGTCAATGAGGGGAAGCGGGTACCTCTCCTTCTCTGTAATACGATTAAGTGCTCTAAAGTCGACGCACATACGATCAGTGCCATCTTTTTTTTTCACCAGAATTATGGGACTGGCGTACGGGGATCGAGACTCCCTGATGATGCCCTTGTCCAAAAGATCCCCTATTATCTCGCGAACTTTCAGTTTCTCCCCATAAGATAACTTATATGGGCGGTAAGTTATCGGAGTGGAGCTTGTAAGTTTGATCTCCATCTCGCCAGTGGTCACCGTGGTGGTGGCGGTACCCGAGATGAGGAAATTAGAGAAAGGCGTCAACACGAGCATTAGTGATTCTAAATCGCCATCTAGCAGCGGGGTTTTTACTGAGGAGCTTTCAATAGCTTGCACTTGATTAACCTGGCCAGTGGTACTTGTTACGTGAGTGATATACTGTTGGTCTTTTGTGCGCACATACATAACACCGTCGCGGTTCAAAACATCCGTCCCTATCACTATTGAGGTGTTCATGCAGGCCGACGGTACTACAACTAGGTCAGCCTCTAGTGAAATATTACTTAACTCAATAGTAACAGTGACATAGGAAGTAGCAACGATTTCGTGTTCACTAACGCCTTTCAATGTACATCGTGTGTATTTGGGTTGACACGAAAGAAACTTAAGAACGTCGGAAGAAATCAGCGATATGTTGTGAGCACCACTATCAATAAGTATGTCCATTGGTATGCCTTGGACAACTGCAGGAACTACGTCGACATTGGTGAGAACTCTGGGTGCGCACAAATTCACATTTCGCTGGTTCCTTGGTTCAGACCTGTTCTTTACAAAACATTGGTCTTCCGTGTGTCCCGTCTTTTTACAAAAAGTACACGATACCGCGGACCTGGCAGTGGGAGCAGTGCTTGTATTCGGGGTATTACTGGTTTTAGTGTGTTTGTTTTTATTACAGTTGCGTCCAAAATGTCCGCGTTGACCGCAGGTATAACATTTAACTCCCGGCCGCGAAGCTATTTGGGCTTTAACGTGAGTGCTGTTAGTCTTGGTACGACTTGGTTTGGTATAAATCGATAGAAACGAAACTAAATCCCCGGCTGCCAAGTTCGTGTTTGCCGCCGCGGCTCTAATTTGAGGGTTTTCGATACCCCGTATAACTATAAGAGTCCTAAGCTCTTCGGATAAACCCTTGACTACTCGTAAACGCAACAAGGTGCGCCTCGCATACTCGGCGTATGTCGAGTATTTGTCGGATGTCGTGTTCATACATTCAAACAGAATGTTAGCGTAATCCAACTTCCGAGGGCAGAGGGGCTTAAATTCGTCTTTAAAGTTTGACCAAGTGCGGTCACTTGTGACCCATTCATTTAACCATATTTTGGCGTCGCCTTTCAAACACGACGCCACTCGCGAGAGACACTCATGATCCCCCCAACCGTTCGCAGTCATAGCACGGTCAACCTCTGAACACCATAAGTCGATGTCATGTATGGATGGATCAAAGATGGACACATAGTAGTCACGCGACGTACTTGGCCTTAGAGATTTAATGGCTTCCGCCAGAGCGGTAATAGAGGAAGTTGGCATGGTATCGGAACTGCGAACCATGGGGTCCTGATCGTGAGCGGATGGCAAGCCCTCGGAATTGTCCACGCACGTCTGAGGAACATCGCTCAAGTTAACCAAGCTATTCGCGCGCGACACGGCGTCGTTTTTATCAGTTGCGTGATCAATAACTACAGGTACACTTTTAACAATGCCGCTACCCGGTTCAGCAATATTATCGGGGGTCGGTGTCACGCCACTGTTACTAGATTGTTCGACAGCGGTTAGTCTCACTAAGATGTTATTTAGCGTGTCCTGCAGCATGTCGCTACTTGCTGAACGTGACACGGGTGATCGTCGAGGAGGCGTTCTACGTGGACTTCTCGACTCACGTCTTGATCTACGATAACGAGTACGAACGGAGTCGTGACGCCCGTGCGCACTATCCTCTGAATCGCCCCGGATACGAGACTCGCGAGCCAACCGGCTCCGTGATCTGTCGCGCGACTCGCCACGGGCCCTACGAGACCTATGTGAGCGAGGTGTCGATCTATCTCTCGCATGGCGTGACCTACTTCTAATTCTAGATCGATTACGATTCGTTTCTTTAGGCATGATTCTTAAAACAGAAAAATAAAATAAGAGGTAGGTAGTTCAACAAAGTGATATAAAATAATGTAAACGGGATGATTATTTTGTTCCTTGACGATCAAATTAGTGGGAATCTTTATCGCACTTCTGAATTTGGGTAATTGATTCGAAATTTATAAAAAAAAACAACATGACAAGTAATAATGTAACAATCAGTTTTTAATTCTAATAAACAAACATAAAAGTGAAACTATGGAACAAAATAATTACCAGTAAACTTAAAATAACAAAATCGACTTACAGAATAACCGCCTTACAATTACCCGTTTAAGCACTAACACTTAAGGTCCCTGAGCGATGTTACCTCGTCGACCGACAACCGACAAATGAGCCCGCAGCTGGGCTGCGCCCCGGTTTTATACCCTCGTATTAGGGTGTTCCTTACTATATATATATTTTTAATTTCTTCACTAATTAATCGAAAGAAACTTCGTTCCATCCGGGTGTCCCTTGACACCTCTCAAGTTTTTGTTATACTTATTGTTATGTTTAATTTCTTGTTTGTTGTACAATTAAAAAATACCTGGCATTACAGTAACGTATATGGTCCGCTGTAGTGTAACGTTGCTTTGTATAAGTCGCCGTATAGCCTCGATGTACTGAATAGTAACGCTTTTCGTATCCTGTGTCCCTCGGCCATGTATGTTGCAATTTTCATCTATATGAGCAGAAAATGGTGGATGCGTCCAGAATTTCTGAAGTCATTTAATTAAATGATTGAACTAGCTATTTGTGGGTATTATTTATTTTATTAAATTATAAAATCTTAAACTACAATATTTTATAGGCAATGTCAAGTAACATTTTTGATATTGATTAAATTTGCCATAAGTATATTTTAGACACGTAACAACGGTGACACCTAGACATATTTATTATTATATCTCGGGTATAAAATAAAAATGTTTATATGATTAATCGACAAACAAGCAGATGGGCCGCCAGGTAGGCTCCACGAAAAGTTAGATAATAATAAAATAAAATAAATGGCTTAATGATAGGATTATTGATGCGATCGTAAATTTTATAAGTTCATTAAAGAAGATAACTTACTTCTTCAACTGGAACCACGTCTGCATGAGAATTGAGCATGATGCTTGGTAGCGAGTTGTTTGTGCCAAACCATGACATCACACAAACCGGTTTTCCATCGGGGTAATACACAAAAAAAGGCAAGCCTAGGTTGACAGCTTGCCGCTCCAAAAATCTTACAGACTGATCTGGAAGTTATTCATCCAATTAGATGTATCTTTTATACTTATGTATGTTAATAACATTTGCTAGCAACTAAATTAGTGAAAGGGTAATACATAAAGCTTATATATACGATAAACATTCTATGTAAATAGGCCGTCGTGAGCCAAGCCCCTACCACAACAAAGAATGACTCTACAAGCCATAACTCTACAAACCCATATCTTGAGCAAAAGTCTGGTTTGGCCATTTCGTGGCCGTCGCACAGGTAATCTCCAGGCAATAATGATAAGAAATTGCCTTATAGTTATAATAGTTTTATGAGCTAAGCGATATATTTTCACCAAGTTTTAGAGTTAGCTACTAATTACAAACAAACTTTAGTCATCTGTAAGTTTAGGCTACGGCCTATCCTAAAGATATGGACAAGATATACATCCATAGTTGCATACATACATACATACACTCGGGAACATAACCCTCCTTCTGACGCAGTCGGAAACAAAATAGTTATAATACGTAGTTACTTAGTTTTGAAATATTAGACGATTCCGAAATTGTATAATTTGCTTAGTACTCTTTATAGCGAAATAAAACAGATAAAGTCTCCATTACCACTTACCATCAGGTGGGATTGTAGTCAAGCATATACTTATTTTAAGTAAAAAAAGTCATTAATAGTCAACACATTTTGATTACAAATTGTGTAAAAAACTCTGACTTACCTAAATTTTTTCCTCCACTAGTATCAATTTTCACGAATTCTTGAAATAACTTAACTGATGAATCATTTTCACAGCACTTAGTATCACATTTTGTGACACAACTTGATTTACAAAACAAACACAATGAGGCAATGTAAAAAACGTACAGAATTTTAGATTTACACATGATTTTTGGTATAAGTTTAGTTTTGGCGAACTATGTCCTGAGAAACATCGCATTATACATTTTTATCAAGTTTTTATAGTACAAAATAAAGCGGGTTCGTTGATACCATCCATATCAAATATAGTATGGGTCTGGGCTTATAATAATAAGTTTTAATTTTTAACACAAGATAACATTGCAGTGATTCGTGTCCGCCCTTAGCATGTTTCTCAGTGTAATGACTGATAATAACCAATTTTATCAAAGTAGTACAACCAGGAGTCAAGTAAGGTCAAAGGGTACTTAGTAATAAACACCGGACTCCGATAGATGAAGGTTTCTATGAACAAAAGTACAATAAGGGACTTAAATACACCCCTCCCACCCCCGCAGCAGGTTTCCATGTACCATCACTATCATTGCGACTTGAGAACAAACATTTTCTGTCATATAAATATCTGCCCCGGCCGGGAATTGAACCCGGGACCCCTCGCATCGCAAGCAGGGGCACTACCTACTAGGCTACGGGGTCTTCAACTTGGTACTAGTGAAAAGATTACCATTAAATTAATCACAGTAGGTAGGTGTAGGTACCTATCTACCTAATATAGGTAGGTACTATTTTCAATTTCCCAGTTTATTATAATCCACATAGGTGACAATTGATATAACTAATATATCATTGCATAAGAAAATCATAATATTATTCTTGTCGTCAATTTATCTGGTGATATTTTCTGTCGTTATTTTAAATTAGCATTTAAAATTACCACTCTATTACTTGACAAATAATAAAAAATATCATTCAACAACAAAAAAATATTTTAAAAAATTTATTATTTAAAAAACAAGTCAAGTTTTTATCTGGTTAATTTCTTTTTATGTAACAGTAAATATGTGTTTTACATTTAGTCATTAGTCTTACAAGATATATGTAAGTATTTTTTTCAACCACATTGACCTACTTACGTAATTTCAAATTAAATGTATTACACGTTTTTATACATCATATAATATTTTGTACCTAATGACGTTGTAAGTTAATAGTAAAAGTTTTAAAGGAAAAGTTTATTTTATTATTTTTATTTAAAAAAAGCTTGCTTTTAAAAACGTTTTTTTACTTTAATTTATTAATAACAACCATTGACATGGCTTCAACCCATTGATGGCCCACTACTGAGCACGGGTCTCTCCTCATACCTGAGGAGGCCTAGAGCATACTCCACCACGCTGCTCCAGTGCGGATTGGTCATTTAGGTTTCTAGTAAATACTTAGATTTGTAGTTGCACAGTTTTATTAAAATAAAACAAACTGATTAAGCATTTATATTATAATCAAAGGATTACTTAAGCCAAGAATATTTAAGTAATTTGAAAATTATTTAATTACATGGTGAAACGTCATTCAAATTGCCCAGACTTTTAATGATGTCAACATAAATAGAGATGCCTGCCAGAAATATCTCTACATTTATGTACTCGTCGTTGGCGTGCACTAAGGATGGTGTGCGGAATCTGGGTGCAAATCCCAGCGCTGGGATCCCCATGTTGCGCAGTACTAACATGTCTGACGTGGCTGGAAGTATAATGGGCTTCATAGTTATACCACTGAAAAAAATAGACTTTTGTAACACTTTGTTTTTGCTGACTTTACATAAATTTTCACCTCGTTAATATATTTTTATAGAATGGAAAGGTACATGTAGGTATACAGGGTAAGTTTTTTTTCACTTGTTATACTCGAGGACATGAAAGTACATGGTCATAATTATGTAATGTTCAAAAATATAAAATCAGAATTCTGCAAGATAAATATTTAAAAAATGGTACTCAAAAATATCTAAAAATCCTCGGTAAGTATAGACACAGTGTGCAAACGCTCAAAATACTGCGGTCAATACCGCGCGATCGGTGGGGTTAGTGACCTTTGAGTCGCCGCGCGATACTCCACACGCGTGAGTCCATACCTATCGGGTTTTAATGGATAATTAGGTCACATTTTAAGCCCCCTTTTTAATTACATATTTGGAACGAGAATCGAATACTGAGTACCCCCTATTAATATCTAAAGATTGGACATGGTAACTGACGGATACTAAAGTAACATCATCATAAACTTACATATTACTAGCCGTCTGCAGCATGGCCTGCCAGTAAGGATTACGTTGTAGGGGAGTCGCCGCGGACGACACGTCGCGGCGTATAAATTCTAACAGTGTGCCATTCCCTGCTTCAGTCTTCCAAGAATCCACCTATAATATTGAAATACTATTATAAATAAAAGCGTAAAATATCGCCCACGATAAGTATATCGCGATGTTGAATACTTGTTCACCGATGTATAACATATTGAACTGAACAGTAATTATTGAGTAACTAAATCTATCCATTTTCGCAAACGTGATGGAGAAACGCAAGCTTTAATGCGTTGGGATTCCGAAAAGAAACAACCTTGAATAAAATCATAAGAAAATGTGGGAGCGTAGGTACGTATGATCCGATAACTATACAGGTGAATGTATTTTAAAGCATGGAATACACTACAACTCAAATCTACTATTATTTTTTGCTTAAAAACTTCTACCAGAGAAATAGGTATATTTTCTAGAACTAGTAGAATTAGGTACAATTAGGTACAAATTATTACCCACAAAGTTTACAAACTTATACCTACGTTACTTACCATAGCTTGAACGGCTGCTATATCTGCGTCGACTGCCAGTCTCATGTCCACGACGCAACTCACTTTAGAAGGTATTACATTAGGTATTGAGCCGCCCTGCGAACAATTGGTGAACAGCGTATTTTTTCAAAAATTTGATTTTGAAATTGATTGCAAATAGGAAATGGGCAGGAAGAAGATTCCATTTACTTATTTCATGTTCCCCTACAAGTTACTAAAACTAGAATACTAAGTACTTATTTTGATATCTTATGCAATTAACAACATAAATTAACATAATAAATTCGAATGCTAATTACAAATGGCTAACGTCTAGTATCTACTTACATTACTGTTGCCTTGACATGATCATAAATCGTCCATCGATTTAATTGTCACTAAGTACTTATAATAGTTTCGTTGGAACATGGGTACTTGCTACAGTTTTTATTTCATCATACGTAGATACGTACATAAGATGTTAACTTAGGCAAATATTACAGCATGAGACTCTGTAATCGTTGCTGTACCTATTTAATTTGTACATAACAATAAACACACATACCTGGGCCTAGTCACTGGGCACAGTCATAATATACTTATCTATGTATGTACGTGCTTTAGCTATTAATGGCACAGTAGAAATACACTAACTAATGGACTGTATCTCAGTAGGTATTTACTTATAACCTTTATAACTTAATGTATATCTATAACTATTTATATTTCCATTACAAAGGTGTAATAAAGTGATGCCTTACGGAAATTATGTTAACGTTAATACTGGTATGGCCTCCATAATCCAAAGGGTCCAACTGTTTCCTTATTTCATTTTGTTCTTCACGAAACTTCATTATGATACTAAGAAGTTTGTACATCTGAAAATTAGAATGAAAATCATGTAACACTTACTATACCTATTATAATATTATTTTCCAGAGAAACTGTTTCATGTTTTGTTCAGTAGGTAATAATTTAATAAAAATAAAATAATATCAACAACAAAATCGTCTTTATTGCACACACAAAACAATAACTCGTCGATAATATTTTTGTAAAAACAAGCTTGCAACAGTTAGGTACGAGTAAATGATTATTTTTTTTTTAATCCTGACGCTAATTTGGAAAATATTTAAGTTGCATGTGTACTTTAGGTTCTAATACATCAATAGATTCACCTTCTCCATGGCACTATTGTCAGGCAATCCACTGCCATGTCCAGCTTCACCAAACACAGTAAACTTCATTTCTAAACAAATCGAGAATCATAATCCTATTAATATTATAAAAAATGCGAAAGTTTGTATGGATGTATGAATGTTTGTTACTCTTTCACGCAAAAACTGCCAAATGGATTTTGATGAAACTTTACTATAATATAGCTTACACATCACAATAACACATAGGCTATAAATTATGAAGATATAGTGTGAATTATGCAAAATATATAACTAAATGTTTGGAAACTGAAGGAATCAGTTTCCCGAAGCGAAGCGAGAGCGGGTCGCTAGTCATACATAATTTACACCATCATACATTTTTAACTGATCGATGTTTGTATAATACTTGGAAGATATAACAGAAACTATTATTGGGGGTTATATTAACGCAATAATTACAAAACACAATGATTTTTGACTGTTGTCGGTTTGTCGGATTGTCTGTTTTTCTGTGCGTTTGTTCGCATCGCAGAAACGGATTAACCGATTTAATGCGTTTTTCACTGTGTTGTAGCTTGATTACATTAAGTGTTTTATTTCATTCGGTTCACTAATAAATAATAAATATAGTTATAAAAAAACTAAAAAATACGCTTAGGACTAGAGCAACAACCCTACACTATTTGTATACTATAGTCAACCCTAGTTTCAGTTACCATGCCATCATTAATAACACGACTGTCATTCATTATCTATTATTTAATTACCAAAGAGAATTATAACCACTTTACCACTGACATATTAAAGAGAACCTTATTACAAATGAATGAAGTAGGTATCTTTTGGATACTAAATTTTCAGTTTGTTACATACCAACATACGTCTCAAGCTAATAAAAGCGTATTAAAAGATGTCATTAAGTTAATAGTTTCTATCGTTAAACAATCAGTTAAAGCTATTTGGAGCAGTATACCTACTACAGTATACCTACAATTATTTTATAATACCTACATAAAATAATTGTTTACTTAAGTACAGTATTATTTAACTTAGTTCAGCTCATCGGCAGCTGACAAAACATGATGGGAAAAATACACTTACGCCAGGGTCGCTTATCTTGATATGATACATAAAATATATCATCGACATTGGTCAGCCCTTCATCTAATGCGAATCCTACTTTCAAAGCTTTGAATTCTTCGGTTTCAATAAATGGTTTGATACCACGGAACCCTCCAGTTTCTTCATCTGAAAACATTGATTACATGATTCAACCCTATAGAGACATTATACTAGTTCCATTTCTTTATTTTCTCGATGATAGTTCTTTAGTAGTGTTGTGACCAAATAAGTAATGATATCGATCGCATATATTTATTATATTAAATTCATCAGATTTTGATTAAAATAAATAAACAAAGATTACCTGTCGTTATAATTATTACGTTTCATTGTCGAGTATCTACCTATACCTACTTATTTTACAACATCTTCGAAAATTTTAATAGAATAAATACGAATAAATACGAAATAAACAAGAATAAATACGTGTAACATCTTGTAATGAAATATAGTATAATATTAGTTAATAAATTGGTACAAAAGTATCCGGCAGCAATTAGTTTCTTACATTTTGTAAAAAAGTATCGGGTCTGTTATCGTGTTACGTTTATCGATATAGCCCATCCCTATCAGTTTCTCCGAATCAGGTATAACCTTGTACGTATGTAAACGTCATATTTTTATAAAATATTGCATACATAATGTGAAAAAGACGCTCGTTCAAGTTTTCACAGGAGCTGTCATCGAGAAAATAAAGAAATGGAAATAGTTTTTATAGTAAGGACAAAAATTATTGAAGGACTTTTAAATATTCATGTCATTATTGTTAGTTAATGTAATAAGTATCATTATCATTATATTAATACGTGAAGCGAAAACTTTGTACCCATTTTTACGAAAATTGCACGGACGGAGGAGTATGAAATTTGGCACACTAATAGTTTGTATAGAGGGGTAATATTTTTTTAAAAATAACGCATAAAAAATACATTCAATGAATACATAAACATTACCCACACTAATATAAGTTACTCTATTCACACTGCCATACACGACGTACTTAAAATACACTACATGTACACGTTTGACACGACGTTTGAAGTGTCATAGGGTCATCGTTTATAGAGTTGATAGAGTCAATGTTAAGTAACCCTTTGTCAGAATGAATTAAGGTCAGATTTCGACCGCAGAGCGGGTAACTAGTTTATAAATATAAAAATGTATCTACCTACCTGGCATTACAGTAACATGTAAAGTACGCTGTAGCGTAACATTGCTTTGAATAAGTCTCCGTATAGCCTCAATGTATTGAATCGTTACGCTTTTCGTATCCTGTGTCCCGCGAGCATGAATATTGCAATTTTCATCTATATGAGCAGAGAATGGTGGATACGGCCAAAATTTCTGTAATTAATAACTTTCTTTAGAACAAATAATTTTAATACTCACAGAACTGTTTGCAGCTTTTATATCAAGTAAATTGTGTAATGAATGATGTTATAAGTTGATACTTTAAAGTATCGTCAACTTATTAGTAAACAATTCGTAAAAGTTATAAAGGAAAGTTTATTTTTTATTTTCAACGCATTTAAATAAAAGCTTGTTTTTTTTGCTTTACTTCTAATTTATTACTATATTTGTTTAAACAAATGCACATCTTACTTCTTCAGCCGGGACCACATCTGCGTGAGAATTGAGCATGATACTTGGCAGTGAGCTGTTTGCCCCAATCCATGAGATCACACATACCGGTTTACCATCTGGGTAATACACTGAAAAAGGCAAGCCTAGCTCTGCGGCTTGTTGTTCCAAAAATTTTATGGACTGCCCTGGAAATTATATAACTGGATATAGGTACTTAAACATTTTAACAAGTTTTTAATGCCTGCCTAGTGCCTACCAGTTAACAAGCACAATGTTACTACACCTGGTCACCTGTATCTAATTCTATGGAGTGTCTTGTCGTTCCCAAAGTACGACTCGTACTTTAGGAGCACTTTTACGAAACGTGGTATATCAAAAAATTACTTCCAAGTGGATTGACCAAAATATGGTCTGCGCGATTATTTACCTAAATGTTTTTTAATTTGAATTTAGAAATTTAATTTGTGTTCTTCCTGGATCTGTCGAAGTCTTTTCTTAACAAATGAAAACTGAACCTTATGGTAACAGATTCTTTGGTTAAGATAAGATGGACGTCCCTCAAGGAGCTATCCTCGGTCTATATCTTTATCTACCTTTTTCATAGTAATCATAAAATTATTAATAGGTAGTAAATACCTAGGTAGGTACGTTAGGAGTCACGAATTTATGTCACGATTATATGTAGGTAAAATAAAATGGGAATAAAATAAAAGCAAACTACAAAGTATCCTAACGGAAAAACAGTCATTATGTTCTACCTACGGAGCAAAATACAATGACTTACTTAAATTTTTACCACCACTGGTGTCAATTCTCACGAATTCCCGAAGATTTTGAACGGCTGGATCGTTTTCACGGCATTTTGCTTCACATTTAATGGCACTTGAAAAAGGAAATAAATAAATTAATACAATTAAATAAAAATAAATGTACAAAAAATTCCAGTAGAACATGTTTCGCAATTCTTTTGCAAACTAATAATATCTGAATAGACACCACAAAATTCTGTACTTATTATCTAAGAATTTACATAGGTGTGACACATTCACATTTGTATACACAACGCAGTGTCTGTTCACACGTACGACGGCGACACGATACGACGCGAGAGCGACGACGCTGATACAATCTTCGCTTAGCAAACTACATCAACTTTACAAACGTAAAGTTGGTCAAATTTACACGAGAATCAAAAAACGTTGCGGTTTGAATATCGCTCACTGATTGTCCGAATGTGATTGAATAGTTGACGCAAATTGAGTAGCTTTATCCAATGACATTTAAAAAAAATGTCTAATGCCCCAATGGTGATTGATTTAGGAGCCCATGCTTCGAGGGCAGATCGATTATGATAAAAGTTTTAGTTCCTCCCCACTGCTGCCCTACCTCAAATTCGACTCTATAAACCCTGCATGCGGTGTTGTTTGCTAAGCGACGAAATGTCGCCGCTGTGATTTTTTTGCATAACGCGCACGCCACCATCGCCGGGCTGCACCATTTTATCGTGCCGTTGTCGTAAATATGAAGAGATGCAAAAAGCGTTTCGTGGGTGGTTGGTGGGTGGTTGGTGACGACATCTATTTTACATATTGATATGGATATCTAAGCTATTGTTAAATTAAATTACCATGGGTCTGCCTTAAACAGTGTGTCTGTGACAAACCTAACAATGTAGGTAGTAGGTACCTACTTACCTATTAGTGTAGTGTAGGTAGGCTATCCTATTAATATTATAAATGCGAAAGTTTGTATGGATGTATGAATGTTTGTTACTGTTTCACGCAAAAACTACCGCAACTTTATACCTTTAAAGATATAGTGTGAATTATCAAAAGTCACTAGTAATACCTACATAATATAATAGTCACATAATTATTTACCTAGATCGTTGAACGTTTGCGTTGATAAATATTTCGTGATTGATTCACGCTTGTTTTAATTTGATATACCTACTTACATATATTTTTTATGTATGTACCTACCTATGTATTTACAAACGAGCAGACGGACAACCTGTCGAAAATTGGTAGACGTGATTCTTAAAAGCTTTTAATTATTTGTATTTCACAGAATGTATTTTCTGTACCCGACATAGTGGGTCTGGTCAGTCTGGTGGGTCATAGTTTCTGTACCCACTATGTCGGGTACAGAAAATACATTCTGTGAAAATTTCAGGTCTACCAATTTCCGTTCACAAGATATGTGACAGACAGATGGACAACGGAGGGATATTAATATGATCCCCTTTGTCACCCTTTGGTTACGGAACCAACATTGAAAAATTAAATGGCTATAAAATGTAAAAAATAATAGGATCCCCTTTGACACACTTTGGTTTTAATAACATAATAACGCTACACACTCATAGCCCCACACTAGGATTCCCTGTGTCGTGGGTGCCATGGACAACACACAAGACAAGAACACACACACCCAGACCAACCACGGAAATTTAAATTCATCATTCAAATTTCCGCCTCGCTGGGAATCGAACCCAGAACCCTCGGAGCAGCGATCCGGCGTGTTAACCATTGCGCCATCCGGGTCGTCACCCTTTGGTTATGGAACCAACATTGAAAAATTAAATGGCTATGAAATATTAAAAAAGGGTTTTCTAAAAAAATGTATATGAATTTAGTCTAGTTTTTTGACGTAGGTACACTTTACGTAGACACCCGTTTAATATAGGTGCTAGCCTGGTAGGTAAAATCTACACAAATAAATAAAATTAATGTCTGTTTGTAATATTAAAATAACCGCTTTTTAATGTATGTATAGCATAGATGCATATAGCAAAATAATATTTTTTACAATTTTTGTCTGTCTGTTTGTTTGAGTTAATCTCTGGAACGGCTGGACCGATTTTGACGGGACTTTCACTGGCATAAGGAAAGTAATGGCTGATGTCATAAGGAGTAACTTAGGCTACTTTTAATTTTTTTTTGTTAAATTCCACGCGGACGAAGTCGCGGGCATAGCTCGTTAATAATATTTGTCTGCTAAAGGGGCGCTTGCCTAGGGTGCTCTCGATATTAAATCTGCCTCTGAATATACCCAAATCAGTCCTCTATTAAAACACTTTCTAGCAACATGTGATGTGAGCGATATTCATTACTATTCAACTTGCAATCAACGGATAAATAAGAAGAACTATAGTATGACATTTATACTTTATTTACGATAACAAACAACATTATTTGCATTTAGAATTGGATGCATCTGAATCGCAGTCTAGCGACGTGAATCCGGGTGAGTTCGTGTGCCACTCTTCGGTGCTCTTGCGACGTTCCTTTTCCTTGTAGCCCTCGACTTCATCCAATGCGGAGTAAACTGCGTTTTTCTCGATCTTACTCAGAATCTTTTTATCATGAAATGAGTGGCTGTGTAGACAAGATCTGAAAATATTATACGAAATAGTTAATGTTATTGAATTGCGCGTAGAAGGATATTGTATCGTGTTATGGGTCTTTAAACCAGTTTGGGCGCCTCTACTGGATAAAATTGATTGACATAACATTCCGAAATTCCAATCATTAAGTATGATCATTTGATCATACTAAGATTATTATCAATTGAGATCATTTGATGTCAATTGATAATCTTCATTAAATCAATTTATTACGGTCTCAGTAATAAACTAAGAGAACTATTCTACCCTACCCTTGATCCCTTCTCAACCACAAACTTTGTGTCCAAATTTGCATCTGACACACAAAGTGCTTGATTTTACAATAACACAATGACTTTCTTTGACAGCGCTTTTGTTTTATCGGATATATATTATTTTGTCGGAGGTTATAAATCCAATAAACCCGTATTACCTGCTTAAAACAATGTTTCCTTTAGTGACGAGCGAGGCCGGACACTTGATATTGCGGTAGTCGATACAACGCCAACGCTTGACCCCCGACTGGTGCGCCGTCGACTGCAGGTTGTAAATGTACCGATTCAGAATAACCTGGAGCGAGCCGCGTATCGACACCGTGAACTGGAGATTGTTTGATGACACTGAAATACATTATTATAATAAATAGATAATTTCTACATCTATTTCATTACCTTCTTCAGACGCGTCATACAAATTAGTGTTCGTGAGTATGGGTATCATGGTAAACTGTTCACGATCCCCGACTAGTTAAGTTTAAAATCATGAATTCATGTTTAATCTCATCATAGTTAGTAGTGGCCCTGCCTTCGAAGCCTCACTGGCTTCGATTCCCGGATTCGATTCCCGGCCGGGGCAAACATTGTATTCTAGTGAAACATGGAATTCTAGTGCTTGTGAGTGTGGTAACTTCACACAATCCATCATCAATCAATCATTCATCATCATCATGACCTATTTTTAGGAAGCAATACTAAACTCTACTAACCCTTTTCTTGTGCTTCCATTTGGTTTGACATATCTATTACCGTTAGTCTGTTATTGACATTTCTGTCATTGTCATCTTTAGCTGAAAAATAAAACACAATTTTATTAATTAAATTTAATAAATGTTTTTGAACAGTTTCTAAAAAGCTACGCTTTATTAATGAGACCGAAATATATCGCAACACAAATTAGGTCTAACTTTCCTTTCATCAGATCAGATGTTGATGATAGTTTATTTATCAAAATACAGTCAAATTCACCTAATTATTGTAATCTATCCTAACCTAACATATACTTTTCTGTCTCATACGTTCCGTAATTATCTTTCGCATCCATAATGTCATTGCAGTGGATCAAAAAGTGCGACTCGCGTTGTATGAACGTCAAGTATCTATAGTTATAATATCTTTGGCCGTAATTTACATAAATAACTCAAGTTTGTATACCTTTATCATATATTGTTTCGTTTGACGATATATTTGATATTTGAAAGTTGTCGTGGTCATCATCGGAAGCAGTATCAACAGACGGGTCCATCACAGTCTCCGTATATGATTGGTACTCGTCTTTTCCAGTTGTATCGATATCCTCTTTCATATTTCTAGAAAAGAAACGTTATTTAATATGGGGTCAATTTGATAATGCAAAAAAATTAGCTCAGTATAATGGTCCTTGATCCCCATTTAAATTTTAATCTACCTGTAAAGTAACTATAAAAAGGCAAATAAAAATGCACAAGTAAAATTTTAAATCAATCCATACTCTTTGGAGATTGTGCATCAAATCTTTAGACAAAGATATTTTTTTATTAGGTACATCTGTCCTTTCTATTATACAAACTATAATATAAATCAAAATTATAAATAAAACTATAAAATATAAATCAAAACAAGTAATATCTGTAGATTTAAAAGTGAAATATAAACTTACATAATATTAGTGACTTGTGGTTCTGCCGTTACTGAAATTTTTCGGGCAGAGGACGGTAAATCGAACTGTAAGACACAATAAATATGCATTACTTTAATTGGTACAGAACATAATTATTTTATGGATTTAAGATACCAAATGAGCATGCAGCATCACCCTTACATAGCCGCCCATGACAACTCTGGCTGGCCTATACAGAACAAGACTCAAATTGTTGTTGTTGTTAGTAAAGGTCAGTCATACATGTTTGCATATTCATATGTCATACATGTTAACATAACGAAAAATAAAAAAAAAATCAAAAATCTTTATTGAGTTTATCAATTACATTTGTTAATTGGTTGATGAAGCAACCTACTAAGCATAAAATAATTTATACTTGTGGCAGGATGCCCCAATCTTCCTTAACACAAGTTATAATAGACTGTAGAAACAACAAATAAATTTCAAATGCAACAATGTACTAATAACTGTAAATAAAGATTAATACTTATGAAATGCGCCAGTGTGTCAGTCAGCAATGAAATCATTAAATTTTATAAAAACAAATACAAAATAGGATAAGTGCTCACTCTCGCAATTTATGATTCATGAAATAAATACTAACACTTGTCTGTACTGAATTTATGTCTATTGGGATTCCTCTTTTTAATTTTGTATTGGTCAACGTTGCGCTATCTGTCGATGAAAGCACTTTCATATTTGCATAATAATTGGTGCTCTGAAAGAAACAAATTTAGTTAATACATACATACAGCACATATGATTAAATGTAATAAAAAATTGTATATTTTGGTATTTAATAACTGAATAATTAAAATACCTAATCAGTTGGGTTTCTAAATACATTTGAAATGACTTATTAATAAATAGGTACTTACCACACTTTCAAGTCCTCTGATGTGAAGAGCTTTAGCCGCTTCCATGAATGATTGCAGATTTCTAGCTGGAACGAGAACTTCCCCAGTGTAAACATATTCCAATAAAAGTCCAAGAGTTGTATGTGGAACATTCTGTGAATGATAATGAAATTTGAGTAACAAATTTGAATCTTTTATATTTACTGTATGTAAAGTAAGAATTTTTTAGTAATAAATATATTTTCTTCTTTATTCTTGAAACAACATACCAAAGAGAGAATTAGTCACACAGCAATAAAACACATTACTGTGCAAGACTGACCACGTATGTGCTTCACTATTCTAGGTTTATATTGTGAAGATTTTAGATAAGCCTCAGCAAAGCCTTAGAGACAAAGCTTATAATATAGTAATACTTACATTAAGAAATATTACTGGATGTTCAGCGGGAAAAGAGTTTATAAGTTCTTTCAAATAAGGGCTAGCTAAAGCTATTAAAACTTTGTGCACTTTAACCAAGTGACCATCTGCTGCCAAAGTCATATCAACAAACTCTCCATTCTAAAAATTAACAATTTAAGCTTATTGGCAATAAATGCTTCACAATATCGGAGACTAATAGTTCATTAAATAACATTGTTTGTACCTGTTGGAGGGAACTAAATCCACTACAAATACTTGATTTATAGGAATCCCAGATTAGGGAATACTGATTTGGAACCATTTTTTCACAAATACCATTTAGAATTCGAGGGATTTAGAAAATAAATTTTGATGTTGCCTATATTGTGGCGGTTTCAGTAAGTTTATCGTTTGAGAAATTTCTGCAGTTAAAATTTTACCAAATACAAAACAGTGAAAACTGTACCATGTACACCATTGGCATTAGCATAGATAATTAAATAATAAATACAAATAGATAGTGATAGACAGCTATTGACATTGACAGGCGTCCCGCGTCTAGCTATATCTGTCCACAGAGTCGGCAGATGTGTCCAGTCCAGGTGTGCTGATTGATATCAAATCGCAAAGCTATGGAGTGTAGTAATAAGGAGCACCATGCTTGAGTATTAAAAGTCTCTATCAAAAGGTAGACTCTGGCGTGCTCTGGCTACTGAAAGATGAGACTGGCTGAGACTGAAACTGACTGACTGACTAAGGATGAGACAGACTGATTATTCCGAAAATTTATATAATTTACGGCAACAGCAAATACAGCAATACTAACATAACCAATGAGAATATTAACCACTGTGAACATAACCGTCATTTTAAGCTGAGTTCATGTTGTGTCAAAGTGAAAAATATTTATGCGATTAGTGATTTTTCCAGGATTTTTCATTGAAAACCTGACAAAAACAATGAAAAGCGATTACTAAAGATTATTTTTGCAATGCGCGCGCACACCAACACGAAAAACCGACACCCTGAAGTTAGCTATAGTCAACATTTTAGTTTTTGTTATTGTCAATGTCGTAAACCGAGCTTGACGTACGTAGCAAACTTGCAGCACACGAAGTTCATAACCGAGCCAACAGATGGCGCTATCACTAATAACTCACGTCAATTAAAAAAATGAATTAATTAAATAAATGAATAAATTAATAATAGATACAAATAAAATAATAATAATTTTTCTCATTATATTATTATAATAAATGAATAAATTATTTGAAAAGATTTTTATCTCGTTACGCCAAAGTATAACTTCTAACGCGTGTACTTAAGTACACACACCCTTTATTTTACCTAATTTTGAATTAATATCGAAAAAATACCCTAATATTCAATCGAAACTTCTCGCGTCAAAATATCTGCTTTTTAAAAAATCCGTGAGCTTTTTGTTCGTTGAAATCTCTACTTTCTGATGGTGTAAAAAATATACATTACTATTGTAAATGTTCTCAGAAAATGGGCTTGTACTGCAACTAAATCATTTTTCAAACAGCTTTAAGCTTCGCCTTCGTCTATCGTTCAGCAGGGTGCTCCGCGCGAGTGGAGGCTTAAAATCAAGGATGGATGGAGCTCCTTCCGCCATATCAAATGATTCAATGTTGTAAATGAAAATATTTTTTTATATTTTGTTAATTTTATTATGTACTTAAATCCTGCAATCACAAAAAATGTTAATTTTTTGTTTTTTTCCTTTTGTTTTTTTCATTTTGCATTTCGATAAGCAGGTTTAAATTTGTATAAACCAAGTTCTTTTTCATTTTCATCCTTATTTTTTCATCATGAAATGTATGGCAATGTTGAAACTTCCTGTAAAACAGAGATATTGCATGAATTACAGTAAGGTATCCTTAGAGTTTGGTTTACAATTGTTATATTTGTCATTAAAACTTGACTGGTCTGTAGCAAATTTTATTTATGTTAAACAAAATTTAGGGTGATTTATTACAACATATTCAATAACCCATGACTTACAAAGCATAACAAGGGTTGCATGTGAGTATAAGACATACTATACATATATACTACATACATATATCTTTTCATTGATTCTTAGCCAACCTCCACTGGGTTTACTGAACCTTACTGAACAAGCGAGGCTATGGCGCCAGGTCTCTCCTGTTGGAGGTTGCTGGTCTGTAACCACCCACTTTAACAGGTCATGCATACAAGGATGGCAGGGTGATGGTGGTGGGGTATTTTACTTACCTGACAATGAGTCAAGTAGGTAAAAATCATCCTTCTAAATCAACCATGAAATGTTTTAAATTTATGTTCCAGTCACATACATCGGGATCACTCAAATAATAATAAAGAATTAAGTGACAGTTATGAGGACAGACCAGTGCCCTGTAGTGGCCATTAATGGGTTGAGGTCAAGTGACAATGTCCATATTTGAAATTCTCCTGAAAGGGACTATACATTTAAGCATACCTTGAGATCATTACTTCACCATCAGTGTCAATAAATGCTGGACAATATCTACTTCGGTACTCTATACATCTCCAACGACGTTTGCGACCACCATGAGATTGATGGTGACAGTAATACATAAATCGGTTTAATATCAATTGTAAACAATCTCTATTAGACATTGTGTATTGTAGATTAATAGCTGAAACAAAAATGAAAAATCGTTATTTAATTAAGCTAAAGTCATCAAAAGTTCCAGTAATATTAGTAGAGGTGCTTTTATTACTTGTACTTCAATGAAAATATTGCATAATACTATTTACCCACCTTCAGGTTGCAAAGAATCAGGGAGTAACGATGCAGAAGATATTTGCTTATTATATTCATCTTGAAACAATCCAAAATTATCATTATTGTCACTATTTGAAGTAGTCATTGCTGATGTATTATTGGAAGCATCATCAAATTGTAATGGAGTAGAATCTGGTGGTTTCTTATATGGTTGTTGCATCTCTAACTTGAATTGGTATCCATCTGCAGTTATATATAATCCACTATCCCTTACAAACAAGTTAGCAAAAATAAAAATCTTATGTGAAAATAACGAAAATATGATTTAAACTTATGCCTAATCATTCATGTTCCTGTATAATTGTGAATACTGGAGAATAGTAATAGTTTTGCAGCGCTGTAGACGCTTTTATTAATAAATAAATGAAATTCAAAAGTTAATAATGAATATTATTCATTTAAAACCCCTTTATTAACATGCTCGGAAATAATTTTTTTGTAAAATGACCAGTAAAAAGTTCCAAGAAAAACATCTAAAAGACAATTTGTTCAAAGTTATCATCAACTTTCATTTATAACTTTGTTGTTATTTTTGATACTAAGAAAAAAAGTTACAGGACTAAAGTTGTAGAAAATTAAATTTGCAATGAAAAATGTAGTAACAAATAATGGTTTTATGCGCCCTTGTTTCCACTATGGCAGTCGCGGGACAATGGTTGCGAACCGAACCTACAAATTTGGATTTAACTTTCATCAACCCCCTCTTGACATTTAAAAAATAAAATAGCGTCCTCTGACAAACGCAACCCCAAACTTTTCAATGGACTAGACGCGCAATGGTAGCTCTATCCAAAGGCATTCAAATGTCAAAACAGAACCGCCCAAAATCGTCTAGTCTTGAACAGACATTGACTATTATTACTATGGACGTCGGGTCTTAGACTAAAATCGCGAAAAAAATGTCCCAGTCACAGCCATCGCGAGAATAGAAATATTCACAAGGTAATTTATATACTAAAATCACACTTTAATTTCGATTGCAGGCGATTGTAGCTCTTTTTGCATTTTGTTGCTCATTTGGCTTGGACATTTTTTAGCGCGGACCCGAGGTCCATACAAATAGTCCATAGTAGTAGAAGCTAAGTGTGTATCATACACATTGATTATAACTATTATTTATATATAATTACTATATTTATTATAAGTATTTAACAACATACTTATTCTCCAACATTTTTTCATCAGAAATTAAATCTGATTCCTTCTGGATGTTGACATTTGATGATGTAAGTTGTGTGCTAAAATTTTCCAGATTAGTAACCTTTGATTGTTTAGCTGAAACTGTTGTATCTAATACTTCAACATTTGTTAATGCTGGTTCAGATGCATTAACACTATTAATTAATATTGCATTATTGGTTACCCTGTCGTCAGACAAAGTTTGAGCATCTGGTAAAGCGTTATCCATGTACAATGGTTCATCAATATTGCTTTTCTTATGCTTTTTTGATTCAACCTATGGATGGAAATATTATGTTAATAAATTGTAGATCATATTTTTAATAATTGCTAAGATACAATGCGCAGTTTCAATATAATATGTGACAGCTTATGTTAAAATAGTAAGAAGTTAATTTGGTATTATATATATATATATATATAATACCAAATATATATATACCATACCAAATATATATAATACCAATTATATATATATATATAATACCAAATATTTTGCTTTGATAACAGTAAATGTAATAAAAAATCCTACTTACCAGGTACTACGCCTTAATGTTGTCATATTGTACAACTACCTCACATCCTTAACTATAAGCCCATAGCCCACAAATGAAAATATGATAATGATCATACAAAATAATGCTTATCTTAATTATAATTATTAATTAAATACTAACAACTCAATTTATATGCAACTGTAAATTCTTTGAATATTTAATTCAGCCCACCTTTGGAATCGGCATATCAAAGAGTCCAGATAATCTTAATTCTTTAGCAACTCTCATAAATGTTTGTATTTTATCAACATCGACAGACACTTCCCCAGTATATACATATGTAAGTATGTAATTTAATATGTCATGACTAATATTCTGAAATAAATTAGTCTCATTAGTAATCAAAATATATTATAAATTGTAGATAATAAAAAATAAATAATGCCAAACACTAGGATTCCGTGTCAAGGTTGTCATAGACACACAAAGACAAAGAACACACACCCCCAGACAGAGAACAGGAGAGCTTATGCTATGCTGGGAATCGAACCTTGAGCCCTTAGAGTGGCAGTCTGTCAAGGTAACCATTGTACCATAATTGTCAACCAATTATTATGAAAAAATGGAATAAAGATGAAATATACAATGAAATGGTTAACAATAATATTAACAAATGGATGCTTAAAGAGAGTTAGGTGGCACTATCAGAAAACTAATTATAAGTATGTATCCTGCTTTCTTTTTTGCTAGAAACTTATTGGTGATGTCCTTTAGTGTTACTTTTCTCCTTGGTATTAGCATTCACTAATTGGATGAAGGCATCGGTAAAGTTGAGAGTTGAGAGATTTGGAGTTTGTTTTATTTCAGTTGACTCACAAGTCACAAGTAATAAAAGTATGCAATCAATAGGCAAAGCAACGGCAGGTTACTTAATTAGCTTATAATGTCATTTCAGAACTATTTAATAGATACTTACACTTAAAAAAAAAATTGGATGCTCATTCGGAGATGATTGTAGTATTGACTTGATGTAAGGGCTGGCTAAGGCAAATATGTTTTTATGCACTTTGACCAGGTACCCATCAGCTGCTAATGTCATGTCAACAAACTCCTCATTCTGGAATTATAAATATAAATTTATAAGTTACGAATTACTCAAAAACAAATCAATATAAAACGTTTATGTCTAAGAGACAAATATTCCGAAATAAGTTAAACAGCAAAGGGATTAAGTTCGAAGCAAATATTAACATATAACTAAAGAGGCGTGGAAATAGCTATACAATTTTTTTATACAAATTGTACCTGTTGAAGATTTGTAAAACCATCACAAACATTACTTTTATAAGAATCCCAACTTAGCTGATATTGTGTCGTTGACATCGTTTCCATTATACACAGAGTACTTTGTATAAAATAAACAGCATCTAACCAAAACTTTACGTTGGAGCTCTAAGAACTAAGAAAATATTGATTCAATTCAAACAATTCAATTTAAACAACTCAGATATATAAATTCAAAATTAGATAAAGTATAGTTATAGATCATAGATTATACACTTGGTTATAGATTACGCTACGCTAACTATAGTAGCGGCACGAAAATGAAATTTATGAAATGAAGCCAAACCAAAGCCAAAGCCACAGTGTTGCCAACCCAAATTTTAGAAAAGTGGTAGATAGACAGCAAAAAATCGATAGAATTAGGTAGATCTACCTATTTTCTACCGATTTTTACATATGTAGGTACTCAGGGCCGCCTCTACCCGTATTATTAGCACCCGCGTGCAATAACTTTTTGCATATATATTTATAATATTAAATTCATCAGATTTTGATTAAAATAAATAAATAAAGATTACCTGTCGTTATAATTATTTCGTTTCATCTATACCTACTTAACATCTTCGAAAATTTTAAAGAAGTTGGCATTATCAATCAAGAATAAACGTGTAACGTCTTGTAATGAAATATAATATTAGTTAATAAACTTGTACAAAAGTATCCGGCAGTAGTTTAGTTTCTTACATTTTGTACAAAAATATCGGGTCCGTTCTTAGAGTATATATTACGGTAGTATAGAGCACGCGCAACGAGGTGGGAACTCCTACGTCGGTTGAGAACAACACGACGTTCCCGCCGCGAGCGCTTGTAGTCGTGGTTGAGTGAACTTGAGTGCTAGCGCTGTGCGTTCCTACAGAGAGTTTTTTGAATATTTACGTATCAAAATGGTCAAATGTGCAGTTCAATCTTGCAAACACGATACTAGGAAACACACAAAACTGAAATCCAGTATCACATTTCATCGGTAAGTCGATTTATATACTTATTTTTATGAAAACAAATCACGCATCGCGGGGGTGAAAGAGACGTGCGGGGCGGGCTCTAAGGGTCCGTTATTGTGTTACGTTTATCGATATAGCCCATCCCTATCAGTTTCTCCGAATCAGGTATAACGTGGTATAACCTTGTACGTGTGTAAACTTATATTTTTATATAATAATGCATACATAATGTAAAAAAGGCGCTCGTTCAAGTTTTCACAGGAGCTGTCATCGAGAAAATAAAGAAATGGAAATAGTATAATTTAGTATCGAAAAAATATGGTCAAGTGCGAGCCGCATTGATAAATTTTTGTAGTAATAACTAATGAATTTTTTTCATTTTATTTAAGTTTATTGTTTGAGCGCGTTCCACTACTTTCAAAACATTATTTTTAAAGTGAAACTTTATTTTTAAAAAATCACAACGCGACCGCTTAGTTGTTAGTGGTACCTACGCCCCCTCTATTGATATCATCCAAATTGTCACTGTCATGTCAGTAGTGTCACGAGTGTCAATCTCGCAATGAATGTGACATTCAATTTATTTGATTGGTAAATGGTAAACAACCTAACTATAAACAGTTTGGGATTTATCATTTTTATGACTTAATGTGACGTGTCTGGTTAATTGGCTAATAAATTACTAATTAAATTATAATATAATTTTTGCATTTTGCTGCAGTTCTCCATTTGAAATTCTACTAGGCCCCTGCGTGGTTATTAATTTTTGGAACGAAGTTCCTTAATTTAATTGATTAATGGACAATAATTTAATATAAAGTGTAACAGTGTATCGTGAAATATAGTTGTCAGTTTTTAATAATATTAAGTTAATTAAATAAATACAAAAATGTTTAAACAATTAAAGTCAATTAATAAGCCTATTGCGGCTGTTTGTCGCAATCGTCCATCTATTAAAGAATTAAGAAGGTAAACTAAAAAAAATCTTTAAAAACTGAGATACGATTTTCTGCCATATTTTACTTTTAATCTTACAAAATTTTCTTATAGATACAGTGAAAGAAAGGCACAAAGTTACGACATAGTAGTGATAGGAGGCGGTATTGTCGGTGCAGCTTCTGCAAGAGAGTTAATTTTACGTCATCCAGACTTGAAAATTGCATTGGTCGAAAAAGAAAAACGATTTGCTTACCATCAGAGTGGGAATAACAGTGGAGTTATCCACGCTGGCATATATTATAAACCCGGTTCCCTCAAGGCAAAGCTATGTGTAGAGGGACTTGACTTGTCTTACAAGTACTTGGATGAAAAGAAAATAAACTATTTAAAATGTGGGAAACTTATTGTTGCTACTAGTAGACCTGAAATTCCACGGTTGTTAGATTTGTATGATCGTGGAATAAAAAATGGTGTGAAAGATATCACGCTATTGGACGCCAAAGAAATGAGGGAAGTAGAGCCTCACTGTAAAGGAATACAGGCTTTGTGGTCACCTCATACAGGTATAGTAGACTGGGGAGAAGTTACAAGATCTTATGTAAAGGACTTTGAAAAGTGTGGTGGAGATACCTATCTTAATTTTGAGGTGTCAAAGTTTGTTGAAGTTGACAATGCAGAGTATCCTGTTATGATAACAGATAACAAGAATCTTAGTATAAAAGCCAAATATGTGCTAACATGTTGCGGTCTGCAGTCAGATACAGTGGCAGTATTAACGGGCTGCCCAGAAGAACCAAGAATAATTCCATTCAGAGGAGAATATTTATATTTAACTCCAAATAAAAGTCATATTACTAAAGCTAATATTTATCCAGTGCCAGATCCAAGATTCCCATTCCTTGGTGTCCACTTAACTCCTAGAATTGATGGGCGTGTGATTGTTGGACCAAACGCTATATTAGCATTTTGTAAAGAAGGCTATAAGTAAGATATAAGTACAGTTTTATCTTACAACTTGCTTCCCTGTTTATTGTTGTTATAGCCTTAATTTGTTTCACAGATGGAGTGATTTTAATATGAAGGAATTGAAGGATATAATAGGGTTTTCTGGATTCCGTAAAATGGCTTTTAAATATGCTGGTTTTGGTCTAAAGGAAATGGCAAGGTCTGCTTTTATTCCACTACAAGTGATGCAAGTTCAGAAATATATTCAAGATATCACTAGTAGTGATGTGGAAAGAGGTCCAGTGGGGGTCAGAGCACAAGCAATGGCAAAAGATGGTAATTTTTTCTTATTTTTCGAACACTTGGCTGACATCAATACATGTAAGGCATGGGACTTGTATTTGAGGACAAGATATTTTATCATGCTCTATTGCAAATTGATGGAAATTAAATAAAAACTTAAAAGACATCACAATTAGTGAACCAGTGTACTCGTTACATCTGGTGCGGTTACCAGTATTTGATAATAGCAGTAATTAAATGTTGTGTAATAATATTCATTAATGGGTTGGCTAATTAATCTATTTCAATGTTTTAGGTACACTCATAGAAGATTTCGTATTTGATTCTAAACCTGGCTCCGGTGCAATTGGAAGTAGAGTATTGCATTGTCGTAATGCACCATCTCCTGGCGCTACTTCTTCCCTAGCTATAGCAAAAATGATAGCTGATAAGATGCAAAATGAATTTAAATTATAAGGGACTAGCACTCTAGCAATTAATGAAATAATAATTTTTATCATTTGTAATCTTAAAGGTATCTTTTTTATATAATTACATAAATTATTATAAGTTAATGCCTGACCACAATCCCACCTGATGGTAAGTGGAGATGTGGTCTTAAATGTGGATTGTTGTACACATATTTATTTAAATATGCATGTTTATCAATGGGCCATCTGGCTAGGCTGTTAAATTTATAAAATATTATAGTAAAAACATTGCACAAATGTTTAAAAAATAATCGATAATTCCATAAATTATAAGTGCGCATAGCGGATCTACATCATAATAAATAAAAAATCTATAAATTAACAATTTTAGTACATGCTTTAAAAATCCATGTGTTTTAGCTGTAGCTTTTATCACAGAATTTATTTTTTTACTGTTATTTTTGTATATAGAAAAAGATAATTAATATTTATTTTGAATAAAAATACAAATACAGAGAATTAAGTCTAATTTTGATAATGTGAATTTTTTAAACATGTTAACATAGTCTAAAGTACCTATAACTGGTTTGAGTTAACCTAAGTCAATACTGTAAATTAATGATGGCAGGTCCACCATATCTGTAGGTAGGAAAGTACAATTTGTACAGTCATACTGGAAAATATGCTCATCACTTAAGTCATGTTTATTATTTTTATTGAAAATGTGGTGAGTAATGGTCTAAAGTTATCCCTATTGTAGAGGAATGTATAAATTTATTTTAAATAATAGTTGACTATTGACACTTATTATGCTGCACTAGTTGCAAGACAGCTCTGCTTTTGTATAGTATCAAATAACATCTTACATTTAGCTTTAAGGATTTTATGTATTTTATAACTGATGTTTTTTTGCAACATTTTTATTCAATGTTACAACATTAATTAAATAAATTGTACAAAATAAGATGGAACTTTTTTATTTTTGTATGTATTTATTGTGTTATTGTTACATAGTATTGGATTTATTAACATTGTTTATAACTTTGATCGTGAATATTATTATGGAATTTGCACTACTAAGCCATGATTTATTTAAACTAAATTTCTTTCTGTCATTTGTGCTTTGATCAACTTATTATGTCATCCCTTTTATTTCCTCCTGCACCAAAAATATACTCCTGTTTGAAATTTTCCGTCATTCAACTGCAACCCCTACTTTTGTTAAATAGACAAAGTGTACTTTGAGATCATACACAGTCGTCATGTGAAACATCATGTTGCTTATAACAACAATATACTCCGCAAACCCAAACATTGAGTAAACTGAAAATGAAATAGAATAATTAAGGTTGTTTCAAAATAATTGAGATGACACGACCATTTTAATCCTCAAGGGTAACAACACATTGTTCCCAAATTAAAATGAGTCTCCCACTGATAATACTAACTGGACTAATTACAAACATCCACTAACAGGACTTATTATCACTAACAGTCCCTCCACATCTACTAGCAAACCGACCAACTAACATTCTTAATAACATCCTCTGCTCACTGGACTAACCGTCCCTAATCTCGATTTGATTTGTGTTCTAGGCTGGTCATAGTTGTCATGGGCGACAGCAGAAGGGTGGTGCTGCATGCTCTTCGCTATCTTGAATCCATAAAAAAATCTTGTTTAGCTTACTATGCCTACATTATTTATATTCTAATTACTGCAGTATTATTTATTGTAATAGCCACTTTGACTGACCACAGCCACTAATAGACATACATTACAGTCATCAAGGGGTTGCTCAAAAATAAGTTAAGGAAATTAGTGATTATCAAACAATATGCAAAAAACATTTTAGATGTTTTCCTTACCATAGGGTTCACACAATCTATTGTGTCTTAGGAAAAAATATGCAGCGAATGCAAAAGAGGTGACATTTGTTATAAATGCTCTCCATTTTAATTTAATTGAAAAACTTTCTAGCTGCGTTGCAGTTGTTCTTCGTCTATATTTTGTGAGCATCAAACATGTGAAGAACATATAAAATATTGAAGTCCCAACAAAAGTTTTGAAGCATACTTCATGGTAAGCTGAAAGGTCATTTGAATATTATTAACTACCATACTATGTATAATAATGCAATAAACTCACTTTTTTTTAATTATGTAATTAAATAAAAGGAATTTAAAATAACTAATAATTAGCTATTATTTATTTAAATTACATAAGAAACTCAATGAGTAAAGCCATATACCATGAAATGTGTCTAATATAAGGCTTAATAATAATTAATGTTAATATTTAAGTTTCAAATGACAGTGAACACATTATGTAATCAGCTAGTCATACCTCTGCATTATGGCGATACATTCTGATGCAATGCAGTGATTTTCACAGTAAGAACTCCGAAAAGTAAAAACAGATGTACCTCATAATGGAGAAAAATTAATTGGAGTGTATATAAAGTAATAAATTATTCATGTTTAGTAAGCAATTAATAATTCATTGATGTAGGTGTGAACAAGGCAACAGTGAATATATGTAGTTATGAAATTAGTGTGCATCACTGCCCAGGACTATATAGCCACTTACCATCAGGTGCAATTGTGATAACGTTAGGTTATTACTAACTTGTATATAAAAGCATTTGTGCAAAAATAATAAGTATTAGCTTCCTAGGTGAATTGGCTACAGACCTAACCACTAATCTGCACTACAACTTTCAGTATTATACTCAAAGTCTTAGTTGTAAGGATAATAAATTATATATGCAGTTACTATTTATTTTCTAATGGGTTGAAGCCAACTGAACTTGAAGCTTATGAAAATGTTAACTATATCATAGATTTCCACATCAACCCATCTCATAATAACCAAATAATAAATACTTCTTTAGCTCTCCATACTTACGATAGTTAAGGGACGAAGTCCAATGCGTTACCCCCAATAAAGCTAAGTTTTCTATTACATTTAAAACAACTGCCATTTTAACTATTAGATTACAGTCTTGTCTAATAGTATTGCTATAATACTGCCACCGTAAAAACACTACGAAAAACCTGAATGGTGCATGAACATATATCGCTGATCTCCACAACGTTCTTTGAGGCTCGTAATTACCTATAGAAGCTGATATTGATGGAAAGATGTTTGGCACATTACAATGTGTATTATTTGCACTATCATAATCTTTTAACATAGTTAATAAAACACAAATTATGAAAGCGAACAGCGGTAAAGAAACTGTAAATATGCATAACTTTGTAACTGGTACTCTAAACAAATACTTTCTGTCAGACGCATTATGTAAAGGTAGATACATTTATTTCACAAAAATTGGAAATGAACCATAAGTACCTACTGGTACAGTTTCTTAGATTAAATGTAATGAACTTTGTAGCTATACTGCAATCAGTGCAAGCGAGTAAATCCAGAATTACTCAACAAAACAAGTCAAAAAGTGCACAGCTGAACACTGATGCAGTACAGCTGTTTATCAATTCCAATGTCATGTCATCATGTCAATTTGTCATCTAACATATCACTGTCAATGTCAAACAAATGTCATTAGGTAACTTGTTTCCGTATATAATAAAGTACCTACTCTGTGGTAACTTGTGAAGTGTTGGTTTGTCAATGGTCTTTTATTTAGATCCACAGATTATATTTACCAAAATACAGAGTAAACTGGGCTTCTTTCTTTGATTCAAAACTTAATGAAATAGCCGAAACAGGTAGGTACAATTCAGTTTGTATCGATCCTAAGTGATCGACTGAATTATGCAACTGCGGGCGTGGTCAGTAGAGTGATAGGTGACCGCTACGGAAAAAAAAAATTCCGGTTGTTATCGTATAGCAATCTATAAGCGATGTCGGAAGCCTTCGGGCGGAATAAAAGCTCCCGACACTTAGGTTGGCCAATAACCCCTGACGACCCCTGTACCAATCCGCTCTATAGCTGCGTGGTGGAGTATGCAGTATGCCCTAGACCTCCTTAGTTATGTAGAGAGACACACACCCTTTGGTGGGCCATTAATGGATTGCAACCAGGAAGCAGCAAAAAATACCATACCCCCATGCAGGGCGGCTTTACCTATAGTGCAGGGGGTGCGGTGCACCCGGGCGCCGAGAGCGTCTTGTAAGTACCTACTCCATTACGACCGCGTATTTTGATACAAAAGGGCGCCAGCGTATAGCACACGGGCGCTACATGTACTAGAGCCGAATTTGCCACCATGTTTTCTATTGATAAAATAACTACCTGCTTACTTAAATGTCATACCTAGAGACGAATTTAAGTATTCTCCAAGGTAACAGAATAAATAATTGTTAAATCGATATGATATTATAATGTAACACAGCTAGCATGGCTACTAAAATGGTAAAAATAATAATTTTCCTTTAAAATTATACAAATGTTGGAAATGGTATTTCATGACGTTAATTATTCTAAGAATTTAAAATCAAAAATATTGTTTTTTGACGCACATCAAAAAGTTAGAGCCATGGTGAGTTACATTTTTAGTATTATATTATTATTTTCCATTAAGATGGTAGTTTTAGAAGTTTCCAGTTCAAGAAACATTTGCCATATATTTTTTTATATCAGTATATAGTGTCTATAATAATATAATATAGGTCATGTATTTGACGAAATCATTGTTTCGATAATTTCCAATCAGTCAGGCTTTTATTGATTTACCTCTAGGCTTTAGGTAACCTAGAAATCTAGTCTAGGTATATATTTGAGGTACCTACCTGTCTCTTAAAAATAAATTCTATATAAGTAGTTTTCAACCACATGAATTAGTGTACAAGTACCTATAAATTGATTCAATCATTTATAATAGGGATTCCGGGGACGATTACGATATCCGTGGTCCCACGATTTTATGAAAAATTCCGACAGATGGCGCTAAAACTTGGATGTTTAGAGTGTCTGAACACTTTGTGCATTTATTGCAATGGTCAAATTTTTAATTTATATAATAATAAAGTACGGGTAGATAACGTTAAGATAATAGTCAAATATGATTTTAAAATTTAGCCAAATCTATTCGTTTCATAATTATTTAATTTTTATGTAAGGTCGACGGAACCCCGCTTCGCGGGGTTCCTTTTTCTGCGTGAATTAACACAGCGAACCATAACCTAACCGAACGGCACGATTATAATTAGAATTTTTCATAAAATCGTGGGACCACGGATATCGTAATGTCCCCGGATTCCGTTTAGAATCGCGGTTCTAAACGAAGTTATCTAAGTTTAGTATAGATAATTATGTAAATTTAACATAATAATATAATTTGTAAAGATTGGATGAAGGATTGGACTGAGAGATACCTAAGTCTTGTAGGAAGCTTATTTTATTATTTGATTTATAGTTCCCACTTTCAACTACTTAGCTGACTGGATGAAGAATAAAAATTGTAAGTATGTGAATTAATTATAATTTCAGGCAAAACCTCCTCCTCGGCATAAAAACAAAAAACTGGACGATCATTTACTATTGATTGAAAATGATGCTATATTAAGACAGGAACTGAAACTTATCTCCCGTGATGATTCAGTCGATGTAACTTACTTAAGAATTGATAATGATAACGATTTTGTACTAAAATCAAAAGAAAAGACAAATAAAATAACACCAAATAAAAATTATTTTAAAACAAGATCCTCCAATATTTCCATAATTAACGAGCTAAATAAGAGTGAGGAAAAACAAGATATTGTTAACGAAATGTTTGACATCAAATGCACTCAAAAGTCAAATGAAGAATTAGTTACAAATGAAGTAAAAGAAAAAATAGAAGACGAAATAAAATATAAAACGTTGATAAAAGATCATAATAATATTCAGGATTTAGAAATTATTTCTAAACCTACAAAAAGCCCTACATTTACTGATGACCTAAAAGGTGATCTGCAGTCGCTTTTAATATTGATGGCATTATCCACTAGTTGCAGTGAGAGTGACAATCCAAACCATATATTACAAGATCATCAAAGTACATTAAATGATAACAACAATTACAAGAAACAAAATAAAAATCCACACCACCATGGGTCTAAGGTAGTCGTACTGAATACTGATCAGGAAATATCAAATTTATTAAAAGTAGAAGCATTACAAACTACGGGCCATGACAAAACGAGTATTTTAAGAAAATATGCATATAAATGGGTGGATTACGTAAAAAGACAGAAAGAAAAGAAAAGTCAATGCCAAAGATTAGAAAATATTAACAAATTTCTTAATAGACTCGAAAAAAGAAAACGTTCTGTAAACAATAACAATGAACCTGCAAACAAGGCCAAATTACAAGCTCGCGACTACAGTACATATCAACATAGGTAAGTAATCAAAATAAACGAATAAAACGATTTAACATCAGAGTACTAAACGTGATACTAAGAGATTTCACATTCATTTTATAGGTAATAGAATTTGGGGCAACCCGGAACTATATAGTTGTTGTTGTGAACTATTCCCAAAATTTATCAATAAATATAAATATAACTTCCAATTGTTTATTGAAATTCAAAAAATGTTTTTAGGTATAAAATACAGAAACACATAATTGCTCTTCAGAAAGCAAAGTTAGAGCAACAAAATAGATTAATAGAAGAGCTCAAATACAACAAAATAATAGATGCTTCGCGGCAGTCTCTGGATAATATGAAGGAAGATATTAAGCAAGCCTATTGTGATATTGACAAACACTTAAAGCCAAAAATAAAGTGTATGACAAATGAGTTAAAAATACCAGAGATTGAAGGTAAACAAGTTTCTTTAATACTAATATTAACGTAAAGAAGTAATCATATTTTTGGCATTTGTATTTTTCAGAAAATTCTTTGATACTTCATTGCTTGAAAGTACCACAATTTCTTCAAAGAATGGAGGCCAGGGCTCGGGAGAGAGAAGAAAAACATGCGATAATACGAGAACGGCGTAAGCAAATGGAAGAAGAACAAATCAGATTAAGGCAACAGGTTAGTAGTTACAATTGTTATAATGTTTAAAAATAAAAAACGAGTGTGCCTTAGATCACACAACTGAAGTAAAACTTTAGCTCCACTTATATGTAGGTATGTACTTAAACTTATATACATATATCACAAAATATGAACTTTAAAATGAATTTACAATTTTATTCACTTTAAACGTAGAATACCTATTTAATGTATTGCACAAATTATGAATTTCTAAAATTGTTCAAGAACAAAATGAAATAATCAAGAAATCACCGTTCGCGTAACGCTAGCAAACTCGCAAACGTACTACTGACCAAGATATACATAATTGTATAGGTATTTCATGCACTGGCTATCAGAGAAAGAAAATGTGTGCACGCACCTCTCTCTTGCCCCTACAGTAATAGGTATAGGAAACGTAACTCTCTCTTTCTATCTTCACTAACTTAACTCCCTCTCAACTTCCATTCGCCTCGCCCGATCTCACTTTTCGTAACGCTCTTGTCATTGTCACGCATTAATCGGCTCACTCCCCAAGTCAAGCGACTTTTACTTCAATAAATCTAACTATCTACCTACGCCATTCAGGCAGAAATAGCAAAAGCCGAAATGGACAAGGAAGAAAAGCAACAGAGAATCAAAGAATTACGCGAGAAACGAAGAAGAGAAAAAATTGAAAATATTAGAAAAAAACAAAACACAGAAAGATTACGAGCACTTATTGTTATGGCAGACTTACATTACGAAAAAAGTCTAACAGTTAAATATGGAATAAGACCATTGAAACTTTTAATAAAACTGAAACGAGATAATATGGAGAAAGCAAGAGCTCATTATGAATTTCAGTTGAAGAAAAATGTATTTTTAAATTGGATGTGGCACACCGAAGATATGTGGTATGAAAGAAATTATAAGGCTGAGGACTTTTCCAGAAAGAAATTACTGAGAAAAACATTCAATTGTATTAAAAAGGTATCTAGGTATATGTTATTAAAAATTATCACTGCAATTCTATTCTTAATCTTGATATCCATTCTAATCTTTATAATTATTTCAGAACCACAACGAATACTTAATAAAACTGAAAGTAGCTAAAGATTATTACGATTTGTATGTAACGAAAATTGTGTTTAAAGAATTTCAAACCGGTATACTTATATTGAAGAAAGAATTTGATAAGAAATGGAACAATGCGATTATTTACTACAACAGGTATAGATACGTAGCTTGTTACAACTTACAAGACTTGTTAGAAGTATGGAAATTCAAACACCTCCCTTTTTTATTAACTTTGCAATTGGACTGTAATTCAGTTTGTCAAAGGCTCACTGTTACTTCACATTGACATTATCAAGGTTCACATTTCAAATGTCATGTCACGTCGTATCAACTGTATGGTAGTATGCATAGAGTAACTTATACTAGTGTGCGTAATATTTTATTTATTAATTGAATGTACCTATTTCTAACGCATTATTATATAAAAATATCGTCCCTGAGCTTACAACACCGCTGAAGTCGAAAATTGGCGGTTTTCACATTTTAATCTCAAAGCTGCTCATTGCGCGTAACCATTGGTCCTTTAATATAGATTTCACCCATACAGAAGCCGTTATTCGAAAAGTAATGACAGCGCGCAAGTCGGTTGGCCTCTCAACACCGCACAGTATTTTCGTCTCCTGTTAAGTTGGTAAATGACATATGCGGTGTTGTTATTTATGTAAGGGACGATATTAATTTTACCCTCCTCCATATAAAATGTATCGGTCCTAAATTTCATACCCCTCCGAACTTTCTTAAATAACAAAGGGGCGCTTCACGTATTAATTTTTTAACATGTTGTTTCAGCAATCTCCTATTTAAAACTTTAACTTGTTGGAGGACATTGCCAGCTTTGAATGCATTAAAGAGAGAACAAGATGCTCGGAAACTGCGATGGCGAGAGAAGGTCTTACAAGTAGTACCTGATTATGTACCACCAGAAGAATAACGAACGTTTAGCTTTAGTTGGTGACCCAGCTTGCAGAGTGAACAGATCTGGGTGCGATTCCAGTCTGGGGCACATATTTATGTGTATGTTTGTGAAAGTGTGTATGTATGTACCTAAAATCTTTTGTTAGCAGTTAAATTTCTTTAAAACAGTTTCAAACGAAACATCGAACTATTTTTTATTATTCTGTGTGATTTATTTCAATCCGAAATAAAGGAAAAGCTGTATATATATAATGTTTAAAATCACTTTATAAGGTCACCCGGGGCGAATGCAACTGTGGGGCTAAAGTATACTCAAAAGACGTTTGAGTATTGAGCAATGATTGCTCTATACTCAAAAGATGGCACGTTTTATAAAAAAACACTACATTTAGAGAAAATTTCATTAGTTACTTTAGCCCCACAGTTGCATTTGCCCCGGGTGACCATACCACATAGTTTTAAATTTTAAAATAAGCGTTTGTTGAAATCTGAAAATCATTTGATTAAAATTAGTAATTCGGTCTAAGAAAGGGATATTTTTTGTTTTGTAGCTTAAGTGGTCTGTTTTTGTAGCAAACTCAACAATTAAAACACAATTTATGACAATACTCCATATATATTTGGGTAATGCATAAAATGTTTACTGGCTTAAAAAAGTTTATAATATTGAGAGCTATTAGTGTAGCTTTAAGTATGTGTTACATATTAACATACCTAATATGTAGTATTATGCACGTATACCTATACTATTAAGTCACCGTAGTTTTTAAGATATGGATAGTTTTTCATTGATGTTACATGTTTTTCCTTAGGTACTTATAACAAACGTATTGTAACTATGCCATATACTTACACGGTATCTGCTACCGCTATCGATAGTGCAAAATGTCGGCGATATACCGGGTCATATACCGCGGCTATTGCGAAACATCCCATACGGCCCAGGTAGGCGGTATCTTTTTGGCCGAACGGCGTCCACAAGTTCCGCATCCTATACTAGCAGTAGCAGTAACGATATTCGCTAAGGTGTGAACAGAAGGAATACCGCTTATCTCTCATTCTTCACTCGGATATCGCTACCCACCGCAAGCACAGCGGCAGCGGACACCGCGTTTATCTGAATAGGCCCTAACATGGCAATTTATGTGATGCTACTGAAATATAGTCAATACCACAAATGCTTACAATTAATAAATTAATTTACAATAAATAATCTTAGTGCAATTTCTCTATATCCTATCTAAACTATAAATAGTCTCTTTCAATATCGCCACAATAGTAGCTATTTCTTTATAAAAAATACCTACTTCATGATTAAGTAATTTTCAAACGTTGGCTGTATTTAATAGTTTTCTTAAATGGAGTCCTGAAAAAAAATTAAAGTTTTTGTATACAAGTAAAAGAGAAAGAAACCTACATACTAAAATTTAGTTTTAGATACTTACCAGTATATTTTGGAATGTAGAAAAGAATTTGGGATATAAATACTACTACAATAACTAGAAGATATCCCAATCCATATACACATGCGACAAAGCATAGAGCAGAACTGAAAAATGAAAATAAAAAAGTTTTAGTGCACAAATATCTAAAGTAATTTTGTATTCCATATCAGTTCATACATATTATCTTAATAATGGACCACAATGGACCACACACAATGAACCTAATGGACCACAGTAACCTTATTTTTTTTATATAAGTTAACACTTGACTACAATCCCACCTGCATTACTCTGCATTTTATTTACAAAAATTCTGTATGTAATGTCAAAATAAACATACTCACTGGAACTCATAATAAACACCATCACAGTCTTCTGGCAGAAGTATTGTTCCATACAGAATAAAAGGCTGGCAAATAGTTGTTAGGCCCAAGTTGGTTCCAAATACTAGTGTAACAAATGCAAATATTTGGCCAGCAAGGAAATATATGTAATTAGGTCTTAAAACACAGCAGTTCCACCTGAAAAATTAATTAAATTGATTGATTAAATGGAATTAAAATGCTAATAATGCTAATTTTATTTTAAAACAGGAAAACCATTGCGGATACCAAATTTAAATAAATAAATAATAACGCTATACACTCCAAGATCCACACTAGAATGCCCTGTGTGGTGGGTGCCATAGACAACAGACAAAAGCAAGGAACTTTATTAGAATTATTGAATTGAATATTGTATGCCTGTGACAGTTAGGACGTAAGATCATGTAGTAATATCAAACTTTTTGTACAAAATAATACACTGTCTTTAGCAATATAGCATTATACTGCTCTTTGTGTATATCTGTTTGGCCTAATGGTTAGCTGGTAGATAATGCATTAAGCATTAAGCTCGCCATATGTACCTCATATATATTTTGGTCATTAAAGTTTAAATAAATAAATAACAGTGCAAATTGATAATATTGTATCTGGCCATAACTACTAACCTAATGTCCACAATAAAGTATCTTTGACTTTGAAACACACCCAGACCAATAATAGAAATTTAAATGAATCATTTAAATGAATGAAATCTTTGATTAGCTGTCTAAGTGTCTAGAATGGTAACTATTGAGCCATATGGGCCATCAAATGTTTAATTCAATTTGATGGCTAAGAGTGTATCTGTATATGTAACATAAATATTTATCATGATTAGAAATCTAATTTGGGACCCTTTAATCAAGAGATTTAATTTTTTAATTTTTTAATTATTGCAAAATTAAATGTATCATAAATTCCATAAATAATTTACCCACTTACCATATCGAATGGAAGAACCTTTCATTGACTTCAATTTGACAAATCTGACAGTAATGTGAATCAGATGTTAATACTGGGCTGGAAGTAACAAAGTTATATTATATATTTTTATTAAATCTTGACATGCTAAAATCAAATAGCTATCATCATGTTAATTACTCCAGCAAACTTACTTTACATAAAAGCTATTTTCACCTGTATTCTTTCCCTTTTGATGATCCTCTAGCTAATTCAAAGTCAGCCACAGCTTTCATTTTATAAAAAAAGTAACAAGTGCTTAGTAGTAACAGTAGGAATACAAAGTTTTCCAGTTGGGTGATTTCAAGCAGTCTCAGTATTCCAAGTTCAAAAACTAAGAACATACATATTCCTGAAGATATCGTCCAGGAAAAGAAGAATGGTGATCTGTCAACATAGTATTAATCATAAATAAATCTACTATCTGAAATCAATCATAAAATGTTTTGTGTTTTATGAGAGTAACTATATATTTATATATATTTTTTTATATTGAATAAGTTAATGCTTGACTACAATCCCACCTGATGGTAAGTGGTGATGAAGTCCAAGGTGTTGAAAGCACTAACTTATAAAAACCTATTCACTCTCCTCTAGAAGACTCCCACATCATACACAGGTGGAAACACCGATAAAGGCAAGCGTTTACAGTCCTTCGCAGTGTGCACCAAGAACAACCATTAGTGCATTGTGTTACAGACATCCATGAGGATTGTGATCACTTGATGATTTGAATGATTTTTGTCCAAACACAAAGCGAACTAGATAGAAGGGAGATAGACTCAGGTAATAGTATCAAATGTTAAAAGTTGCTCTGAACCACCACAGTTCACCTGTGACCACAATCCATGCAACTGGGTAAAAATATCAGCATACAAAAAAATATTGTGAGATTGCGAGTACCAATATAATAAAATGTGTAATAATAAAAAAGTTAGAATAAAATGAATAACAAATAGGGTCATCGTTCATGGAGTCAATTTTAAGTAACCCTTTGAAAGATTGAATTATGGTGGAACTTCGACTACAGAGCGGGTACGAGTTATTATCACTTCACCAACCGATACTTAGCTTCGGCTAGCTAAAGGTTTATACATCGAGATATAAGTACTAACTGTTGAGTCTCGGTGTAGGGGGGTAATGATGATATGAAATAATTGTAGACAGATGAGGTATAAGAGAGAATATATTATCTGACTGCAAACACACTACAAACACACTAATACAAGAGATATATAAATAGAAAGGATATACTAAATATTACAAGATCGTTAGGACACGGAAAGAATATATAGATTGATTGAATAAATATGTGGACCTAACGCGTGTGTGTACCCGTGCCTTGTACTACCGAGACTGACTGTGCGGGGGACTGTCGGCGCTAGGCAGTGCCTAATGCCGAGTCAGCTCCTACACTAACTTTATACCTGTTTTTTTGACGGGGCCGCGATTGCACATATAGGGCAGCCATACCGATGAAAACCATGATTATTATAGTTACTAATCGTGACATCGTAGCAATAATCATTAAAACTGGTAAGAGTATGAACGGCAAAACAGCATCCATATCAACTTTCTTGCCATTCGATTTATTTGAGCCATATGGCAGTACATCTTGAATTGTCAGGGTTGACATCACCATTTTTTCGTTATATGTAATAATTAAATTGATTAATTTATTAGCACAGTATACAATTTCATAAAGTATTTTCTTCTATTAGAAGTTGTGATTTTGTTGACAATTAAAAGCCTTTCGTCCGTTCGCCTTTGAGCAGAAATCAGAAATGACATTACATTGACAATTGACATTTATTGACATTTATTGACATGTAAATTTTTTGGCACTTGTGAGTTTTGTCAGTTTTGTGACTTTGACGTTTATCTTTTTTATAAATGTAGTGGCAAAAGTAGCGGCCTCGTATAATTTAATTGTAACCAGCCCAACATCATACAAATTATACTTTTTACTATGTATTTGTTTTGGTAGTAACCCTGGTCATCCGGCATTGAATTGGGACCAGAATTCTAATCCGATTCACTAAGGTCAATCAGACTATAAACTTAACGGTAAGCATAAACCATAATCGATAACTAAAACAATTTTAACTATTTATTCTGTGCATCCGGTGATGAGTGATCTAAGTCGAATTGTTTTGTACGGATCTTAGAGTAAATAATGGTAAATAGTAATATTATACTCTAAGCGCTCGTACGCACTATGCGGTTAGCCGGACTGCGGCCAGCCGTCCGGCTGACCGGAATCAAAAATATGTCTAAGTCCATCGTGTGTGCGCAATTTGCGATATGTCAAAAAATGGAGAAAAATAGTGGCAATAATCGTAAGAGAGGAAATAACGGGCACTCTCTCGAGTCTCGAATAAATTGGATTTTTCTGTTTTGTTCCATACAAATTTAATTTTTTAAAAAAAACGTGTTATTATCGCCAGAGATGCGTAAATATGATAATGTTGTGGCTTCCTATACGATTTTACGTTAGTTTCCGAAGGAAAATCAAAAATTTATAACATAAGAACCCTAAGTCTATGAAGACCCGATTTTCGTCCCACTGTGCGACGCTCTCACATTTTATTGATGATAACAAATAATTAACAATTAATTTCGATGCATCCAGTACCATTGTCTCTGTTTCTTTTGTATATATGACGTGAGTAAATATAATAAATAGCTGTGACTTCTTTAAATTCCATCTTGGAAATGAGTCGATCCAACCGCAAACGACGACGGTTTACTCATACGCACTGTCCGGATAACTGGCATACGGCCAGCCGTCCGGCTAACCGCTAGCGCAACCGCATCCTCCGGTCAGCCGGACGGCTGGCCGTAGTCCGGCTAACCGCTATAGTGCGTACGAGCGCTAAGGTACGGATTGTACCCAATAGTCCCAATACCCTAGTCTGTGCCAAATGCCAATACCCAACGAGCAAACGAGGCACGAGCTATGATTTTCGCTGGTTGTACCTTTTGTGATTTTAACATAGAATTTATACGAAGAAAATACGATTTTTTTGGTCTAACTCATGTTCTTCTATCTGCTTAAATAGTTTTGGACTCATTCAGGTTTTCGAGATAATTTTGTGCAAACTGATATATAACGGCACTGGTTTTGGCAAAAAAATCGTAAATACCCGTATGGATATATTGAAAGTTGTAACAGCTATAAATAATTACTCTACAGATTGTGTTTTGCGCTTCGTGCTATGACTGCGATTATATTAATTTTCACATTTTATTTTTCAATATCTTTATCGTGAATATTGATTTATTCAGAGGTAGGTATATAATAATATCACTAATACCTAACTGATTTTTTTAAATACTGATTAGGGTACAATGTTGGGTACAATTCTATATACATACTACTAATACGAGTTTAAATTCATGCCTCATCATCATCATCATCATCGCAACCCATAAATGTCCCACTGCTGGGCACGGGTCTCAATGTCAATGTGAGGGTACTGGCCATAGTCCACCACGCTGGCCAAATGCGGTTTGCGAATTTCAACACCTTTGAGAACACTATGGAGAACTCTTAGGTGTGCAGGTTTCCTCACGATGTTGTCCTTCACCGAAGCAAGTGATCATTAAATTCTAATACAAACATAATTTTTGAAAATTAGAGGTTCGTGCGGGGTTTGAACCCAGGCCTCCTGGTTCGGGACTCCAACGTTCAACCACTCGGCTATCACTGCTCAAGTTGTGATAAATTATACATCTCGGCTTACATCATTCTGCACAAATATATTTATGTGTAATATAGATTGAATTGTATCTAAAGCTCAAACCAAACCTCCACATTTGAAATAAAAAAGGTACAACTCACAGGTTTTTGATTACTTTAATATTATAATATTAACTACAAAATAATTAATTTACGGTGACAGTAAATGTTTTTATCTACAAAAAGGTACTCATGTTACACCTAGCCTAGTCCACTTAGTTTATGAACTAGAATTTTTTTGAACTTGTTTCCTTCCTCTTGTAAAGTGTCGATTTTGACGTGCTAACGTCTTATAAATTGATGGGTTGCGCGAACGAAGGGTTTCCCGTTCCGCTGACGTCAGGGCTAGCAGTTAGAATAGTTCTGCTACTGGAACGCCGCCACGCTAGCTTCTTCGAGAACTTCTCGACGGAAGCCATTATTTATAACAAATGTTGAATACGTGACAACGTGTTTTCATCAATGTTTCTTTATGACATTATCACGTAAAACTGTCGTCCGTAAACGGACTTTACAGACAACCGATTTTTTTACTTGTATCACTTATCACATGTGACACAGAATTATAATTTCATATTTGTTGTGGACCTGTATCTAAGCTCACAGCGGGAGAGAGGACTCTAGTCCAAAAGTGGGATAGTTATGAGCTCCCACTTTTGAGCACCTCTAACCATGTAACCTCTTTTTGAGATCTCTCAGATTAAGGTACGATTACTATCTTCACGGAGAAATAAATTAATGTGATAATTGCTTGCCAAAAAATCGAGTTGAAATCCCTCACTTAACTGTTTGCCATCGCCCGTTCGTCTAGTTTGGGCCGTTTTAAAACCATATCGATAGGAAAAAACATCGCAATCCATTGATCGATGTGACTAAAGTGACTCACTTTTCATATAAGAGGTAAATGAAGCAGTTAATTTAAATGAAATGAAATGAAATCTTTATTTAACACACATTGTACATAATTATTATGGTTACATTGGAATCCTGACCCCTAAACTAGGTATGCCCCTAACCCCTAAACTAGGTATCACAGGGGCCAGTGCCTTCCCTAACAATTGCATATTTTGTAATGTTAATAAAGTTATTCCAGTATTTTTTGGTATGTTAAAGCAACTTGTGTATTTGGCAGTTTGTTTTAATTTGCTAACAGTTTATTGGATAAATATTAGATGCCATGCATACTAACTATGTAAGGTGATTTTTTAGTCATTTGACATATTGATAGGGGGTACTCAGTATTCGATTCTCATTCCAAATATGTAACTAAAAAGGGTGTTTATATGACGTAATGATCCATTACAAACCCATAGTGTGGACAAACTGAGCGCACGCGGTTTAAACTACTCCATTAAAGGTCACGTACGGCCCCGCCGTACCGCAGACCGCTGTGTTTCGTGCGTTTGCACACCGTGTCCATACATTACGAGTATTTTTAGATAATTTTGGTTGCCATTTTTGAAATAATTAACGTGTAGAATTTTGACTTTATATTGTTAATCATTACTTACCTATGACCATGTTTTTTCATGTCCTCAAGTATGTAAACTGAAAAAGAAATCACCAAGTATACAAAATTTTAACTAAACGCTAACACACTCAGCCGCACTAGGGAACATCCTAGTGCGAGAGGCTCTAGGAATTTCTGTGTTGCGGTTGTCCCAAGTGCCATTGACAACTCTATTAATAGGTAAGTACGTCTAACATCCACCAGTCCATCAAATATTTCAAAAATCCAACTTGCACCCGGGAATTGCACCCGGGACTGCTTATTTGTCATATTATCTTTTTTGACGACCTCGTAGCCATATCAAATCAGGTAAACAAAACAAAAAATAGGGTATCTTTTTTACGCAATAATATAAAATAATGTAATGGTAATAGCATAGTACATTTTATTATTATAGAACAGCATATTATGTGATGTCTTCAATACTTATGTATTGAACATTAATAAACTGCGTAAAATGCATTTTATTTCCCATGGTTATCGTAACTTCAGTGTGCCCCACCAGCTGTGTCATTGACATTGTGCCCCGTAGGTTGGGGAGATGCAATGGCAGATGGAAATGTATCCATTTTTAAAGTCACAATTCATATTTATTTATCTATTTATCACAAATTATTTAATGTTTTTAAATGAAACATACGCTTGTACCGTTGCACCTCGCTTGTAACGTTGACCTGTTAAAGTTCCGGTTCCTTATCCACAATTTATATTTGAGGCCGTGATTTTAGTTTCGCAAATGCAATTTTATCGATACTTCTAGCTGGCTTTGCTTTTTGCCTTACAATTAACCAGCATCAACGGTGGCCTCGCACAAACAGTTCGTGTCGTTTAGTATCGTACTTCTCTGTATTCTGTATCACGTTGGGGGCCGAGTCGCTGGTCGTGCCATCCGACACACATTCGTATATGCTCGTTAGTCAACAACAGTTTGCGCGCGCACGCGTATCGTAGCGCTGTATTTTTTACCTTATCCGCCGGTACCGACAAACCCAGTATTGATCGGGCCTCTGTGGCGAAACGGTGTCTCGAAAATGTAATGCGAATTTTCCGCGGTCGACCAGTGCTGGGTAACCATATTTATGTCCAAGAAAAGGATTTACAACGAACCAGGCATGGAGAAGTGAACTATATAACTGTTTGATGATATTTGGAAAGAAGTTGTTCGTAGCGATATGTCGAAGGTAAGTCGTATTGTACGGATTTACGGAATATGTTAAGTTAAGGGTTACAGCAATGGTTAGCATACTCGTTGATTGCGCGTGCAGGTAGTTTTTGAAATCATTATCAAGGCCGTAATAACGTGAGAATTACTTTATCTATTGTCTGTAATTAAAAATAATGAACATGCTATGATTATGTCCAAAATTTAACTACAATCGACATCAGTTATTTTGATTACATGATTCACATGTCGACCTCAGACTTCTGCTTTTTGATATAGCTGATTGAATTATAATTAACAATGCAACGCATGAGCTAACATAATTTTGAAAGTGTTTAACAGTGACATTAGCTTACAATAGAATCGATATTGTTTACTCTTACCATAACTTAGGTACTCCGCTGGGAACAAAAGAGTTAACACTAACTACTGCAGTGGAAGTTACCGACTGCGTCCATGCGACATATTATTTAATAGTAAACGATTTTTATTAAAGCGTTTGTTTTAATTATTTTAGTGTTTGATATTCAAATATCGTCAATTGGTATCTGATTTGATATATTTATTTGATTATCGTGTCGGTTAGATTGTACTTACCTACTTAATTGATTTTTGGGTAGGAATAAATAGGTAAAGGTTACTTTCTTCTAGGTGTTTTAGAGTTTAGAATTACTGGAAATCGCGTTTTTAATAATATATTGTCGAAAACTATAATTAATAAGATCATCATTGAATTTTTTTGTTTTTATTCTACCTACTTAGGTAACTAAGCACAAATTCTCGCGACTGCGATTGCATGGATTTGAAAATTGCCGTAAGAAATTTTGTTACGAAACTACCTAAGTAATTAAGTATCTACCTAAAGCAACTTAGAAGCAAAAATGTATATCCTCTTTACCGTGTAAATGAATTTAGAACCTCACCCGTGTAAATTCAAAAATTATGCTGAAAATAGTAAATATTGGTGAAGTTTTATATTCATGATTCTAAATACCTACCCAATTATACTCTGAAATGTCAAATTTGAATCATAATCTATCTAACGAGCGTGGTCTACGCACAGCGTAGGTAAATCAGTAGACCTAGAAGCATTAACATTTCTACAGAGGTTCCTTATGTATGTAGTTTAAGTAGGGAAGCTCTTTAATTTAGTCCGATTTAATAACAGAATATTTCTCTTTGGAAATCTTCAATTCGTAAACTTTTGTCCAAAATTGGGAACGAGAACGAGAGTTACCAACGGGAAACGAATTTCTTTCTTGGATTAATTTACGACTGCATCACATGGGATACATCTCATAGGACCGATATTCCACCTAAGTCCGCTTAGCATTTGATCAGTTTTACAGGTTAAAATTTTGTTTTAAATTAGAGGAGTCATTCGCTAATATCATTAAAGATACCCTAGTTGATAAAGTAAGTTCGTTAGTGCGTCTGGAAACTTTTTTATTTAAAATACTTGTGCAAAAAGCATTACTGCATTAATGAGGTTTAAACTTGCTTTGAACGCTGATGACGCGTAGTGTGTAAAAGGTTGTTCACGTTTCTGTTTCTCGCTCTGACTTTGCCAAACTATAAATACTGAAAACATCACCGTGCTGGATGCAAAAAACCGACCAAGTATAGGTCGTTACACTGTTCTTACTGTAATTCTTAGTCTCTTATTATCCTATGACGGCATAAGTCCATCTTACTTGGTAGGTATAGTAGGTAAGATTTGAAATATTTGAATATCGAAGTTTTCTTTTATTTTTATATTATTATACTTAGGTACTTCCTCGTAAACACATTTTTAAGTCATATTAGGCACACGTTATGGTTTTTTTTTAATTACAGTCTGTTATTGTTATTGAATTCAAAGAGCGTGATTCCGTCTACGCTTTTGTATGGAGTATCATTTTTTTATTCACACCTAGGGCGATGTATTATATTTATATAGGTACTTATACAATTTTATTGTAAAAATATCGTATACACGATCTTTACGAAGGAAATATTTTTTCAACAGCAATAGCTATAGGTACCTATAATTTATTTACCTAAAATTAACTTTAATGACAATAAATAGGTACTATAACAAGAATATATAAAAATCAAAATGTGTGCAATTTACACGTGCTAGAAGTAAAATTCATAACAAGTAACAACGAATACTGTCAGTCCAAATATTGATGTTTTGCTTTGCTTACGTCAGCCAGCATTTTGCCGATGCTTCATTCGCATCATTTCCGTTTCAACGAATTCCAAATCACAACGATACTACAGAAGTATTCACTTCAAAAGTTAAAGGCTTGTCCCAGCAGTGGGACAGTTATGGGTTGTGGTGATGATGATGAAAGAAAGGCTATTTCATATCTATGCAAATAAATCACCTGCGCAGACGGAGAATTTAATATTTAAATCATGTAGGTACCATGTCATTATATCCCAAAAATTTTAACTGGTTTGAGTTGAAGCCAAATTGATTTGAATCAAAATACTTAAATAAAATAATAATAATAATAAAATACTTAGCCAACAAAATTAAAAGTACCTGCGTTGTTGGAATGTTATTAATAAAGAAACGAATAAAATACAATCGAATGAGCAAAGTTTTACTCGTAAGGTCAATAACGAGAATATCACTTACGATAGCGCAGTTACCGGCGCATTTGAAGATTTTTTGTCAAATATATCTACCGCTAGTGATTAAAAAACTTGAATATCTACATGGCCTTAGATTGCTAATACCATCATGGGGTCATGAGCTTGTTAAATGCAAATGAAACATGTCAAAATAATAATATTTTTGTAAATCTGGAGAAAATAATGATCTACGGGCAAAATCTTCTTATCTTCAACAACCACGTCTTAGTAAAATCTGATAAAAATTTGCAATCCGTACATTTTTTCATAAATAAATTGTTTCATATTAAACGAGAGGGATAATTACTTACTATTGGAGGCAGACATCGCACACGAGAGGGATTTGTTGAAGCGATGGCGTAATTTAACTTTTAAAATGTGTTTGTAAAAACCAACATCAAACAACTAAACGAAACTAATTACTTACGTACTTAATTAATTTTAGTTAAAAGTTGCAAGTGCCTGATGTATGTAAGTAAAAATCTAAATTATTTGTTTCATGTTACCTAACTGAAATGCTAACTAGAAGGACCATGACTTTGATTTATAATCAAAAGACCATGACATAATATTGATATAATGTAGCTACTACTTAATGATATAAATTTCGATATCGCAATAAAAGATTTTCAATTTAGTCTCAAAACACTTTATAAATGTAAATAAATCTGGTCGGTCACATAGGTATAATACAGAAATTAGCTAATGCATTACTTTGTTAACGAAGTTTTAGGAACGCTACAGTGTGATCAAATCTGACCAATTGATATAATTATAAAAAAGGAATAATGTAAGTAGATTATTTAGTAGTAGCTTTATTATTCTTTATTATTCATAACCAAGTTAAAACTTTTATGTTATTTTCTTTGTCGGCCTGGATGACTTTCTGTCCGTTTCTGACATCACGCAAAAACAACCGATTAGAACGAAACTTGGCATAATATGTATTTATAGCTTTAAATGACTCATATTATGTAGGATGCTTTAAGTCTCAGAAATGTATCATTCCACAATGCCTATATGAAATATGGAAGTCAGTTACGAAAAGTCTAGTAAGACATTTATACCACAGTACCTACCTACATAAAATTACGCAACGTTTAATGTAAAATGGTGGTGCTGGTATTATTTTTTAACACAAAGGATACGTTTCTCGAATTTGAGTGGGTGGCAACCGTGGCAGGGTTCTTTAATTAGTGTCTTGGTAAAGTCTAGCGTGTATTATTAGTATTAAGCACAATAACTTAGAGCCCCTAGCCTAGAGACATAGGCACGGCACGGGTCTTGAGAGTCTCGTCAATGTTTAGTCGGGATTTAAATTTACATAAGTATCAGTCTTTTTTATTTGTGTACTGATTTTAATAAAACAAATATTATAATACCCGCAGATTATTGCAGTACATCAGTGAAACCCGAATCCTAATCGGGTAAGCCGGTTTTGATTAAGTGAGATTATGGATCTATTGCTGTAATAAATTCCACTAACAATAGTTTTTCTCAAATCTCTTCCATGACAGACATGGTTCAGTTTCATTTTTATTATCGATCTGTTCAGATAATAATATTTTCAATACGGAAAGTTAGTTTACCGCACTGGCATCACCTGTTTTATACGACCAAAGAGAGTTACAACACTGTCTAGCAGATTCTATAAACTTATTTGGAGAGGTGGCTTTCAAAAGTCCACTCTCTAATCTCTGTATGTAATTCGTGTTTTAGCAAGTCATTTACTTCAAGCTTTTCTATATTTATTGATTTGTTTATGTCTGCCCAGTGTTTTTCCTGTTTCAAAAAGAAAATCTCTTTTGCACTTCCTAATCTCGATCTACAAGCCTTATTCTTATAAGCCGTTAATAATTTTGGAATAGGTTGGTAATTGAGTCTTTTTCTCTAGAGTCATTTATACATTTGTTATTTTGTTTACTTAATGTTTTTTATGCATACCAATGAAAAATAGAACCCTCTGGCACATTCGATTCAGATTCTCCAAAATTTAGACCGATTTTTGTTACGTTTACTAACTCATTTAACATTTATATGTATATTACATTATACTTATCATAATTTCGTATTTGGTATATATCAATTCGGATTTGGCAAATAAAAAAGATCAGAAACATATGAATATTTTAATTTTTTTACAATTTTATAATGCATTTCAGTAAGCAAGATTACACGCATAATGATATAGCTACTTACAAAACTTCCTTATTAAACATACATAGCGAGATTATGTTTGAGATACAAAATTGTATACGTAATTGTATGAACCTTCTTCCGTGTGAGGCCGCAATGTTAATTAGTACAATAATCAGTACATATAATAAACCTGTAATTGATCGCTGTCGGTACATGGAAGATATGTATAATTATGGAAAATGGGGGCCATTGACTTACTTAGTAATAATAAGTCAATGTTGGGGGACTTAATTATTGCAATAGAACTTAAAACAATGATTTTTAGAATTTTTGTTTGTTTGTCAGTGGTTTTGTACGCGCTAATATCCGAACCGGCTGAACCGATTTGGATGCTGTTTTCACCTGTATTGTTTGTGTGTTATATCCATCGATTAACAATTAAAACACGTTATGTCAGTCAGTCAGTTTATAGAATCACGCCTAACAAGTTCCTAGTGTGGTACAACTACAAGGGTACTACAAAAGGTAAAGGTAAACTACAAAAGGTAAAACAACTAGTAAAGTTGTTAATAAAATGTAAACGTGAAACCTTATCACCTTTGCTTTTTTCCGTTAAACTAAACGTTGTAAGAGCATATAAACGATTTCACAATATGTGCATTGCAGTTACAAGCGATAATTTACGAATATGATAATATTGACTTTACTTCTATTGGGTAATCGCTTTCACATAGCCACAGTACATTTTCTAAATACATTAACATTTTACCTATAAAATTTAATAAATTATTTTAATAAATTGCACATTTAATACACGTTTAATACGTACGTTATGTAAGTAATTTGTTTGAAATAATATAATAAGAGCGCTACACTTTACCTCCACACTACGATTCCCTGTGCCATGGACAACATACAAAAGCAAAAAATACATAATAAAAATCCAGTTTGAGAGCAAAAATTTAAACTCATCATTCAAATTTATGCCTCGCTGGGAATTAAACTCCGGACCCTTTGAACGACAGTCCTGCATGGTAATCATTGCGCTATACAGAAATTTTAGTGTTTCGGTAATACATTCATTTACCGGAACACTAAGGTAGGTAACATTCTCTATGTTTCCTACGAAAACACCATATTTTTTTTTTCATCAGATTAGTTCGTTTTATCCGGTCCTCCTCAATAAGGTCGCATATTATTATGTAAATACATTAATCCTGCATTCACGACAATCACAGTTTCACCGAACGGTCCTCAAATCAACAATTCGAAGCACTTGCGTGTTTTCTCTTCGTACATTTCACAAACCTACTATGACTTAAGTACTGACAATTTTGTGTAAGTAGATAACGCTTGTTTCAACAACTTTGCAATCGTTGATCTACTCGTAATCATATTGGAATGGGTGGCTTGGCTTATGTTCAAGGATCCGTAAAGCCCCTCGCATCCCATAATGTCGCTTAGCACAAACCTATCTGAATAAAATTATGCCCCTTGCGCGGTCTTTATTGATTTACAGTGGGCACTCAGCCACTCAGCACTCAGCAGAATGTACGAATATAATGCCTGCATTGAGAGAACTTTGACCTCGCTTTTGTAATTCATTATTCATAAATATTTGGCGTTACAAAAATCAGGAAGATAAATAACAAACACTGAAGTCCTAATTGGAATTGCTTACGATTAAACTCCGTACTTAATCAAGTAGGCTGTGTAGGGTGACGTATTTTCTGTATTTTTAAAATTTTTAGGTGCAGAAGCTAAGCTGATAATTAGGTACCTACTCTCTTTCCCTACTTTAGATGAAAGATTTATGGCTTACTTTCTTTTGGTGCTTGTTGATTGAGGAAAAAATACGATGAAAGAAAGTCCTCAGCGCATTAAAAAAATATTTACACTGATTATACAGACATATTCCCTAACCGAAGCGGAACCGGTTACCGAACTGGTTATTTCTATGCATCCTTGTTATTATCTTCATCTACACTATAGTAATCCTTGCCAACGAGTTGAGCTTTACACGTTTGAATAATTCCACAAGCAAGTCACGTATTCACTTTGGTACTTGTTATGGAAGTGTACGCTATATAAATATGTGTTCAAAATTCATATAATATTTTAATAATAAATATTTTTTTCATGCAGGTATTTTGTTAATACACTTGTACACGTCATTTTTAAATCTACCAATGTTTGGAAGCAGTGATAGCCGTGTGGTTGAACGTTGGACTGCCGAACCGGAGGTTCCGGGTTCAAACCCCGCACGCACCACTAATTTTCAAAAATTATGTGCGTATTAAAATTTAATTATCACTTGCTTCGGTGAAGGAAAACATCGTGAGGAAACCTGCACACCTGAGAGTTCTCCATAATGTTCTCAAAGGTGTGTGAAGTCCGCCAATCCGCACTTGGCCAGCGTGGTGGACTATGGCCTATACCCCTCTCATTGTGAGAGGAGACCCGTGCCCAGAAGTGGGACAGTTATGGGTTGTGATGATGATGAATGTTTGGAAAGGTGCTATACACAATTATATTATTATCGAGGAAAAGAAATGTCGAAAGAAATAGCCCAGCACAGCTTTAAAATAATGATACAATTGTAACAAACATAACTTCTGGTCTACACGGTACTAGTCGCGGAATTATTATATCCGTATACTTGCATTGTTGTCAAATTAAAAAAAAGTGATATTGAACATGCACAGGTCTATCAAATTCAAAATTCATTCTTATCAAAAACGAATATCAGAGAAGTATCTTGACGTCTGTTACCATAATAAGCACGAAATCTAGGTATGGTCACCAACGAACGTCAATCATTGTTTATTGTCCTATATTTAGCGAACATAAAATTGTTTTTGTTGTATCATTTTGATGTTACGTCTTTCTTATCACAAACACCTACAAGTAAATGATAAATGTTATGAATATGAATATAATTTTGTATTCCGCTTTTCTATTATAATTCTTCATATTTTTTCCTACCTAGCAGAAGAGGAATTTTATTGTTAATAATTTTATGAGTTGTTTTACATTCCAAGTTTACCTCATTTTTCACTATATAGGTCAGATTTCCGTATTTTGACAAATAAAATAACTATTACTCGTATGTATAGACTACTGGAAGGCAATCCAAAAGCATTCTTATGACTAAAGGTTATTACAAGCTTGACGATTATTTTAAAGGTGCCTGGACATGAGTTTGATACTTTAGCCGTAAGTAGTAGTAAGTTCAATCTATAATTGTGAGTAGGAAAAGAAGAATGGTTGCCCTCTAATTTAACCCCTCCACCAATCCGTACTGGAGCAGCGTGGTGTATGAGGAGAGACCCGTGCTAACGCTGCTTCCAAGATCCAAGATTATGGCGTAGTTTGAATTTCGTAAAGTGTTTGTGTTGAAAAACCAACTTCGAATAAACTTCATTTCATTTCAGGCACCTTAAATTACAAAAGTAATGAGTTAGCTACTATTACAGATAGGTACTATATCGCACTCTGCTCCATAACGTCTATTGCATAATATATGCATGAGATTACATATAACAATTGAATCAAAATCTGGGAATAAAAAGGCCATAGCTATTAAATTAATTTGACATAGTAACCCACCCTACAAGTCTCCAGTCATTTGCGGTCAGTAGTTCACTCGTACAATACACGCAGTCAATTGTTTCTTTGTTATTCTTAAATTACAATGAATTCAATGAAACTAATCAATTCTTTGGTTAACTGCGTGAGAGTAAATTTTCAATTCCAATATATTGACTTTCTTAACAAGAAGTATTTATTTTATGTTATTTTGTCTGAAATAAAAATGATAGTCAATTTTGTTAAAACATTTTTTGGTTTTGTATCCCCGAAAGACATGTCCAGATAGTTCCAGGCTTATTTTTTATGAAAAGTGACAAAGGACCAGACGAATTATCTGATTTTAAGTGGTCACCGTCACCGTCGCCCATCGGCATCGGAATTCATTCATTCATCATTGAATCTCGGAAGCAGCTCCAAAAAATTTCATGAAATTTAGTAAGCACACAAGTTGAAATTACTGAGCACTACAATGTTTATACTTTTTTTCGCATCATGCAATGCATCGCAAAAGCGGTCAAAGAAGCAGAAGTCCGAAACATGTAAAAACATTGTGCGGTTGGTTGTAGAAGGAAGTTAGCAGCAAGGCAGGTAAAATACCATACCACCATCCATGTGTACCAACTATCGATATTGAATTGGGTGGTTCAGAGCGCAATGACCTCCAAAAGGACAACTGGCCCCAAAGCCTCGTCTATAATTTTATTCAACATGGTGCACCACGAGTATAGGAGGTTGATTTGAACTCAAGATAGAGCCTAAGGTTTTTAGGGTTAAATTAAAATCAATCCCGTTTCCCCTTCATTTACCTATTTACAATACCCTGTTACATTACATGAATAGTTGGACACATTTCGTATGCAAAATGTGTCAAACTATCTTAACACGAAGCAATTGAAGCATTTTTAAATTAGCAGACCTCCGTTGTCGAACTTGAAACTTGTCTGTATAACTACAAAATATGACATGGTCTGTTTAACTGAATACTTCGTTAAGTAAGTTTTTCAATTTTCTCGTTACGAGGAGCTGCATTGTCAGTGCTTATTAATGCTTGAGCATTAGAAACATTTTTCACACGATCTTGTTCTAAATTCTCTTGCGGCAATGTAACGGCTTATAACTTCTTGCCGACTTTCGTTTGATGAAATTTCTCACATATTGTAATTAGTCGATTGTTAATCTTATATTACCGAAACTTCCTTATTATTAATACTAATATTATCTTTTTGATGGCTTCCAAAGCACCTCTTTATTTATTTTTGGGGTTCTTACAAGTTTTTTTATAATCAATAAAATTGTGAAATCAATCACTTTAACTTCAACTTTATAGACTCTGAGAGTACCTAAATTTCATCGTGATTTCTTTAATTATTAAAATATATGGATGGTATTACAACAAAGTTCCGTGCGCAATCAAAAGCGCCGTTGAGACCTTTTCAAAGCCGTGTTTAATACGATAACCACCAAATGCAGACGCAAAAGAACTGTATGACATACATATACTTGATAAGGAAGTCCAATTTAATGTTGCTAATAAAAAATATTATCAATCAGAAAATGAGTTTCTTAACTTCGATTTACTAAGGACATAAGTGTTAAGCTACACCTTACATTCTATTTAGTACTAGGTACTTTGGCACTGCAGTTTACGTAATATGTGCAACCTCACCCAAGATATTAACTATCAAGTTCTCTATGCAGACAGTTACTAACGACAACTTAAGTTGTAGGTAATAGTAATGAAATACTTGAAGTTAACTGTAGTGAATTTATACGAATTTGTTTTATTAGGTGTTTGATTTATTTGTAATTATAATCAATAGCTAGGATAACTGAGACTGTAGAATCTACTGTAAATAGTACTACATAATATTAGTGATCGAACATGCCTAAAATAAGAATATTGGAAGTGCTTGTTAAAAACAAGTTCAGTCGGTTCATGTTCATCCGGTATTTCATGCGTATAAAGACTGCAATAAAAACCAGTTGGCAGCCAGCAATATTCCCGTCCTCAGACTACATTTGCCGTTTTTTATATGACGCAATACACCCAATTGGTTTTGATAAAGGAAATTGAATACCAAGTTTAAATTGTAGAAGTAAATAGTTTTATAAGAACACTCTCGATAAGGATTTTTAGAATTTTTGTCTGTCTATCTGTGGTTTTGTACGCGCTTTCTTCGAAACGGCTAATCCCATTTGGGTGCGGTTTTAACTAATATATTGTGGTAAGCTTCACTTAACATTTAGTGTTTGTTTTATTACAATCGGTTGAGAAATAAAAAAGTGATGTCAGTTTAAGGAATCACGCCTAACAATTTCTGAATGTGCGTACTAAGGGACATGTTTCCCGAAGCGAAGCGAGGGCGGGTCCACTAGTTTACAATAAAATGAAGCAAGCTATCAGATGACGAAGTACTTTTATCACTGTAATTCAGTGAGTTGGAGATGATGGAATTATAGTCTTTAGCACCATCCGGTCCCATTACATCATCGCGCAATGGAGTTTGCCTACAGTTCGGCCTTGATAATCAATAAAATTAGTTTCGTCTTACGTAGTCTTGAGCGTTAACTACGAGCATGGAATATTCATTACCAAGGTTAAAAGTGGAGAATATTTGTTAAAGTAATGGCAGATTTCCAGAAAACCTACTTGTAAACCTGTTCTGACAATTTCGACAACGACAAACGACAGATTTTTTAAACTAATACCTAATCATTTTGGCTTCTCTTGGCCAGACCCTATAAAGGGGTCTTTATAGAGTCAAGACTGGCCTAAATTTTGGCATAATCTATTATATAAAAATAAGTCGGGTTTTCCTTCCTGACGCTATAACTCCAGAACGCACGAACCTTTTCACACGAAATTTTTCGTGTGTCTTCAGGTGGATCCAAGAATGGTTTAGATTCACAATTGGACCCGGTAGGTGGCGCTGCTGTCGATATGCCACCATATTTGTTTATTAATTATAGAGCGGCACGAAGTTCGCTGGGGCAGCTAGTTTTTGATATAAAATTGACTTAAATGGCATAAATTATTTCAAAAAATTTATGAAAGAAATATTTAATATTTCTTTTATCTTCCTTCTATGTCTGTAACATAGACCAGTTACCTACAGTTGTGTTATGGGTATAGAAATACCTACATTATAGTTATATTATGTAATCCGGTTTCCCCATAAAGAATAACTTACAGGTGTCTGTTATGTAAATAATGAAATTACAACCTTATTATTTTTTTTGTTCTCCGTGACGATCCTGACAATCGTAAATCGTAAATGAGGCTCGGAATGTCCGAACAAAACCTTGAAATTTCAACAATATTCTATGTAATATTACTCCGCAATCACCTGTCAAATGTTTTTTTTGTTTTTGAAACAATAGCTTTATTGTTAAACAAAATGTCCTTCGCAACATTTATTTTAGATTAAATTTTTCGATACAATGAATCTTCTTAAGATTTTTTGTAGCATTGTTTTTTAAGAACACTTCTCTTACTATTAGTTAATTTTTTACAAAAGGTATGCAATCTGACTAGTTTAAAATAACACTCGTTGGAAAATACGAAATTGTGGTGTAAAAGTGTTGCAAAGAATAAAATTAGAATAAAATGTAAAAGTATTGCATAACATTTTGGAAAAATATTGATTTGTGTCATTGAATGAAGCTGTCTACGCAAAATAGGTGCAACGAAAGTAGATATTTTATAGTTTCTACGTTACGCAATTGCCTTTATTTACGTAATTAGATACTTTTTAATACTTATTGTTACATTTTTTGCTTGATGTGTAATTTATTTCAACAATAACAGATCATTATAAGAGGTTTCATGAGTTTCAATCATCTTAATAGTTGTTTTTAGTGGTATTGAACGACCATTACGTGTTAACGAGTTGAATACTTATATATAGCCAATGACATTATAAGTAAAAAGAGGTAGACATGTTACTTATATGAAAATTGAACCTGACAAACGATCCGAAATATTGCACTGACGTCTATTGACGTTAACCATAAGTGTCATAGATAAATGTTACAGACGAGACATTTATTCTTAGAATGATTTATGCCTAAAACTGCTATGACTCTTGGAAGTACATATTATTAACATTTAATTTTAATTAAGGATCATAACCAAAAAAGAACATTTAATTTAATTTACATTAAACAAAAAAATTAAATTTAATTAGAAACTAATTACTGCGAGAGAGTAAAACAATTTTGTTGATTAACCTTGTTGGTAGGAAATCTACGGAACATTAAACAAATAACGGTTTACTTAACATAGAAACAAAATAATTCAGCCTAAATTCATAAAAAAATCTCATCGTTATACTAACAATTTCTTGTCTACCTATTGTACCTACTGTCTGCATTGTTGCCTCTAATCTATGATCTTAGCGTTTGTGCTATCTTTGTTACACCTGTGAGTGAAGCAATGTTCTGTCTCTTTTATCGTTTGGAAACAAGCTGTGATTCATTAAAATTACAAATTATAAATTAATCTATTTAAAATTTCAATATTTTTATACATTTACCTGTGATATGATATACCGTCCTCTTTCTTCACCTTTCTATCATAATTGTTGCACTTTCGAAATGCACAAGCAGGCATTTTACCTTTTTTAGTATCGTGCGCTCACAATGACAGCCGACAGCTCGACCGATTGAAACGGTCACACGTAGGGTCGTTTCCACTGCACGCGTTAGGAGCCTTGGTGGCGTATCTAGTGTAATATATCATTGTATATAGCCAAAAATAAAGGCATAGTTCTCGTATGCACAAGTACATTGTTCCGAACGTTATCGCTAAATGGAATTCCTATTATCGCTAGCACGAGTTGCGATGGCACGATTCCAGTTTAGAAGTGATCATAAGGCGCCATGAACAAGTTTTTGTGTTTTTGTTGTAATGCGTGACCTTTACTTAATTATGCATAGGTCAAACCAGACATTTCGTGAAAATGATACTGATTATACCGATTAGTTTGCGATAAAAACACAGTGTCTCTATAAATTGCTAATAATACTACCTCTCTAATTAATTTTAAATGTCTACTCAGTCCAAACGGTAGCTTATGTGAAAATTTATTGATTCCAGTCCGTTGCAGGTGGAACGTCTGATTTTTGGTGAGATTTGAATTGACTGACACTGTTATCTTTAGTTTCTGTCTGATGATTAGGATACAACTTATGGTCAATTGAGTGAGTTAGTGGAGTCGGCGTTTTAGTTGGCGTGTGAGATTCAAAAATTTTCTGAAAAATTGGAACCTGCTCTGTGTATTTATAGTGCTTCTTCTTACCATTGTAAACTGAATTTATTGACGTACGAATTTAGCTTTAACAAAGAGGTTCACCTGTATCTCTGGCTGTACCTACTGTACCAACACTGTGTATGTAATAATATCGGTATAATATTATTGCTTTGGTTGGAGCTACATTTCAGCTCAGTATAAGACGAATATAAAATTTTCTAGATATCTTTCACATCAGTAAGAGCAAAACAGTTTGAAGTGTTTGCACATCGGCCGCTCACATGGAAGCTAGGGTTCAAATCTCGTCGATACTGCTAATATTTGTAGTTATGGATAATATGGACATATTAGAAAGTCACTTGTTTTGGTTAACGAAAACATCATGTATTTACTTATCTAAACTATTCCTATTATCTATTTCCATTAGGCAGTAGGTACCTACCTACATATCCAGTCTTTTGCCTGCATAATTATCTAAAATACTGCCATAACGTAAGTACCTACACAACGGTGCGTAAAGTCTGTCAAAGCATATTGGACATTTTCAAAGATCAATGGGTACACGGGATTGTGATGAGACATCACTTGGACGATGTTTATTACATAGATGATTTTTAAGTTGATTAATTTGTGCAATAAAATATTAGAGACGTACCTATGTGATAAGGACACTGGGTACTTCTGATTAAGATAATAAATCTTTCTAAAGGACGTTTATCATGACCAAATAGTTAAATGATAACGACGTTACTAACTTAAACATTCCTATTAGATTATTTACTTAAGATGGCACACATACACGACGTGCAAAAATACACGTGACAGTCTGACAGCTTATTTACTTAACAATTAATGCGTACTTATAATTTTACATTTCGAATAATATTATTTAATAAATACTAAATGCCGCAATACAGGCGTGTAATTTATGTACGCAGCTATCAATATGTCAATATTTATTATCTATCGCACATCGCACTGAGTGTAAACAGATAACATATAATTTACTCACTGCCGCACTGTAGGGGTGGCGTGCGGTATTGCGCTTGATTGACTTTCAAACACACCCACACGTATAAAGGAAAGTAGGGTAACATTAATATATTATTATATTAGTGTATCTCACTCATCGTTCATCGTTCATCGCAACCTGTAACTGTCAGGCCACAGTCCACCACGCTGGTCAAGTGTGGATTGGTAGACTTCACTCACCTTTGAGAACAAACTCCCAGAACGGATAAAACTCCATGAAACACGTGTAAAATATCTTTTCAAAAATCATCCCATAAGGGGCCAAAAGGGGGGCGCAAAGTTAGTATGAAAGAAGCCGCGAGGGAAACCTAGTAAATCATAATATTAAAGGATAGTGTTCATTAAAGAATCACTAGTTTTCATTAGCTTAGTTAATAATGTTATATCTTCACGCCTTAACCACTAAGCCAATAGATCTGAAATTTTGCAAACATATTATCAAGAGCACAGAGAAGAACCTAGAATACCTAAATAAATCTTAACGCGAGTGAAGCCGCGGGTAAAAGCTATGATTATATAAAAGTAAATAAGTAATAGGTATATCCTTAAGCCACCACGCTCTATTTGACGTCGGACTTGTTTGCTAGTAGTTGCAGGTTAAAGTTTGATGAAACTGCGTGGTGTGTCGGTAATGAGTGTAAATGAGCCGTCTTTAGGGTTACTACTTTTAAAAAGACATCAGAATAAACATATTTCACGGAAATATGTAGGTGTCCTTGCTATGAATCGAACTGAGGACCATACCAATCTATGGGAAACGTTTTTAGAAATTTACCGACCTGGCATATTAATGGCATATTTAACGTTCAGCATGCGTCGGCGTATTTGTCGCAAGTCGACAACCCTAGCTGTACGCAACAATCAGGTTGAGAAGTAACGTTCTTAGTTAGGAAAATGATTCATTTGTCTTCAAGTCTACGAGTGGACTAAATAAATCCAATCAGTATTCTCATTCGTGACTTTGCGCTCTGATACTTATCTCAATGTATTGTGGAAGTTGCTGCTTATATCCTCTTTATTAATGGCGGTTATTGCACAATTGGATACAATTCAAACTACTATAGGTAAGACTGTACGATAATCAGAAATTTTAAATAATATTGTATCTACTTACAATAACGCTGAGCTTATTTTTATAGACATTATTCATGTTTGTAAACCTATGAGTTTGAAGATTTGATGCACCAACGTTCTGCAAATTTTTACCTGAAATCCCGTTAGGTATACATAATATGTCAGCCGAGGTATGATCGTTGAATGGACAAGACTATGAAATTGTTATTAAATGACGATGTTTGGGTACCTATAAGGGGTTCCATCCACCTTGAGTACAAGCCAACCCTGCTCGTGCACCCTGCCGAACAACGAACTTTGGCTGTGGCGCCAGGTCCTGCATGTTGGAGGTCGATGGGGTCTGTACCATCCAGTTTAATATTAGTGGTACTCACGAATGGTGGTGTGGTTTTTTATCTGCCTGGCTACCCCCCCCCCCCCCCCCTCCCCTTCTAGTATCGACCGTGAAAGGTTTTTTATATGTTCGGTCGTAGCAGGAGTCATAAAAATTGCGGTGCCCCGCTTCTGTTTCGGCGGGCAACGCATTGTTGATTCCTTTCGTATTACTAATAAAATCATATATTTCGTCCTGTGATTAGTCTACTCGTTGTCGGCAATTTATATGAAAAATGGTCAATTGAAAAATCCATGGACGACAGCTACTGACAAAACTGAGCAGTTAAATGTTTCTGTTACTGGGAGGGTACGTTAACCTGCAAACCTCAATTGTTATCGTATTAGCAATACATACATATTACAGTGGTCACTTTTATCACTCAATATAAATGTACTACTTCGAGTTGAATCATGTGAACACAGAACAATAGTGAATTATTCAATGATTTGGATGTAGTTGTGTTATTGTATTGGAATAAAAACTCAATATATTCTTTATTCTTTACTCAAATCCCAAATGTAGTTAAGGTCGAATAAAAATATTACACACAAATTAGTATATACACAATAGTAGCCTAGTAGGTACAAGCGGATACCCCTGTGATGTTGCACGTTACTATGATGGTCTAATTCTCTACTTGAAGCTCTACGGCTTGTCGCCACTTAGCAACTAATCTGTTTCAGATGAAGAAAGTATCTTACGGGTATGAAGTCTAGAGTTGTGTATTTGAGCATTCATGTAAGACGTTTGTGTGTGCCTGAGAGTGAGGAATATAGCAATAGGTACATCTAAACTGGTCGCCTCTTAAAAGTGCGGTGTAACCAGGGTCTCATAGCGCTTAGCTACGAAAATAATACTGTTTAAACTATATACGAGTAACAAGTCGTCCACAATGAGTGCAGTGGAATCACGATGCATGACGGCTCTCTGAACCGTGGACGGCAAATATATTGAGAGGGCACACTGTTACGGCCCTGACTAGTAACCATTTTATCTTCTCTGGGGTTTATTTGAATAATGTTTGATTTATAGGATACATAGAATTCATTTGCAAGTTCAATACGTGAGGAATTTTAATTAACGTTAGGGGCATTTGCGACGACGACCAGCTTTACTATGAGGTTCCTAGTCTGCCGATTTGTCGATTGAGTATATAAACAAAATAAATATGCGGAGTCGTTTCCGGGTGAGGCAAATTTTTTAAGTTTTGAGGAAGACTTAAAATAGTTTGCCTCAAAAATAGGGATGACATTTACCAAAAAATGGTTTTTAATTATTAATTTCATGGCAATGACTTGTTTCGGCCTTATAATATTTAATTTTATATCACTTTATACATTTTTAAATGAAAGCGTTTAAAATTGTTGTTTAAGTAAATTATTTCAAGTCTAAAATATTCATAATATACATATGTATGTACATGTAGGTACACATAATAACACGACCTACATAATGTACACAATATGTTCCATGACCCCGCTCTCTGATTTTAATTACAGTCGCGTTTAATTGATCTTACATAATTACAAGACAAAGTATATTTTCAAAACAACAATAGATAAAAAGATTGCATGCATAACGGTACTAATAAAAATTATTTATTAAATGGTTTTGAATTTGGAATGTAAAGATTTTTTAAAAAATTAAACCAAAACCACAGTCTGTGACCAAAACTAAAGTGTCTCCACGAAGAAGAATACGAGCCTATATCGCTATATTTCATTTTCACATGACTGTGACTCTCGTTTAAAATTTTCAACACGTTTGATGTAACACAAAATGTTAAAGCTAGCTCTTATATAATTATGGAATATTTCTCGTAAGTTGTTTAGATTAAAAGAAAACACTATCATATACTTATAATCTTCTCATATTGTTTCAGATTCCCATTGATAGAAATGGCAAATCACGATCACTAGAATTCCGTGGCTTGTATTCTCATGACAACCCCAGATTAAAAAACTTGTATGGTGGAGAAGTAAAAATGACGGATTTGGGAGAGAGCATGGATCGCCCAAGAAAGGATGACCTAAAGGAAAAAATATTTTTTAAACCTTTTGCTACTTTGATACCTAAAATGAATCTCAAATTGGAAAAAGTGGTTGAACAGAATCCAAGAATTTTAGATTTACGTGAGAAGTTAAATGAGATTACAAAAAAACAGGATCGTGGTGTAGATAAGAAAACTAAGAGCATTATTAACGACATAACACAACAATTAGATGATGATAAAGATCGAGATGATTCAGGTCCATACAGTCTATTATTTGATCTTAAAACAGATCCATCTACATCTTCTAAACAGAACACTGATATGACGGTTTGGGCTGAACCAGAAACGAAGGAAGAAATGTCTGAAACTAAACCGCTTATATTCTGCACTATGTCAAATCACAAAAGTATTGATAGGCTACCAAATGTTTTAAATTTTGATGATAAGCCTATGAATGAATTTGAATATTCTTGTGAAAAGGAATTATTTCCAAATAAAAAATCATTTAATACACATTCAAGATCTGATCTCTGTTTACAACTTAAGTCTCACATACACCCCCGAACGTTTGAAACGAATCTAAGTCCGAGCGATAATTCGATAAGCAGAAATAACGAAGAGAATTCTTTAGACGATAGTTTAGGAATATTGACTCCAGATCAAATGGACGATATATGTTATCTAGAGAATGCATTTTCTCCAACCGTGGAAGGTTTACCAATTTTCTGTGATAATAACGAGTGTAAGATATCTCCAGATAATGGAGACACTCCATCAACTGATAAGACTGAAAGTAATTCGGCAGCATCGACAATACAAAATGATGGTTTTGAAGATATTCACGTAAAGCGCAATATGTTTAATGGTACTTTAGCACCAATAGCCACTTTGGACGCAATTGAAGGAATAAATATTGATGACAAACCAGAAATAACATTTGCGGATAATTCTGATGAAAATATAATTGAAAATGCATTCTGCGTAAATGAAAAACATATCACACAACAACAGCACAACGAATCTACTAAAGATCAAATCGATTTTATTAAAGAAGAATTAATGCACAATTTAGAGGAGGAATTTTTGCCTTCGATTCACGGAAGCATCCTTGAACCTGCTAGTTCTCTTGCTGATACGACAGTTAATTTAGAAATACCACTGGACTGCAAACTGGGAAGCTCAATGATCACAAACAGAATAGAACAAACACCATCGCCGGAGGAATTACCATTGGATAGCTCTGATGTTATTGGTGAGATAAGCACATACTCCCAATTCTCTGCTTCTACTTTGCATGATTCGCAGACTTATTCAGACAGTAAAAACGAATTTCCGAAATCGATGGAAACATCTAAGGTTTCCAATAGTTTCATAACTAGTATAACAAGTATTACAAGCTTAGATGGTTATCAAGGCGATGGTGAAATGTCAAGACCAGTCAGTAGGAGTGCAGATCATCCTATGGGTCCCCGTGAAGAAGCTATAGATATGGACTGGCAGAATGTTCCAGTGACTAGAAGAGTAGACCCTATGACAGATTCGGACTTCTTTACGGAAAGCGACGCTGATGGGTTAGACGAACATATACAAAGAGGCGATAGGAGAGCTCAAGTTATAGATGGTGCTTTGTACGGAGGCAAAAATGGAAATGGAAACCCTCCTTTGATTGTAAACAGGAGCGAAGACTCATGCATGGAATCGAGTGGTGTATACACTGATTTTGAAAATCATCGGGCATCGCCTGTCTTTCTTAATGTTATTCACGATATGTCACCTGTTTCTACAACTTCAACACGTTCAGACTGCAGCCAGAAAAATATGATCCCTACTAAATCTAATAATTATTTAACTCCTCTGGAAGATACTTTAGAAGAGCAAAACACTGAAGTTTCTCAACATAATGATGCAGATGAAACACCAAAAAATACAAGTAAAAGAAATTCCTTAAACAGTGAAAAAGATCATACAAGACCTAACGAGAAAAATAAGGAGGAGAAAAGAAGTTTCACACTGAAAAAATATAAAATGCCTAAACGAGATGTTCCTAGCAAATTAAAAACAATGCTGTCTAACCGAAAGACTGATGCAGATAATAGCGTACAAAGCAGTCCAAAGGCAGTGAAGAAAACCGAAAGACGTGAAAGTTTCTTGAAAAAAAATTCAGTAGATCTCAAATGTGACTATAAAACAAAGCCATTTAAGGACATTAAGTCTAAAGTAGATTGTTCGTTTTCCTTGCAACGCTCTCAAACTGCTTGCAGTGTCACAAGGATGTTGAGTTCTAAGTCCAACAGTTCCAATACTAAGCCGAAAAGGTAAATAGAAAAATCTTTTCATTTTTTCCTAATTAATTTTGTATATTTTATTTTAAGTGCTTTCGGCCCTACGGAAAACACGTATATTCTACGATCTACGATCTACTACGATCTGCCTCTTTATTTAAATTAATACTTAAGTATAGCGATAGAAATAAATCAATTATGGCAAGTACTCAACTGGGAAATATTTTCTTATAAACTTGAACGTAGACTTCGTTAATTTGTGTGGATGTAAATGGATTGGAATGCAATTGCAGGGAATTGATGGAAACGGAAATTTGATCGAATCCTTGCGCGGCGTTCCGTCGCCCTGGGTTAGCACCTCCTACATACTATAACACTTTTCCTTCTTTTTAGCGCATGACAGTAGTGCTATTGACGCTAGGATTTAACATGGTTTTGAGACTGAGTGACTTTAATTTCAGGGATTCAAATCGTTAGGGAGATAACATTACGGGGTTGCTATTTTGACATCTTTCGTGAATAGATCATCGCATGAGATTTGATCAAATTTCCTATTTGAGAATTTCTTTGATACATTTCTTGTTAGTAAATGTACTAAAAACATCCAGTGCATTTTTCATGTTAATAGCCGGCACACGAGTAGACAACCGATTTTGATGATGATGATGAATAAATACAAAAATAACGTTCCTGATTATTTATTTGGACGGATACTTGTAAATTGATTATGTTAAAATTTTATTACAGCCGGCATATGCGGATGCGGATGGATGTTGGATCAGCGAATGTTAGCGGCAAGAGTAGTCTGCACAGTTCACAGAGCGACATCAGCGCCACTAGCACTCCGCTCGGCAAACACACTAGCACGCGTTTCCCTTTACTGAGTAAGTAAAATCATTTTTGGTATGTCATTATCCATTACATTATCCAATCTGTAGCACACTGACTTAGCTAAATAAGAATGTTTAATTTGGTTTGGTTCAATTCGTTTAAAAGCAGCTAGAAAGAAAGCGATTCAATGTAATTTGTGCGCTCTGCCTGCAGAGCTCTGCATTTGGGTAATGTAATGCATGCATAATCGTAGAGCGCTAATAGCTTGAGGATTTTTGTTAATCCAAAATTCGAGTTGAGCAACGGCACGCGTGGGCAGTAGTAGGATGGGTGAGTGGCAAAATTCTTGAGCGCTTCCGAATTCATGTTAAGCCGTCGCCGTGGTTTTGAGCTGCTTGACGTCGTCACAAAGTAGATAAGTAAAACGTCGTCTATCTCTTAACGAATATGTTTGAGAATTTTCAGTACCAGGTATTTTAAGTTTGATAAGATTTTAGTTGCCGGTAGTGCTATATTCATGCCACAACGGTGATGACAGTTAGTTGCATTCTGGCCATGGCCCAATCAGGATATTTAATATTAATTCATTAATAATAAGTTCCTTAAACAGTACAAAACGTATATTTGGTGGTATAAATATTTCTATATTTATACCACCAAATAATAAATGTACAACAAATAAAGTGTAACTGTAGCGCCTGAAAGTTTTTATTAACGTCAGCTTTTATTGACGTAATGTAGAGTCAAGTTTGTATGGCTTTCATTACGATTAATAAGGTAACTGTTTAAATTATAATTTATTGTTGTACTCCTAGCGTATAATATGATGCTGTAGTAGTTAGTGCTAAAGACGATTTAATATAAAATTTAGAATTAGTTGCCGCGCTTAGCGCCTGACAATTTCAACTAGCAATAACAGTTTTCGTCTTTGCATGAACGAGACACAAGTAAAATGTAGAGACTTATCTTTATTAGCTGTTTTGAAAATATATGTGAATATGATAAAATAATAATGTTTATCAGACTACTAAAAGGTACCTACATACTTGAAATAATAATAATAATTATGTATAACTAAAAAATGGCACACTCATTTCCCTGGCCTAAGTTTCCCTGTGTCGCGTATAACATGGACATCAATATTACCCATTTCGCGATAAGAAACATGTATTTAGCTCCACATTTTTTTATTATTCAGTACTTATTTATCTAAAAAATGATTTCTCGTTGGTACAAAGCATTTATAGACAATTCTCTTGAGATGTTACAATGAATCTAGATAGATGTTAAAGCTAAAATTTAAAAAGTTATCAGAAAAGTTAAACACCAATTTTGGTACTTCGAAGTAATATACATTCATAAAAAATGAAACTTCAACTCTGCGTACAAAAGACACGATTACACAAAATTTAAAACATGTAGAGATGGCATTTCAAATTAATAGCAGATCATTCGGTTCTTTGATGCAGCCACCAGATTGTTAACTCTGGCGTGAAATATGTCGCTTCAAACAACCTTGTGTTTTGGTAAGAAGGTTGTTGGAGTCAGCAGCGCTTAAAAGTCAGACGTTCCATGTCAGTTCTCCATAAAATAAAAACATGTTGTAATAACCCACCACAAATTTTATGTTAGAATTTTGGCTCGTTTGCTACTTCCAAAATCAATAAAAGTCATTAAAATACATAATTATTTAATTGTTTCCGTCGTGGTTTCACTTCAGCACTTCTTTTGATTTTTCCATTTTTCACAATGATTAAAGATGACACGTATCATGTTAATCATATTTAATTTTATGAATAGGTAATATGAAATTCGTATATCCTTATATTTTTAAAGATGTTTGGCACTTTGGCTTTGATATTGTCCGTCTAGATCCCAGGATGTTCTATACACGCTTATGTTAAAAATCAGCTGGGTCCTTTGCATAAATTGATGTAGAAGGTCAACATTACGAATGGCATCGGTGGCCGGTGGCACGGGGAACGCATGGTAACTGGTATTTCCTCTCGCTGGCTACTAGCTAGTCAAATCACACCGCGCGGCCTGCTGCGAGGCGGCTAACCACTCGGGCCAGTCGCCGGTGAGACGCGAACCGGCGCGCGCCGTCTGCGCCAGACTGTCGCGCTCGTGACGTCAACTTGCAACGCGAAAAATCAATGGGTTCCCCTCTGTTACTAAGGTTAACCGCATACCGCATTTTTAAAAGAAAATGTGTCATATGCTAGTGAAGTGCTGAACGATTCGATGATCGGTCAAAATGACAAGTTAACGTTATATGCACCTCGCCATGTGAACGGTTTACTTTCATGTACCTACTTGTTTTCTTTTTGAGTGGTGTCATAATTTCAGTTCTAGGAAAACTGTGGTTCATTTTCTTATTTTATGTTTATTTTGTACCGTGAGCTCATTAAAATAAAAGAGTTACATCACTATGCGAACAATGAATTCTCACTTGTATATGAAAAGATTTTGAAATAAAACAAATAAATTAACAATTTATAAATTAACTTCTAGTAATTTCTATTGGTATGTTTAAACTTCCAACCAAAAGCCAGAAAGCCTATGTGTACTGTTACTTCATCTAGTCTGTAAAACAACTGAATAAACATTAAACAGTCTGCGGCATTACTTTAAAAGTAAAACTAGTGGTCGTGTACGTACACGCTCACCGTGGGGACTTCTCTGGAATTCATCCCGTTACTTCCTCTTTGTGGTTGAACGTGGTTCAATTGTTTATTTTAATGCGTGGGACAATATTTCACAAAGAATGCACCTGCGCAGAGGATGTTTACTCGGTCCACAATTTGACTGTTTTGTTAACATTACGTTAAGAATTGTAGCTCGGATAAATATATTGGTAACTGATACTTATCTGTGAAGATATATCAAAACGAAAGTTTAAATGCATTTTGATATAAACCCTCCGATTGCGTGCCAGGTGGTGATAAAATGTTACGTTCTGGCGGATTTGTTTCGCATGCTAACTATTCACTTTAAATTAAATCATAATTCACGTGTTATTTACTGTTATATTCTTTGCTATCAATGAAAATGCAAATAATTTTGACGCACTCTACATTTCCATTCTTATTAACAATCAACAAAACATTTCTGTATAAATTTCTTATAATCCTGTCATTGGCTTTTAGCCTTGTGTAATAACGTTGTATTGTAAGAGTTGGTTATTCAAGAGAGATCATAAATATTCAAGTAGGTACTATACCTAATTGAATTAACAGAATTGAATTAAATGGCGCTGCATTTTCCCGAGGTGCAAGGTCTCGTTCCTCGTGTCTTCTAGTACTATCTGCAACTAATATAGGTAAACAACATAAAGGTCACTCTTATATAAAATTACCTATTTGTTCCTATATAATATCTTTACAAATGATAATATGTATAATAACGAATACACTTTATAATATAGACAAATGTCGGGAACTCTACATTTTTCATAGGTACTCTATATGAAAAAATGTAGAGTTCCCAACATTTTATAATATATGCCAATTAAATATTCACTTTCTTGTAATACAACTGTAATTAGCTTTTGACATTGTGTCTTGACACGGCTAAGGTATGCTTTTTGGAGAGAATCATCAATATTCAATTTATATTACAATAATTATATTACAATTTATATTACAAAATTCAATTATTGAATTAACACAAGTAAAATGGCGCCGCATTTCCCAAGTAACAATGTCTCGCACGTCATGTCTTCTCACACTATCAGTAAACGTACTGACATATTGATCACTGCTAGATAACACCGTTATTGATAGAAATTTCTACTTCATTATTATGTTACACGTCTCTATAAATCATATTAATATGTCGGAGCGGATCTCAGTTATATGTAGAGTTAATTTAGGTGGGTAGAATGATATTTACTCAATAGTGAAGTCAGTTATTTAGACATTAGTAGAAATGTCAAACAAATTTCGTTATTTTAAAATAAAATTATAGTCTGTTGAACCTGCTCTTACTCGATCCAAATGACACGTTACCAACAGATTATATTATATAGTCATATTGTAGAGTTCAATAATAATGTTAGTCACGCATGTGCATTAAGTAAATCGTAGCGATATCTCTACGTCAATTTAATTTGACTTTAGTCTTTAGTTACTCGTAGTTAATTAGACTTTAGTCTTTCTGCAGGAACAACACCCAATTGTTGTGCGTTAACAGTTACCACATCGAGAATCGGCTTGCGGTTCGTGCTGTGCGTGATTCCGAAATATTTGGCAGTAATTGGGTTGTGATTGAGCGGATCTTGATTATCGCTAAACCTGCCTGGTATAGAATGGTCTACTAGCCAATGTTGGCGAGTGAAATCCGCTGGAAGCCGATGCAGTGTAACGGGTTATTCTCGTCGATGGATTTGTTGACGAGTCGAGAATCGTTGACCCCGCCGGTGAAGGCGAAACTTCAGCTCAAACTAGCGAACTATTTTGTTACGTTTTTGTCAACCTGCTCCTTAATCTGTAATTCCCAACAGCGTATTGGCCAGAAGTATTGGCAAGCATTTATCTAAAATATAAAACGCACATCATCATGATTTTAAAATATTACCTGACACGTTATAATAAATTTATGCAAATATCGTCTATGTACAATCTATCTACCAGTTTTTCAGATATTGTTTTGCCAATTAATACCTATACATAGCAACCATTGACTTGTTTATACTGACGTCCATTAACAAAACTTGCTGGTATTTATCGTGTTTTAAATATAACGTACTTTAATCTTTATAATTATGTCGACCTGTAGTGTAAAAATGCTCTTAATAACCTTACTTCGCTCTCAATTTCGGTGACATTACATAAATAGGGCTATTGTATGCTTAATGGCTGTGACCTACATACACCTGAATGCTCCGACACTAATTCGGGCTTAAGACCAACTACGTGACAGCTATTGTTACAATCAATAACACGTAACCAAAGAATGGGTTATGTCGCCCACAGAACAAACCTACGTAGCACAACATACGGACAAGTGACATTGATATAAGCATGTAATTGAAGATGCTGGTTTTACTTACTTTGGTATCTAGTTATGTACCGACTAAGTATAACAGCTGTACATACTTCGTCAAAACAGGTTTACTTACAGCTTTGTATTTTACTCATTATAACTTTACTAGGCAAAGTAATCGCATTGAAAGAAAATAAATTAAATTAAATTAAAACTCGGATCATGGATACGCTGTTCGTAGGAAAATTGTACCTTAACATTAAAATAAACTCTACATCTCAATACCATTGAATGAAATTTGTTTTCATAGACCCAGAACCCTGGGACGTGACTGTTAGTAATGTCTTACAATTATGTATTGCCCATGCCACCTGAGAAACTGGGAATGTTAGAGCATTATCAAAAAATAATTGATTTAAGAATTTAAAATTGTCACAATTAAGAACTGTTTACTCAGATACTTACTATTACCAAGTAACTTGTAAAGAAACATAATTTTTTAGCTGTTCCATCAGTGATGTTAAGATGGTCGGATTAAGACGTAAATTTTCATAGAAATTTGTCCACCTATTTTAGTACTACGGCTGAAAAACTTATCAATATCAATTCATTCGCCTCCATTGTGTCACGTACGAGTTTCCAAATGCGTTGTTTAGCTCCGAGTTAAATTGGTCTTCTACAAAATTAGCTGCTTTGTGCAATGAAAACGTACGGATTAATGAACACAGCTACGTACTGAGACTGTTTTAAAGTTCCCAGAAAATCTGGTTGTGGCTCTCTCCACCAAACATAACATAACCTAACGTTATACTTATATTAACTAGAGATTCTGTGAAGAGATATTACTATTTGTTTGTTTACTTGTGAATTAGTTGCGTTTGGAAATATCGCTTTGTGCCGCACCGAAAGTTCAAACTAGTCGTTTACGAGCCTTTAATGTATATTTGTGATGTGTTTAAGATAACTAATCATCACGCTTGCAAGCGATCTGACTACGTATCGGATTATTTCAATGGAAATATTAAGATTGTAAAACTTTTGTAGTGTTGGTGATTCGTTGAAATTGAATACACTCTTGCAGTTTGCTAGACTCCATGCGCGTTTCTTGAATATAATTAATTAATTTTGAAAACGTAATTAAAGATTACGTAATAATAGTTTATCGTTAATACTTTGGATTTGAATTATCCTGGACGGTCGAAAGTATGACGAAAATCTTTTTGTGACAAAACCGCACCGCAACAAACCGGTCTTAACTTAGCGGCGTATACAGGTGGTTCCTATAGAACAGGTTCCAAAAATTGTTGAAAAACTATAGAAGTCCAATAGAAATGCGGGGAATGAACTGATATTTGAGTGTCGAGATATAGCTGTAATGAAACTTCAGGATCAATAAGCCTAACATGAGAATAAAGCCATAATTGTGTCACCGTGCTTGTAGGCAAACTATAGATAAATTTAAAAATTAAATTAATTTATTCTTGTGATATAATTCAGAGTAATATAATACAAACTGAACACTGTTTCCAGCGTCTTATTATCCACCTTTATTAATGTAAATGTTTTTTTCTTGTTATTTACTAAGTAGGTAGTATCATTTCTTTCAAGGCTTCTACATCGTAGGCGTTAAGTTCATTACATTGAAATAGTGTTAAATTTGTCTGAAGGTAACGCAAATGAATAAAACGTGTAATGTCAAAAAGCGAATAACATCCCGCCAGACGTCGTAAACGTAAATAATACTAACGCACCGTGTTTATTGTTGAGGCGAGCCTGATGAAATCGAAATTGAGGTTAGAAGCCACGGCTAATACTGTAGGCTTTGTGCTTTGTGTGTGTTAAATAATAAAAATAATATAATATAAACAAACAATACTAAAGATATATAGGTACCTAAGTACAACAGCGGTCTTATCACTAACTAGCGATCTCTTCCAGACAACCTTTGATTCCGTCATCAGATCCTGACTTGATGGCAGTGGGATCACCATGGAAGTACATTCTTTCAAATAAAAAAATAATAATCGAAATCGGTCCACAATTGACGGAGAAATCGGTGAACATACATAAAAAAAATACAGTCGAACATAGAACCTCCTCCTTTTTTGAAGTCGGTTAAAAACAAGCAAGCAATAAATGTTATCCTCTTCTGCTTTTTGGGTAACAAAACGCTTATTAATAGAATTAAGAAGGTATTTTGTTTAGGAGGAAATATATTGAAATATTACGGTAGGTAGGTATATTAATTGCATAAAAGTAAATTTTTACGCATAACAACTGCGTATACACTGCGTACATAGAATAGAATATAGTACATAATTATATACTGCCTATGACTATGACGGTCCAGGTCACGCACAGGCGTTCGTATGTGATGAAAGTCTCTTGCTCTGCAATGTGCTGCGAATGCACAGACTAAAAAAAAAACATTCCATAGCATAGCATATCTACTATACCAAGCGCAAAATATATTGAAGATTGTAGAAATTAAAATTAGATAAAACAAACAGTATTTGCGAAACTCTGTTTATAGATAGGCACGTCATAAGGTAACGAGAAAGATAAAAAACATTTATGCAAAACAGAAGAAAACCCGGCACTTACTGCATCCCCTACGAAAGTTGATATGTATTGGAAAGTGAAGGATTGATTTGTAATTCGTTATTAGCCAAGCTTACCTGGTAATTTACTTGTCGCACGGTGAAAGCACTCTGCTTCGGATGTGACGATTAAATTATTAGCCACTTGGCGTTTAATTCATTTTGGATCTGCGCTCTAAAAATTCGATCTTAAAATGCTACCTTTAAACACCTATATTGCTAACTAAGTAGGATTTATTCTCTCTTTCTTCTCTTTTCTTTCTTATCCGCATCTTATTTTATAACGCGCAGACACAGACAGGTGACCTGATGGTAAGTGATCACCGTCGACCATCGTCCATGGACTATGCCAACACCAGAGGCGTCACCAACGCGGTAATAATAATATATTTAATAATATACTTTATCTAACTGGTGTAATATTAAACAATGAAATAATATAATTTACCGCTTTAAATATAGCTAAAGTTTCACTTCGTGATAATGAGAATACTTTATAAGTTTTTAGTTGGGAAAATTAACAGAACCAGTTTCACAATAGACGTTAAGCCTTTACTGGTCCTAAGGATTTTATGCTTTAACCTTAAATTCTAAATTGGAAATAGAAACGTGTTGAATCGTTTAGTGTTAGTAGTCGTAACTGTTCTGGAAGGTACCGTTTCTTCAACGTGGCCTTATCGGAAGCTGGTGAATACATAAATATATCAACAGAAAAGAAATGCTGTTCTTCAAGTTGTTTCGCCTATTTAAATAAAACATATTTAACACATTTTAAACAAATGCTATAAATATTTACAGCTACGGATAAAATATATAGATTCAATAAATAAGTACGTATATTTATTGAATCGGGGAATATTGATAGGTTCAGAAATTCCATAATTATGTATGAATAAAAACAAAATTGTACACTTTTTAACTTCATAAAGATAGACCGTAAAGGTAAAGGTATAAGTGATGGTATACATATATGGTTTGTGGTAAAATGGTTTTATCAAAAGTGTAACACAGGTAACTAAAACTTGAAATGATCAGAACTGTATTAAAAATTATCGGAACTGAATTTCCTTCGGACTCGCCAGAAGGGATAGCCAAGTACCTATTTAAATTAAAAAGAACCCTTCGTTTTATTACATATGTTTTAGAGGACAACATGCAAATTAATGTTAATTTAAAAAGTAGTCTTTTAGGCTTGGGGTGAATGTTGAACGTTCATACAATTTAATATATTTCCTACTTTGTTACTGCTATTGAATAAATAAGCTGCGGACACTGAATAGAGTCATGCCCGTAAATTAAATGATTGCACTAGCTGTGCCCCTCAAATATTAACGATGTTGAATAGCGCACTGAACTCTCTTTTTTCTTTTCCGTGAACAGTATTACAGAGTCAGCGTACCACAGGTTATTTTCATTAAAACGGTACCACCGTAACTAACATTACATAATAGTACAATTTTCTCAATGACTAGCACGTAGCTTGGGGTACAATAGGTTTTTGCTAATTGGAATTGTTAAAAATCTAACAACAACAATTGCTGGGTTATATGTACAATTGTACATACATTCATTTATTTGGGTGTTAAGTCCAATGACTGATTTGTATTGAATGTGTATTCAATAAAATCGTATTTCTTTCCCTTCGTGTTCTTTCCCTTAGTACCCACACTCGAAAATTACACACAGACGAACCGACAAAAAATCTAAAAATCATTGTTTTGGGTTCTATTGCGCTCTAGCAATAGTTTTCTCATAGATATAATTATCTTCCATGTACAGACTTATTTTTCGAACGTGATAAAAACAAAAGGGTTTCCTTAACACTTTTAATTAGAATTAAAATAGGAATAACAGTGTCTGTAATGCCGATTATAACACTGTCCCCACTCGATAGACTTTTAGGGGAGATATTTATCGATGTTCACATTTATAGCCATGTTTTTTAAAGGTCATATGACGTGCCTTCGTTATACCAGTAATACATTGAATATTAATTTGTATTTAAATTGAGTCAAGAACGAATCGATCTCACATTGTACTACGCAAACACATCACAATTAGTCAAACACTTATCATTACATATTTAAATTGTCTTTAGTATATAAATTCGTTTTGAGAACGGATTAATTTATCATCCTTTAAAATGAAATATTTATTAAAATCGAAATTATAAATAATTAAAAAAATATTTGTGTTTTCGTAGTATTGATGACTTTTTTATTCAACAGATCAATCAAAAAATTTTCACAATCGATCAAATTTTGTTTGACGAAATTTGTTATTTCTAAGAACGTCGCCTCGTCAGCGTCGGTTGGACAGTAGTAGAAATACAAAAAAGAGAGAAAGCTTGTTATCAGAGACATTTTATAGGAACAGGCCTATAAAGGACTGGTTAGATGGAATTTGCTAGTGTCTGTTGTTTTTGTACGAAACTACAAAAAAATTTGCATGATCAGTTATTTGTGTGCAACGTGTAGGGGCCACGCCTCATCGAGCGCGCGTAACCGGCGGGAACGCATTACGACTCTATAATTTGAAGTTACGTTACGTGACTTCAATAATTATTTTACTTTCGATCGGTCTCAAAATCAGTCATTTAAATGCGGTCGTGGTTTTTTAATTGCAGCTGTGAAATTTGAATTGGAATGTGTTTAGCAGTAGAGACTTCTCTTTTTTAACGGGTCACTGCGGGGCGCAGTTCCTATGTAATTTGGGAGGCCTAGATGTAAGTGAGTTTACTTCGCTCCAGTGTAGATCAGGTGCTTTATGTTTTTTTGTCTCAGTTCAAGTATAAAACTTACGTTACTACATTCTTTAACAGTAATAAAATGTTCTGCTATGAACAGTTGTATGATACAGGTTTACAAATTCGTTGCGCACTCTGATCAACACCAATAGAAAATCAAATAGAATGTTAGCGACGAGGTAAACCGTACTTTTGCTGCTACATATCGAGCAGTAAAAACTTTAATCAGAGAACAGACCGATTTCTGACGCTTTTACCGCACTTTTACTTTTTTGTTGTATTAGATTGAACTGATTTTCAATAAAGTGACGTAGTCGTAATATGACTGGTATTAGAAAATTGATTTGCTATTCGTATACCTAATATGCTTTTATAGTAAATAGATAAAGCTTCGTTGTTTTTCGCTTCAACGGATCATTCATTTCATTCAATAGATAATATAGGTACATACTCTAAAGATAATGAAATCTAAATAATTTCTAAGGTTCGTTTTTACAACCTTTTATACTTGCAATGTTTGTATGTATGTTCTAGTCAAACTTGATGGATTTGCATTTGCATATTGCATTAACAAGCATGATCGGTCACTACGCTGAGAAATAGTTCCATACAAGGGAACTCACTACAAAGGGAAGTTAAAAGTGTGCCTTTAACTTTCAAATGTTAATTTAATCATTATTTTATTAGAACCGATCGCTTCTATCAAGGGTAATTAGAATTTTAAACAATGTTACTATCAAACAAACGGCATCCGATATCGTCGCGTTCGGAGATGCTAGCTAAACTCGTTACAAATAAGTTCATAAAGTCGTGCTTGCTCTAAATGAGTCTAAATTGATCAATATTATCGTCCCTCTAACATATCAGCTGCTGCAGTAATCCATCAATTTAGCACGTCGTCAATGTACCGGATGTCAATCGGCGGCCGCTTCTTCTCATTCAATAGGGACGGTCTGGACTTCGTGATAACAAATAATAATAGTAGTTTATCAGCTGGGTATAATATACACCTCTTAGTTAACTGATGTTAACATTAGTACTTATATGTTGAAGCCAAACGAAAATAAATTAAAATAGATAGAGAACTCAGATAAAATATTTAGCATCTGATTTGTACCCATGATCAAAGCTGTGGAATTAATTATTATTGATAAAATGCTTTGTAACAATCAAATTATAATAATCAGCACGCCCACACTGTTATAGAATAGCATAAATGATTACTTATCAAAGGAAGGCGGTTAGAACATTACATAACAAATTACATCTCAACCATGCAAATGACACTGTGGGTGGTCGGCACTTCGGCAGCTGTAAATGTTTCGAATATATTTTAGCTACTATTTTAAGAATGTATCTCTAGTTCCTATTATAAATATAAACTTCTGTTTTTTAATTGGGGTTATTTGAGAACAACATCGATTGATTGTTATTCGTATTTACAAATTATACCCCGTAGCCTTGTTGGTAGTAAGCAGACTGATAAGCGAGGGATCCCGGGTTTGATTCCCGGTCGGACTCACATTTATGGAATAGATAAATGTTTATTCTCGGGGCATGGATATTAGTGGTGTGATATTTGTGTTGTCCACACTATCCGCGACAAGGAAGCGAAAATTTTATTTACTTATTTATTGTATCTTATTTAGTCGTAAGAAATGTCGTGAAAATTAACTTGCGCGGATTAATACAATATAGTTCAGGACGTTCTCCCTAAAAGTTAACTAAACTGCATCTTGGAAACTCGCCAACACAGTCCAGTGATGTTTTGTTTATTACGAAAATTCCGCCAAACTGTTGCAATAGCGCCCTCATTTTGAACCATATCATGTGTTTACCATGCAAGTCACATTATGATTGAACTCGAAATAACTTTATATTGAATAGGTGTTTGTGGTTGATATTATTGTTATATTTGTATTAAATTGTCGGTTACGACTTTGAAATCGTAACGGAAATGTATCATTAAAGACATTGAAGTTATTTGTTTGGATGATCGCTGTTGTTGCCAGTACTAGTATACCAGCTAACAGGTACTTACGTAATAAAATTTGCCGAAGGTTAAATTGTTATTAAAACGGCGCATCCGTTGTTCAAACTGAGTTTCTAGGAATTCATTTTTACTTAAATAAAGCAATTCGGTATGAACGACGGAACGCACTAAATGCAACAAAAAGCAACCCACTCGTTGATTTATTAAGATTGAAGCGTTGACTAACCGTTAGTTACATTTTTATGACTTTTCATTTAAAATATTGGCCACGCAGACCAAATCAAAGGGATGTCTGTAGGAACTGTAAGGAGTGAGCAACTTTTTTATTTATTTATTTATTTAAACTTTATTGATCACAATAACTTTTTCTTGGTAATGCACATTTAGAAAATGTTTACAGAGCAGTCTCAAAATAGCAGAACAATATTTACAATATTTATTCATGAATTAAATAAATAAAGCAGATTATATAAATAAATAACGCTACACATTCATAGCCAACAATAGGACTCCTATTCTCACCTGTGTCGATGGTGCCATGGATACACAAAGACAAAAACAAACACTAAAACCGAGAACAAAAAATGATACATATCCAAATTTCCGCGTCGCTGGAAATCGAACCCAGGACCATTCAAACGACAGTCCGGCATGGTAGCCCTTGGGTCGCCATTCGTAATTGTTTTGAAACAGGTCTTTGCTAGACTATAATTTTACCTATAGAGGAGAATACATAAAACCTTTGACCTTAGTGTATTATCGTTAATTGGATATGAGTAATTTATCTATCAGATCTTATCTCTTTTAAATCTGGGTTTCTCCTATAATTTAAAAGCTTTTCTCGAAAATCTTTTACCTAACTAAAATTTCAGGATTATCTCCCGAAGTTGGTGCCCATTTAGGTTTCAATTCTAAGTATTCTATTGAACTTGGCTCCAATTTTCATGTTTTGATACGATAAGTCTTACTTTACATAAAACAATACAGTCATTGCACTTCATTACCATAACTTGGCGCTACGAGGTAATTAAAAAACATAGGTAGGTATGTAATATGTATACTCTGTATGAATGTTCTCTGTAATTCAGTAACACTAACAAGTCAGAAGATCGATACACTTCTCAGAATAAGCTTTGATTTATACATAGTCAATATAACGACCGGATTGTATTAGAACTTTGTAACAAACAATACGATTGAGTGGTTACAAGTTTGTTTCTAGTTACATTGATTTCATTTCGTACTAAATTCATACAATGTTTAGACATTGGACACTAAACGTGACCAATTTATTTAACAATCATTACTATACAGTTCTTCTAGGAAGTTTAACTGTCAACAAATTCAGAATACATTACGCCATATTTAACCTAACATTAATACAAGTTTGTTATAACCGACAAAGTCAAATCGGTTTATCATGTAATCATTTTATTTGGTATTCTCCATTGTTTCCACTATGCCATATTAGTCGCAACGCATCACTGAGCTTTCTGTCCTATTAACCAACCAACCTAAAGACGGGAATCATAATTATCATAATGTATACGAGAACTTGCTATTCAGGTTGTGGATCTGGCAATGTAGTCTTAGTTGTGGTTCAGCGCAGGCCCCATCCGCTTTGAAATCGGTCATCCGTAGAGTCGTATAGGTGAGTTTATAACTATTGTATGTGAAGCAATAAGTTCTTGAATAGTGCCTTACTACGTGGACTCGTTGTCTCTTGTGTGATTGGTGATGTAGTCAATAATCTTTAGTTAAATTTGAATAATGTGTTATAGACAAGAGTCTATGACCATAATTATAAGTGTCAGTTAAAGTCAGTGATCTAATCGTGATCATATTAATATACGTCTATGCCGTACAACGACAAAATTAAAACTATAAACGTGACGTTATTCTATGAACGATCTTTTAAGTCAGGTATATGTTCGAATCATTAATTCTATTAGGTACCTATCCGTAAATATTCTTAATGATTGAATGCAAAAGATTTTCTTCATAGAAGAAGTTAAATTGAGGTCCTGATCTTCCTTTCCGCTTTTGTTCTTAAAAATACTACGCCACACGGCCATAGAGGTTTCATATTTACTTTCTTCTCCTTATAGTCTTTTATCCGACAAACTAACAGACAGTTAATTCGTGTCGTTAATGTCGCCATACATGTGGTTATAAAATAGTTATGCTTACGTAAGATCATCTGAATATGATATTGTCAGCGTTATTTGTTCAACTCGTGGTTTCTTTCAATAGCCACATTAATAGATGCCATGTGGTCTGTAGTCGCAGCCAACCATCCAAGAATGCTGGCAGGTACCTGATGTAAGGACTCACCTGCTTGAGCTATTTTTGTCGATGCGGTAGCATAAGTAGTCATTGTATTAGGTACATAAGTAATAACGACCGCAACCGTAAGTTGACGTACCTACTTATTAATATCTCTGCTGATATAAAATTACGAATGAATAAAATTATAATTCGCTTGTTTTAATCTCTATTAATAAAGATATTCAAGTATTTGACTTTAACTATTTCATCTCCTTGGTGGCTATATTTATTTACGCTTAGCAGTATGTAAATACAAAATTTATCAGTCATTAAAAGGTCAAGTTTGAACGGGGTTTCCTTGAGATACGGCTTCGAATTTGAAATGTGTTTAGGAATATTATCGTTAATTTTGAAAATCAGGAATTTTCATTTAGGCTTTTCGGTAAGTTGTCCGTGAATATACCTATTATTTGATATATTATCAACTAATAAGAATCTCAAAAAATGGTATTCTTTGAATCTGAAATTATTGTTAAGGGGTACTATACCTATACATAATAATATATGTAAATTATTATCTGAAGTAAGATTTCAAATAAACAGATTCACTTATACCAATTACTAGAGCACGAAATCACTACCAGATAATAATTTCAAGTCGTTGCAATATTTATTTTACTTAACACGATTAAGTAACGCTAATATAATTTTAGAGTCTATTACCAAGAATACCCAGTTAGAGACCGAGTCAAGTCAAGGTGTGTTACTTTCGAGGAGTGGGGGATTAACAAGGCGGCGCGAATTGACGTCGGGCTTTGAGTCGATTGCAAATTATGTTTACCTCAGACAACGTAAACAGTACACCTACGCAGTAGCAGGTCGCAATCTCGTAATGTGTGAAATGTGGTCTCAATGTCAAACCGTAGAGAAAACACAGCGTATTGGATTCTACTTCGCTTGAATTTCAATTGGATTTAATTCCGGACGAAGTTGGATTCTAACGCGAATCTCTAATTTAACATACATACGAATAAAGGCGTATTAGAAATAAATTAACGATTCGTCTGGTGAAGGAATTATTGCCATGAAGCCTGCGTAACCCAAAGCTGTCTATAATGTTCATTGTTCAGGTGTGTGAAGTTTGGCAATCTCACTTGACCTTCGCCTTTTACGTTATCAGGGGATATCCGAGCCATTAATGGGAGAGATGGGGTTTCTTGGGATGATGAAGATAAATTGTACAGTCTAAAGGTAACCCAAAAAGCCTAAGGACCATCTTATAGGTAGTGGTCACCATGCATCGGCTGATTAATTGCCAATGCAATGCCGGCCATAAAGCAGACTCTTTTTACACCTTACATATTATGTAGATTTTAGCGCAGAATAGTACAATTATGAAACATGTTATGTCACTTTGTAAACCAGAACTGTACATGAATATGGTATTATTTAATACTTTAACTTTATATCACTGCATGAAGTCATTGTTTTTATGTCCCGAAAACCAAAACTAATAACAGCTTACGTAATGGTTACTTGTAGCAGTCATAAGCACATTGTCGCAGTGAATGGCATAGTGTCATGTGAAATGTGTTGTTTTTTATTGCTCGTATTATTTACCAGTTTCTATTCAAATGAGTTTGATTGATTGCAAATATTGTATTATGACTAGTATATGTTTAGTTCTTTGATCGGTTGCTCACTTTCACTGGGTGAGTCTAGGTGGTATTAGCCACCGTGATACAGCAAAGCCTTAGCAATGTAATGCAAATTCAATGGTTTGCGGTTACAATTTTTCTTGGAGTGTTAATATAAATTAATAAATGAATTAATATACATTAGAAACAATTGTGTGCTATGGACTTTTAAATTACTTTAAAATTTTATATAAAGAGGTGCTTATAATGAGAAGTGTGTTCTTGGATTATGCATGTCATTCTTCCAGTAACACAACAAGCTTAAAATAAAGTAAGTAGAAATGAATCCAAAGTTATTCTTACAAAAAATTGTTAATTTTCATATAATAATGTCCTTAGCTTACTTGATATAACTATTGTTACAAACTACGCACTGAGCTTTAAATATCAGATCGCGCTAGTGGCAAATGTAACATAATTAGATATCGCTCTGCCTCTAAGCAGATACCTATAGTCCTATATCGAAGTCATTTATCTTCATGAACTAAATATACTTCACAACACTAGAGCAGCGGTGTTTAAAATATCGCCTGAAAGGACACGAGATCGTCTAAGTTATTTAACCCTGAAAGCATTGCCCACGAAAATAGCTACAAAACTGGGAAAGTGGTAATATTTGCGTATGTTTTCGAGTGACTAATACGAATTATTACGGTTATTCAAAGCTCGACATAAGCTGGTTGCCATTATGAACATATATTACTCATGTTATGCACTACTATATGTACTTTGTAATCGCTTTCATGAGATGAGTTGCGTTGGCCAAGCAAAATGAAAGTTAAGTGAAATTACCTACTGCGTGTATGGTTGTTATATTTTTTACTAGGATCATATTTAATAATAGTTTATTAATGTTATACAGTCATACAGTATATGTTTTCATAAAGACTGCTAATGATTTAAATTTTCTTTAAATTTCTGTGGTTAGACATTAAGTTAAACGTAACCGAAACAAGTAAAAAAAGTTTAAAATTTTACGCTTGAATTTAGGAGGGTGGTATTTAGCCCGGACGGTAAAACCCCTACCACCTTGCATGAGTAGAGATTAAACTGAGTGGTAACAGGAAAGGTTGGAAGTTGCATGAAACTTCTTATTACTATTATTTTTATAAAGCTTTATAACGTACATCATACATCTACTTTTATTATATAAATATTAAGAGTCGGTTATTCTGCAATATATTTAACTTCGTTCGTAACTTGACAAGCAGCGCTACCTATCGTATCATCGTGGATAATAAACTTTAATCTGAACGAAATAAATTGTATTAAGTAGGTATAGTAAAATCTCAATCAATCCGGTATATAGACGCAGCAGCAGTGAAACAAAACATATTATTATGAGGAAGTTTAATAAAATTATTTAATGAATAAAAACTGACTATAAAGCTCATAGTCGTAAGCAACACTACGATACCGGCCCGGCACCTTTCACAAAACAGAATTAGTATCGCTTTAAAATTTTGAAACAAAACAGGTTTTTCGCTGATTACATCTACCATTTTGTAATAACTTTGCAATTTGAACTTGACGTGTTGAATTCATTGCATTTTTGGCCAATAACTCTCGGCATTAGCAACAAGCAAACAAGTTTTGCACCTAGGACTCAGTAGCCTCTACAGTTTGAAACTAAAACTGAAATTGTGACACCAAATTCAAATACATTCGCTACACAGAATCATGAGTGAACAATCATGAGTGAATCATGAGTGACTGAAAACCAAAAGTTCCTTTTAATAAAAATCATAAGTGTCTAAAGACTAATGACTCACTAAGTGTTTAAAATGACCAAATATATATATTACGTAATACATAGTTCCTGATACGTGTAATTTACAAATAGAAGTAAATTTATATTTACAATGCCTTAAATTTAATGAAGCTGTGGAAGATGGGGGCGCACGGATCTAAAGAAAAACTTTACAGAGCTAATTCTGAGAAGTATCCGTCTAAATTACCAGTTCCGAGTGAGAAAAAATATAAATTGACGGTGAACCGAGAGAGATTTGGATCGTTCGGAAATAGAGGTGAGTTTACAAGTCTGTACTTTAAAAGCCTGTCTATTGTGTGTTCATGTTTAGTACAATTATATAAAATTGACTATTACACTGTGTAAATACCGTTGTTATAATAATAATAAATTATCTACCTTTTACCATAAATGTTTAGCATAATAGTGATTTGAACGAATTTTCTACTGCACGGGGAACGGGCTCAAATTCTGCACAGACATCTTTATTTTTCAAATGATATGCATAATCTTATATATCATTTATTATTATGACTTGCTTCGATGAGGAAACCTGCACAGATTGATTTTAGATTTATTAAGAGAAATTAAAACGAGATTTAATGAGTTACGGAATGAGAAATTACGGACATTATTCCCAATTTTTAGAGACTTTCAATAATGTAAGATTTAAAACAAAAACTATTTGAAGTATAAGTCATAAGCGTCTTATAACAATGAGTTGAATATACTCGTAACAATGAGTTGGATATAACTGTATTTTTCCCATTGAATTGGAATATTACTTAAAGTTTCGTAACTGTTCATTCCACCGGAACAGACTTAAAATAGGTACGATTTTTACCAATCTGCTTTTATAAATAAAATGAATCGATTTTCTTGTCACGTGGGTAGATATGAAGTTATTAAAACCGAATGACAGTTATAAGGAAACGGAAGTTTTTACTGCGCCAGAGTAATAAAAATACCCGGGATAAATACATGCATGTGATCCGTAAGTTCCTCAAAGAAACCTTGATAAAACTGAAATCTTTATAACGAAATAGTAAATTAGCTTTTGCTTCGCTTCAAGAAACTAATTCCCTAAGTTTGCAAAGATTTATTTCCTACTAGTTTATGCCCGTGCTTTTGCCCGTGTAGGAGTCGGAAAACGACAAAGTATCGGTACTGTTAAAATTATTCCAAAAGAGAGAAGAACGTATTTCCGGGATCTAAACTATTCTAGGTCCTTTTTAGGGTCCCAAATTACCCACTCAGATGTGCATGGGCGTCGAGGAGCACTTACCGTCATGGTTCGATTGTTTCTTTGTGAAAAATTTGTTAACTTAAGTTTTTAATGGTTTTATCAGATGATTGTCGCAAAACATTGCGTGTTATGAATTTTTTCATGGCACATTTTTTCGCCCCAGCCTGTTGTTATTAAACTGTATTCATTCTCACGATAAAACTTTCTTTCATTCATAATGGCTCATTCAATCGTTATTTGAATATCAGCGAATTATAATTATGAAGACTGATTTTTGCTACAACGTTTATTGTTGCGATATGAAACCAATAAAAATGGAAAATATTACGTGAAAGTTATGTCAATCATTTTATGTCATAACTCATACTATTAGTTGACCCGCCCTCGTTTCGCTTCGTGTAACTTGGTCTTCAGTCTTCACGTTTACAAATGTTAAATATTTTCCCATTTTTGCAACATTTTTCATTGATGCTCCGCTGCTATTCGTCGAAGAATGATGTTATACATCCTACATCGATAAATTGAATAAAAGCCTTCCTTCCTCGATAAATTGAATAAAAGCGATAAGCTCGCTCAAACAAACAAACTCTTCAACTTTATAATATTAGCACACCTAACAAAAATTATATACCTACTATTTTACGCTGTGATATTATTCTAGATTTGTATCAATAACAGCTTTTAATACCCATCTATCGTAATCGTAAATAGATGGTGTCTTTAGTAAGTAGAAATATATTGGCAACTTACGCCATTAAAAATTATACTTGAAATTAGGATGTTCCTAAGTTCCTCCTACCATCTGTAAATTGAGTACAGTTTTCAGTCGTTTGTTTTCCTTGTAAATATAGAACGAGTAAATAAACAATGGTATGGTTGGTTGCATTGCGTGAAATTTATTATTTTCTTTTACGATATTTATTTTGAGTCAGCTTGTCATAAATTTACAATTACTTACCTAATATGCTGAAATGAATATAGTAGGTATTATGTATTGATTTAGTAATAAGAAGTTACTCATTACAGTTAGTTACACATTTACATAAAATAATTATATCTTTAACAATAATATTCTTAATTATGCAGTAATTAAACAAGTACATTATTATGAGGACTATTCCAAAACCCAAAATATTATTAAATTTTCTATCTGTATTATAAAGATTCGTCTGTAAATAAATACAACAAACACAAAAGGACAAGAAATGTCTTATAAAATTCTCATAACAGTTACGGCCAATATTTATTATGTAGAGTCCAATAAATCTTTAATTTTTTATCATTAAAATATTTTTATCACATTTTGAAACCTGAAAACCTGAAACCCAAAACCCCATGTTTGTTTAGAGACTATATAAACTATAGATCAGAGAGAGAAGTGTCTATTCCGTGACATAAACAACACTGCATCAAGTAGGTAGTTATTATTAAAAAGTACCGTCATGTAACGTTTTCTTAGTTAAATCATTGTTACACAACAGTGACGCAGCAGACCAATAAGTAATTGGATCAAAACGATGCACAATCACTGGTTGAAGAGCGCGGAGGAAACGTCAAAGGTAGCCGAACTACTGACATCCTTACTTCTAAGGTTTCGCAACAGACCAGAAATACCTACACTGACGCACAAACGATATAGCATAGGCATAGTTGAGATGTTTAGTTTCCAAGAAATTATATCTGTATCGCAATAAAATTAATAGTAAGTAGTGTTTACATTGTAATATTCTGCAACGGGGATCTTTACTCGTACATACACACGCACACACACATACACACAATTTTTCATTAATTAGAATAATATACAGTTGTCCATTAAATCTACGATAACGAAGAGCGGGCTCCCCTAACACATACATGCATTCACCTGGTCCCCCCACTCACTGTGTGTTAGTACGTAGGTATTTTAGATTTGACCACATAAATGAATTTAAATTTAAAATGACTTTCATTTAATAGACTTTGATATCGTTGTCGATGTTAAAGCATCTTGGAATTATCGATCTGTCTGCGCTGTCTGGTTGTTGTCCGTGTGAGTGAACAGAATTATTTAATAGGTAACTGGTTCAATTACTTGGCAGGTCGTTAGTTCATGATGTATTTTATATTAAGGTTGTTGTTACATTTGTCTATATATTTATAAGTCGACCAGTCATGCAATTTACTTACAATTTTCCTCTCAATTATGTTAAAAAACGAAGACGCTTGTTGTCTTCAGGGTCATCAGCTCAACGTAAAATAACGCCAGTTACTTGTACGTATATTAAATGATAATAAACAGTTTAGTTTAATAGGAAGACTTTTATTAATTATTAATTATCGAATTATCAGTTGTATTTTATTTGATCTGTGTGATTAAGTTATTATTTTTATCAATCACGATCATTTCGTGATACAGCAAAAAAATCAAACCGGAAAAATAATATACACTTCCATCTTATTATTTTTTACCCAAACCATAATTATAAAACCAAAAACTTTGTAAACAGAAAGGTCTTATTTTCAGTTTTACAAAGCCAATGTAATGCTTACAAAGCTATTTAATGGGCCATGCTAAGCTTACTTGGCAGCGAGTACGTTACTCACGGGTAATTTCTTCTGTTCCAGGAAATGGTAAGAAGAGGGATAACTTCCCGACGCCTACTACCCCCGTCCGGCCCGTCACCACCCCGCCGCAACCCCCGCCTGCTCAGGGTGAGTCATCGTTTTTATACTATACAATCTATATTTTGAGTCACTACGCGATGTGTATGCGTAACTGAATTTATAGTTATAGAGTCGCACTGAGTTAAGTAATTACGTGTGCTTAGTCTTTTCGGAGAAACCATGTTTCAGTAAGTTACGGTAGGTATCTATATTGTACCTAACACAATCAATTGTTTTGTGAGGACAATCTTAATTGGACATACATTGCTGCATCTCTACGAGTCATATAACACGTTCCTGTATAAGTAGTTATGTTTATTGAAATTTAAAATGAGCAGTAGGAAATTGAAATTGGCAACAGACATCAAAGCCACTGTAATTACCTACTTATAAATATTTATCAAGGCCATAAACGTTAACCAACGGTAATTTTTGCGATTAACTAACTCATTGACAACGCTTCGATCCTTGAAAGTTTACGGTTTGCTGGTATTGGAAATTCTATTAATCAATAGAACAATTTTATCGATAAAAACTATTGTAGAACTAATAAACTTACTATAATTTTACGAATAAAATTTCATGTACCTAATCTTCTTACCATTTACCATAATTATACCATTTACCATATGCCTACATACTCGTACTTTAAACACAAAATAAATAATGTATGATTAATAGTTTATCCGTTTTATAAATTATTTTGCCTACAAGGTTAATAATCCCTTGGTGCCAACTGCCAACCCCCGTTTCAGAAGTCCTTAACCCTCAAGTACCTATACAATAGATTGCGACGCGTAGTTCTCGTAGGCCAGGATAATTATTATCAAAGGAAAACGATCTGGTTGTTTGTCGATTATTCAAAATTCAAAATTTTTGAATATCACATTTTAAAAAATAACGATTTGTTCGACTTTAATAATTTAACAACATAAAATTTCCCGGTCAGCTCATTTAAAATATTGTATGTATAAATCCATTACAAGTATTTATTGATGGCTGTGGCTATTAGCATTAGGGTGAATGTACTTAAATCCAACTTCACGAGAATTCCATTGTATAGGTACTACAAATTTTATGAAATCACTCGCACGTTTCGGCGAAACTCATGCGAATCACCCACTAAACCGCGGTTAATAATTAAATTGTGTTGTGTGGTATTACGTGGTCATTAAAATTAACTGATATCATTTGCAACTATCTCTTTAATCGAAAATTAGATACGTGTCATAATTACAGCATAATTTTGGAATAAAAATAAAGGGAAAAAAACTATACGCATGTTTGGATTTTTATCTCGCTGAATGAATTCATTTTGCTAGTATCAGCTTTCCCGGGCTCATTTTTATCTTTTTATTATCAACTCACACGAGCTAACAGACGTCTGCATGCGCGGTTTCGTAACGTGTTACGCAATTCTTCTTCGTTGCTAGAGACAATGGGGCATGTACTAAAGTTGTCCTTTCAAAAGTATGTCAAATAGTAACTAGTTCGATAAACAGCGATGCAAATTAGTTGAGAGAAACAAGTTCGGATGTAGTACTAGTTTGCTAGTAAAATTCTCCAGCACAATTTTGCTGGTTACAAATGTTACAATCCGTTAGGCTCCCATAGGGATGCCCGTCAATAAAGTCCTCTTTATTTATAGCCATACCTACTTTATGGTGTTCATTTTGGGTTGGTGGAGAGCTGGCTACCTTGGCCAACCTAGGCGTTAACATATGACGCACGAAGTCTCTGACATATCTTAACGAGTGTACATGTACAATTAACGAGTAGTGATAAAAACTGGGGCCGAGAAACATCGTGACAGCATCTTGATACGATTGACCCAAGTCGCGGCTTCGGGCTATGTACGATTGACCTCACGTTATGGGATTATCGATTGATTAGTAATTGCTAATTATACCATCTCTTTGGACAAAACAGAATACCCACATCTATGATCTAATTTAATGTTACATTGTTATAATACAGCGGTACTTTCTCTGTACTTAATTGATTTGAAGAGTATAATATTACTTTGTTAATTTTTTTGTTTACTTTCGTGCCGAGATGCCGTGTGATGAGTACGAGCTTGCCGCCTTAAGATGTTTATCTTTATTATCAACAAGATTAAAACTGCTTATTTTAACTCAATCTAATAGTGTAATGTATAAATTTAACCAAGTTAAGTAGACACACAAATATGTACTTATAGGTTAAGCGTAAATTGTTTACGTTTGACATGAGGTAAATGTAGAATCCTTTATTGGAACGAAGTTCCTTACGGCAGGCTTGGAGGGGATAGGTTTTGCTACGGCGACCGAACTGAAAAATATATGATAGTAAAACCGTAAGGAAGAATGCGTGGAATAATGAGACGTGCGCATGCGCGACAGTCGCATACACAAGCGAGTAGTGTATATTACCTTTCTCTTTCTCCCTGTTTCATTTCGTTCGCCGTTGCCTTAATTAGTTTTCATATCATATAATTTCATAAACTAATAATATAATATAGTAATATAAAATAATAATATAGTAAATAAATATAGTAAAAGAAAATGCCAAGTGAAAGTGACAGTGCTAATAGTGGGAAATTATTACTATATTTATTCAGTGCAAAAGAATTAAATACGTAAGTATTAGTTTATTCTTTATTAATAAATATATATTTATATTATAAATATAATATATTTTACATTGGTTATGTAAGTGGAGTTTGCGAGATCTGTCAGAAAACGGAGAATATGATTATGTTGAGTTCCCGCGGAAAAAGTTATGAAAGTTGTCTTTATGTCGCGGAGTCTCTTAAAGTTGTTGATGAAGTTATAATAAAATGTGATATCGCGGATAGAGCGAGTGGTTAAAACGTTTAAATCAATATTGAGAATCGCTGAATAAACCCACAACGGAGGTTATGTGAAGAATACCTACTTTCATGAAAATACATGCTAAACAGAGTAGAATCGACTGAAAAACCATACAAACACCCACACCCGACCTACCTGACGCCGATATCAGAAGCTGGGATAAAGAATCCGTAAGAAACTAGCTACTGAGAAAGCTTGGATGTCAATATGAACTGGCAAGCAAGGCTGCGATGCTTTGAGATGACTATGAAGTACAAGATGTCATATCATGGTATACAAGTATTGAGTGAGGATGTTACATGAGGTCAAAGAGAGCTGCAGTCTGCATCACCTGTATCCAGGAGTCGCTATCCACAAGTCCACGCTGAAGGATTTGTCAGGTATGACCAAGTACTTTTTGAGTTTGAGTTGTTATTCATTAGTTATGAAATAGAATAACATCAAAATAATAAAATGATAATCTAGACACAATGGAACTAAATTATCAAGAAAATGAGTTTTTGAAGTTAAATATTGAGTTCAAATTATGACATTGATAAAGTTAATAACTTTTTGGTAATTTTGTGGTAATATAGGAGTATAACATTTGAAGTACCTACCCATCTTTGGCTTTATCACACAGGGTTTACTGGTGACTATAGGTAGTCTAGATACTTAGAGACGGTCACATAATTAATTATTGACAGTTACAGTTAAATGGTTAGTTAATAGTTAAAAAGAAAATAGGGTTGTAACATATGGAGTTATTTATGATATGGCTTAGTAAGTTAGCTGATTGATGATTAATTCACTGTAATGAGATTTCTTTTGTTTTTGAAAATTTAATAAAATTCAGCCATCTTGTCGAACGTAACTCATTGAAATTATTATTTGATCATTGTTATTTTTGTACAATGCATAGCTCTTATAAGGCACTAGAGAGAGGTGCTCAGTTCTGTTATTGGAGAGTGCCAATGGACAGTTGTATCGGGATGGACGATACATATGAGAGCTATGTATACAGGTTAGATGTAATTATTCTTAGTCTTGTTTTAAGAGACATTTAATTGAGTGACGTTCGATGAGCCTATTCGTTTTGGAAAAGTTTACTCATTTTGAGAAAAGCCAACTTGTTTGAGAAAAGCTAACTTATTTTGAGAATAAATTAGTTGTTTTGGAAAAACTTAATTAAACATTATTTGAGTAAAATTGTTAAAAAATAGAACAATCAGATAGTGATACATCTTATACTCCCTCTGTAACTTTCACAGAATCATCAATATCTTTTCAAATGGAGTCTTCTTCAGATTGTAGTGATTATACAGGATGACAAAAGACGAGAAAATTTAAATGCCTTAGAGTGTACCTTGAATAAAATTAAAAAAAGCCCCCGTTCTTATATTGGCAATCCTTTAACTTGTTATTATTTAGTTAACTTGATTCAAGAACAGACAAATATACCATTTAACCATATTTTTACTATAGCTTGTGATTTGATTAATATACAAGATTCTCTAATTAAATAAAACACAAATGAAATTTATGCATTTTTATTTTCTATTCTATACTTTTATATAACAATGGATACACATGGGTTTTATATTATTGTTTTATATATTATATTTTATATTATTTTATATTATTTCTTAAAATACTGAATTTCCTAAATACTTTCTTGTACTTAAATAAAAACTAATCAGCAAAATTTAAGAGAAAAATCAAGAAAACCTACATAAAATTGAGCACGATTTTTTTTGCAATTTGTGTCGATTCTACATTAGCCGAAGGAACTTCGTTCCTACCTGGTGTCCCACGACACCACATCATTTTTTTTTTAATATAACTACTTCATAATATATTATAACTACTTCATAATATATTTTAATATCACTCTTTTTATCGTACGTATGACCCTGTAGCCTAGCTAGCGAGGGGTTCCGAGTCCGATTCCGACCGGGGCAGATATTTAGGCTGGCAATAGACGTCCGATTTTTCTCTCCGATTGCCTGATCAGATCAATCAATCGGACCGAAATCAACAGACAATCGGAAAGAAAAATCGGACGTCTATTGCCAGCCTTAATTGTGACAAATGTTTGTTCTCGGCTCATGAGTGTTAGTGATGCGTTATCTGTGTTGTCCATCCCACCCGTGACACAAGGAATCCTAGTGCGGGGGTATGAGTGTTAGCTTTTATTATTATTGTTATTACTAAATAAGGGTTATATTTTTCCTATTTCAGTAAAGAAAAATGGCGTGGTTCCGAAGTTATCATCGTCACCGGTGGTCGTGCGCGCGCGTACTTCTATTGCCCCACCGCCATCGCCTCGAAAGCCGACTCCTCACCGCCTGCCGGCTCAGAGACCGAATACCTTGGCCACGACTAAAGGTAAGTTTGAAAACTGGTTTCAGTACTATTAATTTGGATAAACAATAAACGGTATGACAGCCTTGACAAGTGAAAGATTGTGGAATAATTTTGTAAACGGTAACAACCGTTCCGGGTTCGAATAAACCTGTATCTGCATTGATAGGTATAACTTTCCAGCTAAATGTCCCAATTATTGAAGTAGGCACCTACTCTTGAAACATTCGAATGGTTGCCACGACAATCTTCCTTCTGTATCTGTAAATAGTGCAAATCTCGTCGTAGCCACAGCTGCATTCCTGTATTGAGACAAGGGATTTGCTAATTCATATTAAATTATGATATTAACGTTCACACGATGTTGACGGGGCCTTTGATCTCCACGTTTCTTTAATAAGCGACGAGTGCTGCCATCTAGGCTCGATCGTTGCGAACTTTATGAAACCATTTGAGTTGGTTGTGTAGCGAACTACTTAGTTCCAGACGATACCGATAGGTGGCAATGGTACAGTAGATGTCACTGATAAAAAATGTAGAGCTGAGTCCCGAAAAATAACTCTTCGTGTCACTGATCAATATTTTTTACCTAGCAACACATACAGCCTAGGCTCTACACTTATAGGTGAACATAGGCTAAAGTAAGAGTTTATAAGTAGTCATTATATAATTTATCTATTTTTCCACTATAAATAGAAGTACGTGTACTTACTACTTGAGTTGAGGATTTACCTACTTGCTTTTATTTATTTATTTACTAATAGTAGAATTTTAATAAAACATGGTGTTGAATTTTCAAATTTTAAAATGAATAGCAAGATCAATATGGGATATGGGATACATTTAAATTAAAGTACCGACATAATCTCAACTATATTTATTGTTAATAATATCGTCGTCATTACCAATTAAATTGGTAATGACGACGATATTATTAACAAATTAAATAGGTACATTTAGTGTTAACACGACAAAGTGGAAAACTTAATAATAAATTGACACAATATATCCATCCATCTTACAATCTATGAAAAATAATCTTACAAGTAAAAAAACCGACTTCAAAATAATGTAAATTTAAGACTTATATGGTTTTCTCATGGATGCCTTTGTTAGAACTGGACCAAATTAAAATGAGGCCACAAGAAAAGTCCCAGCTTTCAAATTAAATAAGATTCATCAAAATCGGTTCACCCAGCCGAAAGTTCTGAGGTAACAAACGAATTAAGAACCTCCTCCTTTTTGAAGTCGGTTAAAAAGGCGGACTAATAAAATGAAATGAACTTAACAAATGCTTTCCTGTGCTTTTCTGTAATATTGTGGTCAATATTTAAGAATATAGCTTTTTAACAAGGAATACTACAATGTTACTTTAAATAAAATAATAAGAATTTTGCAGTTTTTCTTTAAGTAAAGTTGAAAAATGCAATATTTATATCTCATATTTCTACGTGCATTAGGTACCTATGTATTTTTAAAAAGGATTAGAAAGTTTTATCTTCACGTTCACCTACTTATTAATACATTTTACAGCAATCTATTCTTGAAATTATACCTACAATCTAATAAATATAAAGCAATAGGTAAGGTACCCACGGAAGATAAAATAATGTTGGGTGTGGGTGGATGTGTAGGTGATTTCGTAGAATAACAGTGAAAGTGTTTTTTATGCTAGAGACCTATTTTATTTTTGCAATGACGAAAGGCCAATGTATGTTGAATGGGTTATACTTTAATTATTTCAAAAGAAATAACGTTCATGCTGACATGGTTCTATCATTTTAATTTTATCATTTGTTAATTAAGAGTTAAGACTTAGATAAGTTGCTTATAATAATATTTTAAATGGTCGAAGACAACTTAAGAAAGGTACCGAATAAAGATGCTTGTGATGTGAAGCTTGCATGGCCAGCTACCACCCTTCTGAGTCAGCGGAAAATCGACTCATGTTTTGGTTGGAGGCTTGAGACTCTTGAGGGCAAAGAATAGAGAAGACCAAAACAATGTACTGGACATTGTTTTGTTCTTCTCTATTATAAGAAAATACAAAGAATAGAGAAGAACAAAACAATGTACTGGACATTGTTTTGTTCTTCTCTATTATAAGAAAATACAAAGAATAGAGAAGAACAAAACAATGTACTGGACATTGTTTTGTTCTTCTCTATTCTATCTTATCTTTGCCTATCTTATCTTGGCCGGCACGCATCAGTGAAGCAATTGTAACTGATGCCCATGACCAATTACCATCAGATGGCTCGTTTGTTTGTTTGTCGGCTGTTAATAAAAACATTTTATTAGTTAAACGCATGTTGGTTTGTTATTTCTGCGGAAATAAAAATCCTGGTCTACCAATAGTAAAAAAAATTACGTAAATTTTTATTACTAGTTTCTACAAACGCAAACTTCACTACATATTCATTAAATATGAAAACGATAAAGAAAGCGTCTGTCTGCGTTGCATGTATTTCAACTCGAACAGTAACTGTTCACACATCACTACGGTTATTCACTACTGCTGGTGATTACACATATAAACTAACGAATTTTAATTGGGTACTTACTCATCGTATTACGTGCAAGTCTGTTTTCAACTTTTACGTAACGCTGTTGGGTGTAATCTCAAAATGATCAACTCTTGAGTTAAAAAATACGATTAAACCGTTTGTGAGAATATAAGAATACAATACAAAATGAACATTGTTATTTTCGACGTTCTCATCTCAGTGATATGGTTTTATTTCTCGATACTTATATTTTACTACCTACCTACGTAAGATACCTACTTGTAGTCTGGGTTGTTTCCGCAAAATCCGATGCTCAAATGGTAATTAAATTAGAACGCTAATTATAAAGATGTAAAAACAAGTCACTCTTTAATTAGTATGTCACAATTATTTTGATCACTATTTTGGGAGTAAAGACTCTGTAATACTCTGTAATACTCGCGACTTCGTCCGCGTGGAATTTAACAAAAATGTTATTACATTTCTAAAATAAAACTAGCTAAGGCTAGTTTAAGCTGTAATAAGAACTAACTAAGGTTAGTCCTTATTACATAACTAAGGTTAGTCCTTATTACATTATGCCAGTGAAAGTCCCGTCAAAATCGGTCCAGCCTATCCAGAGATCAGCCGGAACAAAAAGACATTTGGACACAAAAATTGTAAAAAAATATATTTTGGTATCTGTACCGACGGTGTATAAGTAACATTACAAACAGACACTCCAATTTTATTTATTTGTATAGATAAAAACTTAAAACTAGGTTAAAGAAAATCTAAATATAAAGAAATTTGAGGTGTGATGTAGCTCCTTGCTCCATTGCAATTCATTAACTACTTCACATTTTCTCCTACAATGACAAAATGTTCAAAGGCTTATGAATGACCTTACCTACATCCCCTCAAAGAAGTTTTTTTCAGTTAGGTAACAAAGAGAGTCTGAAGTCTGAATCCAGATAATTAAATTTTTATATCGAACTCGCTAGCAAAATGTATTGAGATATTAATTTACATGACTAATCATAAATTCGTAACATCCAAGTACCTAAATGTTACGTGAAAAGGTAAAGTAAGTTAAAACTTTATTACCTATACCTAAATGTAATCGAAACCAATCCAACTAACACCGGAATACGGCACCAGGAACTTAAAAATAAAAAAATTACAGGAACTAAGCTATCGTTTGTTGCTAAATACTTTGTTACGTAGAACAATAAACAGTTTGTCACGATAGATATTATATCCAGGGTGAGCGGCGGGCAATGAAAGTTTTTGAACCGCTGAAGAAAGTAGCGAGCATAGGCGAAGGAATGGTGGGCGACACTGCCGCAACGGCGGCCGACCGACGACGTCAAAAAATTACCGCGGTTTACTCGTACCTGCGCGGTTTTTTACTCACGTTCAAATTAATCGAGTCAAATTTTTCAGTGTGTTAGGTTGTGTAAAAAGTTGCAATTTAAATTACATTTGCATTTCTTAATATGACGGTGTCGTGGCGATAAACAAAAAATAATTACTTAATTATTTTGTGTGATTCATTTTGTTGACGCTAATTGTGTTAAAATGACTCCATTACACAAGTTTGTGTCGTTGTTTCAATCGGATTCGAAAAGTCGTAAAAATCTTTTGGCGCATCAGAAAATCTTCTCGAGTGAACTTAACTTGCGCAGCGAAATTGCAGGACTGAAAAATCAATTGGGGACTATAAACGGACGGAAAAAAGAAGGTAGGAATTTATAGTATTATCGGTATATGGATATAATATTAAAGAGAAAAGCATTTTAACATACATCTATGTCACAGAATCTTTTTTTTAACGTTCGCTGCTGAGCACGTATACGTCATGTTATTTTCCATAGAAAATTACGATAGCCGCAGCGAACGTGTTAATTTATTGAATTGAATTTGTCACACAATGTTAAATTTCAAATAGGTAGTATCGGAATCATAAAATTACTGACTTACTTTCAATATTTTTTCAATATTATGATGTTTTTCCAAGGCTATGTTACTAAATAAAGTTCTAACTAAGGTGGATTAGTGTATGTGCGTAAATAAAGGCTACGTGGGAAAGTATAATTATAATGTATGTTGTTCAATGTGTACACATCGGTCTTACTTACAGACAACACACCTTAAATTACTTCCTGATTCATGAAATGCGTACATTTAGAAGTAGTCACTTATACAATTGTACAACAATGGACCAGGCAAACGAATTTTTTTTTACACGTCAAATAAATCTATAAAAAAATACAAGAAAAACTGTGTTTTTACTTTTTCCATATCTCAATAAATGGCTGAGATATTAACGATCAAAGTGCGTATTTACGGCCGCTGGTTTTTTTAATAACGCAGGCGGGCGGTCACTACTCGATGACGTCATCTCTCGGTAGTCGCGCGTAGTTGATAGGGATTTTTGACCGAAATGTTAATTTAAACTCAAGTAAAGCCGCGAGCAAACCTTAGTTATCAATAATAAAATAACATATATAATTCACATACTATCTACTACATCTATGCAAAATTTCAAGTCTGTATCTATAGAAATAAGAAAGTTATAGATTTTTGAACTGCATAGACCCATATTTTCTATACTTGCGCCGTATCATGCTCGCAGCCGACCCACGTCGTGACGTCATAGCGTAAGCGCGGAAATTCAAAAAAGGGCTTGAACTTCTCGTCTTTATAACTTCGGAAATACTGCATGTATTGAAGTGAAATAAAAAGTTATGTAATGTATATGACCTAAGCTCGGATTTTAGGTGTATTTGATAGTAATATTTTGACCCTTTTGCCTTCTCCATTGTATACAATAAAATTGTATAAAACCTAAACGTTGATTACCCTGTACTTATACAAAAATCACCGAAGTAATATTTCTTACGTTTTTATTTATTGTTTAGATTTTATTTGTCAAATTATTTTTCTAAACGTAAATTTTTCAGGACAAAATTATTGTTTGCGAAATTGCGATACAATACGCATAAACAAGTCGCGGTTCTATATTTTAGACAGATTTCATCACTTTGTGCCTTAGTCAAATTTTGAAGCTTGATCGAAGAAACATAACTTAAAATCATATACTATATCATAAACACTTTTTACACAACGTTGTAACGAATGTCAAAAAGCTCCGAAGGATGTTTCTGTTTCCGGACCATAGAATGCTTTGCTAACAGCCAATCGCATAAATGAACACCGTTCCTTGATGGTTACATGCAAATGTCTAATGCACTTGACTTAAGCTAACTCATACTATTCTTACCACTTTAGTCGAGAAAGTTAAGTGTAAAACATATTTTGTCATTTCAGTATTCACACGTTATGTTCCCTTCGCGCTCTGTTGCTAGATTAGTTAGGTACCTACTTAGTTAATTTGATGAGCAATTCGTATATTAGATGTAATATCATTAATTAATGTTCATAAAAAATGACATCGTAGATAAAGTATTTCTGTTAGTTAATTAAATATGTTAAGTGAACAACGAAAATAAGTACTGTTTAGATGTTTTCTTATTTTCCTTCAAACTTTAATGACAGAAACGTTACTGTATATATTACGCGTTAAATTTTGTTAGAAATCCAATTAAAATATCCGATAGATTCCTATAGAATAGACTAATAAAAGGGATTATGGAGTAACGAGACAACTGTATAATTTTTATATATTTTTGGATCAAACACAAATTGGGCGAGTAGTGCCATTAGCGTCTAATGGCTTAGCGGCTTTCGGCAATTTTCTTTTTTCTTCCTGCCTTTACTATTATAATTATCGTGTCAATGTATGGAAACATGACGATAACCGAAGGCTATCTGAGAGCTGATTTAATTTAAGATTTGTAACAGTTGCAGCGCATTAACGCGACTTTAAATGCGCTTTCAGCAGTTGCAAAGTTGGAGTCAGTTTTACACAATGCGTATTAATCGCCAGTTGTCGAGGGCAGGCGGCTTGAAAGGCAAACGCTAATGCATCAAAGTGCCTGTCATACAGCGGAAGCGCACTGCCGCTTTATAAACGGCTCTCGGCAATGTGGGTGGGATCGGCTTAATCGATTGCGTATTTTCCAATTGAGTCCGTGATGGTCAATGAGGAAAACATCAGAAGAAAATGGTGTCCATCCCATTTTTAATGCCCGTAATTTACTATTTAAAGGTATTAAGCGCTCATAGACTTGGGTCAATCGGAGTGATCGTCCGAATTAAGTCCGATGTCTGTTAAGGATGACTGTTGGTAGCGAAGTGTGAGCGAATTAGTGCTTCACAGAGCATCTAAAATCTCGGTTATCGGAAATAAGAATAACAGGAATAAGAACTTGTTACCTACACTTGAACTGGCAATTAAACTTTCTTTTAATACGACCTATTCTAAGAGACAAGTGCCCTAAAGATTAACGTTTTACACGTTTTAAATCATAACCCTTACAAGGCTTATATCGTGAATATATGGATAAGTAAGATATAAATATTTTTGCAAAAAATTAGCTTTACTCAGTATGAATCTATAAAGAATCGACCCAGGTATAACTGTTGCAATCGCCAAAGTATTTATTTTACGTACTAGAATTGAATTTGATCTCAATCTTGGTATTTTGCTGGTTATGATTCTTCTTGTATAATTGGAACATAAATAAGAGTATTTAGCTCGTGTGAACGTCCGCGCTTCTGTATACTATTGACCTCTGGTTCGCTTACGTAAGTTTTTTACCACTAATCGCGCTTCGTCACATTTGCAGATTATGCAGATTGCAATACATCACATTCGTTACGGAATATGCGTGATGTGGCAGTAAAATATGCCTCGTTTTTAGACAAATTTTGTTTAACTAAGTAAAAAAGTTCAGTTTTTTAGACAAATATTTAGGTAATTAAGTATATAAATAGATGGCGATTGCCGATACATTTAGGTGGTACTTACTTCGTAGTTCTTGAAAAAGTCAGCGGGCATCCGCTGGATTCGGAAGGTTCAGAATCAGTCAGAGTGGTTCAAGTTAGGGGAGGCCTATGTCCAGCTGTGGACGTGAAAAGGCTGATGGGTGTATAGATGTAGATGGATCTCTTAGTTCAGTTGGCTGCGATGCTGTCTGCTAAACGAATGGTTCTACTGATACTATATGTCCAAGTCACAAACAGCAAACGGTATTCCAGTGCGGGGGTGTAAGGTTGTGAGAGATTATTGGATATATTTTGAAACTTGCATGTAATAGCGTAATACTTAGTATGTGTCAATTTAGTTGAAGTTATTGACATACTCGTAAGCAAAGTACTTGCCTATCTATACTGTTTCACTGTGCATTTACAGGTTGTTAAGTAGACGTATGCATAATTAAATTGAGTAACCTGGCTGAATTACATGCATTGAACAGTTTTCTAACATGACACAGTATAATTCTGTGCGGAGAATATTTTCACGAAAGCCGACATGCAGTCAAGCCACTGAGCAGGGAAAGTGTTTTGAAGTAAATCGTCATTTACTGCCATCGTAACTTACGATATTATAACATTAACTGAATAACTCATAATTCTTGGATTATGGGTAAACAAATTATGTGTTATTAATTATTTGATATATTTTTTATTATAATCTTATTAGCCTTATTTATTGGTTTCGGTACAAGGGGTTCGGGGTCGAGATAGATGCTTACATGGACCTTAAGTTTTAAATTATTTTTATAGATAATTATTCTGAACCGCATTAAAATCAGTTAAACTAACGCACAGTCAAACAGGCAAACTGTACATCAGACAAAAAATGCATATACGAATTGTCTATTGCGATTTTAAAATCCTCTAAGTAAGTACCATAATCTCGGAAACAGCTCCAACTATTTTCATGAAATTTAGTATGCAGGGGTTTCGGGGGACGATAGCTCGATCTAGCTAGGTTTCATTTGTAAACGTTGTTTTATTCGTGTTTAAACATAAACTGAAAAATATGACTCTTCCTTACATCTATTGGCGACTCAGCAACACTAAAGCTACTTTAGTAGATGGCGTTGTTAAGAGTTGTTTGCGTAGTTAAAAAAAATACCGAGCAATGCTCGCGGTATCCAGGTACTTACAGAGTAATATGCGCTATTTGCATATTAAAAGTGCATTACGCAATGCAATACGGCCGTTAAAACGTTTACGTAACATATCAAAATTCTGAAATCTCCGCTTCCACTATATTTTGAAACCGGTACGATTCGTGTCAATACTCTCGTGGGTGGATGTTTCTTTCAATAGAAGAAAGTGTGTTGCCCGTGTGGGTAGTAATTGCAATATATTTACTGTCAAGTCCGAGCGAATAATAGGTGGATAAAAATATACGGCGCTGATCGGGTTCCATGCGATTAAATAAATGACAATCGATAAATTAATCCATAATATCGATATTAATACTACTTAATTAATTAAATTCATCAATTTAAAATAGTGCTGTACTTAAAATATGTTATTCAGGTTTTTATTCTCTTTACATTAGATTCTTGTAAAAATTTATTAGCAACTTAATTTTATTATCATCCTGTTTTTGGACCTTGAAACTATCCATAGTTTAAATTAGCACACGTATTAACATCCGAAAATTGTATACCCAAGTGTAATATAGGAATACCTTTAATTGTAATGTCACTACTATAATAATTTGATAGCTGGGTCTGTGTGTATAATAGACAAAGGTTCAAATAAAAAATTGTACGTGTTCAGCAAAGCGAACTAAAAGATTGTTGTTGTAAGGTTTGTCTATGTACTTAACTACTAGCTATCTGTAAGGCGATAAATGTCAATTTATAGGTAAATTCTTAACTGCATTTTTTATAAATTTTGATATCAATAGAATTTTAAGTGATTTTTTATTTAAAATAAATATTGTTTTGATTTGAACATTAATTAAAATCACATACTAATGGCAACTATATTTCTTCGACCTTATCTATTACTGATTTCTTTTCATTCATCAAAGCTGTAATCAATGAAAAATATTTAATGTTCCTTTTAATGATGTTTAAATCATTGGGAGGTATTCGGTTACTTCAGTTGTCAACAAGTTGTCAGATTCCTTCCTCATAGAAACGAGCGTTTCAAAGCACATCTCCGGGAATCCTATCGCTAGACACTCCCATGGCTAATTTATTGCTTCCTTACCTTCTAATTGTTCGGAGAATTCCGTAAAACATCGTTGATTGGTTTTATGTATGCTGATGATAATAGAAACAAAAAGTAAGAATTGTTCAGCGTGAAAAGTAACATAATGGGAAATAGCTGGTGATAATGAGATGTTAGTGTTTTCGCCAGTTTTACATTTAAGTGTTTGCTAATGTCTATCTACCTAATACATACATTTAGATATTCGTGTTAACTGATGAAGATTAACTTTAACTGTAGGCATTTATTAGACAGACAACAAAAAAAGTGAGTTATCTAAAATTACAAAACATATTTAGAGGATTTGTACTTTTCTATTTAATTTTCAAGAAGGTCTTCCTAGAATTCACATTTAATTTTGTACTTCAGCTCGCAATATAAGCAGTCATAGACCGCAGCTTTACTTCATGTCATCTCGGTTTAGGTGGGAGCAATAAAAAGTTGATTGTACTTTACACTTGCGGCTGTGAGGTAATCAGAAAGTTCCTTTATTTGCGTTCTCAGAATTAGTGAGGTTTTTTCTTTGAACGATTTTTATTGTTTCACACAATAGATCACTTTCTTTACGCGATCTTCATGAGAATGTACAGATCAGCTTTTAATCTTTGACCTGATAATTAAATGGCTAATTAAAATTGATCATTCTGTAAAAGGTGATGTTGTGTAATATTGGTAACTGTTACACTTAAGACAACTTTCAAATAATGTTATGGTTATTTTCCATCACATATTATATTATTAACGAGATGAGTTGGGTATCTTATGAGATAACCTACAACATTAACTCACAGTACTACAGACAGTAAAGAGGAATCGGTTACTATTCAATTGCAAGGAACTAGACATAATTGTAGACAAAGTTTTAGAATGAATGTACTAAGTGAATCCGAAGATTCCGAAGTGTGGTTAGATAAGGAAAGTCAATATCGTCTGCCTTCAAATTTCATGCTCGATTACACAATTTGGTCGCATAAAACTGTCAAAGGTATTGTTCTGTAATCTGTAAAGCTGTGTAATTTTATGAGAGTTATTCATTACAATTTAACCATGTAACATTGTCTTCATAAATAAGTAAGTCAACTCTGTTGTTTTTTGTGGAACAATGAACTACCTTTGTTACATGTTTTAACAATTACATCACGTATTTTTATATGTAATTGGTTACTTAGATTATTAATATTAGTGTAATTAGAGCCTTTTTTGAAATACCTGTATACATATAAATGTTTAACGTTGTTTTATAATTTTTTACGAATTACGGTGCTTACTACTCTGTTATAGTAAGGTAGGTAATTCATAAGTCTTAAAATATGTATGAATTATTTTATTAAACTTTCGCAATTGCGTCCTGTGTAGATACAGGCTTTAATCTTGTTTAATTAGGCTTGGGCGTAATAATATTAACGGTCAGTTGCTCGAATTGACGTTCGTAATTTCTACCTACATAACATCCGGAGGAACATGTCCAACCTCATTAATTACATAATCGAAATAACACTGACAATTAATCTCTGATCTTAACATTGAAATAATTTGAATTAATTGACCTAATGGTCGTGAATTTTTGGAACGAAGTTCCTTACGGCAGGCTTGGAGGGGATAGGTTTTGCTGCGGCGACCGAACTGAAAAATATGTGATAGTAAAACCGTAAGAAAAAATGCGTGGAATCAAAGACGTGCGCATGCGCGATAGTCGCATACACAAGCGAGTAGTGTATAATACCTTTTTTTTTAAGCTATTGCATAGCTTTTAACGCGGGCCTTGAGCGTGGGGACCGAATCCAGAAATTCCGTAACGAAATAATGAAATAAATAAAATAAATAAATAAATAAATAATTTTTCATGGTTTTCGAGGGTGTTGAAGCCGATAGTGCTGTCAAAATAGAAATCCAAGATGGCGGCTGCGCGAAATTTTCAAATCAACTTTTTCGTCATGGGTGTCGTTTTCATGGTTTTCTAGGGTACTAAAGCCGATAATTCCGTCAAAATAGATATCCAAGATGGCGGCTGCACGAAATTATCAACTTTTCGTCATGGGTATCGTTATCATGGTTTTCGAGGGTGGTGAAGCCGATAGTGCTGTCAAAATAGAAATCCAAGATGGCGGCTGCGCGAAATTATCAACTTTTCGTCATGGGTATCGTTTTCATGGTTTTCGAGGGTGTTGAAGTCGATGGTGCTGTCAAAATAGAAATCCAAGATGGCGGCAATCCAAGATTTATTCATCTAATTTTTATAATTGCATAGGTTGATAATTATTTAATTTTTATTTTTTTATCCCTCTTTCTTTTCGTTCGCCGTTGCCTTCATTAGCCGAAGGAACTTCGTTCCTACCTGGTGTCCCACGACACCACATTTCTATTTTTTTTTTGTTTTATTTAAATTATTATACAAAATTAAATGTTAAAAATAAAATATATTTTAGAATTAAATTAACAGCGTTAATTAAATTAGCCTACTTGGAAATGAAGTGAATGCCTGCGAAGTAAGGGGCTCCGGGTTCGATTCGTGGTCGGGGCAGACATGTGACAATGCGATCAATTTTAGTTCTCGAGTCGAGTCTATATAGACAAGTGTTAGCGATGTTGTATTTGTGTTGTCCATGGTGACTGCGCGAGTGTGTGTAAGAGTTTATTTATTTATTGTAACAAATGTGGTACTCAAATTTAATAATATACGTACACATACCTACTTACTCAAACACATCCGTTTATAAAATACTTAATAATCTGGGATCAAATAAGTATTCTCCAAATAATACAATTTATTACGACTTATCTGTAAAAACTGTGTGTTAATTAATAATAATATGTATCCATTACGATATTAAGAACAAAAACAATTCATTTAAGTTGTATCTAACGTTAAGGGAACGAAAAGGGTTACACCTTTTCACATATTAGCTTGTAGCTTAAAATATAGCATAGCATAAAATATTTATTATTACATTTTGAAGTACCTATATCGCAAATAAAGCTTTGTATATTATAACTAAACTAAAATACATCAGTGGAACATTAGAATACCTCTAAACAAATTAAAGAGATATAAAATTTAACTGCGTTTCACCTACATTCTGCGTTTATTGTGATTACAAAACTTCGTGAATTCTCGGTCAAATTCATGAGTTCATAAAAGTGTGGAATTTAATGAGTTCGACATTCGAGTTCGTATAACGACCACAAAGTCGGAAGTGTTTAGCTCATTTTTGGCACTAAAAGCATTAAGTGTAGCTGTATATCAATCTGGACTCTCGTGAGTAACCAGATGTGCATTTTATCGTTTCTGGCTAGTTTTCAAGTGCCGAAAACCCATTAGAGGTATATTATACGATGTGAATAACTCTCCGATAAGGATATTTTTGCACGGAGCCGAAATCAATTTTGCCTTCCTGTACGCTGCAATGTTTACTCTGTCAGTACTTGAAGCTAACCGCAAGTATGTTTTGTGTAATTATAGATATATGTATTATTTACTTCCTTGACATATAAATAAGTAAGTGCTTACAAGTAAATTAATACAAAGAAATAAACACAACTCATTTTTGTGTTGCTGTCAATATTTGCAAGTTCTGAGGTCAGCCAACGTTACAAGAGTATAAAATATTACCTATTTATTGAACAAAGGTGTACACGTGGTATGTTGACTATTTACGGAAATTCTTTTAAACGATGCATAATCCTAAGTATCGTTTATAGTATACAATATTATTTGAATAAAACAAAATATTATGTAGGAATTTTGTGTATTACCTACGACATTAATGAACCAGCACAAACTAGAAGCAGTGTCATGTGACTTGGCAGTGATTGTATTCTATTTTGATGTTAAAAAACGAATTCAAATTTAAAAAAATAACAAGACTTTATTGCGTTTGATTCCTATTATGGAAACAACCATTTCGTTTTATTACAGAGTACAGAAGCATCCGAATTTATTGGACGCATTGTTACGAACTTTCACATAAGACTGCGCACATGTGATGTACAAAAGCTTGGCAGTTGTCCATTTCATTATTGCGCGACTGCAGCGATGTATATCTTTGACAAAAATTAAATATATAATTATTTAAAACATTACAATTTAATGTGCTATGGAAATAAAGAGAAACTTGGGAGTTAAAGAAAGTAGCACGTAGCTGGTTTTGATATATTTACGACTTGAATACTACTTGCTCCTTGACCTTTTCACTTAACTTTTAAACTAATCGGAAGTATGTAATTACTTTCGACTTATTGTAAATCAGAAAATCATTAAAGCAAGTGGGTCAATTAAAATCGCGAGTACCCGTTTGCATTTATTATTAAGATACAATAACAATTAAGTTACAATTAAGATTTTCATTTAAACTCATAAAAACAGAAAACTTTAAGAGGTTTAAGTTCGTTGGTTACGCATACATTTCGACTGCGTTGCGTTTTAAAAGGCATTCCCGATGTGATTGGCCTCGTCCATAATAATATATGACAAATTGGCTATGAATAGAGTTACTGGCGGCCTTATAATAGTTTATTATCGCTGCCATTTTCTGATATATAGAGTTGTTACGAGTTGTGGCTTTTTATAGTTGCTACCGTTAGCTGCGGTTATAATCATTTTTATTTCTTTTAAGTTTATATTTTGACGAATAAAAGTCGTTTTGAACGTAAAGGAGAAGTAACATATTGAGAGTATTAACCAGAGTTCGAATGACAATAAGTACTTTCAATGTCACTCGATCAATCATTTGTTCGTCACACGGAGCGTTTTGGCGCCGAGGCGCGGTTCCGCCGGTACGGTGCGGCGTACTATTTACGTACCTTTCATTAGTTCTAAGAAGCAAACCCGCGAGGAAGTGACGAGGTTTTTGTATCGGAAACAGCATTTGTTCCTTTTTTATACTGTCTGTGCAATGAACGATGTATTTCCATGTATCCTTGCTTTTATATCCTTAATGAAACGACCGGCCGTAAACGAAACGTTTGTGGCGGCAGGTGTGCAAGCTGCTTAACGACAAGTAACGACTGTAACTGTAATGCCTGAATTATTTGAATTATGGACTAAGCCTAAGAAAAGTGCTGTAAAGCGTGAAAAATGTTGTGCTAATTAATAAAATAATTTATATTTGTAATTATCTTAATGTAATAATAAAATAATCTAAATTTAAATTTTTTTTAATTGCTTGAATTTGCCGAATTTTAAATACCTATTTATTGCTTTGGTAGGTAGATAGTATTTGTGCAGCTAAACTAGAAGTCAATAAAACGTCACGTTTTGTTTGGTTTTGATAAGATTTTTCATTTCAATATCCAAAGGTAAGCCTTGCCTTTTAGGGTCGGTGGCGTTCGTGATGAATTTACAAATAATTTCATAAATATTTTTGCCGTTGGCATCCGTTTAGACATGAAATATTTTCTAACATCGATCCCAACGCTTAACAAGTTGAAAATTAGCATTATATACGTTTATTTAAAAACGGTGCAAGTTCCCAAATAGCTTCCTTTTAAAATCCACAAATACGAAGCGTGGATAACACCGCATGCATAAAAAGCTGAATAGAAATCGACAGCGAAAATTCAAATCAGACCACGAATAAACACATGTTTTCTTTGTGTTTAGACTTGGCAGTTCCTTTATTCAGCTTTCAGGGGGAATTATATTGAGTTACGGCCCAAGTGCAGCCAATTCTGTGCGGTATTCGTACACATCCGTCAGGGAACGTGAGTCGATTCTAAATTATTGCTCTGCCTATTTAAACTACGCGAATAAATGGTCAGAACGAAAACACTGTAACGAAAAGTACCACATAATTATGTAGGTAGTTTTGCGTTTATATAGATAGTTTGACACAAACCTACTTTGAATTATAATTTTTTGGCTTTAAGTAGCAATCGAGCATGCCGCACCATCTTTCCTCTACTCCCCATGACATGACAATGGGACCTAGGATAGATAGACGATCGGTACGTTCGATTAGGGGCTTGGACAGGGACTGTTATTGAAAGTTAATCCTGTTAGTTGTCGATAGTACTAGACCAGTTAGTAATTGTCAGTAAGAGTCTCGTTCTAATTCGGCAATGAAAGTTTGTTATAAATTTAACTATCATGCTTCTTGTAATATAAAACTATTAAAAATATAAAACAAAACTATTCCTCAATTTATTTTAATTTGGAATGATCAGAATAAAGCATTCTTCAATTTTAGTGTTAATTATTGTTACTTGAATATGGGTAGCTTAGGTATCCAATACTAGGGGTATTGGATACCATCTCGTTAACGGTAAAAATGTATGATTTAACAAAATCCCACCTAATTACTAATTTATGCTTATCTATCAGTATAAAGCATTTTTTATCACTTCTCCGAGTATTTATAGTGTAACCCTTACTTACTTGCATAAGTAATGGTGCAATGACATTGAAAACTTGTTTGTAAAATTAAATTTGGAATACATTTAATTTTAATTGAAGTTGAAACTGCTTAGACTTTATTTTTCAGTTATTACTACATATTTAGTACGTTGATTCAAGCTACTCATAACTTACAAGACAAAGTATTTATTTTCCTATTAAATATTACACCTGGGTAGACAACATTAATATGTATAACACATAGTGGAATAAAGGATTAAAAAAAATTAAGTGCAGGCAGGCATACAATATGAAGAATAAATGTTTTCCTGTATACATGTTTGAATTATGCAAAAGCTTAGATCTCAACATCTTTGATACTCATCACAGGCACGATTTTTACATAACGTTTTCTAGCAACTCTCATCCTATAAACAAGCTTAGTCAAAAATGTTAAAATAATTTATGTTTAACGAACTTATTAAGGTTTTCTACATCTGCAAATGTGGAAATGTATTTAATATCCAAGTTATAACTTTTAAAATGGCTAACAATCAAACGATGGAGATTTATCTCATTATAATTTTAATCTTTTATAAATTGTTAAAACAAAGCAAGTGAACTACAATAATTTAAATGTTGTGAAAAGCTAATGGAATTAGTAACTACTTGTACCTACGTGATCATACAGTTATGAATGTTGTTTTTATTTTTGTATTCAAATAGTATTAAAACCTCAAAATAACTTTTTACGTTGGGCATTCCTAAAGTATAATACATTACAATACAATACAGGTGAAACAATACGTGTGCCTAAAAAATGATATATTTCGACGGTCCCTACGTAGAAAGGGATATGTCAAAAACCGAGGTTTACAGGAGAGTGAAATAAAACTTCAAACCGCTCTAGAAAAAAAAATATTTATAATTATAGTTTCAATTTTCTTTATGTTGTTTAATTAGCTTTAGGACAGTTATATTAGTATTCATATACGCATATTTTAATGAATTTCTTGAAAAAACTGATAGATAACTGCTTCTACGCTACCATTAAAATCATACCATGTCGAGTATGTCTAACGTACCCGTTTATACTTCGCACATAAGAAAACAAAATTTCAAAATAGAATTTAAGTAAATGTTTTATGAAAACACAGGAATTTGTTATTATTTTCAAATGGATATCTTAAATACCTGAAATAGCTACCCGTAAATATTAAAAATTCGCTAATGGATACGTAACTCTTTATACGTGGCTTTAAAATATTAAGTTGGACTGTTTTTTGGAATGTAAAAAAGGACAAATATAATCAGCTGAATTTTGAAACATTCAAAATCACACTTATTTTAGATTAAATTTTCAGTCACCATTTACCAGTCAGCGCCTAAGATTAATTTTCTAAATTATAATTATAAATTATTTATCTAATCATCATGACAGTTTCTTCAGACTTATTAATATTACTTTATAATAACAGTTTCTTCACATTATTAATGATATTTTTATAAACTTTTCTTAATAATGTCACAAGGACAATGGATGGGAAGGAATAAAAGGCCGGCTTCAATAGATGATGTTTTGTTTTATTCACTAGATAGGGTAACACTGACGACACGTTGACTCAACACGACGCTGTGCACTTTACTTCGCTTTTCTATTCGCTGCTCTTCCTTATTTCTTCTTCTTCTTCTGGTCCTCCTCTCGGATTCGCTTCCGAAACTGAACTATCGCTGCCGTGTTCAGAGACTTCCCATTTCATCTAACGGGGTTATGTAACCAGACCAGGGTTCCTTCTTCAAAGCTAGGACCGTTGGCCCGTCGGTCGAAGCGGGTTTTCATTCGTTAGCTGGCCTTATATCCTGCTTCTCTGATTTGCTCATACACGTCAATCATCGTGTTCCGTAGTTCCCTTGCGTAGTCAGTAATTTCTATCGGTGTATCCGGTGGAGCACTCGAGAGCAAATCGGCTAGCAGTCGCAGTTCTCTTCCAAAATTAGCGTACGCCGGAGTGATTGTTGTGGTCTCATGAACCGCAGTCGTATAGGACATCAGAAACAGTGGTATATATTCGTCCCAGTCCTTCTGATGATTATCCACCACTTTTGCCAGATGCCGTTCCAACGTTTGGTTAAATCTCTCAAACATTTCATCAGATTGCGGGTGATAGGGTGTCTTCCAAGTTTTATGTATTCCCATGACTTTACAGACTTATTGAATTACTTACGACTCGAAGTTCCGTCCTTGATCACTATGCATCTCTAGTGGTACGCCAAATCTGCAGAACACTTCGGTAACAAGCTTCGTCGTTGCCACGGTGATAGCCTCCTGATTGGGTAGTGCAAACGCTTCTGGTCATTTCGTAAAATAGTCCGTCACTACCAAAATGTATCGATTTCCAGTATTCGTGACTGGAAACGGTCCGGCTATATCAAGAGCCACTCTTTCCCAAGGAACCCCAACATTATACAGCTTCATCTGCTTCTAGTCTGCGGTCCCTTAACGGCTGAACAACTTTGACACCGCCGACACCAGTTTTCTACATCGTCACGGCAATGCAACCAGTAGAAGCGTTCCTTGGTTTGGTAAGAGTTCTTCTTATCCCCAGGCCTCCTCCCGAAGAACAATCGTGATAAGTCTTCAACACCTCGTTCACTTTTGCTCTGGGAACAACCATCTGAAGATGACAATCTTTGCCTTTATTCATTCATTTCATTTATTCATTCATTAGCCATCTGAAATTTCTCCAACTGCATCAGTCTGCATTAAACCACTGGTAGCCTCCAAAGATTGATCTTGACGAAAAATTAAGTATAAAATTATTTTTTTATACTGCTTTATAAACGTAAACGAAAACAATTCCCTAAATAAACTGAATTATTGCACGTATAGGCAAACAAGTAGGACATGTCTTCATGTACTTTGCACCGCGTTTGCACCGTGCGATATTTAAAACGCAGTACAAACCGTTAAGTTTAGATAACCGCATCTACGTCACCAATCCTTTATAACTATCACACTTGTTCTCTTGTTCGATTTGTATTTACAGTAAAATACATCATATTTCAATAAAAAACTTATATGGTTATGTGCGTATGGACAATCTAAAGCCATACATGGAATAAAAAAAAAATGACAATTTTGACTTACTCTTATGTACGTAGGGACCGTCGATTTACAGAGTTTAATATGTTGCATTAATGTTACACCACCAAACCACAGAGTATTTACAAACCATACAGAAGTATTTGATTGGTACCTAATGAAAATAATAATATAATAGGTTAGTATAAGTATTATTATTTACCGCGTTCACTATTGCACTCTACTATGCTATACAAATATATCATTGCAGTACAAAGGCCTGTTACATAATTTTAATGATGTTTTAAACTGAAACAGAATGTACCACATATCAATGTGCCTAACAACGTAACGTAATATTTACGTAAAGGGATTACTGAAGAGCGTCTGTTATTGTTACGAAGCTAGTAAATACATATTCATAATTGTGCTTGATATGCCATGTAGGTCCGTAACTCCGTACGGTGTATGGCGTTATTTTCATTAATAACGGTTGAAACCGCATCGACTAGTTTTTCCAACTCTCTGGAGAACTATTGTCTTATTTCCGCAGACAAAAGGCAGACTGGTGCTAGATTGACCATTTATTGCCTACTTTATTGTTAACAATCAGTATTTGTGATTGATGAATATCTATATAAATTATAATGTTACGTTACTCGATAATTATGTATGGTAATGGATGTTGAGGAATTGTGTAAGCCACTCTTTTTGCTGTTTTGGCGTATTCCTCAGTAATCATATAATATTATAGTTAACAACCTGAATTTTAATGAATAGACATAACAGTCGTTTGTAATAAAGATATTTAACGCTTATTAAATTAGAACTTAATAAATTAAGTTGCTTATAGATTTTTATGTCCAATTGTTAGACTGCATGATTAGTAAGTAGGGCTGAAGGGCATGCCTAGTAAGCTTAAGAAGGTTTTTTTGGGGCCGTCAGTGATATCATTCCTCCGGTTCCTCAGGTAATTCCTAGTTTCCATTAATCTTGCTGCTCTAGAGTATTATGTATAGTAACTAAGTAAAAAAAATAAAAATACCGTTTCTTATTCCACTACGTAAGTAGCAATCTAATAAGTTACGTTATAAACTAGTCACTTACAATTAAAGTAAATAAAAACATAGCTACATATGTCACGTAGGAGAAGGCGGGCGTTTTGTTGACACGTTTTTATAGTTAAGGTGCGATTGCTTTAAGTTTATTCACCCACGTAGTAAAAAAGTTATGACGGACTTATAACCTAACTGTAAAAGAGCTGTTTTATAAGTGGCAACCAAATTGGAGAATATACTAATTTTAAGTGGGCAGTAGCAGTTTATAAGGAAATAGTGAGATTTGTTGAATAGTTGGGACGAGATGTAACATAGTGGTTGGTAACGTTTTAGTGAAATGCAAAACATTAATAGTTAACAGCAGTTCATGAAGGCTCTTTTCCCATTAATGAGATGAATTTACGGATTGAAATTTTGTCTAATCATTTTGTTGAAATCGCTTAGATTTTCTTAAAGGCTCTACTGAGAAGGTTTAACAACTATTAAACTGGCAATGCGTATTCAAGTTTTGTCTGCGTTGTATAGTATTTTGCATCTCTCCTGCACAGTTTGCCCCAATATAAGGTATTTCTTCAGTCATGCCTCCTTACTTATTCCTATAAATCTTTGGTTTATTGCATCACTTGTCGCCTCTATCTTATGGAGATCAATGGCTTCACCGTGTGCCGTGCTAATTGGTATCTCCAGATGTTGCCATACTTACTACTGGTAGAGACATCTTATAAAGCTTGGACTTCGAGGTCAATATCAATCAATCACTTGTTTTTTGGCGTCAAATTATTGCCTTTTTTACAGACTAACTGATATGTATTTGGCAGTAATAATATTGGCATTTTGGAATGTGGCAAACCGAACTCCTTTATGTTTTTATACTTTTTACTTTTAAGAATCATATGTCAATTTATTTTAAAAAATCAGTGTAATAGTTTTAAAAGTCAGTTGAGAAAATATCATTGTAAAACATCTTTCAGTAAACAGCAAATTCATTTATCTGGTCTAAATTCTTGTTAAAAACCCTCTGATCCCTCGCCGTCCGTCACATTTTGGTCCGTAATCACCGTGCTTGCCCATTATTTCAATCTTTGGCATGTTAACATATCACAACTCCTAAACAAATAAGGACATATAACAAAAAAATCTTTGCCAAACCGGAACTGGGTCCTCCTTAAACCAGATTTCATCATATTCAAAACGCCTTTTTAACATCACAGGGGATACAAAATTCATACGGTACGAGTTATGAGTAGCATAACGAATCTCGTCGTAGACTGCTCATGCTTGGGTGCGTACGTACAAAAAGATTGAATCTGCAAAATTCTAATAAGCATTCTAAGTGTAAAGAAAGTCAAGTTTCCAAGCCATGCATATGTATGCTACGTATGAGTATGTTAGACGAGATCGTCGGACCGAAACCGACGCAATATTCCACCACTGTACTGCACCGACGGTGATAGCAAGAGTGAGAAGCTAGATCGGTTGATCATGTATGTGCTGAAGTTGTCGTAACACAAACATTCATTCCAAGATCCGAGATTTCACATATAATATTTTGCTGTACGCGAAATCTTGGTGAAGAATAATGATAAGGATTGCTTGGAGCCTAATGCTGCTCCGGTCATAAGTGTGTGATGTGAGAGGTACATCGCTGTTTCTGTTAGATCTTAGTTCCTAGGTATTTAGATACGTTATTGCAAATCACATAGGACAATATTATTGTTCACTTATACGGAACAAACGGATATGCAATCGTCAATGAGCATTCTATACACGTCACGTCACAAATTATTTCCGGCACGGTTGACGAGGATTAGACAAGTACCTGTTAATTGATAGACGGTAGTAACTTACGTTGTAACGTAGTAAACTTATCAGTTAGTCCTCACTAAGTTAGTGCATTTAAAACGAACGTATCGGACTTACTTCAAGCAGGCTAGACTTCTTAGAAAGCGGAAGAATTTGTTCTAAATCGCAGATTGAGCATAACGCGGTAATGATAGGTATCGTTAGTTTTTTACATCATGTTGGTTTTAGGCTGGACTTTCTAAATACATGCGTGTGAAGCTACGCACTGTTCTTCATAATTACATCAATACTATTATACATTACAAAATGAAACGAATATACCTGTGGGTGGCGTTTGGTTATTTTTAAACTATGTGATACGTCGGAGAGTTTCTAATCTTAGCACTAAATATGTCTTGAAGGGCGAATAACTGAAGTTTAAGTTTGCAATATCGTTTTTTATAAAGTATTTTTTAGTTTCAAAAAATTAAACAATGACGAATATTGCAACGTATCTCTCGAAGGTCAGTAAACGCTATGAACGTTTAAATGTGAAATTATTACAAAATGAACGAGTTGAAGTGAAATTACGTTTTTATGTTTTCGTAGTTTTGTCATAAACAGTAAAACTGTATGACACCCTATCACGCCAAGGTTTCAAACTCTACATTCGGTCATTCGATCGAGTACCAAACGTGTGGCCACAACGTTCGACGACATCTATTAAAGGACCCGTCCTGTTAAAATTGCTTCCGGTTACTATAATAATGTGGAGTTTCCTTTTCTAGCAACTGGTGCAGTATGAAATAAATTACCGTTTTATTTTAATAGCCGTTCCTATTATAAAATCAATGGAATACGAGAACATGTTCAATGTAACGGTTCTACCTACATATTCTAGTATGATACGGGTGTCATTATTTTAGAACTTATGTAACTCCGTTTTTATTATTATAAGTATTGGAAATGTTAAGTTTGTGATGGTAATTACACAGTACGTCGTAAGACGCGATATACTTGTAGTAGTACTAAGGGAAGTATGAAAAGAGTATCTAACTGTTGAATTAACGAATGAATGGAAAAATAAATAATTAAACAATAAACTGCACTAAAAACAATATCTTGAACTTGAAAAGCTAAATCCATCAAAAATGACACCTTAAATTGATACATGAATAACATGAATGATTAATTGAAACATGAATAATAAATTGATACAACGAATAATACATTTATTAACTAAAGTGAAGTCATTAAGAGATATAATACTTGATACAGCGGCTTTCACTTACTCGGGCACCAATTACCATTGATTATCACTATAACAGTATAACCGAGTCTTTGTCATAGCCAACTTTGTAATGAAGTTAATGAATGAACGACTTACACAAATTTAGAAACATGCCTTATCAACAAGTTGTCAGGTTGTTTTTATCCAGCTTGTCAACTTTCCATGCAGTGCGTTGAACTATTAAGAATTTAAATGTACCTAATAGGTGCTATGTATAAATCGTTATACATATATACCTAATATTTATGAACAACGAATTGGATTTAGATAAGGAAGAGAAGAAATATTATGTATGTAGAAAAGATGTTATGCACAAAGGTATACACAATATTGACCAGTTATGAAATTTCATTCGGATGCAATTGTTAAAAAATTTTAGAGAGTTTTGTGAGAAATCCTTATAGATTTCTCATTTTGTATTTTTACACTAAATAAATTTAGACAGCATAAATATGTATGTGTCTTCTCTTTAAAATATATCTGTCAATTGCATCTTTGGCCTTTTAAGTATTTACTCTTCAAGTACTTTGTGGCACTGATACACTTCATTTAAGTATAAGTGAAAATTATATTACTGGTTCCAGAGGGGAATCTATTCATAAAAGAAATATCAATCGCATTTTATCCTGTCGTAGCTAAATTATGCTTAGGGTGGGTTGCATATCACGTGGTTAAAGTAAGGTTATAGGTACATGTCGGTTAAAGTAAAATTTAACCGCCGAAAGACACAAAACTGGGTTGCATCAACTAACCCTCGTTAAATTTTGACTAAAATTTAACCCTAACCGTAACCGTCCGAATGCGATCGGTCAACGTCAAAGTTAACCTTAAAATTGACTTTGTTTGACATATGTCTGTATACATTTCCGTTAATATTTTGATATTAATTGATAAATTATTGTTTTTACGTAATTGAAAATCGGTTACAATGTTTCAAAGCAGTGGATTGATTCGATCAATGTATAATTGATGAAGATACTTCATCCAATGACGACCTTATCATCTAATACATTACGGCAAGAAAAACAAGCTTCTTCAGGAACTTTTCTCTGGGATGAGGTGGACTTTGTGGCGCGTTTTAGGCTATCTAAGCGTGTAGCTAGGTATTTCATTTGTATATTGGAAATGACACAAAGAAGTAATACAAACAGGTAAGCGCTTACTTATTGCAATGGTCCAGTAAAATCGAAATTATGTGTATTATGAATTCTATTTACTAAAACCTAATTATTTATTTCAGAAACCATGCAGTATCAGTAACTGATCAAATACTACTGGCCTTACAATTTTATGCATCAGTATCTTTCCAAAGATGTGTCGGTGATACAAAGGTGTACACAAATCTACTGTTTACAGGATTATATAAAATGTAAACGAACAATGAAACGAACGGAATTTTATTATAGATTTTAATACATTTGCCCATGAACGAGCCACCAGTTTTGCTGAGTCTGAAATTTGGTGCAATCAGTTTAGCCTTGTTCCTAGTATTAATCATGTGAACATTAAGGAAACTGTCATAGTATTTTTAATAACGTACATATTTATTATCAACAATATATTGTGAAACTACATTTAATATATTTATTTCTTTAAATAGATTTCTTAGCGAATCCCTTCCCTTCATCTTCCTTAAGTTTGTCAATTAACAGTTCCAATTTTTCTATTTCATCGGCTGATTCAAATCAGCCGATCAAAATTGGACGATCGTTATCTGAAAATGAAATCATTGAATTAATACACACAGTAAAGTAAAAGATGAAGGTACATCACAACCAAGATGACAATAAATTAACAAGAAGAAACGTAGGTACTCACTTTACTGAACTGTCCATATTAAAGTTGATTTGAATTCCTTTTTAGTGATTACGATACCTATTTAACTTTGATAATATTACGAAAATTAACCTTTAGCGATGATCGATTGAAGAACAAATCAACAAAGTACAAACAGTAATGACCATTGAGTTTAGCACCTAATGACAGCATTGACAGATGAAAAGCTGCCCGCACCGTCAATTTGACAAGAGTCGTACGACATTTTAGCACAATGTTGCTAGTACAAAATATCTTCCACACAAAACAAACTCAAAAAACCGGGAAGGGTGTCATAATTGTCATGGCAGCCCCATTAACCGGCGTTACTTTTTACGAGGGTTAAAAAAGGCATTGTGCAACGCTACATGCAACTTGACCTTCGGTAATGGTTATAGCATGGTCAAAATTAACGTTGGTTACAACGATAGCTAAAATGTACCAAAAACCCACCCTTAGCTTGCTTTGGCATACACGATTTTTGGCATGCGTAAGTGTAAAACAAAACATTTTAGTAAACATGTTTGGCAACAGGTTTGATATAATGTATTTTTGAATAAGACCCTATCTTTATCACCGAGCAGTGTCACCGGGCGAGTTAATCAGATATCACATTAAAGACAATTAGAGCCTTGATGCAAGGACTGCGAGTGTCCGCGAGCAGACACTATTAAAAATGGGATGGAAGATTTAATCAGAAGTGATAACTGATGTCTTACTGAAGTTGATATAATAACTCTTAATATTATGCTGCTGACTAAAGACCATTACGTGACATTAATGTGTTTTAAATGTAATTTTGTATTTGTTACACAACATTTTTAATCATCTTTGATTGATTTTGTAATTGTTCTCTTAGATATAACTAATGTTGACTGCTGAGTTTATCTAAAGTAGGTATATTTTCCATAACCGTGTGCATCTTTTAGTATTTTATTTATACCTAATTATATCTACTTGGTAGTGACCCTGTGATGCGACGGGACTTGATTTGGATTCTAGGGCAGACAGGTAAAATGATAGTTTTGTCTACGAAATCATAGTCAAGGAGTCATAGTCTTAGCGTTTTGAGTGTTTGAGTTGATGAGAAGTTTTGCAAAGCATATTTTTGTTGATTTTTCGTATGTTTGGTATCATTTTAATCAAGAATTGCAATTTTTAGGATCTGCTTTCTGCTATTTAGTAGTCTATGTAAATTGGAAACGATGTACGTCGCGCAAAACGCCAGTTCTACCCGTAGCGCGTTACCGACTGCACGTACGGACCGTTTCTTTTTGGTGGATTGTTTGACGACGTTTGGGCCAATAGCTTGAGCCAACATTTGCGTAACACAATGTTTATTGACAGAGTGTTGTGTTGTGGATTTACCTCATGGTGTGTTACGAGTTAGTGCACGGTACGCCAATGTTTGTGGACGGACGAGGTTAGTATTGGCGCAAAGGTTAAAGTTAAGAGGGAAGTTGCAAAAATGCCCGGTCTGCACACTGCAATTAATTGAGGCAATTACATTTTGCATTTTTATACAGTGAATTATGATACCGGAGAAAATGGTCATATAGCAGGTGATATATAAAATATTCACTTTTAATGGCCTGCATGATAAATGTTATACTTATTTAATATCAATGGCGCCTCTATCGCCCAGTGAAAGTTAGCTCTTGACAAATTTTATATTTAAAAATAATAAAGTTCATGTTTATATAAAAACACCATGTAAATCTAAATACGTAAATTATTTAGAAGTATGACCTTCAGCAAAATTTAAAGAAATATACACGTTTTATGACTTATCATATTTATTACATTAGAGCTATAACATAACGAAATAAAATATTTATTGGGTCCATGGCATAATTACATAAATTTCCATATCTATAGATATGATTCTTAAAATAAAATAATCGTAATTAAGTTAAGTACGTTTGAAATTAATAATGCTTTAAAACTCTATGCTGACTCAATATCTTTGTAGGTAACTCAATTAATCGTAAAATCTTTGGGTAAGTTAATATTCCATCTTATGATGGAACAGTAATTGAGTTCATTGGCGGTTAACATTATAACAGCTACATTATTTACTTAATTAAATGAACGATAAACTTAGGCGATGCCAATAAAGTTTACTAAATGATTACCGAATTTTGCGATTGTAAAACTATTAATATTAGTTGGTTATAAAAGCAAAATATTAAGCACTTACCTACCTGTACAAATTGTACATACCTATGTGAAAAGGGTGAAATATATGATAAGGGTGTGTGTGTTTTTATTGAAAATAGGTCTTAGAAGTAGCAGAAGAATTGTTGGGTTTAAAACATACTTATCTACAATAAAAGATCAATTAAATTTACCGATACTAAAGTAGTACCTAGAGTTCTACTTATTTATACGATTCGTCGCTACAAACATAGCAAATAAAAAAGGCTAATGGTTTTAAAGAAGTAAGGAACGTTGAAGAGATAGCGGATAGCGGCATAATTATTCCATTTCTGCATTCATTTCTGGCTCCGTCTGGCCTTCGTCAGAGAACAATCGTTCAACCATAGGCAGGGTTACCATCTCAAGAGTTGTTTACGGGCAGTTAGCTAGATATTACGAGTATAAGAAACCCGTATATTTCTATTTTTTTTATTGAGACACCAAATAAAATTTTGTAGTTATTTTTATTGTTTTAAATTAAGTAACTTCCTATATTTGTTGTTTTTTAGATGATACTTACTGATTTGTTATATTTTTAGATAAATAATATTTTTATTCGTTTTTTAACATCCCGACAAAACAAAAAGCAGTACAAACTCAAAAGGAGGACCAAAGTCCAAAACGAGATACATATAGTTGGTAACCCTAACCAAAGGGCTTTACTTGAAAGTCTCTGGCCGACCTTGCCCTTACAAATTTACTCTGTTCCCAGGCTATTAGTTGGTAGTATTACTAAAACAATTCGTTAGTATTTTTTATAAATAATATCTTATCCAATTATAGATTTCATGCCTTTTAGCCATTCGCCATCAAGTTGCGAACACCGCTTACTTACAGATAGATATTTTCATGTCAAACAGCTATTGCAGTACAAGTTTTAACATACTAAGTCCTAAATTGAAGGATTTTTATAAATTTTATGGGCATTAAGCCCGACATTCTGGTTGCATGATAGTCTCAATAGGTACACAAAGGCTTTTAATATGATAAATGCGAACGTGGCTTTGGTGGATAGTTCTTTCGCGCAACTGAGCAACTAATTGACGTAATTTTTTGTACTAATAGTTTTTCTTAGTTTATTTCTCTATTTCTATTTGTAATTATTAGTAAGCGGTGTGCTAAAGTATGGCATCAGTGTAGAATCTGTCAATATTGAGAACGATTCGAATTTTTGTATGTTCGCCTGAAGCTGAACAAACTAGTTATTTCGTCTTGAGTCAAATTAGGAGAAGCAGCAAAGGGGACGTGAAGTTCATCTAGCGTTAAGTGGGTATATGTGTTCATGAAGTTACCAATCCAATTGTAACTATTTGACAAATATAAGTTGGTGCTGTGACCTCGATCAATGTGATCAATGAAACTCTAAATATCTGTGCACTATAAGGATACTATGAATCGTAAACAAATGGTAACATAGTAAAATGTGTTAAATTAACGATGTTTAGATAGCTTATAAATGGTTACAGGTTGCCACTTAAATAAAACTCGCTTTGCTCGGCAACGCAACTGCAGCTATCTTTATATAACTTAAAGGTCCATAGGCGATAGTGAGTACTTAACATCGTATGCCTTTTAACCTGTCAATCTTATAAAAAAACTCTCGTTAGTATTATCTGCTTCCAACATTGCTCTTACAATATCGTGAAATTTCTTGAATCGACCTGCTTCATGGCAAAACTTCACAAGTTCCATAACTCAGGTGTGTTGTTTCCAACCACAAAAAAACAGTACAAAGAGTATCCTGTAATATTTCTATATTAAGAATTGACCATAATCACAAACTTCTCCTTCAGTGCAATCCACAACAAAGCCTTTGTCAAAGTCGACGCATACGTAAAGCTCTTTCTGGTTGCGCCGATTTTGTAGCGGATTGTACTGAAGTATTGTTTGTGGATACGTAGATTAGTTCGTCGATTTCAAAACGATGCCAGGTTTATATGATTGGAGATGCTTTATATGATTGGAGAGCTGCCAACACCTACAATAGTAGCTGTTCAATGGACACAGGTGCCGAGGTCATAATATCATCGATAAGTATGTGACACGCAGTTGAATAGGAATGGATTGGGCAAGTAACTTTATAGTTCTACTTTTCTTACATACTCGTTCACATACTCCTGACCACTAGGTTGCATGTCGGTTTCCGCGTATAGTTAACACACGCTGCACATGCGGTGTTTGTACCAGTAATGGACACTTAGAAATACTTTTAGACTAGGATAACCTCACAGTACTGTTTTATTTTTACAATTTTTTTGTTTGCAACAGTGATAAATAGAGATCTTTGATATGGGTTTTAAGAAATTCTATCGAATGTTTACATGTTACATAAACAAAAATTTTATCGAAAGTAGGTTCCTTATAAGCTCATAGTAATAAAATTAACAACTGACAATAATATTTGAATTTTGTAGACTACGTCTCTACGCATAACTCATTTGATTCCTGCCAAATTGCGTTAAAGTCTATCTAGGTTATACCTGGTATTAAATATATAAATATTAAAAGTGTTGTAATAGGTGTAACGTAAATGTATGCACGTAACAGGTCTGTTGTCCATCATTAGCGCAGGCACCTTAATGGTAAAGTCGTTCGGTACAATTCGCATTTTTTGCTTGAACGAGAAACGTTAAATGATTGCATCAATGGCTAGAATAGCTTACGTTTCCGAGTACTGTTTATTGTAGCTTATAAATTATTAATTAGACTGGGATATAAAGTTGTAGAGTGTGGTACAAGTAATGTTGTATTTACATTTATAAAACTACAAATCTGAAAAGATAAAAATTGGTTTTATAAATACCATATTTTTGCTTTGAAAATATAATGGACTTGTGAAGTTGTGATAACTTGATAAGTATCCAATAGAAAAATTCTGGAATAGATTGCTGGCTCATATTAGTACAAATTATATGATACTAGCAACTCCATTGGTACAGATAGTCCGATGTTATAATTGCAACTTTTTTGACATGGTAAAAGGTAAAAGTACCTACTTGATCAAACGATATATTCTATACATAATTATATTGTAATAAAAAATGGATAAAACGTTATATTCAAATACTTAAAACTCCTAAATCTTGCCTAATCTATAATGCAATATTGCTTTTACTTTTTATGAATAAAAAACAAATTATCAAATGAACCGACATAGTTTTCGATTCTTCCACGTTAAAAATATCTTACGTAATTCATTTATGGCTACATGCTATAAATGTGGCTGTTGTGATCTTTAAATGGGATTCAAAAGTTGTAAAACGCAATTAATTAGGAGTGGTGTAGACAATAAATTCGGCCCGCCCCGTCGTAAAACAACTGTATAAAGTAAAATTATGTTTATTTCATATTAAGTGGTCTTAATTGATAGTTTTAAAAATAAAGCTAGCGGATGTCTGGAGACCAACTTTCGTCATGCAATCGATACATGTTAAGTAAAGTAACATTATTATATTCAGACATAAACATTACTATTACTGAAAGCTTAATATATTATTTAATTATGTATGTTTGCTAATTTGTGTGTAGGTATGCACCGTTGCCCCTTGCAGGCATGATTTATTGTTCTATACATTTCAGACAATTATCACTGTCTATGAGCCCAAGTTTGGAGGATGGAAAAATAAAATTGATGGCAAATACTTATAATAATACGAAATCAACACATCTTCGAAAGAGTCGTGTAATGAAATGATATCAAGTTTTATTTTCTAGTAATTTTTGCCTAAAACTTGTATGTAAAGTTTTCTTTTCTTCTCCCATCCTTGGCTATACGTTTCTGCTCAACCTATAGTTGCAATCATAATTGTTATATTAACATTTTCGAAGTTCACTCCGACCAAGTTTGATATTTTGCAGTCAGGCTTATGGGAAAATGGGCATAACGGGGAAATATCATGCGTCAAGGCCATAAAATAAAGTAGTGATGTTCGCAATACCCTTGAATAAAATAGAACGGATCCGTGGCAGAAATAATTTTAACCCCATATCGAATTTCTATGAGTTCATGATTATAGAATGAGTGACAATATGTACTAGGTGAATGCCCTTGTAATGTTTTCTGGTGAACGAATTTCTTTTATACATTCGCAAGATTGTAGTAAGTAAGATAAGTAGTTCTAACCTCTAAGCTATTAATAATGATTCTATCAATCATCTCTGGATAATTTAGTTGTTAAAGTCACAACACTATAATGTTGCGTATTTTTGTCAGTTGGTAGGCAACTGTCTTGAGGATTATAAATAGATAGATTCGCAACTTTACCAATAAGTAGTACCTAATGGTAGATAAAGTTTTTAAAATTACTGACCTTTTAGCCATCGAACATACCTATGTCATGTTGAGATTTAATTATATTACAGTCTTTACAAACCGTGTTCTTTCTCTGATGAAAACTATTTGGATATAGCAACTTCAATGAAATAACATTTTATACTATTCACAATGCTTTTCTGTCATCTCCGATGGCTTCCCGTTCTAGTTTAACCACTCATGAGAGTTTTTTGACATGTTTCCAGGTTCACCAGGTTGATGAGTTTACGAAACACCAGTAAACATGGCAGCATATCTTAATATATATATTTCTTGTGTTCGTGTGTATGTGACTGTACTCCTCCTAAACGGCTTGACCGATTTGGTTGAAATTTTTTGTGTGTCTTCAGGTGGATCCGAGAATGGTTTAGATTCACAATTGGACCCGGTAGGTGGCGTTGCTGTCGATATATCACTAAAACATTTTTTAATTATAAAGCGGTACGAAGTACGCTGGGACCACTAGTAAATTATAGAAGTGTTAATTACATATTAATATCAAGATAAGATATCTTCGAAAGGCTCTACGCTCCTACATCGTATAAAGTTAATTACCAAGAAGTAATAATCGTATATTCAAAAATGTGAATCCAAATATTCGACAGTCATTGTGTTAATGTATACTTAGGACAAGTTTTAGCGATATATCGGCGTGTCTTTGCTGATACATCTGTAGTTATAGCCTTGGTATTTTAGCTTAACATAAATGTCGTCCCTCGATACGTTTGAAGATAACATTCAAGACAGGATATTTACCGGACTGCTAACCTTATATCTACATACGTTCCGTTCGCATGACCTAGTGTTTCTTTATACCATTAAAATATTTCTAATCTAATTTTAAATTATGTCTTAGTGAAATGAGAAATGTTCTCTGGAACACAAGTGCCACTTCTAAACAAAGTAGTGAGGATTGATGTTCTTTGTTGTTTCTCAAGTGTTATTATGTCTTCGGAAAACATCGTAAGCGCTGATTCTGTGAATCCCAACTCTGAATTAGATAACTAAACAAAACACTTTTCAGACAATACAGACGTAAGTCTTTTACCGACTTTTTTTTCTTAATTCTTAAATCTATATTTCACAGTGAACTAACATAAATTACACTATTCGTCACCCTGTTTAGGTAACAAGCTAGGTTATAAATACGTTAAATTCAGATTGATGAGATCTCGTGGAAATTATATGCCTTTGTGAACGTCTCAATCCACCTCGTCCTTTCTTATATTCCGAGAAACAGCTGGACATGTGTGCTTTTATGGACTTTTGTTATTGCAAACGATGACAGTTTTATTATAGAAGATATAACCGCGAACATGAATCACTAATTTCGTCATTTAGAGAGCTAAGGGTTATTGTTTTTGTTTTAAATCCGTTTCTCGTAGGGTTAGCGTCCACTTTATATTATCTAAACGACATTCTTTACTTATCTGGCCATTTCGTTTCAAGTCGGCATTGAAAATTATAACATCCTGGGTGAAATGGGTACCATTATTTCTATTTTAAACTATATCGATTTTATTATGTACCTTGCAAAGATTTCATGAAGTTGATACTGTTCTACAATGATATTTGCAGAATATAAGGGTGTAGCTATTATTATTGTAGGTATTCATTGTAGTTCTAAATTGCATTCGGTTATTTTTTGTGCCATTAGACAATTGTAAGTGTTGGTTTTCTGGAACTTTCTACCAATGTTTCAAACTGCAGCTGGCAATAATTTTGTTTGCGCTTCTAACTATAATAGCCGTTGCCCGGACATTTGGCACGTGATAAGGGCTGCGGAAATCCAATCTTACAAAACTATAACTTTAAATCGCACCTGTCGCTCGCTTATTCTTCACTGGCAATATACCTAAATCATCGCGCGTTAAAGAATTGTTTTAATGTGGTTCGAGTATAATAAATAAAGAAAACATCGTTATAAATGCAGGGCACAGTGACACGTTTAGTTGAAACTTATTAGCACATTTCTTGCAGTGATTAAATTGTAAAAGTACATAATTATAGTGTTAAAGTTAGAAATTTTTCCTTCTCTTTTTCTTGACCGGTAATGCATCGGTGATGCATTTGGTATTACTGATATTAATGAGCGACGGTCACCACTTTAAAAACTGTTTGTAATTTTATTATTAAGTTTCAATGTCCCGCCTCTCCTGCGTTCGATGAATAAACCATTATCGGTGACAGCACTGACAGCTAAATTGTAACAACAACATAAGTAACACATAAACATTTATAATGGGTCATATCGAGTCGAAACGCTTTCATCTGTACAATAATAATACTCAAAGAAGCATAATTAAGGAGGACAAAATCATTGCCACGACTACTATGATGATAAATATTCGTGAAGTCGTAGAGATGACCCTTGTAGGGCGGGCGGCGGCCAAGCGGCCCCCTGACATACATACAAACATAACTAAATTTAGATTTGTGATTCTCACTACACGCTAGACTCAAACGAATGGATTATAGTATTAATAGCGCAGTTACGTGTCAGAAATAGCGGTGTAAATGAACGATTGCAATTCATTTATAGTCCGTATGTAGCAACGTCACTACTAAATATAATGCTGCAAATGCAATGATACATTTAAATGTAAGGGGTACTTACATTTTTTTGTATCGTTTTTTGTCTGTTAGCAATTCCATCAATTCATAATTTTAAAATGATAATATAGCCCGACTCGTGTATTTTATACAATACATATAGGGTCCTTCAAAAAGCGGGTTCATCTCTTTTCGGCCGGCAACGCGTTGTTGACGCCCTTGATGTTGCTAATGTCCATGGGCCATGGTGACCACTTGCTACGAGATGACCCGTCTTTTTATGCTTAAGGCATAATAAAATGTATTCGTTTGTTATAATTAACACATTACATAACATCATTTAATACAATTATGTCTTAAACAATTAGGCAAATTTATTTATAAATTTATGCACACATTAATCTATTCATATCGTCATTTAAAGTTTTAAACATGTAGCGATATTACCTTGCCTCGACTCTGTATCTTACACAATTTCCTGTTAAATCGAGAGCAAAATATAAACTCGATTTCTTTTGCACATACAAAAGAGATCTCAATACGCAGCGTATGCAACCACCTGACATCAATTCAAACCAGTCGTATTATATTTACCCTTATAGCTCAATTTATGTTCATGTTAGTGTGTTTATAACACGAACCTGTTTTTGGTTATTGATGATTTTTACCACATCCATACTCATATTGGAATTAAACTGCAAAAGTTACCCTGTCTGTCTGTCTGCTATTCACGCTTAATCCACTGAACCGACTTAGATGAAATTCGGCATGAAGATAGTTGGATGCCCTTGGAAAGGTCATAGCATAGTTTTTAACCCGATAATATGTTCTAATGACGAAACTGTTATATCTAACTAGTAGGTACAGCATAATTCTTAAACATATTATTTGTTGTAAAACTAAAGCATTAATTTATACAAATGTAATGCTGGCGAAAATTAATAAAACAAATCAAAGTAACAATATAATATTTTTGTACATACAAGCTTTAAAATCAAAGTATATGTATAAGTAAGTAAATATTTTTCGTTTCCTGACCATCGGAATATTTTTCGCCGTTTCTTCGAATAGGAAGTGAAGGTGGATTTGTGTGTCAATACGTGACTTAAATAAAGGTTACCCGAAATATTTTGGAGACTCACTTTGATGGGCGCTGAAATTTAGGTCGTACAAATAAACGCAACTAAATGAAGTTAAAAATGCACCTTTGCAAATAAATTAATTATGAAAGCAATAAATTCTTTACACCACAACATTACAAAGATATAGTGAGAACCAATTGATCTAAATTTGAAGTTTGATCAACAATTCATGACATGTCCGTCACAGACCCGTTACCCTACTCTCAAAGTAGAATTCTAACACAACACAATGGTTCTGTGGTAAAGAGACGTTAAGGCGACGTTAAGCCATTATGGTGTTATTTTATCATTCCACATACCTACATCTAATTTGCAACATCATCTTACATCCCGCTACTTTGAACCACTTGTGTTAGTCATAATGTCATTGTCTTAGTCGTCATTTATATTAAAATCCGACAAAAAGCAGACAGGTTACCGGATAGTATGTGGTTATTACATCCAATGAATATCCAAAAAGGAGGCGGCTATCTTGCTTTTTTATTAGTTCTCCAAAGCTACATCTGAAATAGATTAGTATTTTACGGTGATTCAGTCAGGAGTCAAGATCAAACTGGGCATTACAGAGAACAGCGACTAACAGGTGCACAACGAACGGGCTGGGTAGACTTGGTCTAATAGATAGATAGGTACTTGACGCATCTTTGTATTTTATTTCTTTCTTTCCTCTTCCTCTTTTCTTGGCTGACAAGGCATCGGTGCTGCCCTGTCATGACCTGTGTCGTGGTCATGTGCCTTTTGTGCACACGGTGACCACTTACCATCGGGTGTCTCGTGATCTCATCTGTTCTTTTGCTGGCTAAAATATACCTCTCTCTATACTAGAACTCGTTTACCACACGACGTTTACTTGAAAAACATGAGTGTTATATGTGTACATATTATTATATTATAGAGTTATCAATATGATGACTTATCAAAGATAACACAAAGCTTCAAACTTACAGTATCAGACATGCTTTTATTATTGATTGCTAATAATTATAATTATTTTACATGGGCCTCTGCACGTGTACATAATTAAGTAACAAGGTCAAAGTGCAGTGCAGCGCAAAACTTTGAAGTGGATATACAAGCAGATAACTCAAATCTGCCCGGCTATATGGATTCAAAATAAAACTTTTACAGTTAATGCGGCTCAAATAATTATATTTATAGACTTGAAGTGTAATCACGCCGTCATGAGTTTTGATTGAAACCTGTACCTCTTGTTTATCAATCACACCTAGTTATGATAAGGGATACGAATGATTCTACTATTAGATAATAAGCGTAGCGTAGGCGCGAAATTTTTATGGTTTGGCTTGTCTATAGGGCTGCCTGTTGCCATTATAATAATATTTATACTCGTAAAAATGTGTAATGATAGATATGCATTATTATGCATTATGATAGATTTAGGACTCCTTATTAGTGTTCGCTTTCTGTTAGAAATTCCATCATAATCATTACTGAATATTTGAGAAAAAAAATTGTTTTACAAATTATAATTTAGAGCCTGTCTACGTTCCCACTGTGTGTCTTTTATGGTTAAGCGTTTAGGTAAGAGCAAGACGCATTGTTTAGTAGGTAATTGGTATGCGGTAATTGGTATTCATTTGGCAAAGGGAGATCTCCGGCCGAGCAAGACGTCTTGCTCGGGAGGCAGTGAAGCCCCGAAGTGAGCTGCCAAGTTGTCGTTACTTGTATAATTATATGCGGGCGATGTAGAAAACTTCGATAACGTGATTCAGGCTTCGTGACGTCACCGTGTGATGTGTGTGCAATGTCGCCACATTATTAAACTTCCAAAAAAATATACAGTGTAGGTACCGACAGATTTGGTCCCAGTACAGTTATTATTAGCATAGGTATAGATTATTATCAACATTTAAAAAGTTAACCTAACTACAACTCATATAGATATACACGTACTCTTATATACAATTTTCGACACAAGAGTACCTAGTCGTTGACTGTACCGAAATTTAACAACACTTATTCAAGTCCCAGGAATTTTCTTTGTGCTTTAGTACCTGCCTTTGCGAAGTTTCATCTTGCATTGTTTGAGAGAAAATGGCCATTCTCTTGCTATCTTAAATCTTACCACAATGCCGTACTAGGTAGAGAGGAGCCATTTAATGTGAATAAAGATTAGTTTTATATATATATTAAGAAATTTCATTAAATTATTTCATGGTTAACTGATGGAGCTACTATTATTGAGCATGAAGTCTTGAACGCTACAGAATTAAGAAAAACTGGAGGCGTCAATGTATTTTTTTCTACTTTGTCATCAAAATGGGCGTCTTGAATGATATCACGCATAAGCTTAGTCTATTTAATGTTGCCGTGAAGAGTGGAAATACTGAAATATTAACATTGACCGTTGTGCTATGTCCATTAATGAGGATCTACTTACCATTATAATATGGTCCGTATTCTTTTTCATATACCTTTTAAGGTAGATTATAAAAGAGATTTTCAAATAGAAATGGCATCCCTGTTGTTTTATTAATTTGACGTTTCAACAATGTTCCCAATTGATGCCCACGCAGTGTGGCCGACCCTCCGTACAGAATTACTCGTACTATTGAGACATCGACCGTAATAATTATTATGATATGCTTGTCAGAGTAAAGCAGTCACATATGATTATTGGTCATATATTTTAAAGTCTCAACTCATTTTTGTTTATCATGGTTAGAAATAATTGTTTTTAAGGTTCCATACCGTAACGTAAACTGTTGCCTGTCTGTTTGTGTGTCACCGGAAATTTTTACAGCAAATATTAAAATGGTTTCAGTAAAAAAAAAATTGAAAAATCGTAGAACTGATTTTGTATTTCATCAATACGCTCAGTATTTCGAGGAATAATGACTATATATACTCCCAAGCTTCTGACAGTCAGATAACGGAGCGATTGATCCTATAACAACTTTGACTTTTAATATACGGAACCCGAATGAAGTATAGCACATTACCCAAGCACGGTTATGTTGTAAACTAGTATTTAATAGGCGTAATGATATACTTCGTTCAAACCGGTACACATTGCATTTTATAGCCAGCCTTCCTACTCAATCGCACGCATCGTCTACGCGTAATGCAGTTGTCGGGTGGCTATAGTAACGGCATATCAATTACAAACCATTCGTTTTTTAACGTTAAATTAACTTTACAACGTTGATGGATTATATTCTTTATGCTTTATTTACAACGATGGCGGAAATGGGCGCTACCGCACTGGTTGCTGTTGCAGTGGGTAATGATGCATGACCGCCAAAGAGGATAGGCAATGGAGCGCGTGGGAATATTCTTTAACGTAAATTATTTTTGTGCGGTCGCTAGCTCTACTTCAATATTTTGTGTTGCTTTTGATAAGCGAGGTACCGATTCGTAGTTCCGGTGTTGCAGGATTTTTAATAAGGTTATTTTGGCTTCTTAGTCAAATTTAGGTTGATTTTGTATGGGTACGAAAGCTGTAAGTGTGATAGTTTGGATGATATAGCGTTAATTGCTTTTAGACAGGTTACAGCTTCAAAGCCCAAAACCATATGTGGCCTCGTACTTAGAGACCTGGAGAGTATCTCACCCTGATTCTGCAATGAGAATAGGGGAGGGCTTTGTGCCTTATTGACTATGGGAAAATTTTATGTCGTGAACGAGCTCGAGGTCGAATTGTGAGCGCATGGGTCGTTGACGTGTTGTCACGGCCACCACCGATCCATCTAACTACAGACCACACCCAAATTTACTTAAGTTATTTAGACTCACGTATGATACAAACTGCTTTCGCCAATATGCCATACGCCATAATTGCCAATTATGATTACGAGAAGTAACATTCTCCTCCCTCTCTTGACAACAATTCGAGTGTTACCAGCATAGCAGAGTGTTACCAACTCATATCTGTTTAAAATGAAAATAAACTTGCTAATAGCCATCATACACCAGAGTCATCAGCCTGAGAAAGTGCACACTAAATTAACGGGTCTTCTACTTAAAAAATAATTTTCTTTAACACACTTAGAATCGAATTTGTTTTCACGATAAAAACAACGATGAAAATTATCAATCAGTTAGTTATTCGCGTTTGAAAGTAGGTATGTAAAACAGTCTATTAACATTCGTGAATATAATGACACGGCCGTCGGCGATTTCACTTCGTTACGTTACGAGCCGTCGTAACACGAAGGGCTCCAAATAAATAATTTATTGGTTTGCAACAAAATGCTGCTGACCTCTGTACTAAATCCTTATAAATACATATTTACATTTTTACATTTAGGTAGGTACATTAACTGTCAGTATTTGTATGCAAGAAATAACAAAGTGATCGTGTAGGTAACTTCTGTGTTTCTGATTGTAATTTATGGAAATATATTTTGTTAATCCAACCAATCTAGAACCTGAAAAGTGTAGAAGTTACTAAAAAATTAAAGTTTCACCCGTGGCACGAATTATTTGTAGATCCGTAATATAGAGAACTATTTCTTTCTTTTTTTTCTTATTCTCTCTTCTTCATTGTCCGGCAACGCATTGGCGATGCCTATTGTTTGGCCGAACTACTCGTTTGACGACTTTTTACTTAAAAAAGGAAATATTTAATCAACATACTTTATGTCATAGTTGTAGCGATGGACAGAAATTCAATCTAAATGTAGTTGAGGTGAAGTCTGGCGGCGGTGAATATTCGCCATCGAGCTTTTCTAATATTTTGCTTAATATTAACAAAAAGAGAATGTTGTAATGTTGTATAGGATCAATTAAGAAGCGGAATGAACATAAATCATATGAACAAATTAGCATATAGATGAATATACTCGTAAACGAGCGGATACGAGATAAAATCGTGTTTTACTAAGATTCACAGTAGTTCAGTTTCTGACGTCGCGATAAAATCGACAATGAGAAAATTACTTCTGCCCTGTATTGTTGTTGGCTGCTACACAATTGAATATTGTATTGTCTTTTTAACCGTGAGAACAGCAAAGTTGTGCAATTTAAAAACAAACAGAGGAAACGTGCTAGATTCTAGCAACACTGTGCTTCAGTCTTCTTTTGTTTTCTGTACTTACAATGAAACATGGAAATTTGTAGAAATGTATGTCGTGGACACCTATTAGGTATATATATTTATAGTTTCATGTTTTCCCTTGAAAATGTAATAATTACACATTAAATAATTAATAAAAGTTAACACAGTTACTCCCTGTGTCGTGGGCGGCATGGACAACACAAATAACACATCACTAATACCCATGACCCCAGAACTCACATTTATATGTCACATACACATCTGACAAGGCCACTACCAACTAGACTACGGTGTCATCGAAATAGGCTTACAATACGAATAAAAATTATGTTATCATGTACTAAGTTATATTTATGATGTACCTACCTACTTGTTACCTTCCAGATCCGCCGCGCGTGACAGCGGTGGTCGGGCCGCGAAGCAAGCGTGCGCAGACGCCGCAGCAGCCCGCCCGCACGCCCGCCGCGCCGCCGCCCGCGCCGCTCGCTGCGCCGCCGCCCGCGTCCAGCCCTGAGCAATCCGCAGCGCTCGCCCATGCCACCAAAGGCGTTGAGGCGTTGGGCGTGCTTGTACAATACTTGGTGTTTCGTGTAAGTATACAAATAGGTATAAATTAACGTGAATGTACTTCAACAACTCGGTTGAGGCGAAAAAATTGCTACCTATATTTAATCTTGCTACATAATGGCGTTACAGATAGCAACGTAAGCAACCAACAACGAAGATATTTATGGCAATTGCTTTGCAAATATGAAAAAAATATATCTTTTTTTTTTATTGTAGATTTGACTAGTTTAATTTATCTTGTAACCCATTATTTTCTTTCTTTTGCAGTAATAAAAAACCATGTAGATTTAAATCAATGGCAGTCACGAATCACTTTACTTTTCTATTTTTAGTCTGCGTGTATGAGTTAAAAATCAAATTACTATCAACTAAATTTAAAACAATGTAAAATATTATAGTTGGACGCGCTCAATGGAGGGTCGTGGCGTCTGGAGGCGGAGCGGTGGCGCGGCGTGGCGGCGGCCGAGCGTAGCAGCGCCGCGCGCGCCGACAGGGACCGCCAGCAACGGGCACAAAAGGATCTTGATACCAGTGAGTACCCTTAAACCTTCATTTATTTGCAGTCGAATGCTGCGCGACAAGTGCAGATGTCGGAATCGATCTGCAAAGTAATGCTGTCTGCCACTTTGTCAAATGCAATCGCTTTTTGTCGATGACGTCTGCCGTGTTCGGCAGAATTGCACCTTAAACGTATTAACTATGAACTGCATAAGTTATGCAATGGACAGAATAACTAAGAATCAAAATAAATAAAATTTTGTTTATCGCAGGTAGCGAGATCTTTTTAGGTAATTTAATTTAATAATAATTCGATATTATTCTTATTTCAGTCGCAGAATGCCTGAGCAAGATCTCAGAGCTAGAGATGGAAGTATCGTCGAAGGAAGAGGCCAACGTGCGTCTTCAAGCTGCACACATCGAAGAGGTGTCTGCACTAGCTAACGACATAAAAGGTTTAAAGGTAAGCAATGTAATCATGAAACAATTAAGCAATAAAATGTTACAGACATTAATACTATTACTATTTAAATCGCGGGTAACATGAGTTGCAAGGTGCAACAATGTGTGCCATATTTTGTAATATTATGAAAACCCAAAACAAACGAATAATATTTTTTTTGGTAATGATATCATAGAATTTGGCAAAGATTTATTTATCTAGTACATATACAATATACATGTCTCTCACCAAGATACATTAAATATTACAGGACACAATAGAGTCTCTGAAACACGAAGTCGCTGAAAGCCGAGCGCGGCTACACGCGCACAGCGAGATCGAGCGCACGCTTCGCGCGCAGTTGGAGGCGGCGCGGGCGGAAGCGGCGCGGGCCGAGGCAGCGCGGTCGGAAGCGGCGCGGTCCGAAGCGGCGCGGTCGGAAGCGGCGCGGTCGGAAATGATGCGGGCAAAGACGGTGGAGAATGAGAGCGACCCGCTGCCGCCGCCGCCCTGCGAGCCGTGCTACATGTGCGACGCGGCGTGCGACCCGGTGCACTGCGAGACCGAGGAGTGCGAGTTGAGATTGAACGCTAATGAGGAACTGAGCAATGACGCCACTGAACTCGCTGCTGAGGTTATTACTGTTAATTTACTTTGTCTATAAAAGTAACAAAATACAAATAGTATTTTGACGTAATACTGAAACTCAACAGATTTTACGGACGATTACATTGAAATGTAGATGGTATTGTGTAACTGATATTCCTGTTATCAGTTGATGCGAAACGTTAACTACTAGGTACTTAAAAACACACAAGTAACATGTTACGTGTACAAATGTAATTGAACCATTATAATAATGTTGGATGTGTAAAAAGTTGTTGTACAAAAACACATTGATGTTTGAGGCGTGTGTTCGTAACTTGTTTCGGCCAGTGTAACTTGCACTTAGCGGTAACAAATATTCTTTCTTCCTGCTCGCACATTTTCCTTACTCTACTTTCTTTTCTATTTCATCGAGAACTTTCAAGAAACTCCATCTTTACATTTTTTTTAACCTGCTCCCACTTTTTCTCTCTGACATACGCGTCGAAAGTCAACAGATGAATCTACGCGACCAGTATACATACCATATTTTATAATTAACTAAGAGTTGGGTACTCTTGCCGGACCATCTAGTTATATTTATTTTTAATGTTCCATTCGTAAATCGCAGGTCCGTTCATTGCGCGCGGTGATCGAACTAAAGCAGGCGGAGATGGCGTCGCTACGTGACGCTCGCAGTGAACTGGCTGCAGAGCGCGAACGACGCGCGGCCGCAGAGCGTGACGCGTGCGCGGCGCGTCACGCCGCCGAGGAGCTGCGAGAGCGCGCCGCGGCGAGGCAGCGCGACGCCGACCGACTGCGGGACGACAACCGACGACTGCGCGACGTCGCGGCCCGCGACCGCGACCACGCCACGAGGTTGGCGGCACTCAACGAGGAGCTGAGATACAAGCTCAGGCAAAAGTCTCAGGTAATTACTTATGTTTTTTTTTATTAATTATAAGTTAATGCTTGACCACAATCCCACCTGATGGTAAGTGGAGATGAGGTCTTGGGTGGTAGAGCGCACTAACTTAGTAGCAGCCTATTCAGTCTTGATTTGAAGACACCCTTATTATAATCAGAAGTTATGTTGTAATCAAGCCTGAGTTGAGGCAATAATCCAGCGCGGTGAATTGAGCATTACTACTATTCAGATACCTACAGAACCTGTAGCATCTACTTTTGTATCTTACTGGAAACGTTTTGTCTCGGGATTAATGCTAATATTTTGCTATTTAATCAGCTTCATCTTTGGGTTTTTAACTACTGTACGTAAGTACTGTCATTGCGTCTGATGGTGCAGCGACTATGAACATCAGGTATGTTTAGTTTAGTTTAGTTGCTCATACAAGTTCTGAATATCAGTATGTAAACTTTAAACATTTTTTTGCTACAGGTGGTGTCGCTGCTAGCGGGCGGAGGGTACATTGAGCGGCCACCAATGCGCGCGCGCACGTCTTCGGGATCGTCGGCGCGCTCGGTGTCGCCGACGCCCGATTCGCCGTCGCCCGCCGCGTCGCCCGCGCCCGACAGCCCGCCGCTGCCCGCCGTCAAAGGAGTAGTTGAGAAGCACGACAGCGTCAGCTGGGTGCTCGAGATTGAGGAGACACCAGAGGAAGTGGCTTCAAGGTATAAATAGCTATTCGATTTGTGTTGGTCAAACTAAACTTCGCGAGCGCGGCTAATATTCGAAGCGTGACTAGGAAGTGACTTTAAACCTTTCGATTTGACATGTGGATATAGGTGTAGTCATGCCATTACATGGTTCGTATTATTGGCTGCCTGCCCGAATCCGGCTCTTACTACATTGAAGTGATTCATCCGCCTTGAACCATATTCCTTGTACTAAACTTGACTTTAATATACAAAAATGATGTGGTGTCGTGGGACACCAGGTAGGAACGAAGTTCCTTCGGCTAATGTAGAATCGACACAAATTGCAAAAAAAATCGTGCTCAATTTTATGTAGGTTTTCTTGATTTTTCTCTTAAATTTTGCTGATTAGTTTTTATTTAAGTACAAGAAAGTATTTAGGAAATTCAGTATTTTAAGAAATAATATAAAATAATATAAAATATAATATATAAAACAATAATATAAAACCCATGTGTATCCATTGTTATATAAAAGTATAGAATAGAAAATAAAAATGCATAAATTTCATTTGTGTTTTATTTAATTAGAGAATCTTGTATATTAATCAAATCACAAGCTATAGTAAAAATATGGTTAAATGGTATATTTGTCTGTTCTTGAATCAAGTTAACTAAATAATAACAAGTTAAAGGATTGCCAATATAAGAACGGGGGCTTTTTTTAATTTTATTCAAGGTACACTCTAAGGCATTTAAATTTTCTCGTCTTTTGTCATCCTGTATAATCACTACAATCTGAAGAAGACTCCATTTGAAAAGATATTGATGATTCTGTGAAAGTTACAGAGGGAGTATAAGATGTATCACTATCTGATTGTTCTATTTTTTAACAATTTTACTCAAATAATGTTTAATTAAGTTTTTCCAAAATAACTAATTTATTCTCAAAATAAGTTAGCTTTTCTCAAACAAGTTGGCTTTTCTCAAAATGAGTAAACTTTTCCAAAACGAATAGGCTCATCGAACGTCACTCAATTAAATGTCTCTTAAAACAAGACTAAGAATAATTACATCTAACCTGTATACATAGCTCTCATATGTATCGTCCATCCCGATACAACTGTCCATTGGCACTCTCCAATAACAGAACTGAGCACCTCTCTCTAGTGTCTTATAAGAGCTATGCATTGTACAAAAATAACAATGACCAAATAATAATTTCAATGAGTTACGTTCGACAAGATGGCTGAATTTTATTAAATTTTCAAAAACAAAAGAAATCTCATTACAGTGAATTAATCATCAATCAGCTAACTTACTAAGCCATATCATAAATAACTCCATATGTTACAACCCTATTTTCTTTTTAACTATTAACTAACCATTTAACTGTAACTGTCAATAATTAATTATGTGACCGTCTCTAAGTATCTAGACTAGACTACCTATAGTCACCAGTAAACCCTGTGTGATAAAGCCAAAGATGGGTAGGTACTTCAAATGTTATACTCCTAGTACCATATTACCACAAAATTACCAAAAAGTTATTAACTTTATCAATGTCATAATTAGAACTCAATATTTAACTTCAAAAACTCATTTTCTTGATAATTTAGTTCCAATTGTGTCTAGATTATCATTTTATTATTTTGATGTTATTCTATTTCATAACTAATGAATAACAACTCAAACTCAAAAAGTACTTGGTCATACCTGACAAATCCTTCAGCGTGGACTTGTGGATAGCGACTCCTGGATACAGGTGATGCAGACTGCAGCTCATGTAACATCCTCACTCAATACTTGTATACCATGATATCATGGTATACAAGTACATGACATCTTGTACTTCATAGTCATCTCAAAGCATCGCAGCCTTGCTTGCCAGTTCATATTGACATCCAAGCTTTCTCAGTAGCTAGTTTCTTACGGATTCTTTATCCCAGCTTCTGATATCGGCGTCAGGTAGGCCGGGTGTGGGTGTTTGTATGGTTTTTCAGTCGATTCTACTCTGTTTAGCATGTATTTTCATGAAAGTAGGTATTCCTCACATAACCTCCGTTGTGGGCTTATTCAGCGATTCTCAATATTGATTTAAACGTTTTAACCACTCGCTCTATCCGCGATATCACATTTTATTATAACTTCATCAACAACTCAACGACATAGGACAACTTTCATATCTTTTTCCGCGGGAACTCAACATAATCATATTCTCCGTTTTCTGACAGATCTCGCAAACTCCACTTACTTATCCAATGTAAAATATATTATATTTATAATATAAATATATATTTATTAATAAAGAATAAACTAATACTTACGTATTTAATTCTTTTGCACTGAATAAATATAGTAATAATTTCCCACTATTAGCACTGTCACTTTCACTTGCCATTTTCTTTTACTATATTACTATATTTATTTACTATATTATTATTTTATATTACTATATTATATTATTAGTTTATGAAATTATATGATATGAAAACTAATTAAGGCAACGGCGAACGAAATGAAACAGGGAGAAAGAGAAAGGTAATATACACTACTCGCTCGCTTGTGTATGCGACTGTCGCGCATGCGCACGTCTCATTATTCCACGCATTCTTCCTTACGGTTTTACTATCATATATTTTTCAGTTCGGTCGCCGTAGCAAAACCTATCCCCTCCAAGCCTGCCGTAAGGAACTTCGTTCCAATAAATAATGATTTTAAAATAAAAGATTGAAAATAAAATTATTTTATTGATCTAGGTTAGCCCGAAGATCTTCATTCCGTGCCGTGGCATCTCCTAGCGGCGTGAAGCGTCGCGGCGGCGGGTCGCCCGGCAGCGGGTCGCCCGCGCCCGCCTCCCCCGCACCGAACGCGTCCAAGCTCTTCCGCCCCGGAGAGCTCGACTTCCCACCGCCGCCTCCGCCTCTCAAGGAGTCCGCAGGCGAGGCAATCTACATCTACGACGACCGTCAGTATTGAAGCGTTCGCCTCAGACTCTTGTGCCCGTGAACGCGTTACTGAAGCAGTACCATCCTAACTGAAGCCGTGCCTCGAAGTGAGACCATTGATGTCTACGGCCGTTAGCTTCGTATCGTCGAATACTAGTCTTGTGCCCGTAAAGTGCGCGAACCGCAACGTACCCGAGTGATATATTCACGAATCGTGAATGACACGGATTTTATATTCTTGCCGGATATGTGTATTATAAACCTTTGCATGGTTCGGATTGATGGATCGATTGCTCATCGTTCTAGTTTTAATGGAAACATGGGACCCAGCTGGAGCGCGTGCACTTAGCGATAAAAGTACGCTATATGATTGGTTGCATACGTGATATGCGAAGTATTAATATTGAACGACAGTCGGATCGTTTGAAATGAGCAATGATTTGGATGATGAAAGTATTTATCTTAATATCAACAGAAATATTTACAAATTGAAAAGGACTTTGCGAATCGTTTTGAGCTTAATATTATTTCATGTAGGAATTAGATTGTCTATCTACACGTCAGCTCCTTCTATACAGAACCAATGCAATTGCAATTTTGCTCGCCAATGATAATAATATATTACATTAAAATCAGTAATTACCTTAGATTTGTAATAGTTATTAATATGTGGATTTATTCACTTAGTTTATTTACGATTTTATCAGCTTTGAATAGGTGTTAGGTAAATAAACCAATTGATAAAACGTTCAATAAAGTAGGAGAATAACTTCTGTACTCATTAGGTATGATAAGTCTTAATAATGCTTTGTCGAAATCTGGCCTTAAATGGATGGCTGGATGGATTACTCTATTTGGCTACGTTTTGAAGGAAACAAATATGTACCTGTGTTGCGCCAATGAACGAAAAACTACCATTTTGCATTTTCATTATTTATTTCCTTGTCGTCTTCTCCATCTTTTGTTTTAAGAATTATTTATTGAAGTTACCTTTCGTACTTTACCTATACTTACCCTTGTCTCTTTACCTTTCTAAGTATTTCATTTTGTTTATTGGCGTAACGATTGTTTGGAACACTGTATAACCAAGCAAAATTTTAGAGTCTGTAATATATCGGGTCTATCTCGCCCGGACGCATTATCTACTGTAGGGTTAGTGTCCGTAAATGTAATTATTACAAGTATTTATACTATTTTGTGTCCATTATTATATTTTATAACTTAGTTATTATAGTTTATCATGGTTGTTGGCATTGTTTTTATTTTTATGTACAAATAACAATTTAAATGATGAAAAATTAACATAGTCATAAGCATTACGTCTGAGCGTTGAGACAATTTAGATGCAGTTAAGTTTTGACGCTGTTTTGATATCTATGGATGCTTTGAAAATGATGTATTTCACTTACAATGGGATTAATACCCAGTTCAAAGAAATATTGCAATAAAACCAAAGAGTATCGTTCATCTTAACTCTTTGTCATGTTCCTTAATTTTTTATATGCCTGTGTTTTGCATGCTATACGTTGAGTCGGGCAGTTAATTTTTATTTATTTTTAAGCTAAACAATATAAGTAATACCATTCCAAATTAAGAATTGTAAGCGAAAGTAATAATTACTTGATTAGAAGAATATCTATTAATACAAAGAATTAAAACTATATGTGAAAAGTATGATGTTGTTTTTTTTAATTGAATTAAAAATTGATTTACCGAGCTACGCAATATTACAAAATGTTGACCTTTTCTAAAAAAAAAAACCCTTTAGGACCAATAATATATTACAAACTAGAATAGCGCACTTTGGTTTTGCACTGGTTCGGAACATATTTTAGAGGCATAATATATTTTACTAACAATAGTAAAATAGAAATAAAATTGCTTGTTCGATGGTCTTTGCTGTAACACCTGATATGGAATACTGGCTCCTGATCCCAGGGTGGGGGGCAAATCGGATTTTCGAGGAGAATTTTTTAAGGTTACAACAATATTTCGTCGATTCGCGTGTTTGTTTATGTATCTAAAATACTTATAATAAGTTAAAATATGAGCATTAGGCTAGCATCAATTACATAGTCTATCATACGTTGGCGTCTACCGCCCACTCGCCAAACCATTGTTGTGTTCTGGCCGGGAGTACCTCCTATCTTGGCCGGCTAGGCATCACGCCTTCAATGTTATTAATGTCCATGAGCGACGGTGATCGCTTACCATAAGATCGCTCGTCTGCTTGTTTATTGGCTATTAAGACATTACAAATAAAATAAAACAAATATCACGAAATGCAGCAAAGGCATTATAAGTTAGAAAAGTTAAGTAATGTTGATAACCGATCATTTTTTATTAATGGTTTTAAGGTAGCAAACGAGCATGCAGCACTACCCTTCCGCTACCGCCCATGACAAATGTAACAGATCTAGAGCAAAAAGTCTCCAATGGGCATTAGGATAATTAGTCCTGTTAGCAGACGTTGTTAGAACATTAGTTGGTTAGTTTGTTAGTAAGTATGAGGACTAGAACAGGGACTGTTAGTAAAAGTTAGTCCTGTTAGTTGTTGTTAGTAATAGTCCAGTTATTAATTGTTTGTAAAAGTATCGTTCTAATTCGGTTGCAAATGTGTTGTTACCCTTGAGGACTGAGATGGTCGGCTCTAAAAAGCGTAACCGGCTCCGCATCTTTCTAACCGGATTACAATTTTACAATACAGTTTTAACAGCAAAACAATTATTAACGATAAAAATGGTACTAAGTACCGTAGGCTGGCTGTAGTAGTACCCGGTAGTAGTAAACCGCGGCGAACTCTAGGCTCTACTACATATTTTATCAATGTTCAATGTTCAATGATCATGAATATGTCGCCAATTTATGACATCAGTAATTTTATATCATTGTTACATACACTTGTAAATGAGAACTCACACATTGTTTGATAATATTATAAGTTAAATTTAAATTTGGGTCAATGTTCGTAACAAAGTATGTAGGTAAGCGTTTAAACAAATAATCTCTTTATTTATTTATAACAAAATATATGCATTCAGTTTTCAAGACAATATTTTAAAAGCTTTTATTTAATTGGGAAATAAAAAGTTTCAGTTTATTCCTCTTTTATAGATCCTTAGGGGAGGAATTTGCAAAAATCCTCTCTCCTCCACTCCCCAAGGAACATTATGTACTTGTCAAATTTCAGCTTCTTGCGTTCAGTAGTTTCGGCTGTGCATTGTCTGCCAAACAATCAGTATCGGATTATATACATATATTGATATACTCATACTTGTGTACAAAGAAAAAAACCACAAAAATCCTATTGCATTTACCGAGTAGGTATAATCACGTCAGTTTACAAAACTGTTAAGGCTACGTACGAAACACTCAATGGAGCGATTAAATCTTAGCCAAATAATGGCCAGTAATCAGCTCTACGATTATGTCAAGGATGCCGAATGCTATGTTGTTAAGGACATTTTGATATCAGCCCCTATATAAACATAAGGATTTAGACCGACGGATGACTTGTAACCAAAACTGCAAAATGTTCGCTAGTGTTTTTGCATTGTGCTATTTATGCATCGCAGTGGGTAAGTTAACTTCTGAAATATTTTTCGATTGAAATTCTATAGTTATATATATTATTGTAATCAATGATATTTTTAGTAGAAAATAAGTAGGTACTTAGATTTGTCACTAGCGCGCGAAAATGTTGAGAGTAAAACTTGGTCAACTGGCGTACTTTAATCTATATCTCTTTATGTCTATATCTATGTCTATATCTCTTTATGTTTCATACGTTTCGTGATTATTTTTCGCAACCATAGCTGACATGTCATCGAAGCGGATCAAAAAGTGCAATTCGCGTTGTAATAACGTAACGTATATATTTAACGCATTTATGGTTTTAATATATTTGATTTTACTAATACGTTTTTCACTATATTAAATGTAGTACTTATGATTGAAAGGGTAACAAAATACGACGATACTTAAGTGAAACGGAATTTGCTTAATTAATTTAGGCAAGTTAAGGAAAACATTTTTTATTCAATCGTTCCGAATAAGTTATTTTGTATCTTTTATTTATTCCTACTCGTAGTGTGTATGATCATTACACTTTTGGGCAAGGTGCGAGAAAGAAAATAGAATAAATAACCGCAGTTTGCCACAACTGACATTGATTTTGAAAAAATATCGAATACTGGAATATGATATGATTATGATAAGTTAAGTTAAGGAATATGATAAGTTTATTTAAATACGGTAATTTTGATTAAATAGCCCGTGACCGATTTCACTTACTTGGTCATTATTCCTAATATTATATTTATATACCCTTTCTAAATCTATTATAATTTAGAGATTATAATTATAATCGTAGATATGTATCTTAGATCCCGAATGTGATCTTAATCTAAAACTTTCCAAATTTCATCAAATTGCGACCTATAGCTTTCGTCACTAGCGTGACAGTCAATACTTTTATTCGTATTACATTTTAGGGCTTTTTGTAATTTCCCAGAAGGTATAATTGCGATGATGACGTTGTAATTAGGTACGTTTATTTCATGGATATAAGTACTTATTTAGGTATAAGTAAAATAGGTATAAATTATAGGTATTTCAGAATAATTTATAGTGGAATTTACATAAATTTTATGTAAGTAATACTTACGTAACGTTTTTTAAAGAAATTAATATATTTCAGTTTTATGTGATGGCAACGCAAAAGCTGTAAAACTAAGATTTTATCACAGGTGAGTTACATTACACAATAGTTACATTATTATATAACTATTTTGGAGTTGTGAGCCTTTGAGGATTTCTATGGACAAAGGTCATGGATGGTACTTACACGACTCCTCACCCCCACTTAGATTACGCACTTGATATGCCATTTTGGAATTAATGGCTTAACATCAGTTAAAGCTGGCGATTCTCCAGTCGATTGTTATGTGAATATCCTAAAACACTATTCTCCACCCAAGGAAGTAGTTTGGTTCAGAAGGAAATTCATCAATACCTGCTCCAAAAGTCAAAGTAAATTTATGCTCTAACGATTATGCTACACAGCTGTTTTATGTTTGATAGGTATCTTCAGCTTTATCGTCGATATGTCTACGCAAGTTTCACAGAAGTTTATCGTATTTTCAATCTCTATTTCAATTCTCGGGAAGGTACATCTTCAGTAGGATAAATAGGTAGGTACCATATAAACTTTACTGTGAAATTTACGGAATTTTATAATAACTTAACATTATTTTATTATGATACGGGTACTCACGATATGTATTTTGAAACGCCGATATTTCGACCCAGTTGCATGGATCGTGGTCACGGCTGAACTGCGGTGGCGCGGAGAAACTTTTGGCAGGTGACACTTGACACTAATACATTAGTCCTTTGATTATATCGTGTATATAATCAAAGCATTAGTCTATCTACCTTACGTCTAGTTCATTTTTGCGTTTTGTTAACCATATTACGACACACTACACTGACCACATCCTGCTGCTGAGCACTTTTAACTTATTCGGACTTAACATCGTCAATTTGTTATTGTTATAATTTAAATGATTTATATTACATCAATTTTCATTAGGTAACATTCCTTTTATACGCAGCCGAATAAATAGCGATTTAATAAATAACGGAACATAAAAATTGTTACATAGCTTATTGAGATGACCTAGAACACCATAAATCAATTACGCACAAAACCAAAATCGTGTTTGATGTTTAATTTAATTTGGTTATCTCGATTTGCCTACCTGCGTTTAATGGATGCCCGCATACATGCTTCAATCATTTAACGACATTAAACCTAATACGAGTATACATAATTAACACGCGTTCAATTACCGAAAGTTTAAGGTCATTGCAATGTTCTCTGGTAAGAATATAGTTCGTAAATTGTTAAATTACCCTGTTACTCCACGTTAAAAGAAGGCTAAAACCGAGGGCGAATTTAATTAACTGTCATCTACTAATAAATAATAAGAACCGCGTTCATTATAATTTTTTATATGTAGCGAGGCTATTGTAATGAGAACAAAATAACAATTTTTGTAAGATGTGTATGAAAATGAATTTTGTATTAAAGAGCAAAAAGTAACATATTCCTAGAAAATCTATAATCCTCTATCCAGAAGAGGCAAGTAACCTACATCCGTCACATCTGAATGGGGTGGAAAAATCGAATGCGATTTATCCTATAGGTAGTATAATATTTTTTCATTTTCTATTTTTCAGCACCTTTGAGAACTTTACTTCGTTGCCTATTGAAGAATCCAACAAAATTTTCTCTACAACCTGGTACAATTCGAGCCAAACTACAGTAATTTTTTGCCATGGTTATACAGGTACGGTATGGTACTTATTAAAAAAAATACATTATTTCACACGGTAGATACTTAATAGACTAAAAATGTCCGTCGTCTAGTTTTGAAAATCAAGTTAACTACACAGGGAGGGATTTAGGGTTTAAAGCAATCAAAATGGTATTACGCATAATGCCACTAAAAACAACATCGGAATTGGACGTCGGGCGGCGGGTTTTGACGATTGTGACGGACTGACACACGAATAAACTGATTAATGTTAAGAGGGGTCTCGGGACCATGCAAACAATGAATTTTATGCAGTAAAATAATATTCACAGCGGCTTTTGTAGTCAGTTGTTTTGTCATTTTGCTAATGTGAAAAATTTCAATTGGATTGTGTATCAATTTCATGATCAATTGCCCTAACAAGAAAGTTTCTGTGACTTCAAATTAGGTCGTTAAATAGTTATATGGTCACTAGCAGATACATGGTGTTGTTAAAATACGAACATGTTATCATTATGAGGGATTTCAATACGTGTTTACTCAAAAATGACTGCCGTACGTTGGAACTTAATAATCTTTTAAGTTTAATTAATTTACAGCTTTCTGCCACACACCATTTTCCTAACTGCACTCCCTCTCTTCTGGACTTGACACCAGATTGGTATTAATACGATATTAAGTACTTATTCAATTTAATTCGTCTTTATTTGCATGATATGGAAAATTAGGTACAGGTTGACTTATAATCATATTATTAGGTGCTCTTATCCTAGCCCAAGGCGTGCTACAGTAACACAAATCACGCGTCATTGTGTATCAGAATATCACTAATACTAAAAAAGACAAAACATTTATCAAAAATACATGCGAGCGATAGATTGCAAAGATTACATGCCATTCAATAATTTCAGGTCATCCCAATGGAATTGCGGTGACGGCTGTCGTAAAAGCGTATTTGGAACAAGGACAAAGTAATGTAGCCCTCCTGGATTGGGAGTACGAGGCTTCCACCGCGTTACCGAGCTTTGCAGGCTCTTATTTGAATTGGGCAGCGCCGAACGCGAGGCAGGTAATAACGATATGGCTGGAGAGATGGTTATTGGCAAAAGGCTATCGGAAATGTAGATAAATATGTTTACGACACGTACATACTGCATAACAAAACAGCGATAAGTTTTAGATGTAATCAGTAGCGAGAAAGTTTACCGATGTTGTCCGCAAAAAGGCAAAATGGCAGTGGACAAGACAAATACTCGTATAATATGTACATCCAGGGAGTGACAATTGTTGAGGAAAGAGTAATTTGAATGGTGATGAAGCCTTAATGCTCCTTTATAGGAGGACACTCCCTGACCCACTAGTCTATTGAGCTGGGGCCAACTGACATATAAAGTGGGTCTTCACTGGAATAAGCTTCCAGTGAAGATTTAATACTAATCAAAGTGATATAAGTTATGGGTGGCTTTGTTTATATTCAGTATTGAATATCTAAAGACTAACAAATTATTAAGATTTTTTGCACGAATTATGTTATATAAAATTTTAACCATCAAGATCCTTTTTATTATGATACGGGTACTCCCGATATGTATTTTGAAACGCTGATATTTCGACCCAGTTGCATGGATCGTGGTCACGGCTGAACTGCGTTGGCGCGGAGAAACTTTTGATTAAACTTTTTATGTAAGTCCGAAAAAGTTAAGTGTTGAGCGGCAGGATGTGGTCAGTGTAGTGTGTCGTACTATGGTAAACAAAATGCAAAAACGAACTAGACGTAAGGTAGATACACTAATGTATTAGTGTCACCTGTCAAAAGTTTTTCCGTGCCACCGCTGTTCAGCCGTGACCACGATCCATGCAACTGGGTCGAAATATCGGCGTTTCAAAATACATATCGTGAGTACCTGTATTATAATAAAAAATGTACAATTCGCGATGAGTTTAAAATCATACGCATCAAGATCCTTTTTAAGCTGTGGCTATGTTCTGGTTACATCAGCTGTTCTAACATAGGTACGTGCTCGTATCTAAAGTAAAATTGTTCGCAGCTCGGCGTGCGTTTCTCCGAAGTGCTTGTTAGTTTGAGTGCTGCTGGTCTCAATTTGAACAAAACTCATTTGGTCGGACATTCACTAGGCGCCCAAATTTTCGGAATTACCGGAAACAATTTGGTCCAAAGCGGAATTTTATTGCCAAGGTACATTAATAAATTACGCATGCGTAAGTTATAAAATTTCATTGATTTACAAGATATTAGTAATGATATCATAATTATTAGTTAATTAATATCACACTATTTTTATAGAATTACGGGTTTGGACCCAGCCAGCGTGGCTTTCGAAGGAAGACCACCTTCGATGAAGCTTACCTCTAATTCTGCGCGCCTGGTTATTGTTATTCATTCTGATCCAAGTAAATATGGCTACAAGACTTCTGTGGGTACCGTGGACTTCTGGCCCAACTACAACATCGGTGTGGTCATTCAGCCTGGATGTACCGCGCGGCCAGTTCAAGTATTTTCTCTTGAAGGTAAAATTTAGACATTTTATTCTAACTGCTCTTCATTTATTATCTTTTGCACAAACTTAAATAAAAGGCAAAAAATTATACGTTATCAAGTTTTTCATTCTTCACATTGCCAGAATTTTAATACAAAATAATACTGACTCTATAATATTAGGTAGTTGGAAAATAAGTATTTTATTTAGATCTATTTTTACAGACGTAGTATGTATGTATGTATGTATGTATGTATGTATGTATGTATGTATGTATGTATGTATGTATGTATGTGCGTATGTTAGTAAGTAATAAGCCGAATTTTGAGCTTCATCGATCCTAATTTTGATCCCAATGTTATTTGATGATCCACAGATTTATGTAACCACAACAGGAGCTGGCAACTGCTGGTCGACGCTATAAAATATCCAGGCTCTATCATTGGTTCACTCGCGAAAAATTACCGAGTCTGGAAACGTTACTCAAACGATGAGAGGAATGCTGTCACTCTGTCATTGACTCCAACTGATGAATCATTGTAAGTAATTTTTTTTGTGATCTTTGTAACTAGGATTGCTATATTATTTTCGGATTTGCTATTAAAATATACCTAGAACAAAACTCTAAAATATATAATACTTATTTTAAGAAAAAAATGTAAAGACCTAAAGATTTGCTTTTGACATTAATGGACCACTACTGCGTGCGGCTCTCTCCTTATGCCGCCGGGCTATGAGGGAACTTTTATGTAAATCTATCTACACATAAACAAAATGTAAATAAAACTGCTTGAATATGTATAAAGAAATCGAGATGATAATTTGAGTGTATTCCAGTTTAGACCGTTTTAGTGCGATTAGATACAGACGTATACAACTCCCATATTTATAAATCGACCGTTGCAAGCACGACCACACAAAATTAGCTAGGTATCCGTTCTTCTTATGACTAGCGTCGTACACGTGCGTAGGTCACCTGGTATAGTCTATCAACATCGCCACCCAAAGGCATCACGAATGCGTTGTCGGCCAGGAAAGAAGGAGGAGGAAATATAGAAAACACTTTTCTTTTTGGCCAGCAACGTGTTGGTGACGGATGATGATTTTAGTATTACGAAAGTCCATTCCAAATCATAGTTTTTTATTGTTTGATATCATAAAATTAAAGTGTTATTGTCTCAGACTACTAAAATATTATAGATACCTATGTACCTATATAATATTATATCTACGTATAATTAAAGTAGTATCTCAGAGTGTATTTCAGTTCTAGCTTTAATACAGAAATCTTCTACATTAGAAACACAATCATGAAAGATATTTTTAATTTCAGGAGACCGGGAAATTACTTCTTCTTAACTAGATCAGAAACTCCCTATGGACTTGGCAAAGATGGATTATAAAGAAAAATATGATATGAGACTTGTTTTTATACTAATACAAAAGAGATCTTGTGTACACTAAGCGGTGCCTTAGCATACATACACTGAAAGATAAATATTTATTTAAGTAGTAATTTGTTATTATTATAAAATATTATACGAGATCATTGATCAAACAATATAATGCCAAATTATTATCCAACGATTTTTTTACCCTTATCTTTTCGCAAGCATTTTTTTTTTTTGAGAAACGAGCTAACGGCTTATCTGATCGTATTCACTGTTGCTTATGGACATCCATTAGGCAGTACCACCACATTGGTGGTGGTGGCTTACCATCGATTCTACATCCGAAACACTCTAAAACATGTCACGGTTTATTTTAAAATGACACTTTCCATCTTCAGTCCAAATTAAATTCCCCTGCTCGTAGTACACCCAGCCGAACAACTGATGAGGCTATGGCGCCAGGTTCCTCCTGTAACAGGTCGCTTTGTATCCAGCTTAATCATGCATGGCGGTGGGAGTTTTACCTGGCTAGCTACCACCCACAATCTGAATTCGACTGACAAATTATAATGTTCTATTACGTATTTCGGTCGTAGTGTCTGAGCGCTGGAAATAATGGGGTTCAACCTATTTTTGTGTGGCCCGCCATGGGTCCATGGGTGACGGTAATCATTTACCATGAGGTGACTTGTCTGATTCTTTACAGGCTACTTAATTGTGTACTTACTTACCTTGGGTAAAAAAGCAGTAGCTATTCACACTTAGAATCACCGTCCGGGCGTTGTGGTTGGTACAAAACCTAATGGAATTGGGGCTAGGCCTCGTTTTCTTCAGCAGGTTGCATTTGCAGCAGGTTGCAATGAGAGGTTAAGAAGTCAACGATAGACGAAACACCCCAGAAAATAATAAAGATTTTTGAATAATTAAGATTGGAATTCAAGGTTCGGCGAGTGTTTAGTATAGTATCGCCTATTAGTTATTAAGTATATTATTACGTTACTTATTTTATCATTTTTAAAATTTTGGTTATTTTACTCAGCGCCTGATGCATCTTAATGGCATCTTTATGTTTACGCGTCGCATCGTACTCGGCGAACAATTAGTTTTAAGTACCGTGCATGTTCTTACCGACATTAATTTAATATCTCATTACAACTCTTTACCGTGAACTGTGTGGTGGTTTTATTTTGCCTTGACGAAGATTTTAATTGCTATAATACCTAAACTACAGCGGCAACATTGGTCACTTCGGCTGGATTATTTACGAATAATTTGTGGTGATAAATTATTCGCGTGTTGGATTAATAAATCTGGAAGTTAAAGTTTAACTAGAGGTCATTGGAAGGTTAACCGCGTGGATGGAAGAAGATAAATTTGAAGAAAAGGCCAAAAGTTGAACTTATTATGGTACTAGTGTTCCATTGATTTCCACCCAACACTCTGTTATGGTATTATAAGTATTTTGTAAGTATAAAAGCTTCGATTGTGAACAAGGTTGGTGAATACTTACTTTGATTACTTTTAACTATTAGAGTCATGATCAGTTAATTTATTGTAAAAGTTAGAAGTGATTAGTAATTAATTATTTATTTAGTTACTTTCAAGTAAATATTGCCTTTAATAATTATCTACACAGTTTCTTTAATTAATTTGTAAAGATTGTTAAGTTAGCATTCAAATCATAATTTATTCAATTTCTTAATAACATTGTGTAAAAATAGTTCAAGTAAGTGTTAAAATCATAATTAGATTATTAAAGTTTGGTCATAAATTGAAATTACATTGTTGTTTCTAATTTTTATTATTCGTACTTAAGTATTACAGTACATAGGAACATCATTGTTAAACACACATTAAGACGTTTTTATAAACTAGCTATTATTACATCAATTCCAGGTTGATTACATACCAGCCTCGCAAGATGACGCAAGAGGTAAAACTTATTCGTCAACGTGCAGCCTACAAGGGACAATTAACGTCATTTTCAAGTTACATCGATGACTTGGATGCTGCTTCTCTAAACACCTTCGAAGTTGACGAGTTGCAGTTACGTATCGCGCGGATGGAAAAAATGTTTGATCGTTTTGAAGAGGTACAGTTGTCTTTAGAGTGCCTAGTAGATGAGGCTGAATCTCACCTACTAGAGCGTAGGGAATTTGAAAAATTATATTATAAATTGCTTTCACAAGCACGTAAAATTCTCAATGATTGTAGGAGGGCCGAGAGTGTTGCGACTGAGGTAAGTGTACGTCGCTCGTGCGCCCACAACAACATTAAGTTGCCTACCATTCAATTGCCAAAATTTAGCGGCTCCTACGACAACTGGTTGGAGTTTCATGACACCTTTTCCAGCCTCATTCACGATAATGACGATATAGACAATATTAATAAATTCCATTATTTGAGGGCTTCGTTGGAGGGATCTGCTGCGGTAGTTATTCAATCCATTGAGTTCTCATCTGCCAACTATTCATTAGCCTGGCAGATACTATGCGATCGCTATGAAAACAAAAGACTGTTAATTCACAATCACGTCTCTGCTATATTTAATTTAGATGTCATCACAAGAGAGTCGTCAGCTAATTTAAAACGCCTTTTAGATCAAACTAATAAACACTTACGAGCTTTAGAATCCCTAGGAGAACCAACTAAACACTGGGACACGCTTCTCATTTATATAATTACACACAAACTTGACAGCAAGACATATCGGGAATGGGAGCAGTCTATAAAGCAAGATAGAAAAATAACATTTAACATATTTCTGTCATTTATTAAAAATAGGGCTGACTTATTAGAAACCATAGAATTGTCTACATCTTCAAATAAAAGTCATAATAATTTATGTTCACCTAACATCAACAAGTCTACCAATAAGATAAAAACTTTGGTTTCTGTTTCTGATAATAATTGCAGTAATAAAAATAGTTCATTTTCTAAACGTTGTCCTAAGTGTAATAATGATCATAAATTAATTAATTGCCCTCATTTCTTATCGCTCACTAATGAATCGCGACTAAAATTACTGCCCGAGTACAAGGTGTGTTTTAACTGCTTACAGTCCGGACATTACGCTAATAATTGCAAGAAGCCAGGCTGCAAGGTTTGTCGGCGTAAACACAATACACTGGTGCATGTCTTGGATCGTAATAACAAACCGGTTTCTGCGATTAAGGGTGCGACACATCATAACTCGGATAATAACAACATCATGCATCCCATTGCGCATACGCAGCTACCGACACAGCAGCCGCCCGAGTCGAGTGCTCGCTTATCACTGTCGGCAAGTGTCGCTGCGCTGCCGCACACTCAAAACGGAGATGTGTTATTGTCCACTGCGTTAATTAAAGTATTCGGTAAGAACGGTAAACAACATGTCGCTCGTGCGTTGTTAGACAGCGGTAGTACGACGTGTTTAATGACCGAGGCACTGCATGAGAAACTAGGGCTGCCTATTATTAGGATAAATAACTCCATTTTAGGGATCAATAATATTACGTCACAAATTAATAAATCATGTCGCTTACAAATAAAATCGTTAGACGACAGTTATTCGACGAATATACATTGTTTTATTTTGCCTTCAATTACCAATAATACACCATGCAAACAGATAGATTTGTCTGTTATAAACATTCCGTCTGATATGTGTCTTGCGGATCCACACTTTCATATGCCGGCCGCTATCGATATATTGATCGGCGCGGACATATTTTGGGACATTTTAGGTACTCAAAGGCTTACGTTAGGAGACGGACTACCGATACTCTGTGATACGAAACTGGGTTGGCTCGTATCAGGTCCCATTAAAGGTGGCCATGTATCATCGTCTCAAGCCTTGTGTAACTTTGCGAAGTTAAATGTCCAGTGTGATGAGGATGTTCATGACATTCAAAACCAATTAACAAAATTTTGGCAGCTCGAGGAGGTAAGTACAGACTTTGAGTACTCTCCGGAGGAAAGGGCTTGTGAAAACCATTTTATAAAAAACACCACTCGCTTAGATAACGGTCGATTTTGTGTTAGAATCCCACTCAAGCAGTCACCTGAGTTACTAGGGGATTCTTTGTCACGAGCGAAGCAGTGTTTTCTTTCCCTAGAGAGAAAACTTAACGCAAAGCCTAAACTCTTGGAGATGTACAAGGATTTCATGTTGGAATATGAATCCTTAGGTCATATGACTCAATGTCATAGCATTATTTCAAACCCTAATGTGCATTACATTCCTCATCACGGGGTTTTACGTGAATGTAGTTCCACTACAAAGCTGCGAGTAGTTTTTAACGCAAGCAGTCCTACTACCACTGGCGTTTCGTTCAACCAAATCCAAATGGTTGGGCCAGTGGTGCAAGACGACTTGCTATCCATTCTGCTGCGGTTCAGACAACACAAATATGTTATCGCAGCAGACGTGGAAAAAATGTATCGTCAGGTGTACGTTCATCCAGATGATCGAAAACTACAACAAATTATCTGGCGCCATAGTCCGTCGGATCCTCTTCAAGCTTAACAGCTTAACACCGTCACTTACGGTACGGCAAGCGCTCCGTATCTAGCAACAAGATGTATGAAGCAGCTAGGACTGGAGGCTTCCGACAAGAAAGTTGCCGATGCTATTATCCATGACTGTTATGTTGACGATTTGTTAACTGGTGGGGACGACTTAGAAGAAGTCATTAATTTACGTGACGGGGTCACTTCCACATTAGCTTCTGCTCAAATGAATTTGAGAAAGTGGAAGTCTAACGAGCCTCGGGTACTTCCTAAGCCTGAATCTCCACAGTCATCAGTGAATTTAAACATCGGCACTTCCGAGCCTAGTAAAACGTTAGGACTTGGGTGGTTACCAAATTCTGATCAGCTGTGTTTTCCAAGTGGCTTGGTTGCCGGTGGAAACACTAAACGCGATATTTTGTCAGTAATCGCACAGATTTTTGACCCGCTTGGTTTACTAGCTCCTTGTGTTATTGTTATGAAGATGTTGCTTCAACAACTTTGGTTGGAAAAGTTGTCCTGGGATGAACAACTACCACCTGAAATAAATAAATTGTGGGTTGAGATAGTCGTAAATCTACCTTGTTTAAATGATATTTATGCCCCGCGGCGTGTTATTTGCGACTCACCGAAATCCGTTGAATTCCATATTTTTTCTGACGCATCTGAACGTGCGTATGGCGCATGTCTATATGTTCGTAGTGTCAACGATGATGGTGAGGTGGTAGTGCGCCTGCTACTTGCTAAGAGTCGTGTAACTCCACTTAGGTTAACCACTATACCGAGACTCGAATTGTGTAGCGCGTTAATAGGTACCCGTCTTTATAAAAAGGCTATCGCCTCATTACGGCTGGAGAATGTTCGCACTGCATTCTGGACGGATTCTACTATTGTCTTAGGGTGGTTGAGAACGTTGCCTAGTAAGTTGCAACCCTTTGTTCGTAACAGGGTGGCAGACATTTTAGACAAGACATCTAACTGTCAGTGGAGGCACGTAGGTACCAAAGACAATCCTGCAGATTACATTTCCCGCGGAGTAGATATAAAATCTATAGCGACGTTAAACAAGTGGTGGTCAGGTCCATCTTTTCTTTATGAGGACGCCTCACTATGGCCATCGAATCATTTATCTATTAATAACGACACCTTACCAGAATTGAAGTCTAGTAATATTTCTTTATATAGTGATATAGCTAATAATAAAATTTATAATAATGAATTCATTGATTTTAATAGACTTTCAAATTTCTTAAGGCTCAATCGTACTGTGGCATTTATATTAAGGTTTATTAAACGTTGTAGAAAGCAGTCCTGTTCTGGTCCTCTGTGTACCGACGAACTGCAATCTGCATTAAATGTAATTATCAGGCAATCACAATACGAAACTTTTCCTGAGTATAAACTACTCATTAATAATAAAGAATTACCTAAGAAAAGTCCTTTATTGAAATTTAATGTTTTCCTGGATGACAATAAAATAATGCGTGTGGGAGGCCGTTTGTCTAATTCTGACTATTTATATGAAAAGAAACATCCAATTTTATTACAGTCCACTCATAAGTTCACTAAATTATTATTTGATTATGAACACCGACGGTTACTGCACGCCGGGCCACAATTATTATTGTCTTCCATTAGAGAAACGTATTGGCCGATCAGAGGTCGCAATTTAGCAAGGCATTGCTGTCGACTTTGCATCAAGTGTTGCCGAATGAAAGGGCAAACTGTATCACCTATTATGGGTAACTTGCCGCAGCATCGCCTTCTAGCAGGTTTTCCTTTCCAAAATATCGGGTTAGACTATGCAGGCCCTATTCAGTCTGCTTCCCGCCAAGGTCGTGGGTGTAAATTAGTTAAAGTCTATATCGCCATTTTTGTGTGCTTCGCAACAAAGGCCATTCATTTGGAATTGGTAGGCGACTTAACGAGTAACACCTTCTGAATGGCATTGCGTAGATTTATATCACGCAGAGGAAAACCTACAAACATTTATTCCGACAACGGTACCTCATTCGTTGGCGCGTATAACGATATTTCCAAATTTTTAAAGAACAACTGCGATTCGTTAACTGAAGTTATGGCTAATGACGGTATTAAATTTCATTTTATACCAGCATATTCTCCTCATTTTGCTGGTCTTGCGGAGGCTGGTGTGAAGTCAACAAAGTATCATTTAGTTAGAGTGTTGGGCAATTGTCATTTAACGTACGAGGAACTTTCCACAACGCTAGTTCAAATCGAGGCCATATTGAACTCCCGGCCACTAACGCCTCTCTCTTCAGACCCTGAAGATTTGATGCCCTTGACTCCTGGACATTTTACAATTGGACGTCCATTGACCTCTCTGCCTGCACCGGACTATCTCGACCGCTCCACAAGCATGTTGACCAGGTTCCAGCGTATTGAACAGTTACGCCAGCACTTTTGGATCCGGTGGAGCAAGGAGTATGTGTCAGAACTCCAAGTACGCACGAAATGGCGCTCCAGCAAAGGTGCAACATTGAAGCTAAATGCTTTAGTTCTTCTAAAAGAAGAAAATGTGCCACCATTGAAGTGGAAGTTGGGTCGGATCATTGCGGTGTACCCGGGCACGGATGGCATCACCAGGGTTGCGGATGTGAAGACTTCGAATGGTGTACTTCGGAGATCATTTAGCAAGATTTGTCCCCTACCTGAAATTGATGATTTGGGTTGAAAGCGAGGCTTTCAACGCCCGGGGGCATGTTTAGTATAGTATCGCCTATTAGTTATTAAGTATATTATTACGTTACTTATTTTATCATTTTTAAAATTTTGGTTATTTTACTCAGCGCCTGATGCATCTTAATGGCATCTTTATGTTTACGCGTCGCATCGTACTCGGCGAACAATTAGTTTTAAGTACCGTGCATGTTCTTACCGACATTAATTTAATATCTCATTACAACTCTTTACCGTGAACTGTGTGGTGGTTTTATTTTGCCTTGACGAAGATTTTAATTGCTATAATACCTAAACTACAGCGGCAACAGCGAGTAATCACTCACAATGAAATCATGCTGGTAATATATTGTTTATTCAAACTTACATCCAATTTTCTGAATAATATAAAATGATTCATCAGAATTGTGAATATTAATCTCTAGTACAATATCTGGGCAAGGGATTTCTCTCAAATCATTAAAGCACTTAAAAGGCAAATAGCTTTCACTGAGAGGATGCCAAATGGATTTTTAATCACTCAATCGCGATAAACTAGGTACTACGATAAGATACTATATAATATTTGTTATTTCCTCCGCTATTTTTATTTATCTAGCGGATACTGAAATTATATATTTCACTTCTTAAGAAAGACAGTGAATCTGTAGAATTCAGCAGTAAATAAGTCGTTTGTTTATGTAAAAGTGAATATTTTTATACGTGTTATTTTATATTTTACCCATTGACTTATCATTTCTTCGTATATAAAACATTGTCAATTTTAAACCCGTATCCAATAACGTTATAAGTAACGGTAGGTATACTAAAACTAACCTTAATATTTTTTTTTGTAAAACATATCGTATCGTTTAAGTGTTTTTAAACAGAACATAATATGTAATTTAAATGTTAGAGGCGTTTGTTTGTTAGATTTCCTTTATAAGATCCGCATTTATTTAATAGTATTAAATCCATCTGAAGCGAACCTAAACGAAAGGGCATTTAAAGGGGACTGGGGTGTTTGAAAGCACCTCTATTCAATTTACGAGCCTACAATGCGTAAAGAAAATATTTCTTTTACGATATTTACTACAGCGTGAAATACGTAAGCGTAATTTGTTTAAGTACTTTAAAGTAATGTGTTTATAATGCCCCAGACAGACCATTCGTTATTGAATTTGAATCCGTAGTCCCTCTCGCATCGTCGTAGTAATGCTACGCGGTAGCACGGTTGTTACCGCGTTGCATAACTTAGAAATTGTTTTTTAGGTCCGGATATAAACAAAAAATAATTTTAAACTAATATCGTCCTGGAATACATTTTGCTATGTTAACGGTACTCACGAAAATATGTGGATTTGACCCCGATGTTTCATCTCAATAACCATAATCTACTGTAAATAATTAGGGTTGCCTAAGTAACAATTTTCGCTACTTACTGAGCTTATTGAAACATAATAATTATAGAAGTTAAAATAACAGCAAATTAACACGTTATATTTCGCCATTTTGGCGACGACAAACCAAGGTTTTTGTTAGTTTAATTTTATAAATAACAATTTAAGAAAAATAATTAGCCTATTTTTACAAACGCATACATAGCGGGGTGGCGACGCGCAAAGGTTCAAACGTCACCGGTTACCTTTGTTTGACAATATCCTATTGTTAAAATAAACCGCCCATTACTCTTACAGTATTACGAAATTACAGATGTCAATCAACGTAACTAAGTTACCTATTTTACTTTTACATCTGTTTTCAGCCTTTGATTTCAGCCCTAGAATGATTAGCTGACAGAATAACTTAAACCGTCAAAATAACTTCAATCGACATAAATTAATTATGTAAGTGAATAGATTTAACAAAGTAAAGCTTTGTAAATCAGTCCAATTAAACATTAAAGTTTGTAACACAATTCCACTTTAACTCAAAAACCAAAGCATGGGATTTCGCACACGTGTACCGTGGTAAACCCTTTTAAACAAAACTTGTACCAACAGGACGCAGGTCGTTTGAAAAAGAATTCGCCGCAAGGATTTCCCTAGGGCAGTCCTGACCTAGCGGCTAAAGCTTCACCTACCATCCTATAAAACTCCGTATTAAGGACTTTGAATGGAACTGGCCTGTAAAGAAACCTCTAAGAACGATTTTTGACATGCGCCGAAAGAAACATTTACACAGTTCTCCACGAAAAACTGTAATTTTAAATTTTATAGCACATTGACTCTTAAAACGCCTTCCAATAAAATAGAAGTACCACATATTTTATATATCGTATTCCAGGGTAAACCGGAAGAGATTGTCATTTGATATTTCCTAGTCCACTTTTTTATTCGACAAGGTTCGATAATAGCGAATCGATACTGTATCCAGATAAGAGTTCTGTTTATACATAGCACAAATTTGTGCTAATAAAATTTGTGATACCTATAGAATGGATGGTTCACGTTAAAAGTCTATGAGAATATGAAAAACTGACGTGGTTTCAACAAAATTAGCTCGTTGCGTGGTTTACACAACGTTGGTTCTATTACTCATTAATAGTTTCATAGACGACAAATGAGCAGTTGAGCCACATGATGGTATGTGGTCACCATACACCATGGACACCAAAAAGTGGCCCTAGACGTTCATGCGGCATGACATGCTTTAGGTGCTGTCAATGACATACCAATTCGCATCAATCAATACAATGAAACGGTCATGCATGCATGACAGAACATAAGGCATGTCATGCCGCATGATCGTCTAGGGCCACTTAAAGGCATCACCGATGAATTGCCGACCGAAATTGGAGTGACGGATCCGCATTGTTTCTGATTCTCCGCACTGCGACCCAGACACGTAAATAAACAATTCACGGTCGATTTTAGGACAGGAGGGGTAACTAACCCTTGGTGGGAGGCATGCATGTCGTAGCTAGCCAAGCGGGCAAATAACCCTTAGTGGGATGCATGCATGTCGTAGTTAGCCAAGTCGGTAAATAACCCTTGGTGGAATGCATGCATGTCGTAGCTAGTAGTAGTATTTACCCGCTTAAATAACCTAGCACCATGCCTGAGTTCCATCGGGATTGATAAGAGAGCCCAGTAACTTCCACCAGGAATTACCTGTCGTCATGGCCTCGTCCATTATTCAGCAGGGTGTACCTTGAGAAGGGGAGGTTGGCTTGGACTAACACTGAGTGGAGCTCCTAACACCCCAAAGGTTGTTTACGAGTCGTGAGTATTTGTAATGATATATCTGGTTTGTATGGTAATGATACTCGGGACACTGGGTCCGGCAAGGATATAGAGTGTGAGTGTATTGTTTTGTTATTTAATGTATCCTACGCAATTTAAAGAACAAATAAGCTTAAATCTAAATTAAATAGATCACGCATTAGAATGATAGGCTCTCGTCTTTTTGCAGCTAGTAAAATAGTATTGAGACGCTTCTCAATTGTTAGTCATATCGGATTCGGCAGTAATTAACCGAAGTTAATGGGTAAAAATACTAACTTATTCAACTTTTTCTTCTTTGTAAAAGAAAAGATTTTTTAGAAGAGGACTACCTTAAGCTCTATCTTAATATTCGTAAAATAGGCCTTCACCACAGGTGAGGTAAAAGCGAAAGCTCGACCGTTTCCACTGATTGACCCAATTTGAATATTGTTTTACAAATATATTCCTATTTCAATGGCCCGGTTTCTTCGAAGGCTTCCCCGCGTTTAATTCACTACATTACTCTAATTGAATGGTGAATGTATAAAGGAATTATTTATTGCGAATTAATTTGGAAAATTTGGGCTCTAATCCATATCTCGGACGCGAAAGTTTGTAGCAAATTCGATGTTGAATAAAACTCCTAAATATGATTGTGGGCAGAGCTTTATTTGACAAGGGACATCGAATTGGTTTTATGTTTTATTTTAAGTACCTACATGGTTCGCAATCAGTCGTTAAATATACCTACTTTGGGCTTTAGGAATGTTAAAATATCCTACTTAAGTAGTAATAATTTGGGTGTATGGGGCTCCATTCATCTTTGACTCCACGCAGACCCCTGCTCGTGGTGCTTTGCTGAAGTACGGAAAAGGTTACGACACCCGCTCCATCCTTACAGAAGTCGCTGGCACATGTACTGTCTTTTTTAATCCCCAAGAAACTTTAGGCTCGTTGTAGGGTTTTGCATACGGCTGGCTAGCAATCCCCTTGCTTGAGTCACTCGCCAAACGACTTTTCGTATTCCGGCTGGGAGCTTGAGATCCAGTTTGTCTTTATTTTTCTTCTTCTTTCTATGTTGGCCAGCAACGCATCGTCGATGCTTTTGGCTTTTTCCGATGTCCATGGACGTCGGTGGCCACTTACCATCAGTTGGCTCGTTTGTTCTTTTGAGGGTAATAATATTTTAAATCCAAATTGTTACGTGAACTAACGGGTGTATATTAAAACAAAGTTAAGAAACATACTCCGTCCTGTTCTCATGCAACATGTCTTTGATATATAATATTTGATAGTTTATCGTACTACTACAGTCATGATCTACGGTAACAACAACCAGTGAAATTAATCTCCGCGCACGTAGCACGTAGTGTTTGTAGACGTTGTGGTACACACGCTTGTGCATATAGCTCTCATGAAAGCCCGTAATAACACGAACACATGTATTGATTTTTATTTATATCGAAATATATGAAATTATATCGAAAAATAATGAAATTCGTGAGTACCCGTTACAGTTAAAATGTTTAGTTTCCGCGATGATAAAAGTTTAAAAACATGTATTAATATTGTTGTAGATGTTATTCAGATTATGATATGATTGGTTTAAATCTTATTGGGATTATGAATACATTCGCTGCGGAGCGTGTATACGTCGTGTTTTTTTCCTTAGAAAATTACGATCGCCGCAGCGAACGTGTTAAGCTGTGTCTGAGATGAGCGGGAACAAATGCCCAGACAAACAGACAAAAATAGAAAAATGTTAAGGATTAGTAATTTGATACAAAAAACAAACCGTTAGTTATTTCAGCGAATACCAAAAACATCAAAAAAGTTAGGGAGACATTGCCGATATTTGCAATAGCGAAAAAAAGATGGAACTTAATTCAAAGCTGCATATAAAACAATTAGTTGTTTTGCCGAGCCAACACTGGCGCGTGCCGTCCAGCCATGACGGCGCTGATAAAATTTTCATTGGGTTTTAAAACCGGCGGGACGCGACCGAAGCCGTTCGGTACATCTGTTTGACAATTTACGCTTTTAATAATGGCCGACAGTGCCTTTGAATCGGTCGCGCACGAATTAACAGCGGGCTAAATTAAAGCCTTCAAACTTTTGCGGGGCAGACGGGCCGATATGCTCAGTTTGTGTTTCGCTGTGCCCTTTTTAACTCCCGAAATGGATTTAAAGAAAATTAGAAACGCCGCGAATGAACTTTACGAGTTTGCAAGCACGGGCACGTTTCAGAATTCCTCAAAGAGCGTTTGTAGCCGTCAATTTATTTATTATTTTAATTAACACGGGCTAAAACAATAAGGTGATTGTACTAATAATAGACGCTTTTAGAAATGTTTTAATATGCTGACCCCCAAAATCCGTTTTTAATTAAATTCAATCTTGTTATAAGCCAAAATTATGCAATGGTTTAAAAGGTTTTTAGGCAAGGTGTTAACCTCTTGAACTTGATTATAGACCAAAATAAGATTTATTTTTAATATTTATACACATTCAGTCATAATATTTTAAAAGTGGGTATTCAACAGTTATTGATTAAAATAAATATCATATCGATGACTACAAATCTCGGTACTGAGTCACTGATTAGTAAGAACGCACCACATTGACTTATTAATGAGCTCATAATTAAGAGGGGGTATAAAGCAAAATTGGAAATCTTAGATTCAATTTTTCAGTAGTAGATCAAGTTTTTAGAACCTGAATAAGAACATAGTTATACTACATTATATTATCGAGTGAATGATCGAAGCGAAAAAATAAATCTACAACAGTAAACCTTGAGGGTTTTGGTAAATTTGCGGAAGTGATTAAAAGGTACGTTGTCGATCGTTGGAGCAAACACCTTATTATGTTTTAATAATCACAAGTGTAAAATATTAAAATACAGCAATTACAACAGTAAGAGGTCAAAGCAGTTATCTGAAAATACGAGTATGGTTTCTTGTAATAGACATAGAAATAGACACAGATAAACAAAAAGTCTTGGGAAATAGAAAGAAATAATGTAAAAAACGTAGCAGAAGCAATCGTATCTTTTCTACAAAATGGATGTGTGTGCTATCGAAGCAAGCCAAACTGTATTGTATGGAAACATGCAATACATTTTATCGCGTAGACAGTTGGACACCCCCGAGGTTAATTACTTTGAATAATACTTCGTTTAATTTGTACATTGAACTGGTTAATATTCCTCGATAATGCTGTTTTCTATAAGTAGCAATATAGGTGTGGGAGTACTACGATATTTTTACATAACGGGGTCTTTTCTTAACGACTGCAGATAGTTTTGTTTTCCGTACTAGATACGTTGACATTTAATGAAATTAACTTTTATTGAAAAACATAGCATAATACAAAAAACAGTATATATAATATTGGCCTCTAGACTCCATACTAGGTTTTTTTATGTTATTAGGTCTAGTCTCTTCTGTTCGGTAACATTAATTGCTGATTTACAAGTCATTTTTTAGATCTAATAGATGCGTGTGATAGATTATTTTTAAAAATCACTAATTATTTTAAGTTTTAAATAATACTTTAATAATGAAACTATTATAAAATATAATACAATTACTCATGTTATATTCTTAAAATTATTAAAATCACGATATTTTCTTACTCCAAAAATAAAGGGTGGAAATATTGTTCACTAAATAATCACGTGTTTCCGTCGGCTTGTTTACACCTTGCTATAAAGGCCAGCGCTCGGGCAAGCCAGTCACTTTGCAATCGGCCGTCGTGCCGAGCGGACCTCAGCACCGAGAAGTCTCCGTAATATTGGAAACTAAGGTTAAGTAATTGTTAAATTACTTTTACGGTTTATTATTATTGGGTTACTTTATATTTAAATTAAAATATGTTATTATAAAAATAAAGATAAATTGGAATAAATATAGTCTTTTGTTCATGATTATTAATTTTACGTTGGTTATCAATTATTATAATATTAAAAATATTGGTTAAAATATAAACATGATAAAAAAAAATATATAACTTTATTGACTACTATAAAACTATAAAATGATAGATTATTTTTAAAAATCACTAATTATTTTAAGTTTTAAATAATACTTTAATAATGAAACTATTATAAAATATAATACAATTACTCATGTTATATTCTTAAAATTATTAAAATCACGATATTTTCTTACTCCAAAAATAAAGGGTAGAAATATTGTTCACTAAATAATCACGTGTTTCCGTCGGCTTGTTTACACCTAGCTATAAAGGCCAGCGCTCGGGCAAGCCAGTCACTTTGCAGGGCCCTCCGGGAGGCCCCAGCGCTTAGACCGTGGGCAGATGCCCCCAAAGAAGACCAACCCAGCACCACTGCCCGGCGTCGCCGCGTACCTCAAGGAGGCACCGGCCGCCGCGGACCGCCCGGATGCTGCGCGTACCAGCGCACCAACGGCTGGCGGGAGGGGACCGCGGACGCTTGCTGATGCTAAGCGCCCCGCCCCGTTCCCGCCACGCGAGGCTGTCGCCGGTTCATCGCGCGCGCCCGTTGAAGATTCCACATCGCCCCAAGAAGCTTTCGCCCCCGGCCACGTCGAGCCAGAGGGCACGTACAGTCGCCCCGTCTCGCGCTCCTCAAGCCCTGTGCCGGACACGCCGAGCGACCGATCACCCGCGACCGCCTTGGCGCGCGACCGCGTGATCGCAGCCAAGCTGTCCGAGCACGGGCTCCTGTCGGAAGATGCGCTGGCCGCTCTGGCCCGCAATCTGAAACACAGGCAGCGAGCGCTGAGAGGGGAGGCTGTACCCGAGCTAGCCACAGAAGACCGGATGGCGCTTGAGAGCACCATCCTGCCGCTGCCGTCCACAAGGGCGAGAAGACACCGCAGCCCAGAAGAGGAGGAAGTGGACCCCGAAGCCAAGCGCCCCTGCCTGGAGTCGGAACCACCCCCCCCGCCCCATCTGAAACGTGACCCGCGCCTACGTGGGAAGCAAGCGCCGGCTAGAGTGGCCTCCGAGCCCCGCGCCGCGCTGTCCCTGCCCGCGCCCTCGTTTGCAGACGCCGCCGCTTCAACCGTCAAGCCGCGAACTGCGCCGTCCGCCGCGTCGGTTGCTGCGCCGAGCACCGCACCGCGAGTGCCGTGTGCCGCGCCCGCGTCGTGCACCCTGCCGCAAGGGTCGAGCGCCGCGCCCGTGCCGAGCACCTCACCTAGCGTGTTGAGTGCCGCGCGCGCGCCGAGCGCCCTCCCGCGCGACACGAGCACCGCTCGAGCGCCGAGCACCGACCCGCAAGTGTCGTGTGCCGCTCAGCCCGCCGCGCCGGCCGACCGGCCCGCCGCTTCGAACGAAGCCACCGCAGCCACCCTGAAGGCCGCGAAGAGAATACCTCCGCTGGTAGTGGAACACCTACCAAACTGGACATACCACCTACGGGTGCTTAAAGAAGACCTGGGCCGTGCGCCCAACTCCCAACCCTATGGGCAGGGCATCCGCTTTCTGCCCAAGGACGAGGAAGAGTACTGGAGGGTGCGCAAGTACCTGGAGAAATTAGAAATCCCCGTAGAGTGGTTTTGCTACGGATTACCAGCGGAGAAGTGTCGAAAGTTCGCCATCAGGGGGCTGCCAACAAACACCTCACCGCAGGAAGTTGAAGCCGAGCTACGGAGGCTGGGCTATGAGCCAATCGCTGTAAGCCAAGTCTTCGGGCGGAGAGGAAGGCCAGGCTGCGTGTTTTATGCAGTCCTGAACCCAGCAGAGAACCTAGTGCCGGGCATTTACTCAGTGACGGAGTTGCTGTGTATGCCCGGCATAAGAGTTGAGCCCTGGAAGGGACATAGGAAGCCGGCCCAATGCCATCGTTGCCAGAGCTTCCGCCACTCCTCGCGCAACTGTCACCGTCGGCAGGCGTGCGTCAGGTGCGGCGAGGAGCACGTGGCACACTTATGCCCGAGGCCCCGGGAGGAGCCCGCTACATGTGCGAACTGTGGCGGCCCGCACCCGGCCAACTATTTGAGATGTCCTGTGCGCCGCAGAGAGGCACGCAACAAGAGAGCCGGGACGGTGGCTTTGACCACCGCCCCTAGACCGCGTCGAGCCGCACGGAGGGAGGCGGCGACGCCGAACCCAGCGACGACGACGACGACGAAGCCGTCAACGGAGCCAACAAGAGAAGCCGTCGTGGAGGAGACCGCAGCGAGCTCGCTGATGGCTCCGGCAAACGACCCACCGCCCCGTGCTAGTCCGGTGCGCGAAAAGAAACCAAAGAAAAAGAAGAAGAGTAAGAACGATCCGTCCGAGAAGGACTTGCTGTCAGAACTACATGACATGAAAGCCGCCTACGACGCGGGAACCCCGCCGTCACGCGAAGCATTTTGTGAAGCTCTTCATAAAGTGACTGCGCATTTTAAAAAAGAAAACGCCTCATAAGAGAGAGAGCAAGAACGCCGTTGCTATATAGCAACTTAGCCGCCAGAGAGAGACAGAGACACCTACAGATCAGCAGGGTGAACACACCCACAGCCCGCGCATTCCCGAAAGGATGCACCCCAAGGACCGTCCCGTATTTACGGGACGCGAAAGAGACCCTCAAAAGGGGACACATTGTCCCGATGATTCCGCCCATTCCCCCAGGGAGTGGAGTGAAGACCACAGACGCCAGTCACTTTGCAATCGGCCGTCGTGCCGAGCGGACCTCAGCACCGAGAAGTCTCCGTAATATTGGAAACTAAGGTTAAGTAATTGTTAAATTACTTTTACGGTTTATTATTATTGGGTTACTTTATTTTTAAATTAAAATATGTTATTATAAAAATAAAGATAAATTGGAATAAATATAGTCTTTTGTTCATGATTATTAATTTTACGTTGGTTATCAATTATTATAATATTAAAAATATTGGTTAAAATATAAACATGATAAAAATCATTATAAATAAAATAAAATATGGTTTCGATGTTATCTTTCATTTTATTTATCCTTTATTAGCAATAATATTGCAGATACAATTATATAATAAGTTAATCTGTTTCGTGCGTGTGTGTGTATGTGTGTGTAGTAGGAAATGATGGTGTATACATACATATTTGCGTAAATGTATATGTATATTGACATAATAATAAAAAAATCAGTTTTTAACATTATTCAATAGAAAATTCATATAACGGGCTTCCTTCCTCCCGATTAAAATAATTTTTAGGTCCCCGAACATCTCTCTGATGAAAAATGAAACTTAGTTTTATGCCCCTCTACGTATAACTACCTACATTTATATTCGTGCCATACGCCTCGCTTTTCAGTACCAAACTTGATCGGGGCAAAACCGTGTCGCTGAGGGTACCTATATACTTTAATTTATTGTAAGTGCATGTTGCCGTGTTTCGTTTATGACAGGAAAAAGGTATTATGGATATACGCATGTCGATATATAAGTACCTAATATTAAACATGATGCTCACATATTGTTACATTATTAATTATATATTATGAAACGTCATGCATTGCATAGGGTCATTATTTGGGCGTCTAATTCCCAGCAGGTATTTTTTTAGTCGCAATAATTTGTCATATTATACCATTGCTTACTTGAAGAAACGGTTTCCCACTCCACGAGGGATGCATGAGGGATAATTAGTGGGTAACTAACCATAGTATGGTTAGTTAAGTATTATATTATCATACTACTTAAGCCAGAGTGTGTTAGAATTTTATAGACTGTCCTCTCTATAATCATAACTTCATATCACCTAGAACCGCTTTTAACCAATAAATATCCAAACGAATCCTATTATTAATAAATATAATTAAGTTCGACGGCAACCAGTTTTAATCTAATATGTAACAAAAGCTGAAATAAAAAATGGCCGTCGTTTTGAATTCGCCGGTCGCGATATATTTACTCTAAATCAAGCTAATCAATTTATAAATATTGAACCATTCAGTTTGTCCAACGAGTTTAATATATTTTACCATACCTATTGTAGTAGTATGCCTAACATAAATTACATCGATACTTACAATGACATTACAACACCTTTATTTAAACATTTATTTAATTTTGCAATGTTTGTGTCGGTTAACAACACAGTGACAAATTTTATTGCTTTACATTTATAACACTTAGCAGCACTTAGCATAAAGGCGTTATTTAGTTTTTCAAACCATTATTTTATTCCTATAAATTACATAACATAATTGGTTACTAAAGTGTCGCTGAGTATGTACTTAATTTGATGTGTAATATAAAAAATACATTCAATTGTTATTGAAGCACGTCATGCATCATGCGCGCTTTGTTGCCGGTACACAAGTCGTTTGGCGGCTGACTCAAGCGATAGAGAAGTACTACACACTGGACTAACCACTCTGTATTCCGTGGGACTAACTATCCCGGCCGATTTGAGTCTTGATCTAATTCGGTCATAGTTGTCATGGGCGGCAGCGGATCGGTAGTGCTGCATGCTCGTCTGCTACCTTAATTCCATAAAAAAGTAGTCGTAGCTGGCAAGGCCGGTTTCAGCCCTACTACCAAGAAGGAGCCAACTTTTATCGCCTCTTACGACACCCTAGTCTGGCTGCATGGGAATGGGGTCAGTATTTTCGCCCCAATACGGCGAGTTCATTTATTGTTTACGGTAGTCTTCTTTACCGTTCTTGAGCAGAAACCCGAGAAAAGAAACATAGTAGTAGTTTTTGATTTATATTTGGCTTTTTGTTTGTTATTAATTAGAAAAATATATAAATAATATATCCATTACCTTCATGTCCTCTTATATTAGGTAGTAACGTGTATTAGAGAAAGTTTGTATGCCCTTATGTCAAGCAATGTCAATTAAAGGGAAACAAGAAATAAATGGAGCGGGAATACAAGAACTCTGTTTGTAGACTTTATCATATTTGTATTCAATTCAAACAAGAAACAAGTGTCTGAGTTTCTGAGAATAAATTTTCCTTGCTAGATATTCGCTCTCAAAGCATAGCCACTAAAATAAGAGATACGATGTATTATTTCGTACTACAGTGCTTACTCTCAGTCATAATACCTAGTTTTTTAAATAACAACTTTGTAATTATTAATTATTATCCTTGACACAGTAGCCGTGTCCGTGCCAAGTCCGTTGAAGTTTCACTTCTACGATGTGTCCCAGCACACATTTTTAGTTTTGTACTTATGTTGTCTGGTTGTAATCCAGTACCTAGAGCTTTTACTTTTTGAAGTTATAATTACCTTTGTCTCAGACATTAAATAATCACGTGCTAGGTTCGGTTTGTATAGGTCTCGTAGACACATAACTCAACTATAAAAAAGTACTATCATAAACAATGGCTTCCATCCGTTAATGACCTACTAGTGAGTACAGGTCTCAATTCATAATTCAGAAGGCCTAGAGCATACTACATCACGCCACTCCAGTGCTGATTGGTGGAGGGGTTAGTGGCCAACACAAGTGTAGGAAAATTTGCCGCCTAAAGTCCCCCGACTACAACTACCGGCCACCCAACTACCGACCGACCCTGCTGTTGCTTAACTCGGCCAATCACTTAGGATTGCCGTAAACTGCAGGGCTATGAGCGCTTTCAAGAACAATAAATTATAGTGCTATTCAGTTTAATTGAAATAAAACCCAAAGCCGAATTCAAAAGACTACAAGTCGCAGACATGCTGCTGTTAGCCGTTAGAGTAAAATATTGCCCAATAAATATACTGACGTGTCTACAGCAAATAGAAAAAACTACGCAAATGGATCTAAAAATATTGCGATCGCCAGTAGCTATAGTCGAATGTGATAAATCAATAAGGGCTCCGAACTCAAAGCTAAAAGTAACCTAACATCCACAAACTTATTGACCATCGTTACTCATTCTAATGTGGACATAAATTGGCGACTACCGTGAACTCATGCTGAACCTCATTCGAGTCAACTGTACCAGTGTACTGTACTATACCTATACCTAGAGACTATTTGCACTTTTTCACACCTTTACCTGGCATTACATCTTAAAGCTGAAGAGTTTGATTGTTGGAATGAGCTAATTTCAGGAACTATTGATTCGGGAAAGTAGTATTTTTGTGCTGAATATTGAGAAAAGCTATTGGCTCTACAAAATAACGCTACGTATAATAGGAGCGGAACATCAATGAAAAATGTTGCGAAAATAGGATGGGATTTTAATGTTATTTAAATGAGAATAATAAACGTAAAGAAAAAAATTCCCGAAGCGAAGCGAGGGCCCAATAGTTCTTTGATAATCTGTGGTATTATATTTGTATAAAATTACTATTAATATAAAAGTAAATACATTGATTGCAAATTCTATGATGTAGATTTTTTTACCAACCATATTAGGTACGTACTACTTTTATTATACACCTACTTAATGTATTCGTCGTACCTATCAATAATTCGTATATTCACGATGTTTGCATTCATTTTTAAATTTTACTGAATAAAATAACTTTGAGGTATAATAATATTTAATAAGTATAGAAAACTTAATATCCTTCAGGCATGTCCATCGCAAGCATCGCATTTATTGACGTTTATATTGGTCGCGATGCAGCCGTCCCGTCCGAACTGTCGTTATTATTGCATGCCGCTTCCATTACATACAGAAATTAAAAAGCGACCTTTATCATATCACAATATCATATCATTAGTTTAGTTTACATTATAATAATAACTTTACAGCCAAACCGAATTAGAACAAGACTCTTACTAACAATAACTAACTGGACTAACTATCCTGACAACTAACTAACATTATTAACTGTCCTAGTCCCCATTTGAGTCTTGTTCTAGGTCGGTCACAGCTTGTCGTCGGCGGCAGCTAAATGGGTGGTGCTGCATGCTCGTTTGCTACCAATGGTTTCAGCTGAGCTGCTCATGACAAGTGCGATCTACCTCGAACGAGACTCAAATCGTGAATAAAATGGTTAGTCCAGTTAGTATAGGTGTTGTTTAGTTTATTAGTAGGTATGAGGTCTCGTTCTAATTTGGTTACAGAAGTATTATAGCCTTGAGGACTAAGATGGTCGGCTCTAAACATGTAATGTAAAAATGGAAATATTTTTAATGCTGCCGCATGTTCTATTACCATGTTGCTCTACTAGTTCGATTACTAACGATTGACACAAATTATTTAATTACTCACGTATTTCAGTCTAAGGGATTTGATATACCTTTATAATTAAATCACGTTCGCCTGTATATCTGAGCTACTGTTTACACTGATTTAATTTATATTATGTTAACCAAATAATAAAATGAGATTCTTCGGGGAAGAATAAATTTCTTCTTCCCAGAATTGTTTTGGCCGTGATAGAAAAACATCAAAAATATTAAAACAATTATAGCTCCACTTTTAAATTGAGTATCACTGGGTAGGCAGGTGTACCTATAATAAAAATTGGGTTGGTTGTGCGTTGATATTGCCCCGGGTGGTGAGCGTGACAATTTCTAGAGCAAATTAAATGAAAATTGTTTTACAATATCTTGTTAATTAAAAGTATAACATGAACCTATTTTATATTGGACTAGCTTTCCCCCGCGGCTTTGCCCGCAACCAAAAATCCTTTCTTAGTGCTTACGTCACTTGAGGAACCATATACAAAGTTTCAAGTGAATCCATTGAAGAAATAAAAAAATTCAGTTCATCCCCTTTTTTATCAATTTTGGGGGGAATTTCAAAAAACCTCTCTTAGTGCTACCCTACACTCCCTAAGGAACATACATGCCAAATTTAATTCCGTAGTTTCTGCTGTGCGTTGTCTGTCAGTCACTCAGTAACGGAAGAGTTTTTATATGTTACTAGCTGACCCAGCGAACGTTGTTCCGCCATATTATGTAGATTACTTGTAGTGAATGATTGTTGTTGTGATTGAAGTTGTTCCGCCATATAGATGCCACACCATAAAAAAATAACCAAAAAAAATTTCACCAAAAAATGAAAAAAAAATCTAGGGTATTTGTCATAACCCTTAACATTTAGGGGTATGACAAATAGATGTTGGCTGATTCTCAGACTTACTCGATATGCACACAAAATTTCATGACAATCGGTCGAGCCGTTCCGGAGGAGTATGGTAACTAACATTGTGACACGAGAATTTGACATATGCCTAAGTTAAGAATCTTATCTTATATTATACGAAACACTGTTTTTTCAATAAATATCTGATATTGATTGAAAAAACAGTGTTTCGTTCGGTTTTAAAAATACCTCATACATTGATGCTATTATAGACCACTCCGTAACATTTAGGAACACAAAGATAGAAAAATATATAGAAAAAGCCTGACGTAGCAATTATTTTTGTAGCTCTAACTTTTGATCATACATCAAAAGAAATACAAAAGAAATGCTCAACCATCCATTCTTTACCCATCAGATATAATAAAAATGCGCTAACAAAAATTTATATGTAAAATCTGCTGATCCTTAGATGCCAAGCGGTAGCGCACTTAAATCGGCGTCCAGGACTCTTTAACACGTTCACTGCGTCACTATTTTTGATGGACTTTCAGCCAGTGCGGATGAGGTCTTTTCGAGGCAAAGTTGAACTTCTTTCCAGTGCGTTTGAGGGCTTTTCGACCTCACAAAATATTGTTTCTAAAAAACGCCTTAAATATAGCTCAAAATTGAAAATATTTGCTTGAAACTTTACCATTATAAACTTAAATAGTTTTTCAAGTTGAATCTAGCTTCGTACGTAGGTGTGACATTTCGGTATTGAATAAATGAAAAAAAGAATTATGCCATCGATTCTGCCTCACAACGCACTGAAAAGAAGTTCGATTTGTGTCTCTACTAGTGATGGGAATAAAATACAAATGCAGGTGATATAACATTTATTTACTTAAATTAGGATTCTAAAGTACCATACACCTACCACACATACCAATTTTAGTTTTAAAGTATGTAAGTCAGTTTATGTGTGTGTATATGTGTATGAATGGATGTGTGCGTATTTGTGTGAATGGGTGGGTAATTGTGTGTGTTGTGTGTGTGTGTTTGTGTTGTGTGTTTGTATGTACTCTTACTCATTGAGTATAACAGCTATGACCACTGCAGACACGAACAAAAGAGAAGATATACTTCCTCAACTAAAGGAATCCGGTATTGTAAACCGGAAATATAAACTATACAGAAGTTAAAAATACGAGTAGCTATTTATCAAATATTTCAAACCACATTCATGTTGTAGCAATATACATTTGAAAACACCCACACCTAGGGTAGGAAAAAAATAATAATATTTAGAGTATTAAATTGATTTTCCTCTTTTGAAATATATTTATCATTATTTGAGTATTGTGTAGATTATAAAAGCAAAATAGGATTTGCGACGATTAAGGATTTGTTAGTGTAAGCAGCATGCGTATAAATGATGAGTGTTAAAAAATCGTGCTAAAAAAATTATCTTGAGTACAATTAGTTTAGTTGTCAACTAGCTAGCTGTAGCTTGGCTATTAGTAAGGGGTCATTTTGGTTAAGAGGGTGAAACGAGGTCCGCCAAAGTGGTACCAGACTGTACAGTAATCAATTTTATATTTTATATGAGTCATCTTATACGCTTTATTATGATACAAAACTTAAAATTGTAGCTAGTGTGATTTTTTTTATTGAATTTTACAATTTACTATCCTTACTCTTCGCCGTAATACTTTACGTGAAAAGGAACGTAACCAAGTGCAGTAGTGAAATTATTAAGTAAAAAAATCGATGTTAATAAATCCAATAAAAATACTTTTACTTTTAAATGGCTATTTACCGAAAGATTTTAAATGCAGTATATTATGAAAATCGATATTACTTGATGGCTGTTGGTTCTTTCTATTCTAATGTCAATGTCAATCTGTCAAAGTACTCAAATCAAAGTCACAAATAATAAGTCAATGACGAACAATAACAAAAATACTTAAAAAATAAGGCGAGTCGCGCGGACAAGAAGTGCGCTTCCGTATCGAAACTTGTCGCATCACTACGCGCCGCCCGCGCCCCCCGCGCTTCACTCCGTGCGTTTATGAGGCCTACAACTTTTGAGGCAGATTAGACCTCACTTCGCACTGGCGCATATTTTTTTCTATTCAGTGCGTTTGAGGGCTTTTCGACCTCATATCTTATTAAATAAGCCATTAGGCTCTACTTCGCAAGAGAAACAATTTTATGTATTTGTCTCTGTCATACTCAAAGAAATGTTAAAATTGTAGCCTCCCGCACGGAGTGAAAGAACGCGATTTTGATTGCCGCACCAGCGGGAAGTCGTGCTTGAGACATTTCGACCTCATAACGCACTGAACGTGTTAAAAGACATCAAGGTCGCCTACAGACGATGTAAACGGAACAGCCGGAAATCACTCGATTCAAAAGGTTTCGACAGTTCGTAGTAACTAGCACCAACGACGGAATTAGCAGTGGATTTAAAAAGGCTGATAAAAGATAAAGAAAATTTTAACTAAAACGAATTAACATTAATAATTATAATAAGTGTGGCTATCAAAAAAATTATTGACTATTTCTTTTTATAGGGATTTAACACTTATTAATGTTAGTGGAATGAACATGTAACTTACACGAGTAAAAATAATTATACCAAAATTACTGTTTGCTTCACTAAAGAACATTTAAGCCTTAAAATGTGGATTGCAATCCTGCACGTCCTATGTACTCCGCATCACGTAGCGACGTATAGAATAAACATCCTCTAAGATACGTGTCTTCCTCCAGTTTCTCATCAAAGCTCTATTCCAAAACTTGCAAACTAAATCAACAGGCTTCCACGCATGCGTGTACTGGCCAATGCCAGAACACTTACAAAGTTTGCAGTCGGCGTGTTTCAACAACATTGGTCGGTTGTTGGAACATGTTTTTAGCGAAGTCGGTTACGATTTATAAGTTAGTAAAACTGTGCGAAAATACATAATGGATTACACAACACAGATCGTGTTCCTCATACTTTGTGCCAGTTTGTATACTATTATTATTGACTTTTCGCTTCTTTATTTCGTATTTTTGTTAGTGCGTTGCGTGTCGAAAGTTTTTGCCGCGAATACCTAATTTTCTCGTCAGCGTTGACTTTAATTATAGTCCAATGTTACATTTCTGACATCGTGTATTTTATTCGCAGTTACTAATAATCGTTGGAAGAAATTTTATTACTCTACTTATAAATTTTGTGGATGTGTTCTATGGTTCGAAGTTTTAACTTAATGTTGTTTATTTTTACAGAAAAAATTATAGAATGTTAGGTATACATGTCGTTAGGTTTCACGATTAGAAACCCGATTTTTATTAGATTAATATTGAAAGCTGTCGTTCGCGCGCGTTACGATGTAGGTTCCTAAATAATAGATAGGTACGTGATCAATCAGTGAGTAAATTAACAGATATTTATTTAAATAAATGATTTAGCAACCACTCATAACATTAGTTCTTTCCGATAAAACAGCGAGCAATATCGATTAAAAGGCGATCGTATCGGCCGCGGGTTGAATACAGAAAACCTATCGTAATATACTTACGTGAGTAATAATAACAAAGCAGTACGTTTCAATTTCCCTGAAAGCTTTAACTCCATACACGTTCGTTATGACGACCATGTTTTATTCATGCATTCGAAAGATAACTTACCGAAACAACATCTTTATCATCGCTTGGACGTAAAGATTTTAGCATTTCCATTTTGTATCTGTTTTGGAATTGCTAGTACGTAATGTGTTCTGTCGTATATTGTTCATGACTAATATATTACTTGCATGAAAATTACATTAAATAGTTGACTAAGCTTGAAATTATGTTATTGCGTTTTGGTGTGAAACTTAACCGTGCGTTGATCGAACATAAAGATCAGTTCATTCAAAATGTAATTTTATCAATAAATTATTCAAAGAAAATAATTACTGAAAGTAATAAACAAAAATCTCTGAGGTTCGTATGTAGTTGTTTTAAATAAATTAAAAATGTGTAATTATGAGTTTAGCAGCTCTGTGGTAGCCCGAACAAAAGTTAATTACATGCATTTTAATACTATGCACATAATTATGCCACTGCTACCCTTGATTGATTGATTATACTAGTTCGGTCGTATATTTTTACTTGCTTTAAATGAAGCTTTTCTAAATAAATATAACTAGATATATTATGTAATGCGATGTACTCATAAAGTAACAGATAGACACTATTTATGTCCCTGTTTCAAATCAAAATTTTAGATAAATGGACTTATTATTTACTAGGTTCAAATGGTGGTTAGCAATGTTTGAGATTACACCTCACATTTTTTCACACTAGCTGAAATAAAAGAAATTCATTAACACAATACCTAACCTAATTTATTTTTCCTAAATTACTGTCAAATAACGTCATATTCATATTAAATTTATAATTATATTTATTAAAGTAACAAACGACCCGAATGGCGCAAGGGTAACCGTGCCGGATCGCCGTTCTAAGTGTCTTGGGTTCGACTCCCAGCGAGGCGGAAATTTGAATGTTTGTCGGTGTCGGCGTTAATGTTTATTCTTGTCTTGTGTATTGTCCATAGCACCGACGACACAGCGAATGCTAGTGTGGGCTATGATGGTGTAGCGTTATTATTTAATTTATTTAAATAGGTAGGTACTCGTTAAATATTAACGTATAAAACAGTTAATCTTAAAATGTTTTATTTGAGCGTTTTGGGTTCTAGGTAAAGATCGATACCTACTACAAACAATAAAGCTCGCATAAGTTTGACCGATTAACTTCAACAATTTAAGTTTCAATACTTGCTTTTGTTCGTTTCAAGAACCATTGAACTGAATTAATTCGCCTCAGAAATATTTAACAATAAAATTTTGTTTACCTAATTAATTACTTAGGTACCGTTTAATTAATTTCTTTGTAGGTATGTATGTAAGTTATATAGTAGGTATGTAGGTATGTAGATATAAGTATGTAAGTTTACCCATGCATGACCAGAAATTTACATAAGTCAATCAAAAAATAACCATTAACTTCCATGAATCACAATATTTTGACATTTATTGTTTTTGGACTCAATTTTCTGAAAATTTTATTGAAACCACCGATATCACGAACTTGTAAAACATTTTAAATTTTCTTTACCGGGCCAAAAAACATTTACGATATTCGTTTTTATTAATTTTTGTGATTGCGGCACGTGTGCAGACTTTATATTTTACAGAATGCGTCGCGGTGAACATAAAACAGATGGAAGTGCCAGCATTAGTGGAGATTGGCACGGAATTTGTCATACTGGACTGCCAATACAGCATAGACGCTGTCTCGCCCCGGGAGGGGCTGGTAATGAAGTGGTTCTTCAATGGCTCCTCCGGCCTCGTGTACCAGTGGATACCTCCTCTCAGGCCTCAGGTCATTGGCCTACTAAAGGGCAAAGTCGATATGAACTTCAGAATATCCGGTAAGTTAATTTTAGAAACAATGTTAGTAGTAATCAAACTATTCTATTACGTACCTGACTAGCATCACTCAACTACTCAATTTCAGTCGCGTAGACGCGCATCCTTCATATTAGTTTCGGCACTGTAATGAAGTAATGTGGAACACGTGTAGAATGTTGAAATACTTTTATAAGTAAACTTATAACTATGTAATCGGAAACTACAAGTAAGGATAAGTCTACAGCAAACAGCACTAACTTATGTATGCAATAGATCGTATATTATTTACTGTATAGTCAAGCATTGTTTTATTTTCATTATTTATCATTATTTTTACTCTCATTCTTTTGAGAGGAATAACATATATTTTTATCTGTATTTTTTGTCTTCATCCAATTTTTTACCTACCACAAAATTCCAGCCTTTTCTAACTTGTATTGTAGTTTACACAAATTGTTATACATATCAATCAAATAAGTACGTTTACGATACGATACGATAGTTTACTATTCCGTACAATCTTTTGTATTGAGATAAAAATTGACACCGAATTGGAATAGCGAGCGCGAATGCGGAAACATGCACAAGTTTTTCGCGGATTTCGCGGGTATTCGTAGCGCGATTGTAGAAGTTGTAGCAGCAGTATTAAAGTAGAGACAAGTGGCTTGCCAGACGATCGATATTCGATATCCTGGTGAACCTTAAAGCTATTCCTACATTTTAGCATTTATGAATACATATAAAAACCCCTTGTTTTATGATTTTACTCGTATGTATCATGGCGGACTCAAAACATTTTTAATGTCATCGGTTATGCGGATGTAACGGGGTTTTTTGTAAACGGTATCTCGGTCGATCACTTGGTATCGACGCAAGCCCCTTGGTCTATGAGCGCTTCTATCGCTCACTATTACATCTTGTATTATGACGTAAAATAAATATTTATTCTACATATACTTTCTGTTGTTTCAGATGAACCGTTACAAATGTACAGAGCTATTAAAATATTAAAACCAAGCACAGACCTGAGCGGAAACTACACTTGCGTGGTATCTACTTTTTTGGAGGAAGATCGACAAACACGTTCAATGCTGGTATACAGTGAGTATATCTTTATAATATTGTGTGTGTATACTAGCGACGTACCCTCGCTTCATAAACTTGATCCTTATTAGACAGAATTATTTTAATGACATACTCGTAAATGTTACTTTAAACTCACTAAAATAAATATCGTTAAAACTGTAAAACGTTTTTGACATTAGCAGAATAAACCCGGAGACAAACAGACAAGTGATATTATGAAAAGTCTTGTTAAGGATTTAGTGCTTTATTACGAGTAAATACCCCATTATATAACAGTTTTTCTGAATCTCATTTGCATGTTTTTCCGGGTTATTGGGTAAACAATGCGTGACTGTTCATTTTATTTATATTTTATGGTAAAATTTTGTCCCAATTATTTGAAAAAGCAATGCGAAGAAGTAATTATCAGACACGTTGCCTCTTGGGAGGGAAGGCGTCGTGACAGTTGCTGCATTAGCTTCACTGCACAATTCGATTTTAATTCTATCTTGGAACGTGGGACAGTGAAATACGAAATAAATTGTGCCTCACCGCAACATTGGCATTCGGAACAGATGGCTGTTTTTCGCGAGGTACTTTTATTGATAGAAAGTGATCAAAATCTATGCGTTCTTTATATACACTAGATGGATGACCGAGCTTTGCTCGGCATTTTTGTTTTACAAATTGTGTTTTTTGGAAATTATATTAAAATACGAATAATAATATTAAGAAGACACAAATAATATAAATAAACAATTGATTTTCTTAGTCTAACCTCAAAGCAAACTCATTGACTTCGTGTTACTTAACAACGCCATCTGCTGTTGTGTCGTTAAAGCAATTAGTTGCTCACAAAAAAGTATTATTATTCGCCAATAGATGTCAGGAAGAGTCATATTCTTCAGTTTAAATTGGGACTACAAAAACACGAATAAAATGACATTTTCTAAAAATGATTCCTAGCTAGATCGATTTATCGCCCCCGAAACCCCCTATATACTAAATTTCATGAAAATCGTTGGAGCCGATTCCGAGATTCCAATTATATAAATACAAGAATTGCTCATTTAAAGATATAAGATAAGATTTTACTTATTGGTGGCGGTCTCTAACTTTGCCTATTTCTATCGATTTACTACAAATTTTAAGGAAGTTAAATGGGACTCATATACTAACTGCCCCCCCCAAATTACTCGTCTATTGAGCAAAGTCCAAAGTTCGATTATTATAATTGAAGCTCGTGTTTTGGTTGTGATGTTTTAATTATGTAAGAGACGTACGAAGATAAGTACGTACGAATGTACGGAGACGTAGTACGGAGGTTACAGCGAGTAAGCATGTGTTTGTGTTAACGTATTTATTTTTAATCAACCACATGCTCCCAAACGATAAGAAGCTACATGATGTTAAGTTATAAGAAATGACATTACGAGTATCTAATTATATAAAAGCGATAAATCAATCAGTCATCACGAAATATCGAAAACCGCTTGACGTATAAAAATGAAATTTGGCAGGGAGATAGTTTATAGTTAGTAAAAGTCCACTTACAACGGATTTTGTCATATTCCAACCCTAAGGGGTAAACTAAGGGATGAAAGTTTGTTTTAAAATCAGTTAAAAGTACCTACCTCCATGCGGGCCAAGCCGGGGGCACAGCTAGTATAAACATCACTACTTATAAAATATAGAGCGAAGTAAAAGGCGTTCGGTAGGTACTCTATTAGTGATTTGGTACGGATTGAATAATAAGCTATTGGATTACGTTCATCGATCCAACCAGGGCTGCCACTAGTTTAATCAAAATCTTATTGAGATGAAATTAAACACCGATTCAACGGAGCAGGCTACAAAGGTTTCTCTATGTACTGATGGAAATAGTTAACACAATTTCAAGAGTATTCTCTGCACGTCTTATCTTTTACTTCCTCGCGTATGTTCTGAGGAACTCGTATTACACTCGTTTACGCTCCGTTTCTGCCGCGAAATAATAGGTTATAGAGTTATGGCGTCAGGCTTTAACGACTGTACGGCTTGTATTACATGAGAAAGTTTGTATTATTGCTTCAGATATTATTAAACCCTTAGTTTTAACCTCGCCGTTAACTTTTATTGTTAGTTTTGCAACACATCTTATACGGCGTTTGTCATTTGCCATGAGGGATCTTGTTAACTTGGATTCAATTTATCGGGGGCCGGATAGGCTCCCACTGTGTACCGGTCCACTATGTACAAGTTCACCAAAATGCTGCAGTGCGGATTGAAGAAGCAGTTAGTTGGTCAACCCAAGTGTCAGAAGTTGCTGCCCCAAGGCCTTCGATATGGCTTAACGATTTTTATCTCATAATAATAATGGGGACCGACAAGTTAATCTAGTTGTTATTATGTTCTAGATAATTTTATTTCATAAAAATGGTGTTACATTCATATTTATGTTACGTATTTCTCGTTACTTATTCGTTAATGGATACACTGAGGCCTATTTGTTTGTAGTTGTCGAATAATACATTCTTGCCGTCTATATGGAGTGTTTTATGATTCACTTTTGCGACAAAACCTTAGGGATCGCTTGTCTTATAAAATATTTCATACTTGCATTACTAGGCTCTGTCGTGTTAACTCTCTGTATATGAACGCAGTAAACAAAATAAATTCTTGTCATTTGTCTGTCTTGATGATTGTCATTCATCTGTGAAATAAAATCGGTTATCATTGTTCTTAGTTATGGTTAAGGAATTTATTTCTCAAAAGAATAACAATATACACATAACGATAAATAGTAACACACTTAACACAAAGAGGGTACAGTTTACTAGTAAAATTCAGCAAGTATTAATGCTGAAATTAATTACAGTTTTTCCCCAACTAAATATATTTCCACTAACTATTTATTTATTGCAATTTTTTTCACTGCGCATAATTAAGACATTCTCGGCAGTCAACCCTTGGTGTTTATATAAAAACAAAAAGTCTGCGTTTATTTATGAAAATAGCCAAACAAGTAGACGAGCCATCTGATTGTATGTTTAGATATTCATTTAATAATTTGTATTTATAGGCCCAGCGCGCAGTTTCCACTTCTTTCAAGAAAAGAAATATGTTTTTTTGGTGACACTTATATGCATTGCAGAAGACATGTACCCAAAGCCTGCGATGGTAATTTTGTCCCAAGGGTAAGTTATAGTCATGTTTAATAGATATTAACAACACGCTGTTCCAATGTGGATTGGTGGAGGGGTTAGTGGCCAACCAAAATGTTGGTAGTGTTTATGCCTCGACATACTTTGTACCTTAAATATTTTTATAAATATTTATTTGCTTTATGCCCTCGCTTCGCTTCAGGAACTGTATTGTCCCTTAGTATGCAGTACGCACATTCGGAAATTGTTTGGCGTGATTCTTTAAACTGACATAACTTTTTTATTTCTCAACCGATTGAAATAAAACAAGCACCTTGAAGTTTAGTTTTAATATATTAGTGAAAACCGCACCCAAATCGGATAAGCCGTTTCGGAGATTAGCGCGTACAAAGTCACAGACGAACAGACAAAAATTCTAAAAATGAATGTTTTGGGATGAATGAATGAATTCTAAAAATGAATCTATTGCGATAATAAGACCCCCTGTAAAAGTGTTTTCATGTATCTTCTATGTACAGACAGCGACCACCTACAGATTTATTATTAGTAGGTATTGATGAAGAAGTAAAAACATATTTTTTGGAATATGTTTTTCGTTTTTCTGTCTGTGCGAATATCAGGTGGAAGCCATAAAACGAGCTCAAAACACATAACATTGCGTATTTGTTACGTATAGATTTTATCTAGGATATTTTTCATCCTACAAAATGTATTTGTTCCCGTGTTCCCTTCCAACAGGCATAAAGTACGTAAGTAAGCAGGTCTGTCAAAAAGCACATTTTGGCTGCGTCTCTATACGTGTCTCCAACTTTTATGTTTTTCATTTATTTACAGCAGTTGTTTCTCTAGCGGGTTCTCAGGCATGTGAATCGAAGTGAAGACGGCATAGAGTTTTCACCTAACAAAGTGGACGGTTATTTGTAATTTACATAATGGTCATGTTCGTTTCTGAAAAAACGAATTGTCAGTGCCATGCCAATGAATTAATTGTAAACATTTATTTTGTTGAATCGCACGATACATTAATTATCATGATTACAGGTGATTACGGTCTACATTTTCATGATGATACTTTTCTGTTCACGTAGCGAATAAACATTGGTTTTATTTGAAAAAGTATGTGCCATTACTCTCTGCTTTCTCGATAAATAACATACGTAACTGTACATATTATATCTTATTTTTAACCGTCCTCAAAAAGGTAGTAATAATCAATTAAAAATGTGTATAATATGTAAGTACGAGTAATATTCTCCATCGATAATACTTTACGAAGTGTAATTTTACAAAGATTTCATCAAAAGTGGTTCAGTTGATTTAAAGTTTGAACTATATATGCGTACTCGTAAACTAAGTAATGTAAGTGTAATGGGTATTATGGAGTCTAGGGTAAAACATTTTAAAATCTTTATCAAATTTTAATGCAAATTATAAAAAATCAAAAAGACAAAAAAAACCAGTCCAGTTTTGATTAAAAAGTTAAAGTTACTTAACAAAAAAAGTATACGTAAATAATCGATTTTGAACTCGGTTCAATTTTTAAATAACTTTTAAGATAATAATGCTTTATGATTACGTCAGTTCATTATTTCGGTATGTATGACTGAAATTCGATAACATTTATTTATCGAAAAATAGCGTTGTTACATAACTTTCTTCGCTCACAAATACGGGGACATCAATGAAAATAGGCCAAGTGGTAGTCCTACAAACAACGTTTGTTACTCTCGGCTCTACGGTGTCCCAGCGCTGTCAACAAGTCAACAATCTCTACCAAGATTCAGCCGACAACGCTCTTTGATCGTAGGGTGATGGTTAAAATGTACTGCAGTTTGCTACTGTTTTATTTATTAATGTTTGACCGATGTAGATATATGTATATGTTGTAAGTGAGTATTACTAAGATTTAATGAGTAGCTAATCAATATATCGACGGTCCCTACGTACATAAAGACATATCAAAAACCGAGGTTTTAAGGGATCGTTATTTATGTTCAAACCGCTCTAGAAATAATTCTACGTATAAATATTTTTTTCTAAAATGTTTTATTTCTTTTAGGAACTTTACAAAAGTATTTATACATATTTTCTATTTTGATATTTTGTTGGAAAAACTGATAGATGACTGTTTTTACGCTGATATTATAATAAAAGCATGTCTATGGTACCTTTTTATATGCAGGAAAGTAAAAACAGCTTATAAAATAGAAATTAAAAATAATTAGGTATGTTTATATAAGTATGAAATTTATAGTAGTTACCTAGGTACTCACTACTGAGCGTAGGCACGGAAATAGTGTGCAGCAAATATTAATAGTTCAAAAACTTTGTACATCACAGTCATCACAGTATTATCTGTTTACTTGTCGACATCTGAGATCATTTGAGCTGTAAATAAGAGCTCTTGACATAAGCTTTATTAAAACGATAAAATTTCACAGCAAAGGGTTGACTTTACAGTGCTCCGACGGTTATTCATTCTGGTATGTCATTTTTAGGGTGCCGTACCAAAATGATAAAAACGGAACCCTATTAATATGCCTCCGATGTCTGCCTGTCCGTCTGTCACTCACAGCGTGTATTGTAAAATCATGTCTTTAATGTGATAGACGAACCGTGAACATCAACTGTTTAAGTTAAGCTTATTCCTCTGTCTTGCTTGAGTTAGGCGCCATTACCACGGTTGTTTCGGCTGGGGGCCTGAAAATCATTACTTTCTTTCTCTTGTATCGGTGATGCCTTTATGTTCCTGGCGACGCGATGGTGACCACTCACCGTTAGGTCTCATTTGTTAGCCATTTAAATAAAAAAATGTGTGCAATTTACACGTGCTAGAAGTGAAAAAAAACGAATACTGTCAGTCCAAATATTGATGTTTTGCTTTGCTTACGCCATTTTGCCGATGCTTCCTATCTCATTTTCTCCCACGTTTAAATGTGTCTGTCTCTTTCCGTTTCATTTCATTTGCGCGTCACTTCCGTTTCATCGAATAACAAATCACAACGATACTATAGAAGTTTTCACTTCAAAAATGGTAAAACTTAAAAAAAACAACTCTTAAAAATCTTTGTTTTAGAGAACCTTTAAAACAAGCCGTCGCTGAAGTAGAAATGGATTCATGGGGCCTATACACGGTGACGACGAAGGCGGTTGTACACGACGACGACGTCACGACTCCCTGGGAAGAGTTCACCTGCGTGATCAACATCCCTCAAGCTAACTACACTGTCAATAGGACCACGACATATTACCCAGGTAATATTGGCGGAGTTCAGTAGTCTTATCCACACAACAGAGAGACAAGCTCTTACCGAACAATGTTGTCAATAGAACTATCGGAAACCTTCCCAATAGTTATATTGGGGACCTTGCCAATAGTTTTACCAGGAAAACCGCATTTGTTTTCCACGAAATTAATTATGTCTGTTTTCGAGACCACCTGTATCATTCTCACGATTGAGGAATTGAAAAAATATGAAGATGAAACTTGAAGAGAAATGAAGATGAAGAGAAAACTTTAATACTGTACAATGTATACAAGTATTTGAATAACTTGCACTATCTGAATAAGTTGTATAAAATGACCATTAGATAAGTATAACAGTAAGTAAGTAAGAGCTTACAGTGCTAATTATCGCTAACAATCCCTGCCCCAGTCCTTAAACGTACTAACGAACTGACCAACTATACCACCCACCCACCATCCACCCACCACCCTATAATACCCTCCACTAACTGGACTTATCCCCCGATTTTCTTAGTCCCGATTATGTTCTGGTCTTGGGTCGGCCACAGTTGACATGGCGAAGGAATGGCGTTGTATGCTCGTTAGCTATCTTAAATCTATAAAAAATACGATTCGCATATTTCATTTGGAATCTAAATGGTTTAATGAATCAGATGTTCTACAATCTCCATCTTGGGATTACCATTCATAATACGAGTACATGTACCTCTTTATGTGTGCAGACCTTTTTGAGGCTCCTTAGAATTCCTTTTACGTTATAAGTGAATGTTTAGAATTGAATTCAAAGGCGCGAGAGGTATTTATTTATCCATTCTGCATGACCGAGCAGTATTTATAATTTAAACTACATGAGTATTTACTCATATAAACATTTATCTACATATTCGAAGTGTACATGCCAATTCACGTGATTATAAATGCAGTGAGACCCGCCAGCTGTTCAGTGACCAAAAACTGACTTTTAAAGCATAAAAATATTTCCCCGATACTGAGTACTGAATTAATTTTTGTTTGTTATGTTTTCAAAATTTCAACTTTTTTGCGGTGTTTTTGTTGATTTTCACAAGCTTTTATTTAACTTGCAATGTTCGTTTGTGCGGGTCAAATCTTGAAAGGTGAATGAGGAACCACTTCATCTTACTGTACTGCCTTAAAATTGTGTATGTTGCTTTAGTTTCGATGATAATGCCATTTTATGACACACATAATCCGATATCACGCTTAGGATTAGCACCAGACGAGGGAACTCCTCAACGGTTAACAGCACATTCATTAAATTTAATGTTTTCTATAGGTACCATCTATAGGTAACTCTTTATACTTTCCCTTTGTATGTACATATACCACCTAAGATATTACCGACTAAAAACTTAAACTTTGTAAAAAATATGACTTCAAAATTTTACTTCTCCCGTAACATTGGATGTTAAAAATAATGTTTGTATATTGTTTACGTGAATTGTTGACTTAAATATAACAAAAGTGCTAAAAGCTTTTACTTTGCTTACAACAAACAAACTCTTACACACTTATACGCTGTAAGATTACTGTGTCGCGGGCGGTACGGACAACGCAAATAAGTCATCCACGACCCGAGAACAAACATGTATCTGAAACAAGGTCTCCCTCGGCCGCGAATCGAACCCAGAACATGTTGGTTTGCAGGTCACTACAAACTAGACTACGGTCCAATAATATTATAATAACAAGGATCAAAATTAAACTTACTAGGTATCCTAAATTACCCCCTCTATGAAGTCTGCACTGACTTTAAAGTTTATGCATGATGATGAAAATATTATTAACATCTTGATAAAAACCTTAAGAGCAATATTTCTCCTCAGATATTATGTTTGTAATATAATACGTAATATAATTATATAATTTATAATACGTCCTAAATATTAAATATTTAGATACTGTTGTGCGACAATTTGAGCATTATCCAATTACAAGGTTTCTTAGAAGTATCTTGGAAGGAAAATTTCATTTTTACGAGTTTGTTTCTCTTCCTTTTTCTTCTTTGTGTATTCCAAGTACATATTATAAAAGCTGTATACAACAGGTTTTATGAGCCAGCATGCCAGCCACCTGATGGTAAGTGATCTACGTTGTCTATAGGTACCTATTCTTTAGCAGCAAAGGCATCGCCGATGCGTTGCCGTGCAATAAAGAACCCTATTATTTCTAGCTCTCCGACACTGCGATGGAAACAATACGACTCGAAGCCAGACGGGTAAAACCCCTGTGAGGTACAGATTCCAGTGATCTCCAACAGGGGGTCCATTCTCTATACTCCCATCCCGTTATCAGCACGGTGAACCATAGGGAGGGAAGGCAAGGGAATTCAAGGTCGATGGACCCTCTTAAACACTAATGTCCCTGTAAATGTAAGTTTATAACTTAAATTATATTTTCTTTATTTCCATTGTTTCAGGATTTATGCCAACGGCGTATATTGCAGCTTATGAAATACAGAAACCTGAAGAACGCTACGTCAGTGGTAAGATATTTTGGAATTTTTTATACTCGTAGCATTTTAAGAAAGATTCAGATAACTGCGAATGTCTTGTAAAGATTTATGTTTATTTTCCTAGTAATTATTTAGTTATAATCGATTTCTTTATAAGTGAAGAGGTAACCTTTATAACCTTTCTAAGAATAAAGCACGCACGTAGGAGTGTGACATCTAGTGAAAGTTTATGTGGAGAAGGAGTGCCGAAAGCAAATATTTTTATATAATATACTATGCATTTGACATGACGTGACATGACGTTTGAAACGTGTATGTTAATACAGTCAATGTGCCAGAATGAATTACGGTTGAATTTCGAGCTCAACGCGGGTCTTATTAATTCATAATTCTGAGTACCTACTTATGATAAGAAATAATAAAAACCAGCCAAGTGTAAATCGCTCTCACGCTACGGACCCTGCAATGAATGAAAGTAAAGATAATAATAGTTCTTAATCCATGGAGTTAGATCGTCCTTTACTGACATGAGGTCGTCGGATAAATGTGTCCCTGTTGACTTGTATTTACGTCGTTTTTATTGAACTGGGCTTGACTAATGTGGGTGCATCCGGTTACAGTTTAGAGGCTTATCTTAGTCCTCAATGGTAGCAACATATCTGTGATCGAATTAGAACAAGATTCTTACTAACAAGTACTAACTGGACTAAGTATTACTAACACCATCTAACAAGACTAAATTACTTACTGGACTAATACTAACAACTAACAACTAACAGGACTAACTATCACTAACAGTCCTTGTCCTCATTCTTATGAATAAGTCCTAATTCGTATTAGATAATAAACTATCCAATTAATGTTCTATCTAACACAGTCATCTAACCGGACTAACTATCCCAGTCCCCATTTGAGTCTTGTTTTAGGTCGCTCACAGTTGTCATGGGCGGCTGCAGAAGAGTGGTGCTGCATGCTCGTTTGCTACCTTATTTCAATAAAAAAATATATCACTAACCGTCCCTGCGCCTGCCCTCATACCTACTAACGAACTAACCAACTTTATGATCTAACACCGTTTGCTATGACTCGCCTGGGCCCGATGTGAGTCTTGCTCTGTGCAGGTGACAGTTGTCATGAGCGGCAGCGGAAGGGTGGTGCTACATGCTTGTTTGCCATTTAAATTTAATATATTTTTTAACATTTTTACTAATACTAACAAATTTTAACAACAGGTAACACAGCATCAATGTACATCTGGCGTCCTTGGATTTCTATTCTATTATTTATTTTTATATTATTATCAGAAATTAGCCATAATAACATGTAACTATTAAATATTCCTATTATTTAAAGATAACGATAAATTGAATAGTGTAAATACTTTGTGCAAATTAACCTGAAGGGCCTGAAGTATGCAACAACTATTAGGGTAAATGGCCAACTCAAGTGCAAAAGTTCTAACATAACCAACAAAGGCACTGAATGCTTGATATAAAAACACGGAAGCAATCATTATCATCAAATAGATCATTACAGATTACAATATATACCAATTTATTTAAGTATTTTATATTTATTAAAGTCCTTCAAGTATAATTAAATAAAAAGATGAGTAATATTATATTTTAATGAAGTTAAACGACTGCCGCAAATTAACAGTTAACTGTATTGTACTGTATAATTACGGTACGAATTTATGGAACAGGCGGTAATCATTATGTCGTCGACTGATTTTCCATCCAAAATCCAATATAAAAGACCATAATTATTAGTCATAACTCTACTATCACTATTAATAAATTATGTTTATAGCAGCAACAATGTTATTAATTAAATAAAAACATGTATTCGATATTTATATCGACATTTACGACGAGGGCTATCTAAAATAATCTAATAACGCACTTATTTCAAATGTAATCGGTTAATAGTTACTGTTGATAAATAAAAATTGTATTAGGAAATTAAAATTTTCATTCATAAATATTTTATTATTTTTACAATGCATTTTCTCAATAGCTTTGTTAATAGTTTCTACTATGAGAAAGCTTAAGGTTAAAGCTTTGTGTACAAGTAGTTTTTTCGTCCCAGTAACCCAATTGCCCGTAGTCCTGTCGTGCCGGACAAAGGGTCCCATGTTTGATTAGATAATTGTTTATTCTGGGGTCTTGGTTGTTTGTAATGTCTTAATTGTATAGGCCCCAACTAACACAGGGTATCCGACGGTGGGGTATGATTATTTATGAGAACGTTTATTTATTTAAAATGTCCCAGGTGAAGGGTTTTTGTTATTTTATTTCAACTGAATATTCATATCTTTTATACTCCATAATATCTGTGACACTTCAGAATTAGGTACCTTGACCTAAAACTGTCAACGCGATCGATCATCTGTGTTAATTATAAATTGTAATTTATATTCATAATAGTTATAAAATTTGTATAATATAGATACTAATTATTTATTATACCTTTATGCGTAATGCGATTGCACAAGGATTTTTTGTTAAATGTTACTTTGCTATTAGAATAGTTAAATGACTGTTATTTTTAAACTATTTGTTAAGGGCCTATGAATAAACTTTTGTATGTTGACTATGTTTTTAATTCATATCTAAGAACCTAAATGCCTAAATAAAATTAAGTTGCCTCGATTATTTATTGTTGTTCTCCGTTTTACATGACATGATAACTAGCATATCACCCATGGACTTAGTTTCCAACGGCACGTTAGCAGTAACAATATGACTGAGTGAAGTATTGCTCTCCAAATCTACAACCAATACTGGTAAAAGACATTTTACGACTAATGCTAATAGGGTATTTAGCAAGGTAAAGTAAGTTTAATAGGTATTTTAATTTTAATTATAACAGAAAAAAAACTTGTTAATTAGATCCAACTTATGCACATACATATAAGCCATCATCATAATATATTAACATGATTTTGTCATTATTCTGGACTGAAGGACGATAGCCGTGAGGTCATAAATAATTTCAGCAATTTACGCCTGAAACATAGACTATGAAATAAGATTATTCTCAACGAAAGTCACTCGTCTACAACCACCTAAACAAGAATTACTAAACACAAGTCGATACTTGCTCATATCGTATCAGCTCTTTTAACAACGCGTGGGGGAACTATTATGGCTTATTATGCCTTAGTATCCGCTCCCGAAAATTGCTACTCATTTTTTTCAGGCATTGTTATAAACATGTTTACTTCATTAAATTTTTCGACGTAGGAGAAAATTTTGGTAATCTATAAATTACTTGTCTTAGAAAGATATTTATTTTCGAATTAGTAATTTTATTGATGTTAAAGCATAAGATATTTTGTCAGATTCTACATAACTTTTGTGCGGAAATAGATTCGTTCCTATTAAAAAAAACCCTAATAATACTGTGCCATCAATGGGCGTAGGCCCTAAAGCAGGCGTTAACGCTAGGCCTATACACTGGCCTACGTACTTACTGTTGTTTACAACTTACAAGCACACAAACATGTGAAAAACAAATATGTTTCATTGCAAAAGCAGTTTAAGTTCCCACTACAACTATTCTTCGCACTTGTAAGTTTACAGCAACTACGCTGAATGCCCTACATAACAACTTTAATTGTATTCGCAGACTCGGACCGTATCATGTAATTACGATAGCTAGTTCTGCAGCGAGCGCTGGTAACTCCTTAATTGCACTTTACTGCGTTGGTATGGGGGCAGCCAATGTGTGAGAATACATCCAAGTATATTAATAAATACAACTGCAACAGAGCCAAGTCTTCACATGAAATATAATGTATGTGGGATGTCATGAGTATAAGTGAAGTTGGTAATACGCAGATAGAATGTTAGTATGACAGAATGAGAGTCGGAAAGTAAGAAGCGGAAAGAGACGGAAGTTTGAATGTGAGCGTGATGTATGAAGGGGGATCAAACTACCGACTGTGTCTGAACTCTGAAGTTCAAAATGTAGGTAACTACCTAGTAAAGTTTTTAATGTATACATTCATACACATCAGACTACAAAGCCGAATTATTCTAAAACCTTGCGTCACTGAGCTTCTCCCGTCGTTCCATAAAGCTTAAACCCTCTATTCTAAAGCAAAAACACTTGATATCTTAACCAATTCACTTTAGCGGCTGTCTTTCGTAGTGAATTATAACGCGTTTTTTCCTCGGATTACGCAGTGATTCCCTATGTTGGTTTTATGGAAGAAAAACTAAAATATGTAGATTTATCAGGTCGATAACAAAAAGTGAAATTGCCTGCCTAGTCGTAGTACTTTGCTTGATAAACGAATGTTATTAATATTTTGGAATTCTTATGCCAAGACAAAACACGTAGGTACCTAAGAAATTGCACATTTTTCTTTTTTAAACATTAATTATTATATAAGTACCACACCAATAAAAATAAATTATGTTTCGTGTCGCTCACATTTGTCAAGAGTAGAGGCATGCAAATTATTCATTTAGGTATGAAGGTAGGTACTTATTATGATGTAGCACCGAACTTCTCTTTATTACATAATATAATTGGCAATAGCAGGTAGATACCATTATTATTCTATTACCTATTCATTTCGCTAGAACAGTCAATATCAAGATTAGACCAGTTCAGCGAACACTGTATCAAAATAATAGTAGCCTAAATGTAATGAAACAATTCATATCTCCCCAGTTTTAAACCCAAGGATAGTGTTATCCGGATTAATCTGACTGCGTCCGATATGAACCACAAAGTCCACAAAGCGTTCTGTCGATGCTGGGCAGTCGCGATAACAAAGCCGTCTGTCATCACGGCCACATACAAACTGACAGCCAATCAAAGTATAGCACCACCGCATACAGACATATTATGGCACTGTGCGTAATGTCTAGGTTTTGTTCACCAGTACTGTGATACTACCAGCTTCCACTCATTGCTACTCATTGTTATCAGGCGCTTCGAGTTTTTTTTGCTATTTTAAATGTCGGTTTTCAGAATAATCATTTATATACTTACCTACATGCGTTTCTGCAAATTGAAATGGGTACTGGAAAATTAAAAAAAACCCCTATATAATTATTCAAATTTTTTACGAAATAGGTACTGTCGCCAGATTAAGTTATTCTTAAGGCGGAATATAAGAACAACACACCTCCGTAGATGTAGGTACCTACTCGTTGGTAATAAATAATTATATAAATCGTATTGTACTTGCACAATTGATTATGTTAATTGCTGTGTTTGAAATGTGCTTAAGCGCTTCCTTATTTTATACAAGTACTTGCAAAATCATTCATACTTCACAATCACAATTCACTTGTTCAATGAGTTAATGAATAAAACCATAGCCTCAAAGGATGTGTTAATGATTAAAACAAAGTAAAGAATAAACTATAAAGGATCAATGTATTTCCTAGACCGCATGACAAACACGACTGAATTAAGTGTTTATGAGTTAAATAAATCACTACAACCCGAAGTGTATCATAATTCACAAGTCACAAGTTCTAGTGCACCAATGCAGAAAGCGTAATCATTTTAACCAAAGGTATTTTTACACTTCGTTGAGAACATTCTAGCTTGAGAATGTTCAGTCATGCACTTCACGATTTATGTGTACTTACGGATTTTATTTTTGTGCTTTACAAACAATAAAGTGTTACAATAAATAAATGAGAAGTGGTATTGAAACATCATAATCTAATATACCTAAATTATTGCATTAATTGTCTGAAAGATATCGTTTTATAGATTTAAGACCGCCGATGTCTACAAATTATTTATGTGAGAAACTATTATGTATTATTTTATTATTTAATCGGTAGATTTTGTAGATGGCGCTACTATAGCTATAGGCACTTAGTCAAAATACGCCATCTATTGTAAAGTATTGAACAAATACCATCTAGGTTCTCGTAATGCTTGAGAAGAGAAGGGACCGGATGAAAAGATTTCCTGTACATCAACTAGATGGCATTATTTACATACAAGGTTATAATAGCTCAGGTGTGAAATCGGGCGGTCCTGAAACCAGAAGACCCCCAAAGCTCGGTCATTCAGGTAGTTAGTATAAACTACCATACTATACTAAGTGAAGATATTATACTGTTGTATCTTCGATTTACTCGTTAGCGAATTTTATTAGGTGCCTATTTCAATTTAAGGCCGACGTCTACGTAGTTGTCCTCGTGGGAGAATCTCTAATCAACCAACCTGTTTAATAATATAAGATCAATAAAAAAATATACTTAACATAAAATGTTTTGAGGGTTCCGAAAACCGCTGAAAACGGAACCCTATTAATATGCCTCCGCTGATTCGCTGTCTGTCTGTAAAAAATTACACGGTTTTACGGAACCTTTCATGTGCGGGTCTAACAATAGCTGACTTTTATATTTAGTATAGTATTAGTGTGTAAGTAATCCAGCATAAAAGAAAGCCAAACTATAAACACCAAAACGCGGCCGACATTGTCAAGGCTGAGTCACATATTTTTATCGTCGCATGCTAAGTCTATTTACACCAAACCGGTTTCTGTATATTTATAGTAAGTCGCAGAACAACGGTTGATTGGACCACATATAGGTAGTTGGATAAAAATGTTGGCACGTAACTATCCGCAAAACATCAGTCAGATTTATCCCGTTACTTGAGCAAACCTACTGACCTGCACATATTACTTTCGCCCATACCACGCTGTAAACGGTTCATCGTTTAGTCGTTTAATGGTATAACTATAGTTGCGTACTTATATGTTTATTTATTTGACTGAGATCCGTGCATTTGCAGATTCCGAAGAATGTTGAACTTAAGGCCAGAGGACTTTTGAGAAACAAAACCATGACTAAAATATTTATTTTTTACTTACGAGCTCAATTAATGTATTCAAATTCAAAACGATTTATTCATACACTGACAGAATTATGTACGTCATTTTGTTATCTACCCCCGTTTAGTAAAATGGAGGGAAAGGAACGGCGCGGCGAAAGAAACTCCTCAGCACATCTTTTATGACAAAAATTTTAAAAGTAGTAGTCGCAAGCAAAAATTGGTCAAGTTAATAAAATTATATTTATAACAACAAATAATATGTTTTGGTATGCATTCTTTCGTATACAATCTACAAAATATGCATAAGCTAGAATGCACGTGGGGAATATAGCGGAGCTTAAAACTTACCGTTATGGCACGTGCACTTCTCATGACAACTTTGTGCTAATCAGGAAACCGATTCGTGATACTATGAAACCGTCAATCCTTAACGATAGCTTACTAGATTAACAGTATTGTGATAGTTTTAACGGATATGAGAGAATGTAACTGTTACCGTTTAATGGATTTCAACATATATATATTATTTTTAAGTTATAGGCTATGGTGGTGCCCTCCTATTGGAGGCTGCTGGGCTTTTTTTAATCACGACAGTACTCCCATAATGGTAGGCTATTATCTGCCTGGCTAGCCACCACCCTCCTAAAATCAACCGTCAAATGTACATTTTGGTGGGACGTCGCGGTGTTGGTTAGCCGGTGATGACGAGGGTCCCCTGCATCCTTTTCGTTTGGCAACACGTCAGTGATGCCTTAAGACCCTTAAGTAAGTATTACGGATGTCCTAGAGCGACGGTGACCACCATGTCGCTCTGCTCGTTTATCGACGAGTTATATACGACAAATAATTACAATAATTTTGTAAGCGTAATGAGTACTTAAGACACCTTATCAATAGTCAGTAAATATAAGCAAGGACCCTAACCGTGGTAACTATTGGGTGGTAGCCAATCAATAAGAATAGAATTTTATCATCATTTCTTATAAGCATTATAATTTATTTCTTTCTCCATTGGCACACAATATTGCTACTTTTTATGTTGTCTGTCCGTTATTATTTTGTTCGATATTGGAGTCGAAATACCTATTAACCTAAATATTAACCGTATAACGCTACATATCAGTTATGTTTACTTTTATCTATTTATATAGATAGAGGCCGTTTAACTCTTCTTATACATATTTTTTAACAATTGTGAAATAATTTGGATAACTATACAATTTACGAATGCGGTAACGGTGAATTCATGAGAATTCAGTGCATAATTAAAAGCTTGTGTTTGAAATGCGGTTCACCAAACCGCGTTCCCGCGCAACAATTGCAAATTAAAAAATAGTGTAAATATAACTGGGTATATCACTTAACACAAAACTTCATCGTGTCCAAGGAAGCTTTAGTTGAAGTCAAAGGTTTTCATTTAATTTAAACACCAATAAATTTTTAATCCCACTTCAAATATCGCGATATTAAATCGCCAATTTATTGTAATAATCTGTCAATAAATAGCTACTGGCTTGTATTCCATTCGGTTTACGTGACATGCGTGAGATGTAGTAAAGTAATATCGGAAAAGAGTAGTTAATAATAGTAGCCCGACGGGGTTCCTGCCATTGAACGCGAAGTTTATGACGAAAGGTACGATGTTGTTTTCGACGGGTTAATATTATTCAGGCACCTGAGTACAGCTATTTGCGTAAATAAATCATGATATGTTTTGTTTTGGTGGAAATACAGCGAAAAGCACTACCTAATTATAATAAAAATAATTTCATATTATCGCATTATTAATTACTATCGCAACAAATTATGAAATACCTAATTATTGACTTCAAACTTTTGTAATTTAGGACTTAGGAGGCTTAGAGTGTATTCCACTCCACGACGCTGGTCCGGTCCATAATGGTGATAATTACGCAATCATTAAAGTTTATTACATGCCACAAATTACACGAAAGTCACTGTCTTTTTCAACAAGTAAAGTGTACCTACTAATAAAATAATTGAGGCATACAACTGAACAAGATAATTATATTCAATAATAAAAGTATTATAATTAATCTATTTTAGTGACATTTAAGAGTAGAAGGATATAACGCAACGTAAAAAATGAAGAAAGTCAATAACGAATTTTAATCGAAAAGCGTAAAAAGTGTAATTTTTCAATGAAACTTATCACATGCTCAAATACCGTTGGAAATAAATCAACAGGAGGGACCTGGGCCCTGTTTAATGATGGTAATAAACCAACAAGTAAAACTGTGACATTACAGTAGATTGTGCGAAAAGTACAGTAAAAGCTCCTTATTCACGGTTCCCTCATTCGCGTAAAAAATTGTGACCATGTGACATGTACATACATTGTACGAAAAGTATGTAGTGTTAAATGTTACTTAAATGTAAAATCTACAAAGTAGCTAGTTATGTAAGAAAAACTAATAATTACGAGTACTATTATTACGTACTAGAAGTGATGTGCGTTAAATTCTAGATGAGTGAAACATTAAACGCTTGTCGTTTTCGATGACAATATCGTATTAATTAAAGTATGTATTTTGCAATTAAAAAAGGTATAAGTATTGTCAAGCGAGACACAGGTGAGATACAGGTGAGATAACTGATCCGAATTGTCATAATTATGATAGCAATATTTTCTGGCCGTATTGGAGTGGCCTAGAATACCGACCACAATCCTAGGCGGCACTCGGCTTAGTTATTACTAAATAAGTTACATGCACAACAACACATTTAGTTTTAATTTTATAACGTTCGTAAACTTAAGGTACACGAACTTTAATTAAGCCGTGCTTTCAAATACAACTATCTATATGTAAAGGAAATAAATATAAACGTCGTAGCAGTATTCAGAGCGATATATGAACCGCAAGATTTTGGCGTAATGTGTGCAAATGGGAATGCAAACAGTTGGCTATACGTTTAAGCCCAGAATGTTGGACATTTTAAATGTGACCACACTTTTAATTTTTTGCGATTCTTTCTCGCACCTAATAAATATATCCATGGTTCTTTCCTGATTTATGATTTTATATTAATATCATCCTCTCCTCAGAAATAAATTTAGTGCATACAGGGCTACTCCAGTGTGGGTTGCTGGATATTTGTTTTAATCTTTTTTGAGGGGGGTGGGGGTATAAATATATAGCTATAGAGCAACTTATGCAATACCTTGGTAAGAAATAATTAATTATATAAAATGCGGTTTTCAAAAGTTTATTGTTGATAATATTTCCCTAATTGGCGCTACTGAAAATACTGCACATTAGGCAACAACATTAAATATAATTAATATATTAGTTTTAACAGAAGGAGCTACAACCGCTCGACAACAACTATGTCGCAAAAGATACGATACATTAAAATTAAATTTTTGTTTAACGTGCATTTGTCTTAGTATGGTTTTATTTTTATGTATTTTTGTGTATATTTATGTCTGATTTCATAGCAGCAAAAGATTTCATTTAGGGTTGAACCACTTTCTCTAAATTCCATTGCAAGTGTGTGTAATCACAAATGTGTAGCATGTCACAAAATGCATACAAACAACGATGTCCCGTTATGAAGTAACAAATCGTGGTGTTTATAGTGATTACGAAGATAGCGGTACAGTCAAGTGCACGGTCAAGGCGATGTATGGTAAAGGCGGGGGTTTGAACCCGATACAGTCTCTCGCAAACCTCTCACCGGTGCCACCCGCCACCACGCTGGCGAGAACAGATTAACAAATATAATAGGATAAAATATTTAATATAAGGTAAGCGATAGAATAATAGCGATTATTATCTATAACGTATGCTTTATATTAATTGTACCAAAGAAAAAAGCACTGAAGCTGTGATTAATAAATGTTTTTAAAAAAGGAAAAAAGTCAAACACAGTTCATTTAATGTTTGTGTTCAATTATAAAAAATATAAACCCATTTAAAGAAAATAATTTTACTGCGTGTTAAATAACATTAATTAGGTTTCGCTATAATACTGTAATTTTATTTCATATATTAAAAACTGTATTAAAAGCTTTTCATTTGATTACATATACCTACATAGTAATTTTCGTTACTTAAAGTAACTCGTGCGTGACCGGCATAATAAAATTGGCTGTTGCTAATCATACGACTAGTAGTAGATATAAATATAAAATAATTATTCGTACCATGGTGTATTAATGACACTTCGAATAATATTACTCGACATCCCTGTAATCCTGAATGTCATCCTATAACGCAAATGGTAAGTTTCAAGGCTGAAGGCTCATTACCGGCCGGTTTATATTCAAACCGGCCGGTAACAGTGGATGTCTTTTTTTAAAAAACTCAAAAAAAAACAATCTTTTATATGCGCTAAGAGAATAAAATAAACTTTTACTTAAAAACTTTTACTATCAAGTTATAACTATTATTATTAGACGTTTATTATTATAGTGTATTATTTATACTATATGGCCTTACATACAAATATATTTCCATAATATATTTAAGTCTCAGTAAAGCAAATTAACTTTTATGATATTGTGTTACAGTGAAAAGTATACTAACTTAAAACTAAACTTTATGCAAATTGTTACAACATATTATAAACGATTTTGTTTCAGGAGAATGAGGCGCCTTATACAAAGAGGATTACTTTTAGCCCTATTACATTGTGTTATTGCTGAAAACAATGAAAACGATGAATATGCAACAGTTGAAGTAGAATTTGACAACCACATACCTACGAGTATTAACAATGACGCAAAAGCTAATAGAAATGGACGCATACTTTGGCCATATCCTTTGAACAATAAGACTGAAAGCAATAGTGATAATAAAAAAGATGAAAAATTGGGAATTGGAGCAAATTCACAGAGAAAAGGCCGTTTTGCGCATTGGTCGTTCCCTCAGAGTCCCATCGTGGATATTATGATGCAGACAGTTGCAGTTAACTACTCGCCGGTGAATTCCAATGACCCATTTGATTTTTTGCGGGACTCCTACCCTCTTCCTAAAGGTAAGTTTATTTTTATCCTTACATTTCTATTCATCTATGCAGAATTGACTGTAAGTTATAAAGTTGGCGGCTATGTCGCTTAGTTAGTAGTGACTATGTCACGTTTCTTTATGTCTATTCCACACAGGAAATCAATATTTACATATAATGCTATGTTTATATTCTACATCCACATGTTTAAAGGCAAGAATGCTGTTCAATCTTTTAGTAAGACGCTCAATTCAAATATCTAAGTTATCATAATAATATCCTTTTCCGGTATGAATTTCCAAATTATTCGAGTATTGTGATATTGATTTGCATGTAGCGGCTTCGATAAAGAGGTTTCCAGCTTATACATCATGTTTTTTCCTTAAATATCGTTTGAATACATCCTGTAGTGAAATTTATTATTTAACATAATTAACATTTAGATTTTATAATTTACGTAATTTTCTAAAGGGATAATTTCGGCTCGTGTTTGTAATTTTAAATTTAATTTAATTGTAAAACTACTTTACTTATAACACCATCTATCGGATTCTAGCACAACTATTAACCATCGGCATTGTCAAAAGGCAAAATAAAATAAATCAATCCAATTTCACCATACATTTAGAAGACCATAAAGCTAGTACATACGAACACACAAAGTTAATTATTGTTATATCTAATGCTTTACGTATCTTTTTTACTTAATATAAGTTACTGCTTGACCACGATCCCAAGATGGTAAGTGGCAACGTAGCCCTCAGATGGTAAAGCGCGTAAAAAACCTATTCACTCTTGACTTAAGGCACCCACATTTTGTATCATTTCGTCTTAGGATAATATGTGGGTAGGTAATAGGTATGTCAATGTTTTACTAAGCCTATCAACATGGCACGTCCTATGAATGAAAGTATGTACGGAGTTTAATGGAACTCTCTTAGCCACTTGAGCATCAAAGCATTTTTTTATAGAGAATGGATGAATGGATAGGATTCAGCACTAAGCAAAAGGTTTATTATAAGAACGCGGTATTGAGATGTTTACTAAGTAGGATTTTAATTTGTTTTGAATTAAACATTTTTTCTGAATATCTAATGTAATTAACAATTTTCGGCCACATTGGATTTAAATTAAACCTAACCTTACTGCTAATGCTTATAATAAATGTTATAACGTGGTTAGGTGAGGATTTATTATATAAAAGCAATTTTCTGTACCTATTCGATTTTTTTGTAGGATAAATAGATCTTCAGTTTGAACCTCTAAAAAATTATGTAGAAATCTGTGTAGGTATATTTATGTGTTCGACATAACAGTTCATTGGCTTTGCATTTGAAGTACTCCTGGCTGAACAACGACGAAAAACCAGCATACTTAATATTTTTTTCTATCATACACGAAAATAATCTTTCAAATCCGACTGGCAGCATAGCAGTTTTAGAGGTTAGCACCTTCAAACAAACAAAAACTTCAGCTTTATTATAATTAATATAGTATACCTATACCATCTGACTAGTGTGATGATTTTTAAGATTTTACAATTATTTGTTTGATGAATTTTGTTAATTTAGATTTTAGTCTATTAATTTATTAATTATAAGTACATGTATCAATTTATGATTAAATTTAATGTAGCAACACTGTCAGTGACGTGTAGCACACGTGACCGATCAAAGCGCCCTCTGTTGGGTTTTTGTTTTGCCGTTGTCCACGTTTTACTTGAGTATTCTGAGCGGGCATTCTGGAGTTAGCTACGGCGACGAACGGTTGTCCAGATCAGACTGTGAGTGGCATTTGATATAATTAAATTGAATAATATAAAATATAATACTAGTTGTAATGAGTATTGAGTCGCCATTAAACAAATATACGAATAAGTCTACCTGTGAGTTTTAATTTATTAAAACTCAGAAGTGGAGATTTGACTCACGCAGCCCACCAGGTACGTTATAAGTTATTGGACTATTATTTTACAAAAAAAAAAAGAGATCGGTTGGAATTACTTTTTAACTTCTTTGTCAAACCATTTGTGATTTATTTTTCTATAAAAAAAAAAAAAAAGTGTGACTTGTGCAATAGAATAAGGTTAAATTACGTACCTACCTACTTATCTTTGAGAATCAAAATTTGCTGTTGGGACTATTTAATTTTGACAAGGGGACTTTTTGGTTTATCTTCTTTTGAGGTTCATTTATTTTGAGAACCTTTGTGTTAAGTTTTACTGAATAAGGCAAACGTCAAGCTGAATTGAAACACTGTTATTGTAATAAGTGCGCATCACCATTCTTTTATCTCTGATACAATACCGAGTGAAAAAAATATACAAAGTGGGTAAACTTAAAATAAATAATAATCATCTTCAAAGAAAATACCGTAGATTGCTTGCGAAACTTTGCTATTAATTGTGTAACCTGCAGGCGCTTATCTTAAATAATCTAACACTTTTTGCTGTCCCGCGTTAATCGGAGGTCACTATTGATCATGTATTGTATGGCGTGGTATGGCATAGGAAAATTGAAATATTTAATCAGTTGTTATTTATTTCGCGATAGAAGCTACGGGATTACGTGCAGTATGTGTATTTAGAAGAGACAAGGTTGGCCACGTGCGCCTAGAGCAGTACGTAACCTGGAGTTATGTATGTTTCGGCCTTGAATATGGGTATGTAAACCAATAGGAACTATGTATGTTCCTGATTTATACGAGACCAATTATTTATTTATTTACTGATGTAGTCAACTTTATTGACCACAATATAAGATTATTATACTACATATTATGGCCAGCTCATTGCTAATTGCATTCTCTACCAGCTAACCATTAGGCCAATTTTATTGTGTAGGGTAAATACTAAATACACGAAAAGCGGTGTACAAGTTAGGTGGTAATTTAAAAGTATTTAATAATTACTATTCTTAAATAATATATATCCATACATACAATATGACACGATTACGATATACATATAATTTAACCATGTGGGCCAATATGAACTATGTATGTTCCAGACTTATATTTGGCTATGTATGCCAATGGGAACTATGTATGTTCCAGACTTATATTTGGCTATGTATGCCAATGGGAACTATGTATGTTCCAGACTTATATTTGGCTATGTATGTCAATAGGAACTATGTATGTTCCCTAGTTATATTTGGCTATGTATGTCAATAGGAACTATGTATGTTCCAGACTTATATTTGGCTATGTATGCCAATAGGAACTATGTATGTTCCACGCTTATATTTGGCTATGTACGCCAATAGGAACTATGTACGTTCTTGATTTATACTTGGCCACCACATTTAATACATCAGAATGGACTATTGTACGTCCCTGACACACTGTTTTACTATGTACGCTAACTGAAATTTTGTGTTAATATAAACAAAGAACAAGGGCGAAAAATTATATGTATTTTTGTCGGGTCATACAACGTCAGATAGCCAAAAGCAATTCGTATTTTAAAATTTACATCTATAGGTACCCGTATTACCCAGGCTGAAATAATGCTATTAATAAGTGATAAATTGAGTTTATTATCAACATTCATTATTGTCACATTGTCCATTTTATTTGGTAAAAAAAAAAAAAATATATATGTTGCTATTAGGATGTTGAATTATCGAAAATATCTGTATTTTGACAGTCATAATAATTTTTGATTCTAATTAAGTATTTCATATTGTTTAATTAAAGTAAGTAGGTTGAGAAATCTATTTTGAATAAATAACATTCAGCTTGAACTATAATTTCAAAATATCATTTCTTTTCTCAAAGTTCATGAAATTATGTACATGCAATTAAATTATTTATTGGTTGAAGTGTAAGTAAAATACATGGTATTTACAAAATTTCTGATCCCGTACTTTTTATCATTACTCTGACATACTTATTACAATTACAGTATTAAAACTTTTTAATCGTTTTTGGAATTGACGTTTACGTTTGGCGGTCACATCACATTATACAAGGATAGGTCAGCGAAAATCTTTACCACTTAGACAGTGTAGCTATAAATAGAAAAAAAACAGCTGTATACTATAATTTGTATGTGTTATGTGTCTGTATAATATAATAGCTGTACGTCACATTGGATATTGACAGATAGTTTGAGTAACCCATAGTTTATTACACGACATAAGCCTTGTAAGGTACGTGCCCTGCGTCTTACATAATATTCAATATCCAAATACTTTGGTTCTACACCATGGCATAATGCGCAAGAGTGTGTATTGTGTATACTAACAATCTTTGCCTAGCAACCGATAACATGCAGAGACGGATAACCTTTTCTTTCGTGTGCACATTTATGAAACTTTGACATTGCCAGTGTAAAATTAAAATTCTTGTCCATCGATATTTCCAGTTCTATTTAACATTAGGCAGGACCTTTTAAGGTACTTTGTCTTATTTGAGTCAAATATTGTGAATTGGTAATTTTCCCCGGCTTTGTATTGTTTATATCAATGAGGTATGGAGAATGTAAAGTTGGAGAATATACATTTTGTCTAAATAGCTTCGAAGTGTTCTACCATAACTGGCGAGGCCGACATGTCGTTGTGTTTACGTTCGTAAGAAGGAGCCGAACGATCCCCATTTATTACTTTCGTTAGATATTTAACTATCTTTGGTATGAAACTTTGCCGATTTTGAAGGTATTCAAATGAAATTCAGAATGAAGGTATTTCATTAAATGTTATGAAACATTTGTATCCAATATATTTTTTTTAAAATCATACCTTAAGCGGGCAAAAGGGGGGATGCAATGTTAGTATGAAAGTTCTCTGATTTTATCAACTTTTATATACCTAGGGATTTTTGGCGGGCGAAGCCGCGGGTGAAGGCTTGTTTATTTTAATTTTAAATACGCTTACAGCTTCCGCCAAGGCATACTTCAAGTTAAAAATAATAACATAGCCATTTTTTAATTAATAACAATATAACAAATACATTTGAAATTTGGCTAAGTATATCTATAATATATATAAATTACGTGTCACGTTGTTTGTCCGCGATGGACTCCTAAACTTCTTAACCGATTTTAATCAAATTCCACATGTATCTGTCATTTCACACACAATCCACACAATCCATGTATCTGTAATTTGGTCTAAATTAAAAGATAGGATAGTTTTTATATATTGTTATTGCAAATTTAATGTTTAGTAAACTAAGTGTTCATTTTTTGTTTAGTTTTAAGAATTCCTCATAGATGGCGCGTTGATTCGTCAATAAAATCCTTGAACATCGTTTGACACCTACGTTGCGAAGACACCCGGTAGACGGCGTTGTGTTTCGATTTCTAGATCACAAATTCTATTTCACGTGATATTTGTTTATGTTCACTATTGGGCATGTTTAAACTAATTAGTTTAATTTGGTTGTATCAAACAATGAGTAAAAAAATAATTTATTTATTTATCACGTACAAAGTAAACATTAAAGATTATTAACCTAATGCGTTTACTTCATTGTATTTTCTAAAGATATAGCGGCTGCTCTACGAAATACAGCAGGTGAAGAACTGAACAGGTCTAACCTATTATAATCGCTGAGCCACAGCAACGCGTGGTTGGGTCAGCTAGTATTACCTAACTGTGATACACACAAATTTTATTTGTTAAGGTTTTTATGTTTGGTTCACGTATTCCAGCTATTTCAGTAGTAGCTGATTTATGTGTATTTAAACTTCGTAAAATATTTTTATATCCCAGTTTACTCAACTGTTTTCATCTAACAGCGCAGCGTAGCGATCGTCATACGGTGATCCACCATTTCGGCGCAGTGCAGAGTTTGGCTGCGAACACATCCTGTACCTAGGGTCTGATGAAGATAATAATTATGATCAATGCAACTTGTCTTTTGTTGTTCGTTCTGATTTAGTTAATTTTCGGGTAATAATGATGCAGTGCAGAGAAAAACTTTTATTTCACGTGTTACTTATTTTTATTGCATAACATTTGATAACATGTTTCTTGATTACATTTGATTTGGTCTGACGTATAACGTACTCTCAGTATTAGTATAAATGTACTCTCAGTATCTGACTTATAACGGGAAGTCGAATGGTGTTTTTCTGGTATATTGGTGGCTTTCGAGCTTCAGTTTAAATGGAACTTCCTGCAAAAATATTAAAGCAATGAGTTTAATATGGTATTGTATAATGGTATGGTACCCCTAGATACAATGGTAACTTTTTATTTGCGCTGAAAAGAATTATTAAAGCCTTGTAAATAATGAATACCTCTTAAATAACAAATAAATTTGTTCGCAGTATTTGCGTCCAGTTTCAGCATGGTTCGTGTGCCGGCATCTGTTAAACATTTGTTGGGTGTGCTACCTACCTCGTTCGATCTGTAAATAAAAGAAAAGATGGGCGGTGACAAGCTTCTTGATAACTTCAATTAAGTTAATTGGTGTATTAAGAGTGCAATACAATTATTTTATTTAAACTTTATTTACCTTATAATTCCGATATGTATTTATTTCAGATATCGGCTCTTATCGCGATGCAATGCTTATCATATTATGTGTTCCAGTTAAGTTCTTGAAAAAGTACAGGTCTTTGGCAAAATGACATTGTTCTACATCTACATGGGGAACGGTTAAATATGGCCGCGTATTGAATGGGACCGCATCGTCTGCCACGTGCTGGCGCTGATATTGGTGAAGGAGGCCAGGACAAACACCATTTCTTGCACCTCTGGTATCATGGCTTACAGCCTCGAGTAAGATGCATTTGACAGGTGGTCTGTCCAATTTTGTGTTCTTGTCGCTATACCGAAGAATAATTATTCTTTTGTAAATGAGCTTTATATCCAGCGGTTACACTTTTGACAACTACCTGCTGGTGTTCACATACTGTGACCATTCGGTAATGAGCGTTGCAAGTGATTTTACAGCTTTATGTTTTACTTTAGTTATGTTAGGGGTGTTACGTAAAGTGCTTAATTAATGATAGCTATTGGGAATATTTTGCTATTAAACGGAAGCAAAGTTAGCAAATGTCTATTAAATTCAAGGAATGTGTCCACTATAATTTTGATAATATTCCTGATTTAGTTGTGTAGAAGATGTAGAGTCCAATGACAGCCTAACCGAATGATCTGATTACTGAAAAGTGGTTGGTATCATTATTGAGCTGGTAGTATAATAATAGTAATATATCGCTTGATTTAGGCGTTGATGGCACCTGCTCGATTTGGGCAGGATGCTGGGGGGATTACGATATGTGTGTACTAAGCAATGTGATGATATTGTAGATTTTAAAGGTTGCTTGATGTTTTTAAGTTGAATTAAATGACCTTCAGCCATTTTTCTGTTGTTCTAGGTGAACTGTAATAATTGTGTTTAAATACTGGTTGGAATTTGGAATTGGAATTTAAAGTGATGTGAACACTAGTTTGATAATAGCTCAAACTTTTAGAATACTGTTTGGTTATACAAGACGAAGATTTTGATAATTAAAAAAATATATATCGTTAAGATGATTAGATCAGGAAGGGCTAAGCTTGGAGAGATACTCGCGTATATGTGTTTTGCTGTTACAGGTAAATTACACTGCTATGACTTCCACTTGATACGTGTGCCGCTGGTAGAGCTTTCTTGAGGATGGAATACGTCGAGATGCCGCAGCGAGTAGAGTTTTACGGCGACGACGTACCGAGTAAAAGTTAAAACAGTCGCGCAAATAATTAATTGGTAATTTTGTTCAAAAAGTGTTGCAATGTTATGGAGTTTGTTCTGCTGCTTCTTCTCCATAGCGACACTTGGAAGCAGTGGTAGTTTACGGTAGCTAGGGCTAAAAAAAAAAAAATGCAATACAAAATTAAAATCCATTCACACTAGCAGCAATTTTTGCTCTTATTCTAGACTATAGTTGTAGAGGTAGAGTGCACCGGGAGGTAGCACTAACGCGGATGGCCGAATGTGATGATTTTTAAGATTTTACAATTATTTGTTTGATGAATTTTGTTAATTTAGATTTTAGTCTATTAATTTATTAATTATAAGTACATGTATCAATTTATGATTAAATTTAATGTAGCAACACTGTCAGTGACGTGTAGCACACGTGACCGATCAAAGCGCCCTCTGTTGGGTTTTTGTTTTGCCGTTGTCCACGTTTTACTTGAGTATTCTGAGCGGGCATTCTGGAGTTAGCTACGGCGACGAACGGTTGTCCAGATCAGACTGTGAGTGGCATTTGATATAATTAAATTGAATAATATAAAATATAATACTAGTTGTAATGAGTATTGAGTCGCCATTAAACAAATATACGAATAAGTCTACCTGTGAGTTTTAATTTATTAAACTAGTGAGTGGCAATGTTATTTACATTTTTTAGAATCATAATTGGTATTTCTATCCCACACGTAAGTATTTATTTTGGCCGGTGTTTAGATGGATTCACACAGTCGTTACCAACAAATGGACAATTACATGTGTTATCAGATAAGTCTATTAAACAAAATAATAATGCCAATCTTAAAACACAATAGGCATCTTTTCACTACTATCATGGTCAAATGATTGGATCATTCATACTGATATAAAGTTTTAACAGGTTATTGTTTCATGAGTATAAAGATAACATTCATTACTATAATGCAATAACATAAACTCATATCTACATAATATATTATGCTTTTGCATATTATTTTGAGCTTACATTAAAGGTCCACAAATAAATGACAATAAAAATAAAAAGTTTTACTTCAATAGATTGACATACTTATTACAAGTCAATGCTTCAATAATGATCTGAACACTTTGTGACTTTAATCATTAAAGGCCGACATAAAAATATTTTAACTTCAATCCATCTTAAAAAGATCGTTACTAAATGATACGTTTGCCGTAAAGGCGAACTGCCATTTTGTTTTATTGTTTAGCACTGCAGATGCATTACAAACTGACAAATACAAGAACATTAGTCAACGTCCACTTTAAAGGCAGTCTTGCAAAGCCGGATTACAAAGGAAAGTAGGATACTAAGTATTATTTATATAAGTGCGGATAATATATAGGTAAATTGTATCTTCTACGTTGTAGATAGTTCTGCGTTTTTACTCGAGCTGCATTTTAAACGATTGTTAAAACTTTTGAGTTAACTTTGCATAGCGCGTTAATACTTCTACAGTCTTTCGTTGTATTAAAATAATGAAATGTCGTTTCATATTGATATATTAGGTTAAAGATAGTATATCTACCTCCACTAATCCGCACTGGAGCAGCGTGGTGAAGCATACTCTAGGCCCCCTCTCTTATTCCATTAGTAGTCAGTAGTAGTGTCAATAGATATTGTACTTCACCGACGTAAAATATACGTTGTAATGTAATTAATTACTAATTGAGGTGATTATTTTAATTCATTTTAATCAATGTAAAATACTATTCTAATAAATTCCTTTGTCGTGCACCTTCATACTATCTCTTCTGAATATGGTGAACACGTGCATGGTTTGTGACTAACATAGTTTGGGTAAATCCTGTGTTTGATTTCAGTGCCTGATACTATGTCAAAATAATCTTTAATTTTCTCCCTTTCATTACCTTGTGTGTATGGAACAATAATAAGGAATCTGTCAAAATAATTTTCATCGATATCCAATAGCATACATTATTAGGACTGACGAAATACAACGAAAGACTAGTATCTGTTCTGTCGAAAATATTATAGTTTGATAACATTGTGCATGTTATTTTTAGTTTTATTTTAAATATGTCATTAATATCTTTGGGCCTCAAAAAGAAAGATTTAAGAGACATTCCGTCACGAATGCCAAGTATACATTAGTAGTCTACACTCATCGCTGTGAACATTATAAAACTTTAAGGAATGCCAGTTTTATCTGTATATCAAAAAGGGATTATCGGTTAATGTCAAGTTGTTTCAAATAAAAACTCAAAATGTTTTACTGCACAACCCTGGGAAATTACCCCTAAAATTTCGTTGATAGGTCATAAATATCAATCGTGAGGATTCTCGCCTTCGTCGTAGGGATGTGTGTCCAATATGATTTATAATAAGCCAAGGCATTGTATAAATATAAATTAGATTTTGTTTCATCAAAACAACCAAGCTAAAATTAACAAACTGTTACACTACTATTACCATGTTTTAAACAATCAAAACTTTATCTTCTTTATCTCTTTAAATTAATATAAACAAAGCGAGTATCAAAATTGTGTCGCAAAGTGGGAATATGCGAATAAACATATTTATTTCGGAAAGATCAGATTCGTAAACATTCACGAGTGATTGTTTTTGGATTTTATTCCTTTTCTCCCTTTTGAAGACTGGGCACCCTAACCCTTTTTTATTAGGGACGAACTCTTCCTTACAGGTTCCTTAAGCATAGGTTTTTTTGACATAAAATGCTGTAGTCCTGAAATTAATCACAATAAAATCACAATACTCAGTTTTGGCGTGCATTAAAAACGGTACGGTATCCAAGGCCTTCGCGTCTTCAACTAACTATTTAAATGTGTAGGTTCTAGGCGATAGCACTCCTTTTCATGCCTCTATAAAGGGAGCGATATTTCTTTCCTTTATATTAGGGCATGAAAGAAATAGACAAGACTGTCTTGAGGTAGTTTACCATGGTTAGTTATGGTTTAGGTTAAGGAATTATATTATTTCTTGAACAATAGACACATATTTACAGGAATTTTAATGGTTTGAACATTGTGACATTGGACATTAAACTTTTACTACCAATTAAGCAGCAGGTATAAAGTCAAGATTCATCCTACAACCTTATAACATCAATATTTTAATTGCATATTTAACATTGCAGGTCTCACACAGCCCTTCGATGAATATGACTACGTGATTATTGGAGCCGGTTCCGCTGGGTCGGTGCTGGCAGCTCGGCTCACGGAAGACAAACCTAAAGCTACGGTCCTACTCATCGAAGCGGGGAAACCGGAGATGCTGCTGACTGATGTCCCAGCCTTGGCACATTACTGGACACTAACGGATTATGCCTGGCCATATACTATGGAGCATCAGCCAGGAGTATGTCTGGGTAAGAGGATAATTAGGTATTAAGCATAATATTACGCAGTGATTGCCGAATGGATCGAACGTTGGACTCCCGAACCGGGAGGCCTGGGTACAAATCCTGCACGCACCTCTAATTAAAAAAAAAATGCGTATGAAAAATTAATCATCTTCAGCTTCAACAGTGAAGAAAAATATCGTGAAGAAATCTGCACACCTGAGAGTTCCCAAAGGCAGCTAGCGGTAGGTAGCTAGCGTGGTGGATTATGGGCCCGTCGGATATCCTCTCACATTGTAAGAGGAGATCCGACAGGCCCATAGTACCTACCATAGATCCATAGGCATAGGCCTATTGGACGTCTATGGTAGACGGGAGCTCAGTAGTGGGACAGTTATGGGTTGGGATGATGAAGCATCAGATTACTTGCCAATACTAGAAGTGGAAAACTAGCACGATGTTTTGAGTCAACTGTAATCAACCAAGCTAAGGAAATTCATTCGGCGTCGGTAGTTGGATGGACGTCTGTAAATGGCCAAATTTCTTGAGCGATTACGTACAATAGAGGGCACTCTAAACCGTTGGTTCCAAATGGTATTGTTAGATATCAATACTTAAGCCACATTGGATACCTTCAGGCGACATAAAAACTACCGAGACATGCATTGATGACTAACCCCTGTACCAATACACATGAAGAAGTGTGACGGTGTACTGACAATCTAAAGACGTAGGCACCTGAAACTCGAACAGGTGCATGAAGCATGCGTCCGTTCGCAGATTTGTTTCTCCAAATTATAAGAGCGCCCTCACTACGTAATCAGCAGGGATTACCCAATACACGCGCGCGCCAGTAAGCGCTACTCATACAATTTTTCAATACAAACACGCGACGTTGCACGTTCCGTGATCCGTCCACCGTTGCGAGTCTTAGCATACGCCCTAAGCCTACTCAATTACGAGGAGAGACCCTTGCCTTGGTTGGGGTAAGCCGTTAATGGCCCATTATAATATACGAAAGACGATAAGACATCAGTCTTAGGGGTAGCAGTGGTAATAACTGAACTTCCTTAGAATAGGAAATTATGATGTTGCTTGGACAATGTCCGAAACAATAGAGGTAAACTATTTGGCGATCCGTATGGCGCAATGGAAGTCGGAACATAACACCCGTTCCTGGGGTCCTGGGTTCGATTCCCAGTCAGGCGAAAATTTGAATGATGAGTTTCAATTTCCGATATTGGTCTAGATGTGTGTTCTTTTCTTGCGTGTTGTCTATGGCATGAGGCATCCACGAATCAGGGCATCCTAGTGTGGGGCTAGGATTGATTTGAATGTTTTGTAACAAATATATTTTACTTACTTTTTGGCGAAATTTATATCGCGATTAATTTCTTCAACGTGATGAAGTACCTCCGAAAAGGATGGAGAAATGGAAATTACAATAGTTACAACAAAAACATGGCCATAAATATTTAAGTCTCCTCATTATTTCGATGGTCATTAACACAAAAGTAATTATGAAAGAATGAAAGTATTATGAAAAATTCGCGTTATGTAGGCAAGTACGAGTACATTCAAATTGAACATAATGAGTATTTTAAATGAATTACATACATTACGTAAGTGTGTAGTCACAGAGCCTCTGGGTTGAAGCGGTTGAACCCCTTAAATTCGTAATTATGTCACGTCATTTAAGAGGTTTCATTATTTTCGAGCGTTAAGTCGTTAACTCAGAATCACTGCGACTAGCAAGAAAGTTGAGTGCGAAAATTGAATACAGTTCGTTAGTGGAATTGTATCTAATTTCAGTGAAGACAATATTTTGTACGACCTAGGTATAGACCGGGTCATTCGTTTCCGCCTTATTCAATATTATTTAACTAGCTAACCGAGTAAACGGATAATTCTTTGATCAAGTACCTACTTCATTGGTTAGTAAGGCAATCCAACCAATTAATGCGAAATATTTACCAATTCACAACTTTTCTCGCTTTTAAAACTTCGAGCTAAACGAAGAAAGTTGCGAAGTGAAATGAGAAAATAAACTACTTATTTGCAGAAAAGGAAATAGTACGTTCAGGATATAATCTTCTTTTATTTACAATACACTACACTATTGTCACTAATCACTAAAAATATCTAATATAATTATTTCTTTCTACCGTAAGTAAACTAAATAGGTAGTAACAAGGTTTGAGAGATAAATTCGTAAGAAAAAACCTTTTATTAATAACAGGCGATTTTAAAGAATTTTTTCATCACGGCGCACCATTTTAACAACTTATTGAAATTTAAAATTTATGAAATTAAATCTGCCTTTTGTTAGAATTTCTTTTGACTGGAAATAGCTACTAGATAACTAGGCGAATATGCAAAATGACCCAGAAACAGTTGAGTGTATTAAGAAAAGCTACCCATATTTATTTACTAACCTAAAGCCAGGTAGTTACAAAAGGCAGACTTAAATGCCTTAAAACACTTTCTGCCAGTCAACCCTTGGTGTAGGTGAAAAGTTGTTATGAACGGTGGCAAAAATAAATTAATCATCAATATACTCGTATTAAATCTCTTCCGTTACTGAGTGACTGACAGACAACGCACAGCCGAAACTACTGAACGCAAGAAGCTAAAATTTAGGCAAGTAGTTGATTAGATGAGTGTAAGGGAGCACTATGAGAGGATCTTTAGAAATTCCCCCCAAAGGTGACAAAAAGGGGGATCAACTGAAACTTTTTATTTCTTCAATGGATTCACTTGACACTTTGTATGTAGGTTCCTCAAGTGACGTAAGTCAGCTAAGAAAGGACTTTTGGAATTTAAGGATTTCACGGGGACGAAGCCGCGAGCGAAAAACTAATACTAGAATAAATAATTATTAAGTGATAGCCGAGTGGTTGAACGTTGGACTCCCGAACCGGGGAGCCCGGGTCAAATACCCGCAAGCACCTCTAATTTAGGTACAGTATGTGCGTATTAGAAAATTCTAATACGCACATACTGTACTGTACTGTACCTTCACCGAAGCAAGTACAATTAAATAATTGTACTTGCTTCGGTGAAGGAACACATCGTGAAGAAACCTGCACACCTGGGAGTTCTCCATAATGTTGTCTAAGGTGCGTGAAGTCCGCCAAATCCGCCAATTCATCCGCATATGGCCTTATTTTGGTAGGCCTTATTTTGGCCTGTACCTCTGTCAATGTGACAGGAGAGCCGTGCCCAGCAGTGGAACAGTTATGGGTTGCGATGATAAAGTATAATTATGAATATAATATGTATGAATACTACGAGTACGTAGTACGTACACATAACTTGTGTACCGTAACCTCACGTCCATTATACACAGCCTCAACCGAGCGTTACAGTTACGTCCTGACTCTATTAGTACCTAGTGTTTGTTTAACAATGTACTAATCATATTAGCTTGTGCTCGTCTTGTTGTGAGGTCTCCGGTTTAATTATTATGTTCATTAGCAATCTTTGATCATCCTATTTTAACCGGTCTATGATGACTTGCGAGTCCTTTTAATGTCGCCTGTATTTAGAGAGTGTCTATTCACACGTGCGACGTGCAATACGATTTGACAAAACGTCGCGCATTTTTTTTATTGACTTGAGATAGCAAACGAATATGCAGCTCCACCCTTCCGCTGCCGCGCATAACAACTGTGACCTACGTAGAAAAAAAAATTAATGAAGTCCCTACGAAAATAATGTTTGTGAAAAGAATAATTTTAATTAATTCTACAAGACGAAACGTTTAATATTTCGTGTGTGATAGTTGGTCAATTTGGCGCTCGAGTCCTTCCGACATCGACAGTCAGAACAAGTTATCATGATGATGATAAATTGCTAGTTATTGTACCTATTGATGATTAAGTAATTTTTCAGGGTTCAGTACGTCCGGGCACGTAGACGTAATTAATGATGTTTTAGTACTAACTACGCCGAGCTGTAAATTATACATATTGTTGTATTATTTAGGATGATTAAAAAAACGATGATAGATGAGTTATTTGTGCTTTGGCTTCCGAACCGGGGGGCCCGGGTTCGAATTTATGCACGCACCTCTAATTTTCAAACCTGCACACCTGAGTTCTCCATAATGTTCTCAAAGGTGTGTGACGTCCTTCAATCGACGACTATGACTATGACTATGACTATGACTATGACTATGAGTATGAGTATGAGTATGAGTATGAGTATGAGTATGAGTATGAGTATGACTATGAGTATGACTATGACTATGACTATGACTATGACTATGAGTATGAGTATGAGTATGAGTATGAGTATGAGTATGAGTATGAGTATGAGTATGAGTATGAGTATGAGTATGAGTATGAGTATGACTATGACTATGACTATGGCTATGGCTATGGCTATGGCTATGGCTATGGCTATGGCTATGGCTATGGCTATGACTATGACTATGACTATGACTATGACTATGACTATGACTATGACTATGACTATGACTATGACTATGACTATGACTATGACTATGACTATGACTATGACTATGACTATGACTATGACTATGACTATGACTATGACGACTATGGCCTGTACCACTCACAGTGTAAAAACCCATAACTGCCCCAGCATTGTGGCAGTTATATGTTGTGATGATGATGAGATTTTGTACCTTTGTACCTTTTGTATTGCTCATCATATTGAACGATTTTTGCCACGGAAGCATATCAACTGATTTGAGTGATGCCCTTAGTATTTTACATGCGCTACTCAAGATCTTCAATTTCCTTAATCGGTTCAGCCGTTCTCGAGTTTTCCGTTTACTTACACTCCAATTTATTTTATTTATATAAGATTTCATGTTGTTTTTTCAGGTAGTGACGAACAACGTTGCTACTGGCCACGAGGAAAAGCTGTTGGGGGCACTAGTGTTATCAACTTCATGATTTATACCAGAGGCAGACCTCAAGATTGGGACAGAATCGCCGCAGATGGAAACTATGGATGGTAACTTAGCTCGTTGTTTATTAATCAGAGCATTACGTCTGTTACCCATTGGTGGATATAATACCAATATTTGTTTTGAAAATACTGGAACACGACGAATAGATTCGAATTGTCTAGATGTTTAGTATATTTCCGATATAATGAAACGGAATAATACCAAAACAGTAATCGAAATTCATAATTTATAAAGGACATTTTAAATATTTATAGAAGTTTAATCTTAAAATTGAACCAATAAAGATACTTTTGAAACTCCAAAAACCAGACTTTATCAAACACATAAAGATATAATATAATTAGTATAACTTAAGTGCTTCCTTCCAATTCCACGAAAATTGTAAGATAACCATCTTTGACCGTAAATTGAATAATCTTAGAGCAACAAAGTAAATTTAGCTTCGCTAAAAGCCATGTTTGTAATTACTTTTACTGACTAATATTCCGCATTGTTATCCGAAGGGAAGAAGAAACATTTGTTACAACCATATTTTTTGCTTATCTACAAATATGCCAATAATAACAATAATTATTCTAAACATAATTATAATTTGACTATGGATATCTTGTCACAATTAGACCACATATTGACTCAAGTTCTAAAAATATAGTATTGAATACTTCCAGGTCATACTCGGATGTCCTTGAATATTACAAGAAATCGGAGAGAGCTGAATTAAGAAAATATAAGAACGCTCCGTATCGAGGCCGCGAGGGAGAACTTACCGTTGAAAATGTACCTTTCAGGTAAATTTGATCAATGTTAAAAATTTATAAAAGGAATACACATAATGAATATTTCATTACATTAACAGAGATTATTTATTTGTTTACAGAACTGGATTAGTTGAAGCTTTCCTTGAATCTGGGAGAATTTACGGAAATCCTACCGTTGATTACAATGCTCCAGACCAGCTTGGTTTTGGTTATGTCCAAACTACTACTAATAAAGGTCATCGTTTAAGTGCTGCTAAAGCGTTTTTACATCAGCATAAGAAAAGAAAAAATCTTCACATATTGACAGAAACCCGAGCTACTAAAATTTTAATAGAACCTCAAAGTAAAAGAGCGTATGCCGTAGATTATGTAAGAAATGGTATCAAACACACTGTTCGCTGTAGAAGAGAAGTTATACTATCAGCAGGTCCTATAGCTTCACCTCAGCTGCTTATGTTATCGGGAATAGGACCTAAGGAACATTTACAAACTCTTGGTATCCCAGTAGTTCAAGATCTACAAGTCGGAAGAACTCTTTACGACCACATAGCTTTTGCAGGTATAATATTCAAGTTGAATAGTACTAATGCCAGTCTAATGGAACCTAAAGTGGCTACGCTGCCAAACTTGATGCAATGGTTGCAATTTGGAGATGGTCTTTTAACAACACCTGGATCTGTAGAAGCTATAGGTTATATAAAGACGGCAGTGTCCGATGATCCAGAGCCCGTTCCAGACATAGAACTAATTGATATGGCTGGATCTATGACCTTAGATTCTGGTGGTGCTTTTAGGAAGAGTTGGAAGATATCCGACAAAACTTACAAGACTGGTCTTAGCTCTTTAAATGGTCACGATACATGGCAAACAGTCCCTATGTTATTACACCCTAAATCAAAAGGATATTTAGAACTTCGAGACACTAACCCGTATTCACATCCAAAACTTTACGGTAACTATCTTTCGGATCCAAGAGACCTTGCAACTTTTAAAGAGGCTACAAAATACATAATAAAATTGGGAGAGTCGGAACCGTTCAAAAAATACAATCCAAAATTACATTTAGCTCCATACCATACATGTGCAACACTTCCTCCGGGATCGGACTCATACTGGGAATGTGCGATTCGAACAATGCTCATATCATTACATCATCAAATAGGAACATGCAAAATGGGACCATCTTCTGACCCAGATGCAGTTGTCGATCCTGAACTTCGTGTGTATGGTGTGGGCGGCCTGAGAGTGGTTGACACAAGTATAATTCCTAGAACAGTTAGTGCACACACTTACGCTCCGGCAGTTATGATTGGGGAAAAGGCTGCAGATATGATAAGAAATACCTGGTCTAATGTGATATCATAATGTAATGTATTAGTAATTGTTTAATAAAACTTAAATTTAAGAATAAATATTATTTAGCTCACGTATCCCAAATACAATTTGAATCACAAGTGTTTTGGAACACATAAAACACATAATTAGCATCGCGACACATAAGTGTGAGGCTTACAGGCCATAGTTAGGCCATAGTGGCCTATTGCGGGCTGGCGGACTTCGCACACCTTATAGAGAAATATCAGGTGTGCAGGTTTTCTCACGATTTTTTCCATGACCAAAGCAAGTGATAATCATTTTTTAATCATAATCTTTGAAAATTAGAGATGTGTATGGGATATCAACCCACCTTCCTTGTTCATGAGACCAACCTTAGAACCACTCGGCACACATATAACTATTTTAAGTTAAATAAATGTTTGTGTTAGTTTTGCTGGTTTCCAATATTATTATACGAAGAACACTGATACATCAATTATATAACCAGTTTTTACTCTGTCAAAAGTTTCAAGCAGTTTCTGAAAAATTAGTATCACTGATTTGTGCTCTAAAGTTAACTTGTAATATTGCAATCGTAGAAAAAGATCATATTGACACCCGATTTTGTAAGATAAATTCTAATGACTGAGGATAAGGACGGCGAATAAATTGTTAGAAGGAATCCAATTTCATTTATGCGTGTCAGAAAACCGTTGGCCTGAGTATAAAACCCAGCTGTAAAATTTTAAGGCACACAATCCAATGACAAAAGGATTTTAACGATGAGTAAGCGTTTTTAAATTGCGTGCCGCTGATTGTTAGTATTGTAAGGTTCACGTCAACAATTGGAAGAGTTCAGGGTTTGTTGTCACTTGTCAGTGAATAAAGAGTTAAACATTAATACCTTCGCTAAAACATTTAAAACGGCATATGCTATCTTTCCTTTATTTAACACATACAAATGTTACACACACATTGTATTTTGTGTGTAGGTATATTTTTTCCTCACTTAAGACGCTTATTACGTGGCTAAAACTATAAATTATATCACAAAAAATATTTTATTCAAGAATAATGAAACATAACGTGTTACCGTAAAAATTATTGTATACTGACCCAGCGAACGTAGTTCCGCCATATACATTACTAATTGTAGTGAATGATTTGGATATTGTTCATAAAAATACAAAAAGCACGATTTAAATTTGAGGGCAGGAAAGTGAAAATTTGGGGTTATGTGTATTTTTAACCGACTTCAAAAAAAGAGGAGGTTCTATGTTCGACTGTATATATTTTTTATGTATGTTCACCGATTTCTCCGTCAATTAAAGACCGATTTCGATTTTTTTTTATTTGAAAGTACATACTTCCGAGGTAGTCTCACTGCCACCTAGTCAGGATCTGATGGAATGCCAGGGAAATCGAGCGAAACCCTCATTTTTTTTGTTACTTTTAGATTTTGAAGTCGGTTTCTTGGTTTTCAGAAATTATACGATTTATTATGCTTAATCAATAAAAATAAAAATACTACCTACTACTGTAAACTACCTATTCTCATACCTACTAAATATATAAAAACAGTTTCATAATCGAGCCGTTTCAGAGGAGTTAGACCACTAACACCGTGACACGAGAATTTTATATATTAGATTTAATCTTACACAATATTTCAGCATGTTGCGAGGAAATTTACATAAGTAGTGAAATTTGGGTTTCTAATAATTATAGCTGTATCGTTTTAACTTTTCCTAAAATAATAACACCCACGACTTTCTCTAATTAGGTATGGAGTCATACTATACATTCTCGAATTTATATAAAAAAATCTGTATCACAAAAAAGGTTATCAATATTTAAATGCGAAACCAAGAAATGTAAAATATGAAAAACCATTTCTTTTTAATGAAGCCAATACGAATATAAACGGAATATCTAGCAATATTAAATCGCCTGAAGGCTGTTCAGATCAGACCTCTGCAAATCAATTGCCAATTAAAGTTTGCACTACTAAAAATAAAACAGGGAAATCTCGATTCGATTCGAGATAAAGTGGTAAACGTGTTTAGTTCAATGAATGGGTGGGAAGCGCAGTCTGCCACGCCACGCCGAGCGCGCGAACGTTGGGCAAGCTCCACGGAGCCGCGTTCTCAACAAGTGAAGCTAGCACTTCAAATACCCATTCACATCCGTAACGAGCGCGAAGTTTTCGAACATTTCAGTGGATTTCATTTTCAAATTAAGTGACGCAATAGTGAAAACAAGTGTTCATAAAGTTTTTGCACTCCGCGAAACTTACGGGCTATAAACCGCTTTATATTTCAACGCAATGATTATCTTAGAACAACTTTTCAGTTGTAGGAAAAGCTGAAAAAATATTTTTTTTTTCAAAATGTCGTTTTTGTAATATACGATAATAGTTATATGGTAAAAACTATTTATGGTTAGTTATTATTATGGTAAAAGTTTAAATTCAAACTAAAATTCATATATTTTTTTATCAATTTTGCCATTATTATCTTTAATCTTAATGTTTTTATTACATTTAAAATAATAATTAAAATAAACAGAATTTTAACATCTATCTTTAAGGCGATATGTATTGAAGTAATTTATTTGACTAATAATGTCATTACCTCTTTTTAAATTATAAAAAAGCTTCCGCGATAATCACACATTGATAGCATCATTAATATTTTTGTATAGCGTCGTAGAAAAACGGCAAGGCTTCTGAATAATTTATTGGCGACAAACAGCACAACATCTGCATTTTGACCTTTACTTAATCCGGATTGATTCTAAATTCTCTTCTCTAATGGGTCCTTACTATTTGTTGTCAAGGTACAGATTTCGGTAATCAGTCTCCAAATAAAAGCTGACTGTAATTATACGTAAACATGTATTTGTGATAGAAGATGTAATCGGGATTCTCCACCCTCCATTTCTATATTGAATAAACGATCGATAACAGGCATTGGGACAAAAGCACTCGATATTTACTCTTCTTCACAACTTAAGAAAAGTATCGAGTGGTCTGTACTCGATTCTCATTACAGCAAAATAGCTACGTATTCTGAGAGGCATTTGAATTCTGGTTTCAAGTAGCAGTAGGTACGCCTGCTTGATGCTGATCATTAAATTGGATTCATTCGTATTCAATGTATGAAATAAAAGGGCGCCGTTTGAACGTTATGCACTTCATCGTAACTGTTATAATTTCCACTTCTGGTGCCCCGATATACTCTAAAATTATTATGTTGCCTTCAACCCGTTATTGGTCCACTACTGAGCACGTTTCTCTCTTTATCATTGAGGAGGCCTAGAGCATAATCCACGACGCTGGTCCAATGCGTATTGGTGGATATCTTATATTAATGATCATAAATTTGACAGTTCTACGGGGAAGTTCTGCCCGAGTTCGAAAGCAATTATTTATCGCTATGGATGTGTTTAACCATTTCTGGAGCCAATAATTATGAATGTCCTTTTCACATAACGTACCTAACCCTAATATTGAGATAGTATAGTGTAACAATAATGATTCGAATTTATGAACCCCATCATAATGCAGCAATTCACTATCAAGGTACTTGTAGATTCGTGGTCATAAAATTTTCCGACAAGGCTCATCCATCTAACTCTCATTAATCGGGTGTATACCTACTAATTTGTACTAGGTTAGATTCGGTACAGGTTCAGTTTCAGTACAAAAGTGAATAATCACTTTAGTGTATAGCATTATGACCTAAAACGTCCTAAAACGTTGGGTGAAGTAAAACTATTACAATGGCGATGAGAAAGTTAAAACGCTCATGGCTTAATGGTATCTTTTACTTCTCGATCGTAACGACGAATTGTGCAAATTCTGGCGCGGTCGGGAGTGGATGGGTGACTCGTATTAAATATTCACGTGCGGTTCCGTGATTCGATGTTTTAAAACGGCACAGAAACTCCTAAAAGGGTTGGAAAATCCACCAGGCTTATACTGAAGTTACGTTCGGAAATAAGGTTCTTGGAAAGTCCAACTACAAGGGTTATTAAAAAGACCCATGTTCTTGATGAGTGTTCAAAGGGATAGCTAAAATAATGATAAGTTGAACCATGCGCAAAGTTCATACAAAATCTACAACCCTTGCTTACTCCGTAATTGATTTAAATATTAATTAAATCAGAAATGATAACGAGGCACGCGAAAACTTTGGAATTTGTTTAGGTTAGAGCCACGAGGCAGAATAAAACAACTTGACAAAGGATGCGGTCATCCGAACCCGCGCGACGCGCTAACGAATAAAACTTCATAAAACGTTTAAAATCAACGAGCGTAATGCAACGAGTGCTGAGTGAAATTTTAGTATTTTTATTGCCTTTATAAATGCAAGTATATTTTAAATTAACATTTAACACAGTTTAAGCTTTTAGCGTATGTCTAAGTGGGTATAATTCGCCTGAGACGCCATTACCAACAAATCTGTAATAATGAGTTATACCTTTTTCATAATAAGTTGCTTCAAGCAGTTAAATAGTCTAGACTTAGGTATATATTACTTACAACATACTGTCCCACTGTTGGGCACGAGCCTCCACTCACAATGTGAGGGGTATTTCAATAATAATAGAAATTTTACATAAAAATTAATAATAGGAGAGTCAATATTGATGTGGGAGCTTTTTCATTAATTCATTCCGTTATTTATTCGGAATACTGTGATTATCCTGTCAGTGGTGTGACATAGGAAACTACTACTTACATTACTAACTACCCGTATGGCACAATGGTAATCATGCCGGATCTTCCATCGGGTTCGATTCCCAGCGAGGCGAAAATTTGAATGATGACTATAAATTTCTGGTCTCGGTCTGGGTGTGTGTTCTTGTCTTGTATGTTGTCCATGGCACTCACGACACAGGGAATCCTTTTTTTATTTTGGATATTGTGATATATTTTTAATATCACCTCTTTACAATAACCATAAGCAAATAAATAACACTGACTTATTTTGATAGTGCTGTTTGCCCGCGGCTTGGCCCAAGCGGGAGATGAAAAATACCTTTAAAATATCCCCAGGGACAGTATTATCGGGATAAAAACTATACTATGTCCTTCCCTTTCCCTCCCTTTCCCTTTCCTGGGTCTCAATCTCCATACCAAACACTGAAACAGCGGGCTAAGCGTGAAAATGTCGCAGACAGGTAGACAGAAAGATACACTTTCGCTTTATAATATTAGTATGGATCGTTTGCTTTCAATTAACAATATCAATTAATTCATAACATATGGAACTACTGGATCGTCATTTATTAAATAGAGTGAATGCGTTGCGTGACCGAGCAACAAGGCGTTGCCAAAAACATTGTAACGTGATGGAAACACACAATGCCAGTTAATGGCAACCCGGAGCCAAAGGCGTTATAGCTATTCCCCGACAGTGATGTGTACGAGCGATCGAATCCGACATGATAAAGACAGTCATTCCGATAACGCCCACATTGCAATTTGATACCTGTAGTGGTAATTTCAAATTCAAATCGAAAATGTTTTCAAGATTGATTTGAATGGAACGAATGGAAATGTAATAGCAATGTAAAAATCATTTGTTACCATAGTTAAATTACTTCGTCATCCACCAGGTTCAACGTCACTATGAAAATTTACTTTAAGTAATATTTCAAACAAGCAAATACTCGCTGAATTATTAATAAATTTTAAGTTAAGATTAAAACGAGTAAAAAAGAGTAAAACGACAACGATATTTCACGGTTGATTTTTAGGAGTATACTGTATACCTAAAGCTGGGCGGGTAAACCACCCTATCTCAGCTCATGAGTACTGTAGGGGAAAAGTGAGTAAGTTTCCAGTGAAACTGAAACCTAACCTAATGTAACCCAACCTAATAAACGAGTCGATTAGTCTCTATTATTCAATCGAGTGCCTCATTAAATAGATTATCAAATAGCTCCTTATATGCTATATATTATCAATATAATAATTATATTAAACTCTTCGTTACTGAGTGACTGACAGACGACGCACAGCCGAAACTACTGAACCCAAGAAGCTGAAATTTGTCATGTTTTTGTCCTTGGGGAGTCTACTAAGGATCTTTGGATATTCCCCGTTAAAAGTGATAAAAAGGGGATAAACTAAAACTTTTTATTTCTTCAATGGATTCACTCGAAACTTTGAACATAAGTTCCTCATGTGGCGCAAGTGAGAACTAAGAAAGGGTTTTTGGAAATTAGGTAAGTATTTTACGCAGGCGAAGCCACGAGCGGAAAACTAATATGTTATAATTATATATTCTTAAGTACCGCTAACAGTTGAAAATATTTATTATTTTGTAGCTTCAAACAAATGAAACTAAATTGAGGAAATTCTCCCCGAAAGAAATTTACGAAGCTACCGCCCGCCGCCGCGGAATTGTGGTTGCGTGTATTGCCTTTGCTCGTAATGTGCCTTCAAATTATTTCCCATATTCACAGCCGTATTATTATTATCTTTCCTTCCTTACTACCTTACTAGCTACTAATATAGCTTTATTTAGTCACGGTGGCCAAGCTTGGTATGCCTCATTTTTAATGGAGTAATAATGATGTCGTTGTGTCAAGGACATTCGTTGTCCACATTGTACTTCACATGGACTGGCTAATAACTTAGGAGTCCCCTGTCCTATAATTAATTTAGTTTTATATTATTTTATATCATTTTATGAGTTACTAATACATGAAAAAGATGTTATCATACTATGTGAGTAGTGAAGGAACTTGTAAGAAGACATGCATTTTATAAAGTTTCATAGTTTTCATTCAAGTTTCTAAAGTGTCTTCTATCGATTTGTCGTGATGACGCTGGGTTAATGTAGTAGATACAAAATCCGAAAACAGACTGTTTGACGTCAATATAATATCAATATGGCCGGCATCGGCAGGACTTACTAGTACCATACATATCCATGTAACATAAAGAAATATTTCTGTAGCGTATTCACGGAGCGTAGTCACAAGCTAATAAATAGGTACGAGGACCTACATGCCATTAACAAAATTAATTGTTTATCACGTTTGAAAGTCTTTCATGAAACGTAGTAATTATACGTCTTATAACAGTATTATTATTAAACACGGTTCTACTAAAACTAATAGTTTCAATTCAAGTATGATTATTAGGTATTTGCACATTTATTTTAATTATTTAAATGTTAACCAATTAACCATGTTATATTTTTATAAAGTAATTGTCGTAGTTTTATAACAGAGACCGTAAATTGTGAATGGTTTTATTATCACATATGACACATGAATCATAAAGTAGACATTATTGTATGATAATTTAGTGACCTAGATGTCAGGGGACTATTATAATAAAGTCTTTGTTCATACAGTCATAGCTTTATTCATAACTAGCGAACCGCCCTCGCTTCGCTTCGGGAAACTAATTCCTTCGGTCCATACAAACTTTCAACCTCTATTTCACCCTCTTCATCCCTTTTTTTCGCAATAAAAGGTAGCCTATGTCCTTTCTCAGGGTCTAAAGATTGTCTGTGCCAAATTTCATCAAAATCGGTTGAGAGGTTTAAGCGGGAAAGCGTAACAGACAGACAGACAGACAGACAGACAGACAGACAGACAGACAGAGTTACTTTCGCATTTATAATATTAGTAGGGAGTAGGGATTTTGTGTCGGGTTTTGCTTGGTTTTTATGCCATGTTCAAAGAAGTTCAGTCCAATAATAAAGGTGGGAACATTAAGAGAACTACAGTTGTAGGTACTCGAAATCGATACACATACAAATACAATAATATTATTTGGATTACGAAAAAGTTGTAATTGAACTGTGTTGTAATTGAGATTTCATAATACGCATATAACAACACATAAATGATTCAACAAATAAAAGATTCTTGCAGGATTCCAAGCGTTATAATGATTATATTAAAATCATTATAAACTGTCATTCTTTAAAAACCCAAGAATTTATTAAAATCAGGTCCGTTTGCCGCTCTCTCGTCTCATTGACCAAACTTTTGACGATTTATTATTTTAATTCGATTTCATTGCAAATAGTAGGTAATACCTAATTTGAATAGGTGTTACTCTTTAGGTAAAATTTTTTCGCAGTATTTTATTGTATTTATTGATAAGTAGGTAAATACCTAAATTATATACCGAAAGCATTTCACAAAATAAAATTACGTGCTCCTATCATAATACGCGTTTTGATTACTTTTAATTCTAATTTTTAATATATTAGTAAAACAACGTAAACCTGTCTACGTAAAAACTACAAAGAACAAACAAATACCATTAATAAAATAAGCTAAGCTATTATTACAAATTCATATACAACTAAAAGTATTGAATCGAATTACCTGGGTCACTTAACTTATAAAAGGATGTAACTGAAAAATTAACGCAGTATGTCAATGTTTCCTATTCTAGATCTCGCCCAGCACAATTCTTCATTTATTGGACTGTGTCGCTGTAGCAACCCGTACTCCGTAGTCCGTAGAATCGTAGCTATAAATCCAAGTTACGTCTAGTTTTACGATGTCATAAACGGAATTGTTGGATAGACAAACTTCACAAACACTTTTTACATTACGAGTAATCAAGGTCGTTTCTAGTTCCTTATAACCTTCAAAATGGATAAATATTTCTAACAAGCTACTGCCATCGCTTTGATTCAGGATACATATGCCCTTAGAATAATGACATATAGAATGACAGTCTTCATACAAGCGCTCTTTAAAAAGTGAAGCACTAATTTTCTTTTTTTCTTTTTTTTATACTTGTTTAATGGTTGCCAGGGAAGTGCAGTTTCCCGAAAGTGGGGAATGATTCGGCCGCTGATAAGAATTTGTTTTTAGCAATAATACCTACATAAATAGCTATGTGTGGTAAAGTATGGGTATGGTTATGTAAAATTGTTATATTACGAGAATGTTTATTTAAATATGAAACGAATACAAGAAAATATTAACATCATTTTTTTACTATTTATTTTTTTACATATCTTTTACGTATCTGAACATAAGCATGAACACAGGAACTTAGTATATTTTAATAACAGCATTGAGTAAAAAAGTTTTGTTCCAATATTAAATATACTCTGTGGAAAAACAAAAAACAATGGGCTTTGTTGATTTACTACTCTATGGACTATATTATATCTGTGAACTATTGTATCTGTGAAAACAACAATAAAATTAAGATGAAAATGACATTGACAATAGGCATGTTAAAATAATAATAACTAGTAATAATAATTAAAATAATAATGAATAACAACTTCAATAATTATACCTTAGCAGGGACAGCATTTTCACGCAATCTACACGATCCACCCTGTGTAATGTACTTATCTTCATTATTAAAATGTTTTGAACATATTCGTGTATTTTTGGTTGGCTTCCAATATACTTCTCCACGACTAAGCCGTATATCACTCGTCACTTAAAATTGGAAAATTTATTTTCACAATTGGGCAACACTGAGTATTGAAACAAAACGTTTTTATTTAAACCTAATTATATAAAAGATATTATGAAATATTGAAAGATTACCTGTGAAAAGTGATGTTATTACACTTCTTTTGTTTTTCAAATGTGTTGTGACAAAATTTAACCGCACAAATCGACATAATTATTTTTTTTCCGCGAGACGTTATTGCCGTGCATTGTCATTGAAGACTACGGAGCTGGCCAGCGTTTGGTGACATAAACTACTCACATTTAATGTTGTCAAAGTAGCCGCGCGGACTTCGTTTCTATATGTCATTATTCTAAGCATATGCCTTAATACTCGCACCGAAAACAATTAATACTCATTGTTTCGTAAATCATTATTTTATTTCTGAATCAAATTTTTTTAATTAATTGTCCCTATGAAATATTATGTCAGTATATAATATTAAAAAAAATGACACGTATTATTATTATTTATTAAATTGTGTCATCCGTAAGGTTACCATTTTTTTACCACTGTAATAGTTAATAAGTTGATGTAGGTACTTATACTACTTTGTTACATATGTACGTCACTTTTTCAAAGATCTACTTACCTACCTACCTACTCGTGATTCGCTGACAAGAGTTCTGAAGAACTGAAGAAAAGCAAATTTTTTTACCGGCGGCTTGCAGTACCGAATTTATGACGTCTCAGATATTGCAAGTGTACATAACACGGTGACTACTAACAATCACTGGACCCGACCCGTTCGTCAGCTTTTTTATTTCCCAAAAAGTTATACCGTGTTAAATTTACCCCGTATTCAACTACTAATCCATTACTAAGCGTTTGTCAACGCGTACATAAAGAGTTACATGTACGCGTCGATTTAGATAAACGCATTGTACTGAATTGTACTGAAGTATTGTGAATACGGGGGTTATTTACATGCTGTTCCATTATCTTATTTAGGGACATGTAAAATAGAATGCTAGAAACAGATTTCACGTTCACAGATGCACCAATTTCGATCTATATGAAACTCGCACATCGTAATTGGAGAAGGAAATCGAATTATTGCACATGCATCATTCAAAATTGAACAGCGACCGTCAGGCATTCCAAAACTTCACAATTGATCAAAATGTTTTTGATGGCTCAGTAAACGGAAATTGGTGCGGATAAATGCTCCATTTTGATCAGACTAAACACGGGACATAATGAACTATAAACTGTTTTGTTTTGATTCTTTAGCTAGTGGTTAAATCGTTATTTTGAGTGTTGATAGCTAATTTAATTAATAGTTGTTCATAACAATATTCATAGTGTTAACATCTCTACATTATGAATAATGTTGAAATCGTTAAATTTGATTGCCGCAGAGTATAAATGTATACTTAGTAGTCTTTTCATGTCAAGAAAAACCACAACCTATACGAGTAGGTACATATTGGCTCATTCCAGCAAATTAAGCATGACATTTACAAAATAAATATTTATAGTATGGATGATGTGCTATACGATTGTAAAGTCCTAGTCTAGTCTAGTCTACAATAGATACAGTGTTTTATAAACATGATAAAGATCTTGGATTAAACACGAGTGACCTAGCTAGACTAGTCCATCTCTCTAGTATGTTCTAAATGAAGCATCGAAGTTATTTAGGCTTACATAAAGTCAGTTTGGAAAATAATAATAATACGTAAATAAACACGTAATTTCGGTTCAAATTCCAAATTACACCTCAGTTTTGTCATTATTTACCTAGTATATATAAATATTAGGTGTAATAATACCCAGTAATAATACGTTAAACGTATTTATTAAACAAATCTGAATAAATGATATTAAACTAGGCCTCAACAAGTAACAAAATAGGCTCTAATTTTAGCGATCGAGGCCAGTTGGCAGCGATTGAGAGACTGATTTGAAATTTAAAGGCCAATCCATCGGGCCGAGTCTACGAATCTTGAAATTTTAATAAATTGCTATTAATGAACTTTAAAAATTGTTGCAATCCAGAATGAATAGTCTTGAATTTATCAAATTGTTATGTTGAAAATGATTATAGTTATAAGTATAAATTATATTAAAAAAGTGAACACCTGGCCAAATAACTGCTGAGTGCATTGAATACGTAATTATAATAAAATAAATTAATAAATAATAATTGTGACTGACTGCCAACGCACAGCTGAAACTGCTGAACGCAATTCCTTGGAGAGTGTTGGGGAGCACTAAGAGAGGATTTTTGGAAATTAAGAATTTCATGCTACTACTACGCAACTAATATTATATATTTTTTATTGTAATTCCACGAATACTGCGTAGTTTTAAGTTATAGTAGTATAACATAACGTTATTGTGACGTCAAGACTATTCAAGCTTAAAATATTAGTAATGCTTTTTCAGCAAAATACCATAATCTTGTTTAAAGAATAATTTATTCATGATCATTACAAAGGCGACATTCTGAAAAAAAATCTTTTAATTTAAATTTTCCATCATCCTACTTTTACGACAGTAATGTAGTGAAGTAATTATGTATGTGTTTTTCAATAAATGTATTTAAAATGTCTTTGAGCCCACGACAATGATTTCGGACGGTTACATTTGATGGCAATTGGACTTGAAACGACAAGATGATAACGAGGGGTAATGCACGAGTGCTGTCCATTATATTCAGCACGCTGCTATTAGGACGCGCTATTGCAGGTGAGTCGGAGGTAACTCCACAAAGCTTTGTAAAATACGTGTATTCACGTTCTCTCAGCAACGGGCTTTGTATCGCCTGTGCCTCTAAATGTTAATTCCCTTTAGATTATCCATTAGACGCGGAGTAAATTAACATGTACGCCTCTGTTTGGTAACAAAAGATAACGCGAATTTAATATCAGACATAACTTGTTACGGCAATTATAAACATGCCTGTAATTGAATTCGACTTCTGTCGATTAACGTTATTATTGTTATTCGTATGTTTTATGCGGTTTTCATTAAAATTCAGTGGCAATTATCGCCTTAAAGCTTACGGTACTGGCGTTTGTGTACCTACGCTAATTAAAGTTAGCAATAAAATATTCACAACCCTATTCATATAGACTTTCAGCCAAGTAGTGTTATAAAGCTGCAAGCCGGGGTCAAGGTTTAAGCAAAATAAAATATTTAACAATATTCTTCAATTTCTTAAACATCTGGTGTCTTTGAGCGGGTAGGATATGTATTCTAATTTCAGAGGTTGATGATATACGCCCCAAAGGAAAACTTTACATATGTATGTAGGGGAAGGGTACGGGTTTACACGACCCTGTAGATCAGTTGAGACTCCTGTTTCAGTTGGCGGCGTCACCAATAATGAGGCTAGGCTGAGGTGGGGTATCCATGAATGTCTACAATGGTGTCTTTGAAGATCGTCTCGATAAAGAAATGAAAGATACCTTATATAAATCACGTACCCGAGATGAAATTTGATTCGATGTAAACAAAAATAACATAACTTAATTAAAGCGGTCATAGATACTACTATAGATTTAATTTTTCAATGCAAATATCTGAGTAACGATTAGACGAGTCTAAGTCAATGGTCGCCGGAAATGGTAAGTAAATGGTCGCCGTCACCCATGGACATCAGTAACTCCGATGTCATCACCAATGCGTTGCGCTCGTTTTTGTTATGTGAGTAGGTTTTTTGTTTAAATAAAGGACAAAATATGGTTTAACGAAAAACAATGACGAAAAATGAAACCAATGCTTGAGAGAATTTTTAATAAAAGCAGTAATGATGTACTAGTATAGCATTTAATTTTGTCTTTCCCCTGAACAAACAAGAATTGAAGCGTGAGATCGTTACTAGTTCAAAAATGTTTGCCACTAGATGATACAATTTTATCGTAACCTTTTTCCATTATACAATATAAAGAACATCCCTTATAAAGTCGCTTCCTAGAAAAGTTGGAAACCTGTGATTTGACTGTAGTTAAGTCGTTAAAGTTTGTTTGTGTATAGGGTTTTTATAGCGCGTAAACTGCGACCTCGATTAGCAGCCCTAATTTGCACCAAATTAGGCGAAATGTAAACTACACACATCATTTGTGGGTCTATTATAATCCAATTGTCGCCTTTCACTAATCGCAACCATTATCTATATTAATACTTAAAATATACACATGCATGCATATTACAAATTAATCGTCACTTACTTGGGTGAAGGAATACCGTGAGGAAATCTCTACACTTGAGTGTATTCAAAGGTGTACGAAGGTTAGCTACCCGCTCTTGGCCAGCGTGCTTGACTATGGCCTGTAGTCTGTATCCGTTAAATTGTGAGAGACCCAAGCACAACATAGGGACAAAAATGGGGTTGCGATGATGAAATAAAGTTGTATAGTAGAGTCTTTTGCCGTAAATGTCAAGTGAAATAAACATATGGAATATAACATTTACGAGATAGAGCACATTCGTTATAATCACGACTAATAACTGTCTCGGTAATGGGCTGAGAGCTCCCACAAAGAATGAGAGGATTAAAGGCTGTAGACATACTCCACGCTTGGAGTTTTCACTTTCGAGTTAATTTTTAGTTTTTAAAAATTCTTGGTCTTTTTGGTCTATTACACAGGTGATGATAAAATTTTAATAAATACATCATCATCATCATCATTATTACAACCCATAATTGTCCCACTGCTGGGCACGGGTCTCCTCTCACAGTGTGAGGGGTATAGGCCATAGTCATAGACGCTGGCCAAGTGCGGATTGGTGGACTTCACACACCTTTGAGAACTTTATGGAGAACTCTCAGGTGTGCAGGTTTCCTCACGATGTTTTCCTTCACCGAAGCAAGTGATAATTAAATATTAATACGCACATAATTTTTGAAAATTAGTATTGCGTGCGGGGTTTGAACCCGGAGCCTCCGGTTCGGCAAGGCCACGTTCAACCACACGGCTATCACTGCCACTAAATACATACTGACATCTAAAAGCTTTGCAAAATTTGTATAAAGAATTCCAACCCTAGCCTTCACGCAGGATCTCTTATGATAATTGCTTGCTTGCCTACTTGATGATTTGGCATATTACGCCTGGAGGCTAAATAGCCAGTGCTTTCTTTCTTAAGGAATATCATCTTATTCGTGGGCTCGGATCTTCTGTTATGATTGTGAGACAACAGAAATACTGTAAAGATATAGAGATAGTTCGCCACGATGGTGTGGTTTTCGGGTTTCTTAGCGATGTTTCCTGCACTAATACAAATGGTAATAATTTTTTAACTGACACGTATCTTCCAAAATTAAAGGTGCACGATCCGAAGTAAAGTGACCGCGGTTTGCCAGTCACTCTTAAATTGAAATAATGTTATAAAAACAGTGTTAGAATACGCCGCAAGTTACTTTTTATAGAGCGTCCCAAAAAATAACCTCTTTATGGCTTGGGCTTCACTAGGAGGCACTTTAGTACGTCCTTCGGGAACCACGATGAAGTTTGCGAACATCCCTATGTTTACCAGTTAGAATATAACGTTATAATAGCTTAGTGCAGAATGTAAGTAAATGGTAAAGTGGTTTGGAAATATATGTAATTAGTTCATCGTATTCTTCAGTGTAAGAAAGCGGCGCCCTCTCGCTTCTCTTCAGAAGGTAGTCTTTAGATATTTTAGACGGTCATTTGGACAGTACAGGTACGCTCACAAAGCGATCATAGAGTGCTTGCTACCGATTTCATTTACATATAATCAAATTTCGAAGCAAAAACTAGAAAAATCCACTGTGTTACTCAAGAGCTGTGTAGTTTTTATTAGGTAGTAAAAGATTTTTTGGAATCGGTTCAGTAATATGCATTGCATCGCATCGCATTGCTTCAGCTTTGAATTCTTTATAAAGAAAGCCTATTATGATTTGCTTTTCGATTTAAGTAGATGTGTAGAACAAATATTCAATTTAATATGCATGTACAAAACAAAATCTTCAATATCAGTTTTCACTACAATGTTCAATGTACAATTTAGAATTTATTTATTCGCGAAAATACACAAAAAATATTAAATATCTATGAGTTTTTTAAAGTAACAAAACTGAATGGTACAATATGGTATCTATGAACTATTACAGCATTTCCCCGTAATAGAGCCACATTCCGTCTTACTACCTACAAACAATTTAATATTGCTCCTGGGTGTACTAGGAGTGATATAGGATAAAATATGCAAACTGTATTTATTTTTATTCTGTTGTTTAGTACGTATTCATATATCTTACCTATTTCTAGGCTATGTCACAGAATAGGGCTGAGGGTAAGTTATTTGAGGATAAGAATAAAAAAATTAACGACTCCATACTGAGGACATCATCGACGTAGTCGAAATCAATTAAATACGTATTATTAAGAACTATGAACATCATTAGAACATTATGAGCAAAAGTGTTCGCTGACAGACGCTGACTGAATCGTCTGAAAAAGACGGACAAATCATGATGATTAGGAACTAGTCTTTGCCCGCGGCTTCGCCCGCGTGGAATTAGGTCTACAACATAATCTTCAATCTTATCGTAATAACTTTTAAAGTATTGGCCCGATGTAGGTACTTAGTGTAAACAACAAAGTTTATCTACATTAAACACTGAAAGCGACTAACGTATAAATTTTGATTTAAATTTGATAAATGTTATAAAATGTTCATTGTCAAAAAGTACCCAATTTAGTTGTATTTATAGCTCACTATTTTGGATATAGTGTCTTCCACGTAAAAGTTTAAGTAATAAGGTTAAATGAGTAATTGTTCCGCAAAGTACCCTAATTTATACCATTTTTGAATGTTCGCAAAGTTCTAACACTTTCTGTAGAATACCGTGACATTTTAAATTCAGAAGATTGGCTCAAAGTACTGATAGTTTAAACAAGACAGGCTAACTTTGCGATTTTACAGATTTTGAGAGATATAAACTTTGCAGTGCGAAATATCTTGACTCTGTAAGTTCCATTTCGCACTTCAAGAATTCGATTGAATGTATTGTACCTACCTATAATTATTTTGAAGTAGGTAATCTCGAATGCACTTTTCCAAAGCACGGAACATGAGTGATCCAAAGTAAAGAATAAAGCGATCGGTCTCAGGTTCAATTCCCAGCCAGAGCATGCCCACAAAGTCTACCGTGTAGGGAGATTTTTTTGAGTTACTTATTCCTAAAAAATGTCTTTGTTCCTACGGAAAATATGAAATGTTCCTTTGAAGCCTATATAATACAATGCAATATTTTTACTGACTTTCGGAACATGTGACCAAAATTGTACCCGTTTTCCACAATAAAGATTTTGATTGACTGATTGATGGTGCCTAATAATTTGCGATCAGTTTTCACGCAACGACCCTGAAAGTTTTTATATTCATCATTCTTAGAAAATTATTCTAATAGGCGTGACGAAAGATTTTGAAATTTTATTCCGTAATGTGGGTATACATTTTCTGATTAAGAAAAAACCTTTATTTCGGTAATAAACTTAAGTTAACGAATAATAAAGCCATTTTTCTAATATTTTTTAAATACGGCGCGAAAACAGCTCACTTGTGTCATGGCGACGGCTCTGACGTCACGGTTAGGTAAACATGTCATTGTGTCTATGGCGTAGCGAAGAAAGTAAACAAAATATTAAAATAAGTCGGGTGATAAGATGAATTCCAAAGTTTATAAGTGGTGTGCAGTACCGCAGTGTCATACCACATCAATAAAAATGCCCAACAAAGTGTTTGTAAACGTTCCAAACAATAAATTAAGTGGTTAAAGCTCGCGCGGCGAAACCCGAACGACGTATATAGTCACGAATTCGACAATTTATTTCTGTGAAGACTACTTTGATGTAAGTATATTATCCATATTTATAGGTTTTAAACTTAAAATGTTTCTTCGACGTGAAAAAGTAGAAATATTGAGGCTACTTATAAAATAACTAATTTATTGAGGTATGTCATTGATTGAGGTTATGTTTCTTTTGGTCTTGGCTATCATTCTTAATAACAATTATTTTAATCGTTTACTTTTCTTTTTTCAGTTGCCAAATGATATGGAAAATTACATAGAGTATCATGTGATGGGGTCAGTATCACAAGTATGTATGAAACCAGGATGCATGCCTCATAAATTTATATGCCAACCAGACAGGAAAACACGAACCTCTGATACAACAGAGCGATCCTACATAGCTAAGAAACGAAGAATGATGATTCTTAAAGAGTGTAAACAGGAATTTGAAGAAAAATGTATAGTTACAGAACAATCAACTTTTGAAGAAATTGCATCCGGTAGTCAGGTACATATATATAGTATGAACTTATGTGTTAGAATATAGCATTGAAAAAGTTAATTTTATTCTGAGTGTTAAACACTTACATACTAAGTACAATCAAAAGTACTTAGATTTTTCTGTGACCTAGTAATCTGCGATTTATGTTCATGATTATTTGATTGATTTATATGACATTTAAATAAAATATTTGTTTTACAGTTCAGCAGAATGCAGAAGTTCCCCAATCAAGAGTATCAGATAAAACAATTTGAGTAAACATATTAAACAAAATCAGAAGTAAAGCCAACCAAACACAAGTCAGTTTGGTAAATCAGATGACATCACCCTCAAAGCCGTTTCTTCATTCTGTATCTACATCTCCATTTAAAATCAAGCATCATAATAATAATAGTAAACCATCAAGATCAAGTCGACATTATTTGAGTAAAATTGTTAAAAAATAGAACAATCAGATAGTGATACATCTTATACTCCCTCTGTAACTCTCACAGAATCATCAATATCTTTTCAAATGGATTCTTCTTCAGATTGTAGTGAGATGTTACAGGATGACAAAAGACGAGAAAATTTAAATGCCTTAGACTGTACCTTGAATAAAATTAAAAAAAGCCCCCGTTCTTATATTGGCAATTATTTAACTTGTTATTATTTAGTTAACTTGATTCAAGAACAGACAAATATACCATTTCACCATATTTTTACTATAGCTTGTGGTTTGATTAATATACAAGATTCTCTAATTAAATAAAACACAAATGAAATTTATGCATTTTATTTTCTATTCTATACTTTTATATAACAATGGATACACATGGGTTTTCCAAAATTTAATAACACAATCATGGCATTCAATTGATATCACTTTTTCTTCATCTTCATCAACCATCAATGTAACAGCATATAGTTTTGAGTGAACTTTGTGCTCTGGGCAGTTTTGCACTTTACTGTACAAATGTTACCTTCCCGTTTTAGTTGCACATAACTGATTGCATCATCCCCATAATGATGGTCTTGAAGATCTGAAATACGTGAAATGAATTAGAAAGAACGTATTTATAATCAAAGACACACACATTGACTTGGTGATTTATCAGATTTTCAGTGTTTGCTATGAGGAAATATATTGCTAGTAGGTACCAGTACCTATGTGTTTTTTATTTACAAAAATTACTCGTTTTATAGGATATTAACATGGTATTCACTCTAAAATAGCAACTTACAAGCTGTGATGGAGCTAACCAAGGAGTATACAAACACTACGTTTTAGCTAACTTCCAAAATAAACAATGACAAGTTTATTGTAAAAATAACCTATTGAAGTAAAATAAAATAAACTCAAATGAGTTCGAAATAGGTATATCTAATTCTTGATTATATCTAAGTAACTTGTATCTAGGGTAAAGATAGGTGAATACAAAATTTACTTAGGGTCCGTTCACACAGACCGGCTCGGAGAGCATCGGCCTGCTTTTTTCTTTTCACACAGACCGGGTTATATACGCTTGGAATTGGCCGGAGCGGAGCCGCCAACTATTTCACATAGACAAGCGCAAGCGAGAAAGAGCACGCAATCAGAGCCGATCGGCTGCGCGAGCGAGAAAGAGCAGGCAAGCGGAGCCGGTCGGCTCCTTTTATTATTTCACACGAAGCGCGTTCAGGCATTTTTAATGACAAAAAAGGTGCACATGCAAAAATAAACTTTACTACAATCACTCAAAACTCTGTTTCCAACGTGATAAAAATCTGCTCTCCTCTCCGAGCCGGTCTGTGTGAACGGACCCTAACAAGGAAGTTTTGACGTTTCTGAACTCAGACGAAAAAAGTTCCATAATTGTTGTGAGGAAATCGCCCAACATTAACATATCAATCCGAGGCAAATTTGAGCTATTTGCCTTAATAAAGCTTGCTTCCATTGTAACAAAAGAGTCTGTGGAGTGGTGTCGATAAATCACACGTGTGACGTGAAAGAATACAAAATCAATCCAAGCAAAGTGCGTATTCGTAACAAAACACAGTTCAAGTGAAAGTGAAGTTTGTTTGTTTTGTTTACTGACTAGTGACGTCATACGCTGTGATTGGTGTTTCAGTCAAAATGGCCGATTGCAGTATTTTAATGTTTTATTTTATTGAAAATCTTGATAATTTCAATTATTTTATAAAAACTAAACCAGTATTTTAAATTTATTAAATATAAATTTTCCCCTAAAAACATTAAATCGACCATTTTTTGATACTGTCGTCATGCCTATTCTAGGTACTTACGAGTATAACCCTTAACTACTGAACTGAACATATTTAGATGATACATAACTTATGTTGAGGGCAGGTCAGTATTCTGCTTAAGTAGCTGTATGTTAATGTTTGTTTTAAATTTTATACTTTTCATTTAAAGAACAACAAATATCCAATTGCGAAGATTTGTGAAGAGGAAGGAACACAATCGCGTAAATCAGTCTACACATGAATAAATAGCTTTGAATTTAAATAAATAGTTGTGAGAATATCGTCACTGCTACTACGGGTAACAACTTATCTTTTTCTAGATAATACAAAATCTTTCCTACCTATTTTCTATTACTCAGTCTAGACGTAAGGATTTTACGCATAGTGTGTTATGAGTTACATATTAAATTATCGTTCCGCTTAATTATTATGAATGCTGTAGATGCGCAAAATAAAATAACAATAAAACTTTTCTGTTATCGTTGTCTATAAAACTACCAACTATTTTATATTGCAACTTCAAGTAAAGTTTCAAGTCATAATTTCGGTGCGCCAGTCATAAAATAAAATCCACATTAATATTTCAACAACGGTACACGCGTGTGGAGTTTAATGAAAAAATATTTCACACGCAGTAATAGGTTTAGAATCGGAATAATTGTCTACACAGAACTAATGGATCCATTAAGTTCACAGCAGCCAAACTGCACTTAATCAGCCGTGGAAAATTCAATTAGTTAGAATTTAATAACATGCTGTCCCAATTAGCTCGTCGAATCAAACTTTACTGAAAGCTCGCTGTGATTACCAATAACTTCACGCGAATGAAATCAGCAGTTGCATAGACAAATAGTCTATTGTCTGACTTTAATGAAGCTTATTAATGAATATTTGCTCTTACTAAGTTAGTGCGCTGAACATCTACAGCTTCGTCACTTACCATCAGGTGGGATTGTTGTCATGCACTAATTCATTGTAAAAAAAGAATGTCGAAATTAATAGCACCGTTTTGTATGTTTTTTTACATCACTAGCTTTCCCCCGCGGCTTCACCCGCCAATTTCCAAAAATCCTTTTTCAGTCAGTCACTCAGTATTATTGATTTTGATATGTATTGAATATTTCGTAAGTTTTATGTTACATTGATATACTCGTATGTTTGAATGTATGTATACCTTCCCGTGCTTCCAAACGTCCGAGTTATAATAATTTAGCACACAGACGTATTAAGCAACTAATTTTGTTGGACAGGCAATATACAGGGTGTAATCGTTAAGTGTGCACAGGCGATTATTCCGTAACTATTACAGATATCAAAAAACTTTAAACTGATATCGAAAGCACTTTACCTAATGAGTAAAATGACAATAATAATTTATTAAAAATAAAACGAGAAATATCCAAAAAAATTACATTAAACTCTCCCATACATTTAGTATGAGATAGTAGAAAGGTTTTACTTTCTTTATTTAAAGTGGAATAGTACCTACTCCCGCGATAAAGAATTTGAATTTAGAACGAACACCAAAGAGTATCTTTCTTTTTGTTTTTATTTAGTATGTTGCTTTTCAGCCAGTTCAAATCAATACGATATTGAAACAAGGTTTATTATTAATTTGAAGTGGTAAGATAATTAATCTACACTTGTGTATCTACTTGAAATTCATCAAAATTATATCATACATATCTAATTATAAAATAATAAGGGTAAAATGAGTAGGTACTATTTCACTTTATATAAAGAAAGTAAAACCTTTCTACTATCTCATACAAAATGTATGGGACAGTTTAATGTAATTTTTTTGGATATTTCTTGTTTTTATTTTAATAAATTATTATTGTAATTTTACTCATTAAGTGAAGTGCTTTCGATATCAGTTTAAATCTTTTTGATATCTGTGATAGTTACGGAATAATCGCCTGTGCACACTTAACGATTACACCCTGTATAAGGCTCTATAAAACAATTAAAATCGCAACTTAGTAGTTTAGACATAATAAACCGTAATCCGTTACACTGAATCAAAATTAGTTTGAACATAGTTTTAGATGCAAGAACTTTGCAGTGTCCTTCAGGGGCTACGGCTAAGTTGGTAAGTTCTACTATAGCCTAGCAGTTCTGCTACAATTTCTGTGCTGCTTATGTATAACGACATTACATAAGTTTTCAAACAATAGTGGAAACTGGGATTTCGGTTTGACCTTAAATCTACTTATGATACAGTTACAGTTACGCATCTAGAAATAGATATTAGAAGGTTAGCTGGAATCACCTGCGGGCTATGTAACTCGATCCAATGTTTAGCACCGGCTTCAATAAGATGTTCTGCTACGGCGTACTTCTGGACTGTATTATAATTAAACAGTGATAGCCGCATGGTATAACGTTGGAATCCCGAACCGGGGGGCCCGGTTTCAAACCCCAGCACACACACAAATGATGTGCGTATTAGAATTTAATTAATTATCACTTGTTTCTGTGAAGGAAAACATGGTGAGACACCTGAGAGTTCTCCAGAACTGGTAATTTTTTTATTTCTTATCTCTTACGATGGTTTGTTGAAATCCGATTAGGTACTTCCTGAAGCTACTCTAAATGATGTTCAAAAAGCCGGTACGAATTGGGAAATGGTGAAACATGATATGCGGGATTGTGCTAATGCGCTCAGATACAACCCTTAGCTATGAGGAAAACGACTCGAAAAGTAAAAGCGAAAAGGATGACCAAACGTTACTTTTTATATAGGTACGTATTGTTCACTGATATTTTGATCTAAAAAAAGGATTTTTAGCCGTGACACGATCCGTATTACTACATCGAAATATCGATGGATAATATACACTGGTGTATTAGGAAAATGTATGTATGTATTCCACGACAAATCCAGTTTTTAGTAGGTAATTTACTTTGTCATATTATTAAAAGTAAATATTTTATTGGGACATATTTTTAATGACGATCGCAACGTGATTAATAACAGATCAATTTTATCCAACTGGCAATTTTAACCAACTTTAATCCGTTCCGAGCCGGGCCGATCCGAGCCAATCCGAGCGTTCCTATTTAAAAGTGATTGTTTTTATACGATAAGTTAGGCAAGTGGCAAGTGCTTTGGCAAGTGATCAAAGACCCCCTTGGAGATCAGAAATACCAGGACCCCCCTACTAACACTTACAACAATACATTTATTTATGTGACTAATTTAATTTAATTCAAATATTAATATTATTTTTAATTGACTGGCCCTGTGATGCCTTATTGTAATAATTTCTCATCGTATTGGTGTGAATAACATTAACGCATTAGGATAGCTGACTGTTACTTATAAGTTGCACGATATAGAAAAATATAATAAGAACAGCCAAACCCTAGAATAATTGCTGTATGACACATATCTGCTCCAGAAGTTTTATTGTAGTGAATCGTGCAATGTATGTAACCTATACCTAGCGAAAGACTAATTATTTATCATCACATCAAAGAGTGATACTGCCAAGAACATACATTTTGGTTTCTCCAAGTGATCGATTGTGTAAACGTGATTTATCTTTTGATGAACACGACGACAATAGCAACAGTTTTCCACACTAACTAACAATTGCCCTAGAGTGTTAATCTACTTCGTGAAATGAGGGTGAGATTGATGACTACCCAAAAACGAGCATTTTCTCTAATTAATGTCCGATCGTACATATACCTACTACGCTCAATATAAATGTATATTTGGCCTTATTTGAATGAACCTATTCTTTCGTTTTGATTGTCTTGCCTATCTATAAATATTATAATATTAATACGCGAAGCAAAAACTTTGTAGCCCTTTATACGAAAATTGCGCGTACGGAGGAGTATGAAATTTGGCACACATGTTACGACATAATTATTATAAACGACAGACAACCCTAGTTGTCTGTCGTTGTCGCTGTTGTCGCATAAAATTTTCACCTTTAAAAACTTGACAACCGTCATTCAGGCCAGTTTTTTACAGACAACCCTATATCAGCAGTTAAATAGCGCACATTTTGATATAAGATTTATTTATTAAACAAATAGGTGAAAATAACTATTAACATTGATACAGCGGCAACATAAACATAACTACGAGCAGAGATATATCGAAATGGATGATACAACTTAAATTTCGTACTAAGTATATTTTGTTAGGTAACATCAATCCTACTCGTCTAAATTAATTTTGAGGGAAATAATATTTGAAACTTGTTTTATGTTCCTAGGAAATTAAATTCATCTGTACATACTGAACTAAATTTAATTTTCAGTGCACTGCACTAAAAGCTTGTTACGTTAGTTTCGAGTAAACGTTGTGGTAGTTGTGATGTTATCTAAAGTAAAGTACCTTTATTTAAAATTGTTGAATGAATAAATTAGTTGAATATATAATATGAATATATATATGTGTAAAATGTACATTTTAGGTAAGGCAAGTCATCAGAGACACAGAAATCATTAAGAAGGAAGCGGATTAGCCGCTCATTTACCGAAAATGCAGCCGAAATAAGTAACAAATATCATAAGTACGAGTACGGTAACATCTCAAACTTTGAAACTTCGAACAGTTAGGTGGATATTATGAATAAGTCCAGACATCTAAGTTACAAAATAAAATTTAAAAAAATGTTCATTTAGCGACGATATAAATACTTCCTTCCTTTTTCTTAATAAATAAACGATCAAACTCAAACCCCGCACTAGGATGTCCTATGTCGCGTGTGGCATGGATATATTCAATGTAACAGATCACAAGCCATCATGGCTCGAAACAGATAAATGTCTGCCTTGGGCGAGAATAAACCCGGAACCCCTCGCTTCACATGTCGCTACAAACTAGGGGTTGTCATACGCACTGCAGGTACGTTTTTATTAGGTACCAACTTGTGTAGGTTCTTTTATCAAGACCTAATCGCAATATTCTACAGCCAGCTTACACAGGTTTTATACTCACATGGGCGATTTTCCTTGTCAGTTTAAATAAATTATTATGTAACCAAGTATTTTGCATGTGTTGGAATAATTTCAAGCTCATAAATTTTATAATAAACTCAATTCGTGACTATTGCTGTTATCGTTAAATCGTTTATCGACTGCACTTCGTAGTATACGAGCGTGGACAAAGCAAAACAACCATAAGGATTGTGTTAGTGAAATTCTTGAATAACGTAGCATTTGCGATCGTAGCACTTAGGGTGCGTAGGTATCTACGATATTTTTTATAGTGTTACGCTTCGAGTAAACTACGGCATGTGTAATTCATTACACAACACAATACTCATCGAACAAAGGAAAGGAAACTTTGTGTTCTTGTTGAACATAGAATAAAATGAACAACTTCCATTCAAATCTGCTTTTGAATTTCATAGTGTGAAGATTCACTTCATCTGCGCCTAGGAACTCCTTGCACCGGTTTTTTTACTTATAAAATTATTTAAGTAGCTCCGTGGCCTAGTTGGTAGTGACGCTACCTGCGAAGCAAGGGGCCCGGCCGGGGCATATGTTTATGTAACAGATAAATATTTGTTCTCGGGTCATGGTTGTTAGTGATGTGCAATTTGTGTTGTCGATGCCAACCGCGACACAAGAAATCCTAGTGCGGGGGTATGAGTATATTACCGTTTATTTATTCATTATATTTCTGAAATATTAGCGTGATTGCCGTTCTTGTACCTACTTATCCTATTAATATTATAAATGCGAAAGTTTGTAATGATGTACGAATGTTTGTGGCTCACACGCAAAAACTACCGAATGGATTTTGCTGAAACTTTACAATAATATAGCTTACACATCAGAAGAACACATAGGATATAATTTATAAAGATATAGTGTGAATTATCCAAAATATATAACTAAATATTTTGAAATCGAAGGAATAAGTTTCCCGGAGCGAAGCGAGGGCGGGTCGCTAGTCTGAAATAAATTCTTTAACACTGTAAAAACATTTATCCACCAAAGTGAACTAAAGGTTAATATAAGGAATAAAGTTCTCAGAAGTGGAAAAAGAGCTATATATTTGGGATAGAATAGAAGTTTATTAAAGTTTCTTATAGTGATTCATATCATGAAAGTCGTGACGTAGCCAATAATCGGTCTGTGTCGATTTCAAGTGATCGAGATAAGCAAATGCGGACTCAGACCAATCGGACCAATTCAAACTGGAGCAGCATGGGATAGTAATCGGACTACAATAGTCCTCGATTACACCGGAGAAGTGGTGATCGTGTCTGCGAAGAGAGAAGTCCCGGGTTCAATTAACGGCCAGGGCAGAAATTTTTGTTATTTTGTGATGCCACCCGCGACACCGGGATTCCTAGTGCGAAGGTATGAGAGCAAACTGTTTGTTTGTATATTGAGGTCAAACACGTACCCTACAGAGAAGAATGGCTTCCGTATGGGCCATGGTTTAAGAGATTCATGGTTTGCAATAGCTTAATTACTCACCGATGGTTTATTCCATGATATGGTAGCCCAGCGAAAAATTCCCTTCAATAAATTAAAAAAAAAAATTAAGAATAAAACTTGAAAACTAAAACTTGGTCAATCCGCTTAGGATTCTCTTGAAATAGAGTTTGTAGACTTACGTGAAGGTTTCCTTGATTAAACGATAACGCGCTTAAAGCCACATAAGCCTTAACTTTTTGACCCTAAAAAGTTAATAACTATTTCCAGACTTTCACTATCGACTTTCTGACTCAGCGGTCAGATAAATTCAGTGGTATCTATACATATAATTGTTGAATTATCACCCGACATACATTCGCGAAGTTTCAAATTTTCTATGGAAAAAACGCGACGTATAGGTACGTGCTCCGCAGTGAACGTGTTAAAACCCTGAAGAACGACAGAGACGATGAAACAATCACAAAAAGTAACAATCGCTTGTCATCAATCATAAGTAATCAACGGATATAAGGCACCTAAATTTATTTTGTTACCTACAGTCGGAACGATGAATAAGTATATTATCTGTGCTATTTCATAAAATGAAACCTATTTTGTTGGTAATAAAGTTCATAACTCATTAATTGTTGTTGGTGTAATATCATTAATATTGTTTTATGAAAAGCTTTCATTAAAGTCGGTCACCCAAATTTAAATATTTAGTTGTAACCCAGACCTTATCGAAAGTTGCGTAAATTACAAGGTTCTTCCCGTGAGTATTCAAATTTAATGAAGAAATAATTCTGACATTCTCCGTATATTTTATAATATCCCATTCATACAGGAATTCTCACAGCGTTTTCTTTGCCGAAACAAATTATGATTAATTTCCTTCATTTATTTTCATTTCGTTTCATAATAACGTGATCGTTCAGAAAGAGCTGCTTGTGGGATTTGAAAGCCAATTCTCTGACTGGGAAGATGAACCGTAGACATGAAGTGATCACCTTATTATTTCATCACCTATTTCTTGGGGGTCTCAATCTTGACAGATACTGGTGATACATTCCCGATAGATAAAATTTTAACGGTTACGACTAACGAGCTCTGAGAATAGTCGGCTGAATGACAATGCGAAGTAGCAATGGAACGGCCCCACATAGTTCGCCGGACCGATAACCGTTGGGGAAGAAAAGTCCTTAAACGGAAACCACGTCTTGGAAAAAGGAGCATAGGGCGCCCCACGATCAGGTGGACTGAACACAAACAGACTTGAAGAGGACGGCGGGCAACCGCTGGATTCAGAGAGCTCAGGACCGGTCTGAGTGACGCAAGGAGAGGCCTTTGTACAGCAGTGGTATCTTACAGGCTAATGGATGGATGGATATTATTTTAACGGTATTTTATCGTTTGCTGCTTCCTACGTGGGAAAGTCGCAACAACTACTTCCATATAAGTATAGGTACCTTTTGCATATCACTTGACAACAATATCGTCAAATTCTATTAGGCCAGTGCTATACACGTAACATTGTATAAGTTATGCGTTTCTAGCTCTGCCTCGGCCGTATTTCATCGTATCTACTGAATGGCGAGCGAATTTAGTGCACCCCCAGGAATAAATCATTAAATAATGCCACACACGAGGAAACTGAACATCATCTAAATAATGGACGGCCTTTACTAGACATCGTTACCAAATCTTGTACCTGTACGAGAATTATAACGTATGGAGGTAGGAATGACATAACTTCCATAATGGGTATATAATATTATGGCGTGAATAAGTTGACATGACGCAAGATTATTTGAATGGTAAACTAATTACAAAATTTAACTGAAAAGCTTACATTGTATTTTTATTTTCATTAACAAATCCTTCGCTCCATTTCGGTAACATTGTGCCGAAGTAACCAGAGTATTAACTATTTTATTTGTGAATAACTTACTAAATTACTACTTACTGGTGTATACCAGTGAAAACCGCATCCAAATATGTTAAGCCATTTCAGAGATAAGCGGGTAACGATTGCAAAGAAAAACAGTCCAAAAAACATTCTCAAATATCTTCCATCACTACAAAATTATGTACATACACACACAAACACAAACACACACAGCTACAGTTTTATTATAATTATGTACAATCATGTATACAGACCTATATCAATAATGATATGAAATAAGAACATGAAAATGCAACTAAATTAACATTGAAATGATAGTTGTACAATGTCGTTGTACCTACATGTTGAAAACTTATGAATATTACTTGCCAATCCAAGCCCATGTTGAGTTTAGCTTATCCAGAGTTTCTGCGCTGGATATTAATTAATTATCAACTCTCCGGCTACATTCAACTGCGTTCCATTATCTTTAAACAACACTCGAAAGTTTTATATTAAACGTAATAAAGTAAACAATAAAAATTTAAACTAAATAAAAGAAATGTAGCAAATATTAATTCGTAATTCTGTTCTGTCATTATTTCTCGTGACATCATATTTTGATGAACGAAATTAACGACGTCTGAGGCCTTCGGATGGCGTAAAAATTACTGACACGTGGGTTGGCCACCAACGCTTTCGCTAATCCGCGCTGGAGCGTCCTAAGCCATTTTGGTACTACAAGTCCACTCGTTTTAAAATAAATTTAGCCAATGCAAACGAGCCTCTAGCTTAGACGAAGACACTTTACAAGGCGGCAGCGTCCTTCGAGAAAACAGACTAAGTTTGTAGAGGATATACAAGTTATAATGCAATATTATGGGAGCGTTGTTATTAGGAAAAGTTCGATATTTTGGAAGTTAAATCCCTCGACCCTTAGATATAGTTTGGCTTAATATCGAGTAAGTATAAGAGTATTTCAATCTGTTGATTAGTTTATAGCGTTCGTAGTAGTTCGTAGCGTTTACACACAGACAAAATAATTCTTTTGTCTTTTTTCTACTAAGCCTTGACTTATAATAGCCTTAACTATTTTATTAGTTTTCATGGCTTTTTTATACTTTATTAAATTAAAAACACGCGGTATGCTATGTGTGTCTATTGCCTAATCAAATCTTTCAAGTTAAATTTAACCCACTTCCCGGCGTTCGAATGAAGCAAAATTTTGTTTACAAAATTTTAAATTGGATAACAATGCGATGTAATTAAGTATATCATAAAGCTGGTCTGATGATGGAGCCGAAAGGTGGTCAGCAAAAACCTGAAATGAAACGACGCAACACGTATCGGATTGGGGCTCGTTTGATTATCCTGAGAATTAGGTACTCTGGCCTTAGATGATATTATGGAACCCGGGAGGTGGATACGGTAAAAGCGTGCTTTTAATAAAACTTAGCTGAGCTTTGTGAGAGCTCGCGTAGTTTTTCTAGCGGGTAATAATTTTAAGGGCTATGTGACATTGTCACTTTCCCGCAAAAACTCTGCCGTTATTTTACAACCTGAGTCTAGTGGTGTCATCTCGTATTGAGTAGATTAACTATGATGTATTTGAGTATTTTATTTAGTTCTTTGAAACGATGGTTTGGTTTTGTAACAATGACCAATGAATACAAAATTGTTAATGTTAATTTTTTTAATGGTTATAAAATTATATTTTTTTGACAGATAACACATCTAGATATGACGTTAAATTACTATGATAAAGCACAAATCTATAGGCGTGATAGTTTTTCAATAAAGTGTACCAAAATTTGCTCAGGTTGAATAGTGATAACTACTAGTGGTAAATACTTAATACACACACGATACGTTAGTGAACAATAATTAATATTAGTCTTTAATGTATCGTATTGTAAAAATCAAATTTTTTTTTTATTGTATTGTGTTACAGTACACAGTACAGTGGTACAGTAATAAATAAATAAATCTATATGATTTCTATCCACCACTTTGAAAATAATATTTTTATAAACAATATTTCAACATTTCACCCCGATAGTAGGTACTTAAAGTGAAAACAAAAATAACACATCAATTAAAACACGTATAGGTCAACGAATAACATCGAAAGAGTTGAAATTTACGTCGAATCAAAGCTACGAATGTATGTATTTTATTAAATGAGACAGTGTATTTCTACCAATTGTACATGGCGAAGTAATTTATACACCCGTGGCAATTTGTAAAATTTATACAAATTGTTGTTGAAAATTGTCGGTATTATTTGAAATTATTTATATTTTTGTTCTCAATTTCATAGAGTTTCATGAATAAGCAAACAGTTAGTACTGACGAGGGATTAGTATGAATCCCAATTGGGGTAGTTGAATGATGTTTACTTTGATATAAAAATCCGGAATAGCATCATAAAAATTTTAAGAGACTTTTCTAGCAATATTCAATTAATATCCATTCAATAGTAATAATAAATGTTCGGGGGGTTCTTTATTAACGCAATAGAAGACAAAACAATGATTTTTAGAATTTTTGTCTTTTTGTTTTTTTTCTGTGGTTTTGTACGCGCTAATCCCAGAAACAACTTATCTAATCTGGGTGCGGTTTTCACTAATTCATTGTGTTTGTTTTATTTCAATCGGTTAAGAAGTAAAAAAAAAGTTATGTCAATTTAAAGAATCACGCCTAACAATTGGCGAATGTGTGTACCTACTAAGGGACATGTTTTCCGACGCGAAGCGAAGGCGTTATATATCTATTGTATGTATTATCTTATATAATAAAATATATATATATAATATAATACATACAATAGATATGGTGGTAATTAAAAAGTATTTCAAAATTAATTAATCCGCTCTTCGTGTATTTCAGTTTGGCCCAATGGTTGCTGGTAGAGAATGTAATTAGCATTAAACTCGACATTTGTACTAAAATATTTTTTATATTGTGGTCAATAAAGTTTACATAAATAAATAAATAAATAGTATGATTAATAATTTAATTTGAAAGCAAAAATGCATACAAGAAAAACTTTAATTCAAAGCAACTCACTTTATAGGTACACATATTATATTTTTTTTAATTTATCTTAATTTTATTCAAGGCGGCCCCGAGTGGCGCGTGAGGTTTAATCAAGGCCTGCTAATCTTAGTCCTTGAGGCAAAGAAATTCTTGAGTACTTCCGTTTTTTTTTGTAAAGAGGAATATTTTAATATTTAACTCCTTTAGTGTAGATACTAGATACTATATACTCGTAAAATAACGATACTGAATACACGTTAATAAATGTTTTAATTACAAAACTTTTAGTAATTGCTGTATTTTCAGCGCGACTATTTTATGAATAGTACCAAATAACGTATTGTTTATTTCGGTAACGTAGCGACGCAAAGTGTCTCTTGGTATATTATTATTGGTCATAATATGGCGTTTGTGAAAATATTAACGCATGATATTTTACCATAAGTTACAATGTCAAGAAGACCCTTGTACTCAATACTTAATTTACTTAATGACTTTAACTAACTAAACGCCTACTATAATACAATCGATTTTCTTTTTACACCAAAGATACCACTGTAAATCTTAATTATCATCATTTTATTTATTTAGGTTCAATAATAAATAAATAAATAAATAAATAAATAAATTTTGTACAAATATCTGGATCATAAACTTGTGTAAATACTTGTACATAAACCTGATAATAATAAAAAAAATTATGCATGTTCTGGAAATTGAACTCTGAACTAAACAACTGCGCAACGCGGCGGGTGGTAAACTAGTAGAATTTAGCCGTTCAGAGTTACTGAAAGTTAATAAAACTTTGCCGTTAGTAGTAGCGAATTTCACCGGCGAAAATAATGACTGTGCTTCAAGATTTATATGAACACTAATGAATGTGGATGTATGGAATGTGATATTTACCTCACGTGATTATGTTGATAACGTACACAATTATTTCTTCATTCGTGAGCGGCCCCTTGAAAAATACAGGTGTTTCCTTATAATGTATACTCTACTTTTGAACAACTTATTGCTTTCAACTTCAACCCATTAATGGTCCGCTATTGAGCACGGATCTCTCCTTATGATTGAGAAGGTCTAAAGCATATTTCGTCATGCTACACGCCACGGAAGCGTTAGGTATAAAAACCTATAAAAAATCATCAATAACATTAGAATCTGTGAGTGACGCCTAAATAATATTGAAGTTTATTTATGTGATGAAGACCAAAAATAACTTCATTAATGAATAACCACTGGCTATAAAAGGCCAGTGAAATAAGGATCCTTTGAAAGCAGCCTCTATACTAAATTATGAAAAGGAAAACCTTTTCAACGAAAATTGAAGTCGTTACTCGCCATAAATATGAATACGTATTCAACATACACGTATATAATTTTATTCATTATACATATTATGTTAGCGATTTGGCGACGCTACGACGATTGTATTGTTAGTAATATATTAATTGTTAATTTTATCATACGTGGGATTTTGTATCACTCGATAAAATTAATAATAATTTCTTAATAGAAATTACGTTACTATAATTATTACCTATATAAGTACATACATATTTTGATTACTACAACATTCCTAGAACAATATATGAATGCGATAATGTTCAATTTACAGTATGATTTACATGCATTTTTTACCATTAAAAATAGTGATTAACTTGGAATGTTTAGGCATTCTTATAAGCGCGAAATTTTTTAAACGAACGCACAAAAGAATGAGTATCGAAGGATTGTATTTCCAGAAACGCTGCGAAGGTGGGCTGAAAGAATTATAACTAAAACAATAGGGCTTATAGCCCCTAGCCTAGGCCTTGATATGTAGGTTTTATAGGCGTATATTAGCGTTGTTTACCATCCTGATCTTTAGATCAAATTAAAATGTCCCACGCAGGATAAGCTCAGTCCTGCTTTTCGGAGCTTCAACTATAATATAGAAAAACACTGACACTTAAAAATAAGTTGAATCTTCAAAAGCAGAAGAATAGTAATCCGTAACTACTTGAGTAATATGTTATTGTTATTAGTACCTATAATCACAGAGTAGTTAACTACTCTGTGCTATAATGTCGTGTGCGAACCAAGACAGACGTATCGCGATAGCTTTTCTAATAATGTTTTGCGCATCATGTACCAGAAATCCTACTCCGTTACGTAACTCAAGCTTGACAATATAAGGTGAGGGTTCCTAGCACATTTAAATGGGTATTAGCTTACAAATCCTACTGCAGTACGTCACCGTCAAGACGTATCGAAGTATTGACGCAGGTTTTCAATTTAAAAATGCTAAGGAATTCTAACTCTGTTCGTCTCGGCTTCTGAGGGCGTATTGAAGTAGGTTTTCGACATACATTATCAGGCAGTATTAGGGCGCTTATCGCTTGCGTTGAACGGCTTTGGTCTACTCTACTTACAGATACATTAGAATTTCAAACTATCAACCCTATAGAGTAGCGCGATAGGATGTATTACGCTCCAAAAGTCGTAAATTGCAAGGATAAAATTAATTGTACGCTGTGCGTTCTTATTATTGCCCAACCCATATAGCACGACATCTTTTGTCAATCCTAAGTAGTAGTAGACCTTATACATATACCGAATGCACAGAATAAATAATAGCACTACGTTCCGGAAACTTGAGAGAAATAATAGCCTATTTTTGCGCGACACGTAGGGCCTTACGCTAATTATCTATTCGGATTCGGACCCACACGGCGCGTCATAATTTTATTGTCAGTTTAGGTCACTAAACCACACACCACGGAGTACTAGCCCAAGATCCCACGACGGCCAGACATTCGTTATTTTATAAAAGTTGAAAGTTTCTCTGTGTATGTCTCCAACACAGATAAGAACGACCCGCGACTATAAAGTTTCAATTTTGGTTACTTGGGCAGGTAAGGTAGTATAGGTGTATAAAATAGTACCTTAAATTCTTTAAAGTATAAATTTTTTTCTTTATATTTTCTTCAGAGTATCTTTAGAAATCACGTTATCCATTGCCGGACACTTTTTACAGTTGCTACCCCCTGCCAGACACCCCTGAACTTTAATAAATTTTAATTACACTTTCGTTATAGTATAAAAGCTGAATTTTATATATGTTACTTGGGGACCTATAAAAATATGTTACCTCAATAGCCAGACAGTTTTAATGGTTTTTACATATTTAACGAATGTCTGGCCGTCGTGGGATCTTGCTCTATACCTACATACCTATTTGTCAATTTATTCGAAATACCTATTTTGTAAAAATTCAAAAGGGTTGTAACGTAACTCGCATATTAAGCAGATATTTTTATTTCTGAACGTAGACGCCTAAAACATCTGATATTGAAATATATTGTTTATTTTGCCTAAATTGATAAGTTATTTAGATACCTACTTCATACACAAACAAAGCCCGGGTCATAAATCTTGCGACCCACTTTAGGCAGTTTCTCATACATTACACGACAAGTACATTTGACAAAGGATTACATCACAACGAGTCAACACATTTATCTTTTACTAGCTGACCCGGCAAACTTCGCACCGCCTCATAATCAATAAATAAAAATGCTGAATTTTCATATTTTCTCGAGCCGTTCTCGAGTTTTAGCGAGACTAACGAACAGTATGTAATTGATTTTTATACATAAGATATAAATATCTAGCTGCTTTCGACCAGGAATCGAACCTTGGACTTATTTTTTTAGATCATTAACGTTGTAATATTAAAATTATTTATAGGGATCGCCACACCAGTCCAATGCATAAATGTATAAAAATTTAATTTCAATTTGAATCCACGCTCGGAATAATGAAATGATAGAGACAACAGACAGAAATACCTACTGTCTATTATATTTAAGCACGCTGCTATTAGAACGCGCCGCTGCAAACTCTGTAGAAAATCCACAATGCTTTGTAAAATGTTCACCCCAGTTTTCTATTTTACGTTCGTTTGACATTCAATTTCGTATAAGGAACAATATTTTCGCCGGAATCCCCGTAAAGTCTCTCAGAATATTTTGTTTTATGTAGGGAGTAGGGACATTCGCCTGCATCCCACTTATTTATTATACGTATTAATTCATATTTTTATTTCAATGTATATAGATAGGGTTCCTTTGTAAAATATGTGTTACAAATAATTATGTACATTTATAAATAAAAGAAAACGTACATATTACCAATGTGAAATAACCCTTTGATGGAATGAATTACGGTCGAATTTTGAGTGCAGGACGGGTCTCTAGGAATATTTAATATTTATTATTCATAATAGTAACTTCCTTTCTCGTACTCCTATTTATACTTTATGTTAATTACATCAGTGTTAATTACATAATTGATTAATTACATAGACATATTATAAGTTAATAAATTGATGATGAATTAAAATTTGTGACTACAGTCACAAATGCACCCACTTTCATACAGAACAGTTATGAATATTTTTGAAGCATGTGATAGATAAGTAAATAATCCTACCATCATTCACTTAAATTCTTCTGATAAATATATCCAGGCGAGAAACTATATTCGAAAGCTTTAAAATTACTTATAACCATACACATAGATACCTTCACATACAATACCTACATACAAGATAATGTTTGCACCGGTGCGCGGTACCTGAAACATATTTCATCGGGCCAAATGCTTCTTGCCGGGAAAATTTAGTGCGCCCTCTTGGAATGAATCATTAAGCAATGCCTTGAAACAGGAAACGCAGAACAAGATGAAAATAACTTCCTTGAAAGAGAGGTTTGTTTTTCTTGTATCTGTTCCTGCTTAAAGAGTTTCATTATTATTTCAAGCAAACGTTCTGTGGCAGCCTAATGTAACCTTATCATCGACCGAATAATAATATAACGGCCGTGATCAATTTACGAAGAAATTCGGTGACATCCAATATCGGTAGAGTTTCATGACCGATAACGGCAATAAAGTATTATGAATAAAGCGTTGGGGAATTTTGTGAATGAAAACGAACGATGAATAGTAGAATCACGATCAAGTAGGTATATAATATAGTATGTTTGTTATTTTACAGTTCTGTTGGAGAATAATTTTCGTTTTTATCGTTTCAGCTTTTACTACCTTGAAGAATATACGAGATTTTTACCATAAAAGTCTCATAGACTCATAGATCGTGGCATTTCTCAATCAACGATAGTTCGTTAATCAACTTCGGGCGTAATTAAGTGGACGGTGATCGGTAGTAATAAACTTTATCGTTACTGTATTTCGTTGAACATGTTCCGGTCCTGATCGTACCTTTACTTAACAGCCATTAAATCATATCGGAGGCCTTCGAACGACATCAGACTTCTACAATTCTCAGTGAGCAACTGATTCTTCCACCAATCCGCAATAAAGCACCGTAGTGTAGTAATTACGAAGATATAATAGCCATAGCGTCTGGTTCTACATAGAGCTGCTAATTGATTGGACCGGCTAATCCAGCTTTACTGTAGAACATCTGTGAGAACATCCTTATTATCTCCATATACTTTGATCAAATCTAGGTTTTCATCATATCGCTGCCATACATGTATAAAATTATTGCATTGGTTCATAAAATGTAAGTTTTCAATGACAAAGAGGCAATTCGATAAAAATGTAATCACTAATAACTTATCCATTTTCATTAATATCAATACTAATACCACAGAGTAAACTAATACTATCAATAATAATACTAATATTTTGGGATATGAATCTGTGACTTAGTTTACGATTTGTAGGTACCTGATTATACTTAGCCAACCCCCATTCTTATATTAATTATAGGTAAAGTTCCCTACAAAACTAGATACACGAATATGTATTTTGATTCGTGTGTTGGTGAGTCGGTTTCAATGCTTATTTATTCATGTGGCCCGTCTCCTCTTTTGCCAGTTATAAAAACTCATATAAAAATAGCGCAACGTAGCTTATCACCTGTCCGTTACTGAGGTAAACAAAGGCATTGCCATAATATAAAAAAGTATTAAATCCGTCAGCAGTTGGAGTTACGCCCAGGACAAAGGTACAGTCGTTAAACTTTGTTTGGGTGTAAGTATCGCGCGTAAACTACGGCCTCGATTAGCTCCCAACCTCATTTACACCAAATTAAGGTGAATAGCACACACCAATTGTGGGTCAAAGCTATCTTTCTAATCTTTAAACTGTGATTAAATTTCAATACTATTTCAAGAGTTACATTGAAGTATGATATTATTTATTTTTATTGGGCGTTAGTTAAAGAAAGAAAAATTTTATATTGTTTACCTTACCGCTAAAAGGCAATATTACGACTTCAATAAAAATATGGTCACGAACTTAAACTTGGAACCCATTCGATGAGTAATTTCTAAGAACTTCTATTATGCAATAACATAGAAAGATTAACCAATAATATTATGATTTATTTGATAATTATAGTAAATAGACTAAATAGTAATAAGTCAATGTTTGTATACCTATAAATAAAATAGATAACAATTTTTTAACCAGATTATCCCTATCTTCTTCATATAATAATACAATAAAATGTAATAAAAAATCAAAATGTGTGCAATTCACAAGTGATAGAAGTGAAACTCAAAAAAACGAATATTGTCAGTCCAAATATTGATGTTTTGCTTTGCTTACGTAAGCCGCCATTTTTCCGTAAAAGGTATTGCTTTAGGACCCCGACCTTGGAGCACGCAAGTGGTTATAACATATTATACCAAAAAGACTAAGCGTCCCATACCGTATAACAAAACATTCATGGTAGTAGTATCTTAAGATATCTGTGCATTGACATTGTGACTTGACATTGACATGACATAATTATGTCAATGTCATCTCATTTGCGCGTAATTTCCGTTTCATCGAATTCCCAATCACAACGATACATACAGAAGCTTTCACTTCAAAAACTCTGCGAGATATGAATTTGATGCGTCCCCTAGCACGAGAGCTCGACACGAAGCTTTAACACATTTAGTAGTTATTTAAACTGCGACTTTCATTTCAAAATGCGAATGTAAAATATTCGTATCTTTAGCAAAATGTAGGTATTCGTAAATCTCTATCTGCCTGAAAGACTTACAAAAGTGCTTCGTCCTGGAACTAACAAATATACAGTTACTTTCTCTGTAACTTTGTAAATACATACCTAAACATTTTCGAGCTACAGTTTTATAACTTTGATCATTTTACTTACCGAACGAGTTATTTGGGAGACAGTTGTTAATTACAGGCTTTGCGATTTACTTAATAACATTTTAATAGCAAAAAATGTTTTTTGACGGTTATAATTATAAAATCAATAAATAAATAATATAATTAGCGCTACTTAGTACAATATACGAGTATATACCCTTTAGAAAAATAATAGTACATAATACATATTACGTTATAATGTTCTTAAATACGTAAATACTAAAGACATATACTTAGGTACATATGTAGTAGATAGTCAAATAAATGTTACCTGTCACCGTGTCAAACATTGTTTTCTGCCGCTGCAGGATTCAGCCGCGACCGCCGGAGGCCATGCCGTTTATTGCAACTGGGCCGAAATATCGGCATCAAATGTCCATTCAAGATAAAATAGAATTTAAAATGTATACAACCCGTAAAGCCCGCCAGGCTAGCTACCTACTACTCTCTTGATTAAGTCGGCCGCCGAACAACCGTTATATTTTTTTGCACTTTCTTTCTTGGCCACCTTCTTTGGTGTTTCTAATGTCCATTGGAGCGGTGATGACGACATTGGCGCATCTGCTCGTTTGACGGATATTTACATTAAAAAAAAGTTACATAAAAAAAACTTTTTTCAAACCGTAATTTGTCAGCAACGGGAAAATTATCAGAAAAGAGGCAATCTGTATCGAATTAATACTAGTATGTAAGTCAACTCACACTATCGACCATTAACCTAGCGTTTGTACTCAATCTGGCTGGACAAAGGTTAGATTGATGACAATCAACAAAAACTAGAATCTCGCCACATCAATGCCGTCTTCGCCGTCGGGTACAAAAACGTTATGGATACGAAGACAATTATTTGAAGCGCTTGTTTTATTTATATAGAAGTAGCACATGGGCACACTGACCTTGTAGGTACTTATATTTACAATTGGCAATTACAGCCAATTAAATAATAAAAATCAACGTCTAAAGACGGAACTATTCGCTATTTATAGGAGTAACCAACAAACGAGCAAATGGATCACTTGATAAAAGGCGATCAAAGTAATCCAGGAACAACTGTGATCATATATTATTACGTTAAGATATACATACACATTATGGTGCTTTACGGACCTAAAAAGAAGCAAAGCAAAGAATTTTTACTGGCTATCTTTATACATTACGTGAAGCATCTAATTTCCAGCGCAGAACGGGTAACTACAATAGTATTTATAAATAGCCATCATACGAGTAGACGAGCCACCTCCAGTTAGGTCTTCATCGTCGCCCATGGACATCAAAGTCAAAAAACCTTTTTCTACAAGGTGAGGAGCCCTTAGATAGATTTACACTCCAAATAAAATGTATCAAAATACTGTTACTTAATGTCAATGTAAATAATATAAGTAACAAAATACATGTTGTTACGAGTATAATAGGATCCGAAATAAAATAACCTTTAACTCTGAATCCGCTCGGTGTTGAGCCGATTCCTCAAAATACTCTCTTAAAAAGTTTGCTGCGAGTATTTCTAATGTAATACGAACAATTAGGTATGTTTGTCGATCGTAGAGGCAGCTTCCTGGCGTAGATCTGAATATAAGATGACTTCCATTCCGAATCATAATTGAGACACTCATTACTCACCATTTCGACATAAAAAAAACTTCAATGTTTGTCCATTCTACACTTTTGAAACTACAAAATTAAAAACCGTTCTCGCTGTCCATAAATAATCGTAATCCATTCTGGATTATCTTGATAGTTAATACTTTTAGCGGCATTGTTCCTATTTTTTTGGTTCAATTTAATTTCCTCCACTTACCCATGCCCCGTCTATTCGTTTGCCGCCTATTAACAAAAAGCCCCGGTGAGATATACGCAGTCATGACAGTAAAAATCCCGTTGTTAGACTAATCCGTAAGCTTCAAATTTATTAAGGCATTAACGCATCTACTTTTACCAGGTTCGAAATCGAAACAAAGAAATGTATTCTATCAGATATCTAGTAGAACAGCTCAGGGGGACACTTCTGTTTCAATTTGCAGAATGTGTCGGGCAAAAATTGTGTTAGGTAACTCGTACCGCACTGTTTTGTGTAAGTAGATAAGGTATTCCTTCTTCCAGTTTGCAGAAAATGCCGTTTGTTTCCGAAGAAATTTTCAGAAAACTAGATTGAATTACTTTTCTTCTCTTCTGCTCGGTATAATGTTAGTGGCCCGTGAAATAGGCGGGAAACATTAGCTTTGAGATGCTTTATTTAATAGGCAAAAATAAAATGCTTATCGTCTTGTTTCACCTGACAAATTCACTATATTGTAAGCAATATAATTTTGGTAAAGCAACCTAGTTAAAAATAACTTTTCAAAGTAAGATTGCGCAATCTGATTTCGAAATTCGATGATGATGATGATGAAATGAAAAAATGCTAAATGTAATAAAAAAATAAAAGATTTTGATAAAAATGGTGCAGAAAAATGATTATATTAAAATGTTAATATTTCCACTAAACTTGAGTAGAAAGGTTCTGAAATTCGGTTTGAATTTTCTTTTCTGGTGTTAGACGTTTGTTATAAGTATCTATCGGCGGAGGACTGTCTAATAAATATTACAGGTAAAAGCTTCAGTTATACTGGGATATATTTTATTGTTCATCCTAGACGCAGTTTTGGTACCTATATTCTACGATACTGGATCATAAACGCCAGGTAACTAGGTCAAGCGACGTGTAAACAAGATGAGCAGCTGTTTAAATGCACTATTACTACGACAAACACTCAAATTATGTTATTTTTACTCGTACACTTTACTGTCACACTCATTTTGACGTGCTATTACAAATAGTAGGCGCAAAGGAGTCGCTTCTAACAGTTCTAACACACGAATAACTTTATAAAATCGAAATAATACATGCAAACACATAAATAAAAATTCAGCTCCTTTTTCAGGTGGGGTGGTTTTTGCTATTTTATTTTATGTATAACAACCTAAAAAATAAATGAACGTTAGGAGCAATAGAGAACAATGTTAACACGTAACGCAAGGCGGTGCCGCTAAGGTGTTCCGGGGACGACACGCGATGTGGCGGATATTACGCCAAGGAAGGAAGTGAACTACGGGATCAGTTATTGACGAGGGGCCTTCCGTTAAATGTGTGGAAATTTAACACATGTCAGTCTGGTTAGTATCGAGAAATAAAAAATCCTTTTTTGAGAATTTTAATTGCCTATTATTAAGATTTCAATGTTCGTAATTCAGAATGTAAGTGAGTTCAACTATCCCTCCCTATCCTGTTCTTGGTGCAGCCTATTAAACTTTTTTATAAATTTAACAACAAAAAAGTTTTATGTTCTATCAATAGTTTTAACCGACTACTGCACTACGCAAAGGACGGTAATGTGTTTGAAAGTCTAAATATATAGGTTATGTTTATTTGTATTTGGCTCTAGAGACGTAACGCGTGGGTAGATTTATATGATTGATCATCTTTAGGTTTCTCTAATATAAAATCCTTCGTCTGTTTAACCTGTTAATTCTTTAACGTTCTTGGTTTATGGTTAACCTCCTTTTAGGTTGTATAATCGTTAACTGTGCTAGTGGTAATGGTTACGGAGAAGAATAAGAAGTCCGGGGTTAACGGAAATAATAAAGTATATTTAAAATGGTTTTCACAACTTGGTATAATTATGGTAATGGTGTGAGCACGAGTTGCAAAATGGTAGTTCGCGACGTACTTGCTTTATTAGCTAAGTAAACATAATTTTTGTATGAAACAATTCAATATGAAAATGCTGAGCTGTTCGATTGCGTAGCACTCGAACAAAACGACTTCAAAGCTACAGGTTTTTTAACCCTTTGCTTTTAACTATTGATTTGTTGTTAACTATTTTTAGAACAGAATAGAAGCGTGGCAGAAGACTTGCTAACCGATTAAATTCACCCAGTCTCGTGATGTCACAAACAAATTCTGAATGTAAAAAAATACTGCAGTGTAGATACATGACGTCGGTTTCGATGAAATCGGCTTACATGACATCATGTCTATATTAGCGTTATTATATCGTTATAATGATTGCATAGCACGTCAACCATTGTTCAGAGGATCGCTATTTTTCATTATATAGTATTGTAAAGCGGAATCCGAGCTACGCTTCGTCTATTTGAGTTTGGACTCAGTCATGTTTGCACAGTCCGCGCAATCAGCGTTGCCACTACTCGCAGTGATGCATATATAAACACGAGGTCTCGGTGAAATCATTTTGGGGTCAACTTTTAAAAGGGTTTTTACAGTTCCATATAACTTGTAAGCCGTTTCTACTTGGGGTCCTGTATATAGGTTAAAAAATGTAATCATTGTAATTTCACTAACTTGTGTAATATCGTAAATAAACAAATTCTGATTTTAAACAATTGGTAGCCAATGTAATAGTTAAGAAAATCACTCTTGATAAAATGTTTATCAAGAGTGTTTATCAAATGTATATTAAACGATAATGAGCATATCTATTACACGCTATGATCAAATTACCAGTTTACTATTTTATTTGTTAACTGAAAATAAAATTACCAACGTAAATAAGCCAGAAAATTTCAAAGGGAGAATGCTCCTATACCCAAACCCAAAACAATACTGATCTAAGAAATCGCTTCATTATTTAAGTCCCTTAAAAAGTTGCAACCCCTTATAAAGACTAAAAATCACTGTCAGTTGGTGCTTCTGCGGCTTGGGACGTTAAACTCTGTCTTCTATTCCGTCTGTGAAACAGGATTCTCTCGAAAAACGTTCAGGTAGCACTGTAAGTATCTACTTAATCCAAAGGAAATTAATGGCATTTACTGGTGGCCTGGTATCATTCCTTTAATATTTTAAAAATAACATCATAGATATAATTTAAACTTACTACGAGTATAATCAGAAGAATATAATTATTACATTTTTCGAAAAAAAAAATCATATTTACTACAAAGAATTACTTAAAAGATTTTTTATTTTTTATTGATTGATAAAATAGACCGCTGTCTGTCTACGCAATAGTTGAATTTTTTCTACACATCGCCAGAAAAAAGGCCAGAACCTACTCAGCTACTCCCTACCACCACCCCCCCCTCCCCCCCTACCCCAGAGCTCCGAAACTAAACGGCCCATGCCGTGTCTAAGATCGCCTTATACTCGTATCTTAACTTCGAACATCAACATTCCAAATTTAAACTTTTTTCAATTTCTTGTGTCGTTACATCGAGAACATTCGAGAAATTCTTTTTATAAATTTCTTCTATCCTACTTCCTTTTCTGTACTTTCTTTTCGAGAACTTTCTAGAAATTCCATCTTTAAATTTCATCTATCCCACTCGCACATTTTCTCTCTGACATACGCGGATGAGTCTACGCGACAATATCAATATGTAAGTACTGTCCTTAATACAATATAACCTATATTGCGTAGTTCAGGTATAAAGATTGTAGGTAGTACCGGATTCGAAAAACAATAATAAACACAATAAATTTCTGCAAAGTTCAATAAGTAACAAGATTTACCGAAACGTGATTTGTCGGATCGCTCGCAAATTAACGACTACAATCAATGTTTCCTGTTTCTGTATTCCACTGGCGTCCAAGCAAGAGTTTGTTGACATGACATTCTTCATACTTTAAACGTAAAAATACTGTTCACAATACCAAGAAAATTGGAGTCTTATGTACCACGGTTAATGAATAATACAGCTCCGACAGAACGTAGTTCTCTTAAATTGAATGATTTAATATATTGGAAAAATTATTCGAGTTTCAACCGTTTTTACATTTATAAATAACGATGCTTTTTACGTTTATAAACTACGTTTATAAATGTTTTTACAGTCTTCTGTAAGTATTGTATTCCTATGTTTAATGTAAATAATGTAGAATTGTAGATCAGTATTTTAGATTTAAGTTCGTTTAATTAGAAGTTTAATTAGGATAAATCTAAGTAAACTAGTTAAGTTCAAATCAGATGTAGATAAGTACCTACTGTTATGCCACTAACAATTCCTAAACATCGTTTTATGAATTTATCCAAAGAGAGAATTTACGAAAACCGCGGCGTAGGTGAGGTATATGGCCGGAAAGATATCCCGAGTTCTCGACATAAATTCTCTAGCATGGTACCTCGAACAGGATTAAGCTTACTACTACATGCGAGTTTACTAACTTAGATATTGATCTTAGAAATGCTTAAAATGTAGTAAATCTATTTCAATGGATCTATACTGCAGGAGTAGTTGTAAAACCGTTATAATTTTAATAAGTGCATTTGGCTTATAGATAAATTACAAAGATTAGCATTTTGTAATTTGTAGTCAACAAATGAGCGGATGATGTGGGAACCTGATGATAAGATGTTCGGAAAGGAAAGCGTTCCAAAAAGTATGCAATGGATACGTATTACTCGTTTTAGGAGTACCATCGGGCTAAAGCTGAGTAGTACAAAGCCCAGAAACCTGTATCAGAAGGGACCTTATGCCAGGGACTCGTCCGTTATTCGGCAGAGTGCACTGCGTGCTACTGAGGTTTGTTTTGACTCAAGGATATAATATGTACCCTGTTACACCCCATACCATCCACAGAAATTACCTCACGGGAATTTTCAGAAGACTGTTGAGTAGGTATTTATTTGGTCAAAATCCCATATATCGGTCGAAACAACAGCGAGTATCTTTTGAAATTTTCCTCCAATATAAAAACAAAACTAGTTGGAAATATTTAACTCCCAATCACCAACTCCGGTGAATTGAGTACCTCGATCCGAGAATAGCGAGAAGTTTTCTGACTGGTCTCAAGTGAAATCCAATTGATTATTTGGAATACTGAGCTCTACTTTCGTGAAAAATTCCAAAAGGATTTCTATGGAACCCTGCATTGTAGTACCTGAAAGGTGTAAAACGAAGCCCCATAAATCTTTTTAAAATGTGTCAATTTAAAATTTCACCTTCTGTCTTATTGTTATTATTGTAGCAAGCAGGAATTCTATTTACATTATATTGACTAACATTGTATATTATACAAATAAAATGAATCGCTGATTTTGTTGCTAAGCGCAAATCTCGAGAACAGCTGAGCCGATTTCACTAATTCTTTTTTTATAATAATCTTTACAGTACGAGGATGGTTCTTACGGAGAGAAAAATTTGAAAAATTGCCTGAAAAAGTCTAAAAACACCTTAAATATAAGAATATAGATTCCCATACAAAAGATTCGTAATACTTAAAAGTCAATTTGAACTTTAATACCATACCATAAAGTTTAAGTGTTAGTGGAGGGGTTTCGGAAAGGTGTCTCGAATAGCAGAATAAATATTAAAAAAAAATGAAAAATTAAAGATACGACTGTAAGGCGGTACGAAGTTCGCCGGGTCAGCTAGTTTATAATATAACTGTTTCAGGTGGACTGACGGTCTGAAGAAGACAGTACATGCACTGAATTCGAAAGTCTCAGGACATCATGACCTGCAGTGGATTAGCGAAGGATAAGTGGATATTGATGGCATTAAACCAGAGATAGAGGCAATAGATCAACCCAAATCAGGGAATCAACCCGAATCAGGAATAAATTTCTCAATTTAGTAACTTACAGATTCGTTTCTACGCTCACGACCTTTGCAAGTGTCTAAATTTGAATTGGAGCAGCTACTTCACGGCAGTTTTCGGTAACTTATAAATAATTATGACATTTCTCCAGATTGTGTCACACAAGTTTTACTACCAACTAAATTCATAAATTATATAATAATATTACCTAATGATAATAGCTTCAACCCAACAATCGCCTACTACTGTACAAGGGTCTCTCCTTATCATTAAGGAGCCCTAGAGCATACTCCACCACGCTGCGTCAGTACGGATTGGTGGAGGGGTTAGTGGCCAATCTAAGCATCGGAATTTTTTATGCCAGCCGACTGCCTTCGACATGGCTTAACGAATCTAACAATAACAACCAAGAAGGGCGGCTTTACGTGCCTTACAAAGCACGTAAACGATCAAGAAGTTCTTTCCACTAGCAGTCATGATGATAATAATACCGTTATAATTTTTTCCACGACAAATTATAACAATGAGAAGGGAATAAAGTTATTTATTATTCGCCACACTTATCGAGTCTGGATTTGCAGACTTTGCACACTTATGAATACATAACATAATGAATTACTCATTAATAAATGTTCTAATCACCAAGTTAAGACTAATAAGCTAATACTTAATATCATCGAAACACAAACGACAATTTTTTTTTTACGCTACACACTCATAGCCCCACACTAGGATTCCCTGTGTCGTGGGTGCCATGGACAACACACAAGACAAGAATACACACACCCAGACCAAGAACGGAAATTTAAATTCATCATTCAAATTTCCGCCTCGCTGGGAATCGAACCCAGGACTCTCGGAAAGGCAATCCGGCGTGTTAACCATTGCGCCATCCGGGTCGTCATTCATGTTCATGACCTATACCCGTGACGAAGTACAAGTGCTACTAAATATTAAAGTTAGCGAAATAGAATGGGGACACATTTGAAAAATGACTATCACTACTCGCTGTTAAAAGCCCACTCTACAAGCTCTTTTTGTCCATCTCACCTAGTTTAAATTTCTGCTGCAACAGAAAAACACTCTCAAATTAAAATTTATTTCAAATTGCAGCCCGAGCTCTTACCTTCAATTACCAGTGTTATTTCATTGGTATTATCTAAAAGAGATATTATAAATTGGGGCATTTTTAATTATTCAAATATTTCATCTAGTCTTATGTTTTGTCATTATTAATGTTTCCATTAAAACTGAAGGCAGTTGGGAGTTGGAAGGCAGTTGTTTGGAATTGTTCTCAGTGTGTTGGTTTGTTTGTTCTGTTGTATCTAATTATATAGAATTCTCGTGTCACGGTGTTAGTGGTCAAACTCCTCGGAAACGGCCCGACCGATTTTTATGAAATTTTTAAGTAGGTATATTTCTTAGGGTACGAGAATATGTAGGTCGTAGGTAGGTATTTCATACCGCTGGGTGATAAGGTTCTCCGTATCCAGATATTTTTTCTATTTTTTGACGAAATTTTTTTTTGATAGCATAAAAGGTAACTTATTACAGTGAATATTCACCGTCCCTCCCCCACCCCGAATTTTTATAGCTAGATATACTTTATAATTTACATAGTTTGTACACCATAGAGAATACAAAGAAATTAAAAAAATCAAGCTAAGTACATGGTGATTTTTATAATCAACTCTTCAGAGATATAGGAATACAAATATAAGTCACTTAAAAGGTAGCGGCGTACAAAAAGTCAATAAAAGCAATAGAAGAGAAAAATAACACATACTTTTGCCAAAGCAGTATTATTATGACGAAGTAAGTGACAAATTGGAGAGAGCGGAAAGAAAAAATATTAGGCTGGGGGAAAGTTGATTGAGAGGAAAATGAGCAGTCTTAAAAAGCAAGGTAATGAAGCATCTTTAACTAAAGTTTTAAAAGTTTTAATATTTTGTGCTTTTTAAAATACTGTCGGAAGGCAAGGAATTCTATAAAGCTAGTGCAAAAAAATTGTAAAGTTAATTTTGTTAGTGCATAACTACCTGTTAATATTATTTTTACAATCTTAACTTTATTTATCTAACTTTGTAATATTCTAAGTATGCTCTAGGCCTACCCCGTAATGAGATACCCGTACCCTGTAGTGGGCCATTAATGGGTTGAAGCCAATTATTGATTTTACATTTCACTTGTATTTAGACAACACTTTACTGCTTACTGTAGAACCCTAAACTGATCCACGACCGAAACATTTTGGCCGGCTCTTTTGGTTTTTATTGAATAAAACATCATGCTTCCGGAATTATAAGAGGAAAAATACATCCGCTTCAGGCCAGGTATTTTATTTGTTCGGAGATACGTCATGAAATTTTAATCCTTTGGAGTTTACCGTTTCACAAATCGTTTTTATAATTACATTGAACGTGAATGTAGCTTGCCTAGAAAAAACAAACCACGTTCTTTGTCCAAAAGCAATTAGCAAACAGACACAGGTGGAAAATCACAATGAATAAATTAACACAAATATTTCTGAACACACGTATCCGAAATTAAAGCAAATAATTTATCAATCAACCACTATAATCATTGCGAGTTATTTTGATAACTGGTTGTATACCTACCTACATATAATGTTTTATAATGTGGATAATTTTATCAATTTGGGTGGAGGTACTACACGGGTAAACGACTTGACTTCGCTTCGTTTCGGGAATCTTATTTTATTTTCAACGTAAATGTTTTATTTAGGATTCTTAAATTGATACATCTTTTTTGTTCGTCAATCAATTGTAATAAAATTTATATTATTCCACGTTTCCCTGTGTTACTACGATACATTACTGAAATCACATCCAAATTAGTTAAGCCGTTTTTGAGATTGAAGACACCACAAATACAGACAAACTAACAAAGAAAGAAACAGACAAAAATTCTCAAAATCGTGATTATGGGATCGTTTGCGTTAGTAAATATCCCCAGTAGGTACTCAATAAAAGTTTTTATCAAATATCTTTCATGTACTGACAATCAGTTACAGTTTTATTATACTGTGTTAGGCTGAATCGAAATTGGTCGTTGGGCGAAAAAAAGCTCGCAACGCTTGACCTCGCTCAAAAATCAAAAGTGTAAAATATGTATACGGGTACTCACGATTTCGAATTGTTTTCCGATATTTCAGTCTCGCCTTGACGATGATCCATGCAACTGGGTCGAAATATTGGAAAAACAATTCGAAATCGTGAGTACCCGTATACATTAAAATGTTTAGTGTCCGCGATAATATCAGTTTAAAATTATATGTAAAATATGTGTTGTGGCTTTCATCTGAATCGACCATAATGCGTACACAGAATGCTGTTGCTGCTATCACAATAAATCCCTACTAATATTATAAATGCGAAAGTAACTCTGTCTGTCTGTCTGTCTGTCTGTCTGTCTGTCTGTCTGTCTGTTACGCTTTCCCGCTTAAACCTCTCAACCGATTTTGATGAAATTTGGCACAGACAATCTTTAGACCCTGAGAAAGGACATAGGCTACCTTTTATTGCGAAAAAAAGGGATGAAGAGGCTGAAATAGAGGTTGAAAGTTTGTATGGACCGAAGGAATTAGTTTCCCGAAGCGAAGCGAGGGCGGTTCGCTAGTAATAAATAAGTTGTAAAGTTAGTTCCAAAACGGGCTCCCCATACAAGTAACCTTAAAAAATTTAGTTTTCCTACAATTAATATTGTTATTGGCAAATAATTAAAGTTAATATCGCTCGCTGGTACGGAACTAAACGTGTGTCGTCCGACTCGCACTTGACCGGTTTTTGTAATAAAGCAACAGCAGCAGACCGCACCAAATTTTAACCGTAAACCTACATATACACTGCCCGCCCCAGGAGTAACTAAACTACCGCTCATTACCCTTTCCGCAGCTAAAAGAAGCAATATTCTAGAAACATAAAACGTTTCACCAAAACGTTACACAGCAAGAGAAAAATTTGCATCTAAATTGGTTTAGCTATTTCATGGCAAAGTCGGAACAGACACATGCACAAATAAAATAACAAACGTTTCCGCGGGCTCACGTCTCTTTCTATATACGATCATACTCGTATTATTTGTACGTACTCTCTTACAATGGTGTATCAACAGTTCAAGTGTACTATCGTCAATTTTACGCAAAACTTCGACACAAAATGTTCTGAATCAGTCTTCGAACTGTTTGTGTAACAGTGCGAAGACTGACAGTATTTTTTTTTCAAGCTTCACCGGATACTAGACTAAAATTTATTATAACCATCAAAATTAACACTAACACGAGGCACAAAGTTAACCCCACCGAAGGGCGATTTCACAAACTTTAGGAGTCTATACGTGACGGCGTCATAAAGTAATGCATTAGAAATTATAAAATTGTTAATAACTAGCGACCTGCCCTCGCTTCGCTTCGGGATACTTATTCCTTCGGTTTGTAAAGATTTAGTTATATATTTTTGATAATTCACACTATATCTTTATAAATTATAGCCTATGTGTTATTCTGCTGTGTAAGCTATATTATTTTAAAGATTCAGCAAAATCTATTCGGTTGTTTTTGCGTGAAAGAGCAAGAAACATTCATAAATCCATACAAATTTTCGCATTTATAATATTAATAGGATAATGTACTTTTAAGAAAGGAAACATCGGAGAAGTTTTAATGTTGGCACAGTTAAATTTTATATGGAAAGGATTGCAGAAAGCTAACATTTTTAAGTAAGTAATAATGCATTCAATTAATAAATAAAAAATTACACACACTTTTCTAAGTTACTTTATGCACACTACGTGACATGACGATTGAAATGTGTACGTCCATAGCGTTTATGTGAACTAATCATTGTCGAATTTCAAGTCATGTCATTTCAGTCATGTCATTGTCATGATAAACTAATTGTTTTTAAGCCATGTTCAGCCGGAAGAGATCTGCGGGCGGCACAAAAAATCTTCAGCTACTTGGGGGTCTCCAGTCAGCACTGGAGCAGCGTGGTGGCGTGGTGTATTCTCTAAGCCTCCGCAGTTACGAGGAGAGACCCGTGCCCTGTGCGACTTCCCGGTCTATCTGTAGCGTCCAATAAACACTATACAATATCTATCTTACTTCAATACACTATCTTACTTCCACAACGATATTATTATAAAAAGACAAGCAGGTTAAGTAAATGCTAACACAGATTTATCTTGCGAAGAATAGCGGGAGAAGGAAATGTTCTTCATGCGGTAAGTTCATTATCTCGACATGTCTACGACAGGCACGTAGCACGCTGTCGCGAAGAAAACGAACGTTTAATATTAGCCGAGCTTCATCCCATGCAAACAAGGCACTAAATTATAGATAACTAAAAGATACGTATTTTTTTTTCAAGTAATGTTAAATATACGGAGAGATTCCGCTGTTACAGTTTAATTAAACTACTTATAAACCGCACGGTAAACTATGGTAAACCTACGTCTTAGTTTGTACTAACCCAAAACAATTATGATTTATTTCAGGCATTTATTTCATTACACAAATTTTATGTTAGCCAAATTTTCCCCATTGAGGGTAGGTATAAATTATTATATTAATTGATTGCACTATGTACACAAAATGTGAAAACATTAATTACTTACCTTTTTACAGAACCTCCATACTATTTTATAAGTGATATCCCGCGGGAGCGCGCCCGTATTCCACAATACATTGGACATTTTATTTCCACTATACAAAATGTTTTAAACAATGAGCTACATCAGTGCGGATTGGTGAAGAGGTTAGTAGCCAATCATTGCGTCGGAAGTACTGCGTCGGAATTTCGGAATTGCATCGGAAGTATAGGAATATTTAATTAAAAACAGAAAAACAAATTACTTTCTTAAATTGTACAATAGGAATATAATTTTTTTAATATTATTTTAGAATAACTTTATAGATTTGTCGCTGATTTAACTCAAACTTGTCTAATTGATTAAAAAGGAATGCAGAAACATCTGAAACACTTTACAAACGGTCTTTGTCTAGTGGGAACGCTGATTGCGCCGACTAAGTAAACTCAGTTGAGTACAAACTCAAACAGACTAACCGTAGCAGGACCGCTCCCCATTATATATTTTTTCTGTTCTGAGCAGACAAAAGAACAGATGGGTCACTGGCAATTCATATTACCTGGAACGATATCGATATAATACCAAGAATGTAAGTAAGAGAAGTCATGTCAAAACTTCTTCTCGAGTCATGATAAAAATAGTCATGATGTACCTATATAATTATATTTATTAATATTATGTACCTATTTATCTTTGTAGGGTATTATAATATATTTATATAGTCTCTTCTGTTTTTATATTTTCCTCTTCATAATTAACACCGCTCTTCGTATATCTGTTTGACCTAATGGTTAGCTGATAGAGAATGCAATTAGCGCTCGCCTTTTGTACCGTAATATTGTATCGTAGTCAATAAAGTTTAAATAAATAGATAAATAAATAAATAAAAACAGACGAACATAGAACTTCCTCCTTTTTTGAAGTCGGTTAAAAATGACATCACAACCGTAGGACATCATATCAAGAAGAAATTTATGTTGCTATTTTTAATGCTTAAATATTTATATTTAGAAATTAAATTCTATAATACAATCCATAACTTTAAACTCTATTAAAATATTGGCATTCATGTCATCCTATGCTATAAGTAGGTACACATGATTATTCCTGATATCTTTTGCCTGATTCCTTTTACCATGTAGCAAAATGTATAAATTCCGGGCTTTCGCAATAATACAAGCAAAAGTCAATATGTATATTATTCTGTGTAACAAACATTCTGTTTGTACTTTCCACAAATACAGTGTGGTAGTATTTCAACCATCCAGGGACACAATACTATACTGTAGCACACGTAATATTTAAGTGGAATTCTAGCGCGCAATTGTACTACATAATGGCGAACAATTTTTCTCAATCTCTTGAAATCAGCAGGCGTGGCACGGGAGAGACTAGAATCATTCAATAGTCGTTTTACACAAGTCTTCCGTAATCCTAAGGATAAAATTGTCACTTTTAAGTTGATAATAACAAACTATACTAAAACGAAATAAAAAAGTGATATGCTTAAACATACACATGACAATGAATATTGAAAGCAACTGATAAAGTATAAAATTAATAAGTAAATTGTATATTATGTAGATTGGGATGGCTACAAAATCATCCTTCTGGCAATAGCCTTTTTTCGAAATGTAGACGTACGATTTACAATTGGTATGTGCAATCAATCTACAATATTTTGGTGAAAAGCTCTCTCTATCCATCACATTCAGAAATATAAGCCTACCTCACTCATGTTTCATATTTCAGAGATATAAAACGGATTATGATAATGGATTGCACAGTTAAACATGAGGCGTAAAGTTGAAATAAACGAAGCTTCATTATATAAACGTATCAATATATATGATATATGCACACAGAGATAATTGCATTCCAGGATTTCAGATCTACTATGAATGGGACGTCATTTAAATAGATTAATATCGGTCATTTTCATAAATACATTATCAACAATGAAAATAACAACATATTCAATGAATACGGGTACCGTAATGTCTGATGGTAAGTTGTAGGTATTCAGTTTATTATTAAAAAGTCTAAAATAAAAATCTTGAAACCCATAATTCGATCCTAGCCCGGTCTCTGTCTTCCGCGTAACGCATTGTTCAGATTAACCCCGAATATGACCTCAAGCTTTTTTCAGTTCGGCAGTAGCACTTTTCGCAAAATGTCAAACTTTTGTTACCGTATGCGATGATGCGCGGTGCTTATGGTTATGTTTATCAACAATAAGTAATTTAAGTTTGGTCATTTGACTCATAGTAAGTAAAACATGGAGTTTTATACTATCATATAAACCTACCACTCATATGCCCAACACCTATCATCTGAACTACATTATCCATTTTACTAACTCTGTAACACATTTGGACTAATAAATCAAAATATTGTTATCTTTTAATTTTTCCACAATCGCTATAATATTTCTATAATCCGTGGGAATTAAAAAGAACCGGCCTTCACAATTACCTACGTTATACCTAAAGGAAACCTGTGAGCAAAATTTCAGCTTCGTACACCAAGGATGGGATCAGCCAGGATTTCTCTTTTTATAAAATAGATACTTCCAGATAAATCAAACTTAAGACCTCTTGCTGTACCACCAACTGAACGAGAAGCTCGAAATTGTTTTCCTGTTGAGTTAATTGCAATCTAAGACAAATAATAATGTGTTGTGGGTTGACATTCTTCTGTGTTTACATGCAGACATCCATTCATAAAGTAGGGCGGACGTGCGCGATCATAAATATCCAACGTGGTCCAGAACGAAGGCCCGCAGAGATCATTTGGCTACCATACATTTAGAATGAGACAGCATATTCTGATGTATGAGTTTTGGAATAGACTAGACAGATTCAATTGAATAGTTCTGTTTTCTAGTCTAGAAAAATTAAGCTTACTAAGAGTTATTTGCAGCTGACAGCAATATCTTATAGGTAGACACGTTAGTTTAAGGAAAAGCTTTGGTAGATGGACTGCGGAAATATGTCCTTTCGCAGTATAAGAAATTATGGATTTCCAAGATTATAGGATAGATTAGGTCAGGTGTAAGGGGCACTGATTCGAAGACTTCGAAGTGTAATGGGCTCGACCTATATTTGTCGTTAAACATATTTTAAATGTATTCTACACGTAACATTAACATAACCCTATCAGATTATTGTTACAAGTAAACAGGTAGGTAATCTACTGAAACATCGTAGCGTAGATATACAAATTAGTACATAATCCGACCAGTCGTTCCGGTATGAATGCAAGTAAATCCGCCCGTCACTCTTTGAATCCCCTTTGAAGTCCGAAGAGGGTCAAAATCTAAGCCGCAAGTAATTTATTAACACAATTCGGTTTTAGGGCTAATTTTATAACACCGACTCGCCACAACGCCCCAGCAGAGGTATTCATTACTTAACATATTTGATAAATGATAATTTTATTTGAATTTTCGGACATCTGTGTTTTGCTTGATCTTCACCGCTTCACGGCTGCTTCAATAGTCAACAATACATACATTATAGAACAAACGACAAGATGTTGATGAATCCTTTTTATGTTATTTATAATTAAGTTTGCCGTTGATTATCGATCAAGTAGAATATCACGAAAAATAATAACTGAGTGTTCTTCAAGATGTTAAGAGAATGACGTAAAAATAATTCATGGTTGATATTATTTATTTTGGTAATAAGTATAATTTTAAATACATTTCAAATTGTAATTTTCAACTATTATGTAAGTTATTAATCTGCCCGGCACGACACACGCCGCTAATGGTTGATGTTGATGACATCACTTTTATTTAAAAAAATTAAAATGTTTAGGTGGATTAGAAATTATAAGAAACATACATACCCAACGCAACGTTATGTAAGTAATCCGTGCATATTACAGTAATAAAAGAAAATTTAACATGATTTAATCTCTACAAAAATAAAATTGTATTGTATCATTTATCATTTCAATTTTAAACACAATAAAAGCATTAAATTATCACGTTATTTTGACACTGCGACGAACGTAACTTAACTGGCCTTGCCCTTTGCGAAATAATTAATAAACAACACTACATACTGGCATAGTTACGCCTATTTTCTATTACCCCAAGCCGGCTCGCACTTTAATAAATAATTTAATCACGAAATTAGGCTCGCTCTAATTAGTTATAATAGTGATACTCGTGTATAATAGTCATAATGTATTTAATCCATTTGGATATATGTACTTAATTAGTGTTAATAATAGTTTCGAAATGTGTACGCTAAATAAAATTAAACTTTAATATGAATTATGTACTTCAAATAAAACATAGTTTAAAAAAACTAAATAATACACTTTTATTTATACAATAGTTAAAAAAATAGATTACGAAAGATGCCCCATGTTTTTATTAAGATTTTTTTTTTTGATTTATTATAAAAGCGTTTTGTTTCGTTCTTTTTAACTACATTTTATTCTTTCTTTTTAAACTGCGAATAAACATTTTTCTTTTTTTCTTTCTACGTCACCCGTTCTACGCTAAAAGGACCTAATTTCAATAAATCACTAGTTCGCGTGAGCTGAGAATGCAAACACTGGCCGCAATACTATATCATTATTAGAATGCAAACTTTACACTGGCCGCAATACTTATCTTTATTTCCAAATAACTTTATTATACAACTAGCTGAACTGGCAGACGTTGTCCTACAACATACGAGTATATTATTTATATCCATACTGCGAAACAACTGCGAAAACTTCATCAAATTTCATCCAGTAGTTATTGCGTGCGACAAATAAACAGACGGACCAAAACTCTTATAATAATATTTTGGCTGCTATTGGACCTATGCAGACCCTTTAGTACATATTTTTCTCAAATATTTTCTGTACATAGAAAATATTTGAGAAAAATATGTATGTATTTGAGAAACATAAACCAGTTATATTTTTTCTTACTAAAACCTGAGATTGATGTTAGGAGTCCATTATTAGAACTTAACAGTGCGCGGTTTCCACACTGATTCTATAGAGAGTGACAGGAACAAAGGATCTTTAATCCAACTTAACCTCTGAATGTTTCAGAGATGAAGGGCTGCCATAGGTACAACATAGAGTAGCGTGAAATGTAGGTAAGTACAAATATACCTAACCAATATGTACTGATAACCCTTAAATTCTCAGGGGATGCATCCACAGATATCCTAAATTGTGAAAGTTTTCTCGTTTAAAAGAAGTCCCTTCGTGTCAAATAAGAATAAATTTTAGGTATAGATATGTAACCTTTCTTGCCTTGTACTTATTTATGCTACACGTCCTTATTGTATGCATTATTTAAGCCTGAAATATTCATGCTTTCTTGAAAAGTAGAACTTTTCTATAACTGTCTGTTTCTTTATAACGATATCCTCTGTAATATGTCATTATCATAGTTATGAAAAAGTTGTACCTATTGTTATCGGTTCTATATAAATTTACAATAAAATTTGGAGGTGTATGTGGAGAAAAGGGCTGGAAATAGAGAAAGGGATGTCGAAGATTTAATTTAATTCTATTAAATTATCTAAACAAATATAGGTTTCATACATTATATATTATTATGTATCTACATACATACACACATATACATATGAAGATGCAGACGATACAAAACACATAAATTCAAAACAAACATTCAAAATCTTTGATTAGACCGAACATAACCGTACTTAGATTAACATTCTCCCTAAATTTATCCGATCTGCTTTTAATATTGATGAATATTTTCTCCTTTAGTTGTTATGTACTTGATGTGTGGTACTTTACATAAGCTGGAAATTATTGGGAACATTTGAACATACAAGTACACTTATGAATAAATACCTCCTGGCCCGCCTACGTATTCGACGCTCGTAGCAAACGTGGCTTGTGTGCTACGATTAGCATCTAAATATTTACAGTCCGTGTTGCCGATAGGCTGGGCTGGCTTTATTTATCTGTTTCCATCGAAAGCTTGCTCTAGAATTGAATTTAAGGACTGTTAGGTGACTAAATTTAGTTGTATTTAATACTCTCAGTTTATTTAGGTGTAGTTCTCGTAGGCCGACTGCTGTCGATTACAAACGACCAACAGAGCTCGGCAACTATCCAGTCGACAGGTGAATGGATAAATGCTAATAAGAAAATTTTATGCGTGACCCCGTGCCTATGAAGATACGTTAAGTCGTCGGTTCGTTGTAGTTCTCGGTTAGGTATTATATAGTTATAATAGGTACTTATGGGGGAAGAAATTTCAAAAGTCGGGATAACCAATGACGCTTTCACTTATCCGCACTAGAGAAGCATTGTTGTGTATATCTATCCTCCAAGATCTCTAAACTACGAGTACATTAATTCTCAAGTAAAGTTACTCTATCACTAATTACTACTAAGTATTACATCATTGTTTATAATAAATAAGCCAAGCCTACATAAAAATAGTCATGTGCCCTAAAAATTAAAGTGAAACAAACATTACGTACAAAGTAATGAGCACTAAAATATTTTATTTAAAATATTCGAAACCCCTTACTTTAACGTATGTTTAGACCTACACTACCCTACCCTGTGACACGTAAGTTGGCGTGCCTTCAGCACATATTATTAAAGAGATTATTGCTATACACTCCTACATTAACAATGCTTAGCGTCAATACTTATGTCTTGGGTAATAACTAACATAATATTTTTTGTGCTCATATTGGATACATTAGGGACGGTGTTTTCAAACTAAACAAAGTGTTTAATAACAAGACATTTTACTACACAACAGTTACATAATATACGTAGATACAGATATTATATAATAGGTAATTATTAAAAACATTGGCTTCCACACATGAATGGCCTACTACTGAGCACGGGTCTCCTCATAACTCTGGAGGCCTAGACGAGGATTAATTAATGACACTGATAACGAATAATATAAGATTACTAGTAAAAAATAGGCAAAGCAGTATTCTAAACTAATCGAATTGAACGGCGACAGAAAATATCTGTTCTCCTTAATCTGATTTACATTTGAAATGAAACTGATTCACGTTAGTGAAGAAAACTAAATTATTTACTGCGGGTGAAAAATTAATGTTACCTGTCTCACTCGACTTCGGCGAAGCTAAAAGGAGGTTTATGATTTTAGTCTGCATGCATAGAATATGTTTGTGTTTCCGCAGAACTTTCAAGCTTTCATATCATACTTCGACAAATGAGATATCATAACTAGCTTTTCTCTGTGTACTGTGATCAGGAGCGACTTGATCTCGGAAGACAGACTTGTTTTTCTGTTCTGTAGACTTGATCGTCCGCTGGTTATACGCTTTGTGGTAGTGATACGGCAAACTAATTTCATAATTGGTATATGACGCCTTTAAGAGAATAAAAATAATACTTATTTTAAATGAAGCCGTGTTGGGTAATAAATTAAGGGGATTAAATTAACATAAATAATAGAGTGCGTTTTTACATAATCGGGGTTTAAGTGTTAAACTTACCTATTATTTTTTTAGTATACATACTATCTTAATATTAGATACATAGTAAGACTTAACTAGTTAAAGCTAAAAGCACGTTCAAGCAACAGAATCAAGAGGCGCTTCCAATCTTCTACAAAATTAGCTCGACGAGCTTACCGGTGATACTAACTAGTCGTAATTAGCTCCGCTGATTTCTGTTGGTTGTATTGAGAATATATTAACTAATTTTGATCACCGTCAAGATGTTTTCGCTAACCTTGATACCGTAGTGGACTTTAATCTACCTATCTTGTTTATATTAAGGTAAAACCCTGATAGTTTCCCCACTTTTTGAGAAAATGAAATTGTTAAAAAATTTATAATATAATGCTTTCCTCGAGTGAGTTTAAAAGACTTCGGTATGGAATTAATTTACATGTACGGAAAAAGTATTTTACTAGTACTTTACTAGTACTTTACTAGTACTTTACTAGTACTTGTTCAATAAATACGCGTAGGACCTGTTATAACATCAAAACATAGCTCCCCTCATACATTTGAAAAAGATGACAAAAGTGTATTATCTAGATAGATCTTATACAAGCAACGTGAGATCACATCATGCTTTCTCTTTAAACCCTGAAGTAAATGATCATAAGCGCGACACTATTTTTAACAGACTTCAAAAAAGAAGGTTACATTTTTGACGACAATATTTTTTTATGTACATACTATGTCCGACCAACACCGAACCGATATTGAATATTTTTATTTATTTGGAAGATCGTACTTCCGAGGTGACGCCACTGCCATCAAGTCAGGATCTGATAATGGAATCTAGGAAAATCGAGGGAAACCATAAAGTTCTTTTAAGTCGGATTTTTGTTGTGTTAAATTATTACCTTTTCTTATTTTTACAAACCGGCCAAATAGGCCAATGAAATAAACAACACAATTACATTTGTTACCTGAAAAATAGTAACTAAAACTGCCCTCGCTTCGGTTCGAAGAAACGTTAGGGCTTTATTTCAGTTGACATATTTTTTTGAAAACTGATTGAAATAAAACAAGCACTAAATATTACCCCAAGCTTACTGAAACACGTTATTGCAAACCGTATCCAAACAAACAACTCTCCCAGAATAGAGAAGCATGGAAGACCTTAGTCGACAAAACCACTTGTGATGACCACGACCCTCAGTCATGAGGAAACGACGAAGAAGAAGAAGAAGCTTACCACAATACATTAGACCGCACCTAAATCTGGTAAGCCGTTTCTGGGATTACCGCGCACAAAACCACAGACAAACAGACAAAAATTCTAAAAATCATTGTTTTGGTTTGTATAACGATAATGAAGGCCCCCAATAAAAGTTTTTAATAAATATCTTCCATGTACAGACATAGATCAGTTCTGTCAAGATTGCCACGGTGCGACTGCACGATTAACTATAAACTACCATGCACTCCTTGGATATTTGAATTATAAGAATCACACAAACGAAACCACAAAGTATTGCGCCGGTGCTTAAAGCATAAAATATTCATATCAATTCGCCCTCTTACAAATAAACTAGAATGGACTGGTTACTATCAGAATTTTTATTTAGTAATCAATTGTACCTTTTAATGACCGTCGTGTACTACCAACATAGACCTATGTATATCGACAGGCAATTATCAAAATTGTCATGGACATGAAACATGTACCGAATAATACCGTCAAACCATGTATACAATAATTGGTACCTAAGTAGGTACCAGAAACGTCATCATCATCATCATCATCATCACAACCCATAACTGTCCCACTGCTGGGCACGGGTCTCCTCTCACAGTGTGAGGGGTATAGGCCATAGTCATAGACGCTGGCCAAGTGCGGATTGGTGGACTTCACACACCTTTGAGAACTTTATGGAGAACTCTCAGGTGTGCAGGTTTCCTCACGATGTTTTCCTTCACCGAAGCAAGTGATAATTAAATATTAATACGCACATAATTTTGAAAATTAATGGTGCGTGCGGGGTTTGAACCCGGACCCCCCGGTTCGGCAGTCCAACGTTCAACCACACGGCTATAACTGCTTACACCAGAAACGTACATTATTTCATTTTAACCTGACCTCGCTTCGCTAAGATACGAATACATAATTATGTATGATTCTTCGCTACCATCGCATATTGTAGGTATATACATTATAGCTCAGACATAAGTTTTAGAAATAGAGGTAAAAAACTATATTAAGGTAATATAATAACGCAATGTTTGAATGATTTTGGTATGTGCGTTTGTCCCCGCTTATCTCAGAAACGACTTAACTGATTTATACTATGTAGTTTTATTATAGTATGTTTCTGTATTGAATGAAATAACATTTAATATTTATTTAAATTGTTTCATAAATAAAAAAGGTTCGTCTAAGCATATTTTCAAATAAGGCATGTTTACAACTTTACAAGTACATAAATAAATATTTGATAATACATAATTATAAGCTATAAGCTTAGGCGACGGCGGAGTTACCATTCACCATTTCATTTCTTTCAACCTTGATCAACGTGTATAGCTGTTGTGTTGTTCGGCCAAGTCATTCATAAAAATTGTGTTTTTTACAATACATAATTATATCTGTTATCGACCATGTTAGTTACATACCAAGATTATTTTCCTTTCAAACCATGCTTACCATTTAAATGAATAACTAAATTTATATTGCTAATCGAAATGGTAAAGCCAGATCTTACGCAGTTAAGAAGTTTAAAGTAATTTAGATAAACGGAGTAATTTTCCTCGAGAGCGTCTCAGACTCATTCAGAATGACATTCAATGACCTGGAATTAATAAATGATTATACATTAAAGTAAATTATTAGGTATATGCCCTAGGTTATCAATAACCATAAAAAATTACATTTGAGGTTAGCCAATTTTGATACAAATAAATAAAAAATAAGTTATATTGTAGATAGGTACTAATCTATATAGTATATAAAAATTAATCCCTATTTCCCTTGGTCACGGCATCACGCGTGAACGGCTGGACTGATTTCGATAATTATTTTTTTGGTGTATTTGTTATTGTCAGGAGAAGGTTCTTATGAAAGAAAAAAATTAAGAAAATTGCGCGGAAAATTAGAAAATTTAAGAATATATACCCACCATATTGAATTTACTAATGTAACCTTAGCTCTTTTGACAAAATATACACTTTTTTAATGTAACCTTACGGCGTTTGACATACCATTGACAGAATGCGTGCTGCAAATACTTATTCGAATTCAATATTCATAGTTAAGGCAGGAAAGCTTCTGTCGGGTCAGATTGTTTATTATAGTTATTACTAGCAATTTGATTCAAGAATGAGTTAAACCCCTTACATCCTGAAATACCAAATTTTGCGTAATAATTTTCTATAATGTACCTGAACCCAGCCGATTTCTCAGTATAACTTAAACAGAACAACTAGGTACTGTTATTTTTAAAGGCGGGTTTAGGTTTTCAAAGGCGGAATATCCGACAAAGACAAATTCAATTTATTATTAATATACCTAAATGTTCCACTTTTGATACTCTAAAATCACGGTTTACCGCGAGGACTGAATTGCGAAGTGAGGAGTCAATTCAACTAGGTAAATTCAATTATTTGTTTAACGTGGTAACTTAATTAGGCTAATAAAATTGTTTTATCTTTTTTCTTCCTTCGATACTTTTCTCTCACTCTCTCTGTTTATCTCTCCAAAATGGTTCATACACATACGACACTAATTTTAATTCTGTCTCTAAAAATAACCGCCCACCCACTCATGCTCCGTACATTATGCCGAGTCCCCGTGCCGTGAGTGGTGTGTCTTTTGCACACAATTAATTATAATATATTACCCGAGACCCGAGAGCAAATATTTATTTGTCGTATACAGCTGACCCGGCCAGCAATCCTTACCTGAACATTTGTCATTACTGACTATGCCATAACATCCTTAACTAAGATCTATAGGTATCTACACATAATAAATCTGAAACTGATCTGTCTCTACATGGAAGATATAATGAAAAAACTATTCCTGGAGCCCTTATTATCTCAGCAGTACCCAAAACAATGATTTTATGAATTTTTTGAAGTGAATACTTCTATCGTTGTGATTTGGAATTCGATGAAACGGAAATGACGCGCAAATGAAATGAAACGTCAACGTCAGACACATTTTAACGTGGGAGAAAATGAGATAGGAAGCAAGATGGCGGCTTACGTAAGCAAAGCAAAACATAAATATTTGGACTGACAGTATTCGTTTTTTTTAAGGATTCACTTCTAGCATGTGTAAATTGCACGCATGTTGGTTTTTTTTGTTTGTCTGTTTATCTGTCTGTCGGTGGTTTTGTACGCGCTAATCTCCGTTACGGCTTATCTGATTTGGGTACGGTTTGGTTTTCCGAATGTGGGTACTAAAGGACATGTTTCCCGAAGCGAAGCGACGGCAGGCTTACTAGTATAGAATAAATTAAACGAGATGCGGAACTTTTAGGCCAGTCCGAACTTTCATCTATTTTCCGGCTATTTAGAGAGGAATGACGAAAATTCTAATTACTTCGCCGCTAATTTATTATTCTTATCACATTGTTGAGGATACCTCTCGAACAAATTGTCTGATTTTGATATTTCTTAGTCTCTATTCTACTAAATAAGTAAATATTAGCTCGTTACAGAGAAATTACAAGAAAAGTGTTTATATTTTTTAACATTTCGTAAAATGGTCTAATTAATCATTTATTCACCACACTAGTTATTGTTTCGGAACGCGACACCTAGGTCTCTACCTTTCGAAAGAATTGCTTTTTAGACGGGATTCTCTAAATTGACATACATAGGTGGGTATATATTTATATTTTTGTCAATCGATTGAACTAAAATCCCCTAAGCTTACTAGTAGCCAAGTACACAGACAATCAGCCAAAGTAGACAAAAATTTAAAAAATCATTGTTATGTGTAATATTAAATACTCCAAAAATTGTTTTTTTTTTCAAATATTTCTGTAGACATCTATTAGTTACAATTTTGTATAATATGTAGGTATCTTATAATTTATGTAACGAATTTAAGTGCATGTTACATGTTACAGGTGGTAAGCTCCGAGCTCGCTCGTTCGTCATTCGCAATGAGCTCTTTTAGTATTTCGTATTTGCATGACAACATTGGCTTTCAGCACGAGTCATTTCCAGTAGTTTAGATCATAACGTATCGCATACATGAACGCACAAAGTCGAGCATTTGTTATTATAATCCTACACCGAATAACTTACTGAAACACATTTTTTAGCATGTACTTTTATTGCTATTTCGTGGTATGTTACTCAATTTCACCAAAACTGTCTTATTATAATATTTTCCGGGGGAGCCACGAGAAGAATGGAAACCGCGCTTAGAGCTCAATTTTGCTCCGATTAATTTAAGCCGTGTTTAAATTCGGGCGCGATAACAGCGCCATAGGGACACGAAACGTTAATAATCGACTAACAACTTCTTTCCGTTGAATACGATAACTGAGTCACGAACAGCAGCAGAGCTTTGAAGATATTTAAAAAGTCCTTGTTAGAAACCCAATTATATTTCACGTCTAACCAATAAATTAATTATTTATCTAAGTACTTAATAATTCTTTGTCGATAAAGTTTATGGTGTAAGTTTCTTCATCTATCCTTTAGCATTAGCCAAGTACCAAATACATTAAAACAGCTATGGATGCGTTACGTTCCTACATCAGTTGTACTGTTGCTACCACACCGATTTAATTTTTCTCGTAACTGCGAATGCAAAATTAAGACGGTATTTGACGTTTCGATTTTCGCGCGCTAATGACATACCTACGTTTTCTCTACTTATAATATCATTGCTTACTTCCTCAAGCCAAACAACTTAGTTGGTGGTGACCCTGCCTGCGAAGCAAGGGGTCTCGGGTTCGATTCCCGGCCGGGGCAGATGTTTGTTCTCGGGTCATGGGTGTTAGTGATGTGTAATTTGTGTTTTCCATGCCACCCGCAACGTATGAGTTTGTTAACGTGTATTTATTTATTAAACACGTAGTGTACCTTGATCAACGGACAAGGCCATGGCGAACGGTGATAAATAAATAACCAGGAGGGATCGGTCCCTCTAATCTTGTTAGAGATTGCTAGCGACTGTTCCTGCTTACTACCCGGTTTGACCCGAAGGTAATGAACACCAAACACTATGGTAGGGTACGTTTACCGCCCCTGCTCCCCACCGACACGATTGTCCTGTGTTTTGGTCGCATAGTCAAAGAGTCATACTACGGTGCCTAGTTGGTAGTGTTTTCATTAGTCTAGTTAGTAGTGACCATGCCCGTGCAGCGAGGGGTAACGGGTTCGGTTCAAACAGATACTTATGTGACAATGTGTTATTGATACATTTTATTTGTGTTGTACATGCTACCCACGACACAAGGAATCCTACTTGGGGGGTGTGAGGGCGTTTATTTATTTATTTCATGTAACACATGGAGAAAAACCTAACAGTACCTATCTATCTACTTTCTAATCAAATTATCTTTTACTGTGAAATTAGGACGCATACAAATAAAAACTAATTGCTTACATTCAGAATAAACAAATAATAAACCCGTGAAATCAGCGGCAGCGCTAAAGAGTACTCAGTATACAGTCAAAGACAATTGTGGTTTTAATTCGAGCACGTTATGAAAGGTTCGTCGCGAATCTCCAAATTCTATTTCGAGAATCTTTTGAAATTATTTCTTTTGCGCATTCAATTGTAACAATTTTAGTGAATATAATTTAATGTTAATAAGTAGATAATAAATATGGTGAATGAAAATGGTATTTATTATTCAGTCTAAATTTTATTTTATCACGACCCGCCCAAGAAATTGTGAGACGAAGAAATAATAAAAAGCAAGTTCCTATAGGCCTGATATGGTGCGGCTTACTTAATTTATGTGGTTGATAAGCAACCATACACTCTGAGTAAAGAAAAGTTTAACGTAACTGCAGGTCTAATTTACTAGTAGCAATGTTAATTTGCATTAAAACTCCGTGATATTTAGCGAAATTGCGTCAGAAACTGCCGGGGTTAAACTTGAATAATTTGTGAAAGACACATGTTCAGTTCTTACATTTGCTTCGTTAAGTAGGTCACCAGAATGAATTATTACCAACCACAGGAAAACGAGTGCAATAATACTCAGTGGAAGCCATTAATTTCACAAACACCATGAAGAAAATATACATTTATATAATAATTTATGATAATAAAACGTATGTACATGAAGAAAAATTAGACGTATGAGTATGACTTTTCAGTCTTTCCCTTACTTCACGGCTAATATAGAAAAGATTTTTTTCAAAACTGAGATTAATATTCATATTTCCTGGATATTCAAACTAAACCTTAACGAATACATACAGTGACTGGTCTAAAAAATTTACTTATTAACTTTCTTGCTGTAATTTTCTCAACGTTACTGGATGTTTAATACACCTTATATTTCAATAATATATTCTTTACATAAAAAAAATATTACAAAAATATTCTGGTAGGGGAGCCCGTGGTGCTAAATGGGGATTTACTCGAGCGTCACAGAGACCTATTGGGTTGCAAAGCTTAGATGATAAGAAGAAAAAAATGTTATATGATATATACCTTTTCATCGGTGGGGGAAGCGGCTATAGATTTTTAAATATGTAAAAAAAAACTGATGCATGGACATCCTCGAGCGCGTCAGATATTGATAGCATCAATGCCCTACGTATTTTTAATAATGTACGTATGTTAATCTGACCGTTTGCATGGTGGGGGTGGTTGTATGTAAGGGTTGAAAATGAAAAAAAAAAAATTTAATCGAGCGCGTCAGATTTTCTAAGGGAGTGTTAAGTGCACCAAAAATAAGCTCTCATTCACTAATCTGACGATTTCGATGGGACGCAAACTCGTGGCCATTCTCATAATATGCAAAAAAAATTCGCCATTTTGACATACTCAAGCGCGTCAGATTAAGATATATATGGTTCATCTTTATGTTCTAAACGTACTGTCTCATAATCTGACGATTATCTAGAGGGATTCGCCTAATCTGACAAAAAAACGGTTCACCCTAAAGGCCATCCCTGCAATTTCCCGCTAATTCCATTCCTGGGCGCTTAAAATTGTACTTATGACATTTATTTTGAGCTCGCGGAGTTCAAAGAAATAATATTTCTATGCATTTGAGCTCTCCCAGCTCAAAAGTCTGATAGAAGTTTCATAGAACACTATTTTTGGAATTTTCAAACCGCAATAACTTTTGAATGGATCAACCAATTTTCACGTGGTTGGCGGCATTCGACGCAGTTTTATCATCCTCATAAGTAATTTAAAAGTTTTAATTGATCGAACCAAAAATTTCGGAGTAATCCCGAAAAAACACTTTTTCGGGTTTCTTTCGTTCACGATATCTCTCGAACGAATCAACCGATTTTGACCAACTTGGTGGCGATCGACGTGGTTTTTCAAGCTCAAGGGCGGATTAGTTTTTGAAGTTGATCGATAAAGCCGTTTAACAGTTATTCCAAAGAAACCCCTTTCAAAAAATTTTTTGCTGGAATATGGTGATGGCGTCATGACAGCAGAAACTAGAGTGGGGACGGAGGGAGAGAGTAATAGATAGAGAAAGAGTGAGAGAGGAATAGAAACGCGGAGAAGGAAATATAGGCATCACGCAGCTGCACGCATTTAACTTTATCGACGATTTTTTTGTTGTTTCGGCTTGCGGAAATCGTCAGATTATATATTTTTCGTTATTCTTGAATTATTTCCTTCAAAATAAAAAAAAAATTACCTACGCTCGAGAATGTCAAGATGACGTTTTTTTTTTACAACTTTGCTGCCCTCCCCTTTCTTTACGTCACTCTCAAATTGTCAGATTAGTGGAATATACACTTTTTAGGAGGTAATTAACTCACCCTACCTTAATCTGACGCGCTCGAGAATGTCTGATGATCAATTTTTTTTTACTAATCTGATCCTGTATCCTTCACGGGCGGCCATATATATGGGGCTCATATTTGGTGGTGGTACTTAACCGGGTACAAGGTATCCCCCTGTATATTAATCTGCCGCGCTTCAGTAAATCCAGAAATCCCCTCTTGGGCTCCCCTACCATTCTCATTGACCTTATCCGGATTCTCTGACTAACCTGATGACCGCAGTAGGAGCGGGAGAAAATCGCTCCGTGAGTTCTTAGCCTAAAAGGATGAGTTGATCATCCCAGATCCTAACTCATAAAAAATGATGCTTCGAGAGACGTTTTATGACACTAAAATGCTATTCAAAGGACTTATTTGGTGTTAAAACCAACCGACCGTAGAATGAACTGCAGTAGATCTATAAAGTGAGTAAATGTCAAGCAATATAAAATTTCACTGTTTACTGAACTAATAAAGCTGTTTAACTGCTCGTCCCGTTTACACCTCGCCTGACCTACTTACCTGACATTTATCAACCCGACACGATATTTTATAATGCAACTAAAATTATAATTAAGTCCATGTCTTCTATAAGGCCATTAACAGTTAGTCAACAATTTTTAATTAATAAACAGTAGGTAAGTATATTTTAACATAAAACAACTTGATGTAAGTATAAAACAGCTTCTAATATATGTTAGCGTTATCTATCCAGAAACTAAAATTCCAATTTGAATTGGTTCTAATATACACATGATAACTAAATAAATGCTCACACCCTAACTAAAATTCCCTGTATTTAAGACAGAATACTCCTGCACAAATTAGTTATACCTACTCAAAGAACACATATTTTTCTGTCCCATAAATAACTCGAAAATGCATCCATATTGTGGGAATTATTATATCATTTATTACGAAGTTTTCCTCAAAACGACCAAGATCGCAGTCTATCTTTTCCAAAAAAAATTAAACTAAGCTTTAAAAATAATAAAAAGGGACCTAAAATACCCTTACGTTGCAGTGTTCCCTTCGCCCCTGACACTGTAAACAGCGAAGATTATGTACGTCGTCCCCTCTTCTCTTGCGAATATGAAAGACGGCAAAAACAGAAACGTACACTGACTGCGATATGTCTACCATGTGTATGTCGTAAATCTGTACTGCAAATCTCCTCAGGGAGAGCTACAACTGTTACACGTGTTGGTTTAACTTGTAACGAAACTTTGCTGACATTCCGCAGTTTCTCTAAGACCAGATTATTTACAATGTGTGTAAGTTACTTTACTGAAGGTGTAAAGAGGAAAAGTTTAATTAATTATCCTTAATATTTATTTTTTTATTTATTTAAATTTTATGTTAGACGGGTTTGATGTCCGTGAAGAGGCAAAACATTATTTTCCAATTGCGTCCTTAAATATGTTATATGAAATGTATTTAACGCAGCTTAAAATTAATGATCATTGTCTAAAATATAATATTACTTATATCCGTCATCTGTATTCTATAGCCATCTTGGTTATCTCATAAAATGTTCAACTTAATGATTCACAGCAATAATTTGCTAACGCTGTAATTTAATTTTGCTGCAGTGGACTACGCAAACACGATCAAAAATAGCCAAATTCGCTGTTTTTTTGCATAACAAATATTTAAGAATTATTCGATGTAAATCGACACACTGTGCGTCATTTTCCAATATTTAAAGTAAACATGTAAACGATAATTAAGTGATTAACATTTAATCCGTTGCACGTGGTATTCACGCCATTATCGTACGCCAAATTGTAAGAGACAAAACCCGAATCCCCTTAGGAGACTGGAGAACATTTCATCAAACCGTAAAATGTACTACGAACAATGAAACTGATTTACCTACACAAATCAACCTCTGTTCCTCTGTCTATTGTTACGTTCTAACGATAAAATTATATGAAGGTAACATGAATAGGTAAATTTTTATTCACGGAAAGTTATTTTAGATATAAAAATGTAAGTATTCAAATAATATTTTTAGTATCACAATTTAAAAAATACAAAGTTATTTCTATTCCCACACAAATTTACCCGTGCCTACATATTTTTATACAATTTAATTAAATAGTTAAAGACGGATAAATACAAAAGAAATAGAGTACAGCAGCGGAAAATATCCTTTCCCCAATCAGAGGGTGAGGGTGAGAGGGTGTTGGATGCACTGAAACTGCCACAAAAGATCCAAAACTAAGAGATGAAGAAGGAGAGAGATTCCTTTCTCTTTCTTTTCCTTACAAAATACTTAGAAACGCTATCTCATTAATTTAAGTAAAGAAAGTTTATAGCTAGTTTGAAGAAAATCTACGATGTTTAAAATATTCATACAAACGTTCATCGCGTAGGTACTTAATGCACGGGAACTTCTATATTATTTGAGAGTAGAAGAAAAGTAACCTAAAATTTACAATAATATAGCCCCCACATCAGTGTGGGGGCTATTTATTGTAAAGTTTCATCAAAATTCATTCAGTACTTTTTGCGTGAAAGAATAACAAACAGACATCCATAAAACCCTCACAAACTTTTCGCATTTAGATGTAGGAAGTATTTACAGATTTACAGACAGTGACAGACAGTTACATTTTATTATGTATAATTATATATAGATAGCAACCAAATAAAGTAATGCTCTTAAATTATAAAACTACAGCTACTTACTATTTTTAAAGAGCATTAGCAAAGACGTTGTACGTGTTTTATAGGAGTTTTCTCTCGAGAGTAATGGCTGATCATTATGTCGTGTAGTCCTCTCTCGACGTCTCGACCGACCAACCTCAATATCAATCGCTCTCCCTTTGTTACTTCATAGTGCTTCACGTGAATTAGCTAACGAGGCTTCATAGCTTACAATCATTTTGACGGATCAGTAAAGAGATTAAATATTTTTATTTTAATATTATAAACAGACACTTCAATATTATTTATTTTTATAGATTGGTACGTGTCCATAGTATTCCATAGCCCTTTCACCAGTCCCTCGTAATTTCACCTCAATATCCCATTTACCCTGTAGTTTCCTGTTTTAAAATAGTTACTGTGGCCTCTACGTGTTGGCCCTGTGTCCCCACACAAGCCTTCCAAATGACACTTTAAGTTTAGAGATAGATACATAGTAATAATTACGAGTAGCATTACAATTACCATTCAAAAGGGTAAGCTTGCCGTTTTTATAATAAACAAGAGTTGACAATTTTAAGTAACATTAAATCATGTAAAGAACGTTTAAATGTAATTAGGGTACCTCAAATAAATCGGAGCAAACTGAAATTCTCGTGCCTTTCGTACATTTCGGAGGGATTTGGCTAATCCGACATTAGGAAGCGATCCGTCAAACGGGAAAATCGGAGGCATATTTATATTGTAAACATTTACGCAACTTTTACTAAAATAATACCAGCATTTTGTAACGTACAATTTGAAATCTTTTTATTAGAATTATGCATATTTCGCATCAATACGAAAATGGCTAAGCAACTTTATTAAGACACAAAGAAGTCAAAAAAAATATTTTTTATCATGGATTTAGTTATCAAAAGAAACGCTTTTTTAAGCGAATATTATCAACGCAATAATGGACAAATTTCTTTTTTCAAGTAGAAAATAAACGATATCGGTATACGACCAGATATGCCACTTGATGGAAAGTCAATGGTAACATTCGATGGCAGAAGGCGACTCGACGATACTCGTTCGTTAAGTTGCTATATTATTTGCACAATGTTTAGCACTAAAATAGCAATAATAAGCAACTTTACGCACACCTATCGTAATGTACTATTAATATAGGTATGTATCTAAAGTCGTAAAATACATATTGGAAATATAGTATATTATGCTCTTGAACAATTTTATCGTTACAACATAACTTTTTAGTTGAATTCAGTATAATAAAAAAATAGCTACCTACTATAACTAAATCTGAAAAATAAAAAATTGTGTGTTGCCCCTAAAATACGATATTTTTTGTAAATATACGTCAAGCGCCGTCACCCATGGACATTATCAAAACCAAAATATTATCTATTGAATCATAATCCAGTTACGAGATTACTTCAACAATAACATAATTCCACTGTGAGCCGTATAGCATCGCGAGGCTGTAAAATAATAATAACTCGAGGTATAACTTCCTTTTGCACACAATCAAATATTTACTTGTTAGACGTACTAGAAATAAGATTTACTTTTAAGACACTTTATGTAGGTACCTACAAGTTAAGTTGTGTGTTTTATTCACATTTTTTGTGTTGAATCTTCAGCACTCACAATGCGTCATTAAAATTTCATTCTTTTCATGTTATTTTAATATTTCATCTTTCTTATTGATATTTTTATATCGAACAAAGAAACCTGTAAAGCAACATTTTATTCAGTTTCCGAAAAAAATACATTTTCAATAGGTAATAATTACAAACCATCGTACGTACGTACCGCTCTGATAACCGAAATAGATTGCTCCTTGCTTCATAAATAATTAACTTTATGGTTGCCATACCCTTCCTACTAAACACGTAGCGATGGTTGTCGATAACTAATGGATAGCTTCAATTTTAGTTCAGTTTTATCGTAATTAGTTATAAGTCTAGTTGTGACTTCGTGACTCGCCTGAAAACAAAGATGGTGGCTTACATAATATGTCTGTCTGTCTTTTGTTTATAAGGTTCATAGCTGAGTTAGTAGTGACCCGACCTGCAAGGGTCCTGGGTTCGATTCCGGGGTAGGGCAAATATTTATGTCGCAGATAATTGTTTGTTCAGGGGTCGTGGATTTTAGGGATGTCTTCTTTGTGTTGTCCATAAAATCTATGGTCTAAATCAATAATAATCTAAAAATTTAGGGTCTAGAGGCCAAGCCATCGTTGTCTGTAGTTTTCGTCAGATAAACTTTGTTGGAGACTTTCAGGCGACATGAGAATTTCTGACAATACGCACTAAGTCAACGCGGAAGTGCGGTTGCCTGCTAGGTAATAGGTTGAACTTGAATTCGGTATAGAAATTGACTTGTCTGGAATTATTAATTAATACTTACAAACAAAAAAAAACCAAAACTTCAAAATTAAACTACTTTCTGAACATTGTATTAAATTTATAAAGAAATTATAATCTGTTAAACTTTTAATATTATGAACTGAATATTTTCAAGTGCTGCTGCTTCTTTACGGTTAAAAAAATACTTTCGAATAACGACAAATAGACATTGCTTTTGTATATGACGTACAAAAGCGCTGTATACTTCAGAAAGTTAGTAGAAAACTTAAAATAAGATTCGTAAAATTGTCTTAGACCCTACATTTCGAACGGCGAAAATATAAGGGGCCGACCGCGACGGTTCGAAGGTGCTCCATTTTAACGAGTGCCACTTAAAGGAAGCAAAGAAATGCTGCCTCATGCCCTCTGTTTCAAATGGAGTCAAGGATCCAATGCGCACATAACTGTATGTATTAGGTAGAAACATATATAACATGTTTGGAACTTTTACTCCCGTAAGGGTTACGGTCCTTAATCGGAACCCTTCATGCGTCTCTAATTTTTAACTTAAGTATTTACGTGTACGCTTGCTTCGGTGAAGTGAAGCATCGTGAGTAAACATGAATGCCTATCTAAGCATTTTCTATGATAAGTGTTTTCGAAATGAATGAAGTCTGCTAATAGATATTATTTTGTAATTCCGTGCATCTAATCAAAAGCGGATCCTAAGGAACAGGCGCATGTCCTTGTGTCAAAAGTAATATTAATATATAGCGGATTTTATACATACCTATTAATAGTAGTTTCGAAAGAGTTTAGAAGGACATAAGAATGAAAACTATGAATATGAAAATGTAGGTTATTATTAGAGGAACATACCTAATTAATTTTTTACAGAACTTATCGTAATACCTATTTTGATATGTTTCTGCTTAGTACGAAGATCTTCACTCATACCTAATATCTATAACGTGATCTGATTGTAATCCTATAAACACAGAGAGGTAGCGCAAAAACGAATAAACATTTATCGGTCCGTTGGCCTATTATTTCATTTATTACAAGTCGACGGGGTGTCTCAATATCAATTTGTAGAGGTATGTACCTAAAAATACACGACGTACAAACATGGGCCACGGCCAAAGTCCAGTTGGTAATTGGTTTTTGATTTGATCCATACCTATGTGTTGTTATTGTTATTGTTAAATTGAGTTATTTAAACGTTTAAAGTTATATTATGACATAGTTCAACTACCTACTAGCTTTGGCCGCAAGTCAACGCAGTGGAAGTTTGATCGTAGGTAGGTATTCGTTTTTAAACGAAATTCGTTGGAAATGACTCACATTTTTTAAATTATATGAATTTAGTGTATAAAAGTAGCATTATTATAATTTATTAACTTAGTAACAGATTTCTTTTTATCATTTTACGCTAAGTAGGTACTACTTACACTTCATACACAGGAGGAAACACCGACGCGGGCAAGCTATTAGAGTTCGCACTATATATATTTATAATTGTACTATACCTAAATTCAATGACACTATATACATTTTTTACTTATAATGTCATTGCCTAAATAAGAAAGATTTCAATTTATTGCAATAGTTGCACAAATGCTAACAAAACACTAATTACCAACTTTTTGACAAAGGGTCACTTTAAAATAACATGGCCGTAAACATTTTCTTTAATAAAATCTATTTATAACACAAATTGAATAAAAAATAGCTTTCTGCACTTCCCTGTGAAAGCACGATAAACATACACTTAATAGATTTAAAAGTCTAAAATAAGCCGTAATAAAAAAAATAATGCTTTGTACCTAAAATATCTGTATTAAAAAGCTTTGGAAGACTTCTGGGTTTCCGGGTTTAACCAGATAGTACTTACACGGGACGGTGCAGTGACCGAAAGGCTGGAAGACTAATTGTTACTGCTACCACACATTAACCTTCTCCGGTAACGTTCTACTGTGTATTGTACTGAATAAAAGCTAGCCGTGAGTTTTCTGTCCGTTTTTCCTGTATCTACCTGTTACCTATGTTACCTGCGTACAAGTACATAATTTTTTTCTTAACACATTTCTTGGGGGGTTTACTTGTTAACGTAAACTCGAAATGCGTTAAAAATAAAAAGATACTGTAGTAGGTAGGTACTAGGTAGGCTTTAGACTTCACACAGTTGAAAACAATAGCTTTCGTAAAGTTTTCTTAGATTTTCACTATGATATACGATCAAAAGACTGTGAAAGAATTTCTGTTTACCATACTTGAGTAATTCAAATAGCATGATACGAACGTAAGATACTTATCCACATAAAAGATGGCATAGAAAAACTTTAATTTGTGTAGACTCATTTCAAAATATAGGTCAAGTACCTCTGGTTTATTATGGTTGTGTGCACTTCTTATTTACATGTGTGTGTACAGTGATGTGAGTGCGTATGAATTGCTCTGAAATAAGATTATTGTAGAAGATTTATTGATTATACGAAAACGCTAGAAAACCTGGAATATCACTAAGTTAATGTTTAAATCAATTCTTTATTAAATATTCTGTGAAATCAAATCTTAAATTGAATATGAATATAATTCAAATTGAAAGCAACACAAGGCATTAATGTATCTATTAACCTCTGTTATTTTCTCACAATCTGGAGGATAAACGCCTTATACATTGGGCAGTTAGGGACTAAACCGAAATAGTGTCATTCTCTACACTATTTTCTTATAAGTTAATAGACGATTTAATTAACACGCAGACGGGCCACGGGGTAGTTGTTTAAGTACGTCCCCGTTCGGATGATTCAGGTTCTAGTATTACTTAGATTAAAAAAATTCTATATGTATGGTTTGCAACGTCTTCATTACGCTCTTATATTTAATAGTTAATTGGTCACGATTTAAATATATTTTTATGACTATTTATTTATGACTGACCTGTAAATGTTTTATTTAGTGTAATCTTACATAGCCTATAACCAGCGGACGATCAAGAGATTAAGTCGCTTCTAATGATATCTCATTTGCCGAATGTTAAGTTGTAAAAGTTCTGTGGGAACAGATGACATCCATTTCACACATGGATACGGGTTAAAATCGTAACCCCACTTTTGGATTCGCTGTAATCAGATAAAAACTAAATAATACCAAAAGCAGAGAATCATAAATTACGATGGGACTACGATTACACAGAATTTTATTAAAAAACTCTTGCAAATCGCAAAACTAATTACAAACCACAAAACTTTATTAGTAAATAAATGTAAAATAATATTTATTTATTCCTTAATAATATTCACGAGAATCTTAATTCAGTGAAATAATATTTGATCTGTTTTCCTTGACAAAACATTTGTAAGTCGGGAGGGTAAGAAAAGGGTTTTTTCTATGGCAGGGAGGGACATCCTTTTACTGTTCTCCAGGGCATTACTTCGTGTAGCCAACCAACTCTCTTTGTTTTTCTTTTGCGTTACTTTTAAAAGATATAGGTAAAGCGATTCTATGCTTCTCTTATTAAAAGTCGTATGATTAATTAAAAGAAGGAAAAAGAAGTATATTAGCCATGTTAAACATTTTTTATTACTGAAACAGCCGTTTCAAGGAATTTTATTGTAATTATACGCTGTCCATAAGAAATAACTGTGCAACTTGTACCATTACGGGAACACCTAAAGTGAAAATCGGGAAGCTGGAGAAACACTGAAATCTAAATTATAAATGAGCCTCGCAAATGGGTCGAGTCGATGTGTACACACGTTGGAGAGGATATTTGAAACATCCAGGTACATTGGAGGTGTATACATACGTTGATTCTAACATTGCACGCAGCTTTGGATGCATAGAAATGCATATCGGTGTCCTCGTTTTTACGTTCCTTCTATTTAAATTACATGTAAAAATAATATTATTACCACCACCTACAAAACCTTGACACACCATTTTCAAGTAACACGCTGCAATCATTTTATAGATATTATTTTGTGATACTTACTTATTAAAAATAATAATTTTGATATCAATATAAAAATGTATGTTACTATACGGCAATTTTCTCTTACTTAGGTACAGGAAACACTAATTACCAACTAAGTATTACCCTCGAAATACCTTTATGTGTACTCACATTTATTGTACAAACGCGATGCCAAGAATTTCAGCAACATTTTTTGTGTAACAAAACCGCGATTTTGAAAGGTTGACATTAACACGACTAATAAAAAGTTATGCATATGCATGTATATAACATGCAAAATGCGTAATTCTAATGGAATTTCTTCAAAAATACAAAACTGTTTTATTATGTTACATATGGTAAACATCTGTATTAACAAACCTAAACTTTTGGCGGTTCATTGAATCCAAAGCTAAGGCTGCTGCAAGGAAACTTGGGATCCTTGCAAAGGTGCGGCGGTACTCCACACCGGGCCAACTCTTAACTTTGTATAAGGCTCAGGTTCGGCCTTGTGGAATACTGTTCTCACATTTGGGGAGGTGCAGCCAAATGTCATCTTTCTGCTTTACAAAGTTGCGAGGATGACAAAAGGGGTTTTTTAACTTTTTTATGGCAGGGACACGCTTTTACTGTTCTCCAGGACATTACTTTGCGTAGCCTACCAACTCTTTGTTTTTCTTTAGCTTTACATTTAAAAAATATGGTTGTGTGTGAAGTGCATGCTATGCAACGATTATGGCTAGCACAACAACCATTAGTAGAGTACAGATGTGTTCAGTGGGGGCTTGCAGGCAGTGGGGTGCCATATTTTTATTTCTATCGATCTTATTGTTTGTGATTATCGTAAAATAATAGTTGAAGTTATGTTTGCCTAATCGTTTTTAAATAAAAGGTCGATTTTAACTGATTCGTGTATGATTTTGCTTAGGTGCCGAGGAATACCCGCCCTTAGCCTACATGCGTTGGAGAGAATATTTGAAACATCCAGGTAAATTGGAGGAGTATACGTTGATTCTAAAATTGCACTTAGCTTTGGCTGTATGTAAATGCATATTGGTATCGGTGTCCTCGTTTTTACGTTCCTTCTATTTAAACGACGTTTTTATGATTTAAATTAAATTTTAAAACCTTGAAACACCATTTTCAAGAAGCCTGGTGCAAACATTTTCAGATTATTTGTATATATATAGATTATTGTATATTACATTTCGTTATAATTATCTATATAATATAAAACTCTTGCGTTACTGAGTGACTGACAGACAACGCACAGCCGAAATACTGAACACAAGAAGCTGAAATTTGACATGTAGGTATGTAGGTATTCGTTGGGGAGTGTAGGGGAGCACTAAGAGAGGATTTTTGGAAATTCCCCCCCTGAGGGGGTACTTGATCTTTTAATTTATAATGCTTATTAATGAATATTAACCTTAATTAATCTTTTCGCTTAAAAAAGTCCTTTTTGATTTGTACTCGTAAGTTTGAGTGACTACATAATAGTTTAGATATCGCTAATTAGTACTATAACAAACAGTTTACTTATTATGGATATTATATTATTAAACGTATTCTTTAATGTAGGGAATTGGTGTTTTAAAATTTGTCTCATGTTTGTCCCCAAGCCATAGTCCCCAAGACCATGATCCAAATAAACAATCCGCAGCTTCCTCTAATCGCCTACAATCGTCTAATCTATTGAATAAAAATAAAACACATCGCCAAGATCATAACACCTAGTATATTTAGCAAAAATTATTCTATTGTTTCCGCTGTCGGTTTCGGACCTCGACTCGTGAATCACCGGGGATGTCATACATTATACATAATCCGCACACCGGCCACGTACGGCACATCTCTTTGGCACGCGTATTGTATAACTATAGGATGCGATTTTTCTCGGTTTTTGAAATACAAGTGTAGCAAACCGCATTGCTATTCTTTAATTTACAATGCCACGTTATTCCCTGGACACGGTCGTTTTACGACCCTACGACTTCCCTTCTGTGTCCAAATGACCAGCTTGTCGTAACATAAACGAATTCCAAATGGTCACTTCAAATATATTGTTTAATCTGTTTTTCTTTGTTACACTTTTCTCAAACACCTGTGTAAACTTCACCAGAAATAGATCCACCCTGAAACCCAATAACAACATGTCATGAGTGTCCCATGACATAACCTGAGGGTAAACCTTTTTCGCCACTGATTTATTATACATTGTGTATAATACTGTGTCATTGACTTATTATTACTAGTCATTGTAAATTGCGTTGACGACATTGACTTGTAATAAGTCAATGTTTGACGACGAAATAAATCCTTTGTTACTGAAATCATAATGCTATATCTAACATCTAGCACACTTTTCAATTCATTATCTTGGATCTGTAGTCTCTTTAGACTGTAGTCCAACAAATAGGCTCTGATGCTAAATTTGCAAACTACATGCTATAGAGACTACAGATCCACGATAATGAATTGAAAAGTGTGCAGACCAGACACAGATACGAGTACCATCGCCTTATAGAAGGTACTTCACACCCCTACACACCTGAGCTGCTCATCAAACATCTTATTTTATACTACATGTAGATACAACGTGGTACCTAATGTTACTGATGTGTTTATCTGTTCGTTTGTTTCCACTAATGTCATGAACAGCTTAACTGGTCGAGTAGCAGATGAACGGGGGTGATCCATCCATCATAATTATCCAATCCATCCATCATATCATATCCAATCCATCATTATATCTCATCATCATTACTATCAAAAAAAACCTTACATCAACAAAAAACACAGAGGGCATTTTGATCACTTCTGCTAAAGAATTTTTTAATCCATAATACTTTGAATTTGTAGTATAACATTAGCCTTAATTTATGAAATCCATGGAGCCAGACGGTGCTATATTAGTGCCACAGTTTCGCGTGACAAGTAAGCAAATTTTTATGCCGTGGAAAATAACCCCTGCCATTTTAAATATTCTATTATAGCTTGATAGCATCTTTGACAAATACTTCGAATGAATGTGAAATTTTCAATCATTATCACTCCTTTCTAATCATTACCTAATGCGAGTTACTAGTTGTAAATCGACGTCGTTAGTTTTGAGGGCATTAACTTCAAAAAGTTAACAACTAGTGCCAGAGTGGCGTTAAGCTTGTAGACCAGTAAGTGCATTATTTTGGAAATTAAGATGTTAAGAAGGTAAGGTGAGGAGGATTCCTCATCCTCATCATATCCAGATGCAATTAGGTTTCCTCACATGATTTCTTCTTTCGCTTCTTTTATTGTTCTTTTAAAAATGCTGCGTAATGTATATTGCTTGGGTAGTAAATTTCTTTATGTTGCTCATGCACCTTCCCTCGTCTTATTTACTCTGTTCATCATTTCACATACTAAGCTTACTCGTGTCTGGACGAGATTGTAGAAATAAGTCCGCCTTTCAAACTTTATGTGTATATACGTATGCCCTACATTTATAATAATCTTATTGTTGTACTCTTTGTGTAGGTACAATAAAGATAAATAAAATAAAACAAATACAACGACGGTTACTAATGACGTCAAGAAGGCAAGACTTTTAATTACAGGTTGTATTCAGTAAATTATAAAGTGATGAGAACATTGATTGCCGGACGTTCTGTACCGTTACGTACCAAGTGAAAAGTTGCATAGCAGCGGTAAAGTCGTAAAGCGTGCAAATCATAAAACCTGTGGGAATGGTTTATGGCACGCGAGGAAGATACGAGGTTTTTCACGTAGTGCCGCCGTTTCGCTAGATTGCACATTATATTTCACCTCCATTTTGCTACACTCACGTGGAGCAAGCATTGACACTAAAATGTTGGCGGACTTAATGATATCCGGGACGTTGTGTCACCGGCTTCGATTAGCGAAACGTACCGTTTTACGTTCCTGAAATATACTCTACGTATGATCTACGTTATTCCTGTGCCATAATAATTCGATTAAATATTTAGATGGGATTCTTTTAAACGGACTGACCTTTTTACAGGCTTTTATTTAACTTGCAATGTTTGTGTTAGGATCTAATCTTAAACATAAATTAGAACTACTATCTTATATTTTACAGATCTGAAATATCGCATATTCCTTCAGTTCTGAATACAATCCAATTTTATAACAATTCTAAAAATTATTGATATGGTATCATTGCGTTATTAGTAGGTACCTAACCTACATATTTATAACATTTTTCAAATATCATCCAAGTACAGACATCGATCAGTTGCAGTTTTATACTTATTTATATTACACTAGTCCTTGCTCGCGGCTACGCCCGTTTATAAGTCGAAAGACTTGTCGTTTTAATACCGTTAAAATAGTCAAAATATCATCGGGATAATAACTATCCTATGTCCTTTCTAGGATCTCAAACTAATCGTATCTTATCGTATCGTATCTTAATTAAATTTCCAAAAATCCTTTCTTAGTGCTCAATCGCATCTCTGAAGGAACCTATATACCTACAAAGTTTCAAGTGAATCCATTAAGAAATTAAAAGTTTCTGTTTATTCTCCCCGACACTCCAGATCCAAGTTTCAGCTTCTTGAGGTCAGTAATTTCGGCTGTGCGTTGTCTGTCAGTCACTCAGTAACGCAAGAGTTTTATAGACATTAATTCTCTAGCCCAGCAGTGGGACAGTATTATAGACTATATAACATTTCACATTTTACATTAACTCCAATTAAGGAATAAAAACCAAAACAAACAAGTCCGAGCCACACGATAATCGTAAACCACGAAGTTACTTATTTAAAATGTGAAACCAAACTTGATGCTAACATCCGTGGAGAAGTCGTTAACCGTAACTTTTCACAAACAACTGTTATTTCTAAGTTACGTGAACGGGCTAAATGTTATTCTGGTGTAAACGGCTGTTTCATTGTGATACAAACACACCAGGTCAAGGCAATTGTGGAAAACTTGTGTTAGAACGTAAAAAATAAATATTACAATGCCCAAACGAGGAATGACGGTTTCTATTAAAAGGCGTGGAATATGTTCAATAAGTATGAAATAAAACCAATTTATTACTCATAGCAAACAGGAGATTGATAGAGAAAGAATTATGATAACAGTTTTGACGTGAAATTATCTTATAAATCGATGAACGCCGGCTGCACGCACGAAAAATTATGACATCACTGTCACCTTCCGCCTGAGCCGAGCGTGCAAGCGATAGAGAGGCAGGAACAACCTAAGCGTTCGGTTCTCTTAAATTTTTTCTTATGACGTTATCACGTAAAATTATCGTCCGTAAACCGACTTTACAAACAACCATTTTTTAAGTATATACTTTATTATTATTACATTAACGTAGAGAAACTGAAGCACAAGGTAAAATAACCTAAAAACTAAATAAACAATTATTTTAATTCGTAGCAGTCAAACGAACAGACGAGCCACCCGATGGTAGATCGTCTTCGTCACCCAGGGACGTCAGTAGCTCTTAAGACTTCACTGACCCGTTGCCGGACATAAAAAGGAAGAAAGAAAGAGAATAGATACTGGATTTCTAGCTCCCAGTCAAAACACGACAATTCGTGTGGTGACTGACACAGTCAAGGCGACACAACAACATGTTGCTGTTGTACTTTTTATGTAAAAAAGATTTTATTACATAAAAAGTAGCTATAGACCTCATGATAAGATTTCCTGTCTTGTTAGGCCCAGTCGCCTCTAACATCAAAATAAAAAAGGATAATCCTATTTTGCTGGTTTTTATATAGCTTTGCGTATAGATAAATACTCAAAACATCGTTATTGTCCTCAGTTGGTAGGTACTACTGAATTACCTAGTTTAACAGATCTGACATCATAACCATCTAATTTAAATATCAAATGAAATAGTCACTAATATTGCTCCCCATTCACTTTCCTCGAAATAGTAACATACTAATACGAAATACTAACGTTCTATGAAATCATAATATAAGAAAAACGCAAGACTTATGAGATAAACTACGTTTTGGTATAGCTGTCTAGTTTTGCGTGTGTGGTATGAAACAAAAATTAGTATGGACTAAATGTGGAATAAATGTAATAAATATAGATGCATTGACACAGTAACGGCAAATAATTGTTTTTCTTGTTATTCAAAAACGAAAAGGCTTTTATATAAAAGTACGAGTAACGTACGAAAAACAAAAGTTCAACGCGATTTCAAAATGACTCAGCGAATAAAATTTGATATTGGAGTTTTTGAATGGAATTAAGGTAGCAAACGAGAATGCAGCACCACCTTTCCGCGGTTAGTAATAGTCCAGGGTAGTAATTGCTGGTAAAAGTTTAACTCTTCTTCGGTCACAGGTGTGTTGCTACCCTTGAGGACTGGGATAGTCGCCTGTAAAAAAAGTATAACCGGATCCATACCTTTCTAACCGGAACACAATTGCTGTTAAAACAATTATTACACGGTAGAAATTATATTAGGTACCGCGGCTGACGGTGGTAGGTACTACCTACCCAGGGCGAACTCGACTACTACTACTCTACTCAGGCTCCACTACCTATTACTACCCAGAAGCATAGTTCCCATTATTAGGAAAAAATTTAAACTACAATGATTTGTCTACAGCTCGCGGTCACATGGAAGTCCGAGTGGAGCTTCAGATGGAGAGATGGGTGGCACGAGGCGGCTCCGTCCGACTGCGCTGCGCCCACGACGTTCCACCACACCTGCTGGATAAAGTCGTCTTCCTCCGCGCCGGCACCAAGATCTTCCAGTACATCAGGGACAGAAAACCACCATACAGAAACTTTACAACACCTGGGGCAGTGCTTAACGTAAGTAATTCCAAACAATCCTATTTATCTCGCAATTACGTAAGACTAAACCAGCCAAAGTTTTCAACCCACCCAACGACTTCCGAAACGCTTAACGACTGTTAGGAACTGCCTATGAGGTTACCGACGGTTGTTAAGTAATTTACATAAATTACAATGGATATCAGTAATCAACAGTGTTAACTCAATAATTTTAAAAATCTTTAACTGATTCTAGCTGCTGGCACTTGATTAATTTTAACGTATATACCTATAGGGAAGACCCGGGTCAAATATACGCAAGTATTTTGTATTTCTTGCAGGAATATTAGGAGAAAACGAGCAAAGTAGGAGGCATAGAAATAAAACAACACGCTCAAATCATCTTTCTTTCAGTATTTAATCAATCCATTTTTACACCTTTGCCCTAACCCCCAGACAAAGTGCATCTACTCGTAATGTCGGGAAAAGTCAATGTCAAAAAGATTTCTATTGATGACGTCTGACGATGAAGTGCTCCTCTTCGTGTCCGATGACAGCGACCCTTGCTACGTACTTAAATGCGCTCTCAAGTGGCTAGCGAAACCAAATTTATTTTTGAAATTAGAAATGATACCTTGGAGTAGTAACTCGTGTACAATATGCGAAAATAAATAGGTAATGTTAGTACATTACATTACCTAGTAGGTAATCTGCGAAATAATCTGAAATATAAAGATTTCGAAGATTTAAGAATGTTTATGGTTTCTACGTTAAACTCTACATTTCGTTGGCTATATACATCAGATACATCTCGTATTTAATCAGCGCTACAGAAATCCGCATGCCGGTATCTTTATCACTTCCAGCGCTGAGCTGAACGTGAGTAATCTGCAAAGTGCTACTAATATTGGAAATGCGATGTAGTTTGTTTTGAATACCTTAAAAATTGTCGGAGGCTAACGCAACAACTAAAACACAAACCACGTCCCAGATTAACCAGTATTGAAAAGGCCTGTGAAATTTTTATACAATACAGAATTTTATAGGTCTTGTTCGCTTAGAAAGTTTATAAACTAAGTGTCTAAAACTTTTTAAAATGATTTTCTATAACCCTTTTTTTGCAAACTTACTCAATGAAGGTCATCTGTGTTTTTTAAATTAGTAAGTGAAACACAATTTTGGGAATTCATTAGAAAAAAGTGTTTGAAGTTTAGAACGTTGCGATGTAGCCGATTTTATTCGATTACGGAATGCGCTCCTGGAGCGCAGTAGGTACAGTTTGTAGGAAAAGCAAAAACTATTCCAGTTTTAATTAGTTGGTGTTTTACAAAACATTATTCTTTCGAAAATATCATTCAATTACTTGGGACAATGGTACATAAACTGAATAATATAAATTGGTTATTTTAGTATTTCTCATTAAATTGATAAGAATTTTTTATCAATTTTCCATTTATCCATAATAGATCAGAACATAATCTAATATATATATAATCATATCTTATAACTTTATTTCTTAGGTCTATGTATGTTCTCACTAGTGCTACTACTAGGTACTAAAGCTTAGTTTTGTTAGTTGTCTTCTTGAATCTGTACTTAAGCTTAAGGTTCAAACTGTTCCCTAAAACGCACTTTAAACCTAAGTTAAGGCAATACTAAACTTAGCAGTTCTACTTTAGAATTTGCTAGTTAATTGCTTGCTAGTAATCATAATTTTCATAAGATTCTTACACCAGAATTAATACTATTGACACTGAAACTTGATTTATCTTCATAATGTCAAAACTGAACTAAAAAAAAACATCATTTAACGAATCGTTTTTACATTTTTACGACTTTTACGAATCATAACTATAAAATCACTCTAAAGTTGAAGTCAAAACCCTTCAAATTCGTAACAAGTTTACTTAGGGATTCATTTAAAACTTTACACCTACTCCACTTAACATCCATTGTTCAGTGCTAATATCCTTGGGCAGCAAAGCTTTAAGCGTAGGACCCTCATTAGGTTCCTCAAACTGTCGGATCAATCCTGTTTCGGTGAGATCCCACTTTAAGTGCTCGCAATGTATGAACACACCTTAACGCCCAACGTTGGCCAAGTAATGGCGGGATCCGACTTAATATTCCAGGTTACAGTCACCGGAATGGAGATAAGCCTAAGCATCGTTAACCGTATACTGACTCACGTGACAATTTAAATTAACACGGTTTGTCTCTTGACTGAAGCATATTATTCAATATTCTATCGCTATCATTGACATAAATACTAGTCAATGATCGCTATGCATATTTACAATATATTTACATGCTCTACAATAAAAATGCAACGCGCTTAGGTTCTAAGCTATTGTTTTATCAATGTTTTATTGTGTTGAGTAGTTTATCTCGTTTTAAAGTAAAATTTCAGTTATTTTTTGTCGGAAATAATGAGTCTCGAATTATGCTGCTTAAAGTTAGGTATTTGCATTCCGACGTGAACTAGATCACGCTCTTTTGATATTAAAAAGGTGCTTAAAACAAAATCAGTAGCAGTAGGTACTTACAGCAAAGTTTCCTAAAAGGATTATCTAAATGAAACCATACAAGTTTCTTTTTTTCTTGATGATGCCTTTGGTGTAACCGATGTCTATAATATTGAGGTCCAGTGGATTAACTGTGAATAGGTAGCAGACAAACAGACAGACATAGTTACTTTACCATTTATTATATTAGTAGGTATGGAAGTGCGGATTACGTTCAGTTAAGATCTAAAAATGTATCTTCTACAATTATCCACTCTAATCAATAAAATAAGAGAAGGCTATGCAATTAATAAATTAGACTGGCTACCGGATGGCAGACATAAATTGAATCGAGTTAATAAAACAAAAAATGCACTGTAAAAGCGCACTTAAATTAATTCGGTGCCTTACGTTTCATTGCATGCACGTAACTCATTTACGCGAGGGGGGCGTAACAGGTTGACCTCACTTCCAGGTCAGTCCGGGCATGAGATTGCTGTGTATACCTAAAGGTGCTCTTATTATCATCGCTTATAGGAGCAGTGATATAGGAGCGGTGTTTTGTAAGTTGAATTCCCGATCCAGGGGCCGTGGTTCAAATAGTGCAAGCACCTCTAATTTTCAAAAGTGATGTGCGTGTTAGAAACGAATTATCACTTGTTTCGGTGAAGGAAATCATCGTGAGACAACCTGCACACCTGAGAGTTCTCCATAAAATATGAAGTCTGCAAATCTGCACTTGTCCAGCGTGATGAACTATGGCCTGTTCCCCCTCAAACTGGAAGTGCAAACCCGAGCCCAGCAGTGTGACAGTTACGAGTATGTTAGGGTTTGACTTTTAACGGAAAAAATCAAAAAAGCACGACATTGCTCTTTGGACATCTGTGACCTTGTAACATTAATATAACCTATCCATCTCCCGACCGCCCGCTGTTTTTTATAAATACCGCCAGTATTTAAATACGATTTTAATAATGTCATCATCATGTTCCTGCCCATTTCCTAATTTTAATTGGAGTCGGCGCAATATGTTCTTCTCTTCCATTCTTCCCTATTGGGCGTCACTTCTACACTGACTCCCTTATCTTTCATAATTATCATCCCTCACACAATCCATCCATCTTTTCTTTGGCCGTCCTCGTCCCCTTTGTCCATCCACATTCATATCTATTACCCTTCTCGTCACATGCGTTTCCTCTCGCCTCATCACAGTTTAATAATGTCATCAAATGTTTAAAATTCTTTGAGGCATTTCCTCATTAAAATCGGGCGTCGTGTAGCGTTGAAGGATGGGACGGTCCCGATTAATTAGCATATTCAGCGTTGTCAGGTCAAATAGTTAAAAATTCAGCAGAGATTTATTTTCGTACTTGTTTCATAAAAACCAATTAATCTATTCCTGACTGTTAAGCACATTTAATCACAACGTAGGGAAGCGAAATCACCATTTCATTACTAGTATTTCTAGTTGAACACAATCTGTAAATGTCGTTAGAAAACGTAAATCAAATTAGAAATTTAGCTTAGCTGATTTCATGTGCTTACCCTAACAGTTTTTCGAGCTGTAACAAAAGCAATTGTCACAAATTAATGCATTCTATTTAATTAATAAGACTGTGCTATACCTACTCCTACTCCTTCCTGCCTCTTTCCTTCGGCTATTCCTTTTTAGTATAATATGATGTTTTTATCATTGGTAATAATCAAATATCATATTCAATGTTTTTATAGCGTTTTACCATATGGGTCAACCTATTAATCATGCCCGGTTGCATTCCGCCTACAATTCACCAAGTAAGAAATAAAGCATGGAACACAAAGCACGTATTCCGTGAAATAAGGCATACATACTTACTAAACCTATGATGGTCCGCCTTTGTGTAGTGTGGAGCATAAAGTTCAAATAAATAAATAACCTAACTACTACTATTACTAACAACAACTAACAGGACTATCACTAACAGCCCCTCTCCCAGTCCTCATATGTACTTACTAGTAAACTAATCAATTAATGTTCTTACACCGTCTCCTAACCGGACTAACGATCCTATTCCCCATTTGAGTCTTCTCCTGGGTCGGTCACAGTTGTCATGGGCGGCAGCAGAACTACCCATTCCATAAAAACAAAAACTGCACTACTTATACTCAGCACGTATTTCTATGATTGTCCACTGTATATTACCTAAATTAATTTCGAAACACTTACGAGTATACCATAACTATTGGTATAAACCTAACGCGTTATTTTTAAATAAACATTTGCCGTCGACTGTAAAGGAATCAATAAATATGTTTTGGATATCATGAAATTCATTATCGGTTTAGAAATAAATCCGACAAAGCAGTAGAGCCTAGAGGTGTCGAGATATGTAAAATGGCACCACTCACCTACATACGTTTGTAGATAACTCACGGTCCAAGATCCAAATAATAATGAGAATGATAAATCTACAATCTTAAATTTACACATGCATACTTGAAAACTATTTAATATTTGATATAATAAAAAAATGGTCCGACACAACGTAGGTACTTTGGCTGAGTTAGCTTGAAAAAAATACACGCAATTAATAAAAGTTCTTCTAGGGTTATGAGATAACCCTTTAAAATGTAAACAATTTTTGTTTACATTTCGGAGAGCCAGTAAACCTGTGGGTACCCTTACCTTCTTGACCAATAACGTTTTGTTAGAACCATGAAGTGACCCGCTAACTCATTTATCAGCTATTTACAAAAATACATGTATATTTTCATAGCTAAATTAGTCTCTCTATTCTGTGGATTAGCCAACTTACGTACCGACGGCAAATTTTTCACCAAAGGCCATATGGACATAGAATTCCTAACTCACTGGAATAAAGTGCAAAGTAAAATACAAACGTATTTTTACTACCAACGACTGAGATTTATTATGTAGGGACTAGCGTAACTGACTCTTAAGATCTTCAAACCGCAAGCCGCAACAGGGATTCCAAACATGCGACACAAATTAAGATGTTTTATGTAAACACTTAAACAGTCACTATAACTTGCTCGGTAAATGGAACCGTGAGAAAACCAGCGTACTTGAGAGTTATCTCTGCAGTCCTCAATAATTGGAAATGGCATGGTGTATTTTATGACCTCAATTCCTCTAGTTTTAAGAGGAAAGCCAAACCCGCCAGTTACAATAATAACGCGACAAGTTAGCATCTATATATTTAAATAAATAAACGATGACACGATCATATTTATCTGTCACTTAAATGTTTGCTACGGCCGGGAATCATATCCGGATCCCTTGGATTTTCACAGGGCAGCTACCATCTGACTCTGAGCTATGTAAAATTATGAAGTGCTGAGATTATTTAGGTAAAAGTGCCTAAAACGAAGTTTTTGTTCCAGATCGCACTCGCTACGGAGAACTCAATAATCCTGCAAAACTTGGATGTTGCAGCGAGCAGCATGTATTCGTGCGAGGTCTCCCTTGACACGCCCATCTACACGAAGGCGTCGAGTGAAAAACAGCTCACAGTGTTCCGTACGTTCGTTATTCCAATATTTTATGCGCGTAGGTATACTGTACCCCTGAGTAAACTCGTAACTTTACTGGCAGCAAAACTCTGAGCAAAAATTTATCCCAACGTTTAATCGTTTCAGGAACGATTCAGTATCAAAGAAAATAGGTATTCGTTGTTCTATTTCTAAAACTAAGCAAAAAATATTTACTCTTGATTTAAGAATTTCTATTTTTATTTTATTACACACACAATACACACATGTCGATATATTTGTTTTTTTTTTCTCATCCACTAACAATATCAGACACATAATTAATGAGTATTACTGAATCTGATAATATATTTCAGTATCAGATTTAGTATTATATCTTATATAGTTATAAACAACAAAACATTGAGCAACTATTGTTCACAAGCATCCTCTAGTTATAAATTATAACTATATAATTTAAGGAAAAATGTGTAATAAAAAAGCAAAATACGCCTGATAAGGCTCAATTATCACATGACTTATCAATATAAACGTGTTTACCCAAAAGTTAATGCTCAGTAAAGGTTATATATAATGTTAATCTATCAAATGTATCGTTGTACATATTAATCTTTGTATCTATTTTATTTTCAGAAACAGTTAATCTAACCTAATCTCTGAATAGGACATGTGTGTAAATTTCGTAAACAAAAATGTATTACGCATATAAAACCTGTAATCTAATAAACTACAAGTGTTACGGAATTGATGAACACTATACATTTTTGAGGAAAATACATTATAAATTAGAAAAATAATAAAAAATAAATAATCTTGTAAAGAATAAAAAACAGATTCGAATTTCATTACCCACTACTACATTTTTACTTAGCTTAATTAATTATGTACCGAACATAGGCAGTAATACGGAACAACAATATATTTTTAACCTTAACAAACGTTGTTTAAAAAATATAACCAAGGCTTCAGTTACCTTCAAAAATTTATTTGAATCAGTCCCGCATAAACCTAGTAGGCTAGTAGGTACTTGTATTTGCTTACTACGAGGGAAGACAAACAGTCAAAGTCATAAAACAAATCCCAAGTGAGGTCTAGCATGAGTGAATTCGTTATGTCCATGTAAAAACAGCTTGTTGAAATATTTCTATTGCCGTCAAAGCAATATATAATTATGTTTGGAGGCCCCCAGTTGAAAATACAACTCCTTAATAATGCAGTAGGTCACAATATGATGATTATATAGGCTATTTATTATAAACTGGTGGACCCGCCCTCGCTTCGCTTCGGAAACATAAATGTCCCTTAGTCCGCACATTCGAAAATTGTTAGGCGTGTCTCTTTAAACTGGAATAACATTTTTTATTCTCAACCGACTGAAATAAAACAAACAATATTAATTGAAGCTTAACACAATATATTAGGGAAAACCGCACCCAAATCGGATAAGCCGTTTCGGAGATTTAGCGCGTACAAAACCACGGACAAACAAACAAAAATTCTAAAAATTATTGTAGTTTTTCTCATATTAGGGGTATAAAAGCAAAGGAGGCGCTTCAGTACCAAAATACCAAAGTTGAGTAATTTGCATTTTTTTAATGTGTAGAAAGATGTGATTTTTGCATGATTATGTTAACGGTACAAGCAATTATCAGTTATGGTTTCAGTAGTATTAATTAGTAGCAAATAATTAGCGTTAGTGTCTTAATAATTCAGAAAAACTGTAGGACTTAGGTGTGTTTGCATTTAAACATTGGAATGAGCCATGTTTGCTTTTAATTGATCTGGATCGAAACGAGTTTGTAACTCCCTAATTTATCTGTGATCTGAGTAGGTAAATTTAACGACCATTCTTAATAAATAACACTAAGTTGTGTATAATTATTTATTCATTAGCATAAATTATTATTCCTTCCGCCGCATTAACTATTCAGGGTGGACCGTCAACGTAATTAGGACTCTGTCACTAAACTAATGCACTTGCGTGGACGCTACTCGACCTTATTGCTTTTCTTTGTATGTATATTATGTATAATTCTGTATAAATCTACATACATCTCCATTATACTGATGGATATAACTGCATCAAAGTATAGGTAGGATGGTTATGATTAAAATTTGTCACATAAGCATTGTGATCAATATAGCTACAATATGTTTACGGAAAACAATACTTCATGTTTGTAAAATACGTACATATTTATTATAATGTACGTATACATTTTGAACACCGATTCTTTTTCTCTTTGAAAACCTATTGTAGTTGGTGTGGGAGGTAGTTCAAAAAAAAATAAAAGTAAAAATTAACTAAGAAAACTGATGACCAAGACCCCCCAGACCAAGAACGGAAATTTAAATTCATCAATCAAATTTCCGCCTCGCTGGGAATCGAACCCAGGACCCTCGGAACGGCGATCCGGCGTGTTAACCATTACGCCATCCGGGTCGTCAAAGATCATCACATCATCAGAAAGATACTTTTTAAAACTTCTGTAGATTCGGGAAACTATTGATTACTTAATTTAAATTCAGCGGTGAATCGCTGTTTATCTCCTTTTTGCAAAAGTGCTAAAAAACAATAATCGTTTGACTTGACACAGTTTATTAAAACATTAAAAGCGCCATATTATGTAGACAAATTATATTTCTAATTCACATCATGAATTTTATCCTAAATATTTAAATGACAATGATGCATGGAAACGACCTGTTCTGCAACCAGTTCCGCTAAGGTTATTGTATGTATATCTGTATGAAATATAAAATATTGTTTTTTTTTTTGTTTTAAAAGATGTGCTGAGGAGTTTCTCTCGCCATTCCTTGTCATCCATTATAAAGCATTATAAATATAAAGCACCTTTTGTGAAACGGCGATAGAATCAAACAAATAACGTTAATAAGTGTCAGTCATATCAGTGATAGGTACCTACATGAATAAATAATTAAGAATATGAAAAAATCTATTAAATATGAATAGGTTACCCGAAACGTAATGAAAGCGGTAGATTACTATTAACTATAGTGTTCAAAATCACTGCATAAATAGGTACTTAGGTCATACTTAAATCTATCTTAACTGTCTAAGTTATCATAACTTAAAATAAGTTCATGCATAATATCCAAACATCCGACTAAAACCACTGAAAAAAACAAACGACGGGGATAGCAAAGAAGATAGATAAATAATCAATTCAAGAATCGAAAGGAACTAGATATCAATTTCCCGCGTGAAAATGTTTCAGAAGCAACGGTGTAAAGTGTGTTCCATTGCGAAGGGAACGTTGCAATGGTTTATTTCTTTGCTCGGATCATTTATCAAGCCCGGGTCGAGTAACAAATATTGTGGCTCCTTTTTATTGAGAAGAATACGTTTTCGAAAATTCGTTTTCACAAACTCGGTGGCTTTGTAGAACGGAGGTACAACGTACCTACATAATTATAGCATGTTACTAAAAGTAGACACAGTCGATTCTGTTTAATTTCTAAGATAAACATAAAACAACCACAGTTATCCGGTTTTGGGAGAATTTAATATTCGCACGTGGGCAACGTGAGAGTGTTATTATTTTTCGCAGTATCATGACATATTTATTAAAGTCACATTTAACGTTGTGGTATACGAATCTCCGTGGAACGCGAACAAAGGTTTTGCTGTGGTAGAGTGCAAATACGTGTTACCTATTATTATTTCATGCTCTAAGCTATTGCTTCTACAACTTCGTCAAAATCCCATATAATTATATATATACATATTATCATCTATAAGACTGCATGTTCTAGCAGGAACCATGTATTTAAAATTGACTTCAAAAAAGTAGTTCTCAATTCGGTTGTTTTTTTATTTATTTTTGTTGCCTCAGAACTTCTTTATTTAATGATTTGGAAAATTCTTTGAAAAGCCATTGTAAAGCAAGTGTAAACTAAAAAAGCCAGTGTACATGCGAAATAATATAAAATCCGATAATAACGTATCATCGAAAGATACATCTACCTACTCTTTAATTTTATCCGCATCTTGGTAGACCGGCTAGCAACATTAAAACAACTGGAGTAGGTACGCCCACTCTTGCTCAATTTCTCGTACTCTGACTATTGACTCAACCTTCAGTAGGCTATTCTATTATTTATTATATCAAAAACAGAAATAAGTGCTTCATCTGGCGATGTGACCTCAATAACTCCCCCATCTGCTTGATACGGGGTGAATTATATTAATACAAACGATTTGTAATGAGTGAAAAGAGCCGTAAATTACCTACAGGCCAACTTTATGGCAGAGGTTAGTTTTCCCCGAAGCGACCTTTTATATCGTAATAAAATCATTAATCATCAGCGTGAAGCCGAAAAAGCCGCAAGAATTCTTCAAGACAAATATCTGCGTTCAAGAATCATTAAAGGTGAAAATGGAATACTTAGTAAGGTTTGCATCGCGAACGTCAAGAAGTGATATTTTTCTAATTTGAATAAGAGGGGAAAAGTATGAAAAATTGGCAGCACTAAATTTATATTAACTTTTTGATGTTACGGTAAAGTAACGCCATGCCATAGGAATTGATTCGATCTGCTGTTTCCAACCTAAAATAAAACAAGCCAGTGTGTGTCAGCTTTTTGGAAGGAAAAACTTATTAAGAAACTTAAAACTATTGGAAAGCAATGGACAGTATGTCTATTAAATCTTTTACTAAGTAGGGGTGTACCTAACTGCCTAGACAAGACCAACGTAGGTAATTTTTACTACAGTCTTACAGTGGTAAAGAATCTCGATAATTACACTTGAAACACTGCTATAGCCCTTCAAGCTACTCTCAACACTTCCTGTTTCTTTCATGATGAAAGAACATGACTCATAACCGTCCCTCTGCTGGGCACAGGTCTCCTCTTACAATGTGAGGGGTACAGGCCATAGTCTACCACGCTGCCCAAGTGCGAATTGGCAGACTTCACACAGCTTTGAGAACATTATGGAGAACTCTCAGGTGTGCAGGTTTCCTTACGATGTTTTCCTTCACCGAAGCAAAGCAAGTGATAACTTTTGAAAACTAGAGGTGCGTGCGGGATTTAAACACCTGCCCCCCAGTTTCGTGAGTCCAACGTTCAACCACACGGCTATCACTGCTTACTATCAATTATATTATTCACCCTGAACAATCGAGCTCTATCGAGAAAAATGACGAGAATTGTAATTCTCGCTAACAATATCGTCCCCACAAATTAACCGATTTTGACATCCTAATCTCGCGGCGTTCGACGCGATTTGTAAACTTAACCTGATTTGAATTTGAATGGTTATATCAAAATTCTATATCTAACTTTAATCTATTCGTATATTAAAATTTGCACGAAAACTTAGTTTACATAAAGTTAAATATTTAAATGAAAACTAATTCTTACTATAAGTAATATAATCTTGAAAAAATTATGTAGGTATGTACCTACTTAATTTTAAACAATGGTACAAAAATTGTTTATATAAGTATAGTCAGTAGGATAATAGTGATTTACCGTAAGATATAATAAAGTTAGTCAGTATTCAAATTTCAAATCATCATTATCCTCTCTAGCGGCAACGGCTCTCGAGGTTCCTAATGTTGCAGATGTACCAATTATTTTCCAGCTGTTAACAATAAAATACACAGTTAAACAAATCATTTTTATCTCAGAAATGCCATGACAAGACAGGAAGTCATTTTTAGGGTTTTCCACCTAACTAATCTAAATTTACGACTTAAGCCCATACAAAAGTTATGAGGTTGAACGGAAAGAAATTAAAAACCCACAGATAACATTTAAATACGTCTTAAATGTCGTATTACTTCTTTTAATCCACTAATTACGATGCCACTTAGTAACGTGTCTGATAAATTCCTTAAATCTAATAAATTATGTTTATTTGATAAACACTGCTATTGAGGTACCTATCATATTTAGTTAGTATGATAATCATGTCCATTTATAAACTTTCTCTACTTACTCGGCCTCGATGAACTTCGAGAATGTTCACAAGTATTAGTACCTGATACAACAAAAATTTTAATGGGAATAGGGCGCAGGTTACGTAATTCATGTCATCTAAACCTTCCTCGGTTATTGAGAAACAAATATATTTTTGTCTATAGGCATATAATTATAATAATGATTAGGTTAATTTGAATACAATACAAGTAACGACTGTACGTAGCAAAAATGATCCACTTCAATTTTCCCATACTTTAAGACAACCAAATAATTTTAAACGTTCCATAGGTTAACAACGGGATCACAAATGCAATATTGTTTAACAGGAATGTAAACAAAATATTTTTCGATTTTGACACCTAGGATGTTCAATTAATGTGGAACTAATAACAACCCAAAATAAAACTACTTATGATAAATATAAATATCTGAGTTTTGATACTTCTGGGAATAAAATAAATTAATTTAATACCGCTTGGAAGCCTTGGCCAAAAGGGGTTCTTTTTTAATTTGAACTTTGAACATATAGTGGTGTCATTAGTGCTCCGGTAACTTTGGATCATCGCCCATATTTCCGATCCCACTAGATTGAATACACAATTTTTTCTTAACATATATAAATAAATATCAATCATAATTAAAACAGATAATCCCCTTTAATATTAGCAATATTAACCGGATTATGTGTAGATTGATCGTGCACTCCGAACATGATTATCATGTGATAAAGCAGCACTGATCGTATAAATACACAGTGACCGTCCTAGTGAGAACAATAAGCAGTGTACGCACAGAATAAACAATGACCCGGTTACTCATATCATGTATTCTTCTTTCATTCTTTGCTTTGTCTGTCCATTCTGAGACCGATGTTGACTTCAGAGGATGGCATCAAAAATTTGGTGTTGAAGAAGCGCGAAAGATTAAACTTTCTGAAGATCTATCAAGAATCGTGGGAGGAGTAGTTTCTGAGCTAAATTCTCATCCTTATTTGGCTGGATTGGTCATTGACATATTTGGAATCAAGTCACCTTCAGCATGTGGCGGATCACTTCTTTCGCAGACAAGAGTACTAACTGCGGCTCATTGCTGGAATGATGGACGATTTCAAGCTTGGCGCTTCACAGTAGTCCTCGGATCGCACTATTTATTCCATGGAGGTTTGAGAATTCCTACAAATGCAATTACATTACACCCACGATATAATACACGTACTCTTGCCAATGATATAGCAATGATCCGCTTACCAACCCGTGTACCATTATCATATGACATTCGTCCCATTAGGCTGCCTTTCGGACCTTTGTTGACACATGAGTTTACGGGTATTTGGGCAAGAGCAGCTGGATACGGAAGATACAGAGATTCTACAAACCCTTCTTTGAACACGAGCATAAGAAATGTCATCGTTCAAATAATAACGCTTCAACAATGCAGACGTATATACGGGAACGCCGTTTTGGATTCTAACATTTGCACATGTGGATATGGGGGTGTTGGTATCTGTCAAGGAGATTCAGGCGGGCCGCTAGTGGTGAAAAGTCAAGGAGAAGAAGTTATCATTGGTGTCAGCTCATTTGTAGCATTGGATGGCTGCGAGTTAGGATTTCCTTCGGCCTTCGCCAGAGTATCAAGTTTCATTGATTGGATAAACATAAACTTGAAATGAATACGTCGGAAAAATTGTTAATATTTTGAAGTAAACCTAGCAAACGCAAATTTTTGAATGTTTTCTTTTTTACATCAATTTCGAGTCTCAGGTACGATCATAGATCTCTTTATGTTCTGTATAGTTATCTACTGTAATGTTATTGTTTAACGTAAGTATTTTGGGTGATTTCTGTGTTTTAATACTATAATGTTCTCGTATCTTTTATGTATATCAGAATAAAGGTAATACATGTATTATGTAAATAAGAAAGTTGGTCATTTTTAATTTACCTCTCGATAAAAAATCATATATTAGTAAAAATCCATATAATATTTTACCCTGCATCTATCTCAAAGGTACCTCAATAAAATTCGGAACTATCCTAACCTTTAATTTTGAGAAAAGTAAGTTCACAGCTCAGATGAACAATAATTAATAAAAGCCTATTTTCCGAGTTCATTCGTCATTTAAGTGCTTCTTAAATTAAAAAATATTCAATTTACACATAAGCTACATTTTTTGTTTTATAATATAGAGATAAGTTTACAATAAAACAATATTCTAATAATCCGAGGAACTTGTGTGTGTTGTGTGTACCAACGAGACCTTCGGTTTGATAAGCTTGAAGACAATAATTTATTTCTAGACATTGTTATCACAAACATTACTCAGGTACTACAAGCTGTGACAAGAAGAACGAACGCTTTGTTTTTAATTTAATTTAAGTACAATATCTTTGAAACAGCAGGTAATCTCACAAAGATTAATCACAGTAAAGTGATAAGCAATAAATTCAAAGCATTTAAGCTTTGTACCATTTCTCCAAAGGTACTTTGAAGTGCGCTTCCTTTGTGTAGAGGTGTCCTCAAATGGTTGAGCCGTGTAGTTTGGTATTGCTGTATTAAATATTGATTATTGTTTCTATCACCATCCACAGACCCTCAAAAGCATCACCCTCGGATCGACTTCCCGACAAGATACCTCAGTTTCGGAGAAAGACTTAGAGTCAACTGTACTACCGCGCCCGCACTCCCAGCGCCGCATATTACGTGGTTTATCAATGGAATTAAGGTTATTCATACAAGTTTATTACAATTACTACATAATTTGTCATAAAAATTGAAACTCTATTTTCTTCCATTTTAGTAGAATTAACTATTAGCATTATTACCTCCTTAATGCCACTAAAATTAAAAAATACATTTTTAAATTGTGACGTTTAGGTAAATGAGCAGAATAAATTCAATAACAAATAACAGCACAAAGTAGATAAGTAAAATAACAGTAATAGTAGTTTTCGAAAATTCGTGATTAGTTATTCACTCATTAACATTGTGGGATTGTTAGTCAAGCATCAACTTATAATTAAAATAAAATAGCGACTGTGCAACCTTTCACTTTTTCAGATGGACGAACTTGCAGCTCATTCGCACAAATATCGCGTCTCGATGAGTGAGAGGAGTGGAAGACGGTTGCAGAGGTTTTTCGAACACGAAACTAGCCTCAGTTCGCCCCCGCCGGTGCTGGCGTTGACCCACATGTCGCATGTAGCAACGAGATTACCTGGATGCAGCATTAAAGAGAACCAGGTAAATCATTGGCGCCTTTATCCTTCTTGCCAAGGTTTTATGGTCATATTGGGTTGGGACGGCCTGGATAAACTTTCGAAAAGCGCAGAAATTTGCTAAACAACGTATTTTGACCTCCTAATGACGACTATAATTGCCGCAAACGCCATTTTGAATTAACGTTGGCGTCACTCCCACAGTTCCTAATCTCCGCTCTACACACGCATACATAACCTTTCTTGGGAAAGCTAAAATAGTCTAATCGGTAAGAAATGCGCGATCATGCACACTGACGAAAACAGATTCTCCTTAGATATTCATATCCATAATATGGATATTCATATCATATGTATATATAGATATTCATATCCATAGATCCAGATATTCATATCCATATAATATCTTATATTATATCGAAAGAAAGAAAAAACACTTTTACAACCTTTGAATAAACATCCTCCTTTCTTCCTCTTCCTTCTTTCTTGACCGCCAATGGATAGGTGATGCCTTTGTTACTGATGTTCATGGGCGACGGTGAAGACTTACCAACAGGCGGCTCGTCTGCACATTTATCGGCTATTAACATGAAAAATGGTAACAAAGAAATATATTTTAATATACCTACCATCATTGCAGATAACGTTCAATTAACTTCAATTTGCGCATATTATTAGTAACTCGGTCACGTAACCCAGTAGATAAGCATTGTGATAATTTTAACTGAAGTTTCAGGGCTTAAGGAAATTACTTTTATGCTAATTATTCTGCATGTTACTGGTGGAGTCGTAGGTTGTTGATTATTCACATACAATGCCGAGTTTATTTAAATAATACATAATTTTTATTGAAAATGGTTTTTTTAATAACTATCTACCTACAATAAAACAAGAATCGTTAAGTTGCATCGTTAGATCATGTGAGTTACAATCAATATATTTAATATCGGCTTTACTTTACTTATTTGCTTAGATTGATTATTGAAACGACCGCAATTCATTTTTATTTCATATTTATTTTATATGCAAATAAATTACATGTTTTTAATAAACAAACGCTTAAACCCCAACACTATTACTCCCTATGTCGCGGATGGATGCGTGGATGTGCGCGGCCTGGACATCACAAATAGCACAATAACTAACACACTACCCAATAAGAAACATTTGTCACATAACTATTTGCCCCGACCGGGAATCGAACTCGAGACCTCTCGCTTTGCAGCCAAAGCCTCTACGAACTAAACTCCGTAGCTTAGTTCGTAGAGGCTTTGGCTTTGACGGCCCCGTGGTCGTCATTACTCGTCACCATGGCCAATTATTTCTTACTGCAATGGTTTATGTTACAGATGGCCGAAATGAAGGATCCTGAAGAATCCAACGCAGTCCTGGGTTCGAGCCGACACAAAGGTAGAAGAGGACATGACTTATTTGTCACAGTATCAGAGTTACATTTGGTAGCCACTGGAAGACTAAATATATCCTGTGTTAGTACAATCCCCGAATTTAGAAGCATAGAGGATAAGTTCGCAGACATCAGGAATGATACTGTTATAGGTAAGACATAGCAGACATTTCAATCGTATCTAGATACATGCACGAGTTAACCCACAAAAATTAAGCAATGAATATGAGACACATTCAGGATGGATTGGATATTATACCAAAACTTAATTAAATTATAAGAAACTTCGAAAAAAGTATGCGTTGGCGTGTGTAGGTCACAGTTGTAAAGAGCGGCAGCGAAAAAAAAGGAAGAGGTTCTATGTTCGTCTGTTTAATTATGGAATCTTCATTCCATAAAAAATAAATGACAGACGCATCGTCTCTCGATAAATGATCAATGCTACACATGAACGGCCGTAACACTCAGCATGCAACCATTTGCAGTTAAAACTCGACTTGCCTACTTTGTTTAAAGAAATCACGTGTGCAATCCACAAGTGCAATAGCGTTACTCAATTTTTGATAGAACTGTGTAATTAGTTATTACACAAATAATTAAAATTACATCATATACATTGAATTAAATTGACATGCTATATTTTCAGTGGACGTAATTCGACCGTCAACGTACTCGCAAGCGTCTACAAACGACACTACGACGGGCTTGAGCACATCGAGGGCCAGATCAAAACACATATCAAGTTTATTACTTTTACTAATATTAATTGATTGTTTCGAAAACGTTTGATATAAATTTTATATTATAGTTTACATACATAATTGTTAATTTACTATTTACAGAACGGGCTGTGATAAAAATATTACACGATCACCAAGTAACGGTTACTTTTGGTTTGTTATGCACCAGTGTAAGTGCCTAGGTGTTATGTATTTATAAATGTTTTAGAGTTTTGTTTTGTTTATGAGATTAAGATTATCTTATTATACTTTTATTAATTTTTAAATCTTGTTTAGGCATTATTGTGATTGATGCCCAATCGCCTCTGACGCAAGTCAAAGCGAAGCATAACCATCTATCGAAGATTATACTATATTATAGCATAATTACGAGTATGTGCCTGTGAGTATGTTTCAGACGTACCACCACCAAACAACATCGTAAAAAGTCAGCGAAAAGTGGTTACGTGTGAAGTCTCGCTGCAGTTTCTTGACGCTGCAATGTAACCTCCTTGCGTTGTTTGTCTCATAACTAAAGGTCGTGATCGAGGTTATCGTCATTAACCTGTTTAGCAGCATGTAGTAACCCGTGTAGGTTGTAACCACTACTTAGTGGTAATCACAAAAATACGAGGGATTGCGATATCGCTGTACCCAAAGGGTATATAAACACTATGGCTGTACCTATAAGCTGAGTCTGTGCTACTATTATAATATTAGCGGTAGTGTCAATCTTTCGTAGCTCCGGTATGGTCTGTATCGTAGAAATATCGTCCGTTTTATTATAACTAATTTTTTTTCATACAAAATTGCGCCATCCCAAGTAGTTATCATTCTGGTGTGATTGTGGTACGTGTGGAAATTGCACTTTTATAAGTATCATCTTGGTAGAGAGATTTTAAATTATCCCATTGCAACGCTTTGACTTTGTATCAGTATACATTAAGCTTTAGAAATTGCATCATAAATGAATTATAGTAATAATGTTGAGAATGTTTACATGTCATTTAAAGTGCCTATGAACAATTCAATTTCGTATTACCTACATATTTTCAATTGAATACCCCGGAAGAATTCATTTATGAATAGGCGTTTACATACCTATTAACTACCTTAGAACGATTTTTTCTTCCGAAAAGTTAATTCAATAGATTGTATACAAAACTTCTGGCACTTGAGTGCGCAGTCATCTGCAATCCTCACTGAAAGTGCGTAGTGGAGTATCTTCTATCCTGCTCAATTACGAGGAAATATTCATGCTATGCAATGGGCACTCAAAGATTTGAAACCAAATACCTATAATTATGCTCACAATATAAAATGAAAACAGACATGGAATGTATACCTCCGTTATGGTCACTGATATCGAACGGAACTAGGTATAGACACAGTGCACGTAAAAAGAACCAGGAAATTGGCACTACTTCCAGTAGAGTTAAATCAACGTTACGATCATTCCTTCCATCCGTCCTTGTCTTAATAAGACTTACGTGGGCTGACAGTTGAAGGCTGTAAGCGCACTCAATATATTTAGCTCACGAACTTGGGCAGCTATAGTTAAAGGATGGGAGTTGAAACTTTGGAAGTTTAATGTTAATGTAGCCTAACAACACCTTAACATGTAAATATAATACGAGTGATAATTATCCCGTAGAAGTAACTAAATTCGAGTTTCCTCGTCTGTTCACTAGGCTAAGCAAGTTAAGATTAGGGTTAGGACTAGCTTTGAGAACGTAAAGGAGACTCCTCAGTTGTCAATTTATTTCAGGGTGTTCTGACATTATTAAAACAATTAAAATGTTGTTATTTTCGGATCAGATCTCAGGCAATCGCTATGACAGCCGAATTTTAGTCCTGATACCTACACTACTAGGTAATTAGGTACTGTAAACATTCATATGTTCATACCTACTTTTTAAAATGTAACAGACTCAAGGATCCCTAGTTTCCTTGCAGCAGGCTTAGCCTTGGATTCCATGAACCGACCAGAGTTGATGCTCTATAATCGGTCTCGCACACGAACGGCTCCGGAACCACTGTGAAATTCTTCTCTACTTAGTTACTTGAATTTTAAATATAGTTTGTGATGTATTTAATACTTACTATGTTATGTTACGCTACTAGGCACTAGCAAGCGGAGTAAACGTGTTTCTTTTATTCAATTTTTAGCTTTTTTATGTGTAGGTAGGTACTATGTTGTTATGCCAGCTAGTAATAGGTAAACATTTGTGAAAAAATTAAGTCTATTACCGTAACCGGATCAAAATATAGGAAGTCATAGAACAATTAATTCATTATTTTATTAAATTCGGCGGCAAAAATTATAAAAAAGTGTGTTTCATTAAACATAAGTGTCATGCCAATTGTTATAATAAAAATGAGGATGGATAAAAATTTTAGTGATATTTGATTTTGTATTATTGTGTTACGATTATTATGGACGATCGCTTTTAATTAACAAAAATAATTTCGTTACTTTATTATTATCAGATGACGTCCCCTACAAATAGCATATATTTTTTTATAACAATATCTACTAATTTCATACATAGACAAGATTTACTACGTATTCTGCGTTGTACCTATCTACGAGTACATTTCTTATTCAATTTCGTAAAATGCCACTGGTACATTGACTTAGTAATAAAAAGTCAATGTACTGGTATGAAAAAAGCGTTTGAGAAATATTTTGATTAAATGTTAAACTGCTTTAGGCTTTAGAACGATGATTAGGTGTACAATTACGAACACCTTCATAAATCTCTTCTTTCATATTTTTTGCTATCGGTATCTGCATATTTTACCGATGACGTCACATTTGACATTCGTTTAATTAACCTGGTGGAATATTAGGTGTAATTCTGATATTTCTGACTTTTCTATTCATTTACATCCCTACTTTAATAGCATTGAACAAAAGTATAATTTAAACTTAGTTATTTCAATAACTAAAATGTAAGCTCATGGTAATATGTTTAGGTACGTCAAATAACCATTATCGTGCCTAGATTTTATTAAAATCGCCAAACTATGACATATCATTGCTCCTTGGGAGATCCCATAAGCTGTAATTAATATTATAAATTAATATACCTACTATACATAAGAATCTAATGTTATATGAAAGTAAAGAAGCGCTCCTTATTTACTTGGGATCAAATATTTTTTAGGGATTTAGGAAAAATATTAGCGTGTAATTATGTGTACTATTTTGCAAAAATTTGGCTTATCTACTGAATCAATACGCGTATTATGTTAGCTTTATATTATTTAGCCAGTAAACAAAACGGACGACACACTTAATGTTAAAAAATGTTTATCTAAACTTAGATATCGTGTCCCAAGATCCAGTGTTTACTTTAGTGCATTCTACCTTCTTGTTTAAAGAATGTAATTATTAAACTATAATAAAATGTACATAGGTACCTACAAACAGAATACAATTTCCCTCTACACGGGTAACTTCGAATATCAGTGTACCATTGAACCGCACTGTGCAGAGTTCCTAATTTAATTTAACCTAAACCTAATGTTATTTAAGTACTTATGACACATTATTTTTCTTGAGATCAAGCCCCCGCATAAAGAAAATAGGTACCTATATAGATATCGTATTGAAAGTTACTCTGAAATTCAAATTCCAGTTTCCCGTTGACAGTACTTATGTATTAAATTTTTTATAGAATAGGTATGGACGGCGAATATCAATATCCGTTTTGTTTACAAGCAGTTCAAAATAGATAAACAAATTACTTATAATTTATTGCGTTGAAATACTTTTTCAAAATTATAATCTAACTAAATTTCTATAGACATAGAAGTAAGTAAAATTCTCTTGCGTACCTACGTTAACTTTTTAAATCTATCAGAGTCTACAATTAATAGTAATAAATAGATATCAAGAAATTATTTGATTTATGTGTAATAAAATAAGGACATACACCAAAAACATTTATTGCATTTTTACTTCTTAACGTACCTACCTTTTTCCTAGTGTTAGCAGTAATTTCCTTATAAACCATGTGGTCAATGTAAGTATTTGAATGATAATATTAATTTATCGACACTTTAAGTACCTACCTACCTATATCAACATTACGTACTCTACCTACTTATTAATGACAGATATGTGGTCCCAGGAACATAGTGTATTCAAGGACGGCCACTAGAAATAGATAATTATAGTACCTAACTCCAAGATTGGAAATGGAAAGCATCATGGAACACTCAAGCGTCAAAACAGATGTTAACTCGTTTCTATGCGCTAACGCTAACGCTAACGCTAACGCTAAGCAAGAGGATAACCTTTTGGTGGTGGTGATCTGCTTGGGATGTATGTAGGCTAACAACAAAAATACCGTTCATTCCATGCCCTACGACACTGCTGGAGTATCTCGACTCGAGTATTATCTTTGTGTTATTTACGGCATTTTGAAATACTCTATATTTTGTCCATGATTCTAGTCATGGACAAAATATGTCAAAGACTCACAAATTAGTGTAAGTTGCAATTTACTAACTTTACCAGACATTATTTTGGATAATTATACCTAGTATAGAATATTATGAACTAGGTATTAAAGGTTTGATGATTCTGCTATTTGCAGGTACTATTAAGTACCCCAAACATTTGCTGGACCCTTGTTTTCAAGAAATTTCTTCTTTTACATTTTATTATGATACGGGTACTCAGGATACTTAGTTCGTACAACGATATTTCGACCCAGTTGCACGGATCGTGGTCACGGCTGCTGATCTTGCCTGCTTTTCTTTAACTTAATTAGATATAGGTCCGTCGAGTCATAATCTATCAGCAGGAACCTAAGTATCGTCTCTTAATGATATTGTCACTGCATCGGAAATAAACAACCAAATGTGAATATTGTGACTTTTTATATTACTTACTTTACATCGAGTAAGAAAATATTTTTCAATCGGGATATTTTATTGAAATAAAATACATAAATAATTTATATAAGTAATTTATTACTTTACTAAAAATATTTATTTATAATACACAAATCAGACTTAAAAAAACGTGAATACAGAATAAAATTAGTACATTAATTAATAAATTATATTTTTCATTAAATAATTGGGAGCAAATTTATCCTAAGTAAGCAATTAGGTACTGTACTTAAGATCAAAGAATCCTATAACGAACAAGCTTTTTGTTAATCCAAGTCTGATTTATTTAAAGGCATAGACTAAAAATAAATAGATAATAATATTTTAAATAACTAGATTTTCGACGGATAGGTACTATTCACCAAATCAAATTGACTGGCAGTTACAGACGGATACCAGGGAGATAACATGAACAATTTAGTTAATTTCCTTAAATCATTTTATATATTAATAATAATAATTGTTCAATTCTGAGTGACTTTACCTATTATGGTAATATTCACACAATATAATTGTTTTATCTAACCAATGGTTCTATAATAGCTATGCTATTAAATTAAATTTACTATAAGACGGGTTCTCACGGTATGTATTTCGTACGCCGAAAAACGGAAGTTTCTCCGCGCCACCGCAGTTCAGCCGTGACCACGATCAATGGAACTTTGTTGAAATATCGGCGTACAAAATACATATCGTGAGAACCTGTATCATAGTAAAATGTACAATCCGCGATGGGTTACGTTTAAAATCATATATTATTATGCTATTAATTTGTAATTATTGTTGTGTATCTGGTTCTCCAAGTATTTCGTTTAAACAATTAATACCTAAATTTTAATGTAACTTTTGTTTACTAGTTATTTTACTTAAAAATATGCATGTAACACCGTAATATTAATAATTTACACTATTTTAGTAAACAAATCAAGCTCAAATTATACTATAAATACGTAATACACAAAGTACTTTTACCATACATAATAATATTATCTAACGTACGATATATGCAATTATAACTTATTGTTTGATAGGCAAATAGAAAAAACGGCAAAATTTCCAAGGAAATCTGCTAAGCTTTAGCTATCTTTATATTTTTTATCACTGAAAATTAGATATTTATTGCTTTTTCAACAAAATGCACCTTATACAGAATAACTAGGTAAGCCGACCTAGATCCTTAAGGAGGTTATAATATACATAAAATAAAATAAATAAATACATCAGTACTGACTGATTTGAGTCTGACCCCATGTATGTATACTATAACCTCTTCAAGGATCGAGGTCGACTTACCTAGTAACCCTGTATAATTATTAAACATAACTATAAATAAAATATATACAATCTATTGTTTGTAAATCAGAAGTTTCATTAATTTTTTGATACAAAAAGTCATACAGTGGAATGTTAAAAATTATTTGCATCAGTGTGTTGTCAACAACCCTTACCAAATCTGTTTTAGATATCTAGGTCAATTATGACTAGCATTTTATAACGTAAGCTGTCATTATGAAAAATCAACTTATAAACTGATAACATACTATCCAATAGATAAGCGATAATCACCAACGTTATACGTCTCATTCAATGGTACAACAAAATGACTCATTAAGGAACAATTTTAAGTGCTTCCACAACGTGCATTGTGCATCACTAATCTATACCTACGTACCTACATAATCTGCGAGTCAGTAGATCCAGAACTATGGTGACTTATTATCTAGCTGAAACACAATCTGGTTAGAAACAACTTTGGTTGCTACAGAAGCATTAGGAATGAGAAAGCGATCCATATCTTTTATGAGAAGATTATCCCCATCGGGCATTCCATATTTGAATGTTATTAGTTCAGGATGTCGTTTTTTTGCAGTAATTTTAACAATTGTCGAGAGAGGTCTCCGTGAGAGTACCTTGGCCAGACCTCGCTTGTTTGGTATTTCACGAAGTATAATCAAATGCGCCTCCGTTACGACTAGATAGGAATCAAACATGTACCCGTTATATAACACTTCTTGGCACGGAAAACTGTTAACAACGTTGTTTCCCTTGAGGAAAGACTGTATCTCTACGATTTCCTCCAATGAATCGGAATTCGTTGCATCTCTTCGTCCATCTGAATAAGAATCGTCATCTTCATCATTAATACTAAATACCGGTGGAACGTTCCTGTATCTATTTTCCTTTCTATCGCCAGCAGATACATGCCATTCGCCGTTATTGACAGTCGAATTAGGGTTAACGATATACTCTATTAACTTTCCTTTCATTTCTTGACTCTTTGCCTTCATAGCCGATGACAATTTACTGAATAGTTGGATCGCAGGTATATTGTCTCTGGGTTTATTATTACGCAACTCTGTAATGACATTATTATTATTTGGAGCGCAAACAACGCAGGTCAAGGTGTTATGTTCTTCTAAACAGTCAGTCATATGTGGTCCGAAATAGTCATGTATTGCTACGAAACCGCCATCGAGCATGGAAACATGTTTGGTATTCTTTTTTAAAAACGACGCTACGACCATGTGCGCGTAACTGTCTTCTTCCGTCCTTCCAGAGCCGACGAAACATAGATGTTCACCAGCAGCGAGGGATCCCGCAGCTAAAGCTTGTCTCTGTGCATTAAGGAGGCCTTGTACTGCTGTATTGAATGAATTAGGCTCTTGTAACATAAGGTTGCAATCCAAATGGAATGCGGTGGACAAGTGGCCAGCATTATATTGTTCTGCAGGACGACAATCAACTAAGAAAAATTTTACGCTGTCAACATCACAGGCATCAACTGTAGCACTCTCAATCAACTCATGTACAGCTACAGGCAGGCACAGGGCCTGAGAATACAACTTTGAATTAATTTCCAAGCCACTGCTAGAAAACAATACTTCTAAGACATCCTCTCGAAATGACACAGGGGTTTTGAGAGAGTAGTAATGAGCCAATGAACAAAAATCGGAAACATCATTGGCTTCTAAATCAGTAGGCATCTTGCTCAGTGTCTGAATAATCGCTATTTTATCATCACTTTTCATTTGCAATATTTGTTCTCTGGCATTTATTATCATAATTAGACACAGAAAGAAAATAAAAAACGGATCTGACCTCTGAAAATATAAATCCCACATAAATAGAATAACTTCTAAATTGCATGTTCCAGCGAACAGCGATCTCAACCATGGCATACAATATTGTTCAGGTGTGATGCGTTTTGTGTCAAGGAAAGAACATAATTCTGGGTCGTGGTACTGTATGATTAGCCGCAATATGTGGAATGGTACTCCATTAGTCACACACCCATTGGGAATGTACAATTTTATCACTTTCTCAAACAGATTGTAAGTATCAGATCTTGGCAATTTAAGACTTAGTAATGGGTATAAAATCTCTATCCAGCCATTATTGGAATTATAGGTCACAGATTTAGATTTACAGTAGAATGTTAATATAGATTCGATATCAGATATAACTGATAATTTTTCATCATCCTCATTATCTAACTTTCTTGCAAATTTTTTTACATCATCTCTTAGTTCATTTTGGTTTGACAAATCAAATATTTCATCAAAGAGAAGCAATTGATTACCAGCATCTTGGCAATTGAGACAAACCAGCCACACATCCGGTCGTAAGCTTTCTGGAATCTTCTTGCCTTTAGTTATTGTGTTTATTTCTTGTGGCGTACATCCGTCTAGAAGGGCAGATTCTAACTCAATTAACCTGGAATTAATAAGATGACATTTGTTTTACAAAGTAAATTAGTCAAACAACTAGAGATAACTATACAAATCAGAACTCATATTAGTTTGAAAACTGATAAGATAAAAGTAACAAATATCCTTTTTGCTATCATTGTAATCTAACCTATTTGTTTGAAAAGAGAATATAATTTGAAATATATAGTAACAATTGCAATTGTTATAGCAATTAAAAGGATTTGAAATTAAATTTGTACTTCAAAAATGATAGTGATTCTATAAATTTTTCCAACCTGACCACTTTTCTGTACATAAATTAAATAATAAGGATGTGAACAGTCTCTCATTCATGTGTCAAATCACCTAATATAAATGTAAGTCATGTGAATTTTAATGAGTACCTATCTCTTGCTTTGATAATTGTGTCCAGGCCTTATTTGTCAATCTCAAAAGTGCTCAAAGCCTTAAAAGTGCTTAGAATTTAGATGCGTGAAACTTGAAAATCGCATTAGATCAGCCTGTGGGAGCTTAGCTGGAGTATAGCAACGTACTTGCCCATTTAAACCTACAAGGAACCCAGCTGTGAATCTATTGTGATTTCGTTAAGAAAACAATGAAATTAACTAACCATGTATTATCCTCCTCTTCTGAAGTCATTTTTTCGCAGAAGGTTTATGTAAATTTTACGTAGGCAGTTTTTCAGACCTTATTGAACAATATTTTCTTTCACGATAACGAATATTGATATTACATCCACTTCACGATAACAAAGATCCTTATTGAAATAAAAACTAGTTATTAAAATTCAGTAAGTAAATATTAGATTACGCAAACCAATCGTAGAATTAAAAACATTTCACAATTAATCACACATCACATCAATATTGAATTGATTACAGATATTTTTGTTTTCGAGCCATCATGACATTGACAGTATTGACACTTGACTTGACAGATTTAGAAGATGACAAGTGACAAATATGGAATTTCGAATGAAAAAAATTAAAAAACTAAACTGAACCACAAACGCGTGTAGGTACGCTGCAAAACTTCCGAAAAAATAAAATTCAGTTCAACTAACTATAGAATAACTTAAATAAATTACATAAAATAGTATATGTTTACACTAACACGAGTCGTACAAACATATAACAGTAAAAAAATCAAAATGTGTGCAATTCACACGTGCTAGAAGTGAAAACTTTAAAAATTTGTTTTTGGTGGCGTCGCGAGTGATCTATACAATACAAGCGATCTAGCTTTCCGTTTCGTTTCAATCGCGCGTCATTTCCATTTCATCGAATTACAAATCACAGCGATACTAAAGAAGTTTTCACTTCAAAAAAGTTCATCATCATCATCACAACCCATAACTGTCCCACTGCTAGGCACGGGTCTCCTCTCACAGTGTGAGGGTTATAGGCCATAGTCCACCACGCTGGCCAAGTGCGGATTGGCGGATTTCACACACCTTTGAGAACATTATGGGGAACTCTCAGGTGTGCAGGTTTCCTCACGATGTATTCCTTCACCGAAGCAAGTGAATTAGTTCAAAAAAGTTCAAAAAAGTTAACAATGTATAATTATGACATGACCTTAGTTAGTAGGTAATAATAAGTACTGAAATTAGTAATTTCAGGACTTATGAAGGTAATTTCAAATTACCTTAGTAGATATTTTTTACTTAACAATATATATCGATATTTTTTGTACCACACATATCGGGATTTTATAGTTTACCCTTCCCTAGCCAGAGTAGCCAGCCACCCATAACGCCACAGACTCCACTTGAGATGAGTACCTAATTTAGTTTTTGACATTGACTTATTATGTTTTTGAGTTTAGAGTTTGACATTTGAGTCATTTGACACTTATCAGCTTTTCAAATTTCAATATTCAATATTTCAATCAATATTCACTTTTTCAGTTTCAGTTTTATAATGCTAATGCTAATGACTGTAATAAATGATTATTAGTTAATTTTACTGCATTCAGTTAGTCTTAGTTTAAACTCAGTTTATTTAAAGTTTCAGTTACGAGTAGGAGTTGGTTGATAGTTGATTAAAAGAACACAATACTAGAAATAGAAATATTCAGTGTAATGTGATTATTACATCTCGATCGCTCTACAAGGGTATTATTTTTATTTAGACGTACAGTTCAGTAGTCTATTGTAATAGTTTTGTTATGGTTTGGCGTAAATTAACGTAAACGATACGTCTATCATTTTTAATTGTATTTATTGTGTAGATACATTAATTTGTATATCGAACAAAATAAATTTGTGTAAATTTTTAAACCAAGTGACCAAGATTATGAAGGATTTTCAAAAATTATTTCCTACCAAAGAAGGATTCATTATTTTTCAACTTTACATCATTTTATTCATTTTTCAAGGTATGTGAAAAAAAGATAAATGAAAAAAGGTTTTGAAATGGAACTCATTTACATAATTTTGTTGAAAGCACACTGTGTTCAAAATAGAAATATCGTCCCCGTAGGGTGAAAAATAACTTTATGAACATTTTAGGTAAAATGGGATTTTAATATTAGGCTGATAACGAAAGTTTCGTTATCAGCATGGTATTAAAATATCATTTTACCTAAAACTGACACTCACTTAATTTTCGCTCTACGGGGACTTTATACCATTTTTTGTTTTACATTGTTAAAATAAAAATTAAATATGTAATTGTTTTGTACACTTCAAATATATCACTTAATATTTTTATTTACTACTGTAAATGTAAATGAGTTAATTAATATTTATATGTAAGTACTTTATTGTAAAAAATATTTTAATTTTATTTAGGATTTTTATTTTTTATTATTTCATAACATAGTGCAGACCATCATTTGTGAAGTTTACTTTTTGTCTACAACTAACCCTGAAACTCATGCATTTGATAAATGAGTTATTGAAACTTAATAATGTACTAGCTCTTCCCAAAATTACATGGTACTATGTGATTTATAATATAATATAAAATGTAACAATAACAATTATTGCCATAAAATCCTTACTACTTAGTTAAAAAACGTTTGATACTCGGTTTTTGGTTAGTTACCATTAAATGAGTGTATCTGCTTCTGGATCATATTATATGAATTGTCTCAGGGGTTAAACCATGAAAAGGGTCTAGACCTAGACCCTCCTAATTTTAAGGCGGACTCTCTTCAGTGTGTTCTTGTCCCTAACACAGATACATATAAAAACAGTGACAAAGATAAATAAGTATTTATTTAATTATTTCAGGGGTTTTTATCACAGCTTCCAAAACTGAAAATGGAATCTACGACTATAACACAACACTTGTTGTGTTCCTTTCTGAATTACTGAAGTTAATAATATCAGCAAGTTTATACACATATAAACAAGAGTAAGTATTAACTTTATATGTTTGTATCTAAAAAACTGTTCATCACTTATTATCGGTGATCACTTACCATCAGGTGACCCGCCTCCTTGTTTGCCTGCTTTGGCCGTAGAAAAAAACTGGTTAAGGATGAGTCAGACTCCCACACATAGGAGTCCATACCACCAGGCAACATTAATCCTAATTATTTGGTCAATGTAACAAGACAGTATTTAAAAAAATATAATTTTATTAAGCTTGTATCAAAAAATCAAAAATATCATTAATTTATTTCTCCAGAACATATTTTATCAATTTACGTAGGCGTGGGATCTTTCCATTTAAGTAAAGGAATTACTTGCAAGGAAGTACTTGGAAAGTCCCCAAAATTGTATGGTGTGATGATGATCTGTGGAATCCAACTTTTTTATTATTTGTTAGCAGCCATAGTAACAGTTCTATGAAAATTTCACATGTCTACATATTCATTTATTCAAGAGATAGAACCCTGTGACAGACAGACAGTTGAGGCATATTTAGGGTTCCGTTTATTATTCTTTGTGAAAAATGATGAGGTACAATAAAATTTGATTATTCTATTTGCACTGGGAGCTAAAAATGAATAAAACTTGTAAGCCAACTTTTTTTTCTATATTATGTTCATGACATTTGCTAGAAATAGAATATAATTCCATTGCTCTTATAACAGGTTGGTTCGCATCTGGCCTTGAACTTATCTCTAATTTATGAATATGCACATAATTATATTATTATAGCTCCTGTTAACTGCAAAGCAAACTTATAATAAATTTGTTGATTGTGATACCTAATTAACATAACTTCTATTTTCCTGTTTTGTAATAGATAAACTTTTAAAGCGGCCCTCGCTTCGCTTCCAAAAAACTATTCCTTTGTACCCACACTCCAAAATTGTTAGTTGTAATTCTTTAATGTATATGACAACAATGAGCTGGAATTCATTTTCACGCGCGTTAGTTTTCATTTTGCCATAATAACTCCTAAGGTAAGGTTAAAATTTACTGATGAGAAAATTTTCACGGTTGCCGAATACACAAAGTGAAAAAGTGAATACACAAAAGAAGGTTCGCAAATGGGTGCGAAACCCGAAATGTCTATTCCTGCAATCTGCAAGACTGCACCACCTTTTGCACTACCAATTATGGTCAGTTTTAATGGATGTAATAGGCTGCTCTAAGGACACGCTGACATTGAGTCTCTAAGTTAATTAACTTATGTTAAGAGCGAAGTTAAATTTCGCCTAGCAGTCAGCCTGTATCGAAGCCAAAAAAGGTAATTTCGAATAGAATTGTTTTTACTAGGAAGTGGGGGCGGGTAACTAGTAAACAAATGCTGTCATTTCAAACCGAACTAGGTAGATACATAAAGTATAAAGTGCAATAGGTACTTAGGTATAATTCAGATAACAATTTCAAACAGTAGGTATTGTTGGAACCGATAAGGTAGAGGGCGTACAACTGTAAGCATGTAATAAAGCAATGTGGCGAACATTTATACTCGTACAGGTGTCCAGTGAAAGGTTTAGATCTCAGCTTCGTATAAAAGCAAACACTAGACCTACCTACTATTAAAATAATATTTGTACCAATACTACAATAGAAGAAAGCTGTTGATGTGTTTCCTTTTATTCTATAACTTTCGACGAATATAATTATAACGAACCTATTACAAGGTACAATATGGTCCAAGAGCTACTGGCAATTTTTGGGTAGGTATTTGAGGCAAGCTGAAAACTTGTCTGATAGCTCTCCTACTAAACCGCAACTCGGAGCTGCAGACCTGGCTGCTGAGTAGCGGGGCAATATGGACCCCTATAATTTTAAAAATATTATTTTTTTATTCCAAAAAAAATGTTTGAGGCTATATGCAATTTTTATAATGTTGTAGTTTAATGTTTAAAGAATAGAAAAAAAAATAAGCCAGACGATTTAGTCGGGGCTTTGACATTGCCAGGCGCGTGCAAAAATTAAAAAAAAAAAGTTTAAAAAAAGTGTTTGAGGCAACTTGAAATTTTAATAGGGTGTAATTTATAGCTAAAAAATAAGATTCTCAAAAAGACAGATCATTTCGGTGGGGCTTTCTACCCGCCAGGTGATCTAACAAATTAGGGTAAAAAACGGTTTATCTCGCTTTCAGGCAAAACTACAAGTCCGATGGAAAAAAGTTTAATGACAAAGTTGTAGGTAATAAAAAGATCTATAATCTTTGTCTTGACACTTTTTTCACATAACCTCAAAATGTATGTGAAAAATTAAAAAAACCAAATTTTTGATTTTTTATTTTTATCTCTTCCAAAAATAATTTTTTTTTCACTAAATTTGGTGAAAACCTACCTTTTTTTGTCTCAAACACACTGTAATTTTTTTGATTTAAAATATTTATTTTTGCACCTTATATTGACTTAATATCGAAAAAGCACCCTAATTTTCAATCTGTCTTCAATTCAATTAAAATTTCTTTTTTTCTAAGTCGGTGGGCTTTTTGTTCGTTGAAATCAACTTTCCGATAGTGTTAAAAAAATATATTATGTCGGCATCAGGTAGGCTGGGTGTTTGTATGAGTTTTCACTCGATTTTACTATGTGTAGCATGTATTTTCATGCAAGTAGGTATTCTTCATCAAACATCCATTGTGGGATTGTTTCATGCCAGGACTTAAGATTAGGATTTCAAATAAAAGACAAAGTGTCCGGACCAACACATAAACAACTCATTTATTCACTGATCACTGTCTGGCTCCGTTTAAACGCTCTTTTACTTTGTTTATTTGGTTACTCAGCGATACGCAATATTGATTTATCGATCGAACCACTCGCTCTATCCGCGAGTTATGTGATAGCACGTTTTATTAGAACTTTATTCACTTTCAGCGATTACTCGCCGGTTCTTCGGTTCTTAGCGACCGCGACGCGCGACTGCGTCCATCTCCATTCAACTACGCGACCATGGTCGCCTGTCACGGGGCGACCCCTAGATTTCGTTGTCGTCGTGTTCGTTGTCGTTCTGTTGCAGTACGATATGTTGGACAATTTATCCGCAGCATAGTAAAAGTTATCCATCAGCTATTGGTGGATGAAGATGATGATATTCTTATTATGTTATTATCTATGCCTCCGAAAAAAAGGAAGAAGATTGACTCAATTTTCACATCACCAGAAGTTGAGGGTTGCTTTCAAATACTCATAAAACGACATTTAAATTATAAATAAAGAAAACTTCAAAAAATATTGTAGGTAAGTCATAAACAGTTTGATTTTGTAAACAGATTAATAAATAAAGACATCAGACCAAGAAGAAATGGCACATCAGTAACACGGCACTGCCTATTCAGTGGATGAGACGCGTGGAGCCACGCGGTCGCGGGTCGTGGTCGCTAAGAACCGAATGCTACCTTTAATATTACCTTTATAACTTCTCCCGAGAATTCCTTTTATGTGGAACGACATCTTAATGAACTGTATTTTGACAGATCACGCGTTGATCAATGGATCGGGAGTCCCGATCCATTGATAAACAATACCATCGACTAACGCGTATCACAAATTAATTCGTACCATCGATTTACCATCTCCGACATATATTCGAGTATTACTATGGTAAATTTTCTCAGAAAATGCGCCTTTACTGCGACTAAATCAGGCACATTTTGCACATTCCTGAGAAAATTTACCATAGTAATGTATATTTTTTACACCATCAGAAAGTTGAAATGTCAACGATAAAAAGCTCACCGACTTAAAAAAAAGAAATTTTGATTGAATTGAAGACTTAGATTAAAAATTAGGGTGCTTTTTCGATATTAAGTCAATATAAGGTGCAAAAATAAATATTTTAAATCGAAAAAATTACAGTGTGTTTGAGACAAAAAAAAGGTAGGTTTTCACCAAATTTAGTGAAAAAAAAATTATTTTTGGAAGAGATAAAAATAAAAAATCAAAAATTTGGTTTTTTTTAATTTTTCACTTACATTTTGAGGTTATGTGAAAAAAGTGTCAAGACAAAGATTATAGATCTTTTTATTACCTACAACTTTGTCATTAAACTTTTTTCCATCGGACTTGTAGTTTTGCCCGAAATCGAGATAAACCGTTTTTTACCCTAATTTGTTAGATCACCTGGCGGGTAGAAAGCCCCACCGAAATGATCTGTCTTTTTGAGAATCTTATTTTTTAGCTATAAATTACACCCTATTAAAATTTCAAGTTGCCTCAAAGACTTTTTTTAAACTTTTTTTTTTAATTTTTGCACGCGCCTGGCAATGTCAAAGCCCCGACTAAATCGTCTGGCTTATTTTTTTTTCTATTCTTTAAACATTAAACTACAACATTATAAAAATTGCATATTGCCTCAAACATTTTTTTTTGGAATAAAAAAATAACATTTTTAAAATTGTAGGGGTCCATAATGCCCCGCTACTCAGCAGCCAGGTCTGCAGCTCCGAGTTGGGGTTTAGTAGGAGAGCTATGAGACAAGTTTTCAGCTTGCCTCAAATACCTACCCAAAAATTGCCAGTAGCTCTCAATCTAATATAATGCAGCCATCACTGTACTCGGTAGTTTCCATTCATACACCTGCAGCTGTTATTGTTCATTGTGACCTCAACTCGGATCATCCGTGCTTAACAATGTAGGAAACTTTATCTTGTAAACACACTATGCGCCATACACCTTAAATGTATACCTGCGGTTTGTTTCATATATTCGATATAAAGAAGGTAACCACGCTAGTAGTAAACTAGGTAGGTAGCTCGCACACACTTAAACAGTATAATAATAATTGTAATGTAACTAAGTAGTTCTATTAATAACACGATAGATAAGCACGTTATCTTTTAAACAATCGTAACCTTATCATAATAATCAAATCAAAATCTTAAGCGTAGTCTTAAGTATTTTAAGTATTAAGTATTAGGTCACATTAAGTTGGTAGGTAGGTATCTACTTCAGTTTCATTTAACTGAAATTAATATTGAAACAGTTTACATTTGTTTTAAATTATATAAGTTAATTTATCCCTGTTTCGCTTCGATGAACAGTAGGTACCTACCTTAGTACCTAAGTAGGCACACTCGGAAATTGTAAGATGTGATTTTTCAAAGCTAGAGAAACCTATGTATAGGTATATAAAGTTTCAAGTGAATCGATTGAAGAAATAAAAAGATTCAGTTTATCCCCTTAGAGGATGAATTTCCAAAAATCCTCTCCTAATGCTTCCTTTTCCTACTCTCCAAGGAACATGCAACATGCGTTTAGTAGTTCCGGCTGTGCGTTATCTGTCAGTCACTCAGTAACGGAAGTTTTATATATTATTACTAGCTGTGAATACCCGCTTCGCTGAGTCATTTTAATTGCATGTATAGTTATTTGTTAATATTAATAGTCAATCACTACTTCACATTTTTTTCATATAAAAGACACATTTTTTGATCTTACTTTTTTATTTAAATAATTCTTGAGCGGCGGCCCTCCCAGCGTCGCACGGGTGGACATTTATTTTTGACATTTGGTGTTATATCGACAGCAGCGCCACCTAGTGAATCTAAACCATTCTCGGATCCACCTAAAGACATACAAAAATCGAACTTCGTACCGCTCTATGATTGATAAACAAATTTAGTGACAAATCGACAGCAGCGCCACCTACCGGGTCCTATAGTGAATCTAAAAAATTCTCGGATCCACCTGAAGACACACAAAAAAATTCAACCAAATCGGTACAGCCGTTTAGGAGTTTAGACCATTTGAGACCAATAATAGTATTATATTTTTCAAGTTAACATGTTTCAACCCCCGTATCTTTTACACCCTTGTAACTATCGACTTGCAACCACCATAGTGCAGGATGGGAGACTTGTACCTATTGCCACATACAAACACTATTCGTCTGCGATGCGTAGTTTTGGCTGCAAACTGAATAATATATAGGGACACACACCTCCAATTTTATATATATAATAGATATAGATAGATGTATTAATGATTGGGTATTTGGTATAATACACTAGACACTAGATTTAGTGGAATTTAGCGGCCGAGTGCAGTGAAGTTTGAATGCAATACTGCGATGACACAATAGCTAGTTAGCGAGGTGATATTTATTTCAACACTAGCTGTCCCGGTCAACTTCTACCGCCCAATAACCATGTTATCGTGTGTATGTTCTGGCCGATTGTTAGCTAGTACAAACGATGCAGGGTGTCACTTGGTACCTACTATAGGATCATAGAAAGCTATTCAACATAATCTGTTTGCGCTTTCATCATCATCATTCATGTTTTCAGTTTTTCATTCTTCTCATGTTTTTGATTTTATTAATACATACATATTTGGTTAGTTATTACGTAACGTTAAAAAGAAGCAAGACATTGACCACTCACATAACTTTTTTTTTTTCAGGAATAAGCCTAATATCTTCAAAGCAATCGCGATAAACTACAAACTGATGCTCCTGTACTTCTTTCCGTCATTGTTATATTCCATCTACAACAACCTAGCGTTTATCAACTTGTCACACTTCGACCCCACCTCCTATTATGTTTTACTGCAATTTAGAGTGGTCCTTACAGCGATATTATTTCAGGTAATATTCATACTAATAAAATTATTAATGTTAATACTTATCTATGTAAATGCATTTTCTGCATTTGCATGTTCTCCGTTTGACATCACACCCGTATCAACAGGCCAGGCCAATACGTATTAGGCGTCGTCCTAATTGGAAGTGATCGTACGATGGCGCGATGCGTTTTCGTCGTGCGATGGGTTCAAACATACAGATTGCATCAGAGTGTCCTATACTCCTATTTGAACCTCGCAAGTAATTGTATTGAAATACCCATCGCACGACGAAAACGCATCGCGCCATCGTACGATCGCTGCCAATTAGGACGACGCCTTAGTCATATCAAAAACTGATCTGATGATTAAATTATTATTAACCGGCTTCCAACTAAAATTCTGTATTAACTATGTGTGCTATATTTTGTATGTTAAGTATATTAATTGGTAACCACTTTTAAAAGTGTGTACACGTTGAACCTACCATTCTCCAATGGCAGGTCTGCTGGAAGAAATTTCTTAAGAAATAAGTAATACCTTTGTAGATTATATCCATGTTTATTTAATGTTTCCGTGAAAAAATATAAAAATAATAATAAGGAATTGGATGAATGAATGGCCCTGCTGTCGGTAAATTTGTAAAATCGTGTAACTAATGTTATAAAGTTACTTATAATAACCGAGGCCGATTGATTAAGACATGAAAACACGTCACGAGTTCCCGATTATACTAACAGCAAGAGGCCAAACATTTACATGGCTTGCCTTGATCGCTTGTTTATTTATTGTTTATTTTTGACTACGAAATCCATTAACGTCTGTTTTTTTTTATTTCAGTGCCTGTTCCAGAAAAAGTTAACAGTCACTCAATGGATATCGCTCGGTATATTAACGTTGGGGTGTATGGTTAAAAACTTTGACGCTGCGGTAATTCAGTCTGGATCATCGTCCCAAGGAGATTTTAATATATGGTCGCAAATTTTTAATATTTATTTTGTTTCTATCAACATCCAAAACTTTTGTTCCTGTCTGGCGGGAACTTACAATGAATACTTGTTAAAAACAAAAGGAGCCACTGTGGATATTTTTTTACAAAACGTTTTTATGTACCTGGATTCGTTGGTGTGTAACTTTGTTGTATTGTTGTGGCAAGGTGAATTGGGCACGATTTTAGATGATTTTCAATCTTTAGGTGATGTGTTTGTGATTCTTATAACAGTGAATAGTGCAGTTGTAGGTATAGTTACAAGCTTTTTCTTAAAGAATTTAAATTCTATATTAAAAACCTACGCCAGTGCTCTAGAATTGGTGATGACTGCCGTAATTTGTTACATAATTTTCCACATTGTCATAACGTGGTGCACTATCTTTTCTATTTTTCTTGTAATTATTGCGGTAGCAATGTATTTTAAAAATCCCGTTACTAATATGAGTCCTGTATTATCCAAAGATGCAAAAGATAAGAAACCACTTATGGACGTGACTGTTGAGTAAGATATTATAATTATGTTAAGTTTTCTGTTTCCATACTTACAAGGTTACAAAAATCCTGATATTTTACGTCACAATTTGTATATAAGGGTAAATAGTATTATTTATTTACGACACTGGAAATCTCAATGATACTCCGATATTTTATTAGATTTTTGTAATATTAAGTTTAATAAGTCTTGTTGCTTTTTATGTTACAAATTATTCGCGAGAGTTGATGAAAACAAAATAAAGGTTACTCAATTCATTTACAAATTACGGCCCGAAAATATTATTACCATCGACGATGACTCGTTTTTCCGGCTCCGCGCTTGACGCCTTTACAACAACTGCGAGTCTCGTAATAGCTTGCGGCGTTAAAGGACGTCGATCGCAGCCAGTCGATACTTATCTCGATCCGGAATACTGGATGCTAGTAGCGTATGTAGTTGTATGAGCGATTTCACACAGAATCCAGTATACCGGATCCAGTAAAAAATCCCACACACAACGGAAATACTGACCCGTTAAAACAGATCCAGTAAAACGGACGTCCTATGTGAACGCGCCCTTAGACTGGCCACACACGCTAGGGTTTGCCTCAGTAACTTATCAGGTAAACAAACTACTTAGTGGCCAAACATGTACAGAAGTGCAACTTACACGGTCAAGTTTACCTGTAGGTACAGTTCAACTGTACGGGCAAACCAGTCTGGTACACCCTAGCGTGTATAGCGTGTATAGTTTAAGTGACAGTCGCTAATACCAGACGATTCCAATGTTTATCAACTCTCGCGCGACAGGCTGTGTAATACGAGTGGATTTTTTCTAGCAAATAGTACAATGATAGTTACCAACACGCATTTATTTCTATAGTTTACTAACACGACTAAAAGATAACGCGATTTAATCTAAAGTTGAATTGCTTTTTTATTTGTAATTCCTACATATTGTTCTTACGATGTCATTGTTAAAGTATTATTTTGTATATACAAGAGAACCTCTGGATGTGAGAAAGGTATCTAAATACCTCTTATTGTCGTGGTGACCAAATATATCGCATAGCTCATTGTTTATCATTAAATATTTCGACTTGTATCTTCATTTTAATGTAATTTAGAATCAAATCCCAGCGTCGGTACTAGATATTATATTATGTAACATTATATATTAAAAGGTAGTATGTTGCGGCCTACCTACCATAATTATATTTTATTTACAGTTCGAACTCTTTTACGAAATTTAATAATAAATTTAAACTTTTGTTATTATATAAGCCCTGTGTCATGTTCCTGTGTTATCTTATTTTAAGTTTGGTTTTTTTTATTTATTTTTGAATTTACCATACGCACCTGAAGCGCTGGATAGTTGTTGTACTTAGTTGCTGTTTCATGTACGTAAGTACAATCATTTCATAATTTTTATAATGATATGAATGTAGAAAAGTTGCGTTTTTGCAACTCTTTTTATTATAGGACGAATATTATGAACCGAAAAAATAATATAATCTCAGCTTCGCATTATCGTACTCTCAACAAAAGAGCTATAATAGCTTTTTCACGAGAATATTAATTCCCTGTTACGTGCGCCTAGTCAAAATTTATTTTATTTGGTTATTTTTAACTTTCTACATGACTTTAAAATTAAGTTAAAGACCATTAGTATTATATACATAGAACGTGTACAAAAGACGGTTTATATTATTTGTAATGAACAGGTCGTAAATTGTAAATATTATAAGTCATAATCCGATTTCTGTGCATTACAACAGTGTAAGGTAAATTTAATCAATAAATTTTATTTTATACTGTACTTATTGTTTTGTCTTTTTTTCCTGTTATGAGCAATCATTGTTATAATATAGACAGTGAATAATGCTAAACCGTGTTTCTTTACTTGTTTCCATAACGCAACGGTGTCATTACTAAAAATGTACAATAGAATTATGAACAAAAATGGATTGATAGGCATAATAAAGGAGTGCGCACATTACACCAACTCGACGTCAACTCCACTCCGACTCCACTCCGTTTCAAATCCGACGTTCCGTTCCGCGATCAACGCTTCATCGACGTCAACTCGACTCCGTCTCCACTCCGTTTCAACTCCGACGCTATTTACATTACGTCATTGTGTCGGTCGACGCGTGGACTACTCGTCTACGGTGAGTCGTCAACGCAACGTCGACGCGTTGGTCTCGAAACGGAAAGGCTATGGGTGTAGGGCGAGCCGTACAGGGCTTTTAAGTATAAGTTCGAAATTCAACCTTACGTTCAAAGATATAAGGCTCATAATTGAATGTTAGCTTTGTCAAGGTTTTAGTCGCGTTGGCGTCGGTCGGTCGTGGAGTCGTTGTAATGTGCGCACTCCTTAAGACCAATGATAATAATAATAGTACTCGGTCATAATATCTATGCGCTGCGCCCGTTGCTTGCAATAAATGTCCGGAAACAAAATAATGATAACATTTTGTACTTAACAAACAATTATCATTGTTAGAAGCAATATAATATAAACAATAATTACCAATAACAATGAACAAATAAGCCTTTATTCATTGACTTATTAATAATAGGTCAATGCCTTCATTGTTTAATTTTCGTAAATTTATTGCAATTTGAATGTTTGTTGGTTAGTGTTCTTCATTTTATGCACAGTGAAGAAAACAAAATGTAAGTATTCGGGCGAAGACGAATTGGAAGCCACTTGAGCTAAGAACGAAATTATTATATTTGCGAAATCCAAAAATGAACCAAATACAAAGACTTGGAGACGCTCAATTTATTTTATTACTACTGTGTGACGTTGGGACAGCACAATTCGTCAAAGTACTTTTATTCAAGATAATAATGGTAGTAACAGGCATTATTTTACACTTAACTGAGTGACTTTACTTTAACTGAACAAGCATTATTTTAGTGGGTATGGGTAGAACGTTCTTTAGTCTTCGTAGAGAACCCGCGGCTGCAACATCTTTCGGCTTGTTTCAGCAATCTGTAGTGTCCAGGAGAGATGTTGGTCCATACTAATGCCATGGTTTTATACCTTATGTAAGGCAGTGTAAGGAATGGCTACACTGTAGCCTGCAGAGTAATAGGCAGTAACTGGTTCCAGTCGATTTTAGATATCAAGCGTTGACTCTGACATTAAAACATAAATGTATTTACCTACTTCCAAACTCCGAGAAATGGATGTTTATGTCTCCACTGAATTAAAAATAAAAGTTAGGGGTATAAAGTATAAGTACTTCACGTTGTTTGTCCGTGATGGACTCCTAAACTACTTAACCGATTTTAATCAAATTTCACATGTATCTGTAATTTGGTCTAACTTAAAAGATAGGATAGTTTTTATATATTTTTATTGCAAATTAAATGTTTAGTAAACAATAATAGTGTTCATTTATTGTTTAGTTCTACGAATCCCTCATAGATGGCGATACCGGTTGATTCGTCAATAAAATCCTTGAACATCGTTTGACATCTACGTTGCGAAGACACCCGGTAGATGGCGTTGTGTTTCGATATCTAGATCACAAATTATTCTATTTCAATTTGTTTATGTTCACTATTGGGCATATGTAAATTAATTAATTTAATTTGATTGTATCAAACAATGAGTAAAAAATTAATTTAATCTATTATAATCACTGAGCCACAGCAATGCGTGGTTGGGTCAGCTAGTATGTCTTATAAAATGAATTGGAGTAGGTACAAATGAAAATCCCTGATGATTAAATTATTCCTAATTTTTTTAAAGTACCCACACAATATTTTTTGGCGCGTTAGCGACAACAGTTAAGTACTACAATGTAGATGCAGTGCTTTCTGTTTTAATAAGCTTTACAAATTGTATAGATACATATCGACAGGTTCCGGGCGACACTCTAGGCGATATATACTTTTATACATATTTGGAATCAGTGAATTTTTCTGCGTCGTTTGAGCTGAGTTTGGTGACAATCGGTTAATCGTGTCAATATCCTTCTTTTTGAAAAAATAATGCGATTTGCTAAAGTTATCATTTTTTTTCTTCTAAAAATCGAAACATTAAACTGCTCTGGTGTAAAGTTTCATAAATGTCGGTTAATACTAATAGCCCGGAACCCGTCGATATGTGGTATACATATCGACGGGTTAACTTTCATATATCTTTTACGGTTAAGCCACCGTGCGTACAGTACCCTGGATACGCATTCACTCGGCCGTATCATATAAATGAAGTATAAAAAATATAACTCACAGACCCACGCTAGGAGACCCTCTGTCATGGGTGCCATGGACTACACACAAAGACAAAAACACAGCCAGATCGAAGTGCAGTCCAGCATGGTAGCCGCTGCGCACGTACGGGTAGACTTACTATGCAAAATAGACCTCCACAAATAGAATCATAAATAGCCTATGTCTACCCAGAGGGTCCATTGTCTGTATTGGTGAAATTTTTTTTGCAATCACATGGTTAGTTTCTAAGATTAGCGGTAACATAAAACCCACATTATTACAGATTTTATTTATTAACTACAGATGATATCTGTAAAGCAAAACCATGTCTAGTACTATTGATTAAATAAAACAATTTTTATGCAACAATATTTATTTTACATCAACATTAATAAATTACGCCAAACAAGCTATCTAACACAATTTATGCTATGCAAATTATAAATTAATATGCACAATAGAGCAACCATACACACCAATTCAACATCATAGTTTATCTGTGCTCAACATTTATAGTAGCTATATTAAAAATTCTATCTAAAACACTAAATACTCTGATGGACAACAACTCATTAATGAATTAGTTGTTCTGGTGTATATGAGGCATTATTATGCTAATTGAGTTATACTGATTTAATGGCCGCAATTCAGTGGTCATACTGGCATGTCATACCAGTATGACGAGTAAGAATCATTTGTATCTGTGGTCATACAACGCATTGTCACTTCATTTAGAGAGGTAATGAGTACGAGTAGTATGACCACCATTAAAAAATCCTTACTGGTCATACTAGTATGACTAACCGAGAAACACCCGATTTAATGGGGTTTACACCCTAAATTGGTTTATAGAGCAGTGTTGTTACATACTTCTTTCTGTATCTATGAGTTGCTGACAGAACCATAACTCCATCTTTAATTGATAAGGCATACAGATGATTCAACATAACATGATTAGGTTCTGGTAACAGTGTTGGCTCACACTAAAATAATAAATTAATTGATTAATATGTATATTCATTATTCATTTAATTAAATTACACATATTTTACAAATACTTACTGATAGCGGAGTATCTTTGTTCAAAATGACTTGTAGTAGGTGAGGCGGTAAAATTGGGGGACCCGAAACCTTTTCCCATGGTTTGGACTGTGGTATTTCCTGCAAATATAAAGTTTAGATATATGTAATTAGTTCATGCTATGCATAAACTGAGGTCTACCTATAAATAGATATAAAAGACATTCAATGACAAAAAAGTGCAAAAGTTTGTTTTTGTAGGTTTGAGTTCAAAGAGTGGATTGCATTAAGTCAATATTTAATAATTAATTTAATGAAAAATGATATTAGGTACATTTTTCATTTCAAATATTACATTTCTTGTGCTAAACATTAGCGGTCAGTTGGTAAGCACAACTAAATATTCATAATTATAATATAGCACACACTAATATAAAATAAACATTATATAAGTATTTCTCATCCCTTTTGCTTTCATTCATTTCTTAAGAATCCGTAAAATGTATGTAACACAGTGAACACAGTGTAACACTACTCATTTCGACAGTCCAATTTAAATCATATATTTATTTTAGTAAGCAGTCCGAAATGTCTGTGATACATTACCTGTGAATATTCTGTTTGAGCGCTACTATGGATACCTTCACTATCCTTTGCCAATGCTTGAAATACTTCAAAGTCAGACATTTTTACTGTTACTAAATTATTCTTTGAACCCATTCCATTGTCTACTAATTTCTGAAAAAGACACCAAAGATAAATTAGTCATATTTGTGTGTATATAAAAAGATATCATACATACATAATACATTATCAAATTTAATTTAAATGCATATTACCAGAACATATTGTACATTACAAAATTTATTACCAATAAAATAATTTAAAAGGTTCTTTTTAGGGTTCCATACCAAAATGGTAAAAATCTGAACCCTAGTAATATGCCTCTGATGTCCGTCTGTCAGTCACAGGTACCTATATCTCGAACGGAAATAAATAAATAAATAGATTAACAGTTCCATTCGTGGTAGACACCTGAAACTTTCACAGAATTAGTGTTACTGTTATAGTAAATAGTTATGGGTTGCGATGATGTAATACTGAAATATATACATACTACTGATGGGTCATGCCTCCATTCTCCATCAACAAAATATTTGTACTGGTGCTCTCCTTCTGGCAAATCAATAATAGTCACAAAGTCTCCATGAGACTTTACCATAGGAATTGTCTTCCAGTCAGTAAAAGTGCCACTAATGTACACCTGAAAATAGTAATGCATATAAGTTAAGAATATGTTTAAACTGGCTATGTCCATCTTGGGAATAGGGTGAGTTATAAGTCGTGTTATATCTGTAGTACATATTTACTTGGGAACATGGGTAACAAGACATAACTAGCTTGTTAATGGGTTTCAGGTGCTAGACACTTGAGCTCTTTGTAGGGTTCTACCTCCAGCAATGCAAAAAGTCTCCACTGTTGAAGTCATTTTTGTACCTTGCAGTGAGTATCAAGCATGCAATATAAGCACTGCAACTTGATTTGTAATGGAAATAGTAGTTATATTAGTAACCTGTTTCCCTCCGCCTTCCCATTTAAATACAGTAGGCAATACTTTCATTTCTTCGTCCATCTTACTACTGTCTGTCAATGTGTTAGAACGCTCTCGTGGTTCTGTGTACTCCACATCAGATTCAGGAACCACCTTCGTGTAATAAGGTGCTCCATCTTCGATATTACTATCATCCTCTCGGCCACCACGATCGTCATCTATCTTTTTATCAAAAGTAAACGCTTCTCCCTCCTTAGCAGGCGAAGACGGTGCAGCATCTTGTGGCTTATTGTGTGTATCTTTATGCCATTCCTTTGGGTGATTGCTTCCTGCATTTCCCATGCTATTGATTCTCCCGTGGCACTGATAGTCAATAGAAAACCTTGAAGGTAGACACCAATTAACTTTGTTCCTTGTCTTTCATTACGATACTTTATGATGGTAATATTATTATTTAGAGATAAAGTTACGCGGAATATAAAGAAAAAATACACTTATGAACACCTATATTTCAGACATAACAATCATAACAGTAAGAGCAGATCAGCAGAAGAGCACACTAGTTTTTTTGTGCCATGACAACATTGACATTATTGACAATGACAACCAAATAGTCAAACATTCTTGTCAATTACAGAATTACTTGACAAGTTGAAGTGTTGACATAGCTAATAGGTAAACTATTTGTAACAAAGAAAATTGTCAATTGCATACTTTTTTAATCCCTGCGCGACGCCAAGGAAAGGTAATAACAATAATACCCCGAGATCTGAGATATAATAATATATTATTATCCTCTTATTCGTTTCATAGAATGCAATGATCATGATCGTATCGATTGTTATCATCAAAGGTATCACCAAAAAAGTGAAAGATAATTCACAGTTATGTTATTATTACAAAGCAACCCAATACGAAGCTGAACGCCTGAAAGTCGGTAGACATAGTCGGTGCATTGTTTGTGTACCTACTTTGCTGGTACTTTGTGTACATGCAGTATGCACGGCGTACCTAACTATAAAACTTAAAAAAAAAGAAAATATAATGAAAAATAGATTGAGCAGTAAATAATGTTAATATTGATATTTGACGAAAATGGTTAGAATAATTTTAAAACATTACATTTTATAAATTACTTTATTATTTTTATTTATAAATAAAAAAAAAAATTACTTCATATTACAAAAAACTTACTTAAAGATTAATATTAATGTACGAAATAAACAGATAAATAAACACGATAATATTTTTTATTATTAAGGTCATTCATAATAAGGTGCATCTTGCTGTGATGCTGTCCATTGTCATGGGATGAATTCCCAGAATACTGGCGAGTCTGGCGACATTATCTTTGAATGTGGGTAAAAATGTAAAATTGTTGTATATATTGTTGGCTCTTTCTTTCAAACAGCGATTCCTCGTGAAAAAATAAGATAGCTATATAACTCAACTCCAAAAACACCAACACCAATGAATGACATCACATGACATGACATAATTTGTGTCATATTTAATTAATTGTCAATTTTTTACAAAAGTACATAGTGTCAAGTCAATGACAAGCAAGCGCTACGGAGTTAGGTTTACGTACAAAATTTAAATATTTTTTCTATAAAAATACGCTTTTACGATTTGTGGTACATAACATAAAAGTAGGTAATCATTGCTAGTGAACATAATTGTTTTGTATTACATATATGCAATGCCATTATTTCTGATTTAAAGTGTTGTTTTGTTATAAAATTTAACCATGAGCGATGAAAAGCAACCACTTCTTACTGGGCCGAATATTCCGTTCGATAATGCTGAAGTGCAAACGGTGGAATTAGTGAGTAGTCCTGTAACAATACCGATTAAAGATGAAAAGGCATCGAAGGGGGAATATAATCCAGCTTCGGAAAGGTGTTTGGAACACCCGACATCGAATTTTGACACGCTAATTCACCTTCTAAAAGGCAATATTGGAACTGGTATTCTAGCAATGCCAGATGCTTTTAGAAATGCTGGTTTATTTTTTGGTATGTATTCCAATAATATTTTTTTGACATTTGAAGCAATTTTATTCGTATTGGTTTAAAGTAGTTTAATTGAAGTTTAATCATGGGAGAATGATTATTTTTGCCTACACTTTTCTCATGCGTCAGTCTACCAATTAACAATTAAGAACCTTAATTAAATTATTAATTTTTAATCGAACTATCGACATTTAGGTGTTTTTGGAACGCTGTTCATGGGAGCAATATGCACACATTGCATGCATATGTTGGTGCAGTGCTCTCACGAGCTGTGCATTCGCAATCAAAGACCAGCAATGAGTTTTGCTGAGGTTGTTGAGGACGCTTTCGCTATGGGCCCCATTTCGCTAAGACCATATTCAAAAAAGATGAAGTAAGTTGTATAAAAATTAGTAGGTACAGCGTATTTATAAATAACACCTTTAATATAATATATTATATAGTTCACTAATAGGGATATGTAACTTTTTGACTAAACTAATCCTGATTATTGCATTAAAAGTAATTAATTTGAATTACTTTACAACATTTTAGTCTAGTAATCTAGTTTGTTATGTTTGACTACTTAGTCCTTTCAGTTCTATCATGAAATGTTCTGTGCTGAATTTTTTTTTTTATAAAATGAATTAGACATTCACACATCATACCCTTGTGCAAAGATTTTGTGACACAGTGACATGAACTAACTTTGGTTATACCTATCTTCAATGATATATTACACTAGATACGCCACCAACGCTCCTAACGCGTGCAGTGGAAACGGCCCGCGCCGGGCCGTTTGCAATCAGTCGAGCTGTCGGCTGTCATTGTGAGCGCACGTGTCGACTTCATACTAAAAAAAGGTAAAATGCCTTCTTGTGCATTTCGAAAATGCAACAATTATGATAGAAAGGTAAAGAAGGAGGACAGTAAATCATATCATAGGTAAATGTATAAAAATGTTGAAATTTTAAATAGATTAATTTATATTTTGTAATTTTAATGAATCACAGCTTGTTTCCAAACGATAAAAGAGATAGAACATTGCTTCACTCACAGGTGTAACAAAGATAGCACATACGCTAAGATCATAGATTAGAGGCAACAATGCAGACAGTAGGTACAATAGGTAGACAAGAAATTATTAGTGTAACGATGAGATTTTTTTTATGAATTTAGGCTGAATTCTTTTGTTTCTACGTTAAGTAAACCGTTATTTTTTTAATGTTCCGTAGATTTCCTACCAACAAGGTTAATCAACAAAATTGGATAACTGTTGTGCGGAGACAAAGATGTGCATATTATTTAATGCCTTGAAATTATAGTAGGTTTTGTAGTAACCACTTTAAAAATGAAGGCAAATATACGTCAAGAAAAGGTTTGACATAGATGACGACTTCATTTAATTCATTAATTTAACTCATGATAACCATGATTTTACATCTAAATCACGTGCTGCATCAAAAAAATTTTTCACGTATACCATAATATTTTGTTTTAATTTTTTGATATAATATTTTCTTACTTATAATATCTTTATAATAAAACCCCCTGTTTCAAAATGCTGATTCTAATACTTAGACGACGGTTAGATGTTAATATTATGTACTTTCAAGAGTCATAGCAGTTTTAGGCATAAATCATTCTAAGAATAAATGTCTCGTCTGTTACATTTATCTATGACACTTATGGTTAACGTCAATAGACGTCAGTGCAATATTTTCGGTTGCGTTTGTCAGGTTCATTTTTCATATAAGTAACATGTCTACCTCTTTTTACTTATAATGTCATTGCCTATCTTGAATAAAATATTTCAAAAAATTACTTTTATTGTAAAAACTTATATTTTTAATTCTTTTGCCAGCTATTTAGAAGCCAATCCAATATTAATGGAATGAATCAATTAACAGGCCTATCATTACAAAATGCGATGTTTGATGAAACATTTACAACGATAATAAACAATTATGCAAATCATTTTTTATCTGTAATGGTCAATTAGTCATCATATTAAACAAAATAAATTACACAGCACATAACATTATCAGTTTTTTCTCATTGTCGTGTGGAATCTAACTGTTGTACTCATTTTATTTACGTATGACTTACCTTTATCATTCTTGTTTCAGGAATATAACTGATATTTTTTTAGTAATAACACAATTGGGGTTTTGTTGTGTGTACTTTTTGTTTGTTGCTACTAACCTGCAGGACACGATGCATTTCTTTCATATAAATCTAAGTGTTCACACGTATCTGGCCTTACTCTTCCCGTGTATACTAGCTCTGGCGATGGTGAAGAATTTGAAGTATTTAACCCCCGTCTCCCTAGTTGCTTCAATAATGACCGCTTGGGGTCTTGTAGTGACATTCTATTACATACTGCAAGACTTGCCACATACTAGCACAGTCAAAGCGTTTGCAACTTGGCATCAACTGCCATTATACTTTGGAACTGCTATATATGCTTTTGAGGGCATAGGAGTGGTAAGTTAGTAAGCTTGTTTACATATCCATATTTTAATACATCGTCGTCATTTATAATTCAAGCAATAAAGCATAAATAAAATTTATGCCAAAAAAAATTTAATTTTTTTTGAGGTATTTTTTTTGTAAGTTTTTACATACGAATATGTATTGTATAAAAAAATTAATAAAAATGATTGGAGGGAGTAATAGATTGCACCTATCCAGCATTATTTAGTTCATAATATATTAATGCTATTGCTTAAATAAAAACAAAATTTACCTGGATATTTAATTAGTAAGTTAAGTATTCATAAGAGAAAAAAAATGGGAATAAAAGAAAATGTTGTGAAATCCTCAAGATCAACATTACTTATCACCAATCAAGATCACAATTAATACATTTTTTTAACTATATTTTAGTTTCTTTGAATTTGGAAAAGTTAATTTGATCTGGGATGCTTGCAGATTTTACCTTTGGAAAATAATATGAAGACCCCAGAAGATTTCGGAGGATGGTCCGGTGTACTTAATACTGGAATGGTGATAGTGGCCGTGTTGTACACGGCGATCGGTTTCTTCGGATATTTGAAGTATGGCGAACGAGTGCTAGGCAGCATCACACTCAACTTACCAAGCGACATGTATGTTTTAAATTTTACGTTATAATATTATAACTAGTAAGTCTTGAAGTTAATCAAAGTCAAAAAACATCAAAATAATAAACAATATCCTGTACTTAAAGACACAATTTACGGAAACAGGTTTTACATTAATATTCTTAAATGTTCAGTAACTCTGATTTAGGTACCTACTGATTATTATTTTAAGTAATCGTTTTTATTTTCAGATTAGCGCAAAGTGTAAGGGCAGTAATGGCTGTGGCCATTTTCCTTTCCTACGGACTCCAGTTCTACGTGCCAATGAATATAGTTTGGCCATACGTAAAAACTAAGTTGACGTCCGAAAAAGCATTGGAACACGGGGAAGCAATAACACGTTTTGTTCTTATTGCTATAACATGTGAGTAAACAGTATATATTATTTATTCAGAACAGTCTGCTGACGCAAAGTATTGTACAGACTTTTAAGAGATCTTATTAAGCTCTTCTAAATATATAAATGCTAACAGACTCATACCGCCGTACCATATTCCCTGTGTTGTGGGTGGCATGGAAACAAAAACACATTACTAACACCCAAGACCCGGAAACAAACATTTATCTGTACCCGGTACCTACCAGTACTAAAGACGGTTACAGATTTCTTAACCTCGAGAGCTCTGTAATGTAAGCGTAAACCCAAACATTTTTAAATCCATTGTAAAAAAATACTACACCAAAATACAAAAATGTTTAATAGGTAGGTAGGTACCACTTGTATTATAGAACTAATAAGTCTTGGGCGTCCTTTTTCTTTTAATGTTTCATCTTAGTCTGAGGTCGTCTCAAACTTGCCTATCATATATTTAGGCGCCTATTACGTGATATGACCACATTTACAAAAAATGTATAATATTGAGCAATAAGCAATAAACAAGAGAACATTAAAATAAGTACCATTTTATTAAACCCTAGAATGTGACATTGAGACTGCCTACAAATTATTATACTACATGTTATTACATGCGTGCTATCATCATTATGGTAATACCAATGAGCACATAGCTCGTCTGGCGATGAATCATGATGCTGTGCTGAATCCATTGTCTTTTCCCACATTGAAATATCAGTTTCACTTTAAACAAACATCGTTAAAAACAAACGAAGGTACTGTGATAGGTGGTACCAACTTATTTCTTTTTAAATGCAAACTGGTAAACACGGTTTTGAATTGTTACACCGATATTTTGACCCAGTTGCATGGAATATGGTCACGGCGCACAGTGAGACGAAAATCGGGTCTTCATAGACTTAGGGTTCTTATGTTATAAATTTTTGATTTTCCTTCGGAAACTAACGTAGAATCGTATAGGAAGCCACAACAAGCCCGATTTTCGTCCCACTGTGCGGCGGTACAACAATTCAAAATAATGACTATCCGTTTGCATTAAATATAAGTTAAAAATCTCAGGACTATTGAGTGCTTATTTTAAGCACGAAAGCATGCTTTCAGTAAGCACTTGCTCATTACAAGCATGTGCTTTGCTCGAAATGATCATTCAACAGTCGTGCTCGTACGTTTATCGAGCATGCAATCTGCGGTTGCGGTGCGGGTGGAAGGGGGCACAGATCTGAGTGGAAGGGGGTGTTTATTGAACACGTCTTCAACAAAAATCCTAGCCGTATTGTCTTTGACCGTGTTTATTTCAACGTATACCTTCAGATACAGAACATGCTCATTTTACTAAAACAAATGTACATAATAGAAGTATTAGGAATATTATATGAAATATGTAGGTACCTAACAATAGCATAACGGCCGGCCTGGGAAACTTTATTAAAAGTATGTTTGCAGTATCCTTATCATCCGACAAACGTATCTATTATTACATTATAGGATCTATTAATATAATCTTATTTGCAATTATTAAACTATTGCATACCAATCGAGATGAATTATATATAATGTTTATTTAGCTGCAAAATCAGTCATAATGTGGCACAGAGATACGAGTGCATAATGTAAGTATTGATCGTAAAACATCGAGAAACTGATATTAATTGTAGGTAGTACCTAGTATGGTAGATTGGTAGTATTAAAACGTATAATTATAATACCAAAATCATGTAAATGTAGGTATGGTAAATATAGGTAATTTATAATAACTTGTTACAAATTATATTTAAAAAAATAGTAATGAACCGTAATCTCTAATAGGTCTATATTATGGTTAGACCTAAGATTTTATTTAACGTCTGCAATGGGGTCGTACCCCAAGTAATATCCTGTCTATATCACTCCTCATATACCTAATTAAAACATTATAAAAACAAAGTCACAGAGATCGTAACTAATTAATACATTATACATAGGTACTTACATAATTAAAGCGTTTACTTCGTGCTGTAGCTATAGGTATGTTATACATAAGATTCAGACATTATGTACACAAGTATATTACATGATTTAACAGCAGGGACAACTATAAATTGTAATGCCATTCATAACGCGTTTCAATTAAATTAAATAATTTAGCTGAAACTTGTAATAAAGCAAGATTAGATTAACATTCAGTTTATTGCGTGGCATTACATAAACACGCCTTGCAAACGTGTTTGTTTTGTTTTTTGATGCGGCGGCCGGCGAACGCTCTTATAAATCGGGCACGGGCAAGAATGCTTTGTGTAAACATTACGTACGGCTCGCTATTGATATGAATCGTATTCATATTTCGATCATTGCATATTTAACATACCTAATATTAAAAATTAAAACAGTTAAATTTTTTAAGCTATTGCATAGTTTTTATCGCGGGCCTTGAGCATGGAGACCGAATCCAGAAATTCCGTAACGAAAAAACCTAACACCCCCAATCAGCGCCATCTAGTACCTTAATACTAAGGTATGGTACGTATGTTTTCTACAAACTAGATGGCGCTGTTCTGATATAACTATATAACTTCTAATAATTATAATTGCATAAGTTGATAAAAAATGCTATGCAATAGCTTTACCGCGGCAGTCTCCAAGTGCCACATTTAATTTTTCTATATAAATGTAGGTACATACCTAATTTAAAAAAAAAACATTTGAAAAAGGGACCTGGGTTGGGAAGAGTTTTTCATATTACAATTAAGTATTGTAATTAATTGACTTAAGAGTGACTCTTGTATATTACTATCCTGCTAGAAAATAATTATTCGCGAATATGTACTTTATACTATGAAAAAAATAACGTTTTGACCAAACGTTTGGGTTTGTACGCGCTAATCTCCGAAATGGCTTGACCAATTTGGGTGCGGTTTTCACTAATATATTGTGGTAACTTCACCTAACATTTAGTGATTGTTTTATTTTAATCAGTTCATAAATAAAAAAGTTATGTCACTTTAAAGAATCACGCCGAACAATTTCCGAATGTACGTACATATTTCCGAAGCGAAGCGAGGGCGGGATTACTAGTAATCTATATCTTCTTTCATAATTATATAAAAGGAGAAGCTGACTGACTGATTGACTGACATATCAACGCAGGGCCTAAACTATAAGGGTTAGAAACTTGAAATTTTGCACAGGGGTTCCTTATATAACGTAGGGGAGCACTAAGAAAGGATTTTTGAAAATTCAACCCCTAAGGGGGTAAAACGGGGGTGCGAAGTTAGTATGAAACTTTGCCGTTTTTGAGGGTATTCGAATGAAAATCAGAATGAAGGTATTTCATTGAAAGTTATGAAACATGTATAAAATATTTTTTCGAAAATCATCCCTTATCGGGTAAAAGGGGCGCGCAAAGTTAGTATGAAAGTTCTCTGATTTTATAAACTTTTATAAATTTAGAGATTTTTGGCGGGCGAAGCCGCGGGTGTAGGCTTGTATAATATAACAATAGCAAAATTTATTTACATACATTATTACTTAATCACAGTTCTGACACACAATGCAATCAATGAACGTTAAATTGATAAGGGTACCCCAAATACTTAACATATCTGTTTGGCACTGAACTAAGGTTATCATTTTCGCATAAATCGCTTTTTGGGCGTGTGACCGCGCGTGTGATTCAGATACACAAGTACACAAATATCAATAATTATGTATGTAAGAAATTGTTTCACTATTTGACTTTAAAAAAACTGCTCAAGAAAAAATGTTTTTTTTAAATGTTATTCTCTCTCGTTTAACTTTCAAGCAAAAAAAGAACAGGCTAATTGGCCTCGAATACGCCGCCAAATTGATAAGCGGACCCAAGCCTTTTATATTACTATAATAAGTCAATGAGCGTACCTACCTAGATAGGTAGGTGTGATTTTAAATTCAATTTAGATAAATTATACGGGTCACACCCGCCCTCTAACTTGTCTTTTTTACTTGCCTTGTTAATTATTTTGCTTGGGTGTATTGATCAAATATTGCAAGCTGAATTAGAACTACATCCTGTTATCTATCTATCTATCGCGCCTAGAGATCAGTAGCACAGACACAAAACTTTTAAAATCTTGTTTTAAAAATATTTATAAGTAGGTTAAAATACCCGCCAGCTGAATAAATGTAAATTATTTCCATAACGTATAAATTAATGAACAAACAATATCTCTTTAAGACCCACATTCTATTTTGCTGTTTGTGTAATTAGGAAAATTTCCAATCGGCCGCCAACAATTGACACGATAAGTTATACACGGAAAGATCCCACACTCATAACGGACTTGCACATTAACATGGTTTATTGATAGAGCAATTAACCGATTTCTTGTATTTCATTACTTACTTTCACCTCTTTATTTTTAATCGACTTGAAAAAGAAGGTTATCAATCGACTCGTATGTTTGTAATATAATTCGCACTGCAAAATATTTCGGTACTTAATATAAATATTAACATAAATTGATACGAGATTCGTAAAATAAAATCTAGTTAAAAAATCATAACATGCTAGCAAAGCCATTATATAAAATAGCACTATACAAAATAGTACCGACCTCAAATAAAAATAATTTCATAATTTACGTATTTTTTTACAGATTTTTTAATAACTATTTGAAATAAATCGATAAATAACGCTATATACCCAGCCCCACAGTATAAGATTCCTTATGTCGTGAGATCATGAGTGTCATCGACTCACACAAAGACAAAACCCGAGAAAAAAAAAACTAGACCGAGAAAATAATTTTTAAAGTTATTAAAATTTTTATCATTAAAATTTCCACCTCGCTTCACTGGGAATCGCATCCAGGATTATTCGATCGAACGGTCCGTCCGGCTGCCGGCACTCCGGCAGACCCGGCAGTGCGGCATGGTAGCCATTGCGCTATCGTCGCATTGCGTCACTAGTATTGGTTTTATTTTTTATCAACCATGTTTCTTGCTGCAGTCTGCATTTCTGGCTAATGAAATCTGGGCTTCTAAAAATTATGAATATTTAGATCACAATACGAGTAGTCGTCAAGTCGTTTAAAAGCATTGCAGAGGCCCCGTGGAAATATGCGGGTGCCAAAAATTGTTTTTTAAGAATAATATTATATTACACAAATCCTAATATCTATCTCTAAATTACTACTTCCGAATGGCTTCAGAATGGAAAATCTGATTTCTGCCTTGTAACATAATATGACATAATTATATGGCACTAATTTTTAATTTCTGTTTTAGTTTCAGCAGCAGCTCTGATACCAAACTTGAGTGGGATTATTTCTCTCGTTGGAGCATTCAGCAGTTCCGCGCTTGCCCTAATTTTCCCGCCATTTATCGAGATAATGACGTTCTGGCCTGACCGACTCGGAAGACACGATTGGAAGTTGTGGAAGGACATATTGATAATAATCTTCGGTCTAACCGGCTTCGTATTTGGTACCTACGCCAGTGTAAAGAATATACTAAAATTTCCTTAGACAATCACTAATGACTCGATCAAATAACAATGAAAGTTTACAGAAAGTTATTTTGACGGCATAACGACAATAATTTATTGTAGCTTATATTGCAGCTTATTATTTTAAGTTGCACAAAAATTTTAACCAAAGTAAAATAAATATTTATGATAGATTAAGAATATTATAGTATTACGTTATGTGATCTGAGTAATAAGATCTTGATAATACCTATGTATATCCCTGTTACTGCGTGTCTTTACAGATGTATTAGTATTAATTTGAAATTTAAAAAAATAATCTTTAGAGTGGTACATACTTTTAGCAGAAACGTAATTCAGGAAAATAGTCCGTAGCGTACAACTCGTAAATTCAATGAAATCGAGAAATGACTGCATTTCAAGCAATCAATATTTTTATTTAGAAAAATTATTATATGATTAATATAATAATGATGTTTCCACAATGATAAATAATTATAATTTCTCAGACTTTATTCTTCATAATATAGATTTTCTCATACCGAATCTAAGAGGAATATGCGTAATCATAGGTATTTTTAAATTAGGTCTTACATGTCGTAAAACCAAAAGCTTTGCATTCCATGTAATGAGGACTTACACCCGTACCTGTGCTATATTAATGTTTTTGTTTTATTTATTTGTAAAGATTTTTTGTAATTGTTTTGTTATATTTTTGTAACGGCTTAAAACGTTTTATATTTTATCTATCAACACAATTTACCCTAGTGTAGGTATGTGTTGTTGTTAAGTCATTTAATAGTGATTTTTTTATATCAACGTAAGGTGATGCTTTTAGTATTAAAAAGTGAAATGGGACTGGACGTTAAATACGACTCTTAATCGTGAATGAATAATTATGAATCCACATATTAAAGTTAAAATTTCACTACCGGGAATACAATGGCTCCCACATTTCTTGATTTGTGTCTGTAACAAATACTCACTGTGTGATATTTACATAATATGTATGCAAAAATCAATTATTCCCATATTATACTTCCTTAGTGTATTGTTTGATCAAAAATTTGCGTTTCGGATTTACACACGCACACCTCATTATATTATCAAAGAAAGATTTTTTTTATTAAAATGGAATATTAAGTATTTGTATAGATTATTATTTTCTGCTATTGTAAATAGGGAATATGCGTGATTTACAGTAATCAGCCAAATATTTTTTAATAATTTAATTGCTTAAATAAGTTTAATGTTTTCTTTTTAATTGAGAAACAGAGTGCCGAAATTGAAATAAAACAAGTTTAGTATCGTAGATCTTGATCAGTTTGAATGTCTTTTTTACCATTCTTTGAGTGATTTACCATATAGATAAATACATGCATATTCCCTGTTACGTATTTATAATTAAACAAGGATAATAATATTTGCTGTGATCACGACGAAGAAATATATATTTCTTATATTAATGTTATCTAGATAATTGATTATGTCAAATTTTATTTTAACATTCCTTTTTTTTAATCTAATTGGATACGTAATCTATAGATTTGGCCATTGGCGCATACTTAAGCATCGTACAAAGAAATTATGCATTTTAAAAATATATTTTGATTATCTTTCTTCCAAATCAAAATCAATCACATATTTACAATTTCATAATAGTTATAGAAAAAAATTACATAATATGTTTACCTGTGATTTTCACTTACTAGCGTTTAGCGTTTAACTATGATTTTTAAATATATTAATGAAAATATTAGTAATTATCAATTGCTTAAGCATCTTAGTATGTGTGGAAGACAAAATTGTAATTGTATTTTACTTATTATTTTCCCAAGCTATGAATTCAGCTTTAAAGGAGCATTTTCTTCTAGCGCAATATATTATAATTTTTATTAGGTAGTAGTTACCAAAACTTGTGCAATGATTACAATTGTATTTTAATAAAAATGTTCTGCAGATTTATATATGTATTTTTTTCATTTGCCTCAACACAATCACTCTATGGTAACATATTTTTCAAAGAGAATATAACCACTACGTTTTAATATTTTTTACAATTCAAAATCTAAACAGTAGACATGACATGACTGACAAAGCCATAATGACAGACAGACAGACTTGACAGTACTTTCTGAGCACTCATTTTCTGTTTGTCTAGTTTTCTAACTTTTCTAACGTAAACACTGAAGAGAATAGACTAATTGATGCCATCTATCGCACTCGCGCAAGAAAAAGAACAACTTCGCCAATGAGACGAAAAAGGAGACAGAATGACTGAGATAATATGTTTTGTTTCGCATTGCGTGTAAGTTTTTTTAAGGAAAGCACAGTTCTAACCATTGACTTATTATTACTATGGACGTCGGGTCCGCGCTGAAAAATGTCCGAGCCAAATGAGTAACAAAACGCAAGGAGAGAAACAATTCCGCGTTCACGACTGCAATCAAAATTAAACCGTGATGTAATGATTTTAGTGCTTAAATTACCTTGTTAACATTTCTATTCTTGCAATGGCTGGGGTTCACGACTGCAATCGAAATTAAACCGTGACACAATGATTTTAGTGTTTAAATTACCTTGTTAACTGCATGACATGACATGACATAACTGACTGGGACATTTTTATCGCGATTTTAGTATGAGACTAGATGTCCATAGTAATAATAAGTCAATGGTTCTAACAGGCAAATTTGACAACTGACCGTCGAATTTTTATTGTGCTATCTCATGTTGGCCACGCTCACAAGATGTCTATATCGTTTTCTGTCTACGTTTCCTAACCTCGGTGATTTTTTTATATTCAACCAAATTCTAGAATGGTACCTACATAGCACTACAAAATATAGTGATATTCTGTAATAGCACACGGCGTCTACTGTTAAAATTCTCCATTTTTATATACTTTTCAAAGAACAAGGAGATTAAGACAATCCTTCGTGTAGTCTACGATCGCTATTATGTTTTCATATCGTAGTTACTCCAACCTAATAATTTCGCATCCTCTCCATCGTGGCATTATTGAGTTTAGGATCGCACTAATCATTTATTTTATAAAAAGTATTTTTCTTTTATGTACTATATACAAAGTGCTGAACAAGTAACAAGTCACAAGAGAACAAGTCGTCACTAAAATAACATTTTATCAACTTTCTGAACGAATAAACTTCTGGGTAGGCTGGCAACTGGCAACCCTCGCACTCAGTCAGTCAGTAGAAATGTCATTAAAACAACAATTAAAAAATGTCGGAATCGTGTCAAGACGGTAATTGTCATGGAAATAATGAATATGGGCCTGACGAATCACCAACGAAGCTTATTGTTAATTACATTCCCGAAGTCATGACGCAGGATATGATGTTTTCACTATTTTCGACCATGGGTAAATTAGAAAGTTGTAAATTGATAGCTAACAGAGGGTATGGGTTCGTCGAGTACTCTTGTCCCGAGGATGCTGTGAAGGCACGGAAGGCGTTCAATGGCCTTTTAATGCAGAATAAGACGCTGAAAGTGTCGCACGCGCTCCTCAACCCGGAGTTGAAGCCGCCCACGAAGCCGGAAGCCGACTGGAACCTCTACGTATGTAACCTGCCCAATGAACTAACCTTGCAGGATTTACATGGACTATTCGCACAATTCGGTAAAATAGTTAATTCGCGTATAGCTGCAGGTATAGCTTTCGTTTTATATGAACATCAATATGAAGCTGAGAGGGCAATCCAAAATATTAATGGTGCTACACCGCCTGGATTTTTACATCCATTAACTGTTAAGTATGCTAATAAAAGTAACCCTAACAAACATAAAAACAATAATAACAATTTTGCTAAAAGCCCTTTGGTAAAACCTTTTCATTGGATTAATCACATGAGTGCTATTAATGACCATAATTCTCCAAACACATGGTCTATTTATATTTATAATATTGCTCCTGAAGTAGAGGAGTTAACTCTTTGGCAGTTGTTCGGTCCTTATGGTGCTATTGTATCTGTTAAGATAATTAAAGACCATCAGACTAATAAAAGTAAAGGATTTGGTTTTGTAACGATGAGAAATTATGACCAGGCAGCTATGGCAATACAAGCACTGAATGGGCATGTTATTCATGGCCAGCCATTGTCTGTTAGTTTTAAGACGCAAAAGAGATAATGTCACAAGCCCTGCGCTGCTAAACTACAATATCAGTACAGTAACAGATAGACAAAATGTACACATTATCATGGATTGGCAACTATTGGAACATGCAATAGCTCCAAGTCTCATTCCTGCACACATCATAACTTCACTGACTTGTCAACTATTGTTAAAAATATTATATTACTTTGAGCTATCAACATTGTTAAGTTTGTTTCTTATTATGAATAATAATTTATTCAGTTTGCTCGTTAAATGTTTCAAGTTTACTAGAAGTTTAAGATTTGTATTGAATTTGATTGTTGTTTGGAAGTTCAACATCAGTTGTGAGCTATGTGCTTTGATTATTTTTATCTATTGTTTAAGTATAATAAACTATTATAAAATGTGCTTTTACAAGATCTTACTAATATAAGCCACATTGAGATGTTTAATCAGCTATTAGTTTTAGTTGTACACTTTTTATAACATGATGTCTATTTAGGTAGAAAAAACGAAATCTAGATTATATCATATTTATACATTTAGTATAAAATTTGCTGAATTAAAGTTCATTTTCACAATTTTCAAAATGTGTATTTATTTCCTAATTCATGATACAATTCTTAGCCTTTAAAATTAAAAAATGTTTAAGACTGCCTATATAATATAGATGGCCTAGATCAAATATAGATATTAACATGCCTAGATAAGAACTATGTATGTATTGGGTTTATTATAATATTGTATTTTCTCATTTCTATTGAAATCATGATTATGTCGAAACAAAGGCTTGATTCAGAGTAAATTGTGGTGTAATTTATGTTAATTGCCCTAAATATATTCATTGATAAAATACTTATAACATTGCGGTTGCGGAAATTACATTACATTATATATTATATTGAGATAAGCAAGCATGCCATTGGTTCTTGAATTACGAGCTAAAATATACTTTATATTATAAGTATAAAGTCTTAAATCGAATAGCTTAGAAACCAATGCGGATTGCAACTCAAAGTTAACATAGCTGGCGCCACTTCTGTAGGTACTAGGTAGGTATGCGCCTCGTGTCGTGTACATGGACGTACACACACACATATTGTTCTATACGTACTACTACTACTAGACTGCTACTACATACTGAGGCCGAAAATCCGCCATGTTTACCGACCCAAATGTCATTGTCAGTCAGTTCAGCCGGTACTTGTCTTGTCAAAAAGTCTGTGTTCCAAGTCAAATCAGCCATCTTTAACCATACACAGGTACGCTATAAATAACATTAAAAATATTGGTTGTTGTTATTGTTGCCGGGAAAATAAAGGAAGATTTGCATTATAATTAGCAAGGTTCTTATGTGCAGTTATAGGTCATGAGTAGTTGACGTCATGAGTTATGGTCAGCACTAATGCCGTCATGTTTGGCGGCCAGATGACGTAACAGTGGCACGCATTTTTTGTTGACATGTCATTTCCAAAGGTTTCATACTTCCATGGTCGTGTATCGATGTTATTGCTTTTGTCACTGTCATTTTACATGACATTTTAAGTGTAAAGGTACCTACTCTGTGTTTTATTGTAGCTAGGGAGCATGGAAGTATGAAACCTATGGAAATGACATGGTTAAAGATGGCTGATTTGACTTTGACCACGACTTTTGGACTGACAATGACATTTGGATCGGTAAACATGGCGGATTTTTGGCCTCATTAGGTAGTAGTAGTAGTAGTAGTACGTATAGAACAATATGTCGTGTCCCTACTATAATACGTCCATGCTAGGGAGATTGTTGCTGCGTTGTACCACAAAACATAGAAATATACTCTGTATGTTTTGTAGCTATAATAAAGGTATAGGTATCTGGTAAAGTAAATAGTGAAATTAATTCGTACGCTCTCTCTGGTTATATTAAATTAATTTAAAAACAATGTTTAACGACATCTCCACTATATTCCATGCTCCACGTAACACAGTACTGAAAAATATCGTAATTGCCTATGTCGTAGAGTCTACGACATAGACTATAAATCTTCACTTACTTTCTGTCTACGTATACTATGTTACTTTAGCATTTAGCATGGTAACTTAAGGAAACACGTCACTGGAAGCTGGAAGATTTGCGGCTTGCGCGCAACATTTAAATCTCCGTAGACCACACAACCACAGTAATTGCAAAGATATATAATATGTAGTTACTAATTTTTAACAATAGGCTAGACTCTTATACAATGTACTGTAATTGTACCCTCCAATCTCAATTAGAAAAATGTATAACTTACAGTCTGCCATGGACGTAGAAACTCACACATTTTAATCTTGAAGGCCCTGATACTTTTTACACTAGTCATTACCGCCGGCTGAAGTCGTACAGCGAAGAAACAAAGAGGGTTTTTCATAAACAACATCATAAATTATTATGTAGGTACCTTCTAAGGCTATTTTTAATACCTATGTCTTTAGGTATTGTAACGCTTATGAATATTATGTAATTGACTATTATTCTTTATACCTAAATTTAAATTCGATCATAATCTCTGCAAATGAAACAAGCAGTTGAAGTGCAGAAGTCTGATATAAAAATATACTGTACCTACTAAATTAATAGGTAACTAGTTGAAGGTGAACAATCATTATGTAGAGCACGATTATGAATGCTTCAGGCGCATGCTCGTTGGGCTAGCAGGGAAATAGGGTCGATATCGAAACGTCGCCGCGTCGTATCGGACGACGTTGGTAGACAGTCGTCCTTTTAAAGTAAATTTAAGATCGGTAATAAATACAAGCAATAGGAGGGTTTCAAATCACTGTAATTTTTGTAAAGTGGCGGTGGCGGAAAGTGAAAGTTCAGTAGTGGCGGGAGGCGTCGGCCTCGCCGTGAGTAGCAAGGTACATAACCACTTTGAATCTATTGACTATCTATCTTTCACATAATATGTATCATCATCATGAATCTCATGACCTAAGTATATTATCATACTTGATACATTCACACATTCAGAACTTTTTGGAGATATGGGTAGAATCCTCCTAGATAAGAAATCAGAGTAGTATAAAACAAAGTCGCTGTGTCTGTCTTGCTCTTGTGTTTGCTATGTATGCTTACCTATCTTCAAAAGTAGGCGACAGATTCGGATGCGGTTTTTTTTAATACATAAAGTGATTTAAGAGGAAGGTTTTTAATGTGCCTAAAATAATTTAAATGAATATCTTAGGAATTATCGCAAAATTAAAAATAACGCGCGTTTACATTCGTCGCAAGTGTTTCTTAGAGGAGGGACCACTGTCCCTCCTGCGGAACATATACATACAATACATACATACGTACCACATCGCGTGAATTCGCGATACTAAGAAAATAATAATTAATTTCTAATATGGACATAATTTTTGAAAATTAGAGGTACTTAGGGGCGCGCAAGATTTGACCATAGACCCCCAGACTGTTCAGGAGTCCAACTTTCAGTCCATTAAGCGTCTACTACAATTAATTGTTTCATCAAGGTAAGTACGCCAATGAATAGGAGAGTTTTGCCCATGTCCAGGTATATCCGAGTCCGGGGGCGGCGCGCGGCGTGTGGGCGCTGCCGCAGCCGCCCCCATGCACCATGGCCGCCGAGGAGGCGCTGCCGCCCTGCTCGCCCATGTCGCCAGACGTCCCGGCCACGCAGCCGCGCATCACTACCAACCTCAGTCATCATTCTGACTTCTATCAGCTCATTTTTGAAGCTGTTCGTTCAGGGTATACATTTTTATCCTTGGGTTGAATTTAACGGTGTAGGTATACTGTACCTACTTACTGTATTTATGAACTTAAGAGCAAACGAGCAAGCGGCATTACCATCCCGCTGGCGACTGTGTCCGACACAGAATAAGACTCTAATCAGGTACCTATAGGATGGTTAGTCCAGTAAGCAGAGGGTTATAATTATGAACGTTACTTGTCTGCTTGGTCAGTTCGTTACTACGTATGAGGAGGGGCGGGGACCGTTATTGGTTAGTGAGTCTTGTTAGGAATAGGTAGTCCAGTTAGTAGGTAAGTAATTGTTAGAAAGAGTTTCGTGCTAATTCGGTATTCATATTCCACATTTTTTTAATACTGAACTGAACATATTAAATTATAACCTACATTTAACGAACAAGAAAAATGTATCCTCGAATTTTAATAAGCAAGGTCACAATAACTGAGAAATATTATAGTCGGTATTCCACAAACATTTGTATGTATGTACCTATGCATGTTTTCAGTGAAGTATCAGAGATTGAGCGACTTGTGGAGAAGCTAGGGGTTGAGATCCTGAGCGCTCGCGACCAGCACGGATACACTCCCGCGCACTGGGCAGCGCTGGACGGCTGCGTGGCCGTCATGCGGTACCTGATAGAGAGGGGGGCACCTATTGACCTCTCTTGTTTAGGCACTCAGGTACAAACCTACATCTAGGTAATTAATTAGGTACATAATACAAAAATTATTCAAGTTAAATTAATTATTTACAATTATGTTGTAATAATTGTGCCTTTAAAAATACTTAAATCGGGACTAGGATGATTAGTTCAGTTCGCAGAGGTTTTATTAGTTGGTAATTTCGTCATTCTGAATATTTTATCCAAAATCATTCAGCAAACTGTCTTGGTGAATGTAAACAGAGAACTCGAAATACTTAGTAGATATCTACTAACTCCTACTACGGAAGCGCTCATAGCCCGGCGGCTTGCGTCGATCTCAAGTGATCGACAAAGTTAAGCAACAGCGGGCACGGTCGGTAGTTGGATGGGTGACCGCTAGTTGCAAAAATTTCTTGAGCGCTTCCGTGCTTCGGAGGGCACGTAAAGCCGTCGGTCCCGGTTGTTATCATTTGGTAGCAGTCGTTAAGCCATGTCGGATACCTTCGGGCGGCTTAAAATTTCCGACACTTGGGTTGGCCACTAACCCTTCCATCAATCCGCACTGGAGCAGCGTGGTGGAGTTTGCTCTAGGCCTCCTCAGGTACGAGGAGAGACCCGTGCTCAGTAGTGGGCCATTAATGGGTTGTAGCCAGCCATCTACTAACTAAAATAACCCATACCTACTAAATAATAATAAAGAGGACAGTTAGTAATAAATATAATTAGGTACCTACAGACCATAATTACAATGGTACCAAAGTAGGTATCAATCAAGCTATACAAACTTGGTCAGTTGCGTTGCTTCCATGCATATAAATAGCACTTGATTTGATTTGTATTTAAACACTACACTTTGGCAAGGCTATAATAATATGTAATGAAATTATAATAATAACATTAAAAATGTTTTCAGGGACCGCGGCCAATTCATTGGGCCTGCCGAAAGGGACACGCGTCAGTGGTGCAAGTCCTTCTACAATCAGGTGTAGCTGTTAACGCTGCTGACTTCAAAGGTATTATTTATTTTATGCTCATAGACCATTACGCAGACGAGCCCTGTGACGGTAAATTAAAAAAATACAGTCGAATTAAGAACCTGATCCATTTTTTTAAGTCGATAAAATACTTTTACTTTATACGTTGTGGTAACCTCCATCCGCTCCCAACTTAAATACCAGGAGTTTGTTTGAATTTCTTACGCCCTCGTTTACTCACAGGTCTGTAAGAGATTGCTATTACATTTGATAAGATTCTTATGTCCTACTTATGTAAGTAATATCTCCTCGTATGTATGTTGTAATATCTCTTGTATTTTAAGTATGTTATTATACTTTTCGTGCACCCTTTCTTTCTCTTTATTGTGTCCTCTGCCCAAAAGTTGCCGTACATAATCTTATTGAACACTTTTATAGGTTTAACACCATTGATGACAGCCTGTATGTATGGAAAGACCGCTACCGCTGCTTACCTCCTCGGCATGGGGGCTGCTACCAGGCTGTCAGACATCAACGGCGATACAGCGCTGCATTGGGCTGCGTACAAGGGACACGCCGATTTAGTTCGACTCCTCATATATTCTGGCGTCCCGTTACATTGCACGGATAATTTTGGGTCGACGCCCTTACACTTGGCATGCCTGTCTGGTAATCTTACATGTGTAAGACTACTTTGTGAGAAGGTAATAAAAATAGCACCAATCAATTTTGCAATGTTGACTTGTATCTAAATAAACAAATCATCTAGATACATCTATTTTAAGGTAAAAGCGGAGTTGGAACCTCGCGATAAAAATGGGAAAACTCCGTTGATGCTCGCGCAGAGCCACCGCCACGCAGAGGTTGTCAAACTGTTGCAAAAGGAAATGAAGCGGAAATCGCATTGGATGCCTCCGCTGTCGGAGCTTTGGGCTCTGCTGTTTGGAGGGGCGGGGCAATCGAAAGGCCCGCTTTTATTTTTCTTGGGATCCGTTCTTCTATGGGGCTATCCGATGTACATCATACGGGTAAACAATATGATTCGTTTGTAAAATCATATTTTGATTCATTAGGTCTAAGTACTATTTTAAAGTTTTAAAACTGTATTTCCGCAGTTTCAGTTATTTTTTTTATGAGGCAGGTTTTTTGTCTTTTAAGTATGGTGGTTTAATACTTAAATCCTTTTTTTCTTCATTTATATTTTTAATAGTGAATATTGTTAATCATTTAATTACAAATTCCAGTGCATACCGTTGACATGGAATACTTTACGCCTCTCTCACTATTGTTTCTTGTATTGGAACGGCATCATGTGGCTAAGCTGGGTCATAGCCAATCGTCGCGACCCTGGTTACATTCCACAAAACTCTGAAACTTACTACAGAGCTATAAGGCAGATACCCTATTACGATAAGTGGAAGAAGAGAAACGTTATACTTTCTAGACTATGTCACACGTGCCGTTGTTTGAGGCCTTTGAGGTGGGTAATCATCTTTAGACCTTTCCTTTTTCTTTACACCTCGCCTAATAATTTTGAACATTTTTGAGACAAATGGACACTGATTATACAGCTTAAATTTACTTTTAAAACCTTCTTCATTACAGGGCCAAACACTGCAGGATTTGCAAACGATGTGTCGCATACTTTGACCATCACTGTCCATTCATATACAACTGCATCGGTGTACGGAACCGAATGTGGTTCTTCTTGTTTGTAATGAGTGTCGCCATCAACTGCACGCTGTCCATTTACTTCGCGTGTTACTGCCTGGTGCTGGAAGGATTCGGTCTCTTGTATGTGCTGGGACTCCTTGAAGCTATAACGTTCTGCGCGCTTGGCTGGATCTTAACTTGCACTTCGGTAAGGTTTCAAATTGTACCTACAATTATACTAAACAAAACTATGTAGGTCAACATGTTAATGATGAAAATGCTTTCGAGGAGAAAATTCGTAATGCTACATAGGTATATAAAATTCCTAGACGTTTTTACTTAATACTTAGGTACATAAAAGACAGATACCTAGATAGATGAAAATTAAGTAAGAACTTAGTGAATAACGCATTAGTTGATTCCATGTTGATTCACATTTTTTTTTTGCTTTTTCAAACAACCCAGATACGACTTTTTCTGCCTCAGCTTAGAACCGACCCGTTATAGGGTCGTAGGGCCCTGGCCATAGGTAGATGATGCGACTAACTGACCAATTTTATTAACGTTCTTATTAACATCCTCTGCTAACTGGACTAACCATCCTAGTCCCGATTTGAGTCTTGTTCTGGGTCGGTTACAGATGTTATGGGCGGCAGCAGAACGGTGGTGCTGCTAATAATATAATTATAAACATTACCAATCAGACCCAATTATCTCTACGCGCAACCGCTCATCGAACCGAGACTACAGAGTCTCAAACAGTCATCAATCGTAATCATTTGGATGTAGTCATCATACGTATCAATTTTAAAATTACAATTCTAACCGGTGGTCATGGTCTACCAATATAAATTAAAAACCCGTGATCTCTAATATTATAATTTATTTCAGATTCTCCACGCTTGCATGAACCTAACTACGAATGAAATGTTCAACTATAAAAGATATCCATACCTAAGGGACAAGAGAGGTCGCTACCAAAATCCATTCTCACGGGGGCCTATAATGAACTTGATAGAATTCTTCGTGTGTCTTCCCGACAAGTGTGACGATCAAGATCTTTTCTACGAAGAAAATATATGATGTGAACCGCGCTGGGAGTGTGTCAGGAGGGATGTTAGTGAAAAGGACCTTACTAGTATTTGTATTGTGCATACAACTTCCCTCCAGACGCGCATTAAAAATTAGCTTAATTAATTACAATTGCAAAAACATTCCTTTCTCCATAATTCAATTGCACCTAAAATGTTAGGTAAGATGTTATCTTACCAAGTAATATTAATTTTTATTCGAGTGATATGTTAACTTATTTAATGTACCTAACAAAAGGTTATAAACGCTTTCTTGCAAAAAATCCTTGGCCAATTTTTGGCATTAACACTGATTTCTGCATACTCCTATAATACTCGTACTTTAGTTTACCAATAATTCACTAATTTAGTAATTTCAATAATGAGCATCATACATAGGTATACTTTGAGGAAAAATTTAAAATTACATTTATACACCCAGAACTCTAACTGCCTCTAAGCATACTTCATACAAGGATAAATACAACATGGGTAGCTAATTTAAATCATTTAAATAAAACACCATTGTTAGTTACTTTTAAGTTTTTAATTGGAACAAAACCTTACATCTTACCTTATGTCCAGCATTAAAGCAATGTAGGTACAGAAAGAATTAACTGTAAAATTTGGTGCAATGACAAAACATAATTCAATATTGTTAGCGGCTTATGGTTTGTGCATAATAAACTAAATATAAATATTTTTAATTTAAGTATTTGTTTCATTTGCAATGATCCATTACTAAATAGTTTACCCATCTAAATATCACATTTCACTTACACATCAGTCTAATATTCATATGTATTGTCATGTCATGCACAATGCCAGTAAATACTGTAATACATTTTCCTCATACTCAAAGTAGGTATGTATTTTAGTAACCCATTACTGTGCATACACCGCCAATGCCATTACAATACAGATGCAATATTTTAAATCTTACAAACCACATATCCTATTCAGCATTACCTAAACGATTTTAAATAACTGATAAATATTTAACGATTTTGTTTCTAGTTTTTTTATTATTTCAGATCAAAATAAAAACCATAGAAACTAAACATGCTACAAATGCGACAGACTAGTGGGATTACATGACATGTAAAAAGTATGTGGTGTATAATACTGATGTGTTACCTAACACTATCACAGACTACGAATAATAATATGTCAAGAAATGTAAATCAAACTCGAAAATGGCACCATGCAAATGTATACCGCAGTGGGCGTTGCTTAAAAACTGTACCGCGCAACCTACGATTCGTTGCGCGCAATGCTGACAGTTTACCGGCGTCACTTGGGTACAACCAACCACGCTCAGACCACGTGACCCTCGTCACTGCCCACATGACCTTGACGCGACCAATCAGGTGCGGACGCATTGACCTTGTTGTACGCGTTGGTGGGTTCGTTTTTGAAGCGGCATCTGTATGAGTTGTTTCTTGACATAATTATTATTTGTAGATCACAAATCTTAATCAGATTCTCAAGCTCCATATCCATCCTAGCGGTGAACTATGACACCGTTAAAGTCATACAATCTATAATTCAAAACAAACTTCTCTAACGTTAATCAACAGAGCAATCAGTTCTGTTAAACGCACAATGAAACACACTGATTCACTTAACAGTTATCTGTAAAGTGATGGGATGTATTTTCTAAAAAAAAACATTCTTACCCATATAATGACATTATAACGAAATTCGAGTTTTACTCCTAATTTTTTTTTAAATAAATAATTACAATCAATTTCACTGGTTTCAATAATTGCCTCTACAGCTTGCATTTTCGTTACTAGCAAAGTTGTGGATTGGTTTTCTCCACTAATAAGTAGTTAACTTCATTTATGAGTGAAATTATACTTGCATTCTCTTACAAACATAAATAATAACACGATAGTAAAATAAATCATGTATTAAAAAGTGGAAATTAAAAAATAAAAAACATTTAGTTTTATAAATTAGCAAGAAAATAATCTAAAATGCTATATCGATACTCCGATATAAAACAATATTTTTGACATTTCTCCAAATATATTTGGCAAAAGAAGTCAAAGTTATCAATAGAAAAAAAATCGAAGTCAACTAAGAACCTCCGAATATTGAAAGTTCGACCTCATCATTCAGGTCACTTCAAAAGATATTCAAATATAGTCTCAAGTTCCTAAATGCCTAAATAAGATATAGATCACATGGAAAATGAGAACTAACAAATCCCTAATTGTGGGTTAGTAAATTTATTAGAGACTACATCCAAAAGCAGAATCTGAGACTTTAAAACATTTGTCAGATATTCTACAATAGAATTCTTATCTCTAAATAAATTATTAATAAAATCATAGTCCTGAAAGGGAATCGGAAACGAATGCTCAAAATTTTAGATACAGATAGATAGCAAATAGATTAAAACAGAGAATCGAAAATAAAATTAATAGAACATTCCTAATAAGTGATATATCGAATCTAATTTTCAACAGTGCAATTAAGTTCTTTCATTATTAATAACTTTGTCCTAGTGGACATTAGCCTTATATAATATATTTTGATCAACCAACACTAACAGCGATTTGTTAACAAAGCCCATCTAAGCTTCTACGTCGCTTACCTTTCAATAGTTGATTTGAAAGCAGGCGGGTCTAATCGTCCTTGGGGTTGATTCTAATCGCGGCGTCGATTTCTTCCTTGGCGTGATCCTTGTCGCCCCAGCCCCAGAGGTGATGAGACCCATCACCGGTTCTCTTCACTCTATTCTTGACGATTTCATCGGACACCGTTTTCAAGTCATAAGCCCAGCCGATTTTAGCAAAGAAGTTGATAAAGTTTGTCGTGAAGTTCAGTCTGTTGTTACCAAGCTCGGCAGTCTTGTAGTCCCATGGGAATGTGTGATGGTAGTTGTGAAAGCCTTCGCCGAGCGCGAATACGGAAACTGAAATATTTTCAGACGGCTGAATGTTCTTATCGTAAGGCTTGTCGCCCCATTTGTGGGCGGCGGAGTTGACGAGCCAGGTCACGTTCAGAATGAATGCGTAGCGGAACATGGCAGCCACGAAGTAGGCATTGAGCCAGCTCTCGCCCCAAAAGTAAACAGGTATCACCGTTGGCATGACAAAGCATGCTATAGGCATCAGAAGCATGTAGTATCTGAAAAGAATACAGGTTATGATAGATTACTAATGATAAACAACTTAAATCTTCCAACAACAACAACAACTTCACAAACACAAACTCTTTTCGCACAAGCTCGTGCACAAATATTATTACTAAAATGAATACTGCATAACTAAAACTTTTGCTTTGCTAATTTTTGATGACATGGGGGGTGGGGGAGTCTGGAACCAAACCATTGAATTCATGTACCAATGTTTAAGTAAGCATGGGAGAAGAAGGGGGGGTGGGGGGTTGGTAAGAGGTTTCTTACTTCTGCTGACAAGGGGTATGGGGGTATACCGTGCATGCCACTGCCAATTCCGTGTTGAATTCAATATGAATGTATTTTTTATGTAAATTTCTAACTGACAAACAGTCAAGTTGCCCATAGATATCTGTACGAATAGCTTCACCAATGCGTTTTAGGAAGAAGAAAGAAGAAATAAAGTGTATTTAGAACTTACTTCTTCTGGAAACGAAGAATGGGATCAGCATACAAATCACTCAGATCCAGTCCCTTGCCCTTCTGCTTAAGTTCGGGATGTTTCCTGACAAGAAGCCAGCCAATATGGGAGAAGAAGAATCCTCTTGTGGCATTGTGAGGGTCAGCATCAGTCTCCGAATATTTATGGTGCATACGATGGTCGCGAGCCCAGTCTATAGCGGAATCCTGTCCATGAGAAATAAAATATTCTTATCACACAAAATCAATATCATTACATTCCCAATTTTCCTATTCACATGTTGGTCCAAGGTAATTTGATACAAGTGTTTGCCTACGTGTTACAATTTAGCAATATGTTTTCCTCATGACATATTTGAAAACCAATAAAACTGATATATTTACAAAAAAATCATTACATGTTTAAGCTGTCATAAAGTTTTTTACATGTCAGGTTGAAAATAGTATTTGCTTGGGTAATACATCGGTTAACCCAATGTGATTACACAAATAAAATAGCCATTCAAGGACTTTTGTCGTGACTGGCAGTTCCTGCAACCACACAATGGGACAGACAATCATGCTTTTCCTTTAGTGACAACAATAGTCCAGTGAACATAAAATTTGTAGTGACTTAATTGAAATTCGGATTGAATGATTGCTGAGTAACAATGTGCACTGATTTTTATAGTTGATAACTCCATATTCTGTCTAAAAAGCGCACATTCTCGACATTATTAAAGTATCTAATATTTCTAAGGATGTGGCCTGGTGATGAAAAATTTTAATGAACAATGTTTAAAATAAATCCCATTTCAAATTGTCACAAATTAAATAACTCAGTCTCATAAAATGCTTTTCATATATATAAACATTTTTCAGCCAAAATAAATTAACTTTGACACACAAGTGTTAAAAATAGTTCTTACAACCACTAAATTTTAATTAGCTATTGATGTGACTTTGAATTTAATAAGGGATAAAAGAAACTAATTTTTTCTAAGTTAACGCGCTTTACCATCTGGGGGCTACATCATCACTTACCATCTGGTAGGATTGTCAAGCGGTAACTTATATTCAGTAGAAAAAAAACACAATAAAATATAATAACACCTTAATACCTAAAAATAAGGCAACCTGCATCTATAGCTATAGTAAAACTGGAACTGGTTTATGTCTGTACTTATGGAGATATTTGAGAAAAAAAATGTTTGAAGGGACTTCATAGGGGCAATGGAAGCCAAATTATTTTTAGAATTGTTGTCTGTCTGTATGTTTATCTATCTTCTATTATAAATATATGTTGCAGGACATCATCTGCTGAGTCAGCTAGTGTGGAATAAATTACAGAGCAAAGTTCCTTTTAATTCAAATTCAAAGTTAAAGACATGGTTCACAATTTCCAGCAAAGTTGCCGGGACTCAACTCCAAGAATGTTACAAGACTAATGAACAGGTGTATCATTGGAGCTTAATAACATTGTCTCGGGCATCTTGTTCGTTATCATTTAATATTTGTTACATAGGAGTTATGTAAACAACTTTTAATGTTTCCAATAATTTTATAAATTTGAAAGACACAATGGAACTGTTAAAGTTCCATTGTGTCGTGTTCCATTGTGGCCCCTCTAATTATTTTTTGGCCATTGGCATAAAAAAAAACGATGGAAAATGCTAAAACTGATGAAGATAATATGTATATGTTCTTAAGCTAAGCTTAACGCTTACCTGAAATGCCAAGGTATTGAAAAACACTAGAATGAGTCTCAGAGGCCATTTTGCTTTGTATGACTTGTGTGCCCAAAGTCTATGAGCACCCGCTGTTATCCCCAATCCAGACATTACATACAGGATATATGCTGTGGACAAAAGACATAGCATCATGTAAAAACCATTTACTTACTCATGTTTAACTACTGCTCAATAACATCACACTGCTGTGAAGTCATCAAAATTGACAATAATAATACTCTAAAACTCCACTTAATGCTTTAAAGTTAATTTCATGACATTATTTATCAAAAGGAGATTTACAACTTACCAAATATATCAGTCTGCCATTTTGCCGAAAATAGAAAGAGATACCCCCCATACAGTGCAGCAAGGTGGAGATACGCAAATGCTATTATATTCCTCCAGACTAATTTCCTGGGATATGGCTTGGCTTGCTGTATGGGTGCATTTGGAAGCGCTAAATCAGGAGTGACGGCGTCACTTTCGAAGAGGACTCCGTTTGCATCGGAAGATTTTGGAGCCATTACCTGAAATATATAAAATCAATACTTGACACATGAACTAATAATTTAAGTATTCACATTAATTACTACTTTTAATGGTACTATGTGATTAGAGTTTCTCGTGCCTGACTTTGCGGTTTGACTGAAATAATAAACAGTTTTACCACTTTACCAGCTCTCAGTATGAAATAGGTTAAGATGCCAAATTGCCAATTGAATTTAGATTTTATTGTTTACGTCTATAGGACTCGCACTGTGACGCACTTAACTTAGACAGACAACATCACATCACATCATCACAAGTTCACAACAACAATATTTTTAGAAGTCAAAAATAGTCAAGATCAAGTGCTACTGCACTACTAACTGCAGAAGGTCAAACCAAAAATAAACAAATCTTTAGTTTAATTATTTTTAGGCTTATTTATTATACACGATACATAGTAAATTAATGAAATGAACACCTCTAAAATATTTATTTTTGTTACTGAAGCCGCAGCAGTAGTTTAGTTGTAATTACAAACTCAAAATACCGACAGCTCCGACCAAGTAATAGTGTTCTGTTCTGTGGCTCCGACAGGCGACAGCGACACAGCAGAAGTCAGCAGAACATAATTATAACGTAACTTATTGTATAACATGTATATGCTCTTTGTCAATTTTGTCATATCATAATCAAAAATCAGTACTAGTACTAGCGACAGCGTCTATCTTTAGCTAGCACTAGGGATGTTAAAAAATAATCGATTTTTATTTAAATCGATTATTTTTTTATTATAATCGATTTTATTTCGATTTTTATTATAGTAATATTAATCGATTTTTAAAAAATCGATTATGTAAATTACGTGTTTTAATCGATGTTCAAAAACCGATCGTATCTATGCCACGGATGAAAAAATCTTGCAGTAATTTTCAATTTTATAAACAGCGCCATCTATGCGTTGGATGAAAAATCGCCAATTAAGTTCATACGTATAAGTTGATTGACTAGCATTTGCCCGCTGCTTCGCCCGCGTGGAATTTGGTCTGTCACATAATGTTCAATTTTATCGTCAGAACTTTTGAACTATTCGTCCGGTTTTGGAGTGTTATAGAGAAAGTTTATTTACATTCAATACTGAATGCGACAAATGTATCAATTTTGATACATTTTGTTAAATTTGCATTGTAAAAAGCACCCAATTTGTTTGTATTTATACCTCACAATTTTTGACTTTAGTGGCTCCCTCGTAAAATGTACTCTTAGATATATTATGTTGTCACGGAGTATTTAGGACTATTTTCCTTTTCCCGTGGGAATTTAATGTTAATTAATTTTAGTTAATTAAATAATTTTAGAAATAATAATAAATAATTTTAATAAATAATAAATAGAAATAATAATAAATAATTTTAGTTAATTAATGTTAGTTAATTTAATTCAACTGTTAAAAGTAGCCTATGATCTTCTTCGAACTTCCAACTAAGTCTATTCAAAAATTTATATCAATCCATGGATGCTTTACGAAGTTAAAGAAGGACAAAACAAATTGTTACTGGTGTTATTACTGTTATTGTTGTAGTTCAAATAGACATCATAATGGATTTTCCCGTGGGAATAATATGTTTTGTCAGGATTAATAAATTATAATTAAAATAGTATAGTATGGATAGTTAGTATGGATTAAATAAAAACGGCGCCATCTGTAGGCATATGATTATATATGCATGTAAAGCAACGAGCTATAAAGTATAGAGGATGCACTTGACAAGTTGACACTTCCATACAAGTTCTGAAGTTCCATACAATCAAAAATGGTACCAAATCAGCCACGTGACTTAAACCGCTAAAAGTTCACAATTGGTTCTTATTTTATGTCGACTAACACAAGACCAGCGGTGATTGGCTAATTTCAGTATCAGTAAAAAACAAAAAACGGAACGACGAATGGACTGACGTTGCCTAAATGCCTACTAAGCTGCTTAGGTGCTTAATTATCCCGCCCACCCCAGTCTATGAGCCTAGTCGGTCGGTACAAAGTACTCTACTCTGTGGTAGTTATAGTTAATTAGTAACAGTTACATTCTTACATTACATTACTTAGTACATTACATACACTACACTTCTATTCTAGGCTAGGAAATCTAGGAATCTAAGTATTATTTTTCGCTGGTGTAAAGTTACTAAAGTAGTTGTGTTGTGGGTGTGCAGTGTTGCCATATATATGCACCGTAATTACGGTAGATTTGCCGTATTTTTGATAATTGTTTTTAGATCTGCCACCTACTGTAGTCATAAATTACGGTGTATGTAAGTTACCGTATTTTTCCGAACTTTAACCGAAACTAAGTATCCAAGCAACAAAGTGGCCGGCAGTTCCGCCAGTCAAGTGTAAAATTGTACATGTCTTCTTCTTTCTTCTTCTTCTTCTTCCTGGTCCTCCTCTCGGATTCGCTTCCGAAACTAAACTGTCCCTGCGATTGTTTGAGATCGCCTTATATAGGTACCCCTAATTTCGAACACAGCTTTCCAAATTTAAACGTTTATTTAAATTTACTATCGAGAACATTCCAGAAATTCTATTTTTAAATTAGGTACTTCTATCCCGCTCGCACGTGTCAATGCTCATGTCAACAGATGATCATTCTATTTTTTAATTAAGTACTTCCATCCCGCTCGCACGTGTCTACAGATTAATCTACGCGACAATATGAAAAACAAATTGTCTTAAATAATACAGAAACATTTCGATTATTAATCGATTTTTTTAAATCGATTATTTATTTGAAATTAATCGATTTTTGACAAATCGATTAATTTTGAACAAAGAAAAATCGATTATTATTTAATCGATTCTTTTCCATCAATGTCACATCCTTAGCTAGCACACGCAACGACAATGTCAAGCGTCAACATCATTTTTTTTGTTTATCAACCACACCACATGACCACAGTCATGCTGTCATAGCCATAGCCTATAGCATAGCCAATATACAAAGTATTCCAATTTTTAGCGTTCCTTAGGCAACAAGAAATCCTTTTAGTTTCGCCATGTCAGGCCGCAGTTTGGCTCAGAAACTCTTGGCTTGATATAATAGACCATTACAAGGGCATGGGTTTTTTTTCATAAGAGAATCATGAAAGGCCTAGGGCCTAGACTCCCTAGAGCATACTCCACTGCGCTGTTCCAGAGCGGATGGGTGCAGGCAGGCAGTGGAGGGATTAGTGGCTATGGCTAACCTTTAAGCCCTTAACCCTAGTGTCACTGACTCACTGTAGATTACTTAATTAAAAAGTATAAACGGCCCAACCGCTGAGCTATGAGCGCTTCAAGACCCTTCTGTGGCTCTTAATAGGTAGGTAAGTAGGTACTGATAAACACATTTACTACTAATACTTAAGCATAGTTAAACATTTATTAAAGCGGCAAAAATTAAATTTAAAAAAAAAAAATATATTTTGTTTTTTAAATTTTACTTTGCCGATTTTTACGTGCCGATAATTTGGGAACGATTTTGTTACGCAACTATCCCTTTCCTTGGTATCGTTAGTTAAGGTTGTATAAAAATTTTGTACATAGGTGTATAAAGCCTTTTCTATAAACAGGTATTGGTTTGCAAAATATTTAGTAATATAATTGACTTATTATTACTATGGACGTCGGGTCCGCGCTAAAAAATGTCCGAGCGAAATGAGCTACAAAACGCGAAAAGAGCTACAATTCCGTGTTTACGACTGCAATCGAAATTAAACCGTGATAAAAGTGTCCGCTAACCCATGTTTTATCTCACCATGACCGTCACTTTAGTACATATAGGTAATAGGTATGTATATTATTACATAGGACCTAACCACCCATATGTCGCACCAACTTTAAATAATCGTGTTGTTAACGAGCTAGTTTTACAATACATTGGGGGTCAGTGTTACAGAGTAATTTCGGCGTCCGAACATAAAGTAATGGATAACATTCTTGGACCTTGTTTCTGCTGGTAGTCGGCAATAATCGCAACAGCCTGGTCGCGCTCGCGCTTGGCGCAGAGGAAAAATTTTATTATCGTTATACTATTACGCTTTGAATATCTACCTTAGGAGGAAAAAATAAAGCAGTTGTTGCTCCTGAATGCTATTCTTAAGTAACAGTCGTTAAAGGATATCGCGGGCGGAAAAAGTATCGTTTTCTGGATAACCATTAACTCTTTCACCAATTTCTCATCAATCTTGATTCCAACTAAACCCCTTACCTACCTGACTGCTCAGGGCTACCACCCAGTTTAATCCGACGAAGGTACTTCCATGCATGGTGATTAGAGTTCTACCCAACTGCCTAGCTTTCGACCTCCTAACATTGGCCGTGAAAGAAATTTCAGCAGCCGTAAGTATCGGAGGTTCAAAAATAATGTGGCAATGTGGGATCCCCGCCTAAACTACTATATCTTCGACGCTTGGTATAACGGTGCACCGGGTGCGATGATGTCACAGATAAAGTGCCTATTCAGTACTAATTCAATTTATCACTGTCATGTTATATTGTCAGCCTAGTGGAAATTTTTGATTTTGGAGTAACTCGGAAGGTACTCTGTTATTCGGAAAGCACGATAAACAATTCGCGTTCTAAGTAGGTACTTATTTAATTTTGTTCTTGTTCGATAACTGATAATAAACTTTTAGTTACTGGCGGAATAAAAATAAATAATAATTAAATCATAAGTGAGAGATTAAATGAAAATATTGTGTAAATACTTCAGTTAATAAGAAAAGTGTAAGTAGTATCTACTTAGTGCAGAATAACGCAACAGATTATTACAAAATATGATAGTGATACTGGTTAACTGTTACTTTTATATACTTATACTTGCTTGAACATTTTAAACATAACAGGTACCCACGATCTTTGTATTTCATATTACTAGTTACATAGACAGTGTGGTACTTACTTATAATTGTATAGGTACCCGGTACAATTAAATTTTTTAGTATCCACGATGACAAAAGTTTAAAATAAAAAAATAAAATGTATTTTGTAAACTCGGATAGAAAATATGAGTTTCATTGCAATGAGGTTTGATGTTGTAACTTAAATAAAATAAGTTGTAAAATAGATAGGAAAAATTACATTTTACTTTTATTATATTTTATTAAGTAATTGTCTGTGAGTTACTATAAATTATATTTTTAGTGTTATTCAATTCAATTATATAATTTATGTTATTTATATACAACTTATTCCTAATAAGAAGTAAACTGCAGTCGTAATTATTGTAAAAACCCGGCACCCTGTTTTAACACTTTTACCAATGAAGGTACTTGAATACTAATTTGCAGACCGTGGCAGAATGTTGATGTACAATTCATTATTAAATAATAAAAATGTTAGTTTTAAAAATGTTCTAGTTCTACTTACTTCAGTAAAAGCAGGCAAATAATCCGCAAGAGCACTTATTTCCTCCCGACTCTCATGAAGGAGAGTGATCAATTGCTTCTGAGAGAATTACACCAATTTATATAAGTATGGTATTTATACGATAATACAACACGCACAAACAATAATAATCCGCGTTTGGTTCACGTGTTGGACTATGAACTAACAGAAACTGTAGGGATGCCGACGTGCCGTCTAGTGGCCGCGTAGTGCACTCACTGTCTGTAACTCTGTAGCTAGCACAGCAGACAGTACAGCGTTCAGCGTACGCAAAGTCGTAGGCTTGGTCAAGTGGAAGGCGAACGAACGAAATGAATGCATCGCGGCGCGGCTCGAGGATTGGATGTCAAAGTGGCGCGATGCTATGGCCACGTCATACATTCACCATTACGAAGCCACGAACTAGGCTTGTGATCGGAATATTTTGCATCAACTGAAAATTGACCTTACAACCTAGGGCATTTGAGTTCCATATTTACTGACACGGGAATCTCGAACTTGTGTTTAGTGAGTAATGTCGCGAGAGGCGAGAATCGGCGAAACACGCAACACGTGATATTGTTGTTGTAATATAAATCGGATGATCTTACTAACTTAACTCTCTTAGTTCCTCATTTACATACATACCTATTATATTTTGTGCAGATTATGCATATTACTGATTGGATTTAACTAATGCATTGAGCTTTTGTGTAGTAACCTGGAGTTTTCATGCAAAAACGTGCTTTATAAATTAAAAATTGACGGTTACATTTAAAATTGCTCAAAATAAGACATAAGAGTTAAGAATGCACTTAGTAGACTTTTTATCTTATCAGTAAGTAAATATTAGGACCCAGAGCTAATTTAGGTAAGAATCCACATAAGTAGTACCGTACAATACTCGTATCTCGGAATCTGCAAATTAAGATCCTACCATAATTAAAAAATCATTAACTTCGTGATCAATAACAATTATTATAATCTTTCATTATTAGGTACTTTAAGTTTCATAAGTAATGAAAGTACCTAATATTATAGTTTTTTTAAGTTTTCTACTTTGTGATTATAGTAATTCATCGAACATACTTAATTATAACCGGTTATATTATATGCTCCATGTAGTAAATGCTTACACCCACGAACCAGTTCAACTGTAAGTATGTCGGGTGGTGTGGACAGCAAAAAGTATGACATCACAAACACCCGTGATCGGAGAAGAAACATTTATTAGTCACTTAAATATCTGCCCTGACGGGTATCGAACCGGGAATTCTGGATTCGTCTTCGACAGGGTCACTACCAACTAGCCTAAAGAGTCGCCAATTACAAAAGGTGCTTATTCCAAAATGTTTGAATCCTGAAACGCCACTAAACAGTAGAAATATAATATTATGTTAGAAGAGATTGTAAAAACAAAAGACAAAAGATATCATCTGCTGTAGTATTCATTAGGGTGAAGGTCTCATGCTTGCCAATAACAATGTAGACGTATTGTTTGTTTTAATGTTTTTGATTAAAAAAATGTATTGTGCGATTTAAAAAATAATTGGCGTCCGGAAACGTATTCTACTGCAATGCATCTAGAAATTATGTATTAACGCTGTAGTCAACTCATTATTACACTGCTCCAACCACATTTATAATACGTACCCCGGGGTCACCACAGTATCTTAAAATATCAAAATGCACCAAATAAATGTTTATAAATATCCTTAACAATATGTAGGTATTACCATGAATTATACTATCGGCTTGGTGGTATGATATGGATATATTTAAAGGGTTCGGGGCAGTTGCCTCTCATATTATTTTCATTTCATTTCATTTTGGGAGACAACATAACAAATAACTAATTAGTAAAATTTAATGAGCGAAGTTAATATATTTTATAATTAAGTAGCTCATTAATGGATAGTCCGTTTTAGTAATATGATAAAGTAGCATAGGTACTTAATTTAAAAAGATCTTTGACCTAAAAATGATGCAATCTTCAAAACAATGTTAGTGTGCATTTTGCGAACTTCTATAACCCTTATTAACTTAACTACTAATTGATAACAGTCAGGCAGTCTATGGAAAAATACATGACTCAAAACTTCGAATACTAGGATACACATACTAGGTAGGTACCTACATTGTTTCGTTCTAGAATAGTCATAGACTTTGTTCCGATACAATCTCAGAAAAGATGATACGAAATTAATGATTTAGCGTAACTGATTTTCGTAGAAACGGAAAATGAAATGTTTATATCGTCATCAGCTCATCTCATGTTTTCATGTTGTGATGAGAGATAAGCTGTTATGATGTAATTTAATAAACGGCAAATGGACAAGACACGTCGTACTTTAACCGAATGATTCACATCCGCGAACGAGGGTCATACCACGTAGTTGATGTGGTAAGTACCCAATATTTTGCTAACGGATTTGTCAGCATTCATTTAATAATTAATCGTTGTTTCATCGCAACCCATAACTGTCCCATTGCTGGTTTCGAGTCTCCTCTCGGCGGACTTAAATCCTTTTTTACCTTACAAAAGTAATCCTTTTTGTATATGACTACTAGCTGACCTGGCAAACGTTGTTCTGCAACATAGTAAATATTCTATAAAATTTTATATATTTTTAGGAAATGCTCATCAAATGCAAAATTTTATATGACACATACTTTTTCTATGGCAGCACTTCAATGTCTCCAATAATTTCATTGATCTCTTGGTAAATCTCGACAACAGCCCCACCTACCGGTTCTAATTGTGAATTTAAACCATCCACAGAACCACTCACACACAAAAAAAAAACATTTATTTATTTATTTTTATTTATTTAACGCTACACACTCATAACCCCATACTAGGATTCCCTGTGTCGTGGGTGCCATAGACACACAAGACAAGAACACACACCCAGACCATGAACGGAAATTTAAATTCATCATTCCGCCTCGCTGGGAATCGAATCCAGGACGCTCGGAAGGGCGATCCGGCGCGTTAATCACAGTACATTCAAGCTCGGGAGAACGTAACCAAAGTGGATTTATGTAAGTCATTATTATAAGTAGGTAATACAGGTACCGCATTACAGTAGAAAAACTACCTAATAGAAACTGTGTCCAATGTCCATATTATGTTCCATGAGTCGGAACGTCGGAAACCATTTTAAGCCCCAGCTGTTTTTGTAAGGTAGCACCTATTCGATAAGCCTTGATGGAGGCCTTGGGGCTGCGTAAATCTCTTTGATTACATAGACGACCCGTATGGCGCAATGGTTACCGTGCCATATTACTGTATTAAGGTTCGATTCCCAGCGATGCGGGGATGTAGGTAGTTAAAAGTAAAGTAAAGTTAAATTTCCGTTCTCGGTCTGGGTGTGTTCTTGTCTTGTGTGTTGTGCATGGCACCCACGACACGGAATGTTAGTGTGGGCTATGACTATGAGTGCTTAGCGTTATTAATAGATACATATTTTAAAGATACTGACTAGTGTTTCAACGGTACTCGTGGTACAGTGAAGTGTTTATTTATTTTGCCGTTATCGTATATCAGTTTTACCGATATTTTCACTTTGATACCATTGTACACAGAACAAATATACAAGCAATCGTGCTATCGAATTAAAGTACTACGCATAATGCATGTCTACGTTGTTAATAGCCCCAGTCTTTATCTATATAAAATTAAAGTGCCTTCAGATAACTGTTTTCCCCAAAGCTTAATAGTTATTTACACGCTACTAAAAACAAACTTTTTTTAAATTTTAGTCTCTGTTTGTCCGGGCTAATCTCTGGCTGAACCGATTTTAATGTGACTTTCACTGGTAGAGTTTCACACATAAAGGGGAGGTTATAGGGCAACATTTATAGGCTACTTTTTATCCCGCAAATCCCACGGGATTGGCGATAAACTCGCATGCTAACATAAAAAAAATATTAGATAGATTTGCCGCTATGTGCTGAGCAAGTTTATAATAAAATTAACAAATGTTTTGGGTAAATTAAAACAACATAAATTAGTTTAAATAAATTGTATTCGTCATTTGTAACATTAGTAAACTTCCTGGGTTATATATTCAATAAAAATCAGATAACAATAATTATCTTCACCTTATGGCCGTAATCAATCCGTTTGCAGTTCATCATAATCTCTGGCCATTAGCTCGGGTGGCCAATTGGCCGTGGCGGGGGGTAGCAAGCTCTCTGGACATAGCAGGAGCTCCAACACTGAACTTATTGTATAACCGCCCAAGCAATTTAGAACCCATTCTGAGTTTACTGGCACTATACTTAACTCCATCGCTAGGTCTGCAACAAGGAAAAATATTTTACCTATTTTTTTTATAAATCCTTAGTTTTATTGATTTATCTACAACATACGTTATTTATTTAACTCCAGATTTTTGGTAAACTACAGATAAGTTGCCGTATTTATTCATTAATTGGAAGTGAATATAAATTTAAGTAAAGTAATAATGTTGCAATTTTATTTTTCTTCTGACATTATTTTCTCAGACAACCTAGTCGGCTCATGGTGCTCTTCTGAGTTGTAGCGACTCGTGTACACGAGCAGAGGAGGGTAGTTGTCTATCGCCAGTCGCCAGTCTTGTGAGAGACACGGACGCGGATGGACGTCCGCTCTAACTATGCGTACTGGTGAGCCAGCCGTAGTGTGCCCCAGCCAGTAGTAGACTGTGGTCTGTACCCTCACTATGGTTGCGATCAAAGATATCAAAACAATGGATGCATTACGTTCATACAACGCGAGTCGCGAATTGCACATAACTGTAACTATGGACGCGAAAGATAATTACGGATCGTATGAAGCAGAAGCTATATGAAAAGTAAGCCAATTGGCCGAGTTTGACTGCCCCACTTATCGCGCGCAAGAGACATATTTACTCATATATTACATACAAAATTAATTAAATTTAATTGCGATAATGAATAGGGACGTTTGGACGTACAGATAAATCTGTTCTCCTGCGTGTGCTCCGGCTCGGCCAGCAGGAGCGCCACGGAGTCGCTCTCGCTCGTCACGCGGACCCCCTGCACCTCGTCCACCACCCGACCTCCGGCCGCTTCCAGCATGCCCTGCACAAATATTGTTATTATTCACAAAACATATAAAAGTGAAAGGTCACTCACTCATCACGAAATATCGAAAACCGCTTGACGTATAGAGATGAAATTTGGCAGGGAGGTTTGTTATATGTCACCCCCATGGGGTAACGTTGTATAGGGGTTGAGAGTTTGAAATTTCACCGATTGCAATGGTCTTTGGGATTATTGTTAGAAATAATGAAACGCCTGTTTAAACGCTAAACTAAGGAATGAAAGTTTGTTTGAATCTGTTAAAGTACCTCCACGGGCCAAGCCGCGGGCAATCACGTTGTTCTAGTTTGTTGATTGCGTGTTTAGTCTTCAAACATCAAAACTTCATAGACTAAATAGACAACGGTACGCACTCATACCGTGCATCCACACTGCAGTTACTTTTTGTGAAGCAACGTTTTGCAACACGGTAACATTAAATAACAATCTCTAACTTTTGTGACTACTTGTTACTAATTGTTGAGTGTTGCTCACTCGCGCTGCTCATTGTTAGAGCAACGTTGCCGTGTTAGTAACGGCAACATTTACTAACAATTAATAACTTATTGCTATCGGGTGTTACTCAGTGACATTTGGAAATGTTGCTCCACAAAAACTGCGGTGTGGACGCACGGATAGGCCCACACTAGGATTCCCTGTCGGGCCTCGTGGATGCTGTCTTAACGGTTTTAGGGCCAATCCCACTATTTCTGGGACCATTTACGATATGCGTTCAATCCATGGCGTAGTTTGACTTTCGAAGTGTTTGAAATAAAAAAAGTAGTTTTATAAAATTCACTTTAAAAAATAGTTAAATATACTACTTACATAAGAAACAAACTCCGAATTTTATCGACCTGCTGTTTCAAAAATAAACCCTGCATAATTATGTACATAATAACATCTGTGTACTTGTGTACTAAATCGTATTTCGTGAACTAAGGTAAGGTCGTACATTTTATTATACTGTGACATTAACGGTCTTGGCCAACTGTTTCAAACATTATTACAAGCATTCAAGGGGGAGGTACTGTGATGACGAAACTATTCGTTTGACTCAAAACAACCGATGTACAGTCATAGTCATACGCAGTTAGATTAGTGTTTTATCTGAAATATATATTTCAAATAGATTTCAAAGTAAATGACTATGCCAGTATTGTTAACTTTGTCTTAGAATTGAATTATATTTTTCTTAAACGCAATCAATACCCTACATTAGAAATTTTCCACGTAAATTCTATTATAGGTACCTCAATATTCCCACGTAATTGCACCTGTATATGGCATTGTAATGTGATTCGATTTACGACTATTATTCGGTAACAACATTACATTGATGTATCGAATTTTGATCAACTTACTTAACAACAGACAATTTAGAAAAAACAAAACAAAACTAGAATTTTCCGGGAATTTGATTCCATACTAATTAGATAAATTTTTGACCTTGATGTTTGTTACGCATGAAGATAATCGCGTGAATTACGCAATAATACGACACGAGGGCGCTTTCGTAACATTTTCATTTTGTACCCTTGTTTAACCTTAGATGACATTTTTCATATTTTTCTCATGACTGCTAAGATAATATTAAACATGTAACCAAGTAATTTTACGATTGAAAATAACTCTCAGTATGAACATAAAACGTCTTAATTGTTTTGACTCAGAAGATTAAATAAAGGGGCGCGTTGTTTGACTTACATACGACCTCTATGCGATTTGAGCAAATATTGTTTTGTCAAATATAATTATGTGTACTGCTTAGTAAGGCATTGTTTTAACACAATCTGAATGTTTGTAATACCCGACATAGAAGGAAATAGCAGATCTCAACGTGTGGATAACAACCTGCTTAGCTAGAGTTTAGTCCTTGTCATTTAGAGAGGTGTTCATTACATAACTATATCTATCACTTACTGCCTATAAGAGAGCAACAGCAGTTACTGTATTTACTCTTTGATAAATTAAGATTTTGTGGTTTAAGATTTTTATTTCTTTTAAACAATTCAACAAATTCACTTTTTGAGAAAACATACACTTAAGTAACAAAATATGCGTAGCTTATTATTAAAGTAGGTACTTACTTGCTAAAACACAATAAAATAAAACTATATTTATATCACTAACAATTTTGATCACTTGCTAAATAAGTCAAAGACTAAACGCATTTTGATGAATTTAACATGAAAAAATACACAGATAAGAACAGCGTATAGAAGAATAATGCGTTGAGAGACGAGACTTACTTTCAAGGTGTCAGCATCCAGCACGCTGAAGGGCGGCATACAGAAGAATGCGATGCCGTCGAAGAGTTTCTGCTTCGCCAGCCGCGAGCGCCGCGGGCCGGGTTCGCCGGTGTTGTCCAGCACTTCGAACGGCTCCTTTTTACAATAGTATTATAGTTTATAGTTTTATAGTATTTATAGTTTGAGACTCTTACTAACATTTACTAACTGGACTATTACTAACAATAACTAACAGGACTAACAGTCCCTGTCCCAGTCCTCGTACTTACAAACTAACCAACTAATGTTCTAACACCGTCACCTAACCGGACTAACTGTCCCAGTCCCAATATGAGTCTTGTTCGAAGTCGGTCACAGTTGTCATGGGCGGCAGCGGAAGGTGGTGCTGCATGCTCATTTGCTGCCTTAAACCAATAAAAAAAAGTATTGGGTATTACATTTTTTTTATTCGGGAAACAAACAATGGTATTATAATACACATAAATATTACATAAATATTAACAATACATCAATAAAGTTTCCACTAAAATTTTATAGTTATTGTATTAATTTGGAGCAGTGAAAGGTTACAATAAAGAAAACGTACAAAAAAATAACAAAACTAGACTTATAAAGTTTTATGTAATTAGTCAACAAACGCCCAAATGAGTGATGATGGCATGTAGCAATTGTCGCCCATGAACATCAGTAAATGTATCGCCGATGCGTTGGCAGCTATGGAAGTAGGAAGAAAGTACCTACTGGCTCTCAGGATGGGTGCACTATAAGTCATACAATAAATGTGTTTGTTATGTTATGAATGTTTTTATATTGTTTTAATTGTCTGACATTCTGTTGACATGAGTTGATGTTAGAATTAAATATTTCGATTATTATTATTTATAAAAATATAATAAAACTAATTTTTTTTTTATGATTCAAATGTCAGACACAAAGTTCAAAACAATATAGGAAATAGCAGTCATTAAGCCTCATTGCAGGTTCTAGGGCAGTATAAAAATTAGGTACAGCTAGGTCGGTCGCTAACCCCACCTATTATGGTTTCTATTATGGTTTATGAGCCCAGCTGTGCTGCATAGGGCGCGTTTAAGCCATTCGTGCCGGTTGGTTTTGACGATGAATTTTTCGAAGGCTTTTTCTAACATTTATGTTTGCTAAACCCTCCACGAACTCTCAGTCGCGAAGTTATGCCAGGTGCATCGTACAGTATTCCGTAATAATTTAAAGCCATACATACAAGATGCGACACGGTCAACAACAACTAAGAACGGCTACTATTACCGTTGAAGTAAAAGACGACAAAAAATAGTAACGATCAAACGATGCCGCAATGCCGGTGAATAGCGGTACAGCATCAAGGTCAAATAAAAAAGGTTGTATTGTACGGCTCTGAGAAGAGATTAGGCTATTACTATATTAAGTGTTCAGTTAGAGATGAGTGGCGCAACAAGGTGACCCTGGGCCGATGATAAGGATTATGCACGCATCGCTGCGATATCAATAACTGATTGAAAATTTCCATAAAGTTTGCATGTGTCGTACATTTTGCATAACATAATATATTGACGTACACTGAGGAATAATTGACGTGTGTATACATTGCTTAGTAGTAATAATAAGTCAATGTGTGTATATTTCTGAAAAGGCAATAGTAATCTTGAATATGAAATGTGAATGTTCTTTTGCATAAATTGCCCAATTTATTTAGGTTACGTTAATTAGCGTGTAATTAGTAATCGTTTTTATTTAGGGGGAAGGAAAAGTAATTTTTAAGTAATTCAAACTAACTATCACTAAGAACCCCTGCCCCAGTCCTCATACGTACTAACTGACTAACTAACATTCTTAATAACGATCCCTGTTAACTGGAGTAGCCATCCTAGCCCCGATTTGAGGCTTGTTCTGGCTCAGTCACAAGAGTCACGAGTTGTCAAGGGCGGCAGCAGACTGATGGTGCTGCGTGCTCGTTTGCCATAGCATTTCATATTGTCCATTATGTATTGTGTTGTTATATATTGTTATGTGTTGTTGTATATTGTATGTACATTGTTATATATTGTGTCCATTAAAAATCAAGCTGAATTAAAAAGACCTCTAACCTCATCGACAACTTTCTTCATCTGTAGACATGTTTGGACCCAGTCATAGGAAACTATCCATTTGGATGCTGCTAATGCGCACATGTATTTTACTGATCTAGAAATATAAAAAAAAAAAATTAATTGTTCATTTTGTACAGTGAGGGAAGGTAGTTTACTCCTACAAAAACAGAGTTCGAAAATACAATCGAATTTGATGAAAGGTAGTGTACGATTGATCAGCGGATGAAATGAGAACTGCGTTCCATCTAAAATTAAGTGTACATAATATAAACATTCTTATATTATGTAATAGTCAATAAATTGACTGAATAATACTGCAACTAATTAAATAATAAAGTTCTCGTGTTTGATATTCAACTGTAGCTAACTCTCGGAAAAAAGATAATAAAGAAACAAAAGCATTAGAAAAAAAGTTTGAGTAGCCACATTTTTTAACGTAAGTGCTCAAAAATTTCTAAACATGTGAAAACCTTTCATGGTTGATTTAATTAGATGGTAGCCCAGCGGCCTCTGGTGGGAAGGACGTGGTGCCACAGAATCGTAGGGCAGATTGGACACAAAGTAAAGGAGATCCCCTCCAAAAACACATTTGTTACCTTTGTGATTTGTTTTCTTCGTCTACACCAACAACCAAATGCGTTAATTCCTTAGTGTATTTGTCCACATAATCCCATTTTCTTAAAGAACAAAGAATTTTTACATTTGATATTTCGGAAGCTGATAGACAAGATCCAGCCAAACAAAACTTCTTAGACTTCATTCTCATACAACGCATTGTTAACGGACTTCGTGCTCTCGTAACGGGTGAATCTTCAAAAGCCTTACACAGAAATTCCTTTTCTTGGGTAGTTTTGGCTGCAATAATTGAACTCGGGCATATGGTTTGTTCGGGGTCTACATCAGATACTTCGGTATTGTCATGGTCAAAGTTTAGAGATTTTCTTGCCATGGGTGTAGACTTATATTTTATTTGGTCAACAAAATTAGTTATTGTCAGGGGAGTCTCCAAGGTTGGTCTGGATTTTGGCGCTTCCAAAACAGTGACGTGTTGTGTCTTTCTTGTTGTGTCGTCTGTTATATCGGATAAATTAATCACGCTCTTAATAGTTGGCGGGTCTGAAGACTTTTGAGCATTAACTATTTCAGTCCTCTTTAGTTTTAATGATTTATTTTTTAATGTATTTTCTGCCTTCAAACTTTCACCGCTTTTCTGTTTAGCCTTTTGAAATGATGCATTCCTGAAAAAATTAATAATTTGTATGATACAAATGCAATAAAATATCTTTTTTGTTGTGGCGATTGCCCACAATTTTTATTCATAAAATTATTGTGTAAAGTGAACACAATGGCATTAAAGCTTTATAATATTTTTTTGTAAGGCTGAATTAGATAATTATATACATACTTTTGAGGGGTTTCCTCAACAATGCTATCATCAGAATGGTCATTGTTACCTCTATCTTGTAATGGAGTGCAAAGTTCCTGGTCTATTACTTCAATATGATCGGCACCTTTCGCAGAAGGTGGCTCTGGGTTTTCAATGCGTGTTTGAGTTTTTTCACTTAGAATTTCATTAGGGACATCATTTTCTTTCTCTAATAGAGAAAACACATTTTCACTTTGACCATGAATGGAATCACAAAGTTTTGGTCTTGCTTTAGAATTAAGTGGTGTTTCAATATTGTCATTTTCTATTTCCATTTCAATAAATTGAGAATTTTTAACATTTTTTTCATTACTTTTCTTAGCAAGATCTAAGTCTATGTTAGCAAATACTTTACCCATAACGAGATCGTATGTATTAAGTTCACTATCCTGATCAAAATTATTTGATTGTATTGTTTTCAATGTGTCATCAATTTTCCCAATAACATTATTTTCATTAATTAATTTCATTTTTTTACTAATAGGTAAATCATCGGGCGTTGCGTCTCTAATTCGCTTATCTATCTGTTTCTTACTTCTGTTACTCTTCAGTGTAGATATTAAAATTTCTGAAGGAGCATGATTTGTAGATTTCAATGATTGAACATTAACTTCTTTTACTGAATCATTTTCAAATAAATCTAAATCATTTATGCAATCTTCAGCTAGTATATCATTAACGGAAACTGAATTATTTGTACTCGTTTTGTTATTAATTTTTGACTTGCTTTGTGTACTCTGTATATCTGCCTTTTCCATTTGTTTAGATAATTCTTTTTCTAAACTTTCTGTAATTTCATATTGGACAGTAGCCGTATCCGCTGATTCAGTATTCTTTTTAGTCAAAGGGGTTTTATTGGTTGATAAGACATGGTTATTAATCCCACTTGTTTGTATTTGTTGAGTTTTACGTTCATTATTTTGTACATTAATTGTTACATTTTCTGGTTCTAACCCCTTTGTAGGGGAACATAATGCAATATTTTCATTGTCCTGTATACATTTCTCCAAAGATGTCTGTATTTCCCTATCAGCATTGATTTTTAATTTTACATCCTTTTCTTTTTTCTTTATGCAAATGTTTGTTACAGTGTTTCCTATTTTGATTGTAATTTCAATATCTTCAGAATTCCCCGTTTGTTCTACGTTATCTGTATTCACTACTATGGTTTGATGATTATCATCACAAGTATCATTGTTTTTTTCAATGGTTGGTGCTTGAAATGCTCCTTTTACAATAAAAGCAACTGGTGGCACCGGATTCTTATCAAAATTATTAGGAGGTTGAGATTGAAGTGTATTGGATGTGTTGCATAATTTAATATTTTCACTTTTTTGATTATTCATGTGTTCTACATTTTCATTTATTTGAGTTTCACATTCAATGTCATTCACGATTTTTGCTTTTTCTAAATCTATGTTTGTTTCTATATTTCTGGGTAATGTTACACATTCTTTAGGATTAACAATGTTAGGTGTGTTATCATCAATATTTAATAAATGTTCCTCTGAATTAATTACAGTTGTTACAGGTATATTTTTTTTAGCAGGAAATACAGTTTTCTTGCACATTTCAATGGATACATTTAGTTTATTTTTAGATAACTTGTTTAGTTTGCTAAATTCTTTTTTCATTCTTTTAACATTGGCCCAATTTTGTTTTGAAACTTTAGAGGCGGATCCTTTTGTGGACTTTTTTGTGCTGATTTGGTCTACAGAAATAACATCCGAATTATGTAACATATTGCCTTTAACATCTCTTTTTCTGGAGCTACGTCGAGGGTTCTCTGTAGTAAATTCAAATGGATCAACTACGTAAGGCTCAATATCCATGGGGCCAATAACATTTTCTTTATTTTTTATATGTAATTCTTCTGTATCTGGCAACTCTTCAATTTTGTCCCAATCATCTTGGGGAATTCCAACATGAATTATATTTTTTGTAGAGTTTGTTTTAGACACTTCACTATGGATTTGCACTTTACTTCCAATTTCCTTTGGTTGATTATTAGAATCTTGTGCTGAATACTGTTGACTGGGTTCAGTTGCAGAGAATTGGTTTTCTGAATTTGCCAACCAATCTCTAACATTTTTAGTTGGATCTTTACTAAATTCTTTTTCAATTGGAGTGTGAAGTAAAAGTTCATCAACTGAAACAATGAAGAAGCATTAAAATATAAATAAAATATTCAAACTTGAGTTTGGCTGCTTGAGCATTAAACTCTCCTTCCTTGAGGAAGGTTAAAACATTGATTTATAACAATGCATTTTGTACATGACTATAATACTTCTTTAAAGCTACTAGCAAAAAACAAATCGCCTCTATTATAAACACATTCTCAATAAAATTCATGTGACATAAAATGGACAAAAGCATCAAATATATAAAACATGATGTGATTGATAGATGTTTTCCTGGATGTAACAAAAAAGTATACATACAATTAACTCTGAAAACCTTTTCAAACTCATCTCTGAGTGCTTGTGTATGTAGTGTCACTTTTTGGAGCTGTAAGTTCAATTTGAGAGATTTACGGCTCACAGCTGCCCCGCAGGCTGCACATTGTTTTCTTCCTGTCCAACAACCATGGCATAATGTATGGCCACAAGGAGCAGTTGAGGGCACTAAATAATATTTGCAACTGAAAATTAACAAACATAATAAATGTAAACACATTCTGTGCGGCAATTACAGTACAGCACAACCCAAGTATGAATATTTATGTTAAAAGAAGTTTGAAATGGCTAGAAATCAACCCCGATCCCACTATAAGGCAGCCAGGGTCACTCGTAAATGGGCTGTAGAACTACTTAATACTTATGGCAAGAATGCGTTACCAAACTTGAATTAATCAGAATAATGTAGTAAAGAAAGTATTTTATTACTGCTACAATATTTTATTTGTGCTATGTGGAGTGCGGCTTAAAAGGTGTTTTGATATGTTGTCAAGACAAGGCCATTATAAAAATGAATTCATAATCTCTAGCTAAACTAAGTGAATGTATCGACATTCACTGAAAAAGGCCTGTAAGTAAGTATAAAAGTTTAATTATCACAAGGAAATGTATTACCAGGCTAGAAACTATGTTATGTCCTTTCTCGAATCTCAAACTATCTCCATAGTTTCATACCAGATTTCATTTAGTAAATTGACAGGCAGGCAGGCGGGCGGACAGACGGACAGGCAGATAAACAGATGAACATACAGACAGACAGAGTTACTTAGAATATAATTTAAATTTTCCTTGTTGGACATGAAAATGCATGAAATTGGATATACAATTTACATACCACTCCATACAAGTGACTCGGTCAACATGAGGGGATATTAATCTGGACAATTTGTTTATGTCTAATTCTGTTAAAGGCATTATGGCGAGAAGATAGTAAATTAGTAAAAACTTAAAGAGAGAGACTTTAATTCATTTTCACAAACAAAGTAATTCTTAAAATCAGAAAACTTTCGCGGCCTTTTAAATTACATTAGCACAATAGATAAATAGAAATCTGACAGTGACAGACAGAATTACAGATCACAAAGCACTCAGAGCAGATCAGCAGAGACCAAAGAACCAAAGATTAAAGAAAAGAGAGGATAGGCCCTAATTTACATTTATATAATTTTTCATTTTACAAATATCATGCAAATATGACCCACGATACCAAAAATATATGTCTCATTTTTACACGTCACAATTTGCGTTTGAAGACAAAGTACAATATAATTATGTATCTCGCATGTTTCATTAAACTGGTAACATTTTTAGTAATATCGCCCAAGATCCGCCTTGAAGCACGAGTAGAAAAAAAATGGCGTTTTTTATTCGATTTGACAGCTGTTGGTCTGTCAACTGTCATTTAATTTAAACGTTCAAAGCGTTGTTTGAACTTTATTTTTAGATAAAAACTTTAGATTTATGCGTTTAATGTGTTGTTATGAGTTATTAAGGTTAATTTAGCAATACCTAACATGATGAAGTGTTGTACTATAAGGTGTGTTAACGTTTTTGTGGGCGGAGTCGGCGCCATTTTAGAGTTAATTTTGGCTTCAGATCATGTGACCTTAGTGCATTTCCTCTTATTTCTTTAGCATTGGCAGAGAGAGACGCAGTCCAGAGGACAGACTGATTTGACATGACCGTGACAGACTGACAGAAACAAAGTGACATCGACACAAACATAGGCTAGGTAATAAAACGTACCTACCTATTATTCTTAGTAGCAATGTAAGTTTTAAAATAGATTTGAGAGTTTGGGCCACGTTTGGGACTGTCGTAAACTTTTTTACCGGAACAAGGACGAAGAACTAGAGCAACAAGCAAAACGCGTGATGACGCCAGTTTCAGTGTGAACCACAGACTAGGTAGGAAGTGTGAACTCAAATAATAAATAGACAGACAATGAGAAAATGTACCGTTACATGTGCTGTGAACTGTGAAGTAAGACTGTTAACTTACTGTTGTTACTCAAGTAATTTTGTGCTGTGGATGCATGCTGCATGAACCGTCATGTCTTAAGTGACATCCCCTTTCTAGGCACTATAGCTATTATGCTCTTTGTTATTAGTTGGGTAAAAAAGGATAATATGTTGTCGATTGTTTGATGTCAAAGTCAGTTTCCCAAGTTATCAGTGTCAACAGTCAATACTTTGTGAGTGATAGACTGATAATGAAAGACTGAAAGAAAGAAATGAAATTGTCATTCCAAGACGGACGGGGGGAGGTCCTTTAATTAAATTCAGATTTTAGTTTTACCTAATTCTTTGAATTAGCATCAAATCAGAATTTCACAAAAAAGTAGCAGATAGCAACGTAAGTTCATTTAAAAACTAGGTATAAATTGTCATTTGTCCCTCAAAATATTACAGTAAAACGTTATTTACGAATTCCGGAGAGTATTACATAACCTATGTTTTTCTTAATAAATCCTTTATAAGAACTTCTTTTTTGTTCTAAATTAAGCTAACCATGTTTAATTCGTAGCATTACAGAAGTAATTCATATCTATTATTCTATACATTGACTTAGATTCTTGTCATCCAATTTCAATCTGAGAGGTTAAGTCGATTTTCTTTTATTGAAGCTCAGATTTATTTAATAGCAACTACAATTACAAAGATAATGTTTAATATTATTTATTAAAAAAAAACAATAACAATATATGTAAATGCTTATTAAAAAAATACTTTTGTTGTTAATGATCAGAATGGCACTAGCTATGCGCAGTATGTTGAGGACTGTCTCCAGAAGGATGCAGGTCAGGACCTATGCGGATGCACCTAAAGAAGGCGAAATGGCTTTTACATTTGCTGCTGGCAATAAGGTAAGTGGATTATTTGTGCAGATTGGTTGGTGGAGGCAATTTTGAGTAGATGGAAGTAATATGTACACATCTATTTCTATTTTGAAGATGTTACCATACCAGATGTCATTCAAAGTGTCCTAAGTTAAACTTCAAGTGAGTCAGTGAATGATGAGTTATGGCGGATATTGGTGTGTGTGGGTCTATGAGTGTGTAGCATTATTTATTTCATTACCATTAGAGATTACACATTACCCACATACCAATAACATAAACATAATTAACTTTGTTTAATTACATATTATGTTAATAATGATATCATCTTATGTGTATTAAACAAAAAGAAAAAACCTGAAAAATAGAAAGAAGAAAAGTGTTGGCAGCGATTTGTTTTGGTTTATTACCCTTGACTGAGGGTAGTGGTCATCAATTTTAGTTTCAGCCACCATTTTAAATTTACAAATTATGTCTATTCAATTTTAATTTTTACATTTATTGATACTTTTTTTTATAAATGTATTTTAGGTGTTCTACAACAAGCAAGTAGTCAGACAGATTGATGTACCATCCTTCAGTGGTGCTTTTGGTATCTTGCCAAAGCATGTCCCCACCCTCGGTAAGTGAAAGCTCTATATAAGGATTTATTGTGAGTGGCATTAAAACAACACATTAAAAACAACAAAGAATCCCAGAACATACAGTTGTTTTTGCATTATGTGGCCTTTAAGTGTGGTCAGTGTCTAAACTTACTTTGATTACTGAAATAAAGCACATTCTAAATTATTGATTTTTTTTTGTGCTATTGACATTTTATTTTACAGTACATACAAATTAATATTGTAATTGGTTTTAATTAAGTGCCAAGTAGCAAGCCAATTGATAGGGGTAATGCAGAAGGTGGTTAAATTATATCATGCTGGATAATAGTTACCTATCTTGTTGTTTACAGCTGTTCTGCGGCCTGGTGTGGTTACAGTGACCGAGAATGATGGAAAACAAAATAAGATTTTTGTGTCATCAGGGACCATCACTGTCAATGATGACTCTTCTGTTCAGGTGTGTAACTTGTGCATAATAAAATGATAACTTGAAAGGTAATCTTCTAGGAAATACTCATAGCTTAAGGTCTTCTATTCTTTCATGCATTGTGACGTGTGATTATGATAGAGTAAAATTTATAATATTATAATATGGCTTTGCTAAAACTAAAAAATGTTGATATTAAAATAATTTCTATTAATAACACCAATACAACTGCAATTTATTTAATATAAAGTTTTTAAAAACCTGCTTTACTGAACCAATTCTTAAGAAAATTTAACAAAATAATATATAGGTACATGTTATATTGGTCAAAAACGAAAAAGCGTTGTAAGGTTGTCTGTACTTCTCGAAAATCTAATTGATACTGGTAACTTACAATCCTTAATAATAAAGGTCTGTGTGTTTGTTGAAGGATTATTTTATGTCCTTTATTTAAACAATAGCATTTTGTTTGTTTAAAGGTTCTGGCAGAGGAAGCTCATCCATTGGAGAGTTTGGATCGTTCAGCGGCGCAGGAGGCCCTGAGCAAAGCGCAATCGGAACTCAACTCTGCTTCCAATGAAGTGGTACGTAAACTGTTTCTAACACTGATTCTGGTCCATTGTTTTATAAAATTTGGAATGGATTCAAGGACAGGTTTTGGTGTGATTCACAATTGACATTCTCTTGAATCGGATCTTCTGTCAAACATAAAACTGAATAACAACACTAAGCAACTCTAAACAAAATGTATGCAAGGCTTTTATGAAGTGTAAGATGCTCCATTCAACTTTGAGTCCAGCTAACCATCTCTGCTTGTGGTCCACCCTGCCGGAGAAAAGGCGAGGTTATGGCGTCAAGTCGCTCATGTTGAAGGTCTAAGGGCTATTTTTCACCCAGTTTAATCTAGATTTACTATATCTATACTAATACTATATACAATATCGGCTTGCATGCGTGCGTACCCATCATACTAAAATCGACCATAAAATGTTGAATTATATGTCGCTGCGGTTTCTCGCATTGAGTTAAACGTTACCAATCTTCACGTTTACGTGTCTGAATATAATATGTTGATATGTGCGTGGATTGTCTTGTGAAATTATAATATTTTATAACTATCGCTTAAGCGCGTACTAAGATTTGGGTTTTAGATTTGCAAGGTTTGATATTTACTTAGTTTGTTTATTTCAGGCTAAAGCCGAAGCGGCCATCGCCGTGGAGGTCGCCGAAGAGATTGTGAAGGCGGCTTCGGCGTAGGTCGCTTCTCTTTGCTTCGCTGCAACGCTGTTAGCCCGTACGTCTATTTAAAGTATCAATAAATGTTGTCATATTAGAGTTCGATGTATTTTATTGTTATACACCGTTGAGAGACTTTACAAGTTTGAGATAATGTTTATCTTCGATTAGTAGACCTAAATATATATATGGTGAATAACGTTTCCGCTAGGATATTATTTCTATTCACAGTTACAGCTATGATAGTTACACTAATGTTTGTTAAAACAACTACAGAACGTCACTGGAAAGGTTTTCCATTGTAGAAACAAAATATAAGGACATGACAAGACAAGACACAAATGATAATAGGTCCCTTACTCATTATTTATTCATTTTAATGTTTTTTAAATATATTTTTTTAATATTATTTTATGGAGTATAGAAACTGCTGGGCTGTATATCGGCCAGTTTTTGTGGTAGAAATTTTTTCAGACTTTGATAACCTAATCTAAACTTGACCGTGAAAGTTTTTAACATACTTAGGTTGCGGTGGAGGTAATAAGTACTCAGCAAACCGGTGATACTGGGGCGACAGTGACCACTGAGTATCGGGAGCCACCTTGTTAGCTATTAACATTATCTCTCTCTTTCTCTCTCTATAAGTCGGTTTCCTCAGTGTTGAGGGTCGTGACAACTACTAAGCACTAAGCACTTTCCTTATTAACATTATATCAAGTTAAAAAAAAATCTATAAAGGCAACTTCTCCGGTGAGATTAAAAATTTATAGCATTTGTTGATACAATCTTTTGTCAATTGTGAACTTGATACAATCAATTAAGTACAGCACTACAATAGTTGCGTGAAAAATTAAGACGACAGGTTGTATAAATAAAAGTCCAATACATTATGTTGACGTATGAGTAATTTATTCAACACAATTCAAACACTTTGGTACAAACAGTTAGTTGCAGCGTTATTTCGCGACAAAAATACAAAAAAAAAATGTTATTTGTATGAAGCTGCAAAATCCAAACGCTTACATTTAGCAAACACATCAAATTATCCCTGGGTAAATGAATCCCGATGACGATGATCCTAAATGCATTAACGCTTAACGTTTAATGCGTTCGCTTATCGAACGCTATCCTAAAATTTTGAATAGAATTCTTAAATTTCCACATTAAAATTTATCTAATCGATTAATCCAAAGTTTCTAATTGGAAGCTTAAGAGAAGAGATCGGTTGCTAGGAAGTTGCGAGAACCTATCTACAAGCTACGTAGCGAAGCGACACGACGATGCACAACATATAGGGAAAATTCTAAAAACGACACGCGCGTGTCTTATTCTAATCGTTTGAATAATATAATAATAGAAAGATTAGATTATATTTACGATTATTCAAATGCACCTTATTAAATAGGGTAACGTTATGTTATTAAAATGTTTCAAAATTCCGTGACAGTAAAGGGATGTTAAAGTATCGTATGCACTGACATTACAAACAGGATTAGTTATACGTATGTAGTCTACTGTAGTGATGGAAGAAGTCTCGTTTATTGTATCCCGGCACATTACTGTAATGACTAAGGTTATTCATAAATAGAGCGTAACCGCGTAACTTACGTTATTAACTACGGATTACATTGTATTTCAAAAGTTGATTAAACACTAGAAGTCACTTAACACTATACTTAATTAGTTTATGCAAACGCAAATGAAAACATTCAAACATCAATGAGGACATGGCCACAACGTAAAATGTAAAAAGCATCACGTAATGTAACATTAGAGGAAGCATAGTTGGCGCCGCCGGCGTGACGTCACCGGCCGCTCGCGGTCCGACGCGAATAACGTTAATGTTAATATAATTGACATAAAAATAAATGGGTAAAAATACAAAAATATCACATTATTACATGTTGAGCTTAATTTAAATCGAAACATTGGTTGATCATCGCATAATGGATTCACAGAGACTTTAAATTAAGCTAAACAAATAAGTCCATATAAAGTAAACATAATGAACTTAGTTTCAAGTGGCGGAACGACCGAGTCGGGACAACCGAATGCAACCATAACACGAGTACTGGATAATTTGGTATCAAACGTCACCTCTCTAAAGGACATCAATTTGCAATATCTACCACAACCATAATTTTCTGTTTTATATGGTAACACTACGCGGTGACGTCGGGGGTTGCTAATGGAAGGTTCGAGGTGGTCCATTCGATCGCCCGACTCGGTGGTTCCTCCCGGGCAAGCGTCCCTTGCCGGCGGGCACTTTATGGCACTGACGTGCGCGTCGTACAATGTTCAAACCGAAAAGATGAATCCAGCCAACTGAGTTGGGATAATTTTAAAAATGAACGAGCAACTTAAACTAACGCGACACACTTAACGTCAAAACGAATCATAACGTTTGGCACGAATCGCCATCCTGCTGAGAGCACATGCAACCGATCGCGCTGACTATGGATACGGCGGCGCAACGAAAATGTAAGCGGTAGCCTCAGCAGGATAGTAATTGCTTTCAACTAAACGACGCTTAAATTAAAATGGGGTGTGCGTGTGTCGCGGGGTGTACGCGGGGGGCGGTTACAGGTTACACTGCCACAGTATCGTAGGCTGTGAGTCCGCGCCCGTGGACTGCTTGCTGGGGGATTGGGGTGTTTGCTTCTGCTCTGAAACACGTTGCATACACTGCCTTAGTACATTGTATTACACGTGAAAATATCGATCGTTGTTTGGATACATTTTAAAAATATGATTATATATCGGGTGTAGCGCGGCCGGGCCAAGCGACTACGTTAATTTTATTGAATCAGAAAGTCCACACATAGTACTGGTAGTGCACGACTTGCAAGGACAGCGAAACGGCTATGTGAAGGATAACAAAAAATTATCGATGATTCAAATTTGTAACTTTTAATCGTTTTTTTTAAACATGACGTTAATATCTTGTAAGAAACTAATTAGTTACATCGATAATTTCCTCACACACTAATCTAATGTCTATACACTACATGTATAATGTAGTATGGTAACTTTTTGCTAAAAAGCTAAATATAACATCCTTGCATTATAACTATATGAAGGGATAGGATTTGACAACCACAACATTAGGGTTTACATCCAATTATTCGTTTTTATTAATTTTACAATGACAGCTAAAATTAAGTTCACCTTACCGATTGATTAGCAAAACAAATATATCGTAGTGCGCTAATGAAAAAAGTGTTAGCCACAAAATATTAACAACACAAATGATCAGGCAAAATTAAATAACATTCAGTGAGAAAATACTCATTTCGACATACTTTGACTTACTGTTTCCTGTAGATCACGGATGCAGAACATAACACATGCTTATTACCGACAATACTAGACTTCAAGACAACATCGTTTACGTCTAATATCATACATTATACACTTTGTGATGCACACACGAGGACTTGGGATTGTTATTAGGTATAAGTAAGTAAAAGTGTTATTATAATGTAATTATTACCAAAGTGTAAAACATTTTGTGTAAATTAGTAATAAAATTGCATAAAGTGACAGACATAGATACTTACATAATTATTTATAATAATATTGTCGTCAACGCATTCATATAATTATGCAGATCTAATAATAGATTATTGTATTATAAGTACTATGTTCTAAATATCAAAGTACATAATTATAGACAATATAATTTGATTAGAATATTAGTTTTAAATTGTTTGAAATGCAGTGTGGTTAACATCTAAAAGTGTATGTAATGTGATAATGTGGTAAGGCCTGTCGGGACTGACCTGTCGATGAGTTTCCTCATTTCCTCGCTGTGCAAACCGTCCTTGGCAGTGTGGGCCCTGACTGCAACAACATACAAGTCACGACGCGCTCTCTACACTAGACACGTCACCCGGAGCCGCCTACTACATGGATGTTTCGGACGACACACACCCACTAATTACTACGACTTCAAAAGGGGGCAAGGGACAGGTATGTATTTGATAAGTTATTAGTAGCATAAAAAATTTTTTCCTTTAATAATTTATTTTTGGGGTATCGCAAGGCAAATACTTTGGTCCCAAACTTTTTTAATGTAGTTGCAAAATATATAAGCAGGAAATGACTATGGATGTGATAAAATAATGACTTTTTAGTTACTATCGAAGAGTGGGTATCGTCCAAAAAAATCCTAAAAACATGTACTAAGTACAGTATCTACAGAACAGTTCCAAATAGGGAGATCAAAAGTTAACACAATCACGTCTACTTATAAACCAATTTAAAAATCGATTTATTAACAAGTCTGGAAATACCTGAACCACAAATTATCACTTGGCAAAATCAGTGGCACATTTTTTAACTAATTTATGAAAATAAAAGTTTATCACTTGTTAACAATATTTTTTATGTTTTAATGATTTTGCCAAACAATAGAATAGCAGGTAAAGGATTAAAACAACATTTAAAGAATTTTGAAATAAAAGTATTAAGCCAATTGCCAGAATGTCTAAAAGCTTTCACTTGTTATAACGAAGACAAGATTCGCATGCTGTCAGTCACAAATATTATTAACAAATAAAAACTATTGATTTAAAATTGTTTTACCGTCTTCTGTTCAGGTGACCCCAAGTGCGCATGGACCAATTATCGAATTAATTTCATTTGTACACATTAATTAATTATATACAAATTGTTAGTATGTAAATCATACACATGTTTGTATCCGATTTTTTTAAATTAAATTTTATCTAAATAGGGTAAAATTTAGTCCGTGTAATTATGAATGTTTTCATGACATGGTGTTTCTATTAAATTGATGAGAAAAGTGATCCTTACGCAACTTGAGTAGATAATATTCTCAATTCTCAATTCAACTCTTTTTAAATATCTAGTTTGTAGGTCCTTTTTAGTCGTTATAAGAGGGTAATATTAGCGTAATTGTATTTTTTTGCTACCCACTGTCTCTCATATCTTGGAAAGCCATAGTACTTTTTTGTAATATCATAATATTTAAGCAACAATGCCTCAATTCTCGACACAACTTGCAGGGTTTCATTCTTATTAACCGACGTGAAAAAAGGAGGTATTCAATTCGACTGTATTTTTTATATGTCTAACCTAATAACGTTTTACTGGGTGTCCCGATTTTGACAATTCCTTCTATATTCAAAAGCTGGTGCTTGTCACGTGGTTCCGTTTAAATTTGATCTTACGAGTAGTCTTGGAGTTATCCGTAATAATGCATATTTGATTTCGAATATGTTGGTGTCTCATTTTATTACTTGTCGATGTAAAATAAACAATTTTTGAAGTCGGTTTTTCTTTTACTAAAGTTAACTAATTTTTACTGTGAAGTAATTTTGATATCGGCCTAATCATCATTCAGCTGACGCATTGCGTATGTAGATGAATTCTGATGTGATTGATGTAACGATCTTCTATTGATGAAGTTAAGGTGTCGTGTGTTCTCATACCAGGGTAGTTGCGGGGCTGGTCGCACTCGGCCTCGGAGATTTCGTTGGAGTCCTTGCTCTCGTTGAACGAGGACGAGCAGTTGTTGTCGGTGTTGGCGTTGCGGGGAGGGGGTGGGGGAGGCTCGGGGGAGCTGCCACACTTGCGGGTTCCTGTCAACCATTATTGGTTTTTAATGGCGATAGCTTACCAATGAGCAGACCCCTTTCAATTGGTCAGGACCAATGCGATGACGGCAAAGGACGCAAGGAACCAGCTTATTACTGGCTGTTCGTTATTGCAACCAAAACACGGTTTTTATCTACCCTTAATTCTAGAAGCGTGGTAGTTAGTAAGGCGTTTGATCACCGTCGCACATGAACAGCATGGGCGTCACCAACGCGTTGCCTACTGAAGGACTTCATGTCATGGGAACACATACTATGCAGATTGGAAACGGTCGTTAGAATTTCCGTCGCCGTTCTTCTTCTGCATACTAACCTACTCAGTAGGTACTACTTCAGTCACTGAGGCTCAGTGCATAAATGTTTCAGCAATACCTCTATGAATAATAATTTTAAATTATATACTTAGATACGATTTTTTTTTATTTTTAACGTATACAAAGTGCGGGATAAGTTACCAATGCTGGGGCGGGAGCCGTAGTGGTCGGAGTAGGGCGTGCCGTAGGCGCCGGTGTACTGCTCGTCCTCGGGGGCGCAGCACGCGGGCTCGTCGTATTCGGGGCCGCAGGCGTACATTGGTCGGGAGTAACGGGCGCGCTGAACAACAAACATGTTTTCAGTTATAATGATTATGGCGTGTTTCGAAAAACAGATTAGTGTACGTTTTTGTGTGGGACGGAAGCTGCGCGCGTTCAAGTAACGCAAAATGAAAGAATAATTTCTAAATATGTACCTACCTCTGTCAGAAAGTAAGTAATTGCGCAGGTTTAACCGCCATTGTTCAAACTTATGATTGTACTCGTAGTATCAACTTTCGTCTGTGGTTGTTAGCTCAGTTAAAAAATTTCAGAATTCAGAACGTATTAGTGTCTTACGTATTGATCCTCTTCAGCGCAGGTGGCGGGGTCGTCGTACTCGGGAGCGGTGGAGTAGATGGCGCTCTGTCCTCCTTGCGAGTTCTTGCGCGCGTAGCGGCTGTTGGCGCGGGGCTGCACAGCATTTGTTAATATTAAATGGATACTTTACTAACGGGACTTTACTAACTAATGGATACTTTAATAACGTTGTAATTATAGTTTTATTTAAGAGCTTTTTGTATCTTTTGTGATCTACAACAGCAAGTTGGGTAGGTATCATCCGAGACCTCATGAGTACTGATTAGTGGGAAGGTAGGAAATATTTCTACCCTATTTTTTATTAATAAAGCACGTTCAGGTATTCACGTACTTTTTAGGTTCTTATTAGTTGGTCGATCACTATGTTAATAAATTATTTGAGGTCATTATTTTAAAATGTTTTTTTAAGAAAATTGTGTCCAATAGTTTTATCATATTCCATTCTATTAGAATAACAAGAAATAATGAAACGCACAAATATGAACTTACCATGCTCTGGGATCCGGCGCGCGAGTGTGCCGGGTGGTGGGGGTGCGGGTGCGCGAGGGTGCCGGCGTGCGCGGGGTGGTGGTGGGGGAAGGCCAGCGCCTTGCTGGGGTCCATCTCCTCGCGGAATCCTAGCAGGTGGAACGTCGCGTAGGGGCAGATCTCATCTTCCATGCCTGGGGAACAGTGGCCGCATAATCAGATTGATTCAAATCATTGAGATCTCTATATGTCTCCATAGACATATATTTATTTATTATTCCATTTAAATTTGTGTGCTCTGCTTCATGGTCACGTGACGTTCATGAGGGTTACGTTTACTCAAAGCATGTGACTATTGGCCGACGATGCAGCATCATAATGAAATAGTATTATAGACGTCAGTTTGCATGCGTAATTACTAAACCAATAGAAGATCCACTACCTAGCTGTGCGTGCAATATTGTAATCAAACTGTTTAACATTTGAAGGTCTTTCCATGACCCTACGCCCAAATGTCAAAATATAATACCGAGTTACCCATTTAATTCGTTATGTCGTAAACAGGCTAAATCAACCAAAATAAAAAGCAAAAAGCAGGCAAAATAAAATAACTAAAGTTAGTTTAAGCGAAGAACCTACTTTATTTGAGATGTCATGAGAAGTGCCCGACAAAGTTCATACTTACGTGGGTTGTTATCCACACAAGCTGGTTGCAGCCACGCGTCTAGATATGTTGGGTAAGTAGTGCAAAACAGTGTCTAATAAGTGCCTACTGGAATCTCTAGAATTATCTTTTGACAAGCGTACCCATTTATTATTATTATGGTTTCTTAACGTAGCCAGTGATATCGAATTTTTCCTTAGTTTTCCCAATTTTAAAACTATTATAATCACATTACAATTTATATTTATTCGACAATTATTTTTATAATATAATTCCCGATTTTAAAGATAAGTCTAGAGTTAACTTTATCTACTATTTATTAGGTATTGACTATTGACACATTGCATTAAAATGAACTGGAAGCAATTAACATCTAGAAATGAGACTATATTACCTATAGTAGGTACACTTAGAATAACAAGGTAACTTCAGTACCTGCCCTTAAATTCCATCTAGAATTTATTTACATATGTCTCGAAGACATCACACTATACCACCGACTGTTTCAAATTCATTAATCCTACGCTGATCACAGGGGATTGTTACTTAATCGAAATATTTTAATGAAATTTTCAAATAGTTTTTTTTTTACTTTTATGCTTAATGATTACATAAGTTTTCACATATTAATATAGCGTTAAGTTATATAGTCCAAAGCAGTCTCATATCTAGATGCGAGTACCTGTGGAGATAGTGTCGCCGGAGCCGCCGCACGGGCGCGCGCGCCGCACGCGCTCGTAGTGGTGGCGCCGCGGGTCCCACGTCGAGTGCGCGCCCACTGAACCATACTACGTGTTACGCATGCCATAGCCGGGCCCCGCCGCAGTTTGGATACTATCATGCATGCATGGCTGCTCTCGTGCTTTTTCGCACATTTATGCAACTCCCGAGTACCAATTAATCAATTGAGTGCATCGGCACTAGTCATAATCTGAAGAATATTGCGAATGCCTGTGTACTTACCGAGAGAGTGAACAGGAATACGAAAGATTAATTTATAAAATGGTACTTGAGAGCTTATAGAGGGTCCATACACCATTTAACTTTACCTTCTACCATTCCCTGCCCTTCATCGCCATTATGAGCCGCCCTTAGAAAATTTGTAGACATCGATACAATCCATTACTTTGTCTCAATTTTTCTAAATTAATATTAATATAATATGGTGACAATTTAAATTATTGACTTTAAACATTATTTTCTAAGAGCGGCCGCAAATATACTAAATTACAAGGGTAGTTTAGATTGCAACTAAAGTAAGCATAATATAGATGCTAAAGGAGTTATAATTATTATAAAATAGTCCGTCAACAGGGTTGTATTGGTGCTTAACTAGTTATTGTAATCTATAAAAAGATATGATAGGAAATGATTCATACATTAAAAAAGCGTAACACTACGGTTTAATGACGTGATTTAAAAAAGTAAAAATATGAAAAATAAATTGAGGAGCCTGCGAAATGATGAAGCGTTTCTTGAAACGAAATTCGCATAACGAAGAAAAAATCTACAAAAAGATTTTATATTCTTTTAAATAAGATAAGTAGGTACAATTTGTTCATCCTTACTAATATAATAACATAAACGTAAAGCAAATTAAGTAAAATAAAGACTATGTACCGCTCACCAATCACCATCGCACCGCATCGCCGACATCAACACTTCAAATTATGCTTCACTTTGTTCTTATTGTTACATATTACGAGGTAGATTTTTATTTATTAATGACGTATTTTAACTCTTATTCTCATAACAAATTTTGTTGAAAATACAACCATTTTAAATGTCATCAAACCATATCAACTTCGTCATAATATCGTATTTGTTGTCAACACTAGCTTGGTTTTGTCATAACGTGAAATTATGAGGTCATCATGTAAGTTGGTATTGTAAGCTACTCGTAATTCGTCAAACAATAATTTGCTCACGTAGGTAGATAAATGAGTAATTGAATTTACTAGCCAACCAATTTGTCATACGTATAATCTACTGACGCAGTAGAGTTAAGTAGGTACACAACCTAGTTCATCTTTATTTAATTATAATTTGTCATAAGCCAGCTCGTCGTGTAATTTATTAGCATAAACGAATTCGTCATATAACTCGTTGACGATGTCGAGCACGCTATAGATCTAATTAATTGAAATTGCCAAACGTTCACATTAAAAGTTATGCCACCTTCTTACATCAGTTGAAGCTAGTTCAGCTCATCAAATAATTTGTTAAGCTAAGTCAGTACGTCGTGTCTGAACGAACTGATCTTTCGCACTCGTTGTCCGCGCGCTACTTACTGATAACGGCCTGTCGCTTCACTCGGTCGCACGTGTTGTAGTTAGAGCCGGGCACGGGGGGCAGCTTGCGGTTGGGGGGCGCGATGTAGCCGAGCTCGTCGCGCAGCCCGCCGCGCTTGTCCAACGTACCGCCCGCGCCGCCGAGAGCCGCCTGGGACGCGTTGTATACTGCGTCGTCTGTACGGTAACCAGATAACAAAGAGGTAATACGAGCGGCAATGTACGTGTACGAATTTTCTCGGTATAACTTGTGTTCGCTGTTAATAAAGAGATTACAGAGTAAAACTGGCTACAAAATCGAGCGCCTACAATGAGCGTTGGTACCTTACACTCGACTCACTCACTCACTCGATATGTGAATAAGTGTAACCATGCACTAAAAAGTTTTAGCATGTTTACTTAATTATGGTTTATATGTAGATCAATATAAATGTAACGAGCTTTGATTATAAACAGTAACGAGCAAATGGCAATAACATAATCCGATATAGGTACACGTGGATGTAAGCGCTACGAGTACTTACAAGTAGATACTACTACTAGTAGAAGTTTAATAAAATGTAGCGCAAAACAAGCTTTAAACAGATATAATTAGCGAGATTTTCTATTAATTCCTTCTTGTACTAAAAATATGTATTATCGAAATATCTAGTCAAATCATTGCTATATTTTTTTCTTACTGTGGTTATATACAATAGTACAAAAGCCGTTAGCCATTATTATCATTTAAAACGAGGTTGCTGCGAAGTAAGCTATCGAAAGTTATTAACAATAAATAAAATATTGTTACAATTAAGTAATATTAATTTATAAAAAGGTTAAAATAAATAAACTCAGGATATCTACCTACTACATAATTAGTTATAGACAACATTGAGCATCGCAGCAAATTATATTAACGAATGGCAATCGAAAGGGAATGAAAATGTTTAATGATCTTTCCATGCTTAGAATATTTTATCACATAGGATCGAAACTACGTACACATTATACGATTCTAAATAATTTGAGTGTCTCTGAATTAGGTACAAGTTAAAAATGTATGTAAGTAACGTAAATTAAATATACCAACTCATTATGCTTTTTATTCAATTTAATATTGGATCTCACATACGGTTCATTTGCCAAATGTTGTACTAAGTAAATTTTTAGTGATGACTAAGCGTTTTTATATTACTACCCTATACCAACCTATCTCCAATTATACTAACTCAGTTATTTTTCCGTTAATTCTACCTAAATTATGATCGTAACACGGATTAATGGTTAATTACAATGAATAATGGGGCGTAAAAAGTAATAAAAAGCGGCGTTACACCATACATACAGTATATGTCCTTCTGACCTCGCAGGCGGTGGGGGGTGTTGCGGCGCGCCAGGGTGAGGCAGATCACGACCAGGCCCACGATGAACACGACGATGGTGGCCAGGATCGGCACCAGCACTTCGGGCTCCAGCCACGCCTTGACCCAGGGGGGGAGCTCCTTACCGTCCGCTTTGCCGGGCAGGGGCGCGACGGTACCTACAACATACCTTTGTGATGGTCGCGAGCGCCGCGCACCACGCACACTACGACGATCGCGATGATGATGACGAGGACGGACGCCACCACCGGCACGATCAGGTTGAGGTGCGACAGAATGATCTTGATCGTCTGTTCGGTGGTCAACGACCCGCCGCCGACCTCGCGCGCCGGCGCGATCGTACCTGAAATGCAGGCCGTTTTTCAAAACTATTCTCTTTTCAAAACGAAAGAAACAAAAATTAACGTTTCTGCATTTAAAAATTTAAATTGCAGAATTCTAGAACTGAAATCAATAATGATTGATGATTTGAGGCGATGCATTTCAGGTACTTTTAAATTTGTTTGGTTCGAATTTTAAATTTTGTACGTTATTGTATTTCAATTCTTAAAAAAAAACAAAAGTGAAATGTTAAATGAATTATTGTTCCAATACTTTACCTCCGGTCATGGTGAGGGTTGCGAAATCGTATTCGGCGACGTTGAATCCAGCGTTGTTGTGGGCGGTGATCCTCAGTACATACCAGGTAGCGGGTTCCAGGTCTACAAGGCAATGATTGATTTAGGTAAATCAATAAATTTTATTCTTGTCTTTACGAGCAAATGTAAAATACCGTGGTATAAAATGGATTTGTGTATTGTGTTCGGGTTGGCTGTAGAAAAGGGGTGTGCCTACTGGGGAAATAGTTTTGAGAATTGACGATGTCATAAAACTGTACAAATGTGGGTAGACAGTTGTTTGAAAGGACTTACTAAGATTATCTAAAAGACTAGATTACAATAATACACCTTTCTGAGTGCCCTACGTAAATAATATGATGTAAGGAACGATTAATAATAGGAACGAGTGATCATAATTAGGAACATCTATTAAAAGTATTAAAACGAGGATATAGCAGTTTTAACACCAGTGTAGTGATGTAGTCTTCTGTGATAGTATAGAATACAACTGACCAAGTACGACGAAGTTTCCTCCAGGCTTCACGGCATTCGAGATTTGGTTCCATTCAGCAGTGCCCCTGTAAATATTTATATCAATTAAAAATTGGCCATACGATCAATCATCGAACGATTAAGGATATTTAATCATAAGTACATTATCCTCAGCTATTATTAAAAAGATGATTAATATGTAATAAATAATGTGACATTGCAAATGTTACTTTATATGTACCTACTTATTTGTAACGTTACAATACTAAAGTTTTTTGTAAGTGTTAATTTTTTTAATATAGGTACGCTAACACACTCATACCCCGCACTAAGATTTTCTGTTTCGCGGGTGATATTGACAACACATAATTATAGCACATCACTAACACCCAGGACCCGAGAATAAACATTCTGTCACATAAGTATCTTCCCCGGCCGGGAATCGAACCCGAAACTCTTTTCTTTGGGTAACTACCAACTTGACCACGAAATCCACCGGGGTCGGGAGTGGCGGAATTTTTCAGTACCTAAACAAATCAAAACAACTGAACAAATATTACTTCTTCTTGTTCTCGACGACGAAGTGGCTCATGGGGCAGCCGCCGTCCAGCCACTGCTTGAGGTGCAGCGTGACGGAGGAGCTGCCCACCTCGATGAAGTCGTGCGCGCGCGGCACCGGCGGCTTGGACCCGCGCGTGCGCGCGATCACCACGTCCGACGCCTCGCCCGTGCCGATGCTGCGCCGCGCAATCAAACAATAAGTTTATAGTACCTTAATTACCTTATAGCACGGCCGACGGTTCTATGCCGGTCTGAAGTTAGGCTTACGGATATTAATTTAGAGAGAGATAGCGACACGAACACTAAGCGTGTGACTGAAACAAAAAATGCTCAAAGTGACACCCTGTTCAACCCGCGCCACCATTTCCACCGGCCCAGAACGCCCGGCCGTACTATACATGTGTAAGTGTATTGACTAACTATCCACATGTCATCATTTTAATAGGTAATAGTGCCTGGAGTTCGCCCGGGGTAATACTATCGCACTCCTTCCATACATGGGTGGCAACGGAAGGATGGATGCATGCTCGTTTGCTATCCTAATTCCATAAAAAAATCATGTGAAAACACAAATACAGTCATCGATAGGACAATTATACATCTAGTATCAGTAAAAAATTTAAATGAAGTTGAATTTGGTCCCACACACTAATAAGTTATTTCATTCCCATTGCCAAACTAAACTTATTTACAAATAAACTATGAACTTTAAAACTTTCGTTTTGGTCCTAACTTCCAAATGTTGCCCTTAAATGTAAAAAAATAGGACCACGAATTTAAAATCGTAATATTTAACCATAGATATAATATGATGTAAGAATATTGTATAGTATACCCATTGTAAGCGGTAACATAGAGCTGGTATCTGGATCCGCAGAACAGATTCTCTAACGTGTAGGTGTCAGTGTTGCTTGGAATCTGGGGAAATAGAAATAAACATTTCATATGTTACATGTTTAATAATAAAGAATTAAATCATTATCAATCCGAACACCATTTGAATGCAAAAAATGTTAATTTAAACTTCAATGATTTAAACAACATAATTCATAAGCATAAGCAGTGATAGCCGAATAGTTTGAGCGTCTGACTCCAGAACTGCACGCACCTCGAATTTTCCTGCACCTGAGACACCTGAGAGTTCTACATAAAGTTCATAAAGGTGTGTGAAGTCCGCAAATCCAGATATGGCCAGCGTGGTGTCCACCACGGCCTGTACCTACCTTTCACGATGTGAGAGGAGACCCGTCCACAGCACAGGTATTAATATGTTATGGGACAGTTGGACGTAGTTAAATATGCGGAAAATTTCCAACCCACAAGCCACCCAAATTGAGATTGACTTGTATGCATTTTTGATAGTGTACATGATAATTTGTAATGATTATTACAATAAAACCTAGTATTCGCCTATACTACTAGTTAGGGCAAAAAAGTGGGTACTGAAACACTAAAATTGCATTTTTCTCAAATTGCTGTCATTGTAGACTGGAACGTTTTCGCTTAACTACGTCCAGTTATGGGTTACGATGACATTGATGACATACCTGGACAGTTTCCCAATCGCCGAACTCCTGCTTGTAGTGGATGGTGTAGCCAGCGGCCGGCGACTGGTCCGCGTCGGCGGACGGCTTCAGGCGGAGGGTCAGCGACGATACGGATGAGGACGCAACGTTCAGTTGTGGGGGGAAGGGAGGGGCTGGCAATCACAACATATTTATGTATAGGTAAGACATTCCTTAATATTATACCAAGTACTCGTATTCGTCTTAAATAGACCAGGATTTTAGATATGAACGAGGAATTGTATTTTATAAAAGCAAAATCCGTGGGCCCTTTAACCTTATCTTTTGAAGTGCAATGATCGCCTATTTCACAAATGCACCTATTTCAAGTACATACTTATTTCAATGTCCAACTATTTTTGCTGTATCATTTAAAAGTTATTTTATGATATTACTTTTTTTTAACTGCATTTATTGATTTTATACGTTTCAGTTGCAGAGTTGCAACAAATCGTTAACGTTGATAATACGATTGTAATAGCAAATATGGCATTGGAAATTTACGGTACGGCTGTCATAGTTGACCTACTACATAAATAAATAACTCACCAAGAACAGATAGTGTGTGCGTGACGGTGTCGGTCCCGAACTGGTTGTCGACGTGGCAAGAGTACTCCCCGGCGTCCTCGCGCGCTACTCCGGCGATCTGCAGCGAGCCTTCGGGCAGTTGACGGACGCGCTCGGACGCTTCGAGAGGGTGGCCTTTCACCTGGAGCACACCGGATTAGTGATGTTAGGTTAGGTACTAAACCATGACACGTTGACAAAGAAGAGTAGTTAATGTACTTATAGACCAGTCTTACCCAAAGTGGGCGATAACGCCCCCTTGTGAGCGTTGAAGGCCTAGAGGGGGGCGGTAAGTGGCCAAAAAAAGTGGGGGGCGTTGAAGCGGTTTATGCGGGCGATGGTTGATTTGTAATTTCATAATTACTCATACAAAGTTTATTCTAAATATAGTAATTGATTATTACCTTCCACAAAATGTTAGGAGGAGGAACGCCGACAGCGAGGCAGGGCAGCTTCACATCTTCCTTGTACGTAGCGGTGAATGATTCGTCGAATGAGGCAATCTTGGCGGGAACTGCGTTAGAAGAAAATTTTTTTTTATAGCGTTAGCGGAAGTCTGTTCAACCAGAGACACTACTTGTATTCTTAATTTGAAAAATATGATCAGTGGCGACCCTAATGACGGCACCCGGTGTAGTCACACCGCTCGAACTACCCTAGGACCTTCCTTGAATATCATTGACAACTTATTTTATTTTTGACGTGATAACGTCTTATAAATAGGGCTGTGTGCACTGAAAAGTTTCACGTTCCGCTGACCACAGAGCGTGACGTAAGAGCGTGGCGTAAGAGCGTGACGTCAGAGCTAGCAGTTAGAATAGTTCTGCTACTGGAACGCCGCGAGCTTCTTCGAGAACTTTTACAATAACCCCCGCCCACCTTGACAGAAACCATTATTTATAACAAATGTAGAATACGCGACAACGTGTTCATCAATGTTTCTTTATGACGTTATCACGTAAAACTAGCGTCCGTGAACCGTCTTTACAGACAACCGATTTTTTATTTCAATTAATACAAACAATTTAATGAAAGATTACGTACGGAGACATGGACTCACCTTTGTCACTGGGGCTGCAGGAGGCGGTGGCTGAGGGTTGTCCTTCGCCGATGATGGTGGAAGCAGTTACCCAGAAGTCGTAGCGGGCGGCTTTCAGATCCGTTGCGGAGTAGCTAGTTTGGGATGCAGGTACCTACCGAATTTTACGTTATTACAAACTGCAACCTTAGCTTTGATAAATATTGTAGATGATATGTAATGTATTGTGTTATATTGTTTTACTAGTAAACCCGGCCTCGACTAAACCCATTGAAATAAAACAAAACACTAAATGTTAAGTTAAGCTTATCACAATATATTTCTGAAAAACAATAGCACTCAAATCCGTTAAGCCGTTTCTGAAGTTAGTGCGTACAAAACCATAGACAAACCGACAAATATAAAAAATATAAAAATCTAATGTACAGACTGCGATCAGTTACAGATTTATTATATGTATAGATTGTATTGTACATTAGTATATAGTGGTACCTTATTGGGATGAGGCTCAGCGTTTTGTGCCTGTGTGTATACGTTGTAGTGCATCACCACGCCGTTGGGTTGCGCCGGGGGCCTCCACGAGACAAGGATCGAGTCAGCGCCCATTACTAAGGCTTTTACCGCGCGGGGAGCTTCGGGTACTGTTAGGAAACAAGTATTCGATATTATTATGATACTAAATTTTTATTATTGATGATATATTATTACACATTTAAACTGGGACTGAGTATCCGAGACCAGACATTCATGTCCTGCTGTTAATAAATTTATTATACATTGTTTTTATTAAACTTTTCGAAAGTTCGACAACGCTACACCATCTCTTGATGAAATTCGTATAACACCCAAGTATTTTTTTTATATCCCCCTGCACAATGATAAAGATAACTAATATCTTCCTATCCTTCCTCCTTCCTATCCTTCATTCTTAGTGCTCCCTTACACTCCCCAAGGAACATATATGTCAAATTTCAACTTCTTGCGTCCAGTAGTTTCGGCTGTGCTCAGCAACGGAACTGTCAGTTACTCAGCAACGGAAGACTTTAATATATATATAGATAATAAAAACTAGTGATAGTTACCGTCTTGTTCGGTTTGGCAGTGGATAGGAGCGGATCGGACGCCGTCACCTCCGTTAGTGGTCGCCAGGACTTCCATCGAGTAATTGGTGAATTTCTTGAGTCCGTGGAGAATAGTTTCACTGCTCGCGGTGATCTTAGTGTCCTTTGTCTTCTCATCTGCAATTATAACATTATTCATTATTACGTTTTCTACTGGAGTTTAATATAGTAATAGTGAATGGATTTACAAAATGAAACTAAGGGCAAAGGTAATGTACTTCTCAAATATAAACTCAATAGTTTATAAGATGCTGTGTCTCAGATCTTGACCCTGTCTCCAAGCAAGGGGCAAAAAGTTTGATGTTAGGTAGGAGATGTGTATCTCAAATTCATTACCATTACTGCGAAGGCCATATGCCCACCGAGTGCGGCAATTGCTGTGCCACACATCTAACTACCTAAAACTCCTCTACCACAACACTCCCAAAATTGCAGAACTTTATTAATCCTTATTATCATAAGTCCTTATAAAAATTCGTAGTGACACTCACCATACCAAGTTTCGCTGGGTCCATAGATAACCTTGTAGGCCTTGATCAGTCCGTTGGCGGCAGCGAGGGGTGGGGAGACCCATGACACGCGAATGGTTTGCGCGGTGAGCGTGGTGCACAGCACGTCTTGGGGAGAAGCGGATGGGGCACCCTCGGCGGTGTAGGCGCGCACTTCGTTAGATACTGGTCCCGAGCCCATTTTGTTAAACACTTGGACGACGATCGCGTACTGAGTGTAGGTCCTGGAGTCAAAATGAATTATGCCAGGTTTTGGGTAACTACCCAATGTCCTTAGTTATGGTGAGGGTGTTCGACTGTGGTTTCAGGAAGATAAATGAGTGAACTCATACTCGAAGGCTCATCGTGTACGTTTGGTTGTTGTTGAGGGGTTTTAGTTGACAAGTAAGTAACCTATGCCCTAGAATCCGCCACAGTGAAGCCAGGTCTTTTAAAGGTTCTTCCTCTGGCAAATCTAGTCATCATGCATCATCACCGATCATCAAAAAAGTGGAAAACCATCATCAACTTTCCGCCATTTTTTGAAAAACAACTTAATGAAATAAGTTAATCCTTAAAAATTCATAATTTAAATTATATTATTCTTACTTGAGGTTTAAGATGTCGAGATGATGTTCCTTGCCAGATTCCTTGGAGATATCAACAGTTTCGAATACGAAGGATTTGTTGCTTGAAGCCAATTTGTAGCCAACGTAGTATCTGTGAAAGATTTGATGACATTGTTATTAGAAAATCAGCCATGTTCTTCGAAGATATTTCATTGTCTTATAAAAGTAAGTACCCTTGGAGTTCGCCGTTCCAGTCCTGGGGTGGGGGTGGTTTCCAGGTAACTCGCAGGGTGTGCTTATCAATGGCATCGACTTTCACGTCTTGAGGCATACCGGTGGGTGCTTCTTCGGCGGTGATAATGGTAACGGTTTCGGAGGGTTCGGATGTACCAAGTTCATTTTCGGCAACAATTCTGATATGGTAGGCGGTAGCGGGTCGCAGGCTGAACACTCCGGCTTCAGTGGCATCTCCAGGTACTAAAACACTAAAAAACAAGTTTATTTGTAATCAACTCAGAATTCAGATACTCAAATATGTCAGTATTTGTTACGGGATGTTACCGATCAATATCCTTTTCCCAGTTGCCCTTAGCGCGCTTGTATTCAATCAGGAACTTCTTGATAGGCGAGTTTCCGTCGTAAGGGGCAGCCCATGACAGCTGAACGGTCCTTCCAGATTTGTCTAAAACTTTAAGGCCATAGGGTGCTTCGGGTACCTCTGTAATAATTGTGTTACAAATGAAATAGGATAAAATTATGACATGAAGATTATGTAGAGAGTTTTTAAAAGAGTTTTCCTAAGCTAAAAGGTTCTTAAGAACAATACCGTACCTGGGTATGTAATGGGTTGCTTGCAAGAAACCCTATGTTGCCTATTGCTTTGTGCTTCAGGTTTATTTTTATTTCCTTATTTAATGTGCTTTGGTGTACAAACAATTAAGAGGTTATCTATATCTACCTTGAATGATCATGTTGATGCTAGTGTCATCAGAGCCGAAAGCATTGGTCGCGACGCAGGTAAACAGGGCACTATCAGATCGTTCGGTTCTCCTGATGCTGAGGTCGGATACAACGCCACCGGGTAGGATCTCTTCGCGGATGGTGTAGCGAGGGTCGGATTTAGGTTCGAGGCGCTTGTTGTTCATGTTCCAGATAATTCCGATGGGCTGTTGGGAAAAATGTAAGCTGTCAATCCTTATTGAGACTTGGAATAAAATTATGGTTAAACGACTCTATCGTTTCATTCTCAGTCGTTGGTGTTTAGTGAATCCCTATAATATGAGTGGGCGGTGATCATTACTATCAAGTGATATATCAGTGACATATCAGCTAGTAATGAATATATTTATCTTTGTATCTAATCACGTAAAATATTTTTGCGTAAACCCTAACACGTGATACAATTTTATGGGACTATATTTACTTTTTCTCCTTTGGCTTGGCATTGCAGGACAGCAGGCTCGCTTCGGCGTGCGGTTTGATTCCTCATTTTAATTTCGAATTGGGGAGGAGCTGAAAGAAACAATATAATGGTTTATTTTCATCTGATCAATCGCAGTATTATCATCAATAAATTCACGTAAGAATAAATGTTTACCTTGTACGCTGATAAGAATAACAGCAGACAGTCCAGATCCGATTCCATTAACAGCTTCGCAAAGATAATAGCCCTCATTCGTCTTTTGGATGTTCGCAATAGTAAGGGTTCCATCTTCCACTTTTACGTTAGGGTTGTTAGGCTTAAGGTCTTTGTAATCGCCAGGCGTGTCTCCTATAAAATGTATAAAATATGCAAAACACAGAAATCTAAAATGTTATTGCCAACAGAAAACTTGATTCACTTATTAATTAAGTATTACAGCGTCTTAAAATTCTGAGAAATAAATTTCTCGGAATATGGCAAGAAGCTCGAATTAAAAAGTTATTAATTAATAACGAAACCTACCTTCAGCCCTCTTCCACGTCACTTGGGGCTTGGGGAAGCCATCGGCCTTACATTCAACCTTAGCGTCAGAGCCTTGGGCAAAAGCCTTATCAGTGGGTTCCAGAATCCAACGGGGAGGAACTAAAATAGTACCAGTTTATAAGACTATACCATTATTTTAAATTTCTTGTTTAATCAAAGCCCTGTTAAAAACTCTAATGGGGTTTAAAAAAAACTTCATAATTGATTTACTTTAAGATTTCAAGAGATTTATTATTACTTTAAGATAATGTATTCATTGTAAGCGATTTCATGATAATTTCGAAGTTTCGTTTAAAAACAACAATAATAATATTAGTAATCGTTGATGGATTATGTTATACGTCAGTGTACGTTAAAGTTCTTTTTTATATTGTTTTTTTCTTATTTAGGAATTATCTGATTCTATAAATTGCAGTCATTGTCATTTAGCCAATAAGCTAATTTTGATTTAATACTTCTTTTTACAAAATACTTGACAACAATTCCACCTGATGGTAAGTGGCAATGAAATACTTATGTAATATATTTTTTTATGTAAACGCTTACAATGAATATGATATTTTTGTCAGTTACCTAATTATTAACATCAGAAGTTATTCATGTTATAATATTATAACGATAAATAATCGGTTCAGTAGTTTTGAGTAGTATGAATATTTTATTTAACACTGTTGCACTAAGCTATCTATCTATAAGGTTTAACTTTGATTTTATGGCATTTACTGTTTTAATTTTTTCAGTGTTAAATATTATCTACTAAAATAATTAAAAGGGATTGAACTTTGTGAAAACTCTTATTGACTAAAATACTGTTTCATAAATGGATAATATTATGTATGAAACACAGGTACGTGAATTTGAAAGTACTTTCTTAGAAAAAAAAATAACGTTTTACTGCCAGAATTATTTGTTACTTCACGTGAATTTCACGTTCCTACTAAGTACTAGAGCCTACTAATAGAGACACATGCGGTACCTACAATTATTTGTTTTTTCCATTACATAATTTATTAGTTTAGATATCAAATTCATTTAAATCGTATTTATTCTCTGCGAGTTCCACATTCATAATATTATCCTTTATTGTATTTATAAATTTCATTAAACTCAACTGTAACTGTTTGTAGGTAATTTTTGTGTCAACATAAAATAAAAATGTCATCAATCTTATTTTGCCTAGTAACATAATTATAGCTACTGAAAATAAATTTAATACGAATTACTGTGTGCTATAAAACAAAATTACAGTTGAGTTTATTTAAAAGCTACTATAACGTTGAGTAATAGTATGATGAATGTCGCTATTGTGGATATAGTATGTAGATACAGTTTATGAACTTTGCATGATTTATTCTTAGATTTACTTACGATACAAAGATGATTGGCAAAGCCAACGCTATAGAAGCTTTTGTTTTATATCTATTTTTGGCAACAAAAATTTTTAAGCCCAACTAGCTACAAAAAAACAATACAGGTCAAAAATTATAAAAAAACCAAACCATAACAAGCGTAAGCTGGATATGCACATATGCTGTCCCTACAAAAGATCTCATTGTAATAATGTTAGCAAATTTATTTCTCTTCTTAATTAAAACGCCGCAACTAATTTTATGAACATTATTGCAATAGATTTGTTGGTAAGGCCAGCTTTCAAGCAGGCAAACAAGGCAATATGCAAATTAGTAAACGAACATAAATACAGATGGGATCCCGGGAGAGGGAAGGAATCAGAAAGTAGAAAATGCAAGGAGGGAGAAGAAGAAATGGTTTCGTCGATGATAGCCGCAGCCGGTTCCTATGAACGACATTCACTAACAAGATCCTCCCCGGTTACTGTCACAATGCATTATCGCGATTACTGTTACGAAGATATATGGGTAAATTTCAAATTCAAATCTATAAAAATATGTTAAATTCAATTGTCAATTTAAGATGGATTTTAAGCTCACAATACTGAATCTACGCAAAGCTCGCCCGTGCTAGGATTATAGGTTACATTTGTGCGCATATAGGTACCGTGGACTTCTAATGATGCGGAATAGTTGGAGGAGCCGGCGGCATTGCGAGCGAGACAAACGTATGTTCCGCTGTGCGACCACCCCGCCGGGTCAATCATGAGCCATGAAGCTCTCGGAGCCATTTTAGTTGCCGTGACGCCGGCTTTCTCCTTCAAAGGTTTCCCTTCGAAGTACCACTCAATGTCCAGGGGCAGATCGCCTTGCGAAATCAGACATGTGACTTGAGTCGCTTGGCCCGCATACAGCGGGCTTTCGAACGAAAACGGAACTATGCGAGGTAATACTGGAAACAACCAGAAAGAAAGAAATCAGGTTAGAACGAACGTTGGCAAGCGATGTTAGCGACTAGTGATAGTATAGGATAGTGGTGAGCGTGAATCGATCGAGTCGCCTTCTGTGCTGCGTTGTGATGTTAGTCCCCGTTATTAAGAATATTTTTCATTGTAAGAATAACGTGCCATTGACGACGAGGGTCGCGACATGCTCGACGCGGCCTGCTGGGTTTTGTACGATACACGTGTAGTTTCCCTGATGGTTGGCGCTCACAGAGTTAATCGTGAGGACGGATGCTCGAGGGCTTAGCGGCGTCGTCATGATGTCTCGATGGAGACTTGAGTCTATGGTTTCGCTGCTGAACGTCCACGAAATATCGAGCGGCAAGTCGCCCTTCGTGGCGACGCAGTTGACTACCACCGCGTCTCCGGGATTGGCCGGCACCTCCCCGAAACTGAACGGCACTATCAGGGGCGGAACTGGGACAATAAAAAATGTATGAAGCGTAAAACCATGTTAAACAGACATAACAGATCGGAAGCGAAACGATGAGGTCGGTATCATATCGCACCCTTCACTACGAGTTCGGTGGAATGGGAGACAACTCCACCGGCGTTGCTGGCTGTACAGTTATAGACACCCGCGTGCGTTGCATCTACTGACTCGATAGTGAGCACGCTGCTTCGCCGGTCGATGTTACTGACTCGTGCTCCGGGTACGGCGCTCACAGACTTATTGTTTATTGTCCATTCGATACGGACGGGTTGATCGCCGTGTGTTATTATGCATTGGAGAGCAAAGTAATCGCCTAGAAAAGCCGGTTCCGGACCGGAAGCGAAAGGTGCTATCTTGGGAGGAACTGAAACAAATATTATCTAAATGATAAAACAATAGAAATCTACCATCTATACTTAAATCGACTAACCGTAGACAACTAAATCCGAGGAGTATGTCGATCGTCCTGCGCGATTTTCACCAACGCACGAATAGGAACCAGCGTGTTTAGCGTCGACCGATTCAATTATAAGAAGACTACTTCTTTTAGAATTGCTCATAGAATAGTCACTGTTTCGTTGTGATATCAAGTGCCCATTGAACGTCCAAGTAATTGTAAGCGGAAGATCACCGAGATTAACGGTGCACGATGCTTGTAAATATTCGCCAACATTCGCTGGTTTTTCGCCAAACGAAAATGGCAGAATGTTTGGGGGGACTGGAATTAAAGATCGGTACGTAAAAGAATCACGGTTAAATAAATAGAAAGAAAATTCGAAGTAAAATCTACTTAAAAGATTACTTGATTAAACAATTTATGGTGTAGGTACTAGCGTAAATCGCCTAAATGGTTAAGCACCGTTAATAATTAAGGAAGAAGTGTGAGAATGCACTCCAGCTTCATTTTCTGCGACACAGGTGTAGTTTCCAGCATGCGTGTGCGATACTGAACCAATACTAAGGATAGCACTTCTTTCGCCTATGTTAAACACGGTCACTCCGGATCTCGGTTTAATAGGTTCGTCGCCAAAAAGCCACCGCAGATTTAATGGGTGATCGCCTTCAATTACCGAACAAGCCGCAGTTATGACTTGTCCAGAATTTATGGCGACTTCTCCGAACGAGAATTGTTGGACCACAGGAGGAACTAAACAGAAAGCAAGCATCATCTGGTTAGTAGGTTACGGTACCAATAACGTTGAGCGTAGCCGTGTGGTTCACGATTCCAGCCCTATTTAGAGCTGTACATGTGTAATTGCCGCTATTAGATCCTGATGCTGTCGGTATATCTAATACGGAGACACGTTCGTTCAGTTTTGTTGTAGTCACGCCCATTTTTCTTGCTACAGGTTCTCCTTGAAAGCTCCACGATATATTAAGTGGTAGGTCGCCCTTAGGTACGTGGCAGTCGAGATGTACTGATTCACCAGAGAATACGGCTTCGTCCAATTCAAACGGTTTGATGTGGGGGATGACTGAGCAAAAAAAATTGATACAATGTTAGTGATTATATTAACAAGCTGTATATAACATCTAATGATTTTTACCCTTAACATGAAGTGGAGTAGAATATCTGTCTTCCCCAGCTTTATTTCTTGCTATACATGTATAGTTGCCACTGTGAGCACCCGTGACTGAAGCTATTGTTAATATGGACGTCTGTTCGGTAATTTTCATTGTATTAATACCAGAATGCGTCGACAAGTCTTGTCCTTCAAATGTCCAAGAGACTGACATCGGTCGATCTCCTTTGCTAGCATGACACGTCATTTGGATAGATTCTCCGTAGTATATAGATTCTTCGATCTCGAAAGGCAGTATATGGGGTGGAACTGATCAAAAACGAAAAATAATTCTAACAATCAATCTAAACGTGCAAATTATTTCTATGGAGGCCATGGTTCTAAAACATTTATTAGAAATATCTAATAGACGAAGAAGAACATCGGGTACCATGAATATTGACGAGTACGGAGTGATGCGCGCGGCCTGCACGATTACTAGCCGTACAAGTGTAGTTTCCGCTGTGCTGACCCATCGCTGTCGGTATGCTAAGAACGGATGCCTTTTCCCCTAGTTTCGTTGTTGTAATACCCATATTGTTATGATAAGGAATCTCAGTCCCTTGAAAGCTCCACGATATTTGTAGAGGCCGGTCTCCTTTTGACACGTGACATGTGAGATGTACGGACTCGCCAGCGAAAATAGATTCTTCGACTTCGAACGGGATTATGTATGGAACCACTTGGTAAAGCAAAATAATTTTTTTAGGATTGTAACATAATAATAACAAAATGCTTAATTTTAACCTATCGGAATATATATGTACCGATCACTTTAAGAACAGTAGTATAAGAAGCAACTCCGGCGCGATTTTTGGCTATGCATGTGTAGTTTCCGCTGTGGGCACCCATAACCGAAGGCAACACCAAAACCGAAGATCGTTCGCCCACTTTTGAGAAAGTTCCTAACTCGTGTGACAGTAGTTGTCCGTTAAATTCCCAGTTTATTTCCAAAGGAGCATCACCCTTCGATATGTGACACATCATTTGTACTGACTCTCCCGAAAACAAGGCTTGATCGACGTCGAACGGCAATATGTTTGGTGTAACTGCGTTAAACAAATGAATTACGAAAGGATAAAAAGAAACAAATGAAACAAGCTGACGTTGCCTGCAGATATGTGAGCGGAACTCATGCTGATTCAGCTAACATATCTTTAGCACCGAAAGACAATGAAGAACATAAAATACGGTGACATAATGAGTATATGAAACTGACCATGAACATTAAGGACAGTGGAATGGTTAGTGAATCCGGCACTATTCTTGGCAATGCAGGTATAATTGCCACTGTGAGCAGCGGTCGCAGCGGCGATCGAAAGGAATGAAGTACGAGAAGTCATTTTGGTAGTCATTATCCCAAGATGTGACGATGTATTTTCAAATCCATGGAAGGACCACTTGATATCGAGGGGTAAGTCACCCTTTGATACGTGGCAGTTGAGCTGGACTGATTCCCCGGCGAACACCGATTCGTCCGCTTCAAAGGGTACGATGTATGGCAATACTGTTAATTCAGAAAGCCCAAATGATTACTGATGCAAGCGTGCAGCGTGCGGCAGAGGCATGGGATACGAAGGGGGCACGGGAGATACCATGAACATTGACAAAGGTAGAGTGGACGGCCAGCCCGGCGTGGTTGCCAGCGTGACACGAATATTCGCCGCTGTGACTGGCAGTTGCAATAGAGATTGTCAGCAAAGATGTCCGCTGTCCAATCTTCGTCGTAGTAATTCCTTGGTGAGAAGATAGCTCCTCTCCGTGAAAACTCCATGTAATAGTTAGAGGCACATCGCCTTTGGACACGTGGCAAGTCAACTGAACCGATTCTCCAGCAAAAACTGGTTCCTCGGCCTCAAATGGAACGATGTGTGGAGGAACTGGTGAAGGAAAGCAAAAAAAGGTAAACGGAAAAACTCAGGAATAAAAATGCATTTAAGTGTACCCTGAACATTTAAGGTGGCCGTGTGGTTTGTGCTGGCTACAATATTTGAAGCTGAGCATGTGTAATTTCCAGAGTGTTTTTCTGTTACGGATGGAATGGCCAATATCGAGCTCCTATCTCCCATTTTGGTGATTATTACGGCGTCAGATTTTTCAATGGTCCTATCGCGAAAATACCACGTAAGTTTGATTGGCTTATCTCCTTTTTGAATATGACACATTACTTGAATGCTTTCTCCATAAAACACAGCTTCATCGAATTCAAAAGTGGATATTATAGGAGCAACTGTAAGAATTATATACATATTTATAAATATTTGCAACATGATTCACATAACAGGTTCGGTTGGGATAAAACACAAACATGAAAAGCGGACACTATTCAACCGTGAGCGTATACCCTTCACATTGAGCGTTGCGGAGTGACTATCTCTGGCGACAACATTGGAGGCGGTGCACGTATAATTGCCAGAATGTTTGGCTGTGACAGTTGGTATTATGAGAGCTGAACCCTTGTCCCCAACATTCATAATGTTCAACCCAGCGAGTAAACTCACATCTCCTTCACTGAAACTCCATTTGAAGGTTAAGGGTTTGTCTCCCTTAGTTACGTGGCACATTACTTGAACTGCTTCACCATAAAAAACGGATTCGTCGAATTCAAAAGGGGCTATTACCGGTGCCACTGAAATTAATAGTTACTCGACGCTTAGTAAAATGTCTCAATGTATTTTTTTGCAATTCAGTTTTTGTTTAAGTAACGGTTTACATGTAAAATAATTTTATGGCCCGCCAAAGTTACCAAGGACAGGAATTGAGGTTAAAATGCAAGGCATACTAATTCTAGGCTACTAAGCGGTGGATCTACTGCAAGGATATACCATTGACAAACAGCTGAGCTGTGTGGTTCATTGAACCAGCTTCGTTGCTAACGACGCAAGTATAATTTCCTTGGTTTTGGTGGCTAACAGATTCGATACTCAGTTGGCTTGCACGTTTCGTGTTCAGAAGTGATATCCCAATATCACCAGAATTAATTTTGTTTCCGTTAAAGTACCATTCGATTTTTAAAGGTTGGTCGCCTTTACTGACCGCACATGTGATCAAAACCATTTCTTGAGCGTTTACGGGTTCTTCTCCAAATTCGAATGATGTGACTTGCGGGGGGACTGTTGCGGGAGGAGTAAGCAAATAAACACTTAAATGACGATATATTTTTAACTGCGGGTTAAAAAAAACTGTAGTCAAAATACCATTAACATAGAGTTCAGCTGTATGGTTCACTTCGCCAGCTTGGTTTTTAACACTACAAGTGTAATTTCCCTGGTTTATGTGCGTTACGGACTCTATAGTGAGTTGGCTAGTCCGCTTAGCATTTGTGAGCGTGATGCCATTGATACCAGACTTTATAGGTTTTCCATTAAAATACCATTGTATAGAAAGTGGAAAGTCGCCTTTGCTGGCAGCGCACATGACCACTATCATTTCTTGATCATCGGCAGGATCAGTTCCGAAATCGAATGACATAATTTGCGGTGCAACTAAACAATAATAACGATGGTTAAGATAATTAAATCTCAACATACATACATACGAAATAGTGAAAATCGTTGCCACACACGCGTTTTTTAGAATATCTGAACCTTCGAATTTAAAAGAATAAGGGTTGAGGTTTATCTAATTATAAGATTATATGAAGCCCATTATGAACAATATAAATATTTATAAACATAAAGCTACAAAATAAATTATGTGCAAACAAAGCGACTTGGAAATAAAACATTGCTATCCAGACGGTACCATTGACGTTGAGAACAGCGCTGTGGCTACTGCGGCCGGCTTCATTTTCCGCGATGCAAGTATAATTTCCGATGTGTTCGTGTTGAACACTTTCAATACTCAACATGGATATTTTTTTGCCATTTCTGTTTATTAAGATACCATTTCCCGAATTCAAAGTTTCCTCATTAAGTTGCCAGTGTATTTTTAAAGGTAAATCGCCTTTTCCTACTGTGCACGTCAATGAAACTGTATCACCAGCATTCAGTATTTCTTCTCCGAAATCAAAGGAGTTGACCTGCGGTGCAACTATAATTTTCCAAAGGTTAATGACGGAATTTACAGTTTTTATTCATGTTTTTATTCAAACAAACCTAACATAGAGAGAAACTTTAGAAGACGTTATCCCCAATGTCGACCTATAGGAAAGGGAAAATGGAAGAGGGAGATGGTTAAATGTAAAACGAAAGCAAGCTTCTGTTTACAACAATTAAAACGAAGCTTTACCGTTAACCGATAATTCGGAGGAGTAATTTGCATAACCGGCCTGGTTGGTAGCTAGGCAAGTGTAAACTCCCGTGTGAATGAAGGAGACAGAGTCTATAGAGAGACTGCTAGACTTGTGACCTATTTTCGTCACTGTCACTCCAGGAACCTCTCTGACATCTTTTCCATTTAAATGCCAAGTTATCGTTATTGGAGCGTCACCCTTCGCTACCATACATTGAACTCCAACCGTGTCGCCTGCGTTGGCTGGCTCGTCGCCGAAGGTGAAGGGATGGATTTGGGGTAAAACTGTTAGGGGAAGCTATTTTAATTATGCAAACATATCGTCTAATTTTACTAAAAGTCTACAAAGAAATATTGCAACAAGGACCATTAACTTCCAGCGTAGAACTGTGATTAACTCGTCCGGCTACATTTTCCACGTGACAAACATAGGTCCCACGGTGAGTGCCATTTACGGAATCAATATTTAGGATTGACATCTTTCGGCTCATGCTTCCTATGGCAATGCCCAAGGTATTGTCCTGAGATATTTTCCTGCCGTTTAAGCTCCACGAGAAGTTGGCCGGTAAATCGCCCTTGTTCATAACGCATTGGACCGAAGCCGTGTCGCCAGCGTTGGCGGGTTCATCGCCGAACTCGAAGGGTAAAATTTGAGGAGGAACTGCGTTTGGTGTAGGTAAAGCATTAACATTTTAAATAAACAAAACTACTACAGGATGAAGCGAACCGTTAACACTTAGAAGAGTCGTGTGATTGGTTTCTCCGGCGTCGTTTCTAAGCGTGCAAGTGTAGGAGCCTCGGTGGACGGAACTGACCGCCTCGATATTTAAAATGGAAGTCTTTTTGCTAATGGTGGTGAGAACGATGCCGAGATTATTCCGAGGTCTGATCTCCTCTCCGTTGAAGCGCCACTTGAAAGTGACGGGCAGGTCGCCTTTGCTCATCACGCAGGACACGGAAGCCGTTTCACCCTCGTTGAGGATCTCCTCTCCGAATTCGAACGGAGTTATTTGCGGTGGGACTGAGGTGAATTCGTGAAAACTAATAATTAAGTATAAACGGGATGTTATAGGACATTGGAGCTACAGTAGAGAAGCGAAAGAAAAGCAAGCCGTCGTTATTTGGGTCGTGTACCATTGACTTCGAGTACCGCGCTGTGGTTAGCGGAGCCAGCCGGGTTCGTCGCCACACAGTAATACGTGCCCCTGTGTATTCCACTCACTGAGTCGATGTTTAGTATGGAGGTTTTTTTATTGATGTTGGTTATGATGATGCCTAAATCGTTATTTTTGGGTACAAGGTGCCCGTTGAAAACCCAGGATATGTTTAGGGGCTGATCGCCTTTGCTCACCGCGCAAGATATCGAGGCCATATCACCGGCGTTGGCAGGTTCTTCACCGAATTCGAAGGGCAATATTTGAGGAGGCACTGTGTGAAAACTCATCGAATTAGTCTAGTCAGGGGCGTGTGTGGCAAACGAAGTAGCTTTGGCGGGCATAAATTTGTACTAATTATTTTGTTTGACCTAAGATACCTTTATTTAAAACTTTTACACGAAATATTTGTGTGGTAAACCTGAAAGATAACATGTATTAGATTCAGTCATATTATTAAATTTAATGTCATAGGATTGTACATACGTAGTCAAGTAAATATGCATACCTTCATTGGTAGAAAAAAACACTTTCTTTTCAGAGTTATATTTATGTGTATGTTCTCTACAATCCTGGGACATTTTATATTGAAGAGCCACTGAGTATATGTATCGAATATTAACAAAAACTTTGCTTTAATTCTGTAATAGTATACAATGAAAACTGTAATAAATCTTAGTTAAGTTTCCAATATTTATTCATACTCAGTGCTTGATAACACTTACTACTTCATAAAAGTTCACAGTTTAAAATAATAAGCTGAATGTGTCAATCTAAAAAAATCTGGAACAATATTGCAAGAGATAAATTTAATTGCTGATTGAATTTAACATGATAAAATTTAAAGTCGTAAGTGTAAAACTCTTCATTCTTTTACATTTCAAATCTCACTAAGACATTATAAAAGTAGGGCCGTGAATGAAATGAACAACTGTAGATATATATTTCAATATAATCGGACAACTTGTGATAAAATCACATGTGAGTCATCAAAAAAATTAAACTCAAAACTTAAAAAAAAATTGGAAACACGATAGCTAAAGCTTGAAAGTTTCAGAACTTTCGTATTTCGGTAAAAGCTATCTGGTCTAATAGACATATTATGTACCTGCAACGTTGTCGAAGGGGCTTGTCCGAGACTTTCGAATGGACTAAAAACATCCGAAAATTGGATTGGCTACTAATCACTGTAACGTTGAAGATGCATTTAATTTTTTTTTGCCTGGATTTCGTCTCATTGATGTTCATGACGAAACTCAACATTTACACTTACAGCGGGTGTTTACTAATGAAACATATTATTTTCGGTAAACTTTTATGATATGTTTGTTCATTCATTGCATTCACTACCCATCAAACAATATTTGTTATCATTGAGTTCGATGTTAATGCCATTATAGTTACTACTGACGAATTTAACATGAATATTGAGTATTTGAAATAATATATAATTTGAAAGTTAAGATACCTATATAAAATTTAATATTCAAATTGTTATAAATTAAAAATTATCAAAGCATTATTTTCGTATAAAATTTACCTACACATTAGTCTTCTACTAAATATAGAAAAAATATGTTCATTCATTTTTGTTCCATAAAAACATTGGCACTGTACGCGATATTAGCCAAAATGTTAAGCAAGACCAATTTTCTTTCGTGAGTGGTCTCAAGTCATGAGTGAGACAAGAAAAATTTATCGGAGAAACTGAGGTAAACTATACTGATTATACGTCATAAAATGATCCTGCTATAATGATATTGTACCGAACCCAACGATAACTGACGATCCAGGAATACCAAGCGTCCACTCACCCATGACCTGCAGTTCGAGCGTGCCGCGAGCGCTGTATCCTTGCGAGTTCTTGGCCACGCAGGTGTAGGTAGCCTGGTCGCTGTTGCGCTCTACGTTCTCGATGACCAGGGTGCCGTTGGGGAATACTTTCTGTTTGCGGTTGATTGGCAAGACACTGGAATTACGATTGGTGTTATGTTATACCAGTCGTGTGTAAATATCATTTTTTTCTTTACTATAGTGTAGGTACCTACTTCTGTGTATGTAAGAGTAACAGTTATGGTCAAAATAATTTGACTTCAAAAATTGTTCATTTTACATCGACAAGTAATAAAATGAGAACATCATCAACGTAGTCGAAGTCAATTAAATACGTATTATTAGGGACCACATGACAATCACTGGCTTTCGAATATAAAAATCGTCATCAAAATCGGTACACCCAGTAAAAAGTTATGATGTTACTACATAATAAAAAAAAGTGTGCAATGCACGCGTGCTAGAAGTGAAACTTCAAAAACGAATACTGTCAGTCCAAATATTGATGTTTTGCTTTGCTTACGTAAGCCGCCATTTTGACTCTTTTTCGTTTCGTTTCATTTGCGCGTCATTTCCATTTCATCGACTTCCAAATCACAACGATACTAAAGAAGTTGTCACTTCAAAAATACAGTCTAATTGGGAACTTCCTTCATTTTTTGAAGTGGCTTTAAAAAGAACACAAACCGTCCATCCCGTTCCCACACAATGGAGTCGATGGGGTATCCGGCGACGGGGCAGTGCGCGATGAGGGTGTCTCCGGCGACCACGGGCCGTTTCTTCATGGGGCGCACGTACGGCATGCCGTACACGTTGACGCGGGACGAGTGGGACGCGCTGCCGACCTGCGACACGCAATAGACTCTGTCAATCATCTAAACTTTCATTCCAAATAAAAATACCAATGAAACTTGTTGATTACATGTTTCTATAAGTAGTTGTGAGTAATCGAAATTGACACAAAATATGTTTTAAAATATTGTTATAGGTTTGTAATTCTTGCGTATTTTATATTATTTCTACATATCTTCCAAACTCCGACGCAACACATATTATTATGTCTCTGTTTGCGAATTAGGAATGTCTCTTTTGGTGAAAAAGCTCAAAGCGGGTCGCCCATAGACATTTGGGAATTCGTCTTCCCCGCAAGCCCCGAACAGATCTATCGAAACGTCTCCGTTAGCCGATTGGTTGTTATATCAATTGTGATACTACTTCATACTGACTAGTTCTACCCTCAACTTACCTTGCTAGACGCGATACAGGAGTAGAGACCGCCATCGTTGGTGTGTACTGAGGAGATGTTGAGGTGAGACTCCACGTTGCCGTCGGCGGTAACGAATTGTCCGATCTGGAGGCGTTCGCCGCTGGACAGCTTGTCGCCGTCGAGGGACCAGGCGATGTCGGGGGTTGGGTTGCCGGACGCGACGCACTTGAGGCGCAGGGAGGGGCCTGATCGTAACGTCTGCTCGCCGAAGCTGTGGCGGATCTGGGGTGGCTCGACTGGAAGTCGCGTAAATCGTCACAATGATATTATAAGTAAAAAAGGAGATATGTCACTCGCGTGTGAAATCGGGACAGTAAAATTTTGCTCATTGACCTACTTATTATGTACAGTCACGAGCAATAATATGCATACATTGTCACGTTTTCTAAAATATCTTTACTTGAACAATAACAACAATTCGTTCTAAATTGTATATTATACCTTATTTTGACGTCATTTAATGGTAAGTTAATTTAGAACGAATTGTTGTTCACTTCTTTCTAGATTGGTACAAGTTAAGATATTTTAGAAAACGTGACAATGTATACATATTATTGCTCGTGACTGTACCTCTCTTTCTGTCTCATGCGTTCCGTAATTATCTTTCGCATCCATGGTTAAAGTAATGTCATTGGTGGGGATCCAAAACTGCAACTTGTGTTGTGTGAACCTAACGTACCTACTTATACGTACATTGTTTTAATATTTTTGAATAGTCATGTTCAAAGTCAAAATGTATACAAATATTACTGTTTTATCAATACCCCAATTGGTAACAATTATGCCCAATTATGTAATGCCCACAAAATTATGTGAACGCAAAACTCGCATTACCATAAACAAATTACTCATTGTATTAAACACTGTAATTAAAACAACATTTTAATAGTTAGATATAACCAAATATTTTTTGTTGTGCTATCATATTAAAACAAATGACTACTACAAACTAATAAATTGATAACCCAAAAATAGAAAATGACCACAATTATTTTATTTACATAATAATTTCAACTGTTATTATTAACACCTCGTTATCTTATGAGAGTAATGTTTTTTTCAACACAATACGATGGTAGTTTTCTTGAATGGGTCAAATGTTCCAAAATAAGTAGGTAAAGTTATCACAATTTTTATTATTTTGTATCTTTTTGTGTTCAAGATATGGTTTGGTGAGTAGAGCATCGGGTCTCAATGTATATGTTTGGTTTGGTTGTCATTGTATTTTACAACGATTTAATTTGTATTTCCTTACAGAAAATGTAATGACACAGACAGCTTGAAAGTATTATCTAAAAATTTATAATGTAGTATTATGTAGGTACTTTAACGATTTTTACGACAAAAATATTATTAGTAGCTGAAGTTTTAAGTCTGTTAAACCTATATACTCGTACGCTCTCTGTGTATACGCTCTACATGTATAAGGTATTGACTGATAACAATTAAGTAGGTAAATGGCAAACATTTTAAGATTTTTAAGATAAAAACCTACATCGTCCTCCAAGTTTCAGTTCTGCGCTGGCACCGGCACTTTCCTGATCGTTCCTGATGAAGCATTGGTACATGCCCTTGTCTTCCTTCTTCACAGACTCAATCCTGTTCAATATTAAATTTCAATGTGGATTAATTCCATTAAAATAAACATTAGTAAGTACCTAAAATTAATTTGATATGGTTCGTTTATCCAAAATCCTTTTTATGTACGCTACATTAATGTAGCGTTGTAATAATAATAATATATATTATGTAATTTTAGCTGTCGGTTTTCAAGATTCAAATAGATAAATGACCTTTGAATACGAAACTTCGGTGTAGAGAATATACCTACCTGAGCATAGCGTCATGATGGTTCATGTCTTTGCCATCTTTCAGCCAGGTGATAGTCTTAACGGGGTTGCCTTCGTATCTGCAAGTGAACACAGCTGGGCGTCCGAAATCCACGGTTTGGGTTGCAGGTTCAACAGTCGCTTTCAACGGAGCAGTGACAGTCAATACAGTTTCTACAGATTCACCTGCAAACGTAAATAAACGTTATGAGTTACTAATTTTATGTTAGTTTGCTGGCGTGATAAATATAGGTACATGTATATGTCAAACGAGCCGTGCCCGCGACTTCGTCCGTCGCCGTCGCCGTCGCCCATGGACATCAGTAACACCACAGGTAGGTATCCCCGCTGCGTTTTCGGCCAAGAAATAAGGACTAAGAAAGAAAGATTGACCCTGTGTCACTAACCATTCGGCAATATTACGACGCGTATGTTGGGCATAAGTGCATTTTATTGCTTTACACCATACTATTAAACACCATATTAAACACCATAATAATTACTATAACCACCATAACTACATTTATCTGTGTTATTAACAAAGCAATAGAAAGCTCCAAACTCACCTCCAACAGAATTATTGACAACGCAAAGGTATTTTCCAGAATCCTCGACTTTAGCCTCTTTGATGATAAGGGTACCAGACACTTGCTTTACTCGGTCATTAAGAGTCACTGGTTGCTTCCTGGCCGTGCCGTCGATAAACTTGTACCATCTGAAACAATAGAAAAACTGTTTAAATAACTAAATTCCCATCAAATTAACTCAGTTGTTATGTTTGATAAAAAAAGAATAATTAGGAATTATTGGCTGACAGTCAAATTCTATCATTATAAAGACCAGAGATCAAAAAGCAAATGGAAATGGTTTTCTTGGTCGCAAAATATGAGACGAACATAACTGAATGCGCTCAAAAATTTAGAACAACACAACAAACTCAATAAATTCGAAACGCCAATTTTGTTGAACTGTAGATGTACATTTTATTAATACAAATAATTTTATTTAGTGGAATTCACGATTCTTGAGAAAATTTTATGAATTAGAAGAATACTAACAAAAGCCGAAATAATCTAAGCATTAGCCCTCAGATGAATTACGCTGTCGAGTCGTTAGTGCCCAGGGAATTCGGAACTAGTCTAAAGCATTTTGATTTAAAATGTTGACCCTTTATGGGGAACAATCCCGCGAAGTTTGTAAAATCAGTGAAGCACAAAGTAAAGATTAAAGCGTCCAAAAAAGCAAGAACACCCTGCGACTTACCAGAAGGTGTCTACGCCGCTCAATCGATACTTTGGCTGAGGACCATAATAGGGCGCGCGGCCGGCCGCGGTTCATCACGCCTTCTAGTCACGCGTGGGCAGGCGCCCGCCGCAACAGACTGCAATAACAACGCATATCAATACATTGGGATGGCATGGTGTCGCTACGTGAAGGATGAATGCGTGAGATGCCGTCGGCCGGCCGTGAGCGCGCAAGGACCGTACCTTGTTATGGGTGCGGGGAACGCTTGAACCTCACAGAGAAGCGCGAGATTCTTGTCGTCCCATCCTACTTGACGGTTGAGACCGTCTCCTGTTACCTTCGGCCCGGTCCTACCCGTTGGTTCTGGAATGTAAACCAACCGTGACCCTCTGTTACGCCTATCACTCACCGAAATATTGGGACGGGGAAAGCGGAAACTTGACACGTCAAATATGCGACTTCACTTTGAGGTACGAAGAACACTTCCCAACCTTCGAAGTGCTTAGTAGAATCTTTCCTAGGAGCAATTTTATTGGTTGGTTCTGGAAATTCAGAGAAGAACACACTCGTAAAGAAGAGAGCGGTAGACTTAATGTCATAAGATGAAGTGTATTTCTATTCATACGAATCATTGGTAAAAAGTATCAGTATATTTTAATAGTGTAGATTCATTTTACTATCGAAATCTCATCTAGTCTTTACTATCGATTTAAAAGGAATAATAGACTCACCTGAAAATAGGCGGGGGATAGCCGGCTACTTCACAAGTGAGGAAAACAGATTCAATGATGGAAGCTAAAAAGATTTCACCGCCCTCGAATTTTCGAACTTTGTCACTTCGCGGGGCTATTTTATTTGTCGGTTCTGTAATATATGTGAAGATATATGATCAACGCACCTTGATACTGGCACAGGAAATCCTTGAGCGGGGCATACTAGCGCTAACGACGTGTTACGAGAGTAATGTACGGCAGCTTTTGGTGTTGAAGTTATACTGGGTGCAGCGCTTGCAATTGGTTCTGGAGAAATGGTTATCTCATTATGTAATGTTCTCAGTGAACTGACTTTGAACCACAACTAAAATATTGATAGGCCTTTAAACATATCGTGTGCTAAGAATACCAGAAACCAATCACAATGTTTTATCAACTACAACTAAATGTTTAAATCTATGATTATAACTTGCCTGAATAAAGGTACAGGATAAGCTTGAGCTTGACACAAAAGTCCAAAACTTTGATCGACAGTTCGTATAAATGTGCTACTACGAGCATCCGTTGAGAAAGTGGGAGCTTTGAATCCAATGGGCTCTGCAGTTGAAAATATATAAAATTAATATTTTTATGAAAAATATATAGTCATGTAATATTGGACTTGCCTGAAAACCGGGGCGGGAAAACTTTGAGCTTGGCAAAGTAGAGTGAAGCTCTGTCCAACGCGTTTCCTAAATATGCTTCCGAATGATTCAGACGAAAATGTCGGAGACTTAGCACCGACTGGCTCTACAAAATTTGAATCATCGATCATAAAACACATTTCATATTTTTAAACTTGCCTGAAGATAGGTACAGGAAAAGCTTGAGCTTGACATAGCAGTGCAAAACTTTGACTTTGATGTCTCTTTATAGAAGAAAGTGCTGACTCAGTCGAAAAAGTAGGAGCCTTTGATCCGACGGGCTCTGTAGACATATAAAGTTGTTAATTGAAATAAATGTATACATTTTAAACATTTTCCAACAGAGAGAATTTTTAAATTTTAATAAGAAATAATCTGATGAAATGATCAACCATCCATAATATACTGATACTTTAACTTATAATAATTATGTAATAAGCATTTTCATAGAACTTGCCTGAAAATTGGTAATGGAAAAGCCTGGGCTTGGCACAGCATTGAAAAGCTTTGATCCTTATGCCTCGTTACAGCCGACGACGTTAAGTCAGTTGGGAAGGTCGGGGGCTTGGAACCCACAGGTTCTGTGCAACGAAAATTAACCAGATTTCAGACTATTCAACGATACATAGACTTACCTAAAAATTGGTATAGGAGATGCTTGAGCTTGACAAAGTAATGCAAAACTTTGTCCTGTTTCCCTAACAAAAATACTGCCCTTGGAGTCCGTGGAAAAGGAAGGGGCTTTTGCGCCGACGGGTTCTAGAATTAAATAATGAACTTAAGTTCAAGGTTAGAACCCACCTGAACATTGGTTGAGGATACCCTTGTGCTTGACAAAGCATAGAACCGCCGGAATATTCTTGGATGTTATAATTGTAAGATGATGCGGTAGTTGGGAATGCGGGGGCTCTGGCTGTTACTGGTTCTGGATTAGAAAAGAAACGAATGGACAATGTTAAAAACACTCACTTGAAAATTGGAGGAGGGTGAGCCTGGGCCTGACACAAGAGGACAATGGCTTGTCCCGCAACTTTAGTAAGCGTCGTGCTTTTGAATTCCAAAGAAAACGACGGAGCCTTCGATCCTATTGGTTCTGTCAGAATTATTGTATTGGTATTAATTTACATTCAGAATATTGATTCTCTTACCTGAACAACGGGACGGGAAATGCTTGAGCTTGACACAAGAGAGAAAAGTCTTGGCTGGTTTTACGAACTATCCCCGAGAATTGAACATCACTAGAGAACGTAGGAGATTTAAAGCCAACAGGTTCTATAAATTAAAAAAAAAATTATTCACCTGAACGAAGGTACAGGAAAAGCCTGAGCGGGACAGAGAATGTTGAAGCTCTGATTGACGGTCCTTACGTACCAAGAAAACTTATTATCAGTAGAAAAGGTAGGCGATTTTGATCCGATGGGCTCTAAAATTTAATATAGAAATATATAATAGTTGCGTGAATGATCGGGAAGATAGATACCTGTACACTGGAATAGGATATCCCTGAGCTCGACAGAGTAATGCTAAATTATGTTTCATTGGTCTGCTAATGAACCATGCTAATTTATCATCAGTTGAAAACACAGGCGGCTTGGAACCAATGGGCTCTGAAAACGTTATTATACATGAGATTTTATTCACTACAATTTCTCACCTAAATACAGGAACAGGAAATCCTTGTGCCGGACATAAAAGAGCAAAGTCCTGAGTAGAAGACATTTCAAACCATTGCAGTTTCGAACCACTTGAAAATGAAGGACTTTTGGAGCCAATCGGTTCTAAAAACACGCAATATTGTTAGAAAACATGGATGCGGGGATAGAGGTAGCCCTGATTCTGAGCGATTTTTTAGAAATTTTAGGTAATTTTAGAAGATTTTGACTAATTACATAAAAATGTTTACGAACTGAAAACTCACCTAAACACCGGAACAGGATATGCTTGTGCCAGGCAAAGTAATGTTATACTGGATTCCATTGCGAACTCCACGAATTCGATCGTTTTTGTAGGGACTTTCGGTGGAGCACTATTAATGGGCTCTAAAAATACAATTGACTTAATAGTATTACCTGGACAGTGGCACTGGAAATGCTTGAGCAGGGCATAGCAATGTTACGCTCGCGTTAATTAATGTACTGAAGCCTCTTACATTATCCAGGGTGGGAAACTTCGGAGGCACTCTTCCTACGGGCTCTAAACATAAATCTTATTTACGACAAATGTTATTTAAACCACATATGGTTAAAATTACCTGAATATTGGAACGGGAAAAGCTTGGGCCATACAAAGTAAAGTGACGGTGTTATTCGCAGAAATTTCAGTGATATCAATCATTTTTGACGCTACTTTTGGCGCTGCGCTGCCCATAGGTTCTACGGAAGAAACGTGATATTACAGAATATGAAACATATTAGTGTACCTGTAGACTGGGACAGGAAAAGCTTGTGCAGGACACAACATTGTGATGCTATCGCCGCCCATAGCGTCAAACGCACGACTTTTATCAGTACTTGTAAATTTTGGTGAAACACGTCCCACGGGTTCTATGAAAAAATGTTTTTCATGGCTATTTTAAAAATTTCATGGCTGAGATATTACCTGAATAATGGGATAAAGAACGCCAGTCGCGGGCATAATGTAGTGAAACTGCTATTATACAGGGTGAGTTTTTAGTCAGTTGACATACTCGAGGACATGAAAGAACGTGGTCATAGGTAATGATCAAAAATATAAAGTCAAAATTCTACACTACTAATTATTTCAAAAATGGCAATCAAAATTGTCTCAAAATACTCGGAGCGTATGGAAACGCCCGAAAACACAGCTGATGCCGCTTGCGCCGCACGCCGCGGCGCGATGGCGCGGCGGTGCCGTACGGGGCGAGACGAGGTTAGTGACCTTGTAAGGACAAGATAGCAGTAGCGGGCGTTGAAAGTTATAAATAACTGTTTAATTACCATATTAAAAATAATTTAAAATAAACACTGTTAAACGTTAAAAGATTAAAAGAGTATTTTTAAAATTCAGTTATTTCTACAATTTAGTCAATTTATCACGTCACTAATGCAAACTCCGTAAACTTCTCAACTTTCATCATACATCATATCATATTCAGTTTGACGACCCCGTAGCCCAGTTGGAAGTGACCCTGCCTACGAAACGAGGGGCCCCGGGTTCGATACCCGGCCGGGGCAGACGTTTATAAAACGTGACAATAAATGTTTGTTCCCGGGTATGGGTTATGTGTAATAATAAATTTTATTTACAATGATGGAGAATTTAACCTAATAACAAATTTACACCAACCTTAACAATTCTTCAAAATGCGCACCTTCTCGCTCAATGCACAATTCAGCATGCTTGCACAAATTGTCTTTCACGCGATATAAGACGAAAGGATCACTTCTATTCACTACGAACTTTGTCAAAAGCAGTCACTATTCTGCACTTTAATTCGTCCCCGTTGGAGTACTCCGTAACGTACACAAGTTGTTTGACCTTGCTGCTTCACCAGCGCGCCGGCCACGGCACCTCGTAAGGTATAGGTATTCTTCATCACGTAAGGCGTAGGCGTAGGGAACATCACGTAAGGAGTAGGTATTCTTCGGTTTGGGAATAATTCGCGATACAACTTTACAATGTTGTTATTTGTTATTATTACAGTACTCATTATGTAACTAAGATACACGAACGAGGAAGTAAAATTACTTGCGTCTGATCGCTTAGAAGCTCAACACAAACTGAGCTAAAATAGTAAAATACACAGTTAGTTGGTTAGTTCGCTCGAAACTTCGAAAGGCGAGGTAGGTGTCGGGCTCGGGACTCAGCCGCGCGGGGAGTGACCGTGGCGGCGGCACTGTCAAAGGGTCGTTGGCGCGATGGCGCGCGTATTTTGGTGCGCCCGAATATTGGCGGTGGCGGCGGCGGCGCATCAAAGAAAATACAAAAGGCCGGAAGTCTTTCACCGCGTTTTCGGCTGATTTTTATTTACTTAAAACCGTGTGCGCGGTATGCGTTAGGTTGTCCACGATTGGGTTGTTTAATGGATAATTAGGTGAAATTTTAAGCACCGTTTTTTATTACATATTTGGAACGAGAATCGAATACTGAGTACCCCCTATTAATATTCTAACTGACTAAAAACTCACCCTGTATGTATTATGAAATTTATGTATATTGTACCTGTAAACGGGGACGGGAAAAGCTTGTGCAGGACACAGCAATGTGATGCTGTCGCTTCCCATAGCGTCAAATGCTCGAAGTTTATCAGTACTTGTAAATTTAGGCGAGACACGTCCGACAGGTTCTATGAATAAACGATTTTTATGTGACTAATTTAAAATGATCAGGGTATGGGATATACCTGAATAGTGGAACCGGGACCGCCAGTGTCAGGTACAATTTAGTCAAAGTATTATTATGAAATTAATGTATACCTGTAAACGGGGACGGGAAAAGCTTGTGCAGGACACAGCATTGCGATGCTGTCGCTTCTCATAGCGTCAAACGCTCGAAGTTTATCAGTACTTGTATATTTAGGCGAGACACGTCCGACGGGTTCTATGAATAAACGATTTTATGTAACTAATTTAAAATTTTCAGGGTGTGGGATTTACCTGAATAGTGGAACCGGGAACGCTTGTGCCGGGCATAATATTGTCAAACTGCTATTAAGCATGGCGCTGAAACTTCTTGAGCTATCCATCGAAGGGAATTTAGGCGAGACTCGTCCTACTGGCTCTAAGAACATAACAGTAATATACTTATAAATGGATATACCTGAATAATGGAGTTGGAAAAGCCTGTGCCGGGCATAACATCGTTACGCACGTGTTCGAGGAAAAGGTAAAACTGCGTCCAGTTTCCATCGACGGAAATTTCGGTGATACTTTGCCCATCGGTTCTGTTTATGAAAAGTATTGAATGGTAATCTTGTAACGTTCATATTACTATAATCGTTAGGCTGATGTGTTATATTGTTTTATATTCTAATATATGCATAGGACATTAAACTCTTACCTAAACATTGGGGCTGGATATGCTTGAGCGGGACATAAGAGCGACAAACTCTGATTGCTATCGAAATTAAAAAGTCGACTTTTTTCTAAGGTTGGAAACTTTGGAGACACTTTTCCCATAGGCTCTGAAGCAAATTATTTTTATTCTTAGCTCAGTAAACATATTTTATACATTAGGTACATCAAACAACCTAAAAATTATTCATTAAGCTTTGAATAAAATGAAATACCTGAAGAGTGGAACTGGGAACGCTTGCGCAGGACATTGCAATGCATAAGAATAATTTTTCTTCATTCCGATCATGGTACTCATTACAACGGATGCAAATTTTGGAGGCACGCGGCCGACTGGCTCTACAGATGTAATGAAAACAAATGTGTCAGTTAACATTTACCTGAATAATGGGACTGGGAATGCTTGCGCAGGGCATTGTAATGCATACGAATGATTTTTCTTGACTCCCATCCAAGTACCCATCAGAACGGACGCAAATTTTGGAGGTACACGCCCGACTGGCTCTAAATATGCAAGCAAAATAAAAGTTTCATTCGACAATTACCTGAATAATGGGACTGGGAACGCTTGGGCGGGGCACTGTAACGCGTAAGAATCGTTTTTCTTGACCTCGAACATGGTGCCGGTTAAAACGGTTGCAAACTTTGGTGGTACGCGGCCGACAGGTTCTAAAAGTACGATTAAAAGTAAAGCGATAAACGGTAATCGGCACATTACCTGAACACGGGAACGGGAAAGGCCTGCGCTGGGCACAGCAAAGTAAACGGAGAATCCAATTTGGCAACAAACATCATGCCCACTTGTGTCGTCGAAAACTTAGGTGGAACTCGCCCTATCGGCTCTGAGGAAGCACGTAAAATGACTTTAGAGTCTCCTTACCGGTACATGGGAGCTGGGAACGCCTGTGCGGTGCACAGAACGGCGAGGCTGGTGGATTCTTTAAACTGGAAGCCGCTTGTGGTCTGCGCGCTAGGAAACTTGGGAGGCACACGGCCCACGGGCTCTGCGCATGTTGGGAGAAGGCGGAATTACAAGGATTGGAGTTTGTATAGTGAGAGATGCCAACAGACCCATTGTTTATCAAATCACTACAACCTAACAATTCGCCTATAAGAAATATTAAATTAAGAGTTTACGTATAGAGAAACACGCGGATCAAAGCTCTGCAGGGTACCCTATCCCAACATTCAGGCAAGGTACAATCTTACAATATGACATTTGCATATATAAACACGCAAGGAACGTATTTATATTTGCAAATCTTTATACTAGAAATAATTTACCACATTATAATCTCTTACAATGAAATGGAAGACTTATTAAAATAATGTGAATAATTGGATAAAATGTATTAAATCACAATGTCGTGTTAAACAATCTTACAGAGATTATAAGTATGGTGATTAAATTTTCTATATTAAAAAGTAATTAAACTGTAGCAGAATATTACCAATTCCAATTAAGTTAAAGCCATAAGGTCGTTTTTTTGTAAAATTATTAACCAAACACAAAGTATTGGAAATATTCTACTTCATTAAATGCACAAAATGTGTTTGCTTAAAAGAGTATCAGCAGTGAATTACAATAAAGTTAATGACATAGTTAATATACTGTATCTATATTGTCAATGAAACAATCATCTTAAATTCAAATAAAAATTTGAAATTTATTAATACAAAAATTAAAAATTCACTGCGTGATACCTATATATGTGTATAGCGCTATAAATTCATCGCAGAAACCAGCTGAATTGTTTGTTATTATAAATAATAAAAAATTAAGTATAATCACAAACAAAAGGTGAATTAATGAAAGCGAGAAAGAAGGTTATGAATTTATCGCGCAACAAGTTTTAAATAACAAGACTTGACTCACCCGTGATAACCAGACGTCCTTTAGTTGCCGATAAACGAGTTTCTCCAGTGAGCCTGTGCTTAGTTCTACATTGATAAGATTTGTAACCGTCTTCGGGTCCAACATCTCTAATATGCAATTCTCCAGATGGAAGAACTAAGTATTTTCCCTCTGAAGAAAAAAAACACAAACATGAGTCAAATATCCAAAGGAGTAAAGCAAAATATTAATTGGCTTTGAACTGAGCAACGTAAGGTTGCTTTACTTATAAATTTTATTCATTTCATGAACATGCATTAGCCTAAGGAAGTAGGAAAAGGGATTAAGGTAGGCCGTGAGGCCCATGGAACCACGGGAACCCATTTTTAGGAACAGAGCCCTAAGCAATAAGACGATGAAAATAGAAGAATATTTATAACACCATCGTTGAAGATGCAAGCCTACTTTATCACAAAGCGCGTACCGTCTAAGTTGCGTTCGGAATCAAGATTTATCTCAATGTCCTCATCGTCTTCACTGATGATCCAAGAGACGACACCGACGTATTCCGCAACGAAACTTGGGATATGGCATTTCACAATAGCCGCGTTCCCTCGTAAGACATACTCTTCTAATAAGTTTACGGCGTACGCTTGAGAGACCACTGAAAAAACAGGAACTAAATTCAGCGCACCAACGCTAGAAAACTACAAATCTGTTACATTCTAACATTCAAATAACAATCTAAATTTCTTCTAACTGTAAAGACTGGAGACCTAGGATACGAAAGGAGTCGGAGAGATGGCGGATAATATCAACGATGGAAGGAATCAGTTGTTGCAAATTATTCATATACCTAGTTGCAAAGTATCATTCATTTTAATTTCTTCTTCGTTGTCATCTTCAGATATTATCCAAGAACTGACTGAGACATATTCGGCAACAAAACTAGGAATCTGACATTTAAGTACGGCGGCATTTCCGCGCAAGACGTATTCTTCCCAGAATTTTACATCGTAAACTTGCGACACAACTGAAAATAACCAAATTATTGAAGATACACACGAAACGAACTTAGCGTCGAATACGCTAAATCATTCGTTTTACTAAGGTTAAACAAGGACTCGATTGGAAAGAAGGATGGGTAAAGATCCAAAATGGTTAAATACCTAAACTGAAATCAGAATCAATGTTTAAATCCAATTCATTTGTATCACCCTCAGAAATTATCCAAGAAGTAATCGTAACATATTCGGTGACGAAACTGGGAATATGGCATTTCAATATTGCTGCATTGCCGCGTAAGACATTTTCCTCCCAAAGATTAACAGTGTATGCCTGAGATACAACTGAAAAAATAACCTAATTATCTCTACTGAACACGTAATGAGTATATAAACATCCTTTTGTTTGTGATGAACTAATATAATTAAGGAGGAGGAATGGAAAATTATGCATTAAATTTTTTTGAAATACCTAAATTTGCATAATCGGTTACATTTATTTCTTTTTCCTCAATGTCTCCTTCGGAAATTATCCAAGAAGATACTGTTACATATTCAGTGACAAAACTTGGTATATGACACTTAACAATTGCAGAATTACCACGCAAAACATTTTCTTCCATAAGATTTACGGTGTAGGCTTGAGATACGACTGAAACATTTTATTATATGTATTTTTCAAACGAAATGTATCATTTAGGAATCGGGGAAGAGGTTACGTTTAGAAGATTCCTTTTTAAAGAAATACCCAAATCGTTGGATTCTGCTTTAATTTCCAATTCATCAGTGTCGCCTTCGGAAATGATCCAAGATGAGACGCTGACGTACTCTGTCACATATGAAGAAATGTGACATTTTAAGATTGCAGGATTCCCGCGTAAAACGCTTTCCTCCATTAGGTTTATAGTGTACGCTTGCGATACAACTGCAAATAGAGTTGTAAAAATTATAATGAAAATGTAACACAGGATGTGGCCAGGACGGCTAGGGGACAAGGCTTCATGAAATGCACGATGTATTATACCCTCGCTATTTGTGGTATCATTTGATTTAATTTCTGTTTCATCGTCTCCTTCAGAAATAATCCAAGAAGCGACTGACACGTACTCTGTTACGAAACTGGGTATGAGACATTTCAGTATAGCAGCGTTTCCTCGCAGTACATTTTCTTCTACTAAGTTGACCGTATAAGCTTGACTTACAACTGAAATATATTACTAAATTTCACTTATGATACCTTATAACTTGACATTATATTGCTTACAAATGATAAGGACGGGATTCTATGGACATTAATAATAAATTTATCGTCAGCTTAATACCATAATTTTCATTAGTCAGGAATTCTCCGCCTTCGGTATCATGCCAAGACATTACGTGAACGTGGTCAGAAACAAACGATGGAATATGGCATTTGAATACTGCCGCGTTACCTCTTATAACATAAATATCGTATACTTGCGACTCGTAAAACTGGTTAACAGCTGAAAATTTTAAAATCGGATTTGAGAAACACGTTATATACCTAACCTGTATGAGTTCTCGAGGATTTTTGTGGGGAGCGGATAGGAACAATTGGGGTCGCGCGGGCGCTCTCGATTACCGTAATTGCCCTCGGATCCATTCAACGAAAATGCAGCCAAGGACTCTTCGTCCGTTACCCATTCCACAACCTGGACGTAATCCGCGACAAATGACGGAATGGAACACTTCACAATTACCGAGTTTCCTCGCAAAACGTCCTCATCGATCACACGAGGTTCGTAGTTCTGATGCACCACTGTGAAGTGAACTCATTTGTATACCTAATATTAAATAGGAAAGGTCTCAGGATTGGACTTAGTGATTTTGAATTATACTATTGTACGCTATTTATTCTATACCAGAATCAAAATTTGGGTCATTGTCTGCAGTAACGGTTTCATTATCCATAGTCCATGCCGTAACGTGAACAAAGTCTGCTACAAAAGAAGGCACGATGCATTTCAGGATAGCTGTGTTGCCTCGCAAAACGAATTCATCGTTGACTCTAGCCTCGTATACTTGAAGGACAGCTGTGACAAGAAAGTTAATGGATTGGGAGAAAGGAATTATATTGTATGAGGTGAAGTACCCTCGTTATTATCTCCAGGATAATAAGTGCCACCGTCACTGTCATTCCACATTTCAACTGATACAAAATCTGAGACAAAGCTTGGTACTTCACATTTCATGATAGCTGCATTCCCACGAATTACATACTCATTATCTGCTTCAGCTTCATAAGACTGCGACACCACTAGTTCAAAAATTAATAGATGACCAATAACAGTATTTTTACATTGAAAAAATTTATAAGGAAATTGGAAAAGGAAAACAATATTGTTATATTCGTCAAAAGTACCCTCGGACGTATTCGTGTTGTTTATAGTTAATATTTCCCCATCTTCCATAATCCATGATTCCACGTGCACGAAGTCACTAACAAACGATGGAATCTTGCAACGAATTATAGCGGCGTTCCCTCTAATCACGTACTCATTTTCGGCTTCGGTCACGTAATACTGGGACACAACTAAAGAATATCAATTAGACATGTATTTGGAATGGATAGGTAGAGGTGATGGACAAAAGAGTAATACGGAAGTTGCCATAACGTTTTTATCGTTACCGAGGTCATCGGAATGAGTAATTTCTGATCCTTCCTCATCAATCCATGCTTCTACTTTCACAAAATCCGCGACAAATGAAGGGATAGAACATTTCAATACAGCCGCGTTTCCCCGAATAACGTACTCTGTCAGAATTTCAGCTTCGTAAAACTGATTGACAACTGAAAGTTTACGGATGTAGTTTTATCATCTATAATTCTATATTATAAGATAGGAATATAGAAATTGGGATGTAGGATTTTACACTTTAGTATGGGGAGATATCCTACCGATGTCATCGGTAAGTAAGTATTCTCCGTTATCTGAATCGACCCAAGCTTCCACTTTGACAAAATCAGCGACGAATGAGGGAATATTACACTTTAATACCGCAGTGTTGCCGCGGATAACATATTCCGATACCACCTCAGCTTCGTAATATTGGCTGACAACTGAAATCCGCATTTTATTTATGCTTTATAGGAAAAAATATAGAGGATTGGACCTTGGGTGGTTAGTAAAGTTAAATCAAAAGTACCCTCTCCCTCCTTGTTTTCATCAATAGTAAAAGAAGAGCCAGATTCATCGTGCCACGACACAACATTCACGAAATCCGCCACAAACGACGGTATGGAACACTTTAGTATGGCGGAGTTTCCACGTATGACGTATTCGTTATTAACTTCTGACTCATATTGCTGCTGTACCACTGTGAATTATTCTTTGCTATAATAGAGTCTTCATAGAAGATAGGATCAGGGCGCGGGGATGGCGACGCATGAAACTTCAAAATTAATAACCGTAATTTTCTCCTGGATAGAAGTCTTCATTTTCATCAGTATGCCAAGACAAAACTTCTATGAAGTCGGCGACGAAAGAAGGAACCTGGCACTTCAGAATAATACTATTCCCCATAATGGCATACTCTTTATTCACATCAGTGTCGTAGTGCTGCGCGACCACTGGGATATTTACCAAAGAAAAGTTATTTTAAGAAGTGGTATTCATATTCAAAAGGGTACTTTCTACCAGGATAAATAACATTTTGATACCTTTAACATCAATTAATTATAACACACGTAAATTATATCTAATACTGAAATGATTGTGATTTTTGACGCTATTTATCAATATGCATTCAAATGACAGTTTCATTCTTCATATTATTAACTTAATAATACCTACTAATGAACGCCCAATATAAAATATTAACCAAGTCCTGAAATATAATGTACACGGATAAACACAGAGGTACATACATACCAACTTTATCATATATCACGGCTAATATTTGTAGAGAATAAACTACGGCATCGTTTTAAACGGTCATCGTTTATTTCGCACATATCAAGATATTATAATTACGTAGATATGTACAAATATTAACCGTGTAATTAATCAATTTTGTGTTTGTTATTTCGTAAAAACAATTTAACTTATTGCAAAGCGATTACACAAAAGAATTATCAGATCAATACACACTCGCATTTACATAATTATGAAAAACTGAAAAATATATTTGATAAAAGTTAAAACATTCGTTGGAAAAATTAAACGTTTACTTAACTAAAACCACTTACAAAAGACTAGCCACTTACACAAGTTGCACTATACGACCCCGGCAATCGCCTTAAATTAGTTAATTACTAAGTACTTACGTTAAGTTGATGGGTGTATGATATTAACGCCTCGATCAATTGACGGATTATTCATTCAGCAGCTAATAGCTTGTAAATAACAGTGAAAAGCATGGAAAGATTTTTCCTTTACTTTATTTATTGTAGCCATAGCAATTTAGTAATAGCCGACGAATGATACCGAGCTAGTTAGTGCGAGTAAGTGAGTAGGTGGTACCTTTGACCATCCACAGTAAAATTAAAGACATTACCAGACACGATTAATTAACTTTCTTCGTGTTTTTTTATTTGCGACGAAAGAATAACTGGCAGAACTACCCTGGCGATAGAGCCGCATCCATAAACAACAGAACTATTTTTACAAATCTTAGAAGGAAATGATTAATCGTTATTCAAGTCTAACAAGTAAATCCTGTAATTACCTCCTCTATTATCTTTATCAATTAAGTATCATACTAGTGTAAAACATAAATGTTAAACGCGTTTTGCTGATAGAGCGTGTTGTTTAGCCAATCAAGCACAAACACCATTTCTACTTGACATCTAACCTATGGTTATATAATAAGTGATAAATTGATCACCACCCCAACGCATCTTACACCCACGTCAATGCAGTTGATTATTTGATTAACCTTATTGAGATAGTCATAGGGCAGCGCCCTGTAGTTGACCGACCGCTCAGTAACTAGTAACTACCGACCCGTGATAGTATGACTTCCACAGACGTCTCTATGCTATCATGGAGTGATATAATGACGCTATTAAGACCATTTTATGACTGTTGCGTGCTTGTATATTTAATTGCTGCCTCAAGTACCGACACAAATGTACTCGTCAAGGCCTTTTAAAAGAATATAATAGCTGTATTTTATTAATGATGCTTGCGTTATTAAGTATTGTTAGGAAAACGCATTGTAAGCAATCAAGCAGATTTTTATACCTACAATTTTTTCGAAAATATTCGTACTAATAGAAGCAACAGAAATGTTTCCGTTTTCAAATAAGGCTATTATTATTTATTTTAACAAAGTTGTACCAAATTTAAATGGCCTGTACCCCTCACGTTGTGAGAGGAGACCCGTGCCCAGCAGTGGAACTGTTATGGGTTGTGATGATGATGAAGAAACTTACTTAGGTTTAACTTAATTTCTAATCTATTTTTTTTAAGTGTGTATAGAAGCGGGTATGCCCGAGTGTCTGCTCATATGCACAAACTGACTTAATTAATGATTTGCCGCCCGTGAAGGAAGCAGTTGACTCATGTCTGTAAGACCCCATGTCACAACATCGACGGAATATTTCTGCCGGAAGTTAGTGCCCCATACATAATTAACGAAACATACAATTATTCAATTCAACATTCTTCAAAATTACTAGTTTTACACATTTGTAAACAAAAATTGGTTGAATTCGAATCAATGCCCATGATCAATGATAAGGGAGCCGATAAAATATTGATAACAGCTGTCGGAAAGTAATAAACTACGATAAAACGTCTAAGTTACAGCTATAATCTATATCCAGTAGTTGAATATGGCACTTAGTCATAGAATAATTTATGCACTGAATCGAAGGACGGAAGGTCGTCTATTAAAACAAATAAAAGCGTGTTCAAGTTGAATCTTTGTAATATAAATATATATATTTCTAGGCTTAATTTACAATTCCTCAACATACTCTAATTATAATGACAGTATTTAGAGTATTTTGAGTATGTTGAGTAATTATTGGAGGTATTTAATCACATATCTGACGACTCTATCATATTGTCAATGTATCTATTACCATTTTCGATGTTTTAAGCTTAGATCTAGTGTAATCTGTGTAATTCGTATTGGCGGGTAGGGCTTCGTACTGACCCTGGCAGCTGCGTAAACGATCCCGGATTCTCGGTTGCCAATTCCGACCAGACTAAGGTTTATGTGACATCTACCTAAGTGTTTGCTCTCGGGTCGTTGATTTTCGGAATCCCAGTGCAGGGTTATGAGCGTGTAAATTGACAAACACAGCTAATTAATGCAGCTAACTAATTTATGTCAATAAATGTCTACTAAGGAGTACTCAAGATAAAAAATCAATAAATAAATATTGTATTAAGTTGTTGCATAAGTTGACCTATGTGTGAGATTACCTACAAATAGGTACAACTATTTGTAACCTAACTTGTGTGAAAATGTCTTCTTACCTACTAAAGATAAAAATACAACAAAGTTTAATATAAATGTTGACCTGAGACAAATTGTGTAATCGCATTGCAATTTTCTTTCATATCACTATAACACACTTGTTAACCATTAATAACTTACTCGTAACTATAGTAACCGATTAGATTCATCGATTAACCAATCTTTACGGACCACTGCGTTCCAATCAGATTAATAGCAAAATCTGTTGGATCTCATTTCATTAAACTAATTTCACACTGACTTTATTATTGATGCTCTTCACTCGCGTTTCCATAAATTTCCACAAGATATTCACAATGAAAAGTAATTAAAGTTTACTATACAACGTAATATTTCTATCACCATTACGTGTTTAATTTTTAATAATAATAATCTCCACACTTGTAAATAAAAAATATTATCTTAGTATGTAAAAGTATAGAAACTCGAGCATATGGAGCACGCAAACTCATTAACCTCAAGTACATAGCGTACACTCACCAGCTCGAACATTGACGTCACGGGAGTGGATGGTACCGACCGGGTTCCTTGCCAGACAAGCGTAAACCTGAGCGTGGACTTCCTGGCGATAGTCTTCGGCACGGAATGGAGGAAATACCAGATTACCATTAGGCAGCACCTACAAACAAAATTTGCTTAGGTTAGCTTATGGTAAACCATGCAGTTATTCATTTTATTTGCTAGCAAAAGTCATCCGCATTATTTTAGCCTAGATAACCTGCAGCACCGGGCAATAGTTATATTCGCACTTAACTTTTTACCAGTCAATTCTCTTACAAAGTTTTTTTATTCTTTTGCTTTCTCTACGCTAAACTTGAATTTATTAAAGCCGGTAATTAAGTTCAGTGATAAATCTGTAAGTACATAATTATATTAAGAATTTCATCATTGCAGCAAATGGCTCTATTTAACGCGTTGAAATTGGAAAATATAGTTATTAAAAGCAACCGGTTTTACTTATTATGATTTTTTATCTTTATATTTGAACGCGAACAACGCTCGTGACAGCTGGAATGTTGAACATTTAAATAGGGCATTCCGGTATAAACTTGTTTTTAGGAATAAAATTATTTTTGTTGGCAAGTGTACCTACTATACTAACAAGCGTGTCTCCATATTATATTATGCATCTTGAATATTTAATTCAATGTTCGATTTAACTACTCACAAAAGATTATCCTTGGTTAGTTTGAAGCAGCAAATAACTTTTTACCTTTTTTTTATCACGTTTTAAAATCAAGTTTAGATATTGGTTTACTTTGAGACTGAATTATCTTGTATAATTATTATCTTTTAATTATTATCTTGTAAGTAATTATCTTGTAATTATTGTTTTATGTTATTCTTACGGCAAGGTCTTGTTTTACATAAACTTTTATGGTAGTTGTACACATAGAGGTTTTATAGTAAAAGCCTTGTAGACGACGAATCTTGGATCTTATTAAATAGAATTTTCACGGAGCAATCAAAATTTTAGTGTATTTTTGGTTCGATCTTGTAACTTGATGGAAGAGAATGGGCCACAAAAGACGATTATCATAGTATTATTCGATTGTTTTACAATACATATGAATGAGTACAAACATACTTGTCTAAGTCCAGGAACGTCTCCAACCGCGGTGCCATCAGCTCGTACCCAAATAACGTCAGGGGTTGGGGATCCGCGGGCAGCGCATTCCACTACAGCTCCGGTCGTGTTGCTAAAGTCCACTCGGTTTGGGGGTTCCTTCATGAATATCGGTCCAATTGTTTCATCCTCGCATTTTACTGCTCCTGCACAAAAAATACAACGTTTTTATTCGCTGTGTAGCGGCTTAATCTGTCGTTGATATGAGTGCTTAAACAATTACCTACTTCACGGATTTTTTATACAATTATTTACGATAAAAATTATTTATCCTAAAAAAATAATGTTCAGACACAATAATGCACTAGCTTTCTCGTCTAGCCGTCTACACATTCAATTTTATCATTAGGTGTTTTTTGATTAGGTACTTAGTAAAAACAATAAAACATGTTTTTTCTTTAAAAAGTACAGTTATGCCAGAGTGTACAAAAATTTATGTAGGTAGGTTCTGTTTCTAACAATTTGGGCACGGACACGGATGGTAAATTTTATCGAAAAGTCATAATGTGAGTAAAGTTTCGATTTGATTCAGTTAATCAAATCAAATCTCTCAGAATAGTACGTAACAGTTCAATTTTTGGTTAAGGCGTCAGTCACGTATTCGGATGTGTGTGGCCTTTGACCATGTGTACTTTGACCATGTAATTTTGTGTGCGTGGGACTTAATTCATGAATGACGATAACGTTGCGTAAGTAAACAAACTGTAGTAGGATTGCGATAACACAGCAGTTTATAACTTTATATCAGATTGTGGGCCGTTTGGCGCGTGTGAGAGAAAGCCCTGCAAGCCACTCGGGCACGTCACGAGCATAAGCGGCATATGCTTTTCCCTAGCTTACTAGAACTTAACCCAGTTTCTAATGATACCATGGTTAGACTGGTAGTTTCATCCAGCGCAACGGAGATTCGAGGTTTTTCGACAAATAATATTTATCAGTTCTGTTCGTTACACCCGAAGAGCCGGTAGAGTCAAGTCTAAATAGCGCACATGGGTTGCTGTTGCAATGTAGGTATACAAGAGAATACATTATTGTTCGCTGAGAATACCCAATATTCCGTTTTCTGTATAAACTAGGATCTTCGTTAAGGTTTATTTATGATTTATGAGAATTTTTGTGCTCTTTTTCAATGTTCGGCTTGTGAAATGAAATAATATTTTCAATTTCTCTTATTTAGCAGTTTATATTGTGTAATGGTAATCTGCGGTTCGATACTTAGAAAATAAAAGTAAAAATTATATTGACGCCGAGGTAAGGTACCTACTCGTAATCCTCTTAAAAAGTGTACCTACTACATACTGTCCGATTTCACTTATTAAATGATGTAATACTCGTATAATACAGTAGATAAAGGTATATAATATGACGTATTTAAATATTTAGTGTATTTATTGTAAATAAATCTTTCTTCATATCGACAACAAATCATTATGGCTGAATTGAAAGCTGAAGCTGACGCAGCCAATCATTTACTCATTCAAAGAAAATGAGCAACAAAAAATGAGATATTCTAAAATAAGTAAAGCAAATCTATTTCTAGACTTAATGTATGCCAACTCTCACCGTCCCGAACAACGAACGAACTTTCTTTTGACAACATAGCATACATTCGCTTCTATCAAACTATATTTAAATATTCGTAAGTTTTCATTAAAAAACCATAAAAAGTTTAACGATCTCTACAAGCCAAGAAACTCACCTGGAACCTCGTTATATTACATAGTATATTTAATTTTAATTCCTATGTTACATCCTATATTTAAAAATTTGATGTGTCAAAAGTGCCACAAAGTGGTCTATTTGAAATATATATATATAATAAATAAATAAGATCCATGCAGGTTGCCACCTGAGAGTTCTCCATAAAGTTCTCAAAGGTTTGTAAAGTCCGCCAATCCACACTTGGCTGGCACGGTGGATTAAGGCCTGTACTCCTCATATTGTGAAAGGTGACCCGTGCCCAGCAGTGGGACAGTTATGGATTGCGATGATGATGACATTACGTAAAATGGCCGACTCTTTCAAAAAGTTTTAGTTGCATGGATTACAAATCGCAGGGTATAAAGATACATAGGCAATATTACGTATCATATTCCAGATTATGGCACATTAAAATAAAAATATCAACTTAATGGCTTACACCAATATAACATTTAAACATAGATGCGGGAAGAGTACCTAAGTGTGAATCAAATTTAATTTGAAACGAATCCCTTTTGGTTAAATTTGATTGATAACAGCTTAACACATACTTTATTAGAATTACGAGCTCACAATTAACATCTATTAGCACTGCAATCAGATTACAATAGCTCTACACCTCTACTTGTTCAAATTGTAGAGCGCATTGTAAAGCTCTCTCGCAAACATATTCATGAAACGCTTGGAGATAGCGAGTCATCGTCAGAGTATGTGATTCATACAGCTGTGATACGCTTTGTATGGCTAACAATTTGCCATTTTACGAGTAGAATTTTGCAACACACCTTATCTACATTAGGATTCTAAAGCTCAATCATCTATTGAATCTGTAAACGTAACGTAGGTATTCAGTATTAGATTTGAAATGTTAAAAGTAACCTATTGTGTATTTAACAAGTGTTTATGAAAACGATTTTCCGAAACAGAAATAATTATAATAATTAAGTTGTACTATGTTGAGCGTTATAAGATAAGGACTTTTTAATTCATACTTAGTTTCATGTAGGGAATCGTATTGTAAATATATCCAAGTTATTTTTGGATTCCTGTGGAAATTTAAAATTTAGGTTCAAAGCACAGTTTTTACAAATTCTTCCGATTATGACATGGACAAAATACCATAATATTATAAATGGTGCATTTACAGAATAACTATAAGAGTAGATAATATAAAATCTGAATCCTTTATTATTTTACATTTTACTATAAATAAGCTTTGTTATCGACACAGGGGCAAAACCACGATACCACTCGCTACTGAGACAACGCTAGGGTGTGGATATAAGTGTGCATATTTTATTAAAATAAATGTTTGGACGAATTTAAATTTAAATAGGATATAACCTATGAATATAATATAGTAACTTGAAGTAATCTTTGTTTATCTTCAGAGGCTGCTATGAAAAAACAGACTTCTCCACGTGTCTCTTACTCATCAACACAATTATATACCTATTTCCTTTGTAAGCAAACAGTGTAATGACTAATGAAGCAATAAGTGTGAAAATGTACGAATGGCGTGAATCAATGATGTAAAGTTGTAAACTTAATAACATTTCTTAAATAATCTGCGTATTTTCCAAAGCTTTTTGATTGTACCTACACATACACCTACCTACCTACGAAATACTACCTGCAAAATAGCCGTGCCCTTTCGCTGACTGTTATAAATAGAAACATAAATAGTAAATAGTCACAATATAATGAAGACGGATTTGACTTTTAGATTAATTTATCACTTACAGAAAAATCATTTAGATACATACTTAAAATAACGCAAATGATAATTCAATATCATGCATCGATGCGATTTTCTCCGCGGAAAAAAATCGTTTTAGGTAATTTACTTGAAACAAAGTCACAGTTTCTGAAAAAGTCCTAATGCATACACTTTCAGCGGCCTAGAATCCCTAGCCTATCCCCCAGGCGCGATGCATGAGCATGACGGAATTGCAATTCCTAGCGCCTCAAGCCTCAACCCCATGCCCTCATTGTCTTTCACGATCCCAACGTCATATATTAAACCATTTCCGTTTCACGCACTGACTTGTTTTGTTTTGTTGTTCTTTATGTTCTGCTCGGGATTTTCCACGGTTTAATGTTTATGTATCAGTCAATGTTATCACTAAATAATGTAAGTCAAAATTTCTGTTTGTTTCCACGCAATAATTTACACTGCAAAGGTTTTCATTCCGTCACGCTCTATCATAAGTTCAATATCAGGTAAATACATAGGTAGTGTAATAAATATGTTACTTCGTAGGTGCGTAGATTTATGTTACTTCAAACAAATTGTATCTGAATTATTTTCTTTCCCTGGAAGTCGCTGTTTCCTCAGTCGTCTCAGGGCGCGTCGTAGGCCTATAGTAGGCAAGCTTTTATGCGCACTAGCTGGCCTCATTTTATATCACGATCTCGATATAGACAAAACATAAAACCGTTTTCCCCTTTCACCCATATTTCGCCCTTGCCAATTTCCAAGGCGTGTATTTTGTTTCTTTTGTCTTCGTTCCTTTGCTTTTGACATTTATGTAGGGCGCGGTAGGGTCGAGCACGATTAACCTATTATGTACATACATCTCTAATGGTCAGATAATTATTGATTGTGAAGTTAATAATAACATTGCATATGTGGGATAAACATCCGGCCGAGATATACCTACTTGTAGATAGGCGATGCAAAAGGCAGATAACGTTGCACATTATAATAAACAAAGATATTTAACAAGACATAATTTATTTTAATCACGTCATGAATAACGAAAAGAAGTAAATAATAATTTGGAACAAGTATATAATAAATAATAAAATAAAAAGCCTTTTTATTCCTGTAAGATACAATTTACAATCGTTTTGCGTGGTATACAATATATTATTTAAGAGTTTATTTGTTATTATTATTATTTTTATTCATTAATGACAATTAATTTGGAACAAGTACTCGTACACAATTTTTCATAATAATACGATATCAGCATAAGTCATCTAGCATGAGCATAGTAAGAACTTAAGAAGTTAAACCGTAATTTGTATTCCAGAGTCAATTCCGACCGTTGGCGACCCGACGACTGTCACGCGTAGTGTAGCTGCAGGGGTCACGACGTAATTTATATGTCAAGAAAGGTCATCTCTAGGAGTCGTGTTCATAAATCACAGAATTGGATCTAATGCATTGCCGGTATTATTTTTATAGTAGCAATATTTCTTTCGTTTGACAAAAAATACACTTTGAAACGGTATTTCTGCTACCAATTTCATATAGCAGGCCTGCAGAAAAAGAAATCTCCACTTTGTCTTAGATTTTAATCTTTCTAGCCTAATATTATTACCTTGAACATCATCAATGTAAATAATGGAATTTTACTTTTCACCAACTTTTACACTTCTATGAAATTGGAAAATTTGCAGGAAATGAAATTGACACCACAATAATACGAGTTTATACTACTTATCTGGCCTGAACAAGGAGCCAAAAGTGGAAAAGACGGAACCCAAGACTGCTCAGTGTTGTTCCAAATAAAAAAGGTGTCAAACGCAGAACTCATGTGAAATTTGAAGTGAAATGTGAAACCAACATAGAAATCACAGTTACCAGAACTCAAAATTTCATTTCCGGACCTTCATCGGTATACATTTCGTAGACTAAGCTGAATCACAACACACGAGCGGAACACGCGTACAAACGAGTTTATGATTGCTAGCCGGGCTAATGGCCTATCTCCGGCCCCATGTCTTACAGCCTTCAGTTCAATTTGTTGTATGCAAGTGCCATCTCATAGAAACAAGCGACGTCCGGCTCAGTGACGAGGGTCGCAAATCAACGCAATACGATACGCAACTGCATTCCTGTGAGAAAGGAACTCGTCGCGATATAGATACCGTTTATATAGCACGGAAAGCTATGTAAAGAAACTGCCTATTTGCTGATATGCTTCTTTAGATGTGTAAAAACTAGGTAGGTGGGTACTTATTGCATTGATTTACTCAAACAGCTTTAAAATTTCACGTGATCAAAGACAGTAAATTTGAAAGTTATGCAGACGATCCTGCACTCATAACGTCTCCAAAACTGCTTTGTTAATATTTTTTACACAGAGTTAGTTGTTATTAATAGCTATTACATGTTACCTGCAACTTATTAAGACACCACCATTTAATAATAAAAATTCTATATGCATAGCCTACATTATATCCTTATTAACTAGCTCCACACTATTTCATTTCATTTACAGAAAATTGTTAGTAGTGCACATCAATAGAATTAGGTCATTTGTTAACCTTTCACACAGTATCCCTTCCTCTTTCCATTAGTAAAAAATAGCAACAAAGGGAGCAGAGCGAAGCAAAAAGCGCGGGCGCATTGCGCGCGACAGATGTGCGCGCGCCCGCGCCTCTGATTGGTCGGGACGCCGACAGATGCGCATCACCTCGGCATGCCGACCGGAATGATTTACCACAGCACTAGCCAGCTAGCCACTTGCTTGTCTTGCTTTATTTTGCTTGCTACGGTTTGTTTGGGAGTATGTACTTCACCCAATTCCAATCGTGTCTCGGTTTTTTTAAATTAAGGTACCAAACGAGCATGCAGCACCACCTTCCGCTGCCGCCCATAACAACTGTGACCGACCTAGAACAAGACTCAAATGGGGACTAGGATAGTTAGTCCGGTTAGGTGAAAGGGTCTGTTTGTGACAGTTAGTCCTATTAGTTGTTGTTAGTAATAGTCCAGTTAGTAATTATTAGTAGGTATGTCTCGTTCTAATTCTGTCACAGATGTGTTGCTACCCTTGACGACTGAGATGGTCGCCTATATTTATAAGTACCGTGGCGGGCGAACTCTAGGCTCTATTACCGATAAATAATTGAAGGCAGGTGCACTTAATCATATGTTTCATTAACACTATTAGTTGAGTAGCTGTCATACATATATGCTCCCGGGATTGGTAATACCGTATGTATTATATACATTACTAACCATATGAGCAGGTTGGCTGAGGAGAAAATAATATTGACTATTATAGACAATCATCATCTGTGCGCGTGACAAACAGTGCGGCCTACGACCTAGCACAGTAACATGAACTGGCAATAACATTGATAGCTGTAGCTAAAGTTCACGTATTTTTACTTCTGTTGAATCCGATCAATGTATGACGTAGGTACCTATGAGTTATAGAGCATCGTTCTTTTGTAGATTAAACCCAAACACGGAATGTCTGGGCTTTTTGGATGACTTTTTACAAATTTTACGTACATAGGTAGTATTGTTTTTGCTACCAGCGCCAGGTCGTTCAGCTGATGATTGATGGAGTAGACTAAAGTGAAAAAACACAATTATTTTACCATCATAATTGAATATTAACAAAAGGTTCGTGAAGCGCGAAACGTTAAAAACGTATGATACAATTGAATGCAATAGAATAACTTCGGTGCAACATACAAAAATATATAGAGACCATGATAGACACTGTTTTTAACTAGGACGCGGACGGCTATGATGCCTCGTCGAGGTCAAATGCAATTAGTTCGTGCGAGGCAACGACACCGCATTCTGTTAAATATTCAACGACATTTTAAAAATGTTACTATCTACCTCCCACCTACCAGGTGCTCATTTTACACAGGTATTACTCAAGACAAGACAGCTTGTATAGCTTACGTAACCACGGCCAAACGTTCCAAGTTTGGTGGGTAATGTTACACTTTTGTCCGTGTAGGTAGGTAGTCGCATACATAATCTTCAACAGGAGAATATCATCCGAAACACGATAGATAAACAATAAAATACAACCGTCCGCAGTGTTTAGTTTAAATAATTCAGTGTTACGGTGCATTCTTAGTGATCAGAATACGAAATGAGAACCACCAGGGCTTTTTACATTCTTAAGATTTAACTCTACATTTAAAGTCAAGTTACTCTATATACTCATGTATGTGCACAGTTTTATATCCTCAAACTCGAAAGAGGTCCAATTTATTGGCTCGAATATTCTTATGAAAGGGTCCACGAATATGGACATCATTTTACAGGTTGATAAACATCATGCAGAATTTTACAGGATACTCTCCTTAAAAATGATAATATTAGTTAATTTCAAACAAGTAAATAATTTAAAGGTCAGGCTGGTATCGTACTTTTAGACCCTCCAGGCAAGACACTGTTGAAACCAATAGGCTAGGATTACTTACAAAGTCGTGTCCTACATACATAGACGTATAAAATTACTGTATTGATAGTTGATATTATAATTATAATTAACTTGGTAACAAGAACACGGCCTATATAAAACAAAAGATATTTACGAACTTGTGTATTCAAAGAATGTGTAAACAGAAAACCTTCAATGTTTATGTAAATTTATTTTTACCAGTAAGTGGTAGGGAACTGTTTAGCTGACTTAATATGCATGACGATCTAGTGAATCATCATCACAACCCATAACTGTCCCACTGCTGGGCACGGGTCTCCTCTCACAATGAGAGGGGGTATAGGCCATAGTCCACCACGCTGGCCAAGTGCGGATTGGCGGACTTCACACACCTTTGAGAACATTATGGAGAACTCTCAGGTGTGCAGGTTTCCTCACGATGTTTTCCTTCACCGAAGCAAGTGATAATTAAATTTTAATACGCACATAATTTTTGAAAATTAGTGGTGCGTGCGGGGTTTGAACCAAAACCTCCGGTTCGGCAGTCCAACGTTCAACCACACGGCTATCACTGCTTCTAGTGAATATACGAACTTAATTCTTATGAAAGCAAATTTTAAGATTACATGATTCTGTTAAAGGCGTTAAAACTTTAATACAAGGATGCATAAACACGCTTGTAAATACATTGAGCTAAAAATACATGCGAATGAATTAGGTACACTACACCTAATGCCGCAGTGTGTATCGTCTACCACGTGGAACGGGTGTACTCATAACACTCCCAGATTCCAGGCAGCGAAGTACCAATTAACTGGCTCATGCTGAGCACTCGTTCCGCAATACAAAAAACCCGACGGTCGTTCACCCGGTCAAATTCCTAGCTCGCGCTACTTTGTTATCTACGCTATCTCCTGTTTCCTAACCCCTAGCGCTGTCCTAATTAACTTCTTTGTAAAAACGAAAGAGCGCATAACTTCATACAGTCTTGACACGAGTTGTATAGTCGTCTTCACACATTATTTTAGACCTTTAAATTTTTTTTTACTCCGGACAAATTGACCAATCTAAACAGGACCCTTCTGTCATGTTCTCAAGTCTTACTTTTAGTTTATATTTATACTAACTGACCTGGCAGACGTTGTTCTGCTACATAGTAAACATTCTATAACTTATATATACTTTTAGGCATTGCTCATCAAATGCAATAACTTTTTCGATGGCAGCACTTCGATGTCTCCAATAGCTTCGCTGATCTCTTGGTAAATCTCGACAACAGCGCCGTCTACCAGTTCTAAATGTGAATCTAAACCATCCATAGAACCACTCAAACACACAAAAAATTTCATTAAAATCGATCCAGCTCTTTAGGAGGAGTTCAGTGACATACAAAAACACAGAAGAAATATATACATACATTTATGTATTATATGTATACAATGTACATGTATACAATGTATATGTAGGTATATGTATACATATGTATGTATACAAATCCAAATTAGCATGATTAGCACTTCGCATATAGGAATCGACTTGTTTGTTTTTAACATTATCTACTACTTAATTGTTGCCATTTACCTTTTAGATGTGACTGGTTTTATAGCGTTCATGCGATCTCCTCGTAAGGATAAACTACAAGCTTTGAAACAAAACGATTTGATTCTTTTCTTCGCGAATTCGATTATAGTGTTGTATACCTGTAACGGATAATACGGATAACGAGTCAGCCGCGACCTTCTGCTTCGTTTCGAAAGGCGAATGTATTCTCTAAAACCTAGACCATGACGTCGGCTATCGGTTTGGCCATTTGCGTGTCAAATTCACAATCAGATAACCGACCTACTGGTCATCAACTGACCTTTGATCGGTTTGTTCGGATGAGTTGAGTTTGATTTAATGTATGGATATCAGCAGTTGACATCTACGAGTATGGCATAAACATCCTGCTATCCGATGACGGAAGCTTTTGATTAGCCAATATAGTAGACCCCAATATTTATAACGTCATTGGTAGAGCCATAGTGCGAATATTTCAATTCAAAATTGTTAATATAAGCGATTCTTTTTAAATTATTTATGCGTCAAGAAATTTATTGATTTCAGTCTAGACTTTATTTATTATTTAAACTCTTTATTGATTGCACACCATAACATAGACATAGGGTAGACATTTAGACATTTTTTTAGGGTAGACTTTCTATTACATTATCTAGATATTGATGAAAAAACTAGTTTTTTTACTTTTAAGGTAAGTACCCACCTTCTTTCGGCATCAATTTTTAACAATCTATTTTATTAAGTATCCGGATATTAAATTATAAAACTAATAATATATCTACTAATGATGTGATGAGTACCTAATACATTATGTGTCTGTACCTAATAAGTGTCTGTATTTAATATAATCATATCATACCGTCATATGGACCCAAATAACGTCGACACATGCAACAAGATATCACAAACGGCCAAGACGAGAGATCATATACATATGTCATATTCATAATATCTGCACCGTGCTTACCATGTTTTCTATGAGGTAATTGCCAGTAATACATGGGTTAGCTTTAGTACTGCATTCACCATCAAAAATTTATTGCCACTTACGTTCCTACTTTTGCGTTATTACGAAACAGAGACTGGCGAATGGGAAAGGAGTTTACCGCAGTTATGATCCCGTTAGGCAGTTAGGCATGCCTACGTAGAGTAGAGATACAAAATAAATGAAAACGAACAGTACACTGATCCCGCACGTACGAGTTAACATGAAGTTCATTATGTATGCTCTTGACCTGTGGATTGAACCTAAAACTTTCTTAGTACCTATCTGATATCTGGTAAATTCAGCTATACCTATTTACAAGAAAATTTCCTTTCCGCATTTCCGTTACTTTTGTATCTTTAATTGACGCTTCATCAAATTCCAAATCGCAACGATACTATAAGCTTTCACTTAAAAAAATTAATTTTCCACTGAAAAAGCTAACCGTCACTGACCACGTTTAGCTTGAACCAGGGGACATTGGGGATCCTTATATTATAGTATATTGTAGTACCAGTACCTAATAAGAAAAGATTTTACAACATTTTAACAAATAAAATGTGGTTAATGTATGAGTAGAAAAATAAATTTTATCTTATTTAACTCTTATTAACTGAATTAACCCACACTCAAAAAATAATCATAATATAAAACGCATACCTAACAGATTTTTTGAAAATTGATTCCCTAAAGGGGTAAATTGGAATTGAGTTTGAGTTTGAGTTTAAAAAAGTTTGTACGAATATACAGTAGCGGGCACCACCACCTATTTCAGTCTAGTAATAGCCCTTCATCTCGACATACTATATAACTCCATAAGTATGAATATGATCAAATCGTTCAGAAATGACACGATCAACCGCAAATGCACCAAAGATATTATTAAACAAAGATGTCTGATACTAACCTAGAGCGAGCAGCACCACGAGGGCCGCTAATCCGGTTGGGAGTGCCATGATTGACACACTCACTTTAACACTTCACAGTACACTTTTGTCACTTCCAGGGAAAACTGACGTGAATAAACCAAACAACAAGAATCTCCACTGGCCGCGATGCGGCCGGGCTTGGCCCGAATCTGAAACAAAAGAAATTCATTGCATTATTTGCAAGTCTTATAACTCACTACACTCAGATGCTAAATACCTTTATACAATACCTACGTTTACGTTATGTTTGAAACGACCGTAAAACAAAACAGAGCTTACACCTCTATTAGTTGGGGTGTGAACATTTTGAGTAGGTAATAAAAACGATACAATAGATGGTTCTTTTTAATTTCATTGTTTTCCATTTTATTAATTCCCACGTTCATCTTGATAAGTGGATTTATGAATCATTTGTTAGTTTTTAAAATTCAAACTCTGTTGGCTTAAGGCTCTTTTGTACCTTATTCCAAATCGTGGTTTTAAAACTCAACTCATTAATTTCGAGTAATTAATATTGCAGAAGTAATATTATAGTAGGAACGCAAAAAACGCGTTTATTTAAATTAGTTTTACCTACAAGGTCCAATTTTTGGTGTTAGCTAAGGAAATATTTTGGTAATATAACTACGACGACGCTAACGAATAATAATTGCCCGTTTAAGTAGAACAGCAAAGAAGATTTCAACAATCAACACCATATTGAAACTTGATTTCAATATTATACTAAAAACTTCATATTTAGTCTTGAGGTCAATGCACGAACAGTCCGACATTGTGTTTAGTAGTATGATTAGTTCACGAAATAAATGAATTAGCACTTTATGTGTACGCTACTCCCGAAGGGGAACTTGGCGCTAAGGATTGCGTGACAAAGCCATGCGCAATGGCTGCGTGAAGCATATTAATTATTTTTGCGACTACAGAGACCTATAAATAAGCTCCTTTATTTATTTAAACACTCCTTTATTAACAATGATATATTATTAAAACTCTCACTCTTTATAAAAGATAAAAGAGATACCATAAAAAGTAGTAGAGTTTATTGAATCAAGCTCTAGTCGGACAGTTTTTCGATTAGAAAATTTAAGAAGTAAGTAATCGATGGGACCACTCTGGCATGTTTTGTATTATTGTACAAATCGCGCGGTGACCACAATACACGATTCTAGAAATTTAAAAATGGTCTCAAACCTCAATGGATATACAGGTCAAATATAAAAGTGTGTTCATATTAGTTTACCTACACACGTACGGAGTAAAACTTCTTTACGACAACAGTTTTTTTTCGTGTTGTTTATGTACTGCATCTCTTACTTCAGCTGCGAGTCCGGTACGGGCTCCAGCTCCAGCTCCGTACCCTACCGTACAGTAGGTACAGACAGTATCGTACCCTATCATACCGTACCGTACCGTGCTCTACTTTTTTGTGTTTGAGGTACGTTATTCAGCGGTGATGGTTTAAAATAATAAAACATACACACAGTGTATCCTGATTACGAAAGCGTATTACATACAAAGATAATGTGTTAAAAAAACGTGGATTTTTTTTTCAACCTTACAAAATTTCTTGTGAGTTCGTCGATATATCAATTTCAGTTAAATATGAACAACCATGAATAATTCAAATGTACTTGAAAAATATATCATTTCCTTTAAAATAAGTCGACGTTTATACCTACCTATGACACACAAGTTCACATAACCCATGCAAAGCTGCGGACGCAAGTATTAACGATTACATGCTCCATTTGGTCCCTTTTGGGAGTCAATTCTTTTTTGTCTCGTGGCCTTTAAAACTTACATACTGTCAAATGTGTAGCTTTTTACTTCTATTGCTGTGGCCGGTATATTGTTGAATTACTCAATAAGGAATTAAAGTTTCTTAGCAACAAGTGTAACCTGTTTACATATTCAATGTAGCGTCTCTATCAAAGCACCGTTTCCGTTGGAAGCACTTTACTATTAGTAGGTAATCAGAGCTAATTGCTCAATTATATATATCTACCGACACAACCTCAGAAGATTAATTGTTTACTCGTTATAACAGTACAGTACCCGTTTGTTAAAGGTAAAAATGTTAAGTGTTTATACATAATATATGTATTTAATAAAATCATATTATTATTATACATAAAAGATCTACGAACTAATGTTAAATTGTAGAAATGCTAGAGTTAATAATAACTTTGAGTATTAATCAAAATATTATCAAAATGTTTAGCGTATAGCGCATAAACATTGACTGTATTGTACCTAACCTATGTGTGTATTACTGTATGTAGGTACCTACTGTACGTTTGGCGTGCTGCTGACGGCTTGCTAAGCCGATTGAATAAGCGCTCCGGAAGCGCTCCTTATGGGCGAGTGTCCTCTAAAACACCAGAATAAAGCGGCCATGACATCACTATATTGAGCACAATAAACTGTCTCGAAAGAATTAACCAACGAACATGCGGTCCTTTGCATTACAACGGTAATAATAATACTAAATGATAAATTTAAACGTGTTGAAAAAAAAATGGGTAAGTACTTAGGTACTTAAATATTTATATTTTTTACGTCATAAGTAATATTAAAAGTTTAACTGAAAGTGAAGAAAGAACTTGATAAGTGTAAGTATTTACTAAATTTAAGTAAAACACTACTTTTTTTTAAGTTCGACACTGCGACCGAACACCATTAAAGGAGGGTTGTAGCTACGACTAATAAAATACATTAGCACCACGCAAGTACCGTTGGGATTACAGCAGGTGGTACAATACAAAGCCCATCGATCTCCAGTAGGAGGGAGACGTCACCACACCACAGATACGGCCTCTAATTTTCAGCACGGTACATCACGAACAAGGGAGGTTTGCTTGAACTCAAGATGACTTGTTCCCTTGCACTCCTAACAGTCCTATGAAGATCCTACTAATATTATAAATGCGAAAGTTTGTGAGGATGCCTATTTGTTACTCTTTCATTCAAAAGCTACTAATGGATTTCGATGAAACTTTACAATAATATAGCTTACACGTCAGAATAACACAGGCTATAATTTATAAAGATATATAGTGTGAATTATCCAAAATAATACCTACTAAATCTTTGCAAATGCAAGGAATAAGTTTCCCGACTCGAAGCGAGGGCGGGTCACTAGTAATCAATAAAGTCACCGAATTCTGAAAATTTTGGTAAACAATATTGTAATAACCCTCCATTGTATTGTGTCTACAATCAACCAACACAAATGTTTATTTTCGGGCCGTGGGTGTTTGTGATGTGTTATAATGTTGCGTTATCTATGCCGCGACACAGGCGATCTTATAGTCGCAGGGGTTGAGTGTGTTCAGCGTTTACTTCTAAGCTTTAACATAATAATATACATGGGATGTGTAGGTATTAGTTTTTAAATTCCATATACGAATGTACCTTTTGCATTTACTATTTTACGCGTTACTACTTCGCTCCTTGAGAGTGACACGTAGTCAGGGGGAGGTCAACAACTATGTAATGTTTTAAAACGAGCCTCTGTAATTTTAAGCATTTTGTTATGAACATTTCCATGGTCTTCCACAAAATTTATATGAAACGTATGAAGATAATTTTATAAAGTTAATACTTTATTGCTTCCACTTGACAGTACGAGGTCAGTGCATCTATGTACCTACTCGTACATTCCTAATCATAGCTTTTAATAGGCCTGTAGTAGTCTATCTACGGCTTGAAAGGAGACAAATTGTTGCTTCAAAATTAATGTAGAGCGCGTGATACCATTTAAAGTGCCTACTGCTTTTAATTTTTTGTTGCCTACAGTAATAAAAATATCCTGGTCGCCATATGCGCTGGATGGCTAGGTGACGCGGGGGATGACGGAGGCGTGGGGGTTTTAATAGTTCCAACACTTCCAACACCCTTACGCCGCGCCCGGTCGTTTCACTAAAAAGAGGTCGGTACTCGGTAGAGTTGCGGTCACCCCAAACAGCTTCGGAAAATTTCTTACAAGTACTTATGAGTATAAAAAAACCCCAGTGATAAGAAACTTTTTCACATGATTTATGTCAAGAAACGATCATAGGCTAGTCATCGTGATATGTTTGAGTTATTGGTGCAGTATGTTTATTTTCAAAGTAGTTAATAAGCTCCCGGAAGAAGAATATATCCGTTACATTACAATTTAAAACATTTGACCATTGCGGGGTGCCAACCCGGTCGTGTAATACACAGGAACGCCGCGCGTGACTGACTTGGAGGCTATTTCGGGCTCCATTATCCAGAAATGGCTACGCTCAGTTTATGTTAGAATTTCACAAGAACATTTTTATTGATCGAAAATGGTTTGGGTAAAGATATATGCGGTGTTCTTAATAAACATCAAACTTAGGCTTTTTTACTAAAAGCTCAACTTGACATGAAGAATTTATGCCTTTTTGTAGTAAAATTCTAAATTAAGCTTTGGTTTATACTTACTCAACCAAGACAACGAGAAACTAAAACGAAATCAATCTCGAGTCATCTCTCGGTGAATCCTCCTGTGAGAAATGCAACGTAGATTTAAGACAGATTTAATTACAACGAAAAAGACATTGAATTTCGCGAGGCAGCAGCTTTACGCAAAATAGGCTCGTTGTAAGTACTCAACTTTAAAGGTTAGTACTTTGTAATGTGGATCCGAATTGTAGTTTAATTTATACAGAGGGCATTATATTATAGCGCATACACTTGATACACAGTAATGCAATCTCGGGCCTCACCGCAGCGCACCACGGTCACTAGATCAACAATAATTTGCCAACACCTATAGTGGTTACATTACATTTCTATTTTCATTAACATTTAGTTAATAATTGAATACTACTAGTATTCGGGAATCGAGTAATCGTGCGCTTTATGGTTTAAAAGCCCAATGAATAAAAAACTGGAATATTTTTGTTGCAATTGTTGGTTGGTAAATTGAACAACCTGTATTATAATCATAAGTCCAATCATATATTCAGTAAAAGAATTGTATAATGCAACACTAAAGCTCTTAAATCTTAAGAAGTGTTCTAAAGCTAAAAAATGAAGTGGCTCTACCCTCCTGTCCGGAAATATCGAATCAACCATTGTTCTTTTAAGCCCCATGTGCTCATGAAAAGCTCCTTTTTGTTAAAAATAATTCCGTTCATATAAATTTCGTAAGTAAATTGATGAGGTTATTTTGTGTCAGCATTAAACTATTCTTAAATATAGCATTAAGGTTAAAGGGCAAGCAGGAACTATTTTACTAACATATCAACTACGTCTCCCTCGCGTCTTAGTTAGTATACGAGTACCTACATAGATAATAATTCGTCCGTCTGAAAATCTGCGCTGTTCCAGTCTCGTCTGGACGACCTATAGTAAAGTGCATATCTAGATCTACAAGTGCATTCTCTGTGTGCGTGCGTCTCGGCCCGTCTACTGAGATGGTATCGACTCGCCCGAGCCGTCTGGGAGGCCTTCACATGCCTCGGGGCTCGGGGCGACCACCCCCGCAACATCTTATTCGATAAACCCCCTTTCATATTCATTTTGCGTGTAATACGTTTACTCCACGAGTCTGTAGCTTTATGCGTTCATAACTTGTACCATGCTTTATAATGAAATCATTTTCAGTCTTTGTTACACCGTTGGCAATGACAAAGGTTAAGGCGAATTCTTTAGAGTTTCGAAAAAAGGTAACTGCATATTAATTGCGCACGTGTCTCAATCTCTCAATCAATACTCATTTCATTTTCAATTCGGTTCAACCATCGAGATATAAGTACTAACGTACAGTACTTATATCTCGATGGGTTCAACAGAGTATTATCTACGAGTATATATAAACGCTGTCAAATATTTTACTCGTAGGTTGATACATTAACTAGGTATCTACTTCTATCGCGAATGCAAGCTAATACGTTTAATCATTTAAAATCTTTTGTTAAGCTTCAACAAAAAGGGTAGAGAAATACTTAACAATAAAGGTAATCCGTCTTTGCAGTGAAGTAATTTAACACCCCCGCTGTCTGCCTTTCGAGCCTACTCACCACGTGCTAACGTTTGCTTTTAACAATTCTATTGAAAAGTTCGTTGTTTAAATTTCTTCAGACCTTATATTCATAAGGTATAGTTTTCGAAGGTTAATAGTTATAGGGAGGGCGATGGCTCGGCTGTCTACCTGCCGCAGTTTAGCCGGCAGACAAAACAGCTCCGACCGCTTTTTGGTCGTTTCGCACCTGCCGTGCCTTGCCGAACCAGATTATTGTGCGGAAACGAAAGATAAATGAAAAACAACCTGGTATAGAGACGATTAAATATTATTAGAGGTACATTCTCGAAGTTTTCGTCTTTCAATATCAATGTATCCCAACATTAATTTGGCTTTCGTCCCCTAGAAATATCCCAATTAAATAGATTGCTTTTAACGGCATACTCAGTTAGGGGAGGGAGACTGTTCGCGTCTAAGATTGTAATAACCGATATCTCATTAGGTTGACATGAGTGATGAGGATGAATGAAATTACATACTTATAAAGGCGTTTGAAACATACAACAAACGGCTCGTGTCTCGAAATTTTAGTAGGTACTTTAGTTTCAGTCTAGTGAATATTAATACATACATAAATTATGATGTGTGTAGGCGTGGTCCATTTACCTCACGAAATTTCCTAGACTACTTAGGTAGAGCATGGTCCGAGAATGAACTTAAAAATAATAGCGTAAATATTTACGCATATAATGTTCGCGTTGCAAGAAGCTATGAATCACGTTTATTACTCAGAACTCGTAAGGAAATATTAATGACTATGATCACATTTACGACTCCTCATGTCCGAGTGTAAATGGACCTCTACCCTCTACAATACAGGTTACTACATTTTAGTCTACATATTATTATCTTGACTTTCTATGTTGATAATTGATTTACACGTTACTATCACTTTTATCGCAATAATCGCAATGAAGTAACAAACATAAAGATAATGTCGATTATTTGCTTGTATCGATTTAAATTTGCGAACTCTATCAATGACCTTTTGGTTTTCAAGTTCCTCGGAAGCGCATGGCTGAAGTATGACTGAAAATGTCACCTTTTCCATCCCAACTTTACAATATAATCTCGTATCGAATAATAAAATGAGAATTCGGACATATTTTAATACTAGATCCAATATTAGAGGCTGCCTACACTCGGCCAAGACAACATCGTTATCGATCGTAGTCGCGCGTTCAGCCTGCCGGCATTTTTGCGTGTCCCTTTGCGATTATCACAAAAACACAGTACAATGTGCATTGCAAATGGATCAAATCGTTACCTGAACGAAGAAGCCGGGGGTTCGGCGCAGCGCCCACTACACTAGAGATCACAAACACACGCGAAATGACGAGCGGCGACAACCGACCCGCCCGAGATTTAGACGCAGAGTGAGCAAGTACTATACTCTAGTACCTACGGCATGAACGGACGATGACATCCAGTGAGGGGCACAGATATATAGCCCCGTCTCGCTCAACACCCAGTAGAGTAAAACGAGGGCCGAATTTAGACGACAAATGGCGTTTTTACCCGATTTGTCAGGACCCAGGAGCAGGACTTGCGCACGCAGAATTAACTGCGCGTAGCGTCTCGCGTGCGTACACTCCCGAACAAATATATTGGATACGTTAGGGCTATCCGAACAAAATGGCGACCATGTTCGTCTTATAGGGTATATTTTTATAATATCAGGTACATAAATAAAATACTGATTATCTGAGTAAATTAACTTTAATTAAAAACTGTAAATACAAGTAACAAATATTTCCCAACTAAACATTTGTTATAAATTTCAATTATATAGTAAACATACTTATGGCAGTGAATTTCACATTTGCATAGAAAAATAAATATTTAGGAACACCTTTAAATAGTTAAATCATTTTCTAAGTTTGTTAGTGATATGAATACAAATTCATATTTAAAAAATATATCAAAAACTAGACAGGTTTTGTATCAAATAACATTCGTTTAAAATTTAAATACACAATATTTCTCAGTAAATATTAGGTATGAAAATGTTACCACTGCTATACTAAGCAAATATTTACCATATAGAAAAAAGGAAAATATTATAAAATATACAGATTTATGGCACTCATTGTAAAATTCAAATCCCACAATATGTGAGTATTATTTATTATTAGAAAATAATATCATAAATATAGGAAAAAAACCTGATTGTAGTGAAAAAATGTAATAAATAAGTTACATATTGACTATTAGATTTATTCTTATTACCAATCGACGGGTTCCGGGCTATATGTATTAATCGACATTTTTGAAACTACACCAGCGCAGTTTAAAGTTTCATTTTGAGAAAAAAAAATTATAACTTTAGCAAATCGCATTATTTTTTCAAAAAGAAAAATATTAACACGATTATCCGATCGTCACCAAACTCAGCTCAAACGACGCAGAAAAATTCACTGATTCCAAATATGTATAAAAGTCTATATCGCCTGGAGTGTCGCTTAATACAATTAGCCCGGAACCCGTCGCAATATATTTTTAACACTACACAAAACGATGAAAACAGTAATCTCAATTTCAAATCTCACATTTCTAATAGATGCCACATTGATTAAGTGTTTTGAGACACTGATCTATCTAATATACGTTGCATTATGTATGCAATACATATTGTATTCTACAATCTACAGAATATTATAAATATTTCATTAACTTAATTACTACAGAAGGGAAAAACTTCCTACACACCACAGACACCTGCTAATAGAATTTAAGGAGTAAATAGACATAGAGAAAAATAGCAACGTGTGTATATTAAAAATATGCAATATTAGTTTTTTATTTAATTAAAGTATTTTTATTTAATAAGACAGCATCATAGATCGGAGAACTCATGTTAACATGTTATAATATTAGTAAATAATTGATACACGTCTTGCAAAATTATTAAACATTTTACGTAAACGGCGAAAGCACCTCTAGCTCTAAGTATGCTGCTACTATTTAAAATTTGATTAAGTTTAAAATTGTTTATTTAAGTTTAAAATCTATCTGGTGCAAGCACGATTTCATGTGAGGAGATCTTTGCATCAAGCATAGCAATGTACGAATTACAACGCATTAGTCATGAATAAATAAAATCTACTTATATTTTTCAAACGGCGCAATAATGTTAAATTAATGTATAAATAATAGTAATCACATAAATAAAATTCTAAATATTATTAGAAATATAACGATAATAATAATTGACAATTACAACGCATAATTGAACGTCCACCTGTCGGAAGCTATCGAAACAATAATTTGCTATTAAAATTTACAATTTTGGCTGTTACAAAAAAAAGCAAGAGAATCCAATTAACAGGCGACACAATAAAGACGTTTGAATAAAAATTATTATACAATAATCAAGTTAACGCTTACTCGACAATGCGATGATGACGATGCTACAAGTAATGCGAATAGTGACGATAAGTTTCAAAATCGCTGCTCGTCTATTGGCTATGTGCACGAAAGTGGCGCCGCCTACTGACCACAATTATTCGGCAGCCCTCAGGTGTAGCAACACATCTGTGACCGAACGACCTTTACGAACAATTAGTAACTGGACTATTACTAACAATAACTAACAGGATTAACTATAACTAACAGTCCCTATTCAAGTCCTCATACTTACAACAAACTAACCAGCTAACGTTCTAACACCGTCACCGTTAGTCCGGTTAGGACTAACTATCCCAGTCCCCATTTGAGTCATGTTCTTAGTCGGGCGCAGTTGTCATGGGCGGCAGCGGAAGGTGGTTGCTGCTTTGATAAATTAATTAAATAACATTATGGATTATTTTATAATTTAAAGACACTTAATAAACTTTTTATGTAACTGTGGAAAATCAAATCAATTTAATTTAATGTGGGTTCCGAATTAAATTAAATTTCTGCCACAGCGTGCGCTGTTTGACCGTTAGTCATTTCGCACATAGCCAATACGTGCAGCCAACATGGCGCGGCTGTAAGGCGAGTATCCGAGGCAATGTAACCGGATAAAGAAGCGCAGCTATAAAGAAGTGTTTACTTGGACACGGGCGGCCTAAGCGGTTCCATGGGGAGCGGGCAGCTTTTCCCAGGAAGGCTCGACGCCCCAAATCTCACGCGCGTATTCAGCGATGGTGCGGTCCGATGAGAATTTGCCAGAAGACGCGATGTTCTCAATCACCATCTCCGCCCACTTCGATTGGTTCTGTACAAAAACATTACAGCTCAACAAACGCGAAACACATCATATGGGTATTACGGTATATATAAAAACTTCAGTACGGTACGGTATGGTATAGGAAACTTGTTGTGCGTAATATTCTCAAATTCATCAGGTTACCTGTAACAATTCCTCGCAGACCTCATCTAACGCTTGAATGATGGGCTCAATATGCAGAACTATTAATGTTGACAAACTCTACACTTGATATGCGTCAATATCGATAACCTACTGGAAGCATTAGTGCTATACTGTTAGTACCAACCTGATAGACCTGGAAAATTTTAGAAATCTGTTTGCACCTAGATAGACCTGGAAGATATATTCTGCCCCTGGATAAATAAATATTGGCAAAGTGCTTGAAGATTGAATGTCTGAATTAATTAATTTTATGGCCTGATGGGCTGGCGAAAAAACAGACGAGCCATCTGATGATATGTGGTCATAGTCTGAAGCAGAACTCCTTTTGTGCATATTAAGAGCTCACCTGGTAGGTCTGGGAGACCTTGTCCTGCGCCTGGATGTAGGCGTCGAAGTCGGCGAGGTGCAGGAACCGGTCGTGCTGCAGCAGCACGTTGGCGACGTCCGCGAAGCGGCCCGGCTGGCCCGGGGAGAAGAACCCGCTGCGGATCTGCTCGATGCACTGCCTCAGCTCCGGGTTGCGCTCGTAATACTCGTATGCGTTGTACCTGTTCAGCATATAAGCAGATGTGTAACCGAATGGGAACCTAGGTTCGAATCCGAACACTTTATTTTTCTAATTTTCGTTTCGCTTCGGTAAAACTATGCCGTTTTAGCCGCTTACGAAATAATTGCTGCCGATTTATTTACGGCATTATTATTAATTTCATTTTAAACTCAAATTATCAATTTAGGGAACATTTTTTGGTGTTCGCCAATTTTATTGCAAAAGTTACAAAAAAGCAGTTTAAACATTATTTAATCTCTATAGAACGTCAGTACTGACTTATAACTCTTATTCCGACAAATATACTTAGATAATTATATTAAAGTTACAAGCCAAGAATCATCTAAATCTGTTGAGTGGTTCCCGCATGATATTTAAACAATAAAACAGTTAACAAAATTTCCGATAAATATTCAAATTACAAACGACTCGCATCTGTTGTCTAACTTTTTAAATTGATCAAAACATCCCAACAACTTACCCGCGCTTTTGCAAAGCTTCTACATCGTCGACACGCATTCCGAATATGAACAGATTGTGTTCCCCGGCCTCCTCAGCCATCTCCACGTTCGCTCCGTCCATGGTACCGATAGTAAGAGCCCCGTTCAACATGAACTTCATGTTACCAGTACCGGAGGCCTCCGTACCAGCCGTCGATATCTGCTCACTGAGATCAGCCGCCGGCATGATACGTTCGGCCAACGTAACGCGGTAGTTCTCCAGGAATATCAACTTCAGCTTATCTCCCACATCGGGGTCGTTGTTCACCTGAAATAATATCTTTTGAGTAAATAAAACGAACGTCGGTTACAGGTCAAGTCTAGAAGAAATAGTAAACATCGTGACACACGGCCAACGAAGAAAAAAACGCGAGCAAATAATCTGAACAGCAAACATGTTATAGTCAGTATTGGTTTGCAGATGGTAAAGTATATGCTATCCGGTTCAAATCTTTCTCTCTTATGTATCATTCCATGAAACACTTAATTAAAGCAAAGAAGTATTTAAGGGAAGGGGTATTCATTCAACTTACGGTATTCCCAACAGCGCACGCCAGCGCAATGATCTGTTTAGCGATGTAGTAGCCGGGCGCGGCTTTACCGCCAATCATCACAGTCCTTGGGGTCACCGACGCCGAGGGGTCACGCTTAATACGATTGTACATGGTGATAACGTGCAAAATGTTCAGTAGCTGCCTCTTGTACTCGTGGATACGCTTCACTTGCACGTCGAACATCGAAGCAGGGTTAATCTTAACACCGGTATCCCTTTCGATCAACGCTGCCAGCTTCAACTTGTTCTCTTGCTTCACCTTCATGACAGCCCGCTGGAATGTCGGATCTTTGGCGAAGCGCTTCAGGCCCTGAAGTTTCTCCAAGTGAGAGGTCCAATCTTCACCTATCTTTTCACAAATAATGTCGGAAAGACCAGGGTTGCATAGCAGGAGCCATCGGCGCGGAGTTATACCGTTAGTCTTATTCTGGAACTTGTTAGGCCACATTTCGTAGAAGTCACGGAAAATGGTTGCTTTCAGAATATCGGAGTGAATAGCTGCCACTCCGTTGACGGCGTGAGAACCTACGACGCATAGATGAGCCATATTGACCCGCTTATCACCATCCTCCTCGATAAGAGACATGCGGCGCATGCGGTCCAAGTCGTTGGGCCAGCGTTTTTGCACTTCTTGAAGATGTAGGAAGTTAATGTGGTAAATGAGCTGCATATGTCTGGGAAGAACGTTCTCGAGCATGGAGCACGGCCATCTCTCCAGAGCCTCAGGTAAAACCGTGTGATTGGTGTAAGCACAGCAATTCACGACTAGATTCCAAGCTTCTTCATATGGAAGTTTCTCGATGTCAAGCAAGATCCTTAACAACTCAGGAATAGCTAAAGCCGGGTGAGTGTCGTTGAGTTGGATAGCAACTTTATCAGGGAGGCTTTCGAAGGTAGTCCTGACAGCTTCACGACAACCAAACTTAGACGCCTTGTACCTCCTAATAATATCTTGCAGAGTTGCCGCGCACATGAAATATTCCTGTCGGAGACGCAGCTCCTTGCCCTCGAAGAAGTTGTCGTTGGGGTAAAGGACCCTTGAAATATTCTCAGCAACGTTACGATCCAATACGGCTTGGATGTAATCTCCAGAGTTAACTGAAATATGTTTTAGAATGATAATAATCCTGTATTTTTCTATTGATGAACATCAAACGTAAAAATATATTTACTTACAGAAACTTAGATTAAAGTCCATTGGACTCTTAGCAGACCATAGCCGTAAGGTATTGACTACATTGTTATTGTAACCAGGAATCGGGTTGTCGTACGGCATCGCAAACACCACCTAGGACAAAGTCGTATGAAAATTTTATATGTACTCGTAAATCGTGCTATTCTTATCAACTTTACAAAAGTTCCTAATGTTTATAGAACTCTGAATTATAAATACGAGAGAATCGGACACATGTATAATAACATATAGCCACCCTATTTACTTATCATCATCATGTATGACTAACGCAATAAACTATATTGAATTACTTTGGTACGAATATCGTACGTTCTTCATATTGCATAGCCGGAGGTATAGAACGGAAAAATCTATTATGTACTCAAGTCTACGACTGCACACTGTTTTGATATAGATTGAAAGTCTCGCTGTGACCATGATTCATGCAACTGGGTCGAAATATCGGAAAAACAATTTGAAATCGTGAGTACCCGTAAACATTAAAATGTTTAGATTGAAAGATTCACTAACTTGTGTGTCGATCCATTTCTTCCCGTCTGGTGTGTCCACTACCCGGCCGTAGAAGTTGACCGGCAACATGAACTCCGGACGCGCCTTCTCCCAAGGGTTTCCGTACCGCAGCCAATCGTCAGGTTCCTCTTGCTGCTCGCCATTCTCGATCTTCTGAGCGAATATACCATATTCGTACCTTATACCTAAACAAAACAAACATTGATTGAATTGATTGATTGAATGGCATTTCAAGTCCATGCACCTATACCTCAGCACCATACCGATGCTATTAAACTATTGAACTCAGCGACCTTAAGAAAAGGACCTGTCGCCATGTCTTCTTCGTTACTTTTACCTCTATCAAGCAAGGAAGCAAATGAAGCAAAGCATTTCATGAATAAGTCGATTAATTAATGAAATCATTGATACTATGCTCGGACAACTACAATATCATGGACTCATTAGCGGCCGAATGCATGGCACACATTTCTCTGCAAAGACTCAAAGAGTGATTGAGCATACTATTAGTCCACCAGTATCAAATCAACATTCAACTCTGAGGCCATACCGGCTGCGTGTATTAATTGCTAATATAAGTACTCACGTAAAAACAATTTTAGTAAACAAAATCTAGTAAACAGTCAACATTGGCACTTGGTAAAACTACACTATTTTATAACATACTGTACTATTAACTGTAACATAATGTACTATTTGCTTTGAATTTCATAAATGGTGCCAAAATATTATGTGATGTAAATATCATAAATCATTTTATTGGTTGGCCATTATTAGGACCATCTATTTGTAATATATATTATAACTCAGATATAACCAAACCCAGTCCATTGAAATTTAAAATAGACCGTTTCAGCTAACTCTAAAAAATATTTACACCCGAACCGCTAAATCGTCGAAACTACGCGGATGTCAAAGGGCGTGAAAATATTTTCGACGGCCAGTATTTCTAGCGAGGTCACCTTCACGACTCACCCTCCTTGCTCCTTTTCCTGCTTTTTAATAACGTAATAATATAATATGAAAGTTAAATATATGAAGAGTCGTTTACTGTTTCGAAAACTTGACACTTAAAATGCGGTTCAATTGAAATGCTCATAATTACATAGAAGATTTTTTAACGGGTTACAGTAAAATTTGCCCTTTCGCAGTTAATGATGTTTTTAAATTTTATTGCAAGAAATGAATGCTTCTAATGATTTCCGCAATTAATGTTATCTATATATAATTATAGCTATTATTAGAAATCTGCAACTGATTGCATATGGAAGATATATATATAATTACGAGAAAAACTTTTACCCCCAGTCTTTATAAACGCAATAGAACCCAAAACAATTGTTTTTAGAATTTTTGTCTGTTTGTCTATGGTTTTTTACGCATTAATCTCAAAAACGGCTTCACCGATTTGGGTGCGGTTTTCACTAATATATTTTGGTAAGCTTCATTTAACATTTCATCTTAATTTCATTTCAATTAAGTTATTAAATAAAAATGTTATGTCAGTTTAAAGACTCACGCCTAACAATTTCCGAATATGCGTACTAAGGGACATGTTCCCGAAGCGAAGCCAGGGCGGGTTTACTAATTATTTAATAAGTTACGGATAACCGCCGCTCTAAATTATATTTAACGACATAATATAGCATTAAAATAACCTTATCCACTTGAAAATAAACAGAGCCAACTAGTTTAGTCATGCATAAAAATAGAACGCAGATTGGGGATGAATATTGTAATATTACTGTGCTAAAACGCTAAATCTTTAGGATTCACTATACTATTCAAATACGTTTGTGGAGCTCACATCTAGCAGGGTGGTGCATAAACATCCATAAGTCACATGTCATAACCTTATAGAGAAACATTGCACAATACAGCAGTCAATGCCATCTGCATAGCAAGGGAAATTCTGTAAATAGGTATGTACCTTACTTGTGATTTTGTTTTTATGTCAAGGACATTGAATTCTATCTCAGTTCAATGTATATTTATAAAATCATTTAGCGGTTCCCGCCAGCACAATTAGTTCGAATATTTATAATTGGAGAATGGCCAATGTTTATTTGTCAAGTACATGGTGCAATTACTTAATATATCACATTGGTAGTGGTTTAAGTGACTTGTCCTTGAGCTGTCCTTAATAATCACATCATACAAGCAATGGAGTTGATGTATGTCATAAATCAATTTAGTGGTAGATAGAAACATCTTGAACAATTGGAAGGTGTTTGGACCATTTTGAGTTTTATTGAAAGATTTATACTATCAATATAATGTCCCCGTAGAACAGCTGGGAGTGATCCAACCTACCAAGCAAGGAGTATCAAGTTCTGAGAGGTATACAGTGACAGTAGTTCATGTAGAAAACCTAGCCATAAACCTAGTCCAAAGGCTGTGGTTACTTTAATGACCAAATCCATGCTATCTAAACATCAAATCTTAGCACTGGAGTGTGAATGAGTTAGCGTTAGGTTAAGTGATATTCCAAAAATTTAAAATGTACTTATTCACATATATGCTTTGTGGGAACAAGTTTTTGAATAGTCTTGTATATTGGCAAGTGTTTCATTCTGATTAATTCTGTTATTGCTATTCATATTTTTATTCTAGAGCTATTCTAGATACACTAGAATACTGATGCTCAAGAATAGAAAGCAAAATATTCTGAAAACATGCCATCCAGTTTTGCAGGAGCTGAACTGCTATGGAGAGTATATACATATTACATGTGAATAGGTGGCTGTCTAGAAAAATAAATCTTGTAGCATTTAATGTAAATGCTAAATCAAGGATCAAATGTTTTAAACTGTGAATAATGGGTTATGAGTATAATTGCTTCATTACAAAAGGAAACCTAAAAAACGAAAACTATTAAAATTTTCTTACCATAACCATATGCAGCCAATCCCAAGGTAGCCATGGAGTCAAGGAAGCAGGCAGCTAACCGGCCCAGGCCACCATTTCCAAGCCCAGCATCTTCTTCTAATTCCTCCAGCTCTTCAATGTCCAATCCCAACTGGTATAAGGCCTCATCCACATTGCCTTGGATGCCCAGGTTGATCATGGTATTTTGGAGTGATCGTCCCATATAGTACTCCAAGGATAAGTAGTAGACACGCTGTCACATAAAAAAAGCATAATTAAGAAATGCTTACTACATAAAAAGATTTAAAGAAAATGCCGACTATAAACAACTACAGTAAAGCAAAATGATATGCAAGTAAATGGGTTTATTTCTGCATTGTTAGGATGTTTTTAAGTATGATATTTTTGTAGCTTCTTGTTTTAAGTTGGTTAACAACAGGACTTTGTGAAATTTTTGAACAATAAATACAATATCTGAATGTGTAAATTATAAACACGAAAAATATTCATTTATTTGTATCACATTGTTTATTGTTTATAATAGACTAGGCTAAATATAGGCACAGTCCCTGTCAGATTTCTGTCAAATTTTGTAAATAATTTTATTAAGTATTCATGGCATAAAATTAACGAAATACCAATTTTAAAATTATAATCTTAAAATAAGTTTGTTTCATTCACATAAATTTTGTTAGCATAGGGTTCAAGAAAATTACACTAAAGATATGTAATATAGTTTTAACATTGTAATATTTTATCTACCATAGCAATAACTGAAATAATTAGATAGCTATCTTATTGTTATCTCTTAAATTCTAAATGATAATTATGACTAAGTTCTTGTTTGCAATATTTTTAAATTTAAAGTAAAACTTGACTTAAAGCGGATTTTTAGATAAAAATAATTAATTCATTTATTACCTTGGGGTCCTTTTCATAGTAATACTGCTGGGTCCTGATCCAGCGGGAGACGAGGTGGTCACGGACAGTGTGTGCCAGAGCAAAATAGTAATCCCGGGGTGTCGCGACATTCCTATCTTTCACCAGCGTGTAGTGAAGATGACGATTGAAAGCTTTCTTCACCTCACCAACATTCTCAACTTCTATGATCCCGCGCACAGAGATTTGCTTGCGCTTTTCTGAATCCGTTTGTACGCTCATTGTTGCTTCGAACCACTTTGGGCGACACAGACCTCTACAACAGCCGAGCCTTTACTGATCAACTCAACTTGTACCGCGGTATCGGTCACCTTGAGAAGGTCAAACACATAAGCGCAACCGCGACAATAATGTTGTTTTTTCTACCGGCTTTAGCGTGCCGGAGATGACCCTAGTATTTAGAAAAAAATGTTTGAAATTTGTTAGAAATCAATTCATCATCAGGATAAACTCAGATTAATAAAAAAGTAGCTTGTGTACTCCAAAACAAATCAATCAAATTCCAAGAATTTTGAATGACATTTTCAATTGTCAATAGTCATAAAAATAATAGTGTCAAAATTGTCAAATGTCATAATTAGGGATACCAGTTCCCAGAATATGAGTTCAAGTTGTATAGAAGGAAGCAGGTTACAAGATAATAACATTACCTAATTACGTATTTAGTATTGTGGTTCATTATTCTTTTGATACCTATAATTAAGTTACGTTGTCACATTACGTAATTATAGGGTAGGGTAAAGGAATATATTAAGGTATCCATGAGATCATTTAATCTGAAACTTAGGAGTAGTAGGTTGTAGTTGAAGTTACAATAGTTGAAGGTGGTGAACGTGAGGATGAAGGTGAAGGTGAAGAAGGCGAAGTTAAAGCTGAACTTTAAATTTAAGTCTGGTCGGGTCGGCAAACCGAGTCGGAGTCGGAATCAAAGTGAAAAAATAAAAAAAGCTTATAAGTAATACGAGCGCAAGCTAAAAACGTATACAAATAATATGTTTCACTTTGTACGGGTGTAAGGTTTAGGTATTTACCGTACCGTGAAAATATACCTAAGAGACATCGGATGATACTTAATATCTGATGAAGCCTCCTTAGTTGCTTATCTTACCATCTCTATATGACATTTTTAAAGTATCATCAGATATATATTTTCCTTCCCCGTTTTAGGAATGGACTAGGCAAAAGGGTCAAAATGTTACAATCAAATACACCTAAAATCCGAGCTTAGCTCATATACATTACATTAGTTTTTATTTCACTTCAATACATGCAGTATTTCCGAAGTTATAACGACGTGAAGTTCAAGCCCTTTTTTGAATTTCCGAGATTTCGCGCGCTTACGCTATGACGTCACGATGTGGGTCAGCTGCGAGCCGATAACGGCGCGACGCTTGGTCCGGTGAAATCCAATGTACTTTGGTGCGTTTTGGCGTTTCATTTTGTTTTGATTGTCTTCATTTTCATAATACCAATAATAGTGTGCTTATATTTTAAAGGAATAAAATAAATCATCCTCTCAAGTGAAACGTGAAGTGTGTAGAATGGAAGAAGGTTTTTTAAAAGGTCAGTCGGACAATCTGCCAAGGGTGGATAGTTTGATGGTGGCACTATATTTCATGAAGAACCAGGATTTTACGGCTGCCGAAATTCGTGGAATAAAGATGAAAAGGTAATATGTACGTTCTGAGTAAGCATTTCCTAATTCCTACTCTCGGGTAGGTATTTGTTCAAAGTTAAACCGAACTGGAAGTGTGTGTTTCATTTAGTAGGTACCTACCTATTATGGACGGCGATAAAAAAATACTACCAAATACTCCCAATCAACATCTCGAGGTTTTCGATGATTATATTATTTTAGCTCTGTGTTTTATTAGTACGTAGGTAAGTTCTAGTAGGTAGGTATTTACGTAGTTATTAGGTACTTTTCTGTTAAGGCAAATAGGTAGGTACCTAAGTGCCTACCTGGCTATTATTATAGTTTTATAATAAACCAGATATTTTTCAAATTTTATCCATTGTCCGCTTTAGTTTTTAGTTTAGTCTTCACAGCAGTGCGCTGTAGTTTTAGGGCCTATTGAATCCATTCTTCTTACTGCTGTCATCCACTTCTTCCTCATTTTTGGGTCCAGAGGCACATAAAAAAAGAGTTTATCGGGTGTTTTAAATGTTGAATTGAAACACTGAGGCACAATACAGTATTTTTTTGCCATTTTGTCGCAGTAAACAGTAAAATTTTAATATTTACTGCGTAACTGCGTGCGAACGAGAGCGCGACTGCCGAATGACCCAATATATGACGTCATCGAGTAGTGAGCGCCCGCCTGCGTTTTTAAAAACCAACGGCCGTAAATACGCTCTTTGATCGTTAATATCTCAGCCATTTATTGAGATATGGAAAAAGTAAAAGCACAGTTTTTTTTCTAATTTTTTATAGATTTATTTGGCGTTAAAAAAAAAAACCGTTTGCCTGGTCCATAGGTATTTATAGTGGTATACGATAATATAAAAGGAACCTACGCAGTTTCAGAATAGTTAACTTAGTTATATCTTTTCTTTCTTTCTTTATATCTACCTAAGTTAACTTACGTGCGTTTATATGAACCTTTTTTTTTATTGAAATGTAAATACCAGTCAAAGAGTATATAACACTACGTATTCGAGTAGGCTTACGTCTGCTAAGTTGGATTATTAGTTATACATAATTATTATATCTATAATTAGTGTTCTAAGGTCTAGTCTGGACCGGGTGGTTAACATAACTTAAACATGTTAGCGGCGCCGGTACTTGGCGCCAGGCCCCAGCCACTATTGATATTATTAGGTACATACTTAGAATATTTACTATAGAAACCAAGTCCGCGCGGCCATTTTGAAGCACCTTAATTGGAGTTAGAAATGACTCCAAACACCGGGCAGGTCCGTAGTGTTCAATGTCAACGCACGCCAAACGTGTCTCGCAAAAAAAAAATTTGACGATTTGTCCAGTTAAATTGTGTCACAAAATATCTGTAAAGCTATTTATATATTATTGCTAAAAACATATGATTATCCGCAGCCGAAGTTCGGGAAAGTTTCGGTTCACTTTAGATAGAGCGCTTGTATGAAGACTGTCTCTCTATAGTGTAATTATTCTAAGGGTACATATTATATCGTTTACTCTCGGTGTGTAGAGATGTTTAGTAAATATCTTAACGAATGTAAAATAAATACCTACTAACCAATTTTATCTGATATCCCGCGGAAACAGACCAGTTTCACGGGATAAAAACAGCGTGTATAATTATCGTGATATACCTAAGTTATAAATATTAGGTACCTGAATCGTTTCACTATTTTCCTCGTGATTTTTGCATCATGTTATGTAGATGCATTATGTTGATAGATTTCAGAAATGACCCTGAGAATGAGATGACAATCTCAAAAACTTCTTATCAAAATATCTATTTCTATGGTTTCGGTTTAATTTTATTAAAAAACGAGTAGTTAATTAGGTACTTAAAATACTCTATACCTATTATGTAATTAAATAGTTTTCTCTTCTAGTTCTATATGATTATAAATCATTGTGCCACGTAATGAATTAATGAAATTAATTAACCCCATGAGATAAACAAGAAACTATACAGATAATTTAATAATAATCATTAGTTAATTATAATAACAACTTATATAATTACAAGTATATCAATTAGGTACTTTAAGTGGTTACTTACCTATTCCTCGAGTCATTATTTATTTTATCACTTTAAAATAGGAAATGAATGATTGCAGCGTGAATGTAATAGGGTTGGTAGGTACTAATAGGAAACTGCCGGAGGAGGAAAACCGCATCTTAATATATATATATCTACTGCGGAGTTGCGGACCCTCACATTACTATCCAAGTGCAGTATCGATGCAGTTTAGCTCTATAAGATCAATATAAATAAAACAAAAGAACTTTACAATTTTAAATATTTAATAGTGAGAATGTATTATGCAATAAAACTTACATCAATTAATCAATTACATATATTAATTGCACGTAGCTAAAATATTGTTAATTGCATCTCCCTTTAGTAGGTAAAGCATCAGAGTACGTTTATTTTTTATTCATATTAATATTATAGAAAATAATAGGTAGTGCTTCATTGAATTGAAGAATTACTGTTATTTCAGTACAAATCGCTATGCCTCAGTCTAATGGATGTAGGAACTAAATAACAGCCGCCTAAGCTTTTATTGAGATTCGAAAAATTACCTATTATTTCCTATAAAACTTTCAGAAAATATAACAAAACAATGTTTCAATGACACAAAATACTGTTTCATCCGCATAACAGCACAAACCTATTAAAAGTGATGACACTTATATAATAATAAATTATGTAATACAATAAACTTAAAATAGAGATTTTTGTTTTTTGGTTTATAATAAGTATACTTTTTAATAACATAAGTTGTACAAAACATAATGAAATATTATATTACATTAATTGTGTGTAAAATGTTGTAATTTAACTCTAACACATCAATATAAATTGACTTTTTTTTAAATATTTCATTCATATAATTTCACCACTGGCTTGTATTTTATTTATAATATCCATACCTGGTTGTGAATAGACATAACTTTATATTATTATCTTTCTAACTTTACGTTAAATAAATAAATGCAATATGCATAACTAGGGGCATAGGGGCTAAAAAGCGCACGGGTGCGGGTGTACTTACGCAAAAAATAGTGCACAGTGCACGCTGGCACGCGCGTTTTGGGTTTTATGACGGGTGTACGCTAAATGTAGCGGAGGCCTTGTTTCTTAAAATAATACTAATAATAATACAAGTTCCAAATAAATTTTAGGATTTGAGCCCCGCGCATCCCGTTAGTAGGTACATACGCACAACAATGAAAGCCCATATAATAGCGGCCGCGCGAGCCGGCCCACGTCAGATGCCCGGAGCGAATAGCCGATCCGTACACCCGCGTGTTTTACTGTACGCCCTAGCTACAACAATTGGAAGAGTCAAAAACTTTGATCGAGAATTAAAACAGGAAATAAATTGAACACTTTCTGTCCCTGTTCATATTTTCCCGATTTCGACATTCCGTCTGAAGTTCGACACTCGGGACATGGCAACACTGATCCCAATTATGCAATATATTGTCATGGTCATGAACGTTTCTTCTCTACGGTTGAAATTTAAACTGCAAATGCAAATACGATTACATACTACAAACAACACCGCATTACGATTAGAGATACCTAAGTATTATAAAATTAAAATTCTTAATCCTTCAATTTATGGAATAGCAAACAATATTGTGGTATCTATATTATTTAGATACAATAAAATATCAACTACTTTAAAGATGAGTATACAATAGACAGCGATGTATCAAAATACATTTATTTATAAGCATCTATAGCCGCAGTTGGCATCAGGATTAAGGCCTCGCGTTACGCTTGCACCGGTCAAGAGTACAGAGAAAATAAGGCTTTAATTAAAAATATTGTTCCAAGTTTATGGCGCCTGCCTCTTCTCTCTGTATTCCGTGGCGTGCCTGAACGTCACGTGTCACGTCCACAGAGTAATTAAACACTAAGTTTAGTTACGTCGTAGTATCTCTACTTAGTCTGTGGATACGTCCCTCCGAAACCCGCGCTTTGAATGCGCATCTGCGCATGTGGGAGATTCAACCGGAGGGTAGTTCAGAGACGCCAACAAGTTTGGGGCGCCTTTTAACTGGCTCCCTCCAGGCTATTTGATAAAATATTAATTATTGCAATAATATTTTATTTAATTACGGTGCCAACGCCATACATACACACATATTCGAATAACAACATTAAATTTAAAATTATTGCATAGTTTCGACAACTCACAGGAATGAAAACGAATCATAATTAATTGACACGTTTTAGGTCCAAATCCGGGGGACCTATAGGAAATGAAACATTTTCTTTGCTATAGCGCTACTTTTAAATATACCCGGAAACTTGGTTGGTAATATTTCCGTGGACGGAATACCCGGTTCCCACTTGGTTTTGACGAGTACCTAACTACCAATTTTTTATCTATCTAGTAGTCAAAATGTTATCCGCAATGAACTTTATAAATGGACTAATGTACAATGCTAATCTATAGCATCAATTATAATAATTATTAATATAATGCATATTTGATTCTCATTTAGGTATTCTTCGCATTTTTTGTTAGCAAAGCAAAATAAATAGATATAAATATAGCCTGCGGAGACCCCGAAGAGCCGCTTAATAATAATATAGTGAAGGAATACCAACATTTATTCGAGAGTTTACAATCTAGTTGATAGAAAAGGCTACTACGACTGGCTAGGAAAGACATGCAAATATTTTTCTTTTGTATTATTTTGAATTTATACCATTAAACACTCGTGTGCCCAATGTCCATCCGCTAGGTTTTTTTGGTCCAATTATCAAATTATCTTGGTTTTGAATGAAAATCAGTCCGTTGACGACCCATATGACGCAGTCGTCACCATACCAAACTGCCATTCGAAGGATCCTGGGTTCGAATAGTTAAAATTTCAGTTTTAACTAGAGGTGTGTTCTTGTCTTTATGTTCTGTCAATATCAAACAATACCGAGAAATCTAATGGGCCTTTGAGAGTGTAGCTTTATTATTAATATTATATCGTATAGCGTAATAAAGCGTCGCGGAAGGTCGCCCGTGCTATGGATCGACCAAGTTAAGCGTTAAGCCCACTTAGGGCAGTTGTCAGTAGTTGTGTTGTAGGTCATTTCCAGAGTGTACAGGCTCACTACCAACAGAGACAAGTGGCGATAGATCGTGAGGCGCAAAACATCTGCCCACAGAAATGATTATAACTTGAAGACCGCGACCGCTCTAATACCTAAGAGTGATACGACAAAGGGCGCGTTCCACTAAGCGAACACAACGCTCAAAACAACACTTTTTCTATAAATTACATTTAAAATCCCCCAACGAAGAAAAACCTCTGTGCTTAAGATCATCAGACGCCTGATCTTCATAAATTATATCTAAGAACCATCTCGATCATATCAGGTTTACAACAAAACAACCGCATCACATCGTCCATTTTAGGAGCTACGATGCCAGACAGACACAGACACGTCAAACTTATAACACTCCTCTTTTAGCGGGGGTAACTAGAACGTTTCGAGCATTGTGATCGCTTACTGGAGCGCGGCCGAAGTAGAATAGCATCAGTCCTCCCGGAGCGGCGAGGCGGTGGAGGGGCACAGGTACACGTGGTCCGGGTAGAGGTCGCCGCGGACGCGCAGCGCGCGCACGCCCGCGGCCGCCGCGCGCTGCGGCAGCTCGCCGATGAGCAGGTCGTCCGCGAACACCTGCCAGTCGCCCGGCGCGCGCACTATGCGGAATGTTGTCTGGAAACAGTGGCCGCGGTCAGATGGCCGTAGCAGGAAGTGGCCCTTTTGGATAGCGCGTCGGTATTGTGTTGGCAGCGGTGATGATTCACTATCGGATAGACCTTTTTTCATTTGCCAGCTATTTACATAAAAAATGTGTTTGTATCTAATGCTGATATGTCGCAAACTGACTTAGGGATTGGTTTAGTATTCCTAAGACTCTCCTTTTAGAAGTCTTAGTTGAGCGGCAGTAAAAAAGGTTTAAAGTTAGAGGTAGGAAACCAGTAGGCGAGCTTTCTGATGGTACTTAGTCTGTCGGCATAGGATTGTCGGTGACGGGTGGGAGTTGAGCGGGTCTATTAAGGTCCTTAAGTAAGTCAAGTGAGTGCTCACAGAAGTCCCGGGCACGAGTTTGGCGGTCCGCTGGCGGCACTCGGCGCCCCACGCGCCCAGCCAGGCGTTGAGCACCACCAGCTGCCGGTCCAGCTGCGAGTCCACGTGCGCGCGCACGTTCGCGTGCAGGTGGATGTTCGCGCGCGGCCACTCGCGCGCCGCGTCCATTAGATCGATTGAGAACGAATGGAGCATTGGACGTAATCTGGAATTTTGATTTTATGCTTAGTTTTTTATGTCAACGGCCGCCCAACTTATGCACCACGAGAGACAGGAGACTTCAGCTCCAGACCTCGGCGCCTCCCTAAATTTGGCGGTCTTGTCCTTCGCCCCATCGCCCCCCTCCCTCTAATGCCCGCACTGGACATAGCCTTAGATAGTATTACAGATTAGCCGACCTTGACACTTTTTTATAAGATTTGTCATCATCATCACGGATACTCTTGCAACTCAGCTGCTGGGGCGAAAGGCTAAGTGACGCTATGGTGACCTGCAGTGCCCTTAAAAATTATCAAGTTGCATCGTCCTGAGGACTCGTTTGAAACTAGCTGGATACATCGGGAACTTTTTTTCAAAGATTTTAACTGATTTGATGGACATGAACTCGGCTCTGTAAGAACGTTACGTCACATGGTGATGTCACATCAAACTTGAATCACGCTATCGAACCGCGTGTTTGCGATGGATGCGATATCGCCACATAATATGTTTTTACAAGATATTATTTAACTTGCAACGTTATGTATGTTCGGGTCAAATCTTGCAAGCTGAATTATCCATTTATGTACTCAACGAACTTGAAATTTTTAACATTGCTTTAGTTTCGATAACAATGCAATTTTATGACAAGTGGCTCCAGACAGGGAACTCATCAAGGGTTAATAGCAAAGTGACTTAATTTATTGCTTTGCATTACATATATAATTCATTCATTCAGCATTAGCTATAACATTGTGTTTTTACTTTTGCAAATTATTAATTTTATATCTATAATATCCACTATATTTAAATCGTTTTAAAAACTTAAGTGATTCAATCTGAAAGTCAAAACTGTGAGAAAACGTATTACTGTTATCCACGGATATGCAGCTGTAGTAATGCGAATTCATGATTGAACGATAAAGATAAGATTAATGGAATGAGTCACTATTGTTTCTTTGACGCCACCATTAAAACTAATGGCAATAACAATAAAACATAAAAAATTGCTTAGTTACTTCTCATATAAAATAAAATGACGACCCCTTAGCCCACTCGGTGGTGACTTTGCCTGAGAAGCAAGGGGTGAGAAGAAGGGGTCCCGAGTTCGATTCCCGGCCGGGGCAGACATTTATGTGACAAAAAATATTTGTTCAATCATGGGTGTTAGTGATGTGTAATTTGTGTTGTCCATGCCGCCCGCGACACAGGGAATCCTCGTGCGGGGTTGAGTGTGTTAGCGTTTCTTATTCAAATAATTAAATCATAATAATGATGTCTGTGTTGTTTGGCTTACTACTTTATGGGACGATGTAAAAACCCACCTTCCATGGATAACTATTTGATGTCCCTCTGGAACTCCATTCGTCAAGGTAGCGATGATATTCGCTCGCCAGGTGGGCTCGTCGTTTACTGGAAGACCGTACAGACTAGATCTAAGCGGCACCTGCGGAATAACATAATTACAAAATAATTAATTAAAATAAAAAAATGAAATATTCCAAGTCAAACATTGTACAAACGATTTTTATTAGTAAATACCCAAATATTGTTAATTATGTCCGCCAAACTCCACTTGGCCAGCGTGGTGGACTATGTACTGTATCCCTCACAATGCGAGAGGAGACCAGAGCCCAGCAGTGGGATAGTTATAGGTTGCGATGATGATGACTCAAATTTTGACATTTATGACACTTACATGCAGGTTGACGATATGATACTTAAAACCCATTTAGGTAATAACCATTGACTTATTATAACTATGGACGTCGGGTCCGCGCTAAAAAATGTCCGAGCAAAATGAGCAACAAAATGCACGGAGAGCAACAATTCCGCGTTCACGACTGCAATCGAAATTAAACCGTGATATAGTGAGTTTAGTGTTTAAATTACCTTGTTAACTGCATGACATGACATAACTGACTGGGACACTTTTTCGCGATTTTAGTATGAAATTAGATTTCCATAGTAATAATAAGTCAATGGTAATAACGATTGATTTTTATAAACCAAAAAGATCGAGTTCAATGATCTGTAAAGTTCACCTCAGCGTGGGGAGTCGCAGCCTGGGGGTACAAGTCACATTTGTCAATGGTGAGCGCGGCGTCCCGCACGCCCGTGACCTGCACCCACGCGGCGGCCAGCGCGCTGGGGTTGCGGTGTGCGTAGCTGCAGTAGTGCTCCCCGTCTACGGCCCACAGCGTCTCCTTCTCGTCGACCAGCACTTCTATCGTGAACTCCCGCCCCATTTTGAATGGGAATGATCTGGAAGTGAATGGTTCATATTGTTTGAGTTACTGTAATATTAGTCCAGGAACACTGTCAAACTGACCAGCTACCGATGGTAATTGGTCATCATCGCTCATGGACATCGCTAAAATATCAAAAGCGTTACGGATGAAGAACAATATGATTACATACGGATGAAGACAAATAAAATTAAATGTGGCACTCGGAGACTGCCGCGGTAAAGCTATTGCATAGCATTTTTTATCAACTTATGCAATTATAATTATTAGAAGTTATATAGTTATATCAGAACAGCGCCATCTAGTTTGTAGAAAACATACGTACCATACCTTAGTATTAAGGTACTAGATGGCGCTGATTGGGGGTGTTAGGTTTTTTTCGTTACTGAATTTCTGGATTCGGTCCCCACGCTCAAGGCCCGCGATAAAAGCTATGCAATAGCTTAAAAAGAAGCAGGGACTGGCATTCTTTCTGATACAAAGCGACCGCAAGGGCAGTGTGCTAATCCAATGAGTGAAAAAACCGTAGAAGCATTCATAAGTACCGACGGGTATAAACAGGGTGGTTCAGAGCGCAGCTCCTCCAATAGGAACACCGCCTCCTAACCGGAGAACCGGAGTAAACATCCTATAGTCCACTTTCGAGTCTTGTACTAGGTCCATCGCAGTTGTCATGGGCGGCAGCGGAAGGGTGGTGCTACATGCTCGTTTGCTGCCTTCATTCCATAAAAAATAGGAAAGCCGTTCGATATAACCTCGCTCGTATTTCAGCAGGGAGCACCACAACTAGGGAACGTTAGCTTAGATTCAAGAACTGGGCCCCTAACACCCCAACAAGGTGGATCCGTCTGAATTTGAATTGTTACAAAATACCCAAACATCAAAAAATAACAAAGTTTATCACCTTCGTTGTATAGACTAAATTAATATTATAAACGCGAAAGTTTGTACTTTGTGTTTGTTACTCTTTCACGCAAAAACTACCGAATGGATTTTGCTGAAACTTTACAATAATATAGCTTACACATCAGAATAACATATAGGCTATAATTTATAAAGATATAGTGTGAATTATCCAAAGTTTCCCGAAGCGAAGCGAGGGCGGGTCACTAGTATAGAATAAATTTCTTTCCTAATGGTAGCATTATATACCCAGCACTAGTACCCGTTTATTTCTGGGTAAAACGAAGTCTATATTTCAATGGCAGATAAATTATGCATAAATAATTTATTAGTAGGCAGCTTTTATTTACCGAAATGAGGTGGTTTCCTCCGTTCCCCATCTATCATGGCGCCGGGTGTTCCGCACGACGTAGCACTGAGGGAAACGCACGTTAAAATGTACGGCGATGTCTGTGCGTGTCGAATCTATATCCCCACAGCCTATATTTACAGCAAACCTGCGTCAAATTAAACCAGTCATTAATTTTATTATTAAATTTAGACACGCGTAGCTATAGGTATTCGATTTTAGCTTAGATTTCAGTGCCAATAGGACTGAGTCTGAACAATAGGACTGACTCTCCAAAGCAGATGTTTGAAACAAGCTGAATTAATGTCTGTTTATGTTTAGATTACCTATACGCTACTTAACATAAAAATTAAAAGTGGGTGTGATTTTTCCAATTTACTTATTGCTGTAAAAAAGTTTTTTTTTAATTTCAGCCGTTGCAGTATTTAAATTAATTTGCAAAAGATTAAGTGGGTGCGTCAATTTTCATCAGTCAATGCGATTATAACAATAATGGTCAGAATAAGTAGTTACCTACATAATTTTTAGTACTAATGTGCCAGTATTTATAACAGGTTAGATTAAATTACATTAAGTACTTGGGTATTATTTACGTGCAACACGAGGAAAATTAATAAAAACCGATAATTATGATAATGATATAAATGATAATTTACTAGCAAACTTGTATACGGTGGAAACTCCGTGGGAAAGTTACATGAACCCTAATATTATAATGACTGTATCAATACAATGCTGACTTGCTGATTATACTAATGACATAACCTTCATTCCGCATTATGCGTGGATTCAAGTCGTGGACCGGAGCCAAACATTGAGCAATGCCAGATGCTAATATTGAATCTGTAAAATTCTCTTGTTTCACATTTAGAAATGGAATCATGTATTAATTTTCAAATTACTTTGGAAACGTGTCCGATTCATGTATGTATATGTTAAGGCATGTACTATATCAATGTAAAATTTATTGACTTGTTTTATTTAAAGGTTTGTATTTAAAGTTAACAATTTGTACTTAGTTACATTAAGATAGGTATAATTGAATTCTTCGGCCTCTTCACACTGTTCAAAGTTTACCATTGACGATGTCTCTTCTACCATTGCCGGCTTGCAGTTTATTGCGAGCGAGTGCAGTGAAATAGCTATAACTATAAAGCCCAAGTTGCATATTATTATACCAACCGCAAGCCAGAATACACTCCTGTTTGATGTCAAGAATAGATGTTATGTTCCCACTAGTAACGGTATATTGTTAATGTTACCAATTCTAACGAATGAAAGATTCAAACACATGCGTAGGACTAATCAATTTAAAGAATCTACAAATCTGTCACACAATGTCTCTCACCCGGCTGGTAATCGAACCCGGGACTGCGCTCCTCAATACTAAATGGTCTTCAGGGTCGATTATATCGATTAGTCGATATTAGGTGATAGCTGATTAGGTTATGAATTATAAATTTAAAATACCATGGTAAATCTTCGCTCGGTGTTCCGGTACATATCACGTGTGATCCGATCGTGAAGGGGTCGGTGAGGGTCTGGGTGAATTTGATGTCGCGAGCCTCCGCTAACTGGGTCTGAAACAAACAAAGCCCATTTTTTAATAATATGTATGAAAGTTGTAGGTATGGTCATGGTCCATGTCCGATTCAAAGGCGCGGGGGAAGAGCGTTCCGTCTCTGCGTCAGCCGGGATTTAAACCAGACGCGTTTCTTTCCGCGGGCGAGGTTACTAAAGAATGTTGATAAATCGATGGATTAAGACGACTTGATAACTCACGTTGGACAGTAAATATTTGCTATCTTTGGTTGCTTGGATGCTATGTACTGTACCTAAAGTTTTAAAAATTTTAGTTAGAGACAAGCAGGAACTTTACCTTATTGATCCCTTTGATTAAAAAATATAACATTTATTGCTTTTCGCTAATGGTATGTACCTACATAGTTATGTACATATGTAAGTATATTCGTTACCCCATACATACCACCTATGAAAAAAAATAGTATTCCTATCATAAGTAATAATTCCATTCACACTTTCTCAACTTCTGTAATAACGGGGATAATAAAGCTGTTGATAAAATACCTATTAAAACCTTCAGTAAAACTAAGTACTTAGGTACCTATTGACGTATAAAACTACGAAGTTTTTAACGTGCAAACAATGCTAGTAAGTTAACAGAGTCTCACCCACCAGCTAAACGGATGATTCAGACTGAGGTATGAGGTCATCAACGCACAGGTTGACTTTAATTGGTGCCAGGGTTTATTTAATAAGGAATTACGACTCTTGTAGAATATAAATTAGACGTTGATAAAATAATGAGTCTCAAATTCCGATAGCCTGTGCAAATGCAAGTTGTAAAACTAGGAAGGAAGTGACTGACTGACTATGCAACTATGCAAGGCAACAAATATCTATGACTTGAAGTTTATTAATAAAAGTTAACATATGCAGGTATCTACCCGTCTTGAAAATACCATGAGGGACTAGCCTTAAATAAATTATTACGCATACCTACCTAATACCTACTTGGCATAATAATATTAAATAATCGACTTGATTAGAAACACATTATTTTTAAGTCCGGCGAAGCAGGTGCGTGATAAGCAAAGATCGGAGTAGGTAGATTGATTTTACGTACTTGCATCATGAATAGGCATAGAAATATTAACATCGATAAGCCTTTTTCCGGGATTTCATTTTGATACTTACGGGATTTAATCAAATATTGTGAATGTAAAGATTTTTAAACTACATTTGTTTATAAAATACGATAGTTAAACTGTTAAATGTTTAAAATTGTTACTTCTTATTTATCACGTTGTCCAGGCATAGCGTAAGCGAGGACAATAACCATGACATGATGACATGACAATAAAGTGAATCTTACTTTTGTGCGTCCATTCGATACTTACATAATTACGACTAGGGTTGTAACGGAAGCCTTTTAGCGGAAGCGGAAGCGGATGCGGAGGCGACGAGTTTCACTTCCGCGGATGCGGAAGTTAACGGATGCGAATGCGGAAGTTAAAGTGAATGTAGAAAAAAATGTGAGCCGTCACGTGACCGCTGGCAGATGTGATCATCGAAATTATTTTGTACAAGTAACAGGCATAAAAGTACAGATTATGACAGGAACTAAATATGGTGATGGAAAAATACAATATTACGAATTTTCTCCAGAAAATGATGACAGTTTTCAAAAAATTGTGATACTTACGGCATCTAATGATTATTTTTAACACTAATGTAGCATTTAGGTACTTAAATGTACATTTTTTCAATTTAATGGTAGATGGCGCTTTACATATATTTTATTTGAAAACCATCATATAGCGTGGCGATGCTTGATTTTGCTCTAAATCACTTAAACCAAGGATGAGCAACCCGCGGCCCGCGGACCGCATGCGGCCCGTTAACATGCTTATGCGGCCCGCTAAACATTTCTAAAATTGAAATAATTTTTTTTTTAATTCTAATATAAATTATAAATAAAGTTTCGTAAATTATTAATAAAAGTTAATCTATGTGCGTCCCGCCAAAAAAAAATTAAATTTAAATTGGCCCAATGATTATAAAGGTTGCTCATCCTTGACTTAAACCAATCACGGTTCAACTAGAATTACATCGGTAAAACTTCGTATGTTACTGTCCAACCCGTCCAAGCAATTCGATGGGTTGATTTCTGCCGTTTATCATTTGACATAATTATGACATATCATTTGGCGGGCGTATGTCATATGTCAAAACATATGACATACGCCCGCCCCCATCCCAACCGCGTTCCCGCCGCGCAAGCGTTGATTTTTCAGCACTGGACGCGCGCTAATGTTCTATGATTAGTAAATAAACTTCCGTTATAACTCCGCAAAAATTTTGCGGATGCGGAGGCGGAAGCGAAGCTACGATTTCTTGCGGAACTTCCGCAGTAACGGAAGCGGAAGCGAAGTTCCGTTACAACCCTAATTACGACTAATTTAGTAGTTATTTCTTATTTCAAAAACCCGGAATCGGAGGCATATCCATATTACTATATACGTGCCAGTTCATTATCCCCAATTCAATCTATCAACTCCGATCTATGGACTGATAAGCAAAAAAACGTTACGTAGGTATGACAATAATTTATTTTCCAAGTTGCGTGCCGCTGCCGGTGTTACAAAAATCGATAGTTTTCGATTTGACCTCCCTAAATAGCTACCAATGGGTGAGGTCACGGTAAACTATTACCGTGGTGAGGCTATGTTGCTTTACTTGCTTCGGTATTCAATGGGTATTTAAATTGAAATAATATGAATGTCACAGATTGAAATGAATGTCACAGACTGAATAGATATTAGACAGTGAAAAATAAATAATTAGCTCGTTGCTATTACACTGAATATTTGTCAACAGGTGTTTAATTAGGGATGACACTTATCTCAATATTAATTATTTATTTCTCTTATAATAAAACCGTTACTAAGCTATGTTTAATTAGGGATGACACTTATCTCAATATTAATTATTTATTTCTCTTATAATAAAACCGTTACTAAGCTATGTTTATTTATGGAAGCTATTTGAGAAAAACGCTGTTACTGAGGTTGGGAGGTTGGGAGTGATTAATGTAAAAAAGACAGGACTTAACCATCGTTAGTCCTGTTAGCAGACAGTGTTAGAACATTAGTTGGTTAGTTTGTTAGTAGGTATGAGGACTGGGGCAGGGACTGTTTCTGATAGTTAGTCCTGTTAGTTGTTGTTAGTAATAGTCCATTCAGTAAATTGTTAGCAAGAGTCTTGGTCTATTCGGTCACAGATGCGTTGCTAGTATTGAGGACTGAGGTGGTCGCCGAAAAAGTGTAGCCGGCGCCACACCTTTCTAACCGGAACACAATTACTGTTAAAACCATTATTACGCGGTACAAATGGTACTAAGTACCGTGGCGGGCGGTAGTACCTACTACCCCGGGCGAAATCTAGGTTCTACTACCTAAACTACTGGTACTTTATGATTTGCATTACATTGAAATTCATCAAGCGCGTTAATACGTTGCAAACTTTGGATAATTAGAATGTTAGCAAGCTGTATAGCCACTTTATAGCCTACATAAAGGGAACGCGACTTGCCCTAGTTTGTTAAGGGCACGTATAGTGATTTTCACTACAGCTGCACAGCGGCATCACGGCCTTATAAACGAAGAAAATGTCTGATACTTAATACCAGCTTATTTTTCGACTAGGTTCTTGAAGCCAGCGACACTTTACTCTTGATTTATTGACCATAGGTGATCATGAGATATTGGGTAGATATTGGGTAATAGCCAGCAGTATGACTTTGAAAACTTGTCCAGCTAATGTAAAGTAGATCATATTATTCATCGGTAGGTATATCGGTCATCGGGTCAACGACAATAGCTGACAAGCACCCTGATGGAAAGTGGTCATCCCACAGTAATGACAGTAATATCGAAGCATCACAGATGAGAAGATGGCTAAAATAGAATAGGGGACCCACTATACTATGTCCGAAACAATCCGTCCGATGGCGTATGCGGCGATGGGGGGGGGGGGGGCGTAGTCAATAGCTACCGGCTTAATGACGGTAATAACCTATCACCATGCGTCAGTATTAAACTGGGTGCTGGTCCCGAAGTTAGCTCGGTCTTCCATGAACATCATAATGAACATCGAACAACATAATTAACGTTTGTCCCCTTTTCCTACGATCCCAGAGTATGACTTTTATGATTATTATTTTATGGAATTAAGGTAGCAAACGAGCATGCAGCACCACCTTCCGCTGCCGCCCGTGACAACTGTGACCGACGAAGACTAATAAGACTCAAATGGGGGCTGGGATAGTTAGTCCGGTTAGGTGACGGTGTTAGAACATTAGCTGGTTAGTTTGTAAGTATGAGGACTGGTACAGGGACTGTTAGTGAATATTAGTCCTGTTAGTTGTTGTTAGTAATAGTCCAGTTAGTAATTGCAAGAGTCTCGTTATAATTCGGTCACAGTAGTGTTGCTACCCTTGAGGACTGAGATGATCTTCTCTGTGTAGCTCTCTGTTATTACACGGTAGAAATTGTACTATAAGTACCTACCTTGGCGGGCGGTAGTACTACCCCGGGCGAGCTCTAGGTTTAGATAAAACGTGTTTATATACTGTAGGCGTTTTAATACTAATGAAACTAAGATTTCAAAATGAGATAATAAATAACTATGCTACCCATTTCAACTTTACAACCTCCCTCTCCGGCCTCTCCCCAACCTCTAATTGAGGTGATCGTCCAATTATAATAGCTTTTTGACGTGATATATCGATCGTCTTATAAATTGACCAACACCAGCAGCGCGCACGAAAGTGTCCCGTTCCGCCTGAGCCTGTGCGTGCAAGCGAGAGCGCGGAACAAGTGATAGAGAGGTACGATAGGCCTAAAGTGCCATTAAGTTCGACTTGCAACGCATCTATCTCTCTTCCCATATGACGTTATCACTGACGTAAAATTACCTATCGTCCGTAAACATTGACTTATTAAGCATTGACTTATTATTAATATAAGTCAATGTTAATGTTTAAACTACCTATTTTTTTAATATTGCGCGGCCGCTGGTTTTCAGAATGACCCATTGATTGATAGTCGTGCAGTTCGGATGATTGACATAAAAATACACGTCTCTAACTTATTATGAAAAAGTTAACAGAATTTAATTTAATTTAATTTAATTGATTACTTACCCTAGTTGTAGGTATATGAATTTACCTAAGTACAAATAATATTTGTAGGACATAATTAACTAATAAGTTGGCATTTAATTTCCAGGCAATAATTAGGTATATATTTTTAATTTTAATAAGAATTTGATTTATCTACCTACGTACTTGAGTATAAGTACCTAAGTATAGGAGACGAACAATAGCGGACGCGGTAGAAAAAGTAAAAAGGTACTTGAAGATCTACGTCGCGTCGGCTTGATTGTTAATAAACTTAGGAATGCACAATTTTTTGATAAAGTACAGTACACTGAGAACTTGGTATCACTAAAATAAAATTTACCAAAGTAACTGGTATTGTTTCTTCGATAACACTATTTTCCGGTGGCCGCGCGCGACAAAAAATTCGGCGGCAAAATGCACCACAACCGCATCTATCGCCACAACCCATTTTTGGAACGCCTGAAATATTAGCTAAATGTACCAGGTACTGCCGTACCTATCACAGATTGTTTCACTGAAATTAACAACACATTATATCACTAAAATATCCACCAACCGCTATTTTATTTAATCCCGCAACATCACTTCTACATCTACACTGTGTACAGCCCGCAACTCGCGATCGCGACACAATCACAACAATCATACAATCAACAATTTACAACTGAACTGAACTTAGCATTCAATTTACTCAGGTCAGTAAAGAGTAACTCACATCATGTGAGTCACATCTCACTCACAAAGTCACAACTCACAAGATTGACAAGGCAAGCGAGCAGCTGAGCTCAGCTTGTTGTCACGAGTAGTAGTTAGTATAGTAATTTCTTGAGTTTTTGTTGTTTGTTTTCCTTTTCATTTACCCTGTTTACCCATGTGTCAAAATGAGACGCCCTCATAGTGCCTTCTTTTTAAGCATTGCTATTCTCTAATATGAATGACGGAGACGGAGAATAATTTAATTGTCAGCTGTGAGCTGTCATAGTGACGCCTAGCGGCAATGGTTGTACTTAGGGACTTTTATGGCGCCAAGTTCAAACTTTAAAAACGACTGCAGTCAAGCGATTCTCCAAATCTCAGGATCTCAGTTCTCACCAATAACTGTATGAAGTTGTAACTTTCAAATAACAATTGGAGAGATAGTGTTTTTAAATAATATAATAAACACATTTAATAAATGTAATTAAAGTTTCACGGTAGGTAGGTACCGCTAAAGAAACGTGCAAAGAAGCCACCAGCCCACGTACTATTGGGTAGGTACAAAATGTACAATGATAAATATATAAATAATATTTTACACCCTTCATGATATCAAAGCAATCACAAATACATGGGTATATCAAAATGGAAGCTGAGGTTGCTGGGGAGTTGAATTAAGAGCCGGACATATGACATTATTATTTAGCTGGAAGATTTCATGTCATCATGTTGAGAGAACTAATTAAAAAATCTCTAGTGATTACCAGTTAACTTTGATTAATCAGTATAGGAGTCTGCTCATTTGACTTTGTACCACAATTATTTCCCCCTGATGCTAAGTACCTACATAATTTACTACCTATTTAGGGCTTAGGTACTAACAAATATTGTTCTATTTTATGCATGTTCACATGTAAGTGACGATATTATTTGTTGAGATTATTTTCTTTATGAGAAAATAAAGATTAAGATCTTTATTTTCTCATAAAGAACCTATTTACTTTACCTACCATCTCGGTCCCAATTAGGTACATGAAAAATATTTTCATGCGAGATCAAATTTTGAATGTCGTTGTCGTCGTCTTTAAACAGACGGTTTTTTATAAGGTCGGTCCTGATCGTAGACAGAGAAGAGTATAGACGGATGCCATATATCGCACTCACACGAGACAAGGAACAACATACGCTAAAGACACGAAAAAACGAGATATAATGATAATGACGATTTGTCTCTCTTAGTATGGCGGTTTTTAAGGAGTGCACAGTTGTTTACAAGCAAATTTGATAGCTGACCGTCGAATTTTTCTTGTCTATATCCTCCTCTGTCTACGCTCCTGACTCTAGATCCTTTAACTAGAGTCTAGCTAGGCAGCTAGGATGATAGTCATTAGGATTTTTTCCATTAGATTAATAAATAAATAAATAAATAAATAAATAAATAAAGCCTTTATTAACAATCATATTACATTTTATCTTTACTTACTTATTTAGATACTAATATTAAACATTGATGAAAGTAATGAAATGTTATTCTTTGTATAAGACACCGGTTTCTTGATTGTCTTGCTCTTGAGCATAGGCCTCCCCAAGTGCTCTCCACAACGATCTATCCCTTGCTATCCTCATCCAGAATGGTCCTGCTATCTCCTTGATATCGTCCTCCCATCTTCGATACTGCCGGCCTTTATTTCTCTTTTTATATCTAGGGCACCATTCCGTCACTTCGTCTGTCCACTTTTCTATCTTACTTCTTGCTAGGTGTCCTGCCCATTTCCATTTCAGTTGTTTTATTTGGTATTTTATATCTTTGATCTTCGTTTGTTTTCTGATTGTTTTTAACGTGATTTTGTCCTTTAATTTTATGTTAAGTATGCTACGTTCCATTCGGTGTTGGCAAGTTTCTAATGATTTGATATTTTTCTTTGTACAACTCCATGTTTGGCATCCGTATGTCATGCTTGGTAGAATGCATGTATTAAATATTTTCTTCTTCCCTTCTATTGGTATATCCGAGTTTTTCATTACGTCTTTTAGAGCCCAGTATCTCTTCCATCCTAGGTTTATTCTATTTTGAATTTCTTTTGTTGTGACGTCTGTCGGAGATATTATTTGGCCTAAGTATGTATATTCGTTTACATTAGATTAAGCACCAACAAATTTATATATTACCTACTATTCTGTTAGAAGGGCGTATTATTATATTATTACGTCCAAAAATCTATTATACCACTGGCGTACTTATTGTTACGTTTTAGCCAATTTTACATAACAATAATAGATATTAGATTTCATGTCATAAATTAAAAAATCGATATCGATTTATAAGTACCCAGTGACCTTGTGCTATTAGCATACCTACCAGGCTACCATACTTATAGTACGTACCTACTACCTATGTAATGTCCACTCTAATATCATGATACCAAGGCTACGAGACTAACCTCAAAATCCAATGCATCTTCTGCGAAATCATATTCGATGAATTCCTTAGGGAGGTGTCCGTCTTCTACGTCCATTTTTATACAATTCACACATTTTAAAGAATCAACGGGCATTATTATGGAATTGGCACGATTATTCACATTGTAAGTAGAATTAAACGATTTAAGTAATATCACATTTTGTAAGTATTATTGAGAGATAAGAAATTGCATTATTTCTATTAGTAGGTAGATACTATAATTGTACAAACAACTTGTATAAAAATATTTTGATTTGTGTGACACGCGAAGTAAACATTAAACAAGCGCCTACCTATCTGCATTGCAGAGACGTATACTTATTGATATTTGATAACGAAATACAAGCCTGTCATTGGCTGGAAGAACCGAGTTATGAGTTCGTTGCGAGACTAGATGGTTGTAAGTGCTCTTACTTTAGTAAATAAAATGAAACCTAATATACTATTATATAAGGATACAAGCAGTTGATATTTTTCAAATGTCGCATATGGTTTCACTTACCTGCCTTGGGCTTCGAGGCTTTCCATTTAACAGGCATCTGACAAAAGTACGTACGAATTATCAATTTTAAGATAGGTCAGTTTTTCAGCAAAATGACGACGATGCGTCTCGTCAGAGACTTGGTAGGTATATAAGTACGGTAGGCACAGTATTTTGCAATGTTACTCATATACTTACCTAAAATGTTTTTTGTTTCTTTGGATACGTTCTAAATATAATATTCGGATTCGGTTCCTAAAGTTTTATAGAATTTGTGTTGGTGTATGGTATGAAATTGTCGTTATTATAATACATAATACCTACATACTTCTATAATTTTAAGTAGGTACCTACCTATAGATTACAAAATACATAATTAATGATCAGTTTATTTAACAACAATATGGCACATCGTCGAATCGTATGGCGAACTTAATATACTCGTAACCGTAATACTTACTTCGTACTCGCTATACGAACATTAATATCACTCGTCATTATAAAACTACTGCATTACTTTGTAGAAAAAATGTGGGGCCAGTAAAAACTCATGATTTTATTATTATAAATTAATTTATTTTTACAAAACATACAAAAGTTATACTTACTTATATATTAAGCAATTTACATGCAAACATATCAGAATTTTGATGTAGGTAGCTTCGAGGCTTCAAATGAATCGTGTAAAATGATGGTATTTCTTCGTAGTGATTATTGTTGTAGCTGAACTCTACCATTCTTCTTCACGGGTGGGGCCTAGAACAATAACAATATATAAATTTGTATCTACGAGTACATAACTAAGTTTTTAGCAGACGAGCTCTGTGATAATAAGCGGACACCGCCGACTATGCTCATCTGCAACATTAATCACCGATACGTTACTAGCCACGCAGGTGTTGAACCCAACATCACAATGGCATTAAGATCGGCGCAATATTTGGATTTGGGTCTAACAAAAAACTTTAAAACGTACCTATCTAAAATTATAACTCTATTTCAGAATCGTCAAGAATGTTTAGGCAACCGTTTCAGAGCAAACTGTCGCTAAAATTAATATAATCAATATTAGTTTTAACAAAGCGGGAATTAACTAAAAATTGGTGATTTAGCAAGTCATCGTGGTCAATTAAGTATATTGTATTTTTTTACATGTGTGTTCATCTTTATTACTATTATTATTTTCCGGCGGTGTGGTAGTGACATAAACTCACAATGTCGGGATGTGCGGCGCGCACGTGCTGCAGCAGCTTGGCGCGCGTGGCGTACTGGCGCGGGCACGCTACGCATGCGGCCGCCGCGCACGCGCGCCGCCCGCTGTCGATCGCGCGCGCGTCCGCTACTCCTGTATGTACGCACACACTCTTGTACACACTGCAGCCGTACGCGCTATACCTTTACACTAGTGGACCCGCGCTCGCTTCGCTTCAAGAAACTTGTTCTTTACGGTTACAGTTTACGAATCATGATTTTATTGCAATATTTTTCATTGATGCTCCGCTCATAATGGTCGAAGCGTGATGTTATATAGCGTTCCTCGCTAAATGGACCTTCCAACAAAAAAATATTTTATCAATTTCAACCAGTAGTTCATTAGATTAGCTTGTTCAAACAAACAAACAAACAAACTATTCAGCTTTATAATATTATAGTATAGATTCTGTACCGTTACACATTACAGTTGTATACTTTACACCCGTACCCAATACGCCCGGACAAACTACGCCTGTCACGTGTCCTAACAACAACAGGACTATCACTAACAGTCCCCTGCCCCAGTTCCCATACCTGCTTATGAACTGGCCAACTAAAATTCTTAATAACACCTACTAATTTGACTAACCATTCTAGTCTCGATTCATTCACTTTTGTATAATATAACGACGACATCGGAACTGCCAAGGATATGGCGTCGCTACTCTATATACCTGGATGATGGTTCCTGACGTGTCGGTCCCGCTTGGCGGCCGTGCGGTACACCTTGGGGCACCCGGCGCACGGGTACTGGCGCACGCGCCGCTCCAGGGGCACGCTCGTGGTCACGTTCTGGTGCACTCGCCACAGGTGGTTCACGAACATGCCGCGGCGCTGGAAGCAACTTACATAATGTGGGTACAGTAGGTTACACGTTGGTAACAAAACTTGTTTGAACGTTTGCACGCAATCTAACTATAGTTCTCTGGACTGCGACGAGAATCTTTGTGCGAGTTGTAAGTTGCGTGAGTACATCGCGGGGCAATGGCATACACACAAACACGCCACGTTGGTACCTTTGTTTGAATATCATCGTATCGTATTACTAGTATTATTGGCACTGATTTGAGATAATGAATACGATACTTTGACTTAGACACCACTTCTTACACTAGAAATGTATGTTTGCTATGCCAACATCTCTGTCTCTACTCCCTCCATGATAAACTTTAATATTTAGTAGTCCTTAGTTTACCTTGAATATTAGCTGACAATCTTCACACTTGTACATAATATCACTGTTTTGCGCAGTATTCTGAAAAATAAGACATATGTTTTAAAACTAATAATTACATTAATTGTCACTATAATTTTCCACACATGTATAAAATTTTACACGTCATTATCTTACTAAAATAAACGATTGGAGCGATGTTAAGTTAAAATTAAAGCAAACTTTACATACTGTACTGTGGGAATTATCCATAACATGACGTATTAGTTTATCCCTATTTATAAAGACGAGTCCACACTCACAGTTGAAAATATCTTTAGGATCGTCACTGAAAATTGAAAAGTGAAATGCAATACAATGTTAATCTAATCCATTGTAATGTTATGTAATTGTTCATCACAATAAACGAAAGTAAAACAAGAGTGTTAGACTAGTGGTTAAAATATTGATCCCGGGGGATTTACGTTCGAATCTCGCTCTATCCCGTCCATAGATTCTTACGCTAATCTTTTACTTCCTTACTGAGTTTTCTGGCAGAAATCGCTCTTCAGTGACAAGATCAACTGTTGTTTTACATTTTGTCCAAACTTCCCCGTTTTTATACGATGCTAAGTTAATCCTTGACAAGAATTTTTTTTTTTAGAAACAAACAATAAATTTGTTTTTTCTCTTGTTATTTCCTTGCCATGGTGTACAAATAAAGCATTTTATTATAATCAACTTTACAAAATTAGTTGCAAATATTATGTAACGTGCAAGTTACATAATATTTGCAACTAATTTTGACATTAAAGGTTTCCATAACATTTTGAGCCTAGACAATTAGACGTGTCGGACTCATGCCTATCATTCTATGAACGGACTGAATCCCAGCAGTGGGACAGTTATGAGTTGTTGTTGTTTTGGACGAATGAAGTAAACAAACCTTACATATTGTTGTATTTGTTCCAATTTCCTTTTATTGCTACGTGGTGACAGGCAGTTATTTGACATTTGTACCGGTTGCTGAAATATAAACAAATATAACAATTAAATCATGTTTTTTCTGAGCTGATAATATTTGTAAGGGATCTGTGTCATGAGGATACACAGTCTCCATAGTTTTAGAAACAATGCTAGACAAAGCGTGACAGCTAGACAGTGCATTTCTTATCTATACATATAATAAATCTGTAACTGATCGCTGTCTGTACATGCAATCGTCTTTATTAACGCAATAGAACCCAAAACTATGATTTTTTGTTTGTTGATCTGTGGTTTTGTAGTCGCTAATCGAGAAACGGTTGAACCGATTGCGGATCACTTAACATTTAGTGTTTATTATTTTTCAATTGTTTATAAAATGAAAAAGTTGTCAGTTTAAAGAATCACCCCTAAAAAGTTCCAAATTAACGTACTAAATGACATGTTTCCCGAAGCGAAGCGAGGGCGGGTTTACGGGTAGTAGTAAAAAATAAATTTGTCGTCGTCATACAAACTTCGTCTATTTCTAATGAGCCATGGTAATTTTGCTTCTGTAGAAGAGATTTGACTTTTGTTTATCTCTATCATGCATGTTATCTATTTGCAATACTGTATAATGATAACAATAAATATGTACATAATACCAACCTCGTAAACAACCGTTGAACTTTTACGCAATTGGTCATCAACATTAGTAGGAACATTTGCAAAATTAAGATCTGGGTCACTGGTCATACCGCTGTCATCTTTGGATAATTGGCTATCCGGATCCATAAGGTCCGTTGATTTAGATCCGCCGGATAGATCAAGGCTTCGATACGTGTCAAAGAGACTATTGAAATCTATATTTGAGGTAAAATTCTGCAGAATTTCCTCTGAAGGTACCCTACTTTCATCCAAAAAAGAATTTGATTCTGACTCAATGTTTGAAGTTGTTTTTTCGGTGGAGTCTGTTGTGTCAGGACTGAAAAAAATAAGGTTTTTAGTAATGTTTGTGTCGCAAGGATTTTTCAATTATTAATTTATCTTATAAACAGAGCTCCCGACGGCATTTCCGGCCATCCACATGTAATCTGTAATCATGATTACAGATTACGAACGACGCCAGGACGCTCTAACCACCTTTTGTCGAAAAACGCTTGCGACAAACAATTGCGAAAAACAATTTGGTACGGTACTTACTGCTTTCCTGCGTTATGGGTACAGTATCGAGATACATGTCGTTTTAGCCTGCAATGTAATAATATTATTATTATTAAAATAATAATCTGCTTTCTGAATAATAAAACCAATAGGCATGAATTCTCTTATCTTCTAAATCTCTTTTTTATGTCACTTCATTATAATTATGACAGAAAAACAGCTGATTAAAGAAAAAAACATGGAATATTTACGTGAACAATCTGGAGAACGTCCTCTTACATCGCTGACATTTAGGCCGTCGACGTGGTAAAATTTTATCTTCCTGTAAAATAAATGAAATAGAAACAAGTTTAAAAGGTACTTCTGAGGACTAAACACTAAATCGGTCAAATCGATCAAGTCGATATTAACTCATAATTTGGTAACAAGATAGATGACAAATGTAAAAGTGTCTAATATAGTTTATCACAGTTTGGGTACACTTTGAACATATAGATATTGTCGTCGTGTAATGTAAGCCGTTCTGTAGCCCAGTGGCAATCATGACGCTCATGAAACTGTAGGTAGTAAGTTCGTATCCCAGCAACTTCTATTTGATTTAGTTTGTACATTTACTAGTATTTATGTCAATGAGTTTGTATAATTAAGTTTCGTATTAATTTATTTTAATTCCCGTATAGCTATAAGTTCTAAAAAATGTGTTATTTTTTTGTTCAGGTTCCCCCCTTGGGAATAAGTTTATTAACTATTTTTGTACTTGTAACAATGTGTTTTAATAACCTTATGTTCACTATCAACATGGTGTTGAAGCAGAGCAGCCGAAGGCAAGGCACGTTGACATTCATAACACCACCACTCATTAGGAGGGCTTGATAGCGCTGAAAGATATTAAATACATATAACTAACATAGAAAAATCAAATATATACTAGGTAGTACCAGCTAATCAAATAATATGGAAGAATTAATTACAACTGCTCACATACCTTCTTGGAGGTCTATGGACGGAGATTCAGGGGGAAAACCATGCATTATGGCATAATCACTGCTGTAACCAAGCATCAGAGGAACCCTTGATGGTAAGGACTTTGTAGTAACAGCATACAACTTATTCTCTTGTTCATACAACCAAACATTGGCAGTTGTATGATCACCCAGCGGCAGCAACCCAAGCCAATTTGCTTTATCTGGAAAGAGAGACATTTGGCCAAATTAGAGAGTAAATAGTGGTAGGTAATTAATTAATAAAGTCACTTATGGGTTGTGATGACGATTATGAAAAGCAGTAAAAATACTAACCATAATCAGTGTGATCAATGTGAATAGTTGAAATTTGATCATTTTTCAATAAAAATAATGGTGATTTACTCTCCACAGACTTTTTTACCATTTCTTTGACTTCCAAATCCACAATAGTTTTTATGACACCTGGAATAGAAAACAAACATAATATTAGAATCACAGACCACTATTAGAATACAATATTTTTGTTACATTTTAAAGTAAAATTTTAGTATGTATGAGGACTGGGACACGGACGGGTAATGATAACTAGTGTTGTTAGTTGTTCTTAGTTCTAGTTCAGTTAGTAATTGTTAATAAGAGTCTTGCTCTAATTCGGTCACAGAAGCATTGCTACCCTTTGAGGATTGAGGTGGTCGCCTCTAAAAAATGTACCCGGCTCCACACCTTACTATCCGGAACACAATTACTGTTAGAACAATTATTACACGATAGAAATTACATTAAGGTTATAAAATTATAGTTCTGTCAAACTTTCATCTATCATTTGCCTTGTTTATATTAGCATTGTTTGCTGATTTAATTTTTATCATTATTATCATCATAGGAATGCATAACTGTCCTCTGCTGGGCTATGATCCACGATGCTGGCAAAGTGTGCAGGTTTCCTCAACATTTTTCGGTTCACCAAAGCAAGTGATATTTAAATTCTAATATGCAATATTTTTAAATTCCATTAATTTTCATACCTTCTACTGGGCCGAAGCGTATGCGGCTTGGCAAAGGGCGGCGGGGAGATATGGTGTCTCGTCTAATTTGCAGCACGGGAGGTAACACTGCCACGGCGCGAGAAGGGACAGGGCGGTCTGATATATGGACTGTTTGAAAAGTATAAAATTAGTATTGAATCTTAAATTAATGTAATGCTCTTTCAGTGTTTACGATAATTTTTTAATGTATTTACCCAAGTTTTCTATGCCTCGATTTTTTGTGATTGTAAAGTCACCGGCGACCTCCGCTTGCATTGTGTATGTATTTAAATCACTTTCAAAAAGTTCCATTATTGATTTATTGGCACAATATTAGTTTTTTTTTAGCTTAATTTAAGTATCGTGAAATAGTGTTTTAAATGACACAATTTTTTGACACAGTGAATTAAAATGAAGTAAATCAAACAAAACTGATGATATATAATTAAATAAACATAAAATTCTTCGTAAGTGCATTGAATTTCAATTCAACTTTCAAGTGTTACCTATTTATTATTATTTTAATATTGTTTTGTTTGGATATGAATAGGATGAATGTCTCTGAATGTGAATGACATTGACATTGACAAATTTGACAATGTTGACATCAATAATCATAGACATTTTTTTCTTCAATATGGCGTTGGCGGATCATAGATTATACACATATTATATGGGATGGGACTTATGGGAGTCATTATTAGGACCTTATTGGGACAAAAATTCACAAAATAATATAGAGAGTAGGTAAAATTCGCAAAATAATGTAGAGATTGATATTCTGTGATTGGGATTTGGTGTAATCCGTGTAATAATGGTTGGTGCACATTGTCAACTCTGATACTGATACCATTCGGTCTTGAACTCTTGACTCATACTCACCAGACTTACCAGACTTACCAGACTCACCTCAAGTCTTACTTATGTATGTTTCGAGGCTAGGTATTGCCGTGCCATGAAATATAAAAAAAAAGTTTACTTTCTCTTCTCTGCCCTGTGCTCAATATTTCGTGGGCCTATGCCACGAATCAAATACAAAGTATTTGCTTTTGTATTTGCTCAGTGGCCTATGCTCCAATCCTACTATCAGTAGTTAGGCTAATGAGCTCAATCTCTTTATAAAAAGAGATCTATAATCATTGGCCAAAAGGTATTAAATAAGTGGCTCAGAAAGTGTTTGAGGTTTACCCAAAACGTAATCATGATTACGATACGATTAGGTACATCTGGAGATTCTGGAGGCGCGGATAAGCCCTCGAAAGGCGCTCGCTATCGGGATAAATACTACCGTGTAATAATTGGTGTTCCGGTTGGAAAGAAGTGGATCCGGTTACACTTTTTATAGGCGCCCTTCTAGGTCCCTAAGGGCAGCAACACATCTGTGACAGGATTAGAACGAGAATCTTATAAACAATTACTAACTGGACTGTTACCTAACAGGACTAACTATCGCAGTCACAGACAGACAATCGCATACAGTCCCTGTCCCAGTCCTCATACTAACAAACTAAGTAACCAAGGTTGACAGTAAATATTGGAGCGTTCGGGGTTGTAAACACGTTCGTGTGACTCTAATAATGATGTCAGAATTAGCATCCAATGATCCCGCTTCTCCTGTTTTTTCTGTATAACTAATTGGTTAATACCTACTTACTTAACTTAATAAAGAAGACTGATTTTATTTGCAATCAATTTATTAAAAAAAACTTTTGTAAACAGTTATAATACTTGAATTTGCATATCATTGTAGCTATTCACATATGTTATGCTTATCTTAGATTAAGCATTATTCACGATCCAGTTGCTGTAGTAAGAAACGCGAGTGTTCACACCAGGATAGTATGAATCCGCGCAACCAATACCCCAGGACGTAATTCCGACTACAATATCGCCTTGATGAACTAGCGGGCCTCCAGAGTCTCCCTGGCACGCGTCTTTACCACCGACGTTGAGGATACCAGCGCATAGCATGCCGCTAGTGACGTTCTTTCGATTTGCGTAGCGGTTAGCGCATAACTGTTGATTGATGACGTTGATCGCCACGTGTTGCAGTTGTTCGGGTGACGAGCCGCCCGACTGCAAATAAAGCGTTAGATTAGGGCACAGTGTAGGCCTCATAGGAGCCTATCAAGAATGAATTCCCCTTTTTTACATTTCACGTAATACTTACACCCCAATGCAATGCAAATGCCAGCCAGGCTTTTCCGGAGCGGGATCAACCCTCTACCTCGATATAGATGAAAATAGAATTTATTTAGCCACCAAATAGCGCAGTAAGTAATGACGATCTACCTATGTGTTGCTCCGGTTATGTCGTCAGCAACATACCAGTATCGAAGCCACGAACGTAATATCCAAGTTATTGTTCAATTGGCTATTCCTATTAGTTATAGCTAATAGTTAGTGGCTATGTTGTAATAATACATACCGAGAGAGCGCCCCATCCGACCGCGTACACCACAGTCCCATCAGCCAGGTAGTAGTTGGCGCCAGGAATGCGCGCTGTCCCGACAGTGCTCGACAGGACAGCCGGCTTCGCGAGTTTGACGATAGCAACGTCATTGTTCATAGTTTGAGCACTATATTTCTCGTGGACGATTAATTTGGAAACCGCGTATTGAGTCCCACCGCTTGAGGATAACGACGTGCCAAGCAGCACTCGCCACGACGACGGAGAATCCCCGCTGTTAAAAAGACAGCATTTAAATACATTGCCTACGAAACTGAACGATAATCGTAAACTAAGTATGTACGGTTTCCGTATTATTTAAGGAGTAAATTAAACGGACAAAAATAAATACGTATTTCTGTAGTGAAGAGTTTACCTAGGAATTTCGAATTACTTTGAGTATTTATCAATATGATTAGGAACTTAGTTTAGATGTCAACGCAGGATTTTAAAATCTCAATGTGATCAATATAATAATCGTTTGATAAAATTAACTCCAATCGAATTTCGACCACAGAGGGCGAATCACTTCCAGTTCATACTGTTGATTGTTTATTAAGAAAACCAAGTTCATATATTCCAGATACTATTGTTACCTGTAACAATGTGCCGCCGAGAGCACAGAAGTGGTTGTGATTAGGGAGCCGCCGCAAGACTGGAACCACCAGATACCGAGGAAGCTGTACTGCATGTTGCTCATGTAGGGGTAGCGGGCCACGGTGGTAGCCGACCCGCCCACGATACGGGTCTGTCGCTCTGGCACAGCTGGAATGGGAATTAATATGTAATGGGTTAATGGGAACTTGGGGGATTTCTCGAATGACACGAACATGTGGTTCGGGCGGTGCAGCAGGACCACATGATTCGCTCACGGGAATCGCGCCTCTCTACTCACGACCTCCCAATGGATACCCGCTTCCGCGGGACCTCTTGGAGTTAGGCGAGCCTCCCGACCACCTGGGGTTCCTTGACTGCGACACCAGACTGCTTAAAGGACCCCCTCCACCGGTACATCATTACCAGATTTACTTATCTTCGAGAACGTTATGGACATTTTTTAGGAAATGTATACGTTTTCTTTACATTAATTTGGTCAAATAGGTAATAATAAAATATATAAGACAAAAACTTACCTAAGGCGCTGCCCACAAGGGCAAGAAGTATGATGGCACGCATTGTTTCAAAGCGTACAACAATCCAGTGTAAATCAAATAATCGATTTGTTCTAATACTTATAGATTTTCACTATCATTCCTTAAGTATCGTACTTGATTTTATTCGAATAAATAAAACACTTAATACTGCGAAATGTCCAGAGTATCTACTTGATTGATAAATACAAGATATAAATTGTTTATCTGCAATTATTGAAATTTCAATGAATTATTGTAAGTGTTCATTAATATAAGGCTGTACTTATGACTGTTCCTTTGCTTGTCGTCTGCGTATGTGTACAAGGGTTTTTAGAAATACTATTAAGTTATTTCCATAGCTAGTAAGATATTTTGAGTAAAAACACAATTCTTTGGTAGATACTTTAATTGGAATGTCCCTCACATAAATTTACAAAATATATATGAATCATGCATTAACTTGCATATTGTGAAAAATATAATCCAATTTCAAAACTATGGCGGTAAACAGTAACACTTTGGTTATCAATACACAATAATAATAAAGCTTAATAACGATTTAAAGTACATTACGTGAAAATACACTTAAAAGTGGTGGGAAGTACTTTAGACAAATTCAATATAAAACAATTACGTACTACACTAACGTAAATTTAATATTACATTTTAAGCAAAAGTATATAAATATGCAAGCTTAAAATAAGTCTATTATTACAAACGACACAAAAAATTAGCTAATACACACGGATGAGAGTTATAGAAGTTATACATTAATAAAGTACTGAGTGTGAACAAAACATTTGTTTTCTCTCATAAAAATTGAAACAAAATCATATAGTATGCAGAATATTTATAAACAGAATACGTTACACTGTCTTTTGTAATGCCAACAGCTGATAGAATTTCATTTTCAATGAATAACAATACGGTACCAAAGGGACGGATTAGATGAGAAAACTGCGCACCGTGAACTTAAATAATTTGTGATACTTGTAAAAAAATTGTAATAAAGTTTAAAAAACCAGTCAAGCCATTAAGTACAGTTTCGCAACGAACCACTTGAACGCCGAATTCTAATAGCTTCAAATGCGTGTAGTTACTAGTTCCACTAGATAGGAGATTACCGCTTTAAGGTTTAGAAGTATTATGCTCTTTGTGTTGTGATCAATATCTTTTGGTGTTTTACCAGAGGGCCAATGCATAGCTATCTTAATCATTAATTTCATAAGTCCAAAATTCATCGCTTTTAATCATCTTGTAGGTAACAAACTTAAAATACGAGATGTTGAAACATACATGTTTTATCACTGGTAATCGCCGCGTCTAATCATACCATCAAAGTAAAACATAACTGCAATTATTTTAAAGTATTAGAATGAGCGTTACAAATCAGTTTATGATTTACGAAACCACGAGACTTTACAGAATATCATTTTTTTTTAATTTGCTGTAAATCAATAGCAAATTGTATATGTGTAGCAAGAATAATAATTACAATAGGATAGTTAATTAGGTACATAAACCAAACCTCGTAGCGACCAGAAAGCGGAGGTTAATTTATAAAAAATGCGCTTAAACTAATAAAGCTTTCAACTTACGACAGTAAATACACTGAGATTCGATACAGTATAGAAATTAAAATGAATATTACTAATGTTTAATAGCGGATTAGCTTTGGAGATCATGGTTAGTTATACTATTGTAATATGCTGAAGGAGCCAAGGATATATTGTATCGAAATTAGTAAAAGAATTGACAGAATTGAGCTACTTTCTACGCAGTGATCTGTTTAGTTTCTATAACGGTAGGATATTATAATTTGTGCTACTATGTTTTATGTTCTTACTGTATTATAATATTTGGCAGGTTTCAAGTCTGTTTACAATTATATAATTTAAACTATATACCTACGAGTAGACTAACATTAAAGCAGATATTTTAAAGTTATACTGGGTGCATACTTGGTATTCAAAATGGTTTGTTCTCTCATCAACTTTTTTTATCATCAAAACTTTATAATCAACAACAAAAACATAGTCAAAACATCAAAAAACAATAATAATATTAATCAAGCCTGCAGTTAAATAACAAGTATTCACCCACAAAACTTAACTGCATAATTCTTACATCAATAATTGGTGTTCACCTTACAGTTTCATTAGATTATAACTAACATTGTAATATTATAATAAGTTATATAAGGGCTGACCGTCTACAGCGTTAAGCACATTGCAGTACTCAACAGGTACAAGCATTTGCTATTATATAAATATCTACGTATGTAACTTACAGATACATTTAATTTATGTAACAGAATATTTGTATATAGAACAATGTTTTAAAATGTTCTACAGTGGAACAACAGCTGGAATTTAAAAATAAATAAATTGACTGTAATTTATCGTGGGTTTCAATTTACGTAATACCTTAACCTCAACTCTTCAGACCACTCATCATTATATTACAATCATTTTTGGATACCTAGTGCATAATAATAAAAGAAATAAATTAACATGCCGTTCGTAATCAATCTATACAAAAATGTGTATTAATTATTTTATAACAAGTAACTCTGGTACTCAATACAAAATGTAACTAACATAACAACGGTTACATATGTGCAACAGTGCGAATATACAACTGTGCCCATCATCATAGACTTATAATAAATATTAAATAAGAAGCTACAGTGATAGTACCTACAATTATTTTAGGCTTTCTGAATTAGGCCACAAAGTAGGAAATTAGTCGAAGGTTGCATTATGTAAGATGTCTTATTTTATTGGGGTCGTTCATACTGACTTATACTAGACCCCCTTTTGCGTAAAACAATTTATCGAATCCTAGTAATCATGATCAAAAATCAATGGACACTACTTTGCCAACATATTAATACTTGGTAATCTCTGTATTGTCAGATTTGCACAATATCATGCAATATCAATGCAGTGTATTGCGCATAGTTTCTACGTTTTCCGTACAAAGACGTGAACTTTAATATAATGATCGCTCGGATAAGGGGCCTAGTTGTGCAAAAAAATCAGGACTTGTTTAGTTATCTTGAAAAATTAGCAAAACTTTAATGTATTATTACAACAATATTGCGAAACATTAAATGTTCTACGGGATACTTTTGGCAAGTTTTTTTTTCACAAAAATGGGGCATTTTATTAAATTCAGAGAGGCACAGTTATATTTGTACTATATTTAACTTTTCAATGTAACAGCAACTTCATTAGACTATTCATAAAAGAACTCATTTTATTCACACACCTAGCGCTGTGTACTCAATCGGTACATAAAAACAACCGCTTCACTAGAAGTACATAAAGGCACAAAATTCATAAGATATAGCGCAAAATCCACAACTTTCGTAATTTTATAAGAGCTTTATTTACTACTCCTTGGAGTACTAAACTACAAATACCTAATATAACAAACAGGGAAAGATACCGAGTAAATCAGACTCTACCAACACCTTGCAATCGAACTTACCGTACAACTATCAAAATCGTTTACCCCATGTTATTTTGATTAATGAAGTGTATTGTCATAACAATAACAGAATTAATTATTATATTAAGATTACGTATACATTCCAACTGGATAAACGTCATTGCTAATCACATATGTATATTAATAATGTCGATGGTAATGTAATTCGTTGCAATGATTTTCTCGTTTATTGTTTAAAAAAAAACAGTTTATTTTAAACTAATTACTAGTACGTATCTAGTGTTTAAAAGTCATCTAGTAATGGGTCTGCAAAGCATGTATTTTATTAACATTCCATTTAAAATGTATTGTGTCAAGTGAACATTGTTTGTACGTATGAAACAATGTCAACGCACAGTACGAGTACGAACGTACAGACAATAGTCAAAATATTTTGAAGTGTTGACACAATTTGGTAGAATTAGTGTTAACATTTGGAAAATGATTTAAGGTAACATATTCTATAAATTTTAATTATCTATGGAAATATCTACGCATACTGGAAAATTGCACAGGTGTCTATTGTTTTTAATAAAATGAATGGTCAGGTTTTTATATGTAATGCATAATTATACATACTTTAAATGTAACTATATCACAATACAGGTATATTACAATAATTGTATTGAAAACACCAAGTCTACACATACATCGAACAGGTATACAAGGATTGTAAATACATGAGTATAATTCAATTTTCTATTTCTATTTTATTGATTTATCATTTAGGAAAAAGGATTTTTTTGTTCGTTGCGTTTACCATGGTATTTATACATATGGTATGGTATACATATTATGTTATTTACAATGGGTACTTGGTTTTTAGATCTTTCATTTTCATATTGTGTCGCGATGTTGTGATGGTGATTGTAGGAAAAAATGTGTCAATTACATTATGTTGTTTAATCTGTAGGTTTAATGTCAAATTATATTGGTTATTACACATGGTAACAAAAGTTACCGACATAGCTAGTGTGTTAGCTAGCTGAAGTATCATTCAAGTACTGATAACGGGATAGAAAACTTCCTAAACAGTGTCCACACTTCGGTTAAACTTTGGTTTAGTCGGCTCACTCCCGACATGATCATTACAATATATTTACGCAGTACAATATATGCCTATATTATTTTATACTATTATTTGTATATCCGAAAATCAAAAACAGATTATTTCTAAATAAATAAAAATTCACTACAACTTATATTGATTTCTGAAAATAAATACTACACGCGCTAGACTTTAATGTCATACAAGATTCATAACTAATACACAACAAATTATCGTATTATCGCAAAAATGATCGTAAAGCAAAGTATAAATCATAATCGGGAGTAAACTAACCAGACCAATTGGAGTGCCATCATTTGGGGGAGGCCATACCGCTGGCGGTCTTCTGATGGCTGATGAATGAATACTGGTTGGTTGGATGCGATGACGTCACGGCGGGTTCACTGCCGGTCCACGGTACGCTTGAGCCACTGCGTGAAGTGCCGCAACTGCCACACGGCGCGCGCCGACTCCTCCCTCAAACGCGCGTTGTGACGTCGCAACCGGCGAACCTTTAAAGTGAAATTTAAAGTAATCAAGTTAACGCGCTCAACACTTCAAGGACTTCATCACCACGTACCATCAGGTGGGATTATTGTCAACCACTACCTTATAAGTAAAAAAAAAAATGTAGTGACATAGGACATAGGAAAATAATCCTTGAATATAATATTTAGATTGGTGGTGATTTAAATTTAATGTTTTTAATTCGCACTTCTTGCTCGAGGGATGAAATGTACCTTTTGTAGCACACTATGTGCTTTACGATTGGAAATAACTTTGTAAAAGTAATAAAAAGATTAACAAGCATTTCACCGACATCTGTAAGTAAGGTGACGGTAAAATAAATTATAAAACATGAATTGATATTTTTGACAATACCTAATAACGATATAGGCCATAATAACGAATCAATTGTATTAATATAATTGAGATGTTTGATTGTGGAAAAAAATTAGAACACCACATTACAATGACACGCAAACACATAAAACAAATGATATTATAAGTAAAAAAAGAATTAAATATGTCACTAGCGTGTCAAAAGTGCGACAGTCAAACTTTCTACATAGTAACTTTTCACATCCATAGTTACAGTAATGTCATCGGCACGGATCCAAAAGCGCATACCATATACGTGACGTATCTAGTTTTGACACCTTAACACATAACACGTCCAACGCACCTCGTCCTCGAGCTGGTGCTGATGTCGCTGCGCGCAGACCGCATCCGCCTCGAGCGCGGCGACGCGCGCGGCCAGGCCGCAGCCGCACGCGGCCTGCGCGGCGCCGTCGCCGGGCGCGACAGCCGCGCCGCTCGCGGCCCGGACCGGCGTCGAGTTCGACGTGTCGTTTATCTGGTAAACATCAAGCAAACATTCAAAGATTCGTACTTAAACCCATGCGGCTGGCATGATATTACCCCTAGGCAAAAAATGATTTAAAAAAAAAATGTTTTTTTTAAAAGGCAAATTTTGTTTAACACACGATGGGAGCATTATTCCGTTAAACCGTCGCCACGAACGACCTGGTCAACTGTGGGGTAGGTATAGCAAACAATAAATATAACAATAACCGTGCGAGGTTTTGTTTATTATTGTGGAATGATAATTATCACAATGTCAAGATGTTACTTGTCACACAATGGTAAGTGATTTCACTGCCAAGATGTACAATATCCTATACAGTTCTCATAGCTACAAACTACAAACAAAGCTATCAAAATACACTGGTTTATTAATTGCCTCTGCAAAAGTGTAATAATAAATATTATATATTTTACAAGTACGATCAGCCAGATACAAAATCTACTAATTTCTCATGAAATAGTTATTTATATGGTAGTATTTACTATTTTATATTATATCTATTTCATGATTGATTTAAAATGTCAGTTAGTAAAAAAACAATGTTAGAAATGACTATATTACTGATTACAAATAAAAAGAAATTTAAAAAGATAACTTACAAGGACATCAGACCAAGAATCATGCACTGGTTCGTTTGCCAAGGGTTCTAACGGAGGCTCTATGTTGTCTATGGACGGATATTGGTGTTCTTCACAAATCTAGAATAATACATTTCACTATTACTATTACAGCCTTTGTACCATGCAGTCAGCACTTTCCAGTCAAACAATACACAGAATATAATGGGTTCCACAAAAACTTTGATACTATACAACAAAACAAATAGTCTCATCTAAAGACTAAAAGATGGTTCTTTTATTATGCACAATATGCACGGACAGTATGGAAGCTGGAGACTTGCTTTTTAAAATCACTCTCTGATTCTGTAACTGAAGAAATTCTTCACAGCTCGGGGGGTAATTAAACAACTAAACAACATAATGTATGTTAATGGTATTGGTAGTAGGGTCATGACACACAATAGTAATCTGTTTTGTACAGAATTCGATGAATTCCAACAGGAGGGGGTCAGACGATATTGCCTCGTCCACTGTTCAAATACCTCACAACCCACAAACAGAGAACAAGGAACTTACTTACACCACACTTATCTTACGTGTGGCTTAATTCAATTGCGTTTTGTTTGACATCATTTAAAAATTACATTTGTCATATTTATGCAGTCATAGTTAATCACAATGACCGTTAATAATGTGTAATGCAATATTTAAGTTTAATATATTGCGACAGTTTTTTGGAACAAACTAGCTCCCTAACTGAATACCGCACTCTTACATTAACTATTGTTTATTTAGTTAGTTATAGTATATATTTAGTATATAGTATATAATCCACAAGTCATACCTGTAACATAGCTCTCGTGGCAGTGTGTACCAGAGTAGCCCAATCGAGAGCGGAGGCATCGGGCAGGGGCAGGGGCGGAGCGCGAGTGTTCACTGCGCTGTTCACTGCTGGACTGACATTGGCCACCGTGTTCACTGTGCTAGTAGACACTGCAGTGGACGTCGTGCTAGACCGACCGCCCTCGCCCAGCTCGGCATCCATCAGACGCATTAGTTCCTCCTGGAGATTATATTTTAATGACGTAATTATATTAATAACTAGTAACAGCCGTTGCTTCGTTCGGGGAAACCTACGCCTTAGGTAGTACCTACACCGGAAAATATTTAGATAGGATTGTTTAAAGACGTGATAAATGATTAATAACGATGTTGATGTTCCAAACACAGAAAAATGGGAGTACGGCTATTCCCAGTTGCAACTAATGCAACTGCTGCTGCACCTTCACTGTAATGCGTTGATTAACAAGTTAACACTATTAATTATTAGTAAAAAAAGTTCAATTATTATTTATTAACAAGTTAACATAGTTAATTATGGAATAATACACCTGTGGCGAACAGTTTAGCGCGTTAATTGGGATGTGACAGTATTAACGACGTTAGACATTAGCTGATAACACTAACGCAGGTGTAGTTATAAAGTAACGATATTATCATTATTGATACACTTACAGTTAGTGATGACGTGTTGGCGGAGGCGCGATGTCGGGAGCGCCGGCGCACCGCCTCGCTGCTCGGCGACGACTGCGGGGACCGCCGGGCGCTGCGCCCCGAACCACCTGCGACAATCTTTTATTATTTTCACGTGCTGACGAGCCATCTGATGGTAAGTTATCACCATTGTCCATGGATATCAGTAAGGGACCATTCAAGTATTACGTATGCTGATTTTTTGCAATTTTTAACCCCCCCGCCTCCTCGCCAGCAAACGTAAGCAAATCACTTAACCCATCCCCCCCATGCTTACGTAAATATTGGTTTACGTAAATAATACTTGCATTCAATGGTTTTTTTGATTGATTCAAGAGAATTTTGAGAAAATCTGCTGACGTAATCACCATATAGACTCCCTCACCCACATGTCATCAAAAATAAGCAAAGCAAAGACCCCCCGCCCCCCTGTTGAATGACCCTTTAACACAAAAGCATCACCTATGCTTTGCCTTCTAATAAATTGTCGCTCTTTGTGTTTATCAGTTAAACGATTGAAGCGAACCAAAAGCATTGTTTAACTGACCGGTGCCGTAGCCGGAGCTGTCGGAGCGCGGCGGCGAGTGCCGGCGGCGCGCGGGCTGCTGCGCGTCGGCCGCGCCCTCCCCGCCGCACTGGCAGCGTGCGCCCGCGCCCGCGAACGTCACCGTCACCTGAACACACACACACACAGTCACTTAACGAGTAATTAACACAAACACATAGTCACTTATAATAATAATAATAATAAGCCCTTTATTCTGAGATTAGGGATAGAACTTCCACCAGTATCACGTCTTATAGGATGACCCTAATCTCAGTATGCCTCTTGGCATAGGCCTCCTCTAGCAATTTCCACTGTATTCTGTCCTAGGTCACTCGTCTCCACCTTGGGTCAGTAGTCAACTTAATCTCATCCTCCCATCTAATGTACTGTCATACTGTACATAGTCACTTAACAAGTAATGTAAACAGACACAGTCACTTAACAGTTTTTTTTTGTATAAACTTAAAATGCAAACTGCATCTCTTATGAATCTTATAGTGTATGCACGTATAGTCAGTGTGTTGTACTAAACGATCACAACATACATAGATGTCCGCTGTAGCCTACATATGTATTGGTAAGCCGGTGTGTGTTATTTCAGTGCGGGTTAGGAATATTCTTGCTCAGCAGTGTGCGGGTTATGCTTCACATTTCGTTAAGATAGTTGGCAAATGTTCGACTTAACTTTCTAGCTGAATATTCGTGCACAAATACAAACAAGAATATACATATTCGTAACTCTTCGTGTAAGTTCTGTGATGATCAAAGAATTCATTGCAAAATATGACCCCTCTTGCAACAAAGTTTACGAGCTACATGAAAAATGTCAAATATGTAAACGCCCCATAAGAATAGAGACGAATAATTTGATTCATGCTAAACAACCGAAACCGAGCCGAGGGCAGACGAATATTCATAGCGAGTAACGAATAAACACAAATCTGGTTCAAGTACTCTTATTCACGCATATCTGTCTCTCCTCGCCGAGTATCCAAATGAGTGTAAGCAATAACATGCAGTAAACTGGTCACAGGTCTTGAGTAGAGGCTCTATTTTTGATTCGTTCGTTACGCATCGAGCGCTAGATCGAACGGAAGGAGGTGCACGCGTCGTATACGCCTCTAATACTTTCCCACGAATCTTTTTATTCGCCACCGACACCGAGCCGAAAGCGAAGGAATATTCGTGGCGAGTAACGATGACACACGAATTTGGTTTAAGTACTCGTTATCACGCATGTCTCTGTGTCACCACTGCGTCTGTGTGTGTATCGACCGTGTAACCAACAACATACAGTGACCGGATCGGAGGTCTTGAGCAGGTCGACGAGGTGTTCGTGCGGCAGCGCGCAGACGGCCGCGCGGCACACCTCCAGCAGGCGCGCGCCGCTCTTGATGCCCGCGCGCGCCGCCGCGCCGCCGCCCTCCACCGCGATCACCAGCCCGTCCGCTTGCACGTGGAAACCTGCACAATGTTTGTATAACAGATCGCCGTGTCAGGAACGGGTAGATGCTAATGATTTTAATTGTTAAATGCTATAATTTGAGTCAAAATATACGTTATTATGATAACTAGTTTTTGCTCGCGGCGTCGCCCGCGTGTAAATCGGATAACGACAAAATACCGTTAAAACTGTTCCAAAGGGAAGTACTATCGGGGTAAAAACTATCCTTTGTTTTTTCCCAGGTCTCTATAGTATAAACATAGAAAATCTTAAGTAAAAATATAGAAATCATTTATTTAAATTAATATCTCTGCAGAGAACAGCCAATTAAATGTATTTTTTAATATTTTTCTCTTTTCATGATGGACTGTACACAGGCCCCGCCCAAAATGAAACATCACCCATCATCATCTTTGTAAACAATATTAGTGTCCGCACTAACCCAGTTGCGAGGCGGCGCCGCGCTCGAGCGTTATCTCGGCGAGGTCGTGCGCGTGCTGCGGCGCGACGCTCGCCAGCCGGCGCAGCAGCGCGTCCGGCCCGCCCGCGCGCAGCCGCACGCTCTCGCCGCGGTGGTAGTACACGCGCGTCCACTCGCCGCTCACCACCCACCCTGCGACACGACATTATTATGACGACATCGCGTGGTCACGTCACGTCAACACTGAATCGCGTTCTCCAAGTTCTCTACACGGTCGCTCCTCAGGCGGTGATAATCTAGTCGAGATAAAAAATGTAGTTATTTATCATTCGGACGAACGAAATTTGAGAAGTTTCTTTCGATGTTTCTTATGATATACGTAGGTACTATCGTATTCGAAACAGTGGTAGAAACAAAAATTACGTGCTTCAATACACGTGCTTTATCTACACGATCAAATGATTGTGAATTATAAATTGGGTACATTTCCGCCAATAACCAGACAAATCGGAAGACCTAGAATGATTGCCATGACAACATTTATATCGCATACTTTCATTCATTTGCGCGTCATTTCCGTTTCATCGAATTCCAAATCACATCGATACTATAGAAGTTTTCATTTCAAAACTTACCCAGGAGAGTGCTGGTCGGTAGAACAAGCACAATTTGCCGCGTACTCTCCTCGACTACCACAATGGTATCCGCGGATATTCCCAGTAAGCAGTCTAACAGTACACCGCCCGCGCCCTCGTCTTGAACTTGAACCTTTGAATTATGAACACTAGTTATATAACATTTCTAAAACTAAACGTCTTGGCTCCATTCAAGAATTAAGCAAATATCAATATGGCTTCAACCAATTAATGGCCTACAACTAATCGTGGGTTTCTCTTTAATTTTGTATCATTTGTGTTATTTATAAGCTTGTATGAATCTGCAATACATGGGTGTGTGAACTTTCAATATGATTAAAGAAACTGACTTTGTTAGCGTTTTTTTAATAGTCTTAACTCATAATTACCTAATTACTATTACGAGTCATACGAGACATAAATAAACAAGTATGTTACTGTAGAAAACTTACGTGAAAACATAACGCACCACCAACTAATACATCGTTAGTACAATTATCCAGTCTTGGGGTTACCGCAGTGCTGTTGGAATTGTTGCTGCTTTTCATCAACAACGATGAAAATATTGCTGAAATTAAAATTGGATTTTATTCGCATGATGATGATTTCTGTGTGATTTTTCAATTATTCTAATGCAGGGATTCGTAGTATGGTTTTATGAGCATTTAATTTTAAGTTATATTTAAGTTATTTATATTTAACTTACAGAATTTTTGTCCAGTCTCCACGGTTGTAGCAGTTACATAATTCTTAGCCAAGTCTTTCAGGTACTCTTGTCGCGTGCGCGTTGCCATTGTACTAAACTTTGGTGATTGGATAGCTGCATTTTCACCATTTATTACCTGTGCCGGACAAAATAGAAAATATAATTGGGAAAACGGCAAATTCATTACCCAACAACGAATGGGTACAGATTAAAATATTAACCGATTTAAGGATAGAAATGATAAATACATACATTCATAAAACACAAAGGAAAACAACATAATTTAATCATTTTAATAATTGGATATAAGAAAACCCATGAATAAATAAATAATTAAAATGAAAAAGTGTACATTTTAATAATTTCCGATTAATAATTTATTTGTTATTCCTTCTTAATTAATTGTTGAATTGTATGCAACTTACCTTACTTAAAAGTAATTCGGTGAATGCTGCACCTTTAGGATATACTGCATTTTCTTTAATAGGGGGTCCAAACAAAGGCACTTCTTTAGCACGACTCACAGCTATACTATAATGAGTATTATCCGTACAAGGATCTATCACCCTTACCACCACGAAAACATGTTGGAACTGAGATCGAATGTTGCGTGGCGTGAACGGTGCGGCACCGGGCTCTTGGAAGACAATTGTTACTATATCATTACCGATGTGCCGTTTCCTTAACAACTGCTGTCTATTATTCGGAGTGTAAGGCAGCATCGTTGAAACGTGAAACATTATTTCGCATCCCTGATACGTGGTATACACGGAGTAGAGTCCAGTTGAATCTGTCCTATTATCCAGTCCAGCCTTATATTTGTCGAATTCTTTTAACCTAACAGTCTGCCCTAGCGTTTGCAGAAACTCCACGAAAGCCGGACCGGCTTCTTGATTATTGTACATCTCCTCCTCCGTGGACTGCCCACTCTTGCAATACATTACACCTACTTTGTAGTGCCTCGTGACACATTGTTCATCGAGCCTTAACAACTGTTCTTCAGCGCCGTTATTGGCAACACCAAGCCTGGAATTTGTATGACGGTATAAAAAATAGCACACAAGCATTTTCAAGTTGAAAAATAACTGATATAATTTCACAACCACCCATGGACTGAAAAGATAGAAGCGGAAAAGCCTATGTATTTAATTGTCAAAAGTGCTGAAACATACGAAAACATTTCATATTAACTAGGCAGATAAGAACTGTATAAACCTGCATGAGGTGGGATTAATGTAGATCATAGAAAGACGAGGAAAATCTAACAGGTTAATAATAATGCCTTGATCATTGATTAAATCAACAGGCGGATTGATGAATGAAGATATTTTCACTCCAAGCACCACTTCATCTACAAAAAATAGTTTTAAATACCTTAAACAGCTCAGTTGCAATTCGGGCGCTATGTATTCCAGCACCTCTTTAGTATTGTACGTTGCGCTATTACTGGGTTTTACGGTAGGCAATGCGTCTTCCAGAACCGATCCTCTCAGGGTAAGTAACTCGGAGGTCCGGACGATCAGTCGATATTGCCATGCAAGCTGGGAGGAGGGCGCAGAAGCATCGCTGCCTCCACGTCTTAACTCTACTCGTTCTTTCTTTATGGAAATGGCCACTGGACCGAGGTTCTCGTCCATTCCGAACCAATTTTGGTGAGCTGCAGTAGCAAACATGTAAACAAGTATCAATAAATTTGAAGCTATAAACCTACACATAAAATGATTTATTCTAATTTGATTTTAAAATTAAGGTGGGCATAAAGCATGCCAATTTGTTGACAAATATTTGAACCAAATCCAAAATGAAAGGATTTGTCCCTTTTTTAAACATAACAAAATTATATTAGCGTCAACAGTATGTATGTACCTGAATCAATCAGAGTAATTTTCATTTGGTATATATGCAAAAAAAGTCTCCCGAGATGTATAAAAACTTTGTATAATACTTATGTGTTAAAATTATAGATTAACGAGACGACCTTGCTATGCAAAGTCATAATCATCATAATCAAAGCTCGGAGAAAATCAATTACTACAAGGTTATTTATCAATACATGACTTACGTTGGGTATAAAAATAATTTCTGTAATACAATGCCCCCGAATCTTGACTTTCGATGGGCAGTGGAGTTGCGGACTTGGCAAAGGGGCAACCTAGCCGCCAATGGGACAGGCCTCGTGGAAATTCTAACACTGCGAAGCCATACGCTGTGCGGGGTCGATGCCATCCTCCAGACTGTCCTGGGATCCCACCCCGAGCCGTACGAGAACATAAGGATACACAGCGTTCTTCTTCACCTTTGGACAAAAGATAGCATTACCGGAAATGCATCCACTGATTAATAAAATTAGGATTGACACACTACATTAAGGACAGGACATTGCCAAACAACATCAGACACACCAAAAGCATCACTGATGCATTTCTGGCTTTGAAAGAAGAGAAGAAAGAAAGCGAGTATTTCAGGTTTCAATTTGTTTTATGACTGAACTAACAAATTATGATCATAAATTATGATTTTTGCTAAATTATTTGTAGAAAAGATTAAATTAAGTATATAAAAAGAATTTACATATTCTTTGAAAGCACAAAAAATATTTTTACATAATGATAGAATATGCAAGTTTGTGGCCACCACGGAATTATTGACAATAAGTGAACAGGGCTGTAGCACAAACCTGCTTGTGACTCACTAAGCAGGAATGTTATAAAGGCAATCTCACACACAGATGAGACAAAAGAAAAGCTATTTGGTTTTAATGTAGGTAATTTAAAACATGTAATAATTCAGGCTATATTCCTCATATTCATTTTGATTCTGTTATTGATATTCAGCAACAGCAAAACCTAAAATTATTCTTATAATGATGACACATCAAACTCATTCATCAAACAAAGATAGAATGAAAGAATTAATGTAGAATACTTCATATCACAACCCACAACTCTGCTAGGCCAGTCTTCTCTTAATACCATCATAGTGTATGCTAATTATGCTGTTTATACATAATCACAGCTCAGTTCACTGTATTTACTCAATGAGCAAGAATTCTACTGCCATTCACTGTGAACGCATGACTGATTATGTTAAATCTAATTACTGGCCACATTCATGAGGCAAGTGGAAACAACCATATTAAAAAGAAAGTGGTGAAAGAAAACATTATTATAATTACTACCTCTTAACTTTATGCATGTATTTCTTGTTGTTGCTATAAATTTTAATATACTATTAGTATATACTGTTTATTTATTTAATAATATTATGCTAACAAATGTTTAACTTATATTAAAAACCAAATTAAAATCATTAAGCATGAAGTGAATAAGCACTTTTTTAAAGTTAATGCTTGACTACAATTCTCAACATGCTTAACACATTTGCTGTGGCGATCATCATTTTTTATGGAAAAAAATACGACATATATGACAATACTTGCTTCACAGTAAACATATTCAATGAGAATTACAATTACTTTTTTTTTAAATTGAAATGTTAAAAAAATTTAATGTGAAAAAAGCACAAATTGTAATTGTGACAGTTATTATTTAAACATAATTATTTATGTGTAACAGTTTAGTACATATAGATAAAAGATGTGATATCTAAAGAAAAACATAATACAATAGGAATTATAGAATGGTGCCAAGTGTGTCACCTTATTCCCACGGATGACACAAGTGATAATGATGTAAAAACTAAACATGCCCCTTGATACTACAGCTCATCTTCTGCTCAGTTATTTTGTACTATATATTACCCATATCAGTATTTATTAAGTCCACAACTTATAACCATATATTGCTCTTATTTTGTTTATGTAAATCTGTCAAGATGATATTGTTATGCAATGTTGTATTTCTTATGACATTAATAAATTATTATTGATTGTATTTATAACTACTTACCACCTAATTCATTCCTGAAAAAGGGACAGCTTTCAATTAACTCATTGGATCGGCCATCTCCTGTATCAGGTACAGAGTCTTCACCAGGGGGCAAACCCCTAGTGGCCAATAGAGATGCTGCAGATGCACCTGTTGTAGTATTCCGGCGTCTACTGAGTAAAGCACCACGAATTTCTGCTGCATAGCTCAAATTGGCCATAAGAGATTGACAGTCATAATGGGCAAATTGCTTTCTTTTACTTCCATCTGGTATTGATGGGATTGGACTGTCTTCAATTGTTTGTCGGGATATGACAGTTCCGGCTCCGCCCCACAGTTTATTTAGCTTCAGACGGGGTTTGGGGCTAATGCTAGCCCGAGGGGTTGGGCCGTCGGCGTGGTCCCCAGCCAGCACGTCCGGCAGGCGCTCGCCGGCTCGGCCCAGGCCCGACGGCTTGTCCGCTGCGCCACCATAATTGTGAACCATTGCAGGAATTCGTTCGCTACCTCCTCCGATCACGTCAATTGATCCGTGGCTTCCATATTCTCGGCGCAACCCATTGGTGGATGTGTGTTCGGCATATATTAAGTCAAGACTGGAATTGCTGCGGTACATAACATCTCTAGCTTCTTTCCTTCTGGGATGATCTGGAGCGTACATGGCATTATTTTGACTTTTACCTACCTACTTACCTATCGATGGGTGTAAAAAGTAGTAAAAATTACGTTAATTACAACCTCATTATTAAACTTGCGAATTTCACTGTGGAAATACTTGCAGTACTATCACTTGCACTTATTTTACATTATATTACAGTTAGCTGGATTAAAAATACGGTTTTAGTTGATATACTTGTCAAAGGCCATACACACTGACAAAAACAAAAGGGATTTTTTTAAGTTTCAAGATTATAAGACAACATGTTCATTAGCAATTTTAATCTACTTTGAAAAATCAATATAGGCACATACGCGAAAAAAATATTGCAAAAGCTGCAAACAATTCTAAAAATATTAGACAGGCGACAGGTAAGTTACTATAGACAAGATATTCTATGATACCACAGAGTCCACAGACAGATGAGACAGACAAGGATCAGATACAGATCTATGAAATCCATATTGAAGAAAAAAAAAAAGATCTATGATACAGATTAAACAACTTATTTTGGGAGATAAAAATAATTATAGATTCATAATATTTATTTACTATTTATTTATTCTCTATTTACCGATTATAGATTTATTTTCCCATCTGCATTATTGATTTTGATGTTGTTCATATTTCAAATTTATTAAAAAAACTAACCGAATAAAGTCAGTGACATAGTGTTTATATCCTCTTTGGTCAGTGATAGAAAAATGTTACCTATTAAAAATGATTAAACCTATGCTTATATAAGTAACACGGATAATATAAAAGCACAGGATCGACCGCGACTTCCATAACTGTCCCACTGCTGGGCACGGCACGGGTCTCCTCTCACAATGTGATGCGTATAGGCCATAGTCCACCAAGCTGGCTAAGTGGCCTTCATTGTACCCGCAATGAATAGAGGATTTGATATACCCCGGAATTAACATTTAGTTACGTTACGTTATCCCGTAAAAATACACAAAACCTATGGGATTTGTAACAAACGATAATCAAGTCAATATAGTATGATAATTACGTTAGATTCTAATTACTAGTAACAAAATAATAAGTTTATATACAAGTATCAAAAATTCCTTTTCTTAGACTATACAGTATACTTACTTGATATTGCCAGTGCCTCGCTATCTTTGTGCCCACGAATCGTTAGCCAAACTATAAGAATGTACTCTACCAATATCGATAAGAATGAATGCTAAGCAGGTGCATTAAGTATACTTAAATTTTTATTATCTTTCCTTTAATTAGACTATCAAAACATACTATTATAAGTTGAAAGTTTTTAAGTAGTACGTAAATAGGATTATAAACTAAGTAAATTAATCTTGGGTCTTCATTTTTCATCCCTTTCTCCACCTCCAGTGGATTGGTCTTTCGAAGGGGGTTTTGCATCCTGTAAGAAATATGGTAGGTAGCTTAGAATAATGACATATAGAAACGAAGTCCGCGCGGCTACTTTGACAACTTTAAATGTGAGTAGTTTATGTCACCAAACGCCGGCCAGCTCCGTAGTGTTCAATGACAATGCTTACCAGACACGTCTCGCGGAAAAAAAATAATTATGACGATTTGTGCGGTTAAATTTTGTCACAACACATTTGAAAAACAAAAGAAGTGTAATAACATCGCTTTTCACAGGTAATCTTTCAATATTTCATAATATCTTGATTATAATTAGGTTTAAATAAAAACGTTTTGTTTCAATACTCAGTGTTGCCCAATTGTGAAAATATATTTTCCCATTTTAAGTGACGAGTGATATAAGGCTTAGTCGTGGAGAAGTATATTGGAAGCCAACCAAAAATACACGAATATGTTCAAAACATTTTAATAATGAAGATAAGTACATTACACAGGGTGGATCGTGTAGATTGCGTGAAAATGCTGTCCCTGTTGAAGTTGTTAGATATCCATTAATATTTAAATTATTATTATTAGTTATTATTATTACATCATGCCTATTGTCAATGTTATTTTCATCTTAATTTTATTGTTGTTTTCACAGATACAATAGTTCACAGATATAATATGGTCCATAGTAAATCAACAAAGCCCATTGTTTTTTGTTTTTTCACAGAGTATATTTAATATTGGAACAAAACTTTTTTACTCAATGCTGTTATTAAAATATACTAAGTTCCTGTGTTCATGCTTATGATCATGATGCTCAGATACGTAAAAGATATGTAAAAAATAAAATAGTAAAAAAAAATATGTTAATATTTTCTTGTATTCGTTTCATATTTAAATAAACATTCTCGTAATATAACAATTTTACATAAACATACCCATACTTTACCACACATAGCTATTTATGTAGGTATTATTGCTAAAAACAAATTCTTATCAGCGGCCGAATCATTCCCCACTTTCGGGAAACTGCACTTCCCCTGGCAACCATCACACACGTATAAAAAAAAAAGAAAAAAGAAAATTAGTGCTTCACTTTTTAAAGAGCGCTTGTATGAAGACTGTCATTCTATATGTCATTATTCTAAGGTAGGTAGGTAATAAATGGAGAAGACGCATAAGTAATAGGTAATAATTGATAAACACAATATTATATTGAAAGGGCTTCATGCATTCGTGGGTTCATATTAAAACCAACTTCCCTATTCGTGCACCTCGTTGAACCCTGGATGCAGTGTGTGTTGGAGAGTCGGTTAACAAACGGATTCTCTATTTTCTTCTTACGCAACATAATACATTTTTCTAATTTGACAAAATACTTACCTACATGTGTTTTGTCAAATACACACGCACATACATACAGTACATGTACCTACGTATTTTTTTCTAATTCTACCACCGTTTTGGAATGCCTTTAATGTTATTAATATTTCATGGACGACGGAATTGGCGTGCCATTTGCCATCAGGTTTTAGACTTGTTTACTCGTTTGGCGCTTAATCGTAAGCCACAGATAAATAATTCCAGACATTTCAGTTACTCATCAATGACAGTTGGAAAATAAGTATCATCAAGTTTGTTTTTAATATTTTAAACATAAATACATAAACAATAGGTACTTACTAAATTTTGGGAGCAACTAAACCAACCAAAAATATTGTCACATGTATAATTCAGTTGAACGTACCGTCTTCATAGCCAGAGCCTTCTCAACCTCCGCGTCAATTTGCTGCGCCTCTTCCCGACTCACGAGTTGTGCACGCAGGCAGTCAATTGCCAACCTTACTATGTATTCTAGGTCCTCTGGTGGCGCTTGTATCCCGCAATCTATGTTGTTTTAAAGAAAATCGTTAAAATATTTGGAATTCACCAAAGCCGCAATTGAGATAAATGTCATAGATTAAGTTGGAGAAGACAATTTTTCTGAATGGCGATTTTTCAGAGACGTCTTATTGCTGTAGGTACTTAAAAGTGACTAGCCGGGACGTAGATTTCTATTAATTTTCGGTGATTATTCCCAGTGTAAGGATTTCTTATGGTACCTGAAAACCTGAAAGATACCTAAAGGTTCTGTCTTTTGATCGGCAACGCATTGATCATAGGTGATAACAGGCAGCGGTAACAACGTATCCTTAGGTGTCACGGCTGCGTGTTTTGCTGCTATTTTGCAAAGGACTTCATCTAGAGCTGTTAAAGTCAACCTCTCCTGCACGTGGTGCACTCTATTGAACTACTACTACAGAAGAGTCTACAACTTAGTTTAATCCCGATGATATACAATCATGTTTACATGGTTTTTATTAAATCTTTTCACTCCAGCGTCACTCCTAGAATCGACCGTGACAAAATGTATTAGGTAACTATACATGCTTTACTTGCAGTGTCGAATAGTCAGACCTAGTAATGTGGGTTTCTCCGGTTTCTTTTCGGTCGGAGTCGGAACGCATCGGCGATGTCGCTGTATTACTGATGTGTTTGGACGACAGTGACCATAACCTTTAAGCTGACTTATCTGCTCGCTCGATTAGTTTCTAAAAAGAAAATGCATTCTATTACCTATAGCTCATAAGAGTACATTGTAATTTACCAAATTATTACCTTTGATGTCCTCTACAATATTGAAGATCTCGATGTGACTCAGAGACTCGGCGGTAATCGGATGCTTCTCATCAATTAAAGAGTTTACGAGGGACGCCATTGTATCTTCGGTTTCTGCAATAAAATTAGCCACACATATTTCATAAATATCTGACGGACTATAAACGTTGATGGCTTTTGTGTAACGAGGCGGCCTAGAATATAAACTAAATATATATACTATGCCGGCAGACCACGGAGTCGTAAAAGGCGGTAGACTGTGCCCCTGGTGACAGGACTATAGCCTGACTAGCTAGCTACCATCCTCTTGTTTGAATCAGCCGTCAAACGACTTATTCTGTTCCAGCTAGAGTTCCTAGAGTTTTGCCTAGAGTTCGCCCGGGGTTATAGGTACTACCGCTCGCCACGGCACTTAGTAGGTACAATTTCTACTGTGTAATCATTATTTTATGGCTCATCTGCTTATCGGCTAGTTAATTAAAAATATGGAGAGAATATTGGAAACGGTCGTAAATGATTTAGGATTGAAGTTATACCCAAATCCTGAGTTTGTGTAGTGTGCAACAACGCCGCGAGAGCGGGCCCCAAGCGTTGATGGAGAGGTTCTTCGGCACCAGACACTTCCTTTAAAGCACCTTCTAGAGATTCCATAACCTTGTGCGTCTCGGCGTCAGCTCCTTCCATAGCTTCTACCTGTTCGTTGAGTAAACAGTTATTAAAAAGACCATTCTTCGTCAAATCAAGTTTTTTAAAATGGAATTAAGGTAGCAAATGAGCATGCAGCTTCACCCCCTTCGCACCCTTCCGCTGCCGCCCATGACATTGCGATAAAGTAATAATATAATTAATTTTAACACGCACACAATTAGAGGTGTGGATAGGGCTCCGAATCTAGTTTAAAGGTTTATTTTTAAATATGTCTATTAACCACTCTGTTCGCTTTGGGTAACCATGTTATAATACCCGCATCCGCAACAACATTGCTACTCATTTTTTCACTCGAGATCAAACGCAAACGGAAATTGACAAGACATTAACCATTATGGGAATCAATCCGTTGTGTCAATAGGTAAAAACCTACCCCAAATAATATTGTTCTCAAATTTCTTTCTTGTACAGACGTCGAGCAATAACTGTTTTCTTATACGTATAGAATAGTTTTACTCGGAGCTTATTGCAGATTCAAATCTCATGGTCCCGCTTTGAGTCTTGTTCTAGGACGGTCACAGTTGTCATGGGCGGCAGCGGAAGGTGGTGCTGCAGGCTCGTTTGCTATTTCAAATCTATTAAAAAATATCAGTGTGATTTACACAAAGTTTCGATTCACTCACGTGTTGTCTAATCAGTCGGTCGGCTAGCGCAGCGAGAGCGTCGAAGGCTCGGGTTTGTTTCTTATACAAGCTGGGGTCTCCGCCGTACTTCAACAACCATTTACGGACTAGAGTGTCGACCACTTCGAAACGGGACTTGGAGCTGCAAATAATTCGACCGTCGAGCTGTAACTAAGTAACTGTAAACGAGTACATAGTCAGTTACTAGGCTACAAGGTCGTCAATTTTTTTTAACTAACCCGGATATGACGTCAGGCAACTCCGCAGTGAGCTCCCTCAACAGTTGATCGGCGTCATCGCGCGTCACTCGCATCGCGTCTAAACAGTCGTACAAGAGTTTCATTATGTTTACGTCGTAAACTAGTTTCACGGTCGAGCCGAGCGGAGTTCTGTAAAAACAATTAAGCAGTAGACCAGTGTTGGAGAAGACCAGGAATTTTATACCTCTACTAAAAGCAAGAGCGAGGAGCAGGATCAACAGGAAGTAGTGATATGGGGTGTGGTAAGGAGTGGTGTGTTAAGGGATTCTTCCAAATGATTCTGGCCAGTGACCAACAAAACATTACTGGCCGACGAGCGAGCCATATTCGACAATAGACAGATGATTAATAAAATCCATGGAAGATGGCTATAGGTTGTTATTATCGACATTTGAATAAAATGATTTGGAAGACGAAGCACGAGTAATATACTCGTACATCCCTTCAAAATCCCATTAAAATAGTGGTATCACGGGGATGTCATATTCCTTTTATATTAAACACATACCATAATAATTCAAACCCTGAACACTCTAACTTCTAAAACTCCTGAATGTGTGTTTATTATTGTAGTATCGACGTAGTTAGTACAAGTACAGTAGGTAAACATTTGGTTCAGATAATTGGTAAATAATACAAAACGCAAATGAAAGGGTAATACATACATAGGGAAATATTTTCTTCGTGTTTGTCGGGCTGGTTGCGGCAACATGAATAAGTATATCTGAGACTGATAGGATTCTGGGGGAGTGGGCGGTGAAGGCATTACCATCTGCGACAGCGGTTTTAAGCGAAGGCTTTGAATTTCGTCTTGAAGGACCTGGACATTGATGAAAATGTTTTTTATAAATAGCCGACTAACGCCTAGTCGAGTCAAAAGTCGTCACGTCGGCCTTGATTATAATAACTTGCGTATAATGATTTGACGACCAAGAAGGACAAAATTTTGGCTATCTGACACTGCAACCGAAACACGTAATCAATAAATAAGTCAATTTTAGGAGGAGGGTCGTAGCTAAAAATACTAGCCATAGCTATGGAGTCGCTTACACTCTCCAAATAAAAAAGATGCGATTCTCGGAGTAGACATTCATGTGCACAGAACACTATTACTCTACATGTTGTTCTCGGGTCACAGTGATCTGAGCGTTATTAATTGTAAGGTTTTGTAATAAAACACCACAAACCTTTGAAGACAAAAAAAAATGAAGAAAAAGAAACCTTTTTATACCTTCATCTGTTGTAGTTGCTGTGCTCTTACAATTCGCAGACGCACAACATCTCTTTGATACTGTTCCGGTTCATATGCACCTGCCATTTTTGTCGGATCTTTTGGTGCCTTCAAACAATTTGGTATCAAATTATTTATCTACAATTTATTACACGTAATATCTTGAGAAAGTATAAGAAAATAGTATCATACCTTCTGCGGTAGAACATCGGCTTGTAGAGCTGCCGCTAGACGCAGCCTGTCAGAATACCTGTCCAAAACGCTGAGGTACTTTTTCTCCAATTCATTATGTCGGTCCTATAAAATAAATATCATTATATTTTTTAAATTATAAATTGCTAATAAAAAATTTAAGTAGGTATAGGTAAATACATAAATAGATACAAAACACTACGTTAAAAAGTGGTAAGATTCAAATAAAGAAAAAAACACCCAGGCTATATACACCAAGTTTCAATGTTACCTAAAATTACTCTTAGTAAATCATTACCCGCCACTCTCGAAGTTGGTTGAGCAGCTGCGGTACCGAGTGCTGCGCCGCAGCGTACTTGTGCCGGCGCGCCATCTGCCTCAACAAGTCGTCCAACGTCTTGTCCACGCGCCGCGGCCGGCCCAGCTTGCGGGTCAGCACGTCCCTCATCTGAGCGCGCAGCTCTTGAGCTCTCGCTTCCATTGCTTTTAGATCCACATTCATGCGGAAAAGGTGAGTGCGGTTTACTCTGAAATTCGGTTAAGGCCTGTTCTGATATGCGCGGTATGCTCTATCGCCGGCAGTCAGTAGCGGTAGCCGAGTAAGTAAAGCGGTATACTTAAGCTGGGTCCACACCACCAGCAACAGTTTGTAATTAAAATAATCACTTGTATTGCAATATTAGACGTACAATACTAGAAGTGTGGTCGGCGTTTATTATGCGAACCATCGTGACAATGTAACTGACCCGTCTCGAACACTCGATTGAAACTGCCGACCATGAAAATACTGCGTTTGGTCCGGCGAGGGTTCTCACTTTTTGAGGAGCAATCTTTAAGCTGTTGAATTACAATTCAGGTATTTTGTATATTGGATGCATTTAAATAAATAAAAGAACCTTATTTACTACTGCAAGGTAATTTAGTAACGCGGAAATAATAGTGAGAGAGTCCTCTATGAGTTGATCACAAATCAACTCATTTTTCTAATGATTAATTAAGTATGTGTGGCTCACTGTTGAATCAGTTGTGTATAATATTGAATTACCTCGCTTTTAACGTATGATTTTAAACTTAACTCATCGCGGATCGTATTCATTTTATTATGATACGGGTACTCAAGTACTTACGAGTACCTCACTCTTTTTAACCGACTTCAAAAAAGGAGGAGGTTCTATGTTCGTCTGTTTATTTTTTGTTTTTCTAAATTAAAGTGTTATTTATTGCACTTTAGTATCCAAGACTTAGTAATTATCGCTACCGTGAGTACCCACTTACGATAATAAGAGTGCAATGAAAATTCTTATCACGTACTTTTTGTTTCAAATTAGAATAATTATGATATCCTTACTTTTGCCTCTGTTTCTGTTGCTTAATCTCATCCTGTAATTCGAGCACCCGTCGGCGCAGCTTCTTCAACGTTTTCTCTGGAAAGATAACTGTCTGCGAGAGCCCTTGCGCGCCAGTACATCCGCGTACGGCGGACGCCCTCATTTGGTCATAACGTAATACTACCACTTGATCTACCTCGTTCATGCAACTTTGTTTCTCCATCTACACATATAATAATATCAGTATCCATATTGGTGTTATTTTTTGTTAATTGTTACCTACATACTTAGCATTAGGATTTCCTGTGTTTCGGGTGGCAAAGACAACACAGTTAAGACATCCCAAATACCGACGGCCCAAGAAAAAATATTTATCGGCTATATGCATCAATGGCTATATGATATAGAATTGAATCAGCTACCAAATTGGGTGACTAAATAGCTGCAATAATTAACTGTATAATTCATTATGTACCTACATACTTCTATTCATAATAAGAAATTATATAGTTTGCCAAACTTAATAAAATTAGTGAAAACGCCCTGACAATTACAATGTAACGTGAAATGGAAAATAAATAACTGAGTTACAAGTAATTAAAAATTATATTTACACTACTTATTATACATTTTTACTGCAAATTACGTTTTACCATAAACTCCCGCAGTTCATTCTTTCTTTGTTCCAGTTGGATAGAAAATTTGCGTTTCACTTTATTATGTGCATCTATATCCTTACGTAATAGATCAACAAGACGATCCTTTTCTATCATTTCTTGTTCATGCTTGTGCCTGTGTACAAATGATGTCTCGTAATATTAGGTTAAGAATATCGATAACGTTTAATCTTTTCTATTCCTTACATACCTAGTATTCCTGAGATCGTAAGTCTTGTTATAAATTTCAACATCACAGCCCTCTGGACATATATTTGGATCCAAACGTATGGGTCCAATGTCACGACTGTCGAGACTGCCTTCATCTTCTTCCTCGCTGCTTGAAGATGAAGACTCAGATTCTGAGGACTCTAGTAAAATCGAAATTCTTATTTACAACAGCTATTCTCTTTACAAGAGCTACCAAATACTTGTGGTTTATTAAAGCTAAATAAAAGACTGCTTCAAAAGCTTTATAAACTTTTAAGATATTTTTATATTTATTGTTAGATTTTTATGTTAGCCAAAAGACTTGTCAGTAATATAAATTATACAGTAGGGACTGAACTGAATAAGCGATATTATTTTTTATACCATCTTCGTCTCGGTCACGAGGTGGGCGATACTTCTTCTTGAATATTCTCCGCAGAAAGTCGGCAAACTTGTTGTCTTGCACAAGTTTCTTGAACTGCCTCTGCAGCTCTTGACATGCTACATCTAATTCCTCTTTCTCGTTTTGGTGTTCAACAATTCTATGTTCACAGTCTACAATCTGTTCTTGTACTCCACGAACCTGACGATAATGACATACTGGTCAATTTAAGTACTCCACTTTGTGTTGTAATAATACTAATTATAATTTGAGCATGGTTCTCCCCAGTGGTAGTCATTACGTATTATACATTTTCATTGGCTCAGGGGCATTTTTAGTGAGGAAACCTGCAACCAACTACACAGTTGGCTTAGTCAAATCATACCTGCATTAATTTAGCATACACTCTCTCCGCAAGCCGATCTTCATGAGCTTCAAAACGATTCAACACATTCATTTCTCTGTGCAGCTGATACAGATGTAATTCCAGTAACTGATTTTTTTCCTATAAAAATGTAACTATGAAAGTATATGAAAAATGTAATTTTGTATGGAAGTGATAGGTCTCTTGACATTCTTCTTGTTACATTTGGAAACACAAAAAGTGACAATATTTACTTGAAAAAAGGTACATAAAATTAAAATAATTTTAGGTTCGTTACCTGTCAAGATCATTGTCTTACCTGAACCCGTATGCGTTCTCGTTGTAGCTGCCTCAAACGGGCATCAAACTTTTGTACTGAAATCTCTGCATCGGCAAGCAGCATGTCTTGTTCATATAAATGTCTGAAGAATAAATTGTAAGATTGTAATCTCATCGCTATGAATAGTTTTTTTGACAAATCAAATAATTGTTTTCATTAACATTTCAACCGGTTAATCGTTCAGAAGTAAAATCTTATTTAGTATCACCACACACCAATAATTACTTAAATTATTTATGTATTTTAAAGAGTACCTTTCAATTCTACGTTCTCTGATTTCAATCTCAATGGCTGATGACTCATGGTCTTGTTTAGGTTTCAGGATATCCCAAGAAGCTGCTAGCGGACGGCTTTCTGTCAAGTAAATTTCTATATGAATGTTTACTCATTTAAACTCTATTCACAATCATTATACTTATTAATGAAAGTTTTTGTTTCTTCTGCTACCGTTTCGGAAAAGTGCTTATTCTTGAGGAATAGAAATGGCGAAATAAATTCCTCAGCATATTCTAAAGTAATAGACAACAAATACAGAAAAGCATGCAGTGTACGCGGAACTGGAGGCGGCGATATTATTGCCAATTACCCTTCGAGTAATAATTGAACTGTCAAAAAATTATTAACGCACCTGTAATTGGTACAAAACGAGCGACTCGCGGCTGCATAACTCGTGGCTGTGGTAATGCGGTAGACTTTCGACGTTCTGGTTTCTTGGCCAATGTTTGTCTCGGTACAGTGTGCTGTGGCTTTATCTAAAAAATAATCCATCGTACAACTATGTATTCTTCAAAAACACTATTATTATTACTACAAAGCTTTTGCACATAATATGCAATAAAAATGGACAAAAAAGAAATTTAATAAGATATAAACAATAGGTGGTCTTATTGCTAAGAATGGTCTCTTGCAGAACATCGAGGCGAAGGTGAAGAATTAAGAACAAATGAATTATTGTACCTAAATGATCTCGTATTGTTGTTAAATTTGGTAGGATATTATCAACGTTTACTTTTCACAAATGTCATTCAGTACCTCAAGGTTCTTCTCTGGAAATTCAAGATCATCATCAATATGTGGTATAGGCGGTGGATGTTTGGCCATCTTTTGCGGTATTTCTACGCGAATTTCTGTCAATCTTTCACCAATACGCTTCATTTGAGCCACTAACTCAACCTTGTATTCGCGCAATTTCAGGACTTTTTCGTTAAACGCATGTTTGTTATCGTAGATCTATGGAATGTGAATAGTAACAATTATTATTTACTCAGGTATACATTTAACTACTAAAATATACCCTTTATCCATAATTTCTTAACACGACGTTAATTTCTTGCATTAAAATTGCGTCACCCAGACTTGTGCCCCATAATAGATCATTAATGGGTTGAAGCCGGGTATCAATGACTCGTACCTCTTTTCTAGTTAGGCACACACGTAGTTGCGTATTGTGTCCAGGTGGTGCCACGTAATCCGGTTGTGTTTTGAGCAATCGATTGCCTATGGTATCCTCCGCTTGTTTCAACGCTTCCGCAGCACCGGGGGGCAATGCATTGGGGTCTGGTTTTCGTGAGAGATGCTCTTGCCACTATCAAACAATATTACAAAGGTGATATTATTCTTCTTCTTCCACAAACTTCTTTGTTTCCAAAATAAAAGCGTGTTAAAAAGATATTGATGATATTTCGATTGAGAAGCGCTCATAGCGTTGCTTGCGTGTTACGTCGATCCTAAATGATCGATTGATTTGAGCAACAGCGAGCGCGGTCGCTAGACTCCTAGTGGCAAAATTTTCTTAACTGTTTCCGTGATTCGCGCTGCACGCTAAGTCGTCGGTCCCGATTGTTATCATTAGATCGTCATGCCACGTCGGATGCTTTCGGGTGACATAAAACTTCCGATACCACTACCCCTTCCACCAACCCGTGCTCAGTAGTGGGCCATTAATGGGTTGAAGCCATTGATGGATATTAGACTTTCAGTTATTTTTGCAAGTAGCCACAAATTCTCGCCTCTTGGTTTGACTGGTAGAGAATACCCACTACCGCGGCATTATGTCCACCCTTATTGCAAAAACTCTGTTCTCAGATTTTTATGCAGAATAACATTTCTAGCACATAATTTTTCATACCTCTATAAATTGTAGGTGATGTCTGTTTAATCGCTGATGGTAGTTCCGAAGCGCTTTTTTCAATGGATGTGGAGGATGTGGTGGCAATCCAAGTAAGAAAGACGCAACACGTGGTGGACCAAATGAGGTCTTTTTAGCTGCTGCTCTTCTAGCCGCTGCTTCTGTCCGCCTATAATTTTAAATGCGCTAAAACTTTTTGTCTTTTGAAATCTTGAAGAAAAAGAATATACTAGTTGTAGTTGATATAATTCGCGCCAAACTTTATGGCGTCTCTCAACAAACTCGTGCCTAAGAAAAAATGAAGATGCAAATAACCGTTAGCACGTCTTCTCCCCGCTTGCTTGTTCCGACAATAGCAGACGACAGCACACTGCTCGTAGTTGATTAAACTTTGGGATGAGTTATGTTTTAAAACGTTTATGCAGTATGCACAAACAATGTGATAAATCGTTCTTTCATTAGTAATATTAAAGAGTTTCGTACTCACTTCAATTCTGCATCCACTAATTCCAACAAATTAACATTTCTAAGCAGCATGTAAAATTTTCAACAAGTTAAAAAACAAATACCTACTTACATATCGGTCATCATAATATTACGGAGATTTGCATTTGCATGACACAATACGAGTTACCTTCCACGCAAGGCGGCTTCGGCCATTTTCTGGTAAACCTCTTGTAACTGATTTTCAAAATCTTTAGACAGATTTTTTTGTCTAAAAGGTCTTATCATCACCTCTGGATCCCTATTGAAAAAAAAATACTCGAGAGTTAAGTTTGGTAACAAAAAATGCTTGACTCTAAAAATTAGTACCTATCTATTATTTTTATTTTCATTATTACTTATTTTAATGGCACATGTTATTCTGAATACATTTGTCACTAATTGTCCCTTGGGACTACTGGAAAAAATTGCGTCAGCTGAACCACCAGGCAACATCATAAGTCAAGCGGGATTGGGTATTTTTGTCTTCATCTTGAAATATCAAAAAGTCCCTCTAAAGCCTCCAATGATTTCCGCTCAAAGTAGTAATTTCAAGACGATAAGACGATAATAAGGGGTTTAGAAGAAAACAGAAGAAGAGGGTAAAAAATGGTTCAAACTAAAAAAGTACCGCTTATACCTTATAGCCCTTAAAGTAAAAGGAAACACGTCCAATTGTATGATATTCCTGGAGTGCATTTTGTGAAAAGCCAGGTCCGATGCTTCCAGCTGGTGCGCTAGTTTTCTCCTAGTTAAAGCCTTGGCATCATCTAACTCTTTCTCTTGTACTTCTAATGGCCGAGGGTCGAGAGTAACGTCAATTTGTTGTGATACCGGTAGTGTTCTATTCCTGTAAAGAGTATCATGGTGTATTAAAAAATAATTTCACAAGAAATAAAATAGTATTTTTCAATATTGCAAACCGGAAAAATAATAGGAGAAAATTGTTGTGTAAGGGTTAAATAGAAGGAAAGTTTCTCTATGAATCCAAAACGATCGGAGAGTGGAAACTTTATTAAATAAATGTAACATTGTCAAGTTTTGTACATGAAACTTGTTCGTACAATTTTCGAAATTATTTTAGTAATCTGTCAATGAATTATCCTAAAGATTTAAGCTTAATATACCGAATAGTATTTGCGATAATTGTTATAAGTTAGGAAATAAATACGATAAGTAAAAAAAATTAAGCATTAACTAATTCTATCCCACATAAACAAGACATGAAGTAACATAACAAATAGTAGGAAAAAACATTTCAATAATAATATTTTCAAAATTTATTGACTTACGCTTTGATAAGTTTGCTATATTCGGCGGTAAGTTCAGCCAGTTGATCACGAACTCTTTTTTTATGTGCGTTTGCTATTGCCATCATTTTATCATATTCCTCTTTTTGTTTCAGTTCCTCATGAGACATTAGCTCCCCGTCCAGAGTGCTTGGTTCTCTTAATTTTTCCACTTTCTACAATAAACATTTTTATTAGTATTTAAAGTTTAAACACTGTATATTGACACCACGTAATAAGTACCTGGTTTGGTACAATTGAAAGTATGGCTTTTATTGCTCATAATATTATAATGATCACAATGGCTTACCGGCAATTCCATGCGCGACGGTATAAGAGGCTTTGATATCAGTGGTTCCGTAAAATTGATAACGTATGAGAAAATATTGCCATCGGCACCACTGGTGTATAGTCGTCTGTAAATGATTTAATCCGTTAAGTGTTATATTGCTTGGTAGTTACATAATTAAGTTGCTTAAAAAACATCTAAACTTACGTTCCATCGGAACTGAGTTCGATACAGGTGATGGCACCAGTGTAGCGGTCGTGCATTGGTAGATAATAGTTATCTAGGAAATCCAACCGCGGGGTGGGCTGGTTCTGTATTTAGAAATTTACTTAATTCAATTTACTAGTAGAAAGTGACTCTGTTTATTATAAATAATACACAGATACTAATATACTAAACAGTTACTGTTTGCAAGAATCCTTACCTACCTATTTTGAAGATAAGTTTCTAGGGAGGTTGGTATAAGATCCATAAGAGATTGCGTGTAATTTTATTTAATTTCTAGTATATTACTTAGCACTCTCACCTCCTCTTTAGCTAGACGTCGTCCTTTCAGTTTCTTAAGAAGCTTTTGCTGTGCTTGCATCCAAACTATGTAGTGTTTTTCCGGAGTGTCTTCCTCCTCTGTCGGCATACGAACTACGCGAATATAACCCGTATCAGTACCGATGATTAAGTAACTACCGTCACAGCTGGAAACAGACAAAACCATTAACATTTATTAATTTGATCTTAACCGTTATCTATTTATGGTTACACATCAAAATCGATGACCATATTCGAGGCTTTTATCTACCATGCTTGCCAGTGTGGTTAAGCAGGGTTCGAATATTATTATCAGCTACTTACTGCCCAGGATTCCCTACAATGTTGTCGTTTACAAAGCTAGGATATGCAAAAATATTCGTAAGTAGGTTTTGGATAATTGAAAGTGCACGCAGAGTTCGAATACAGCTCCTCTGAGCAGAATACCACAGGGCTAACTCTGCGGTTGATTTGCTATTGATTTGGGCTATCTGAACGGTCTATCTTACTTAATATTAAAACAAAAAGGATATTAAAAATACAAACACACATAAATTTCAGTGTAGTGATATCATCGCACCATGCGCCAGGAAATGGTCCATACTTGAAGATCTTATTTTGGCCTGGCTTCACAAGCAGAATAGCTCCCGTGCCGCGTTGAACTACCCAAACGCCTTCTTCGCAATACTCCGCCCATGATATTGTTGTACCCAGCATGCTGTCGCTTTCCACTATATTCAGTTAAGACAATATTTAATGAAAATGTGTCTAGTGATAAGGTTGTTTACATAAACTACCTTTTTTTTCTAGAATTATATCAAATGGTTCTGTTTTAGTAACTTTACGTAAAATAAATAGTTGTACTTAGTTGTATTTCTCCGAGATATTCCTCATCTTCTTCATCGTCCTTTTCTTTTTCGGCTTCTTCTTTGGCCTTCAAAGCTTCCTCATCTATGCTAGCTAATTCTTCCTCAGTTGGAAAGGGACGATTGCGCATACTACAAATATCATCATTATATCGTTAGTTGTATTATGTCCAAGCACCTTATTGTATTTAAAGTTATAGTTATACAATTATAACTGATTATATTAAAGGAGTTTTAAAATAATCACTTTGCGTGAAGTTTATTGCGATTTTGTTAGAGGCTAATGTTATAATGTTCCGAAAATATTTGTTAATGAGCATCGAAAACGAAATCGTTATACTTACTAATGTTTCTTTACAAGTGTTTCCTTAAAAGAAACAAAATCTAACTTGAATGTCGTAATTTCAGTATATGCTCTTATAGGAACATCTGGCAAAACTGCTTCCATTAAAAATCCAACTTGCCCGCAAAGCAGCAAAACACGTTCCTAGAAATTGGCAGGTTCATATTAATAGCTAAATCTTGTTCGTAGGTAAGTTTTATACACTGCCTACTTTCGGTAAGTTAGGATACATAATTGTTTATCTCGTCTTAGGTAAGGCTTTTCAGAAATATAATTGATTTGAAAATTTTATTATACGTTTATGATAAGTAACCTACTAAAAACTTGAAAGCTTGAAGAAGCTTTCTTATGAATACTTTGTAATGTGCCTCATCGAAAACCCAAATTGTCGGGTCTACCTCCACTACATTGTCCCATGATAATGTTATTCCAGTCTGTAATCTAATTCCGGTTAATAATGAAACTACATACCTCTCCCGGTTTCCAAGTCATGTAGGAAATATTGTTCGGCGTTTCAATAAATCCTAGTCTTTGCAAGCTGAAGGGGGTGCCGAGGATCAGTCGATACATAAATATTGTCGTGTCTTCCCCGCAAGTTACCAGTAGTGTGCGTTGCTCGTTGATCGTTATTTGAGTTAATGACTTTGAGTGGGGCTTGAGCAACTAGTGATACAAAATATTCTAGATTAAAAAGTTTCTAGTTGTAGTGGGTAAGAAATTTCTTCTAGAAGGTTTGTATGAGCTTATCTATATTAATACGTGAAGCAAAAACTTTGTATAATTTTGTATACTGTTTTATTACCATAGAATAACTAACTGTAGTGTGTGTAATCTTATATTTAACAATTTAATGTATTTTTTTTTCATTATTTTTAAAAAATATTAGCATTTTGCACTCCTTCTCTACATAAATTATATGTGTGCCAAATTTCATACTCCTCCGTTCGCGCAATTTTCGTTAATAGGGATACAAAGTTTTTGCTTCACGTATGTATTAATATAATATACATAGATAATAGTTTCACTTACCGATATCAAATCCATGACATCAGCATTGACGGAATCATCGCTGTGGATGGTAAGGGCGGAATGAACACGAACTTCCATGATAGTCGTTTGAGCTTCAATACGCTCTGGATGTAGCAAAAGGGTGCGCATAATTCCATCAGCAAAACCCACTATTATGATACGAGATGTTTCATCAACCTGCAATTAGAAGACGTGTTTTGCCAGAACACTATACGAGTACTTTATGACTTGCAGTAAAAGTGATACGACGCCAAGATCAAGTTGTAGGTTAATTCACAATTATATCACCTACAACTTGATATTGTAGTGTTGTGGTAGATCAAGTAGTAAGATGTACGGAAGCTGTCAGTGGGACAGGATTATACCACAGTATACCTACTGCCACCCACCCCACTGCCACCTTCCCCAGAGAACCACCATTTTGTCTAAGTATCTGCTATGATGTAGGCGACTATTGTTATTGTTAATAATGTCAGCTATTATTATTGTTAATAAGTTGTTAAGATGAAACATGCATCAGTTCTTGAGACGGTTTTTAACAGTTTTGACAAAAATTCGAACAAACATTGTTATGGGTGCTATGGCATTAATAAAGTCCTCCAATCCAATAATAGTCTTCCACGTACAGCCAGCGATAAGTAATATTTTTGTTATACGTAAGGATATAGATAGATCTGAAACTTACATCGATAGGCGGGTAAAGCATGCAAGTGACGGCAGCTTGAAATTGATATCTAGCAAGCAGTGTATGAGTCTCGGTGTTGTAAGCTTGTAGAGCGCCGTCTTCCCCGGCTGTGATCAAAATTGGATGAGTTCGAAGTACCGTCATGGCAACCACGCTGCCTGCGTGGCAGGTGAATACCTTACGATGATTGCACTCTATTTTGTCAATCTCTAACTCTACAGTCCAAATTCCTCCATTCCCATCCTTGAAAGAAATAAGAAAATTAGTAAAAGTATATGGTTTCGAATGTTAAACCTTAAAGGTATGATACACGCCATCGCATGTAAATATCTCTGATCTTTGAGGTATGAGTTAAGGTAAGAAACATTTGCTTACTTGAGCGTACCAATACATATCCTTTTGATGTTTTAGGGTCATAATTTGACAACCGGGAACCTGTAACAACAAAATATATGATTTACGGATTAGTTTTCTGCTTCTGGGTCTAGTAATGAACGATGGAATTCTATCCAAATTTGGGAATGTCTAACAAAAAAAGCAAAACTTTCACGAGATAGTAAGCGTGGCTTCTGCAAACCGCACGAGGCATTACGGACACGTCGTGGCTAAGAAGGATGAGGTATGAATGAGGCATGTTAATTGGTTGCTAATCGATTAGGAGCATCATCATCTTCCTGCCCATTGCTGCACAGCAAACCCTTGAAACTCGGACGTAGTCCAGTAATAATTCTATATAAAGTTTGTTCATTAGAACGGTATTGTCAACTTCATTGGTAAAGTAATATCAAAGTAGAATCAACACATTGCAGGTCACTACAGAAATATAAATACAAACACAAGTTTCAGCGACTGGGTTCAGTTCCACGTAGGGGTCGTCCTCGGGAGGATCGGCCTGTTCCACCGTGTCCCAGTACCAAGCGCGGACACAGCCGTCCCGAGCTATCGTTGTCACCTCATCGCCCGCTGGACTGAGCATAAATTGAATCTGAAATCAAATACACGAATACCCACAACATACATACAAGTACAGCCACACTGCCCACTATAGGGCAGGGGCCTTTTCTCATGACTGAGGAATCCTAGAGAAGTGTTCCTCATACTATTAGGCGCACCTATGAAATCAGGCAATTTTAGTGGTAGGTACACCATCAATGAAAATTTTATTTTATTTATTGTTCTTTTTACTAAGTACCTATCAATTTAGTACAAAGAATGGAAGGCGTAAATTGAGAAATATGAGATGTTTACCTCCGACGAACTGACTTACAGCCTCCGCTTGCCGCGGAATTTACCGCGGAGGTTTCTTGAGTTATTTAAAAATTTTACAAAAGAAAACTCACAACAGGAGCTTTATGGCACGTTTTTCTTCCACGTTGAGTTACTTCCAGTTTAACGAGACCAGCTTCCCATACTAATACATTGCCCCACTCACATCCGGAGAGTACCTAGAACGTTATGTTAGACGAACGTACATAAGCAAATTTTGTTCAGATAAGAATTATAATCACTATTACTATAAATCAGAAATCTGCAAAATGTAATCAAGATTTCAGACTACAATTTTATTTGATGCATTTAAAAAATATAATCATGATTACGGATTAAGAGTACATCTGGAGGCACGGATATTTTCCCCACCAAGAACGCTCTAGATACCTTTTCTCAAAAGGCGCTCGCGGGGGAATTTCCGGGCTTCCAGATGTAATTGCAATCTGTAATCATGATAAGATTTTGCCCATTTCTGCTATTAATGACCAGAGTATGGATTTTGAGATTCAGTCTCAGATTTCTAAAGTAGGTTCGTTACGTAGGTAAGCGTAATGACAAATATGAATAGAATGGTCTAAATATAAATTATTATATTAGTAGCCGTTCATTGCAGGACAACACCATTTCCTCCTCTTTGAAGACACCGACTTCTTAAATAATCTTCCGAATGACAAAGCGCCACGAATTTTTGGCAGAATTTTTGGCGAATTTTTAGTCAGACAAAATAATTATAACTGCCGACCTCACGAACTTGCTATTTGCTTAGCGGCCGTTTTCAATAATGCATTCACAATCCCTAGACTGCTATGCTTTAGCATATAGGTAAAGTACCCAATAACAAGTACCTAACTTGTTGAATGATGTTGAGGAATGTTGAAATTTTGACAGTTGTTAGGCAATTGACTTAAGGATAGATAGAATATTAAGAGCAACTATCTTAATCAATAAAATGTACGATGATGTTAGATACAAGCCCGCTGGGCTATGAGTATGTACTTACTTAATGTATGACACTTATAGCTATATTTTAGACTATAATTCTTATTCATTAGTATGTATGTTGTTCAAACCTTTTCATCTGGCATCGGGTAGACTCCTAATACGTCGCAAATTTCTGTCTTACCAAATCGTCCAAGTTCACCTTTTAGTTTCAGACCAGTAAAGGTATTTGCCATTTTCCAAAATTTTATATGAGCAGCTCCTTAAAATTTGATTATTCATTAGGAATACAATAGAAATACAATTTGTTGGAACTTTATCCTAGTTTATTTTATAGGAGGTCTTACCGGCAGTGGTCAGTTGACCTGGACAGTAAGGTGAGAACATAACAGTGTTCACATCAAAGGTAAAGGCACTTGTACGTAGAAGAATTCTGTGTCGTTTCCAATTCCATATCGTCAAATTGTAATCGGGTTCTTTACCCACTGATGCTAGGAGTTCTCCATCCGGGCTGTGATAATAATTATAGTAATATAATTACGAGTTACTTCATGCAAGTAACTCGTTAAGATATGAAAAAGATCAAGAGATTACGAAAATGTATCTTTTCTTGGACTTATTTTACGGCTATAGTACCTAAAATCCAATATTGAATAGGCATTTGTTGTTCCATCTCGAAGAACTGCATCGATTTCCATTTGCGGCCAAGTGTACAACAATATCACAGGGTCCCGCCAACCTTCCTTTCCCTCTGCGATCGCTATCCGATAGTTTGGATCTTTTCTGTAAGACTAAAAAATAAATGTTGTTATTTACAAATCTTTTTTAATTTCGTGAAAAAACTGGCAGTACGAACAAAACAGATAATTACGACTGAAAAACAAAACCGCCTCGCCGCGAAGTAGGTAGGTACTCGTAGGAAATTATTAAAGAACTCTGTATTCTTCTCTTTACTACTCACTGAACTTTGTAAGAAATTCAAAATAGTTTATCTGAATGATGAAATTAATAGAAATCCTTTCTTAATACGCATTATAGATAAACTGAACACCTGAACACGTAAATTTACCTAACAAGTTACTTAATATACGAAGTATAATGTTAAAAAATACATTTACAGTAATATTCCCAATAGAACCACCCGTTGTGCTCCTTCGGAACCACATCTGCTTAGTATTGACGTCCATGAAAGTGATAATGCTTCCAGCCGCCCAGCAAACGACCGAATCATCGCAAGCGCATAGGTTGAAGTATTTGTGACAGTTGTATCCATAGGAATATCTTATTGGAGGTATAAGGAAATTATATTGAAGAACAAACTTTCAGTCTTACGTTTATTTTTTTTATTAATGGGCGTGTTCTTATTGGAAGTGGAATTGAATCAATGCTAACTTGTTAGTGGTCTTCCGATCTGTGCAGCATACTAAATTGTAGCTTCAAAAGCATTAAAAATAAACTTAGCTAACAGAGAAATACCCAAACGTGAGGATAAAAGGATACTCAAACTCGAATAAGTCGAGAGGTAATGTCGAGTCCAAAGTATTTACAGCACCAGAAATAAAGTCATCTGGATCGTATTCAGTGAGGACGGATTCTTCTTCAACCTGCTCCTCATCTACTTCTTCGGGCGCAGCTTCCTCTGGTGCAGCTTCTTCCTCTTCTTCTCCTTCACCTATAGTAATGTAAAAAAGCTAAAAACCTTTTTTGGCAATATTGGTGACGACATTAATGATCTAGAAGCCCTGTTGGAGATCGTGGTGCCCAACGAGGGGTGACGAGTTACATTTCCCATCTATTTTCTTTTTATGTATGCTTCCCGCAACAGATGCAATTCTAGTGAAATCTTGTGGCAATGGTTTGTTACTTGTTACGTTAATTTTTTTAAAATGTGTACCTACTTACTTCTTAAATGAAGTTCTGGAAGGATGAAGAGAAGAATTAAGGAATTTATCCTTAAAATCAACTTAATTATACCACAGCCTAAAAATAACCGAATAACAAATACTAAGCTGTAAAGGAAGGAAAATGGCTACTCTACATCACGACCTATTTCGCTGCTCTACATACATAATAATAATAGGCACCGAAGTGGTAAGAAGATTAAGTACATACAGTTAATCAATTTAGACATCTAGACTTAAAAAATAAATATAATTAATACAGTATTTTTTACCTTCTTCTGCAGGCGCGGCTTCTTCGTCAGCCATTATTCTTCAAAACTGACTATGCGTGCAATTAATTCTCGGCAAAGTTCGATAACATTCACCAATTCTTCTCGTGATCGACCAAACGACATAACTTATTGTTGCTTAGTTACGGTAGGTACCTACCTAATTTCGTACACAGTTAAATAAGGTACAATCTATTTTTAAAATTCCCGCCTTTTTAATTACTGTTTTAATAATAATTAACAATATCTGATTATGATAAAAAGTAAACTTTCTTTCTTTATGAGAATTGATCAGCCTCTTTTTAAATAAAATATCTGAAACAAATTATTAAAGGTAGATATCTTAGAATATTTACACTAAAGAAAAAAAGTCCGCGCGGCCATTTTGAAGCACCTTAATTGGAGCCTGAAATGGCTCCAAACACCGGGCAGCTCCGTAGTGTGCAATGTCAACGCACGCCGAACGTGTCTCGCGAAAAAAAGAATTATGACGATTTGTGCAGTTAAATTGTGTAAAAAAATGGTTGCCTGTAAAGTCGGTTTTACGGGCGAAGATTTTACGTGACAACGTCTTTTTCTCGGTAGAATATTTATTGATATGAATATAATTAAATTGCGCAATAGGAACAAGGAATTGAATGAAAATAAGAATTGCACAAATTTTAACTATAGAAATATCTTAGAATAATGACATATAGAAACGAAGTCCGCGCGGCTACTTTGACAACTATAAATGTGAGTAGTTTATGTCACCAAACGCCGGCCAGCTCCGTAGTCATCAATGACAATGCACGGCAAGCGCGTCTCGCGGAAAAAAAATAATTATGACGATTTGTGCGGTTAAATTTTGTCACAACACATTTGAAAAACAAAAGAAGTGTAATAACATCACTTTTCACAGGTAATCTTTCAATATTTCATAATATCTTGTATATAATTAGGTTTAAATAAAAACGTTTTGTTTCAATACTCAGTGTTGCCCAATTGTGAAAATAAATTTTCCCATTTTAAGTGACGAGTGATATAAGGCTTAGTCGTGGTGAAGTATATTGGAAGCCAACCAAAAAAACACGAATATGTTCAAAACATTTTAATAATGAAGATAAGTACCTTACGTTAACGTAACATTAACCTAACGTTAAGTTAAGGTATAATTATTGAAGTTGTAATTCATTATTATTTTAATTAATATTATTAGTTATTATTATTATTATATCATGCCTATTGTCAATGTCATTTTCATCTTAATTTTATTGTTGTTTTCACAGATATAATATGATCCCGTATAGAGTAGTAAATCAACAAAGCCCATTGTTTTTTGTTTTTTCACAGAGTATATTTAATATTGGAACAAAACTTTTTTACTCAATGCTGTTATTAAAATATACTAAGTTCCTGTGTTCATGCTTATGTTCAGATACGTAAAAGATATGTAAAAAAATAAATAGTAAAAAAAATGATGTTAATATTTTCTTGTATTCGTTTTATATTTAAATAAAAATTCTCGTAATATAACAATTTTACATAACCATACCTATACTTTACCACACATAGCTATTTATGTAGGTATTATTGCTAAAAACAAATTCTTATCAGCGGCCGAATCATTCCCCACTTTCGGGAAACTGCACTTCCCTGGCAACCATTAAACATGTATAAAAAAAAAGAAAAAAGAAAATTAGTGCTTCACTTTTTAAAGAGCGCTTGTATGAAGACTGTCATTCTATATGTCATTATTCTAAGAGAAATATATTTTGTTTACTAAAACATTGTACATGTAAACTTAAACTTAACGCGCCGATTCAATGCGCCTAATTCTCTAGTGCTGCGCGCGCGACAGACCGATCATAGTTGAGTGGGAGAGAGACGCAAGGCATTCGGCGGGCCTCTCTCTCGTTCGGTGACTCATCGTAACGTTACCGAGCGTTACTATTTTTCATAAGTGACTCCCAGCTAACCTAATTTAAGACGTTGTCACGTCAAAACAAAATAAGTGTAATTACATCACACGTAAGCAAGTGATCGTCACGCCTAGCGCCTGTGTAAATCGGTTTAGTGCTTCACTTTAGACAGAGCGCTTGTATGAAGACTGTCTTGTACACAGTCTTCATACAAGCGCTCTGTCTAAAGTGAAGCATAGTGTCATTATTCTAAGGTGTATTTGTGTATTTTATTATGTCATTATACGTAACGTAACACCTCAGCCGTGTGGCAGTAGTATCTAGGTACAGGGGGACAGTAGCGAGGGGAAAAACAGAAGTTTAAGTAATTTTATATTATTAAATAATTAATATTTAAGTTAAACTACTTTATTTCACATCCAATTTAGATATAGCCTATCATAAACCAAATATTTAAACAAAAGCATTTCAAATGGGTCATACTTAGTATCAATAATTTTGTTATGTTTTTATAAACTGTGTCTCTAGATTGGCTTCCTACTTTTGTGCATTTGCACCATAGACATAATATAATAGGGACACGACATATTGTTCTTTAAGTACTACAAATGCTACTACCTAATATGAGGCCGAAAATCCGCCATGTTTTGTGTCCAGGTGACATTATCAGTCGGTTCAGCCGGTACTTGTCTTGTCAAAAAGTCGTGGTCAAAGTCAAATCGGCCATCTTTAACCATACACAGGTACGCTTTAAGTAACATTAAGAATATTGCTTATTGTTAATGTTGCCGGGAAAATAAAGGAAGATTTACATTATAATTAGCAAGGTTCTTATGTGCAGTTATAGGTCATGAGTAGTTGATGTCATGACTTATAGGTCAGTACTAAAGCCGCCATGTTTTGTGTCCTGATGACGTTACAGTGGCGCGAATTTTTTATTGACATGTCACTTCCATAGGTTTCATATTTCTATGATTTGCACACAGTCTCAAGTGTCAACGCACTCGTACTATGACACTGACAGTGCAGTGTCATTACTGAACTGTCATAATGTTTATTTTCAATGTTCATGCTATCATGTTTACAAAATCATTTTAGATTAATGAACTTTAGACTATAGTATAATAATAAAACATTTTTCTAGTGTTTTACAATTATTTACTATAATGGCTCAATCGCAAAGACATGCTGTATTAAATCTTTATAAAACGGTATGGATTATAAACTTGTAACTTGTAACAAATACTTTGTGAAGTGTTAATCTAGTAATAACGCAATATTCACCATATTTTCAGCTCTTGTATTTGGGTAGAGAATGGCCTCAAGGTTACGATTTGTTTCGAAAGAGATTGTATAAGGTTTTCTCCAAAAACAGCAATGAAACTGATCCAGCGAAAATTGATACAATGATTAAACATGGGCAATATGTTGTGAAGGAGATTGAAGCGTTGTACATGTTAAAAAAATACCGTACAATGAAGCGCAGATATTACGACGATAACTAAATAATAACAGAAAGAAGAAAAACAAACTTTTATATTACTTACATATAAATGCGTTATTGACTATTATAATATGCACAAATACGAAATTACAAAATAAGGTCTTTAGGTAAGTGGTATGGTGTGGTGTTTATAATTGATGGTTTTTGGAATTCATGAAATTTTTGTAAATATGTATCATCCAAAACATACTATATTCTGTTATTTCCTACAAATTATTGATTTCTGGATATTCAAATCGGATGTTTAAACAAAGCTGTTCCACTATATTATCTACAACTAGATTGTGCTTATAATTGTAAGCTATCAGTGATAAAAGATAGGCTACTCATTTAATGTTACATGACATACTGAGTCGGAAAGGGGAGTTTACAATATAATAACTAAAGTGCTTAATTATATTACTTTCACTTTAAATAAGTTATTTGTTGGAGATGAACAACCGGTCTTCATACACATTTCTTGTAATTTTATCTTTCAATTCTCGGCTAAATAAGAAGACTTTCAATTTAGTTTTTACATTGAGTGTCTCAACTATACAGGGGAGTGAAATGAAAAATTTTGCTGACATACCTTGAAAGATTTATATTTATATTTGTTCAAAGAAAAAGGAGTGTTTAAAAACTTTTTTTATAGACACTTTCTAAATCAAATTTTTAATCTTATTAAAAAATAAACATACATACATAATTCCTCAGCTGTAGCAATGATGTGACATTTCAAGGTTAATTTAATTGCAGATGTCTGTAGTTTGTAGTTTTCTGCTTATTTAATGTCTAAATTAATGTTATCTCATGAAATAATAAAATTGTTAAAGTACCGTTGTAAGTTAAGTTGCACATCACATTCAAAAATTAAAAATATTCGAGTAACCCAAGTGCCTTATCTTTATATAATTAGTTGGTAGATATTTGTATGACCATATTTTTGTAATTTAAATGTTACAAAATGTATACTTGTTATTGTTTTTATGTACTTATATCATTTAGAAAGTAGATGTATGTATATAAGGTAAGCTAAAATAATTGTGATTGCAAAAAAGTGACTATGTTGTAAATAAAAATATTTTTGCTATACATTTTTTCTTTTCTTTTTAAGATGCCTAAATGAAAAGGATAGATTTGTTATTATGTTTAAGTGAGGTAGCAATTTAAAAGATGCAGACAAGGAAACAAAGATGGATTGATCCTCAAATGCCATACTTGTTAGTTTGGTGTTAGTTACCTCAGTTTAGTTAGTTTACCTCAGTTTTAGCAAGGGCATCTCATGAAAACTCGTTTTCAATAGTTGCAATGTGATGTGGTCTTTCATTTTATACTCGACTAGCAACCTGCTCCAGCTTCGCACGGGCAATAGAGCATATTATCTATATGAGTATATAATGTAAGTTGTGAGACCCGCGCTTGAATTCATTTTCACGCGCGTTAGTTTTCATTCAGTGATACCTTGCTTGTGATTTTTGCTCCTTTCCTATGCTTGGAATGAGTCGTATGTAGATACTCAGTTCCCTTGCCCAAAAAGTCTAATCCGGCCAATATCTATACTCCACTCCCATCCCATCCCAAAATCATTGAACATGTATTTTATCATCAGCTTTCTGCCGTCTTGTCTAATAACAATCTCCCAAATCTTCGATCTGGTTTCCGGTCTGGCCGTAGTACGGCTACTGCTCTGGTCATCGATTTATTGAAGCGTGTTTTTTAATTATATTCTATTTTTTTCTTTTTTAGACTGCGAATAAACATTTTTCTTTCTTGCCATCGTTCCTTGATAAGTCTACAAAAGTTTGAACGAAATCTATTCGCTGAAAATGAGTCAAAATCGAGTTTAAAGATGTCCGTTATTTCTTTCTTCCTTTCCTTTTTTACTTATTATTAGATATTAATTTGTAATCGGTCCTTGATAAGTATGCCAAATTTCGAGTTAATCCGACGTTTTGAAGGGGTTCAAATTCATGTTCAAAGTTTCCATTAAATACTAACATAAATGTACGTCTGAATCTAATAAAAGCGTATTAAAAAAGAACAATTAAAGCTTCATAAAAAGAACCAATTTGGGGGCGGGCTAACAAAATAAAACCACCCAGTTCTATGTAATTATGTATTATAGATATTCCTTATATTTTAGTACATAATACATTACATAATACATTACTGTTATACTACGTACTTAAACAATCCTTTAATAAATAAACATTCAATTTTAAACAAATAATAACATAACATTGTTCAGAAATTGAATTTCTTTTAAGTGGCAAGTGATATGATAAATTTATCAATGAGTAATATACTTATATACATTTGTTATTATAACAAGATGTTTGTAGATGAAATAAACATGTTTTTAGAAGTCGCTTACACAACTGCTTCGGAAGGTGTGCTTAGCATTTATTTTGTATCTGACACTTGTAGCGTCAGAGGTTACCATTAGATACTTACACGTACCTATGTGTTGCCTTCAAAAAGCGTAAGTACCTATTTTAGGAATCCTCAGACTGCTAACTTCACCAGTTGCCACCTGGCGTATTGTTGTGGAGTAGGTACTCTTCTCGTGTCTTTTCAGAGAAGAGACTAATTCTACCTGATAGGCAATTATTGGTGGGTATGTATTTTGTAAAATGTGTACCTAAATGTAAAAATTAGATACGTCACCTATAAAATGATGAAACTAAATGCAAAACAAATGAATCAGGTGATGAAATATGGTAAACCCTGCATTTTTAGTGATAAGTATTTAAAAAATCTAATAGTTATGTATTTCCACCTCATAACGATATCAATAAATATTTTTTTGGAGAAGATCCTACCATACATATTTTTAAGATTTCACCATTAATAACTTTAAGCTTGTAAAGTCAAGTCTTGAGGATAGGTACATATTCATATTATTGCCATCCTATCAAAGGATGGCAAGTTTTAACTCTTGAGCTATTTCATTACGAAAACAAAAGAAAAAGAGGACTGTTATATTGTAATTTTCCTACAGGGAGATTGAAATGTGTAAATTATTAAAATTTCTATATTTTTACACACAACCTCCATTAATGAAGCAAGTAGGTATAAAACATGTTTTTTTTATCCTCGTATAAGTACAGCGATTTAAACATTTTAAGTTATGTAACAAAAGCTAAATAAAACGTATCTAGATAATTACTTCATAATTACATAGTTTATATTAATGTTGTACCTACATTTATAAAAGGTATCTATTTGCGACTGCATCTACGAGTATAGGTATTATGTAGGTACTAAGTATTTTATCTATTGATCCAATCCCTTTTGTCAATTAACGGTCGTTTTATATAACCTATTTATTCTTTATAGCTGGTTAACGGTTTTTTGGTTTTTATTGTATAAACTTACTTATCCTTATTTATCTTTGGTAAGTGGATAGGTTAACTTTATAGGGAAACATGGGTATCTTATCTATGTTACAGTTTATTGATGGACAAAAAATGACTACCATTTTACTAACCAGTTAGTACTTAAGTACCTGTTTTGTAACCAGTAGCCAGCAGTAGATAAAGGATAGATAGGAAATAGGAACTGGCCGCTAGACTATAAAACAAAGTTTAAAAGATTGTGGATACCTTAGTTATTTAAGGAGCTGTTCAAACTAAGGCAGTGCCGCTTTTACCCACGAATTAGCATTAGTTCGACATCCAGCCCCTAACTTTGTAATATTAACGGTGCTGTACCTTCAAGTTAGTTACGTGTGCAAATTATGTTTATTAATCGGTGAAAAATCCTTTATGGTCTATACATAAGTACACAAGTAGTTAGCTATATATCTTTTTATAGTTGGTTGACTAATTACAATTTAAGTTAAACAACAACCGCTAACAATATTCAAATCTGGCTCTAACACAACGCTCTATCGGCCCTACCTTCGTTGTAAGTTGGTGAATCAAAATGATATTACAGCTATAGTTTATTTTGTTTGAATTAAAGATTGTTGAATTTATTTTTCGGACAATTTTCCAAATGTAAATTATTATGATTTTCCCACATCCTCTTATATAATTTGTCATTATTTTAGTCATATTTCACCTTACCGTGAGATAATTGTAATGAAAAAAAGTTTATAATTAAAACTATGAATAATGTTGTTACTGTCAGAAGAAACTTATTGTGAGACAGCTATTTTACTAGTATCAAATCAATATTGGTATTAATAATAAATTAAATAGCGACTATTCACATTTCGTAGCGTCCGTCTCATATGTAAGTATATAAGATTTGTATTAAGTATATACTCTCAATATCTTAAATAGCGTTGGTTATCTATATTGTCATACTACTGAGGCTAGCCGATGGTGTGGCCCCACCTGGAGTCGCTCTTATCACAACAGATTCATGGAAGACCACGGCGAATAAACACGAATTAAAACCTATTTCAGGACATTATAACTGACACATCTACAGTTGTCTTCGTAAGGAACGAGGAATGATCTAGCGCACATATTAGCTATAGTTTATACTTTACCTATAGCGGGAACATTCCATGAGTTTGTTGCAATACAAACGCTTTACTTATAGGTAATTACAATTAATCAGTATATACGCATTAAATACAGAACCATGAACCGTAAGTCTACATGTTTCGTGTTGGTGCACTTCTATATATTTGAAGCCCGTCATTATCCCCTACTCTCTAGTGATTGTGAAATTTAACATGTGATTACATTATATACATAGGTACACAGTAACATATAAGTTTGAGATCAACAACAGTCAAGCATCAGCTAAGTAGGTAGGTAGACTATAATTCACACCAAAATAAGATTTTACATTAAGTTCTACCATACATTACATTTAACAGATGAAACATATTGAACTTTTAGATATACAATAGAAAGCTTTCCGACAAGACAAGTGACAGTCTATACAATAATAATATTTTATTTTATATAGATCCAAAAGGATTAAGTTCAACAATTAAGTACTTTAAATAATTATGTTTATCTTACTATGTTAGCTTATTAAATAATATTTGCCTATGAATGTCGATGGTATTTTATGATTTCGCTGAGGAATAATGATTTTAATTGTAAGATTTAAGTACAAATACATATATGTGTCAATAGGAAGACCTTTACTGTGAGTATATAAAAAGATCCTCTCTCTACCTCGGTGTACTAAATAGGTTTGATCATATGTATCATATTACAATTTTAATTAAAGTACGCTAATGAATAAATAAATTGGTGATCTAAATGAATTTTTTAAAATGTGTGGATAGTAAAATATTTAGTGTATTTATTAAATATCATAAAATAGGTGTTCCGTAGGCCTACTATTCCTCGAAAGAAGATTTCAAAGACACGAGGAAAAGTATTTTTTTAATAAGTAAATAATTTAATAAGCTGTATCTACATAACTACATAGACACATTATTTTCTTCTTAAGAGGAACACAATAATTTATATTAAAAAGGTATATAACACTTACACGATAGTAAAATAGAATGTAATAAATTTAACAGGTTCAACTTATTTACATAGCTTTCTGTTATAGGCATAGAACTAAGTTGTTCTATGGTTAAAGGGCTTTAAATCGCTGGAGTAAATAGGTACTAGGTTACTTTTGACGCAAATGTAAGTTACAATATATTTTATTTTCTTAACGATATAAGTATTGATTATTTAATGTTCGTAGAAGTAATTTTGAAACAACAAAGATGATAGAAAGCAGATATGGTTGTCTATATTTGATGCTCTCTACCTTGTAATATTCGTATATCTATAAAACATTTCGACTTTTTTAAGTATAGAATCACTAAAATACTTTATGCATGGTCTCTATGAGTATTCGCTAGGCAATGTATCAAATTAATAAAGAAATAGGTACTCTCTATATGCATCTACATATCAAGATGAATTTGCAAGAATATGCTAAATTATATTTCAATTGTTGAATGGAAGGCACTCGAGAACAGTTTGTTTTCGAAGCGTCCAATTCATTGGTTCTATTTAAATATTGAATTTACATTCATTTCAGAATGTATCACAGCGAATTTTAGCTAAGTTCGTCTATTATAACACCAAGTATAACTAGTTTTGGAATAACATTTCAAAATGTAACCATACAACACCTAGGTATTTAAGTTTACACCAACAAAGCATTAACAGTTTATACAACAGAACATTTCAAAGATTATATTTATATCTTTAATACTATATGTGAAGGTAACGTTAAAATATGTCGAAATGTAACGAAGTATTTTCTCTTGAGTTGAAGATGAAATGTTAAGGCGTTTTCTCTTCGTGCAGGTTGTTGAACTTCCGCGGGCTTCTGTAAATCTGGAACTGGTACATTTCAATGTAAGCTCAGTATTAAAAGTAATGTTTATTATTATTAATGCAACGGTTGTTACATCGCGGCGCGGCGGCCCGATTAGCATATATGTAGGTATATAGCTTATATGTGTGTCGTACGATAAACGTTTTGTAAGTAGTGTATTTCTATGAATTCACTCATGAAAATATATGTCTGCCTTGATTGTCGTCACTCCGTTCAGTTTTGGGCTCTCTCAATATAATTAGCGAAAAATAATTATAATAGATAAAAATTGACGGAACCATTACGCAAATAAATTAAATGTAAGCCAATTATTGATTTATTCAAATTATGTGCTTTTTACATTACATAGCGGTTTTGGCACATTCTGTAAAAACACACCAAAATCGTTCGCAAGATCTAATGCTTGATATCGCAATAACTTTCCCGATAGTTATTAGGTACTCTACAAGTCGTCAAACTACGATAAAACTTTGAACAGCTCATAGCACGAATCTGATAAGACATTCTGGGTTCTTTTCCATCGATAACAAAGAAACGTTTAAAGAATTTTTTTATGAGGGTGTAGGATAGAAGCTTACATCAACTCGTCTAATCCTTCTTCTCTCCATCCTCGGGGTCCTTCAGTGTGTGCCACTGCGCGATGGGGCGGCGCGGGCTGGCCAGCATGTCCGACCAGTGACGCAGCTCGGTGCCGGACGCGTTGTAGCCCAACACCACCTTCCCGATAGGCTCCGACGTACCGATGCGATCGTAATCCACCACCGTCACTACTAGATTCACTTTCTGTCGTGCAGATCACAGATTAGTACGTAATGGAGGTTAACTATGCGGATGGGGGTGAAATTATTCACGGTGCGGCAATCTGAACTTTCGTGGAGTTTGAAATGAGGTGTCTGACGTAAGAATAAATTTGACTTGCAAATGGAATACACCTCCACCAATCTGCACTGGAGCAGAGTGGTGTAGGCCTCCTCAATTAAGAGGTTTGAGGCCTGTAATGGGCCATTACTGGACTGAAACAATGGGAATGCAATGTCGATTTTTTTAAGATATGGAATGACAACATTATACGTTATGAGTTCTATAAACATGTACTTTACCTTTAACCTACGGCTGTGAAAGTAATACATAACAGGACAAGGTAAATAAAGGTAGAGTGATAAATAAAGATAAGAAATATGAAATGATAGAAGAAGAAAGAGGACTGGAGTCCGTAAAACAAAGTAATTACAGTTTGAAGTCACCAAGATGTAATGCAGTTACGAGGGGAGATTTCCAGACACCACTCATTTTTGCACGGAAGAAAAGTAATTATATTAATCAAAGCCGAAATGTTTAGGATAAACATAAAAAATAAAATCTCTAACTGAAACATTACATTGTAGTTAAAGGTTAGCATTTTTTAAAGTAAACCCTAAAATTCTGGCTTCAAAAAATATATTTTAGGAATGTGGGAATTCGGGATTGTGGGGACGATAGGATTTTGTGGGATAAAATATTCTTGTCAGTTATTATCTAATAAACCTTAATTTTAGTAATATTATTTCACATATAATTATAACAATATAAAAATAAATAATAAACTTTACGTTTTCAACATAAACACATAATAAACAGCGAAATCAAAACAGAACTGAATGTTATAAAAAGCATTTAAGAATATATAATTTCTTCAAATTACGCCCATTCAATCTAAGTAAACATTGAATACGTTAATAAATACACTGAGCAAGCAGAGGAAGAGTGCGGGTATAAATAATTAATAGGAGGGACGCATAATTAACAGTAATCAACATCACGATAGGGAAGAGGAAGGCTTGGATGCAAGTGGTGTAAATATTCATATCAACATCACAGTAGATACACAACATCAATTTGCACATTCAGGGACAATTCAGAATGAAGAAAAGTACTCTTTGTACATCAGGATCTTCATTCCAGAAAACGTCCAAGACTAGTCTCCAAAGGTTGTAAATTTCAGTATTCCAGTAATTGTTGGCTCGTATCGCCTATATTTTAATAAATTTATATTTAACTTTAGACCTCCAATAGAATCTCTTTACATTGTTGTTGTTGTTGTATTGTTGTTGCATTGTTGTTGTATTGGAGTATACGTTGTAAAAAAACTTTATTTGCCCTTTGCTAAACCGTTAGGCAAAAGCATGGTTCGTTGACTATTATCATGTGTTAGTTCCCATACTTAAGTAGAGCAATACTTAGATTAATTAAACCTGCAAAAAACTCGCCCTTGGAGACAGTCTGTAAGCAATGTGCTACAACACCAAATTTGGATTCAATCTCGGCTCGCACCTGTATTTGTTCGAATGGTACTTCAAAAGTAAATGACTCGTTGTAATAGGGATTCAATGTGCATTTCTTGATGCTTGTCTTCTTCTTCTTCAGGCGTTTGCCGTTTTGCATAAGTGCAATCTTTACATACGGATCTGTGACCACGCAGCGACGACGTATCCGGATATGAAAAAGGGGAAAATAATACATTAGTTATTATTGCTAATACTGCTGCACATATTTTTGCAAGGAATATAAAATACATCTATAGATCCATTATTAGCTAAGTAGGTATACTACTTCATGAGTTATGTCTATTCGGGTAAATGAGTGATGTTTAGGTACTAAGTTGTATTTTGTACTTGTAATGAGTGGTACCTACTTTGTATATGTTTACGATAATTATACATTTCTACAGGAGCACTTATAGTACAGTGTAATAAAATAGGCATTTCTTATTGATTTGGGTTAAGGTCAATAAAATGGCGATGTCGAAGGAGCACTAAATATTAAAGCTACTTTTAGTAATCGTTTATCGTACCTTTGTGTTTTAATTTAAATGAGTTTAAACTTGCAATGTAATGTGCATAAATGGGTTGGTAATTTGAACATGTACATAATTTATGTTTTATAGCATCGTAACTATGCAGTTCGTATAGTAGCATAATAATTGCCATTTTCATACAGAATATCTAGCCCATCAGACTTAATACTAGTAGGTACCTAACGTAGCAAGTAACAAAAAAGTCAATATCTGAAATTGTATTTTGTAAACAAGATAATTAGGTTAAATAAAAAATAGATGTTACCAAATATGCACTTAAAAGCTTCATGCTTGTGGTATGTAATCTCAATGATGAACTAATTCAAGAGTGTTACAAATGTAATAAAAAGGCCATGCATGATGTATATAGTGACTAGTTGTGAAGGAGGAATCAATATTTTCCAACAAAGTTTAATATAGAGCAAGTAAGTAATCTGTATTGTTTTACCCTAGAAACTCCTGAAATAAGACAATGTTGTAATCAGTGTTTCTTTTTTTAAACACCCGATAAAGACAGAACCCAGTAAGAGTCACTTTATCGGCGTGTGAGTTTTCAGTTCGCTTACCCGAGAGACCGCCAACATCCATTTTCTTCAAGTTCTTGGCTTCCAAAATAACTACGGTGAGTTTCCCTGCGGTCGGTACATAACGCAACGAGAAACATATATCTCCCAACTTGTTGTCCTGCAATGCCAACACCGAATGATATTGATTGAGTTTAATACATGGACATTTTAATGTTTATGATTGTTTTTCCACTTGTTGTACCACATTTCACTTTAAATTTTAAATTTTAAACACTTATATTGTATGGTAACAATTTTTTCAAAATAAAGGATAATTTGGAAAAAATAATAAATTGTTCAATTTAAGGCAATTATTTTTAAAACCAATTCCTATAATCTGCGATAAATTAAAAACGTTGTTCGTGTCTTCTGTGTTTTCTGTTAGTAAAGGGTAAATTGGATTATGAGAAGTATGGATGTTATAAAGGAAGATTGTGTTAGGAATCAGCATAGAGATAGGCCCGAAAAATATTCAAAAACATAAATAATATACGGGTAGTAACACGGCTTAGGGCGGACCAGGATATAAATATTTTGTAATGAAATTAATATAAATGAAATAATAAATTAGCCCCGTGTAGACCTAGAAGCGAATTATGGTTAGGTATTAGTTTATCTGTACAGAATTTCAGATAAAAAATAATCATAAATTACTGGATATTTTCACCAGTTTGTAACTGAAAACCTGTACAGATAGATAGGTACATGTGCGCAGGATGCCATAGCTCATAAAGAGTTAGACACAAGTAGCCTTAAACAAAACCTAGTTGGCAACTAGTCGTATATACGTATATGTATCATTTTATATTAATTTTCATTGCGTTACTTATAACGTTTTAGCACAAAGACGTCAAATAATCTAACACATAAATTAAACACGGTACAAACATTTGAACACAAGTCTAAGGGGGAAACAAATGAAAACAACGATCACATAAAACCTAATTTTATAAAGCAGTCTCTGTCTGCTGACATATATAATATATTAGGAGGTTTTATATTTGATTACGATCTGTTGCCGAAATGAAACCAATGTCTAAGTTTCGTAACACCCAGCTCAAATCATCAAGTTCGCTGTAAGCTCACCTTCACAAGTCCAGCTTTCATCTAGTGTATGTTCTCGTAGGTAGGACTTACATATATCTCGAAACAACTATTTACATACATATGTCAAGTTATTAATACCTAGTTATACTTCCCTGGATAAAAAATGATCAACCATTTTAGGAACAGATCGCAATTTCTTCACGATATACATAATATATATCTCGTACATATATATACACACATTACCACAATACACAATCCGCTAAAGAAAAATTATTTTTTCTTTGGGATAATAGGTACATATAAATTGTACTGTAATTATAAATTCTTGATAATATTATTATTAACAATTACCTGATCATTCGGCGTTACATTAATAAATGTTCTTTAGAGGATGTTTACTAGATACTGTTGCTAATATAATATATGTACATAGATTTATTTAATATGTGAACATTTTTACATAATTACGGCACATCACACTATTGCACATTGGTAATATTCTACGGGTGAGGTGCTATAATAGCTCTTATATGTATGTACAGTGGTATTAAGATTCAAGAAGTTCTTTTAGTTTTGCATTCATAAAATGGTAATATTTTATTATATTTTATATCTTTTTCTTAACTCCACAAAAATCCCCCCTGTGTATGGAAGAGTATATTAATTAATACGTCTTACTCAAGTTTTTTTTTCAATCTGTATTTGTAGGTACAAGTGGTATGTAAAAAATTAAGAAATAAATTAAATAATAATAAATGAAATGAAATAACAAATATAAATAGAAAACAGAATAGGTATCCTAGTTTAGAAGAACTAAAATCAAAAATTCCTAAACAATGTATACTGAAAAGGTATTACCCACCCGGTACCCACACGGTATACCCATCATAAAGTCTATTCACAAAGTTTCCAACGGAATACCTTTGAATTCCAAGTTTTTGGATGGAAAGCTTTAGGAAAAAAGCTCAGTTGACGCACATTTATCAATTCTGAAACAATTTGATATTGCGTCCCCTCGAGCCGTGAATTTGTCCTAAGACAATGCGATACCAAACTGATAGTTGTAGGTTGTTAAATGAAGTTTCATACAAAGTGTGCTAACTATTAGGCTTCCTCGGCAATGGTAATACGGCACATAGCCAGGCGGGCTAAACACCCTGTCACCATGCAAGTGCCGTCGGGATTAAACTGCGTGGCACAGATCCTAATGAGATCCAATGGACCTAGAGCATTAGCTCCGTCCGTTGATCAACAAGGTGTACCATAACAGTCGAGGTTGGTTTGTATTGAAAATGCATGGAGACCCTTACATTCCAAGAAGTAATAACATGTTTAGAATACGAGTAATTTAATTCACTCATGTGGCCTTACAATCAAGGTTCCTCAATGCGGTTTTTATTCTGTAAACGTCTTTTTATATAATTTATAAATTATTAAAAAAAACAAAAAATACGAGTACATAAACGTCACTTTTAACTATTTTTCTATTCCCTTTTTCTATAAAAAATATATATCGTAAACCGACCAATTATTGGCACTCGTCCAATTATTGGCACTTTAGAGTTTAGTTAAAAAATACAAGAAAACTATAGACTATTCAAGTTCGGTATGCATAAAAACGGAACAACGTCCGCAGGGTCAGCTAGTATATTTTTGAAAACTTTAAATACTTTAATTTATATAACATACCAAAATAAAAGCACACAGTGTAAAACAGTGTCTTAATTACACCCTAAGTAAAGTAGGTAGGAATGGTAGGTAGGTGCCAATAATTGGACTAGTTAATGCCAATATTAGGAATTTGTGTGCCAATGATAGGACTTTCTGTAGTCTTTCGGATTTAAGTATAAAATATTTATTGAATACTATTCAATCACATAAAAATGATTATAAAAACAAAGATTAAAGTATTTTCTTTGATTCTGTCACATATTTTGTCTACTAGCTTTTGCAAATAAGATTTTATGGTAATTTAATTTCAGACCGACACGTAGCTCACCCTTAAAGTGCCAATAATTGGTCGGTTTACTAATATATAATTATGCAAATTCGTTTTTTGTGTAATATTTGCTGTACAATTAACGAAAAAAATACTACATTTAGACTAAGTGTACCTATCATATCGAATACCTTCTAGACCTCTGGTTGAAGCTGTCCTGTAATATAAAATACGTTTAGATGTTAAAGAACTTTTTGTCTTAATAATATGCAACATAAAACACATCAGTTAATTAGTATCATTAATATAATTAAGTAAGTAGTTACATATTATATAATATGTGTATCTTTGACTCCTAAGTTACTTCAAGTTATAGCTCCAATGTGTTTTATAATTGCACCACCATACATATCAATGAAAGTTTAAATGTATTCGTTGGTACTGGAGTTCATTATACTGTCATTGTTCTTCTTTCGTTAGTCAGAAGGTAACCTGTAACATATTTGCGTATCCAGTTATTAAAATGGCACTAATATAGTTTTAAGCTCTACGTTTTGTAGATGCTTTATCATACAAAATCATAATTATATCTCCCTTGCGTAATAAGAATAAAACATTTCAAATTCAATGTAAACTTTTTATGTATTTCGATCAAATTTGGAACAATTTGCTTTTAATTTTTGGCCAGATTTATTTATTTTTATCATTACTTCCAATGTATAGTGTTAAGGCACGAGATGTGGGTATAGAGGTGATGAGACACAACAGCCAAATGTGATGGACAAAAGTAATTTAGGTGCAGACATATAAGTAGCCAATATCATTAAAACAACAACTATTGCCCTGAATTGTCATTTTTCATGATTCTTGCGAAATTTTAAGTTTTCGGAAAATTTTAACTTTGTATCAATTGAAAAAAAAGTTCAATTTGTAAAATGTCAAATCAGGGACAGGAGGAGTCTCGGTAAATTTACAGACATGCAACATTCCCCAGCCGCAATGTAAATTAACTTTTAAGTGTTGGATGGATGAACATAAATTTTAATAATCAAATAATATGTGGTATGAGAGGTGATAAAAGGTTAAAGGTGATGTTTTTATATTTGGACATGGAATAATACTTTGCTTCAGCTTTCGATCGATGTATCCTGCCTAAAAATATTTAGTTTTAATTTTTCGACCCAATTTATTTTCATTCAGTTCAAATTGGAAATATAAATTTAACCCACCGTGTATATTTTATAATATCAATGAAATGTGTTCGTAATTTAAAATATACATCTTGATGTGTCTCAAAATAATACTTACGTGAATGATCATTTCGTTTGAAGCGGCATGCAAGATTGTTCAGGACACAATCAAACACAGCCAAGCAGAGCAGAGAAAATATGGAGAAAAAGAGAAAAAAACCAAGTAAATACATTTTTGCTGTCGAAATAAATTTTTCGGAAAATAAATGACGACTCAATCCATTTCGAGAGATGCCTTGACTGCGGCACGTTGTCTGTGTGCTTCGATGGAATATGATGGCGCAAACTTCGATCAAATTAAAAAGTAATAACGTCAAGGACCCTCTGTTTTAAAAAAAGTGCAGTAAAATTGTAAAAATGTAAGCCATCCTTTTAATAAATAGTGTTTGAAACTTGTATTTACAATGTAATTGATTTATGTTATGTAAATGTGATTCTATTTATTTTAAGGATGGCGTGTATCGATGCCTTTCTGGTAATAACAAATCTACGCAAATTGGGTAAACTTATTCTGTATAAAATTATCGTTGTATATAAATAACTAAATAATGTGGATGTGTTATTCCAGTCGAGCCTAAGCTAATAAAAATATAAACAATATCCTTAAACCTTTATGCGTACTTATAATTTCTTTGCAATTTGATACTTATCTTCATTTGTGCATTCATGAGTAATGTCGAGTTTACCATACATGTATTGTTCCTATACGATGGTGTACAGTGTGATAAAGATAAATTGTTGATGTGACCTGGGTGTAACTGTTAACATACTCTTTTGAAGTTGTTAACTTTACCAATCTTGATTTTTGCAACATTTATGTATCCTTTTTATTCAATTATTTATAAAAACTTATACGTTAGTATGTTGAAAAGTGATGGAATCCCACCTTGACGCATTTACAAAAATCCAAAAAAATATTTTTAGTAATCCTGGTGATCGCACGTTGATAAACTGATAAAAATTCATCGAGGAAGTGCAAATAAGAATAATTAAAGATATATAATATAACTTTAAGAAAGTAAAGTTGTTGAAACCACAGGTGTAGAAGGTAAAGGGCTGAAAATTAATAAACTGCAGCAGATTAATTCATCAAAATAGGTATCATTCATGAGCAATACTCAGTATCATACGCATTAGTCAGAATTATTATTTCTTATAAGTATGTATAAAATAAATGTTTGTTAGGCAGTTTTCCCCTGATCACTTAATTAAATAATATTTAAAATAATTATCAGTTTGGACTCTTACAGAATTCCACAGGAGAGTTTTAAGTAGAAATGTAGTTACTGAAAGTTGAATATCAATGTGTTCAACCATATTTTATTGGCCGAGTTGAAATACTTTTTATGTATGTTCGCACCTGTCCACCTTCGCCTTCAACGCTCTGCAGTTCACGCCACTCCTCAATGGTCTGAGCGAGATCCACTTGGCACAAGGGCACTTTCACCTCTCCGATCTGGTCATGTTTTGAGAATCGATCAAAGTCAAAGATCGCAAATACTAAGGTCTTGTTCATGGCATCCGCGTAGGGCACGCTCTGTTTACAAACATATTGGATTTAGTGATCAGCTTAGCTTAGCGGCTTTTAGTATATATTAAGAGTAATAGTAATAGAGATTTTATTTCAGGTAAAAACCTACCTTAAAGACGAAAGTTTCGTTGAATACGGGGTTCAGCGTCTTTCGGTGAACTTTGGTCTCAAATTTCTTCTTCTTGTCTGGGAGGAGATAGACCTTCACGTAGGGATCCGAGGTGCCGCCCATGTCTAGAGCTGGTAGTTCTTCCGCTTGTATAACAGTTACTGATAGACTGTTGCTATTAAAGTCATATTCCAGCTGAAAATTATGAAATATATGACGCAATTGCTCTGGATAAACAAAAAATGAAAGCGACAACGAAACCAAATATAGTGAAACTGCAATGTCAAAAAAAATTAAGTGCTTGAACTTTGATAACTAAGTACTGTACGATTATAAAATGGAGGTCTCTTATTAGATTTCAAAATAAAGTTACTAATGATTTATTATAGCATCCAAAATGTTCATAACAATGAAAATAAAGGAAAGAAGTGTGGCACGGTTTCCTTAATCTACAAGTAACATACTAAACGATCTGCTATCTCTATATTATTGTCTTTGATTTTTAATGCAACAATGATTCTATAGTAATGAGTGGTTTAGTATGTTAATTTGTTTTATGATATGTACAACTGCTCAGAACGAAAAAGTAAAATGGTTTTGAAATGAGACAATTGGTATGAATAAACACTTCCCTTGATCGTAGCAATTGTATTCACATAACTGATTAGAAGAGACCGCCCTGCTTCCTTCCTCGCCGAACAATTTCCTTACAACCTCACCTTGTATTGAATTTTTCCTAGTTTCTGTTCCTCCTTCTTCTCTTCACCGTCGTCAGGCTCCTCAGCATTCTCCGTAAGCTCTTCCATATCCGGCTGAACCTAAATGCACGTCCCGCGGCAAATTTCACATGAATATCACATTTCTTAAAAATATTAATGAGTGGAAAATCAGAAGAAAAGCTATAATTTTGTTCAGATCCAGAACTTATTGAATTTGGTGAATTGAACCTCGAAACTCGTAAGTCACATCTTATGAAAACTTGGAAAATACAAGGAATGAAATATGATGATTCCATCTGCACAATTACCAAGCAACGCAACTCAGACCTTGTGCGATATTTAATGTAATATCACTGACAGCCGGAAAGTTGGTTAGAACTGTAAATCAGACAAAATTATTTATGTTGCTCTGAAGACATATCAAATCGTAATGAAAAATATCTCTTGCAATAAGATATCGGTGATAGCATTACCTTTTCTTTGTATGCTGATCCTAGAAGCTGGACGGACTTGAGATCGACACCCTTCATACCCTTCTTGCCATCCTTGGACCTTCGTTTGCGGAAACATCGCCGAATGCAGCAGAAGCAGATTACGAGCACGACTACTCCCACTCCTGGTGATTACCACAAAATAACTTTATCTATCGTTTATAAATGTATATACGATTTTCAAAAATGCCAAAAATTAAATTGTGTCGAGAGACACCAGGTAGGACCGAAGTTCCTTCGGCTACTGTCGCGCCTGCGCACGTCTCATTTAACGGTTTTATTCCACGCCTTTTTTCCACGCTTACGGTACTATCACATATTTTTCAGTTCGGTCGCGCAGCAAAATCCCTATCCCCTCCAAGCCTGCCGTAAGGAACTTCGTTCCAAAAGAAGTTAGTGTGAACTCTCATGGTCAGACAATTTTAAGCTTGCGTGTACGTGTTGTGCGAGTGCTCTTATTTAAAGTGTACTTGCGTTATGCCAGTGTTTAGATTTATAATAGTAATGAAATATATTTATAATACTGAACCTTAATGACCAATTTACTAGCATTATTTAAGTTGTATTAAAACTGCTTATTATTATTAGTATCTAAAATTTCGTGTTTTTATTACATACCCACTAAAATGGCGACTAGCTGCCAAGTTTCCATGTTCATCTTATGGGCCAATTCAGCTGTTTTCTCCACAATGGTCTCCTGGGTAGTCGTAACCGTTGGTAATACTGTCTCAGACGACGGCATGGCTGATGATTCTGGCAACCCTGTAAGAATATAAATATTTATAAGTGATACCCGTGTTTGACAGAATATCTGTTACACACCCATTGACATAATGCTAAATATAGAGCCCGAACATTCTGGATGAATCCTCGATTGTCTAATCTATATTATTTGTAATACTTGATTAATTTTTTATCTAACTCGTGAACGCCCAATAAAACCTTTGGAGCTAGAAAGCTGATAATATACATCCTACAGGTTTGCTCTTTAGGTGTAAGCGTTCGCGAAATTTTGATACTTTATAAATAAGACATGACTATAAGGCCAGTTTTTTGAAATTTCCACGGCATGGGGAATAAAGAGATGTATATTTCGCTTTTGGGTTACTTTAGGTATGTAACTATAAGTAGTAGATATAGATTTCAAATTTGGCACGAAAGTGTAAGAATAAAGATAATTATATTTTAGTTTTAAATAAGACTTCGACTTTGATATGCAAGTGGGTAATTACAACTACTATTTTCAAAGCATCTGTTATACAAATTTCATTAATAAGTTTGACGAAATTAAATTTTCATCTTATACATCTTATACAATGTTATAAATAAAATTCTTTAGTATTATCCCACACCACATGTTTCTCGGTCCACTAGCTTATACTGTGCATTTTACATGTACATACATATATTATCGAAGTACTGGTAGGTAGGTACATATCAAATTTTCGAAGTTTTAATGATGATAAGTAGATCGGAAGATTACTTTCGCCTCAACTTTACTTTTAATTTAATGTGAAGTTATTCTCGTACTAATGAGTTCTCGAGTTCGAGATTGGTTCTGGATATTTCAAATGAACAATTAGAACAGTCTTAATATCTAGACTTTCATTAATTCACCAATATATAAACGGTTTGTAAAAAACAATGTTAAAGCCCTTAACAACGTTAACACCCTAAAGTACTTAATAAATCAAGTGTCATTGTAAACTATCAAAATATTGCGAGAGATCAATACAAATTGACAATAATAAATTTAAGGCTGTGCAATGTATTCATGTCACAAATAAAAAGCGTTCAAATATTTTATATTTATTTTAAAAAGAGGAATCGTTCAGTGATTGGTGTAATTCTTACTTAACACTGGTAACATCGCATAGAAGTTGTAAAGTAGTAGTTAGGTAAGAACTTACCAGTGGGATTGACCATGGTGGTGGTAGTCGTAATAGCTTCATTCGTGGGACTCACCGCTTCACGGCGCAGCCGTAGCTGCGCCCCGTTCAAAGGCGACATGGCTGGAAACAACAGGTTTATCAATACAATAATATCTTTAAAAAAACGACTTCAAAATTGTTCATTTTACATCGGCAAGTAATAAAATAAGAATATCATGAACGTAGTCGAAGTAATTAAATACGTATTATAATGGATAACTCAAAAACTACTCGTCAGATGTCACATAAATTTAAATGGAACCACATGACAAGCACCCGTTTTCGAATATAAAAGAATCATCAAAATCGGTACACCCGTTAAAAAGTTATGAGGTATGTATACCTCGGTATACCTGAGGTATACCTCGTAACTTTAACACATAAACTAAAAAATACAGTCGAATTAAGAACCTCTTCCTTTTTTGAAGTCGGTTATAAAAATAAGATAAAATATAAATACACTCTTTCGTAGTCAAAAGAAAAATTGGACAGGTGACGCGGCGGACAGGTCCAACTATAGGCCCGTATCCCTAGCGACAATAATCGTGAAAGTGCTGGACAGGACTGGAATAAAAAGATGTGTAAGTAACTGGAATAAAAATATGTTTATTTGAATACTGCTACATACATCAGAATATAATGACAGTATTCAATTCTGTAACTTTAAAAATGAGAAAATGAATTAACCTTTACTACCTACGTAATGAATCTTTTAGGAATCAACCATATTACAGAAATTATTCATATCATTTTGACCTTTGAAGCATACCTAAGCGTAGGCAATGCAAGTAAAATTGTTTTATCGATCCTAGAATTTAATTTTGTGCTTAGGGCATTAATTTAAATAAATAATCGTTATTATTTCGTTACATAAATCTATAAATGTAAGCGTCATATTGGATTGAGGATTGAGGAGCTAAAAAGTATGTGAATTTGAACTTTAACAATTTTAAAATTTCTTAAAGAGCACTTCTACTAGGCTTTGCTTTGTTGAACATCTTCAACATAACGATGAATAGCTAAGATAGCTATTTTAAGAGCGTTGAACGCCCACAGATAGAACCCGCCCACGTAAAGGACGAAAGGTTGGTAAAGGAAAATATATATAACTGAAAGAATCTGTGTAAGTAGATTATATTATCGTTTAACTAGTGTATATTTATTTTTTTAATTTACATATATTTTATAACATACATAATAAGTTCAACAAATGTAATATGATTATGGAATAATAATCGTTACTCAACGAGATTAATATTTTTTAAAACATTAATTGACTTCTATAATCTTCTCTTCTTCTTCTCTAATCTTCATTGCAGGAGCATCTTGCTTTATATAAACCAGTTTTAGCAAAAATGGGTTAGCATTGCTTACGGAACTCTAGCTAGGTGTAGAATAGCACCTCTGTGACACAGATAAGACAAATGAAACAGAATCCGACTTTAAATTGATCTGAAATTATTTTTTATCTTGATTTTAGAATCGATATTAAATATTCAAATGAATTTTAAATGTTATTTAACTGGATCATGGATTGCACAACTGACTTTACAAGGACCCTATGTGGAGTTGCTAGTTTTATACTGTACAAAAAAACATATAAATATTAGTACGAAGCCAGCTACATTTTATTCCTACGATCTACGACGAGAGTATAAAATACAACTAATTATTATCAGCAGTATTAAGTATTACGACGGGTTTGTTAGTGTCACGAAAATACTATAATTATAATTATTACGATCTTGCCTTCAAGCTTTGATCTTGGTTTCTCATGACAATCGTTTCAGACACAAAAATCAATACTTAGTCTGGGATTGTATAAAACATAATTCAAAAATTAGCTATCCCGTCCTAACTACGCAGCTACTAATTCATACTTTTAACTAGAAAAACATTAAATGTAAATTATAACTTTCACTTAATTAAATATCAAAACCTTAGAATATTGAATCGCATCGCTACCAAGCTTAATTCATAACTGAGTAAGACTGTATATGGCTCGTTTCTATTTTTGTATGTAGGTACACGTTTTTAAGTCAAATACACTAAGGTTTTTAGTTTTAAGTTAAATCTGCACTTATCGCTCAAACACAAGCAAGAAACACTTAAGTAACGAACTAAAAAGTATTGGATTCCGCCATACCTGCTGTAATAGGAAGCTCAAACTGGATCAGTTGAAATACAAGTATACCATTTGCAGCACTGACCTTATTGATTACGAAACGACAAATTCCCGACTTATGACTACTAATTCCTAGTTCGCTGGTCACTTAGCGCGAGTTTGGTTCATTTCTGTCGAATTTAATATTCGAATGGAGTCTTCGTTCTGTACTAAAGCTAGGATGGCGGAGATGCGCGCGCAGACGATCGATTACCGCTGCGCGGTGCGATGGCTCCCAGCTTGGAATTCCTGGCCAAGTGGTGATGTTTACGTCACACATTGCGTACATTGACGACTAAGCTTTGAAAACTGTGTCGTTGAATGGATGATGAATTTTATTAAACGTCATGCCACCATTACGAACTACACGATTCGTTTATAAAGTCACGGTCAAGAATCAAACTCAGTAGTAGTGTATAAGGTAAAATTACTAATTATGCTCTTAAGTCTTAAATGTTTCTTAAATTTTAGAGTAGAAGTTGGTTTTTAGGTAATTTTCAAATAATATTAGGGTCATTGCGAGGAGGAGTCCTCAAAAGTTGAAAAGCGTCAAGCGAGATACCGCGAGAAACTACGACTCTACAGACCTTCAATTAATCTATTGAGTATACTGGTGTCAACAACTGGGTTATTACTCTTTTCGTTGTCGACATCTTTCTTGGACTAAGGGTGGCTTCAACCTATTAATGGCCCACTACTGATCATGGGTCTCTCCTCATACTTGGGGAGGCCTAGAGCTCTAGGCCTCCTCATCATGCTCCAATGCGGATTGGTGGAGGGGTTAGTGGCCAATCCAAGTGTAGAAATTTTTTATGCTTGAAATTATTTGGATACGTAACCGGCGACGTGCCATGGCGTCTCAGTGAGGTAGGACCCATACGCAAGCGTTTTGCTGAGTACCTATAGGTACATTAAAAAAGTTTTGTGTCCGCGACGATATCAGTTTAAATCATTTTGGTGTGATCTTAAATTCTCTTTGGATACAGACGTACATAGTTCTGCAGATACAGAGGTACTTTTCCTACATTAAAGGCAGAAAAAACTATAAAATGCGGTAGCTAAGTAACGTCCATTTGATTATTTGTGGAGATATCATCCAAATTAATCTAGAGCCGCGTATGTGATATCATTTATACTTATCAGCGTTGGAATTGATTTTTGATATTAAGCTTTTATTGGATATTCAGTGACGGCAGCTGTCTGTTTTTGTATGCAATAGTACTGCGGATGATTTGTCCGTTCTGATAATACTTGTTTTGCAATCTGTATCTAGGTATACATAATTCAAATCTACATCAAATATTTCAAAACATCAAAGATGTCAAAACATATTTTTTGGAATTATTATTTATCTGTTCAAGTATTAACTGATGGAAACCGCTAAACAAGTTAATCTTGAAACATGGCATGGATGTAACGTATTTAACGATTATTTATCACCCGTACAGACATAGGGTATTAGTTTATCCACGGGAAGCGGATGATGATATCAATACTGCGAAATCTTCTATATATATAAAACTCTTCCGTTACTGAGTGACTGACAGACGACGCACAGCCGAAACTACTGAACGCAAGAAGCTGAAATTTGGCATGTATGTTCCTTGGGAAGTGTAGGGAAGCACTAAGAAAGGATTTTAGGAAATTCCCCCCTAACGGGATAAAAAAGGAATAACGGGATAAACAGATTTTTTGGAAATTGGTGGGCGTAGCCGAGGGGGAATGCTCGTAAACCATAAAATAAATTCCATACCATATCGCTCTATATAGGATGCTGTTTTATTTTGGCCATAAGAAAGCCACCCGTACTTTCCTACATAAATATATCGCGGGCTACACTCGCAGCTGTATATAAAATTATACTATATGCAATTATAGGTATTTTAATATCGAAATCTGTTTCCTTACTGTATTTTTGTGAAAAAGTTTTACGTAACGGTGTTATTGCCTACAAATCGTCGCTTTGGTAGTGAAGAGAGTCAAACCCACATAACAATTACAAAACACATAATTATTGTAAACTTGAGGTTGCAAGATATTGGAAAAATTATCCACGAGAAAAGAAGAATGTACTATGGTTTAACTTCTTTTGTTTTAACACTTATTAGTATTTAGAAGGTTTTATAGGTTGTGAAATAAATAAAAAAGTATTTCTATTTTTTACATTTTTATTTATTTATTTCACAACCTATTATTCAATGTATGTAATATAGTTCATTCGGAGTAGACACTGAATAATATTGTATGTGCATAAATAATTCAAAGTGACTAGATTATAGACGCATGGAAAACAGAAGTCAACCCACGGGATGGCATCTATAAGTAATAGCGTAGCGTTGGTCCACCCACGCGCGTTATATTCCAATATCCAGTGAAGATATGCTGCTTGGACGAGACATAATTATGGAGCTTGGATAACTTCTGCATAAATACTATGAGACAAGAATTAAAAATAGAAGCAAAACAAGTGCATGGTTTCTTCTTTATTGTTTTCCGTCATGTTTATACTGTTGTAGCTACGACGTGGAATTTGAGCAAAGTATAAATATGGAAGTTACTTTTATTATTAACCCCCTGACTAAGAAAGTCTGTAATGAGCTGATGATTATCAAACGCCTGAACATAAAATATTTTTATAAATTATAGATTGTAACCATGAAGACCGCATCAGCTTTCAAACAAATAAACCGCATCTATTTCGGTCCATTGGTATAGGAGCGACGATGTCATACGCAAACACTAAATCCTATCCTATCTAATCATAAATGAGGTAACTTATTATATTTTTTCTTGAATTACTGTATTGCAATAAAATGTTCGACAGACAGACAATCACTCAAAAAAATAAATGATTGGATGATGGAATGATGTTTGACATTAAAATTTTCCAAAAATATACAATGTCATCCAAGTTTCTACCAAGCAAAACTTTGTTATTAGCATGTAGATGTTGTTTGTTACAAATATCGTTAATTCGTAGTTAAAACCACCGTTTTGAAGTATATTTCGTATATAAAACAAAAGCCTATAGCCGAGATTGACATTGGGAGGTATGAAGCACAAGCTTAAATTTAAAAGAAAAAGAACTATGTGATAAGTATTGGATCGAAAAATCTTGGAAAGCTTCCAAGCTGATCTCAAAAACCTCGACAAGTGCGTAACGGAACGTGTATAACATAGGTTCTGTTGAATTCATCGTGAGGTGAGGATTTAGGAATCACCATCACAAACTATACCTACTGTACCACTCCTTAGTTAGATTCTTCCTTGTTAATGTGGTTTGTAAAGGTTAAAGTCGACCGTACTGGCCTAGTTTAGAATCGAACGATTCGGGGACTATAACCACTTACGTTTTTTTAATACACAATCTGTTTGTTTGTTGCGAAGAAACGTATTTTTTATGTAAATCAATTAAATAGGAGCAGCCAACTAGCGACCCTATTGCTAGTGGTCACCGTCGCCTCCTACTACTACCTACTACTGATGCGTCGTGGACCAAGAAAGAGTGGAGAAGAAAGAAACATTTAGCCATAACAAATAGGACTGTCTCAAGGATGTCTGTAAATAGGTCTCGGGCAATTTATAGGATGATTCGGATATTATGCTACGGAACCCTACAAAAACGTAGGACGGCGACGTGACCCCGCCTATACTTCGCCACTTAACGACTCGAGAGCAAGCACTTTTTGTCACAAGTAATGTCGCTACGTACCAAAAATGCTGTGAATTTTGATTAACTAACAATATAAAGACTATATCTGTAGGTATAACAACAGTAACTGATCTCTGCGTGGAAGATAATATTATTTGGTAGAAACCACGAATCTGCTCCGTGGTAGAAACTACCAATGAGGGTATTTAGTGACACAATAGTTTATACAGTGATTTTTTAGTTTTTTTTTTCACGGGACGAACACACAGAGAAATCCACATCGATCAGTTGTAGTTTTATGATATACTAGTGAAGCCGGCCTCGCTTCGCTTCGGTAAACTTGTTCTTCCATTTTCCCATTTTTGCGACATTATTCATTGCGCTTCATTATAGCATTCGGCAAACACAAATAGATTTTTTTTATTTCGAACCAGTAGTTCCTGAGATAAGTTCGTTCAAACAAACAAACTCTTTAGCTTTATAATATTAAAGTATAGATTTATATGATGAGCAGCAAAGAAAAATACTACTTTCTTAAACCTTTTCTGGTAACACTAAGATAATGTGCATAGTTAATTCACATAAAAGCTTTGATACATTGGTCCACCATACCAGGCGGATTCCAAGTTGGTAAAGTAAGTAAAAATTCCTTATAACCCAATAATTTGAACAGTGGCCCAGTATTTTTCACTGTATTCTGGTTGAAACATTCCCGTTCCAATAATGAAGAATAAAACACTTCACGGATACTGCCTGTTACGTAAACGTGTAGAATTATTGATGGCTCTTGTTTCCACAGTATGAGAAGGTAATATTTCAAACCTGGCAAATTCTCCCGACTCCTGTAGCATAGTAATGAGCTTATTTATGAAGTATGCAGAGTGTGCTGCATAATAGTTCATTAAAATCCTTCGCCACTGTAATGTTTTAGTTAACTTACTCTCGTACATAGTTAGGAATATCATATGCTGCCATCACGATCTAATGTGACTTATAGGTACTGTTTTATTTCTACGTTACGTTGTTCTTACGTGGAGAGAAAACGTTTGTAGCCTTTTTAAAAGCTTTTATTTAACTTGTAACAATGTATGAAAATAAAATATGTTTGTTTGGGTGGAATCTTGCAACTCAATTTATATATCTTCAACCGATTGAGCTTGAAAATTTTTATACTCGTTTAACTTTGATTACAATGCATGGTTAGTTGTGTGACGTCATTCTAAATCCAACATGGCGGAACACCCAAGATGGCGGACTAGTTATTTTTAATGCACTCCTACAATATGGGTATCAAATGAAAGGGCTTGCTGAGAATATCTCGAATAATAAAGTGAGGTCACTCTAAATCCGATATGGCGGTCTAAGTTTTTATGCTTTCCTACAATATGGGTATCAAATAATCCTAAAGTCCTAATTAACATCTTAAATCAAATTAGCAGTTTCATTAGCAGCTAATTTTACTAAAACAGTATTATACAATATCATCCATCCGCATCATTACATGGTTCATTTTTTACTTTGGATAAACTTCCGTTTAGAACATACCTCCGATCGATCTTAAATTTGGTATACTTATGTATTTTGACGTGCTGATCAAGAATATCATAGTCAAAATACCCGCAAATTTGATGTTTAAGGTCAAAAGGGCAAAAAATCGAATTTTTCGACATTTTTCGCACACCCTTTACACACCCTTTACTTTTTTTACTGGTCTCCTTAGTGACGGAGCGTGATTTTAAATGAACTACCTAAGTATAATCTTCGTCATGAACTGGGGAGCAAAATGGAAAAATATTTTTTAAATTCAACTGATCATTATACAAACTTCAGCTTCATTGTATTAGTTTTATTATTAAAGTTATAGTTAGATCAATAGGGGAAGGGGGGGCAAGACGGGGTAGCGGGCAAGACGGGGCAAAGGGCCTCACGTGTCGTACGAACCACCAATTTCAGCAGCTCTGGCTCGTAATGACGCGACGTTGTATTGTTTATCAATCAGCAAAGTGATAGGTTTGTGAGTTTACGCATTTTTGATTTAGACCCAAAAACTCTGTTTTTGTCAAATTGCTTGTCATTTTCGCGTTGCGCATGGCATGTGTTTTTCACCTCAATAGGCATTATCAAGAACTCACTGAAAGTTATTTTTGTTCATCAATAATTATACTAGCAGGTAAGAATATGTTTGTTTCAATATTTTGATTTGTTTTTTTATGGTACGTTATTTCATTGAAAAAAGCATGAAAGGGCAAGATGGGGTAAGGTACCCCATCTTGCCCTTCCAAAATAAAATATGACTTTATAATGACTTAAGTAAATACATGTTTTTGATTAACTTTTAATAACTTATTTGTTTTATTAATATCTTTTAGGATGGTGAAGAATTATAAAAGTAATACGTAGAGAGAGAGACTGGGAATGAAGAAAAATGCGATAATTATGGTCATTGAAGAGAAAATGGGGTATAAAATAGCATCAAAAACATTTTCTGTGCCACTAACTACTTTGGAAAAGAAAGTAAAAGAAGATTAATAAGAAGAATAAAGAGATCCACGCTTCACCAGAATAGGATGACAACGAAAATAACATCCCTTGTTTTTACTGCAACGGAAGATACATGGAATCAAATGTATTTATTTATTATGTATTATTAATTCATATTAATAATATATTATTAATTAATGTATTTATTTGCGAGTATTTAAATTAAAACTAAAACATGTCTCCCCGTACCCCATCTTGCCCCATGGGGTACCCCGTCTTACCCTACCTTTTGTTAAAATCGAGTGTTGGGTGTCTTTGAGGAAAAAATGTCTTTTTTCTTTTTATGGCATAAGTTAAGTGTCTTAAGTTCCTAAATCCCAGAGATTAATAATGTAAAAGTTATTCTAAATAGATAATCATTCAAAATAATTAAAATTGAGCGCTTTATTCCGCTTCAAACGTTAAGGTCCCCGTCATGCCCCCCCTTCCCCTATAGTTATAGACTGGACTGGACTGGCTTAAATGACGAGCAACATTAAAATAATTCCACTGCTAGGGAATCACGACCCTCAGTAATAAGAAAAACGACATGATAGAGTTGAGTAGTAGAGGGGAGTTGATTACCTTAATCTTACATTTGTTTAAATGATGAGAATTCAAAAATATCACTCGGATGAAACTCAAAGATTTTTTTTAATAACATCGTCGGAGCGTGGGATAAATTTATGTCAAAGCCGGACCGCTGCGCTGGTGGCCTTTGCGAGGATTCACTTCTTTTTCACAACTCGAATGAATATTCAATAAAGTGGGTGGAATTTAAATCTGCAGAGAGTGGTCCGTTAGTTGGCGTCTGTGTATTTATTTCAGAGTTCATTTAAAAAGCTTATCTCTCCCTGTATTATTCACTTGAACAAAAATTTTATAAAAAGCAGACTTTATAAGGCCATCAAATCAAAAATATTTTTTTAGTTAATTATTATAAATGTTGGCTATGAGTGTATAGAATTATTATATTTTTATTTTTATAAATCATTGGTAAAAAAATAAATTTACATGAACAAGTTTCAAACTTCAGGGAAGTTTTCTTTTATGTAAATGTTCAATTTGTAACTGCTTTGCGTATGTCCGTAAGTGACGGTCACCACTTACCGTTATACCAAGTAACGGTTAATGTGTTATTAACGTATGGTACTGAACGTCATCTGCTATTAATAATATATGCCTTTCAAAATAGAAATATCCCTTCTTTCATATAAACGTAAATACTGATAATATTATTTGTAAGCTTAAAGAATGATTCAGGGTATTCCATTCAGGGTCATTCAGGGCAGTGTTTATAAATATTTATAGCGCGTGTTCAAGGGAGCTGTGGGTGTTGCATATACATTACACAAAATCGATATTCGATTGTTGTGGATCATGCAAGGACACTGCAAAAATAATAATAACTTAGCTATTAGTGACCTATATTTTTTTTTAAATGGCATTTGAAATCTTACAATACTCTTCTTGTGCTGGGATCAAAATGTATAGTAAGCGGATAGTATTTTATGCCTTAACAGTGGAAGAATGAATCTATGCTACACATAGATGTGGCATAGTTCCTACTTATTTAATAAAAATGAAAATGTTGAATGGACTCGAAAAATAAAAATATTGTAATGAAAGTCTGAATCAGTAAATTATTTATAAAACATAAATATTATTATATTCACTGCCATTTCAGACGGTTCGGGTTTTGCAGGCCGCCTATACAAGGCCTCGCAAATTCCTAATAATTTCTTTATGTATTACGCTCACGGTCTGTTCTGTGATTAAACTAATGGTTTTCCATAAATTTGCTCACTTGTAGTTAGAAATCTACACGCAATATTAACCCAATTTTTAGAGATTGAGTTCTAAAGTAAAGATTGGAGAAATACTCTTCATAGCATTAACAAATCAATCTTTAAAGACAAGCTTTTCCCAACCTCCCTGTTAGTTGAAGAAATATAAATTAATATGATTCAACCAATAAAATAAACTAAATTAAAAATCAAGATTATCACTTGAACGGGCAAAACGAACACATTGCGATGACAATATAAAGAATTATAAAGGATACTTACAACTAGAATAACCTCCAAGAATCATAATCATATTCACACAACAGCGGCAAGATAGTAGGGTAAGTAGATTTTCATTCTAAGGGCTTCATGTAATGCCATCGTCTGTATCTACTCGTATATGAGTGTAATGATATACTTATACATCAGTACTTACATACGTAGATGTGTGTTTTCCTCATCAGTCATCACTGATGATGATGATAAATTGATAATCACAAACCGGATTTTATAGATTGTAATGCAAGTGACTTTAGACTTTAGGTGCCTTTATTTATTATTTAGATATAACTATTTATAAAACGAATTAAAAATATTTGCAAAAAACGAAAGTCGACGTTTCGGACGACGACGGATCGAACTTTTTCTTACTGTTACATGTTTCTTTTCCTATTAAAATAAATCTATATACGAAAATCGCATTGAGTTTTCTGTAAAAAAATGCCCTATGTTCATACGAAACATAATTTGGCGACCGTGACTGGTAGGAAAAAGTACGACCAGTCGTCCGAAACGTCGACTTTTGTTTTTCGTAGTAGGCCTACAGGCCTGAAACACGTAAAAAACCCTTTAACGATCGATTTTATTAGGGCGGTAGCTAGTCAGGTGTAAGAAAGCCCTGCCACAATGCGCGAGTACCGTTCCGAGAGCGACGGAGCCTCGTCTGGGGTTCAACATGTAGGGTAGGGTGGCTTGGACTTAAGATGGAAATTGTCTTCAATTTATAAAAATACTCAGATTATTCTACAGAATCGATTGCAATCCCATAAAGATTTTTAGAAATGTGTCTTAAAATTTGTTTGTCGTTTTGGACATTACAATAAAATCGGTAAACCTATTTCGATCCAGTTTTCATTTCACTGTTATTTTGATAAAAACCCGTGTTCTAAACGATAGGATAATGCAAGGATAATAAAAATGGAATAGATTTCCCAAAGCGAAGTGAAGGAAAGGTTACCCATTACAGTACCTCAATACCTTTACCAATGTAACTATAACTTACTACTTTATATATCATTTTCATGTTAATGGTTAAACTAATGATGAGCCAATTATCTGTTGCATGCGCTTCATATTATGTCATGACTAATAAAATATATCGGGTTACATTTCAGTCCGTTTTAAAAGTGGTACTTACTTACCTCGTAACAATTAAAAATCACAATTAACGATTTTCTCTTTTTTTATTAAAGTGCTCTTAAATCGTGCTCTTATTGAGAATAACATAAAAATTTGCTAGCGTACGGATATATATTATGTCAGTGACCTAAAGGACGGATACATATATAATTGTGCATATATTTTATATTTACATATATGATTGTGTAACGAAAATAAAGGGATTCTGATTTTGGCGGTTAAGTCTGGATTGATGACCTTTTATTTTGATTTTTAATGATATCCGTACAAACTAATGACTGCAAATGATTATTATCTGTCATATTCTTCATCTTCATCAGTCATATTTTACGCTAAAAATATATGAAAATATGTGTTATCATCACAACCCATAACTGTCCCACTGCTGGGCACGGGTCTCCTCTCACAGTGCGAGGGGTATAGGCCATAGTCCACCACGCTGGCCAAGTGCGGATTGGTGGATATGTGTTATATGTCCAGTCTAATAAATCAATTCCTTTAACTAAAAATTACTTTAACTAAATGACAACGAGCAAATAAATCTAATATATAACCTTCTCTTTCTGAGTAAAGGCTTATGCAGAAAAAAACGCGCATGCGCAAAGTCTATAAATACAGTAAGTACATAGTGTGGGCGTTCTAGAATAGGCTGTACTTTTTGTAGGTAATTAGTTTCATCATAAAATCCCTTGCTTTAAATTAATTTGTATGTCAACTAACAGTCGTTTGATAACATTATTGCGCAGTACGGAAGAGTTTAGGATAACAAGCGTCGAAGTTTTTATCAACATGCAAATGCCAGACAATGTATACGATAATAATAATATTGGACCTTTGTAAATAACTGTAGTTGTACATAAATATTAAGCATCACTACTGTTTAAATAAATTGATAATTTCAACATCTGATAGTTTTAGTAAATAAACAGATTATTGTTAGGTTCACGTTACCAAGAGAATCATTTATGTATGTGCCGTGTTATTATATATTTTATTTTATTCAATACCTAATTAAAGCGATTTAAATGTAGTATAATTTTTAACTGAATAATGAACAAGAGAACAATAATATAAACTGGGAGTTCCAAATCCCTTTTAAATCTTTAACAACCAACCATCCTGGCATGTTTGATATAGTGTTTGGTATAGTAGGTACCTCCGAACTGTATCAAACATGGTATGCTAACATTTTTTTCTGGAATACAAGAACAACTAATCAATATGATGAGTTACAGAACTAACAAAATTCTAAACTCACCTACACACGTTACTGAGCGCACTAAATACGAAGACGATTGCTGCTATCAAATAATCCCATCATGCGAGGTTCACAAGCGTATCGCCAGTCATACAACCGAGTCCGCTGTACGCCTGAATGTTACTGATCATAGCCGAGCTAGTGGCGCTGTAGTCACCGCCCTGTAGCGATGTTATCAAGCGCTGAAAGATGATGGCTGAAATAGGCTGAAAACTGTAATGTTTAACGCAAGGAATAATTATAACTTATAAATAATTTGAGTACCAAATCAAGAGTAACGAGACAAAAATTGCTAGATATCATAACCACCCTAATTAGACAACGTTGTCATATTTGCTTACATTTAATAAATTGTTTAGTTCTTGAGTAATCGATAGGTATTATAATTATATTGATTACATACAGTAGTACTAATCTATGATGTTAGCTGTAATATAGAAAGTTTCATTTCATATTGAAGTTCATTGGTAATCTGAAAAAAGTTCAGTTTATTCTTCAGATAGAGAGAGATCTCAAACGATTTAAAACATTTTCTAAAAATGAAGAAGCTAAATATGATAGATATAAATGAAGAAGTTAAATGTCGATTTTATTAGTTATTTCTGTAGATGAAAAAATGAAATAGTATTTTCTAATAATAACACCATTAACATTTAGCGCTGAAACTGCTTACCTTTAGAGGTCTGCCCTTGTGTTGCCAAAACTCATTGATTTTCACTGACTTATCTTAAAATCTCGGAGTCATTGCATACTTACTTATATTATACGAATAGATGATCTTGTAAATAAATTGTTCAGTGCTGACACAAAACATTTGAGCAATTGGCAAAACATTTTGAGTGATTGATTTGATTGATTTCCAATTTTTGTTAACGAGGGAAATCTTGTTTTTAAAGGAACAAGGTTAATCCTTTCCTTTCAGGGTCATTGTAATCCTATCGGAACTCGTGACGGGTTTTAATCTGCAGCCTTGCCAATTGGTGTCCTCATGCAAAAATCAACTCTGAAATGTTTTTTATGTTTTAGATGCGAAGTTTGAGAGCCAATTAAAAGCGGTATCATCGCTCTGTTTTCTCAAAAACACGTTTGTTACGTTTAACATAAAAAAGATACGGACGAGTATATTTTTGTTACATTGCAACATTGCATAACATGTTATGGACACCAGTGGCCTCCAACGGAAAAGATCTGGCGATGATGCTTCGTCTGTTGATTAGCAGAGTGCTTATAAAGCTGATTTTAAACCGACTTCATAAAAAAGAGAAGGTTCTCAATTCGTCTGTATTTTTTTGTATGTTTGTTACCTCATAACTTTTTACTGCGGATACCGATTTTGAAATTCTTTTTATGTTCAAAAGCTGGTTATTGCAATGTAATCCCATATAAATGTGAATGAATGCATAATATATGATTGACATCGGCTACGTCGATGATGTTCTCATTTTTTTACTCGTCGATCTTAAATTAACAATTTTTGAAGTCGGTTTTTTATTACAGTTACAATTAATGATGTTATGATCAGTATTCCCCATTTAATTGTTGTAAGTACTTTTAAGTTTAACTAAAGTTAAAATTGAAGTGAAATCAAAAATGTCCGCGGGAAGGCATTGATGACCACACATTTTTTACATACCTAATTCAGGCACCAAGGTCTCAACTAGTATGGTTTAGTATGGGATACCTAACTTGCCTACCGAATATACCTAACAGTATACATTTTTAATCGACTATGCATTTTCTACTTCTTTTTATTTTTTGCGTAAAACGCCCTCTGTTCGTAAACTAAGCTCAATTTACAGCTTGTGGTGTGAATCCTGGTCAACTGAAAACCCATTGCTTAGCAAGTTCTTCTATGGTTTCAGCCGCGCTTTCGCTAGGTGTCGCTGTATTTATTAATCATATAATAAACCTACAGATGTCACGACTGTCCCTCTCACTCACTCACTCACTCCCTACTTACGTATTCGATGAAGAGGTGAAAATTGCCGCTACCTCGTAATACTTGAATTGGATTTCTAAGGAAATAAACGTTTGACCCGGACGATGTGAGCGATCAATCCTTTTCGATTTTGAGCCTTCCCTTTTCATATGACTATGCATGGAAAGGGTTGATAACGTACGATAGAATATATTTTAAATCATCGGATTTTATTAGGTTTCATAAACGTTTCCATGAATTTTGTTACTGTCTTTTTCTTTTCTTTATTTCACTTCTGTTATATCGAGGCAATTAAGGCAGTCTGACGCTTCGAGGTTTTCTCATTTAACATCTCAATGAGGTTTTTAGCACTAACTTATATTTCTTTTTTATCGTTTTCTGATAGCATTGCAAGAGGTCCTTTAAATTTAAAACCATGATTTGTTGACAGTATGAAAACAAATGATTGATGACAAAGTAATTAATATGGAATAAAATATTATGTACATAGTTAAGGATAGTTTCATCTCTGACTTCAAAAATATATTAACTTATGATGGAATGAGCGCCTAATACTGATTTCGCTGTGCCTTCATAAAATTTTTTGGGCCTGACTTTTTTAGAATAATGCAAAGTAAGAGGAATCAGATAGGATCCATAATGAATATTTAAGCAGCTTAGCGAATATCTGAGGACCTACTTCACGCTCCCAGAGTTTGTTACGAACATACTTTAATATAAAATGTTCTTGAAAGTAATAAGACGTGGGTATAATAATTATTAATTCGATTTTGATGAGTGGGTTCGAGAGTTTTGTTTTAGTAATTAATCATGAGTGATTTAGGCTTACTTAGTAACGTATGTAGCCCTAACCAAGTTTAAATATAAAGCTACGACTACTCGTGACTAAGCGCGAAGATTAATTGTGATCCTAGTAGCTACTTAGGACGGCGTCGCGGCGAACTGAAACTCAATTTTGTTTCTTAAAGTTGCTGCCAGCTAAACGCAGGATTAAAATATCTTATACTCAGAGAGCAAAGCTGCGCCTTGAGCCCCTAGTTATACTTTATTCAGTTACGCTCGTAATACTTTCCTTAGTCCTCTGAAGTAGTTATACTTACGATGAGATATTCTCATTTACTAAGTTAGAAATTTATTACTTATAATTTAATTTGTGATGTTAGTTTCATTACGAGTAGGTTAGTACTACCAATCTCAGTCAATATTTCTACATACTGAACACATCCAAAACTGTTGCTCGTTTATATCAGGTATTTTATGTTTTTCGTATTTATTTAATTTCATGGATTTTTATACATCTACAAGCTTTCCGCCCACGGCTGCGCCCGCGTTTAATTCGGTTATATCGCGCCTTTATTGAACTCGATGGTGCTTTGTCAACTGACTTGTTTAACCGTAATTTCGAAAAATCCTTTCTTAGTGCTGGAAAATATTTTATTGATATCGATAACTAACTATTTTTAAGTTAGCAATATCAATAAAAATCCATATAGGTATTCAAATTTTCGAGATCAGCGCCGGTGCCGTTTTGCTATTATAGTATAGATTTTAAATCTTTTCTAAATTTGAAAAGTTTAAATCATCAACGCTTTGTGATCCTAGAATGGCGACCCTGTTTGTACTCGTAAGTTGAATTGTTCACCACTGCAGGAATCAATTTAAAATATTTCACAAGGCTGATGGTAGTAACTAGCCTGGTAAGTAAGGAATTTTAGCACTACTCATAAGTAAAAAAATTTGTTGGTGTCATAATTTTGCTGTCTAAAGTTTGATTAAGTTGACACCACATAGCGTTGTCACTTGATGAACGTGATGAATTGACTACACACTGAGACAGTCTCGGCCATATATAATACGTGCTTGATATAAAATCCATGTTAAAAAACACTAGAGGGTAAAGGGAGGATGGAGGTAAGTTTATTGCGGATTTACGTTCCCTGTTAGCTTAGGGTTAGCTTACAAAGTTTTTTTGAAGAGTATTAAAGTACAATGGAAGTAGAACAGGGCAGGAGACCGGCGATAAGTTTCCACTTGACAATTAATTTAAGCGAGCGAACGTTCGTCAGCAGTTGCGGACAGAGTTACAATTACTTTCCTATTCGTATTGAGGCTGCGACCGACCTCGGTTACTTGAATAGCACAATAATGATTCGTACAAGAAGTTTGAAAATGTAGCAGCCACGGCCCTAGCTAGCTATAAATCGTAATGGTCGAGGGAGATTAGAAGTTTGCTTTATTTATTGGGAGGAATCACGAGTAGTTACACCTTGTTTACAAGTTGATACGTTGGGAGTTGGTATTAAGAACAAACTTAGGTAAGGTTTTGGATATTTCAATCAATAAAAATTCAAAATAAATAAGGAACCATTATTAAGGAGAGGGTTGCTAGCCAAGTTCGACGGAATGTCTCTATGTAGGATTCCTTGTTCCCATTTAATAAAAAAGCGAAACATAACTTAAGTAACTAAACTTTCGTTTCATTATACTACTTAGGTTTATTTTTGGCGGGAGGATTCGCCCTCCTTCCCTCATTAATTTTACTGTAGTATATCATAATACCAACACAAAAAATGCTATCTATTGTATATACGGAGTCGTCAATAGTATATTTACATATAGCCTAGTTGGTAATCCTGCCTGCAACGCAAGGGGTCTCGGGTTCGATTCCAGGTTGGGTGTTAGTGATGTTTAATTTGTGTTGTCCATGCCACCCGCGACACAGGGAATCCTAGTGCGGGATTATTTTTTATTTATTCCTTCTTCCATCTTTGTTAGCCAGTCACGCCTCAGTGATATGTCTTTCTTACCTTCGCATATCTTAAGTTAACTCGTCTGCTGAACTTTGGCTATAAGAAAAAACAAAAAAATGCATTGTTTTCACTACTATAAAAATATATATGTATACGCCTGTATTTCGAATGGCGAAAGGTTATTTTCGCTCTCCAAGGTATGGATTTCGCACACTGGAGATGAAGTTTGAAAGTAATACTATCTAACTTTCAGGATAAGATAACACGCCTGCATAAATATCAGTTTCCCGCAGTTTTGATTTTATTGTATTAGCGAATATCGTATAGTAAATTGTGAAACTGGAGAAAAAGTAGGAAATGTAAAGAAATAATATAACTTTAGATTAGTATAATGGTACAAAAACACTTGGCATTGTCTTATATCATTTGCTGACAGAAATAACATAGTTATTTGAAACTTACGAGTAGTACGAAAAATAGTCCATCCTTATCAGTAATTATCTTAATATACCTTACTCGTACATACATATAGTATATTTGTATAATGCATCTTATTCATCGCAATTATAAAAAAATATTTGTAACAAATCACCCACTGAATCATAGATAGGTACGCAATCAAGGACACTTCAGATAGGCGCGCGTGAATGTGGCTCGTAATAAGCGCACTTACCTCGTATCGCAATATTCCCATGACATTTAACTGGTCAATTCAATAATATTTCAGATTTGATTTATATCTAGTTCTGATATTTAAATGATTTATTTAAATAGCAGACGATTTTATCATAAATAATGTCGCAATAAAATGTTGCTGACATTTCCCCACACTGGCCTTAGGAACACATCAATTCATTTTTAAAGTATTACCATTCTGTACCGTATACATTTGTAACCGAATCAAATTGAAAGAGCAAAATTCTGTTAAAAATTACTTGTATCAAATTGCCTAGTAGCTCACAGGTACGCAATCAAGCGCGCTTCAAACAGGCGCTCGTGAATGTGGCCCGTAACGAGCGCACTTACCTCACAGCGCGATATCTACATGACATTTATCGTCATCAACATTTCCAAGTAATTTGCACGTGTATCCTATTGCATTTGGTATTGTATGTTTGAATGTTCTTAGTTGTACTTAAGTGACAGATACGAGTACTAGGATCGCCGCTTTTGAATAGTTAAGCCATTATTCTCTCGATTGTTTAGGGATTTCAGCAGGGTTAACATATTATCTGTAAAATATACGACGAGATTAGCAACCCTATCTCGCTTCACTTCAATATAGTAATCAGAAAAAATAATACAATTCAAAAGTGAAGTGAATTGTATTTAGAATTAGAACAACACATTAAACTAAAATGATTTTAAGTAAAATAACCAAGAATAGTGCTGGTATTACTGGGAGCAGGTAAACGGTTCCAAACGTAAAAAATAAGCATTACAAGTCCCTACCTACTTTTTGTGCAAGTAGGCCAACCTTGAGAGGTAGCTCTGTAACCAAACGTTAACCCTGCTGTAAAGTTAACTTACAAAGCCGTACTTCACAGTTTAGCTACGTTTAATTACTGTTACGCTACGCAATTATTTAAGCCGAACGAAGCGATGATGATAAACAATTTTTTAACAAAATATTACCAATTTGGGTGTAAGAGGCTCCCTCTGTCGCGGACATGGACATTGGAGATTCATAGTTTACCACGACCGGAGTACAAACATTTTTCTGTCACATAAATAATAGAATTATCTCCATTGGTAGGATATCAAAACCAAGAACCTTTGCTCGTCTGGATAAGTCACTACCCAGCCAGGCCACGGGATCGTAGAAAGATGAAAGTAATTTTTAAGATAATTTAACTAAAGATATTTCCCATGAACAAATCTGCGAGCAAATGTATCGTCATAATAATAAGTGTCCACACAATTAACCTCGTCGTACTCTCATTATTTTATATTGATTTTCTACTGTTCCAAAAACTTGTTATACAACAGGCGAACAAATACTAAACAGCATCCTCTAACTGTAAACCTTGATAAACTGAGAACTAAGAAGGCGGTACAACAAAGAACGAAAATATGGAGAACAGAAATATAGAGAGAAGATATTATTACGATACTTGTAACACAAAATAGACGTATTACATAATAATCAAGCGAGTGGATAAATCCACGTCAGGAGACTTGATTCTGTTGCTAACTTCTCAGCGATAATTCCTCACATGTGAGTTTATAATAAGCTTTCAGTGAATTTACTCGGGTGTTCGCATGAATAATGCAGTTTAAGCTTTACACAATCAATGTGACGCGGGAGAGCGCGAATGCACAATATCAAAGTTTAAACTTAAGGGTGCCTTTCCACCAGAGGTGTCCTGCGCTACGTTGCTATGGATGCATTCCATAACACTGGTTCCGTTAAACTATGTTTTTATATGAAAAGAGGCGTGCTATGGATGCGTGCGATGCATGCGTGCTTAGGATGCGTGCTGTGGATGCGTGCTATAGATGTGTGTTATGGGCGGCCGCAAGTGATGTCTTCGATGACGATGCGTCGCACAGCCCGAGCTGCGCATCTTCCTCGCATAGCTACCTCACGGTGGCGCATCTTCATAGCACGTCTTTCTCGCTCCGCTGCGTAGCTTAGCGTCAGTGGAAACGGTTACATAGTTTCGTAGCTTTGATTACGCATCCTCGCATCATAGTTGCATAGAACATCTCTGGTGGAAAGGTACTCTAACTTTGTTTAATGTAACGTCAAGGCACACTATAGCTACATTATTTCATTGAGTTGAAAGCAACATTTAATATTTTTTATACCTTTGATGGTACAGCGTAATTGTTCTCGAGTTTATGTATGTCAAGTTGATTTTAAAATGGTTTTAGATGAAGTCTTAGGTACGGGTGTACTGCTTTGCAGTGCGTAGGTATATATTTTTTGTGAGTCAATTTTTACTACTACCAGATAGCTTTATGAAAAGTGATCACATTTCACGCTCGATGCTAAAGGGGAGTAGTAGTAATACCATGCACAAAAGCATAGGTATGTTAGTATTGTTCAATCTTAGAATGAACATAAATAAAATACATAAAAGTTGGGTGTTACTATAATTCAATCGGTGCCACTCACACATTCGAAGGACCGGCCATCAAAATATCTTTCTTTTCTTTCATAGCTGGCAACTTATCGACAATGTCTTTGGTGTTACCTATGTCCAGGGGAGACGGTGAACATTTACCATTTGCTTGCCAACCATTGGGTACGCAACCGTAATAACCAATTTTAAAGACCAATATAGTGATATTATGAGTTAAAGTTGTCTGAATGCCGTTAATATAAACATTGAAATATACTCTTACTTAAGTTGGGTTTGTAAACACGACATCATTTTATAAAGAGGCAGAAATTTTCGTTGAAAGCCGGTATCCGATTACCCACTGTATTCTGAAAGCGTCGAAGTGGTGCAACTGAATGGCTTCAGCGATAACAATAAATCAATAAAATTACATAACACTGTTGGCCGAGTGTAAATTATATGGTGAATTCTCCGATTGTTATAATAATAATTGATTCAGACCAAATCTTCGATATCAGTGTAAATTTAAGTTTTTATTTATTTACTAGTGGTCTCGCACTAGCTCCGCTTCAGGAAAGTTGTTCTTTACGTTTACAATTATTAAATATATTCACATTTTAAGAACATTTTACATGGATACTCCGCTTCTATTGCTCGAAGAGTAATTTAAAAATAGTTTATAGCCTTCCTCGATAAATGACTATTCAACACAAAAATATTTAGTAGTTCCTGAGATTAGCCTGTTCAAACTCTGCAGCTTTGTTATATAAGTATAGATTTTATTAATGACAAATTAATGCTCGACTACAAGCTTTGATGGTAAGTGGTCATGTAGTCTTGGGTGTTAAAGCGCAATAACTTAGTAAAAGTTTATTCACTCTTGATTTCAAGACACCCATTCACACAAATTACACATCACTAACACCCATGACCTGAGAACAAACATTTAACTGTCACATAACATCTGCCCCGGCCGGGAATCGAACCTGGGACTCCTTGCTTCGCAGGCAGGGGCACTACTAACTAGGCCAAGTGGTCGTCATCAATATTATCAAAATAACCGAACGGGAACATCGTAATTTATTCCATTCCTTTGCGATACAAATAGGTAATAAACTTACATTAATTAAAAATGTAATATATACATAATACAACATACTCATAGCCCCACATTTATTTTATCGTCTTCAGACGACCGACGAAAATCTTTGTGTGTCCTAGTTGCAGGCTACATGGTGGCGTAGCGGTGCGCACAAACACGACTCCGTTGGTACCTTTGGTGATAACCTGATTGTTAAATATAACATAGTCTGAGTCCGTTCATCACTTGCGCGGTGTTGGGATCCCCAGCGACGATAGACACGCGACACCGATCCGCCGCGACGTAGATTTATGACATACCCAATAGCCGCGACGTAAAACAACGGGCCATGTAAATATACTGCCTTTTAACTACTAGTTATTATGAGTATCAAATAATTTGATTAAGTTTATTTCGATTGTGATAAACGCCTCAGCGTGAGAGAAAAACAATGTATCAAGTTAACTACTCGTAAATACAACACATAACCTATACTGTTAAAGAATATTATATCTGTATTAATCTCCTCTTTAGTATGAATACATTATTATTATTATTATTAAATTGCGATTTTCTTCTTCACAATTTGAAGATTTATAATTGCAGATTATAATGCAGATATTAAAATGCAGATAACATAAATCTCTTGTAAAGAGGTGAGGTAATTTACAGAGATACCTAACTACAAAATCATATCCAAAGATTATAAAAATATTAACTAAATTCATACCAACTTTAGCCCATATTCTAAGGAACAACGGCATTAAAAACATGAATCTACGGATTTTATCGATTTGAAATCGAAAAAATATACATATCATACAGGTAACCGAGTAAATAAATATAGATTCGAAATATTCGCGAGAGAATTTTCCTCCCCTAGCCTCTATTTGCATTGAAGCGAAAATATTTAATCAGGCGTATAATCTTAGCGTTCCCTTCGCATTCGTGGTATAAATGTATGCTTTCGTCAAGGCTATATATTTTATGTGGCCTAAAGTATATTTACAACCAAAGTAAACGTTCTTTTTATATTTACACAAATCATACGCGATCGTATAATTTCACATAAATTCTAAACTTGAAGTTTTCTTTAGGTTATTAAAAAGAAAACGAAAAGTAGAATTATTTTATAAAAATAGTACTGTTCTATAAAGCACACGAAAGAAATAAAAGACAGTATTTTAAACATTCGGAGTTAGAAAAAGGTGTTTAATTAATTGTGTTCTTCAAGTCTACCTTTGAGCAGAGGAAAACTTATGAGAACAATATTTATGTTGTAATAGCCATAATTATGGAAATCAGTGGTAATAGACACATCGCAGGCAGCTAGCTTAATTAGGCTGGTAGTTAACAGCCTAATCTTTTTACTAAAAGGCGGCAGTCAACCAACGGCAGCGGCCTGAACGATATTCAGCCAATGAGGTCTAATACAATATTAATGAACGGGCTAGCTGGATTCCGCAGGGCGTTTATGGAGTAGGGCGAGAGTCTGACATCGGTAATTGTCTATTTCATTTAATTTATTTCTTAATAATAAAAACCATTTCTTTATTTAAGTTAATTTAAATTTAGGTAGCGGTTTAGAGTCGTTTCATGTCTACTGGGATTGTGGGAACAAAGAGGGGGATAAGGCACAATAGAGTCACAGATCAAAAAAGCTAAACTATGATCTAACTTAACTTACCTTTTAAGTTATGTAGGCTGTGAAACCGTTCCGGAAATTAATTAACATTTATACCTACGATAAAATAATAATTTACTTTTCAAAACCGACTACCAATATTGTTAATTTTACATCGTTGACAGCATTGACTTATTATTACTAAATAAGTCAACGGCGACAGGTAAATGAGAACATCATCAACATAGTCGAAGTCAATTAAATACACACTATTAAGCATCACTCAAAAACTACTCGTCAGATCAAATTCAATTTTTGAATGTAAAAATAATATAATCATCAAATCGGTAAAAGGTTATGAGATAACATAAAAAATACAGTCGAATTGGGAAAAGGAAAAAAGAAAGGAACTCTTTTTTGAAGTTACTTAAAAGCCTGGCTATTAATTAAAGTTCATCAAAAGTTAATTGGTTGCCATGGACTCATCAGTACGCCACGAGCAGTAAAGGTTGGCGTTTACTCAAGGATAGATGAAGACCTCTATATTGCTATCTATGTGTATCGTCTGCCTAATTAACTATTGGTAGTTTAATATTGTGTGTATTTACTATTTAGTAGTATAATATTGTAGGTTTCTTTACAAAAATCTTGGATAAGCGAGCGATTGCGCGAACGTCACAAAGAATGATTGCTTCCGTACTTTGCTGCGACCGACATGCGACATTGGATTTTAAACTGATTAATATTTTTTTCAAAGGATTTGTGTGCTTGGGACGAAGAGCTAATAACTGTTTCTTAAGACGCTTAGCCACGCGGGAAGGGAGGAAAATGTAATTTTCCTATGTTTATTAGGAGCACCTACTTACCTGAATTATATGTATAATAACTTGCGTTTATGTTAATTACCTAACAACGCAACGTTAAGACGAGGGGAAAATTTGTAGCAGTAAAAAACCTTATCACCTGTTAAAAAGTAAACTTTATCTAGTTGGTATATTTGAAATATATAGATGAAGGGTAGGCAATTGAATATGGGAAATGGAAATAAATATTTTGTCACTAGCTAGAAAACGTTATCTCATCATCAAGATAGGTAATACTTTTTTTATGTAAATAGCCCAAAAACTATTGACGACCCACCTGTTGGTAAGTGGTCGCCGTCGCCCATGCGCATTAGTAACACGAAAGACATCACCGATGCGACAGCCAAGAAAGAAGAAAAAAATAGAGTGATATACTGTTTCCCAAGCTCTCTTAATAAGAAAACGAACTTCCTACAGCGGTGTTCCCACAGTGCTATGACATGAAGAATAGAAGACCCCTTCTAGAAGCGGGTCTTTCGTTTCCTTCGTGGCCGGCAACGCGTTGGTGACGCCCCTGGTGTTACCAACATCCATGGGCGACGGTGATCACTTACCATCACGTGGCCCGTCTGCTCGTTTGCCTGCTTAGGCCATAAAAAAAATAAGTCGTTTGGTGGCTGACTCTAGCAAGCAAAGTCAAGAGATGGGCTTCACTAAAAGAATTAATAATAATATTGAACATAATTATAATCCATACGCAAAGCCTTACCACAAAGTAAGGACCGGTGGCCTCGTGGCCGGTGGTTTCGTGGCCTCTTACGACACCCTGACATGGGGTTGGAGTCATATCCAAGGCCGCCCCAATATTATGTATGTATGTATAAAGTTAAATATACAAACAATAATATATATAGAAGGCTCGCAAATTGGCCTCCGACCACAGCCACCGAGAGCTGCAGCGCGGTGGTCAATTTGCGCGTACCCTAAATGTCATATCTTTGATTGATACTTAACAGAATCACAATACAAAACATCCAGCAACATTTCTGTATACAAATAATAAATCCAAGTATTAAAATATCTTCACTCCATTTTAAAATTTAACCGTGTGTCAACCCCACTAAGCGACCTCAGGATTTAATGCAGCTTTGTGGTTTGTATTTCACTACGACGAGCAGGACAGAGAATAATCGCTTACTATGTATTAATTAGGAAGTATACAAAGCCAACATCCGAATATATTATTTAGATTAAGAATGTAAGTAAGATTTTTTATCTAAATACCCGGCCACTTGAGTCACTGATAGTCACTGTCACCATGGATATCAGTTGTAGCGAGCCAGATGGATGAAAACCCTACCATGCATGGAGCCCAACGAGCTCTTATCTGTTGTTCAGCACGGTGCAGCACGGACTCAGGATGGAGCTTCTTACCCTAGACCTATTAGTTTACTTGTGTTATGAACTTATTTCTGACAAACTCGTGTGTGTGTGTTCTTGTCTTGTGTGTTGTCCATGGCGCCCACGACACAGGGAATCCTAGTGTGGGGCTATGAATGTGTAGCGTTATTTATTTATTTATTATTATTATTAAACTTATAAATTACATCCGACCCAGTTGCATGTATCGTGATCACGGCTGAACTGTTGACGGTTGAGTTCAGCTGTGACCACGATACACGATACGATAAATGTTTGTAAGAAATTGTATTTATAATTTTGTATATTAAATCTCTTTGTGCGTAATATGGTTTATTCTCTTAATATTTATAAGTGTATGTGTCCTATGACGGTTCTAATTGTTTCGTCGGAGGTGCCCAACTCAAAAAAATTTTTTGTGCCATTTAATTTCTATTCTATTAAGTAACTTAAAGAGTAACACATAGTTTTAACAACCACTTGCCAAACCAAGTTTTAGCCCTGAAAAGCTCTGCGACTAGCGAGGGATGTAAAGGTACGTTAAAATAAACTCCGATTACTGTTTCGTTCACTCTCGCTTTCAGTTAATTCAAACCGGATTAACATTTTTGTGTTACATAAAAAAAATCCTATGAATACAATAAATTATTTATTGGTCTTCGCCTTCGTAGGCATTCGCTCGCGTTGCTCCTGACGATTAAGGAGCATAATAAGCGGGTTAATAATAACACAGCCCTAGTAGGTACGGATACGAGAACAAGATAGTAAGTTACGACAAGTTACAAGCCTTTTGCAGCATGTAAGCGAAAATCCATAAGCGGTTACACGTCCACTTTATGAGCGTGCCCTTTTATGAGTAGGACGAAGATAGTAACTCAATTAGTAGCGCTTGCTGTGCGAGTGATACATTACGGACCGGGGCAGGCATTTTATAATGTAATTTAAATAGTCGACAAACGCGCGTAAACTTCACCGAATTTTAAGTGTGTGCTGTCACCGATACCCTACCACACATAAATGTTTGTTTTGGATATGTAGGCATTTGTGATGTCTCATTTGGATGTGGCCATGTCAACTGCGATACAGGTAATCCTAGGGCGCGGGTGTGTGTGAGTGGCGCAGATATGTGTGAGTGTTTATGTTACACAAACAACTGCCTAGACCACACTGTGTTGCCAGCTACTTTGATTATTATTATTTGTAGTGACAAAAGCCGAACGCTTTAATTTTATCTATATTCTTATAGCAATCGCAAGAAATAGGACAAAATATAAGTTACCCGATATTACGAACCATAGATACAATGTCCACACAATAAATAAAAGAGTGATTTAGGAAATCTCGATCTGACTTGCTGGATTTATACAGTGCTCAGACGCGAGATTCTTTCTCATCAACATTCAGCCCTTGTGCGGACGATTGAACGTTACGGCACAAGACTCTCTACTTCTGAATTAAATATCTCACTTGTACCTCACGAGTTCTTTGACTCACACGTATAAACATAACACGTAGCGGTTGATCGATTATACAGGCTGCGTCGAACGAACTCATGTAACAACGTGATAACAAAATCAATCTCCATATAATGCGTAATCATAATGCGTGTGGCTGTCGCGTGAGCTAAACACATTTAGTAGCGTTAGTTAGATATTATATGAAAACAAATGTATTTACTTACTGAAATTCTAATATTCGTTACATTATCACAATTACACTTCAATAAAGAGTGAACATTACATGTCATAATGTGTAATAAGTACCCCTATGTCTACAAAACATTGTATTAAAGTTACTTAGCTCCCACGTTTTATTTATACTAGCCTTGACTCACTCCTTCACGTCCCCTTCAGGTAGATTTAAACCCACGCCTGCTATCGAGAATAACCGAAAGATTCCAATTTCATTGATTTAAAGTGCAAGAACAATTTGATTTCAACGCAACCATTGTATGGTACCATTGTCGTATATTTTCTAAAATATGCACTGAAATATACCTACGTCATAAATAAAAAATACTAATCCAGTCCCTAATATTGTTTATAATTGCCTTCCAAAATTAATCTCGACTTTTTTAACCATAAAAATCCGTACATCTGCAGAAAATTAAACAGAGTGCAGAGTGTAAAACGGACAACAGAACAAGAACCACAACTAAAGCATAAAATATTAGCTATTCAAACGATTTCAATATCAGCCTATGTTATAACAGTATATATTTTATCTGCTATACGCAACAGCTGTAATAATATCACTGGAATAACTTTATTGGCATACTAATAAAGTTGTGTTATGCTTTTACCAAGCTCTAGTAGATCGTAGCTCTTCGTAGCGGGATGTAGCGTTTGTATTGCTACGCCGCGCAGTCCGACGAATCGTCTATAACTCTATACGTAATAAAGGTCATGCTATTGCGTGATTTGGTTTGCTAACTAGTACTCGTAGCTACTAGATGGAAGCTACGATACGAGCGCATGTCCATGTCCCTCACCCGCAATGTGTCTCATACATTTTGATTATGACGACATGCGACATCAAAGTTGTAAGCGCTCGTACGCACTATGCGGCTAGCCGGACTGCGGCCAGCCGTCCGGCTGACCGGAATCAAAAATATGTATGAAAATATGGTTTCTATACACACTGCGATGCGGCTGCCGCCCAACCGCTCCGGTCGCTGGGAGCGCTGCGGCCCGATCGACGGCTAGCCGGACGGTCGCTATACGCACTATGCGGTTGGCCGGTTGCGGTTGGATGTTGTACGTGTTCACCGACGCTCGCGCATTTTATTGATGATAACAAATGATTTACAATGAATTTCGATGCACCCAGTACCTTTTTCTCTGTTTCTTTTTTATATATGACGTGAATAAATATAATATATAGCTGCGACTTCTTTAAATTCCATCTTGGAAATTAGTCGATCCAACCGCAAACGACGACGGTTGCTCATACGCACTGTCCGGTTAACCGGCATACGGCCAGCCGTCCGGCCAACCGCTAGCCCAACCGCATCCCCCGGTCAGCCGGACGGCTGGCCGGAGTCCGGCTAACCGCTATAGTGCGTACGAGCGCTAACACTATACTATAAAATATGATTTTACTGTTTCTTTTAGTAACGAATTATTATCATCGGGATTAAAGTAAATATTACAGAACACTTCTATTAAAGTTTATAAATTTTGATGATTCAATCGTAATCAACATTTTTTCCAATTAACAGAATTGCGTCTACCTTCTTATAAAATTATACTTTTAATTAAAATATGTTGGTACCTTTATTTCATTGTTATTTGAGGATGAGGCTGTCGAGACTTTAATAAGCTTTTTAAATTAAAATACAGTATGTTGTTCCCTATTTAACTCAACACAACCAATCTATTGAAGCGCTCATAGCCCGGCGGCTTGCGTCGATCTACAAAGGTAAGCAACAACGGGCGCGGTCGGTAGTTGGATGGGTGACCGGTAGTGGTAAAATTTCTTGGACGCTTCCGTGCGTCGGAGGGCACGTAAAGCCGTCGGTCCCGGTTGTTACCATTTGCCAGCAGTCGTTAAGCCTTGTCGGATGCCTTCGGGTGGCATAAAAATTTCCGACACTAGGGTTGGCCACTAACCCTTAATGCTCTAGGCCTCCTAAGGTAAGAGAAGAGACCCGTGCTTAGTAGTGGACCATTAATGAGTTGAAGCCAATCAATCTATAGAGAACGATTCAGAGATTCGTTTCGTAATTCTGTTAAATGTTGAGTAATAAGCATGTAATATAAAGGAACATACCCTCAATCCAAACCGCTAAATCTGGTACGTGATATTTAGATACCCGCTACATTTATAACGTAGATTATTACTAAGTTACGGTGATTTTATTTTATCCAGCAGATTTACTGAGTTGAAATTATGGGAACGTGTTTTATAATTATGTTGGAAATAATGTTATTACATACAAATATTTCAAAAAAAGGATTCGTAGTGACCTGTAACCTGCATACCTGACAATTACTCATAACTAGTTTTTTGTCGCGGCTGCGCCCGCGTGGGTATCGGAAAACGACAAAATATCGTTAAATTTATCTATGGCCTTTCTCTCTGTCTCCATACTAAATTTCATCTAAAACGGTTCAGCAGCATAAGCGTAAAAAGGTAACAGACAGACAGTTTCTTTCGCATTTATAATATAAATGTTATCGGCCTCCTCTCAACCATCCGACATAATCATTAGGCTGTTTTGGCGGTAGTGAAATAAAACAGAAGTTACTTGTGTTAAATATTATACGGACCACTATTAAATACACACTGTTAATCGAGTTTCTTGGTCGAAGTCTAGGAACCAACTGCCCGAGTGAGCCGATGTCACTCTCGAATAAAACCCTACTAACTACCCATCTCCGTACGTTTCTCTGATCGGTCGAGAGAACCACCCGTCTATGGCCGTTGGTTCCGGAAGTCAAGTCAAGTACTAATTTTACAAAAATCAAATGATAAGTTGTATTTCTACTTAAAAGGTTAAGTATTTAAATATAACTGGTATTTTAGCCAGTGTTGCTGACAAAAGTAAGGATTTTAAACTTATATATCATCGTGGACATAAAACATTTTAAATTCATAATCATGAGTACCTATCCGTTTGTGTTTAAAATTATCCAAATTGTTCAAAGGAGCGTAAAATCTGCCAATCAGGTCATTGCCAGCCTGCTAATGTTGGCCAGTGTGATGTACATTGTGAGGAAAGGTTCGACCCCATCAGGAGGACAGTTAAGGATCATGATGACAACGTATTTAATTTATCCCTCAAAATCATTCACGGTAATAAAGTTCAATCGTATGAGAGTAGCGACGCCAAATGATGAGAAACAACACGCGAATTGTCATAAATATCGTCGGGTCTAAATTAATAAGCTTTTGTCCAATAATTCAAAGTTAATTTGTCGGGTTGCGGTGAAATCAGAGCTGTTACATCGCAATATGCTTGCCGCCGTTCAATTTGTTACACTAATTCCACATTAACTTCGTTATAAATTATCTAGTTGGTATTCGTTGCAAGCCTTACTTAATTTATTAAACTTGCCAATTATAAAAATATTTTGTGTATATATTATAAATATTTAAGTAAAGGTCAATCTTCTATTAGTGATTTGCCCTATTGAACATTAAACAAGGCGATGGCGAGGCAGTATTCGTCTAAGATAGTCAAGTAAAAAAAATCGCCTGTAAGTCCGCATATTATGTAGGAGTAATAAAATTTTAACGAAACTTAAATATAATACAGACAAATTGAAAACCTTCTACTTTTACAAGTTGGTCAATAACATAGCACCAGATATCCATCCATCCATCCATCAGCCTTTAGTAGTCCACTGCTGGACATAGGCCTCTCCTAACTTGCGCCACTCGGACCGGTCCTGAGCTTTCTGAATCCAGCGGTTGCCCGCTGTCCTCTTCAAGTCGTCAGTCCATCTGGTCGGGGGGCGACCTATGCTCCTCTTTCCAAGACGTGGTCTCCATTCGACGACCTTTCTTCCCCAACGGTTATCGGTGCGTCGAACTATGTGGCCAGCCCATTGCCACTTCAGCCGGCTAATTCTCTGGGCTATGTCGGTTAACCTCGTTCTTCTACGGATTTCATCATTTTTAATGCGATCACGTAGAGAAATACCGAGCATAGCCCGCTCCATAGCCCGCTGAGCGACTTTGAACTTGTGCATTAGGCCAATAGTGAAGCACCACGTCTCGGAGCCGTAAGTCATCACTGGCAACACACACTGCTCGAACATCTTCGACTTCAGGCACTGAGGTATTTTGGACGACAAGATGTGACGCAACTTCCCGAACGCAGCCCATCCGAGTTGGATTCTACGAGTGACTTCTTTCTCGAAGTTGGACTTACCCATTTGGATCACTTGTCCCAGGTAAATATATTCGTCTACAACTTCGAGAGCAGCGCCATCAACAACAACCGATACAGGTGTGACATGGACATTTGACATGATTTTTGTCTTGTCCATGTTCATCTTAAGACCTACCCGTTGTGAGGCGCTGTTCAAGTCCCCGAGCATAGTACCAAGTTCCTCCATGGAACTCGCCATGATGACTATGTCATCGGCATATCGCAGGTGTGTAATGTATTCGCCATTGATGTTTATGCCACGTCTTTTCCACTCCATCAGCTTGAACACGTCCTCCAACGCAGCGGTGAACAGTTTTGGGGAAACGACATCCCCTTGCCTGACACCTCTCTGCAATTGGATGGGGTTCGTAGCTGTGTTGTGTACTCTGACGGACATGGTGGCTGATGCGTATATACATTTCAACACCTCGATATACCGATAGTCGATCCGGCACCGCTGAAGAGAATTTAGTACCGCCCAGGTCTCGATAGAATCAAAGGCTTTCTCATAGTCCACATAGGCAACACATAGCGGCAGATTATACTCCTCGGTCTTCTGTATAATCTGCCGCAGTGTGTGTATGTGGTCTATGGTACTGTAACCTTTTCGGAATCCTGCTTGTTCGGGGGGCTGGAAGTCGTCAAGCCTGCGTGCAATGCGGTTAGTGAGCACCCTTGAAAACAGCTTATAAACGTGGCTCAGAAGTGCAATGGGTCTGTAGTTCTTCAGAAGAGCCTTATCACCCTTCTTAAAGAACAGGGCCACCACACTTCTGCTCCACGCTTCCGGGGTATTCCCAGTACTGATAACGGAATCGAACAACTTCTGGAGCGCCACTAGGAGGGGTTTCCCCCCTGCTCTTAGCAGCTCGGTTGTGATTCCGTCATCTCCCGGTGCCTTGTTGTTTTTAAGCTGTTTAAGAGCCTCTCTAATCTCATACAGGCTGACGTCCGGGATATCTTCGGTGTAATGTCGGGTCAGTTTAGCTCGCTTGTCACACTCCTTGTGGGGACTTGGAGCTTGAGAGGAGGCATACAACCGTCCGTAGTATCTCTCCGTTTCTCTCAGAACTTCGGGTTTTGACGAGACTATGGTACCGGACTCGGTCTTCAACCTCGTCAGCTGACTTCGCCCAATACACAGATCTCCGGCGAACACTTTGGAGCCCTGGTTTCGCTCAATTGTGTTTTTTACACGATTTGCGTTCTGTTTCCGCAAATCGCGTCGCCTGCCCTTTGAGATCTGCTTATTGAGTCGACTATACTCTGCCATAGAGGCCGGAGACTGCACACATAGTTCCCGTCGTTCCCTAATGAGACCGAGAGTATGTTCTGAGAGAACCTGAGATCTACCACTGGGGTGGGTCTTAAAGTACTTTGACCCTACCTCGTGGATAGTTGTTGCCATCCTGGTGTTATACTCGTCCACTGAATTACACGATTCCAGGCACGCGAAACGATTTTGCAGTTCGAGTTGAAAGTTTTCGGAACCCTGGATTTGAACAGGTGTTGGGCGGAGCGTAGACTTCATAAGGCGTGACCGTTCCAGCTTTACGTTGATATTCAATGTGCCTCTCACAAGGCGGTGATCGCTTCCGGTTTTAAACCTGCTGATCACAGAGACATCATTGAATATGTGCCGCTTGCCTGCCAATATGAAGTCTATCTCGCTTTTCGTGGAACCGTCCGGGCTTATCCAAGTCCACTTGCGCTGGGGCTTCTTCTTGAAGAAGGAGTTCATCATAAATAAGTCCTCCCTCTCCAAAAAGTTTGCCAGCAAGTGTCCTCGGTGGTTCCGTCGTCCAATTCCGAAGGGTCCCACCTTCATCTCGTCGCCATTTCGCGTGCCTAGTCTTGCGTTAAAGTCCCCCATCACAACTGTGAAATGAGATTTTGAGGTATGTATGGCCCTACTAATGTCCTCATACATGACCTCAATCTCGTCGTCGGGATGTGTCGAAGTCGGCGCATATACCTGTATGACCTTCAGCGAATACCGTTTAGATATTCTGAGTATAAGGTACGCTACCCTTGCCGACACGCTCCCGGTTTCCACAATGTTATTGACGAGGGACTTGTGGACGAGGAACCCGACACCACCTTGGGACAGGTGTTCGCCCTCCCGGTGATAGAACAAGTTTCCGGATTTGAGTATTATCGAGTCCTCCCCCTGTCTTCGGACTTCAGATAAACCCACAATACTCCAGTTTAACTTGTCTATCTCTTCTTCCAGCTCTTTTATCTTGTCGTCGGTCCTCAGTGTCCTGGTGTTATATGTTGCCAGGTGCAGAAGTCGTCGGTTTTGGTAGCCCGATCTCTGCCGGAGATTCTTAGCACCCCCTGCTCCGCCGTTACCATGGCCGCTACCATAACCAGGAATAGCGGAGCTGCCGGGGACTGGGGGCCGGGGCTTGGTTGTGGCTACCATAGGAGGTTTAGCCGGATAGTCACCGCGCTTGGCTAATGCGTGTTGGTGACCGCAGTGGATGTTAATAGTACTCAGGGAGACGCTGCTGCCCGTCTCCTGGACTTTCCTATTAGTCGCCTTTTACGACATCCCAGGAAGAAGTAGGAGTGGTGCTATTCTACATACGTGAACCCGGCACCACACGGGGTAAATTATTTTTTTAAATTGTAATTTGTCGCGCTGGACGTGAAAAAAATACTCATAGATTAATTAAAGAATGTACGAAAAAGTGAACGAAAAGTGAATGAAAGTAACGAAAGTATGTGTGAAGGTACTCTTTTCAAAAAACCATAAAACAAAAATATTGGTTACAATAAAATGTTATAGCGATGCAGGCGTGCTTTTGAAACATACACTTCCGCCTAGTGGCATCGTAGTGGGGTATAAGTAGTGTTTTTTCGTAATAATGACGAGCACTTGTTTCCCCTGGGGTTTGCGCGAGGCTTTGAAGGGATGGTTTATTTCTTCGCACCCTTGCTTTCATAGCACGCACCGCAGCTTCAATGAATGACTGCATTGTCTTTTGAGGAAAAATATCTACTAAGCATTTGAGCTTGCTGTTATAGCTTATGTGTGATTTTTTTCTGTAGGAGTATCACTCTTGCATGAAAAAGTTACAGAAAAAGTTTGAATTATTGAAGAATATGTTTAACTCATCTGTTAGTCTGCTTGTAACAAGGGAGTTGGTTTTACTGTTTTTATTATCAGATGGGCAGGAAGCATTAACTTATAATAAATATTCAAATACCAGCGAAAAATAATACCTAGAAGTGTAACTACCGATCAAAAATAGCGTAATGAATACTAGGCTGCGGCCTAGTAGGCAACGTCAGCCAATCATCGTTCCGTTTTTTGTTTTTTTACTGACATTGAAATTAGCCAATCACGGCTGGCCTTGTGTAATGCGGCATAAAATAAAAACCAATTGTGAACTTTTAGCGGTTTAAGTCACCTCGGTGATTTGGTACCTTTTTCGAATGACTGTTTATAAGGAAGGGCGTCCTCTATACTTTATAGCTCGATGCCAAATACACTCAAAAACATGCACCATAATCATACATAAGCAGCTGGTTGAAATACACTATTTAGGGGACACAATAATTCTATAATTAGGTATACGAACTTCACACGCAGCACCAGCACTGACCGGACGTAAAGAACTAATACTTTCCCAACCTTCAAACTCTGTTTATTCAAAACCAAACTTTAGAATCTGTTTATTCAAAATTATTATATTTTAATGACTGTTGCCGTATACTGAATATTCGTTTTCGAATTTCAAATAATAATAATTCTTTCAGCTAAATATTGTTTGAAGAAAATAAAACATAAATAGAAATTTGAAGAAATAACTAAAATAAATAGATCTATCAAATAACTAAAAGGGACACTAACGCCATAAGTGTAAAAACAGTATTTTATACCTTATTATTGGTTCAGTGCGCGTAAGAACTAAAATTATTCACCTACGATAAGTGGTTACTTGCTTCGGGGAATTTAGCGACTGCTTTTACCTTGATGGATGGTTTTCCTGGAGAACGGAGATTTTCTTCCGGCAGGTACCTAATCTGATCAGCTAATCGATTACGCCAGGGAAAAGTTTATGGTATTAAAACCTAATCGATCTTTTTCCGAGGTGAATTATATGGTTTACATGTGCAAGTCTATATATTATAGAAAGCCAACGGGTATTTTAGAACCTAAGCATCTGAAGCTGAATAGCAATTGCTGTGTAGCAGTATGCTTTAAAAATAAAATAAATAATAATACCATGAAACATCAACACTGTGTACTGAGACCTTCAAAGTGGAAGATTTTAAAACTTATTACAGTTATCTCAAACACCAGTAGCGCCATCTATTTAGAGTTTTGCGCCTTTCTCATTACGAGAAGAGGTTACTATTATAATATTAAATGTAATTAGGAGTATAGACTCTATTTATTATTAGTTCCCCTTTTTACCACTTTTAAAATTATTTGTGTCAACACTGTTTTATTATTTATAATTATTTGTTTTAAAAGTGGTAACTCTATAAATGAGTTATGTTAAAATCATACAAGAACCAAGCAGGGCTGTAATTTCTTAAGTAAATATGATCGCGTTATTATTCGGAGTCTCAATTCCCACTTCAATCCACTGAATTCAAAATTTAAACGGGAAGTAACTTTATTAGGATTTAACGAGGTTTCGTGGGAGGGAAAACGTGCACTCTAAATGCTTTACATCTGCGAAAATTTATAAACGTAACTGTTGAAAAAGCTTTGAACCCAAACCCTGTGGGTCCGTGTAATTATAAAGTATTTATTTATTGGTGTTGTTCTGTAACGAACAATAAAAAAGTTTGGTATTCAAGTAATTTAAAGTTAATCACACATTTTGGCACGTATGATATACCTACTATGACATACCTACTGAACCCAGTTTGTAATAGCAGTTTTAACATACAACTCTTTAACTTTCTATATTGAGTAATTCATCATCGTTCTGTAAAAGACTGAAGCTAGAAGCTTCAAAATTTGCTTAATAAATGATGCCTAATTTACCTAATTAATAATGCACTTTGAAAAATAAAATTTTAAGCTGCCAACAATAATGTTTAGTAAACCCACCTCTAATTTTATTAGATACATCAATATCTTTATAAACAACCTTTACAACGTCCTTTTAAAATGAAATTCACTGTTAAAAGCACTGAATACAGAAAGAAGTTACTTCTTTCTGTATTCCGTGGTTAAAAGTATAAGTAGTTATTTAAATAATTCACAAAAGTGAAAGGCTATAACGAAAAATACATATTGACGTCATATATGCGTAGGTAATACATGAAAATAAGAATCGTTCGTCAGTATTATGTCTCTATGATTATAAAGTAGGTCTACAATGACTGCCGTAAAACTTTCTCGCGTGTTATAAAGTTTACGGAATTGTTTGCCTTTCTATCTATTAGACGCACGAATGAATTGTACATTTTTGTCAATATGCTACATAAGTATTATGATGATATATACAATAATATGCGTAATCGAAACATGATAAGAAACGTTTAAACCACGGATAACGACTTGTTCATTGAGGAATCTGGTCATTATGTCATTTAATTGTGACTGTACTCATTGTTGGTGGAGAAGTTCTTGTACATGCCCTCTATAGTAGAACATCTGATAATTTGTCGCTACACGTTACATTCATAACACGAGTACTTAGCACTTTTTGATCCGCTCCGATGACATTTCTATGGACGCGAAAGATAATCACGGAAGGTATGAGACAAAATGAGACGGTTTAGTAAAAATGGCAATTAGCCAAATTTGACTGCTTTAATGCCGTGGTCATATCTCCGCTTACCTTATATTACCTTTTAAAAAAAATTTCGCGCAATTTTCTTAATTTTTGCTTTCATAAGAACGTTCTCCTGACAATAACAATCACAAAAAAAAAGAATTAGCTACATCAATCCAGTTCAGTAAAATAACAGTGGCTACGCCATAAAAAGCCTCTAATACAACGGCTTTCTAAATCTATTTCAAGAACTTAGCTACTCGTTATCATCATCGCATGTCAAAGGTAGAATAGAAATATTAATCGCGCACAAAGTTCATGCGTGCAAAAGTACGTAACCGTCCATTAGAGTGGATGCCGCAAAGCCTCCTCATGTATAAGAGGGCTCATAGCGTGACTCGCCGCTACGCCTCACTGAGCCTCGTATGAATTCTATATTTGTTATCATGCGTGATGATAAAGGATGATGAATCTATTCTTTTCGCACAATTGCTTTAATTTTATTACTTTCATTCATCATTTATTGTTGTATTCAAAATTTAATAATATTTAATTAAAAATCACGAATACCGCAAAAACACATAAATATATTTATATTAAAAGGGTACATTACGAGTAGGTATTTTTGTTTATTTTTCTGACAGCAGAGTTTTCCAATGTTCTAACTGGAGTCGCGGCAAGTTTGCTGGTATTGAAAAAATAATAAGTTCAATAGTAGCCACATTTTGAATAATTATCGACAATGTGCTACAAAAATGAAAAAAAGGCCAAAATCAGTTCAATACTCGTCCAAATCTATTCAGCCTGACTAATAGACGCACGTTATGGCATAGAAGACTGAAAAGTGGAAAATACGCGGCAGCTGTTCCGTAGAAAAATAACGTATCATTAATCATGTAGAGGAAAGAAAGGAGCGACAAGGCAGCTCGACAAATGCCTTCCTGTGGAGATCGCAAACTGGGATATACTCAGTACTCCAGTTTTGTAGACCTTGCCAACGCGTTTGTCGTAAGATCACTTACTTGTACGAAATAGGCTTTTCATGTCAATGCTAAAAATGGTCGAATAACGAGATAGAGGCTTCCTTAAAGTAACCCCAATGTCATTAATGAGGTCTGGCAAGTTTTTTAATGAAATTAAGGTAGCAAACGAGTATGCAGCACCACCCTTCCGCTGCCGCCCATGACAACTGTTCCGACCTAGACATGACTAGACTGACTAGATAGGACAAGACTCAAATGGAGACTAGGATGGTTGGTCCAGGTAGCAGCTAGCAATCAATTAACAAGGAACCAAGAACGGTCATTTGGAGCTCCTCAACAACTAACTCTCTGATAACGTGTCAGGTACATGTTAAAACATCTCAGTTCTTTCTAGAAGGTGGGATGTATTTCTAAAAGGAGAGTACCTAATAGATAACAAGAAGATACCAGATTGCATGGTTACCCTCTAAGATGCGTAGAAACTGGAATTAAACTTTGGACTGTATATTAGTTACTATCGACATAGCGCAAGCTTTAGCTTGGGGCCCTTGGCAATGTGTACGCAAGATTTTAGACTGATCGGGCCCTTTTTAATAAAAACAGACCAAGCAACTGACGATAAATGGTCATCGTTGTCTGATACCTACATAAGTTTCTAAGTAATTATACTGAGAAAGTAACGCTCTTCTGAAAAATCATATATAAAATCATGTACTCGTATTACAATGTTTCGCGTAGAGGGCGTCTAAATGTTATGTATAATAATATATTTACCAAATTCTCTGTGGAGTATATAATTATTGATATAACTTTATTGCACATCGTTATTTATTGACAATTCAATAATCTAGCACAATTGACGAATATATTATCTGAAACAAATTTAGTATATTATGATGCACACGGGAGCTCAATTGAAAATGTGAACCGAATTTAGATGTGTGACAATTTTGCTCTAAAATTAGCTATTCAATTTGCTGTAATTCGGTTACTGTGGAATCTGACAAAGTGTAGCAGTATGGTGTAACCGCAGCAATTTCTGTAATCATTTAGTATGGATTCCTGACTGGAGTGAAAGGATATGTCTAAATATAACAGTGGGCCTTATGTTATGCACAATGATATTATATTGGAACCAAAACAATTTAAGTGGGTATACTACGAGTATAATAATTATAATAACATATTTCATATTTCATTCATTATTTATGATAGATTATAGATAATTATTATAAACAGTCTGAATAAATAAATATATTATTATTATTGTTACAATTGTCAGCAATTGTCAAATGTTAATGCTTGACTACAATCCCACCTGGTAATTAATAAGTGACGAAGCAAAGCGCGTCGTCCGTACCGGAGGGATCTTTACGACGATGGGATGGATAACTGTCGTACGTTGGGGAGGTCGATGGCCGAAAGGGGATAGGGAATTGAATCGTGTAATTTCTGCGCACACTCTCCGAAATGTATCCCGAATACCGAGAGGTTGGCAACTCTGCGCATAGGCTCGAGGCTTTCGAGATTGATCTCAAACAATTTAGGGTAATCAATAAACCTCTTAGCACATTAGCATGCGTGGTAAACGTTTTGTCAATAGTGGAGAAAATAATATTTAAAACGACGTTTAAATTATTATTAATCAAAAGAATCGAGGGATATTGAACGTGCTCCATAAATAACCCTTTGAGAAAAAACATACTCGTTGTTAATATAATAATGATAAATTAAACTCTTTGATAGGAACAATTGACCTGAAAATAAAGCAATGGAAACAATTTGGTTCAAAAACTTGTGATTTAAACGTCAGTAAAACAATAATAACAGTCCATATTAATAAATGGCTGAACCTTGCATATCGATTATGTTTGCTGTAAAAAGGAGCGGTTAAATTTTTTAATTATTATAAGTTTTATATATTTAAATGCCTCTTTGCAAGTGTTTTAATGATTGTATATAACATACTTATCAGTAGATATGTATGTTATCTAGAGATGTTAATACTGAAGTTGATATATTAAATTAAAAGAAATAATTCTAAATAATCATTGGGAAATATAATGTTGACCAAGATTTACCTCAGGAGTGTTAAAATCTTACAATCACAGTCTGGCTGCTTGTATATTCCCTATTGCTATAAAAAGGCTAACTACAACACGTCGCAAGACTCAATAAGCTTTAAATAATTGGCAAGCAAAAGAAAATTGCTTAAAACTAAAACGCAAAGTAGGTCCATTAAAGCTTTGCCGCACCACTAGAGGAATATAAACACCTCTTCACAGCACTATCTTATCTGCTGATCACTGCCATAGAAAAGTCCAAGCAAGTATTCTGAAGACTTACGGGACTCTTCGACTCGAGGGGATCTTTTGTGTCAGCATCAAGGAGTATTGCGCCTCGTTCCGTCACTGACCTAGTTTGTAGAAATGTTTTTCACAATTGTTAGCATTTTTTAGTTTATTATGATATGTAATTGTGTGGCATTTTAAATGGTGCTATATTTACAACTCTCCGGAAAATGACCACACTGGTCATCATCGCCCGATGATGTCTATCATCGAACTGATGTCTATCAGTTTCTAACACCAAAGGCAACATAGATGCATTGCTGGAAAAATTACAAAAATCGTAATACTGAAATTCTTCATAAGAAGATTTTTTCTTCGTGATTGAATATTAGATCTTAAATTATATTTCTCAATTTCGGAATTGAAAACTTGTTAAGTTTTATAGCTGAAAACGTGTATTTTCTCAAGCAATAATTTTCGCTTCTTCTTACGTTTTATTCCCTGTTTGGTTTGGTTGAATTCCTTCGGGACTAACTTGCACACATTAGTTATATTCAGGTCCTCTAGCAATTTTCTTTCAGAAGCGGCTTCTTGTGTGTGTTGCTACTTCGTTTCCCTGAATTCCCAAACGTTCAAAGACTAATATAACTTTATCAGATGTTCTTCGTTTGTAGCCTCGTCTGACCACTGGAGATGAAACTAAAAACTATTTGTAAAAATCAGCCATTTCCGTTTTCTATTTATTTTTTATTTTTAGCCCGAATCCATTGAAAAAATAAAAAGTTTCAGTTTATTTCCTTTTCTTATCACTTTTGGGGGGGAATTTCGAAAAATCCTCACTTAGTACTCTCCTACACTCCCAAGGAACATATACATGCCAAATTTCAGCTTCTTGCGTTCAGTAGTTTCGGTTGTGCGTTGTCTGTCAGTCAGTCACTCAGTAACGCAAGAGTTTTATATATATTGGTTGATAGAAGTATATATTTCTATCCTTTACAAAGATACCTCTTATTATAGTAGTGGAGCCCAAGAGGCCGCTTGGGCTCTTCTATTATACACTCCCACATCCATCATAATATGAGTATATTTTATTAATTTTATTGTATGTATAATAGTTTAAAATTGTGGATAAAATATTATCGCTTACGATCGCAAGATCGCGGGTGAACAGTGTGTAGGTAGGGTGTAGTGGTTTTACTGTACGCAGCGAGCCTGCAAGTTTGGTCATGTTAACTAGTTTTGTAGCTAAATACTAGATCCAATAACGTTTGTATACTACTAGGAACTAACATAGTCCAGTCTTGATCATTTATCTAATTCAATAAAATCGGTTTACTTACTAAAGGCACAATATATATTTTTTTCTTTTACCTCCTCGTTATAAAAGAAATTTAAGTTTATTTTGTTGTGTTTTACCTTTTTTAATTACCTAAATAATTACCGGGTAACATTTAAAAACTCACGTTTGTTCTCTGTGACAAATGGAATATTTTTTTCGAGATCTACTGTGGAGTTACTTTTGCTGTTTCCTTTCCTCCATGAACACACCTTTCCGAAACGGTAGTAGAAGCAAAAAAATCCGTGCGAACGTGTCACTAAAAAACCATTGATTACATCGTATATTTAAACAAACGAATTTGAGAAACAGAAAAAATATCTAATGGAATTAATAAATGTAAATTCCGTGATATTCAGATTAACTTCATTCTTAATTATTGTTACCATAATGAGATTCGTTGTTCTGTTAAAGTTTCCCTATTACGTAATTATTAACATTTGCCAAGCAAGTGACAAGCTAGTTAGGGAGTAATATCATTAAGATTTACTTACAAGGTTCCGCGATGTGCGAAATTTTACTCTTAAGTACCAAAAGTTTTCAAATAAACACTCTTAAATTAATATAGTACTTACTTAAATCATAATGTAAAGGAATATAAATAACATCAACTGAATTGAGTGACCGACCACATAGTTTTACCACAGGTAAAAATAAAAGTTATAGAGGGCTTCAAATAGGGCCACCCTTTTCTCCTTATAACTTATGTAGCCTAGAACATACTCCACCACGATACTCCAGGTGGATTGGTGGGTCATTCCCATGGATTCTAAGAATTTCTAGGTTCTGTACAATAAACGTACGACGCTTGGTGTGCATGTCATTTTATTTTTAAAAAGTATTAACCTAAAATGGCATCCGCTATACTCAACTGTACATAGCTATAGCTGTAGCTTTGACTCACTCAGGACGAAATTTAGCATATAAAAATTGCTATCAATTTTTAGATTTACGCTCCCGAGGCTGCGCGCAAGAGATAGTACGTTTTTATTACATAAATATAAGGTTCTCATCCGCTGGAGTAACATGAGTAGCGATTATGGGGTTTATGCTCACGGAAGTTATGATTCCATACATCTACCTACATGTGGAGTCAATAATAATTATTTAAATTGATATACCTACTGTGAAACAATGTGGCGTGGCAAATTGGATTAAACTGGATTAAATTTTCCATCCTCGTGTTCCAAACATTATTAACCGAGGGTTCTACGTACTGTGACGTCACTAGCTGAATTCACACTAAAGCAATGATACTACGAATCGAAAACACGAATAAAATTTAATTTTTAAAACGATGCATTTTAAAACATTTACAAGTTGAACTTATTCGTAATGTAAAACCGGTGCCGAGTCTCTCAAATGAATTCCTTATGAGGCTGCCTGATCTTTTTTTTATGCAATTAAGATAGCAAACGAGGATGCAGCACCACACTTCCGCTTACGCCAATGACAAAAATAACAACAAAGCTCTGACCGATACAGAATAAGACCGAAATCAGAACACCGTTTGCTACCTCCTAATCCTCCTAGATTAGTATAGGTAGCAAACGATGTTAGAACGTTGAACGGTGTTATACCTACTCATAGTTCGTCATCAAGTGAGTGACAACACTAGTAGTTTGAAGAATTTATACATTAACATTTAAATTTTACTGTGGTTACATACCAGCTAGTAGACTATTACTAGTTCTCCATTAGTGCTTTCATGAATCAACACGCCTTTAGTATATCCGTTTATGTATAGTTTCAACATTTCCCTTTTTAAAATTACTTAAAATTTGTGTCACAATGCAAATCTATAGCATGGGAAATCCAGTTTCCACACGTCACAAGACTTGTTAAAGGTATTTGGAAATGGTGTGAAGATCGGGACAAATTCATAAGTGCCTCAAAGCAGAGCAGTGCAAAAAGTAATATAACGATTATATCTTTATAATATAGGCTACGACACAAAATTTCTTTATTCATCTTATAAAAGTAGTCTACAGAATAAAACAGTTTTTCATACCACTTTTCTCCTTTTCAAAAAAAACCATCCTTAAATTAGAAAATGCCTTAATATCCCGGAATATGGTACACTTACCTTAGACATTTTTAAACATGTCTTTTTTGCAATTCAGTTTAACGGTTAATGTTCCCCCGATTATTGTTTTTCCATAATTGCGTGTTTCTTTATGAATAATAAAGTACTCTTGTAAGAAATTTTACCTTATGAGTGATAGATTGGAAATGTAATTTTCAATTTATCTCCTTCTACTTCCCTTTCCTTATGCCGTAGATATTATTTGATGGCCGTAGATAGTTCATTTAATACGAGAATGAGCTACTGTGAACATTAGGGGTAATAAGAAAAGACTGATGGCCCCCGTTTCGCGATAAACACACTAATATATTGTTCATCTTATTTATTGTGTGCGTTACCGTACCTATACATATTTTAAGTTAGGGCGCTAGCACCAGTGATCGACATTAGATACATCACTTTTCATTACCTAATTTTAAATAAACCATTAAAGTGAAAAGATTATTTATATGTATTTCTTTGTGCTGTCACCACCTAGAATTGATTGATTTTACATACATTATACATAATTATATTAGTCTGTCTGTTTTGTCTTAATTTGTAACTTTGTAGTAAAAGCAGACAAGTAGTACAAGCCTGATTGGTAGACCAGACCACGTCTCAGAAATTCAAAATTTTAAAAGGCCTTTGTGACCTTGTTACATAATCTATATGTTAATACGTGAAAAGAAAAATATGTATATACCTAGGTATCTATTTCTAAGAATGACGGACGCATCTAGGGGTGTAATATTTGATATTCTTAAAGTTAATATAGAAAAATGGTCAGAAAACTAAATTGTACACATAATGTGTGTTACAAATAAATTTAAATAAATAAAAACATTTATTAATGGCAATGTCAAGTAACCCTTTGACAAAATTAATTACGGTTGAATTTGGACCGCACAGTGGGTGTTACTGTACACACAGATCTAGTAAATTTGTGATTTTTACTCGACAGTATTTGACACAATTTTACGAACTAACATATTAATAAGTTTAGTTCATTGTTATTATAAAGTAATAAAGATCATACCTGTTCATGACTAGAGTAAAGTTTATTTAAGTTAGAAAGTGGGGTAAGTCAGTTCAGGTTATTTACTTTCTCTGATAAATCTTTGAATTTACTTAGCTAATAATTCTAAAATACTCATTTTTACATTACAATAACAAAAATAAGCATAACGTGTTGGATTATTTTATGTTTAAAAATTTGCAAACAGTGTCCATTACTGGTACACACAGCGTTTTATTGCGGAGCAAGTCAACATCAATTTGTTGGGGCTTACTACCTAATAATCCAATTACGTAAATATTTGTTCACACGTCGAAAATGTTGAGTAATATGGATTTTATAAATTTTTATTTTTCTATTAGACAGGCCAAAACATTGTGAGCTAGTGAGCCAGTAATAATCCTGTTTTTGACCGGCAACGCATCGGCAATGCCTTTATTTTGCCGGCTATTTACTTAAATAAAATTAGTAATGCTTACATAACGATACCTCATAACTCATTAATAATGCGTGTAATAGTTACAAATAAGAGTGTTTGTAGCTATTACACGCATAATTTTAAGTCATTCATTTAATTGAAACTTGGTTTAATTGGGATACAAATGTCTATGTATTTCGATTTCGACTTAGTAGGACAAAATTCGTAAATTTCTTTTGCCAATGGCTGAAAATGCCATTTCCACATCACGCCACTTTGCTTTGAATGTTTTTTTCGTCGCATTCCGAAGAAACGCTGCAATTAAAGTGATGTAAAGTGGAGTAAAACAAGTATTTTTTGGCTTGAAATATTGACGGCGTCTGTTGCAGGCAGCGTTACACAAAATATTTTTCGTGTTTTTCGTACGGTAACAGCTGGAAAACGACTAGACGGTCCACGTTTTGATAAGTGGTCACCGAATATTTGAACCATCAGGAGTGTCAACGATGAAATGACAGTCTAGAAATAAGAGGTAAATACAATTGGTAATAAGTTTTCCAGCGGTGCCTTACCTTACCTTGTACCTACTAGTGGTAAATAAATGTCAAGGCGGAGAAAAACCTTACCACCCGAGCGGGGATTAGCCGGTAGGTATGTCCGCTGACCATTAAAAGAGGACATTTTAAGAGTCCTTTTAAGAGACATTTAAAGTGAGTAAAAAGATGTACCTAATTAGTGTTAACTTCAAATATCAGTTTAAAATTATCTCCATCTCTCTCTTCCTCGTCGAGTCTCTTCTTAATTAAACGTTTGCCTAACTTCCTTTTCCTTCGAATGTTTATTCAGCTTTCAATGAGAAATTAGGGCCCGCCAGCCCCTCTAAGGGTGCGCTAATTACATAATTATTTACTTTAATGTTTTAATAAAATGTTAATAGCGGAAATCAGTTCCATTTTTTATATAAGCGATTTTTGTATATTATGCAAGCGGTGAAGAAATCTTCGATAGCATGATTCAGGCTTTTGAATAGTTTGATAGATTTTGTGTGCCAAAAGTGTCTGTAAAGTATGATTCCTACGCGAAGCGATAGATCCGCTTCTTGAAGGTCCCCATATCATAGCACTTTCGAAACAGCTGATTAATTTTTTTATGGAATTAAGTTGGCAAACGAGCATGCAGCACCACCCTTCCGCTGCCGCCCAAGGACAGCTGTGTCCGACCCAGAGCAAGACTCAAATGGAGACTAGGAAGGTTAGCCCAGTCAGTAGATGGCGTTAGATTTAGAACATTAGTTAGTGTGTTAAACTTTCGTTGAAAAGTTTATACGTAGGTATGTACGTGGAAAGTGTTATAAATAGTGAAATGAGATGAATTAATTCGAATTTAATATATTTTATGAATTTATTATCTAATTATTTGAATTTGGTTTTTGCAGACACTTTTCGAAAGTCAATCTATGCCATCATTTCAACAAACCCCTATCGTGAGTGGCCTTGGAAGAAGAAGCGGCATGAAACTCTCAAGGAGTTTTCCTGTCTTCTATAAACTTAAATTTGGCCAAAGCCAGGTATCAATAAACATATACGAAGTATACATAGAAATAAAAAGTGTGTAAAAAGAGTACGTACTTATGTGTGGATGTTTTTAGAGAGCAATGCGATTAGAAGTGATTACATTGAAACAAACATTTAACATAGTCGTGTGGCAATAATAAAACAGTTTAGGAGACAAAGTGGTCGACCGAAGGCGAGGGAATAATTAGAGAAACTAGTTCGTTCCGGACGATTATTGTTAGTTCTCGTCCGAGATTCGCCATGGAGACCCAACCGAACTTTGTCCTCTCGCTTTGTGATATGTGATTTATTTACGCAATTGGATTGCTTTGAATGTAGGATGTAAAACTACATTATACTTATTGTAATGTATATGGACACAGAAGAAGTGACGACAGACATTGTCATTCTATTATTAAAGTGTGTAAATATAATCATGGCACTCACTTAAAATCCCAGAAACAGCCTTAAAACAGATAGAGACAGTACGATTACAAAATTGCAAATTACCGTTTTTTTTCTTAGGTTAACACGACGATGACACGACGAGCCACCTGATGGTAAGTGGTCACCGTCGCTCATCGACATCACCACCACTATCATATACATCGCCGATGCGTTGCCGGAAGGAAATAATGCAATGAAAAGAAAAAAATTACACGCCATCAAGCTCTTATTTGGAACACCACAAGTCGATTAGCGGCTGACTCACGCAAGCATCAACCCTACCGCATTAACATGGCTAAACGACCTATATGGCTAATTGGACATTATATATTAGACATTTTACAAATTACAAATGGATTTAAGATGTTATCTAGACCACGTCTTAAATTTCAGATATTTATTTTAGAAATTAGCGTCAGGCTGTAGTAGTCCAAAAAATGACCAAAAAAATACAAAATGTATCAATTTTGAGGTATTTGATAGCCTGTAAATCAACAATGAAACCACGTTGAGGATATAAAGCTATAACTCCGGTCCAATAGAGATCGGTCCCAGATACCGAGATATCAGAAATTCTATCGCTTATGACCGGAGTTATCTATACTATGTGGATTGGTGAATTGTTGTTGACGACAGAAATATAGTGACGAATACCTATAACAATTCAACTAAGTAAATCGGTTCAGCGGAATAAGCTTTGATTAACTAGCAGAGAGACAGACGAACATACCTACTTACTTTCGCATTTATAATATTAGTATAAATAAATCTCTTGAACGGAAATAGGTAGATACAAGCCAGTAACCCTAAAAATGGGGGTTTTCTACATTCTATCTTGTTATCGACTACATAATTAGAGTAATCATTGCTGGGTTGTAAGGAACCCTACGTGTACGAGTCCGATTCGCACTTGACCGTTTTTTATAGCTGTTTCCATTGTCTCTTCAGTTATTGGATGCGCTTCTCTCATTTTCAGTTTCCATCCCTCAATACGTGTGTAAACATTGCACTAGGTAGTTTCGTTCGAATCGTGTTTATTCGCCCCGAGGGCAAGAGTACCTACTATGTGTCGATTTAGACGCACTCTTATTTGCGTTCGCATACAAGTAGGTGACGCATGAACCGAGCGTCGACGCTTGAAAAAATAAACCTATCCTTTCATAAAAATCTTTGAATTTTTCTTTTATCGTACGTACGTACGTCATGTTCTTTCAAGATTATCATTTCAGTGTTGCCTTCTATTATTATTTAGTATTTACTTACAAGTTTTATAGCGTGTTAGAAAAATCGTGTCGAATTATGCAAAAGTACGCGATTAAAATCTTTTTTGTACAATGTGCATAAATGAAAACAATAGGGTAAGTCCAATAATAATATTAAAATGTATATTTGTTTATAAAGGGTTGATAGCATTCCCAATGGCCACTGCGACCCATTAGCGCTAAATCTGATCCCCGAGAACTTGAACCTTCAGGTTGAACCTTCGGATACCCTCGGGTTCCAAATCTCTGATTTGATCAGGTCCGATTAGGTTACCTCCCAATACGCGACTTCAAAAGAGGGTTATTGCCATGACAGAGTTACTTTCACATTTATGATAAATATTAGTATGGAAGTAATTTGGCGATAATCGTACTTTTGAGTCCAGTTTTAAATTAGCACCTGACAATTTATCCAAACGAGCAAGCGTTCGTCAGCGGCCAGTGTGGGGAAAGTTTCGATTACTTCGTAATACCGTTTCCGAGTACGCATTGCAGTGACGACTCAAACTTCATTAGTAATCAGCTTTGAAGCATTTCGCATTATACGACACGAAATGGAACTACATGGAAATTATCCATTTACAGTAAATTGGTAACGCGGGCAGGACAGGGGCTTTCTCTTCTCAATTGCAAGTTAGCCTCCCCAAGCTGCGGTGACAATGTGTATTTGACTATAGTACTAGCCGAATCAAAAATATACTCATGCATGGAGTAAAAAACTATTTTTTATCTCTTTAGCTCCTAGTCGTTATTTCCTATTCGTATTTTGGGGTGTAAAGAGCTCCATCTCCTTCAATTGGCTACGTTCAGCTAAACAATACACAAGGCTATGACTCTAGGTCCATTCTGTTGATAGTCATTGGGCTCTGTATTGTCACTCAGATTAATTCCGAAAATATTCATGCATTAAATACTACGATTATTTTGTAAAGCGTATATTATTTTTTTAAATAATATAACTTTTTTGAAATCAAGCCATGCTAAGAAACATTCCATATAAATTTCTCCAGCATCAGAATAAAATAGTTGATGCTCGTGTCTGCAAAATATACGGGGGCGAACAAAGGATCCAACAAATGGTATTTTCAAGGATTTCGTAATAAAAATAAAAAACTAGTTAAAACCTACTAACCCGATCCCTACGAACAGAATTCTTCTTCTTCTTTGTTGTCTTCTTCATTGCTGAAGGTTGTGCCCGTTCTGGTAAGCCTTGGTGGTTGAGCTGACGAGCTGCTTCCAAGCCACCCTGTCTTCCGCCTGTCTTAAAAGCGTCGGTAACGGAGATGCCCGTAATTTCCTTTACCGTGTCTGGCCATCGCTGTGACACGAACCGAATCAGGTATATGTATATTATATATTATTGTCTTAGTTTCATCTCAGATCAGTTCCATTCAGTTCAGTCTCGGATTAGTTCCTGGCTATTCATTCATTTAATATTGTACCTACCCACAACTATAAAATATCCCAAGCAGAGCTGTAAACGTTTTTATTCTAAAAATTTGCAAATGTCAGTATTTTTTGTGACATAAGAGTAAGTACATAAACACTCTAAATAAATACTTACTACAATAATACGAAAATACCCAGAGAATTAAAACAGAAACACTGCATTAAAAATGTAACAAAGCAGTAAATTAAAACGATTAAAGAGAATCTTGTAAGAGCTGAAATCAAATCTCGAACTACTTAGAAGCCTTAAGCGGTTAGAACTTGAAGGGGAATGCGCCAGTCTACTTAAAAGCTCAGTGAATAAAATAAGGTCTCCTAATCGTCTGCCAGGAGCCAAGTTGGCGAAGTAAGGAAATCCAATACCTAAATTTAACGGACAACGTTTCCAAAGGTTCTAATATTAACAAAGCATTATAATTTTATGCCGATTAATTTATTGTATACTATGTAATTGTAATGTAGTATAATATGTAATTACGAGGATTATAGAATATTTTTAAAATCAAAATAAACATGTTAAGAGTGGTATAATGTTTACATTAAGGTGTATTTTACATTAGTACAAATTGGTAGTTATAAAAATATAAGTAGCCGTTTGAATATAAATGTAAATTAAAAGTTAAATACACACGTTAAATAACAAACAATGTCGAATAGCGTGTCTAATTTGGTATAGGTAAACTCCGGAACGGTTAAATAATTTTTCTATTTTATGAAGTGTTTTTTGTATAAATGTAGTGAACATTAAATATAAATAATAAAATCACAGTAAGTATATTATACTCTCTCCATAATATTCAGGATAATGTAGACATCAGGCATATACTGTCATTAAGTATTTCATTTCAGTGAACTTTGGCACAGTATTATCATCGGCAGGAAACCGCAGAATCGACTAATTTTAAACTTGTATTGTGGATTCTGAATTCAATGATAATTCCTTGTCATTTTATTCAAAATTAGTTAAAGCCGTGACCTCTTCTACTTTGCCATTTATGGAAACCGATGCTTTAATACCTACCCAAACTTGAGATACCCTTTACATCTAACACTAAGGCATTATTTTCCGAAGCGAAACGAAGGCGGTTTTATTAGTACGAGTATATTACAATTTAACTTTATTTAATATCATTAAAACAAACCAAACTAAAAAAAGTCTTACTCAAAACTACATTGACATACATTTCTGAAACAGTATTTTTGTTAGCAATATGCACTTGGGAAATGTATGTTACTCCATCACAAACTCTGTGAGCCAAAGGGGTTGCGATGAAATATGATTTCTCGTGAAAAATTCTTTGCAACTGTTGCTAACACATTGACGTAAAAATTAAATCTTATATATACGAAGTTGAACGCGTACGTAAATACAAATGGAAATATCAAAATATATGTAAAAATACTAAACAAAAACAATATGCAATCACATAAACTTAAGTATTGCAATTTTTTAACTTGTAGTTGGTCGTTTTCTGTTCATAAGATATAATGAGAAAGACTATAACTGAGGGTCTAATAACGCAATAGAACCCAAATAAACTTCACTTTAAAATATAATATGTATTATCTCAGTCATTTCATATAAAAAAGTTACGAAAAAGTAAATAATCACGGCTCATATTTTGAGTGTGCCCACTAAGGAAGCAGGAATCAGCTTTATAATATAACTCCAATTTATATAATACAATTTACTTCTATATTGTATAATTATGGCTCTAGTTAACATCATAATTTTCAACGCAACAGTGTTTAAATTTTACCGAAATCGCTGTCAAGTTTAATCATGTAATCTGTAGAAACGATATTCGCGTACGAAAAAGTGACAATTACTCAGCTTTGTAACGGAGGTCTCCATAAAAACAAAATGAAACCGAATAAAAAGAGTTATGTATTTCAACCTGAATGCAGTGTGCAAGGGTGTTTTAATTGTCTCTCCTCTTCTAATACAAGAATTTAATTAATGGAATGGAACGAAAAACGCTGGGGTTCAAAACTGATACTGCAATGAATTATAGTCAATGAGATAATTTTGGGATAATTTATATTTCGGATTTTATTCAAAACCATATATTTCACATGTAGGTATGTTCGAATATTCTTACTTCAACTTTACTTTTACTTTGAAGTATTTTATCGACCGTTTCGTCGTGACCAATCAACTGGGACAAAATATCGCGGTATAACAATTCAAAATCGTGAGTACTGGGTACACCCTATTAATGTCAAGTGACTAAAAAGTAAAATCACCTTGTGTATAATATTAAAATTACATTACTTTCTTTCCTCTCCTTTGTTTCTTGGCCATCGATAATGCCTTTGGTGGTGCTGATTTCTCTGGGTGGCAGTGACCCTTTAGATGGCTAGTCTGCTTGTAAGATGGATAAACAATAAAAAAATCAGATTTAACCTCGTGTTTAAGCTGGTGGTTGCACGTTATTAGTGAACATAATTTTGTGTCTATCAAACTGTGTCTAATAATTAACGTCCGTCTATTTACGACATAACTTTTCTTGTCTAACTGTAGACGGTTGAGCCATTCGTCTTTGGTAGCTGGAGCGTGCCTAAGTGCCACATAATCCCATAAGCTTCCCTTTCATTTTACAAGTAATTATAAGACACAAACATGATGCCTGGCTCAATATTAAGTTGCTACATCAACCGGAGTAAGTATAAACTCTTTGAACATCATAAACCGCTGATATTAACGCCCACACAGAAACGTTTAACTGCTACGTATTATAATATAATATGTTATTGGTAAAATAAAAAAATGACACTTAAGGAAAATAAAGACATGTTTATCACGGTATCTGATTGTCACCTAGTATTAATACGAGTACAAATAAATTGTTAGTAACTCAAATAACACATCACTAACACCCACGACCCGGGAACAAATATTTATTTGCTACATAAATATCTGGGGATATCGGGAATCGAACCCGGAGCCCCTCACTTCACAGGCTTAGCCAATACCAATTAGTCTTTGGGGTCGACAAATTAATGAAAGGGCCGAATAAGAAAAACAGAGCCAGTTCACCACGTTGGCCAAGTACGGAAGCCAGCGATCATTTATTTTAAACCGGATGCGATAAGTCAAATTAAACTTTCATATGTTACGAAAATTCACAAAGTAATCTTAAGAAGGTATCTCAGACATGTTTACCACGTACGCTTGCATTCACTTTGCAAGACTTGATTCCAGCTAACCGAGTTATGAACTCCTCGACGGCAGCCACCGTGAACAAAATCTAAGTGGATTTGTCAAATGTGGCTGTTTAATAAGCTTTTAGGAGCTGTTCGCTAGACTGCGTTAATGTTGTTAGATTTGCTCAGTTATCAAATGTTAGCAAGCTAATTTAAAGTTCATGATACGTTAGAATGACTTGCGGCATTCATGCATAGATTTATAATAAAATAATAAAGACTGGCTACAATAGTCCTTTCGAAGGGTATGCAAACACCTAATAATATTATAAGGTGTTATTGCAGTTATTTAGGGTTTGCTCGACATTATGCCGGGAATCGAACTCGGGATCCCTCACTTCGCAGGCAGGGTCAGGCTACGGTCGTCATAGGTAGATAGATAGTGGAGAATAAATATTAAAATGTATTAATACGGTAAAATAAACAAATAAAATTGTATGAATATAATACAATGCTTCTCCCAAATGTAAAAAGATACAATTTTGCGATAACGAAGGAATAATGAAAGAAATAAAAGAAGGAATAAGGAATAATATGAAAGCAAATCAAAATGTTTTTAAACCATAATACATATTAATTAAATTGTAGATTACTGATTATTAATTTTATTAGTAAACGTTACTGAATGCATTATATTAATTAATTGCTTAGTTATTATTATAATTACACAGTGAAGCTGTTGCGCTTAGCATAATCATATCTCGCCTTCAAGAGGGCGAATCTTATGTGCATCTCTTTGTTTGTTGCTTGTTTACGTGAAGCAAATGTGGGCTACGTATGAGTAAGTATTTAGTAGTATCATAAAAACCTTTACTTAAACATTATAGATAAATACTTAAAATCTTATTTTTAGGGTACCGTGCCGAAAGGTTACAACAGAACCCTATTAATACGTGTCCGCTGACTGTCTGTCCCACTCACAAGGCTATATATATCTCTTGAACGGAAATAGGAAGACTCCTGAAATTTTAACAGAATGCGTGTTACATGGCCGTAATCAACAGTACGTAGTAACAGGTTTCAACGTTTTTCGGCTTATCATTTTAAAAGTATCAGGTAGATACTTGAAATTTTATTAAAATGTTTACCTATTACTAAAGCGGCAATACCAACAAATGCTAAAAATAAAAAGAAACTTAAAAAGAGGTCCGTGTTTTTATTAAACTTATAACTTTGTCTACCCTTAGATGTCGCTAGTAGTAGCGTAACGATGCGATCAAGTAATGAACCCAAGGTTCTTACCTTAATCATTTCAAATCCAACTTTTTTTTAATGTGTATAAAATTAATAACATAATTGCTCGGCGTACGCCCCTTTTAGTAAATAATTATGTATAAAATAGGGTATCATTGAATAGGTGTTTTAACATAATTTTTAGACATGTGTGATAATTATGATTATAAAAGTCATGATTAGAATAGCCACTATGGTCCTAGGATCCCTAGTACATTTTTTTACTTGATTACTAACAAGCTAATTTTTCGTGAGTAGCTTAATTTTGATAAGACGCCCAAGAATTTCTGAACGAAAAAGCTCGATTGTGGGAGGTAATAGATCCCTATTTTTTTACATCCAGGATCTGTACTACAACTTTTGAGCGTAGGACCGGGATAACGTACCACGCAAAGGGTAGGGACACTAAGACTGTTAAATTATATGAATATTAACTAAGTAACAACAAAAAAAATCAGCTGGTTAGTAAACATTTTTTTTACCTCGTTATCGATACATTTTGGAAGTGGGGGACTCTTCGATCAGACCATACATTTTGTAGGACAAATATTTTTTCAAGTAATTTAGACAATAATCTTCAGATTTAAAAAAAACAACAAGTTAGTAATAATTTTTTTCGAATCATGAAATCGACATATTTTATCCCTGCTATCCCTATTACCTCCCACCCAACCTCCACCCACCTCCCAAAAACATGACTAACTAATTCTAAATGCTAAAATCCTATACTATCGTAGCTGAGGTATGTATTGCACGCCTTTCTGTAGAGAACAGGATAACGAGGTACTGAAGTGCACACCCACTGTTTTATCGCCTCTTTTGTTTTTGTGCCATTGCCATGGGGCGAACGCGATGTCTATCGTCCATCATTCGTGCGTTCGGGACGCGGGACTAGACACGAATTTATACGAAGTAATGTTTTACATACGATACAAGAGATACTGCCCTTTTATAATACTTCTCGCATCGACGTGAACTATGTAGATGCGCAGATGTCACGCTATACGGACATTTTTTCATGTAAGTTAGCAGATAAGGTATCAAACAAGGTACTCGCTTATTGATACTTGGTGCTTGTAGATCCGGGATGGAGAGTAGCAGTAGCAGAGTACATACTGCGCTAATAAGTATCAGCCAGGCCGCTAAAATCTGTAAAATATAACTAATTGTGTCGTGGGACACCAGGTAGGAACGAAGTTCCTTCGGCTACTGTCGCGCCTGCGCACGTCTCATTTAACGGTTTTATTCCACGCACTTTTTTCCACGCGTCTCATTCCACGCTTACGGTTTTACTATCACATATTTTTCAGTTCGGTCGCGCAGCAAAATCCCTATCCCCTCCAAGCCTGCCGTAAGGAACTCCAAGCCTGCCGTAAGGAACTTCGTTCCAATAATACAAAATGTAATAATGAACTTTCTGCACCCCTTCACCACTTATGCCAAATTTCACACTCCTCCATCCGCGTAATTGTCGTAAAAAAGGGTAAGTTATTGATTCACGTATTAATATAATTATCTTCATTACATAGTACAAAACAAAGTCGCTTTCTCTGTCCCTATATATGCTTAGATATTTAAAACTACGCAACGGATTTTGATGCGGTTTTTTTTAATAGATATAATGATTCAAGAGGAAAGTTTATATGTATAATATATTAAAGTTTTGTATAAATTGGTTTTCCCGAAGCGAAGCGAGGGTTTACTAGACTTATATAGTATAAAAATGAATCGCTGATTTTGTTGGTAAGCGCAAATCTCGAGAACAGCTGAACCGATTTCGCTAATTCTTTTTTTATAGTATTCCTTAAAGTACAAGGATGGTTCTTACGGAGAGAAGAACATTGAGAGAGAACATTTAAAAAATTGCCTGAAAAAGTCAATTTTCTATATTCCCATACAAAAGATTCGTAATAATACTTAAAAGTCAATTTGAACTTTAATACCATACCATAAAGTTTAAGTATTAGTGGAGGTGTTTCGGTAAGGTGTCCCGAATAGCAGAATAAGTATTAAAAAAATAATAATTAAAGAATCGACTGTCAGGCGGTACGAAGTTCGCCGGGTCAGCTAGTAGATAATACAAAATTATACATCAACAGGCTACTTTAGTTACGTTTACGTAAGCCAGTAGCGTAAAGTACTGCCTATGTTTTGCATATTATCGGTTACCTGTATATCTATGCTATACATAATATAAAAAAGCAACAAAATTTATATCCATCACTAAAAAAAATATCAATATAATATTCTGTTCGATTAAGCCAGTTGTATCCACACCGCGGTAGTTATGTCATAACTTATTTCCTCTTATTTACGGCTTATTCCAAGTATATCCGCCGTAAGCCTTTAATATTTCATCGAGACGAATTATGCTACCGGTAGACCAGTAGAGCAATAATGACCGGCAATATTTCTAGGTTTTTATGGAATAAAGGTAGCAAACGAGCATGCAGCACCACCCTTCCACTTCCCCAGCAATTGTGCCTGGGCTAGGTGCATTGCCATTTTATGTTTTAGAAATAATATTTTTTAAACGAACATGAATTTGTAACACGGTAGTCTTTTTTATTGACTTAAGATATCTAACGAGTATGCAACACCACCCTTCCGCTGTCGCATTGGTGTCCGACCCAGAACAAGACCCAAATCGGGTCTAGGAAGGCTAGTTCAATTAGCAGAGGACGGTACTAAGAATGTTAGTAGGTCAGTTCTGTAGTACGCACGAGGACTGGGACTGGTTTACTCACCTTATGGTCTTAAATTTCTGTAATAAATAAAATAAATTTGTATGCGTGGTTTTACTGAGGTCTCATTAGTAAAAAATATCTCTCCCACTTGAAACACGTGAACCTCAGCGCTGTTGTGAGTGTCTGAACGTATATCTGAGTGTTAACATTTAAAACCCTCACGTGCCACAGTTTATACGTCTTTTCATGATCACGGTCACGATCTTTTCAGTTAAACCAAGCGAGCGTGTCCGTACAGCGAGCACAAAATAGCGCATCCCTCATAATGTTATCTCAGTGACGTGCAGTTTTTGCGCCCGCGTGAGCGGAACTCCTCGTTGCCGTTTTTAATTTGTCATTCGGACAGTACGGAAGTCCGCCTTTTGGTCCGCTTTTTGTATTAAAATAATATTATGACATTTATAACCCACGTTCCGCTGTTTAATGACTTTGCGTACATAAGGTTTACGTATTTCGTGCATATATTTTTTTTCGTACTTTTACGATACGTTTTTTGTGCGCTAACTAACAAACGAGGACGCAAATCACCTAATACAGTTAGTGAGACTGGAATTCTCTATCACTAAAGCAACGCCAATGCGTTGCCGTAAGGAGCAAGCAGTACCCGTTTGTTAAAGTAATATTAGGAATTTATTTTTGTACGAAAGTACATTTTTATACACGTATAAAAACAAATTGTGAAACTTGCCTCTACAAAAATGAAAATGAAAGTAACAAAAATACCCTTTCATGAGAGATTTTGCATTCCCAACGGTACAACTAATATACCACTTGATTTGTTATTTTATGATTGAAATGTATAAACAAACTTAATATTTGATGTAGCTGTGCTTCTGAATATCTTTTCACATAGAACCTTTTATGTAAATGCGCAGAAATAAAGAGCTAAAATGGAGATAAAAATTATCATTTTTAAGAAACTTTCAGTAAAAGTAGTGGTATTTTTAAAGCTCTCATATAATGAGATTTAATGCCCTGTTAAAACGCTTTTTCGCATTGTATAATTTGCCGTTTAAGTAATCCTGAAGTTGTCGTTCAAATTACCGAAGTACGGAAAAACCTTGCTTTAGTGGTATATGTAGCATACATACAGTTAGGTATGTGAATCTGGTTCTTTATATCTTCACCGCTTCTCCTCAGTGACAAAATATATTTCCAAAATAGTGGCAGAAGAAAAAAATTATTGAATGACGTAATAAAACCTACTACTACTACTATACTAGCGTGATGTTATATAATTATGTGATGTTATAATATTTTTTCAATTCGAACCAGTAGTTCCTGAGATTAGTCCGTTCAACCAAACAAACTCTTCAGCTGTATAATATTAGTATAGATATAGATACGAATCCATTTCCACAACTTCACCATTAGGTAACATTTTAACTATTTATAAAAAAATACCAACCGAATTGACAACCTTCTTTTAGAAGTCGGTTAAATAGTAAACCATTGGCCAATCCGCACAAGTTCAGTCTGGCGTACAATGGCTTTAATCCTTTTAATTGTAAAGGATGCACGACCCAGCAGTGGGACTTGGGACCTACAAATATGGGTTGTATTGTTCTTTAGTAGGAAAAAAGATTTAATGATTTTCTACGCCATTAGTGCGGTGACAAACGGTGGTTTGTACTTATGATGTCGTTATTATCCATTAAAGTAAAGTTTACCCGCTTGCGAGTTTTTGTAGATTTTCGTATTGCGTTCGCACTGCTTACTTTAAATGTTTATCGGCAACAACAACCGTTTATCGGTAAAACATTATCTCAAGTGGGTTGCCTAAAAATCATGGCCAGACTATAGTTATTTTCACCTGTTTGTTTAATAAATAAATCTTATATTAAAATGCGATTAATTGTGTATTTACCTGCTATTTAACTGAGAATACGATGATATAGGGTTGTCTGTTTTGTCCTTACCTCTCTCTCGTTTCTTGGCCGGCAAAGCATTGGTGATGTCTTTGGCATTACTGATGTCCATAGATGACGGCGACCACATACCGTCGCGTGGCTCATCTGCTCGGTTGTCAGATATTAACCTAAAAAAGAAAATTAGGAACACCATGTTAGTGTTTCATAGAACAAGAACAATTGAACATCTTTAGATACAAGAAATGTTGTCGTCGGACATTCCCAGTGATAAGTGTACCGTAGCAACACGTGAACTTTGAATTCCTTATTAATCTTATTATTCGTTATGCCCAGATCGTTATAATTATGAAGTATTTCTTATTCCTGCATAAAAATAAAATCTTATTAATATTCACACAGTATTTTAGAATACTTAACAAAAAAATATTTAAATATAGGTAATAATATCATTCCTTAATTGCAATTTGGTTTTTTAACACAACGTGTCTAGGAGCATGACAGTTTAACATGGAGACATGTTTCAGAGGAATCTTTCTCATTTAGTATGGACCTACAAATGAGAGATACCAAAGACTCGTGGAACTGTGGGGAGCAAGCAGGAAGGATGTGACGTCACCGGAGCCGCTTCCGCCGCCACCCGCCATCGTCACTTCCGTTACGCTGAGGGGAATTATTTCTACGATACTGAGTGCTCGCATAAGTAGCTATGGCAATTACATTAAAGATCCTTGAAATTATGTAAAACTTGAAAGCGCAATCGTGAAAAATATATACAACAAGACAATTTTGTAACTCTTTTTCTAGGTATTTCGACTACTAACTATAATTTTTGTGTTTTAATCGTAAATGTCTGTTGAACCAGAATGGCACACTATTGGGCACAGGTCTTTCTTTATACCTGAAGTAGCCTAGAACATACTCCACCACGCTGCTCCAATGCAGGTTGGTGGAGGAATGTCACAAATAAATCTTCTTATTTATACATATTTGCACGTTATCCAAACGCAGATAATACGTTGGGTATTAAACGTCTACTTTTATAGAATTAAACATGTTAAGATAAATTAAAACTAAATATATAATTATCTTTTTATTTACGTGTATGCAATAAATCTTTCAAAACTGAACTCTAACGAACGAACGATGTCTAAATACGGAACCACCGTCGCGCAATAAATAAAGAAGGTTATTTAGGAAATCCCAACATGACTCGCCGGTTTTATACGTAGTATACACACGCGAACTTTTCCTTCAGGTCATCAAAATTCTACCCTCGCGCGGACGATTGAATGTAATGCTAGAGGGTCTTTACTTCTAAATTATGGCTTGTTGCCTCCTGACCTGTTTGGCCTGCCGTATAAACACATAAATCACATTAAATTTCATACACAATCTGCGTCGCAACATTGCAGTTAACAATGTGGTCAAATCAATCTCGATAATGAAATATTCGGTAAATGTACTAACGACATGATCGGAGCATACTAATAAAGTTGTGTTCGCTTTAATGAACTACACTACGGCGACACGTAGTGAGGTAGCCAGTTGGTACATGAGCCGTTTATAAATGCCGGTCATATCGCGTGATTTGGTTTGCTAACTACAGTCACCCGGCGAGACATGGACGCCCGACGCGTCGGCTGCCAGTGAATGTAGGACTGCACTTGATCTGCCTACTGATAGCGTCAGTTTATATGAGTGTTATTGTTATAATGATCATGGTTAATGTTTTCACGGGCTCTTTGGAGTATAATCTCTGCTTAAGTTTTAGTTAAGCCAAAGTTTGCTTGCAATGTATTCTACTGAGCCCTATAGTGAACTTTCCTTATGAACTTTATAGTGTATAGGTATACACACTGTACCAATATACTTAATCGAATAAATTGCAAACACATTTAATACAACACAATACATCAATGGACCATGCAATGATAATCTTTCAATTAACATTATGCTATCTCCCAATGCGGTTTGCAATGAATAAATCACAAAGGTAATATTAATATGGATTATCAATAAATCGAACGATATCAGAAACCTACTTCGTGATAAAGTTTAAATTGAATAGTGACCATAATAATGAAGGACAACATGCGATACGTCGTAAACAATGTCATGTCTAAATTAGTAATGACTTGTCCTATAAATTCACGGCTATTAATTTATGGGAGCGCCGTGGCTATCGGAACATTTACCTACATACTCGTAGCGGTGAGTTCATCTCTGTTGTAATTTTGTGAAATTATTGCTCACGTTGAAAGAAGATATGAGCAGTTTGTAAATAATTTTGTGGAGAAATTACGGTAAAAAGGAAGATATTTTATAAAATATCTTCCCTTTTAACATGTTTTTAATGTATTATAAGTTAATGCTTGACTATAATCCGACCACGGTAAGTAATTACGTAATCTAGGGCAGTAACGCGCACAAACTTAGAAAAAGCCTATTCACTCTTGATTTGAAGACACCCTCGTCACTTAAATACCTCAATTAGGTCTGATAAACTTTTATTTCAGTGTTTTTACAATGTTCTAAAGCGACGAGGGATAGTCTAACAGAACATTTAATAGATAGATACATAACCAATAGCAGAAAATTCGGAGGTTACAAGTAACTGTAAAACTCGAAGCAGACACTGATCCACTCTATGCGACATCATTATTATCTTCCCTGTACGCAGAAACGGGACATAAAAAATGCTGTAATACATTTTGTCTTTATTACGTGTTGAGCGAGTATATTTTCATTAAGGCTCTGCGTTATATGCGGTAAATTATATCAAAGGTAGAGTTTGTTAACATTTAACATATATTAGACTGATGTGAAATAAACGTTTTTCTATTTCTATTCTATTTCTATATTTAGAATTTGGGAAGTATTGCAAAATGTTTGTCCCAAACGCTTTTTATTCCAAATTATAGTGATAATAAAGTAGTAGCGATAGTAAGTATGGTGATAAAGTTAACTATTGAAATAAAGTCACATTATTTACTCACACTTGCTATCTCCGCAGACACTGGAGTGCAATTATTTTTGTTAAGTCTACTGTAAAAAATTATGTTCATCACCGCCGCTCACGGTCGTCGGTAGTACGTAGGTATACTACGAGTATATTCACCATCGTACGTCGCTTTGGCGGCCAAGGAAGATGCACGTTAAAACATTACGTTGATTTTAGGTGGTAAGTAACCCTTCCAAGATACTCTAGTATACTTAGTAGGAATTAAACTGCGAACACGTCAATAGCATTACCTTCTTTTTTCCACGTTGTGTCGTGTTAACCACTTAAAAGAACTTGTGGCTTGTACGTACAAATGTTCCAAAAAAAGTCTGAAATATTCAGAGTTAGCGAACCTTATTCGTCGGATTACTATCAATGAACTGTTATACCTGACTTGTTCGTATTGCCTGTTATTTTCCAAATGACAAGACTAAGCAAGCGCCTCATTTGTCAGTATGTGACTGACAAATAACGATCTTTTTGCACGACTTAGAGCGATTATATAGATTGGGCGTATCGGCATCGCACATGCTTGTTTTTGCCGCTTAGGCGAGGAATTCACATGAACTATTATAGCGTATTTGTGTCGACCTGAAAACGTTGATAAAACTCGAGCATATAACAGTTTGTATCGTCTTGTTGCAGTGAGACGCGCCACGATGCAATGCAAATATTAAAACACGAACGAATAGCAACCCCACTTTATTTAGTACATACTAGTAACCGCATTAATTTCGCTTCGAGAAACTTTACCCACACTGGCTACTCTTGGCGAATATGCTTAGGTGTCAACTGTTATTTCAATACATCAATAATTACCCATATGGATAATAATAAGCCTATCCAGAGATTACAAAATAAAAATGATAAACTGATGACCGAAAAGTACTAATTATTTCTAATATATAATTAATTCTATATAACATATATTCTATATAATGAATACTTATGATATAATTAATTCTAAAAACTATTGTTATGGGATCTATTGCGTTAGTAAGTAACCCTATTTTTTCTGAAATATATATCCTTCATGTAGAGCCATCGATCACTTACATTGTAGATTATTATACCTAGTTCGTGTTGTAGTTTCAAAATAATAAAAGCTTCAAGTCATGCGTAAGTTTAAGGCGATCCTTAGATGAGGTGGGTTTCTTTGCACCCTCACTTGCTTCATAGTTCATAGGCACGCTCCACAACTTGAATGAATGACTGTATTGTCTTGTAAAGAAAAGGCTCGAATACGCTTTCTAGTTTTTTTATATTCCCCGTCTCCAGTAGATATTACTCTTTTTCTTATATCTATTGACACGAAATACTCTTAGAAGTCCTTTGATAAACTTTCATAAAATACGAGTTCAAGTCCGGCTAACTTTTTATTGGGTTTAATAGAAAAAATACGTATTAAAAAATGAATAAGTACGAATGAATAGTAAGATAAAAAATCTGCCATCCAAAGTTGGGGAGGCAATACAAGATCCGTCGAATAATAGTTAACACATTTGATTAAAAGCTACTATTATTACTACTTTTCTATACTCTTCCTTCTTAAATAACGATGAAAATTGGGATGTACGTTCTAATATTACAGCTTGCGCTCAAGATTTTTTTGGGTGTAGTGTTGAAGAGTTTCCGTTGTCGTGTTTCGTTTGCTAGCAATAGGTATTTATATACTTTTAGTGTTGAATTCAGGATGAGCGGTGATCATTTTAAATTTTGAATATCTGGATATAAGCTACAATATAACTTGCTTACAAGCATTCCAAGCTTATTACCCGAATGAATAAAAAGCTCGCTTTTTTTAACTTTTTACATGACAGCATAATGTAGTGTTTTACTCAGGGTTACTTCTATAATGCACTACATCCTGCTCTTACATCACAAGCTACACAGTCTGTAACTTTGCCTGGCGTTATTTTCTTTAAAAATCTTTTTCAAACAATGTAAAAAATATTGAAGACTGCATTTTAAAAGAATCGCAGATTGCAGTTATATTTTTTGCACTTGCATAAATATATTTTTTTCATGAAAATTTCATTATTTTAGAAGTATGGATGTAAAAGATAGCCAATGTTTTAATTCAGCCTTTTATAACAACCTAGACCGGGTTGTATAAAAGGTTGTAAATAGGTTATTAACGTTACAGTTATACAGATACGTATTAAGCATTAGAATTTATAGCAAGTTTATAGCGTATTTTAGTTCTTACGTCCCAGCGTGGCGTGACGGGCCTCAGTACATACCATGGAATTTACTTACTGTGTTATCGCGTTGTGGTGGAATCGCCTTAAAGCCACGATACAAATTGCGTTTAAGAATACGTTGGGGATGGTCAAATCAATTCCGAAATCGCTCATTTAGGGAACAAATGTAAATACCTACATATTTATAAATGTAATGGATGAATAAATTATTCCATTGCAGACTAATAAGTTATTCAATTTTATTAATTTTAAAAACCTTACAAGAAACGCTTTACTTTGGTTTTGAGTTAGATAGTGCTCTGTACGTTCGGCTTTGAGGTAAGTTTATTATACAAATTTATTATAAAAACATTATAAGCTTTAATAAATTAAAACAACTTTAGATAAAAAAATCCAAACGACGAATAATGAAGTTCTTTTCTTACATAAGTCTCCTTTTACAAATTTAATACCCTGCAACGTTATTAATGAAACGGATCCCGAAGGATTAATTTTCGCTGCGCTATGCTGTACGAGTAGGGTTGCCAGGTCGCCAAACCTAAAAGCCGGACAGACCAGCCAGTTTGGCCGGACATTTGGGTAAAAAAGCCGGACACCCTATATTATTGAGGATTTTGTCTCAGTATTAATAGGTACGACAAAATTTTTTTATGTAAAATCAAGTTTTTTTGATTATTATCATAAATACTTTATTATTAATCAGTCAAATAGTCATCAGTCAAAATTAAATTCTAGATACTTAAACATTTATCAACATATTTGAATTTTTCTAAAATACTAATGAAAGGCACAAATAAGACTTTTTTAACTTAATTTTTTTTTAATTTATTTAGAATTTTTATTTTGTTTAATTGTTTAAACAATGAAACAAAATATTTTGAAAGAACAAACAACAAAACAAGAACAAAACATTTTGAAAGAAATTGAGCTCTTAAAGCAGGTTTGGCAAACCAAAAATATGATTTAATTGTTTAAACAATGAAACAAAATAAAAATTCTTCTCTTAAAGTTAAACAACAAAACAAAACTTCTTCTCTTTAAGTTAAACAATAAAACAAAAAAACTTTTTCTCTTTGAGTTACACAATAAAAATAATTATTCATATTTTTGGTTTGCGAAACCTGCTTTAAGAGCTCAATTTCTTTCAAAATGTAGTTGTAAAAATCCTTACATGTCAAATGTTTTAAATTAAATTCTACAACAAACATTTTGGCAACAGTATCAACATGTAATCTGTTGCGTTCTTTCGTCCATTGCTGACCTATCAAGGAAAAAGCTCTTTCAACGTTTGCGCAGGCTGCGCTCGGCGCTCGCTTGTTTGCGAAATGTGAAAAGCCTAACAAAAGCCGGACAAGACGGACACCGTTTATTTTGGCCGGACACGCAATCAAAAAGCCTACCTATGTCCGGCTTTATCCGGACGCCTGGCAACGCTATGTACGAGTATGCACGGTTCACGAATTTTTTCTATCAATTTGCATAAACATAGTTTGGAGACCATTAAGGAAACTGCATTTAACTAAGACTGGGTAATTCAGAATTTTGGAGAGTTAAGTACAGTTTAAGAATCTAGGTTTTGACTTTAAAAGTAATGTGTGTTTTATTATTTACTGGCTCTCGCCAATCTTCGTTTTTCTTGGTGGATCTCTGTATACCTTGGAAATAAGGCATTGAGGCGGCTTAGAATACTGACCCCATTATTCCCATGCGGGCAGGCTACGGTATCGTAAGGCGCGACGGGAGCCTGTTTAGTGGTAGAGCGTGCGTGGGGATTATATTGTATTAAATATTATTATTATTGCTGGTATTATGTTTCTGACTTTTTGGATTTTGGTATTGTTATTTTTCTGACTGGCCAGCTACCACCCCTTGCTTGAAATAACCGCCAAACGACGTGACGACAGAGAGAGCCAGTTCTATTTTTCATTTGTTTTTCTGCTTCTTGGCACGTAATGAATCGGTGATTCATTTGATGTTACAGATGTCCATTGGCGACGTTGACCACTTACCACTGATAGTAAGTGGTAAGTGGTAGGCGAAAACTGGCTACTTGTAATCAGCTACAAGCCTACCTGTAGGTTTATCAAAAAATTTTGAAACAAAGCAAGGACGGTTACTAAAAAATATATTTTTATTAGCCTTACATTTTTAAACTAATGAGAAAACTCTTAGATGCCGTAACGTATAAGATAAACGTACATTAAACGCCACGACATTGTTTACTTAGATCCTCAAAATTTTCCCTTCGCATGTACAAAAGCGATTCATGGTTGCTTGCTTCGTTTGCTTCAACTCGTCTGCAATCATGTATCTCTGTAGTTTAAGTGTTTGACCTCCCTTTGCCCAAATGAAGCCCACAAACGTCTCTACTGCCATAATACTGGCGCCCCTGTAACTCTTATTACAAACCACATACGGTTTATTTTGCATTATTCGGACTGATACCGCTATTTTGTATTGTTGCTTTTGTATTCCTTTTTTCCACTTTTCGCTCTACAACTAGGAACATTTTGCTGGTACCAACGGAATTCACAAAAGACGAAAAGGCATTTCTTTTCTGTTTGGAACCCTGAAACTAAACTACAGTTACACTGAATTTAGTGCGCAACTGTACTTTTGTATTTTGTATTACTGACGATTGTGTGATTACATTACAAGTTATTTTTCATTTGAAGGTCGTTACGAAGCGTCATAATGTTGCACAATTTATCAAACAAATATCTACTAAAAAGTAGTAGTTTTTTTATTACAACTTTAATTATCTAAATATACGTATAATAGAAAAACTAGGAGCTTAGTATATCGCGATAATAGTGCCAATTACGTAGTATGTTGTGGAAATAACAATGATTATGATACAGTGAAACATGAAAACATTTTTTATGGCATTTTAATCTAACTATTCATTTCAATTTTTTGTGCACAAAAGACCTATAAGACAAGTGTCCAAGTGTAAATCAGTGATACTAAAAAGTAAAATGAATGCAAGCAAGAATTAAAATTTAAAATAACGCAAAATTTTACCACAGAATCACTGCACATGTCTACATAATGTTTATAATGCTAAACATTATGGAGACAAATGTGCAGTGATTCTGAACCCCACGACATAGTTCTGAAATAATTATGTTTCAGAACTATACTATCGTGGGGTTCCCTTTTGCTAATTAAGTTCGTACCTACTAACAATTGATATAAATGTATAAATAATCAGAGATAGGTAAAGGATCGACTCTTTTTAACCTCTGATGCAAAAAGAGGGGTGTTAAGTATAAGTTTGACGTCGATGGCTGTCTGTCTGTGTGTGCGAGTGTCTGCCTGTGGCAGAGTAGGTCTCAAATGGATGGACCGATTTCGATGCGGTTTTTTAATATTTTAGCTATGTTTGGTTAATATCTGTCCAGCAGTGTAAGAGAAAGCTCAACTCTTTTCCAAAATGATGTAAGGAATTTTTGGCGTACGATTACTCGATTAGGTGCTTGACGGGTGCCAGTACCTATGTTTGAAAGCTGACGTGATCGACTTGGTTCCTAGCTATAATGTATGAAGATCTGTTCAAGCATTTGATTATCATCAGCTCATTACAGATTTTCTTAGTCAGGAGTTTTTCATGTAAGTATCTTACATAATTATTATGGTTATGGATTGTTATAATATTTCCATCAAAAACTAGAGTGAAGTGTGCCCCAACAAATGAACCAATCACAAGTTTATATAGAATCCTACAAATTCTCATAGCAAAGTAAGGCTTGGGTGTTGTTTATGATTGGATGACTTGACATGGAGAGCGCACAGAGAAATCTCATAAGAACGAGTCAATTTTGTCAAACGCTTTGTTTGTGAATACGGGGATAAACCCTCAGTCCCACTAGGTTTGTTTTGGTGTCGTGCTTTCGGAGGAAACACTCGCAGATCATGAGCTACGTAGTTTACTTCGTAGTTTAGCTTGCTCTGCGCTCCGTTACAACTTTTGCCAACATCTGCTGTATATACGTACTACTTGTAAATATATTACTAAATAAAAATATAATTATTGAGGACTCTTAAATTTGAATTTCACAAAATACAGCTACATTTTTTTAAATTGTCACTTGCGAAAATCTATCATCATGTGAATCTGCCCTGCGTTTTTAATATTTCAGTATCGTCGTTTAGCATTTCTGACATTATACGCCCAAACCATTACCCAAACTTAGACTTTTAGTAGTTAAAATAGAGACTAGACTGAAACGCTTTCTAACTGCAAGTCGTATAAGTCGTCAGTAACACTTACAGGTTTGTTTGCAGCGGGTTGCCCGCGGGAAACACTCGTAGATCACGAGTCGCGGTCTAGCCTACACTGCTCTCCAGTACAACTTTTGTTAGTTTTAAAACACATACTTTCTTAAACTTTGCGGTTCGAGACTTATACACAGATTAAATTTTGCGACAAATCTAAGTTTGAGATTAGTTCATAAATAGGAATCCTTGGTATAAGCTTAAAATGCCAATAACTAGACTGACTACATATTATGAATGTTTTAGCATGAGAATTAAAGTAAAATAAATATAATTTTAAGACGAAATTGTGATTTAATAAGTCATTTTAAAAACGGAGGTAATAATATTAATTCATATACTACCTAAACATGTTTAAAATATCTTAGCTATTAGATTAAAACAAAGAACAACGAATTGACATTCCTTGACAATAATCAAGTTCAGCTAATGGACGTTGAAAAAGTAATTAAAAATGTTACTGCAGTAAAGTCTGGAATCTTTTTATTCCGACGCGGAGCAATAAAAAACAACATAATGAATGTGTGTATTTATTTTCCAACATTTTTGTAGTGACAAACTCTTTGAGATTAAATGATCCGAATTGATGATAAATGATGCGATAGAGATAATTATAATGATTACATTCGTAAATATGGGTATCGACTTTTGGGCACTAAATACAATCGGTGAACTTTCTAACGCTATTATAAAACTTTATAAATATATTTCAAGGTTTATGTGGCATGTAAGTAGCCTTACTACGAGCAATGTCGGACCTGGTGTCATTGCATTTATATTTGGTTAACAAGGTTCACCAAGATCAGGGGATGTTTTTTAACTTATATTTAACAGGATAAAGCCCCTTGTATTAATATTCTTACCATGAACAAATTTAATCCGATAAAGCCATGGAAAAAATGGCAGTTTTCCTGGAATTTTGAATGGCACTTTTATAAACCGAGAGACGAGCAGACGAACCACTTGATGCTAAGTCGTCACCATCACCCATGAATATAGAGAAGAAAGAAAGAAATCATAATTATTATTTTTATATTGTTTTCTTCATTTATACATCTTATGGTAAGTAAACTAGTCTATGGTTTTATATTTCACGTGCACCGTGAATTTCTGTCTGAGTTTAGTTAGTTGCATAAGTAGATTTTATTCACTGCTGTGTCGCGGATAATAGCTCCACAAAAATCTGTATTAAGTACTTACCACACTACATGGGAGGTTTTAACAAACAATGCTGGGATTAATCTTTATGGCTAGTTACCGCGAGCGGGCGTCCGTTTTTCTGCCGATTTGCATAAACACAATTTAGAGGGCGATAAATAAACCGGGCCAGTCAACTTTTACAGTATAATTTCACCAGAATATATTTTTTAGCAAGTACCTGTATAAATTTTCAAGAAATATGTTATTAGTGGGATGATTAAATTTTCTTACTTTAAAAATGAACCTTGTTCTGATATAAATTAAGAAGATTATTCGAGTATTAGCAACGTAACAAGAGAATTCTGGAAGTAATTTTCAATAATAATTTGAAAAGCACGCTCTCTCTTGTCTCCGTTTTCATAAATATATATAGAATTTTAATTGAAACTGTAAATAAAAGCAAGCAATTTTATTAAGTTGGCACGCGAACACATGTGCTGCTTAATTAACACTGCAGTCGAAAAAATACCGAAGTGACTGGCATTTTTTTATAACTTTTTCTTTTTTATCACGCAGGCAGGATATAAGAATTAAACTTATACAATTATTTAAGTACATCTTGCCTGTTCTGGAAAATGGTAAATGTCACAAACGAAAAGCGTATTAAGGATATAATATTATAGAAAATTATGTATTATTTTTCCGAAGGTATGGTATCTCTTACTCGTATATATCTAGTTTAAAATAAACCCTCACAGTAGGTATTAGACATTATGTAAGTATGTCTCTTAAGACATTTTATGTAGGTTTTGGTTTAAAATTACCTGAGGGGAATTCAAAATTATATTATCTAACAGCTCAAAAGGTTTGCGCTAATTTAAGAAAGGCTTATGCATATACACCCAATATGACCACAATGGTGATAATTTCTTAACAACTTTAAATAATAATAATAATAATGTTTTATGTATTTCTAATGCATTCATATACATATAAAACTAAAAGCTTCAGCACTCTTAAAAGCACTATAAACTGTGCCAACCTTCTATTACTCTCCTCGCGTAGGTACTGCTCCATCCACGTAATTTTCGTAAAAAGTGGTACCTACCTACATAGTCTTTTCTTCATGTGTCAATATAAAGGTGAATCAACAAGCAATAAAGTATTACGAACGTCCATATATCAAATGTAATGTATTGAGACAGTGAAAGGGTGTTTGAAATGCATCCCAGCGGAAATGAAAGGCTGGCTATTGTGCTTTCACGTGCGGGATAAACGCGCGTAGATGATTGCTTATGAACCAACATTAGATACCTACTGTAACATGTCTACATCTATAGTGTGGGTACTTGTATAGCACTTGCTGAAATGACAGTGAAGAATAACTGTGTAGAATAACAGTGTAGAATATTGTCGTAGGTGTCTACATTCATAGCAAAATATTAAAATTTTCGATTATATTCATAGGAAGATGCAAAAAATGTACAATAACATAAATCTAATTTTAAAAATAATACATCTGATGGATCAAATTGACTAGTCAATTGTTAATTATTGCATTTAGTGTATTATTACACTTATTGTCCTGTTGTATTCTTTCATGTTTACAATAAATGATATTGTTTTTTTATTAAAATTTATATTTGAGTTTATTTAAAGATTATGGTTAAAGATTATGTTGTCCTAGTTAATCAACACTATGTGTGTGTAATTTTATGTCTTTAATCTCACTACTAAACATTGAATGTCATTACGTTAGTAAAAGTTATAAATAAATACGAAATTTGGTTTTAGCAATAACAAAGCTTGGTTTTAATTACTTAAGAGACTAGTATTTTCTCAAGAAAGCAAAACAACAAGTCCTAAAATATCTGTATTTTTATTGGTAATTAATCCTGAAATGTTTACCTAAAATAAAAAGTAATGATATCAGCAAAAGAGATGACAATCTCAGGAAATGAAATTAAAAAATTAAACTTCACTGCTTCAAGAGGATGGCAAGTGTTTGTGAAAATACAAATATACTACTAAAATATACAAATACATTTAGACCAGCTTTTAATGAAAATAGTTTATGACTATTCCTACTATTATTGTCACAGGAGTGGGTAGGGGACAGTAAAGGAATAAGGCCGGTTTCAATAGTTGATGTTTTTATTGCGACACTATTACGGCGACTCGACAATGTTCTGGTCATAGTTCTTCTTCTTTCTTTTTTTCTTCTTCTTGTCTTCCTCTCGGATTTGCTTCAACTTGAATTTATTATATCTATCAGTAAGCGGTAAATGAGGTTTGATACTGCTACCTAGTTCATGTTACTCGTAATAAACAACGCAAGCTGAAATCGAAGTTGGTAAACTTTGAGTACTAAAGTAGCCTCTATCGACTCTAGAGACTAAAACATTAGTATGTGGTCAGACATGAAAGTTTTATTATCTTTGGCATAAGGAGTACTCCTAGTAGAGGGTTTCGAGGCTACCCCCAAAATTAAACTTAGGTGGAGAAGGACTGGTAGTTCCTATTTAATTTAACCTAATTGTATTAATCATTACAAATTTGTCACGTGTTAGATGAAGTCACTTTTTATCTTGCTTGACTCAGTTGCCAAACGAAACGGCCAAAGCCTTACTTTTGCTCAAGATGTTTGTAGAGTTATGGTTAGTAGGATTATACTTTATAGAGTATAGGGCTTGGCTCTACATGAGACCTGTTAACTTTTTAAGAGAGAATGCTTTATGCTCGTGAGTTTTGGCAACCTATATCACCTATAGGTACCTTGGGAATGTTTTAGTAGGATACGTTTTTAGAAAGCAAGTCTTAAATGGAGTCGTCTTCGCTTAATCTATTTCGTGAACTGGGTTTATTGTTTCTTTTGTGAAGTTCCTTTTTTTTTGTTCACTTCTATTTCTGGATTTTGGCCAAATAAACTCCTTTCTTCCGGTGATCAGTTTGTATGTTTGTTAGTTGACAATTTCAGGGTGGTGGATAAAATTTATTATGAGGAGATACCTACCTTAGTGTATTTCCACTCATAATCATTATGGCAATAAGATTACGACTTTATTATTTATTAACAGTAATAATAATAATGCACAATATATACCAAACCCTATAGTTATCGAAGCATTTAAATGGAAATAATGAGTTGTCGAAAAAAAAATCGACTGCTTAACGCGCTAATTTAATTATTGCTTATCTTTATTTATTACTGTACTACTTAGTTAAATCCGGCAATGCTTGGCAGTTGCCACGGTTATCACAGCAACGAAGCCATATTAAGTCAATGCAAAATGCTTAAAAGATTCATTCCCGTGGAAGCTTCGAAATAAAAAGTATGGCGATTAAAACACTCTTCCATTAAAATATTATGTTATGTTATGTTTTAAAAAAAATCTAAATGAATCTCTACTTTTTTTAGTTTTGCGGTTGACTTATGATTATTATGAAATAAATTATTGTTTTTCCAAATTAAATTTTGATTGACGATTTCACTTGGCTTAGTTAAGGTCGAACAAAGAAATTAAATTATATTCATAAATCAATGCTAAGTGAGATAGCAAAGTTCTGCAATTTCTAGAACTAACATTAATCGCCCGGAAAACGTAGTACCTTCTCTAATTATTCTCTCTGTCGACCGTTTTGTGTTGTAAATTGCAGTAATTCTGCAAAGGGACCTATTTTAGTGCCGTTAAGTAATGGACTCCGTTATGACTGAGAAATATTTCAAATGGGTACTGTAATTGTATTAGTTAGTAGATCACTTCTGTAAACAATGCAAATTAATTTTTTGTATTACAAGCGATGTTTGATTTTCGATCGTTAATTTGTCTACCACCCTCCTGTTAGAATTGGCCTTGAAATTTTCCTTTATTTTTTGGAGTGTCGATACGATTGCCTACTTTTTTACAATAAAGATTATTGAGATTGTTGTGTTACAATAAACAGTATTTCATTTTTGAAGTATAAAGAAACATATTATCATTGAAGCTTCTCGCATTAATCAACAATATAAGTTGTAGTATATATTACTCCACTTTGTGTTGTTAGTGCATTAAGAATAATACTAATTATAATTTGTTTGAGCATGGTTCTCCCCAGTGGTAGTCATTACGATATGGTTTTAATCTTAGGCTCTTGGCAATTTTAATTGAAGTTAATATAAACGAGGTGATCCTTAAATTGCTTATCAAGTTTGCGACACCGACCGTAATTATATTTTACCGCAGAATTATCACATGATAATTATCTACTACTTAACACGCTATGCTTTTTTTCTTGATGCTATGTATAAGACGCCCAGACCGTCTTGATATTAAATTACAGCGCGACTGCCACCTGAATGATGCACGTAAAACATTTACGTGCAAAATTGGCCAATTTATGGCTGTGAATACCGATACAGCTTAAAAAGGTCATAAATCTGAGAAATTTCCTTGTATATACCTGGAAGAAGAAGGGTCGACTTGTATTTATGACTCCATAATATTCTATCCATACTACTCTAGACCACAAGTAATGTTGATAGACCCGTGGCCTAAATCGAGCAATAACAATAATCTTTATTTAATGTATATTTCATGAAAGTGTGAAGCGAAACTTGTTATTATATCACCACTATACGGTGTTAGAAATAGAGGCCAATAGAGCTATAAAGCGGATCCTAAGGATGACATATTGGACGCATTACTTTTATATATCTTCCACTGGATGTAAAATATTATTTGAAGAACTCCCCGTTACATTTTATTGACGCTTTTGGTTTTGATATATGTCGTATGTGGAAAACGGGCCTATAATGTTGGAACGTACTCGTATGTGGTGCAGATATACTTAATGCAAATGTTAATGAAATATTTTGTGTAAGTATATAACTTAATAGTTTCATTAGTATGTAGTATTCATAAACTGAAACGAACTAACGTGTGATTCATCCCTCAAACTCCTCTAGCATTGCCTCTTTCTTTCCCTCCAACGTTGAAAGAATTACATGATGTGTGGTAAAAAAATACGAAAAAAGTAAGAGAACATAATTTTCATCTAATCCTTTATCTACCTCGAGGTTATATTCGTAATTACTATTCGAACAGATCCGACATGAAATTAATTGCTAGGTTTTACAATAGGTTAGTAGGTAGGTATATACTTAGGTGTCATTCAAAGCCCATGCAAAGCCCCCGGACACCATGCACAAGCATTAGCCGAGAATTGAAAGTTATTTAATTAACACGATAAATGCAAAGCACCGGCGAAGCTACATTAAAAATAATCCGCACAAAGCGCGAGTGAGTTGCTCTGCAGGAAAATAACAGGAAATTAGAACCATACGTGGAATGTTTTACCCTTTTAAGGGTTCTAATAAGATAATATAGTCACAGCCGTGGGTAGGGGATGGGAAGAAATAAGGCCGGCTTCAATAGATGATGTTTTATTTCTTTACTGTAAAAGGGTAACACACGACACGGTACTATACACTTTACTGTACACTTTACTTCCCTGCACACTTCACTTCACACTCGCGACACTGTACTGTGAAACGGCACTTCACTATTCCTATTTCTTCTTCCCACTGGCGCGCTTCCCGACTCGCTACCAAGACTCGACTGACTCTGCCTTGGCCGGAATCGCCTTATATACCACCAATTTAAATCATTCCGAATTCAAAAGTAATTTTTTAATTTATCGTCGAAAACATTTTATAAATTCTATTTTCAAATTTTCTTTTTCTTTTATTTTATTTTACTTTTAATTTACGCGACACTGCCCCCTCTCAAGACATGATCGTCCCGATCATCGTTGCTTCCGTGATATCGTGCCAACCGATCCACATGTACGATCTTTGGAGGACTGCGAGGAGTACGCTGAATTCGGAGAGTGACGTCGTTGATCTTAGTCACAACTCTATAAGGCCCTTCCCAACTCGGTTGAAGCTTCGGAGACTTCCCTTTTCGTCTAACGGGGTTATGTAACCAGACTAGGGTTCCTTCTTCAAAGCTAGGACCGTTGGCTCGTCGGTCGTAGCGGGTTTTCATTCGTTCGCTGGCCTTATATCCTGCTTCTCTGATTTGCTCATACACGTCAACCATCTTGTTCCGTAGTTCGCTCGCGTAGTCAGTTATTTCTTTTGGTGTATCCGGTGGAGCACTCGAGAGCAAATCGGCTGGCAGCCGCAGTTCTCTTCCAAAATTAGCATACGCCGGAGTGACTGTTGTGGTCTCATGAACCGCAGTCCTATAGGACATGAGAAACAGTGGAATATACTCGTCCCAGTTCTTCTGATGATGCATCTGGCAAAAGTGGTGGATTATCCACCACTTTTGCCAGATGCCGTTCCAACGTTTGATTAAATCTCTCAACCATTCCATCAGATTGGGGGTGATAAGGCGTGGTCCGAGTTTTATGTATTCCCATCACTTTACAAACTTCTTGAAATACTTGCGACTCAAAGTTCCGTCCTTGATCACTATGCATCTCTAGTGGTACGCCAAATCTGCAGAACACCTCAGTAACAAGCTTCGTTGCCACGGTGATAGCCTCCTGGTTGGGTAGTGCAAACGCTTCTGGCCATTTCGTGAAATAGTCCATCACTACCAAAATGTATCGATTTCCAGCATTCGTGACTGGAAACGGTCCAGCTATATCAAGAGCCACTCTTTCCCAAGGAACCCCAACATTATACAGCTTCATTGCACCCCTGCTTCTAGTCTGCGGTCCCTTAACGGCTGCACAACTCTGACATCGCCGACACCAGTCTTCCAGATCGTCACGGCAGTGCAACCAGTAGAAGCGTTCCTTGATTTTGGTGAGAGTTCTTCTTATTCCCAGGTGTCCTCCCGAAGAACCATCATGGTAAGTCTTCAACACCTCGTTTACTTTTGCTCTTGGAACAACCATCTGAAGATGACAATCTTTGCCTTTAGGAGTCTCCCACTTGCGGCAGAGCAATCCATTGTGGAGTACCAGGCTTTCCCACTGTGCCCAGAGACTCTTCGTGGCCGTACTGTACTTGGCCACTTCTGACCATTTCGGCTTAGGGGTTCCACTTTCCAGCCAGTTTAGGAGCGGTTGAAGATCCTTATCATCTTTTTGGGCTCTTCTCTTATTTATTTATTTATTTATTTATTTATATCAATTGCTTGTAGTACTTACAGCTAGCGCCAAGACGTACTACAAGCCATCTTTTTTACAAACTAAGTACTTACATTATATATAAAATTAACACATTAATACTAAATATTTATAAGATGGAAAATACAAGAATACAAATACAAAATATTTAAACTTAAATGAAATAATTACAAAAACATTTATTGAATAAACTGTTGGCATAAGTTTATGAACGCATGTAATGGCATATGGAAAATATCTGCATCTGGTGCATGAGCAATCAGAGTGTTCAGCAAAGTTATAGCTTGAGCTGTCGGGGCATAGCGCGCGGCGTGCGTGCGCGTCGGCAGGGCCGCAAATAGACGACGGACCCTCGGCCGTCGCAGTCGGTTCAATACCAACAGTGGACAGCGAGACAGAGTGGTAGGGTTATCAATTTTATTATTCAAAAGCAGGTAATAGTGTATCAATATAGCACATTTGCGTCTGGTCTCTAATGTGTTGATACCTACCATACCTGCCACGAATAAAGACGGATATAAAAAAGGATAGTATCCAAATAGTTTTTTATATAAATAGCGAGCAAACTTCTTTTGTACCTTTTCAATCATGAGTTTGTATTTCAATTCATGTGGATCCCAAACGATTGCGTTATACTCCAATTTGCTTCTTACAAACGCATAGTACAGACTGACAATTGTGCTTCTTTCTTTAAATCTAGATGCCTGTCTCATTATAAAACCAAGTGATTTATAGGCCCGAATGCAAAGTTCGGATATATGTGTATTAAACGTCAGTTCAGTGTCCAGAGTCAAACCTAAGTCACATATACGATGCACGCGCTCTAGTGGAAGCCCTTCAATGGTGTAGGGGTACGAAATGGGTGAACGCGAACGGGTGAAGGTAATGGTTTTGCATTTGGCGACATTAAACTCTAAGAGGTTGCGTTTACTCCACAGAACTACACTGTCAATATCTCTCTGTAATGCTTCACAGTCAGCTGCATTTCGAACACCCAAGAACAATTTGACATCGTCAGCAAACATGAGACACCTAGCTGATCTGACAACATTTGGCAAGTCATTTATCATTATTAGAAACTGCGTAGGTCCTAGCGTACTTCCCTGGCTTACTCCGGAGTAGGTCATGTAGGGTTCTGAACGATAACCAAATAGTTGCACATATTGTATACGATTGGATAGATAACTGGTAAATAACTTTAATAATTTTGGAGTAAATCCTATAGCCGAAAGTTTTCTTAGTAACACATCGTTGTGGACTCGATCAAAAGCTTTTTTGAAATCGAAATAAGCTGTATCTACTTGCTTCCTATTGTCTATTTCAGTGACTGCATAGTCTACAAAATTAATATGATTCGTCAGAGTAGACCTCCCCGGTCTAAACCCATGTTGTGCATCACTGAGTTGCATATTTACCTGCTTTACGATGTATCGATTCAAAATAGATTCCAATACTTTACCAAATGCTGACAGAACAGCTATGGGTCGGTAGTTATCAATTTTCAGCTCAGAGCCACCACCCTTGGGGACAGGAGTCACCCTGGAGATTTTCCATTGGGATGGGTATGTTGCTGTATTGAGAGCTAGATTAAATATATGCAATAAAGGCTGTTGAAATACACTAATGCAGTCTTTAACCAAAAAAGGAGGAATTCCATCAGGCCCCGCAGAAGATTGAGCTCTTAGTTGTCGTACCGCAAACGAAAGATCATGTAAGTTAATGGTATCTATTGCAACCCGAGAGGAGCTTAAAGAACTGGATGCAGCACGCTCAGCTTCGACGGCAGATAGTGTAGGGCTACCGTTTAAAAACACAGACTTAAAATAATTAGCAAAAGCATTGGCTGCTTCGGTTCCAGAAACAAGGTTGCCATTATACTCAAAATTTTTAACAGAATGTCTAACAGACTTCTGATCTTTTACAAATTTCCAAAACCTTTTAGAATTAAATTTAATTTCTGCTTCTGTTTGACAAATGTAATTATTGTAAGCTATGTCTATTAATTCCTTCACTCGAAGTCTGTAGAATTTAAACATTTCTTTATTATAATCTAACTGTAATTCTTTAAACTTTTTTAGATGAAAATATTTATACTCTATATTCCTTATTATTTCAAATGTGAACCAAGTAGGGTATTGATAACGCGAATTAGATACTGGCTTTTTAATTGGAACATAACTATTGAAACATAACTCCAATTTACTGTAAAACATATCAACAGCTGAGTTAACGTCTGCGCACTTATACAATTCATCCCAATTAATTAAAGCCAAGGAAGCATATAACAAATGGTAGTCAGCCTTGCGAAAGTTCCACTCGAGGGGTATATCACAGTCGCGGCATGTCGGATAGGGTGAAGACCGCGCGCGTGTCGGGGCAGAGCGGGGCCGCACTGGCCTTAAATTTCTAACGCAGACCGACAGCGGTGGGTGATAAGCGTCTGCGCCTACCACAGGCTCCGCATCACCACTTACCTCGATACACTCACCGTCCAGATTGCTCAGCACCAAATCCAACTTACTGCCATATTTATTATTTATGTTGTTATGCTGTTGTAATTTGCAGAAACTTAACATATAATTAAAGTGCATTATTACATTTTGACTACATGAGTTCAAATTAAAATCACCAATTACAACAATATCAAGTTCAAGTTCTCATGGTGTCATTGCTCCAATTTGAATCGATAGAATCTGTTCGGATAAGTTGAACTTTTATTTCCTCTTTCTCCTCTTGCCGATTACAATGTCTGCAGTCTTCAGAGCATGGTCTTCTGGAGAGGGCGTCTGCGTTGCCATGAATTCTTCCACCACGATGTTGAATGTCAAACTCATACTCCTGCAGTTGCTCCAACCATCTGGCCACTTGTCCTTCGGGATTCCTGAATTCCAGCAACCATTTTAATGCGGCGTGATCCGTTCTTACTAAGAACTTACGACCGAGCAAATATTTCTTAAAATGTTGCAAGGTCTTTACGACAGCCAACAGTTCCCTGCGAGTTACGCAGTAATTCCTTTCCGGCCTTGATAAAGATTTGCTGAAGTAGGCAATCACAATTTCATGATCTCCTCTCTGTTGAGAAAGAACACCTCCAATTCCAGTGTTACTTGCATCAGTGTCCACGATAAATCTTCCCTCTGTGTCAGGATATCCGAGAATAGGTGATTCACATAGACACATTTTGAGATTCTGGAAAGCTTGCTTGCAGTCTTCGTCCCAAGAAAATGCTCGTTTCTCTTCTGTTAGGCGATGTAATGGCTTAGCTATGTCAGAAAAACCTTTGACAAAGCGTCGGTAGTATGAGCACAGACCCAGGAAGGCTCTCACTTGCGACTTATCCGTCGGCGTCGGCCAATCTTTAACAGCACTTATCTTGGATGGGTCAGTTGCAACACCTCGCTCCGATATAACATGTCCCAAGTAATCCACTTGACGTTGAAAGAATGAACACTTCTTCGGACTCAGCTTCAAATTTGCGCCCCGTAGCTTTGTGAACACACTTTCAAGTTTCTTGCGATGATCATCAAAATCACGCCCCATTATGATGATATCGTCTAAATAGACTAAGCAGGTTTCTCCCAGCAAACCTGCCAGCACATGTTCCATCAATCTCTCAAATGTAGCAGGCGCGTTGCATAATCCAAATGGCATGGTTTTGAACTGCCATAAGCCTTTTCCAGTCGAAAACGCAGTTTTTTCCTTGTCTTTGGAGTCCATTTCAACTTGCCAATATCCACTTTTCAGATCAAGGGTGGAAAACCACGTCATTCCACAAAGTGAATCCAGGGTGTCATTGATTCTGGGCAATGGATAACTGTCCTTTTTAGTTACATCATTCACTCGCCGATAGTCCACACAAAATCTGGTCGATCCATCTTTCTTCTTCACTAATACAATCGGTGAACACTATGGACTTGACGAAGGTTCTATAACGCCGTTCTTCCTCATCTCCAGAATCATGTCTTCAACTTCTTGCTCACGAGCAAACGGTACAGGTCGTGGTCTCAGTCGTATGGGTGCTATATTACCCGTATCAATTTTGTGTTTCACCAAATCAGTTCTGCCAATGTCTTGGTCGTTTTTCGAGAAAAGATCGGTATAACGTAATAGAAAATTTCTTGCTTTTATTAATTGCAGCTTGGTTAGATTATTTTTACATTTTTCCAAAAGATTTGCCACATTTTCTGCTTGACTCGGAACTCTTCGCTGTTGTCCTTCTTCGCATTTCCTTAGCCAGGCCACCTCATCACAGGTTCCGACAACCGTTCCCTTTTCCACTGTTTGGTCATCGTCATCAGGATTGAATACAGGTACCATCGTAACACAGCCGCTTCCCACTAAAGTCCTGGCCGGTATCCATGGTGAGCCCACGACTCCTCTCTCTATGATGGCACATCTTCGCTGTATTCCTCCATCGTTCTGTGGTAGTCTAACAGGAACTAATGTCTGAGATCTTGGTTTTAGGATGGTGTCCTTCAAACATAGCACTTTTCCGAAATTGCCCCCCTTCATTGGAATTTCATCATTTCCATGTTTTAGAACGCCTTGTTTCAAGTCGATGTTGCACTGATGATTTTGTAAAAAGTCCAAGCCAATAATGCAGTCATCGGATATGTTCGCTACAATGACTTTTTGCCAATAAAGTGTGTCACCAATCTTGATAGCCACAACTTTTTCACCTTGGGTTGAGATACGCTGACCGGTAGCAGTCGTTAACGTGAGGCTTCCTTTCGTTCGAATGTACCGCCCTCTGATGTCCTTAAATCTGAGGCTACTGATAACTGTACGCGAGGCACCCGTGTCCAACGTTAATTGGCAAGGTCGTCCGTTGATTGTTCCGTCTATCACAAGAGTGTTTCCATCATTCGTCTGTTTTACAACGATCTCCGGGGCTTTACTGCTAGCGGCCAGCGCGCACCCCACTGCTCTGGCCTTCTCTAGTTTTCCTCCGGCTGTTCCGACGTCGAAACCGCCGCATCCACCTGACGTCGGAAATTGGTACGCTCACGCCTAGGGCAAGTGCTACGTATATGACCCCGTTCTCCGCATTCATAACATATGGGATTGTACGGTCGCCGTCTATTGTTATCCGCTGCTATAACCTCCCGCAGCCTCAGAGAACGCAAGTCATGTCGCACAGCTTCCACCTCAAGAGCATGAGCTACTGCCTCCTTCAAGGTGGCGTGGTGTTCAAGTCGTACGGCGGCCCTGACCTCAGAATCCCGTATTCCGTCGATGAATACTTGCAGAAGCATATCCTCAACCACGGACGGCGACGACTGATACGCCTTGCGTACCAGTCTCTCCACTTCAACGGACCATTGTTGTATAGTCTCGTTAACCCGATGAATGCGATCCTTAAGCTGCGCTCGATATACATGCTCCAGGTGACTGTCGCCATATCTGGCCTCCAGCGCGTTCACTAGCTCGTCGTAAGAGACCTCTTTTTTCCCACCAGCGAGTGCTTCCAACACGGAGAGAGCCTCGTCCCGTAGCGCTAGGATCAGCGCTGACTGCGACTCCTGGTCACTCCAGCAGCAGGTCCTTTTGACTGTCTCCAGTTGAAGTTTGAAGGCAGCCCAAGAGGATTTTCCGTCATATGGAGGAACCTTCAGATTTCTACCGGAAGTTACTACGGACGTAGTTACGGGACCCCGGACCTCCAGGAGCTTCACTCGTTGATTTAGCTGTTGAAGCGTTCCCTTGACTTCCGTAACTTCTCCCTTGACTTCCGTAACTTCCTCTTTCACAACTTCTATCCTAGAGGCGTTGGCCCGGATCCCGGCCACCAGATCCTTGCTAAGGCCGTCCTGGAGCTCCTGTAAACGCTCTTCTTGGCGGCGTGCTTCTTCCTCCTGGCGGCGTGCTTGCTCTTCCTGCATTGTACGCAGCTGCTCCTCCTGGCGGCGTGCTTGGTCCTCCTGGCGGCGAGCTTCTTCCTCCCGGTGGCGCGCTTGCTCCTCCTGCATTGCACGCAGCTGCTCCTCCTGGCGACGCGCTTGGTCCTCCTGGCGGCGAGCTTCTTCCTCCCGGTGGCGCGCTTGCTCCTCCTGCATTGCACGCAGCTGCTCCTCCTGGCGACGAGCTTGATCCTCCTGCAGTGCACGTACCTGCTCCTCTTGGCGGCGAGCTTGGTCCTCCTGGCGGCGAGCTTGCTCCTGCATCATGGCAGTCATTTGCTGCAGGAGCGCACTCATGTCCATTGACGCAGGCGGTGAAACGGCCGGAGTCGCCATGGCGCCGTCTCCGGTGCTAAGCCCCTCTTGCGACTGTTCTTCTGCCGCTGCAGCTCCCGCTCTGGTGGTTACCCCTCTCTCGTTCCTTGGCACGATCGGCATCTTTCCCATCCACTTCTGACACCAGTAGTCACAGCCGTGGGTAGGGGATGGGAAGAAATAAGGCCGGCTTCAATAGATGATGTTTTATTTCTTTACTGTAAAAGGGTAACACACGACACGGTACTATACACTTTACTTCCCTGCACACTTCACTTCACACTCGCGACACTGTACTGTGAAACGGCACTTCACTATTCCTATTTCTTCTTCCCACTGGCGCGCTTCCCGACTCGCTACCAAGACTCGACTGACTCTGCCTTGGCCGGAATCGCCTTATATACCACCAATTTAAATCATTCCGAATTCAAAAGTAATTTTTTAATTTATCGTCGAAAACATTTTATAAATTCTATTTTCAAATTTTCTTTTTCTTTTATTTTATTTTACTTTTAATTTACGCGACAATATTAACTGCTCATTACTACGATTAACTTATATATTTACTAATTCTACGTGATATTTCAGGATAAAATCCCTGTGTTGGGTGTTTCAAATATGTTTATATTAGAATAGCTCACTATTCTATTCTATTCTATTCTATTCTATTCTATTCTATTCTATTCTATTCTATTCTATTCTATTCTATTCTATTCTATTCTATTCTATTCTATTCTACTCTACTCTACTCTACTCTACTCTACTCTACTCTACTCTGCTCTATTCTATTATATTTTATTCTATTCTATTCAATTTATTAGCTATTAACGTTAGCTCATAAAATTTTAGTTTAAATGTTCCTGTTGTTTGATTTCCGAAGGATTAATAAATATGTGTAAAATAGTTTGCCTTCTCTTCCGTCGACTCGTATTTACATTATTAATAATTAATATATTTCTGTATTCCCTTTGTCAGGTATCAGTGGGTTTACGTATTCACTTTGTATGTACATACGTATAAAAGCCATAGAACTGTTGAGATACGGTTTAAAATCACCGTTGTAATGTTCACCAATGGAAATTATTGAGGTTACAGAGTATAGCTCAAAAGCGTTTCCGTGCTTCGGATCAGGGATGTTGATTTGAAATGCAGTCCGGCTTGTATGAGTCAAGGCTATCATTTCCTGCCTGTATCCTACCTGTTTGTCACAATAAAATCCCCACTAACAAGCGCTATTAAGAGGAAATGCTACGGGTCATTTTTCCATACAAACGTTCTCGACTAATCCCTCGCTGGTTTTTGACTCTAGATCAATAATTTTTTGACACAAGATTAATATCATCATTATCTATGTCGGTACGTTTTGATTTTTTTGATATTTTTGTTTTCAAAAGTTTTAGGCTACTTCAAACAGCGCTTAAAACGGCCAAATAAATATGCCGCAAACAAACGCCTAGTACACAAATTTTATAATAATTAGCACAAAAAGCTAAACGGTCCGACACAGAATATCTCCTTCCCATTCAATTTCCAAAATTTCGTTAAGATTGCTTTAGTTTTGGCGGGGGGATTAGTCGAGAACGGAACCTCGATTTTGATGATTTTTGCCTCGGGTTTTTACACGGAGCTGCAGTTGTCCCTATCGCACTGACATACACGCCGCTCGCAAGCGCGACAGAGATATTGAGTGAAAAAATCCCAAATTTGAAAAAGGGTTCGCGTGGTATTTCCTCTTAATGTAAGATTTGGAGCGTAAGCTGTTGTGCTACCCGATAAACGCCATGTTTCCATGACTGCTAGTGATAACCACTAAAGTCGTCACACGTCTTTCGAGGCAGCGTCGTGGTCAAAAAATATTGCCACGAACGGTCACCCATTTAACCCGACCACACCGCCTCGCCGGCAGTTGTTAAATCGGGCGATTACTTACGATCGACACAAGCCGTCAGTCTCTGAGTGATTCAGACCATTCGTCATGGGTCCAGGGAGCTGCTCACAGTAAAAGGGATGCTGGGGACACTAGGGGACACTGAGTAATGGACGAGGCAATGGCCCAAGATTCTTCATAAAGTCTACTTCTACTCAAAAGAATATTCGTTTGTATTCGTGGTCGTCGTTGGTGAACAAATGGCTCGGTGAGTAGTTCAACGAATTGTTTGCCGAGTATCTAAACAACGCATTACATAATATTTATATAGGTATAGGTACTTATTCACTTTAACGCAAATGGAAAAGTACCACAGGTATTGGAAATTCGGTAACCAGTTTTAATATAATTATCGAAAGCCGATGTAAATTTCCGATACCTCAGTACAAAGTTTTTCGCCAGGATATTACGTCTCATCTTATCCTTTATAGTAAAATACTGTGTAAATGAGACAGTGTTTGTTTTTTGTCTTTCTTTCATGGCGAAACGGAGCAACGGATCGATGTAATGTTTGATATGGAGATAGTTGGAGGGCTGAAGAGTTACTTTAGTTTGAGTTATTACTTTTTTAATATTAAATTCACATTATTTTTCGCGAAACACGTTTTTATGTATCAATACTTATTATGTGTAAACGTAAAGAACAAGTAAAATATGAATACTCGTATCACGTTCTGTTTCGTTCCTCTTTTTACTTAAAATGTCATTGGTTTCGTTGAGTAACTCTACTACTGCGTTTGCGTAGGTTTTCAATAGTTAACTACAAAAAAGCAACTTACACTCGCGCACACGTCAAAATACTTCCACTCGAACGTTAAATTACATTCAAGGTTGACTACAAAGTTAACGTAAACTATATTTTGAAACTTACACTCGCAGTGTTAGTTGTCTTAACCATACGCTAGAGGCGCTGACGATAACTCTATACATTTTGATAGTGTAAACGCAAACGCGCTATCGTTGCGAAAACTCACACTCGCGCTGTAGATAAAACGTATCAATGCTGAATATAATTTCATGAATTTATTTATAAGATTTAACAAATCAGTAAGTGATCCGGCGGCTTGCGTCGATCTCAAGTGATCGACAAAGTTAAGCAACAGCGAGCGCGGTCGGTAGTTGGATGGGTGACCGCTAGTGGCAAAATTTCTTGAGCGCTTCCGTGCTTCGGAGGGCACGTAAAGCCGTCGGTCCCGGTTGTTATCATTTGGTAGCAGCCGTTAAGCCATGTCGGATACCTTCGGGCGGCTTAAAATTTCCGACACTTGGGTTGGCCACTAACCCCTCCACCAATCCGCACTGGAGCAGCGTGGTGGAGTATGCTCTAGGCCTCCTCAGGTATGAGGAGAGACCCGTGCTCAGTAGTGGGCCATTAATGGGTTGTAGCCAAAACAAATCATATTTTTGGTATTTTTAGTTTAATGTCAATTTATACATATTAATATTTTTTATTTAATTAACATTTATACAATTCTAAGGATTTCATTACATTTCCAATAATAAAACAATGAATGCACTTCAAGTTAATTAGTACACTTTGATTTTACCCTTTTTTCATATAGTATAATACCAATTATCCTACATAGAATTAGAAAATTAATATCTAATTCATAAGATAATTCGTAGTAAGTGCTTTTATACGTAATATTTTGATTAAAATAACTGATTATTAAGTTATTTATTTAAGATTTACCTCAATACACATTTTTTAATAAATAACATTTAATTTAAGCTTTAATGTACACCATATTATATAGAACATAGCAAGATACATTTGATACAAATGTAATAAATACAACAGGCGATCTCATCGTTTCTATTCGCGAGGAGCGATTTCTTCCAAACAACTTTAGGGTAAGGAACTGAAAGAGTAGGAATATAGGATATAGGGGCGGGGTGTAGTAACAGGAAATTTGTTTTAAAGGAAAAGAAAATAAATGACAAATAAAAAAAATATGGTATCATAGAGGTTAGGGTTCAGGGTACCTAAACGATAGCAGAAAGAAGATTGTGGGGATTAAGAAAACAGATATGTATCTACATAATATGTAGGTACGGTTCCGGTGGCACTGAGTAAGGTCATTGTTATAGCGAGGGGAGCGATTAGTAATTCTTAAATTATAAGTAGGTATAAGTTGTAAGTCTTTAAAATTATTGTTTTAGATTCCAATATTACCTATCTATTTTATAATAATATCTTACACTTACATAGACACTTTGTTTAACAAAGATACACCAAATTAAAAATATCTGGAGGTACTTTATGAAAAGTTTGTTAAAGCTATAGTTAACTTGGCGAGGTCCACGTCCGTGCCCCCGGATGTAATCTACAAGTTAAAGTATATCTCAGAGCTAGTTTAATAAAGTTAGCAAGAGAGTTGATAGATCGCTTGCTGGCAGGGAAGTTAGCGTCGGAAATCAGTTTTAAAGGTTACCTACACCCTGGTAACATATCACTATACATGTTTTGAAAGGAGATTATATGGTACTCACAATTTGCTGTTTTACGTATATTATGTCCTTACGTGCGTTTTGTATTATAATAATATATTATATGTTATTATTATATGCTTAATAATAATAAAATTAATAATAAAGAACAAATTGTACATAGAACAAATATGTGTTGTTTAGTGAAAATAAACGTTCTTTCGGATCCAGATTCCTCACAGATATTTAAATGAAATGAATAAACACAAGAGCACTTACCTACTCATACGAGTTCTTTCTCTACTAAGTCAAACTTAGACCAGGATATTAGGGCCCATTGGGTATTATGTAGGAGACGTAGAGGCTATAATATCAATATTATTAGTTGGTTATGTGTATTTAAATATTATTACTGATAGCTTGCTTCACTAGCTACTACTCTCTTCTGTAAATCAGCCGTAAAACGACTCGTAGATATTCCGGCTGGGGAATTGAGAGTGACTATTTTTTTCTTTCTTCTTTCGTGGCATTCAGATTAGTTCATCGAATAAGCATATTGGGTTTGGGTTGGGTTTTGTTTTAATTAATATTCTTTTCGTTAGTTATGTGACGCGAACAACAATAAAGGTACTATACATATACATACGTATTATTACATCATAGGTACTATATCTGCGTATTTATGTTGTATTTTAATTTGTCATACTAACGTACATTGCATTCTTTTGTAAGATGACAGAATTTAGGAAGATTGTTACTTTAGTAGCTTCGTGTAAAATATAAATTAATATCCTTTTTCTCATTCATATCCAGTTTAAATGTTGTTATTACTATTAACACAGATTAAAATTTAAATGCTATTTCCTGGTATAGTTTTGGTAGTTTGACGTAATGTCAGATCAAAATTGCGAACTCGGAAAGTCGTTATTTTCAATCCTATTCCCAGTGCGGCTGTGTTCGTAATGAAGGCAATTATCACAGATGTGTCCCGCCAACATAGCGTACTGAAATGTTCACTAAATTACCTAATTTCTATAGTCAGCTGTAGGGACCTCCCGTTTCGTTTAAGAGACCCACGACAAATATTTTGAACTTTAAAATTTTAAGGGTAAGCTCTAATCAACGTCACTCGGTAGTACATCCTGCTGAGTGACCAACCAGCTAGGTTTTGACAATAGGTCATTTATAATGGTCAGGATGGATGGAGGTTGTAAATAGTAAACGAGCGAGTTATTAAGAGGAAATACCACGCGAACCATTTTTCAAATTTGGGATTTTTTCACTCAATATCTCTGTCGCGCTTGCGAGCGGCGTGTATGTCAGTGCGATAGGGACAACTGCAGCTCCGTGTAAAAACCCGAGGCAAAAATCATCAAAATCGAGGTTCCGTTCTCGACTAATCCCCCCGCCAAAACTAAAGCAATCTTAACGAAATTTTGGAAATTGAATGGGAAGGAGATATTCTGTGTCGGACCGTTTAGCTTTTTGTGCTAATTATTATACAATTTGTGTACTAGGCGTTTGTTTGCGGCATATTTATTTGGCCGTTTTAAGCGCTGTTTGAAGTAGCCTAAAACTTTTGAAAACAAAAATATCAAAAAAATCAAAACGTACCGACATAGATAATGATGATATTATTCTTGTGTGAAAAAATTATTGATCTAGAGTCAAAAACCAGCGAGGGATTAGTCGAGAACGTTTGTATGGAAAAATGACCTAGCATTTCCTCTTAAGAACGTTAGTTGGACAGTTCGATTGATTATGAGGACTGGGGCAGGGACTGTTAGTGATAGTTAGATCTGTTAATTGTTGTTAGTAAGAGCCTCGTTACAATTCGGTCACAGATGTGTGGCAACACATCTGGGTAGGGGTAGCACAGGGCAGTAACCCTTGAGGATGAATATGGTCGCCTATAAAAAAAGTGTAACTGCGTAGTGTTGGCGACGTATGTTAGAATGTAATTTAACGAGATTGATATCAGCTACCATCTGATGTCCTCGCGCAACGATTGTAGCTTATCGTTAGATACAATTCGTTTATCGGTTGTAATGAAATGATACCCATTTCACATTTTGAAATACATTGAAGTAAGCACAAACAAACAATACATGTCGAAATTCCGTGCAGGTAATCCATTACTGCTGGAAATTTTACACATAAATCGGCCTATATTTCAGTTATTACACGACTAACACCACTAAGCTTTGATCAGCGAAAATATTGGAAGCCGAGTTTGATTCAAACATGCGAATATTCATTGAACACTCAACTCGCATTGCATATTGAAAGGAGCGCAGCAAAGCCCTTAATGTAATTGCTGAAGCTACTCGCAGTAGCACTCAGCGTTGTTAAAATGATTTTGCTCAGAACAGCGGATGCGACGCCGACGTGGCGCCTCTAGCGACGTCCGCATCACTCCCTGAAGTCTGACTTTGATACTAGGAACAATGAGGCTGTGCCGTCAAACGCAACCGTTTCCACGTTTGAACAGTCAATGTGCTTAATATGACGTGGTAAACGTATGTTTGGAAAGTGGTTTGAAACGATCAAGTCGTTAAAAATTTCAGGGTCTTTTGCAGCAGGTTTATGCAGAAGCTTCAATCTCTTACAACCGATGAGAGCAGTAGGTACTACATTTCTGATTTTTTAAGTAACTAACAGAAATCAACATAAGAAACGGATTATTACCTACACTGAAGGACAAATTGGTTGTGTAATTAAAACAGTCCCATATTATACAAAAACTTACTGTCCATAAGAAGATTCTACTGTCCTTGGTGCTATTTCCACTTTTGGGGATTTTCCAAAGTTTCTCTGAGCCTTATTAATAGTTTTATTGAGCTAAATATAAAATAAGACAAATTAATGAAGCGAAAGTAAGTACCTATAAATAAAAATAACGAAGATAACTGATATCCAGAACTGAGCGATGTTTTTTGCTGTTTAAAAGTAAAATTGTGAAACGGATAAGTATCAAGTTTTGTTGGAGATATGTATCGAATTGGGTCTGCTGTAACCATTACTACTGTTTCGCCAACTGTAATACATAAAGTTTCATTTTGTTTTGCGAACAGAATTATGTTGAGACGATAAAATCGAACTCGAAAATAGAATGTGTATTTTAAAACAAAAAAATGTTATGGATTTTTCTGGATATATTGTTATTGCTTAAATTATTCGAATCAAATTTTCAATGCCATTAAACTTCACATCAGTGCAGTACGGTGCACTGATGTACTTTGATGTACTTGATGTAATACTGGTGTACTTTCTTTCATAAGAATAGACTCTGAGAGCCGCTAATAGTTTAAAAGTAATATTTTTTCTTAAAGTATAAGATAAACTTAATTTGTAATATAAATTCAGGGCTATAAATATACACTTGGCGTCAAATGATAAGCTTCGGCGTAACGTTATTTGACTACGTTCCATCGACTCTATTCTTCCTCAGTAACAAAGCGGGACTCCGCCGATTTTCCGCCCCATTACTGCCATGATAAACGGTGGTTTGTTCTCACGACGCCATTTACATCCATTAAGAAACATGAATGCTTCAGATATTGCGATATTTGAATGTGTGTCTATTGCAAGGTCACTTTTATACATTTAGGGTTAATGAAAGATAAAGATAGAAAAAGATGTAGGCTATGATTTACCAATACAGAAGCGAGTTTAAATCCAGTACGCAATATTACGCTATTTTTACTCGCTATGAGTACGAGTAAACCTACGAGTACCGCGGGTTCTACCATTTAACTGTGTTAACATTATAATGTTCTCAAAAGTGTGCGAAATCGGTCATATCGTTAATATCCAGCGTGGTGAGATAATGACCCTTCACCATCCCTTTGTAAGAGGACCTAAGTAAAAGGTTGTCAACTTTTTGTACGAATAATAACGTTTATTATTGAGGTCCAAGATTTAAAATAATTAGAAAAATACGGTCAAAGACATTGCATGGTTATGGTCGTATATATTTTTAATAACTATTAATGCGCTGTTTTTAAGTTATTATTATGTCACTTAGACTACAATGTTTATACCGTCCTACCTCTCAGATTTAAGCGAATCCTTCATGATATTCATACTGGCTTGGAACAAATTAATGTTAATTAAAATTATACTTCAAACACATAAGCTTTTATTAAATGTAGGTATTACTATGGGATTGTAGTCAAGCATTAACTTTTAATAAATAATAAATACCGATTCGAGCAACAATTGTTACTTATAGCAAGACGGGTGGAACAGGTATAAGAAAAATATATTTCACTGAAAATAACTGAAATACACTTCAATTCGGAATAATCATCAAGGAAAAATAGCATTAAAAATAATCATAAGTTTTTAGAAATATTTTTTAAAACAACCCAATCATAAACCCGAGTTGTTTACGTCATCATTTAAATTGTAAAATAATCTGCCACTACCGCCGTGGGGCTAATACTAATTCTATATTACGGCGGCTTTTAAGTTTGTTTAAGTTTTGAATGCCGTAAGGGTTCAACTACAAAAGTAGACACATTTAGTAGACAATGGCATAATTCAATGAACGGCTATTTGAACCAGTTCGCTGCGAGATAGCTATGAATGCTACCTTGTTGATTCAAAGCAAAAAATATTAACTTGTGCTATAGTGAGTCGTATATTCAAAATATTTAAAACTATAAATTTAGTGCTGTATAGAATACCTATGTAAAATATGAAATAATTTTTATACTTTAGGTATAATATTAGTAATAATAGTAGATATAACTACTAACTCAGTTTATCCATAGTAGGTAAGTTACACAATCTGAAGTAAAAATAAACCTTAATACGTCTATTACGATAAATTCCAAATAATCCATGTTGAAATATTGCTCCTTATTTTTCTTTGTTGGTAACATAAATTCATATCGATAAAACATTCCCATCGTAAGGCCATAGTATTACCATCGACAAATTACGATCAGCGAGCGATACGTAACCTAGCGGATGTTTCCAGGACATAATTTCTGTTAATTGTAAACACATTTAGATATCATGATTACAATTTTGCTCCTAATTGATTTGCGCCATTTTCGCGCTTATGGCTTCACTTTATTGTAGAGCGGTGGAATGGAAATTACACTGGAGTTGGCACAGAGACAACGTAGACAATATTTAGTTCACTTTCCAACTCATTGCGCTGATGATTAATCGAATAATTACAAAATTTAGTACGTACATACATATAATTTATATTATCCTTACTAATCAAGTGGTCTGAACTGGACCCATGCGTTATGGTGGAAATAGAGAACAATACCTATTGTGATCAAACTTTTAATAAAAACTTTTATAGCTGTTCCGTGTTTTACTCGTAGAAGGAGTTCGGACTGTAAAATCTGCGTTTTTGGATAGAAACTCTTGCCAAGTGACACATGACATACACAAATGACAGTAAAGCCTATCAAACTTCTGTGTTAATTGTTTCCTTTTCGTTAATACCATAATGAACATGACCGCCATGACTACATTTGCCATAATTATCTATTCGCACTGAAAGTCACTGTTTTTTGTCGGCGATTGAAACAATGTATTGTGCTAATTTATACACATCGTGTATGTTCAAATGCCAATGTGGTTCAAAACGTTCAACGATCTCATATTATACATATTTTATCACTTAATAGCTGCTGATAGGACAAGTTAGTGTGGAGGTAATGTTCGGAACAAGCCGGAGATAAACAGGAAGGAAGCCATGGCGAAACTACGGCGGTGTGCGAAATTGCGCACTGGGAGATAAAGGGTTGTCGTGTAACACAGGTGTCCCAGGGGATATTATATAGGGCGGCCCAAAATATTGTTCAAGTCGTGCAGATAGGTAATTTTACGGTGTTGAAATAACTTCCACATTTGTTTTACCTTAATTATAAAGTAGTTAAGAATTTAAATAATAATGAAAATACATATTGTGCTTCAATCTTTAATATTTGTGTAAGATTTAATTGTTTTTGTTTTCAATATTATTATCACCTACCTACTATTATTTATACCACCTACTATTTATACCTGATAGGTATTGACAATAATGTTTAATTTTGTACTATGAATATTTCTGTAACCCAATCTGGGGGCTTGAGGTTGAGAAGCAGTACTGTTTGTGTACGGTGTATCTTTCGGTGCTCGCTTACTGTGAAAAGGCCCGTTTGTTCGATTGTCGGTTACTAAGATTAAAAAATAAAAACGAAATTGTTCTACTCCGTTGCAGTTACTAAACGGGCTTTATTCGTGACCAATTGAAATGTTTATAGGTGCGAACATCTACCCCTAAAAAATGCGTTATCACATCCACTTGATGCTCAGATGTTTATAAAGGGAAACTTTAATGGACTTATAGTCTAAAATGGAATTCAGCCACTTAGGGGCTCGCTTACACAAGGCTCGCGTACACAGATAGGTAACACCGTAACTATATTCACAGAACTTAGCTTTCACAACTTCTATTCACAAGGGCTTTGATTTACAGTTCAGCTGAAATAGCTGTTTTAGTTCAATAATATTATCACAATTATATTTAAGTAACTACTACTTTACTATACACTACTACGTTACTATAATAAACCCTTTCTTTGAATAAGCGTCTAAATATAAACTTACCGACGTCTTAATTAAACGATAATAACTATAGTTGTTACCAGATTAAAAATATATCGAGCAAAGTGAAAAGAATAATATATTTATGTAATATGTAGGAAGAAGAAAGTAAAAAAATAGATGATCTTAAAATTATCTAGTTCTATTCGATGCGTCTATTCCCATTGTCTATGGTTTCGTTGTTTGTGGAAATATTTTCAGAACAAGACTCAAATCGGGACAAGGCATATAAGATCTTTAATTAAAAAAACAATTACAAATATTTTAAACATTACTTTTAATACTATCAAGGTTTTAAAATTGAAATTTTTTTTTTTCGCGAGCTTTATAATAATAAATCTATATTACACTAAAGTCAATATAAAATTATTATTCATCAGAAAAATTTTAACTCGTATCTTATGAAAGTTGAGATTGATAGTAAAACTTTAAATGAAAGTGGAGATCCAGGGTTATAGGAGCTTTGATAATATCAAATGTAATTCGGATTAAAAAGTACTGTAGAGAAAATATTTTCTGGAACATAACACTCTGATTTAATTTTAGATAAAATACTTATTAAAATTTTCAACATACTTTCTGCTCTGATCACACTTAATCATATCTAATCTTATACCAACATCGACGCTAATAAATAAGTTAGCAGTCCATAAAAATATCATTAACGTCACATGATTTAAAACGTAAGTACCAACAACAACAACCTACACCAGTTTGTAGTAGTGAAGTTAATTAAAATCATCCAAATATTTGTAAAAAAAGTTTTCGTGAGACACAACATTTGTTTGGTTATTAACTTGTTTGTTGCTATGTCACTGTAAATAAATAATTGAAGACACAGGATACAAAATTTCGAAACGATTCGACTACTAAAACAGGGCTGATATTTTGTAACCGCTACGCTGCGCTGTACAGAAATCCGCTACGCTGTTCAATCAAGTTACCTTTCAAATACAGGCTGAGATGTATAGACGATACTTAGACTTAGCTCAGACTTTACTCTGACTTAAGACAGCGTTCGTATTTATAAAGCGATCATTGACTTGGCTGAGTACGAGATGAGCAAAGTCTAATAAGTTTATGAAATAGACGACTTACCATAAACTTTGGCTATTATCCGAACAAAAATAATGGTCCCAAATGAACCTTGATATTAGTCGGTTTCCAAGACATTTAAATTTTTCGTATTAACAAACAGAGAGATGGCAGCAATCAATTTATTTAGTTAATTAATTAACACGGATGAACCAATTACGTCAACTAACAATTGATAAAATTATACAATAATAACGCAACATAAACAAAAATCAAATCAAAATAAGTCAAAGAAAGAAAAAAAAAAACAAAAAAATCAAATTCATGCATAAAATCCTCTTAAATAATAGTAAAAATAAGAAATCAATAATTAAATAATCAATACATAATATAAAAATGGATAAAAGTCAAAAGTTAAATTAAGGTCAATAATAAATAATTTAATTACTCGTACATACATACATCATGCATTCGCTTCACAATAGTGCAGGCATTCTGACAAGATCACTTTCCATTCATCCGCAAACAGGTCACATTGTGGGTGCGCGTCCAGGAGAGCATTGAGCGCTTTGAGCGATCGTGGTATCAATTATGACATTAGCGGTCTTAGCTCAATCTCAGCGTGACATGTCTATAAATACCAAATCGCAGTCTTTGCAAAGTCAAGTTTTTCGTAAGTAAAGTCTGAGCTAAGGCTAAGTATCGTCTATACATCTCAGCCTAAATCAGTTTGTCCGTTTAGGAGCTATACCTAACCTCACAGACAAATATACAGATCACATTTAGGTACACACGTTAAACTTATAACATTCATTATCTATAGTTAGAAAAATGAAGGTAAATAAGGAAATTAAACAGCAAAATAGTATGTAACAATATTAGATGAACATTATTTTTTCGTCTCTAGTATTAGTCGTTACAACGCATGCGGGGAGTGCGGAGAATCATACCTCAGTTATTGATAAACGCGAATTGACGCCGCGCAATCCAGTAGATCCATCTAATGAAAACGGTTCTCGCATGCGGGAATTGTGGCATACATTAACAGAAAATGTACCGCACTCCGGTACTCGCATGCAGGTCCTAACGACCAATGAAAACAAGCCAAAACCGGTAGGTAAACTTACGCTTTGAAACTTTTTAAATTAATTTAGTTGCGCACTACGAAGCCCCGTTACTTACAAGTTAACAATTTACGCGATACACCGTAATATAGTAAAATCGGAACTACACGGAACAAATATTTATTGTGATAACTTGCTTGAAAGTTAGTATTACTTTTCAAGTTGTGTGCGGAATACAATACCGTGGAGATACTCCATCCTTCGTCGCGACTTTATTACTCAGCTGGTATGGCCTGCAACGAATAGCAAAGTTCAAGTATTATCCGACGTAATTAATGTACAGAAGGACTTTTTTATTCATTGTTATGCAAGAGTATGTTTTATTATGAGGAAACAATTAAAATAACGGAATATGACGGGGTGTAAGGGTTATTTTATCTCGAGTCATAGAGGTGAATACATAATTATACACCTTTATGATCTCTGCCACATAGCAGTGACAATTTCCCGACCAGCAGCCCAGCTGCCCGGAGTTAATGGACAAGCTTAGTCAACCTTTAGTAGGTTACAATCTATTTGAAGTCATGTCACAGTCGTATTTCTATTCTTGAAGACTGAAATAAATCGACGCATTTGTTGGCGTCCAGGCGGAATGTAATTTCGCTGCTTAAGCTTCTTAACAACTGTGTATAATGCGTCTAGGTAGGTATATTATTAATCTAACAAGGCATTCTTTGTATTTTTTGTAGAATATCACCGCGGAAACTTAAGAATGAAAAATAAGAAGACATGGTATGTAAGGAGCTCCATCCATCCATCCTTGACACAAGTCTTTCGCACCCTGCCGATCAACGAACGAAGCTCTGGCAATTCTATGCCCACGTCAATTCTAACGGTAGGTGACTCTTGTCTGATGGTAGTGTGGTGCTATCTGGCTTCCTTATTTGGTTAACCGATCTATTTCAAGTAATGAGGGAGTCCCCTGCTTCTTTGTCGGCCAGCAAGGCGTTGGTAATACTTTCCGTATTTTGGAAGCAGTCTCCAAGAGCTGTAGTGACTACAAAGATCTCCAGAAATTCCCCCTCTCTCTTCCTTCAGAACGTATGTATGAATATGTGAACGTTAAAATGTTGGATATTTCCATAACAGTTATTTTTATTTGGTTTAACAATCAACACTCAAATGTGTATGTATTCAATTTCAAAAGTTTATGTAAATTACCACTAACGTTTTTATAAGTCGTTAAATGTTAAGGAATTGTTGTGATTCATACCCTGTTGAATATGCAGGAATATTCATGGCCAGCTCGTTAGCGACCGACGGCTTTATGTAAAATATCGCATTAAACAGTATTTTGCATTGAACTTGATCTGGCTCTCTGAGGAGGGATTGAAAACGGGAAATAAACTGATTCCTCTGACTGAATATTGGACATGTTTCAAACATTATCAAGTGTATTTTTGGTTGATTTTAAAAGTGTGCTTTATCTGTTACAGACTTAAAACAGAAGTGCGCGCAAAAAGTAGCCACGAAACAACTTTTTGCTTTTGGTGTAGGAAGCAACGTTGTGTGCGATTCAGGACCTGCATTGACGCTAGTTTATGTTTCGAGTTGCAGAGAAGAGTCGAAAAAATCTTTTACAATGGTATTTCTTTTACAAAACTACGAGCTTAATACCAACAAGATCAAGTCGCGAGCGACTCTTATTTGTTTTGAACTGTACTCTACTGTACCTACCCGTACTATAATTCCTTGTCTTGTGAATTCCATGGACCTACATTAATGAGATGTCACGATTACCCAAACTCGAACAAATGAAAATATTAAAGGACAATGATTACTACCTATAGTACGAGTATGGGACCATGGGCTAAAATGGCGCTAGAATCATTTTTTTGATCAGCTTTGTTAACAAAATCGATAAACAACTCAAGTTAGTGTTTTTCAAATGTAAACCGGGGTTAGAAATTTATTTTTACATGTATCTATATTTATGTTAATAAGTTTTTGTTAAGTTGTTTAAAAAAAAGTTATTTACTTTTAACTTTTCATTGTGCGATTTCAGTTTATTGTAGATAACTTTTCCACAAAATATAAAGGTTTGAGTGTTGCATATTCAAAAATGTATTTGAGAAGGTGCTTTCTTTGACTGTTTTTCGATTAGCAAGGCGCGAACGACATCGCACCATCTATAAAGAAGCGCAAATAAACGCGTGTATAGAATGCGTCTCTCTGTATGTATAAACGTATCCACGCATACGTTCAGTCGTCGCGGTCTGTCAACATGATCTGAATGTTGGGTTTATTCTAGGCACACTGACGACGAGGAAAGATAATTCCAGAAATTTCAGTCACAATTGTTTTTCGTAACCGACTTTGTTGTTGATAATTGTATTCTACAATTATCTATATCTATCTATTATCTCCTATGTACCTACAGACATTGGATATCAATTTTGTAGGAGTGCATTAAAAATAACAACTTTAGTCCACTATCTTATGTGGAGCGCCATGTTGGATTTTGAATGACGTCACACAGTTAACCATGCATGTCATGGATGACAATTCCAAACTAAAAGTATAATTATACAACATTTCAGCTCAATTGTTTGAATATGATGGGTGGGGTAAATAAATAGTTTCAATTCTCAGAAACGAATATACGAAACGCTTTAAATTTCAGTCTGCTTGTGTCAATCAAAAGTGATCATGATCGATTGAATCTTATTTCGGACGCGTCCATTGGATGGGTGACTTTGATGTGAAATCTTGAGCTCTTCCGTACATCGTAAGGAGCAAGAAATGGCCATAATGTCGAGCGGCCTTCGGGCAGCTTACAAGTAAGTACTTTCGACATTTAGCCTCACCGCCAACCCTTCCGTAATGACAAAAAGAAATCTGTTTCATTTAATTAGCCGCTATTTTTTTTGTACATTCCTGTTGCTCTCTTATTTATTGATTTTATTTAATTAGTTGAAATTGAGCAGTTACTGAGATATAGTTCTGAGATATATCAGATTTTTTCTGGAAATCTAGCCTCTGGACTTTACACTTTATGAATTTAAAAAAAAAACCAAATTTGTTATTTAAGTATCTGTAATGATTAACATAATTGTGTATAATATAGTAATTCATTAGCATTAGTATTAATTAAAACGTTTATTGGACGTAACTTTAATATAACATTCTCGAAAAATTTTAATAACCATAGCAAGATAGTTACTTAGTCTACCCTGAATAAAAAGTTACAAGTATAGCACTCCGTACTAACACAAAAAATTTATATACTAATCAAGAACCAACAATCATTACGTCAGAATACTCGTAGTACCTCGTTGTGAGACAGGTGTTCACGAGCCCGTTTCTAATTACCTCAACTGTGCCAGCAGTTGTAACGCGTCATCAAAGGCATTGTGGACGCAGATCTTGTCGCCAGTCTTTTACTTTTTTCTATGGACAAGTCTCCAAGTAAAAAGGAATAAAGACACCCTCTGTTCCAGTATCGTCTGGTTTACGTACAGTTTGTATAGAATAGATCTGTTGCGTAGATTAATCTGTTGACAAATTAAGAGATGAATGTTAGAGAGAAAATGTGCGAACAGGATAGAAGAAATTTGTAAATAGAATTTATGAAAATGTTCTCTTGTTTAAATTGATTGTTTAAATTGGGAATGTTCGTATTCGAAATTAGGAGGGGTATACAATGGGTATACATATAATTATAGGGCGATTTAAAGTACGGATGGGCAGTTCAGTTCCGGAAGCGAGCCCTTCCGGGAGCGTTACCTTGTGGTTTCAATAAAACTCCATCTATTGAAGCCGGCCTTATTCCTTTTCTTTCCTTTACACACTCCTGTGACAAATCTTTTATCTAAATAGGACTGTAAAGTAGTCTACACCTGATGATAAATAGTCACATTGATGGATGGTAATCTTTACGTGAAGCCTGTCTGGTTACCTAACATTTTTTCGAAACGTTACGGTTACGAAACATAATGTTTCACGGTTTTTTTTATTTTTATAGCTTCTATTCACAGTTTCAATATTCCACGTCTTTCTCTGAAGTTATAATTTTCCACCTAGAGTGGAAAAATTTGAAATGCGAAGTCTGAAATTTCAACATAAACTCGATTCACAAAGTATGTTTGAGCATTTCTAGGTAAAAGCAATTAAGGATTTTTGACTGAAGTTCAACTTATATTTCGCTATAGGTATTCTCGACTTCAATTCATGAAGAAATTTAATGCAACGTAAAACTACGTATGGCTTCAGACGACTTGGCTAGGGTTTCATAACTTGTCTTGTTTGATTACAAACATTACGCTACGATTAAGACTAATTCTAAACAAGCAAAATACATAAGTTAAATGGAATGAGAACCTTTCTGAACGAATCTGTAATGAATCCCTACAAGTATAATTTGCAATTAACTCAGCTGCGTAGGTACTAGGTAAATCCATTTTAAAGCTCAACAAAATTTAGCTTTAATCCTTTTAGTAATATTAAATTACAACTATGTAAGTACCTATATCGCTTTAAAGTTTTACATGCATGTTGACTAAAATTCGACTCTTCGCTTACGCACGAAGCGTGCTATTACCACGAATTTCGCTTCAGGCCCATGCTGTTTATTTGCACAACCCTCGAGGGTAACTAACATTGCCAGTCTAATTTACCAATGAAAGCTGAAATAATCATTCGAAGGCAGATTTGGTAAACGTTTACCCAACCAATTATTGACGGAAAGGAGAAGGGCGTGACGGATGGTCGTCTATTTATCCAATGTTCGCTAAAGTTTAGCCTATCTGCGCCGCGAAATAAGGTCGATTCAATGTTATTAATTAAATAAACAACTTTACGCATCACTGGCATATTTGGGTTACCTCAAAATTTAGAACGATTTAATCGTAGTTCTACAGATAGGGTGCAAGAACTCGGCAAAATTATGAATCTTATTTATTTTGTTATAGGTTTCTTTCCTGGATGACTCTTAATCTCGTTATAATAGAAACCCTGAAAAAATTACGCAAAATGTAAGTTGCAACGTGTGTAAGCCAGTATCCAGCAGATTTCCATTTTCTTCTACGGAAACATGTCGGTAATAATGCTTTTGTCATATAATAATTATGTCTTAACTAACTTGTATGAATTTTTAAGAAATAAAACCATATTTACGAAAATAAGGACATTTAAAAATGAAAACATAATACATAATTATATTATCCCCTTTAGGGTAGAATGCCGTGGGAATTTGGAAGAAATCGCCCTTAAAACTATTTTCACATTTGGGCGAGAGTTGGGGCTGCGCATTGATATAATATATCATAATTATAAGTTAGTAGAAAGTTCGGTTTTTGTATGTATAAAGAGGGATTAATAAAACATAATAATCAATGTAATTTACCCATCTTGTACGAGATAAGTTACATTGAACAACCTCACTCAATACTCAGGAGTATTGAGTGAGTAATGTCTGTTTCTGTGGGACATCTCTCAAATTAAATCACCCAATGAAGCGCAATACCTTTAATGGTATGAACAGATGGCATTGGTGAAACTAAACCTTAGATAATTTCCAAATATCTTTAGGTATCACGATTAATATCTTGTAAACCACCCTTAAATCCTTTAAAAACTAATCTTGCTAAATAATGTAATAGAAAAAGCGTATTAAAAACCGAGCAAAGTAAACTCCTACACTTTTTGAATTTCTTATTTCCTAGTTTATTATTAAGTTATGTAACTCTATAATTTATTTATTATTTGTGATGTATTGAACTTGGGAGCGGTATATCCCGAAGTTTCGGATATCGGATTGCAATATTAATGTATAGTACGTGCTCATCTTACCGATTTGAGTATTATGTAACTACGCTGTCACGTTTCTGTTTTGAGTCTTATCAAGATAAATGAAATAAATGATCATAAAACTAAATATTCTTACATCAAACTATTCTCATATACATACATTAATACAGTTATTATTAAAGTAAAACTTCTTATACAGCTTTCGTAAGCTGGTGAATGCGTGACGAGGGCGTTACGAAAAGTGTCATCGGGCGAGGCGAACGGAAGTTGAGAGGGAGATATAAGTTAGTGAAGATAGTAAGAGAGAGAGTTATGTTTCGTATATTATTGTAGGGGCAAGAGAGAGAGGTGCGAGCACACATTTTCTTTCTCTCTTTCCTGTTCTTCCCAGACTTTTATTGCAATATCCTTAAGCTAGGTTTACAAGGGGCGCACTTAATGCCTATTGTCATTCTCTACCAGTCCACCTTGACGAAGAGTAGACATATCCTTAAATATTTAATATTCCAAATATTTAATTTTCTTACTGAAATAAATTTACAAAAGTTATGAAAGTACGCAATAGTGAATAATCTTCTTCTGAATTCTCTATTTATCTAATTTAAAGTAATAAAAACACGCAATATGTTTTCATAGCGTATAACATTCTCAAAGAACGGCGTCGACGAACAATAAAACTTATCAAATCAAAACACGACATTCCGTCCGTGTTGGTCATCAAACTTATTTCATATACGAGTGCTTGGTCCGTTACTACAGCAGAATAATAATGTGATTTAGAGATATTCCGTGTACATTATGTACATGTCTGTGCCCATTTTCGTGTGTATTTTATACGATGGTCCACGTCTTGATTCCATTGTATATTAGATGTATGATAATATATAATATAATCAACTTTTATTTTTTATCAGTACAGCTTTCTCCTTCGACCTTTGGGTAAATTTGTTAAGTAATAAATCTTTAAAAATTTGCTAATTTATTATTTATTCATTTTATTTTTCAGAATGGACCAGTTAGTCGCAGTATTCATTTTCTACGCAATATGTACAAAATACAAAAAATGTAAAAAAATTAAATGTGTAGGACCTGGACATGTAGTTATTTTATTGTGTTGTTAATAATTAAAAATATACATACAAAATCGTAATTTAACTAACTTATATCTTTAAATGCTTTAGAATACATGTTCACGCTCACTTTCGACTTAGGGCCATAGTATGAAATAAATGATACCCTGAAAACTTTAATAAATGGCGTAATTTTCAATACTGTTGAAAGGTTAACCAAAATAACCCATTGTATTTTATTAAAGAATAAATGGTAACATCAACGATTATACTTTTCATTCGGTATTACTCCATCAAGGATTAAGTTGTGGCTTTGTAAAACTTGCTATAAACTATATTTTAGTTTGCCACATTTTCGCGATCGCGAAAATTTACTTCAACGCAATCGTACCCTTCCTTTTTATTCCCGTGACTTATGTACCATACCATAGTAACGTTGAACGTTTAACGCAACCGTCTCCGAAGTTCCTGAAGAAGTTTCATTTCAATAACAGGATGGTATCAAGTAGAAGATATTAGCTTACTTGGCTTCAACCCATTAATGGCCCATTACTGAGCACGGGTCTCTATCATGCCATCGCCATCGCCAGGCTATGAGCTTACTTACTGAAGTGTATTAAAATCCGTCTCTCTATTTCGAAACCAGAGACCGTATTTTCACCATTTTCTGGGGTTATTATGTAAAACCGCATCATGAATAACGATTTTGTCCCTGGGATCGGCATTTCGGTTCGGTAAAAATGAGCCAATTTCGTTAATCATTCCGGTGAGCCGCATAACTACACGGATACCTTTGTAATTATAGCATTCATTACGACCGGCCTGGTATTGTGAAGGGTCGGTCGGATATAGAACTGGATCCTTCTTAATATCATTGTGATTACACTACTTTTCATCACACTTAGGCATTTTAATCCATGATCATACAGAGTCACAACAAAACAAATATTTTCTTATTTTTGTAAAACTGAACTGAACCGAAAACAAATATTAAGTTTTTTATTTTGTGTTATTTAAACGAGTAGGATTTGTTTAAAACTTTCCAACTTTGAACCGAACTGAATCTCAAATGATCGTATAATAACTTTAATTCGTATGTATCAATAATTCTCATTTTATTTTATATTTATTTTTTGTACGCACACTCGATATTACCTAACAATAATTATTTATTACTCCAATATAGTAAAGACGAGAAATCTTTAAATTATCGAACTTAACAACAAAAATATTTTATTCGTAATGTAATTTTGGAAGTCTTCGTCTTAAATTTAGTAATTACGTAATCCTCAATGGATTTAAAAGGACTTGTAGCTACTTCGTCAGCTTTAGAAATAAAATCCTTTATGTCGTATTCAGTCATTAGCGTTGTAAGACGACAGAGTTGATGATTAAAACGATAAGATTAGGGATTTCTTTTTACGTCTTATCTTTCATGTAACTCAGTGACGCGGGGCAAAATGTGGCGTAACGCGTTGAATGTTCCTTGACGAAACGTATCCGAGACGTATATAAACACGAAATATCTCAGTCAACCAGATGTTTAACATATAAATTACCTGCTATCATTTTTTTTATTCATATTCGTGAGACTGTTCGATAGAGATAACACGCAGAGTAGCGTCCGTGTTTTTATTACTTCGGTGTAATCGGCACAGATTTTGGGATCTTGGATACTGCGTGTATATTTGTTGTATGCTGATAAGGTTTTCCCCGTTGGTCATTGATTGATCATTGATATTGGTTTAATCCCTCAAACGTGCCACCTAAAATGAGCCTTACTAAACTCAATTTCGATTGTGACTTACAGATGCCGAGTAGGGGACTTTGGCCCAGACTCAAGGTATTAACAGTCCAAAATATCCCCATACATACCAATCCAGAAATATAAACGTTAAAAAATCTATTACTTAACAAGTATTACAAAGAAAAAATAATAAATCTAAATCTTCGCATAGCAACGAACATATTATTATTTAAATCGTTACCACGTGGACTATATTACCAGCACCTCCGCGGGTCCGTTCTGTAATATATCCGCAGTGTGGTTATGCGGCATACCAGAAATAACCTTAACTAAAACTAGTTAAGTGACTAAACTTAGAATAAATGGCTCTCGAAATGGATTGTTTATACTTATTGTTATAATTGTTATTAATCTACTTTCTACCTACAATTTTTGTATTGTTCTTTTAAAGTATCGAACAGAATAAAAGAAGATCGAAAATATATTAAAATATAACGGATTGCTTGGTTTCTATATTGATTGTTTGGTTTTTATATTCTTGGTTTTAACAGGTGGGATTGTAGTCAAGCAGTAGCTTATTTAAAATAAAAAAATATGTCATAAAACTGTTTATTCCAAAATTCCTAATAATCGTCACTTTCAGAATATGGAGTAGAATAGGTATCAAAATCATGACCTATTCTGGAGTGCCTAAAGTTGGACTTCCGGCACTCCGAGTATGAATTTGCTTAATTGTGTTATAACCAATGTATTGTATAAACTGGTCAAAAGTTATGTTTTCTATGTTCCCGTCACATGTTAATTAATGATATCTTTGGTAACAATGATAACCATATCTTTGATCAAATGACACAATACATACATATACATATACATACATATACATATACATACATAATTATGTAAATTTTTGACTGACAGGGAGGAAGAAAAAAAATGATGATTTTCGATTTTTTCCTTCGCTATATTAATGTACATAGTGAAGCACTGTTATCTATCTTATTTCGTATCTGGTCAGCATACGAGTACACTATATTCTTAAATTTCATAGTATCCGATGATAATATACAAATTTCAACCAGGACGGTGATGTCACGATCTCCACAGGAAGGCATTTGTCGAGCTACCCTGTCTCTCCTGGTTATGATTAATGACGTGTTATTTTTCACTGAAACAGCTGCCGCGTATTTTTTTCCTTTTGACTTTTCTGTTCCACATCTTACACCTATTAGTCAAGCAGTGAATGGAATTACGATGTAATTTATTATTGTGGCAATTAATTTTACATTAGAATAAAAAAAACTAATCTCCCTAGTATTTCTTCAGCTCAGATTCACCCAGAATTTTTTAATAGCTTTAATAAATTTTGATAAGTATTACGTCTTTTGATTTTTTTTATGTCTTTCTTCTAACATAATTTTCCGAGAATCGATCGTTATTAATTGAAAACGTTATTTTTTTAAGTCGGTAATTCAATAGTTTCAATAAAAAATTATTTAATTTCAATAATAAGCGTTTTAAAGTAATATCACTGAACAAATTAACTTAGTAGGTGTGTAAAATGTTCAAAAGAAAAAATTACGTAATCAGTTTCAGTTAAGCAATAAATGTTAAACTTTGTTGGAATTTCAGTAAAAATCCAATCACTTTGAAAGGAAGTTTTAAAGGGTTTCGAGATTCCTTATAAATGTTGTATACGGCACTTTATGAGAAGTAGGATTAATATATAACTGAGATTAAAAAATCTTTTTTAATTAACAATGTTCTCTTTCGTGTTCTGAAAACGTCTGTAAACTTTTATTTATTTATGAGCCAAAAGCTTTGTTTAGGGAAAAAGCTCCAGGCATGGATGATAACGAATTTTAAGCTTTACGGACTAAGAAAATAAAATCATACAGATTGTTATTCTTACATAGTGTTTTCGAAGGCATGTGAAGTCTGCCAATCTGCATTTAGCGCGGTGGACTATGGTTTGCACCCCTCACATAATGACAGGGGGCACAAGCCCAACAATGGGGGACAGTTATGGGTTGCTATGAATCATACGTTTGTAAATCCGCGTCAAGAAATATTGCTCTCTCTGGAGTATGCATTAGCCGTATTTGTTAGCTCTGCTTTGTGATCGCATCGCTGCGTCAAACTTCGTGTTGGTTATATTTGTACTGTATTATACTGACGATGCGAACTCGAAACTCCTTAGAGACGGTTCACTCTAGACGAACCGAAATAATGTATCAACAGACTCTATTACGCTAAGAACTAAAATTGATTAAAAAAATTTGACTGTCGCATTATTTCATGCGTTGACTGACAGAGAATATTATTAAGTTCAGTCTTTGTATAACTTAGCTTAAACACACGTAGATAAGTAACTAGCGTGCCGAAAGTAAGGCAGTCAAATTCCCCTAATTAATGAAATTTTCATTTTGTAATCTGTTTCATTTAGATAAGTAATCGGAGCGGATCAAAATATGCGACTAGCGTTATGTGAACGTAACGCGTCTTTTATTAGGTATGTACATAAGTACTTCTATGAATTTGTACATAATAATTATCTTAAATATACCTACCTCCCTATTAATTTATAGGTACTTATGTGCGTAGTTCCGAATCAATTTTTTCATACTTAAAAGTCACAAAGCGTCCCACAATTTTATTTGTAAGCTCTCCTTAGGTTGAGTGGAAAAGATTTAAGTTGAATTATAATATGTTCACAGGTTCTACGTTATAGAATGTGGAACTAATCTAATTACAGCTTGTCGAAACTCGTTATAATAAATTAAGGAAATAATTTTCGTAAAGTTACATAATAGATGCTTAAAAATGTTTTTTATTCCTTTGTTTAATTAAATGTACTATTTTCAAGAGACGTCCCGGCAAAATAATTTACAACGCGATGCCCATTTTCTTCGCGAAAACTCATTTGAGGTTCGCCTCAACGGCATACCGCGAAACTGCGTAAAGAGTCTTGCAATAACGAACGTATCCGAAGTACATACATATACTTGCCTAATTAATTTTGTTATAACAACAGCCGAAATTTACTTCCATTGTGTACCTACTGGTAGTGAAAGAAAAGTTTTAAACTTGACGAAGATTTTAGCGACGAAGTGAGCGTATTGTGTACGCGATCCTTTTAAATTTCCATTTACTCCATTTTGATCATGTTTATGTCATTCAGGCTACATATTACGTCTACACCATGAATTCTTCATTGACCGTACCATAAGAATAGCTCACAAATTCACAAATAAAAAGATTTATGTCCATTTAAAAAATCCGGTCTAAACATTTTTGAGCGTGGGTCTTGATCGAAGAGTGAGGTGTCAACAGAAACTTAATGTGACAAAAATATATTGTTTTGTATTATAGAATATCGGTGACCAAATTTTGTTGCGGATCTAGATGGATAATTATAATATACCTCTTTACTCTCAAGTCGTAATTAAACGAATACTAACAAAAAATTAAAGCAATCAAACGTAGAAACTTTATATTAAGAGTAGGTCTCTCTTCTTCAAAGTAAAAAGGAGATGTACCTACATTGTATGAAAGTCCGTCATTTTTAGAGTTAAAGCACATTAGTATTTTTCCTAAAAACTTAAATGAACTCGATCGTAATGCAGTACAGATAGAGGCTCCCGTAACGAAAAGGCTTGCTATACGTAGTCCGAAATAGTGGAACATTTTCACTAACACAGATTGATGTCTTTTCCTACAGCGCATGATTTATCCATCCCGTACATAATTCTGAAGTGGGCTTTAGCGTTTATCCAGCTCAAAATTTCTCGTAATATTCGTCGATAAAGTTATTAATATCTCATTTCCGCATACAAACAAACTGATACACATACAATTACAGTAGTTTGGAAGAAACAATTTTAATTATCTCCAGTTCCGAGATAAGCCATCGTGCGTCTCAGCGCTAAGACTGGAAATCATCTCTTGACTCCAGCCGCGATTTGTTTTAATTGCTTGGGGATTTCCCACAATCCCTACTTTCATACACCTTATATAATTTGCGGCTGGGGATATATTATATTACTATGAAACCGTACTGCTATAATAGTGCTGTGTAAATAACTAGTTTGATACCCAGTAACTAATCCGCTGTTCACAATTTATAAGCCTTTATAATATCACAGTTATTTCTCGCGTTTACTTCTACACAAAAATGACAAAATCCCTTTATTTCAGTATTTTAAAGGTATCGTAATCTGCAGGTACACTGCGCTGTTCCGAGTGACAGGCGCAATCTGTTTTCAAATAATTACTTCTGAAAGCCGAGACGGGGAAAATTAATTTCTTTGTTACTCTAACAATGTCGATGTGAGATACTTCGTGCTTCGATAAAGCATAAAATATACGATGTAACTCTTAGGTGCCTGTTCTTATTTGCATATTTGATACAGTAAATTAATATGTCGACTTTTATGTAAATATGGATGAAATGAGGAGTCCTGGTATGCAAATGTACATTTCATTACGAGGTAAAACTGACGAAGTCTAAATTGAAAATTCGTTCTCGTGTTTAGTGTAAAATTATATGTCGCCTGTATTCTGAGACATGCGATGGGTTTTCACTGTTGTGTACTTCATTCTGAGAAGTGGTTTATGCTCCAGCACGAGCGAGGCTTGATGCTGATGATGAGTTTTAATATTACGAAACGTCCGTACTGTACTATTACTTAACTAGAGCCTTTTCCGGAGGCTTCGCCCGCGTGGAAGCTGGTCTGTCATAATAAAAAGTATACAATGTTACTTCTAATACCTCAAAGAATAGGAGTACAAAGTTTCATGATGATCGGTAAGTAGTTTTTGCGTGAAAGCGTAACAAACCAATTTTTTTTATTAAAAAGTATCTTATGTTACTTCTAATACGTCCAACAATACGTGTACAAAGTTTCATGATCATCGGTTAAAAAATGTCCGCGTGAAAGCGTAACAAACTTAAATTCTCATTTATCTATACATATCTGTGCATTAAAAATACTGGTTAAAAATAAAATGTCGCACTAAGCATAATATACTCGTAATTATAACTTCATAGTATTAGGTATGTGGGTTTACATCTTGGTTACTTTGTATCCCGGGAAATGAATCTGTTCCTGGGATAAACCATAAAATTTATATGAAAAATGTTTTAGCAGCTATAAGCCTACAACTATTGACCGCTAGTGGCACAATTTCTTGAAGCTTCCGTGCTTCGGAAGACATGTAAAGGATATTGATAACTAATGGGTGTTATCATTAGATAGCACTCGATAAGCCATGTCGGTAGCGTACGGGCGGCATAAAAACTTCCGACACTTGGGTTAGCCCCTAACCCCCCCACCAATTAGCAATGGCGCAGCGTGGTAAAGTATACTCTAGGCTCAGTTACCAGGAGAGTCACGTGCCTTGTAGTGAGCCTTTAATGATTCTAATTATATAACTCCAAACATTAAAAGCATAAAGTGTCGTCAACATGAAATTTATAATTAGACTTTCGATTCGGGTACGATTTGGATAGGGATTACGATTATTGAACTGACGGATAGGATAAAGGGACAGGGACAGTGGTTGGGTTGGAAAGGTCATTGATTGGGTAAGCCCAGCTTGTTTCTGATGAGCAACAGGTCAAATGTTTTAATTTGTTTTTGTTGGAGAACCAGATAATAAAGTTATAAACCAACGCCATCTTTAGCGGTAATGTATCAGTAAATTCATCATCCTATTGTTTATCTTGCCAACTGATAGCTAAAACTAGTGAATCTATTTCTTCAGTTCCCTAGTGTATTGGGTCGAACGGCTTTAATCACCCAGCATTATCTAAATAAGTAGTGCTGGGCTGGTCGTATTTTTTAATTCGAAATTACGTGATGAACATACCCCGAAGAACTCGATGGTTTTAAACGAATTTCGGTTGCAATACTGGAAAGTAAAACAAACATCGGGCTTTATAAATTATTCTTGGCCAGTACTTTGGTGCTAAATTAATTTTAGAGATTTTATGCGAGACGCTGATCACATGGAACCACCACTCACCACGTTTAAAATGTGGTGAATAAAACTAAGTATTGATTATTATTATCGCATTATTCTTAAAATTTTACCGACTTTAACAAACTGACGATTTGGTCAAACTATTTCACCGCTTGATACGATGGAACTTTTCCCGCAGAGCCGAAAAGCGAACCGCAGAGAGCCGCTCGGTAGAGTTAATGAGAGTTGAAGTATGTGAACGTGGTAACTATGAATGTTAGTTTTATATATAATAATTAGCTTCTAACAGGTTTTCATGCAGCTTATTATGTAGTAGGTATAGCGTGTAGAAAACTTTCTGCGTACTTTCTTTTTCGTTTCGTAATATGAGTCGGGTTTATTTATTAAAAGAGGTTCCTTCAAAGGCTGTGTTGCAATCACTTTAATAAAAACTATTATTTCGGCATATCAATAGTAAAGTAAATAGCTTTTTCATAAGAATTCTTACATTTTCCCTAAAACTTCTCATATTAATGACATAATTATGCAGAAAAATTCAACAACAATGCCATCACATACACTGTACCGGTCGGAAATCGCACCCATGACACTTTACTTAGCAGACAAGGCATAGGCCAATTGAGGTATAAAAGATTGTTGTTTGATATTATCATATCGCGTAGTGTCGTTGTTTTTGTCGGTCACGTAGACACGTAGGCAACAGTCCACTTATCATTGCCAAGGTTTAATATAGCAAGCGTAAGTTATAGCTTCAAGCGAAGTCTTTTTTATAAAAATAACCCACGAGCACAAAGCAGAAGTCACCTTATTAGGTGACTTATTAGGTCAGAAGTCACCTTATTATTTGACACCTTATTATGTACTATTAGTACATAGTCATCGCGACACATCGATAGCCGTTACCTCCACGCTATGGTATTTACTAGACGTTGCTCGGTTTCGCCCGCGAGGGAATCGGAAACTATCCTATGTCCTTTTACGAGTCTCTATCTCCATATCAAATTTCATCTAAATCAGTTCAGCAGCTTAAGCGTGAAAAGGTAACAGACATACAGAGAGAATTACTGTCTCATTTTTAATATTACAAAGATTAGGTCTGGCACAGTATGTTAGCTTTTGTTATTTATTGGTTGCGGTTGATTCTAAGTTAGTAATAAAATTAAAGGCAGATAAATTTATTCTTTTTAGTACAGTTCAGTTTAGTTTAAGTTCAGTAGAGTACATTTTGGTTAGAGAAGTTTGGCGTATATTCGAATTTAGATATAATTATGTTAAATAAATAAAATGCTAATAGATACATTAAGTAACACACGATTGAGATAACTACATTATTCTATATATTATTTTTAAAGTTAACTACATCTCTGTGTATGAAAATCATTCATCGATGGATAGATAGATATAGGTTTAAAAATAGTAAAATACTGACATAAGTGGTTTTCTATATTATGACCTACACCATTTCCTACACCTTTCCCCACGTATGAAAATCGTGGAAAACATGAGAATGTACCAATTTACCGGTGGCACCTTACACGCGACGTGTTTTCTTTCAAAACACCATGTTTTCGGTTAAATGAATTTAGCAATTGGCGTCCTGACAGTCTGGCACTTTGTTCTCTCCTTTCGTGTCTCGTCTATTCATATGTAAATTTTATAATAAAACACTTTATAGCGAAAATATGTAAATAGAAGTGATATTTTTGATCTTTTATCAAAAGTTTTTTTTTATAATAGGGAATAAACACCATTATTTCAGTTGAAGTAATATCCACAACAAAAGCCTCAGGGTAAAGAAGAGCTGAAACTTCTGATCTACTCAACAAAAAGTCTTTATATCAAAAGTGATATCAACACTGCGGTCAAAGTTGCTCTTTATTCTACGACCTCAGTTGACTTTTACAATCATGAGCAAACTGCTTGTAAAACAATTTGTGTTAAAACTTTGTTATTTAATCAACTCTAGTATATGTAAAATGTAATTTGGTAATAAATGAAGTTATATTCCACAGAATGTGTACAAATTTTGTGGTCACATTTATTCTAGAATATTAATATCCATTGACAATGTTCAAAGATTCTTTATTTTGTAGTACAAGATCTAATTCGTTTAAACACGGCAATATTTACCAGCTGATTAAATAAGTAGGATATTATATATTATAGTATTTATTTTAATTTTATTCTAATTTATAATTTAATTAATTTATTGTTATGTCCTTTTATTGAAATAAAGTTCAAATTGGCTATTAATTTTAAGAGTTTATAATAATAGATAACAGTACTCGTAGTCGCACTGTTCTTATTAAACTTAAGTTTTTTAATTAAAAAATCATTTAACACAAATGATTTTTAGATTTACGCAATAGTGAAAACCTTAGTAATGAATAAATGAAAATATTAAGTGGGATATAAAACATTTTGAATTAAATACAAAATAATCGCATTCTAGTGCTTTAAATAAATTTTGTATTGTAACTAATTCACCTTGCTCTATTATAGCAAACAAGAGAAGTCCACAGCGCCATTTCTCAGACTATCACAAAGCTTACTACTTTACGACACCTTCAAGCACTTTAAGCGGTGGCTCGTCTAAAATCATAATGTACTTATTATTTCAGCTAAGCCCGTACCAGACCTCTGGTGTCGACAAGGCAGCCATTTTCGTTAAATTATCGCTACTCGGCCTCGCTACGACAGAATCGAGGACGTCCCCACGAACTTGCACATAGCATTAGCGGAAAAATATTATTTCAAGAAAGAAAAGACCCTCCTCTGGCCTTTATGTTAATGCTGGTACAGTATATAATAATCTCAACCCTTCTTACAATGTTACTTTATTTTTATGACGTTTATTTAAGACTGTTCTTGTCCTTTGTAGGTATGTTACTAAAATGAGTAAAGATATTATATTGTACGTTTTTATTTTTGTCTTTAGAGATAAAAGTATTAGTACTTCCTGATTAAAATGTAATTTTTATGTCTCCTTGACTCAGAATTTTCAGGGTTTTGTCAACGTATGGCTATATATTAGTTAATATTCATCCAAGCCTCAAGATCTCAGACAAGACTGGATTTTTTTCTACTTTAACTGACACCAGATAAACTGAGTACCCATGTGACGATATTACACTATATAATTAGGTATGTCATATGTCAATTATCGTGAGAACTGTCAAAACTTTAATCACGCTATCGAAATTTAGTTATTACAGTACACAAATGTAGATATAAGTTCCGAACATGAACAATTTGAACTCGGCCACTACCAAACATGATCGCGTCTATAGGTAGGACCATAATCGTATGCTCTATATCTATATAGAGCCCGGCGCGCGATCTCCCTTTATAAAATCAGTTTTCCTATAATCATACTAAACTACTTTGACATTAAAAAAATCATGATTTTTTATAACCTTAAAATAATATTTATACATGAAAAGATTTATAGAAAAAGTGTCCAAAGATAAGCATCAAAGATTTAGTGCTATATGACGACGGCAGAGCGCGGTGGGCGGGGTTCAGCGAGAAATACTCCGCACAGTTGCCAAAAGCAACTCCACAAATAAAAACTTTACTTTCTTTATAGACTAAGGGAAACGGAACTTTTTATTCAAACTTCAACTATTCAGTTTATAAGACATAATTATTATAAGATAAATGTTAATTTAAAGGTCACCCATATGTAAAGTATTTAAATGAGGGATGCATAAACTATATAATTATACCATTATGTACTTGTGGCTTTCGGCTGCAGCACTCATACTACTCACTACTATATTATATTATGCTACTGTCAGCTCCGAATCACAATCACTTTGCCGTCAAGTATGAAACTACAAATCTATGTATTATTTTAAGTACGACTCCGTAGCCTAGTTGGTAGTGGCCCTGACTGCAAAGCGAGGGGTCTCGGGTCATGGGTGTTAGTGATGTGTTATTTGTGTTGTCCATGCCAACGCTCCACCGCAGACACACCGCGATACAGAGAATCCTGGTGCAGAAGTACGAGTATGAGTGTTTTAGAGTTTATTTATATATTTATCATCGAAACAGCATCATCTCGTCTAGCGACAAGGTCACGCACCACCAGTCACTACCCCAATTCAATCACCGACCGTCGACAGAAAAACATTACGAGCATATAGTCGGAGATATATCTAATTGTGTTAGGTACCCGAAATAGATGTAAAAAATAGTAACAGGAGAAAGACGATTTCCCGGCAAATGTCGATTATTCTCAGCTATCACGTCACATGTTTAGTGTTACATATGTTATTTCAGTATATCTATTTATTTAAACCTTATTGACCACAACAAAATATTACGGTACAAATGGCGAACCTAATGCATTCTCTACCAGCTAATCATGAGGCCAAACAGAGTCACGAAAAGCGGTGTTAATTAGGAACATTTAAGATTTGTGTTAAATTCAAAAGAAGATATAATAAAGATGTTAGGGTTAATCCTTTATTTACTCATATTTGGTACAAGTATTAGCGAGTACAGTCTTCTATGCAGTTTATGTACGGATTATTCAACGATATTAGAATAACGTGACATAATTACGCAAACAAAACACGCTCTCATATCAGTATATCGGAAAAAATAAATTCATACAATTCCTAAAATAACGGACGTAAGCGAAATCGCGCTAGGTTAAATAATAAGCAATTCGCTTCACAAATTGAATACATGATTTTGTTGGCTTACAGGCTTGTTTGCGTTTACACCAGCCACGTTTTTCCTAAGCGTGTAGATTTCAAAGAAATTGTATTCGAATAAAATTCAAATTCGCCGAGAAGTCCCTCCCTCGTGCGGTGATTCAATCAAGCAGGGGATCGATTGTGATGCCGCCTGATCCTCTTAAATATATGATCAGACCCTAAAACAATCCCCATTTTAATTATAAACATGGCTCTACGTATCCACGATATGATTTAATGTGAAATCAAACAAAAGAAATGAAATACCTAGTGAGCGTATTCGCTTTTAATTTAATTTCCACGTCGCACCGACGCGACGGCGACGTCTCACTTATTGGATTAATATACTTAAGCGTTCATTACACTAGGCGGCTTAATTGAATAATTCTTTTCACGATTGCTTAATTTCCTGTAAATTAACATCATACCTACATTAGGTAAGTACACAGACGAAAATTGAAATTGAAATCCGTGTTTCCTGATCACTGAATAGAGATATTAAGATTTTCAGTCGCACTGAATAACCATCATATTTCCAAGCCCATTATCATCATTACTAAATTGTATAAATCAGCAGATTTACACATTAAATAAGCTTTATATAAATATAGTAATGCACATTAATATATCTATCACACGGGAAATTGCGTAAAATTTTATTTATTAACTGATAGACGCGACCGCTATGATTTTTAAATAAATATAAATTTTTACGAATTTAAATTACGGCTTGCGCCAGCGGCTGCGAAATTGATTTATTGTAAGGGATTTGAGTACAACGTAAAAGATTTTTGTTGTAAAATAATGATAATAATATGATTGAGCTACATACACGGGATATTCATTTAAAAATACCCGATCATATATTTATCTTCGCGGGATACTTCCTTCCCTGGTTGCTTTTATATATTTGATTACTTAATTGCTTTATTAAAATTTGTTTTATTACTTAGTGAAACGTCAGTAGAAATCTAAATAAGTATATAGGTAACAGCGAAAGGTCACTCCCTCATCACGAAATATCGAAAACCACTTGATGTATGTGTTTGCAGATATCCACTAAGAACATTGTCATATTCTATCCCTAGGGCGGTAAAAAGGGATTGAAAATTTATTTGAAATTCCGCCGATTGTAAAGCAGATATTATAAAAATTGGTCTTTGGATTTATTAATAGTAGAAATAATTAACCACCTATTTCAACATGTTTGGTAAATCAACCCTTAAGGGGCTAAATAAAGGGATGAAAGTTTGTTTGAAAAGATGTACTCCCATGTTACTCATATATTATGTAGCCGTGATCTCTTTACTTCTGTCGTCTCAGCAGTCGACAATTTTCTTTAAATAGAAACAAGATTGTACAAGTAAGTTATAAGACTATCTCTTTGTAGAAGATAAGCGTTCATTATTTTTAAGTTTTTATTTAAATAACGAGCAAACGACTCACATCACCCGATGGTAAGTGTTCACCGCCGCCAAGACATCTGTATCACCAAAGGCATTAACGATGAGTTGATTCATTCAATACAATACTGTTAATATAAACTGTATTTTTTGATTCACAATAAAGAATATACATAATAATATAGCAATAATGTATTGCATAAGAAGCGACGCTAGTTGAGTCTGCGTAATTCGTTGTTTCCTTAACAAGTACTTGGATGACGGCCAAAACAACAATCGTTTTAAGCGTGGTGTTCAATCCCGGCTGTGCAGTAATTTTTCTGCTTTTTCATTATCCTTAGTTAATGGTTTTGTCATTGTTTTCATTTACTGAAATATTTGTTTTTTTATGTAATCAAGGTATCAAACAAGCAGCACCACCCTTCCGCCGCCGCCCATGACAACTGTGTCCGATGTAGAACAATACTCAAATGGGGACTACGATAGTTAGCCCGTTTAGTAGATGGTGTTAGAACATTAGTTGGTTAGTATTTTAGTAAGTAGCAGGACTGGGAAAGCGATTGTTAGTGATAGTTAGTCCTGTTAGTTGTTGTTAGTAATCGTTAGTAAGTTTTTTTCTGATTCGGTCACAGATGTATTGCTATTATATCCCTGAGAACTTCTATGGTCGCCTCTAAAACAGTGTTGCTGGCTCTACTCAACTTCTAACAGGAACAATATTGCTGTTAAAACAATTATTACACGCTAGAAATGATAATATGGTACCGTGAAATAGTACCGTGGCGGGCGGTAGTAGGTACTACCCCGGGCGAACTCTAAGCTCTACTGCCTATTAAATACACATAAGTAAATACTAACGTTTATTCATATAAGTAGATTATCAAAATAAACGGTTTAAATCTATATTAAATCTATATTGTGTGTGTAATATGTATTAAAAGTTTTGAGGACACGTAGTGAGGAGTAGGTTAGTAGGGTAGGTACGTAGCTACCTACGTTGTTTTGATCCCGTTGATCTCGTACTGACAACTTTAGTACCGATAACTTTACGGAGTAATTGAGTATACCTATATAACTTACTAATAACTCACAGGGCACGTGTCCTCCTCGTAAGCCTAACGCAAGCATGAAATACTGCCTTATTATATAATTTGTATTGACGATAAATACCGTCTTAAAGTATATTTTTATTTCTGTTTTTGTCTAAAATTGTTTTTTTATTTTATTATTATTTTTTATTAATAAAATATAATAAAAGTACTATTAACTCCATAATATTGTGTAGCGCAAGCCTTATTGTGAGAACAGAGGTTGCACTATTGCGAAACCCGATATCTCCTTGTGTTAGAAACAAATACAACTTTAAGAATACAATTATTTAAAAAGGGAGTGAGATATATTATATGGGCAAAAATTCGTAATGTACAATTAATTCCATCAATTATAGGATTTTTCTTCAATGTTCTTGGTAAAACTTCAATTACTCTCAGTGGTGACAGGATTTTTATGTGAATGTTTTACTGACAGTTATACGATTTTACTTCGCTAGGATTCTAAGTTGCAGCTGCAGAAGTGCCAACGTGACGGAATAGGGTCGCACTCAGAATATGGCGCGGTCTCTGATGTGTTCAGTGCGCCCGTCAATCGAGCGTAGATCAGTGAGCGGCGCAGCAAGTGCTTTAAGTGTACGTAGTAGACTCAAACACACAATATAATTATACTTTGTCTGGCTTGATAACAGTTTTAACTCACACTTTGAGATATTATCGATCTCAATATGAAGGGGGTTTTATAATTTCCTTCAACTAAAATACTACTCTCATCACTTACATACATGGTAAAGATCTCCGACCTCTGACGTCGTGAGAGTCGCGCCCGGCGGCAGCTTAGCGGCGAATAATCTGTTGGCACTTTGATGACTAGTAAAAATTGAATATTATTTATAAACACATATGGCACTTTCTTCTTATGGATTTTAAGTTTACGATATAACCCGATTAATTGTATCTGTTTAATATAATTGTAGTTGATTCCGAAATAGACAGCGATAACTTATTTGAGATAACTAAATAATATAAATAGGGATATACCTGGGATTAAGTTTATCATTAGGTGTTAACTGTCCCACTGCTGGGCACGAGTCCCCTCTCACGGCGTGAGGGGTACATGCCCTAGTCCACCAGACTGGCCAAGAGTGGATTGGCGGAGTTTAATATTATTTAGCTAATAATAAACTTTGTTCAACTCGATTACACATAAATCATTAGGTTACTTGTTATTTTAGGTTTAGTTAGGTACATTTCTTACTTGAAAATGTACATAAAATATCAAAGTTTTTGTGTATATAATACAATTTAAACTTAAAAATAGTTTGCCCGTGACAAATAAACCACGAAATTACATGTATCTTTGTAAAAATCCATAAACAAAATTGTTTATGCATACCTAATTGTTTCTAAAAATTAATTGGATCTAACATGATTAAAAATTCATAACATTGCAGGCCGTACCAATTATGTTTAAAATAATGTACGTTTCGACATGTATATATAGATATGTAGACATTTTCAACGCTGACAGCTTCAAATACGGCAATGTATTTGAAGCTGTATTAATGTATCTAACAAGTTCCGTGGACCGTGTTGACAACGCAACAGCGAGTTAGCAATTAAACAAGACAAATATAATTTGCATACATAGCCACAACTTTTAGAACTCACATGTACCTATGAGTATGTTTCATATTTAGCAGCGACTGGTATTTTACTAAAAATTGAATGTGCGTGTTCGATTCAGCTATTTTAATTAATTTAAGTCTATCCCACATAGGAATCAAATTTAGAATGAATATGATTGATTTCATTTTTTACGTATAGGTATATGTACAAACTTACCACCTGATGGTAAAATGTAAACCTTATCTCTAAATATGAGTAACTATAAGCAATAATACACCCTTAATTTTCACTTACTTCGATAAGACCACAACATACCCAGCGAAACCACCAACATACCTAAATGTTCTCCACGGTCATAAATGTTTCTTTTCATGTAACAGACAAAGAAGGAGAGAATCCGTCTGATGGTAAGTGGCCAGAGTACCATCGACGGGCTACGGGCATACCAACGCTTTGCCGACTGCAGAGAGAGCGGCAGGGCTGCATTATCACTGGCGCTCCGATACAATGACCGAAACACACGATACAATTTACAGTCGATTTTAGATGGAGGTTGTTGCTATCCAGTGCCCAGCGACTTCCAACAGGAGAGACCTTGCGCCGTAGCCAGCCCGTTAGTTCAGCAGAGTTCATCATCCAGGTTCGCTTAGATTAAAGGATGTATGAGCCCCTTAAAGCTTAAACCTCAAAGGTATTTCAACTCTGTTAATTCACACTTGTCCAACGAAGTAGGCTATTTGTCTTTAGCTGCAAGACAGTAATATGGAAATCATCATAGCTCAAAGCTCTCCATGTGTGATCTCTGCCACTAACCATTGAATTGGTGGACTAATCCTTTTACTTTGTGTTTAAAGACCTTATTTTTTGAAAGGACATCCAAACTTGAATGTAGAATCAACTCAAGAAAAATATAAATCAACGCCATATCTTCGTTGTTTTCTCAACCAATTTTCTTATATTAGCTTATTTCATTAAAACATTATCAACTTAGTTTCTTGAAGGCTGGCAGCGTCTTATCCCGCTGCGACTAAACTTACTTTTACAACTTTGATGCTGCTTAAGTGAATTAAAGGAAAATAGAGTTTAGGAAGTACTCAAAGTATTTACATTCTATTAAAAGTTATTACAAGACAAATCTCTACTGATCCGCACTGGAGCAGCGTAGTGGAGTATGCATTGAGGAGACCTAGAGGCCAAGAAGCCTACATAGTGATGAGGAGAGAGTCTTAATGGGTTGAAGACAAAAAAATCATCATAGGACAAACAGTGGTGTGCACAATGAGCTGGAAGAATTTAGTGGTAGGCAAAGTCGAAGGGAAACGACCAAGTGACCGCACTCACCGGTCTCTCGGTAACATGTGCTTTAATGAAAGTCGAAGAACGAGGACAATTATAAGAACTTTGAATAACTTTCATTATGGACACCACCTTCAGTAATGAATAATACGACGCAAGAAGAGACACCCGTTACTTACTATACCTATAAGCCTAAAAAGTAAACAAAAACAGTGATTCCTATGGTGTTATACGTGTCTATGAGTAACGATGATGATTCTCAATCAGGTGGCCTGGTTTGTCGACTGTTAAACAAGAAATATGTACCTACGTATTTTTTCACATTTTAAGGATTGTTCAATCAAATAATGTCTAGTTAGGTAGCACAAAAAAAAGAAAAATTGTCACTGATATTTCAATGAGAATTGATAGCATTGAAAATGATTTAAAGATATTGGCTAGCTGTCGGTCTGCGAGAAAATGAATGCAATTTATTCCCTTCTTGCATCTCTCCAGAGATATTTTCTTGTTCATGAATCGATCGATGACTTCGTAACTAACCCACCACTACATAGATATCGTATTGAATTGACTTAGTTAGCGAACTTTACTTGGTTTTCAACTCGGTAATTTTATTTTATACTCCCTATTTCAAGGAAATGTCGATGTATTTAAAACTTTCTTAACAATTATAAGTTTTTATTAAATAACTACTTAGACAAAATTTGGCAATAAATATAATTTTCCCCAAATAATATGAATACATTGCTCATTGACTTTCAATTATTTTAATGAGTAGGCCAAAATACTAGAATTGCCTTGAATAAAAAATATTAAAAAAGACATTAAAGTTGTGTTAAACGGTTCCCTAATTAAATAACTTTTGAAAAAAACTCTGAGACATTGACATTGAGAATGTTTTATTTCGACGATTTCTACCAGTTGAATCCTCCGAGCCAAGCCGTGTTAAATAATTTCTTTTTAAAAATATTCTATATGGATACACCTCCTTTTCAAATGATTTCATTTCACTGATCCACAATAATGTTACGTGATCGTTGCAACTAGTGCGATAATACTAATTAGTATCGCGTATGTGGAACGGAACTGCTGAACGATATTACCACAGTGTAACCACGCTCGAAAATGGACATCAGCATCACCAAAGGCATCACATTGTCCATGCCACCCGACCGGGTTCAGGCTATTATATAGTCTACCACTGACCAAGGGAAGGTTGGCGGACTTCACTCATTTTAGATAACATTATGGAGTTTTTCACCGTAGCAAGTGACCAAAATAAAATAAATAAATAATTCAATTCTTATACGCAATTCTTATATTGAAAATAAGAGGTGTATGCAAGTTTGGAACATAGGCCACCCTGTTTGGGAATCAAACTTTCAAACAACATGGCTATCGCTGCTTTATTGAGATAAACAACGATTAATCATCGAATAGCAATTACCAAATCATATTTTACATGTTTTACAAAGTAATTCTGATGTATTCTTTATCAAAATTAAGTGATACCATAAAAGGAAGGAGTAATGTCAAGTGCTATAAAGGAAGCTCGTGTAATAAAGGGAGCCCTTGGAGGTTTGCCGTCACCGTACAGAACAAGACCGCGGGGTGTACTAGAGACTAAAGAACCCGTTCCAACGATGCCAAGAAGCGACTGCCAAAATTTAATTCCAAATGTCAAAATTCAATGCCATATTATAGACTCTGAAAGATTTTAGTATATTCTTAGATTTTAGGATTTACATTCATTAGATGAGTTACTTGCAGAAACTCCTTATTAAAGTACTTTTCAATGAGCCGCGAGAATATTATATGGCCTTTTCATGCTACAATAATAAAATTAGTGATTGTCATCTATTGTAGAGATATGACACAAGCATTCCCTCCAATTTGGAGCCCGTAACATGTGACTCTACCCTGTTATTAATGAAAAAGGACGTCACAGCAGAGCCATGAAACAATAAATGGTAAATTTGATTGACGTTTCAATCAGGACTGTTCAAACAGATTTCAATTTTCAGCAAAACTGAAAAATGTTTGGCTGTCACTGTGAAATTCAGCGAAAGACACATCACAGACATAACGTTAAATTTTGTTTTTAAATAGCCAATCAAGAATAATGTCTGATTTTAATTATGGTTTGCGCAATTTTTTATTACAAATTATTCATTATTATTCAAGACCTCATAGACACAAGACACACTTAGATCACAAGTGAAAAAGTGGTCGACCGGGTTAACTGCGAGTGCGGTAGTCGGTAAAATTTCTTGAGTGATTCCACGTTTAGATAGCACTCGTGAACCTATGTCGGAAGTCTTCATTTGGCATAAAATTTTGTGACACTTGCGAGGGCCGCTAATTCAGCCGCCAAACCGCACTGGAGCAGTGTGTTGGAGTATGATGGTCTGGACATTTTATGAGTTAAACCAAAGGTTTTCGGATCGTAAACCTAAGAATTTCTGATTGAATTGCCCAATAGCTTCCTCAAAACTGGCACTGGAACATCGTGATAAAGTACGTTCTAGATTCCACCTGTCTCGTGAGTGTGTCGCATTTGTCATGACATGAGTATTAATTTTACAAAATGTGAGTACCTTTACCTGAGAGAAAATTTCATACGATGAAAACTAAGGAGCGTTTAAGTCTAAACTTTATTTAGGTAATTGAAGTACGTAACTTAAATATATAAATGTATTATTATTAGCTGTTGGCCGTGATTTGGTCTTCGTGGATGTACCTACTTTTAACTTATTTTCAAACTTTCATTCCTTATTTTATCCCCTTAAAGGTTGATTTTGCAAAAACATTGAAACAAGTGTTCCATTATTTCAAATCAGAATCCTAGATACGAGATCATTTTTAAACTACCTACCTGCCAAAGGTAAAGTAGTTTTTGAAATTTCGTTTTTAATCAGAGAATGAATAACAGAGTATCCTGTAGCTTTATAAATATAAATTACCAAAATAAATTGTCGTCGCATAGTACCTATTCCCCGAGTTTCATTTCCAGTTTTGAAAAGGCCGATCATTATTTTGTTGGTAAATATTTGCAAAGAAGGCTGTTTGTTAGTCATTTTCAACTTGAAAAGGGCCACTCCCGAGAATTAGAAGAAAAGAAACGATATTTTGATGTTACTTGGAATTAATAATAAATTCTATAAATAGAAAATTAATTAATAAAAAAGGAAAATATAAATATCTTTATAGAAACTTGAGGTTATTCTGAGATATTAGGAGACACGAAAAAGACTCATTCTTAATTAGAAAAAAGTTAATTTAGGAAGCCCTTAATAATAAAATATAGTTAAAAAGCTAAAAACACGCTTTTAAAATAAATCGAAATAAAAAATAATTCTTAATATAAGTATTATTATAGTGAAAAGAGCGTGGGGCGCTTTGTGTCATATCTTTCTACACTAATATTATAAAGAGGAAAGATTTGTATTTTTGTATGTTACGAATAAACTCAAAAAGTACTGGACCGATTTTAAAAATTCTTTCACCATTCGAAAGCTACATTATCTACGAGTAACATAGGCTAAATTTTATTTTGAAAAAAAAATAGGGATCCTTATAATGTAACCCAAGGTGTAAAAAAAATACCTAAAATATTCTTTACATCGCGTGCGCTGCGAAAACTATGGATAATAGAGCAAAGTGATGTAGTACAGTTTTATAAAGGACATCAATATCTACAATAAAGTCCGCGATGGCATATGTCTAACTATTATAGTTATGCCACAATAAGTGTTTTTAAAAAACTTAATTGAGATACTGCCGCTGGAAAAGGCTCTTTATTTGTATCTTAGTATTAATCCTTATCAAAATAAATTAATTCATATTCAAGACTGCTTAATTACCTTTATGTAACTTTTTAAATTATTCAATTCTGACATTCCATTCGAAAGATATCACGAGTTTAATAATTTAAGTATTAGAAAAAAGTTGCTCTGCACTAGGAGAAGCTGACTGACTGATTGACATGTCAATGCAGGGCCTAAACTTTATGGGTTAGAAACTGAAATTTTGCACAGGGGCTCCTTTTATAACGTGGGGGAGCACTATGAAAAGATTTTTGAAAATTCACTCCCTAAGGGGGTAAAACGGGGGTGTTAGTATGAAACTTTGCCGTTTTTGAAGGTATTCGAATGAAATTCAGTATGAAGGTTTTTCATTGAGAGTTATGAAACATGTATAAAATATTTTTTCGAAAAACATCCCCTATGGGGGTAAATGGGGTAAAAATTAATCAAACATTCTTAATCTAGTTTACATTATATTCATTAAAATACACTGGTATTTATTTTTTCAATAAATCAATTCTTGTAGGGTGTATTGTAAGAAATTATATTCATCCTGTAGCCTTAGCTAAGGTATACCTACTGGTCTATATCCGAACGATACACAATCCGGACAAAATAGTAACGCATGATTACTTCTCTCGTAGTACATAACATAATGCTCAACTGTGCCGTTATTTACCCGGGTAACTACTACCCAAACTTTAAACCAAACGTAAAACGTTTTAAACCACTTTGGTTGCTATTAATGGTTGCTGCATACTCGTTCGCTACCTTATATCCCTAAAAAATATACTAACAATGGAAGTTTACTTCATATTTCTCGAGCAACTTTTCGGTAACTCCTTCAGTGTAACCATCATGCGTGGACGGCAGTGCCCACTTACCGTCATGTATACCGTTGGTCGTTTGCTTGCTATCAACATGAAGAATCTACACATTGAGCAAGCATTTGTTTTATTTATTTCAAGTTTTATTGCGTCCATCACTTTCTTTATTTGCCCGAAACCTTGGTAATTACCAGCTCATTCGCAAAGACCCTTAACAACAAAGCTAAACCCCACCAATTAACAGTAAATGTTTTTCATAAAACTCCCAAGGAGCGATTAAGTTCCTTTCTTGATCCTGGATTTCCCCGGGAAATTGGGCAGTAAGCTGAGACATTTGGTCGGGATAAATGCTACCTACGCACAAGTATCAAAAACAGTACAGTGGTAAAAGTTAATTTAGAGAATATGTTCATCAATGTTTGAAACGATTGCTAGATAAATGATTGGCTAATGCAGGTATTTTATAATGTATGTGTAATTATGTGTGTCTTGTAGTCATTATAAATCATACCTTCACCAAAACATTGTTATCCATTTTTTTCGTATAATTAACGTTTATTTTATTTACTTACAGTACCTAAACAGACTTAGATGACCCAATTTCATGCCGTAAATAAAACTTAATAATGATTTTTGAAATTAAAATCAACATTGAAAATGATAATGAAAAAAATGTCATTAACGGCATCGTGTGACATAGGAAATAAAAAATAAAAAAGGGGTTTGGTGTTACAAAATATACGTTTTTTCATTTAGGTGTCATTTGGGTTTTGAATATTAATTCTTGAAAATTATATTAATTCTTGGGTTGCAGTGTTATAACATTTTGCAGTTTTATTATATTGTCTACTACAGACAGATAGGTACAAATAGTATTGAATCGAAGTGGAGTTGAAGTTCATAAAGTCATTCATCAATGGCTTGTTGAGTTGTATTTTCATCCCAGCTGTTGCGTTCCGCAGTATTTACGAGTTTCATGTCAACCCACCAACGCGCGCTCAACATTGTAAGTAATTTTATTTGCATGACAACTATTCGCTATGAACCCATCTACAATATTATGTCAACTACGCACTTCAACACTGGAGCGAGAGGTATGTAAGTATCTCAGTTTCAATTTCTAGAGGGTGGAAATGGTGCGTATTGTTACTGCATGTTCACGTGATATTTCTCATTGAATCCGGAGTAGGCACAGTCGTCGGAAGCGCGCCGATACTGTGTAACAATAGACCGCCTGTTCGTAATGTATACGAGCACGGCACATTCGTTTTTATTAACGACAGGATCTGATCTTTAAAATGCACATTCATATATAGACGTTATCCTCATTTTGTAAACGTGAGAGCTACCGTTACAAAGAAGTTACTTTGAGTATATGCGCCACTGTTAGAACGAAATTATTAATATTAAGAGAGGTTTTATAAGTTTGACGTGTCTTTGTTGTCTTTGTATCTGTCTGTCTGTAGCATCGTAGATCCTAACGTAATGGACGGAATTAGATGCATTTTTGTTTGTTTGAAAGTTAACGTGATCCTAGCTATAAATTATTAATAATATAAAATAAGCGTTTAATCATCATCAATTCATTACAGATTTTCGTAATGTAAGTATCTTACATAATTATTGGGTGTAAAAGGCCTGGAGTCTAAACCAACCTTCCCTTCTTGTGGTGCAACCTGGTTAACAACGGACGAGGCTATGGTGTCCATGTCCCTGCTATTGGTGATCGCTGAGCTCTCCTGGGCACCTGTCAATGTTATCGGTACAGTCGATACTCATGCATGTAGTATTTTACCCGTTATCTTACGAGCAAAAGGTCCCGGTAACGATTCCCAACCAAGGCAATTAATTGTGTCCAAGACGAATTCTCATGATTTTCCTTTCGGTTTGTTTATTTGTACCACTAGCTAATTAAAACATTGATACATGGATGTAGTGTGTGAATTATTACTTTATCCTATTACTAAATTACATTCCCAAGAAACACTTAAATAAATTAGATTCGTGAAACTTATAAACTAGCAGCAAGCTTCTTTTAAATAAAAGAGGGATGTGTAATTCGCAGAGTAAGACCTTTCTGCAGTGCCACACGCTCCCGGAATGGCTCAGTCGGTAACAATAGGGATACAGTATGCGACATGGCTTGAGACGACACTTATTCAATGACACTCTAAACAGCATTTCAACTTTCCACCACAAGTACTTACTACGAGCTCTTAAACACGGGTATGTTACATTTCCATTCATCAGGGACGTCAACGTTTGGTCTCTTAACTTTATCGTCAAATTATAAAATTAGTTTAACAGAAGTTTGTTACTTCTATAATAATTATGTATTTAATTATATTATTTAAGCATGATATTTAGGTATGTTGTCTACGTTGTCTAATGCGGGTTCTTCCAATGATTATCATCAGGTGGCTTTTTAATACGCTTTTATTAGCTTGAGACGTATGTTGGTATGTAACAAACTGAAAATTTACTATCCAAAAGATACTCCATTCATTTGTAATAAGGTTCTCTTTAATCTAGTTAGTCTAGTATTTTAAGTACCTAGTTTTAGTAGAGACAATCCTGAAAGTAATAGATAAATATCATAACGATCATCAATATCATCACGATCGGTGCCGGCGTGTCTCACTAAACGTCACGATATTAATGCTCCCAAACATCTATATTTTACTGTATGTATAACTCCTTTTTTGTTCATCTATGGTATAACTAATTAAATACGCTTTATAATATTCACCGTGCTCCGGCTCGGTCGTAAAGTTCGTGGCTTTACTGTAGAGTGAGAGTTTTACTTAGTACCTATTTATGTATGTAAACATTCACTAATAATTCGATATAAAAAACCGAAGGAGTAATAAGGTAGGTAGGTACCTAGTTTAATATAGTTCATTTATTTTATTAGTGTATGCCATTGATATATATAAACCAGTGATATTCTCTAATATTGTTAACCGTGTATATCAACTATTCAATAAATAAACAAGTATTGCATACGCCGCCACTTTGCTTAGACCAAAGCTGGATGCTAGTCCCGTCGTGTCATTATGATATGCTAGACGTGAGTGATGTACGACTTAACGTTGTCGTGTCTGACGTGGAAATAGGCAAACATTGAAAACTAAAATGAATATAAAAAAAACACTTGTCTTGTGTGATGCACTATTCACTATGACAGGGGATTGACGCTTATGTGATGACGACGTCTCAACAACTTGTTCAAAACTTCATTTCTTTCAAGTGAAAACTTTGAATGGCATTTCGAAGGAGGGAGGGTCCGTTTTTCCACTCACCGTTAATGAAAGAAGTTATCAATTACTTAGTTTATACGGTTGTGTATAGTTTTGAATGCAATATAGGCGTGGTGAACGCGATATAAAACTTATTGCCTCAGTTTTCACCCGCATCTATCCCACGTGGAAGTTGGAAAATGATAAAATACCGTTAAAATTATTTGAACAGGACGTAATATCTGAATAAAAACTATCCCACGTCTTTTTCAGGGTTCCAAACTCCAAACCTAATTTCATTTGAATCGGTTCAGCGTACTACGCGTGAAAATGCAGACAGACAGATAGAGTAACTATCGCATTTATAATAGTAGCATGGATAATTATCGTATATCATTAAGAAATTATGGCAAAACGTCGTATATCAAAATAATTACTAGATATTTTATTTTACAGCATATTAATATACTAGTTCATTTAAATACTGCTTCTTCCAAATAAAGGCTCAACACTAACAACGCTATATTTCTATAACAAAGTTATCTTTCGTGCTAGCGCTATTAAAGCTAATAGCGCCGGTAAAGAGGCACTCATTACTAACACTGACTGGCACCGTTCGAACTACTTGTAAACTAGAACGCTCAAGACTTGCTTTTATTGTACTGCATGTAACACTAAAGTTTTTGCCACGATGGCTGTGTTCGTGGTGTTATGGAATTGTAATGATGAATGAAAATTAACGCTGTTAGATAACCGAATTGAGAATTTATGTAAATGTAAACGTCAAATTAATTTTAACCACATTCAACTTTGTGTGAATTCATAACCAGTATAATTTTAAACCTAACTCATCCCGGATTGAACAAATTTTATACGATACGGGTACTCACGATACGTATTTTGTACGCCAATACTTCGATCCAGTTGCATGGATCGTTCAGCGGTGACCACGATACGTACAAAATACATATCGTTAGAACCCGTATCATAATAGGCCAAAATGCCTATACAAAGTGGGCATTCCCCTTTCCGCCTCACTGAGAATCTTCCCAGGACTCTTCAAACGGCGGTTCGGCATGGTAACCATTGTGCCACACGGTCATCGGTAATTGGTGAAAATAGATTTTATGTGAGTGTGTGTGTGTGTGTTGGTAGGTGGGTGTACAAAATCAAGCTAAGTTTACCTGTATTTTTGAACTGTGCAGATAAACCTGTAGGTACACCCTAGCGTAGGTATATGGGCAGTTTGAGGAATTGGATTAGGTATGGTAAATTTAAAGATAGTTCGATTCTCAACTTTATTGATATCACTAACGATTAATCTGGAATCAAGTGGAAAACGCGCATTTGAATTAAAATATAAGTATTTGTTGCGACGATAACGAACGCTTTAATAATCCCAAGCATAAATAAATTAAACGCCTCGGAAGGTAAATGATTTAGGTAGCTACTCCCCAAAGAGTGTGAAATGAACGAGAAGGAAATGACATTTGCCATAATTGGGAGTAGGTCAAATTGGGAAAAAGCGGCGTTATACAAAAATAAATAGGTACCGTCCGAAGCACTGAAGTGCGGCCGCAGTAACGCGTTAAATTGAACGGCACCGCGGCAATAAAAGCTAATTGAGTGTGTGTCCATTAGGGGAGAATCGTCACGACGCCAGACGATTGATAAAACTTTGCGCAACCTAAATAGAAGCAGAGCTAACGCAATTGGAATGGAAATGTTCATTGCATAATAAAGTTATTGAACTGCCTTCTGCTTCATTGTGAGTGTAATTACCACGACTTGCTGCTACTGCAATGTAAACCTTCCTGAAAAACTGGGTAAAAAGGGAATTTAAAAAAAGGTACAAAGTGAATTTAAAAAGTATCGACAGTGATAAGGTTTTCAATAAAAGTGCTACGCCTAACAAGATCCATTAAATTTAATGTAATTGTGACATATTGTATGCATTAAATAAATGAAATAAAACGAAAGTGATAGTTAATAACCTATAGCTATAAAATATTATTTTATTGTATGCCGTTACAAAATAGAACATACCAATCTGGTAAAATAATTGTCACGTTTCTGAACTTTACGTACTCAATAAATATTTTTGACTTTAAATATTAAAAAATAAATCATATAGCGTATGTAATCTAATCTAAACCTAAGACATCTCTAACGGATACAATTTACAACATATTCCAAATTTTGATGTCCAATTAATTAATTAATAATAAATCAAAAGCCGACAAACACTTGAATTCAAAGTAAAACAATAAAAACAAACAATACACTTTATATATTTTTTTAATAAAATAAATAGATGTCCTTATACTTATACTTACTATGACAATGCCAGTACGTAATGAAACAAACTTTGATACTAAATTTGCCAAGCGATAGAATCTTAATGATATACTAGTAATACATCCTATTAATATTATAAATGCGAAAGTTTGTATGGATGTATGAATGTTTGTTACTCTTTTACGCAAAAACTACCGAATGGATTTTGCTGAAACTACAATAATATAGCATACACATCAGAATAACATATAGGCTACAATTTATAAAGATATAGTGTGAATTTTCCAAAGTTTCCCGAAGCTAAGCGAGGGCGGGGTCACTAGTAGGCTATAATTTATAAAGATATAGTGTGAATTATCCAAAGTTTCTCGAAGCGAAGCGAGGGCGGATCACGAGTCTCAAATAAATCCAATGACATTTTACCTAACATCATTGCTCAAATCTTTATTTCTGCTTTCTAGTGTCCATGCTAGATTTTATTCTGCAAATAAATTCTTTATCAAATAAATCGTTTGCTCCCTTGATAGGAATGAGTGTTTATTTTCTACAAATGCCATCTGAGACCTTTTCGATATGCGAACTGGGCCGTATTCCCGATCAGTCTATCTGGGGACAAACATTTCTTTTTAAGAGCTTACATTTAATTGTTACTGGCGTCATTTGTATTTTTGTGTCAAATGCTTGTATAGTGTTAAAATTCAGCAATTAGATAGAATTGACTTAGCTCGATAATATTATCTCTAATATCATGTTTTATGAAGAGATAGATATAATTTGACAAGAGCCTTACATGGTTTTCGGTGTATTAAGGTCATCATATTACATTCTAGTTCTTATTAATAACAAGTAAGTATATGGGCAGGAGATTGAAGTTATTTAAATAATGAGTAGGTACCTCACGTATTATTAATATTAAAGTTTTGTTCCAAATGTAAAACTTTATTAAATAATTTGCGGTCAGAGATAGAACAACTTTTATCAACGCGCGGGTGTTCGGTTCAGTCCATAATTACCCAAACGCTACGTTAAGCGCAAATTGTAACCACATGGCGGTTCTCATATTGCTAAAAACAATGTATTTCGTTCAGGCCGGCCGTAAAGTAATATGTCTGTGGTTCAAACACATTTTGACCGTTTTTTCTTTGAGTTCATTACAAATGTTTGGGTAAATGAACTGATACGAAGTTTCTCATACGAAGAGAGATTGAAAGAAATTTTATGTGTGCATTGAAATTTTATGTTAATAAAGTTAGTGTGGTAGTATACAAAAATATATTCTATTTAAGGTAAGCCTTTTATACTATTATTTTATACGATTACACATATATCATAAAGGATTATTATTTTTTGTCTGTTTGTCGGACTCTGTGCTAAGGTACCTATACATAGGTACCTACGCGAAATACGCAGAACACATTTTGATCATAATTATAACTACTTTTTGTTCCGAAAAAAGGTTACGGACAAAATAAGTTGTTATGAACATTTGTAATGGGTTAAGTAAATAACTAGCTGGTGACCGCAACTTTTATACTCAAACATAATTGTGGACTTCTTTTTACCTCTTTAAAAGATGGACTTTCAAAAATCCTACAATCCTTACATTTAAATGGCGTAAGGGACTACCCCCTACACCATTTAAAGAACCCCTGTGCAACAATTCATGTTTTTAAACCCAGCTGTTTCGATTGTGCGTTGTCTGTCAGACAGTAACAGTTGGCTTTTTATGAAATATATAGATCTGATGTTTGTGTGAATTCCATTATAATTAAATTGTTTTAGCACATTTACATCGTTCTCAACTCAATCAACTCTAGAATGACCTGAATGAGGTTAATAAAAATTTATAAAATAGAAAAATGTAAACAACCTTACTGGTCCGGGATCCATAGTACATTTTTTTATCTCATTACTAACAAGCTAATTTTTCGTGAGTAGCTTAATTTTGATGAGACGCCCAAGAATTTCTGAACAAAAATCTCGATTCTGGGAGCTAACAGGAATAGCAGGGATAAAATATGTCGATTTCATGATTCGAAAAAATTTATTACCAACGGGTTGTTTTTTTTTAATCTCAAGATTATGGTCTAAATTACTTGAAAAAATAGTTGTCCTACAAAATTTGTGGTTTGATCGAAGAGTCCGTAATCAGATAAAAAAAATGTACTAGGGATCCCGGACCAACAGGTAGAGTTAAAATTCCTACGCTAAACTAAAAGTATGGCTTCCGAAGCGAAGCAAGGTCGGGTGTTCGGCATAATTCTAAATGAGGGATTTGTTTTCTGTGTAAGATGGCCGTAAGCGTGCTCGTCTGACGGCACGATCCGCCCGCGGGCTGATAGCACACTCGTGGCGTCGCGTCGCTGTCGTGTTCCCATCTCTCGAGTGTTTAATGCGATTATGTTACATGGTGCCTTGCGACATAACGCTACAAAGCTTCTCTAATTTTTCAGACAGCTTCGCTTATAAGTTTTTGAAGTTGCACTTATACTTACTTTATTTTATTACATTCAAAAAGAATTTCGTTATGATGAACAAGGGTATTAGAGTAATTACACATATATTAGTTTCAGAATATCTATTTTGTAACGAAGGTTTATGTAAAACTTCTTTCATAAAGAAAGCCAACGCATAACACAAGCATTTTGGATTTCGTTATTGGATTGGATTCTTTTAGATTTACTTAGCATTCAACTGATTTATTAAATTGTCATGAAATATGTAAAGTAACTCAATATGAATACTTTTACGGCTCTCGCCTCGGATACAATACCGGTAAAGCCTGTGAAAGTTTTGATGGGGCGCTTGACGTGAAATTTTATTTACTTTTCATAGGTCATAAACAATGTCAGCGTAAAACAATACAATATATTTGCGTGTTCATAAATTGAGCTGTTGTGGACAACGTGTAAAACACCATGATGTAAAGTTTATTTCATGTGATGATAATATTGTTTATTAACGTATACTTAAATTGAAAATTATTCTGTATCGTACAGTATCATTCTTTACGCAACGCGATAGGCATGTAGACGTACCTATCTGCGGTATAGTGTAATTATAATAATTATAGTGTTAAAAAATCCGTGACAATATATCACGGATTGTGCACATTTAACTTTGTTACTCGCGATACATACATTAATTTGTATTTTGTGAACCCATATTTAGACGCAGTTACATGGATCGTAGTCGCGGATCGCGGTACTCTGTGGTTGAGCTGCGGTGGCACGAAGTAACTTTTTTAGATGGTGACAGATGACATTTGACATTAATGATCCATTATGATACTCGGCGAGCACAGGCGAATACGAGCTAATATGAATTTGATAACGACGTTTACATATTCGTCGTTGTGATTGCTTGTCTGCTAGTTTATCAGCTACTTCCAAAAACTTAAAAAGTTGACGTTCATCCAGAAAGACTCAAATTATATCAATGATTTGCAACATCATCAACAAACAGGCTAAAAATGACTTTTGAATATTTTATGAGAATACGCAGTCGCAGATTTCTGCGAAGCGATGTCCGAGATCACGGATTTCTGCGAAGCTACGAGTATGTGTGACGACGTATTTATGTAGGTATGTAAGTACTCAATTTATGAAATAAACATGAATAGTATTTAAATTAGGTAAGTGACAAAAAATAGTACTATTCGTTCAATATGTTTAGCAAAGCTTAGCGTTGCCAAATTGTTAAGAATAAACTAACTTACCTATTTTGTATATTTCATAATACCACAAGAGACTTCTCAACAAGGTGTTTAGATTTAATACATCACAAAATTATTTTGCCTGTATCACTCCTACATGAAAACGAATATAGCAAATTCTGTCGCATAAATATATTTCAGTGGTAAAACAATTGAGGTATTCACAACTCACGAAAATATTTTTATTATGTAGCTATTCTACAGCACTGTAATTTGTATTATGTGTGATAGTTTTGTTTATGCTGCGTTATATTTAAGCGTATTATTTGTTATAAAAGAGTAAGCAACATTATAAAATAGAATCGCATCAAAAACATAAAATGTAAAAATAAAAAGTAAAAAGCTATTTTAAAAACAAGCTTTTATTTAAATGTACTAAAAAGAAAAAAAAATGACCTTTTCCTTTGAAACTTTTACATAACACAATTTATATCATATAAAAGCTTGTAACTTCAAACTGAGTAAATGCGAGTACCTAAGTATATTATATAATTATATATCTCGCGACAAGATTTTATATCATATAAATATCTCATAAACATCAACAACACCAAAGGCATCACTGATGCTTTACTTATCTACTTTGTGCTGATGCCATGAAAAAAAGAAGTAGGAAGACAGAAAGCATACTTCGGATGTTAGTTACCCAATCACGCACAATTTTTGTATCCCATATTATTATTCCCATAATTATATTACTCACATATTTATCGCTAAACCCAATTCTGAAGTCCACGCAAACGAATTCGCGGGCAGTCGCTGGTATTAAATATTTCGTAAATCTTGGAATAAGAGAAAAATGTCGATGACGGTTTCACAAATGCCTCGCTATGACGAGGGACGGTCGCGGCAAAAACACGCACAATTTTATTATATTATGTAATATTTTATCAAAACGTCCTTAGGAAAGTGCTGCGTTTCGCTTTTGAAATCGGCTGTGTAGGTGGATTTTCTTATCTGGCAATAAAATTGTACAAGGATAAAAAGGATTAAGGTTACGAGGAACGAAAGCGTGTTATACATATCGGCTAATACTAAAGATTGTTTGAGAACACGTCACGTTTTATGTTATGATATTGTGATTTGGAACGGGAAAAAACTGTTTTATTTTGCATTACTTTATTAGACTAAAACATTTATGAATAACTATTATTATTGGAGTTGATGATGAAAGATTAATATTATGAACATAAAAAAAGATGAAAGAAGTCTTGATCTTCCGTAGAAGTTGAAGAAAAAGATAAATCTGATAACTATCTAAAATATTTATACCTGTTACTATTTTGTGATTTGTGTCTCTGTTTGGAGGGTCGTATTCGTAACGGTACAATGGACCTATGGTCATTATTCTGGGAAGAATTAAAATATAATAAAATTGAAAATTATAACATACTAATCGGCTGACGCCATCTAATTGAGCTGTTCTATATTTAGTTATGAATATCATTATATAGTAGGTATATCTATTCTTTAAAAACACATATGTTTTTTTTAAGAGCGTAACGCCTGAAGAATTCACCACAGCAACGACAAAGTAAAGTAGGGTTGGGCACTCTGCTTAATAATTACATAATAACCTTTTTACCTAACTACTACACTAAATAACTTAAATAAAAATTAAAGCATAAATGTTCATGCTGTATGGCTGTGATAATTCGGCACATTAAAACGGGACATAAAATAAATGCAGCCGGTACGCACACATAAAATTTTCACGTAAAACTCTAAGACTGTGGCTCATACATTATGCATGCACTCGATGTGTACCTTGCATACATGTACGTCCCAACGTAATTGCATGCCGACGCCCAGTGCTCCACATTGCACTCCAGTACTCCTACAGACATGCCCGGAACAGTCACTCCGAATTACGAACATTTAAATTAGGATCTTTGATGTTCCTAGCGAGATTGATAATTATAATTTAAGTACAAATTATAATTATATAACTACGAGTACCAAGTAAAATTTCAAGCTCTTAAGATGTTAAACGGTCCCCATTCAGGACCGACTTACTTAGATAAATGTTCAAATTGAAGACTGTTTGAAGTAGGTCTAAGTAGAAAAACCATTTCTAGTACCATACCATAATATTAATAATAATTCATTGATTTTTGAGCCATAGAAATCCTCAAGTCAACTGCTGCGTAGCAACGGCTGTGAAGTTTACGTTTAAGTTTAAGTTTAGTAACAAAAAAGTATTTCTAATAGCAGAGAAATACTTAAAAAAATAACAATTGAATTTTCAGTTTAACATAGACATGCAATATGCAGCAGAATTTAATAACGCTTTAAGAATAATTGTCTGTCTGAAATACAAAGCCATTTTTACAATTCAATATCAAGATAAAAAATAAAATGTAAATATGTAAATATGTTTAAATAAAATTCTTTAATGTTATTTACAAAAATATGTCAAATGTAACCTACTTTCAAGTTACTAAAGTTTAATTTTCTTTCGTCCTTAACCATTCCGGTAGGTAAAGTAAAAAATAAGCGAGCAGTGTTTGACGATGACAGGTGCGCGGCGAGCAACAATGTAATTACGAGCCCAAGCAAACGCTCGCTCAGTTACAGCCTTCGGCAAACAAATGAAAACATCCGACATGGTTGCAATACGGATTGAGAAACGATTTTTTTATGGAATTATGTTCCCAAACGGACAAAATGACAAATGTGACCTAGGACAAGACTCAATACGTTTTCAAAATCATTACCTAATTTCCATAATAGGGTATTGCAATGGTTCCCAAAGTTCCACTTCATAAAAACTGTTAAATTCGAGACTCACCTACCTATACCACACGAAAATAAATAATGGTATAATTACACACAAGAAAGTTATTTCGGGGTAAGCTAATTTGCTTCCTACTTTTTCCTCCGAGCCGCTAATAGTCCTGTTGGTCGATTATTTTTAGGGCCGATTACATTATTTTTAAGGGCCCATACAATGTGGTGCGACCACCCGTTACTACGCCGGACTGCGGTTCGAAGAGTCCTCAGTTTGATTCCCAGCGAGGTGATTTGAATTATAAGTTTAATTTTTTTTTTTGAGAGTGTCCTTGTCTGTAGTCCATGGCATCCAAGACACAGGTAAATCTAGTCTGGGCTGTCTCCCAACCCACGAGTGATTCACGACCCATATTTTGGGAAGTGCTGGCGTAATAGTTTCTAAACACACCATCGACTTCCAGGTGCTTGATGTAATGAATTTGAATTATGATATAAATTGCATTGCTGAAGGATAATATTGTTGGGAAATCTGGATGCGCGAGAAATTTCAAAATGTTCTCAAAGTTTATTAAGCTCCACTTACAAAGCGTAATGAAATTCAGTCTTGTTCTGTACAGCTTTCGCCTCTGAATCGGATACAGAGATTAAACAAGTAAGACATAAGCTAATAACTAAAACCAGACTTCGACTACAAAGATATTCGATTACTACTTACTTGAAATCTGCTTAGAGCCCTTTCATTTGATACCCAATACGGCACATTTTAAACCTCAAATTATGATGAGTGGTTTTGAAATTCTGGAACAGATTAACATAAGTATATGGCATATGTATAATATATACGTTATGTATACATATTTAAGTATCACAAATAATGAATTTAATAAACTTAAATAATATACACAAAACCTCAAACTAAAAAGTTAAAAAATAACATAATAACTAAAAAATATTATTAAAAGGAGTCCCTTTAGGCAAGGTTCCGAAGATACTGGCAGCGTTCCCCCTTTGAATAGCTAGGCTAATTCTTTGTCCGAGGTAGCTGCCAGCTCTTCGGTCTCCTGTGATGTCGACTAACCTTTTTGCTATTTCCTTAAAAAGCTTAATAGCACTAGGACCCCACGGACCAAGGGTCTCGACACCGAATGGGACAAAATCGTATTCGGAGCCTAGACCCCGGTATTTCGATGCTTTCGCTTTTTCAGCCGCTTCACAAGCCGCACCAGCTGTGTTGTTGGTTCCATGTAGATGGGAAGGGGCCAGCGTGTCTGAACAGGTTGCATCCCATACCAGCACCCGGCCCATATTCCATGGAATCAAACTCATACCATCCGGTCTCTTGCCATCGTCTCTGGCAATACCAGTCGGCTCAAGTAGACTTGGCACGTTGACGGTGGCAAGGGACCGGCGTATGATATCGTTAAGTGCGGCATGTCTCGAGAAGCGGCCTGCACTTTTTTGGCATGACAGTCCATGATGTCCTAGCTTGTCGACATCACTGCCACAGGGACATATATATACGTTATATGGTATATGTTACGTATATGGTATGCTAATATAATTATATTATGATTTTTTTAAGTAAAATATTTTTGTCGTAATTATTCTTAATACTTTATCTGCTTTTCGAATAACGACAATGTTAATTAATATCCGTCAACAACATGAAGTAACAAAATAATGAAGCAATTAAATTCACGTATTCTGTAAGAGTAATGTTTTGCATATCGCGATTTCAATCCCTTCAATCTTTTAACTCATTTTCCTTTTCCAAAGCTACTACAATATTCCTATTTTTCGAGGGAAAAAAAGAATTTTCTCTAAAGGCAAGAAATTTTAGGAAAATTTTGAGATACTTTTAAAAGAATTGCGTTAATCAATTTTTCAGCTACAAAAACGCGTTAACATGATAAAAGTGTAATGTTCGCGAAAGTTTTCCGCGAGCTGCAAAAAGCTTTTGAATTGATTGTCCAGCGTTAGGAAATTGTTTGGTGTTGGCATTGTTTCTCAGACTCACGGAGTCTATCCAACTTTTCTCATTAGGACGATCTGTTACGGTACCATCGAAACGCTTATAATATTTCAGGGTGATTCATAAACAAAAGTTATATCTTTATGAAATGGTGCAACTTACAGGAACATACTTTAGACTTTTAATTATGAAGTTAGTGTACTTCCTCGTTTAAAAAGTATGAAAGAAATGAAACTTTGAGTTAATTAGGTTCATTAAGATAGCACAAAAACGTTTTTAATTCAATGAGTTTATGGTTACACTGAATAAAACAATGTAGAAAATTTACTGCTCAGTGTATCGTGATACACAGCCTTGAACAAAATGATGTCGCTATCGGCGCCGCCGCCTTCTACAACGCATTACCCTTTACAAGCCAATGACTTCACGGCATTTCGTAATAGTTTGCATCGTTATCAAGCTTCACTAACAAATAATTTCTGTTTATGGTTAACTATATTCCCTCGGTAAATACGAGACGTGAGGTAGGTATATTCACTGACTGATAAATGAGAATTTATTCATAAAGTAGTGATTTCCTAGTGGTTGGAACGTCGGTATTCCGCAAAAGTAACAGGAGGTCAATTCCACCGCGCACCACATTTTTTTCAAATTATGTGCATTGTGGCTTTCTGCATCACCTAAACTCGGATGATGGATAGACTGCACAGACCTTTGCACATACCAAGATCTGTGAAGATATGTAGGTTCAAATAACTTCCGAAGTTTAGCTGCAGTCCAAGGTATTGTAAGGAATGACAGAAGCCGTTTGTCGGCTATTATTTTACATAAAAAAGATGTCCACGTCATCCGAGGTACAGGGAGTCGTGGTGTGTTAGAATTTATGTTTATAAGTATATTGCTACTCCCTGGGCCATTAATTGGTTGAAGCCAATGCTGCAAAAATTATATTATATAAGTTAAGTAGGTACTAATAGTAGTGCCCCTATATAATTTTTAATAAAAAATACAAAACGTAATACAGCGTGTAATTTATTATAGTAAAACAATGTACCTACATTTGTCATCCTTTGTTCGTTATAACATTCTTCTATATTAGCGCATTACGAGGCTAGCCAAGTACAATAGACTATTCAACAGTAAAAACCTCAGAATAAATGTAATACACACGCTTTGCATGCATCATCATAAATAATTCACACAAAACTCGGGCGTACCCGAGAGAGATTTTTTACTCAGTCACATCAAACGTTGGTATGTTTCAAATGTAGGTATCTATAAAAAGAGTGAAGTAGAGAAATTCTACAACATACTCACGTAGCTCATTTCCTCGGTAATGGGGTTATATTCCGCGGCACAATTTTCAATTTCCTAAACTCTTTCTACATTATATCCGCCTTCGCGTCGAAAGTAAGACCATTTTTGAAGATTTACTTTGCCCCGCTAACGAGCATTTAATACTCACCTTCTACGAGGGATTTATTGTATCAAAAGTGAAAATTGTAATGGATTTTTAGATTTCTGTTCTTTTGTATTGCTTGGAATATGGTCTGAATTTGAATAACATGTGCGAGGTAATAATAAGTATTACTGAAACATATTTCAAACATTTTATTAACTACTTCCTTCTTTAATGTAAACGGAATTAATGCAAGAAGACGAGCAGCTTACAGTACAGTACAGTAGTTACTGTCGCTCGGGCCCATCGCTCCACCAAAAGCATCACCAAAGCGTTACTGTATAAAAAGGGACCGGGGCATGCTCAATACTGACTCTCCAACACCGAAACCAAAACATGTAAAATCGTTTTTATGTGAACTCTAACATAATCTCTCCCTGATTCTGGCAGAAAACCTACAATCATAATTTTAACAAGTACTACTTGGATGAAACTTGCGTCATTGCTGCTTCGAACGTTATGTCAAGGTTCACCAAGCTTAGCCTAAGCTCAAGGATGGATGGATATTTTTGAACGCCTCACACATACCTCAATGATACCCAGGCAGGAAAAATCTACAATTATGCAGAGAACTTTTGAGATATTATTGAAGAAGGCTACTGGTCACGCTAAAGGGAACATGGGAAGGATTTGAATTGACAGGACGGGATTTAAACTCGGGATTTGACTTGTTTACCTTGTGACTTATTATTGCTAATAAGACAAAAATCCAACTTGTGACAGAACGATGGAATTTTGTTATTGGATTCTTTTTATTAAATATTCCACGTTTATACAAAAATCGAGTTAATACTTTAGAATTAGCATACGTGAAAGTCCTTTAATAACTTTATGCAACCACTGGAAAATGTTCGTACACAAAGTGCTCTCTTTAATTTATTTTGCTTCCGACACTTTCCTTCTGTTTGTAATTAATGTACTTTATCGTGAATTATAGAATAGAAATAAGTATTTTTACGTCCCACTGCTTTCTGTATTTCTTTAAGTGACTTTTGATAATGTTTTTTCATAAAATTATTCTTAACATATTTTTGAAATTGTTATTTACTTCATCGAGTATGTTTAAAATATGTCAAGATTTGAATGTTTCATAGGTAGAAGGTCGACAGAACAACGGTTGAGAAATAAAAAAGTGTTGATAGATTAAAGAATCACGCTTTACAAATTCCGAATGTGCGTACACATGTTTCCCGAAGCGAAGCGAGGGCGGGTCTACTAGTTAAGATAAATTAAAAAGGATTGTTGAGCAAACAAAATTGAAAATATAAATTGAAATCAAAGCCACGTATCGATTGCCAGGCAATTCCACCGGAAATGAGGAGTCATGGAAAGCATTTTAAGTAGAAACGTCTCACTTCCAATAAACGGGGGTAAAAATACACAAACAGTGTGTTTGTTTATTGAGTTCTTACCGTGTTTATCTGCTTTTGAGATCAAAAGAATTCTTTCCTAGAAACACAGAAATGGAGAAACTAGATTACTTTATTTTCATTCGATAAGCTTTTGCTACTAAAGTGGTGGAGGAAAACCCAAATAATGTACGTTTCAGAAAAAAAATATGTATCTTTGATTTATGAAGAATATATTGCGTACCTATACATATATGTATACTTTAAAATTAAAGTCTTGGTATACAGATTTATCTTATACAATTGGTTATAAATAATAATTTTACATTTTTTAACAATCAAAAGGCAAAATTAAAGAGTCGCTCTGGTGGTAAAAATCTCATCTTTACTTAATTTCTAATTCATGTATGGCGCGATATTAGGCGTTTCTTGATTTGAATGCATGAACTTAAGTAAGATACTTATGTTACGGAGGAATTTTGTACCTCTATAAAACAACTGCGAGGAGCACGATCAGCAGGAAATGGTCATATGAGGTGTGGTGATACGAGGTGAGGTGTGGTGAGCTGGTGAGGCGCGGTGTGGAGTGGTGAGGTGCAGGCTTGAGGAGAGGAGACGAGATTGAGGAGCGGAGAGGAGAGATATTCAGTTGGTAGTCTTTCAGAGGTTTCAGGTATTCTAGCAAAATGTTACTGGCCGGCGAACAGGCCATCTACAAGAATAAACGGATGATTATGAAGAACAAAGGAATTATGTCAATATTGTCATTGAATAGAAATGTATTGTAAAATGGAGCTCGTGTATTAATTTGCCTTTTACATTCAGAAGTGGCATGTTTATGTTGTAAAACATAATACCCACGTGTTAAGAATGGAGAGAATATAAAGTAATTGCCGGAATTGAAAGTTTTCTCGATAAAAAGGAGTAAGATTTCAAAGTAATATGCATATGACATTATGGCTATGTGTCAGATGGATTATAAATGATGATGTCCTCTCGTTAAAAAAAGATAAAATGTGGATTTAGCAATTTGATGAAGAGTTCAGAAAGTTGTGAATTGTGCCGTTGTAATTAAGAGTTCATGAGTTCCGATGAAATATATGAAAAGTTCTTAGTGGCGCTCGTGTTATATTATTGGCCGGTAAGGGTGTATCATTCCGCTTTAGAAAGAGTTTCGCCCTGGAGATATTATGTAAAGCAAAGAAATAATATTCTGCGATGTCGAAAATATTATAAAATGTCAGATAAACGTGTCAGTGGGAAAGACAAAAGACGTAAAACAAATGAAGAATAGACGATGAGTGCAAATTGATGTTATTGCAATAAAATTGGCATTCCCTTGATGAATATTTTTGTGAACCGTCTATTGAAATTAACTGGAACTTATACGAGGAAAGATAGAATATAAGCAGACCTAAGTGCGTGTTTTCAGAGTTATAAAATGATGTAGAGGAGATATAGAGGAGTATATTTCAGCATAAAAAGGGTGATGTATGCCTTGACGAGTAATTACATTGTACAATTTGATGTCAATTTTCTTGAGTGTTGATACTTTTGTATGCGTGCCAATTGCGGGACGCAATTGTTTCAGGATGGCCGACTGTTACGGAGGAATTTTGTACCTCTATAAAACAACTGCGAGGAGCACGATCAGCAGGAAATGGTCATATGAGGTGTGGTGATACGAGGTGAGGTGTGGTGAGCTGGTGAGGCGCGGTGTGGAGTGGTGAGGTGCAGGCTTGAGGAGAGGAGACGAGATTGAGGAGCGGAGAGGAGAGATATTCAGTTGGTAGTCTTTCAGAGGTTTCAGGTATTCTAGCAAAATGTTACTGGCCGGCGAACAGGCCATCTACAAGAATAAACGGATGATTATGAAGAACAAAGGAATTATGTCAATATTGTCATTGAATAGAAATGTATTGTAAAATGGAGCTCGTGTATTAATTTGCCTTTTACACTTATTTGTGTCATTAAATAAGTATTTTCTGTGTGATACTTGTACACCCATACAGATAAAAAATTGGTTGTCTGTAAAGTCGGTCTACTGACGATAGTTGAACGTGACAACGTCTTAAGAAAATACTGATGGAATGGTAGCATTTTTCAAAAGAAAATTTTAATTTCATTACCTTTATCGTTGCTATAAACAATTGACACCACATTCACTTTTCACTGCACTTGATACTCGATCAAAACATGTAAATGTACTATAGTATAGCAGCTGTCCACGCAGACGCATCGCTCACTCAAGTAGGAGAGAGACGGATGTCGAACGCTGCCGAACGCAAAGGCCGATTGCTACGCCGTTACGGTAACGACGCATGAGTCATGTTTTTTCATGCGTGCCACCGGCTCTATCGAATTATAAGACGTTGTCACGTCAAAAAATATGCTTTGTACTTTATAAGTTACTAGTTTCTGCTAGCGACTTCTCCCACATAGGAGTCGTAAAATGACAAAATATCGTTAAAACGATCCCAAGGGAAATTGTGCTTTCCAGGGTCTTAAACTACCTTCGTACCACGTTTCACCCTTTTTAAATCGGTTCAGCGGATTTAGCATGAAAACGTAGCGGATAGACAGATCTAAGCATTTACTCGTATATTAGTAAAGATCTCCGCGTTAAGAATAATTCCGAAATATTTTGCAATGTATAGTTTTGGTCATTGTACATCTCAAGTACCTATATATGACTTGAAAACGAATATCCATAATATCATATCCTATAAAAGTCTGCCCCGCAAATCGAAAATGGGATCTTCACTTGGTAGCAGGTCAGGTCATAGAGTCGTCATTAAGCTAACAGTTAATAAATGAAAAGTTTGAAAAACTCAAAACACGCTTTTACAATGGTAAGTGAATTATGCAAAGAAATTAATTTGGTTACCTATTGTTCTGTAAACCGTTGAGGAGTTCCCTTATCTGGAGACAATCCTGAGTGTAGTATTCGGTCATGCTTTTCATAAAATTGTAATGTCATCGCAACTAAAGCAGTATACAAAATTTCAAGTCCGTAGAGTAAGAAGGTCTAATTAAACTTGCAAAAGCCAAGAGGCACGTAAGAATAAAAGAGTTCACTACAGATTTTGTACAAAAGTAGGTGTGAAATTTAAATTTGATTAAATTTTTCTGTAAAAGAAATATACTGTTCGATTTAAAACAAAACTTAATGCGTACAGCATTAACGGAATTGTCAGTGTGGAGTTAAGAGTCTCATTTAATCCCCGCATTCTGTTTTTGTTTAAAGCTTAATAAACAAAGTGCAGTCAGAGTACTTTAATGCAATTTGTTTCAGTTGAGATGGAGCACATTGCATTTAGCAAAATATAATTTTAAAAGGACAATACAACATTTCTTCATACTGGGTAATACAGAATCTACTAAAATAAGTACTCTATGTTAGTAAACAGATGTAATCAAGATATTAGTAACATCACTTCAGGAAACCATGTTTATTATCACAAACAGTGACACGACCATGCATGCACCTGAAGCTGTAGTGTTATTAGTTTTGGCAAGCGATTAGTTTTACTTACGGATAGTAGAACTATCGAAAACGTAACTAAAAACTGTTCCTATAAAAATTATTATAAGGAACAACTTTAACGATTCGTTACTGGTTACTTGAAAACGATCGGTTTAACGTTTGATATAATATAGGAAGGGGCATTATACTCCTCGCAACAATTATATTATTGTAGCACAATCATAAAATCAATTAGAAGTAGTAGTTTTGTATAAAGTTCGCCCGAGGTAGTACCACCGCCTGCCATGGTACCTAGTACCATTTCTACTTCGTAACAATTGTTTAAACAGCAATCGTGTTCCAGTTGGAATGGTGTGGATCCGATTTTACACTTTTTTAGAGGCGACTAACTTTATTCTTAAGAATAGTAACACATCTGTGACCGAATTAGAACTAAACAACTAACTTTATTAATAACTAGCTCGTCTGCTCTTACTAAAAAAGCGTCTAAGAAGCATTTAATTCGATATTTCGTGTTATTCATTTGTTTATTGATTACTATACGTATGCACTAAAACTGTCAACTAGATATACAGTTTTATTCACATGTTTTCAGGAAAACTGTAAATGAAAACATTAACATTAACCTGTTTAAATTTGGTAATACGCGGTCATTGGAATACTTTACAATGTGTGGTCAACATACCTTCAATAAAGGTAAAAGCCGACGCGTTAATTTAATTTATCGGATCGGGAGCGCGTTAAAACTTTTATTTTCAAGCAGAAAATATATAGGTCACTTAAAAACAGCTTTGTTCGACATTGGTATGTAACTAAGGTACTTAAAATAATTATTTTGTGATTATTACGTTTACATTATTATTTTACCGTATTATTTGTTAAATAAAATACGGAATTAATAATAAAGATTAAAAAGACCTGATTTAAAATATACACTCTCCTAAAAGAGGAATAATTATAGTTACAAACTTATAGTTTAATTAAAAATTGCGCTATTAAAAAACAAATCACGGCGAAAATAATAAACATATCGTGATAGAACTTATTATCAGATTCACCGCAATGCCTCTTTTGCATGTCTCTTGAGTTGTGACAGGTAAACATCGGGGATATTGTGACAGAAATTTCAAGCGGGTCGAAGTTACGAATGACATTGTAACAAACCTTTAGTAAGAGCCCAGAGCAATCTGACATAACTTATTTTTAATTTAATTTTTTTAAGCTCGTGGTGATTGGAGCTTTAAAGCGTCTGACAAAAGTTTTGGCCCATGGAAAGTGTTTGACACTTATGGATACACTTAAGAATAATATTCTACAAAACATATATAAAAATCATTCATGTGAAAATAACTGAAGTAGGTCTTATTTTTACCTGCCTTTCTTACCTGGTACCTGCCCAGGTGTCACGAGGTGAGCTTCCACAAGCACGCAGGGTATTCAAAAACATGGCTACTGAGGTTTCATCCATGTAAAAATAAGTTTTGTCAGATCGCTCTGGGCTCTTAGACAATTTATACCAATGATGAATCCGAAAAGTGACAATGATTATGTACTTATACATATAGTAGGTATAATAAAATCTATACTAATATTATAAAGAGGAAAGATTTGATTGTTTGTTTGTTTGTTTGCATCGAATAGGCTTCAAAACTACTGAACCGATTTGAAAAATTCTTTCACTGTTGGAAAGCTACACTATCCCCGGGTGACATAGGCTATATCATATATTATAAAAATGAATTGCTGTGCGTTAGTCACGCTAAAACTCAAAAACGGCTGTACCGATTCGGTTGAAATTTTTTATGTGTCTTCAGGTGTATCCAAGAATGGTTTTGATTTACAATTGGACCCGGTAGGTGGCGCTGCTGTCGATATGTCACCATATTATTATTTGTTTATTAATTATAGAGCGATACGAAGTTCGCTGGGGCAGCTAGTATTTTATAAGTAAGTGTCCAATATTTTTAATAACAATATTTTTTTGATAATGCTGTTACATTATTACCACTTAAATTACCTATTGGTAATTTAAAAATCTTGAAAAGCATGGCAATTATTTTTCGCCAAATAAAATTAAATAAATTGTGGCACCGATTCATGACCTATATGTATTAAATGCTCTGCTACATTTAGAAAAACGGATTGGACTAGAAAGAAATCTGAAATAATAATTATAACGAAATAATATATCTATTTGATATCTCGATATTTCGATTTGATACCGACTTATCGTTACATAGTATGTTAACTATTTGGTTTAGTTAGAATCCCTACCACGTTAAATAGGGTTCAAGAGTTACAACTCATATTGTAAAAAGTGAAATTCCATGAGAAATTACTGTTATAACGCACTTGACTACGTAGGTACACCTACGTCAAATATCATATAGAAACCTATCCAAATTACAAAATAAAACTAAAATTTTACGTAAAATTGAATAATTAAACGCAGAGTTTAGTTAAAACACAGGGAGTTTGTTTAATATTGTCCCCAACGTCATTTTATCCTGAACGCCGCCGACGGTAATCTGACAACCATATTTTTATGCCCAAAGTTTTTAATAGGTATATTAAAAGGTTTGTTAATAACAATACAGATATTTTCATGAAAATACTAACTACTTACAAACTTCACTATTCCAAGCATGTACGTTTTAAATCTCTCTTCGCTTAAAAAATACAACCAGAAGAACGATGTGCTTCAATTTTCAAATATTTTTCTGAAAATGTTTTGCGAAAAATGTTGTCTGAATTGCCGAGCTTTATTTGGAAACTTGTTCGTGACTTTTTTTCTCTTGTTACAGGTGTACAGGTCGTTTATAGGCTTAAAAACCATTTGTAACTACAGCAAACGTACAGAACGCCATGCCATGAGAGAATGAATACCTGGTGTGATTTGAACGGGATCCTGTAAAAGCTGTCTATTGATTTAAAATTCTCAAGTCGAGTACTTACTTAGAATCGGAGTAGAAACTTGCATGCACTTTACGTGTGCATATAAAAATTTAAAACCAAGTATCACTCAAATTGGTAATAGAAAACAAGTGAGAACAGTACGGTTTTCAATTTCAAAGCTGTATGAAGTCTGCTTGCGTGCATCAGATTAGCATGGTAGATTATGATAATGGAGAAGGCAAAAGGGTCAAAATATTACTATCAAATACACCTAAAATCCGAGCTTAGGTCATATACATTACATAACTTTTTATTTCACTTCAATACATGCAGTATTTCCGAAGTTATAAAGACGACAAGTTCAAGCCCTTTTTTGAATTTCCGCGCTTACGCTATGACGTCACGATTTAGTTCGGCCGCGAGCACGATACGGCGCAAGTATAGAAAATATGGGTCTATGCAGTTCAAAAATCTATAACTTTCTTATTTCTATAGATACAGACTTGAAATTTTGCATAGATGTAGTAGATAGTATGTGAATTATATATGTTATTTTATTATTGATAACTAAGGTTTGCTCGCGGCTTTACTTGAGTTTAAATTAACATTTCGGTCAAAAATCCCTATCAACTACGCGCGACTACTGAGTGATGACGTCATCGAGTAGTGACCGCCCGCCTGCGTTTTTAAAAAAACCAACGGCCGTAAATACGCACTTTGATCGTTAATATCTCAGCCATTTATTGAGATAATGGATAAAGTAAAAACACAGTTTTTCTTGTAATTTTTTATAGATTTATTTGACATGTAAAAAAAAATTCGTTTGCCTGGTCCATTATCTGTATGTTTGTAACTGTGACATAAATATTTAAAACATGACTTATAACCTGAGCACCTATTGAAGTTGTTCACATCCCAGTCTGTAGAATTCCACTTGAAGATCTTTCCACTTGGCGTTAATATAGTCTTGAACGCTGTAATTAAAAAAATATATTATTTCGCAACTGCTCAACCGGGATTCATTACACAGCCCTCAACTTTATTGCTTTTTAATATGCGTCGTTGTTAATTTATTTATTAAATTTATAGCAAAGGTGAGGCTACTTCATGCATAGAGAGATGTCTAGACATCACGTGAAGAAAATGTACTTGTACGTAATTTGTACAAATAAAACGTGAATGCAGGCGGCATTCTTTGTAGAAATTTGAATAATATTGCAAAAATCAATAACATAATTGTATCGTTGCTTACCATTTTTAAAGATGTTTAGTATATTTTCTAACTAAAACTGTTCAGGGAGTTTAAGGTTTATCTTTAAAAAAATGGAAATTTATTCCGATATTCCCACGGTAATTGGAAATTTCAAGAATTTTGGATGAATGTAACAATATTACTAAACGTAGTGTTTAAGTACTTTGTGCGTAATATAATTTGGCATACATACATTCCTTGCTATGGTAACGTGCACAGAGTATTTTATCACTACGTTTAGAAACGTAATTTATCTACTTATTAGTACGAGCATAAGTATGCAATCATGCTATAAGTTGTAAAAAAATGTTACAGTGTCTATTACTCCAAATTATTGCTACGATAAACGACATATAATCATTTACTGTAGTACCTGTTTCACTGTTGGATGGTAAATATAAACTAATAAGATTTATTTGGGTGTTTAATGGGTCACGTAGGGGTTAAAGTTTCTCGTATCGGGAGGAGTGTGAGCGCGTACGCTTACAAATAACCTACGAAATCAAATAGGGCCATTTGTATCATGAATCCGTGTGTATAAAATACATTTATGTCATCTGCCAATTGTGACTATACACATGAAATTTATTTCCAAAATTACGTCGGATCATTACCGTAACTGTCAAGTGAACGAAATTATTTTTTTTCTTTGCGAAATTAGTTAAAAATGCATATTTTTACATTGCTTTTTACGTTTTATGTTATAAATTACTTTGTTGCAATGTTAAATCATAATGACTAACAGCCATATTAATGCTTTCAATAGGAATATGATACTTCACAAGTAATAATCAACTACGAGAATATTCCCCGACCCGTTAAAAGTTTAGCAATAACTGCACCATTTGTATTCATTTATGCACTTTTCTTCACACTTGTTTCGCATTGCCTAGAAGGAGTTTTCAGTCCTATAGTTTGTTAAATATCTCAAAACTTTTATGTCGGGTATATACCTACTACTGCAGCTACTTCAATCTTTGGACGAGAAGAATTTCTTTCCTGAAGAATGCCTCCAGTTGTGCCATATTATTATAGCCGTTGTAATACGAGGTTACTCCAATACGAGGCAGTACGTCCAATACGAGACTACTCTAATACAAGGTTCATATAAAAACTTAGCTTAGCTTTGCCCCGCGGCTTTGCATGTAAATTTCCAAACATCCTTTCTTAATGCTCATTTGCGTCACTTGAGGAACCCATATACAAAGTTTCATGTGCGAAACGGGGGTAGATTCAAAATTGACGTTCATAAGTGTATAGATACATGAAATAAATAATTTGAGTTGAGTTGATGGAAGGAGCACTTTACACCTCCAAATAGACAATATACTAGACAATACCGTCTCCTCTCCTTATCTTATTGTTGGTGTTAAACTTGCAACTTTGGTATTGTTGCGTAGTCAGTTTTGAAGAAAAAATGTAAGCTCCTTACATTGTTGGGATCGCGAAGGAAAGTCTTTGTATTAAGATAAAGAAGAAGTTATAACAAGTAGGTGTTTCGTTTTCTTAGTAAACTTTAACCAGGAGGGTGATAGTTTCCTTGTTATTTATAAATTTAGTTCTGAGACTTCTATTAATTCTTCTTGTTGTACTTTATAAAGTGAGAGAAAATAAAAGTTGAACTTTTCATAATTATTTCTGTTACATCGGAAAACAGCGTTTTTGTATCTGGCGATATTTTGTTGTTGTTTAAGAAAAGCAGTAGTAAACTGATTGAGGTTTGACTGGCAGTGAATGCCATTGACGACCCGGATGGCGCAATGGTTAACACGCCGGATCGCCGTTCCGAGGGTCCTGGGTTCGATTCCCAGCGAGGCGGAAATTTGAATGATGATTTAAATTTCCGTTCTTGGTGTGTGTGTTCTTGTCTTGTGTGTTGTCCATGGCACCCACGACACAAGGAATCCTAGTGTGGGGCTATGAGTGTGCAGCGTTATTTATTTATTATTTATTAGGTCCGTCCGTCCATAGCTTAAAATTTTTCCATAAGATTAAGATTGTCTATAGAATAATATACATATAGATATAATAAATTAATAAGCAGTCTAATAATATGGTTACACTCGTGTTTATTGATAAAATTCACACGAGTTTCACGTTGTCTCAATCACGTTATACTTAAAGATCGCTAAAATAAAATTGACGAATAAGAAGCTGGAAGGATACATTGTATCAAATTGCAGTTATCACATAAATTCATGATAGTTATGAAGGCGTTTTATTACTTAGAATAATATTAAACAGTATTAACTTATAAGTATTTCGATAAATAATAACTTCGTAAATAAGAGAAGATTAAGAAAAAAAAACACAAGAATATCTTGAACGATGCTGCTATTTGTAAATATTTGTTAAGCTGTGGCCAAAATTCTTAGTGTAAGAACAGAGGGCGTTGCCTGGCGTCGCGCCAGGCTAATCGCCCTCAGATGTGCTCAGCGTTGCACAACTATGTTATTTCCCAATACGGATGATATTACGCAGAATATTTAAGATTTCATCTTGATGACTCCACCAAATCGCGTAGAATTACATGTTTTAAGAAATTTAAAAATATTTATTGTCTGACCATCTACTTACCTCTTATTATTATAATATTATTAAAGTAAATATCGCTTCGTGGTACGGAACCCTATTATACAATAACTAAGTACGTGTGCGTGTCCCAAACGCACTTAGCCAGTTTTCTATAATTGGTGCGTATTTTATCACGTTGTTCTAAAGTTGTAAATTCTTGTTGCCACGGCTTTCGAAGACAAGTACAAAACAATGAGTATTAAAAAACACTTAAACGATAATGCGAACGTTTAAACCCCATTGACTTAATTGCGTAAATTAGCAGAAATTGTTAATCTCTTCTTTTTAAGTAAAACGGATAAAGAAAAAGAAAATGTAAAATTTTATTTTATTTTAACAATATAAAGGTCTGTTCTAATTGACCCTTAAGGTGAAAATTAGGTCGGCAAGTAACGCGGGTTGACGACCGGCAGGTGTTAGAGGCAATTAAATTTGATGAGTTTTGTTTCCATCTTCGGAAGTATGGAAGACACAGAAGATTTACAATTATTTCCTGACCCTCTGCTGGTACATCTGGCCCAGTTTTTACTCCAATAAAGAGTAATAGAGTATTAACTCTTTATTGGAGAAGAGTAATAACTCTTTATTGGAGTAAAAGTTATTACTCTTTATTGGAAAATACATATAGAAGATTAGACTTAATGCAATCCCAATGTTGAGTATGGTTAAAACCATAAAAGGTTAAAACCTTTCATCACGAACGATAGGAGTGCGCTGAAAACATAAAATTCAGATGGTCTGGTCAGTCTGGTCAGGTAGCTCGATTACAAGATAATAGATGGACCATTAGAGTAACTGCCTGGAGTGATCCAACTGGCAAACGTCGTGCGGATAGACCATGCACGTGCTGGGAAGATGACTTTGAAAATTGAAATTGACCGCTAGTGGCATTTCTTGGGCGCTTCCGAACTTTGGAGCGCACGTAAAGCCGTCGTCCCGGTTGTTACCATTTGATAGCAGTCGTTAAGCCACGTCGGACACCTTTGGGCGGCATAAAAATTCCATCACTTGGTTTGGCCACTAAGCCCTCCACCAATCCGCACTGGAGCAGCGTGGTGGAGTATGCTCTAGGCCTCCTCATTTATGAGAAGAGACTCGTCCTTAGTAGTGGGCCATTAATGGGTTGAAGCCAGCCATTTTCTTTCCTTCCTTTTCATCTAAAATTTATTTATTTAATTAATTAATTGTTTCGGGTATTATTTCTAAATATTCTAATAGATTTTTTAATCTTACAATGAAACTGTATGTAAATTATGAAATAGCATGGAATAAAAGGCTTTTCTTTTAAACACGGCTTTGAGTCCAGCTGTTGGATATACCTACCTTAATTGTTGTAGCGTTCTGGAAACTGCTAATTTTATAATTAAGATCCTGTTCTTACTGTAGTTAGCATCTTTTGATCGTTGCAGCTTTCTGCCTTAGCACCTGGTGAATTTGATTATGCTACTTAACAAAAATAGTATACATTAAAAGCTCAATAAAGTGCTTTCTTAATTTAAAATTCAGTATGCAGTAAAGCTTAATTACGTGATTTAAATATCAAAGCATAGAATGAAAGCGATGGTCGAGCATTAGTTCTTAATAGTTTCGCAAAGAGCTAGACATTAGTTTCGATACCTTTAAGTTGCAAAGCTTGCTACAGACAGATGTTTAAACAAAATAACAATCTCCCGACGCGGTTATTGAAATTTCCCCGTTGCCGTCGTCGCGTCGCCTAGAAAATAAAAGTGCAAAATTTATTGTAACTATATTTAAAGTTCTAAATTATCAAAAAAGTTGCTTTGAATAAACAAGCTATTGGAAGTTGACTCTAGAAAAAAATATCAGTCGTTATTTTACTCACTTTCTAGTCGACTAACTTATACAAGTTTAGTATAAATTATTGTTCATTGCTTTGCTCTAGATTGGGGTTGGGTGTACCCATACACTTCTGATTCTGAGTCTTATGAAATGAGATGTAGAACTTTCATCTAGGGCTATTTTTCCAAAGAGACTCGATAGAGGCAAATACTCACAAACTAGACTACCTAAGAATTGTTAAATTGCTACCGACATTTACAAAAAATAAAATTAATATTTCCTCTTTACATCATAAATCAAATGTTAATAATTTCAGTGGGCTGAAGAATGCACTACATTAATATTGCAATCTGAAAGCGTTGCTTTGTACGACTTTTCAATTTATTCCTTTTGCGTTCACGATAGCGGTGGCAATCGTATATTATCTTGGGAATGGGACCACACTGACAAAGTGCAACGAACGTGCACGGCATGAATCTCGTTTAGAATTATGTAGGTAAACTTTATACGTTCAACGTTATGTAAAGGGGCTTGAAAGAACAGCAAGTACTTAGCACGAGATCAATGACCTAGTATTTCGCGTTTCGAAGGTGCATTTCGTGTGCTGTAGTCATTTCGCATTTATTTTACTCTATTTTACTCTACATATTTATTGTTGTATTATTTATGTTTTTCATAGAATGGAAAACGTATTTTTTATTATTTATCACCGCTCACAAACTATCAGAAGGCACATTTCCGCATTGTCCATGGAGATCCATAATATTTTTCTACCTAAGACACCTCCGATGCTGATTGCTACAATAGCCAAGCATTCTTTCTTATAACTAGCTCTCCGTCTGCAACGGAAACACGTTGAAAACATTTCATGTTTGACTCTTGAAGGACGCTGGCCTAGATATATTGACAGTAGGACATATTGACAGTAGGAAGAGTACCTACCGTCAATATTAAACTTAACAGGAACAAAACTGAAACAGAAACTGGATTATACGGAGTTCATAGACCACAAATAGGAGGGATCTGGTGTAGTTCTGGTAGCTTCGGCCTTTGCCCAACTGGGTACACTACGAGCAGAGGAAGTTAGCTTGGTCACAAAGAAACCCTGACAATCCATGATCTACTATAAAAACAAATTTAATACACAAACTTCTTCTTCGCTGTCAGTTTCATAGCAATAAGCAAGAGCATTTGAACTCATTTAATAAAGGAGATGTGAAGGTATGTACGTGACTTTTCAAAATAAACTTCGTCGCAAAATGTTCCCAAGTTCCAAAAACGAGTATTTTACAAAAATCTCTTATATTCCGTTATTCAGTGTGTAAATACCGAAAATTCTGAGTCGAAAATGTAGAAAGTGGTCACGGAATTTTTATCGGCGAGTAGTGGAACCGCGAATGAGAAGTTATGGCTACATACGTTCCGAACAGTGCCTGGCACTGTATAAGGCGGTCGAGAGCACACATGTGCTTGTTACAAATAATAAATTTAATTTGCAGCATTTTCAGGGATTTGCCAGTAAATAGGTAAGCTTTTCAATATTTCTTAAACGTTCACAAATTCTCATTGGATAGGATTCCTTGTTGCAGGTGACGTGAATGTCCTACATGTTCCTTGGATGTTTTGTCACATTTATGTCTTCCCCGACCGGGAATCGAATCCGAATACTTGGACTTGTTTATTTATAATATTTGATTCCTTATAGGATAATAATAAGAACCAGATTTCAACAATTGATTTTTTGACTGTCATTAAAAATCTTAAATACTTAAATGATAATTAAGCTACGTGAATAAAACATACCTAAGCAAACGAGGAATAGTTTAATAGGAAAATATGACACAATAACACACAGATTGTTTATATTATCCATTTATAACCAATGTGCATTGTAAAGCAATCGCTTTAACTCTATCTATTATTGAAGAAAATGCTACTCAGGTAAAACATTTTTCATTCTTGGGGACGGAAATCTAGTTGTCGACGGCAAATTTTCATTCGTTAGGCTAGTTACTTTTAGTTGGAGAATTTTGACGAGAGAATGCCAAATTCAAATAAATTCTGAATAGTTGATGACGATTTTGAATAGAGGTTTCAAAACTAGGGCACCAAATGTTGCAGCTACGGTTTAGTTTGAGCTCCTCTGTGACGAATTTCCTCTTACATATCAAATAGCCATCGCTAATCCCAGTTTAAACTTAAGTGCTCTCACGTGTAGCGGGAATGCAAGTTTCCTAATTTACTGCACATTTACCAGCTAGATTGATTTAATTCTAAATCGCCTTAAGGTATTTGTTTTTTAATTAGTTTAAATAAAGTTATTTATAAAATTGTTTTAGTGATCATCGTGATTACGTACTAGCTTAACTATTCGACACATTTGCCCGTACTGAAAATCAACTACACGTTTATTAGCTATTCTAAATAAACTAAATTAAATTGTGTCATACAATAGCAATCGATCGTAGTACCTACCCTTAGTACTATTCGATATTTTTCTATACCCTCAAAAAGAATAAAGACTAAAAAATATTTACATGTACAATGATTGCATTTATATTTGAAAAATATCGACTCTAATATATCGTTTACCAAACAAAAACAAAAAAAGACAACGCTGTCACTGTACCGGGGTTGTTTCACATCACTTTTGAGACAAATAAGAACATGAAATTACAAAAATGTTATAAAGTGCATTATAACTCTGGAAAAACAAAATAAATAATGAATCTGCGATTACCAAATTCATTTTACAGATTCAAAATAAATAAACCTATATACTTAATTATTTAATTTTGATGTCCGATTTTAATAATGTTCTGGTAACCCGACTCGCCTCGCTTCGGGTAACCTATACTTATAAGTTCACGCATCTAAAATATTGCTACACATTTAATTCAGGCATAATATAAATTTTACTTGTATTCTTATTTCAAAAGTACAATTTACTTATCGTCTTATAAAGGAAACATTTTGGTGCTGTTTACAAAAACTTCTGCTACAAAATCCTGACAAAAGTTTCTGTGTTTTGTGTTGGCCTGGTTGCATTGGAAGCGGACAAAGGGTACAGGATTTAGTTCTACATGTGAGCGTACCCGCTTTCACACTGCGTCGGCCGCTAGCAGTCTGCCTTTAAAACAACTGCACCGACGAATGTATGCCGCGTTGGCAGGTGCTTTTAAAACTGCTGAACACTCAAACAATAGCGCTAAAGTACCTTCGAACATGCTTCTTAATACTTCATAAGTAATAAATAGATCCTTTACTTTGGAGGTAAGGTCTTTCTTATGGTCCACTTATTGATTTGGATTGAAATATTCTTAAGATTATTAAGATAAGCTTTAATATTATTTATCAGTTTCAAGAGTGATTTATTTAAAAGTAGTGGACCCGCCCTCTCTTCGCTTCGGGAAACATCTCCTTTAGTACGCACATTCGGAAATTTTTAGGCTTAGGTAATTCTGTAAACTGAACTAACATATTTATTTCTCAACCGATTGAAATAAAACACACACTAAATATTAAGCGAAGCTTTAAACCGTACCCAAATCGGATAAGCCGTTTCGGAGATTACCGCGTATAAATTAACAGGCAAACAGACAAAAATTCTAAAATTCATTATTTTGGGTTCTATTGCGTTAAGAAAGACCCCCAATAAAGTTTTTCTCATAGGTATATCTTCTATGTACAGACAATAACAAATCACAAACGACCACGACCTGAGAACAAACATTTATATGTCACATAAATATCTGCCCCACCCGGCAATCGAACCCGGAATCCCTCGCTTCGCAGACAGGCTCACTACGATCTAGGCTACGGGATCGTCAATCTATCTTCAGCGATCATATTTGAAGGACGAGTGTGCAAATCACCAATATTGCTTTTCCCACGTTTAAACTCATTAGACCAGTTATAATCAGTGACATGAGCTAGGCCTTCATTATAAAGTGCCAGTCGAAATCTCTCATAACATTATTGTGTGTGTGTGACATAAATAAATATAAATTTCCGCCAATTCGTAGAAACAAAAAATGATGATCTAAGAATTCAAATTAATTCAAATTAAGTACGTCTACAGTATCCCAAAAAGTTCTGTATTTAAAGTATATAAATGAATTTTTCATAAACTATTTTTCTTACTGGCCAATTTGATAACTTTCGGTGGGGCCCTTAAATAAAAACTGTGTGATTTAAAATTTTATCAGTTACTTTTATAGAAACATCTATCCATCATCATCATCATCACAACCCATAACTGTCCCACTGCTGGGCACGGGTCTCCTCTCACAGTGTGAGGGGTATAGGCCATAGTCCACCACGCTGGCCAAGTGCGGATTGGTGGACTTCACACACCTTTGAGAACATTATGGAGAACTCTCCGGTGTGCAGGTTTCCTCACGATGTTTTCCTTCACCGAAGCAAGTGATAATTAAATATTAATACGCACATAATTTATACATGAAATATCATATATGAAACATCTATACATCTATAGAAATATTTGATCGACGGCATTGACGCTCATAACAAAGTAATTTAAAAATTCAAAGGCAGATATTTCACCGTGAAACTTTTAAATCTGGAATCATTAAATTCCAAGGTGCCGTAGAAAGTTAGATGGCTTGTATTGAATAAAATTGATTACGCAATTTTCCTTTCTTTCCCTTCACGTCTAAAAGATTTTAAGATAAGACCCGTCACGCCATTCCGAAGCCCGCTGAAGTTTTTCATTAAATTTATTCTTATTAATAAATATTGAACACAATAACAATATGAAGAAATGAGAAAATAATTGAGTTCGAATGCACTCAAGTATTGACTAAAAAAACAAAAAGTATAATAAGTACAATGAAAAAAAAATTTTTAAAAATAGGTAAAGTATTAAAATATTTTAAACGTTTGTGTAGATTAAATTTTAAAAACCTTTCGACCAACCTCTGTGATATGCAACGTACTCCGGGGCTACTTAGTTGACTACTTTAATCGCCTAAATCTTAAATATAATATAAACAGGATTCTTCAATATATTGCGAACATCACAATTTTAAACAGACTGGCCAACAACACATAGATTTTGTGAAAGTCCGTCCTTACCAAATAAAACCGCTATTAACATTGACTGAGTCTCACCAGTATATTATTCCATATAATAAAAGAAGGCAGATGTTGACGTAGTAAACATTTTAAGCGGCTTTTCATGTGGAATTTTATCATAAAAAGCCATACAGTACTGATAATAGGTATATAGGTAATGTAATGCTTTGTCGTATTCCATATCAGACGCTTTAGATAGGATTAGCCGTCAGTTATATTGGAATTAAATTGAAAGCCTACTCTCTTGCATTAATTGGAATTTATACGCATCACTAGCTTTCGATTTTAGCTTTAGCTTTCGACTACAGGTAACTGTATTCGGAGATTAATACACCTGAAACATAAATCGTATGCAACTGCTGCTGCAACTGCAATGTGAGTCTTGCATTTTTTACATTTCATGTTATACCAGTAATCCCGCCCTTACTTCGCTTCTCAAACTCTTAGTACCCACACTCGAAAATTGTTAGACTATTGGTAAACGTGATTCTTCAAACTGACATACTTATCACAAACCATTAGTGAATATCGCACTCAAATTGCTTAAGCCGTATCTGAGATTAGCGCATACAGAAACACAGACAAAAATATTAACAATCATTTTGGTTGTTATTGCGTTAATAAAGACCCCAGTAATACTTTTTCTCATTTAATTATGTATCTTCCATGTACAGACAGCAATTAAATTACATTTTATTATATGTATTAACTACATGTATCGTTCTTGGAAGCGTTGTGACACTATTCATAACACTACACATATATTATAATTATGTTGCGTATCGATCTGATCGCAGACGAAAGCGACTTTTTCTAATAATCAGCAGTTGATATCTGCCTTTTGCAGCTAAAATAATTTAGTCAAAACTATACTAGTACCAACGATAAAAAAATCGAATACATTTATAAAATATGAAGATATGTTTAACAAGAATGTGCGGGAAAATTGTGAAACAGAATAGCAATAGATACAGAAAAATGGACCCGATTTAAGGCTTTTACGTTAAGCGGTCCTTGTTCATGAAATATTAAGCAAAAGATTTGTTTGTTTAGGATTCCAGCCATCTAATGAAATAACCAAGTTCTGAGATTCGGTAATTATTAAGAAATAGAACTAAAGAACAACTTCTTTCACCGAATCAAGTAAATACCACTTTAAATGTATACTTTAAAATGTGATCTAAATCCTAGAAACATGCAGTGTTCGCGTTTAATTTATTCATGTAGTATTTCAAACTTGCTACACTGCTTACACTGCATGTTACGTATCTATCTAAATAAAATTGGAGTGTTTGTTTGTAATATTAAAAAAACGCTCTTTTAAAAACGACATCAGAACGTTAATTTATTTATTTATTTATTTATTTCACTCTTTATTGAAAATCCTAATGCTAGGAATTACAATTTCTTGGGATGACTGGCATTCTCTACCAGTCAACCCTCAGTCAATCAACGGTTGAGGCTTTGATTATCAAAGGGTTGAGGTTATACCCAAAAAGCTGTCAAAAAGCTACATTTAGATTAGCCGGAGGCAAGTTTAACTGCTTAAAAGAACTCAAGTGTATATTTGACTATGTAGCTCATAAAAATCTCCTCACACAATTAATTTAAAATTCATATTTACTTCCTTACCTTTCATATAATAATAACTAACGGTAAAATATGAACACAATCTCAACAATATTGCCTGTCACTACAATGAAGGCTGCTAAAGCTTTCTTTTTCCTAGTTGCGAAACTCCCAAAGAGATATTCGGCTAACAGAGACAGGTGTGGGACGAGTAACAATGTAATTACACGAACAAAGCGCGCTCAGTTACATCCCTCTGCAAACACACCGATATAACAGACAATAGAGGTTGGGAAAAATGGGGATATTGAGGGTAACAACGCATTTTTTATGTTCATCATAGTACGTATCTTTCTGATTGGAATGACCGTGTTTTATTAGATAAACCCGTAAGTTATCCCAGTCATCGTTATAATTACTAGTTAACCCAAATATAGGTTTGACGAATATGTAAATTTTCAAAGAAACTTACCAAACGAGGCTAGTTAATGACCGCGCTGCGAGCTGGGCTGTCGTTTACATTGAGTCGGCGTCCTGTGCATGATTACTGATGGGCAGGGTACTCTGGCGTAGACAGAGAGGAGTATAGAAATATGGATTGCACCTATTGCACTCATACAAGAAACGGAACAACTTACGCCAATGACAAACAAAAAAACGATATAGAATGATACGGTGTTTCGTTGCACTTTTCTTGTGCCAGATACAATTGTACTTTTTAGTGTTGTCTCACGTTGGCCACGCTTACCAGGTGTCTATATAATATATCCTTTTCTGTCTACGCATTCTGCGTTGTGCACGTGTAACTGCTCACTGCTGCTACCACGTAAATATCTCGATCGTGTTTACAGCTCAGGAGCCCAATTCTCATTTGTTAGAGATGCATCTCTAACAGAGATATCTCTGAAAAACATGGCGGATCTCTAATGAAACCTAATTTCCTTATTCTCGGGATGTCACATTAGAGATATCTCTGAGCCTTTTCTTTCGACATGCAACGAATGGTCCGCAGCGTTCGAGATCGAAATGTCTTGCATTTTGACCAATTGTGATTGGTCAAAATTTGCCTTGTACTGTACAGCGCAAATTTTGACCAATCACTGTACACGTTGTACAGTTGTCGTTCGAGATTGAAATGTGAAATGTTGATGTTCACAAAATCACAATTTTATTGACAGTTCGTTTTCGTCTTTAAGACTTTGATTTATAATGAAAGGTTTTCGTATTGGTTCTCTCAGTGATAAATTGATAATGGATACATTTTTTCTCCTATTAAATTAGAAAACTTGTTTATAAAACGTATGTTCATGTCCTTGGCCCACAGGTGTTTGTCAAATTGCGATGTAGTGGGTACTGCAGCGGACACAGCCGCAGCCGCTGTTATGGGCTTAAAACAACTAGAACAAACTCAAAAATCTATGCAAACAGCAAAGCAAACATGTATATAAGTCAAAATGAATATTATTTAAATTATAAACATCAAATTCATCAATATCAAATTAATAAACAAACATTCGCTTGACAAGTTGACATTGACTTGACAGAATGCAGAGATGCCTAAATGCGGCAGATGCCACAGATAGCTAAACATACTACTGCCATGAATGTTTCGTTATACGGTATGCGACGCTTAGTCTTTTTGTTATAATGGTTTTTAACTGCAATATCAAAGTAAATAAATTATAACTATTCAAAGATAGTTTAGAATGAATAATATAGTGATTGTTTTATACTTTTATATGATTTGAGTACTGTAAAACCTTTTTTTACGTGTAGTCGTGTTTTGTTGACTTGGCGTCGCTGTAGTCTAAAAAACGAAACGTAAATTTCATATGTCTAATGGTAATGTCGAAAGATAAAATCTCTATTGTGGTCCAGAATGACGTTTTTGGATACAATAGAGATTTTGCCAACATGTCTCGTAGAGATTGACACAGTAGAGATATGGCAAACTTAGAGATTATCTCTACAAAATGAGAATCGGGGTCCAGTTCGCGTGATTGTTAACTTATTTTGATTTTTTTTAATAAATATCAATTTTTGATTAAAAATTGACTCTTTCCCTCCCCCTTTTGTTAACAACCCTTTTTTATGTTAACAGCCAACATACTAGCACACGAGCCACCTGGTGATAAGTGGTCACACACACCGTCGCCCAAGGATATCACCGATGCTTTGCCGGCCGAGAAAGAAGGAAGAAGAAACAATGAAAAGAGAGTAAATCTAAAAAAGTCTATATACTTATACAATTTTTGCACTACGATATGGGAGATTATACCATAGTAATCTGACTTAAAATTTTCTTCTTTCGAGTTTGCTCATGGTAGACCATCGCAAGTGATAAAGTAACGTAGTTTGACTTTCGAAGTGTTTGTAAAAACGTGTAAGGAAAAAACTTCAAATTCCTAAGTCTTGTCTAAGCATTAAATAGGTACTTGCTTAACAATTTGATGCCGCAATTAGCTAAGACATATTTTAATTAATATGCTAATTACTGTCATTGAAAGGAATTAATTGAATGGAACTTTTAAGAAGAAATTTCTATTTCATGTTAAAAATAAGGTAAGTAAGATTTAAAAGTAAAGTCTTGATGTGTTATTGGAGGTAGTTTGCGGTTGACTTCCGCTGTCTAAGCTACCGTCTTTATCAACAAAATTAATTATTAACAGAAGGCGAATACTTACATTAATTGAAAATGATTAACGTTTTAATAAAATTTAATTATCACTTGCTTCGGTGAAGGAAAACATCGTGAGGAAACCTGCACACCCGAGAGTTCTCCATAATGTTCACAAAGGTGTGTGAAGTCCACCTATCCGCAATTGGCCAGCGTGGTGGACTATGGCCTGTACCCCTCACATTATGAGAGGAGACCCGTGCCCAGCAGTGGGACAGTTATGGGTTGTGATGATGATGATGAACGTTTGAATTGAAGATATGGAAGTAATTGTCTCGTATTAGAACATTATTGGGTGTCGTGTCGGCATTGTTTCTTGGACTCGCGCGCCCCAAGTCTTTTCAACTTTTTAAATTAGAACGGTCCGTTATGGCAACATCAAATAGCTCATAATATTTTAGGGTCAGCTATAAAGAATTGTAATATCTTTTGTTACAATTACGAGTACAAAAAACAGATAATCTAAAATAACGATTTTGTCTGGACATTTTTTAGTACGAAATGAAGTAATAATTTGGTAAATGTGATGCGGATGATTGAAGGTGATGCGGATCCAACTCGCTCTTGACCGTTTTTCAGATTTTAACTATGAGCTATCTGACAGATTTTTTTAAATATTTTTAAAGAAAATTCTGGTAACGCGACATATTTTGCTAAAAATTTGTACACATTTTATAAAAATATTTACATACGAGTACTATTCTAATAAATCATAAAGTGACGGCAGTGTATCATGTATGGATATGACAGTTTTAAGAAAGCACTCGCACTGGAACATGCAAAACAGTAATAGAGGTTGAACTAATCCATCTATTATACTCGTAATATATCTTTACAATGCAAAATAAAATATAAAAATAGATAAAAAAGAGAGTAAAAAGAGACAGGTATCATGGTACACCTGGTTGGAAATAAGTTATTTTTGCTATATAATATTATTATTATGTATTGAATTAAATAACTGATACAGCGCCATACATACGAGTAAAATAGCAACGCTTAAGATTATTAAATTAAAAATAAAGTGTATGTGTACCATCAACTATAAAAATTCATTTACATTATTCATTCAACCATCATTATTTCAAACCATATCATTTGAAGTAGTAATTCTATGCCCGTCACTGTATACAAAGTAGGGATTGGAAAAACGCTTTATTACTGTTTTCATGAAATTATATTTGTGCTATCTCCATACCTGAAACATATACAATGATTAATAAAATATGGATAAGTTATCTTCGATATTTCCAGTCATTTTTATTGATCACCATGACCCGAAAATTGACACGATTTATCTGACACATAAATATCTGCTCCGGCCGGGAATCGAACCCGGGACCCCTCGCTTCGTAGAGTCACTACCAACCAGGCTACGGTGCCGTATTTATTTACTATTTCTGTGTAGTAAAATACTATTTGTTTAAGTATATTTTATCTGTTAACCCAGTTCTAGTACAAGGTTGCTTGTAGTAGTATGACAGCGTTTGTTGTAAAGTGAAGGCTGCTCGTAATGTGAACAATTATAACAAGTAGGTAATATTTTTTTTGGCGAGTCTTGCATACTACAAGTAGGTTTGAGAGTCATGTTACGTAGAAGATTTTCATTATGGGTCGCGAATGAATATAAGAGGAAAGGTAATTAATTTATTAATGAATTTTGTAGGTACTAGAAACCTTTAAATCTTCTACAGTGGAACCGGAATGCGGGATTCCGCTTCATTACATCATACAGGAATTGTTTAATCAATATATTTATATAAGACTAGCGACCCGCCTTCGCTTCGCTTCGGGAAACTTATTCCTTCGGTTTACAAAGATTTAGTTAATTATATATTTTGGATAATTCACACTATATCTTTATAAATTATAGCCTATATGTTATTCTGATGTATAAGCTATATTATTGTAAAGTTTCAGCAAAATCCATTCGGTAGTTTTTGGGTGAAAGAGTAACAAACATTCATACATCAATACAAACTTTCGCATTTATAATGTTAATAGGATATATGTACATAAATATAAAACTCTTGCGTTACTGAATGACTGTCAGACAACGCTGAGCCGAAACTACTGCACGCAACAAGCTGATATTTGGCATGTATGTTCTTTGGGAATTTGAGGCGAGCAGTAACAGAGGATTTTCGAAAATTCCCCCTCTAAGGGGATAGCAAAGGGGATAAAGTGAAACTTGTTATTTCATCAATGGATTCACTTGAAACTTTGGATATAGGTTCCTCAAGTGACGCAAGCGAGCACGAAATAGGCAGGTGAAGCTGCGGGGGAAGATAGTAAAATATAAATAAGATTCACTAATTCTCGCATACACTCGAACCTTTTCATTCTTGCCTTGAAGAAATAATAATACTTATTTTATAGGTACTTTTATTTTTATAGCTTCATGTCGCGTCGAAGCGCAACGTATAATACTTATTTTATTTTCATTTTTCAGTTCCATTTTGATCGCGGCCACTATGAGTGACTTACAGTATCTACACTCGGAATGGCTGAAGCCATTCGTAGCAGTTCTGAGCTACTTGAGGTTCACGGGAATAGATATTTTCGATGGGCATTGGTTGCGGCATTACCTCAAAATAAAATATTTTTATTTTTTTCTTCACCTAATAGTCACGATTCAAATTTGTCGATTTCTCGGAGAAGCTATCAGTGATGGAGTTAATTTGATAGATGTGGCTACTGACATATCCTATTTACTTATTTCCCTTGAAAGTAAAGTAAATTATTAATATTCATTTATATTTACACACAATTTCCGTAACGAGAGAGGATCACAGCGGCGACAGATAAGTGGTTTTTGGGGACATGTGTTCGAAACTTGAACAGTATCAGGCTTTCATGACGAAGTTATGTTCATATTAGAAATTAATTTATCACTTGCTTCAGTAAAAATATCGTAAGAAAACCTACGTATCTAGAGTTCTCCATTATTGCTATAAAGGTTTGTGATATGTTAGCACTTGACTAGCGTGTCGGACGATACCATAAAAGCTATAACACCATCACTTCGAATTATACAATGTTTTTAATTATGTATAAGATATATTTAACAGTAAACGATTTATGCTAATGATGTTGTCGAACGGTCAGTTTATAGTAACAAATATAGATGACGAGGAAATCGTAAAATGAACAATACTAAGAAAACATTTTTATTTGCAGGCTGCCTGCTCTACCTTCACTTCTTTTACAGCCTGAAGAAAATTAAAACTTTCGTATCGAAACTTGGCGAGGAATGGTGTGACGATGAGAGCTTATCTCCAGATCTTATTGCCTTGGGGCGAAAGGAACTTAAATCATTAACTCGATTTAATTATTGTAAGTTGGGAGTATTTCAACAATCGCTACTCATATAATTTAATATTTAAGTCACTCTAGTGCACGCATGATTTATACATTTTATTTTATTTTTAAACCAGTAATAATTCAATGTATCCTATTTAAAAAGGGGATTTTAGTTAGTCCAAATTATATTAAAAATCATGAAGCAATGTTGATAGATAGGTACCTCTTTCCGATTTATTGAAGTAAGTTACGTTAAGCACGGTCAGTTGTTGCGTTGTTGAAAGGGTGACCGCTTTCGACAAAGTCTACATATTTAGCATGCGCATAAAATTGCGTTAAGTCATTCTGTTTATTATACATACATAAATATGTAGTTCGAAGCATTCCTTATGCCGTGTCAGAGAAGTACGTATGGCGTAAACTAATCTCTCCGCCAATCCTCAGTGACAGAGTATGCTCTAAGGAGGGCTTCTCAAGTTTAAGTAGAGTTTCAGACATAAAGGCCTTAACTAGATATAAATAATAGTTCTAATTCATAAAAAAATGTCCAACATTGTGATAAGCTTCTCTTATTAAAATATATCACCTCATATCAACATACCTATCTATAAATGTACAAATTATATAAATTCCGTAAAGCCCGACTGGCTAGTTCCCTCTACTTGAGTCTTCCGCCAAACAACTTGCCATCAGGTAGCCGACTGCATCTTTGCCGACTATATACCTACATACATAAAAAAAAATATTTGTGAATGAAAACGAGACAGAACATATTAAATTTAGACGACGAAAGGTTTTAAATACGGTTGAATTTTTAAGGAATGAAGCCGAGTAATGATATATGTGTAATCATTATTTAATTTCAGTGTACCTTGCTGGTATAACTTTGTTCGACTTTACGTACATGCTCATACCCGCCACCATTATAGTCGTTAGAAAAATTGTTTACAAAGAAGATATCGCTCACGTACTGCCATTTCGATTGAAAGTTCCTTTCAATTACGAAGACGATTTTCTGCTATATATATCGGTTTATGGATTTCTCTTCGTGATGAGTAAGTGTATTCTATAAATGATTACTATTTACAGTAATATAATAAATAACGCTACACACTCATAACCCCACACTAGGATTCCCTGTGTCGTGGGTGCCATGGACAACACACAAAACAACAACACACACACCCAGGAGCCCAATTCTCGTTTTTTAGAGATAATCTCTAAGTTTGTCATATCTCTACTGTGTCAATCTCTACGAGACATGTTGGCAAAATCTCTATTGTATCCAAAAACGCAATTCTGGGCCACAATAGAGATTTTATCTTTCGACATTACCATTAGACATATGAAATATACGTTCCGTTTTCTAGACTACAGCGACGCCAAGTCAACAAAACACGACTACACGTAAAAAAAGGTTTTACAGTACTCAAATCATATAAAAGTATAAAACAATCACCATATTATTCATTCTAAACTATCTGTGAATAGTTATAACTTATTAACTGTGATATTGCAGTTAAAAACCATTGTAACATATTTTAACAAAAAGACTAGCCATCGCATACCGTGTAAAGAAACATTCATGGTAGTCATCTTTGTGAACATCAACATTTCACATTTCAATCTCGAACGACAACTGTACAACTTGTACAGTGATTGGTCAAAATTTGCGTTGTACAGTACAACGCAAATATTGACCAATCACAATTGGTCAAAATGCAAGACATTTCAATCTCGAACGCTGCGGACCACACGTTGCATGTCGAAAGAAAAGGCTCAGAGATATCTCTAATGTGACATCCCGAGAATAAGGAAATTGGGATTCATTAGAGATCCGCCATGTTTTTCAGAGATATCTCTGTTAGAGATGCATCTCTACGAATTGAGAATCAGTGTCCAGACCGAGAACAGAAATTTAAACTCATCATTCAAATTTCCGCCTCGCTGGGAATCGACCCAGGACCCTCGGATCAAATAAGTATTAATTAATAAGTATTAATATAAATATTATATTAATATAAATATTATATTAATACTTATTAGTATTAATATTATTATTATTAGTATTAATATAACTGCTATTATAAATTATAATTCAAAAACACTGTTATGCATTAATAAGTAATTTATATTTCTAATTATAAAGAACATATTGCAACTTCAGAAGACTGAAATAAGACGACTGTCTCAAGCTTCGCTGACAAAGTTTCTCAACACAATTAGAACGGTAAATCGAGCGATGGAACTGAAGCGAAACACAACAATTCTACCACAAATTTTAACTGCATTGCACATTTCACTCATTGATTAGTTTTGCATACGTTTGCATAATTTGAACGAGAGAGATGAATAGGTTATTAAATTTATTTAAGAAACAGAGTTACAAGTTTATAAATAATAATACTAGAAACTTAAACTAAGTGACTGTTAAAGACAAGTTTTTGTAACGACGTCTACAAATACGAGTCGCACGCGAAGCAAATTAGTTAAGCAAGTAAACAGTAATTCAGTGCAGCACAAAAGTTACCGTAAACGCTCGTTTGAAACCTGAACTTATACAGAGCTCATTAATAGCTTGAAATTGTTATATTTGCGTTCATACAAATTCTATGTACATGCCTGCCTGCCTTCATTCATTCATTCTCAAACATCAACACCTTCTAGATTTTAGTTGATACTGAATATCCAATGAAGAATGAAATCAGTCCAAGCTAAATTGCAAAGTTTCAATATTATATCACATACTAATGGGAAATCTTAAATTGGCATTAAGCATTATTTTTCCCTTCACAATTTTTTTTAACAGCAGATTCCTTGCTTTTATCTTAGCCGGAAGCCTGTCGGTGATAACTTTGGTATGATCATGGATATTCACGGACGGTGGAGACTGCTTACCACTGTATAGAAGAGTTTAGTAATTCGTCGACAAATAAATTAAAAAAAAATAACCTAAGTATATGGAAATCATAATGTTAGGGGAAAGCTCTAGTGGTCTCTGCCGCCCAGGAACATCCATTAAACCGTCGTAAGGTGAGTTGTTGAACTTTGAAACTTTGAACACTGCTATGCGGATTCATAGATCTGTTTTAACTTAATATAACCTAATAGACCTTATTTAAATATGCGCGCGTTATTTTTCTTAAGATCAATCGAAAAAAGAAAATATCGTGTTCGAAGTTCCCCTAAATTTCGAAGTTACCCGGGTTCATTGCATTTCATAAAATTATTATTTTATCTTTATAGTTATACGGGCTCGTGAAACGCAATTTGTTGACGCGATTAAATAATATTTCAGCTGTAAATCTAAGTTATCTTATAAATGGAGGAATGCTTCTACTCACTTCATGTATTAGTCAACTAAGAGTTCTATTCGATTTACTACAACATGAGTTTAAAGATATCTTCAACTCCAAAGAGGATTTCAATATGGAAGATAAGATTAAGCGAGCCATTCGGAAGCATTCAAGATTGCTGAAGTAAGTCGTTTTATGTATTATATGTTTGAACGGCAAATTGTAGTCTTTTAAACCATCAAAGTGGATATGAGTTTTCTGCTCATTTCAGTTATCGCTAAGTTGTTTTTCTTAATAGGCCATTTGAGCAACTTATGAATTATTAATTAAAGGAAGTGTTAATACGATTTTTGGATTATAAGAAAACGCTAAAATATCGAACATGTTGACTCTAAACGAAAGGTAAAAAAACTGAATAAATATTTACTCACGCGCATGACAAGTGATCCGTCTTGCATTTTTAGTTTTGATGTAGGTAGTTATAAATCACAAGTAACAAACCCACATAAAAATTCTAGTTGTATTTTTAATTATTATATTTTTTCATAAATATTTAGTAAAAAATACAATGTGTAATGAATGAATATCGAATGAATCAAGTTTCATAGGAGGAAAATTAAATGCTAAATGAATCTAAAACTCAGGCAGAGAGTTCGAACGAAATAGCATTTTCCTTTTTCTCTATTTACTGAATATCGGAAGAACAGGACGTGAGTAAAAATAAACTAATCGACTTACCAATAATTGGAAGCGGTTGAAAATAATAGGATCAGGCTTAGAGGAGTTTTTTGAGGAAACTTATAGTGGAATATCGTCGACTAACGACAACAAACTCGGATGTTGGATCAGGAAAATTACATGCATCCAGGAATATTACTGGTATCCTACAGAAATTTAAATACCTAAATATAGTTTTCCGTGTGAACAATGTGCGAGCTATTTGAATTATATACTCTCAGTAATTAAACATAAAAGATGCTCAGTTCAAGTAACAGTTAACTTTTCTCAATATCTTTAATTTAGCATCCTAAAATTAAAATAAATCAACTCTTAAATAATAGCTGACACACTTATACATTGACTTATTGCACTTATAGGATAGAACTAGGATTCAGTATGTCGCGGGTGACGTGGTAGAAAACACTACAAGTAAACAAATATCTGACACATAAATATCTACAACTAGGCTACGGAGTCGTTAAATATTTGGGTCTCTCACTTGCCTCTCGTAATTAGTATCAAGTAAATCATGACAAACAGTAGATAAGGAGAGAATGTGGGAGCTGTCTTCATTTTCATTATACATTACGTATGTATGTAATGAAGCTAACTTTATGCTTAGTTTGAAATATAAAAATATCAGTGTACGAAATGTATTTAATGTATCTATCTTCTTTAAGGCTAATCCGTGAGCTAAGCGACGCCTTCGGAGCCATTTTTGCACTCCATCTCTTTTTGCTCTCATCTGTCATCTGTTTCTTCGGCATTACTGCTATGGTACGTCAAAATACTTTGGAAGATCTTTGACTATATTATGTACTAGGCAAATTCGTCACAATTTATGAAAACCTTTTTTTGTCATTAGCTAATTGAATTCTGTCGGACTACCGGTAGGTGATCACTGCCACCCTTGGACATTCGTAACACCAAGGTTTGCCACTCGTCTGACGTCTGTTACTGACAAGCGGGCAATCCGGTTATTATAAAGTAACCATGGCCATTAAATATTTGTATCCAATCAAAAACCATAATAATGTCCTTTGGGGAATTTGGGATTAATGACATTTATCTAAACACTTAACCAGCGTGGTAGAGTTTACGTACTCAAATTACTGATTACTAGAAGGCTATTAGTATTATGTACAGACCGTAGGAAACCCAAAGCTTTAAGTAACGAAAAATTTGCAATACCGTATTGGTGATAGTCAGGTTTGAATACGGATCACGGTTCATTACAACTAGTTTCAGTAATGAACTAGAAATATTAATATTAGCATTACCAACAGCGGTATTGATATTACTCGTATGTTAGTTGGTTTTGGATTTCGCGTTTACTTAACAACATAGATTAGTTTTATATCCAGTAATTAAAGTTTCATGTACCTACTTACTATTTTTTTCCAAGCTAATAATATCAAAATATTTTTATGTACATTCTTGGCCCAGTTATACAGAATTTTATAACAGATAACAATTTTATTATTTCAGATCAATGGAAGTTTAGAGGATCTAAAGAATTTGATGGCCTCAATTATTTCTACCGCTACGATCTACTACTGCTGCTCCCAAGGACAACTTCTTACGGATTCTGTAAGTACCTACAAAGAATGACACGCCTATTGCTCTGGACAAAATGGTTCATCGTAATAGTAGATATTATTATTATGAACCTGTCTTAGTTCTTACAGATAAATTTATTCTAGTCGTGGGTGTTAGAGATATCTTAGTAGTGTTGTCAATACCGCCCACGATACAGGATATCTTAGTGCGGGGGATGAGTGTTTATTTATTTAATAATGTTGGAGATAATAAATACAGTGTGCATTACGAACATGTATAAGATCATGCAACTTAAAAATAATTTTATTTCGTCATAAATACTTTAATAACCACGTCACGCTAGATAAAAATATTTACAAGATAACTCAACGTATTAAATTTGTTTCAGGCTATTGACGTGGGAACGGCGACATACGACAGCGAGTGGTATTCTTTATCCCGCGAACACAAGAAGATTGTGTTGATCATAATATTACGGTACGTTTATAATGAAACTCGGGAACATTGTATACTCTGTACATAGAACACAGAGACAGTATTATGTTTGAGCAATTTCAGCGTTTTCGGTACTTGATAACTGTGTCAAGGAATCGAGCGCTTCTGCGTTAATTGTAGTGGATTGTTATATCGATAGTATAATTATTGGCACATATTTATGAAATTCTGCTTTCTAGGGTTCAACCGTTGAACAGAGAATATTTACAGGATAACTCACGTTAGTTTGACATTCAACAACATAACCTTTTTTGAAATCGTGTAAAATATTCAAGAGTAGGTACCTACCTACCTACCAACTGTCAAATCACATAATTTGGGGCGACTTCAGCCAAAATCTGATAACCTACATAGATTCAGTCACATAAATGTCGGCTGCAAATCGAACCCAACTAATTTGTCGTCAACAGATTATATCAGGAGACAGACGATCGCTACTGCAAAAAATTCAGACAACCATTTTATTTTTAGTTTAGTATGTGTTTTCTCAAGAAATATAATACTTAATTTATTTCATGTTTTATAGATCACAACAGATCACATACATTCAGTCGACGGGTTTTACGTACATATCGCTAACGAGTTTCGTAAAGGTAATTTTAGTTCATCATACTTTGTGACTGTTTCCCTTCTAGTAATGGATGACAGGCACGTCAGGCCTAATGATAGAAAATTAGCAAAGTTCTAAATGTGTCCAATTTTGTATTTGACTTACCTAACTACTTTAAGTGATTTACATTGCTTTTGATAATAGCTTATAAACGAGCACATGAGCCATATCAACAGCAATGCAATCACCAGCAATCACCTTCTGAGACGGTGCCGACAAAAAAATGCTTTAATATTAAGGATGGTATGAAAATGACAATAAATAATAGTAGCTATTGGGTCAAGCACGTTCTTAACTTGTTTTTTTTATAATAATATAAAAAACAAGTTAAGAAGATAAATAAGTTATTGTAAATATGATTTAAAACTGATATCATCGCGGACACGAAACATTTTTAATGTAAACGGGTACTCACGATTTTGATTTGTTATACCAACAACAATACAATTCAAAATTGTTAGTACCCGTTTACATTCAAAAATATTTATGCATTGTGACGGTTTAGTGAAACAAATTCTTTCACAAAACCTAAGTATATCATCCGGCATAATTTCGTTTGATACCTCTGTTTGTACAAAACAAAATTATTTATACAAAACAGAAGGAGAACTGAATCCTAATGAATGGGCTTCCTTTGAAGTATTTTCCGTTTCTACGCCCAATTTTATACAAGACTTATAATTTTAATTTATTAATATATAATTAATCGTACCTATTGTTGTCAACCCAAGATATATTTTATTTCAGATAATGAACATGGCATGGTCTTTTATTTCTGTTATAAATGGAATGTACAGTGACAACTAAATGCTTTCCACAAGTCTAATAAACACTGTCGACAATTGTCTCCTATTATTTTATTACCTTATCTACCTTTGTATATTTCTCGTTTATTAATTTGGTTACTACATTCGTTATAATGAAAGAAATCCTTTTTAAAAACAAAATAATTAAATAACTGATAAGTGTTGACATATAATCAATAGAATAATACAAAAACACATTATTTAAACACTTAATTATATAAATAAATAAGTAACGAAGCGAACGAAGATATCATCATCATCTGGTATAAAGTGAAAATCCCAAAAATGTCGATTACAGAAATGTACCTTTATAATTATGTATATGTCGACGCATTTGCGCAGAAGTTTATATTATTTTTAGTTACCATTTATTTTACATTAGAATTTGTGATTGATTTCAAATAATTTCATTACTTTTGTTTTGATCAATGAATTGATTAATGGATTTATTAATTAATTAAGTAATTTTATAAGAATATTTTAATCAATTACAATATTCCAAAAGCAACGATGGTTTAAGATTTCAGATATTAGCAGTTGTTATGACCCGTTTGATTTATTCGAGCTGCTAGAGGGCGCTGCGAGTTCATTGTTTTTATCGTTGCTTTTTGAATATCCGTTTTCTTAATACTGTTTCATAAAATGAGCAAATTATTCGACAATTACTTTGAAATTATTTTATGATTTATGAAAGATCACTTTGAATTGTTAAAAATAAGAAGTAAAAATGTGTTATTTTAAATTCCGGTATGGAAGAGTAACCGTTGTGACATGAGGTCGCCATGTTTTTTGGTAGAGCGAGCCACTAGAATTTTGGCGAACGGTTGTCTTGTGAGTACTCTTTATATTTTTAAGTTATAGGTCATTGTTTAATTTTAAAGATTATTATTACATTACTGTAGTAAGAATCTTATGACTTAGTTAGGGTTAGACCATTAGTATATCTAACTAAGACTAAGCCTATCAATTTATAATAAATAAGTGTTTTGCATTATAAATGTGTGTTTTGTTCATCTGAGATTTTGGTCATCTGAGACATGAGTGAAAATAGTGAAGATGGTGACGTCAACGGGGCTGACGTCACCCTTCCTAAAAACTCGGTTGGGATAAATGCCTCGTTATCCGAAGCGGGATCACCACCCATTTCTGCTAGCCATTCTGATGTACCTCCCGTAGTTAACACTTCTGTTGGCGGGGTCCCAACCGAGTTCTTTGCTCAGATGATGCAGATGATGAAGCACGTGTCGGATCGTTTGACGATGGTTGATTCTAAAATGAAAATTAACGACATATTTTTGCCGTCATGTGATCCGGATAGTAATATAGGAATTCGTGAGTGGTGTAAGCATGTGACCACTGCAATGGATACGTACAACTTTAGCGATTATGATGTTCGAATGAAAGTAGGCAGTTTAATGAAAGGTCGCGCGAAGTTATACGTGGACAATTGGTTGGTGTCCACGGGGTCTTGGGGGGAGTTGCGCGATGTTTTGATTACGACGTTTGAACCTGAAAGTCGATATTCGCGAGATGTGATTCGGTTTAGAGAACATGTTTACGACAGTACTAAAAACGTTGCGCAGTTCCTATCTGAGGCCTGGGTATTGTGGCAACGTGTGACCAAAGATAAGCTGACGAGTGGTGACGCGGTTGAGGCTGTCATTGGTTGCATTAGTGACGAACGGTTACGAATTGATTTATTAAATGCACGTGCAAAATCCGTACCAGAATTAATTTCTGTAGCCTCATCGATACGCCCTACAAAACGTGTAAATTCGAATCAGACGTCACAAAATTTAAACAAACGCCCGCGTTTGGCGGAAAAGTTCAACTTATATTGTCAAGTTTGTAAGAAGACCAACCATGACACACGTGATTGTCGTTTTGCAAACAAAAACACAGCTCCTCAGCCGCACCATGATTCAAATACCGGAACGTCAAAAACTGTCAAACCCACCTGTACATTTTGCTCCAAAGTCGGTCATACGTATGAAATGTGTTTTAAACGCGAACGCGCAGTTGCTTCTAACGTGAATTGTGTTGGTAAACCAAAACTTACTTGGTTACCTGTCTCTATTGGAAATTTTGAATTTACTGCAATTTTTGATAGTGGAGCGGAATGTTCATTGTTACGAGAGTCGGTGGCTGCGAAAATTCCGGGTAAACGCGTTAATGAAGTCCATTACTTGAAGGGCATTGGGCAGTTTACGTTGGTATCTTTGACTAGTTTAACTACCATTTGTCAAATTGATAATTTACGCGTTGAACTACAATTTCATGTTGTTCCGGATTATGAGATATGCTCTGATATATTGATTGGTACTAACCTTATTAAGGACACAAAGTTAAGTGTATTAGTTACGGCCCAGGGTGCCAAATTACTTCACCAACCGGTGGTCTATCACATGCGATCACAAGATGACAAATTTGATAAACTTATTACGGACTTATCTAGTGAGGATCAGATAAACGAATTAAAGATATTGTTGACCAAGTATACACATCTGTTCATTCGTGGATATCCTCGTACGCGGGTTAACACGGGTGAATTAGAGATTCGATTGAAAGATCCCAATAAGTATGTAGAGCGTAGGCCGTACAAGTTGAGTCCTGTCGAAAGGGAGAAAGTCAGAGAAATTGTGACTGAGTTGTTGGAACATAATATCATTAGAGAGAGTACCTCTGCTTTCTCCAGTCCCATAATCTTGGTAAAAAAGAAAAACGGGCAAAATCGCATGTGCGTGGACTACCGGGAGTTGAATAAAAATACTCTTAGGGATCATTACCCTCTCCCTATCATTTCTGACCAAATTGATCAATTATCAGGGGGTTTCTACTACTCTACATTCGATATGGCAGCGGGATTTCATCAAATCCCGGTGTCCGAGAGCTCTATAGAGAAAACAGCCTTTGTAACGCCCGATGGCCTCTATGAGTATTTGGCTATGCCATTTGGTTTAAGTAATGCCGTTTCTGTGTACCAAAGATGTATAAATAGAGCTCTAGGGCCTCTACTTTACGGGTCTAACCCTTTATGTCAAGTATACGTAGATGATGTCCTCACAAAATGTAGAGACTTTTCAGAGGGTTTGTCGCGCATTGAGAGAATACTCATGACTCTTCAGGAGGCAGGGTTTTCGATCAATGTGGAGAAGACGGTTTTATTTAAATGCTCTATTGAGTACCTAGGCAATATCATATCAGACGGACAAGTTAGTCCTAGCCCAACGAAAGTAGCGGCCCTAACGAAAGCCCCCATTCCCACAACCGTTAAACAGGTACGGCAATTTAACGGACTAGCTGGATATTTCAGACGTTTTATACCGAACTTTTCGCGTGTTATGGCACCATTATACGAGTTAACTAAAAAAGACGCGAAATGGGAATGGGATACAAGGCATGATCAGGCTAGGAATTATGTAGTTCAACATTTATCTACTGCGCCGACCCTTTTGATATTTCAGGAAGACGCTCCGATTGAGCTTTACACCGACGCAAGCAGCATCGGCTACGGGGCGGTATTGGTGCAGATAGTCAACGGGCGCCATCATCCAGTTGCCTACATGAGCCTGCGTACCACCGAAGTAGAGAGTAGATACCACTCCTACGAACTCGAAACCTTGGCGGTGGTAAGAGCAATCAAACATTTTCGTCAATACCTGTACGGGCGAAAATTTAAGGTCATCACCGACTGTAATGCGCTTAAAGCATCAAAATTCAAGAAGGATTTACTTCCACGAATCCATCGCTGGTGGGCGTTCCTCCAGAACTACGATTTTGAAATAGAGTATCGTAAAGGTCAAAACCTTCAGCACGCCGATTTCTTCAGTAGAAATCCGAATATGGAGAGTACGGTCAATATTCTGACTAGAAATATGGAATGGGTTCAGATAGAGCAGAGACGAGATAATGAATTACGCTTACTTATTGATGGGATTGCCAACGGTAACCCAGTAGAAAACTATGTTCTGGTGGATGGCGTACTCAAGAAACGTCTTACAGACTCACTATTCGGCAATCGTGAAGCCATCGTAGTGCCCAAGTCATTCCAATGGAGCTTAATTAATTCGTATCACGCTGCTCTACAACACCCGGGTTGGGAGAAGACATTACATAAATTACGAGAGTCTTACTGGTTTGATAAGATGAGTTCGGTAGTTCGAAAGTTTGTGGATAATTGCATAATATGCAAAATGTCAAAAGGTCCATCTGGTGCCAGACAAGTACAACTTCACCCAATACAGAAACCAACTGCGGCGTTCCAAATTATCCACATGGACATTACAGGCAAATTGGGTCCTAAAAATCAAGAGGGTCAGGACGAGTATGTGATTGTAACTATAGATGCGTTCACTAAATACTTGCTCCTTAGTTACTCGAATGATAAAAACCCAAGCAGCTGCCTCGCTGCATTGAAACGCACGATTCATTTATTTGGAACACCTGTACAAGTAATAGTAGATGGAGGGAGAGAGTTCTTAGGTGATTTCAAAAACTATTGTGACAACTTTGGGATCAACATTCACGCGATTACGCCAGGAGCTAGCCGAGCGAACGGGCAAGTTGAGCGCGTTATGGCTACACTAAAGAACGCGTTGACCATGGTTAAAAATTATGAAACCGAGAACTGGCAAACTGCTTTGGAAGCTCTGCAATTGGCATTCAACTGCACACCTCATCGTGTAACCGGAATGGCACCACTCACACTCCTAACTCGTCGACAGCATACTGTACCCCCACAACTACTGAGACTCGTAAACTTTGATGATGAGACTATTGATTTCGACATACTCGACCAACAAGTCCAACAGAAAATGCAAGCTGCTGCTCAGTATGACAAACAACGCTTTGACCAAAATAAGGCTAGGATAAGACCATTTCAAAGAGGTGATTACGTGTTGATTAAAAATAATCCACGTAACCAAACATGCCTGGACCTCAAGTATAGTGAGCCTTATGAGATCCTGAGGGTTGAAGACAAGGACAGATACATCGTTAAACGGGTAACAGGAAGAGGGCGACCCCGTAAGGTTGCTCACGACCAGCTTCGCCGGGCGCCGCAACCAGGTGACCAGGGCGCCGTGTCGACGTACTCTGATGATGACCAACAGAACAACCACGATGACCTTCAGCCCCAGACGAACAGTGACCCGCAGTCCTCAACATCACGAGCTGCGATGACGTTTGATTGCTAAACAAACGGTGAGTTCATTTCATAACTTAATCTGGGGCTTAAACACAGATGAAACAATTAACTAAATAGTAATAATAGCCTACTTTAAACATAACAATAATACACTAACATCAAGACTGTACTATCCTTGCATGTCGTGACTCCCACCTTAAGCTGTCATTTTCAGAGCCTCTGTGGACCATGGCGTACATGACCGCCCAGACCACAGCCACAATTTCCTTTGAGCTTTATTATAAAATAAAAATTATTTCTTAACTCACTATAACTATAAACTAAAACTGCGTGGACCACGGCGTACAAGACCGCTCATTACCACGACAGTAAATAACATAACATAAACTGTGTGGACCACGGCGTTCAGGACCGCTCATAACCACATCAGTAAATAGCATAACCTAAACTGTGTGGACCACGGCGTTCAGGACCGCTCATAACCACATCAGTAAGACTAAGATGTTCTGTGGACCACGGCGTACGAGACCGCCCAGACCACATCATCAATAAAAAATGCAAGGATGCGTTGAGACATTTGCATTTAATAACAAAAATATAAACACGGTATATGAGAACATTTGCTTCTTGTCATTACAGCTCATTCCTAAAGTACAACAATAAGTCGTATCCTACTGTACCTACTGTTAGTATAAATGCTGAGTGCAAATTTAAAAATGTATTTTAATGAGGCATTGTGTGTTGGGTTATGATGACCTCTAATATTAATATTAAAATTGATTGAATTATAAAAGTTGAATAAGATCTAGCCTAGGTACACTGTATAGATACCTGGTACAGATAAAATGTTTTATACTTTTAGAGACGAGGCAGGCGCAGAGCACGCACCGCCCCGCAGAATGGCCGTGTCGACGCATTTGCGCAGAAGTTTATATTATTTTTAGTTACCATTTATTTTACATTAGAATTTGTGATTGATTTCAAATAATTTCATTACTTTTGTTTTGATCAATGAATTGATTAATGGATTTATTAATTAATTAAGTAATTTTATAAGAATATTTTAATCAATTACAATATTCCAAAAGCAACGATGGTTTAAGATTTCAGATATTAGCAGTTGTTATGACCCGTTTGATTTATTCGAGCTGCTAGAGGGCGCTGCGAGTTCATTGTTTTTATCGTTGCTTTTTGAATATCCGTTTTCTTAATACTGTTTCATAAAATGAGCAAATTATTCGACAATTACTTTGAAATTATTTTATGATTTATGAAAGATCACTTTGAATTGTTAAAAATAAGAAGTAAAAATGTGTTATTTTAAATTCCGGTATGGAAGAGTAACCGTTGTGACATGAGGTCGCCATGTTTTTTGGTAGAGCGAGCCACTAGAATTTTGGCGAACGGTTGTCTTGTGAGTACTCTTTATATTTTTAAGTTATAGGTCATTGTTTAATTTTAAAGATTATTATTACATTACTGTAGTAAGAATCTTATGACTTAGTTAGGGTTAGACCATTAGTATATCTAACTAAGACTAAGCCTATCAATTTATAATAAATAAGTGTTTTGCATTATAAATGTGTGTTTTGTTCATCTGAGATTTTGGTCATCTGAGACATGAGTGAAAATAGTGAAGATGGTGACGTCAACGGGGCTGACGTCACCCTTCCTAAAAACTCGGTTGGGATAAATGCCTCGTTATATACATATATATATTTATAATGAATTGCATAAGGCAGTCAAATTCCACTAATTAATATAATTTTCATAAAGCTATCTCCTTCTGTCTTATACGTTTTGTAGTTATCTTTCGCATCCATAGTTATTCGTGATATAATCTTTAACTTACCTACTCTATTCCAAAATTTGCACCGGCATGAGTACTGGATTTTGCGTACCTACTTTGTGGATTTTGGCATTGTTATGTTACTATGGTAACCGTTGTCCGGAGCTAATCATGGGTGGGTTTAACACGTAATACGAAATCCTGAAGTAATCTGGTGCTATTTTATAACAAAGCACTGCTCCAAATCCAACACACATGTGCAAACAAACTGGAAAAAGCGGATTACAATCAAGCTCGTTTAAATTTTTGTACAAGGAAAAATTAGTTCTATGTATAATACTTTCAAAGGGGATTGCAACCAAGGGCCTTTAGAATAACACCTCACTGTAGATTTTTAATTATACTATGTAAGTGTGTAATAATTAATACAAATCAATACTACGCTCACTTACCCCTAGAACATACCATTAGGTATTTATTTATTTAAGCTTGATAGACCACAATAAAATAAATATAACAGAACAAAGTGCATTCTCTACCAGCTACCATTAGGCCAATCAGTAAAACACGAAGATCGGTTTGGACAATCATTGTCTGTCACATAAACGTCTGCCTTAACCGAAAATTGAACCTGAGAACCTGCATTTGGTCAGTGGGGTCAGTACCAACGGGGTTACAGGTTCGTCCTATTCCAAATCTTTGGATGTTCAACGTAAAAGTAGGTACCATGTAGTAGGTACCAAATCAATCTCTAGATAAATATAATAACGACCAATATCACTGTAAACATAATTGTGTTGTTATAAGTGATTTACATAACATGACATTCCACGTCGTATTATCAATACATTGTAATCTTCATCCGAACGATGAGATCGTAGGAACACAATTACAATAAGCGTAGTCAAATCACGTTTCAATTTATTCTGGCTCTAAAGCTTGAAACCAATTTAAATGTACTCGGCTGATTAAATTAATTAATTGTGCTTTGTTAGAACGAGGGAGTTATATCAACTTTAGAAAGCCAATTCTGGAAGAATCTTTTATTTTCAACGATTACAAACTTCTGAGTGTTTTCATAGATATTAGCGTCAAATATTTTTTTTGTCTGTTTGCCCTAACATCGTTTGTTTGCCTGCTTTTTATACAAATGGCAAAACATGTCCAGCAATCCGCACTGGACAAGCGTGGTGGACTATGCTCTAAACACTCTTAGTTATGAGAAGATACCCTTTCTCATTAGTGGGCCATTAATGGGTTTAAGCCAGTCAAAAATGATATTCTTTTTTACACACCATATTTTTTACAAACAGCCCACTGACAATTAAGGGAGTCTCCTTATGCTAAGTGGTTGCCGGTGCTAATGACATCACGAACACAAAATGCCATTTCTCCAGACTTTATCTCCATACAGGCAGTACTTCTAAAACTATTTATTTAATTTAAAAAAAACGAAATACTGATCCTACCCATTCATAATATAAATTTTATACATATTTGATTAACGTTATATATAACATTTATTTAACCTACAACATCTTATTAAACTTTAATAATACACACACAACCTAAAACTAAAAAGTTTAAAAAAATAACATATTAACTTAAAAAAATATTATTTGATTAAAATTTAATTGTTTGATATCATTACAATTTAATGTCAATACTCATATGCATTGAATAGTAAGTTGAGGTGAAAATGTATGAAATCATTGTTTCAATTTGAGTAGTTTCCAACCGGGGTAGCCGCGCAAGCTCTAAAGGTAGGCCGTCGGCTGACCACAGACACTATTACGGGCCTAATCAAAGCAAAGAGCAGAACCGATCTCGCCACAGGTTTGCGGTCTGGCGAACTGGCTGTATTATATCATGATTATATAAATCATTAAACGCAAACAAACGGCTCTAAATCGTTTTCAATCTGCACCGTTTTAAATGAATTTCTTAGTATAAAAACAGTTTTTAACTAATTTCACTATTTTGTTTTGTCTATTTTTATTCATATAAAATTAATTACCAAGTCGCTATTTCGTTTTGTCTATTTTTATTCATATAAAATTAGTAATATTGTAGCTAGTAGGATTATTAAGTTCAGTTGAATTAAAAGACAGTAGATAAATATATATTTATCTACTGTCTTATATGTCTGTTGTCAGTAGATAAATATATATTTATCTACTGTCTTTTCCCATTGTCTATTCCCTTGACGTAACTAACTTGTACATATATATGTATAAGTTAGTTACGTCAAGAGAATCGCATGTGTAATGGCTCAAACGGCCGCGAGGGCCCTACTTTAGGGGGTCAAGATTTTAGCCTCCTCTTTTCTCCCGAGGAGAAAATCTTCCAGAAATACCCTACAGGTGTCGGGTTATGTGGGATCCGTACCCACTAAAACCCCCTAGGCAGCCATCCAGCGCATATGGGGAGACGAAACAAACGAAACTCGCCAAACTCGACGTGCCGCAACCGATCGCTATCCATGCCCTAACGATCGTCTCAATCGATCGAGGATTTTCTTAAGTATGACAAAAATATAAAATTTTGCCGCCAAATAAGTGGCGCTCCTACCGCACTACGCCACTGAGTAGGACTTCATGAAGCTGTTCTTTATAACCAACCAACCGTTTTAATTTTTAACTCGCCATAACAATTAAAGCTTATACCTTGTTAAAAAACACAGAAAACAGAACGGACGAATGAGTAGTCTACAAAACAAAACTGTTACTTTGGATTAAACAAAGCGTAAACTTGTTAACCGCCCGCCCAACTCGTAATAAACTTACTTTATATTTTCTAGTACCAGCTTTATGCTCCTTTTGTTTGATTTAAGCTGTATGAAGCGGGTTTGCACCGAGCAATGTAATACTGCGCTATGTAAATACATGTAGAGGCAATTCAGCGTAAAGATAATTACGCTTTATCACGGTATTGTTGTATGACGAGTTAGTCATCACAATCCTTGTCCTACAACAACAAAAAGTAAAGAGAAATTGTAACTTCCTGTTGCAGATTCCTTTTTAATAAGCTTTTATTAGCTTAAGACGTATGTTAGTATGTTTGTATGTAACAGAAACGTTGAACATGATTTTGTTCCCCTTCAAAACGTCGGATTATTTTGATACAGCTACAGATCAAAATATTATTGTAACGAAATATTTTCGTAAAACTACAAGACATCATTAGAAGATTTTTGATTAATCTGTAAGTATTCGGGTAAGTGGTGGTTTATATTTAAGACATTATTAATAATAAACCATAATTTTAAAAACTCGGCATATTTTCATAAATTCCCACTAAATTCCGATATTTCTTTCTATGAAATTACAAATAAAATACCTTACTTATTATATTTCGTGTATTTCAGCATGTGTTGAGAATGTTAAACGACGGAAAATAAGTATTTTCTTTCGACCTGAACGCAAATTGCAGGCACCTGAGCCGTGCTTATGGAAGCATGTAAAATTCATATTATTTACGGCAGAAACATTCCAAGTGTGTTTGGTCCTGGTGTACGATATATGAGGATATATTTGTGAATTTAAAACGCTTTTAAATTGTAAGACGAATGTATATTTAATAATACAATCCGAATATAGAGCGAGTCTAGTCTTTTGAACTCTGCTATTGTTAATTCTGTGTTTTTTAGTTAGGTAGGTACTGATAGCACAAACTAGTCTGACTGAAATGTAAGTCCAATTAAAATAATTATATTCAATGCAAAAAAAACTTCTACCCTATTTTGAACGGTAAGTACCTACTAACAAATTATACGAAAAAATATATCTCATCAAAATCAAAATATATCAAGTTACTTATTTTTTTAATAAAAGTATGTTTTACTAAGCTTAAGAATAGTACGGAACTCACAATAAAATATTTTTTTATCCTAACTTACCTACCACTGTTTCTGTCGCAATAGGTACTACATAATATTATAGTATTTGTAGTGTACTGTTTCCAATTAAAGAAATGAATTACTGAACCACTTTAAAATACTCAATCTGTATTCCGAATTCCGGCCACCTTCATTTCTTTAATCTAGGTCTCATTACTTATCGTTGATTGGAATTTTTTAAACATTGGGAATATTGGGATATAGCCAACAACTCAATTTGGTAAGCTTTATTGTTATTTTAAGTAAGTACCTGGTTTGCCGACTTGTATTTGAAAGGGTTATGACGAGGGATTAAGTAGGTACAGTGTATTTGGTAATTAAGACAGAACAAAACATTATTTTAAGGAATACACTCAGTATTCAATTATAATTACCAGTATTATCTGTTCAAAAATCGACTATAATCATTACCTATTTGATTTATTGAATTTCACGAGGGCGAAGCCGTGGGAAGAAAGCTTGTATAATTATTGTCAAAACAACGAATGTAATTTTATTACCGAATGTGAAGAAAATTATTAGATACTTTCAAAACGATAACTGTAAGACAAGTCCCATACCAAGCAGTGGAACAATTATGGGTTGCGATGATGATGATGATTACTGAAAACACGTCTTTAATAAATTGATGCAGATTATATACATTCAACAAAAAACAAGTACCGTTAGTTAACAGGAGAAAAACAGGCGAGATTACCTTTGCGTTTTTAGAGTCCTGTACCTCAATAGAAAAAACGGATGACACTTTTTCTTAGGAACGCGTAGAGGTGCCAAGCTGAAATTAATGACAAAAATACTCAAATCAGCAAAAAAATCAATTCTGTTCTATTTCTAAGTCAACGCAATCAAAAGATACCTACGTTTATACATGCTACGTTTATGACGCATATTTCGACGTAGAGGCCATTTCCCGTTGACTAGAATATCATAGTATCATAAAATTTGGCAAGAAGTGAGAACATACAGTACAAAAGAAAAAAAATCGAAAATTTATAATTTATTTCTATCACAAACTCAAAACATAAACTAAAAAACACTAAAAGGCACTCGGAGACTGCCGCGGTAAAGCTATTGCATAGCATTTTTTATCAACTTATGCAATTATAATTATTAGAAGTTATATAGTTATATCAGAACAGCGCCATCTAGTTTGTAGAAAACATACGTACCATACCTTAGTATTAAGATACTAGATGGCGCTGATTGGGGGTGTTAGGTTTTTTTCGTTACGGAATTTCTGGTTTCGGTCCCCACGCTCAAGGCCCGCGATAAAACCTATGCAATAGCTTAAAATCACTTGTTTCTTGTAGGTATTTATGAATACACTTATGAACGTCAATATTTTTTTCGCAGAAAAAACTTTTACAACTTCTACAATCTACAAGTTAGTATGGAACAGTCGGTGCGCGAGTCATACTTGTACTTGATCGGATTTTTTAGCAGGGTATACAACGGGCAGGAGCAGTTGGCTTGAATTCAAAGATGGATTGACCTACTAAACCCATAAGCCACGTGTCACCCTAATGAACATTGAGCTCAATTTGAACAGTTTCAGCAAAGGCATTTTGATAAAACGAGTTTTGTTTCGTTCAAATTAGTTAAGTTTTGATAAATATTTTCATCTAGTTCAAACGCGTTTAAACAAAAAAAGGCATCTACGTTTTCACATGAATTTGTTTCCATAGTATTAAATACTAAAACATGCTGTTATTATTATACACTAATGTTTTATATCGTATCTACGAGTATTCATTATTTCCACAGACTAGTTCCTTAACCTAATTGCGTCTGCTCTAGAAATGTAAGATTTATGAGTGATACTTCTTTAATCCCGCAACACTGAGATGAATAGCGGACGCGGTCATAAATTTTTATCCGCATAAAACCTCGAAGCGAGAATCGCAGTCGTTCTTAGATACGGAGGCAGCATGGAGTGCGCTTTTATGTTGTTAATTACTGACCGAGCGCCACCTGATTCTCCCACGCCGGGACAGGATGAATATTGCGACAAAATGTCCCGTATTTTTTTATTTAATAATATACTCTTTTTTACGGAATTAAGATATGAAACGACCAGGTAGCACCACCCTTCCGCTGCCGCCCATGACAAATGTGACCGACACAGACTAAGACTCAACTCAAGTCGGGATTTGGATGGTTAGTTAGTTAACAAAGGTTTTTAGAACGTTAGTTGGTTAGTTCATTAGCATGTATGAGGACTGGGGCAGGGACTGCTATTGGGAGTTAGTCCTGTTAGTAATTGTTAGTAATAGTCCAGTTAGTAGTTGTTAGTAAGAGTCTTGTTCTAATTCGGTCACAAGATGTGTTACCCTTGAGGATTAAGATGTTCGCCTCAGAAAAAGTATAACTGGCTCCACATCTTTCTAACCTGAGCACAATTGTTGTGATAACAATTACTACGCGGTAGAAATGGTACTAGGTACCGTGGCGGGCGGTGGCACTACCCCGGAAGAACTCCAGGCTATACCACCTATGTTCATTATTGACCGAACGCCACCTGGTTTTCCCACGCCGGGATAAATACTGCGACAAAATGTCCCGTATTTTTTCATTCAATGATATTATTATACTCGTGGTTTGTGTAGTACTTAGGAGGTACAAAGGAGGTAATGTGTTTATCAGCCTAAGTATGTATGTTTTATTCCTTTGTGGCGTTCTAGAGACCAAACATGTTTTTAGGGTTCCCTACCAAAATGGTAAAAAACGGAACGCTAATAATATGCCTCCGATATCTGTCTGTCTGGCTGTCCGTGTCTGTGTTTTTCTTCACAGATTCAGTGGTGTTTTTATAATTTAATGTTTTTCAAATTTTCTCCTAAAGCATTGATCTTACAGTAAAATGAATGGGACATCATGTGTAGTAAATTTAATGTAGATTAATAATGTAAAGAAGAGATATAATTAATAATTCATGAGATATAATTATGCAAAAATTGAAAAAAGGACCTTATATTATTATTTGGTCTGATTTTCTTAGATCTTCTTATCAGACTATAATTAAAATATATTATTTATTTTAATATAGATGATGGTGTCAATTTTATTTTCCAGAATGGTTTCCACCTGTTCTTCTAATAGCTATACAAATTATGCGAGGGAGATGTCATGGGAACCCGGTTGGAATTAAATTCCTTACGCTATACATCTACAACGAGTAAACTCACCCACGCTTCGTTTCGGGAAAGTTATTGATTACGTTTACAAATATTTAGAATGATTACGCCTGTAACTCTATCTATAGCACTTGATTAAAACGTGTTTTCACGTGGAAATAAGATATATCTCCCTGAAAAACGTAGCCCATGTTACCAAGTAGCCCTTCAACTATCTCTAGACATAAACACATCGATACGTTGCTCCATTTAGACGTGTAAGAAGGACAAACAAACACACACACTTTTTCATTGATAATATTAGTTTTACAGCCTAATAAATATACTAAGTTTTTACGGATATGAGGTAGTTAGTACCTAGTTATTTATTTATGTAACAGGCGGTAACATAAATAAATAACTTCTCAGAAAAATAATGACGGAATGGAATTAATTATTATAATTTTATAAATGTAAATGTAACACTATACAACCAAAGCCCCACTCGGATTCCCCGTGTCAGATGTACCATAGACTACACGCATAGACAAGAACACCCTCACACCCAGACCAAGAATTTTTTAATCGGTCGGGTCGTCCAGCATACGCGGGACATGGGGCGGCAGTGATAATATTTATAATATAATTGATACATAATATACAACTCATAGTAGTGACAGCCGAGTGGGTTGAACGTTTTAGTACCAAACCGGGTTCAAACCCTGCACGCACCTCTAATTTTCAAAAAAATATGTGTGACGGTGCTATTTTGAGAGTATAATTACAAACAGAGAAGCAGGCAGAGCAGTGGTGGCGAGGAGGAGGGAAAGGAAAGAGGCGAGGTGTCATAAAGCTTGTGGAGTGGAGATGGAGTGGAGATGGAGAGGAGAGGAGTTGAGATGAGATGGTGATTGTAAAGTTACTGGCAGCTTGTAGCCAGTTTCTTAGAAAAATATTTTTATGTTTTTTTAAATAGAAAAAAATAGAATTTTATGTTGTCACTCAAATAAAATATTGTAAACTGGAAAACGTATTTTCTTGGTTTATTATATTCAGAAGCTGGATTATTGAAAATATCTATTTAATACCCACGTGAAAATGAAAAGAAATAAAAACAATGGCTGTAGTTTTAAAGGATTTCCGTATAAAAGGAGTAGAATTTTGGACTATCATGTAAGTGATGTAAATGATGTAACAAGTGAACCTTCATCATCATCGCCCCTTGCTACGATTTTAACCGAACATGTTGATAAAAGAATTAATGATTTAATAAATAAGCAAAGTAGTTGTGAATCTATTGTATCAAGAAGATTACGGAATACTGAAGTATTGATTTCCGAATTTGACCCTGAAAATCGTGACATAAATATAAAAGGTTGGATTAAAAAAATTGAACAGTTAGGGGTCATTTATGGTTGGACGGATGAGGAAAAATCATTTAACATGCAGTCTAAATTACGAGGACAAGCACGAGTATGGTTTAATCGTTTGGACTCATATGACTATACTTGGGAGCAATGGAAAGCTATGGTTATTAAAGCGTTTCCTCGATATCATGATTACGCAGCACTGTTAGATGAACTTAGTAATAGAAAGAAAATGCAATGCGAAACAATGACTACATACTTTCAGGAAAAACTTGCCATGTGTTATAGATGTCAGTTAACTGATCATGCTGCAATTTCGTGCATAATCAGTGGTTTACCTTTGGAATTGCAAGCAAATGCTCGGGCTTTTCAATGTTCCAGTCCAGATGAACTATACGAAGGATTTTTGGCGGCTCTCGAGGTGTACCAAACAACAGGGAAGGCACATCAGCCGTCACTTAAACCTTCAACAGCCACTCGTGCAGGGAATTTTATGCAAAGGAAGCCGCCAGTCTGTTATAGATGTAGAGAGAGTGGTCATGTAGCACCCGAGTGCAATCTACCAGATAAGCGTAAGTGCTTTGTTTGTGGCAAGGAAGGGCATATAGCCAATCGATGTACTACTTCATCAGCTCAAATGAAAGTCGACGACAAGAAAGTACAGATATTATCAAAGCTAAATGATATTTACAAGAAAACTGCTCAGATAAATGAAGTTTCTGTGCAGTGTTATTTGGATACTGGGAGTGAACTAAATGTCATATCTGAGTCAGCGGCGCTAACTATTGGTTTAAAAATGGAACCATCAAGTATAATTTTAAAAGGATTTACAGGAAATTCCGTGAAAGCAAAAGGTCTTGTCAATTTTCGTTTGCTTGTTGATGGGATTGAAACACAAACTTCTGCAGTTGTCACGGATGTGGATATGGGAAACATTGTCCTGTTGATTGGGCAACCAATAATCAATAATGAAAACATTAAGTTATCCGTATCTCACAACAAAGCAATTTTGTCAAAGGTGAGCATCGAGAATGATTTGAACGGATTGGACATTTTTGATGGGGAGATTCGTTACAGAGTCTTGGTCGCTGATGATACGGAAGTTCCTGTGGGCACCAGTCTGGTACGTGTGCTGGTGGAAGGTGCAGGAACTGGTCAATTATATACAAAACCGCGTCAACACAGCATGGGCGGCGTGACATATGCACTTGCCAGTTCAGTACTCCACGGTGGCACTGGCTACTTAAAAGTATGCAACATTAGCGAGAAGCGACTATTCTGGAAGAAAGGTGAAACTGTTACGAGGGCAGAGGAGTGCAACATCGTTGAAGAGGTGAGGTCATTGTTATTAAGTAGAGGAGAGGTGGGTAGAGATGAATTTGGGACTGTTGGCGGAGTTAATTTTGATGACATTGATGTGGGCAGTATAGATGGTAATGATAGGAAAATATTGTTGGATTTGTTGCAAAAATATTCTGATTGTTTCGCGAGTACAATGAAAGAAATAGGTCTCACTAATTTGGGGGAGATGCATATTAAACTTACAAGCGATAAACCTATCAGTAGGAAACCATATCGTTTAGCATACACTGAGAAAGAGGTAGTCGCTAAAAAAAATTCAAGAACTGTTAGACAATAACATAATACGGGAGTCGGATTCCCAGTATGCGTCACCAATAATTTTAGTTCGTAAGAAGAATGGCGATTACCGTTTATGCGTAGATTATAGAACTTTAAATTCGGTGACAGTCAAAGAACATTTTCCTCTGCCTCATATTGACGACCAACTTTCAAAATTGGCAGGGAAAAAGGTTTATACGAGCTTAGACTTGTTTTCAGGCTATCACCATGTACGAATACATCCAGATTCGGTAAATAAAACTGCATTTGTGACACCAGACGGATCGTATGAATATTTAAGGGTGCCTTTTGGGCTTGCAAATGCGCCTTCAGTATTCATGCGTGTTATGAACAAGCTGGTTAAGTTAGTCGGTAGTGATGAATTAATATGCTTCATGGATGATATTCTGTTATCTTCTACTGACAACAGCGTTGCGTTAAAATTATTAGAAGACGTTTTCGTGCGATTAAGAGAGTGTAACCTAAAACTTAACATTAAGAAGTGCTCATTTTTAAAGTCAGAAATTTCATATTTGGGACATGAAATTAGCTCTGACGGAATCAGACCAGGTAGTCACAAAATTTCTGCGGTATCCAATTTTAAGGCGCCCAATAATTTACATGAAGTTAGACAATTTTTAGGCCTTTGCAGTTATTTCAGGAAGTTTATTGAAAATTTTGCTATTTTAGCAAAACCACTTACAGACTTGACGAAAAAAGATGCAGGTTGGCAATGGGGTGATCATCAAAAACAAAGCTTCAACTCGTTGAAAGAACGATTATGTTCCCGGCCTGTGATAGCAATATTTGATGAAAAATTGTCTTGCGAAATTCACACGGATGCGTGTAAGAATGGTATTGCTGGCATTTTGTTGCAAACTCAAAGTGATGGTAAATTGAAACCTGTATACTATTTTAGCAGGGTAACCTCTCGAGAGGAATCTATGTATCACAGTTATGAGCTAGAAACTCTAGCAGTAGTCGAATCTTTAAAACGATTCCGGGTATATGTGTTAGGTAAGCCTGTTAAGATTGTTACCGATTGTTCAGCAGTTAGGTATACGTTACAAAAAAAAGATTTAGTACCACGTATAGCACGATGGTGGATCTCCATTCAAGAGTTTGACATTCAAATAGAATATAGGCCAGGTGAGCGCATGAAACACGTGGATGCGCTGAGCAGAAATCCTGTAAGCGATAGCCTTGAAACGAATATAAGTGACTCTTATAATCTGTTACAGATTTCTAGCGAGGATTGGTATTTGACAATTCAGTTACAGGATGACAAGTTACGTAATATTATTATGCAAATAAAAGAGGGTACTGCGCCTAGTGAGGTAGTCAATAATTATAAGATACAGAATGATAGGTTGTACAGGAAAACAATACGCGGTGATAGATTAGTGGTACCTTCCTTTTGTCGCTGGAAACTTTTACAAAAATTTCACGATCAGATAGGGCACGTTGGACTGAAACGTTGCGACGAATTGATAAAAGCGGACTATTGGTTTCCTAAAATGACGCGATTCATAAAAAAATATGTTCGTTCCTGTCTCGAATGTGGGTATAGCAAAGGAAATTATGGGAAACCCTCTGGACAGTTATATCCTATACCAAAACCAGATGTACCTATGGACACCGTACACGTTGATCATTTAGGTCCCTTTAGTAGAACCACGAAAGGTCATCAATATCTTCTGGTGATTGTAGATGCATTCTCTAAATTTCTTATAGCTCGACCTTCTCGTACACTTAATTCGGTGGAAACTGTCAGTCTTTTAAAAGACGTATTTAGCGTATTTGGATATCCCAGACGCGTTGTAACTGATAGGAACTTGGCTTTTACAAGTAGGGTCTTCAAGGGCTTTTCCTCACAATATCAGTTTCATCATACATTGAACTCAATAGCTTGTCCCCGTGCTAATGGTCAGGTAGAACGCTATAATAGAACCCTTCTTGATGCTATGCGTACTCGTATTAAAGACCCTAATATGTGGACAGAGTGTATACCTGACGTTGTATGGGGCATTAATAATACGCGCAATGAAAGCATTGGTTATCACCCTTATGAACTCATGTTTAGTGTACGAGGAAGACTTCTTCCAAATCTGACCGGAAATGATTCTACATTTATATCAGTAAAAGACAAACGCGAAAACGCTGCCAAGCGTCTTGCACATCAGGCTGAGGTTATGAAAAAAAATTATGATAAATGCCATAAGCCTGAAAAATGTTTTAATAGGGGTGACTTAGTTTTATGGAAACAAGCGCCCACTGGTGGTGAAGCTAAAAGTGTCAATACTAAGTTACAAGTTTTGTATTCTGGCCCTTATATTGTTCATAGAGTATTAGGTCACGCGCGATATGAAATTCGAAGCATAAAAGGAATGCGGGGTTATAAGAAATTTTCTGGTGTTGTGGCAGGAGACGCATTGAGATTATATCGCAGTGCTCCACCGTGTAGCGAATCTAGTAGTGACGAGGAGATTGTTACTAGAGACGACCTTATTGATTTACTTGAAAGTTAATGCTTGGGTGTATGTGCCAATTGCGGCGCAATTGTTACAGGATGGCCGACTGTGACGGTGCTATTTTGAGAGTATAATTACAAACAGAGAAGCAGGCAGAGCAGTGGTGGCGAGGAGGAGGGAAAGGAAAGAGGCGAGGTGTCATAAAGCTTGTGGAGTGGAGATGGAGTGGAGATGGAGAGGAGAGGAGTTGAGATGAGATGGTGATTGTAAAGTTACTGGCAGCTTGTAGCCAGTTTCTTAGAAAAATATTTTTATGTTTTTTTAAATAGAAAAAAATAGAATTTTATGTTGTCACTCAAATAAAATATTGTAAACTGGAAAACGTATTTTCTTGGTTTATTATATATGTGTATGTTAAAATTTAATTATCACGTGCTTCGGTGAAGGAAAACATCGTGAGGCAACCAGCACACCTAAGAGTTCTCTATAATGTTCTCAAAGGTATGTGAAGTCCGTTAATCCTCACATTGTGAGAGGAGACACCGTGCCCAGCAGTGGGATAGTTACGTGTTGCGATGGTGATGAATATACAACTACGAGTGTTTCATATAACAATTATTATTACTTCCAAAGCATAACGAATAAACGGGGATTTTTGTAATGATCCTTATAATAGCTCGCCTTAGATTACAATTATCCCGAGCTTCGTATTCATCGTAGATTTTTTTCAAAGATCCAATTTGTCTCAAATTCCTACGACATAGGAAATACGATATTGAAAAATTGAATTACTTAAAGGAACCTAGTTGAATTTCGCTACTTTACCGACACAATTGCTCAAATTCTGTCCACACGCAATGTTAGTTAAAATAATTATGCAGAAAATGAGCGTAACGGGTAATTTTACTAAAATTTCCCAATTTGTCGGGTGCCACATAATTAGTGTAAACGTGTGTGACATGCGAGTAACACTAATTGTTTTTATAATTATTTCATGTTGATATTATTTTAATGAGGGCTACGAATTAAACATTGATAACTTGTGAAATATAAAATATTTACATCGGACATATTTATGATGAGATTATGGGTCAACTCAAGTGTTGAAACTCCTTAAATCGCCGATAGGCGAATGTAAGGAAGTTTAAACACTTGCGGGGCTTACATAAGAACTACAATTTAATGGCGTTATCTACTTACAAACCCTATTAATCTTCGTAAAAATTACAAATAAATCAAATAATCCGAAAATGCATTACCCAGCTTCAAAGGAATTGATAGAGACATGAGCGTTACATTTATAGTTACCTACTACAGTAGTTGAATATTTTGATTATTGTAGTCATGCTACTTGGGCCTTTTCAGCGCAGATCGAAATGACTGTAGCACTAGCTTTCAAGATGAGGGATCTTGAAATCAAAAAAATATATAAAAACTTATTCATGTGAAAAAGTTTTATCTCGTTTTGCTTGAATAAGTTCCATTCATAATAATCTAATTAGACTGCGTACTACATTTTCAGCTCGCAAAAATACATTCTATCATAGAATAGTATCTATAAAAAACTGGCGCATTCACTAGCATTGAAGCAGCGTGAATCTGCCACATCTCATTAGAAGTGAAACACGAAATATTTATATTTGTTATTTATAATCAACGTGCAGAGTTCGTCTTCATATTTATGTATAATGTTAGGAAACCTAAGAACAAATCTTAGGTTTTCTCTGTACATACGTTTATAGGGTGCAGTTGACAAACGAGCATTCGACCCACCTTATGGCAAGTGGTCACCATCGCCCTTTGACGTTAGTAAAGCTATTTAGAGACCCACTAAACAAAGAGGATAGTAGAGTCATCGCAATCCATAACAAATAAATATGGCTTCTGGCTTAAACTAATTAATGGCATACTAATACTACCGAGCATGGGTCTCTCCTTGTACGTAAGCAGACTTAGAGTATGCTCTACAACACTGCTCCAGTGCGGATTGGGATTCTGGCCAACACAAGTGTCAGTATTTACGCCACCCGAATGCCTCAGACATGGCTTATCGACTGCTACCTATTGATATCAACCGGTACCGACGGCTCTACGTGCCCTCGGAAGCAGGGAAGCGCTCAAGAAATTTTGCCACCAGCGGTCACACATCCAACTATCACCGCGCCCTCTGTTGCTTGACTAGGTCCATCGCTTTGAATCGACGCAAGCCTCTGGGCTATAAGCGCTTCCAAATAAATCTAATGTATCATATTTAAATGAATACGAATTATAATGTAACTTCGCAATGAAGTATAGAGAATTACGTGATGTATTCGACACGTGCTCGCGTCGCGAATCTGATTCCTCTACGTGACCCATTTAGTTAATCATATATCTCTTATTGGTGAATTTGCGGGCCAATGAATACGATATATCACAATACCTATCGTTTGCTATTTCAAACTTTGTATATTATATTACAAATAGTTATGTACAATGTCTAACAACATATAAAATCTATATAATAGCTATTGTCAGTAGCGTTTGCGTTTATTTTTTTAAACTGCTTTTTAATTAATGTTTTAAAGGGTTGATTTTACAATATCATTTAAACAGGTGTTTCATTATTTGTAAAATCAAATACTAAGTCAAATACTACTGTCATATTAAACTTTTATCAAATTAGTGGACATATTTAACCTCCTTCAGGATCGAATTAAAACAAACTTTTCTTATCTGCCGGCGTATAAAAGTAATCCATTTTCTAAATTTTATGTTTCTAGCTTGAGCATTTAGACGCTGTAATAATGAATTAATCAGCCACACACAGTTAGTCAGGACATGTCATCCTATTAATATTATAAATGCGAAAGTTTGTATGGATGTATGAATGTTTGTTGCTCTTTCACGCTAAAACTACCGAATAAATTTTGCTGAAACTTTACAATAATATAGCTTACACATAGGATATAATTTAAAAAGATATAGTGTGAATTATCCAAAATATATAACTAAATCTTTGCAAACCGAAGTAATAAGTTCCCGAAGCGAAGCGAGGGCGGGTAGCTAGTATAGAATATATCAATTATAATTATGTACATAATCACTTAAATGTCCCCCTTCCCGTGTTACGGGCGTTATAAACTTGTTAGAAGTAACAAAGATCTGTGAATTGGACGTGAACATTCACCCTTTCACGAGTAACCCGGCCGTGGATCGAATCGGCCCTCACTTCGAGACATTCGCTATTATCTAGTCTATGAACTCAAATCGTTTACTTTATGTCTATAAATTTTTGGGAGCTACAAGATTAAGGGCCAGTTTCACCGGTTCCGGATAAAGTTCCGGATAGCCCTAGGAACTCAACTCCCAGATAAACTACAACTTTTGGCATCTCAGGTAATCTGATAGAAGTGACAGAGAAAAGTGTTGGTTAAGGTATCTGCCAGTTCAAGTGGCTGTTAGGCGTTATTTGACGGATAAAAAAATGTTTCAAGTGGCGTTTCTATAACACATTAGGAATTTGAACTGTAATAAATCATATTATTATGAATCCTACTATTTTCGTTCTATAATGATAAAATTATACTTGAAAATATTAAAAAAAGTCTATGTTAGGGATAGTAAGCGGACTGTATTTCTATACTGACCTGGAGCCCCGCGCTGATGGTATCGCCGTAAGTCCTGGTGTCTTTCGGATAGGCTTCAGGCAAGTGGAGATCCTTAGGTGCGAGTTCCCCGAACTCTTCTCGGTTGGTGCGGACACGGGAGATTAGTATGCACGACACTGGGCACTTTAGACCGTTCAGACTAGCTTAATTTTGGGTATTGTCGCGAGATAGTTGCGTACGCGACGGCGGTTATGAACGCACTTTTGCCATTGTAGGCGAACAGCGCCCTCTCGGGGCAAGTCGGAGCAAGAAAAACAGTCCAACTTGTAGATAATGAATATAGATTAAATAAATAATTTCTTTATGGATGGTGCATTCTGAATATGAATAGGAATAGTATAGAATAGTACGGAACATGCCGCCGACCTTAAAATACGGCGTATTTTAATATAGAAAATGTATAATGTATGTATATGAGTTAAGCTTGTGATAATAATACTAATGCTAGGATACTAACTAAGTACTAGAACTAAGTAAAGAAGTGTAGAAAGTGTTAGTCTTCTATAGGTAGAGGACAAATTTTCACAACGGGACGTTGTGTGTATGTGTTGCCCATGCGAAGGGTTACAACACGAATAATTCCGTCGCGACCCGGGTGTACACGGTGAACGCGAGCTAATTGCCACTGCATCGGTGGCAGGGAATCGTTTTGAACGAGAACAACAGTACCCTCGGGAAGAGAGGTAACTTTGTTGTGAAACCATTTAACGCGTTGCTGGAGTTGCTGAAGGTATTCTCGACTCCAGCGCTTCCAGTAATGTTGATACATTTGTTGTACCAATCTCCATCTGTCCAACTTGGTACAGTTGATGGAGGAAAAATCATATTCAGGCACGGAAGTGAGCGGTTCGCCAATTAGAAAATGGGAAGGAGTGATTGGAAGTGGATCCGTAGGATCGCTGCTCATGACGCTAAGCGGCCGTGAGTTCAACACTGCTTCAATTTGGCAAAGTAAAGTATTGAATTCATCGTAGGTCAATATTTGAGAACCTACAACGCGATGTAAATGTTGTTTGAAACTCTTCACACCAGCTTCGAAAATCCCTCCCATATGAGAAGCATATGGGGGTTGGAAGTGCCAACGTATATTTAAATTTGCACAAGAACTTTGAATGTCGTTATTTTTTAAGAAAGTAAATAATTCTTTTAAATACCTATCACAACCTACGAAGTTGCGTCCGCAATCCGAATATATATCGGAACAAAGTCCGCGTCGTGCCGTGAAGCGGCGAAGAGCGGATAAAAAAGCCTGAGTCGTTAAATCTGGAACAAGCTCCAGGTGAATAGCTTTTGTCGATAGACAAACGAATACACAGACGTAAGTTTTAAATATTTTAGCATTACGAACTCGATTGACCTTAGTTTGGAAGTAGCCTGCGTAGTCTACGCCTACATGAAGAAAAGGACGTAAGGGACGTACGCGTGCTGCTGGCAACGGTGCCATAGGAGGTTGCAGTGCCGCCGGCCTGGTGCGGAAGCACCGAATACAACGTCGCGTGCGATGACGTACGGCGTCGCGGGCGGAAAGAATCCAGTACCGTTGCGAAAGTAGAAACTGTAAGGTCTGAGGACCAACGTGTAAATGTAAAACGTGAAAATGGTCGATAATTAAGTACGTAAGAAAATGAGTTTTCGGTAAAATCAATTGATGTTTAGCTTCGTAATCTAAATTAGAACGTTGAATACGACCGCCGACCCTGAGAAAACCGGCATCGTCTATGAACGGTTTTAATTTTTGAATGTTAGTAGAACATGTTTTATTATTTTTAATCTTTTGAATGTCTTCGTAAAAGACTTCATTTTGAGTAAGAAGAATTAATCTATCGAGAGCAAATTTCGTCTCTTCGATTGAAATATAATTATTTTTGTAAGACTTTGCTTTTAAACATTTGTTATAGAAACGGAAAATGTAAGATACTACTCTAATGAGTTTACCTAACTTTGAATATTTATTTAGAAACTGTATAGAAGTTTCATTCTTTTGATCCGTCACCAAAACATGAGTACGACGTTCCTCCTTTGTAACGTAAGTAGGTAATAGCTGAGGCCATTCCTGTTCAGGTTGCTTTAGCCAACCGGGACCTGAGAACCAGAGTTCGCGATTTAACTCAGAAGGGAAAACTCCGCGCGAAGCAGCGTCAGCGGGGTTATCCGCGGAACGAACGTGACGCCACCGTGAGGCGGGAACGCGACTTAATATCATGGTGAGACGATTTGAAATAAACGTACGCCACTCGCTTGACTCGTGGGACTGAAGCCACGCTAGTACTACGGACGAATCTGTCCACGTATAGACATCGTTTATAGTGACGTAGTCCTTGTAAGTGTTAACTACATGATCAATTAATTTGGATAAAATTAATGCGCCCAATAATTCGAGGCGTGGAATAGTTAATCGTGCAAGGGGTGCAATTTTTGTCTTTGCTATTATAAGAGAAGTAAATACCCTACCTATATTGTCCGTAAGACGAATATAAACAGCGGCGGAATACGCTTTCTCAGATGCGTCTGAGAAACCGTGGATTTGAATTGAATTATGTAATGGAATGACTTGACGAGATAACGATAAGTCAGAAAGCAATGATAGTTCTGTAACGAATCTGTACCATTGATTGATTATATTCAGTGGTGGGGTTTCCTCCCATCCAACACGAGAAGCCCATAAGGATTGAATAAGAATTTTGCCGATAATTGTAACCGGAGAAAGAAAACCTAGCGGATCGAATATCTTTGAAATTTCACTTAATATTGAACGCTTAGTACATTTTTTATCGAATTTACATTGTACATCGTAAGAAAACATGTCCGACTTGGGTGTCCATTTCAACCCTAACACCTTGACCGTCGTGTCTCCATCAAGTGATGAAATGACCAGAGCCTCCTGATTACTCGTACTACCTTCAGCGAGTGAAGCTAACAGAGATGGATGATTGCTCGTCCACTTACGAAGCTCGAATCCACCGGCTTGGCACAACCCTATAAGGTCTCGCTGCAAAGCGAAAGCATCGTCTAGGGTATCTGCACCAGTGACCACATCATCAACGAAAACGTCATTGAGGAGCACATGTTTCGCACGAGGCCACCTGTCACCTTCGTCGAAGGCGAGCTGTCGCATGACACGTAACGCGAGATAAGGAGCAGAACTAACCCCAAATGTTACGGTACAAAGTTTGTAGTCTCGTATTGAGTCGTTTGGATTTTTACGCCAAAGAATTCGTTGATATTCGCGATCCTTCTCGTGAATGTTAATGAACCTATACATCATTTTGATATCAGAAGTAAATACAATATTATGAATACGAAATTTAAGAAGAACGGTTACAATATTTTGTTGAAGTTTAGGGCCTGTCAACAGGTTATCATTTTGTGATCGACCGTTGGTCGTTTTGCACGAAGCATTGAAAACGACTCGCACCTTTGTAGTAGCAGAATCTTTGCGTACCACACAGTGATGCGGAAGATAATAAAAATTACAAGTCTGACCAGTATGATCAGTGCTTGTGGAATCGGAAGCTAGTTCCATGTGCCCAAGGTCTAGGTACTCTTGAAGACACTTGTGGTAAGCCAGTCGTAGACTTGGATTACGCAATAAACGGTTTTCCAATTTATGGAAAAGAAAAAGTGCGTTTTCACGCGAACTACCTAACAGCGGAGCGTCAGGTTTGAAAGGTAAAGCTACCGAATAGCGGCCTGATGAGTCTCTCGTATGCGTCTCGTCGAAAATCGATTCACATAGCTGCTCATCAGCCGTGAGAAGTTGGGTTTCAGGGACTTCTTCGAGTTCCCAAAAACGCCGAAGCTCGGTTTCAGTATGAAACGAGGCTACACACACGTTCAGAGACGGTGTGGAACAGAAAGGTACTCTGCCGGAAAGCAGATAACCGAAAATACTATTTATGGCAACAGGAGTGCCGCGAGGTCCTATGACGTTATCGTGCAAAAGGATCGTATCGCTATAGTCTCCTCCTAGGAGCAATTCAACGGCTCGGTCGGAAAATAGTTCCGAGTCCGCGAGGGGTAAGTTACGAATGTGAGTGAAGTATTCACTTTCACGGAAATCATATTTTATATTAGGAATGTAACTTGTAATTTTTGAAATAACATGAGCATTAATCGTTACTACAGGTTGTAGCTTGTTGTGTGGGGTCAGATCACAACATACCATCCCGTGGGATCGCACCGAGTCACCCTGGCCCACGCCCGAAATGTAAATAGAAGCATCGGTACGATGGCGCGATAGACCTAAACGTTGTACACACGCTTCAGTGATTAGCGATGTTTGTGAACCGGGATCGATGAGTACCCTGATAGTGGAAGGTTTAGATGAAAGGCAATCGTGATGACGTACATCCACAACAGCTGTTGCGAGGAGCACGGAGTACTCCGTCTCGCGGAAACCGTCACCGCGCGCCGAACGGGGTTCAGCCGCGCAACTTAACGCGCTAGCGGCGGGGGGACATGAATTAGATTCACTATTTAAATTATCATGAAGCGAGGAATGATGTCTTGCGTTGCAATGTTTACAATTAAAACGCGATTTACATTGTAAAACGTTATGTCCTTGTATAAGGCAATTAAAACAAATGTTATTATTTTTAACGAAATTGCTACGTTCAGTTAAACTGAGTTTAGAAAAATTATCACACTTTTGTATTGAATGTGAATTATGACAATATGCACAAGAAACCGGTTTGTTACCGTTCTTAGCAACGTTATCTTTATGCATAGTAGAAGCGCAAAGTGTAGGAAACGAAACTTGTTTATTATTGAATGGAACGGACTGATATTTAAACGCTCGCGGAGGAAGCGCGCGAGAGGCGTCAGACGAGCGGTTCGGAGCCGCGCGCGTTGCAGCGCTCGCCGCGCCGGCGCCGCCGACCGTAAAGCGGTCCACTAACGGAACTGAATTTGACATGACTTCACTTGTAGTCAACTCTTTCTCTAAGAAATCGAATAATTCACTAAGTTGCGGTATTTCCGCGGGAGAATGTAAAGATTGTTCAAAACGTTTACGAATGTATGTAGAAAGTTTACGCAATATTATATTTAAAATAATGAAATCCCATTCGAGAACTGGAAATTTAATAACCCGTAAGGCAGAAAGGTTCTCGTGGCAAACGTTTAAAAGGTTACGAATACCCTTTTCACATAAATGACTTTTATTCGACATCGGTTCGAGATCTAATATTTTATCCAAATGCTTAGTAGCGATTATTCTTTTGTTTTCGTAACGATGTTGTAAATATTCTAAGGCTGTGACGTAATTGTCAGCTGTTAAAGGAATAGACTTAATTAAGTCGTAAGGTTCACCTCGTAAAGAAAGTAATAAATATCGAAACTTTTCAATATCTGATAAGTTCTCATTTTTGTTAATTAACGAATCAAATAAATCAAAAAATGGATTCCATGACGTGGGATCACCACGAAATTCGGGTAAAGAAAGAGGAGGTAAATTTACCTTAGGTGATACATATCCGTGTGACGTGTTATGTTTATCATTGGAGTGTTTAGCCTTTTGGTCTAAATCGTTTAATTTATAAGATGCACTTTTCACATCGAAAAATAAATTCTTGAAACGGTTTCTATTTTCAAGTTGTGTATCGGAATCAAACGTCTCAGATTTAATTTGAAGTTTTTCTATTTTAGTTTGAATTTTAGTGAAATCCTTTTTTAAGGTTGATAATTCAGAAATTCTAGCCCTAAATTGATTTAGGTCACTATTGTAATATTCCAACATTTCTTGCAAATCATTAAATATATTACGACGTTCAAATTCTAATTGCGTTAATTCGTTATTCATGATGAACAGCAAATGAAAAATTTCAAACAACAAAAATAAGAAAATATAATTAGTTACAATATGAATCCAATGAATAGGATGCTTTATTCGACGTCACTGCCTCACTATGGCGCGACCGAATGAAATGAAACGAATGAGTATTTGGTATCTACCTGCGTAAACGCAAGTAATGAAAATGTTAAAAATCGATACGACTATAAATTTTATATTATGTATATGTATGGTTTGTAATACTATTGTGAATGTTAATTTACAACAAATGTATTTGCAAACTAACTGATGCGAATGTAATTCGACACCGAATCACTTCCCGTTGAGGCTCAGAAATACTAAATAATACGAATATTATGTAGTGGAAATTGTGCTAACGTGAAGTGTACAATAATATTACGGCATGAAATGAATTAATGAATCTTGCACGTAGTACAAGGGAAATATTAATTCAACGTTAATACGTTAAATTACGAAATAAGCTAGCCTCGCCTATGCAAACTAAAGATTCTTGCACGTAGTACAAGGGAAATTATGGTGAATTTGTCACCGAAATGATTTCGACGTTAATATGAATACGCGAATTTAGATTCTTTGTGCGTAACACAAAGGGAATTTTTATTTTGCAAAATGGCGGGTATGCGTTTGATATGATACGACGCCGAAGTAAATTTGCATGTAATACAAATTTATTAATGGATTAAAGAATGCACCAATCAATAAAGAATCCGGCTCGAAGGACCACAAATTATGTTAGGGATAGTAAGCGGACTGTATTTCTATACTGACCTGGAGCCCCGCGCTGATGGTATCGCCGTAAGTCCTGGTGTCTTTCGGATAGGCTTCAGGCAAGTGGAGATCCTTAGGTGCGAGTTCCCCGAACTCTTCTCGGTTGGTGCGGACACGGGAGATTAGTATGCACGACACTGGGCACTTTAGACCGTTCAGACTAGCTTAATTTTGGGTATTGTCGCGAGATAGTTGCGTACGCGACGGCGGTTATGAACGCACTTTTGCCATTGTAGGCGAACAGCGCCCTCTCGGGGCAAGTCGGAGCAAGAAAAACAGTCCAACTTGTAGATAATGAATATAGATTAAATAAATAATTTCTTTATGGATGGTGCATTCTGAATATGAATAGGAATAGTATAGAATAGTACGGAACAGTCTAATTGGATTATTTTGAACAAAAAGTATTTTATTAATTAAGTTTTCAAAATAATTTTCAAATGACAATAATTTACGTAGTAGTAACGAAACGCAAAAAAGCGACGTTGCCGCTCCGTCAACTGTCAAGTCACTAAGTGGCAGATAAATTCCTAGGGCTATCCGGAACTTTATCCGTAACCGGTGAAACAGGCCCTAAATCCATACAACATTATTTATTCGACCATGTATGGACTGTAGCAGCAATTGACTAAGATGCGATGTTCCGGTTTATTTAAAACGGTTGATTGCGCAAACATTTTTATTTAAGCATATCTTTTAAAAACAAAAGGGACATAGTACTCCAGATAATCAGGAAAAATAAGAAGAAACGTCTAACAACTAGAGAAAGAACCACAAAAAGACGCAAATGAAAATGTATTTGATTGGTAGCTCAAGCGAAATAAACAGTTTTTCTTCTGCTCTACGAATCAAATACAGTAAAATATAAGTTTCAGTCCCTCGTCAAGATAATACCCTATTATGTCAGATAAAACCCGATGATCCCGTCCCAATTTGCTATCCATACGGTTAAAACTACGCGAATCTAATCTTTTTGACATAATAAGTACGTGTTTTTTTATAGTTTTCAATAGCGATATCTATTCATAGAGGTATTGTGGTAATCAACCGTTTTACTTTTTCAGCTTTTTTTTGCAAACGAGCATCCAGCACCACCCTTCCGCTGCCGCTTACGACAACAGTGACCTCCGTAGAACAACACTCAAATCGGGACTAGGATGTGTGTTGTGTAGTCAATCAAGGAGAGGGTGTTATTATGAATATTAGTTGGTCAGTTCTGACGAACTAACCGTACTACTAACGTACGTATGAGGACTGAGGCAAAAACTGATCATGATAGTTAGTCCTGTTAGTTGTGTTATAGAACATTTAGTAAATGTTAGTAAGAGTCTCGTTCAGGTTGGTCTCAGATTGTGAAGATTGTGGTCTCATAAAAGTGTAATCGGATCTATCTATCCCTTTCTCACCAAAACATAGTTATTGTTAAAACACAACACACTTTTCTCTCTCAAACATTTGTTCGTTACATCTAATTTTTATGAATGTTTAATATCTGTTTCCTTGGACGAAATGTATATTAATGCTCGCTCATGTTTCTAATGAACTCCTTTCTAACTCCACCGTACTTGTTTCTATTTTGTCATCTTCTTCAAAGAACTTCTGAAAGAAATCATTAGTTACTAATTGAATCACTTTTCACGCACAACGTTATTGAATAGTTAATTGAGTCGTTTGTTTCCTAATATAATTATCTGGGTTATTTGGCGGAGATCGCTTTTAGCGATAAGATCGCCCATTGTTTACACTGTGTATATTTTTTAAGTTCAAATTGTAGTACTTATTTTTGTAAATTGGAAAAATTACTTTTTCGGTTTTTCTTGTATGTTTTTTATACGTGTACATGAATTATAAGATAAATAAATAAAGTAGGATTACAATTATGTACTCGTATAATGTATACACCTATATATCTACATTATACCTTTATTTAGATTCCAGATCTAAATTCACTTAAAGGTATTCAGGATCAAATCAGAGGAGAGTAAACGGAATTAGCTGTAGTACTCGTATGTAGTATTAGGTACTCGCAGTGACCGCCAAAGTGGCAGAGTCCGGAACCCTCAACAAACTTTGTTAAATCGGACTGTCCACCATCGAAAAGCCAACTTCACTTATTCGGGTTGAATCAACTCTTGCGTGAACATAGAACTCCAATACTTTTGTGACATTTGTTTTTGAAATCTACAGATTCTAATAGTTCATATGGATGTAATAGATGGCCCGAATGGCGCAATGCATAACATGCTGGACTGCCGTTTGAAGGGTCCTGAGTTCGATTCCCAGCAAGGCGGAAATTTGAATTATGAGTTTAAATTTCAGTTCTTGGTCTGGATGTGTGTTCTTGTCTTTGTGTGTTGTCTATGGCACCCACAGCACCAGGTGTGGGGCTAACCACACTAACATTCCTGGTGCTATTTATATATTATAAATGTGGCGTTATTTATTTCTTATAAGATGTAATTCCTTATTATGTTTCAGTAAATAAAATATATAAATAATAATTATTATGAAATATTACTTATAGCTGAAATAAGCATTCTTGCACAAACATTATTAAATTACAAACATATATGATTATTACATATATGATTATACATTATTAAAGTACAAACTTATATGAGAACAATTTGATTGCCTTTACCGAAACAAGTTGTGGTAAATCTTTTCATACGCACATACTTAATTTGAAAATTAGAAGAGACTATAATAAGGATAGAACGTTAGGACGAATGGAGCTCTCTCCATCTACATCATAATACAAGTTTTTGTATACCTATTCTATCTTTTTGACTTGTAGCTGTTAAATAAAGTGAACTGTCTAGCATTACATTGGATTTGTGGGATACAGCGTCGAACGCTGGAGTCGTGACGGCACTAGACAAACAGTTTGTGGCTAACTGCTTGCCGGCGGACTATGAAATACAACATGTCGAGAAGACATTAAAGTAAGTAGTTTTATCAAGTGAAACATAATTTAGCTTTTAGACAACGCGGAGCTTAGATTTAAAATGAAATGAAAACTCTTAATAAAAACAAGGCATCGAAACATTTTAATGATTTAGCTGATTTTTTTTTGAACAATTACGCGATGTTTTCCATAAACCCATTTTTATCTTTAACTCAAGGATAGCTGAATCCCTTTACACTATACCCATATTAGTTTAATATCCTGATGTCCAGGTGAAAAGTTACATTGGGTTTGTCTGTTTTTATACACGCACAGGTGAATTAAAGATTAAAGAATAATATATCATGGTTAACGTTGTTTAATTTATATTTACAAGAATATAAATGGACGCTCGAAAGTTTTTCTTAACTTTCAGAATTTATGCTTTACTATAATCAGATATACCTAATATAAGAGGCAATGTATTGTTTGTTACTTAAACAATAAAATAAGCAAAGTACCTACAATCGGACGGAAACACCAATGCAGGCAGGCTATACCTGGACCTCTCCGCCACATCAAATTACGCAACGTCGAAACTCATAACATAAATGTATATAGAACACGTTACATCGATACCTACACTAGCCTTTTGAGGAACGTATAACATGCATAATCAGTATCAGAGGGATGTTTACTATGAAAGGGTGTATACTCGCCCTGCGTTGGGTTGTTTTGTGTTGGGATGGCGAAATTAGGTCATCTAATTCCTGCGCAATGTCCACAATGTATGGTAAATTTGTCCATACGGATACTGTATCTCCAGGTGAATACAACATAATACAAGAGACTATCCTGCATCTGTGCTCGAAGCTTTGAAGATTGGCCTCAGCCAAATCTGGGTTTAATGACTAGTAATAGTATGTTAACCTTGATCTAGTTTTAAACACACATCTCATCTCTTTCGTCTAATTGCTTATGCCAATACTCAGGTTTACATTATTATATCACAATAAAATATTTTGTTAATTAGTAATGAACTTCATCTATTTCTTTGGTATTATATAAGGGCGTGATTCAATTATACTATAAATACGTAGTGATTTAAATCAATAAAAATATAAAATGTATAACGCGTCTCAATATGGAACTAAGAGTGCATTATTTAAAAAATAGTAAATGAAAACTGTATTATTCGTCAGGTTGAAATAGGTGGGAAAGCTTGATAATGAAAATTTAGTTACGCCCACTATATCCTATAAGAATCGTTCGTGTCGTATAATGGAAAGTAATAAACAGCATGTCAGCTGCAGGAGGCTTAGGTAACAATACGTCGCCAAAATACTTTCCATCGAAGTAATTAAACGCTGATTGATTTCCAAATTTTCATTACCGTACCCGCAGCAAACAGACAGCTCAAAGGTTTACAGGGATTTCGCAAAAATCTCACTTCATTTGATTTCGGTATGATGTGACTTGGGAGTGTATAGAAGCGAAATATGCGGTAGTTGGTGTTTTGTTTTAGCGTTTATAAAGCGGGGAGCCTTTATGGTTTATGGCTCAATATACTGGCCGTAAAACCCCCGGACCTCCGACAGAACTTACTCTGTTACACAATTGAGACGTGGAGAGACCCTTCGGCTCCTTCAGATGTTTATAATTCTTACTTTAGGTAAGGTAATACTTGCAATAAATGCAAAGAAAATATTATGTTCTAGTGGTGGAATTACAAAAATATTGACTTGTTGTCCATAAAAAATCTTTTAGTGCCAATATGCAACACGAAAGCGTCTTTCAATCGGTTTATTTTTAAGTTTCATCATAAGAATCTTTTATGCATTTCAAATACAATAACAATAGGTACAATTGGTAATTCCGTAATAAGGCGTATATATCCTCAATAGCGATGTACAAAATTAGGCTGTTACGGAAAAGTAGCCATGTTACTTTTCCGTATATTCGTTCATTATTAGTACATTATAGTGTTGCCCGTAATATTTTTTATTCGTTTAAGGAATAAATTTACTTGACCATCACGCACAAAGATGAATTTTTCACAAATTATAAATGTTCCATTTTTACGGGTACCATGGCTACAAAACGGTTAAAAAATCTACCTACCCACCCTGTATATCAAAATACCCTGCCCTGTATAATAAATCAGTATTTCATACTGCTAAAATATGAACTGCGTGACGTTTAGGTAATGGATTTTGGGGTGTAAGGGGATCCATCCATCTTTGCGAGTCCAAGCCGACTTCCTCTGCTGGTGCTAACTGCTGAACAATGGACGAGGTTCCGGCGTCCGGCCCCTCTTTCCAGAGGTCGATGGACATCTGTACCATCCAGTTTAATCCCGAAGATAATTTAGGTTGATGATAGGCTTGAACTCGGCTGGCTCTTGCTTGAGTCAGCCGCTTGAGTCGTGTTCCGACTTTGGCGCTTGAGAGCCAGTTTTTCTTTTGTTGTCTCTTCTTTCATTCTTAGCCAACAACGCATCAGTGATGCCTTAGGGATTGTTGATGTCTATGGGCAACGGTGAGCATTATCGTACGTAAAAAGTAGTGTACATAAACATTCAAATAAGTCAAGGAAGATAAGGTAGAAAAACACGATGATAATTTAATTCTACCACACAAAATGATAAGTCCCAGTAAAATACCGGTACCAGCGCGACAAACGTCTTACAAAGCAAAGTTTTTTCAGTTTTATTTAGAAATGGTAATTTGGCGGAAACTCCTCTGAATAGGTGAATTTCTCAAATCGTTCGTATTTTCTTGGATATTTTATGTTCTGCTTGCTTCCGCTGTAAACGTTTTCTTTATTGTATCCGCTATCTTTGATATTTCTATTTGAAAATCGTGAAAAACATTAAATATTGGCTACTTTATGGTGTAGTACTTTTTCTTTCGCTTGCCATTTGTATATTCTGTTCAGTTCAATGTAATGGTCTACATGGTCTACCACGATCCACACTTGGTCACAGTAGTAGACTATGTTATGTACCCCTCACGTTGTGAGTGGAGACCCGTGCCAAGCAGTGGCACAGTTTTGGGTTGTGATGATGATGTTGATGACGGTCCTATGCACCCACTTGAACAACGGAGCTGTCTGAAGCTGAGCGGTCGCTGAGCTATGTACCACCCACTGAAATCTTGGGCACTCCTTCGTATACTCTAAATACTTTTACAATCTTAATTATGAACCGAGTAATAAGTAATGCAGGTTCGAGCATTTCCAGTCAATCACAACCTTGTAAAAGCAGACGCGTGATCCAAAATTCTACTTGGAATCACTTTGCTATGCAAGCTTAAGCGTGTCTGCTATCAATCTGCCAGGACGGCCGAACCGAACATTTTACTTTCAGCTCCTTAATTTTCGTAGCATTTTAATGCCCTGTAAGTGGAAGTCTTGATTTATGGATGTTCTTCTTACGGATATTTATACCTGTTTATCTATAAAAAATCCCATTGTGAGAGGAGATCTGTGCCCAGCACTGGGACAGTTATGGGTTATAAAAGATGTCAGTTATTTTATGGATCTATAAAATAAATATTTGACGATTACTGTCTAACCAATTGTATTTCGCAGAAAATTTTCACGACAAAAAGAACTTGAGAGGTGTCAAGGGACACCCGGATGGAACGAAGTTTCTTTCGATTAATTAGTGAAGAAATTGTAAAAAAAATATAATATTTAGATTATGTATATAAATACACATACATATATATCGGAGAATCCAGATGGATTACTTAATGTTTCCCTTTATTGGTATCTTTCATATCATTCTGTATAGAATCAGTGTGTAGATCCCGTAGGTCACACGGTTCGGGATCATAACTGACTGCCAACGTCACTCTTTTATTTTCAGTAAGACTTTCGATATTGCGGCCAGTATTCAACGTTGACAAATCAGATTACCCGAAGCTACTGACTCATTGAAAATAGGTCCGTAATGCGTTAGTAACAATCAACCGATAATCTCCGACACGGCCATACTGACAAGTAGCGCGCTCTCGCGCTACCTAAAAAAATTCACAAAGCGCGAACTTTTCAATATCATAATCACGGAAAAACCACCCGTGCAGCAAGAAACTTTTAATTCATAGAGCAAATCTGTGAATTTTTAGCCCATCATAACATTTTAACTTCCAACCATAAAACTTACAAGATTTTTGACCAATCTTCGAACAAGTTAATTTTAAAGAAATGAATTATTTTCATTATATTCCCGGCCATTCTGCAAATCAACGCGCTCTCGCGTTGTTTCCCAATGCTACTTTCAGCACAAGCAAAGCGTATTAAACAGTTTCAACAACAGTCTCAATTATATGTATGGCGGCACTTGAACACACGTAAGATAAATACCAGTATAATTTTCTATCGTCAAAGTAATCGCAAAGCGTTACGGCTTTCAGCGTTACGTAAACTTTAGTATAAATTTTACTTCGATTACATCTTTCAATACTATTCATTCTATTCGAGATTTCACACGAATCTTGCACAGTGCAAAGCGAAGAAACTTTCAGCACTCCATCCGGACAAAGCGAAAAAAAATTTTTTTTCAGTCCATCTCTCCCACAAAGCGTAAAGGCTTTCAGTGTAAATACTCCATCAATCAGTAATAATTTCAAGCCCTTTATTACCAAGTTTGCAATCAACAAAACCACATAAATAATAAAATGCATTCATTTATTCTTGTACCAAAACAAAACTTTTTATTGTTACCTGAAAAAGAACTTTAGTTTTTACCTGAAATTTAAATTGCCTCACTCAAGGTCAAATTACGACTTTACTCGTAACAACATAGCGTATTTTATACTTTATTGCTCGCTCGTCCATCCTATATCTTGATCGTCATCATCATCATCTACTCTTTGCTGTAGAGGTGTACAGCAGATCAAATTGTCAAAAGGGATCTTGTTAATTTTAAATCATAATAATCCGCCCCATAAGAGCTCTTCCTCCCGACGTTTATTTAGGCATTATACAAACTTCATGTTATTCCACCTTATTGATTAAGCGGCCAACCTTTGCTGTTCTATAAATTAGAAAGTTGTCAATTAATTCAGATTGTTTTACAATTACTGTCAAAACACAAATCCTTTCAATACCAAGTTACAACTGCTATCCCGCGAGAACAAAGTCAGCATCCCAGCCAAAAATTACTTATCCAAAATCCACACACTATCCGCTCAGTGGCTTCCGTGTGATGTACAACAGACAGACAGACAACGATACAAACAGACAGACAACGATATCATAAACATAATTTGGTCTCAGTATCGACAACAAAGTCCACCTACACTTAAAACTCTCAAAACATCCAATCACAGTTTTATCCTCTGTTATAGTGCCATTATTGTTAGTATCGATGTGCCCTGATTACAATAATTCAACTTCGTTTTGTCATCAACCATTTACTATTTGGTTGTACTTGTAAATGTATAATTCCTAGTAGCATCAATAGTTACATTTCAATACGCTCCAAAATACGATTAGGTACTAACTGTTCGAGCAGCATTTAGTTACATCCAATCCAAGCACGCAACAGTACATCAGCATAGCCTGCATCACGACATTGCAGACTCGTCCGCTGCGACGACGACATAGTAGCCGTACCAATGGGTGCCCACCCGCGACTATACAATTTGACATATCGTTAATATGGACATCGACATATTGATATTATATAAATGATCCCTCATACACTAATTGTAATTGTTAACGCAAAATTATATACAAATTTAACATTTCTACAAAAATTCCGGTTCTTTTGAAGTGGGAACCCCTGGACAACCGAAACACAATCAGGATCCAACTTTTATTCAGCCTCTAACCATTCGGTCATTTACATGCGCAACGTTAACCTCTTTGCAACCAATAGTGTTACTACTGAGATAATCTACGTTCAGGATTCGTTAATATTTATAATCAAAGTAAAACTTTGCATCCATGCCCACTATCTGTGCACGCGAGATAAAAATCATGTTTATGACATGAAGCGTTTAATAAGGTGTTGTAACCACTGGGATTTCCCTGCCAAGAAAAATAGGGACAAAATATTTTTTTAAGCGCTACAATTATTATCAGCTCATACCTGCGGTATACACTTTCCACTTCGGTTCTTTTCTGGGTAATATAAGCAATGACTTTTAGTTAATTTACGTCCTGTTGAAATACACTAATCCATATCCAATGAATCTGGTGGAATCCAGAGGCCATATCCAAACAAAATAATTCACAAGCGTTATGGGATTCCAAAACGGCGAAGAACTGTCATGCACTAATGCACTATCCATTTTCTTGATTAAGTCAACCGATATTGGTTGATGATCTTACCGATTGTTAGGTTTAATTTGCATCTCACCTGTAGATACTGCTAGTTGACTAAATATTTCAATTATTTATTATTATTATTTAACTCATTCCAAAAATAAATCTCAGTGTCCTCCTCAGTTAAATCCGTATCAAAATAAAACATACTTACTACCGTGTACTCAAATCAAAACAACAACAAAACAAAAACTTGTCACCGTCCATATACTTTGTGAAATGATACTCAATACATAATTATTCAAATTTGAAAAATTCCTTTACTTGTGAGCATAGCTCTATGTTCGACCCTTTTTTGCATACAAATATTATTTTTAAATTTAATTTATGTGTCAACCAGAAATTCATGAACTCAATAGAACACTATGTCAAATTAATAAAATTAATTAAATTTAATTCAACGAAATTCGAAATTCGAAAAACGAATTCGAACACAATTTTATTCACTATGTCAAACGGATACTTTACGTTGACACCATAGCGCATAGGTACGTACAATGAGCGTACACATTTCAAACGTCATGTCGTGTCAAAGGCAAGTCAGTGCGCATAGAGCAACCAACACCAGTGTGTGCAACGTTACATTTATTAATACAATGCATTTTCAATACATTTATTAAAAAAAATTATTAGCATTCTGCATACAAACCATACAAACCATAAGTGCGCCAAACATCACACTCCTCCGTCTAACCCTCGCAAAAAGGGGCACAAAGATTCCGCTTCACGTATTAAAAAGATTAAGAAAAATTATCCATAATAATAAAATAATAAAATAAATAGTCCATATTTCGCAACAATGTGGAGACTTCATTAATTTTGGTGCCATAATAACATACTTCTACTAAGTAAATCACCCGTCGATGCAATTACCGATAGCTTAAATTCATGCCAATTACTTATCAAACAATTATTAAATATACCAGGATTACTTTTACCAATGGTACAAAAAAAAAAATACAGTTTCAACCCGTTTACATATCACGTATTATTCAGGTATTATACTCATTAAACCATTTATTGTGAATTTTTCAAAATAAATTGAAATAAGGAGTCAATTGTCATGACCGACACAGAATGATTCCTCAAAATATTTTAAATTGTGTTACTGTTAGATGTCATAATGTTGGACTAACTAATCATCCATGCTTGCGGCTGGCGTAGCAGCCAGGTGTCAGCAGTAGTATGTCACTCATATCACAATAATTTTATGCGAAATAACAATAGCAACCATAATTATTACCTTCCCAAAGAATTAATTGATTGATAGCTAGTAACTAATTCCGTAACTATCTTGCTTTCGCATCAATCCAATGATATTGTATATAAAAAAAAAATAGAAGTAGACATGTCACCAGCGCGCGAAAAGTGGCACCCCCAAATTGAGCCAATTGTCCTACTTTTGGATCCATAGTTCCACATTAGATGTTTTAGAGCAACAGCCCTACACTTGTAAATTTGTACAATAGCCAACCCCAGTTTAAGTTACCATGGCATCATTAATAACACGACTGTCATTCATTCATATTCTTTTCCTTAAAAATTAAATGGAGTTCTTATCATAAACAGGTTCATAAATATTTCTGTTCTACACCGCACACCACAATATAATCGGAATGGATCCAAAATTGCAACCCGCTTTGTATGGACGCACCGCATCAATAGTTTTAATTATCTTTGTATCAATCCACTACCCATAATATCATGTGAACCCGTGTGATGAAAGCCGTAGAAGCGTCCGTTAATTGTTAGGTAATTCAATAGCACATCAGTAGCTATTCCTACCCAGTCTATTTTTTATTTTAATTACAGAGTTTATTTTAATTACACTCCTGGTTTTATTTGAGTAGGTACAAAGTCACCAAAACAAAGGTAATAATGTTATTGTGTTAAGACAAATAGTTTCATTCCAAAAGACCTGTTTCATAACAATTATAACACCGCCGGTCTGTTGATTTGTCATAATTCTAGGTCTCTTGAATCATAATGGTTCTGGTACATCCAAATGTCGCACAGTAAGGTACGGTAAAAATTGCGTACTCGAAACTCGTATTTTAAATAACTGAACGTACCTGAACATTCGTGGTACCGAAGATTACAACTTCAATTTTATTTGACTTACGCGCCCCTGTTCTCCGTTAATGGTGATACCATTTTGTGAAATCTCTTGACTCGAACTGTCAAGAACGTCGTTCCAAAAACTCATCTCAGCTCCACCACAACAGTGCGTTTACAAAATTAAATGTGCTTCCCACTTTAATAAAAATAAAATAAAATTAAAATTATTAATATCCAGAATATCATTTAAATCAAATTATTTAACCAATTCAGAAACTGCCCTTGATTGTAGATAGCTGGCATAACGATAGACTCGTAGTTCCATCCCACCGCTGCTATCGGAGAATCCAGATGGATTACTTAATGTTTCCCTTTATTGGTATCTTTCATATCATTCTGTATAGAATCAGTGTGTAGATCCCGTAGGTCACACGGTTCGGGATCATAACTGACTGCCAACGTCACTCTTTTATTTTCAGTAAGACTTTCGATATTGCGGCCAGTATTCAACGTTGACAAATCAGATTACCCGAAGCTACTGACTCATTGAAAATAGGTCCGTAATGCGTTAGTAACAATCAACCGATAATCTCCGACATATATATATATAACTATTATATATGTTATACTAATAATATAAAACATGCGCACGCCGCACGGCTTACAACAGCTTACTATAGCAAAATTTGCACAGCAATAAATGACCGCAGTTGTACTGATTATGCTCCGTTCCAACACCTTCGCTGGAACTTCGTTCCAACAAAGTGGAGTAGGCGTAAAAACAACACTATTTATAAAAATCGCATATCGGCTATAAAAAAAACTGTCGCCAAATCCTTGTGACTATCGAGGCATTGCGAGAAATACTGAAACATACATTTGGTATTAACTAAGATAGCAGTTAACCAATGCAAATTGAGATATCAAACAGAAAATTAGACACGGGTTGACGTGTGTTCTGTAGGTTGGCTTGGTCTAAATCATCAGGTAAATTACGTTTCTCGGAACGGCCCGCATATTTATTAGCACGAATGTTAAACAGGCTTATAACTATGTTTATACGGTTTGCACATAGTTTGTATTACTTGGCATGTTATCATTACATGTAAACTGAGGTACAATTATGAAAATTACTCGAATTTTTTTCCAGACTTTGGTTTAAACTTCTCTACCATTTCATTCATTACTTTATTACCTTAAATATTGATCCCAATTATGAACTACGGTGAAAGTTTCAAATAAATAAGTTTGTAATTATAAAACCAATTAGAAACTCCATTCCAATTTAATTAAAAGAAACCAAATTAGTCAAAAGGTCTAAAAGAATCTTACGGAAATTAGTAGAAGCGCCGTAATCGTGTATTTTTGAAGGACGTGTCGAAATAACAAAAACATAACGCTGTGTAATGTTTTGTAAGAAAACACTCCAAAACAATATTTGGCAGGGCTTTAGGCGAAAGGAATAAAATACTATGAACAGTGAACCGATTTATGCGGGGAAATCGAATCTCATTTGATTAGAGATAATTATATAAAAAATATATATATAAATAAGATTATCTTATTATAACAGAACTTTATTTATAACTAACTACCAGTAACACTGTAAATAAACATGAATACCTACTCATCCATTATACAAGATAATTTTTTATCACTTGACATATTAATTAAATTAATGGTAAAAAAAGCCACAAACATTATAGTATTTGCGCTGTAGCATGGTGCGGGTGACAGTTGTGTGTATGACGTTTACATCTGTCATCAGTACTACTATGCGTTACGTTATACGCATAACACTTTGCTTAATTTTTCTTTCAATTTGATTTTATTTGTAGAAACTGTCACCCGCACCATGCTACAGCGCAAATGGTATAGAACAATTTGAAGCCACTATTCGATTTTAGTCTAGTTAATAGATACATTTAAAGTATCTGGTCTGCGGGGCAATCTTTAAATTACCCGTCTTCGCGTTTTCCAGTCTTGTGGTAAACCACCTCACGATTAATTGGAATACTGAATCCGGAACTAAGAATAGAGTTGCATTTAGTATATTTAATAACTAATATTAAAATACCACACGAATGCTCTTCCAGTGGGCAAAATTGATCCACGTATATAAAACTTAAAACTTTTTGTTTTTAATTAAAAAACAAACAATTCAGTACCATTAACACTATGAATATATTATCAATAGCTGCATAACCTCTAAGAAAAAAGAAGAAAATCAAAAAAAGAAAATCGGTTGACAAACAGAGAAGAAAATAAATAGTGTTTTCTCTTACCCTCTTTATTATACATAGGTTATTAAAGCCCACTTATCCCCACGGCTTGTGTCAATCATAAGTGATCGATCGAGAAATAACTTCGGGCTTCGCGCGCGGACAGCAGTGGGGTGGATGACCGAGGAAGCAATTCTTTTAGGACTTTCGTAAAACTAACGGTTCTGGTTGATTTAGTCGCAGTTCTTTGACCAACATAAAAATTGCGTCACTTTTTGTTTTACCAAGACCAAACGTCCCTATGAAATCTATACTGGAGCAGCATGGTGGAATATACTCCAGACCTCCTCAGACAAGAGGATTTACATACGTGTATAGCAGGACACTTAAGATTTACACACATATACATGTGTACACACACCCAGGCAAGCATACACGCACACAAAAAGTCGATATTTTATATGCCATATTTCGATACAAGATAATATTAAATATACCTACTATGGAACAATTTCATTATTCACCGTTCTTTGTTTTGCGGGTCACAGATGGCTCTGCAGTGCACCGAGACTGTGTAGCGACAATTTAAACATCCTTCGTGAAGTTCCACACTTCTAGCCTTTGCTTAGAGATAATGTGAAAACTTTAGGCTTCTTTTCACTTACCGCTTGCGTCGTCAGCTACTTTTAAATTTAATGTTTGTTTGGACACTGTGTACTATCCTGTTTGAACTTAAAGTTTTATACAATGATTTTCAACAACTAAAAGAATTGATATTAAAAGGTTTTTTATAATGTTTTACGTACAATCTTTGATGTGTCCGTAACTTTTGAGTAACTTAATGTGTTTGTGAAGTTGATTATACTTATCATCAACAACACAAGAAATCCTTAATGGTGGATATGAATATCTGAACGTTTATTGTTTGCTAGTAACCGAAACCTATGCCCTAATACCACCACGCTAAGTTACCACGTTAAGTTATTAACTTATTCCACGCTAGATAAAATATATCAGTGAAATCTAAATTAGATAATCCAATCTAAAAAAACAGACAGGTCTCTCCAGAGACCCATGCTTATTAGTTGTCTCTTCAGAGACCCGTGCTCAGTAGTGGGTCATTAATGGTTAGACGCCAATATAAAGACATTTAAATTTATTTCAAAAATGTTACTTCTTCTGGGATATTCACATGATTTATGTAACGGAACCCCATGCAAAAGAATGCAATTTGTACTTGACCAGTTTATTACTTTCTGATTCGTTTTCAGTCAGAGCGGAACCCAAGCTCGACCCGGTCCATTGCTTGATATCGGATTTAGAGAGCCAATAATTTAAATACGAGTATCATCCCGCAATTGCTTCCGTCTGCCAATGTCGTTTGGCTCTGTCATAAGCTTTTTATAGCCTGTCATTTATCTAGATAAATACAATTCAACCATACATTCAGAAAATAAAACCTTTATCTCTATTAGGGGCTAAATTAAGCTAGTACTGCGCTGTACTAATATGATTATCACAATTCATGTGATTTTTCAGTTTACGAAGAATAAAAATTTATTTAATAAAATGAAATATTAGGTACTTGTTTTTATCATGCTTATTACAGTTATTTCGTCTTGAGACCTTAGATTTAAACCGTCCTAGTATTCAATCGCACTAAAACCATTTTATCTAACAAGACAAGATTATGCCAGCCAATACTCTACAAACCTCACACCTTACTTAAGTAAGACTTGGCCGTCTCATAAATCTATCGCATGACAAGTAGGTAGCGCGCTTGCACTCCCGAGCCTCTAGATTTAAACCCGCAATAAGATCGTTTTGTCCTACCCAGTCCTAACCATAGATGGACATTGAATTATCTTTAACCACTTAATCTGAACTTGTTACCCTTTAGTGTAAACAGTGTTAGATAATTCCATTCAGAATACTACGACATGAGTAAATGCCTACTGCGAATCTGAGATAGACAATGGTGCCCTGGCCCCATAACTGTCTTGGCACGTAATACCTAATGTCTAAAGGTGTTTTCACACGACGCGGTGTATTTTATGGTTAAATATAATTATGTCTCAGAGAAACGTTAAGAAAATTCAGATTAAATTAAATGACGTCATCCTTATTGAGCTTTACCATTTAACCTCCTTACCTGCGTTTTTCTGCTTTACCTGCGTTTCGGCTTTCGCATTTAATGCTTTTGTGATTACAATTACATACGTTTTGAGACTGATTTCATGTTTGCACTAAAACTGTTTAGATTTGATCTTTCCGTCTTCACAATTTCCGTGCGATCTTTAATAGTATAAATATTTCAAATAAGAGCATTTAACCATATTGGTAGGTATTTACTAATGTTGGGCCCACATACCGAGCAAAAACTTTCGAAGGCAGAAAGTTTGTTGTCAGGACTTATTCGTAGCTGTTAAATTAAATTTACTTTTCAATTAAGTTCAAGCTGCCTTGTCATTAGAACAATGTTCACAACCTACATGTATTTTTGAACCCCCGACGCAAAAAAAGAGGTGTTATAAGTTTGACGTTGATGTCTGTCTGTCTGTCTGTGTGTATGTCTGTCTGTCTGTGGCATCGTAGCTCTCACGAATGGACAAATTTTGATGAGATTTTTTTCATTTGAAAGTCAGTTTCAATGCGCACATAACCTTTATTTTTAACTAACGCACCTAAATAATTATACGTTTGAAGCATAGGTATATTGTATTTTCGGGTTTATATCACTCAAAATTTTGAAAAAAGGCCTCCAGTTACACAAACGAATACGGGGAAGTGGCAATGATACTATTGTCATCGGATTACTGTACAGACGAGTGGAGTAAAGTACTAGTCATTGTTTACAATCAGTAAAGTCTCTGTGCACTCGTATAATCCGATTTTACATGTATTCCATCGTTCTACAACGATACGGAAAGATATATTCATACATTTTTTCAACGAAATATTTATTAGAATATTTTACAACGCGATAAGAAAAGCTTTCTCATGTTTATAATATGGTGGATTACGTATTTATAAATAATTGTTAAATAATTTAATAAGTAACGGGTACGACACGGTAGAAGGCGACAGCGATCTCATTACGTCCCATGAAGAGGATCGGGTTAGAAGACTAGTGTGTTTTGGAGCGCAGTCTGTGAGCCCCACATATCCACCCTACTTGTGTCCCTACAAAGGGATGGGACACCCCCCTTTGTAGGGTCACAAGTAGGGTGGTTTCCCAGCCATAATTGTATAAAAAGTAAGTAGGTAGAAAAATACAATAAAAGTACTAGAAAAGTAAAAGAATAATACAAAAAAGTAGAATAAGATACCATTGCATATAATATTATATCAACGTCATAAATACATAATTATGACGACTGATATGGAGCGCCTAATTTGTGTGTCATTGAAGAGACACACAAAATTTAAGCAATTTATATCACGTTCCTTGTGAACTGCCCATTACAGTACCTCGCTTGCCTAAATTATACGACATTGACTTCCACATACGCTATCAGGGCTAGTTTGGACTAGTTCTGTAACGGTCCAATAAATCATAATAATTCAAATCAGTACGTTTGCATTTAAATTGCGATACGTTGAATAATAATGTATTTAATTCATTGAAGATATTTTCGCTTTTTGATTGGATTTTTGATACCAGCTTTTACTTTATAATTATGTACTTTATTGTAATAATAGCTATAATACACATAACTAAATTCCTGTACGGTTAAAGATCCCTATAGTATAATTATACTTGATAGACTATCATGATGAAAAAAAAATTGCGCTTTAGACCACACGACTGAAGTAAAACTTCTTTAGCTCCATCTATGTATATGTATGTATAAACATTTATGTATATAATATTATGTATAATATATTTATACATTGCATAATTATACATAAACGTTAAAATGAATTTATAATTTTAGTCACTTTACACGTAGAATATGTAATATATGTACCAAAATTTTAATAAATTTGTGCAAGAACGAATTGAAATTACGAAATAGTCAAGAAATTACCGTTCACGTTCGGCTAGAAACGAGCTACGGACTGAGATATACATAATTATATTTCATGCACTGTCTATGACAGGAAGTGAGAAAGAAAGTGTGCGCGAGCACCGCTCTCTCTTGCTCCTAAAGTGTGATATAGACAATAGGCCTGCACTGTGTCTTAGATATACGAAAAGTAACTGGCTATGAGAGAAAAAGAGAAAGAAATTGTGTGCTCGCACCTCTCTCTCTTGCCCCTACAGTAATATGCTTATGAAACGTAACTCTCTCTCTCTCTCTCTCTTTCTATCTATCTTCACTAACTTATATTTCCCTCTCAACTTTCGTTCGCCTCACACGATCACAATTTTTGTAACGCTCTCGTCACGCATTCACCAGCTTACTCCCCAAGTCAAGCGTGCGTAAAGAAGTTTTACTTCAAAATGCATCGAATACTAACGATTTTCGTTTTCTAAACCAATATTTCGTCCAAACTAGCGGTAGCGGTAGCGGTACTAGCGGGAAGAAACTTTTGACTTATGACACTTGAAACACACTAACCGCAGATAAACTTGTCAATGTTTGGTACCTACTTGACGTGCATTTCCCTTTATTGCCATACCACTATATTTAACTTTCAAGATTTCGTTAAAATATGCTTTTAAATTGCATATATTTCTAAAATCGTTAAACAAGGATTGAAACAAAACAAAATAAGTGGTATAAGATGACTTGACTTAAACGTAGGTAAGTATATTTTTTTACCAATGATATTATAAGTAAAATACCTATAACATCATTGATAGTCGCATTTACTATTATGAATAAATTAGATGATATAATAGTTTCTTTACGTGTCATCTTATATTCGTTTCTCACATCATCTTACATTCGTTTATTGTTTAATTACTAGGTATTATGATTGCCATTCTGAAGTTAAAAAATAAATGCAGTGTGGCGCTGTGAGTCAAGTACGCCTTTTTTGTTTAGGAGTGACATGATCACCAATAGACGCACTAATGATTATATTAATACTAGTGACCCGCCCTCGCTACGCTTCGGAAAACTTATTCCTTCGGTTTGCAAAGATTTAGTTATATAATTCACACTATATCTTTATAATTTATAGCCTATGTGTTATTCTGATGTGTAAGCTATTTATTAATGTAAAGTTTCAGCAAAATCCATTCCATAGTTTTTGCGTGAAAGAGCCACAAACATTCATACATCCATACAAACTTTCGCATTTATAATATTAATAGGATTAACAGTAAATCAGTACTAAATGATATACTTCTTCACATTTTCCTCTTGTGCCTGGAGAAAAACGTAGAGAGATACGTAAGACATAACCTAAATTTACAACAAGTACTTACATAAAAAAGTTTATACAACTGGCACAACAAATCTGATATAGTTGAGTCAGCTACACGAAACGATGTATCGAAACATCCGCTGTAAACGCTCGCGCCTTCCCCGTCTCGGCACATCAAATCACATTGCTTAACTAACTCTCCGCGCACATAAACTCGTCGCAAATCCCACCGAGGGTTCGAGAAAGTCGTCTCTGGAACTCCACAGTCGACGATAGCAAGAAGCGACAATCTCACCGACCTCTGTCTTATTTCCAGGAGAGCGGACTCGTTACAACGACGCAGATTTACATTTGAAATAGGCTCAGACGCTGTTATTTCTGGCTTTTTATTTTTCATTTTGTTCGTATTGCTACCGATTCTCCGCGCGATTCTTTCTTGGGATTCAAGTATCCGCTTTTAATACATAATCGGAATGAAAAATGTTTTGAGTACTTTAATAATGTAGAGTACTTCGTGACTTCGCTTGAGCCATAAAAATGAAGAAAAATGTAACACTCACTATTATGACAAGATAATTATACATAGATATATTAAAAAAGTGATTTGTCTGCCAATCGCAACTTAGAATGGTGGATAGCTTTAAACTTGGTACAAAGAGGTAAAAATATGTGAAGTCGTTTTTCAAATTGTTGATAATTATTGCGTATTATCTACCGATGATATATCTGACGCAGAGTACTTATATCCACTTTTCGAACAGAAACTGTTAAACAGAACTACAATTTTCTAAACCCTGGTCGGCTGGCATCGGATAGGATCAGCATTCTAGACCACTACAATTTGTCATAATAATATAATATTAAGTAATATAGCGATGGAATAAATTATCATTATCTTTTTCTCAATGGAATGGAGTGAAACTAGGGAATCAGCATAGGTACTGGAAGTAAGAAAGCCATTATATTTATTATTTATTAGCATTCAATTCATCTTTCTGGTACTTCAGACTGTGATAAATCATTTATATCATTCTACTGCGAAGGCTATTTATTATTCTATAAAATGGTACCATTCTTTCTTGCTAACTTTAAAGTTTAATAAAATAAGAAAACAATATCAGAGAGAAGACAATATTATTACATTAATAGAGAGTAATCATTATTAAGAGAGTTCTTGTGATGTACTAAAAAATATTGTATGCCATAAAACGTATGTATTGTACTTTACTTGTTTAATGAGGACATGAATGACAATACTGACTTTTATCCCAATTTTCGCGATAATTCCTCAACTACCCCGAATAAAATATTCCTATTTCACGCCTCAATGACCATTTTGCCTTTAATCTGCTTTTTCGCAGAAATGTCACCTTCCCTTAATACATAAAAAACATCGAATAGGTAGATTATAATGGCAACGAGTTATTAACGCGTTTTGTGATTGGCGCATTGTGCAAAAAATGGGGATCCAAATTTTACCAAAGTAAACGATAATTGCTCATTGGACCAAACTGTCTCGGAAAAGAGCATTGCGACGACTGACCATTGTAACAACATTATGTGTACAAGATTCAATTAATTAAAATTCTTTTTAGTAAACATTATTAACAAAGAAAACTGCCAAATTTACAAACTTTAAATGTGTATCGTAGATTATCATTACGTAGGTTAAAAAATAACAGTTATGTAAAATAAATATAATAAATTTCTCTGAAGAAATAAATGATGATTTCTCTCAACAAGGTGAACGTCTAAATGAGCCAATTCAAATATTGAAAACGCTTCGAGGCCACTGTGCCCATTATCTGTGAAACGCCGGAAATTGAAAAAATAAGAAGTATACGAACCATGAGGCAAATTTCTGTCAAACGACATAGATTGGTTTTAGCAAAATAGCAATGTAATTTAAATACTAAATTTTTATTTGTGTAGAGAATGAGAACCACAGGTCAGTATATTTTCCTCTACTGTCTGTCAACCGATTTCAATTTTTTCTATTTCATTGGTAGTGACGAACTTTAGTGATATCAATAAAAAAATTGGAAACTTTTTCCAACGATCCAATTAAAACAACTCAAAAATGTATCCATCCGTCCATCCATCAGTCTTTATGCGTCCACTGTTGGACATAGGCCTCCCCTAACTTGTGTCATTCTGACCAGTCCTGAGCCATCCAGCGGTTGCCCGCTGTCTTCTTCAGGTCGTCAGTCCACCTGGTCGGAGCGTCCTATGCTCCTTTTTCTGAGACGTGGTCTCCACTCGAGGACCTTTTCCCCAACGGTTGTAGGTCCTCCTAGCTAGGTAGCCAGTCCATTGCCACTTCAGCCGGCTAATTCTTTGAGATATGTCGGTTAGCCTCGTTAGTCTACAGATTTCATCATTACTGACTCAATCCCGTAGAGAAATAGCGAGCATCGCCCTATCCATAGCCCGCTGCGCTTTGAGCTTGTGCATCAGGCCAATCATAAAGCACTACTTCTCGGAGCCGTATATCATCACTGGCAACACACATTGCTCGAACTTCGATCTTCGTCTTCAAGCACTGAGGTATTTTGGTGTGAGGCGCTGTTCAAGTCCCCGAGCATATTACCAAGTTCATCGTGACTATATCATCGTCATATCGCAGGATTGTATATAAGTGTATATTTATATAAATGTATCGGTAAAAACATAAATTTATAGTTGCACTGATTTCGTTTAACTATCTTTTAGAGTTTTAGACTATAGGGATGTATTAAATCGTGAAATAAAGAAGTATAGAAGTGATAATTTTAAAATTGTAGTAATATTATGGCTTCAACCCATTACTGACCCATTACAGGGCACGGGTCTCTTCTCGTAACTAAGGAGCCCTATAGCATATTTCAATACACTAGAAGTGCGAATGGATATAAATTAATTTAAAAAAATTGATGATCCACATGATTATGATATGTCAATGCATACGTCAAGTCTAACATCAAGCAAGTAGGACAGAATTCTTCTCTGATTTTTTGTTTCTTTCCTTTTTCTTTTATCTTGACCGACATCGACATCGGTCTTTTGGTGTTCTACTGATGTCCATGGGCGATGGTCACCTTACCACCACCACTTACCATTAGAATTCTCGTTTGCTCGTTATTTCGTTTGCTTATTGTATACCGATAAGAAAAGGAATGCTCGCTTATTTATAGGGAGTAAATCAAACGATCAATTATCTTGCAATGTTTTGCTCGTTATAGATTATTATTGATTACACTAATTACCTGTCCGGTAGATACGTAATAAGCGATAACATTAATTGGCTACTCGGGCCCGGAAATTGAATTAGTAAGTTGACCAATATGTGTTATAATTGTATTAATGATAAAAGAATTGCGTAATAATGGTAACTAATTAAATTCGTGTAAAAACACAATAATACTGTTAATAACTCTGTAATTAAGCTAAATAAATACAAGTCAGATTTTTTCGGCCTTCGTAAACCACATGTATGTCAACTCATCACCTGACGGAAGCTATGCCTAATTAACTGAAGTTGAGATTTTTTTTCAATCTTTCAAATCAGTTAATACTATATTATTTGTAACTATTTGCAATCTTTAAACTTTTGATATACTCGTAATGGTAGTTAGTCTGGAAGACGGATGTGTCTTTGAAATGGTTACTAGTAATACGTTAAGTCACAACTTTAATGATTTACTTTAATAAGTTGTATGATTAGAATCTTATAATAGACAGCTGTTAGCAATTCAAGTCTCCCTAGGCAAATCACGTCATTCATAAGATTAGATTGACAAGGATGTCGGTAGTTTGTCCGCTTAAAATATTCTAACAATTTATACAAAATAAATATGAAAATATTTTAATAATAATGTTACAGCCGCGTGGCTCCAAAGCGAGACCAATAACGGGAGTAAAAGTGTGTCGAGAAGTATTTCAAATGTAAATCAATGTGATTGTAACGGGTGGGATCTCCTGGAAATAAGACGGAGGTCGGTGACATAGTCGCTTCTTGCTATACTTGTATTTAGTCAACTGGAGCGATGCCGAGACGACGCTCCCCAATCCTCACAGGGATTTTCAACGAGTTTATGTGAGCTAGGGAAAGTTATACAATGCGTGAGTTGATGTGTCGCAAATACCCAACCCTCCTGCGAATATCTCCGGGGTTGATCCGATGTGATTCAGTAGTCGTCAATAAATAGTTGAGATGAAATGTATTAGCTCTAATGAACAAAGTTTCAACAGAATGTAATTAGATGTACTACATACTATGACTTATAGCTCGTAGGACAATAATAAATAATCCTTTATTATTTCGCATAAATGCGTGTTATATAGTTTAGAGAAAATTCATCATACCGTACCACAGTAAGTTCACTACCTTTGACACAACTTTGCTGCATTTTAGGGTCTCCATTCTTCTCCTAACCTTTAGTTCAAGTCAATCTGGTTTACTGGTATATATCCAGTTGAATAACATAAGAAGAAAAGGCGATCGGTTTCTTCTGCCGCGGAATACTGTGCTCTGTTGTACCATTCTAAGCCCGACAATAGGTAACATTGCATAATTGTAGGATTTCTACCTGCCTGGCTAAATTTTAGATTCTATAGTAATATTTTAATGTTTTTAATTGTATTATTATATTCCTTAGCCGGGTACCCATCGAGATGGCCTTAAATGTAGCAAATGTCCATGAACGACGGCCAGCACTTTCCATTATCAGATCAGTTAAAGTTTGCCGATTCCAATAAAAAAGTCATCGTTAGATACTATTTTGTCTTATGTTCCTAATACTAGGTATAACATACTTATAAATGATAAATGATAAATGATAAATGATAATTTATTTGCAAAAATGTGGTTACAATGCTCTTAATTATGTACTCTGGTTGCTCACATTTGCCAACAGTAGTGGCATGCAAATTATTTCATTGATTAGATCAGATTTTTACAATTTTTATAATTAATTAGATATAAAATAACAGAAATTATAATAAATAAGTACATATGTCACAATTTAAAATTTATATTAAAATTATATAGTTCAATTGGATTCAGTCAGATTTGATATTATTATTATTTAATTACATACAATTATTTAATTATTTACTTACATACAAATCAGTTGATTATTATTTAATTACATATAAATTACAATTACATTCTCTTAATTATTCTTTCGCTCATAAATTCTTTTACAGTATAGTAACATTTTTCCAGTAGCCATACATGTGTTTGTTTTTTAAATTGAATTAGAGTCAGGTGTTTGAAATTTTCTGGTAATTGATTATATATTTTTATACACATGTGATAGGAATTTCTGGAGCGCATTTCCGTTCTTGATGGTGGAAGCCTTAATTTATTAGAATGCCTGCTCAAAAAACTATAATAGTCACCTTTTCTTTCGAATAGATAATTATGTTTCTTTACAAATACACATACCTCATAAATATATATACATGCCAAAGTTAATATTTTCAATTCCTTGAAAAGAGGCCTGCAACTAGCGTCCGGAGGAGCATCACACATAGCGCGGATGCAGCGTTTCTGTGCAAGGAACACTTTATTGAAGTTTACTGAGTTTCCCCACAGTATTATCCCATATCTTAAATTAGATACCACGTAGCCATGGAAGGCCTTTAGAGCAGTTGCTATGTTACTAATTTTTGGCAGGCGCCATAATGGATACGCAAAACGATTTATTTTGGAACATAGCTTGTCAATATGTTCCTTCCAAGAGCAATGATCATCTAGCTGTATTCCTAGAAATGAGATTGAGTTCGTTTCAGCGATAGGTTGATTAGCGTATATTACATTAAGGTTAGTAGTTTTTGAGTTCTTAGTTTTGAATTGTATATATTTTGTTTTGCTTATATTAATTTCGAGATTATTGTCTTTAAGCCAATGAATTAATTTCTCAATAGTATTATTTATCTCCAAATTATAATTATTTTTATTAATGTCAGGAATTATAAGGGCAATGTCATCGGCAAATAATGAGCATTGGTCATTTGTCACTTTTATTATGTTATTATGTTATATTTCATTAATTGTGAGCAATGTCGAGTAGAGTGAAAAGTGGCTAAAGCCAATAAAATTGTAGTTCCGAGTACTTAAAGCTAGGGTCAATAGATTAGTCTGGAGGACAGTTATCGGCCCACAAGGCGGCAGCTAATTGGCGGAAAGCAGTAAAGCGAGCGCCTCGTAAACGCGAAACTGACCTCTTCGGAACCGGTTCAATCTTCAGAACTACGAGAATGATCACGATCTTTGTAATTACGGTCTGAGGTTATTATCTGATCGTAGCTCGGTTACCCATTATTATAGACAAATATTAAGTGATAGAATAATGGTACTGATGTGGTTTGTGGTGTAGTAGTTACGGAAATTGTATACTTTTTACTTCATAGGTCCACTGTAGGGTGCGAATCACTCGCCGTAATTAAGAATATAAAGAGTGCTCTAGGCTCCACATGATTCTAGGATTCGTGCTTGCCGCTAACGGTCACCCATCCAACTACAGACCGAGCTCAAAGTCCGGAGTTGCTTTACATTCTTACGATTGAAATAATTACATTAAGTTCTGAAGATATAAATGATGTAGATTTTTTAATTTTTTTAACTGTACCGTCGCACTAATAGAGTTTTACTTTTATGCTGGGGCAGGGACTGTTAGTAATAGTTAATCCTGTAGCAAAAGCCTCTTTCCAATTCACTCACAGACGTGTTGCTACCCTTCAGAACTATGATCTTCACCTCTTAAAATGTGTTATCGAATCCAACCATCCCAGCCGAAATATAATTGCTAATTAAATAATTGTTAAGCGGTAGAAACCAAGTACCATGCTGGAAGGTGAATTACCCCGGGCAAACTCTATACAAAACCTCTTATACTCGTATATACTATAGGCTCCATATAGGGTCTACCGACTAGTAATTAAAATATTATGCCATTAAAGCTCAGTCACCTAACATTACAAAGCCCACGCTTGCTTAAGTGATCGCTGAAGATTAACACAATCCGTCGAGCTAAGAGCGCAGTGTGACTAACTAAAAATAATAAACTTTTGCAACTTAACGCTATGAACTCTTACACTTTGCTAGGTACTGTTGCGGTTAGTTTGCGGCATTAGCACATAGCTACGGAAGTACAGTCACCAAAGTTGCAAAGTTTTATTAATAAACTCTAGCATAAAATGGAATTTTTATTAAAGCCAATCTCTGTGACATAATTTCCATAGTTTGCGCGTTGGAATTTGTAGAGCAACACAATCTTATGTAATCTTGCCACAATAATGTACTTGCATGATATTATTTTCAATAAACCCTACAATATCGATGGGGTAAGTCAATGAAGTGCATGTTACTGACATATTTTTTTTATGTTTAAATAATGCACTTTAAAATTAAGTTTATTAGGTACCCTTAATATCCCTACAAAACCCCTTCCCTTTAAAACGTCACATGCACTTGATAGAACTTCTTTCTTAGTGTCTTCAAAGTTAACCCATCTTCATAGTTAACCCTGAAAATCAATGTTAGTTTATCTAATGTTAGTTATTGAATCACCAAACTGTCTCTGTAACAAATTTTAACATTTTTTATTCTGCCACTGTTTTGAAAAAGTGTTTTAACATCCACCAGAAAAAACGATGAAGGAAAAATTAGAAGTCATTACGCATAATTCAGTGTCCCCTGAATTTGCAGTCTAAAATTTAATACGTAAATCACAATTACAAACTTACTTAGTTCAATTTCATTCAGCGTTTGTAGGTTTTGCTGAGTTTTGGTGCGAAAAGTCTCCAAGTATTCCCTACAAACGTGAAATCGTAAAAAGTCACAGCTATCTTTTATGGCGCGCATTTCTAAGGATAAAAGTAAACAAGGCGGCCAAATCCTAGAATACATGTATCAAATCCGCTACTTGAAATAAGTATCTGAGTGTATGCTATGCGTTCGCTTTCCGATATATCGTATTGTTTTATATTCTCTCCGCAAGCATAAACTTTATATAGGAATCAATTCGCAAAATTCATCTCAGAATTCGATTATTCCTGTCAGGAACAGTCAAGAACATCAAAATCCTTACTTTTTTCAAAAATCAAACAAGTTTTTTTAAGTCAATACCACACGAAAGAGCAGATAAGCAATCTGATCTCCTTTGGCGACAGTGACCAAGTGGTCGCCATCAAGTTACCCCAAAAGCATCACCGATTTATTGCCGTCCAGGAAAGAACAGAAGAAAAAATCCAAAAAGAGAGTGAGACAAAAATTAAACTGGCTCTCTAATACAACAATCGAAACACGTAAAAGAAATTTCACCGATGAAACCCAATTAACATTTTACTGAAACTTGCAAACATTTAATTTTACTAAGGTTCAACAACAGTAATATTCATTTCAACAATGTTAATCAGGCAGTGCAAACGCTCTTAAGATCCTTTGTTTGGAAAAATTCAGACAAATAATGTATTGTAGCAATCCTACTCGAAATTGTCATGGAATATAAAGCTCTTGTAGCCCGACAACTTATTGTGATGGCAATTGTAAATAATGGACGTGATGAGTCATTATTTGGGGGATTTTTTTATTTTACTAGCCGACAAACGAGCAGACCAGCCAGGTGGTAAGTGGTCCCCGTCACTCATGGACATCAGCAATTCTAAAGGTGGAAAAGGTGGAAACTTTACTGAAAATTGTTATATATGTAAGCTGGATTGTAAACGCTTGATAAATTTGTATGTTTCCCAAATAAAAATAAAATAAATAAAATAAAGGCATATTACCGCTTCGTTGCCAGCAGAAATAAGGAAGAGGAAAGAAAGAAATAAAACAAGAGATCACATACATACATAACATATGATGCTATCATCAGAGAGCACGTTCAGCCGTCGGCACTGGTTGTTAACATAGGATAGCAATGTTTAACCCATGATTGACCCCTTTGGGTACAATAAGAAATTCCGGTACTTAGTCTGAATTGTTTACGTTGTAACAATCCGCACTGAAGCAGTGATGGATTACTCTCAAGGCCTTCTAAATTACGAGAAGAAATTTATACCCTACAATGGGCCGCTAAACAGCTGGAAGACGTGGCAATTTTTATTAGTAAATCAAGTTTGATTGATCTATATAAAATCATGTCCCTTCAAAGTAGGTTATGAAAGAAAACCGTAACCCGCCATACCGCGTAAATGTATAAAGAACAGCGTACATACATTGCTTTAATACCTACTCGTAGATCAATATGCGAATATTCTCCCGGGCTAACACAATCAGTGATCTCAGTGATTGTTTATTTGTAATCAAGCGTGAACTAACCAACACAACATGATATTCCACAATCTATGTAATTAAATCCCGATCAAGTTTGCCGTAAGCACCTCAAAGGGATACCTAATACGAAACATTGTCAAGCAGTACATAACTAGGAGTATTATTACTGTTTTGTTAAAGGCTTTGAGGTATTTTATGCACTTATAGCTGCATCATTTTTGTATGGTATTTGGTTGGCACAACGCATGTTTGCTATTTTTACAAGCTTATAATTAACTTGCAATATTTGTATGTGTCTTGGAGATTGAATTACTCGTAGACCTTCTTACTTCTTAGTCTACAGATTTTAAATTTTGAATATTGATTTAGTTCCAATAAAAATACAATTTTATGGTAAGCATTACCGTATAAAATGGTTCCAGACAAGAGACCTCCTCAACGGTTAACAGCACAGTGAGTTAATTTATTGCTTTGCATTTTGTACTTCACTTAATATTATAAAGGCGTGTCTATAGTTTTTCAAACTATTAATTTATTATAACTATCACAACATCGTATTCCAAGTATTCCACGTAGGTATACTAATTTCACGATCTCTTAAAATCAAAGTGATTTGAGCTTCACTATAAGCCTATGTCAGATTATGTCAAACGTAAGTGATCGATTGGAACTACGTCAGGCGTGGTCGGAATTTATAAGAGTATGACTGATAAGTAGTGGCAAAATTTCATGAAGCCCTATTTACTTCAAACTTTATTGCTATATATATAGGATAAGCACTCATGCTCAATTCATTGAGACCTGCAAACTCTCCTTCAATACTCGCTGAAGTAGGTAGTGAAATGGTGATGTACCCCACTGACTTCTTCAACGAGAATCACATTGCCTGCAATAGGCCTTTCGGGAAATATAGGTAAGAACTAAATTATCCTTCAATTCTAGCTAAATTAGTGCAATATGTAATTATACCCCTACGGCGTTCTTTCACGAGAATAACATTCAATCAAATTCAATTTAATCAGTTTCAATTATTTCCATCAAAACTTGTTTTGTTTCAATTTAAACTTAATAACTTAATATTAGAAGTACCTATATTAACTTACTTAATATACTTTTACTAAATTAAATTTACTTCCAATTTAATATGAACACACCTTGGGTAATGACATAATGGATAAACAAAAATTAATGAGAAAATTAATTTTGTTTCGACGACACTTGGCGTCCAAGAACAATTTATGCATTCGTTCGGTAATTAAATTAAGGGCGAAGTTCCCCGGAGGATTTTTAATGTCCCACTCATAAGATCGGGGCATGAATTACGTAGCTATTTGTTATGCCGGAACACGCGCGTTTCATTACCGCGCGCCGTCAGTCTGCCCGCCATGTGATTCTAAAACAAATAAAGATGTCAAGTATCCACTTGACTTTCATGCATTTCAAATTTCGTTTGTAGCTCACATTGGCTATTTTTACAAATTTTTATGTTAATATGCTTGTTTAATTTATCACTATCGGTATATTACTTATTTGATGGATCAAACTTTATCATTTATATTTTAACCAGTTAACCAACTTCAAAGAGGAGTTTATCCATTTGACGCGTATGTATGTGTAAGATATTTGTAAGTAATATTGTGCAGGGCAATGATTACTTATAATGTCATTGGTGCAGGGTCTGCTAACTTACATTAAGCTAATGTATAAATATTTCCATCATTTTACTCTAGTTCATATTATTATCATCATAAAATATCATTTAACATAAGCACGGTTTTCCCCGTCTGTGTACCTACAGACGTCGACCGGACACAACAAAGCCGACAGAATATTACGGCCTGACAATGCGGATTTCATACTTTTTCCAATTTCCGATATGGACTGAGATATTGTGCCATTTCTACTGTGGAAATTAATTGAAGAACTGTAGGTATTAATATCCGTAATAAATGTTCGTATTTCTTTAATCTATTGTTACATACAAAATACTGGTGAAGCTATAAATAATCATAACTAATGATAGAAATGTCGTGTGTGGGATGGAATTAGTATTTCTTATAAATCTATAGTATTTACAAGATAAAATGTATATAAATGTCAATACCCTTATCTTATCTTATAAAAATAGTTATTTCAAACATAGAAAGTTAAACATTGTTCTATTTACGTTTGTTTGTCTAGCTGTTTGTTACTCAATCACAGAATTGTGTTGAAATGTAGTATATTGGTGGATTATTTTGTGGGTATAATCTATAATAAATTTCCTGACACAAAAAGCACGGAAGTATTGTAACGGCTCTAATAATATTGTGGGTCATTATAGCCATTGCATTACAATTAGTAGTGAAGTTTGTAATTCGTAAAAATGTAAAATGGCGTAAAAATTATAACTTACTAGCGACCCGCCCTCGCTTCGCTTCGGGAAACTTACTTCGGTTTGCAAAGATTTAGTTATATATTTTGGATAATTCACACTTTATCTTTATAAATTATAGCCTATGTGTTATTCTGATGTGTAAGCTATATTATTGTAAAGTTTCATCAAAATCCATTCGGTAGTTTTTGCGTGAAAGAGTAACAAACATTCATACATCCATACAATCATACATACATACTTTCGCATTTATGATATTAATAGGATATACTCGTAATACAGATAAATGAGAAACTAGTAATTAAAAAAATATATGGCGTTACTTAAATGAGGTACTATACCTACCTACTATACCTACTGTCTATACAACTCAATACATAAACGCATAAAAGCCGTTACTGTATTATAAATCTATAAATCCTTCCAGCTTTTCTTTTAATGCCATAAAATAAATCTTATACTCTCCGTCTACTGTTCGATTTATTCTTCAGCACAATAGAAATATTTCTTGGGGCTGGTCAAGAAATACCGAGGCAGGTGAACAATTATTAATATTGTTATTAAGTTTTTTTGATTTAAAATATATTTTTCAATGGAAAAAAATGTGAAATTGTTATTTGTATTGAGTTACTTTTCAGGGATGACTTTGTATTTTAGGTTGGTAGAATTGAGCTAAAATTATAATCAGCTAAAATTGAAATTCTTCATTATAGTATAATATGATTATGTATATTGCCAGTACAATACCAAAAAACTTTATGCAAGCATTTTTCAACACGTACATCGTATTGTGTATTACTCATAAACATAAATCCAAAATATCTTGCGAATGGTTAAGCCCTATTCAAGGCAAAAAAGTTGAAGATCATGTAATCTCGGCCGGAGCTTACAAAATTGTTAAAAAATGCAATATCGCTCTAAATAGCTCCTTGCTTGAGGCGTTCCCATGAAAGCAGCGAGCTTTTATACAGCTAAAAGTGCTTCAACTTTTGGAAACATGTTTTTAAAATACGCTATCCGATGACACCATGTATTGCTGAAAACATACTTCATTGTATTTTACAACACGAGAACACAAGAACACGAATCGAAATGAAAACTGCAATATCAATTGATCCTAATTTGATTAAATGAATCTAATTGTCATTACATTTATAAAAAGGCCGACAATTGCCTACAAGACAGTATATAGGTTTCATAAAAAATGCCAGTAAAAACTGTATGTTGAACCCTCAGGTTGAACCGTATAAATTCGCAATAAGTAGGTAGGTATACAATAAAAAAATTCTACGCCCGGTATTATCTCTGTCATTCTGACATTCTATTATTTCTATTTATTCATGTTCTATTATTAAATCAGTCTTGATTAGTACCTACTGATTTTTTTATCGCACTAAAACTACGAAAAAGAATGACGTAAAATCCTGAAGCTATCAATTGAAAAATCTACCTTATTGATACCACTATAATATTATGTAACCACAAATAATATATAACCACTATAACCAGTATTGTATATCTGCTGTAAACTTCTTTTTGGCTTCAACTTATTATTATCACAAAATACACTCTTGATGTCGAAACTATCATCACATTCCGTTGATTAAAAAATAATATTTGCTGGACTAATTATACGCCTATAAGTTGGTTGTCGTCGTAATTTCCTGTTCATGTCCCAAGCGGAAATAAAAACAACTGCACGAACAACGATATCTGTATTTCCATTATAACTTCATAATTGAAATAAAGGGAACGAAAAGAGGCCAGTAATTTGAAAGTTAGCCTCGAGCTCGGGTGATCTGGGATTCGAATCCTACATACGTAATGAACTACAAACGTACCTTGAATAATTCAAAGATATTTGCGTATTTGAAATAAAATTGCGTATTTCACTAATTACTTTTTGCGGGAACCATTAAACTCAAAGTGACCCAAACCTCTCAAAGGTATCTGAAATCTGTGAACATACGAGTACTACGACGATCTTTTCCTGTAATTTTGACGGCTAAGACCAAATTTAAAGTTTTGAATATGGAATAAGAATAATAAGTTCGTGGATGAACCCTTTGACAATCAAACGAGGAAAAAAGGATAATGAGAAATTATGCAGGCTAGGTAGGGTACCTAATAAACCTGACTAAAACGTACGTTTCTCACACGTTACAACAAGCATTTTAATGTTAGTCAGGTTTCGGTCACTCTTACAAAGAATGACAGCGAGTGCTCGGTCCAGCACTAAAGTTTGATCAATGAGACCGAGCGCACTTATGACACACTCGTGGCATCTCGTAAATACAATGATGCATAGACTAAAAAGCAGTTGGTTAAAATTTATCTGTGCGAAGTTTAACGGCTCGAAAACCATTGGACGTATTTTATTTAATAGTAGCTTCGTAGTAACTATTTTTATTCGGGTTCAAATAGAAAAGCGATAATTTATTCCTTGACTTTTGTATTATTCACGATTTAAAAAGTTTTGGATGCTTTTGTTTTTTACCGATCGTGACAAACAGAATTTTGGCACTGAATGTTAATATATACGAACCACCTATCTTTCTTCTGGCACCTGCGTAAGGTACAACAAAGAGTTAGGTACTTAAGTAGAACAAACTTTTGTAGAACGTAAACGTAAACGGAACGTTGTTTTGTAAAAACGTCCACGACGTTTTTATTAGAAAGTACCGCAGTCGATCTTTAATTTTACCGAAGAAATGTTTAAGAAACATGAAAAAACCCACTTATAGAGAAGTTCATTAAAATCATGGCATTTAATGATGAATATATTGATGCTTGGAAAAAACAGTCGCATCCAAGTCTATAAAACTTAGTACCTAATGCAAAATAAAATTTTGTAATTTTTTCTACGTTATAGATACGCTGAATAATTTATTTCGCTGTTTCTTCTCCTCTTTAATAAGGCCTCTCCGAAACTGTGGTAGAAGAAAAATATTTGACGTTTTAAAATGTATTTACAAATATCTACATGAAATAAACAATGGTTTTTACTAATTCAACGATTAATCGTAGGTCCTGAGCATTCAGTTGCAACAGCATATCATTTGTAAGTGCAATTTGACCGCAACACTCTTCCATCCTCAAGTAGGTTGAAACAACTTGCTTTAAGACAGATTAGCCATGTTTTAGACGAACGATTTTGCCAACAACCTCTAAATTATCTTACTCTTATTTGCCTAATGGAGTTAAATAACTTACATTACGCCATCAAGTTACTTTTTACATAATATAAACTATGTACCTACGCAAAATTAACGAACGTGTTACGACATACGTAAACAAAGCTGCAAGAAACATTTCCTCCTTTGAATTCTATGCAAACTAAATGTTCAGCTTAATAGTTTATATTAATGTTGTGTCATGTTGTTCCGTGCGTAATAGGTATTTGTCAACTGCATTGTCTTAGCAACGTTGATATTAATGTTGACTAAATGTAGTGGTTACGTGTATAAGCTTCATAATTAAGTTCTTTTGGCCGCAAACCAATATTGTTAGATTCTGGGATCGATATAAAGATCATAAATACTTACTTAGGTTTGGATAGAACTGCTTAGCTTGAAGTTTAAGCGCAAAGGGCGTAGTCTCCAAAATCATGTTACCCGTAACTTAGTAGTTACTACAACTATGCCTACAGAAAAAATCCCACTAAATACAATAAATGATCCACGAATGGTCCATGTAAACGTCAGGTTTCTCCTCCCTACTCTAAAAACTGTACCAATGCGGATTAGTGAATGGTTATAGTTATAGGCCTTTACTAACCACTAGGTAAATAAAACAAGCTAGTTCAATTGCAACATTTTTTTATAAAATAAAGGTTTTTAAATTAGATAATATATCATCAATATATATATGTCGGAGGTGGTAAATAGTACGAATTAGTCTGTGATACGCGTTTATCGATGGTATTGGTTGATCTATGGTTGGGGGAGGAAGATCGCGAGATATGTCATAATGGAGTTCTACGTAAATAACCAAGTAAACAAAGTATAATAACGTTAATACCAAATCGGACAGTGATCAGTGAATAAATGAGTTCTTTATGTGTTGGTCCGGAATCCTGTCTTTTATTTGGTATCCTAAGCTGAAGTCCTGATAATATGAAATACGCCCACAATGGATGTTTGGTGAAGAAGACCTACTTACCATACAAACCATACAATCGACCGCACCGGTCATACCTGATTCCGATATATACAACTATTCCGTTACCGAGAGACTGACAGATAACGCATATCCGAAAGTACAGAACGCAAGAAGCTGAAATTTGTCTTGTATGTTCCTTCGAGAGTGTAGGAGAGCACTAAGAGAGGATTTTTGGAAATTCCCTCCCTAAGGTGATAAAAGTGTTTTTATGTAGGTTCCTCAATTGAAGCAAGTGAGAACTGAGAAAGGGTTTGTATGATTGATGAAATAAATGTATTTTCTTTCTTTCTTTCAACGTGTAATCAAGAAGTTTTGATACTAGCGGTTACACATTCAAATTCCAAGCGGACTGAAGGCTTTCGGTCACTAACTTACGATGGTCACAACCTACGAATATACGATATTATGCTTCGTCATCAAGGCCTTTAATAAGCCTCATGACAATGCGCGACCATAATTTGTCAAGTGCGGTATAGTTTATACCTAAACCGAAATTATGCAGAAAATTTCAAATATGCAGATTCCGTGATGATAATTTCCGATTATGCACGCAATTTAAAAAATAGTAGAACATTCAGAATTCGAACCAGTGTCATTGTGAGACTAACACCAAAGTTCTTGAATATTTAGCTGTCTTACTTATATGACCACTTCAATGCGATACGAATAATTGACGACAAAGTTGCACATAAGGAAAATAAATTATAGCTCTCGTAAAATTTATTCATTTAAACTGAAATTCACAAAGCTCTTGACAAAATTGAGACCACTCATGAAGGCAATGGCGTGTTGGCGATGTTAATTGAACTTCAAAATAACTAGACCCTGCCAGAAAGCCTCATTAGGATTTTGGCACCTGCTACCTACCACGTAGAATTTGGCTTTAGTTCGAAGTTACAACACGGTTCTACGTTTTTGTAAAAACAAATATGAAGTTAAAGATAATGCCTCAGTGTAATGTAATGGTTAAAAAAAAACGTATAAATAATATAAATTACGTATATTTCATGTAGTTCATATGGCCACTTAAAATTAACGTCCCAAAGCTTCGATTAAAATATATCCGTTTTTTATTGGATATTTTTTTATGGTGTGGCATAAAAAATACACATAATCTTAAATTTTCACTTCCCTACCCCCACCCATAAAATTTAAATCGCGCTTTTTGTATCTACATACATATATGGCAGAACAACGTTCGCGGGGTCAGCTAGTATATTTATAAATTATATCCCATGTGTTATTCTGATGTGTAAGCTTTATTATTGTACAGTTTCATAAAAATCCATTCGGTAGTTTAGCGTGAAAGAGTAACAAACAGACATTTATACGTCCATATTAGTAGGATTAGTTATATATTTTGGATAATTCACACTATATCTTTATGATATATAGCCATGTGTTATTCTGATGTATAAGCTATATTATTGCAAAGTTTCATCAAAATCCATTCGGTAGTTTTTGCGTGAAAGAGCCACAAACATTCATACATCCATACAAACTTTCGCATTTATAATATTAATAGGATATTAATAGGATTTAGATACTGTTTTGTCTCACAAAAACCACACCATATACATATACTCCTAATTATGAAATTGCTGAATAAGTTCTTCGTTTCATAATACTAGTATTAATATTAAAATATTGTTACATTTTTTATTGTTTGTTATTGTTTGGGTAACAAAACTTAAATAAACATATAAATAAGTTTTCATCATAATATTATGTCTCAAAAGCATTTTCTAAATTAGGTTGTGCATTGCACGACAAAAAGTCAGAATTGGCTAATGCAAAATCCACGAGAATCCACGTCAAAAATACTTTTGAATAAAGTTCTGGCTTACATCCTTTTTATATCATGCATAAAAGTACTCATTCCGTAGATTCGTAAATGCACGTCTAGCCTTAGTTTTAAAGAATATTCTTCTTGCACTCACTTACACTTGAAACACTTTGATAAATCTGTCGTTTTAACAATGGACTGCAAAAACTTCACCAATATTAGATTCGAATATTTCGATATTTTTAAATTCATGATAATAATACACAAATACGAGTAGGCATATAGGGATGATTCTTAATTATTTTGAAAGGAATATTAGTTTTTCATGCTAAGTAATGTTAATTCCTTTATCTGTATAATTAATTTAAGTAGGTATCTACATGTTGGTACGTGACTATGTATGCTATAATTCGCAACATGTCTTTTAGAACCACAATATCAGTGAAATTATATTGTGCAAAGCCAAAGCCAAGGCAGATTTTAAAATACATCACACTGAAATTCAACATAGAAACATATTTTAGTACTGAAACATATTTATAAATAGAAACATATTTTATATTTTAGCTGAAGTCATAGTTATTTCGAAAATATCAAAACCTGCATTTATATGAACGCTAGTGCCACGTCCTTTTTTCTTTGCTTAAAATCATGTCCATAATTTGAGTTTCCGAAAGAAGGAGGCTCTGGAATGAATTCTGGGGCAGACAAAGAGCGAACGATGAAAAAGCTTTCCATTAAGGGCTCACAGCAGTTGCGACGGAGTTGTGGTATGATAACGTGTCACATGTTCATACCTCTCCCCGCTATATGGGTACGATATCTTAACGTGTAGCGTGTAATTAAGTCTACGTTTTAAATGTATTTTGGACATTAAATAAGCTCGTTAGAAGCAATATATGGATTTTGTTGGATCGGAATTTAACAGAATTGCCAGTAAAATATCAACTGAAGCTTCGTTAACTACCGTGCGCCAACTGACCTGGACCAAATTGGCCAATCAACAGTTACAGAGTTTAGCCGAGAGCACTAATAATATCGGCTCAGCTGACATCGTCGGATTCAAATTTTATAGTATAATGCGTGCAAATCCTCAATGATAACTTTATAACTTGACGTTGTACCTACAAGGCATAGTAATTTTAATGTCAACAATTTTTTAGAGATAGGTATGTTTTTTTCCAAAATAGTTGTGATAACCGAGGGCTTGAACGTTGGACTCCCCAACCGGGGGCCCCGGGTTCAAACCCCCCACGCACCTCTAATTTACAAAATTATAATTATACGAATTAGAATTTAATTATCACTTGCTTCGGTGAAGGAAAATATCGCGTGCAAACCTGCACACCTGTGAGTTCTCCATATTGTTCAGAAAGGCGTGTGAAGTCTACTAATACGCACTTGGCCAGCGTGGTCGACTATTGGCCTGTACCCCGCACATTGTGATAGGAGACCCGTGCCCAACAGTGGGACAGTTATGGGTTGGGATAATTATGATGGTTTTTTGATTCACCTAATCACCCAGTGTATTTTAACGATTTCACCCTGTATGATTAATTTTATGGGTTGAAAAAAATAATATGTATGTATATGATACGTTTTTACATGATGCGCGACAAGTATTCTGAAAATAATATTCTTGGCTTATTTGCCCTATGAAGCTTCATACATTATTTTCTTAAATATCTCCTATGCACAGACATAAAAAAGTTACAGTTTCTATTCAGAGATTAATTTAGAATGTCTTTGTAGAAAATTCGGTTAGAATATATTATATTTAAGAATTTATACATTATATTATAACTAAATGAAACCATAAGGAAACTCATCTTTCCCCGAACTGAAATCGGATTACCAGTGATATAACATAAATATCGCTGAAATATATTTTAACTACGGAATACTTCGTAGCCTTAACGATTCCTTTGTGAGTTTTCATTTTATATTGCTGTCTCTATATTAATTAAATATAATTAAATGATTCATTCAAACGAAATTTCATCGAAATGAAGAGTGTACACTGTAGTATTCATTGACTCGAGCGCAGTAATGGTATAGTTATGAGCAGTGATGATAAGAAGTTTAGGTAAGTAAGCTATATTACATGGAAATCTTTAGGTCTTTTGATTTGTAAATGTCTTGGCTTGGCTAGCTGTCACGGTCCATATAACGTCACAGTGTCGGGGAGCTATAAATGTACCGGGACGAAGCAGCTTTACTTGCCGGCAACGCATTGGTGATGACTTCAATCTTGCTGATGTTCGTGGGCGACGGTAATCACTTACAACCAGTTGGCGTTCGTCTGTCAGATATATAATCAATAGCTAGTTAAAAACCTTCAAGCGGCTTCTAAAATTTTTCACTCAGGACTACAAAAAGCGTTTTGATTCGTAAATTTTCAGTTCTGAAACGATTTGAATCAGCCGGTCCTGTCTAAAATTACTTAAACCGATCGTCGTTGTATGATCATCAGTTATACGATTGCTACCTAAGAATAACAACCAGGAAAAATAACTCTCCGAATCCAGACAGCTTTCAAGACATTTTGCTACTAGCGGTCATCCATCCAACTCCCGACCGTGCCTTAAATTGCTTAACTCGATCGATCACTACACAAACGGTAGGGCAATGAACGCTGCAGCACTAATTGCCAACTAGTAACTTAGTTCCACGAGTACAAATGCCATATTTTAGTTTCAGGCATTCTATTACACTGAAAGGGAGTATACATGTTAAATCGGTCTGGTTATTTGCGCCGGCTTCGCAGCGGGAGTCGTTCAACAAAATGACGGCCCTTTTTATCTTAGTCGGGCTGCCATTTGTAGCTCGCTCTATTTTACCCAAGCCACAAATAGCGACTATTTTGAATATCCTTATCCTACGAAATTAAATGTACCTACTCGTACATCCAATTTCTTCTTTGTAGAAGTTGAGTAGGTACGCAACTGCCTGTTATTCTGATTCTGTGCAATGTTTGTAGCGCAATTTAATTGTGTCTACGTTGGCATAATTGCGATGTCATTTATAGAATACAAACCTACTATGTATACTATGTGAAAAGCATAAATATAATTGTTTCAATTTGAACTCATAACGACGTAAGTTGCTGCGGCTGACTTGCGTTCGAATTCGAATCCTGCACAAAACTGTTTTTTAACATTTTTTATGAATAGACGAGCAGACTGCAGACTAGCCACATTCGTGACCCTCTACCATCTCTACCATCTCTGGCTAGTCTAGGCTAGTCTAGTTTAGGCTGTGGCTAGTTTAGGGCGAATGCCCATGGACATCGATTACACCAAAGGCATCTCCTATTTTTTGTCAGCCAAGAAAGAAGAGAGAAGAAAGATAGTGCTGACTCTCAAAACGACGAGTCGTTTGGCGGCTGACTGAAGCAGAAGGGTAGTAGCCAGCCAAGCAGGATTCACGGAAAATTACTATATCGCACCTTTAGAATTGAAGTGGCATAACTCAAAATTTTAAGAAAACGACTTTTAAAGATGGAAGTCATAAACATGTTTATAAGTATAAAATATAATGTTTCTAAGTATAAATATATCTAAATGACTCCTAAAGATGGAACAGTCAATTTCTTAAAATTTCGAGTTGTACTACTTCAATTCTAAAGGTGCGATATTTCATTATCATTTGCTTCATTAAAAGTGAAGAAATTGAGTTCTCCAAAATATTCCCGAACGTGTATTGAGTATGGCAATCGGCACTTGGGCAGCGGTGGTCTTTGGCCTCTACCCTTCTCATGTTAAGAGTAAACTCGAAGCTGACTGTTATGAGTTATGATGACGAAGCGTAAATGATAATACGGTAATCCAGTAACGTGTTTTCGTAACGTATATTTTTATGAGCTCTTTCTACTTGTTATAAAACATCGTGACTCAAAGCTAACGATAAAGTAATTTATAACTTTAAAGTGACTACGTCGCTGCGTCGTATCAAAGTCTATGTAGATTTATTTTGCAAAGTAAACATTTCAATATTTTAATGCACCATTCATAAAGTTAGGTTATAGGGCAAAAATCATAAATCAACTTTACTGCCCTTTTTCTCAACCTAAACTTTTTTTGCTAAACTGCTTTTTGCTTTAAGACCAAACAGTTTTAGTATTTTCTGTCAGGTCTGTTTGGCAAACTTTTGTTGTATTGATATAGCAGGATCAATACGAGCTGCTGGGTATGAATACTTAAATGTAATACCAACACTTCCCTGTACACGACAAGTGCCTAATAAAGTATTTAGTAATATTTAAAAAACAAGACGACGCTTTTTACAAACTTTAATTTAACTTGCAATGCTTGTATGTATGTTCGTAAAAATAATGCAAGCTGGAAATATTGCTTACCTACGTTTCGATAACAATGCAATTTTATGACTATAACGACGGGTGCTACAGGATTCGCTCCAGAAGTGGGAACTCCTCGACGGTTAACAGCACAGTGACTGAAAACCATTAATTTATATTTATGTATATAAAATATCATAGAATCAAACATTGGCGTCATAACAAATCAACATGCATGCATTTGACAAACGGACTTGTAAACAGTGAATCTGACAGAAAACTATGGAGGCGTGTTATAAGTAGATCGTGATATTCTGTCGCATATACAGGCTTCTTTTTCTGGCTTTATTTGTTTCTCATTTTTAATGAAACTATGATTGCAATTGATATATTAATTACCACGTTAATTAAATACTAAGTAATTTATAATTGGTTTGTCTTTTATACCTTGGCATGGGAAGGGAACACCCAAATTCATATTAAATTTGAGCTTGAGATGAATAAATAAACGTTTACATGCTCATACATTAAGCGTATGACGGAAGTTGCGCGCGCAGATGTAACATAAAATTTATTATTGATCAATACTTTTGACAAAAAGATAAAATATGGATCGTAAGAGTTTCGTCCTAATTCGGTCACAGATGTGTTGCTACCCTTGAGGACTGAGATGGTCGCCTCTAAAAAGTATAACCGGTAGAATAAATAGCATTGAAATGAATAAACCTTAATTAAAGAGGAAAAGGTGGATTTGATATGTAGCTTGGGGAAAGAGCAAACAAATGGCAGGCCGACTAAGATAAAAAGGGTCGTCACTTTGTTGAACGATTTCCACTTGAAGCTGGAGCTTCCACACCACATTCTACTTTGGTATTCCAATGTTTATTTTTTATTCATACTTAGCCTAGGTGACTATGGCCTTAACCCTTCACATTATAGAAGGAGATTCGAGCCTACCGTTGACATGACCTTTTAAGGGTTATGATTATGATACTATATTTTTTATTGAGTTAAAAGTACCTAACAAAGCCGCCAAAGACTTATCGTGTACCGATTGGGACCTTGAGAGCTACTACTTCCTATCTTTTACTACTACTACTACTACTACCACTACTATCAATACGAAAATAAATCTGTCTGTTTGTCTCTGTTTGAGGCCCGAGATCTCGATCCCGGAAATCAAAGCAAAAACTAGTAGTAAAAACAAAATATACATATATAAACCGTATATGACTCTGTTGGACATAAACTATTACTTTATGTAGGAACATAAAATCGAATAATGCGTGTTACGACTAAAGAAACGAGTGCTACACACGAAAGCGTCAGCTGATATACATATAACACGAATACTGTAGTCTAAACTTTCCGGTACGTGGATCTCAAAAAGATTTTGCGAGAGTAGAACTCACTTCAATCACGACGGGGAAACAGGGGAGAGAGGGACACTTCGTTTGTCGTGATATCGCTCATAAGCGCGCGCTATCTCGCCCGCACCGCCTCCCTATTCACCCGAAATAGTACCTCAAGGAGTTCGGTAATGAGTTGGCTGGTTGTCCTCAGTTACTAGCTAGTATAAGTTGTTTTTAACGACGCCATTTTTTATACGCGCGGCTATAGACTGTGCAAAGTTGTTAGCGCATGGGTCTAAGAAAAGTAAAGTTCATAATATAAACGTATACAGTTTTGAGACCACAAAGTAGATAAGTAAATTTGAGACTATATAATTATTCTTTTCGCTCTTCAAATTTACTTTTTCATCTTTGATTAATTTTGCTTTATGACTATTTCACCCAATTAAATAACTAAATGTAAACACGAACTTGGATTGGACTACAGTCTAATCGTTACACTTAAACAAAGCTGTGAGAGTAGGTATACGTATCTGTGAATGTAAACAGCCCTAGATGACATTAAAAAGGGCTTAAACATATTGCATTTCTGTTTAACTATTAACCTCAAATGGTTCTATTAACTAATTGTGGTTGGTGATATTTATTTGTATATCCCGCGTGGTCATTTAACACTGGTGTAGGTAACATTCATTCCCAATAACTTGTTTCATTTGAACAAAAAAAAGCAATATCGGCAAAAACATCGGGAAACACGGAAACACCGATGAAACATTTAGTGAACCGCTTTATAGTAATAATATTTCAGTGAGTAAAATATTCATCAATCTAAAAGATCACCATAGATTCTAAAATATTTGAATTTCGAGTAGCGTACAAAAACCGTTGCACCGAATAATCAACGCTATTGAGCGTCCTAAATCGGATGTCGGGATTGAACCGAAAAGTACCGAACTAAGCACCAAAAGCGCATGCATCGCTATCTGGAGCTTACTGATAGAACACGTTTTACCTTGTTACGGCTTTTGTACTTTTGTTTTTGATTTTGTGCTGTTGTTTTGTTGACTGTCCCGCGCTATTTGAGCATTTGGGCTTCCGAAGAGAGTCCTAAATTGTATGGCCTTATCCATTAACGACTGATCAAAGACCCTTCTCATAGTTGAGGAGACCTAAAGCGTATTCTATCACGCTGCTGCAGTGTGGATTGGAGATGTCGAACCCAGCTGATATTTTTTTTATGTTCTGAAAGCCTCCACATGAATTGAGGCTGTAAGTTAGTAGGAAATAAAAACATTAAACGTTGTGACTTTTTGGTAGTTGCTAGACTAGACTTAAGGATAAATAAAATTGGTAGATAGAATAATGAAGAAAGTCGTCTACGACTGATATCGAACGATTAAAACTCGTAAGTACAGAGGTCCTCGAAGAAGTCTCGAAGTTTCATAAATTATTCTTAATAAATCGTAAATGGTCTCTCGTAAATGAAATCTTCTTAAATAATTAATAATAAATGATTATAACATTTACAATTTAAATTCAAACCCCAACAGCTTTTTGTACCTCTGTTTGAGGTAGCGGTATAGTGGGACAACAAATCAAAAGCAAGATTGAATCGAGTACTAAATCCAATTTGAATTTTTCGGAAGTTCATTTCAGTGTTCCTGTTAGAAAACATTTTAATTTAACATTGTTATCTAGATACCTACCTTTATTTGCTGTAGTAACTTCTTTGGTGTCACAGTGGATAATCAATGTACTAATAATATTAAAAGAAAGTTTTGTAACTAAAATCTCCCTACTGAAAATCGCGTTTAAAAAAATATAGTTATGTAAACTATGACTTTGGCACTGATTTTATAATTAAAAAGTAGAAATGTCACTAGCGTGCCAAAAATGTGACAGTCAAATTTTGCTAATTGTCCTAGCCAGAAGTGCAACTTGCTTTGTATGAACGAAACGTATAGACGTAAGTTTTAATATCGTTAGACTTTGGTGATAAACCTGAGATAAATTTATATTTTTCTATTAACAATACAAACTTCAAATTAAATATTTTCCAGAACATCTGTAAAGATACCAATAGAGCAACGTTATTTAATTTAGAAGCCGCAGTATTCTGAACGAAGGTAAATTTACATTACAAACGACTTGAAACCAGCGAGGAAGTGGTGCCTTCGATATTAATTTGTCCCAGCTTCCTATCTATACCATCACCACTATACCTTGTAGAAATAGTTACTTACAGGTCTTCATTCAAAGTTTACTTTATAATAGTGAATATTCGATGATAAAGTAAAACAAGGCTATGATAATTGCTTAAAATAAAATAAAAAAGCTCATAACAATATAAAATAACTGTCTTCAGCCATATTTGTTCATGAAAAGGGGGGGGCGGGGTTACTAGTTGGTATGGGGTATCAATAATTTTATTTGTCAAGTAAAAAATATAAAACTCATCATAATTATACAAGTTATCATATTGCAATAAAATTAGGTAGTAGGTACACGAGTAGACCATGACCTGGACTCGAACATAGGATACTGTATTTAACGTGAAGTAATGTCAATATACAAAATACGTTTTAATAACGGGTATCTTAGTTTTGTAATATTTACCGCCAGATTATTTAAATGTCTTTACGTCTAACGTACGTTCGAAAATAGCAATAGGTATTACTGTGAATTTTGAAAATTATATTAATAACCGTTTCATATCGAGGCATTTGTATACAATTACACGTATTTATGTTCGGAGTGAAATAACTGCGATAATTAGAATTTTGACCTAATTAATAACTTCCGACCAGAACCATTTTAAAAGTCTGTTTTTAAGCTTTATAAAAATACTAGTAAACCCGCCCTGGCTTCGCTTCGGGAAAACCAATTTACACAAAACTTTAATATTATAAACTTTCCTCTTGAATCATTATATCTATTAAAAAAACCGCATCAAAATCCGTTGCGTAGTTTTAAAAATCTAAGCATACATAGGGACAGAGAAAGCGACTGACAACGGTATCTATAACTCTCTGCACAACGTGTAGCCGTGTCGCGCAACGTGAGCAGGGGATGGTTAATAAAAACCGTCAAGTTTGAATCGGTGATCAGTTTATGTATGATCCGTACGATAATAGATTAATATTATGAATAAACCCAGAACGGTACCTAATATCTATATGATAAAAATTGTTTGGAAGTTTTAATGTAGTTGCCCGCGTGGTGTCAGGGTTCACTTCGTATAATAGCAACACTCCCGTTCTTCCTGGAAATCTCCGGAAGAGATCGGGCTACCACAACCAACGATATCTGCACCTAGCAACATACAATACCTGGACACTGAGGATCGATATCATGATACATATATGAGCTGGAATGAGAGATAAACAGGCTCAACTGGAGTATTTTGGGATTATCCAACGTCCGAAGATAGGGGGAGGACTCGATAATACCCAAATCCGGTAACCTGTTCTATCACCGGGAGAGCGGACATCTCTCCTGGTGTCGTGTTTCTCGTCCACAAGGCCCTCGCTAACAATGTTGTGCAAGTGGTAGGTTGTCAATATTCTTCCAAGTTTAAATTTGGGACTTTTAATTTAAGTTCAGAGCACCAGACCTAAAAATATGAGATTGCTTAAATCCCATGTCCAAAGGTTTATCAATATGTAAAACAAAGGGTCCAATATCCACGGGTATTTTCATGACTTGGGATTTACATTTAGGGGTTCCTATGTGATTAAGGCAATATATTCCGTACCTTTTTCAAATTGCAGGCTCAGTAGTTTAGAAAAATCTTGAGAAAATTATCAATTGTTTCATATTGCCTTTAAAATCATAATACACAAAATTAAATGATTTATTTACGAATAACCCTTTGATTTGATTTCACTTGATTTTTCATTCTATTTTATTTCCCTTGGCCTCAATATCGGATTCCGTGGAATCTGTTATTACTTAAAGTTACCCTGCCCACTAACACTTCAAATGGCTTTCTTATCGCAATAGTGCAATATTTTTCAAAGAACTATATGACTAAATATAAATGATTTCAAGCAAAATAAACCTTAGAGATATAATTAATAAAAATTTTACAAACCGTACGTATATACGAAACCCTAAAACGTAGGGAATTCTTCATCTGGGAGTGACACAGCGCGGTGACTAATTAGTGAAGTCTGCTTTATTTTTCAACACGTGCCCAAACCCAGAAACGTTTTTGCAGCTTTTGTTACAAACCCTCCATTTATTTTTGTAGCATCCCCTCAACATTTGCGCCCGCAATTGCGTAACTAGTTCAATCCCGGTAAACTTTTGTAAAACCTTTCGGCGCTTATGCGTGCGGTTTATGGACAAGCTGATTGTAGGCGATATAACACAAAGTTACATCGCTATATACCTCAACGTTGATGTTTCGTATTCTTTGTGAGCAAGTAAAACGACATCTTTTATTTGCAGTAGTAAAAATATAATAAAATTACAGTAACTTACGGTTAAGTACCATACCATTGATACAGGTATTAAAGGGAAATTCATCAATAATATGAAGATCACAACAGGCAGCTTTGTGTTGCTATCGCTATAATTGCTTTCTAATACCGATAAATAACTTTACAGATACTTACGTTACAGATGGTACTTTATGAAAACTTAGTTACAGCTTCTACGTGCAATTGAAAAGATGAAAGTATCAATGGAGAAGTTAGTACGTACATCATTCAAAAATTATAAAAGACTTCTCTTCAAAAACCAACGAGTTACAAAACTTTTATTTTATCGTAGCAGTGCGTTCAAGTAGGTACGTTATCGCGACAGCTAAGTTCGGGCGTAGAGCAATTTCTTTTCCAACTTCAAAGATCGCCTTTCTTTCGTAGAAAATAATATGAAACATGACGTAAATTGAAAAAGTTAACGGTAAAGAATCTTGAGACAACACTGGCAAATCTTGTTATTGTAAACAAGCACTCTCTTAAAAGGGTTTTCGAACAAATAAATATTTGAAATGAAAAATCTAAATTTTATATTAAGAGCGTTTTGATGGAAACAGGAAGAGTGAATAGGGGGTACTTAGCGATAAAGTAAGGGAGGATCGAAAAAAAGGTCAGGAGTGAAGCAGGAAAGTCTATACTTTAAGTAGACGGGGCTAGATGAGTTTAATAGGATGCAATTAAGTACAGAAGGAATGTAAGTATTTCGGCGAAACCAGAGAGGGAGCCACTTGAGTTTAGTAGGTACAAAATTCTTAGTCTAGATATTAGCTTAGTCAAAATATTAACCTAATGCATAAGTCTTAGAGTCTTTCGAGCTTATTTAGATGCTCATCGATTATATCAAGAAGATAAATTAATGTCAGCGTGATCAAGATTGGGGTACGAGTAAGTCTTATTGCATTGTCTTATTGTAGTAAGTATAAATTAGACATTCACAAACAGTGCTTATAATTTGACTGGAGAATAGAACAGCCAACAGGAATTTTAAATAAGTTTTCTAAGCTTAAGAAGACTGAATCTACCAGAAACCCAAGCCACGTTTTATAAACGACCAATTACAAAACGTAGTTTAGGTCCCCTTCATAAGCTTTAGCTGTCACGTATAACCTTCAGTTTAAACAACAAAGATATTGTTATCGATAATGAAATCACAAATGAAACGCTTGAACGTCGAAATTGAAGAAAATATTTATAGGACGGGAATTTCAAATGTATTCGAGTAGGTACGTAAGCGTGTATCGCGGACCGAGATCGTCGGCAACAAATTGCGGTTGGACAAGATAAAAAAAGGTCCGTCATTTTGCTAACGAGTGGCAGAGCGGCCGGGTTGCGGTCTAAAAACGAGAAGACCGCCCGTTCAGTTCGAAGACGTCTTGGAAAACTGATACTGCTGTCAATTTTATTCAGGGTGATTTTAATTTATTGCTCCGCTGTCGTCGTCGACAAAAAATATACTTACTTGCGGACGGGAAATTCGATTCACCCGCCAGATGAATGTAAAGGAAAATCGAGTTTGACTGCTTGCATTTATTTCTTCTGACTCGCTGAAGAAATAGTATGAACGATAAGTACATAAAAGATTGTTTATCATGGGCTTATTGTGAATTGTCTTCAGTTTAACACATTTTTTTCTATTGTGGTAGTATAGGAGGATATTGTAACGTTTCTTATGCTTAGTATATTGGGCAATTAATAAAAACTATCTAGCACAGCCGATGTCGTAGTGCAATATAAAACGCTGCTTATTAATTTGTTAATAACTTGCCTGCAATACCATTTATCGAATTTATCGCTTGATATTATAATTGTGATTATATTGTTTGAAAATTATATAAATCAAATAGTCTGTCAAAAGTCACAATACCAGTAACAGAGGTACTAAACTTTATTACGCTCTTTCGCTGCAATTTGGTTAATTTATTCTTTACGTTTACAAGTATTCAGTATTTCAACCAAATCAACTTTCCTAAAATTCCTGTCTAAATTAAAATAACTTTTTCATCTGATTGATTTACGATAAACACTGAATTTTACCTCATGCTTACGCTAAAGCTACACCAACGAAAGTCGATGAATTGTTTAAGACTTCCATTAATTTCATGATACATAAGGACCAAGGACTAAGTATATAATGTGAAATATGAAATAATAACTAGTATAAGTAAGTATTTTAACTTAAATTTTATTTTGTTTTCTGTGCAAAATTCCCTACGCTCCTTTAAAGCTTCCTACACGATACGTTTCGAACTCAGTAAATATTCATCTTTCCTATGCTGCTGTTAGCAAAACGTAAATAAGTTTTCAATTCCCTGATTACATTTTCCTTTGAGGGATAATAAGTTTTCTCAATTACCTACATCAAATCATTTTCCTGCCCTTTTAATCTATATGTACTTGCACCTTCAGCCTTGGAAGAAATTTATAGAAAATAAAATTTAATGAATTCTGTTGAGTAATTTAAACTTTATCGCGTTCAAATAAACAGATACATTGTGTTTAAAAGAAAATGGAAGTAATGAATCAAATCCGACACGTACTTAATTACGATATGTATGTAATATATGCAAAATACCACATATTATTTAATCTATTAGGGCTTCCAAAAAATCCGAATATATACAAAATTTTATAATATGAAAAATTTTTTAGATGTATATTTTTATACTCGAATTTCTCCCAAACTAGTGACCGGGTTATGACTAGTTGTTTTTTTGGTTTAGGTACTTCAACTTAGAGAAGAGTATGAAGTACTTTATGAAAATATGTTCCTTAGCTTTATGATGGAATCCATATGGATTTATAATTGTAACGGCTTGGCTTATTGACACTAGCTACGGATATGGTGTCAAAAACATCTTAAAAATTGTAAATAAAAAATATTTAATATTATAAAGTAATACACAACTGTACCTACTTCAGTTTTTTTTTGGAGAATCCAGTTTTGTATCCGAAGTATTTGCTGGCACCGCATCCAAAAAAATGTACTAGGTGTCCAAAATGTATTGCTATTTTAACTCATTTTTTTCTATTATTACTATTTTTGTACTTACATGTTATGATTATAATAATCTAAAAGCTCTATTACGATATGACAAGCGCATTAGAGTAATGAGCTTTTAAAGAAAATACCTTGCATGTTACGGGAGGTAAATTGCATTTTAACTACGTGCGTTATAATGGCTAGCTATCGTGTATTGATTATATTACCTGTAGAAGGTGAAGTTTTGTATGTGGCAAGAGTTAAGTATTGATACGTTATGTGCAGACTGCAGAGTACCAATACTTATTAGGGTTAGCCCAGTAAAGCTTTACAGAGTTTTTTCTCCTAGAAATGAAGAGAATGAAGAAGAAGAAACAATATTTCATTAATAAAATTAAATACATTTAATGACCTATACCGCTTTCATTGTCAGCACATCAATTCTACTGAACAATAAATCCGCATCCAATAAGGTATAAATTAATTAATTTCATATTGTCAAAAACCATGATAGCCAAGTAGTTGGTGTCCCGAACTGGTTGGCCTGGATTCGAATCCTATATTTGATTATGTATTAGATGTTAATTGTCACTTGCTTAGGTCAAGGTAAACATCGTCACGAAAACAGTAGGTACTCCTGAGAGATCTCCATAATGTTCTCAAAGGTATGTGAAGTTTGCCAATCCGCACTTGGCCAGCGGAGACCCGAGTTGTCATCAGACGATGAATTTGGGAATAATATATCGCACTAACGGCATTGGTTTACAGTGTGAAGGAGTTTTGCCACTAGCAATCACTTAGCCAATTACTGAAGTTGCTTAACTTTGTCGATCACTTACGATTGACACAAGCTGTCGGGCGTGCCTTATTAATAATTTACTTAATGGCTCCCTATTTGCCAGAAGTGTACCTACGCCCTTTCATAACGTATCTGGAGAAACGCTTCACGATATTTTTACTTTGAATGGAACAATGTAGAACATAATATAATTATGCAGATATTATAGATACCATAAGATGCTACTAAAAGAGCATTCTGCCAATGATTGCGAAGAGTTGGGTAGTGGCAGCATCTAGGTACAATGACCCTGCCTGCGAAGCGAGGGCTCCTGGGTTTAAAAAATAAAAAAAACTTAGGTGACGTGCAAAACTCACGTTTGAGTTGAACTTTATAATTCTTAATAACAGCGAAATCAAAATTGGCTTAATAGTAACTGACAAACCAACAATTATAATTTCTGATATTTATAAATCTGATAAAAAAATCACATCTAAACACATCTACTTATCATTTTTTGTCTAATGTTGTATGGTCAAATATGATAGGTATATTAAATTTATTTGGAAGCGCTCATAGCCCGGCGACTTTAGTCCATTCTAAGTAATAGATTGAGTTAAGCGTATGAGAGTGCGTTTGGTGCGTAGTTGGATAGGTGACAGCTGGTGGAAAAAGCTCTTGAGCGCTGCCATGCCTGCTGGGCAGGTATCATCCTGGTATCATCCTGGTTGATAAGTCATGTCGGAAGCCTTCGGGCGGCATAAAAGTTTCCGATACTCGACTCAACTCCCTTCACCAATCGGCACTGCAGCAGCGAGGTGGAGTATGATAAAGGCCTTCTTAGTTATAATACCTATATGTTCTCAAACTACCCACAGTAACAAGGCTTCCACCTACTTTGTGTGATCATTAAAATACATTGTAAAAATATTAAAGCAAGGTTTAGAGTAGATATTACTCGAATGTGAGGTTATTGTGCAGCGAACGTGAAAATCATTATTTCCAATGCAATCACTGTTATGATTTCAGATGTTGGAATGAGTTCGTATTCGGGCAAGCAAGCTTCCCGCAGGTATTGAAAATGGATTAAATAGAATGTGAAACTTCATTCATGAAGCATTAAACTAAAAACTATTTGTACTTCATGATATCTGGCATTAGGAGAATAATTTAGTACAAATCTACAAAATCCGCCAGAGGCTGCAATTTTTTGTAGTTGTTGTAATAACCTGTCAGCAACACTCTTGAAACTGCCACACGAAAGCTTTATGGATATAAATCAAGTAGGTATTAGGGACCTTACTAAATCGCAATCGTAGTTAATTACAGTAGAGAACCACTTTTCACAGATTAAATCGTTATTTATTACATGATGTTTCAGATAATTTGGAGTTTCTGTGTCAAGGTAGGGCTTGGGGTGTAGGAGCTCCATCCAAGTTAAATCGAAGCCAATCTCCCCTGCTAGTCGTGTACTTTGCTGAACGACGAACGAGGCTATGGCGTCAGGTCCCTTCAGCTAAGAGGATCTATAACCTATTTAATCCCGACGGTGCTAATGTATGGCGGTAGGGTTTTATCCCGCCTAGCTAGTAATCACCCTATATCTAAATTGTTCTTTACGTGTTTCGGTTGCAGTGTAGGAGACCATGAAATAATGCAAGTTCCCCCTTCTTTTTTCAGGCAGCGCATCGGTGGCGCTTTTGGTTACTGATGGAATAGAGCAGTTGAAGGTGGCTCGTCTGCTCGGTTGTTAGCTATTTACATAAAAAATGAACCGCACGCGCTACACATGCAGTCGCCGCGCGCCGTACCATTCTATTAACTATTGTACGAGTAGTAGTCATCAAATATTTGTTTCTATACATTTTTGAGATGATTCTCATTTGTGTCTTTCTAGCCAACCTGTATTACTTCCACAAATAATTATGTAAGATACTTACATTAAAAACCCCAATTAAGAAAATCTGTAATGAGCTGATGATCATCAAACGCTTGAACATATCTTCATAAATTATAGCTAGTCAGCTTTCAAACATTATACTGTTACGCGTGACGCACTTAATTGAGTATAATTATACCCCAAAAATGCCTTACATCATTTTGGAAAAGAGCTGATACACTGCGATACAATACTGGACCGTTATTACCCAAACATAGCTAAGAACCACCACAAGGAAACTGGCTTTCAAATTTAAAAAAATCGCATTGAAATAGGTTCATCCGTTTGAGAACTACGATGCCATAGACAGACACATACACACACAGACAGACAGAGAGACTGACTTCGACGTCAAACTTATAACACCCCACTTTTTTAGCCGAAGGTTAAAAAAAAGAAAGTTGTAAAATTTTAAATTGAAAAAGAGTGATTTATTTACTGATTGTAAGAGAATAATGTCTATAACTTGCGTAAAAGAAGTAGTTCCTATTATGAACCTACGCATAATGTTATCTTTATCACGGGACTATTCGTATTCATATGAATAATTTGGCCATTTGACCGGCACGGTACGGTATCAAGATAAAACAGAATATATGTTAGCGGTACAGGCATGAAACACACGGTAATGTAGGCTGCATCGAGGTAGATTTGCGTGACTGAACAACGGACAAATACGTATTGACTTTCAGGCTTATTCATTTGGAACAGACGTTGATTAAAGAGGACAAGAATGACAAAATGACTGGCGAACAGGCGAATATATGGATATTCAAGTTTAGCCGTTTAGCGTGGAGGTTGATAACGGTTGACACACGTGACAAAGTGCCGATACTAGTGATGGGAAACAACTGTGATTTAAAAAAAATTACGTCTTGAGTTGTTCGTTTATTCAATATACATATAAAGTGGTCTTTAATCTTCGCAAATTTTATGCATGAAGTAAATATTTTTTATAATAACTATTTATCTAATTCCTCTCTTAATTACCCTCTTATGTACATTTTTGTTGATAAGATTCAAGGTAATTTCATGGTTAGAAAGTCTAAGAACTTATTTTTTTTCTAGATTAAATCTTAGCGGTTGTTTTCAATTTCTACTGTATTAAAAGGATTAAAGAATTTATAGACGAACACAAGCGCTCTTTCGAACATAATACTTTTATAAAAATCCGCAAAACGTGGAATGAGGTCAAAACAGATTCAGATAGATTGGTTTTATTATATTACAAGAAAAAAGGAAATAAATACACATTATTGTTGCAATAAATCAGGGCTCGTTACGGATGAAGGGCAGCGGGGAGCGACGTCGTGACGACAGCGAACGGAATTTACAACCGCAATAAAAGTATCGCTTTTATCGTCGAGCACACAATTCGCGCGGACAGCTGTAATTGCGAACTCGAACACTGTCCATTCGAAGGCAATTTACGTCACACTATTTAAGTACTCTGTATGTCTCTGACTAAAACCAATTACTTTATGATTTTTTTTCGCGCAAGTTACATTTTCTTTGTTTTACGCTGTTCTATCAGTGATGGTTCACTTAATATTGTACCGTCATGTATCGAACATAGAAGTAATTTAAAAAACTATCGGCGACGACACCTGGCGAGTGTTATACATAGCGATTTAAGTCGGATCAAACAATACTAGAAGATAGCTTTGTATTCTACAGTTGGAATAATATCACGTGCAATAATAGCAAGATCCGCCAACCAACCTGTCAAAAAACTGTCGATCTGGATGTAATGTGAGCCAGCTCTTAACTGATGTTGAGCGGGGATCGACACATATCTATTTTACCGACGTCAGGTCATTCATAGTACGTAGGTACTTCGATTTTGATGTGTTGCTGTGCCCCAAGTCCGGTCAAAATGCCAGGCTACGTTTTTTCTCCATATACCTACTTAATATGAACATCTGTATAAATTGTTTAGACCCTAGCACTTACACATGATTTTTAGGGCCAGTTTCACCGGTTACGGATAAAGTTCCGGATAGCCCTAGGAATTTAACTCCCAGATAAACTACAACTTTTGGCTTCATAGGTATCTGACAGAAGTGACAGATAAAGTGTTGGATAGGTATCTGCCAGTTTAAGTGGCTGTTAAAGGCGTTATCTGATGGATAAAAAATGTTTCAAGTGGCGTTTCTATAAATACATTTGGAATTTGAAGTTTTGAACTGTAGTAAATCAATATTATTATAAATCCTACTATTTTCGTTCTATAATGATAAAATTATACTTGAAAATATTAAAAAAGTCGAATTGGATTATTTTGGATAAAAAGTATTTTATTAATTAAGTTTTCAAAATAATTTTCAAATGACAATAATTTACATAGTAGTAACGAAACGCAAAAAAGCGACGTTGCCGCTCCGTCAACTGTTAAGTGGCAGATAAATTCCTAGGGCTATCTGGAACTTTATCCGTAACCGGTGAAACTGGCCCTTAGTGTCATTCAAAAGCGTCTAAGCAGCCGTTTACCCTGCCGTCGTTTTCTTGTATGGATAGTGTGTTGTTTGGGACTGTAAATGCTGAAAATTAAGCATTTGAAAAATAAGTGAGTTCAGCTTCTTCAGACCCACATAATATGAGCCGAGAATAGAGACAGTCTGATCGCGCGATTGATTGTGTACTTTGTGCGCGAGATACGACCGTATCTCCGGATAGGAGAAATTGAATAATTTGTGAACTTTGGTACAAAAACAATAACATAATAAACTTATTATGATGTTCGATCTACTCTTAATGCCACGCAACTCAATGACTGACATTAGCTTCAAAGATATTCAGCATTGCCCTTCGCGTTGTTCTTTTTGCCAGCGAATACTATACTGTATAAAAGCCATGAAATATAGCTGTTCAATATATCCCGCAGCACTAGTATTGTATAAATCACTACACGAACAAAGAAGTCTGCAACTTTGTATGAGACGACCTTAAATTGTCCTATATCTATATATAATAATAAATATCTGTAACTGGTCGCTGTCTGCACATATAAGATTTATGAGAAAAACTTTTACGGGGGTATTTTTAACGTAGTAGAACAAAAAACAATGTTTTTTAGAATTTTGTCTGTTTGTTTGTGGTTTTCTAAAATAATCACTCTTTCTTAAAGAATCTCGCCTAACAATTTCCGAATGTGCGTACTAAGGGACATGTTTCCCGAAGCGCAGCGAGGGCGGGTCCACTAGTATAGAATAAAGCTGTGTATAACCAAATTGTTTTTATTACAATGTATAGTCTAGAAAGACTTTTATACTAATAAAAAACGTTTCAAATATGCTAGTCAAATATACATAACATAATTATAGTACATGTGTAAATAAATGGTGCGTGGACGTCCTTACAGACGAAGTGAAACAGTTTTTTTATTTGATTTTTCACAGTTAAAGTTAATTAAAATATTATATCTTCATCAATATCTAATACAATAAATATTATATCTATAGTGGCGATAAACTTTCAACGCAACCGTACCCTCCCTTTCCATTCCCGTGACTCACGTTCCCTCACCACAAAAGCCTTAAAAGTTAAACGCAACCGTCTTCGAAATCCACTAACAAGCTTCGCTTCAAAAAAGGTGTGCCTGGGTACTAAGTATAACACGTTAAATCAAGAGTAGTCCATCGACATCCAACATTATGACACCTTCAACCGCCAGCACTAGATCAGTAAATCGCGGCTGGTTACGTCAGGATCACAGAAACTGTCACCGTGCCGACAGCAAACGGAATTTACAGTCACAATAAAAGTATCGCTTTTATTGTCGAGCACACAATTCGCGTGGACAGCTGTAATTGCGACCTCGAACACTGCCGGTTTGGACGACAATTTAGGTCACACTATTTTGCCAATGAACGACAAAGGTGGACGCACGTAGCCGGCCGTATATCCCAATACGGTAATCCCACCTTCATATTTTAACCGACTCCAAAATGGAGGTTGATTTCAATTAATAAGTCGAAGCCGTCCCCTACTATGTAGTTGTTTCTCCAATACAAGTCTTTTCATCTTAAGTGTTGTTGGTGCAGAAACAAAATATCTTAAAAGATAATGTAGTATTGCTGAAGTTTTAGACCAATCTCTTCCATCCATTCCATCGATCATTAACGTCTACATAAAATTAATATACTTTTTCGAATTTCAAATCAATATTAAATATTTACCTATTTCAAATTGAGTACTGGCATTGAATACTGGCAATATTGGTTATGTATATTTCTTTCTTTATTTTCTCTTCTTTTTTGGCCGGTAACGTATCCCAGATTCCATTGATTTTACTGATGTCCATGAGCGACAGTTATAATTTACCATTAGGTGGGTCTTCTACTCATTTTTCATTTATTTACAAAAATATATTTCCCTGCAATAAAAGGAACGTCTATACTCAAAAAATTCTGTCTATTCAAACATTGCCTACATAACTAACTCAACGGTTCCACTTTAATTAAGGCCTGGAGTAACGAGACAAGTTAGCAGATACATTAATTAAAGATTTATAAAGTAAACATCATAATTTACTTTCAAGTATAATTATCACTATTAATTTTTTCTAGTAGGTAATGCTTTGATTTAAACTTTAAAAAAATCAGAAACTATTCTGCTGTGAGGACTGAATATTATCATGTATTGGTATAAAAGTATATCCGATGGGTGAGATGGATCCGATGAGGAAGAGGTGAAAAGCACCACAATCAGTTCAAATTTCAGCTACATACCATGCCGCAGTCATATTCATTTTCCACGATATGTCGATATGTAGCGAGCATTGAAATATATTTTAAGCCCTCAATCACGCGCAAGCCATATTTTATCGAATTCACATGTGGTATGGAAAGGATTCGAAAACGTTACATTATTTTTAGATTATATTATCGATTAGTAAATCTTGAACTTATGGACTCACCGTAATACTTGAATATGTGTGTATGTGTGGTTTGTGTGCTATATGTACTTGGCCACTTACACTTGACATTAGCAATATTCGGCTAGCAAAACTCAATCAAACACCACAAACAAACATAAGTCGAAAATAAACTACGTGTTATATTTGTCTACAGCGATCACGAATCGAATCTAATGAATACTCGGCTTAACGACCGAAAATATGGTGATGATAGGTAATTAGGTCTTATTTAAAATTCAACAAATAAACCGACTTTCATAAAAAAATGAGAATGATGATGAATCTCATTTTTTTTAATTTAAATCGGTTCGTCTTCGACGTCAACGTCGTCGAAGTCAATTTAATACGCATTGTCAGCAATGTCTTAAAAACTCGACTTTAAATGGATCACATTATAAGCACCAGCTTTCGAATATAAAAAAAAAATCAGTTCACAAAAATGACGATTAAATCGCTGGACATACATATTAAGTCCGATAAAAACGTATATAAAATATGGTTAGCTGGCTTCAATCCATTAATGGCCCACCACACTGAGCACGAGTCTCCCCTTAGGATTGAGGAGGCCTAGAGCACCAAGCTGCTTATGTGCGAATTAGTGAAAATAGACTTAAATATAATTATAATGTAATTTTGTGAAAGTATGTAGTAAATATTTGTGAAAATATAAGTAGACTCAAACTCTAATAATTTATTTAGATTTACTACAATCTAGATAAAGTTAATCACGATTTATACTTATAATCCAGATTGTTATTTCTGTATAGGTATATTAATTAGCTTTGTGGCGCCGTACTGCATACCAATAACATGCCAATATCGATATGATGATAACATATTAATGAAATAATCGAGGTTACCTACACATCAAGTAGGTACCTTTAAAATATCGATTAAGTAGGTACATATTAATCACTATCGGGTTTCATGTAATGTTATGGTACACTGTTTAAAACCTTTTTAGTCCGGGTATCTTCTAATTAAGAGTGGATAAGCTTCTACTAAGTTCATACTTTTTACCATTAAAACATTATATACCTACCATCATGTGGGATTGTAGTCAAGCATTAACTTAAAATTAATAAAAACAACTGCGTTCTACTGAACAACAAAATGTGACAGTGTCCAAAAACCTGTCAAGCCTAATTGTATCTTTTTTTGACGACCCCGTAACCTAGTTGGTAGTGACCCTGCCTGCGAAGCGAGGGGTGTCGGGTTCAATTCCCGGCCGAGGCAGATGTTAACGTGTCAGTTAAATATTTGTTCTCGTGTCATGAGTGTTAGTGATGTGTAATTTGTGTTGTCCATGCCACGCGCGACACAGAGAATCCTAGTGCCCCCCGCACTGTTAACTGTGTTATGAGTGTGTTAACGTTGATTTTGTGTTAACGTTTATTTATCCTTTTGTGTGCTACCCATTTTTCAATTAGTTTTACCTGATAGCATATTATACCTGAGATTATGTTAGGCTCAGTTTCCGAAATAGCTCATTGAATGAAAATAAAAGCGTATTAAAATAGACAACAACGTCCACAAGGTAAAGTGCTTGACTCAAACGTAATTTTTATCATGGCTTTCGTGCGATTTCGTCGATTGAGCGTAACAGAATATACATAAAAGCAAATTATGACAAGTTCGTCATGAAAGGTCGTTGGTCTATAACGTGCGAGTTGCAAATGAAAGCTTTGTTTGAATTTATGGCAGTAACCTGAGTAAACAATAACCTTGTTTATTTACGTATCCGGAGGCTAATTTTTCAAGTGTCAGTTTTATGACCGTTTACTATAACTTTATTAGTTGGGCACCAAGTTTATGGCATTATATACAATTACTCAGCCAGCGATAGTAAAATACTTCTACCGATGTAATACATCTAAATCGTAAATAGCTCTTTCACTGAACTAGTCTTTTTAGCTCTTTGAATAAAGGAAATTATGGTGTTACTTTGCTAACATTTTAATTGAGATGTAGGAAGATTATGTCATTCAATAAATTATTTGTGAACATACATCGGATCAGATAGTCTATAGAACAGTTAGTAGGTAGATAAATGTCACAAGCCGTACGTGTAATCGTGCGTCTGAATACAATACATTTTTCAAGTATCTTTAATTTTTTTTGTTTGTAAAATAGTTTTTGTTTAGTGTAATTTATTTTTATTTTGTGTTAACAATAACATGTCATAGATTATAAGATAATGTTGTCTTTTATTGGCATGCATACAGCATACTAGTGCTTACTTGTACGCTAGATATTATATAAATGTATTGTGTGTAATGCTGTTGATGTGTCATAATAAATAAACTGATGAATTCGGTCAGTTAGTAAAGCAGCCAAATTTTTAATATGAAATATTTATTATGAATAGAGGTACTATTCATATCCCTGTACTCCCTCTGGCGCTATCTTACGTATTTTATCGTATGATTAGATACCTGTTAAGACAGGTAAGGTTAAATAAAGGTTAGTTTTATCTGGCACATAAATACTTTCGATATATTATTATCTATATCTACATAATATCATAAAACTGTACGAGTAATTCGACCGACGTCTGTAAGTGGAAGATATTTGAGGAAATCTCTAAGGATTTGGGAAGGATATTTATTAACGCAACAGATCCCACAACAATGACTTTTACAATTTCTGTCTGTTTGCCAGGTTTTCAATTTGTCTGTGTTTCATCCCCAATGTTTTCACTAATAAATAGCAGTTAGTTCGAGGTAACACTTGTATTTTATTTCGATCGGTGTGCAAATAAAAAAGATTATTTAGGTCAATTACAATGACCCCGACTAAACTTTTTTTTGTGTGGGTGCTAAAGCATAGGTTTCCCGAAGCGAAGCGAATGCGTAGACGGTTACTAACTTTACATATACCGACATACATGTAAGATACCTATTTAACATACACTATGATGAGATTACCGAGCATGGATGTCTTCCTAACAATTTATATGCGTAGTATTAATTAAGTAATTAGACTAATCCTTAGGCTTACAATGGCAGCTAGGTTTATCTAAGGCTTCTTACGAGGTCAATATTCTACTCACTGATGAAACTGTAGCAAAAAATATCAACTAATTATCACTAGTCCCGTCCTCGCTTATTTTGTCCTTCATTGTTTTCTTTATTGGGTTGAATTCTATTAATAAACTATGAATAGTTTTGGTTTCAATCTCATAATTATGTATTTATAAATCTGGTTGTAATCTACTTGACAATAAGTAGAATTGTTGGAGACTGTCCTTTACAGCTTGCTCACACCTGTCTCGCTCGGTCGCTTACGGACATCAGTAACACCAAATGCGTCGCCGATGAGTTGCCGGCCAAGAAAGAAACGGGAAGCCATGTTGTTAATTATTGTCCGTCATTGCGACGTTTAACAACAATTCACGATCGGTCATCTATATCAAATTAAGTTTACTAGTTGAATGGAGCTCTTTTAAAATATTGTAGTTATAATTCTTTTGTTGTATTCACAAGTCCCTGTAGTATCTATTAAATTGTTCTATTGTTACAATTGCATAATACTATTGAGATTGATCGGACTTCGACACAATTGTCTATTCAAGGAAGACGCTTCGTTTTTCTTTTTACATAAAAACGTCAAGTGGCTCGTTCTTAACGATAAAATTCCCGGGAGCTTTGTAGCATTCCGACGAAACAAAGACCTACATCGCACTAATTGGGTCCTAAATCTGCAATAGTCTCCGCTTTAAATGTTTTGATTTTCGTTTTCTTGTATTTCAGTGTTTTGAATTGCGAGGAATTGTAGGTAAGTTGCATATTTCTTTAAAGAAAACTCTTTGTTTTTTTACGCTTCGTTGCCTTTTATGGACACTTCCCGCTGTGACTGTGGTCTAAGTATATTTTCTTTTACTTTATTATTTTAAGTTATTTTTTATAAAAACTGTCTACCGATAACCTTTGACCAATTATATTTATATTCACTTTAAGTTGTTCAAATAATTCTACATGTGGTCAACATAACAAGTAAATAATAACGGCATATGGTTACGATTTACATAAAAGTATTTTGAAGTTAATATCACATGATCGGTCAGTAAAAATATTTTGTAGGTACCAGCGCATCATAGAATTTTCCATAGTGTTCTGAAATGTATAAAGTGTACCAATTTCCACTTGACCATCGTTGTGTCCAGCCCAACTAGGACTAAAAGGCTGTGAAGATTATTTCGGTTATTTAGTTACAACATAACGATTATGTACTTATCTAACGATAATTCTAAGCTCTCACCATGTTTTCAATCCACTGCCGCATGGTCGATACCGACTACATCTCAGTACACTACTGCTTAATTTAATTTTGAAGGTTATTTTACCTACTTAATCAGGATAATTTCTTGATACAATTCTTGATAGATTGTAAAGATCTTCATCTTAATTTTTTTATGTAACTCTTCATTTACTCCACCTGCTGTTCCCGTCTTGATGAACCTTTCTTGAATGACGAAGCAATGGCGCCAGTTCCTTTCTGTTGAAGGTCGCTGGGCTAGGTTAGGTTAGGTTTAATAACACATTTGTAAGGTCTTCGACATTACCTTTGTTATGCGCTGGTGACCCTTTACCTTTAGATGACCTGTCTGATTGTTTGTCTGAAAATTAGTGTCATGACATTTAGTATTACAATATCGGCAAGAATAATATATTTTTTTTTAAATGTTTCAAATCATAAAAATATTTAAGTAATATTCTGCAAATTCTTGCCATTTAACTTTTTATCAGTCAATTCAGTAACGATGTTTTACACTTTTACTCAAGTTTTTACTTTGCATTAATTATCGAATTTCTATAAAAAGTGTGAAGTCTGAAAGGATATTAGTCAACGCGGATGAGTTTCTAGCAATATTACAAAAGTAAATTAAATAATGATCTATCTTTCAGTGACGTCGCTATTGCACGTTACGGTGTCAAACGCCGATCTCTATAAAACCGCGCTATGCCGGCTTATTTAAGACAACGTTCCACTGACGTCATTCATCCGTACGGTCACAATGACATTAGAGACGGTTACCGGAACCAATTTTCAAACAAATACCAGGTTTACTAAATAACAGAAGCCCTATACACCCTAAAATGGTATTTATGAATAATAAAATAAAATACATGGCTTCAAAATTTATTTCAACTTCAAAAGAATGACACTATTTATCCTGTTTTTAAAACAATTTCATTGCTTATTCTTAACTTCAGTTCGAATATAAATATTTACAATTATTCTAACTTAATTACGATATAATAATGACGTCAACCAGTCTGGTCTCGCTTGAAGTGGTTTATATTCGGGCGGGCTCAGAGCTAAGGGTGAGGGTGCATCCGCCATGGCAACAGACGACGAGGTCTCTGTCACAGCTACACTAGTCTTTCCCTTTATTATGGATCTCAATTCTTCATTCTCGACAGCTCTCGTTCGCTGCAAACTTTCTCTAGTTTCTTTCATTTTTGAAAGTTGTTCTCTTAAACATCTATACTCTTCTAAAAATTTTTCCAACTGCGACGCTCGAAAGTCATAATCTTCGAATGGTTGACCGGTTCGCGAGTAATCTCGAAGCCCCGAAAGGTCCAGCAGTGGAGTAGCGGACGGAACAGAAGATTGCTCCCTAGAAGGTGACGCTGGAAGGCTTGGGTTTCGACGTATTCGGTTACCGCCGACGGAAAGATCTAAAAAACTATTCGATCGACGCCCGCTCGGTTTTTGTCGAGCTTTTTCATAATTCCTCTCAAAATACGTAACAGAATCACCACCAGAACTATTTCTACGACTACTTAAAAGAGGACTACGGCTATCGCCATCTTTTCTTCGAGGAATTGTGTAAAAGTAATAAGGATCGTGTTTTGAGTCACTGCGTAGATATGAACTCGTGCCTAAAGCACTCATTTCAATAAGATCCGGGTAATTCTTTTCGCTGTCACTCCCAGAGAGATCATTATCAAGCCGCTCACGAGTTCTCGGTCGCGGGCAAGTCCGAGTGTTATTATTATAACGATTATTATCTGATAAAATCTCTACGTGACCGCTTAGTATACCGACTGATTTAGAACTTTGTATTGGTTCCGATGCGTCATTTCTGTAACAAAATAAAACTAAGCGTTAAAATAAAGTTATTGAATATTTGCAGATGGTCTATCGCCATCAATAATTTAATGATAAGAAAAAATAAAATTGTTTCTTTTACTAAATGATATTAATTAGTGATCAATCTCAAATAAGATGATCACAACACAACACAGTACACGTGGCGTAAATTGTGATATTTGCCAAGTTCCATTTATGCCTTTTGTATTTCATTCTGTACTGATACTAATAAATAAGACAGAATGGTTTCTATGTCTCGAGTGTCTTCTAAGGATTGTGATATTATGATGAACTTTATTGGTAATCCAGTCCAAGGAGAACAAATAAAAAACAAAATATATTTTGCATTGCGAAGCACTTTTGCGGCACGTCGATGTGAGCGCATATCTTTAAGGTTAATTAAGAAACATACTGTTGTGTTATTCATGAATGCTCTTAACACGTGTAGACTATGACAACGGTGTTGTCTCTGATAAGGCGTGCAAATGAGCATTGTGTCACGGAAAGCCATATGATTACAACGCTCCTTACGCGTAACAGGGTTAAAATACTTGAGATATTAGCACTTGGGTGACTTGGGTCTACATTATACATATTGTGTTACATCTATATTTTGTGTCTATAGTTTTGAAAGACTTGCAAGAATACTATTTACATAGAAAGTCGTTAAATAAAAGAGTCAATAATACTTACAAGTCATACCCATTTTACAAGTAATATTATAGTAATGGTTGCTATCTTAATTAGTGGAAAAATATTATCAGCACTACTATAAAGCCACTTAAAATCAAATGGGATTGTAGTCAAGAATAAAATTAAATCTAAAATAAATATTCACAAAATAATTAACTTGCTACAGTTTTAAGGTATCTACATAATCTAGACACCTGTTCTTTAAACTGCAGAATCCTATGAAGAAAAAGAAATATGTCAGTAATTACTATGTCGGTAGCTGCTATGGTACTACTTCCAATAAATAAATAATTATAAAAATACTTCTAACTTCAGTATAAAATAAAATTCCTGTTTTAAAAAAGCTATTACCTTATACTATAGTCACTCATTCGTGGAATGTGGAGATCTTGAACTGGTTCGCCATTTCTGGTGCGAGCTGGTTCAAATTCATTTCGCCGCCAGCTAACTTCCATTTGCGGTGGTGATGAACCTTCTCTCACTTCCCCTCGGCCATAACTTTCGTATTCGTCCTCAGGATCATGAGAAGGTACATTTCTGTAGTCCCCTCGTTTACGACTATTATCGGTAGGAACAACTCGCGAAACATCAGCCGTAGTCTTAAAATTGGCCTCTATTTTTTCATAATTATTATCGTGATGATTTGACGTCACCATCTGCTCGTTCCACCTATCTAACTGTCTTTTTTTACGAGTCTCATATGCGCATAGTCCTATTAAACACGAACTTAACACTATCACTGCAGACACAGCCATACCAGCCATGAGGGCACGCCCACCAAATCCTCTACTTTGGGGTTTCTTTTCGATTGTCAAACTTAACACTACTTCAGCTTTACCAGCACGGTTTTCCGCATTGCAAGTATACAACCCAGAATCTTGCAGATCTGCTGATTTTATAGTTAAATTACTTGTTTGCCCCTCACTTCTTAAAATAAAAGCTCTTCCAGAATTGACGTTTGTCGTAGTAGTATTGGCTAGTAAACGTCCTGCTCGAACCCATCGAACTCGAGGTGCGGGGACACCAGTTACTCTACAGCCTAAAGTAACTTCCTCACCCTCCATACCTTTAAAATTATTCATAATCCCAGTGACTTCGGGTAAACATGCAAAATCTTCGAGATCTAAGCGATCCCATGACTGTGACATCAATCTTGGAGGCAACGCACAATCTGGCACAACAGTTGCAGGCACATTTCTTCTTATCATCCAATCTCGCATTGGTCGTAAAGCACAGGTGCACTCCCAAGGATTGTTTGCAAGCTCTAAACCTTTCAATGATCTCAAGGGTGCCAATACAGCAACATGTAGAATTTGAAGCTTATTCTTACTAAGTTCAAGATATTCCAGCGAACCCTCTAATCCAATGAAACCTCGTGTTTCAATATCAGATATTTTACAGGCACTAAGGGTTAGTCTTACCAAGTGAGGCAAGGGTGAAAATGCGTCGTCTTTAATCTTTGTAATTGGATTTCCACTTAATTTAAGTTCTCGAAGTTCTGGAATGGACTCAAAAGCGTGAGTGGGCACAGTTTCCAATCGATTTCGTGAAAGATCAAGTTCTACTAGATTAACAAGAGCTCGGAAAGCGAACTGGCGAATTCCTCTCAGGTTGCAGCCGGGTAAATAAAGACGTTGCAGGTTTAAAAGTCCGGCTGCGGCGAAAGCGTCGTCTCGTAGAGTAGATAGTCGATTTTCAGTGAGGTCAAGTAGTTGTGTAGTCGGGTCAAGGCGGGGCGGCACGGCATTGAGACCAGCTCGGGCGCACAATGCAGATTCTTTTCCACTCCGCCACTTGCACTCACAATGACGAGGACACTCGGCGGATACGGCCGCGGCCAAAGCAAGCATCAGCAGCACCCACATGCCACGATACTGGTCACCCCGCACCGTGCCTTTCGTCTTCACCGTTGAACGTCATCCCCCACACTGCCACTTGCCTGTAAAATAAAGACAAAATATCTTTGACCATTTATCATCAAGCCTCAGGAGAGCCTTGGAAGTAATCGGTGTATAATCCAAAGACTTCAAGCTCAATGAAAAATGTTAAGCATTAATTGTAAAGTATAACAATTTTCAGCCGTTTCATGTATAAAAGGACCGAGACTCCCTTAATTTATAGGACAAATTTCCCTTTGTCATCACAAAGTTAAGTACGAGTATCTCAATTATTTACGACTAAATGGGCTACACTGAGCGCATCTGAAAACAGGAATTATGTTCCTCGGTACCTTGAGTGGCCTGCTATTCTTGAAACTGTTCTGAATGAGTTTAGTTAATTAATTAAACATGAAAGGCGTTTTGCTTTCAGTGCTTTTTTAAATTGACTACAGTGTCATGAACATTACAATTTTAACAATAAAACCCAATACACTAATATTCGACAGCATATATAAATAAATAAACTAATATTCGACAGCGAAAAATCCTATAAAGTTAAAAAATGTCTATACATGACGTTTTTAACTACAGCGTAGGATATTTGCGTTTTTTGGGAACACATGTATGTAATGTTACGATTACGGCCTACGATTTTTGCTGTTACATTTTACGATTACCTTTTTTCCTTCTATTCCTATTGTTTTTGTTTACGTCATGGATATGAAGAGCATATGGTACCTACCGGAAAATATGTACAATGGTACGTTGTAGGAATAGTTTAGAAAATGGATATACTAGTATTTTCCGTGAACATGCGCACCACTTTTACAGAGCTGTATTATTACTGTTCTTAATAAAAGCTTACAAACCGCTCCGTGTTCACAGTTATTCCGAATAATTCCAATAGTAAGCCACTTAAATCCAACCCATAACTGTATTAATATTGTTTAATCTCTATTTATTGCTGTTTCATACGATTGTTACATAAATCAAGTAAACCAACCGTGATTTACGAACCACAGGCTTTAGTTTTAAAGTATTGTAATATTTGTTAGTAGGTAAGCTTCGAACTTTTATGACTACAAATTAAAAGGTGACATGTTTAAACACCCATGGCACATAAATCGTACCATCGTGGTGTTTAATTACTCTGTGGAACTAAACTTGCTGTTTAAATACTCTGTAGTACCTACCATGTTTTTTATAATTATTGTTACATAATATTTATTATCATGTTTACGCAATGCACACTCTAGTATGTGTTTTCAACAAAAAATGGTAAGTGTTTACCGTAGCACATGGACGTTAGTGGCATCAAAGGCGTCATAAACTATAGAATTATCGCTATAGAATCACTTCCTTGTTAATTATAAAATAATAATCTAATAATCAGTCTTGTTGTCGTGAGTGAGGAAATAAGGACTACAGAGAATTTAAACTTTTGGCGGCATAATGCCTAAGAGCTTACTTCTGTCATTACTAGATTTATGAAATGGCGTTTCAATCCATTTTTCACTAGAAGTATTTTCTAAGGGAAAAGCGTTAATTTAAGCTAAACATCTTTAATTTTAATTGAAATACTAATCAGAAATAAAATTACTGTCAGATACTTATTTTCTGAACGCTCAAAAATAATAAGGAAAAGTATATTATCATCACTCCAACATGATTACCTACTCCAGAAAAAATATCTAAGTATATCAAATCGACAACGTGATCCTCATTCTTGGTTTGAGCCAGTTTTTCATTCTTTCCTCTGTTTTTCCTGACCAGCAGCGCACCGCTGATGCTCTTGTTGTTACTGTTGTCCACAAGCGACGGTGACCACTTACCATCAGATGGCTGGTCTGCTCGTTTATCGGCTATTGCCGTGACGCATAAAAATAATACCGGTAAAATCAATCTTATATATTAATAATTTTGTTACGCAAAGTTTACGCGTTTCGCACCGTCACGCCGCGTTCGTTGATTAAGTATATGTCATTAGCTGCTCCTTTAGCACGCAGCCTCGACGGAATCTTGCTCTGCCACCGAATGGATGATCAATGACGTTAATTTTCGCGACTCACCTCAAATCTTTCCTTTAGTCGGTTTACTGGATACACGTAAAATCTGAAACCAAAGATAGACAAACATTTTACAATTCCGATAAACAAAATGAGTTGGATTTATTCAATAATACCGTTACGCGGATTTGATATTCATAAATACGATGTAGGTACATTGTTTACATTTCCTCATTTGGATAAACAGAATTACATTATTGTATTGATGTTCAAGTTTTTAGATTGATTTTCATAACCTATTATAATTATATAGATCTACTATCTGTATTACTAAGTACTATAGCAGGCCTTTAGCAATTCATTATTGGGTTTTACCTGTAAAGATAGATGTGTGTGTGAACAAATAAATAAATAAATAAATAAATTATTCGCCCAAGTTGCAATGATCGCATTGACTATTACAACCACACCGGAATTTTTTGCACTAAGACGTTAAACAAAACTGCAAATATTAGTGATATCTTAATAACATGACAAGAAGTGCAATATGAAAGCACTACATAATTTCTACAGTCTTCACAAGTTTTAAGCGCTATCACTTACATTACCTCACTTGTAACAGATTACCTTATTTAATTTAAGTAATAGGTTAAGCTGCTTAATTAATTAAACTAACTTACAAATAGAATACAATGACTGAACATAAAGTTCTTAAAATTCGATAGATATAATTTTATTATAGCTAATTATTATTTTTTCTAAATTAAATTTTCAACAACATCCATTTAATCATTTTAATCATTTATATTTCATTTCCGTGCTGAATATTTAGGGATACCTCGTTTTATTTTAGGCTTTCCTCCAAACGAAAAATTTGCATGATTTATTAGCAGTCGACGCGGATTTTTATGGAAATTTACGGCGAAGGTATCGCTGAAGATGCCTCCGAAACAAATTAATTAAATTTTCAGTTACACCAATGGACTTCTTGTTTATCTCAACTGCAGGTATCGCTATACAATTTATTATAACTGTGAGTGGATTCTTCTATCCTTGAATCCAAACCAATCAAGCGATAAGTTCCATTTTCATCCCTTGAGTTCGTTTCTACGAAGAGTACACTGGTGGTAGTCTAGTATTAGTAGTTGGAGTGGAATGATAGGTATTTAGGTATGTTAAGCATGATTATAGGTATATATTATCTTCTACCTATATATAGAGAATATATTATTTTTTGTCAGTTGACCAATTTCCGTACTCTTCTATTATCCAAGGAATGCTTGACAATTTTCTCTTTTTCTACCTACCCGACAACGCATTGGTGATTTCCCTGTTGCAAACATGTGCAGCAGTTACCACTTATTTACTAAACTGCCATCATAAATATATTATGTAAAAGGATAAGAATATCAATTGATATTTAATTTAACGTAAATAATAAAAAAAACTTGCATCATAAATATCAAGTATCAAAATGTACCTACTGTTTATAAAAAACGAAGTAATTTAACAACATGGACTACATAGACACCAAATTAAATAACTGGAATTAAGTAGGCTCGAATTAATATTAAATATAATACTATTTGCGATATCATTTATTTGCTTTATTATTTGTAACGTCAAAATATTTATTGAAATATTGGATCCAGTTCAACTTAACGAGTTGTAGCTCTATTGGTTTATTGAAACATTCGCTAACAAATCTGTTCTATTTTCGAATTTAATCAAACGCGGCAGCAAATGCGGCAGAGCGTTCAAGATTTGTTATTATTATACCAAAACCACAATGTTAGAGCAAAAGGTTATTATAATACAGTACAGTTATGGTGCGTAATACACTCTGATTCACATAACTAAAACAATTAGTAAACTGTCTACCATGGTGTAAAAACGCTCATAGCCCGGCGGCTTGCGTAGATCTACAGCGGGAGCGGTTGGAGGGGTGACTGCTAGTGGCAAACATTTCTTGGGCGATTCTGTGCTTCGGAGGGCACGTAAAGCCGTTGGTCCCGGTTGTTATCAGTTGGTAGCAGTAGCCATGTCGGATAGCTTCGGACGGCTTAAAAATTTCCAACCCTTGGGTTGGCCACTAACCGCTCCACCAATCCGAACTGGAGCAGCGTGATGGAGTATGCTCTAGGCCTCCTCAGGTATGAGAAGAGACCCGTGCTCAGTATTAATTGGTTGAAGCCACTACCATGGTTTGTTGATTTAGCTTTACATCGGCGGCAGCGCCGCGAGTCGGTGTCTATGAAGTTTGAGGTTGCGGGAACGACGAAAGGAAATTAAATCGGCCTAGCCTAATAGACTGACCAGAAGCTCAAATTCTGTGATTTAAATTAGGGGATTGAATTAATGAACTACTAAGAAGTTATACATAGAGCTACCTTAGCCGAATAAATAAACTAAGTTTTACGCTGTCTAGCTACTAAGTTTTCTTCACAAATTTTAAAAGAGTCCGGTGTTATTTTATTTGTAAATAAAATGTATTTTATTTACAAATCGGTTAATAAATGACGGAGTTCTAAGATAACAAACATAACAAAAACCGAATAGAGAACCTCCTTTTTTTTCGAAGTCAGTTGAAATGGTTTTAGAATTTCATAATTATTCAATTCACTGTCGAAAATTTACTTCCAGACTTATGGTTTCATATGTACCTACTACATAGGTACTATCTAACTACTACTGTACTAATCGCTCATCAGCTTTGAATCACGTAATTACTTCTATAATCTTCTAGTGAAATGTATCCTTATATGGTTGCTAACAAGCGAATATATGTAACTTTTCTTCAATCCTAGATCAGGAAGAGATATCGGAGTAGATATATATTTAGATCCCAGATTGTTAGTTCCCGCATTACGAGCAAAGCCTCTCTACGTTTTAGGGATTTTCCGTCTTTGCTTACCTATTTCGCTAACAGTCCCAGTTATTTGTTTTATAGCCCCGGAATCCCCGGACTTGTATTCTTTTTATTTCCCCTTTTTGTTTATATCGTTTTCTACTTTTCCAGTTTCTCACACACCAGCAATTATTTCTTGTATTATTGCTATGTGGATTGAGACATGGCGTTTTCTGTTGGACCAAGAATTTCTCGAAATGTTTCTAATACAATAGTTGTTTCTAATATAATAGTTTATGAACATTCTGAATCCTGGAGGTACGAAGCGATCTTAATTAAAGTATAGATTATTAGATAATATTGAAGTAGTCGGTATCAATTATTTTACCGTTCTACAATTGATTATCTGGTATCATAGTGAAAGATTTATAAAATAATGTATATACTCGTATTATAAATGCGAAAGTTTGTATGGATGTATGAATGTTTGTTACTCTTTCATGCAAAAACTACTGAATGGATTTTGCTGAAACTTTACAATAATATAGCTTACACATCAGAATAACATATAAACTATAATTTATAAAGATATAGTGTAAATTATCCAAAGTTTCCCGGCGGAGGGCGGGTCACTAGTATTTAAATAATAATGTCACTACCCACCAGTAACTTTGTCATAATTATGTGTATAAGACCATCGCAAACCTAAATCCCGATGTAATTACTGTTTTACTTTATACCAAGTAAAACAGTAATTATACTTACTTTATACCAATTGGTATAAAATAATTATAATTACTTTATACCAAGTAAAACAATAATTACAGTATAAGTTACAGCTTATCTACGATCCCACGATGGTAAGTGGCAACGTAGCCCTTAGACTTAGATGGTTAAGCGCGCTAACTTAAAAAAAAACCTATTCATGTCAGTCATGACTTAATGACATTAGAAGTTACATAGAAGTTACATTAGAAGTTGATATAAAATTATGCAATTTTCTAGTGTCACCATTTGTCTAAATGGAGAAAAATCGGAAAACATTTTATAGGATGTCTCGCACTGAACAAAGCTTTATCGCAAAAAACGTTTTATACAGTTTTTTCAAGCAATTAAATTAAAGTCGTTTATTTTGAACCATACTGTGGATGTTAAGGTTTGTTTATTGCAATACTTGTCTTGGTGCTATGCGGGTAAACAAGTTATTTTTATACTCGAGTACATTGTAGCCAAAACCAGTAATGATGATGTTAGCCTGCCTGTACGAAGGTACAGACTATATAATATAAGAAAAATAAAGTAATTGTGTAACAAAATTATGTGAGTATTATGCATTATTCATCTATTCCTGAAGAACTTCTAAGCTAAGCACTTATCATAATTCGACAAATGATAAAACGAAATAAAAATGTGCTGAACTGAAATTGCCCATTTTTGCGCGATAGTTACGTACCTAATCAGCTTTTTGTTTTTAAACTATATTTTGGTCTCGAACCTAAGCAAGAAAGTGTTGCTAGTTAAATACAAAATTCTTTGTCTTGTGTAAAAAAGTTTATTCTAAATGCTATTTTTAGAGCCTAGTGTTTTTAAGCGGTTGTACGGGACCCGGTCTCAGGTGTGACCTGAATCCGAGGTTATCCTAAACTGTTTATTTTACAGCCCCTGCCCAAAAAAATGTATTTTTGAACAAAAGGTTTTGGTTCTATGCTGTAGTATACGAGTGTTAAAGGTATCCCAAATGTTGATTTTTTGAGAAACAACCTACAAAGAATATAAAATAAATATCTAGATTTACACGATTGCATTGAGTAATGTTTAATGTTAAGCCATTGGGTAAAAAACATGTTGGTGAAAAGTCAATCAGTCAATAAGCTTTAATAAAATAATTGAGAAGAAATAATAATATGAAAGGTATAGAGACTCTTGCCTACCTTGGTAACCACCTCCTAAGGTATAAATCAAATATCAGCATTAGTAATTTAACATCATATTGTGATCCATGCTCACTTTTTCGCGATTAGGAATCTACTACAAAATGTCCTCGAAACTATTTATAGAAAGTATTATTTCGGCTAATCACCAAAAACGAGGTACCCTCAGCGAGCGAAGCTAACTAGTTAATAATACAGTACATGCATGGCTAATATAACATAAAATAAGGGTTTTGTTTTGAACAGCGACATTCGCGTGTGGTTGAGGAATAAGCAGGGGTCATTCGGGATGTATTTGTAGTGTGCCCTTTTTGTGGCACGCAATCGCGTGTCTACCCACGTCGGTCGCAACGGCGCCACAGACGTACAAAATTTTCTACCCATAGCACGTCGCTAGTGCCACACCGTACTACCACAGTTAATTAACAACTTTAACAAATTTCACAGCTTTCGACTAAACTAACTTCATATGGAAATGGAATAATCGAATTAAACGTTTCCAGAGGAACTGCTTGCTGTTTTGCAGAGGAATGCTGAAACGTGCTACTTATTTTATTGCCTACTCGTAAAAGAAAGTGTCTATTACATCGACTGGATTCGTAAAATTGAACAGTCTAAAATTTGGTAATGCACACGAAAAGCTAGTAATAAAATAATTTTCTTCGTTTTACTTTAGATTTTAGCAAGATTTTTAACTTTTTCACCGAAAATTCAGATTTGTAGCTTTTCACTGATTTCAGGGCTAATAGTAAGTACCCATAGGTCTAATACAAATAGTAGTACAAATAGGATTCGTTCATATCCTACAACAAATAGAAAAAAGCGCTTCCGAGCTTTGGAGGGTACGTTATTGTTAACGGTAAAGGTCAGTAAATGTTACCGGGTAAGTATCGACAGTAGTCATTACGCCATGTCTAAGACCTTCTAGAAGCACCAAAATGCCCGATAATTGGGTCAGCGTATTGGAGTGCTCAATGAGGAGAATAGCCAGAAATCCATAAATTCTAATGGTCTGCTAATGACCCTAATGATGATCTAGTCTAGGTCTTTAAATAAAGTTGAAAATTACACGTTTCCTGTCTTCTTTTTCAATTCATGGCTACTGAACATTTTATTGCAAAGAATTTGTTAGACACATTTTTATGAGCATAGTCGACCAAAAGTGTACCTTGAAAAATCATTACTGACTGTACTCTCATTCACTCACTGTAACCACAACAAGTAAATAAAACGAGTGGTGTCGATGGACACCAGATAGAAACGAAGTTCTTTATTATAAAAATATTAATTTCAAGTTCTATTCGAGGTATAAAGAAAATAATTATCCAGGTATACATACATTTTTCATTATGATTTTTTATCGATAAAAAACTACTTTACAAAAATATAATATTACAACTTTATTTTGTTACGATGATTTATAATAATAAAGCCGTCTAGGTACTCTCATCTTAACTAACATTGTAAAGCAGCGCTGTACTGTGCTATGTAGGTAGAAAATAATACTGTAGAATTTTGGGACGACATTTTGGGTGAATATAACATCGTTCAAATAGCTGCCGCGGCTTCGCTGGGTGGCGTGCATTCAAAAAGTCCAGTTTTCGATGACTTTGGCGTATAATTCAGGCCAAATTTGACCGATGGCATCGATTATGTTGTCTTTGAAGGCCGCGGTGGTTTGCGGCTTATTCCCATAGACCTGCGACTTAAGAAAGCCCCACAAGAAAAGTCTAAAGGGGTTTAAGGGGTCAAATCACACGATCTTGGTGGCCAATTCACGTCGCCTCGGCGCGAGATAACCATGCCATGAAACCGCTGTGCAGAGTATCGATTGTGTGACCTGTGTGGCACGTAGCGCCATCCTGTTGAAACCATATGTCTTCGGTGTGAATAATCATCCAATTCAGGCCACAAGAAGTTTGTGACCGTTACGCGCAAACCACTGCGGCCCTCAAAGACAACATAATTGATGCCATCGGTCAAATTCGGCCTGAATTATACGCCAAAGTCATCGAAAACTGGACTTTTCGAATGCACGCCACCCAGCGAAGCCGCGGCGGCTATTTGAACGATGTTATATTCACCCAAAATGTCATTAATAGGGCTCTCAAATAAAGATAAAACCTTATTGATATCTCACATACAACTTGTTTTATTCAATTTTAAAATCGACCCGTCCCTATTGGAAAACCCTATAAAAAGTAAAAATCCTTTTCACCATACACGACGGCACTCCGCAATCTTTAGCAGAAGGGTCCTAAGGCTATACCTTCCGTCCGTTGTTCAGCATGGCGTACCATGATCAGGACAAATTGGCTCTATAATATCTTGAGAAGGTTAAAAATCTTTCAAAGCCTCTAAGCCTTTAAGACCGTACCGTAAGACCAAACTGTGATATTACAAAAAAAATCAAACTTTCAAAAGCGTTCACGTTAAAAGAGCTAAGTTCAACAATCCGTGTTTGTCTTAAACTGAAGAAGATGGCGTCGAACGCAAAGTAATCGGATCCAAATTGAATACATTTATCATGTCACTTACTCAGCATAATTAATAGATCACGCCCCACTTAATTCCATTACGTTTTAATCGAGATTTACCTCGCTCTGTTTAATTTCTATAAATTACTTGAAAACTTTATTGGATATGAAGTTAGTATACGTTAATAATTCAGAAACTCGTAGCCCAGTTGATAGTGACCCCGCAATAGAGTTCTGATACGATTTACGAAAGGGGCAGACATAAACATGTGACTGATAAATGTTTGTGATGTGATATAGATACTCGTAAAAATTATCACAACACGCAAACACATTGCCACACTGTGTGGGAGCGTTTGTTTATTATTTTTTTATTATTTGACTGATTCTAATTAATCTAAAATATATATCACGACGAAGAACAAGACGACCCGTATGGCGCAATGATTACCATGTGGGACCGCCGTTCCAAGGGTCCATGGTTCGATTCCCAACAAGGCAGAAATTTAAATAAAGAGTTTAATTTTCTGTTCCTTTGTGCGTTATCCGTGATACCCACGACAGGGAATCCTTGTGTGGCTATGAGGGTGTGGTGTTGTTTATTATTCATCACAACCCAAAGCTGTCTCACCGATCTACGTCCAAATTACAAACAGATGTAGTAAAGGTTCACAGATAATCATACACGGAAAACATACACGGAATACATTTAACACGGAAAACTTTTGGATATGCTGGTTTCCTAACAATATACTCCTGCACTAAAACAAGTGGTAATAGTAGGTACATTATAAATACACTAAATTAAAATATTATAGACATATTGTATATTGAAACCATGGTATCCTCACTGGGTTCCAAACCTCTAACCATCCTATTAATATTATAAATGCAAAAGTTTGTATGGATATATGAATGTTTGTTACTCTTTCACGCAAAAACTACAAAATGGATTTTGCTGAAACTTTACAATAATATAGCTTACACATCATAATAACACATAGACTATAAATTATAAAGATATAGTGCGAATTATCCAAAATATAGAACTAAATATTTGCAAACCGAAGGAATAAGTTTCCCGAAGCGAAGCGAAGGCGGGTCACTTGGTACTTAATATAAACCGCGTTCAAGCATGTCATAATGGCCGTTACTTAAATTCGTTATGCAGTCTTACTTAAAAATGTGATAAACGATTCTGCTTGCAATTAAAATCCGTGCCAGATATCAACTAGGTCACAATCGTAGTTGGAGGGAAACATAATGGTTCTTTACATATAGACGTTAACATTTCACTTTATCCCGGACGCCAGCCGCGTCGCTGCGACGGGATTTACAAATTAAATAAAATCTACCTTGTAAATTCGTATAAACAGTTTAATTAGCATTGACAACGATTTCGAGGCTTTATTTTCATTTAACAGGTATGCATTAATTTTTTTGAGCGTCATTTGATTACCTAACCATGGAGGTTTCGTGTTGTTAGTAGGTATACATAAATCTTATAATTTGCATTTTAAATATCACGCCCGCTTCAATAACATCATATTTCAACCAGCCCTGTAGACTTTACATTACTAATTAGCTTTAGTTATGTAAAATACTTTGACTGGGCGTCGCTCACACTTAAAAACTGTATTTGTAAAACCAAATTAATGAAATTAAATTCACAAGACTGGCAATTGCGGTGCTTTTCCTGTTCATAGTACCCTTTTCTGTTAAGACGCTATTGTATTTGTTTGTTTAATTTCACAATTGCCTACTTCGTTCTTTTAATTATTATTGGACCAGTTTTATCATTTTATCACTTAATTTGACTTGATTGTTAAGAACAATGTCTTACGTGAAAAGTTTTCTAATATTTCATGTTTTTTTATAAATAAGGTCGATAAACAAGCAGACTAACCATCGAATGGTCACCATCTGGTGATAAAAGTATTTCTCATGCTTTACAGGTCAAAACTGAAGCGGGGGCAGCGGGGGATCTACACTACGTCTTGCTCTCCTACACTGCTTGCGACGGAACACCTAAAACACTTCAAATTCTATTTCAGAAGGAGAGTGAGAGACGGCTGCCCACAGGGGCAGAAACCCTACTATCACGCATGACTATCGTCGGATTAAATTAGGTGGAACGAAGCCCATTTATAAGTAGTGTTTGTTATATAAATATTTTTAGTCGAGTCGTCGGTGTAAATGACGTCTTATTTGGTTTTTCTAGTCCATACGGCCCGCGATACAGGGAATCCTAGTGTGGGGGAATGAGTGTATAGCGTTAAAAACATACATTCAAATAAGTACAGACGTAGTTGTTTGAATATGTCCATAACCTACATTGTCATCATTTTGACACAGATAAAATTACATTCAATATTAACCGAGTCGATGAGTTATTGTTTCAATGATACCAATTAATTTCGAACAGAACCGGTTAATTGAAACATCACTTAACGACGATGGGCTCCGTGCAGTAGCTGAAGTTTTCTGTTGCTCGAAGATCAATCATGATTGTAACCCGTCCTCGCTTCGCTTACAGAAACATAATGTGTTAATAAATCCTGATCCCGTGGGGATTCCGGGATAAAAAGTCGTATATACATACGTTGCCCCATAACCTCCTACGTCCTTTAACAACCCTATACCTAATCCCTCCTATAACCTCCAGTGAAAGCCCCATTTTAAGATTTACTGCATTTCCGCTGCTGTTGCACAATTTGTACATGTCCATAGACGATGGTGACCACTTTTTTGAAAATAGTGGTACATGCAGGATTCGAACTCAGGCCTCCCCGTTCGGGAATCTAACGTTGAAACCACGTGCCTTTAACTACGATTCATATGGCTTAAGTCGAAATATAAGCGTACTTACCAGTAAAATACGAAAGTTTGTAGGGAATTAAATAATTAATTTCTGAAACATATTTGTAACAGTTAATTGGATTGTATCTGTCCATCATAAAAGCAGAGAAGCAGAGGAATTAAATTGGTTCAATTAAAGAAACCTGTAAAGTTTTATTAATTTAATTAATAACAACCCGTTTACGGTTACCTGCTACTGTGTTGTCTATTACACGATAAAATAATATTTAAAAGAATGATGATGATGATGAAGAAAATATTCTGTAATGAAAAAAATTTTCATAATTTTAGCAATAATTGTACTAGCCAGTAATTTTTCTACTCTTCTTTCTGGGCTGAAAACGCATCGGTGATGTATTTCATGTCGCTGATGTCTACGGGCATCGCTGGCCACTCACCGACAGTAGACTCGTCGACTCTCTAACCAACCTAACTAGTCGATTGGGTGGAATGTGACCTCTGCACATACTCGCCGCCCCATAAACGGCGTTTGTTACTAATTATAAGTTAATGCTTGACCACAATCCCACCCACATGATGGTAAGTGGAGATGTGGTTTGGATCGTAGAGCGCACTAATTTAGTAGCAGCCTATTGACTCTTGATTTGATATGTACATACTGTACTTATGTACATGTTTCCCTTAGTACATAGTTTGCATTTTTGCATGACTGAATCTTTTGCACTTATTATGGTTTAATATGGTAATAACTTAGTATGGTTTAAGATCTTTATTAATATTTCTCTCAAGATTTACAATCACTTACGAGAAATAAACTAAGTACAATAACAATAAAGTATTACGCTTACGCTTACGACTGTCTGTCCTTCTGACGGTGACAGGGTTTTAGCTCTTACGGGCTCTTACAGGGCTCTATCTCTTATTATCTTCTAACGGATATATGTAAGTATACGCCTTTTCACAGAATAGAAATAACAACAAATAATAGAATATAATAGATATAACAAAATATAATAAAAACGTAAAAAAGTAAGGTACCAAAGGGGGTCTATAAAATTATTTTTTGATTTTCTTGTGACTTAAAACGTATTATATTACGTGTTTAAATAAAGGCCTAAACAGATGTCACAATCTTTACTAGAAAAGCAGTAATTATCTAGTACCGTAGTGTTTGCACGTCAGAAACCTTATCAAGCTATAAAACGGGGTGCACTACAAGCACGTTTGCACCTTTAATATCACGAAAAAATCCATAGCTTCAGTCTCACGGTACAATATTATGCTTGCATGCTAACGCGACGTACTGGCGGTACAGGGCAACGAACGCGTAGTACGTCATTACCTTACGCTGCCGTGCTGACACCTGGGCTTGTCACGTCCTTACATTTTCGTAGCACTTCCGTAAGATGAATATTGAGATACTGAACAACGTTGCGCTTACTGATATTTAATATTTAAGCTTACTCTAATATATTGCTCCTAATACTTGCCATACTTGATGATTTCTTGTTAGTATATTAATTTATTTATTGCGAACTGTGGATGAGCCTTCGTGTTGTTTGTTTGATAATAACATTTCTTAAATTGTAATATCTTTTTATAGAGTAGGTATATCGATTATAATCAAGTAAAGACTGAATGTTTAATTCAGTGATTTTGATTTAATGCGATTTTAATCAAGCAGACAAAAAATTCTAATAATTATAGAAATTTATTTTTGTACGTCCCCTTACTTTTTTGCAAATGTGTTTTGTACAGACATCAGACATATGTAACTTTCAACTTAGCTATATGGATAGATTTGTATAATAGAGTTTTATAACAAAATAACGTAAGTACGTAATAATAATAATAATACGTTGTTGCGTAATAATATAAAATACAAATAATACAATAAGCTCAAAACACATCTTATCCTCGGGAAACTCAACTATCAAACTTTAACATTGGAAAGGCACCTATTGTATTTGACATATTAAGTGATTAATTTATAGTTACAAACAAGCAAAGTTATCAACAAAGGTTCGATAGAATTAGTCAAACATTATATTTTACTGTGTAACATGAGTACCTACAAACGTGTAAAGAGTATGTACACATTATCTGTGTTTCACAACGATTTAAGTAATTTTTGTATGTGTTATTTAATTTATCGTGCAATACCTTATCAAATTTCTTAGCGGATATTTCGATGTAGTAATTGTGTTCAATTCTACACTATTTTTACACAACTTATATCAATATGAAAGGTACCTATTTTGAAGTACACACGTTAATATACGTACATTCAAGTACCTACTCAGTCTAGAATCACATTAAAATATATTTTCAACTGTCACAACTTCATTTATTTAATTCATAATTTATAAGATAAATCTATAAATGACACTTTTGACATAGCACATTCAATTTACAATTCAGGATCTCCTTTAACCGCTTGCAATTAAACTACTAATTGAGTTACGGCTGAACGCTACGACAGCTGCCTTAAACGGAATTGACAACCAGTATTGAATCATTCCTTAATTACTATTGATGTAACGTCATTAACAATGAAAACTTCGATCTCTCTGACGAAGGTCTATATTCGGAACCGTATCTTGATAATATCAGTGGAAATAAAGTTTCACGTTCTGCGAAAACAGTTCCTGTTTTTCTTTTACAGCGCACTGACCTAAATAAGGATGTTCTAGTTTTAAAGAAACAACACCAGCTACATACAAAGATCGCTCAATTGAATGTACCTGCCGGATACGAATCAAACAGCAAACAAAGTAAGCAAGGAAAAACAACTTTGAAACGTATAAAGTAGACGTAGCAACATGTCGCATGGAAATATTCTACAAAGTAAACGATGACAACACTAACATAGATAGGTATCAGAAGTCACATCAAGCAGAAACATAGACGTATAAATATAACAGTTCAATCTCTACAAAATATACAAACAGCAAACAGTTATTGTTATATTATCATTATTAACCAAGTTATAATGATCTACTCATTAAAACACTAAACCTAAAAGCATCTTTATACATATAGCGTGGGGAGCTTTAAAAAAATATTTTTTAAAATTCATAAAATAAATTATCTCTATATCTCTATATATACACGTGTCACAATGTTAGTTACCATACTCCTCCGGAACGGCTCGACCGATTCTCATGAAATTTTGTGTGCTTATCGAGTAGGTATGAGAATCGAGCAACATCTATTTTTCATACCCCTAAATGTTAAGGGTGGTCCACCCTAGAATATTTTTTAATTTTTTGGTAAATTTTTTTTTTTTGGTTATTTTTATGGTGTGGCATAAAAAAATACACATAATCCCAAAGTTTCACTTCCCTACTACCACCCCTCAAATTTAAATCGCGCTTTAATCACTCACAATCTATATGTCGGAACCACGTTCGCGGGGTCCGCGAGTAATATAATTATATAGGTATACATATATATATACTCGTATGTTATTTATTTTTATGTTTTATATTTCTACTTAAGGTAACTTCATTGTTAATAAATAATTTTGAATGAAAAAAAACATAAATGGAAGGTAAAAGATTGTACAAAATAAAGGCCTACTCAATCATAACCCCGGACCAGCGTTGTCTTGTGCGACGGACATTGACATACACAAATGGAAATATTATTAGAGACAAAGGTTGAAGGCGATCGGCAAACAGGGTCAATCACCTATGTAACTAAAAGCTATTCGTCATCAATAACTACTTGTATTATTCTTTGGGCTTTCAAAATGCTGTCTAATATCACTAAGACAATTGAATTTGAATTAATGATGCGTTTAATAGCTAATATCTCAGAGAAAAGGGAAGATAATTATATACATAGGTAGGTACCACATTTTCATTAATTATCTATCTATCATTATTTTTTATTGCTTCTGGAATAATAGTCAAGTAATCAAATGACTTAGGTACTCGACAATAGATATTGGCTATTTTAAGAATTCTCTGTCTCTGTCATACTTCAGGTTAGGCATAAAGAAGAAAATTTTTTGGTCATGAAAATGTAACTCCGAAACACCAAAGGCATCAATGAGATTTCCTTTCTTGTCCGGCAAGGCAACGATGATAACTTCGGTGTTACTCTAGTACTAAAGTAGGTACTGCTACAATTGCAGTAGTACTAATAGTTATTCTAATACTACTACTGCTCTAGTAGTACTAATAAGACGAACCAAAATGACCACTTACAATGAGATGGTTGCCAGTTAGTTACTTAAAAAACTATAAATTAAAAACGAAATATTCTTTGTGGACTTTTCTTATTATTACTAAAGGTTGTGGCTGATCTGATAGCCCGTTATTGAGCTGTTCCTAGAACCGATCTTGGGCCTATCGGATGCATTATGCATTAAAAGCTAAATATACCTATTATCATTTTCTACATATATGTATATATAACGACACACAGATTTGACGTCACATGTCTATAGTTTCAATGTAAAGCTTAACAGCAACACTTTAATGACGTCCAGGTCTCTTAATATATAGATAAAAAATATCTGAATTAGCGCTCACAACATAATACTGAAACTACAAAAAGCTGCAAAATTAAAAAAAAAACATGCGTATATATTGTTGTAGACGTAGCCTAAGTAAGCTCGCATGGCGGAAAGCACAAGCTTTTTATGTACAAAAATGTGTCAGTTTTTTTACCTACAAGCTACCTATTCAGAGCAGCCTGCGAATACTTGGTATTAAACGTGGTACCTACCTCGGCTGTAATTTATTTTCCAAGGACGACATCATTTGCACTAATTGTATTTTTTTCATACCGTCGTATTTCATTACGAAAACCTTAAATTTCTTTCATAAACAGCTTAATGAACATAGGTAGAGAAATCCAAGAAACAAGTAGTTATAGCGACGCTTTAAACTTTAAAGGGAGTTTTTAATTAAAAAACCTACTACACGAAAATTTGGAAACGCGTAGCGGGGCTATAAATTAGGTCTACGAGTTACGTTAAAACAATTTTATCGCAGTCTACCGTTTCGGGTTAGGAGCGGAAGAAATAAAGAGTTCAAAGCAAATTAATACGAATTTATGACCCAAATACGAGAGTTATTTAACGAAGGCCAGTTAGATTAGTGTCAGGGAACGTTAGAACAAATAGGGCATTGTGACCCTCATCACATCTGTGCCGGACAGTCCGGCGACAACATTAGCGCCTTGTCACAATTCAGTAGTCGGACACGAGTGTTAACCATACACAATGTCCATTTATATTACGTGTTATGTAATTGGGTTAGGTAGTGCTCCTCAAACTTGGTAACGCCCAACGTAAGAGGCTTCAGGAAGACGGTGAAAGTATAAAATTTTTCCAGGGGCATTGAAGGGCTCTAAAAATATTTTCTTGATATTTTAAACTACAATAATCAAAAGATTTAAAAAGTCTTTATTCACCTGAAATAACATTCGACTTAGACGCAATTGTCTCACCGCCGCCGGCAACAAGTAGCGAGTTTACTCGTTTAGTTTAGTTTAGTTTAGCTTTAGCTAGCAACTGAAAGAGAGTTGGCGATCAGCGAGTGTGTAGTTCCGATACCTAGTTTTGTCGCTGGGCTATCAGCGAGTGTATCTTATTGTACGTTTCGTGAGCGAGAAATAGCCGATAGTTATTAGCTCACTCGCCGGCGGTGGGACAACTGCCTTCATAGTGAATATTTATATCATAATTATTATAATGATTATTTTTATTCAATCACGGTCATGGAACATAACATCGTACAGAAGTCATGGCATGGCATGGTACACAGGTGTACAACGCGCGCTATTGTACTCACAAGTTTTTGAAAATTTTACCTCCTTTACCTTATATTTTTATTAGGGTAACTTTGGGAGCTATATTTTTGTCCTTAGTGAGATAACTTTGAGAACCGGTGAGGCAGAGAAAGGACAGTCTATCCAGAAACCTGGAGTAAAAGCAGGTGACTGGAGACGATTATCGCCGTATTAATATTGCTATATCAAGACATGGCTTTTGTCTGGCCCTCAGTCTTTATCGTCCATGTAGCTTTTATTTAATAAAACCATTGACATAATACTAGTCAATGAATAAAACTCATAAATTCTTCTCTAATCCCATAACTAAAATTGTAAAGTAGGTAGGTAGGTACTCTTAATTAAGGGATTTTTTTTTATTTGCCTAGTAGCTGTCGAGTCGGTCTTGAATTTGATCCTGGACGGAGGAGGCATGAGATACATAATGGGTCTGGTAGTGAGTGCTCCTCAGGTATGAGGAGAGACCCGTGCGCAGTAGTAGGCCATAAAAGGGTGGAAGCCAAGCCATATGAATCTTGGCTGTACTTAAAGTCTCTATGTTCAGGTTACCCGCAACACAAATGTGTGTGTGTGTGTACGGCCGTATGATTGTCTGACGAATAGGTTTTTTATTAAACACATTAACATGAATGTCATTATGCATATCGTACTCATAATCTTAACTCAAACGTAATTGAGTGTAAACATTTGATATTTCTTTACTACAGATGAAACAGCCGGAGTTAGTATGTGGGTTAATTTCGGGCCCGGTTTTGTGGCCTCAAAGTGCGGCAGAGTGAAAAATACGGCGAAAAGCAATTTGGATCGCAAAAAACTTATTGGGAAGAATAATCTTGGTATTTAAAACTTGTTTATGAACAGTTCGAGAAAATTTTATTGTTTATACAATACAGTGATAATTCCATTGTGTTTTAAAGTAACATTCTTTCTGTCTTTAAAGAGTAGGTATCGAATAGAGAATACGTTTGAAATTTATAATCAAAAGTAGGATTATACTGTAAAGTTTAACATTTGTTAAACTAACTCTCTTCTCCATTTTTCTTTCTCTTTGTAGAGCTATTACATAATGTCTGCAACACTCAAAAGTATCTTTGAAATTAAATTAATTAATTAAAGTATAAAACACGAAGCATCAGACTGTTGTTGGCCACGAAACATAAATAGAATAAGTTCTTGAGTTGTCAGCACAAGCTTTTTAACGAAGCAATTTATTTCATGATCACTAACTATAATCAAAAATATCTACCTACTGGTGTCAAACAGCGTATTTAGTAGCAAAAATGAATGGCTAAAGCCCAGCTGCCTAGCTAACACCCAATAATTAAGTCAGCTGCCAAACGACTTTTTTATGGAATTAAGGTAGCAAACGAGCATGTAGCACCACCTTCAATCCGCCGCCCATGACAACTGTGACCGACTTAGAACAAGACTCAAATGGGGACTGGGATAGTTAATCCGGTTATTAGACGGTTTTAGAACATTAGCTGGTTAGTTTGTTAGTAAGTATGAGAACTGGGACAGGGACTGTTAGGGAAAGTTAGTCCTTTTAGTTGTTGTTAGTAATAGTCCAGTTAGTAAATGTTAGTAAGAGTCTCGTTATAATTCGGTCACAGATGTGTGGCTACCCTTGAGGACTGAGATGGTCGCCTCTAAAAAGTGTAGCCGGCTTATGATGCAGTAGTGCGAATAAATTCCTTACTTATTACCTTACTTATGTTTAAACCAACAGTCAATTTTAACTAGATATTCCGACAAATAACAATGTGCCAAATTTACAACGAAATAAATTTGCAGTAAAATCTGACTGGATAAACTTTTACTCGGTTCCGAACTAAACACTTTGTGAAATTTAGTGTATTCGAATTCGTTTTGGCTCTGAACCACAATCTGAATTGAAAATTGTCCTTATTCAATAAATGTCGCTCGGGGCTATTGTATGAAGTTTTGTTATTGTTGAAACGATACTAACAGTTCGCCTCTACATAGATACCACTCTAGTTTTTTTCTAAGACAACCATCTTTGTGTTTTATGTCAATATTGAAAACTGACAGGTGAACTTAAGTTGTATAGGTAGATGATGCCCAGAATTTCATCTGAATAGCAACAACCAATCTTGATGTATTTATTAAAAAACAGAAAGCAACGCGATATCTGTGTAATTTGTGTTGTCTATGCCACCCGCGACACAGGGAATCCTAGTGCGGGGGGTATGAGTGTGATAGCGTTTATTTGTTAGCGTTTTTTTTAGTCTCATTTGCGAATAAACAATAAGATTACATATCATTCTCGATCTATCCATGCAGTAGGTCACTAATGGAGTAAAGCCATAACTTTGAGAAACCCTGAGGCTTAAGAAAATCATGTAAAACAACCAGAAATACCGACCAAATCAAGCGAGCCGAATAAATTTATGCTTTGTTAACTAAGGGAGACTTTCTACGGGGATTAAATGAAACCCCAAAATGTTGCGCATTACTTAATCCAATTTTCTGATAGCCTTTCCCTGAAACACCTATAGAATTGCTTTTACGAGTTGAAACAGACAATACACGGAAACATACGACCGAACAATTCATATAATACAACATTACCCTTTATCATGAGTAAATATGGCTTTATTTTTATGGCAGAGATACAGTCAGGATTAAAAGTATATACCTACCTAATGGCATATAAGACATAACAGAAGTACCATAATTTTTAACACCTTGTCTTTAATCTTTGTTTGAACTGCAATTTCATCAGTCAATACTTTAACAAGTAGTCTTTGTATTTAGGTTACTTAAATCCCGTGCATCTTGTATCTTATTCTCTCCCGTGTATCTTGTATCTTGTTTTCTCCCGTGTATCTTGACCGGCAACGCGTTGATGATGATGATGATAGCCTATCTCCTAGTTTGTCACCTATTCACATAATAATAATAATATACCTTAGTAGGTATTTTCTTTAGTATCTAATTATTCTAGTAGAATAAAAATTAAATATTGTTTGAAAATATCCATTTCTGATTTTACCACCGTCAATTCAAGTGATTACGAATAAAATACAAGTCAGAATATTTTTTACAACTTCGCACAATAAAAGAGTACAAAAAACTTCGAATGATTCAAAGATAATATTATCTTAAACTGTGTAGATACCATTGTATTCAGAAGAAAAAGGTACAGGTCACTGAAATCAATAACAGGTTAGGTAATATTTTGTCGGTTTTATAAGAAAAAATATTGAATACGTAACATTATCATTCAGCACACGTAAAACTAAGAACGTGCTTCGTATTCCGATATTTGAAACAATGCCAGCCTTGACATGAAAACACAAATCAAACTTTCCCATAGATTCATTGTACTGGTAACATTCGATTAATATTATTTTTAGTGTTGTGCTAGCTTCATTCGAGGTACAGTTCAATATTTCCGACGAAAGCGCTCACAGCCCGACGGAGTGCAATCACAAGTTATCGACTAGATTATGAAACTTGAGATGTGAGGTTTACAAGCAAAATTTTTTAAGTCTTTTCGTGCTTAGGTGGACACAGTGGTTGGTCAGGTTAGGTATGTTTAAACAAAAATCGTTGAGCTAGTTTGAGTATCGAAACAGCGATAGGTGGTGTCTAAGTCTAAGCGTTTATTGGCAACCCCAGAATCAAATACCTACTACACGCCCCTATCTTTGTTATGTCCGCAAGAAAAGTTCATTAGCACATGAAAGAATCATTAAACAAGTTGCGAAGTTTCCATATAATGCTTAAAAGGTGGGCGGCACTCAGTCAACCATCACTTGACCAGCGTAGTGACTGTTACAAATTTTTTATAAACATAAGATAGCAATCGATCATGCAGCACCATCCTTTCTCTGCCCCCTGTGCCAACTGTAAAGATACGGAACAAGACTCAATCAGACTGGACGGTTAGTCCAGTTAGCAGAGGTTTCTCGTCACATTCTGTTCTCTCTCTGCACTGGAGCAGCCTTGTTAAGCGTGGTCCAAGCTTCCTCTATTGTGAGGAAACACCTATATCTTGCAATCAATCGTCGATAGGTTGAAGTTAATATTAGTGAGCTATGTGTGAGTTATACCACTAAACCTTTAAAAAACTTTTAAAAAGTTTGCACATTATGGGACCTATTTCCAACCAGTTTTATAAGTGGTAAGTAATCCAAGTTCATACGATAATTGTATTACAAACGTCATAAACGAGAAAGTACTGAACTTGAAAAAAAAAAAAAGAATTTATTGAGCTTCCTAATACAAAATATGCCTTATAAATATACAGCTCAGCATTCAAGTGACTCCGTAAACATAAAACGAGGGTTTGAGCACAGACTTTGTACTCTCAATAGTCTGACCACAATTATGCAAAGGATCGGCGGGTCTATACAAAGGGGCTCGATCTGAATTTCTCCACAATCAAAAAGAACATACCCTGGGCCATGTATAAAACGATTGAACAAATTAGGTATTTATAACAAATGGTTTAGGCGCAAAATGGCGTATTCTAAAGAAAATAAAAAAAAACCGACCTCCACTAAAATGTATTCTTAAGATCAATTCAACTTCATTTTTAATTGTTCTTTTTGCACTTTGATGTCCATTTTAATCTTTAATAAGGAAATAACTCGGTGATAATGAAGTAGTTTGAACGTTCGAGTCCATCAGAAGGGCCTGGGTTTGAATCCTGCTCGCAGCACTAATTTAAAAACGATTTGGATTCAAGGATTCTTTCATCACTTGCTTCGGTGAAGGAAAACGTTTGTACAAAATATTGTCAAGATAGTGTGAATTCCGCCAATCCACACTTAACCAGCGTGGCGGACTATGGCCTTTAGCCCTCACATTGTGAGAGATCCATACCGTAGGGCAGTTATGGCTTGCGACAATGATGATGAAGAAAATAACGACATCATAACACCATTAGTGTCGTCATCTTTTATTCTGTATTAGTCTTGTTACCATTATCAAACATTTAAACTGTTTTTTACCTGGCCATATAAGCAAAGAAATGCCGTTTCATCTTAAAAAGCTTTTATCTTATAAATCTTTCCTTTTACTCTTCTTTTGCGTCTACATAAAATGTTATTTGGTTAAACTATATGTAACAAGCAGTATTCATGATTTCAAAATTAGTATTAAGATTAATGTAATAAATATTTATAATTCGATATCTTACGCCTAAATTAACATTTCACGACTGATAATGGATCGAGAGTAGGGTTGTCATGCGTCCCACAGATCAAGATAAATTTGAATTATTTATACAACTGAGCCCTTGATCAACAAGATTAGAATAAATGGTCAACTTAAACTGGACGCAATGATTCATTGTGATGCCCACCAATTAAATGTATATTTGAAGTGAAATTTCTCAATGTTTGGACAGTTAAACTCATATTCTATTCAATTATTTTATACATATACACTTATATTATTCGACGACCCGGATGGCGCAATGGTTAACACGCCGGATCGCCGTGCCGAGGGTCCTGGGTTCGATTCCCAGCGAGGTGGAAATTTGAATGATGAATTTAAATTTCCGTTCTTGGTCTGGGTGTGTGTGTTCTTGTCTTGTGTGTTGTCCATGGCACCCACGACACAGGGAATCCTAGTGTGGGGCTATGAGTGTGTAGCGTTATTTATTATATTCTATTCACTTATTGATAAGGCTTAAAATTAAGTGTATGTAATATAGAGAATGGTATACAATACCTACTGGGTACAACAATTTTAAAATTATTTATTTTTACTCTCTCTGTGTCGTTACGTGTGTCGCTAGAGATAACCGTTGAGTAGATTTTTTGCCGCTCTTGTAACTAGAATAATAGGTAATTTTCTAGGATACTTCCTTCGAAAAATAAGTGACTTCAAAAAAAATCACTTAAACTGAGGAAAAATAAATTAGGCAGGACGCTACAATTTTTATTAAGTTGGTTCTAGTAAAGTTATCAAAACCAAACCCTCACCGCCCTCAAAAAAGTCTAATCCCCTAATTTATTATTTCATAATTTAAGGAAAGTAGACTTATTTTTTTAAATTCGCGTGGGTGTCATTAACAATATGGAATTGTAAATATATTTTTTTAAATTACACAATTTTATTGTTACACTAGTTTTTATCCCGCGGCTTCGTCCGAAAGTTTTCAAAAACTCTTTCTTAGTACTTATCTTGTTTTATTTGTATTATATTGTAGTTTCGGCTGTGCGTTGCCTGTCAGTCACTCAGTAACGCAAGAGTTTTATATATATTGATTATCTACATTAACACATTTATCCAACCATATTTTTTGCTATCAGTCACTCATACAATCCCTGACCGCGCATGAAGCTGCTAACTCAATCAATCGGTTAAGATAAACAAAATCGTTGAGGTACGAAAGCTTTGAGCGCGGGTATCGTTTCTAAATGCCTAGACGAATATTCAGGGTCTATTATAATTATTATGGTCTCACAAAACCCTCGAAACAGACTTGAACCTTGTTATCTCAGAATACTTACCAAAATCATATATTCCTTTCATGTGAATTATTTTATCATGTATGCAAAGGGCTCGCCGTTCGGCTATAGGTTGTTCGTAGCCAATGTAGATCTTAGATACGGAATAATTAATTGTTTGGTTTGTAATAGTAGTTTTGGACAGCCCTGCTTGTAAAGGTAACCCGAATTAGCTTAAACATGCAAGTTGATTTACAATAAAACAATAAAGCCAGAAATTATGCGGATCTCCCAGTTTTTCATTGGTCGACAACGCATCAGTGACGATGGTCACGTATCGTCTCGACTATATGGAAAGACCTCTGCTGTATAGTGGGACACTGATGGGTTAAATTTGAAACCTGTAGCGCAATAATAAGTACCTACATAAATAAAATTAAACGATTCTATAGTCAGGGGTTGAAGTGTTCGGAGTTTTTCAATACAACTGTATAAACGTGAGTTACGTCCACTGACATCTACACTATGCAAGCTGTTACATCTCAAAGCTGAAACAAAGCCACATGCAACATTATTGCACAATAGATGCTCATCGTCCCCCGTGTTAAAGTGACGTCACAGTAAAATCATTGCCGCATCTGTCGCTAATGTCCCCAACTTTCCACCACAAACGCCATTACAGGGATAACCCACATGCAATAATAGTATTCTGTACGTACGGTTAGACAAAGACAGAATAAATAAACTTTCTTAGGTTATTTCCTTTCATGGAAGCTCGTAGAGCGACGTCTTGTGTCGATCATAAATGATCGACTGGATATACGAGTGAAAACGCTATCCGTAGTTGGAAGACAGATATTGCAAAAAATACTACTATTTAACATGTATGTATGTTCCTTGGGGAGTGTAGGGGAGCTCTAAGAAAGGTAATTCCCCCCCCCCCCCTTACGGGATAAAAAGGGGAATAAGCTCAAACTTTTTATTTCTTCAATGGATTCACTTGAAACTTTGTATTTGGGTTCCTCAAGTGACGCAATTGAGCACTAAGAAAGGATTTTGGCAGGCGAATCCGCGGGGAAAACTGGCCATAAATAAAATTGCACTCGTCAATTACAATAATTCATAATTATAAACGACTGTAAGTTTGTACCAGAAATGGACAATTAAAACCTTTTTGAATAAACGAAATCTTGTAATTGTGTGACTGTATCACATAAAATGTTGGGGGAGTGGGCGAGGAATGTTTATTAATAGAATATTACTAACAACCCTCGCTGGCTGTTGTAAACTATATAGTAGAACAAATTAGTGAAGTAATAAAATGTATGTACTCGTATAAATAATGTCTATCTAAATAATTTTTTTCGAGTGGGGAAAATAAGGCCTAGGTTTCCCGAAGCGAAATGAATGCAATTTCTATGTATTAATAAAGATACACCTAATGGTTAATGTGCATGTGTTAAACTTACTCGATCATAAATCATAAAACAACCGGAAAACTTCACAGGCAAACCATTTGTTGACAAAATGGATAAGATACCTAGAACTTTCAAATAGCTGCATATTGTTTACTTTGAGGGAATACTGAAATTGATGCCATAATTACGTCTAGCTCTAATTTCCTGGACTTTGAACCATAAATACACCTAGGAAATTCTAAACGTTCAAAGTATTTATACTTCGTGGCGTAATTGTAGAAGAGCAGTGAAACTTTTTGAGCGGACTTCCGCACTTCGTATCCTGGACGCACAGGTTAAGTTTAGATTTTTTGTACAATGCAATGTATAAAAACAAAAGGCGGTCGTTATATTATATTATGCTTATATAATATTATGGGTATTAAAATGTATTACGAATCCTGCAGATACATATTGGATTTTGGGAAGAGAATAAATACCTGAGAGCTTAAGCACTTAAAGTACCTACTTAATTGGATACTAACGGTTACTGACTGACGTACATCCTGAAATAGTCAGTTGATCAAATTTTCAATCATCCCTACATCCCGTCCTTTTGTTCACAACATCCCTATTTCATTCCCCTCCACAAACATAATATCACACAGACACATTTTTCATAGTTATATGATCATTAAAAGTTAATTATCACGAGATTCCTTATAGAAAAACAACGTGACAAGACCAGTCTACCTGAGAATCGTGAAAAGATCTCACTAACTCACTTTTTAATTGAGTCTCCGGCAGCGCAGCTCGAACAGGTTAATAAGACAAGTTAAAACTTAATACCCGGCTGCGTTATAAGAATATTGAAAATCGAACCAACTTGAAATTGCGATACCTAACTCCTAAATGGTCATTTTTTTTAACTTTACATTCTCATTGCGCTAACCTAACTGAGAACAGAAGTTAAAGGTCATCATTCAAATCTCCGCTACGCTGGAAATCGAACCCAGGAGTGCCCAGGACCCATTGAACGGCAGTCCGGAATGTGACCTGTGCGCCATATGGGTCATTCAAAATGAAAAACAATAATGGAATAAAGAAAACCTAAACATTATTTTCAGGGTATCAGTGAATCATCTTTTCCATAAAGCCCCATTTAACTTAATATTTTAGATGTGAAGTCACAAAGTTACACACAATGTCACATTTCTTTCACCCCCTCCCCTTACTTTATGGATGGCCCCATAGGAAACAGATAAACTCATATGAATTCCTGGAAAGTCAGTTACTTTAAAAAAGTAATTTTAACGATACGTCGTCGTCATGGTATCCAATTTTTATTTGCTAGGCAGCACGTGTGTCACATACGCGATATTGAAATAGAGTGGAATTTATGCAGACTACATTGCGCCCTCCGTTATAGAAATATCAATTTTATTGAGATCGATACTCCGGCAACGCTGTCAATTTTATTAATAAACAAGCTGAGGAAATGTACGTAGTAGTCTTGTTTCATCAGAGATTTGATGAAACAAGGCGAGAGTGGCGAGACGTTGAGACAAGACGTTGAAGAGTACGTCAAAACATTGTAAAAACTAAATTAGACCTTATTTTCAGCAAATGAAGATTGATTCATTGATTGAATATATTAAGTACATTAATTTTGACTCCAATAACCGCAACTGGGAAGCCAAAAGTACACAAGATGGTTTAATGAAGTAATATTGAGAGCGTTTGGCTTAGAATAATTACACGATAGAAAGACAGTCTTCATACAAGCGCTCTGTCTAAAGTGAAGCACTAAACCGAAACTTTATCGAACTTCGGCTGCGGATAATCATATATTATGTTTTTAGCAATAATACATAAATAGCTTTTCATTTATTTTGTGACACAACTTAACTGGACAAATTGTCATAATTCTTTTTTTTTGCGAGACACGTTTGGCATGCGTTGACATTGACCACTACGGAGCTGCCCGGTGTTTGGAGTCACTTCTGACTCCAATTAAGGTGCTTCGAAATGGCCGCGCGGACTTGGTTTCTATAGTAATTATTCTAAGGCGTTTGGTTAGTAACATAACTTTAGTTGTTAACGTAAAAACAGTGGTAGTGAAAGCTGAACTGTTGTAAGGAGAATCTAGTTTCAGCAACACCCACATCCACATAATTTGTGAAATTATGTGCAGTCTAGTGATCAAAATTCAATCACAATTTATTCAAGTTCTAAGTTTGAACATTCTAGTTTCTTATGCCATAATTTTAATTATTCTTCTAGGTTTTCACAATGTATATAGGTAAGAATATTTAAGCGCGAATTATTTTATCATAATAAAAAATGATCTCATTCTGTGCGGTTTTTTTATAGTTAGTTATAAAATTTATTAATCACACATTCAGCTTTCCGCAGGATTTTTTCATATTATCTACTTTTTAAGTACCTATACCTAATTTCGCGCTTATCCATCTAATAACTTACAAAACACTAACAGATACTCGAATTACACGCAATATAAAGATAATTTGTATTAACAGTAAAAAAATGTACACGAGATACCTGCTAATTTAACTGAGAATTGAGTAGTGTTTTCCTTTTATAAAGGACTGAATCGTGAGGAAACCTTCATACATATTTGAGTTCTCCATAATGTTCTCAAAGGCTTTCAACTCCATTCATTCCAAAAGGAAGACATTTCGGTATTCTCAGGTATTGTATTACGGTTTCCTCACAATGTTTGCACAGACACGTCTAAATAGAGATACCACATTTTGGTAAATTAAGAGGACCTGCAGGATTTAAACCCGGAAACCCACGTTCAAGCCACTACTGATAACCTGTACTAATACATCATTGCTTCATTTAAGCAATACGCCAAAATTTACCAATCCATAGCTTGTTGCGAATACCGAATCGAAAATCCATACATTGCAAAAGATCATTAAAGTATGGGAACATGGGCTTCATTCATTATAGTTCATTCATTATAGTTCATTTATTATAGGTTCATTCATTATACTCGTGATAACTGACTTTACATCTTAATCAGATGCTGGATAAATAATATTATTATGATTAAAATGACAAGTGAAGTGTATAATAAAAAAATATAAGCTATATTACGACATACTTACTCATTTTTGAAAAATGAAGTTATATAATTTAAAAGTTCTGATTTCGAAATGGAATTTGCAGTGTTTTATGTATAATTGTGCGATTACCTTTTCAAAAATACTTTTCGAACAAAAACGAGAAAAATAGACGTAACTTTAGAATGGGTACGTACGAACGTAAATTTTCATATTTGATTGAATAATTTTAATCATCGGTCATAAAGGTAAATTGCTTAGTTCCGGTTTGTTTCCTTACTTATTATATCTTAAATAAAATCCCCTGTTCTAAATACTTATTGTTATGCCTCGACGACGGTGAGATTAAATAATAATGCGTGTAGTGCGGGCAATAATCATTCTCCTTTAACATCTATTGGACGTAGTTTAGGAAAAACGTTCCAAAGTCCAATTGTAATAATGTGCCATTTTTGATTCACTAATTGCAATTCAACGACTAATAATGCCTTAATTAAGTATAAGAAAAACAAATTGTACAATAAACACTAAGTAGACCTTGTACGGAGATAGTGAAATAGAACGGCCTAGTTTCAGCTTTTGTCTTATCAAAACAGTTGTTTCCGACAACCGCAAGCGGTGGCTCGACTTAAACACGCCCAACCAAAGACAAAGAAAGTTCCGTAATAACATTTTATTTAACTAAGGATAAGTTTGTGAGTTTTGCAAACTTATCACTGAACGTTGTGAAACTTCAAAGAAACTTCAGAAACAGACCGTGTAAAACAATTATACTGTTACCTGTACTGGAGAAAGACTTGCAGAATTTTCTTTCGTCATAGTGTCATACCAGTGGATTTCATTTGTTGGAACAGTTGGAAAAGTCAGTCGGCGCCATCCACCTTTTTTTATTGAATTAAGATAGCAAAAACTGTGACCGACCCAGTACAAGACTCAAATGGGGACTATCATCTGATATTAAAGCCTCACAGTCACTCAAAACTATCTTTGAGCGTCCTGAAATGAGAGAATTCGACCATCCAACATCTTCATGTTAGTGGTTGAAAAACAATCTTACTAGGAAAATTTAGCCCGAACCACACATTTGCAATCACTGCAATCATTGCTACTTACTTCAGAAAAGGATCATGAAGAAATCTATATAATCTAAGTTTCTCCACAAGGTTTTCAAACATAAATAAAGTCTCATAATTGGCAATTTGCTAGCTTGACGGATTCTGAGACGAGATCAAAGACTACTAGAAAATTATGGCTTATAATCTATTTTATTAAATAATATAAAAACCGTGTGTCTCCTTAATTACGCACGTAAGTATAATTAATAAATTATTTTTAAGAATGTAGCTTGTTGAATGTTAATATGGAATAATAAATACATGAATTCGTCGATTTTTATTTACCATTTTATCTCAGAACATTTATGGATCCAATGATCGTATCTTATAAAACTTCACTCATAAAACTGCACTCTCAATCAGTACGCGAGCGATAACAGTGACACCATCTGCTCAATATTATTTTGTTTGATAAATCTGTCAAAATATGTTGTGTTATGTTATATTGAAAAGATCTTGACAATTTCACATTACAGTAAAGTATTTAAAAACTTTAGGTCAAAAGCATTTAAATACAAAAATCATTTTATTCAAACGCGCCAAAAAATAACTTTAAAAACTGTATCTGACGATTACATCCGACGCTCGTTTAATTAAACTTAACAACACTTGGAAGCAAGGTTGCCCTCATGAAATTTTTATCACGCGGTCATTTATCCAAACCCCGATCGCGCCCAACCTTGCCTAACTTTTCCCATGATTTAACATTGACATAAGTAAGGTAACTATGTAGAATAAGATCCTATGGCTTTAGAGTTACTGTAATAAGGATATATTCATTTTTTACAAGCTGTGCTCAAATGATGTAGGTCTGGAGTCCCAGACCTCTTTAACTTCAAAATTTAAACAGATAAGTCGTCTATATACCAATAGAAGCTCCTAATTGGATCGCTCAAGAGGATAGTTCGACAATTTTCCTTATATACGTACATACGTGCACGTACATCGTCATCGGAGATCCAATTGTCAAAATAGATTCCCGAACCCTCATCTTGATATCTGACGAAAAATTCGATTTTGGGAAATCCAACTGAATTTGTATATCCAATTTCTATGGAAATTGTCTATATTATAGCGACAAGTCGAAATAACCGCATCTATCAAACTACCTAATAATTATAATACTACGGGAACAACTGAAAACCTTAAAAAAATTAACTTCAGAAATAAAAACTAGGAAATCACACTAAAAAGCGAAATTCAAATAGGGAGAAAAATGGTGGTACCGTTGACTCATGCATGACTCATATTTATTTATTACGTATATTACTATCACAGTGTATAACTGTCCCTTTATTGTACTCGGATCTTGCAGGGCGAAAATTCATACTTAGTCTGCATTATGCTCACAGACGGAGTCATCTAGAAGGCAAGTCGTTCATTATTTAAACAAACACTAAAGAGCCAAGTCAGATAGTTCTCTAGTTAAACCATGAATAGCAAATTTTGGTAGAGGAAAGGGCAATTTAATGTTCTCAAGCGCACTAGAACTTGTATAAAACATACAAATGTATAACGTCGTGTAATCTACGTAATGGATAACTATGAAAGTCTAACTGAACTATTTTATGCTTTTGTATCTCTTCCCTTAATACTTGTACATGGAGGGTGGTGGTAGACAGTGGTATGCTTTTTAATTTACCTAATTTTACTTTTACAGTGTGACATATTCATTTGACTTTCACTTTTTCGTCATAAATGTGTATCAGTGAAAACTAATGCGTTTTTCTCATTTGTTCAATTAGAATCACAAGATCCTTGTCGCAGGAACCATGGGCAAAAGCTGCCCGGGTAGAGGGACGTGAAAGTGATTGGACGCGTAACAAAAGTTCTAAAATATGTTCGTTAGGTACACTTCAAATATGAATATTTTTATTAGTATACTTATACATTTAAAAGCCCAAACAATTTCACACCTGTACGATTTTATAATAAAAATCACTACATATCGGCCACATACACCAATCGAGAATGAATAAAATTTTTAACTTTGTCAGTCATAAAATAAAATATACTCTTAACAAGACTATACCACGGGGTTATACATAGAGTATGTGCGAGTAGTATGTTATAACAATATGCATACAAAACAAATATTGTTCGTGTTACACCTCGTATTTTGTGTTTTCTATTTCGTGGCTTTTCATTTGGCTTGGTATTCTAAATTTAAATTTGTTTCTGATTCAAACTACATTCGTTTTTATGTTTTTGTTGTGTTTTTGTGCGTGAAAATCTGTGGATAGCTGTCGATGTTTCTTGATGCAATCCAAAATATAAATGGAGTATTGAAAATATTTTTAGTTTCGGAAAGAGATTGGTACTCGGTATGAATATATTTGTACTCGTTTGTAGTTTTCTTGTCTTTATTCGTTTCTTTTCTTTAGTCTCTACGTCTCTAGATATTATTATGCTAGTTGAACAGCGCAAAAACATCACAGCCGATTTATCTGAAACTGTTATTATTTCAGGGATATTTAGGTAGTATTAGTATAATGCAATATAACAACACGCAGGAGCACTTGAAAAAACAAAATCTTTCACAACAATCCAAGCACTAAAACAATATAACAATGTAGGAACCTAACAATTATATTGCTCAGTACGAACGCGATAGCTGACTTTTCTTTTTATTTTACAATAGAAAACTGTAGTTTCAGAGGCAATGAGTGGCAATGCGTGTCCGAGAAATGCCGCCGACATAATCCCTTTAGTGGGTAACGAACTGACCGACTACAGCTGGAAGCCGGCAAATAACAAGTCATTGCACTTTACGCTCTCTTGCTTCTATATTACATTTGAACCTTAACCAATTCATTTATATGCTTGGGTCTGAACTCTGAAACATTTCTGTTCAATTTTATTTGTTTAATTTTTTTCGTCTGTCTTGTTCGACGTCTGTCTGTAAACAACCAATCTATACGAGTACACATTAAGAGTATAATAAAACCTAACAGATCGACGTCTATAAATATAAGATATTTAAGATTCTTGATAAGTCTTTTTTGCAATTTGCAATTTTTACTGTTAGAATTTTAGTTTGATTGTCTGTTTATCGATTTGTCCGTTTGGCTGTATATTTATCTCAGAAACAAGAAACCTATTTGAATGCGGATAACTGTTTTATGAAGTGAGTTTCGAGGAACATTAGTGTTTAATTTAAAACAGCCAAAAAACCATTACATTACATTAACCCATTAATAGACCACTACTGAGCACGGATTGTTTTTGATCTCTCTCATCATAATTGAGGAAGCTTAGAGCATATTCCACCACGTTGCTCTAGTGCGGATTAGTGGAGATCACTTGAAATAATCCCGCCCTAATATAATTTTTTCGAGTGTGAGTAACTAGGCATAGGTTCCCCGAAGCAAGGCTAATAAAACCTGCCTTAGGTTATTAGTCTTAAATATAATTAAAGTTCTAATTCAATTCAGAATTAAATAAAACCACCCCACACTTCTGAAACTAAAACACAATATTGCTTCAAGCAACTTACTCATACCCTCAAACTAGCAAAGGTTAACTAGTAGAGGCAAGGATGACCTACCAAATTGTCTAATATATTTTAGAACGCCGTAAAGCTAACGATGCTCTTCGAATATGATAATGATTAATGAAAATATTGGAAACTTGGCTTTTACTCTCCGAGAATACGATTATTAAAATGCCAAGTGCTCTTGGATCAACCAATTACGACTACGAGAATGCTCGATATTAATTTTGACAATAAACATTTTTAAACTAACTAAAAAAAATAACAAATATGGTTTGATAATCTTTGAGATTGATTATGTCAGATTTAATATTTTTGACTCTGCAAATGTTCAGGATAGTCCATTGAAAAGTTACATTTGGTGTTGCTTTTGCCAGAGGACGCATTTTTATTTTTTAAATGTCAAGAAGTTATTGTTAAGCTATATGTTATGTTTAATCCAAGTTGTGTGGCCAAAACCCTTGTCGAAATCGTGGAATCAACGACACCTCCTTTTTTTCCTACAATCCTCTTTGCTAAAAGCGTCAACGCCATTTATTTTCAAATGTTAACATCCCTAAACTCATAAATATAAATGAAAAACTAAATAACATTATGAAAAGTAACAATTTGAAAGTCACAATACTACACGGAGTTCTGTTCTTCGGAACAAGTACAGTTCACCAGCATTTCCAGTTCATTTTTATATAAAAGCTATTATGTCTCACGAGAGCGAAGTTTCTCAAGTTTAACCGTGGAAAAACTTACAGCACAAGTTCATACAAAAGCCACATTTGGCTGAGTCGAGCTCCGTCGTCAACGATATTTTAATATTGAAGGCACTCTCCCGGCTGCACAGTTTTACCTGTAGGTATATATATATTAAATCCCAGGAAAGACCTACAGTTGGTTACAAGCATAAGCGCACATGAAACGGAATAAAAACCCCTGCCAGGACTCAATCTTGTGGCGTCGGTCGTTGAGCTCCGTGTAATAGAAACAAGTACAATTTCACCTCAAAGTAACCGTTGGCTTACCGAGAATATATTGCCGATTACGTTGTATATTTCGTAACACGTGCGTTGATATTTTTAATACATTGTTCTTAATGTTCATTATTCTGGAATGTGGGGTTTATAGGGCTTGTAATGTTTTAAGAATAACCAGACCGCAATTTGAATCCGAGATTCAAACTACCTTTTAGACTTCATTAAAAATTCATTTCTTTTTTTATCAAGTATTTAAACATTTACAACGTTTTCTCTCGTTAATGTAAAATATTCCCAACAATTACGACATAAACAAAAACACCAATGTTATTCCATATTTCTATAAACAGGATATAATAAATATGTGTTAATTTTACACTCCGCGTAATAGGTCATAATCCGATTAGTGTCTTTAGCTCGTCTAACGAAAAGGAAAATTGGTCGACGTTAAAGTACTTACACAGAAACAATTTATTGAGTTTAATTGGATGAGACGTATCTAGACTGGTGCCGTACTGTATACCAAATACATAATATCTATATTTTGTTCTTTGCTATTCATTTCCATAGAATAAACCATATTTTAACCAGATCATCACTATGTTCCAATTGATAAATTACTAGACGATACTTAGGTACGTACTGGTTAATTAAAATGATTTTACGCATTTGTGCACCGACGTATGTTAACAATATTGTTCGGACTTCAATTAAATAACAGTTGAAATGTAACTCGTTGCATAAAATCGGTGCAATAAATTAACATGTTCGAAACAATTGAATATTTTTGTAGATTCACAGTTGCTGTGTCGAATAGCTGATCAATTTGCATTGAAGCAAATTGAACATTGTGAAAGCGTCACTTTTAATTTGTTTGAAATTATTGTAGAGATGCTGAACAATTGTGAATTTAGAACAATACTGGTTTTCTTCCGTAATTATTCATAATTAATCACAATGTGCATCCGACGTGCCAAGTTGTCTGACTCGAGGATCGCCGAAACAACGGTGGTCCCCAACAAGCAAACTCAAGACAGAATTTTGCCATTTAATTTATTCGTCATGCAAATTAAGGTAACAACAACGACCAAACGAAATAAAAGCACATTGTTTTATGCATTCAAATTATTCATATACCTTTATTGACTTATAATACCGAGGGCTCGTAAGTAAGGCGGCCCCTGCCTGTACAATAGCTTATTGTGAGAGTAAAACTCCGATCGAGGAGTACCGTTTTGTGAATCTTACAGTTCGTCTTCTATTGAAACTGTATTGTGTAAGTACGCTTTAATCTTTAATACAACAATCATGTCAAATTGAAATAGTTCCCTATGTAACAACACTTTATGAAATTGTTGCTAGCCTCGATTCAGTTGCTACGGTGTTATAGAAAGTGCTTTAGATGTGCAATAGATGTAATGAAACATAACTTATATTGTATTTTGTGTCGATAATTTTCTAAACTAAACGGCTGTGCCGATTTGGTTGAATTTTTTTGTGTGTATCCAAGGTGGAATCAAAAATGGTTGAGATTCACAATTGAACCCGGTAGGGCACAGCTGTCGATATATCATCCTTGTTTATTAATTATAGAACGGTACGAAGTTCGCTGGGACAGCTAGTATTTGTATAAAGATCTTGAAAAGATCTTGGTTGGAGTTACTTTGTAACTCAATGCAATGAATAAACATAATCTTCTCTGAAATTATAACGTCTTCTGGCGTCCTTTATATTTATGAAGCTATAATTGATATGAACGTGGAAAGTTTACGGCGATCCGAACCGAAAAAGTATTAACATGATTAATATGTACTTTGGATTCCTTGGATGACTCGAAGGACCAACGGGTCCATTTTAATTACTCTTCAGTATGTTTAGTTCGCGTAAAATTCGTAAATAGCTCGATTTCTTTACTTTCGTTGATTTGGATGTATCATAACTACAATATTTTTAATGGTAATGAATCACTTATGTTCTGTAAATAAATATTATTTACAAGTATATAATTTCTGATAAATTATTAATTATAATCAATTTTATACACTCGTACTTAAAATTTAAGAGTGCATTTAATTCTTAAAACCATACGTAAACATTGTGAAATAAAATATTGATTAACTAGGTCTGGAACATTCAAGATATCTAAAAATATATATAAGTAAATCAAGAAGCATCGCGTTGCTGCACCAATCACAACTCCCAACGTTCACGATGTCATACAGGCCGTTGAACATCGCAATCACACGCACGAAACATCGTCAACGAAAGAGCTCGTCGTGTCTATGCAAGTATAATGTATGAAAGCTTCGTTTGATTTACATTGGACAGACTGAGAAATCAATAGGGATACAAACATTACATTAGAGGTGGGTCGTACTAGGTTAATTTTGGACTAGGTGTACCTGTTCCTAGTATTTAAAAATACGTGATCCAAATACCTGTTCTACCTATTCCACCTCGTCTCAAGGTCAAGGACGTCAAAGGAATAAGTACGCGTATCATATACGCGTACTTAGTCCTTTACTAAGTACATTGCTTGCGTACGTTGCGTTGTTTGCTGCGTAGTGCGTCGTACTTTATAGACATTTAATCAGTACGTTTTGTAATGTTAATTACTTATGAAATTACTAATGATACAAAGGAGACCTTCAGTTTTTGGTCAAAGTCCGTAATCTATAATATATATATATATATATACACAGACATGAGTGTGTGTGTGTGTGTGTGTATCATAATATATAACATGATTATTGAAAAAATATTGTATACAAGTCTCATGACTTGCAATGAAAAACCTTCATACTGAATTTCATTCCAATACGTTGAAGAACGGCAAAGTTTCATACATACTTTGCAACTTCGTTTTCAAAATTTCAAGTTTCGAACCCTTATAGGCCCTGCGTTGATATGTCAGTCAGTCTGTCAGTCTGTCAGTCAGTCAGCTTCTCCTTTTATTTAGATTGCCGATACTTCCCGATACATACTTGATACTTGATACATCAATTCATACTTGTTCACTTTTGTTTATCGGCTTGGATAGTGGTCTTTTAGCCAGCATTTTACATATTCGAATATAATTATAATGTGATCTTAATTAATTGATTAGAATAGAACTATGGTTTTTACACCTATTTAAGTCGATCAGTCCTACTTCTTTATTAAACCCGAGAATTAAATACGTCACACTAAAAGCATATTATTGCCATGAACAATAATTGTGGTGTCACTTAACTATATCTTTGAACGATAATTTTGAGTGGTACAAATAATTTTAAAACGGAATTTAATTTTAATTTTTGATTTTTGAATCAAGATATAAAACTGAATTTTGTATTTTTAGATACGAGAAAAGTTACGTTATGATTAGGTGTCATTTCCATAGATACAGATTTAAAATCTCAAAGAAGATCGCCAAAATTGGGTTATATATTTTCTGTTGGTTACAGAAACATTACTAGCACTAAAAAAAACTAGATTTTTTCTGTTTAAACATTTTATAAAAGGTTGTTAAGTTTCTATGGGAATGTGAAAACTTACTTTACTTAGTTGGACAATTTCAAGTAGGTATCGAAGTTAACTAAAAACAAACGGTCATTCAATAGACAATCGAAATATTTAATGGACAAAATGACATTTTAGGCATGTACAAAAATAATAAACAAACGGGAAATTATTAAATAACATCTTATTTATTTTAGCGATTAAAGTATTAACGAGCAATCGCATCATTGGATTTTTATTTTGGTGTCAATCTACACTATCTATCGGTAGTCATGTGTCAAAGACAATCTGTCAATCATAAATCTGTACCTAGTAATGTCACTAATGTCAGTCGTACCGTATATTGATTGCTTGTCAATTGTCACTTTGTCTTGTCAGTTGTCACTTGTTAGTCTTGTCATTGTCACGCTCTCGGATCGGACGGACTCGCTACCTACTAGGTGGACTAGGTATAGAGTATACTAGCATAGCGCTAATACTAGTATTGGACTAGGTACTTTCAAAATTAGTATAGGTATAACCTAGTATCGTTAAATACCTGTTTCCCGTACCTGTTCTAGTACATACGACTCACCTCTACATTACATTTTTTTATCGTACTAATATTATAAATGTAAAAGTTTGTGAGGATGGAAGGATGTATGTTTGTTACTCTGTTGTTGTTGTCTGTTATTATATATACATATAGCTTATACATCAAATTAACCCATGGGCTACTTTTTATCCTGATATTCCCACGGAATGCGGATTAACGCGGGTAAAATCACAGGGTGCAGCTTATTATAAAGTCGAAAGATTTAAGTATGTACATACGTAGAATAAGAGTGTGATAACAGCTAATATAACACTAATCCACAAATTAACGATGTTGTGATGTAAAGCCGAACGATGAAATATATTGTAGATTAACGTTATGTACCTAACTATTAAGATATTTTTAACTAAGCATAGGTAACCGGGATAGAAGCATATATAACAATAAATTTAAACTGCGTAGAACTTCTTATTATGTTAGTTAATATTAATTCTTGACAAAAAATAAACGCTCATACACGCACACCACCACACACCAGGATTTTTTGTGTTGGAGGTGGAATAGACATCACCAATGAGACATCTCAGACACTACCCCAGAACCACTTATCTGTCTCATAAATATCTGACTCGGCCATTGATTGAACCCGAGACCACTCACTCAACCCCTGAATTCATTACCAAATAGCCTAGTGGACCATCTATTCAATTTATGAAGTAGATAATTATGTATAAAATAATTTATTACCTTCATGAGAATGACAGATAGATTTACACTAAAATATAGAGTCAAATCCGATATCACAGTTGAAAAATGAAACTAATCCGAACATTGGTGAATAATGTAAAACAAAATTACGTTCATCATTCAAAATGCTATACGCAGCTAAGCTAAGCTAAATACGACGTAGTTTCGAAGACATGAAATACAATCCAAACCTAATTTACTGAACTTTTTGTATGGCATTAATCAAACCGTGACCGATTACCGACAGAGTTTCTTTTCATTATAGAATGGATCGGCTTTCAGCGCTCGGATTCATCGCAAACTGAATAATGGGATTGAATACTAGTAATTACGACATTTAGGAAATGTTTTACATGTTTGTCCAATATTTAAAAGATATAACTTAATTACGTTTACACATAGTAGGTATTCATGTTACCGTACGATAATGGTCTTACGTTTTAATATTAATCGCAAAGTATAACTTTCAGTATCTCGCTCGTTAACATCATAAAAGAGTACCTCATTATTTATTACGCTTTGATCCAGCTAAGCTCTACTTAACCTCGAATGAAGACTCGTATCAGGATATATATTTCTATTTTTCTTGTTGTAAGTTTTTTGAGTAAAGGATAACTGGATACTAGCGTACTGGTGAGGTTTTAAAAAAAATAACAAATATTTATTGAAATCACACTTTTTATGTTTTTTACTTAATTAAGTCCCGTTAGTTATTTTTATAATAGCAAGTACGGTCAATTCTTACCTTATTACTCATTATACTTTTATTGGGCCACCCCAACATTATTCCCGCCGTATTCAAGTCAATATGATTTTGTTCACAAACTTCACTTAGAAATTATCACCCAACACAAAACTTTTATAACTACGCTCTGTACTCATGAAAATTGTTTTAAAAAAGTTGGCACTGTTCTTTGAGTTGTAACAAAAAAAACAATTAAGCGAAACGATGTCAAGCGTTTATTCCACGCGTGGAGGAAGTAACGCGTCAAGCTATTGCGGGAGTATTCAGAAACTGAATATCCGCCCGCCCAAACGAGGCGAGCGCCGACGGACGGCCACGAGTTGAGCCGAACGCCGCACGATTTCATGAAACCCACTCGATGAAGTGGTAAGTTTTTACGAGTAGCAGTTTGTGAGCGAGGTGGGAACGGATAAAAGGATTGCTTGACATGTGTTGTTTATTTCCGCATAATATACGGAATATCAGTTATTATGATTATTAAGTTCTGTACCTAGTGAAAGAAATAACTGTATAATCCTGAGAGTTAATTATGCTTATTAAATTTCTTCGTATAATTTTAAACAACGAAGAGATACTAATACTTAATCAAATACACTGGCTAATTATTGTAATATAAATATAATTATATTATGTATTATAATTAAATATACACGTTCTCATTCGTTTGAATGAAACAAGTTAAGTCAAGATTCAAGTTTCGAGAACGATTTTTTGTTTACGTTAACGAACATTTTAAAACGTTTTAACATACAGGACAATTCTTATTTGATTGATTTTTAATTAGGGTTATCATTATCACCCTGCGCCCTTATTATCGTTTGCAAACGGTTTTGCATAGATTTAATTAATGTTTTTATGCGATCTTGCTGTATCTTCTCTGGTTCATCTACTGTTTAGGTTCTCAATACAAGTCTGGGATGGTTATTCAATAACGGGATTCTTCGCATAAGCGGTTCATTTCCACTTGCCCACAATAATTTCTTCACGAGCTAGCATGTATTACGAATACAGATGAATTGTAACCATGTATTGGACACGTCATTTCACGTGGTGGGTGTTAGTTCCAAAAAAATATTTTCTTTTCTTCACAAACAAAATGTTTCCAGTAAAAGTTTTTATATTATCTGGAAAATTGATACTAGAAATCTTCACGTAGTTTATAATTTCTAGTGTACAGGTTGGTATTTCGCTCGCTTCAACCCACGCGTCTTTCCTCATACCTGAGGAGGCCTAGAGCATTTTGTATTTAAATTAAATAACAAATATGCATGGAAATGACTAGCTCTGCAACCGACTTCGCTCGTTATTAAATATATGATATTATATTTTATGTTTTAAATGATATGGGATAAGGAGAATCTTTCGAAGTTTCTTCTCCTCCAGTACAAAGCATTTTAACCAAACAATTATAATGATAGGTAAATAAATTATTTTGAATTTGAATTGGAGTGAATCGTTTACTGTTATTTGATTTTATAATAGAATTTTATAAAATACTCATGAGCTTTAATTCTTTACCAATCAGCATATCAAATAAGGCATCCGAACTCGCTCTGGGACTGTCAATAAAATTGTGAACAAATAATGCGGTTTGATTTACTCGACAACGTAACTGCTCTTCGTGTTTCATTGATCAAATTTTATTCCTCTTTACGCTTATAGTTGGAGTTATTTATATAAATATGAAAATAGCTTTTCATACAACATGCTTTATTCATATATTTTTACAAGTTTATATTTAACTTGTCCGTGTTTAAATAACAATATCAGTATGTATGTTGTATGGGTCTTGCAAGCTTGACTAGAACTACTTGCTATATTTCCGACGATAATGCATTTTCAAAAGCGTGTCCTGATGCTACGTTCAGGATAAGTTTCACACGATAATTTTTCTTACCAATCTACAATAGGTACATATGTACCTACTGATATTTTTACATATTAGGTAAAATATACCTAAGTATGTCAATTTAAAGAATCTCGTCTAAACATTTCGAGCGTGGGTTAAGTATGTACTTCCATTACGCACATTTGACTATCTTTAATATTTGCAACTACTTCCAGCGAAATCAAAGGAAAAATTAAGTTTACTACAATTTGATTTTATTGCGCGCTTTATTAAAAATCTGGTTTAAATCATGTAACTGACTGAGCAAGACAAACATGCACTATTATGTAATGAACTGTGCACTATCATGTAAATAACTATTGTGCTTAAAACAGAATGCTCTTTTGCTGCTCAATATCAAACAAGCTTGTAACCTTTTCACCCAAATATCAAGCTACGAAATTAAACTTCGCAAAAAGCATGACCAAGTCCGAACCAAACTTGTAAGACAGGGTTTTGTATGTATATGCATCCATCGATATTTTCCCTCTCCTTTTGAAGTTTCTATAAGTAGGTACTTGGATTTTTTGCAAAAGTAATCCTGTAAGTAATGTAGGTACGTCTGTTACCTGTTCTAAACTTTATAGGATCAATACTTTCATTTATAAGTTATAAGAATGACGAACATGTCATTTACATCATGACAACAACAGTCATTTACTTACAATGCTTTTCAGATAACATTATTAAAATCTAGGAGAACCTATTTAAGTTCCTTATTACCTTTGTTACTATTGGTCACAACTTTTTAAAATTTTCTCATTTAGACTCACCAGATTAGATAATACTTATATATTTTTGGTATCTGAAAGTTATTACATAAAAATCCATAGGTAGCTAGAGGAGTTTCTTCTTTTCATCGAATGTAGTACAGAACCCTAAAAACGTACATATAAATAACATTATACCTACAGACTGTTTGTTTTGACAATAAAAAATGTAGGTAATTTGTAGAGTGATGTGTATTCAGCCTCCCGCACTAAAAGCTGTGTACAGAAGGCATTTTGTGTTTCATTTGTTTGCCTTTGTCATCAAACATGTTCAGTATGTCCACAGAATACCATTCCCTTCGTACGCATATGTGGCTCAGCTACGGCCAGGTAAAGTTTAGATTTGCTCTGATCTGTATAAGTACCTAATAGGCAAACAAAAGATCATAATAAAATAGATTAATATACATATACATAGTTATTAAAAAATTATTTATCATTTGTTTCAATGAAGGTAACCTGCGCATTTATGCGTTCCCCATAATTGTCATTCCTGTGAGTCACATAAAAGATAATAATTAAGTGTTCTGCAGTTAATCTGTGGAACTCGTTATTACTAAACCGAAATAACTCACTTTATGGAAGAAACAAGCATGGATAGATTCTCCGGAACAGCATGACCTGACAGAAGCTCCGAAGTTTTTTTTTTCAGGAAGCTCGCACCGTCCAGAAACCTAAGACATGGATTAACGACTGCTATTTTACGATAACAACTGGGACCAATTGCTTAAATTACCACGGAAGCACTCAATAAAGGTAACCACATGCTGTCACTCATCTATTACGGACCGCTCCCGAAGTTGCTAAACTTAGTCCATCAGTTACGATTGGCCCAAGCAATCGGGCTGTGAGAATAGATTAAACCCAACGCTATTCAAACCAGCAAAGAATTATGTGATAATTATATCTCGGGGTTGCCACAAGTCAGTAATAATTAAAAAGTGTTCAGCAAAGTGTGCCGCGGCACGCTGGACAGGTGTAGCCTGTGGCCATTAGTTTGTGGGGGAATGGTAAATTTGGTTCGCGTTTGCTCGATCAAAACCCTCAATTCAAAAAAAAAGTAAAAGTATACTCACAAAATACCTATTACATATTTAAGTTATTTTGCAATAGAACTTATATTTATCATTTGATCGCATTTTTATTGTTGTGTATCGATGTTATATTATTTTACATAAAAGAACACCCTAACAGTAGTAACAGTTCAAGTAACAAACTTTTCCATCGAGCAATAACGCTAAATATCTATGAATACTATAGATGATTTGCGTGCCAACTAAGTTAAGTATACCTCAAAAGATTTGCGCTCGGGTACGAAGTTTGAGAGATTTGAGCCTCCTAAAGGGATGAAGCCCATGAGTTAGAACTTATGCAAGCCCGTTCTTACGATTTGGCCGACGAAGTATATGCGTCTAGAGTTAGACAGAATTATTGTAAATATAAATAAATCAGACTGAGTTATATGTATCTAGAAACAATTCAAGTAAAAAACAAACGAAATGCACTCTTTTTTTACTTATTATAAGGTAGTGTTTAACGACAATCCCACCTGATGATAATAACAACGCAACATTTAATCGTGCAGAATTTAATATTATGCGTGGTATGTTTCACTGAAGAATACCTACCTATATTATATGTACTTGTCACCAGTTTTAACAAGTGGCAGCATTTCAAAGCTGGTTCATATAAAAGTCAGACCATATAATGCCATTGTTACACTTTTCAAGAGAACTCATAACGGTGGATCCCGATTTTATTGCAGTTCCGTTCCGTGATGCAATATGGGGCTGTTTAAAACTGGCAGGTCTCATCTCTGTAAACCCTGGTTTTTCGTAATAGCGACGACGAAAGACTCTTTTGACTTTTATTTTCTATGCTCCATTTTCACCTACAGAGAACTTCTTCACTATTTTGGTTTCTATAGATTTTTGTAATTAATAAAAGTATAGGTAGGTATAATCAAAGAACGAGTCAGAAAAAGACAAAATATAGAACACAAGGCGTAGTGCATGCGTGCGTGTTATTTGTGTGTGTGAGTTTATGTATAAGTGTGTGTTTGTATGTATCCGAGTTTAATATGGGTGGTTCTGTTGGTATTGTATAAATTTAAAAATTGTTTTGTGATAAATGTATATCTTCGTGTTCCTCTACTGCCCTCTATCTTTTTCCTTTCATTTGCTCACTCTGCGAGAATTTTACTGGCTGCAATCATTTTAACTGTAGGAAATACAATATTCTTTATACTTCTTCGCGGCTTTTTCTAAATTTTATTATCATATTTTTTCCGAACAATTGCCATTGCCTGGAACATTGCCTGGATTATATCACAAAGTGTAACTTCATCTGATTCACTAATCTTTTATTGTTAACGGACATTATTATTATTGTTTTATATTATTAAAATAGTACTGTTAAATGGTATACCTACTGCAGGAATTTGATCCCAGAAATTATAGTACAACCAAAATTGAAGTTTACAAAAAATATCCAGTATACAGATTATTAAAGTTTTATTATTTGTAAATAATGTATGAAATAAGGCAACAGAGTGCAAATAGGCTATCCGATTCGAGAAGCTACCGTAATTCGCAGTTGAATTAGTTATAGCCATCCGTTACCCGTCCTACAACCAAAATTCCGATTACCCATCGATCAGATCAAATAACTTCACGAATTACGTTTGTAACGCTACCTCTGATTCGGAATTTCATACTTCAAAGTTAACAAAGGAATCAGATCATAAGCTGTTTAATTTCAGATACCTACGCATCTGCCATACCGAAACCCAATACAAAATTCCGTTAGTACCTAAATAATTTCATAAATTAGACCCGTAGCTTGAAAATAATGTTATTCATAGGGAATACAACATTTAATAGGAAATCTCGATGTCGTTAAAACTTTCTATAAGTTAGGCTTGGGATATTGAAAGGAGACCCTAATCTCGGATTTATAAGGGAAAATTATACCTTAAGTCTGCCGGAATCCACCCATATGCGAAATGTCGTTTTAATTGTGTTTACTGAGACTTTAGTCTGCAAACAGGGAACAACTTAATTTGAAGGATTTGTATGGAAACGGCTGCCTTTTACACTGCGATGTCTTAAGTTATTCATTATTTTATGTTATCTATGTAGTAACCGCCCTATCTCGCTTCCGGATGCTTTCTTAGTACTCACTTTCCCACTGATAAAATATCAGGCGAAATTTTTTCAGCTAAGGGTAATAATACAATGTAACAACTAACAACCCCAAACTTATTACAATTTATCAATAAAAACCGAATCCAAATCGATGTTCTCGGGTGAAAATGTTTGATGGTTTGTTGGTCATGGGTGTTAGTGATGTGTAATTTGTGTTGTTCATACCACACGCGACACAGGGAATCCTAGTGCTAGGGGATATGAGTGTTTTAACGTTTATTAATATTATTCGGATTATTTTCATAAAGCGTTACACACATCAACCAATCAAAACAACACATTGTTATGGCGGAAACCATTCATCTTAATAAAAGCCAAATCGAAATCCTTCGCAACGAGTTCAATAAATGCAGGCACTTGGCCTTCTTTGATTATGAAAAAGGTGAAGAGAGGTGCTAAGGAGCAAAAAGGTGGAGTGCCGAGCGAAAAGGGTATGCCGGGGAAATTGTGTAAAAGCACCCTCGAGTGAATCTCGACTTCTGAGTGCGTTTGTATTATCTTGACGCGAACACACCGGCTAGTGGCTCCGAAACATCAAGGAGACAATTAAATGAAAATACACTATTTCGGCGTTTCTACTTCTGTGAACACAATCATACAACATAACTGTGTTAACAATAACTGTTACTGTGTAACATAACGACAAGGTTTGCGTCGATCATTATGTGTACTGCGAAGGACTGGAATAGCTTGCCCGTGTCGCTGTTTCCGCCTATGTATGATGTGGGAGGAGAGTGAATAAGCTTTTATACTCGTACTAGTAAACCTGCCCTCGCTTCGCTTCGGGAAACCTGATTTTTTCCGACTTTCAAAACTTTAATATATTATACATAATTATAAACCACGAAATACAGAGAGAAGTGGAAATGGTACAAGTGTTGATTAATAAGGAAACCACGGTAGCAAAATAAACACAAGTAAATCCCTAGTCGTATTATTCACACTAAGAAACTTACATTTTAATTGGTTGGTACTTGTCAACTTAAAATAGTCTATCAAATCGGCTGTTTATAGTTGAAAATGCACCTTAACATGTTATCTTAGTTTTTATTTTTCCTTGCCATATTTGGTGTTTTGTTACCTTTATAAATTATACTATTTCCATTTCTTTATACAGCTCCTGTGAAAACTTGAACGAGCGTCTTTTTTACATTATGTATGCATTATTTTATAAAAATATGACGTTTTCACACGTACAAGGTTATACCACCTGATTCGGAGAAACTGATAGGGATGGGCTATATCGATAAACGTAACACGATAACAGACCCGATATTTTTACAAAATGTAAGAAACTAACTGCTGCCGGATACTTTTGTACAAATTTATTAACTAATATTATACTATATTTCATTACAAGATGTTACACGTATTTATTCTTGATTGATAATGCCAAGTACTTTAAAATTTTCGAAGATGTTGTAAAATAAGTAGGTATAGGTAGATACTCGAATTAATAATTATAAAAGGCAATAATAGCCTAGTCACTAGTGGTTAATATTTCGGTCTCCTGTTCGGGGGGTCTAGAGGGTTCGAATCCCAGGGCACGCACTTAAATATTATCATTAATTTGCTAAAACGGTGAAGGAAAACGTTTTGAGAAAACCTGCAGCAAACAAGCAAATTCAGGATTATCCGATATATAAACATATAACTACTTTAATGCCATGTTCATAATTATATGTACCTGCTGAAATAAAAATAAATAAAAATACGGTTTCCAGTTAAATTACATAACATACATATATTCATAATTATCATTAGATACTTACATGCTTACCACGTTTACGTTAGTGCGTCTTTTACGACGGCTAGGATGTTTTTGTTTTCCTACAGAGTATAATACATATATATGTCGGCGACATCCATTGTGGGCTTATTTCATGTCAGGATTTCAGTTTAGGATAGCAAATAAAACACAGGTTCCGGACAAACACATGAAGAACACGTTTATTCAATGATCACTGTCCGGCTTGGCATAAATTCTCTCTTTTACTTTGGTTATTTGGTTGTTTACGCGGAACTCCGTTTCCGACATATTTGATTTACTCAGCGATACGCAATATTGATGTTATCGATCGAGCCACTCGCTCAATCCGCGATATCACATTTTATTAGAACTTTAATAACAACTTGCTCTTTCCGAAATTTTCAATTACTTCAAACCAAAGCAAAACTCAAAATCTTTAACATAGGAAAAATGGCTACTAGTGGCGAGTGGATTTTAATAAACTTTGTATTGCATTTTTTATCCCTAACTACCGTAAACTACCACTGCTTCCAATGTCCAATTATTATCGAGAACATTAAAGAAGAAATTCTATTTTTAAATTAGGTACTTCTATGTGTCTCGTCAACAGATAAATCAACGCGACAATATTCATATAATTAATAATTCATATTGACTGAGTTCACTGTTAGAGAATGCCAACAACACCAGCGTATTTATATGTATTATAATATATGTATTTATATTATTTTATATTTATTAACAATGGAATTATTTGTGAAGCTATTTATTTGATAAATAGCAATTTAAACCCTAATCAGTCTTGGCCGTTGATCGTTTTTTGGCAATAACTTGCCTGTAGTATGTAGTATAAAAATAGTAAATTGTTTTATAACAACTTCACAAAATGTCATTACAATTGAATGTACGGCATAGGAAATAGTGCTTTTTATTTTGTCAAAAATGTCCATCCCTAACGCATAACAACTAACCAAAATCCCATTGCAATTGGATGAACGGCTTGGAATGGTGTGGAGGGCAAAATGAAATATTTTTTATTCCACACCATCTAGCAGAACTGTATACACATGTTGTTAAATAAATGGTAAATGTAATATTGATATGAATTTTTTTAACTAGAAATAATATAATAAAATTGTCGATATCGATTTTTTTTACCGCATCCCTGCACGAGTAGCATAGAATTTTCTGGGAATAGCACTACTTCTTAAAACTTAAAACGAACCTTATTGCAAAGGGACTGAGTAGCTTTTTGGTTATAAATTATAGTTTCTTTTAATTGTATGTTTTTGATTTTTTGGTTTTCAAATTAATTTAAAACTAGGCTTACCTATGGTACGAAACTCCGCCATTAGATAAATTCTAAGCTCTGCTATCATTTTTGCACTCCAAAATTGCACAGTAAGGCATATTTACGTAGTTTATTAAGAATTTAATTTACGCAATGCACAACTGACGCATCTCAGTGACAGTTAAGCAATACCGGCCATTTTCCGGCAAATACGCGGAGCTCCGCGCAACCTTAGTGCGTGTGCCACGCCTACTTTGCACTTCCACTTCTCTCTCTGTATTCCGTGTTATAAACTTTCCTCTTGAATCATTATATCTAAGTATTAAAAAAACGCATCAAAACCCGTTGCGTAGTTTTAAAGATCTAAGCATACATAGGGACAGAGAAAGCGACTTTGTTTTATACTATGTATTGAAGTTAGTGCGTTCAACATCTTGGACTTCATCACCAACTTATGAGCCAAAAAACCTGTAGGTATTTAGTAGATTAACAATAGTTTTGTTAAACGTTTTTTGTAAAAAACCAACTTCGAATAAACTTTATTTCACTGTAGCTGGTGGCTTTGCTGTAGTAGCTACGTAGGTTTGTTTTTTAGTCTGTTACCTGTTTTGTAGACTGCAAAATGTGATGTGAATACATTTGTAGTTGTTCGCATTAATTCCGTTCGTTAATATTTTCCGTTCATTAATTAATTCGTCCGTTTTAAAAAAAACTTAATACCCACAAATGTATCCATCTATTATAGTTACTGAAATAAGGCTAAGTACTTTTAAGCGAAAAAAAACATCACAACTTACTCACCGCAACATAACTTGTGCGCGACTATAAATAACCCCTCACGGTTATTTCGATGTTCGTCAATAACTGACAGTGGTACACGGCACCGTGTAATTTTCCACCGAACGAGCCAACGCGATGCTGGCTGCCACACCGATAACCTTAGCGACATTTTCAACCAACTGATTCGATAAACACACGTATCGCGCAACATTCTAATTGAGACACGTTTCTATTTCTAATGATAATCATTATATTTTTATTATCAAATGAACTTGAAGAACAAATTTAAGTAACGTTACTGACTGACAGTCGAAACTCCTGAACGCAAGAAGCTGAAATTTGGCATCTATGTTCCTTGGTGAGTGTAGAGGAGCACTAAAAAAGGATTTTTGGAAACACCCCTAACGGGATAAAACGGGGAATAAACTCAAACTTTTTATTTCTTCAATGGATTCACTTGAAACTTTGTTCCTCAAGTGACGAAAGTGATTTTTTGGAAATTGGCAGGCGAAGCCGCGGGGGAAAGCTAGTACGGAATGTAATCAGATAGTATTTTCAACGTTACTTAAATTTGTTCTTCATCTTCATTCGATTATAAAAAATATAAGTAGGTTACAGGTGCAAGAAATTCATGGGTAACTTTTTTTTTGAACATGACCACCCTTCCGCTGTCGCCCATTACAGCTGTGTGCGACACACAACAAGACTCAAGTCGGGATGGATGGTTAGTTCAGATATCAGAGGGTGTTATTAAGAACGTTAGTTGGTCTGTTCGTCAGTAGGCAGGGACTATTAGTGATAGTTGAAATCGTGATATCTATCTATATTTATAAAAGGAGAAGCTGACTGACTGACTGACTGACTGACTGACTGACTGACTGACTGACTGACTGACTGACTGACTGACTGACTGACACATCAACGCAGGGCCGAAACTATAAGGGTTAGAAACTTGAAATTTTGCACGGGGATTCCTGTTATAACGTAGGGGAGCACTAAGAAAGGATTTTTGAAAATTCACCCCCTAAAGGGGTAAAACGGGGGTGCAAAGTTAGTATGAAACTTTGCCGTTTTGAGGGTATTTGAATGAAATTCAGTATAAAGGTATTTATTTCATTGAAAGTTATGAAACATGTTTTAAATATTTTTTCGAAAATCATCCCTCAAGGGGGTAGAAGGGGGCGCAAACTTAGTACGAAAGTTCTTCTCTGATTTTATCAACTGTTATATATTTAGGGATTTTTGGCGGGCGAAGCCGCGGGTGTAGGCTTGTATTATATATTTATATAATAAAAGGTTTTGATAAACACAAAAATTTCGCAGATACAATCTTATACAGATTGATAGAAGTTAAGTCATTAAGCTACCGTCTAATAGTATTTTAAATAACCAGTATCATCTGCAGTGCAGCTTTTGAAATTACTCAAAATATAAGACGAGCACGCCCATTCGCTAACGTGCAATCATAACGCAATCTGTAATCGCCTGCAATTAAAACGTCGTATGTGGCGAGGCTCACGTGATAAATCATGTCCATTATGGCGTACAAATCAGTTTATCGCCAGGGGCAATTTATAAACTGTATTACAGCGTTTTGGTTAATAACCAATATCGTAATTACTTCATTATTGCTGAAACAAATGTGTGGGTCTGTTGACCGCTTTATATCCGGGACGAACAACTTTCAGTATGATTTGGGAACACAAAAACAAATCCGACCAACTTTGGATCGGATGCGGTGCTGACCACATCCATATTTCCCTACCATTAGTAAGTATATGAAAATAACTTCGTTTTTTGTGTAAATAGTCGACAAACAATCGGAGAACTACGAGTATGACATGTGATGGTAAGTCGTGAGTGACTGTCGCCTACATCATCACCAAACATCACGAATGCGTTGTTAGCCGGAGAAACGAGCGACTCCTGCTTCGTTACAAGAGGGCCTGTGAAATTTGAAGACAGGAATTTCGTTGTAGCTTTTTCGTTATAGAAATTTATTTCAACCTATATCTCGTATTTGATTATGTTTTATATTGAAGTGAAAGCTTCTATAGTATCGTTGTGATTTGGAATTCGATGAAACGGAAATGTATCGAAAATGAAATGAAACGGAAACGAAAAAGAGAGATACATTTTAACGTGGGAGAAAATGAGATAAGAAGCACCGGCAAATACCTAGGCAGACATCAATATTTGGACTGACAGTATTAGTTTTTTTTACTTTTTCACTTCTAGCACTTGTGAATTGCACACATTTTTATTTTTACTGTATTAAATCTAAGTAACATTTTAAAAATGCTGAAAATTTCTTTAAAAGATTTTTATAATATAATGGTAAATTGAAAATGTTCACTTATGAAAGACAGAATTGAAAGGAAACCTCATGAAGGCAGGAGTCGCTCTTTAAGCTGGGCTTAGATGTGCCTTAGTAGTACCTACAAGAAATGTAAAAATTCATCTCACCTTCAGTACTTCTTATGTGACAAATCTTCTTTACAGGGAAATTTAATACAATTTTGAAACATCAGTCAAGTTATAGGTATACTTTATTATTCACCACGTTTGTATGTAATCGTTGTAAGTACGTAACATAATATAATGTTTATACTGACAAAAATACACGATTACATATGTAAAATATATAGTTTTAGTAGAATAACATAAACTCTCATAAACTATTATAAATATAAGTTCGAAATTAAAAAAAATCGGTACATCCACAAAATTAAATCCGTTTTCTTTCATAAAAATCTTCAAGTACTTTATTTTATGCATTAAGAATAGCCAGTTATCATTGACTTATTATTATACCAGTTATTGACAATTATTGCTAATTTTAGTTTAACGTCATGGGCAACTCTTGATTAAAAGTTAAAACTATGTATGTCTATATATTTGTCGGCTCCTTATTTGATAATAAAAAAATATTATAAGTTTTTTTTGCTTATGCAAAAAAACTTTATTTATCTCTTAGTACACAATGTGAAGACTCACACTGAACACAATCAGTAGGTACCTAGTAGTAGTACCTAGTAGGTAACAGGTATAGTGAATACCCAGATTACTTCTTTAATTAACAGCAATTATGTTTGTTTACGTTTCAAATTCCAACTGTGCTAAATCTACCTACCTTGCACTTAAATGTTAGGCATTATTTTGTGCCAAATTATTTATGGATCCAATTACACAAAAAGTAAACTAAAGACCCTACAAAAGGCAAAGAAGCTCGAAGGGCCTGACTATGGCTTTATTCACCATTCGGATCTAACAACTCATCTTAAAAAGGGTCTTTGAATTGCTTGTCCTCGGCTGAACGGGTCTTTGTTGATCAAACTCTTGTCCTTGATTTGCCATTGACCTGACTCAAGTCAGGAAAAGCTATGTACTTACTGAAGTATTAAATATTTTTTGATATAAATTATTTGCATGGTATTGAATGGCAGAGTCAATTATTGAACATCATTTGATGTCTAATGAATGGGAGACATCAAATTCGAAAGACAATTCGAAACTGCCTAGAATACTGCCTACAATACCGTACTGTACAGTCCCTAGAGTACCGTACCGTAATCTATCGTACCGTACCACAACCATACCATATACCATGTACCATACCCGCCCTACCCTAATTACTTTGTAGTTAAATACTTCGTAGTTGTTGTGGAAAATTCTTCAGCTGTGACGATTTACAGTAAGAAAATGTAAACACTACACAATTTCTAAGCCAGCTTTTAGTAGGTAGGTACTCTAGTCTCTCTAGTCTCTGAGCTAAGTCGCGGACGGACGGACATGCCGAAACTATAAGGGTTCATAGTTAATTACAGAACCCTAATTACGCCAACGTTAATTTATCGATTGTTTTAAATAAATTAATTAGTAGGTATCTAACCCTGTAGTTGCGCTGTATTTTCATGACCAATGCTTTTTTTTTGTACAAAAATAAACTTCTCTCGTTGGAAAGTTTAGCTCTGTAACTTTTTGTCTCCGGCTCAAATTTCCAACTCCACGCTAGAACACTGTAGATCAGTTCTCAGAATACTACACAATCGTGGCTTTACAAAAAGTTTTTCAAGCATTTCAAGAAAGACCAGGAACGAGGCTACTCACTGTCTCGACTTTTTGTTCGCTATTGTAAAGAACAAAATAAAAGGAATGTTTTTTCGAGCACTAGCCAGTGTTAATTGTTTTTGTACTGTTCGAATGGCGTAATAAATTATACTCACCAACGTGGCAAGTGTCTTTATTTTGTTCATACCTCCATGTTTATTCACAATTTGCAGGTAGGTAAATTAAATACCTCATTAAAAGAATAAATAACGGCACACACTCACAGCTCCACACTAAGATCCTATGTCATGGGAGCCATATATATTTAAGAACAAACTAAAATAAGTACCAAGCAAGCCTAATCTAATTAGGTATCACTTGATTGTACGGTTAACTTTGGAATATTGAACGTCTTATTAAAAATATTTAAAAGAAATACCTAAGCCCGTAGTTCATACTGAAATCAAAATCATCATACGACTCATACAAAAACATTCTGCTTATTCAATAACGCCAGCTAAGGTAAGATAGTGTAAGGTTTCGAGTATTTATGCATAAAATGTGGATAGTCGAATTAAATAATTTAAGTATTTCTTTTGAATTTTCCATTTTCCAAGATAATTAAATACACTTGGTGACATTTTTGATTGCAAGAGGAAGTGCCGCTAAGTTTTCAATATTCGTTCACATATTTAATTTGCAGTTAGGACTATGTTTAAAAATTTAAAATGAGTGTGCTAAATTATTGTATTCATATGTAACAGTTTTAATATCTTATATTACGAAGGAATAAAATAGCGGCATTACCTCTTAAAACCAACGCTACCAACTGAAACTTTAAAAAAAAAAGGTAGTTGGCGGTAGTTTTGGCGGGAGAACGGAAGAAAAAAAAAGGTTAAGAGGGTTTTCCTGGGCTAGGACGTACAATGTGTCGGAATTGATATGTTTAGTGAAAAATTGTAATAGTTAAGTGATTGAGGTGGAACGACTGAAATAAAGTAACTGTTTCTGTAACTGGAGTTTGTTTAGAGTTAACCTACCCTACAACTCAGAAGTGGGATTCGCCAGCTCATTAAATAACGTAAGTAAACGCCATATTTTAAAAGATTAGTAGGCTCTGGTAGAATAAGTAAGAATAAGATTATTAACATTGTTCTAAGTAAATTATAGTAGGTATAAAATAGTTAATGAGGGGTATGCAGCGAATTCCGTTGAATAACAATAAATAAAGAGGAATTGAATATTTTATTATTATTTTGACAATTTTTTTATATAGTGATATTTATTATCGACCCGTTTTTATGTTTACAAAGTTTCAACAAATTTTTGTTAAATGATATTTATAATCTACGCGTTTTTATTTTTACAAAGTTTTTGTTAGTGATATTTATCATCTACCCGTTATGATATAATTTTACTGCTTATGCTATAAAAATTATGCAAATAACTAATGTTTTGAAGTGAAGAGAGAATGACATTATGATAATGGTTGCGAGTTTCAGGAAAAATGGATAAGTCGGAAGGTCGTGACGTTGGTTTACGACGGCTGACGACCCCTCGCCGCGAGCAGAGCGCTGCGAGGCCGAGCCGCTCACGCAGCCGCAGTCGCGTCAGCAGGCGCAGCCGCAGTCGCAGCCGCAGCTGTAGCCGGCGCCTGCGAGAGCGGGAGCAACAACTGCAGCGTGAACGGGAACGCCTTCGTGACATGGAGCACGCGCTTCACATGGAACGAGGTGAGGACCGGATGAGGCACAGTGAGCAGCGAAGTCGACGCCCTATCAGCGAGCGTCGCGTTCGACATGCTGACGACGCGCAACGCGAGGACTGCAGGAGCTCTTCGCGAATACAACCGCGAGGTGAACGGGATCGACGGCATCACGACGCTTCCACTGGACAGCGCTCAAGGTCATGTAGCCCTACCTTTTCCTCTAAGGACGTTTTTAAGATTATACAGTCATTTAAAAATAATTTAGCGCCACAACCATTGGAACCAAGTTCACACTCGAGTCATAAGTTAGATTGCAAAAATATTTTGCCCGAATTTGATCCTTCAGTCAAAAACCAACGTATTGATGTGTGGCTTAAAAAAGTAAACGAATGTGCCTCTGTTTACGGCTGGGATGAACGAACTATTATCCATTTTTCAATGCAGAAACTGCAGGGACTGGCCAAAGTTTGGTATCAAAGCTTGAATACGATCCTCTTGACGTGGCCTGAGTGGCAAGAGAAATTACTGAAAGCTTTTCCTTGCGAACAAAATTATGGCCAGTCCTTGGAGGACATGCTAAGACGTAAGAGTAGGTCTAGCGAACCAATTGATAATTACTTTTACGAAAAACTTGCCCTCATAAATCAATGTGATATTACCGGTAAACGTGCTGTCGATTGTATCATCCATGGACTGACTGACAGAACCACTAAAACCAGTGCTTTAGCTTTGCAATGTTCCGAACCTGATCAACTTTTGCAATTTTTGTTAAGTAACCGCGAGTATAATTACCCCACACCTCTCAGACATAAATACACCGAACATCATAATGAACAAGATCAACACAATAAGACAATTAATAAATCAAACGTAAACTCTTCACTATTCTGCTACAATTGCAGGGAGAAAGGTCATCCTTTTCGAAAATGTACCAAACCTTTAGTTAGGTGCGAACACTGTCACAAAATAGGTCACGTAATGGAAAACTGCCGCATGAAAAATGAGAACCTGCCTCCAAAGGTCAATAATATTTCGAAAACGATGTGCATAACAAGTTCTAATCCTAATGCTAAATACATTAAAAATGTAGTTGTCAATGACGTATCGTTGGAAGCCTTTGTGGATTTTGGTAGCGAAGTCACTCTGATAGGAGAATCTAGCGTTGCAAAGCTGGGTGTCGTCCATGACGGTGTTCCTTCTACAATGAAGGGATTTGGAAATGGATTAGTACAGTCCTTAGGTTCCGTGTTACTTAAGTTAACGATTGATGGTGTGTCTGCAGTAGTGGTATGCAAGGTCATGGAAGATCGTTTACTCGACAAACCAGTTTTAGTCGGACAAACGTTTTCAGAGCAACCCCACATTGTTGTAATTAAGGATGCGGTTAAGTTACAGTTCTTGGACATAGGCACGGAGATACCCTCTCAGTGCTTGAGCAATGATGATAGTCGTCCAGTGCGCGTTAGAGTATTAAGACACAATATTTTATATGGAACGGCAAGTGTAAGGGCTGCTGTGGAGTCAACATTCAACGGATATATTTTAATTCACACTAAAATTGTGGGAAAACCCAGCGACCAGTATGTTGTTCTTGGCGGTATTCACTATGTTAAAGATGGTTTCCTTAATGTTACAATCGCGCCCTGCACTATACCGTGCTCATTGCATGAAAACTATATATTCTCGCGTGCAGAAATTATTGAGGTGGTCGATAAAGTGGGGACTGTTTTGCGTAATCCTAATAATTCGGTAGAATATACCCATAAAATAAACCAGATCGAGGAATGCCAAATAAATTTTGGTGAGTCTGCACCTGAAGAATAATATAAAGTAAAACTGTTTGAGTTGTTGCGTCGTTACGAACATTGCTTCGCTTTTAACTTGTCAGAGTTAGGATGCACTGATGTAACAGAAATGGCGATTGAACTGACTAGTGATATACCGGTGGTATACAGACCGTATAGGCTCTCACACCATGAACGTGACAAAGTTCGCGGCATGGTTGATGAAATGTTAAAAGCTGGTGTAATCAGGGAGTCCGTCTCAAACTATGCTAGTCCCATTATTTTAGTTAGGAAGAAGGACGGGAATGTTCGTATGTGCATTGATTATAGAATGTTGAACTCTATCACCGTCAAGGAACGATACCCAATGCCCATAATTGAAGATGAGATTTCACGACTATCTGGTCAAGCGTGGTTTGTCACTTTGGACCTTATGTCAGGTTACTACCAAGTTCCAATTGCAGAACGTCATAAACATCGAACAGCGTTCGTCACACCGGACGGTCAGTACGAGTTCAATCGTGTACCGTTCGGTTTGGCGAACGCGCCTGCTGTGTTTCAGCGCATGATGAATCACGTTTTGGGTCCAGCACGTTTTGACAAAGCCACTGTGTATATAGATGACTTATTAGTTTACGGCAAGGACCCGGACGAAGTTTTGACGCGATTGGAGGAAATACTGCAACTCTTAAATAATGCTAACCTTAAATTAAACCTCGCGAAATGTAGTTTCTTGCAGAACCGAATTGATTACCTAGGATACGAAATCAGTTGCTCGGGTATGCGTCCAGGTGAGGGAAAAATAAAGTGTGTTACAGATTTTCCCCAGCCTGGCAACGTCCACACCGTTCGTCAGTTTCTAGGGTTAGTCAGCTACTTTAGAAAGTTTATTAAGGGTTTTGCTGAATTGGCTTCACCTCTCACAAAATTATTAAAGAAAAATGTAAATTTTGAATGGTTGCATGAACAGCAACAGGCATTTGAGACCTTGAAGGCAATATTGATTAATAGACCAGTCCTTTCTATATATAATTATGCCGCGGAAACCGAGCTTCACACGGATGCCAGTAGGATAGGTCTCGGTGCCATTTTGATGCAACGTTCTGAGGATTCTCAATCTTTTCGACCAGTAGCATACTACAGTCGGCAAACTTCCCCAGAGGAAAAGAATTTTCACTCATACGAGCTTGAAACCCTGGCCGTAATTTGCGCTTTAAAGAAATTTCGAGTCTTCCTATTAGGAAAGAGTTTCAAAATTGTTACCGACTGTAGTGCACTTCGCTCTACGTTTCAAAAACGCGATCTTATACCTCGAATAGCGCGATGGTGGCTTGCGATTCAGGAATTTGATTGTGAAGTAGAGTACAGGGCTGGGGCGAAGATGGCCCATGCAGATGCTCTGTCGAGAAACCCGGTAGAAGACGCACCAGCCCAGAGCACTGTGCAGTGTCCTACTGTACTAGCTATCAGCAATGAGGACTGGCTCCTCACTCTTCAATTGGGGGATACAGAATTAGGAAGAATTCGAGATATTCTCAATTCTAAGATAGATTCGAAAGGTTTAGATTATATCAAAGAAAATTATTTAATAAAAGATAATAAATTATTTAGATACTTGGACGGAGACAAATCTAATATTAGGTGGGTAGTACCCAGAGGGGCGAGGTGGCAGGTGTGCAAGTTGAATCACGATGATATAGGACACATAGGTTTTGAGAAGACAGCGGAGCGCATTAAAAAGCAGTATTGGTTTTCGAAGATGTCGCGCTTCATAAGAAAATACGTTAACTCTTGCATTGAATGTGCGTACGCTAAGCGTTCCGCGACTACACGTGAGGGACTGTTACATCCCATTAACAAGGTCGAAATACCATTTCACACCTTGCACATCGACCACCTCGGGCCATTTGTCAGGTCGAAAAGGGGTCATACTCACCTGCTGGTTACCGTTGATTCATTCACCAAATTTGTATTCATAAAGGCAGTCAAAAATACAAAAACTATAGGCGTTATTAAAGTTTTAGAGGATATTTTTGATACATTTAGGACTCCGGATAGACTTGTTAGCGATAGAGGCAGTTGTTTTACCTCGCATGCGTTTAAAAGATTTTGCTTGGATAGAGGAGTAAAACATGTCTTAAATGCTGTAGCGAGCCCAAGGTCTAACGGGCAGGTGGAGCGTTACAATAGAACTATTTTGGACTCGCTAACAGCACAGAATCTTAAAAATGACGAGAAGGATTGGGACATTAATATTGGTAGAATTCAATGGGGTCTTAATAATACCGTTCAAAAGACGTTAGGCAGGGCACCCGCCGAAGTTATGTTTGGCACAGTAATGAACAGCGAGAGTAAGCCAATATTAAATGAAATAACAGATCTAATTCGGGAACCATGCGATCTGCCGTCAATACGTAGTGATGTGAAGAATAGGATTGACAGAGAACAACAAAGACAAAAAGAATATTATGACAGGGGGAGAAAGTCCGCACATATTTACAATAAGGGAGATCTAGTAAAAATTGCAAAAGTAGCCTTCCAAAATGACGGGAAGAGCACCAAACTTCTTCCAAATTATGAAGGACCATTTAAAGTCATAAATATTTTAGGAAACGATAGGTATAAGGTTGCACCTATACCTGGGTTTGAGGGAACCAAAAATAGACGCAAAACGACGGTGGCTGCAGATCGTATGCGACCTTGGATTCACATAGCCTCCTTAGACCTGGAAAATGATGATGATACGGAGGCAGTGGATGATAGTAACATACTGTTGGGTTCCAATAATTTATCTCAGACGTTAGAAACTGCGGATGGATTTAAAGATGATTAAGGCACAATGTTTTTATATAGTTTCAGGTCAGGGACGGAAGTAATGAGGTCGCCACCTGACTATATATAAAACATAAAATGGGTTGTCAAGAGCGGGATTAAATGGGCTCGCTACTTGATCATTAACGGTTAAAACATGAAATGGGTTGTCAAGAGCGAGATTAAATGGGCTCGCTACTTGATCATTATTGGTTAAGACATAAAATGGGTTATCAAGAGCGAGATTAAATGGGCTCGCTACTTGATCATTAACGGTTAAAACATGAAATGGGTTGTCAAGAGCGAGATTAAATGGGCTCGCTACTTGATCATTATTGGTTAAGACATAAAATGGGTTATCAAGAGCGAGATTAAATGGGCTCGCTACTTGATCATTAACGGTTAAAACATGAAATGGGTTGTCAAGAGCGAGATTAAATGGGCTCGCTACTTGATCATTATTGGTTAAGACATAAAATGGGTTATCAAGAGCGAGATTAAATGGGCTCGCTACTTGACTTAATGGTTATTAATTAAGTTAATGGTTATTAATTAATAAAATTAGCTACATAAAATTGGTAAAAATTGTTATTGATTAGTAATTTAGATATGTTACGTCGTAACGAATTAATTATTTGTATACTTTATTAATTAAATATAATATGAGTTATAAAATTAAATAAAACTTAATGCATTCAATTAATTTATTATAAATTGTATGTAAAATATTCAATGAATTTATTATAAATTGTAAGCAAAATAAATTAAACTAATTGTTTCTTTAATTGAATGAATTCGATGGATATATGAAGCTCAATAGGTTGTCGGTAATCTTCACCATATTTGGTAAATTTGTACTGATATGTTTATAAATTTGTCATAAATTTGTGTGACTCAATAATTTCATGTAACTAAGTGCGCCGAGTGTAAGGTTTCCAACTGGGCCATGTATGAGGTCATACATGTCATCAGGATGGTCGAGTGTAAGGTTTCGAGTATTTATGCATAAAATGTGGATAGTCGAATTAAATAATTTAAGTATTTCTTTTGAATTTTCCATTTTCCAAGATAATTAAATACACTTGGTGACATTTTTGATTGCAAGAGGAAGTGCCGCTAAGTTTTCAATATTCGTTCACATATTTAATTTGCAGTTAGGACTATGTTTAAAAATTTAAAATGAGTGTGCTAAATTATTGTATTCATATGTAACAGTTTTAATATCTTATATTACGAAGGAATAAAATAGCGGCATTACCTCTTAAAACCAACGCTACCAACTGAAACTTTAAAAAAAAAAGGTAGTTGGCGGTAGTTTTGGCGGGAGAACGGAAGAAAAAAAAAGGTTAAGAGGGTTTTCCTGGGCTAGGACGTACAATGTGTCGGAATTGATATGTTTAGTGAAAAATTGTAATAGTTAAGTGATTGAGGTGGAACGACTGAAATAAAGTAACTGTTTCTGTAACTGGAGTTTGTTTAGAGTTAACCTACCCTACAACAGGTAGGTACCTACCAAAGACACAAATGGCAATTATATTTTCTTTTCGAACTTAATAAAATTATAATAGCTAGGTACTGTTATATAATTAAGTATACTTACCTTTAATTTGTATAACGCATGCTCAAAACCACTCTCATCATAGTAACGCAATCTAAGTAATTAAACCAAAAACATCTCTAAGGTTTGGTCAACATCTATAAAATCGGAAACGTTAGGTATGCACCTCGGGTAGGTATAGTATAGTAGTATAGGTATAGTCGCCGTAACCCAACGCAACCTCGTAACGTAACCTAACGTAACCCCAACATACCTACATACGTTAATTTATAATCAGTGGCTACCAAGCCGAAAGCGCGTAGATGCTGAGCCTGTTCGGTTACATGGTTTCATTCCGCAAAACCAAAAGCCATAACCAAAAGCCATAAGACCAGTCAAGCCTGAATTGTTTTCGAGCCGACAGATGCATGTCAACCTTTATTTAACGTACTTTAATCCCATTATCAGTGTTGTGTTGTGTTGTGATTTGTGAATTCTGATTTATGTTCTACTAGATGTACCGCGACTTCGTCCGCGTGGAATTTAATATTAAAATTTTCTGAAATAAAAGTAGCCTAAGTTACTTCTTATTATATCAGCTATCTGAAAGTCGTCAAAATCGGTACAGCTGTTCCAGAGATCAGCTCAAACAAACAGACGGACAGACAGACGGACAGACAAAAATTGTACAAAAAGTTAATTTTGGGTATAAGTATGTACCGTGTATACATCCATATTCATTTAGTAAACAGTAATTTAATATTACAAACAGACATTCCAATATTATTTGGTATTGTTATAGAGTATCAGTCTATGTATAGATAGAACATATTTAAGAATATATTGTATGGAGTATAGATGATTGTGATACAGACAGTGTTACCATCTTATTAGTCTGTGCAGTTGGATCATAGATGTAGTATAAATAGATTGGCAATGTGAACTATCGAATGAGACCAAAAACCAATTGTTCATGTGTGCGTGATGTATCAATGTGTGCATCGAAAATGATTTTAATCGCTTTATTACATTGGTTTCTTCACTTTTATACCTAAAACTCCAATTTAATGTAGGTGTCCACAACACAAATTGACAGTTGGGCCACTGTGAGGCCACTGATCAAATAAATTATGGTCTCGTTTAAAGCTTTATTCTCTCTCTCTAACACATCAAACTACCGTAAGCTTCGGTAGCTCTCTTTTACTCTTATACCCAATCTATGTATATTATATTTCTATGATCATACCCATAACCATAGATATCTTACATCTATGGAAAAAACCGCCACGAAGAGTGAGATATAAAATAATTATTCTGTCTCGTTTTTTTTTCGTGTCATCGACGTAAGTTGTTCCTTTTCTTGTTTGAGTGAGATAGATGTTATGCATAGGCTTCTCCGTCTACACCTGAATCACTATCTGAAACCATAAATGATTCCTAAGCAGTCTGTGGCTACGACGTATGATTCGCTACCTATTGTGTTAGTTGCTACCAACGATTAAAGAAAAGAGAGGATAGGCCCTAATTTGCATTTATATAATTTTTCATTATACAAATATGGCCCACAATACCAAAAATATATCTGTCTCATTTTTACACGTCACAATTTGCGTTTGAAGACAAAGTACAATAAATGTATATATTATATGTCGCACGTCTCATTAAACTGGTTACATTTTTAGTAATATCGCCCAAGATCAGCCTTGAAGCACGAGTCGAATAAAAAAATGGCGTTTTTATTCGACTTGACACCTGGCCTGTCAACTTTCATTTAATTTAAGCGTTCAAAGCGTTTTTGGAACTTTATTTTTAGATAAAAACTTTAGATTTATGCGTTTAATGTGTTGTTATGAGTTATTAAGGTTAATTTAGCAATACCTAACATGATGAAGTGTTGTAATAAACGGTGTGTTCACGTTTTTGTGGGCGGAGTCGGCGCCATTTTAGAGTTAATTTTGACTTCAGATCACGCTTAGGGCATTTCCTCTTATTTCTTAATTCGTTGGTTGCTACCCATAGGTCCTATAGCATAGTCAATAGAGCGTAGCTGCTTTATAGGGATCTGTGGTCAATAGATATTTTTACTGAATACTGTCAGTCCAGTGTTGCCATATGCACCGTAATTACGGTAGATTTGCCGTATTTTTGAAAATTATTTTAAGATCTGCCACCTACAGTAGTCATAAATTACGGTGTATGTAAGTTACCGTATTTTTCCGAACTTTAACCGAAACTAGTATCCAGGCAACAAAGTTGCTCTATGGCCGGCAGCGCCGCCAGTCAAGTGTAAAATTGTACATGTCAATGTAATATCACCAGCAAATCTGCCAATATAACAACGAAAATTGAACCACAAACTTCTGTATCAATGGATTAAGAGCCGATTTCACCAATGTCGTATAAGTCTTATTCCCGGGATAAGTAGTCAATTACTCGCGAGTAAGCTCATTTTACGTTTCATCAACATTTAACCTAGGGCTAAAATCTTTATATTAAAGTATGGTATTCTTTAATCATAATAAGTAAAATCATATAGCACCGATTTCGGCCGGCTAAGCTGCTATTCGTAGATAAGTAGTGTCACTGTCTCTGCCACTAGTCACGGTGACCTCAACTGTCAGGTACGTATTATTCGAATCATTTAAAAGAATACCCAGCGCTATGCAAGTGTACGGCAATCTGTCTATTTTACTTGGATGCATTTCAAAGTCGCAGAGTATCTATGCGAGAGTAAGATAATGGTGAAACGAATTTGAAGTTAACCATGGCATAAATCGACAGAGTAAAGTTATACTGGGAAAGCTGCTCTAGTGTAAATCCTGTGTTGGTGAAATCGGCTCTTAATGAACGGTTCTATATACAAAAACATGTCGTCAATTATTGAAAGTGAATCAGAATTAATTAAAGTTAATTAAATATTGTTTGCATGTTCCTTTTTTAGTTTTTTTGTCACTAGTAAAACAGTAAAAGCCGTAAAGTAGAAAAAATTTCTACCGTAATTCTACCGTATTTTTTTAAGCTGGTGGAACACCGTATTTCTGGTAATTTTGACCCATTGTGCACCGTATTATTGTGTAATCCATCTGGCAACACTGTGTCAGTCAGTCAACTCAATCAAGCAAGTCAATCTCAATTGAGTTGTCAATTGTGCCGAATTTCGCAAATTCGAGAAAATCTTGATAGTTGTTTTATCAAAGGTGATATATATTTTTGGTATTGATTAATAGTAAGTGATTAATAATATAATTAATTTATAATTAATAGTAATACAAACATTAATTAATAACAAATATTATTTATTGTCATTGTTGCGTGTATGTAAATGTATTTTCATTTGTTCTATTGTGCACAAAAATTTAACGAGTACTTTTTACCGGCAGCTTCGCTTCAACAACGAACAAAATGAGTTGCCCTTTCAACGATGAACAACTAGCGCAGCTAAAAGCCTTCGTGGATCTATGCAAACAACAACCTCAGATCCTTCTTAATCCAAAACTCTCATTTTTTAGAGATTATTTGAATTCGCTCGGAGTGTCACTCCCGACTAGTTTTGGAACCAAAAACTACACAGCGGCCGGCGATGCGTAAGTACCTACTGATATTTACATAATGATTTGCATTATCACGACTCCGCTATCAATTAAGATTTTGTTTAAATGTTGTTTTTCACACATTTAAGTTTAATTTGCTTTATCTAATTGTGGGGTACTGACTCTTGGTCAGTACCCTAACCACTAAAACCTACTTTTCTGACTGTATCATAAACAAATGTTAAAATTTCGTATAAATGCTATCTGCTAAAGATTTAGAAATTATGAAGAGTATACAACAACGCCACTCTCATCTCTAAAGCAGGAACTCATGATTAGCACTAGCCAATACAAGCGCAATCTAAAAAACAATATTAATGTTTCACATACAAAACTCTTGCTTACACAGCCGAAACCCAACTCTTCACAAACAATATAAATTGCAACAGTGCAAGTACAACATTTTTTTGTCACTTATGTGCTTGGCACTTGTGGTAAAACTATTAACTCACAAACTGATTTAATGAGAGTTTTAATTCTGAGATTTAGGACTCAAGTCAATTTATTAGACACCACGTTATACCTAATTAACACATTTGCTGCGAAGCATGAAGCATATCTGTTTTTTTTTCCATAGAAAATTACGATTTCCACAACAAACATGGCGTCTAACAAATTGACTTGCATCATTTTATCCAATTTAACATTCCAGTAATGCTGATACCAAACCTATGGAGGACACATCTCAGGCGTCATCTGAAGAGGATTCTGAAACAGAATCGGATGTGGAGCTTAATATGGAAGGTGATTAAATTTAATACATTAATTTATGCCATTTTATAGTAAGCAGAGCGACAAAGAAAATATTAGAGTTGAAACAGTGAAAAGTAAAACATGTAGGCAAAATTAGTGTTTTAACTTTTGAATAACCTTCGTAGTAGAATTGTTCTAATACAGTAGAGTACAGTGTATTTTTATTATAGAGATGAATTAATTGACCTGGAAAAGTAGTATAGGGTTTTCCATTAAGGGCGGGTCGATTTTAAAATTGAATAAAACAAGTTGTATGTGAGATATCAATAAGGTTTTATCTTTATTTGAGAGCCCTATTAATGACATTTTGGGTGAATATAACATCGTTCAAATAGCCGCCGCGGCTTCGCTGGGTGGCGTGCATTCGAAAAGTCCAGTTTTCGATGACTGGCGTATAATTCAGGCCGAATTTGACCGATGGCATCAATTATGTTGTCTTTGAGGGCCGCGGTGGTTTGCGGCTTATTCCCATAGACCTTTATAGTCTTTCTGTATGGAAATTGCTGCATTACTCATCTTTTTCCACCTCTTTCTTTGTCTTCATTGCAAGTTTTGTTTGTCATACAAAAAGTGATATTTAAATTCTAGGTGTCATAGAGAGTGTCGCGCTGGAAGGTGCTCAGGAAATGGGAGACACAGAAAAGGAACCGACTGACGAAGAAAGAGATCAATCAGATGAGAAACGCTCTGAAGCTATGATGGCATTCTCTGAACAAGAATTTGACAAAGCTATTGCTTTATACACTGAAGCTATAAAGCTGAACCCACAGAGTTCATTATTGTTTGCAAAGAGAGGTCAAGTAAGTATTTTATGATTATGTAATTGTTTCAAGAATCTGGTTTTATACTCCAAACAAGCATCGTTAAAATATTTTTAAGTGATTAAGTCATCACATTTAAATAGTGTGTACGAGTAGTACCTTTAAATAAGCCTAAAGGGTGACTTCACACTAATAGACATTTTGTTTTTAGGTGTATCTTAAGCAAAATAAGCTGGATGCTTGCATCAAGGACTGCACTCGCGCACTAGAGCTTAACTGTGACAGCGCCGCCGGGTATAAGTTCAGAGGAAGAGCGTACAGGTAATACATAAGTTTACATTTTAGGACTTTGTAACCCTCCCCTCCATCCTGGTGGTCACATGGTGGTCACATTTTTGAACCCCTAGTATGATGTCATATAATTTTCAATTATATTTTTAGAAATAATTAAATGATGTGCAGTCTCTGACGACTTGAGCCATCGTAAACCTTACAGATATAGGTCAAGTTAGTAATATTATTAAGATATTTGCTTACATATTTATAACAGTTCAGTTTATGTTGTACACATCAAATAAAATATTGCAACATGTCATCGTATGTTTAAAACTCAATAAGTCGCCACAAATAACCGAGACCCATGTTATTATTTAGAAATATCTCCAGCCTCTGTAACTTTTAGCTGAGAAGGTAAAGATACTACCTACTACCAGCTGAATTGCAGTGTCGTCTTGAAATCATTAGAACATTTCTTTAAAGGTTGCTAGGTAAATTCGAAGAGGCATCTCACGACCTGTGCGAATCCCTGAAGATCGATTACGATGACCAAGCCAACGAGTGGCTCGCCGAAGTGAAGCCGAACGCTGAGAAACTCCGCCAACATAAGCTTAGTGTACAGCGCAAGAAGGAAGATAAGGAGGTAAATTGTTACCTTTGTAATATAAATAAAAACCTTTTTACAGTCCAATTGTTCTATTCCGGTGCAACCTTATTTTTTTCTTTACTTTAATTTTTGTTAAACCAACAAAACAACTTACATTTTTTATTTTTATTTATATTACACCTTAATAATTATTTACTAGTAAAGGCCCTTTAGTCTAAATTTACGTTTAGTGACTGGAGAAAATGTTTAACCCTAATCTTTGAATTGCCATCTTTTTATTTGCGAACCGATTAAAATTAAACAAGTTTATTACAATACATAAGTGTAAACAGCACGTCAGCCACCCACTGATATTTTCGGGAACAATGCACAGCCAAACAGAGAAAAGTTCTAAAAGTCTTTGTTTAATCAATTGCGTTAATAAAATAAAAATTGTCATATTGTGTTAAGGAAGTACAAATGTCAAATTATTTCGACACAACGCATGAACGCAATTGAAGCATTCATAAATTAGCAGACTTTGACTATCTGTTTCTGTTGTTTTTAAGGTAAATATAAAATTCCGTTAACATTGTGTGCAGCATCGGGAGAAGGTGCGCAGAGCTCGCAGGGCGCAAGAGGCGCGGGCGCAGGCGCGTGCGCAGGCGGCGGCCGGCGCCATGCCCGACCTCGGCGGACTGGGCGGAATGGGTGGACTGGGCGGAATGGGCGGATTGGGCGGCTTCACTAACAGTGACTTCGCCAGAATGTGCTCTGACCCAGAACTACTGGCTGCATTCCAAGTACGTATCTTTTTAACCCCCGGCGTGAGAATAGGGATGTTTGGCATCGTAGCTCCTACACGATTGGACCGATTATGATGCGTTTTTTTTGTTAAAAGCCGACGTGATCGATGGTTCTCAGCTATAATTTATGAAACTCTGATCAGGCGTTTGATAATCATCAGCGCATTAGAGGTTTGTCTTAGTTGACGGGGGTTTATTTATATATTATTTGTTCAAGCATTAACTCATAATTAATATAAAAAAGGAGTGAACAAACGAATATGTCCATGGGCAACAGCATGGACATACTAATACCAGTGTGATGCTGCTATGTTGCTGCCCAAGAAAGAAAATGCTGGCTCTCACGCCCCCAGCCCAAACAATTTATCTTTAAGTTAACAAAAATCATTTTATCTGTATCTTGTTGTTATAATTAATCATGATATCTGCTTTTTACAGGATCCAGAAGTGTCGCAGATGATTTACGACGTATCCGCTAATCCTGGTAACTATGTTAAGTACCAAGGCAATCCCAAATTTTCATCAATTCTGGAAATGTTGCAGACGAAGATAGGCAAAGGTGGTGCAAAGCCTCCTGGAGATTTCCCAGGTGAGATATACTGTAATATCCTAAGTATTTTTGACATTCTTCAAGATATAAACTTAAGTTTAAAAACTAAAACCCGACTATGTCGGTAAATACATTTTATTTAGACTCTAATAATGCTAATATTAATGTATGTAGCCTATCTTTGAAAATATTTTTTAAAATTTCATCTATATCAATTCGGCTTTGTACGGTTTGGAAACGTAACGTACCATCAGTCTCAGTTTTAATCGTTAGATAGCACCAATTAAACCACGTCGTAAGTCTTCGGATACCATAACAGATGAAGCCAATATCTTTAAAATTGTAATTTGTTCCCAGGTTTTGGTGGTGCTGGTGTTCCCCCAACAGGGCCCAAATCAGGTGATGATGATGTTGGACTGGACTAAACTGACTAAACTAGACTGTTTAAACAGTTGTTTATTTTTACTTTATTTCAATGGGAAACTGTTTATTTTAAACGCGGTTATTATGTGGTACATCGAAATGTTACGTACTAAAAATTCATGCCTTGTTCCAATTTCAAATCGTTAAGTGTAAATTAAAGTCACCTTCTAACTACGCAATGACAATTATGTTTTATTATAATTTGTGTATTTTCATTATGCATTAAAATGTAAGAAAAAAATTATACATGTCCAATAGCTTTATTTTTCTAAACTTATACAAGGTGGATACTATCATACGACATTAAATTTAACTGCATGTACCTATCCATCTTCCAAGTCTACAAACAAATTTTCAATCAAATATCTTCAATACTTTAGGCACAGGAATTTTTCTTCACTTTTGAAATTTTCTACACGCTGTGTCTAAAATCAGTCTATCATAAAAGTTTAATGACCCCAGACGGAACAAGCAAATTTATCAAATTAAATACATAATGCACATTGAACCTTATAACAAAGTCATAAGAATCACATTGCGTCAATCAAAACAACAATCAAAAGATCACGTGACGAAAGTGCGCTGTTGCCGCTCTTATCAAAGGTTAGTGAACAGTGTTTACAAATGATGTTCTATTTTTTACCCCATTTTTTGCTATTAAGTTTGTTTGAAAATTTGTTTTTTTTTAATTTGATGTTAACAGTTTTTTAATTGATGCAACATGTTCCTAGGAGGGAGTAGGGCTTGTGTTTTCATTTAATGTCGTATGATGGTATCCACCTTGTATGTATTAAGTATTCAATGTTGCATTTTGTTAAATTAAGCAAATTTTGTTAAAGTAGCCACTGATGTCAACTTACAACATTTTTACTCTTAATTATTTTCTATAATGTCATTCCAAACTTACTTGGTTTTATTGAACTTTGGAACAACGAAAAATAAGAATTAAAAAAATACAAAAAAAAATTCTGACTATTTAACCATATCCATAAATTGTTGATAAGATTTAAGAATTTGATTACAGTGATGTGATAAATTATATGTTTAATGCATCTTAACATACCAATGTTAAGATGTATTAAACATATAATTTGGCACTGATATGCTTGGTAAATCAAATCAGGAATATTATTTAGTTAGAAAAATACTAAAATAATCAGTGGCTAAAAAGTTGTAATCATAAATCTTAAGTTATTTTATTACCATAATACTTTGATAAAAGTGCCTGTTTGATGTATTTGCTAGAAGTTATAAAAAACAGTTGTAATTAGGCTATCCCGACAATGGGGATATTTCCTTTAATGGTGTTTTAACTGATTTCTAAAAAGGAGGAGGTTCTATGTAACTTTTTTTTACGTGTTATCTCTGTCAATTGTGGACCGATTTCGATTATTATTATTTTATTTGAAAGAACGTACCTACTTCCGAGGTCCCACTGCTAATTTTTTTTATCACTTGTCGGTTTTTGTTTTGCAGAAATTATTATTCATCACATTGTACAATTTTTTATAAATAGCATTTGCATTTTTAATGTAATTAGACTCGTGTGCATTGCAACGAACGCAACACGCGCAGATTTAACATTATTTGTAATGTAACTAATTAAAGTGCATTGGCAATTCAGCCATTTTGGATAGTCTGATGAATGATAATAACTAACCGCTGATTAAGAAAAGAAGTCGGGCGATAAAACGCATTAGGGTCTTATACATTTCATAAACATGGACTTCAGAACCCGACTGATAAATAAAGTCTAGGTTGTGGTGTCCTCAATATCCAATCATATCAAAATAAGCAAAACATTACTTAATGCATTTTTTTTAATCAAACTTTAGTTGCTATTTGCTATGTAAATGTCTGTGACAACATAAATGTAGCTATTGAACATATAATTGAATATCTCAAGCCTTATATTATCCAAATTATAATTAGGTTACAAATTGGATTTTACTGTTATTAAAATTGAGTGATTATATTGTTGTTTTATTGCAGCTTTCCTAAACAAGCCCTTTGAAGCCCATTCAAGGGTTTGAGCTTATGTGGATTCCTACAGATATCATAATGACCCAAGGATTATTTATAACCTTTTATGCTAGCAATATATGGCCTAACTACAGTATGATGAAATTGGGGAAATATTAAAGCCACTAAAAATAAAGACATTCCTGTACTAAATATATAAATATTTATTGTGTTTAAACATCATTAACTCTCCCCCACTTCAATCTTATTTTCTTCTCATGGAGTTTTAGCCAAGATGGCATGCTTTTCGGGAACGGCTGTGCATTGGGGAATCTTAATGCTGGTGGTGGTGCTTTAAATGGGTCTTCAGTTTTTAGTTTTCGCAGCAGATACTCTTTTTTAACCTGCTTTGGATCCCTATATTTATCCATGTACAAGTTAAATGGTTTCCTGATAGGGAACCATTCCTGGGGTCTGATGTACGGTTCGGGAAAATCATACTCATAAACTGAAAAATAAAAGTTTTTGTTAACATCCCGAAAAGTAGACAACACAAGAAATACACAGTGATTAGTCTTCTTAAAAATAGGTAATTTAATTACCTGGCTCTTTCATATTTAAGGTGTTGTGGAAAAAATCTTTAACAGTCATATCATAGTCACTTTGAAAGAATGCTAGTCCTGCTGGAGTAATATCATCTTGATGTTTTTTGTACCAATCTCGAGTTACAAAAGTTCTTTCATCGAGGGGAGATGATGCTGTGACTAAAAAAAGATAAAAATGTTACAATGTCATATTACATACTCAGTGATTAAATAGATATCCATTCTTCTATAAGCAAATGTATTACATAATTGTCGAAGATATTGGCTCATTATTTTTTTCATAATGTTACTCTTATACACAGATTACATTGAATTTCCTAAACCTTGAACACAATATTTTCTTTGGCTGGCTTAGCGTCAAGAAAGAACAAGTGCATACATAAATAAGATAAATAAAATTATAAGTTGAATATAAAAATGAAACAGAAATAAAAAACCGCTGAAGCAGGATTCAATTCAAAGTTAACTGCATTAACTGTAATGATTTATAATCATTTATATACTTGACAATGACAAGTTATTTAACTAGAATAAATATGAAAATATTTGTAACATATTTCAATGCGGTGTTGAATTGTCAATGCTGTACAGAGTTGGCAGTTTCTTAGCTGGGAATGTGTCAATGAAATCTGGTGTCAAATATCCATAGGCAGTGTCTTCTAAGATGGTTAGTTTCCTATATACTCACTTGATGCTATTTACATAAAATAATCCATTTTTTTTCATAAGAGCTTACCTTTTGGCAGATCATATACAACTTTTCCATTCTGCTTATAAAGTACAAAAACATATCTATGATACCCAGTACCTTTCAAGGGAAATGGGCGTAAGTAATCAACAATCACATCACCCTTTTCAACATGATTGCCGGGGATATTGGCAACGAACCAGTGGACATACTCTTTGTTGTTCTCTTTTAAATGGCCATCTAAATTGATGAGAGTCAGGGTCCATAACAAATCATTATCTGATTCAAAATTAACAATTGGTGCTGTGGATGCTTCCAAGGGCTTAATAACATTACCAGTATATACAGGCAAGTATGAATCACTATTTAAATCATACAAAACATTCAGGTTTACAAGAGGCAAAAAGTATCCCTCTCCATATAAATGTTCAAAAATGCCATAGTGGTCTGCTATTTGCTTCTTATGATGTGGCCCCAATGATTCCAACCAATCCTTTCTTACCGCGTCTAAATCAACATCCAGTTTATGATTACGAGCCAACTGCTCCAATTGTTTATCAGATTTTATTTTCTTTAAATGCTCGTTACGATTGATTCGGCAATTTTCATTTGATTTCCTAAAATACAATTATAATTCATTATTTATTAATAGGTTCGCCCGGGGTAGTACTACCGCCTGCCACTGTACTTAGTACCATTTCTACGGTGTAATAATTATTTTAACAGCAATTGTGTTCAGGATAGAAAGGTGTGGAGCCGAGCCGGCTCCAATCGCTCGACTTTTTAGAGGCCATCACCATCTCAGGCCTCACGGGTAGTAAAGCATATGTGACTGAATAAGAGCAAGAGTCTAACAATTATTAACTGGACTATTACTAACAACAACTAACGGGACTAACTACCACTAACAGTCCCTGTTGCAGTACCCATACTTACTAACAAACTAACCAACTAATGTTCTGACTATGTTTCCTAACCGAACAAACTACCTATCCCAGTCCCTATTTGAGTCTTGTTCTAGGTCAGTCACAGTTGTCATGGGCGGCAGCGGAAGGGTGGTGCTGCATGCTCGTTGGCTACCTCATATTCATAATTTTGTTTTATTAGTAAACAAATAATATAATCGTCGTTCATAATCATAACCTAAAATCATTGTCTTCCTAAAATACATTATTTAAAAAAAATATAGTTACTTTGGTGGGAAACCTATATCAATTCTTTTTGTATATATTTCATCTTTGTAATTAAGTTCTTCTAGGCGTTCTTTTATTGTTCGGGCATATATTGGTGCTCTTCCTCGTATCCGATGACCCAATCGTATTTGTTGACACTGGACACTATTTATTAAACGTATACCACGGGAAAACATGGCCAAAAATTATTGATGAGAAGTGTGAAACAATGTATCGTAATCTATAATCCAAATAATTTATTGAAAGTTCATTTTCATTATTTATATCTCTTACAGTTGCAACAGATCGGGATCGTCGGTATCAGAATGATCAGATTCAGAATTACCTTACCTACTTCATTGTCATTTGTCACTTGTCAGTCATTCGTACTGTCAGATTTGACAATGACAAATTTTATAATGGTGACAATAGAATAACGCCGTGAAACGGCAAAATCAATCTACCTATCTTATTAATGTCGAACCCGAATGGTAGAAATATGTTAATAAAAATAATTAAATCTATGATCAGATAAAAAGTTACATACATACAAGATACAAAAACAAAGTATCCACTGCGACTTTTAGGTAATATCGTTTCCGCTTATCAAAACAAAAACAATTTTGATACTTTTTACTTCATTTGATATTACAGCACAGTGTATTTTTTATTTAATATGTAAATTAAATAAAAAATACACATACACACGTGCGTAAGTTTACTTCACAGCAATACACTTTTAAAAATGTACCGTGGGACTTTGCAGCAAAACTCTGCATCTGGTCACAAGGCACGAACTACCCAAGCCTCGCTCGTAACCAACATTTATACTTTATAAGCCTATTAGATCAAATGCACTATTCATTGTGAGTAATTTGTTTGTAAGTAGTACTCGTATCAAAATAATTATTAAGTAGTATCAAATCCTTTTCGTAGACTATACTTGATATTGCCAGTTAATTTTTTTTTTAAATTGCCGCGCTTTCTTTTTGCCACGATTCGCTAGCCAAGGTATAGTGGTAAAAATTCTCAGTTCTAACAATTAACAGTTCATAACTTAATGAAGAACATTCAGTGGAAGGGTTAATTGACGTCATTTTAATAAAACAATACACCTACAATCTTACCTACTGCTTAATTTTTAAATTAAAATAGCTTAAAAAAATATCAAAATATAGTACGTAAGAACCCGGATTAGGGTACATAACCGACTAAGCCTTAGGCTGCTGCTGTTTCATATTCTATTTTACTATATAATTTTAATATAATGCATTTTAAAATGTTTCTTACATTGTGTGTTTTTATTTATTTTATTTGTTGTTTATTTTATTTGTTATTAATTTTAATGTTTTTAATTTTTTTTCAACGAATATTGAAATAAATTGCCGTGTTCGATAATTTTGCGTCAATTTAGGACAGTAATTTTCGCACATAGCTATTACAAATAACAAGTGATAATAATTACTTCTTAAAATAAACAATAAGTCAATAACTTCTTTTAAAACGTGGTACGAGGGTACGATACGACACGACTATTTTTCGGTAGAATTATGTCGATCGATACATCATGTAGTCATGTACACCTTACTGTCCCTACTGTCCGTCACAAAATATAGAGATAGAGTATAGAGAGTAATAATTACACAGACTAGGTAATAGGTAGTTTACGAATATTACTTTACGTACGTAGTACGTAACTACTTACGTACGGTAGATTCGTTTGTAACAGTTGGCTATACTGTGTAGTGTACTCAATTTAATTTAATTCAAGTACCTATTTTTTTCTTTGAAAAATACTAAAATACCTAGTTCTGCTATATGCTTTGATTTAGCAAATTATCTATTACGATACGTAGTATTAATACAGTGCTACTAATTGGCGGGTTTGGGGATAGACAACTGAGAAAGAGATGTCGGGAATCGGGAAGTAAAAATAACCATGCGTTTGTTATTTTGTTTCAACTGTGCTGTGTTCTAAACAAAACTACCTCCTGTTTGTGTGTTTGACTGTGACGTGACGACATATAACATGATTGTGGACGTGTTTGAATTCAAGCTAAGCGAGAAGCGATTCAAGCGAGTACCTCGCTAAGCGAAGTAATTAAATTGAAGCGACATAACTTTTCGTACCTTTTGTTGCGTTCGTTGTTAGGTGCAATTAGAGAATTTATTCATTATCACTTCGCCACGGAGTCCATTGCGGGTTTTGTGAAGGTTATTTGCCAACTTTTATTAATTTTTAGACTCGCTGACTTTGGTCTATAACGTGATTGTGTATAGTGCACTTTATGTCTTTACCTATCGCGATATCAAAAATATAAATTTTGTGAAACTCGATACAACGATTGATGAAAAAAATTTAATTTGGTGAGCGGAATCAATTCAATTAGTCCAGACAGCTGTAAACATGGTTAAAAAAGCTGTTTACATGAGAAGATTTGAGAAATAATGACTATCGTAAAATTCATTTTCCGATCTTGTTACTAAAAGGAGCCATTTACACATGTCGAAAAGTCACGTAGCCTATTTGTTTGTGAAATGTCTAGTGGACATATTTGATTGTGAAATCATTTTTTAATTAAGGCTAAGGGTTCGTGTAGTTGTATCGTGTGAAAATGGATAGCAAGAACATCCAGAAAAATGCCATGCAGAAAAGTGCGGAGTTTACTTTCACTCCACCACCGGAGGCGCCTGTGTTTGAGCCCACGCTTGAAGAATTCACGGATCCTTTGGGATATATTGCTAAAATCCGTCCTGTAGCAGAACTAACAGGGATATGTAAAATAAAGCCGCCCTCACGCTGGCAGCCACCGTTTTCGTTAGATGTGGACAAATTAAAATTTGTCCCACGAATACAAAAAGTTAACGAGTTAGAAGCCATAACTCGCGTTAAGCTTTTGTTTTTGGAAAAGATATTAAAATTTTGGGAACTTCAGGGATCACCCCTTAAAATACCAATGATTGAAAATAAAACATTGGATTTGTATTGTTTAAAGTTTTGGGTAGATGAGGAGGGTGGATTTGAGGATTGTAATTCACCAAAAAAATGGCGTAAGATTGCAAATGCGATGGGCTACAGCCAAAATGCAAGCACAATGAATTTCCTTCGTAATAATTATGAAAAAATTTTGCTTCCCTATGAAATATTTGAAAAGAGTAAAGCAGATATCTTAAAAACTGTAAAGAAAACTGAGATTAAAACTGACACCAAAGCTGAAGGCTTAGTCACCTCATTCAAGTCAGTCAAACATGGTTTCAAAGAAATTCCACTAGAGTCTCTTTTTAAAAATGAGGTGGTAAAAGAAGAAAAACCATATAAGAGTATAAAAAAGACAAAAACCGGATCAGATATCAAGTGTGAAGAAGGTTCCCACACCGGTGTCATAACAGAAGAAATGAAGAGAAACAGAGAGTTAAGGCGATTAGCATGTTATGGACCGGGACCAAAAATGCCTGGGTTAAATGATGAAGAGTTTGACATAACAAAGTCCAGGAAGAGGCCTAGATATGACCTAGATCCATTGGCTATTTATGTATGTGCTATTTGCCAGAAAGACGACAGAGATGATCTTCTATTAATATGTAATGGATGTTCTGACACCTACCACACATTTTGTCTCAAACCTCCTCTAAATAGTGTGCCAGATGGTGACTGGCGATGCCCATGTTGCATTGCTGAGGAAGTGCACAAACCTGCTGAAGCATTTGGATTTGCACAAGCTGAGAGAGAGTACTCCCTTCAACAATTTGGAGAGATGGCTGACAAATTTAAGTCAGATTATTTTGGCATGTCTGGTCATCTAGTACCTACAAATGTGGCTGAAAAAGAATTCTGGAGAATAATATCTTCTGTAGAAGAAGATGTTACAGTAGAATATGGCGCAGATTTGCATTCAATGGATCATGGTTCTGGCTTCCCTACAAAGTCATCATTGAATTTGTATCCTGGAGATCAAGAATATGTAGACTCAGGATGGAATTTAAACAATCTTCCAGTGCTGGATGGTTCTGTTTTAAGATTCATAAATGCGGATATATCTGGTATGACCGTACCATGGATGTATGTTGGGATGTGCTTCTCAGCATTTTGTTGGCATAATGAAGATCATTGGAGCTACTCAATTAATTACTTACATTGGGGTGAAGCTAAAACATGGTATGGAGTACCAGGAAGCGGGGCAGAGCTGCTTGAAACAGCCATGAAAGCTGCAGCACCAGAGCTTTTTAAATCTCAACCAGATTTGCTTCATCAGTTGGTTACCATAATGAATCCCAACATATTAATGGCTGCAGGTGTCCCTATATACAGAACAGACCAGCAGGCTGGTGAATTTGTGGTGACATTCCCAAGAGCTTATCACGCAGGGTTCAATCAAGGTTATAACTTTGCTGAAGCTGTGAATTTTGCACCTCCAGATTGGTTGAAAATTGGAAGAGATTGCATTACACATTACAAAAATCTTAAAAGATTTTGTGTTTTTTCACATGATGAATTGATTTGTAAAATGGCTTTGGAAGGTGATCGTCTTGATTTAGAGACAGCATTGGAGACACAAAAAGAACTTGTTAATGCTACCGAGGAAGAGGGTCGTCTTAGGGCACAAATAGCCAAGAAGGGTCTAAAAAATGTCCATAGAACAGCATTTGAATTGCTGGGTGATGATGAACGTCTTTGTGAAGTATGTAAAACGACGTGTTTTTTGTCATCCGTGTTTTGTGAAGAATGCAAACACATGGCTTGTCTTCAGCATGCAAATGAATTTTGCAAATGTGCATGGAATAAAAAGATTCTCAATTATCGCTATGATATGGATGAATTGCATATAATGTTGCAAACTATTGACTTCAGGGTTAATAGTTTTGACAAGTGGATGACGGAGACCAAAAATATTCTGCTCCCTACAGCGCCTGATATTGGTAGGCTACAGAAATTAAAGTTATTAGTTGATGAGGCACAAGAATTAAAAATACCAAAGTGTTCGTTACTAGCACAGTTGAAAGATGAATACACAAAGGCAACTGAGAATGTTGAACCAATTGTAATAGAATTGGATGATGACTAACAATTCATACTATTTCAGATATTTCAAATGTCTGTATTTTAGTACAAAAAATAATTCCATAGTATTAATAAGTATATGATCATTAATTAGTAACTTCAATTAGCCATTATTGATAGTATATAAAGTTATTATTTTATCACAACAGGCAGCATAATTAGGTACTTTAAGTTTGTATTTAATCATCACATCTTTTTTTCATGAAACACAAATGTAGAATTTAGTTGAATATTGATTATATTTTATAATATTGAAGTAAAAAATATTTTGTCACTCAATGGAACTTGTAAAAAGTTGTGTGTTTGCGGCACCTACATGTAGAAATAAGGATGTTACAGTCATTTGAATTGTAATTTGATTTCTATGCACAGTTTAACTTAGACATTGGTCTTAAGGAAACCCACCGGTTTATGATAGGATTATGTATGAATAATTTGCTTAGAGGGGCTTTGATTAATTTGCCTCTTGAAACTATTTGATGTGACATAATTCTTTGCTTTTTATTGCTAATGATCTCAATGAGTATTACAGTACTGAATTAAATTATAATATGCTTATAGTGTAATTTATCGATAACCTAATTCCAGTGCTTCAAAACTCTGTAAAACTCTGTTTTGTTGTAAAACATTGATATTTGTATGGTTTCAGTGGTTTTTGTAATTAATTAGGCAAATATATTTGGAAATGTTACATGTAATTTGACTTTTGTAAAAAATATTTGTACCTACAAACTTGCCTATTGACATACCTGTTTCTAGCTAAGGAAGTGTATATACAAAGTTAATTTCTTTTTAAATTAGTCGGGTGCTCACGATTCCGTATTTTATACCGATGTTTAAACTCTGTTATAAAATGTCTTGAGTTTGTCCTTGCCACCACTTAAATATGATTCATGTAATAGGGTCTTAATATTGTAAAGAATACAAAAAGTGAGTCAAACTTAAATATCCAAAAAATTAAAAATTGAATTCATAGGCGTCGTCCTAATTGGCAGCGATCGTACAATGGCGCGCGATGCGATGGGTGCGAAACATACAGATTTCATCAGTGTCCTATTTTAACCTGTATGTTTTGAACCCATCGCACGACGAGAACGCATCGCGCCATCGTACGACAATTAGGACGACGCCATACACTATCCTTTTAGGTGTCTATCCTATACACTATCCTTTTACATGTCTGATTTTTTAAGTGTGTACATAATAGTTTTAGATAGCAGTTTAAATCAAACGATTATTGGCTCAAAAGTATTTGTATTAAAGGTTTGTGTACGGCTTAGTGTTTATCTGTGTTTTAGAAAAAATAAGCGTGAAGCATTTTAGAAAATTGATTATTAACATTAATCACTTATTCTTTCTGCAGAAAAACATAGTTGCCAAGATACCTACTTCAAAATTTTAATGCATCCACAGTTAGTAAATATGCTAACAATTTGTAACAAAGTTAGTATTAATAACTTATTAATACTGTATGTGAATCACAGATATAGGGTTGTATTTAAATAGAAAATTAAGAGCTCGTAGTACGTTAATTTTACATGTAAGCGAATTATTGTTTACAATTCTTCAACTATGGCTATGATAATAATATGTAAATATAAACAGATATAAAACTCACTATACATACAGTTAATACAAATTAATGTTTATATATTGACCTGCATTGTATATCTTTGGTTTTATAATTATGATTGCCATTTATTTGACTGATACATGATTCACTTTAGTCTGCCTAAGGTTAGGTGTAAGTAGGTACTTTGTAACGGTAAAAACAAGTTATTTTTAGTTATACATTTTGTACTGTGATCCTGAAATTTATTTTAAGTGAGAGATGTCTAATCCTTGACTGATTAGATTGTTTATTTTATTTTAACTACTGACTTTCCCTTTTCTACAGAACAGATGTTGGTATGAGTTAGTTGTTAGGGCTCTATGTCAAAGACTTGTGTATGTTGTGCTTGTGTATTCACGAATAACTGTGACTTAATGAATTATGAATAATCGAGTGAGTTATTGTAGTTGACACAAGGATGTATTAAGATTAATTACTATTTAATTAAATCTGTAGCAAAACTTTTGTTTTATTTCCTACTATGGACTTTAATAATTTATGAATAATAATTAATTATAATTTTCAGAAGGTGGTAAGAAAAACATCTTTTTGTGCGAATAGTATTATTATTGTGTATAAAGAAAAATTACAATCTTACACCACAAATAAATATTTTTATATCTTACTATTTTTGGTAGGTAGTTAGGTAGTACAATAATAAATTGAAATACAAACTTATTTTTCATAGTTAAATATTCGATATAAAAACAAAAGAGATTCATAACTTCAGTGCATTAAAAGGTAATGTGTTGGTTAGAAACAGCTATCACAACATTATTACGTACCTATGTAACTATGTAGATTCGATAGCGATTTTCTACCGTTTCAAGGGTACCGCATATTATCAGCATAAATATGGTACTGCATACTAGTAATTGGGCTCTCCCGCCAGATCCAATTTGATATAAAAAATCTTCGATCAACAATACCAACTAGATAACATACAAAATCAACTCTAAAAAGCGTCCGCGTGAATATAATATACTTATACAGTTTTATTTCTTTACCAACGAACTAAAGTTTTACTTTCAACCTAATTACAAACAACCATGTTTGTAACCTACCAATAAAGTTCTAATATTATCTTATACTTACGTTACGTTACGTTAATAATATCTTATATTTTCAGTAACTTAGAAATTTAATGACAGGTTAAATAACATGTAGCTCGAAATCATCCTTAATTTGCAGCAAATAATTATTTTTTCCCGTTTTTGCCTTGCAGCCTTGCCTTGCCTTCAAAGCTTTTTTTATTAAAAGATTATTCGACGAATTCATCTACTACTCTTTTAGTTAGTTTTTGTTTTTTTGTTGAGATATTTAGATATACTATATTTTTTACTCTGCAATTTTCTGTAATTATTAACCCTTTAGTATTCGTTTCACTATGGTCATTAAACATAAATATAATTGATTGATTGAAATCCTATTTCAACAATATTAAAAGGTCTCAAAATTGGGTTCCATACGCCACATCGAATTCCATTACATCGAACACGTTACATCGATGGTTTATTATATCGAACTGTCATCACATCGAAAGTTTATTACATCGATTGTTCATGACATCGAAAGCTTTTAAAATCGAATGTTCATTGAATCGAATTTATAACATCGTATAATATATACAAGCACGCGCACACAGTGCCGAGCGCCAAAATGAATTAGTCTATACGATATTCAAGTTATTCTGCTGTAAATAATAATTTAAAAATTTTACTCCATTCTACAGTTTGGTTGATGTACAGATATGTAATCAAATATCTTTAAGTACAAATATCACAACCTTAACAGATTAAGAGATTAAGCTAGATTTTATAACTAAAAATAAATAATACTGATTAATTTTATCTAAAGTCAATGATGTATCCATATTAAATTCAAAGCAAGTTATCATAATACTTAAAATTATCTCATTGATTAATTTGAATTCAAATACGTAATAATACCATGTAAAATATTGCTGGATACATACATAAAATACTAAAATTAAAATTTTGAATTTACTATTGACAAGTTAAAATAATTAAGAGTATACTTAATATCTCCCCTGCTTTCAATGTTACATCCGTAGCATCATTATAGAATACACACACATACAATGTATATATACTTATAGCAGTAGAAAAGCGAATCAAAATCGCTAAAAAAATAACTTACACACACAAATGAAACATAACGAGGATATAGGAGTCGATAATATACATTCAATTGTGACACTGCCACAGCCAAGAATCAAACTCATGGCTCGGCTGGCAGGGTTCGTCACAATTATAATGAAGAATAATAATGTTGTGCTCATATAACATTCAGTCAGTCGCACAATACATTACAATGATATCTCTATGCAACATTTGATAAAAACACTTGGAACTAATTATTAAGTACATTAATAACATGTGTAAATATAAATAGCTATTGCTAAAAATAATAAAATTACTAAGTAAGATCTTTTCACCTATTCCTTTGATCAGTTTTATTCTAGTTATATCCTAAATGTTTTTAATAAGTAAAAAGTTGAGTAAGTAATAAGCGTGGGTCAAAAAACTAAAACTATACGTGTATATTGTCCTTATTTACTATAATTATTAGGAAGAGAAAAGTTTTCAGATCTACAGAACTTATTCAGAATAAACATATTCAAACGTGGGTAATTCCCCACCTGAACATTTTTCCTGTTACTATATTACCACATTCAATGTTTATTAAATGTGGTAATATAGTTTTTTTAATGTTTATTACAACATTTTTGCAAATAAATTATTATTATCATTTCAATACATGCCTGTATTAATGTAACTAAGTTTTATATCATTATTATCTCAAATATTGCTACTATTTTATTTCAGGCATTATATAAATTTTATTTTTACCTCATTTTATTTATTAGGAAACATTTTTCTTGTTCTACAGATCAGAAAATTAATACAATAGTTGCACTAATGCTGTCAAAACACTAATTACTAACTTTTACACAGAATGTTCATACTAAATTTTATGTGATATCCATAAACAGGGATGAAAGTTTTGTGATGAGTATGAGTATCATATGTATATTTTTTAAATTTATTGAAGGGAATTAGTCGCTGGGCGACCAATTCATCCCGTACAGAAAAAAACAAAACGTATCATTTTATAGACTTTACGCATCATGCTTAAACAGATAGACAAAAAAAAAGGTTTTGGTTGGTCCCTATATCGATTACAAAGCCTACAGTATTCAAATAATTTACAAAGCCTACAGTATTCAAATAATGTCTGAATATATTGACCATGTAACAGTTGTATTATTAATGGCTATTGTCCCGTACACTAGCTAGGTCCCGTGACAGTGTCCCTCATTTCCCGTCCTTTGGTTTCGATGGGGAGTGCGAGACACGCGATCGCCGCCAGAATAGCTGCCAGCGAGTACACCCCGGTCGCGATCGCTATCGAATTCTTTAGCAGCACCTGAAAATTATTGAAGTGAAAACTTCTATAGTATCCTTGTGATTTGGAATTCGATGAAACGGAAATGACGCGCAAATGAAACGAAACGGAAACGAGAAAGACACAGACTCATTTTAACGTGGGAGAAAATGAGATAGGAACATTAGCAAGAGTTAGAACTAAAGTTCGCTGCAGCGCTAAAACATTAGTTATTTTTATGACATCTAACCAAACTATTTTTGAAGGTTTCACTTCTAGCAAGTGTGAATTGCACACATTTTGATTTTATTTGAATTGATTATGTATGTTACGTATTTATTTAGATTCAAGGTGTAAATCTAACATACAACTCATGAACATATTTGTAATTTTAGAATTAAATTTCAGCATTAGGTACACTTAGATTATTATGAAAAATGGTGTATGAAAGTAATTAATTTGCGTTACAGATATGTATGAAAGTAATTCATTTGCGTTACTTTATGCACTGTATTTATGGGTGATACATCATTATACATTGTACAATATGCCACTCTTATGAAAGAGCAAAGGCTTTAAAAAGGTCAGGAGGTAGGGACCAAAGATGTATTACATAGGTCGAAGTAGGAGAATTACAGTAAAAGGAAGTTAATCTATAAATAATAAAATTAAATTAAAATTATCAAAGTATTCTTGTTAAATTACAAAATCCATTTCGGTGTTTTACTTTTAATTTTGACTAGTTGAATGGCCCAGGATGTTTAATGGATGTGTCTAAACATAATTATAAATATTTGGTATAATATATATAAATAGCATGATCTTACTTGAGCCACATAAGGAGTGACCATTGCGCCGAGTCGAGCGACCCCACTGCAGGCACCAACCGCCGTCGATCGCAAGGCCGTCGGATACACCTGGAAAGGGAATATAAACGATTTGTAACCCCGCCCTCGCTTCAATTTGCTGAAAAGATACCTTTTTAACGAGTATCTGAAACAATTGCTGAACTGTTACAGGGATTATAAACATATCCTGCCATATGCGATGCGATGTGATGTCTAGGGACAGTACGGGCTCAGACTGTGCACATTATAGCGATAGAAAATTTCGATAGCGTGATTCAGGCTTGACGTGACAACACGGTGTGACGTGGGCGCGATTTTTTCTCTATTTATTCATTAATAATTAAATTTATTAAATATATTTTTTATTTAATATACTCGAATAACTTAAAGTAAATGGTTACCAAAAAATATAATTACAGCAGAGTAACCTCTGTAGGTTAGTTAGGTTCGGCTCCTAAATTATTACATTACATAGACACTGCTTCTGTGGATAGTTAGAAGCCTAAAATATGAAATTTTGACGACGGGATTCTTTCATGACATAGGCATCAGCTGAGGACGGATTTTTGATATTCCATCTGTGACGGAGGTCTAAACTCCAATTTGAAATACTAAATGGCTTTCTGGTTAGGAAAGATTGCTTAAATCTATAATCAATAGATATAAAACTCTTGTGTTACTTAGTGACTCACAGACAACGCACAGGCGAAAGTAAGTACTTAGGGACTGTGTAGGATTTAATTGTATTAATTTACCTCTGGTGTATAGACGTACGCAGCTTGGAACAGTCCAGCGATTATTCCTCGCGCCAGGAAAAGGATGCAGGTAAGGAATGTTCGGCTGAAAGAAATATTTTTTTAATTAATAATGAAAAACGACGAGCAACAGCGGGCGCGGTCGGTAGTCTAAAGAATGTCACGAGTTGTTTAGATCATACAAGTCGTTTCTTGCTCCAATTTTACTGTATGCAATAGGCAAGAAACTGGTATCATGTAAATGAGGCCTAATGGGTGACCGCCCGTGGCAAAAACTTCTTGTCCGCTTCCGTGCTTCGGAGGGCACGTTAAGCTGTCGGTCCCGGTTATTAACCTCAGATAGTGTTAGTACTTTTGGCTTTTGGTCAGCACGAAAAACTTCCGATAATTGGGTTGGCCACTAACCCCACCAATCCGTACTGTAGCAGTGTAGACTATGCTCTAGCCTGACCCGTGCTCGGTACTGGGCCATTTTTGTTTGTTTGTTTGTTTGTTTACATATTTTCAAGCCAAAATTGACTTCTTTAGTGCGACCGCCAAGTTTAAGCATAGAAAATTAATTACACATGTGATTTAAGTTATTTGTTCTTTGTATAAAAAATATTGTAACATAACAAATATCGATCAGTTCACTTACTTCCCGTTGTATATCAATACGCAGATGCATATAGCGAATATAACGAACTGCGACGCCATCGTCTTCTTGCGTCCAAATTTTTCAATGATGAATATCGTGGCAAAAATACCTGAAAACACAATACATAATGACGTATGTAATTAAAAGCTATAGTAGATGAACACAAAAAAACATTCACACACTCATACCCTAGCAAAAAGTTGTCACGGGCGGCGAACAACACAACTAATACGCATGACATGACCCGAGAACAAACATTTTTCTGTCACACAAATATTTGCCCCGGCTGGGAATCGAACCCAAGACCATTCGCCTCCCAGACAGGCTCACTAACGACTAGGCTAGGATCGTCATGTAGTGGGGGAGCACTGAAAAAATATATTTCAAGACTCAACCTCTAAGGGGGAAAATGGACGACAAAAGTTGTCTGTATAAAATAATCCTTTAATCAATGAAAAATAACAGAATGTTTGTAAATTCATCCTTTAAAAGAGCAAAATAGGGGTTAACATTTGTATCATTATAAAACAAAGTGGCTGGTTACCGAGATACGCAGTAATAATAACCTGTTCTCCAATGTGTGTAGTCTTTCAATCCACCTTTGGCCAGCGGACCCCGAGTACCAGCATGTAACATATTATCTTCATAGATGATCGCAACCCATAACTGTCTACTTCTGGTCTCGAGTCTCATACTACAATGTGATGGTTGCAGGCCAACGTCTACATACTACTTACATCTTTGATATGTATGTTTGATATGTATGACCACGTGCATACCTGGCATTCGTCCACAGTTCGGTTTTCACGCCATTTCCTGCTATGTACGTGTAAACTGTGGATCGAAATTCCTACATCGGTGTTCCCACAGTGTTATGGCATGGAGAGAATTGGGAGTCGTTTCCCGGGTTCACGAATCGCACCCGGGACCCCTCGCTTCGCAGGAAGGGTCACTACCAACTATATAGGCTACGGGGTCATCGAATTAAGACATATGGTTTTCACATGGATGCTACTGTCAGATCAGAACCAAATTGAAATGGGAAGCACAAGCTTTCAAAAAAAAAAATCAAAATCGGTTTACCCACTCCAAAGTTCTGCGGTAACAAACACATAAAAAAAAACATTGAAATTCAGAACCGCCTCTTTTTTGAAGTTGGTTAAAAAACCTTAGAGTTGACAACGGTGCACCTACCAGGGAATTCTGCAAGTGTTGTCCACAAGAGGTCCATATAGTCGGTGGTCTGCAGCGGGCGGCAGTCGGCCGCGCACGACTCCATGCTCCCGGAGGGGTCCGCCTCGAACAGCTCCGTGGTCATCAGCACGAGACCGTAGTAGCAGAACGCACAGGACATCCTGACAACAGTTTACTATATATCAGGACGGAACTCGTATATTTTGTCAACATCAACGCATTCGTTACATACGTTTGCGTTGTAGTGAATAGCGCTGAAGTGTTCTTATTGATGTCTTTACATGGAAGATATTAGAAAACAACTGTTTATTAAGGCAATCGATAGATAAAATATTGTTTATTTATCTGTGTTTCATCCCGCTAAATCGCTTAAATTATTTGAAAGCGGTTTTCATTGATACACTAAATGTTATTTTAGTGTTTCATTTCAATTTCAATTACTTCACAAACAAAAAAGATATGTCAATTTAAAGAATGCTGTCTAAAAATTTTTCCCGTGTGGCTACTACAGACCCACTAGGAAAGTGATGCCAGTACTACTACGTACTTACTAATACCTAAATTAAAAAAAAAAATCAAAATGTATGCACTTCACACGTGCTAGAAGTGAAACTTCATAACAACAAATACTGTCAGTCCACTATTCATGTTTTACTTTGCTTACGTCAGCCGCCATTTTGCCGATGCTTCGCGTCATTTCCGTTTCAACGAATTCTAAATCACAACGATACTAAAGAAGTATTCACTTCAAAAATACAAGCACCCACCATATAAACCACAACAGTAAACTAGTCTTCCTTAAGTGCGGTATCAACAAATGCTTCAGTCGACCACGCTGCCCGATGCCGACCGAATCGTCGCATACTAATCGCCCGAGCAACATAGGCCGCCCATTATCTTGAGCTATCTGAAATAACAGTTTATTTATTTGTACACCAGAAATAAACACGAGTAATTAATTTCAGAAAAATGGGAAGATGTACAGAAAATAAGAAGACAAAAAGATGGTGACAAAAAGTTACAGTTTAAAATAATACCAACAATTTAGTATAGTGCAAGGTTAAGGATACAAATAGTCACTACAAATTATACTTTGTAGAGGACTCTAAGGATTTAACGAGACGGATATCCCTTCCTCCTAGAAAGGAATTAATTAACAAATTAAAAAGCATTTTTGACCTGGACATTCGTTATTTTGATCTGATGATTTATTACGGTTTTATTTGGTAAAGAAATTACATTAGTTTAAAAGACACTTACCTGTTCAAGAGTTGCCAAAGCTTTGTCTGGCTGACCGCTTGCTACATGATACCGTGCAGACTCGGGAAGCCACTTCAAACAAATAGAAAACCATAATGTAATTTCAATCAATCAATCTATTTATTATAAACATCTACCTATCCTTATAATGTAAAAATACATACCATAACTTCATAGGCTGGCAAGAAATGCAATAAGAAAAAAATTGTTAATAGTTGTTAAATGTTATCCATGTAATGAAAATAGAATCAATAGAATTTAAATAATTTTACTCCAAAATAAGATTTTTCAAAATTACTTACATACTTGATGGAAGCAAGTGATATTAATTTCTAATACACATATAATTTTTGTAATTAGACGTATATATTATGCTGGATTCGAACCCTAGGTGTAGAAAATTAAAAGTGGAAGCCCATAATTATAATGTTATAGGTTTAGTTTTTCAAAACACTTTTTGAAAGTTCAACTGCCCTTGCTTTAGTATACCCTTACCATTAGCAGTATTGGTACAAAATTTGTCAAGTAACCCCCAATTATTATATTTTCTGCATATGTACAGTTATTACAGACATATGATCATATGTACAGACTTATTATTATTATGAAGGTACAGAGGGTTTTACAACACAACATTCATAATAAAGAACTAATAAAAGTCTCTTACCGGACATATAATAGCAAACATCAGAAGTGGTATAGTTGACAATGCCAGTAGCCAGTGAACACCCAGAGTTGGCATCACAACCAGCGCGAGAGCTACTTCTAAACATGCTCCGAGCGCCCAAAAACACTAAAAACAAGGAAAACACCACAGCATTATTATGTTGTGTATTATGTTTCAAAGATACATTTTGTTATGTTAATAGCCGGCCAACGAGCCATCTGATAGTAGGTGGTCATTGTCGCCCATGGACATTACTAACACCAAAGACATCACCGATGTGTCAGCGGCTAAAAGAGAAGGAAGAGGTAGGAAGTAAATACCGTCTGTCAAGCTCCCGGGCAGAGCATGACAAGTCTTTGGCGGCTGCCTCAAGCAAGGGGATGGTAGCTAGCCAGCCGGTCTTCAACCATACAACCCTAGCCAATATAGCCTCGAGTTCCTTCCGGATTAAGTCGGATGGCACCGAGTCTAGCGACCAGTGATTTGGTCCACAATTCAGCAGGGTGCACCACAAGCTTGCACTCAAAGATGGATGGATGTCCTTAGACCCCCAAATACTATTAAACTATAAATACATCTACCAGACTGCAGTTAACCAGCATTATATTAAAGTTGTAAATATATGATACAACTAGCTGACCCCGCGAACGTTGTTCCGCCATATAGATTACTTGTAGTGAACGATTAAAATTCGAGGCGCGGGGGTAGGGAAGTGAAAATTTGGTATTATGTTTATTTTTTTTATGCCACACCATAAAAAATAACCAAAACAAAATATTTGACCAAAAAATACTAGGGTGGACAACCCTTAACATTTAGGGGTATGAAAAATAGATGTTGGCCGATTCTCAGACCTACTGAATATGCATATAAAATTTCATGAGAATCGGTCGAGCCGTTTCGGAGGAGTATGGTAACTAACATTGTGACACGAGAATTTTATATGTATATGTATAAGATTTAACAAAACATCAATACTTACATCAAGAAGGACAACACACTTAGCTCTCTGTTTCGTTGGGAGAAATTCTGCATACAGTGTTACTCTGAAAGGTTTAAACATTAAAATATATTCTATGATTTAAAATTGATTCAAAAATTCAAGGTGCAGGTTATAAAACTTACGACTGAGGCACACATCCAATTGCAAATCCCACAAGTCCTCTCAGAAATAGTAACCATAGAAAATTAGGAGCTATAGAACTCAGCAGTCCATAGTAAAATAGCAGTACACCACACATACTAAGTGCCTGCAAGAATACATAAATTCAATCTCATCATATAACAATGGAAGCGTTCATACCCTAGCAGTTCATAGCCTTAATTAAGTGATTGACCATGATAAGCAACTGCCTTTGGGTGGCATAAAAACATCCGATACATATTTGGCCACTAACTCCTGCCCCAATCAGCACTGGAGCAGCGTGGCAGAGTATGATATACGTCTCTGATAAGATATGAGGAAAGTGGGAAATGGTACAGATTTTTCCATAATATTCTTAACACATTCACTGTTGCAATCGCTATTTTCTATGAAAGAAACACGACGTATACGTGCTCAGCAGCGAGCATGAGCATGTTAAGATATGTGAAATCTGGCAATTAGGATTCAGTCAGTATTACAGGCTGCAGAATTTATCTCTCTTGTTTGACGAGACCTGGGCTCAGCAAATATGGTCATTATGGGCTTTTTGGCCAGAAAGGACAAGCCATCTGATGGTAAGTGCCATGTACATCACAATCAAAGTCATTGTCAATGCATTGCTAGTCAAAAGGGTAGCAGAATAATAATAATAATAATAATTGTTTTGTAGAAACACATATTGGATAATTCAATACTTACAGTTTTTCTCCCATATCGATCACTCAAATTGCCCCAAAAGGTGGAACTCAACATCATTCCCATAAAAACTACTGTGGTAGTTAAAGCTTGTTGATATCTGGAAATTTTGAAAAATTTCATTCAATAAACTATTGATTGGCATGTTGGGATGATTTATTATAGGTACATATAAACAACCAGATTGGGCTCATAATGGTAAGTTGTCCATGGCTCATGGAGATACGTAACGTCCTAGACATCACCAATGAGTTGCCAACTAAGTAAGGAGAGAGGAGAATAAAGCACTAGGTATCAAGCAACTAGCCAGAATACAACTATTTGTTTTTTGACTAACTCAAGCAAGAAATTGCCCGGCTAACCACCCATAAATAGCCAGACAGGTTATTATGGAAAGATTTATTGGCAATAGTATTAATATCATAGTAATAATATTAATCAATATAAAATATATAAAACTCCTCCGTTACTGTGTGACTGACAGACAACGCACAGCCGAAAGTACTGAATGCATGAAGCTGAAATTTTACATGTATGTTCCTTGGGGTGTATTTTTGGAAATGAAGAATTTCACGCCTCGATGCCGGAAGTGGAATACTAGTAATATAACTATAATGTATGTGAAGAATAGGACTTATGATTATATTCATTGTTACCCACTTGCTTATATTCCATTCACAATGAAGTGCTGGAGAGAGAATGCTTAATATGGTCATCTCCATGGAGTCAGCCATCCAGCACAAGCCAGTACACAGTGACAGTTTCACTTGGAACCATCCAAAGCCCAAGGCATTCACTGCTTGAGTGACTGTGAATGTGTCTGCGAAGAATAATCTACATTAATATGCAATACAATTTTTTAAGTCTTATAAAACATCAATAGATAGCACGCGAGTTGAATGCAGTCGGGGCCTGAATATGAAAAAATACTATTAAAATTATTTCAAGGAAACCTATTTATATATTAAGCGGTTCAGAAGATACACTAACAGAACATAACTTCTAATATTATTTAAGCAGATGTAATTTTTGGGATATTTATTGAGTATTTTGAATGTATCTATGAACATTAAAAGTGTTTGAAGTATTTACACACCATCCGGGACTACCGACACTGATGCCATTTCAATTTCTTGAGGAGGAGGCATTGGCGGTGCTGGTGCTCGCACATCCCCGGCATTTTCGTCTAAGTCTTGATACCCTTTAGCTCTTCGAATCTGGAATGTCCAAATAAACAAATTGGTCGACTGACGTGTTATAGCAAACCTAGGTCGACAAACGGTATTTTTTTAGATTCGGTTTGCTTACCATCGTGTTTCTTTAAAGCAAGAGTCTTTAAATTAATTGTTTGAACTATTAACACATGATACAGTTGTCATAGTCGATAAATGGATAAATATAAGTTTTGAATGGAATAAATGCTGCCTTTTTGAAAGTTTACAAGCGGTTCTAGCCGTTTGAAAGTGAAGTGAACAACATTCCAATACCTATATATTTCCAATATTCCAATCCAATTTCCAAGTAGATGACAAACGATATGACATGACGTTGACAGTTGGTTAGAAATAATAGTTGACATTGACAGATAATGTCAATAAGAATAGAGAAATAAAGGATTGTAAAAGATTATAACAATACCTATGAAATTAAGAATTAAAGAGTGTTATATTCATTCTATTCTTATTTACGTGTTCTCCACACGTAAAACCGTCGGTCCCGATCATTATATCAATAATTATATTATTATGTATAATGCTTAGAATAATATGTTATTATTCTAAGGTATAATGTTATCATTAGAAAGCAGTCGATGAGCCATGTTGGAGGCCTTCGGACTTCGGACGACATAATTATAACTTCTGACACTTGGGTTGGCCAGTAAACCTTCCAACCAACTACTTATACCACAATACAGTAAATGCTCACTGACCCCCAAATTAAAAAAACGAGTTCTCGTTGCCGAGAGTTTGCAACTACCAGTACGGTTACCGACACGTTAGCGTCTACTGTATTCGTGAGCGTTTGGTACCTACTGTAGGTACAGTGTACCTACACGCAGTCATGCACGTAATGTAGAATCACTAAATACATTATTAAATAGCAAAGTCACCGATACTGTCTGTCTATTGGTAATAGACTCAAAAACTACTGAACAGATTTTCATGCGATTTCCGCTCATAGACAGAGTGAGTCATGAGGAAGGTTGAGGTGTATAATTGGTTAAAGTTTTATTTATATTGGTTGAAATAATGCCGATAATTGTTGAAAACGTCGGAAAATGGGGCCGCCTGGGAGCTTTCAAAGAAAACGCTGCGTAACAATAACAAAACAACGTATGGTAGGATATTCTTCTATAATAGGTCTACAGAAAAGTGTGCGATACTAATTTAAAAAAATGGACATGTATCTACCATGTGGTAAATAGAAAGGTATTTCAACTTTAAATACCTGTATTCAATATTCAAGTAGCCTCCTGCGGACGTGAGCAGCTCCATCATCCCCCAACTTTTCTCGAAGCAATCTCGTGTAGGTAGTATTTATTGACTCAAACTAAGCAGAAACAAAGCTACTTGTGGGCGTACAATCACAAAACGGATCCTTGGAGGAAAAGGTCAAAGGTAAAGCTTGAATATATTTTACCTGATCTTAGATGAATATTTATGAATCTTTCCAGAAGAGAAATATTATCCCTACGAACCTACGCAACGCAAACATATTGCTTTAACGACTTTCGCGTTACTTTCAAAGGTCATCAGAATTATTTAACAACGCTGTAAAACTGTGTGTGTGTCTTCAATAAGTACCTAGGTAGATATACCTAGGTACTTATTGAAAATTAAGTAAAAATAACACTTCTTCCTGAAAAGATTACAAGGTGAGATTTTATTCATTTAACATAATAATTACACTGTCATTATTATTAGATATCGTACATCATCTGTAGCTGTTTTTGTTCTAATTCATCTATAGCTGTTTTTGTTGTTACGATAACTTAATTAGGATTCTGTACCAGAATAGTGATAAACAGAACCTTAATAATATGCCTACGCTGTTTGCCTGTCTATCACAGTGCTCGATCTCTTGAACGAAAATAGACATCTGAAATTTCCACAGAATGCGTGTTACTGTGGCCGTTATCACAACAAATAATAAAAAAGGTAGATAACTTAAGACACACAAAAAATATCAACCAAATCGGTACAGCCGTTTAGGCGGAAACTTGTTCTTTACGTTTACAAATTAATATTTGTTATCAAGAAAGGCTATTATAGGCTATTTATCAAGCTACGACCAATAGGAGCGGAGCATCAATGAATAAGCCTTTCTCGATAAATGGACTATCCAACACAAAAGGGATTTTTCAATTTATTCAATGAAACAAATTAATAAACAATGAGTCAATGACACATGAAACATCACCAAGACGTGCTCGTATAGCATTTCTTTGTCACATAGATGTCTGCCTAAGCCGAGACTCGAACCCGACACTTCTTGTTGGTGCTAGTGTGATGGTGATTAATTGGGTTACAGGGTTGTCAAATATAATAAGAAAAATGCACTAATAACTTTGAACTCATTTATTTTCTTTAAAGGATTACATTACAATAGTTCTATGTATTGGAAATGTATCCAATGTATTTTAAAGTGAAACAAAAATACACTAATACCTTCTATATAAAATATAAATGCTTAGTTGTGTATGTATCTATAGTGATTGATACTTATCTTTAAACAAAGTTTTCATGCTAAAAATATCTACCCTTAAGCTTGTACAGATTATATTATGCCATTTCCAAGATTAAATATTCATTTCTATCTAAGTACATGACATTAATTAAGGCATAATATTCTACGATAAAACAATAGTATGAGTACAAAAAAAAAAATGGTAAATAAACTGATACAAAATGTAATAACAAGAGGATAGTCATTTTATACTTAGATGACTAATATTACTATTCAGATGACATTAATTTCGTAGATAACTACTGTTAAAATCGTATAATTTTAATTAATAAGTCATAGGAATTGGAACAATTTATCTATAAACAAATAAGTTAATTTGACATTAATTTAAACAGATATGTACTTTGAAAGATATAAAGGGCGCAGAAGTTGTATTAACAAAAAAAGGATTAACATCATTACAATGACTGTAGCAAATTTAGATCTTCATTTATGATAGAAATAGGACGAAGATTAAATTCCAACTTCAACAAAGGTCTCATAGACCTGTTGTAAAAATATTAGTTAGGAAGCTGTAAAGCTAAAATATCACCACATCCTCCGCATCCCGAGAGAATCTATTATTTCTTACAGATACAAAATGTACACTATGTTTTATATCTTTGCTTTGCAATAAGATGCCTGGTATTGTCTGCTTATACCATAGAAGTAAATAATACTTAGCACCTGAATAAGAATATATAATATATAGTATATAGTATGAACGCTAGGCCAAAAAATAGTGTAGTATTAAGAGATCATAAGCTACAGTAAACTATTTATTTGTTTGCTCACTGGATTCTGTAGATTATAAAATTATTTATGTAATAATTATATAAGCTCTGATGGTGAATTCTTTTTGAAACCATCCAACTTTTCAACTTTCAACTAGATATTGTTGTATAGGAAAGTCTAAGTTTGAAGTATCTGGTATCCTATGTTTATATTCTAGGTAAATGAAATTGCGATGTATTGTAGTTCTGCACCATTCAGTTTCTAGTTATATATTTTACATCGCTGTAATAATCGCGCTTTTACAAACAGAAGTATGGTGAAAAATAGAAATGATTCATAAATCTAACGTATTTTGATACATTAATTTCTATCTAACGATAAGTCTTAGACGATCAGTACCTAATTATTTACAAATGCACATCTTGTGCGATTTAGTACGCAGCTGCCAAGTGAAGGGAAACCTTAATAAGTACATATCTAATAATATATAAAAAGTTACATTCTCGTAATCTAAACAACCCATAACCCTTCGTTCATTTCTGAATATAGTCTCATTTTGTACGATCATTTATTCCCGTTACACTACAATACACATCTATTAATAATCTAGTAAAGAATCGAAAAGGATTGAAAATCTGACTGATATTATCTTAGGTTTATCTAATAGGTACTCAACGAAGAAGATTAGTTGAAATATCTGGTCTACAAAAGCTATAAAAAGTAGAAGTTTGGCATACGAAACGGACTTTCAAAGTATAATGAATTTAGGTTACTCTACGGCCGGCATTAAAATCGAGCGATAAAGAGTTATAAAATGAGGAAGGTTTAAATCGGACAAGTTGATTACATTATAAGTTTTTTTTTAACATTTTGAATGCCGAAGTCTCGAATATTTTATCAAGTCGCATGTTTCATGTTGCCGCAAGTATTTATAAGTCTACATAATACTCAGTCTCATATTTGTTGGCGGTAATCGTAATTATCCGTTTAGGTTGCGATGCGATGCTTTAGGCCTCGGAGTTCGTTAACTAGATCGGAGTCTGTGGCTACGAAGCGTTTGTCAATTCTTCGCGGAGCCGAGTCCTCCTGTGATCAAAGAAAAAAGAATTAGTACCAGTTCCATTCATAAAGCTCGCTTCTAAATAGGTTAGCCAAGAAGAGGTCTATAGAAGATATCAGTCCCCCCCACCCCGCACTCCGCCCGCCCAAATGACCCGGCCTCAGCGCGCCGTGTCACCCGCCACCCCCAACCCGGCCAAGTTATTTTTAGACTTGGGGGTTTCACAATCTATAGCGCTTATCTATAACATGTTCGTATAGGTAGAAGACTTCCCTGAAATAAAGTCTGTAATAAAAAATATGGATTCGTCCTGATTTATAATTTAATTTAAAAATAATTATACTTACATGTTTTCTGTTGTCGAGCAGCTGGGCAATAGTTTTGTAAAATGATGAATTCTTTCCATTTTGTTTTGAATGATAGTTGTGGCTAAAGGTGTTCTGTGCTGGGCGAGGTACCATTATTTCTTTCTGTCCTATTATAGGAGTGTCGGTACTGAAGACAGGAGCAGGCGTTGAAACGCTTCGTTTATTCCCATTCCAGTTAATAAAACTATCTGAATCGTCGTTGGCGTAGTCATCTTCTTCAATTCTAGGAACAGTTTTGGGTACGTGATATAAGGGCTTTCCGGCCAAAGCTTTCAATTCTCTTACATCCTCATCTTCAACATCCTCTCTTTCATCGTAATCAGGGGTTGGGAAAGCAGCGCGAGCATTCTCTCTGCGTCTTTGGGCATCTTGAGCCATCTGAGTCAGTATCAAGTTATCAAGGAAAGCTGCACTGACGTCGTCTACGTTGCTCGATCGCCAGTTTGGTTCAGTGTCGCTTTCAAACCAGGTTTCCTGACCGATGGGTAAAGCGGCTAGTCTCTCCTCTTGCCTTTTCGGTGCCTCATTGGCGAAGTGGCCATATGGATCATAAAAGTAGGTGTAAGGAACTTGCCCGTACACATCGGGTACGGCGATAGCTGGGGCATCGTAATAGTATTGCACTTTCGGAGCATAATAATAATCGTCATCTGGGTACTCCCTCGGCGCTTGCGGGTAAGCAGGCCAGGTCTGAAGGGGGTAGGTCATTGCTTGACCCAAAAAGTAGGTAAGCAGGACAGGCCACATTCTAAAACAAAAAAAATCTTCTAAAAATTTAACGAAAGAATAATTTAAATCGAACGAAACGTTTTTTAAAACAAGTTTAATAAAAAATAAAAAAACGATTACATTTACGAAATTGGTTATTATTAAATTCACAATTTAAATGGGCGAGTTTTTATTGATGACTTCGATTAAAACAACTGATTAGGACTAAATGATGTTACACTAAGTACCTACTCACATTAAATGCTGGGTTACTGCAATTTGCACTTTTAACACTTTGGGTTCTTCTCAAGTGACGATCGCGGCACGACTACGTAGGCAGGGCGGGTCGCGAGGCTTTATAAGCTAGTCGCCCACGCTCGCCGCCCACACGTTCTCAATGAACGTCTCCCCGGGCCACCCCAACTCCGCGCACAGTACGCACCCCCTTTCACCCTCTACCCCTATCCCCGCGCAGCGCTATCGATCGCGCCCGCAGATTATTCATCTTACTACACCATATACTATTTTTCCGAACACCATGTTTGTAGCTGTCTTAAAAAATCAGCTACCCTGTGTTCTTTCCGATTCATAATTTGCCTAGACATGCAGAGGAGATCATTTTTGCTTATCTAAAGTTTCTATAAATAAGTACCGATGGCTGTATTGCTTTTGAACTAATAGTGGTTGAAAGGTTTTTTTTATGGCTACAACCCATTAATGGCCCACTACTGAGCACGGGTCTCTCCTTGTACCTGAGGAGGCCTAGAGCATACTCCACCACGCTGCTCCAGTGCGGATTGGTGGAGGGGTTAGTGGCCAACCCAAGTGTCGGAAATTTTAAGCCGCCCGAAGGTATCCGACATGGCTTAACGACTGCTACCAAATGATAACAACCGGGACCGACGGCTTTACGTGCCCTCCGAAGCACGGAAGCGCTCAAGAAATTTTTGCCACTAGCGGTCACCCATCCAACTACCGACCGCGCCCGCTGTTGCTTAACTTTGTCGATCACTTGAGATCGACGCAAGCCGCCGGGCTATGAGCGCTTCAGTTCAGTTCAGTTCAGTTTTTTTATAATAGTTAGGAATTTAAATTTAATTATTTTATTATGAAACATCTGCAGACATCTAAGGGAAATATATAGATTAAGATCGTTATTATTAATAGCGGCTTTTTGATGGAGGAGGCTGGGGCAAACTCAATCATAGTGCTCCAATGACCTCATTAGGTTGTACAAATTACATAATTTTTATCTATACAATAGAGAGATTATTATAACAGTACCTCAAAATACGTAAAAATACAATGTTTTTTGTTTCTCTTATCAACGCATCTCGTTATCTTTATTATTTTTACGCTGTCTTCTTTGCCATTACTACCTATAAGCCTTACCAAAAACGAGAGTAAAAAAAATTACGTAAATAAGGAACAAAGCAAAAATCACTTACAAGCCAGGGTAATTTCGAATTTTATCAGATGTTGAGTTTCGAAATATACCTAGCAGAAATATAAGAGCATCATCACCGTATATAGCACAGCGTTATATAGTATTATATCACATTATATCGTGAAAGCTTAATAGCACTGATAGGAAAAATTACCCAAGCGCCAAACAATTGTTCTACATGCGACGTGACGTCAATGCATTACCATACAAACTCGGCGTTTTATCGACAGCGCGATAACATGTAAATTGATCTAATATGATTGAACCTTTAATTACTGTTGTATAATAGTACCTATTTATCAATCGTTCGTGCTATTATAGCTTCGCTTGCTGGAATTTGCTTTTCCATACATAATTTCGAATGTTATAAGTTACTTTTATTTTATTTTAGTATTTCATGTTTTTGTATGTATTATAATTTTAATTATATTACTAACAACTCACAAAAAGAGAGAAGAAAGAAAGCTTTAGAGCCCCCCGCCGGAACTCGACGAGTCGTTCGACGTCTGACGCAAGTAAGAGGGTGGAAGTAAGAGGCAGGCTTCATGGAAAGATACCTGATAACATTAATGACATAAAAATAATATATTAGAAATATAAATTGACGCTTGGTGGTACCAAGCAGGGCATCGATTTGTGTCGTGTCTCACTACACCCAGCCGGCAAGGGATCAGGGCCAGTATTCTAGGCCGGCCCCAATACGGCTAAAAATATTGCTAGTGGAGCAATAAAGATTTGATAAAGTCTATGTATATATAATAATAATAATAAACTGTTGAAGGGCTCATAGCCCGGCGGCCAGTGTCGATCCTGAGACTGCGGGTGCAGTGGGCAGATGGATGCAGGATGGGTGACCCCTAGTGACCCCTAGTGGCAACGTTAAAATAACGTTTAAATTAAAACAAATTTATTCATGTAGCTATTTTTTCTATACATTTTATTATTATTATTATTAATTCATTTTATGAGTCTACCATTGTTTTGCAAAGGTGCTATAAAATTGATAATAATGATAATAAATAAATAAATAATCATGGAGAAGAAACGGCGATAGAAATTATATTGCGAAATTAATATTGAGTATGACAATACCGCGCTTCGGAGGGCACGTGAAGCCGTCGGCCCCGGTTGTTATAATCGGCCCGTTGAATAGTTAAACAACTCACTGCTCGTGTTTTTACTAGTTAGGTATTCAAAAAACCTATTCTGAATATTTTGTCTTTCAGCTAAAGTTTGTCCGGCTCGAGAGAGATTTTTACTTCCAGCTAATCTCTTCGAACGGACGTTGATCTGTCGGTTGTTAAGGACAACGAGTTTTATATAAAGATTAAGTAGTTTGTTTTTCAGTTAATAAGTTATCGGGAAGAAGCATATCACATGATGATGATGAATGATGATGATTTCTACCTATGTTCCCGTGTGTGTTCACGTGTGCGGCAACGAATTTTTTGAAATTATTTATTAAGACTAAAGTCTCTAAAAGTAATCATTAAATTGTGGTAGTTTTAGATATCTACTAATGAAGTCAGATTCGCAGTGTTACGTCACAGCCCCGATAATTTAATACACCTACAACATAAAGTACTTTTTATGTAACGAACCGTCTCTTCAGTTACCAATTCCACAAAGTAGATAAGTAAACAACTTCTTAACTATTATCTTTGATTTTCGTATCTCGGGCGTTTGTACATAGTTTAGTACACGCGAGTTCGCGGGAATGAGTTCAAGCCTATCTCTTCTCCCGTAATAGCCCCTGCTGTTCAATGAACGTGGCAAATGACGTCAGATCAGTCATTCATTGAAGGCTAAAATGCTTTATAAAAGCTTGCATAGTTAATTGCTTGTTTGCTGGATTTTCCTGTTACCAATCCTCAATTTCATTCAAATTTAATTCAGGGATTTATTAAATTATATTGTATATGTATTTTTCATACATATATGTATTTCTATTTTAATTTGCATTATTATTAAGTTAGCAAACCTTAATAGTAAATAAAAACCTACGCGTCTGATAAATATTAATATAAAAAATCCCATTCGTTTTTACTATCTGATTTTTCGTTGATTATCGAGCCCTACAAAATTCATGTGAATATTATCCAGCGGTTTGGCACTAAATTGAATGAAATTAATGAATTTTGATTCTTGTATCCACATATAGCCTATCTCACATCTGATCGCAGTGGTCTTTAAAATCATAACTCTCATAAATCCAACAAATAAGATTCAAAAGATTTCATATCCATGATAGAAAAGAAAAAATACCAGTTTGGTATTATTTTCAGTTCATTGCTGAAGTAAGTTATTCAGTGATTACTAGGATTTATTAACTCAGCTGGAAGTGCCGAGCCAAGATAAAGGAGTGCTCGGAGTTTTCAATGGAGAAGTTTCTACTAGCGATTATTTGCCAAATCGCTATGAGATTGAACGGGAGAGGGTGGTGGTGGATGGTGGTAGAATCGGTAACAGCTAGCTGTAGTCGAAATGCATCGTTAGCGATTGCGGAAGTCGTCACAAACAACAGACCAATGACCGACTGGCGCCTTCGTGGCTACATTTCAGTCGATAATTTTAAAGTATGGATGGATATTAACGCCACATATCGAATGTAGAAGCTTACAAAAACCAGTCATTCCCAATCCAATACGCGTTTAAATGGAAGTGTCACGGGATATTCGGTTGGGCCAAAGTTGCTTTATAAATATTATGTAGCTATTTATTATATGTTTGCGATTCAGTTTCAAATTTTCATAATATTTATACCTCTGACGAGAGCCTACACCACATTTCTATACTACAAGTATTTCGAGGTAAATTAATGTAGCTATTAAAATTAGTTTATAGGTTCACAAGTTAGAGGAAGCTTACTAGGTTTTTGACTCACGCTTTCAACGTTTCATATAAGTAGGTAATCAAATAAGTCTGAGCAATTTTATTACCCCTACTTATAACTATACGCTTATAAACACACTATGAGTTGTTACAATTTTTCTTAGAGCTAGTTATAAATACAAGGAAAAGTGTTTTCAAGGAGCCTTTGGTATTTCACCTCATTAAATATTTAAGTAGTTCTTGATAATTTCGTTTGTATCGGCATGTAACAAGTTCTTAGTAAATATGTTTCTCGCAACGTTCTTCATGAAACGCATGAAACTATGCCAAACCAAACTTGGTGACCAGTCAGACAGAAGGTCACCAGTAATGACTTTGGTCACCTTCCAAACCTTCCTTCGGTCAATCAGTGCAGATTGACCGAAGGAAGGCAGTGCAGATTGAGGAGTGCAGTGCAGATTGGAGCAACGTGGTGGAGTATGCCAGGCCCCCTTAGTTATGAAGACGGATGAGGAGTACCCGTATAGAGTTCAGCAAACTCTAACCGGGTCTTGAGTCTTGTTCTATAGAGTGCCCATCAAGCAGAGGACATTGAGTGGGATTTAAGGACGGATGGACGACTCCTACTTCAAGACACATCTCACAATGTTTTCCATCGAAGCAACCACTAAGCTATCACAGTTTCTATGTTCATTACTAACATCAATGGTACCTCATAAGTCGTACATCAGGATACATACGTCATACTTAATAGGTAATCGATAAGTCATGACTGTATTTGGAGGTATAATAAATTATTTCTAATGTTAATGATAGCGGTGTCATGAAGATAATATAATGGACGTAATACGTATTAAAAATGTATTCTCAATTTCCAGAACACTGTAGAATTTCTCATGCCTTTGTTCGATTTTCTGCTGAACAGTATTGAAGCGTAGGAGGTAGCTCGAGCTATAAATAGCCGCGCTGTTCACTTGGCTACGAATATCGACGAACGTAGCAACTAGTATTATAACACTAGTTACATAATTAATACCTTGTTCCGGGACATGGAACAAGGAACGAGTATTATCTTTGTATATACTACTTTATTTTGTTTTGATTTCATCTTTAACAGTATAGGATTCCAGACTATTTGTGTTAAACTGTCAGATCGTAGATTTCCCCAAAATAATCACTGACTTCCGTACCGGCTGGGGACTTGTGTGCCAGTTTTTGAAGAGGAAAGAAAGAAATATCTTTCTTTCGTCTACTTTCTTTTCCTGACCGGGAACGCATCGATGATGCTTTTGATGTAGCTGATGTCCGTGAGCGAAGATGACCGCTTACCGTCAGGTGGCTCGTTAATCAGCTATTAACATTATAAATTGCACGTAGAAAACATTTTCTGTTTCCTACGTGCAATTTTTATCATCAGATCGAGCATCAAAGTTAGACTGCGCAGAATCGTCTCGAGTCTCGTCGATATGGATGGAAATGCCATCTGCCGTTTTCAGCGCGTAGTTTAATTATAAAAATGCGACATCAAAATACAAAAACATAATGACACAGCAAAATTCAACTAGTAGAGTTTGATAAATTCGGACTACCAAATTTTAAATAAAAAATATAACTTAAATTGAGATCGGTGCTTAAAAGCACTCAGACAACACCTTAATAGAAAATATTCATAAATGCAACCCATAACTGTCGCACTGCTGAACTCAGGTTTTCTCGCACATATTGAAGGGGTATAGGCCAAAGTGGCTGGTTAAGTGCAGATTGGTAGACTTCACGCACCTTGGAGAAATATGTATGGAGTATATTGTATGGAGAAATCTTACGAGTGTATCTTCATCGAAGGAAAGAATTCCATGAAAAATATTATTAGTAGGTACGCTACGTTCAATACGCAAATATCATTTAAATTATAGTTATAATTAAATGTACGTCTACGAACATAGTAAATTATAATGTTGATTCGTACGAGTAATATATATGTATTCTTCTGACAAAGGCAAAAAGCTGGTATACATGTAGAATACGTGGAAAGAGCACCAATTCAGTTGAGTTAGGACCCAGTCCATTCATGAATGTAAGGATTTACGTCAGTCGCCCCCTAGGGGGGCGCGGTCTCCCCCTCAGGCGGAACCAGCGCGCAGTAGTAGGGGGGGTGACGTCAAAGCTTTCCAGCAACAAGTGTATGAAGTGTATAGTTAGTATGAATACCAGGCTATTTTTAACTGGCTCAAGAGGTCTCACGTAGGCTCAGTGAAATCTAAATATTATACTGTGTAGCTATACTTATATTTTGGATAGGTAGGTAGGTACATCAAATTTGGTATCCATTGTATTAGACCAGCTAGGTGCTATATTTGTCTAGGAAAACCTAAAATGTGTTCGTGCTAAAGCAAAAGGGACTTTTTTAGACACTGACTACTTCTTAGAATCTTTCTCTCTCTCTCTCCCTCTCGTATACGATAGGTACTACAATTATTTGCCGATAGCTAAAGGTACGTGGTCGGTCATAATAGTAATTTTTCTAATTGAATGGTTGCTAGTAATCGATATATTACCAAAAGATATCTTTTTTCGAATATTCGGAATGCTTGGGAACATTAAATATATTTTTTACGTTCATCTGGGAACTAAATTATTTAGTGAAACTGGTGCCATCTAGTGGGAGTTGCTAATATTAATATCTTAAGCTGTGTCCTTGCGACTTGAAAACAAAAGTTGGTGCGGTAGTGAAGCTTACAAATACTTGTTGTAGTTTTCAATGTAACCGATAGAGGGCTATGCCATGTTTATGACTGAATTGAAAGAGATTTATTAAAAGCTTTTATTAAACGTGCGTTGTTTGTTAAATTATTTGTTCATATATGTAAAATTTTGAAAGCTAAATTAGAACTACCAACCTACTTCCCTTTATCCTAAGAAGTTAAAAGGGGTTGGATTAAGTACTAAGTACATAATTTGCTAGTAAATTAAGAACTTAGATCCAGTACTAATATCGAAGCTTGGAAAAAGGTGTTTTTTGCAACTTTAAACCTTAGAAATTTCCATATTGACGATTTAAAAAAGCAAAACTGTAACTGTAAACTCTTTCAGACTGTATTTGGTCTTTACTGGCCCGAGCGCTAGCCACATATCCCCCCACAACTGTGCTGTCGTCTGCATACTCATAGACACGGGCTTGAGCAGGTCGTTGACATGCAGCAGGAGTAGAGTTGCGGAGAAAAGGGATCCCTGAGGAACTCCGGCATTGCTTTCGACGTGCAGCCACGAACAACAACGTGGAATGATCGTTCACTCAGAAAGTCCTTTACCCAGCTGACCAGGCCAGGGGATAAGCCATATGCAGGAAGCTTGTTCAAAAGGCTAGCGTGCCAGACCTTATCGAAGGCTTTCGAGACATCAACCACCCTGAAGGAGTTTATTCTAACCCCAACTTAATGCAACCTAATTAGATTTAAATAAAACACCGATGCGTTGCTGGACAAACAAAAAGCTTGGACCCGCATTTTTATATTTTGGACCATCCCGTAGCTTAGTTTGTAGTGACTCTGTCTGCAAAGCTAGCGGCTCCGAGTTCGATTCCCGGCTGGGGCAGATATTTATGTGACAGATAACTGTTTGCTGCTGAGTCATAGGTGTTTATTTGTGTTGTACATGCAACACTCATTTAGGCGACCATCTCAGTCCTCAAGGGAAGCATCACATCTGTGACCGAATTATGAAGACTATAACTAACAGGACTAACTTTGCAACTAACTAGCTAATGTTCTAACATAGTCTCCTAACCGGACTAACTATCTCAGTCCCGATTTGAGTCTTGTTCTGGGTCGGTCACAGTTGTCATGGGCGGCAGCGGGAGGTGGTGTTGCATGCTCGGTTGCTGCCTTAACGCCATAAAAAACCATGGTCATGTCCGCTGTTCACTAGGTACCACAAGTACCCCTACTTGCCTTAGCGGCTCCATCCATCTGGAGTCCAAGCTAACCTCCCCAGATTAGCTTGGACTCCACATGGATGGAGCCCCTTACAGCCAAATTCAGCTGTTGCTGCCTACAGCTGACTGCTAGCCAGCCAATTACTAAAATTAAATAGGGTATGAAGCGCTCTTAGCCGGCGGCTTGAGTCGATCCCAAGTGGTCGACCGAGTTATGTAACAGCGAGCGCGGTTTGTCTTTGGACGGGTGACCGCTAGCCGTTAGTGGCAAAATTTCTTGGGCATTTCCGTGCTACGGAGGGCAAGTTAAGCTGTCGGTCCCGGTTGTTACCATTCGGTAGCAGTCGTTAAGCCATGTCGAATGGCTTAAGGCGGCATAAAAAGTTCCGTCACTTTGGTTGGCCACTAACCCCTCCACCAATTATGGAGTATGCTCTAGGCCTACTCAAGTATGAGGAGAGACCCATGCTCAGTAGTGGGCTATTAATGGATTGAAGACATTAGGTAGCCAAAGATCATATCGCCTTTACTTTACCTAACCTAAAAGTTATCAGAAGATATATCATGTAGAGCCAAGTCCTTAACCCTACAAGGCATGATTTTAAAAGTATTAACTCTACAAACTCTACATTTTGTGCAAAAATAACAGATTGACAGTTTCATAGAACCATCACAATTTAAATATACTTTCATACATTTAAAACAATATGTTATCATAAGCTCATGTCATGTGAATATATACTTCGGCCGCGAAACGAATCACTTGTTCGCTAAATATGATTACGTTTCGCGTTATCCGCACTGAATCAGTGCCGTGTCACGTTCTAGGTTATCAACTCCGGATCCCCTCAATTCGTAGACTAAAGTATCCTGTTCTAAACGAGCCGGTAATGCCCTAAGTTTAAATTAGCATAAAACAATTAGTTACACACACTCAGTATCCATTTCTTATATTATGTATACAGTTCTTTGGTCTCTTTTGTCATGAGTAATACCTGATGGCATCTTTATATGATATAATATTACTAAATTTGTCGTCGTCCTATGTCGTTCCAATTAAAAGACTTCTAAATGCATCGTTTTTACTATTGTTATTATGATGGGCAAAGAAAAGCTTCTTACCCTTTAAAAATTGCGCCCTTTTACTTAAAAACGTCGGATTCATCTTGGAGGCATAATTTGAGAAAAAGGATTCAATAGGTAACGTTAAAACTTAAAAAAAAAACATAAATTACGGGCAAACAGTGATAACTGGGCAACCACTAACATTTTTATCATTTTACCAACACAAAACCTGCATATTAGTCGATATACGAGTACATAGTCATTACCCAATATTAAAAATATTTACTGAAATTCTCAATACCCTTCTCAGTAGCCTTCTAAAATGGAAAATTTATAAAAAGTAGTTATTGTATCGTTAATTTATTGAATAATTTTCTTCCTATGTTGCAATAAATAAGAGAGAGGATTTGTATAAAAGACATCAACGCACACAACAGGAAATGGAAAATGAAATCATTGCTTAGTGAGTAGTAAAACTTGTCAACATCTTTTCATTTTGATGTTTCCTACATTTGCATACATAACAATATTCCTATTTCGCATTGAAAAGTTTCGAGACTTATAAAATTTTCGTAAATATTATAAACTTATCAATAAGTTTAACAATACAACATCGAATCAATGTGAACGAATACCAAAATATAAAATTTTACCTGCGTTCAATACTTTCTTCTTGGAATGGTGAGTTATAGCATCGAATAATAAATAGTAGAATCTTTAGGCGGCCATTATCTCGGCATCATCATCCCGCAGCTCCGGTCGGAGCTTTAAAAGCTGCGGGGGAGGAGCGGTGCGACGCAGGGAGGGTCGCGGGGCGTCGTGAAAGCCTCCGCCTGCCAGTGCCGTGTCGACCGCGACGCAGCCCGCGTGCCGCATTTCGTTCGCGATTCAAATGTCAAAGTAGCAAAAACTTAACAGAAAAGTGTTTTAGAATCGTGTTTTTAAGAAGTTTTAGACGTTTATAAGCAAGGATTTAAGTGTTTACGTTGTAGTATCAGAAACGTAAGACGCAGTTGACTGGTGATAGTGAGTGTCACGTGTGTTTACGAATGAATGTGACGGTGCGGCGTAGGCGCAACGGCGGGTCGCACTCTCCGTGAGATATTCGTGCTCGCGCAGGTCGCCGCGGCCATGTTGCATACCTGAGGCGAGCGAGCGCGCGAGTCTGCGCGAACGGGATACAGCGTACGCTCTAGGCGGACTACTTTTGTGGAAGAGGAACCGATGCGATGTTCTTATCAGCATCATGACTATGATGGGGCGGTGGCACGTGGTGCTGGTCGCGCTGGCGCTGCTCACCGGCGCGGGCGCTGGCGCCGCCGCCGAACAGATGCAGTCCCGGGCCGTCGACACCGGTGTGGATCTTCGGGTGCCAGAGGCTCAACCTGTCGGTACTGTAGTTGGAAGGATTCCTATTAAACCTGGTTTTACGTACCGTTTTAATGAACCACCCAAGGAGTTTACTCTCGATCCGGTATCAGGAGAAATTAAGACCAATGTCGTTCTAGATCGCGAAAGTGTTGATCGATACGCGTTTGTTGTGTTGTCAAGTCAACCAACCTATCCAATTGAAGTACGCTTACGAGTAACAGACGTGAATGATAATTTTCCGGAATTTCCAGAGCCTAGCATAGCTGTCGCTTTTTCAGAAAGTGCAGCAGCTGGAACAAAGTTACTCTTAGATGCAGCAACTGACTTAGATTTAGGAGAAAATGGTATAACAAATGATTACCGCATAGTTGACGGCGATAACGAAGGAAAGTTTCGTTTGAATGTAACAGTGAACCCGAGTGGTCAAACATCGTACTTACATTTAGAAACAACTGGAAAATTAGACAGAGAAACCAATGATTTTTATATATTAAACATATCAGCACGTGATGGTGGTAACCCACCAAAATACGGGTATCTTCAAGTGAATGTTAGTATTTTAGATGTAAATGATAACCCTCCTATTTTTGATCAAAGTGATTTCTCAGTTTCGTTAAATGAGAGTGTTCCTCCTGGCACTACGGTTCTTAAAGTAACCGCTACAGACAGTGATTTAGGTGATAATAGTAAGATAACTTATGAAGTTACTGATACTGAAAAACAGTTTGCAGTAGATCCAGAATCTGGAGTTATAACAACGACAAAAAAGTTGAATTGTCCCAAATATTGCAGTAATGCAACTTGCAACATGACATGCGTATTAACTATAATAGCTAAAGATCATGGAGTGCCTCGTCAGGATGCTAGAACCTATGTGACTGTTAATCTTATAGATGCTAATGATCACGATCCTGTTATAACTTTTACTTATGTGCCTCCTACAGCAAATTTTGCAACCGTGGACGAAAATGCTAAAAATGGATCACTAGTAGCAGCAATCACAGTTACAGATTTAGATGCAGGACTTAATGGCAAAACAAGTGTCAGAATTTTAGCTGGAAATGAATTAAATCATTTTCGGCTAGAAAACTCCAGTAGTGTATACATTGTTCATGTTAATGGCATCCTGGATAGAGAAGAAATAAGCAAATACAATTTGACTGTTGTTGCCACAGACAAAGGCATTCCCCCGCGAACAGCTACCTCGTTCTTAGTTATTCACGTTAATGATGTAAACGATCATGAGCCTGTGTTCGAAAAATCGGAATACTCGGCAATTTTAAGTGAGCTCGCTCCTCCAGGTACTTACGTGGCTGGTATTACAGCTAGTGACGAAGATACTGGCGTAAATGCTGAGATTTTCTATGATTTTTATGACGGAAATCATCAACAATGGTTTACTATTGACCATTTGACAGGACTGGTGACTACAAAATCTGTTTTAGATCGTGAAATACAAGGTACAGTTGAATTAAATGTATCAGCAAGAGATGGTGGACCTAATCCAAAATGGGCATATACAAGACTCAAATTAACAATTCTTGATGAAAACGATGAAGCGCCTACATTTCCACAGGGTGAAATAAATGCTACACTTCATGAAAATATTAAGCCTATTAAAGAAATACTCATATTAACGGCATCCGATTATGACCAGGGAACTAATGGCTCTGTTTCTTACTATTTATCATCTAGTGTTGAAAGAAAATATCCAAATACTTTTACCTTAGACCCAATAACTGGCCAGTTAAGTACAATAACTGCGTTAGATAGAGAAAGAGTTCCGTTGTATGAAATTCAAGTTCTTGCTAAAGATCAAGGGTTTCCACCACAATCTTCGACTGCCACTATATTCCTAAAAGTGCTTGATGTTAATGACAACGATCCCATATTTTATCCTCAAAGATACATTCACAATATTACAGATGACGTCAGCCCTGGTTCTAAAATTATTCAAGTAAAAGCAATTGATTTAGATGAAGGAGACAATGCAAAAATAATTTACAAATTGGAAAGCGGTGGAGATGGCTATTTTGATGTCGAGCCCAACACTGGAAATATAATTTTACAAAAAGATTTTCGGAAGTCTCCTAAAGCTTTATACTCATTAAGAATATCTTGTAAAGACAAAGGTAATAGGCGTGCAGTGACGGATGCTGTAGTTGAAATAATGAAAACATCACAACGAAAAACTATAGAGTTCGAGGATTACAATGGATATAGCTTCCGAATTCTCGAGGATGAGGGAACATCACAGGCTCAAGTTGGTCGATTTGTCGGAAAAATAAGCACAAGAACAGTTAGTGACAGTACAGCTTATTACATATTGGAAGGTGACTATAAACGGGTTTTCAAAATTGATGAAAAATCTGGCGTGATTACCACAGACTCGAATATAGACCGAGAAGAAAAAATGACATACCACTTGAAAGTTATGGCGAAAAGTGGGTTAGCCTATGGATTCAGTACAGTTAATATATCTGTTTTAGACGTAAATGACAATTATCCTATTTTTATTGAAGATAAGGATGAAATTCATATTCCCGAAAATATGGCCGTTGGGCAAGAAGTATATTTTGCTAGAGCAACCGATCGTGATTCTGGTTCAAATAGAACGGTGTCATATACTCTGAGTTACAATTCAGAAAACACTTTTAGAATATCTGAAACCACTGGAGTTATATACTTGAACAAAGCTATTATTAGTGAGCCAGGTACAGTAGTGGTTATTGAAGTAACTGCTACAGATCATGGAAGGCCTGCTTTAGCGACAAAACATACAATATCAGCAATAATAAAAGACGTAAATGACCATACACCTGTTTTTGATCATACGTCCTATGAAACATCTTTATTGGAATCTACTTTAGTAAACACAAGATTTTTTCCTATTTCTGCGTCAGACGCAGACTTGGGGCTAAATGGACGAATATCATATTTTATTGCTGAAGGAAACACTGACAACAAATTTGGAATATTTCCAGATGGATACATATACGTTAAGAGTTTACTAGACAGAGAGGAAAGAGATTATTATTCATTAACGATTGTTGCATCAGATCATGGTGATCCACCCAGGTCTTCGCAAGTACCAGTAGTTATTCATGTTTTAGACGAAAATGATAACAGTCCTCAATTTACTAACACTACGTTTGTATTCAAGATAAAAGAAAACGAACCACCTGATACTTTTGTGGGAAAACTTACTGCAATAGACAAAGATATAGGACGCAATGCAGAGTTAACATTTAGCTTACCGATAGCGCAAAATGATTTTAGAATAGATCCAAGAAACGGGTTTATAAAAACTTTGAAATCTTTCGATACAGAAAGTTTAACACAAAATAGTGGTCAGAATTATATTACATTAACTGTGACTGTGAGTGATAATGGCAAAATTAAGCTTACTGACTCTGTCAGAGTGACAATTTATATAACAGATGTCAATGATAATGCCCCTGTTTTTAATCGAACACCATACAACGTTGAAGTCTCTGAAGGGGCAGCCGTTGGTGCATCAATAATGAGAGTATATTCATCGGATGCCGATGAAGGTCTCAATGGGGATATTTATTATAAGCTCATGGGAGGAGATGATTCTGGAAAATTTATGTTGGATGAAGCTACTGGGCAGTTGTTTATAAACAAACCTTTGGACCGAGAAACCAGAGATCGCTATCAATTAACAGTACTTGCTCATGACTCTGGTCATCCTATAAGTCTTTCAGCCACTACGACAATAACTATAGATGTATTAGATGAAAATGATAATGCTCCAATATTTACTCAAACCCAGTTGAAAGTTTCCGTTCTAGAAACAGAACCTGTTAATAAAAAAATAATACAGTTTTTTGCAAATGATGCAGATTTGGGAATAAATAATGAAGTACAGTTTTCCATCACATCGGGAAACAGAAAAGAAGCGTTTTTCATTGATAGCTACTCTGGTGAACTCTTTCTGCACAAGCACCTTGACTATGAAGATCTTACTTCTTACGTATTGAACATCACAGCTATAGACAATGGTAGTCCAAGTTTATCTTCCAGTGTTTCATTTACCGTTAATGTTATTGACGCTAATGACAACGCCCCAGTATTTACAAATACGGCTATAGTTCGTCAAATAAGAGAAGGTATACCGATGCACACTCCGATAGTAACTGTTACAGCAGAAGACCCAGATTCTGGATTAAATGGCAAGGTTTATTATTCAATCAAACATCAAGATCCCAATGATAATAGACGACATTTTGCTATTAATAACATTACTGGAGTAATACATACATTATTACCGATTGATAGAGAAAGTATAGATACTTTCCGCATTACTGTTGTGGCTTATGATAGAGCAGAACCACCCTCGATGAGGCTTTCGGCAGAGAAACTAGTAACGGTTATTGTTGAAGACATTAATGATAACGCTCCCATATTTGTGTCAATGAATGCTGCTGTGATCAACTCAGAAAGACTAGGCAGAAGTGCAGGTCGAGGAATTTTTATAATGAATGTCCTTGCACGTGACCTGGATTCCGGAACGAATGGTCTTGTTACATACAAACTGATCCACGGCGGAAACGATATGTTTGATTTGCATAGAAGCAATGGTGCTTTGGTATTGCGTTATCCACCGGCTACTTCGGATGCAAGATGGAATCTCGTTATAAAAGCTACAGATGAAGCCGTGTTGAGTGAGCAAAAAAGCACCGAGACGTATTTAACGGTTATCATGGGAGGAACGGAGTTAGAAGGTTTGACATGGACAAATGTAGGGTCAGTTTCAGTGGCGGAAAACGAACCGGCAGGGACAGCAGTATTAAATTTGACAAACAATTACAAGTCGGGTTTAGAATATTATATAGTGAATGTGACTGGTGGTAATAAGCAAGTGGACAGATTGTTTGACATAGATTCATCGTTAGGGATTTTATCAACGGCCGTTTCCCTAGACCGGGAAGCTGGAATCGACAGATATGAAGTGGAAGTTTGTGCCGTTTCATCGGGTACACAATTGCAGTCTACAACAACGAAGGTAAATAAATTTTATCTTAATGTTTTTGAAAATACTCTGTGCGGAGCAATGAATGAATCGGACTCGACGTCAAAGATTTGATTAACCTACATTGACATGATTAAAGGTAGGCATTTCTTTAAGCCTTTACTGCAGACAATCCAATTAACTTCGCACAGTCGTCGGTAGAAGACAAAACATCGGCACCGTACTGCTGTTACAATAAAAATAAATTTAAAACGAATGCTCGTTAGCGTATGTCGGCTGGCGGACTCTAATCGGAGACTCTAAATTAACGATAAGCTGCGTCTCGCAACGATATCTCAACATTCGTTCTGAAACCTCTCAAAGATTACATGAAACATGGATTTTGTTCGTAATTCGTTTTATATATTTATGGCCTTGAAATTATAATTAATTACACTGATGTGAATGTAATTTTTTTGGGAGCGTTTTATTTTGAATACGTTTGGTATTTATATAGATTTTATATTTATGTTAAGTAGGTACTTATTGATCTTTATAACTATTTCCTCAAATACGACTCCCTTTGTCATATTTATCTTTATAAATAAATAAAATTGGAGTGTCTGTAATATTTTTGTTTGTTGTAAATAATATTTGTAATATTAAATTAAACGCTTTTTAATTAATGCATATGGATGTATACACGGTACATATACCAAAAAAACATTTTTTACAATTTTTGTACAATCTGTCTATCTGTCTGTTTGTTTTGGCTAATCTCAGGAACGGCTGGATCGATTTTGCCGGGACTTTCACTGGCAGATAGCTGAAGTAATAAGAAGTAACTTAGGCAACCTTTATTATGGAAATTTCCCCTTAGCATTGAAAATTCCTCGCGAACGAAGTTGCGTGCACAGCTCGTCAAAAATAAAAAGAATTCTGCATGACTGAATTTATTATTCTACATTAACGACAGCTTAAGTCGTAATTTGGTAGCTTTAGCGTAAAAATACCTATAGTGAAGTAAGTATCTATTAAGTTATAAAACTTGAAAACTACGGGTACCTACATGTAAATGCTATAAAAGTTTCTTTTACTGACACAAAATCACACATGACTATTTTGCAGTTATTGAACCCGGATTTTATACCTACGTAAAAAAGTTGACATAAATAAATTTACGAGTAATACTCAGCTTAGTTGCGGTAACAAGCGGTTTAAATGTGCAAGATTATATTTTATCTTTGTTTCTTGACAAAGGTGTCTCCGCTGTAAACGTTAAATAAATGCTTCCTAAACTTCAAAGTATTGCCAATTACAAACAGTGAAACAGCAAAGCAATAAAATTGTTGAAATATTAAAAAAAATTCAAGTCTGTCATAAGGCCTCAATCCTGATTATTTAAATGAGTCCTGAATATTCTAATCGAATACAGGCTATTGACCGAAAATACGAAAGAAATATGCAATAAATTTACTGCAACAGTATGTTTTCGCTCTTTAATTTTATATAAATGCGTATGTTATAAAATTATCTGGTTATTTGCAATACGTTCTCGCGTTTAGTGTCGCATACAAAAAATACAATATTCGTTTTGATAACTATTAAGTAGGTGTTTGATTTTATTTTTCATTTATACACGCATATGTTATTCCGAATATCCTTAAGTACAATACAATTTGTTTTGGTGCGTTTTGATCTTAAATTAATATAATAATAATAATCAAAATATAACGTGTATTTTGATTATAAGAGTTCTCTTTCGTCTTAGTTTTTATCCCTCTATTTAATAATAACTTACATGAAAATTTAAAATATTTAATCACAATTATGCAATATTGGTAAAATTTATACCGACTTTTTCACAAATCCCACGATTTGTGATGAATGTATTTTTTCCCTCATATCAATTCTATCACGTAGGTACTCTATACTGCCATACGCCTGGAGTGTACCTACCTTACAACGTTACTCTCTTGCTTTTGTTTATTTTCCCTTTTATTAAGTTTATTTTGGGAAATAGAGCTGGCGTGTCTTGTTACTGAAGGTAGATAAGGTAGCTAACTTTGGTCTTGAGTCGTCCCAAAGTCTTCAACAAGCTTTAAATACTGTTATGAGCCGATAACGATCTGCATCGCCGCTTAGAGACTCAGTATTGTTATCTTTCACTAAAACAAGTAATCCATGTAATACGCTTTAAAAAATACTTGCAGAATTTAAGCTCATCTCAGAGTAGTACATTGATGTTAAAAATTTAAAATCGCTATCACTGTGTTTTACACTTAAGTTATTTTTTCTTTTAATTGCAGAGAACAAGTCTCTATGGCGTTATTACTATATTATGTGTTTTGGATTAGTCATTAAGTTTTAAGCACGGGTCTCTTCTCATAACCGACGATTCCTATTCCACCCCACTGCTGCTCAAGTTCGTATTGGAGGAGGAATGTATTTCAATGCATATTATTATATTATTTTTGTAAAGTTCGATATTACGAACGAGCGCTTTTGGATTATATTTGAAAGAGCTTAGAAATTGTCTTACGTGGTTTTTATATACAATACAATCTTAGTCTTACAATGGACATTTAGCCGAAAGCAACTTGCATTTAAAGTTGTTAGTTTCGGGCAAAAATTGGCGCGGTCGCTGGCACGGAGGAATGCTATTGAAATCATTGAGGGATATGATTGTGTGAAAGAAGACCAATTTAAGGTGGACCGGGGAGGGGGGTGAGCTATCAACCGACATCGAAAGCGCATTAGGGCGCCGGGCTGCATTCTCTCGACTGATTTATGCAACGTGCACCCGCTCGGCCACCGACACCCGCCTTAATGAACGTACAAGTTACGTTATACTGTGAAATAGCTTTCATTATTTCACGCCAATACTAATAGACTTATGTCTGCGAATGCGTTCACCCACTAGCTACCAACGAGTGAGCTATTTCTTTAATCATTTGCAGGAATTGCAGGGAACTAATTACGTCTCTTTACTCTTGTGACATTTGAGCGTGAGCCGTTGGCTTAAAAAGTGGCATTCAGCTTTGCAAGAAAGATTAATCTGTAGTGCCAACTAGTCAATAAAGTAAAGAGCCAAAACTATAAATACCAATTATGGAAAAATACTCCACTTTAATGTTATAAACATTTATGGTAAGAACATAATAGTTGCCCCTTTAAGACGAGCATACAGAAAACACGGTTGTAATCTTTAGTTTATGGTGTTAAAAGTGTTGCAATGTGTATATTTTCTGACACATACTTTACTTAAACAATGTCGTAGTTTATTTTTATAAATGATCATGTACAACTTTATTAGCTCCAAAAAACAGTGTTTAAAATATAAATTAACAGTCTCAGAAGAAATATATACAAACATTTTATAATTAAAAACATTGATCGTTACATAATTTATGGAAAAATTCTAACCAATTTTGATAAGTCAAGTATGACTTATCAAAATTGGTTTTCATTACTTGAAATAAAATGGAAAATATCGTCAACATTATGGATTATTGTCTGTTCATCGTTCATCTTGTATCCGTGTGATCGTACAATGTTATACTTCTTTAGTGTAAATAAAAAGATAATTTCTATGCACAACATCATTCCTAAATAAATACCTCCATAAAAAGACTTACATCACACTTACTAACAGGTATGAAATGTGTTCTGTTTCATTTTTATCTCCTGCCGCAAGCCGCGTTAAGGAACTGTTTCTAAACTCGGGGTTAATGCTCAATTTCCGGGATGAGAAATACTAAATGGTAGCAGCCAAAGTTCATCCAAGTGTACACAGATATTCACATGATATCCGATATTCATATTCATCGATGCAATGATCTCGGTCCATACACGTTTGTCTGTATATAACGGATTTTTGCTTATACGCGTATAAGTCGTGGCGGCAGGTTGCGTTCCGCTGCACCGGTTGTCATGTTCGGAATTCATACGACAACGATTTCATTGCGCTGTATCTAGATGCTCTAAAGCTACACCTGTTTTCGTTCTCTATTTTGCTGTTCGAGTGTTTATATTAATTAAACCGAGGCGTCTGTTTATTTCAGAGGCGTATCTATACATAATATACTTCATTGCTTCATTTTTTAACACAGCTTGCTTTTTGTTTTGTCACGGTCCGGCATGCAATATGAATTGTCATAAATTTTATTAGTATTAAGTAGTTGATACGGGCTTGATTCGCTCACAGTGGCGTAAGGATATTCTTCTTTATTTTACTTTTTAAAAATACGAGTATTTTAACATTTACATTGAAATAAATATCGAAATCAAAAGGACAAGGCACAAGAAAGAAGAGAATTACAATTTTTGCTGTTTTATATAACTTTATAAGAGTTTCACCATATTGACACAGCATGTATAATATAAGGGCAAACCAATAATCAATGAGGCTCTTATTTCATACCTTACGTTCTTGTAAGTGTTTTTATTTGATTTTAAAAGAGAATAAAACGTGACCGATAAAGGACGTTAGGCGAAATTGGCAATTCACTCTCGGGCGCTTTTAAGTTATTAGCGTTTCACTTTTTATCAATGAATTTATGGTGGTCAAGACGGACGTACGTTCGAAGAAAACTTTAAATGTTAAATTAACGTTTATTTTAACCGGCTGCGTTGCCTAAATGCGTTTTGAGACTCGGATTGATAACGAGTTTGGGTGGCGCGTCCTCTAAAAGCATTACTGATGAAAAAAATCACTTACGCTTCTTATTTTTTTTAGTAGGTTGGAATGGAATGGAATGGAAAATAGAAATAACGGAAGAATGTCACAGTAGGTACATTGAAATTGTGATTTGTTTTGATTGGTTAAATTGGTTGTTTAAACAATCGTGTCAGATTATTAAAAACAATCACTCTCACTGTCACCGTCTCCCACCTCCCACCTCCCTCTCCAGGGTTGACTGGTAGAGAATGCCATCTGGCATGAAGTCTGGTAATTGTACTCCTTAGTTTTAATATAATAACTATAAAGGATAAACAAAAAATAGTTATAATTTAATTAAAACTCGGTCTAGTCCAAATCAAACTTGGTTAAAGTCCGCACATTAATAGGGTACAGTAGAAAATATAAAATAATATTTCAAAAATTAGTATTTTAAATTAGGAGTGACTTAATTAAGTGGAATAATGTTAGTAGATAGGGAAATTGCCTATCTATATACATTGTCTTTACTCACAGCTGGTACGGATGATTTAACGACATCTGTTTCACTCAGTTTTATAAGTCTTACTAGTTGTCCCAGCGTACTTCGTACCGCTTTATAATTAAAAAATGTTTTCGTGATATATCGACAGCAACGCCACCTACCGGGTCCAATTGTGAATCTAAACCATTCTCGGATACACCTGAAGACACACAAAAAATTTCAACCAAATCGGTCAAGCCGTTTAGGAGGAGTTCAGTGACATACACACTCACACTCGAATTATATATATTAAGATGTTACGAGATTGCTCCATGGATAACTAGTCAAATCTCATGACAGGGCATTGCCTGAAAACCTGGCTCGCATTACAATGATTTGAAATAAATTGGTAATTAAATAATTATTTAATTAATTGTAAATAATCAATGAATTAATTAATAACTCATACTCAAGCTCCCGCATTAAAATTCCCTGTGTCACAGGCGGCATGGACGACACAAATAAAATAGCACGTCTGCCTTAGCTGGGAATCGAACCTGGGACCCCTCGTTTTGCAGGCAGGGTCACTAACATCTAGGCTAAGGGGTCAGATTACCAAATGTTTTTATTATCATATTTATTGTAAATTTATAGTAAATATAGTATTCATTTAAGTAATTATTAAACCAGCTATTACCGCACCTTAGTCAACAACCATATTTGAGTGGCGTGCTGTCAAATCGTGACTTGAAATAGGAACTTTACCTACTAACTAAATGGCAGATACTAATCCTACGCAAATTAGCGTAAACTGTGCAAAATTCCCTTGTGTTAATGTTAGAGACTACTTAAAGATTTGCTTTCAAAGCTTAGAATAATTACTCTATAGAAAAACAGTCTCTCAAGCGCTCTGTCTAAAGCACTAAACCGAAACTTTCCCGAATTTCGGCTGCGGATAGTCCATAATATGTTTTTAGCAATAATGCTTATATAGCTTTTCAGATATTTTGTGACACAATTTAACTGGACAAATCGTCATAATTCTTTTTTTGTCGCGAGACACGTTTGGCGTGCGACACGTTGGAGCCATTTCTGACTCCAATTAGGGTGCTTCAAAATGGCCGCGCGGACTTGGTTTCTATAGTAATTATTCTAAGTTTCAAAGTGACGTTTCACATGTTAATCTTTATAATTTTGTGAATCATGTGAAAAACTGCCATCAGGTCTAAAGGGTCAAGCTATAAACAAACACCCAATTAGTTAAGCGGCAATAACGGAAGAGCCATGTAGGCTTCTTTGGGCTAGATTTTTAACGTTCATTTCACGCCAATCCTGAGTCTCAGTCAAAGACCCTAATGACTAAACAAACGTTTTTATTTCTTTCCTCTTACTTCTTTCTTCCGACAACGCATTGCTGATGCCTTTGTATAACTGATGTCCGTGGGCAAAGGTGCCCACTGACGTCAGATGGCTTGTCTTATTTTTCAGCAAACATAAAAAAGGGCGTTGGTTAACAGACTGATGTTTGTTATCGGGTTTGGTTTTTTCATTTTGTCTAATTTCTATTATATTCATGCCACACTGCTAGTACAGAATCCTAATACTAGAGAGTGTTTATTTATTTATCATCGCAATGACTGCATTGAGCATCAGGTGGTACCTGATCTTTCCAACCAGGAAGCTAAACAAATAATGATTTTATTTGTAGCGTAAATATGTCATAGTTTACAAACGTTTCACGCAGGTATAGCAAAGCGAAACAAGTCTCTAATTACATAGACAACAAGACGGGATCTTAGTAGAAACTAAACCGTTTACGTCTAAGAGAGAGTCGATTGAGTGAGATCGCGATCGACCTGTTGATCTATAGCGCTCTAATTTACGCGTGCGTCTCTACCGGCTCCGCGGAAGTTTATTTGTACAGCGCAATTACACTTAACGACATGGATTCGTTACGGACAAGCTGTGTGAGGAACAATTCCGTATACTATAAAGCTATCACGACCACAACCGTTTAAATATTTTCACGAGTAATTTAGTACATTTTTCAAATGTCTAACAATTTGTGGCATTTTATATGTTTGGTTAACTAATTTGTTGTATTTATTGCTCATGAATTTCTAATAAGGCAAAAAAGTCATGTTTTTTATCTATAAAATCACCTGTCCAAAGTTTAATTAATGTACACAAAATGTCTATGCTTCAACAAAAATAACATTATCTAGAGGTGATTCAATTTGTTTTAAAATAGAACGCGTCTATGTGATTAAGAGAAGCTAAATATTGAATGCTCTGCTCATTTGAATATGCAATTACCACACTCCCCTGTACATCAGTGAATGCCAGCAAACTTCCTTCTGTCTTCGAAATTCCATTATTGCTCAATTGTCCAATACGGAGGGCAATCACAATATTATAATAGATCGGACCTCGACAGTCTGCCATGCTCGCTTTCTTATCACTGTGACTGTACCGACCACTCGTGTGTGATCTTCCCTGCCTCCAAACATTCCTTGCGAAGACCCGAGTGGGGAGCGTATCACAGACTGTCACGGATCTTGTTTAATTGGACACTTACGAGTATATGTGTGTGCATTCATGTGAAGTCCAACCGGTTTCTGTAGGTCTGTTGCTTTCTACGTCATACACTCGTGTTTATGTATGGTTATACAAGAACAGTGTGCATGCTGCTCATAAGTTTGAGCTTGTATGAAGTTTATTATGATTTGTGCATCATTGGGGTGGATACGTGATGGGAGTTTAGCCGGAGTAAATTGACTTTATTTATTATTTTGTTACATTTCTAGATGTATAGTTCCAACCTATAAGTCTGTAGTGTGCTAAAAAAATGTATTCAAATCATTTTGGTATTTACAACAATACATGTAATAATATCATACTTAAACGTGCGTGTGAGTGAGAAGTTGGTCACATAAAGTATAAGCAGGCCATGATCAAAAATTTGATGTCCTAACACGGTTGATACTTTCGAAACTCTACTCGTAACGCAAACTATACCACACAGTTCTTGTTTATTATATTGCACTGATTCAAGTATAATAAAATCCTTCGTAAATCTTAAATCCTTTTAATTTAGTCCAAGGCAGTATTAACGCGATATTAATAAATCTGTGATATGATTTTAATTTACGAAGCTTATCTGAAGGAAGTTAAAAGAGCCGACTAAGTGTCAAATGCACATGCATTAAACTATAAAATCTGCATTACTGCCACCTGTAACTTACGCAAACCTTACGCCTCTGCGACGTTTCGCCGCAAAATTGATTTCCTGATGCTATCTAACCTCCCGAGGGAACGTTGGATAAATAAATACTTTACGATAATCTTCAAAGATCTGGACAGGCCAGAATTACAGCACGCCGGAGATATTATTGCATTTTAATTTCGTGCTCGGCACACCTCCATCGCGTTACGATTCCTCATGATTTACCGTGTTATTGTATATAGGAGCGATTCATCCTTCGTATCACATGAGTCAAATAAATTTTGAAAACCGAAATGAGCGTGCTCGAATCTGATCTTGATCCTGCGAGTTCAATTTTACCTACTAAATTACAATTAAGGCTTACGGTTTTGATATATCACGTTACACTTAATACGAATTCTTTACTTATTTGCAGTACGTGTTTTATTCTATACTAGCGACCCGCCCTCGCTTCGCTTCGGGAAACTTATTAGTTTCATGGTTCTTTAAGAGATGGCGCTAGGCGTTCTTATTCTTTAAGTTAGGAAGGTTCACCCCTAGATAGCGCTGTGCTTAAAATCCGAAGAAATCCCATACAAACTTTCAACCTTTATTTCAACCTCTTCATCCCTTTTTGTCGCAATAAAAGGTAGCCTATGTCCTTTCTCAGGGTCTAAAGATTGTCTGTGTCAAATTTCATCAAAATCGGTTGAGAGGTTTAAGCGGGAAAGCGACACAGACAGACAGACAGACAGACAGACAGACAGACAGACAGAGTTACTTTCGCATTTATAATATTAGTAGGGATTGAATGTGTACTATATACTTGAGCTAAATTGATTATCAGAACGGTTCCTGCAATCGTTTGAGAAGAATAAATCGCAAACCATCATTGATTGTAATGTAATGCAATTAATATGACGATAAACGTTTGAGAGTCTAATTAATAATATCATGATTATTTTATCACACTCATAAACGAGAATGATAAATGCATTAGAATGTAAATTGTGTTTTATTTATAAACTCATGGGATAAAAACGTAAGTAGTATGTTTGAGAGTCGCTAGTCGCGGTGATTCTCGCGTCTCGACTCAACCTCCCGTTTGAGAACACCGATAAAAGTTGTAAAATGCAAATGGCGCTAGTGAAATGTTAAGAATCCTACGCCCACATTAAGCAATCGTCCCGTTACCTTATTCGGACTACATAGAATAACAGGTATCACATAGCGCTAAGGTGTTTAACTCTGTGCCATTCGGCTGCTTGAGATATTCATTTTTCATACATCATAATTGATGCATAAAAGGTATCTGTGTCATAAAGGTATGTGTGCGAAGATTTTAATGACGCTGTCAACTATTACGTTGAAAAGTTAGGTTTATTGAAATAAATGTAACAGTAACTAAAAGTAAATTTAGTATGTATCCAGAAATATTTAAATCGGATATGAACGAAATATTGCTAATAAATATTTTTTATTAAAAGTAAAAAAAATATTGATCAGTGATAACCGTATGATATCAATTAAGTTAGCAGGATGGTAGGTATTGTTGGAAGAGAACAAACTGAGCTACCAAATTAAAATATACATAGAATTCGGCAACTTATGACAGTAAAACTTGGATTGAGAGTCAGACTTTCTTGCTTTCTTCTCTTCAGTTTAGGTCAATAACGCATTGGTTACCTTTGGTGTTGCTGACGGCCATAGGCGACGGTGACTACCACCAGATGGCTCACAAGCTCGTTTGTCGGCTACTTACAAAAAAACTTCACTAAAACCAGAACATAAAACATACAAGAATATCTGTTCATTCTTTACCTTTGATTTAAGGCTATTGGAGCGGTTTTATCTAAGTGGGTATAATTTCACGGGTATCAATTTAGTCCATAAATTTTCGTCGAACATTGTAATCAAAGGGTTTCTATACATATTCATGAGCAATTACAATGTCCACGTTCATCTCTCCGCTAACACCTAAATTCTATTTTTATTAACCAAAAACCAGATTTTATATCAATTATTTGAAAGAAAATAAACATTATTTTGTATCCCGAATACATTTTTTTTACTTGAAAGAATTTGTAGTTGTGCAAACGGTAGTCGAATAAAATTAATCGTGTGTTGTTTGAAATAAACATGTTTTACGTCTTCCTCGATATAGAAGTTCAAACGCTCAGTAGATTCCGTCCAGGTTAGCCGTTTAAACTAAACAATATCGATAGTGGAACGTAGTATGTTTCAAGCCATACTTATAACAACCCGTAACACACTACGCTAATAGGTCGAAGCGGTGGTGACATTCCATTATATGATAACACGTCACATATTGACAAGTCGACCTGAATCACGCTATTGAAGTTTTCTACATCGCTTGCATAATTATATACAAGTTCTGAATTTGAAAAATTGGACCGCGGTCCCATTTCCCAGGCGTGAAATTTTCCTTTGCTCACAGCCATACCTATTAATACAAACTAAGAAATTTAAATTAAGTATTTGCACTATTTGCAGCTGTGACAAGCTCATACCGGGTTATGTTCACAAAACTACTCTACCAAAGTGCCCATTATAAATCGATATGAGGAATTTAATGATGATTATTAATGTACATACATTGAAGTCTTAAAAACCCCTACACACAACATATTTAAGCAACAATGTGAAATGCAGATTCTGCTGTGAGGCATAGAAACATTCATCGATGTTCTCTGCGACTACATAGCAATAACTCACGAATCCGTATATTAGGCGAGAGTCTAATTATGCCTGAATAAACCAGGCAGCGGGCAGGTCTGGAAACCAAGAACGTCCTACGGTTCATCTTAACTCTACAGTAAAGAGTTACGTCTTGATGATGTGATTTAATGTCAATGGGTTTCGCTACAATATATCAATTTTGGTCACCTTTGGTGGCCTTTGGGAACTTTACCTAAACTATACAGAAGCTACAGAGTTTTATATAAAAAAAAATGCGAAATTGACTGTATACATGGGTATTATGTTATCAAATGGGAACAATGTGAATAACAGGAAGGAGAGATTTTAAAACGTTATATAAACCCTGCTGTCACATTTCGGTGCCAAAACCTCTGGTATATTGTGGTGGTTTGAACCCTTTTTTTCCCCGCGTTGAGACTTCATTGTGTAAATTTACCTGACGCAGGTAGCGACGTCTTTGACTATAGAGCGCAATATTAAATAGCAAATGTGAACAAGTTTTTTCTAAAGAATCCGTGTTTTATTGTACTGTTAAATAAATCTTCTACTTCTAAGAATAACAAGGTACGAAGTAGTTAGTGCCGTCCGTTGGAATCAATTCCGGATTTGAATTAGAGAACGGTTCTTTACCGTATGCAGCACTGGAATGGTTTTCGAAATAGAAAAACTGGTGTTTACAATGGCTGTCGAAATCAACCAAGTATGCTTATAAAGAAGCGTAATTATAAAGAAGCGCGTTCCACTCTTGACCAGGCCAATTTTTTTATCGGATCGGGAGTGTTAGTTTATCACTAACATTTCTCTGTGTCCATATCAAATAGAAATCATCGAGATGAATAAATAAATTTTATAAATGGAATGGAATACTAAATGTTAAACGAATCTTTCTGTTACATTGCCTAAGCTGGAGCTGTATGTTTGTATGTATTTTCTCAATTAACTTGTAGAGTATCTAAATTAAAATAAAAACGATTAAAAAAAACCGAAGGAAAGCGAAGGCGGTTACAAGCTACAAAGTGAAGTGTAACTTGATACATACTACCATTTCAACACGAAGCATTGGATTCAATTTTATTACAAGTGCTCATCTCTACTATGAAAAAATATTCCAGCAGGATGCGTAAGTACGAAAATTAAGAGACATTAACGAATCAAATCTTGCTTATTTGTCAAGAGCGAGTAGGGAAGACAGAACGAAGCGTCTGAGTTGACTAAGCCATCGTATTCGCAGTCCATCCTTATGCAGCCCGCGGCTATAAAGGTGCGCCATAAAACGGGTCTCATTTTATGACCATTTGACGGAGTTATACGTTTAAAGCCATTTCTTAGCCGGCTCGACCATTGTGGCGGCGTGACCAGTCTGCCGCCAGTGCTATTCGTATTATCTTAAAAATATTGCGCAAGGATTACTATTTTTTGCTAGAGACCTATAACCATTATTGGTTTTGTTCATTACGTGTACGGCGGCGTAGCTCGTTCCAAAGGATCTAAAGCCGTCATTGAATAATCAGTGCAGGATAATTCGTTTACGAATCGTGCTTATAGAAAGTAGGAGCGGGGCTATCGCTGGGTTAATCTGCAATCTCGACAATGCTGTATCAATATTCATGCTTACGGTCGCGACCTCCACTATTTGCATAACTGCGCATTGCATTCTCTCGGCTGCAACTGTTCTATTGTTTTATGATCTAAATGACCACGCGATATGGGGGTAGTCACGATAAGGTTGTAAACACATATATGTAGTTTTCGATCTCCTTGTACGATACGATATAGGCAGACTTGGCTCATTTATATCATCACATAAGCGGTATGTAAGTAGACACAGAACCGAGTAAGATTTATTTTGTCAACAGTCAAAAGAAAAAAATGTTACAGTAAAAAAATAGTTCCATACCTACCCCAGATTTTCACAACACTTCATTAAATAGTAATTTATTAAAATAGTATGAATACTGAATTAACTGAATCGTTTGCTCTCTGTTTTTTCTACACTAATTTAGGTATATCACACTACGCAAATAGGGAGACATCTGAAATTTTCATAGAAAACATATTTCTATGGCTGCTATCATAACAAATAATAACAAAGTTAGATCCCAATGGGAGTCCCGATACAAGTAATCTTAAAGATGGTACGGAATGTGTGCGAGTCCACCTCACACTTGACTGGTCTTTAGTTATTTCTTCAGCCTCCTTTCGGCTAGATGATCGTCGCTAGAACTTATCTATGCCATATCAATCTTATTAGGCTTTGTACCTAACTTTTGACTGCTTAATATTTCAGTTAAAACATGAAAATAATTAATAAGCTATAAATATGAATGACAAGCGGAAGCAAATTAACATTTTTACTAAACGTTTTAATAGCTCCGCGTGTGCATTAAAATAAATTTTAATGATGCCCAAAATATAAATTTCAATGTATAATAAATATTCTACTCATTAACCAATAATTGTATTTAAAAAATTGTTACTGTTAAGGTGTAATATGGGGTGACATATTTCTGAATATTGTACCATTAATTAAGCCTTAATCCTTTTCGTCTCCTTCCGTTTTCCTTAATCGTAGCAAGTGATAATATAATTAATTGCAATGTGCAAGAGTCGCACCCCTGTTTGGGAGTTCAGACCACTTTCCTCTCTGCTGATATTTATAAGAACGTGTAAGGACAATTTCAATCCACACTGGAGAAGAGTGGTGGAGTATAGTGGCGGTCAGTAGTGGGCCACTAAAGTGTTTAAGCCATAAGGACATAGGTACATATATGTGTATGTACTTCATAATGACATAATTACTTAAACGGCTCTGAAAGTCCATACTTATATCCCCTTATTCTGGGTAGCTAATTTATTGGCGAATAAGTCTATCTTAGGACATTAAGATTGAGATAGGCCGTAGAATAAATCTTTGGTCAATCGCGGATCTTTCTTTGTACCAGACTAGGAATGCCATAATAATTGCGTGAACTACGTTTTCTTAGCTAGGACTAACTGATAATACTTAAGGATCGCTGCCGATTATGTAAGTAGATGTTATTAATTTACTGACTGTCATTATCTGATATAGTAAAATTATAAAAACGTGTCTTCGTTAAAAATGGCACCTTAGTAACAACAGTTACAAAAATATGACGAACCACTTTTTAATGGCCATCACTGCAATGTCTTTGACATAAGAGTTGGTGGGAATTGATTAATAAACTGACACTAATGAAAAGCATTAACTTGTACCAAGTAAAAAAAATTGTATGTGTATTTTTATTTTAAAACATGATATCTTTAAATGTCTTAAACATTTCTAAATACCATTATTGTAAACTATTTCTAGCCACTAAGTATAAACTTATAAAAGTTTTATTAAAGTTTACCTATTGGTAAATGGTAACTATTGACTGTGAACATCAGTAATATCAAAGGCATAACACACGCATATCCGATCAAGAAAGAACAAAAAAAATCAAAATGTGTGCAATTTACACGAGCTATAGGAGAGAAAACTTAAAAAAAAACGAATACTGTCAGTCCAAATATTGATGTTTTGCTTTGCTAACGTAAGCCGCCATTTTGCCGATGCTTCCTATCTCATTTTCTCCCACGTTAAAATGTGTCTGTGTCTTTTTCGTTTCCGTTTCGTTTCATATGCGCGTCATTTCCGTTTCATCTATTTTTGACAATGCTAAAGAAGTTTTCACTTCATAATACTGGTTCCATTTGTTACACGGTATTACTTATATTGAATACATTTTCCTACTTTTGATTGATAAGTACCTAAGTAGCAAAATACAGCCCATATGGTTTTCGGTGGGTACAACTATCCATAGACAACTGACTCTGATTCAGATATTGATATAACTATACAGCATTGTTAGTAATAACATGCGTTAAACTAAGACAACCAGATATTTTTAATAAGTTGGTGAAAATCTTAATTAATGACAATTTTTTTGTGAAATAAAACACAAAATAAATAAATAACGGTAATGCACAATCATAATAAAAACTTTCTTCAATCAAATATATTACCTTAGTAATCAATTGACTAGAAACACTTCGAATGCCGTTGCACGTGTGCAGAAAGTCTACGTAAGATAATGACAGTAAATAAAGTCGCGATTTACGACTAATCAGTAAAGATGTAACGATTTACGGGAATGTTGTATACTTACTTGATAACCTCCGCCCCCTCCACTCGAGGAAGTACTTACAGACGCTCAAGGAAATAATGACAATATAACTTGACCCTTTCAGCGATGGAAGCTTTTATATCAACACTAAAAAACTTATTTGATATTGGTATTCTTAAATTTTAATATGCAAGTCTTCGGTTGATATTTTATAGCCACATTAAGCCATCTAATGGCAAGTGGTCATTGTAATTCGTGGATAAAATGCCGTAAAAAATATCTAAGGGTAACGTACTATCTATCACTAACAGGACTAACTATTAATAACAGTCCCAGTCCTTATACTAACAAACTAACCATTTGAGTCTTGTTCTAGGTCGGTCACAGTTGTCATGTGTGGTTGTGAAAGGGTGGTGCTGCATGCTCGATTGCTACCTTAATAACAAATTGACTATCGGGATATAAACAACCTATGTCCTTTCCAGGAGTTCACACTATTTCTATACCAAATTTTATCTTAATCGGTTCAGCAGAAGGTAGCAGACAGACAGACAGAATAACTGGGTAGCACAGATATCACGTATCCATCAGAATCTAAAAGGATATCTAACAGAAGGGACCTGGCGCCATAGCCGGGCCCGCTGTTCAGCAGGGTTTATTACGACCAAGTAAGGTTAGCTTGGTCTTAATATGGATGAATTAAGATAATTATAATTATATTATAAAATATTTTATTAACTCATCTTTTAAAGACTCATCTTTTAAAGAAGACATTGTGTGAATATAACCTCATTCGGCCAACGGTCTACCAGAAATGACTGGTTGTCTATGAGTAACATGAGAACACCCCTACGATTATAAAGATAACATCTAGTAACTGATACTACAAAATTACCTCCGTTTAAATTAAGTATGTTAGTAAAAATATAAAGCGTTTTAATTCAACGATGACCTAACGTACTTAGTGAAATAAATTCACTTTTTAAACAACCAGACATGGAAAACGCTAGGTGTAAACTGCAGACGTTTAAAAGCTTTAACAGAATTTTAAGCAGATACGAAACTAAAACCAGATTTATTACCTAAACGTTGGTGTATTACGAATTAAATACAGATAAATGCTTCCATTGCCTACTTGAATCTGCCTTCGCTTAGAAATCAAGTAACACTTACTACCTACTAGGAAAATATCGTGAAGGTGTACCCTAAAGTTTTTTTGACGTGACAACGTCTTATAATTCGATAGAGCCGGTGGCACGCATGAAAAAACATGACACATGCGTCGTTACCGTAACGGCGTAGCAATCGGCCTTTGCGTTCGGCAGCGTTCGGCAGCGTCCGACATCCGTCTCTCTCCTACTTGAGTGAGCGATGCGTCTGCGTGGACAGCTGCTATACTATAGTACATTTATATGTTTTGATCGAGTATCAAGTGCAGTGAAAAGTGAATGTGGTGTCAATTGTTTATAGCAACGATAATTACAGCGATAAAGGTAATGATTCTTTCGATATTAATTATATATTCAGTGATATATTGTCGAATAGGTATTCGTGCTTTCATCATTAAAATGAATAGCATCGGTCCGCTAGTGCAGCGATTGTAGGTTATGCTATAATTGACATTGACAAATCTATTAAACAAATGAAATTAAAATTTTCTTTTGAAAAATGCTACCATTCCATCAGTATTTTCTTAAGACGTTGTCACGTTCAACTATCGTCAGTAAACCGACTTTACAGACAACCAATTTTTTGATGTTCCTAAACTATTTGAAGTCTCCTTGGCCAGCGTAGTGGACTAATGCTTGTAGCCCTCACGTTGTGAGAGGAGACCCGATCCCAGACGTAGGATAGTTATGGGTTGCAAGGAAGAAGAATTGGCCTCGCTTCGCTTCGGGATACCTGTACTTACAAGTACCCGCATATTACTAAGTATTAATTTTTGAGGCATTATTAAACGTTTCACGTTTAATTCATTTTATCGTTTTTAGGGTCAAATTTTGTTATTCTATAAATAAGAAAGATATTCATTTATTGCATCGAGATATAAGTACCTACTAACGTACGTACTTATATCTCGATGATTTATTGCAATATTTTCACAACAGCTATCAAAAATTACCAAATTGATCACTGAACTTGCTTATTTTCCAAAAATATCCAAAATACACATCTCACCCCGTTACACGTAATAATAATTATATTTATATTAGCAAAAAAAAATCTCACACCTTACAAACAGTGAGATGTATTCATTTAAATCACGGCATACTGTGTGGAGACGAGCATGTTTAATACACCCTTTAATTGATATGTTGCGTGTTGAGTTATGGTACGTGATCCCGGACCAAGCGTGTACCTCGGGCGGTTCTATTGGGCAATTTATTTATATTGATTCTCATTCTATTTCCTATCTATCTACAACTCTCGACTACTTTATGCGTTTGCTCTATTGGGCCCTATCATACCGTAAATGAATAAAATGGAATTGGCGAGCCATGTCTTCTTAAGCATGACAGTTCGCTATTTTACATTTTTTATAGTACTTATAAATAGCATGTTAAGCACTTTTGTCTTTGAAATATCTCTCTATGTCTATTATTATCTGTTTCTGTCTATGTCTATTTATTAATTGTCATTCCCAATATTCTATCTGCCTTATCTAGTAAAATTAGTAGGTAAGTAAAGTTATAATATACCTGTTACTTAATTCTTATTCTTAATTTTAAATGTATGAGCATCGAAGTGTTATTATTACTATTATTAATAAAGCAATAAGAAATGTAAAAATAAATAAAGTATTTATATTTGCCATTTAGGTGTTTTTTTCTTAAGTTTAAGAATTAAATCAAAAATATAAAAAAAATGCCAACTGACGGTTATATGTTAGATGGCATGGAGTCGCATACATTACAAGTAACTAAGAATGCCAATAGCGTGAGAACTGGCAGTAAGCGCTTCAAAATTATTCAAAATCCGTTCGATTCACGTCCTTGATGCGTGACCAGTTAGCAAATCGGCCACCACTACATGGAATTACTTGCCCTGCAATCAAACCGAGATTCTTTTACAGATGTCGTTGCTATCGAACTTTGGCGAACACGGGAAATCGTTGGAAGGATAAAAAATACTATAACGATTCCATTTTTTAAAATACAAGTAGTAAACGTTACCTAAAATTGAAGCGCATATCAAAATTGGTCTGTATTTAATTTGTTTGTTTTTTAATTATACAGAATTAAAATTATATGCAGTTTTTACCAATCTTCCATATTTTACAGCAAGGAGTTTATTTATCCTTAACGTAACGGGTTAAGAAAATAATATCCGAGCTAAAGTTAGCGTATTTCGCTACATGAATTCAAACCAGTAGAGTCGAGTAAATACTCGCGGGACACGTGTTCAGACTGACAACAAAACATTTTCTGTTAAGCTTTCCAGAGTAAGCACGGCTGACTCAAACAATAAAACTTTAAAAGGGCCACATTTGTGCAAGGGCTTTAATGTAAAAAACCTTTTATTTTTATTCTACTTAATTACTTCAAACAAATGTGTAGGGAATCTTATAAAGGATTTATACAAGTGTATGCGTAAATGATTGAGACAGTCGTGTCGTGCGGTACCGAAGCGAATACGGTATCGATTCAAACCGGCGTCGAACGTTGGCGGAATCGGGAACGCTGTTAAGATTTTGTAAGGGCGATATATAGGTACATAATTAGTAGGACGGAAGCCGGGTAGTTAGTGTGAGGGGCGGGATGTCGTCGTAACGATAAATCATAAGTGTGCAAGAGTCGCTGGGCGGACTGTGGGCGGAGCGAGTGATTTTTAAACGGTTTTTTGAGTTTCACAACGGCCAATGCCCGAGTTCATTCGGGCATCCTTTTTCGGTATCTCGTCAACGTGGCGACACTTTTTCGTTAATTAGGAGAACCATCATTAAGGATAATTTTCCGGACATGCGGATTAAAATGCTAGCAACGTTGATATATGATTGCTGACGTCGGTTTGCTCTAAGTTGTTTCGGGTATATTTTTTGTAGGTGCTGGCCAAATTTTGTGGATAGATTTGTCATGTTTGAGTGAAATGTTGGAACACGATGTTAATTTATTGCCTTCGTATCTATTGTCACCCTACAGTTAGGTACTAATTAATATCCCCGCGTCCACAAGCACCGGCATGCTTCGGGTTTCAGTCTGTATTTGCGCTGCATGCTTGTTTTTGTGTCGTATCCTTTCTATTGTTCTCTGTCGTATCACAACATGGTTTACTTAATTCGTTCTCACTGCCACATAAGCTCTGAATACTGATTGCTGTCCAGGAATAGAATATAAAATTATTATAATTGTCGGCTGCAGTTAATGATTTTGTTTTGCCTAATTTTATGTTACTTTAAATAGTTGAATTGTATCTGCATAATATACGTTTAGAAGCGGTTAGGTTTTGAATTTTAATAAAGTCGGTCAAGAGAGATTTGGATGTGGAGGTAAGGCCTCCTCAATGAAAACATCGTGTGGAAACCTGCACACCTTAGAGTTCTCCATAATGTTCTCAAAAGTGTGTGACATCCGCCAATCAACTTGGCCAGCGTGGTGGACTATGGCCTGTACCCCTCATATTGTAAGAGCAGTCCCAGCAGTGGGACAGTTATGGGTTGTGATGATGATGATGATATGTATTCAAAACGGACAACGTTGGCAAACAGGTTGTTCGACTGTTCGTTTGTTGACTATTTATGTGAAAAACAATTCAAGACAAGCGAGCCTTTACAACGGTCACTGCCGCCTATGTGTATCCGTATCCATAATAATATGCGAATTTTAGATATTTATTTATTTTCATTCGTTAACACTAATTTCGTATAGTGGTCGTTAACACTAATTACGTACCTCCCTTTTAAGCAATAAAAAATCATGGTTCCTGGTACAAAATTTGGTTATTATTCAGTAAAACATAAGAATAACAAACAGGATAGAAAAAACAATAACATTTGATCACCTCAGGGGCGTTACTACATATCTTAATAATATTTTATATGAGATAAGAATTCAAAACCAGTTTCTTCTCACCGCTCGGTTCTAACAAGAATTTTTGACTTACACAAAAATAAATACTGTTTACGAAACATGAGAAAGGTAACGTCGTTATATTATAAAAAACCGGTTGACTCAATTTTGATCTGTAAATTAAGTGGTTAAGATTGGTTTTCGGTTATGCCTCGTTTCGGTAGTTAATTTGAAACGAGGCTCGAAATGAATAGCTATATAACAGTATTTATTATGACATTCAACAGTAAAGTATAAAATTGATTTTATCCAGGCTTAGCGACGAGCATGCTTTGAATTCTATAGTTGTGCGTGTAGAACGTAAGTGGAATAATTATATTCACAATGTTAATTTAAGCTTAAATTCCCGTAGATCTCAGTATCTCAATATCGTCCACTTTATTTAGTAGAAATTTACAGTAGGTAGAATAGAGGTTATAAATGTGAACTAGATTATCAGAGTACCTAAGGTATTCACTGATATTTAGGTATCTGTGTATTTTACTACGCAGAAACAAAAAATAGTAGGATCAAGATAAATGTGTCTTAAAATTAATCGAATTCGATGATCCGTATGGCGCTGACGTCCTAGTAAGTACCTACATTTAGCAAACACTATTTAGGCGTGTTAACTTTTAATACATAGGAAAAATCAATAATAGTTTATTGATGTTTTACCAATGGTATTTTAAGTGGGATTATCGATAAAATGTGTACTTTTATCGATAATCCAAGATTACAAGTTCCATTCGACATCTGGCGCGAAATTAGCAATTTGTAATTAAGTTTGATGACAACGCGGCGCACAGCACTTTGTCCCCAAGTTTACGACGCCAACCAGCTCGATAAGCCTGCTCTTTATTTGTCCTATGTCTCTTTGAGTAATCGGGCAGATACTCGCTATCTTAGCCCGCAGTAAAGGTGATTTTTATAGCCTGCACAAAGGCTCATGGATGTACATCTTTGCGATAAAGAAATAGTAAAATCTTAATTCCGATTCCAAGGGACGTTTCAGAATTGCGTTAATTTATAACTATCTAGTGACTAGGGAATTGCCTTCATATATCCATGACTTGCCTTTGCACGGTTTTTTATAGTCGTATGTTGTTTTGTATTTGTATTTTTTTGTTGATTTGGGAATATTGATTCAATCACAATTATATAATTTACAGATATAGATTAAATATGCGTCTAGGTTAATAGTTAGGTAGTAACTGAAGAGATTTGTTTACGGGGCAAGTTGACAACAAAAGAGATGCCATTTGTATATTTTTAAGACTCCATAAATAACATTAAAAAACGGAACTCTTTGTATTACTTTCGTTTCTTTTCTATCTGTTATATATTTACATTATTTGAAACATTATTATTGCACGGAAAAAGTTGAATACAGTCTACACCGATAGATTTTGGGAATATTAATAAAATCAATAATAACTGATTTAAGGTATTTAAAAAAAATTATAAGTCTTCATTAATTAAGGAATAAAATGAAAAACCTCAGGTCTTAAATTTAAACAAAAACTGAAAAAAAATCTGACTACATTTACAGCACGGAACCCACACAATTGCTATTCAGACTTAACCGGTTTTTTACTATTGAGAGCCCATTCTGTTTGCTTTTTCCCGACTTCTAGTTACGATCCCGAACGAGGATAAACTGAACCAAGACGAGTGTTTGTTCAGAGATCTTGGATATTTTTGATAGAAATGAGTAATGATGTGCTGTTACCACCCGCGGATTGCTCATTGTAACTTCCATCTGTGTACATGTTTATATTTTACAGTATTACAGCTATGAACAATTGAATAATATAATAATTAAGTAAAACAAAGTAATTAAATACAGTGAGATATGTGAGTGGATCACGAAGCGAAATAAAGGAATAAAACCAATAAATCACATAAGTCTCAAGCAACACAAATGCCATAATTCAAATGTCATTTTATGCGTACATTTCGCTGGCACTGAAATGCCACCCTCCACTAAAATAACCCATTTTAGTGGAGGGTGGACAATAGGGCGAGTACGGCGCAGGAGCGGTGCCACGAGGCGCATATGTACGTACGTAGAAAAAAAGAGAAAATACTCAATAGTCCTCGACTGCCCACACGCCTGCCCGTGGCCACTCAATCGTTCGTATTCCACTAGCACCGCACAAAAACTCAAGGAGACGAAACTGGGTGTTATTGTAGAAATATTTTACTTTTTTTTTACCAACTTTTTACGCTTACGTGTTATTTATTTCTTGCCAGTACGAGTAAGTCTCTTAAAAGATTATGGCTATATTTCTGCAATGCCGTATAGCAGAAATTAATACTCCCAGAGTACGCGACTCAATGAAAAGGTAAAATGTTAGTTACTTGGAATATAATACTAAGTTTTTTCTATGCTGCTTACCTAAATGAAATGTATCAAATTTATAGACTACATATTTGTAAACATTTTGAGTTGAATTTGAGTATAGAAAACTCCAAGGGATTATTTGAGTTCGTTTACAACTTTAAATACCACAGCTGTATCTCAAATTGAACATTTTTAGCCATAGTCATCTCAATACTTTTTTGTCCTACTTCTTACCCCGAGCAATGACACAGCGCTAACTCTTAAGAGATACTTTGATTCTAAGAGTTAACGTTAAGTTGAGGCCTGCTAACGAGTTACAATTGACACGAACATTTTTAAGTGTATAAATATTTTTACGAGCTCTACCACCGTATTGTTATTTCTTTCGTTTATATAATTAAAGTTGATGTGTATGTAGGCGTTCGAGCTTTATTTAAATCAATATAATGCTCTTATATATGGAATTGATTGATTACTAGAACGTGACATCGACATCTTATTGAACTCGCCAAGCTTTATTATGGAACAGTACTTTGCTTTACGTCGTAATATCGACTAAAATAAAAATAATATAGAACATTGTCGATCGTGCTTACTATCTATAAAAACTAAATATCATAGCACCGAACTTGATAAAAAATGGAATGTCATGTTGATTCTATGGGCTCCTTAAAAATTCAAACGTTTGACATGAATACACGAATTCTAAGGAAACGCCTACACTAATGCCGTTACTGTTTCCACATTCAATTCAAATAAGCTTTAAGGATGGACACGACCCTTTGTATTATGTTACAAGCTATTAACATAATCATTTCTATTTTACGGTCACAATTAAATCTATTTACTTTACAGTAAATTTAACCAGTTGAATGTCGCATAATGAACGTATATTTTGAAAAAGGAAGGACGTACGAATAGTAAATTTTATAATAAAACGTTTGTAACTTTAATATTACGAGTTATTTTATAAATTTATTATAAAATTAATTTGGTAACAATATATTTTTCACTGGAGGCCGATTGGTAGTGACTCTCATTGATGAAGGAAGGGTCCCGAGTTCGATTCTCGGCCCGGATAAGTGTTTGTAAGACATAATGACGATTTTTTGCGGCTCTTAGTTTTACGTACTCATACGTACGTACTCATTGTACTTACTACTAAGAATCCTATTACTACGAAATAAATGTTTGTTAAAATTACTTTTATAGACACACTTAATTTTTTTCTTCACCTTTTTATATTACAACACCGTGTAAGTTCATTTGAAGCAGCTAAATCGCTCTAGTAACACTTAAACTCTATTTCACACAGCATAAACCACGGCACAATGTCTAAAGTATTCCATTTGCTGTCTGAACAATGCATAGTCTACACGACATGCGACTCAATGCCTTTCAAGCCAGATTAAGTTAGGAAAGGCTCGTTATTAATAACAGCCAATAACTTAACCGCGACTTGAAATATCGAACTTACTTTTGCTTAAGCGACAGTCATATATTATCTGACCTAAGAATGTTTTTCCGGATCGAGAGGCTTTTGTCAATGGCTCACATGCGGGATTTATTTTCAAGCTCCACGACGTATTATTTATATGTAACTATTCACGTACAAATAGATATCATTAAAAGAACAGATTAGTTCTTTTGGAAGGCGAAGGTATTAATTTTAATGTTCTAACATGTTTCTTTAATATTTTTATTGATTTTTTCTGGGCGCAACAATCCCTACTAATATTATAAATGCGAAAGTAACTCTGTCTGTCTGTCTGTCTGTCTGTCTGTCTGTCTGTCTGTCTGTTACGCTTTCCCGCTTAAACCTCTCAACCGATTTTGATGAAATTTGGCACAGACAATCTTTAGACCCTGAGAAAGGACATAGGCTACCTTTTATTGCGAAAAAAAGGGATGAAGAGGGTGAAATAGAGGTTGAAAGTTTGTATGGACCGAAGGAATTAGTTTCCCGAAGCGAAGCGAGGGCGGTTCGCTAGTATTTAATAATAGGGATCGTTTCTTTGTATCCGTTTATTGAACAAAATTCACAGATCTTAAATTAAAAAGTAATAATTCTTTTAGGTTAAGTCAGCGATAAAAAATAATAAATTTTCATTTTTTAAACCGAGTATAACACAGTCAGTAAGTAGTTAAGTCACTGTAATTAATATTTGTAAACTAGTATCGTAGTTTTTCTTAAGTGTTAACAGTAAATTAAATTCTTGTGTTCGATGTAGATCGTAAATTTCAATATAACGCGTTACATAAGCACGTCGATTTATTTACCTATTCTCGGAGTTTTTCTGATTTTCATTTGAATTTATATTTCCGAATGACTCGACCATGCGTTGGTATTTTTTATTTATTGTAATCAACTAAATGTAGTCATTCGTCTTGACACTTCATTTAAATATGTGGGACGACCTTCACACGAGTTGCCGTATAGACCCTTGTCATGTATTCTCCCAGCGCCGTTTAAATATTTTGTAAATAATCGGAAATCATCCTTCATATTACCTACTGTTTGTGGGCAGAAATCGTATAACAAATCAACTGTTTTTGACAAGCGTTAAGCGGTGAGAAAAATCATTGTAAAACAAAAGTGTAAGAAATATTATGCATTCATTTTTAAAGTAGAATTTGGTTTTAAAATTTCCTTTGTTAGCATTTTAGTACTGTAAATCATCAAATTTATATATTACTATAACTCAGCGATAATTAATAGACATTTAACAAATATTTACATAGCAATTTTAAAGACTTAAGAATCTTATAAGTTAATTTGTCGTTTCAGTGTGAAACCTTGGACTAGTCAAACGACCCGATTTATCTTTACAACAAACGCAAAGTAGATAAATATATTTATGGCACGGCAACATATCGTCCGGAGGTTGTTACCACCTTTATCTCTACTTTGGCTTAATGCCCTGCACGGCTGTGGAAAACATCTTAAAAGGTTCGCTCATCCCTCGAGCAACGAAAGCTCATATTGTGAAGGTTTAACGTTTATTTTTATTTAAGTATAGTTACAACTCACGTCCGCTTTTTTGGCTGATTTTTAGTTTGAATTTTGCTGGCTCTTTGTCCACTGTTGATTAAACCTACAACTTTACGGATTACTTTACTGTTGTACATTGCACTCGTTTTGTATGAGTAGGCAGTTAGATGCAATAGGTGTTCATATTTTTTTCTGTGTTATCTATAAATGATCCTAAAAAGTAAGTGTAGTTTGTAATATACTTACAGTAAAGGATGTGTTGTGTGCTGCTATTTTTTGTCGGGTAGATATTATGTTATTAGTTTGTGCCAGGTGAAAGTAATTATAAGAAGAGTCGTTAATCAATTACATATAATTGTGATGATAACAAAGTAACGAAATGTTATTAGATGAACATTAACTTAAAAATTGTGAAATATTTTGCCTTGGCGTAAATTAAGGTTCATACAAGAAAATGTATAAATCCAAATATTTTCATACTTCCTGACGAATCGAAGGCAATATTGGTATGCCATCATTGGGTAAATAATTTAATCACAAAGGTCAACAAAGAGCTGAAGTGTCGAATTGTTTGATTTTCAGCAGTTATTGATATCGTGTAAATATAACAGCAATTAGTTGGAACAAACACGTGGATACTTGCAACAGGATAGTTTAAGTAAAAACAAATACAATTTGTGCGGAGCTCGGGAAAATGGATACGTAACGTATTCGTTTCACACCTTTCTTCTCCTTTTCTACTTAACGTTTTTGTTAGAAAATATATTTTGATATTATTGAAAGCCTGGTGATGTGATTAAATATATATTCTAATGTTGATTGTTCTAAGTCTGGCAATGTGCCTTATATGATGCGGTCAATAATTCATATTCATTCAGTCATAAAATTCAGTAATTTTACGAATATTTTTTTATTATTTTTTCCCATACCAAGGAACACCTAATAACACATATATTATGAACTATAATTTATCAACATTTCAGAAATAAAAAATCTTGTCAAGGCTTAAGTAAAGTTTTAAAGCTGTGATAGCCGACATGATAGCTTTAAAGGTTTTTTTGTGCAACATAATTTGTAATTATGTTGAAGACTTACGTTGATGTAAGGTTTTTAAATAACAAAATTTCTTGCTATAAAAGAAGCTGCACCTCTAATTTCAAAAAAATCGAACTACAATGAAATTATCAAATTTCAAGTCCCCATCTCGGTTGCTTACTGAAATTAGTATTCACGTTTTAAGTAGTTAGGTCTTTATTAAAGATAAGAATTATCAAGGCTCTAGATGGAAACAAAAAATTACTGATCAATATTAATAAATCAATAAATTGCTACCACGATTTGCAAGTACACGAATGAGTAGTTACGAGAAAGTACATTTCGAATTTCCTTTTATTTTAAAAGGTTTAGCACACAATAAAACAAAGTTAAGCCAACTTACATTTACAGAATTAGTGGGCGGAAATGGCAATCGGTAGGCTACATCATAGGATAAATTCATAACACGGTAATCGTGTTAAATATTAAGAGTCATAAATAATACGTGTCATATTGGAAATCAGAAACTGTATTGTAAGGGGCATTTGCCAACAATATTTAATGACTTGGATACCAATAATTCTAACATTGTATCTGTATATAGATTTATAGATTATGATGTTGGCGCCGAATCGTAATTTGAATGGCGTTGTGTGATTGGCGGGCGCCGGCTGCGCAGGCGCAAGCGTATTTAGGTCGCCGTGTGGGCCGCGAATCTAACCACTGCTCAACTTTGGTTTACAATGAAATACTAGAATGTGTGTTTACAGTACATAAGTTTATGTTATTTAAATTAGCTTTGTGTGTGGTTAGCGGCAGGTACGTTGGCAGCTAAGCCACATTGAAGAGATAACACTTTATAGTTACGAACTAATCTAATTTGTGTATGACAGACAAAATTCAATCTGCTTATTAATGTTAATTAAATATAACCTACATTATATTTAAAATAATAATAAATTAATAGAGAGAATAATGTTGTAACTGAACAAAATGAAAATTCTAAAAAACGTTCATTGAATTGTGTTCGTGGGGTTTCTGATTGAATTTATTACATCGAGGGACTATAAAAACTAATCTTAAGGAATTCTGGAAAAGTGCGAGCGACTGAAATAATCATAGGAGGTCCGAGTACAATAGAGCTTGCTCGTCTCAGCTTGGAGGGCACGTATGCTCGTAAATACGACGTTCCTTATTATTAGCAGCTATTGTTCGGGATTGCACTTGTACAGTCAAAGACAGACCTCTGCGGGATCAATTGAGTTAATTAACAAGACAAGTTTATGAAAACCGACAATAAAGCTTTTCTAAAATTGTATGGTTTTCAAGTGGTTATTTCTTGCAATTAGTGAATAATGAGCTTTTATTCGTTGTTTTATTCGTACCTTCTCCACCATTTTGCTCCGGTACGGAATAGTGGAGAGATTAGCAGTCAACCTAAATTCTTTTGCCGCTATCTTATGTCAAAAGTTCTTATGCCGCTAGAAAGCCTCCGAAGTGTCTTAACGACTGCTGTCTAATGATAACAATCAGACCGACTGTCTAATGGGTTATGAGCGTTAGAAGTAAGAATATGTATTACACTGTTTAAGTAACTATTAATGTGTGTTTGTTTAATGAAACATGGAGCTAAAAATTTTAAAAGTTCCCTTATGCTGATGACTGTACTTCTAGTTTGCGTCGGATATCCGACACTCGCGGCTTTAATATGCAGTCCTGGTCCGCATTGCACAATTCAATCCTAAATAAACGTTATACGGACACAATTAGCTACGGCATTGATGAATTCATGATCTCAAATTTAAATTTATGATGATGGCTTAATTAATAAATGAATTTCTTCGTTAGTTCCTGTTAAAGCGTATGTACTCAATCAATAGTTAAAATATTAGGTATTTGATAATATTAAATGGTAGGTACGTCTAATAATATATTTTATCTCAGGTAGACGAAGGCTCGATGCCGAAATTTGAATCATTCATCTTATAATCTGACAAGTTCTATTGTGGCTGACCGCGGGTGTAGGTTTAGTAAGAGGTTGAAGGTTTTTGTATCAATCGGTTGGGATTTGTTCAAGTTACTCGAATACGTGTATTATAGGTAGCGTTTTGTTGGTGATGGTAGATTAATACCTGTTCGAGCGTTTTTACCTTTTTGTTATAACTATTCAAAAGAAAAAAACTCTGTTTCTTGGAATCTATTTTTGAACTTGGAATCAGAAAAGTTCGATTATAACATTCATTGATTTTGTTATAAATTTAGTCTTTATTCATATACATTATGTAGTACCTAGTGAGGCCTTGTTAGTGTTTGAGTCATTTCTGAATGACTTAATCTTTTAAGGTCACAAAGAAATTATGTAGGTTAGGTACTGAGTATATCAGAGTCGTAGAACCGAGCCATATAGTTATTTCATGAACTAATCGTCGTTACATTTTACATTTCGAATAGTATATTAGTTACTTCAATAAATTTAACGCGAAGTGATTGACAGCGATATCTGTTATCAACCCTATCAAACTCATATATTTTTTAACTGTTTATACTTCTACATGAGTCTTCACGACTCAGTATCACCACCATCTTTTTAGAAATGCATATGCATGCTTTAAAAGCTTTTGGATATAAAAGAATGGTTAATCAATTCGTTGACCTAAAAATATCCAACTTGAAATTTCCATCAAAATCGGTATAGCGGTATTTTGGAAACCTTACAGACATGTATAAGATATTGCTTGCGATTTTCTCTGAATGATTTTGTTGTTATCTATGATTTATTTATATATTTTTTTATATCTAAGCTATAGTCTAAGACGAGGCGTTAGAGTAAACCAATTCTACTATACCAGCGAACATTTTCAATCTCTAAATGGATTTATATTCCTAACACACTGTACAGTAAATATGATTTAATGAAATAATTAAAAAATGATTAATTATGACATTTGGATATTGTTTCGTCCAAAACATACCACGATTTCCATAGAGCTTATTTACATATTTCAAATCGAGTGCGGTTTCCATTAAAGAGCACTCAATTAGAAGACAGACGCGCGAGCAATAAGACCGACATTTTAACATCGATCCATCAGAGTGGGCGCAGATAACCGCAAGCTACCTGACACACAGATAAGTAAAGCGAACCTCGTAAAAAACACTGGACAGTCCATTCCAGCGAGACCGATATGAGCGCTCTAGTATTTTTTATGGTACAGAAATAGCGAAGCTTACGGTGGTCCTCATGTTTTTGGGTCCTTTTATATAGATATCGACGAATTGCGTTCACTAAAACTATCTATATACATAGATATATAAAAGGAGAAGCTGACTGACTGACTGACATATCAACGCAGGTCCAAAACTATAAGGGTTAGAAACTTGAAACCTTGCACAGGGCTTCCTTATATAACGTAAGGGAGCATTAAGAAAGAATTTTTGAAAATTCACCCCCCAAAGGGGTAAAACGGGGGTGCAAAGTTAGTATGAAAGTTTTATTAACTTTTATATATTTAGGGATTTTTGGCGAGCGAAGCCTTGGCCAGGCTTGTTCTGAATAATTTTCAATCATTATCTATCATAACTGATACCTGATCCATTAATGAATTCTGGTTTATTTTTATGGGAAAGGCATAGAAACAATAATCCACCAAGATGTCTAAGCGAGAGTTGTCAGACTTTATGAACAATGAAAGTTGTGTGTGTGTCGTTTTTCATCTTTTTATTAATCAATTCAATTAACAATTTCTTTAATACGTTTCTGACCTGAAAAACCTGAAACCTGACCAGAAAAAGAATGAAAATATATAATTTGGAACGTTTGTGTTACATTTTACTGATACTTCTTGACATGTACGAAGAGATACTTACTCGTATAAACTGTAGAACGGTATTTCCACATCGGTATATCCAACTAATTCGGGGATATTCAAGGGCTTCAAGAAGGTAATTCCCCGCTTTCTTCGCGTTATCGATGGTCACTTACCTACCATCAGGTGACATTTATTGCTTGTTTACCTCAATGCATAAAAAAATACCGCGACTCTGGTAAGTAGTTTACCAGATTTTTGCATCAAATATATTAAATGTTTTTACCTAGTATGGAATGGATCCGTTTTTTTTCTTTTTAACAGTAATTACCGGTGAACATTAAGGTTTTGCTGGCGCGCGCATATAAATCGGGTGTTTCATGAAATATCGAGACGCAGCCGTAGGCTACGCAGCACGAATGCGTCGCCGCCCTTATCTTTGCCGATACGATTTTATACGATATTCCATTTTTATTTTTAGACTTTTATGAATCGGTTGTTCGGAGTGTACCGATAACTCCAAATTGACTTTCATTTTACATTTCCAAAGAGAAGGGATTGTATGCCAAACGTTAACACAGAATAGTAATAAGATTCTATCTCAGGTAGCAAACAGAAATAGACACCAAAAACCAAGCAAAATAATAAAAAGACATTACAAATAACCTAGACCCGAGACAAAAAATGATCAGTCACATAAATCACTGAGACTGGAATCGAACCTGATACCCTCGCCCGGTATGAGAGCTCTGCCACGCCCAAATCATATTCTACATTTTCGATTTAGAATCAGGAATCACCAACGAATAGTGCAGACCTATGTACCTTTGACACAAATAACATAAATGTAAATATCTGACTCGTAACGTATAATAAACGAACCGTAAAATAAAGTTTGCAGCTAATATTAATTCGTTTCGTAACTGAAACCAGTATCTTTCCGAAAAAAAGCAGTAAACCGGTTGCGAACCAGGTTCTCACAGCGTACGGCTACTTCATAACTGGCAACTTTATGCTATTGTAATGATCTAGGAGCTGGCACTGCATACAAAAACACTGGCATTGTCTCTCGCCTTGTTACCGTATAAAGAATAGTATTTTATCACTTCGCGCGTCCGATTCGACAATTCAATGAAAAAAGAAAGATGCGTCTTCTACATAGCATTAGTTTAATATACGTATAGTGCGTCTATTTTATTGCGTAATAAAATAGACTTTTATTTTATTGCGTAATTGTCAATACTACTAGTATTAGTACTAGTCGCTTTGTTATATTACGCCTCGCATACTTATACAAATGTATGGAAATAATATATATAAGAGTTTGATAATACCAAAATGACAAAAAATTGCGCAAGAAATGATATTATAATAAAATGTTAATATGTGTGTGCAAAAAACACCTTTATAAAGCAATTTTGTTTTTTCATAATTTGTAATCATAAATTTTATCATATTATATGATAAAATTTATGTTATAATATTCATAATAAAATAAAATAAGACAAAACGATAATATTATAAATAATATTTTAAAATAAAAATGAGTTAAGTAATAAAAAAATTAACCCTTCTCCGTTTATGAAGTCAGTTAAAAATAGATTTTTAATTGGATGTGCATTTCGTTGCAATATTACCAATTAAGATATCTGTGACTCAAACCAAAGAGTTTGCACCCTTATTACTGCCACCCTTATGGAGGGTGCTTATTTTATCAACGTTAACTACTATAATTAGCAATTATGCAAAGTGAATAATAGCTCTTACGTTTCTATTAAATGCCCAGTTGGTTGAATTTTCTCAATTCTCAACAACAACACAAACAATCTCGTAGACAAGTTGGTGGTTGGAGTTGGACCTTGCCTGCGAAGCGAGGGGTCCGAGGTGCGATTCCCGGGTGGGGCGCATATTTGTGTCATCGGTAAATGTTTGTTCTCGGGTCGTGGGTGTTAGTGATTTTTCACATTATTTATCACATTATTTATCACATTATTTAACACATTATTTAACGCATTATTTATCACATTATTTATCACATTATTTAACACATTATTTATCACATTATTTATCACATTATTTATCACATTATTCACGTTATTTATCACAATTTTACTACATATTTTAATTTAAACTTCATGAAAAGCTGATATAGAAGTCGCTAGATCAACAATTATCAATTTCGAGCTTGGTTGGGAGCTGGATGTGAATTTTCGTCGGAGGTCACATTAAACCGTTGTCTCAGTTATTACTATATAAAATATCCCTGAAAATCTTTAACAGCACATTCTAAGCCAATTTTGCGTAAGTTAAATAGCAATTTTCAAAAATTCACATTGTATATTTTATGGTTATGTTGTTATTATTTTACCTAGTAATTACCAGAGATTATGGTTAGATGTAATACTGGCAATAGCCGTATGTCACGTTGTATCAGCGTGAGGGGTTGATCATGATGAGGTATCTGAGCCCTGTGGTGCAAGGTTTAACTGTTTTAAGGTTTTAAATTAACCTGATCATTGACAACCTAATCAGTAACCATTCCCACTCACTAGTACTTTATTCTTAATATAAATTTGGTTATTTGGTTAATGAGCATAAAAAATTGAGACGCTGCTTAAATATTCTTGTTGTGTACACAGTTTTCGAAAAAGTTTCACAGGCGAATTATTCATAATGAGTATCGGCGAGTCGAATACATCATGTGTAAAATATGACTTATTGCCATGTTATTACGACACTTTTTAGAATGCAGTCTGTCACGTCAATGTACGGAATTTATTCAACGTATCGGTACAAAACTTTTAAAAATATCATGTTTGTTGCTCGAGGGTTGAGGGTACGATCGATTGAGTTTATGATAGGTATTTTTATTATTTTATGTTAATGCACAAATTGTGCGATTATTCGGAATGATTGCATATCTTAGTAGCAGCCCTACATGTTATTTACTAGGTATTTACCGGGAACGTTAAGACAGCGCGGTGAATACGTTATTTATGTACGTACGATACTCGATAACTATTGTTAATATAAATGTAGGTATCTACCAAAAGAGTTGATTTTTTTATATTTGACAAGTTGACTGACATCATCTGATTTATGACAATTTTTTTTATTATAGTACCAGTAATTGTTAGTTGAGTTCAGTAAACATGTCCGTACGATTGTAGTATATAGTAATTACACACAGCTATCTATTTAGATTGTCCTATCAGCTCAACAATCTAATATAATATTTCGAATACAACGTCAAGTACCTAATTTATAAATAACACGACTAAAACACAACTATCATAAGAAGCATTAATAATAATGTTTAAGTACCACATTATTAACTGATTGTGATCTGAGACACTGTCTATCAAAAACGTTATGAAAAAGAGTAGATCCACTAAATAAAGGCGCCTTAACGAATGTCCTTGTTCTGTGACAACTGGTCTCGTGCGACGCGACGGTGCCACGGGAGGCGAGGGCGACCGCGACTCGACGCGGTTCATTGCTTCATATAAAAGACATCAACGCACTGTATGAATTCTGTATGAACATAATAGATTTGAAAATGTAATGACTTACTACATACTTATTAGGCGAGTACGATAGATAGATTATCTTTGTACTAACTGTATGTAGTACAGGTACGTAATAATATCTGTATATGGGTAAGTTATTAGTAACAATTTAGATTAACTGCAATGTGTGGTAACTTGTTGACAAATAATATAATATTCTAGTTGATTTTATTTCTTTATAAAAATGATTTGGATATTGATTATTTTACGTTATTGCTCATTACTAAACTAAATAGATTGATTGAAATATCATAATATCATTCTAGTGGGATTTAAGTTAAGTACTTTAATACCTACTCATTGTCCGTTACTGAATACAATAATATTAAAATTAATCATTAGATACATGAACAGTTTAAATGGACACGAAAGTGAAGCAAATCAAGGAGTCTGTATCAAAAATAAAGCAAACCTTTATGATGCGTTATGTCGGCGTTTGTTGTCGTGTCATAACTTGTCGCGGCAAGGTTCGTTACACGTCGTAACGCTACACGACAAGCAACCGGACACTTGGTTGCGTGTTGCTCGCGTGTGGCGTCCACGGATGCGGCGGTATCTTTAAACCGTTCTCTTCAAAATGTTCCTAAAACGTTCATTATATTGCCTACCAGTAACTGTTCACGTTTCGTTTCCGTAAACCTATGCTTTACCCAAACGTGGTAATTTTTGGACGGGATTCTTTAACTTGACGTAATTATCTCTTTTATTTATAATAACCGATTATAGTAGCTACCTACATGTATCGTAATAAGTCATTGAAAACCGCATCCAAATCGGTTAAATCGTTAACGTGCAAATAAACTGACAAATTAACAAACAGGGATACAAAGGAAAATTCTTAATCATTGTTTTAAGTTTTTTTTCCGTAAATCTTAACGCTTTTTACAAAAGCGGGGATTTCTTCTCATAGCAGATATCTTGTAATGATTACCTCAAACAAGGCATTACTACAATACGTTTTTTCTGATACTTTAGATATACTTTTCAAGATATTACCTTCCTTAACAAAAGGAGGTTGACTCACAATTAAATTTTCAAACTTAGTAATTTTAAAACTAGTCAAAGAAAGCTGAACCATTAATCCCCGTTTACAAGGAGCCATCCCATACGTACTTGAGATTTTAGGATCGATTTGCATAAATATAAAGTGTGTTTTTTGTAACGATACTCTTTTGGATAGCCATGCAGACGCACGGGACGCAAGAAAAGTGCGCATGCTGCGCGTACAGATTAGCACTTATAGCTAGGTTACAAAAGCTCGTACAAGCCATGCATACAAATACGGAGGTAAAAGTAGTCCAAAACAAGTTTATTATCCCCCGCTTTAATGAACTAGAGCTAATAAAAACCATTAATTATTTTCACAGGCTGATTTAAAGGAATGAAAATGAATTATTGCGTTAACATTTGTTATGATTAATGCGTTAATTACACTAACGTTTAATTGGTCGGTTGAAAATAGCAAAAACGTAATATTTTAGTTCACAAAACTCAGTGTAGACACACTGAGTTTTGTTTGTTATTTCTAAGAATTTCGATATCAATTGAAGTTAGTATAATAAAGTTTATGTACAGAATGTAAAAGTTAAAAAATTTGTTTTAAATTTTAAAACAAAGTTATATGATCATATAAATTATGGTTATTAGTAGACTTAATAATTAATACTTAAATATCAACTAGCACTTGTAATTGTTAGGATTCGCTAAAAATCCAATTGAAAAACTTAAAAATAACAAGGCATAACCACCTAATCGTATCGAGCTGCCCCCGTTCCTAAATCCACCATGCGGCGGAATGCCGGCGAACGAGTTTTCTATCCGTCCTTCTCTTCTCTACGGCATATCTCTGTCTGTCCTTGTCAGTCGCTTGTCATTTTCTATAAGTTTTTCTAACATTCTCCGCTCGCGCCGCCCCGTCGGTTTCGACCTAACGCCTGGCTCTCCAACGATAACTTTTGTTTGCTCAACCTTGTGTGAGACACTTATGTTGTTACGCTTGGTTACGGTTGATTCGATATTTATTTACCAAATTTGTAATAAAGCTCTATTACTTCCCCGACACTTAATTGACTTTTTATAAAGTTACACGTTTATGAAAATAATAATTGTGTGTCAATTATTAACAGAATGTCCATTTTATTTATCACATAATTGTACATTTTATTTAGATTCGCACGTTTATGGCCATGCAAAACAAAAATCAGTAGCATTAGATAGCGTTCAAGTCAATTAAGCACGACAAAATTGAAATTGCTCATTGGACTTTGCTGAAATCTTAATCTTTGCTCTCTGCGCTCTCCGTTTGCTTAATACTAACGACTTACAAATTAAAAGAGACCGAGACGTGTGCCAAAGGTAACTTTATGGGCTTCGCATGTCTTATATCAATAAATTATTAAGTACGCTCCTTGTTTGATTTAACATTCTTGGTTATTATTAGTTAAATCGAAATGGGCTTTATGTCTTTCCATTATAGTTTAAAATCGTTTAGAATGTTCGTAAGAATTGTTATTGAAATTTGGTCTTTAGAACCTAGGCCCAGCGCTTAATTTTGTATACGTGTGCGTAAGCGTAAGCAGGTACAAATGGTAGCAAGCAAGTAGGTATTGAGCGTAAGCGGGTAGAGGCGAGAATCTTTAGTTTTAATTAATACGCTGAATCTAGGGACGGAGTACTTGCTATTTTCAATTAGGCTTCGGCGCCGGTAGCGTGTTTTGAGATATGTGATTTAATAGGATTCTGTAAGTATTCCCAATATAATGAACATAATTCTAAATACAAATTTAACTTGAACCGAGGTCAGTCTCTGACAGGAGCAAATAACTTACAGTACCCACTTATACAGTACAAGTGCCATGTGTTATGCAATTATTTTGCCTCATTAAATCAAGTGGTATTTACAGGTGACTAACTTTTCCAGAGATGTAATGTAAGAAGTGATAGTTTACTGTCTTGGATATATGGTTTTTACACTGTGAGCCCGGATTCGAATCCTTCACGACAAAATTTTCACGGGTAATAGGTAAGGTCATGAATCACAATAAACAAGAGACAGTTCTGAATTTTAGTTAGCGTGGTAACCTTTACTTATACCCTTACACTGACATAGACTTAAGCTTCGATACGACACAATTTTATTATTGGTTGTAAGGGTACATAAGATATCTCAAATAGTTTTTACTGCAACTGATAAGTTAAGAAAGTTATTATCTTTTAAAGCCATTTAACTCCTTCAGTTTATTCGTAATTTTATGTAACAGCAATATTAAAACATATGGCGACATACTGTACCATACCATCATAAAACACTGTTCAAACTCAGGTGAAAATCACGTTCAGTTTACAATTCAATGTTTGATTTTCAAACCTACTTGAGGTGAGAAGTTCTAGGTAGAAACGTGTCAAATGTATAAAGAGCTATGTTTTATTAGTGTGATGATTTTTAGAATTTTACAATTATTTGTGTAATTAATTTTGTTAACTTATATTTTATTTTATTAATTAATTAGCTATTTAGAGGTAAATGTATTAATTCATGATTAAATTTAATGTAGCAATACTGACAGTGACGTGTGGCACACGTGACCGATCAAAGCGCCCTCTTTCCGTTTTCCCTTGCCGTTGTCCACGTGCTACATGTCAGTGGTCTTAAGCGGTCATTCTAGTGCTGATCTCCGTTTCGAGCGGTTGTCTAGATCGGACTATGTGAATATTACTTGTTGTAGATTAAAATTTAATTAGAATATAATAATGGTATTGAGTGTCGGATCACCGGATTAAACAAATAAACGAGTAAGTCTACCTGTGTGTTTTAATTTATCAAAACTCAGAAGTGCGGGATCTACCGCCCACCAGGTATGTTATTATTGAACTATTATTTTAGTCTAAAAAAAAAAAAAAATATATATCGGTTAAAATTATTTTATCTTCCTCTTCCTTGCCAAACCATTTGTGATTTTTTATAGTCAAAGCGGATGTGACTTGTGCTAATAATTAAATTCTGATAATGATTAAATTATAAACTTATCTTTGAAAATCAAAATTTACTGTTGTGCCTATTTGACAAGGGATGCTTTTGATTTTATCTTCAATTGATGTTAATTTATTTTGAAAACCACTAGCCTTGTGTCAAGTTTTAATAAATAAGGCAAACACCAACCTGAATTGAAACACTGTTTATTCTAAGAAGTGCGAATCAGCAGTCTTTTTACACGCTTTATATTAGCTTCACCTGTATGTTTGTTTGTAACCGACTTCTTTGGGCGCGATTTTGACCCACTTTAAACGGCCAGATTTCGTTCAAACTTTGTAGAGTTATTGAGGACCGATGACAATACACTAATTTGATAAAATTATTAGATATCTCATAATAAAATTGTACGTAGCATTATAGATAGCATTATAAAAGCGTGTTTTCAGTTTTTCAAACTATTAATTATTATCTTTGTTAGAATAGCAAGAAAAATATAAAAGTAATATATACAAAGTGGGTAAATTTAAATTGAAATAATAGCCAATGTGAAACAATTAAGATCATTTTAACAACATACCGACTTTAAAATAATATACAAGGTGATTTGTTGGACACTTGCGATATTAAAAGGGGAGTCCTCATTATTTGATTCTCATTCCAAATATTGAATTAAAAAGGGTGCTTAAAATTTGACGAAATTCTCCATTACAAACCGATAATGTAGAGTATGTAGACATACTGACCGCGCGGTATAAACAAGGTCATAACCCGGCGGTCTTAGTACCTACACAGCTGTTCACCATACATTCCGTGTATTTTTAGATAATTTTGATTGCCATTTTTGAAATAATTATCGTGTAGAATTCTGACTTTATATTTTTAATCTTTACCTATGACTATATTCTTTCATGTCCTCGAGTATCTCAAGGGAATTAAAAATCATTCAGTATAATAAATAAGTATATTAAATAATAATCGTTTAGAAAATACTGTAAATTGATTGCGTAACGTTGCTATTAATTGACTTGCAGGCGCTTATCTTAAACTATTTAACACTCTGCTGTTCCGCGTTAATCACAAGTCACTATTGATCGTGTATGGCGTGGTATGGCATAGGAAATTAAAAAGAATATATTGAATCAGGTTTTATTTATTTCGTGATAGAAACTACGTGATTTCATGCAGTATGAAAAGTAGAATTACGTGTATTTGGAAGAGATAAGGTAGGCCACGTGTGCCTAGAGTAGTAATATATAACCTGGAGCTATGTATGTTTCAGGGTCGAATGTGGCTATGTACGCCAAGAGGAACTATGTACGTTCCTGATTTATACTTACCTGACTTATATATCACTTATACTTGGCTATGTACGCCAATAGGAACTATGTACGTTCCTGACTTATACTGGGCTATGTACGCCAATGGGAACTATGTACGTTCCTGACTTATACTTACCTGACTTATAACGATAAAAGAAACTATGTATGTCCCTCACTCATACATGTGCGTTCCTGATTTATACTTGGCTGTGTATGCCAATGGGAACTATATATGTTCCTGACTTATACTTAACTGACTTATATACCTGACTTACAACGACAAAAGGAACTATGTACGTTCCTGACTTATACTTACCTGACTTATACATGACTTATATACCTGACTTATAACTACAAAAGGAATTATGTACGTTCCTGACTTATACATACATAACTTATATACCTGACTTATAACGACAACAGGAACTATGTACGTTCCTGACTTATACTTACCCGACCTATACATGACTTATATACCTGACTTATAACGACAAAAGAAACTATGTACGTGTACCCGTAATACCCAAGCTATAATAATGTTATTAATAAGCGATGAATTAATATCAAGGAAATCCATTATAATAATAATGATAAATTGTCACATTGTCCACCTTTATTCGGACTTTTGTTTGAATGATAGAAAATACATATATTTTGATGGTTATAAATAATTTTTATTTTTTTGAGCCTAACTATTTCATATTGTTAAGAGTGAGTAGGTTGAACGATCTATACTAGATAAATATTATTCAGCTTGAACTTCTATTAACTTTATTATTTAAAACATTTCTTTTCTCCAATATGTATGTGTCCATATAATAATTATAATAGCTATACGTTTAATTGAATATTGACAGTTTGAGCCCAAGCGCAAAGAGGTGTGAAAACACCATTATAAGGCGATATAAGGTTGGATGTTGCTACGCTTGCTAAACAACGCTCTCAACCGGGGTTTGCTTGAGAATTTATTTTTACATACATTTTATGCTATAATAATTTTTATTGGTTTAGTTTATTAATTGTGATGTTATTTATGTTGTATATGTATATGTTTTATATATATGGTTGCTACATAGATCATTGTGACTTTTAAGCTGTCTCTTCCGCTGTCCCCAGCGAAAACCAAAAAGTCCAGTCAGAATAGGTCTAGCCGTTCCAGAGGTTATCCCCCAAACAAACAGACAGACCTACAGACAAACGAAAGCTACTGAATGGATTTTGATGAAACTTTACAATAATGTAGCTTACTCATGAGGATAACATATGGGCTATAATTTATAAAGATATAGTGTAAACTATCCAAAATATACAACAAAATCTTAGCAAACGGTTTACGGAAATGGGTTTCCCGAAGCGAGGCGAGGGCGGGTCATTATGGGTTTGTATCTATCTATAATGGCCCCGAGGTTCTGACTGTGTGCCTTAATCAATAATTTGTCGTCTATTTTTAACCGACGTCAAAAAAAAAAGGGAGGAGGTTCTATGTTCGTCTGTTTAATTTTTTTAGCTTATTCGTTTTATCTGTGTTTAGCACCAATCCAGCACCCTGAGACCTTTGACAATAACCTAAAGTCCTGAAGCAATTTTTGGGCCACGTTTATATCCTTATCTGCAATGACTATACAGGTGTTAGCAGCAAACTGGTAGAATCGTAATTGGACGGCAGTGAGACGTGTTTTTGTGATTTCACACCCACCATTAATTCCTTCCTTCCAAGTCATTCTGCATCCTAGCTGATTTCCGCACATTAGCAGATATTGCACACACGAGACAAGGTTATAGAATAAATAAAAATAAAATAGAAATTATAATAATGATAAATTTATTGAATAATACAATTAAAATATTTATCTAAAAACTACTTTAAGCACAGTAGCTTTCAACAATATAATAACAGCAGTTAGTTCTCCTCTCTATTCAGATTTCAAATTTCGTTACAATGTCTCAAGTGCTTCCTGTATCCTCTCGTTTTTGTGGTCCACAATTTACCGTCACACTCCATCAATTTTCGATCAGGTTTAGATCCGGGCACCTAGGCGGTCTGAACGAGTAAAAAGATGTTTTAGTATTCACGTTACATATCCTTTCCCTGTCTTTCGTGATTCCACGAACCCAATGCTTATGTCATCGTCTATCTTCTAGTGGGGCATACTAGAAGCATGCCGTTAGATCTACGTTTTCACTCTATTCCAAAAGAATCTGTCGATAATGGTAATCGAGTCATAACATTACACACCGGACACTCTTATTCGACACTTTTGTTATTTTAAATCAGCTAAAATAATCTTAATATATATAATTCGAGTGTGAGTGTGTATGAGGGTGAACTTCCCCTAGACGGCTTGACCGATTTGGATGAAATTTGTTGTGTGTGTTCAAGGGGATCTGGGAATGGTTTAGATTCACAATTGGACCCGATGGGTGGCGTTGCTGTCGATATATCACCAAAACATTATTTAATTATAGAGCGGTACGAAGTACGCCGGGACAACTTGTGATTTATAATATACTAGCTTTTCCCCGCGTCTTCGCCCGCCAAAAGTCCCTTAACATATGAAAGTTGATAGAATCAGAGAACTTCCTTACAAATTTTACACCTCCCCTTTTACCCCTTAAGGAATGATTTCTACATGAAAATATTTTATACATGTTTCACGAATTCCAATGAAAAATTCATACTGAATTTTATTCGAATGACTTCAAAAACGGCAAGGTTTCATGCTAACTTTGCACCCCGTTTTGCCCCATTAGGGGGGGTGGATTTCCAAGAATCCTTTCTTATTCCCCCCCTTAGTCTCCCCTACTTTGTGAAAGGAACTGCTGTGCAAAATTTGAGTTCTACCCTTACAGTTTGGGCCCTGCGTTGATGTCAGTCAGTCATCTTCTTCTTCCGTCAGTCCTTTTATGTACGTATAGATGAATTCCGTGACATCTGTATGAAATCGGAGTGATTTTTGACGTATTCGCTATAAGGTGAAAAACGCCGTAAGTGCAACTTACAGTTTTGATTCCAGCTACACCTGCTGATTTATGTGTATTTAAACTTCGTACAATATTTTTGTCTGGCGGATGTGTATCGAATGTACTTGTCCCAAGGTTTTCTGTAACTTTTCGTCTAACAGCGTAGCGACCGTCATACGGTGATCTATCCAGTACGGTGCGTTGCAGAACGCGGTTGCGAAAACATCCTGTATCTGGGATCTGATGAAGATGATAATCATGATCGATGCAACTTTTACTATTATTTGTGCCCAGTTTGAGCAGGTATTTCACATGGCGAAATGAATTGGCTAGTGTGCTGGAATCGTTTAAACATTTGTAAGAAGTTACAAATTAAAGTTACTAACCATTTGTAACTCTTCAGTTAGTGGTATGTGTGATGATAACTTCAATGAAGTGATGTACTACTAGTGCAATACAATTATTTTATTTAATCTCTTAGACATAATATTTTTATAAGGTGGTACACATACAATAAAATAATATATTTTTAATTACTTTATATTTATTATAATATATAGATAGTATGAAATTACAAAGATTAAAATATATTTGCTATTATTTGCAAAGATTAATATATACTGCTGGTAATCTGCTTCGCATTGTGTTTAAACTTTTATTAATTTCTTGGCTTATTCTTATTATTATTTTCTTTCTTCCATTTATTTAACTACATTGTTTTACCGATGTTTAGGTTTGTTTTCTTCTTATTGTTTCTCTTTTCATATAAATCAGTTGGAAGAGTGTAGTTACCCACAACACAGGGTATCCTAGTGTGGGAAATAAGATGTATAAGCTTGAATATGTTATCACTGTTATAAATAAATAAATCCTTATTTACCTTATGATGCCAACGTGTTTTTATCTCGCATGTCGGCTCATATCGCGATGCAATGCTTATATGATTTTGTGTTCCAGTTAAGCTTTTGAAGAAGTACAGGTCATTGGCAAAATTACATTATTCTACATGTAAGGACACGGACACTGCGATAACTATGTATATGGGGAACGGTTAAACAGCCGCCTATCATGTGGGACCGCATCAACTGCCACGTGCTGGCAATGATACTGGCGAGGGAGGCCAGGACACCATTTCTCGCACCTCTGGTATCATGGGTTACAACTACGAGTATAATGCAATGGTGATCTAAATCATTTTGTTTTCTTATCGTTTTACCGAACAATTATTCTTTTCATAATTACTCCTTTTAATAATTTTTTTATAATTATTATTTAAATAACGAATGTGATGATATTGTAGACCAGAAAAGTTTAAGGTTGAATTAAATGCCATTCAGCCATTTCTGTTAATAGTTGAACTGTGACAAATTGTTTAAATACTGTTTGGAATTGGAATTTGAAGTAATGTAGACATTGGGTTGATATTAACTCAATGTTTTAGAATATATATTTTTTTTGGTTATACAAGACCCGAGCCGAGGGCCGATGGAAGGCCGAGGGCAAGGAAGGGCCGAGCTTGGAGGGATACTCGCGTATGTGTTTGTTGTTACAGGTAATTTTCAATGCTTAGGTAATACGTTTTGCCGCTGGTAGAGCGTTACTGAGGACGAGATGCCGGAGCGAGTAGTTTTGCGGAAATGACGTACCGAATAAAAGTTAAAACAATCGCGCAAATAGTTAATTGGTAATTTTGTTAAAACAGTGTTGTAATGTTATGGAGTTTGTTCCGCTGCTTCTTCTCCATAGCGACACTTGGAAGCAGTGGTAGTTTACGGTAGTCAGGGCAAAAAAAAAAACATGCAATACAAAACTAAAATCCTCTCGCACTAGTAAAAACTTTTGCTCTTTTTCTATACTAAATAATTATGTTGTAAAAGTAGAGAGTGCACCGGGAGGTAGCACTCACGCGGATGGCCGAATGTGATGATTTTTAGAATTTTACAATTATTTGTGTAATTAATTTTGTTAACTTATATTTTATTTTATTAATTAATTAGCTATTTAGAGGTAAATGTATTAATTCATGATTAAATTTAATGTAGCAATACTGACAGTGACGTGTGGCACACGTGACCGATCAAAGCGCCCTCTTTCCGTTTTCCCTTGCCGTTGTCCACGTGCTACATGTCAGTGGTCTTAAGCGGTCATTCTAGTGCTGATCTCCGTTTCGAGCGGTTGTCTAGATCGGACTATGTGAATATTACTTGTTGTAGATTAAAATTTAATTAGAATATAATAATGGTATTGAGTGTCGGATCACCGGATTAAACAAATAAACGAGTAAGTCTACCTGTGTGTTTTAATTTATCAAATTAGGAGCAAATTGATTTTATTTGTAGGATTTTTTCTGAATACATTTTATAAGTATGTTCTAGTGAGAGTGTACAAATTTGACCAGGCCTAACGACGCAATGAGTCATATTAAAACTATTTGTTTGCATCTGAAAATTGTATGTTTAATTTTTCCAATGCCAAGTTAAGTTATTAATTTTTAAGGTATGGATTTAAAAGATTGAAAGATTTATTTAAAGAAAGTAACAGTAATATAGTCCTCGGTAAAGCAATTACGATGACTATATTATAATATAATGACTATAATAATATGTATTTGCTATGACTAGAAAATTTACCTTAAAATAGAACATAAAATTATCAAGTCGTAAAATTTGTTAGAAAATCTAGTTTTTATAACTCTTAAACTTATAAATATAATTATGTATGTTTTAATATAAATCGCTGTAAGTCTTAAACGCTGCGGAATACCTATCATAAATTTTAGGCAGAATTTTCGACATCTTGCTAAGTTTGTACAAGAAACGTCAAATAGTAAAGAAAAATTTATTACTATTGAATTATCATTATTAATGGTAATCATATGTACATATTTAGTTGTATTGTAAATTCAAACCAAATAAATGGGGTCCACGACCTTTTGATCAAGTGGAAGAAAAGCTATAAACATTTTATTATATGGTATAACAAGTCTTTTCCCGTAACGTTGCGCGTTGGTACCACACTATAATGAATAAGTAGGTATATCTATATCAACCATATTATTTTTTGGTTATAGAAATACTTGTAAATCACCCGCGTTTTCCTTCATTACATTTTGGCAACTCGCCCTAATAAGTAGTGTGAATAATTTAATTGATGTTTTTGACCAGGAGTTTATAAACTTTATATTTAATCCAATATTTTTTATTTGTTTCATTGTTGTATAAATTAGAAATATGATAATGTACAGCAATAGATAGATAATAGAAACACTCTAAACATAATTTATCTTACCATAACTGATACCTAAACTTTACACTTTATCTTTATCTAAATCATCATCATCAATCATAGTATAAGTTATAAAGCCTAGAATAATCTGGATCTGTTTATGCTTTCTTCGATGCATTAACAGACAAAACCACAATACAGGTATACAAATAGCAATATATTGCAAAAAAACGTTTTAGCGACTTTATCGACCCCCTATCTACATACATTCAAAAGTTCATTATATAGTGTTAATGTAGCGTTTGAACTTCCTTACAATTTTATTATTGGTCACGCTTTTATCACTTAATTAAGTAATCCACGTGAGAATATTTTTAAATAATTATGTATAAAATTACACTTATAACAAATTTCAAACTCAAAAAACTATAATTACTGAATTGGGTATTTTATATTTTTTTAATTTATTAAACTGAATTAATAAGTCTGATGGCATGCAACGTATAGGTATTACAAATATTTTAATCGTTGATGTAGGAAACACGATTCGATTGAGAAAGTCATGATGGATGCATTGGGTATTAAGTAATGATTCATCGATGTAATAAGTTTTTCGATGTCATAAATTATCTCTACTCGAAACATTAATTTTGTTGTAACGTATCTTTGGTTTTAAGATAAAAACCTTAAGTATTATATTTTTATGGTTGTAACTCTATACAATTTAGTGGAGCAACGCCAGGCCCAATAAAATATGGTTACTTAATGAAGGTTATTCTGGCTAAGATGATTTTAATCAGGTTCAGTGCGCAAGTGATCAAATATACAAATAATATGATCTAAGTAATATCAGTATGTAGGAAAAAAATTACATTAATTTGTCTATCAAAAATCTGTCTCAGCCATTAATTAAATCCACGACCCTGGAGGATTGTTCATTACATTGCTGTTGCGGATATTCCGTTATTGTTAATTATTTTGTTTTAAAGTTGAAAACTTTTTAACCTCCATATTTTATCAAGCTCTGTTAGCATACATTAACAACTTTTGCTAAAATATAGGACTAACCTCGGTACAATGTACCTATTGTATATTATAATACAACATATTTTATAGCGTACAAATATTGCTGCAGTAAGATAAATTAAATCTTTACTAATTATGTGCATACACAAAAGGTGATCCTGTCTCTATAGCAATTATTTCTTCCTTCCAGATATTGATTGGGCAGAGGGTACTAATATAGAAACACTAAACTACAGTAATAAATAAATAAATAAATAATCTAAAAATAAATAAAATTGGAGGTTCTGTTTGTTATATTACATTTGTTTGTTACTAAAAATGCATAATTATGGATACACGGTACATAACATACCAATTTAATAATTTTTGTTTGTTTGTTTTTGTTTAATCTCTGGAACTACTGGACCGATTTCGACGACCGATTTCGATTTTCGACTTTAACTGGCAGATAGCTGATGTAATAAGGAGTAACTTAGGCTACTTTTATTTTAGAAATTTCTTCGTAACAATTAAAATTCAACGCGGACGAAATCGCGGGCACAGCTATTAACAAATAAAATCTGTCAAACTGTCAAAGCAGATTGCTACTTATCATGTTTGTGTGTAGGTTAGTAAGTGCATAACGAAGTTCAATCTATGAAGTCTTATAGCTTCTGGCGTAGAAAACAACACATTCTTTATTAAATTCTTGTTTATTTGCTTGTTTATCACAGCCATTTAACAGATGCTTATTTATCTTAGGGGACTCATTTAATTGGGTTATTAGCAGGAGTCGGTAGTATATAACAAGATTTTTAAAACTTATAGTATGTCATCTTAACGTATAAATATTTCTAACAAAAGTCGAGTGTACCATATTAAGATACTACATTAATTTTTTACGTTCGTGTTGTTTCGATAAATACATTACATGCTCATAAATATTCATATGAAAAATGAACAAAATTATACAAATTGACAACTAAAACAAATTAATTTATTAGCAATAAACACCTTGTTAATTAACAAAAAGTATAATATAAGCTTACATGTCAAATGTCACTTTAGTGTATGTTGTGAAACTCACTGGCTTTCCGGTACCGATACCGGTTTTATAACAGATCTAAAGTTTACATAGGTTACAAACGCTGGACATGCGTAAGAGTGCGTTTATTGTGCCGTTAATTATGTTTTGTCCCTCGGCCCGAGGCGGTGGGGCGCGGGAGGGGAAGAGAATACAATTAACGTTTTAATTGCAACAGATGTACTCTGGCACAAAGACAATCCGGAACTAAGGTTACACCCACAGTTTTCTGGATTACATTCTCCAGTTCATTCTCAGTTCAGTTACTCGTACTTTCCCCAGTTCATTTTGTAATCATTTAGATTTGATGTTACTTAAAAAAACTTCCTTTTATTATACGTAATACACGTATTCTGATGATTTCCTGATTATTCAATGATGGATCTAAGTCATCCATAGCCATCCGTGGAGTTTTGTTATCAATATAAATATCACATCTTTATTACTATTATCCCTTTGTCTGTTACGTCAAGAAAACGAATTTCCGAGTACGTATATCTTCATATTTATGTGTTACAAACACAGTAAAAGCCTCCGTCTGTAATTTTATCTAAAAACACCAAAAATCGACAAAAGACATAGCTAAATGTTTTTGGATGAGTATCTAATTGCTACGTGATCAGTACTCAACTGTTAAAATCTCAGGTTTACGTGTCTTCCTCCAGTTCCTCCAGATTCACAGCTTCCTAGGATACTAATCACCAGTTTTTACCATTTAGTAGTTTTCCACTAAATCGTCTGGTGTTTTGGACGTATCTTGCTTATTGCCAACCTTTGCACCCTGCGCTGTTCACCTTTCTCGTTGGACTTAATGATACTCGTAACAAATACAGTTAACACAATGTTAAGTTTGGTTGGTTTCCTTTTATTGATCGACTGAACTACCTCATGCTTTGGTCTTTAATACAGAAGAAATAAGAAACTACGTATATACATATGTAATTATATGTCATTCTGGAACGTAGCCAATCTGAATGGAAATTTTTGTGTGCTGTTTTGCTTAAGATTATACTATTCAGATCGCCAGTTAAATTATGCTAATTATCAAGAAAATCCGAAATGGATATGACATTTTAGTTATTTTTATGTTCAGGTTTCCTAACATGATATTTTTTCCTGTTACAACTCAATATAATGTCAATAAACTAATTCAAAACGCCTTTTATTTTTGTATGTAATTATCGAATTTATACGAATGTAACTAATTATATAGGCATCTCACGATTGAGAAATTGGCCCTAAGTCTAAAACAAGCAACCTAATTCTGTTGAAAGGCAAACGTAAAACAGTTTTAGTCGAACGTTTAAATTAGTTTTTTACGAATGCTCGGTCATTTCTAAAATTTATAGCCTCGTCAATATCTTAGTGTTTGTTTCCTCCAAGGAGCGGCAGGTAAAGTATTTCTCTTGGCAGCGGGGGGTGTCTGGGGCAACTCAAAAGGATGTGGAGGAGTGGTTCTTCTCGTATAGAATACTACACGAGTGTATGAATGTTCATACCTATATGTTGATTACGATACTTAAGAATTATTGGCGCAGGGAAGGTGTCAGGTGAGTTTGTTTTACGAGCAACAGTTTTATTGCATTTATGCTTATAAATATTTTATTGCATTGTATAAAGCATCGGTGGGTTTTATGAGGAAAGTGCCTAGAGGGAGGCTTATTTTACTTTTTAATATACAACTATGTAACAAGACCATGTTTAATTGAAAATATATATTTTCAATTAAAGTTACATTTTGATAATTCGGAATATTTTATTCAAATATGTAGCCTGTAATATTGTTCATTTTCGAAGAATATTAATATATTTTTTGTAAACAAGTAAACTGAGGATTCGATTTCGATTCGATTTCGAGGATCAATAATAATAAAAAGCTCCATAAAACATTAATTGTAAAGACACAGATCCATAAAAGTTTATTATTTGCGTAGATTTTAAAATAGCGTAAGATAAGATCAAAACAAAACATAGAAGTTTTGCAAAACGTAATTCGTAGTAGTTAAACCGTTTGAATATATCGGTTGTCACATTACAAGTGTCTAAACCGGTCATCTTCGAGCGCCAGTTACAATCAAAGCAGTATACGGGTAAATCCGAGACGAATATAACATACGGCAGGAATGGAACTATTGGACTTGAACTTCTGTGCTAAAGCTGCTGGTAATTACGTTACAGAATAATCAATATATTTATCCAAGAAGTTACATTCATATCACCACAGAATATTTATAGTTCAATCGGACCCCAACCCTATAATTATGTTAAAAAAGTTTTTATTTTACAATCTGTGCTGTACCCAGCTGTTGCTTCTGTGACTTGTTTTTATAGACGTCCGTAAATTATGTTAAGGCAGGTCTTACCTGCGTTTTAAAGATACGTATTCACTTCGAAGTTCCTTGCGATGACTCGCTTCAACCTTTGTCGCTTGATTACTTTTTGATGTGGCGATAAATGTGACTTATGTGGTTTCGGGTTAACGGCGAATACATTTGTATAATGATGGGTTTTGTGCAGTTTAGGAGGAGACCATTTAATATGTGAACGTTATTATTACCTGTTTTTGTGGCGGAGCTTGGCCCGCGTGCCGTTTACCGGCTAAACTTTGATTTAGAGTTTCTAAAATTATTGTATAGATTCTTATTAGGTATATGCAGATTTATTCTAAGCCTTTTTAATGCGTGTACAATGTCTATATAAGCTTTACCTGTTAAGTTTGAATTAATTTGTTATTGTGTCTAATATATTTGTGTCTAATATCTATTGTGTGTAATATGTCATTTAAATAGCTTTCAAATAAGAGTGTGAATTTATTAAATCAATTGGTATAACACCTTAAAAACTATAGGTATTAGGTATCGACTATAATTATGTAGATATTGTACTTCCTGTCCACTTGGCTGTATCTATGTTTTTGTATTCATTGTCAAACGTTCCAGGAAAACTTTAAATTATGGTTTTCATTGGAATTTACAACATACCTACTCGCAATTATTTTAATAAATAAACTGTGCAGGCCATAGACCACAACGCTTTCCAAGTGCAGATTGGCGGAGTTCACACACCTTTGATAACATTATGGAGAACTCTCAGCTGTGCATGTTTCCTAACGATGTTTTCCTTCACCGAACCAAGTGATTATGAAATTCTAATACGCACATAATTATTAGACATTTATGTCAGATTTCACTAACCACACTTAAATCATCCCCTTACTATGTTCCACTTATTGTAGGTCCATTCCCTAAAACTACACTTACATAATTTTCAATTTCACCAAGCTATATTGTTAGAAGAGCCATAACTTTACTAGGTTATAACTACTTAAAATTTAGGGATTAACATAGCCGTATATTTACCGATTTTTTTACTGATTATGTTTATTTCAATATTTCATGACTTTTTCTTAAATTTTACTATTCTAGGATATATAAAATAATTAAAAACACTTGTACGAATACTTAAACATGTTTTTCTTGCCGTTTATAATCATAAAATCTAGTTATAATAATGTAGTAAGTAAATAGTAGTAATATAGATTAATATGAAGTATTAAGTAAGAAAAGTAAAAAAACAACCAAAAATTAATATAATAAAATAAATACAAAAAATCAAGTGCCCACATTCGCCCACTGCCATAAATTATATCAGGGGTATTAACATTTTTTTGCTACTGAATAATAAGATAAGAGGTCAATAGTCAGAATAAGAATTTACAAATTTTTTAAATGAAATAAATTCACACAATTGATATAATGGAAATATGAATGAAAAAATTAAACCGATCGGCTTAGGAGATACAGGAATATGATAATAAACCAACGTGTAAGATGTAAAACGCTTTTTAAATCAGAAACGAATGGTCGAACGTAATTGAATAGTGGTTGGGATAATCGCGAGTCGTTTTTAAAATAAAAAGAATTTTAATTTACCGAGAGCGAGGGATTGATTCTTACGTGGCTAGCTAGTCGAGATAGATTGTCTCAGCAGACCGCCGTTGGCGAAGACCCAGTCAGCTACTAGTCAATCTTGAGCAGGCATGGGCCGGCCATCTTGTAGCGTCCGGACAAACGGACGAGAAAATACTTTGCCTGTAATTGCGCTACTATTCCCCTCTAGCTGTTTTTCTAAAACATTAAGGTCCTGCATATTTATGTGTATTACGGATAGCTTGTCGTTCACTAGTAAATCTAAGGGGGAAATAAAATGAAATTGATGTTTTACATTTACGATTTGAGCGAACAAGTAGTCGCTGATATGACACATGTGGGCGAACACATTTTTTATTATTGAAATCTTAGCTCAACTTTCACAATAACTAGATTCGAATATGTAACGCAATATAACATTCCGTTTCTATTCCAACTTTTGAGTCGTAATAAGAAACAGTTTTAGATTTTGCTGCAGAAATATTGTAACTAAACTAGATTTTAAATGTCACGTTAGGAACGTCAGAATCCCATAGATGGCTTATAATTGCGTGTGGATGTTTTTGTGCGCGTGATTACTGTCGCAACGATCTGACACCGCTTTTTGCTTCCAAATGATATATCGCAAGGGCTGACCTGAGGTGAAATATATTGGCTTCTCTATCACTAACAATACGCTTTATTAATAGGTATTTAAGTGAATTTACTGTACAGTTTGGATACATTTGGAATGAGAATCGAATACTGAGTACCCCGTATTAACATCGCAAGTGTCTTACGAATCACCTTTTATAAACAATACCAATAGGTATAAAAAGAATAATTTATCATTTAAAATATGTATATTTCTTGGAGGTACCTTTAAAAGCATTTTATGATCAGCTAATGTGCGTAATACAATTTTATTTAATTTAAAATATATTATTTTTCTTTAAACTTAGGTATTATTAAACAAATATGTCAGAGTTAACGTATTTCAATTTGAAAGATTTTACTTTTCGAGTTCGAAATATATTATTTAAATTTAGAATTCCAGCTTTAAATCTTCACCAAAAACACTTCCACTGGTTCCTTCATGTAACATCGTTGTTATATCAATAGCGAACTTAAATTAAGAACAATACATTTATCATGAACCTTTCAGAACAATGAAAGACGTAATTTATATGGCCCCATTCTAAGCCCACACGAGGCATGTTTGTAATGCGCATACGATATAGATTTTACATCTTTGACATTATTTATTGTATTACTGATTACTCTTTGTCTTCGTGCAAAACTTTACAGTCTTGATTACTTTTAAAGCTAAATACTCGTAACAATAACACCACTAAAAAAGTACAGATTTGTAGTAGGTTACAATTAGGTATATTATATTAATCGAAATAGAATGATGACATTTTCATAATGTTTGAAGACCCCTAAATCCCCTAAAATCTTTAAATACCTTAGACCTTTACTGCTAAATATTTTTTACGTGGAGTTAACCAACAAATATCCAAATGCTTAAATGCCAAAGCCCGTGAATATGTAACTGACCTCAACTAACTTCGTAGCTTCTACCGATACCTAATGCCCGTTGCGAGGTCTTTTCTCGAAATTCAGAACTATCAAGTTACTTTAGTGAGAATACCTATTTGGAGAGGTTAGTGGCCAACTGAAGTGTAGGAAGTACCTAGTTATTTCTCTCGTAGGCCATCAACACGGCTTAACAACTAACATCTGTAATAAAACAACACTATTATTTGAGGTGTTTCAATGTTTTGTTTCCCCTGAAGATAGAGATGGTTTCATTTGTCTGTCGTTGGACACTAATCAGGTTACTTGCAGGGATTTATAATAGTATCTAATAGTAGTAGTATGGTTTAATAATAGTAGAAACAAAATTTAAATCTTCTAATAGCCCTGAGTCTTCATTATAAGATAAAGTTGGAATTAATTTCATACTACTGTGAATGCATTAGAGGAAATTATAATAATGTCGGTCCAATTAGAAGCAGAGGTCAAAGAAATTGCAATATACATTTACTAAGATTACTAGACAACCAAATCCACCTCTTTTTAATTTTAATAAGTATACGCGTATTCAATATCAATAACTACACGTTTATGTTATCATTACATGTTTTAAATTTTCGTTCAATAAGTATTTCCCGAGCGCCCATAACTTAACATTTGTTGTTTTATAGCTTGAGTAAATATATTTTATGAGTGAAGGAAATCCTCGGCTCTATGGTGGAGCGCGGCAGCTAATGAGTCGTTATTTTAGGCGACCAAAAGAAATATTTGACGCGTAACCTGAAACTGTTTTGTATATTTTACGCGAGCTCGCGGGCGATAATTTCGATACGAAACTCGGCCGTCTGGCGAGCTAACGTGGCATTTATGATTTATAATCCGGCCCCCGACGGCTCCCCTCTTCTGAGAGACAGCGGACTTAAAAAATAATTTTGATTTTAAATTGGAAGCAACTTATTAAACCCGGGTTTTATGTGATGGGAGACGGTTAATGACTGGCAGATTCAATGTGTCAGTGCTAAAGGAATTCAAAACTTTTACAAGCACTTTTTGTCCGTAACAAGCACGCGAATAGAGTTCTATAAAATGTTGTCATTCCCAATTAAAATACTTGGTATTTGTGATAAAAAATGAGGCTGTAATTTGTTGTACTCAAATAAGGAAGGTACGTAAGCCCTGCGGTGTAGTCTAACTAATTAAAATTTCTGGTTTTTCTCACTTGATGTAAGAATGCAACTATATAGCAAATAAAGTGCATTTTAATGACTTTTAAGTAAAAGAAGCCTACAAGTCAACTAACTCTATGAATTACAGATTCTTTCAAAAGGTATAAGTTTTAAAATGCATGAGTTACCTACGGTAAAGGACCGCTACATCATAGCCGGGCTGGTAGTAAATTACGCGTTAGCTAGAATTCACTTTGCGATGTATTTACACTCAGACTAATAACTAAAAAGTGTATCATTAGTTAGTGCGTCGTAGTAATCGAAGGTTATCTATCGGCACAAGCTACTTCAACAGACGGAGCGCTTTCTCGCCACTTAATTACGACAGTCACGCTTCACCTAAGAAAAGTCTTTTGTGCTTTTTTTCCGAGAGTCAAGAAATGTAACAGAGCGGGTTGAAGAATTTTTTTTCTTTGAAATGACTTTTTAGTGTCACGGCTTGGACGGTGACGGTTTAATGAGAAAGCTTTGTGATGGCTGAGGCAGGCGGCCCTGTGTCGAATTGTCGCAGCGAAGCACCTCACAGTTTTATTTTACGAGGATCGCAATGGAGAGCCTTTACCGTCCTCGTTTTAATGCGCCTTAAACGAAGGAAATGAATTTTTAACTGTAACGCGTTTTATGAATTGATCCGAGTGTAAGATGATAAAAATAATACTAGTAATATTTACCAGCAACTCGGCTTGATTTTACTGTTCCACATCACTGGTTACGCTCCCATTGATAAGCTTGGTGCTACGCGCATAAGACATTGGGGTCATCGGCATCTTCATGGTCTACAACGCGTTGTTGATATACGATTATCTTGCGTGAACTTGCCGTCTGGTGGCCAATTGAAATAAAGTTAAAATCTTTTACTGTACTGCATAAAATAAGCAGGTAAGATAAGAGGAATTTATTATTTATCAGTCTTCAAACAATAGCTCCAAATTCTGTACGTTCTATGTATTTACTTAACGCGTTCAAATGCAGCTAGATCAGCTAACTATTCTATTGGAGTCCTCGAAGTGCTCCCATAGAAATAGTTATTGTATTTGATGAGCATTTCCTAAAGGCATATAAAATTTGAGGTCTCTCGGTTAGAATATTAAATATGTTGCAGAACAACGTCTGCCAGATTAGCTAGTATATATCATAAATAGCAATCACCCTCCACTTCATTCGCGAAGATTTTTATTTGAAACCTCACACTTTAATTTCCAAAAACGTTGATATTCATCAATTAATAATGCAAAGCTTAAATTGTAATGTATCATAATGGCAATATAAACTCAAATTATGTATCTAGGTTATGTAGTTTTATTAACACTTATGAAATTCAAATATTTTGCATCAAAGCAGAAAATAATTTACGCTCACGAACATTTAAGGAAGAATATGGAGTGTTATGAAGTACATAAATAAATAATTTTATCTATTCTGAAGACAGTTCTTGATTTTTATGACAATAAACCTGTCAGCCGGGTTCGAGAGGGACCACGCGCCATTGTGTTTCCCACATTTCCGCAATGTACTGCTATAAAGTTCCATGCTCTCGATACCATCACCTTATTATTTTACTCGAAATATCTGAGTATTATAGTGGTAGATCAGTCGTGACACGCTGGCATGGTCATGCCGCCCGTATCGAATCCCTATGAGAAATATCTGGACTAGTTCAATGGTCAACAGATTGTCGATTACACAAAAAATGAAGGACGGTTCGATTAATTTCTTTCGAATTGTGCTCTTTAATCGTATCCTGTTCACGTTTCTACAAACGTACCTATGAACAGAGCTTAGCACTGAGTTAATCGAAATAATAGATTTTACTTGCTCTTAAATTAATTAATGTTAGGTATATGTAATAAATATGAGATAGCATTCGATTTTATATCCCAATACGTCTATTAAATTACATTGGTCCGTAATAGACGGATAGACGTCGTAAAATAACTAATGTTATAGACTATCACAGTTGCATTTCAGGGCAAAGGCCTCGGCCTAAGGCTTGTATTACAATTTTATTGTATATTTATAGTAAGATCTGGATAGATTTATCTTGAGTAAGTAACTGACATAAACATACATTGTTCAGATACCGAAAGCAGTATACTCTGTACGGAAAACAAGACACGACAGCTAGCTGAGACTTATTGCAATTGGACGGGTATTAGAGGGACCCGCTCCCATCCTCTTCTAGGTACAGACGATACTTCAATATAAGATATCACTGAGTTAACATAATAATCTTTTTGTTAATAATATAATGAATTTATTCTCATATAACTGTGAATCTGATGTCAATGACACTATTATTAGGTGATTAGATCTTTTACTATTAATATACTTAATGCTGGTTTTCTTTGTACCTAAAATCATTTTTCGTCTTTTGTTTTTCTTTCTTTGTCGGATATCACGCCCAAAGAGCGGAACTAATTGATAGAATCACTGTTCAAAACTCTATAAATGAAATTTATTACATATATTTTACCACATTACAGATACATAGATATACATTGCATTGACATATTTTTTTTTTTTACTTTAAATGAAGACGGCATACGAAAACATGTAATGAAACATGTAAATAACAACAACAAACATAAAGTCACAGTAAAGTTTATAGTCTAATATTGTATCTATATAGGTAACCTTTATTTAAACCGATTGTTCTACTATCCCGGAGGCAATAAGCTTGTTCCACCGTGATTTGCGCAGTTGATTTGACACCTGAGGTTAGATATTGCAATTAACTTTTGTAGGTCTACGAAAGAATCAACCAGAAATTGGCTATTGTGTTCTGTGTGCTCATATCGTAACGACCTCTAAGGATTGTTCTTTAACCCTGTCTCGCTTCGTGATGTCGCCTCGACCTCGGTAAATCAATTTCTTACATCATAATCGTTGCTTTCAATTTATGTTTGCTATCACTCTTTTTATGGCCTATTCGTCTTTGAAATTGTTTAAAACTAATTTCCCTTAAGGAAAAGCCGCCATAAGCGCTGCTGATACTGTGACTGGCGACTAATGGAAGAACTGAGATACATTATTAACAGGTGGGTTTGAAGTTAAGCATTAACTTATTATTAATAAAAAGAAAATATACGTGACGTGAAGTAGTTTTAAGTGATTGAAGAATAACCATTATATCGCATATACATTACAAGTTCTTTTATCTCGGATCTCTGGTTGCCAAAATTTACCAAATTTTGTACATTACTTTCAAGGTACTTTTTAGTGATATAGTTTATATTGTTACTACGTAGGTCCTAAAATGATAAATATTATGATGATGTCCCAAGCTCCTTTTATGAGCACTTATTTATTCGCAGAATATCGGAAGCTGTAGGTCTCGGTTGTCGGAGGCTTGTTGGACGTCTTCAAGCTATTATACTCCTCTATTTATTACATATATCTTCTAAACTTGTAGGGATTTTAGTATGTGAGCATAAAATTGTTTATTTATAACTCACAAACTCATAAAGATATTGTATAACTTGGCACGATGCGAGAAGAGTGATATGTAACAATAGACAGCCTTTTCAATAGACGGTAACGTAGTAAGGCAACAAGTTATAAATTTACTTTCGAGATACGCTCAAACCATCATATAAATTACATTAAATAAACTCAGAAGCATACCAACATACACGGGAAGTATGGAAACCTTATCAATAAGGCAACGGGGAGTCCGATCATATCGGCCGTCTGGCTCGAGAATATCTACACGATACAGAGTTACGAATAGAAACGAACATGACATTGTTCGATTATCGTGACTTAAATTGTATCAGATTTATTCAGATTAACATTGTACTGTATTCTGTAGTCTGTTGATTGTTGTGCATTAATGAAACATTTCATAAAGCGTAATTAATGTACCGATTATACTTGCGTATAGAATACGCTAACAAAACAATACCAATAAATGTATAAGAATTGAACGAGTCCGTGTATTCAAACCACGTTTGTTATCGAGCTCAACTTGGAAGTGCTAAGAATAAAACTCGCAGAATAAGCAGACGCATAAAATTCGTATTTTATTATGTGCTTGCTAACGACCCGCCAGCTTTTTAAATTTAAACACTTTTGCATAAATAAAATCATGCATACGATTCACCTTGATTGGTCGCAATGGAGGATTGAGCGCATTGAAAAGGTTTCGGATATAGGTATGGTAAATCATACATAGGATTTTCTTGTCTATGGTTAACGAAACCCGAAACGTGACGTAGAAAAACAATTAGCTGAAATTGTAATTAGGCTGGCAATATAATACGATGGATCAATAAATGCTCGAGAAATAATGTTCTTTAGTAATGAACTTTGGTGAAAGGAAATTGCATTCTCTCCAAGTTATGATCTGACTACTGGTCTTATGATCTGAAGAGGAAAGACTTTTCGCTAGATTGATAACGCTCAAATTTGTAGTGTCATAAAATAAGAGTGGGCTAGTGTAAAAAGCTGATTGATTGATATGAAACTGCTTTAGTCGTTGTGAGTAATTAGCACCAACAAATATGAATAGCTCGAGGAAGTTATTCTTGTCAAACTAAATTCGTGGATTATTCCATAAGCAAAATATTAGTGTTGCATGTATGGATTTAGTAAGAGTAACAAACTTTACTTCCTATCAAAATCCTATTTCTAAAAGTCCGCTGTACAAGATGACGTAAACACGTTCTACCAGAAATGCAAAATAGAAAAGTTAACACCTCGTCTTCGAATCTCCTATAAATAAGTCTCAGCTCATTTATCCGTTCGTTAAAGTTTATTTATGTATATTATACTGTATATACTATATATTATACAGTTATTTTCCTAGTATCTGTTACAAAAGCTCATTAATACCTACGTTCGGTAAATTGCCTGCTTAGTCTCGAAAGGTCGGGCTGCTCAGAAAAGTCACCGGTTAAGTAAATAAAGATTTAGTTAATATTATGTTATATTTATTAAAACTTTATGGAAAAGGATGACATTTACAGTTTCGCCTTCAAAATTTTTATTGAATGCAAATTTTAATAAATATTTATAAAACTCTTCATTCATTCACATCATTAAAAATTTGGTCTTTTGACATTAAAAGTTTAAGCGAAAACTTTTCTTCCTTTTCTTCTTTGGGATAAAATGTAATAATGGTATTACACAATAAATATCGTATTATTTACGAGTATTATGTTATTTTGAAATTTTTTTAAATGCATTTTAATAATTCCTGACCCAACATCGGTTTCTGTTTATACTTAGACAGAAATAAAAATGTCATTGTGCCTCTTAGTAACCTTCGTTACTTTTTGGCAATTTTATGCCTTAGTTTGGTGCCCATACTCGAAACAATGTTTAGACATAAATATTAACATTTACATAAGTATATTATTCTTTTTGTGAACTGATCGAAATAAAGTATGTTAAGCAACACTAAATGTTACTTTAAGCTTACTACAATAAACAGTGAACACCAAATCCAAATCGAATAAACCGTTTATGAGATTAGTGGGACCAAACGCACAGACAAACAAAAAAATATAAAAATCATTGATCTGTAATCTATTATAGTAAAAAATAATACCAATGATAAATAGTTTTTCTCAAGTATCTTCCACGTATAGATATCGATCAGTTACAGTTTTATGTGTGTACTAGCTGTGCCCGCGGCTTCGTCCGCGTGGAATTTAACAAAAAGTTATTGATCTAAAATAAAAGTAGCCTAAGTTACTCCTTGTTACATCAGCTATCAGCCAGTGAAAGTCTTGTCAAAATTGGTCCAGCCGACAGAGAGACAGACAAACAGAACAAAATTGAAAAAATGTTATATGGTAAAGGCGGTTATTTTAAAATTACAAACAAATACTCCAATATTATTTATTTGCATAGATGTAGGATGAACTGATGGATTTGGATTATAAAGTTAAAGTAAATGAATAATGCTATACATACATAATTATATCGCATGCTATATATTTAAAAGTGGACAAAATTATAATATAAAATAATATGTTTTTAAAGAACAGGTTAAAAAACGCATAAAAAAAGTCTGGACTAAGCTCGAATTTCAAAGGTCACAAAAGAGGTTGATACGGATTTCTGTAGCTTATTGTTGTGTAAAGCCACTAAACTTTTATTATCAAACTCGTTTTAAGACAGTAACACAACAAGTTCAGTGACATCAAAAATTTGTGAGTCGTGAACAGAGATGTTGTTCAGGAAATTGTCATTTTGTAACTCGGTTCCCACCATAAAATAATCTGGAATGTGATTAATCTGTTAACTCAATTTGTTGACCTTGACAATTATCTCGTCTTCAATGTTTTAACACGCTGCATGCGGTGTTATAAGAATTATATAGGTAATATTTATTGGTGTAATGTAGGTTAGGGAATGAAAAGAATATACACAGGTAGCTCATTGTGCGTAATTAAGTCCTACATTTGTCTTCGAAGGAGCATGGCCAGATCAGTCTCATAATAGCATTTTAACTTTATAGCTTTTTACTAAAAAGGTATAGCAGGGTATAAGTATAATATTACGTTTTTTTTACAATACCTCATCCTAATTGTTCCATGAGAGTACTTATAACTGCAGTGAGGAATGTCTGGATGTTAATGGCCTGCCCTAGCCAGTTCTACGGAGCTTTGGGCTACGGCGGAAAATTAATTATTATTATTTAGCTTTTATTGCAGCACGAGAACATTACTTTAATAATATCATCACATATACCATTCGGATCGCATGTATTTTGTATATAATTATTGTGCTTCTTATATCTATGGTCGATTTATCGTAAAAAATGTATGTAATAAATATTATTTCTTGTTTGGTTACAGGTAAGAACTACATCAGATTTCTTAATATGGAAGATATGGCAGGTAAGTATTACGCTTAACCCATTTTTACGATTTGATAATCGAACTGTTCTATAATAATACGCTTTACACTTTTTATTTTAAGGCAAGAACAACTCTAAGGCAGATGTACTCGTGCCTGTGGCTATGCTGCTCTAGTTGTAGCTTACACAGATTCTAATGAGTTCTGTATTTCTGTGATATTTCATTAAACTTGGTTGCCCACAGCCCAAGCGCCGGAGGGCGATAGCAACGGCGGGTAATTAATTAGGTATTATTAGTCAGCAGCTATTATTACACGGGAATGTTACTCCCACATTGCCATTTTCTTCGTTCCGTTTGTCAGTTTGTGTTAAGGGTATTGCTATTTCGCAATAACGAGTAGTAAGTATCTACGGTAAATTGTAGCTCGCGTAATGTTTTATAAACAGTACTTTAAGTACATAATTAAGTAATACTATTTTGCGTTATAGCATGTTTCATAGTTACCGTATATCAAGACAGGGATTAAGAGTTCGATTTTAATACGATTACTCAGAAAGGATTTTTGGAAATTAAGATTTTCACGCGGACGGAGCCGTGAGCGGAAAACTAGTTATTGAAAATCTACAACAGTTTATAACTAATATAAAACAGTTTAATTAAAACGTTATGAATAACTACTTCTCAACGATGACCAACACTTGGACATCCGTTTCTCAACTAGTTTGATACATAAACGTTGGCTGACCAGATTAGAAAGTTATTATCGACGATCTAGATCGAGATAACAGTTTTTTCTGTAAACAACTATCCTCTAACACTGTCTCCAGAAGTCCAGATAACATCTCCTTTTGTTCCGAGATCTTCTGAACTGGAACACTAAACATTATTAAACTATATAAAAGCACTTAAATCCGCTTTAGCTTACCGTAAATATATATTTTAGGTCTTCGTCCATTAATTTTTCATTAAATAAAAAAGTCCTACAGGATCGTGTACTTTTTTTATCTGTTACACATTATTTTTTGCGTCTATGACTTGGAAAAAGTTGGGCTTTGGTACAGATAAACAGTTTGGTGGTGCATGGAAGTCCGTATACTATAAATAAATCAATTCTGATTCTGAAGATTAGTTTGCGCATAAGTGAGAATGTAGTAACGTTTGAAAGGCCTTATAATATATATTCATAAATATTATTTCATAATGTGTATCATCATAATGTTCATCTTTTAAAATAAAAAGATAATTAAGAAAATAAACAAAAGACAACGATTTTATATCGAACAACTCATCCTAAAATAAAAATCTTCCCTTCATGGGAAAAACTACGCAAAAGTCCAACGTTTAAAAATTTTCAGGCTACTGTCATTATTCCTGTATTCTATGTTATACTGAATCTTGCCTGAAAATCAGTCCGATTCGGCTTTGGCCACTCTTTTTCTATTCACTGTCTAGCATTCTATTGGAAACTTCATCAGTATTTTTTTTATTCTATTGTATTTTATTTGCACTAAGTCTAAAGAAACGTTATGAATATTGTAATGTTAGCGACCCCATTTTTTTTAAATTATAAGCAGTATATTTTTTCCTAAACATAATTGAACTTGATATAAATACCCATAAATCATTCATATCTAAATATCATTATCCGTAAATTAAATTGCAGCGTATTGAAGTTTATGATAAAGTCATCCCAAGAAACAAGTTCGAGATGGTTCAAATCTAATAGAGATAAGTTATTAAATGCAAACAGTTTACCTATATCTTCGGCGATGACTAATGTTGCGAGACCCGCAATTCGTTGCTAGTTAGGTACGGAACCAGTTTGATGTGTTCTCTAGTCAAGCGGATAGCACCTCAATAGCAGTTCATCCATAGAGTACTATAATATTGTATTGGAATAGAGGAATCGCTGTTGAATATCGTGAAATGTTGAAACTTTTAGTTCTTGTAAGAACATTTTTCAACATTGCTATCATCGGTTTCTGTAAAATATAAGGTGTTAATAATAATATGTACATAATTGTCTTTTTTTATTATTTTGTATTACAAATGGCGAAATGATTTACAAGTGTTTCGTGTAAATCGGCTTGTACCAGCAGATGTCAAAAAAAGTAATTATGACGCTCAAAATTAAATACCTACATTACGCATGAGAAAACCAGCCTAGAGTAGTGTGTTTTTAAAATCTGTACAATGTGATAGTATTTTTGTTTATTTACATTTCTTTTAATTCTACGGATACCTATTATAAATATAAATAGATAAACCTTTAAAGTTTTCGACCAAGAGCGGCTTTACAAACTTTTTGCTTAACCACATATGTATTATTAAGCTTGAAAAAGCCTTTCCAACAAGTACCTTCTCTAGTAGTCTATGGTCCGCCCCATGCCTTCATATTTCAATATATTTCAGAGAGAAGTAAATGCGGTCTAGTAATTAACATTCTATAATGATGTTTTCCTCTGTCGTGATCTGTCGCTGGACGAGGTAACGGGGGAATCTGATCTATTTATCGCTTTTATCGCAAAGATGTTTCTTTAGCTATTATCATTAAAATGGCTCTTGCAATAAACGGCAGAAATAGCTACAATTAAATCGCTTAAATTATTTTTATCGTTGTTTATATTATTTCTTTAAATAACTATATTTTATATAGACAATGTCCTAGGATGTTCTTGGTATCCTGTTTTAATAAGAATATCCAATCCAGTAAAGTACCCCCGCCTCGCTTTGGTACAACTGTGCTTATAAGGCAGAGATGAGCAAAATGTAATCCTGACTACAGATATCAATTTCATCAGGTGTAATTGTTATCTGTAATCATGATTACATTTGATTGATTTATTTATTTAATAATAGGACACCCAACACAGATAATACGTAATAGACAACTATAAAAAAAATGTCAAAGAGTTATAAATATGTTAGTGTACCCATAATAATTACAGGGTGCCACAGTTAAGTTAATGCTTGAACACAATCCCACCTGATGGTAAATGGAGATGTGGTCTTGGGTGGTAGAGCGCACTAACTATTTAGGGGACAATTTCTATTTTTTTATAGATTAGAAAAGTTTTTATTGCAATGGGCTAATACTAGCAAAACATAAATTACTTATTTTTAATTTCTAAACTACTTAGCTGTCATCGCGTTCTGGGATGAAAAAGTATTCTGCAGACCCTAAAAAGTAACCTAACCAATCTTATCACCCCTTAATGGCCAATCATACCAAGTAACATCTAAATCTGTTTAGTGGTTTCCGAGTGGTGCTCGAAAAGGCAATTGGACAAACAGACAGACAAACAAGCACAAAGATAGACATGCAATAATCCAAAGAAAACAACGGAAAAAGGTTTAATGTGTAACAAGATCCATATTCGCAGGGAAGAGTCAAATCAAACAGAATTTGAAATCCCGTTTCCCGTTCACAAAACACGTCTAAGAATCTATAATACTTTATATTTATAACGCTTACTTGATTATAATTTTCATTGGAATACCTATTTAAAAAAGGATAGATGAAACTGAATGCACACCAAGAATGTATCCTGAGCAAACAGTATCTGATAAAATGTACAAGTGCGAGTAAAACCGGTAAAATATTCGTCCGTGAATCCCTAACCATATCTCAGTCCTAAATGTCACATCCCTACATACTACAGATGATATCTAGTCAGATTCAAGACAATCTGTGTAAAACGGAATGGCTAACGGATGTGTCTGGGTTCAAACTGGGCGCTACGTTACGAGTGACAGGGCGACTCCTTGTCCGTGCGTCAGTCAATCTTTAAAGCTATTATGCCTGAACTACCTTCGAAGATTGCTTGGCAGATATGTCATCACTCAACAAATTTTCTGCTTGTATGCGTATGCTATTTCGTTCATTCTTTAGTATTATAGTTGAAGTTTTAAATACAAAAATATGAATGTAAGAAAATAAATATAACTAAAATAATATAATGTTATTTATAAAATAAATCAATAAATGAAAAAATGTTCATACTTTCAATTAAATTTTAATAACCATTTTAAATATCTTTCTATTCTATAAGATTCCAAAGCTTTCTCATTTTTCTTCGTAAAATTATCCTGATTCAAGTCATCTTATTATCGTAACGCAACCTGCATGTTATCGGGATAACTATAATGAATACGGATGGCTTGGTTCGTTAAAAATATTCCTCGAATGGTTGGTACTTAGTGGATTTATGTGAATTGCTATACCCAATAAAGTAAGAGATGTCTCGTAAATCGTTAGAACACTGAAGTGAAGTCAAGCGACACCTAGAGTGGGCGCATCCACCGTTAGCCGAAGGGCTTTAACACACTGCGGTTTAAAGACTTAGTGGTCCTTTATTGCGTGCTCGGCCTAAAGTTATTTCAATTTATTTATAAGACTCCGTATATTCAAGATAAAGTTATATGGTATGATTTATTAACTTTTAAACGGTAGTTCCAATAATTTTATTTGAGTTACGTTTAGTTTGAATGATTTTGCAATTTGTTAAATCTAACATACAGATTACACATGTCGTTACTCGTGTTGATTGCTTTGTTAAGGACTAGTAACCCGTCCTGGCTGCGCTTCAGTAAGACTGTCCTTTACCACGCATCTGAATAATTGCTACTCATTTATTTCAGACTCATTTATATATTTCAACTGTTATTGTTATCGCATACCTGGATAAAATCTGTCTAAAAATTAATAACTAAGCTTTTCATAGAACTTTCACAGTAATTTTTATCTTTTATCCCAAAGTAACTTTTATATTTAACGCGTATCCGTTTTCCTTGATGAACTCTCCCATTTGACTAGGAGGCGCATACTATTACCATACAGTAGGTACTTGAAAGAATCGTTGTAATATGAGTAAAGTGAATACGTCTGATATATTTACCTGGCAACGAATATATACATTCAGTAAACATAAAGTAGTAAAAGCAGTTAACGCCCGACTGACGTCTTGAACGATACAAATGGTGTACACCCCGAAGTAAGCTTCGATGTCGACCTATAACCAAGCCGTATCGAGTAGCCACGCATGGTTCAATGAAGTCGATGTGTGGGTCAATAATGAAAATTGATATCGTAATACGACCTTAGTTAAACAGGAACTTGAATTTAGACGGTGCGATTTCATTATGCCTCTTGATGTTATTTATAGACTATGAAGTCATGCGGAACGCATAACTCTTAAAATTCAATAGTGTAATTATAGAATAGAAATAACGGATCGCACACGTACGCTGTCAAAGGGTAGGCGGGAGATGCATTCGAAGCAAATACATCCCACACAAAATCTATCCAATAAATACCCAAAAAGCTTGTTCTGCAAGCATTCCGCGTCTATTGTGTTCCTTGCAGATATATCTTGCGTAAGGAACTTGCCGTTCTCGACGGTTATACTCTCGCTCTACCCACATTAAAGATCTCCGACTGTAACTATCGACCACGTCATGTACATTACTGGTTCTAGTGGTGCATTTATATTAAGCGAATCATAGCAGGCAATGGACACGCCAGAGCTTTGTGGTTCGTCAAACGACTTTCGTATATCGGCCGGGGTGACCGGTTACCTAATGCAATAGTTGACAAATCGCTCAATTGTCCCAGGTCGGTAGGATGTCGGGGCCCAACTAGTTTGGTGGCGGGTTGCGCAACTCGTAAGTTGGCTACTCCAGTCCGTCTGACGAATGCCGGAAGACGTTTACCTTTATTGTACTTTATTGCGATTGGTCAAACGAAAAGTATTTGTCGCATTGCATTCGAAAACATATTTCCATTACTGGTAATAATTGAACAATTTCCATTCCTCAAATTGAATTCTATCAGCCATAAGCTGCCTGGAATTTACGACATTCATTCAAGCAAGTATCTAGTGTTTTGTTGAAAGTAATGAAAGATTTGTTGGCTTAAATCAGAAGCTTTGTATACTTATTTATTTTTATATGCTACAATATAAACTGTGCTGGAAATGAAATCATCCAAAAACTGATGATCATGAAAGAAACGATATAGTTTTTTCTTTAATCAATATTTAAATGTCAAGAAATATGTCAAGAAATCGTTAAAATATTTCCAAAGTGAGACCAAACAAAGATTCATAACTTAACTTAAAGCAAAGAATATAAACATTGATGGATGTGATATTTTTTGTACGTTAGTAAATATGTTTCCAAAAACGCAGCAGGGTGTTATTTGCAATTTTATCGTATTCTAAAACATTTGCATAAATATGGAAATTCTCCAATTGCCGTTTAGCTTTTGTGAAGCAAAGAATTTGTATTTCGCTCGGCCATTATTCATTTTCAGGTTTAAAAAACGTAAAAGGACAAAAGGGAAGCCTAACGATCTTACCTCGGTTAGGCATGTTAAATTATTTTTCACGATTATTTGTAGGAAACTTTAATATGTACAAAGGTTTTACTAATAAAATAAATAAAATATTAAAATATGAATGCGTCCCATCTACGTTCTTCCATTGCTAAGGCTTAGCAGATGACTATGGTTTACTTTGTACTATAATTAATTCGTAATATAAACGTCATTTGAAAAATTTGAATTGCGTGCAAGATTCTATCTCGGCCAGTCTCGGTCTTCCGTTCCGGTCTGAACCAATAGGCCGATTAAACTGTTCAAACCGCGAAATATTAATATTAATTTATTTATTTTATGCAAATTATACCTTGAGAGCAAAATTACCTTACGTATAATGGTTATTAGTAACATGATTAAGGAAAAAATCTAAATTCATTTTTTTATCGAAATACCATTTTCGTCACTAAGATATGGTATGCACCAAGGTACGTGATAACTGTTGATTTAAGATTAGGTAATTTGGTTAAAAATTATTTTATGGCCCATAAAATGTGCTGGTAGATTTACTTCCCAGATTTGGTTTTCGTTTTATGGTTATCACATCTGCGTTGTAGCAGATGTATATCTAAAAAGGCTTATGTTTTAATAAAGGTGTGTTAAAGGAGAATGATTTTTTTTGCCTACACTTTTCTCATGCGTCAAATGTCTCCAGAACCATAAAATTATTATATTAATTTTTAATCTAACCGTCGTCTAGGCATTACAAACAGTATTTTTGAACAGGGGATTTAGTAAGGCAGAGTGACAGATGACTAAAATTAATCAATCGAATATAAAATATATAAGGGAGTTGATACCTTCTAAAAGTACGTCTATTTTTCTGGTTTTTGCTCAAAAAGTAAAATGGAAAAGGAAATCGCATAACTAAACAAAAAATGAAAATTCTATTTCACGTTCTAGATAATCACTTTGGTTTATACTTTGAATAAACTTTGTATAACTTTGTTGATATGAATAGCCGTTCTTGGTTTTTAAAGGTCATAGATTGTCTTAGATTTCATATTGAGCTGAAGCATATTTAATGTAATGAGTACGATATTTCCATACAATAATTCATTGTTGTGTCTTGCGTTAATTGTAATAGGCTTCGAATAGGCTTAGGCGTATGATAATAATTATAACATGAAGTATAATATATAATAGGCTATACAAACAAATCTCGTATTACGTTTTGTTTTATTAATATTTGTGATTATAATAAACGATAACACATTCAGAGCCGTGCACTAAGACACATCGTAATATTAACATGAATAAAACATCACAAATGTTCAGGACTTAAGAAATAACTTTATTAATACTGGGGGTATTTATTCATATTTACCCCGGTCAGAATTCGAACACAGACTTAGTACTTTAAAAATACAAATTGCGAATTACTCGTACGTGTTGTATAACAATAAAATGACATAAGAAATAAGTATATATATAAAAAATAATACATACAAACAATAGATAAAATACATAAATATACCTATATGTATTTATGATATTGTTACAAAAGCAATTCCTTGTAATATCTGGATAACAATGTACCTACAACTTGCAAAACGATGAAAATCAGTAGCAACAATACGATGAAATCGAGAACCGGTCGCCAATACTAAAATTTATGATATTTGGGCTCTAGATTCTATTAGCGGAGCGAAGTGAATCGTGTGAAACACAAAGAAATCTACGAATCTTGGGCTAGTGGCCGGCAAACAGGCTACCTATGCACCGCGAAATATTCGCCGAGATGCATCGGCACGAGTACGATGTGCAGATATCTGGGGAGCGCGCGAGTTCGAATCGTCTATCGAGTCTATGATCGGCTTCGACGAGAGGTCACGCGCGTTAAACGTAAATCAACATATCTCGCGACGGGAGATCTAGCCGAGCATGCGCCCGCCCAACAAAAACTGAATTTTATAGCCGTAACACTACACCTGGGAAAAAAGTGAAGATATTGGACAAGTCGAGTGAACGACCCCGCTCCTGTGATGGCCGCCCTACACATTTTTGTTTAAATTATGCTTCATTGTGCGCTGTTTAAACTGAGTAAAATATTTTTATAACTACTGGTGCTAAGTACTTGATGCTTCTTTACACTTTAACACTGAAAAATACCACAGGCAATCATCGCTCATTATAGTACTTAATATTTTTGACGCAGCATTTGTTTTGGTAGAGCGTATTATGCTTAACCTAATAACTCAGGCGTGGCAAACTGTCGAACCCAGTTATTATTAAATAGCAGTCGTTAAGCCTTATCAGAAGCTATCGGCTATTGAGGTTGGATACTAACCCGTTATCCTAGACACTCGGTCATACACAAGTCGGACTTACAAAGTTCCAAGTGTAAGTGCCTCCATACACGGACTGCTTGGAATAGTCAGTGTCAGCAGAATAGCGGCACTAAGTCGAATATATTTAAAGTTTTGCAGATAATAAAAGTGAGTAGAGATGTTTTGGATCTGATATTCTCAAATAATTAAAGTCGTCGTCCTGACTTTTGATATTACCTATGTGTTGTACTTAACTAGTGTGTCAGATGTGTCACGTTTCCTTTTTAAAAAGCGGATATCAAATCATGTTGAGTTTTCACCATAGTTACTTCTAAGCTATTAGAATTAATAAAAAATCTAGACATTGTTCTTTTAAAGATAAAGTGATAAAAAATATTATTGTCTAGTTTTATCTACTTCTCTCATGTTACACATCATCAACTCACATTTTAAGATCGCCAATAATCTACGGTTGAGGCCATAAAACCTGTCTTTCTTCGTAATACCCATAAAATGCTCGGTTAACAATAAATATTATCTCGCAATATAATATTCTAAGTGCAATAAAATTTTGCTTTTAGACGTATCAGGATTTGTGACTAGGAAAGGATTAGCTTTAAGAGGTTTTATTGAGAAAAACAAAACGTTTGTCGTTGGTACATAAACGAAGAAATGCCTTAGCGTGGCCGGTGTCTGTTAGTATAACATTTCGCTAACAAATTGCCGCTTTATGTCCTGTTCATTACAGTCGTTCGGTGGCTAGATCCCAGTCTGCCAACTATCGTTAGCACGCGGCCGATCGAGTCTCGATATCTATCTTCCCAATCGATCCTTATCGTGACAGTTTTACGCGTCGTGTCGCGATTTCACTCTTCCCGAAGCCACGGCGTAGGGTGCATTCAGGAATGTGCTCATGTCACTTTCGGACGCTTATTCCTTCATATTCAAAGGATTTAAAAGATTCGGCTGTATTTTGTTGTCATATTCATTACTTGGACATAGTTTCTGAAAACGTTCAAACTCACACTCATGTCGAAATTGAATAAATAATACCGAATGTATCACGTGATGTATACTTATTTACTAGCTCACAAAATTTTACAACTCTACTGGCATTTTAAATGTCATTTATGACTTAGTAGCCCAACCCACATTGTATGAAGAGGAGAACTATGGATTAAACTTAATCTTGATTTTCTCACGTTTGTGGATTGGAACGTTTTTCAGGAAATACGTCCACTTTATGAAAGGATTATCCAAGTGCCACATAATGAGACACTTCACAACCATTTGATATAGCGCAGCCATTTTAATACATTTAGTGATGTATTAACTACAGCACGTTTCAAACAACTTCATGAACATAAATGTCACACCTATCCGAGATAGACGTATGTTGAATTATTGTTTATTCAAAGTGGAGCGATAAAGGTTCTATTGACGCTCGATACTAGCCGTCAGGTAACATACATCTGTAAAGAAATCTCCGCGCTAAAAGCGTTGAAAGATAGTGGACGCTTACATCCTTCCGATATCGGGTGGGTTCAGACTGGTGTGATAGCACTAATGAACCGATGTTGCCGTCACACAACTGGCACGGTTTGAACGATGGCGCGGTCATTAGAGAAACTCAAGGCCAGCTGAGGGAGGACAGCTCCGGTAATTATATAAAACAACTAACGCTTGTCGAGCTACGGAGCCACTTAGCTCGCCAATTCTATCTAGCTTTAGCACTTTAGTATACCTGACGCGGAAGAGTTACTGCACTGCCTTCGCTTTATTTAATGGTTTAAATTATCATAGCGAAAGCTTTCTAATAACAAATACCAAACAGAAATAATCTTATCCGGAAATATGAATTTGATTGATCAATCAATCAATTTTTGTATGATAATTATTTGTAATTCGTACATGCACATCCTTTGAAGCTACGATTTATGGTACCTACGTCACTTTATTAATGGGACTTTGATTTATCGATCTTTAAGTTAGGTAAAATCTTTCCATACTTTTTTCGGAGTTACTGCAATCAATTAATCTTTAACTACATTCCTAATTTGGTAATAAACGGAAGTAAAGGCGAGTGTGGGGTACTCAACGATTAGATGATTCTCAATAACAGTGCGCATAGCACATTTACCACGATCTCGATTCAAGGTGCTAGGTGAGGATCGCATCGTGATAGCGGCAACAATCTTGTCTAAGAACCGCTAGATTGATAAATGAAAATTGAGAAGGGCCTGTATCTCGGTAGTAATTGTACGGCACACAGAACACACGACCCCGTTTGCAAGACGTTGCGGTCGTGCCTAGGGCTGCCAGGTGCTTTGATTTTGAAGGACTGTTTTTTTTTATTTATATAGACAAAATGTAAATGATAATATAAAGTTATTTTACAAAACATAGACTTTGATTGCCAACAAGTCATTTAGATTTGTATGGATATTTACCTTATCAACGATTTGTAAGACACTTAAGATTCACGCTATAATACCTTTTATTTACTACACTAGGAATACTAGACACTGAGCTACAGTTTCAACTAAACTGTGCTACATGATTTGTTTTTTTTTTATAACTTTGTAACCCATTCGATGTTAAATTAAACATAATCTAGTCCTAAAAATATCTGAACTTTAGAAGTCACTAGTTTGCATTTAATACAGTTGTCCCTTAAATTTACCAAGCACTCTTGGTTACATTACTCACTAAGTTTAATGTCAAAATATAAGATGCATGCGCCCGAAGGCCTGTTTCAAACGTGTACGCATTTTAGTCGAGAATCACTCCCCTGACAAATAACTACGTAGCAGCTTATGGTGTTATGGATGAATTATTCCATAATCAGTATGAGTTCACTAAAGATATTATAAAGATTAACATGAGAATTTTATACTATATGAAAGAACCTATTAAAAGACAAGCTCAACTTTTATTAAGTTTTGATTAAGTCAATGAATGTTTAGAGTTAGACACTTGGAATTCCAAGTTCTTATGCAGTGAGGATATTGATGCATCGTGAAGTGATGTAAAGAATCCCAAACACATGATAGAGCAATACATTAATTTACAAAAACATTATTCTTAATTGATATGTAAATAAAAGCTAGTAGTAAGTTTTCTTTTTGTTATAATTGTATACGTTTAAAATGGCCTGGAGTTTTTTATATAAAATCCATACTATAAATGCAAAAGTAACTCTGTCTTTCTTTCTTTCTGTCTGTCTGCTACCTTTTACGCTTAATCCGGTGAACACAGATTTAGATTAAATTTGGTATAGAGATTATATGAGACCTGGAAAGGACATCACATTGCTAAAATACGGTCCCTTTATATTAGACAATTTTAACGACATTTTGTCAATTTCCGGCTCAATCAACATGCTGACTGTTATGACATTACGACAGAAAAAGGTGGACATGTTCTCTGGCACACGTGCGACGCCTGGGCGTTAAAAAATATGACCTATACTTATCGCTCCGTAAAATTTAAGAGATTATGGTGATTTTCGCACAGATCACAAATAACCTTAATTATTATAATCAAATAACCAATAATAATCATTTATTTGTTTAATAATGAAAGAAACCTATATTTATCATAATATTCGTGTCCGGTTGATGGCGTGACAATATCGTAATCATAATCTGAAAACAGGAAATGAAACTGAATGCTCAGTCCAGCTTAAAGTGAAACGCAATAACAACTTAATTTATTAATTAGCAGTCATGTAATTACAGCTCACGATATGGCGATTTGCAGTAGCGATGTAGGTTAAAGCCACTTCAACCCACTTAATAAAAGTATTTACGGGAGATTAGTACATAAATAATAATTTAATACACTAACCTTAATATGTTATCTTCATCATGTAGTTGAAGTCTGTAAATGCCAGTTGCCAGCAAGCGGGTAAGCTGCCTTACTCTACTTATATAGGAGTCACTCCTTTGCCGGCGAAAACACGATTAGTAATTAGAAAAGTATCGTTTCATGTTTTGTTCATTTCAGTCAACCTACTTTTATTAAATTAATAAAATGTATTTTATACTAACCTCTTATCATATTTGATTTGGGAAATAAAATTCAATCAAAGAGTAACCACGCCATAAGAAAATGTTGGTTGGATTTATCGTTTAATTATTTTTGTATTTAGGTACCTATGTAACCCAACATTTAAACACTTAATAGGTACACTTAAACCATGTTCGTTAATGGCCATCTGTTGCTAAAACCACATTAAACATAATTATCTACGTTACTTGCTATGACATAGTTATGTATCTTAATTTGAACATGTGTCATTTACATGTTTCTTATTTATAGCTGTACGGCGCCTACTTAATATTTAAAACACATTATAAACACATACCTTATAAAAATATGTATTATGACTACATTCCAAAGTAAGATCAGATGCATGCTTAGCATAATAATTTTATAAAATAAGTAATGCTTTTTATTTAGTACAGGTGCACTCACAAATAACTTTATATTATTCGTAAGCTTTTAATTATTATTTTTCACTAAAAATATACTCTAATTAAAAGTTAAAATATGGTAAAATCCACTTAATTAATAAGGCATAACTAAACAGTCTTACATCATAAATTACGTCAGCATCACAATGGGATAGGTATAGTTATCAGAATAATGTGAAATTGCGAATCTTTGTTCAGGCTATGCCATAATACTGAATAACTAACATAACTACGCGTGAGAAAGTTTTGCCGCTCATTCGTTTAATTAGCCAAACATTATATTCATGTGCTAGCAAAGGATTTATAATGCTTTACGCCGCCATGAAAAAACACCAAGTAAAAATAAAATACGACCAAGCAAATTCTTGCCTTTCCTTAAGAGATGATTGAACGATCCTTAATGAACTGGCTTAAGCCCTTAGGTAATATAATACGAAGAATTAAGTCCTGTTCATACTATTCAAACATGGTCGTATAATCTTTCAATTGTACCAGTGATTGGGCTAGTTGTAAAAACATATGGAGAATGGCAATCTTCCAGATAATAATATTATTATAAACTCATTCGTTATTGCCTTTAGATTTTAAAGGAAATGAGATATTGACTGCGTTGAATATAAACAATATGGTATGAATGCATTTAGCGGTTTTTTTGCATTCTTCTAACAGATAGGTTTACAAATCAGTACCTACACTTGTTCAGGTAATAACAAAACGGATTCGTACGACTAAAATAATGTTTTCTCTATTAATATTTATACATTCTGAAATGGATTTATGTATTCTTGTCAATGTTTTCGTGTTAGCAAAAACAAAAGTAAATATTTAAGCTCATTAAAAAGGTAAAGTATGTTTATAACTTAAGTATTATTTTTTATTATGTAAGTACCTATTCAATATCAACAGTTACAGGGTTTGAACGTTGGACTTTTAACCCGGGAAGCCCGGGTTCAAATCCTGCACGCAAATCTAATTTTCAAAAATTATGTGCGCATTAGAATTTAATTATCACTTGTTGTGTTGAATGAAAACATCATGAGGAAACCTGCACCTCTTCGAGTTTACCAAGGTATATGAAGTTCAAGGGGTAAATTTCTGTTCTCGATCTGGATGTGTGTGTTCTTGTCCTTGTGTCCATGTCTTGAGAATTGAATCAGAATTAATTGGTAAAGGTAAATAACTATTCATTTGTTGTCACCGCAAGGACATAATATTGCGTGTGTAAGTACCCTTACTGCAGTTGAACGAGTGTGAATTATTTTCGCAATGACGTCTCATCAATTTTTAGGTTTTCGATTAAGTTCAAGGCACGATAATGAATGTCGAATGTAACCAGACACAATTTATTTGGAAGTCGGTATGTTCTTAGTTATTTATACATAATGATAAGTGCTTCATTCCGTAGGGAGCAATAACATTGTGTATTGCACAAATGAGAATTCATGTATGTATTATAGTGATTTGAACATTTAAAAGTTTTATTTCATGGTAAAAAAACATAAGTAGAAAAATTGTGTCTTCCGTTATTGAGTTTTATTTGGTTAATAATTAGGTATAAGAAATTACATAGAGGTGAATTTGTAGTAGGTATATATGTATTTCTGTCCTTATTGTAGAAAATGATGTTCATTTCCCGCTCATGTAGCCATATAGCCTTCGCCATGGGCTGACTGGTAGAGAATGCCACCAGGCATTAAGACCGCCCTTTGTAAAAAACCTGATTTCAGGTCTTACAAAAAAGAATAAATAAATAAATATAGGTACATACATTCTGCGTGATTTAGTACTAAATTTTAACTTATGATCAATAATTTTAGGCATAACAGTTTTCGTTAAATTAATTGTAGCATGGTGCAAACCCTCGCACTCTTCCATTTGACATTATAATGTACGCTGTTATGTTACAATAACAACGCTTAATCAGATGATCTGTCTGTTTATCGACAAAAGAATAGCGTAAAGACCGGTACTCGTGGAAGAGTACATGAGGGTCGTTCGTTAGCCTGAATTTCGTTGAACGGGAATCGAACCCATGGCCGTCGTCGTGGCTTGTCGGCCGACAACGATCTCGCTCCCATTGTGTGCTTTGGCCCTACTTGATAACATTTACCTTGCTTAAAGGGAGAATTTTAATGAAACCGCATTGACCGAATTTATCAATCGCCCCTAAAGGTGGTTCGGATCGAAGGATAGTACTGAATGGTTTTGTATTATTTATTGTATTTTTTCTAATTTGATTTGCATTTAATCACAAAATCTTTATCTGTTAATCTTTGAACGAGTAGACGAAACCTCCATAAAATTAAAAAAAAAACCAATAAAGTGGTATCCGAGTGCTAAATGGGAAATAAAAGGAAACAGAAAGAACATGAAATTTTAACAAATAGTATGAAAATGAAGTAATAATTTTTTTAATGCATTAAAGTTCTAAACAAAACGATTACTTACTACATATTTAATGGCGCCAATTGCGTAGATAATAACTGGGTGGTTCAATGCGTAATAAACGGTCTCCGTTCGAACAAAGACTTGAAATGGGCAGAATGAGTAATTACCTCAAATCTAGTTAGTGTCTCACTCAAAACATAAATCAACAGTGTCACAATAAAGCAATTCTTGGTGGTTACCTGCTTGCCCGGTATTCGAATCTATGCAACATTCCTTCTTTTGTATTAGTGTACTACTGGGAAATGGCTCCGAATACAATAATGCAATGAATATTGAAATACAAAAAAACAGATATAGTTTCTTACAACTTACAAATAAAAAATTGTAGTAACGGTTGTTTATGGAAAAATGTAAGTAGCACACGAAAAGGTAAATGCAAGATTATTGGAAAGAAAATGCAACCTTCGATGATTTGGATTTTCAAAAGTATTTTGCGCAATTTTTGTAATTTCAGAAGTAGAATAACTTATATCAAATGTACATTCAAAACTCGTCAACTTTTCCACAGGCACAAGTTATGATCCTTTCGCTGTACTTTGAGGCCCTTAAGATAACCCTAAAAGTCTTTGACCATGAACAAAACATAAAAGTGCCTGGAGTCACGAGACAAAATTCAAGCACAGTTTTGCGCAGATAAACTTGAAGCTTATGAATCGGGCTCGCTGCTTCTAGCTAAACTGAACATGGTTAAAAGCAACAATAGTTTCGCCCGACATGGAAAAAGTCGTGACCGACTCGCGGTCGGGTCGGCAGGATGCTTCGGGCGTAAATAATGCCGACGTCCGATCTTAATTATCGCTCCATCGTTAGAGATGACCGACGGGCACACCGAAATCGGCGAGCTGGTTGCGACACGGCGCGGCGCGGGGGGAGTACCATCATTATCGAACAGTTATATCGCCCACCGATAAATCGCTAGAACCACCTGCGAGATTCATTGTAACGTTTTGGCACCGGACATTATAATTCTTTTGTTGCTAGTGCCATTGTTTACGGAGCGATGACTTGGGATTTCTACTCCTAAAATCGATTCCTAGATAATGTTATAGCAATGACAATTGAGAGCTCGTTGTTTGAAAGGGTTTGTTGAACGTACACAACGTTGTGAATTTACAGCTAGGTCATTAAGATAATTAACGGTTAATATTATTAAGCTTTAAATAGTATAATAGTTGCTGAGTCGTTATTTTGTGAGTAGAAATTCTGAACCTCTTCCATGCTCGCTTATAACTTATTTTTGTATGAATAAATATAACTATGCTCTCTTTTACAAATGGAAAGTTTGTCGTCTTTATCATCGAATAATGCTGTATTGATTTTACAATGTCATACATGTATGAATTTATTTACTAAGATCACGTTAAGAAGCAAAAAATAGCAATTGAAACTTCGTAATAAACTCGTATATTTTTATACAAATACAATATGAAAATCACATGTACTCGTTGGAATAATAACAATTACATTGCAAAATTCAACGGCGAAAAAAAATATATGTTTCTAAAACGGCTAGACTCTTTGTGGTCGCCGCAACAATTTAGCGATTCGCGCGCGACGTTGAAAAATTCTCAGCTCGTGATTTTCGTTCGTGTACTTCATTTATTTGTTAGAGACGTTGAATATTGTTTACAGCAAGATTATTAGCGTTTCCTGCTTTCCCTTTGCAACTCAAAAACGACCCACCGTTATTGTACATTTGTTATTGCCTGCTTTATGACACGATGATTAATAGCGGCTACTACTGAAGTCGGTGATACAGTATTCCTTAACAAAATAAATTAATAATCTGTTTTATGTATCTATATAAACCCTCACACATTTACGCTTCAGCACTCACACACTCACTATCACTAGAAAATAATGTGTTATAATAAACAATGACCCAAGGACAAACATTATCTGAAACATATTCGAATATGTCAGCCCTAGTCGGGAATCGAGTTCGGGACCCCTCGCTCGGCAAGCGTGATCATCAAGTTTGTAGGGTCGGTCGTCTATATTTATAATTATATTACTCTTATAGTCGTTAGTGCGTTTGTTATTGACCGTGTAACTTATGAACGACACCAGTGATCGCAGAGACGACAACACAAATTTTATTTTGTCGTGATGTTTTAAAACTCTGTAACCTTCATAAGTGTATTGAAAAAACCTACATGAAATAAATGATTTGAGTTGAGTTGAGAGTTGAGTTGAGTTGTGAGAATTCTCTCGATAATTTTCGAGAGAATTCTGTGAGAATCTTCGGCGTTGTGGTCAAGCTAATTCGACATGTAATTACATATATACCAAAATGATATATATTAATTTAATTATTAGCTGTCCCAGCGAACTTCGTACCCCTCTATAATTAATAAACAAATTTGGTGACATATCGACGGCAGCGCCACCTATCGGGTCCAACTGTGAATCTAAACTATTCTTGGGTGCACCTGAAGCCACACAAAACATTTTAAAATAAAAAAATAAAAATATATATTTTAATTAAGATATATTATTATAAGATTTTCTTGTCAACTTTAAGGAAAAGACGCAAAAATCCTAAAAAATAAATTAAAACCAATATTTTTTTGCCTTTCCTTTAAAACATGATATTAGGAACGTCTCTCATGGATGTCTCGTATTACATTGTAATTTTTTTAAAGAAATATGTAAGATACGCGCAGTTATTATGGAATTATACTATCGATCAGGCAATAATACGAAGATAGTGCCCTGGGGATGCGAATTTAGGAGAAATTGAGGGTGCTTGCGTGCCTGCCCGCGAGCTTTGATTCTTGCATGTTAGCAAATAATAAATATTATTACGATCAAATTCATATCGCACACGTAGGACAATTTTAAGAGGAACAACAACAAATGGCTACATGTTTCATTTTAAACACTACATTGTATTACTTATTGCTTTAACATTGCCTGTGCAATTCAAGAATGTTGAAGATTGTTGGCTTGAAGTTACCAAGAAGGACTATTTACAAAAAATGGTGAAGATTATTTTTAATAAATGTAAAAATACTGTTAAGGTAATGCCTTGTAAAGGCGTTGATATAATCTAAATGTTAAAGGCGATCTTCATTTGTTTCGTTAATAAAAAGAAACAAAAGATAGTGTCGCAATCACTTGTAGAGATTTCGGTAAACACAGAGCCGAATGTTTGGAGCAATGCGCTCAGGGCGATGCAAATTGCGTCGCCTCTTATCGATGCACTTTATCCAGGGTACTTTTGTGCATATTTTACATACATTTACGGGGATGCAGCCGATAGCCGGTGTGGGCGGACTCCGGGCCCGCATGCTAATTCACGTAGGGAACACTGCACGTGCAGACATGCATTTAGGCATCATAATACCTACTAACTATATTGTATAAAGATTTAAAATTATATATTTTTGCTATACTGTCCGCAACTACCATTCAAAGAGGTACGTGCTCGAATCATGACTCCATTATTCGATATTATAATGTAATTTTTGTGTTGTGCACCGTAACATTTATTAGCAAAAAGTGATTCCGCGTTGGAAAGTTTTTGCATGACCAGCGGCTAGATGGTTGTCAGCGAGGTCGTTTGCTCTTTTCATTTCATACATGGAACACTTTTTGTGTGACTATATCTATTATATTTAAAAATAGATCCCGGTTTTGTTCATTAAAAAGTTCTGCCTGCTTACGATGATGTTGTATTCAGAATATTTTAATAGTTTTTGATAGGTAACGTGACCATTGTAAGTCATAGTTTTAAAAATTCTGGTATACCTATTCCTGTAAATATAGGTACCTACTTCCAGATAACTGGATCAATGGGTAATTTCTTTTTTTTTGGTTTAAAATGTTATATCTAAAATATTAATGCATGCACAATTTTATATGAAATATAAATTTATTGTTGGCATATTTAATCACCTGTTTTATTGCATTGTATAATTTTTAACTGCCTAAAGTTACATTTGGAATAATAGTGAAAAAGTTCGAAATTTGAATTTAGTAATTATGGCCGATTAAAATATTAGGTATCAAAATTAAAAATTGTAACTATTCTTGTGTCTGTGTGTATATAACATAAGTGCACAAATATAAATCGTTATTCAAATTGTTCGCGATAACAAATGTGTGAACTACCTTCTGGCAACATTAATCTTTGACAGCATAACATAATTGTACCGAGTCCCGAGGGAATAGCGGTGCAAACGCGGGCGTTTCGCGGTCACGAACCGTTCTAAACGTAAAGTCAAATCCTAAACGATGCCACCATATCCGACGGCAATAGCCACTCATACTTTGTATGCCCTTTGCAGACTTCCTCCACATTTTAAAATCAAAACGCTTACCACGAGTACAATTTTCACACGTGTGGGAACGTCATTCTAAATTCATCTAATATCTTAAGTCAACTTACGAAGACTTAATTTTATTGAATAGGTTCTTATAAAGAATAACAAAATAAGTTTAAACAAACAACTTCACAATAAACATTCACATAACAGACCTATACCTTCACGTTATAACACACTCAAACAACCTTTAAATTCTTTAAGAACATTGTGGAGAACTCTTAATTTAGTCAGATTTCCTCACGATGTTTCCTTCACCGAAGCAAGTCATAATTAAATATATATAATTACGCATATCATTTTTAAAAATCAGAAGTGCGTGCAAGATTCGATCACAGACCTCCTTTTCGGAAGTCCACCGTTAATACTTGGTCATCATTGCTCACACGCGTTTTCCATGTTATTATACTAAAATACTTCTCCGGAAATAACAGGAATACCGAGTAACTGACTCAACACATGCAGAGATGAAACTATCAATGCTGGTTTGGACAGCAATTTCCTGTGACCTACGCAAGCAATAAGAGGATTTTTGGATGTTACAATCCTCACTTGGCCAGCGTAGTAAACTATAGCCTATACTCCTCACCTTGTGAGAGTAGCTCAGCAGTGGGATAGTTATGGGTTGCGATGTAGATGATGATAATCGGATTTATTCGATGGTTTTGTTATTGCATTATTTATATTATTGTATAGAAGGTGTCTACAATAGAGTTAAAGTTCGCCCGTGGTAGTACTACCGCCCGCCACGGTAGGTACTTAGTACCATTTCTACCGTGTAATAATTGTTTTAACAGCAATTATGTTTCGAATAGAAAGGTATGGAGCCGGCTACACTTTTTAGAGGTGACCACCTCAGTCCTCAAGGGTAGCAACACATATGTGACCGAATTATAACGAGAGTCTTACTAACATTTACTAACTGGACTATTACTAACAATAACTAACAGGACTAACATTCACTAACAGTCCCTGTCCCAGTCCTCATACTTACAAACTAACCAGCTAATGTTCTAACACCGTCACCTAACCGGACTAACTATCCCAGTCCCCATAACTATGAGTTTTGTTCTATGTCGGTCACAGTTGTCATGGGCGACAGCGGAAGGTGGTGCTGCATGCTCGTTTGTTACCGTAAATCAATAAAAAAAAAGTGTGGTTCAGGATTAAAACAAAATTTGATAATAACGTAGGTATACACTGATTTGAATTATGACACTCAATTTTTGGAACACTCCATACGCCATACGACATCATATTAATTGCATTTTTGACATGAACGACGTAATATCTAATAATGGAAAATGATAAATTATACGAACACCAAAGTAGCAAGGGATACATTGTGATCAAGGGAGCATGATGAAATTATATAAAAATGAAATAACGCAATAAAGGGACTGACGTCGAAAATTTCGTGGTAAATGACTAGAATGATTGATGTTCGTGAATTTACATTGCGCTGTGTCCGGCAAAATTGAAAGGTCATTTTTCAGAACCTAAAGCCAACCGAACTCGTTCGATCGACTACAAAATGAAAAAGCAAGAGTTTTAAAATAGCGAATGTGAAAATTAAAAACCAAATGATGATGAGGGATCATTAACCTTAATATTTATATTAACATTTTAAAGTCCTTACGTTTACATAATAAAAGTTAATAGAATAAAGACTTATTCCATCGATTGTACTAATTGGAAACCCTACTGAGGAATTTAGGTCTTAAACATACATTGTAAGAGGCTATTATAGTTCATTAGTCAAACTGATGCGTACAACGTACAATACTTTGTATTAATCTAGTAGCGACCCACAATCAATTATCGAAACTTGACTAATCGACGATACGACTAAACCGACGTTCTGTCATTTCTCTTCCTTTAATCGATTACTTCAAACATGAACTCTAGGGGGTCCAATAGACCAAGACGAACTACGTATACGCTTTTTCATAATAAATCTCTTGTTTTTTGTACCGTTTAACTGCCAGACGGCCATGTGAATAAAATAGTTATTGTTCGAAGTTTTCGAGCGAAGTTTGTCTTATCCATTAGACGGACCATTGATGTTGCTTTTAAACAATTAGAAATGACAAAAGCCATATCCGTCTAAGATTTTCGCCTATCATAAATTGATACATAGCAGAGAGTTTGTACAGTAATAATACTAATAAAACGCGGCAACGTTTACAAGCGATCCCACATTTTCTCATGCCTTCTTATTTTTTGAACAATAAATTCTATTAACACGTTTGTATTTATTTCCTCGACAAACTGGACGGTACAATCAGCGTTAATTTCTGCTTCTATTACGTGAAGTATTGTAGAGTTATTCTATGTATGGTTTACACGGCATCCCTCAAGACAACACAAAGAAAAGATTGAGTCATCATAACAAATGCGCAGTTCCTCTTGGACGAGGGCAGGGAACTCTCTACAATCGGGCCGTTCTTATCTGTGAAGGCTTCGATCATTGTGGCCCGAGTTCTTCGTGCTTCAGACTACGGATGACGAAACGATGCTGGTTTTAGTCTTTTACTCCCTGCCTCTTTGTTGACTTGTCGAGTTTTGTTCGGACGGCTTTTTGTTAACGTCCACCGGCTACGTTTGTAAAGTTCGCCTCTGACCATAAATCTTATCTAATAAATCTCATCAATCGAGTATTAAATTGTGTACCTTCGTTTAAGGTCAACGATTAAAACTCTTTGACTGAATCGTGTTAATTTTATAAATGATAAAGTATTTCTAGAACTAGGACGTACATGTTTTACTGTTATTAATTTGAAGCAAAACTAGCAAACCATGCAAGATACAAAAACAAATGTAATGTACTTTGTCGGCATAATCAGAACATTAATTATTATTGTCATTTAAAATGAATTGTTTGAAAGAATGTAGGATTCAACGTTCATAATAATCAAATATGAATAATATCGTATCGTAATATAAAACTACAACACCGTATAACGGATTATAACTATTTCTCATCGCAACCCATAACTGTCCCACTGCTGGGCACGGGTCTCCTCTCACAATGTGAGGGGTACAGGCCATAGTCCACCACGCCAGCCAAGTGCGGATTGTCGGACTTCACACACCTTTGAGAATATTATGGAGAACTCTCAGGTGTGCAGTTTCCTCACGATGTTTTCTTCACCGATGCATGCTTCTCCGAAGCAAGTGATAATTAAATTTTAATACCTACGCACATAATTTTTGAAAATTAGAGGTGCATGATGGGGCTTGAACCCGAGCCCCCCGGTTCCGCAGTTCAACATTTAACCACTCGGCTATCAGTGACAGACTTACTTTCGCATTTATAATATTAGTATAGACACATGCTCCACCAATCAACAATGGAGCAGCATGGTAGAGCATGCACTAGGCCTTCCACGTTATAAGGAGATAGCCGTGCCCTCTAGTTGGCTATTAATGGCTTGAAGCCATGGATACAATATAGTCAGATATATTTAATTGCATTTCAATAAAAAAGACGTATTTAATATTTATTATAGGTACACATTTAATAAGCGTTTACTTTGTCGTCTTATGGCTAAAAATTATCTCTTCAAGACTACCTTTGGTTTTAAGAAACTTACAGAAATAAGTATATATAAGAGATTATTATTAAATACACTTAACTTTAACGGCATTAAACCACAGGTAAAGGAGAGTGTTTATATTAAAATGAAATACCCAAAGGCGCATTTTGTCATCGTGCCAGTCAGTCAAGTCTGGCCAGTCACACATTCGTACAGTCGCCGTTTGCAGACTGCATTTTTAGAATTATTAATTTGGTTCGTGTTCTTATGCTATGTTAAAGTGGCTGATTTTGTGCCAAAGTTATAAATAATACATAACCTGTCCTGACTTGACTCGCATTTATAGAAGTCGATGCTTACCTAAATACGTTACTGTAACAATAGTTCGTTTTTCGTAAAGAGATTTTAAATTCTTTCGACAAATGTTTGATGTGATTATCTGTGCAGATGGCCGTTGTATACCTTCGATATAAAAGGCATTTTATAAACTTTTTATTTGCATAATTTATTAATTGGTACAATACTTTTTTAAATGAAAATTTGTTATGAATGCGAATTGAGATAATAAGATAATTTAACGCAAAAAAAAACCTGATTCGAAAGAAGGAATTTAAAAAACATTAGTTAAAAACATTTATAATATAATTTATTGTTGAATTAATTTAATTCCGTGTTGATTCTTTTTCTTCACGGTGATGACTTCTTATTAATTACCTAATTCTCAAGATAAGTTATCTCGACTTAGAGATTCGATATGAAATAAAATCGGTCGGTTGCGAGTCGGGCTCGCACACGTAGGGTTCCGTACCGCCGAGCGATATGAATTATTTCATCCATTACAACAAAATGACAAATGAAAGTCAAATATCTAACTGTGCACGTTGAAATGAAGCTTGAATTGAGAACCTACTTATTGTTTAACATGATTTTGCACGTAACAGCTACATCATAATTATAACATATATTTTTTATTATCTTTACAGGTTGAAGTTTTGATCCTGGACAAAAACGATAGCCCTCCGGAATTCAAGAACATACCGCCAGCCTACTTCGCATCAGAGGACCTGTCGCCGGGTCAGCTGATTGCCACTATCACCGCGGAAGATCCAGACACTATTGGGACGACTTCTTACAGCATACAGTCCGATGAATCCACACCGTTTACATTAGACTCTCGAACTGGAGCGCTAACTTTGAGGGAACCATTGGACCGGGAGACCATCTCTGAATACCAGGTCACCATACGAGCTCATGATGGTGTCCAATTTACAGATGTCACTGTAACCATACAGGTACTGTCTCTTCAGTTATTTACTGTAACAATCTTCAAATGCCTAGAAGGGTCACGAAAAAAGGGTCAACATGGCCGATTTTTTTAATATGGTTTTTTGTCGATAAAATGGGGTCTAGGTTCTTTTATTTTCTTATGTACACTCTTTAAAGACTCTCATCATATAATTAATGCTAATGAAAGTACGTATATCATTATAAAAACCCTAGCACACGTTCCTACTGGATTTGAAGATATCTTGGATTAGTCTTTCGCTTTTAACATTCTAGATGAATTCCATAAACAGGTTTTCGAAATAAATTATAAACCGAAGATGTAACTTACATTGCCTGCATTTTTGTTCATTACAAAACTGCTCTCAAATAACATGTGTAGCGGTGCTGTCAGATTTGATGCCGGACCACAATCCGACCAGTATTTTTTACGGCATGTAGGCACGTCCACTAGCCCCTGTGACGTATATAACTGTCTTAGTTTATTTGACTTATTTTTTGGAACATACGAGTACAAGGTGTTTGCACTGTTACTTTACCGACGCTCACATCAGTTTTTCAATTCATTGAAGAGTTAGTCCGTGTAATGAACAGATATTTTTTGAAAAGGGTGATTGAGTTCGAATCCAGTAATAATCCTGTAATAATTAAAATTGCATGGGAATTATTTTTCTTTTCTTTTTTCCTAATTTTCCTATCAGGTGGCTCGTCTGCTTGGTTGTCCGCTACTTATGAAACACATTAATTAATTAATTATTATTATTTACTTCGCTGACATCACATATGTCTTAAGGATACATAGGATGTCAAGTATACAAATGAGCATTTCTTTAAGTCATTCACAAGGTTCTTAAAAGTGTGTTAAATCTGTCAATTCCATTTTATAACTTGGGACAGAAGGGGTTTTTCTTTGATTTGTTAGTCAGAGGTTAAATTCACGTAGCATTGACATCCGTGCACCTGCAGTTAACATACATAAAGAATTCAGGTCGCTTCATTTAAAAGTGAGTGAAGAGCAATTTGCTCATGAATATATTTTGAACACCTAAAGGTTTTTTTATTGTTATATTTTGGGTATGTAATTTTTTTTATGGCAATTAACATGCTTTAAACAAGGTAAAACTATGCGTTAATGTGATTACTTTCTTATCTAATGTAAGTTATGTTATTTTTTTATAATTTAATGATCACAAAATATATGAGGAACATACCATACAAAATTTTGTGTTAAAATTAGACATTTTTAATTACGAATGAATTAAAATGGGTACTAAAAATTTCCTTTTTGTCATTCATTAATTGTACTGTTATCGAGTGGTCAAACGTAATTACTTTCAATAGCATATTAAATTATTTTAATTAGTCGATTGCGTCTGAGAGGGTCTGCTTGCGTCTGAAAATAGTATTAAAGAGTCTGATAGAGTCATAGAATTCAAAGAAAGAAGTATGGTAATAATAGTAAAGGGTTATTGCATATCAAATATAGTTGAAAACAGGTCCTTATCACAATTGGATAATCATTCCATTACTTACTGATTATTACCAAGCCATTAAGTACCTACCTTATACTGTAATTTATGGCTCAAATTATCTACTTAGGTAGAATATAATCTTAGGTATATAAGTCTCCCCCAATTCGGGAAAGAACGTTTGCAAATATTTATATGCTATTAAACATCCGTGAGATTTTAAGTTACACCTTTTAAAATTGTGAAAACCGCATCAAATTTCATTCAGTGGTTTTTGTGTCATGCGCTTACCAACGTACATACAGATAGACTGACCAAAATTCTCGTGCCGACTTCTATTGGCCGTCTAAAGGCCCCTCTTTTTTTTCTTAAATATCTCCTATGTAACAGTTTTATAATATGTTTATAATAGGTAATATATATATTTTCAAACGTATTGAAATACGTATACGAATACCAATTTTAACATACATAATATATGTACCTAACTACAAAATATCTGGACGTATCATTAATACATAGAAAGAGCGTGAGAAAATAGAGAGTTATATTTCCTCAAGCTCTTTTTCCTTAGCAAAAGCAATGCTAACCCAAAGAATGTATTCGATTGGGAAGTAGTTATTGGATAAAACTAATTTTGAAATATCATTCTTTACAGGTGACGGATACAAATGACAATCCACCAGTTTTCACAGAGAGTGCGTATTCCTTCGACATCCCCGAGAACGCAGCCCGAGGGTCGATAGTTGGCACTGTGGCTGCCAGTGACTTGGACTCGGGAGCCAACGCTCTGCTGACGTACACCGTGATATCCGACTGGGCCAACGATGTGTTCTCGCTCAATCCACAGACAGGAGTGTTCACACTGACTGCAAGACTTGATTATGAAGAGGTAGGTTTATTTATATGTAACAATCTTATGTTTGGTATCTAATTCATTTAAATACATGTTTGATGTATTGTTAGGTAGTCACACATCAGATTTTTTGGAGAGATTTTTCTTTAATTAATTAAATAAATAATCAAATCTATATATATGTAACTCTTGCGTTACTGAGTGACTGACAGACAACGCTACCTTTGCGTGGTGTTTTTAATAGCGTGTAGATACCTACTATTATGTTTGTTATCGCTACTTGTTGCTATAAACATCAACGAAGTATCCAACACAAAATTTAAATAAATAATTTTATTTGCCGTTAAGTATAATTAGTAGGTTGTTTTATCTCCTTGCGTGGGATAGTTGTACGCTTGCTCCGTATAAATTTTTCCGTCTGTGACCTGTGTTTAACTATTGTTTGCATATTTGCTTCAAAGCATAATCCAATACTTCCCTCTCATAACCGAGCATACAATGACGAAACGATTAGGCTATCGGGTCAGACTCGCCTGAAGGAAAACTGACCGTATATGGGCACTTTTAGAGCCCACGTCTACACCACGTTGCCTCCGTGTGGTTGGGTAGAGTGCGGTTGATACAATTATCTTAACATAGATCTAAAGGCAGGGCGATGACCGCTCAAGTTGTTCTAGTATACAACGCTACGTCTCAAAAGTTGTTACAAAACTAAACACAACCAATTTTCTTGTTAATTTTTTGGACAACTTAATGCGTTCTTGTTTGTTGTTTCAAATTTTCAATCAAGAACAGGTTTTTATCACTCCAACTGTGTTAATGTCTACTATCCCACCGCATGTGTATATTTAAAGAGGTTTATGGGTAAAACATGCAAAATATTGTCATATAGTGTTCGCCGTACTTTGAATCCGGTCTGACTAACTGTACGGTCTTTACTTTGACTAGTTCTGACGAGTAAAAGAATGATTTGACAAATACACGATAAGATAAGCTTGCGTTGAGTCAATAAGAGCACGCTTGAAGTTAAGCAAACGGAGCCTGTTTATCTCAGAATTACAAACTTTTAAATGTAAATAATAAACTAGATGCTAAACATCACCTTCTATAGACCTATCAAACACCTGTAACGGATTAAAATATGACACGTTTCGAATATGTTCGACACGTAAAAATAAAGGACGGAGGTACAATTACCGCTCTTATAAAACATAATTTGAGTCACTTACCGGAATGCCTTTTGGGCGTAAAAATAAGATACGGATAAGTAAAATTTATTACAAGCCGTGTAAAATATTGCATGATGTAGGTAAGTTGCGCAATTCAGAAACGAAGGACGATGTTGCCCCTGAGCGAGTTTTTAATGCAAGTCTGTGGATGACCGACGCACCCATAGTAGAGTTGCTTTTTATACGGCCGATATGAGTCGAGCCTCATGCCTTGTTAAGTGGACAAATTAAATAAAAGCCTTTTGTAAAAGACAAATAAAATAGTTGGGAGGTATTAAATGCGTCTGATGTTTTTGATAAACATTAATAGCGTAAAGTACAGATAAACTTATTCGTTAATTACAAATATGTTTCTGTCCGTTAAAATGAGTGGGGAACGACTAAGGGTGAAAACCAACCTCCTAACGGGTATTCAGTTTTCCGACCGGGACAAACAATTAAGTCAAAAATTTGTTTTTATTTTAATAAATGTGCTGAGAAGTTTCGTTCGTCGTTTCTTCTCCATAATGAAGCATTTTAAAGCACCTTTGTGAAACGGCGTTAGAATAGAAAAATGCAAGCATGAGACAGAAATAAATGATAAGAAATAAATAAATAACGCTAAACACTCATAGCCCCACTCTAGGATTTCCTGTGTCGTGGGTGCCACAGACAACACACAAGACAAGAACACACACCCAGACCAAGAACAGAAATTTAAACTCATCATTCAAGTTTCCGCCTTGCTGGGATTCGAACCCAGGACCCTCGGAACGGCGATCCGGCGTGTTAACCATTGCGCTATCCGGGTCGTAAATGTATCAATGATACCTAATATGATTTTGAATTTATCATAGTGTGTGTGCTTTCTTGTAACGGATGTCCTATATTATCTTATTTTGACGTGACAACGTCTTATAATTCGGTGGCACGCATGAAAAAATATGACTCATGCGTTACCTTAACGGCGTATCAATCGGCCTTTGCGTTCGGCAGCGTTCGGCAGCGTCCGACATCCGTCGTCTCTCTCCTACTTGAGTGAGCGATGCGTCGATTTTATACCAGCGCCATCTATGTATTGTGCAGTGAACAATTATTCATTAAATTCGATTGGGTCCATTTATCGATGGAGGAAGGCTGGCTGAGCTGGTTGTTCACTCGCAGTACACTAGATGGCGTTGAGTAGTGGGGCGCTTAATAAATGACTTAACTTGTATTGAAAAAGTGTTCTTTTATTGTGCTTGCCTACTCATTCAAAGGAAATTATTTTTTTAAGACGTTGTCACGTTCAACTATCGTCAGTAAACCGACTTTACAGACAACCAATTAAAAGGTAGTCGTTAAAACGGTTGATTTGGTTTTGCAGCTGCCGGGATTATTTGGCTTAGATTAATGATTTTTAAACTTAATACGCATGTATTAATGTAGGACCTTATTACATTTTAAAGAATATAAATAGTAGAAACGGCGGCACTTGTGCCACATAAATGTTTTTGTATACGCAGTCAACAAGAAACTTAAGCTTATTTAACCGCTTTTTGTAGCTAGTTGCATCGTACTAAGTTATTGTAGTACTCATCAATGCCGTAGTAAAATGACAGACAAGTCGTTAAAGGTAGGACATAAATCAAAGACCGTTTTGTGTTGTACTCAATAAGACGAAACTTTAGTTTTATGCACATTCATGGGAATGGATCACTGTTTATGCATGCGTTTTTTGCCTCTCGGCTATTTCTTATGCACTTCGTAGTAACTTAGTTGCATGTTTTGATAGACCATTGAAGCTATAGTGTACCTACACGGTAGGTAACTATTTGAACTTAAAGATTAAAAAATGAAGAAAGTAAGATTAAATGTAAAGATATTAAAGTAAAGTGCAAATCATATCCAATCTGAAAAAAGTTATGTAGCTAGAGTTAATATTATGTTCCTTGTACAAATTAACCATGAATACCTACATGACTAAATATAGGTATTAAGCGTACAAAAATTACATGACTAAATATAGGTATTAAGCGTACAAGCGTACAAAAATTAAGTCAAAAATGTACCTACCTATTATGTAAGTAACATCTTAACAAATTTATCTAGAAATAGGTAAGTAGCGTGTTACAGCGAAGGCACGGTGTCTCATCAAGTCAGCCGGCTTCGCTAATTAGTAAAAACAATTCGCTGTACATTCGTTTTCTCGACCGCCCGCCAATTCCGCGTACCCCGCTAGAGAGCTGCTAATTTCATCCCGGTACAGTTTTTTCGCGTCGCGCATCATATTCGGCATTTGCCCACTCGATCCGCCATCGAAATTAAGGGCCGAACAATGTCTGACAAAGCGGCCGTCTGCAAAACATCCACAAGCCGGATTCCGCGACCAATGCCTGTTTTTTAAATCGCCCTCTCGCTTCACGATCCACGAATGAGGGAGCTTGTCATAGCTGGGAAGCCAAGCTGCCCTATTATATGAAAAATCTGAATGCCAGCCCGCTCCCTACAATGTTGCCATTGTGCTTTGTAAAAGAAAATTATAATTTTTGACCACAACATCTTTGTAGTTTTTTCGGAGCGCGACATTTCGGTACTTGTACGGGTTTCGGTATGTCATACACAAAATATGTATCATGTAAAAATATATTTATATTACGATATGGAGCGTTTTTAAAACGGCATCCATACTAATATTATAAATTGAAAAGTTACTCTATCTGCTACCTTTTCATGCTTAATCCACTCAACGATTTAAATAAAATTTGCAAGGACTGTTAGTTTTTCCCGGAACTACCTACGTTCCACTGACTGCTATCAGACGTAGCAAATACAAGTATAAATACATAAATGTACCGCACTCTTAACCACAATTTTGCCTAAAAATATTTACTCAATAATGTTTTAGTTATGTTAGACATTCATGTAAATTCTCTGTTATGTTTTATTAATCACTATGAATGATAGCAATGCGAGTAAATATTCACCTAGGGCTACGCTATGCTGTATACAGCATGCATTTATATTTTAATTTCAAACAGGTCTCCTAACTCGAATTACCTGTAGCTCTAGAAAAGATTAGATTATGACGATCCGAAAGGTCCAGGGGTTGATTCTCAGCGAGGGGGAAATTTTTGTTCTTTGTCTGGATGTGTGTGTGTGTTCTTGTCTTTGTGTGCTGTCCATGGAACCCACGACACAGGGAATCTTAGTGTAGGACGATGAGTATGTAGCGTTATTTATTAGTTCACTTTCAGGGACTTTTTTAACACAATTTAATTGCATATCAGATCTGTCTGGTTTTTTTTACAAAATTAATTCAAATGAAGTCATAAGAACTCAATTAATGTTATTATAAACGAAAAAAGTTGAATAGGTCTTAACGAGTTGACCTAATGTCTATGAATGCCTAATGAAAAAAGTGACCCCACCTTCAACAATATAATTATACAAACGTTATCATGCATTGTATAACAAAACATAAATAAACGTAGAGTATTATGAATACCGATTTTGTTTCAATGTTTTTTGCGTCCTTATTACCTGCATAAGTCTACCTATAAAACACAACCGCACACGAGAAATTAGCTACAGAACATTAATACGTACATGTTTGGCTACTTACATAATATCCTTTAATAATTCGGAACAGTTCTAAATACTGAAGTCCTAAGTTCTGAATACTAGTCCGAAATACCGTTATATACGTGCAGTAAACGAAACATTCATACGTTTTTATGCAGGAAATTTTAAACCAATTAAAGCCAACTTGATTCGATATTGAAATGTTGTCCATACTATTCCAGACACAACACTACATACTAGTGGCGCAAGCACAGGATAGCGGCCATCCGTCTCTCTCCGGCACCGTTACGGTGTACATCAACGTGATAGACCTGAACGACAACGCGCCTATCTTCGACCCTATGAGCTTCTCTAATGAGATTCTAGAAGATGTCGCTGTTGGGTTCCCTGTAGTCACGATTAGCGCTACAGATATGGATTCAGGTAATTTTATGCCAATAACAGAAATATAAGCAACCGGTTCACCAACACATGCCACTGTTTATCGCCGGCTTTGATAATTAGTAACACCATGGAGATTTTTATAGCCCAGAATTATAAGCTAATTAGCCTTTTCACTCAGCCGATTTAAAATTTCTTATTACTTGTCAGGAATATATTTACTGGATCAAGTTAGATATAGAAATGTCATTCAGTTCTTCTTGCTTTTTAACTCTTAGAGGTTAGTCATATTTAGATAAGAGAGTGATGAAAGAATTAGGATTTTTAATAAAACGACTGCTTCATTATAAAATGGTTCAGTGATATAATATTGTATATTGTACAGATGAATTTATTCTAATCGATTCTTTACTATTTCCAGGATTAAACGGGAAACTGACCTACAGTATTACATCTGGAGATGACAATCACGATTTTAAAATTACGCCAAATGGCACGATACTTACGGTGAAATCTCTTGACAGAGAAACAGTACCGATGTACAATTTGATCGTAACTGCCAGAGACATGGCTAAGCCCCCGGAACCGCAATTGTCGTCTACAGTTCAGGTATACGTTTGAACATGAATATTTGTATAACCACCTGAGAGTTCTTCATAATGTTCTCAAAAGTGTGTGAATTCCACCAATCCGCTCTTGGCCAGCAATGTGGACTATGGCTTGTGGCCCTTCTTACGTTGTGAGAGGAGACCCGTGTCCAGCAGTGGGACAGGGTTACAATGTTGATGATAATTTTCAAAATATTTACATACCTTATAATGCATAATTTAACTTCCCAAAAACATTTATTATCATGTTTTATTTGATTTGTAATATCTTTTTATTCCACAAGGTTACGATACAACTCAAGGATGTCAACGATATGGCGCCAGAATTTGTTACTCCCAATGCAACATCAGTGTCTGAAAATATACCGCTCAATACTGTTGTAATGACAGTAAAGGCTATAGACAAAGATGAAGGTCGTAATGGATATGTGGAATATTTCATGATACCTGACCCTGAAGTAAATGGCTATTTCAGTCTTGGAAATGTTGATGGAATATTACGAGCGACTGGAAAGCTTGACAGGGAACTAAAATCGGTCTATATAATAGTTATCACAGCCAAAGATCGAGGAGATCCACCTAACATTTCTAGAACAAAGATAACTATTAAAATACTTGACGAAAATGATAATAGTCCTGTTTTTGATCCAAAACAATACAGTGCCTCAGTTCCTGAAAATGCAAGCATCGGCGCAAGTGTTTTACAAGTTTGTATTAAATTTTACATAAAAATAACAACACACTTTCATAATAGATGTATAACAATAACCTTTTCTGAAATGAAATACTTTTATTAAAAGCTTTAATTGAACTTGCAATGTACATAATAAATATGTAACTATGTTTGGATGAAATCTTGCAACTCAATTTTAAGGCAGTTATCGTCAATCGATTGAGCTGAAATTTTGTATTCACGTTTAGCTTGGATGGCAATGTATGATTAGCTCAGTGACGTTATCCTAAATCCAACATAGCGGAACATACAAGATGGCGGACTAATTATTTTTAATGCAACCTACAATATGGGTATCAAATGAAAGGACTACTGTGATTAAGATAACAAACATGACAATCCAGCGATAATTAAAATTAAAAAATAAATTTATAGTAAAAACCTTTTAAAAAAACGAGCTGTTCAATTTAAATGCATTAAAAATAATAAAGTAAACTTTTCCTTTAAATCTTTTACTACGAAATTATAACGCTCTCGTATTTACTAAGTTTGAAAATTTTAAAATCAATCAGGTCAAGTTATTCAATTTACTTGTTTATCTACACAGGGAAATCTCGCGAGAAACTTTGTTTAATTAAATTAAATTATTAATTAAACAATGTCATTTAAGTATTGTATTATAATACTTAAATGATATTCTTGGTCATTTAAGTATTACAATAATTTAATTAAAGTTATTTTAGGCAGATGGAATATATAAAATGTAACGATTGGTTTTAGGTTTCGGCCACGGATATAGATGAAGGTGCAAATGGAAGAGTCAGATATTCAATAGCATCCGGAGATGAAAACCGAGATTTCAGTATCAGTGAAGACACTGGTATAGTAAGAGTAGCTAAAAATCTCAATTTCGAAAGAAAATCTCGTTATGTACTAACTATTAGAGCTGAAGATTGCGCTAGCGATGATATTAGATTTGATACATCTGAATTATCCATCTCGATTCAAGATATAAATGATAATCCGCCCACATTCTTAGATTCGCCCTATCTGGCTTATGTCATGGAAAATGTAATCCCACCAAATGGGGGGTACATAATAAGAATCCACGCTTACGATGCTGACTCACCACCCTTTAATAACCAAGTACGATATTTTATAAAAGAAGGAGATGCTGATCTTTTTAAAATAAATGCGTCATCTGGGCAAATTTCATTATTGAGAACCTTAGACCGAGAAGCTCAAGATGAATACACATTATCGCTAGTAGCTATGGATACAGGTATATTTTTATGATATATATAATAATCATGTAATATTAAGTATAAGTAATTTTTAAATAAATAAATATAGTGCCATTAAGTAATTCAAATTTAATTTCACTAATTTTCATTAATATACCGTTATGTATGCAAATTTTATGATGAAGTTATGGAATAATATACATTTTCATTTCAGGATCGCCACCATTGACTGGGTCCGGTACCGTAAAAATCATTGTTCAAGATGTCAATGACAACAGCCCAGATTTTGAAAGACAAAGTTATAAAGCCACTATAAAAGAAAACTTGCCCTCCGGAACTGTGTTGGTTAATCCAAAAGCTATTGACAAAGATATTGGAAATAATGCCAAAATCAGATATAGTCTGCTGGGAGATAAATCAGAAAGATTTCAAATTGATCCTGTAACTGGCGTTATTGCAACAAATTCCACGTTAGATAGAGAAGAGTGGGACGTATATTATTTGATAATAATGGCTCAAGATTCATCAACGACTGATCCTCGCACAGCAACTGCAAACGTAACAATCTTTGTTGAAGATGAAAATGATAATACTCCAACGTTCTCACAGACAGAATATGAAGTTTACATTTCAGAACGAACATTTCCGGGTGATTTTATATTTGGAGCAAAAGCAAAAGATCGAGACGTCGGGCAAAACAAAAAAATACTATATGACCTCAAGGGTGAAAACCATGAACTGTTTACTATAAATAAAGAAACCGGTGTTATTAAATCAAAAGAAAATTTAATGAAGTATGCAGAAAAAAATAAATCATCGTTTAGTTTATTAATAGTCGCTTCAGACTGTGGCCTTAATTCCAGACAAACAACAGCAGAACTAAATTTGATTCCAAAATCAGGGAAGAATTTTCCGAAATTTAGTGTTACAAATAAATTAACATTTACATTTTCCGAAGATACCTCAGAAGGAGTTTTAGTGACCAGATTATCTGCATCATCTCCCAAAAAGGGAACAAGTGGCTTGCTACAATACTCAGTAGCAGGAGGTAATGTGGGTGATGCTTTGCGAGTGGATCCTATAAGTGGTGAAGTGTTTATAACAGGTAAAGGATTAGATTATGAAACTATGCCACTTTATGAAGTTTGGTTTGAAGTCAAAGACTCAGATAATCCACCCTTAAAATCTTTTATTGAGATAGAAATAAAAGTTACAGATGCAAACGATAATGCACCTATAATTGAAAACGTATTGTATAATGCAACTGTTTTGGAAGAAGAATCTCCACCACAATTAGTTATAAAGATTGATGCTCATGATGATGATTCGAATGAAAATGGAAGAATATCTTATAGACTTGTTAATGATTATGAAGAAACATTTAAAATTGACTCAGAAAATGGAGAAATATATACAAATATTGCTTTAGATCGAGAATCAATTCCATACTATGAAATTTTAATAGAAGCCGTTGATCACGGTGTGCCTCAACTAACAGGGACATCTACAGTCATAGTAACTGTTTTAGATAAGAATGATAACCCACCTCGATTTACTCGACTTTTTAGCGTAAATGTAACTGAAAATGCAGATATTGGATCATTTGTTATAAGAGTTACTAGTTCTGATTTAGACTCTGGATCGAATGCAAACGCAACATATAGTTTTGTTGAAAATCCTGGTGAAAAGTTTGTGATCGATCCGTTAAGCGGTAATGTTACTGTAGCACGACCATTGGATCGAGAAATACAAGACGAATATATTCTAAAAATTGCAGCAATAGATGGTGCGTGGAGGTCGGAAACTCCATTGACTATAACAATACAAGACCAAAATGATAACGCTCCTGAATTTGAGTATTCATTTTACAGTTTTAATTTCCCTGAATTGCAAAAGAAAAACAGTTTTGTAGGTCAAGTAATAGCAACCGATAAAGATAAACAAGGTCCAAATTCCATTATATCCTATTCTCTACAGCAAACATCTGATTTATTTTCGATCGATCCTGCTACTGGGGAAATTGCAAGCAAATTTATGATGAATTATAAGAGAACATCAATTAATTCGTCACCAGAGAATACTTACTCTGTTACAGTCGTCGCAACTGATAATGGGAAACCACCGATGTCATCTGAGTGTCTCGTTACTGTAAATGTTGTGGATGCTAATAACAATAAACCTAAATTTATGGATCATGAAAAATTTGTACCAGTACCCCAAGATGCTGGACTTGGTGAAAAAATCGTAAAGCTCGAAGCTGAAGATAATTTGGACTTTGGAATAAATGCAGAAATAGAATACTTCGTTTCGGGAGGCAATGGTACAACGTATTTTACAATAGACAAATTAAGTGGATGGATTATACTAAATAAGCAGTTTTATTTTATTGGTAAATACTATGAATTAAGAGTAAAGGCTGTTGATCGAGGTGTACCTCCTCAGTGGGATGAAACAATAATAACTTTTGTTGTTACTGGTGATAATATTTACAGCCCTAAGTTTACTGCTTTAAGTTATCAAGTAATTGTACCTGAAAATGAGCCAGTTGGATCATCAATATTGACCCTGAAAGCTAACGATGAAGATGAAGGACCCAACGGTATAGTAAGATATGAAATTTCATCTGGCAATACTGGCAAAGAATTTCAAGTGCACCCCATATCGGGCACTATAAGTATTTTGCGCCCTTTGGACTACGATGAGATTCAAGAATATCGTCTTAATATAACTGCAAAAGACCTTGGATTTAAATCAAAAGAGACAACAGCAACTGTTACTATTATATTAACTGATATAAACGATAATATTCCAGAGTTTAATCAAAGTTTATATGTAGCATACTTACCTGAAAATTCCCCCGTAAATAGTTTCATATTTAAAGTGCAAGCTATCGATATTGATTCTCCCAAAAATGCTGTTATTAAATACCACATCAAAAATGAAATGTCATCTTTATTTTATATCGATATCAATACGGGTAAAATATTCTCCAAAGAGGTTTTTGATTACGAGGAAAAGACGGAATACAGATTGAAAATTGTGGCAGAAAATCCAGATTCTATTATGCACAGTACAACAGAAGTTATCATTCATATTACCGGGGTTAATGAATTTTATCCCAAATTTATACAACCAGTTTTTCATTTTGACGTATCAGAATCTGCTGAAGTTGGAACAAATGTGGGAGTTATACAAGCAACTGATCAGGATAATGGCGATGATGGTATAATATATTATCTGTTTGTTGGTTCAAGCAATGACAAAGGCTTCAGTATTAATGCCCAAACTGGCGTTATAAGAGTAGCCAGATACTTAGATCGAGAAACCCAAAACAGAGTAGTGTTAACAGTTTTAGCCAAAAACTCTGGTGGTATTCATGGAAACGACACAGACGAAGCTCAAGTTATCATATCTATACAGGATGGCAACGATCCTCCAGAATTTATGCGTCATTACTATGAAGCTACAATTTCTGAAGGTGCAACTACTGGGCAAAAAGTTATCCAAGTAAAAGCTGTAGACAAAGATGTTCGACCTCAGAATAATCAATTTAGTTATTCAATAATAGGGGGAAATGTTAACCAAGATTTTAAAATAGATCCTCAGACTGGTGATGTTGAGGTTGCCCATCAGCTGGATAGAGAATTATTATCGATGTATTCATTAACTGTTGGTGCTATCGATACAGGAACACCTCCTCAAACTGGTACAGCAACTATCAAAATATCATTAACTGATATAAATGATAATGGTCCGATCTTTGATGTCAGTAACTTTGATGGTGCAGTATACGAAAATGAACCACCAAATACAAGTATTACAACACTTACAGCTAAAGACCCAGATCTTCCACCAAACGGTGCTCCATTTTCATATGCTATAATTGGTGGTAAACATCAATCTTATGTTAAAGTGCACCGACATACTGGAGTGCTTTTAACAACAAGAAAGATTGATAGAGAACTTACTCCTAACTTAGATATCATGATTCAAATTGAAGACAGCGGTACCCCTGTAATGACATCTAACTATACCATTCAGATAAAAGTGCTAGACAGAAATGATAATCCTCCTACACCGAGATCCGCTCACGTACTTGTATATGCATTTAATAATAAAATACCAACCGGAAAGATTGCTGATGTTAAGCCCAATGATCCTGATATCATAGGAGATTACAAATGTAAAATTATCAAGGAATCTACTTCGGAAAATACTCTTGCATTACTGAATATCAGAAGAGGCTGTGATTTATACACAAACGCCGTAAAACCAGGTCAGGGTTATTCATTTTCAGTGTCCGGTAATGATGGGATACATCGAGATGTTTTATCGTCAATCAGTGTTGAATATTTTACTTTTGACAATAGAACTGTTGAACAATCTATTACCATGAGGATAATAAACATGACAGCAACAAACTTCCTTAAACAGTACTATCGCATATTATTGGAAATGTTAAAAGTTGGATTGAAAAGTAAACAATTTATTTACTTGTACAGTATAAATGACGCAAAAGAAAATTTAGATTTAACAATAGCAATTAGAGAAAATAATTCAGTTTGGAAGAAAGAAAATACCGAAAGTCACATTAAATCAAAAGAAATGGAAATAACAAGAGCATTGAAAACTCAAATTATTGTGTCTTATTATCCATGTACAGTTCATAAATGTGAAAACGATGGCATATGTACAGACGGAATTAAGGTAATGGATGAAACTAAAATTACAGAAAGTTCAACACTAATTCTCACATCTCCCTTGATCAAACATGTATTTACCTGTCATTGCACAGACCGCTTTATCGGAAATAATTGTGAAATGCGCCAAGACCCTTGTTCGCCAAATCCTTGTAATTTTGGAGGACAATGTCGGAAACAAGGTTATGACTTTGTTTGTGCATGTCCAGCACGACGTGAAGGAAAAACATGCGAAAGGGAAAGAGATGATGTATGCAGTAGTAATCCCTGTAAAAATGGTGGTTCGTGCAAAGAAAGTTCTGATAGAAACTCATTCTTTTGTTTATGTCGCCCTGGATATCGTGGTAATCAGTGTGAAGCATTGGTTGATTCTTGCAGGCCTAATCCGTGTATGTATGGAGGTATATGCATAAGCTTAAAACCAGGATATAAATGTAGCTGTACCAATGGCCGCTATGGTACACACTGTGAAAGTTCAACTTTCAGTTTTAATGAGCTCTCCTACATGCAATTCCCAGCTCTAGATGCTTCTACAAATGACATAACAATAATATTTGCTACAACTAAACCAGACGCACTTTTGCTTTATAATTATGGCGCCCAAACTGGAGGAAGATCAGATTTTATTGCCATCGAACTTCTTGGCGGCAAACCTGTATTTTCTTTTGGAGGAGCAAGAACATCAATAACATCTGTTAGTATAACAGAAAATGACAAAAACCTTGCGGATGGAAGGTGGTACAAACTTACAGCAACAAGAAATGGAAGAGTAATTTCGCTTAGTGTTACTTCTTGTACCGATCATGGCGATATATGCATGGAATGTGAACCTGGCGATGATTCGTGTTATGATGATGATACCGGACAGGCAGGGTATGTACAATGTTGACTATTTCTGTAAAATAGTAATTATTACCATGAAATTAATAATATTTCCACTAATAACCATAAAAATCCATCAGTTAAGCTGAAACCTCCATAAAACATAAAAAATCATGTATATGTGTATGTTACAGTTAAAACGCGTTCTCAGTTACAACGCGTTTTCTCTAGTTAAAACTGGTTTACACTATATGCCTTTGTTACAACTAGAATTTCCTAGTTATAGTACATAACTGTCCTCTTTTACTAGATAAACCTGTTATAACTTCAGGCTCTTTACTTCAATTAGCTTAAGTGTCAGTTTTCGCAGTATCTGTAGTATTTATTTTATTGCAGTTGAAGCAAACCTCGAAAGTATTTGTGTTATTTTCCCCATCGAATTGCCGACCACGGTTTATCTTAAGTTTAATAATAGTACAATTTATTCTATTTCAGAACACTTAACTTTAACAACGAACCACTTCTCATTGGCGGACTACATAAAGCAGATCCAGTACTAGAACGTCCAGGTCAAATACACTCGGATGACTTCGTCGGATGCATGCATAGCATATCTATAAACGGACGTTTACTTAATTTAACCAACCCCATTCAAGCTCGAGGAGTGGAACCTAACTGTGACCGGTCTGAAAAAGGCGCCTGCTTCAAGAAAGACTTGTGCGGCATTGGTGAATGTTTCGATACATGGAAGACTTATTACTGTAAATGCGATCATAAAATGATATCACCAGATTGTTCTTCTTCTCTACAAACTATATCGGTGAATGAAAACGGATTTATTACATATATTATATCGGAAAAACATCGTAGGATGCAGTTGTTAGAGTCATTTTATGGCGGAAGCACAATATGGGACAAAAGGACTAGTAAAATATCAGGAAAAACTGTAACTAAAATTAATAATCCCATCAAGACTTTATCATTCTTCTTCAGGACACACAAAAAAGATGGTGTATTATTTTATGCAGCAACCGATAAATACTACACCTTAATCGAAATATTAGAAGGAAAAGTAACTTACACATCAAAGCAGAATTTAATAGTAAATATGACTCAAACTGATGAACAAGATGTTTCAGATGGTAACTGGCACAACGTTACAATAATAGCCCATGGACGAAGCATACGGTTGAGAATTGATGGCAAGAATCTTGGAGAAGAACTTGACGCCGCTAGCGTGCATGATTTCTTAGATCCATATTTAACAACAGTTTCGTTAGGAGGAGTAAAACCCGAATGGATATCAACTTCTCACAAATTCGAAGGATGTCTTGCTAACTTTACAATTAATAGTGAAATCCAACCTTTTATGGGCAATGGCAGTATATTTAAGGAAGTATTGCGTAAAGGAAAAATAATAAGCGGATGTCATAGCGCATTTGGTGCAGGTTTAGCTCAAAATCCAGATCCACTAAGCATTGGAATAACACTGGTAATATCATTCTTTATAATTTTAATCGTTGCTATATTAGTATCTTTTATCGTCTTTCGACTACGAAAGCAGAAAAAAGAAAAAGGTAACATTCCTACAGGTAAAAGTAACATATCTCATACGAAACAAAACGGTGGACCCGCAATGTTAAACGCACCAAATTTGATAGCAGGAACTAATGACAGCCTAATGAATCGCAATTTACACAATAATGAGACAAGTCTTAATAGTTATATGTCCGATAATGCTGATATCATGCGCAATGTTGGCCATATAGTTGGGCCGGAACTACTATCAAAGAAATATAAAGATAGAGAAATAATGAATATAGATCCACCTAGACCTCAACGTCCAGATATTATAGAAAGAGAAGTTGTAGGAAAAAGTCCAGCGCTTCGAGAAGATCATCACCCACCACCACCACCATCAACTAATGCTTCGCATCATACTCATGACCATCCTAACGGTATGGATTTAAATTCAGAAGTACCAGAACATTATGATCTTGAAAATGCAAGTTCTATAGCACCATCAGACATAGACATAGTATACCATTACAAAGGATTTCGTGAAGCCGGTGTTAGGAAATATAAAGCTACGCCACCACCTTTAGCAGGATATCATCATAAACACCAAACCCCTCAGCACAGACATTCTCCACATCACCCTAGTGGGTACCCACCGCGAGTAATACCACAAGCATCTCAACCTCCACCACAACCGAGACAGCATCAGACTACACCACTTGCTCGACTCTCTCCAAGTAGTGAATTAAGTCAACAACCCAGAATTTTGACCCTTCACGACATATCCGGAAAACCATTACAAAGTGCCTTACTAGCTACCACTTCTAGTTCTGGTGGAGTTGGCAAAGATGCTTTGCATAGTAATAGTGAACGTAGTCTCAATAGTCCTGTAATGTCACAATTAAGTGGGCAAAGTTCTTCCGCTGGTAGAAAAACACCTAGTGTACCACCACAAGTCCCACAAGTAGTATCTGTAGGTTCGGGAGCAGTCGGACTGACTGCCGAAGAAATCGAAAGAATGAATGCTAGACAACGGACATCAAGTTTAGTGTCCACCTTAGATGCTGTTTCCAGTTCTAGTGAAGCGCCACGTGGCGGAGGAGTTAGTCATCATCTGTCACACAGACATCATTCGCCACCAGTCGACAACAGAAGTTCTACGGGTTCTGACGATGAAAGTGGCAATGATAGTTTTACGTGTTCGGAAATAGAATACGATAATAATAGTATAAGTGCAGATAAACCAGAAGACGTAAGAAGACAGAACGTAAGCAGTAGCAATAACAATAAAAAGCCTATATTACCACCTCCTTATGAAAGTTTTGATTCATCGTTTCGAGGGTCACTGAGTACTCTAGTTGCATCTGATGACGATCTAGCTCCGCACGTTGGTTCTGCATTATATCGCCAAGCCAACGGATCACCTGCACCTGCACCTTTAGGATGGGATTATTTATTAAACTGGGGTCCAAATTTTGAAAGTATGATTGGAGTTTTTAAGGATATTGCTGAATTACCGGATTCTGTTAATGGTCGAATGTCTTCCTCATTAAGACTTCCAAATGGTACTCCAAAACCGTCTGAAGAATATGTTTAATATAAAATGATGGAGAGTCAATTGTAAATAGATCTATTATTAAAATTAAATATTTTGTACAAAATTGTTGGGATCTTGTATCAAGGTCTATCTAGTTTCAATTCTCTTGCCATATCTTGTTAAACTGTGTACATGATCATTCTGTGTATATAGTAAATGTTGTATTAGAGTAATAGTGTCGTATTTCAAACCTCAATGTAAATATAATTATGTCAAGAAAGATTGTAGATATGTAGACATAAGTATTAATGTAGACATTGTAATTTATCTTTTGTACAGGGCATTTATCGAAATCTGTATGGAAATTTTGTGGAAAAAATGGAAGATGAGTCTCATTTGTGAAAACACTAAATTAATTAATGATTTACGTTGTGATGTGCTCAGTGAAAAGTAAATTTTTTCAAGAGTTATAGTAAGCAAAAAGTACACTGAATGAAGAACTCGGCATTTATCATATATAACAAAGAAAATAAATAGAAAATCATGATCTTTCATACAAATTACTAGTAATAGTATTTTTACTGACTTTTTTATCAATTCAATAAAATAATAATATTTTGTGACGAAACTAGTGATACAAAGGCAAATACGCTTATAATATTATATTTAGTTTGTCTTTCAAATGACTTACAGGTATCAAAAGATGGCCACATGGTCAGAGCTCTTAATTTAGTGTATGTTATAGACTTGTTGTATAAAAGGGCCATATTAATTAGTGAACAACGTGCCAAATGCGTCTCCTGTTCAAAAGAACCGACTGACTTTAATTATTTGTATAAACAATAAAATATTTCAGAATTATATAATAGTCTTTTTCTTTCATCTTATATGTCAACGTACATTTTTTATTCAATAGCCGACAAACGCAAGCATAACCGTTGCACGCAAATAAATTAAATAGGGTACCCGCTTATTACGGGAACATCACGTCACTGCAATCGAAAGTAACAATTAAGACTGAAATGTGTTAATCATTTCAACTGTTTAAGCCAAATGGGGAAGCAGTTGTAGCTTAGTGGTTTTAACGTTGCCGTTGGTCCTATGAACTAATGTTCAAGTAAGTTTCAAAAGATTGGAGCTGCCTAAATTTTTTTTTATTAATTGAACTTTTTAGAAATTATTATTAGATTCAGTGAAGTCCATGCCGGATAGTTCTTAGTAATGTTTCCGATGATGTGTGATGTTCGGCATTCTTCAAGTAGTCAATCTTTAGCCAGTTTGAACAGCGCCGACCTTGGGGTAGAGCCAGAGGATCAGTTCCTCTAGGCGACAGGTGGCGAGGCACCAGGAAGCTAAACACGAAGTACAATTTCCAGTAAAAACCTAAATTGCAATAAAAGTTACTTTTCAAAACTTGGTTAATTATTATCCAGCAGCAGCGATAGCCAAGTAGTTTGATGTCGGACTCCCGAACACAGAGGCCTAGGTATGACATTTCTCCATACTCGTAATGTTCTCAAAAGTGGAATCTACCAATCCGCGCTTGGTAAACGTGATGGATTACGGCATATACCACTCATACTGTAAGAGAAGATCCGAACCTTAGATAGCTTAGATATATGAACTTTAGATATATGAACTACTTTTTACTCTAAGATCCGAACCCAGCAGTAGGACATTTATAGGTTCTGACGACGATTATGAAACATTAACATAAAATACAATTTGCGTGAACTAAAAGCGTCGACCAAATGGCTCTTGAAGAAAATTTGGTTCAGGCCTGATCAAGGAAGGGCTGGCGCTGACAACTTCTGTTATATCAATGTGAGAGAAGGATAAAAAATGGGTTATAAATTATAATACCTAGCTTACATGATTAAATTTACGATGGTAGATTATTACAGAACTTCGATATCGATATAAATTATCTTCTTATAATAAAATTCTCGTGTCACAATGTTAGTTACCATACTCCGCGGAAACGGCTCGACCGATTCTCATGAAATTTTGTGTGCATATCGAGTAGGTATGAGAATCGGCCAACATCTATTTTTCATACCCCAAGTGATAAGGGTTGTCTACCCTAGAATTTTTCATTTCATTTTTTGGTCAAATTTTTTTTGGTTATTTTATTATGGTGTAGCTTGAAAAAATATACGTGATCCCAAATTTTCACTTTCATACCCCCGCCCCTCAAATTTAAATTGCGCTTCTTGTATTCATCTATAATTATGGCGAAACAACGTTCGCGGGGTCAGCTAGTAATGACCTAAAAAAGACGTTATTCCAAGAATTTATTTCTCAGTTTATTTTTCTTTAATAATCAAAATATAATATAATATAACAGTAATTTAAGTCATAGTTTTAGGCCCAAACCAATTCCATTATCTTACTCGTGTAATTATAAAACGTTGTAAAATGCACGAACACCTGGCAATTACGATAACATCGAACAGCAAACTTATGTTTATGGATAATTGTAACATCCTTTGCATTCTTGGAACAGAGACACATTAGAGAAGTATAAGTCTTCTTCTTTTTGTTTTTTATCATTTAAAAAAAAATGCGCATATAATTTTTTACACCATTGTACACATTTCTGTTTGTTTATGTACTATAAATCTAAAAGCATTGCTTAACGTAAGTGGAAAACCATTTGTTTACACGAATTACGTAGTTTTCCCACTGATACGCGGACAAAATTGAAACATCTGTATTAGTCAAAACTTGGAAATAAATGTTTTTCGTCATATTATATAACTAAATATTATCCTCTGAAATAGAAACCCCGACTTTCCTTTTGTATGCTCAGTCAATCAATAAGAAAAGTTAAAAAATAAATCGGCATTTCATGAAAATACTGTCGGCATGTTCACAGTTTTAAGTTGTTTGACTCTCTGTAGCTTATCATTATTTCAGGTTAATAGGCTTTTTAAAGTACGTCATTGTTTTCGTAAAAACCTTTTCTAGTTAACACGTCGAAAAGTTAAAGATATTAGGAGCGATCCTTTAGTTTTCTTTGTTTCTAAGAACTGTTCGGATGTCTTTCGTTAAGCTGATACATGCGTGACAAAATATACGACATAACTACTAATTGGTTTTAAACCGTGAAAATGTATTCTTTATCTGTGATAATGTTTTCATTTATTTATTATAGTAAGTATTGTGGTATAATTGCCTATTACTATGCCTATTGTTGTGTGTATTTAGGTTTATTCTAAATTTGTTACAGATACCTCAATAATTATGTTTTCGCGTTTTTATGGGATTCATTTTTTAAAATTATAATTTGTAGTTAATACTATTAGGATAACACTGATATTAACTCCATAAAAATGTTCGGTGAAAGCAAAAGCTAATATTGATTGAGATTTTACAGATTAGGAGACGATTAAGATTATGATTCCCTTGACTGTCTGACTGACTAGTGTGTGCGTGTGTGCATAAATACATAAATTTTATACTCCGCTATTTTATTATTTACTAGATGGATGACCGAACTTTGCTCGGTATTTTTTTTTATAAATTGTGTTTTTGGAAATTATATTAAAGTACGAATAATAATATTAAGAAGACACAAATAATATAAATAAACAATTGATTTTCTTAGTCTAACCTCAAAGCAAACACTCATTAACTTCGTGTTACTTAACAACGCCATCTGCTGTTGTGTCGTTAAAGCAATTAGTATTAGTATAGTAGTATTATTATTCGCCAATAGATGTCAAGAAGAGTCATATTTTCAAAAACACGAATAAATGACATTTTCTAAAAATGATTCCTAGCCAGATCGATTTATCGCCCCCGAAACCCCCTATATACTAAATTTCATGAAAATCGTTGGAGCCGATTCCGAGATTCCAATTATAATTATAGAATTGCTTGTTTAAAGGTATTAGATATACAGACGCGTGTGTTGATAATGTAGTTTTGACAGAAATAGTAAACCATCTTAAATAATTTTATCAGCATAATTAATTACAAAACTACTTAATTTGCGTGGTTACCAACAGTAACTATTGTTCATGGAAAAAGTAGCTTACTAGTTGATACCGTATAATGTTACTTATACCATCCCACTATCTCCCCTTACATCCACTCTTTACAATGTGAGCTATATTCGGATTTGCAGACTTCACATCTTTTAGACAATTATGGAAAATTTTCAGGTGATCAGGACACCGAAGCGATTTATATGTAATTTGCTATTCCGTTGCTAGGTAACATTGAAAAAGTAGAGGTACTACACATATTGAGCCTGTTGGCTTGTGTGCTGTCTTACTTACCGAGGGTAGCAAGACATCTGTGATCGCATTAAAACGAGACTCTTACTAACTATTTATTAACCGGATCATCATCAACAGTCCTCGCCCCAGTCCGCATACCAACACTAACCAACTGATAAAGATACTGACTGTAATAGTCTTGTTCTAATTCGGTCACGGAGGCGTTGCTACCCTTGAGGACTGAGATGATCTCTAAAAGTGTAACCGGCTCCACACCTTTCTAACTGGAACACAATTTCGTGTCAAAATAATTATTGCACGGTAGAAATTGTACTAAGTACCGTGACGGGCGGTAGTACTACCCCGGGCGAACTCTGGGCACCTATTACATACTTAAGTCTAAAACTAAAGTTACAATGAATAGTTGAGAGAATAAAAATTTTATATTGTTTTTGCAAGTACTCTAGATCAACATAATAAAACAATTACCTACAAAGTAAATTAACATTAACTAACATTTAAACCGTTTTTTTTTAGTTTGTGTTATTAATATATCGTCGGCATGTGTTATGCCTGACATGGAATGTCCCAACGAAAATATAACATTCTGGCTTTACACAAGGTGAGTAATAATCTTGTACAATAATGCTTTCAATTTCTTAATGTAGCTGTAATATTAAAATTTACATGATATAACTTTCAACACATTTGGAAATTAAATTCTTTCAAGTATTTAGAGCATGCGAGAAAATATGTTTATTCCTATAATTCTAGTTGTTCTAATATCGGATTCCGCATAATTTCTTTTATATCAATCGGTTCATAAATAAAGTTATATAAGGGACTTGTTTGCTGCAGCAAAGCGAGGGCGGATTCACTAGTACCTACCTAATAAAATTGTAATTGATCGATGTTTGTTTTGTCCACTGATTAAACTGAGCTTGCGACAAAATAAAGTGTATAATTTATTTTATTTTATTCGAAAAGCATACACTGATTTAATTTAATATAAAAATGAATTTGTTACCCAAATAAAAAATCACATTAGCTTCACAATTAAATAAATATTTATATGTAATGAATCCAGTCTAAACATTTTTTCAAGTATGGATATGGGATCGCATGCGATACTAAGGTATAATAAGTATTAACAGAAGGGCGAGTTTAATAAAAATCTATTTGTTCATCATGATTCTGTTTTTTGACCTTTCTATCGATAAGAATGTTTACCTACCTACATAAGATTGTTCGAAGTATAAAACGCATAGAAAATCCCATTACAATTCTATTGTTATATGGATTAGATTAGATTATATTAGTTTTTTATTGTATCTTTCCACAGATCTAACAAAGGTAGTCCGCATCAGATAATAGCGAACGATCCAAAGTCGTTCGATACAGCGCCATGGGTCAAAGAAGCGCCATTGAAAGTCCTGATTCATGGATATACCGGGGATAAAGACTACTCTCCTAATCAGGAAATAAGGCCAGGTCAGTAATTGTAAAACCTTGATGCCATTATTACTTACCTATAATTTCTACAATAGCTTTTTGGTGTTCGACACACTAAAGCCAATACATGTACTCATTCACAGTGTAACAAAAATGTATGTCAGGCGATAGATAACCTTCAAATTTCGGTCAAGAACTTTTTGGCCATTAATTCTTAGCGCGTTACATGCTTTTTAAATTTGTTTTCCTATAACGGTTGCTTTGGAAAAGTCACAACAAGAAATTAATTTGCGCATGAACTCCAGTTGCTCCTGACTTCAATTGCCGTAACTATCAGATTGCTGATCATGTGCGTGAGAAAATTTTAAACTTGAGAGATTTTTAAATAAATTTTAAATTACCAAACACCTCCGTGTTATTTGTATTTGAATGATCATCCTTCAGTACTGGTACACCAGAATCTACGGCCTAGATTTTTTTAACGTAATGCATAGAATATTAGAACATAATGGGCTACATTTTTTTTATGGAATTAAGGTAGCAAACGAGCATGCAGCACCACCTTCCGCTGACACCCATGACAACTGCTACCGACTTAGAACAAGACTCAAATGGGGACTACATTTGTAAACCTATTTTCATTGTTGGCTATAAGTTACATAGTTAATGACAATTGTTACAACTCAGCCCTTTAGAAATTTTATTCGTTTCAAATTAACGCGTTTGGTCTTTAAATCGAAAAAGTCGCGCGGATCAGTCACATAAAATAAATAGCATTCGGTTAGGATTTGATTTTTTTACTATCATCGCACTTCTAAAATATCTTTTAACTATCGTTATATTTTCAGCTTACCTAGAAAGTTATGATTACAACATTATATCCGTGGATTACAATCCAATAGCGAAGGAGCCGTGTTACTTTGAAGCCGCTCGCAATACGGAGCTTGTTGGAAAGTGCACGGCGCAACTGATCGACACGCTTGTAAAGGAGCGACAGATCCCGCTGTCTCTGTTTCACATCATAGGCTTCAGTCTTGGTGGCCATGTAGCTGGATATATTTCGAACTTCTTGAGTTCTGGAAAGCTTGAAAGAATAACAGGTAGGTACATTCTAATAATAAGGTAATAGTGATATACGCCGAAATGAATGTAAATTATGATTAGTTTTGAAAAAGATGATAAGTAAATAAATTAAGTAGGTTACATTTTGTTTTGGGAATGACTCTATCAAAATCTGCGAAGTTATTATTCACGATTGTTATAATGATTTTTGTATGTTTTTTGTTGTAATGATGTTATAATAAATAAAGTATTACTACTTACGTACGTACGTACGTAGGTACTTTTAAATGCCTTTGACACCACACAGAAATACACGAAAGAAAATACCAATAGAGGAATAGATACAGATTGATACTGTAGAAAAAGAGAGCGCTTATTTAACTTTCGTCTGTTTATTCGCCACTCACAACCAATTTATTTTTTAATATACTGGACAGACAATAAAATTATGCAGAAAACTATTGCTGCATTTTCAAAAAGACTCTTCTTAAAAACTCTATTTTTTTCAGCACTGGATCCGGCGTTGCCACTCTTTGTGACAACTGATCCTAATAAAAAAATAGATGCTGGCGACGCTATTCACGTGGACGTCTTACACACGAACTGTCTACAAAAGGGGAAATTGGAGTCGTGTGGTCAAGTCGACTTCTATGCAAATGGAGGAATAGAACAACCAGGATGCCATGCATCCAAAGAGTTTTGTTAGTCGATTTTTTTATTAAATTTACATAATTCTTTGCACGTCTCGGGTAGAACAAAGAAAATCCATATTTAAATTATGTAAATACATAATAATAATATCTAATAAAATAAAAGTTAACACACTCATACCCCGCAATACGATTCCCTGTGTCGCGGGTGGCATGGACCACACAAATTCATCATCATCATCACAACCCATAACTGTCCCACTGCTGGGCACGGGTCTCCTCTCACAGTGTGAGGGGTATAGGCCATAGTCCACCACGCGCCAAGTGCGGATTGGTGGACTTCACACACCTTTGAGAACATTATGGGGATCTCTCAGGTGTGCAGGTTTCCTCACGATGTTTTCCTTCACCGAAGCAAGTGATAATTAAATATTAAAAAGCACATAATTTTTGAAAATTATTGGTGCGTGCGGGGTTTGAACCCGGACCCTCCGGTTCGGCAGTCCAACGTTCAACCACACGGCTATCACTGCTTATACAAATTACACACCACTAACTCAAATGACCCGAGAACAACATTTATCTATATCACATAACTCCTGTTTCAAACCTTTAATATTTATTTTACAAGCCATGTAACATAGTTTTTTAAATCACTAAAATACTTGTAATGCAATGGATCAAATTTTTAAATAACTATAATTTTTTTAATAAATTTTAGCAAAATCTGGTTGCAACCATGCTAGAGCGCCCGCTTACTATGCTGAATCTATAGTTACCAAGACGGGTTTCTACGGCACTAAATGCTACTCTTGGATAATGTACATGATTGGATGGTGTGAACTAGTTGGCAGTGACAACGAGATCTTGTTTGGTGAACATACGCCTAAAGAGTACGTATTATAGCTTGTAATATTAGTGACTCAAGTGGTACGAACTCAAGTTGTATGTCGAATTTGTATGTTTAAATAGGTTTCCCATACAGGCTGTATAACCAAGCTACAAACAAAAAATGTTTCATACGTTTCAAATAACCTAGCCTTTCTGTCAAAAACAGTGTCAGCGATAGTACAGTTAAAAATTAGGAATATAAACATGTTTTTTATTTATGTCAGAGTAAAAATATCCCGTTTTAAAAAACATATATGTAGGTAACGGATTATTATTGATTACACAGTGCGGCAGCGTACTCAAATATTTTCCTCACAAATTTTTTAAACACATTTTTTTATTAAAAAAATTTGGAAATATCATATTAACTACTCCCGGAATATTAATATCATATTGTACAGCAATATTTTTAAAACTGGGCAAACAGACTTATATACAACAATGAAAGTGTAACCGACCAAGGCCCCGGGTGATTTATTGTTCCAGGTTCAGTGTCAATATTCCGTGCATGTACTGTATGCCCAAGTGCAGACACTGGAGACACCGAAACACCATTCCACTTTCACTGAGAACAGTTTCCCTTCAAATCCTACTCTTTCCTTTTCTTCTATTGACGCACCATATTAATTTATCGTATCAGGTTACATACCTTTATCCTATGTAATAAGATCAACTGATCCACAGCTGATTATTGTGCAGTCAAGAATGTTGATTATAGTACCTTATCTTGGAGATCGCCAAGGAAGGTATTAGCGAAGTTATAAATAAGGCGTTCCTTGTTCCGGAGATATTTCTATACAAAGTCCTTTCACTGTTTCCTGAGCTTACCTCTGGGTTTCATCTCCATTCTTTCTAAGTCGCCTGCCAGTCTTAACCTTTCAGATTTAGACGATCCTACCAGAGTTTCGAAATTCATCGAAAGGATGAAATTTTTTTATTTTTATTTTGATCAAGCAAAACTATATTCAACTTTTCACAGAATATCCCGTGGTTTGACTTTTTCACAGTTTTATTAATTGCATTGTTAAATATATAAAGTTAAATCATAATCTGGGTTGTTACCTACTCGTCGTATACAAGTTAATAATGTTTTTGTTGTGTGATTTTTTACCTCAAAACTATATATATTATTCTGTATATTTGCAGCGCGTCTGGTATTTACTTCTTTTCGACGAATTCCAAATATCCGTATGCTCGAGGCAAGAATAAGAAATGGAAAGAATGAAACGATGTGGAAAATCGCTAGAATATTTTTATGGTCAGCGAGCCTGCTAGGGCCATTCAATAAGAACCTACTTACGTCACACGATTTGAAAATTTTAAGAGAACCTTAAATATTTCTTGTTTGTACACTTTTTCATTTTAAAATTTGACTTATTACTACAATAGAACATTCTTTTTATTTGTATATCTTTCTTTTAAATGTGATTTATTAAATTAACAAAATATTAATTAATTTTATTTTACGTAATAAAATAACTACAATATAAATTAGAAAGAATTACTACAATTTGAGAAACCGGGGTTTACTCGGTGAGAAGTCAATTCAACATAAGTACCTATACTCTAGATACCTTCTCTCTGTATTTCGTGCTAGATACAATAGATGGCACAACGTAGTTTTAATGCATTAGGTAAGCTGAAAAAATTAGAAAATAAAACTATGATAACTAAGTCGACTATTTGATCCAAAAAACACACGATTTATACATTTTATTTAAATAGGAACAGCGTCTGTTAAGAAACCCATTACATAATATACCTATGTACCTATTAAAAAAATAATTAATTTTTATAAAATAAACTTTTTCCTTGCTTTATGAGTAGTATTAAGCACAAATTAATTAAATTCATTTTAAAAAGACACCAAGATTTTATTATTATATTACAAACACATTAAAGTTAAAACTTCTACACAAATATACTTAAGTAGTTTTAGATTTTTAAATTATTATTACACTTTGTCTTTAGATCTACCTATGTAACTATTATGGTAATTGTCAGTATTAATTCAATTATTTTAGAAATCACTATTAATAAATAAACTGTGTGTGCTTTGATGGGTAAATAAATAGTGTTATTTAACAGTTACATTAATTTAGGTACATTTAATTTGTTATTGGTTGTATTGGTTAGATTTAATTTGTTTCTTTATTTTATTACGACCGACGACCCGGATGGCGCAATGGTTAACACGCTGGATCGCCGTTCCGAGGGTCCTGGGTTCGATTCCCAGCGAGGCGGAAATTTGAATGATGAATTTAAATTTCCGTTCTTGGTCTGGGTGTGTGTGTTCTTGTCTTGTGTGTTGTCCATGGCACAAGCGACACAGGGAATCCTAGTGTGGGACTATGAGTGTGTAGCGTTATTTATTATTTATTAATTATTATTATGATTTACTGAAAACTTAAAATATATGTATAGTCTTACGTGTATCTGTAACAATATATTGATTTTTATTCATATTCGCTCACAGTAAGATTGTAATGAAAATATTCTACTGAATTTAAAATACACTGTACACATTGATATTAGATAGTATTATTATTTTTACGGCTCCCTTTGTTTTCAAAATAGTGTACCAATAAACATAGTGTATGACTTCCGCACTTTTCAAGATAACAACACAAGGTCGCAGCGCATAGGTTTGGAGATTAAAATATACAAGGAGCTATCACAAACAAAAATAAAAACATTCAAGGTGAACTCATTGAACTAGAGCCAGCGTGATTAATGCAAGTTCAAAATCAAGATCAACTTGTATTTACTAGCTGTAAATGTTATTCTGTATACACGGGGATCTATGTTCATCGGCATCTTGGCTCGCAACCCGGAATCTACAATACTTACGTTGTAATCGGCAGTCATTTTAGTTCTTCGGAGTACGTTTAATAATTAAATGACGAAGCAGTCCAGAGCACTGAAGCAGACTGTAGTAAAAGTTATAAGTGACGTAAAAATCCTGATGTAAGGCTTTTTAAGTGTGTCAGACGATGATATTATTATATACATTGGTGTCAGATGTATGTAGAGTCGCAGAGCTAGAAGTAATGTGGGCTCCGCTTCATTTTAGGCCAGCAACGCATGTTGCCTACTGTATGTGTAAGTATTATTAAAGTATAATTATGACCAGAAGCCCGACCTACCCATTGCAACGGGTCGCCCTGAAAATCAGCGTCCGTCTGCCACGTTATTTTGCTGAGTGCGTCCTACTTCATCAATGCTTTTAATTTAATGAATTTATTTTTTAATAATGCCTCTCTCTTTTTTATGTCTTTTATATTATTATTATTATTATTTTGTACAATTTTTCAGTGGGTCATTGATACCTGAGTAAAGAAATTATTATTTTTATATAAATAAAAACAGTTTTGTACGTAGGAATATTTCACAGTGTATAATGGTTTACGGTCGTTGGATACTGTGAATGACAAAAACTGTTTTAAATTGTCGAGTTACATTTAGATTGTTCCATTGTTACAAAGATCAAGAAGTGTGAATGTAAGTATAATAGTGTGTTTTAGTGATTAAAATTTCAAATCTACTATGTGTAATGTCTCATATCTCTATGAGATGGCCTTAGGACAAAACTCTACACATTCATCCACTGTGGATTGGCGGACTTCACACAGCATTTGAAATACTTTTTTGACACATATAATTACAGGTTTTTGGTATGTGCGATTCCTCAAGATTTTTTCCATCTAAGAACCACGTTATCAATACTTATGTAAGTACCTACTTATCTTATCATTAGAAAAAATAGTAGGTAGTGCGTGTAGGATACGAACTTGGTCATTCTTGGGAAACACTGTATTCATAAATAATTAATTAATTTTAGGTAATCGCATATCTAATTAGGGAAAAAGCGGATATTTAGTTCGGTACCCACGATTGGAACATAAATGTCGCGTGAAATTCATACCTCTAGGGTAAAACTGCCACAATCGCTGCTTCTTTTAAGTGAACATACATACATACCATAAAGGCAAATAATGAAAGAGACAAAACGCATGTTGGATATTTTCTCATTTCGGTGTGCAGTATGGCATAAATGGCATATAATAACACGGTAATGTGACCACCGACCGGCGACCGGTGGAATTTCCCAATATCCTTATAGGCATCCTCAATTTATAGATGATTGCATCAGAAAAGTCTCCGTCGTACGTTGAGCAACAGACCAACAGTATCACATAGTGCAACGTTTCGCAAGCTGTTGACGACGACTCTTTGGGGTCGTGGTAACTTATGACAAAGTGGTATGACAATTATTTATTAAATTGCTCGGTAGTTTCAATGTACCTAAATACAATTGCTTAGACAATGTTTATGTAAATAGCAGACAGATAAATGCTAAAGGAGAACTGAGAAGGCGGATCGTAGTAGTCGATCCTAAGTAATCGATCAAGTTATGCAACAAAGGGCGCGGTCAGTAGTTCGATGGGTGACCTTAGCTTGGTGACCTTGGCTCGTTAGGTAGCCATATTTATAATGTAGCGGATACCGTGCAGCTCTCCCTTATTTTCTATTTACATTTAAAGGCAAGTAAATAAGTGTTTAAAAGTAAGTAATCTTTTTAATAGAGAATTCTTTAAACCCTCAGCCGGTATATTTCGGGTGTACTTAACAAATTATTTACATTTATTCCTTTTTTATAGACTTAATCGCAAATCAGCAAGCAGCACTAGCACCACTCTTCCGCTGCCAACTATAACAACTGTGACCGATTCACAGCAAGACTTAAATCGGGACTAGGATGGTTAGGACAGTTACCAGAGAGTGTATTAAGAATGTTAGTTGTCCTGTTCGTTAGTATGTACGAAGATTGGGGCAGGAACTATTAGTGAGAGTTAGTTCTGTTAATTGTTATTAGTAATATTCCAGTAGGCAATTGCTAGTAAGAGTCTCGTTCTTATTCGGTTACAAATGTATTGCTACCCTTAAGGTCACCTCTAAAAAGTGTAATCGGATCAAATTGTATTGTATAACAATTTAATATTACTACATGTAATGAAACGTCATGACTGGTTTTAACAATATTAAGTAGTTCTTGACGTAACAATACGGATACATCGGAAACAAGGAAACATTATTTGACTTAATTGTAGGCTCAAAATGCAGTTTATTACTTAAAACTACTTTCAACATTTCAAGGAAATACAACTTTTAAACGTTATCAAAATTGAATATTTCTCGTCTAGGTATAAAACGTTTTCCTTGTAAACTAAATACCTACACTATTTCCTAATTCAAAAGTACCTAAAAAGCAACTTCACAATATTATTTCAGTCATTAAGTATATAAAGTATTTACTACTTATGTAAATAGGTACCTACCACTAAATTAATTCTTACACTAAATACGTTATGATGAAAACGTAAAATTTTCCCAATATGAGACATAGGTGAGTGCTTTGGAATTCCCAAATGAACGTGACACATCAAAAGAATTAAGGACATCAGGTTATCATAATCTATTTCGAAATATTATAATGTCTATTTTATAATATATCTATCTATTTTATGATCAAAACCTTGATCGCAGTTTCGCCCGCGTGGGATTAGAAAACGATGAAATACCGTTAAAATTATCTCAAAAGAACGTATTATCGGGATAAAAACTGTCATTTCCCGGGTCTCTAACTATCTTTTTTCTTTTTTTTCTTTTCTTTTTATGTTTTCCAAATTTCATCTAAATTAGTTCAGCAGCCAGACAGGTAGAATTAATTTCGCAATTATAATATTAGTTAGGATTATCAAACATACATTATTATTAATAGAATTTCAGGTTTTTGTAACAACGTAGATAACTTATTACTTTAACAACATAATTTATATTCAACATAGAAATTAGGAAGTAAAGGTTTTTACCGATGTCTAATATAAAAGCTGTTTCCTGTAGCAAATAGCCTATAAATGTATATTCACGGAAATAGGCACAACTACGGACAGAGTGCATTATCTTTAGAATTCACATCTTATAAGATGTACAGTAACTATGATACTAACTGCAGCTGTAAACAGCAGATTTGTCAAAATGAAGTGAAGACTGACGACTGATATAGGACAAAAGGAAAAAATTTAATCAATGGTAAATCTGAAATTACCTATCGAGTGGGCATTTACTTCACGCTATTATAGCACGTCAGCTCATTTACCGGATATTATAAAAATTACGAATATGAAGATGATCAAATGGAATTCATAATTATTAAAATTTGTAAACATTATTATATAAGGGACGTAGAATTGCTTAACAGCTTACCTCGTTGCTGTGATATAAAATAAGTAGTTACTTATCGCCATCACTTCCAAGAATCAGAGGTAAATTGCCGAACCTAAAATAAAGCCTACTTCCCGAAAATGCTGTTGCAACCGAACCAATCTGCAACTATTGCATATACTCGTAATTATGGCTAAAATTATCAATATTATTGAAGTGAATTCCATATCGAAATTCTGTATCGACGTACTCGCAAGAAATTTTGTAGGGGGTAAAAAAATAGTTACACCACTTTTGTTCTGAAACGGAAGATGCGTTTACTTAAACAGGCTGTAGTGTACTGTGTATACGTTTTGTTATATTATCATCACGGCTGACAAGAACAAGAACAAAAAACTACAAGAAACAATATCTTAAAACAAGTTTGTATTCAGATATGCTAAAAAATAAACTTTGAATAAATCTCAGTTTGAATCAATCAAAATGTTAATTATCTTCAAATGTACAATTTTACACAATATAAATTTAATAGCCCAATACGATTCGATTCCAGTCGGGACCGCAACCAATTTTAATAACTGTATAGTTGCGGTCAGCTGTTTTGCGGAGTCCTAATGACCGTCATTACGATATATTACGTCGTAATTTGGCTGAGGTCAAGATATGCGTAGAGGAATTCGCGATGGCTTTGTATCAAGAGGGGACGCAAGACAAGCAGGCGAGGGCAGCGGGCTAGCCGCAACGACTTTCGCTGTCAGTTCCAGAACGGAAAACACACGCAACACACGTCTTCAAGGTTTCCCGGTTACAAGTTATTTGCAGTAAAACTCACCCAAAATATTGCATTCTAGTCTGACTTAAAAAGTGAAGGTACCTTAATACTCGGATGGACAAACTGTGTTATATTGTGATACGGAAGTGATATCTTGGTTCAGGACACGATCTTTTTTATTTAAGTTACTTTTCACTTTTTTTTAAATAAGTTTATTTCATTGTGATTTAATAAGACTGAAAATATGGTAACAAACGCCCAGTGGTTACTTGTTATTGGAATAACTGCCCTACAAATAACTGGTATGTTTCATAATTTATATTTTGTACAATATTCGAATGCTGTCTCTAAGATCTTGATTGTTTAAAGGAACAAAAATATGAAGTCGACCTATTTAAGTATCTATAATTATAATATTTATTGTATTATGTTGTTTAGCAAGTTTTAAGAAGTAATGTTAAGTAATCCTATTTTGTTTATTTACAAAATTACTAATGAAGTTTAGAAAATTCATCAAAAGTTAATAAATAGGTCGGTACTTTAAAATAAAAACTTAGATACAAGAGTCTTTTTAGTACACAATAAAAACATTTTTGTCTTAACTAGCCAATGTATTGATACTTTTGATAGCGCCCAGAGGTCCTGAAAAAATATAGACTCACACACTCTCCCTACTACTTAATGTGGGTGGCTAAAATTCGATTGAAATATAATATTCTATAACCTATCCAAAAACAAAAATTTATCGGAAATTAATACCAGCAACCCTCGTTCGTCGGATAGGCTACTAGACCGTTAAAGGTGCATAGATATTTTGTGAGCCACCACGTAGTGTTTCCAATAACTACAAAGAAATAAAAAAGTTACAGAAATAAAAAATTAAAAAATTGATATTTTTTCTTTTCATTACTTTTATTGTTATTCTTAGTATTAGTAAAAATAGTTTTTGAGCTACCAAGCATTTGAGATATTTTCCTTTTGACAGCACACCTGTAGCTTGTATCAGTACAGTAAGCTTGTCCGTTACACTTACGCATATTTGTCGAGATACGCGTGTTGATACAAACTTTACTGTTCTCTCAGTTGCAATGGTAAACAAATAAAAAAGAATTAAATATTACAATACGATAACTAGTTTCAGAGGAATCTATAAACTATTATGCGTACATACATACACATATACATATACACACGTCTATGCATATGCACACACATTTATGATCACTTTATATGTTTCCAAATTTGTTTGGAAGCACTTGTAAATATTTCGCAGTTCCAAAAATATTAGGTACATACCTACATTATAAGTAGGTACCTTTATACACGTGTCCAATTAATTAACTCGTTTTGTACTCTAAAATTACAAATTACTTCACGGTTGATTACAGATGCCATCACGTAAAGTGTTAGTTAAATAACAACAATAACTTTTGTCAAGCGGTAAATCCAGAAACTGCAAAAAGTAGGTTCCGGTTATGCAACAAGGAAGCTCTTTGTCACTCTCAGTAGAATTAGCAGTCGTCTCGTACTGTAAGGCCGTGGATACGTTGGGCAGATTTTACGCGGCTGAATGCTTTCGCTTTTATTTGAGGACATTTAGTTACCGTGTTTTTTTATTGTTTGCATAAGGCCGTCCATAATATCAACGTAAGTCGAGGTTTGTCCAAATTATTGTTACTATTCTGTTGAACATTTTTGGATCAAGGTCCATTGTACTGTACAGCTGTACTCTTCCGCATAGACCTGTAAAAATTTTAAACCTAGAAAAACATGACGGCCTTTATTTGACACAAAACATGACCTTTATTTTGTTAAAGTAAATATTTTTGAGAAAAATTAAAAATAAAAAGTTTTCGCCGACACAGATGCCTTTCCGCCTGCTTGATCGGCAACTATCGCTTATACTATAGCAGTAAAGCCATCCATAATAATATTGGCGATGGAGCAACTTCGATTTGGACACGCTAATCGAAGACAATCGACGGGTGGAGCTTATTTTATGTGCAAGCACAATTACTTAGTTACATTTTTTGTTACTTGAACATTTTTAAACGGTAAACAAGAATTAACTTGAGTAAGATCTACTATCTTTACCTACCTACTCGCGTTATGTTGCATAAAATTTAATTATAATCAACAAGATTACAATACTAAGTTCCTGGATGACCGAGCTTTACTCGGTATTTTTTTTGTAAATTGTCCTGTTTTTTTGGAAATTATATTTTGATCCGAATTACATACTGAATACTGATGAAATATAAATCATATTTTTCGATCTTACCAACGTAATAATAAAAATGACGTTTCCTTATTATATAATATATACAAGAATTGCTCGTTTAAGCATTAAATATAAGATAAGAATATAAGAATTAGCGTTAGATCAATTTGGATCAATTTAAGTAAATACGCCTAGTGCATTGTCAGCCTAAACCGAGTCACCTGCAGAGTGCGGTGCAGCATGTGCTACTTCCGAATGTGGTAACGGAGGTCACCATCATCCGGATATGATACGGACTATCCTGATTGTGCAACGAATAAATACTTTTACTTTTTAATTAACTTGAAATAGCGAAATTGATGCAATGAATCTACAAAATATGCATTCATGTCAAATGTTATTAGATAAGAGTTATCAATAGTACAGCATGTTCACAATGCGTTACTTCCGATTGTAGTTGTTAGGGTGTCCATGAAACTCCGTTTATGTGCAATTAAAAGATGTAAATGTAATAAGCTGCGATTAAAAAGCGATGTCTTTTCTTCCATTCTGACCTAGACAGGCTCATATTTAGTAGAATTGAAGCGCTTGTAATTATTATGTGTGTAGGTGTTTAATTATTAATCGGCTATTATTCATTTTTACATAGATATTAACGTGTCTATGTACATAATTGTTGAACTATAAAGTATTTGCTTACGTAAATACTTCAAGTAAAAATATCTGCTTACAAATTATATCCTAAATATATTAAATTATAATAATCTATAGTTCGCAACCATTTAATCATAAATATTCAAACCAATTAGAATAAAATGCAAATAAAAATTCTTTGGGGTATTTTAAACTTTTAATATTCATTGAAATGTAATTAAATGAATATAATTATAATGTAAAAATATCTAGAACACACCAACGTACTTATCCGAACTCATCGTTGCTTAATGGTATTACTACAGTTACGTTCAAAGTGAGTCAGGTAACATTCAAGCTTGCATAACAACTCGTTCTCTGCTCTCACAGCGCTTATGTTACTTTATGTTACTTCACTACATATACGAATCACAAAAACAAATGGACCATGATACCTTATGTAAATTTCAGTCATACACTTATTTTATGCCGCTGTTACGGTTTAGTTACTGCATTGTGGTCGAGTTTTAAAAGATAACACACTTACGTGTAAATGTTTACGATTTCGTAAGCTTAAATTTTGTTTGTTTATAATTGCCCTATTTTTATAAATCAGCAATATTGAATACAATAAATAAATAAACGCCAACACACTCATACCCCCGCACTATGATACCTATAGGATAGGGTGGCAAAGACAACAGAAATGACACATCGGTAACACTCACGGGTGTTACCGATGTGTCATTTCTGTTTCTGTTCTGTTTCTGTGGATAGGGTGGCAAGGACAACAGAAATGACACATCGGTAACACTCACGGGTGTTACCGATGTGTCATTTCTGTTGTCCCAGAATAAACATTTACCCTTCACATTAAAAATTTGCCCCGGGAGATATCATAATCGACCCCGGACCCCTTCGCAGGCAGGGCCAGTACTAACGAAGCTACGGGGTATTCACGTATGCTTGTTTGGTCATCAAACCGGTTACTGAGCTCTCGAAATCGATTTGATCTTGATTTTATTCTCTATTCGATCACACAAAACGCACGCTACAACACAAACGCTAACAAATTCGCGCCTTCGAATGAATACCACACACGGAATTTGTCTTGTGCTGTGATCAGAAAAGGAATAATAAGACACAGAACATCGCATTTAGATTCTTCCTTTGTTCTATTCCTATCAATAGGAATGAGTTTACAATATTTTGTAGGAATTTAATCTTTTGCTAAGAACATGACACTTTATTAAATACCAGAAGGATAAGATTATTATTCGTTTGCATGTTTGTATGTCGGACGTAATAAAATATTTAAATCTGTAATTTTCTAAATAAGGATTGCGTTACACGTTAAATATTTCTTTGCATGTTGCAGATTACAGAAGGTTATGAACGAAACGTGCCTTGAAATATTTTATATTCTCTTCGAGGCTAAGAATCGGTTATGTAATTTTATTAACCTTCGTGTTAAAGATCACGCCCATAACATTGAGCAATGTTAAATATTTCATTATATATAAATTAACGTGTATAAGATATGTTTATTACCAACATAGTTAACTTGCTTTGTATCTAAGGAAATGAAGGAAACGGCTGCAAAAGTTAACTGATAGTAAATGCTCACCAGCGCCCAGGGGCAAAAGTAACGCCCATGAACACTTCTATCGGTCAAGAGTGTTAAGCATTTTCCAGTTGTCCTTCTAAAACCTGGAAGGAGAGGCAGGCAGATAAAAACCAATCGTGTGATTGGTGGTTGATTGCGTGATATAGGTTAAAAGGACTATGTATGTGACCTATGAAGGTGAAACGTGGGTTGTTTTACAATAAATTGACTGTTGTTGAATGACACTTTGACATTAATGACCGGACGCACAAACCTTTATACAAAAAATTTAATATTTCAACATAGCGTGAGAACGATATAAATATACATATTTTTATCACACACTACTCTGTATTTTAAATCGGTGTTCACACTGTGATTAATATGAATCTAAATATATAAAATCGAAAGGTCACTCACACGTCACGAAATAAGGAAAACCACTTGACGCATAAAAATTAAATTTAGCAGGGAGGTGGTTTATGGTTATAAGACGTCCGCTAGGCGTAGAAGCCGTAAAGTCGGGGTTGAGAGTTTGTTGGAAATTTCATCGATTTTAAAGCAGACATCATGAAAATTGGCCTTTAGTATTATGGTTAGAAATATGAAACTCTTGTTTCAATGTTTATGTTCCATCAACCCCTAAGTGGGAAAATTCAGGGATGGAAGTTTGTTTGAAAATCAGTCAAAAGTACTTCTACGCGCATCAGCAACTAGTAAATAATAAATCTACATTTTAGATACATTAATCGAAATGTGTTGCGATATGTTCATAACTGTAATGGACTGAAGACAGTATCAATTCCGGAGTACTTACACCAGAATAACGAGTTGAACTGGTATTACCAGGTCTAATATTCTAATATAGTAATACATACTAGGTACACAATAAAAGAACCCGAACGACATTAAGAAACTGTTACTAGTAGTTGCCGGCTACTCTGTAATGACGTACATAGGTAGGTACTTTGATTATATCTCTCTTCCTTTTCTGACAGTCATTATTTCAAATAGCTATCTGTTTTATCACTGCAGTCTCAAAATGAGAGAGATATTTATGGATCTATATGTGGAAATAGTTGTAAATCCACATACGTTTTCGGGTTTAAAACATGTTACAAATGATAAACACAATAGACAATATGACCTTTTCCTAGACGAAGGGACAAATGTCCTTGGAAAGAATTACGGAGTAGTCGCTAAGGTATTCTGGTCAAATATTTAAAGAAGTTTCTAGAATGATCTTACAAAGTCAAGAGACATTAATACGAATAGGACTTAAAACATAGCTCGAACTCACCTACATATACTATAGTTTCTCATATAATAAATGTTTTTAATTCCCTAATCTCTTTTTCGTTATTTATTATTGAACTAATTAATCTTATACGTCACAAGGAAATTATTTAGTGTTCTTAAATTGTATCATTAGAACTCGTATTAAAGCCTATACCATTATTATTTGTCTTGCAACCGTGAGATTTTTTTTATATTGAATAATAATATCAAATGATAATTGTTTAATGACTTTGATTATTGATTATATATTTTTACTTCATTCATCCATCCACAACACCCTAACTTGCACCACTTTAGTCGGCAGGTACCTACTAAGCCAAAAAAAAACAAGTACTTTATTACATATTACGGAATAAAGGTTAATAATTAATAAATTAATAATGTACAATTAACCATCAAAGTACCGATTAAAATCTTGTTCTGGGTCAGTCACAGTTGTCTGGTCGGCAGCGGAAGGTAGTGCTGCATGCTCGTTTGCTAACTTAAACCCATAAATAAAATGAAGTATAATGGAAAATAATTACGCTTTCAAGTGAAAGTGATATTATACGTTGTTAACACTTGTGACCTGCTACACATTCACTGATTTACTCAGCCAACAAACTATGCCGCTCTGTAGGCTTGGGAAAATTCTTAAGTAAAGGTAACAATTATTTTATGATTGCTTTGTCTCACAGTCGATTATGAGAATGATTTTTTAGTGTTAACTAATGGAGAACGATGCAGAGTTGCAACATTGTACAGTGTTAACCCTTTACATACATTCTTATTTTAAAGTACTCATGCTTCTATTATAATTGATTCACAAACAATCAGCGCATACTACAACTGTTCCATTGCTACGCATGGGTCTCCTCTCACAATGTGAGGGGTACAAGCCGCAGTCTACTGTCCACCACGCTGGCTCATTGCGGATTGGTGGTCTACACACACCATTGATGATATTATAGAGATCTCAGGTGTGCAGGTTTCCTCACGATGTGTTCGTTCGCTGAAGCAAGTAATACAATCTAATATGCACCTCATTAAAAATTTGTGGTGTGTGCAGGATTCGAACATCCTCGCTGCTATCAAAACTACTATCAAATCCAACATTAAATGAATATTTATTCGTGTAATGGTACCATCATCTACGCTATGGTAACGATCTCAAAGTCAGATATAACAATATGCCAGGTTTACACAAATTTATTCAATGTTAAAATACCTATGTAAGAAAGGACGACCCATATGGCGCATTGGTTAGCATGTCGGTCTAGACAGCTAGATCGGTCTTTATTGTATTTCTTGTGTTAACGCTTTTAAGTAATATGTATTTAGGCTATTAGTATTCACGTGCATGTCCCTTTCATACTCTCCTCAATTTTAATACTAACAATTGACGTTTCATTGTTTCAGTATCAAAAACGCAGCAACAGAACGCAAAACCAAACGCAACCAAAGAGAAACCCCAGTCTATGCGGGACTTATTCAAAACTGCCTCTTGCATACAACCGCCATTTCAATGTCCACATCCAAATATGCAATTTTATCTGTATACAAGGTAGTATACATCATCCTATTGATAGGTATTGATAGGATAACTGCTAAGAAACTCTCATAACACAACGGCTTGAGTCGAGTCTTAAGCCTTAACCTCTATCAAATTAAAGACATCTAAAGATCACTTCGCCTGCTCTACAGGTTGGGAGAGGAGGTAATGGTCAACTGAAATCTCAGAAAATATGCCGTTAGAAGGTTTCGGACATAACGTTTACGTCGATGTATACGACTATGTGTTCTCTTCAATGATAAGGAGACACGTGCTCAGTAGTGACCCATTAATGGGCTGAAGTGTACCCAATGTGTCAGACGTTCTTAAGTTGCATAAGTCATAACTATAATAACCCGACAGTTTTACGTGCCCTCTTGAGCACAGAAGCCTTTCTATTTAATTTTTCCACTACAGTAGACATTAACACATAGCTGCACGTTAGGACGATGGAAAACAAACCTTAATTTACCTCTATGTTCCAGGAAAACTCAAGAAAAGGGAGAACTCATCAACACGCTAGACAACGACTCCTTGACGTATTCGAAGTTTAACAAAAAGCATCGAACGAAGATAGTGGTTCATGGTTTCGGTGGTGGAAGGAACCTGTCGCCCAGCACGGACATGAGGAAGGCTTACTTCTCGAGGGGCGACTACAATATAATCATCGTAGACTACGGCAGCTTGGTGAAGGAGCCGTGTCTTAGTCAGGTTTAAATGATCTTTAGTTTATCTTTCTAATACTGGTTGCTAACTGTACTATCTTAGTCCCGATTTGAGTCTTGTTCTGTGTCGGTCATAGTTGTCATGGGCGGCATCGGAAGGGTGGTGTTGCATGCTCGTTTGTTACCTTAATTCTATAAAATAAAAGTTTCAATGGTCTCTACATAGTATATCTTAATAATATACCTATTATTATTCACATTAAACAACCAAGAAGAACAGATCACAATCAATCGAAACCTAAGAATAAACATTTATTTCTGACTTACAAGTCTGCCCGACCGGGAAATGTTCTAGATTCCTAGACCTTTCAACTGTCAGCAGGGTCATTACCTAGAAACAATTATGCTCTGTTATGTGAAACATTTAATTACTTGCTCTACCCATGAATAATTTGGTCAACAAATGGGCGACAATAACTAAGTAATTTCTGAGCGAAGCTACTCGTAGCTTGCTCGTGGTTTACTCCCAACGGCCACCACTAAAACATCCACCAGTGGTGGCCGTTAGATCAGTGCATAATTTTTTGGCCCAACGGCCATCACAGGCGGACATTGGGACATTAAAAAATAATATTTGTCTCAATCTCAACGGCCACCACTAAACTGCCACCACTGGGGGTCGTTAGGATTAATAATTATTATTTATTGTGTCAACTGCCCCTGCCATTGGTGGCAATTACAGTTAGACCGATCGAGCTCGAATGTAGGTAGACCGTGTTACAAATCATTTAGAAAATATTAACATCATTTTTTTTACTATTTATTTTTTTACACATCTTTTACGTATATGAGCATCATGATCATCAGCATAAACACAGGAACTTAGCATATTTTAATAACAGCATTGAGTAAAAAAGTTTTGTTCCAATATTAAATATACTGTCGCGTAAATTAAAAATAAAATAAAATAAAAGAAAAAGAAAATTTGAAAATAGAATTTCTAAAATGTTTTCGATGATAAATTAAAAAAAATACTTTTGAATTTGGAATGATTGAAATTGGTGGTATATAAGGCGATTCCGGCCAAGGCAGAGTCAGTCGATTGTTGGTAGCGAGTCGGGAAGCGCGCCAGTGGGAAGAAGAAATAGAAATAGTGAAGTGCCGTTTCACAGTACAGTGTCGCGAGTGTGAAGTGAAGTGTGAAGGGAAGTAAAGTGTACAGTAAAGTGTATAGTACCGTGTCGCGTGTGTTACCTTTTTACAGTGAAACATCATCTATTGAAGCCGGCCTTATTTCTTCCCATCCCCTACCCACGGCTGTGACAACTGGTGTCAGAAGTGGGATGGGAAAGATGCCGATCGTGCCAAGGAACGAGAGAGAGAGGTAACCAACAGAGCGGGAGCTGCAGCGGCAGAAGAGCAGTCGCAAGAGGGACCTAGCACCGGAGACGACGCAATGGCGACTCCGGCCGTTTCACCGCCTGCGTCAATGGACACCGGTGCGCTCCTGCAGCAGATGACTGCCATGATCCAGGAGCAAGCTCGCCGCCAGGAGGACCAAGCTCGCCGCCAGGAGGAGCAGCTGCGTGCACTGCAGGAGGAGCAAGCTCGCCGCCAGGAGGACCAAGCCCGCCGCCAGGAGGAGCAGCTGCGTGCACTGCGGGAGGAGCAAGCTCGCCGCCAGGAGGACCAAGCTCGTCGCCAGGAGGAGCAGCTGCGTGCACTGCAGGAGGAGCAAGCTCGCCACCGGGAGGAAGAAGCACGCCGCCGGGAGGAAGAAGCACGCCGCCAGGAGGAGCAGCTGCGTGTAATGCAGGAGGAGCAAGCGCGCCACCGGGAGGAGGAAGCACGCCGCCGGGAGGAAGAAGCACGCCGCCAGGAGGAAGAAGCACGCCACCAAGAAGAGCGTTTACAGGAGCTCCAGGACGGCCTTAGCAAGGATCTGGTGACCGGGATCCGGGCCAACGCCTCTAGGATAGAAGTTGTGAAGGAGGAAGTCAGGGGAGAAGTAACGGAAGTCAAGGGAGAAGTTACTATATGTTATGTTAGTTTCTATATGTCATTATTCTAAGGGAATAATATTAAGTAGTAAACCGAATCAACTGACCAGTCACAAATTGTTGAATTAAACATTATCTAGAAGCAATCTGTTAGTTAATTATATATGACATTTGCTATAGTTAGATTACATTGACAAAACATTGAAAATAAATATTATTTTTAATGTCCCAATGTCCGCCTGTGATGGCCGTTGGGCCAAAAAATTATGCACTGATCTAACGGCCACCACTGGTGGATGTTTTAGTGGTGGCCGTTGGGAGTAAACCTTGCTCGTTGTGTAGCTAATTTTTCCGCTCAATGAGCGATTTGGGCAACTGAGTCTAACATTTTTCTATCTGTTCGTTTGAGCTAATCTCTGGAACGACTGAACCGATTTTGATGGGACTTAACTGGCAGATTGCTGATGTCATAAGGAGTAAATTAAGCTACTTTTATTTTAGATCAATAACTTTTTTGTTAATATCCAGGCGGATGAAGTCGCGGGCACAACTAATCAATCAATATACAATATTCTTGCGTTATTGAGTGACTGACAGACAACGCACAACCGAAACTACTGAACGCGCGTATATAGGTTACTTAAGTGACGCAAGTTTGGAATTTAGCGGGCGAAGCCGCGGGGGAAAGCTAGTACAGACATATAAAAGGATGTAGATTCATTCAACAACTGTAGTAATGAGCACGAAAGGGCCTTGAGTCGCATCACTGAGCTAGAGATTAGTTTGCATGAGGCCAACAAAACGGTATCTCAATTAGAACTACTGAAGGAATCTCGGGAATGTGATGCTACTCAGAGCCTTTTCAATGAGCTAGTTGACTGTGATTCTTATTGTATCAAAAATTCCCCCAGTATTATTGACTTAACATCCAACAATAGCACAATGGAACCAACTGTGTACTTCAATAGTGGTAAAAAACTAAAGAAGTATATTAAAATAAAAAGATTCATATATAAAACTAAAAAACTAATTAAACATAAAAATAGCATTCAACAACTAGGGCAAAGTAAAAAAGAATGTTTAACATTAATCAAAAAAGTTCATACAATTCAATCAGAATTGGAGCACAATAGGTCTTTGTATGATGCTGAATGCCTGCACTTGCAAAGTAAAATAGACAGCTTAGAAAAGTCTCTGAAGGACATGACTAGCTTATACTCAAAAGCTCAAGTTCAAATAGATGAGCATATCAAATCTTTTGACAACTTACTTGAGTCTTGCAATGACAACATGGAAAGATTTGAATCTCTGTCCAATAAAATGCATCTTAACCAGGGCAAAAGCTGTCAGTGCACTACAGCGGTGCAGAGTAAAAGTGTCACAAAGAATTTCCCCCTTAATACTTCACCACTAGTTAAGTCAAAAAAGAAAACAATTATTATTAGTGACAAACTAGGTAAAAACTTTGGGTCCGTTATGAGTAGTAACCTGACTCACTCGGTCATCAACATGTGCTCACCGGGAGCCACATTTGAGCATTTAATTAACCAAATTAATTCCAATAACTTAGATAGTAATACTTCCTTAATTCTTATGATCGGTGACAGTCTAAACATCAAAAAAAGGGATATTATTAAATGTATTGAAAGACTACTGTTGTTACATAAAAACACCAAATGTAAATTTATTTTATGTGCTTTCCCATATTCGAAGCAACTGAGCTACAAAGAAAATGATCATATTTATAAATTAAATCAAACTTTATATAATCTGACAAACCATCATAGCGATGCAATTTTTTACTTTGATATTAATAAATTTATCTCCTCATCCTTTAAGATGACTAGGGACACCATGTATTTACCTATGAGGTGTCAACGACATTTAGCTACATTGTTAGCTTATAATTTAAATGATACTGTTACATGTGAGGTAACAAAGTCTATTGACTCATTTATTGATTGTGGTATTAGTACCACTATTTCTATTGTTGACACATTTACTAGGTCCAGTAAAGTTAATAATTTAAACTAGTAATAAAGACAACAGATAAGCCTCATAATATGAATATTGTACATCAAAATATACAAGGCTTATCCGGCAAAGAACTAGAAATAGAATTGTTTATTAAAAAGTTTAATATACATATTTTATGTATCAGCGAGCATTGGCTGTCGACTTCCCAGGATAATATTAATTTATGTCACCATACTGTATCAAGTGCGTTCTGTAGAAGGACAGCTATTCACGGTGGATCACTCATATTGGTGCACAAAGACGTATTATGTAAAAATCGAAAAGATATTGTGAGTCTTTCTGTTGAACGCACCATGGAACTGGCTTGTGTGGAACTGGAACGTTTTATAATAGTATGCGTATACCGGCCCCCGTCTAGTGACTTTAACTATTTCGAAGATTTGCTAGAGGATGTACTTAAGAAATTGTGCATATCAAATAAAGAATTAATAGTATGTGGAGATTTTAATGTAGACATTCTTGTACAGACATCAATAGCTGTTAGGTTGCTAGAACTGTTTAAATGTTTTAATTTAAATCCACTTTTCACGGAGCCCACTAGAATAACTGCTACAACAGCTACTTGTTTAGACAACATTTTCTGTAATTGTTCAATTGTAGAAAAAGAAATATTTAACAATCTAAGGTCTGATCACTGTGGGCAAAGAATTTCAGTTTTCAATAAGATTAGTAAAAATAAGAAATTAATAAAATACAGACCTATAACTAATAATAAACTGTTAATATTTAAAGATAGAATCTCTTCCAAAATTGCTAATCCGTCTGCTTTTAATCAAAGTGATCCCTCAAATCACTATAATGCTTTATTCAAAAATATTAATGAAGAGTTTAATACAGTTTTTAAATTTAAGTCTTCTCACGAAAATACTAAAAGTAAATTTAGCGATTGGGCTACTAAGGGCATTTTCAAAAGTAGGAACAAATTATATGAACTGTATGATCAAAAACAATTCAATCACAGTGCGGATTTCCTCGAACATGTACGAAATTATTCAAAAATATTTAGGGCCGTTTGCATACATGCAAAGTCACTATATATTAGAGACAAAATTATAAACTCTGTTAATACAATAAAAGCTACTTGGGATGTCATTAGCAATGAGACCGGTGCTACTAAATCACGTGACCGTAATTATGAATTAATTATCAACGAAAGTAAAATCACCTCTGATATGGAGGTAGCAGGCGCTTTTGAAGATTACTTCCGAAATATACCAATTTCCTTAACAAACTCTCTTCGGTCTTCTCCGGCAACGGCATGTACTCTCTTAGAAGAGGTCGTCGATAAATGTAGTGTTCTGTTCGAATTTAAATATACTACGACGACAGAGATAATTAAAACCTTCCATTCTTTAAAAAATAAAAGAACAGGTGATTTATGGGGAATATCAGTAAAAATAATTAATAATATAATAGATGTTTTAGCCCCTCACCTAGCTGTAATTTTTAATAATTGTGTAGATTTGGGTACTTTTCCCGATCTGATGAAATGTAGCAAGATAATACCTCTTTTTAAGTCCGGAGATAAAACAGACATAAACAATTACAGACCAATTGCAATTTTACCAACACTCAGTAAGGTTTTTGAGAAAATAATGCTAAATCAAATGATTACCCATTTCTCTGACAATAATCTGCTTCATACTGAGCAGTATGGGTTTATCAAAGGTCGTAGTACAGTTGATGCAGGTGCTAGGCTCTTAAAACATATATATGAAGCCTGGGAAGCATCACAGAACGCTATAGGTGTATTTTGTGATCTTTCGAAAGCGTTTGACTGTGTAGAACATAAAACATTACTTCTCAAATTAGGTCATTATGGCCTTACCGAAAAGGCACTTAATCTAGTATCAGCTTATTTAAATCGTAGAGTTCAGAGTGTCTGTATAAACGGAGCTAAATCTTCAGGATCCCCGGTTTTGATCGGTGTCCCTCAGGGCTCAATTTTAGGGCCTTTTCTTTTCTTAATATATATTAACGATCTTCCATATCATATTAGTAAGTATGCTGATATAGTACTGTTTGCAGATGATACGTCACTTATATTTAAAACAAAAAGAGATAAAATAAACTTTGACGATGTAAACAGTACTCTCAACTATATCTCATACTGGTTTTCTATTAATAATTTGGTTCTAAATGCAAATAAAACTAAATGTGTAGAATTTGTTTTGCCAAATGTTAAAAGCGGAAATACGGCTATTAAATTGAATAACGAAATATTAAATATGGAAAGATCTACAGTATTTTTAGGAATAACTTTAGACTATAAGCTCCAGTGGGGATCCCATATAGCGACGCTTGCGGGTAAACTCAGTAAGGCTGTTTATGCTATAAGGAAAATAAGACAATTTACTGACGTTGACACAGCAAGGCTCGTTTATTTTGCCTACTTTCATAGCATTATGTCCTATGGTATTTTACTTTGGGGTAAATCGGCAGATATCGATACAATTTTTGTGTTACAGAAGAGAGCTATTAGGACAGTTTATAAATTAAAAACACGCGAATCACTGCGTGACAAATTTAAAGAAATAGATGTACTAACAGTAGCTTCACAATACATTTATAGCAATTTGATGTTTATTCGGAAAAATATGAGTTTATACAAACAAAAATGCGATGTTACCAATCGGCAAACTAGACATATGCACCAATTAGTTACCTCCTCATATCGCCTGCGTAAGGTTCAGCGATCTTTTGTGGGGCTCGGTGTACGCTTTTATAATAAATTGCCCAAATCAATCATTGACCTCCCCTTACAAATATTTAAGAAACGTGTTAAAGCACGGCTTATCGAGAAAAGTTATTATACTATTGATGAGTATATTAATGACAAGGATGCTTGGTAATAGACATCCGCAACCAGTTCCGCTCAAGTTAGTATTTAGGTATATAATGGTAGTACCTAGCAAAAATATTGTAATTCGTTTTTAAGCACTATTTTTAAAAGATGTGCCGAGGAGTTTTCTTTCGCCGTTTCTTTTTCTCCTCTAAGATTTAAAATTTAAAGGCACTTTAGCGAAACGGTGGTAAATGCAAAAAATGACGTTCACAAGTGTATGCAAAATACCTACGTGAAATAAATGATTTGAGTTGAGTTGAGTTGATGTAATGGTTGAGTTACCCCAAGCGAGCTACGTATTCACTCATTAGACTAATGGTTACTTGACGACCTCGAGCTATTTACAATTAAGTAATTTAAAGTTAACCGTATTCGTTAACTTACTCTTGCGAAAATTTGAACGTTTAAAAACGAGTTTGACACGAAATAACAGTTACGAAACATAAACTTTGTTGTTAAATTGAACTGATGTTTATGTCGTACTTTGTAGGAAGATATGATTTTTTTGTATATTTACGAAAATTTCAAGCGGGTAACCAATCTTTTGGGTCCCTTTGCTGTGGATAATGAGATAGTGATTATACTTTGTACATTACATACGGGTACAATGAACTAACACAACCTTTGTGTGTTCGTTCCGCTAGGTAGAAATTTTTTAACAAAACACAAACATTCTTCAATTTTGTTTGACGCCACTCAATTATAAGTCATAAAAAATTTACGCAATTTTTTCACCATTGGAGGTAATATTTTGTCCCAAATTTAATTGGGATTAAACGGAAACTATGTACTCGTATATACTAGCAACCGAAAAAAATATTTTTCCGAATCGGTTATTAAATGACCAAGTTCCGAAGTACCTACCAAACATGAAAAAATATAACCGGATTGAAAACCTCCTGCTTTTAAAGTCGGTTATGAAACAAATAACTTAAGTGTATCGGTTTTTACAAATAAAAAATGCAGATTTTTGCATTGATAATAAAGTAGTACTCCATATGAATTCAAAGCATCATTGAGTGTTATCTACACTTCAATGGAGCCTAAAGTCAATGATTAAAATTGTATATATCCTGTTCATTTTCAAATAATTTGCTTTATTCTGTATTCACTGTATTCTAGATAGAATGGGCTCCTCGTTTCGCAAGTACCTGCATCGCACAATTGGTGGAATACCTGCAGTACCACCCGGTGAAGCCTGTACCACCAGAGGAGATCCACACCATCGGGTATAGTGTCGGCGCCCACATACTGGGGCTGGTCGCCAACCACCTGGAGCAAGGAAAGCTGGGAAGGATAACAGGTGAGAAATAATTTAGTAATAGCAAAGATATAAGTAAAAATTATATTTACGTTACATTTATACAACGCAAGTTGCAGTTTTGGATCCGCTTCCATAACGTTACTCTGTAATCGATTGGCATGAAACAAACATTAAATGTCACTTGGGGCGACTTCACTTGGGGTCACTTGCTACAATGTTATTCTGGAAGCAACATACAAACTAAAACAAAAATTCTTTAACTTCGTATTTACTATTTTTTACGAAACAGATATTTAGTTAAAGGTAAAAAAATTGATAAACATGCTTGTTGACCGGTTATTCGACATTGCAATCAAAACACCATACAATAAAAAACATTATCTAAGGCAATTCTACGTTTGATTTAATATGTTCGCCCACAGCTTGTCGGTATAGCAAGGTAATGCATGAGCTGAAGGTTTTTATTGTGATATAAAACGGGCCCAAATTTAAAGGAAGTATGTTAACCTTTTTAACACACATTATTTTCTTTAGCACCCAAACATACGTACATAGATACAAGCCTTGACATTTTAAAACTTGTATTTTTTTACAAACAATACATACTAATAAGGACAACCATTTCAATTCATGTCAATAAATACCGCATGAATATAATTATTGTTCTATTGTAACAATATTTTAATATTCAATAATATGATGGTCTTGTAACTCACTTGAAACATTTGGCATTGATCTCGAGATCATGGTTTCCAGAGGATAAGGTTTTACTTATTTGTGATATTTTATTTATATGTGTACTTAACACCCGCATCACAATGAATATGAGCAGAGAATTATAGTGTTATTTGATCATGCTGATAAAACCGCTTTCGCTTCGCTTCGGGAAACCCTTAGAACTCAACTTCCAAATTATAAGACGTAACCCGCGCACGTTTTAATTTTCACGCGCGTTAGTTTTCATTTTGCGATAACTCCAAAGATATTCATTTAAATTATATGGTGTAAAGGCTTATCATAATGTGCCTGAAATGAAGGTGAGGTAGTGTATCCCTCTAATACTAAGTTTTCCAATTACCGCATTGTACTCGTACCTACGTGACCATTTTTTTAAAGACATAAGCCATCGTGGACTTTAGTGTAGATCTATAGAAGAGGAATATTCCTCCCATACATTGTTTTGGTATATCTCAAAGGGGTTAGGCGACTCCCCGGCGGCCTTTATCCGTTTTAACAGTTATCGTCTAATTTCAACCAACTTACACAAAACTTCAAAATATTATATATCAAAACTTTCCTCATGAGGAGGAAGCTTTGAATATGTTAAGATATTATCTATGTATATTATCCATGTTTCAGGTCTCGACCCAACGATCTTCTTCTACATGGGAAACAACCGTTCTCGCGACCTGGACCACACCGATGCGCTGTTCGTTGATATACTCCATACCGGCGCTGGTATTCTGGGGCAATGGGGCCCTAATGGTCACGCTGACTTTTACGTCAACGGTGGTTCAAGCCAGCCTGGATGCGCTCATGATACTATTTTTCGTAAGTTACATTAGAATTAGTAACTAAAACACTGTACTGTTCTCACTTCTTGCCTACGATTCTAGGTCAACGGGAAGGTATCCTAGGATAGGGTTTGATTAGCTTGCGAGCGTTAATAATATGCGGCACATACGAAGTATATACTTAAACGGCCGTATCTTTTGTTTGCGTTAACTTAGAAGTTTGATTTTTTTCTCTGCTCTTTTTTTTCAAGGGATTGAAGACTTGAGTAGGTATATGATATTCATTTCAGCTTGATATCTCCATGCGTTCCTGAGAAAAAGGGTCTTGACAGACAGACAATAATGTGTTCCTATTTGGGTTTGGTTTTTCCTTTCGAGGTACGAAACCTAAAAAAAATTACAATTCGTCTGGTTATTTTCTTTTCCCTGAATGAGCATCCCCTAAAGCAAACTAGTAATACATAACGCCCCTTGCACAGAGATTTATAAAACATGATCCGTATTTAAGTCTCGCAATAATTTATCAGCTCAACTACGAGTAAGTACTTATAACAAAAAAAATATTTACCTACACTAGATTCACTGCGTACATCGCCATCTGGCAATTTAGAAGAAAACAAGAATGTACCAATGTTTACGTAGCGTTTATACAAAAACGTCGCAAGAGGGCTCTGTGACACTAATTCTTGTGGGTGTTAGGTACAGTAATTTGTATTATGTACTTAAATAGAATTAAAAGTTGTAAACTAATTTATTACCTTGCGAAGTGTTTAAAGAAGATCTTTTAGTAGAGTACCTTTTTTATACATACAGATTACTTAACTTCATTGTGGTGAAACAAGATGGCGTTATCTGTCATTATAATGCGAACGCCTTGTTTGGATACTCTGCGAATATTCGGCTTACTTTTTCGCTTAATAATAACGAGAACGACCACAAACATACCCCGTGACATATTTGTGACTATTCGTGCACTCTATTCAATGTGCTTACATTGATATCTGTGAATTATAATTTTATCAAATAATATATATTTATTTTCAGAAACTCTCTCCTGCGACCACACCAAAGTAACACCATACTTTATAGAGTCGATCAACAGCCAAGTGGGTTTCTGGGCCGGTCCCTGTCCTAACCTGTTCTCATACCTCATTGGTTGGTGCGAACCGAAAGACACCGAATATGTGTTAATGGGTGAACACGTCACGCATAAGTAAGTTTATTATGTTTACTTTGACCAAGAACAGAAATTTAAACTCATCATCATTACCGTCATCACTCAAATTTCCGCCTCGTTGGGAATCGAACCAAGGACCCTTCGAACGGCGATCCGGCATAGTAACCATTGCGCCTTACGAGTCGTCGTTCATCATTTTTATTTACTCTATGTGTATACCGTAAAGAATGAACCAGTTGTATTTCTTTTCCGTTATTTTATTTTCCCAGGGCGCGTGGCGTGTACTACGTTACGACGAACGCGAAGCCTCCGTACGCGAGGGGCTTCCCCGGCAAGACCCGCCGCTTGAGATCTGTGACTCCATACAGTTGATCGAGCATCGATAATTGTAAAACTATTGTGTCATAGTGACTGATATAGTGATATGCACTTTGCTTTGGTGTAGTTTTAAACTTTGTGAACTGAGTGAATTGTCAATATTACTGCTGTAATGAAATAACGTTCATCTAAGAGATAAAACTAATTTCAGGATATATTTTATATCAGCGGTTCATACCTACATGTTACGCTACCCTTAAGTTTGGACAACTTTATTGTTTGGATTATCAATATGTTTTTTTGGGTTTCTAGCTGACTGACGAGTAGACCTGATGATAAGTGGTCATCGTCGCCAATGGACATCAGTAATACCAAAGCCATTAATGATCAGGCCAGCAAACATGATGATCATCACCTTTGCTGGCCAAGAAATACAGAGAGAGGAAAGAAAGAAAATTATACATTCTATATTTTGTGTCAATAAACCAAAAGTAATATGCCATGTTAAAACGATAAAAGACCATTGAGCTCTTACATCATTCCGTTTAAATTGACTCTAGTAGTGGTTCATGGTACTATACCTGGAATTCATTAGAGTAACTTCAGAATAAGCATTCCGCACAGGTGGAACCCTAAGAAAATTAAACGATTTAATTTTTAGTTGTGTAAATGTAGAATTAATAAAATTATGTAGGTACTGCAAACTATGTAATGTGAGGATCGCCAAAAACTGTAATAATTACAAGTTACCTTTGTTACCTCGTGCCTTATATTTAAAAACTAAATTATAAACAATTTGCTTGTTAGAGAGCCAGTTTAATTAATAAATAAGTACATTGTAGCTTTAATAAAATAGAAACAATTTATGATGGCCCTTCGTTTTATTGAACTCTACATCGATAAATTCTATTCAATTTAAATGTAATTTAAGATTGTTTAAATATTTATAACAATTAGAATGTATTCGAGACTAGTGCTAAGTATTTTTCTAAAATGTGTATTTTAAATTGAAACACAAATGCAAAACTATTGTGTTGTTTATACTTACGTATGATTACTTATTGAGATAACCTACCTACCTACCTGTTCCAGTATTAACCATCAATGTAACAACAGCGCATGGATCTTCGACGTAGGTATTAATAAAATTAGTAACTATCTTTTTATTCTTTTGCTAAGTGTCTACTAACACTCCGAGATGCACACACTTAAAAAACGGTAAGACGAGGGTATTTTTTATATTATTGCCTTATTTATTTGTGAACCGATTGGAATAAAACAAATACCCTCAACCTTAATTTATCACTGACTTATTTAAATAAGCCGTTTATGTCATTAGCGCGAATAAACGCGCAGACGCCAAGAAAATCTAAAAATCATAATTAATAAATATTTATTGGGGATATCCCCGTTTTTCTCATATATCTTCTATGAAGACATCTATAAGCTAGAGGTCGTTTTTGAAGAGGCCGCGACCATACTCCACACGATACTTAAACGCGTAATAATGAAGGGGCTAGTGCTAAAACCAAGCTAGAAAAATTTTATGCGGTCCGATGGTCTCCGTCTGAATTGGCTTATCGACTGCTAACTAACGATAACAACCGAACTAACGTTCTCTCCTAAGCACAGAAGCGGTCAAGAAATTTGGTACTGGTGGTCACCCATTCGACTACAGACAGAGATAAAAATAATCATAATATTCCACGGCTGGGCTTCAGTGACACTGGCAAAATGACAGCTTATAGAAAACTTCGATATATTTAGGTTTTCTCGCAAAGTTGAGTATCATATTAGTTTAAATAAGGTTTGTAATGTTTGTATTATATTAACATAAACATTGCTTGAACCCCGGTTTACCTTTCAAAAATAGGTGCTAACATGAGTTGTTAATTGATTTTATTACAAAAGATTTTCAGGAAAAGTGGTTCTAATGCTATTTTAGCCCGTGGTCTCATACTTTAATGAGAATTGTCCTTTCTAATACTTAGTCGTGCAGAATTCTAACTTTATTATATACTCTATAATTATATAATAACTATATACCTAGATAAAAATAATACAACCGTAAATTTTTAAACATTTATTAGGGAAGATAATGTTACCATTCGCAATCAACACAGCAATTATAATAGTCTCGTTTACTAAACATACATACGAGTACAAGTAACATCTCAAGATAAATTTACTTAATCAAAACTGTAAGTTTACACCATAATAATACTCGAATGATCAGGAAGAGTATATTGTATCTACTAGATTACAATTTCACTAAAATTAGTTAAATTATGTAAAGAGATAAAGGAAATTTAATATATGAATTTTGAGTTAAAATATTTATATACATCTTCACAAATAGTAACCGACCATTACAAGAACATTCCTTAGTTACCAAGTAGACGAAGTGAGAGTTCAGGACAATTTAAATAATTAATTTAAGTTCTTTGTTTTAAAATATTTCATAGCTTTTAAGCAAGTGTCACAATAATTAAGAACAATATTTTGAATGTCATTTCTTCAAAATATCGGACATACATACATACATTATTTCTAAGAGACTAAAAAAACTGTGACTAGATTTTTACACAAATTTAAGTTATGTAGGTACCTAAATATTATTATATATTTTATAAATTAGAATAAAGTACAAAATTAAACAATTCTTTCACATACGTTCAATTCTTACAACCAAAATGAAAACTTTTGAGAAAATATTTGATTTTTTTATTTAGAAACTAGAAGTTTGCATTATAAGATTTTGTATAGAAGCTGTAAGATAATATTATAAATAGTTTTTTTTTTAACATTATCGTTATTTATATTTTTATATTGCTTAAGACATCTAATTGTTTTGTAATCCGAGTCTTGAAGATTTCTCTTTTATTTATTGCAAGATCACGTGGAGTATTAATCATATTGTTGGCGCTCTTTATAAAAAATAACTGTGAAATTCCAGCGCCCTTAATACACTATACACTACGACTAACTGTAACACAACAAAGCTTGCAACAGATAGCAACTTTTATTACAATTTAAATTACAATTTTACAATTTCAATGTGCGTTTCACTTTCTAAAGAATATTACATACATTCTGTTACGATAAAATAAAACTATCAAATTAGCAATATAAATAAATTTACATTATAATTTTGATTACCTACCGACTACCGTAATTTATTATAATTATAACAAAGTAATGTTTATTATTATTTAATAACACAATCTGTTTATTTTGTCAATACAACCGATCAGCAATACACATGTGAAGTAACGTTCTACTATAATAAGGTAAAATCGTGACTTGTTTATCTATCCTATATCCTAAACTCGATCTAATCAGCTTAAACATAATTATAACATTATTCTGTTATGTACACTACAATACAATAATTATGATGCGATATAATTGATTTAAATTAAATCGTAAGCGGAACACTACATTTTATAATGGTAAGGTAAAAAAACTAAATTTTATTTTTTAATTGAATTAAAAATTTTAAGAACCTGCCATATTACCCGATATTGCCAAAGCGATGAAATATCGATACCATATTATGTAGATGGATAACGTGTATTTAAATTACTTTGATGGTGATGATAGTAAATCAATAATATGATAATAAAATAAAAGCCTACGCTTCTCAACCTGGCTACACCTACAGACGGAGAAATATTTAACAAAAATAAATTTCCTGATAATAATCATACCAAATCATACTCGTGCAATGGTTTAAATGCCTACCTAAAAAAAATATATGGAACTATTATAATACTCTATGAACTGAATATTTCAGGTAGTATATACATTATACGTTGAGAAGTAATAACATATTTTTTATTAATGTCAAAAAACCGATTGGGCCAAATAGTTCTGCGATCCATTTCTAATTACATATAGATTAAGAAGCTCCTAGTATTAAATACATCCGGAATGAGATTATAAACAAAATCAACAAAAGCGACACAAAATATTTACAGCATTTTAATCAGGACTTTAAAGCAAATCCTTATACAGTATCTAATCAGTAATTGACAAATCAGTGCATCATATCGAGAATACTTAATCTATGTTAAGTTTCATATCAACCTACAATATATGATACAAGTTATTTATTTACCAACTATTAACTGTAAGTACAATTAGAAATAAAATTTAACTGGTCTGTGTTATCTAATGATTTTTCAAATACGAGTAGGATGCAGTAAACTGGAAGGTTTGAGATGTTAGGGAAGTCGATTAAAGTTGTACGCTTATTACGCGTTGTCTACCACTGAAACTACCAATGGTAACCAATACTGCAAGTTACCAGGACATCATCATGTTTTCTACCAAATAAAACATAAAATGTAAGTAAAAATAGTAATTTTCACAACAGTTAGAACAACTGAATGGTATTTTTGTCGGTGACGTTTTAATGGTATGTTTTGAGGTCTAAACTATCGACAATGTGAACAAGTGAAAACAACTGAATGGTATTTTTGTCGGTGACGTTTTAAAGATATGTTTTGAGGTCCAAACTGTCGACAATGTGAAATACAGTGTGAACAACTGAATGGTATTTTTGTCGGTGACGTTTTAGAGGTATGTTTTGAGGTCCAAACTGTCGACATCGACAATGTGAAATGAGGCCATATTGAAAAAAAAGTATCAATAAATTGGATTTTTCTTTCGTTGTTTTAGTATCAAGTATAAAGAACGAGTGTATCATTGTTCTTTAATCCTTCTTACAGGTAATTAGTATTATATCAGTATTACCGATCGTTCTCGAATGACTTAAGAGAGTCCAGTCTTAATTTAGTAATCATAATATTAACATTATTCTTAATTCAAAAATAAAGTTTATAAAAAGGTCAGTGATTCTCAGTGACTACTTGACTTTAAATACCTACCTGCCGACTTGAAATGTAAATGACTTGTACTGAAAATCATTGGCCTTTCTCGTATAATTACATTAACTCTATATGATTAATTATTACATAACAAAAAAACCCTTTTTTATGATGATACAATAGGTACTATATTGATAAATACATTAAAAATGTGAATTAGGGAAGTTATCTAAAAAAATAACTTAACTAAAAAATCCTATGGCTGAGAATACCTCCCGATAAATAATTCTTTTATTACAAGATCCAATCAAGATAATCCAAAGTAAAAAATAGTTAAAATAAATATTATATATGTTTTATATTTTAATTATACTATTACAACTAAAAAATAAAACATCTTAGTACTATCACAATGCTATAACAATGTGATATTATTTTTTACACAACGTACTTAATTTGATAACTTTATTACCTACATTTTATTATCGTAAACCATTGACATATTACTAGTCAATGTCCTAAACATACTATGTTTGTATACTAAGATATTTACACACTACGGTCGCTTGTATGTCAGCTTTATTGTCAACTTCGTCAAAACGGTGATATCACCCAATATGTACACTTAAAACGAACCTAACCTAACCTTATTTATTGTCCTGTACCTAACCTTATATTCCTTAAATTTACTGATTATGCCTTAAATTTATGATGTGTCAACAATGTCTTACCGTAATCAAATGTAAAAGCAGCTTATCAGTTTCAACAAGGGTTTTTAAAAAGAGAAGTATAAAGAATTAAGAAAATTAAATAGATGTACTAAAAAAAATATTTGTTGTCCAATTAGTGAAAGTAAAAGTAATAATTACCAACATTCGGTAAGCTATTTCAGTAAGGTAACCATTTCGGTAAGGTAACCTTCTGACTATTCCGTCCGACGTTCCGTACCAACAATTATTTACAGAAACATTAAAGAAATAATAACATTATTATACAATAGTAAGCCTATGAATCAAGTTATTAAATCAATCTTTATGGCCGACATATAGTTGAGCGGTTTATGTTTACTCACATTTTTAATCAAATATTTATATATATTACCCGTTTAACAGAAACTTGCATAAACAAAAGTACCTACTTAAAAATAAATATACCTACTCCCAAATATCTAAGTTTATAAACTTAATCAACATTAACTTACCACGGGGTTGACACGACATAAACCGTTCATCTACTCATACCCAATAAGTGATCAATGTTCCGTTTTATATTTGCACACGCATTGTCATATAATATGACCATAAATGACCTTAAACTAGTACACGGTAACACGTGAATTGGTACCTTTACCCTTTCCCCCATAACTTTGGACATCGTGAAAATTATCAAATGAACGTAACCTGTCTGAATTGTAATTGAATCACAAATTGCAATGTCCACGAAATGTCAAGTGACAATTATTATTTAAATACTTATTTAACTCATGCACAAACCCCGGCCAATCAAAGTATAGTACAAATAGAATCCTATCAAAAGAAACGAATGTGACACACACATATTATACATAAATATAACGACTGCAAAATATATTACATTATGCAAAGAAACAAAAAATCTTTGTTATTATAGTAATTAAATAATGTTAAACAATTTTATACGTTACCTATCCGAAAGTTTTATCGACAACATTTTAGGATGGTCGTAAAAATGTTTAAATCATACATACGAGTACATTAAAATAATACCGGGATTTTTTTTAAATATAACGATTACAATGATCGAATTAAATCAAGTGGTGATGATATTGCATTACGGTAAAATTTAAGTCACTACAATGACATGTTGAGGTAATTTATAATTTATTTAAAATTTTTACAACACAGAATTGACGGCGTAGAGATTCTTTAAAATAACTTAATATGCATTATTATTACCATTAAGTCTAAAATTCTAAACTTTAATTCAATACAACGAAATCTTTTCATTTCAATGACTTCTACCAGGAACCACTATGCGTTAATGATTTGCAGCTGATTGTAGTGCAACTGTAGACTTATGTTAAATCCTGACATACTCGTAATACAGAGGACACAAAGCAAAATATATTATGTAATAAGCATCTATTTCTTAAACATTGTATAGGTTGTATGGAACATGATAATTCTCACCTATGTCCAAATTCTTTCTTTCTAATTCTAAGTAGCTACTAGTACTACGAAGCTCATGCATATATACTTCTTAAATAGCATACCTACCAATTACCTTTAATTGTTTTATTGTCACATTTTTATGAACTTTATTTTTTAATAAATACTTTTCGGTATTGTCCATAATTATCTATTTTACCTAAAATCAAATCTTATTATTGAATGTTCATTAGATTTTCATTTAGTTCGCATCAATATTTGGTTGAAGATAATAAGATAATGGTTAAGATAGAAATAAGTGTGCCCCATAGGTTGTTAGTAATTTTACATTAGTCATTTAGTTGATTGCTTTAATCATTTTTATGATTCGTTGCTGTATCCGAAAAGTACCTCAAAATTCATATTTATTTATTGTCCAATTTTACACCCATTATAATATTACCCATGAATCGATATCCGATTAAATATTTATTACAATTTCTTAACATTATAGTTAGTAGAGTTACTAACGATTTTAGTACATACGTAATTTAATTTTACATTGTAACTTTAATAATATTGTATACTGCAAACTTTACGTTATTTCTGCTTTTTGTTCTCATATTATTATAATAAAGAATAAAACATATCTTACTGCTTGCCAGAGTTTATCATAAAGACAACTTTTGAATTGATCGGTAGACATTTCTTGTAGAGTTATATTATTATATTATTATGTAGTCTCACTAATTCTGCTTATGCGCAATGGCCTCAATTTATTGTTGTTATTATTACTTACATACTCGTATATGAGCAATGCAACTCGTTCAAATTTGTATCGTTTGCAGTCTGCAGTCATGCTACTTCCGAGGACGAGAATGGTATGCCTCTGTTATCAGCTTGTCTGGCCCCAAATCTTTATTATCGAATCATAGCAGCTTACTAAAGGACATGGGTTCTTTTTTTAAATTACGTTGACCCAGTCAGTCTCTCTGTGACCCAGACACGCGGTTCCAACGCTAGGCTAGGCTAGTTAGTAGTTAGTGGCTTACCTGTTCTCATGTTTATGACGCGAAGTTCTAATCATAACAACCTCCGATGATAGATTCATGTAATGTTGCCAACGGTCGCGCGTCCAAGACCCGGAAATGTCGATCACTTGCATAGGCTCTCGAACTGTCAGCGTTCTAACGGACACCAAGTAATTTTCTTTACGACAGGGTTTTCGACTAGTTTTTAGCTGTTTTTAACTTCTAAATCGTTCCTCATTTCCCACGCACAAAGGCCTTATGTGAATTTTAGTTGAAAATTCTATTTGGGTATAATCATCGATAACTTTCTTGAAAAATCCCACATTAGTTTATTCACTTTGTTTTATGTTAATGTTCTTCGCTTACCACCAAGTAGTATGATGTTAATAATTATATTTGTATAGAACTGTCTCTTTATTCGTTAATTCGCTTACGCTCTATTTATCAAAAGATTAAACACTCATGCTTACCAAGTTACAAGCTATGTCAATAAGGAGACTGCTAGTCGTACACGCAGAATTAATGGTACAAGTCGCTTTATTAATTATAAAAGTTACTTTTTTACGTAGGGGAGACCGGGGCTGGTTGTGACAGGGGTAAGTTGTTACAGTGACATTAGCGGCGGAACAGAGAACGCTGTAGTGACGTTAGAAAGAGATAAATAACGTCACCACTGATGGCTCAGCCCCCGTGAGAGCCAGTGGCACCAGGGCTTTTATGAAAGGAGCACCTGGGTGTCACTCAAAAAACCCTAGGTTTGTAAAATTTTCAATTATTCGTAATATTGGTCTACAGCCTGTTTTCGAACTAATTAGATAGGTGTTTGATGTTATTTTTGTGTCCTAAGCCTTTCTTTTTGCGATAAAACTACGTTTGTACAGTTATATTAATTTGTATTTTTACTAGTTAACCTCAAAAGATCAATTTAGGCGTTGGGGCTAAAAGTGACATTTGCTTGGGGCAGGTTGTGACACGTCACTACCTGCCTCGTGGTTTTTCTTTTCAACCGATATAATTTGTTTATTGTTTATTCGTAGCATGAGGACATATAAAAGGAAAACATAGCGTGAAAAAATATCTAAAGATCATTATGTACGAACGAGCAGCAACTATTTTAGAGGGAGGTACAACTAAAAAAGTTCGTAGCATCGCAAAAGATTTAGGATTGTGTCATATACCCTTAACTAGATATATAAAGAAAAGAAAAGAAGCAAAACAGTAGAGCGCACCCATAGAATCTCTCAAAGTTGGATACATGAAGAATCAACAAATCTTATTTTGTTATAACAGTAAAGATTTTTGTTGAGTTTGAAGTTTATTTCATTTTAAGTTTTATTTTAATGAGCCAAAAGATTGCTTTGTAGACCTAGACATCATAATATGTTATTTAAATTAAGAAACGTAACTGTTGGTGATGATTGTTCTTAATAAAAAGGTTCGGATTACGTTAGTTTTTGGTTGTAACATTTTGCCCCATGTAGTGTAACAACCAGCCCCGGGTACGGGGTTGAAAGTGACAGGCCTTTTTTTTCAGAATTTGTTCATTTATATCTTAACTAATGGTTTGGTATGCAAAATGTATTTTAAATTTAAATGCTGAATAGTTACTGAATCAAACAAATATTAACTCGGGTAAAAGAATCAAACAAATAAAAAAATATGACACTTTAAAATTAAAATGTCACAACCAACCCCGGTCTCCCCTACTTACAACGTTACGTTACGTTAACTCGATACGTAAAAATAATTTTGATTTTTTGTTACTTAAATCAATGGTACGTTATTCGTATAATGTAAAAAATAGACGATAAATCACAAATATATAAGTAAAAAATATCTCTCCTGTGCTTTTTTAACGAGTGACACTTTTGGTCTCATTAACCTTCATTCAAAAGTTATTGTCCTTCACACAAAATCTCCTCAAAGACTTAAGAAAAATACTAAGTTAATTATTAGAAGTCGTAATATTAAAATTAATTATCGCCATGAATTATTGTCCACTTTATTTGATTTATACGTTAAAATTGCAATTACGGTGCAGAATAAACAGTGCAGTTTGCAGTGTTGTGCTCAATACGTACCTACTGTGACTTATTTTTGTTTAATATTGATGATTATATTGATGATTGATTGATTATATTATACCGTATATCAAGCATGCAAGTCTACTAAGGTGTATCTACACTATTTCTACATAATAATATATTTACGTGGTATCTTCCGAATGTATCAGGCCTAACTTTACATCTACACGCCGGGACCTGAGAGCGATCTCTGTAAGATGTCTGATTTTTTATAGCTTTAGATGACAGTAAAATAAGACCTTTTTTAGATGTTAAAGGCCGACAAGCGGATACTCATCCCCATGAACATCAATAACAATAACAAAAAAATATAATATGGGCATCAGCGACGCATTGCCGGCCAAGAACGAAGAAAGAGGAAGAGGGAGCGTCAAGCAAGAGAGTGGTAGAGGTGTTGGTGGAGGTGGTGGTGAACCTAGCTGGCCGGGTTTCATACCACCTAGCAGTGGTGGCTTCCGTCGCCCATTACACAACCTTGGTCAACCCTTGGTCATCCAGCATGGGATTAACTTCAGTAGTCTGTAGTGTAGACTGAAAATATCGCTCAAAGAACGCCGTTTCGAGGATAAAATGACGGATGAAACTGATATGGGGAACTGCATGAAAGGCCATTTCGGAAACTAATTTCCACGACGCGCGTTGCTCAACCGAATGACGAAGAATAATGTTAGCGTGAAAATACTAGCTAATATAGCAAGGCCCGATACTTTTGAGACATAACGATATACCTAATAGAAATTATATACAATACTAAACTTTTATCACAATTATGTACTGTCATCTACCTAAAATTTAATAAATAGAATGGTGCAATTACTAATGATTTCTATTTAAAATAAAGGAGGCTAAATTATTAAATGCATATAAAATAATTTTTTTTTCTTAATGATATCTACTTTTTGGGAATAAAATAATTTCGAAAACATAACTTTTAATGAAAAGTAATGAAATCTGAAATTGCCTTTTGTACAACGCCTTAACTTACTTACCTACCTAAAATTAATGAGTATTTTTAAGCAATTACTTTATCCTTTATAATGTATTGTATATAATGTAATCTATATTATCTAATTAAACTACCAACACTTATTTATCGATTATTATCCATTAATACACAGTTTACTATTTAGAATAATATCAAAATCGGACCGTGAGATCCAGTACTTTAGCTAGTTTGTATATATTTGATGTAGATTATCTAGTAAAATGAATTTAAATTAAACTATTATTTATTTTGCAGGTTCAGAAATAGTGAAATCACCTTGGCTGCTACAGGAATGTATGGATGTAGTCTAAAAAGTAAGGCGTAAAAATGTAATGTAACTTTGCCTCTGTGAAAATAAACTTAGCAGTGTTTAATGATTTCAATTCAGATAATTGAAAGCATTTTCGATATTTAAAGAATAATTTATACATATCCGGATTATAATTACTAAGTTATGGGTACTGAACCTAATTTCTAAGTTTATCTAAAATGAAGACATTAATTTAATACATATAATATACAGTATGATTTATATAAATTATATTTACCTGTACTTTGCTAATTCAGGTTAAGGGCCATTGAATATTTTATTAAACAGCAAAGAAAAATGTAGCCCTTTAATGTATTTTAAGTATTGAAGAATTAGAAAATTTTAGTATTTTAAGTACTAACGATTTCAGCTATCAGAACAAATCTGTTACAATTAGATTATAAGGCTGATTTCAAAAATAATATGTTTACTCCAAAGTTTTCTACTTTATTCTGCCACAGTATAAAAAAATGTTTTGAAACAGAATAAAACATACATTTTTCTTTTTTTCAAAATCTCATTTACTTATGACTATATTTTATACTCCACGTGTCCTTATTTATTTTCTGTCATATTTTTATTTTTTTATATGGGTGGAATCCTTGCACATGTTACATGACATTGGATTACGATTATGTTACGTTCTTTTCATTTTTCAGTTATGATGTCAGCACATGTATAATTATACTGGGAACTTCTCTTATATTTTCGAATGAAGCACTCATTTAATTGGGGTAGAACTTCACTTACAAGTAAGTTCGTTTAATCCTAAAATTTAACAATAACTTATCACAAAAACTCCTCAAATACATAACGTTATGCAAGATTTATTTTTCGTTCATTAAAAGCAATTTTAAAGATTACAAATTGCTGATACAAGCATTGCCAATTATTACTAATTTATATCTTATTTTATAAGAAATAAATAAGATGTAGAAATTGAGGTATCTATCTGAGGGTTAATAAGTACAATATTTATTTTAAATAAGAACTTCTTTATATGTTTTGGTATTTGATATAATTTAAAATTTGTACTGGGCGTTATTGAATAATATTAATAAGGTACATTTTAAGGAATGCTTGCATGTGAAGAAGATAGAGCATAACAATGATTACATTACTTCCCTTTTTTATTAACATTTTTAATTAAACCCCTACCCCTAAACATGTACATTTATGATTTCAATTTGAATTACAATCCTAAGATAATTATTCCGTAAATATATTATAAACATTTTACAATAACACAGCAACGAGGACGATCAAATTATGATAAGTATAACGATTCTAAAACAATACCTAAACAATAATGAGAGAGAGAAATATAAATTATATTAAAAATCTGTCAACTAATAAATATAAAACTACTCAACTAATACTTGATGATATGCCAATGTATTTTATATACATTTGTACACGTATATCGAATAAAAAACTATAAAACAATCATAGACTTTAGGAGGAAACAACAAACCAGCGACAGTCGGCAACATCCCAGATAGTTGTTACCAGAACTCGATACTAACCCAGAACATTAACAGAATGAGAGACCTTACAATAGTCTATTAACGATTTGGTTTACACACAAGCTAATATGTCGAGAACAATAATAAATATTCTATCTACTTATAAAAGTTACGAGCCTTATACCAAGCCAGAGTGATTTGACGTATTTGATTTATGAATCGAAGGTTTGAGGCTTTGTAGAATTTTAGTAAGTATGTTCTGTAGGGTCTTGGTAAGTTTCAGCTGGGGGCTGCACAGGCTCTGCCTGGTATAAGGCTCCAGATACGAAGGGGTTATTGGGTACGTGTTGTTGCGGCGCGGGGGGACGGGCCGGGGGCTCTATCGCACCATACGCTGGTGGCTCGGAGCCTTTCATTGAAGATTGTTCCGTCTGAAAATTGTATATCTATCAATTTCACCGTAGCAGTGGATTGGTCTTGATTTCAACTTTAATCTCGTTGAATCGTAGAGTTTCAACGTACAATTCACATCTACATATTTTTGTATTGAAAACTACATCAATTTAGCTGAAGATTTGCAGTAAAAGCTTCAAAGTTGTATGCGGAAGACATTTATTTAATTCAATACTTAGTTGTCCATTTAAATAGGCTAAAACTACCGTTTTCCTTACTTACTTTTCACCATACTTACTTTGCCATGAGAATACAGTTACAGGATAAGTACTTATGTATCCCGTAACTGTATTACAATGCGCTATAAATTAGAAAATGTGCGACAAAAATGCAGCTGGTACATATAATTATAAAAAAGGTCCAAAAATGCTACTCGTTACTTACGAAAGTAGTCTCCTGGTCCAATTGCTTCATTGGTGTCTCATAGGGAGCAGAAGACGGTTCGGCCCACGGCTGCAGCTCACCAGACGCGAAGATCCCGTAAATGGTGATACCAATGAAGTGGACCGTGGCTCCCATTAGGAACACTGCTCGCCATTCCGTTATGGCTTTTTCCAGTTTGTTCTGCGTATGCAAATAAAGGGAGCTGTGAGCTCAAGATCTTGTAAACTCCGTAGCCTAGTTGGTAGTGACCTAGCCTGCGAAGCACGGGTCCCGTGTTCGATTGCTTTTGACGTGACAACGTCTTATAATTCGGTGGCACGCATGAAAAAACATGACTCATGCGTTACCGTCGTTACCGTTGGTGAATTATTATACCAGCGCCATCTATGTATTGTGCAGTGAACAATTATTCATTAAGTTCGATTGGGTCCATTTATCGATGGAGGAAGGCTGGCTGAGCTGGTAGTTCACTCGCAGTACACTAGATGGCGTTGAGTAGTGGGGCGCTATAATTCTGAATCACGATGTAGGATGTATAAGTATCCAGCATTCATTTTTAATAAATGACTTAACTTGTATTGAAAAAGTGTTCTTTTATTGTGCTTGCCTACTCATTCAAAGGAAATTATTTTCTTAAGACGTTGTCACGTTCAACTATCGTCAGTAAACCGACTTTACAGACAACCAATTTTTTAATTTTTTATATTCTACTAGTGAAATTTTGAGAGAATCGTTATTCAACAATATTACGTATTAGCCTACAAATTTCGCAACAATCAAAATAAAAAATCCCTAAATATTTTCAGTCTGCCAATCCATCCAACATAAAGAGCCTAAGCATTTCATAGGCCGTATTACACCCTTTCTGTCCGCGATACACACCCGACGGAAACTCAGCAGAGCATTCAGACTCGCGATAATAAAGTGCTCAGCGCGAAATGTAGTCGGTGTAACGCATCGGCGCGCACCCATAAAGCCGCTCATTTCATATTCAGTGCGCGCGTCACGCTGAGCTCGATTTCCTTTTTTAAATTAGCCACGGCCGAATGTCCTTTTTGTTTCCTCCTGTCTTCAAGCAGGAGGGTTACCGATTGGAAGTTACGTTACAATCGATTTTTCCGAATACGATTAATTATTCGTTCCGAGTTTGGAAGCTCGGTATAAGAAACGGGAATCGAATTGTTGTTACAGCTATATCTTGCAGTAGTTTCACTGTGTTACTTTGATTACGTTAGAGGATTAATAGGAAAATTTGTGTGGTGAAGATGATTTTACTCGTATGATGACTTCACGTCATACTGAGATCCTGTCTGCAAAGCTTATAACCTTCCCAAAAGCGCCGAATGCTACCTTTAATAGTAATCTCAAAGATGGTCAATATAAATATATTCCCTCTCTCAAATAATAACACCTTACTACAAAGACACCGTTTTGGGCAATACAAAGTACAATATAATTTTTTTATCCCACATAGGAAATATCGAAGATAAAGTGACTTTAACAACTAATCTGTAACGGGCTTATTGAAAACAACATGCCATCAGATGTCAGATCAATAAGTAATAAACTCAATCTGGAACTCGATAAAAATCATGTCCAAAAATTCCATTGCAATTATAAATAAGATAAGCAATAGTACTAAACGTTTAAAGAGGCGTAACTTACCTTTTCCTGGGTCATGTAGTCTATAACAATGGGTACGACGAAGCCGGCGATGGTGCCGATGCCGTTGGATAGACCCATGAGGATGGAAGCGTACCGGGGAGCAATGTCCAGATGGTTCACGTTGTAGCCCGATATGGCAAAGCCGCTGCAAGCTACGCCCAGCGTCAGCTCGATGGTTGCCACGTACTGTATCAATAGGATTGGTTTGATATATCTTTTAATGAACAGGGATTCACAAGTGCAAATCATCAGACTGTAACATGAATACCAGATGTTTATATAAGGAAAAAAACGTGTTTAAAAGGAAGGAACAAGCAAAGATGCGGCAGTTTTCGGTAAAAACAGTTTTGACAGTTATCGGAAAAACAGATTTAGTTTTGACCATAACCAAGTAACTGGATCGAAACATTGGTGTACAAAATATATCCTGAGTACTCATACTTATAGTAAAAAACATAGTACAAATAATACGTACCTTATTATCAGCGTAAGCGACGAGTACGAAGAAAAACGCTTCCAGACCGAAGCCCCCGCAGTTAAACAGTTTCCTCACGTTCGTTGTAGTCATTATATTATTCTTACGCAAGTAGTCGGCCATCATTCCGCCGATTGGCACCAGTGACGTCATGATCAAGTGAGGAATGGCACCCACGAAGCCAGACTATGAAGAAACCGAAATTTCATTATCAATCAAACAATCAATATCAATAATATAGTAATTTATATAAATTAATCAACAAACTGTCTAAAACATCTTCAAAAGTCACCTCTGTAATCTGCATATTAAATCTAGTGTTGAAGTATGCTGATTGGAAAATGACTAGTAGACAGAAGTTCCAGGTCCTGCAGAAGTTTGCTACGATTATGGCATACACCTGAAATAACACGTATACAATGTAATAAACGATGCCAACCACAATATAAATAATGATTAAAATATTATTGAGTGTTCTTACTGGCGGCGAGGTGGCAAAAGCCTTCCAGGGAGTGTTCCAGAAACCAGGCATCGCCGCTTGTGAGGCCGTACCGAGGGACTGCTCAATGTACGTCAGCTCCTTGCCGGTGATGTGTGGGTGCTTGCTTGGCCTCTCGAATACCAGCCACAACCACATGACGTACCTTTATAGAATATAACAGTGTCTTGTAACTGTGAGCAGGGAAAAAATCCTTGGGAGTTTCTTGCCGCTTCTTATTCCAAGACGAAGGGTTTTGGAATAAGAAATAGCATGAATTCACGGTAGAGATTTGTAGAAGATGGCGTTTGTTTAACTTTTTAAAAGTGAAATTTATCCAGATGCGGATAAAAATTCATTTAATTCTGTTCCATAAAAGCAACAGATGCATATCAAGATTAAATAACACGATTAATCGTAAGCAAAGTTACTCACCAAATAATACCCGAAATTCCGTAAAAGTAGAACGGAGTTTGCCAGGAAATGTAATCGGTGAGGAGACCAGAGAGTGGCATGCCAATGACGATTCCAGCGTAAGTCCCGCAAAAAGCTAGGGTGGCAAGTCTAGAACGTTCCAATGGTGGAGCCCACATGCGCCAGATCCCGTGACAGGAAGGATAGGTGACACCCTATAAAATGTTTAAATTAGAATTATATTTGTCTACCTAGGATTGAAATACATTAACTTCTTTGTTAAAAACATTTATAACTTTTACTGTCATAAACACAGAACAGATTCGTACACAGAAGTTCGTGGTCATAAAATAATGAATATAATGTAAATTAAATATTCATATAAATTACAATGAATTTTGGGAATTTCAGTATCTTCGTTATACATAAAATTAAAAAAGGAACCCCTCCAAGCGGATTTCCATAATTCTCAACATACTGTCCCCCACTAAACACAATCATCATAATTAACTCACAATGAAGATCAACTAAGGCGTCATGGTGTACATTTCAAATTATGAAAATTTTGTATAGAAATCGAATTGTCCAATCCAATAATTTCGTAAAATCAGTCATAATAATATCCAGAGTATATTATATCCATCAGTTATAATGATATCCATCACAGAAGTGAACATAGATGAAGTGCTTCACAATAAGCCTTAATATTTTTTTCTTAAAGGAAAATTCAACCAACTATTACGGAGGTATTCCAAGTTAAAGAAAAATATTCTTTCAAAGAAATAAAATATATTAAGAAATACACAATGGTTCTCGTATCCATAAATGCTTCTGTATCTGTAGATTTAATCGGATAGCATTGCCATTGACGATCAAGCTAAGCCGGGTATAAGGATGAGTAAATACGTAGCCAAGGCAACGCATGAAGGGATCAGTAATCCTAAAGAGCCTTTATACTTTGGATAGCGATTCCGACTGAACTCAAGTACGATTACGATACCGATCAATAAGTAATTGAAAACCGTATTTCATAGATGTACAGCAGTAAACAAAATTCAATGTATTTGAAAATTGAATATGTATAATTATAAAATACAAATTAAAGTATACATATACATTGATACTAAAATATACTCCTTAGGAAAACATTCACAATAATAAATTGTCACCTTAAATATCCAATAAATGTTATAACATGTAATGAATATCTCTGTCAGTCAACATATACCAATGTTTGTTGAAAATATGTAGCAGGTGTTTAAAAAAAGACTTGACTGGTGACTTGTAATTGCGCCTATTTATAAATGAAGCTTTTGTCTTTTGGTGCAAAAATATACACATAAATAAAATACTTATAAATATCATGTAAAATATATAATTATACTTAGTATAAAGGATGTAAGGGGGAGCGTATATAAATCCAAACGTGACAAGTGGCGCATTCGGCACGGACGCGAGCATCAAAATTTAACGCATCTCTAATAAGCTTGATCATGCACCGTCACGTATTGAATGCCGAATGTTCTAAATTTAACCCAACACTGTTATGTTTGCTACATGATCTCTTCATCCCCTCTAAATGAACCGTATAACAAGACGTATTAATAAAATTAGTAGTGTAAATAATATTCAATAATACCATTATGGTCGTATTAGACACGACCGCTTGCTAGGTGACGTTAAATGTTAAGTAGTGGATGAGAAAAATGTGAATTTGTATAATGTAATGGACTTTTATTAATAACTAGCTGACCCGACAGACTTTGCCCTGTCTTAACTATATAATTATATTCTTAACCACATTGTATGTGCACTAAGAAATTCAGATTTTTACATCGTCTTTGACAATGTTTACAGCACGCATTCTGTCAATGTTATGTCATAAGGTTAAGTATATTAACCATATATAAATAAATATATCTAATAATATATAATATAAAATTAAATAAACAGTAATCACAGCAACATTTCTGATGTAACTGTGAATTTTCTGTTATGGCGATTACTAAACTTGCTCACAGCTACGGAATCGTTGACAAGTCCTTTTGTGTTATTAAACCCTATCCTACCTAAGGGCAACTGTTTAAAGTACAGTGTAATAGGAAAACACCTTCATTAAAGTGGCAAAGAAATTAAGAATGGAATTCCTTAACAACATTGTTAATCGGTTTGACAGCATCCAATCCATTTGTTTCGCGTAACCCTGGCGACTTCTTCATGGAACTTTTGGAGCCCGTAGAACTGATTTTGGGAGCCAAAGTTCCATTGAACACAAACTTTATATTAGTGAGAACATGAAATGAAAACCGAATAAAAGAAAAACATACCTCAACAAAGCCTTGAGCAATTTTCAGTATGACTACGGCTGCAGGTCCAAGCGACATCGCTCCGGGGATAGCCATATTGAAGATAGCGGAGGCCACGATAGCAGCACCGAAGATTTTGTTGGCGGGATACATGGAGGCGAAGAAACCACCAGGCACTTGGGTGATAAGGTAGCCCGCGAAATAAGATGAATCTATCGATGACTCTACGCTAACAGTCCAGTTGAATGGTGTATCTTCTATAACTCCTTTGGATGTCTAGAACAAGGAATATAACTCACTATTCTGCAGGTACTGCTATATAATTGATTTATTTGTGTAGTTTTTGTAATCTAGTCAAAGGGTTCACAGATTGAAATATATGTAGTTCTGTTCTTCCAAAAAATATTAATCCTTAAACCTAATACCTCATGGAGTTAAATATTCTGTTAATTATTATTTACAACTTGTTGTATAGGTATACCTACCTCAATATTATATAGGTAAAATAGCACACCTACACAAATTGGCACAAGTTTAATAAAAAAATATTAATTCTTAGGCACGCTTTTCTGGTATAATTAAGTTAACATAGTGATGCTTACATTATGAACTTCCGTCATCTTCAGTTTGGCCATGCTCATGTTGCAGCGCATCCCGAACATGATGCTGAAGCCGAAGCATGCCAGCAGCGCCACGGTGTAGCGGGCACTCAGACACGGGCATTCCGCACGCACGTACTTATCTAAACATACGAAAAAAACAAGTCCTAACATGTCCTAAGGAATACCTAATAATGATCAAGTGATGTTTCTTAATTGTATGAGTTGCAACACTACGTATTCTTAGGTATGAGTCATGAATAACATTTACGGATTGTGTTTTTTTTATTGATGTAAGGTAGCAAACGAGCATGCAGCACTACCTTCCGCTGCCGCCCATGACAACTGTGACCGACTTAGAACAAGACTCATATGGGGACTGGGATAGTTAGTCCGGTTAGGTGAACAACCTATACATATATATTATAAATACCTATGTGTCTTGGTGGTGGTCTCTCCGGAGAGGGTGGTGTCTCCAGATCTTCGCCATCGTACATCTGGTCGTAACCCTTCTGCTCCACGTGGAAGTTCTCATACTGCGCATTTCTGAAACAAACGAGATACAGTGAATATTTTGTTCTGGAGTCATTGCCAGGGAAAAATAGTTATAATATAGTTATCAAGAGAAATACCTATCAAATATTTGAAACAAATATAAAAAATTGCATGTAGTAACTAGTCCTCACTTTGCTTCAGGACCATCTTTAGATAGAATTTTTCAAATATAAATATATATTTATATATTCAAATAAGGACACCTATTACCTCAAGCTTACAATACATCGATGAAAACTGCATAATAATCAGACAATCAGAAAAACCGATCAATAGATAAAAATTCTGAAATTCAATGTTATGGTTATTGTTGTATATTACGTCAACAAATTGTATATTACGTTAACAAATACCCCCAATGAAAGTTTTTCTCAAAGATATTCCATGTACATCTATCGTATCGTTTTCCCCTTATACCATAAACATGTCATGACGCATATGAGGCTGAGCGTATGCTGGAACGCAGGCGACGCAGTTCCACGCAGCGCAGAACTGAGTAGATTTTGTAAAGTATGGAACGTCATTGAGCTACGTATGCTGCGACGCAGGCACGTCAGACGTTGACAAGTGTCAGTCCTGCTCTGCGTCCCGTTGTAGAGCCGGCACAGATTTCAGCGCAATTTGTTGCAATGACAGTCATGACAGAACGTTTAATAGAATCATTGTCAAACGTCTATTCTTTGTACTAGCAATACGAATAAGTTGCGTCGCAGCATACGGAGGGGGCACATGTCTGCCTCAACTGCCCTGAGGGTTACTGAACTGTGATTTGCTGTACTGCGTCGCCTGCATTCCAGCATACGCATAGCCTGAACGTTTTATCTATTCCTACTCCAAAGAGTAATAATATACGAGTAATTTAATTTTACTTCATTGTGTTCTTAACAAAGTTTTAACGTATTTTAACATGTATGTACGTAGATGTGAATGAAAACGCCTATTAGTACGAACACATCTCATGCAGGTGCAATATCGGATGACGTGCCATTAACGCAGAGTTGACGGTGTATTTTAACTCTATTTTCTCCTCGCTTTAAAACCCATCCGACCGTTTTAATTGCCAAGAAAATAGACGCGAAAATGTCATTTGTTATCGATTCTACGCCGTGAGGCTGTTATCATGCATCTTTATTTATTTATGATAAATTGTTTAAGATCGTTGTGCTGTTTTAGTACAAAGTTATGTCCATATTATCTATACTAATATAATAAATCCAAAGAGTTATTTACTAAAGGATACTAACTTCACAAGATTATCCGAAATTCCTAAAAGTACTTGATCTATAAAGTTGAAATTTGTCAGGGAGGTTGGAGACGTCACCTAAAGATGTATTTTGTCATATTCCGTGCCTTAGAAGAAAACTAAGGGATGATTGAAAATCAGGTAGAAGTACTACCGCGCGGATAACAGCTAGTCTCTGTATATCGTAATAATATGTATTCGTCACTCAAACGTAGTTGCATATGAATAAGGAAAAGCCGCTTTTAATGCGAAAGTATTGAATAAGATATTGAAATTTATATCCAAAATTTTCATATCATAAGCTCACGTAATATTGCTTTCAGTGGTAATACAAATTAGGTAACAGTACATGTACATGTCCGTACATCGCATCTGATGTTTCCCAAACAACAAGCGCCGACGCAGAGGGTGAATGTAATTCAATCAGCTGCTTAATGACCCTGTCGATACAACTACAGGTTATGAAACTTGACAACAGTAATAGAATGGTTAGAATCAGAGCGAACTTGGACATAAAATACAACGGCCTAGAAGTTTTGGTATTTTTCCTACCTCACTCTATATTGGTAATATTTAAGTGATTTCACTGTTGAGTGATTTGAAATTTTGTATATTTTTTCGTATACCAAATGTGCCGAACTATTCCGACACGACACTATTGGAGCTTTTATAAATTAGCAGACTTTGGCCTCAGTTAAACGTATTTTTTTATCATTTTTTTATTCTTTTTATAACCCAAGCAGATTGTGATTCAGAGAAACAAACTTTATAACTAACTAGTCAAAATATTCTACTCATAAATATAAAACAGAGTTAAAGTCAGTCTAGTAAAATCGCTTGCAGAATATCACCACAAAACATGGAAAGCAAAATCTAATTTCCTTTATGAACCACTTAAACACTAATTGACTACATCTTGGAAAACACCACTACAGCTGTGCTTAAATTGCGGTGTCTATTAGAGACCCAAACCTAATTAAATATTCATATTCGGCTCTCTCCCTCTAAAGAGTGGGAGTGTTGATGCGACATCGCGTCCAGTCATAGCTAAACGTATTAGGATGTGTTGCAGTAAGCTCGGCGAGAGTGACAATTATACGGGGACGGAGTATAGGGGAATCCGTGACAACGCAGGATCACTGTGACGTCACGATGCCGCACCGTGACGAAGGGACGCAGTGACGCGGCGTGGCGTCGACGTCGGCGGTACAGAGAGATCCGTCGTTTCCACTTGGTTATGCCTTTTATGTGACGATTCATTACCGACGGCGTTTAAATAGGGGGAGCGAACAGATAGCCACATTTATTACTTTTGTCAGCGGAAAAATGAATTTACACACCAGTAATTTTGATTTTATGAATTTTAAAATGTACAACCATGTAAATAAATAGCAAAGAGAGTGATCGTGCATTATTTGTGTGTATATTAATGGATATTTGTATATTTAATGATCACTTATGTTTTGGTAATGCAATATACCTAAATCAAAGTATATCAGTATGTACTTATATTTCGCATTTCTCACTTCTAATTCTTTTTCTTTAAAATAGGTACATAATATGAGTAACACAGGCCGTATTCCGCTACGCTGGTCAAGTGTGAATTCATAGACTTAACACCTTTAATCACATTATGGAGAACTCTCAGGTTCCCAGGAATATACATTTCTAAAACGCACATATTTTTTTAAATTAGAAATACACGCAGATTTCAAACCCTAACCCACTTTCGCGAGTCCAACACATTTGCAAACACAATGCTTCAGTAACATACTTACTATACAACCGTATAGTACCTACAATACAACCGTAAAAATATATAAAAGTTTTAGTTCTGTAATTTAAGATATCCAATTAGAACATAATTATCCTTTTTGCATTACTGCATAGGCACTGTTTCTTCAAGATTCATTAAAATAATAATAATTATGTATATTTTATCATACTCGTACACACGTCAAACAAATCTCTGACAGTTTTATCTACCAATAAATCTAAACAAGATCAAACTATTTCCTCGCAAAACCCTATCCGTAGATCTAATAAAGACACCGACGACATAACAAACAAAAACATACATTATCGGTTTTTAGATCTCCCCTTGCTTTACATTTATTATCCTGCTAGTACACCCCTATCATTACATGAGCCAGCTAAATGGTGTAATTATTATTTTTCTCCAGTATGTCTGTAGCGCTTAATGGAACGTCAGGCTTTTTAAATTGTTTCTATGCAGTTATATTTTTGTGCACGTAAATAACTTGTAGCTCGCTCTCATTTCGCTTTGGTAATTCGGCCGTTAAGCACACGCACCCAACACTTTTGGAACGAAGTTCCTTACGGCAGGCTTAGAGGGGATAGGGATTTTGCTGCGCGACCGAACTGAAAAATATGTGATAGTAAAACCGTAAGCATGGAAAAAAGGTGAGCGTGGAATAAAACCGTTAAATGAGACGCGACAGTAGCCGAAGGAACTTCGTTCCTACCTGGTGACCCACGACACAATTAGCTTAATTTTTATTTCTACTCTTTTATGTCTGCTCGCCTACCAGTTATCGATATAAAAAGATGTCCTTGAAATGTAATAAAACATTTTACATTTCATTACATGAAATATAAGTAACATTATTAACATACTTTCCATTCGATAATTCCAACTAAATAAGCTCCCTTAAGACTTGTACAAATTTTAACAGGTTTGGCATGCGTTAACCGAACTTCGGCCGAAGTTTAACTTCGTAACTAGCTTTGCCAGACTCCATCACAATGTGCTCGGCACTGGCCCTAATTAGAATAGTCAGAGCATAGCTTCCGCCTTCTCTGCTTCCTACAACTTATAAAACAAAATTTTGATACAGAAATTAATGTTAAAATTATTATTACGCTGTATACCTACATTTATGCTTTATGTTATTTCATATTTTACTTTTACTTTAAGCATATATCGTTATGTTTTTTTTATTGTAATGAAATAACGTTTTGTTTATTACCTATGGCTGATAGAAATATAAAAAGTTAATATAAAAATACTTGAAGAGCGGTTTACACATAATTACTTTTTTGGTTTTCTTTTTAATGTGTTGGATACGTGTACATACTCGTAAGTTATAAAAAAAACTAAAATTCGAAATTTTAATAATATGTTTTGGCTTTGTACACTACAAAGATAAACACTGTTTTAGTTTGGATCTATAATATCAAATCCGTAAACATAATAATCCGGGCATATACTTTTTGCATGCTGTTTCTTCGAGTTTCCGAAGATATGCTCCTGGATGAGACGTGAAGAGCAGGGTGTTGGGGTGTTGCGTAGATTACAATATGCACTTGAGAGCCCCCACTATGAATACCTATACAACCAGGGACGAACGCGGTGGCTTCTTAATTAATTAATTAAGATCATTGTGTTGTTAATGAAAGCGTATCACTAAGCTACGATATAACTTATAATATTGTTAATATGAAAACATACGTCTAAAATCCTATGACATTGTATAATGTCATTAATTAGATACTAAACTTCTTTTTATAGATATTTCTAAAGTAGTTAACCACAGCACATTGGTACTAATAAATAAGGTAATTGGTGATAATTTAATACGGATCTCTAAGTAAAATGAATCATCCACGATATAATTTTAATTTGTACGAAAAATGCCAATTCAATTGTTATCGAAGCCAATACTCGGTCTCATAGGAAATTAAGCAAGTAATTAATTCATGTCTGTCCTTACTTCTCTTTGTGTTTAAAGTTCTAAGAAGTAAGTTGGTAGTTAAAGTTCTGCATACTGTCTCTTTGAGACGATGAAATAGTTTTAAATTCTTGATAAAGATTTCTCATTCCTTCACGCCTGAAGAAAGATCATGGCAGCGGTGTTCAGCACAAGTATTTCTATCTGTCTGTACATACATACGTACGTGGTGAAGTATAACTATATAAAAAATCTAAAGCGTGGAATTTATACTTGTTTAGCTACTGTGTAGATTTTTTTGTTGTTTTATATTTATTGCTACGTATCAATTCAAAAGTCTATTCACAGTCCAATTGTTTTTACGATTAATACCGACCACAGTTACTAATCCAAACTTACATATTATAACTTATTATCCGAAATTACTAAAGCCGAATAAAATTACTAATCGCTTAATAAGTTCTATTCAAAAGTCAAATACTAAATATTCGTAATTTTCATACAAATAGTAACATAAATGATAATAATATTTATTTATTTCCAATTCCGGTCCTGAGCACGTGGGGGGAGCTATTACCCCCGAGAAGCCACCCTCCTTAATTGATTTACAATTGTCGGTTAAATTTGTTTCCCGACCACCCCGTGATCGGGGATCGTAAATGCATAAATTTAGAGTACGATAGATGAATAAAAAGTTAGTCAGTATTTACGGCACTTTTAAAGGAGTCAACGTATTGTTCTCTTTAGGTACTATGGGAGTTTGAAATTTTTAGCATAGATTAGAAATAACCCGGTGTTAAATCGGCAGCCCGCCCAACTTTTGACCTATTTTGTAATACATATAAGACAATCTTATCTAAAGCAGGTCACAGATGCATGCATTATTAATTAGACTACTCGAAGGGTGCAATGGTCACCATGCTGAATTACTGTTCGAAGAGTCCTGGGTACGATTCCCAGCAGTATTTAAATTATGAGTTTAAATTGTCGATGTCAACGTGTGTATATTCTTATCTTTGTGTGTTGTCTATGACATTTACGACAGGGGGAATCCTAGTGTCTGTGTAGCGTTATATATTTATATTATTGTTGTAATATTTTATGTACATTATGCAGTGAAATTCTGCCAATGCTGAGCCCAGTAATCGGACACTTATTGGCTGTAAACAATTGTAAGGATAAACAGTATTTTCGCTGGTTGTAAGGATGACGATTGATTAGAGTTGATTTTCTAGTGTTATGAGGAAAGTTATACCATTATTATATTTCAAGAACTGACCAATATAAAATGACCCTTACTAGGGGCCGAAAGCATTATCGCAAAGAATCTCTGAGACCCGACGCGTCTGTCAACTTACACGAAACGACGCCTTAACATTGAATAAAACATGTAATAAATCTACGAGCACCAGCCAGTCTATTAGACGCGAACTCGGGCACATTACGGGGAAAACGCTTTAATACCCACTTAACAGAACTAATTATCTTGTATGCAAAAATGTATCCATAAAATGGCGAATATAAGGAATAAAAAAGAAGTTCCGAAAATAAATCAGCAATAAGATCTCTTTTCGACACTCACGAACATAATAGAGTTATAACAAAAATGGCGAAGCGACCGAAGAAATATAACTTGGTGAAACCGAGACGCTTGTTAGCGTCACCATGCTTTTATTTATGGCCAGATTTATTTTATGGCCGACGTGGATACCGGGAGAATCGAATGAGGCGGAAATCTGCTGCCGAAACAATATTCCCATCGATTTCGAAGGTGACAGTTTATGAACCATCAAATAAAAGTCCAATCCCCGCCTCACGTTTTATCCATTTTCAGTTTTCCTATAATTGTGATTTCAAATCTTAAGGCAGAATGACAAAATTTTATTTATACCTATTCTACTAATTATTATATTTATGTTAACTTTTGTATGGTATGTAAACGTATGTCTATTGTATATTTCAAGTTTTTATATACAATATCTGATTCATGTCATATGAAAACTTGTCTTCTGCGAAATTGAAAAATATTTATTTAAAAAAATGTGCATTTATTTTCAATTGAAAGTATTCCTTCATCAAATGAATTCATAATAAACAGTTTTTAAAAAGAGTCATAAACAAACTGAACGTGCTTTTGGCGCGAGTTTTCATTTTTCGATATTATTTTCGTAGCGGAGGTTGGGCAAATACCTTTATAAAAATGGATAGCAAACAATACAGCGTGTCGTATTTGCGATGATATTTGGTTCGTAGATTCTTATTCTCTTTGTTGGAGTCTAATCTGCTGGGAGGAGCGGCGCGCACGTTCGAGACCGGCTATTATTGTTTCTTGATTTTCTGGATCTGTTGTATACAACTACAAAATAAATATTGATATGTTATCGGGATAGTATTAACAATACATTTAGTATAGTTGTGAATGTGTGCGTGAGTTATTTGTATTACAAGAAGTTAACAAATATTGTAGAATTTTAGGGACGTATTTTATGTCTTACGTAGCATACAAAAATTGTATCCAATTTTGTGACAATTTTAAAATATTTTTTAAATTTTGTACTGTCAAATAAGCTATCTACCTACACATGTTAAAATGTTAATGTTTCTATTTAATAACAGGATTTCTGTTACAAATAACTTATTCGTTTATGACTATAGACATAGCAACAATTAAAGCATATTATGTTTAAATAAATAAACTTAACATATAAAACTACGATCTTAAAAAAAGTTTGTTTTGCTGAAACGCATTAAAATGTTACCCCTTGACGCAGCGTTGTATTGTAAGTGTTACTTACTCCCGAACGGTAAATAAATTGGAGTGAATTCTCGAAGACGGAAAATCCAAACAAATCCTCGTTTAATCCTGGGAAGAGTGTTTCAAATCCAGGTTAGTTGTAAATATCAATTACGCAAACACCCGGGCTTAGCGCCGCTTTGGGAGCCGAGTAAATTGTGTACATTAAGGGTGCGAATCGCTACTACTCGTTTTGAATGATAATTTTGTACTTCTTGTTAATGTTTTCGATACATTTGGTTATTCAACTTTTTATAACGTATGAAAATTTGTGTTTCTTGCACCGCAAATGTGCGTTGAAACTTATTGGGCCAATTTTGTAGAATTGGGAAGAAGGAATCAATTGGGAAGAACATAATTCTGCATCATACTTAGTTTTTTTTTATTTAATGTCGTAAGAATTTGTTTACGATTTAAGAGGCCTTGAGTGTTTAGTCTTCAAATGTCGATAGTTGTCTCCTGAAAGCAAAAAGACGAGGCAGCGCCTATATAACGATAAAAATCAGCGACAGCGAGACAGCTTAAAGTTTCCTCCAAAGCTCGGAAACTTTCAAGAAATTTTGCCATTAGCGGTCACCTATCGAACTAGCGCCCGCCAACAAAATTGCTTAAGTCGATAACTCCCTATCAACACAAGCCGCTGGAATATTCAGCGCTTTAGAGAAACTGTTACAAGCACAAGGTTTAATTTAACATTATAATTACATATTTAACAACAGGTTATATTCATGGTGACAGTATATTTATTGCAATATTAATTAAATATACCAGACAAAATTATAGTCGCAAGGAAAATAAAACGATTTACCAAATCGTCTTAAGAATGGAAACAAAATGGAAACGATGATTGGAAACAGTGACGTAATGAACAAAATGTACAATAAGCAGCCAATTGGATAACAATCCCGCGGGCTTTCAATAAAATAGGCGCAGACGAGGCCGTCCAAATCATCTTAATATTCAAGTCGAGGCCTCAAGAGTTTTAGATCGACCTCTTATCAAATTTACTGAATTATTAGACAAAATACTAGTTCTCTAAAAATGTATTTCAAATATATTTACTTAAAATTTTACTTCTCTCAAGGAAATAAACTTTTTATAAAAGTGAATACCTACATATAATCACTATATTATGTGTTATAATCGCCTTACATTTTGAAGCTTTAGATAATAATAATTAAGTACCTATATCACATCTAAAAATCTGTATCTACTGATGCTTAAAAGCAGACCTATCTTACTCATGACATCCATTGGAGAACAACGGAGAAGGCAATGCCTAATGCCCTGGTTTCTCCGGTTGGTCTCTCGGTTTTATACCCAAGATACATGCTAATGGTATTCTGTCTTACTTACTAACAAACGAACCTACTAATGTTCTAACAACGTCTCCTAACCGGACTAACTATCCTAGTCCCATTCAAATTTTGTTCTAGATCGGTCGCAATTGTCATGGGCGGCAGCGGAGGGGTGGTGTTGTATGCACGTTATCTATAAAAAACTGCATTGTGGTAGAGTTCCTTGTCAGCCTGGCTAGCTACCAGTACTGGAATTAATGGTACATTAGAAGTTTTGGTTGCAGCGTCGAAAAGCTAGCTCCACTTCATTGCAATGACCACTAAGCAATATATGACTATACTTTAAGTATTGCAATTTTATTATTTATTATGAGACTCCAAATTCATTACATTGGCCACTTAGCACCGACTTACTGTACTTATTAACTACAAACTTAATTGCAATTATATTTATTAAAAGACTCAGGATAAACTATTAAAATAACAGACATAAAATTATGCGACATACCTATGAGATCATAATCCGGTTCCCCCGAGAGCGGCATAGTTACTACATGTGAATGTGAAGACATAAAACTCGTCTATGACTTGCCATAACTGATAGGGGATACGCAATTATTTCACGGGAAATACAGCTTGTCTCGAGGGACAATTATGAATGACCCTGGTAATGGTATGTTGACAAATGAAGTTTGCTTTTAAGAGGCTTCCTTACTGAATACTTTGTGTCATGTAACCAATAGATGCTTTTTCTAGAGCGTTTCTACTTCAATTACTGAAGCGAAAGGCAAAGGAGCACTTTACGCCAAGACTACTATGCAGTTTCATAATAACTGACTGGGGTATGGGTATTCGGAAAAAAGATACAGACTACATTATGCCTTTTATCGACGTGTTCTCAGTATGATTTTTGATTCTTTAAGAGAAGATAAAAATAGACCCTTGGTTAAGGGATGAAATTCCTTTGTATTTTGTTTGGCAAACAATGTATACTCGTATTCAATATACTAGGAAAATTGTAGAAAAGGGACATGAACGTATCCAGGAATATATTTCGAAACCTGTGCTGTATCTATATGATTTCTGAATCTCGTATCATCAACGTACGACGCTTTATAAGTGGTGAAATAAAGAAAGAGTATTATACATATTAGTATAATTATTTATTTTACATCTTTCCAAAAAAATCTCTTTCGTGGCTTATACAAAGTTACATTCGACTAATCTACTTTGAAAAGACTTTTGGTGGTCTTGATCTGACAGATCAGAAATCGCAACTTTCGATTACCTATTTTAAACTGATAGAGCCCAAAAAATGTATGAAATCGATTCCAAATATTGGTGAAAGTATTTAAGAATAAAAGATAGTTTTTGATTCCCCTGGTTACATCCAAACTTACAAATGACAAATTTTACCTCTTCAAAACATTTACATCTTATAATTATGTAGGTATATAAAATTCTCGTGTCACAATGTTAGTTACTCCTCCGAAACGGCTCGACCAATTTTATGAAATTTTATATACATATTCAGTAGGTCTGAGAATCGGCTACTATCTATTTTTCATACCCCCAAGTGATAAGGGTTGTCCATCCCTAACATTTTATTTTAATTTTTTGGACAAAATCTTTATTTTTTATTTTTTATTGATTAAGCATAAAAAATACCCATAATCCCAAATTTTCACTTCCCTACCCCAAGTGCTTTTTGTATTCATTCACTACAAGTAATATATGGCGGAACAACGGTCGCTGGGTCAACTAGTAGATTATAAATTTCAGGATTTTGTTTTTAATAATAATAATTTGTGTGTGGGATTCACTAAACACACCCGTTTAACCACTTGCGCTTGTTTAAATGTATCCACATACAATAATTATGAAGTTATTCGACAGAGCACGTGACAATAGACGAAACTTAGTTAAGTACTTACTCTCTGTCTTTACTTCACTGAACTAAAAGTTCAGCAATCTTTTCGTGAATTCGAACGGAATACTTACAGTAACCATCGCCAAAACATGTTCCCCGAGGATTTCTTCAAGTCGAATCAACAGGTTATAACAGAATTCACACCCCACGTTCTTTACAAACAATTATCTACCTTATCCCCAACTGTGAGGATCGAAATTTCAATTATCGGTCCCCCGAGAGTTAAACCCTCTATAAAACAACCTGTGGATTTCTTGCACGATGTGAAATAACCTATAATGAACTTTGTGAAGGCAGAAGATCACCGTTTAGTGCTATTGCACTCAATAAAAATTATATTCGACCTAGATTTAGAAATTTTACTTCAAAATGGTTGAGTTAATACTGTCTGTGAAGAAGACAACTTTTATCGAAGATGCTTCCTTTGCACTGACAATTGAATTTATCGTATTTTCTCGTGAACGAGGAAACGGTGGTGACGTCACGGCCGCTGATATCAAACTAGCCAGAAATGCGTGCTACGCTCCCTCTGTCCTTACTCGGAGAGATATTCCGCAAACTTTTGCTTTGACTTATGATTCGTTTTATTATCACAATAAATTGTAGATTATTTAATAATTATATGAGAAACAGCTAAATATTTACAAAGTGATTGACTATGTAACTGAACAATACTCTACATGAGCAAAGTAAGTTATACCGTATTTGATTGAATATGTTTGGATATTGTTTAATCTATTTATTTGTGTGAGAATCTCATTAAAGCAGTACAGAATTACACACAAACAGAACTAATAATATCAGAGTTCATTACGAACTAATTAGAATTATGCGATGGAATATGGCGTTTTCGAAGGTGTGTGAAGTCCACCAATCCGCACTTGGCCAGCGTGGTGGACTATGACCTGTACCCCTCACACTGTGAGAGGAGACCCATGCTCAGCAGTGGGACAGTTATGGGTTGTGATTATGATATGATGATGGGATATTCTAATTATTATTCAGGATTGGAGAGACTAGATTATTATGATTTATGATTATCAAATTAATCCAACCAACAAGTTCTTCACCCTGATGTCGAAGCAATGGCATCTGGTGACTCCTGTGGGAGATCCCAACGTCCGTCCGTCAGTTTAATCTCGAGGATACTTGTACACTGCCATGATAGTCAGGTATTTTATGTGATTTACTAAATTCAGATCTATCTATCACTTACCATTAGGTCTTTAATTTTATCATTAGAGTTTGAAATAAAAAAAAAATCAGTAAAAATTAATAAGAGGAATTTGGCCAAGAAATAAAAAAAAATGTTCTAACAAGTTGGCTTTGCCTCGCTAAACGTAGGATAAAACATTTTTACATTCCTACTTATAAAATTAAATATGATCATTTATTATATTTGCATACATAAGCTTACGGAATTATTGGAGTACATCTCATTTTCTTTGGAAAAAGACACGACGTATACGTGCTCAGCAGCGAATGTGTTAAAATCAACCGATTATTTGCATCGCAATTTTAAACCAGTATTTGCAACCACACAAATTACTGCTACTAGTAATTTAGGCTGAATATGCTAGGCTAGGCTAATCTAGGTTGATTTGAACATATTTTTTTAAGCAAGAATTCAATCAATGACATTATAAGCCAACGACTTTATTTTTTACGATACATAATATAATTAATTATGTTATTGTCTTGTACCCAATTGTATTGTCCTGTCTCAAAGAAAAACGCATAATATTCTTATCAGTAATTTGCAAAAAAATTCAGAATCACACTGCCCGATTGATCCCGTATTCCGGTGACAGGAGCGTATCGTGAAAGTACTGTACGAGAGAGAGAAACAACATTCGTAAAGAAAGAGAAAACAAAAGGAAAATTCATTCTTAAAGTCAGTAACGGTATAATAATCAATCTCTGCCTTTTTATCGTTCCCCTTTCCCATAAATAAATTCAATTCGTTCAGCAAGTATTCGATAGTATCTAGTATTCGATAGTGAATATCCTTTTTGCTTGCTTTGCTTGCAGAATGACGTTGAAAGTCTCGCGAACGTTCCAGTTTCGCAGACAATGCCCCAATTTATATCCAACTCACTTACTGAACTCTGTAGAGACGGGTGAGAGTGAAGTGAATAAAATGCCTATATCTATCTTTATTCACATCACTAGTTTTAATCTTTTATAGATAGGATAGCCCAGTGGTTTGATGTTGAAACGCTTGTAGTCTAGTTCGAGTCCGAGATTCTAAATAGGTAAGTATATTAGAACTAAAATTGTGCTGCAAACTTCTTGAGGAAACCAGTACTTAGTCTTGAAATCAGTTAACCTGTTTTCCAAAGTGTATAAAATGTACCTACAAATTCATATTATTTTACGTAGCGTAAACTTTACATAGGAATTGTTACAGGCGTATTATGACTTATTTATCAAAATAGAATTTTTATTTTTACTGTCATCACAAAATTTTTTTTCATTGATCATTGGTCATCGATCGATAATAGGAGTAATAGTATTAAAGCCTAGAGTTCGCCGGGGTAGTACTTACCGCCCGCCACGGTACCTACTAATTACCATTTCTACCGTGTAATAATTGTTTTCACAGAAATTTTGTACCAGTTAGAAAGGTGTGGGGCCAGTTACACTTTTTAGAGACCATCTCAGTCCTCAAGGGTAGCAACCCGAATTAGAACTTCTTACAAACAATTACTAACTGCCCTATTACTAACAACAATTAACAGGAATAACTATCACTAACAGTCCCTGTCCCAGTCCTCATACTTACTAACAAACTAACCAATTAATGTTCTAACACCGTCTCCTAACCGGACTATCCTAATCCCCGTTTGAGCCTTATTCTAGGGTCGGTCACAGTTGTCAAGGGCGGCAGCCGAAGGGTGGTGGTGTATGCTCGTTTGCTATCTTAATTCTTTAAAAAAAGATCTAACCGAAGGACTTGACCAATTGAGGTGAAATTTACACAGTATTTTGACCAACCGATGGTAAATAGCTATTCTTACGTATTCAATCAATCAATCATACATAATTATGTGTTACTAGTTTTTTATCTATGTATCTATTGTAAAAACACGAGCATCAACAACAAAAGCGTAATGGAACCAATGTAATGATATGTGATTACTACATAATATATAATACTGGTATCGGAAAGAAAGTTAAAAAGCGTCCATAAAGCCAATTACATTAAAACATTCGGCCGGGACAAAGGGCGAGAGAACAATGCCGGCGAAGGAACCCGCGATATGTCTTTCAATGCTTTTAACTTTGCACTGATGGCGCGGAGGGAAAATGGTGACGTCGCGCGACAAATGCGTGTACTAGTGACGTCACGGTCGTTTTTTATTACTAATAATAATTTTATTTTAACCATTATTAATTTCAATTATTACGATACAGACGTTTTTTTTAATTCTGTAACACTATCGGTTAAATATTCAGTGAATAACATTCTATAATATACAATTGTATTGTACTGAAACAGTAAATTTTAATTATATACAATAGTAAATGGTACAATATATAAAAAAGGATTTTAAAGTCCGACAAGCAATACTTATATAGGTGATACAAATCTATTTTACAAACCAAAAGGGTTAAGAATGTGTAATAAAATATTAAAGTTTGCCTCCGGCTTAGCCAGTTACTTACAAAATTTATCGATATACGTAATACGTTTATTTTCAACAAATGCTTTTGATATCTAGTTAACAGCATAACTATGAGATATACCATATACATATATACTAACATACATAATATATGCATTTCAATTTTAAATTTATAATGTTATCATTATTTAAAAATGTTAAAAGCTACGACTATGTATACCTATCATAAAGAATTATAAATGGCAAGTAAGATATTTAGTCCCTCTGCTGTTAACCATTGATGAAACTTGTCTGCCGCCAATCCTGGCCGTAGTATCCGGTCATGCTTGTCATAAAATTGCATTGTAATCGGACCTAAAGCAATACTCAAAATTTTCAAATCCGTAGAGTGAGGAGAGTAGTTTTAATTCAGCTTGCAAGATTTAACCGAACGTACATACTCGTACAAACATCGCAAGTTAAACAATAGCTTGTAAAAATCCCTGACATCGACGTTTAACTCTCAGTCGAACATCCCTAATAAAGAAGTGAGACGTAACCAATGGGGTATCACGGGTTGGTTGCACCGCAAACTCATTTTATAAATCGGTCGTCCGCTCGCCCGGAACCACGCGTTAACTCACCCTCTGGAATACCCCCTTTAACCACTCCATAAAGCCAAACGTCAGCGCGAACTCAGCGAACAAGAAACCTTTATGAAAAATCTAATCACGAGTTATGTATACCTACTATAATATAATCATGACGAATAAATATTTACCCTTGGTCACAATACCTCACTAAAAGCTCAAAATAATCAGTTAATATCGTCATTCTTTTTCTTACATTTTATCCACTGCCTTATTTAAAGTAAAGCTGAGCAAAGTATCTCTATTATTCCTTTATATAAACGACCGTCCTCTCTCGTAGACCATCCGCTTAATAGACAGTATCAGGCCGAGGATCTTAAGTAAATCAAATCGCCCCATGAATGGCGAATGAACCCCGGGCTTTTCACGGAGTTTTCCACTGATGGCTATCACAATAGTCGGGGATCAAGAGAAACTTTCCTCCGAGCAGGTCGCAAAAATGTTTCTTAATGCGTATTTAAGGAGAGCCCATCTGATGTTATCGACTTGCGAAGGCACCGCGCGATCGTATCTGTGTGAAGTGTCGTCTAGACTGACATAATCTACTTCGTTAGCCTTCGTCGAACTAATAAAACTGCATGCAATATTCCACGCGTCTCCTTCCCGCTATCTACACGATCCTTGGATTTTAGCTAACGAGAATAAAAGTAATTTATGGCTCATAAATAAAAACTTGATAGCGTGACAATTTTAATGAATTTCTCATCACAATAAAACGTTTTTACAAGGCTTCCTATTTACATTTTTATGGTTCCTTAGCACTCAATAAACCAACCGCAGATATAAAACCGCCAGAGGAGGGTTACACGCGCAATCTGTGAAAGCGAAGTGAAACCGCATCGAAACCCCTTTCAGTTAGGCGAAACGCCTTTACTATGGGCTTTGAAAAACAACAATAACCCTCTCCATAGTGCTCCATACGTATGTATGAGGATACGTAATATACTTTGAAAGTACTGGTACCATAGAGTCATGTGTGGTAAGAAAAGGTTCACTTTCTAGAAGAAAACATCCGCAGTGATATTTTAAGGATTTAGGTCATTTAGCCTACTTCATAGTCACAGGAGAGATCATCAGATATTTTTGAGACAAAATCTTGTTAAATAAAGGTGTCTAATACGACAGTGTATTCCAGCTTTTTAAATGAAACAAACAATATCAATTTCCAATCATAACTTACAAATAAATGTTGTATGAAAAATTAAACTTGCAGACGCACCATGGATTTATATAGTACATCATCACAACCCACGACCTTCTCCCTGCTGGGTCTACTCTCCTCTCATAATGTGATGGAAATAGACCATATTTCACCACGCTGGCCAAGTGTGGATAAGCAGATGTTTTTCTCTCAATGCATTCCTTCACGGTAACCAGTGACCATTATTTTTATATAGGTATAATACACTTACAGCACTAAAAATGTATTATTTTGGTCAAAATAGTTCGTAAGCAGCATGACTATGGCGCCTTCTTTAAAGTGCTTTCTGCCTTAACGACCCCGTAGCCTAGTTTATAGTGGCCCTGAATGCGAAGATGTTCCGGGTTGGATTCCCGGCCGGGGCAGATGTTTATGTGACAGATAATGTTTGTTCTCTGGTCATGGGTGTAAGCACTGATGTGTAATTTGTGTTGTTAATGCCACTCGCGGCACAGGACACTTTGTATACCGCAGCGCCGCCGTGTACCATTGACTACAGTGTTCAATGACTCATTTGTTTTTATCGATAATAGCGTTGCTCACCGCGCTAGCCGGGCTGAAGCCGTGCTATGATTTATGACCCCAACTGCACGGACAAAATAATTCTAGTACGAGTATAGTGCGGACGTATGAGTCTGGTAACGTTTACGTTCTTTCGTATTATCATATAACTGTAATTATATGATATTATTATGGTAATTTACAATAATGTCGATAAAAAGTATATTGTGCAAGTTTTAACTTCAAACAATTTAATCACTCTTAATTTATAAATTCATTAATAAACGCAATAACGATTAATACATTGTATGTTACGTTAATTCAAAATCCGCGTTGTATGTAAAATACGATACAAATTCTTGGCAGCCATGTCGCGCACATTGTGCGCTCTACAAAGAACCCTCTCAGTTTAAGAGCCACGCTATTTTCATGTTTCGGGACTACAAATGAGAATCCATTTAAATACTAAAGCCAACGTTTCAATACGACGAGATGTAAAGTGATCTAAAAAAGAATTGAAAACCTTGTAAGTTCGCCTTATGTGATATCGCTGGAGGATTTATTTGCTTGTGAAACGGGGACACGAAATACCCCACTGTGCACCGAATTTCTGTGTAACATTTAAGTAGTTCTAAACTATTATTTTTTATCACTTTAAGAGCCAAGTAAATATAACAAGTAATTTAAAATGCAGATTTATTATGTTTACAATTACTACTGGTTTATTCATTACTTGGAAATATTTAGGTTCAGTAGTTGTAGAGACAAAGAGGGGGATTAATGTTTATAACATTAATTGTTGGCATTATATACAGATATATTATTGTCCCTAACAATCCTTTTTATATATTATGTTTCACTCAAGGGAAATATTTTTTTATTCAACCGCTAAATTTATGATGACTTTATTTTTAGTAATCATTTCTATTTATTTTATTTTATTCATTTTTTTTGGGGAAACATACAGTGATAGTGATGGATCTATAAACAATTTAAAAAGGTTGTATCTATATACCATTTACAAGTCACCTGTGTATTGTTATTATATTATGTATCAATACAATTTTAACCTCCGCAGTATACGAGTGTCCAGGATCGATTCCCAGCTGGGGGCAGATATTTATATGAAAGATAAATATTTGTTATCGGTCCATGCCACCCACGACACAGGGGATCCTAGTGAAGTAGGTATCTTAGCGTTTATATAGTCATTACCGTTTAAAATACGCAGATTAAGAAACTAGATCTACGTAATAATTTAAATATTCCGTACGTTTATGCAACTTTTTAATTCAACAAAAGTAAACCAATACAACTCGGCTGACAATCAAATTTCAGTACGCATGGCTTTGCCGCTTTATATGTTGTTGGGAACAGTCGCAAAGGAATGATGAACGTAGAGCTTCTCTTTGAGCGAGGGTTTGAGGGGCTTGCATGGAATAGATTCGATTGTGAACGATATACTTACTTATTTGTTTGCCGCTGATCGACTTGCTCTGAAGGGTGCAATACGTTCGTGAACTGAAACTTAATTTGGGGTTCTATAGACGTGGGTAGCCTTATAAGGTAATGAACTTTTTAAGTGACATTATTGCACAATGAAACTGTGTTATGTTCCGGTTTTAGTCAACGGAAACACATACAAAAAGCATTTAACTTTATTAATTCGCAACACTTAGTTGGTGCAGTATTAATTAGTCAACCATATTGAAAAATCATTTAATTTAATAAATATATTAGTTTTAATCAAACATTAACATAATAGTGGGATTTCGTGGCAAATAAATAATAAACGTCTGTTACTTTCCTACGTTACAATTTGCAAATGTAGCAGTTGCTACTTGCACTAAATTTACAAAACAATTTTGTCTTATCTAAACGATGTGCCATTGTTTCAAAATGAGTTACATAGTTACAAAAAGGGAGTATTGGTGAGGGTCTTACCAAATCGTTCATACACACATTGTCGCGCTTCCGCTCAGAGACACAACAAAGGGTTGCGCTGCAGACTGATTGCTTAATGGACAGTGAAGGCGATAGCAGTGTGATAAATCACCGCCGTGATTACCCAGCCATTATCTAAACCCAATCTCGGGACGACTACTTAGAAACGAGTTTTCAAGTAATTGACACAGACTCGGAGTTTTCAACTTTTATATTCAATTTATACTTAAAAAGTCTTTGTAATAAGCGACGGGATAAAATTCTTTAAATGACAATGAAGCATTACACTTCTTTATGTAAATTACGATTATGTACGCTAGTATCTAAGTTTAACAAGTATGTCTTGATTGCGTTAAAACTGAATTTAATAAATAGATGTATACAAATAAATATAAATGCTATTTTCCTTCACCTTTTTGTCTCACTGTGAGTGTCAGTTACTTTTTACACTGCTTAAAGCAACCCTTTGAGAGAACCCCAACCCGGTCCCGGGTTCGATTCCCGGCCGGGGCAGATGTTTATGTGACGGTGTGTGTGAGTACGGGGGTGTGAGTGTGTTAAAGTTTATGAGCTTTGAGAGAAGGGAAATAATATTTTAACATGTGACATAGGTACATCGCTTTCCATGTTACAAATTGTGAAATTGCAAACGACAGACGATGCGAAATTAAAGCGCTCGACTCATCGACGCAAGTTAATTAACTTTTCATTGCACAAAGCTATCTCGAGCCTCGTGCCGGAAACAGTTGGTCCAGTGAACATAAAAATATTGCTAACGGAATCTTATTAATATCAATTAATAATTCTGAATCAAACAATTTATTATGATTGAATACTACTCCGTAATACTTTACTATATACAACAACTAACATATTACTAACAACAACTAACAGGACTAACTATAACTAACAGTACCTATCCCAGTCCTCATACTTACTAACAAACTAATCAATTAATGTTCTAACACCGTATCCTAACCGGACTATCCGACTCCTAGTCCCCATTTGAGTCTTGTTCTAAGCCGGTCACAGTTGTCATGGGTGGCAGCGGAAGGGTAGCGCTGAATGCTCGTTTGCTACCTTAAATCAATAAAAAAAGCTACACACTCATAGCTTCTCACTACGATTCCCTGTGCCGCAGGTGCCATGGTCAAGACTCAAGACATGATCACATTCGCCTAGACCAAGAACAGAAATTTAAACTCATCATTCAAATTTTCGCCTTGCTCTTGCTTCGGTAAGATAACGCCATAGTGGTATAAATTCAACGTTTGTAATAACAATATTTTAAAAACTTTTAACGAGCCATAACACGTTTTGGGCGTGAAAGCGAGGGGCACAACAATTGACATGCATTAACGGTATTTCCGGTGACGTTGGACCCGTGACGTCGTTACCGACCGGAAATTCAATAGAACCTTGAAACGTCACTGAAATTACTGAGACACTTCACTCATAATAAATACAATTTCCTTGAAGTAAATTATACGATAGTGAAATATTTAGAAATGCAAAAGGCATTTTGAGGAAACGGAAAGAGACGGAAAAATAATTTACTAGAATAAGTACATTGTCTTTTAAATACCTAATCGACCAGCGGCGGGCTGACGAGCCAACTGATGGTAACTGGTAACCGTCCCGTAACAGTATCATCACATTATTACGTATCAGTAACATTAAAGACGTCACCGACGTGTTGGTGAACGAAATCGTTTTTGATAAACCCGCACAAACAAATCATATTGACTTCAGAACGAGAGTGATAGATAAAACTAGGTTAGTAGAATACAGTAAAATGATATCAAATAAATATCTTCCCGGGTCGGAAATCGAACCCGGCACCCCTAGCGTCGTAGTGAGCAACTACCAACCAATATGATATAATCCTTGAGATTATATAATTAAAAAACAAAAGCAAAATAAGTGTTTAAAGTGCGCATTCAAAATTATGGGTATGACATGCCTATGTGAAATTTTACTCTTTACATCTTGATCAAGTGCACTTTGAACACGATGATCGAAAATGACACGCTAAGCGTCCATACCCCACCTTCCGTGCAAACACGGAGCCCCTACCGTCAATATAGTGGATAAGAGTCTAGAGAGTGGCGAAGTAAGGCGAAATTGCTGGCGCACGGTGCTTACAACCTCTCCAAACGTGACGGAAGCGGCGAGGAGAGAGCTGTGATCGCTTTCTGATCGATAGGTCGCGGTCTGATCAAATATTTGCACAAGGCGCAGGCAAAATGCCTTGTTCTTCGTTTGGGGTGATAATGAGAATAAAACTAATTTGTTTTAGGTCATATAACGTCACATCCATGACGTAAAATAGCTTTCTTTAAAGTTTCCGTTGGACGCGTTTTTAACTTTGCCTTGAATTTAACAAGTCTATATTTTTAAACAAAATTAAATATGTCATTCTTTGGAATGCAATTTGGTAACTTGTATATGGTTATCATTTCTCCACTGCCTCAGAGTACTCTCTGTTTATAATGAAGAAAGCTCTATAAAGTTTAGTTTAAGTGCAGCGTGGAGAAATGCGTTAGTCAGTACGGAGCAAAAGGGAATAATTTCACTTTTTACCTAAATAAATAGCTGTTTGATACATGAAGACCCATTAACAAACTAATTATCATGGTCGTATGGTACGTAATAAGGAATATAATTTATTGTAGGTATTTTAATTTAATATAATTAAGATTTATATCATGAATATTTCTTTAATTAACCACATACCTACACCTTAGCGGAATTAAGGTTTATACATTATTTAGTTACATACTAGAGCAGTATTTGATTCAAATGATATAAAAACAAATTATACAATTCAAATATTTTTCTTTGTGTTTGAACTGATTAGCATTTAGGACTTTAGCAATTTATCTAATCTTTATTATCTTTATTAGGTCATTTGTTCCGTTTCTTCTTTTTCATCCACTTTTCTAATTCTTATAAAGTAGTGCTTGACAACAATCCGAATATCATTCTTAAATTCTTAAATTCATCATTTTCTGCAAATGAAAACAAAATCTGTCGTATGAATAGGCTGACCTTTTCTCAAAGACAATCTCATGAGTTCTATGAAATGAAGGTTTGTAAAGTGTCTTATTTACTTAGGACCTTGTATAAGTTAGGAACTTGTGTACTTCAGTATCGTGTGTCTTTACTGTCCTACTTTTAAGATAGAGTGTGTCGACGTCCCCCAACAATAAAGCGACGGCGCCGCTAGGTCTGTCCGCGGCTTGGCGCCAGACATCTGTGGGCCATAACCTAGTATTTTTATCTTCGGAACGACAGACGCACAGAATACTAAATGTATGTATAAATAAGCACAACGAAACCCTCCATGCATAAGGACGTAAGTTTCAATGTAACATTGTAAGTAAAACTATTTTAACACTCACATTTGAATTGTTGAATTGGCCGTTATAGAATTATGATTCATTTTAAAGAACAAATCGATTTCTGCGGCAATTATAGCCCAATACTAAACACGGGGCTTTCCTTATCACTGAGGAGGCCTAGAGCGTACTTTACCACGCTGCTTCAGCGTGGATTGGTGGAAATTATATACTTACTTAAAATAAAAAGCTATTAAGTAGATAGATATTAAATAATATACTAAGAAAATAATCTCATTTCTGTATAAAATGAGTTACGACTATTTGCTTACGGGGTCCCGAAAATATTTTTATTTAATCATTCAGAAGAACATAATGAAAACGTATGTATATTCTCCACTTTCATTAATTCGTAACTATAAATGTTTATTAAGTTTTCGTATTCAATTATAAATGAGCCTTAGTATCTAGTTTTATCTTTATTTTCATATGGGTCATATTATATTGAAAATGTAATTTCATTCGAAAATTAATGGCTGTGTGGTAAAATCCTTTTGTGCGAGTATCAGACTTGCAGAGTTAGGTCTTAATAAACATCGATTCATTTATTAATAAAAAGTTTGGTATATTACGCTCAGTGTCTAATTTCACCATGCCCTTTGAAGTAGGATTAATACCGGCAGTGGACCGCCCCCATCGGCCGCACCGCAAATTAAATCCTGTCCTTTCAGAGGATTCTCATTACGTTTGACAATTTAGTGTTCCGATTTAATGACGATGATATGGTATATGAATAAAGTTGTATAGTACATACATAGTATTCAGTTTGTATAATTGAACATGTGTTTTATAACGCTACTGCTATAACCCGCGCCTACTAACTTCGGAAAACATGTTATTGTCAATTTTATTGTACTGTAGTGTATTGTTTTATTGAAAACATGTTATTTTCAATTGTACTGGCTTTGATAAGACGTCCTGTAAATTGAACATTTAAACAGTTGTCGTGAATGTCTTGGTAACAGTTGCATTCTTAGTAAGACCCGGCTGTTCACGGTTGGGAATTCTTAAGCCAATCCTGGGAGTAAGGTCATATTAATTTTTAGGGCGGGCTATCATAATTAAATGTGTAAGTAAGTATATAAAAAATCATATTTGTATCGTTGACCGCTGAAGAATTCCCTCACTTGGACTCAATCCTAAACGTAAGGCGGTCAGGCCAAGGTTATAATATCAATTGTCGTCTCAACGAAAGCAATATCTACGTAAAATATTAAAGGCGTAGTTTAAGAGGAAGTAATTATGGGTCACTTTGCAATATTTCGCCTAACAAACTAAACACCGCAAAGACTATTCATACGTAACATAGGTATATACATATTTCCATAATACTTATTATAAGCTAATAGAGAAATCCTCATCTCCAAACGAATAGGCGCGTACCTAGTAAACCTCAAAATCTATCTCTAACCGACACTATTCCACAGAACCGAAACAGTATCTCAAGATATCGAAAGCAATAACACAAGTAATAATATTTCTCCTGCGAGTCTGTTTGTTCGGAGATTTACGCGGTGCGACCCCTCGGCGCCTGCCGCGACGCCGCGCCGTCCCGTCGGGCAGACTCCGCGGCGGCTGGGAATCGATCCCGCGATCACACTATCGGCAACAAACAACTTCGAGAACAAACATCATAGTCAGCCAATACTGATGAGTAGCCAATAACTTTTATTAATACTGCTCTTACTACAAAGCGTTAAAGACACTGTTAATATTTTCATCGCCCTCCTTTTTGTTTCTATGTCTACGAGATTCTTATAGACACAGATTCAATGTAAATAATTATTTAGTAAAACTTGTCTATAATTCCACCTTTTTAATTACCAGCTTACTTAAATCCAATACAAATAAGCCACGTAATAGTAAGTGGCAATATGAAGACCCTCATCTACGAGATGTCGGTCAAGCAGAAAACGCTGAATACTCGTAGATTCGCATTATTGTTATTTTGGTGGGATTGACGGAACTTCTATTTGCTGCTAAACAACAGTAATCTATATACAGAATTACATATACTTAATATAAGTTTTTTGACGCCTTTAACAGGGAAGCTCCAGGTGATCAGTAATCAAAACCACCCTTGGATATAAGCGACACCAGGTGCGTTACTATCGCGTTGCCTATCTAACAATTAATTTCCAGCTACTCAAGTTAAGTACTCGAATCTAGAAGTAATAAGTTTAATTTTTTATTTTTACTTTTTTTACCCTTCGTAACTAAGAAAAAATGTTGACGTCGAACGACTGTGATCATATAATAGATTTTCTAAACAAATTATAAACGTGTGGTCATTAAAGCTGTACTTTATAAAGTTCTTTAAAAATATCAATGCTCTCTAGTGCATTATATCAGTCTAATGAATACCCGACGCCTACTACCACAAAGCATTTCATCTGCTCATTAAAAGCCAAACCCTGAGGCGTGATTGCAATGAAATACAACACCCAACTGTCAGTTCACTGGATGTGGATAAATTGGTTACTCAAATTTTGAATCAAAGGTATTTAACGGCCATTGAGGCACGTAACCCAATATGAACCATTGTACTAAGATAACAATGAAAAATAACGCAACGTTCATTTATCAAGCAGATAAATTAATAAAAATAAACGCTCGCAAATACTATGTGTATTTACATAAATACCTGATATAACACCAAAAACCACCAACACCCGCGACCAAAATGTGTATAGGCAATGGACATAATGTTGATTTATAATTGGTTTTAGAAATTAAACTCAAGTTAATGAAACCAAAAGCAAACCAAATAATTATGTATTTTGAATTTGGATCAACACGTTGATATAAAAGAGATAAAGCTTCAATAATTAAGTAGTTAATTTTCCCAAAACGCTGAAAACAGCCAAAACATTTGCTTAATTAACAACATGACAGCTATTAAAACAATAAAACCATCAAGACGGTGAAATGAGAATTGAAATGCGCAATGACACTTCTATTGTACCATTTGGAAATAAATTTTGTAAAGAGCAAAATAAAACAAAGTGACAGAGAGCAATTAATTTAGGGGTCCGCTGTGCAGGCGGTCTCCGACCATGGACCAATCCAGTAATTGTCGCCGGCAATATTCAAATGGCGGAAACAATTAGTGTGAGTGCTGTATACGTATTTAGCACTCTACCAGGGATGTTATGGATATGAAATTTCGGATCTGGATACGGATACGGTTATAATAATTATATTATACCGGTTTCCGATACGGTTACGGATATGTAATTATTTTGGATTATCCGTTGGTTTCAGATAGTTATTATGCAGATATTAGATATGTAGAAATAATAACAAACAATGCAAGACTCGCGTGTGGCTAGCGTCGGCTCGGCCGGTCAGAAACAAAAACTTGTCATAACTTATTTAATTAGTCTTAAACGGAATCGGTTACGAATTTATTTCGGATATCGGATAGTTTACATTACAGTTACGGAGCTCCTTAACATCCCTGCACTCTACCCTATCTAAGTATGGATAGCAAACAAAATATGATAGATTTCTCTCGCCCGTCATTATCTCCCTCGACTGACGCTACAATTTCTTTGTTCCTATTCGAATTTTTCTCAAATACATCAGTACGATTGAAATGCACGAAGTTAATGCAACAATTTTTAAATTAAAGTGAAATATAAAATATCATTAGATTTCAATAGAAATCAAATTTGCTGCAGATTAACGGCCTACATGTTAAGAGTTTAAATATATGGCTTCAACCCACTACTGATAACTGTCTGTCTATTACTTTTTCACGCTTCATCCAGTGAACCGATTTAGATGAAATATATTAATAATAATATGCAGATAGAGACTCGCGTAAGGACACGGTAATACGTTCCCTTGGGATACATTTAAAGGTATTTTGTCGTTTTCAGACTCCCATGAGCCCTCCACGCCCTCCCCAGGGCGAAGTTGCAACCAAAAACTACTTAGTAGTAAAATAAAAGTTATAATTTTAATTTTTAAAATAACAATTAAAAAAATTATAATTTTAATTTTTAAAATAACAATTAAAATGTACAAATATTTATATAAATTACATTACAAAATTTAATCTAAATCTTAATAAAATTTCATAGAGACTCGTTAGAGTGGAACGAATAACAAATATAACATAAGCTGGATATAAAGTAATAATTGACGGGATCCACCCCTTGGCAGTTCGTTTCAAATCTCTTTTGTGTACTGCGATAACGCTACAAAGCCTGCTAATGTCTTTTAAGGACTTAGTGATTTAAACGGACTAAATAATGTAGCTACCCTTTCTCTCTGCTCACAATTTATGAGCTTAAAACCTTACTAGAGCGCAACGGAGATTAATATGCGTAGTTAAGTATGTAGACCTCACGACGACAACTGCAAGGAAGGTTTGTCATTAGGAAATTAAATGGCGATCGTCAAATTGAATCCGTCTGTTTAATTTGATTTGTTGAAATTAAATAAATTAGAGACAACAGATACATAATATATGTGAAAGGAAAATGTTGAAAAATAAGTGTTGATTATTTAAGAAACAAAATTTGATGTTGTTCAAACCAATTTTTTTTTCTGAAATTAGATAGTAGACAAAAATTTTCCGGGCGTTTGTTTAATTTCTACCGCCCTTTTACCTTCTGTCGCTGAGAGATTTGTTTTATTCTTTCTCTTCGTAATTTTGTCTGGGCATCGATCCCAACTTTGGACTGTGGAACTTTGTGCGTAGCGATGAAGTACGCATTGCGGAGCCCTATACCACTGTATTTTAATTCGGAATTATTTCTATAACAGTTAAATAATAACTCTTTTATGCAATTATAACGCTGTTGGTCTCTTTTTCAGATTGAAGATACTGAACACGGGTCTATAATTCTATCATGGCGCATATACATACATGTTCACAGTTCAGATAATAATGGCTCACTGGCTAACCAGTGGCGTGAAATCAATTGGAAAAAGAATGATTATAGCAGTGCCAAGAGATGATAAAATATTTTGTATGACTAAACGACTCTTTTAGATCACGTCACATGTCTAAAGAGCTCTGGGCTATCATTAACAAAACTTTGGAGGGACATAACTATAACGTCGCCTCATTATTCGGTATATAAGGAGAATATCGGTAAGTTTGATTAATTACATAATATGATACTATGTTTATTATACTGTGATATTACCCCATGGCTATAGCCATCGAGTCCACTATGTTATAACATAATGGCATTTCAAATTAATACTGGGACAAAAAAACCTATAAAAGCTCATATATAAAAGAAAACTATTTTAACACAATGTCATTATATTTCAGATGGGCAATCAATATTTCGCCGTCGTACTTTTCAAAAATGTTGACAGAAAACAAGAGATGAAAATGCGCGTATAGATGATTGGGTGGTCCGCATGACGTCACAAATCCGGATGATGGCTGTTTGTTATCAGCGCTGCGCACTCGCCTCGCCAGGGCTGCCTCCGCCGTTAAATAATCGTGTTATTTATGGCATTCGCTCCATTTAATAAGTCTGATTGCCGTAGTAATAGAATAATATCAGTACAAGGAAAGCAGCCCTGCTATAACTTTAGATTTAACGATGTACTCAGCCATGGCTTAGTATAAGTAAGTGGATAAAATATGATTATCAGTACTTTTTTCATTAATCCTATTATTTTGTGTACATGAAAATTTAAATAAATAAATAAATAAAATAAATAAATATTTTATACACGTAAATATTGTACGTTTCTAAAATATTTCAAAATAAATTATGTAAAGAAAATAATAAAAATGTAAAGAAAATAATAAAATATGTCTTTGTCGAAATTTTCGTCAGTCAGGTAATCTTTTGGGAAAATATCAGCCAAAATATGATTAGATACTTTTATGTCGCTGCAAAATATAATTAGTTAATACATTTATAAATTGTACTAAGACAGTTAACATCACACGTATGATTCGTTATCTAAAAACGTTTGAGTAATTACTCCTATACCAAAATTGAAACCTATTTAAGACAAATTGTAAGAAGGGTAATCAAAATAATTCATGTACTCGTAAGTTACAACGTGACGGTTGCTAACCCTAATCTACAAAGTGTTCGACAAACTACTTGGTGATTTCTGCCCCTTATTTTATTTCTATTGCAACGCGTATTATCCGCCTGTCAATATTATCGACATCGACTTGCAACTTTCAGCTAAATTGCTTCGTTTCTCCAAATATCACGAATAACTATTCGATAAATACTTGTGACTTAAATACAAGTACTTTGACTTTGGTGTAGAAATAACTGTCGTTTTTATGTGTTCTTTGCTTTTTAACACTTATTATTTGTTTCTTAGGAAAACTTACATCTAAAAATACGAGTGGTAGTGAGTAGAGGGCCCATTACATAGATATTTTTCACAAATGACAAAGGTACACTCTAGAAATAGTACAAATTTTAAATGATTTTATCAATCGTGCATTAATTAAAAAATGTTCTGTTAATCTATTTGAGGTCAGTTACAAATATCTATAGGTATATGCCGTAATACACCCAAGTAATACACAAAATCGTCAAATAAGAAAGAACTTTAATAATTTAGTTACTTCTTTTCGTCGCCTACGCAAGGCGCGCCGATTTACGAAAATCAAAATAAGTTTTTTAAGGTTTTATTTTTTACTTGTTTGTATGTTCAAATCTTGCAAATTATATTAGAACTACTTCCTCTTACTCTACGGATTTCAAAATTTTGCACATTCATACATATACACTCATGATACACTCAGATTTGGCTTGTCTGGACAAGGGAACCCCTCAACGGTTAACATCACAGTTATGAAATGTATGGCTTTTCACTTATAATTTAAAGCACGTAGCACTTTGAAAACGTGTTTTTAATTTTTCTTACTATTAATTAACGTAGTAAAGTCCTAGATAGGTTGATTCGTGACTTCCGTAAGTATTTGAACGTTGAAACTGAAGAATGTTATAGTATAGTGCCAGAGAGAGGCATAGCGCTGCAACCATTTATGTGAAGGTTAGAAAGGACAATGATCATTGAAGTATGGAACCATGGGCTAAAGTTATTATTTTTCAAAGGTAAACCGGGGTTACAATTATATTTATGTTACATATTTACAGTTCTACATACATACTTTATTATCATAGATGACAACTTCAGTCATTAAAGTCATGATTACTATGTTATTAGACCTAAATCAGGTGCTGGATCAATAATATGATTAAAGGCATCCCAACGTATTTCAATTATACTATAAAAGTTCGTTTTACTATTTTAAAAGTTCTCCTTTTGCAATAGAATTATCACGGTTTTATGTTTAATAATGACATTTCCTTTTCGACCAAAAACCAGAAAAAATGACTTAATTTTAGAATGGGTATCAACTCCATAACAATGGACATCGTAGAGTAATACGCTGACGACACTTATAACGAAATAGAGAAAGGACCTAGAAATAATAAGATAAAAAGACTTACTTGAACAAAAGGGGTTTGTTGGCGAAGAGGCCTGAGGCCTTCTCTTTCGCGGCCTGAAGCCCCTGCATTGCGGACGCCCGATGTCCCACATGTAACTGCACTCACACTTTGCTAACACCTGCAAACAAAACCAGTATTGTGAAATTTTCCTCCCTGGGCTATTTTTACTATGAGAGAATTATTTTTAAGCATGACTAGTTGCTGATTTTAATCAACATTGACCGCTTAACGTAACAGACTATGAAATGACATTCAAAACCATTGCATCGAGTTTCGCCAGAGTATATTTAAACAAGTTAGCTATCTTCAGCAGTTTAGGGGAATAAAAGCATATTATTGGGGGTTCAGGCAGGCAGAGTTGAGGCTGTTTGAATGCCTCTGCGTCTTGGAGATGCTTCTCGCCTACGCTGGACCAACGCTAGTGTGAAGTGGCTCTTATACACCCGACGGAAATGTTTATGTTAGTTTTAACACATGCGGGGCGGCGGCGCGCAATCATTCAAAGGTCGCTTGGTAAATCTATTCGAAGATAACCTACTGTTCTCTATATACGTTGGCTTTACTAAGCAAGTACTAAGTAAAGCCAAATGGCTTCAACGTCGCCGCCTAGATGAGGTGGTGACTCGCACGGTCTCTGTTTTGCACCTCTCATTATTTACACTTAAACATAATCACTATCTTCTGTGAACAAAAACGCTGTTAGGCTTCTTAGGAGATTTCCTAATAATCTGAAAGCTATTTGAAGTCTGGCAATCCATTGTCCCATATACTGCATTAGTTACTCTCATTATAGAAGAGATTCATATCATCACAGAAGATTTAAACGCAACAGTGATACAGATCAATATTCCACTTAAAGTGATAAAGTTACTAGCTTGATATTTCCATATATCGGAGGGTACGAAAAGCCGTCGGTCCCGGTAGTTAACGTCAGATAGCGCCACATCGGAGGCCTCCGGGTGGCATAAAAACTTCCGATACTAGAGTTGCCCACTAACCCCTCCACTGATCCGCTCTGGAGCAACATGGTGAATGCTCAGTGTCATGAAATCATAAAAGTTATAACACAAACTTATTTCTTTATGCGACATTTATTGAAGTGCAACATTATGCGTCTTATAAGAGTTACTCTTTGGTAAATCTACGGCCACTGCTCGGTATTATTGATTGACCTATTTTTATGAAAAGTGTATATTGGGTTTAGAAACTGGGTGCATTTCGATATAATTTTTTTTTTTTAATAATTGATCTTTGCAAAACTGTACAAAGTTATTTTTAAACCCGATATGAAACAATAAAACAGGATTTCATAATAATATTGCATCACAGCGTTACCCCTTGGACCTTTGAGTATTGATTCGAAACTGTTACATAACCCACTGCGAGTCGTCTATACATTTACATATATTATACATATAGCACTGTACCCACTGAGTGCTGCGTACGTATTACACACATATATAAGCACTTATACAGATTTCACACAATTATAAAGATTTTTATTTAACAAAGAAATACTTACATTTTTCCAGTTCCTCGGCGTAGCAGGCTCGTAGCACCGTCTGTCGATTCTGTAGCTCCCCGCGCGGTTCTACGGCACTGCTACGGCTGCGCGTAGCCTCTACCGTCATTGGTTGTTACGTCTACGGAAATAGACGAACATCCACCAATGGCGAGATACCCTGTAAAGGGGCGGGGTTTTGTAACATTTCAGAAATTTTCAGGAGCTCTAAAAGCTCACAAAGTGGAAACCAACCCTATCTATATTCCTTTGAATACGGTACTAACACAGACTCGAAACTTACAAAGGGTTATTTCCAGGAACTTTTGGAATATTCCTAGCTCCTAACATTCTGACATAGTTCTATGTTTCGTTCATTATAAAGGAATATGTATATTTAACGACGAATATTGCTATTTTCTCCGAACTCCCAATCTCTAAAATGAAATCCAAATTCGAAAAATGTTTAGACAGGATTGTATTTACCTATATCAAAATCATAAATATCCTTATCAATTGAAATAAAACAATGGCACTAAAGTGGCATCCTAGTATTACTAACATTTTAAAATACGTCTGAAAACGGGATCCAAACAAGTGAAGTCATTTCTGAGATTTATGATATAAGAACTTTCAGAAAAGAAATGACATAGGACAATAAACACTTTTTCTACAGGCGCAGGTATTTAAACGGTATTGAAATCTTAAATTGATGGTTAACTAGTATCTCGGTTTAGTTAAATCGAATACAAAATGTGTCCATGCAAGACACCCAAGATTAGACTAAAGTAAACCGAGATTTTGACAAAATCGAGATTTAATTAAATCAAGTCAAAGATTTGAAAAATATTCAATGTCAACTCAAAATTTTTATTATTTTCATCACCGCGACAAAGTCTTATCTTTTAGTCACAACAGTCATAGATCAAAAAAGTTACTTAATTGTGAATATTTCACACATTTCTTTCATATTACTGTTGTAACACTCAGATTTTCAATTTCACACATTAGAACATCTCTTATTTCTATCTCTATATACAATTCTCGTGTCACAATGTTAGTTACCATACTCCTCCGAAACGGCTCGACCGATTCTCATTAAATTTTGTGTGCTTATCGAGTAGGTATGAGAATCGAGCAACATCTATTTTTCATAGCCCTAAATGTTAAGGGTTGTCCACCATTTTTTATGGTTATTTTTTTATAGTGTGGCATAAAAAAATACACATGACCCTAAATTTTCACTTTCCTTCCCCCCGCCCCTCATTTAAATCGCGCTTTTTGTATTTTTGTATGAAAAATATATATGGCGGAACAACGTTCGCGGGGTCAGCTAGTTACTTATTATAAAATTCAAATACACACACACAATTTTCAAAACAGCAACCAACAGACGCTGCACACACTTTTCAAACCCAGGTCCCCCAAGCGGAAAACTGTCGTTCAAAATCACAGGGCTATCGCTGCCCTAATCGTTATAACTGTATCATATCCAAAGAAAATGTATTCACGACGGCAATCGGGGGAGAGAACGACGGGTCGCGCTCGTTGGGCCGGGAACTTCATTTGCGGGCGCCTCTGCCCGTGAAATGAACTCCCGATATTGCTATGATATCAACGTCAGCAAAACGCAAGGCATGAACGCCCATTGCTATAGATTTGTTACGCTAATCTGTTTTAAGTTATGACATGATATCCAATCTGAATCTGTTGTTTTTGTTGTTGGGTCGTACCCACGAGTTCAACTGAGTAGTTCAACCGTTGAACTACTCAGAACTATTGGGAACTACTTAACAGTTTGAAAAACTAAAAACACGCTTTTTACATGTTAAATTGCTATGCAAGTACCCCGTTGGAAAGTTTCCTTATGTAGAGCCAATCTTGAGTTGTCATCGGAACTAAAGTAATATGGATATCAACTCCGTAGAAAAAGGGGAAGCAGTTCTAATTCAGCTTACAAGATTTGACCTGAACATTATTATGGACATACAAACATATACAACCTAAAATAACATATATAACAAGTTGAATTATTATTCAAGATGATGTAAAGCAGCCATTTTTCACCACCTTCCGCTGCCGCCCATGACAACTGTAACCGACTTAGAAGAAGACTCATATGGGGACTGGGATAGTTAGTCCGGGTAGGTGACGGTGTTAGAACATTAGTTGGTTAGTTTGTAAGTAAGAGGACTGGGACAGGGACTGTTAGTGAATATTAGTCCTGTAAGTTATTGTTAGTAATAGTCCAGTTAGTAAATGTTAGTAAGAGTCTCGTTATAATTCGGTCACAGATGTGTTGCTACCCTTGAGGACTGAGATGGTTGCCTCTAAAAAGTGTAGCCGGCTTCTAAAAATAATTGCTGGTTCAAAGGGAAAGCATACTTTTCTGGAAACATTAAAGACTCGTTAACTTTTTCTTTCTTAAGCGGGGATTTCATAAAGCCAATCCCTAATTCCAATTCTCACTTTGTTGTCATAATAATATTTAATATTTTTATATCATCATTCATTTTTATATCTCAGATTCAGGAGGATTATGCACTATTGTAGTACACTTAACGTATCGTTGGAAAAGGCATCCCTTTACCACTTAGCGGCGATCGACCACTCACCGCCGGCGCACTCAGCTCTTATCGCCTTTCAACTTACCGTGTCAAGAGGAACCTACATCAAGCCGTTTTGCTTCTAAACGTTTTTAAATTAGCAACAGAATACATTACCTAGAAATTAACAAGGGATGAAGCCCTATGAATGACACCTAAAACTCTTGTCATAGTCAGTAGTAATGGACAAATCAATATATACATACATTTAGTACCTAACAATTTATGATACTATCTTGTGGATCCAGTTGTATTTTTTTAGAGGCGACTATCTTAGTCCACAACCTCACACCTCAACTCCCAACACATCTCTAACCAAGTTATAACGAGGCTCTTGCTAACAGCTACTAACAGGACTATTACTAACAACAACTAACAAGACTAACTAACACTAATAGTCCCTGCCCTAATCCCCATACGTACCAATGAACTGTCCAACTAACATTCTTAATGTCACCCTCTGCTAACTGTACTAACCATTCTAGTCCCGATTTCAGTCTTATTCTGCATCGGTGACAGTTGTCATGGGCGGACGTGTCAGTGAAAGGACGGCGGTGCATGCTCGTTTGCTATCTTAAATCCATTAAGAAACCCTGATATTAAATTAAGTTTAACCAACGCTAACATGAAGTGAATCATGCCGATATTGGAATTGTGTAAAAGCTCAATGATGTGTTTGTAAAAAGTTAAAAGTGTAAATAAATAAATATACTTAATTAGAGATTAGATCAGCAACAGATAACCGGTTAGAGATTATGGCTAGCAGTGGAGGTGCAAATAAACGAACGGATATTATTCGCTCTGCGTTGTAAGTTACCGTCGAGCGTTAGCTGGATCGCTAGATTCATATGAAAATACTAATTGCTCCACCCCAATACCAATTTAAGTTTGATTTTGTTCTTTCCACTTAAGATGGATGGTAATCAAATATCGCGTTAGTAAAGTCTGGGGGACACCTCAGCTCCTTTTTCCACACGATTGCGTATCACTGAGTTCACCTGGGGTTCGCTTCTCTTTCTACACAAAGCTTTCCACATCGACCCATCCCCCTCACACCTTCTATTTATGACTTATTAACTTCTCTAAGGTATCATAGCAACCGGCCCACGCCGTATCGCTCCAACGATTTAATATAGAAAATTGTGAACTCGTCTGAAAGTAACTCAGTAACAGTTTATTGGATTCTGCTTTTTAATGCCTCTTACCTTTTTCATTCAATTGGAAGTGCTCTTTATTAGTCGATACTCATGTGATGGTCTGACGGTATAGTTTGTAATAATAAAACTGTACCTTATTTTTGTACATGGATATTTGATAAAAACTGTTAGCATTTATGTTTGCTAACGTAATAGATCCTATAAAAGCGTTTTTTAAAATTTTTGTCTGTTTATAGGTTTGTCAATTCGCTAATCTCTGAAACGCCTTAAGCGATTTAGATGCAATATTCACCCAGTAGTAGGTAAGCTTAGAGTAACAATTAGTGTTATTTTATTTCATGAAATGTAAGTTTATTATAGTAAAGTATTATATAGTGACCACTATCATCATACTACAAACTATTCACTCTTTAAATTCGAAAATGACCTAACACTAAATGTTTTGACATCATTTATCTCTTTGATATCATTGAAAACGGCTCCTGCCTCGCTTTATTTCGGAACACGTACGAAGCGTTATCTAAGCCGTAATTCCGTCAGTTGAGAATTGTTTTATACGCACGAAACAGATTTTTTCTTAACTACTTACGCATTTATTTATTATATAACTCTAAAACCAGATAATTTCAAAAGGCATTCTCTACCTGTCAACGCAAGTATTGTGTAGGTATCTCTGTGTATAAAAATGAATCGTTGATTTAGCGCAAATCTCGAGAACAACTGAACCGATTTCACTAATTTTTTTATAGTATTCCTTAAAGTACGAGGATGGTTCTTACGGAGAGAAAAATTTAAAAAATTGCCTGAAGAAATCTATAAACAACACCTTCCTATATTCCCATACAAAATATTCGTAATAATACTTAAAAGTCAATTTGAAATTTAGGTAGTACCATTCCATAAAGTTTAAGTGTTAGTGGAGGGGTTCCGGGAAGGTGTCCCTAATAGCAGAATAAGTATTAAAAAAAATAAAGAATCGACTGTTAGGCGGTACGAAGTTCGCCAGGTCAGCTAGTTTGTTATAGATGGGAACATTATTATTCGCTCAATGAAAGTAGGAACGGAGTATATTGACAAACATGTGTATGATAAAATATAGGAATAAAATTAATAAACATTAATATAATATACCTAATATCAAAACGTACACACGATCGCTTATTCATATGTAATAAGATCTCTGATAAATTTATGACTGACACAGACTTCGAATATTTTTCAGAGATTAGAACATGTCGCTCAATAAACCCGAATACACAAAACATTTAAACCAGATTTGTTGAGGTAAACCGAGTCTTATTTTCAGCAGACAGCATAGTTGTTTGCCTACACGGTACACGGAGCACAGAAACAGTTGAAAGCAGCGATTTCGTATCGGATTGCCGAGTTTGCCGACCGATCGCTCCCCCGGGACGCGGCTCTTGAGATGCAATAAAAATCAAAGCAACGTTCGCCGTGTGTTACCTTATACGCAAAAGAAATATCAGTTGTGTGCGTCTATTTGGTAAAAAGCTTTAGTAAGGATTAAACGATGTTTTACGGGTTTCTTTTGTTATCTTTAATGATAATTATGTAAATGTGTCGGATTTTTGAAATCTTAAAGTATGCCCAATTTTATTTTTATCATGTAGTCATATATTTATTTACTAGTATGTCAATAAACGTTATTACTTTAAAATTAATAAAAAATGTAATTTGTTTTTTTATAATACTTGAATTGATTGATTTGATTTAGCAAATTACTTTCATTTGTAAATATTGCTCCCGGATGTCCTAACGGTACTAAAATATATTTTATGATATAAATCATGTGTTGACGCCGAAGAGGTTTATGTTGAATGATGAATATAGGAGTATTTAATAAATTTATTGTGTTAAAAAAACTTAAATTGCAATAAAAATAATTATATAACGTTCTCCAAAGATGAATAAAGAAATCTTTTGTGGTATTTTTAAGCTACATGTGTTGTTGTAATTTGTATTGCACATGACTGAACTTATAAAATAAGTAAAATCACTGGTTCATAGTTACTGAATTGCCATTGGTTTCTTAACCGGATTTTTGGATTTCGAAGACCAGACTCGCTTTATATAATAAAGTCGGCGTTTCAGGCTGCATATTCTATCACATATTAATATTACAAATGTTAGCCATAATACTTGAACAAAATTTAGTAAAAGAATAAAAGTAATTGAACCCAATAACGGACAGTGAAAACACCTCAGTATAGTACAGTATGAAATAGCACTTATACAAATGTGGCAGTCGCAATAACCAGCTGTAGAGATACGTAATAGAATTTACAGGTAACGCGGGCGGGCTCAGCACAGGCCCCGCCCCTCACTGCCATTGTCTACGGGCCAAATTGAATAAATTAAAGCCGAATTTAATAACTCTATTAACTTTCGACATAAACAACTCCCGACGCACAGCCGCCGTTATCAGCCCATCGCTTTATTCAATTAGTTTCGGATGGACGAGGGCGTAGAGAGCTTTTCATCGATTATTTGTTAGCTGCACTAATTTAATATTAAATTAGCGTTTTGTGCACATCGTCCATTCTTTATTAAAATATGTGAATACAGCATTATTTTTTGATAAAGTAATTTGGTGTATTAAGGCGGCAAAGAGAAGGCCAGACTTTCTAGTCCTATCATTAAATACTTGTACATTGGTATCTAGTGACCAGTAAAAAAAATACTTGTAAGTCAAACACTAATTAAGTAACTACAAAATATCTGTAATTTCAATATTGCACCCATTTGAACGATAAATTGGAGTGTAATGTCTAAATACAAATAAAAGTATTTTTATGGTTCTTTCTCTTATATATGGGTTCTTACTCTAAGGACGTTGACAGTATTGAAAATATTTTTTTTTCATTATTCATTAGCTTTAACAATAAACAACCAAACCTACAAAGATTACTGAATTAATTAAATCGCATATCTTGTTATGTACCTACTCGAAAGCTTTATTATTGAAATATTGTTTATCTTGTTTGTTAATTAAGATTATATTAAAATTTTGTTATTAACGCCTTGAGTATTTAATGGCGTAGAAGTATCTCTTATCAGTATCAAATTACAGTTATTTAATTTTACTGAATTTCAGAATTGAAAACTAGTTGTATACCTATTGAAAAAAATACTTAGAACCTTATATAAAATATTAACGAAAAATATAACACATTTCAACTCTGCCCGTACAAGATATTTCAAGAAATACTAAAGCAAAATTTGTCTTTATCGCCATATCGTAGAAATTTGACTATAAAACTACCTTTATAAGGTCAAACACTAAAAAATTTGAAAATATGTGATGTTATTATCTTTCCTGTTATCAGTTCGCTTCAAAACAGGATATTACTATATTTGGAAATGTCCAATTTTACTTAGAATTTTTTATATATTTATGTTGTATATAAAATAATAAGTACATAATACTTAAAAATTCAAGGGTAACCTTTATTAAATTAGGTGTAATACAACATATTACACGTTTAATATTCTTCAATACATCGCTTGGTGAATATTAATTATTAATGTGTAAATTTATATGTAGCTACCTAACAATGTATTACAATTGATGTTAATGTTTCAGATCTCTGACTACAAATTGCCTTCTTTAATAATATTTTTACGAGATCAAGGAGCTTAAAAAAGTTATGTGTTTGTGTATGTGAGGGTTCCCTATATCTGATGACATGACAAAACATCTTAGGATTCCTAATCCTGGGATTGCGAACATTTTTTGATCCAATGTCGATATACCGTAAGATAATATAGAAGAAAATAGACAACTCACTCTAGTTTCAAGAGCCCGTTTGAATTGGGCAATTTAAATTAAAATATCATCCCAAATACCTACACTCACACGTTTCTTCGTTGGGTTCTTCCAACTTAATACTTAAGTAGTATCTATTAATTTTTTGTTATCGTTTTAAGGTACCTATATAAAATTCTCAAAGTGATACTTAGTTACTTAAACTGAGAATTAAAAAAAGTAATTAAGCTTCGGTGAGTTCAAAGAAATAATAGACCCTGTTTAGAAAACCCCCCCTAAATATTGTAACAAGGTAGTTAAGTGGAAAAAATGTAATGACGCCTTGAACTTGGTAGTAAAATGTCACTGTTTAATATACATACATAACTCATGTACGCTTTATCGCCTCGTACTCACACAACTGCTGACAATGTAGTAAAATTCAAGCAGACTTCCATCATACTATGAATGAGTTCTTCCATAAGACAAACTGCACTCTACTTTGACACTTCCAATCAAAAGTAGCAAAAGTCTATAATATTTCACGGTCTGAAATCTTTTCTTGGAAAATTCTTCTTTTTTAAGGTGTTAAGTATAACTTATCCGATTGGAATAATAGCCAGCCAGAAAGTTACATTATTACAGGCGAGTTCATTTATAAAAATACAATTTATATCGTATTTATTTACTCGTTTTAATGCAGAGTTTAAATTCAAATAATATCATCATTACACTTTATAAGGTGAAAACTTACCAATTAACTCCTTCAGAACAGCTTAGCTTAACGTTTTCACAAATTTAATTACATACAGCTAAAGATATTACGCGAAAGATATGATAAATTTATGTTTGATATGTTTTATACTGATATTCCTTAGAGTGGTTGTTGTATTTTAAATACAAATACTCTAAATCAATACACACGTATAAATGGATGTTAAAAGTTCATGATAAGTTTATAAAAGTTAGCTCTCTGACGTTATTACGAAACATCACGTTATTTATGCGATCCACCCGGGGACCATCACTCTTAAGGACGAACCGATATTAGTAAAACATTTTTCCGAAGTTAAATTTCGTTGACGAAATGTTTATTGTACCGGTGATTCGATATCACCCTTAAGAGTGATGCGCCCCCGGCGGGCGCACCACGTGACTGCCGGCTCTGCGGAGCCTTTGTGTTTACCATCCCCCCAACCCGCGCCATCCGCCGCCCCCCGACAATCCATCCCCTCTAGTCGTAGCTGCGTTTTCCGACCAGGTAGAAAATGTATGCATGTTCCCTCCAAATGTATGTGTACCTATTTCAAGGGAATTTGTATCCTAGTTACGTAGACAAAGAACAGTATACCTACAAGTAAATTTTTTTTTTTTTTTACTTTTCGGTACTAATTTGACTATCGCTTTAACCCATTAATGGCCCACTACTGAGCATGGGACTCGCCTCACCATTGAGGAGATAACTATAGGAAGTTTTTATGCCGCCCGAAAGCGTTCAAAATGGCATAATGACTGCTATTTAAGGATAACAGCCGGGACGTAAATAAAAAAATATTAATCAACGCTAACACTACGCACTAGGATTACGCACTAGGCCAACACAAATTACACATCACTAACACCCAGTACCCAAGAACAAACATTTATCTATCACATAAATATCTGCCCCGGCCGGGAATCGAATCCGGGACAAATAAATCTAAGTTAAAATCCTAAGATGGTTTGTCATGTCGTCATATATAAGGAACCCTCACATACACAAACGATCCTTTTAAGTTAACAAAAATATTTTAAAAAGATATTTTTGATAACAATCCCATGCAACTGATGTTACTGGCAATTAAATCACTGACGTTGAGCGCAGTAACTTAGTAAAAGCCTAAATAACATCTCAATCAAAATGTTGACTAAGATATATCTATAATCAAACTGAAGATATGTATATATTTACCTACATATAAATAGAACTCGGAATGAGCAAAATGATTGGTCACCACCGGAGTGGAAACTACGATAAGAAGCTTTATGCTGCAAACAGGGAGTGCAAATTGGCTCCACGATATTTAGACACGTTATCAAAAGCCCCATCTTATAGACTCATTTTGGTACTTTGGTAAAGAAATATACTCGTATACTTAAGAAAATTTTATAAGTAACTAGATGAACTAGACCGAAAACTCAAATTTAAACTCATCATTCAAACCGCTCCGTTGGGAATCGAACCCAGGACAGGATCCCTTCGAACGGCAGCTCAGGATAGTAACCATTGCGTTATATTATTGCGTCGTACTATAGATCTACGAGTACTCTTCCGTAGCATGTCTACGTCTAAGCGAAGAATGTCCTTTTCTCAAAATAGGTATGCTTTCTCGTAATGTCAATTGATTTGATTCGTAAGCAATTATTTTTTAATACGCTTTTATTAGCTTGAGACGTATGTTAGTAGGTTTGTATGTAACAGAAACTTTGAACATGATTTTGATCCCTTCAAAACGTCGGATTAACTCGAAATTTACTATCCAAAAGATACTCCAAGCATTTGTAATAAGGTTCTCTTTAAACTGTCAGTGGTAAGAATATCAACTATAATTTTCTAGATTATAGATCCATCAATGCCATCTACTTATTATGACTTTGGGAACTATTTTAAGCACTCAGATTCGTCCGATCGTGTTTGTAATCAAAGCGTCCGATCGAGTCATACGTGTAACGTGTTCTATTCTTTGAGACAAGTTTAGCGTGCAAAGTAGGATAAATGATTTTATAATTTATGTACAGTATAGAGTAGACTCCAAATTATGATATGAATTGTGTTTATAAGAAAATGTACAAAGGAAAATATTATGAATGAATGACAGCCGTGTTATTAATGATGCCGTGGTAACTTAAACTAGGGTTGACTATAGTATACAAATAGTGTAGGGTTGTTGTTCTACAGTAGGTACTCACACACACCCACAGATATTGCTCCTGCGATCGAAAATAGCCAGCCAATAATAAGAAAGAAAAATTTATTTGCAGTCTAAAAAATAAAATATAGTTAAAAAAACGCTTTTATAATAAATCGAAATAAAAAATATTTCTTAATATAAGTATTATTATAGTGGAAAAAGCGTGGGGCGCTTTGTGCCATATCTTTCGTACTATAAAAAAGGGTACTACGTTATAACGTACTATAATTATAAAAGCGTGTTTTTAGTTTTTTTTTACTATATTTTATTTTTAAAATCATTTATTTATAAATGTCCACACTTACATAATTATATCTAACATAACAGGGTTCTCCCTAATGCGGTAGATAAGTTATTATCGCAAATATGTACATATAATTATAATATCGTAGATAAGTTATAAATTATTACCAAAAAAGTTTCTTGGAATGTAACAAAAAGTTAACTGACATTATCTGACTAATGCATTTTCGTGATAAATCAGTTCGACGACACCAGGACACCATTACAATTATGATCACGCGATGTAATTATAACAATAGTGTATCGGTGCTGAATTTGAATTATAACCGGTGATTATCTGCAAGTTAATGTATTTTAACTGCAGTGTTAACGTTTCATGACTGAAAGGTTTTATGAAAAAATAATCAAGAGCTTGTTTGATAGCGTTTGATAAAAGTTAAATATATTGAAGCGACTACCCCGTAGCCTAATTGGTAGTGACACTGCCGGCGAAACAAAGGATCCCGGGTTCGATGCCCCACTGTAGCAGATATTTATAGTATAATAACTATGTATTTGTATTGTATTTATGTGACAGATAAGGGTTTGTCCTCTGGTCATGGGTGTTACTGATGTGCTATTTGTGTTCTCCATGCCACCCCCGACACGGAATTAATAGTGCGGGGTGTATGAGTGTGTTGGCAAAGTTGGCGTTTATTAAACACATGTTTATATGTAGATATATCCTAAGGCAGTATTCGAAAATAGAATATAAAAGGTAAATATTACGTTGTAGTCTCAATGAAACATTCACCATTATTGCTGCAATTATTTATCAAAACGAAAAAAATTTTAATTGTCGTTATGAGTCGAATCATAATGATAACATATCGAAATGTGTATACAGTGAGATAATTATTTGAAGCAAAATGTTTATTCTTGAAATTAATAAAAAATGTAAAATTTATTATCATGTAAACTCTATTCTCTACCCACTAACTAGTACGCGTCGTATAATAAATAAATGGATAAATATTCTATTTGCTCTGTTTATAAGTTCGAACTATAAATCTGCTGAATTACTTGCTGAATTTCAGCAAGTAGATTAGAAACCACAGGGATTTCAATCAGATTTTATTATTCACAAGCGCAACCCTTTTTTACCGCACGCTGGGAATACAAATTAGATTTGCGAACCAAATTAAATTATTTAATAAACAGTAAAAAATATGCCATGATACCATAACACAGAATAATTTTTTGTTTTGATTGTTATGCTATTGAATTTTACGTTTGACTTAACTAATCCTACTTAATATCAAAAAAAGATAAGAGTTTTCATAGCTAATTTAAAATAACTGTTTTTTTTATTTGCAAATTAACTTCGTGTATCAATTTTCTATAATTGAATAGATACTATTATGATTAAATAGAAAATCAGTTAACCCGCCCTCGCTTCACTTCGGGAAACCTCACGTTTACAGATATTTAGTATTATTAATTCACTCATAACGCCATCTACAGTACCAACATTAGCGTATTTGATTAAATCGTGTTTTTCCGTGGAAGTCTATACCTAAAATTACATAAATCCATTGTACTGTTTTGGCGTGAAATAAGGACAATCAATGAAACATACTTTCGCATTTACAATATGAATATGGGATAAATAAAAAACTCCAGAAACAAATCTCACACTTTTGTCACAAAAAATATATTGAGTCAAATATATTGACTCCCAATCTGACCTATGCTTCAGTAATGTCTACCCTATAAAAAATAAGGAACTATTTAAGGTTTTAACTGTTCATAAATTAAGTTAATATTAATTTGAAGCATAATAAAATTGAATCAATAATGTAATTTTTAAATAGTTAAATTTGACCTCCAAATTCCGTCAAGTTCATTTTTTTCATTGAAGTTGTCAGACTATGGAAGAAAAAGCATTAAAGTTACTCCAACAGAAGTACCTACCACCTACCACTTTTTAACCTGCCCCACACCTGCCCTCATAACCCGGCAGCTTGGGTCGATCTTAAGTGATCGACAGAGTCAAACAACAACGGGCGCAGTCGGTACCACGGAAAACAGAGACAGGTGGTTGTGTCTTTCTTTTGTTGTCGGTACTTAGATAAAAGACCGCTAGTGGCCAAAAGATCTTGAGCGTTTCCATGCTTCGGAGAGTATGTTAAGCAGTCGGTCGGTGATTATCGTTAGATAACAGTCGTTAAGACATGTCGGAAACTTTCAGGCAGTACTTTCAACACATGGATTAGCCACTAACCCTTTCACCAATCCGCACTGGAGCAGCGTGGTGGAGTGTGCTCCCTGCCTACAATACATAAGTAGGTATATAACGCATTTAAATTGGTTAAACTACCTAGAGTAGCTTGGACAAATGCATAGCCATAAATTCTATAAATCATTTATCCCAATAATAGTATTCTCAAATATTATGTTCCATCTACTGCATCGTTCACTTACGAAAGTCCATTAGATATTAATATAACTATGGTTACAAGCATGTATTTTATCTGCATTTTATTACCCACTTAAATGAAAATAAAAATACCCAGTTTATTACCTCCATAATTTTCGACGTTAAACTCTTCAATACAATATAACGAGTATTAAGCAGCATTTAATGATGTATTCATAACAACCGCCTACACCCGTCTTTAGTAAAGCCTCTTATAACTAATAATCTGCTCTAATTGGTGCCTTAGAGTAGCGCTCGGAAGGTAATCAGATGGCTCGTTAGTGGCTGTTCACCTGGCGTGGGTAGTCTGACATCTTACGGGAAATATTAATAAATAGAGGATTTGCTTCCCTTCGAGGAACCTATTCTAGTTATGCTAATTTTTTCAGACATATCAATATATTTATAATTAATACCTATATAAAACTCTTCCGTTGAGTGACGCTTAGTCGAAACTACTGAACGCAAGAAGCTGAAATTTGGCATGTATGTTATTTGGAGAGTGTAGGGGAGCACTAAGAGAGGATTCTTGGTAATTCCCCCTCTTATGGTGATAAAAAAGGGGATAACTTAAACTTTTTATTTCTTCAATGGATTTACTTGAAACTTTCTATTTAGGTTCCTCAAGTGACACAAGTGGAAACTAAGAAAGGATGTTAGCATGAACAGAAATTTAAACTCAACATTGAAATTTCTGCCTCGTTGGGAATCGAACCCAAGACCCTTCGAACGACAGTCCGGTTTAGCAACTATTGCGCCATACGGGTCGTCATTATACATATTCGCCTCTGTTACAGTTTTTTACTTACTTTTTTTTTTACTTTAACTTACTCTTTACTATGGTTAATTGTGTCGACAATTTTTGCCATTATAGTAACCAAACAATAAGTTAAATTAATACTATAGTATAATACTATAGTATTATAAATATACCTCCTATATATCACAAAATATCTAACACAGTTCGTTGAATAAATTCCTTTTAATTTCGAAACGTCTCTTAATAACGAGTTCTTTGAAATGACTTGTATCGTATTAGGAGCTTATTACTGTACCAACAACGTATTCAGATATAAACCGCCCGCGGACAAATTATTAATATGAACCGGTATTCATCACCATGGTATTGAGATCGAATGAATGTGACCGAAAATAATCTTGATGGGGATCGGAAAAATAGTAGCGGGGAGCGAGGGTGCCGCGGGGGGGAACAACGGCCTCGTTACGCCACTTCCGCCGGATGTCACCTCGTGATGCATTGTCGTCTTCGAAGGGTGGACACTGTTTTTATTTCTGTCACAAACATCTTTTTAAAAATATAATTGGAAATGTACTGACTGAAATAACAGTACATACTTAGAAGCTTGAAAAAAGTGGATTCATCATCATCATCATCATCAAAAAGTGTCAAAAATCAAATATAAGTAGGAAGGACTACAAGAACAACATAGGATTATTTCATGTTTGTTGTCGCGAATCACTGGATCTTTAAAAACAAACCTCATTAAAACCAAAACAAAAGAAAAGTGGAAATGTATAGCACACGTTTATTTAATTAGTAATCCAACATCCCATATTTAAATATCAACCTGTCAATAGGTTCTAGCCGCAATACAATAAAATTATCAACGGCTCCCAAACTTCAAGTAAGTGAAAACCACCCCGGGTCCGAAATGAGTCATTAATCGCCGTACAAATAATGATTACTCGCAAAATAATTATCAACAGTTAGGAGTGGCAGCATCTGTCGTGGTATGGGAAAGTAATAACGCGGATGCAACCGAGGTGTCTTCAGTCCGAACCCCCCGGGAAATCACGGTAATCCGCGCCGTCGACAACGCACCCGGTAAATCTCTATCGAACGCACCTAGGCCTAGGCTGTGGTGACATCGATGTTTTAATATCGATATTTTTTTGTACTTTTTTTGTATCTGCGCTTACAATATAATCATACGATATTAATAACCTAACCTAAGCTTAAAAGTAAAGAAAAATCCCAATCCCTAACTTATACATACATTTACGTAAGAAATAAAATTTAATTAACTAAATGTTTCATGCATTATACGACGCATTAACACAAAATGTGAATTTAAAAGATTTCTGCTTAACTTTTTTCAATATCGACAGCTAAATATCGTGTGACAACTCTACTTAAACCACGTCTGAATCCAGAGATCGCTGTGAATGGGCCCTGATGAATCATGCTCGTTCACATGGAACGATGTACAACACATTAAGCCCGATATACGCGCTCAAAAGAGGGTTTAAACATGTAAGGAGTTTATTCCTTCCCCGTATAGGAGATATGAAGTGTTATAAAGCTAAAAGTATACCAGACACGATGAATCCTGATATTAAAAAAGTAAAAAAAACGTGTAATTTCTTGAATAACTTCTAATCTTAAAGCTGGAGTACGACCATTTATGATACTCAATTTTAGTAATTGCGATTAGATGTCATTCGACGATCTGAATGAGTTGAAATTTTAGTCTAGAACACAATTAACGACCCTGTAGCCTAGTTGATGGTGCCCTGCCTGCGAAGCGAGGGGACCCGGGTTCGATTACTAGCCGGGGCAGAAATTTATATGACAGAAAATTTTGTGTTCGAGGGTCTTGGGTATTAGTGATGTTATTTGTGTTGGCCATACTACCCACGATGCAGGGAATCGTACTGTGGGGGAATGAGTATATATTTTTATTTGGTAAGTTATCAAAAGTAACATTTTAACTGTGATTAAAATGATCAACAAATGAATAAGCAATGAAGTTAACACGATGGTTTTGTTATAATATAACCACAATTTATCTCTACAAAAAATCAGGGAATTTACATTTTCCGAGTTGATAACAAAGCTATTATAAAGCCACGTTATCCCAATGTGTCACTGTCGATGGAGTACTTAGTCAGTAATGAGCGTCACTTCTCTAATAACCGAGATGACAATTACGAGACTGACAAGCCGACTCATAAGTCTTCATTACTCTCGTCCAACTTGCCACGAGAAACTTTGCTGAGTCGATACTGAGCGAGCTTAGCGATGATCCGTCCTAACAATGTCTCTCCCTCACTTACAATCCCGCAACGTAGCACTGATGTTTCATTTTTATCGAGGAACTTTGACCCGTCTTGATTATTAATATTTATGTGTTAATTAATATTTATTCGGTAGTATACATTTGTTATTGAAATAAATTAATAACATCATAATAGTCACCCACACAGACTCTTAATTTATTTGTGAACAAATAAGCCCCCCTCCTCGCTTCGCTTCGGTCAAATCAATAGGTATTTAGTGCTAACCCAAAGTTTTATCCTAATATCCTATAGCCTTCCTCTAGAATGTGACTATTATACAGATTTTTTTTTCAATTCCAGAGATTAGTGCGTTCAACGCACTATACTCGGTGCCAAATCAATTGAGAAAAACGGACATTGACCTTTCGGTCGTTCAAACAGGGGTTGCAAACCTACAGTATAAAGGTACATTTTTATGAGCCTTTTTAATTTATGTAAATAATGATAAATATATTACATGCATAATAACGAATGTTTAACGGTTCTTATAATAGAAGAAAAAACAATAATTATTATTATTTTATTTATTGATTTCATGAAGAACGTATTTTTATTCGGTGCAATCATCACTCGAAGTTTCACTTGATATGTATTCAGATTCAGACGAACTGTCTGTAACATTAATTATGAATTGATCCACACTTTGGTCTATTCTGTCATCCAACCCACGCATTTTTTCTTCAACCTTAAGGACATGCTGGACACAGTTTTTCCACTTATCTGGTGTGATTTGAGTTAAACCATCCTTCAGCAAATTTTTGACATCGCTTAACTTGAAAGTTGTATTTTTTCACAGACTAATATAACAGACTAAATAACAAAAACTTAACAGTAAAAACTCAACAAAACTAATGCGAAAGCAACTGAAATGTAATCCGAGACGTACACACGCTAGCGCTGTCGAAACACGAATGAAAACAAAATGGCGGACCGGCCCAAAAAAGGTGACGCAAGCGCAACCCCTGGCTCTCACGGTCACATGTTTTTTAGAACGAAATTACGTAACCCGCGTTTTATTTATTTTAAGGAATAAATTTTCAAAACATCAATATGGTGATTAAATTGCTTGAAAGTATTATTTTTATATAAAACTGTAATGAAATGAATTGCTTCGATACTTACCATGAATTATAACCATGAATTATAAAATATAACACATTTTTGGCGATGTACCTACCAAATATTGCGAAGTTTCTATAAACCACAGACAATTCTTTACGAAACAATAAAACAAAACATTTAATCTGACCTAGAAGTGGAAATATGTTAACATTGTTAATAACTCGAAATTTAATATATTGCAAGTTATACTCTTTTACACTCGGCTCATTTTTGGGGTCAATGTCCGTTTTTCTCAATTGATTTGGCACCGAGTATAATCTTCAGATTTATTATATTAATAATACTAGTTTATTGGTTGACTTGAGGGTTGTTTGTTATACTTCGTTGTATCGATAAACAGCGGATCTCGCTGGGTGCGATCATTTGGTTGTACAACACCGCTATAATATAGCATAGCACGATTACATAATACGCATAAATTACATAAGTTTTTACAAAACATTTGTATGGAAAAATAATATTGTATGTTTTTTATTTGTTTAACGATTGTGTCTAACTATGTATCTGTAAACTTATTTTACACAGGAATTATTTCATTAGATAAGAAAAACATAATGAAAACATTTTTAGAAACTAAACGCTTACGGCCATATTAATAAACATAGACTAGAGCAAGAGTAACTTTAAAACTTGTCGTAAATAAGATTTAATTAAATTCATTATTAATAAACATGTAGTAGCGAAGAAGTAAGCTACTCCAAGTCTTATCTCAGAATCAAAGATAGTCCATGTCGCTACATAGTTTAGCGACCGATTAGGCGTGCATGGACGACATTGACGTTGACTTGACGCCTTCTAAACGTCTATGATATTTATTTATAACCTTTGATAAATTCGTAGGTTTTGGTTCTGTTCGGTTTTACTTGTTATTATGATGGATAGATGTTTTTAATAAAAAAATAAAGGAATACGAAACGAAATACCTACTTAAAGTAAATCAATTTTAAATTTTACAAGTAACAAACTGCGAGGAGCGAGGTTACAATTATAGCGGCTGTACACTCTCGTGCGAGAGCACTCGATATGTCTCGGCCGAGACGTGCGCACTCGGGGTAATCTCTCGTCAGGCTCAGTTGCAGTTGCGGACGTCGAGAGGATGGACGTATTAGAAATCGCATCCGCTTTTGCACTATGCGCTGGTAATTATTATATGAACGTACAAACATATGACGACAAAAAATTAATTATTCATTAAAATATTTATTTTTAACTAGCTGATCCGGGGTCAAAAGACTAGCTGATTACGAATCTTTTGTATGGGAATATAGCGCTACCAAGTACACTCTCGTATGAGTGCACTCGGTTAGCAGTCTCGCGGGAGTGTAGAGCCGCCGTTAGGTAGGCGCTTGAAATTAAAATTTGAAAGCTGAACTGTCGTCCAGTTTGAAGTTGTCAATTCCAAAATATGAGCTATTATTGTCATTTTAATGCATGAAGTCGTTCACTGACTCACTCTTTTTACTTTTAAATTTTAAAGGTTGCCATATTTTACTCGTTAAACCCGGACTAAGAAATGTATTGTTCATCCGACGCTACTCCATGTTTATTAATAGCATTTCAATTACGAAGTTGTTACTAGGTTAATCAAGAATTAACTAGTCAAAGTGTAGATTCGGATGACGCTTGGAGTAAGCGATTTTTATTAATAAGGCTGTTAGAGTTAAAAGTAAGATTTTTTAAATTAATTTTTTTTTTTTGATGCATTAAATAACTTTTGAGTTAGATAAGTTAAAGAAATACTTAATTAAATATATGGAAAAGTACGCCAACGAAAATACGGATGATCGCTAAGTAGTATCAAATATTTTTAACATCAATCTAAAGCCTCCACATCAAGCCAACTTTTAATTTAATATAGAACGACGCGAAGTTAGGGAACCTTCATTAAAAGTGACGAGTCATTAAGGGACTTGTGACAATGGGATAACGTTACCATTATAATTACAGTGAAGATACTGTTATAAGGCTTCGGGAAAATTAATTAACTAAGACGTGATTTAGCTTTGCATTGTTTGACGACCCCTATGGCTCAATGATCACCTGGCCTGACTACCGTTCAAAGGATCCTGGATTCGATTCCCAGCGAAGTTGTTTATTTTTCCTTGTTTTAAATTTATCGGTTACAGTGTGTGTTTTAATACGAAAATAAATTATTTCTATTCTATTCTATCTACGTTGAAGATTCAATTCAATTTTATACAATTGCAATGTACTGACATCGAAACTGTCACGAATTAACATACATTATTCAGAGGCTGAACTGCAATAAATCTGCTACGAAGCAGCGAACACGCACCAGCGATCAGTACGAGTATCCATCATTATCATATTGAGCGACGAGATTTTAAGGGCATCAACAGATTGTACGCATTTAGAACGCGCTTTTATTAAGTCTATATCGGTTGCAGCGAATGTATCTCGTTCATTTTTTCCACGTATATTAAATCTTTTATTTATTTATTTTTACTTAATAGTTTATGCACACATGGAAACAGTTTAAACAATTTACTAATGTAAATTGTTACTTAATAGTAACGATGGTACAAAGGTACTGCTTATTTCTTATGAAATCTCTTACTATTATTATTATTACCATATTACCAGAGAAGCTTGAAGGGTAACTGAAATCAAACTTTACTAAACAAATAGAGAAACTTTAAATATTTTGTTATGGATTTTTGCGTGTTACATTCGAAACCCCAACGATCAGTCAATAGGATCAATAATCGTGATATTCTTGGCACGCTTAGGTACTATTGCCTTGACAGCACCTTAACATAAATATATTTTAAAATGTCTCCTAATTTTCATAAATCTGATAGATAGGTGCATTTTGAGATGTGATATCAAATTTAACTAATCAAATTAAAAAAAGAGTAGGTATGTTAGATATAGGAATAAATTTTACATCGCTTTGTTACTCAGTAGTTTTTACCACAGCGTCAAAAAAACGTCATCAGCAGCGTACGTAGTATGAAGAGTTCATTAAACGGAAATGGCTGAATCGTGAATGGCCTCCAGGCGCAACGATATTGCTGTTTGCCTCCTACAAATATTTGGCGGACCGGCCCCCACCCCGCTACTTACTGGAGTTAAATCAATATTTAAATCATTTCAAACTTTGATTAATTTGCAGAGATATTGTTTACAATGATGTCGTCGGTTCGGATTAAATGTTTATTAATGTTATCGGTATATCCCTTTAAAACAATGAACGTATTCAAAATATTATACAGGTTGTTGTCGTTTTTGAGTGTAGGACATAATTATTTGGACTTGGAGTATCGTTAAGATTCAATAATATATCTCTTATTGTCCAACGACCAAGTTATGTGGCTAAACTGGCACACGAAGCATAACATAAATAACGGTGTGGAGCCGGTTACACTTTTTAGAGGCGACCATCTCAGTCCTCAAGGGTAGCAACACATCGGTGACCGAATTATAACGAGACTCTTACTAACATTTACTAACTGGACTATTACTAACAACAACTAACAGGCCTAACATTCACTAACAGTCCCAGTCCCAGTCCTCATACTTACAAACTAACCAACTAATGTTCTAACACCGGCACCTAACCGGACTAACTATCCCAGTCCCCATATGACTCTTGTTCTAAGTCGGTCACAATTGTCATGAGCGGCAGCGGAAGGTGGTGCTGCATGCTCGTTTGCTACCATAATCAATAATAATAATAAAAAGGTAGGTAAGGTAGGTACTGTAATTTCAGGTGGCATGAAAACTTTTAAAATACTTCTTCCTTTCTAGGTAACAATTAGAATAAGGCAAGGTTTTATGTATGAATGAATTTCTACATTTTCCTCATCGGTAGCAATCAACAGCAACTAATGAAAAACACTATGGTACCTACAACTATGTAGTTCGCGGGACTGACAAATCAGTAGGTATAGGTACTACATAAATTTAATTTTAAACTTAGCGTCAGGAAAGTGTATTGGATATTTAGCTAAGAATCCACCAATAAATAAGAATGTTCATGTCTTTGATTATAAACACGTCATTCAAAGGTTCATGTATTCCAGCAAATTTTATAATGAAATGGAATTACATTTTCAGTAAAATTAACAATTACCTATTAATCACTAGTCCAAACTCGCGTGCATACCTCTCGATCTAAACCGCGGCTATTAAATGGTTTTAGGGTGTACATATTTTATGTGTCCCGATGTGTCGATCCCATCCCAAGGGAAGGGTACATAGTAAACTGTAACAGCACTTAATAATGGGGAAGCTGCGACGAAAGGAAACAGATTTTAATTAATACTGAGAAACTCACAGTGAATAAGTAGTCGTAGTTCGTATTGATAAATAAAGAATATTTCCAATACTTTGTCGATAATTTAGTAAGTATAGGTACTTAAAAACTAGAGATCCGGATTTGCGTTAGAAATTCAACCGTAATTCATGCTGTCAAGGGGTAACTTAACATTGACTCTATGAACGATGACCCTATGACACATTTCAAACGTCGTGTCGTTGGCAACGTATGGCAGTGTGAATAGACACTTATATTAGTGTGTGTATTGTTATTAATTTATAGTATTTTTATGAATTATTTTTAAAAAATGTTAGCATTCTGTAGGTACTCTTTCCTCTATATAAACTATAAGCACAAAGTCTATAAGTGTGCCAAATTTCATATTCCTCCGTCCCCGCAATTTTCGTAAAAAGTGTTACAAAGTTTTTGCTTTACGTATTAATATATTGATAATAAAATGTTACCCGTAAACATTTAGACTACCAACCACATTAGTGTCGAATCAAAATTACTGTATCAAATTGTTAAAGTAATACTAGGTTTTACCCGCCAATAATCTTACAAAATATACAAGAGAGTCTTCAGGTTATATACAAGATACATTAAATGCATAATATATGTATATCAATACGAGTACAACATTGATCAGTAAAATGTACATACCTACCATGGACAGAAAAAGTTTAGATGAATGGCTATGATAGAAGAATACACATAGCCAGCCCTACACATCACACATTTATATGCAGCTGTTAAAGTAAATCCTAACGTGTAAAATATACATCTATTTATTACGTATATAAAAAAAGCTAATATCCAATTAAATATTACGAAGCCATTAAATACGTTTGAAATAATATTCAGCAATACGACCGGTAATGTAATAGTACCGCACAGCTATAATACGACAACAAAGAAACTCTAACAAAATCACTTAGAGTTCTGAAATAAAAAGAGGACAAACAGTGAATATTCTTCAAGAATTTAAATAAAATTTATTTGAGGGCGAGCACGCTCTCGTTGCAAAGGAACCGGTAGCTAATAAAAATACCAAAAAGAAGTCTGCCATTTTAATGCAGTATCAAATTCGCCCTCCTTTAATACATTTAGTCATGGACCAGAGTTAGGAAGGATTTAATTTAAATTTCCTTTTTTTGTTTTGTATAATGTTTTTGTAAAGTTGACAAAATGCACTAGGACTATCTAAAAGTTTTTAAAGGATCGCTCTGTACTTCTTATTACCTACGTAATCCTTCTAGAATAAACTTTCAGCATGTTAATCACAAGCTTTTATTACCGCGTAAGATCTTGCAAGCTAAATTTGAACCACTCCTCAGTGTCCGATGGAACTGAAATTTGGAATACTTACGCCTAAAAATTCAATTATGCAACTAATAGATATTGCAATTAATTATGCAATTAATAGAATAAAATGCAATTATATATTATATAATTAAATAAACAGTATTGTTATTAATGGTCTATGATTAATAAACAAATTTGGTGACAAATTTACAGCAGCGCCGCGTACCGGGTCCAATTGTGAATCTAAACAAATCTCGGATCCACCTGAAGACACACAAAATATTTCAACCAAATCGATACAGCCGTTTGACCATTTGAGACCAATAATAGTACCTAGTACATTTTTCAAGTTAACATGTTTCAACCACCATATCTTTTACACCCTTGATGGGAGACTTGTACCTAATGCCACATACAAACACTATTCGTCTGCGATGCGTAGTTTTGACTCAAACTGAAATATAGGGAGTTAGGGACACACACCTCCAATTGTATAGGTATATGTACTCGTATATTTATAAGTAGATTATAATTTTAGTACTCGTAATAATTATCGTTATTTAATATCAACACTATTCTTCATACGCCTTACTAACATTGTTGTCGCCTTTCAACTTAAAACTAAAAGCTCAAAAATACCTAGTTCTAGCCCTCTGAAAATCGCGCCGGCCAACGCAATACGAAGAACGGGTCATTCGTCACACGGTCACACAACCATTAATTTCTATAGAAAAATACACCGGGAGCTTTTACGGCACTTTCGATAACATCAGAACCACATTAGAGTGGTATTTTTCACACGTCTTTTACATCAACCTTTTTGGAATTGTTGTTAGTAGGTATGTTAGAGTCCGTCGTGGCGCGGACTTCTATACCTACTCCATACGTGCTGGCTTAAATGCCAATGACTATACGAGTACTATAGGTATTTATATAATTATAATATTAAAATCTTTATCATAGTATCGGTATAATATTATAATTACCCACGGGTCCTGGGTTCGATTCCCAACAAGAAAAAATTTGAATGATTAAAACACAGATGAAACAACAAATCTGTGGATTAAAATAAATTTCTGTTCTCGGTCTGGGTGTATAACACCGTCACCTAACCGGACTAACTATCCGAGTCCCCATTTGACTTGAGTCTTGTTCTAAGTCGGTCTTGGTTGTCATGGGCGGCAGCGGAAGGTGGTGCTGCATGCTCGTTTGCTACCTTAATAACATAAATAAAAATAGTTAATGCGGCATTGCGATACATTGTCTTATCATTGGCTGTGTTTCGAGCAAACTAAACAAAATAGTCAAATTAAGATCTCAAATTTTCAAAACGCGCTGTAATTTATGTAGACGGTTTTTGTGCGCTGAACCGATATCTAGTTAGTATTGTTGATCGAAGTTTCACTATAATCATTTTGATTCGTAAGCTTTGTATTTGCTCTGTGTTCGTAAGTATGCCTAACTTGAATATTCGTCCACGAACCTTATAAACCATCAAAAGTTGTAGCTTTAGTCTAAATTAAACTTCAGCACCAAAATAAGTAATTTATTGAAATTGTGAGCCGTCGCGGGACACCTGGAAGATGTTTTTGTGAAAACTGAAATGAATTATGAATTTGATTTGAAAGATCGAAATTATTTTGTACCGGAAACGGAAATGTGATTTTAGGATAGTTTACAACAAATAAATATGATAAATAAAAATAAAATAAAAACAATTTATTACCTTACTTAATATGACTGTTTATTTTATAAACATTTATTATATATTTAATAAACGTGTATTAAATACAAAAATTACTTAAATAACATACTATCTTATTAGAGCGTGGCGTGGCGCGACCAATTTTAATCTTTAATCATGGGCCGCGCGACGCACGCATGCCTTTGGTGAGTGGTGACGTGACGCGTCGCCTCGCGACGCTAACAGCCGGTCCTGACCGTCTCTCTACAGATGTTTCACATCAAAATGCAATGCTAAATTGCTAAACATGCCCACCCGCAAGTTACAAAATAATGTCAATATTTTATAATACCTATATGTTATAAAATATTGACTTTTAAATATTATAACTAGTTATAGACAACAAACAACTATTTTATATATTTATTTTTTAATTATCATCTGGGCTTGTGCATAGATTAAAAACACACCATACTTTTTTTTGTCGGCAACACTCATTGTATTGTATTACCTATATACATCCAGTGATGCCAGATCTACCAACTTTCCGGTTGATCTACCGATTTCGGTCTTAGTCTACCTGTCTATAAATCGCGGCACATAAGTTGACCCAAAATGGCTGCCGTTTGCGCAGGTACTACGGATGGAGAGGGACGGAAAGCGACTGTGCGCGTGCGTGTGAGCGGAACTGAGCGAGTAACGTACCGTTCCCGCGTCCCCCGCTTCGATTGAGACCCGAAAATGTGTTAGTGCGCACTCAAGGACATAGTTCAACTTATACGCCGCTTATTATACCGATTTGACCTTTAGATCTACCGGTTTTTAAAGTTATCAAAACAATCCGTTAAAAATCAAATATTACCAAAATTTTAATGAAATCATTAGTGTAATACTGTGCTTAAACGTTAAAATTAGTAATATAGTCGACATACGAGTAGTATAGTAAGTAAACTTGCCACTAATTCGAATGAACGAGTGGCCGACTGAGCCTAGGGGGTGCAAAAAGTTATTGCACGCGGGTGCTAATAATACGGGTAGAGGCGGCCCTGAGTACCTACTTAGGTACAAATCGGTAGACGATAGGTCGATCTACCTAATTCTACCGATGTTTTTCTGACTATCTACCACTTTTCTAAAATTTGGGTTGGCAACACTGTATACATCTATTCTATGCCTCTATGGTATTACCGGCATTGCCGCCAAGCCGCCATATTGTTTGTCCTTGATTTGTTTTATTTTATTTTTTGTTCTGATCTTCTGTTTTTCACCGATCGTTCGGACTGCGACGTCTGCGACACGACACGTGTATTTTTATTTTGTTTTATCTCAATATTGAAGAAGGCATAGTAAATAGTAAAGGTAAGAATCCAAATTGTTATACCGATATCTAAGCATTAGAAGTGTATTAAAAAGCGAAATCGAATAATTATTAAGATTCTGTTTTATAAATAAATTATTAATTCCTATTATAAAAAGATATATTTGTAAGATCTTTTCAGTTCTTAGTTGTAAATAATTCAAACAACTATAGCGTCAAAATTAATTTTCTCAACTGCACTTGGCCTGCCATTTGTATAATTAGTTTCAGATACAAAAATTGAAAAATCCGTTAATGTAGGTACTATTACGAGTACCTTGTTACGCCTTACAACATCGTTTCTTAAAACAGAAAATTACTGTACTTATGAATAGAAAAAGTTTAATATTAAAATCGAAACTTATTTACGATAGATAGTTCAATAATAATATAATAAATATTACGTTGGTTTTGCTTCTGTCTAAACCGTCCTTCTTTGCAATAGTTAATATTATGAACTGTGTATTTCTCAAGTAAGTGAATTTTATTGTATTCTTTTTGAGAAATAAATGTCTTTAACCATAGTTATCATTTACATGTTTAGACTAGTTTCTCTTTCAACTTTCGATAGATAGATTCATAATGTACCTACCTACCTAGTACCTATAAATGTAGGTTTATGGTTGTTAAAATTCCACACGGGGTCTCACAAAGCGTCTTTAGATCAAGGTCAAAACACGAAGCATAAATTTCAACATCAAATATCAATTCGTTAGAAACTTAAGAGGTAGGGTGAATTTCGGTTACTATTTTTATATATAATTGTTTCACGGCACGTAATATTCTATACTTTCGCACCCTAGTAATTTAATGGCTAATTCAAAAAAGAAGTTTTTAGGGAGCTCACGATTTAAAGATTCTGGAAGAGACATTTTAGCTTATTTTTCGTTTAAAATGTCACCTTATACCGTATAACTAAGTAATAAGCATTTTGTATGTCTTGTGTTTACTTTTAGTGTTTGTTTAATTTCAATCAGTTCATAAATATCCAGTTATAAAATATAAAGGTTATAAATGTTATTTTGAAGAATTCCATGTAAACTATTTTTTAAGTGGGTAGGTATATGGTGTAGGTTCCCCAAAGCAAAGCAACGCAAAAGCACCTTAGCTGGCTTAATAGCTAGTATATAATAAGAGGGTAGCCTATGCAGTCATACTTTATGTTTACTTAACTATATAACCACTAGTAAAGTCACTGGGCTTGGCTTGCATATACTATGCCTTTTCTTAATTATTAAATGCTTCCGTAGGTGCTAACTAAACAAACTTACTAAGTTTTACCTACACTTCTCTACATTTTAGCAGACAAAGGGTCTTCATTGCGAGACTTGCATTTCTCACATTACATTATGTTTAAATGGGATAGATAAAGCACAACACAATATATTTTAATCTGTTGATGGACTAAAAAGTAAATTATATTCACGAAATACAATAAAATTGGATGCTTCAATTCAATTTCTATAAAATGTCAGTGTATTATGATTACAGCTTTTTCAGTCAAATTACTTTTCTGGATTTAAAAAACTTAATACTTAATATGTTGTTTACAGTATAATTATATTATATTCAATGGTTTTTTTTTCATTAAACAAAGAAAAAGGATGACAATTTATTTGTAGACCAAATTGAAATTCTACAATACTCTGCTTGTTTTGTTAAACCTTGTTTAACAATACAAGTATAATACAAGTGTATAACTTGTAATATACTTGTAATATACTTGTAATATACTTGTATATACTTGTATTGTACAATATTACAAATTTCATTGATATAGTTTTGACCTCACTATATTTTGTACATACCAGTTAATGTACTTAGTGCAGTTAACCTACTTGCTTTCACTCAAACTTGGTTTCTGCAAAGTAGCAAATGACGTATGCAGGTAACATACATCTTTGTACAGGTAGTAAATGCTGTGTAATGAATTTGTTCTGTAAGTGGTAGTCATAACATGAGTTCTAGGAAACCATATTTATGTGGTTAGAGATATAATGTAACATTAGTGTTGAATGATTGAAAGAGTTTCATTGTTGTCAAAGATAAGGTTCAAGGTTGACCTACTTGACTAAAAATCTATGAGCAATCTTTATAAAAGTATATTGGGATAGTGAAATTAAAATTATATGGACAATCTGCACATATTGTGACAGTAAAATTGCATTCAAATATTTTTTCTTAATGTATTTTATTCAAATATTTAAAATAATATTTAAAAAAAAGTGCATGCAAATATTTTTTCTTATTTTATTGTCATTATTGTACTCGTGATATTATTACAGTAACTTTAAAGGAATACCTGTAATGGATATATTTGTTATATGTGTAACCACATTGTACTCACTGGTTACAATAGAGATCAGTTTGGTTTCTGTGGCCTTTGGGAAAGTAACCCTTACTCAATCTACAAATAATAACTGGATAAATGATGTTATCATATTTATTGCCTGATTACTGGTAAAGTTAAGTGCTGATTTGGTTGAAGGGATGATTTGTAAGTTGAAGTTGATGTTTTACTATTACCACATTAAAACGATTTTTGCATGGTATATACCAAATAATAGATAAACTAGGTAATTAACTTTTAACAGTGTTAACATGAACCAATTGTATATTGCTTGTACTTAACTTACTGTGTTTTGGCTCTAATTGAGAAAAATTTAATATAAAATCTTATATTCATCATTTTAATAACTAATTTCAATGTACCTACCTAAATGCTATTGATTGTAAAGAAAAAAAAACGATTATGTGATTTATCTTATTATCTAAATATGCATTCAACATGTTTTTTCTAGTAAGCAGACAATATTACAAAATTCCAAGTGTTCAATTTCTGTATATAGAAGATATTTGAGAAAATATATTAGTGAGAGTTATTTGTTAATTTAAAAAGGTATTAAGATACCTGTTTCTCTGTATTTCTGTTAATCTTAGAAATGGTCTAACCAGTTTGTATGTTTTTTCCATTATTATAGGTATATGACATTAAGGTAACATCACCAACAAAAATGATATTTCAATTCAAAAATTTCCTAGCTTCCAAAATTATTTATGATTGATGTTAATTGGGAAGGATTTCAGATTGTTGATTGTTTTAGATTAACATGTCTGATCAACAACGTGGAAAAGGTAGAGGTCGGGGGCGAGCTAGTGGCCGGGGTGGTGACGGCGGAGGGCACCCGCCGCGGCGCCCGGGCGAGCAGCCGGGGCCCGCCGGCCCGCGCCCCCAGCCGCCCTCCGCCTGGGGCCCGCCGACCGTAGCGCCCCCGGTGCGCGCCGGTGTCCCGACACCCACCGTGCAAAGCGGACGGGCCTCTCATCGCACGACACCTTCGGTGCACGATCATCCCGGCGATATTGATATACAACAGAGGATGCAAAAGATTGATCTGGGTATATGGTTTTTTCAGTATCGTAATAATGTTACGAACAATAATTATATTCCCACGTAAGAATGTATTTATTTAGCTTAGTTTCTTCCACATTAGTTTAATTAATATTAAGATTGAATGATATGCGTAACCATCTTCTCATTTCATTTTGTGTTGTATGCATGCCAATTGCATAATGGCATTGTTGGTGTACTGACGAGTGAATAGTAAATGTGCCTGTGTATGTTTGCAGCAGGGCAGTCCCAGCCTCAAGCAGGAGGCGATGCAAGTTCGTCGGTAGTGGGCCGTGGGTCCCGACGTGGCGGTGGTAGAGTGTTGCCGGAACAAATGACAGTTCTTCGCACTCGTCCAGCTACTGTGACCTCCAAAAAAGGTATGCCCTTTATCCTAATCATTGTCCGTGTTTGGAGACATGAGTCACATTTTAGATTACACTTCAATTGAAATAAATTTTTAATCTCAGTTTTTACTTTTATCCATAGAAAATTCTAAATAATAATTTTGTTTTGTTTTCAATTTGGATAGTTATAGTTACTTTGTTTCTTAATTATAGGAAGTACTGGTACCCCCTTGGATTTGTTGGCCAACTATTTTGTGGTGCAATCCACACCACAGTGGCGGTTGTATCAGTACCATGTGACCTTTAATCCTGAGGAAGATAGAACCCATGTGCGTAAAGCACTTCTACGAGTTCATAACAAAACCCTTGGAGGGTAAGTCTTCACATTTTTCTGAGAAAGTTGTATATTAAAAACTTTTATAGTTCCAGTTATAATTAGCATTCACTTTTAGGTACTTGTTTGATGGAAATGTTTTATACACCGTTAATCAACTTCATCCAAATCCCATGGAATTGTATTCTGACCGTAATGATGGGGAAAAAGTAAGGATGATCATAGAGGTAAGTTTCGTTTTGTTAATGCGATTGTGTAAAGTTTTTACCGTAATTGTTATAGTGCTATTTATTTACCGAAATTCTATATTATGTTAAAACCTATGTTTTTTCAACAGTTAACTTGTGATGTAGCACCCGGGGACTATCATTACATACAAATATTCAACATTATCATCAGGAAATGTTTCAGTCTTCTTCAACTCCAAATTGTTGGTAGAGACTTCTTTGACCCGGCTGCAAAGGTAAGTATAGTTTTGTGGTAATTATAACAAGTAGGTAACAAATGAGTCAGTGGGCCATTATAAGTTATATATCATGACCACTTATAATAAAATTAATATTTTAATAGTAACAGTAATTTATTGTAATGGTGATATTATAACCTGACTTAAAACAAAAATAATTCTGCATCTAGGCAATTAATTCGTGCTCTATTAAACTATGCTAAAATTGTTTTTTTCTGTATGTGTATAAGCATTACTTAATACAAAGTATAGACATAAATATGTATAAACATTTTTCTGTTTGAATGTTATTCACGCCTATAATTGGCATTGTGTTATGTGTACTAAGGAAATACTTATGTTAAAATTTGTGTGTAATGCTGTTGGTGTGTAAATAAATAAAAAAATATGATATAAACTAGTGAATAGTATATCAAAATCATTTGGTAACATTGATGTTAAAAAAGGTTTCCTTTGCAGGTTGATATTCCAGAACACAAACTTCAAATATGGCCTGGTTACAAGACCACCATTAATCAGTATGAAGATCGGCTACTGATGGTAACTGAAATAACACACAAGGTTGGTACACATTTATAACACGCTTTATAATAATTATATTTACATATCTTACAAAATTACAATGCTACATATTATATTTTTAGGTGTTGCGAATGGACACAGTGTTCCAAATGCTAAAAGAGTATGCATCTACCAAAGGTGCTAACTTTAAAAAGGCTTTCCTGGAAGACATTGTTGGTTAGTACCTAATTTGACATCAATTCTAGTTATTTGCTCAAGTTGTTTATATAAATCAGTAGTAGCTAAATCATTTGCAATTATGTCTAGATCATTAAAATTATTTAATTGTTTTGTAGTATATGTGACTTATGGAAAAATAACTATGTAATAACATTAGTAAAAAACTGTTTACATTAGAAAATTGGAAAATTTCAGGGAAAATTGTAATGACTGATTACAACAAAAAAACCTACAGGATAGATGATGTAGATTGGTCAGCGAATCCCCAGTCCACATTCAAAATGAAAGATCAGGCAGTATCATATATTGATTATTATCAAAAGGTAAAACATTGGCTGTAGAAAACTTTTTGCTTTGCTAATAAAAATAAGTTAATACTAATTTCATCTAATGAGACAGCATAAAATGTTTAGAAAACATTCTCTGGAAGCTGATATTAAGAAGGCCTAAAAATTAAATAGCAGTGAAAACCGTGTGGTTTGAACGTTTGGACTTCCGAACCAAGGTCCTGGGTTCGAATCTGACATGCACCTCTAATTTAAAATTAATATGTGCATATTAGAATTTACCTACCGACAGTAAGTAGTAGGTAGGTACCTGCACACCTGCGAGTGCTCCTTAAAGTTGTCAAAGGTGTGTGAAGTTCGCCAATCCGCAATTGGCCAGTTTGGTGGACTATGGCCTGTAGCATATAATTTTAAACTGATATTATCGCGGACACTAAACATTATAATGCATACGGGTACTCAAGATTGGCCTGTAGCATTGTGGAATTGGCCCCGTGCCCAGCAGCGGGACACTTGCGGACCACAATAATGAAAAGTGAATATATTCCAGAAATACGGGATAAGGATCTACGATCTCGGGCAACCGTTGCTGATATCGCGGTCGAAGGCGCGCGACATCCGCGCCGGGATGCCGGAGCTGGTGTACCTGGTGCCGGAGCTGTGCCGGCAGACGGGGCTCTCGGACGAGATGCGCGCCAACTTCCAGCTGATGCGCTCGATGGCCGTGCACACCAAGGTCGGGCCCGATATGCGCATCAAGAAGCTGATGCACTTCAACCGCCGGTTCACGCAGACTAAGGAAGTTGTTGCGGTAAGTTTGTTTTACATATTAATTTATCATTATCATATATAACTTTAACAAAAATAAAACCAACCTACTACTACTTACTAACTCATTACTTACTAACGATACCTGTCGAACTAACAGTACCTGTCCCAGTCCTCATACTTACAAACTAACCAGCTAATGTTCTAACACCGTCACCTAACCGGACTAAATATCCCAGTCCCCATTCGAGTCTTGTTGTAATTCGGTTACAGTTGTCACGGGCGGCAGCGGAAGGTGGTGCTGCATGCTCGTTTGCTACCTTAATTTCATAAAAAAAAACCTCGACAAACTTTTACACTGACAAGTAATATAATGAGAACATGTTCTTTTCAGGAACTGGCTGCTTGGTCCTTGAAATTGTCCACAGATCTTGTAACCATCAAAGGACGTCAATTGCCACCTGAGAATATTTTCCAAGCAAACAATGTGAAATATCCTGCAGGAGATACAACTGAGGGATGGACCAGAGATATGAGGTAGCTTTTTTAATACAAATGTTACTGTGAATATTTGATAGACACCCATAAATTTAGACTTGTCCCACTTGACTAGACTTGACTTGAACTGCCTTGACTTGCCTTTGACCCAGAATTTTAGACTATTTCTATAAATAATTTATCACACCAAATATTTGAATGTACACAATTAATGTCACTTTGACAAATTAAGGAATATGTCCATTAAAAATTAGTAGTATTGATTAGAATTACTCAATTTTATTATATATTTCGAGAACGCCAAGTAAGCCAAGCAGCCTTTAAATATTTGCATTTAATCACAAATTTCAGTATAATTAGCAAAGGCTACCCCGAAGCCCAGTTCAGTTAGAAGATATTTTATCTATCCACAGCAAATATTTAACAAATAATGTTTGCAGGTCTTGGTTGTTTGTGATATTGTATTGAGTATGTCAGAGAACCAGTGTAAAAAATATTGACAAACATTTGAATGACCTGATACACATACAAATACCATGTCCATTAGATCCAAGAACTTGCTCACTGTCGCGAAAGTGAACTACTGGATGGTGATCACCCCCGCGCGCCAACAACGCGACGCCGAGGAGTTCGTCAAGCTCATATTGAAGACCGGTGGTGGCGCTGGATTCCACTTGCCGCAACCCGAGATTGGTCAGTGTATTTCTTTACCGCAACCCGAGATGGTCAGTGTATTTCTTTACCGCAACCCGAGATTGGTCAGTGTATATCTTTACCGCAACCCGAGATTGGTCAGTGTATTTCTTTACCGCAATCCGACATTGGTCAGAGTATTTATTTACTTTAAGTGCTTGATCAGACTCCACGAGCGGGTGCGAGCGCAGTGCCGAAGGACCTACGAGTCTCATTGTTAGTGTGTCCAGTCTTTACGGACTGGATCCCTATTTATTAGTGTCCGACCGAAGTTCCGGTTTCGGACAAGTTTCGACTAAAAAGCAGGCCTACGTTTCTGTTTCGGCCACAACCAACGGTAAGGCTAGGCGTATGCTGGAATGCAGGCGACGCAGTACAGCAAATCACAGATCAGTACACCTCAGGGCAGTTGAGGCAGACATGTGCCCCCTCCGTATGCTGCGACACAACTCATTCGCATCTTAGCTAGTACAAAGAATAAACGTTTGACAATGATTCTATTAAACGTTCTGTCATGACTGTCATTGCAACAAAACTACGCCGCGCGTCGTGCTGAAATCTGTGCCGGCTCTACAACGGGACGCAGAGCAGGACTGACACATGTCAACGTCTGACGTGCCTGCGTCGCAGCATACGTAGCTCAATGACGTTCCATACTTTACAAAATCTGCTCAGTTCTGCGCTGCGTGGAACTGCGTCGCCTGCGTTCAAGCATACGCCCAGCCTTACATTCGTTGTATTCGCGGTTCCCTTATATCTTAAAAAATGAATAGGCTTAATTTGAGATTTACGCTTACTCTGATTGCTACTATTTTCTTTCGTGCAGAGAATTTTCAAAATTAAATTTTAAATTTCAGTAACTATTCCACGTGATTCGCATATGGATTACGCGAACATGTGCGAGAATGTGATTGCCAGAAAAAATCCCAGTATCATACTTTGTGTCCTTGCTAGGAACTACGCCGACAGGTATGAATATTTTTTCTTATCGTAGTCTGTACTGTGTATTACTTTAAAATTACTTAATAATGTAAGCTAAAACATTTATTCGATTACAGGTATGAGGCGATCAAGAAGAAATGTACAGTGGATCGCGCTGTGCCGACGCAAGTCGTATGCGCCCGTAACATGACGTGCAAATCCGCTATGTCCATTGCTACTAAAGTTGCCATTCAGATAAATTGCAAGGTGTGTTATGTAGAATATATAATAGCTATATAGGTATATACTAATAGTTATATATATTCTTTATTTACCATTTCTAACATGCTTTGTTTGATTAACAGCTCGGTGGTGCTCCGTGGACGGTAGAAATACCGTTACCAACGCTCATGGTCGTTGGCTACGACGTTTGCCACGACACGCGCAGTAAGGAAAAGAGTTTCGGCGCGTTTGTGGCCACCCTTGACAGGCAGATGACTCAATATTACACTGCAGTGAATGCGCACACATCGGGCGAGGAACTCAGTTCGCATATGGGCTTCAATATAGCTGCTGCGGCAGTGAAATACCGCGAAAGAAATGGTAAGCTTCTTGGTACATGACATGTGTATAACGGATTACTCAAATTTTATCAAAAGCATCCACACACATCCACAGACAGGCAGACAAAAATTGTAAAAAATGTTATTTTGGTATATGCACCATGTGTGTATACATCCATATGCATTTAGTAAAAACTGTTTTCTTTTTTAATATTTATTTATTTGTATAGATACATTACATAGATATAATAATATATCAAATATAAATTTGATGATTTGTATGTTTACACAGGAGTGCTGCCTGGGCGTATTTTTATTTACCGAGATGGTGTCGGCGATGGGCAGCTACCTTACGTAATAAGCCATGAGGTAAGAAGATCTTATATAGTAAGTTATTTAGATAAGATAATTATAACGAATAAATATACAATTTAACATAATATTTTAGGTTGCCGAAATCAAAAAACGACTCGCCGAAGTTTATGCTGGCGCCGATATTAAAATGGCGTTTATTGTTGTTTCCAAACGCATAAATACAAGAATATTTTTGGACAGAGGCAGAAATGCCGGCGAGAATCCGCGACCAGGAACTGTGATTGATGATGTTGTCACATTACCGGAGAGGTAGGCATATCCTTTAGTCCGAACATTTGTATAAACTCACATTAATAAATGTTTTCTCACATTAATGAAGTTTTATTGGTGATTAATAATAATTAATCACCAATAAAACTTCTTATTTACATAATATATTTTTTTATGTAAGTATTAAATTCTCAATTTAGCTATATAGAATCGTCAAAATATAAATATAAGTCGTCCAAATATAAATAAGTGAATTTATGTTACAGGTATGACTTCTATTTGGTGTCTCAAAATGTACGCGAGGGAACGATCGCACCTACGTCCTATAACATAATCGACGATTCTTCAGGAATGGACCCTGATCGTGTGAGTATTTAAATCAGTGTCCCTGTATATTTAGTAACCACTGCTACCATGCAATAATGGCATTTATTGGCTCAAAAAACCGGAAAAGTTGTAACCCACAAAATAGAAAATTTTCAAAGCCGATAAACTCTGAAGATCACGGAATATAATGAATATGTAGGGTTAATTTTGTCTCTTTAAAAAATTGGTTGTCTGTAAATTCGGTTTACTGACGATAGTTGAACGTGACAACGTCTTAAGAAAATACTGATGGAATGGTAGCATTTTTCAAAAGAAAATTTTAATTTCATTTGTTTTAATATTTAATTTCTTATAATCTGTGTTATTCTGTTGAGAATAGGACGATGATAGGAAAAGTAGGAAATGAAAGGGAGTGTTTCGAGTTTAATGGTTTAGTATAGGGGGTTTCGGGGGCGATAAATCGATCTAGCTAGGAATCATTTATATAAAATGTCATTTTATTCGTGTTTTTGTAATAATAATAATACTATTAATACTAATTGCTTTAACGACACGACAGCAGATGGCGTTTGAGTAGTCCCAATTTAAACTGAAAAATATGACTCTTCCTGACATCTATTGGCGAATAATAATACTACTATACTAATACTAATTCCTTTAACGACACAACAGCAGAATAGATGGCGTTGTTAAATGAAAATCAATTGTTTATTTATATTATTTGTGTCTTCATAATATTATTATTCGTACTTAAATATAATTTTTAAAAAACACAATTTATAAAAAAAAAAATACCGAGCAAAGCTCGCCGATCTAGCTAGGAATCATTTATATAAAACGTCATTTTATTCGTGTTTTTGTAGTCCCAATTTAAACTGAAAAATATTACTCTTCCTGACATCTATTGGCGAATAATAATACTACTATACTAATACTAATTGCTTTAACGACACAACAGCAGAATAGATGGCGTTGTTAAATGAAAATCAATTGTTTATTTATATTATTTGTTTCTTCTTAATATTATTATTCGTACTTAAATATAATTTCCAAAAAACACAATTTATATTAAAAAAAAATACCGAGCAAAGCTCGGTCATCCAATATTGTACTATAGTATAGCAGCTGTCCACGCAGACGCATCGCTCACTCAAGTAGGAGAGAGACGGATGTCGAACGCTGCCGAACGCAAAGGCCGATTGCTATGCCGTTACGGTAACGACGCATGAGTCATGTTTTTTCATACGTGCCACCGGCTCTATGGAATTATAAGACGTTGTCACGTCAAAAATTATCTATTGGTCGTAGAGCCTCGAGACTTGGACCATTTGATGCAGAATTTATTTTCTGATTCCTAAACTGCTCTAAAAAATTGTCACATGTGTGGGTAACGTTTCCACTTTTTTACATCCATATGTTTGTTACGTCCAATTTCGTTACGAAAATAACCAACTCCCCAACCTATATTAATAAAATAAAACTGTAACTGGTCGCTGTCTATACATGGAAGATATGAGAAAGACTTTTACTGGGGGTCTTTATTAACGCACTAGAAGCCAAACAATGATTTTTATATTTTTTGTCCATTTCTGTAGTTTGCCTACTAATCTCCGAAACGGTTTATTAATATTGTGATAAGCTTCACTTGACATTGACTCACTAGGATCTGTTGAGAAATAAAAAAGTTATATCAGTTATATATAGAAGCGAGGGGGTCCACTAGTAAAACAATAAAATTACATCAAATCAATCCAAAATATTTAAACAGTTCATTCGATTTAAATTTTGATAGTATTATTTTGTTAATACGACCCATAATAATAGTTTTTGTAATATATCTTCGTTATATAGACATTATATTAATAAAAGTTTTTTTATAATGTATTGAATATTTAAATCTTTTGTTCCAGATTCAAAGGCTGACTTATAAGTTGACTCACATGTATTTTAACTGTTCCTCACAAGTAAGGGTTCCTTCTGTATGCCAGTATGCACATAAGCTAGCATTTTTAGCTGGTAATAGTCTTCATAACTCTCCGAATGCAGCCATGAGCGAAACTTTGTATTTCCTATAATTTTTTTATAAGTTTGAATATTTTTTTAATAACACTTTGGTTCGTTAGAATATCAGTATGCACATAAGCTAGCATTTTTAGCTGGTAACAGTCTTCATAACTCACCAAATGCAGCCATGAGTGAAACTTTGTATTTCCTATGATTTTTTTATTACGTATTCCTGTCTGCCAGTATGTGCACAAGGTGGAATTTTTTGGCTGGCAACGGCCTACATAACTCACCGAATGGTGCCATGAGTGAAACTTTGTAATTCCTATTATTTTTTTATTGCATTTGCAAACCGTAAAAGCCTCGTATGATTTTTAAGTGGTTTTTATAAGTTAGTTATTTTTTTTTAAGTTTGAATATTTTTTTAATAACACTTTGGTTCGTTAGAATATAACTTTTCATTTCAATTTTCATACTTTATCAGTCTATTAAGTTTATTTAGTAATTCAGTATCTATGTGAATTAATTTTGGGTTTGGAATTACTATTCTGAAGACAAATTGAAGTATTACAATTAATTATTTCTCTATCTCTATGCTAAGCGAAAGTAATGACGTTTTGCCAGTGAAACGTGTGGTTTATAAAGTATATTTTATTAGAGTTAAGCTTAGGACTAAAAATTGTTTTTGTTTATTTAAAGAATAAGTATTCTTTATTGTAATTTCTACTCTATTCACTTTGTGATAATAAATGATTCTGGATCTGATACAGAGCTAGCTATGTAGCGGAGTATAATTATGTATGATTATAATTGTTTGTGTTCTGCATTTTGTATCAATTATTTGGTGTAGCCAGGAAACGTCAAGTGGATGATGATTAAATGGAGATTGTTAAATAACCAAATTGATTAAACTCACAAATTAATCAAACAAAAATCCTGTAACCGAAAAACATTAAAAAATTTGACATTTCCCTGACACATCAATAAAATATAACGGGTACAGAGTACGGAAACCGTCGCGATGGTTTCTATTTGTGTATTTCTTGTTAAGATTTTTGTATCGAGTGAAATTTATCTTTATAAGTCAAAGAGGTAAATGAGACAATTGTCATAAAACTTTGATTATTATTAGGAATAAACCTTAAGTAAATATTCTTCTTTTTTTAATACCTGCCAGTCATCTCGCTTCCTAATATGTAATTATATTTTTATACTAGGAAACGTGAGCAGTAAGAGCAGTGATAGCCGTGTGGTTGAACGTTGGACTGCCGAACCGGAGGGTCCGGGTTCAAACCCCGCACGCACCACTAATTTTCAAAAATTATGTGCGTATTAATATTTAATTATCACTTGCTTCGGTGAAGGAAAACATCGTGAGGAAACCTGCACACCTGAGAGTTCTCCATAATGTTCTCAAAGGTGTGTGAAGTCCACCAATCCGCACTTGGCCAGCGTGGTGGACTATGGCCTATACCCCTCACACTGTGAGAGGAGACCCGTGCCCAGCAGTGGGACAGTTATGGGTTGTGATGATGATGATGATGATGACTAGGAAACGTGCTCTCGCTTCACTGCGGGTAACCTTTCCCTTAGAACCAACACTCTTTTGTTTGATGTCATTCTTTAAATTGACTACTTTTTTTATTTATGAGCAGATTGAAATATGTAAAACATTAAATTTTAAGTGAGACTTACCAAAATACATTAGTAAAAACCGCACGCAAATCGTACTTAGTATGAAACGACCTGTCTAGATGCGGTTATGTTATGTACATACTGCACGGTTTTTCGAAGAAAGCTTGATTTCGCAAATTCCCGGGAGTCTTGTGGGAGACGGCTAGGTAAACAAAATGGACAGTCGATTTGTACATAAACATCCTTTTATTTTGAGATTTTTAGGGAGTCGTTACAGAGAAGAGCCACTAAGGCATATTTAGATACCTTGAAAGAGATCCCTAAACACATTGAAAGGGAAGGGTGGATAGGTTCGCACGTAGCTAATGTTTGGGAAGGTAAACATATCACGCATTTTACTAAGAAGGTATACACGTCAATGTGTAGGCCGGGTCAAAGCTAACCGTGCATCGTATAGGTACCTATCTAGTTATGTGCAGAAAGGAAGCTTTATGTTCAGTTCTCGAACCTCTCCGTGAAACGAACGTAAAATCGATTTCCTTGTTTACGTTTTCCCATTGCGTAGCAACATCTTACAGTACGATTTCCCAGTAAGTAAATTCAAAGAACTTTGTAAATAAAAGCATTAATTAAAGTTGATAAGTAGTGTTTAGATACTCCGTGATGGCAGAAGAATCAAGCAAAGACGAGAAAGAAGATTGGAATGTCTATGAAATATTGCGTAAAAGTCCTACAAATGTAAGTAAAGCTGCATTCTAAATTATTTAGGTATGTTTTCGTTAATTGATAGTGTATTTTGTAATATGAGGGAGTTTTTTCTTGTCTGTTAATATTTTGATTGAAATGTGAAAGTTCAATATCTACCTTCTAAATTAGCAATAAAAAAAATTAAATGGTTGTATGTAAAGTCAGTTACGGACGATAATTTTATGTGAAAACGTCTTAAGAAAACATTGAAGAAAATAGAACGCTTAGGCCGATCGTGCCTCTCTATCACTTGTTGCCGAGCGCGCTGCGCTCTCGCTTGCACGCTCTGCTCAAGCGGAACGTGACAATGACGTCATACTTTTTCGTGCGTGCAGCCGGCGTACATCGATTTATAAGACGTTATCATATCAAAATTTGTAAATTGGTAATTACACAGATAGAATAATAGGTAGGTGGCCACTTATTCCCACACTTGATTTGAGCGACATTGATTTCTTAGTTTAAACACTTAATAGGTAGGTATGTAAGGTAAATGTCCCATATTCCGGACTATTAAGGCAGTTTTGACTTTGAGGTTGGTTTTTAGAAAAAGTAGGAAGGTTCTAGGGATAAAAATTGTTTTATTCTCTAGATTGGTATTATAAGATAAATGTTGAAAAATATTTTGCGTCGTAGCCTTTAATTTATAGGAATAATTGTTATTTTGCTGAACCTCACGTTTGTCTCTAATTCCGTACTAAAATTTGGCGTCGGAGCTAATTCCGGCAATCACTGTACGTAATTCCGTACTATCTTTAGCATACGTTTTCTTTGACCTAAAATCATCATACATGTCTTTAAGAATATACTTAATGAATTAAACTACTTAATTGTATTAATTTATACTTTTATTAAAATTATTAAGTACGATATAATTGTTCTTTCGGATAAATAAAAAAAAACAATTACCATAAAACTTCTGCGACAAAATGAGAGCTGCTGTTTACTAAATAATCACCATCGTGAAAATTTAATTAAAAAAAAAGTATTATCAACGAAAATTCAAAATTACAAACAATTTTACAACTTTTATTATGACAAAAATCTTAAAGAACATAAGTTATGAGTACTTACCTATTCTAAGGAACATCAATTCATAATAATATTAAGATCAGGCCTGGTTGGCTTCAACCCATTAATGGACCACTACTGAGCACGGGTCTCTCCTCATACCTGAGGAGGCCTTGGGCATAACCCTGAGCACCACGCTGCTCCAGTACAGATTGGTGGAGGGGTTAGTGGCCAACCCATGGTTTCGGAAGTATTTTATGCCGCCCGAAGGCCTCCGACATGGCCTAACGACTGCTACCAAATGATAACAACCGGGGCCGACGGCTTTACGTGCCCTCCGAAGCACGGAAGTTCCCCAGAAATTTTTTCCACTAGCGGTCACCCATCCAACTACTGACCACACCCACTGTTGCTTAACTTTGTAGATCAGTTAAGATCGACGCAAGCCGCTGGGCTATGAGCAGGCCTGGTTACCAAAGGTAAACCTAAAATATAAAATAAAATCGAGGTTACAGTTATAATGATAATTGTGAATAATATTAAAATGTTTTAAAATGCAAACGTATCGTTTTAAATTTTTGGATACATTTTGTGATTAATACAAAAATCTTGAAAAAATTGAGATTTGGCGTTTTATGTTGAAAACCAATGTTTCTGCTTCTTATTACTATACTAGGTAATACCGTACGGTATACCGGAATATGGGACATAAGCAAAAAACTCTTGTCCCTTATTACGGCATTGAAGAAAATAGGTTAAATTAAAAAAATTAAATAAAATATCTGAATATATTAAAAGTTAATATAACTATTATGTGCACAACATCGATATAAATAGTTATCCTTATTTACTTTTTGAAATAAACTTAATTTAATTTCGATAACATACTGTATTGATTCTTTAGTATAACATAAAATGTCATAATTTCAAACTCGATTTTAAGAATTATAATTAAAAAAAGCATATACCGTAATTACGTCACACTAATCTGTTATCATTACTGAATTAATTTATGTCATATTTATGTAAGTATTTAACCCCAGTTCGGAATAAAATCCATAAACACATCATACTAATTTACCCTTATTACGTAATACAGCACGTATTTATGTTCACCGTTTCACTGTTGTGAACATAATTCCGGCAGTCATATTTTCTCTCAAAATATGGTTTGTTATAACTCGAAATAACGCTGAAACCTTCTGTTAATAAGTAACAATTAATAATATTACAAAATTAAATTAAATTAACTTACCAGTGTCACATAAGATCCTTACGAAAATGCACTGTCGCTTTACGCTCACTGTTAACAACATAGTACTGAAACGTCGCGGGGGCTGCTACTGACTCTTCGGAAGCTCGATACGGCTTTAATAATGATTATTTATATTCAAACATCGTGTTATTTTGATTTTATATGAACTGTAGTTGTAGTGACATTCAATAAATTATGGATTTTACGGACAGTTTTCTTATTTTGCGACAAAAATCAAAATGTTACGGATTAATGTACTAGCCCGGAATATGGTACTTTTACCTTAGGTACCTATTACACAAAAAATAAAGAAGTTGATTTTTTCATATTTATTGATGGAATATTATAAAAATTAGCGAAATCGGTTCAGCTGTTCTCAAGATTTGCTCTTAGCAACAAAATCAACGATTCATTTTTATATATAAAGATATCATATTTTGATGATTCGTTGTATGAATAGGTAATTATCGATTAGGTAATTAAATAGTTTAAATTTCTATAAATTAAACCGGAAAATGCAAAATTACTCGATCCTTGTAGTTAGTATAATTAATTAATTTACACCATAAACACTCGGTAATTAGTTTCACATAACTATCAATAAATGAGTAAGTACATACATTATTTATGAACTACTTAGTAACCGCTCTAGCTTCGCTTCGGGGATTCTGTGCCTTGCTATTTCAAGGCGAATACGGTGGATTCTGTGGAAAAACAGATTTTGATGCGTGATCAAACTGATCAACGTTATTTGTTCCCACAGTGTTGCGACTTGGGTCCTTCAAGAAGCGTGTTTTTCGCTTCCTTCGAGGCCGGCAGCGCGTTGGTGACGCCCCTGGTGTAGCCAATGTCCGTGGACGACGGTGATCACTTACCATCAGATGACCCGTCTGCTCGTTAGCCTGCTTTGGCCATCAAAAAATTTTTAAAAAAAAATTTAAGACCTTTACAAAAGCGTTTTTTGATATACCTAAGTAGGTATATGAGCGAAACATTACGGTGACCTAATTATAAGAATTAAATCAATAAAACTGTAATCATTTTGGTAGGTACCTAAGCAGCCTTTGCAATGTAAATTACCAACGACCGTTGCGTAGCAGCTTTACTTAAGTTCGTAAATAGGAAGATTCCGTGACTCTCTGCACGCTTGAAATAGCAACCCCCATCACGCTATACTTTGAAGGGAAATACCTTCTTACCTTCAACTAGTCGTCTTGTGCATGCCGCAGTACGCTGTCTTTCCGCAGCTTTCTCGTAAAAGTTCAACGATTTGAAACCTTAAACATGGAGATTTGTAAGTTAAACGATTCAATTTTAGATTGTTGTTAGAGAAAACAAATTTACGAAACTGCCATTGCAGATGGAGCCCGAAGTTGAGACTGACGTCGTCACATCCTTGAGAAGTGATTTAGCCGGCCTGCAGTACAAAAGGGATAAACTTCTTTCAGAAGTATGTCATTATGCTACTTAAATATAAATTTGTTTAAAAACAATTATAGAAGTTGCTACAACAATACCTTATTAATAAACAGTTGTTAAAGGACTAACTTGTTAATTAGGATGTTTTTATTACAGAACAGTGACCTAAAAAACCAAATGTTGTCACGAGACCAAAGAATCCTAGAACAGCAAGTAGAGATAGACCATCTGCGTGAACAAAACGCAAGACAAAATGCAATAATATCGTCACTCAAAAAGAAAATCCAAGACCTCGAAGAAATTCAAAGAAATTTGCAGGCTTCGCAGGGTAGAAGCGATATTACAGTCCAAACCCTACAACGAGATAACCGGTATTATGAAGAAAAAATCAAAGACTTAGAGAAAAAGTTAAGGTCACTCGAAATAGAGTGTCACAATGAGGAACAACAGAAAGAGAACGCTCGATGTCAATTCCACGATCTCGTAAGGCGTTTATCAGCAGCTTTAGAAACGGATTTTTGTGATTCTACCCACACCCATTCCCCAGAAAGCCTTATCATCAAAGCTGCAGAACTTGTGCAGGATATAACAAGGCTTAAAAATAAATGTTTAAATACTACAGAAAATCTATCTACTATAGAGCAAGACCTAAGAAGTTGCAGGGACTCATTGGAAAGAGCCAATGCCGATAAAGATCTTCTTCAACGACAACTTTCTGGTCAACTTCTTGATATAGAGAGATTAAAACAAGAAAAGGAATCATTGTCTGTATCTAACAGAGTACTGGAACGGGAGCTACACGAGGCAAGGGAAAAGTTGTCACACTGCTCAAAGAATTTAAATGTTGTAACAGACAACGTAAACCAAAATGAATCTTTAATTATACAACTGAAAGGTACGTAAACTGAAATTGTTTTAATACCTTTATAAATGTTTATCCATCCATCTTCCATCTATATTTTGTATATAAAAATCAATGCCACTTTTCGTTGTTAATGAACTCCTCCTAAACGGCAGTACCGATTCGGCATAGAGTAACTTAAATATAGGGTACGATTCGGTTGAAATTTTTTGTGTGTCTTCAGGTGGATCCAAGAATGGTTTAGATTCACAATTGGACCCGGTAGGTGGCGCTGCTGTCAATATGTCACCATATTTGTTTATTAATTATAGAGCGGTAGGTACGTAGTTCGCTGGGGCAGCTAGTTTATTGTAAAAAATTGATCCAAATTGTACTAATTTTTTTATAAGGATGGCAATTGTTGATAACAGTACACATTGTTTTGCGCAAGCGAAATATAAATTAACGACTTGTGTTATTATTACTTTGGAATGGTCTTGCTAAATTTATCTCAGTGAAGGGAGAAGTAGTTCTATTTAGAATATTTTCATACAGATATAAAATTTCAGAGGACTTGAGACATCGAGATGAAAAATATCAGAGGCTGCAAACAGATTTTCGAAATACAATGGAATCTATAGCTATACTTCTTAGCTTACCAACTAGGTTTGTTGAGGCTCACGAAAGCACAATTAAAGACAGGATCCGAGAAATACTCGGAGACAACAAAGATAAGACTGTGGTAAGTGGGTGGTGTGGCATGGTGATTTGTATTTATGTCCAGTAATACTACTTACCTACATACATAATGTTCTAAATTAAGTTAAATTACTAGGATCCCTAATATTTTTCTAACTCGCAACTAACTTCCTAGCAACTGGAAGCATTACGAGAAAAATTAGGAATGGAGTCGCAACAGTTGAGCAGAACTGCGCACATGCACGATCAAATGAGCACCCGGGTTAGGATTCTGGAAGACGAGCGCAATATGCTGGAAACAAAGGTCCACAAACTAGAGAGCGAGCTCAACGCCGTGGAGCAGTTTCGAGATAACCTGCGAAAAGACAAGGCTAATGTAAGTTACGTGTATTAGTTTCACATAATTAGATTCATTCCAATATAATAATACGCACGGAATAATGTTTTATATTGGAAGTAATCTTATATTGGAAGTTTATATTGGAAGAGGTGGATTTGCACTATAGGATGGTTCAGGGTGGCGATGTGGATTGCACTACAAAAGCAAAGATTTGAAAAGTTAAATCCATCTCTTCGCCTAGCATTCAGCTAAACAACGGACGAAGCGATTGCGCCTAGTTCCTCTTGTTGAAGGTTACTTTAAAGATCATTTTATATTTATATTGAAACTGAATTCATCAAAAATATTAAAATTAGCTTGTGAAAAATCCTACAAACGGTCACTATGCTTTCACTCTAATTAAATCATTCATTGTGTTCTACTTTTTCATGCATACCACCTTTAGATATGTTGACCGACAAAAGGTTGCACATTAATTGACTTGGAAAAGTACTGAGCCGCGTGGCAAGTTTTTATAACTTAACATAGTGTAGGTATTATTGTTGACACCAGTTCGTGGCATTCCTCGAGCGCCTGAGCCGCACGCTAAATATGGATGAGTTGACCCAGGACATCGGTATCGAGCTCCACACCGACTCCATAATACATCGCGCGGAGCAACTGGCGAGGCTTGAGAGCGATAAAATTGTGGACAAGGTCAGTCCGCGCTGCGAGAATTCAAACCCGGAAGAGAAAGAACATACCGTGCATAATTTGAATAAGTTTCTCGGACGTATATTTTTGTTCAGATCATTTATTTTTATAGTACTTAATTTAATATTAACAAATGAACTTTCTTGTCCTTTGTAACAAAATGTCTGAATACTCCTGAAGAACTAAAGTTCCCTAGTTTGTGGATCTAGCACGGAAGAATTCATTAAACTCTTCAAAAGTATCTATTAGAGAGCATTTTCAGCAGTGACTATTGCATTATTTTTTGTCTAATTTAAATATTTGTATTTCAAATAGCTGCTTTATTATGGATATTATGGTACGCTACCGAGACTTCGCAGAGAAAGATCTTTCCATGACTTACCATATTTAAAAGAAGTAAGCTGACGTGTTAATTTAAACTGCATCCTAGTGTTAGCATGAACCCATTGGAGTAGGTTTAGGTCATCAATATTTCATATAAATTTCAACAACAATATTATTCCAAATTTGCACTTAGATAATGTCAGTTTCCGCTGCACGGTAAGCATGTTGATTTATTGATGCTTTAACAAATTAATAGTAATTAGGAAAACACATTTACAAACATTTTAAAACCACAGTAATTCAACTTAAGTGCCAGTAATGGCGTAATAATAATAGTAAATGTAGACTAGTATTTTAATTACGTACTAACTGACAGGTATACCAACTCGTAGCATATTGCATTGCCGAGCTAATAAATTGTCACAAACAGTTGTTATATTAATTGATAGTCTATCGTCGAAGTTATTTTGAAATCATTTTAAGGTAAATAAATCGATAAAAGAATATTATTATTTAGTGGAGAATGCATTATTTAATTATACCTAACTTAACCTACCTAGACTCTGCAGAGTATCATTGCTTGCAACACAATAGAAATTTAACAATTAGTGATTCTAATGTTACCTACGAATGTCTCATTATTATGACTTTAATATGTATACCTATGTAAATGTTTTAGAATGTTAAGTTTAACTTTTAATATTAAAGTTAAGTACCTACTCGAATCTTAGATATTTATCGAGTTATACATATTGTATCACTCTTGCTGAGGACTGAATAACATTTCACACAGTGTTGACAGTCGGTCCAATGAGCGTCCATGAAGCGAGCATAGCTCCAGGAACCATACCCATTGCAAAAAACCTGCCTGAATCATTGCCATGTAATTTGTATGAACTAACTATCGCACGTATGCGGTTAGACTAGACACTCAACAGTAAGAAAAGTAACGCTCCATAATAGGCATGGTAGCACGTCTTAAATGCAGTTTCGCACTTGGTAGACGCCTGCGTAACTTCCACCCGTTATCGACCTTTAACAGAGCGAAGGTTTTCTTGTAATAGAGGCGACATGGGAGCGAACGACTATACCCCAGTGCGCATTGGCGACGGACACTTAAGTACGGGACACCTTCATTTCAACCAAAATTTAATGAAAATAAACGTTTCCTTTTAATGAAGAAACATCTGTTAAGAGGCGAACCCTTTTTCAAATTTGGGATTTTTTCACTCAATATCTCTGTCGCGCTTGCGAGCGGCGTGTATGTCAGTGCGATAGGGACAACTGCAGCTGCGTGTAAAAACCCGAGGCAAAAATCATCGAAATCGAGGTTCCGTTCTCGACTAATCCCCCCGCCAAAACTAAAGCAATCTTAACGAAATTTTGGAAATTGAATGGGAAGGAGATATTCTGTGTCGGACCGTTTAGCTTTTTGTGCTAATTGTTATACAATTTGTGTACTAGGCGTTTGTTTGCGGCATATTTATTTGGCCGTTTTAAGCGCTGTTTGAAGTAGCCTCAAACTTTTGAAAACAAAAATATCAAAAAAATCAAAACGTACCGACATAGATAATGATGATATTATTCTTGTGTGAAAAAATTATTGATCTAGAGTCAAAAACCAGCGAGGGATTAGTCGAGAACGTTTGTATGGAAAAATGACCCGTAGCATTTCCTCTTAATGTTCCATTCGTACGAGTTGGAATAATACCTAGGTATAAAAGAAGATTACCTTACGCCACCGTGCCTTCCACCCTAAACGGGTTTGAAATGTTAAAAAGATCGTCCAAAACCTTCATGAAGTACCGACTTGTACTTAGTTTGTTTTTTCAAGTAGATACCTAAATAAAGGCAAATCAGGCATATAGATGTGCCGGTTCATTAAATGACCCTAGCACTGTTTAGGTTAGGTTAGTTCACAACAATCACAAACAAATCAAAATTTTGTAACCTACTATGATCAGTGCGGTAAACACATTGAGTGCACTTTCTGAACTTATATCCGTCAATGACTATTTTTTGTGCATTTTCTTGGTCATAAATTTAATTGCAGACAGCCGTTGTGTACCAGCTTCAGCGCAGAATAAGAATATTAAGAGAGCAACTGCAAAGAAAAGACTTGCACTTGGATTTACTGCGGCGCAAGCTGAGCGTGCAGGTAGCTGTTCGTTGTTGATATCGTGTTACAAAAACATTGTTTTCTTTTTAGGTCACAATTCAGAACAGTAATTCGGTAAACTAACAGATCAAAATCACAATCGATGCAGCGATGAAATTGTCATAATAGTTTAGATACCTACTTTAATAGTTTTTCATAATTACAAAATTACAAACTAAAGTTCAAATCATTTAATCTTGTAGGTATTTAGCCAATATCCCTACTTAAGCTCGTAATTTGAGGATAAAAACAGGAAAGAAACTCCTCAGCACATGTTTTTAAATAAAATAAAATAATCGTGCAGCTAAAATACCTATTCTCTAAACTCTAAACTCACACATTAGGATCGTTGTATTGAAGAGTGTTATCCTTAAATCAACATTTTTTTATTGTTAACTTTACTAAGTAATAGGTTCTACTGTTGATGATGTGGTTACGTTCAGTTCGGTTATTCCGTTAAGTGTCATTAATCAAATTTTATATTATAACCCAATGAAATGAAGTTAAACTATTAAAACCTACTACGACTACCACGCTAACTATGTAATGAAACTAATGAACCTATATTAAACTGGAATTTATTATGTTTGAATGGAATTGGATATGACTGTTTGTTTGTTTAAACTCGTCTTAAACTAAAATACTTTTTACACTTGTTGTAGAACAAAAGCATACATAAAAACAATTTATATACAGATTGATAGGTAGGTACTACTATAGAGTTAGATAAATAGGTCAATGCTAGTTTACTCCAAATCTAACACACTACACGAAATCAAGAATAACTACGAATATACTATAACTACAATTACTGTGGTCACTCCTGAAGCATCAATAGGTTCATACAACCTATCACTGGTTATATAAAACCTTACTTACCTACCTTCAACCCATGAATATCTACAGGGCACTGGTCTTTCATCATTGAGGAGGATAATACTCCACCACGCTGCTCTAATGCATATTGGTGGACTTTACATAATTCGTATTAAGTACTTATTATAAATATAGGAAGAAAGCTCCCGAGTGCGGGCGGTTCTGCAAGCGGAACGCGACGAAGCGCTGGCGCGTAGCAAGAAGACAGCGCGCCAGTGCGATAAACTGGCCGTGCAACTCAGCGATGCGCGTGCGCAGATCCGCGATCTTAACGCGCAGCTTGCTGATGCTGCTGAATACAAGGTATTTTTTATTAAGTATAGATAAATAGATTATAGCGCAGGAACTGAAGAACGTGAAGCTTGCGAGCATTGAAACTACTTATCAGATAACTGGAGAAGATTTCATTGATATTATTATCAATCTGTGAAGCCCAGCTGGCTAGCTACCACCTTCTTGAGTCATCCGCCAAAAGACTCGTTCGACGTTCGTGTTCCGACTGGGTGTTGAGAGCCAGTACCTACCTACTTTCTTCGTACTTCCTTCCTTCTCTCTTGTTTCTTGGCTGACAGCGCGTCCGTTATGTCTTTAGTGTTACGGGTGTCCATAAACGACGGTGTCCACGACTGTTGTTTGTCAGCTGTTAACATAAAAAAAATAATGTCTCGATCAGTGTTTCTCAACGTGGGGCAATTTGATAGTTGGAGGGGGGCAATTCAAAATTTGATCTGACACGACTTTAACCTTTTCTCACTGGAATATTTAAATGCAATGTTAGATATAGGTGCAAAAAAATACACACTGTATCCTTAACTTATTATGTTTTTAGGTGGAAAATCTCTTTATTAATGTTAAAAATGATGTGGGGGGCATTTAAAGTTTTAGAAATTAAAAAGTACGGCATGGGCTAAAAAGATTGGGAAACACTGGTCTAGATGAAGCTTCAGTAGATAGATGCGGCCAAATGTTGACCTTTATTATTTTATAATGTGAGCAAACCACGCTGGCTGATGCTACTTGCTGAGTTCCAGTTATAACTGATTCTAACAATAAATGTTATCTGTATTGTATGGTTGCTAGCTAGGTACCTTTCAAATCTTTCAATAGACTATTCATACCATCACCCGAAAGTAGTACTTAGTTGTGCAGTGTTCTGTTACTATCCTATGACTTCATTACCTGTCTCGGATGACTTGCTTAAGCAGGTATGGTAGCTTGACATTTAACTTTCTTCTTTTTATTTCTAGTAACTGCAATTTTATTAAAAGCTAAATATAAACCGTTTACTTTATAATTACCGCTCAACTACTTAATAGGAATATCAGTCGTAAAGTACCAGAACATAGATGTTGCGGTAAAATAGACTCTAGAACAATTTATTTGCAAGGTCAAAGTAATTTACTAACTCAACCGTGATCTCATTCAAAGGTATATACGGCGAATGCAATATAACTATTGCAAATATCCGTTATCCACTAACTAAACAAAGAAGTAGGGGAAGGGGGGGCATGACGGGGACCTTAACGTTTGAAGGGGATTAAAACGCTCAATTTTAATTATTTTGAATGATTATTTATTTAGAATAACTCTTACATTATTAATCTCTCAGAATTAGGAAGTTAAGACACTTTAATTATGCCAGAAAACGAAAAAAAACATTTTTTCCTCAAAGACATCCAACACTCGATTTTGACATAAGGTAGGGTAAGACGGGGTACCCTATGGGGCAAGATGGGGTACGGGGAGACATATTTTAGTTTTAATTTCAATACTCGCAAATAAATACATTATTTAATAATACATTATTAATATTAATTAATAATACATAATAAATAAATACATTTGATTCCATGTATCTTCCGTTGCAGTAAAAACAAGGGATGTTATTTTCGTTGTCATCCTATTCTGGTGAAGCGTAGATCTCTTTATTCTTCTTATTAATCTTCTTTTACTTTCCTTTCCAAAGTAGTTAGTGGCACAGAAAATGTTTTTGATGCTATTTTATACCCCATTTTCCCTTCAATGACCATAATTATCGCATTTTTCTTCATTCCAACTCTCTCTCTACGTATTACTTTTATAATTCTTCACGATCTTAAAAGATATTAATAAAACAAATAAGTTATTAAAAGTTTATAAAAAACATGTATTTACTTATGTCATTATAAAGTCATATATTATTTTGGAAGGGCAAGATGGGGTACCTTACCCCATCTTGCCCTTCCATGCTTTTTTGAGTGAAATAACGTACCATAAAAAAACAAATCAAAATATTGAAACAAATATATTCTTACCTGCTAGTATAATTATTGATGAACAAAAATAACTTTCAGTGAGTTCTTGATAATGCCTATTGACGTGAAAAACACATGCCATGTGCAACGCGAAAATGACAAGCAATTTGACAAAAACAGTGTTTTTGGCGCTAGGTCAAAAACGCGTAAACTCACAAACCTATCACTTTGCTGATTGATAAACAATACAAAGTCGCGTCATTACGAGCCAGAGCTGCTGAAATTGGTGGTTCGTACGACACGTGAGGCCCTCTGCCCCGTCTTGCCCGCTACCCCGTCTTGCCCCCCCTTCCCCTACTTACTTATCTGTTTTGTGCTGACCCAATCCTTTGTAGAAAAGACTTGCCTATTACTGCATTAATTAGTTACCTTTTGCTTGAAGGTTACTAAAACACAATTAATTACAAAACCCCCATCTTGTTGTGGATATACCTATGTATTAACTTTACATATGGGTAAAATGTTTCATATTTTTTTATTAATTTACAAATCGCAAATAACAATAAATTGGGAGACAATGTTGACATAAAATGCATTTTATAAATCTCAAAATAATGAGTACCTATTGTTAATTATCGATTTGTAAATTGATAAAAAAATATGAAACATTTTTCTTGACTTTTACGCAGATAACGTCATTAGAAAGAGCGCGTAAAGTGGAAGAACTGCAAAAGAAATTAGAAGAAGCAGAGTTATTGCGAGCAAGATATAACCGCAAGGTCACTGTCCTGAAAGACCAGGTCCGGGCCACGGGAGAGACGTTCGAACAGGAGCGGACCACCACTGAGCATCAGATCAGCATGCTCAGAGACGATCTGGCGCGGGCTAAGGAATCGCTTGCAGAATGCCAGCGACGAGAAGCCCAATTGACGAGCTTTAGGTGAGCGCAAACAAATGTCGCTTTGCTTCAAATATACACAAAGTCCAAAGTGCTGCAATGACAAAATAAAACAAATTATAGATTTGCTTATATGAGGTACCCACTCTAATGAAGAAAGTAGAGTTACCACTGCGCAGATTTTCAGTTAAACCGTTTTAGTAACATAAGCATGTCGCTTCCAACTCAGAATAGCAATGTCTTGATTATTCGCCCTTTGGGCAAAAGGGCCTTTATTGAACTCTGGCCTTATACCCTCATTTAGCATTGAAGCTTGGTAGCGCATTACCGCTGCCAAATGGCCATCCATAAATTATATGCATGTAACTCAATGAAACTTACGACCTGCCCCCACATGGCGTCACACATTGACCCCCTCTCTGCCCCTTAACTTATGACGATTTATATTTGGTCCCTAACACTCCTGACCGAGTCGCAGCGCCTCGAAGCTGCGTCTTATTTCAGCATTGTATAACACGATTTTGCAGGAACTCAATAGCGAAACTCTTGGGTATCCTGGTGCCGGCGTCGGTGTCGGACTTCGAGATGGTGTCCCGTCTGCAGAAGCTGATAGACGCGCACCACGACTTCACGGTGGTGTCGCGGCGGTACGACGACCCCACGCTACTGCGCGCCTCGTCCCGCTCCCCGCCGCCCTCCCGCTGCAGGACCCGTACTCCAGACCGGTACCGCTCCTCACTTAATTAAAATTTTAATTATTTAATATTATCCGGGCGCGATTTAACTAGGCAACCTATTTGCAATATGTAAATAATAAATGAATATTATCTATCATTTATTTCTTATCAGAAGTAAATAACTAATGAGGGTATATATTTCTTATGCCGGATCTTAGACCATAAGTCAATGTGTGCATAGGAAATATTTGAGAAAAAAATGTCGTCATAGGTCGATAGAGCCTAAATATTATTTTTAGATTTTTTGTCTGTCTGTTGAATGAAGATATGTATTTCTGAAAAACTATTATTGGAGATGTTACTTAACGCAATAATCTATAAAGAATAATAATAATGACTAAGAATTTTTATCTGTTTGTCTGTGCGTTTGTTTCCGCTAATCCCAGATTTTATCCGTACTCTTTTAACTCCTTACCCTAAGGTTGTCTGGAAGAAACCGATAACAAATCCGTCGTCCGCAGGTCCCTCCGCTACGACGACTCGGGCTACGCGGACCCCGCCTTCGATCTCGACGACGACCTGTACAAGAACCGCGCGTTGTGACAGTCGCGTCGCCACGCCCGCTTCTAGTGCACCCTAGCGAGTGGTACTGGCGAACTATACTGTTAAATGTACGTTAAGTTTATCGGTGCAAATAAGTTTGTTACGAGAGAGGGCTTATAAGCTGCTAAGTAAATGAATATAGCTTCTGGCTCTCTTCAAGCCATTCATCATCGCAACGCAACTGTCCCTGCTGCTGGGCACGGGTCTCCTCTCACAATGTGAGGGACCTCATCCACCAACATGGCCAAGTGCGGATTGGCGGATTTCACACACCTTTGTGAACATTATAGAAAACTCTCAGGTGTGCAGATTTCCCTCACGTTGTTTTCCTTCACTGAAGCACAAAATAGATAAGTAAAACTGAAGCAAATGTCAATTAAATTCTAATACGTACATAGTTATAGTAAATTAGAGGTGCGTGGAGGGGTTGGAACCCGGACCCTCCAACGTTACATGAGTCCAACATTAAAACTAATCGGCTATCACTACTTTTAAATAGCCTTTAACGACCCCCTACAGACCACTGATCTTTCGAAAGATAGCTGTCACGCCGCTCTATCATTAACGGCTGCAATAACGATGCCAACTGTTACCGACGCATGGCTTTACGTGACCTTCAAAACACGGAAGCTTCAAGAAATTCAAAAAAAGAATACACACATTCCGACCGCACCCGCAGTTGCTCTACTCGGTCATTCACTTCCGATCGACACGCGCCTTCGGGCTATATAAACTCTTTTCTGCTGACAAATATAATTTTGTATTGCTCACAAACAAAGCCATCTAGTTCGTAAATAATATCTTTCTTTGTCGCATTGCGATACAAGTACGATGATATTTTAAAGCTGCCTTGATTTCGTGGTCGACTTTTCCGGATAAATAGCTCGTTACTATCGACGAGTAAGGCCGCGATCTTATCAGCTGTCTCTTATAGGTGTAAATATCGTGGATAAAAAATGATATATACAAAGGTTTCCTACGCTTAAAAAATTCAACAAAAATTTCCGTTGTCATGCTCGAAAATTGTTATACTTAGCACCGTGTGTTTGTCCGTCATTTTATGTAATTATTATTATAATCAAATGTAGCTGATCGCTCGCTGTTTGTACATGGAAGATACCTACATGAAAAAAAAACTGTTATTGGAGGCCTGTGGTAACGCAATAGAATCCAAACTAAGATTATTAGAATTTTTGTCGGTTTGTCTGCTTATCCGTTTCTATGTACCCCAAAACAGCTTACCGGTGCGGTTTTCACTAATGTGCAAGCTTCACAGGGGCACTATGGACAAGCTTCACTTAAAATTCATTGTATTTCAACCAGTTCATAAATAAAAACGTCATGTCAGTTTAAAGAATCACATCTAACAACTTCTGAGTTTGGGTAATAAGGGACAGGTTTCCCGAAGCGAAGCGAGGGCGGGTTTACTAGTGTATAATAAATGTGGAAATATAAATGTCTCGATGGATTATGTCGAAAATTGATTTATGTGACTCGGGAAAAATGTCAGTACAAGAGAGATTGCGTGTGCAAGTGCAAGTTAGCAATCGTGAGCGTCGTAAGTCACGCTATTTCTATTGATCGACGTCGAGTCTTAAACGTAAAAACTTATTATTGGTTGTATATTTGCATTTGCATGGTTACCTGTTGTTACCTGTATACATTTGCACTTTTCCATGTTCCACTGATCTCAAATATTAAGGGCTAGACGCAAAATTTTAATTAATAAGTCTAAAGTAAGGTAGACTAAGAAAATATGTTTCGCAATGTAAGATTAGTGTCTTTAAAATAACTATATTAGTAAGTAGGTAGGTACTTTTGTCATTGTATAAAAGCAAAATAATTACGGTAGGTACCTACTTTTAAATAGACTAGTAGGTAAATAGTGTTACAATAATCGTACCCTAACTTAATGAAATTGACGTTTGGCACACGAAATACACATAATGTACTAAAATAAAGATATTCGTAGTACATAATGGACTACGAATATCTTTACTTTATCCTCCATTACCTTTTTTTCTTCAATACTATAGAGAATAATTTAAAAGAACACAAAGCCAGTTGTACTGTCATCGTGATGAAACTAGTACCTACGCTATACTTGTCTTTTAAATTATTGATAAGTAGCTACTCAGTATTTTTATGTAAAAAACTAAGTAACAAGCAGGCGAGTTACCCGATGATAAACGATAACCGTCGCACATGGACAAAAGCGAAAAAAGAAATGGCGCGCGGGGGGACTCGCATTATAATAGTATTTCTGCATCTCCGATACTTCGATCGATATACGCAATAACATTTCACAGTCGAGTTTAGGAGGGAGGAGATGGCGCCAGGCTGGCCCTTTACCCCTGTCCATCGTTCAGCAAGGTGCACCACGGACAGACCAGGTTGACTTGGTCTGAAGGTTGATGCCCTCTGGTCTCAAGTAACACAATATGCCTTATGTTAGTTTAATTACCTAATTAGAACATTGACATATCAAATAATGTGTTCATGAAATATTAAATACGCTTCTAGACAAAGAATTTGACTTATTTTATTTAACTAAACCTTAAGATACAGCAGTGATATTGATAGTGAGCTGAACGTTGGTTAAACGTTGCATTCCCGAACCGGGAGGCTCTGGTTAAAACTCCGCACGCACCTCTGGGTTTCAAAAATTTAATTATCACTTGCTTCATTGAAGGAAAAACATCGTGAGGAAATCTGCACACCTGAGAGTTCTCCTTAATGTTCTAAAAGGTGTGTGAAATCTGCACTTGGCCAGCGTGGGGTGGACTATGGCCTGTACCCCTCACGATGTGAGAGGAGACCCGAGCAGTGGGACAGTTATGGGTTGTAATGATGGTTATGATGACAAACAAATTATTAATATTCAAACAACATTGTTTATTACAGTAACAAGTGTAAATAATAGTTCATTAATTAATGAAATATTTATCTTTTTTAATTACTTCGTTGTCGTTAAACATGTTAGTTATTCCTTATTACATCAGCCAGTGAGAGTCCCGTCAAAATCGGTCCAGCTGTTCCAGACATTAGCCGGAACAAGCAGACATAAAAATTGTAATAAAAGTTATTTTGGTATATGTACCATGTACATCCACATTATTCCATATGCATTTATTTAGTAAAAGCGGTTATTTTATTAAAATTAGAAACAGACACGATAGATTTAGGTATTTATTTGTATAGATTTAGAATTCTAAATTCTGTTCGATTTTGTACGGGCGCACTAAAATACATAGGTTTTTAGATGTAAATTATTTTAGAATTAAATTTAATACACGGAGGTAGATAAAAAACTTTTACTCATGCATATCTATCTACCCGCGTTTCATAGTTTAACTTCCTCAGTCCATTCTTAATTAGTTACAGCTTAGAGTATAATACTCTAAGAGTTACAGCAAGAAAGTGCCACCGAAAGAAACATATTTACCAAATTAAAAATGTTGGTGGTTCTGTTATTCTGTGTTTGTCTTGTTACTCCAGGTAAGTTACATAGTTACACTTGCAAAGTGAATATGATCAAACAATTAAAAAGGTTAAGGAAATTGCCGATCATTTTATTACCCTCTAATTTTTTCCGTTACCACCGCAGTGCTATGTGATTGTAATTGGTAATGCAACTGGATTACCGATTACCATGCATGCCAGATGCTAATGACATGCATTATTTCATTTGTCGTGCAGTACGATGTTATATACTACAATTTAAAATACTTACTGGTCCAATTACAGAATCTATGGGGGTTCCAATTAATAATTACCTACCATAACCGAACCGAACCAAAGCTTACCTACTCAGAACACTCTAAAATTTTACGTAATACTAACCAAGAAGTGTTCAGTACCTACTGCTTATTCATTTACGAAGTTAAAACCTAAACGTTTTTTACAGCGCTCTCTAAGCCCCGATATACAGATTTGGATGAAGATGATCAGCAATTGTTCAGGGCAGTCTTCGATACTCCATCTTACGACCACGAGGAGACCGAAGATGATCTCGATTTTGACAAAATGGACCTGTTGAAAGACGGTCTCTGGGCTGTTAAGGCCAAGCTGGCGGAACTAAGAGCATTTAATAAGGCGCTAGTCTCTAATTTATTGTCCACTAAAATGAAGCTAAAGGATCTGATAACGAACCACTTGCCAGCCAAGAAACATCAACATTCGTCGTTTGAGAAAAAGAAACAACACCACATTTATAGTCAGGTTAGTTTCCTTGAATTTTTTGTTGTTTATAGTTTTATTGTAAATAATATTCAGTGGTTATTTATCTCTGTTGGTGTATTTAATAAGGAAATTGTTTTAACAACATTGTAATATTATCTTATTTTAAAAAAATCTTTGAAGATTAAGCACCAAAAAGGCAGGCGGGTACACACAGAAGTGAAAAAATAATTGTTATCTTTAGGATACAGCAAAGTCAGCCAAAGAGGTACATTTATATTTTAGTACTTTTAATAACTTTTGTTAACTAAGAACTTTTTTTTTTCTTCTTGTAAAACCTGAAATCGGGCTTTTTTACAAAGAGCGGACTCGAAGCCTGGTGACATTATCTACCATTGAACCCATAGTGAAAGTCAGAATTTGTGGCAGGTGGCAAGAATTATCTAAATTTTACAATGTAAAAAAAATACAGGTATATATAGATACCAAACAGAAAAATTTATGACAAGCAGCAAGACAAGACATTGTACCCATTAAAATAATATAAATAGTTAATTTAATAGTGGATCGGTAATGCTAAAGACATTCTGATTTAATGTATTCATTAATAGCAAAGTTCTAGGTTACCTGGCGGTAACCTTCGATGGCTGAGAATGTATTGATAATAGGTACTTCATTGACGTAATGCATTACGCTTTTGTTCCAGCCTCCCGCACACTATCCACACATTCCGCAGTACGAAGTTCAACCAGCGCAGCCCCACCTTGTCCACGACCCTTACTACGGACACTGATCAACTCCTATGAACACGATTGTTTGAAAATTCCAATGTCTAAATAATTATGTATAATATGCTGGTCGTTTATGTTATTGTTAATTATTAATCAATTTTTATCTTTTTTCTTTTTAAAGAAAAATAGATTCGAATTTTATATCTAAGTAATAAATCTGTAATATATTATTAAACATTAAACCGTTTAGCATTAAACATTTTATCTTAGTCCTTTGTTTCAGTATGGTAAAAACCTACACGTTGCTGACGTTGTACACGCATCTTTTGCCGGTCAAAAGATCAATCTAACGCTCGGATAATGCGCTTACGTAGTAAGTATAACAAGAGCGTAATAACGTCGTAAGAAAGTGCATTTCATACATTAAATTCATAATTGGGAAGGTCACTAGCAGTGGGTGCTACCGTGATACAATTGAACCGCGTAGTTAATCGCAGCGCGCGCGCAGGGCACACGTGTACTAGAAGTGAATCGCTTTTTCCGATTCGATATTCGAATAGAGAACTAGAGGACTTCGCTTAGTCTTACACTGTGACTCGAGTGCTGCATAAACCGGGAAATGCAACGATAAAATCCATTGGCATAGCAAAGACTTCTTCGAAATGTTGTTTTTGATAATAATTCCCGACAAAGTGGACATGTCCTTATCAATACAGTAGTTCGATCAGCTGAACCGGTGCTGAACAAGTTCTGTGACGAGATGAGGATCTTCTTTAAATGGATTTGTTTTCTGGTATGCTTATTTAATCATGTATCCTACGTACTTATGGTAGATAATGCTCTTTTGTTTTCAATCAGAAGTTATCAATATTGGTGCTATTAAATCTAAAATATCTAAATCTTTTACACTGCAGTACCTGCCAGATATTTAGCGCAATTAAACTCAATTTAGTACATTGGAGTTGCAGTATCCGCCGGCTCGTGCAGGTTCCAGCTCCGATACGCCCACATCGCTCACTTTGTAGTCTTATTGACCTTCGTTGTCAGAACGCACGCCAGGGGATTTAAAAGTCCCCGCAATAAATAATAATATAAGTAATATACTCGCCGTATCAATGCAAACCTTCTTCGATCAACAGTTAGTATTGTTGATCGAAGCAAATCTTACACTTATCTTAATTTAAAGATCTTTATCATTCCGCAATGGTCCGAAGCCAGACAATTAACTAACAAAGTAGCTAATTATCATGTTGATTTAATGTAATGTACCTCTAAATACCGACTTGAATCCTTATGGGGTAAGATAGTGACTGACAAAAATATAATGGGTTTTTAGTAATATGATGGAATACATAATCTGTATTAGCATTGTAGATTACGAAATGAAGACATTTATGATGAGAGAAATAAACTGCATTAATATAAATTATTACTTCCTAAATGAATTTATGGAATATTTACAGCTCAACCAGTTTGTTTTTACATAGGCGTTCAATTAAATTGACCTTAGACACATTAGGTAACGAGGCCAATTAATTTAATATTTACTTAAGTATTTAAAAGTAGATTGCTGAAAAATATTTTACCTTCGTATTAGGCGACGTAGAATTGTACTAACGTTCTCTTTAAAAGTTAAAATCATCATTTCAGCGAAAAGCACGTAGAGTAGGTAGGTACAGTCAACATCTCGATAGTAAATGTTCAAAATGGGAAAACTTAAAATATGTTTCCATACATCTTACGATTTTAATTTAATCCTATTCGTGAGTTGTTTTTATTATTCAAGTTGAATCAGTAAGTTCCTTTAGAAAATATCTTACAATACTTATCGACGCGAAGATGGCTTCAGTCGATTACAAAAACTTTAATCTATGGCAACAAGGATGTAAGCGACGTAGTTTCTTGGCCCGGCCTTTGTGACATGATGCAGCATCGCCGCCTCCGCATCTTCAGTTTGCTGATTTGCGGACCGGATGCGTACAGCACTTGCTGATCGTATCACAGAACAGAGACACAAGTCTCCGTCTTATTTGACTGATGATATCAGTAGGTATGTACAGTTTGTAAAGTTCTATCTTAGGTCTATCCTTGCGTTCTATACCTTCCGCTGTCTTTATTGTAGTCACTCTTCATTTTATCTGATACTCTAGGTTGAATTATTTTGGTATCATTTGTATTAATTATGAAACATGTAAAACAGTTAGATTACAAAACCGATATTATAACTTAATAAGTATGTCGGTACCAACATTTATTAGCTAAGTAGAAAACATTTATTAGCTAAGTCTGTTTTTACCGAATTAGATAGGTGAGTACGCGTATATTCGTTATGATTTTAAGCATTTTACTTTTGATGCTGACTGTACACACCGTGCTGAAAATAAGGTAAAACTATAATGCTCGTACATGAACGGATCGCCCTTAACTTACAGCATCAGTTTAACATAATTATTTCAGAATTTTAAGATAGCACTAATAAAGTTACTTTATGGCGCGTAAAAAAAAATGAGGATAATAATAAATGTCAGTGTGATCTTTAAGTTAATCATACGAACGGGCGATTTAAATTCAGCTGAGGGCGAAACGGGTCTACGCATACTTCCTGATGTTTTTTATGCGGTGGCCTCAATCACTAGTGCCGACTTACTTTTTTAATCAATACTTGTAAGTTAAGTTGTAGTTACCGGTTTAACGACAGACAACGCTTGGAAATAAGAGCACTATATTTTTCATGTTTAATACAGCTCAGAAATAATTATTGTCTTATTTATTTATTTATTTTTTCAGTTAATTAACACCGATAAACCAATTACGTTAACTAACAATTTGGTAAAATCTAAATGGATGATAAAATTGCAATAATCACACAACATAATTTGACATCGAAATAACAAATTAAAATAATATCAAAATAAAAAAGGCTTACTTAGCTAGCGACGCTAGCGAATTTAAACACAGGACATTTTTTTTAATACTTAAAACCTAACAAAAAGAAAGTAAAAAAAAGTAAGTTTAATAAATTCAGTCGTTGAACTTTATTACTTACGTTATTTGTGAACCGCATTTTTATGCACATCGTTAACTTGTACCGTAACTTCATAACTATACAAACTTTATAAGTTATAACGACCGCAAACATTAATTTCATCATTTCTACTCAATATAATCAAAATTAATTGTTCCGACATAAATGAAGTTATTTGAACTTGCAAGTTTTATAACTGCGGTGTAGCTAAATATTTAAATGGCACTGAATTCATTGTGTAAGTACCTTTTAAATAATGCCAAATAAATGAAATCAACCCGTAAGCGGCCTGCTTCAAGGCGCGAGCCCCTCCTCAAATCTGAGTAGACATAGAATGCTCAAGGTATTTCGACACGGGGTGGTAGGGAAGTTCGTGGCCAAAGCCACGTGCCAGCACAATGCCTAACGTATACGTGCCGAAAATCCAACGTGGGCGACTATAAGACTTCTATGGAATTATAACTTACATAGTCCGAGAACTAATGTGTCTTACGCAGTACAGAAACGCTCAGACTCAGACCTTGTCCGATATCCTTCTGTCGAGCATTTCAGATTGACACAGGCCTTCGCATCGAAGTTTGATCGTAACAAGACGTAACAAGCGCTATAAAACAAAGTTTCTTTAACATATCTTACATTTATTTTTCCAGCAGAAAACTAATATCGTAGCAACTTTACTAGTATCGTAGCAGTTCCGTAATCCTACATACTGGTATATAAAATTTTCTTTGTAGTTTCAAGTTCGTTATCATCGGTCAATTTATTTGTATTCAAGTTTAAAATACCGCACGATCTGGTAAATCAGAACTGGTTTTCCCGCCTTGTCCTGTGCAGTCGATGCAGGCCTTTTATAGTTAATAAAGACAAAGAGTATACGACTGAACTGATCTGTACCAAGGACTCAGGATACGGTGCACTGATCGCCGTTACAAATTCATTACGTCCCCAAATGTGCAATGACCAACTGTGACCTTTAAAATGGTTTTATTTTTAATCAACATCGTAATTATATTGCAATCTGAAGCCCGGTTGCTACCCTAGATCTGATAAATCACAATATTGCGGGTAGTAATAGTAATACTGGCGACACAATTAGGTACAAATTGATTCAGGTTGAAAGTTATCAGATTGCAATTTATTTATAAGTATAAGTGAATGTTGCATAATAGCCGAATACTTGAATACCTAAGTTGCACTTGACTATGTCATCTGGTTTGTGGAATCTTAATTATACTATAACTTAACAACTCGAAGTAGTAAGTGTACCTATGTAAATTATTATAGATTTTCCATAAATCTAGAACACTAGGTATATTTTACCTACCTAAAAGGTAGGTTAAATCTTAGCTACATAATTATTTCGAAACTAGTGACCCTCCCTCGCTTCGCTTCGGGAAACTTATTCCTTCGGATTGCAAAAATTTAGTTATATATTTTGGATAATTCACACTATGTCTTTATAAATTATATCCTATGTGTTATTCTGATGTGTAAGCTATATTATTGTAAAGTTTCATCAAAGTCCATTCGGTAGTTTTTGCGTGAAAAAGTAACAAACATTCATACATCTATACAAACTTTCGCATTTATAATATTAGGTAGGTAGGATACTCTGGCTTACTTTATTATGCAGATTTTTAAAAGTACTTGCAGTCATAATACCTGTCTATCTTTTTCATTTTTAACCGACTTCTGAAAGGAGGAGGTTCTCAATTCGATTGGTATTTTTTTTGATACGAACATTTTAGCTTACTCTACAATTACTAGCCAACCACGTACCTATTGTAATGTTATCTTGTGCCACTTTATTATGGGCTACAGAAGTCGCGCGTAAAATTGTTATTTTAAGAAAATTAAAACAACGTTTTTCCCCATGTTCATTTTATAATGTGCTAAAATACTTAGTAAGATAATTTTGCATAACCGAGATCACGATTTTATTATAAACGAGGTTAATATAGGTCATTTTAAAATTATTTAGATGTAAATCTGTGGCCATTCGTAAACGGAACAGTGTCCTTGGTCATGCAGGTAAATATTTTGACAATCACGCTGGTAGGTAATTAAATAATTTCATAATTTTATACCTGCCTAAATGTTTTTAGTCTAAATTTATTACAATGGTTATTATGAACATAAAACCAAATGAGCTTGGGTTGTTTTGTCAAAAGCTTGAATTATACTTATGATAGTAGTTTTCCATTATGGTCCCATTCCCATCATACCTACGATTTCACAATTGCTACGGGTTGACAGGTAGAAAACCCCAGGCCAGGATCGGACTGGGCCGGAAGAGAGGCTCAACTATTCTATGCTCAAATACGAGTATATTCTTTTTATTTATTTCAAAATGCCGCGCAGGCTACGGCCCGGCTGGCAAACCCTATCTCAATTTTATGGCCAGTCCGGCACCGGAAAACCCAGCTTAAGCCGCCCATTTAATCTCAACTTTTCAATAAAGAATAAATAAATATTGAGAACGATCAGTTGTATGGTATTAAAATGAAATATTAAGGGTATAACGTTTGATAAAAGGCTTCGAAGGCCGCCCGGTGTGCGTGCACAATGATAGTGGGTATAATAAATGAATTACCGACTGTGAACTTGTCACACCTGCACTGCACTTCACGATCGTATTTTATTAACGCGAGAAGAAACTAAAGCAGTTATACTTACCGAGGGTAATGGTAATAATAAATCAGTATGGTAATACTGACGCCATAATCATTTACCTTACCTTACCTTAAGGTACCTATTTATTTCAATTCTTGTTGGTCTCATTCATCTGTCTCAATTTTTACATTTTTTAAATTACTGCAGTGTTCTACATCGCATTTTAACACTTTATATACTAAAACGCGAATATAATGATAGGTATTTTCCAATTTTTTTATGACCTTGATAATATAGACCCTAAGTAATGGACGCAATATTAGGTACTTTAGTTATTAGGTACTTATGTGACCACCATAGTGATAATATCTAATCTATAGCCAACCTGCAACTAATCTTCCTTCTTCACCGCCTCACAAAGTCTTACGACCTAAGACCACTAAACAAAAAAACTTTACTTCCCTCTAACAAATTGAGGTAGCAACCAAATTTAATATGAATTGACTTCAGCAAATTGTCATGGAATGTGGCTGTGGCTTGGCAACGACCTCGTTACTTTTCCTACATTTTCAATGTCAAGTTGAATGGATGTATTGAGTCTAATTTGAACTGTCTGGATCTTGAAAATGTTTAGTTGAGTTGGCTTTTTCTTGGCATCCTTAAAATGAACAAATACTGCAGATTGTATAGTGACTGAAAGTGTTTGACATTTACTACGTGTAGATCAAATCAAAAAAGTATAGTGAAACCAGAAATATTAAAAATACTTACTAATTTTCAATTTAAAGAGTAGGTAATTAAAAGTTATTTAAAACCAAAAGATACACACTACACAGTTATCTTAATCCTAATTTGAATCATCTCAAAGAATTGGTAAAGAGCATAATTTTATATTCTTCAAGGTATACCTAAAATATAAAATGAATAATCCAAGCTAGTTATTGTCATGGATGACTTTTTTGTTAAATAAATCGTGAAATATTATGCACCTTGTCGCTGAATAGTGCCGGCTTAAACATTTTTATCGCACTAGTCAAAATCAGAACTTACTTTGAACGTAAAGCCATAAAAAGCTGACAAGAGACATTTATTAGCTGGTTCGCTTGGCTTCAACTTATTAGCAGCCCTCTGCAGGGACCGGATCTCTCATGTATGTGTTAAGTACCTTGGTTGTAGCCTTTTAAGCTATTGCATAGCTTTTATCGCGGGACTTGAGCGTAGGGACCGAATTCAGAAATTCCGTAAAGAAAAAACCTAACACCCCCAATCAGCGCCATCTAGTACCTTAATACGGTACGTATGTTTTCTACAAACTAGATGGCGCTGTTCTGATATAACTATATAACTTCTAATAATTATAATTGCATAAGTTGATAAAAAATGCTATGCAATAGCTTTACCGCGGCAGTCTCCGAGTGCCTTTTAGTGTTTTTTTTTTAATTTTTTGGATCTCGTACCCAAAAGATGATAACGGGACGCTGGTTCTAAGACTCCGCCGTCAATACGTCTTATCTCTTGAACCATAGTAGGTACATACTTGATTTTCTTACAGAGTGTGTACAGTAGGTAAAGCTGCCATTCATTGATATTTAATTTTACATCTTACAGGATATAATGGCGGAAAAAGCATTTTCTGCTAGTCAACCTTAGGGCAGTGGAAAAGCATTGTAGGTACAAAAAAAAACGGTTGTCTGTAAAGTCTGTTTACGGACGATAGTCTTACGTTTTAATAACGACATAAAGAAACATTGATGAAAACACGTTGTCGCGTATTATACATTTGTTTTAAATAATGGCTTCCGTCGAGGTGGGCGGGAGTTATTGTAAAAGTTCTCGAAGAGGCTCGCGTGGCGGCGTTCCAATAGCAGAACTATTCTAACAGCTACCTCTGGCGTCACGTTCTGACGTCAGCGGAACGGGAAAGATTTTTCGTGCGCGCTGCCAGTGTTCATTAATTTAAAAGACGTTATCACGTCAAAAAAAATACACTACTTAAACAGTAAAACTAAAACAAAGTTTTTAGCCATACCAATATGTTTTTCGGTGTAATTTTCACACGCTGATACGGAACTCTTCGTGTCTGGTTTGCACTTGGCTGGTTTTATGTAGATTTATTTTGAATTGCAAGAATCACCCGTCATGATTGATCGATCGATGTTTTCTTTCGATCTGGTGACCTGTGCTTGCTTTTATCTGTTTTGTTGATGAATTATTAGTGATTGAATAATTAATCTTGAAATCTTAGTAAAATTTTTAATCCTTCTTTATTTAGGTAATGCAAATTCCTAACTATGTTATCGAAATCTATTAAAACTAGTTTAGGTACTTACCTGGAATACCAAATCAAGGTAAATACATACTTATTATCCTATAGGATATTTTTGTTATTCTGTTCTGTAACGAATCCGCATAGTAGATACTTTACTTACATGAGTCTTATGAACGATCCGTTTCAAATTCAGAAAAACCTTTAGTACATCCATAAAAACTTGTGATGGTATGTTCCGAGCATGATCAATAGATCAGTCAAAACACGCGTCACACTGCCTACTGGCGTGGCACCCACGTTTTTGCCTCGGAATTCCAAGCAGGTTGATTTTTTTGTTGTCCTGTTGCCATTTGGTGTAATTGGTATCAGCAGTTAATTGCCCCGTAAAGAGTTGCTCCAGTTTGACTAATTACAATATACCGAACATCAAGTTTTAAGAATCTACTAGTGGTCCCAGCGTACTTCGTACCGCTTTATAATTAAAAAATGTTTTAGTGATATATCGACAGGAACGCCACCTACCGGGTCCAATTGTGAATCTAAACCATTCTCGGATCCACCTGAAGACACACAAAAAATTTCAACCAAATCGGTCAAGCCGTTTAGGAGGAGTTCAGTCACATACACACGAACACAAGAAATATATATATTAAGATAGATACCTGTACCTGATACCTACCTGTTTATTCAAATTTGTAAGTAGTTTCATTACATTTATGAAAACATGTACATATAAATCAATTAAGTAGTGAAGTCGTAATTGGTCTTGACCGTGAGCTGTAATGAATAGTATTGTATATATTATATATGTATGTGTAGTAGTGATTAGGTATTCAGTTAGTAGGTATTCTGCCTTTAAGTACGAGTTAAATATTACTTCGCACTAAATATTAATATAACGTAAGTAGAAGTATATGTATAATATAATATCTTCATCGACGGTGTACAGTTGTGTCAGTTTAGTAACCCCGATGATTGTATAGTTTGACATTGAACTGCCTTTTCAAGTCCATTATATTATTGTCATTGACATCTCAATTTTTTACCTTTACTATTGTGAATACGTACGACATAGCTTATAGAACTTGCATCCTGAATGACGCTATTAAAATTCTTTGGGTATTGTACCTATACATATATATACTAAACTTCTTTTTTTGTAGGTACTTAAAATATCACAGCCAGCGTAAGTTTTAAAAGTTTATACTTTAGTACCAAGATTATGTTTTTATTGAAACAACATTCGAAATGATAAATAAAGGTATTTTATATTGTATAATTAGAAAAAATATACATACATAATATAATCATCTATTTTGTATAAAGCAAATTATCACAGTCACTAAAAACTAACTTCAGAAATCTTTATTTTCCCTCTGGATAGTGAACAAAAACGTATTCTTTTATTTTCTATTTAAAAACAATAAGTACTTTATTAGGTAGGTACCTACGTAAGGTTTTTATTAGATATGTTTTATTTTATAATGTTGTTAAGGTAGGCTTGTAGTTAATACATATTTTGGATTATTTTAAATACCGATAGGTCAGCGAATAAAGGGAATTTATTATATTGTTGTCTTATTTCTGTAACAACATTTATAAGCGACTTCAAATATTGCACGTAGGTAATATTATTAGGATTTTTTTAATTTACCTCCGTAAGAGTTTTTTCTTTTCCACCAAAAACTCATCAGTAATAGGTACCTATAATCATTTATTAGGGCTTTATTAGGAAAGGTTTTTGGTTTTTTTATTTAGTTGCGATGCGGGTCTAAGGTCATTTTATGCTGCTTCCGAATTCAAAGTATGTACTTAGTACCTAATTATGTACGTAGTCAATGATATATTACACTAGATACGCCACCAACGCTCCTAACGCGTGCAGTGGAAACGGTCCTACGTGAGACCGTTGCAATCAGTCGAGCTGTCGGCTGTCATTGTGAGCGCACGTGTCGACTACATACTAAAAAAAGGTAAAATGCCTTCTTGTGCATTTCGAAAGTGCAACAATTATGATAGAAAGGTAAAGAAAGAGGACGGTATATCATATCATATTAAAATGTATAAAAAATTGAAATTTTAAATAGATTAATTTATAATTTGTAATTTTAATGAATCACAGCTTGTTTCCAAACGATAAAAGAGATAGAACATTGCTTCACTCACAGGTGTAACAAAGATAGCACATACGTTAAGATCATAGATTAGAGGCAACAATGCAGACAGTAGGTACAATAGGTAGACAAGAAATTGTTAGTGTAACGATGAGATTTTTTTATGAATTTAGGCTGAATTCTTTTGTTTCCACGTTAAGTAAAACCGTTATTTTTTTAATGTTCCGTAGATTTCCTACCAACAAGGTTAATCAACAAAATGGGATAACTGTTGTGCGGAGACAAAGATGTGAATATTATTTAATGCCTTCAAATTATTTATAGTAGGATTTGTAGTAACCACTTTAAAAATGAAGAATTTACGTCAAGAAAAGGTTTGACATAGATGACAACTTAATTGACTTAATTCATTATACTCATGATAACCATGATTTTACATCTAAATCACGTGCTGCATCAAAAACATATTTCACTTATACCATAATATTTTGTTTTAATTTTTTTATATAATATTTTCTTACTTATAATATCTTTATAATAAAATCCCCTGTTAAACAATGCTGAATCTAATACTTAGACGACGGTTAGATTAAAAACTAATATTATGGTTCTGGAGTTCATCTGAAGTTGAAGAGAAAATTGCAGGACAAAATAATCATTCTCCTTTGTAATGTCGTTGTAAGCATTTATTTTTTAAACATGTGCCGAGGAGTTTCTTTCGCCGTTTCTATTTCTCCTCAAAGATTTAAAAATTCAATATTTAAAGGCACCTTAATGAAACGGTGGTAAATGCAAAAAAATTACGTTCATATTTTTTTTCATTATATTATTGCGTATTTATTTTATTTACAGAGAAATGATATAAAACTAGAACAATGAACCTTAAACTAAAAAACCTTAAAAAATATAGTAAAACAACTAAAATATATTATTAAAAGGAGTCACTTTAGGCAAGGTTCCGAAGATACTTGCAGCGTTCCCCTTTTGAATAGCTACCTATATTATTCTTTGTCCAAGGTAGCTGCCAGATCTTCGGTCTCCTGTGACGTCGACTAACCTTTTTGTTATTTCCTTAAAAAGCTATTTCATAATTGTATATATCCTACATGAAATAAATGATTTGAGTTTGAGTTTATGAAATTGCTGTTTTTCTCTCTCGCAGTAATTAGTTTCTAATTTAATTTAATTTGTTTTTATTTAATTTTTTTTAATGTAAATTTAATTTAATGTTCTGTTTTGCTTATGATCCTTAATCTTAAATGTTAATATTATGTACTTCCAAGAGTCATAGCAGTTTTAGGCATAAATCATTCTAAGAATAAATGTCTCGTCTGTTACATCTTAATATATATATTTCTTGTGTGCGTGTGTATGTGACTGAACTCCTCCTAAACGGCTTGACCGATTTGGTTGAAATTTTTTGTGTGTCTTCAGGTGGATCCGAGAATGGTTTAGATTCACAATTGGACCCGGTAGGTGGCGTTGCTGTCGATATATCACTAAAACATTTTTTAATTATAAAGCGGTACGAAGTACGCTGGGACCACTAGTTTATCTATAACACTTATGGTTAACGTCAATAGACGTCAGTGCAATATTTCGGTTGCGTTTGTCAGGTTCATTTTTCATATAAGTAACATGTCTACCTCTTTTTACTTATAATGTCATTGTACGTAGTACGTACCTACTGTAAGTAAAGTAACATTTTTTCCCAAAGCAAAGCGATGGCAGGTATGCTACTCATAAATGTTTTTGTAGTAATCAGTGCCATAAAAATCTTGTTACTTCTTCTTGTTTGATAATCCAGTAAAGGTAATTTACACCTGCTATATGTCAATGTCGTATCAACATTGCTAACAGAAGCACACGAGAACGTTGTTTTTATTTTCGTGATATTTCTGTGACATTTTGCTACTTCCTGTAAATTATATTTATGATTTTATATGTGGCCGGCCGATATTACATTAAATGCGCCATTTCATGATTTGACAAATAATATTATCACGATGAGCCTAATTAAGCTGGATAGATGAGACCCACCTCTGCGTCGATATTCCCAGCTAGTTACATACTGGGCATATTGTAAAGCAGTTAATTTATTTATGATGTATATTTTATTGTCTTATTGACCGTGTTTTATTACGATATTATACCTTATGTGTAAGTAGTAGAGGCTAGAGTTCGTTAGTTAGGTGGTAGAGCCTAAAGTTCTCCCGGGGTAGTACTGCCGCCCGTCGCACGACTATAGTAGGTACCTAATACCATTTCTGCCGTGTATTAATAGTTTTAACAACAATGTGTTTCGGTTAGAAAGGTGTGGATCCGATTATACTTTTTAGTACATACCTACAGACTGTCACGCGCGGCGCGCATGAATGCCATTTCTAATTGATATCGGATTTGATCAATAAAAACGACAAACTTACTTAATGTGTACTGTCGACCTTAATACCGAGCAAGGCTGCGAACGGCAGCCGGTCACTGACAGACAGTCGGCTCTCACTCACGTCACGTCGTCGCGCCAACCGTTGGTACCCACAAGTCCAGATGGGGATGGAAGTCTCTCATAGTCTATTATAATATTTATACACAATTAGTTAATGCTGTAGGTATTTCTAATAACTATTATAGTTAACCACGGTGTAAGAACATTGTTAAAATAAAAGTAGCCTAAGTTACTCTTTATGACATCAGCTATCTGCCAGTGAAAGTCTCGTCAAAATCGGTCCAGCCGTTCCAGAGATTAGCTCAAACAAACAGACAGGCAGACAAAAATTGTAAAAAAGGTTATTTTGATGCATCGTGTATACATACTATATGCATTTAGTAAAAAGTGGTTATTATAATATTACAAACAGACACTCCAATTTTATTCATTGGTATAGATTATTCTACACTACAAAACTTCACCTTCAAAGTAGATTAATACGCATGTACACCTACTTAGATTGTGATTAGGTACTACTTAAAGTAGATTAATGGCTTCATTCCCGCTAGTATAACAGGATTACAGCAACTGTGGAACTAATGAGTCTTTTTTGTCCCATTAGTTCAACTCTTAAAAGTACCTGGTTAGGTATAAGTATTTGAGATGATCACGGATTCTATGCAACTGACGAGACAGCACCTGACAGCTGGCAGACTATGGCCACCAGGACAGCGTTCGAAGAACATTTCCGTTCTGATTATTAACGCTCCGTCGAGTGCCAATGCTACATTACTGGTCTGCAGGCATGCATGAACTGGACGATGCAATGTATAGCGTTATCAACTAGTAACATGCGCTGTCAGAAACTGTTTAAGAACACTGGTGAACTCTATAAGTACATCATGCTTATCAAAAATCAAAAAGTATCCGTTCGCCAAATTATTTATCCTGTAAAACATTAAGTTAATCTTTATTGTGTAAGCAAACTCGTAAATATTCATTATTAAGAGGGGGTATAAAGCAAAATTGGCAATCGTAGATTCAATTTTTACAGTAGTAGATCAAGTTTCTAGAAGCTGAAGAAAAACATAGTTATACTTCATTATATTATTGAGTGAATGCAAGAAGCAAAAACATAAAAAAATTAAATTTTCTCGATAGAAAAAAATCACAAAGTTAGGTCTAATTTTCAACTAAAATCAATTTATTTTCAATATGGTGCATGTTTTTGAGTCAATATTTTAATATATTATGCTAATTAGTATCACGGAGGGATTTGTAGATCGATTTTTAAATCAAATCTATAATTTACGAATTATTTAAATAAAATACATTTATCTTTATAGCTCTAGGATTTTGACATGCTCTGTTCCATTTATCAGTACCGTTGCTCCATTGAGACGGGCGGGTGAAATTTGATTTTTTCCTAGCTTTATACCCCCTCTTAAACCTGTCTACATAATATACGTCTCCTTAATATAGAATAAAAAAAAATATTATGTAGGTACAAGTTAGGTACTAACTATACGACACAATAGTTTTTGAATCCCCAATGCCGAAAATATCACCCGGATCTATAGAAATTCTTGGAAACCAAAACCAATACCTACTTTAATGTTCGGTTGTGAACCTACGAACTACGAACAATTAATGTTCAAAATTAACTCATTAAATTTAATTAACTCATTAAATGTGATTAGCACTGAAACAAGCACAACGTTCAATAACTGTTTAGGTAATAAGTATAATTACCTTAACCAATTTCCAATCGATTAACTAAGGTATGATGTAGGAAATATCAGGGAATTTATCTGTTGTATTATTGTTGGTACATACCTAACCTACCTATCAACTCGGTAACGATTCGGCGTCTCCGGCCTCGAGACATTAAGTATTCTATAAGAGAAACTTCATATAACAACACACACTTATCAACATCTTCTAGCTTTAGAATAAGCTCACAGCTCGAGGCGAGCCGAGTCATTTCCGAGTTGATAAATGTGTGCCGACCCTAAAGTGAAACTTTTTTTTCACCTCATCATATAATTTACAAAGTAAACGCTTCACAGAATATAATAGTCTAGACTTTACATTAATGGTTAACCATTTTTCTCGACAAGATACAAAATCAAAAAATGGATCTCAATATAGGCTGATTCATCTCTTTGAATTTTATCTACGAGTACAACCTGTTTAACGTACTTCGTCGGTCAAACTAGTATATTAACTTAAGGGCAAGTACAACAGGGCCTAGTAATATATCCGCAAAGGTTCAAAGAACTTCTGTATCAAATGAATCAAGTGATTCGGGAATAGGCAACGTATTACAAATCGATGCGAAAGGCTATAAAGGATGTAATTTGTTGTTACCTAATTCATTACAATATTATAATATTAAATCATGGTAGATAATATTCTTTCTGAATAAAATATAATATAATAATGTTTGTATAATAGTTATGTATGGACATTTTAACCATACCTACCTATAAAAAATATGATTATTGTAATAATAATGGCCGTTACCGTTAGGTACGTTAGGCAATAGCTTACAAGACGTCGCAAATACCCACGAGAACGCACATTTATTTGTTACATAAATGACTGCTCTGTCCGGGCATCGAGCCCGGACCATTTGTTTCGCAGGCAGGGTTACGGGGCTACGAGCTACGGTATACGCATGCGCTAGACTGCCCCGTTCAAATTTTGTTATTGGCATTGCAAGACAGCAATAAAATTGTTATCGATTAAAAAAGTCTATTCAATGTTTAAATCAGTTAATAAACTCCACTTTAAAAATAATTCTGGCATCTAATCCAGTCTTATAATCTTTTTATTATTTTGTTTCAGATTTTACCATATCTCCTGGTCCACTGCCAACCTGCACACAACCGTGGTGACCATGATCCGGCTGAAGTAGATACAAACAGAAATAATTATAATGCTCAAAATATACCAAAGCTCGAAAACGTACCTACACAGCAGGAACAAATAATATCTGTAAGAATAACGTCTTCTGTTGCCGTGGGCAGGGGTCGAGCGAAATCCAGCCATAAGATCCTAGATAACTTCGAAATCAATACAAATAACTCTGTTCCTGCACGAGCAGTGGAATCCGATCTAAATGAATCGATTTATATGAGTACAACAATTATTCCTGACGGTGGTACTACACTGCCAACTGAAGAGGATGTAACCATAACTGATATACCGCCAAGTTTAGTCGGTGCTAATATCGAATACATTAAACAACTACAGGCAAAGAAAGAAACGCGAGGTGTAAATAACTTTGAACTTATACATTCATTTCAACTAAATACCCAACAAGTTACTATAAATGATACGCAGTATACCGTAACTGACCCAACTGTACCGACAACTGCAGAAACTGACAATTACGAAACTACAGAAAACATACCAATTGCTAGATCGATACCATTGGCATATTCTTCAAAAAATTACATTGCAGACATCGTACATAAAGCTCTCGATGATCATCATGGCCAGAGACTGACAACTGTAAGTTTTAACGTATTACACGATGCTCCGGAGAGGAACTACAATGAACCGAACAATAACGCGTACATAAATTCAAATCCGTCTTTATTCCAAGCGCCAACTTTTAGAAACAATGGTCCGCAAGTTTATAGTGAGCCCTCTAAAATATACAGTGAACCTGCAAAGTTTTATAGCGAACCAGCAAAAATATACAGCGAACCTGCAAAAATATATAGTGAACCAGCCAAGGTTTACAGCGAGCCGGCTAAAATATACAGTGAGCCGGCTAAATTTTACAGTCCACCAGCATCCTTACATTTGACCCCTGAAGTGGTACCCAGTCAAGGACCTTGGAGTCGTCATACCGAAGTTCCCAATACTAGCGGTACTTTAGTCAGTACTACTCCTCTAACGACAATGGCGAATCCATCTTTCATGGGAAACACACGTAGAATAGTCGATCATCAGCCGGAAAAAAATTATGAAGTTGATGAAAAAGTAAGCGTTATGACTGAAGGGCGCACGCATGGCGTTCAGCCGCAGCAGTCAGATCCTGAGAATTGCAAGCAAGAAAAATGTAAGGTCGGTTACGTAGTGGAGGGCAGGCAGTACAGGAAGTATAGGGTGGAGGAGAGAACTTCGGATGGATTTATAGTTGGGGAGTACGGAGTTGTGAGGAACGAGGATGGAGCGCTGCGCGGCGTCAGGTACACTGCCGACAGCGAAGCGAGTCCACGTCTCATACACGACGCACTCATGAAGTTCCTACAGCTCAAATAAATTATGATACTCAGACGCGACGTGCGCTGTTAATTATTGCTCATTTAATAAAGCAAGTATTGCTACATTGTCGTGTAATACATATGTATTAGCTTGATTTTCTTAATATATGTATATGAAGACTGAACAAAAGTTATTGTTTCCAACTGATATTGACATCCGTGTCGTATTAAAATTATGAATTTAGATCAGTTACGTAAACCCTATGAATAAAATCACTTACAAGTTTCTAGTCGTGATACAGATCCTCTGAAGAAAATGCATCTTTTTAATAATGGATCACTATTACCCTTAAATCGTTTCTCATGGTTAGTCTAAAATTATTAAATTGAATATTCCATTGAGATATTCCTTAGGAATTTCTGAAAAATCACTTTGTAATTTCTGAATGATTACGGAAATAATACTCATTACTTTTCATCTACAATCAAACGCAGACACTTTCAGTGTCTTGTATTAAGGTGCCATTTAGTTTAATATAAATTAATGATTTCCTATTTCTATTCCTATTTAATATGACCTAGTGATGTAGGTACCTAGTTATTGATGTACATAAAGAATATAGCATTGTCACAAATTGAATTGTTTCCTTTTTTGCCTCACACATAAGTACGTAAATTTCAAGTTTCAAATTACTTTCTATTCTCAATTATTAAAAGGTATTTCTTGTTCTTCAATGTATTAAGTTTATGAAATTATTTGATTACAGAGGCAGGAAGTTAATATTGAATGTAGCAGTATTATGCCAGCGCCCAGCAGAAAACGTCGAATATTAGGTATCATTGTATACAATAGAACCTGAATCTGTATATCTGTAGGTAAATTATTTGATCAGTCTCTGCAATTGTTGTGCAAATTTACAAAGTAATTTTATATTTTTAAATTATTTAAGTAAAATATTTTCTGCTGTAACCTTACCTACGAGGTACAATATATTTTCTGCCAATACGCCAGCAGGAATTTTTTTATTCAAATAATTAAAAACGCATCAAATTTAAAAATCTGCACAATAACTCCAGAAACTGAATAACTAATTATCTCTACACGATAATGACAACAATTGATAAAAAAAAATTTAAGCAGGTACCATTCTACTAAATATGTTCGATGTTCAGATATTAAACTGACAAAATTTGGGATTTTTTGGCCACTTATTAAGGTAATGAATAAATAAAAAACAAAATTCAACCGTTTAAGAAGGCGAACAATATTAAGTTTTATTTTGTGGAATTATTATCTAATGCTACGATTAAACAACTTAAATTTACTTTATAGAACACTTAAAGCAAACGCCTGATAACAGTTCGTGCATAGTAACAACAATTCACAAGTGGAAGCACATTAATTCAACAAGACGACCAACTTTTCTGTGGGTTAAATTTGGTCCTTTTCTAGTGTTATACACCACAAACTAAACAAACTGATGACAGGGGTGACAAGGATAGCAATACTCAATTATCAAATCATATGACACTGTACCTTAAACGACAAACCATTATTATAAGCAGGCAAAGACACGCAACCCATATATACGTTGGTGATGTTAATTTATACGCAAGTATGGATTATTTAATACATTTTTGCAAAAAAAAACTAAACTTATAAAAACACTAACACCAACAATGCACCAACGAAAAAATTGGTTGTCTGTTGTCTGTCGTGGTCCTTACTCTACTTACAACGGTATCACAATATAAATACAAATCTGCAACTTTGTCATGTAAAATATTTTGGTAAACAGCAATATTAACAATGAACGAACTGGTATATTTATATTAATTATTAACACTTCAATTAGGCAAAATGTTCAAAATGTATAATTAAACTGTAAACAATTATTACAGCCACAAGTTACCTTCTAGTATTTATGTCAATGCCTACTAAATATAAATAACTAACTCAATGTTAAAGCAGCTGACGCTGATGCACTTTAAGTATGATGATGTCCAGGTATGGCTATTTCATAACCATTACTATTTACTTAGTGTTACTTTATGTACTTCGCGCCAATGACTTGGTTAATCTTAGATTAATTAAATCTTATATTAATGTAATTCCAAAATTTCTGATGACAAACTGTATTATCTTAACTATTTTTAGGCTCTATTTAAACTTGTAACGTCGATAGAAGGTATCAAGCGACACAGTGATAAGGTGCATAATTGCGACAGACTGAAATTATGTGTTAGATATGAAACGGAAAAACAAAACATTAGGTAGGTAAGGTAAGTTAAGCAAACCATTACAAAATCTACTTTATTTTTTGTACTAGTGGTGTTGGCACTCGTCGCTAAAGTCATAGAAGTAAAATATATTTTCTGTGCAATATGTTACTTTTGGGTATATCCATTGGACACCCTATCGTGATTTATATGTAAGTAATACTAAAGACACATTCACAATTTCAATAATACAATTCCTTCACTGCTAAATTTTTTATTTATACAAGCTAAATTTTACTATCAATAATTTAAAATATCGCGTAAATGCAATTTTGAATATTATACTCACTTTAATGTAGAGAGCAAAAGGCGTTTATCCAAACTTAACATGCAGAAACTAAGCTAATAAATCATAGCCTATAACGTACTCCTACAGAAAAAGTATGTACCTACCTAGAAGAGAAACTGCATACAAAAAGTAGAAAAAAATATTGTACGAGTAAGAACACGAATACTTACTTAAAAGATTTACAGACTGGTTACAAATTATTCCTATAAGTTTATAAGTAGGTAAACTATTAAAAAGTAGAGTAAGTAGATATATTATATGTAGATACTTCAAACGTAAAGGATTCAAACTTTGGATATGTATACTGTGATATAAGTTTAACTGTTAAAATATCATTTTTTACTTCGTTGTTTTATTAAGTACTAGCGACCCGCCCTCGCTTCGCTTCGGGAAACTTATTATCAAGTGCTTAAATATAAAGTTTCATGGTTCTTTAAGAGATGGCGCTAGGCGTTCTTATTCTTTAAGTTAGGAAGGTTCACCCCTAGATGGCGCTGTGCTTAAAACCCGAAGAAATCCCATACAAACTTTCAACCTTTATTTCAACCTATTCATTTTACCCTTTTTGTCGCAATAAAAGGTAGCCTATGTCCTTTCTCAGGGTCTAAAGATTGTCTGTGTCAAATTTCATCAAAATCGGTTGAGAGGTTTAAGCGGGAAAGCGACACAGACAGACAGACAGACAGACAGACAGACAGACAGACAGACAGAGTTACTTTCGCATTTATAATATTAGTAGGGATTAGTTAAGTAATATTTATATAACTTTGCCAAACTTGTTTCGATCTATAATAAAATATATCCAAACAGTGAGCCATTTCAATCAATTTAATAAAGGCTAGGTACACTTTAAACTTTAGAGGAACAAAAAAACGATTATTTATTACTAATAGACCTATCAACATCGGTCATGTCGTTGGCAGATTCAATTACTTTATAAATAGACCGACATTTAGCCGGATCCAGCAATACATTATACGAATAATTTTGGTACTATGCAATTCGCGAATAGAACAAATCGATTTATCGCCATTTTAATACAAGAGTAATGACTCAATCTCAAGCAATATCGAATACTAATAGAAGTTCTAAATAATAAATTGCCTAAATGTCATAAAATTGTTTCGCAAAAATACATGTTACAACTAATTATAATTATTAAAGGTAATAATGGAAACTAAAAAATTGCGTTGGCAGTGCCAGACAATATCGATTCTATTAACACTCCAGTGCCGTAACATTTCAAACTCACAAATATGTACCTATATCTCAATATGTAATATTTGAAAACTGTATGCAACTCTGTTATAAAATAACTCACGAGTGATCTAAAACTGACGTTCTCATTGCAATGTTCTTTGATTAGTGATAGCAAATTGACTCCGCCAGCTATTTAGTCGTACGTTTCAGACTCCTGTTGGACAAGTTTGAAGCGACGCGGGCTCTTCACAGCTATGGACCCGTGTCCGTCCAACGATAATCGGCCCTTCATTTGAAGATACCTAAAACATAGCCGAGAAAACTTTTAAATTCATTGTTATTTTTTGTAAAAGTAGGTATCTCGTAAAAAAGGGTAGATAATTTTTCAAAAAAAAAAGTAATATGAAACACATTGGCAAAGGAAGATAAATAGCAAAAATGAAAGAAAACATAAATTACGGGCGATCTGAGGTCGGGAAGGGGATTTAAGGGTAAAAAACGGTTTAACTTGATTTCCGGCAAAACTACAAGTCCTATGGAAAAAGTTTAATATCATAGTTGTAGATAATAAAAAGATCTACCTTTGCATTTACACTTTTTTAACATAACCTCAAAATGTATGTGAAAAATGCAAAAAACCAATTTTTCCGTTTTTCAATCAAAAATTCTCACGACAAAATATCTTTTTTTAAAGTCGGTGGGCATTTTATTCGTCTTTACTTGGTTTTAAGTATGAGCAACATTGGTAGAGCATAGAAGGATCTTCCAACTGGAACATGAAACATAGCTGCCCGTGGCCAAAGTTACTTAGTTACCCTTCAAGTAATACTGGGATTCCAATTGTAAACTTCAACTGCAGAGAGCAGAGTGACACTGAGAAGGACTTCGTGGAATGGTAATCGCAAAACAAATAGTAAATACTTAAATTTTTCTTGATACCTACTCGTACCTAAATGTGCACCGATGATATTTTGTAATGAATGGCAAAAGGGTAGGTATGCTAGTTTTAAGTTTAAAAGTAACTTTACCTCTTGATATAGCGACAAACTAACTTTGTCGGCCTCTGCTGCCACTCATCTAAGACTTCTTTAGGAGCGAGCACCTGTAAAACGTGAAAATAATGTGTGAGAGAAACTTTAATTTTAGATGAAAACATTATATTTATAGATGATTAGGGCTAATAAAACCCCATTTTTTCATGACCCTAATGAAAGTATAAAATATATTTTTCAAAAAAAAAGTTAAATAGGCTCAATTTTAAAAATATTATGGTTTTCTAAAGTCCCTGGGCTATTTGCAATATGTCGGAAAGATATTAACAAGAACTTTCCCGCTTCGTTCTTAGCTGACAATGCATCGGTGATGGTTGAATGTACGTTGACGGGCGGCAGAGATCACTTACCACCCGATGACGTTTGACTTCTGTACATAAAATAAGAGTTAGTTGTAAATTACACTCGTTGGCTTGGCCGGCCTAGCTGTGCTTTTTTAACTACTTACTAATTGTTATGTATTAATTTTCCAACATTAACCAACTACCTCTAATGTAATTTTAGCAATAATCATCACACCTAATATTCGGAAAATGGATTCCTGATTCGAAAAATGGTTTTCACACAAACAACAAACAAAATATTCGTTGTGTCCATTATCATTGTCGTATTCGATTTCGGAAGAGAAAAAATTATCCCCACTTTAGGTATGTGTAAAAGAAGGTACCTACTCTCTAAATATTTTAAGATTTTATTTTTCTACTTTGTTGCGTAATTATGTACCCATTATATTATGTACCAATGAAAAATTACAGCTTTCTTGTACTAAGAGTGTCTGATATACTCGTAAGCCGTGGACGGGTAGACATGGCGAAACTATAAAGGTTTCTTATTGTATGCGCAACCCTAAATGAATGTCTGTGAAATAATCAGGCTAAATACATTGAACTACAATCAAAAAATTACTTATCAATCGATACCTGGTCTCCCTTTAGCCTGTCCAGAAGTGTGACGCAAATGACAGCAGCCTTGATACCCGCGTGATGCGTGAGGGCCGCGAAGGCGAGAGACTCCATCTCGATGTTCAACACGCCGGCCTTGTGTATGCTCTCCAAGTACTCCATCTTGTCCGCCTCATTGAAATCGCAGAACGCTCCGTCCAACCGTCCTTGTCCTATAACAATGTCCATTTGGCCTAATGATGTCAACTTGTCAAGTGACACCTACGTGACAATGCTTGTTTAAAACCCACGTCAATCAAGTTCAAATGAGTGAAACGGAAATGAATGCACGTGTATTGTTACAGTTTCTTTGTTATCTTTAAATGCATTTACCGTTATTCGCTGAAGACGGTGTAAGGACCTACTTGCCTACTGTTTGTAACTATTATATATCATGCAGGATATATAATAGTTACAAACAGGCTAATTTATCGAATTCTGTTGTAAAGGTTAATGAGTACTTAAAGGTAAACAATAGTTATGCAAGAGACCTCGGCTTCTGTTTTCGCAACTGCGGAAATTCTGCACGTTTTTCGACATTCGTTTGTTTTTGTTTGTGAAACTTTTATAACGGTGATCGTAACTTTACAATGGATGAGGGGAAGGCGCGGGGCGCGTGACCCAGAGCTTGGTGTTCCAGCCTGCGTCACAAGCGACCAGGGCACGTGCCTTTCAGTAGGTACTTGTCCCAACGTCTTTGTTTGTTTACTTTTTTATTTCATTATACGGCTAGGTGGGTATACTCTGTGATTTGGGAGTGAGCAACAGCACGTAAGATTATCTTTTGTTGTTTGTGTAAGTTATGCAGGTGTTGCAAGCAGAATATACCTACATAATTAAGTAATCATAATCATAACTTTAACGCAGTTTCAGTTGAAGTCAGTATTCTGTAACGAGTAGGTAGTCGTTACAAAATACAATAAAAATACTGACTTTTTCTTGGAGTTTAAAACATCACAAATGTCCATATCCGCTTTGTTTTAGAGCGAAAACCATCAGGCAGTTGTCAGTCAGTAGTGTCCGGAATTTTATACGGTCGAAGCGTTGGACATGGCACCTTACGATGGCATCTTACGATAAGAACCGAAATATTAAACACTTAAGAGCTCATCAAATTTTGCCTCGTTCGCTAATCTGCTGTCTGCGTCCGAAGTCCTCAAGCTACCTACCTTCCTTCTACCTACCTTCCTTCTACCTACCTTCGTAAAAGTCGTAGGTGCACATGGTCTTCCCGGTGACGGTGTCGTAAGGATCCTCTGGGTCGGCCAGCCCCTTCAATTCCCGCACCAGTCGCTTGTCCAGCTTGGCTGGGCGCTGTATACTCTTGCCTAGAACCGTCTACAACAATCACAAAGATTGACTTGGCTGTGAATGATAGCAGGAAAACATACTAAACTTAAATTTATCTAAGTAAAAATTGCCTCACATCACCATTATTAATTGAAGTAGTTATTAATTTGAATTTAGGTAGCACAAAAGAACTAGTAGAAGTAACACAACTTCATCCGGAGCAACGAACACGAGGTCTAGCACTATACATAAATACTTAATATAATTCCTCAGGCATGACCACATGCATCACACACACAATGCACTGTGAACGATTTTAACTAAATGTATAAAGTTATCGATATTATGCCAATAATTTTACCGATCCAACGACCTACAGTCATTCAGCGCTTTTTAACTGATAATAATGATATTTATTTACCAATTCCAAAACATTCCTCAGAGCACCATCGACGGCTTCCTCCGAGATGATGACAGTTCCGCCTTCGTACCCGATGCCGCCGCAAGTTCCGATTCTGAAGAATACTGGGTCTCGAACTTTTGCGTGAAACATCAGTTTGATAACTTCGTGGAGAAGAATACCAACTGAGGGGATCCCCATGCCATGCTAAACAAAGAAAATTAATAAACGTTAAATACTTCTTAAATTCTCTGAAACAATATACCTAATTGTATAGTGCAATAAAGTATTCGTACCTAATTACAAAATACACTGCAGATGAATTTACTGAATACAAAGTAATCCAAATTATTATATCAAAATAAATTGTTTTCTTATCATCGCTCTTTATGATATTCATTATTTTTAGGGATTGTTCATTTCAACCGAGGCTTAGCAAGGGTTTTCTATCATTATTACAAAGTTTCAGAAAAGGATATTACTATCCACATTAAACCACTACATATGAACTATTTAGGTATGCTAAGGAAATAATAATTCATTCCATATTGCTTCGCCATATTCGCTAGAGCGGTGGCTGTGCTGTGAATTCAGCTTGGTCAATTTGCCTCAATTGAGACGTGTCGCATGGAGCAACCATAAATAAAGCAATGTAATTATACATCTCGATGTCACGTGTCGATCCAGGAGAGCTGCAAAAAACTTATACTCGCTTAAACGTTATCTCTAAATATACAAACACTGATCAGTCATAACAATTAATATATCACTTTCATAAACATAGCAACAGATACGTTGTTAGATATTGTGTAGCCAAAATGTATGATTATTTATAAAAGTACTTTGTGCAAGGAACAAGTAACATACTTCAAGATTTATGTATTACATTACATTGCTTAATTAGCTAAATGGTACTCAAAGTTTTAGATAACATGAATGTGTATCCATGTACTTAATATATCGTCTCCATTTGTCACTCCAACCGCTCTTCGTGTTTACCAGTTTAGCATAATGGTTAACTGGTATGCAGGTATGAGAATCTAGAATTGAGGCCGCCGTTTGTACCGTAATAATTATTTCATTGTGGTCAATAAAATCCTAAATATAAGTATAACATTAATTTTAAAGTTGTTCGAATTTATAATAATACCTAGAAGTTTATGTTTTTAGATACTAATTAAAACTTATTGGTAGCGTTACTGCTTACTGCACTATCACGTTCGAACTCAATGCTTTCGGTCTGAGCGTTCGAAATTGACGCGACAAAGCCAGGGTCAAATTCTCCCACAGGCGTATTTATCGACCTTAAATCATAAAGCTACACAGGCTCTAAGAATTTCAAGGCAAGTGACTCTAGCCCGTTGCCGCTGGGTAAATGTACTGTAGGAACTACGTAGCAGATTATTTTTCAACTTGCTAACAATAACGAAGAATAAAACAAAACAGAAAAATAAGTAGGTACCTACCCTAATGAATAGAACAAAAAATATCATCATTCATATCCATTGTCTAGATTGCATTGTTGTATGTAGGTACTTTTACTCTTTTTTTTATATTAGTTAGGAGATGAAAATTAAATCGATAGTCATAATTTAATGTCAGAAAAAATACTTACGCTAATACAGAGCACAGGTCCTACTTTATACATGGAGTATCGGTAGGAGAACTGGCTGATGTCCTGCAGCGTGGTCCCACAAGGCAACTTGTGGCCTATCTCTGCCATTATGGTGTAGGCGAACTGCTCCATACGCTTAGGAGTACCGCCCATGCACACAAACTGAAACATTTATGCAATAATTACTTTTAACCGACTTTAAAAATTGAATATTCTCAATTCGACTGTATTTTTAAGTGTTAGTTACCTCATTATTTGTGTACCGATTTTAGATGATTCTTTTTATATTCGAAAGCTGGTGCTTGTAATGTGGACCAATTTGAGCGAGATCTGACAAGTCGTTTTTGAGTTATCCCTAATAAGACGTAATTAATTGACTTCGACTACGTTAACGGTGTTCTCATTTTATTAGATACTTGTCGATATTGAAGACGGTTTGTTTTGTTAAAATTAAATATATGACCTCTAATGGACATAATTATCAATAACATCTTCATTCTATAATCAATATAAGCAACATGAGGTTGAACTGACGATATACCGATATCGAATAAATGATCCTATTTGTGTGATGTTTATCAGATTTAACAATAAATCTTACGACACAAGGCATTGGAGAAGTCAGTATTATAATGAAAACTTAAGTTAATACGAAGTCAGAAGTAGAAGTGGATAAAGAAACAGAAATCAATTAAGTAGTAATTAATCAAGTCTTTTGTGGATTGTTTAATCGAAAATTGAAGTAGGTCGCTCAAACTATTATGAATGATTGTAAAATAAATAAGTATAGGTAGGTACATAAGTATGTAATTATGTACTTACTTTATCCGCGCGGAATTAATTATTAATTTAAATATTTTATTCACCAAGTAATCGTCTAAAATCAAGCAAAGAATGCTCTACCAATTTGGTTTCAGTATAATATACTGACTTAGATGTCTACCTATGTATTTATGTAAATCAATTATTGAGCAACCAATCGCTAACTAATATGAGCACGCAAGTGATAATAGTTCCTATCTCATTTTCTCCCACGTTAAAATGTGTCTGTCTCTTTTTATTGTCGCTTTTTCGTTTCATCGACTTTCACAACGATGCTAGAAGTTTTCACTTCAAAAATTAAGCATATTTCTTCCGTAATATTTCTGCTGTTAAATCTATAATTCTGTAGAAACAGAACTAGGAGCAAATATTACAAATTCAGCGGAACTTCTGCAAATGCTGAAGCATAAGCAGAACTTCTCGCGTCGTCATAGCCCTTAGATTATATTTATATAAATACGCCCTTAAAATATTTACGCAAACCTTGACATCGCCGAACATTTCAACGAGATCGTGGGAGCCGCTTCCGAGAGCCAAGTGGTATAAAATATCTTGGTCCATGAGTTCGATGTTAGGGTTGCGCAGCCGCACAGTGCCATCAGGATACCTGCACAAGACCGGACCGGTTTTATAACATCTCTTAAAATTGTTTTGTGTTATGTGTACAGTCAACAAGGGAGTAAGCGGTTATTAAAAGTAAAGTGGCCAATGCCACCCCAAAAGGAAGTGGGAAACCACCGACCCTACTACCAAAACACTTAAAATAATCCTTATGTAAATGTTATAAAATATCAGTAACTTCGAAGAATTACGAAACTTATTACATTGATTCTTATTAACAAATAGTTTTTTGCTACATGTTTGTTGAAAGTTAGGATTATCGGTTGATAATGATAAAATTATTGAAATCAAATCTGCATGGTAATTTAAATCTGAGATAATTACGTAAATAGGTATTTACTGAGAACGCTGGAGTTATAGTTACAATGGCATTATCGATGGATAACGGAAGTGCAAATAACCGTGATCATAAACGTGATACCGATAACCGATATATCAAACTTACTCTTGAATTATTCCTATCATTCCTATTGAGTAACTTATATTTTCTGCATAAGTAGGTACCTAGGTAAATATTCTTATGAATATGATTGGACAATTTATACCTAACACTCATAAGAATATACATAATTTAAACGTTTGTACATTAATAAACTATAGAGAACACAGAATCAGAATGAACAATGATAATGAGAATGGACCTAGTAGGTAAAGACATTATTATGGATGACAGGGTCATCAACGATAATGCAGATACGCAGTAGAGATCTTAACTAATACACGATATTGCGATTTATATGTATACGTACCTACATATTAAATTTTTGCCGTCAAATGCTCTAATCTTGCCCCGCGTCCTATATTTGCCCTAAGAAGAAAAGGTTATATTTTTTTTTTATTAACATACACTATAATAAATTAAAAAGATATTACCTTTTCTTCATTTTATTTAAACATAGGACGCGAGGCTTTATTAAGGCATTTGACGATCCGTGCATACCTAATAAAAGGATCACAAGAGCTTCATTATTCATTACGAAAAAAAAAAATAGTACCTACTTAGTAATATTCAGTATCTTTGAAAAAATGAATCTTCAATACCACTGAAAAAGTCCATAATAGGTACTTGTTTTAAATTCGGATTTAGATAAATCTTGAAAAATGGTCAACCTAACTGTGTCGAGATCCACTTCATCCTCGCATTCCTCAGTGAGCTGAAACTGATCGTCGTTATCGAACACCTTCCGGTGTGGATGGAGAAAACCGTTATGGTGTTCAGTGGAATGTCTTAGAGTGTTATCGACTCCATTGTCGTGCTCCGAGCACCCATTCCGCGGGTGTCCATTGTCTCGCGGCATGTTTTATCAACGGCGGTGAACAAAATTCTGGGTAAAGAACTAAAACAAAATAAATGAAAGTAGAATTGCATAATAACATAATTAATTCAATCCTTATTCATTAATTTAATCCTTTCAAAGAGTATTAGGTATAACACTTCGTTAATCCTTTAGGGACTGTCAGCTAGTGGCTGATCCTGTAAATTCCGTTATTGTCATAATATGCAAATGTGTGATGCAAAAGTAATATGTCTCATACATATTACTTTTGCATCACACATTTGCAGTTAACATACATCCTACTCCGAAAACAAATGTGATATAAATATAAACGAAATTAGGGACAGACTTGATGTGGTCTAGCTGCAACGCTAATATTTTAAGTAAGTAAGTAGCAGTAACATGATTAATAAGCATTATGAAATTGTTCAAAACCCTATAGAGCGAAATACAATAAAAAACAATATTGTTTTACGTAGGTTGTTATCTGGAAATTAAATTATACTGCGTTATTTATTACAACACCGTTGTTTTGTACGTGTTCTTTGAATATGATCATCTCAGCTGCTTTATCTAGGGTCACGATCTCTAATTGTTTTTAAATAAAAAAATACATTCGACACTTCGTCATAACAAACACTGCATATCGCTGTGTTGCCAAACATTAAGTCAAGGTCGCGTCGTCGCAACATTCGCATTATTTGTTACAGTAAAAACTAGAAATAACATCGATTTTCAGGTTTTTACCAAAAAATCGAGTAGGTACAATCTTCTTGCAGTAACGGCAGTCGGCAATCTGATCAATTAAAACCACAGACATTTTAATATTGTTTACGTTTATAACTCTTCCTACAATAACTTTAAATATCAGGCCAGTATTGAAGGACTGAAATCCTACCTATTAAAATTGATAAATACATATTTACAAAAGATAAAAACGAAAAACACAATAGCATGTAGGTACTTAAGTCCTATTGTTTAAATTGAATTAAACCTCTAAAATAGATTGAAGGATTTTTAACATGATTAGTATCTAACTAATATATTTAAATAAATCTAAGATACGAATTTATTGTAAAATCTAATTCACTAATTTAATTAAATCAGGTTGAAAAAACTCAAATTTGAACATAAAAAAATAGTTAGTGAAAATCGTATTTATGAAATCCTTAAATAATTGTCAGACAAGCGATCTATTTTATTGAGTAAAAAATAGGGCGAAACGCTAACAAAATACAAAGGTATCGTTACAAAAAGTTGAAAATAAAATTAGGGAGATTATTTACCTTGTAATAGTATATTTAACACAGAGAAACCAAATAAAACACAATAGAGGCACAAAACGCACATACGCTGCCTGGTAGCGCTAGCGTAGTGATAGGTCAGCTTTCCGAACCGAAGTGTACACTGTACTGAATACTGAATTCCTACTACTAAATAATAGTCGACGTCCGTCCGACTTGCAATTGGCACCAATTGTCATGAGCAATTTGCACTCGGCTTTATTATTCGAATTAGGATTCATAACACTGTTTCATAGATTACATACTGTAGCGTATAATAATAATTCTGAAACATTCACTCGTGCACGCACTTCGTATTCGTATTCGTATGACGGATCGCACCTATGCGTCGACGCAAAGTATGACGGATCGTGCATCGTGCACGCCCTCGAAACTCGAAACGATCCGTCATTTTTTTGCCCAAGGTGAGGAGTTGTAGAGTTGCTAGTAGAGTCACGGTTTGTATTTTGTATACATTTAGGGGCTTGGCTGTTCATGATATCTGATAACCTTTTAACAGCCAAAGAGGAGGGTATGTCGCTTTGTTTATTATAGATTAAAACGGTTTCCCGCTTCCTTCATGGAATCTTGGCCATCGACGGGCCAATGATGCCTTGTCATCGATGTTCCTGGATAGCGACAATAATATAATAGGTAGGTAGGTACTTACCAAATCTGCTCGTATGTACCTACCTACGTCAGTTATTTGCAAAAACCCCTCTTAAAATCAAACGAACTCTGATCGTGAAATTATTGTATAGAATAGTCTCATGCGAAGTTTGTGAAGAATATTGTTAAGGAAAATAGTGCACAAATTTTATTAAACCTGATGATGGATTCCTAGATGTGATGACATTACCCGAATAAAGGAGTTTGAGGAGAGAGTTGAGGAGAGACATTACACCAACTCGACGTCAACTCCACTCCGACTCCACTCCGTTTCAACTCCGACGTTCCGTTCCGCGATCAACGCTTCATCGACGTCAACTCGACTCCGTCTCCACTCCGTTTCAACTCCGACGTTCCGTTCTAGGTACATTACGTCATTGTGTCGGTCGACGCGTGGACTACTCGTCTACGGTGAGTCGTCGACGCGTTGGTCTCGAAACGGAACGGCTATGGGTGTAGGGCGAGCCGTATAGGTATTTTAAGTATAAGTTCGAAATTCAACCTTACCATCAAAGATATAAGGCTCATAATTGAATGTTAGCTTTGTCAAGGTTTTAGTCGCGTAGGCGTCGGTCGGTCGTGGAATCGTTGTACTGTGCGCACTCCTTAATTCATTTGAAATGGAATTCCCTGTTTGCCTCTTACAGTATCACGATCATTACAACAAAGAAGTTGTTTACCAAATGAAACCGTCTTCACATTAGGTAGGTACTGTTATATCTAGATATTACCATCTACCTAGTAATTATTCTAATTTTAGAAGGCTCTGTAACTAGATTGATATTGACTCTGCTGGTCAAACGACTGGTCCCAAGTTCAATTCAGACTGGAACTGGATCATTACTTATATACTAATTATGTCATAGATAAATATTTATTTTCAATGCTTAGTTTTAAAGGTTTCATACCTACCCGAAGGGCTACGAGCAAAGCCCTATTAATATTCCTACCTTCGCCGTCAGTAAGTCTGTCACAGGGCTCTTGCTCTTTGAACTGAACTGCAATTTTCACAGAATGCGTGTTTACTGTGGCCGCTATCATAACAAATAAAAAATGGAAAAAGTCTGATGCTAAAGGTAGTCTCCATACAAATAGCCTTAAAAAAATGAGGCTATTCGACATTCCATCTTGTTATTGATCAATTATTTAGAGTTAAAAGCGCTCAGTGGTGTGATTCTGACTCGCACTCCACCGGATCGCACAACGAAATCAGAGGTTGGGGTATTTGTACAATTATGAGCAACCAGTGCATAAGCTTGCCGCAAAATATAATAATAATTAAGTAAGTATTAATAACTTATAAATATATTTTTTTAATACTTTTGGTAAATCAGGGCTGGTATAGGTAGTAATAAAACAATATGTAGCCATTAATCCTTAATAAGAACCGTTACCGTTAAAGTAGGTTACCAGTTTTTACGGGTCAAGACTTCACCTACTTACTTAGTTCATTAATATTATTTAGTAGTAAGCATTTCATTCCCTTTCAGACGCCCCTATTTTTTTACATTTTTACCAAGCTTTATTGTCTCTCGAGACTTCATTGTACGAGTGACCTACAAATGTAATGAAATTGCACGCTAATCATATTTATTTTTTATCTTACATCCATTCCAAACGCCGATTAGGTAACATTATAAAATTTAGATATGTATCGATAAAAAACGTACACAGTAGATAAGTACCGCAGCGCTAAACAGAAAATCGCCACTCGGCCGATATGAAATAGTGATAAGCATTATCTCAAGCTTCAGTTAGAAACCCGTAATATTTTAAGAAATTTTGTAAAAGACTTGTATTGAGCCATACTTACTCATCACGCAGCTCATCCTTGTCGAAAGACATCGTTCGGACACACACCCGAGTCTTCAAATGGTGTTAGATAATGTGGTATTTCAACAATGTGGTTTACCCGGATCGATAAGCTAGGATCACAAACAGCGCCGCGCGGCCGTACGAAGGCAACTACCGGAGGTTTTCCGCCCAGGCTCGGCCGCTCGGCAGGGCGCGACTTGCGTGGAAAAAGCTTGCGCAGCGCAATGCTTATCAATTTATACGTGCTACATCACAACTTATGCAATATCTTCCTTGTTCGTTTTGATGTTTATGATTAAGAACCGTCAGTATATTTTGAGGATGTACGATGTCAATTTTTTTTTATATCTGGTTAAGCAAGCTTAGCTCAGAAAAGCAAATCCTGAAATAAGGATCGAATTTAAGGAGCGCATTGTACGTTGCAAAGTGGTGCGGAATATTATTTGATCTGATGATCTCTTCTATGATTGAACACCGTTTCGAAACAGCTATCTTATATCTACGTTATTACCTAAAATCACAATACAAGTTACTTTTCAAAAAGAAAGATGATCATATTCTAAAGAGAACATTTTATATTTTTGAGACTTTAAAAAAATGATTATGATATAGTTGAAAGGTTAAAATAGACATCTGCGACCCGATGACCTGATTCGTCGACGTCATAAATTAGAATCGTTGCTTAATTAATGTTACTGAAGTGTCTCGTTAAGACTTCAAAACAGTTATATAAATGGGTATTAGAAAAACAACAATAAAATAAAAATAAAGGCGAAACGGAGCAAAATTGGATAAACAGGTTGACTCTTTTCGACCGCGTACAGTTTCGAGTAATGTAGAAAATTAGAAATATAGGGTCAAATCAAATGTGAAAATGTGATTGAATTTTTTCGGCCACTCAAATTAGTATCAAGAAATAGTAAACAAGCTTAGCTTAGATATTCATAAACAATATGCATTGGTTATTAATAATTCTTCATGATTTATAACTTTTTCTATGAGTATGATAATAAAGAGTTGACAGTCAATATTAAAAAAATTGGAAATGTGTCACTACAATTTTCTTCGCCTGATTGATCAAGTACATCACGGTAATACGAGTAGACTGATATACGGTTGGTCATTAAAAAATTCTCTGTTGTTTCACCATCGCGTGAGAGTTAATTAGATTAATGACGAAAGATCCTCGTTACTATCCAGACTATTTCAACTATTTGTTCTTTTTTTCGTGAATTAGGGGCAATGATGATTAAACATCTTATTATTCTTCACATAAATACATTATAAAATGACATTATTGTATCGAAATGTTGCTAGCAGCGTAACCTATGCAGTATGGATTCAATAGAAAACTCAAACCGCTAATGAATTTCATAGGAGTAAAATAAAATACAATTTTCATAATGCTAAACACTTTATTTCGACACAGGAACGTGAACAGACAGAACATAATATTACTACTAACAGCGTTATAGATATTACAATAACAATTACGCATAATATGGTTGCTAAATTACTCAGTTATTATAAATATTGATTTATGATGAATGAAATAAGATAATTATTGTTTTTTTTTAATTCACATATAAGAAACAAATATTGGTACCAATTAGGTAAAGGCTTCCTTGTTTCGTTCCAAAGTTACAATAAATAGTCAATTTAAAAACATACATCTAAGTTGAAAAAGGGTTTTTTTTGTTTTTTGTTTTTACGATTACATAATATTTTATTCAAAGTGTAGCGGAAATACCTATGTTGAATGTACGCAGAAAAACTGCAAAAATAAAATCATTGCGACTTTTAAATTATGTAATGTCTACTCTCAAATATGACATAATATTTTATAAAAAAAAATATAAAAAGAAATATTTACTAAGTTTAATAAAGCTTGAAGTCGGATAGGTAACACGATCATTTGATATAGGAATTTTTAAAATAACCAGGTTTAGGTACACTCATATTATTCATAAAATTAAAGCTTTGAATAAGAAATCAATTATTAAATAAGCATACAATAGCTAAGAATGTAAGACATACCAATATAAAAAAATTGACATAAATGAAAGCCGAAACATACTCGTACTGAGGCACAGAAGCTGACAACGATAAGACTACTGACTAGTAAATAAAAAACACAATATTCGATTACAGTATTACACAAACACTTACATTAACCTGCAGACACATTCACATGCTACTCCATTTTCCAAGTCCTCAAATCAACGCCACACAAGTCTTTTTATGATTTCCCGTACTCATTTACTTAACCTCAGAACGTAGATAGAATATACTAAAGACTACCACTAATAAAATTGACGTAGTCACACATCGTACGAACAGTTGAAACGACTAAATAATACTAAAATATTTTTAGTTCTATTTAAGTTACAAACAAGTATGGTGAGAAGCTTTCTTTCCTGTGCAAGTGAGAAGGGAATATTACAGTAAGTCTTAGGTAGTAGAGCCTCATGTATGTATGTAGAATAATTAATTTAATTGTTCTACATAGGCAGTAGAGCTTAGAGTTCGCCCGGGGTAGTACTACCGCCCGCCACGGTACTTAGTACCATTTCTACCGTGTAATAATTGTTTTAACCGCAATTGTGTTCCGGATAGAAAGGTGTGGAGCGACCATCTCAGTCCTCAAGGGTAGCAACACATCTGTGACCGGATTATAACGAGACTCTTACTAACATTTGCTAACTGGACTATTACTAACAACAACTAACAGGACTAACATTCACTAACAGTCCCTGTCCCAGTCCTCGTACTTACAAACTAGCCAACTAATGTTCTAACACTGTCACCTAACCGGACAAACTATCCCAGTCCCCATATGAGTCTTGTTCTATGTCGGTCACAGTTGTCATGGGCGGCAGCGGAAGGTGGTGCTGCATGCTCGTTTGCTACCTTAAATCAATAAAAAAAAAGGTCTATAGTATAATCTGTCTACGCCTCTGAAGGTACTTTTAAAAGTCTACCTACTCTACGATAAAACTAAACTAAGGGCCAGTTTCACCGGTTCGGGATAAAGTTCCGGATAGCCCTAGGAATTTAACTCCCAGATAAACTACAACTTTTGGCTTCATAGGTATCTCACAGAAGTGACAGATAAAGTGTTGGATAGGTATCTGCCAGTTCAAGTGGATGTTAAAGGCGTTATCTGACGGATAAAAACTGTTTCAAGAGGCGTTTCTATAAACACATTTGGAATTTGAAGTTTTGAACTGTAAATCATATTATTATAAATCCTACTATTTTCGTTCTATAATGATAAAATTATACTTGAAAATATTAAAAAAGTCGAATTGGATTATTTTGAACAAAAAGTATTTTATTAATTAAGTTTTCAAAATAATTTTTAAATGACAATAATTTATGTAGTAGTAACGAAACGCAAAAAAGCGACGTTGCTGCTCCGTCAACTGTTAAGTGGCAGATAAATTCCTAGGGCTATCCGGAACTTTATCCGTAACCGGTGAAACTGGCCCTAAATGCCGCTGGGTATACACAGTCAAAGGAAAGTTCAAATAACACGATGAACTCTAAGCTGGTGAAGATTGCGTATATTAAAAATGTCACTTTATGAGCATGCCGACGATACCGTGCTCCGAAATAAAATACTACGATCCAACCAATGTGCTTAGGTAGTTTATTTAAACCACCATCCAATCACCTAGGGTCCTAGGTGACTACTACGCTCGTTTCTGGTCCCAATAAAATCTTCATTCCAAGATATACATCATGTGTTTAGTACATAGACAATATAATAACATGAATTAATGTTCTGCTTGAGCCTCTACAGTTTCAGGAATAAACAATGTACCTATATAATTATGTACAACAAAAACTATTAGTCACGACACAAGAAGTATACCCACAATATTAACTTCTTTTAGTTCATCTATTACATAATATTTCAGGTCGATATAGGTACCCAGTTATTATTATTTTTTAGTGATATCGTCTGGTGAAGATGAGTATAATATATTATTATGTTTATTTCTGAACTTTGCCCATACGAGTAGGAAACCTACACAATCCAACCTTCCCTGGAAAGGTAATCAGCAAATTTAAGATACCAAAAAGTCCGGTAACCTTCAATTAGCAGGTTTTTTTTTCTTCCGATAGAAGTAAAGTGCTATTACAGCGCTAAATATATTACAGTAATGTTTGAACAAGTGATGGCGATACATCTTTGAAATACAAAGTTGGATCTAAAGCAATAAGCCCTGATCACACTAACGATCAACTGGTAAATAAGTAAGTGTGCAATGCCCTGAAGCTCGTTTTTCACGCATTTAAAAGCGAGCGATGTACGAACACAAAACTTGATCGCCATTGTGATCATGGCACAAAAATTTTGTCCAAAAAAGTCGTTTACAAACACGAGGTCAAATATGTATTTGTATAAACATGATGGTTTTGTCAGTGGACTACAATTTTAGGTACACAAAAACTAAACTAGAATCAAGCAAGATGCCAATTATCAACGCAAATGGTTAATTTATTAAAATTAGGTTAAAGTTATCCGAGTATTACCTGTTTTTCTTCCTCCAAACCTATTAGTATTTCGAGACGTCCGATGTAGTCGAACTGTAATAATAATTAGTTAATCCAGAATATGTAATTGTTTTGTTTAGTCGACTCAGTTTTAGATTAACAACGAAATTCTACATTGATTTAAGTTATCACAAATGGCAATGTTCATACAAAGAAATCTAAAATCATCTACAATTGTCCTACTAATTGGCTAATCAGAAGCTGTGCTACCGAGTGAAGCTTTACATAATGTTAATACAAGTAGTTTTTCCGAGGGAAGATCGCATGAGGTTCCTTGTAGTTGGGATCTGGCTGGTTGCGGTACCGTCGGGCAAGCCACACGGCGAACAACTGAAACACAACATGCTAATATTAATACAGGAAGTATTTATAAAACAATATTAATAGCAATTGCTTTACAGGTACAGGTAAAATACATGACGTGCATAGGTGCTATTTGCTGGTGTTATTATAATGTATTACTAGTGAACGTATTGCGTGCACCATACTAGTAAAGTCGTCACATGCATATAATAATAAAATAATAATATTAAAAATTCTACTTGATGCATGAGCGTAACCAATAATATAACAGTATTGCACAGATGAACAAATATGCAAACATCGAAAAAAATGCTTGTCACATGTTTTTTGTTATTGTTCGAAAAACGACCTAAAAATTTATAGAAGAGTATTTTACATACAGTAGTCTTACTTTTTATCTTATGCTTAATAAGTCGCTTATTGTAAAAATATATGAAAATACTAGCACCCGCCCTCGCTTCGCTTCGGGAAACTTATTCCTTCGATGTGCAAAGATTTAGTTATATATTTTGGATAATTCACACTACATCTTCATAATATATAACCTATGTGTTATTCTGATGTGTAAGCTATATTATTGTAAAGTTTCAGCAAAATCCATTCGGTAGTTTTTGCGTGAAAGAGTAACAAACATTCATACATCCATACAAACTTTCGCATTTATAATATTAATAGGATTGTATGTTTTAAAGGGTGATCACAAGATGCAAGGGTGGGACCTTGAATATAGTACCTTGTTAATTTATAGTTGATTATATTGTTAAAAGACTAATAATAATTCTAAAGTTTGAAAAATGTCGTTTAGGAAATTCGCAACTATTAATATAAGAAAACAAAGGAAACTGATTTCCAAATGAATTGATGATGTAAACGAGGCAAAAAGTGAAACAATGCAATTGTTGTGAATGTTGTGATCGCGTCTAGAAAACCTTAGACAAATCGCGAACGTCAAAACATTTATATTATCGCATCTTGCCTTGGTTAATTTAATAATACGTATTACGAAAGAAGTGTCGCGGTCATTCAGAGATAAGTAATAAAGATGCCTTATCTATATATATTGTAGGTATATGCCCTATGAAGTGTGAATAACTATTCATAACTATACACAAGCTCCCGCTTCACCTCGGAAATTCGCGGGGATTTTGATTTTGAATAGTAGGTAAAGCTGATATTCTTATATAAAACTTTGTACTTAATTTGTTTTCAGCTTTTGGACTTCGAAATAGTTTAAAATTACAGTCTCCTTTATGTTGAGTAAAATTTACATTTGTTATTTACATGGCATCCCGGCCCCGCATGATAAGGTTGACAAACATTGATGTGGAAATATTCCAAAATCAGATACCAGCAAATCAATCTTAAAGAGAAACGAAAAATTATAATAAAATAGTATAAATTTTGAAATAGAGATCCCATAAAAATTGGCCGGTCATTTTAGTTTAGGTCTTGGGAGTTGAGTTTGGAATTTTTTAAAGCTCCTACAAAATAAATTTAAATATATTTTGAGCTTATACATATCAAACTAACTTCTTGTTTTACATCGTCTAAATTGAATAGGCTTGTTAGTCGATTAATTTCCGAACAACGCTATAAAACTACAAACATGGTGTATCATATCAGGAAGTAGCGAAAATGCATTTGCAATGGAGAAGGCAAAAGGGTCAAAATATTACTATCAAATACACCTAAAATCCGAGCTTAGGTCATATACATTACATAACTTTTTATTTCACTTCAATACATGCAGTATTTCCGAAGTTATAAAGACGAGAAGTTCAAGCCCTTTTTTGAATTTCCGCGCTTACGCTATGACGTCACGACGTGGTTCGGCCGCGAGCATGATACGGCGCAAGTATAGAAAATATGGGTCTATGCAGTTCAAAAATCTATAACTTTCTTATTTCTATAGATACAGACTTGAAATTTTGCATAGATGTAGTAAATAGTATGTGAATTATATATGTTATTTTATTATTGATAACAAAGGTTTGCTCGCGGCTTTACTTGAGTTTAAATTAACATTTCGGTCAAAAATCCCTATCAACTACGCGCGACTACTGAGAGATGACGTCATCGAGTAGTGACCGCCCGCCTGCGTTTTTAAAAAAACCAACGGCCGTAAATACGCACTTTGATCGTTAATATCTCAGCCATTTATTGAGATATGGAAAAAGTAAAAACACAGTTTTTCTTGTAATTTTTTATAGATTTATTTGACGTGTAAAAAAAAATTCGTTTGCCTGGTCCATTGACCGGCCATTAACAGACTGTCTCAGAGTGCTCAATTACCTACCTCCGCCGCGAAACCACAGCAGCGAAACCGCCATTATTCAATTGTACAAAAAATACAACAGAAGCGAAACCGCCCGTTCTAACGTACAGATACGATTATGACTCTATCTCCAGGCTAATTTCGCCGTTGGAAATCATAAACAAATGAATAATGAGTATTAAAGTGTAAAAAAAAGCCATGATCATGCTTTAGTAATAAGCGAAAATCTGCAGAACTTGCAAAAGCGGCATTCTAAGCGCGATACCAATCCACCTTAAATTTACAATCCAATCATTCACAGAAATGCACTTGGGTTAGCCCGCGGATCCTTTTGATTACGGTATCTTACTGTCAACCACACACCCAGAAACTGGAAAGTAATCGCCGAGTAAATGTTAGTCACATGTGTTAATTATACTAATTACGTCAATGCTTATGTTGATTTGAATATTCATTAAATAGTAGTAATCGTAGGCAGGTTAAGTAAAATTTTAAACAGCTAGAGAGTGTTATCAAAGAACAGACATGTGTAGCCAAGTGTTGAAGGGTTCTACAAAAATTAAGGCATTGAACCCCAATCATATTTATTTTCATACTATAATGTTCTATAATATCAGAAGTTAATCGGCTCTGGTGAACATTTACTATTGTGAGTTACAGCGTTTTCGCTTTTTTGCGTCGATATTAAAATGTTGCCATCTTGCCGTACCTCGTACAACGAATGTAGGGAATATCCAAATCAACACAGCAGTATTCAGTCAAGAAGTAGGTGTTACTACTACCGGGTTAACTAACAGTGTAAAATCGCAGAATTCTGTTTTATTAGAACAAGTAGATCTATTCTTAAATGAATGTTATTTTATTTTTATAGATTCTAGCTCGATCACAATATCTCCGCACCTGGTAATTAGAGTAACCATTAATATTGTTATATTTGATGGTGTTAATATGGTGTGAATTACAAAATACGGAAAATATTTTAATGACCTTGAAACTGCAAAATATTATTTACCAGGTACCAAAATATTATGTGTCTGTTCTCAAGTATTAGTCGTTTATAACATTCATTATTGGAATTCCTAAAATTTGAAGACAATTCTCAATAACATAATGCTAACGGAATAATATACTTTATATCAGAGAACAAATATCAGTACAAACCGGATGTTCCATATTATAACAAATTGAGATTGTGTTTTCTAAACACAGCTATTGTAGGTTACATCTGCTGATAATTTTGACACAATCTACGTTATATTTGTTGAGACAAAGAGATAGTGGAATATACATATAAGTTTTGTATTATTTACACTAGCAAAGATAAGATAATATGTTTTTATACCTCGGTAAAGCTGAAGAAGAGTCCAATACCACCACAGAGCTTAAATGCGTAGTCAATAGTTTCCCTTAGCTTTTCCATGCATGGCTGACATTGGCAGCTGGGTGAATCGAAATCTTTGCAGCAAATTTTCTAAAAACAAAATGCAAAATGTACTTTATGACTAATTACTAGCAAGTTTAATTTATTTTATAAAATGTAGTTATTTATACACATTATGTATCAATCTCCTTCACATCACATAATGTAAGACAGCCAATTTAATTTGGTCTAGCTAGACAGACAATATTATATAATTACAATTAGTTCAAACATTCCAATTACACAATCACCATATACAACTGATGAAGTATAAACATTAGGTATCATCTATACATTTGTATATATTTTTATATACAAATAAACTTGATAACAAATAACCATCTAGCCCAATTTTATGTGGAGTTGTTGGTGACTGATGAACAAAGGGTCTAATTTGATTCTCTGCAATAAAAAAAACAGAACTAAAAATAACTCTAACTAATTTATCATAATCCTAAATCCTAATGCGGATGTATGATTATTGAAAAACTTATATAATTCAAGAATATGAAAAGCAGAAACTTACATTAACCAAATCACAAGATGGGTGGTCAGCGGTACCGTTTTGTGCAACATTTTGGAATCCACAACATTGAAATCTTTGCTGCACTTGTTCCCTAACATCCATGTCCACTTGATTCCATCCCTGAAAAAGAATATTGTTATAATTAGTAATTGCCATAACTTTGTCATATTCATTTCTGCTTGAGACTATTGCACAATCTGCTATAAATGTTGTTAGCTCCTTCAAACAAGGTAAAATGTTTTATGCCTACAAAAACTTGGATCATTGCAGATGTGTGACAGTGATCACTCATTATTGAATAAATGTTAAAAAAATTGCTTGTTTGTTCACATTAACATATTATTATAAAAAAATAAGAATTTACAGCACAATATTTTAACGTTTTGTATGAGTCTAGATAACATTTTGTATCTTTAACTGTATCAATATATAGACCAACTTTAAGAAAAATACTACATTTAAAAGTAGATATAGTTGTGCATAGATAACTGGACTTCAGAGGCTATTTAACAGAATAAGACTCATTAGCTATTCATAGTGTTATGGAACACTAGTGACCCGCCCTCGCTTCGCTTCGGGAAACTTATTCCTTCGGTTTGCAAAGATTTAGTGACATATTTTGGATAATTCACACTATATCTTTATAAATTATAGCCTATGTTTTATTCTGATGTGTAAGCTGTATTATTGTAAAGTTTCAGCAAAATCCTTTCGGTAGTTTTTGTGTGAAAGAGTAACAAACCTTCATATATCCATACAAACTTTCACATCTATAATATTAATAAGATAAATTACAAATGTACCTGTTGGGCCAACATTTTTTGCTGGCTAGAGTTGACACCGAGGCAAGCACATGCCACTGAAAACTGCACCAGGAACAGCAGGAAAAGAATCACCATGTACTGGTCACCAGATTTAAGGTATCTATTGTTGTATACCGACTACTACCAATTAAACCATTTAATTATTAGAAGAATGTAGTGATTGTTGATGAATGTACTTACCATATACATATTTTATGAAATCAAATATTCACATGCATAATTGCACTTGCTTAACATTACAATTTAAAAGAGTATTAATTAATGTGGTTTACTTTTAGTGATTTTGTGAAAAAAGGATACGAAAAATAGCATGACTTGATGGTGTTTCACAGCCCCAGCCAGGCCCAGCAGTGATATTAAAATGAGGAAGACTCCACATGCTAGAATACCTCCAACAATAGGGAGGTTGGTAACCAACGACGAGGCCTGTCCATAAACTGCAACTGATATCAATATAGACGCCACCACCTACAACAATGTGAAATAAATTAATGAAAAAGAATGTCGACTTACAAAATACACACACCATATTGTGAAAAACTTTACCACATAAAGGACGTTCAATGCTATCAGTGCATTTTTAGAGCAAGTAAAACCCCCGCACATATTGAATTTTTTTATAACACTGTGACAAAGAAACGTAGTGTGAATGGATTACGAACTAAAAGTAAAAGTATATGGGATTATATTCAACGCATTTCTATTCTATCACTTTCGCAAATTAGTCAAACTCTAATAAAATAAGAAAAATTAACATTGTATTTTTTCGACTAGTTTATGATCTTAGTTTCAGCTCGTTTTATTTTTTCACTATAAAAATAATAACAAAACTGTAACTGATCTAGATCAGATTCTCAATTGATTTGCTATTGCTAATGCTTTTGAAAATTGAAATGAAATATGAAATATCAATATCAATCACAGCATGACAGCACAGAGTCAACAAAACAACAGAATCTGTACAGATAGACAAATTGATACATAAAACTCACAGACTAGATACAACTAATAATATCTCACACCACAGAGTACATAGATGACACAAAAATAGATAAACTATGTTGTCATAGTTGTCTATGTTGTCATGATTTGTCTGTGGTGTTGACCACAGACAAATCATCATAATTTGCATTGACTTCCAATCAAAAGATGGTATGGTACCCAAGCCAACACAAACGTCTCATTTCAGTCGGTACTTTCTTTCTTGCTTCTTCTGATATCTGGAGAGAAAATCTTCTGAGAAATTAATTAAAATAAATCATTTCCATGTTTTTATGTATGACAACAATGGTAAATAGTGATATTTTGAAATTAATTTAATTTAATAAAACTAAACCAGTACATAAGTACGTAAGTATTTTAAATTTATTTACTATAAAAATTTTCCTAAAAACATTAAATCGTCCATTTTTTGATACTGTCGTCATGCCTACTGTCAAATATAACATCTGTGGTTAAGTAGTAAGTACTCACATTTTATGATTTTATGATTTGATTTGACATTCATGACATGATCATGACGCATTTTATTCCGCCATGTTACCAATGAATTTAAATTATTGGCACCAAAACAAGCTGAAATCTGGATGATAAGGAATGCTTTCGATTAATTACAATCAACTTTCTAGTTTGTATACGGTGCCCACCCAGACTGACAGACATACATTTGTGAAAAATCTCCTTTTACCTTACCTAAAATCCATTTTGGCACTGTCTGTCAGTCCACCCCCTAGATGTCGCTAGTGTTAGCGTAACCTGAGTAACGCTACGCTGCGTTCAGTAATGTAATGTACCCAACGGGTCTTGTCGTACTTCTCAATACAACACTACAAAGAATGTGAAATAAATTGGCCGGTCTATTTATGTTAACGAGCAGACAAACCACCTGATGGTAAAACTGGTAAATGATCTATAAGCAACAGTGAGAGTGACATATATTTTAAGGAATCATAGCTCATTTCTAGGCTATTGACTTAAAAAAAGATTTCTATTCAATATTGTTTTTCTTTATTTACAGTTATTATAAATAAGCTATACAACAAATGCTAAGGTTTGTAATAGGTTCAAGTAACTTTTATTATACAGTATTTATTATACAATACTCTAGTAAAACACTTTATAATCTTAAATGCCACTAGCTACCCGCATTATATAAATCAAATTTATGCAAATTCTTGTGCCTGCAAATTTTCCAAAATTTCTCCTTTTCCAAGTTCTTTTAATCTACTTTCAAAAAATTGTTTTCTGTGTATCAATGCCAACCGAGGCTGTCTAATGCCAAAATTTTCATTGCCCATTGCACTGTACTTTCTCTTTCCCTCATCGCCCATTAAATCCCTTAGGGCTTGATTCCTTTGTAAAAGTTTTCTATAAAACATAATCCCACTTTCAATATAATCTGGCCCTAATTCACATAGTTTTCTATCAACATAAGTTTCATAGCTAGTTTCAGTCATATCCTTCACCAGGAAATAAATACCCATACTGAACATTCCAACAATAGTATAGAGTGTGGCTCTCATTGGTGGAGGAGCTGCATATAAATTAAGCCTGTTATTTAAATATTGTGAAAAATTGTAAGCAAAAAATATACACATAAATGGATAAGTTGACTCGTACATCACTTTGTTATTCTGGGTCATTAATATTTCCCTGCAAATTGCAAATTCTTGAACTTTCTCAGGTAACAAAAGTGCTTCTCCTAGTTTTCTTCCAACATCAGATTTCAGGTCAACTGTCTTCTGATTCACCTATAAAATATAATAAATATTAAATTAATACATGTTTACTATAAATTTATTGTTAATTAAAATTACTTTTTAGATTAAAATGAAGAGGCAAGGTAGAGGTAAAGATAGCAGGTAACTGGCATCAATGCCTCTTGTTTTATTGCCCAGCATTGCTGCCTTAACAACATGAAAATACTAAAATACATAATTTACTAATGACCTGCATTTTATCCTTTTCTATGTCTTCAAGTGACTTATATGTAAAGTTAACAGGTATTCCAATAATTACACCATATTTGGAACTGGTGCTTCCTGTAAGAAAAAAATTAAATAAACAAATTTTTATGCACTTATTACTTTTCACTAGGATTCCCTGTGTCGCGGGTGGCATGGACAACACAAATAACACATCACTAACAACATCCATGACCTGCGAACAAACATTTATCTGTCACATTAATATCTGCCTGGTCGAGAATTGAACCTGTGACCCCTTGCTTCGCAGGCAAGGTCACTAACTGCCTCTCTAATGTTGTATGTAATGTATATTAAATACATATAAGTATATATTAAATGTTGCATTGGTTTGATGGAGATAGGTACAAATTGGAAATGTAATAAATCACTTCTAAACTTTTTTATTCTGAATTTTAAAACAATTTCTACATCTATACAATTATTGTGTGACTCCATATTTGAGATTAAAGCCATCTACCATTTGTACCTACTTAAGTGAAAATTGGCTTCACCAATTTCAATGTGATTTTCATTTATATATTGCAGAGAGCTTGAGATAACATTAGGTCTTTGTTGACTTCAATGAAATCGTTAGTTCAATCATTTATTCTTTATTGTACGATGTGTTTACACAAGCTGAGATTTAAACACAAGGCGTAACTTACTTGAAGTGAAGTGATCGGATCTAATATTGGAAATGAATTTTACAAAACTATAGATTATACATTTGACAACCTGTTTGGTACAATGGTTACCATGCAGGACTGCTGCTCGAAGGGTTCCTGGGTTAGATTACCAGCACAAATTTGAATGAGTTTATCTGTACTTGGTCTGGGTGTCTGTGTTCTTGATTTGTGTGTTCTCAATGGCACCAACGACAGGAAATCCTAGTGAGGGGCTATAAGCATGTAGCATTATTTATATATATGTACCTACTGGCTACATAACATAGTGCAATGGTTATACTGTTGCTTAACATTATTAATCTGTACTCAATAAATACAAAAGTAGTTGCATACCTGCATGAAATAAATCATAACCAAATACACTGAATGGTTGAATAAGTTTCCTATGAACATCAGGTAAGTTTAGAATATCGAAACATTTTTTGCAACGGTCTTGTAACTCTTTGCATAATTCAACTGGCTGGGATTCACTGCAAAATTAAATTATAATTATGTCAAACTTATCATTCAATAAATTTTAATTAAACAATGTACCAATAAAAGAGCAATCAATACTCACTGGTAATAGTGGACAAACTCTTTGTATTTGTTGATTAAAAATGTATTAGGCAAATATCTTGCTACGCTCAAACCAATACCGGTCGTCGTAACAACTGCGAAAGAAAATCTACGTCCTTGTGGGGATAGAAACCATCTTACAGGTTTCCGCGATACCATTGTAATTTATGAAATTACCACTTAATAATTAGGTCTAGACTAGACTTGTTTATAATGTTTAGAAAACTATTATTCATTAAAATTTATTAAATTGTAGGGTTTGTAGGTTATTTATCCCGTCCTGTTAACCTAACTCTTACGTCATGTCAAGCCAATCATGTCAATGTCAATTTGTCAAACGTAAAAGTTAAAAACATTGTCATTGTTTGTCAAGTCAATGTCATAATCATTATAAAACGTAGACGGAGATCGATATAGACGGTGAGTGTGGCCAACATGAGATAGCACGAGAAAGTACAAAATTGTATGTGGCACAAGACAAGAAAAGTTCCACATCAGCTGTTAATGTCATATTTGACATATAGTTACATATATTTAACTACCGTAAAACGGGGCTTTTTGCAAGTCACGAGGCTATTTGGCATTTCCGAAATAAAAGATTTGGTCACGTGTAATTATTTATTAAGGAATAGTATGAATTATGTTTTACCACCTGCCAACACAGCGACAATTAATCTCAATGTCACAATTGAATTTTGGAGATTATTGGCGATAAACAGCGAGCAGTTTAAAATTTAAAAACTCTCGAAATTTTGATGTATTTCGTAGGTGCATAACTTTCGTCTGGTATACAAAGTCTAGACAGGTGTGTACAAAGTGAAATAGACTAAGAAATTGTGTGTTTCATGCGGATTTCAGTGAGTCTACTTGCTCTTTTTTATCACTTACGAAATCCCATAAATTTTCTGTTTTTCGAAATGGGGCTTTTTGGTTGCTGTTTTGAGGCTACTTGGAATTGAGTGTTTCATGAGGCATAAGTTAAGGGGAAGATTTTTTCAGCACTCTACATTTATCAAAAAAAAAGTAGTAAAAAAAAGTAGTAGAATAACATTGAGAAACTGTGAACAGTAATTAAAAATAAAATTATTGAAATGCAATTTGGAAGTAGTTTCTTTTGAATTATAAATTTATTAAATCTGATAAAATAATCAGGTCAATGTATGTAATACATACCTACATGTATTCTGTTAGGATTTTTTCCCGTGATGGTAGGGGGAGAGCACATCCTTCCATTTGCTACGATCCTAACTCACTCAATGTGACGACCCGGATGGCGCAATAGTTAACACGCTGGATCGCCGTTACAAGGGTCTTGGGTTCGATTCCCAGCGAGGCGGAAATTTGTATGATGAGTTTAAATTTCCGTTCTTGGTCTGAGTGTGTGTGTTCTTGTCTCGTTTGTTGTCCATGGCACCAACGACACAAGTAATCCTAGTGTGGGGCTATGAGTGTGTAGCGTTATAAAAAAATGTATGTAAAGTTCTCTCATATTTATTTATTTGTAAGGCATTACATTCATGGTATAGTATGGCAGGCAAATGGCAAGTATTTTTGGTAAATTTGTCGAATCACGGCACCTTGAAAGTGCTCCAATTTTTTTTTCTATCGTTGTTTATCACTAGTATGTAGTAAGGCGTAAAAATACCTGACCTAACTCAACTGTCCCCCTAGCTAGAGTATTTATTCTTACTCTAGACCTAGAGGGACAGTTGGTTTAGGTTAGGTTAGGTCAGGTATACGCGAAAAAAAGGAACCCCGCTTTGCGGGGTTCCGTCGACATCTGTGACGAAGTAACATAAATTTGGAGCACTTTCAAGGTGGAGCCGTGATTCGACAAATTTACCGTATTTTTTATTTATTTGCATTTTCATGTCCGGGCACTTTCATCTATCTGGTAAACCAACCGATAACTTGTTATTCAACAAGAGGCTAAAATAAAACAGACTTAGCCTTAAATATTCCAAATATCGCTTCATCCATATTAAGAACACATCAGATATTATTAACGTTACATTCCAAATAACCCCAAAGCAGCAGTAGATATCATTATGAATAAATTATCAGTTGTCGTTTTTCACCTTTTAAGGGACAGAAAGGAGTGAAACTGAGATGAACTCAAGACAGCTGGTTATCCTTTTACTTTTCCATTATATTTCTTTATCGTTTCTTTTTACACGGCTTCAAAAAATAAGGAAAACCGAAGCAATAAAGTCAGATTCCAAATACCCCCATTGAGGCGATATTTGGAACGGCACTTGTAAAACAATATATCTTTAAATCTATTAACAGAATATGAACAGTGAAAGTAGTTATTTATAGGAAATTGCGAGAACTTCCCAAAGAAAAACATCCTATGTAGATAGGGTAACCGTCGGTTTTGTTAACAGCCATTTCATGAAAAAATTCTTCAAAAAGCCCCACTTTACGGTAAGTAAAATGTAACTAACTGTGCTTTCCTTGAAAAAACCGGCACATCATGTGAGACTAACATCGTTTCATTCTGTCTGTCTGTCGTGTCATTGGTATAAGTTGTCCTTTCCTGTTATCCTGTGTGAATGCGTTAGGTGGCATCTGTGGTTCTATACTCTTCTCCGTCTACGGTTTACTGTACAGTTGATATGCACCGCTTGCGCTGCCTTAGCTGCCTGCTGCCTTACACAGAGTGTCTATGTACAACTACGTTTGCCTTACTTGACAAATGTGTGTGACATAAACAATGACAAAGACAGTTGAATTGGAGTTGATTGAAGTATTTGAAGTTGACAAAGGAGACGCTTTTAGACTCGAAAGTGATTTTTATTGTTTGTTGTTGATGTTGAGGTTTGATTTGCAGGTTGCAGAATTACATTTTTATACAGCTAATCAGTTAAAACAAAGATTTGACCAATTCAAGCTCATGTACCGCAACGTTCAAAATGAGCACTGTTTTATTTGAGCTTAACAAGCTACAATTAGACTCCCTCAGTGATGGATGGGTTGAGTCGATATACTTTACAGAGTTTCTTGAATTTGGCGATATCCCGCCAGAATATGAAATTGTATTGGAGTCTCTCCAAATACCTGAGTTATTACAAGATATAATTGATGCATTTAACAATTGGCTATATGATGACGAATCACCAGAAGACAAATCTTGGTCCTTCCTTTCGCAACAAATACAACATCGTAAACTTTTAGCGCTGATAGCATATTTTATAGATCGTGGGGCTAAAAACGTTTTTGTGGAGGAACACAGAAACAATGCACTGCTGTCTTCACAGTTATATTATAAATTGCTTGCTGTCTCAGGATATAAAGCTTATCACGTCTATCACTCCCAGCTTTTCGCCCAATCACTTGTGTGTCTCAACTTTCCCAAAATACTTTGTGAGAACGAAGAGAAATACTTCAACGCCAGGGAACTTCCATATGAAGTGAATAAGTTAATAAAATCTCTTAAGAAATTTGTTCGCAATCTAAGAAAAATAATTGAAAATCTTCAACTTAGTCCTACAGATATGAACTTTGAGGATATTTTGGCGAATTTATTAGAGATCACTGGTGGTGCTATTGTAAATAAGCTGAATATTGGTGAGTTATTTATAATAACAATATGTTATGTATTTTATAATACATTTGTATGTACATAAATGCATATTAAATATTAACAAAGAGTAGTTTCAGTTACTGACTCGAATAAAGGGTTTTATCTTACATTTTTATGTTTTATGTACAAAAACTTTTTAAATTCCAATTGAGAACAATACTGAAAAATTAGTAGGCTATTAAGTAAGTAAAACAAATAAGTAATTGGGGTGTCGCTATTTTATTGTCCAGGAAAATATTTTGAAATTTTGACTGAAGTAGGTAATTATATCTTCTCTGAGAAAAACTTCTAATAAATAATCATGACATCAATTACTATTTATTTAACACTTTATTTTTTCTGCATTACAAAATAGGGATTCAATTAACACATTCGCCGCGGCAATCATAATAACAGTCTATGGAAAAAAACATGACATGTACATGCTACTAATTTTCTAACACTGTCACCTAACCAGACTAACTATCCCAGGCCCCATATGAGTCTTGTTCTAAGTCGGTCACAGTTGTCATGGGCGGCAGAGGAAGGTGGTGCTGCATGCTCATGTGTTAAGATGTTATTAGGTTACAGTGCATAGCATTACTGGTAATCATGTGCTACTGCATCACAAGGGTTTCTGTCATAAATATCAGATTCAACTAAGTTCCAAATGAGTCCAGATTTCATAAGAGTGCCTGAAGATAGGCTCGTAACTTTTTATTATGAGTGCTGATCCTTTTAATTAAAACAGTCTATTTGAAGCAAGTCTATTTGATTTACTGCTTACCAAAACAAGAGCATGAATGTTGTACCAACCTAACTATTATTAAAATGCACCTGTTTTTGAATTAATAAATTAGTGCAGGTTTGTAAAGTTTATGGTAACATAATATTAAATTTCAGATAAAATTGAGTTAACAAATGTGACAAAAGTAATTTATGAAATGATTGATATATTAGTCTGTGATGCAGACAAAAAGCCAAGCACAGCAGCCTTACAATTGCTTTTCAAATGTCTGCTTCCCAAGTTGGTGGCAGCCTCGGTTGATGTTCGTAATGCCAATGTAAGTGTTTACTACAATATTATAAAACAATTGCTTGTACCTTTGGTCACCACATTGCGTTTGAAATATGAATTTACAATTATAATATCTTTAAATATTATTGAAACATGAATTTACTATTATAATATCTTCAAATATTATCCTACTGTATTTGTACATGTATACAATTTTAAAATTCTCGAAAAAAAATGTTTTTCTATAAAAGTGAATGCATTTTTTGAACATTCTGAATATAATAAAACTGATATTAATTTATTTTTAGCTAATTTACTTACTCAAATTACTTACTAATAATTACAAACTAAAACTAATTGTTTCAGAATGTAGTCAAAGCCTCATATGTGACATATACTGGTCTGCTTCTTACCAAATATGGTAAAGATGCTTTATGCGGCTTCAACATCCTACTTCAACATCTCACTTATTCCATGGATGGTTTGGTATGATTCAAATTCAAATAATTTTGCCTTCTTAGTAACTGACTGCTCACTCAATGTAACACAAAATTTACCATAACATTATTGATTAAAATATATAGTGTACTAAATTACATAAAAAATATTTACTGATTCAGAAATCAGTAGCTTATTATAAGATTTGATGGCATATGGTGGTGTGGTGTGGTGGTGGTGATGTATGGTGATAATATCTGGTGTTAAGAAAATCGCGTGTGCTAAAGTCATCCCAAAATGTCAACTGTTTATAAGCTGAGATAATAGCTAAAGAGTCAGTGGGCTGCAGATAACACATTGTCATTGTCGTCAAATTACAATGCTCTTGCATCGATTTCTAGTCCTATCTTCTTGGATAGGACCGGGATATGAATTAAACATTGCTGTACTGTTGTAAGTCACTTGATAACAGGCCAATTTTTATCTTGTCTCTGACTTCACTATTTTTTAACCGACTTCAAAAAAGGAGGAGGTTCTATGTTCGTCTGTTTATGTTATAAGTTTTATTTTCATTCATAGTTGTTTTCAGGAGCGAGTAGAAGTCCGTAACTCGCGAGTTACGTTAGTCTTGGGACTTATGACCATGCTGCCTCGTAAGTCACACCGTAAATTTGTCAAGTGGATAATAAAACTGTCTACTACATCCAGAATAACACACAGGCTAATAGCTTTGGTAAGTAATTTTGAGTTCATTATAAAAGTTACTTTTTGAACCTTTACTCAATAGGTTTTTATTCGTTTTAAGCTATGTATTTTACTGATTTACAATTTAGTCCTTTTACAGGAGATTTTTACAGGAGTTTTACAGAGTTTACTATTTTTACAGGAGATGCTGAATAAATTATTAAGTCATGACCCAGATGTTGGTAATGTGAAACAAGGTCTTCTCAGGGAGCTAATGGCAAAACCTGAAGGTTTGTTGTTTTTATTTAAGTATGAGCAATAAATTACATATACAAATACCCAATAAGTCCTTTAAACTATTAACGAAATGTTTTGGTGGCTTGCCAAAAAATATTTATTTATAAATCACTTTCTTTAGTTTTACCATAGTTAACCAAAATTTGATATGCATATATGTCTATTTAGGTTCAAGAGAAACTCCAGTATCTATGAGTGGAATTTCTACTGAAGACGAAAGTAGTCAAGAACCACCAGGAGCAATAGATAATGTGAGTACGCAAAAAAGTTTATTACAATTTGTCTGTGTCTGTTATTGACACAAATGATTTCAAATCGTTTTGATCACCACTATTAAAACATCCATTAATAATACATCTCTTGAAGTTTAGATGATAAAAAACAATAATTTTATGTTGTATGTTAATTAATATATGTTGTTAATTAATATATGTAATTAATATATGTTAATTAATAATTATTATTATTATATTTATGCATGCAGTGACAGTAAATTGATTTCGTTAGTGCGCGAGTGCGTATCGTGACTTTCGAAAGTGGTGGTACAAACCGATTTCAAATATAAAATTTATTTCATTTAATTTTCAAGAATGGTTTGCAAACCTACAATGCTCGGCAATCTTTTTAGCCTCTACAAGTATAAGTTGACGCAAATTCTGTATCGGCTGCGCATTCATACAACTACGAAGCACGATTTAAATTTGACCCGAAATAATTGGTAATTTTTATATCATATTAGGATTTACTTGGGAAATTTTATTTAGATATTATATTACATAAAATTATTTATTTAGATAATAATAATAAAAGGATTTACAGGTGGACGAGGAAACAGGCGGGTTGTTCCGCGGGCGCTGTCACACGGTCTCGCACGCGGAGCTGTTGCGCGCGGTGTACGATCGCGTGAACGACGTGTCGAGCGCGCTGCGCGTGCGCGCGCTGTCCGTGCTCGCCGACTGCGTCAACTCGTCGCACCAACCCGTCATAGATGCTATCGAGGTTGGTTTATTTATTTAATTTGTTCGTAAGTAACATGGAATGAGTAAGTATATGCAATTTACTGCGCTAAACAGTAATGTTTAATATGAATACAGGAGCTGAACGGTGCAGGCGAAGTGACACGACTGATGGCAGTGAGCGCGCGTTGCGTGTGCGACGAACGCGCCGTCGTGAGGCGTGCGGCAGTGTCGCTTCTACAGCGATTGCTGTCCAACGCTAACGCGACCAGGATACTCAATGAGGCCTCCGGTCACAATACACCGTCGTCAAACGGGACAGCCCCCAATATTGATGAAGCTAATAACAAAAATTTAAATGACTCTGCTATAGCAGACATGTCTTATTCTAAAAGTATGGTTGAAGAAGAACCGAGTACATCTAATAAAGGTATAGTTGAAGGAGAACCAAGTACATCTAATAAAAGTAATGTTGAAGGAGAATCGAGTACATCGATAGATAATAAGTCAAATGACCTTGAGCCTAACAGTCACAATACTGATGATGAAATATCTGACATTACCAATACAACTGATCGTCCTCTCGGGCCGAGCGACTATGCTGTAAGTATTTATAAAAAAAAAAAAATATCCATTGAGGTCAATAATTAATATCCATACAATGATTCATCATTATCATTGTTACCCATAACTGGCCCACTGCTGGGCTCGGATCTCCCCTAATCTGAGGTTTACAAACCATAGTCCGCCACGCTGGCCAAGTACGAATTGGCATACTTCACACGACTTTGAGAACATCTCAGATGTGTAGCGTCACTAATGATGGTTTTCCTTCACCAAAATGATTACTTCTGAACAGGCAGCAATATTTTTTTTGGACCATACAATAGCAAGTTCACCGTCGGAACTTGTATACATGCGAGCGGTGTAGAAAACTTCGATAGCGTGATTAAGGCTTGTCGTGACGTCGTCGTGTGACGTGTGTGCGATCTCGCCACACCTTTAAACGTTGAATTATTATGACAGATGTTGGTGGGGCTCTGCCGCGACGCCAGCATAGTGGTTCGCGTGGGCGCGATCACCGCCCTGGGGGAGCTCGCGACGCAGTGGCCAGGCCCCGCCACGCTCGATGCCTTCCTCACGGGGCCCATGCACCAGCTCTCCGACCCCGAGACTAGGGTAACCTTAACATAAATGTGTTTAAAAATAAATTAAGAAATAACTGATCAGCCCACAAACGAGCAGACGGCTCATCTGATACACGTACAAAATTATCGTTAGAATCTGTATCATTAAATCCAAGATGAGTTAAGTTTGTAATCATTTAAAATAAAATTGAAAAAAAAAATAAAAAAAAAATCTCGTTTTTCGCCTTTTATAGGCGTAAGGAGTCGTGTTTTCATGTACATATCACACGTCCCGTCCGCTTTTGATTTGGGAGCCTTCAAGAAATTAGTGGATGGGCGTTTAGTAAGTTAATGCTCACCCTCTTGGACATATCGTTACTTAACGTCAGGTGGGATTGCTGTGAAACATTAACTTATTTTCATGCAAAAAAATAGAATGGGCTGGGCTGAGCAATCACTAAAAATTAAATGATACCAAAAATATAGGTACCTACAATGTTTTCATAAAGTGATGCATGACATTATTTATATTTTGTTTTGTTTTATAATTACAGGTTCAGGAGTTAGTAGTGACTCAGGTTCAAGAGCTATTAATTAACCGAATAAAGAAGTATCAATTCGGGATAAACGACCTTTCAACCTTGCTACCGTGGCTGTTCCTCGAAGGCATCGTGCGGCACAACATGAGGCGACATCTACTGAAAGCCTGCTCGCTGCTATATAAATCATCCAACGGCATTAAGTAATTATTTCAAATTTTAGTACTGAACGATTCGTGAGTGTCTGAATAAATTTTACGAGTACCATTTTACGTGACCATTCCGAGGTCCTTTATCAAGGAACTCGATAAAGGACCTCGGAATGGTCCGAAATTATTCGGGCGAATCCGACAATTATAACACGTGAGGTAAGCCGTGATATGCTCGTAAAATATTTCAAATTTATTTACGTCCATGAAGAAAAACGTTTCTTACAACAAGACTTACTAACAATTACTAACTGGACTATTACTAACACACTATCAACTATTAACAATACTATCTATCACTAATAATCCCAGTCCTTATGCCTAATAACGAACTAACCAATTAACGTTCTAAATAACACCGACTGCTAACTGGACTAACCATCCTAGTCCCGATTTGAGTCTTATTCTGGGTCAACTACATTAATTAATTTAATCAATTACCAGATTACCACCAACTATATGAAAATAAATTGTAGAGTATAAATTGCCGCAAAGAAATAGATTTATCCCCTTGCGAACATAATGTGTGATTTAACATAGGAATAATGTATGTGTTGATATGTTTTAGCGTACAGACGTCAATGACAAGGTAAGTAAAATGTAGGTTTATCAAACTGTGACCATATCCTTAATTTATCCACCATAACGTCCATCATGTAATATGCCTTTTCATGTAACTTTGTATTTACTCTTGACATAATATTATGTTAGTAAATTAATTTCCTTTTGATAATTTACCATGTTTACAATAATTAATATTACAAAAGTGTACAATATTTTTTTATACATAGTACAGTTTTTTCTTACCACGCAGTTATGTCACAACATAACGCCTTCGTAAGATGTATATAAAATAATGGTTTAAATTTGTTTGTTATCAATTAAATTTTAGTTTTAATTTTAACCCAACTTAGTGTATAAGAAATGACGTACTAAACCACTAATACTAAAGATATAGGCCTAGAAATCCTGAAACAAATGATTTTTATTTTATGTTTTATCATTTTTAATATCAACAGTCATCGACTAGTCGACATCGTGAGCACCCATTTAGGGGTCCTGAACCAAGAGCGGGACCTGCAGTGTCTGGTACTGCTGACCAGCGTGGCCAGACACGTTGAGTACTCCGACCTGACCTTCCTGCTGGAATATTACTACAAGATCGATGATGACATGCAGGTACGACGGTTGACCAGGAAAGAGATAGACATAGAAAAGTAGTAGGTGTGATATGAATAGCTATAGATAGATACGAATAGCTACAGATAGATATGAATAGCTTATTACACAGGTTATTAGCGTAAGAAGGAATAGTGCTGTTCAAATGTCTAAGTGCTGTAAGTTAGTGTTGTATAACTTTTTTGTCGAATAAACGTTGTTTATTTATTAATGAGTCCGAGGGTCTTTAGTGATGCGTAATGCGGTTTCAGTCTTTTTGATTTATATAAGGACAAGTTTGGATGTTATACTTAACAAGATGAAAGAGTTCAGAGGACGATTACTTTCCTAGGGAAAATCTTTGTGAGAAAATTAGATACTAGATAGAAATTTTTATTGTAACTGGTATTTCTCAGCACTCTATTGCCCACTTACCATTTACGTGTACCACAGATTTTTGGTACATTACAGGAATAATCTGTGGTAAATTTCTGTAAATATTGTTTGTTGATTTATTTACTAATAACGTGCATCGATAATGTTATTAGATATTAATATTTTTGGTATTATTCAGTTACATTTTTGGTTCTATAGCGCGAAACTAGCTTGGGTGTAAAGAACTTTGACGGGCGGATATTGGCACTGACGCTCGAGTTATGTACCGTCTGGTCGCGCTGGGCCAGCGTGGAGCAGCGCACCACCCTGCGGGAGCGGCTGGTGACCCGCCTCGCGGACAATACTGACTACGGTATTATAACTATAGTGGATAATAAACAATATATATTAATATTGGATACCGTAAATAAACAAACTTTGATATGCATTACATGCTCTATATTAAAATATTTTTAACTTCTCGATTAATTTTTAGTTTTTTAGGACTCTATGTATCCGCTGAAGAAACTGATCCCTGATTGGTACAGTCATATATTTGTGTAGAATGTACTAAAAGAAAATAGTAGAAATTAATCCTTCTAATTTTACACTACATTTCTTGATGAGACAGATATTAAGGATGCATTTCCAATACATAACCTAATCAAACGAGAGCCCACGCAGATTTTACCATATTTCATTTATAAGTACAAGAGTAGCTTAGTGGTTACTGCAAACCATGGACATCGATGGACAATCTCAAATAGAGATATCATTTTATTTGGAGATATATATAATAAAAAAAATTGTATTACAAAAATAGTTGTTTGTAATTAGTATTTATGTCAATGTTTGTAATACAATTTTTATTTATTACATACTTATATACCCAAAAAAAATTAAAAATTGCAGTATGAAAAACATTCAGTATGTTTTATATTACAGGATGTCGGACGGCGTGTGCATCGCTGGCGGCACACTTGGAACCAAATAATTTGCAGTGGGCCACAGAGTTGATGCAAATATGTAAGTAAGGTATATCATCGGAAACCATAACTGTCCCACTATTGTAAACTTTGTAAACATTATGGAGAACTCTCAGTTGTCCAGGTTTTTTCACAATGTTTTCCTTCACCGTAGCAAATGATAATTAAATTCTAATACGCATATTATTTCTTAAAAATCAGAGATGTGTGACAGATAAATGTTTGTTCTCGGGTCATGAGTGTTATTCTCGAGCATGTAGTATAGCAGTATTTTTTATTATTGATATCGTCGTCGACGCGCCGCTGTGAGTAAGTAAAGCGTGTTGTATTCCGTCAGCGGAGCGGCGCGCGCTGGAGGGCGGCGCGGTGGAGGAGTGGGTGCGCGCCGCCGACCTGTCGCTGGTGGCGCCCGCGCTGCCCGCGCCCGGCCTGCTCGCGCTCTACCTCGCCGCGCTCGCCGACCCGCCCGCAGGTACCCACCGACTCTACCCGTACGCGCGCGTACTGCCCGGTCAGTTCATTCGGACGCCTCGCTGAAAGTCGGAATTTAAATCTACTGAAAATTCGACAACATTAATTTTGATTAAATACTAATCACTTGAAGAACGACCCAGATATATTTGAGACTGTTTACCAGTTTGTCGACGTGGAGTGTGGGATTATTTCTGATTTTTTTTGCCGCTGGTTTATGTAATTTCCAAATTTTGCCTTTGTAGACATCTAAGTCCTTAAAAAAACATTTTTGTCAAAATTCGATTACTAGTGACTATCGCTTCGCTTAGGTACACCTATGTCTGTAAGTACAGGCACCTGAAATATTGTTACTTATTTATTTCAGGCACATAATTTCATGTTTTTCATGTTTACCTAATTTTATCGGTTTAGCAGATAATTTTGTTGTTCTATAAATGAGAGATATTTATTTATTGCAATTTATTGAATCATAAAATATTCCCCATACTAATCTTATCTGTCAATCCGCGGGAAAAATCCGTGATAAATATAAGCTATCAATACAGAAATTGGACGCTATTGTGGTTTTTATAGTTAACGGTGGTGTTGAACGTTGTGTCGTCAGAGTGGTCGGCGGAGCGGCGCGGCGCGTGCGTGGCGGGCGCGGGGCGGCTGTGCGTGCGGTCCCGCGGCGCGGCCGCCGCGCTCGCGCCGCCGCTCGCCGCGTTGCTGCGGGACCCCGGCGCGCCGCTCGCCGCGCGGCTCAACGCGCTGCGGGCGCTCGCCGATATCTGCATTAGGTGATTTGAGTGACCTTCACACCAATGAGAGTAGGGACGGGCTTCATGCTGTCTTATATGATTAGCAGACGCGCAACGCGGGGTTCCTTTTTCCGCGTAAATAAAACAAGCCAACTCTAATCTAATCACACTGCCATATACATATGCCATATGGGAAGAAAGAAATAAAATAACTCTAATTATTTGCGATGATTGCGCTTTCTTGGTGGGGGGCTTCACGACCCGAGCCAAGAAGGGCTCGGGTCGTTGGATCAATAATTTTGATTTATTATTCTGGACAGACCAAGACAGGGACGGTTCATATAAAAAGAAATGGGACAAATGAAGAGACTTGTCAATAAGTGTATTGCTTTCATAATCTAACGAGATAGATTGTAACGTTCACAATTCTACATTGAAATATTTATTTATCTTGTTACACTTTAAACTAGGGTATACGAGGGCAAAAACCTAATGCCTTATGACATTCTCATTTTACAGTCAGCCCTGGGAAGATGTAGAAAAGGCGTTAAAACAGCAAAAGAAGAGAATAAAATGTGACTTGAGTATTAATATGAGAATCATCTGCATAAATATATAAATACGTCATCAGGTACACATGTATAGTGGAGCCATTGTTGGAGGACGTGTGCGCGTGCCTGGGGGGCGGGGCGCCGGCGGCGCTGCGGCGCGGCGCCGTGCGCGCTGTCACGCGCCTGCTGCTCGGCGGGTACCTGCGCCTGCGCACGCCGCTATACTACAAGTCAGTGTTGATAAAATTCTTATTTTGTTATTTAATCGCGAAATTGTTTTAACATATTTTAGTCGCAATTGTCTAAGGATTACTCATGCATGTAAACTTCATATATCAATGGTTTCTAAACCGACTTCAAATAAGGACTTCTCCTTTTTTTGAAGTCTGTTTAGAACCAGAGGGTCTCAATTTGACCGTATTTTTTGTTGTTGTGTGTATTACCTAGTGCTTGACATGTGGTCCCATTTAAATTAGAGCGAGAATTAACGAGTCGGTTTTGGGTTAGGGATAACCCATAATGCGTATTTAATTGACTTCGCCTACATTATTTATTTATTTAAACTTAACTTGCACCTTACAAATGTACAGGATACAAAAGGCAGACTTAATTCTAATAGCATACTCTGCCAGTGTAGGCGCCACTTAGGGAGTGGGAAAGCGTAGTAGGCGGTTGCATAAAATCACATTAATAAATAATTATTGATAATTTTATTTTATTACTTGTCAAAGTAAAATGAACAATTTTTTAAGTCGTATTTTTGATAGTTATCACGTGTCGAATCGGAGTGAAGATGTAATAAGGCCGAGGGCAGTGTAATGTAAGCGCGTTGCGTGCGCAGATACTGCGCGCTGCTCGCGGACGAGGACCAGGACGTGCGCGAGCCGGCCGAGTACTACGTGACGTGCTGCCTCACCGTCGACGCGATCTTCCACCACCTGGTCGACTGCGTCGTCTACTACAACAGCGACCAGTGCGGTACGTGTGCTGTACTTGGTATTGATGGTACAGTGGAACTTTACTGAAAATTGTTTTATGTATGTAAGCTGAATTGTAAACGCTTGATAAAGGACAATGACCATTAAAGTATGGGGAAATGGCCTATAATGGCTTCATAATTATTTAATTTGATCAGCTTAGTTAATAACATTGAATACCAAGTCACGTTAGTATTTTTCAAAGCTAAACGGGGATTAGAAATCTATTTATGTTATTAAGATATTTACACTTCAACATACCTTCCCGACATAGATGACTTAATTCATTATACTCATGATAACCATGATTTTACATCTAAATCACGTGCTGCATCAAAAACATATTTTACTTATGCCATAATATTTTGTTTTCATTTATTTTTTTAATATTTTCTTACTTATTATATCTTTATAATAAAATCCCCCATTCGAAATACTGATTGTAATACTTAAAGGAAGGTTAGATTTAAAACTAATAATTATGGTGCTGGAGTTCATCTGAAGCGTGAGAAAATTGCAGGCAAAAATAAAATCATTCTCCTTTGTATGTTTCCCAAATAAATATAAAATAAAATTGATGCACTCGGGATTATTAGTGTGATTGTGTGATATGCATGTCCACTTCGCGGTGATACCTTACTGAGCATGAAATCGCTTATAAAATGTTATTGGTATAATATCGAGTAAAAAGGCCTATTTTATTTCAATTAAAAGAAATGATATTAAACTTACGAACTCTTTTTGCTTGGGACTAAAATCGAATTTTGGCTAAAATTTAATTATTTTAATAGAGAATAATTATGCATGATTTTTGCTTTATTTTTGTATCGTTTATAACTGGTATTATTTTGAGACATCATCGCGAATGGTGGCGCCGGTTTCTAGCCAATAGCTTTCGTTGCGTTTCGACATTTCCACTTTCTATTAATTAAAATTCGTGATGTTATTGTGTTTAAATAATATAACGCATGTGTGTTGCGCAGTGTCCGGCGCGCCGCTGCCGTTCGACGCGCGGCAGCTGATCTACGACGTGATGCTGCAGCGGCTGTCGCTGGTGCAGCGGCTGAACGCGCAGTGCCGGTTCGCGCGCGAGGTGCTGGCGCGCGCCGCGGACGAGGCGGACGAGGGCGAGCTGCCCGCCGCCACGCGCCGCGCGCTGCTCGACACCATCGCGGTGCTGTGCGGCCCGAGGATGCGGCTGCCGAGTATGGGCTTCATATTCTTTTGTTACTAGTAAACCCGCCCTCGGGATAACCAATTTACCCAAAACTTTAATATATTAAACATATAAACTTTCCTCTTGAATCATTATATCTATTAAAAAAAACCCCATCAAAATCCGTTGCGTAGTTTTAAAGATCTAAGCATACTTAGGGACAGAGAAAGCGACTTTGTTTTATACTATGTAGTGATTAGAGCGGTTCCAAACGCTCATAGCCCGGCGGGTTGGTTGGTAATTAGATGGGTGACTGCTAGTAACAAAATTTTTTGAGCGTTTCCGAGCTTCGCGTTGTTATCGTCAGATAACAATCGTTAAGTTGTTGGAGACTTCAGGTCGGCATAAAAACTTCCGACACATGGGTTGGCCACTGAGTTTGCAATACTGGTTTGAAATACCTCATTCACACGTAAACAATTTTTGTAACGCATTTTATAACTTTCCATAACGTGTTACTTACAGGAAAACCACAAAACAACGGTGCAGAAGCAGACCTAGAAGATCTGCAAGAGAGAGTCACTACCAACATTGTATCACATGTAAGAATCTTAATATTGAGCATTCATAATATGAACACAATATAAAATACAATAATACGAGCGAGCTAGCTCTAGTAAATTATTAGTAGCCGTTTATTTACAGCGAATATATAATTTTGCTGGCTCAACGTAGCTGTCAAAAGACGCATAATTATGACATTAACTTGAGTTTATTTAGTTAAAGGTGTTATTAGCTGCCGCTCTGGGTAGCAAAATTCTAGTGGGTGAGCGGTATTTTTGATCTTCAGAGCTAAGCTAATATCGCTACCACTTATTGTGGTAGCGATATTAGTTATTAAGTTTCTGCATTCTCTTTTTATGTTCACTTTAGACATAAAAAGAGAATGCAGAAATGTACACGGTTATCCTTACCCCATCTCGTCCGGTGAAACCTGTTTCGCGAAGTTGGCAAAAAAATATCGCCTACCCGGACGGAATGGCAGGTTTCGCAATAGCCGTAGCATACAATATCGCTACTCACAGCGACACCGAATATCGCGTTTATCTGAAAAGGCTTTATGGTAAATAAGCAGGACAGCGCTAATGCTTTGCACAGAATAGTGATAAAATATAAAAATGTTATAGAAAATGAAGCGCACGGTCGCGGAGGTGGTGGTGCCGGCGGTGCTGCGGCTGTACGGGCGGCTGCGCGCCGGCGGCGGCCAGCTCGCCGCGTACCTCGTGCGGCTCGCCACCGACCTGCTCGCCGACTACCGCGCCGAGGTAACCGTACCGACCAATCTGACCACTGACAGCGACAATCGGCTTGTATTACGGACTGCGATAGGGTCCCCCGCTCTAACCTAACCCTAAACAGCGGGACTAACCTAACCCTAAACAGGGGGAGGCACTAGTTCTCACGAGGAAAACCGGCGGTTTGTCTTTTGACCTCACGATGACACGCGACAATAAAGTACCGTCAGTCGACTGACTGCGACATTTGTCTGTTTTTGTCCCTCCCCCCTCTGCCCCCACCGGGAGACCCTAGTTCTTCTGAGTTTATGTCCGGGTAAAAACGGGTTTTTTATTCCTTTTAGTGTCTGAAACATTGGTGAAAATCGCCCGTGCATTTTTAACGTGTGACGTAATTTATGGATGATCCTTACAGTAACAATAACACATCATTGTACACCAATTAGAAACAGTAACGAAATTTATTAAAACATCCTAACTTCTAACAATACATACTACAAACGAAAAGACACAGTGTAGACAGGTGGTGCTATCGCCTAAATACGACGTTAATAAACCCCACCATCAACGCAGATCGAGGAGCTGATAGACAACGACGAGGAGCTGGTGCAGCGCGTGCGGCAGTTCCACGAGACCATCGGGCTGGAGCCGGCGGCGGGCAACGCGCGCAACCTGGTCACCACGTCCGCGCCGCCCGAGCCGGACACGCCGCGCGCGCCGCGCAAGCGCCCGCCGCGCGCCGCGCACGCGGCCTCGCCACGCAAGCGAGTGCTGCGCGTCTAGTACTCATTTCTAGTAAAGGACGGCCGGCGGTTCTAGGCCGGTCTGAACTTCGTTCGGATCGCTGCGCAGAAGTCAATTTTAGGCTCGAAATGGTGGCAAGACGCGCGGGGTGTCACTTTGAGCATTGTTTATTTCAGTCACGCGCTCAGTGTTCGTTCGTTCTATCTCTCTCTAAAGTACTGTACCTGCGCACTATATCCGAAAACCTAACTTCAGACCGGCCTAGAACCGTCGGCCGTACTATACCATACTGACTATATTTCGCTGCAAATTGACTCGGAAATTATATCGACGCAAAAAGCGGACGCTATGCAATATAGACCCACAACCTACAAAATAGAAAATTTTCACCAGAGCCGAAAAACTTTGAGATTTTAGAACGTTATGTATGGTTAATTTTAAAGCTGTACAAAGTTTTCTATTGGTCGTAGAGCCACAAGACTTGGACCATTCGATGCAAAGTTTTCTGATTCCGAATCTGAAATAAAAAAAATGTCATGGGTTAAACGTTTCTGCTTTTTTGCGTCGATATTATACTTACTTGTAAACGTACTCGTGTTGGTAGTATCTTATTAATAAGTAGCTGACCAAACAGTCGTTGTCCTGCAACATATGGCGTGCGATACAGAGCATGCACCAGTTTTTAAGTTAGGTCTCCAGCAATACAACTGCGAACCTCATCCAATTTCATTCAGTAGGTTTTGGGTGCTTGCATAATACATTTTTTTTTTCAAATATCCTATGTACAAGTTTCATTATATGTATAGATAAGATAGACGGAGCCATGTACTTCATTCTCTGGCATGTCACTCTCGCTCAAGTCATTCCATCGATTGTTATAAATAAACTAATATATAGTTCGAATTGGGCTATGGTGAGATAGAGACCCGCATTTTAAAAGTAACCAGATTAGCTTAGTAATAATATCAAGATATTTTTATATTCTTAAAAGTTTATTTAATTAGTGAAATTGTGTACGTGCGAGAAGCCAAAACTATAATGTATCGTTTACAGTATTCCTTTCGTGTATATTTTAAAACTAAATGAACATACATAGTTGTATATTAAAATTATGTCATTTATTATAATTATCCAACTACATAATAATTATGTATATAGAAACGCATGCGGATAGGTCAATAATGAGAATCTACCGTGAGTTTAAATTCAACATAAATCATATTGAGAACAATTTTTTTTTATATTTTGGTTGGTGCATTTTTTTTCGTGTACCAATAATATTGTAATATAATTAAGTATTAATTTGTGTATAAATCATTCCACTCATATTTATCTGAATGGGTATTATATTCAAACTATGTTCTTTAATTGGAAAATAAAGCGTTGAAATATGTATAACTCGTTTTATTTAGGCTAAGTTTTCGTTTTTTCGTATATGAACTTCAAGAAAAAAAAAAAAATGTGTGCAATTCACACGTGGTAGAAGTGAAACTTAAAAAATGAATACTCTCAGTCCAATGATTGATGCTTTGCTTTGTTTACGTAAGCCGCCATTTTACCCTAAAGTGTATTGCTCAATGACCCCGACCTTGGACGTCCGTTTTACTGGATCCAGTATACTGGATGCTAGTAGCGTATGTAGTTGTATGAGCGATTTCACACAGAATTCAGTATTCTGGATCCAGTAAAAAATCCCACACACAACGGAAATACTGACCTATTAAAACGGATCCAGTAAAACGGACATTCTATGTGAACGCGCTCAAAATGCTGTGTGAATATTACCTTCTGTTTTACTGGATCTAGTAAAACGGACGTCCTATGTGAACGCGCCGTAAGGGGATAAACTAAAACTATTTATTATTAAATTAAATTTAAATATTAAACCACTATAAAGGAACAATAATTATAAAATTAATGGAATAATTTAAAAACGGTTTAAAAATAATACTTTTATTAAACTTAATAGACATACAAGAATATTATTAATTATTAATTAATTAACAAATAAATATAATTATAATTACATTTACATTTCATTACTCAAATTTAACTTCTCTGATAAATCTTTCTCCGTTTCAATTTTTATCTCTTTACTAAAAGTTTTCTTAAGTAATAGGTCAATCGCAGATTCTTCTGAAAAAGATAATAGGTACACAATTTAAGTAGTAGTTAATAGTATCACGCGCTTTTAAATATATCAGATACAAAATTATTAATAATAAAATCAGTTGTGATTTCTTGATAAGAGACATACAGTACGCGCAATCCATTTTTGCCAAATTGAATATAGCTACGAGTGGCTGCACAGTACATTTGTAGGGCCAGGAAGCGGGGAGTGATAGTCTTTAATATCGATTTGACTTCGATGAATATCGATTAGAATTCATTGAATATTGATTGAAATAAGATTTTATTTAGTATTTCTTATGATGACTGCATTGTTACTTTTTAGGCTTTTAGTAATTTTAAAATATAATAATTGTATTATGTCAAAAAATTAAGATATAATTACGATTATCATGTATATTTTAATTTTTTTTTATAACAACATTTAAAATATAATTATGTTTCTGCCACTGGTATGCGAATACGAAGTAGCGCATCTCTATCGAAACACCGACATGGCTGCAGTGTGATTGGCCGGTGACTATACATGCGCCAACGCATCCGAAAACGGCTCAGCCCGGCCGAGATAAGTTGCGCGTATTGTACGACTGCTTGTTTTTGCAAAGAAAAACATAATAATATTAACTTACCCGTAACTTGAATTGCCAATAATTGGTGAACAATATGTCTAGCTGTTATTTTAAATAAATCTCTGCTACTAATTTTCTTTTTCTTATAATAGGGCATTAACAACTTAACCACAAGACCGGCTACATCGACTTTTTCTGCTTTAACTTCCTTTTTGTGTTTTGATTTTTCTCTTAATTTCTCTACAGGATTTTTTTGTTTCAACTGAGCTGTCGGAGATTTATCTTTTGCTATGTCTGTGGTTTTTTCTTTAGGAGATATTTCTTTTGTTCTAACACATGATGATTTGTGTTTTGATTTGTGGTGATGTTTATGTTTACGTGTTGTATCTGAAATTATCTTTTCCTTTTTATCCTTGTGATGTAATTTATCACCATGCTTTTTATGGTGATATTTTTTAGGTGATTCCTTTGAATCATCTACCAGCACAATAGTTTCAACACTAGGTGCAGGTTTCTCTGGACAAAGAACAGGTTCATGCGGTAGTTCAGAAAAATGTTTCAATTCTTTTAGCACTTTATCTGCTTCTAAACTCAATTGGTACGCTTTGTCCAAATTTTTAACATCAATGTCATCCTTATTTTCGCACTTTTTGTCAGTTTTATTACTCTTCTTATCCTCCAAAAAATCTGTATCATCTTTATCATCCGTGCCCAAAACATTTGTATCATTTAATTGGTTATCTTCTGTTTCAGAATTTAACTTTGGTGAACTATTATTTTTCTTGACACTGCTGTGTGAAACAGACCCGTCGTCAATTATGAGTTCCTTTTCAGAATCACTGTCTGGGACTGACATCTCTGGCTTTTTATGGTCCTTCCTGTCTTTTATTTTTTCATGACATGAATTTTCCTTCTTATTTTTGTCAGATTTATGTCGTTTCCTCTTATGTTTAGAAACTTCGGATTTTTTACGCGCTTTGGAGTCTACTTCGCTATCCGATGACTCCCCAAAAAGAGCCTTAATTTTTCTCTTTGCAGTGGGTTTAACTTTTTCCGGCGATTTCAGATCTTTTTCGTCAACTACTTTGCTGTCGCTTTCATTGCTAATTTTACTCATTTTACCACTGGGTACACCTTCTAACGTTATATTGATAACTAGAGTTTTCCCGTTGTTAAATGTATTGGGAGATTCTTCTAACTCTTCAATTTTTAAAGTTGTGTCATTGCTAGCTATTGCGCTAATATCTTCATCTGCTATCTTTATAGTAGTATCATCGTGAATGCTTTTAGGATGTTCGTCTATGACGAGACCTAAATCATCATCGCTTAAATCGTCGATATCAGAACCAGAAGAATCCTGGGAATCTTTTCCAGTAAAAAAACTTTGAAGTGTTGTTTGTGTAAGAGAATTCTTTTTAAAAGAATTTGCTTTTCTTTTAGTTTCTTTGTCAGCCTTGGACAACGGTCTTGAACGATGTTGGTCTAGTGTTCCTGAAAAATATAAGTAAAATTAATTAAAGCTCAATTTTATAATACATTAAAATTTCTTCAGTATCATTTAGTGTATTGACCTTTATCTAATTGTGTCGCTGTTACAAAACCATGATAAGATTTATTCTCTTCTCTCTTACGCTCAAAGTCTTTAACAAATTCTGATAGAGTGCCTTGTTTTCGTGGCTCGAATGATTTTAGCTGCGGATGTAAACCATCTTTACAGGCCTTAACTGATGTAATCTGAAAAAAAACATAAAATGTCACATCATATACATATTTATAATTTAATTATTTTAGATCTGATGTATTTTACTAAAATTAAGCGTTATATTTACCAATTTAGTCATTGCACGCCTGTATAAACTGGTGACAGTGCTATTTGAAAATGCTCCATATTCTAAATCTATAGCACATTGTTCAATATCATTCCGTGATAAAGGCTTGTCAGGATCATCCAATCCCTTCATGCTTTCTAAATTATTCTTCAATGCATCAGTAAGCAACATCATATAATTTTCTCTGCTAGCTACAGTTAATCCATTCACCTATAAATAACAATAAATTAATAATAAAAAACAATGAGTACTTAATAACTGTAATGCAGAACCGAAATAATAATATGAACCTTAGTTCCTGTGTTTTCGGCAGATTTACACTTTGAGTGTTTCGCAGATTCTTTATCGTCACTTTGTTTTCTGTCTTTTTCTATGCTTTTCTTTCTGTTGGCGAACTCTTGCATAATTAGTGACTTGGTCTCTTCGGCAACGCGGCGTCGAGTACTCTCTTCATCCGATCCGTCGCTATTATCGCCATAGTAAGATTCGGCCTCCCTAAAAAAATATTATGCAGTAATCAATTACATGTAGGTATACAACAATGATGTATGTGTATGATCAGTGTAGATATAACAGCGATAACTGAGTGGTTTGAACGCGGACCTGGGCTGGGTTCAAATCCTATACGCATTTCTAATTTTCAAAAACGATATTCATATTAGAAAAAATATATAACTCGCTTCGGTGAAGGAAATCATCGCGAGGAAACCTGTACATTGAGAGTTCTTCATAATGTTCTTAACCCGGCGTCATGGGGGTAGAAAAGTGTTACACGGACGTTGGGGTGGGTCTCACAGACCCGTGCATTAATTTAAAAATTATTCCAATACTACAAATAATAAAGTTAATATTTATTCGTGTTTAGTTTTTTAGGTATTTATTTAAAGAAATGAAACACAAAAATCATTATTTTATTACGTTTTAATTATATTTAATAGAATTTAAAAAAAGGACGGCAAATGTCAACAAAAATTTTCTCTTCTACTTAAATGTAATTGTATTATTAATTAACAATCAGCCTTAATGTTCTAATGGCATTTTTTTGTAAGAAATTATATTAACTTTAGAAAAAAAAGAATTAATCACTCCGAGTCATCTTTGGTACAATCAGCACAGAAAGGTACTATAATATATATACATATATTTGTTGCAACTCTCGCAGGTGTAGTTTGTCTTACGGTCTTTCTTGGCTGGACACACTTGACACCTTTTGCGAGCATTAGTCTTTTTTGCCGGAGGTTCCCCTGAAGATTCACCAACAAATTTTCCAATTTTCTGCCGCAATTCACGTGGAAACACTGATACATTTTACTAGACGGATGTACATTGCTCCTCTCTCGAACGAACAGAAGTGGAAGTATATATCGGCAATTCCAATTGTAAACAATAACATAAAATTCAAAAAAACAAATATAAAATAATAAAAACATAGCTAATAATAAAAACAATATCTATACAAAATGGCGCGAAATTGTTACATTGACTGCGGGGATGGGTCTCACATACCTTATTCAATTTTGTGCACATGTAACTCCCACTGCGGCTGGGCCACGACTCATGTGTTACTTGTGAAGTATCGACCAACTCAACAGCTCCAGCTATTGAGAAGAACGACAACGTAGCACGCATAGTAACCGAACTAGAAGCGAAATAAAATGTGACGGGTCGCACAGACCCAACCCCCATGACGCCGGGTTAAAGGTGTGTGAAGTCTGCCACGGCCAGCGCGGTGAACTATGGCCTGTACTAGTGTACTCCCCACTTTGTGAGATCAGACCCTTGTCCAGCAGTGGGACAGTTATGGGTTGCGATGATGATGATGATGATGATAATATATTTTTTATCTTGTATTCTACTATCCCATCTGATGTTAAGTGCCAACGTAGCCCTTATAAACCTATTATTAGTACCTCCTCTGGCCGACGCGGCCGTGCTCGTACAGGTCGGCGGCGTCGTCGTGCGCCACGAACCCGCCGCGCTCCAGGTGCGCGCTCATGGCCCGCCGCGTGTGCTGCTCCAGCGCACGCCGCACCGCGCGCTCGTCCGTGCACGCGTCGCAGCGCCGCACGCACTGCGGACTCTCCTCGCCGAAGTAGTCCGCGAACGTCTTGTGACGACATCTGAACGTGTAACAGGACTAACTGTCACTAACAGTCCCTGTCCCAGTCCTCATACTTACTAACAAACTAATCAACTAATGATGAGATGGTAGTCTCTAAAAAAGTGTAGCCGGCTCCACACCTTCTATGTGGAACACAATTGCTTTTAAAACAATTATTACATGGTAGAAATGATATAAAGTACCGTGGCGGGCGGTAGTACTCCCCTGGGCGTCTGCTCTACTACCTATTAAATGTTATAAACGACTTCGGCGCTTCTTTTTTACTTTTTTAATGTAATGTTATTCCCTCACTCCCTTTTGTAAAGATTTCATTTTCTGAATAATCCAGGACATAAGATATGACTGCCTTGTAAGCATTGAAAAACATAAATATTACGTACTTAACGTCCTCGCAGTATTTGACCATGATCTCGAAGCTCTTGTAGGCGTTCTTGCAGCGCTGCTTCTGCTCGGGCGTCTTGGCGCGGGCGATCTCCGACTTCAACAGAAAGTCCACCGCGTTGCGCTCGCTGCGGCAGTAGTAGATGCGGCAAAACGCCGCTTTACCGTCGCGGCCCGCTCTGCCGGATTCCTTCACACACAAATTTGGCATTTATTTATATAACAATAAGAAACATTTATTGCGTCAGTTAGACACTTACGCACACTTATATACGATCATCAATATAAATATAAAACTCTTCCGTTACTGAGTGAATGACAGACAACATACAGCCGAAACTACTGAACGCAAGAAGCTGCAATTTGGCATTTATGTTCCTTGGGGAGTGTATGGGAGCAATAAGACAGGATTTTTTGGAAGTTTTAAAATTTCTGACTGCAATCATTGGGTTTGGTCATTTTTGCTGCATTACCTCTCTGATCTGCATTCACTACACAGTTCGATATACGTTTGGCCGTCACGTTTTGTTTACTTAATGTTTAGCTATTGAAAAAGATCTTGACAGAACCTGATAGTACGCCGCCACATTCTGCGGCAAGCCCCAGTGCGCAACGGCGCGTACGCTGGCCTTATCGACGCCCATTCCGAACGACACGGTCGCACACACGCAGGGGCACTCCCCGTTCGACCATTGCTCCTGCACTGATATCCTTTCAGATGATTTTATCCCTGTAACAAAATTAGCGATTGTTTTAATAATATGAGATTATAAAATCACTAATGATTAGAAAACGAATTTAGTGTATAAAAAAAATTTAACATGTAACTGTTTGTACTTAGCCGAACACAGTTGTTGAATATCAAAACAGATATAACAGAAGGTATTTAAAGCACTCTAGTCTTGAGTGACATTAATCAAGCTGTTAATGTACACCAATATTACAAAGATCTAATTACCAAATACATGCATATGAAATCGCTATACAAATAATATGAATAAACATTGCTATGTACCTCCATGATATGCTAATGACCTCAATCCCCTCTTAGTCAGTTTGTTGGCAAGATCTTCTGTTTGTTCTCGAGTTCTGCAGTACACTATTACAGCATTTTTATCTTTCTGCAAAATTGCATTCTACATTCAACTTATTAATTAGATTTTTTGTTAAACAAATGTGAAATTATCGTTTACTTACCGGCTTAACATTGTCATCCTCTTTCAAACACTTTTTCAAGAAATCTAATAAATCACCAATTTCATCCTGAATGCAATTTTGATAAACAACATCATAAAACAAATTCTTTCTGAAGCTGGGTGTTTTGTACTGAGCAACTGGTTGGAGCAACTTTAGATTAGTCAAGATATCCTTGGCCACTTCAGAACTGGCCGTGGCTGTGAGCGCTACCCATGGTATGGTCTTAAATTTCTCTCTCAGGTCCCCAAGCTTCAAGTAATCGGGGCGAAAATCATGACCCCATTCACTAACACAGTGAGCCTCATCAACAATTACATATGAAACTTTCTTATATTTTACAAGATGGTCCAGTAGTGATTTAAAAGTGCCTGTTGCACCTTGTTCTGGAGTCACATACAAAAATCTTGTGGTTGGTTTCATTGAATGTAGGTCATTCAAAACTCTCTCACGATCTTTTGATGTCATTTTGGAGTTGATAGATTCAGCAGGTATTTTAAGCTTCGTTAAGTGATCAATTTGATCTTTGATAAGGGCAAGGAGCGGGGAGAAAACAACTGCCACTTTATGATCTTGCAGCATGGCTGGTAACTGGAAACACAGGGACTTCCCCGAGCCAGTAGGCATTGATACATAAACATCATGGACACCTGAAATATATTGGGTTAATTATAATATAATACAATAACATATTGGGTTAATTATAGGCAGTAACTATAAATATATATTAATGTATAAACAAAATAATTATCTATTTATCTTTTATGTTTATATACTTCCAACATTCGTTTTAAATACCTGGAAACAATATTACTTCTTTCCGATAATGGTTGATCACTATTTAGAACCACACACAAAATGTCAAATTGCCCTACGGGTTTGAAAACCAATCTTAAGTCAGTTAAATTTTGTGACAAAACTGTTACCTTAATAACAACAAGATACAATTAAAGTAGGTCACTGATACTACTTAAATAGAAATTGTTCATGGAAGATAACATTAAGATCAATCTTTGCCTTTGTTTGTACACTTACAAGGATATAATATATCATCACTTAGACTGTAACTGCAGATGTATGTTTAACATGTTTTTCTCTATTTACAAAAACACATTTTTAGTTTGGTATTAGTGGAAGTTAATAATGAGTACCATTGTCACAAAATTTTATCAACAAATGAAATTCACTTTCATTACTGTTAGCTATGAACTGCCAAGCAATATTTACACATCCAATTCGGTATATTTTATACTCAATAACCTTTGTCACTGTTTAAAACAACTTATATACAATAGTACCCAACAATCCCAACATTTATTGGTTTGCCGCTCAAAATTTATTTTATTGAAAGTGTGGTAGCTCTGATCTGATCGCCTACGGGAGCTCTAACAGGTGACTAAAATATTTATTTAATAGTCTTGACCTAATGTTCTATTTTAATTAAAATCTTCTTACCTCTTGCGATAGCTCGAACAGCCCGTTCCTGCAATTCGCTTTTAAATTTGCGATGTCCAAAATATTGAAACAATTTGTCTGTTACGTTATCCATTGTGCTACTCGCTTAATTATAATTACATGAAATCCACACACTTTATAACACGGCACATTGGTTAATACACTAATTGTACACCACATTGATATTTTTCAGGTAAATATTTTTAAAAATATATCTAAATAACAACCTACAAATAAAAGTTCATAAAATCTGACATTTTACGGCGTAAATTAGTCTTGTGTAGTTCGCGAACGATGAACGAACGAATAGGAAACGTATCATATTATTCATAGCATTGAACTGAACGAAAAGAATCGTTTCCGAACGTTGACTGCTATTCGTTTCGTTCTAATAGCTCTATTGGATCACTTGCAAACCCTATGCAAGCTTTCAAAAATTCAAACGAACGATATCGTACATGTAAAGTACCCAAAAAGTGCTAAGGTGTGCTGGATACATTGTGACTGTTTGGCACATTTTTTTTTTAAGGGCCGTAGTTGTACCTCTTCCTTGAAGTTGAACTTACCTATGTGGATCATTTATCCTAGGTAAATGTCTCTCACGAACTCATCGAACGAGAACAGCGTCATCAACGATAACCTCGTAATCAACGGTGTATCATGGACAATTAACATAATCTTCGTCTTGTAAATGTTCATTTTTTTATTTATAACACATGCTTGTAGTACTTACAGCTAGCACCAAGGCATTATACATTAATCTTGCGACCCACCCGTTGTGAGGTGCTGATCAGGTTTTCTAGCTCAATACTAGTCTTCCAGCTGTTTCGCCAGAATCACTATATCGTCGTGAAATCGATGAGATGGTATGAGATTTTAGCCATTAACTTTACTGCCGAACTCTTTCAACTCCATTCGCTTGAACTCACCTTATGATGCAGCAGGTCAAAGATCTCACACCTCGCTGCAACTGCGATGGAGTTCGTGCTTCTGTCGTGCAATTTTACTAACATGGTTGTTGGTTTCTATGCATGGTTGTGATCCCGTCATCTCCCGGTGCCTTGTTGTTCTTCAGCTAGGTACTTATGGCCTGCCAAATCTCGTGCAGACTGTCGTCCGCGATATATTCAATATAGTGTCGGGTCAATTTAGCGAACACCGTTGAGACATTGAGTCGAAAGTTAAAAGACAGATTAGAACGAACATAATGAATCAACTCATTCTGAAAGATTACAAGCTCTGTTCAGATAGTATACAAGATGATTTTTAATTCAGTTGCTATACTCGAGGACATGAAAGAACATGATTATAGGTAATGATTAAAAATATAAAGTCAAAATTCTACACGATAATTATTTCAAAAGTGGCAATCAAGATTATCTAAAAATACGCGGAATGTATGGCGAACAGCTGTGTAGGTACTAAACCGGCCCGCCGGCGGCTCAGCGGCCGGGTTAATAACCTTGTTTATACCGCGCGGTCGAGTATGTGTACATTATCGTTTTGTAATGGATAATTACGTCAAAATTTAAGCACCCTCTTTTATTACATAACTATTTGGAACGAGAGTCGAATACTGAGTACCCCCAATTAATATTCTAACTGACTAAAAAATCACCTTGTATAAGTAACGATTACCGAATATAACTTAAATATTGATCCAGTTCCAGTTCACTGTCAAAAATGAGCTGGTACAGTGCGCTCTTTAAAGTGACCAAGCGTGACAAGACTAGCAACACTAGCGTAATTACACAGGTTCATAAAATGTCAAGATGTCATCTTCTTTATTGTCATTTTTAGGTTAAATTTGACCAATAATATGTATTGCAGGAAAATCTTACCAACATAGCCAAATTAACCGCCAAGTTTAAAATAACGTGCAACTCGTTGGTACTATAAATTAGACTCAAAATTACTACAAAAGTGCTCATTCAATAAGTTATTTATTAGCTCAGAATAGTGACCCCAGGCCCAATCCCGGAATCCGATCCGATGCTGGCAGGCTAGGGTGCAATAACAGGCGAGAAAGGCATTATAGTTATGTAAAGTCTGCCTGGCTAGCTACATCTGCCTTTCACTTTCAGATTTTTCGAATGGGACATAGTAAAAAAGTAATACGATGTAGGTACTAAGGCCTTAGTTTGTTTCAATTAACATTTGCAAGGAGATCCTCTGCATTCGCCACAACAACCAAGTTTGCTCCCATGACTAAATCACTTTTCCATTTGCAGGTTCTATTATCTGTTTTAAAAATTAATTTTTGATAACAAATATTGAAAATGAGCAAAAGAAAAAATCCTTCCAATGACGATAATAATTTAAATGCCGATTTTTGTGAATTTCTCATGGAACTAGCTGAATATGAGAAAAACGTCACTCGGAATATACATAAATATAACGCTTATAGAAAAGCTGCAAGCGTTTTAACTTCGCATCATAAGAGAATTGAGTCTGGCGCGGAGGCGAAAAAACTGAATGGTGTAGGAGAAAAAATTTCAAAGAAAATTGATGAATTTCTGAACACGGGTAAACTCAGAAAGCTAGAGAACATACATCAAGATGAAAATGCACAAGCTATCAGTTTATTAACGCGTGTTTCGGGAATCGGACCCGTGAAGGCGGCAGAATTAGTTAGAAATGGTATTAAAACGCTGGAAGATCTAAAGAACAACACAAATAAGTTAAACCATCATCAGCTATTAGGCCTTAAGTAAGTTATTTACTCTGTAATCTATTGCTATGACGCGCGACGGTAGTTTATAAATACTATTTTATTTTACAAGTTATTTTTACAAGTACCTATTTATAAACTACCGTCGTAGCAACAGATTACAGAGTAAATAACTTACATAAAATTCATTTGAGTTTTGTCTATAGGTACTTTGATGATTTTGAAAAGAAAATACCTCGAGCTGAGATTAAGGAAATTGAAACTAAAATTAAAAGTATCTTAACCGCTTTGGATAGTGAATATAACATCACAATATGCGGTAGTTACAGGTTAGTCACACATTTAATGACTGGGCACATTACATCAACTCAAATCCGATTCAATTCATAGGAAAATATTGAAATGATAACTTTATATTAAATTCCTTACAGTTGTATTTTCAATTGATCACGCGCCTGGGGTGTCGGTATGTGCCTGCGGCCAACTCCGATCCGACCGAAATTCAACCGTAAATTACAAGAAATAAAGTTCATATTACAATACTTTCATATGATTTGAATTGTAAAATGTACCTATAGATCGTTTGTCGCTGCCTCCGCTGCTCTTAAAATATATGGTTGACATAAAGGTATATAACATTATATTTCAGACGAGGAAAACTGGAGAGTGGCGATATTGACATGCTAGTCACACACACATCCTATAAAATTAAAACCGATAAGAAAAAACACACAGACGGAGAAGAAATGCTAAAAAAATTAGTAGCTGCACTTAAAGATTTAATAACAGACACATTATCTATTGGAGACACCAAATTCATGGTAGGTAAACAATTTAGAACAAAATATAATATAAAATGATTAAATAAAAAAAGGCTCTACCTGTAAGCTGTTTCATTTTTTTTACTACAATTTATCATTGAAAACCGCATCGTAATCTAACATCTCCTTAATATTAAAATTGTAAATTAATTGACGTAAAATTTGTGGTTCTGTCTTTTATTTTCTAACATTTATTTTGTTTGCAGGTACCAATGATATTCTGCGTAAAAAAGAAGTAGATAATAGAAAAGTGGCGCAGTCGTCGTATTTTTCATTTAGCTACCTCTTTCTGTCTCATATGTTCCATATGTCATTATTCTAAGGTTCCATAATTATCTTTCGCATCCATAGATTTGATATCTTTGATTTTACGCATACCTCGCATTTTTGTCCATCACAATGTTCCATCGCATTATGTGGGCTAGTAGAGAATGCCAATACGTATTACGTTTGCCCTTTGTATCTCTATGTATACTTATAATAAAATAAAGAATTAATTAATAAACATATCAGGGTGTGTGTCGTCTGTCCGGGGAGCACGCGCCGCGCCGCCTCGACATCCGACTGGTTCCCCCCGGGCAGTACCACTGCGCCGTGCTCTACTTCACGGGCAGCGACGTCTTCAACAAGACGATGCGCGCACACGCCCTGGAGAAGGGCTTCACCCTCAACGAGTACTCCTTGAGGCCGCTGGGGGTTACGGGTAATATATTTTACTATCATTTAGGTACTCACGATTTGTAACTAAAACATCCCAATTACATGGATCCTCTAATTTCACAAACTCACAAATTAATTATATCACTTAGTTCGGTGAAGGAAAACATCATGAGGCAACCTGCACACATGAGTTCTCTATAATGTTCTAAAAATCCGCAGTTGCCCAGCGTGGTGAACTATGGCTTGTATCCTTTACATTATGAGAGTATGCCACAGTATAAAGATGATATGGGCAGTTATGCAATGATAAATGATGACATGAATCGTAGTCCTGTCCGGTATCTTGTTAAGCATTCTGTATATTTCCTATGTGAAACAGTCACGGTGTTTGACTTCATTAGTATGCTAGACTTTCTTATTTTAAAGGTGTGCCTGGAGAACCAGTTCCAATCTCGTCGGAAGAAGATATTTTTGATTATATTGACTACCCTTACAAGAAACCTGAAGAACGAAATATGTAAACTGAATGTTTATTCAAGAAATCTCATTGATCAATCTCAAATAATAACGTATGGATCTGACCCCATTACCACAAAATATAGAGAGATAAGAATAGATAGGTGTATACTCCACACCAATTTACTATTTCTATATTCTCAATAATTTAATGCAAGATTAAAATAAAAGACTGGACAGAAATCTCACTTATTTATATTAATAACTTTATTACTCCATATAATATTACAAAAAATAGTTATCACAATTCTCTTTTTCTTACTAGTTTAGAACGATGTTACGATGGCCGTGTTCACGTGATCCTTCTACTGATATTTTTACTATAGTGGTATTTGGACAGAAGCATAATTTTAATCTACAATGAACAATCAGCAATGCATTAGAAAGTTATATTAACAAATAAAATAAAGTATTAATTAAATTATTAAACAATTTCATCAGGACTTGAATTTATAAAATAATAGAACCACGAAATAAAACAACACATCGTGATACATTCCATTTAAAATTGATAATTAAGATTAAAGATATTGTATTGTTTGAAGACTCTTTAATAAATAATATAACATACATGCAGTATGTAATTATTATTATACCTACCTTCTAATGTCATATGAAACTTAACTTTACAAATATATCGCAAAACTTGACGACTCGCCCTTATTCATAAAAAATATGTACAGTGTGGTTAACTTTTTATATTAAAATGTTTTGACTTGCACCTCATACAATCAGGTAGGCCAAAATGAGAAAAAAGTTTTTAAATATGATTAATTTTTTTTATCAATAAAGGCAAATATTTTTATTAAATCAATTCATGAACTAACAACAATATGGATAAATATACATTACTTTTGTAACAAACAAAATCAATCAGAAAACATTCTAGCGCATTCCACCAGTCAACTCACATAATGAGTTAAGTATGGTATGTTTTTAACATAATTTCAAGTAGCCAAAGGTAAGTTTGCGTCCGCATATAAGGAGTTTTTTCGCTACCTCTGGAGTGGGGTGACCATATAAAATCGTTGACAACATAAGAACATAGTTTTCTTTTACTTTACAAGATTTTTAAAACATAACTTACTTAATCTTTGAGTAGCATAAAAAACAATAATACAACATTGGTTTCATAAAAATAATTAAGATAGTTGATTTGACAATCAATTCCTAGCAAGTATAATCAAATAACCAAAAATATTAATAAATTTTCGCACATACACCGAAAACGCCATTGAAAAGTCACTTGTCATTTGGTGATAATTTCATTACTAAAATTATCGCAATTATTTCAAATTGTTATCAAATTAACACTTAATTTATCAGTAATTAAATCTAAAATAATAACAACAAAAATCATTAGTATGTATCTGATTAAATTTTGTCAACGTAACCTGATATATCATAAAGGAACTTTAAATTAATTGTCAACTTAAATATACACCTATAAATCAATTGGTTACACAGAACTGTTAACATTTTTTTTTGTGATAAATCACTTATTTCATTTAATATTCATACAGATTATATTTCATTATAGAAACACCGAATGTGGCATTTTTATTTACATGTAAATAAATTGGAGTCCGATTTTGTAGTATTATTAGTAGACCTGCCCTTCTTTTGTCTGGGAAACTTATTCGTAACATTTACATTAAGAAACACAGAGTATTTCAACCAACGTATATTTTTTCCAGTGTGATGTGTAAATTGACACAACTTACTACAGTACATCAGTGAAAACCGCATCCAAATTGGTTAAAACGCTTCTAAGATTAGCGTGAATAAACACAGAGACAACAAGGCAAATAAAGAAATCATCGTTATGGGATTCATATCATTAATCCCATAACAATGATTTTTAAATATCTTTTGTACACATATCTATCACTTACATTGGATGCAGGAATTACATATTTATACAAGTATAAATATAGTATAATACAGATTATACACACTGAACATACAAGGTAATGCTACATAATAACATGCTATTCAGTCTTACTAGTAATTAAATACAATTTGGTATCATGACTACATCTACGTTACAGAAAGTTCTTTTAAACTCAAGAAATTAATGTGTTTTACACGGAAGGATAGCTAGAGTAGTGCCATTAAATAATAGTACATTACGATACGTGTGCGTAAAGTAGCTTATTATTGCACGGTGTGAAGTTAGCGCACGAGCGGAGCGAGTGCGTTAAACACTGTACAAATAATATAGCTACTTAACGCACGAGTATCGTATACTATTTTATAGCACAAGTGACATTAACCCGCCTATACTCAAACATATAATTATTTACATGGAAATAAAAGAAAGGAAATGTTTACGAAGCTGTTGATGTTCTTAATTGATCACTGTCTGCTTTACCGACATGTCAAACGTCATTCAAAAGTATTATTAATTTGTCTGCTTTACCGACATGTCATACGTCATTCAAAAGTATTTATTGTTTAAAATGTATTATAAAACTATAAATCTCAAAACATTTTTGCATTGATTCCAGAGCATCAATAATTAAATTATAGGCATACATTTACTGAGATCATAATAAGAAACATTTGTAATTAATGATGACTAAAATGCGGGTTTAGGTTACCTAGCAACCTAAAGGGTGTGTTCCGATATACACTAAATTACACTGCGAGTCCACTGTCCACTTGTCCATTGCTCTTTGGTGAGAAATTCGTTCCGTTATGGATTTACAGTATACTGACGAAGTATCCTTGATAAATATTATGACGTCATAAACGTTGTCATTATTGTACTCGTAAGCACTGGTGTTTTCGAGGTAAGATGCTCTCAGTGCTTTGTTCACATGATTAAAAGCGTCCAGAAATTTAAAAAAATGCTATTGATTATTATTATTGAATTATTGAATATTGTTTTACAAAGTGGCCGTTTTATTATGCGATTAATTCAATTGCCAAATTATTTTTCTTCTTAAACAGATCACTTGCATATTTAGGTATTACATAAATTGATGACAGTATACTTTACTGCGTGCCGTTTTACAAAATAACCAGTATAGTTACTGTTAGTTGTTATAGTATAGTAAACTAAATTGACGTCACACCTTACAGTGCTCGCAGTGTATATCGGAACACACCCTTAAATATTCGTAACTACCTCCTAAATTTGTTATAAATTTGTCTGCTGCCAGATTCTAAGTGTCAATAGTGTAAGTGTCATCTTGTGCACGGTGTGAAGTTAGCATCGTAACCCGTGCTATAATCGACTACTTTACGCACGGAAAAGCGTGGCATAAATGCGGGTTTAGGTCACAGTGTGCTATAAAATAATAATCATATTAACACTAAGTAAAGAGTGATTTATAGGAAAATAATAAATTATTAGTACTCTCCGAATACTAATAATTCGGAAAGAATGTCGTATTTGAGTCGAGATGCAATGCACAATTCGATTTTTTGAAAGTTGATGTGAATGGTGGGGCTCGTTACAAGACAGACAAACAATTAGATATTGTATCTATACAACACAGGTGACATGACAATGTTAACTCGCTCTTAAGTGAATATATGACGTAAGTGGTGACGTTGTTCATAAGGAAAGTTAGTCACTGATTTCCAACAATTAAATTATACATACTTTTTAATCGTACTACGAGTATTTCACAAGCGGTAAAAACTATTTCGATGTTATTGAACGTTGTTACTCTTTTAATTGTTTGTACCGAAATTAAACAATAATTTTATTAGACTATAATTAGAAAACATTACTCGACTAGTTTTAATAACAATTATATTATACACACAATGGTCATGACAAAAATACGATTATAATTTACTAGAAGACAAGTATGTGTAATAAACATAATATTATTACGCTACAAACTATGTTCAGGCAAATATTATAGACAGTAAATAAATAGGAATGCCATGAAACATTTTTCTTGATTTTACACAAATAGATTTTTTTTCATGTCGTAATGATTTAAGTAATAGTAAGAAACATTATGGATATGTTGTATAGATGGTATGGTTTAATTTGTATAGTGCTTAATAATTATTTATACTTCTTACAATATTAATAAACGATTCATACCATGCAAATAGAGTTCGAAAAATTTTCGGTCTATACAACAAAAATGCTCTTTATTTATTTTATTATTTTAACAGATTAGAACGGAAATGGTCACATGGAATGGTCTTTTTATTTAAATTCCTGTATGCTGGCTATAAGGCAAAAGTTAAATAGACTTACGCACACGTGTATATGTAATGACAATACTGTTATAGTGGTGGACACTAAAAAATAATTGAAAAAATATTTTCATCCCGGCGGTTCACAAATACCAAGACAATGATCTACAGGAGCTGACATAAACATCAGCAAAGTTCAATGTTCAGTGTTAGCGGGTTACACTCACACCGTTGCAACGGTTTGCATCAGCCATACTACTGATATAACCGAGCCAGACCCGTCGTGGTTCAATGGTCGGTGGGGTGCAGCAGCGCGTAGAGGTGCGAGGTGGGGTCGGCGAGCGCGTCGTCCGTGTCGCGCAGCTCGAGCACGGCGCCGCCGCCGAGCACAAGCACGCGCGCGCACTGCAGTACGCCCGCGGGCCGGTGCGCGACCATCACCACGGTGCTGCCCGCGAACCCGCCGCGGATCGCGTCCAGGATCTGCCGCTCCGACTCCGGGTCCAGATTGGCCGTCGCCTCGTCCACCAACAGGATCTTTAATCACATCCATTGCACAATTCAATACACATGTTTAGCGTTCTAGTAAACCCGCCCTCGTTTCGCTTCAGAAAACCTCTTTCAATACCCATGATTCTTTAAATTGACATAACTTTGAAAAATTGAAAAAAAAAACACACATTCACACACTCAATGTTATGTGCAGAATGTTTTAGTGAAAACCACACCCGAACCGAATAAGATCGAGACTTTTACTAATCACTACTAACTGGACTATTACTAACAAGAAACTAATAGACTAACTACAACTATAATAAGAGTCCCTACCCTAATCCTCATACATACTAACGAACTAACGATTAAACATTTACGTCCCAATTTGAGTCTTATTCTGTGTCGGTCACAGACGTCATGGGCGGCAGCAGAAGGGTAGTGCCGCATGTTCGTTTTCTATTTCAATTCCATAAAAAAAAAATATGAACGAGTGTCAGAGAACATCACTGTGCATAGTTCACATTTCATCCACAGCGGAACTAGAACAGCGCACCTTGGGCCGCTGCAGCAGCGCGCGCATAAGACACAGCATCTGCGCGTGCCCGCGCGCGAGCCCCGCCGCGGGCGCGTCCAGCCCGCCGCGCCGCTCGAGCCAGCCACGCGCGCCGCACGCGTCTGCCGCGCGCCACAGCTCCGGCTCGAGGTACTGCCGCAGCGGGTCCGCGTTCTCGCGCACGCTGCCGCTGAATATGAACGGCTCCTGCGGTATCACGCCGATACGCGATCTGTGCGCGATAACGGATTACGGGTGTATCAAATTACTGTTATAATAATAATCTTATATCAATACAATACAATATTATTTATTGTGCACACTAGTATAATAATCGGAATATATCTGTTAGATAACTGATATAGATATGAGACAGTTTCTTTGTTTCAAGTGATAGTATTATAGTCTAGAGTAAAGCCAAAACAGAACACATTTGCATTGAAACAAGAGTGTCTCAGTTACTTATCTGTGATTACTAATGTTTGAAAGATCCATTTATAATCAATTATAGTAAATTTTGTACCATTTTACTATGAAGCAAACGTGACATAGAGGTTAAGCAAGCAGGAGCCGGCCGCCTCCTACGACACCCTTGTCTAATTTATTATTAAGTCATAAATATTATTACAGATGCCGCCCGGCCTAACACTTCGATGATTCCTTTGGTGCTATAGACGTCCATGGGCCACCGTGACCATTTAACGGTGGTGTGACGTTACTCATAAGTAACATAAAAGATACACAGTATCAGATGAAGCTGCGTGCACGTATACCTGAGCGCGTGCAGGTGCAGCGCGGCGACGTCGACGCCGTCGACGCACACGCGGCCGGCGGCGGGCGGCGCGAGCCGCAGCGCGGCCGCCAGCAGCGAGCTCTTGCCCGCGCCCGTGCGGCCCGCCACGCCCAGCCGCTCGCCCGGCCGCGTCGCGAACGTCACGCCGCGCAGCGCCGCGCCGCCGCCCGACCCGCGCGCGCTGCGCACGACACACACATACATTACAGTTAGTACAACTGTAACGGGGTCAAATCTGCACATATGGATAGTTTTTGAACCTTCTACTGCTGTCGGGACTAAAACATTTTATTTATTGTTTGAAAACCTCAAACAGTTGTAGATTTAATTTGAGTTCGGTAAAGTGCGATTTAACAAGCGAATTCACCGATTATATATTACAAGGACGGCAATGCATCTATATTTCAAGTTCGTGACCACCACAAAACTGAATAGGTACCATTATCAGTTAATTACAATTATTACTAATTACAACTATCAAGTAAATATTTTGTGGAGATTAATAACGACTAACTTCAGAGAACGTCCAAATTAATTAAAACTACATAATGCAAACCTGTAGTTCAGGAACACATCCTCGAAACTAAGAACGCCATGTGACGGCCAGCCGTACGGCGGAGAGTCACCATCTATTTTTTCAGTTTCGACCTGGAAATTTACATTTTACGATAACTTTTGAATCGCACTCGTAATATTAGTAAATAAGTGTAGAACTGATAAATATCACGTTAAACAAGTTTATGTAAATACAAAACTAACCTGCGTGATGTATTCCCCAACGCGCTCTACGGCAATCATTTCTCTCTCAGTTTCCGTGAACGAATTTAGTACGTTGCTCAACATTGAGGTCATCGATAATGCGTATGATATGGCCAGACCAATCAAACCTGCACAGAGTATCACAAAAGTTATAAACATCACATAATAATATTTTAAATAATAATTAACTACCTTGCTCTAACAGAGTTATGAACAAGTGCTAGATATAGTTTAGCTACTGAGAAGAAATAAAACCTCCCCTAAACATATATATAATATTCTTCGATACTTTAATATAAATAATACATCCATTAAAACTGCAGTTAATTAATTGATAACAACTTATGCAGCAACCAAACATTATCTCCACATACAAAATAACATTTGCGTCATAAAATGGATATTTAGAAAGTTCCCTTTGCTTCAAATGAGATTTGAAGATTTAGAAAAGCATCTGGCAGATATAGTTCCTATTAGGCTATCAGGTACTTTATCAACAAGTGGTGAAACCAGCCCTAAGTCTTTCATAATTTGAGTTATCAAAATCATTTTGTAACACAATATTTCATTTCCTTCAATATAAAAAGAAGCTTTCAACACACTCACTCAAATCATATTTACCACATCACCTACAACACAAGCACACACACACGCAAGTTAAACTAACCGGCATTGGCGGCATGCTGCGCGCGCTGCAGCACGGCGAGCGCGGCGGCGGCGGCGAGCGCGGCGGCGGCGGCGGCCTGCAGGCGCAGCGCCAGCCACTGCGCCGCGGCCGCGCCCGCCAGCGCGCCGCGCTGCCACGCCTCCACCAGCGCCTCGCCGCGCTCCGCCCAGCGCGCGCCCGCGCCCAGCGCGCGCACCTCCGACAACCCTGCACACCGCGAACGCGCAACGTACAATAAGTGCGAGTAAAGCTTTGTGAAACGGGGGTAAATGCAAAAAAAATTGACCTTCTTAAGTGTATTTGAAACAAATGATTTGAGTGCTCGAAGCAAGTTTATAGCTCTTTAAATCGTCTACAGCTTCGCATCGCCGCGCTCCGCCCAACACGCGCCAACGCCAAGCGCGCATTCTTCTGATAACCTTGTGCAACGCCACCGTGCATCGCTACTAAACGGATGTGGTTTGCAGGGAGCAAGTTTTTGTTGCAAGTTGTTATTGGCCAGCAGCGCATCGACGCCCCTGGTATTACTGATGTGACCCCTTGCCATCGTGTGGCTCGTCTGCTTGATTCTTTTTTAGCTGCTTACGAATAAAAACATTACAACATATTAAATTCACCTCACCTTCTAAAGTATCGTTAAAATGCACGTACACGGGCGACAGCGCGACACTCTGAAGCCGTTTGATTTGTCTCGACGTGGGCCGGTACCGACGCTGTAATCTGTTCGTTGACAAAACGGATGTTATGTTCAAATTGCTTTAAATTATTTACTGTACGTGTGTTTTAGAGCGCTCGGCAATTTTCATATACCAAGACACAAGCGTCAAAAAGTGTAAAACACGAAATTTTTGCTATAACAGAATGCTGAAAGTCAATAATGAAGTAAAAGCAATGTAAGCTAGTGAACGACAGGCTCAATTATAGTCTGTGCATAGGTCAAAAGACGCGAAACTTAACAGATATACGAATGTTATACCTGTAGTAGATGAACGCCATCGGTAGGACCCCCACCAGCAACCAGGGCAGCCCGTAGACCGCGACCGCCACGGCTCCTGATAACATACACTATTTGTAGTTATAAATATAATACACACGGAGACAAAACAGGTTTAGGATTAACGATTTATTGAGGATATCTAACGGCCGTCCTCAGTATTCTATCTTTACATAAAGAGAATATGAAGATTATACCTATACAGAGGTACAGGTTAGTAAGTAAACAGTTTTATCTATTTAGCTTTTGGACAATTGCTTGCTTACAGAGGTTTAACAAATAGAATGTTGGGAACTATTGTAAAATGTTTTTTACCGATAAGGGAAAACAGCTGAGCTAACAGTATGTTGAGAATGAACGGCAGGGAGTCGTCCACGGTGTACGTGTCGGAGGAGAACCGGTTAATGATGCGGCCCGTCGGCGTCACGTCGAAGAACTTCACGTTGGCCTGCAACAATGTCTTGTAGCATTATGGCGTGTAACGGTAACTATATTACTACTTTTGGGTTTATAGAGCATAAATTAATTGATAGACATCATAATTATATAAAAACACAAATTTAGTAGAGTTAAAATGAGAATTACGAAAGAAAAAGACAGAAATTAGAGTGACCCTTGCATATCTCAGAACTGTTGGATTTTTTATATTATGTTATTTACATACATGTAATTATTAGTATCTTAGTGTGTAAGCCTTATATCATTTATATACGTGTGCAATCATCTTAATAAAAAGTTTTAATCCTAAATAAAACTAAACAAAAAAACATAAACTAAAACTCGTTTTATCTTCCGCTTGCCCTGTTCAAATAAGGTGATGGTATTATCTGTTTGACGAGGCATATATGGGAATGGTAAATAAATATGCTGTACATACCTTCACAATGACTTTCAGGAGAGCTTTGTGTATTTTCGTTGCGGCTTTGACGCCTCCATAAGCGAACAAAAACGCTCGCATCGTCGTAAACACCAAATTAAGGGCAGCCAATGCGAAGTATATTTCCAAGTAGTAAGTATCGTTGTACGCGGATGCTCTCAGTATATCAACCGATTCATAAGTTATGCCCTCGTCGTTCATCGTCACAGAACCATTTTTACTTTTCTGATTTAAAATCAACGTCAAAGTCGTATTGATTATCGTATGAACCATATTGTCGAGGGCATTGAACCCATGGTCCAGTAACGTATTATTGTCGTGGGTGTCGAAGGTCGCGATCGGTTCCGTAGAGTTGGTCGTTTTGTTCCTGACCCAGTACGTAAGCCACAGGAAGGTGAAGTTCTGAGAGAGCTGCATCAACACCAACGATAGAATGATTATCAGCGACAGTAGTACCCCGACGGAGCGCAAGTACATCCCGAGCACCCACCACCCCACGGTTCCCTCTGACATGGATTCCTAAAACAAAAATGGTAATTAGTAATAATATTTTCTAACTATTCATGATAACTTGTTTTGTTGTAAGTTAGAAGTAATACATGACACATTTAGTTCTCTTGAAACTTGAGATAACATGCTGTGATGTCGAAAACCTTCGATTAAGTTTGATTAAATCTGTTCGCTATATGTATAAAGAATAGAAACATAAAAAGAAACTACGTCACGGTGGATAGGTGACGGCTAGTGGCAAACATAGCGGTTGAAGGCAATTAATCAATACTCACATGCACGTCAAGGCTGTTGTTGCTGAGCGAGTCCTCGTCGTCCGTGGGCCGCGGCTCGAGCGCGCGCGGCGGCTCCTCGCCCACCGACTCGGGCTCGCTCGGCAGGAACTCTTCGATCTCATTGAGCACTACTTCAGGAGGACCTGGGGACACATAAAGACATCGTTTTGTAAAGCTAATTAGTAAAAATATTCACAAACTGCAGTTCCAGTGATCCTGTGTTTGTTTCTCAGCGAAGCAGAAATTAGTATGATTAAACTCATTACTCTTCTTCGGTTCTCGGTATATGACATATACCGTGTTGTCCTCAGCACGCATGACACAAGAAACCTTAGAGCGTATCATATTTTTTTGAATGAACAACCCTCAACCCTCACCTATAGCGCGCACGCGGCCGTCGTACAGCAGCAGCGCGCGGTGCGTACGCGCGAGCGTGCGCGGCGCGTGCGCGACGAGCAGGCGCGTGGTGCGGCGCAGCAGGCCCAGGATGCAGCGCTGCAGCACGTGCTGCGCCACGCCGCCGTCCAGCCCCGCCAGCACGTCGTCCAAAAGGTACACTGCACGCACAAACAACACAAATAACGCTTCACACAAGTAACCCCACAATAGTATTCTCAGTATTGTCAAAGTTAGTAGTACGTGCAGGAATCGAATTTACTTTCAGTTTCTGCTTAATATATTATTTATAAAAGCCACCTTGTTTGTCTTGATAGACGGCGCGAGCGAGCGCGATCCTCGTCCGCTGGCCGCCGCTCAGCGTGCAGCCGCCCTCGCCGACGTACGCGTTCCAACCGAGCACGTTCAGATCCTCTGTCCAACAACAGTAGCAACACTTATCACACAATAATATTTTATGATCGTATAAATAAATTCTTTTTTTTATGTTTATGCAACGGTAGACGACCCGTATGACGCAATGGTCACCATGCCAGACTGCGGTTGAATGAAGCGGAAATTTGAATGAGTTTAAGTTTTCCCTCTCGGTCTGAGCGTGAGTGAGGTCTGAGATGATTAATGACAACAAAGTGAACCTATTTATTTGTGAAAAGATATTCACTTGAAACATACAAAGATGTTAATAAAATATTATATTGTTATAGATGTTAATAAATTATTTATTATATAGTTAAACAATATCTTTCTTAAAATAGAAGCATCGTTCTTGCTTGTAAAAATGCTTCAATAAATCGAAAACATATATTGTTTACCTGTCAGCGCGCACGCATCGACGACCGCACGAAATTTGGCCTCGTCGTAAGGTTTTCCAAAGAGTATGTTGTCCCGTATGGTGCCACGTATCAGCCATGGCTTCTGAGATACATAACCAAAACCTGCAAAAATATTATTGCTCAGAATAATAACAAATTTAATAGTTGACTAAGGAACCATATCAAGGGAACAATGTCTAGATAAAATTAGGGCGATAATCATCAAATTGATAATTACTAAGATGGAGATAATTTCTTGTATAACACCGTCGTTAATACACAAAAATCCAATTAGTGTCATTCATTATCTTGAAATAGCAAATGAGCATTTAATAAACTTTTAATGGTTATCTTTAGTCAAGAGTGATTATATAAAAACTAATATAATACAATAAATAAAAAAATATCACTGCTATCAACGGATCTATTGGTTATAGTGGGGATAGAATGAATGAATAAAGACCAAAGAAAAGTAGTACGACAGCTATAGGTGGCTGTATCTCATTTGCGAGGACCCTTACTGGTTAAGTTTTCCGGTATCTGTATATCTCCACTCTTCTTTATCATGTCACCAATAATAGCCAGCAGCAGTGAGGTCTTGCCGCTGCCAACTGGCCCCGCGATGCCGATCAGCTCGTCCTTGCCGATCTCCAAGCTAAGCTCCTTCAGCATAAAAGGCTCCTCTGACGTCACGTCAATTGAAGTCGCCGAATCAGTCCGCTCTCTTCTCTTCGACAGGTTCTTGTTAGATCTACCCTTATTCTTTCTGCTCTTTGGAGACGGCTTCCTCAATGATCCGGTTGCCCACGAGAATGTTGCGTTTTTGAAAATTATCATTTTGTCCTCGTCGTAATTAGTGTTCAGTCTGTCGTAGTAACCCCCTGACTCCATGTCCGGTACCTGGAATTATTTACATATTACGTAAACAATATGAATATTAATCGAGTTCTTGTCGACTGAAACGAGACATATTGTACATACCTATATTCTGCGCAAGTAACCACAATTACTGCTGGATTATCAAATAGTTATATGACAGATTTACACCACAATACTATTATTACTACTACAAACTATTCTTCTTAAAACTGCTATTTCGTACTCGTCTTCAATACAAATATTATGATTGCTATCTTTTATGCTTTACCGCTGAACCGATTTAGATGAAATTTGGTATGGAGACACTTAAGAGGCCCGGGAAGGAACATAGGATAGTTTTTATGCCGATGACGCGTTCCCTTGAAATAATTTTGACTGTATTTTGTAGTTTTCAGACTCCGACACTGGCGAAATCGTGAGCAAACACTGGTTGTATGATACATGTAACATACAAGAAAACCAATACATAGTAAAATAATATAACACTTACATCCAGGAGCTTTTGTATACGTTTTACAGAAACCCAGGCTTCCGTTAAACCGTTGAGGACCCACGGGAACGCGTTCAACGGCGCTATGAGCATGTTGATCAGCGCCACAGTCGTAAACACCTGGAAATAAGCACCGAAAGTTATTTTACACCAATTAAAGTAATCTTATAGTTACATATTTGGAAAGTTAAAAACGTAAATTTAAAATAAAACCGGTCAAGTGTGAGAATGGCTCGACCAATTCGGCAAATTTTTGTCGTATGTTCCTTAAGCCACACGGAAGGTTTTAATAATAAAAATATGTAATATAAAAATGTCTGAATACCACTGGAGTAAGCAGAAATAATTACAATAGAAACGGCATGATCGTTTGCTACCTTAATTCCATAAAAAAGCTTACCTCGGGTGCGTTAAGCGGCTGCCCGCGTAGCGCGTGCGTGCCGAGCGTCAGCGCCGCGACTAGCACGGGCGTGGTCGCCCACAGCACCACGCACACCGCGTCCAAATACTTGCGCCCGCGCAGGTATTTCACTTCCTTGACGCGCGCCTCTGACACAACATAATATTTATTAATCACTCTCGTAAAGATGAACATATAAGTGTATTTTTATTATATGAAATTTTAAACATTGAGTCTTTAATATGTATAACATTTGTCGTTAATCCTTTGTACAAAACTAATTATATGTCAAAGATATAAGTGTATATAAGTGCTTATATAGGCGTAGAGCAGCATGGAGATGCTTCAATTAATGTTGGTGATTATTTATAATTAGTTAATATAACAAATAACATTAATGAGTTACCTGTTACCCTGTTTATAAAATAGTCCTCCCAAACGTGATATTTAATCGTCCTAATACCACGTATCATGTCGCTGATTAAACTGACGCGAGTATCCTTGTGCTTCATTAACTCAGTGCTGAGTTCACCGATCTTGTTAGCAATCACTTTGTTTATAGGTATCAAAATTACGGAAAAACCTACGCCTGCCAAAAACGATATTCCAACTTGTTGATACAAAAGAAATAAGGTGATTGTCAACTGAAATCATAAGATTTTAAACTGATACATTAGAATGAAATCATAAGAATAAATTCAAATTACATTAATTATTCTTTCTTAAGTTCCTCATTTAATATCAGACAACCCCATAGCGGCATTGGTAGTGGGCTCTGTCCTTGAAGCGAGGGGCCCCAAGTTTGATTCCAGACCGGGGCAGATATTTGGGACAGATAAATATTTGTTTTCAGGCCATAGGTGTCCTCCTAGTTCTAGTGTGGGGTATGTGTGTGTTAGTGTTTCATATTATTACCATATACACACCTGTAACGGAATACTCCACAGGGCATGGAAGCTAGGACACGAATTCACTATTCTATCAGTATCAGTGGACATGAAATTTGTTATTTCGCCAATAGAGAATGATTTGGATAAATCTGTTGACGTTACACTCAAAGTTTTTCTTAGTATAGTAGAAACAATCGCACCGCGCATTTTGATCCCAATTATAGACATCAGCCAGTTGAAATGCACATTGAACACCATTCCTATCAAGGCAGAAGCTAAAAGTCCTGCTGCATATAAATACCTAGAAAGGATATTGAAATTGTGGGATTACTCATTAAACATTTTATGATAATTTCCATTTCATGTTAACAACAATTTAAGCAAACACGCTCACCCATAATGCATGTCAATACTTTCATCTTGAACAAATCGAACAAGTTTATTCAGTAGCATGGGTCCGGCGAAGCCTGCCATATCAGAGATGAGTTTGAGTATGCCAATGCTATAGAATGGGAGGGCAAAGCACGAGTGTAGCGCACGCAGTAGGGTCACGTTCTGACGGCGCGTGGGCCGCAACCGAACGCGCGATGTCGGCGTCACTGGAGTGGACGCTTGTGGTCGGGATTCCCCTACTGCCCCATACCCTAAAAATGTGCAAAACCATGTAGCATGCTAAACCTTTAAAATATTCTCTGGCATACATTGAAAACTTTACAACTTCAACACATTATTTCTTTAACAGTGTTGTTTAAACGCATTTTAAATACCCTAAAATTTTCAACCAGCTTTTTAACAGAAGTCTTTTCAGAAAATTTAAAATTGCACTTTAAATTTAAAATAACAAATAAATAAAGTTTTCAGAATGATGCTGATGATGACCTTAGTCATGTGAGGTTAGACCTCATGCAAATTTTGGCATTTATTGCAGCTGCCAGTTTCATCTAACATCTTGTTTGAAGATTAAATAAATGTTCATTATTAACAGTTAATGTGATAATGTTGGAGACTCTGATGTCCATAAAATAATTAAAAAAATACAGTATCTAATTTACCCATTGTCAGTTTTACTACCAGACCTGTGAGGTCTGTGAAAAATTAATTTTTACTTATATGGCACAATGTTTTAAAGTTTAGGTGTTCTTACCGGACCCTATGAAAGGCTCATGTGGAACATCAGCAAACTGCAGATAATTATCTATATTTCCTATGAGTGCTTTATCCAACCTGGCACCCACATATGAGGAGCGGTATGTTGCGGGTAAATCATGCAGCTCTTCTAGATCCTTCAATTTATTTTCCAAACCTAAAATAGACATTTTTTTCAAATAAACCAGAACATGATAAACTGCTTTATCCTTAAACATAATAAATATGGATACAATTAATTTAAATTAACAAACTTATTGAACAAAATATTAAACTAACAGGGATAGGCAATATCATTTAATAGTTTTCCACCGTGGCTTCGCCCGCCAATTTATACCTACTAAATTTGCACCCCTCTTTTACCCCTTAGGGAATGAATTGAAAAAATGGGATATCGGTAATAATCATTATTAGGAACTTATATATACCAAATATAACATTTTATTGAAATAACTTTGAAAATCAGAAAACTTTCATACTAACTTTGCACCCCTTTTTACCCCTCGAGGAATGAATTCGAAAAAAAAATTTTTTATACATGTTTTATGACTTTCAATGAAAACTTTCATATTGAATTTCATTTGAATAATTTCAAAAACGGCAATGTTTCATACAAACGTTGTACCCCCATAGGGGGGTGAATTTTCAAAAATCCTTTCTTTCATTCAGATTTCATATAGATTCTTCTTTTATTTAGATTTAACTAATTTACCTTTTTGTAGGACAGGGTCAACCCATAAAAAAGTTAACTTAGACCACCAAGAGAGTCCTTGCATTGCAGTTCCCAAGACACCTTCATCCATGTGTGGTAATAGGGGAGTGTATTCACTCTAAAATTAAGTAATTACAAGTTAATGTTCTTTTAAGTAAAACCAAACCATACTGAAGTTACTATTTAAATAACACTTACACTTGAATGTTGTGACCCAACTAGAGATTGGGAGAAGAATGTAGGTCTAGAATTACTAGAAGGTAGTAGAGTCAGGAAATACAGGCCATGGGCACACAATGTAACTATATTACATGCCATTGGTGCCTGTGCTAAAATATTGCTACGTAATGCTATCACATTGAGGATTACAATCAAGCTCCACAATATCAACTGGCATGTAGGGCCACGAGCACTTTGTCCTAAGCGGTGTTTCAATGCCAGCACATACCCAAAATGCACTATCCACGATAAACATGCCGCTCCTGCAGCGAAGTAGTCGACGGGGTAGAGAACAAATTGTGGGTTTATAAGAAATATATACAGCTCAATTATTGGAGTAAAAACAAGTGCCAAAACAATAAAACTACGCAAAATTATTGCACGTTCCTGAACTTTCTCTCTGATAACCCAATCTTTTCTGTAGCCGACGTAAAAACCAGACACAATAGCCAGAATAAAAAACAAAGGGATCTGTAAGAATAGTTCCTGAAAACATATTCCAAAGTCTTTCGACGTCTCGTTCCACACGTGCAGACCCATAGGGCCGCACATGTCTTCCCATTTCCATGTTACGTTAATAAAAAAGCTCATTTTGTATGTCGATAACGCTTAATTTTTTGTGTTTATTGTAAACAATATGTCATCTCATTCTAAACTTATCAAAGTTTCAATGTCAGGCATATCTTCTGATTTTATTCACTAGCACTGATTTCTTTTTCCTTCCTTATTCTCATTTCAGTCCATCGCAATGATTCAATTTTAGATTTAAAAATTATAAACTAGTATACAAGATCGAATTTTTTTTAATTGATATAAAATAGAAATAGATATTCCCGGTCCCCGTACTTCCCTGTATTTTTTCCATCACAATAGTTCTGTTCTGTCAACATTGACAGTTTTGACAGTGACTGTCTACACTGAATTGCTGCCAATGTCACGGAACAGACTAGAGAAAGAAGACTGCTATAGATTATACATATGGATAACAGACTGAATATTTACTATTAGACCAAGTAGGTAGGTAAGTAACTACCTACCTACTTGGTAAGGAACCTGTACTACCTATTTAATATAAACACACGTTCGACAGCGACGAAAGCGAGACAAAATGTTATACAACGACCATCAATACAGAGGTACCTAATCATGTGTCAAATGTCCTATTTTGTCCTATAATAATTTGGTATCTAGTTTCCAAATATGCTAATAACTGACAGTTACAGTTTACAGTATATCTACTGAGATTTATGATACAGAAAGAGAGCAGGTTCCTGTTAAATTCGATTTCGTTCGTCCCACTCGACCCAGTTGTCGGTCAGTTAACAGCTAGTGTGTGTTACGTGGTTACTGGTAAGGCAATAATGATGGCGATGCCGAATTGTTTGCGATATTGTGTGGCTGTGGTGGGCCAACCTTAGCAGTCAGTGTCAGGCCTGACCTATACAGCTCTATATTTTATCTCTGATCAGTCACATTGTCACGAGTATTCTGATTTCTGTGACTTTACGAATTTACGATATGTTTTACTCTCTATTTAAGTGACTTTACGTCTGTCAGTGTCAAGTCAAGTGTCAAGTTGTCAACGTCAAGATTTATTATTTTATTTTATATTATTTATTTACTTAATGTTGTGTTGTGTTGAAAATTGTTGAATGTGTTGTGACTTGTGGTAAATGTGGTACCTAACTGTTATTAATTGGTTTGTTCTGTCTTGTAACAAATATTTAAATTGTATAAATGTATTCAATTCAAGTCATGAAAACCCACAGACCATTTCCGTAGTGCTATTGTAAAGTAATAAGATCTTACCCCAGTTAGGTCACACAGGTTATTTAACAAAGTCTCTTTAATTTATTTAGTGTAAGACGTGTATATAATCAAAGGTGTAATCTAATACTACACTTTCTGACTTTGAAGTGAAATAAAAAGTGAGAAAATTTAACATGGAGGTTTCTCATATTCCCATCGATAACGATAACTGTACGACTTTAAATGCTGAAGAAGACCAAGAAATCGATCCTATCGAAGACATTATAGACTATTTAGTCAGATGTGCTAACATATCTTTTAAAAATCCTCACGTCCAAGAAACAGAATTGCGGACTGCGGAAAAAATAAAACTGGCTTGTGATCTTTATAAACGATCGCCTACAAGATTCCTTTTGCAGTTTGGAAAATATTTATCTCCAAATCACTTGGAATACTTTAAAAAAATAGAATTGTCTAATGATTATGATAATATTGGACTAAAGGAGTGTATAATTCAACTTGATAGATATCATGCTAACAGGTTCAAGAGAGTGAGAAACAGAAGGTACAAGGCACTCCAAAAATTACAAGAAGATACAGATTATTTTACTGACAGACAGATGATGATGCGAAACCCTCTTCTTTATGAGCAGCTGGTAGGTCAATATTTGACTGATGATGAAATAATGGAACGCGATTCTGTTGATAGCGGAAATATCACACTTCTGAATATGATCCTCGACACCATTGATCGAAGTGAAATGCGGGAAATGAAAAATGAACAAATGCTTGAGGAAAGTGAAGTAGATGATACTTGTTCCAAAAATGGAAGTAGTAGCAATATTTGTTTTACTAAGAAAAGTGGTGAAAAACAGTGGGGAGGATTTGATATTCCTGATACACAACCTTCACATACCCCTGAAGTACGACCACAAGCTATGATCAATGCGAATGAAAGAAACTTACTCCGTGAAGAGTTTTTGCAAGAAATGTACAGCAGTTTCATTGAAGGCAGAGACACAGACATCGATTATAATACTATAGATAACAATGAAGAATATGATGACCTTAAACAAATTTCTCAGGATGCGGAGGATAAATATTTTGACTCTGAGAGTAATGAAACTGAAACACTTGAGGAACATATGGATTTGGTTGAAATGTACAAGAAAACGAACTTGAATGACAGTCCTGTTGATCCGTTAGATGAGTTTATGGAGCACATATCAAAAAAAGTAACTGTTTAGGTGCATATTTGGTTATGTTAAATCATTAATAATACTATGTAACTATGGGCCGTTTGTGTTATTTAATAAATGTCACAGAAATTTAAATTACAATTTATTGTAATTTGTATATAGATTCTATAGGCTGCAAGGGCAAGTTTTTGGATTTTAAAAATGTTTTATCATTGTGCTATCTGATTTAGCAATAAAACAAATAATATGTAAAATATTATAAATATTTTTAATTTATATCTCAATCCCCATAGTTATTAGTTATCATGAGCGTGACGTGAAAGGCAAAGTGAGCATGCCCACTATGCCCTCGGAAGCATGCCCTGTGTTAATTACAATAGAATGACGCTAATAATAATAATATTTTCTTATAATTATTTATTTTGTAACATCTTAAAGTAGGGTATACAAGGACAAAACTTAATGCCTTATGACATTCTCTATCAGTCGGCCGTTGGTGGATGTAGAAAAGGCAGGATGGTAGGTGTGAAACAGCAAGAAAAAAAATGTCATAGTATAAAGAATCATAATACAAAACAAAAATCTTATTTATATAAAATTCTCGTGTCACAATGTTAGTTACCATACTCCTCCGAAACTGCTCGACCGATTCTCATGAAATTTTGTGTGCATATCGAGTAGGTCTGAGAATCGGCCAACATCTATTTTTCATACCCCTAACTAAATGTTAAGCTCCACCCTAAATTATTTTTTTTCATTTTTTGGACAATTTTTTTTATGGTGTGGCATTGACTTATTATTGGTGTGACATTAAAAAATACACAATCTTAAATTTTCACTTCCCTACCCCACCCATCAAATTTAAATTGCGCTTTTTGTATCTAGTCTACATATATTGCGGAACAACGTTCGCGGGGTCAGCTAGTAATATAATAAATAGCTAAATGATACATTCAACCAATTATTTTTACTGGTCAAAAATATAATGTGTGGGAACCAGTTATAGGTATGTATAATAATTACGCCTTCGTATTCATTATATTAGGTTCATTTATTTAAATGAACGATATAATTAACGCTATAACATTACTTAATCAATCCAATAATAGTAGTCAGAGGCGACAGAAGGTAGCTCCTCTTTGATGGTGGGACCGAAGCTCGGCTGAGTAGATACGCTGGCGAAATATCATTTATTTATATAGGTATCACTGATGCATAAGTATGCACGTCATTTTCTTTATTCTACCGCCGTTTCGCAAAAGTTATTTGTGTTGGAGGAAATAAGTAAAGCCGCGCACACTCGCAGCCCCACGCTAGGATTCCCAGTTTCGTGTGATCGTGTCCCTGACAAATGGACACAGCCTCGGCACACTACCAGACCGAGAACAGATATTTAAACTCGTCATTTAAATTTTCGCCTTGCTGAGAATCGAACCCAAAACGCTTTAAACGGCAGTCCAGCATGGCACACATTGCGCAATACGGATCGTCATTATATTATCAATGCCTATTAAGTTCATAATATAAATACTCGTATTATCTTTCCTTAAAACCTGTCTGGCTACCACCCACTTGCTTGAGTTATGTAGCCGTCAAACAATCCGTCGTTTCGACTGGAGGTTCTTGACCAGCCAAGTATCGGTGACGCCTTTGGTGTTACTAACGTTCATGGACTAAGATGAAACTTTGTTTTATACTGGTTACTGATACATAGATGTGATTAAAAATTAAATTTCGTATGAAATAAAAAAATATTTTACTGTGATTAATATTGTTTTATCTTAAAAATATTTCATTATGTAGTACTTAGTAGGTTATTATTATTGTTTTTGTTCCGTTGAAATTTTGCAACTGATATCGTAATAAGTATGTAGTATATATAATATGTACCGATCTACCTACATGAAAGTATTAAACGATACGAGTTACTACATACAGAGAATTAATTTTTCATTTGAATGCGAGGAGTATCTCCAGGCAATTATACTAATTTGAATGACATAATCCGGAAGTCCTCATAAGGATTGCTGCTTACAAAAAACATTATATCGCGTAACAGTATCGTAATTCGTAACGTGTGCGAGTTGCATCATTTTAAATGCCCAGTACTCGTATATGTTATAGTATCTATTTTTATATTTATTTTGCAGGTTCAATTCGAATTTAGCTTTTTGTAGCTCCCACTTGAACCCTCTCGACAAAGGAAAACAGAATATAAATGATCCTCTATAACAGTAGGTACTACATACTAAAATATTTATATAGTCCTTTACCTGAGCGGTAAGTTCGGTTATGGTTATGTAGGTATGTGACTACAAAATGTGACTTCAAAATTATAATTTATCCATGTAAGTATCACGTATATACTTATGCACGTATTTTTTTATTCTACCGCCGTTTCGCACAAGGTGCTTTATAATTCTTTATAATAGATTAGAAAGAAACAAAGAAACTCCTCAGCACATATTTTAAAACAAAAAATAAATTTAATTGTCCAGCTTAATTTTAATCCCATTGAGTGACGTTTACAATAAAAACGATCATAACATAGATATGGGTGAATAGGTTTCGGCTATTTTGAATTTAATTTGGTCTTTACTTGGAAAAATATATACAAACATGCCAATTTTTTGCTCTGTTTCTTCTCTTTGAAATTTCATGTTTATGATGGCACCAGTGCGAAACGGTAGTGGTTGCTACATATTTAATGTTTATAAAATTGTAAGGGTATTGTTATATACTTACATGAAATAAATGATTTGCGTTTCAGAGCTAAGTTACCTTAGTTACCTGTGCTTTACCACCAAAGACTACACCGGCTTAACCTCAATCGATTGCTGTACAATGTACCTACGTATTGTAAAAATACCCACATGCTTCCCACGTAATTAAATGATTTTGAATTTAAATATCAAAGAAATAAATTAAAAGTATATGAAATGATGCGTCTTAACAATCTCAGAGCTAAACTGATTTATAATGACTTGAGTTGTCTGGTAGATTAATTAAATAAATTATGCAAATAAATAAGGTCTGGCGGCAGTAATAACGCGTACCTACGGAAATATCTATGCCCCAGCGACAATAGGTTTGTGGAATAAGGTGCGAAAACGGGTCCCAGCGTAGGGCGTGCGGCCGTGCGCTATGGCCGCCGTGACCGACGCAGCGACGCGACCAGACGTGCCGTAGACGTCGCTGATGCCGCGCGGAAAACTCGACTCTTCGCGCCACATTAAAAGCTCCAGCGCCAGCCGCACTTCGCCTTGTCGTACATAGTTCGTAGTGTTCATTATCAAGCTGGCTTAGCGAAGCGTCAATATGAACTGGGTAAGTTAATACATACATATATCAAGTACCTTTGTAGTTTTTACTTATTTTATAGTTATTTTGGAAAATATTGTGGAAAATATTTTTTTTTACCTACGTATAAATATAATATATTATCTTTGATTTAGTAATTTAATTTATTTTTGATAAAACCATAATTAAAACTACAACCTCACTAGGTAAAGTAAAGAGGAAGTTGTAATGAATCATAAAATAAAATATATTTATACTACATAAGCAATAATGATTAATATAACAGAAATTAATTACTAAGTACTTTGCTATTACTCAAATAAAACATTTCGTCGCTGTGTTCACAATATTTCAGTTCAACATTAAATACCCGCTACGTAATTATCCAGTTGATGTCGGCAATGTAAAAGACGTCAACGCGTTAAAAGCGCTACACGAATACCGTATTGTTTTGAACATAAATCTTATGTTGCCGGGGTAATTATTAAAATATTATTGAATAATGTTATTGCGTATGTTTATAATAATTTACATGGCATGGCATTAATAGTGACAGCAAGATACAATCTGATCCGATTACGGAAGTAGAAGTGTTATCTAGTATGAAGCGGGTGAGGGATTAATGGGTAACCCGCTGCGTGTAACAATTTTGTAAGCTGTATAAAGATTTGCGGCAAGGACTGAGGACGGGAGCTCTCGTGAAATATAGCAAACTATAATTAACGAACTAACTAACTACCAAAACTAACTAAATTTTTTATAGCGGAAGCTTATCATTCAGTTCTCTTATACAATCTTAAATCTCAAGTATTCATACCATTAAATAATACTCGTATGTATATGTAATTGTTAAATCTTTATTAAGTAGGTACTACTACTACTACTACTATCTTTATTAAGTAGGTGTTAAATCTTTATTAGGTAGGTAGGTATTAAGTAGGTACACAAATGTAAAATACCGTTAAATTTCACTGTTAAATATTGCACTATAGTAATAAATTACTTGGTAACTTAGTAAAAGTTATTTAAATAAAGCGTCGTTGATAAAATATGTCAGCATCGTACATCACGTCATTGTTCGGCGGCGTAAAGCACTCGTCTTTGATTAATCCTATCAATAAGGCTGTATCCAGTAAAGTGGGGGTGTGGGTGCGCAGGAAAGAAATATTAACACTTTCACGTGTTTTATGTGTCGTTGGTCGTTGACCAGACGCGGCGTCTCCAAGGTGAAGAGGAGCCCACGCGCTCGTCTGCGGTGCGTCATTGGCTGTGTGGTCGGTGGTCAGCGCTATTACTATTAGTTACACTCGGTTTCCTCGTGTAGGTTGTCTATTTAGGACTCGTATGGCGCAGTGGTGATCATGCCGGACTGCTGTCCAGGTCCTGGATTCGATATCTATCGAGGGGGAAATTTGAACGATGAGATTAAATTTCTGTACTAGATCTGCGTGTGTGTTCTTGTTATAACTAATCTTGCTTAGCTTAACGTAGTTATTATTATTTATATTTTACAAACAATCCCGGAGCCTAGTTGGTAATGGAAGTCTCTGTTGGTAATGGAAGTCTCTGTCTGCGAAGCGAAGCGTTTCAGTTTCGAATACCGGCCGAGGAGATATTTGTGTGACGTGGTCGTGGATTTTTGATGTCCGTATGACTGTTTAGGCGTTTCTCTGTTTTTTAAATACTTTTATAAATGTCTCTCGGCAATCAATAAAGTATTTCTTAGTGAAAAATGTACATGAACGCACTAGCCTGTGGTGATGAAAATTTACAAATGTAAAATCGCTCAGCTTATTCCGCTATCATACAATACATTTAAGTCACTTATTATTGATATAATTATTTAAACTTATAGTTAAAAATTAAGTGTGAAGTTGTATATAGGTATATATGAAATAGTTACCTATTTCTAGTTTATAAAGTATATTTTTGATGATAGATGTGAATATTTTTATAAGTATTTGTATAATCACTTTAACTAAAAGCAAAAACAATATTAATTAGTGTGAAGCCAATGCAAAATTGAGATAAACCAATCATTAACACGGTTTAACTTTAGCAGTAACCTACATCAATGGACAATGGCGTTATATCTTTGTACCATGACAATGGCCTACGCTGCAAATTTACAGTTTCTCTCGAAACCCTCGGGTGACAGATGACAGATACTAAAATGACTGGTTTCTGACAACGCTTTCAGAAGTTAAATCTCTTAAATGTATATAAAATTCTCGTGTCACAATGTTAGTTACCATACTCCTCCGAAACGGCTCGACCGATTCTCATGAAATTTTGTGTGCATATCGAGTAGGTCTGAGAACCGGCCAACATCTATTTTTCATACCGCTAAATGAATTTATTTTTTCATTTTATGTTCAAATTTTTTGCTTATTTTTTATAGTGTGGCATAAAAAAATACACATAATCCCAAATTTTCACTTCCCTATCCACTCAAAGGACAATGACCGTTTAAAGTATGGGGAAATTGCCTAAAATGGCTTCATAATTACTTAATTTGATCAGCTTAGTAAATAAAATTGATTACCAAGTCACGTTAGTATTATTCAAAGGTAAACCGGGGTTAAAAACATATTTATATTATTAAGATATTTACAGTTCAACATACCTTCTCGACATAGATGACAACTTAATTCATTAGGTATACTCATTATAACCATGATTTTACATCTAAATCACGTCCTGCATCAAAAACACATTTCACTTAGGTATACCATATGACATATTTTGTTTTTTTTTTATAATATTTTCTTATTATATCTTTATAATAAAATCCCCTGTTCAAAATAATGATTCTAATACTTAGACGACGGTTAGATTAAAAACTAATAATCATGGTTCTGGAGTTCATCTGAAGTGTGAGAAATTGCAGGCAAAAATAATCATTCTCCTTTAAATCGCGCTTTTTGTATCTACATAATATGTATGGCGGAACAACGTTGGCTTGGTCAGCTAGTTAACTCAAAAAATGCCGATAAACGAGTATGTCCCACGAGTCGTGTCTTATTTTTACTCTTCTATAAATACACTAGTGTATAAATAATAATGGTGCCCAAGCCATAAAGAATAATAATTATCTATTTTTTTAATAATTAAGAATAGACTAATAAAAGTATGAAGGGTCAAGCAATCTATACTAAGTAATAATTAATAAATCTGCAACTGGTCTGTAGAAAAACTTTTACTGGGAATCTTTATTTTACGCGTGTTTTACGCAATAGAAACCAAAACACCATTGACATATAGTAATATGTCAATGGTGGACAAATAGTAACACTGATATAAAGAAGTTTTGTCTGTGTCTGTTGGTTTTGTACGCGCTAATCTCCGAAACGGCTTATGCAATTTGGGTTCGGTTTTCACTAATATATTGTGGTAAGTTTCACTTATCATTTAGTGTTTGTTTAATTTCAATCAGTTGAGAAATAAAAAGGTTATGTCAGTTTAAGGAATCACGCCTAAAAATTGACATGTTTCCCGAAGCGAAGTTAGGGCGGGTCCCCTAGTATTAACTATGCTTATGATGGTTTCGATATTTTGTGGTATAATTATAGAAAATTAAAAGTTTAACCGCCCTGTACTGTAATATGCAACTGATTAGAATTATCCCAATAATTAAGTAGGATGACTTTAACTTACGGAAAACTTTAATATAAATTGCTACCTCAAATGTTCATGAAACAAGATTACAGGAGAGTGAGACAGTTAAGGGTTGTCACGAATTCACGATACAACGATTACACTGATTACATATAGTAATATGTTCCCAATAATACAAATAAGCTTAAATTTTTAAATTTACTAATAACTAATAAATAACTGGATAACTATTAAGTAAGCGCTTCGTAATCTAGATCGGATCTAGGGTTTTACAAGATTGGCCTGTCTAGAATCCGTCATTGGCAGAATGTATGAATGAGTTCGCCAGGCTATGATAATATGTTGATACAATATGAATAAAGATAAGTATAGTGAGCTGGAGTGAGCGTGTGTGGGCGTGTGACGTCAAATTGCCCGTGGCGCCACTCGGTCTGCGAGCGAGCGTTCCCACGCCTCCGTCTCCGCGAGCGGCTAGCTTGGCTCTCGCATCACAAATCCAAGTTTTATAAAATAAATGCTTCAAAACTTTCACTGGCAAGTAAATAGATAGCATACGTACCAGTTTTTGGAGTTCGTGAATAATTATTTATTATTTACGCAAAAGATTGTTTCTGGTATTATGCTTGTGCGTCTAGACATAGGTACACACCATTATGCCTCAAATTTCCGCTTAGTAACAATTTTATTTTTACAAAAACGGTCGTCTGCTACAGAGGACAATTCCAGACTACCTTAGAGCACAAAGTAGATAAGTAAACTTAGAGTAAGCAAAAAATAATGGTAAGTACCTAATTTAAGACAGGTTGCTTTTCACTATTTGAGGCCTTGCCCACGCTATTATTATTATTTTTTAATTTCAGTGTACAGTTTGTAAGGATTAGATATATACTATAATACTCTTTAAGGCGTCAACTTTCACTTTGATAGAATAATATAATCCATTTTTATACAATATCTAGGTAGGTAATAATATATCTCCTTAATTTATAACTCCATTTAAGAACACTTCAACTGCGTATATTTACGAGTATTATTGTAAATATGTATGGCATTTTATGGCATTTTTTTCATATTTCATACAATATATAATTGCCTTGGGTAGATACTGTACATTTACTGTGTCCGCTCATTTAATCCACACGTTCAACAAACATTTGTTTAACATGCCGACATTCTGACGACTTTCCATTTCTCATTTTATTAGTCACTTTGACTAACCCGATCCTCAAGTTTTACTAGCTGCTGAATGAATTTATCTATATCTGTTAATTTGTGGACCCGAACCCTCCAATTCGGGAGTCCAACGTTAAACCGCTCGGCTATCACAAATGTTTTTTTTTTGCGTCTAAGCAATTAGCATTACGCTCTTGGTGAGTGGAGCTTTATAGCGTCTGACAAAAGTTTTGGCCCATGGAAAGTGTCTGACACTTATGGATACTATTTAAGAATAATATTCTACAAAACATATATAAAAATCAGCCATGTGAAAATAACTGAAGTAGCTCTTATTTTTACCTGCCTTTCTTACCTGGTACCTGCCCAGGTGTCACGAGGTGAGCTTCCACAAGTACGCAGGGTATTCAAAGAACATGGATGCTACTGAGAAATTAAGGTTTCATCCATGTAAAAATAAGTAATGTCAGATCGCTCTGGGCTCTTACTCTACTACTGAAACTCAAATCATTTATTTAAAGTAGATATTTTTAAAAACACTAATGAACGTCATTTTTTTGTATTTACCGCCTAGCGGTTAATTTTTTTTTCAAGATTAGAACGAAATTATAATATGTTAAAAAAGACATAAGTAATTAATTACACAAAACATTTGAATGACGTCGCAGTACTATATAATTATGTAGATAGGTAGAGCGATTTATAAAGAAGTAGGTATTATTGACAAGATGACGTTATTTTTAAATTTGTGCTCATTAAATAACAAACAGACTCTTAATTTTCTATCTTAGTTACTTAGATCCTACATTTTAAATGGTAATACCCTCTTCACACTTGCTAAGTTGCTACGGGCCACGGGTTTTACCCGGCACTGAGTATCCAAGCAAAAGGCGCCGTCCTTCGTACGATGGCGCGATGCGTTCTCGTCGTGCGATGGGTATTTCATTACAATTACTTGCGAGGTTAAAATAGGACACTCTGATGAAATCTGTATGTTTGAACCCATCGCACGACGAAAACCTATCGCGCCATCGTACGATCGCTGCCAATTAGGACGACGCCTAACGCGATCCCGTAATAAGAAAATAGTCTTTTGAACACAAACATGTAATCTAAATTCTTTTATCAATGTCCATTTAACGATAGTGAAAGGACATTTGAAAGAGGGCAAATCAGATGCAAAGAACCACAGCCCGATTCCCGTCATGTAACGTCCGAGTTAGTGATTCGGCGCACGCGCAGCTTTCACTGCCGCGAGTCCATCGTATCCTGGTGTTCTAATCTGTGTTTCAGACACAATATTAATGGATTGTTAATCCATAATTGGTTTTTGATGTTACTAACGAAGCTAGATGTTACTATGGCGTTATTCTTTAAATTATAATTTTAAACTTAAAATTAAATTAATCATAGGCAGTATCGCGTATTAGGTACAATCCTCTTATTTCAATAACTTATTTATTATCGTGGAAGTTTTCGGAGGAGGGCAAAGATTCATCCCTTTTAGGCGGCTTCAACAATATTCTAAAGAATTGAAGTCAAGACTAATGATTGGCGTACCTACCTACACCGACGGCAACTATTTATGCCAATGTCGTGAAAGTGCCAATACCAAGTGACTATGCTTGGCACGTAAGGTTGCGTTGATATGCAAAAAATGCTACCCCAAAACGTTATCCCTTTTGAAATACTTAAACTGTGTTTATTGCATTGAATATAACTTTCTGAAGTTTGTAGTATACTTAATTATTAATTTATCATTCCATAATAATTAGTACGTAGGTACTGCACTATTGACTGGAATTGATTTCAATGGTCTGCTTTGATTTTCGTTTTCTTGACAATGCAATAATACTTAGGTACCTACTGTGCCAAATTAGAGTATTTAGAGTAAACATCACTTCTAAAGTTCTAACCCACCGACCATCTGGACACAACCATACTTCCTAGAAAATTCGATCTTGTTTGTCGATGGCCAGCAGTAATTTCAAATCTTACCTAAAACTGGTGTGTGTATTGTTAATTTTTGTTGTTAGTAACTGTCCTCACAAAAAAAGCTTAGGTACCTACCTATCTACATAGCTAGGTATATTGCAATTTCAGACTTTTTACAATGGCTTCATGTTAAACATGTATTAAACTTAAAACTATTTATCCATCCATATAATCATCATCACATAATAATAATCCTTTTTATAGGTATACCTTGTTTTTAATTTAAAAAATCGGCATTTGCTGTGAGATACCTACTCAGTGCTGATACGGCATACCTACTGAACCATAGGTCCGCAAGATGCACTCACGAGACCAGTTTTGTTTTAACTGACATCTTGATGTGTTACTGAAGACTAAAATACAGTGTGGTACGAATATTTATGGAGTAAAACAATGAACGCTGAAGCGGTACTTCAGCCGGAGGGCGTTCTCCTCGTTAACACACTTATTCAGTCATTATTCAACGAGCAATATCTACATTTTTTCCATAAAGAGTGAACGAGGTCAGGTATTTCACGTAAATAAACAAGGAGGTTGGAGGATGGTTATAATACTTATTAAATTAGCTCGTCTTTCTTCCCGCCGTGCCGCTCGGTATTTTAACGAGCGACTTGCGTGCCCAAAAAACGCCTGACAACCCACCACCGCTCTAATTATATGAAAACCAATGTGAAAATTTGACTGCTAGTTATTTAAAAATAAGATCACAAAAATTTATTTCGCATTCGATAATTTACATTGCCGTCAATAACGACGTACTTAAAGACCATATAATTGTTGACAGAATATAAACTGATTTTAATTAAGTACCAACTTATTTACGTTGTGTAATTTCTATCAGTGTTTATTATAATGATCTTACATACTATGCTAAAGTTATTTATTTTATTATTACAGGGTACTAGCAGATCTGGGATTGTACTCATAATTTGGATACTAGAAAGCGCTTCTTCGGAACCTGTTTCGTTCGGTATGTTTCACAATTTAATGTATTTTGGAATTAAGGATATTAATTCGGAACCTACTTGTATTATTTTCTTCACCTATTATTTTAATTTTAATAATATAATTCCAGATGGAGTGGAAAATTCAAGTCCTAGTTTTGTTTCCATATTTTCTCCTCGAATGGATTTTGATCAATGGAAACCTTTGACTGGACGAGGGGATCCACTGCGAAATGATCCTACCTATGATTATGAGCCACCCGTGCTTGAGCGAGTACACTATTGGGCCGATGAAACTAGACTCGAACGAGAACATTATCCTGAAAGGAAATCCGAAGTATTAATGTTGGGAGTGTCTTCACGTAAGCCAAGTGTAGCACCTCGCCCGCCTGTACCACCAAGAAAACATTACAAACCTCCACCTCCGAAATATGAAGATTTTACATATAAATTAAGCGATAATTATCCAATGACAATACTAGTCCCTCCGCCACCTCCACCACCTGGACATAAACATCCACTTTATGTCACAGATGATAAGTTACCTTTACCAACCCCACCTACTAAAATAATTGATTCTATTCCGGATGCAAGAGATACAACCACAACCCCTAAACTTGTGACTTATGCTCTGCAAGAATCCAACTTGATTTATCAGTCATCAACAATAAACCAGAATTGGCTGTATGATTACAACGAAACAAAGGCTTTACCTAATAAGGCTATAAGTAGTGATTACGCCGGTTGGGGTCCTACAACACCTTTTGAAAAGGGTAGCATCGTCAATACAAGTCATAATTTAATATTTAGTGATAATAAAAAAGAACATAATAAAGAACCCTACTTATTTTATAAGCCAATGTTTTCTGAATCACCGCCGCTAAAAGAGGCATCTGCGTCTGTACTATTATCAACATTTGTCCCAACAGTACCGCCATCGACAGTATCAGCAACCGGCACTGAAAGGACGACGCCATCGTTCGAAGAAACTACAATTAGAAATACAGCAGAAACACAAAATTATTATGATGATACTACAACAGAAAATATTGACATCTACACATTTCTACCAACTCCAGGTCCAGATATAAAATCAAAACCGAATATAGTTGATATGTTAAGTCCCATGATGTCTATGCCAATGACACCTGATTCCGAAAGGCCTGAAGATAATCTATACGCGCACGCTTCAGAGACAATACATATTTTTAAGGATCATCCCACAACGAAAGACGTAATAAAACTAGAAATTTTGCAAACAATGCTTCCACCACCGGTTAATTTGACTGAAACTATGACTACAACGCATAATCAGCCAGTACATAATAATAATTTCGTTCATGATAAACCAACCTTTACTCACGATCCGTATTTACACATGCGTTTTACGACACCTATTACCACAACTGCATCAGTAGAAAATACGAAAACTACTAGCGAATCACCCTCGATACCCATGTACCTTATTATACAGGGGCATTCAAAAGTCAAAACGTACGGCTCGAAGCCAAAAGCTTCTTCAAGTTCAAGCAATGAAATACCAAGACTAAATGAAACGAATGAAGTTAAACATTTACATCCAATCAAACAGAAACAAAGTAAAAATACGGAGAAAATAACCGAACACCGAGCTGGTCGAGCTAAAAATTTGAAATCATTAGTCGATAATGGCCTAGGTTCAATAGAAATACAGGAAACTGACATTGGCATAAAATACGACGTGAGCGACGGTAGTGATGTCCCCCTAGAGATTTATAGGAAAGGCATTGTAGACAGCGAAGAAAATAATTATTCGTCAATTAATAAACCCACCAAAGAAAACCGCGCCAAGCGACAAATTGACCTCGAAGATTTATTGCCTTTCGATGAAGACACACTAGAGGAGTACGTGTATAATTTTTTCAAAAGAAAGCGAAATGAGACCGGAATCACTGGATTAATAGCACAAGCAATAACTAACGATTCGGCAACCGCGCCCGACGATCTCGAAGACGATGATAATTCCGGAAACGAGGACAGGTGAACTAGTTTGTGTACTAATTACGTAACCTTTGATTATATACACGTCTAGATATAGCGTTGCGCTGCAATCTCAACAAATATAACAGGCCAGATTTGACGGGACTGTGTGAGTAATACGCACACAAGTAAGCGTAACTTCTACTGTTCAACAAGCGCGCGCTTCACGGTGGGGGTGTACTAAGTGATACCAGCCCTTAAGTATTTCCCATAAAAGGATGGAAAAAATATGTATTGATTTTGAGATAATTGTCCATAACTAGTTTTTAATTTAAATTTTTATTGATGACTTTTTCATATATTAGGAGTTTGTGCATATGAATCACTGGAAAAAATATATTTTGTGATGGAAAAGTGGTGAAGGTTATTTATTTTCATTTTAGAATTCTATCTATTAATAAAATTTGTTTTAAAAATATTTTTTATAATTTATGAATAAACATAAAAAGACACAGAAATTATAAACTTTTTACACTGTTATTTAATAATATTGTTGCGGAGATAAAGAAAAAGAAGAGCAGTAAAGTGAAGTAAAAGTGAAGTCAAAGTGACGAAAATCAAGTGTGGTAAAATAAAATAAAACAACATTTAATCTACTAAGCCAGCCTTATTTATTACGTACTAACTTTGCTCCCCCTTAAGGGATGATTTTCGAAAAAATATTTTATACGTGTTTCATGACTTGCAATGAAAACCCTTCATACTTACGAATTTCATTCGAATGACTAACAAAACCGGCAAAGTTTCATACTAACTTTGCACCCCCGTTTAACCCCCTTAGGGGGTGAATTTACAAAAATCATTTCTTAGTGCTCCCCTACGTTATTAAAAGAACCCCTGTGCAAAATTTCAAGTTCCTAACCCTAATAGTTTAGGCCCTGCGTTGATATGTCAGTCAGTCAGTCAGCTTCTCGTTCTATGTATATAAGTACATATATATAGATTATAATAACAAGAATAATAACAAAATTTATGATAAAAATATTAAGAATGTAATATAGAATATATAACTTATTTATAATTTGGTAAAGGGAGATCTCCGGCCGGGCAATACGTCTTGCCCGGGAGGCAGTGCAGCCCCAGCTGCCGAGTTGTCGGAACTTGTATATATGCGAGCGGTGTAGAAAACTTCGATAGCGTGATTCAGGCTTCGTGACGTCACCATGTGACGTGTGTGCGATGTCGCCAAGATAATACGTAGAATAAATACTACTTTAGTTATTAGCATCCAAGGACACCTGAAAGTGACACCCATATCAGATTATTAAATAAAATAAACAATTTCCGCCAAGTGTATAATATTATTATATACCTATATTAAACAGCACTACAGTTAAATGGTGGCTTGAAATCTTGAAATATAGTATAAGGATCATGATTAAACATTTGTTAAGTTTAGCTAACGTTCAAACGGGAAATCTTACATTCAATCAACATACAACACTGTAAAAATGCTGTCAATATGGCGTCACAATTCCTAACAAAATTTAACTTTATTTATTTAATTGTGTCTTTATAATATAGTAATTTAATGTTTACTTACCGATGATACGTAACTTTTTTAATTGTTTTAAGTCGTCCACCGTAATTCCTGCACACTTTTATCGCACAAATCGTAATTTTTACTATGTCACTAAATGCGTGTTGACACTGTAATGACAGATTCGCCACTGAGCGGGTCGGACAAGCTTATAACCCAAGAGTTGGGTGATATTTTTTTAGACGTTTAGGCGCTCAATGGCACTATCTAGACGTGTATATAATCAAAGTACGTAACATATGCAAATGTGATTGGAAACGTAGTATAATTAATATCGAGTACAATACCAAATAACGGTTTCGACGACGAACAATAATGGTAGTTACCGCTAGTGTCTACATAGCGACTCGAGATCATTATATAAAATAAACCTCCTATAAATTAATCAAATTCAATTTCAAGTGTTGTTGTTGAAGTTGATTTACCTCAGATTGTGCTATATAAATAATGTAAAATAACTAGAGTTTTAAGAAAATCATCTTTACGACATTCCCACCGCATCGATTTACTGAAATTGGCCCAACGAAGCAATTTTTGTAGTTACTTTTTGGTCTTATATCATCAGGAACCTTGACTGTTTCGTTGTTAAACTCGGGTTCCTCTCAAAATTAGACGGTTGTAGCTAAAAAGGGCTCTACAGTCACCATGGTTGGTTTGGCTTTGGCAGGCTTCACAAATATTTTAAGGACGTAATGAAGAACTCATAGATATTCAGGTTACATCACATGTTTTTCATTTCACCAAGTAAATACATACCTACTTAATTCAAAATTCTCATTATCCTTACATTGCGGAAGTCTGATTTTCATATTACTAGGCTATATTGTTTTTATATGTATATTTAAACATAATTTATTAAAAGTAAATTAAATCTTTAAAAGTTACGTGAAACATATTTTTATTTATTTACCTATATTTATGTACTTAATGATATTATTAATTAAGATAAGTTATAGTTAAGTCAATGTCACGCAAAATTGCGCAAAAAGGATATTTTATTTGAATTGCCTTGTTTTAGGATTAAGGTAGATACTTAAATGTCCAATTACTGAAATCAAAATCTCATGCAGTAGGTATAAATAATAGAGGTCACATTTATTAAATATATATAATTGTAGATATAAGATCCTATACATATAAAATTAATGAAAAACATTATTACAAACAGATTATATTGTAAAAGACAAACATTGTAAATGCGGTAATATAGCGTATATTTATTTATCAACTTGTATTTTTATTTCTAAAATTATTCATATCAATGGTTGATAATTATGCACTGAATGCGATGATTTTGTCAAATTATATTTACTATTATGTAGGTTTAGATTGAGGCATGTTTACAAAAAAAGATGAATGCGACGCAGCGGACGCGGCCCACTAACACACACAGTTCTTACCGTCCTTTTCGAAGAAATAGACAGAGGCAGCTTAGATAAAGTGAAAGCTGCTTATAAACCGATAAAGTCAACGTTTATTGCAATCTACACAGTTCATAGGAAATCAAGAATGACGAAGAATCTCCAGTGGACTATCGTATGTACATACATTCATAGAAGACATAAACATAAGTCCTTATAAGTGTAGTCACGGAGAAGACGTAAAACCATACCCACATTCTATTTTTTGTAAGAGACGTGTAAACAATGTGTGAAGGTGCCCCGTTACACCAGTCGGCTTGACACAGGCATACCTTATATTCAGCATCAGTAAAGCTGAAATGAAGAATTTAGGTAAATACAGACAACGTCACTCGGCTGGTTGGTGTTTTGTGATTTTGCAAGATACTAAGTCCCACTAAGGAAATTGAAATTTTCGTAGCACAAAAGCCTATTTAAATTTCTCAAGAAATTGTTTGGGTATTTGTCTTTTTTCTGAGCTAAGGTCTTTATCTCTAGCCAAAGCTATATTTGGCCAAAGTCATATCTAGCCAAAGGCAATTTCTGTTAATCGTCCCTTCCACCGTTGCGCAGAGCAGACAAAACCCTGTCCCATAGCGTTAAAGAGAAAGCTGTAGGTACCTAAGTACTCCTCTCACCTGACCCCCAAGGATGCACAATCCTCTACTCAAATGAATGGCTTTTTCGAATTTCAACTCGTAAACGTAAGTGAATTACGATTGCGATGTATGAAAATCATAACAGCTTGTATAATATTACGACACACCAGACTAACCGTTTTAGGTAGGTACTTAAATGAATTTCACAGATCTTGAAATCTTATTCTCTCTAGTTTTTAAGTTAAAGACCACAGAAAACTAATTAGTTTTAGACGAGATACATTAAACAAGTAATAATAAACGATATAAATAGCAAAATATACTTACCGTTGGCGTTTACACGTCATAGCTCTTGTAGGGACTGTTAGGTCTTGCAGTAGAGAGTCCTCTTTACTCACTGTGTAACATCCTCTTTGTATTATCCAAGCATGTTTGGCACGAGCGCTCCACGATCGTACAAAACACATTGCCTTTTCTAAAGAAAACAACAATATATAAATATCGTTATTTTGTAATTTGGGAAATTCCTTAGGTTCAGTTAACAACAGGCTGATTTTTTAGATTAGGTACATATATATGAAAGCAGGGTTTTTACTTAAGTATTCATATTAGGTATCGGTATATACATAGGTTCGTATTCATTCACTTAACAATATGGGAGTACGATTAGAAAAAAAATAACCAATTTCCGTAATATATTCAGCGTTGCAGTGAAGAAGAATCGTCCCGGGCACATATGTATTTCATACATGTTTAAGCACTTGGTATAAATAATACAAGAGTAGGTAATAAAAACCTACATTAAGCAATACCTACCAACTAAAACCGGACGGTAGTGTCTGTTGCCAGCAAAAATAACTAAGTACGTAAGACTTGTCCTCCCTTATACACTTTAAAAACAATGTCTAAGAGCAGTTCTTCATGGGTCCTTAAAACCTCCACTGATCCGTACTTATAGATGAAGCGTGACTCAGATCTCTAATTATGAAGAGACATGTTTCCTATGTAATATCTACTAAAATAAACGAAGTAGATTGTAACAAAGACCTCCGGTGCAGTTTTGCAAAAAGCGTCTGCTGCCGTTGAAATAAAGCGGAGGGGCCACAAAGTCTCCGGCACAAGGCGCCTTTTCACGGTGTGTGGTCGAGCAGTTGAAACACATCAACGCCTTTGTCTTTGATATACACAAGATCAGTAACAAGTATTTTAAATATATCATTTCCAAATAGTTATTCATGTTTTTAATGTTATAAAATTATGACAGACTTCATTTATTTATCACAAAGAACTCACATACTCTTTGGTGATGACTTAACTCTAAAAATATATCCATAGAGTAGAATTAGAATGGATAAAATTGTAGTGAAAATAATGGGCCATTTACATGCATAAAAAATGAAATTTAGATGCCAGTTGCATACAATAAAATTGGAGTAATAAATGACTTGCATGATCTAAACAACTCGTAACATTCTTGATCTTTTGCACAACTTTCGCTTCAAGTTTCGCTTTTGGTGTAAACAGCATATAGCACAGCACCTACATGTCATATATACCATAATTTCTTAATTATGTATATTGTATTCAACAGAATTCTCTATGCATTTGCAAACATGAGTGCAGTGTTGATCGTTGCTGCTCTTCTGAGGCAAGAGATATTAAAAAAAATATCGTAAAAAAAGAACATTTACCAGATATAGGAACTTACCAGTACATAATGTCGTCAAGGAACAACGGAGTCTGTATAACGCCTTATTATTTCGCCACAGTAAAGATCTTCGGTGTAAAGGATCCTCACCAAACTGTTTATATGTAATAGTTCCATTGTAACAAAGCAGAGCATGTACCAAATGAAAATAATAAAATATTATGAAAACTATCCAAAAACTGACCATTTGACTTTTTATCAATACAAATCGCAGCCTACTAGTTTCAGTGTGCCCGAAATAAAAAGTATGTAAATAAAAAGACATAACACTTTTAATTAATGTATTTTGAAATTTCATAAATTGATAACTATTCACTATCGGTGAGGTAACAATTCACGTAGAACCTTCTTTGTGAACAATAACGCTAAATTCACAAACTAACTGATAATTTCGAGTGCATCCAAAATATCTAGGTGCCCCTTGACGTTACAGGTATCGGGACCGACGTGTATACGTTTTGATCTGTAACAAGCCTGGCACACCTAGCGCCGTGCATGCACCGCCGCACAACCGCACGCATTAACCATGTAGATACACTTACACAACAGCCACTAATATCTACGAATAACTTGGTAGGTACAAATCCAATCCTCAGTAACCATCACACAACATTACGTAATACCTTTGGGATAAACATAGTCATGTACAAATACCACAAATATGCGACAACATTAATCATTTATGCAACAATACACCACCTAGACAATGCGAATATAAATTCTGAAGTAATTTGCATTGGTTTTCAAAGCGCGTTTGAACAATAATAATAAGATTTTTATTGATTTGAAAAGTATACAGGGTGTAATCGCCTTTATCCACTTTAAATAAAGAAAGTAAAACCTTTCTACTATCTCATACTAAATGTATGGGAGAGTTTAATGTAATTTTTTTGCATATTTCTCGTTTTTATTTTAATAAATTATTATTGTAATTTTACTCATTAGGTAAAGTGCTTTCGATATCAGTTTAAAGCTTTTTGATATCTGTAATAGTTACGGAATAATCGCCTGTGCACACTTAACGATTACACCATGTATATGCTTAATTAACTTAATTATATCCAAGACTCAATTATCAATTAACGATTAATATTTTATAAACCAAATCGTTAAATAATATTAATCTCACCGCTAAAACCTAACAATTAACAAATAATTTGTGCGTTGTAATATTAACAAAATCAAAAGTAATTTTAAATGTATATGCTTAGCGCGAAATTGACTAAATTATGAATTTACTAGAATAAGACAATAAATACATAATTATGTATATAATCTTGACCCTCAAATATCTAATCTACTTACTCTTAATAACCATCAACGTGATAATAATCATCAACGTGAATGATCGAACGGAAATATACCTAGATGATGAAAAATATATTAATGACAATATTGAAAAACTTAGGTAAGTACTAGCTTTTAAATTAAAAGCATTATAATTAGCAAAGAACATTCCAATCTATATGAACTATTCTTATAGTAAGAAATAACACTAACAAAAACTTTAAAAATCAATTGATATCGAAACGTCATATTGTTTATACGTAATACACTATTGAAAACCGATACAGCCTACCTCGAAAATTTTCATGCATTATTAATAGACTATACTACGTTTCAAATACATAGATACGCTTGTAAAACATATAATAATATAGGTAAAAATCCAATGTAACTTTAAAACATCCGCATAAACCAAATTCCTTTTACACACATCTACTTTTATAGCTAGACATAGGTTAGGTACTTAGGTAGGTTATAAATATTACCTTAAAACTTTAGGTGGATATATATTTTTACACCCGGCGGGTAAACCTAAAGCAGAGGATATATTTTGTTTCTTGGTCGCCAATAAAAATTAATAAATAATAAAGAAACATTAAAGGCGGCAAGATTTCAATCATAATGTTAAATGCATTCAGGAAAAGTCTAACAACATATCACGTAGCGTTTAGGCGTGTAGCAGTGAATGAACATACAATACAATTTAAAAATACAAAGTTAACTTTTGCTTGAGTTTTCGATGAAACTAGTAGATTTTACATTTTATTATTTAATAAACAGATTATTAATCAAAAGTAAATCAGAACACTTGACAATTTTATTGCTTAAGCTCTTAAATATTACATTTACATTTATTACTTTTATATTATTATTTATTAGTACGAATTATCATTACTTACCTGTCAAAAAGTCGTTAATTTAGCGCTTGCATCAAAATTTAGTTCGATATTAAAATGCAATGTGTTTTTTAATACTATCATAATAATAATAATAATAATAATAATAGGGCTCCTAAGCACTGTTTGAGCAGAAGAGGATCCGAGGTTACATTCAAAACTTAACCTTTGTTAATTTAAGGCTTTAATGTTAAAATCAATGACAGAGTTACTATCGTTTATGTATTTATAACAATTTATTTTATATAGAAGTTAGTTTAGTTTTATGGTTATTTGCTTGTGATTAAAAAAATAGTGTATTTTTTCAAAATAATATGTTTAGGTATGGCATATGTTATGAATGAAAAAGTAATAAATGCCTTAATAATCAATGTTACAGTTGATTTCAATGTAATCCAAATTGACAGTAGCCGATTAATAAATATGTCTCAAGATAATAAAAGCGTATTAAAAATATAAAAATTTGTCTTTTTATTTTTTTATCTAGGCATATTATAAACGTTTAGGCGCTATTCGTCGAATTTCGGCGTTAGTCAAATGACTCCAATGTACCTATTTCACGTTTACATCAATTCGCTATTTGTCTTATTGTCTAGGAAATATATTATATCCCTTGTCCGCCATGAATAAAACAGCAAAAATTTTACCTAATCTAACTTTCATTTTTGAATAATGTAGAAATTTTTTCGTCGGTTGGGAACTTCGACCCTGACCTCTAATGAGAGCTAAGGTTCTCCCTTTTTGATTGGGTATAACATCACAACAGAAAAAGTGGTAATTAATGTTAGGAGGACCAATTGCGATTGCCAATAGGTAATAATAGGATTGGACTATATGCAAACTTGTCTAAAAGCAATTTAAACCAATATAATAGTACCAAGAGCGAATTAGACTGACAGAACAATGGTACATTATACTAAGAGTAAATGAACGAATAGCTCCTAACTACAATAATATTCGCATATAAATTAAGTAATGAGCGCAAAGATAAAATACATTATATAATGTATGTGGGTATTAAATGCAATGCAGTCAATTAACTGTATGTATTTTGAAAACGAAATAAACAAATGTCAATATTTCAGAATAATTATAACAACTTTAATGTTTATCAAGTCATATTAACTAAATGACATAATATGGCCGACATGTTTAATACAAAATAACAATAACTACTAAATTAATATCTTCCCACTTATACATAGAATTTTGTTGTATACATATTATTTATTATGATAGAGTAAGTATTGATATATAGAATCTTAACTTTTAAGACTTTGTGATATTTGAAGAGACCTCTATGTACAATCGCATGTACCTATATAACTCATCTAACACGATTATTTTGGACAAATTTATGCTACAAGAGACAAACATAAAGGAATATTTATAGCAATTAACACTCAAGCGGCGAGTCGGCGGCGGCTCAGTCATCTACCATTGCTTTATCGCAACGAGAATAGTATCTACAAATACCAAGAAAGCCACTAATCCGTTAAGAAATCACATCAACATCTCATGTTCTACACTCAGTTTGAATATCATATTGTTTTTGTTTACTTTGCCATAAAAGTGAATTACACAGAGAAGTAACCATTTAAAGAAGAATATTGTACAAAATGCTTCAGTATCACTATAGATAATAATTATCTACCCTACAGACTTTTTTGTCTTGCTCTTTGTACATTTCATCTGATTACCACTACTGTAATAACTAAAATGAATATTTAAATGATTAAAGAATAAACAATATCTCTGTATGCAATGTACATGTTTTGTTGTTATATTTGACTAGGTACTATTGCCAGATAACAGCATTAGTAACAAAAACAATGACATTATTTTAAAAAACATTGTTTAATTTCTAGTTGCTTTGGGCCATTATATGTTATGGACAATGTGTCAGATATTACTCTCGTTGCGCAGATTACCATTATCAGGAAATTTAGCTCACAGTCCAGTCGAGACCCCAACGTTCGGATACCTTCAGTTGTGCGGCAGCAGCGTCTTTCAATGAGAACAGGTGCGTCATTTCCAATTCTGTCTTTGCCAATGCAATTGCTTTCTCAAACAGCTCTAGTGAACGTCGCAGATTGCCCCTGTAATGGAAATATAAAAAAAATCTTTATACAAGTCCAATAACATATCTGAATTTTTTAGTGACTTACTTTATTACATAAGAAATAAATAAACCATTTCTTCCATTTCATTAATACATCATCATATCATATTAATCATAATATACAGGTCAAGATATTAGGACTCTCAAATTAGGCGAAAATTCAGAACATAAATATTAATTTGACACAATGTTCTACATCTAAAAGCATGTGCTATCCATTAATAACATCCTACATTGTAAGGATATATATTTATCTTAAATTGTACATAGCATTTATTTCACAGAATCTTCATTATCTACAATTTGTAGCAAGATGTAAGATAACTCATCAGTTATAAATAACATTGTAGTAGATAAATAGTTTGGTTATATAAATCACTATTTATATAACCAAAATATTTAATGGGTGTACTACCCATTAAATATTTTGGTTATATACTACACTCTACTACCACTCTCTTTACTGATAGTTTCTTTTTTTATACTTAAATCAATAAAAAAAATTATATAAAATGATTTTTTAATGTACAGAGTGAATAATGAGCTGATACGCCACAGTACATGACCAATACCTGTGGAATCCAACCACCAAAGGGTTAACCGATGCATCATTGTCCAAGAAGAAAGGAAGGAAAAAGAAATTACTGGCTCTCAAGCCAAATGTGGCCTTGAATATCATAATTATGTAGTACTAAAAGTAGTTCTATGTTAAGAAAAAAAAGAATAATGATCATTATTTACCTCTGAACTTCAATTGTGCCCAGTGTCTCATAAGCAAAGTCGCATTTATCATCCATTTCAATGGCCTTGTTGATGAGTTTTACTGCTTTGTCAAAATCTGTACTCTTTTGGAGCTGTACTAAGCCCTTGTGGACATACAAAGTAGCATTGTTTGGATCCACTGCCAATGCAGAATCAAATAAGGCCTCTGCTCGACCCCACTCCTGTTGATCGGAGAGCACTTGTGCAAACAAGATGTACGCTTCAGCACACCGAGGGAACCGCTCCAATGCTCTTTCAAAATCAGCCCTCACTTGTGTAAGTGCCCCCACATTTTTGTGTAGCTGGGCATGCCTGTAGTCGGCATAGCACTTTTGAATATAAGCAATGGAAAAGTCAGGGTTCAGTTCCACAGCCTTGGCAAACTCGGCAGTTGCCTCATCCATTCGCTCAAGCAACAAGTATACCTGGCCTCGATGATGGTATATATCTGAATTGTTGGGGTCAAGTTTTGCAGCGTTTGCAAAATCTTCAAGACAACGCTCCGTATTCTCCAGCTGTGTGTACAGAGAGGCTCTCTTGATCAGAGCGTTTACCTTTACCTTGGTAGAAGCATCACTTTCAATAACCTTTCCTAGGTCTGCCTGTGCCTCGTCATGCCTGCCTAAGAGCAAATAGAAAGTTGCACGCAGAAGTAATGCTTCATATTTATACTTTCCATCAGATTTTAATTCTTCAGTGCAAGCATCGACTACAGATTCATAATCTTGCGCGTCCAAAGCTAGTTTTGCTTTAGCGAACCCACCGGTAGCATTTGCATCCAACTGAATTTTGCCAATGGGATCTTCAGAAAATGCAGAGAAGTAAGTTTTAATGAAATGCTTTGATGGCATAACAGGTTGTCTTCTAGCTAATGCCTCCCGTGCATGCTGTCTTCCGAGCGCTTTCAAGATACGATCAGCATTAACCAGAGAACTCTGTACCTGGAATCTCTCTAAAATACAAGCAGACGTAACATCCTCTAAAGCAAGAACTAAATCTCCACTCTTCTCAGCAGCCCGAGAGCGCCTGAGGAAGGCTTTTACATATTTCTCGTTCAATTTCAGGGCAAAAGTACAATCTTCTTTCACCTGATCCCACATCTCGCGCTTTTCGTAGCAAGCTGACCTATTTTGATAAAATGTTGCGAGGTCCACGGTGCGGTCCGGTGGACAGGCTTCGATTGCTTCGTTGTACAGGGAGATCGCCTTATCGTACTCCCCAGCATGGAAAGCACGGTTTCCGGCACCCTTCAATTTCATAGCACGATCGATAGCACTCTCAGAGGCTTTCGCGTTGTTCTCTTCATTGTCCAATGAAATAGTGGTTTTCGCTTTTAATTCTGCTTCTTTCTTCTTTTCAGGATCTTCGAATCTATTTCTAAGATAAAGGTAACCTAGGCCGATAGCCAATGGTGCACCGAGAAGAATAGCCAGCTGCCATTTAGGAAAAGGTGTACTACCCGTGGACGCCATCCTCATAAAAAATAAATAACTATTAAGGATTCACCATTTATTTTGTGACGACGATATGAAACCCTACAATAACTTGGAATTTTTAAAATTTTTTTATGGGCTACCCAATTCTATGTAACCTTCTCATTTGATTCTATTAGTCTATGATTCTATGACAAACACGATAGATAAGAAAACCATGACTGACTAGCATAGACTTCTGCTCTTCATCTTCTAGTTTTACATAATTTAAGTTAAAGTCTATGGTTTTTATTTTTTTGGAAATTATTTATCAATCATACATTGTGAATTTGAGATTAAAATTCTACATACCACTACTCGCACACTGCATATTCTATGGACAAAATGACTTAACTTAAGCAATGATTTAATATTTATAAGCATCATATCGTAGAGCATCTATTCTATATCCGTCTCTATCTATCTATATCCCTAATTAGTCTGTGGAATTGACTGACATATTATATCACTGTGATACTGACACTGACAGCGACACTTGACAGCTTGAATAAGAGTCAGCTGAAGACTGAAGAGCATGAAGACTTTTATTATTTATCGAATAGTATTTAGAAAAATTATAAATTAACAGGTTACTTCATTAAAAAAAGATGTTTGCATCTAAAATTACTAAAATTGTAACTAAACTTCTTTCAAGTTTTATGAGGTTAATTTTTGTATTTTTATTTTACTAATTTTATTTAATTTACAGGCAAATATTACAAATTGTATAAAACTAAATCAACTTGTCGCATCAACAACACAATGTAAATATCAAAAGCGGTTTAAAACAGACCTATATGAACCAGATTATCTTGTCGTAAGTTTTTTATATCTAAGGTATTTTGTAACTGGAAATCTCTTCTTAGGTATGATTGATGTTTGATTGCAAGGATTTTTATTCCTTGATAAAATCTGTAACAATATTATTGTAATAATGATATTAATAATACTTATAAATTAATAAATGCATTAATCGTGAATTCTTAAGTTAATTGAGTATCTTTAATATGTAATACTTATAATTAGGTATATATTAGTACGTGAAGCTAAAACTTTGTACCCGATTTTACGAAAATTGCGCGGACGAAGGAGTATGAAATTTGGCACACTTACAGTTTATATATTTAAAAAATATTAGCATTTTGCACTTCTCTATATATGTGCAAAATGTTAATATTTTTTAAATATTAGATAGATCGCCAATTAATTAAAATGGCATTTTTTAAAGACCTCAATAAAACCTAAATGGACTTTGATGAACAACTACATATTTTATTGACTAAAATAAATTCAATAATTCAAAAATTACTAATTCTTTGGTCTGTTATAAAAAGTTATTACACAGTATTATAGTAGTATTGAAAATTTAAATAAAATTTTCTAGACAATGGAGCCTGATGAGCCAGTTTATGACTGTTTGAATCTACAATTGAAAGGATATGATTTCACATTGCTGGAAGCATGTCAAAAGGAAATTCACCGATATGCTGAAAACATGGGATTACAAGTTGATGAATGGTTTGTACAACTTTTTTATGTAAATAGCCAATAAAAAAGCAGGCACGCCATCTGGTGGTAAGAGGTCACCATGGCCAATGGACTTTAGTAACACCAAAAACATTTTTAGTCTAAAAGGAAGCCATTAAGGGTCTTTGACACTGCAACCAAATCACAAAAATAAAAATCTTTTCACAATCAATGTAAGAAGGAAGACGGCAGCTAGCCCGAAGGGTATTAAACCCTACCATCGTAATCATACAGATCCTAGTGACCTCCACTAGGAGAGATTAATTATTATTGAATAGTTGAATATGATTACAAATTACTGAAGTAATGTAATTGTTACACAATCATTTATTACAGTTGGGCAACCCCTGCACAACAATTAAAAATTCAACGGTTTAAGCCTGGTGGAACAGCTGTTGATGCAGAGTATAGTCTTAATGTCTACGAAAGGAATGTTCAGGTATTTATATGATATTGTCTTAACAATGCTTTGTTACACTCTGCCTCTTTTATTTCCTTTATTCTTTTGGTCAAAGGTTGTTGGGTTAGATAGTGATAACAACACTGGTCTATTCAGAATCACACGTCACACCATTATTGCTTAAATATATTTTCCGGGAAATGAATTGCATAATTATACCACTCTCCACCAACTACCTCCAAACCAAAAATCACATTGATCTGTTGTCTGGTTTTCACGTGAAAGAAAGACAAACAAACAACCACACTGTCGCATTTATAATAAGTATTACCAAATACTTGCTAATATCCATACTTGCTAACAATATTAACAACCACTCTAATGTCCATATGGATATTAGTGTGGTTTATAATATTGTTGGCTGCATTGATAGACACCATAATTTGAAATCTATGGATTCTCGGATCATTTCTGTGTTCATTAGGGTACCCACAAACAAAGATTGGTAAAATGTAATCATGATTACAGATTACAATTTCATCTGGTATTACGGATTACGATTACATCTGGAGGCACGGAAATGCCCCCGGCTAAGAACGCTCTACCTTCTGCCGAAAGACGCTTGCGGGGGCATTTCCGGGCCTGCATCTGCATCCCACCGCTGCCTACAAATAAAATTATTTTGTTATTAGGTGTCAGACGTGCCAGCGTGGACGCTCGGCACCTTGCTGCGGGTAGCGCGCGCCCTGCTGCCGGAGGGCTGCACCCTCAACGTGCACGAACACACTATAGCCCATGAGGAGATCCGCTATGTACCCGACAATCAGCTTCTAGAACTAAAGCAACAACTCGAAGACATGGGCGGCAGTCGAGCTGAGAAAAAGAAGAAAAAATAAACATGACCCATTTATTGTATAGATTTTGTTAGACTGTAGCTTTTAGGTATTTAAGGAGTTCATAAATAAAATTGTTCATTTAATCTTGACCATTTATTTATCTTTAACCAATATCTGAGAGTGAAGTTGTGTCACGGACGGTTGGTCTGTGGCAAAATCTTGCGGGGTCAAGGGGTAAAAACTTAAGCTCATTCCAAAGGCACTTTGGTAAAGATATATTTTTATTGTATCATTTGTTGGATTGGAAGGAATCACTTCATTTTAGTAAAGCCACTGCTTAATTTCTCAACCAACTTTATATGTACAGCCGACTACACTTTTTTAGAGGCGACCATCTCAGTCTTCAAGGGTAGCAACACATCTGTGACCGAATTATAACGAGACTCATACGAACAGGACAGGACTATTACTTGCAATAACTAACAGGACTAACTTTCACTAACAGTGCCTGTCCCAGTCCAGTCCTAATACTTACCTGCTAACAAACTAATCAGCTGATGCTACTGCTATAACGGTTGTTCTAAGTATCTTCGTCATTCGTCATTATCTGCTTCGTATTACTTGACGTGTTCACTTTCATGTAAAGACGCAAAGCGCAAAGTTGAAGATCACATAAACGGAAGCAATTATTTTTACATCTGGGTTTAGTCTGGCCTTTCTAAACTACACGTTATATATCTACTTGTATCCGAATATGTATAGATAAATTTTTAAATGTTCTCTGTAGTTTGTTAAAAGCTAATAAAATTTAAACTACCAGCGCTTCACTTTGGGAAACTACTTATTCCTTTTATTAGGTAAGTAAGTACCTACTCGACAAATTGTTTAGACATAATTTTATTATCCTTTTTATTTGTGGACTGATTAAATAAAACAAGCGATGAATGGTATTTATTTATTATTTAGTTATCGCAAAATGAAAAATAACGCTCGTGAAAATAAATTCGTGCGCGGGTTACGTTTAACAATTTTGGAGTGAGGGAGTAAGGTACAGGGAAGCGAGGGCGGGTTTACTTGTTAATTACATATACTCGTAAGTATTATCGTTCACATCTCCGTGTTTCTCTTGATCATCACCTCGCTTGTCAATGCAAGGGCATAAAAATGTGTACCTATGTTATTGGTAGGGTTACTTAGAGGTCAGTTTCGACCCACGACGCGGACGATGGAAATGCAGACACGATAGCTAGTTGTATACGATATTGAATGCCAATCCTCTGTTTCGTAATACCACTGCGATCATGAGATATGTTTACTTATGATGCATCTAAGATAAGGAAAGGTTAACTCTACCTCCTGTTAATTTTTATTTTATTTTATAATGAACGCTACACACTCATAGCCCCACACTAGGATTCCCTGTCGTGGGTGCCATGAACAACACACAAGACGAGAACACACACACCCAGGCCAAGAACGGAAATTTAAATTCATCATTCAAATTTCCGCCTTGCCGGGAATCGAACCCAGGACCCTCGGAACGGCGATCTGCGCCATCTGGGTCGTCTTTGTACACACTATTGAACACTGTACACTGAAAGTTTTATTCGCACCCAGTATATTGTTACGGAACTTAATTTTATGTAAGTATATCCACCTAATATTATTTGAAGTCAATTAAACAGAGATATTTGATTAAAAAGCCTTTAACATAACTACATACATTATGCGCTACGTAACTAAGTTACTTGGTATTCATTAGCTCCTGAGAGAGGAGTTCCATTCCCGGGCGGGGGCAGACAAGTTAAGTGACTGGTTAATGTGTAAATGTGTTCATGCCACTTGCGACACGCAATGTTCGCGCGGGGATATAATATCTGAGCGCTTATTTATTATTATTATTGTTTATTTATCTCCTTGCAATAATAACGAATTGCCTAATATTACATAGGTAATAATGCAAATAAAAATAAATATAAATTGTAGTTCAAGTATCAGTTAAGCTAATACGTTATCCTACATTAAGTATAGAATTTATAGAAGCGTAAAGTTGAATCGTATTTCGACATTGTATATCCCTGACCCAGTCCAGTCGCAGTTAAATGTTTAGTTACGACTACTGCTTAAAACCAGCATGGCGGTAAATATTCAGGACGCGCCTCTGCCATCGAATCGGCGAGACAAGCTCTCTCGTCCTAAGTCTCGCAACAACACCATAGGCCACAGAGCATTATGACTTACCTACGAATATTATAAGTTCCCTACTTAGTAAATAAGTTATTTCTATAATACGGCATGTCATATTATTCGTTTCTAGTAGGAATGTGCATCGGCCCGAAAGAAACTTTTTATGAAATAAAATCTACTGCTAAGTATGTAATGTGTTTCCATATGCTTCGAAAATTAAGGTACTCCTTAATGTTATGCCAAGCCATGAATTATTATTATTTTATTAAGATGTGAATTATAAATGGATAATATTAAATCAAAATTATAATAATATCAAAAATAAAAAATAAATTAACATTAATAGAGGTTTTTCAGTCCAAAAAGTCATAAAATTCCATATACCTACTATGAAAACTATGAGCAGGAGCCCTATCATCACAATTGATGCAAAATATCTACATTTTATATTCAAAATGTTAAATAATTAAGTAATTAAAACAATATGTTGGCCATTCTATAAAATTATATGATATAGATTCTACGTAATGGAAGGTACCGGACCTTGGGGTACCTACGTAGTATCTATTCGTTCCGGCCTAGACATTTTATTACCTATCTACGTATTATCCAATTAACAAAAGAGTTTCATCACAATTCCGAATTTCCAAATGTTTTTTAGTTTCAAAATCAACAACCGCTAAAATCTGTCATACATAACGTTAATTATATTAAAGTGATGTCGAACCTTGATTGCCTCCCGCATGGTCAAACGATGCTATTTTTGCCTTGACAATTTCATCGAGATTTTACCCTGAGTTGTTAAAGTTATTTTGTATAATTTTGGAACACCAATAATTGTTAGATGTTTTTAAAGAAAATAATGATTTTAGTGTTAGGTAGGTACTTCATTTACCTATGGTGAACCAAAATCCGAAATAAGATTTTCCGCCAAATCATTTATCGCTATTTTGGTAAAGTAGACCACAGCCTACCAAAAAATCTACCTGAATACTGATTCCTACTTCATTATTTTTACCGAATTAGGGTGGCCTAGAATACTAACCCAATCCCCATGCCGATAAACCAGGGTGTCGTAAGAGGCGACAGCATCCGGTCCGCTACCACTACCACCCGCTACCACCGCAGTTCAGCCGTGACCACGATCCATGCAACTAAAATACATATCGTGAGAACCCGTTTCATAGTAAAATATTTTGGGATTATGATGCCAATTTTTTTTTTAATAATAATAGAAATAGACTTATGAGTCTGTTTCTTCTTTATCATGTAGGTAGTTGGTATCTACTATAAAATAAAGCCTCTTTATGCATTTGCCGTTTTGTATAATAAAAATGCATTATGAACATCACGAGTGATACGTGGTAAAGACATCAATGATGAGCAACAACAAAACGTTGAAACTAGGCGATGTTTAATAATGACTGTAACAGTTACGCAATGCCGCACTGTACTGCCATATACAGACGAAGTGTTTCACGAATCATGATGTAGAATGTTCAATCAGTAATGATGACAGCGCTATTTATATACAGCGCTAACAGCAGCTATAGACAGCGCTAACTTGCGAAATGGTGGAGTTAATTGCCGTTTATAATCCAATGTTAATGTCATTGATAACTTGTTTACAATGCATAAAAAATATTTGTTCAGCACAAGCCTAAACCAATCTATACCTATATCACATACAATTATTACTTTACTTATGACTCTACGGACGATATGTGGAGTAGGGAGTACCTACGGCTATATTTGGGTTAGTGCTACGTGATACGTGCTAATCTCACCTATCTGCATTACCTAGGTAGGTCTTAATATTATGTGAAGGTAGGTAAGGTAAATAGAGCCAGGAAATGGTTTTTATGGATTCTAGACATATATCTATTGAAAACATAAATATCGTAAACCGACCAATTATTGGCACTCCTCCAATTATTGGCACTTTAGAGTTTAGTTAAAAAATACAAGGAAACTATTCAAGTTCGGTATGCATTAAAACGTAAAATAGTGTTATTTTTCTGTTACAAATTGGCAAAACTGTTCCAATAACCAATATGGCGATTTAGAAATAACAATTTACATTTTGTGCTAGTCATTTGGAGTAGTTTTTTTGGTTTCTTCTTAAGATGAGAGCTTTATTAATCATAGTATATCGCAGCTATTCGGCTTATTGATACTTTCAAAATAATTGAATATACTTAATTACACCTCTAAGCAGTAGATTCAAAGATTATTTTTTTATTTTGTTTATCACATTTTATTTATTTCGTGTGCCAACATATGGATCAATAAATTCATCAAAATCCTATTATTGGCACTATTTATTTTATTATCAACAAGCGAGTTTATGATATATTTTGTAAATTATTGGCAGTGGTGCCCATAATAGAATATGGAGTGTTAATAACCGATGTGTATGTTTTTTATTCATATATAGATAAGTAGGTAGATTCATTTATAGGTAGGTATTAAAGATGAAAGATCTCAAAGATCATTAAAGTATTCATAAGGTGAAAGTACCAAAACGAATACCTAGAATAACAAAACGATTTTATGTTATGTACCTAGGTATAAGTTTATTTTTAATCTCTTATAAAATTCTCGTGTCACAATGTTAGTTACCATACTCCTCCGAAACGGCTCGACCGATTCTCATGAAATTTTGTGTGCTTATCGAGTAGGTATGAGAATCGACCAACATCTATTTTTCATACCCCTAAATGTTAAGGGTTGTTCATCCTAAAAAAAAATTTTCAATTTCTGAACAAATTTTTTTTGGTTATTTTTTTATGGTGTGGCATAAAAAAATACACATAATCCCAAATTTTTACTTCCCTACCCCCACCCCTCAAATTTAAATCTCGCTTTAATCATTCACAATCTATATGGCGGAACAACGTCCGCAGGGTCAGCTAGTATATTTTTGAAAACTTTAAATACTTTAATTTATATAACATACCAAAATAAAAGCACACAGTGTAAAACAGTGTTTTAATTATACCCTAAGTAAAGTAGGTAGGAATGGTAGGTAGGTGCCAATAATTGGACTAGTTAATGCCAATATTAGGAATTTGTGTGCCAATAATAGGACTTTCTGTAGTCTTTCGGATTTAAGTATAAAATATTTATTTAATACTATTCAATCACATAAAAATGATTATAAAAACAAAGATTAAAGTATTTTCTTTGATTCTGTCACATGTTTTGTCTACTAGCTTTTGCAAATAAGATTTTATGGTAATTTAATTTCAGACTGACACGTAGCTCACCCTTAAAGTGCCAATAATTGGTCGGTTTACCCTATAATGTTATTCTTTTTCTACTTAACACAGTGGTGAAATACGTGAATCTGTATTTTTACAGTTAGAACCGTAAAACGTAAATTGTTCCAATCTTGATCAATGTAACATTATAATTATGTTTAACATAATTTTGCAACCCTCCATATCGTGAGATTATGATTATAATAGGAACATTTTGATTGCATATAATATTATACTTATAGGTACGAAATTAGTAGGTACCTATAATAGCGAGCCTAATACCAATGTTTCCATTTATTAATTCGCGGGCACTTCTTGCATTTCACAGATCGTCAATAGTAAGCTATTTAAGATTCCAACGTGATTAGATTATTTCGGTAATTAGCAACACATTTAAAGTAAAGACATTACGGGAGTCATGAGAACATTTATACTGCGGAAGGTAATGACCACGTTAGGCACGCTCGGTTTCAGCGTGAAAATATAAATAAATTAGTGGCATTATGTTAAATTGCCTTGTTCACAAATACTGATGTGCCCTAAAATGAATAATTTGTTAATCATAATTCTTTCCAACAATTTTATTTACTTAATTATAATATTTCCGACGACGCCAAAATGCTAAATGCGGATTGGATGACCACACCTTTGAGAGCATTCTGAACATAAAAAAATTGTTGTCTTGTCTGTAAAGTCGGTTTACGGACGATAATTTTACGTGATAACGTCATAAGAAAACATTGATTGCGTACTTTGATGGAGTGGAAGAGAGTCGAGAGAGATAATCGTATATTGCCGTATCGTATTGGGCCGGTCGTGCCTCTCTATCGCTTGTTGCGCGCTCTCCTTTGCACGCACAGGCTCAGGCGAAACGGGACACTTTTTCGTGCGCGCTGTCGGTGTTCATCAATTTATAAGACGTCACGTCAAAAACTCTCAGGTGTGCAGGTTTCCTCACGATGTTGTCCTTCACCTAAGGAAGTTATAATTAATTTGTAATACGCAAATAATATTTATGAAAATTAGAAGTGTACGGTTTCGAACCCATGCCCGGTAGTCGAACGTTCAAACTGTTTGGATAGGTATTACTGCTTTTTATATGTATATCGTCAGCGCTACACGCTACATACCTATCTGTGAACTTATGTTTAGTCTTTTTTTAATGAAAAATAAACAAAGCTAGGCAATTTAATGCGGGCCTTAGGCAAACTTAATACTCGTACGTTTTTCCGTGACGAGCGACGGTGACCACTCAATTACCATCAGGTGGCGCGTCTGCTTGTTTGTCGGCTGTATACATAAAACGAAAGTAAAAACTAGAAGTGATAGTTACTGTTATGAGCTATTTAAATTAAAACGAATTATTTGCGTTTTTCTGAAGCAAAGATCTCATTTGAAAAATATAATTTGTTGTTAAGTGCCACCTTTGACAATTCATTAACCGACAAAAAATTGCGGTTGAATTGCATCCGCGAACCGCCCAGTAGTTAATAAAGATAAAAACGCTAAAAATCTAATGCGTATTACGTTTAAACTCAATTATCATTTTCGTTAATTAAACAATTAATTAACTTCGCATAGTAAAAATAATAAACAAAGAAACGCAAATACAGTAATGCCGCACTAGGATTCCCTGGGTCGCGGGCAGCATGGACAACACAAATAATACATCACTACACACCTATGACCTGAGGACAAACGTTCTGTTTTATCTGTCACATAAATATCTACCCGAGCGAAAATCGAACCCGGCACCCCGTGCTTCGCAGTCTGGGCCACTAGCGCCACTAAGGGCCTTCTGCATATTACATAGTGCATTCATAGTGCATACATGCAGTAGCTGCTATGGGGTCGTCATTACATCGTCACAACTCTGAAACATCACTCGTGTGAAACTTTTTGAACATTTAAAATGACTTCCCTAGCGACTGCAATACGTTCAGTTTCCACTAATCACCATAGTGAACGTAAAAAAATCTAAATAAAGCAGAGTGCGAAATAAATGAGACCATGACTCATTTTCACGCCTCCGTGACCTTCTGTCTGTGTAATCTCGTCTTCACTCGAAATCGTAACCTCTCCTAATCTAACCACTACATACTACATTCGACCTTTAACTATTAAACATACACTCGATTAAGCTTTAACAAAAATATCTATTTCTTTTTAGATCTCCTAAAATAAACTAAGTAATCGATGTATAAATTATCAATAGTCAAACAAAACAAAAATAAAGTATGGTTTATAATTTCTTGGTCGTAGTGTGTGTGATGTTGCTTAAGTCGTCTTATTTGTTATAGATACTCAAATCAAACATTTGCTACGGAATATTACTGCCATTCATTCGCGTAGTGACTAGTGAGTGTCTGCGAAAACCACGAAACAATCAAACAAAATTATACAGACTACGCGTCTTCGAATTCGCGATTTCACAATTTCAGTCGCATTTTGTTTCCATCCTAAAAGCTGCCTTCAATCTCCCCAAAAAAAATCAAAATTTTCAGAAATAAATGTAAAAAATATTTATTGTCCGATCATTCCGCGCGAATATAGGTAGAGTTGGTGTAAAAGACATCAACGCGCTATTTTCTATTTTCATGGATAATAAAATGTAAATAAAATTGGTTCCCGGTGTTTTATTATAGTATTTACTTGTTGTACACGAAACCTTATAAGAAAACTATTCAGTAGGTTTACTATCGTTATTTATTTTAAAAATGTATCAAAAAAGTTTTTGCCCTAATCGATAATACAAAACACAATATAATAAAGCAATCATATTTGCTCATTAACTTAATAAAGGCGTTATATTTTTTGCGTTTGTTTATCTCATTTGATACGTTTCACATTTCGATTTTCTGTAAGTTTGTTTTTGTACGTATAAAAGCAAAATTATGGTATTTACAAAAACATTAATTACCCATATCCCACATAGATAAGAATATGCGAAATGACCCAACTCGCAGGACCATTCTTTAAAGCTCTGACTACTGTTAATTTTCAAAAACATTGCGGATTCGACCCCGCCATTATTTATTATTTGTATTGAATGAAACGGAATTAATTTTTTATAAACCTACTTAATATTCATGACTTAACAAATATTATCATAATTATGGGTAGGTACAGGTATATATCTAGTATATTTTTTATTAAATATTGTTGTTTCATGAACTTCACTCAGATCAATCAACCATGATCTAAGGGTCTTGATATTTATTATTATGTCATGTAGCACTTACCTATATTTTAACTAAACACATTTAAGGCCGTTCGTTTAGTTAACTATGTACGTAAAATAGGCAGTCATTAGAAGATATCTGCATATGATCATAGCTGCTAATATTGTAAACGCGAAAATGAATTTGTTCCTCCTGAAATTTTGCATACAAATTGTTAAGTGCCCAGAAGACTTGCTAACTTTAATTCAGAAAAGTTTTATTCGAGCAAAGTTACGGCTTAAAGCTAGTAGTAACATAACTATACTTTGTTAATAGCTTGGAGATTGTGCGTGTCGGTCAGCGAGAACGTGAGTTACCGCGAATTGCTTCATCTTGCGCACTCGAGCAGGAGCACACGCGAGCGCAATGTTTCGTGGGTTTCGTATGTCTGCAAATATCACATTTGGATGAGCCGTGTAATTACTACATAATACGCTTGTTATATTTATCTAGGAGTACTTACGTTCAGTTCTTTTTTTTTTGAAGGTTTACGTACGTACGTATGTAGATTTTGTAGTAACGAATGACACAACTTTAAAAAACTAAAATGTGTGCAATTCACACGTGGTAGAAGTGAAATTTAAAAAGACGACTACGTTAGTCCAAATATTGTTTTGCTTTGCTTACGTAAGCCGCCATTTTGCCGTTTTTGCCTTAAAAGGTATTGCTCTAGGACCCCGACCTTGGAGCACGCAAGCGGATAATGCTTCCTACCTCATTTTCTCCCACGTTAAGATGTGTCTGTCTCTTTTTACCGTCGCTTTTTCGTGTCATTTCCGTTTCATCTAAGTTCAAATCACAACGATGCAAAAGAAGTTTTCACTTCAAATATATATATATAATGGGACATCCGATGGGATTAGGTACCTCTATAATACTCAAGCGATGCGCAATATATAAATAATAATAAAGGAAGGCGCGTCACCGACACGCTGTCGAACAAAACATAAACAAAGAACCTAAACGGGTTCTTAAACGATAACTTTGAAAAAAGTTTCTGTTCCATGTCAGCTTAATTAAATAGTTAATTCAATTAGAAGGGAGCCGTAATGCTCGATTCAATGAACAGATAAAAAACAGCGATAAAATAAACTTAAATACCTATTGATAGTAAATTCATCAATACATATTAAGTTGAATTGAATTCAGAAATTACGACTTTGCTACACTATCAGATTATATTGTAGAACCTAGTCATATTTACTATAAATTAAATCCTGATCTTAAGAGCTTCTCTGATAGGAGCAAAAAGTTTGGTCTGAGTAAAAACAATCCCAACATTAGCCATAGCCATATCAGGCATTTCACGCCTGGTCCGACCAACCACCGGTCTCGCTTGACAATCTGAGCATACCATGTTTTTCTCTTGAAGAATAATATTTTGTATTGGATGCGTCAACATCTCGTAGCAGCTCTCTGTAGTTAGTAGGAAAGTATACGCTATAATGATGGCCCCATTGAATACACATCTTCAAAATGTGCATCTCTGGAACTCTCTTTCCAAAATTGTTCGTCACTGGCAAATTTCTTCAAAATACAATTTAAAAAAGGTTACCTGCAGCTGTGTTTTCCTACTTTCCACAACACTCACATATTTATTTACTTATTGCTATTAAATAAATGTCCCTTTCTAGAGATACCTACTGTTTATCTTAAAATTATTAATTTTGTGTTCCAGAAATTGCGTTCCCACGAATTTAGCAAGCCATAGGGTATCCTTAAAATAATATTGCTTGCATTGTATGCAGTCCATTGACTGAGCAACAAAGATTGGTTACCTATAATATTAATATGCAAAACGTCTGTACAAAATATGCAATGTACTAAATTACACGGCCTTATTACAATTTTATAATGGTAATATATTATGAATGTAAAAAATATTTAGTATTCACGTCCTTCTGCGAGGTGCAATAATGATTGCGTCATATTTTTAACTCCATAAAATGGATTGGCCAGAGACGTTCACTCCGACGCGGCGACGTCAACGTCAATGGTAGACTTGGTCTGACGGTTTTGTAGACGAAGGAGATAAAATTACATATCGGATAATTTTCAGCTATAGGTAGGTACTCGTGGCTACCGGGGATCAAATCAAACAGGATTACGATCGAATTCTTATATTACGCAACAGTTTCGATTGCAGCGCAAATTGGACACGACCTATCAATTTCTATCAACTAATTTACAACATCAAATGGAACCGTACCGTTTAAAAGTTTATCTCCACCGACGTATTAAATTATAGGTATTAACTATTGTAACCTATTATTACTTAACTACATATAAATATGTATAGAATCTTTCATCTTTATTTTATTTTATTTTATTTATTTTTATATTAATTTCGAAAAGGAGATCGTAAAGCGACATATATACATTATGTATGCGCAGCCGGAGCGTCAGTAAATCCACCAAAGGGAACCAGAGGAAAAACAAGAACTAAAATTTCATCATCGTCACACCCGCTAATTCTGTCGTTACTTAAAACAACTCTGCGTTTGTGAAAACATAATTATACAGTACCTACCTACAATATTCTACTAAGAACGATTCAAAAAGATTAAGCTTGTATTACATTGGCATTACTAGATAAGAAAATGGCTAGATTTACCACATCCTTGGCAATAAATATTATTTAATACATATCAGAGTTTTCCGAGCTGTGTATATTTACCAATAACAGCATATTATGTAGGGATGGCTATATAGGTCAAACCGAAACTCACTAACTGCCCCTCTTAGATATAATTTTGACAGCAAACCAAACAAAAACAGAGATCAATTATTATTATGTATTTTAAATAATCTACCAATACAATTATCTGTTGCTCGCTGAACTCTGACCATCAGAAATAATTTTATCATGTAACCTCCCGACCGACTTATAATTTAAAATTATTGTGTAAGTTTACATTTCTTAGTTAAAAATATTTGAGGAAAATCCCCAAAAAAATGGAAGAAAGGTTAATGGGTCTAAGCCAACATTAAAAACATTTATTTCGTTTCGGGTGGGAAAGTTATTTTATCGCAAAACTTTTTCTCGTGAATCGTGTGAGATAACATAATGGTCCGCGAAAGATTTAAACTTTTATTCGTTTTAAATTTTATTATTAGTTATATTACTCCTTTGTGTTGCGGCCATAATATTATAGGCCTTCAATCTTTTATTTGTTGGCTGATGAATTATATCGTTTAAGTTTAAAAATTCAGATTAAAACAGTTTATTTTAGAGCCTGTGGCCTGTGGTCTATGATATTAAGATGGAAATCGAAGTGATCCCTGCTCAGGACAGGGACCTTTTTTTAGACTTCGTTATTCTGGGGTATAATTATACCTTGATAAATAATATCATGGAGAATGGATTAAAGATAACATAAAATATGAAATAAAACATAACACTGAATAAGTATTTGTGTAATTACACACTTGCAAACAAAGTACAGAATCTGCAATACCTATAGTGCCGGTGCCGGCATAGTAAAGTTTAACGACATTCTCAACTTGAAACGAGATTCGGGTGGTGGTCTGGTGGTTTTCTACAGGTAGTATTGTACTTGCTACCGTAATAAGTCATTTTGTCTTACATAAGCAGGCCGAAACACTCATCTTAGATTTTTATGTAAGGAAAGTGAAATGTGCGCTCACGATATTTCCTACTTCACAAGCACTAGATTGGTAGTTCCAGATACTCCGTTCTCGAGTTAATCACAAACCAAAGCCTCCATCAAAAATACACTGAGATTAACATAACATGGATAAACACACGTAGCAACCTGACTAACCTACTTATCAACAAATATCTTTCTTATCTCTATATCTTTTATCTACCGTATATGCCAAATTTGGTTCTGATTATGAACATGATACATGCATTTTGACTGTGGACATAATGAAAAATCTACTAAAAGTAATAATTATAACATAATATAATTAAGTAGAGGAAATCAAATATCTTCTGTAACTATTTATAAAAGAATATCGCAGTCAAATTAATGTTTTTTGGCAGTCTATTCCTACTTATTATTTATGAATACACTGTATGTAACACTATTATATTTTACTATTATAGTCATTTATTATTTATGTAAATTTATTTTTATCATTTAATCATTAAAAATTATTATACATTAATATGCAAGTTGTATGTAATATTTTCTACATCTAATTACGCATTTGTATGTTAATAATAATCACATATTTTTAGTCCCGTAGATCCGATGTAAAAAGAGTACATACATATAGGATCGCTAGCGAGTCTTGTCCGTTTGTCACACCGATTTTTCTAAATCTACAAGACTGGCCGGCAAACGTAGAGTCTAGGTAAAAGTTTAAAGTAAGGTAATTAAATTATATACTTACCAAAAAAACGGTTATTTGTGAGTCGAACTTGAAAATGTTGGGTTCCGTACCACCGAACGATACTAACTCTTATTATTTGGGATCTAACTTTTATAATTATCTTTTTGTGATAGCTGCCACAGTAGCCTATATCATGAATATACCTCTTGAACGGTCAAGAGGTGACAGTCAGAAATACAGCGAAATTCATTTCGTCACCCTCTGGGTACGGAACCCTAACAAAAGAAACGAACATTTTACTATGTTTTTTAATTGACATGATTAAATATTAATATTAATAATAAGTACAAATAGTTATTATCCTAAGGATCAAATTTAATAAACCTTCTTTTGTCACACGTTAAGAGGCAGGGAGGGGTTGAACGTGTGACATCGTGTTACAAGGGGGGGACAGAATGGGTGAAGCCACGCGAAGTGATTTATGTATAATTGAATTGGTTTCTAAGGCCCTTAGACCCTTGAATTTTTTTGTGCATTTAATATGCTGAGCGTGAACCCTTTTCATCTATATACATACTCGTATATTGTGTTATAGTTTTAAGGTTTTATAACGTTGTAACAAGGTGAAATAAATATTGCTTTCTTTTTGATGTGTGACAAAGGCTTGGAAAATCATAAATTGGTGTGATGTAATTTATGGCCGGTAATTATCAGACAATAAAATCTTTGGCATCAGAAAAATAATAGCGGTCAGCCACAGAGATGCGGTGGCGGTGGCATGAAGATCGATCATTGTTCAACCCAGGCGAAATAGAGACTGGGCAAAGTTTTGTATGCGGGAAAATGTTTAAACTATATGATATTAAAACTATAGATGCGTTGTTACGTTCATACAACGTGAGTTACACTTTTGGATCCAGTGGATCCAAAGTAGTGGGTCCGATCCGCTACGACAACATTCGTATATCACTAAGGATAATTACGAAACGTATAAAACAGAAAGTAGCTACATAAAAAGTAGGCAAATTAGCCAAATTTGATGACCGCTTTTCGCACGCTAATGACCTATTTCTTATTTACATTATAAACTAGCTGACCCGGCGAACTTCGTACCGCCTAACAGTCGATTCTTAAATATATTTTTTAATACTTATTCTGCGATTCGGGCCTACCTTCCCAGAACCCCTTCAATAACACTTAAACTTTATTGTATGGTATTAAAGTTCAAATTGACTTTTAAGTACCTACTATTACGAATCTTTTGTACATAGAAAAGTGTTGTTTTTACACTTTTCAGGCAATTTTTTTAAAATTTTCTCTCCGTAACAAACGTCCTCGTACTTTAAGGAATATTATAAAAAAAGAATTAGCGAAATCGATTAGCTGTTCTCGAGATTTGCGCTTAGCAACAAAATCAGCGATTCATTTTTATATAGGTATAGATTTATAACATCATTGGTTTGAAAGTATACAATATCAAAAATATAATATGTAACATAATTTACAGGTACCTATATTACAAAAAGTCATCCGATGCGAATTTAAATTTAGAAGTGCAACACTAGATTTGCGGTTTAATTAATTGCATTCCAACCTATACCTACCTATGTAAGTTTGTACGATTTGGAAATGAATAATAATGTCAATACGCGATAGATCAAATTTTAAAATAGTACGCAAAGAAACAAGAGTTATCTCTAACGAAAGAGAGACAGGATAATTAGGTTAGGAAGAAAATATCCTCAATGTCTCCATGATAACTTTCTAGTGCACACCATACGTTAATTTTTAATTAATACTTTACATTAGATACTCACTACATTTCAAAATAATTAAACCCAAAGATTAGACTGTAAGTGTTGGAACTCAGATTAAAGTATGAACGTGTTCTCATAATTATGGCGATGGTGGTCAGATCGGTACAGGGACAATAGGTTGCATCACGACTCGCGTCGAGAGCCGCGGAAGAGCTTCCGTTCGCCTCGCGGCCCTCGCAGCTCTCCGGAGCACCGAGTGGGAGATACATCGTCGTATATAACGAGACATCGCCGACCCCTCATCAACCATTGACCGAAGCTTCATCATGAAGGTAACTGACATACAAACATCTCGGAAACTACTGAATAGCTCAAATTTAAGTTTGTGCATACAGTTATAATATTATTAAAACACATTTGATGTTTTTATTTTTATTTTTGAGGCTTATGGTTTTTAATGTATAAAACATACATTATGAATCAATTAAGAATATTTACTACTTTTTCTTCAGGTATTCGTGTGTCTATTGGCTGTCGCCATCGTAGGCGTGCAGTCGGGTTATATTGGCGGAGGTAGCGGCGGCTGGTCCGGCGGTGGCGGCGGCGGCGGCGGCGGCGGTGGCGGCTGGTCTCGTGGTGGCGGCGGAGGCGGCTGGTCCGGCGGTGGCGGTAGCGGCGGCTGGTCCGGCGGTGGCAGCGGCGGCGGTGGTCGTACGTATTTTTCCGAATTCAAACTAAGTTCATCCTCACCACGCCTGTCTATGATTGACACTTAGTCATTGTTAAAATTTGAACATATTTTAGAATTCAATTATCGTTCGTAATTTTATTACATGTATTGGTATCTACTTGAAATTTTAATTACATTATTATTATGTGTGATCGACGATTGTGTATGAGAGGCCTTACCAACTTCAAAAAGGGAGACAGTACCTAGACAAATCTCCTAATTATTTTTTGCATGAACATTTTCTCACATATTCGTGGAGTAGGAACCGACATTAATTTATTTATTAAAATATGAATAATAACATCAATAAAATATTTAATTGTAGGTATATTCTTAAAATAAGTTAACTGACTAAATGAACTGTTTATCCAAATAGCCTTTCAAGTATTAATATTGACATACTATTCATTTGTACAGAAGTAAAGATCATTAAAATTATCACCACCGGAGGCGGTGGTGGCGGATTTGGCGGCGGCGGCGGCGGCCACGGCGGCGGTGGTGGCGGATATGGCGGCGGTGGCGGATACGGTGGTAAGCCATATTTTTATTTTTAATTATTACGATACATTTTCTTTTACAATTAGTGTACATACCTGTACACTAATTGTACGTACCTACCTATACTTAGTTAAATAATCTGGATAAATATTATAATTTGATTAAATTTTCCATTTGTTCATTGTTCTGACACAGACAAAAATGCAACCTAACCCACTTTTTCTAATCATAGCTAGAGTGTCGGTAGATGATAACATAATATATAACATGGACCTAAACCCATTGGAGATGGCCGCGTCGTGCTGTTCGATTTCAAAAGTGGCAATTTTGATCAATACTCGTATCAAATTTGATTCGATTTACAACTCGATATCAGCAAGCCAGCGGGTTAAAGAGCAATCAATGAAAGAACATTCATTAAGAAATGTTTACGTACTTTTGATTTTTCTATACCATGCGGAAATTTGATGATTTCTGGTAATTTTTCGATCGAGATGAAAATAGAACACATTTTGACAACCCTTATCTAATGAGATGAGATACTGAGACTAAAGTTTCTTCCTAAAATTTATAGGCCCTCATAACCCTTTTCTTTTCCTAACCCGTTCGACAGGACGACTTCAAAAAAAATTATGCCTACCTCTCTCTCTCTCTTAAGTTATAACAATGTCAACGGTACCTCATGTTGCAATGTACTCCAAGATGGTAAACCACTATTCCTTGTTTTTCCCTACACTTTGTATTCCCAATTTCCCATACACTTATCAGTATCACTCGCAGTAGGATTCCTAGGGATAGGATAGGGTGGTGTGGCCACATATAGAACATAGGTACCTAACAAAAAAACAACCGACCAAAGAACAAACACTTATCTGACACAGAAATGTCTACCACAGCCGGGATTCGAACCCGGGGCCCTTAGCATCGTAAAGACTACTTCGCTCGGGGTCGTCATATTATGAGGACAACCTCGCAAAAAATAATCCGGTTTTAGTTTTCTAAAATTCAAAATATTAATGAGTTGCTTAATGATTCTGTTGAATAATAACAAAAAAAAAATTGTACCATAATTACTCGACCACAACAGTCGTCCGTACCTCTGGTATAATAACAGAGGTCAAAAGACTCTACAAGAGGGTCATCCATTCACTCGCTAGTATGAAATTATTTATTTCGTAATACTGTTAGTTTGAATGTCTAGTACGCATATTAGAATCGGTGTATCAAAACCAATAATGTTTCAAAAATCCTCCATCAATCCGGATCGAATCGGATCAGTGTGGTGGAGTATGCTCTAGGTTTTCATAGTTTTGAGAATAGATCAGTGCCCTGTAGCCATTAATGGGTTGAAGTCAAAGCCGTTACAGAAACGGTTCAGTTAATATAAGGGCCAAGTTCCCAAATTGCGACCAAATTAGATCAATTATTGTAGACACGGTGACCTTTAATGATTAATTGTTTAACAGGAGGCGGCGGCGGCTGGAAGAGCGGCGGTGGTGGCGGATGGTCAAGCGGCGGCGGCGGCGGCGGCTGGAAGAGCGGTGGTGGGGGAGGATGGTCTAGCGGTGGCGGCGGTGGTGGCTGGAAACTGGGAGGCGGCGGCGGCGGCGGCGGCTGGTCCGGCGGTGGCGGCGGCGGTGGATGGAAGTCCGGCGGCGGCGGCGGCGGCGGCGGCTGGTGGTAGAACAATGCGATTGAACAGTACAAATAAATAGAAACCGTGATACTAGAAGATGTTTTTGATTTACGAGTACCTACAGACAAATTCAACCCTAGCGCTTATTTTGTTTTTTTTTTATATCAAGTAGGTATGAGAATATGTCCTAAAGTACCGCTGGGTGATCAGGGTGTTCCTATATCGTTTTTTTTTCTATTTTTTGGCGAAAATTATTTTGTATTTTTCTATTGATTTGGTATGAAAAAATACACATCATCCCATATTTTCACCTTCTTACCCCCACCCCCCGATTTGTAATCATGCTTTTTGTATGGACAATATCCACATCATTCACTAGTCACTACAACTACAAATTATTTATATGCCAGAACATCGTTCGCCGGGTCAGCTAGTAATAATATGATATCGCCAGTGATAAATCTCATGGGGCTGATTCACGTGATTATCTAACCATCTAACGTCTAACTTAACCAAATTCTGCGCAGAACAAAAATTACACCATAACTCTTTAAGCATTGTCATTTAGTATTAACGCACCTGTCCTGTATCTTCCACCAAAAATTATTTATATATAAGTTTACAAGAAATTTATTACATAGGTACACGCTATCTTATTTCATTTTAATTTTCCGCTGTTTGGAAGGCAAGTGGGGCAGTACTGGTCGTGAACCTTAATATACACCAATTTCCAACCCTACCGACTGTAGCCCGGCAGATAACTGTCTATCAGCTAAAATATCCTGAGTCGTCCCAGGCAGACATCTAAATATTCCATTAAGTTTATTCTCAAGGCTCATTCACTGTAAAAAGTACGACAAAACTGGCGATATTATAATTCATAAGTCATCTTAATGTAGCACGTAACTTTTTAGAGTGAAATGGCAATGCACTCAAATTTATAATGGCGTTTCATAATTTTATTTACTGTAACAAAATGTACCTATGCTGTGCTATAACCGGGTTAGATAAAGTATCTTACACGCAAAAAATAATTCTGCAATCCTACTAGTGATTTTGGAGTGAAAAGGTCAAAAACAGCCAGACAGACAGAAAGGTTGCACTTTATGAAAATATTCATACGGGCAGGTGTATCGCACGAAAGATTTCCAAAGCTATCATCGCAGGTCGTCGCTCCTTCGTCTAATAGAGTAGGTAAGTAGGTAATAGGCGAACATTGATCTTGAAGTATTAAGAAGTGCGCACATTACACCAACTCGACGTCAACTCCACTCCGACTCCACTCCGTTTCAACTCCGACGTTCCGTTCCGCGATCAACGCTTCATCGACGTCAACTCGACTCCGTCTCCACTCCGTTTCAACTCCGACGCTAGTTACATTACGTCATTGTGTCGGTCGACGCGTGGACTACTCGTCTACGGTGAGTCGTCAACGCAACGTCGACGCGTTGGTCTCGAAACGGAACGGCTATGGGTCTCATATATAAGTGTATAATCTATGGCTATGGGTGTAGGGCGAGCCGTACAGGGCTTTTAAGTATAAGTTCGAAATTCAATCTTACCTTCAAAGATATAAGGCTCATAATTGAATGTTAGCTTTGTCAAGGTTTTAGTCGCGTTGGCGTCGGTCGGTCGTGGAGTCGTTGTAATGTGCGCACTCCTTTAGTCTATTCCTGTACCTCAATTCTCAGTAATTCTCACCCTTATTGTCATTATCCACAATATTCCGTATTTATTTGCATTTACCTTACCAATTTTTTGACTAACAATATTCCCTGGGAAGTTTCATGGATCCAAAATATGTGCGTATGTATTTTTGAAGCACGAAACTGCAGTTCCAGCTGCTGTAGGTTGATCTCTGTGGATAATCGCGAGTAATTGATGGATAAGACGTTTTTAGTACAGAACAATTTAAGCGAGTCCGCTAACTGACTTTATGTTTTGTAGCACACTGTAATGTACAATAATTTATGAATTCAACTTTAACTTCTCTGGTACATTTCACATCTATGTAGGTATATAATAATGAAGCCATTTTGCAGCTAAATTTTATAAAGGTAACAACACAATGCATGTAGTGTTTTGTGTTTTGTTTTTATTATTATTATTTTCTTATTACAATGTTATTAAATTTACTTTAAGTTAGACACTCAACTTTATTAATTTGTGGGATAAGATGAACTTTAGGTAAAATGCAAAAAATGTATAAACAGACATTTATTCATAACATTGAATTCATTAATTAACTTAACATTAACACTATTTTACAGAAATAAATGTTTCATTACTGTTGTTATTTTCTATTTTTCTTTTTATGTTTCTTTCCTAATTTCATTGCTTTCTTTCTATTCGGATCTAAATTTTCTTTGTCTGAAGAATTAGAACTATTGGGTGTTTGACTTCTCACTTGTCGGTTTTTTTTTTGTTTGTATTCCATTGTTGATAATGTTCTTAGTATTCCACAGTCACTGAAAACATGTTAAAATTATGGTAAAGTGGATTATTAAACAAAAAACATAAAATTAAGACAAAAGTTATTAAACATAAACTAACACACTCTCAGGAACACTGGGTCTATGAACGTCCACTATAACCTCATGAGTATTATCACAGCTTATACTACTATCTGAATCAGAGTCCTCTATTATAAGGCATTTATGCACTTTAGAAGAACTGTTAGAAGAATCTTGTTTAGCTTCCTTCTCAGTACCAAATACATCTAGGCTTTGAGAAATCCCATTAGGTTTCAGCATTTTGTTTGGTACACTATCAGTATCTAAAGCGCTTGTCCTTTTTTGTGGAGTGATTTTTCCATCAACATTGATTATTTCCTTTCTATATAGAGGCATGTCTTTGTCCGTTTGTATTGCTACGGAACTTTTATCAATAAAAGTATTTTTATTTTCACATTTTGTAAATTTAATTGTAGTTATAAATGCAGAGTTGTTGATAACAATTGACACATCATTAGAATTATTAATATTAGAGTTGGAATTAATTTTAGGCTTAAAACAATGATTACACAATTTGCATTTTTCGTAAATGGGGCTTTTCTTAAAAAATAATACTTTTTTATGGATGTTTGAATCAATGTTTTCAGTGTTATTTCCATTCTCAAGTAATGTTGAATCAACCATTTTGTCCACATTTAGAAGATTATCATCATTTGTCTCTATTTCACAATGCAAATTATTTTTTCCCCTTTCTTTATTTTCATACTCATCTTTTTTGGCTGCCTCAAGAACAGCTAACCAAGCTTGATCATCTTTGTCAACAATATTTGTACCTATATCCTCTTCTATTACAATAGGTTCATCATCTATAACAATTCCACTTTCATTTTTGTCACAAATATGTTGAATCTGATTATCAACTAAAGATTTTTCTTTCTTTATTTGTACCTGACTTGCAAGGTTTTTATTCTCCTGCTTAGTCTTGATTACATTATTTAACATTGATGGTGATTTATCAATTGTTTTTAAATGTGATCTTATTCTGTTAGTTGACTTTTTTGCATATGCCTGAGCAGCAGTGACATTTTTAAGTTTTACAACACTTTTCTTAGTTTTAGGAATCAAAGATTGAGTATTTACATTGATATCCCCAAATGGTCTACGAGGAAGATTTTGAGGCATATCTTCATGTTGATTAAGCCAATTTTGCACATACTGAGCTGATTTTTTCATTATAACTGTATTGGAGCTTTTAGTCCCTTCACCAGAAAAATATTTTGGACTAATATTTTCCTTATTTTTAAATGAAGTACTTAAACTTTTCCTTTTATTACAGTATTTATTAGGAGCCTGTATGCATTCTGGAAACACTGCTTTCTCCACCCTTTGATGGTCTGAAATCCGTTGCCTTTTATTCACTGAAAACAAAAAATATAAATGTATGTATATAGCTATTATTGAGTAACAATAAAAAATGTATGTTTAAAATAAGATACCATCAATTTTAAATGTATCTTGGAATTCAGTCAATAGAGCAGCTGAATTTTTGAGTCGGACAGATTGAGGTTCATCGATAACATATGTAGCAGGTGAAGAGATACAGAACAGACACTCCCCTGCTCCTTGTGCACAGGCTTTACAGACTGAATGCCCACATGGAAATCTCACACATGGGCCAATAGACTTATCACTGAAAAGGAAGACAAAATGACTAAATGTTTGAACTTAAAATAACATTAAATATTATTTATTTATTTTAAAACATAGCTCTCGCAATGTAAAACACACTATAAAGTAGACTGCGGGCCACTTTATAACAAGAGACCCGTTCCCTAGAGGGGCCTAGATATGGTTGAATATGAAAGTAGGGAAATAAATTTCACCAAAGTTTGATATTGAAGATTCATGTTTAACTAAAAAATCTTAAATTTTAATTTTATTTATATAATAAAAAATCAGTAAGTATTTGTGGTACGATACGCTTTATATTGAGCTTTTAGTGTGTAGTTATTAACCATAACTTACCAAGTGACGCATTGAGTATTATCAATAATAGATTTTATACATTCAATCGCTACATCTACATTGAAATGAAACATATCACTTATTCACCATAACTATACTTCTAAAACTTCTTTCGAGATAATTATTATAGTGATAGGTGCAAAAGTGTTTATATCCTCCTTGGTTGCAAATAAATCAACATTTTGTTTTTAATCGATCAAAACAAAACTCAAAACTCCTGAGTCTCAAAACGTTGTTAAGTCAATATGTCTAAAATGTCTGTGTTGTCAGTGTTGTGTAACGTGTTTGATTGTGTATTGTATGGCTTGCTTGTCTGTCTAAGTGTCTACGTCCTACGTAATACGTCAGCAACGAAACGAAACAAAACAACACAAACCACTGAGTTAAATCATTGACATTTGACACAAACACAACAACGTCAACAAACCACAGAACACTATTACAACAAACGTAGTGTTTCAGTGTGTAATGTGTCTGTTTGTTTGTACAAAACCCATGGACGTATTATAGTAGGGACACGACATATTGTTCTATACGTACTACTACTACAGTCTAATGAGGCCGAAAATCCGCCATGTTTACCGACCCAAATGTCATTGTCAGTCAGTTCAGCTAGTACTTGTCTTGTCAAAAAGTCATGGTCAAAGTCAAATCAGCCATCTTTAACCATTCACAGGTACGCTATAAATAACATTAAAAATATTGGTTATTGTTAATGTTGCCGGGAAAATATAGGAAGATTTACATTATAATTAGCAAGGTTCTTATGTGCAGTTATAGGACATCAGTAGTTGATGTCATGAGTTATAGGTCAGCACTAAAGCCGCCATGTTTGGTGGCCAGATGACGTTACAATGGCACGCATTTTTTGTTGACATGTCATTTCCATAGGTTTCATACTTCCATGACAAAACCACATATATTGAGACCTTAGAGTAGGTATATATATATTATATTTACTCTAAGATTGAGACTTTGAGAGATCTGACACTAATTAACAACGCCTGACAGATTTTAAAGGTTTTGTTGTAATAACTTATTTCATAATTCGTTGGGTAATAAGCTTTAGAATTTAGATATTCTTACCAAAATTAATTAGTATGTAATAATCTATAGTTTACTTTGATAATTTATCTATGTATATTAATTAATCAATTTAAATAATATTTTGACGTGATAACGTGTTTTCATTAATGTTTTTTTATGACGTTATCACGTAAAACTGTCGTCCGTAAACCGACTTTACAGACAACCGATTTTCTCGGTTGTCATTGTACGTGTAACAAGAAAGTTTTTAGGGTTCCGTACCCAAAGTGTGACAAACGGAACCCTAATAATATTATTATTGGGATTCCGTTAGTCACACTTTGGGTATACATAATTATGGGAGACATCTGTTCTCTGTCTATCTGTCATAGGGCTCTATCTCTTGAACGGAAATAGATATAATTATAGACATTTGAAATTTTCATGGAATAGTTACTACTAAGTAACGTGGCCGTAATCAGAACGAATAACAAATCAAGTCAAAAAATTACATCTCGAAGTGGGTAACCATAACAAATAATCTCAAAAAATTAAATTTTTCTACATTCCCTCTTCTTGTTATTGGCTAAATAGTATAGAGTTAATATCGCTCCGTGGTACGGGACCCAAGGATTTCTCATTCCCATCCCGATCCCATATTTCAAGCTCATGGAAGTATCATGGGCTAGAATGGCATCAGAATCAGAAGTACATATTCTGAACATATTTTGTAATAAAGTCAATTACCAACTCATGTTAGTATTTTGAAAAGTAAATCGGGGTTCAAACAATAGGTATACCTTCTCATGCCAGATGACAACAAAAACTTTTTCATAATATTCATTAGAATCATCTAAATAAGATGTCGGAGCAGCGATCCCATTATATCATTTTTTCGTTATTGTTTGTAGTAAAATTCAATCACAACAAAAATTAAAAAAAATATATAGGTACCTGGGGGTACCTATATGATCTAAAAATTTCATATTCGATAAAATTACTTTCGTTTTACAAATTAGTAAATTGTTTAGTTTCCGGTGTTTTTCTTACTCATTATATTATGTAAAATAAAATCCCCGGTTCAAAATATTTATTTTGATACATAAAGGTGAAGGTGAAAATGAAAAAGAATAATTTTATTACGGTACCAGTATACAATTGAAACAAGAGAAATAGGTAGCCCAAGTATGGACATTCTCCTTTGCGAGTCCGATTCGTACTTGACCGATTTTAACTTACCTATTAGTCAATTTGTTATTTTCGAACAATCCAAGCTAAGCCACGTCGGATGCCATCGGGCGGCAGAAAAACATTCGGGCACTTGGGTTGGTCACTAACCCCGCCACCAACGCGCACTAGAGCAGCGTGGTGAAGTATGCTCTACGCCTCCTCAGATATAAGGAGAGACCCATAGAATAACTTATTATATATATGGAGAGACCCGTGCTCAGTAGTGGGCCATTAATAGGTTGAAGCCAATTCGTGTTGTCCACGCAACCCACGACACAGGAAATCCTAGTGCAGGGGTATTAGCGTGATAACGTTAAAAAAAATTGCCTGGAATTAATAATAATTATGGTTTTTCATTATACTGCGATTTCTAAGAGATCATTTCGATGTGCTTGCTGGTGACAAAAAAGGTCAAAAAATCACAGTAGCCTTAATATTTATTAAGTAACAATAACTAAAATAAATCACAATTTTCTTCATTATTATGGGCACGTAACTAAAAAGCTCCACGTTTATAAAACAAATTGAATAATATTTGCAATAATTTGCTTGGAGACACGTTTTAAACACTTCAAATTTCATACAGGTACTTAATTTACGTAATTCTACCAGGATGATTAAAAAAGCAAAACAAACATAATTTGAGAAAGCTAGTAGGGCCGGGCCATAGGGCAGTAAATTTTTACTAGATCTCAAAATCACCCCGAAACTTATGTACGTTAGTCACATTCCGTTCAACTACTCATGTGCCTTAGTACAGTAAGTACTGGAACAGGTATAAATTGTTGTATTATGAGTAGATAGAGTACCGCCCTCGGAAATCTGTAATATAACATTGACTTATTTAGTAATAATAAGTCAATATATAAGGCTTTCTTTGGACTTCCGCAGCTATAACGAAGGCTTTACTAAACTTTTAAATATTATGTTTTATAAATAAAATGGTCGTAGCTAGGCACTAAGCCGGTAAGGTGAATGCTACCACTATTTAAGAGTACAAAAGTGGTGACTTTCAAGAACAGAGGCGCGCTAAGTTAGTTCCAGTTCAGTAGGATGCGTCACAAACAGCTCAGGGGATTTGATAAAATGGCTCAACTTATTCTTGAAAGCCCCTTAAACCCCATCCACGGCATCCACCCCAAATGTTTTCAATGAACCAGTGTAGGTACTGTAGGATATTATTAAACAATGTATACTAAAAAATTGTAACTTTTTGATACTAAATCCACATCAATGTAATAAATTTTAATTTTTTCATGCAAAATTTATATAGTAAGTTTTGTCTTCACAGACAAGACGGTACACATCATAAAATTATAACGTATTCACATACGTTATACTTTTATTATCTGTGCCGTCGGTTTAACCAACGTACAGAAATGACAATAGGTTATCTTCACACTCGTTGGTACCGAGGCACGAGGCTTGATTGTATGCGCGCCATGTACATGAGTACCATGGAAATAATGGCATCCTCAGGCCTCCAAAAATAATTTTTATTCTAATAAGCGTAGGTACAGGACGAGACAGCGACGTGCACACACACAAGCCATGTTGAGGGCGCGAACCAACCGCAACACACGGAGCGGCTATACACATGTATCTAGCTTCGCTTTGCAAGAATATATATATGATAACGTCCACTGCAACCCACAAATACGCTACGCACGAAATGACGTTGTCAAACTCGCACATAGTTAAATTGCGTAGCGTGCCCGCGGACGGCGTGCGCGGCGGTTGAATCGCGGCCTTCGTTCGAAGATAACCCATTTGTTTATAATAAGACTGGTTTAGTGAAACATGTGTATGTATATGCTCCCCGCACCGACCAGCTCTGTGGCTTCTCACTCCCCCCCAACGCCGCTCATTACGCCGCTCCGAGAGCGAACGGTCCTAGGAAAGGGACAGAGACAACAGCCTAACTAAGACATTAAATATTTAGTTTTTATCATCGAGATATAAGTACTAACGTACTAGAGAAGACACCGTAAATTCCTACTTTGTCTCGTTCAACTGCGGCGCGTCGCCGCACCTCACTCAGTCGCTCTCGCGTAAGTGCCGTGATTTACATGGCGCTTAAGACCTTTTTGCCGAGAATAAATACACTTCCGCAGCAAATCTAGCGCTGTGGTAAATTAGTTTTCGGTTTAGACGAATTGTTATTATTTTAGCGCTGCAGCGAACAAATTACAAATTACGAAGAATGGAACAATTCAGTTATTTGACGTAGCTTCTCTAGTACGTTAGTACTTATATCTCGATGGTTTTTATAAGTTTTTTAAGTTCATCATTTGCATTAGAAGTAATAAAGTAAAAATACTAAATATAACAAAAGAAGACCTTTAAAAATTAGGCTTAGTAACCAAGAGTACAGGGTTACTATATCTGCAGCAGTGCAACAACTAATATATCGCCCAACAAAAGAGGATAATAGGCCCTCTGAGATTTTATTCCATTTTAATATAAACATACATTTCATTTTTACATAAATAAGTTTACGTAGAGCATTTCAACAACTACAACTGAACAATCCTTATAGGATAGTAATCCATTTTGTACATTTACCATAACATTGAAAATATTTACAATAAAATTGTATACTGTTAGACAGTATCTAATGCTAAAGAATGAATTATTTGTTCATGTTAAGACGATAAATGGAATGCACATTGCATTTGTAGAAAGTATTTCATTAAATACTTAAACTAAAGAGCTAATTATTGAAATGCATTTGTTTCACATTATTCATTCATACCTCTCAAAGATCATTGTAATGTTAAACTCAAAAACTTTCAACTTGCCAACGGTGGGTTCAAAATACTATTCTAATATGGAAAAAACCGTACAAAGCTTTGACTAGATGGCGCTACTAGAGTTCGAGACAACATGATTTTAAATCTTCAGAATTGTTGGGTTCAGAACATATTTCGTAGCACAACCTTTTATGCTATTCTTATAGCATATTCTTCAGACCTTTTTACTCCTAGGTTTTTAAGAATTAAGCTTTTTATTAAATTTTGAACGTAATTTCAGACCACGCGACTTGCTCATTCTTCTATTTTAACGCTCCCTACGAGCACGCTTTGCACGTGCAGTGGGTCCAGATGGCACCTGTTCGTCCTCATCACGTCTCTTAGCCGGTCCTTGCGGCCGTTGCAGTTGACTTTGAGCTGTCAACTGTAGTTGCAAAGCATGAGTGTTCAATCTCTCTGCTAAAAGCAACGGCTTCAGTGCAGCCATCTTGTGACTGTACAACGAAACTCGCGGCCTGCTGTTGACCGCGGCTGTTAGTTGTTCTCTAACAGTCATCTCTGTGTTTTCAGAATTGTTGTTCCACCGTTCATTACTACCTCCATTCTTGTCACACCCTGCAGAAGTTTCAGTGTTTTTTAATTCTTCTTCATTTACTCCATCCGGGCTACATACAATGAAAACTTGTGCCCTAACATCTGCATCAAATTTTGATATGGTGCTCACAAGAGGCTTGGCCCAACCTATGTGCAGGATAGGAGTTTGGCTGCCTTCTTCCCACTTACAAATTCCATCATAAAACCTGTGAAACATTCAAGTCTTTCACTCAACAACTGTGACAACATTTAGGTAAAAAGGAAACTTAATGTTATTACTCTCATGGCTACAACCCATTAATGGCCCACTACTGAGCACGGGTCTCTCCTCGTACCTGAGGAGGCCTAGAGCATACTCCACCACGCTGCTCCAGTGCGGATTGGTGGAGGGGTTAGTGGCCAACCCAAGTGTCGGAAATTTTAAGCCGCCCGAAGGTATCCGACATGGCTTAACGACTGCTACCAAATGATAACAACCGGGACCGACGGCTTTACGTGCCCTCCGAAGCACGGAAGCGCTCAAGAAATTTTTGCCACTAGCGGTCACCCATCCAACTACCGACCGCGCCCGCTGTTGCTTAACTTTGTCGATCACTTGAGATCGACGCAAGCCGCCGGGCTATGAGCGCTTCTATACTTTATATACGTTATTACTCTCATACAATAACTTTTTAAAAGAGAAGAGGGTGAAATTAGCTTTTATTGTTAGTACAGTTTTTACAGGTTAACTGATCTTAATCTAAATTTTTAGCTTTAAATTCCTCACAAGGATCAAGATTTTAACTTAGAATCCCTGACAATGTAAATAAATAAATGCTAATACACTCATACCGCCACATTAGGGTTCCCTGTGTCGCAGGTGGCATGGACAACACTAATAAAACATCACAAACACCCAAGACCTGAGAATCGAAGACCGGGAATTGAAGCCAGGGCCCCTTGCTTCACAGGCAGGGTCAGTACCAACTGGGCTACGTGATATTCAATACATAATAAAACACAGTGCCTTATGTAATATTCATCTTAGTGGAGATATCAATTACCTGAGTAGTGATGCAAAACATTCTGGATCCTTCAATATAGATCTAGCAGAATGTCCAGAGCTCTCTGCTTTCATCAGTTGCGGTATTAATTCATTTGCAATTTCCGAAAACTCTTTATATATTTCTTCATCATCACGTGAGTAATTGTAACTGAAGGGCAAACAAAAATTTGATTTAAAACTATTACTGAATATTAGGTTTACTGAGTGTATTTTTGTACATAGGTTGTTAGACAATCATGTAAAAAGAATTGTTGAATTACTTAATTACCACTTATGATTAGGCCACAGATACAAGTATATTTACAAGTATATTGAAATCTCAAGGCTTTGTGGTTACTTTATAGAAACGAATTAAGAAATAGCAGTCAACATCTTAAACATTAATTATATTCCCTCTTATAGATCAATTAATAACCAAAATCTTCAAAAAGTTAATTGACGATGTAAGGAAATTTAAATCTACTTCTTTATAATAAAAAATATTCCATGTAGAATAAAATTAAATATACATACTACTTAATAAACAAGAGATACAAACTGCCGTATAACATCACCAGCACAAGCCCACGCATGGAAAGCCTCTTTATACATTTTGTGGCGATGATAATATCCCCCTTGGAAGGTGTACGGGTAAACGTGTCTATCTTCATAGAATGTTCGAGATGACCTAATCGCCTGGGCATAAAGACCCGCTGCATCTGGCCTCTGAGCAGTATTAGGTGGGCTCGCAGATTCATCTTTAGATGAGGTTTGATCCGCATCTTCTGTGCAATTTGATAATTTCATATATTCATCCAAATCACCAAGATTACCCAGGGCCATTGGGTAAGAATCTAAATGACCTACAAAAGGATTATTATAGTAGTGACTTATATATAAACTGGCAAGATATATGTAAAAATTCAATTGATTAAAAATAATATTATTTTCTCTCATTTCGAACCAAAGAGTAAAATACTCTAGCAATATTTACCATTATCATACAAGAGCCATAATAACTTATGTTGCATTTGTGCAACTTCATGCACATCAATTGTAGGTGTTAGTGTTGGATTGATAGAAGAAACTAGGGCTGCTAATTCCATCACTCTGGTACATATTACTGGTTTACCAGCCACATAAAGCCAGGAGTGGGCAAGTACTCCGTCCCCAACTGATCGACCACGCTTGTCTTCATTACCTTTGCCATGCCAAGTAACCTGGTAAAAAATTAGTAAATTAAGTAATATTTTTTTACATGATAACATTTGTGCATGAAGGTGCTTCACTATTTTTTTAAACAATATTAACGGTCTTTTCATAAAACTAAACTACCTCACAGATTTGTTGAATAGATGTTATGTAATGTTTACATAATTATAAGTCTATCATTGATAAATTACATTCAACATAATTATTATTCAACTAACCTCAGCTGTTTCAGTTCCTTCTTTTCCGAACACAACCCACGCGTGATCCTCAGACAACGCCAAATGAACATCCCGTTTGCCCAAAACTTGACAACCAGCAGTTACTGCAAAAGCTACACCAAAACAATCCAGTTTATTTCCAGTTAAAAAGCTGTAAATGGATTGTAGATGAGCACGGTCTTTATAATAACTTCGTGTTAAAGAATTCCAGACAATGTCGGCCACCCTTTTTACCAACTCTCGAGTGGCATATTCACCGGCGATGAGCTTCGCGTCTACTCCTCCACGCATCAATGACGCGAATCTGTCATACAACGATCTTACCTCATCCCATTCTATCGACGGAAACTTCATTTTCACAAACTTACTCGTTGCTAGATTAACATCTTTTTCACAGGTTTTAACGTTAGTCAAGTTGTTTTCGACGGCTCCGACTATTATCGAAAATAATGCTAAATCTGGCTCTTTCTCACTGCGCAATTGCTCTTCGAACAGATCACATACTTTCTGTATACTATCGATGGGAAAGAAATGTCTAACATCCGTTAATCCAGGCATTTTTTCACATTTTAATAGGAAAAGTTTATTTATTTTTGGCAATTTATTTAGTAGTCAACGCAAGAAAAGTTTTATTTATTTTTGGCAATTTATTTACTAATCACGTCAACGCACCGGCTCCCGGCTGTCAAATATGTCAAGTCATTATGTTTATGTCAAGACCAAGACAGATTAATAATTCTATGTAATGCTATTCACCGCAGATAAAGAAGTAAGAAGAATAAAAGTTGAAACCAGTGTAACCAGATTAGAATTGTTATGCATTGACCTATTATTTATTTTACATCAATGTTGTTAAGGATATTTTCCAATGCAAGCGCTGATGTACGTACCCGTACAATATGTACACTTGTACAGCGCTAATAGATTTTAATTACCAAAAGGCAATGGAAAATAGACATGACATTGTAAATCAGAATAATTATTATTCACTTCGTAATTAGAAGTTAAAAATTTAAGAAATCGTGTGCATAATCTATATTATAATAATAAATAATTTATATACATAAATCTAAATAAATAATAAATATCAATAAAGAATCGTGTGCTTTATATTTACCAAACCAATTGCAACAAAAATCTCTCATGATTATGCGTTATAATGTTCACGAAAATAAGATACTACGAGTTCGTTAACACAGATGACACAAGTTTCTGTTTTCGTCGTCATGTCATGGTTCGAACACGAACTTTTATCGTGAGAACGAATCTTTGCCTTCAAGTGTAGCCGTAGCATTAGTAAATTTGACACACGATGTAAACCGTGTTGTGTTGTGTTTTTGACGTGACAACGTCTTATAATTCGGTGGCACGCATGAAAAAACATGACTCATGCGTTACCGTCGTTACCGTTGGTGAATTATTATACCAGCGCCATCTATGTATTGTGCAGTGAACAATTATTCATTAAGTTCGATTGGGTCCATTTATCGATGGAGGAAGGCTGGCTGAGCTGGTAGTTCACTCGCAGTACACTAGATGGCGTTGAGTAGTGGGGCGCTATAATTCTGAATCACGATGTAGGATGTATAAGTATCCAGCATTCATTTTTATTAAATGACTTAACTTGTATTGAAAAAGTGTTCTTTTATTGTGCTTGCCTATTCATTCAAAGGAAATTATTTTCTTAAGACGTTGTCACGTTCAACTATCGTCAGTAAACCGACTTTACAGACAACCAATTTTTAATGTTAATGTTGGTTCCTCAAACTTTCTTCATCCCCAACCCCAAGTAGAAGTATCTAATTATCTAGCTCCCTTTCGAAATACATTGTTGGTTGTTGGTATTGGTAATGGTACACACTTTCACAGCAGAACACTATTTATTACTCCGTGTAATGGTAACACTGCACTGAAGGTCGGATTTATTATTGATTCTTGTTTTTCCGTACACTTTGCGGTTTGTGCTTCGTCATATTCGTTCGTAGGAGTTTGATTTGATACAAGAGCTAAAATATCTGTCATTATCATTAACAATATCTATGGAGGAAAAAAAAGTATCAGACAGTATCGGTCGACAAGTGTTGCTTTTTGTGTTGTAATTTTGTTTTATCAAACACAAACTTTGGTTTTGTTTAATTGCGTTTGCGTTACTGTTAGTAAGGGCGTAGTGGGGTGATAAGTAAAGGCAAAGATATTATATTTTTTTATAATATCATTGTTTAAAGGATTTTAAATAACTGAACGCCAATGAATAATATATTGAACGAAAACCAAAACAAACGTTATCGCAAAAAGTATAATTATATGAAAATAAAAATAAGAAGTCTAGTTATAGTATGTAGCGTTTGGGTCCAGTTCTTTATGCCGCTATTTAAATAAAGTGAAAATACCATTTATCGTTTCTATCAGTCATAATAATATCCTATATTTTCATTATTATAATTTCAAATATAGCTTTACTCACATATAATACAATACCTACGCTAAAATAAATAAATATTAAATTTTGAAATATATTCTTAATTTTCAGGAAAATGCGGCGCTTTGTGATGAAGTTGCCAAAGTTCAAGAAAATATTCTGGTAATGAAAGATGAGCGCCGGTTTCTTCTATGTAAAGTAGTAGAACATGAAAATAACACGGACTCAGCTCAGTGTCATAAAAATGAAACGGTAGCTGTTAACGGTCCTAAAACTAAACCAAGGAAGAAAAGAAGTTTGGAAGAAAAATCAATATTGTAAGCTACAATATTGTAACAGTTTCTAACCCTTCAGTATTTCTCTTACACTACTAGAATTCAGATGTAGCTGAAAACCAAAATATAAAAAATATTGAAAAACTTGTTATTTTATTTATAAATTTCACTTATGTATAATGAAAATGTTTACTGTAATTCCAGTAGTAAAGTGGTGGTTCTATAAAGGGGGGGGGCAACTAGGCTGCATTGAAACACCCACAACTTAATTATAATTAATTAATATGCATTTTCTTATTGAGTCAATATAGCAAATGGGCATGCAGCACCACCCTACCGCTTAGTCTATTTCTAATTCGGTCACAGATGTGTTGCTAACCTTGAGGACTTAGATGATAGCCTTTAAAGAAGTATAACTGAACACTAATAACTCATAGTTTAAAAATGCAAAATAGGTTCAAGAAATACTTTTTATGGTTCACAGCATCAGATATTAGTTTATAGAAATCCTTATGCACAATATGATATTAAATGCTTATGAAAATAAATACAGGTGTTGAGATTTATAGACCAATTAGTAAAACCACCCTTGCTTTGCTTCGGGAAACTTGTCTCTTAGTACACTCACTCCAAAAGATGTAATGCATATATTTATTTTTACACACTTTACATTTTGCGATAACTCTTAAGATATTCATTTAAATTTATATAGTGTAAAGGCTTAATTGTCTGAAATGTTATTACAAATAAATACTAATACTAGACATATAAATATAGACAGGAAATAAATGTAGTGCTTAGAAAATCGGATTCAAATAAGATTTGATAAAAGAGGCCAATAGATGTAATTAGGCTGAAATAAATCAAATTAAAGCCTCGTGTTGGGCCCTAGAGATATGTCAAAGGCAATACTGGCTCGAATGATAGCTCCCGACGCGACATACATACTCAAGGTAACTAAGATATTTAAGGTAAATAGTTACTAAGTAATACCATCTCCCTAAAAGTGCACATAGATTCAAATTAGAATAATTTTTATACACAAATAAATTTTGTGTATATGATTTTAAACTTGTCTAATTTTTTCATTATACAATGACGTAAATAAATATTTATAAGTCTTAGATTCACCTTAAGACCGCTGCGGGTTGGACTCAATGCTGGGCGGCACCGTGCCGTGCCCAAGACATCGACTGATTCGCAATAGATAGCTGTACCACCATAAGCTATTTGCATACACAAGTGGGACATTTATAAGTCTTAAACCAAGCAATTTATGGAGACTTGTACTGTATATGTCTATTGTAGATGTATGTTAAGCATATCTAGCTAGACACTTGACTTGAGGAAGTTCAGTCCATAGGAGATTGTAATTTGTAATGACAAACCCATAACTTAACAATCATTGTGAATTTACTATAATCTACACATAATACAACTGTAACCAATCTATGTCTGTGGAACATGTAAGATATGTATTTTTGAAAAACTAATATTGGGGGTATATATTACCACAGATCCTATTTCAATATTTTTTAGTACTGTAGTCGGTTTATACATTGGTTCTTGCCAATCTTGAAATCAACTTGTCCGAGTTTTATTGAGTGATCTTGGGGAAACATTGCTTTTTTTTTTATTTCAATTGCTACAAAAAATATAGAAGATTATCATTAAAGTGTGTGCTGAAAAGCAAAGGTTTACTAGTAACACATTTACTATTATTAAGTAAAAAATAAACTATTAAATTCGATTTATACTTGTATATAGCTGAACAATTACTTTTTCTGCTAAGCCAAACGAACAAAAACGAATTTTATGTTAACTTATTAGTTTTATTCGTCTATATCTTCGTCTTCATCACCAAAAGAGAGCAACTGGTTTTTCTTTTTAACTTCTTTATGCTGATTCCTTTTACTTGATTTTTTGTTATCTTTTTCGCGTGATTTAGGTTTAAATATGACTTTTTGACTTAAATCTGCCTTTGCTTCAGACTCCTCTTTCTGTAATCTCTTTATTTCAACTTTAGCTTCGTCAGCAGTCAGATCTCCTTGCTTCAGAACTACTACTTGTGGTTGTTCACTTTCAGTGTCGTCTACAAAATCTTTTTCAGAATTTTCGAGTTCATCAAATTTATGATTCCTATCATCGTATCCAGCTTGTTTCTTCATAACCTTAAGGAAATGGGGATCTTCTGGCTTGATATAGCTTATATTCCTCTTTCGATTCATTTCTGGAAATAATATTAATGTGATCCATGCAAAGTTCCTGTTTTTTATTATAATAATTTTTAGTTTTTTACAATACTGTTCGTTTGTATATTTATTATTTTTGACAACAACAATTGAATTTGTAACTACAGTAGCGGCACAAAACGAAGGCCCCTATGATATGACGTTTAGTTGACGTCTGTCTGTCCGATCATCAAGTTTCGTATAAATTAATACATTTGAAGGAGCAAATTACTGTTCTTCATTGTCAATAGTGATGTGCAAAGAGTCATAAAATTTATCGAATGTATAACTTAGGATCCAAAGTTAATTAATTAAATGGATATTTAAACATACATGTATATTACATGTATATTTAAATATTATGGACTAACGCGGGACCATATATACTTATATGGCCCCGCGAACAAATCTCTTCACGTTTTTACTAATAAAATACAGTGCCATCTTAAATACAGTAAGTAAGTCAATTAAATAAATTAAATATAAGTACTATAAAATAAATCATCTCAACCCAACAAGGCCCACTACTAAGCAATAAGCATGGGTCTCCCTTCAAAGTCAAGGAGACCTTAAATATATCTAACCATTCTAATACATTATCTATACATTTATATATTCTTTTAATGAAATGTTTTAATTAGTTACTACTTATTACTCCAAAAATTTATCGATGCGACTCGCACTTGACCATATTTTTTCGATACTAAATTAACATATAACACGTCACTATTTTAATGTATCAAAGGGGCCTTAATTTCCTGCCGCTACTATATTTTGTATTGTACATGTACAATGACAACAAAGTTAACCACAGACTATACTCGGATTTTTAATTAAACGAAGCTACCTGACAGTAGCTAATGTCACTTTTTATTATAATGATGCCATATTTAAAGTAATAGTGATGCGTTCAGGACCCCGATTCTCATTTTGTAGAGATAATCTCTAAGTTTGCCATATCTCTACTGTGTCAATCTCTACGAGACATGTTGGCAAAATCTTTATTGTATCCAAAAACGTCATTCTGGGCCACAATAGAGATTTTATCTTTCGACATTACCATTAGACATATGAAATTTACGTTTCGTTTTCTAGACTACAGCGACGCCAAGTCAACAAAACACGACTACACGTAAAAAAAGGTTTTACAGTACTCAAATCATATAAAAGTATAAAACAATCACTATATTATTCATTCTAAACTATCTTTGAATAGTTATAATTTATTTACTTTGATATTGCAGTTAAAAACCATTATAACAAAAAGACTAAGCGTCGCATACCGTATAACGAAACATTCATGGCAGTAGTATGTTTAGCTATCTGTGGCATCTGCCGCATTTAGGCATCTCTGCATTCTGTCATGTCAATGTCAACTTGTCAAGCGAATGTTTGTTTATTAATTTGATATTGATGAATTTGATGTTTATATTATAAATAATATTCATTTTGACTTATATACATGTTTGCTTTGCTGTTTGCATAGATTTTTGAGTTTGTTCTAGTTGTTTTAAGCCCATAACAGCGGCTGCGGCTGTGTCCGTTGCAGTACCCACTACATCGCAATTTGACAAACACCTGTGGGCCAAGGACATGAACATACGTTTTATAAACAAGTTTTCTAATTTAATAGGGGAAAAATGTATCCATTATCAATTTATCACTGAGAGAACCAATACGAAAACCTTTCATTATAAATCAAAGTCTTAAAGACGAAAACGAACTGTCAATAAAATTGTGATTTTGTGAACATCAACATTTCACATTTCAATCTCGAACGACAACTGTACAACTTGTATAGTGATTGGTCAAAATTTGCGTTGAACAGTACAACGCAAATATTGACCAATCACAATTGGTCAAAATGCAAGACATTTCAATCTCGAACGCTGCGGACCACACGTTGCATGTCGAAAGAAAAGGCTCAGAGATATCTCTAATGTGACATCCCGAGAATAAGGAAATTAGGTTTCATTAGAGATCCGCCATGTTTTTCAGAGATATCTCTGTTAGAGATGAATCTCTAAGAAATGAGAATTGGGCTCCAGTTCTCGTTCAATCAGATGATTGAACAACGAGTGTCAATAGTTAATCATTTCAAACTATAAAATAATAATATTTCTATTTTACAATAAATAAAATAAAAGTGCTCTGATATAAGTTACTACAAAACATTATTAACGTCATCAAGACATATGTTAACCCCAAAATTAAAACGGGTTTATTTATTAGTCCTTTCAGAGCTATGTATTCTGTAATACCTATCATACAGAGAACTTTTAAGAATTGAATGAAACTCGTTTTGACTAAAATTGAATTGGAGAATATAACGGACTATTGCCATCAGCAAGACATTATAGGCAAATACCACGATGGTAAAACTAACCATCGCGGTATAAATGAATGTTACTTGGCTCTGTCACGCAAATTTTATTGGCCTAGAATGCGTGAGCATACATACATACAGGCATACGACATAGCTGAAGAACTGGAAATTGACCACAAAACAGTTTTGACCCAATTGAAAAAAGCTGGGTACAAAAAGAACTGGATATTTGGTTGCCAAACGAGCTCACTGAAAGAAACTTAATGAACCTTGTGCTCATTTGCGATTCTTCATTGAGACGTAACGAAACCGAGCCTTTTTTGAAGAGATTGATAACTGGTGATGAAAAGTGGATCACGTACAACAAGAACGTGCGAAAACGGTCGTGGTCAAAGGTCGTCCAGGCTTCACAGACTGTGGCAAACCTCTAGTAAACTCGCAATAAGGTGATGTTGTGTGTATGGTGGGATTGCAAGGGCATTGTTCATTACGAGCTTTTACCATCGGGCAGAATTAACGATTCGGTTCTCTACTGCCCACAACTGATGAGATTAAAGCAAGAAGTTGAGAGAAAACGGCCGGAATTGATCAATAGAAAGGGTGTGGTCTTTCATCACAATAACGCTAAACCACACACATCTTTAGCCACGCAGCAAAAATTAAGAGAGTTTGGCTGGGAGTTGTTAATGCATCCGCCATATAGCCCTGACCTTGCACCTTCAGATTTCCATCTGTTTCGGTCTTTACAGAATTATTCAGGCAGTGTCATGTTAACCACAAGAGAGGACTGCCAAAAGGACTTGTTGCGGTTTTTTGATCAGAAGTCCCAAAATTTCTAGAGCAACGGGATCATGTCTCTACCTACAAGATGGCAGAAAGTAATCGAACAAAATGGTTTAAATATACCATAATTATATGTAAATAAACTTTGAAAAAAAATGTCTTGAATTTTTATATAATATGCGAAGAAACTTTTTCCCTAACCTTATATTTTATACATCTATAGTTTCAACTACATGATGTATTGAAAATAGGACAGTCTAACAAGTTTCCTCGCAATGTTTTCCTTAATGGTTAAAACACTCAGTATTCAGTATAGGTAGATATATACTATATAAACATAGTCGTCGAAAACTCGTTGGTATGTACAAAGCACGACTAAAATTCGAACCCCGTACCCGATATCGGCAGTTCGGCACACTAACTATTCACTAGACAATCGAGGCAATTTCATTCATTCAGGAGGTTTTTCAATCATTCACTTTGTCACAACACTATTTTTATTTCATTAAAAACTGACAACACAGTAAACTTCATTGGACTCCGTCTAATTAAAAATTCGACTATAGTTTAGGTTGTTACTCTGCCACAGACAATACAGATAGAATAGTGAATATTTATGCTGTGTATATTAGAATCTTTCGTGCATTGCATAGACGGTATAGAGGACTTCCCATAGGCAACTTTTTTACTGCAGAGGTCATAGAGATTTTAGTATTGTCTATAGAGGTATGTAGAGAAACAGAGTATTTTATGTTTAGAGAAAATACTCTGTTACCTCATACTTATGTTGTTTATATACTTATTAACATTGACATAAATACTACCTATTAAACTCTTTGGCTTTCGCTTAAATCAAATTTTATTGCCATAGAGTAATAAATTCCAACTGCACAAAATTTATGGTTACTATCCATAGACATAACGACATGTATATTATCTTTTTCAAGCTTCACGAAAACAACGGGCTATGTGTATGGAAGTTAAATTTTGACTGATTGCGCCGCAATTTATATTTGCAGGTAAGATACATACAAGGGGATAAATGTTATTTTATCAAATTTGTTCATGATACCGTGATTCAAATATTTAGTTGTGTTAATTTAGTTTGTGTAAATGCTACAATAGAAATGCTCGTTAACGTCATTCGTAATGGTACGGGGTGTGTTGTCCGAATAAATCTTTCCCCCAAAAAATGTAACTGATAATAATGTATGGACATTGATTTAAATCATTTTTAACCAGTATTAGGTCATTCCATTAGTAAATTTGTATAAAAATGAAGTTTTATTTATGTTGCCTAAGAGGTTAGTGTCCGTGTCTTTACAATTTTGCATTGATTGTTTACAGCGAGGCGTGTGGTGAGGAATGAATGTGAACAAGACAATTTATGTCTAATTTTTGTATAAGAGAACCAAGTTAAGCATAAAATCACAATGGCAACTCTTGAACAACAAGCATCTAAACTTTTGGATTTCAACCAAAAATTGGATATAAACTTACTCGATAATATTGTTGGATGCCTGTATTCCTCTGTGGGAGAACAACAGCGCATCGCTCAGGACATATTAACAGCACTTAAAGAACATCCTGATGCTTGGACCCGAGTTGACACAATATTGGAGTACTCGCAAAATCAAGAAACTAAATATTATGCTTTACAAATTCTGGAACAGGTAATCCAAACTAGATGGAAAGTATTGCCACGAAATCAGTGTGAAGGTATCAAGAAGTACATTGTGGGTCTCATTATCAAGAACTCTTCTGATCCTGTTACTATGGAGAACAATAAAGTGTATTTAAAGAAACTGAATATGATATTGATACAGGTCTTAAAAAGAGAATGGCCACATAATTGGGAGACATTCATCAGTGACATAGTTGGAGCCTCCAAGACTAATGAGAGTCTGTGCCAGAATAATATGGTCATATTGAAACTGCTAAGCGAAGAAGTGTTTGTATTTAGCACAGGGCAACTGACTCAAACAAAAGCAAAACATTTAAAGGATACAATGTGTTCTGAGTTCAGCCAAATTTTTCAACTTTGTCAATTTGTGCTTGAAAATTCACAAAATGCTCCCCTTGTAGATGCAACTCTGCACACTCTTCTAAGATTTCTGAATTGGATTCCATTAGGCTACATATTTGAAATGAAATTGATTAGCACCTTAATTTTTAAGTTCCTTAATGTACCAATGTTTCGCAATGTGACTTTAAGTTGCTTAACTGAAATTGCTGGTGTTACTGTGAGCAATTATGAAGAACAGTTTGTGGCTTTATTGGTGCAAACTATGGAACAATTGGAAGCCATGTTGCCATTAACCACTAACATTCGTGAAGCTTACGCAGCTGGGCGGGATCAGGAGCAGGTGTTCATACAAAACCTGGCCTTGTTCCTATGTACTTACTTAAAAGAACATGGACAACTTATTGAACGAAGAGGGCTTAACAATACTCTCATGAATGCCCTCCGCTACCTTGTTCTGATATCTGAAGTGGAAGAAGTAGAGATTTTTAAGATTTGTTTGGAGTTTTGGAATGCCCTGGCAGCTGATTTGTATAAAATTGCTCCATGTTCAAACTCTGCTGCATTGTACAGCCTTGGGAAATGTGTGGGCCGAAAAGCATTGTATGCTGATGTTCTAAGCAGTGTGCGTTACATCATGATCTCTAGAATGGCCAAACCAGAAGAAGTACTTGTTGTTGAGAATGAAAATGGTGAGGTAGTACGTGAGTTTATGAAAGATACTGATTCAATCAACTTGTATAAAAATATGAGAGAAACTCTGGTCTATTTGACTCATTTAGACTACCATGATACTGAGAGAATTATGACAGAAAAGTTGCAAAATCAAGTAAATGGTACTGAATGGTCATGGAAGAACCTGAACACCCTTTGTTGGGCGATTGGATCAACTTCAGGAGCTATGATGGAAGAAGATGAAAAACGTTTCCTAGTGGTTGTTATTAAGGAACTGTTGGGATTGTGTGAGCAGAAAAAAGGGAAAGACAATAAAGCTATCATAGCCAGTAACATTATGTATGTTGTTGGACAATATCCACGTTTTCTACGTGCACATTGGAAGTTCTTAAAAACTGTTGTCAATAAGTTATTTGAATTTATGCATGAAACTCATGATGGCGTTCAAGATATGGCATGTGACACCTTCATAAAAATTGCATTGAAATGCCGCCGACATTTTGTTACTACTCAGGTTGGAGAAGCTTGTCCGTTTATTGAAGAAATTCTTAGTACCATCAGTTCCATTATTTGTGATCTTCAAACGTTACAAGTGCACACTTTCTATGAAGCTGTGGGATACATGATCAGTGCACAAGTCGATCAAGTAGCTCAGGAACAACTGATCGAAAAGTACATGTTACTGCCCAACCAAGTGTGGGATGATATTATTTCACAAGCATCCCATAATGTGGACATCCTAAAAGATCCAGAAGCTGTCAAACAGCTTGTTAGCATTCTTAAAACGAATGTGCGTGCATGTCGAGCATTGGGCCATCCTTATGTTGTACAGCTTGGTAGAATATACTTGGACATGCTCAATGTTTATAAAGTCATGTCTGAAAATATCAGTCAAGCTATTGCCCTGAATGGAGTAGTCGTCACCAAGCAGCCGCTCATAAAGAACATGAGAATCATCAAGAAGGAGACCCTAAAGTTGATTGCAAGTTGGGTCTCTCGTTCCACTGATAACAGCATGGTATTGGAGAATTTTATTCCGCCACTCTTGGATGCAGTTCTTTTGGACTATCAAAGAACTACAGTACCTGATGCACGAGAGCCTGAAGTTTTATCATGCATGGCAGCAATTGTTTACAAATTGGGAGGGCATATAACCTCTGAGGTGCCGAAAATTTTTGATGCTGTATTTGAATGCACTTTGGAAATGATCAATAAAGATTTTGAAGAATATCCAGAGCATAGGACAGAGTTTTTCCTATTATTACAAGCAGTTAATACACATTGTTTCAAAGCATTCCTGAGTATACCACCAGCACAGTTTAAACTTGTGCTGGATTCCATAATTTGGGCATTTAAACATACAATGAGAAATGTGGCTGACACCGGCCTACAGATATTGTATCGGTTATTACAAAATGTAGAACAGCATCCACAAGCAGCACAGAGTTTCTACCAAACTTACTTGTGTGACATCCTGGAGCATGTGTTCAGTGTAGTTACTGATACGTCTCATGGTGCAGGGCTTACAATGCATGCTACTATACTAGCATACATTTTTTCATTGGTGGAAGCTGGCCGAGTAACGGTGCCTTTGGGGCCAACACCTGATAATGTTTTATACATACAGGTAAATACTTATCAAAAACTTAATATATACATATAACTGTAAAATATGATATTATTTTCCTACTTGATAATATTTTATGTACCTGAGATGTATGTAAATATAAAAATGTATGTTATTAATTTTGCAGGAGTATGTGGCAAATCTTTTGAAAACTGCATTCCCACATCTAACGGACAATCAAATAAAAATAACAGTGCAGGGACTGTTCAATTTGGATCAAGACATACCAGCCTTCAAGGATCATCTAAGAGACTTCTTAGTTCAAATACGGGTATTTATCTTCTTTAACAAAATCTTCAAACCTTTTCTGTAAAGTGAGTTGCTTGAAGCAAACTGAAGCAAAAAAGCTGTTTTAACTAGGGATTGGACAATGTTGATGCTAGTATGCTAAATACGTTTTTTATTTGGAGAATACTTGAAAATAGTACACAAATAATGGTTGTTTATAAAAAAAAATCTTTTTGAAGTGGCTTACAAAGGTCAATTGTTGTAGTTCTATTAGAAATTAATTACAGAGGTTCAAAGGTTTCAGCAATATAAACTCCATGGTAACGAATCATCGTTACCATCCTATCGTAGTCTAAAGAGAACCCGTATGAGCGGGTTTTCTCTAGAATTCGCGCTGAATAGTGACTTTGACAATTATTTAGGCCTTTCGATGGAAATAAAATACTTATTTCCATGTATTTATGTATGTTATGCAACATTTATTCCCTTGCATTGATTGCATAAACTTTGGTCAGTTTTTGCATAAGTGTAATATGTTAGGTTGGTGGTCATGTACGTACTTTCAAAGAATTATTATCATATAGTTCTTTGCACTATATTTTGTGCGTCAGTGTTTCCACCTGTGTATGATGTGGGAGTCTTCAAGAGGAGAGTGAATAGGCTTTTATAAGTTAGTGCGTCCAACACCTTGGACTTCATCGCCACTTACCATCGGTGGGATTGTAGTCAAGCATTAACTTATTCATAATATAAAAAAAAGGTTCAATTGGCAAGTTTTTTAAGGGAGATAAAATAATTACTATAACTATGGCATCAACCCATTATGGCCCACTACTGAGCACGGGTCTCCTCATACCTGAGGAGACCTAGAGCATACTCCACCACGCTGCTCCAATGCGGATCGGTGGAGTGTGGTGGTCCATTTCAAGGAAATCGATGTCAGCTTGGTAGTGGTTGTTGCGAGTTTGTAAGAGTTATTGCACGCGGGCGCTCATGCGGGTAGCAGTGGCCCTGAATATTATGATATTTTGGAGTCGGCGTCCTATATGTCACGTGGTCCCAACGAATACTAATTATTTCCTGTGACGGTTGTTTAATAATATTTTTTGTGTTCTTGTGTATTATCATCAAATCATCACCATTTATAGGAAATCATAATTATGTGATTTAAATTAGACTATATTCTATTGAGAAATTGATGTGCACGCCATTGACTTATTATTACTATGGATTACGTCGGGTTCGCGCTAAAAAAGGTCCGAGCCTAATGAACTACAAACAGCTACTATTCCGCGTTCAAGACTGCAATCGAAATTGAACCGTGATATAATGATTTTAGTGTTTAAATTACCTTGTTAACATTTCTATTCTTGCGATGGCTGTGAGACTGGGCCATTTTTTTCGCGATTTTAGTATGAGACCCGATGTCCATAGTAATAATAAGTTCATATGTAATACACCGCCCTGAAAATCAGCGGCCGTCTGCCTTTTGCTGAGTGTGTCGCACATCATCAGTGCGTTTATTTTAATGTTTTTATATTTTTGAAGTTATACTTCTTTAGGCGCGTTATGAAAAAATGATGAGAGTGAAATTTTAATATGTGAAGTTGGCGCGGTGACGAAAAAATAACAACTTGAAGTTGCTGCGAGTGAAGTTTTGTCAATGTCTTATGTCATGTGAATGTCAAATTTGTTTAGTTTGATTTGATACACATATAATTTATTTAATTGCAATATCACAGTTCATAAATTAAAACTATTTAAAGATAATTTAGAATGAAAATACTACATTGATTGTTTTATTCGAAGCGGGTTTTAAGCACAGCGCCATCTAGGGGTGAACCTTCCTAACTTAAAGAATAAGAACGCCATCGGCCTAGCGCCATCTAGTAAATAATAGTAGAATAATAGAACTCGTTAGTATGGATTAAGTAGATAGTTGGCGGTATATTGTATTGATTGAAGAATAATGAATGTCAAATTATTGACATCATAAACTAAAATAAATTTTCACATTCTTATTTAATGTGTAATAAGTTTATAAAAAATTAATAATAGATACAAATAAAATAATAATAATATTTCTCATTATATTATTATAATAAATGACATTTTTGAAAAGATTTTTATCTTGTTACGCCAAAGAAGTATAACTTCTAAAGCGTGTACATAAGTACACACACATTAATTTTATTTATTTCTTGCTCTTTTTATAATTTGGGCTTGACGGAATAAATGTATTGTCTTCTTCTTAATAAGTAAATGGTGCACGCACAATTTTTTTCATGTAAATGGTCGACAAATGGGCAGGTGAGCCACCTGATAGTGAGTGGTCACCGTCACTCAAAAAGATCAGTAACAATAAAAGTTTCACCTATGTGTTGCCAGCCAAGAAGGTAGTGGGGATGTGTATTATTTCTGCCTCTGTGATACCAGAACCCAAACAGATTCACACACATTTTTTTAGTCGGGACATAATCAAGCTGATTTTTTTTTGTTTCAATGAGTTATTGCCATTGTCGAAGAGTTAGGGTTTGAATTTAAAACTGAAACAAAATTGGGTTTTTTAAATTACTTTTCGTGAATTACAGGAGTACACTGGGGAGAACGACAGTGATTTATATCTTGAAGAGCGGCTGTTTGCACTTCGCCAAGCCCAGGAGGAAAAGCGGAGGGTCCAGTTATCCGTACCAGGAATAATCAATCCACACGAGTTGCCAGAGGAGATGCAAGATTAAATATAGGTGTAGTGGACAAAGGACATAATATAAATGGTAACAGTTCACTTAAATAATAATTACACAATTGATAATATAGTTCAATAAATTTAATAACTTGATACTTACAACTTTTTATTACTTTTTAAGGTAAATTTTGGTTACAGAATGTATTAAAATAATCTTTCGTAAGTTTATAAGTAGTTTACTCAGGTAAACAAATCAACTACACTTTTATTTATAGGCAGTTGAAAAACTAGTATCTTAAGGCTATCAGAAAATACTGAAGTTGATGTGTCTGTCAAACATTATTTTTATTCTTGACATTTACTATAGGTTATTCACAGTGGACTGTTATCATTAAAACAGGTCCATATATTGTGCTATGTTTAAAAATACCTTGTTATGCCAGTTTGTACAAAGGACCGCATGGATATATGTTAGATGATGAATGAAAGCGAAAAGGTTACACAATTATCCAAATAAGGTATATTTGGCAAGCACAACATGTAGCTGTATGGCCTTTTTAATTTTAGACATGAAATCATGCATCAATTTACATTGCTAGAAAATAAATAGATACAAGAATTAGTAGGTATATTAATTCTAATTTGAATAACCTTAAAAGATAATGGTAAAGAAATCTCTGTGATGGAATCCAGTGTCGGATGTTCAACATGTACGCAATGGAATCTAAGTATTATGAGTAGATTCTAGGAAAACTTTATGAAGTGAATTGCTGTTAGTAATGTTTTTTATGTTTTGTTTAATGTTGTCTGAACTAACTTTATGGATGGTTTGGGACTCTAACAACTCAGGGTTTCCGAATGCATTTGGGTACGATTAACTGTCAAGTCTTTCGATTTTGTGTTTGAAATAAACTGATATAAATATTTTAAAGTGTTTTGCCTTTTAAATCTGAAGGATATTGCTTAACTTTAAGGTGTAATGGCAGTGCATTAAAGTTATATGACTTTTTAAGATATTTGCGCCAAGAATGGGACGGGTTATTTTTATTTTATTGTAAAGCAATAAAATTAATGTATTTATTTTTAATGGTAATTACATGTCTGTTATCTTAAATTTGTCTTCTATACTATAATCTAATTATACTTGTTATGTAGTGTGAATTAATTAATTCATTCTGCTCCACCTACTAGACAATAATAGGTGTAGAAATGTATCTCTTTGGGTACACTTGTATGTGTATACCGGAAATTTAGTGTTTTTAATAAACTTCTATGAAATATTAAAGGAGGCAAAATCGTGGCAATGATATTTATAATTTCTTCAAACAGATTCTAGTAATTTGATCTGATTCCTGATTTTTGCTCTGATCTGATATTTTTTAAAACAAAGCTCCTCAACGCGGCTTGCTGCAGGCGTAGGACTAAATCGCCTTTATTGTCTACTAGTAAACCCGCCCTCGCTTCGCTTCGCGAAACCTGTCCCTTAGCACCCAAGTCCAAAATTGTTAAACGTAACCAGCGCACGAATTTATTTTCACGCGCGTTATTTTTCATTTTGCGAAAAACTTTAATACATTATACATAATGAACTTTCCTCTTGAATCATTCTATTAAAAAAAACCCCATCAAAATCCGTTGCGTAGTTTTAAAGATCTAAACATACATAGGGACAGAGAAAGCGACTTTGTTTTATACTATGCACTTTGTATTATACTATGTACTGATTGTCATCGTAGCGTTACGGAAACACGTCATCAGTGATTGCCAAAAGTGTCGATTAGAGTGATGTATAATTTTTTAAGAAGTGCACTACCTCGGGTTCTAATCTTTATCATTTTACTGTATGATATTTATACAGTAAAATTATATATAAATATTAAGAAGTACTATTAAGAAATCTCTTCGTTTTTTGCAAACCTTAGATACTCGACGAGAAGAGGCGATAACGCGCGAATACGAATAGTATCGTAAACGATTTATGTTATTCGCTAAGTGTGAGTATTCGCTCGTTCCCAGCTCGGCGACGGGTTTTTTGGCGCGGCTTTAAGATTTGTTGGCCGTATGCATGTGTGCGTTTGATATTCGTCATGGGAAATCGAATATTAAGCCCAGTATATACTCGGAGCTTGGCCGCTCCCCGGGCGTGTCGTCTCACCGAACTGATAACCCTCGTACAAGTACACGTCCCTTCTGAGCATCGATAGCGGGTGAAGGTTCATCTCACACTATGATGCTTACGCTCGATGAACAACAGCCGCGAGTCTTCTCGACATTTAGCAAAGCTCGCCGGGCGCATCGCAGCGTGCATAGAAGACGCTTCCTGATCCCGTGCCAGTTGTCCTGGCCTGACGACTTCGTCCCATCCCTCCCATCTCGACTCACCGCAGATAGAGGGCATCTTCAGGGCACACCAGAAGACTAATCATACTCGAGGAGCACGGATTGCAAACACATCGAGCTCCGGTCTGAGCAGCACACGGTGACGTCATAACAAGCCTGAATCACGCTAAGTTTTCTTGCTTGCATAAGTTCCGAACGACATCACTCGGAGCTTGGCCGCTCCCCAGGCATGTTCTCTCGCCTGGCGGGCGATCTCCCTTTGCCAAAAACTCAAACATACTAGCCGAGAGTGCCAAGATCAAATTGATCAGCACTTGTGAAATTGTGAATCCACAAAATAAACAATAATTATATTAATTTACAAAACTCTTTCGTCAGTACTATGACACTAAAGCTGGCTTCAATCGAATAATTATTATTATTTAATATTAATTATTATTTAATAATTCATTCATCAAATCTTTCCTCTCCTCACCTCACCTCAATTCCCTCACCTCGCCTTACCACACCTCATGCAATTCTCCATCCAATGCTCCTCACAATGGAGAAGGCAAAAGGGTCAAAATATTACTATCAAATACACCTAAAATCCGAGCTTAGGTCATATACATTACATAACTTTTTATTTCACTTCAATACATGCAGTATTTCCGAAGTTATAAAGACGAGAAGTTCAAGCCCTTTTTTGAATTTCCGCGCTTACGCTATGACGTTGACGTCACGACGTGGCTCGGCCGCGAGCATGATACGGCGCAAGTATCGAAAATATGGGTCTATGCAGTTCAAAAATCTATAACTTTCTTATTTCTATAGATACAGACTTGAAATTTTGCATAGATGTAGTAGATAGTATGTGAATTATATATGTTATTTTATTATTGATAACTAAGGTTTGCTCGCGGCTTTACTTGAGTTTAAATTAACATTTCGGTCAAAAATCCCTATCAACTACGCGCGACTACTGAGAGATGACGTCATCGAGTAGTGACCGCCCGCCTGTGTTTTTAAAAAAACCAACGTCCGTAAATACGCACTTTGATCGTTAATATCTCAGCCATTTATTGAGATATGGAAAAAGTAAAAACACAGTTTTTCTTGTAATTTTTTATAGATTTATTTGACGTGTAAAAAAAAATTCGTTTGCCTGGTCCATTGTTGCAATTTCGCTTCATCGAAAGAATGAGGGGAATGCAACAAGTACGTATCAGGTTATTTGATTTATTTATAAAAATATTAGATTTATTTGAAAAAATCCTACCTACCAACAAAACTCCCTGATGGAGATTTTTGGTATAATAATTATGAGGCATCTTACCAAGGCTTCGTAATGTACATTTCAGTCTCAAGTAGTCTAAATAGCAATAGATTTTTCGCATCGGACAGAAAGCGCGTGGGCTAATGAAATATGTAACACAAAATGTATTTTATATGTATAAATACTTTGAGAGAAAAAAAAAAAAATTTTAATATAATAATATTGCACAATTTGAAACGTTTACGAAATATATATTTGTATGTACCTATATTATAGCCGAGAAAAGCACGGAAGATGGTCACTGGTCACCGTCTTCCCTCCAACGTGACGTCCCCAATTTCCCCTAGCCCCGCTTTCCGTCCGCGATCTATCACTCGGAACCGGATCGAGTTGTCGATGCAGGCTAGCTGTGCAAGCATTTTTTGAGTTGTTTTATCTTGGAAAATTATACATAAGTATAATTATATACATTTATTACTTTAGTAGCTTTTTAAAGTCAGCAATTTGAACAAAATTTTGTTTTGTGTACCTAAACATGAAAATTCTTAATAGTCTCCTCTTCAAACGTATTCTACATGATCTTCATCTAATAATATAATAAATGTAGGTATATAATGTGTTTATCAATCATTCATATTTTTGCCTGAAAATATAAGTATAGATTAATTCACAAAGTTATGTGAATTTAGGTTTTTTAATCATCTTCAGAATATAAATTTTACATGATGCTATAATAGTAAAAAGAAGTTATAATCTTACAATCTTATTCCTAAGGTACATTAACATAACACGACGTCCCTTTACCAATGCATGTTAATTTTATTAATATTACCATATTATTCTTTTCATCGCAGAGTACAGTGGAAGGTGCTAAAATAGTTTAGTTTTTAGATAGGGTATTTTTTTTTCTTAGCAGATTTTTCGCATTTTTCTAATCAGTTTTCGTTCAAACTGTCCCACTGCTGGGCACGGGTCTCCTTACACAATGTGAGGGCTATAGTCCACCACGCTGGCCAAGTGCGGATTGGCGGACTTCACACAACTTTGAGAACATTATGGAGAATTCTGGTGTGCAGGTCTGGTTTCATCACGATATTTTCCTTAATAAGCATAATAATTAGTCTAATACGCACATAATTTTTAAAAATTAGAGGTGCGCGTTGGGGTTTGAACCCGGGGCCCCGGTTCGGAAGATCCCTGGTTCAACGTTTGACCACTCTGCTATCAGTGCTACAACAGATTTATTTCCTATATAATATTTTTGAGGTGGCAACACTGCTGGTCAGAAATGCTAAGAAGGCACTATTTTTCTGTGATGATATTCTATATGGATATGTGTGCGCGAACCTTAAGTCACAAATATAATTATATTAATACATAAGTTACATTAATTTGAACGTGAAAGAACACTGTGGCTGTGTGTGTGACTGTGTAGAGTTACCATGTATAGTACGGTCGGCGGAGCTAGGCCGCTCTGAACTTTGTTCGGATCGCTGCGCAGAAGTCAATTTTAGGGTCGAAATGGTGGCCAGACGCGCGGGGCGAGCGGGGTGCCACTTTGAGCATTGTTTGTTTCAGTAACACGCTCAGTGTTTGTGTCGCTATATCTCTATAAAGACAATACCTGCGCACTATATCCGAAAGCCTAACTTCAGAGCGGCAAGTGTTTAATATAATCTATGAGAGCGGCATTGATTCGCCAGCCGTACTTTACAATACATTATAATATATTATTTTCAAAGAACATAGCACAAGACTGTGCCGAGCTGAGCCTCAGACTCAGTAATTTCCATGCAATAGTCTATATTTTCCATTCATGTTACATGGGAGTCTTTAAAAGTAGAGTGAATAGCTATTTACGAAGTTAATACGCATACCATTTTTGGACATCATCGATCACCACTCAACACCAGATGGGAATTCCATCATGGGATTGGTGTCAAGGAACTACTCTGTGGTCAAGGATTATAGCATCGTTTAAAAAAAATAGCAAAGCAAATAGCAGTTGTCAAATAAGTAGATGTGTCAAATTAAAATTGTCAAACTACAACTGTGAAAGTGTCAAAGTGTCAACTAAAGTACATACATTGTGCGCTGAGAGTGACTAGCGAGTAGCGAAGTGCGTGCTAGTCCTCTTTTCTCATCATCGATCTGTCCGAAGTGTTCACTGTTCAGTTCTTCTTTTCCTTGATTGTACGAAATTTGTGGATATTGTACTAAAAGAAATAGAGATTTTGAGATACTAATCTAAAAAAAAAGATTATTAGCTACGTTGGCTTTATTTTAGATAGATAGACTTTTGATTTTTGATTACTGTTATATTTAATAGAGAAAAATGTAAGTTAGCGCCTGTGTCGACAAATTGTATTTAATTTATTTTAGTCTCATGTTAGCAGCCTATATCTTTGTAACCATAAATTAATTCGGGTAGTAAAATCGAACTTCAACAGTTCACCTATTTATTGAAAAGATGTCAAACACAAATGACGAAAATCCTTCAAATGAATCATCAGATAGTTTAATTCCCAGTAAAAATACTGAAAATGGCACTGAAGAATCTGTCGCCGGCGATAATGTGGATGTAAGTTTATTATATTTTTTATCATGAACTAAAAAGTTAGAAGTACAATATAATGTTTGAAGTTTTTATTTGAATATATAAATCTAATAACCTCAAAACGATAGTGCCTTTACAAGAAAACTGTATCTATACAGCACTATTTGATAGTGGATGACATAGATTACAGATAATTTAAAGTAGGTTTATACAATAGGGAATTTGTTTTGTTAGAACATGTATAACTTGTATCAGATTTAATTTATTGATTCTTGCAGATTAATGCTCAAATTGACGAACAACGACAAAGGATGCAACCAACTAAAATGGAATCTTTTTTTGCCATTACAAAGTCCTTGATAATTCGTGCATTGGTTGTCTACTTTATAACATCAATGTTTCGCCAACCAGCTGCACCAAAAACTGATATAAGTTACCCAGCTGGGACTCCTCGCACACCCGCTGTAAATATGTTTGCAAACGGCACAATTTTGGACATGTATTCATATTTATCAGAAAGTGAGCATCTAGAAAACATAGATGATGCACAATTAGTGTGGAAACAAGAAGGACTTGTTTATGGAGATTGGTACGGAGGACCAAATGGTGATGGCAGTTATACACATTCAGTAGAGTTTGAGGCACCAAAGGCACTCACAAACAATGGTTCCATTTACCTCCATGTCTATGTTGTACCAACTGGAAAATCACCCAATGCAAAAGATAAGAATATCTATGCAGGACCTTACATTGCACATGGCAAGAAAATGTTAAATAAGTACAAAAAATTACGCTACCTAAAAACTCATAACTTATTAACTGGACAGACTGAGAAATCTGAAGAAGAAATAATGAAAGCAGAAACAATGAAAGAGGAAATAGTGTCTCATTGGCATCCTAATTTAACTTTGAATTTAGTCACAGACCAAACGGCTTGGATGCAAGGCAGTGTTCCTCCACCACTTGATGAATTTATATACTTCTTGCCAGAAGGAAAAGAATATAAACCAGCAGTTTTTTTGAATGATTACTGGAACATGATGAGGGACTATGTTCCTATTAATAAAACAACTACAAAACTGCAATTGCAAATGACTTTCCAGCCTTTAAGTCTTTTTAAATGGCAATTGTATACAGCCCAAGCCATGAGGGACAAATTGAGTATGTTCTCTGCTTTAGGAGCTGAGGAACAGGATGAAGAACAAGACACAGTCAAAGAACTGCTTCTGGATACCTCTCCCTATTTACTGGCACTCACAATCTCTGTTTCTGTGCTTCATTCAATTTTTGAGCTCTTAGCCTTTAAAAATGACATACAGTTTTGGAACAATAGGCAATCACTGGAGGGTCTTTCTGTAAGATCTGTATTTTTCAATGTATTTCAGTCAACTGTTGTGCTACTCTATGTTTTAGACAACGAAACTAACGTCATGGTGAGAATTTCATGTTTCATTGGATTGATGATTGAAATATGGAAGATCAATAAGGTTATGGATGTGAAGATAAACAGAGAGGAAAAGATTTTTGGTATACCAAAGTTATCATTCAAGGACAAAGGATCCTATGTGGAATCCAGCACTAGAGAATATGACATATTAGCTTTCAGATACCTTAGCTGGGGATGTTTTCCGCTGTTGATTGGATATGGAGTTTATTCCTTGCTCTACCAGGAACATAAGGGGTGGTACTCATTCATCCTAAATATGATGTATGGTTACCTATTGACATTTGGATTTATTATGATGACGCCCCAGTTGTTCATTAATTACAAACTTAAGTCTGTGGCTCACTTGCCATGGCGCATGATGACCTACAAATTCCTTAATACCTTTATTGACGATATTTTCGCATTTGTTATCAAAATGCCTACTATGTATCGCATAGGCTGCTTCAGAGATGGTAAGTAACAAATTTAATCTATATTGACACACAGAGACACTGCATGAAACTAAATATTAACTTTTCTTTTAAGTCAATAGCTAGTATATTATGAGATGATGGGGCACCTAATGGAATTCCCACGGCCACCCAACAACAGACTTAACATCAAAAGGGAACTGCTCTCTGACTCTCAGACACTTAAAAATGTTTCATGGTTAAACTTAAAACTAGTTCAGTTGAAATTATTATTTTACAGATATTGTATTCTTCATCTTCCTATATCAACGTTGGATCTACAAAGTTGACATCAAACGTGTAAATGAGTTTGGTTTCTCGGGTGAAATGGAACAACAACAAAAACAACCTAAAAACGGTAATTTGGCTATTACTGACGGAGATCAAGAAGGGGCAGACAAAAAAAATGATTAAACTCAAATTATGTTGAAATAATTAAGTAGTTAGTAGAAATTTTAAATGTATTCTTGAATTGAATATTATAAATGTATTGTGTATGTTAAAAGCATATTTCCTTTTAAATAAGGCATTTTTGGTGTATAAGTACCTACAGTGAACCATTGTGTGTAATTTCTTAATTCATTTTCAATGTCTATATACAATTTATGATTGTCATTTACATACTAGGATGAAATTTAAATAAATATAAATGACGAACTAATGATATTATAAATAATTTTACGTTAGGTAGTTATGCAAAGTATTAATAAAATATAATTAATTTTGTTTGTTCAAAACGTTGCAGTTACAAAAGTTTGCATTTACCCATTTATTAAAGTATAATACACGAACAATACACATTATACATTCCTTTCCGGTTTGTTAAGATGTTTGTTCTCCTTGAAACTGCACGAAATCTATGTTATCATCTCTACAAAACGTACGTAAGTTATGAATAGGTAATATAGGTATAGGTACCCATGCAGTTTTCTTTAATATAAAATATTTTTTGTTGTTAGTGTGTTTTATTATTGTCTTCAGCCGTAGATAGATGTAGCCCTAGACAGATAAGTTTAGACTAAGTTTTTTGAATTAACGAATACGGTAGCCACGCACTAATACAAAGCTGTTGTTAGTGATGTACATATTATTTAGTATATACCTGCCCAGACTGTATCGCGAAGTAGACTAACTTCAGAATATTGGTAAATATGGTAGTGTTAGTTTAGCTTCATTACCGGCAGATCAAATTAGGGTAGCCCTGGAAATGCTCCAAGAGGGGCGGCCTTGAGGCAGTGCGAGTGTGCGAACTCGCCGGGCGCCGCCATTTTGTCTTTGGGGTCAACTCTTTTAGGTTGTAATTTGTCGACCGGCGCCGAAAATCGATTTTTGACGTGCGAAGGAAATGGTGGCGGGCAGCACGTCACGTCCTATTTTCGAGAAAATTACCAGAGCAACAACCAAGTAGTTACGGTAGGTACAATTTGGAGGTACAGTGAAGCGGAGTTGGATGTAGTCGAAGTGAAAATGAAAACGGCTTCAAATAAAAATAGAAGTTTCCTTTTGTACGTGTCAACACTAAAACACTTTTTAATAGGACACCAAGCGATTTCGCACCACCTACAAATCTAGCTAGGCTGATACTGCATGGTCAATAACAGGCATACCAGGTGGTCCCGACAAATGATCTAGATTAGCGGTTAGGGTTAGAAGGTAATGTTCGATTTATTTCAGAACTTAAGAATTTTTATGACTGGCTATAAAATGCCATAAAATAAAGATCATGAAATTTTCAAAGTAGCATGGACATTTAACTTATTGGCATTCAAATGAGTGCTAAGACGTTTTAGATGAATGCCATTAATTGTGTAGGCATAAAAATTAAGACGTAGGTAATAAATAAACATATTATTTTATGTTGTCATAATTAATTATTTTTTTACAATAACGTGAAAGTAGGTACATACACAGAATGAATGATTCACATCTTAGATAATTTATAATTAATCAAATCAATGCTTGAATTATTGCAAGTTCCAATTTCATTATTTACAAAGGTTTTTGTAATAGGTATACATACATATAATATATATTTTCATATGAAAAGACTTATATAAGTAATATAAAACAGTGTGATGTAATTATATGCTTGAACAATTAAAAATGGCACAATTTATTATACATTTCGTATGAAATGTGTCTGTTTCGGTTTTCAATTCTGCATAGAGAAGGTGAAGCTAAAAACAGTACTGTTAAAAAAGAAAAGAAAATACCATAGATACACGCATACGTTGTGCATACATTTATACAATTAATCTCACAGCATCTCTTCTTCAATAAATTCTACATCTAAATAATTATATGAAGTGGACGGTTCACTAGGCCGCCTTGTGTTTCCGCTTCTGCCCCGCCAAAACGCTGCTAGCTGTTCCTGGAAATAAAGTGGTTGCTTCAAATTATACAATTACCAATATAGTTTTATGAATTACATTTATAATATTTGTTATAGCGGTCACAGTAATATCTACTTACGCATTCTGTGAAAATTTTAGTCTACCTATTTCTGTTCAGGAGATAGAGCCCTATGACCTGTGACAGACAGACAGAGTACATATAGATAGACAGGCCGACAGACATCAGAGGCATATTAATAGGGTTCCATTTTTTCCCTTTGCATACGAAATCCTAATAAATAAACTAAGCACTCGAAAATGCCGGCATTAAATGAGCACTAAAATCGCCATTTGGGGGCGTTCAGTAAGTCCAAGTTACACTTTGTATGCATTAACGTAAGAAAAATGCTAGAATTAATACTTTCAAATACAGAACGACAGCACTAAGTTACCTATTTAACTAACACAAAAAAATATTTTATACTAGGTACTCCCAGCATTATTTACTACTAATCCCGCCCTCGATTCGAGATTCTTTAAACTGACATAACTTTTTTATTTATCAACTGATTGAAATAAAACGTTTCGGAGATTAGTGCGTATAAAACCACAGACCAACCGAGAAACTGACAAGCATAGCAAAGGTTATAATCAAATCATAGTTTTTTTCATATATCTTCCATGTACACATTTACTATTATGTATCAGTTACAGATTTACTATATTTATAGATATCCTAGGTTCTAAGCAGCGTATTAAAATGAAATAGGTATACACCTGTTTTAAAGCTAGACTTCCAGCAATATAACTGCGAAACCGCATCAAATTTGATTCACTAGTTTTTGAGTGTTGCGCGGATAAACATACAGAGACAAAAATTCCAAACATAATATTTTAGGCTTCTATTGGCCCTGTGAAGACTATTCATACATCTTTCCTCAATTATCCCTATATACATCCCTACTAATATTATAAATGCGAAAGTAACTCTGTCTGTCTGTCTGTCTGTCTGTCTGTCTGTCTGTCTGTCTGTGTCGCTTTCCCGCTTAAACCTCTCAACCGATTTTGATGAAATTTGACACAGACAATCTTTAGACCCTGAGAAAGGACATAGGCTACCTTTTATTGCGACAAAAAGGGATGAAGAGGTTGAAATAGAGGTTGAAAGTTTGTATGGGATTTCTTCGGGTTTTAAGCACAGCGCCATCTAGGGGTGAACCTTCCTAACTTAAAGAATAAGAACGCCTAGCGCCATCTCTTAAAGAACCATGAAACTTTATATTTAAGCACTTGATAATAAGTTTCCCGAAGCGAAGCGAGGGCGGGTCGCTAGTATTATATAAACCAGTTACATTTTTATATACTGTTCCTATAGACATAAATTCCACTACTTAATAGGGTATTTGACTACAATGAAAATATAGATCAAACTGTTGTTAGCTTAAAAGTATATAATTATATTTTTTAAACCTACACATTATTTTAAAATTATTTGGATTTTTATTAAAAATCGATAATAAAATAATGAATTTTTCGTGTTTGATTACGTGATCGAAAACACGCGGTTTGGCTGAATGACGTCACTTGCTATTACTGCTTACTATACGCAATGACAGCATTGACAGCTTAGTATGGTTATTTGACCAGGTGACGTCATAACCTATTTAAAATGGCGTATTAGCGTTTTGGCGGCTTTTTTGTTCATTTCAACTTTGATAGTGATTTTCATAGAAAATAGAGATATTTACAAAGAATTAAGCAAACTGCATAATGTATTATGTATATTGAACAATTTGAGTTATTTCTCTAAAAGGTGTCAAATACCCTATTCGATTAAAAAATCGTGTCAGTAGTTTTAAAACTAATCAAAGTCTATCTAACGTTTTATAATGTAATTAAAGATGAAATCTACGAGTAAATTAACTAGAAACACCTGTTTAATGAGCGATAAACGACAACCTTGGAGTACGCCCTCGCCCCACATAAATGAACCGTAAAGATCGCACGCTGCAGAACAAAAGATCTAATAACAACTGGCTAGGTAGGTACTATTGATTTTTTGCCGGCGACTATCGACGAAATACTCTTTATTGTAGGTACATTGTATACATGCTAACCCATTAATGGCCCACTACTGAGCACGGGTCTCTCCTCATTCCTGAGGAGGCCTAGAGCATACTCCACCACGCTGCTCCAGTGCGGATTGGTGGAGGGGTTAGTGGCCAACCCAAGGGTCGGAAATTTTAAGCCGCCCGAAGGTATCCGACATGGTTTAACGACTGCTACCAAATGATAACAACCGGGACCGACGGCTTTACGTGGCCTCCGAAGCACGGAAGCGCTCAAGAAGTTTTTGCCACTAGCGGTCACCCATCCAACTACCGACCGCGCTCGCTGTTGCTTAACTTTCTCGATCACTTGTGATCGACGCAAGCCGCCGGGCTATGATCGCTTCCATGTTTTCTATCATGTGTACATAACTATAAACATGAATGCGTTATAAGGGAACGTACCCATATTACATGACCAATTTTTATACAATTTTTACCCCCTCCCCTCCCTCGGTGGCCACCCTTAGTTTCTGAAAAGAAAACCTCGAGTTTTCACGTAATTCAGCTTAACTCTGCACGTCATATTTGAATATAGCTCGAAAAAGTGCAAAAATCTCTAGAATAGATTGACTATAATTATGACAAAACCACTCCCCCCCGTCCAAGTGACCAAGGTGGGGTCTTCAAAGATACCACATCTTTGAAGACCCCACCCGCCCTGGCCTGATCACATACTATGGGTACATTCCCTAACCTGTAAAATACTATTAACTTATGTCGTGTGTACCCAAAACAATAGTAGCAGGCCGAGGCCGACTTACAGAGTTTGCAGGACTTGTTAAGTCCACCGTCGGGATTATTATTGTTCTCGTTCCCACGCTCCTAGGTCCATACGCGGATCCTTGTGAAAATACAAAAAAAAAATTAAACGAAAAGAAAAGTGTCGCTTGTAATAGCTCACACAAACATAACTGTGTGTTCTCTTGAAGCGTAAAAAATTAAAAACAAAAAAAAAAGTTTCACTTCAAAACTAAAGTGAAACTTCTATTAGGATTTTTCTGCCACGAATTTTCAAGCTGAATTCAAAACCAGGTACTTCCTGTTCTCCTACGGAAATATTCCGTATTGCTTTAGTTTCAAAATAGACTTTTACGATAAAGCATTAACAGTTCAGGAATAAAATAACAAGAATTATATTATATTTTCTATATAAGAAATTTCGTGAGCGTTCAACAGCACAGACATTATATTTACTATATGCATTGAATTAAAAAAAATCTTCAACTCCATGGCCCACTTCCGGGAAGGGTCTCTCCTCACATTGCGGTCTAGAGCGGATTGGTGAAGATTATTGAAAAAGCTTATTTTTCATAAATATAATTATTCCAGTAGTTAACTTGTTGAAACTTACTCCGGTTCCGCTGATAGGGGGTTCGTTGACGTCGCGGACTTGCGCTTGCCTGCTTGGAGGATCTTTTACTCATCTTCGCTACTTCCACTAATAAAATTATAACAAAATTTTTAATTTTTCAAATATTTATGAATCACCAACCTAATCTATCCATATTTTACTGCGTAATACACTCAATAAGAAAAAAAAAATGTAAACCGCCGTGATTTTCGTTGTACAGCAATCTCTGTATAGAAAGTATTTTTAGGAAAAACAGGAAAAAAGCACATTTAGTATTTTAGGATTACTAAGATAAGGCACCACTGCCTGATGTCACAAGGCTGTCTGTATGTCTAGAACAGTAGAAGGTAGAGACTTGAAATTCAGAGCATGTATTACTATGGCCGCTACAATAAAAAATAATACATAATAAACATAAAATAGGGGTCCTCATTAAATATAGGTATTCAGTGTTAAATATTATACAACTAGCTGTTCCAGCAGACGTCGGCGGTCCAGCCCGGCTTTAAGCGATATGCCGACAGCAGCGCCACCTACCGGGTCCAATTGTGTTTCGAAACCATCCAGGGACCCATTGGAATATACATAGAAAATTTCATCCCAATCGATCCAGCCATTTGACATACCAACATCGGCGCCATCTATCAGGTCCAATTGTGAATTTACACCATCCTCGAATAACCTCGAACACACACAATTTTTTTATCCCAATCGGTCCAGCCGTTTAGGAAGAGTTCCATGGAGGAGGATTACATTGGAATGACAGTGGCGCCATCTGTCGAAAATTGGTCGTACCAACTCTGAAACCTTCTTTGGCTCATGCACAACAACTTCGCTAAAGATCATGACACACAGACAAACATTAATTTTTATACATTAAGGAGACGATACGGAACCTTCCGCGTGCGAGTTCGACTCGCACTTGTTTCGACTTACGCATGACTATGTAGTATTATGTAGAACTGGATGCTCGTTTTTCGAATAGTTACTTTAAAAAACTGATCTAAATCACCTTCCGACATACTATAAAATATGTTACATGTACAAATAGTCTATTTTAAATACTTTTAAATACATATAAATATTAATTAATGTATTTAAAAACCAACCTTCTCTACTCTTTAACAATTCAGCTCTCTTTTGTTTCATATCATCTGTCAAATTTTGCACCATTTTGTCTATGAAAGAGTCCAACACCAAACTTTTGCATTCCGATATTATGGGTGTTCTGAAAAAAAAAACACATTTTCCATGTAACCTATAACTTACGCTCAAATGGTAGAAATGATATTTACTCATCACACAACACTATGGATTTATTTTTATAAAATGTACACGAATACTTTTGTATAATGAAAAACTATCACAAACACGGGTAGTGGATTGCGATAAGTCGCTTTCGCAGTTGGTGCCATGTATCAACTAATCGGGCAATCTGTTCTTTAACTTCAATTACCTGGTTAGTAGGTACATGAGTAACCACTAAGTTGAACAAAAAGACACACACATACACAGCATTTCGTTACGTGACGATTTCTATTAAATCGCACTACCCGTAAGCCGCGTTAAGGAACTTCGTTCGAAAAAGCAAAGCCATAACATCTCAAAGCCATTCAGGGTACTTTCGACCGCTATAAATTCGTTATGAATAGAGTTTTACAAAAATAAATGAGATCTCATCAAACATATCAAATGTAATTCTCGCAATGCAGTTCTTATATTGAAGCGCAGTTTTAGTAAAAATGACTAGTAAGAGACAAGTGGCATGTTCTATTAAGTAATTAATATCAAGTATCTAATAAATATTAATATTCTATGTAATTAATATTAATATTCTATGTAATTAATATTAATATTCTATGTAATTAATACTAATATTCTATTAAGTATGTTTTATTAGATAAATTTAAACTTGCCTGCAAATGGGACAGTCCTTCTTCTTACGCTTCCACACATTGATACAATATTTACAGAAGGTATGAGAACAGTTCAACGTAATGGCGCTGACGAATAATTCGGCGCAGATACTGCACTGCAGTTCATTCTCCATGAGCTCGCCGACTTTAGCGAGGGTGTTTTGTTTGGACGTGCCCTCCGCCCCGGCACTTGTATCCGGGACACACGCTAGTAATTCGTTCTTTTCATTTTGTACCGATTCCAGCTGATTTTTAACCTGCGAACATTTGTAATACTTTCTTTCTTTTCTGCATTTACACAAACATACAAACGCTATTTTATAATTTGATTTATAATTTTCTAATGATTATGCATTATATTTTTGTTAGCTAAAGGCCATATAAAAATATGTGTATATGTGTTTATTCATAATAATAAGAGTTAATACTTTTTCCAGTTGCGTCTGCAACGAGTTGATGACTTCACTTGATTGTTCTGCTTGTTTTTGAATTCTTTCAGATGCTAAAGCTGCCAATTCAACTTCTCTCTTGGACACTTGGGCCTATAATGTTGTAGAAACATTTATTAGTATGTATTCATAAAAATAAAAAATGATCATAATTTAAATTTAACATTGCAAAGAGTTGTTATTAATGTGCTAAAAGATAGTTCTGCTAATTAACTGCATTTAAATAGGCAGCACATAATACGAAATATGTTATAAAGAGAATCATTCTGCATTTGGATGTGTGGTCAGTAAATATACTAGGACCCCATGAGTGGGATTTCACTATTGACTTAATAGTGATCAGTCACTTGAGGTTATCTTATACGCTTGTCTGAATTGACAATTATCTTGTATTGAATCTGATCCATACCTTTAATTTCTTCAATTCTATTTCTGATTTCTGTTGAGCTTGATACATTTTATTTTCAATACTCTGTCTTTCTAAAATCTGCAAAATAATACAAAATCAGTAAAGGAAAGAGAAGTAATAATTTCGATAGACCAAATTATAACATTTGAAGATTCATTAAAAGAAGCATAATAAATATTTTGTATAAATGTTATGTTGTTTTACATGTCACAAGTGTAAAATACTACTAACTGTGTAAAATACTACTATTTTCATAGAATACCTCATTATTCTGACAAAATTACAGCAGGATTCACATTTAGGTAGTATTCTCATGTCAGTATCTAACAAATCAATAGATGTATCAACTCATGACACATAAGTTTGTAGTAAGAGACATGGTGTTACCATTACATATTATCCATGGTTCAGTAGGGCACACTTGGTTATTTGAGATAGAAAGAACAATTGGTAAATCTCAGTTGAAGAACACTCTAACAATGTTTTAACCATTATTATATAATCATAAAATGATAGAGGCAATAATTACAAGTTGTTTCATCTTCTCCTTATCCTCTTCATTTGTCTTTTTCAATTCTTTCATTTGAATAATCAAGTGCTCTTCAGCCTGGCATCTCTGAAGCTCCATCTGTTCAACTTGTCCTTCTAGATTTTCTTTAATGTAGCTAAGTTCTTGAAGTAGTTCCTCTTCTCTACGTATTTTTTGTTCTGCTAATTCCTTTAGCTCCTAAAAAGTAATAATTATTATACTACAGCTTAAGTTGCATGGAAGTGAAATGATGTGATGATACTAAGTCATCATTACAAGTTTTGGACTGTTTGGCCACAATCCACCACTTAGTCAGCATGAATTGGACGACTTCACAAAGCGTTCAGAATGCTGTAGATAACTCTTGGGTATGCAGGTATCTTATAAGGCAGAAATGGGCAAAATTTAATCATGATTATGGATTACAGGAGGCAGAGAAATGCATTGAAACTTATATTAGTGCTGTATCTCTATGTATGCTATTATTATTGATTATATATGTATGAATGTTTATTTATGGCTTGAATAAAATTATATTTATTCTGTGTATACAGGTAAATTTACATTTTTGTAACTACCTTCGCCAATACCCACTGCCCAAAGGTTGACTGGCAGAGAATGCTTTTAGCATTAAGTCCGCCTTTTGTTCTTATATGTTGTATCTTACAAAAAGTGTAAATATATAAATGTAAGTCTTATTAAATAATATACTTAAACATACATTTTCTTTGACAGCTTTGAGTTGCTCAGTTTCCAACCTTTGTTGTCTTTGTAACTCCTCCCTCTCCTTGACCCTTATTTCTTCTTGTTCCTTGATTTTAATCTCTAAATTTCGTAACAATAATTCTTTTGATGATGTCTCTTTATTTAACTCTGCAAGAAATTCTTCTCGTTCTCTGCGCAAATTCTCCTTTAGTATATTGTTTTCCATTATAAGTTCAGCCTCTAAGTCTGTTTCGTGGCTAATGCGTTCCTATAGGATAAAGTAACCAATTAAGTTTTAACAATTAATAGTGGGTACCCCTACACTTTTAATTTGATATCATTAGGTTTCTTACACACTTATATAAAATAAAAGCTTGCTACTTAAATTGATAAATCAATTGCTACTTAAATTGATAAATCAATTGCTATCAGCCACATTATCAATTTAAATGGAAAATGGAATGAAGAAACTTCATTCCATTGTCAATGAAATGTTATTCACAATAGGCAAGAATTTTAAAGCAAAATCACCCCAAAGAGATTTCAATTTATAATGGCATCTTGGTTTTCTTTGTTACAAAAAGACCAGTTCGACGAAAGGGTATTATGCCCTTTCGTCGAACTGGTCTTCATCAAGGAGTTATAAGGAAATTAGTTAAATGGTGTTTACCCAAGTTTATCATGCATGCATTAGCTGCCTCAAGCATGGAAACATTAATTTTCAACGTCATGATAACTAAGTTGATAAGATAAAAAATTTCATATAACTCACCGTGAGTACAGCAATTTTTTCCTCCATTTCCTGCCTGACTCCAAAGAGCTGAGTATCTCTCTCTGCCTCAAGTGCAGCTTTTTGAGCTTCAACATCATGTGCCTCACCTTTTAAGTTATATATTTCTGAAGAAAACTCACATTCTAACCGCTCAAGCTTTTTCTGATACTCTTTTTTAATGTGTTCCTTTAAAAGTTTGTTTGCCGATTGCCTTTGTTGTGTATTGTAAATTTTGTCAGCAATGTGTCTTATTTCACAGTTTTGTGATTCTTCAAACTTAATTTTCATATCATTAATGAGGTCTTTATTCATGTTTTCTTCTTCCAGTTTCATTCGCTTATTAACAGGCTGTTGATCTTCATCAACTTCGTGGATGAATTTAAAGATGAAAGCAGGTTCCAATTCTATCTCATCTCCATTCTGAAGTATTTTGATATTTCCTTTCCCTAATTTAATGCCATTTATATCAATACCAACTGTACTTTTATCTTCAATAGTCCAGCTGTTGCAAGATTTTCGAAACACACAATGGTTTCGGGATATTGACAGGTATGGTATAATAACTGAATTACATCGGCCACGCCCAATCGAAAACTGTACATGCATAATAAAAATTAGAGTCATATGTGATAATTCAGTAAAATTTTATATATGTTATTATCATTACATTCTTTTAAATAAAAAAACATGGAAAATACTATAATAATAGTGTTTGCAGTGGCGACATATCCATAGCATCTACTTCGAATCTATGTATTACTACTATTATATATATACTACTATTGAATCTGTGATACATTTTGTTGTTTTTGAATATTTAGATTTAATTTTTAAGTATAGAATGTTGAAGCAATGTTTTAATTGTAGACGTATAATATTAATACATATACTTATACCTACAATAGAATAAGATAAGAAGCTAATTATTTTTGTATAATTGATGTTTTATTTACAGCCCAAGCATTTAGTTTGGCGTGGTTATAACAAGTAACGGCTCAAATTGCACTCATTAAGTTACTCAGTCAGTTGCAATCGCACCACCCATATTTTCTATGTAAATAGCCGTCAAACGAGCTTCGAGCCCGTTTACAGAGCTTAAAATGGTAATCTTATCTTAACAAAACACTTTTGCTTACCTCTTCAGAAGTAAGAAGGATTTTTTTAAACTGCTCAAAACCGTGCTCTAGAGGTTGCACGGCCACTAGATATGGCACATTTTCTTGCATTTTATTGTTTCTGTAGGTAACACAAAAGTCCACATGAAATAAAATAAGTTCTAATATGAGCAATAGTTTTAGATCGATACTAATACATAATTTCGTACATATTTTGTTTCGTTTCATGAACGTCACACAACAAGCAAGCATTAAACCTGACCTGACAGGGCTGGCACTGCTGACAGCGAGTGACAAACTGACAAATCTGACAATGACAAATTAAATTAAACAGAGTAAAGCGGCACATCTGGTAAAATCCATAGAGAATAATAAAATCTAATATCTATGTATAATTAAAAACTTGACTATAGGTGCGGCACAAAAGGAAGGCCCCGATGAAGTATATTTGACGTCTGTCCGATCATCAAGTTTCGTATAAATTATTACATAAATTTGAAGGAGATAATTGCTGTTCTTCATGGTCTATAGTGATGTGCAAAAAGTCATAAAATTTATCGAATGTATAACTTTAAGACCCAAAGTTAATTCATTACATGGATATTGAAACAATATATATATTTAAATATTATGGACTAATTCGGGACCATATAAACAAAGTATATGGTACCGCGAACAAATTCCTTCACGTTTTTACTAACAAAATACAGTGCCACCTTTAATAAAGTAAGTAAGTCAATTACATAAATGAATATACTATAAATCATCTCAACCCAACAAGGCCCACTACTGAGCTCAAAGCCGAGGAGACCTTAAATATAAGGTGATTCGTAAGACTCTTGTGATATTAATAGGGGGTACTCAGTATTCGATTCTCATTCCAAAATATGTAATTAAAAAGGGTGCTTAAAATTTTTATTCCAAAAATGTATCGATGCGACTCGCACTTGACCATATTTTTTCGATACTAAATTAACATTTTTCACGTCACTATTTTAATGTTAATTTTTTGCCTTAATTTTTTGCCGTTACTATAGTTAGGCTTTCCTTTTTTCTTCTCTCTCCTCTTTTGGCTGGCGACTTTGGTGGTAGGGACATGCCATCGGATGGCTCGTCTGCTCGCTTGTCAGCTATTTACAAATAATTTGTGTTTTCGGATTTGTCTTCGTCAGGAATAGGATAACAAGTAGGTACATATTAAAACATTTGAAAAGTTAATGAAAAAAAAAAAAAACAAAATGTGTGCAATTCACACGTGCTAGAAGTGAAAACTTAAAAAAAACACAAAGACCGCCTACCTACCTACGATCCAAATATTGATGTTTTGCTTTGCTTACGTAAGTCGCCATTTTGCCGATGCTTCTTATTTCATTGCAAATTTTTAAATAATAAGTATCTATCCTATTAATATTATAAATGCGAAAGTTTGTATGGATGTATGAATGTTTGTTACTCTTTCACGCAAAAAACTACTGGATGGATTTTGCTGAAACTTTACAATAATATAACTTACACATCAGAATAACATATAGGCTACTAGCTGACCATACCACGCGTTGCTGTGGCTCAGGATGACGAATCAACCAACAGCGCTATCTATGAGAAATCCATAGAACTAAACAATAAATGAACATTATTAATGTTTAACAAACATTTAATTTCCAATAAAAATAAATAAAAAACTATCCTATCTCTCAAGTTGGACCAGACTGCTCACGGTGTGCCAATTTAATTTAAAATCTTTTACGTAGTTTAGGAATCCATCGCGGACAAACATCGTGACAGGAGATTTATATATATTAAGATAATTTATAAAGATATAATGTGAATTATCCAAAATATATAACAAAATCTTTGCAAACGCAAGGAATAAGTTTCCTGAAGCGAAGTGAGGGCGGATCACTAGTGTAAAATAAATGAACACAGTCATACATCTTCAAACTTGGATTTTTTTAGATACCTATATGTGGCACAGACGTATATTACTACCATTAAAAACAAAGTTGCGAAAATAAAAGTTTAAGTAGGTATCTGCCGCACAAATATGCGCGCCGACCGGGTATCAAGCCTGAAAATCTTTGCTTAGCAAAAGGGCTACAGGAACATCAATTTGATTTTTGTAACTTTTTTTATGATACGTTGTAATTTGTAATACCGGTGCTATAGCAAAATAACGAAAAGTATTTTCAATTCATCGGCATTTCCTAAAGAAGCTCGCTCGTAGCCATGGGAGGTTTTAGTTTGATAAAGAGATGGTGAGAGTGAAAGCATATTTCTCGGCAGATAAAACGAATAGATAGAGGTCTTTAATATAAACGAAGCAGACTTTAGTACTCTCGAAAAATGCAAGCATGGCGGTTGGGTACACACTGAATTTTTAAAGCACAGCGTTAGTTTATACCTACTCGTTGGTTTTCCATCTGCGTGCTATTTTTTCGTATTTATAATGTTTTCCTTAATAATAGAATACATAATACATGTTTTTTTTGCTTAAAACTATTAGATATTGTTAATTATAATGTACCTCAAATATCGAGATTTATTTATTTTCATGTACGCGGGTAAAACTAAATAACACTGTCATTTATCTAGAACCTAACTAAATAGTACCTACATAGGTTGTGCCATAAGATAAGAATTGTAGCATTGTAATTGTGTATTAAACTTATTAAAGGTAAATATTTTTATCTGATTGAAAGTATAACTTTACCTTTGTACGGGTAGGATTATTATTCAAATACGTATTAGGATCGATTGCATAATAGTGTCAGAATGCCATCTACACAAAAAGTAAATGACTTGTGTCGTCGATCGGCGCGGTGCGGAACGACTCCACATCGGTCCTCAATATATCAACGTGGACAGGACGAAAATTGGACTGGACCCTTGTTAATGTCCCACACTTAGGCCTTTCCACCCTTGGTGCCTGATTATTTATTTAAGGCCCATTGATACACAGATGCGATGAACCGTTGGTAGTATGAATTTTTGAATTTTTATAGGTTGTACCTCCCTATTACTTAAAAATTAGTTCGTGATTTCCTTTTTTATTCAAATTTTTGTCTTTTTTCAAAGGCATATTATATTGCCGACAGAAATAATAAAATAATAGTATTAGGTATTTAGTACCTACCTTTACCGTTACCTTGTTTAACATTTATTAATAGAAAGTTTCGCGTTGTACAGTGGTAAATCTATGGGGGAAAGGTGTACATAATGATCCCTGGAGGTAAAACGATCCCCAATTGTTTTATTGAGTCAGTAACGTCATCTAGTAGATTTGATTTTCATACGTAATTGCGCAAGCATCCGCGCAGTGCTGTGCAAAGTGTCATCACAAATGATCCCATCATAGGTAGGTAAAAACGAGCTCAGGGATCATTTTACCCCCTGTTGTTTTTATTTACATATTACATTTTTATTAACAAATTTTAAATATTTTTAGATATCTACAATGCCGCAAAATTAAGTAAGAAAACGCGTCAGAATTGGGGCGAGACAGCAATGATCCCCGGGAATCATTATGGCTATACTCAGGGGATCGTTTTGTACAACCCGTTTACAAAATGATTCTATATTAGACCTGGACAAAAAACGAGATAGAGAGATAGGACAGATATTCTTCTAGATATTTGGATAGAAAGCTTAGTAGTTTGTAGGATGATAAGTTAGCTAACGACATAATAATTGATTAATTGAACGAAATGCTTTATAAACACATTTTTACTGTAGTTTTCTCTTACGGGGATCATTATTTACCTACACCTTTGCCCTATATCTTTCATAATATAATGTATTATTCCATAATATTTGGCAAAAAACCATTCCACATCTGCTAAATATTGATTTCATTTCATTAAGTCTGTTTGGGAAAGATGTAATATCCTGTGAGGTTGCTTCCGCCCGCGCCGCTATCGTTTGCTGAAATAGGTATATTGTCAATATGGCGGCTACGTTAGCTTATATTGATATAATTATGTAAATAATAACAACGTTTAAATTATGTTGGAAAGTAGAAGTAATAAGATTATAACTCACCCATTTGACATTTCAAATACAACACTATTTTCGTCTACTGCAATGATAGTTGAGAAACCTAAAAAAACTGTATGAATATTTTAATTAATTTTACCAACAAATAATTTTACACTTAATCGAATGCCGTTCGTCACTCCTGTTACGAAATGGTCAAACGGGTACACTGGTGTGAGATAGCTGCTTGGTGACATGATGAAGTGATGTCGCCATCTCGCCAGCCTGGCCGATGCGACTCTGCCAGGTTCTTCTTCTCCTCTCCGCCAACGCATTTAAGTCACGCTTGAACTGGGAACGGCGAGTGTGAAATCAGGTCTTTCGCAATTCGCGTTTTTTATCATGTTACGCAGCCCGGCTGGGAGGATTTCCAATTTGTTTTTCCAGTTTGTTTTGTCCTTGTCGATGAAGTTCTTGGAATAGATAATAGTACTAAGCAGATAATAGTACCGGTAGAGTGCTCGCGGAGTCGGAGTCGTTCACTGGGCGTGCCGTGGAAGCTTTGCGGGGCGTCCGAAGCCGTCTGCTACGCTTGACGTCGGACAATGGGGTACCCTTACGTTTCCCGTACCCTCCTCTTCCTAACAATATCCCTGATTTATATTTTCTGCTGGCTTTTGCACGGATAGTGACTGAAATGTTGTATTTTAGAACTTTTTTATAAGCTTACTTTACATTTTACCCATAAATATTATATAGGTAGGTACTACATAAGTAGTTTCTGCTTAAATCTTTAGACCTAGATAAGTAAACTGTATACACAAACACTCTATAAGCATAATTATGCTATACTGGATAGAAAGGAGCAAGAGCATTGGTCTCAACCAATCGGCGTGTTTCCTTTTCAGAGATGACCCAAACTCCAAGTCGAATCACCGAGCTGAATTAACGTAAGTATGACATAAAACTTAGGTAAGTCTCTATGTCTAATACCTACTTCGTGAATTATTAAGGTACGATGATATATGTATATAATTACGTTCATTACGGTACCTACAACCTAAAAGTGAGAAGGGAAATCAAATAAGTACCAATACTAATGCATGAAATTTTCCAACAAAATTCGTAGGTACCTACATAGCCTAACCTAAGAGCTCTTTATCTCATCTTATTAAAGACGGCAGGAAGCTTTTATTCCGATCACGTAGACAATTATTCGAGTAAAGTGTGCGCGCTTGAATCACTAACCTCAGTGAACGGCCAACTTTTACAATAAATCCATCCTGGCCTCGACAGTTAATCAGTCCTCCGATAAAAGCTTTAATCGGGAGTTAGAATACCTACGGAGGTGCGCTACTCATTTCGCTCCACTAGATGGGTTTTGGAAAGGTATCTTATGAAACACTTTTATAACATTACAATTATAAGCTTTGATATCTTTGATTTTCCCATATTTATGATTTTGATTGCATACACAATTATACTAAATACTTTAAAAAAGTAATCACACAAGCCACGTAAGAGAAGCCACGAGATGTCCATGAATATCAACTAAAGCTATCCCCGATGCGTAGCCGGCCAAAAAAAAATCGGGGACCCGCATTATTTTCTCTCCGATACTGCGAGGGAAACAAAGAAAACGACTTTGGAAGTAGAGTGGTAATTAGTTTATCAGGCGGGTAAAAAAATATGAAAATGTTTATAAACATCATTAAAACATTACCACATGAGAAGGTTATTATAAATTTCGATATCACTATAACGCTTTTATTTTACTTCCCTCTGTGATATCTAGGATCTGTTTTTAAAATAAGTTTCATTGGGAAATTCGTCCGTCGCGCATTGTTTACGAACAAAGCGAGAGCTCGTTCGCTCGCGATTCGAACGCAGATCAAGTCTACTTGTTCGTCTCGAACTTATTCTCTTTGTTCGACAACTATTGATGCTTGATGAAAGTTTTCTGTCCTCGTATTTTTCCATCGATGTAGTCTTTGAAAAGAGACTGAAATCTTCTTAGTCTTTTTATCATCCGTATTAAATTTAACGACGCCGCTATTGATATGGAATTAGTTAATGTAGGTACATATTTTACTTTGTAATACGCGATTTCTTCAGTTGGACAATGGCACTACAGGGTTCCTTGAAAGAGTATTACATCTTTATTGTGTATAGTGACTAACTGACAACGCACTGCCAAACTACAGAACGCAAGAAGCTGAAATTTTGGCATGTATGTTCCTTTGGGAGTGTAGGGGTGTCCTAAGAGAGGATTTTTGACAATTCCCTCCCTAAGGTGATACAAATGGGATACACTGAAACTTTTTATTTCTTTAATGGATTCACTTCACTTCATTCACTTCAAACTTTGTTTAAAGGTCCTCAAGTGACGCAAGTGAATTAAGAATTAAGAATGGATCTTGGGAAATAAGAATTTCACGCGGGGGAAGCCGCGAGCGAAAAACTAGCACCTACCAGTGTAGTTAAGTGTAGTTAAGTTTAAACTAATAAAAAATATTTTTATGAAATTTGTTTAGGTTTCCCGAAAATTCTGAAGTTTATTACTAATACAGATTTGTGAATTTGGGATCATTCGAAATATTTAACGTCTGGATCAAGGGTGAATCGGGTCTTGTCACCAGAGCCCTGCAAATTGGAATGTCTCGTGCAAACCTTCAACGTTTATGCATAAAGGGTTGGATGAAACTGGTGCAGAAAACTGTAATACTGTTTATAGTGATTTTACTGAAGCAGACAGTAGACTTTAACTTTTCTCTGTCTTTAGAATTGTATGTGCTGGGAAATTATCAAGAACGTTTATATTGATGTTTAATTTAGATAACGAAACGATCTAAATTAAAAACGTCAAAGGTCTAGCAAATGTCAAGGGTTGGCTGCATTTAATTAATAAAATGCCTATTGTTCGACGTGTAGTATGTTCCCTTTAAATAAATGGTGAAGGATAAAACGGACGGAGATTTTCGAGCGTAGTTGACAATCGCTTTATGCGAGTAATTCGTCCATGGCGTCATCCAAATTGAATCACGTCCCTCATCTGCATTGCCTCTCAAAAATAGAAGTTCGCTTCATAAAAGTATTTTGTGAACTTCCTTGCCTTTAATGTAACAATCTATTGCTTGTCTTAACCCATTGACCCAATACTCGACTATTTAATTATAAAAGAGGAGACTTGAAAGGAACTCTACCACGCTGTTCCAGTGGGAATAGACGTCAATCCATTTGCGGGGCAATCTTGCAGAAGTCTTTTTATTCTAGCACAGATTGATGGGTTAATATTTGTTAGTGGAATTAGCTTGGTCGATTAAAAGAAAAAATATCATGATTGTGTATAGATTTCGATTGCAGACACGTAAGGACTTATATTTCTTTGTAATAATGAAGATTTTAAAGTAAGTAACAATTATTTTTGCAACGAAAGTAATTACTACAAATAAAAGTTTGATTAACAATTATCGAAGTTTTCTACACCAGTCGCATATATGTACATATTATACAAGTTCCAACAGAGATCAGTTGGGGCTTACATTTGACTTAAAAAACTGTTGTATCATAATTATGCTAACGAAACGACGTACACACAGACTGTAGTTTGGGGTTTAATGGACCATCCCTTAGTAACTAACTATACGCATTTCCCTAATCGCAGTAAACCTTACTGCCAAAGAATGAAGTTAGGTCTCAATTCAGATCATTTTTGAAAATTTCTCCAGTACCTTAATTAATTAATATCATGATGAATCTAGGAAGATATACGTTAAGAGCACTAATGAGCTGCGAAATTATTTAAGACTCAAAATAGACTAGATATCCGTTATATCTATATAACTTAATAAAAACAATTTTATTTATAGGACCGGTTTGCATCGCTAGTTAAGTCATAATGCGTTTTGTTTCGTGTGATATAAGCTCTGAAATAAACCGATTCAATTTACATGAAGTGTTCATCGATCAATTTACATGATCGTTTCAACATCGTTTAAACTTTAAACCTAGTGCTTTGAATTTCCGTCCCCCATATACAATTTTCCGGGTCCCATAGGTTGTATTTATGTTATTAACGTATTGTAAGATTTGTAAGTCAAATTTATCACTTGCTTCCGTTAAGAGAAACTTTAAAAGGAAATCTTTAATGGTACGTGTTCTTCATAATCTTAAAGGTGTGTGAATTTTGCCGTTCCCCACCTGGCCGGGCTGGCGGAATACGCTCCCTCCTTATATTACAATTGACACCGAGGTTGACCCTATCAGTGGGACAGTAATGGATTAAATCTTACCTAATCCAACTGCTGCTAACCGTCACATCATCCGTACATCCCATGCAGTAAAGGGGCAATGGTTACAACGGCATAAAAATATTTCAGCTAAAAGAAATTGAGACATAAGCATGCAAGTAGATGAGAGACGTGATTCAATTTGCATAGAGCGGTGAACGGATTACCCGCAGTGAGCAATCAAACTTTACGTGAGGAATCTGTACTTGAATATTATACTGCCAGGATAGTGAGAATGTTAACAATTTAAATTCTGTGCAGTATCATACTCATATTAACAAAAACAGTTCAAAAAGTTTTCTAGAACAACTGAACTGTATGCTTCTAATCCTTTTTCAATTTTCGTTAACCATTTCTTATAAGTCTTAGTATGACCTCGATAAAATGTGTCATGAAAATTTTTGGAAAATGATCCGGTATGATCAATATTTCATTGCATCCCGACATCAATTTCAAGAGGTATACCTAAATAAATACCTACGACTACATTTTAAAAAATAGATGAGGATTTCATTTGCTTTGTGCATTGAGCCAACACTGAAATTCCTAATATTCCGTACACAGAGCATAAATGATAAATGACAACCGCAATCAGTTTGCTATAGTAATATGTTTAGTAAATGTAATATGTTTAGTTAAGTATGATTTTTAGTAGGTACAAATTAACACATGTACGATTTAAAAATTGCTAACTAGAAATCAATGTCGATACTACACTTAGAATAATAATTATTATCCTAAGATACTAAACATTTACATAAAGTTAACTACAATTAGCTTCTGTCTGCGACTTTATTTTAATTATACATATTTCGAATTAGGCCTAGAGATAAAATACTTAAGTATTTGAAAAAAAATGGGATAAAAATTTCCATTATCCCGTTTTTGTTCTTGCCCTAGAAAATAGCTACACTCTTGCGATTACGTATTTTCTATAGTAAAATCGATCAAAACGTTAATTATTACTTATCTATTAACAGAACCACCGTTATCCCGAGGGACTACAACCATTTTCCGGGATGAAATATATTTTTTAATTTTACTTCAGGTTATAAATTATTGTCTGTATACTAAATATAATGTCGTCTAAATTCGTATGGCAGTATTTGCGAAATATTTAATGAATATATTTCTAAATTTACTGATGTACCTAATTAGGATAAAGTTACACATGAAATCGAAAAAAAACTAATACGACCTGCAACTTCTTTCCCCTCCCTTGTCCAAAGAACTTTCACTTCAATTAATGTTAAATCCTTTTGCGAGGGAAGACAAAGTGCTCATCGCAAGTAATCCGTCCAACGTGCCATGCAAATTGAATCTCGTCTCTCATACTCACGTTAGTATTCATCTAGATTGCCTGTTGAAAACGCAGCTCCATTTTAATTCAAAAGAGCATTTGGAGAAATCGGGACCTTCATCACTTTTTATAATTTTTTGGTATAATTCTATATTATAATGAGTGACTTATACATATTTCTTCAATGACATATATAAAGATAAATTTACTTAAGTATGCTTTTATTTATAACATTTTTCGTAGCAAGGTTGAGCCGTTTAGGGGCGACCTAGAATACTAACCCCATTCCTATGCCGGTAAAGGGTGTCTTTAGAGGCCACAGAAGCTGGCCCCTGCCTGGTGGTAGGGCTGAAACCTTGCTAGCTGGCTACCACCATCTTGCTTGATTCAGCCACCAAACGACTCTCACAATTATACTGCTGAAACAGTGAAAGATTTGAATGACAGAGTTTGAAGGACAAGGTTGTGTGAGGAGCGGAGCATATGGACGGCGATACTCAAAGTTCTTTCTCAAATAACTAGGGGAAGAACGATTAAATAGCGTACTTTGTAATCCTTTTTACTTAATATATTAACATTAAATTGAAACATATAACACACGCTAATGTTAGTTACATAGTGTACATAGAGCACACTAACATGCCTTTGACACGACATGACGTTTGAAATGTGTACGTTCATTGTACCTGTAGTGTCAATGTAAAGTAACCGTTTAACAAAGTAAGTTACGCTCGAATTTCGAGAGCAGAGAGGGTAACAAGTTAATTTAAATAAAACAATAAAGTCTAAGTAAGACAGTAATTTAAAACAACATTTATTTTACTTGTAGCTTCTAAAAACTGTAACTACTTAGTAAAAAGTCTTGAAAATTGTAGTAGAAATATCGTGTCATTAAATGTTAGATTTGAGGCAAGTCTCTCTAGAAATAATTGATACTTACCTCAAAATGTATTGTTAAGAATGTACGACACGATATTGTAAGTTGCTCTTAGTTCTTACACCGTGGAAGCGTGTAATGATGTCCTTGTTGGTGGGAAGACATATTTTTATTCAAAATTTAAAAATATATAAGTCGACGGTCCCTACGTACATAAGAGTAAGTCAAAATTGTCATTTTTTTTTTATTCCATATATGGCTTTAGATTGTCCATACGCACATAACCATATAAGTTTTTTATTGAAATATGATGTATTTTACTGTAAATACAAATCGAACAAGAGAACAAGTGTGATAGTTATAAAGGATTGGTGACGTAGATGCGGTTATCTAAACTTAACGGTTTGTACTGCGTTTTAAATATCGCACGGTGCAAACGCGGTGCAAAGTACATGAAGACATGTCCTACTTGTTTGCCTATACGTGCAATAATTCAGTTGATTTAGGGAATTGTTTTCGTTTACGTTTATAAAGCAGTATAAAAAAATAATTTTATACTTCATTTTTCGTCAAGATCAATCTTTGGAGGCTACCAGTGGTTTAATGCAGACTGATGCAGTTGGAGAAATTTCAGATGGCTAATGAATGAATAAATGAAATGAATGAATAAAGGCAAAGATTGTCATCTTCAGATGGTTGTTCCCAGAGCAAAAGTGAACGAGGTGTTGAAGACTTATCACGATTGTTCTTCGGGAGGAGACCTGGGGATAAGAAGAACTCTCACCAAACCAAGGAACGCTTCTACTGGTTGCATTGCCGTGACGATGTAGAAAACAGGTGTCGGCGGTGTCAAAGTTGTTCAGCCGTTAAGGGACCGCAGACTAGAAGCAGATGAAGCTGTATAATGTTGGGATTCCTTGGGAAAGAGTGGCTCTTGATATAGCCGGACCGTTTCCAGTCACGAATGCTGGAAATCGATACATTTTGGTAGTGACGGACTATTTTACGAAATGACCAGAAGCGTTTGCACTACCCAACCAGGAGGCTATCACCGTGGCAACGACGAAGCTTGTTACCGAAGTGTTCTGCAGATTTGGCGTACCACTAGAGATGCATAGTGATCAAGGACGGAACTTCGAGTCGTAAGTAATTCAGTAAGTCTGTAAAGTCATGGGAATACATAAAACTTGGAAGACACCCTATCACCCGCAATCTGATGAAATGTTTGAGAGATTTAACCAAACGTTGGAAAGGCATCTGGCAAAAGTGGTGGATAATCATCAGAAGGACTGGGACGAATATATACCACTGTTTATTATGTCCTATACGACTGCGGTTCATGAGACCACAACAATCACTCCGGCGTACGCTAATTTTGGAAGAGAACTGCGACTGCTAGCCGATTTGTTCTCGAGTGCTCCACCGGATACACCGATAGAAATTACTGACTACGCAAGGGAACTACGGAACACGATGGTTGACGTGTATGAGCAAATCAGAGAAGCAGGATATAAGGCCAGCGAACGAATGAAAACCCGCTTCGACCGACGGGCCAACGGTCCTAGCTTTGAAGAAGGAACCCTGGTCTGGTTACATAACCCCGTTAGATGAAATGGGAAGTCTCTGAACACGGCAGCGATAGTTCAGTTTCGGAAGCGAATCCGAGAGGAGGACCAGAAGAAGAAGAAGAAATAAGGAAGAGCAGCGAATAGAAAAGCGAAGTAAAGTGCACAGCGTCGTGTTGAGTCAACGTGTCGCCAGTGTTACCCTATCTAGTGAATAAAACAAAACATCATCTATTGAAGCCGGCCTTTTATTCCTTCCCACACATTGTCCCTGTGACATTATTAAGAAAAGTTTATAAAAATATCATTAATAATGTGAAGAAACTGTTATTATAAAGTAATATTAATAAGTCTGCAGAAACTGTCATGATGATTAGATAAGTAATTTATAATTATAATTTAGAAAATTAATCTTAGGCGCTGACTGGTAAATGGTGACTGAAAATTTAATCTAAAATAAGTGTGATTTTGAATGTTTCAAAATTCAGCTGATTATATTTGTCCTTTTTTACATTCCAAAAAACAGTCCAACTTAATATTTTAAAGCCACGTATAAAGAGTTACGTATCCATTAGCGAATTTTTAATGTTTACGGGTAGCTATTTCAGGTATTTAAGATATCCATTTGAAAATAATAACAAATTCCTGTGTTTTCATAAAACATTTACTTAAATTCTATTTTGAAATTTTGTTTTCTTATGTGCGAAGTATAAACGGGTACGTTAGACATACTCGACATGGTATGATTTTAATGGTAGCGTAGAAGCAGTTATCTATCAGTTTTTTCAAGAAATTCATTAAAATATGCGTATATGAATACTAATATAACTTTCCTAAAGCTAATTAAACAACATAAAGAAAATTGAAACTATAATTATTAATATATTTTTTTCTAGAGCGGTTTGAAGTTTTATTTCACTCTGCTGTAAACCTCGGTTTTTGACATATCCCTTTCTACGTAGGGACCGTCGAAGTATTTTCGGTTACTGTCAGCTTGGCCTCCTGTCGAAGAGGATACAGATGTTGGTTTCTGTTGATTGTAATAATAAAAGCTTTTTTTTATTCAAAGTACTGAAGCGCTCATAGCATGGCAGCTTGCGTGATCGACATAATTATGCAACAGCGGGCGCGGTCGGTAGTTGGATGGGTGACCGCTACTGGCAAAATTTCTTGGGTGCTTCCGTGCTTCGGAGGGCACGTAAAGCGTTGTCCTTTGGCTATCCACTATTTTCGTACGAAAAAACCTTCTGTAATTATAATACGATCGGATGATGTAACCCACATAATAATATTCTAATTGACCACTTAATAAATTCAAATAAAACAGAATATTTTAGTATAAAGTAAGGTAAAAAGAAAACAACTTCTGCTTACAAGGCACCCACTAATCCGAGTAAGCGGTTCGAAATTAATACAATCAGTGTAAACTGAGGGGAGTGTTTGTTTGTTTAGGTTTTGTAAACATATTGCTGATTCACAAAATGGAGCTTTGTCCATAAACAAGTAAAACTATGTAGGTTTGATATTGCAAATTCAACAATCTTCATTAATTAGCTACGTTTAACATTATAAATACATGGAACATATCTACTTGTGTATGCTTCGATAAAGGGTAAGATATTAATTAGACTGTAGTTATAAAACTACTTTTTACTCTACTTAAAAAGATAAAGTTATCAATTTGATGATGAAGTAGCATCTAAATGTGAAGGTCATGTAATATTATTGGAAAAAATATCCCTAATTTATTATTAAATTACTAAAAAGTAAAAACTATTAAAATACCTTAAAACATTAACATTTACGTTTTAATTATTAAAAAATCAATAAAACAATAAACACTTCAGAGTCTTCAGACACATGGGCTGGCCAGTGGCGGTGGCCACCAACCCGTTGGTGGTGACCAACCCGTGTAAGAGCAGCGTGGGGGAGTGTGACCTAGGCGACCCTTGCCCTGTAGTAGGCCAGCCATTGTTGTCACTATATTAAATCGATTGGTTAATTTTAAAACCATAACCACCGTGCCGCTGATGCTTTCCATCACAATTGTATATTTTGTCTATAAAAGTTACCCCTCATAAAGTAAGATCATAGTTGGTATTTCGGCCTGTGATATTTTAATCCAAGAACGAAGAAACTATTTTAAATCAGTTGTATGAGAAACAATAACATCGTTTTCACTCAATCACTAGGAATAAGTAATTGATAGTTAAAATAAGTAGTGGTAAATAATACTGTAAACACAGCAAAAAATCCTTAAGTCTTAAGTTAAGTTAAATAGCATGATTGAAACTTTCAGTTAGTGTATTAACCCGGTAGCCCTTCCCCAAGCTATCTTCCCATAAGTGAGTCGGACAATTCTTGGGATACTGAATACAAGTTTCTAACGTGAACAGTCATAGCACAAGCGTTTCCCAGGCATGACACCGCGCTTGCTCCATTTGCCAAATATTGTTAATTGGTAACATGACATATCTGTCTGTATAAATTTAGAATACCGTGGAGAACTTTTAAAAGATTCCTTTTGTTGAGGAACAAAAAATTGTTCCATACTTAAGACCCGTCGTCTTGCTTCGGTCCTAATGAAGGAGCTACTCTATTCAGAAGCTAGGATTACATGGCGGTTCGTTGTCTAGTTAAAATATTATTATTATCGAAAAGAAGTTAAGCGTGTTTGCACTTTTAGATTGAGAAAATATTATATTAAAGTTATATGCGGTAACTTTTTATGTTCAGCCAAATTATTATCCTTGGTAGATACCAATTCCAATATATATATCTTGGAATAGATATTACAAGATATATATATTGGAAAGGTGATTAAAAAAAAATTAAAAAAAAAACCACTTTATTTATGATGTTTATATGATTTATGTGCTTAAACCATAATCCATCCATGGTTTTTTGGCTGGAATTTTTTAATGTGGTGGTCGCTTCGCTTCTTCTTCTGGTCCTCCTCTCGGATCTTTGAGATTCAAAGCTATGATCAAAACCATGACAAGGTGTTGTTTTCAACTTCATAAGAATATGTAGGTGGCGAAGAGGTACCTTAAAATGACCTCCAATATTCATTTCGCAAATATTTATCTTACTTACCTAAGTTAAATTTTTTAAATAATATAATACAGTGCTGGTGGAAACTTATACAAAAACAAAATGAAATTCACTTTCTATTTTAAACTTACATGATTACGCTTATTATACATTTCATATTCATAAAACCCATTACAATCAACATACTCGTAGTTCTCATCCAACGCGTATAGATTTGCCTTCATTAAAATTCAGCAAAGTTTAATAATTCTAAAACCGGTTTTTACTTTATAATATTAGAAAAATTTTAACTGTCGCTATGTGAACTCTCGAGAAAATACAGGCGCTAATGAACCGCGCGATGAACATCGTAGTAAAGACTTTGGAGTGATCTTGGGGTGAATTTTTTGAGCGCACCTTCTTCGCTTGTTCATTAGTGTAATTAACTTATGCCGTAGTCTTCCACAATTCGTTTCGGTTCCCCGGCGTTATTAAATTGCTCTTTTGCTCTCAATGATTACGTTAAATTTATATTAGGAGCCTTTTCGAATTTTATATTCATACGAATAAATTGTCGATTCATTGGATCAAAAGATCTTCTTTATTTTAATATTCGACTTATTTCAAACATTTGAATATTTTAGTATTTCATTGTAAGAAATAATGTACAGAAGTATTTTATTTTGACAGCGATTTCTTTGTACATTTCCAGGTTATTATTAGAGGGACATCTAATCTGTAATTATATAGGAATTCATACATTATAATATAGATATTATATGAATTCATATAATATAGATATTAATGACTGTATTAGAAATAATAATAATTTTATTATTGTAATTAGTGTATTTGAAAGAGCAAACAAGACAATAGGTCGTTTTTAGATTTTCTAAGTTACTAAATAGTTAATTATCAACGAGGCTTTTTAATTTTTAATTTTAATTTATTTAAAATATACTGTGATGTAGTGCTTTACAATACCTACATACTTTTCTTTGAGTTAAAACTTTTTATATTGTTTTAAGGAATGAAAGATTTGGTATAATATAGGTACTTGTAAAATGTACTGAAGTCTACAAAACAACATATAACACAAGCCATCATCCTCGAAAGCAATTTCTATAATGTAGGTTCTTGAACATCATTAATAAAATAGTGGGACACATAAATAGCCTTGCAGCTTTTTGCCAGATTAACATTTGGGGTGAGAAAAGAAAAGATTTATTCGACTAATCCTCCGCTCGCCACACCGCAGCGGCGCGGCGCGGCGTCTGGGACGCACAACCTCTGCGTACGCGTAATGTACGCATGGTGTAAAGCTTTATTTATGGATATTTTATTGGCTAATATAATAGAATGGAGTTCAATAAATAAAAGTTTATTTCCGTAAATTGAAGTTCTACTAATTTTAGTTATTTATTGCTTTATTAAGTAACGTATAAGCACAATGTTGATAAGTAAAGTATAAGCAACCTATACTGTTTAACACCAGCGTCACAATACTCGTACAATTGTGGACGTATTGTGTGGGCGGCTTAAAATACTGCGCCCAATCCCATGTCGGCAGATAGACGCTTTTCTCATTGTAAGCAACGCATCCATGATGCGTTGGTGTTACTAATGTCCTTGAGTGATGATAACCACTTACCATCAGGTGGCTCGTCGGCTGTAAACATAATGATGATGAGAGCAGTAAGTGGGTCACTAGTTGAGTACCTATAGATTAGCAGTCATCGTCACTTATGGAGAATTCCCAAATGTGCAGAATGCATTGCGATGTTTGCAGATGAAGCAAGTGGAAATTTATTTCTAATAAGTATGTATTTAAAGAAAATTGTGTCTGTGAAAGTGCATGATTTGTACTCATCACTTGTGAGCGAAGGGCCCACTATGAAACCATCATCCTTATTATAGAGGCATGATTGTGTTAACAGTTATGAATATAATATAGCCTGTTACTTGTATATACGAGTACGTTATTAAATACTACCTACACATAATTCTGTAAATAAATTAATATTTTCGGAATACAAAAATATACCTAAACCGGATAAGCCCACCTGACTCGGATTTTGTACAGTTCGCAACGATGTCTGTATCTAGGAATATATTACGTTTATTTAATGTGATATCAAAGTCGTAAAAAGTTAAAAGATATTGTTGACAATATCACATATAATATTATAGAATTAGCGAAAATACAGCGAGACTTACAAGAAAATGGGAAAGTTGGCAATAATTAATGATATTAGACGGATTCGAACTTTTATCGCCTAAATAATGTTAACCCTACTGAAAGATGATTTTTGGAGATCAGATAGTACGATGAACTATGGCATTAAAAATAGCCAAAGGTTAACGAGTACGTCCGTGGGATGCAGATATTTAAAGTTCACGTTCACGTGTTCACGTTGCAAATCATTCACATTTATTAATCGTGTTCAAAAAGGAGGTTATATTTTCGACGAATATAAATATTTTTTTAATAGTAAACCAGCCCTCGCTTTGCTTCGGGAAACCTGTGTCTTAGAACACTCACTTCACTCCTTTCCACACTGTAAAGGAGATAAAATTCAAAACTCAAACTCAAATCATCCCGCCGATACGAACGACAAGGTTTGGGTCGTCGTTTATTGTGCGTACTGCGAAGGACTTGAATAGCTTTTCCACGTCGCTGTTTCCACCTGTGTATGATGTGGGAGTCTTCAAGAGGAGAGTGAATAGGCTTTTATAAGTTTGTTCAACATCTTGGACTTCATCGCCACTTACTATCAAGTGGAATTGTAGTCACGCATTAACTTATTTTAAGTAAAAATAATAAACTTAAATAATATACACAAAACCTAAAACTAAAAAGTTAAAAAAATAACATAATAACTAAAAAATATTATTAAAAGGAGTCCCTTTAGGCAAGGTTCCGAAGATACTGGCAGCGTTCCCCCTTTGAATAGCTAGGCTAATTCTTTGTCTGAGGTAGGTGCCAGCTCTTCGGTCTCCTGTGATGTCGACTAACCTTTTTGATATTTCCTTAAAAAGCTTAATAGCACTAGGACCCCACGGACCAAGGATCAAGTAAAAAAAGAACTATCAAAGGACAATGATTATTGGAGTATGGGACCATGGGCTAAAATGGCATCAGTATCAATTTTTTTGACAAACTTAGTTAATAAAATCAATTCTGAACTCACGTTACTACTTTTGACGGTAAACCCGGGTTGAAACTATATTTTATTGTTATGATGATTTTTTCAGTTCAACAACTTCTCGCACTAGATGACAACATCATTCATTTTACCCATCATGGGTAAAACTATGATTTTACATCTGGATCACGTGCTGGATAAATAATAATATAATGATAAATTGGTAAATTGTTTAGTTCCGGTTTGTTTCCTCACTTAATATATCGTAAATAATATCCCCTGTTCAAAATACTGATTATAATGCCTAGACGAAGGTAAGATAAAAAAGTAATAATTATGGTTTTAGAGTAAACTTGCCGCATGAGAAAAGTGTAAGCAAAAATAATCATTCTCCTTTTCAACATATCAAATTGCATCTAAATCGATTTAACTAATTTAACGTGAAAAAGTTGCAGACGGACATACAAAGCTACTTTCGTATTTATAATAATACTATGTTTTACATATATTTCGATATTATGCGTAAACTTAGTCGCTTAGTCTAAACATACAAGGGTACGGCTGAATAACGTTGCCAGACCGTATATTTAATTATTCGGTTGCTCCCAAACACCAGTTTCAATGGAGTCGTTTAGTAAATGTAATGCGAGGTCACGTTTGGTAGTGTAGGTCACTACCCGGAAGCATGATCTTGCATGGACGACGTCTGTACAGCAAGTGCAAACCTGACGTATACCTACTTTAGATAAATATTCTTAAAATCGTAATAGTGATTGTGTAACTTTATATTATAAATAATATAACATAATAATATATATTAATGAATGATATTGATATTTAAATAATTGTGTAGGAACAACTCATTCGTTGTTATGTAATGTGTAATTAAATGAGGTATGTGTAAAACTTTAGTCAAGTGTCGTCTAATAGTTTAATAGCTTGAAGTCTGGGACGATCAATTATTTTGTCATTGAGCTATTTACGTTTCTAAAGTCAGCTCGTTCCCAGTCGTCCTTTAATTCGTCGTTCGTTCCTCGTTCAGTCGTCAGTTCAAGTTTCCTATTCAATCTAATCCTCAAATTCGCTTTTCTATTTTATTAGTATTCTGAGTTCACTGGCTGCTTCACCCTCTTAAAAATCCATTGTACCTGTAATGCTTTCTTTAAATATTTCATGAATAGCTCATATTATTATTATTTTACGGAACATAACATAATTAATTATTTTTCATTGAAGCGCTTCTACGTGATAAACCAAGTTAAGCAAAAGCGGGCGTCGGTAGTTGGGTGGGTGACCTCTAGTAGCAAAAAACTCTTAAGTATTTCCGTGATTCGGAGGGCACTATAGCCGTCGCTCCCGGTTGTTACCGTTAGATAGCAATAATTGTTAAGCTATGTCATGGCCTTTGGGGCATGTACAAAACTTCCGACAATCAATCTGCACTGGAGCAGCGTGGTGAAGTTTCCTCTAGGTCTACTCGGTTATGAGGAGAAACCAGCTCAGTAGTTGGCCATCAAAGTGTTAAAGCCAATTATCATCGAGTGATCGTTTTCAAATCCGATTCGATCGATGTATGCGTTTACGGTGAGTGTATAACAACACTCGGCTATCGGGCGGATGCGAACTAGTTATAAATAAACACGTACAAACGGCGCAGCACTATCGGTGGGCCCGCTGTCCGGTGGAGTCGTTTTTGCGCCGGAACTGAGTATGAGTTACGGAGGACACCGCGTCCGGCCTCGATTGTCGCCTAGACGTCGTCGTTATATCTTGTCTCTGATAATTTTACGGTAAATATAATTAATGATAGTTCTATTGACATTTTAAGTTATAATCCCCGGTTAGCTCAATTGATTGTGACCCTGTGTTCCGAGCGTAGGGTTGAAATTTCAGTTGGAGAAGACATATTTTACGCAATTACTGAAATTTTGGCTGTTCGTCGTGGCTATTTCTGAGTACCCATACCCTATCGCAAAATGAAAATAACGCGCTTGAAAATAAATGCGCGGGTTACGTTTAACAATTTTGGAGTGGGGGGACTGATTTCCCGAAGCGATGCGAGGGCGGGTTTACTAGTGAATTATAAAATGTAAAGCAATAAATTAACGCACTGTGCTGTTAACGATTGAGGAGTTCCCTTTTCTGAAGTCAATCTTGAGCTTGGCATCCGGTCATGCTTGTCATGAAATGCATTGCCATGGGAATTTTAGTGATATACAAAATTTCAGTAGTTCTAAACTAGCTTGCATTATTTGATCCAAACATACATACATTGCAAGTCAAATAAAAGCTTGTAAAAACAATCACACGATAAACAGGAATAATAAAAAAAAGTCTATTAGTTAGGTAGTACGCAAGATCACCGTTAACTTTTATTTCCTTTACACCTATTGTGAGCATTAACGAGCTCAACTCTATACGTACAAACTGGGGTAAGTCGTACTGATTGAACTGGAGGAATTTAATTTAAGACGCACGGTTTATACTCTTACTAATAACAGTAAAAACGTAATCTGGAGTCTATCATGATTGGCAAATTTACGAGCTGGGTCTTTATTGGTCCCGTAAACGCCACTTCCGGCACAATCAGCAGAGTAAACAATGCCAAACAAAGGGACTGCTAGGAATTAAGCGAATAAGCTCTCACTACATTGTATTCGGTAACGGTTACCTCCAGCCTCCAGGGAATGCTAAAAATTTTAATTTAAAAATACCCTCAGGATTACAATACGTGCGCGCAGAAATGAACTGCAGAAATACTAATGATAGTATGTAATTAAATTATGACCTGTGATATCGGCGTACAATGGTTGTTTTTGTATGAACGATGCAATTATGTTTCTGAGATTAATTAAAGTACTAACCAATTATGATGTTGCTGTATTTTGTTATTGAAAATGTATTTTGTTATTGAAAATGTATTTTGTTATTGAAAATGTATTTGTGTTTGCAAGAGATTTTGTCGTTTTGTATGAGGCGTGCGATTCACGGATTGCGTCTCCAGCTTGTGTTTATTCAGTGAAGGCAATTAATGAAATGCATATTGAATCTTATTCAAGTAGGTTACGTTTAACTGCTTATTATATGACTTGTAACACAACTTCTACAACATAAGATAAGAAATCTTATTGGAATAGACATTCCCACAGACAGATGTGCGGCGGCTGACGGCCAAGCTTATTGCCCGAGATGTACCGGACATGCGCCCCCTGTCACGGAGGTTGAAGGCTGAAAGTTACAGATTTCTTAGATTTTTTTGTTGTTTGTATGCAAATATTAGCGTACATACCAAATTACAGCTTTCAAGAATACGGGAAGAAGGTGCCGCACAAATTTTAATGAGTAAGTAGAGGTAAAATTAATATATTTTATGTGTTTATAAAATGACAAATGAAACTTAGTGTGTTTTATTAGTCTGCCTTAGTTGCAGACTAATATCTTCTTATTATGAGAATTTGAGAGATAATCTTATTATGAGAATTAGAGCTCCCTGGCGTTAGGCTAGGCCTAAGCTACCGTTTGAAGGTTTGAAAATACGACAAAACGTTTCAAGAAAAGGTAGATAGTACCGGTCGTCTTTTCACTTCCGTGCCCCCAGATGGAATGAAATGAAATTCATTAGTATTTTGAACTTTAGTCGGTGATTCTATCGTTTATCTGTACACATAATAAATCTGCAAAACTATGATTTTTAGAATTATTGTTTATTATTGTTTATATTATTGTTTCACTGTTTATCTGTTTGTCTGTGGTTTTGTTAGCGCTAATCTCTAACGGCTTAACCGATTTGGGTGCGGTAAGCTTCACCTAACGTTTATTATTAATTTTATTTCAATCAGTTATTAAATAAAAAAGTTATGTCAGTTTAAATAATCATGTCTAAAAATTTTCAAAAGTACCCCAATCCACATGTTTCCCGAAGCGAAGCGAGGGCGGGTTTACTAGTAAATAAATTGTTAGTAAAATTGTATAAACATTGTTCGTATATTTTTCCAAACGAACTATTTGTTGTTATTAGTCAATCCAAAATAGAGAATGATGTCCATTTAAAGTAATCGAATCTCATTCCGATTGGAAAAATAATAAAGCGCACCATCAATACCGTGGCTATTGATGGTGTATTTCTTTTATCCGCCATTTTATTGATAGCAATAGAATGGCGGATAAGTGACTTAATGGGGGAAATGTTCACGCAATAACGGAGGTGGGGAAGAGGTTTTCCGTAAAGGAATTTAATATTAGTGCTCAGCAAAGGGTCTGTGTGCATGCGACTGCTGATTATTACGTAAGCTATATACATATGTATATATAGGTACATATGTACCTAACTAAAGGTAGGTAAATATTTATTAAATGGTTTGTGGGAATATTTATGATAGGTAATTAACATTGACTTTAAATAGGTAAATTTATTTAATGGCTGTTTGCATGCACACAGCATGGAGTTGGTCGCTCGTATTAGGGGAGGCATGGACCATACTCCACCATGCTGCTCCAGCTTGGATGGGTGGAATATATTACGACTAGTATTAGCAGGTCAATAAAACAGAGGACTGGCGACATAAGTGAAAACTTAAAACTTTAGAAAATAACTTAATAGCACATAAGTAAGCAGACCGCTGCATGTTGATGACGGGAGCCCATAAGATTTTCCCATACCAAAAGTCGTCTAACGCGCCAATAGATTCAAATTCAATTTCAAAAATTCTAAAAGTAGCATCTCCGTTTCGTTTGTACGAGTGTGGAAGCTTTATATGTTCCGGTCATTTGTATAAAATACGTGTATTTGTGGCGGAAAAAGTCGTGCCCGGATTAAGTTGCTCCTCGTACATTATGAGAACATCCGCATTATATTTCACTAAGTGGCATGAATTATGTGTTGCAGGATCGCGTCGGTATAAAGTTTCTTTGAATCAGGCGATGGAAATTCCGTTTCGTGATTAAAATCATTTTTATATAATTACACTTGCATATTATTAGTCTATTAGTTGAGTTATATGATTTTTTCAAGTTTTTCAAAGAAACAGCTAGCTGCTTTCAGCTGTATATATTAGTAAAATATGTTTCGTGTAATAAAATTATGTTATGATGCCGCGGATACACTGAATTGCCGAAATGTGTCTTTTATTGTAATAAAAAAATCATATTATTGTTCTTTCCACAGTAGCCAGGTACTACCGTAACATTAATCTACACTAATATTATAAAGAGGAAAGATTTGTATTTTTGTATGTTACGAATAAACTCAAAAAGTACTGGACCTATTTATAAAATTCTTTCACCATTCGAAAGCTACGAGTCTACGAGTAACATAGGCTAAATTTTATTTTGGAAAAGAAATAGGGATCCTTATAATGTAACCCAAGGTGTAAAAAAAATACCTAAAATATTCTTTACATCGCGTGCGCTGCGAAAACTATGGATAATAGAGCAAAGTGATGTACTACAGTTTTATAAAGGACATCAATATCTACAATAAAGTCCGCGATGGCATATGTCTAACTATTATAGTTATGCCACAATAAGTGTTTTTTTATTTACAAAACTTAAGTGAGATACTGCCGCTGGAAAAGGCTCTTTATTTGTATCTTAGTATTAATCCTTATCAAAATAAATTAATTCATACTCAAGACTGCTTAATTACCTTTATATAACTTTTTAAATTATTCAATTCGGACATTCCATTCGAAAGATATCACGAGTTTAAAATTTAAGTATTAGAAAAAAGTTGCTCTGCACTAGGAGAAGCTGACTGACTGATTGACATGTCAATGCAGGGCCTAAACAAGTTTCAAGTTTCTAACCCTTATAGGGTTAGAAACTTGAAATTTTGCACAGGGGCTCCTTTTATAACGTGGGGGAGCACTATGAAAAGATTTTTGAAAATTCACTCCCTAAGGGGGTAAAACGGGGGTGCAAAGTTAGTATGAAACTTTGCCGTTTTTGAAGGTATTCGAATGAAATTCAGTATGAAGGTTTTTCATTGAGAGTTATGAAACATGTATAAAATATTTTTTCGAAAAACATCTCTTAAGGGGGTAAATGGGGGGCGCAAATTTTTATCAACTTTTATATATTTAGGGGTTTATGGCGGGCGAAGCCGCGGGGGAAAGCTATCATTTATAAAGATATCCTGTGAATTATCCAAAATATATAACTAAATCTTTGCAAACCGAAGGAATAAGTTTCCGGAAGCGAAGCGAGGGCGGGTCGCTAGTATTGTTATAATTACCGTCCCGTGACCCGGGCCCAGCAACTGTCCCACTAGTGATGGTTGGCGATGATGATGATGATGATGATGATGATGATGAATTACCACATAATACCACCAGAAGATAAGACAGGCACACAACATTTTTAATTACCATTTGCAAATATTTATGTGACAGATAATGTTTGTTCTCGGGTCATGGGTGTTAGTGATATGTTATTTGTGTTGTCCACGCCACCCGGGCCATAGGCCCCATAGGGAATCCTTGTGCGGGGGGTATGAGTGTGTAAGCATTTTTTATAATTAACAATCTTGTATCTTATTATGAGTAATATCGGTTTAAAACTTGCTAATAAGTATAATCGCATGACTCTAGCACGGTATTTTGTAATTGTACAGTCACAAGAAATAACATTGATTAGACAGAAACACTCAGCACGCGGCGTCAGCTTGATAACGGAAAATAATCGACCAAGGTAAATAACTTCGACAGCGATAGGTAATTGATTGGGAAACCATTACCTAGTGGCAAATTTTGAGGCCCGTTAAGCGTTTGGGTCTGGTTGTTAACGTTACATTGCTATTGTTTTAAGCCTTGTCGGAGATCATGGCCCCTCCAGTAAGCCCGCCCGTTTTACTTTACTAGTCAGGAATAAAATATTAAGATTAAATTTTTCAGTTGAGAATTAAATGTTTATATAATATGCTTTATAAATACGGATAAAATTCTAAAGTATATTTACGTAAAGTGAATATGACCCCATTACAATTACCTACTAAAGCCAAAAGTTATTGACGATGTGTTCAATTTCACTTTTTTAAGTCCACCCATTGTAATTCCTAGCTTTAGGTTTTTCAATAAAGAGTGAAATAAATAAATAAATAAATGTGCCGCATGCATCAGCAACAAAAAAAATTGTGGCGTGGCGCGTTGCTTGCGAATAGGATAGCGAAATCTCCGACTCCGCCGCCGAAACATGTAAAAACACTTCACGTTTGATCCAACGAGGAGGGTGCTACCTAGGTAAAGAAAAACCTAGGATGTTGTCAAAAGAGTAGCTGAAATATATTTTTTATTTTTTTTCCTATACACCAATACACAAACATGTCTATTGGTGTATGTATACAAGCATCACATAAAAACAAACAAAGTTCAATGTTCACTCGGTATTCACTGTTGGAAAGCCTATGGGTAATCATTAACAACTAGTGCTGTAACATCAAAAAAGGCCTCAGAGATACGTCTTTTGTTGATATGTCATTTTCATTGCAGTATCATTAGGTATCATCAGGGATTAATAAATTCGTGCATAATGTCGCTGAAAGCTCTAGTTTAAGTATAATTATGTAAGAACAAGTAAGAATAGCAACTGGCTTACATAGTTCTTTGTATAAACCCGTTCTCTCTTTAATAAGAAATGCAAACTGGCGAGCGTCCAGTTGATACTTTCTTTGGCCAAGTTTACGATATCGCTCAATATTGCGACCACTTTTGCAAAAGCTTCTGAGATGCTAAATCTAATTAGGTATAATCTCCTCGTATATTATTAGTTGTTTTGTCTTCACTTAAATTACAAGCGACACAAGCGGGAACAGGTAAACATAGACATTATGGGGTCTCTAACGGTAATAAATCCCCCAAAATTCTTATTTTTCACCATTCTTAGATAATTACATAGCATCTTATATTTTGATTCTATAAATATAAATTCTCTTAAACTCCTCGGTATCTTACAGGAAGTCAAAGCAAAAACCAAAACATACACATAGCCAAAGTAGTAGAGAATGTCAATGAGAGCGTCCGTCGGTCCGTGCCAGGTAATCTTGATAACAACAAAAGGGATTTTGCTGGGGTGGTCTGAACATGGGTGATACGAGAGGCTGCGCTACCTGTCGTTTTTGGAGCTTTTCGTTAATTTCTATTACAAATGTGTGTACAATGTGTATTTTGGGTCGCATTCCAATAACAACATACGTAATAATAATATTAATAATAAAATCAATAACCTAACTTTTACCTAACTTTTACCTATGCATTTAACTATGTACTTCCTAACGTGTTTCAATTATTTTTGTCGTATTAGTTATGTTACTACGCAGTAATGTCTTGTTGAGTTGTAGAACAAGCACAGGGATTTTTTCAATGTATGGTTATTAAAGTAAATTATTTAGTATTATAATTTTACTGTTGTATATATGAGCATTGCCAAGAAACAATCTTTCTATGATTTGCGATAGTTCCACGAGCAGACGAGTATACAATAATGTGAAACTGTAACGACAAGTAAATATTGTTGCCCATCTTTTATTCTCTATGTTAAATGCATATTTTAATTGCGTATGTAACTAACAATATATCTAGCTCTAGTGAAATAAACTGTGGGGCACATGCAATAATAAAGTAGGTTTCAGGGTTCTTGTTAGCGCGGGGCCTAAATTGCAAAATTCGGTGCAATTCTTGTTAAATGAACAGTTTCGTTTAATTAGTCGTATTTTACACAATTTACTGAGTCAGTAAATTAAGTAAAACAAGCTTCGCTTATAAGTGTTTCTTTGTGCTAGCTGGCGTAGGTACTAAGACGAAAAATAAACAAGTACCTAGTCGAAAATACAATATAGATACAGTATACATATGAATAAAATGGTAATTATAATTGGATTAGTTTAGACGCAATATCTATAAATAACAGAACACTATATCATAACTAACATTCGCGAGATTTTAAGATTATTTACGCAGGTGTAACCTTGCATCAAGGGTCTAATTTCGATTTATTTTATACGTATAATAATGTTGCTATACCTATAAAAAAAGAAAAAGTGCATACAGAACTCGAACGTACCTGCCATAGAGAAGTTGATTAAACTTTCCAGTACATACGAGTAATTAAACTCATTAAAAATTACAGCACATTCCTCGAGTCTCTTTGATTTAATGTACCTACCTAATGATGTAGAACAGGGAAGCGGTGGCAAGTTGTAAAAACCACTTGTGGCGATATCGCGCGTGTAGTTGAGTGGGTACGTTTGTTGGTTATTAAAGCTGCCCATGTGCCCGCCGCAACTACGAGTATATACCACATGACCGTCCAGCTCCATACACATAGGGCATAGGACTTCATACACATAGGAATTCATACTCAACATCTTACAAAATAACAGTGTATGTATTTGAGCTCATTTCACGTATTTTTAACGCGATTGCACGAGTATTACTACTTATATTTGCATTTGCAGTATTAAGTACATTGTTAAAGCTTCGTTGAAAATGTTAAAAGATTTACCTTATTTTGAAATGAAATGAAGTTTATTCAAAGCTGGTTTTTTACAAACATTTTTCGAATGACAATTTACGCCATTACTTCAACAAAGCTGTACCGTGACCGGTCTTGGAAGAAGAAGCGGCAAGAAACTCCCAAAGAACTTTTTTGTTTACGGTGCCATAGTAGATACGATATAATATGAGTAATTATACCATATTTATGATTGAAACATAGATATTCTTAAAATGACAAATTTTGGTGTTTGAATTTAAACTGACGTAATAAATGAAAATGTTGCCATTTCCAACCGTCACGTAAAGGTTTCCAAATTTTATAAGAAAGACAAAGACAAAAATATTAGGAAGTCCAATTCAGATCATTTGATATTTTGCCTTCCAGTCTGTACTTTATCTTCTGAGATATTGTATTTCTGAACGATATGACGGAGATAATTTTGTTTGGCGTTATATCTCCTTATCGAACTTTCCGGATTTTGCAGAGAATCTTGTTACAGCGAAATCTCCCCAGGAATACTCAATAGGAACATTTATATTTGGGATTCGCGTTTTTAGGATACTGGCCGATGGTTATCAACATAACTTTACTATAGACCTATAATAACGTGGCAAATCATACACTGTGTTTTCTGTGGATATTTTAAAAGGTAGTGTTTTTATTACGAAATATAAATATCGACAGATCAAACTCACTATAAATCCAGGAATAACTTTAAACAAATATTCAACGTCTATGTCGATATACAAATTCTATGAATAGTTCTGTTGTAAACAATTAGCTTTTTCATCCTTACTTGTCTTGTCTTTTAAATTGATTGTCTTTTTTAATTTCTTGTGTTTTTAGTCTCATTTATTTAAAGACGTAGATATATCAGACATCCCAGTAATATCCACAATGTCGTCTTAAATCATAAGTTGTATATTATGTAAAAAAATATACCTTGAATAAGTTACTTTACACAAAGTAATTGTTATTTTTATAAATAAATACACGCTTAACTTACCTACTACAACATTTCGTGAATCGATTTAATCGAGTTATATTAAATGTTTACGAAAAAAATACCAACATGTTAAGTAAGATTATTTATTAGAAATAAATGACGGACAAAAATAAGTAGCTTCATAAAATTTAACAATTACCGAAATTTTAATTATCCTCTTTTGTTTGATCTTAAGCATTGACACAAATACTAGCCAATTTTTTTTGTTGTAAACCAAGGAGTAAAATGGAGTCGACAATTTTAAATGCTTTTATTTAACGGGTTATTATTTCCCCGGAGACGAAGGAATTCAACGGCGACTTCCTGTTGGCACTTGAAAAATTAACTGCCAGCCTTTTACACAGCCATACTAAGTAAACAAAAACAAATATTAATTTATCTTTCTTAACAAAGATTGAAAGAATGTTATGGTCTTTCTACTCAAGCCGAAGTATATTATTCGTGACATTGATAAGTACAGTGAGTGGTGACGGTTATGGAAACATACTAAGTTTCAAAGACATAGCCATATAGTAGGTACATAGTGAAACAAAGTTTTCTTTCATCTTAATTCATAATATTATGTCAACAGTAACATTTTCAAAAGCTTTAGATGTACTTATAAAAGGTTTGTTAAATAGCACTAGGGACGTTGTTTCTTGAACGAATTAACGTAAAATACTTTCAGTTGCTCGAAGAATGTTCTAAACGGAGTATGAAGATCGTACCATTCAACGAAGAATAATTGTAATATTACGACACCTTCTACGCAAAAGGTCGTAAGGTGTTTCGGAATATGAGCACAGATAATGAGAAAAGTATCCACTCAGAGAGTATGCAATTTATTTATTTTTTATTATGGCCTAAGCAGGCAAACGAGCAGACGGGTCACCTGATGTTTTATGAGTACTTCGTAGTTGCGGACCCATCAAGGAATAATTTAAATATTCTCTTTAATTAACGAGATCTTTCGCCACAAATTGTGTGTACTATTATAGATCCACACACCATCGACACGGTTTGTCCTGTTCAACTAAGAAACGAATACAAACCGCCTATTACAACTTATTAATTTTAATCTGAACCAAAATCGTTACAATTACCACTGAAGTACGTAAGAAGTACCTTTTTATTTAACTTCACTGTAATACCTATAGTTTTAACTACATACAACAATATTCCGTGAAAAAAATAACATGCATGTATTTATGGTAGGTACCTACTTTAAAAACTTACAGTTTTTTTGGATAGACAGTGTATAATTTAAAAACCTCGTAAAAGAAGGAAAATTTTGTTTTTAAATTCGTACATGGTGAGTTGTGTGTTCAGAGTTTACCTTTAGCAAATGTAATAAAGATGTAAAAGGTGAGTCCTGTGACGCTTTCTGTATTGAAACGGTAAACAAGTGCCCCATTTACCTGAATAAAATAATGCAATGAACAAATTATGCCTATCTTTGTGTTCGCTATGACACATCGTTGGATTGGAGTGGATTATAAATGAATGTGGAAAGATTTAAACTCAATTTTAGATCCTGCAAAGGTGTTGATACCTGCAGTGCAGTTATCGGAAATAAATACCCAACAGAAAAATAAATAAAGTAATAGTGTAGGTAAGGAGATTTGTCTATGATTTGTTTTCTTAAGATATTTAACGAGCATGTAGCCTCACCCTTCCGCTGACGCCCACAACAACTGTGACCGACACAGAACAAGACTCAAATTGCGACCAAGATGGTTAGTCCAGTATTACCCTTGAGGACGAAGATGGTCGCCTTTTAAAAGTGCAACTGGATCCACACTCATCTAATCGAAACACAATAAAATTGCTCTCAAAACCATTACTAAGTAGAAATGGTACTAGGTACCGTGAAAGGCAGTTCCTCGGGCAATCTCTACGGGCTCTGACAGTTATATAGGTATGTTTATTTTATCAACGTGTCTGGTCGATTGCTGGTACATTTATTTACCTGACAAGCTACTACTCTCTTCTTAGACTCAACAGTTACATAGCAAGTTAAAAGCTTGTGACAATTAATTACTCCTTTCAGTTTTCAATACCTATAAAATTACATACAATACCGCAGTAAAAAGGAATTACATATCAATTGAATAGATAGTCTCCTGCAACGTCCACTTCGTAGAATAAATACCGCAGATCTTTATTGCAGGATCCCGTTATTGTATAATAATGCTTAGAATGGAGAGAACACACATATTTTATTATAATTTGTTAGTTACTGTTTATCTACTATTCCCTGTTATTACTTCTAGGTACAAAACGAAGGCTAATAAATCATTAATAGTGTTGATTTAATTATAGTAGTTGATGTATTGCGAAATAACTTCTTTAATAAAATATTTCTTATCTATATAATAAACAAAAAAGGAATATATTATAAAAGTCTTTCCTGGCTGGAAACTAGGGTATACACAAAAAAATGTACCATCATCAAAACATAAGAAATGTTGGGGTTTCGATAAACATATCGGGTAAGCCTTGTAAAAATAACGATTGTAACTTTCGACAAAAAAAAATACAGGTGCATTCTATCTATTGCATCTTAAGATTGAAAGATTGATCATGGTATAAAATAAATATATTTGATAAGGAAAGAAGATAATCGAGACCAGCAGTATGTGATTCCCTAAATTAAAGACGTCTTAGTTTTTCTCAGCTAACGGACAGCTGGAAAGTGATCTGTCAAAATTTGTCCGCGTGATAAATTTAATGTTGGCCAATTATTTACCCTGTGACGGGTAGATGGAACTCGCCTCTGGACAACTCTAGTACCTACGCTTTAATTTATGAACATTTCCATTGTGAGTCTATTTTCTGTATAGTTAATGGGAATAATTTGATTTAATTCTGGTTCACAAAACTGACAAATTAAAAGAAATAAAAAGAATTAACTAACTAACCTACTCTAACCTAACTTACTCTATCAGATTTATGTAAAATTAAGTGTTGCGTATAATTTAAAATAAGAAGAATTTATAAAACATTTAGTATAAATTCCTAGTTTAAATCTATGAAATATCAAGTTATGTGATGAAAAATATCAGTTGTTATTCATTAGTTACAAATATGTAAGTAGATATCTAATTGGGTATACCTACTAATTGGCTGACCGCTAGTGGCAAAATTTCTTGGGCGCTTCCGTGCTTCGGAGGGCACGTAAAGCCGTCGGTCCCCGTAGTTACCATTTGGTAGTCAGATACCTTCGGGTGGCTTAAAAATTTTCGACACTTGGGTTGGCCATCAACCCCTCCACCAATCCGCACTGGAGCAGTGTGGTGGAGTATGCTCTAAGCCTCCTCAGGCATGAGGAGAGACCCGTGCTCAGTAGTGGGCCATTAATGGGTTGAAGCCGAATTTTATACTATAAAACGTGCAATAAAATCTGCTAATTTATAAATGCTTCAATTATGTCGTGTTTCAATAGTTTGACCAATTACGTATACAAAAAATGTCTCAAACTATTCCGACACTACGCAATTGAAGCATTTATTAAGCAGACTTGGGCCCTAGACACCTCGTTGATGGTATTTATAGAACGTGACGTAGAAAACAAATAAATTTGGAATCGTCCGACTCTTTGGAATGGTCCCGGCCGGTTTGTCATCGCCCTGTAAAGCCCGGCCGCGGCACAGCTTACGGCCCATGAGCCATGCGAGTAATCGTAACAGTGTATCACCGGTGCAAAGGGCGCGCTCCCTGCCCGCGCCGCCCGCGCCGCGCCCGTGCGGTACTTCATCGTGAAAATATGACTTTGCTACGTGCCCGATGTTTCGAATGAGATAAAAATACAGTTTTATGTTTATTCCTGTCACAAAAGGCACAATTACTAAATATATTGTGATACACGTGTACCGATTTCAAAAGCCCCATTGCCCATCATTTATGTTATAAATGAGTTTTTTGTATTTGGGTTTTGTTATAATATGTCGATGTTCATTGATGAATAAATAAATCATTATGAAATGTAATGAAGACTATTAAGTTACTACATGTAATCGGTTGTCAGTACGTGTGCTATGCCTGGAATAGTAAAGCTGCTAAGCGATGGGCAAATCACTAAACTCAATACATATTATGTACCTACTGTAGGAGAAATGGTGTTGCTATTTATGTAAGGTAAACTATAAGTGCTGGAAGAAATTTAGTTGGCCGAGCATAATTAAATCGTAAATAACTTCGTCAGAAAATAACATGGGCATTTGAAATTTGGAGGATATCACAATGTGTTGTAGCTTTTTTCGGACAATGAGCGTTTTCGGCAATTGAAGCTGGAATATAATATATATGTATGGAGGTACATAAAAAGGATTTGAAAGGAAAAAATAAACAGTATGTATCTATCGTCAAGCTTTTCGTTCTTAAACATAAATTATCGCTAAAACTTTAAATTTTACTGGTTACAAACTTTTAATAGTTAGTGCATTGACAGCTGTTTAAATATAAACGCGATAGGTATTCCTACCTTTTAGTGACTTTATCTTAACAAATATAGGATATAAATTACGTCACTGGAAATAATGTAATTAGGTACCGCGATTAATATAAAAACGGGATGTCACTTAACGAAAACGTTGTATAGTATTTAATCATATTACATATAATGATGTACATAGTCGTTAGTAAAATATTCATGTTCCGTGATCCCATGAAACCGCAATTATCGATTTGTAAGCGTCGAAAGCAACATACTACAGAGCACCGCGTTCTGTTGTAAAATCCGATAAAATAGTAACGGACTGGAATTATTTATGTCATTAAAATTTACTTCGACTAGTTTAAATTGTTACTTGTGCCGTAGTACTATAAAATTGTAAGTGGTCTGGGAATGATTTAATGGAGTAGATTCGTCTCTGTTCCATCGTTTAGTTTGTTCCTGTTTGTTCTGTGAATAAGTTAGACGGGGGTAGGCCGGGGGTGTACCAGCGACGGAACAGGAGCAGTAAACAAGAGGATTTAATGGTTATGGAGCTGTGAGGCCCTAAGTGAAAATGAAAGTGATACCCGGGAGGCCGTTTACTTCACGGCATTATGACGAAAAGTCTTTTTCGGTACGTACTTAACCTAGAGCTGTATCTAACACCTACAGTTAGTTTCTTAACTGCTAAGCAATGGTTGAGACTTCTAAAAGTCGTGTGTTGTCGTCGTTTCAGGTATAGGTATGCTTTATTATTTGATAATACTTAACATTTCGATAAAAATGGATTATTAACTTCAAAGGTATTTTATTTTTCCTTTAGTAACTTACGAATATCCTAAACTTTGTGTAACGGTATGGTATATTTGTATATGAAGTCGAAGTAGATCATTTTAATATTTTGTCAATATAGTATATAAACACCACAATCGGTTGTATATTAAAAAAAATGAGCTGTATTCCAGTATGAAAACTTATTATTTTCTTCGGTTCGATGTACTCAGTTGACGAGTGCTTTTGATAGAAGGCGAATATTATATATATTTTTCTTTCTTTAGTTCACGCTGTCTTTCAAAAGTCAAGTTCTTTTGTGAATGTTTTGCTTTACGCCTGATAACATTTTAGGATGGTTACTGTGTTAGTCTTAGATTTATTATAAACAAGCCTATACCCGCGGCTTCGCCCGCCAAAAATCCCTAAATATATAACAGTTGATAAAATAAGAGAACTTTCGTACTAAGTTTGCGCCCCCCTTTTACCTCCTTAAGGGATGATTTTCGAAAAAAAATTTTAAACATGTCTCATAACTTTCAATGAAATACCTTCATAATGAATTTCATTCAAATACCCTCAAAAACGGCAAAATTTCATACTAACTTTGCACCCCCGTTTTACCCCCTTAGGGGGTGAATTTTCGAAAATCCTTTCTTATTGCTCCCCTAAGTTATAAAAGGAACCCCCGTGCAAAATTTCAAGTTTCTAACCCTTATAGTTTAGGCCCTGCGTTGATATGTCAGTCAGTCAGTCAGTCAGCTTCTCCTTTTACTCGTATATATATAGAAATAATAGCATCAATGTATTTTTGACGCTTTTTTGGGTTCCTTATAGTTTAGAATCTTTATCGTTTCACCATGTCTGTCTGTGCGTCCGTCCGCCCTCCTTCACGGCTAAGCCCAGATTCTCTTACAAAAATCAGTAATTTGGTATGGATATGCATATTTATCCCGCCGCCAAAGTGGGAAAATAAAATCTTAAAAGTGAATAAAACCAATAGTAGTGGGTGGGTTATAACGATGTAACATAAAAAAATATCCCAACATGTAACGAGCAATAGTTGACCATAGGGTGACTGAGGAACTCTATATGGCGCTTGGCCCAAAACTTGATTAAAGTAAAATATTTAGGAAGCACAAACGTATTCAAATACTTCAAGTTCCTTTCTCAACTGAGAAGTAATTTGACATATAATTAAGGTTACATGCCACGGACAGAATATGCTGATGAATCCTTGTGTGACTGTGTAGCCATTACAAAATAATTACGCAGATAAAGATTTTTTTTATTAATAGCCGACAAAAGAGCAAGCTTATGGTAAGTCGTGACCGTACCCCATGGACATCTATTATTGAACAAACGTTGACGGCTAGGTCGGCTAGATAGGAGAGAAATCGCTTTATACAAGCTAAAAAAGCCAGCGATTCTAAAAGGATACTGGTAGCACGATCCGCTTCAAACTTGCTTTATCTATTCTTCTTGTTCCGCAAGGTACACTATGAGCAGGGATGGATAGTTTAAACTCAAGGAAGAGCACCATCGGATGGATTCAAAAGGCTTAAAATCCTCAAAATGAAATTAAATTCAGATGATTTTACAGCACACCCAGTTCTGAAAGAAATGGCATAAAATAAAGCATTAACCGGGTTGTGATTATAAATTTGTTTCTCTTTGTGGAAATCTTGGAATCTTGTGCTGGAATCTTGTGCTCTGATTTATATTTTATCACTAATATTTTTCTTCGAAAAAGTAGTCGTATATTATGATTTCAACGAATTTAATGTTGAATTGTTTATTAACTTTTGATAGGTAAGAAAACAAATAGATTTGTAAATAAATACAGTATCTACCTCTTTAGTAAAACTGTACGTACGCATTCGACTTCGACTCAAAATAATTATGGTCAAATAAATTTACCGAAATCAATGCTAAAACGATTGCCATGAATCGTGGTTTAATAATACTCCTTATGTTTGTGTTTTCCTTTTCAGGCTCTTATTATTTGCTTAGAACTGTTACATTTTCATTTATTTTCTAAAGTACCATTTTAAGCACAAATGTCTAAGAACGCGTGAAACAAACAGCTTCAAGGTTCCCCTGAAATTAGATTTGTAAATAATTTTGTACTCAGTTAGTGATGTCTTCTCTTTCTCTTTCTCAGTATTCTCCTTTGTTTAGACGATTTTTTTTATCTTATCGATCCGGTTAAACACGCTTTTGATAGTAAAATAATATAATATTACCAGGAACAAATACATGGAACAAATAAATTGGGGTAATGACAGATTAACATGAATATAGAAATCCACCACGTGGACGAAGTCGCGGGCAGAAGCTGTCATCTGAGTCATCGCAACCCATAACTGTCCCACTGCTGGGCACGGGTCTCCTCTTACAGTGTGAGGGGTACAGGCCAGAGTCCACCACACTGGCCAAGTGCGGATTGGCGGACTTTACACACCTTTGAGAACATTATGGAAAACTCTCAGGTGTGCAAGGTTCACGATGTTTTCCTTCACCGAAGCAAGTGATAATTAAATTTTAATACGCACATAATTTATGAAAATTAGAGGTGCGTGCTGGGGTTTGAACCCGGGCCCCCAGATTCGAGAGCCCAACGTTTAACCACTCGGCTATCACTGCTAGTTATGTAATAGTACCTACCTATATCAAAATAGGTATCTCTGCGTAAATCTTATGAACGAATATTCTTTTGTTTCATTTAACATTTAAAATGACAAACGTTGTAATGTCGGAGACTGAAATCGACATTACGGTGGTTGCTTGCTAATGAAGCGGTTTTCAGGCGGCGAATTCCTCTGATGTTGCTAGGCGGTTGGATGATAAAACATAATGTAATATATATGTTGGTAAATGGTATTCTACAGGAGTTATGTTAATGTCTTCTATTACTTTTCTTGTGTTGATTGTGCCACCTACAATACCTTTGATCTAACTTACCTACAATAAATCGATGAGTAGAATGAATGAATCAATCATCAATAGATGTAGGATAATTCAATTCATGGAGTATACATATTTGTTTGTAAATTATCTAAATATCGTACTTAAAGTAAATTGTTATTTTAAAATCATAGAGTCCAGACCAACAACACAAAACCTGTCTTCCTATTGCCGACGCGCTTTCTCTGGTAGACTGCGGACTCTGGCGAAGGGTCTACTCTGGTGTCTAGTGTCACGTTTTACCCGGGCGTGAGAGTTAAAACCGAAACCATTTTCGTCTTCTCGTGTCGGAGGTAAGACTCACTTGGGATCACTGAGACAAAATACTTTACGTTATTTCACGGTTATTCTAAGTATAAGTACCTAACTATTACTTTATTAGTATGTTAATAATTATGTTTCATCTTTTACCAAACGTAGAATACCTACATATTCTCTTTTTGTCTCACTTCAATTTTTAATTAAGCTGTTAAGACAGCTTGGAATGCTAATAGCTTGAATAGTAGAGCGGTCCTATTAATGCGGATTTCTTAAATGCTTTAATCTGGTGGCGTCGTGGCCAAGAGTCAGCGTTATTGCAGGATACAGGGACACTAAAGTTGCATTAAAAGAACGGCGCGACACAATTGCACAGCGGAGATTGCACAGCCATTTCTTTTTAAGAACGAGGATCAGGCGTATAATGTCTTCCACTGTGACTTAACTATAAGTTTTAATGCTCTTTATTGTAATGAGTTTTATTGTTACGTATTGTTTTAAAATTACGTTTCATCTGACTTTTCAGATTTTTCCTTTGAAAAGCAATAATTATTAGGTATAAGTAGTTTTTCTTGATGGTACTTTTCATAGATTTTCGAAGTAAGACAACTCAGCAGCTAACTAACTAGCATATAACTGACTAAATAGACACTTACACGTGACAAATAACACGAGGACAATATTTTTAATACGTCATGATAAATAAATCAACCGATTTTTTGCTAGAATTGTAAAACAAAAAACAGTTTAAAACGTTGCTTGCAAAATAAATTGACTTGCCAATTTCGAGGAATACTGACTTCTTAAATACTTTAATCTGATGACAAGGCGTTTTTGCAGACATGCCGATTTGATGCCAGATTAAAAGAACGGCACCACACAATTAAATGGCACAGCGAGAAGATTGCATAGCTTTTCTTTAATTTCTTCTAAAGTAGAGGGATCATGCATAATGTCTCTTGCTGCTGTTTAAATGAAGTTATAATGTGTTCAGTTTGGTGTATTACTTTAAGGCTGAAATAGCTTAACATAGGTATCTTAGTAACTTCATTGTAATAGAGTGCATATCATAACGATCTGCTACAGGAATTACAAAAGTTTATTGTACAGCTTATTCAATATGTAAAAATATTTTGGCCGTTTTCGGGCAGTCTGGGGTACTGAAGTATCCCATGCCTGTAGTGAGAGGTGACAGAAGCAGCCCCACCTGCTCGGGGTGGTTCGTGATAGGGCTTTACACAATTAATTTATATTTTCAGTATTATTATTAAATCATTCGATGAACGACCCGTATGGTGCAATGGTTAACACGCCGGATCGACATTCCGAGAGTCCTGGGTTCGATTCCCAGGGAGGCGGAAATTTGATTGATGAGTTTAAATTTCCGTTCTTGGTCTGGGTGTGTGTGTTGTTGTCTTGTGTGTTGTCCATGGCACCCACGACACAGAGAATCCTAGTGTGGGGCTATGAGTTTATTTATTAATATTATTACTGGTATTATTATCTTTAATTTCTGTACCCCTTCCCTCCTTGGCAGCGACTACGCATCGGTGTTGCCTTTCATGTTTCTGATGTCTACATTCACCACTTGTCTGCTTATTAGTTATAAGTAAGTATAGTATGTTTACAGGTGAAAATTATAAGAATGTCCTAATTTTCGTGTACGACAGATCTTATCTTGTAGCGGCAGTACAGAGTAGTTACTTCAAACTAGTATCAGTGGGTGCGATTTAATTATTTGTAGTGAATGGAAAAGTCTTCAAGGAGTTGTTTGATATATTTTATAAATATACATTATATTTATATAGTGTAAATACTTTATTTATGTAACATTTATAGTTTTGCTTTTGGTTTACAATAAAGTGTTTTGAAAAAATCAATAAAGCAACTGAATAAGATTGTTGAATGAATTAAACAAATAGACCCGACATTCGTACTCGTGGTTCTGTGTACGCAACTAACGTTTCGCAACGACAAATATAAAACAAAAATATAGTTTCAAAACGAAAATGAAATAAACGCTACCCGATAGTTCATATTTTTCCTTCGTTACAAACTCCACGCTGTTAAGCAAATTGAGCCCGTAGTAACTGCGAGTAACTTTACCGTGCACTTTTATAGGTGAACAACATTAAATAGAAAAGTTCTTAAAGTTCTAGTCACACGAATGGCCGGTCAAAGCTTCCGCCTGGGCCCGGCATTTTTCTACTCGATTTCAGCAACCGCGAGGCTACTCTTTTTTTACAATTCTTCAGTTCGTTCATGTATCCAATTCACTCTTTTATCTGCAATCTTTTGTAAAGAACTTTAGTTTGCGCTAACATATAAATTACTCTCATTCGCTATATTAATATAGGTATTCGTTATATGTAGCAAGTGCCTTGTATTTGTTTTTAACATATTGATGGGAGATTTTTAAGAGAGTAATAAGTGATTTTATGGAATTCAAGAACAAGGAAATTTTTTGGCATTGGTTGCAATTTGCAATCAATAAAATATTAAAAAGTTAAGTATACACACATAATTATGAACATAATATACACCTACTTTACTTGAACCTGTCCTGATACAATGTAGGTTAATGTAAAGGTTTAAACTAAGTCCCCCCCTGTATTTATAGTGAGGTAGGTATATTTTTTGTTTTATATTATTTAAGAGGTGGTAGAGCCTAGAATTCACCCGGGGTAGTAGGTACGGGCTACGGGGTGTAATAATTGTTTTAACAGCTAATGTGTTCCAATTAAAAGGTGGTTAAAAGGTGGAGCCACCTTTTTAGAGGCAACCATCTCAATCCTCGAGGGTAGCAACACATCTGTGACCGAATTAGAACGCGACTCTTACTAACAATTACTAACTGGACTATTACTAACAACAACCGACAGGATGAACTATCGCTAACATTCCTCATACTGACTAACAAACTAACCAAGTAATGTTCTAACACTGTCTCCTAACTGGACTAACTATCCTAGTCCCCATTTGAGTCTTGTTCTAAGTCAGTCACCATTGACATGGGCGGCAGTGGAAGGGTGATGCTGCATGCTCGTTTGCTACTTCAATTTCATAAAAATAAAAAAAATAACACTGCCTACATTTATTTCACGAGAGCCTTATTCATTGTTCTGGATATTTTTATAGCGAAGAAGATAAACAAGAGAAAATTTCAGCATTATCTGTAAAATATCTTTTAATAATTATGTAAATCGCTTATCGGGAAATTAAGAATATATTGGTACCTAATATAAATCTAGCATAACATTTAATTTATAAGTATGTACATTTTGTTTTTTTAGTCAATTATTCTTAAGCTAACTTGTTAACGCATAAAATTTCCGTGTTCACGTGCTATAATACTCTAAAAATGAACTCTGGGCTTAACATTATTCTTAATGTTTTGTGATTATTGTAACAGAACAAAATTATATTTATGACTGTAATAAATGCTTGCGCAAAACATGTTTACGTATTCTTCGCGTCGTTTGGGACTAATTCCAAGGGTTCACATTAAAAAGCTTAAGCTTTAAATTGTTCGAAATCTTTTTCACAAAAAATATTTAAGTATAAAATATAAGCGTAGCTTCGGAGACAGCCAAGGTCATCGCGCTTTTCATTTTGAATGAAGAAATCCTTGCTGACCTGCTGCTTTCATGTAAATATGTACACTTCTTTTATTTATTAACAAATACTTATTTCTATCTTGTAATGTTGATTTTTTCCTTCCTTTTCCTATTGTCAATAAAATTTCATTGTCACATCATTAACGTAAAAACCCATTTCATTGATCATTCTTAAGGCTCTTTCAGCTGTAACTATTATTAAATTCGTTTAATATAAAAACTCCTATCCAAATTATGTAGATTTATTAACGATTTATTATGTAGATTTATAATGTTAAATTTAAGGTACTCTACTTTTAACTTCTTTTATGGGGGATGTATGTACATTTTTAATTTTTTGAATTGATGATTTTAAGTTAATACCTGTATATAACGAAACGCAATTTCCATCTTAATACCTTGCTTATAAATCGATTATATTAACAATAGTAAAAGGAAATACATCTTTGCGAACGTAAGGGTCAGTTTACTAGTAATACTATTTTGTTGTTTATTATCTATAGAATAGATGTGAAAATTGTAAGCGAGAGAATTATTATGTGACACCTTAGCTAACTGTCCCAGTAGAAGAAATTGTAACTTTTCAAGTTTAGTGTTCTCTACAGCGCAGCGTATACACAAATATCTCTGTGCAAAAGGTTATTTTATCTAAACGAGCTAAATGATGTGTTAAGAGGTAATTTGTTGAGTTAAACCGCAAATTTTAATCACTAAGAAATTAACTTGAAGTCGTGTGAACGAAAAAGCTTGGTGAAAATTAATTACTTACTTTTGTGTGTTCACCTCTCGAGGGTGACGGATAAGTGTCGTAAGAAAGGCCTTTGTCATGTAATTACTAACCGGCCTCTAGTAAGTTTCGTTTTTAAAAAAAAGTCGAAGGATCGAATAGCTGTTGTTCATCATAAGGTATTTTATTACACACATTCATTGATCTTCCTAATCTCAATGGTCAACGGCTTTTAAGTATGTAGGTATATTTAGGTATGTAGCAGTTACCTACAGGTTTGAGATTGAGAAAACTCGAGTCACTATTCAAATAAGTATACCTACTATTTATTGGTTAAGTGGACCCTGGAGACTTGACTGACTGATTTGACTCTAGGACCTCCATACAAATCCTTACCATTTTAAATGATTGACTTTTTAGCATTTGTTACAAAAAAACAGATTTATTGTTTCTAGTGGTTTTATTTCTCTAATTTACGCCTTTTATTTTTTGTAGATTTTACGTAATAGAACTAGTAGATAAGATATTTTATGATCACTCTCCTAATCTTATGTAGACTATAATAATAATATACTTACTACAAATGATAAATATTGAACGCAAATTAAATATGCCTAAGTACTGTCTGATACTTTTGTTTTCATATGTGAGATCAACAAGCTGGTATTATTTTTCGCTGTGTGAGATGGCGTTACGCGTAATATCGGCGCGTGAGTAGTCTGCTGATTTTATTATGGATAATTTTCGACTAAAGCAATTAATATTTTATCTCTAGCGTATCTTTACCGTTGATTGCTGAAAGCTGAATGATGAAGCCTTAAATCGTTTGGTCGTTCGTATTCGAGTTATTTAGATGGAGTATTACTTATTAAAAAAACGACTTATTTATACGAATTACGAATTTTATACATAAATATTCACTGTATCGGATATTCACTATTTTTCAATTTTATACCGATATTACGATCCAATGACTTTCGATTTGGCAAGTATCCGTGATCCATGCTTAATAAATATTCATGTAATTGGTCTGAAATATCGATATACGCATAAATACGATAATCACATGTCACAGATAAAATGCTAAATTTTCGCGACATTTTATCATGTTTGAAGTCATGCTTTCGTTTGTTTCCTTTTGTATTTATTATACCTAATAACATTAGGTAGTTTAGGTATTATGAAGTTCAGAAATTAATAATATTTCAATATAGTGTATAATTAAGTTGTCTTAATTATAGTTAGCATAATTAATATTCGAATAACCATCTATTATATTTATTATTATTTCCTCAAATCACACTGTTTATGATCACTTCAAGTAGAAACAGTCTCACGTCACGTCCAATCAGTGATCTTCACATCTCAAGTCAGTCGTTCGTTTCGTAAGTATACCATAAACATCGTAACATTGTATTGTTTCTCTTGTTATCGAGTCCAAGTGTTATTCGTCCAGACGGAAATAGAGTATTTGAGTGTATTTATATTTGAGGGATTTATCATGTATGAATCTACGATACTCAACTCAGTGCGATGATTCCCAACTCTACACCGCTCGCATATATGTATGTATACAAACAGTTGGCAGTTGGGGCTTGGTCGCCTTCCGGGCATGTCGTCTCGCCCGGCGTGAGATCTCCCTTTGCCAAACTTACTTGGCCGGCAACGTGTTGGTGAATGACGCCCTTACCGCAATGAATATCTTACCATCTCTGATGGATGATGAAATACATTACATAAAAGGCTATGAGATCTTTTTATTATGATACTCGGAATCTCTCTTACAATCCGAGATGAGTGAAGTTTAAAATCATATTATTATGCTACGAGTATGACCTATGAGGATCTAATGACTAAGTTCTATCTGACATAATCATGACTATGAAGAACACCGTTACTATTAGAGTCTAGGAGTGGGTACGGTACGGTGTTTAATAACAGAGATATTTTTTGTTTGCAATAACAGATTTGGAGGCAGACGGGTGTCAGCGGATTCCAATCTTGCGTCAAGCGGTAGGATGCGAGCCTGGTTGCCTCACCCTTCCGTCTCGCCCTGCGCCACCCACTCCTGGCTCCACCGGTTCATTATGCAGCCGCCCACGCCGCGCGCCAATCACATAGCACTGCTGCGATATTGCTCACTTGCTAGAGATTTCATCATGTTTGTCGACAGTATTAAAGATCATATTACATCAAATATTATTTGAACTCACCTGGATTGGGAGATTTTTACTATTTGAGTTGGATTAGGAGTTTTTTACTATTTGAGTTTCTTTGGTTCGATATGCTGTGAGTTAAAAAGTTACCGACGTTATTGTTGTTAAATTGAAAAGTATTCAAGTTTGTGTGTCGTGTATTTACATGTATTTAATTGAAACGAATATAACGATGTTTTAATATTGTAAAATAAACAAATCTCATATAACCTAACCTAATCTGTATTCGTGTGAAATAGGATTTAGTGTAGTAAATTTTAATGTACCTATCAGAAAATTGAAATGTAGATATTTCAATCCTACTCGGCATTTTTGTCTTCGTTTTCATTTGAATTATAGCTATTCCGATAGTTTAGATGAGTTTCCTATTTTTTGGTGACCGAATTCTCTTTTATATTAATGCAAGTATTTTTTAAACTACATATTATAACTTTTTCTTCATCATATGTGGCTTTCAATTGATCTCTTTCTTGTTTTGATCAAAAATGTGGTGTGTTGAACGTACAGACAAACAGACACGCAAACACTCCTATAAGAGTGGAACACTATTGCCATTATACTTACGTGATAGAACTTAGATGCGATAAAAATAAGTACAGTATCTACGCGTATCGAACAGAAACGTATTTTTTGAGGTCAATTCTTGATCACTTTAACAGCAATATTGTTGAATACTGACACTATTTCGTGAATTGAACGTTGCTTATTATGAGGTGGTTCCTTTAAAAAGAAGAATAACTTTCTTATAACACTGTAAGTGATTCCATGTTGGTTTAAAACGATCTATAAGGATATCCTCCCAACGATAAATAATACCCTATAATATGACGTCACATCCGTGTATGTAAATTGCTCCGTTGTCGATGGAAGAATGCGCGTGGGCGCAGCACTTGTATTATTACCTGTTCCTGGCAGCATAAAGAATAATCCGGGTCCGCCGTCATTGTGCGCACGACCGCACGGCTCGGCTGGGATCATAGATGTACGTGTGTAAAGAGATTGAGTCTAAAACCTAATATGTACATAGTTGTGATGCAACTGTCTGTCTTTCTCATTTACAGAGATTTTCCATAAAAAAGAAAGAGTCACCTGAATATTACTATATGTCAAAGTTGTCAGGTTTCCAGTTTTAAACGTCACAATGATACGGAGGATTCCAATCAGGTTCATGAGTCACTTCAATGAGAAACTAAAACTGTAGTTAAGTGAACGGGATGTCGACTTATTTATTTTTATCATAAATATCTATAATCATGGACATTAGCTTCTGCTTTAAAGTTTTATCTGCAGACAATTGACAACTTTAACAGAAAGCGAACTCAGATGTTCACTTAATGCCGGCATCGGCATAATGACAGTAGGAGATTTATTATTTTTCTACACTCCATCTTTTAAAACTCTTTCATCTATGGCTGTGACGCTTCAGTGTACACTACACAGACACTCTCATAGCTCGTAAACGTCTTGTTGGTACGGCTGGACAAGTCTGGTCTGAGTGTTTTTTATGGCCGCGAGACAGGACGGATCGGGCTTTGCTTGAATGTATAATGAACGCCGAGTGGACGCGCCGTAGCGTAGCCATGGCTGATAAGTTATTTCCGTTACTTTGAGGTGACATCGCGACACCCCATCACAACATTTATTTCTTTCTATTTTGTTGACGGCGGTCGAAGTGATCTATTTTCAATTAAACCGTAAAACACAAAGTACTGTTTTAGAATCTGCAACGATGAAATAAACATAGTTGAGCTAAGCTACTGCTAAGCTATGTAGTTAGTAGGAACTATAATTAGTTTGTATTGTCGAGTTTACTTATTACAAATTGTGAACACATCAGGGTAGGTAAGGTATCATTTTACGTGCAAGGTAACATTTGCATCGATAATCGTAACATAGTCGATAAGTGAGGCCACTGCGTGCGCGACCGGTACTGTGACCGCTAGTAACTTTTGCCAAAACTATTTGAGTGCTTTCGTGCTTCGAAGAGCACGTAAAGCAGTTATTATCATTAGCGAGTAACCATTTAGGTTATTTCTAACATTTCGCTACACAATTTACAGTGTGTTACAGCATGCGCTCATTTTTTTCAACTGTACTCTGCAGTGAGTCCGTAACTAAATGAGAGGCTTCAAACAGTATTTTTATACCAAACAGTTATGTTATAATATCAGCTTAACAGTAGCCAAAACTATTTTCGGTCGCCTTGAATTGCCCTAGATTTGGTACAGTTTCGTTATTTTCAACAACACGCCTAACAAAGTTTCGATTGCGCCCGTTGTTGCTTAACTTTGTTGATCACATGCGAGACGCCACGGGGTATGAGACTGCTTTGACAGCAACCCTTGTAATAGTTTGTAATTGACATATACATACACGATACATGAATACATATTAATTAATATCCTTTTAAATGTTCACTTACCTACTTCGAATAACTTTTAACTCTAAGATAACTTTTCTTCGTCAACATTTGCGCCTAGTAGAAACCGTATGTTTCTACTAGTATGTAGTACTAGTATGATCAAATACAGAAGGTAATCAAGAGGGAAGATTGCGACAAATGCACAAAAAGATATAAGCAGGTATGTAGGTATAAGTAGTTGAGATATTATTGTATTATAATATGTAGATCTGGTAAAACAAATAGTTGTCTCTATCTATCTACCTATAACAATAATATCACATGAGGCGCAGAAGCTCTATGTAGAGATTAGTATATGTTTAAGTGATTTTTAATAACAATTGTATGGTGCGAATTATTTGAAACGTAAATTCGCATGTGAATAAGAGACCCAAGCGATAATAAATAGTGAAGTAAATATTTAATGATATTGAATTATATTAATAAGACGAATCTGTTCAACAAAGGTTCATTCAGTTATACGTACGCTTTTTATTAAAATCCAAGACGTCACATATCCCAACAATAGTGAGTTACGATATATTAGAATTCAGTTACACACCGGTTTCCTGTTAGATTAAGAAAGCCGCTGCCGACATTCCAACACAACTTCCCTTTTACTTTGAGTCTTTGTTTAGGGTTATTAAATTAAAATACTTCTTTTAGATCTTAAAAGAAACGCATTTTATTTAACCAAGCCTGGTATATAAATATTTTAAATAACATTGTAACAAAATGCAAAAGGGAGGTAAGATATTATTTTCATTTTATTATAATTAAAATCGTTAGTATCATTTTTATTGAACTTTGGGCATTATTTAAACCTATTGTTGATGAAATAAGACATGTTATATAATTATTAATAATATCGACATATAATATTGCTATTGATATAATCTGTTAGGTATTTGATGTATCGTAGGTATTTGTCTGTGTATTTGTTCCCACTAATCTTAGAAACCGAATTAAAGATTTAAGTAGATACGGCCTACGGCAATATTTTTCCAGTAGTGTTACTTAAGGCCTAAGCTTAAGGCATATTTTTCCCAAACTAAAGCGCGAAAAAAAAGCGAAAGTTAGGTACTAGTTTGAACATATTTGAAAAATTCGGGTTGCGTGTAGGATTCGAATTCGAATCACGCGTGCAGTACCTATATCGTTTAAATCGGTAAGCTATCACTTATCTTTGAAAAAACATCAGTCGTGAGCATAACTTTTACAGAAACCTTTAAAATTGTGCGAACAAACGTGAAAAAATAAATTCAATAAATACCTACCTATACATTTGTGAAGCGAAATGTTTTCAGCTTCTTAATAGGTCATTTCGTCGCAAAATGAGGCAATTTTAGGATTGCTAAAAATAGTTTTTTCTCGGTAAGTGCTTATTTTGTAATTATATTTTGTATTTCCTAGATATATTTAGAAATAATATTGTATTATTAACTATGAGTGTGTGTGTGTTTTATGATTTTCAATTGGAGCATAGTCGATCTGTAGTGAAGTAATTCTTTGAATATTATGACGTGTACATATTCAAAGAGTAATTAGTTTTTATTTACTTGAAATAAGTTAAAGCTCGACAACAATGCAACCTTGTGGAATTTAAATTCAACTTTAAATATATTTTTTAACGCTACACACTCATAGCCCCACTAGGATTCCCTGTGTCGTGGGTGCCATGGACAACACACAAGACAACACACCCAGATCAAGAACTGAAATTTAAATTCATCATTCAAATTTCCGCCTCGCTGGGAATCGAACCCGGGACCCTCGGAACGCCGATCCGGTGTTTTAACCCTTGCGCCATCCGGGAAATTATTAATAAGTTTATACCGATGTATTTTAATGATTTCAATCTTATGAATCCCACTTCTAAGTTTAGTATTATGTCCGGTTTCTTTACATAAACTCAGTGTGTATAATTTTATACAAATCTTTGGGCTTATTATCTGTGATTATTTGGTATTGCTGAAAATAGTTTATAAACGTTGTAAGCTGTACAGTATAGCAACGATTGCTAAAAGCGGTCATGTTTTGGTGAGTAATCCAATGCGACATTGAATACCTCTTTGTTCACTATCAAGGTGTTTCCGATATATTTCCTATCATGTTATGACTTGCGTGAACATGTTCTAACATGTCTGAAGCGTTGTTCCGATTGTGTTTTACTTTGTGTGAGTCATGGGTCACTTACTGTTATTTATAATATAATTTATTAAAGTGTCGGCTCCTTTCAAACATTTTAATTACTTTTCTCTCCACCGTACTTCCAAATTACAAGACGACAAATTATTTCGTATAATTATACGAGTACGTACCCACTTACCTTGTTCTTATTATGTATACCTACTTGCTTATGATTTATTAAATATAATGAAATAATTAATTAAATGAATATAAATACGAAACAAAAAATTATACAATAACAAGATTATGTAAAATTCTCTATGATTGTAGTATATACCTATCTATATTAATTATATTTTGGCGAAGAATGGAAATTCATGAATCGCTCTAAGATTACTTTGAATGATTTGTCCGGGAAGGTGCCGCCAAAGACACGCCAGGGGACTTGCTAATTGTGTCGTGAATCGTGAACCCTCCGAGCGTTACGGTCTGAATCGTTTGCTGGTAACATTAACAATATGATATTTTAGTGTTCTATTGTACCGTTTCATGTGACATAAATCACTTCTCTCTCTCATTTCTCGCTCTCATTTCGATAGGAACACACATTTTACTCACGGGCTTTAGACTAAGGAGAGAATCGTTATTGTAATTATAACATGCAAGTACAATAATTGGTTTATTTTAAACTGAATATTTATTTTGGCTTTTATATGAACACTAGTAATTACTTAGCAGTTGTTTTGGCGATGAATGATGAACGATAAATAATTCATGAAGGTAATAAGTATAAATATAAAAGGTAACATACATTTTTTTTAATTTACCAAAGCATAGAAATTTAAGACATACATACATAAGTGTGATAAGAATAGTGTGGGGTATATGACTATTCACTTCATTACCTTTTCATAATAAAATTGGTGTTTACTTAATTACAACATTGTCTCCTAACTATAAGACTATTTGTACTATTTATAATTGCAAACAGCATCAAAATTTTTTAGCCAAGTGCAGGATCCCTTTTATTTACGCTGGAATTCCAATCGAGCTGTCTGGCTGAGCGACCCTTAAATTAGTTTCCAATGAATCTTAATTATTCAGAAAACCCGCTTGTATTCTGGAAAGTTGCCGTCAATATATTACCTAAAAACTACTACTAACTAAAAAAAAAAATTCTTATAGTCATCATTAGTGTTGGTACGCAACCAAAGTAGTTCGTTACTGTTATACAATTTTAATATTTAATCTTGGTGGGTAGGTACCTGTTTTTAACCGACTTCAAAAAAGGAGGAGGTTCTCAAATCGACTGTATTTATTATGTTTGTTACCTCAGAACTTTCGACTGGGTGAACCGATTTTGATGATTCTTTTTTTATTTGAAAGCTGGTGCTTCCCATGTGGTTATTTCAATTTGGTCGAGTTCCGACAATGGAATCCATGAGAAAAACATATAAGTCTTAAATTTGCATTATTTCGAAGTCGGTTTTTTATTGTAAGATTATTGATAATAGTAAATTTCCTAGGTATAATAAATCTAGAATTTTAAACTTAGATTATATAAACTTAGAATTTTGCTATTTTATTATAAATCCTGGACTTACATACTTAATGAATTGACACAAATAAACGACTAGAGGGCGGAAATAAACAAAAATTCAATATCAGAAAAACCTTACCTGTTACACAAATGCTTACTTAGCCGAAATCACTTCAGAGATATAAGTATATTAGAAAGAGTACACTGCTTTTAGTTTCTCACGACAAAAATACTAAATGTTTCCGGGTTTTAATTTCTAATTAAGGCATGTACCTGTATAATCATGACGTATGTCATGCTTAATCAGTGCACATTAATTCATTAGAGTCCCTCAATTAACAGGTAGTGGACGCAATCGGAACACTATAGTGTACAATACAATTATACGGTAAAGTGCTTTTACTTGTAACTGTAACTGACTGTGAAGACAGGTCTAAGTTTGAAACTCATGCTTGACTAACTCAGATTCTGCACACATACCGTTGTAAGTATAAATACATTTTTTTAAAGTCGTTTGACAAGTACTAGACGATCAAAGTGGAGAACTATATAATTATGTAGGTATATAAGTATCTACTTATGACACTCCGTTAAATCTAAAACGTTGACAAACACAGGCGCATTTCCAGGATAATTTTACTAAGATATCGTAATCGTGCTGTAGTAATATATAATATTATGTAGTAAGCACAGTCACGGTGATAATTACCGTGGCACAGTCCTTACTTGTGGATGTAAAGTGACACCTAATTATGTAGATTACGAGTATAAAAACGTTTATTTTTACAAAAGAATATAAGACGCGGTTCATATCAAGTATCGACTCACAGTTGCAGTCATTGTCCAACAATTCGATACTGTAGCAAACAATATGTACATATAAAACTAATAAGTATTCGATATTCACGACTGGGGATATCGTAGGTACTGCTGTATCGTGCAACGATCCTTGATATCGTGCCAATTTAGAAAGAAGCAATAATGCTGTATTTTGTACGGTTAGATGAAATTTTCTACGGTCTTGTAGTACCTACATTTAGTAGCATTAATATCGGTAGGGCGATGTGTCCCGAGTCCCGAGTTCGATTCTCAGTGGGAGGCTTATAAGATAAATAAATAAATTATATAATTGTATTGTGATTTGATCAGGTATTCAAATAAAATAACGAAGTTTTTAGGCAAAGAAACTACTTTACAAGTTTTAATCTGCATAAATATAAAACAAAATTACTGCATAAATCATGAGGATTATAATTTATTATTGTGATGGTCGGAGAAATGAGAAATAAGATACCACCCAGACTGTCAACGATCTCACGTGAAGATGGTTGAAGGGCAAACATAAATTGTGAAATAGATTTTAATTATTTATTAGACTATTACATTCATAGATTTTTATTATAAATGTCTAAATAAATAATTTATGGTATATTTTAGTAGAAAACTCAAAGAATCCATGTTATTTAATATAATTTTTAGAATTCATAATAATTTCATCGAATTTTAAGACTTACATTTTTATACATTCAAGCATTAGCAACTGCGCGTGGCTTTCCTCGCGTGAATTTGTAAAATCCTTTTAATTGCGTTACGGAACTGCTGAGGAATGCATCTTAAAAACGAATTTGAAATATCCTGAAAGAAGATTTTAGTGATTATGATAGTTTATGTACGTGATATATTTTTAGTCTCTACAGTAGGTAGTACCTACCGTATCTAATCATACCGTACCATGCCGTATTATACCGTCGCGAACAGTACCTACCGTAACGACCGTAACTACCGTACTTTATTAATTTGATTGTTGCTTTAAAAAAAATTGTATCTATTCGTAATCCTCTGGTCATCGGAGATATTTGCGATTTAGAGGCCCTGCTTAGCATTAACACTTTATAAAGATGCTAGTGAAATATTCTTACGCGTAAAAAGTTATTTATAGGTTAAATGTATTTTTTATCTAACAATACTACCGGGACGTATAAGACCTTACGTTTACAGAATCCGGGAAAACAAATTACTTCTTAATCTGTATTTACTCGTGCGATAAGTCTACTTCAGTGTTGAGCAAACATCACCTGGGGGTAACAATCAGGAGCCATTTCGTATTATGTTATTGTAAACTCGACTGTAAGCCCAGCACATACGGTTGTATTATAAAGTATCGGATAAAGTGTTTCTGAGAGAATTCAAGTCTTATGGAGTCGCGATATCATTTTCGCTGTAAGTTGCGCTGCAGGCCAATTTTCGTGGAGCTAGGTATCATTCCAATAAAAGTTGCCGAATCATGGGAATTAAGAGTTAATTTTGATCGACGATCGACAAACTACTATTCATACATACTTATAAAATTGTAACTGATGGTCGGGCGTATTTATTAATACAATACACACAACAATGAATATTAGATTTTTTGTTTGTTTGTGCCTTTGTTACCGCTAATCTCAGAGTCAGCTAAACCGATCTAGACACGTGATTTTACCTGATGTATTTTAGTAAGCTTGGAGTAACATTATTTTACTATTTGTTTAATTTCAATCGGTTCACAAAAATCAAATCAATTTAGATAATCCCGACTAAAATTTCTTTTTGAGTAACGTAAAGTTAATGCATAGGTTCCCCGAAGCGAAGCGAGAGCAGTTACTAGTCTTATAATACATATTTTCAATATGTTATATATGTATGTATGTTATATGTTACATGTTATATATGTATGTATGTTATGTGTTATATGTATGTATGTTATATGTATGTTTTATAATACATATTTTCAATATGTTATAATACATATTTTTAAATTATTTCCCTCGCTCTTCACTTTAGGAAACGGTATGTGTTCGCAATAGAGAGTATGTTTATTTGTTTTTGCCCGGAGCGATGGTCAAATACTGACTGTTATGACTTTATAAGCAAAAATCTCGAGACTAGCTTTGGGTGTTTTGGAAGGGCGTTGAAGAATCAGTCAATAAATATCTTTATTCTCGTATATTAAGAGGACATTTCTGTATATTATCAATTTAATTTAAGTTATTGAGTAGGAGAGGTAAGCTAAGAATGATATTTTAGATATTTTGCCAAAACCACCTATCAGGTTTAAATAGTACCAACTTACTGAGAGATGTTGAACTTGTATTACTTTTAAATTTAATTTTTCATCACGAGAAATATAAAAAAGGTAATAAACAACTTTGAGACTGATCTTGCGTAGGAATAGCAATAAAATGTTTGCTATTGATATGATTTCATATTTTGTTCCATATTTATTTATTTATTTATTTTGTACACACATTGTATATTTATAAAAAAATAAAAATAAGAGTTTGGGCACTACTTATAAGATTTAATAAGATTTTTTTCCAGTAGGATACAAAAGTCTGTGAGAATTACTATGTTTATTTGTCTATTTTATACGAAATAGAATATTAAAATACCAGAATACTTTTCCACTGTATGGATTTTTTAAATAAGTCTATACTTACGTGCTGCTATTTTCAATAAATTACCCGATACAGTCCAATTTAAATTTGTATTATCATTAACCTTCCTGTATTTCCGATCTGTTTTCCAAAATTAATAATGAGTGGGCGGTATTTAGTAGAAGGCAAATATTTAAACGAAATATCGAAAACCAATACGTTATAAGTAGAATATTTTAATTTTAATGGCGAAATAGAATTTCACATTGATTTTGTTGTTGAATTTTAATATAATGTATATGAAAATTGGTATTTGCAATTAACATTATCATTGGTAAGTAGGTATGTTTATTATGACTAATACAAGGATTATACATTAATAAATTAGATTTATTCAACGGGGTAGGTACACGTGCTTCGCGGTGAAAAATAGTAATTAAAATTACCCACCTCTACCTACCTACCCGTGCAAATTAGGGAGTTAAGATATAGAAACACTATTATCATCGCAACCCATAACTGTCCCACTGCTGGGCACGGGTCTCCTATCACAATGTGAGGGGTACATAGTCCACCATGCTGGCCAATTGCGGATTGGCCGACTTCACAACACCTTTGAAAACATTATGAAGAACTCTCAGGTGTGCGCAGGTTTCCTCACGAAGTTTTCCTTCACCTAAGCAAGTCATAATTCAATTCTAATACATACATGTACCTACCACACGTACCTATGAACTAATATACTACAGCGTTGGCTTCCACATCGTAATTCAAACGCAGCTAAAAGTATAAATAAACATTGCGTACTTAATATAGTGGCGAATCTCGGTAAAAGAAATCACACTTAAACTACTACTATAAGTTTTTGTTTTAAGTGTATCATCGATGTTCTGCAACTCTCAGCAGTTTTATATATCAAGATAATTGAATAAGTAAGGTCCGTACAACGACGTATACGACGATACTTTTGGTACAAAAGACTGAAATACAAAAATGAGAACAAAAGAAGCTCGCCGGCGACGCGCGACGTCGACTGACATTATCTATATATTTTGATGCGGCGCTCAATAACAAAAGATAGTCTCTTAAGCGACGTCTCGCCCGCGCCTTGTTATGCATGAGTACTCCCTCGTACCCCGCATTGTACCAAACACACAAAACTACAGTTTTGAAACATGTAAATTAAAGAAGTTATACAACTAGACTGTAGCGTCGAGGAGAATGTGGATAATGTAGAGCTTAAGTTGTTTTCAGTGCTACCAGCGCAAATGTACGCTTATAAATACTTACGAGTAGTAACTGTAACAAACAATAAGTATAAAATAATGTCTACTTCATCTACTTGTGTGAATGCAAGTCACAAATATTTACTTATAAATAAAAGTTATTCATGAGGCTTCGATGTATGAAGTAAACATTAAAAATGTAAATCGCCTGATAAAAAATACTGGCAATAGGTCCTATCAAAATAATATAATAACCGAAATATCATCAGTTTCAATCAGCGATAGTGGGATAAAAGTGAAAATATGAATCTTGACATTTAATAAAATTGTGTATTTTTTAACAATATTGGTACGTCGCTCGCTGTAGTCAAACTAGGCTATTTATGATGATTTATTTATGTCGGCTATTTATGATAATAACCCTCACATTCACGTCACCGCACCATAAGTTATACAGGATTAGACAACAAACAAAATTGTCAACCCAGACTGAACCGAACCAATCCTCTACTCGGTGTGATCTTTACTTACAAAGAACAAACATATTATCCCTAATACTAATATAACTATGTTATGCATATAATGTACCTAACTGGTTTTTACTATTGGTGCTGATATAACTATTATATCTTACAACTAAATAGAAATATTTCTCGCAAATCCATTCCACAGGTTTAGCTACAGCTTTGTTATTTCTATATACATACATTTTTTCCCAGTAATATTCGTTAAGCCCACGCCGAAGTACTTAAAACTGATTTTCAAACAAAATTTTATCCCTTATAACCCCCCTAAGGGTGGTATTCCGTTCTTGGTTGAAGTCTCTAACTCAAAAACTATTTCTCTGGCAAATTTTATCCTCTAATGTCAAGTAGTTTTCGTGATTTCATGCTCAGTCACAAATTGAATGAGTATCCTTTCCGTTTTATATACATAACATAGATTTAATTAAAGTTGCGATGACGTAAGCTTGCTAAATTGTGAAATCATCACCCCTATAATGTATAATTATTATGTATAAACCAGAAATTTGTAAAGTTAGCTCAGCACACTCGTCACGAAGGAGCTAGAATTCCTCGTATTTTTAGTTGCGAGTACAAAAGAATCCTTTGAAAACGTTTAATTCCTTTTATTAACCTTCGAAGGAATAGCAACAACAAGCAGGAAGCGTATGCGGGATTATAAATACGTGACGTTAGGTGGAGGATGTTGATTTTGCTCCCTACAGTGTTCGCCGGGCCTTTTGTTCACATCGAGAATCGAGAATTGCAAACATTCAGTCGTAACGTATTCAAGATAACGTTTTCACCTAATTTCGACGCCACAACGAATAAAGCATAGCAATACAAAGAAACGTTATAACAAAAAAAAAACAAATGATTAATGTACTACTTATGTATAAGAAAAACTTGTTATTGAGTATTAAGAAAAATGTTTTTAAGATCTTTTAATATAACTTAAAATATTTAATGGCCGCGGTGAAAAAAATTTTTAAAATCATATCCTACATAATATTAGGTATGATTTATTTATGATTGTACATTTAATTTCGACGGTAAAAAGACATTTCATAAAATCACATTGCACGCATCAACTAGAATTGATAAAAATAGGCAAGTACAATGTAAGTATAAGTATAGTATAAGCTTCAAAATGCGATAACAATTTTGATCGAAACATTTTACGCCTTTATTCGGTTGGACCGTCAATTTTATTTCAATGTCAACGTCACGTCTTCGACACAGCGCGCGGCGGTCCCGGATGGTTATTGCCTTGCCTCGCTAGCTTTTACCGCCGTATAATTTGATATAGATTTTTTAGTTGACATGACATACCCTGTGCTATATCTCAGAAATATATGAGTTATTCCGGTCTGATCCCCCAAATGATCCACTATTACTATTGTTTTTTAATTCCGGTCTGATCCACTGTAAGCTTTACCATTCCCTATTTTTTTAATGGATAAACATTTACCGGGATCAGTACGGAATAATAGGAAATATTGGTCGTATAAATTGATACAACTTCCGACACTTGGGTGGGCCACTAATCTCTCTATTGACCCGCACTGGAGCAGCGTGGTGGAGAACGGTCTAGACCTGAATATGAGGAAAGAAAAGAAACAGAGAATCAGAAATGAACAACAGCAACTGCGTAAGGCTATAGAGCCTAATGGGCTTACTGAAACATTTGGCTAACAAATTTTATTATATTTCGCCCTCTAGCGTCTTATTTATTCACTCCACGCCACCCGGTTAATGAAGCTTCTCTCGTCCTTGATTTTTATGATCGCAAGGCCATCACGAATAAAATCTTTCTGAGCAACATATGAATCAATTCCCAGCATGTCGTTTGAATCCACTACGCGAAATTGGGATTGGGATTGTGGAGTTTTAATTGGCGCCGCGAAAAAGGAATATTTTACTTTTATAAGTAGGTTAGGTAGGTCACCTACCTACCTAATTTTTTTTTCTTTTGCTAACTATTTACCACTACAAGTTTTGTTATTGTTATGCCAGTTACCAAGTCTCATGTCATAAGGAGGGCGTTCGGCTAAGCAATCACAACGCTCAGAACGACTCTTTTAATTAAAAGATTTTATTTAACTTGCAATGTAAGCAATATTAATACTTAATTAATAAATGAATACATATTAATACTTAATTCCGGACCTAAGTTAGTTAAGACCTAAGTTGCAATATTACCATAATTATGTTATTCGGGTGAAATCTTGCAACTCAATTTTGAAGCAGTTATCTTTAACCGAATGAGCTGATATTTTGTGTGTATACAGGTTTAGTTAAGATGACGTGACGTCCTTTTAAATCCAATCACAAGATGCCGGACTAGTTGTTTTGACGTGATAACGTCTTACAAATTGATGAGCAGCGCGCACGAAAAAGTTTCCCGTTCCTCTGACGACAGAGCGTGAAGTAAGAGCGTGACGTCAGCGCTAGCAGTTAGAATAGTTCTATTACTGGAAAGCCGCCACGCGAGCTTCTTCGAGAACTTTTACAATAATCCATGCCCACCTCGACGGAAGCCATTATTTATAAAAAAAAAACTTGAGAGGTGTCAAGGGACACCCGGATGGAACGAAGTTCCTTTCGATTAATTAGTGAAGGTTGAAGGAATTGCAATAAAATTTTATTTTTTTAAGTTATAATTATTTCCCACTGGTAGCGTTATCTATCGTCAGTGACACTAAAGCTAAACCTACAAATCTGAAAATGTCAAGTGTGCACTTTCCTACAATATGGGTACCAAATGAAAGGACTTGCTGAGAATACAAATGCCTGTCTACTGATAACTAGAAAGTAAAAGGATTAACGTGTGTACTTAAATCTCGCGACAAGCTTTTCTGTCATATAAATTGTGTAATGACGTTATAATTTCATAGTAAAAGTTCAAGGAAAAAATCATTTTATTCTATTTAGTTCAAGCTTTTTTTAAAAAGGTTTTTAACGTTTAATTTTTTCTATAGAAAAATGAAAGTTTTCAACGTTTTGATCGCTTTCTTTCGAATTTTTACTGCATAACATTTCGAATTCCTGTTATGCATTTCAAATTTTTACTGTGATCCGTAACTAGCCTCAGTCGTCTCCATACATTATTATTTACACGTACCTATTTACGGTTAGCTACTGTGTAGATAGGACCGCCAGCGGGCTTATCGTCAGACAGGCATTATACAGTTTACTAATGTGTATCTATACAGTTACCTGCACTCTGAGGTTTACGAGGATTATTATCTAATGGAACAACAGCAGCCTGTATTATTAGTCCAGATCACTGAAATGGAAGGCATCGTATGCTAAGATGTCGACGAAGTGTTTTAACCACGCTATCCCTATAGCCCACCCAGCTGGTGGATTTGAGAGAAGCAAACTTGGATGTTTGTTGTTTTTTTAAATACATTATTTACCTATCCTATCCTATATTGGGCGGAGTCAGCAAAGCGTTTTCAGATCTTTATATTGGGGTGCGCTTGACTGAGTCTGAGTCCTCTAACGACAAAAACCAAGACGACGCAATGTACCCTTGAAAGGACATAGACATGGAGGTATGGTATTGTGGTCATCCAATTCATCTATTATGCCCGCATAGAGTAAACTCAATCAATCTCACTTATAATTTACTCTGCTAGCAAAGGTAATGAGCGAATAGAGCCATTTAGCGCAAGTTCATTGAGCAGGTTATAATATGTTTGAATCCAAAACAGTCCAATTAGCAGTTTTGAGTTTAAGGTTTGATTAAGCGTGCAAATTATTTCTAAAATAGTCAGAGTGACAGGGATATCTTTTGAATATTGCGTTAATGGACGTTCCTTTAGGCAGAATGAGTCATCTTAATGTTACGCAACTGTTCGTAATTCTTCAAGCGTGAATTCATCAGGCGAATTGGGCGTGCAATATCCTGGCTTGAAATAGTTTCGGTCGGTAGTAGTCACAAAAATGATGCAATAGAGACACATCTTGCGTGAAGTATTTAGAAAGTCGCTAACCACGATAATCTGGTGTGTGACTAATTTGAACAAAATATTTGAATACAATTGTCTTACTTACGAGTACATCACGTTTTGTGTACCTAATCAAGGTTACTAATTAATGGAAAATGGCAACCGTAAGTGGTTTTTGCCTACAGGCAATATAATAAATAATACATACTTTATTACCAAAAATAAACGTAAGACTGCGAAGCGAGAGGTCCCGGGTTTAATTCCCGACCGGGGCAGATAATATTAATGTGACAATAAATATTTGTACGTGGGTCGTGGTTGCTAGTGATGAATTATTTATGAACCAGTATCAATTGGCTCTAGTGTTTTATTTATTATAACTAACCATGTAAGTATTGACAACGTTAGTTATCGATACATCGTAGGATGGGTGTAAAGAACTCCTTGTTAGTGACGATACCTCAAAGCTGGCTGGCTTCAATAAGAACCGAACGGAGAATATCCTCCCAATTATCATCATTTTGCTATGAATATTTCGAAGTTCACTGCAGCGTTGATCATCAAAATTCTTCGGTAGATCATTATCGTTTGATTGGCGATAATGATAACCGTATCGATAACCATAACGATTTTAAAACGAGAAAATGTAAATGGCCGGCACAATTCCAGAGGCGTAGCCGGGCGAGGCTGAACGTAGCCTAGGTCTTTAGGGTTCCGTCACGGTAAGTACAAGGGCAAAGGCAAAGGCAAAGGTTTTTAATATGTCCAATGATATTGAATTCCTAGTTTATTGAAGAATTTGAACAAAAATAACATGTTTATTTGTATCTTATTATGCGGATGATGTTGTCGCATTCATTTATTTTATTAAAGTTCGCATACGCCATTTTTTGCCTAGATGATCATTTATTACCTTCTCGGTAGTAGGAAGGTACAAATAAATAACGATAATCAAGTACGGAATACTCGATATAAAACCCATTCATTCTTGTCCGCTTTTTTAATTTACCGAGTGGCGCCATTACCGACCTTATCGTGCCGATGCCTTCACATTCGAAATAGGTGGGGTGTTTTAAGTAGATCTTATACATAGTTAGGTATAGATTCCGTCGCTGTGGATCGTATGGAATTTAGAATAGTCTGCCGACGCATAACTTGGGGAGTTAGGGCTGCCCTAACGATCTGGCTCGATTCAATACACCAACAACCGACAATATTAAGACTTAATAATATACTGGAAATATAAATATTCCATTACGTTTTATAGTGACTTCGCAAGAATCTAATAAAATTCCCGATCACGGTCTCCCTATTGTAAGAGTTTAGTATGATATTGCGATGCAGAGATAATATTGTAACTTTGGTGATAGAATGTATCCTACCAAAGTGCGGAAAGAGGCGAAAGACCTCTAATATTCGGTTATGCCTTCGTTTAGTTTACGTAAGGTGCAGCGATCTTTTATGGGGTTTGGTGTGCGTTTTTACGAAGGACTCCCTAAATTATTTAAGCGTCATTTAAGCGCTGAAACTTGCATGGGTGCACTTCGCATGCCACGCCGCGTTTTTTGTTTGTCTGCATTATTCTTTATAGAATTCAATTAAATCACGATAATTACTTCCAAATAGCTCGCTAACAAATGCCAGGTATAATTATTTCACATCTCAAGTATGGAGGTCAAATGGGAGTTAGCAAACTAGTAACAACGTCGCTTAGTGAATGTTTCCACGGATGTCTTTGTCGTGGTAGATCCGGCATAGTTTACTTAGCCCGCCGGGATTGTTGTAGAGCGGTATTTGTTGCCAGAGCACTGACTGACGTAGATTAATTTTTGTTCTCGAGTCTTAGTTGTCTGAAGTTGAGTGATTTGATGAGTTTGGATGTGTATGTGATTAGGGTGTTAGTCCAACGTCTAGTGTGGTAACAGCCGGCCGGCCAGCCGGCAAAAAGACGAATTTGTAGGTGTGTCGTGCACCACCTACCGCTTGCTGAACTGCCTTTGACTTTTAGTAAGAACAACTAACAGGACTGACTACCACTAACAGTCCCTGGTCCAGTTCTCATACGTAGGTACTAACGAATTGACCAATTAACAGTCTTAATTACATCCTCTGTGGACTGGATTAACAACCTTAGTCTCGATTTGAGTCCTGTTCTATGTCGGTCATAGTTGTCATGGGCGGCACTGAAGCAGTGGTGCTGTCAGCTCGTTTGCTCTCTTAAAATAACACTAAATAGAAATTACATTTTATTACCTACCTACATTGGGTAAAAGCACCTACTATTATATGTTTACTCCAATTAACCAAATTCAAATCAATCACAGTCTGTAAATGCATAGTCTAATAATAAATTGATATTATTAGATTTACAATGACAGGCGGAAAGAGCTGTCCTTTAACAAGTCATATTCAAGCATGTGCTGCCCAGCTGAGGCGACAGTTCCGTTCCGGGTAGGTATATTGAACGAATTCCCACTTTAAAAAACATGAACTGTAAAAGAAATTTTACAAGTTTCACTACAAAAAACTATAGAAAACTAAAAGATACGAGATGATCATAACGTAATCCTGTTCCTGAAATTCTGTTGTAAACATAAAAAATTTGGAATTAAGCTTACTACAGCGTAAAATAAATCCCTGGTATAGTTTATTACAAAAACCGATAAGCGTGGAAACAGTCCCTCAGCTGACCACCGGAACTGGCTCATAACACTAAATTGGGGCGCGCGTCGGTTAATTGTTATAGTTAGGGAGCTGGTGGCATTCTAGGTATATGATTACATCGTCGTTGGCGTCGTTAACAAATGTAATGTGTCTCATTTCCATCATTGTTCTAGATATCACTTGTAGACGTAGTCAAAAAGATTAGGTAGGTCGTAGAACGTATATCGAAACTGTTTCGATTCAAAAACTGTCATCTCACTTCTGATTTACACATTCCACAATTTTGTAATCTACATACATAAATGCTAAAATAAGGAATAATTATAAACGTTTTAGGAGTTTTTTATTCTACAATGATTTCATTTTGAATATTTTTTTGTATGATAATAATTACCTTGACCTAGTGTCATGAGTGCAATTTGATTTTTTATCACTAGTCCAAGGCTCAGAATTTAATTTAGTCCACTTTGTGCCCTGTGCACTAATACGAGTACTTGAATATCTTTGAATGTAGCCCGTATGTTCTAAATTAAAGTACGTAAGATTTTATTCAAAATAATAACGAAATCTTAGATTGTCTTTAGTATATTTAAATCTGTCAGCAAACTAATGAACAGAAGAGTGTTTCTATAAAGGCCTTGTAGGGCAAACAAGAAGAACACTACATTGATGTATTTTTAAAAGTGCCTCAGAATAATATTTAAAAAATCTTCTACACGTAACATAAGCACTTTTAATCGAATGGATCAGTGATACCGATACCGGAAACATCACCAGTATTATAAATTATCATTCGGTCTTCGGTTTGTTCTCCCAATGTATAATTATTCAACATGAAAACAGAAGTGAGATGTACCAGCTGTTTAAAGTTTATTTTCCGACGATTTTAGATTCTATTGCAGCTCACAATTTCAAACGATGTTATTACTTCGGCAAAGTTAGAGAAACGTTTCAATAACAGAACTCGAGATTTAAGAGATTAAAACTTAAAATGATTACTTGCATATTACACAAGAATATACACACACATGTACGAGAATGAATCAGGGTACTTCTGTCGTACAATAAGCGGTATGTATTAACAACACTTTTTCTGTTCAATCTTTTCAGTCAAATGGCAAATGCTGTCCAGGTAATTTATGATCAATATTATTGATTTATTTATATTATAAAGCTGCCTTGACATGTTTGCTCCTACACTATGTAATACTGTCGAAATTTTGAGGTGTCCGTGTGCGGGACGCCCGGCCGCCCGACCAGGAAGATTTTGTTATATCTTTTTTACTTGCATTCTCTAAAATTATTTTCTGTGCTAAGTAAATCCGTTGGCAATAGAAGTAAGTTGGTTAGAGCAGTTCTGTTATATTTGTAGAATCTGTATAAAGTTTGGCTGCGAAAGCAAAACTACAAAAGCATAGGTATGTAAAACTCATCTGCAGTAAAATTGTGGGATTGAATTGATTTTGAGATTCGATTGGTAGGTACATAATTTTACGCATTGTTATATTTTCACACGTTGATAGTATCTAGCACAGTGGATATACGGCAATAAACCCACCGTAACTTGCAGTTGCCTCATTTTACTTGTGATACGGTTTCAATGTGGTTACCACAAAAGCTCTAGATTGCTTCCACTAAACAAAACTGACTGAATGGAAATTTGATATGATTACCAACACAACGCACCTTCACACAGTTTCATAATATCAAATCTCAATGTGGTTAATTAATATCATCGTCCACATTCTGCTTGTACCATCGCCTATAGTGCGTGTGAACTCACCCATGACTTCATCAAAGTTGTACACTTGCAGTAATCACACGTAAGTCAGTAAAGGCGAAAGGTTTTTAGAGCCTCAATCAACATTTTTATAATAAGTTGGCAATAAAAATATTAGATAAGTAGCTTACCTTTGCTTGAATTATTTCATATTTGTTAAATAGCATTTCAGACAATTTCATTTTATTAAAGTGAAATACGCGGCATAATTTGTACAACATCCGTTACTTTGGTAGTTAAAGTGACAAATATCAATTTGTCATTTTAACTAGTTAGGCCTTAATATTAAAATAAATAATGAGAGTAAATAAAATTAGAGGTAATCGCTGGTCGTTACGGACTTTTTAACACCGCATTCAGTAAATATTATGATGATTATTATATAATCTGAATAATATACCTATGTACGAGTAGAAAGTCATACAGTTTCTTTGAAGAATTATTTAATAAATTATTATATTTTACTAAACCAGTTCGACCTCACTTAATAAGTAGGTAGTAATTATAAAAATCAAAATGTGTGCAATTCACACGTGCTAGAAGTGAAACTTCATAACAACGAATAGGTACCTACTGTTAGTCCAAATATTGATGTTTTGCTTTGCTTACGTCAGCCGCCATTTTGCCGATGCTTCATTCGCGTCATTTCCGTTTCAACGAATTCCAGATCGCAACGATACTAAAGAAGTATTCACTTCAATAATACTAATAATTATATTTAAGCAAATTGCTTGAACTAATATTTCAAATTGTAAAACTTAACGAACTGAGCCAAGTTTTGATTTTACGGTGAGATCTTTAATTGGTGTTTAAAATAATTTTGCTGTTTTAATATTGGCTTAGCAAGTTACAACGTTTTGCAAAAAAACAGAAGCCATAACAGTGGCAAGTATGTACGCTTAAATACATCCTGCACTTTACAGGTGGCTATAAGTAATTAGAGGCTATTGAGTAGTAGTTTTTGCTATGGAAACCATAGAGTGGAGCATGTGGATGACAGACGGGTGGCACGCTTAAGGCCCAGGTGTGGTCGCAGCTGTCTTGCGAGGCACATGGCGCTGCCTGGCGGAGTGTGCCGGCCGCATGCCTTGCCACCGCCTGTCACCTCATCAAAAGGACCCATTTAAAATGATATCACTCAGAAAAATAGATATCATCACACACACGCGCGCACACATAATACACACACGAAACACAATATGGTATCAGGTTCAGGTTCTAACGGCTCCTTTCAATATTTTACCTTTCGATAATCTCTAGGGAAGTTATTAGGTAAAGTAAAAACAACTATTGTGACCTTTAGACAGTTATTACTTATTATATCTTTATACTAGTGGTCCCAGCGTACTTCGTACCGCTTTATAATTAAAAAATGTTTTAGTGATATATCGACAGCAACGCCACCTACCGGGTCCAATTGTGAATCTAAACCATTCTCGGATCCACCTGAAGACACACAAAAAATTTCAACCAAATCGGTCAAGCCGTTTAGGAGGAGTTCAGTCACATACACACGCACACAAGAAATATATATATTAAGATATATAAAAAATCCACTTTTTGTGGTAAAGCTATAATTTATAAAGATATAGTGTGAATTATCCAAAATATATTACTAAATCTTTGCAAACCGAAGGAATAAGTTTCCCGAAGCGAAGCGAGGGCGGGCCGCTAGTAGTTAATACTTATTTAAAAATTGAGAATGGTCATATTTTTATTATTATTTGTTTTTATCTTACTAAGAGCATTATAACAAGTACTGATACAGTATAAAGTTCATTCGTTACGTATACATACTTTGCGTTAGTGCAGATCAAAATGAATATTTTAATGATGTCTTTGTGTCAGAGAAGTAAGATTGGACCATAGATACGCAATCCCTAAGTTATTTTAACTGATGCGGTTATTATAACTGATGCGGTTTGCCTTACAAAACGTTGTCCTTGTTTTCGTTGTAGTTTAATATTATTCGTTTATTGCAATAGTTAGGTATAGTGGTCGACTGGCAGAGAGTTCTTTTAGCATCAAGTCCGACTTTTGTTCTACAAAAAAGGCTAAATAAATAAATAGTTGTACAAATGCTGTCGTAACAATAGTTACTAACATTTTCTCTAAGATACACAATATAATCATCATCATCATCATCATCATCGCAACCCATAACTCTCCCACTGCTGGGTACGGGTCTCCTCTCACAATGTGAGGGGTAAAGGCAATAATCCGCACTTGACAATATACTTAATAGTTAAAAATTTAAATTGTTTTTGTCCGTATATCCAAACAAAGCCAACCTACAGGTCAAGCCGCCAAATGTCCTGTCATGTTCTGGCTAGGAGCTTAAGAGGAATCACTTTCTTTCTTACTTCCTCCTTCCTTATCTTTGATGCCTTTGGTGTTGCTGAGCAACGGTGACCACTTACCATCTTATCTTACCGGCTTGACTGCTTATTTGTCGGCTATTTCAAAACAAAATTGTCAAACTAGTTTATTATTTCTTTCATTATGATACAAATGCAAAGTGACGATTATTGAGTATTATGTAGGTTTTAACTAAAACTTATTAAAACCAAAGTTAGGATTGTCGCGTCATTGAAGCACAATCCTCATTTTACTAAGGTAGGATACGAGTATGCAGCTATGCCAATACGCTTGGCGTTATGCCATGTACGCGCTGAGATTGTATGCGCTCGACGCCCTCTTGTACTTCATGCAGAAACAGCATTCGTGCAGAATACCTACCTACTTTTGCGACGGCTTATGAGGCCCTCCCTGCTAAGAATAAATTCCTAAAATATCTTCTACTATTAAATTATATAATAGAGGGAATCCTATATTGTAGCTAATGCAATATTATGATCTACTTAATTTCATCATCACAACCCATAACTGTCCCACTGCTGGGCATGGGTCTCCTCTCACGTGATGTTCATCTCATAAGGCAATGTTTAGCTCACAATGTGATGTTTAGCTTTACGTGATTAAATTATCATGTTAATGGCGTAATATTTAAAGTCTACCATCCATAATTATTTATGTACGATATATGCCCTTACGACTCGGTTGATTGATCGGAGCTCTAAAAATGGCATGCAACGAACACCCGCCATCCTGCCAAGTTGTGTACTAAAAATGTTTAAGACTTAAAATTACATTTGTATCCTCCACAATCTCTACATGTATGTATTTATTAAACGGGTGGTGTATCTAACAAGCAGTAGCTGCATGATAAAAAATAATCTAACGTTTACTGTGAATTAAAGTAGTTATTTAATGAATTTCGGGTTCAGTTGTATAGCTGCATATAATTCCCTATAATCCATAATTATAATTATTAATACGTGAAGCAAAAACTTTGTACCCACTTTTACGAAAATTGGGCGGACGGAGGAGTATGAAATTTGGCACACTTTAGTTTAAATAGAGGAGTGCAGACTGCTAATATTTTTCAAAGTAAATTCATTATAAATTAATTAAATTGATAAATATAACATTACACACGCTAATGTTAGTTACTCTATGCACACTACCATGCCTTTGACACTACATGACGTTTGAAATGTGTATGCTCATTCTACGTGTAGTGTCAATGTAAAGTATCCGTTTGACAGAGCCGGCTGGTACCGGCAGCATAAACATAGATAATAATAATATAGATATAACTAGCTGACCCCGCGAACGTTGTTCCGCCATATATATTGTGAATGATTAAAGGGCGATTTAAATTTGAGGGGTGAGAGTAGAGAAGTGAAAATTTGGAATTATGTGTATTTTTTTATGCGACACCATACAAAAATTTGCGAAAAAAAATTTGTCCAAAAAATAAAAAATAAATGTTATGGGTGGAAAACCCTTAACATTAAGGGGTATGAAAAATAGATGTTGGCCGATTCTCATACCTACTCGATATGCACACAAAATTTTATGAGAATCGGTCCAGCCATTTCGGAGGAGTATGGTAACTAACATTGTGACACGAGAATTTTATATATAAGAAAGATTACATATTAGTTAGTTAAATTTAGTTTGATGGATTTTCTACCTAAGTGGTTTCTGCGAAATAAACCTTATTTTCTTTCCACCTAAATTAATATCGGCATTATCGGTACCTAAGTCTCCAATAAAATATCCGAACTTATAATTATTATTGTGATTTTGTCCAGGTTACTTACGTTTATTAGGTACCTGCTACATAATATAATATTTATCATGTATCAACACAATAGAGTTCGGAGAGGCTGTTCGCCTGTTATATTATTATTATTATATATTTACATAAGGTTAAGGGACGTAAAAATATTATACTGCGACCTCGATTTGCTTCAACAGCCTTCAATTACTTACAATTCGTTCACAGAAATGTATGAATGAAACTCCGTAACATTCATTGTATTAACATCCTGCTTTACTCATTGTGCCGCTTGGGTACCTGGCGTCCTTTCTATCAATAATAAATAATTAGTTTTCTACCTGGCGCACTGTCTCGACGTGATCTTAACAAAAAAAACTGTGCCACAACAATCGAGTGGTTTGACGTAGGAGCGTGGAGCACATTGTTACATTCTCGATGTATTGAAAGTATCGCTCCCACCGCCCCACCGGCTCAGGTATTTATGAATGAACGTGACGGTCTGGCGAGCGGGATTGTCGGCCGCAGCCACAGCCAGGTAGAAAATTACACTTTTGGAATTCTTTCAACACGTTGAGGACGGCTACTCAAGTTGGTGGCCGAGGATAAGCCGCAGAGCGGGGCGCGGGGAGCCGGCAACGCGCATGCGTCAAGCTCTTTTTACTGAGACGATCCCTCCCTCTCAGTTGACTTACAGTTGTGGCGAGTGTGCATCGTGCCGTCATGTGTCGTTCGCCAACTTTCACGAGTAGTGATGTGGTCCGGTATCAAAATAATATACGTACATAATTTAGAACAATAATTCAGAGTACGTGTTACTGTGGCTTCAGTGGATTTTAAGCGGTTAAGCTGCATGTTTAAGTGAAGTTTGGCCTGTATTTGATAATAATTAAAATGAAGTGGCCTACAGTGTTCGTGACTATGTTAGTGGTGGAAACAGTTCTGAGCGGGATCGCACCTCCAGGATCGTGCCCAGTGATGTGTATGTGCAAATGGAAAGGTGGAAAGCAGACAGTAGAGTGTGTGGACCGTGCCCTCATCACCGTACCGGAGCCCGTTGATCCTGCAACGCAAGTACTGGACCTTTCAGAAAACAATTTACAAATTCTTCCTCAAGAAGCCTTCGCCAGGACAGGGCTCGTTAACCTGCAGAGAGTATATCTTCGTAATTGTAATATTGGTCAGATACATGACCGGGCTTTTAAAGGCCTGACTAATCTAGTAGAATTAGATCTGTCACACAATTTGCTTACTCAGATACCTACAAACAGCTTTAAAGATGCCCCATTCCTTAGAGATCTTACATTGGCCAGCAACCCTATATTAAAAATACATTCTGATGCTTTGACTAATTTAGGAAGTGTCGTTAAACTTGATTTATCGAGATGTGACATAAGAGATATCGCCGCTGATGTTTTTAGGAATTTACGAGCGCTGGAATCACTGAAGCTTAATCATAATAATCTTCGTGACTTACCTTTGAGCTCATTAGAAAGAGTGGAAAAGCTACGTGTGATAGACCTATCTGATAATCCTTGGATATGTGACTGTCGACTTCGTGACCTTAAGCAGTGGCTTTCAAAACATAAGCTATTTTCTTCTCCAAGCTGTGCTTCACCAACACGTCTAGCCAACCGGCCATTTTCAGAATTATCGATTGATGAATTTGCATGTAAACCAGAGATACTACCAATCAGCCGATTTGTAGAAGTTGGAGTAGGAAAAAATGCGACCGTTGTTTGTAGAACTGAAGCTGTACCTAGTCCAAATGTGAATTGGTATTGGAATGGGCGGCTTCTACAAAATGGAAGTAATTTTAATAATCAACAGAGAGTTATTATTTATGAAGAGGGAGAGGTAAAAAAGAAATCCACTTTAGTATTAACTAACGCACAGGAATCTGATGCAACTGAAATTTATTGTGTTGCTGAAAATAAGGGCGGAAATGCTGAAGCCAATTTCACAGTTCATGTAACGCAAGTACCAGCAGGAATGGCATCATTGGGCAGCGCACAAATAGCAAGTCTTGGTGCTGCTCTATTTTTGGTTATCGTTGTCATATCTTTGGGACTGCTGATAACATTTGTACGATTTAAACCTACTCCCGCATGTGAAAGCAAAACTCCTAATACTATTGATAGAGTTGTGTCTGGAAATGAAGTGCACCCTACAGTGACGGACAGACCACACGTAGCCGTGCTAGTAGATAGACAGGAATCTCCAAATTATGACGACGCCAAATGTAATCCAGTTTTAAAACCACCGAGGACAAGTGACATTCCTTATACGACGAACCATTATGAAGGCAGAGGTAGCATTGTAACAGCCGGTGGTCCTGTGGTAGTATCTCCAACAGTATCCGGAGGCATAGATCCTGATTTAATTAATGACACGAGACCAGAAAGCGCCGCTAGGCCAGGTAGCGGAGAATACGCTCGTGAGACTTCCGATTCCTTGTATCCTTCTGGTCTATGGGACCAAATAAAAATGAACCAGGCTAATAACCTAGCACGAGCGGTCAGTTCTGCAATTCCGGCATACTATAACGATCGCACCCCAATTATCGAAAACAGTAGTGTGAATGGGTCTCAGGAGGAATTGGGATATATGAGCCGCACGTTTCCTCGTTCGCATGTGACCGCACCGTCCGTGACAGCGCCACCAGGGGACGCGCCTTATCCGCCTGATTACGGGCTGCCAGTGGGAACAGCGCGTACGTTGCGCGTTTGGCAGCGGGCGCCGCCCGTGTTGCCCCCGGTCTCTGCGCTTAAGCGTGTTTTAACTATCACGAGGCCTTCGGCTGAAGATGGTTATCAGGATGGCTGTGCTACTGACGTCTAGTTTGATGTATTGTGTTGTAATAAGTGTGGATAATGTTAATATTGTAAATATGTGTATAATCATTATAAGGTATGTACAAATAAGCATGCCTAAACGGTTTGAACTAATAGATTTTGTATAATAATAATATAATTTATTTAAGTAAATAGTGGAAAGTTAATATGGATCTAAATGAGAGGGTCCACGACTGATTAGTTGAAAGGAATAAGTGTAAATTATTTCGTGATATGGAACGGTATTATCTATGATCGCCAAATAATTATGATATGTTATGTAAGTATATCCTGAATGTTGAAACTCTGAATAGACGTTACATTAATAAATAATAGATAATAACTTCAAGTTAAGGATTACATGAACTCAAAGTATCCAAAGATATTTTCATCATTAACGTAATTATGATAAAGGTATATTATTACCATGTATTATTATTGTGATGCACGGTGAATGTTATTGATGTACGATATTGTATGTAATTTTTTATGTTGAAGAGAAAATAAGACATTTAGAGTTAAACAAGGACAGATAATAAACAAGGCGATTACATAATAGAAATTGTATAATTTTTCTCCTACATCTGTACAAAACATCAGATAGAACGGGCACTTTTATTGATGCCGCGCTCTGTCCGAATGTAAGAAGGTAAAGGAAAAAGGATTTCCTATTATATATGACTGATGATGCGCACTTCTCCGGTACCCACAAAATGTTCAACATTATTAGGTTCTTATGGTTCTTACTAAAACATATCTCGAATATGGAAAATGTTTTTGGTAGTAACAAAATGTATTTATCATTCTTACAATTTAGTTTGTCTGCAAGAATTTCTGTGATCTCCTCTAGTAGGATATTACTTTTCTAGTTGCACACCATCGTAGCGCTACTTGCATTCACTTCGTTTTTATAGTCAAGTCAAGAGACATTGACACCGGAAACGGCGCCAGATAAGACATCCGTTTCGTACACACCTGTACAATGCACGAGTATAGACGAGTTGTGAACATAAATAGATACAATTCTAAGGTATGTATGTAGGTAATGAATGTACCTACTTCGTACGTGAGAAATGTTTCAATATGTGAGCTAAAACAAAACCGTTTTTCATCGTCATTCGTAACAATCGTAACAGATTGTGAAATTGTGATTTTAAAGAGAGCAGCATATTCATATCAGATTCAGTAGATTTCTTGTAGAATGATCATAATGACTGATTTTTTGAATACTTGGTAATATACAAATATTCTATATCATTCTTATAAATGTTTGATTTTTATGACTTAGGTATTTTAAAGCGGTAGAGACTAGCTTTCACAAGAATGAAAAGAGCTGTGTATATACGTGGTTATACAAAATCTTCGATAGTCCATTGTCAAGTAACCGGATCCCTCCGCAGCTTAGCGACAAAAAGAATAAAAACCACGCTCACGGTCCACCGTGCCGGAGACCAACCGGTTAGGGTTATTTCATTTCCGCTCAATTCAGTTTTTTATTAGAACCAAACCCCAAACTGGTCCAATGGAGTCGACTTCGAGGCGCGAAGTCTGTGACGAAATAAAACAAAACGATTTACGAATGGAAATAACAATTCACTTCCAGCGTATTCATAATGAAGCCGAGTTTTGAATTATTCTGCATCTCCGCACGTCGCGCAGCGCCCGGTGCGGGTCGTTTAAAGATTTGTGTAAGTAATATGATATTTGATGTTTTAAACGAATTCTTTTAACATTCAGGTGACTTTGTATTATGAACGTTAACTACAACAACCTTTCATTGATATGTGTTTTTGAGGTTCAAAGTTAAAGTAATCATTTTCTTGCCTGCATGACTGGTACTTATGGATTTCGAAAATACGCCTCATTTGTATTCATTGTGCAGTGTTCATAACATCATTTGACTTTATGATTATTATTAGCTGCCTCTGAACGTACCTGCATTAAAACACCCATAATCAGTCGCTAGCTCAGCGATGGAATTAAATTTCTTTTGTAAAGTTGTAAGAGATTGTAAAATTTACTAGAGCTTATATTGATTGGTGAATATAGCCCATTTGGTAGTATTATGCCAAATGCAAGGTCCACGGGTCTGTTCCCGGTCGTGACAGGTTTCGTGAGAGATATAAAATAAAACAAACATTTGCTCTCGGGTAATGGTTGTTTATTATGTATTACTTACATAGGACTATGCTATTCGAGATGTAGCAAATTCTAGTATTTACTAGAATTTACCCATTAAGGTGTGAGTAGAGGATCGTTTATTTATTTTGTGATAGTAGGTACATATTAATTTATTTTTATGATCTGATATGATTTAATTTGTAGGGCTCAATGGGGCACGATGATATTACATTAATAACTGCACCTGCAAAATGTGCAGTAAGGGCTAAATCTCATAAGGATGCCATGGCAAGCGACGCCGGCAGCGCCGCCAGTCAAAACGTGTAAAATTGTATTAGGTACAACCATATTACAACGTACCTATACCTAGCCTCACGGTCGCCGCCAGCTCCCGCGGTCGCTGTGCTGCAAGCTTCTATTGGCCTTCTGTTATTGTGCCTCTAAGTTTCTAGTGTCCGTGGCGTCCGTCGTCCGTCGTGGATGATTTTTAGATTTTTTTGTCTGTGCGCTGAAAGGGCTCAACCGATTTTGATGCGGTTGTAATTGATGTGTTAAAGTAAGCTTGAGGTAATATTTAGCTTTGTTTTGAGTCAATTGGTTCACTAGTAAAATAGACAAACACTAGATACAACACTGTAAAGAATCGCTTCTACATTATTTCGAGAGAGCGTTGCTATGGATATAAGATTCCCGAAGCGTAGCGAGAGAAGCGCGGAATAAAGAGTGGACTGCGGGAAAAAAAATTCAATTCTACAAAATAATATATTGTTAATAAAAAAGCGAAATATATCATTGTATTATCTTTATCTGATTAGAGGAATTCAATTTGGTAAAAATGCGACCGAATTAGCACTTCTCTGTTTAGCATTAAAACGAAAACATTTTTATCGCGGCACGAAATAATGGGAGAAATTGTTAGAATGATGATCGTATTTACCTACCCGCTATTATCATTCGGCGGCTTTGCGCTTTCTTCTCGTGTAAGACTTTCGCTGACAATAATAAAATGTTTTGCCGTAACAATGAGAGAATTCACAACGGTTGAAGCGATTTGAATGGCGTCTAAAAATAAATTTCGGCTTATAGGGATCAAGAGTAAAATTTGCTCGCGTCAGTGATCATATGGAGTCAACGAGAATCTATGTCAACGAAGTATAATTACGGGCAGAGGAATTTAATTCCAACTTTGCCTTTATAGTATAAAAGCTTTTCATTATTGAGAGCGACACAAAAGGCTCAATCATGTTATGAGCGAGTATGAGCCAAGAGTTACACTATGGCTATTAATAAATATTATATGAAATTATTTATAAAATTATGAACATTATTGAAAAGGTCACAGTTACAATTATCTTTGAAATTAATTAATTTTTAATTTAACTACATCGTCCCGTAAAGCTCATTCGTTACCATGCTGGAACACCGTTGGAAGGGTCTTGGGTTCGATTCACGGCGAAGCAGAAATTTGAATGATGTTTTTAAATTTCTGTTCTCGGTCTGGGTGTATGAATTCTTGTTTTGTGTGTTATACACGAAACCCACGACAGAGGAAAACCTAATGTTTGCTATAAGTGTGTGGCGTTATATATGTATGTATTATATTTTATTTATTTATTATTAATTATTTTAATCAATACAGGCTTTTTGATTTATTGACTGCTATAATGTACCTTCTATATTTTTTTACTTACACTACATACACTAATGAGTATTTATTATATTATAGTCATAATTGTAGGATACCGTATATAAGGAAAGCAGGAAAATATAACTTAGTGGGTAAGTTCTTTACAAAAGTAGCATTTAGGTATAATGATAGGATCGGCGAAAATGCATAAGAATATACAGCAATACCATATGATACGATACGGTTACGGATATGTAAATTTTTTCGGATTATTCGTTACTTTCGGTTACGGATATTAGATAATATAGTTGTGACAAAGCAATAGAAATAACAGCATACTATGCAAGACGCGCGCGGCTAGATAGTGTCGGCTCGGCCGAGCGGAAACAAAACATAACTATAATATTTAGTGTTTTCGACCCTATCCGAAATTAAACGAAACTTTTATAACGGATTCGGTTCCGGTTACGGAGCTCCGTTACATTATGTGATGTCCAAACGTTATCCCTGCCTCAAATGCCATACTATAGATCGCAATCACTTCCCATTCAACTAACTGTATATCCATACTAATATTATAAATGCGATATTAACTGTCTAAAAGACAGTCTGTCTGTCTGCTGACTTTACCGCTTATTTTCACCGATAATAATAGATGAAATTTGGTATAGAGATAGTCTGAGACCCGATAAAGGACATAGGATAGCTTTTACCTCGATTATACATTTCCTCGGGATAAATTTAAAGGTATTTTGTCGGGCGAAGCCGCGGGCGCAAACTAATATACTCATATAGGTAAATGATATAATGAAAAGGAACATAACGCCCGTGGCCGCGTGGGCGTAATCTCGTCACTTTTGCGCCCTATTTAAAAAGCTTAGTAGCTGTATTCGTGAATGACCAGTATTGATCGTTGAAGGGTAGGTTTGAAGTAGCTATATCGCCGAATGAATGGCGGTCTATATTTATAACACGCGCCTACAAGCTCATTCGGTGTATAAAATGGTGGAATACCATTTAATCAAATGGCTAACTAAACCAATGAGTAGGTATATAGTGCTGCTAACTTCCATACTACTTTTAAAAATGCAAAGTATCTGTCCGTCTTTCTGCAATCTTCATTCACGCTTAGTCCACTAAACCATTAGACGAATTTTCGTATGGAGATAGTTACCCTAGAAAGGACGAAAGATAGTTTAGAACCGGGAAATTACCCTTGGGATCATTTGTAGTTGTCCGATTCCTATGCGGGCAAAGCTGCAAGCAAAACCTAGTCAGTTATAAGCGCCAGGGTATGATATAACGATTTATATAATATAAATGTAACATAACCGATAAACAACCCTGATGTAATTATTTGTGTAGTGTAGGTACATTAACAGCGTGATTGATCCTGTTTATCACAACTTGAAATTGACTAATCCATTGAATCGGAAATTTAATTCAAACTTTAAAGGCAGTCGCTGATGCAAGTAGCTTTTACCAAGTATGTAAGTATAATAATATGTAGGTGCTATATTATGTATCTACATGTATCATGTATTATGATAATGCTTAGTTACGTTGTTTTAAATAGGTACATATTTAAAACAGCATTATTATAATGGATTTTATTTACATACTAGTAATTACCCTCGTTTCGCAAGTAGCAAGCAAAAAAAGCAAGCTCGCTTCGCTCGTCTCGCCTCGCTTCGTGAGGCATGATTGTCCGTCCACCTATGCCTTACTTAGTTGTTATCCAAAACCACACCTGAAAAAAATTTGAAGTGATTATTTATGGACTCATCTTTTGAAGTGAACTCTATCTAATACATAAAATATCTATATAGGCTCTACCACCTATTAAGCGCTATAGGTTGATATTTATTTCAACATAGAAAGTCTAACTCTACAAAAAGCTAAGCTTCTCGTATCTTTACAGGTAGGTAGGTACATACATGGCAGCTGGCCAAAATAGTTGAGTTGTATTGACCCATTCGCAGCTGTCATGTTGGAGGATAGTTATCAGGTTAAGTATGAAGTTGAAGGATGTATTGAGGTAGCTAAACATAACATCATCCATCCATATATATTATACTAGGTGACCTGGCATACGTTGTTCTGCAACATAATTATTATCTAACACCGTTTGCTAACTTTACTAATCATCCTAGTCTCGAATTGAGTCGTGTTTAGTGTCGGTCACAATTGTCATGGGCGGCAGCTGAATGGTCAGCGCTTAAAAAAGGTATGTTTGCCTTTCGCGTGATTAAATAAATGCTAACACACGCATACCCCCGCAGTAGGACATCCTGTGTCGCGGGTGGCCTGGACACCACAAATAACTCACCACTAAAACCTATGACCCAAGAAAAACCATTTATCTGTCACATAATTATGTAAATATCTGCCCCGGCCGGGAATCGATCCTCTGGCCCCTTGGTTCGTAGGCAGGGGAACTACATGCCGGGCTATGGGATCGTCAATCTTATATATCTTATCTAATCTTATAGTTTCTTTATATCAAATAATGAAACAGAATACCCAATAATATTCAACAAATATTTTGTATTTGCTTTCAGTCAGTACGTTTTAATCAATGCATTACTGACAGCCGACGTGTTCGATTTATTACGACATCACTCACCTTATCGTTTTCCTTCTCGTCAAGCGTTTTCATTTGATGGCCATATAAAGGGTTCTGAAGAAAAGGGTAAATCTTTTGGTAGCGGACATTTTGAACAGATTATTTTTACTTTTTTTTTTTTTTTTTGATATAAGGCAGCAAACGGGCATGCAGCACCACCTTCCGCTGCCGCCCATGACAACTGTGACCGACTTAGAACAAGACTCATATATGGGGACTGGGATAGTTAGTCCGGTTAGGTGACGGTGTTAGAACATTAGTTGGTTAGTTTGTAAGTATCAGGACTGGGACAGGGACTGTTAGTGAATGTTAGTCCTGTTAGTTATTGTTAGTAATAGTCCAGTTAGTAAATGTTAGTAAGAGTCTCGTTATAATTCGGTCACAGATGTGTTGCTACCCTTGAGGACTGAGATGGTCGCCTCTAAAAAGTGTAGCCGGCTCCACACCTTTCTATCCGGAACACAATTGCTGTTAAAACAATTATTACACGGTAGAAATGGTACTAAGTACCGTGGCGGGCGGTAGTACTACCCCGGGCCAACTCTAGCTCTTTATCTTTATCTTATCTTAGATGTGTATGTATTCGTTCTGTCAATAGTTAATAGTAAAAATTAAATATTATAAATATGTATAAGGTTCTTCCCGGTAATTGGCTCTGCTACTAATTTCAGTGGAATTCAGATATTTTTGTATTTTTAGTTTTTTTCCCCTGTGCCTTAGGGAACATACGAAACAAAGCTAGCCGAATTGGTGGAGCCATTCTCGAGGTTTGTGCTTACCAACATTCATTTTTATTTATATAGACTAGTAACTACGGTGTATACTGGTAACGCAATCATAGTCAAGTGATGACTCCAGCCCGTACCACATTTTTTCAAAAAATATTTGCGTATTAGTATTTAATTGTTACTTGCTTCGGTGTAGAAAAACATTGTCAGCAAATCTGCACACCTTTGTCCGTAATGTTCTCAAAGGTGTGTGAAGTTCGTCAATCCGCACTTGGTCAGCGTGGTGGAATACGGTCTGTACCCCTCACGATGTGAGAGGAGACCCAAGTCCAGCAATGAGTAACTGCCCTCGCTTCGCTTCGGGAATTCAATTGTACATATACACGAAAAATTTTATTAGACGTGATGCTTTGGATTGTTTAATTGTAAGTATAATTTTTTAAATCCTATTATTATTATTTTTATTTGACAGCCTATTGAAATTTAATTCCACAGGCAGTAGAGCCTAGAGTTCGCCCTGGGTCGTACCTACTACCGCTCGTGATTGTACCGTGTAATAATGGTTTAAGCAGTAATTGTATTCCGGTTAGAAAGGTGTGAACCCGCTTACACTTTTTAGAGGCGACCATCGCAGCCCTCAAGGGTAGCAACACATCTGTGACCGAATTATATCTAGACTCTTACTAACATTTACTAACTGGACTATTACTAACAACAACTAACAGGACTAACTATCAATAACAGTCCCTGTCCCAGTCCTCATACTCACTAACAACTTAACCACCTAATGGTCTAACACCGTCTCCTAACCGGACTAACTATATCTAAGTCCCCTTTTGAGTCATGTTATATGTTGGTTACGGTTGGCATGGGTGGCAGCGGAAGGGTGGTGCTGCATGCTTGTGTCTGCTACCTTAATTCCATATAAAAAAGGAAATAAAACTAGACTTGTTACCCCAAGCTCACTACAACTACAATACATCACTGAAAACATTCCAGATTTAAATGAGCCGTTTCTGAGATTAGCGAGAACAAAGCACAGGCAGACAATGGGGTCTATTGTGTTAATCAATACCCCCATTAACAAATATATTATATAATATATTTTTCTAATTTTGTAAGGTATTTGTTGAAGAGTGTGAGGAAATTAAAAACACAAAATTAAATACTCTATTATTAAATCTTAAAGATTCTATTATTAATTCACAAAAAATATATATTAGTGAGTTATCGAAATAGAAAAGTCCTCAGGAATTATTCTCAAAAGCAGTATTACGAAGTTATAGACGATTTATAATTTAAACATTGCTTATCATATTTTATAACACTCCTATGAAATTTCGTTTCACAAAAATATTCTTATTTGAAGTAGGTTACCAATGGTTACCAACTGTTATCCTCAAAGGGGTTCGTAAAGTGGTCGATCACAGTCCTTATTGTTAGAAAACAACAATTAAGTCCTGTCATAGGGCTATTAGCAGCAATTATGTTACGCATTTAGTAGTTATACTTTTGTTAAACTAATATCATTTTCATTACATTTGCAAGATTCTGAGCATCAAATTAAGGATTCATCAAAATAAGGAAGAAATTCTGAAATTCATTAAATATCTCTTGTCAATTGAATTACGAAGGTACCTTTAGTCGGTCAATAATATCTTTCTTGAATCCAAATAGGTACTTAATCCTAAGTAAGTACTGATCAATGCCTAACAATAACTTTTTGTGGAATTTTTATTAATATTTCAGTTAAATCTAAATATTGTTGCTAATGGTACACCCTTCGAATAAACGGACAAGGCAAGCCAAAGGCGAGCAAGGAAATGCAAAGCGTTTGGTTCTTTTGGATGTACTTATACAGGCCTATAATTTTACCAGAGAGCTATCTACTGGATCCCATAGGCACAACTATGATGATAAATGATGTCTGAACAAAACAATTGTATCGTGTCAGTTTTAACACAGTAGGTATACTTTTTACAGGACTACAAGGATTTTATGATAACAATTTAATATAATTTGAAGCATAATAATTTAATACTTAAAAATATTTTAATTTCAATTTGGCATAATCACACATGGCAGTCTTATCGTAAAGTGATCCGTTCTAGGCAACTTTTTTGTAGAGGTGTGTTTGAAGAATTGAGAATACAGTAGGGGTGTTCAAGTAAGACAGGAATGATTGATAACTAGGGTGATTAATGTATTATGTAGTTAAGGAATGAAAGAAAAGAATTACAGTAACTAATTACAATGACTCGATATACCTATGTCTAGCTTTTTGGGTCGTGTTAAGCTCCGCTCTGCTAATGAAGGTAGTGCTGGAACCAAAATAGGTGTTGCGTCGGCTAAAAGCCAAACTTAAGTCCATTGATTGCTTGAGCCAATAGGACACAACCTATACGAATTAAGGGTACGCGAAAAGAAAAAGATTGTACCCTTTTTTAGGAATAATGCACACGCGTAGGAGTGTGTGATTTAGTATAGTTAGAGTGTACTTGGACAGGAAGTGCAGAAAGATAAATTTTAGATATAATACGTATGTTTACGTTCATAGTGTAAATGTAAAGTAACCGTTTGGCAGAATAAATTACGGTCGAATTTCGAGCGCAAAGTAGGTGTCCTTTAAAGTCCGTTTTATTACTCAACGCTATTGATGTGCCATCAAATTGACGGCGTCCGGTCTTAGTTGGTAGCAGTACAAGTTTCTTCTCCACAGCACATAATAAATATTACTATTACGTCCTACCAGTACTAATCACTTTATGTTTTTTTTATTAAACTAAAATGAATGTGCGTTGCGTTACTTTCATTCTTGTTAAGATTTCGTAGTTACAAATATAATGTAATATCGAAATAGCCTAGATATTTTCGTAGCACGCGAGTAACTGAGTTCATATGAGGCGGACATTTTTATTACCTTATGGTATGAAGCAAGTATGAAGTGACGCGAACAGTGTTATTAGGAATATTACTTTAAAAACTGTGGCTTTTTACCCGGAAGGTCTAGATTCGATTTTGTCATACTGCTAGAAAATAAAATAATAAATTAAACTTGACTCTCTTGTTTATTTTGAATACATATAAGTAATATGTCTTATAAATTCTTCATAAGTCGACATTATCAAAGATGTGGAAAGTTATCTTAGGCTTTGAGCACTATGGCCTTAGTTGATTTTATACTAGAAACAATGACAACTAACACGTTTGAACGTTGGACTCCCGAACAGGGCGGCCAAAATTCGAATCCTGCAGTTCAGTGAAGGAAAATATCGTGAGAAAACCTGCACACCCGAGAGTTCTCTATAATGTTCTCAAAGTCTAAAATGTGTAAAGTCTACCAACTCGCACCAGGTCGTTGTGATAGACTATGACCTGGCATTCACCTGTATGGTCTGTAGATTGTATGAAAGAATAATATCTATACATAAAAAATATGTAAAATACCTACCTAAGTCTGTATTAGTATAGTGTAGTCAATAGTAACCGTAAAATGAGTGCTCGTTTGCCTTATGTCGTATATATACATATTTATGTCATTACCTCATTATAACCGGAACACGTTCTACTTCAGAAATTGAGGTAAATTAGATAGGATAAATTGTATTGTGGTATTTTCGATTGTGATCTTATTTAGATTTCTTTCATTTTAGTCTTGGATTATTACTATTTTTGTTACATATTTACTATTATATTATTAAACAGCTTTCAGAGCAACGGCGTTACCTTTGGTTTTACTGATGTACTTACTACGTGATTACTAACCACCCGGTAACATTACAACATTACAATTTTATTTTATGGTATTTAGGTAGCAAACGAGCCTGCAGCACCACCAGGGTGTTAGAACATTAGTTGGTTAGTTTGTTAATCACGTTGAGGACTGGGACAGGGACTGTTAGTGATAGTTAGTCCTGTTAGTTGTTGTTAGTAATAGTCTAGTTAGTAGTTGTTACAAAGAGTCTTGTTATAATTCGGTCACAGATGTGTTGCTACCCTTGAGGATCGAGATGGCCGCTTCTAAAAAGTGTAACCGGCTTCACACCTTTCTAACCATGCACAATTGCTGTTAAAATAATTATTACACGGTAGAAATGAAACTGTGCACCGTGGCGGGCGGTAGTAGACGTAAGTACTTCCCTGGGCGAACTCTAGGCTCTAATACCTATTCAACATTGTACAATAAAATATAACGTTATTGCGTTAAACAAATTATAGTAATAATATATTTTGGATAATTTAAACATGTAATATTAACATTTTTTCGCAGTCGAACATTGTTTTGTCACTAAAAATGTATATGAGAAGATAAATCAATTGTTATTTTACTTAAATTCTTGGAAACTAGGATTTCTAAATGTGGGCGTAAAACTTCTTGGCGTAAAAAGTGTCACGAATGTCACGATGCTAAATGAAATACAGGGACATAATATATTTCTCGTAAAGTATAGTATTCTTAGTTAACAACTTGTCTTGTTACGCAAAGTTGTGACGTTTAACTTGTAATGACATTTTGTTAATTTAACTATTACTTTGTTTATCCTGTAGATACTGTTTTAATTCTTACGAGTTTCTTCTTATTTTAAATATTTTTTCCATCCGCACACAAGATAAATTACTTAAATTACAACATACTAGACAAGAACACACACACAGACCAAGAACGGAAATTTAAACTCTAATTCAAATTTCCGCCTCGCTGGGAATCGAACCCTCGGAATTGCAATTATGTTGCAGATTATGCTTGGGTACCGGCGACCACTAACTATCACTTGGGCGGACTGTTCGTTTATCAATTGTTGCTATATTATAACTGGTTAAGGACAGTTGACACGTTGCCGCATTACCTGTGCGTACCATTTTTACTTATCTGTTTTAAATTAAAAGTTGTAAATAAAATAGATATTATACGAGTATAATTTATATTTGCTGAAGGCAAGAGTACTTAAAACGTACAACTTCTACAGTAGTATTTTGTAGTAACGATACTAGTATAATAATACACATCGGTACCAGCAGGCACTAAGCTAGACTTTGCAGATCAAAGGCATTGTTCACTTCTCACACCACAACATAATCAAGTTGTTCGCTGACTAAACGCAAATGACTTAGTAAGTTAGCTTGGATTACACGATTTACAATCGTTGTTTTGGTTTAATCCCATATTATAGTATAGTACTGAGGTTTTAATATAATTTACATTATAAAACGTTTAATATGCGGACAGTGATCAACACTGTTTGGTAGACTAAACGTCCGTTCTTTTAGAGGTTATTCACTTTAGAATAAAAATGAATGATTTAGAAAAACATTTAAATACAAAGTCAACATAACTGTAACACAACGTTAAAGACACACTTGACAGAATTTTAGCTGCGTTGTTTATTTGGAAACTGCCCTAATTATAGCTATACTACCTAATAATACTTAAATCTGTAACTGGTCGCTGTCTGTACATAGAAAAACTTTACTGGGGGTCTTTATTAACGCAATAGAACCCGAAACTATATAATCTATCGCTGGTTAAAATCCTCGAAATAGTTTTTAGTGATTATGATCACCTAATTGTAATTACGGAAATAAGGCACCCGAAAAAAGGCAACTGGCAAAACTTAAACGACGAAAATTAAAAAAAAAAATGTAGTCTTCCCTATCACGTGGAAACTTCGAAAAATTCGGCAGAGTGTTACAAGACAAGACAGGAGTCTTGTCTACACATTTGTCTACAGTACATATAACGGAAAGCTGTCTTGAAAATTTCAGCTTGCTAACTAAAAGGGCTAGGGCAGGGCATTGATAGATAGGTTAGAACTTCAATTTTTAAATAACTATATATCACACCAAAAGGATACCAAATTGTATCGAATTCCCTCGATACAATTTCGGTTACAGCTACTTTATTTCCAAATCATTTAAGTTCACTTGAATTTGATAGCAAAGCTCAAAGGACCGTAACACAAGTTATATTAGCGTCGTTGGTTAGTAGGTGGTATTCCTGCGAGATTTTCGAATATACCCGACGACGAAGGAAGCTTTTATGACGAGTAATTTCCAGTAGCGTTTTGCGTCGAAATTGACCGTGTAAATAATGAATTCGATAGGTGAGTGTTGTGATCGAGTCACAAAATTGACATGTTTGGTTGACAATTCAATGAAAATTAAAAAAATACGAACTCTAAGTTACGATGCACTGTGTTGTTATTACCAGACTACACAACGAAAGGAGGGTAATGTGTTTACCAGTGTGTGTCTGTGTGTGTTTGTTGCTTTGTGGCAATCGAGACACCAAACGAATAAGCTGATTTACATTAATGTTATGTTAACGGATTTGTTTATCTATATCTTGTAAGTATCAATAAATAAATTAATATAGACAAAATTCAATATGGCGACATTCACTCGCCATATTGTGAAAAGAAAAAATGAAAGCCTACGAACTATGTTAAGTGGGATATTATTTAAAAGTATAAAATCGTACAGAGCTCCTTTAAGAGCTCCTTTAACTTCTTTAGAGGTTAATATAATCACTGACTGACTGAGTCTAACCAATTATTTTGATTTATTCGTCAAACGTAAGAAATAGGTGCGTGGAAAATACCAGTAATACACTAATACTTCAAACTTTACGTTAAACGTCTTTCATAGCACTTACATTGTTAGGTACCTTCTGGAGTTGGATTCATTAAATTTACCTCAAACTTAACAGGCTTAAAGGAGCAATTTAACTTATCCGGAAGATATTTCAACTACTAACGAACCGATCCTCCTAATGAAATATTCAAAAACGCGTTTTGTTTCATCAAATGGAATTGAATGGAAATAATGACAAAAAGTTATAAGAAAAACCTTGGATCATGGCTTTTCCAGGCCAGACACGTAAACACGTGTCTAAAAAGCGAGCCTAATTCCGTAGTCAGGTCAGTCATTCCGGAAAACGGGTCACTTGTTAGCATATGATGATCAATATTAAAGGGCCGTACGATCCTGAAATTTGACAAGGAGCTCGAATGAGGATGGAGAATTTGCGGATTCGCCGCGTGTATGTAAAGCTGAAACAAATTTGATTTTATCTCAAACAAACACATAGTTACTACGTTCATAATTGTATAAGAAGCTTAGCTTACATATCCAAAATATTTGATTTTAAATACACCCAACAAAATCACAAGTAAAGTAGAATTATTAAATAGTACAAAAATAAAGTGATGTTAAAGCAAAGATTAATATACTTAACTAGTTGTGTGTACTAATTAATAAAACCGAGTGATGAAGCCGTGTCGAGCAATAAGTACTGGGTTCCATTGAACCGGGTTATAATTTATATCGCATAACTTGGTAGTTTCTATCGTGTCTTTATCGTTGTTTTTTTGCTTCCCACCTGAAACTGAAAGCGAGGGTGCGTATTATTTATTCTAATTGGTCTTCGATTAATTGTAAAGGTCATACCAGGTAGGTAATCTTTAATATCGACAGTAATACCTACACTACACATTTATTACTTAACATTAATGTCTGCTTATTAGCAGAAAAATAGACCTTCATCTCATAACATACATAACAAAAATAAAAATAGAATAACGAGCTAACACACTCATACCCACGCACTAGGATTCCCCGTGTCGTGGGTGGCATGGACACAAATAACACATCACCAACACCCATGACCCGAGAACAAACATTCATCAGTCCCATAAATATCTACCCCGGCCCAGAATCCAACCCGAAACCCTTCGCTTCGCAGGCAGGGCATCCATTAGGCTACGAGGTCTTCAAAGGTTAGTTATAATATAATATAGTTATAATTTATGTCGTGACATGTTTGTTAAAATGTTTTTAGACTGTAGCAATGGTTTCATTGAAATATTGCAGTCACAATAATGATATTATTTTACCGCAGTCCGTTATTAAGTAGTCCACTGAGTAATGTCGGGCTCAAACATATTGTCATAATTTCTGAATTGATGTACTTAACGGTTTGTAGTTCATGCAGTTAACAAGCGCTGAACCTATTTATTATACCGAGTGTAGTAACACCCTGATATTACGTTATGTACACCCTCATTACCTATTTATTCGATTATGATGATGATAAATATGATTTTAAACTTTTGACATGTTGGATAAAATATTTCAATGTCTATAAAATAAAATGTTTTAATGTCGATAGTCTGTATCTTTTCAGATACAGACTATCGACTATCTTTTCAGATACAGACTATCGACTAATGACATCTTAATGAAATTTAGATAAAGAATGAAGATAGGTATGTATCAAGTGGTGTGAACGTTGGACGCCCGGACAGGTAGCCCGGGATCCAGCACGCATCTCTAATCAAAAATCATGTTCGTATTAGAATTTAATTATCACTTGCTTCGGTGAAGGAAAACATCGTGATAAGGAAACCTGCACACCTAAGGGTTCTCCATAATGTTACAAAGGTGGTGTGAAGTCCGCTAATCCCAAGGATAGTGGTGGACTATGGTCTGTACTCACATTGTGAGAGGAGACTCGTGCACAGCAGTGGGACAGTAATTAATGGTTTGCGATGATGATGATGAGGTGGATAGGTGTAAAATGTATAATGAAGTTATTAAGTAAGTAAGTATTTAGTTTTTTGCAGTTTCGGGGGCCTTGCCGATTATTACTGAGAAACACTTCTATGATGCCTCTATTATAAAGGATGGCAATGGGCGGTCGTTACCACTGACCACCAGTTGGCCCCTTAGCTTATTTTTTTGGTATTAATCAAGATACACATTTACAAATAATGTACATATATTATTGTACATACATATAAGGCCATTATTAAAATAAAGTCAAAGTCCGACTATCTAAATGTCAATAGAATTTACAAACTTTTTGTTAAATTGGTAGACTTAAAATCTATACAAATAAATAAAATTGGAGTGTCTGTTTGTAATATTAAAATAACCACTTTTTACTAAATGCATATGGATGTATACACGGTGCAACAACGGTGCAATACTAAAATAACATGTTTTACAATTTTGTCTGTCGGTCTGTCTGTTTGTTTGAGTTAATCTCTGGAACGGCTGGACCGATTTTGACGGGACTTTCACTGGCTGATTGCAGATATCATAAGGAGTAACTTAGGCTGCTTTTATTTTAGATTTTTTGTTAAATTCCACGCGGACGAAGTCGCGGTCACAGCTCGTGTTGTACTTTGTACTTTGCATCACATTCGCGTATAAAGCTAGGGTGTGTAAGGTTAAAAAAACAACGAATAGTAAGTAGTTTTACTTATAATTCAAATCTTTAGCCGTATAGATAGACATGAAAAAGAGTATTCTTCAGGCACAGTTCCTTAGCGTTTACCACGTACACACCTACCTTAAGGCTAATACTGGGATTTCCTTATCCCAACGGCCAGTTGCCAGGCCTGCTTTAACATCAATTACCACTATCTTAGTTCCGATTTACCCAAAGACGTCCTCGTATTAGCCACTAATCTTTGGACTTTTCTACTCACTGCTTCAAGTATTACGAAGACTACTGTTGGTCTGAGAGTAAATAAAACAAAGACTTATTTCGAGCGATGTTACTTTTGTGTAACATAGAGTAGAGCTTTATTCTATTATTCAGTGTTCTAATGCTGATCACGGATCTTGGGTACGTATTATGTGCATGAACCATTGCACATTGGTCAATCGAAAAGACGGAATTCCTTACTAGAAGCACTTCACACAACACTAACACATTAGGTACTCACTAAATGGTTTTAGTTTTTCGTTTAATGATCACAACCGTGACTGACTAAGTACCTACATAACGGTTAAACGTACCCTCAGAAGCACTGAAGGGGCCAAACATGTTTGCCATTAGCGATCACGTATCCAACTATCGATCGCGAATGAATTTACTGACGTTTAGGTACATATTAAACTACAGCAAAGTTTCGTACGTCGATACAAGACGTCGTTGGTTTACAAGTTGGTTTATTTAAACTGTGTAGGTATATTGTATTACATTATATTAAATACACAAATCAATAACGATTTTTTTCATTGAATCTTACTATTGTAATGGAACAAAAGGCGGAATTTATACTTTAAAATTTAAAAGGGTTATTTTAATTGATTTTTACAGTAATACCTTTTTATACAAAATATATTTCAATGCAGCCGTACCCTTCCTTTACATTATTGTGACTCATTGTCTTCACCACAACAGTGTTAAACATTTAACGTAACCGTCTCCGAAGTCCACTAAGAAATTTCCCTTCAAAAATATACTTACGAAAAAATTGTCTGATTATTTATAGTGCAACAAAGAAAGGTTTAAATCTCTCGACTTTAATTCGCGTATTTGGGTACTGTATTCGTTGATTGATACCCTCGGGAAACAATTAATGACTTTTGGAAATTTCTCCTTTAAAGAGATCCACCGGCGCTCGTGTATGTACCTACAACCCTGAAGCTATCTTCATATGCTCTGAATCATTACCGAGATTTGCAGTATTAAGTATAAGAGTATAAGAAGAGTTCTACAAAAGTAATAAGTTGTTTATGAGAAAGGTAATATTCACAGATCTTTTTGATGTATAAAGATCCTTTATTTTCTAAATATATTTTCTAAAGAGGATGGTCGCAGCCAGTCGATTAAACCTACGCATGAGTGCCGCTGGAGTTTAATGAGGGGATTAGCGGTATCCAACAGGAGGGATCTGGTGCTATAACCCGTTGCTATAACCTCTTTCATCTTTTGGCAGGATGCGACAATCATAGGCCGGGAAGGATTGCTTGGACTTAAGGATGGCTGGAGCTCTTCACTCATAAGCAAAACATAAACGGCATACTAATTTAACAAAGCACAATTCTACAATTTCTGTTCCACAAATTTCGTAGACGTTGTACGGTGACTTTATTCAGTATGAACTTAAAATACAGTGCATAGGTTTCGTTAAGAAGATAATTCCGCAAAACATTGGCGAAATAGCTACCTATAACAGTTAAAGCCGTCAGCATAAATCTGTCGTAATCCTAAACAATGTATGTAGATTGTAAGAAATGTTTTCAAAGCAGGACAATTTTAGGCTAAATGTTCGATTATTTGAAACTTACTATAATCCTATTATTTTATCCGCGAATTTTAATAGTTCACGAGACATCTATAATATCTACTAATAAAACAAAAATATACTGCAGCTGTAGTTAGTACAATTATTTAGTACCTACAATAAATAGTATAAATTTGAAAGTTTTGATGAAAATTAGGATTTCTATCGAAGAAAAATTTTAATTTTTGGATCACTTAGCTTAGCATTAAACTTATCATAACTGTAAAAAAATAGTTGCAGGGAGAGCAAAATTTGGTACCTACATGAGTTTTCATTAGATACTTTTTTAAATTCCTTATATTAATTACTCGTGGGGCAGTTACAAGACCTCATAGGAATAATATAGTTCGCTACAAGAGAATGAACGTGAGAAAGTATAATTATCTTCCTTGCGAAATTTCTATCCCTTTCACGCTAATCGATCTGGAATCAGGCAGAGTTCCTACAGTTTAGTTTATTACGTCATCTGAGACGATAGGAAATTAGTTTATGCTAACGTAATGTAATTTAACAGTAGGTACCTGATTTGACTGGTGTCTACTTTGGCAAATTAATTGCCTTCTAACGTCAACTTTACCTGAAAACAGAGCGAGTACAAGGCGTCAGCTTTATAAGCAATTAAACATCTAATCGTCGAGTGCTTTTACCGTTTTAATTTTAACTCTCAGTAGCCAAATACACCTTATATAAAAACTAATTTTACATACGAATTAAATTGTTTATACCAACTAGCATAGCGTATGGTTTTGGCTTATTTTAGTTCCTACTAATTTTTTTCTTTTAGGTACCCAAAAAGCCTACGAACGGACCAAAAGGTGCACATGCTAATTAAAAATCAGCGTGTTGTCAAGTCCCATAACTTATTGTTTAATTGTAAACTATTAAGGTCAAATATATTAAGCCCAAAAAGAAACAATTACATACTTCAAGAATATTTTATTTATAGCTAATTTGGTTGTAAGCAAATATTAGAATAACAATATTCAACTTTATAAATTGTGTTGATGTTAAATAATAAGTCAAAACTATACAAAGATATGTGTCATTATATAATTATTTATCCCCAAAGCAATCTAACGTATAGCATAAATGATACGTACCAAATATTGTGGCAAGGCAGAGAAAAATAAAGGCAACTAAAGTCTCAAAATTATTGTATCGCAGCGAAACGACGCGACGGCGTCCCGCTGAATTGCTTCTCCATTGATCTTCTCCATGTTCTCCAATGTAGGCCAGCTTTATGTGCTCGCGTAAGAATTATTCTTTTGTATCTTTTTTAATTACCTACTTGAGACAAGTCACCAGGAAATTGCAACGGAAACGAAGCAAAAATCTTGTGTATTGTTCATGTCTTATTCTAGTTTAGTAAAAGTTTCCAAATATATTGATTTTGTAACAAAAACGAGGGGTTGGTTGCAAGCGGGGTGAATGCCCCTGTCACTGCAGATTCACCCGCCATATTGGTTGGGGTTCCAACGTCACTAATGGAGTAGCGCCAGCTAAAATATGAGCCCATTCTCTTCATACGTTGAAAAACAGCCGGAACTCCAGAAATCATTTCCAAAGTTAAATCTACCGTAAATTCGCTCATTTAATGAATGTTGCCAGAAATGTTATTCAGAGCTAACAATTGTGCAGAATGTGTGAATAGAATTAATTATCTTTCGAATTTTAGGTGGATAAATTACTTTTGTAGTTCAACGGCCTAATACGTTAATGTAGGAGAATAATAAACCAAATACTCAACAATTGTGTGAATAGTGGCGGGAGTAGTGGGCGGGTTAAATAACCTTGAACTATAAGCAAAGCCTGAATTTTAATGCCAGGGTGGTGCGTCGTGGCTTTTTTACATAATATTTTGATTGTTTTCAATTAACAGTCGACTAAAAATTAATACGACCTAACTGTAAATGTAATGTAAATGTCGAAAAGTTTGAACCAACAAACCTCTTCATCCCCTGACTTTACCCAAGCTAGGGACAAATAAATATTAATTAAATAAGTTGGAATCAAATGTAATTGATTATTCTGTTTAATTTTTATTGTAAATAAGAATATAATTTCTGGGATTAGCATAGTCTGGACGGTAGGACGCTGCTTCTAAGTAATTATAATGAGCACCTTATAAATTAAGGTGCTAACATTAATGTTGTTATAGTTATTATTCATAGTAAATAAAAACAAAAAATGTAAAAATGTTTCGCAAGATTAATGACTTTTATAACAAAATAAAATATGTCTTCTCGTTGGTCCAATGTAAGTTGGAAGTTTCATAAATAAGACTTATATGTATGTAGATTTTATTTCAATATTTTGCTCACGTAACTCGTAGCTCGTAACATGAAGCTAGAAAAACAGATTTGGTATCGTAATAAGTACAACGAAATTCTACATTTTCAGCTAACCAAATATTGTATGGTGAGTAATATAAAAATTATCCTCGTGACTACTGTTATGTTAACGATACAGGCTCGATAGACGATATAAATTTTCTGTAGAAACCAGACAGTCCTAGATAAATATAAACGTCGAAATGACATTAAATCTCGCATCCCAAATACAATGATAACTTTTCTTAAATCTTAACAAAGTGAATACAAAGAATAATAATATAAGATACTAACATTAAACACCCCCGACTAAAAAAATCTATAATGAGCTGATGATCATGAAACGACGGAACAGTTCTTTATAAGTTATAGTTAGGAACAATGTCGACAAATGAAACCGCATTTAATTCGTTGATCTACGATGCCACAGACAGGCACAGACACACTGACACTTCAAACTTATAACAACCCTCTTTTGCTTCGGGGGTTAGCGAGTAAAAATAGCAAATTTAGACGCATCTCAATCTCAGTAACATTCATTTTAGCATTTTACATATGAGAAATTTAGCAGAAGTGGGTTATGGCACAGTCGGATAAAACTACAAGCCGAGTGCAGGCGTTCAGTGAAACGTTTCATATGTAAATGGCTTCGTAATCTGTAGGAGCTTTCCGACGACCAGACATCGATCGCCGATGGATCGCGCTCAACTTCAAACTTTCCAGCTTTATACGAATTCTGTATTCAGTAAACAACAAACTGTAACTTTGTATTTTCCTTTTGTGATTTCTAGTCTGGGATTGTTTGTATCTATTAATTTATTTTAAAGGTGAAAGAGCCAACTTTCTATAATTAAAGAAGAATATATTTGTAACAACTTTCATAATATCTATTATTAAAACTTTTGTAATAATGTTTTGACATCACATTCGTTTACATCCGCTCTATTTTTCGCGATGCTATCGTTTGTTTTTATCGTAAATTTTGTAGTTCTCTAAAAAAAAATTATGTTTTTATATTCAAATCTTATTTTCGCGAATTAAATTCAAATTTTATATTCAATAACACATTATTATTTAGACTTCGAAGACATTGTTAACTGTTACTGACTGACAGACAACGCACACACACAGCCTATGCCAGTAGATCTAGAAGCACCGAAGTTTGTACAAAGGTTGCTTATACAGGGTAAGCGTGCACTAAGAAAGGATTTATTAAAAATTCATCCTCTAAAAGGGTTCTCTAACTTTGTACGAGTACGAAAGAAAGTCGCGGGGACCAGCCAGTATATATAATAAACGTTAAATGTAATAAAACGAAAACAATATTACACACGACATACACTCCATACACTCACTAAGTTTATCAGATGAGCAACTTAGGCGCAAATTGGATCGAAGGACTACCTCAGAGAGGCACAAACGCCATGAAAATGAAATCGCTGATTTAGTTTTATGTGTCTGACCTATAAGCCGTACATACAGTGCTATTTACCATGGGTAACCTAATTTCCTTTATTTACTTTTAAGTCGAATACAAGAGCTATTGGAGAATCAAACACTAAATAGGTATATTTAAATGGAATGATTTGCAACTACATATTCTCTTTGTAAGTACATATATGTATACTAGTGGTCCCAGCGTACTTCGTACCGCTTTATAATTAAAAAATGTTTTAGTGATATATCGACAGCAACGCCACCTACCGGGTCCAATTGTGAATCTAAACCATTCTCGGATCCACCTGAAGACACACAAAAAATTTCAACGAAATCGGTCAAGCCGTTTAGGAGGAGTTCAGTCACATACACACGCACACAAGAAATATATATATTAAGATTGGATGGGATACAGCTAAATACCAAAGTATCATTTTGTTAATTACATGTGATGTAGATAAAGAGTTTACATTATACTGTAAGTAGATAATAATTGAAGTTGAAATTAAATAATATATCATTGTACCTACCTATCTATGAAATTGTGACAATATGAACGTGTCGGGAAATCATCACGTAGATTATATATTTTTCATCATTTGGTGTCCATAACCTTAATTATATTGATTTATTTTTTATACGTCAACATCTTCAGGTTGCCCAAAAGATAATTATTTATCATTGCCGCCACTCTCGCGCCACTGTCGGAAAAGAAATTATGTAAACAAACCGATATTAGGGTCATCAAAATTCTGGCACTCTGAAATTTAATAATTTTTGTGTTTTCAACTTAATTTCTATAAACAACATTAAAATTGTATACTATCGGTTATTCGTTTGAGTGCAATTTAGAATTATATTTGCAAGGTGAAACGAAAACAAAGTTAGAGTCAAATATAAATTAACAATATTTAATTTAAAGAAGTAAAGGAAATATTCATAGAAAATAATTTACATATATTTTAACATGTTCATAAAGGTGCTGACGAAAAAAAGGTTATTCGCATCTGCCTGTTATCGATTGCTAGGCAACGACTGTTGGTGAAAATTCGTTTTCGAAGATGGCCACTAGACCATTTAGTAGATGGTACTTTGCCCTAATTTGAGCGTAAATTATGGAGTTATTTTAGGTACTAAATTATTGTACCCATTAAAACATTCATACACTAAGATATGAGAGATTTTATTTGTTACCTAGACAAACAGTCTCAAAGAAGGCAAATGTATTTGTATACCTACCTATATTCGGACCGGTTTGTACTGATAGCGATTTCCTGGAAAACAGCGTCAATAGTCGGTTCGGTTAAATAGCACAGCTGAGTTCTCAAGCGCGATTCCCAGGCTAAGGTAAGTAAACTCAGATAAGGGCGGAAGTGAGGCCAACGTGCCCGTCCGTTGCCGATATTAATACACCTGACAGCAGTCACGAATTTATCCACACATTACAATAATATTGTCTTATTTGACCTATTATATTACTTTCTCTTAAATAGAACGACATAATAATATAGAAGAAGCTTTCATAAGTTAGTGCGTTAAACATCGTGGCTTTCATCGTCATTGCCATTGACTTATTTAAAACAATATATTTCAGCCGATGAAAATATTTTTATGTCAGCTTCTTAGAATTTAGTAAAAAAACTTCAAATTTAATATTGTCAGTAGTAACATACTACAAAATTAGGTGAAGTTTATCATATAAGTATAAGAAATAACATGCAATTAAAGATGAATTAATAGATCAAATGTGAATGGCGTACTTATAAACTTTGCTACCAATTACCTACCTGCTTCTGCTTACACATATTTTATCATAATTATTTTGTAGAGCTTTACTTCACAAGAAGCCTATTAATTAAGATAAACAGTACTCATGAGTACTCAGTACTCTAGAGCTTCATTTTAACTTGACCGAGTTTATTTGTTTGTACAAAAACAACGATATTTATTTATTCCCACTCTTGTTTAGCCATACGCTACACAGCCGCAGAAGATTTATTAGAAATAAATAATTTGGATGTTTACATTCAATGAAAAGTGAAAAAAGTACACGTTGTTGCCTTAACACTATTATTGTCACCGTATTTCCACTATTTTAAAATTCCAACCTTTATCATCGTCATAACCCATAACAACCCTCTAGGTTGATCTTCTCCTAGAAGGTAATTGGTAATAGTATTGGTATTATGTAATTGATTGTGGAAATGTAGCACATTTCTCAATTTTTCAATTTCTCAACCGCGAATTAATGGACTTTGCCTTTTGTATACATTTTTCTTTTCTTTTTTTAAAGCATTATTAAGTACTAACATTATTAAAAACTGTCATGTACAGGATTTTTACATTACAAATGTTAGTGAAAATAATTATAATTAATTTTCAAAGTAAAAGTTTGACTATAATTATTGGTTTTACTAAGTTTTATTTATAAGTATTGGAAACCATTTCCTCGTTTTACTTATGTTTTTATTAAATTAAACATAAAAATTTTGATAGTGGTACATTTTTGTAGTGTGCGTTACGTTACATGTTAACATTACAATAGCGTAAAAGTTACAAGTACTTATACGGCACATATAAATCTTTGTGTAAAAGCAATATTAAGAATTTTGTTTTATCAGAAACTATACAAGATACGTGTAGCGAACGTTAAACCAAGATAAATAAACGGACGTAAGTTGTAAGAGCAAGACCGCTCCCTACATAGTTTCGCACAAGGGTTATAAATCACCCGCTAAGAACTATTCAGGCCGTACACCTCGATGCTCAAGGGTAGGAAATTGAAATAAAATACTTACGAGGAGATTCAAATCTCTCCCTGGTTCAGTTTCAAGACAGGGTGTTCCGACTCAACGGCTCGCTCTAAGCGGTCTATTGATGTTCCCTTTCTGGAAAACATCTCAATGAGACTCCGCCGCCGCTATTTTACATGTAAACTGTTCTCGTAATAGTCGCCTAGACGAGTCAGGCGTAAACCGATTTCCAATAAAATGCCCATTCGTTCACAGCCGATACCAGTTTCCTTAATCTGTATGGAAAGAAGCTTTGTAGCGGTATTTTTCTGTACAAAAAAAATCCTCGAATTCTAAATCCCTATTTATCCCGGTACAATATATTTAGGGGATTCTGTTTTCTTAACATCTTGTTTTCATTATAGGAGATTCTGAAAGATATAGAACAAGGATATATTATTATATAAACGTGACTGGCTTATTGCAGTGACTTTGATTTGTAAATAGATCAATTCAATTAAGTAAGTATCATAAGGGAAATGAACTTATAGTAAATTCCTGACTCGTCTGTGATGTTTTGGAAGTCATGGCTCTCATAAGATATCCGAGGCTCTGGTGAAGTTATAAAGTTTTCTTAATTTTATATTTCGTTACACGAAAATAAATCAATGCTTGAACACAATTCCCCCGGGTGTTAAATAGTCTACTAGCTCGATTGTCGAGTGTTAAGGTGAAAAAGAAATTCATTTCTGAAATATTTAAACAAATTATAAAGACTTGGATAGTTAAAGCATTACTTAATCCTTTTAAATTTTAAACATAATGCAATAATATCGTTGAAATTTTTACCGTTAGCTTATTAATATAATTATTTGGAATATAACAGTTGTGTATGTCGGATTCTCATTATTATTAGAATTTTTAAAACATGACCGTTGACTCCTTGAGAGCCATCGGCCATGTTGTCTTTAACCATTTTTAATTACCAAATGAAATAACAGCAATCAATGAAGTGTTTAGTAAATTCTTAAATGTAACAATTAATTTATTTCAACGATCATAAATAAAATGACAAGATAATTAATATTCGTTTATTCAAAATTCAAACTCAAAATATTAATTTCATGTAGGTATTTTTAATACACTCATTTTTTTTGCATTTACCACCGTTTCGCTAAGGTGCCTTTAAATTTTAAATCTCAGAGGAGAAAAAGAAACGGCGAAAGAAAACTCCTCGGCACATCTTTTTAAAATAGTGCTGAAAAGCTAATTACAACCTTGTAATCAAATTCATCTTTAATCGAATACTCAATTCAATAATCGAATAATAAGACAATTCAAATAAAATAATTTAAACAAGAATAACAATATCTAAAAACGATAACAATAAAAATAATAAAAATAATTTAGAATAAGAGTTATCCAAGTAGAATTGGGACGACCTCACCGCTCGAGCGCTCGATGCAAAGTGAGCGCCGCAAGGGAACGATCTCCTTTATAAAGGCCCGAGTCCACGTCATTCGTTCTACCGGTCGAGTGCAATGCTTCCAGAAAACTCTTAACAGATGGCGTTAAGATCATTAAACGGTTTTGTAAATTGCTTAATTATTATAAATCGTTTATTGTAAATTACCAATGTTATTTTTCTATAAATAACTGAATTTAAACCACGTTAATAATAACATTGAAGTGAAATAGAAGTTTGTAAAAATATTATGACATCTACATGTCATAATAATTCGCAGGAATTATCAGTGTGTTATAATAATTATTATAATTTAGGTTTTACACTAGTACGTAGGAATGGAGGTATGTGAAAAAGTAATCGCGGCGACATGTATGACTTCAATTTTTAATGAACATTTTAGAGCTCCTTGATTTTAAAGTTCAAAAAATGAAAAAATAATCGAATATATTCCTACGCTATAGTTTTCTTATTGCTTGGCTAAGTATTTTATTCAACGGAAACATTACAGAATTTTTAGAATGCAATATTAGTTTCTTGACAATACTGACATCGAATTTGTAGAGCTTGTTAGGTAAGATTAGTGTAGTATATATATCTACGTATATACCACGAAAAAAACGCATAAAGTAACAAAGCGGGCCGTGTAACTATATGCGCCACGCAACAAAACGCGCCTCGTAAGGCCCCAGTTAGACGACGTGATCGTATAAACGCGGTCTAAGGAAAAGGATCGTGTTAGAAAGGATAACAAAACGCGGCGTGTAACAGTATTGCGCCACGTAACACACACACACACACACACACACACACACACACACACGCACGCACGCACGCACGCACACACACACACACACACACACACGCACGCACGCACGCACGCACACACACACATGTCCATGGTGTCGCTTCTCACCAACAGCTCGCCACAATCTGCCCTGTACACTGATGCGACATATTTTTATACTCATGTTTTAGTCAATAAAATCATTTTTTGTGTGATAAAGGAGTCTCATAACAAAATACACCGTGTAACAAAACGCGCTGCGCGTATCCAATATCTGGTTTTAAATGCTCATTACTCTACATTCAATTTTTTTCCACATCTCGCTTAACTTTACTAATGAGGCATTCGATACTCCAGCACTGAAGAGCTGCAGGATTGAGTTGCAGGGAAAATCCGATAAGTAATATCGGAATGATCTATATTATAAGTATAGGTATTTCGTATTGAAAACGGGTATCAAAATTTTGTTTGATCCAACCATACAAGTTTAGTGTACCCTGCAGCTAAATTAAAGTTTTAGGGTAGTTCTCGAGTCTCCTTTACTGCGGCCAAGTGCGTATTGCTACACTTCACATGCACTCCACACATTTCGATCTTGTTACAGTTTTGTTATTATCTACCACCTATTAGATTAATGTGTCGACTATTTGCTTAACAATCTCATCTGACAACGTCAATTCCCTCAAAAACAAGTTTCAATTTGAAAATTTGTAAAAAATTGGCCGACGCGCATATTGCGTACTTTGTCAGACAAGAATGCCCATTCCTGATGAATATACATTTGGGCTCCCAGTATTTGTTTAAAACAAATAAGCATTACAATTGAGACAAAGTTTGTCTGACACACGTACGTATACCTAATTATGTTGCTTGTTCCAGTAACTTCCACTTGTTTCCAGTTCTTAGAGAGGTCTGACCCTACCTGGGATATTGCGAAACTTTCCTTGCCGCGTCAACGGAGCTTTTCAAAAGCCTTGATTACTTTCCTGGATCATTAATTCAATGTTTTATATTGTGTGCTATGTGTTTATATATTTACAGTATATAATGACGTTTTATATTATATAGTAAATCTGAAGAAACGATAAACGCGACTGTTTGCGTGTGGTTGAACGTCCCCGTTCAATAAAAGGGCTAGCCGTTTAATTAAAAGTCTATTTGAATACGAGTATAATTATCCAAAGTTTAGCGACCCAATGACGTACATGTAGAGTAGATACAGTAACAGAATATAAATAAAAATAATTTAGTCAAGTGACTCATACGACTTTTTAAATCAAACAGCATGTTGGTGAAAATACATTTAAGGAAATTCTCGAACAAAATATTACCATTTCCCTCTAATCTCCGAAGTTACTTCATTAGGTTTTCATTCATTGTAGGAAAACGAATAAAATGCCGACATTCAATTTCTACATGAAACGTAAAATATTCCTAGACATACATTTCAAAATTCTAACCTAACCTAGATTAACCTAACGTAATCGAACGGGAGTCCGATTTTAACTTGACCAGTTTTATTTTTAAAATTCAGGTTCCATTATATTCAGATATCCGTCCGTCAATAAGTAAAAGGTCAATTTCATCCTTCAGACCGAAACCCAAAAGTTGTATCACGGCAGAAATAGTTAAGGCATTGGCAGAGTACCTACCGTGGTCGGGTCAAAATGTTTCGAGAATTTGATGAACTTTAACTATTCTATTAAATTCTTTATTCATATAACGCTTTCTGTGAACTTAGTATAAATAATAATTTAGTTAAAATGGGTCAGAATCTGGACATTTCTTAAAGGTCAAGTTAGTCTATTGGCATTGTAAGTCAATGTTTTTAGAATTTTAGATATCTTTGAGTACCATTTTTTAAATATTTATCGTGCCAAATTTTAATTTTATATTTTAAGCATTAATGACCATGTACTTTCATGTCTTCGAGTATGTTAATTGAATAAAATTTCACCCCCGTATAACTAACGGTGATTAATAAATAATTATCGTTTTGATAAACGTGAAATTTGTGAAATCTGTGCTAAAACATACTTCTCTATGTAACAAATAGGATCCCAGAATTTAGGACACGTTTATGAATGTCATTGACAAAGCGAACTACAAAAATATAAAACTGAGTGAATCGGTATCTTGTGACAATGGTTCGGTACGTACTGTATTTACATTTTATTCTTATCCAATCAGATTTTATAAAAGCTCTAAACTATGAGTGGTCACTTCATATCGACTTTATATTTTTGAAGGTGAAATTTTATTCTTGTCAAATTTCACGTGTAATTGTCATGTGTTTAAATTTCCTGGAAGAAATTCTCTATTATATTTACTATACTATATTTAAAAATTCAGATTAAATTGGTTGGAGTGTGTTGATTGTTAGTTACTTTGAATTTCAATCGGATTTTTTTAGTCACAACATTAATATTATACCTAATCGTAATCGCGATTGGCAAAAGTGTTTCATAATTGTAAATTTGATTAGGACGATTTAGCAGATTTAACAATTTACATGACAAGTATGATGTTTTTATGTTAATTGTAGACCCTAGGGAAGAAATAGTCGTAGATATGTCTGTGATATTTATTAATGTTTAGATGAACTCGTTTGTATTTTTTTGTGACTAAACAACAATAGTTATTTTAATCTTCATAAACGATAAGCGATTACGTCTTGGTAAAACGAGTATGGGCGCAACCCGATCAGGTGGACTGAGGAACTGAAGAAGACCGCATTCTCTGAATTCAGAAGACTCAGGACGGGTCAGTGTGGCGCCACTTAGGGGAGGCCTTCTCCAGCAGTAGACATGTGAGGGCTGATGGATGAATTGATTGCGATACGCAATCAGAATTTTAATTATCTTATTTGTTCATTATGATAAATATTTAATCGTCACTCACAACTCTTTGTCAACACGAATTAGCGGCTTTCTCGACATTACATACCACTTAAAAATTGAATAATCGAAACTAAATCTGGCGACAAGTGTTTAAAGTTGACGTTAACAGCCTCGATTAGTAGATAACCGAGGCATATTCACATATTGCTGCCAGCCTATTCAGGAAATCGCTCAATAACATGAAATCGTAAAGAAAACGTAGTCAAATCGACACTGGTACAGATGTATAGCGTTGGCTGGGATTCTTACGATTTATGAGGCAATATGTTTAACGTCTACTACGGAAACCCTCTTCGAGCATAACGGGGGCTGTTACGTAAACAGATTGCTCGCGAGTGGTGGCCCGGCGTCGCCTCGAGACTCAGCCTATAATAACCAACCCGTACATTTAAACTTAATACAAATCGATACATATCTCGATAAGTATTAAATAATACTTAACATAGTTGTATAGGACTTATTTAACAGTCAAATCTGGTAACTTTGATATAAAAGTAAAAGGTTGAAGTTCCATACAAAAAAGTTTAAAGTGATATGTCACTTGTGATAATACACAAGTATGAATACATGTATTTATAATATTTGGAGAAACCTCTTAAAAAAAATTATAATTATAATATGCTTTATCTTACTTGCGAAAGGTACGTAGGTAAAACAAATACGTATGAAACCGGATAACAAAATATATAGACAGTGTTTAAAAAAGAAGCGTCACTTGTCAATGACGATACTTACCGCAAATTTCAGAAAGCATACTATGACATTTTGAGACACCGACCATATTAATCTGTATCTTTTATCCTGCATCAACAGATCTGTTACATAAGATATCCCCTTGATATTAGTTACAAATATGCCAAGTATCTAAATCTGTTCCCCAAAGTTATCTCAAGTTCGTAATAACTTTGAATAGGATTTTCTTCAACATTTTTGAAGTAAATCTTCTATATCAACGTAAAACAAAAAAATCATTACCGAACTGCGTAAGAAGGATGTTGTGTACTGCGTTCTTATTTAAAAAAATCACCGCTGAAGAATTTTTCCATAGCAACTAAAAGTAGTACGGAGGTACGGAGTGAAATGGTCAAGTTTAAGTTGTGGTTGAAGGTGAAGGTGAAGTTGAGGGTGAAGGTGAGGTGAAGTTGATAAGGGTGAGATTGAGGGTGAAGGTAAAGATGAGAATAAAAGCGAGGGTTAAGGTGAAGTTAAAGTTGAAGTTAAAGTTTAAGACAGGTCGATTCGGGTCGGGAAACGTAGTCGGAGTAGAAGTCAAAATAAAAACATTAAAATCAAGCTTTTAAATAATACGACAATTAACGATTAATCATAAAGTGGTTTCCCTTTTTATTGTGTACCCTAAGTATGCGTACGCTTTTTTATGATGTTTAAAGCATTTTAGTCTGTGTGAAAATATTAGAATAGTGTATAAATCTAAATTGACGACTCGTATGGCTCTATGGTTCCCATGCCGAACCACCGTTCAAATCCCAGCGAGAAGTCTGAATGATCAGTTTAAATTTCTATTTTCGGTCTGGAGGTGTTTTTGTATTTCTGTGTTGTCAATAGAACCCATGACACAGGGAATGCTACATAGTGTGGGGCTGAGTGTGTAGCGTATTTAATTAGTTTACCTGGGTTACATACTCTGTATAATAATAATAATCTAAAGTACTACTACTACGGTCGTACTGGTACGGTATTTAAGTTTATAAATACCGCACTCAATATAATGTTTGTTGATGATACTCACACTGGTACCTTATTTTTTTTCAATTACTCCTAGTTAAAATGTTAAAAACCCTGTATCTTATCTTTAGAGCAATGAATAATAAATCACCAAATACTCAATAAAATAAATTGTTACAAAGAAATTTTGTATAGAAATAAAGGAATTACTCAAATTTAGACGTGTATTGTACAAATACTAATTGGAGTAAAGTTTGAATTTCTATGCGAGCTTATTAATAAAATCATATAATCCGTGTTTCTCTCCGCAGTTCAAAATTTCAGTAGAATTCGGCGACAATAGATGTGCTCAGCATTGCGGAATCGTTTCGATTATTCCCTTTGTTTCAAAGTTGGGGCGTTGACAACGAAACAAGGCTACTAGTTGATCTCTATATCACCCAGATTTACGGTTTCGCCGTCATTGAGCTAGATACTGCTCGATTTATCAGTTGTTTTCAATTACACTTGATTCAATTATAGCCGAAAATTATGATCACATTAATATAGGTGATTTCGTAGGGTAGGTAATAATTCCCGTGTATTTTGGGATTAGGATCTTGCTTTTATAAATAATTAGGTAATGCAATTTGTATGTACGTAAGCTAAATAATTTGGTTTGTGTTTAGGTGTGCCTTTACACTTAAACCACAAAGCAAATTATTCATAAGCAGTCTTTTTCGGACCAAGTTTGTTAATTTTTGTTTGTTATTTTATTTGTTTATTTATTTGTCACAAAAACACTTAAAACATGAAAGAAGCTTTGAAGTTTTAGTTAGAGTAGGTAATCTAATCACAAAATGCTGGCTAGATTGCATCAATATTTCAATCAAGGTTGGCCATGGATTTTTAATAGCAACTAGAGTATTTTCCACTGTGCCGTAATATTCGATAATGCTTATAAATTTTTTATATTAGGCGCGATATTAGGCGACTCCTGAAATTTACGTTAAAATCTCATAATTATATTTTTAATAACTACAGTAGACTAGAATTTTAATGACGCTTAATATTATGACTTTTCTCGCTGAAAATGTTGGTGTTACCGAAAGTTTTGCATACTGCATTGCAATACCGCTTCAATCCTAGATAGAGCCTATTAAATATTTTATGACTGTGCAGAAATTTGATGATTCAAGGAAATTCATAAATATTTTCATAAAAATGTGGATACTCGTATTTTGCAGCCACAGCTTTGAGTATTTATCTTACTCAATGGGCCACTGTTCATACATATACATAATACATAATGGGGATTATGTTATTTTTTTATTCCTACATTTACATTTTTTTAAGATAATTTAAATCTTGCGTAGTACTACTAAATACCAAAATGAACTGATATTCCCCCTTTGAAATAAAATTAAATGATTAGCATTTAATTATAAACGTAGGTACGTGAAACTTGCGTAAAACGTCAAAATATAAATCATTGAATGACTTTTATTTTATTTTTATTTTAAAAATCATTGAATGATTTTTATTTTATTATAATAGTTTAAATTAATTTTTATTTTGTAACCCGGCCGCGATAAAAAGTATAAAAGTAACTGTTGATTCTTTAGAACATCATTCTATATTAAACGGTAGTTTAGAGGCGAGCGCCCTCCCGGCGTCTAGCAATCTATTTATCTAACTACCCTCTTTATGGTTTTCCCGCGAGTTGTGTAATAGATGCGGCCGTAATGTTTTAAAACAAAGGTAGGCAATTCCGGTCCGAAGCACTTATAAAGACCCTTTGCCTTTTGCTGTTTATAAAGTATTGTCGGCGTGAGTATCAACAGGGGATTTATACACCGTTTCACATTTTTAATCTTTGTAAGTAACAATGTTCTAATTAAAATATTTAATCTAGTGTACGCCTTGGGAATTTGAAATAAACTGTAAAAAAGGAGATTATTTTATTGCTACGGGAATTGAAATCTTCTACATTTCAATTATAATAACTAATTAATACGAGTGAGTTATATAAGTAACTTTACAGTGCATTATACGTTGGTTTATAATTAAACGCAATTTTATTTAACGTTAATATTAAAATGTTAAAGTCATCTATAAAAGAGAACATTGTAAACATTTATATTGTGACACACACGTCATAAAGTTAAGGTCGGAACTGTAAAAATAATATGCCCTAACGCGGTATCTTTTACAGTTTATAGCAACGCACTGAAAAAGATTTCAAAGGCAGTCATAGCGTTTTGAAGCGAGTTTTCTGTGATGGTAAAAATGACGAAGTTGGATATAGTCGTAAAATAAACATCATCGTGAATCGTTTGATGAATGGCGTCATGGGCGTAGTACCCACGCAACACTAATCAAAATAAGGATCTCACAACGACACGCGAACTGTGCGAGGGTTGCGAATGGTAAGCATGCTGCGTTGGTAACCATGCTTATTAATTTACTTGGATAATTTTGGGCGCCTAAAATTATTTAGTAAGTATCCTTATTGCATCATATTTCACAGTACAGGTTCATGAAGCTAGGTACATAAGTTTCAGTATGAACTACTACGGCATTGCAATTAAGTAATAATATTATCATCTATTTACTTTTAATACATATACGAGTAAATTAGTTACACTTATGAACATTTATGAGAAAATCTTTTACTGTGGTTCCTTATTAACGCAATAGAACCCAAAACAATGATTTTGTTTGTTATTATGTTAGTTGCTTTATACGCGCTAATCTCCGAAACGGCTTATCCGATTTGGGTGAGTTTTTGTTAATATATTGTGGTAAGCTTCACTTAACATTTAATGTTTGTTTTATATCAATTGGTTGAGAAATAAAAAAACTTTGCTAGGTAAGCAAAGCCAAATACAGAAATTCGTTTTACCAAAAACGTTTTTTTTTACTTTAATAAGCCCTCTTCTTATCCTAAAAGTTATTAAACAAGGCTGGGTACTCTACAAACCACTGTTCCTGCTAGAAACAAGGTCCACGAAAGGTTGTGAGATCGATAACAATTTACTTATGCATACCAGGCCGGACTTACGGACACGGCATGTAATAATAGATCGAATTGAAAACCTCATGCATACGGAAAATCGATATAAAAATAAAAGAAAATGTAAAGTCCGATAGACTTGTGAAGTTATGGTTCTTTAAATCCTTTTTTTCGCAACCCATATCTGTTTTATTGCTAAGCTCGACTCTCCTCTGACAACTTGAGGCGCAGATGCCGTAGACTACCACGCTTTGCCTGTGCGGATTGGGAAACTACACACAACTTTAAGAACATTATGGAGATTAGGTGTACTGGTGTCGTCACGATGGTGTCCTTCACCAACGCCAGTGATAACTAATTTCTAATACATATATTTGAAAGACCCTTTCAAATGAAATCGGTCTTTATTGTGAACGATGGGATAAATAGCAGTTGGTACAATAAATAAGATTTTTTTAAGGGATGCCCTGCCTTAAAGTCGACCAACCAAAAACATCTATTTAAAATTGAGAAAATAAAATATAAAATATGACAACCGTGCATAAACCATGTAGAAATTAGAGGTACGAACCTCGTCGAACCTGACTCGACCTCAGATACATTTCGGGAGACCAGCGTTCCAGCGTTCAAACCGCTAGCCTATCATTGCTTAAAAGCTTCTCATTTGCTCGTTATTAAAGTTTCCAATAGTACCTACCGTGTTCGTGTGTGAACCTCATTATTTATTGACATTTGATGAACTTGGTGCTTAGATGGTTGGGACCTTGACATCTGAGGGATAGGTTGGTGATGTTAATATAACTATATTATGAGAAAAATGTTCTTCTATTATTGCCGTATTATGTTTTCGTGTTGTTTATACGAACGTAAGATAAGAGTCAAAATAATGCCTAATTTTTTATGCTTCACTACATAGTATAAAACAAAGTCGCTTTCTCTGTCCCTATGTATGCTTAGATCTTTAAAACTACGCTACGGATTTTGATGCGGTTTTTTTAATATATATAATGATTCAAGAGGAAAGTTTATTTATTTATTTATTTATTTATTTATTTATATCAATTGCTTGTAGTACTTACAGCTAGCGCCAAGACGTACTACAAGCCATCCTTTTTACAAACTAAGTACTTACATTAAATATAAAATTAACACATTAATACTACATATTTATAAGATGGAAAATACAAGAATACAAATACAAAATATTTAAACTTAAATGAAATAATTACAAAAACATTTATTGAATAAACTGTTGGTATAAGTTAATGAACGCATGTAATGGCATATGGAAAATATCTGCATCTGGTGCATGAGCAATCAGTGTTCAGCAAAGTTATAGCTTGAGCTGTCGGGGCATAGCGCGCGGCGTGCGTGCGCGTCGGCAGGGCCGCAAATAGACGACGGACCCTCGGCCGTGGCAGTCGGTTCAATACCAACAGTGGACAGCGAGACAGAGTGGTAGGGTTATTAATTTTATTATTCAAAAGCAGGTAATAATAATAATTTATATGTATAATATATTAAAGTTTTGTGTAAATTGATTTTCCCGAAGCGAAGCGAGGGCGGGTTTACTAGTCATAGATAATAGGAGTTCTCATCTCTGAACGTAGTTCTTGTTGTAATGGTAATATGTACATGTAAATGGTGGTTAATTAATTATTGTAAAGTACCTAAGTTAAGAACATAAAATTTTACTAACAAAGCACAATATTTTCATTTTTTGTAATAATTATTAGAACTTGAACCCAAAGTATATAGTCTTGTTTCCATCGTGGCCCCTTCAAAAGGTCTTCATCGGCCCATAAAACTTCTTTTATGTTGCTCCAACTTTCTGTAGCGAACGGTATAAGTTGTTTGATGGTTCCCCTCGAAAATATTTTAGCCTTCCTCAGACTTCTGTTCTTTTTACGCTTTTAACATTCTGTCGATATATAAAATAAATTCGGTTATGATCCTTTTCCTTTTTACTGAGAATTTTGGGAGTAATAATAGGATGATCCGGGAATGAATGCCTCCAATAAGTCGACCCTTTTCAGTGTTTTATTAATTTTCCTGCTTTAACGTACTGTACAGAATTTATTTTTTTGCGATTTATCATTTGAAGAGATTTAAACCGTTCATTTATGTTCTTTGATTTGCGTAGAATAAAAAACAAACACACCTGTTTACCGAAATAAAAATCCCACAAAAATTACAGATGCTAAACTGTAATCTGTATCAGTCTGATTAAAAGCATCTATATAAAAAAATCTTCTAATTTACCTACAGATAAAATAAAAAGAATGTTTTAATAATACTATATAGCAGACTTGTTTCTGCAACATTATTTTTATTCTAACTTTTAAATACTTTTAGGCAGCATTTGATGTTTCCAATAGTTTAGATGATTTCTTACTAATTGATCTTAAATGAAAAATGTTGTATGTTAATTCATTTTATCTTTTTCATATACCTTTGTATCCTGTTGTAACAAAAATAATATAATGAACTGAAAATGCTTTGAGCTTGAGTTGCTAGTAAAGTGTTTGAACTTGGCAGTAGCACGCCCGCGCCCCAGACGTATATGCGTGTTTACATAACATGGATTTTGTCTGCCTTTGTTTTAACAGAATTTGTAAACGTGTTTTAGGACTCTTCTATTCAGTCATTTGTAATAACAAAGCTTGTATATGCAATAAATAAAATAAATGAATAGTTAACGAATTCCATTCTTCGGTTAACCATGTCATAAAATTGTATTGTTATCGGAACCCAAGCAATGTGCAAAATTTCAAGTCCGTAGAATAAGAGAATACTTGCTCTTTTAGAACTACTGTTCTAATTTATCTTGACTTGACCTTGACTAAATTTGACCCGAACATACATACAAACATTGCAAGTTAAATAAAACTTTGTAATAATAGCAAGGAATAAGTTTCTCACCAGGAGGCCTAAATATTTCTCCATTCTTTATTGCTTGTACAATGGCAGCAAAAAAGGTAGTTAAATGGTAATTAGTACGTAAAATTTACCTAACGTTTAACCTTGAGAATGAACAGAGACTAATTTGTGAATGCATAGAAGTTTAAGTTAAGAAAATAATAGTTACCTAATTAGTAAATGTTTTATATTAGCTTATCGAGTTCGCTAGTCTCGGTTTTGAATTATTTGTGGAAGTCCAGGGAAGTTTTAAAAGGTAAGTAAGTAAAGTGGTGGCATTAACCTCTAATGCACTTTGCACCTAACCCAATTGACACACTTGCAACAATGTGACACGCTAGCAATAAGTTATAATAATAAATTATATTCAATTAATAAATCAGTATGAAATCAGACTTGGTGTGAATCATTCGTGTGTTCCCTTCATACTCCACACTCAACTATTATCTGCAACCAGAACACACAGAACACGCATCCCGACATTCACACCTACATTGGTGACCCCTGACGTTTCTTCACCACGACGACGTTCCATCACCTCGCCAACGTGTTCATCACCCTGCCGCGAAGACGAAGACGCTTGAAGCACTACCGACGTGAACATTAAACTTTGAAGATGCCAATCACACCACACGAACCGGTACCTGGATTACCTGGAGCGTACTACGTGTCACCGTCAAACACTTCATCCGCCGGAACCAGCGCCACTCTAAAGCAAGATACAAACCCGTCTACATCATCCGAGCTCGCATCGATATCCATCACAGCACGCATACCAGATTTTTGGACAGAGATGCCTAGATTGTGGTTCGCGCAATACGAATCTGTCATGATACCACAGAAACAAAGCGATGAGTGCAAATTCCATCTGGTTATTTCCAAATTGGGACGAGAAAACATTCAGCAAGTTGGTGATTTACTGCTAAACCCTCCAGCAGAGAAGAAGTACGAAACTTTGAAGCATCGTCTGCTGTCCATCTACGAAGAGTCTGCCGAACGTCAATTCCAAAAGTTGATCAGCGAAATGGAACTAGGCGACCAGAAACCATCCCAACTGTTGCGCAAGATGTCAGAACTGGCACGAAATTCGAACGTCGCCGAGGCAACCCTACATAGCCTGTGGTTACAACGACTACCAGCTTCAGTCCGAGCAGTATTGATGGTGAGCCAAGACCAAAAATTGGAAAATTTAGCTGCCATCGCTGACAAGATCATGGAAAATATGAAAGTTAGCGAGGTCTCAGAAGTAGCCTGCACCCCCGGTTTTCCTATGAACGAGCTAATAGATAAAATAAATAAGCTGTCACTTGAAGTGGCAGAACTGAGAACAAATCATTTTAGTCCACGAAGACCATCCTACAGACAAAGTTATAGAAGCCGTTCGAGTTCACGCCGTCGACTACCTAGAGCATTTGCCTCCAACACCTACTGCTATTACCATTCCCGATTCAGAGAGAGAGCTAGAAAGTGTGAACAGCCCTGCGATTGGAAATCAAAGTCGGAAAACTCCCATTAGCGTTGACCGAGGCGGACGTCAGCGCTATATCCCCATCTAGCCGCCTATCCGTTACCGACCGAAAAAGTGGGTATCGATTCTTGGTTGACACAGGAGCAAACATTTCAGTCATCCCGAGAAACATAAAGGCAAAATACCAACCGAGTGACTACAAATTATACGCAGCAAACGGCAGTGAAATTAAAACCTACGGTGAAAAGTTACTCGAACTGGATCTCGGATTACGCCGACCGTACAGATGGACATTCGTCATCGCTGACGTCAAACATCCCATACTTGGTGCCGATTTTTTAACAAAACATAACATTTTGGTGGACATGCGTCGTCAGAAACTCATCGATGACGTCACAGGACTACTGACACCCGGCAAACTTGTCAACTGCTTCACGCCCAGCATCAAGACCATCAACACAAGTTCTCCATACGCCGACATCATTCAGCAGTATCCTGACATCACCAAAGCATTTAGCGCCAAGGAAACGCCCAAACACAACGTAGTTCATCAAATCATCACCGAAGGACATCCCGTACACTCCAAATGTCGACCGCTACCGGCAGATAAGTACAAAAAAGTCAAATTAGAAATTGAACATATGCTTGAAACCGGTATCTGCCGCCCTTCGAAGAGCGCTTGGTCAAGCCCCATCCACGTGACCACCAAAAAAGACGGATCCATAAGAATATGTGGTGACTACCGAAAGCTGAACGCGATAACCAAACCTGATCGCTATCCAATCCCTCGCCTCTTAGACTTCACTTACCTACTGCCTAAGAAGACCATATTTTCTCGTCTGGACATCAAGCGTGCCTATAACCAGATACCAGTAGAAGACGTGGAGAAAACAGCTGTCATCACACCATTCGGTTTGATAGAATATACCCGGATGCCATTCGGATTACGCAATTCTGGTCAAACCTTCATGAGATTCATCAACGACGTCATGTTTGGCCTTGATTACGTATTCTGTTACGTTGATGACATCCTCATTGCCTCATCATCAGAAGCAGAGCACCGACAACATCTAGAAGAGGTATTCAAACGCTTGAACAACCACGGGATAACAATCAACATGGAAAAATGTATCTTCGGCACTCAGGAAATGGAATTCCTTGGATATAGAATCGCACCAGACGGAATAACCCCTTCACCAGAACGAGTACGGGCTATCGATGAATACCCATTGCCCAAAACCATCCGAGAGCTCAAACGATTTCTAGGCATGGTCAATTTTTACCGGACCAGTATACCACATGCTGCAAACCATCAATCAGTATTAAATACCTACATGCGAGGAAGCAAGAAACGCGACAACTCCCCAATGACATGGACCGACGAGAGCAGAGAAGCATTCAGACAGTGCAAGGAAGGCTTGAAAAATGCCATTGCACTCAGTCCACCTTCACCCGACGCTCCCCTTTCAATAATGACCGACGCATCACAAACCTGTGTCGGAGCCGTCCTGCAACAACGAGTACAAAACGAATGGAAACCAATCGCCTTCTTCTCAAAATCACTATCCGACACGCAACAAGGCTACAGCACCTACGACAGGGAGTTATTGGCAATTTATATGTCAGTATGTCATTTCCAAAATTATATTGAAGGACGACAATTAATTATATACACCGATCATAAACCATTGTGCTATACTTCAAAAGAAAAACAATCGGTTTCAAAGGAAAAAATATCACCACGCAGATTACGTCACTTAGATTACATAGCACAATTCACGTCAGACATCCGACACCTGCCCGGATCACAAAACCCTGTAGCCGACGCATTATCCCGCATATCTCAGATTGACTGCCCCAACAACGTCGATTGGAACGAGATAGCTATACAACAAGAGAAAGATCCTGAACTGCCAACCCTCCTAGCAAAACCCAACTTAAAATGGAGAAGAGTTTGTTTGCCACATAACAAAACATTACACTGTGAAGACTCTACGGGCGACTTACGACCTTATGTACCGACTATATTTAGAAAACAAATATTCAGTACATTACATGACGTCACGCACCCCGGTATCCGAACAACAAGAAAATTAATACAGAAGCATTACTTCTGGCCCGGGATGAATAAAGATGCAAGCACATTGGCTAAGCAATGTATAGCCTGCCAAAAATCCAAAGTTCAGCGTCACAACATCACCCCAATTATGCAGTTTCCCAAATCAGAACGGTTCGAACACATACATATAGACATAGTTGGACCGCTACCAGTATCAAATAACAACAAATATATAATAACAATGATAGACCGATTTACAAGATGGATCGAAGCCATACCAGTTACAGAGGTCAGTGCCAACATAGTTGCCAAAACACTATACGAAAACTGGATAACAAGATTTGGTTGCCCGCTAAGGATCACAACAGACCAAGGACGCCAGTTTGAATCCGGATTATTCAACTCCCTAGCCAAACTAATGGGAATCAGAAGGATACGCACTACCAGCTATCATCCTCAATCCAACGGCATGGTAGAAAGATGGCACCGCGTCATGAAGACCGCTATCATAGCACGTGGCAAAACCACAGATTGGTCACACGAACTGCCCACGGTGTTGCTAGGCTTACGAACAACAATACGTGAAGATTGTAGCTTAAGCCCAGCACAAATGGTATATGGAAGCAACATAAGAATCCCTGGCGTGTTTTTCCAGAGTACTGCCGACAGTAAGGACAACGTCACATCCCCCAACTCCTTTCTGGAATCATTGCAACGCACCATCACCAAGCTTCAACCTCCCCAGCGAACAACAAAATCATCCCAGACTCCATTCATTTTAAAAGACATGAATACATGCGAATATGTGTTTGTAAGAACAGATGCTGTGAGAAAACCATTAGTAGCGCCATACGAAGGCCCATACAAAGTAATTGAAAAACATCCAAAGTATTTTAAAATTCAATTACTTAACAGAACAGCTGTTATTTCATTAGATCGTTTGAAACCAGCGTTCATGTTACAAACAACAGAGGCCAATGAACACCAAAACGCAGCGTCCACAGAAACTAGAGACAGCCAACACATGAGCGCTGACGCGAAGGCAACATCGAAGCGCATGACGAAATCAGGTCGCACTGTAAAGCCTGTCGTGCGATTTTGTTTCTAACTTATAATTTTATTATTTACATTTCAATATCGTGTCACCTTTCATACAACTTTTACAAACTGTCTTTACTTTGTTTTTACTTGTCTTTACTTTGTTTAGAAATAACTTTATACAACTTTTTACATTATTTTTTATTACTTTTCACTTGTTTTGTTTGCCTAATATTTTTTTTTTGTCTTTGTTTAAATATGTATTTTTGTAGTTATTTTTTTATGAGGGGGGAGTAATGTGGTGGCATTAACCTCTAATGCACTTTGCACCTAACCCAATTGACACACTTGCAACAATGTGACACGCTAGCAATAAGTTATAATAATAAATTATATTCAATTAATAAATCAGTATGAAATCAGACTTGGTGTGAATCATTCGTGTGTTCCCTTCATACTCCACACTCAACTATTATCTGCAACCAGAACACACAGAACACGCATCCCGACATTCACACCTACAGTAAGTAAGTAAATATAAAAAAAATGCTCGGAATATAGTAAAAACGACAATTTATTATTAAATTTGAAAGTGATCTTATTATTTGATAAAATAAGACATCACAAAGAAAAAATTTATATTTGAGAAAATTTTTGCTGGGAGTATCTAGCGTATTTATTTATTGGGTCTTCTGTATCATTTACCTCGGTCAGTCGGCGCCTGATGTCTCAGTAATACTCTATCAAGCTATAATTCTTCTCACTTGACTAACAGATTAATAACTGCTAACATTAATTCCTGATTAGTTCCGCATCACCGTTCCTTAACTTCTACCCAATTTTCATCCAATTAATCCAAAATTGGTCCATAAATTGGTGGTTGGCATTTTATTATTACCTTATAATATAGGTGATGCAAGCACGACACTGGGAGACGTAAGGCCGACAGTGGGAGAGTAATGCATTTGCGATAGTTTTATTGATTTGAGGTTATAATCAGCACTTCTACAGAGCATTTTAGTTGATGTGTCAAACTGCGTTTGTTAATGTATTTTTGTGACTAATTAATCATTACTCACGGTGACGAGGGTTTCGTGATGGAGTTAAATGTAGCATTGTATAGTTAATAGCTATTAGTATAGAAGTTTGCTTGTAAACTAGATTAAGCAAGACATTTTAACATGCATATTATACGAGTAGGTACAGATAGTCTTTACAATTCTCTTTTATACTATTGAAGTATATCTTCTAGTCCTCGTGTATTTTATGGTCAGAAGGAATATTGTCGAAAGAATTCGTTCTTTTTTCTTCAATATACCCCATTAGCTATTGATGCAACCTCAATTCGATTCAGTAGAGTTAAATAATGATTATTTATATTTGTGGAAGTACTTTCAATGTAACGCCAATTATGTGGTTGCTGGCATTTTTGTGATCATCTGTAATTAATTAGCTTTTATCGTATTTGTATGTTATGTTCGCTTACTCAACATCTTGCAAAAGAATATCATGCTTATGTAGGATTCCCTACAAGTTTTTGTGTAGACTGTATACTTGGTTTCCTTTGAAAAACGCTTCTAATTAAAAATACGAAATCGCCATAGGTTTACTACAATGGGTGAGTATAAATGGACACCGGATTACATGTTTAACGCATCGCGAATTCCGTTTTACGGTTGTTAAAACTGAAAACACGACTCTTTGTTCACCCAATTTTTCATAGCAATTTTCACTCAGCGATTCGGGTCCTAGCCCTCTAGTTTGCTCGTTAATAAACGTGGGCACGAATTTACAGTAAACGGGGCCAATGCTTAATTCGTTCGCGTTAAAATGGAGCTCCACTACAATTAGGCCTCGTTCCTTAGAAATCTCACATTATTTATTATTTTTGAAATGAATATTGCCTTGAGTTTATACAATTTGAGAAACGATAAATTAATATTAATTGAATGCTTCTATTAACATAAAAATCGGAATATAAAGTGATAAGAAATACATATTTTCATAGTGTACATTAGTGTGTGTAAATTAGTGATTAAGACAAAAAGTAGAATTTTAAATTGTCCTTCAATTTATTTTTGGAAACGGATGATAAAGTATTGCTAATTTTAATGACAGTCGGATATTATGACATGAAACTCAACATAAGGTGGCCGCTCTGTTCTTTCGTTAGTTATAAACATAAAAACTAATGAAGGCAACTCGGACCCGCACATAGGGTTCCATACCATCGAGCGATATTAACCGTAATTATTTGATCAGTAGCCAGATAGATGTAGAAAAACCCTCTTTTATGGTTACTTATATGGGGGACTCCTTTAGAATTTAACTTTTTTATTTTTTCATTGTTGTGGTAGAAACTACAGTAACCCGCATTCTGTGAAAATTTCTGGTGTTTACCAATATTACCTTAAGAGATAGAGCCTTGAGACAGATAGCCAGACAGAGGAGATTTCGTTTGTCACCCTTTGATTACGGAACCCTAAAAGGAGAGGACTCTACCACAAAACAAAATTCGTGCGGTTTAGCTGGTCAAGCTTAGCTGGAACGGTTATTTGGGAACTTTTGAGAGACGGTGACCAAAAATTTGTATGGTAGATTATTGGAAGGCGGTGCCGGCTGGGAGCGATTTCGTGGTCCGCTGCCCGACACACGCCGCTGGCCAGCGACAATGGCCTCGGAGCAGTGCCCTCACCGCGTCGCATCGCCGCCTCCGCCACCAGACCTACAGATTTTTTCTATTTTATATTTCGGCCAAGATCCGTGCTTTACCCGTAAAATTGAAAGAGCTACTGCGGGACAGTAATTTAAAAAGTAGCGTCAGAGCGAAACGAATGATAAATTCACTTCCTTCCGTATTCCACATTTATCTTAAAAGAGCTCGTTTTTACTGGAATTTGTTTAGAACGAAAATTTAATACATTTTTGTAATCTTGTAATTGTCGTTAAATTGCTCTTTTGGCCTTTTTAAGTTATAGATATAAAGGTCGTAGCGTGGGGGGGAAATGGATGATTAATTCACTTCCCGTTGTTTCCCACATTTATCTTCTCGATATTTCTAGAACTTTGTTTAAAAATAAGCTTCCTATCTTCATTTGTTTTTGGACCGTTTAGTTATTTAAATATTTCTAAATCTAGACGGACACGTGTGGGAAATCCACCATTCTACATCTAGTAATTATGCTTCTTGTATCTATGTAATGAACACAGGAATCATTTTCATTTGTTAAAAACATTAACTTATTAAATGTATACCTACTGATAAAACAGTCTCATTAAGACTAGACATTGAAAATATTTGAGGAAAGCTATTATGGGGGCATTAAACCAATATGAAGGTAATCCCATAACAATGATTTTTCGATTTTTTGTCTGTTTATCGACTTGTCGGTTTACCCTGTGTTCACGTATAAATAAATTGTTTTAAATAATTTGGATGTGGTTTTTACTAGTTTAGTAAGTTTGGGGTGACATTTTGTCTTTGATTTATTTCAATCAATTAGAAATAGAAAAGTCATGTCAATAGAAACCCGTCAAAATATTTTATCGAGCGTGGGTTCCCGGAAGCGAAGCGAAGGCAGTTAAAAATAATAGTGTAAAATGGGTGGCTATTACGCAACTGTGGAAAATAGAATCAATCCATAATATCAGTCTTTACTTGACATTTCGAATAGCAAGTAAATAAAATTGGAGTGTCTGTTTGTAATATTAATATAACCGCTTTTACACACGATGCATATACCAAAATAACATTTTTTACAATTTTTGTCTGTCTGTCTGTTTGTTTGATCTAATCTCTGAAATGGCTGGACGGATTTTGATGGGACTTTCACTGGCAGATTGCTGATGCCATAAGGAGTAACTTAGGCACTCTTATTTTAGTTTTTTTTGTTAATTTCCACGCGGACGACGCGGGCAAAGCTCGATATGAACTAAAAGGAAATTGTACGGTATTCAATTAAAAGTATTTTATAGAGTGTATTGAGAATCCGAACTCCAAAGAATGAAATGAAAAAGGTCTTCCCTCTAAAGGCTACCTCGCCACTTACCATTAGGTGGGATCGTAGTTTATTTAGCGGTAACTTAAATCAAGTAAAAAAAATTAGGTTATTAAAGTTTTTAATTTGTAAAATGAATCGTTTTCATAAAGCCCTTAGTTAATCTAACATTGGAATTAAATTATATTAACCACAAAATGAACCGAGCACATTGACATGACAGATTAGTGATTGATGAAATAAAGGGAACGTGTCAATGATCTTTTAATAGTTACTACCTGATGTCAAGTTGTGGCTGACCAGTTGTATTGTAGCATTGACATATTATTACTAAATAAGTCAATGTATTGTAGACATTAATTGTGATCAACCGTTGTTATCGATATTTATGAAACACATAACTACTCACAGCAGAGTAGTACAGGTTTTTGTTCTTTGTTAAATATTAGTAAGGAATATTTTAAAACGTTTACACGTAACAGCAATATAAGAATATTAACAATAGTGATATCTAGTTTAATATAAATAGATTTCATTTTGAAACATTTTACAGGAACTTTCGAACACTTTCTAAAGGGAAACTAACAAGAACTTCAAAAGTTGTCTACTTCACAGAAATTAATAAGTCTGTACGCCTTGAATGACGCGAATGGAAAACCCCTAAAAGTGCCGCCTACCATCCATTTAGTACCATTAGTAGAAAATCGTGATGAGTAGGTGGTGCTAAATTTATATTATTGTGAATCTATTTCATCGGTGAAACGATTATTTAAATAAAGTAATAATAATATGTTATTAATAACCTGTTACCATCGGTGAAACACTGTAATATCATACAGAATTATCGTCATGAACAGCAAATAAATAGATTGCGTGTTTTAAACATTTTTTCACATTTTCATCAATAATGAATGGGTAGAAAAGTCCTCGAATGGCGACTACGCTCGACTACGACTCGGTAAAAGGAGCTTAAGACGCCCCCCGACCAGGTGGACTGATGACCTGAAGACGACAGCGGGAAGCCACTGGGTTCAGAGGGCTCAGGACCAGTCGGAGTGGCGTCAATTAGAGGAGGCCTTTGTCCAGCAGTGGACTTCGAAGGGCTGATGGATGACGGTGTTTTAAAGGTAAAAACATATACACGTTATTTTTACACACATTTATTTTTAGTTTTCACCACCGTTTCTGACCGTTCTCGGCTGAACTGCGTGCGATTTTATCGTGAATTTTAGAATATGAATTCAACGTATTTAACATTCTCAAATCACAGATCTAGGGAAAATTCCATTCTGGAACTAAATCATTTATTAATTTTTAAATCTACCTACATTGTCTGTGTATTATTAAGACGGAGTGTAATAAACTCAAGAGTTCAATGACCATGTTGATTACAGTACTAATTCAGAATTCTCATAGTTTAGATAGGCAACATAGTCCTAATAGTAAAATAAATCTTAGAAATCTTAGATAAATTGAATTGAAAAATATATAAACTATATAACATAACATATATAACATTACTACATAAAATATATAACATTACTACAACATTTTATTATGATACGGGTACTCACGATATGTATTTTGAAACGCCGATATTTCGACCCAGTTGCATGGATCGTGGTCACGGCTGAACTGCGGTGGCGCGGAGAATACAATCCGCGATGAGTTAAGTTTAAAATCATACATTACTACAACATATTAACTATAACATTACTACATATAAATGTTAGTTCTCGGATCATGGGTGACAGTGATATGTTATTTGTGTTGTCCATACCACCAGCGAAGTGACGTCATCGTGTAACGTGTATGCGATGAAGCCACAAGTTCATTTATTTCAACTTTTTTGTTTTAATAACGCTATAGACTCATAGACTTGGATTTTTTGTGTCGCCGTGGACAATAAACAAGACACACACACTCCCACACTGAAAACAGAAATATAAAATTTGAATGATAAGCATTCAAATTTCTGCCGGACTGGGAATCGAACCTAGGACCCTTCGAACGGCGCGGCGGTCCAGCTTGGGGACCGTTGCGCCATAAGGGTTGTCAAATAATGACGTAAGTGAACGTAATTAAACGTAAGTAAAGCGGTAAGTGACCCAAGGATGGGTGAACTAGGTGTTCATCGTTAAACGCAAGTCAACTAGCAAATGAAATGGTTTTCAGTGTTGGAGACCTAATTTGCCTTTTTGCCCGGCAGCAGGTCGTAAACGCCATTATTGCTCCAACGTGTAGGTACAGGTGCAGGTAAATATAAAACAAAGTCGGGTTACGTGTCTGCATGCTTAGATCTATTAATATGTATTAATTATAATACATGCATAGTTATATTTACTGAAAACAGAAAACGCCAATGTATGTGCGGGTATCGCGGGATTGTTCTCCAACGCGAAGCGAGGGCGGGTTAACTAGTACTTGATAAATTTATCGTTATTCACAAACAACAAACTTCTTAGTTTTTGCTTGTTCTATATTTAATTATCATAATCAATTAGGGTAACGTTACAAGCTCCAATCAGTAAGTATAATCTGTTCAAGCCTTAATCTGTTGGGTTTTATTGTCTTCGGAAGTAATTTGTCTGAGTAAAGGAATAAAGTTTGGGAGGGTTTAACCCCCTTCTTCTACGAAGTTTGTATCAAGTAAGTTCAACTCAAAGAAACACCAATAGTTACTTGGAACGTTCGTGTCGCTAACACCAAACTATGTTTTAAATCACATCTCAAAGTAAAATGTTTAGTAAAGGTTACACAATAAATAAAACAATTATATAAAGTTTCTTTGTACACTTTTATCTACGTTTGAGTACCTACCTAACAAAACAATATATTCTAGGCATACAAACACGGCACACGGAACACGGTAAGTTGTTTAGGTATTTAATAGACTATTGTTTAATATAATTTATTTTTAATTAAAATTTTACTTTTTACTTTAGTATTACTTTAATATTGATTAATATTAAAGTTTGTATTACAATTTCAGATGTTACCTACATACAAACTTACATACTTTTTGAGCGTGTTTTTTAGTAGTGGGGTTTTAGTTTTTAGATTTACTTTTTATTTTACAAAACTGGACAACTTTGTATCAACGAAACGTTTGTAAGCAGAGCGTATTAGATTATAAAGAGGCCAGTGAGCATACAAATATATGAATACTTGTCGAAAATAAATAGGTGTGAATACAGGTATCCTTATTTATTGTTAACAAGCTATCCGCCCACGAAATTAGGTTATATCGCGTCTCTTTAACCGGCTTAAAAAAAGGAGGTTTCTGAATTCGATCGTATACTTACATATATTTTTTATGTGTGTTCGATAACTTCGTCGTTTATGAAACGATTGCGATGTTTCTTTTTTTTGTTGGAAAGGAGATATTCCAGGGTGGTACCATGATAAGGAAACCAAACCAGAATCTGATGATGGCATCCCAGAGAAATGGGGAGGAAATTTCGAAAATCGTAGTGGCGACTAGTGCGTTTATTCATTTTTTGAGAACTTCCGTGATGGTCTCACTGCCACCAAATCAGGATCTGATGATGGAATCCCAGGGAAATGGAGGGAAACCCTCATCGATGTTGAAGTCAGTTTTTTGTTTTATTAAATTACTAGTAAACCCGCCCTTGCATCGCTGCGGGAAATATGTCCCCGTCACTCCAACATTGTTAAACGTAACCCGCGCACGATTTTATTTTCACACGCGTTATCATTTTGCGATAACTACTTAGATATTCATTAAAATTATATGGAGTAAAGGCTTATCATAATGTGCCTAAAATGCTTAAGGTGACTAACATATTTAAGTCGATAAGGATTAATAGGGGGGCACGACTGTATACCTCTAAATAGCTTTCCAATTACCGCATTGTACGTGACCATTTTTTTAATACTTAGAATGAGTATAGTAAGCTATCCTTAAAAGATGGACATATGCCATCGCGGACCCTAGGACCGCATACCCTCCAGAAATTCTTAATAGAATCTAGAATTTTAAAAACCTATTTTCATTGCTGTACGGGATCACTTGAATTTGATTCCAAAATGAAAAGATTTTTATTTTCTCAAAACACATCATCACGACAACCTGAGGACGATTCTGATGACGACTCCTATGGAACAATATTGCTGATGACTGCCGGTCAAAGGGTCCTGGGTTTGATTCCCAGTGAGGCAGAAATTTAAATGATGAGTTTAAATTTCTGTTGTCGGTCTGGGTTTGTGTTCGTGTCCATAGCACCAACGACACAGGTAATCTTAATGTGGGGATATGTATGTGTAGGTTGATTTATTATTTATTTATGTACACCTTATATGCCTAATGATATTACGATTTTTATTAGCATACCTTTGGAGTTTAAATGCCCAGTAAGTCAACCCATATAACCTTTATCGCGAAACCTTAAAACTGTTTCTCGGAATAAAATATAGGCGTGATGGAGCATCCCCGGGGTGTACAACCAATCTGTTGTTGAAAGTTTTAAATCTGATTAAATGTTGGAATTGATCAAGTTATTAATTTTTGAAAATTGTACGTAAAATACTGTTTCTTTATTACATTTAAGGATTACAAGTAATCCGTTCTCACTTCGCTTCGTAAATTGTTATTTATGCTTTAGCAAAATGTTGGTAGGTACCTACCTACTCTTAAGTAGAAGCATTTTTTTCAAGCGTTTATAAAATTAATGTTTTACTAATTCCATTCTTATAAGGGGCGGTTTTTACACCATTGCAACTTAAATTCTACTCTAAATCTGAGAATATGCTATGATGATTTGATGACAAATTCTTAATAATAATTATATGAATAATTATATCAGAGCAGTTCTAAAACTTTACTTCCCAAACCCCTAATAGAGTTTATTTCTTTCATTTCTAAGCCATGGGAAAGATGAAAAAAAAACCTTTTCCACGATCCAAATCTATATGTTGTGTTGACCATAATATTGAATAGGTACGTAATAACATGTTAATCACCATGTTAAACTATGAGTAATCCCTACGTAATGCTGCAATGGAAACAAGCAAACAAGTTACTTTACGTCCATTCAAATGTCAACAATCTGACACAAATTTATATAAAAGCACTAATGAAATTAATACATAGATACCTACTAGGGCGATCAAAACGTTTCCGGTAACAAAGGTAACCCCAAGGTTGCGCAGTGGTGAAAGTAGGCAACCTTTGCGTTTTCGCATCTGTCTGGTATATTCTATTCACTAGTGTTAGTACAATTTTTTTTAATAACCGATGTGGGAAATGTATTAAATATTTTTAATTAACATATTATCCGGGCGCGAATTAACTAGGCAACCTATTTGCAATATGTCAATGTGAATATTATCTATCATTTATTTCTTATCACAAGTAAATAACAGATGAGGGTAGATATTTCTTATACCGGATCTTGTACCATTAAACATAATTTGACAACAAGTTAATATGAGTAAACAAAAAAAGAAAATGGTAAGATGGTATTTGACCAATAAAATTACTTTTTATCACGTCGAAATGAATAATCTCTTCATTTAATTTGGTTGTCAAGATATTCGAATAAAATTTGTATTCTGGTAAATTACTTCAGGGAAAATGATTAAACTAGAAGTCCGTTAAACCAAGGCAATTACAATCAAATGAACATTCTATAATAACTTAAACGATGAACTGTTGAGGATAAGAAAAACCAATTAGTGACGTTAAGCTAGGCTAAGCCCGTAACTCCAGTGCCGGAGATATTCCTATAATAAATATGAACATTTTGCTTTCAGTTACCGATATACAATATGACAGACAAAAGATGTCTTCGGGTATCTTGGGCAATAAATGTTAGCGTAAATTCTTTGTTAGCCGTATTTTGGGGAAGCAATTATAAGACAAGATTTGTCCGCATTTTATTACGGTATATGATTACATTGTGACTGTGATGAGTAGGTAGGTACTAAGACTGTTTTTTGAATATTTCCAGCTAATAGGTAATGTATTCGTACTTGTAAGTACCATAGATTTAAAAAGTGAATTTATTGAGTTGGTCTGATACCAAACGCCTAGATGTTCTATTTTATTTTTCTCATCCCGTGGATGCTGAGAGACATTTTCAATAATTTCAAAATGAAATGTCTTTTTATAATTCTACACTAAGGCTATGAAGAAAATATTCAAACGTCCTTGGAAAAATCATTTTTTGACTTTGGTGATCGAACACATGTGTGGGTGAGTTGGTTGAAGAGCAGCGAATGATCTCGTTTAGATTTAGAGAAGGCATTCGACCATGCTTGGCACTTTTTTTAATGATATTAAGACAGCAAAAGAGCATGCAGCACCACCCTTCGGCTACCATCCACGGCAATCGGGACTAGGATGATTAGTCCAGTAAGCAGTCGGTGTTATTATGAGCGTTAGTTGGATAGTTAGTTAGTAGATATATTATGAGGACTGGGCCATGGACTGTAAGTGACATTTTTCTGTTAGTTGTTCTTAATAATAAAATAGTCCAATCAGTAATATTTAGTAAAACAGGATAATAGCTAACCAGGCAGTAAATCTACACTACTGCGTCCAGAAATTTTTACGATAGGTGAAACGGTCGCCATAGTCTTGTCCGTCATTCATCAGGTTGAACAACGAAGAGAGGCTGGCTTCTTCTAAAAGATTGATAAAGCCCCTTGCAACCCGAACATGTGTGTTGTACGAAAAAATAACCAATTCTACTTATTGAATTATCATATTATGATACTGTCGAGTTTTTGCCGGATGGCACTAGTTGACTGATTTTACATGTTCTTGCATATTGATCTTGCCCCAGCCAAAATTCACAGCATGCTTGATGTACATGCATGCTGTGTTCTGTTCGAAACAGTACCTACTGTTCGAAAAAGTCAAGTAGCAAATATGAGCGATAGATATAAGCGGGATGTTCAGTTGGAAACGTGAAAAGTCTGTACCGTCGAGTCTCCGTTGATAAACGTTACGTTACGTGCCTTACATTGATGCATCGCTCCGATCATGTTGGTCTACAAATTGAACTTTTTGTGTGCCTTTTCAACGAATGCTGTATTTTCAAACTAATTTAGGTTCACCCATTGACTTATTATAAGTAAATGGGGTCACTGAATACCAAATGTTTTTTTATTAGAAAGAGCTTTTTCGCTGGCTCTTTTTTAATATGCCCAGTGTCTCTGAAATAAAAAAATAAATGAAGTAAATGTAAACGTAAAAAAATATAAACAGGTTTTTAAAAAAAAACTAAGTAATTTATTTGCCATTCTTTTTAAGTATTCACGTGTTTCAAAATACAACAATTATTACTCAACAAAATTAAAATATTGTCTCATTTATGTGATATGTTGTTTCTAGTTAAGAATGTACTCTTAATGTACTTTCTGTATATAAATACGGTTCATAGTTAGCTCTTATTGTTTATCCCTTTTAAGGAATATTTAATAAAATAGCGTATTCGCTAAATGGAGGTTTTGATATAGACCAGTATATTTTTTTTACATGATTTAAGGTAGTGCTTGGCAACAATTTCACCTGATGGTTATTGGTGATGAAGTTCTTGATATTGAGCACACTAATTTAGCAAAAGTCTATTCACTTTCTTCTTGTAGACTCCCACAACGTACGTAAATACATCCTGAGTACACAAAACAGCGTTAAAAGAAAAACTATGGGTTAGAATATACATGCAAGGTGATCTAGATACCGCTATATTCTGGATACCGCAATCATTACAAGCTCCTACAGATATAGGTATACCTAAATGTAGACTACAGTGGCAGAGATTGCCAAAGAGATGTCTAAAAGTCGACTGGACACCAAAAAAGTTTACAGTTGGAACAGAGCCTTCGTTCTTTCAAAACAGATTCTAAAAGGTAGATGGCACCTTGCCAGGCGGTACTTTAACGCAAATCGCGCCAGGTTTCGTAGCCATTTTATTATTTAAGGCGTGATAATTGGATTTGAATCGAGGTTCTCTTATAGTTTTTGCAGGAATTACGCAAGTCAATTTATTGAAGATTGTACTGAACTTTTTGAATGGGGTTTTAATGTAACAAGAGGTTATAATAATTTTTAATTAATATAAGAAATTAGAAAGGGATGCCAATGATGCAGTCCCATCATATTATTGTATTAAATTCCGTTCGGTACCAGTGTGGAGAGAGTTTCGATATTATAATCTGTTTATAAATTTTGTATATATTATGTATATAAATACTAATAACATACCGCACGCTAAAAAAGCGGCCTAATTAAAAAATCCTAATTTGTGGGAATCACTTGCTAAAGATTTTTGTCTCGTTCGTGTCTCGGTTTTTGAGTGATTTGAGGCCAAAAATAGTAGAACTATGTAAAATATGTTTGCATCAGTATTTTCTTATGACCGTCTCTTAATGTAAATTATTAAAATATATTATTTTTTGTAAATTTTTGTGTATGTATCATTTAATTAAATTTAAAAATTTATTCGTTTTGGTACAAAAATGTTGATTGATATTTACTTTGAATCGAAGCTCAACCACAACAAAGGCGTTTTATGGTTTTGATTTAACTTTGAAGAAAATATATAATAACTTTTATTTCATTTTACGATAAATATTTTGTAATTAAAAAAATATTTTTATGTATTATTATTATAAAAATTTATTATTTCATTGTGAAAGAAATAGTTCGCGTATATAAATACTATCGTCCCTTATAAATATATTGAAAATTTTAAAGGTAAAATGCATCAGCTAAAAATAGCTTTTTATTAGACAAGAAATCAGCCGTTGTAAGACCAAGAAACGTTTACCTAAGAATTACGAAGACCTATTGGTACATTCACAATCAAATTAACGAAAATCTAACATTAAAATAACAGTCCACTTTGATTTCGTTCTAAATTTCTATCTTTTGTAAATAGAAAGCTGAATACTTTTATTTACAAATCTGGAAAATTCCATTTAAGCGACAACAAAACTAATCAAAGTATTTGATTATCCCATATTATTAGACATTTTAGACCCCTCAATAAATAAACCGCACATTTGGTAAATATAGGGATATTCCATTTACGGTATGAGAAAAGTTGGCAATGCTTTCACTTTAATGTGACCGGGGGACGAAATGTGCCAATTTTTTTTGTACTCGGATACAAAAATCGAAACCATTTAGTCGATTTAGCGGCGATGTGGATTCGAGTGCGAGGCATTAAACTTATAAGTACGTGAGAGCTCACATTTGAGAAACATTTTGGGGCAATAAAAGCGTTTTGTATTTAGGTTTGTTAAGCGAGTATTATACGTCAATGTGTAGGAAAAGGAGCAGTTTTATGTGCAGATAGTTTATATAAGAAATTTAGTAAAATGGGTCCTAAATCAAAGAAATTAGTTATATTAACCTTTTGCTTCCGTCCGCCGCCGAATGACAACGAGTGTTCAGGCTTGGGACTTGAGAGCCGATTCTTTCTTTCTCCACTTCTCCCACTTGACTGGCATCGCGTCGACGGCACGTGGTCTTCGTGCCTTTGGCGTTGTTGGTCTCCATGGGCCATATTGGCCGTCTTATCATCAGGTGGCTCGTCTGGCTGTTTGTCGGCTACTTAAATGAAAAAAAAAACTATAAAAAGTAATTTTATTCATATCAAATAACATGATTTTTTATGAGCCGTTAAACCTTTTTGACATTGAAAACATTTAACAGAAAAAATGATGCCTTAGAAAGTTACTCAAAGGTCGGTTAGACGTGCTCTACTATACAGTCCCTCGAACTCGATACCAAAAAGTCGGGTGCCTACTTCACCCTTCCTTCCATCATTTATACCAGTCGCTGAAGATTGAAGTTTCGTCCTCATCGATTGGACTCGTGGAGAACCTCTACAGTCCGATTCTCACCATAGTTTTTGCCTCGTACCTGTAAATTGTGAACTTCCTTCTGAGGCATTCCCGGAGCGCTATGACATGGGGTTCTTCAAAAAAGAGTTCTCCTTAAGGGTTGGCGTTGCACTGGTGATTCCCCTGGTGATGCCCTTGCCCATATGCGACGATGACCACTTACCATCAGGTGGTTCGTCTTCGCTTCGCTTTTACGTCAGCCCTTCAAGCTATAAAAAAACTAATTAAAGGTACCTTATTACCTTAATCAAAGATTAGCTACATTTCTGCTGAAACTTTAACGAAAAGTAAAATTTGTAATTGAGCAATTAAAATAACTCACAAGGTTCAAAAGAATACCTAATAACTCTACTATTAAAAACAGGACTCAGACAAGAAGGGGAGAATATTTCCGGCATAAATTAAGAAGTTGGACTATTATGAATAAGGAAAAGAAAATCGTTTTGCATTGACATCTTTGTAATTAGCAAAGAATAATTGCTACAGTGTGATTTAACAATTATTTAAGGTGGTTGGGGGTACCATTAAAAATGGGGGAAGTTAAAACAAATTTTAAATATTTCCGAACATCAAGCAGTTATTTTATTACTGACGACAAGTTGCATAAACCTTTTTGTCATGTCTATTCAATAGGGGCAGATCAGACGCTGTGTATCTTATTATATAAAATTCTCGTGTCGCAATGTTAATACTCCTCCGAAATGGCTCGACCGATTCTCATGAAATTTTGTGTGCATATCGAGTAGGTATGAGAATCAGCCAACATCTATTTTTCATACCCCTAAATGTTAAGGGTTGTCCACCCTAATTTTTTTTTTAATTTTTGGACAATTTTTTTTCTGGTTATTTTTTATGGTGTGGCATAAAAAAATACACATGATCCCAAATTTTCACTTCTGTACTCCCACCCCTCAAATTAAAAACGCGCTTTTTGTATTTTTGTATGAAAAATATATATGGCGGAACAATTTTCGAGGGGTCAGCTAGAAATTTTACAAGTTAACTTTTCGTTGTACTTTTGATTAATGTAAGTACCGTCTTGATGCTGATGCACGGGGAGTTTTCGTGATGTCGCGTATTATGTTCTCCGAAGCAAAGCTAATTAGGGTTGCTAATAATGATGTGAAGTCAGTTTTGGGCACACCTTGCTGTCCCGCTTTGAAGTAATGACACAAGTTACGTCTTCTGAAAGTTTGATTACTTGCTGTAATTAATCCGTGAATGATATTAAACTGTCATTATGAAGACAGTTAGATACAACTCAATAAAGTATTGTTGTCATTTCCGCATGAGTAGTAGTATGAGGTAGTGTAGGGAAGTAACGGCTGTAACAGTTACGATACCGTTGACAATACCCTGAATTATTTACGCTAAATCAATTGTACTGTGTCATTATTGTTCCGCGTCGCTAGTTTTCAAGTTGTTGGGGTGGGTAGTTGTTTTTAATTAACTGTAGCATGGCTGTAGGTGTAGCATACATTAGTACAATGTGGTCATTAGTTGTACATACAGTTTTACGATGTTATTTGTCATTGTGAGAGAAATTAAATGAGACATCATATACTGTCACGAGCAGATAACAAAATATTTATTTTTTATAACATTTCTGGTATAGCTACACTGGCCCTACGCTCACCACCCAGATTTATTGATTACCAACGGGATTTCATAGTTTTCATGCATTAGATTCTAATGTAATGTAGACTCTAATGATTAGAGCATGTTAACATAAATGTAAATAGTGTGTAGGCATCAAGATACATGTACAATGTAGCGTAGCTAGTAGTTTTTAAAAAAGTTTCCTAACTTAACTTTATTTAAGTTCATACGGTAACATAAAAGGTTTAGCTTGGTTTTACATGTAACCATGTAAATATGATATACATTAATTATCCATACCAAAACGTGAAATTTTAACATCAGAGTGAAGCGGTGTTGATAAACCACTTTACGATACAACATTTCTCGTTTATGCAACCTTTTTAAATAAACGACATTTATTTATACCGTCATTGTTTAGCGACTACTAATATTTATTTTTTAAAAGTGTAATGGATAATATGCTATTTTATTTAAGTATCTAATGTGCAGGTTACGCAGTTCGGACGTAGTTAAGGATGAAATTTATCTTTAAATAGCTTTTTTGATAGCGATTTTAAGACATTAAACAGAAAATTCAACAGATTCGTGGAAAAATTACTCGCTTTTATATCTCATTTCATTACCATTTTTTGCTATGATAAATACGTTATACTCGGGAAATATCTTTGACATTTTGTTTGTCGATATTGTAAATGGAAATACTACGTCATCTGCACTATTAACTTGATCCCTTTAAATTTTGATTAATAACAGTAACAAGTTTAGTGTTCTCTGAACAAATATAAGATTCAGGTACTGTTCAATCACAAGAGACCGTTACTTTAGCAATTACCTTTCCTAGGCACCTCGCATAAATTGACAAGCATCAGGTATCTAGTTCTATTATTAGATAGGTATTAGTAAAATAGAAATTGCATACTTACTACGAAAGCAAACAGTCGACATAACAAAATATCTATCACCATGCGATGATCCGATTTATGGAGCAATTGATGACCGAATAGATCTTGGCAAGCGAAAGTCAGTAAAAAAATATCCCAACTTTTTACAACGATTATATTAGTGGGTAATACAATTGGATACCGAGCCTTGCGTCAAAAAACCTTATTAGACTTTAAATCAAAGGAAATATTTCACGGATTGTACTCGTATCTGAATGTTAAGATTGTTGCTTAGGTTTATTGGTTCGGAATTGTAAGACAGATAAAAGGTTTGGCCAGGCTAAAGAATTTGTCCGAATCAATTTTTGCTTCTTTGCTGCTCTAAACGAATTGGAATCGATTAAATCACGCACAGCGGGTCTCGGGCGTGAAACACGAATCAAGAAGATGGTTACAGTTGTATGGATCAATAGCGATTTGACGAAATATTTAGGCGTCCCGCTGTGTCAGGCCTACCATCTTAACTAATTGCTCCATCACTCAGTTGGAGAAAATGCAATGTAATAATTGTTAATTGAACAGTAATAGGGGAAGGTAAGGGAAGCGAATGTAAGGATAAAGGTAAGGGAAGGGAAGGTAAAGGTAAGGGAAGGATAAGACTTGTGTTCGAAAAGCTCGTTACCTAACGTAAAATATTTTCACGTGTTCCGAAGCCGTTTTGGAGAGTTATAAACGGGTTCCTTGCAGTACAAAATTGGTATATGAACTAGGTAATTGAAGTGCGGAGAACTGAAACGACTGCCGAAATTATCAGTAAAAATAACTATGATTTCCTGAAATAAAAAGTACCCATAGGCCGCTGTGTGACGCAAAGCGTTTTTTAATGATTTACTAGAACTATTTGTACGGTCTACGTACCTAAATATATTTATTCAAACGCAATATTATAGTGCAACCAACTCTCGAACACGCAAAGCAATCGCAATCAGCAGCGATTGACTTGAAAGATTTCATAAAGCGGTTTGCGTTTTTTTCTTCTAGTGCATTAAGGGCTTTATTTTATTTCAAACATTTTAATTCAAATCAATAAGATTGTTGGCGTTAATGTTACGGCTTAGCTAGCTGGGTAAATTATAATATAACTAGTGTGTTAATTAGAGCTTTATTAGTAAAGACATTCAATCACGATTATTAATAGACGCTCCAATAACATTATACCTAAGCTAAATAACAATAGCACATACTTACAACGAACAATTACTTGTTTAGGGCGTATGTCTATACCTACATACCATAATGCGTAAGAAAGTGTGTTTGTATGTCGCATTAAAAACATAACCTCAAAAAGTAATGCACGAATTTTAATGCTATTTTTACCAATAGACAGAATAATAGAAATATAAAAATTAACTCTGTCACCCCCACACTAGGATTCCGTGTCGCGGGTGGCATGGACAACACATAATACAGCACGCACACCCATGACCCGAGAACAAAGATTTATCTGTCCTTAAATATCTGCTCCGGCCGAGAATCGAACCCGGGACCCCTCGCTTCGCAGGCACGGTCACTACTAACTAGGCTACGGGGTCGTATTAATTACATATGTATTTCATACGCTCTTATAAAAGGGATATGTGCAAAAGTTGTGTTAACTCTTATAATAGTAATGTGCAAAAATAGTGTTAAGTAAAATTTTAAATCATAGTTATAAAATGGCAGAAAATCTTAGTGCAGGTCCCCCGTTTTCGGTCGCAAAATATCGGAAAGAAGTTTGGGGTTACTAATGTCCACGGGAACCACTAACCAGTAATAAAAATACTTTGAGTGTGGTCGTGAACTAATGACTATCTTTCTCTGTTTCTTTTTAGGTCGGCAACGCGTCAGCAATGACTTTGGTGCGTTACAGATGTTCACGCGCAACTTACTACATATTAATAAGAAATGCTGTGGTGCGGTTGTTTTCCGCGGATTTATGATCGTAAAGTGTAGTGAGAACGGTTACAAGTTAGTTGCAAATTAATGTGTCACTAGCGTTACTAATGTGGGTGCAGATTCAATATCTAATTTATTTCACTAACTCTGTTCTATAACTTGAGAAATTGATTAAATAGTTCGGGCGAAGAGCATTGAATCTAAGTTACAACTTTGTAGGAGCGTATTTCAAAGCTCTTGAATTCAGTTGCATCGTTTAATTACAAGTTGTACCCGCTTGCATTGATTATAAAATATTATTTCAACGTAAAAATCTTTAATAACTTGTAGCAAGTTTTGAAGGCGATCTTTAATCACACAATACACAGACTACGAAAACTCACCAAACAATATTATTTGTATTTAAGATCAACAAAAATCTTTATTTAGGTAACATTGTATACTTATTTACATTACCTTTATTTTAAAATGTCATTTGGTCGCTATGATACAGGCTCACCTAGTTTCGGAGTCATGATTCCAATGAAATCATTTGTATTCCGTTTTAATCGTTATTATGATCGTTATTCATTCATTAAATTATATTTACCTACTTCCCAAGCTAAGATACTAATTTTGAACATTGGCTTATAATTTAAAGTATTGATTTTCATTTAGCTCTCATTAAACGGGTCATTACGGCACTGTGTTTACGGCAAGCGCCGTCGATGGCCGAAAGGCAATATTGCTCTTTGTGCCATCGCGTGTAATAATGCAGTGATTAATGGCTCAGGCAATACACGCAGCAAGTCCTTTGTTGCCTGGCAAATATTTGATACGAAGCCACTGACGCAAGGCGTTTCTTTGATACTCGTGTCACAATAACGACGATATCACAAGAAAGGACTTTACGATAATACAGTGTTTGCAATAACCTACAGAGCTTCCGGTTTACGGCGTTTTGTGACTTGAGCCATGCTTGCGTAGGCTATCACAGATTATTTTTTGTCAAAGGTTTGTTTTCTTTATTCTAGTTATTCAGCAATACAATTGCGAAAACCGCATCAAATTTCACTTAGTAGTTTTTGCGTGATGCACGGACAAATGTACAGAGAGACAGACAAATATTCTAAAAATAATATTTTCGTATTAATAAGAATAAATAATAGTAATAAAAGATGCTGATTTTTAACATTTTGATATTTTATTCCCTTCACTTTCTAAAAATCCTAAAAATACATTTAATTGATGATATTAAACTACTCTCCTTAAATAATACTTTCTTAATACGATTTTCATTCGAAAATATAAAGCAATTTCGAAAATATAATGGAAATTACAAAAAAGACCTAAACAGGGTTTAGTGTTTTGAACAACCTACATAATTATATGCTAAAGTAGAAGTGAAAACAAAGTAGAAGACAAACTTTCCCCCCCTATTTTATTACCTTAGGGATGGAATTTCCAAAAACCTCGTCTTATTTGAACCCTAGGCCATTGCAAGAACTCATTGTCAAAACTTCGTAACTCAAGCACCGGTAGTTTCGGCTCTGCGTTAATGAGTCAGTCACACAAAATCGGCCTACCTCTTTATATTTCAAACATTTTAATTGTAAAACGTGATCGTAGCTCAATGTGAACTATCCTGTTTGATATTTTAATGAGGCCTCCTCGAATCTTTGAAGATCTCAGCTTTGAGAACACCGACGGGCTTTTAATACGACTACATTAAATTTAATTTAGGTACTTAGATAGTGCAAGTTAAAATATAATTTCTGTAAGGTAATACATTGGATTAACATACTGCTCGAATTTACTAGTCAAATTAATTTAGAACTATAATATTTAAATATGTATTTCTGAAAAACGTTTACCGGACCAGCTAGTAGATATTATAAAGCACTGCGAATATCCTGGGCATATCTATGTATATAATGTATATAAAAGGAGAAGCTGACTGACTGACTGACATATCAACGCCTAAACTATAACGGTTAGAAACTTTATATTTTGCACAGGGGTTCCTTTTATAATGTAGGGGAGCACTAAGAAAGGATTTTTGAAAATTCACCCCCTAATGGGGTAAAACGGGGGTGCAAAGTTAGTATTAAACTTTGCCGTTTTTGAAGTTATTCGAATGAAATCCAGTTTGAAGGATTTTCATTGAAAGTCATAAAATAAGTATAACATATTTTATAGCACACTGTGACCTAAACCCGCATTTATGCCACGGTTTTCCGTGCGTAAAGTAGTCGATTATAGCACGGGTTATGATGCTAACTTCATACCGTGCACAAATTGACACTTACACTGTTGACAATTACAAATTGGTAGGGGAAAAATATCAAAAGAGAAGTGGGTAGGTAGAAATACTAAGTAAGTCAAAACGAAACGGTATTAATAATTATTATCAAAGTCATAGTTGTACATTTATTATAACTTTCGCTAAAATGAATACTCGTAGTTCGGATAGTGAGTTTAGTGAAGATGGCATTGATGAAATTGTTCCAGACGCTATAAAAGAAATAGCAAAATCGGTGACCCTAAATTTGTTGCCCAGTAAATCAAAAAGGCTATATACAGCAGCGTACAATGCATTTAAGAAATGGCGCAGAGGAAACAAATCAAATTCTTTTTGTGAAGATGTCCCTTGGCATACTTTGCGCATTTGTCACAAAAGTACGCCCCACCAAGTTTATGGGCAACATTTTCGATGCTAAAATGTACTATAAGCACGTACGATAACATCGACATCTACGATAGATTGATAGCGTAAATGATTCCTAGCTAGATCGACGAGCTTTGCTCGGTATTTTTTTTTTATAAATTGTGTTTTTTGGAAATTATATTTAAGTACGAATAATAATATTAAGAAGACACAAATAATATAAATAAACAATTGATTTTCATTTAACAACGCCATCTATTCTGCTGTTGTGTCGTCAAAGCAATTAGTATTAGTATAGTAGTATTATTATTCGCCAATAGATGTCAGGAAGAGTCATATTTTTCAGTTTAAATTGGGACTACAAAAACACGAATAAAAATACAAGAATTGCTCGTTTAAAGGTATTAGATTAGATAAGAGGATAGGATTCCTATAATAATAAATAGGTACTTTAAACAATTTACATTTATTTTATACAATAAATACTTTTGAATGACGTTTTACATGTCGGTAAAGCAGACAAATTAAAATACTTTTGAATGATGTTTGACATGTCGGTAAAGCAGGCAAACTAATAATACTTTTGAATGAAGTTTGACATGTCGGTAAAGCAGACAAACTAATAATACTTTTGAATGACGTTTGACATGTCGGTAAAGCAGGCAGGCAGCAGCTTCGTAAACATTTCCTTTCTTTTATTTCCCTGTAAATAATTATATGTTTGAGTATAGACGGGTTTATGTCACTCGTGCTATAAAATAGTATACGACACTCGTGCGTTAAGTAGCTATATTATTTGTACAGTGTTTAGCGCACTCGCTCCGCTCGTGCGCTAACTTCACACCGTGCAATAATAAGCTACTTTACGCACACGTATCGTAATGTACTATTTGGAGGGTGAAGCCGCGGGGGAAAGCTAGTTTAAAATAAAAGTTGTTGTAAAACGTACGAAGCAAGTCCCTTAAGGAGTAATAAAACCGCACGCTATCTGGTCTACGAATACACAATACTTACCAACTCAGATATATTTGACTTTATTCAAAGACGAGTCGTTCAAATCGTTAACGATCCCGGGCTCTCAGATAAAACTTGAACAGCTCAGCTTCCGAAGAGACAATTTGTGTTGTTTCTACAGCTTTCATAACAGTAAGTATTTTGAGAAAAAATTCAACGTGTAGGTACAGTTGCAATTTCTTCGTACATAACTGTCGATATATTTTGCATACCTGTAGCAATTTCGAAGTATTTTTGACATTTTTTCCTTTGATGTACAGATTAATCTTCAGTTTTTTTTAAGAATCAAGATACTTAAACAGATAACATCTACCTATCAGTAGGCAACGACTTTATAGATGAGTCAAATAAAAAAAATATAATACACTAGCTAGAGGAGCGTGAATAGGCTTTATCTAAGTTAGTGCGCTCAACGTTGCAAGGACTTAATCGACACTTACGATCAGGTGGGATTGTTGTCAAGCACTTACTTATAAGTAAAAAAAAAACTCGCGAATTATTAGCCTCACATAAAATTTGTACATTTTTCGTTCCAAATTAAATTCTACCAATCTTTGGCCCTATAACTTTTATTCGTATAATAAAAAAGCCAATTCAATAAGGAGTTTAATTACTCCCTGACTTTTAATTTAATTTTACATATTTATTATATGTAATACGACACGAAACATTAATACAATAATATTGTACCCAGCCTTACCATTTTATAACTTTATGGTCATGCCATAAAATATTGAAAATGGCTCATCAAATCAAATGTATATAAACTTAACTTAACTTTACTACCACCCACTGGCGAAACAAAGAATCCACCTTTTGTTTCCATCAGTATCTACCATGCATAATGAATATTGAACAGGACTCGACAACCCGAAACAAAGGAGTTTAACAATTGAGCCGAGTCGAATGATGTTAGCAATAGACTTTATTTCGGCTGAAAAATAGGTTTTTGGGGTTCCGTGTAAATACATTTTTGGTGGAACACGTATCTACGGTTTACTCCCAACGGCCACCACTAAAACAGCCACCAGTGGTGGCCGTTAGATCTTTGCATTATTTTTTGTTCCAAGGGCCATCAGTGGCGGACGTTGGGAACGCTTAAAAAACCACCAAAGAATAAAAATATTTCAGCAAGAAAAACAAAGACAAGATAACTAAAAATAATGATCACTGATTATTTTTAGTTGTCTAGAACATCACTAACAATGTTACAATAACCTTATTTTTAAAACTTTGTAAAAAAAATTAACGCTTACCCTTAAACTAACTGTTGAAAAGTTCACTAAATAATAACTAGAATATAAAAATAATTTCCACCAATTAAATTTTTAATAGCAGGTTTATGGAAATTATCGACCTCTAGGCGAACACAAGTACCTACATACATATAACAACGTAAACAGAGCATTTTCCCTTTATTTCCGAAATGTAAGCCGTAAATCTTCAGCAAAATAAGTAATTCGAGTATCTCCTTCATATTTTACAAAACCTTCAAAAGCCTATGTTTGAAGATTTCTGCAGAAAAAGAAAAATCCACAACATATTGGACATGGGTATTACTGTTATGATTTATCGTTCGAAACACTGCACAGTTAAACCGATTAGACCTTGACCGGTGTTTAGGTAAGCGTCAAATCGACATTTTTATGGCACTTTCATATGATTTGAACTATAGTAGACACGTTAATATCAATATCAACGACGCGTTGCTTGCCAAAAATTACAGGATGAACTCCGAATTAGACCGAAAACATGTTAAAACGTTTCACATTTAGAAGGATAGTAGTAGTTAAGAAACCGGATAAGAGGCCTTACCACCTCAACGAGTAGTCGAGATTAAACTAGGTGATACAGACCTCAGCGCATGCCAACGGAAAAGCGATATAAATAAAAATAAAACTGAGATGGATTCTACGAAAAATTTTGCACACTTTACTTCGCTTGGAGTATTTCCTCCTGTCACTTTATAAGAGTCACTCACGTTTTACCCAGATCTTGTCAAAGAGCTTTTTGGCTAACCGTTCCGGTTGAAGATAGCGATAAACACAGTTATCTTAAGTACAGACTTCCTCTGAGTTTCCTCAAATATCCCAAAATATAAACGTTTAATTTTACGTTTTAAAAACTTTTTCTTTTTTTACTACCAATAACTGTCCTACCCAGGCTCGAGGGTCTTCTCACAGTGTGAAGGGTACAGGTACATTAGAGATGCGTGCAGGATTAGATTCCAGGCTCCCCGGTTCGAGAGTACACCGTTCAAACCACCTCGCTATCAGTCGGTCATTTGGTAGAGCTCAATCAAGACAGTATCTAACCAGGAGTACTTCACGGAAAGATAATAATATCATTAATATTATTAATGAGTAAAGAATAATATTGACAATATTGGTAATTATTATAATCTTTACGCGAACCCCTAACCATCAACACAGCCTAACATAACAACAACAAAACTAACGAAGTTATTCTAGTCAATTTGAGAGAATTTCAGTTCGTTCGGGCCTTTCAAACACATTGGAAAGCTCAATCAATTGTAAGTGTTTTTAGAAGTTAATGACACTCGGATTAGCAGTGTCGAAAGTTAGTGTAATCGCGATACTGACCAGGTTACTGTAATGAACCTCCTATTGATATAGGACAGCTTCTGCTTATTTAGGATTTTGGTGAAAATTAACTATTATAAGGGTACTCAACGTAAGTTTGTCAAGTTTGTGAAGCGTCTAATGAAGTTAAACGTTAATCGTGTAGATATAAATTGTAAAAAAAGGAAATAACTCGAGTTATTACCAAGTAGGGTAGATACATGTTAAATTTTTTGATGTAATGTAATCCGTCTTACAATCTAACGAAAATAATAAAACATTTTATATAAATATGATATAGGTACATATTGACATATCAAACATAACAAGTGTTTTCACACAGTTGTTTCACTATTAAGTGAGCACTAAGTCTATAGCCATATAATTTGTTGTTATTTTTATTACAATTATTTTTCAAATTAATTCTCTAGTATTAACAGCTGTAAATAAGACCACTAATTTTTAATAATATATGAGGGAGGTAGAATCTTGAGTGCTTGTAGTAAATTATCACAATTCATCCCGGACAGTAACGTTTAATACTATTTTTAAAACCATTTACTTTTTTCAGACATCCTGCCTGGTTGGTTGTGACCCTGCCTGCGGAGCGGGTTTGATTCCTGGTCGGAGCAAATGATTTATGAAACAAATAATAATTGTCATGTGTTATTTGTGTTGCCCATGCCACCCGCGACACAGAGATTCTTACTGTGGGGGTATATATGAGTGTGTAAGAGGTTTTTATTTTTCATCCATCTACGTTCATGTTTTAAAATAAGACTGAGAAAGTAAAGTAATATACTCTACTCGTAGTCGTTTATGCATTGTGTCTAAATGAAAGAAGTATGAAAACTTAGATTAGTTTGGATTAGAGCTACCCAACATTTTATAGTAAACAACTACGAGAAACGTTTCATAGAGGTTGAGTTTGTAGAGGAAAAGTTGAAATTCTGTTCTAACAAGTTTTAACATAGAGGAGAGATATAATTGGATTGAAAGTCTTAAAGAATACGCAATTCTACATAGCTATTCAGTTTATCTCTTTTTATAGCAGTTGTTTAATGTAACGAATTAGTTTAATTTCATTATAAATTACTGCTACTTCTCATCATCACATCGCATATTAGGTCAACCACCAGACATACGCCCTGATAGACGTTTTTTAACGTTACAAGCGTCGTGCTGAGGTCAATGTGTATTTACTTACAAATTCAACTGACATTGCTATTTCGTGACCATACAAACGGTCGTACATATAGGTATATTTGTTTTTAACACTCGACGCTGACTGTTGCGCGTAGTTCGATTAACTACTCATGTGGTACGAATTCGCTTTGAGCGCAGCGGCTAGAGGCCCTCGGGTAACTGTCACACTATCGGGTCTCCTTTGAAATAAAGTTTACAAAGCCGGATAAAAATGACAATTAATATTTACCTGTGATTACTACGTGTTTGTGCAAGTAAAGTTCATATTTACGGAGGTGTTGAGTTTATTAGTATTATTGGAATCTAAAGTAGGTAGCGACTAGAGATTATTTATTCCTGTGTACAATAAAACGTTAAAGGTGATTGATTAACATACACATACAGCGCATAGCCTGAACCAGTGGAGCTAGTAGTATAGCCTAATATACGCTGTGTTAGTACCTAGTATGAAACTTTGTATGTACAGGGGTTCTTTATGTAGTGTGGAGAAAAAAAATAAATCATTTTGTTTGTAATTCACAGAAAATCGAAGTATTACTGAATTGGTGATTATTTTTGTTACATTGCAATTATAAAATAATCTACAATTGTTTCGTGCGCGAGGACTGTATTTTTTTAAATGTAAAGAATAATTCCAAAAGCGAAATGAGCTTGGGTTATTAATGTGTAATTTTTCTGCAAAACTGTTTCTGCAAATTTAAACCCGAATCTTACGGGTGTAATGGCAGAGTTTACGTGGCTAATTATATACGACGGATTGCGTAAATATGAGCAGCAAAGCAATTCTTGTCATTTTTGAGAATCATAACATTGAAATAAGAAACGTGCAAAGTTTTGTAGCAGTTGATTACGTCAGAAATGAAATGACAGAAAAAATAAACCTTGCCTTATAACCATTTTAAACGTTTTAGCTTCGCATAATAATAGTAACCCCAACCCTCGGGATCTAACAATCAAATTTAATGACAGAAAAGGGTGTTGGTGGAGGTTCTGAAATAAAGTTTTATGTGAACACAACTCTGAGCTGTCCTTGACTCACACATAAGGACTATAATATTTATGTAGGAGAGTATTCGTTTATGTTTATACTTATATATTTGCTAAAAAATGATTTTCGTTGGTGTTCTAACTTATTTATTTCCTCTTTAAACTCCTTTAAAACCTAGCTAACAGCCTCTTGCTTGAATCAGCCGCTAAACAACTCGACGTATTGGTCGGTCGGTAACGCATCGCTGATGCCTTTGGAATTAAATATATCTATCACTGACCTTGAAATGAAAATCAAAAGTTGTGGGTTTTTATAAGCATATTTTTCTGAATGTGTAGTGTATGAATGTAATGTGTAATAACTGCAAGTACTAGTTTTTATTACTTTTTATTGGTATACATCTTTAAATACTCAAATTAGATAGGTACTATTTAGTATTGCATTGGCTTTGTATTGTTAGACCGAGATTAGGGTCCTGTCAGGTCTCGTTAACATACTAACTATTCCATCTGAGCCTTGTTACAATTATCTGTAACAGGACACAGAGTATCAGAATTCAGTTGTTGCTATAGTGTCTGTTTAGGAATGTTCAGAGACAGTAATAATGATGTAGATGCATTTTTATTACATCGTGTTTCGATTTTTTATTTTCTTGAGGATTACAGGGCATTGTCAGATGTGCTGGCTAAGTGCGGGTTTACACGTGAATATTTACATGATGGACACCTATTGTGTGTTTTGTACTTGATTTTAAAATCTAATCTAATCTAAAAAAGACAGAGTAACTTTCGCATTTATACATATTAAATATTCGATAAATATATGATTCGTTTGATCGAAGCAAGAGACTTTGAAAATAAGAGGTACATGTAGGATGAAAACCCAGCTCCTTATAATTAATATCAATATTTTATTAATGAGCAATATTTAATAAATAATTCCAATGATAGAAAAATGAAGAATTATAGATTTAGTCCCTGTGTACTCAGTGTACTTTAAAATTACTAGCAGTTTTCTATTTTACAAAAGATAATTGGATAATATTTATATTGTAATGCTACGCTACAATAGTAGAAAATACGCTCAAACTCAATTTGCGACAAAGTGTTCTTTGAAAATAGGTTACAAAGCCTGGTTTCCAAGTTTCCAAGTAATAAACGGCCAACAACAAAAGACAGATTTATCTTGAAAAAGTTTTACTGCAATATTAAAGAATCATTACCGCAGTATTAGAGACCTCGCTAAGAACGGGGAGTGCCGTAAAGATTCGTATTCAAATTTCAATTTCTTTTTGATTTCTCCTTTCAAACTTTAAACAGCTTGTTGCTTCAAATTAATAACGAAAGAAGTTACAAAAACTGCAATAATTCCGTTTAGGAAGCTTAATTTCCGTCAGAGCTCGAAAGAGCTGACATAAATCAAGGAAAATCGTTCTCGACTGCCGCGAGTTTCATTATAGATGCTGAACAGAACAAGATTGCAATTACGCCTAAACAATGGATAAACTTTTAACATGAAGGTCATAGCTACTTGATTGAGCTATTTGGTTTTCCAACATGTAACTTTTCTTAATAGTTAGAAAGAATCTGTTCCTATAATGTGATTAGGAGTTCGTTTGATGAGGTTAGAAGTTCATTTATTCATTAATATGCCTTAACTTTTAGGGTCTTTATGGTACATGGAATTTAGTAATTGAGTTAAGACAAATTTCTGATTTATAACAGCGTCCGCGTAAAACTTTAAATGCAGAGTTATTCAAAAAGTTCACAAAGAATTCAGAAAATAAAATACATCGAGAAAAGAGTAATTTTCGCAGCAATCAACTTCGCAGGCCTGGTTTTTGGGTCTTGAAGCAAAATTCAAAGCAGGATTGACAGCACTTTAGTGTAATATTATAAAGTTAAGATTTATTTTTCATATACTGATAAACTATGACTAATATACCAGATTATTAAAAAAACTAACTATTTGGAACTTTGGAATAATGTAGAGTATGTAAAAAATGCTATAAGCCTTTGTTGATTACAAAGTCACTAATCATATTATGTAATCAGGTTATTCACATAACATATTATGTAACTCTTGGACCTATTTGCTCATCACAACAATACATATTTATACCAATGCTGGGCTCTTTATGCCATAGTCCACCACGCTGGCCAAGTTCAGATTTGCAGATTTAACATACCTTCAAGAATAAGGATATCCCTACGGATTCTCTTTAACATTATCTTTAACCGAAGCAATTATCTTATGATAAACCTACTTACATCACTTTACAAAATTAGAGGTGTGTGCAGGAATTCAAAGTAGGTCACTATCACTGCTAGATCTTCATGCGTTTTCTGTAATATTTTGCTGCAGTAGAAGATTATGATACATATTTTCAAGATTACCAACTAAAACCAATTCGTTACTTCATAGCAGAGGTTTGCATTCAGTGGTGAGTAAACTTTAGCTTTGAAGTGTCGATCAAAGACATTGGACGGAGTCAAAGCTCGTTCGCGGCCCGAAGTTTCCCTATTTGCATCACTTGGAGCGCGGAAAGGCTTAAAGAGGCGCCGTGATTAGCTTCTGCAGTCTCTGTCTTCGGTTCATTTAAATGGCGCCCTTTATTTTATGCCTTTGTTTTGTTAGCAGACAAATTTTGAATCTATTTATACGTAATAAAGTCTAAGTTAAGTTGACTTTGTATATCACTTTTGCAAAATATCAGTAAATAGTAGTTAATCATTTTGAAAGGGGAATTTTCCCTTTATCCGTGTCGTGTTTGATCTACCACGTCAATTCAACAATAAATAAAAAAAAACATTCAAACATACTTATGATTTCGCGATATTGATAACAAAACTGACATAATTTCGACTGTCTCAATTTTATATTTCGTAGCGATATGTGATCGGAAATATACCATCTCAGATAGAAGCACGATACAAATATCCATTTATCGTTTACAATTAAACCACTAGCCACGCGCTTGGCAACTAGCCAGTAAGAAAAAAGAAGTATCCGAGCTAGACTTCTCTAAATAGTATAGAACAAAGTCGCTATTTCTGTATCTCTTTTTGCAAGTTTTGCTTAATATAACTACTTTCATTTAGATAATTGGAACATTGTAAATTACAACACATCAGAATTATATTACTTTAATTAAGAAAATGTGAAAGAAACAATTGTTTGTTGGCTATAAGAATTAAAGAAATCGGAGGCAGTCATCAGGACTGCCGACAGAAGTGAAAACTTAAAACCTTAGAAAACAACTTAATACAATAGTTTGTTAGAAAGCAGACCGCTGCACATCACCGGTCCGACGCACTACGTCACAGCATGTCGGTTACACGAACCCATAAGGTTTTACCCTTACCAAAAAGTGCTCAACGCGGCTAAACAAGTTTTCACTTAAAAAATGACTTTACCTAACCTAACCCAAATTATCTTTTTTAATGATTCAGCACTGTAAATCGTCATCTCCCCTCCCTTTCTCCGCGACACATACATATAAAGACATTATGTTACATCTGAATGTTCATAAGTAGATCAACGGATCATCACGATAGTCTTTTGCATGAGCCATATGAAAGGATTACTCAACGGGTAGCGGCAGTTGCGCGGAAAATCTGCACTTTATCACTTCTATGTTCAAAGTGAAGTATTACAAAACGCTTCGCAATTTCCTTTTCTCTTCACTAAGTATTTTATAGTCACGAGCACGGGCACGGATAGTGGTGGTAACTTGCCATCGTGGCCATCTATCTTACCACACGTGGCCTTTGGCTGTTGCTGTAAAAATATGCAATTTAAATTATTGGTTGTATGTAGATACTCAATATCGAAGTACAAACACAAGCGCGCCATTAATTTATTTTTGTTCAATAATATACATAACAATAGAATTCATTATGATAATACTTCAACATTTCAACATGAAATGCATTTATCAGCTACCAATATGAAGTAAATATAACAAACAATATATTTATCCATATTTTATCCTGCAATCTTTTATTTGTTTTCATCATTCATACGGAGCGCAATACCCTTATTTCATTGCAATATATCGTTTCATAACATGAATGGAGTTCGAGAGCGGTGGCGAGTAAATTGAAAGTTGAAGTGTGTTCGTTTTTGCCGTGTGTGTAAATTGCGATTTAAATGGATTGTCCAAACTAATGGATGAGTGATGGATGTAGCCACTCGTGCTCACTCTATTTCACTTCGTTGCAGTAGACAGCACTAACGATTCGCCATCGATCCTGAACGTGCGACCATCCCGCACTGGACTAACCTAAATATATAGCTACGAGTACTACGTTCCGACGTTACGTATGTATATAGCGAGAGGCCGCGGCGAGATACAATATTAAAACACTATCGAATGAAAGCACGGGTCGGCACGGGAAGTTAAATACGTACAATACATATGTCGTCGACAGAACTAATTGCTGAAATAAGGCTTTTCCTTGTACGAGTCGCTGTTGTATGCTTTTTTTGTTTTACGATGTATGACCTCTAAGTAAATGTTGAATTGTTGAGTAATTTTCATTAGCATTATAAAGATTGTTGGTTAAAGACCTATAAAAAAATATTTTTAAATTCTTAATTAAAAATGTATTGCTATAATGATACATAGCTGTGGCTTTTATCAGCAAGGTGCTTTCACAACGACAGAGGTAAATTCCACCAAGAGTTCAAGAGCGAGTTGGCAGACTTAATATGCTTACGACTTAAATATACTTACCTACGTTTGGATCATTCGTTCCGTTTGATCGTTCTGGTCTATGTTGATCAACTCGTTGATACGCTTAAATTATGTGGTGAATGGTAGTGGTAAATTTTAATTCGTCTCTTTCATATAACTGAACTATAAAACAATTGCGACAACGATGACCTGTTTATTTTTTTTATATGAAAGTTTGTTAATTTTAAGATCAGACGCACTTGTGCTTAGTCTTCAGACTACACTTTTCCGCTTCAGTGCCCATAAAAGTTTATTATAATCATACATTATGGAAGCGCTCATGGCCCGGTGGTTTGCCTCTATCTAAAGTGATCGATCGAATTAAGCTACAGCGGGTGCAGTCAGTATGTAGATGGGTGACTGCTATTGGCAAAAAAATCTTGAATGCTCGAAGGGCACGTAAAGTCAGTTCAGTCCACGTCGTTATGCCATATCAGAGGCCTTTCGACAAACCTGTGACAATTGTCAACCCACTTGGGTTGGCCCCCAATTTGCACCAATCCGCACTGGAGCAGCGTGGTGAAGTATGCTCTAGGCTTGCTCAGTTATAAATACATCAGTGTCCTACAATGGTTCATTTTGGAGTTAAAGGTAAACCTTATGAAGTGTTTAACTAATATATTTGTCGCAATAGTTTAGTGTAAACTACGAGTATAAGCAAATGTGTTCTAAAATTTAATTCCACCAGATAACCGTAAAGCTGAACGTACTAACGCATTTCTGTTAATCACGTGGTTAATTAAAGACCCATTGTGTGAACGTAGGTACGTAGTTTAGCTAAGGTGTAATTTTATAATCATTAACATTGTTAGACATGGGGGTAACAATCGTAAGATTAGATGCCACATAGATGTATGTGCAATTAAAGCTACAACTAAATGAGGCAGCGTTATAGAAACGGCCGTGCAATCCATCAGGCGTAAGCGAGCCCGGACGGACCACTTAGCCACTGTCCGCCAACATCGGAACCTGACCTCCGCCAACATCCGCTCTACTACGCCAATACGTCGCTATGTTTGTGCAACGTTATATTGCTAAATAGCTTTTTAGAGTTTTCAACTCTTAAATAACTGGGCCCTGAATCAGATATTTCAGAAAAAAACTGCTCTGGTAGGTACATCATAATTATTTTTAATATTGAACTCTTGCTTGAGCTTTACGGTAGGAATAATAAAATTATAGTAGATACCTGGATGATTTTAGCTTTGTTCTGTATTTTTTTGGAAAATCGTATTTTTGGACATTATATTTGGACACGAATGACATGCTGATTAAATATGAATAATATTTTTCGATTTTACCGACATAAAAAAAAACTGTGATATATATTATTCTAATGATATTTTAGCACTGATAAAACGAAGTTTTGTAAAAATGAAATCTAGCTAGATTGAATTATCGCCCGCGAAATCCCCTGCATACAAAATTTCATGAAAATCGTTGGAGCCATTTCCGAGATTCAGAATACATATAAGTATATATAAATATATAATATACAAGAATTGCTCGTTAAATGTGTCACTATACTTAATATACTAGTGTACCCGCCCTCGCTTCGCTTCGGGAAACTTGTTCTTTATGTATACAAAAATTAAATATTTTTTCCATTTTTGCACCATTTTTGATGATGTTATATAGCCTTCTTTCCTTGGTAAATGGATTATCCAACATAAAAAGATTTTTTTCAATTCGAATCAGTAGTTTGTGATAATAGCCCGTTCAAACAAACAAACTCTTCTACTTTATAATAGTAGTATAGATTTTATGCTTCATTAATTTTATAAGTAAGCGACAAACGCCTTAACGCGACTGACTATTCATTTTCCATCTTTCACCTATGAAAACTGATGCTAAATTCGAAGGTTTAACAAATTTTATTTTATTAAACAAATAATTACTTCAACAAAATGAATACAACAAACAAAGTAAAACAACAATTCAAACTTCGAAATTACGCATGAAATCAGATAAGTTAAAACACGCAAAGTACAAACAGTAAAATGGAATAGCTAACATCCTAAATACGAGCAACGGGATGGTTCACCCTATGGGAAAAATGTTCAATTTTAACAGATTAACTCGGTCGGGGCTCCGGCTTCATAAAAATAAATTCCAATATTCTGCTCGTTGCTCTCATAATTCTCCAAAGAAACGGCTTTTACTGGAAACTTTGAGACGGACGATTGGAGAATAAAAAATGTATTTTTACTGGGTGAAATTAAGCTTTTATTTGGAAATTTATGAGGTGCAGTTATATTGCTCCGGTTTAATGGCAGTTTGATGGTACACGTCCACTAAAGTGGGTTCTAAAGTGACGTTCATTTTAATGAATAAGTGTACAGAAATATGAGGACATAAAAATTGAATTGCCACGAATTGACCCGGTTTTAACGCCCCGCAAAGTACGTATGAGAGTACGTATATTCTTACGTTTTGAGCTATGAATTATTATAATTATTGTATAAGCTTTTGGGAAACCTTTGCTCTAATATTTACCTAAAATGAGCTCCAAGCTTTCCAAGTCGCTCACGCATGAGGCAAGCTTTCGACCGACCATTATAATTGAATTCCTGCCAACTGTTTTGACGTTGAAACAACACTGTTTTTGTTTGCTCAGTCATGTATAACTGGTATAGGTTTTCTAACGTTTTGAGTAACGGCTGCTCGTTTCGTACAGGATATATGGGCAAACGTATCATTGTAAAATATTGTTCAATTTGCTGTACAACCCATACCTATATAGATGGATTTATAAATGTTTAAAATAAGATTTGCGCTCCGTTTAATCGTTAACAACTATCGACGATTAAATAATACCTGTAACACTGCACTTGACTAGAAGTACAGTGTTACAGATATAAGAGCCGCAACCAGTTCCACGTAGATAATAAGAATAATTTTTAAACTACTAAAGAATAAACCACAATTACAAAAATAATTGTTGTATTAGTTTAAAAGTAGTGCTGAAGAGTTTCTTGCGTGGTTTATTCTTCCCAATAATAAAGCAGCTTATCAAAACGGTGGTAGATTAATAATAATAAGGTTTTTTTATGGAATTAAGCTAGCAAACGGGCATGCAGCACCACTCTTCCGCTGCCGCCCATGGCAACTTTGACCGACATAGAACAAGACTCAAATGGGGACTATGATGGTTAGTCCGGTTAGGAAACGGGTTTAGAACATTAGTTGGTTAGTTTATTAGTGAATATGAGGTCTGGGATAGGGACTATTAGTGATAGTTAGTCCTGTTAGTTGTTGTTAGTATTAGTCCAGTTAGTAGTGTTGTTAGTAAGAGTCTCGTTCTAATTCAGTTACAGATGTGTTGCTACACTTGAAGACTGAGATGGTCGCCTCTAAAAGTTTAGCTGGCTCCACACCTTCCTATCCGGAACACAAAAAATCCTGTTAAAACAATTATTAGACGGTAGAAATGGTCCTAAGTACCGTGGCGGGCGGTAGTACTACCTCTAGGCTCTACACCTAGAAGAATGATATATAATTGTTAGTGCATTAATAAAATACTTACATGATTAAATGGCGTTGAATTTAAATTATAACATTCTATGGTAGTAGGTATTAGCTGTATGAATCGTAGTAATGTGGGGGCAATTGTATAGTATTCGCACTTCGTATCTCTCAGCTTGTGTCAAGGAAAACGTCTCGAGGAAACAACACCACTTTATATAAGTTTTTCCGTAATCTTCACGCACATGTCTAGTAGTAATGGGTCCATTATGGTGTTTATTTACACTTTATACGCCACAGAAGCTATTAAGACTCTAACATGTGTAAAATTTTTTGTTTCACCGTGTATTTTTTTGTATTTTTATCGTGTCCTTCCTGAAATTTGATCGGCAAATAATACTTAACATGTACTTGTATGTTTAATAGGACAAGGAGTGTTAAATTTTGTTTTAATAAAGTTTTACACTCATAGCCATCACTAGGATTCCCTTTGTCGTGGGTGCTATGGACAACGCACTAGACAATGACACACACCACCCAGACGGAAAACAAAAATTTAATCTCATCATTCAAAATTCCGCCTCGCTGGGAACCGAACACAGGACTCTTCGTACATACGGGCCGTCGGCGTCGTGTTGTTATAATTACTGATGTACTTGTACATGTTAATAGCTTAAAATAATGGACTAAGTGAACATAGGACATAGAACTATCTGTTGCTGAAGTGACAGTTCGCAGACGTTAGACAACAACGCCTACATAGTTAATAATGAAGTTTACATGTTTCACTTTACTAGTTTTGCTGATAACTAGACATAATAAGGTTACGCTTGAAGCAATCTAAAATCTAATCTTACGCTTGAAGAAATATAATAATAAAAAAAAAGCTATGCAATAGCTTAAAAAAAAAGGTATTATACACTACTCGCTTGTGTATGCGACTGTCGCGCATGCGCACGTCTCATTCAACGCTTTTATTCCACGCATTTTTTTTCTTACGGTTTTACTATCACATATTTTTCAGTTCGGTCGCCGTAGCAAAACCTATCCCCTCCAAGCCTGCCGTAAGGAACTTCGTTCCAATAAATCATGTTATTAAGGCTTTTGTTTTTATTATCATCATCACAACCCATAACTGTCCCACTGCTGGGCACGGGTCTCCTCTCACAGTGTTTTTATTATACTACATATTAATGTTATACTTAATTATAACAGATGTATTAGCAAACTAACGGTAACAGTCAGCTGTTGTACATATTATGTAATTGTAATTGTAATTTACCATTCTGTACTACATCGTCAAATATTAATGTGGAAGTTTTAGTCAGGTCTAAACTTATAATTTTACAAGTGGGCCAACTATCGGTTTTGCCAATCAGCCGACTAGCCGATTAATCGATTCTACAATTGCCGGATGCTCGGCCGATTAGTAGTTAATACCGATTATGCCAACATTGGGCCATAAGAAACGCTAATACTAGGTTCGAAATTTAGTTACGGATAAAGTAATATTTTGAAATACACAGCAAAACAACATCATAACAGTTTTTTGTTCGGTTTTTTGGAGTATCGTGGGCCGGTGATTGAACCACTAGTTGGATTTAAAATTTGGTATGGTCAGCGTCAGTAATCATTTTGTATTTTACTATGTTTATAAATTTAACGTATATTAATATTTGTAATAAGACTGTGATTTAAAAAAGTGTAAAGTATTAATGTTAAAGTCGAAAAAAATAAATTGTAGATATTAAATTCACATTACGAAATAATAGACGACAAAAGTGCAACAGACTATTATTTGTTCGAATTGTTATGAATAAAACTCATGACTATTACCTACATATGGCCTGTAATAAAGATTTATTATAGTTATCCAATAAATACATAATGTGTACCTATAAGTAAATTGAGGGTATTTTAAAATCATTGCTTTATACAGACCGCATTATTATGTTTTTGATTATTCCATTTTAAGTACTACAGAATTAAATTAGGCTGGTAGTCTGTTATAAAGGAAATGTTTGATCAGTACAATGTTCTAAGTAGCAGCCGAAAGCCAATTACAGAAATGCACATTAATGTTATATGACAGACGCCTAACGCGATCTCCGTGCTTTGCAGTGTGCTTCAGTCATTATTCTGATTTCAGCGTCTAGACGCCGTGTTGTTTAGGTAATATTGACAGATATGATTTATAGACAAGTATCCTCGCCTTTATTTATCATTGTTCTCTCCGAAACAGTTTAGATTTGTCTGACTATTCCTGCGTGACTGATGCGAAATACGTTTGACGTTTCTATAGACAAACTAAGTCGAGCGTCAAAAAGCTCCTGTAATGGAACAAAGCGTAAGCACGATTTTCCAAATATTAAATGGTGCGATGTAAATAAATCGTGCAATATCGAGTTTATTACACGATTCATTTACATAACATAAACATTGTAATGAAAAATCGAAAAATATTCTTAAAATCAATTCTAACTAAGTAATAGAGGTTTAATTTATGATAGATTGGGCACTAATTTAATATTTTGTTTTATAAAATCTTCCATAACAATAAACCAATATAAAATATTTGCCAAGTGCGCGCTATTTGTTTGAAATTAAACTGGTGCGTTCATTAAGCGACCAGTTGAGTACCTCAGTACTCAATACGACATGTCTATTGATAGCATAATAAAGTTCTTTCACAGCGATTCTTGAGTCTTGTTTAATCTACGTCCTTGCAGCCGCAATACTGCTCAATCAATGTCGATCTTAAGGGTCATTGTGACAAGTTTCCGTTTATCATTTAGTGGCCTCGTACTGGAAGATGGATTGTACGAAATAGGTGCAATCAATATGTCATTGTAACAGCCATGAATGGATCACATATTGCATTATAAGTTAGAAGCAACCTTGCTTATATTCGCAAAAACCTCAACATGTTTTCTAACGGTGAAATATCACGTTTGAAGAATTAGAAAAGCAGCAAAATAAAAAGTATTGTATGAATATTGTTAAATGTAATTTACTGTGCTTCACTATGTTTCAGGTACGACTTTAATTAATTATATTATAATGTTATTATAATTAGCAGATTGTTAGAAAATACTCCGTTGAAACATCGTGCAAAAACCACTGAAAATGACGAGTCTGTCCTATAGATAACTCATACCGGAAAACGAATTTGTTTCTGTCAAAAGGTTAAAACTTAGTTAGTGTTATGCCAGCATTTGTGTAACTATTGGATACGAAAATTTTGTTCCCTAAATTGATAAAATGGAACGAAATTTATAGAGTGCCTGAAATAAATGAGTAACAATGTTTGAGGTCTGTATTTATAAACTCAGGCTTGGTTTACGACGTTCTTAGCAAGCAAGTTATTTTCGTAGTTATATGTATGTATGTATTTCGTAGTTATATGGAAGAATGTCATTAAGTATAAGACGTATCGGTATATAAAAAAATATTATGCAAAATCCAACCACTCAACAATTATTTTTAATTGCTATGTTTAAGCGGTTTACTTTGTCCTGTATGCTACTCATCCTAACCCATAACTGTCCCACTGCTGGGCACGGGTTTCCTCTCCACTATAGTTAGTCCACCACGCTGGCCACGAGCGGATAGGTGGACTTCACACACACACCTTCTCACACCTTTGAGAACATAGTAGAAACTCTCAGGTGTGCAAATTTCCTCACGATGTTGTCGTTCACCAAAAAGCAAGTGATAATTAAATACTAATACGCGTATAATTTTGAAAATTAGTTCGAGGTGCGTACAGGATTTGAACCCGGGCCCCCCGTTTCGGGAGTTCAACGTTCAAATTCGAACCACGCGCCTTTAACTGCTCACTGACTACATTAACTCAATCTGTAATATTTACTATTAACTGTATTAGTAATTGAAATTGAAAAATTTAGTTAATACAGATGGCAAAAAGATTACAAATAACTTATCTCTATTTCTGCATTTATTATCGCATAATTAAAAAACTGCGTCTTGCGCTAATAGGCTCTTATTTATTACGCCGCACTAAGCACTACTTAGTACTTTTTAATTCATAAAAAGGGGTCTTATAGTTTGAACAGCTAGAGTTAATCTTATACAAGTGGTGGTTCTAACTCTCTACTTGCTCCGGATACTTGAATGAGAAAACTTTAAGATTACAAGAGGTCTTAACTCCTAAGGTTGAGTAGAGAGTAGAATGAAACTTCAAACGATCTTTGTCAATACAGATTTGAAATTGATAAGCTTCATTTTTGAATCTGAAATAATGAGACTATTTTATTTTGAAGTCAAATTTACGTCGTGGAGCGCCGAAAAAGAAAATTAATGTCCTTATTTTTTTATCTTTTTAAAGTACAATAATTACCGTATACATGCCAAAAATATACATTTAATCATTGACTTAGTATTAATAAGTCAATGCGTTTAATACACACATTTGACTTGTTCCAATTTTAAAATTAGTATAGATTCTAAATCTTTTCAGTTTTGTTTTTGAAATGTTTTTTTAACCCGTCGCTTTTGTCACAACACTCGTTACCGTACAAGCTAACAAGCCAGAGACACTACTCCGACAGCCCTCAACTGGAGTGGACAAGGTCGCGAAGGTAAAGCAGCTTTCGTACGCATTTAGCTTTATTTCAATGCCGAAAAGGGTCAGAAGAGGTGGAATAGAATGTTTACAATTCTTAACACGTTTTGTGCTTATCCCCTTGTGACCGTAGGTACAACTGTTGAGTAGGTTCAACCGAGTTAAATAAAGTTTGTAAAATATATTTACAGAGTTGAACAGAGGAAACAGGGAACAATATAACATTTTGCGTCAACTAGCTACGGAGCTATGGAGGAATCTGGAATGGTTTATCATTGAATCAGGGTTGAGATTAGCACCTATCCTCACTACTGTAGTATGTGCTTAGTGAATATTGAAAAAAAAAACTATTGGCCTGAAATGCCTTAGCATCAATCAGCAGGATTCGGCAGGATTCAGCCCAGACGGATCTTCAGGAGGATAGATTTATTTTGACTACCTTATTGCTTCAACTGTTTAAATTCTCTTAGGAAGTCCTGGGTGTCCAATCCATAACCATCAAGATTAAACTGCGTGGTACAAATTAGCCTTACCATGAACTCTTACCAAACCTTTTCAAGTTCCGGACGTTTTAACTTATATTCAAACCTGAACCTTGCTGCCTGGCCTGTGTTTAGTTAGCTCGTGGCATGAAAAGGCAGGACAGTTCAATTTTATCGACTTAAATTGGCCTGTTTTAAGAATTTATGGCAGGCCCCTTGATTGCCATTGTCTCGGCCGTTGTTCCTGTTACTTATTCATAGTGTATAATTATGAGCAGTGGATTATTTTCATCTCAAAGATGGATAGAGCGACTTACTCTCACAATTTACATTTTACTTAAATCATTTAATGGAAAATGTTTTATGAAAAAAAAACGTTATTGAAAACTTCAGAACAGTTCTGTAAGTTAGTGTATTGTACTACAACTTAGAAAGATAAATTATTTTAAATGTGTAGGTATATAAATAAACTTCGCAGTTCTGTGAACTATACAATTTTAAACTTGACCCTCTCGCTCACTTTTTTACTATACAAGTATACTCTATATTACTACTATATACTCTTGGTAAAATATAGTAAATCATGCATAACCCATGCATGAGAGGAAAACTATAAATTGGAAAATAACACTCTCACAATGCAATTCAACAATGAAGTGTTATAGCCCGGCGACCTGCGTCGATGTTGTGATCGACAAAGTCAACTGCGGCGCCGCGCGGTCGGTAGTTGGATGGGTGGTAGCGGTCAAATTTCTTGGGCGTCTCCGTGCTTCGGAAGGCACGTAAGGCCATCTCGTCCCGATTGTCAGTAGCAGTCGTTAAGCCATGTCGGATGCCTTCGGGTGACAAAAAACTTTCAATACTTGGGTTGGCCATTAACCCCTCCACCAAGCACTGGAACAGCGTGGTGGCACTGGAGTATGCTCTAGGCCTCCTCAGATATGAGGAGACACCCGTGCTCAGTAATTTGCCATTAATGGGTTGAAGAAAATAGCAATTCTAACTAAAATATAGAAAAACATTAATATTTTTGTAGAAAAGCGTGGGGTGTTTGACATCGAATCTTATAAATAGTTAATTAAATAACTTCTTGTGAACTCAGAGGTATTTTAATAAAAAAGCATTCCCACGCTATTTTTTGCAATGCAATGAATGTAATCATTTTTACTTTCTAGTTTGGATTGCAATCAAAGTATCTTTTTAGTTTTTAACTATAATTGCATCTGCATAATACTACGATGAAATAATGCACCTAACGTAGAATTATTTAAAGCATCACTATTATTATTTCGCAAGTATTAGGAATATGAGGTTTAGTAAAATTTATCTAGCGTAAAAAATATCAGTATTAATGTTGTTTGGACATATAGAATGCCCATCCAACCGCGGCCAGTCCAAATACGATCAGTATTATGGTACATAATACTCGTACGGTCAGTTTTCACGGCGAGACATTTCACAAAAAAGTCGGAATAGATCATCTTATTTCAAGAGTGTCTTATCCACTTTACGTAAAGGAAGATTAAATCCATTGAGTTGACACAAAAGTCTTCCTCGAGCATGGACTTAAAACGAATTTCTAATATAAAATTTAAAACTTTTACCTAAGTATACGGAGCTGTTAAAACCAATAGGATTTTATCTTATCTTATCTTATCTTATCTTACCTATATATAAAATTCTCTTGTCAAAATGTTAGTTACCATACTCCTCCGAAACGGCTCGACCGATTCTCATGAAATTTTGTCTGCATATCGAGTAGGTCTGAGAATCGTCCAACATCTATTTTTCATACCCCTAAATGTTAAGAGTTGTCCACCCTACATTTTTTTTTCATTTTTTGGACAAATTTTTTATGGTTATTTTTTTATGGCGTGGCATAAAAAAATACACATGATCCCAAATTTTCACTTCCCTACCCCCGCCCCTCAAATTTAAATCGCGCTTTAATCATTTACAATCTATGTATATGGCGGAACAACGTTCACTGGGGCAGCTAGTAATATATAATATATTATTTCAAAAACAATGTCCCGATTCAAATTTATTGCCAGGATCTTAATCCGAGTATCCCGGTCAAGAGACAGGCACTAGACAGTACGAAAATTAATAGGTATAAATGTTATGTAGTAGGTACTACTCGTAATTCAGAGTATATTCTAGTAAATAAGTATACATTCAAAAACGTAATGCGTATTCAAATTTTTCAATCACTTATCTTAGCAATCGAAAAGATCATAAGGGAGCTGGCACACTTGAAAGTTTTCCATAACATTCTGAATAGAATGTTAAGTCTGGTAGATTACGACTTGAACCCTCCTCATTCTGAGAAAACCCCTGAAACAAGCAGTGCCACAGTTGCAAGGGAGAGCGCTGATTCATTAAATTTGCATCAAAACACAAACTTTAACGTAGACGTTTCGTACTGAAAAAGTTAATCGAATAATGTTTATTTCCTCCAGTACGTATTAATTGGAACGCGAGGCACGTCGCTGTGTTGACTTACGACATCGCTATTAGGCCTTGCACCGTGGGGAGACCACTTTCCACCCATAATCTGCCTATCATTCGGGTATATCTGCAATTTGAAACAATTTCTTTAGATACAAAATATATTAGTAAATCACGTACCATATCATTTGGTCGTATGGAGAACTTGAGGAACTATTTGTAAAAAACACCCTATTAACTAAACTTGTCGGTTGGTGGAGTTGGGCTAGATGTTTACAAGTTTTGAAAATGTACATCCGTAAACGCCGTAAGGCACAAGAATTTATGAGTGTCTTTAATTAAAGTGTACATACACTTTTACTATTACTTATGTAGTAAAAGTATGGTTATAAAATACTGCTAAGGTTACATTTAACATCAAGTGCAATTGTTGTACAATGTGTTAATACAGACATGACGTGACATATGACATTAAGTTTTTTGTAGTTCCGTGATAAAAAATGAAATGTTTTGTACACCTATTCAAATTTCAATACCATCGGAGTTCAAAAACAAACGCTTCACAATAAACTTCGCTAGTCAAAAGTACATGTATAATAAATGAAATGGCAAAATATTTCACACCAAAAATATTGCAAACTTTTTCAGTAACTAATTTAGCTACGCACGCGGCTGTATCCACCGCACGGTAACCATCATATAACGAACTTTACTGCGCATAGTTTTAATATTTGCATTTGGTTTAGGCATTTGCGTTTTATTATTTTGAACTTTCCATCCTGTTTTACAACAATGAAATATCTTTACTATTCCAGCACATTAAAATTGCATCGTACAATTCGCTAAGTTCACGGGTATAGTTTGGGTTTTAGGCGATTATATTCAACTTAATTTATTTTACTAATGTTGGTATCACAATCTACAAAATCAAATCCATTTCAATTTCATTTATCAGTACAGGTTAAGTGAGGGATAAATCAGCTGGAAGCTTCATTAAACTCGCTAACACATGATCGCAATATATGTACGTGGAAAATGTCAAAATATACGAGCGATACAGTTAGGAACCTATAAACCTCAGCTTATGGCGTAACTTCGAAGCGGCTCGATTGCCACCACGCCACGAACTTTGAATCCTATAATCCTTGGCTGCCGAAATCTCTTTACGCTGATAAAATTTGTGTAAAATTCGCTCCACTTGGCCATTTAAACGATAAACAAAATATTGTTGCGTAATGGAGAGGAAAACTTTCGTATAAATTTGTTATAATGCGTAAATATGTATGTAGTGATCATTTTATAAGTCTTGATGACTTGATTACTTTACTTATTTATTTTGTAATCCTACTACTTACGATCGGGTCGAATCAATCTTCCAAAGACATTCCGCTCTGCAGAACATTTATAATGGAAAATCACAATAATAATGTAACTTATTAATCGAACCTCGACGACAACTTATTATAGGAAGACTTATGTAAGTACCCTTATGTAGGTACTCTAAGCATAATGTTCGTAGAACCGCCAGACGTCTTCCAGAAGAGGATTTTTCAGTACAGTAAAGTAAATAACATCAATAAAGTTTTACGATGACTATATTTTTTATGATTGTAAAATAATAATTATAGATAACGCAGTTACTTGCATAACACGTTTTTTTACCAAGCATTACATTTACGATGTATTACACCCCACTAAGTTTGGTAACAATACCCAGGAGGGTAATTTCGAAACTGCGACTAGGAACTTTGAATCACCTAGTTGGAGCAATAATAATTACTTCGAATATCCTCATCAAGGACCCATTACTGAGACACTTCTGAACTTGGATCTTATGACTGGAAGCGGGATAAAAGCCACAGACCCACAAACTACCCAAGTGCGGGCTTGTAAACTTAATTACACACTTTTGACAACTTCATGAGGGACTTTTATGTTATTTTTATGTGTATGATTATAATTTTTAATAAGCTTCTTTGGACGTTAGTTAACATAAAAAACATAATATCGAAATAACTGTACTTACGTACACGTATTTTTTTGAAATATTCATGTAGGTCGTTACCATCATCATCATCGCAAACCATTACGACCCACTGCTGGGCGTAGGTCCCCTATCACAGCGTCAAAGGGCCGTAGTCCACCACGCTGGCTAAGTACGAGTTGGTAGACTTCACAGTTGGTTAATTTTTTTTAGCACTCTGTGACCTAAACCCGCATTTATGCCACGCTTTCTGTTGCTAAAGTAGACGATTTTAGCATGGGTTATGATGCTAACTTCACTTTAGTGGGAAATTTCCTGAAATCCTTTCTTAGTTCTCCCCAACGCTCCCCTACACTCCCCAAGGAAGATACATGCCAAATTTCAGCTTCTTACGTTCAGTCAGCGGTACGTTGTCTGTCAGTCACTGAGTAACGGAAGAGTTTTATATTATACTAGCTGACCCCGCGAACGTTGTTACGCCATATATATTGTGAATGATTAAAGCGCGATTAGTGAAAATTTTGGATTATGTGTATTTTTTATGCCACACCATAAATAAATACCCAAAAAACAATTTGTTCAAAATATGAAAAAAAAAATTTTTAGGGTGAACCACCCTTATCACTTAGGGGTAAGAAAAATAGATGTTTGTCGATTCTCATACCTACTCAATATGCACACAAAATTTCATGAGAATCGGTCGAGCCGTTTCGGTGGAGTATGGTAACTAACATTGTGACACGAGAATGTTAGATTCAATTATTTATGAATAATTATTTTTATTACATCAGTTCTAAAACATATTAATTCCAGCGTAGCTATTATTAAATTTACCTTAATAACAGCTGACGGTAAAACTAATTGGGTCGTTATATTTAATTTTACCAGGGGAATATCTACAATAAAAATAATGGTAACCGCATCCAATAAATTTTAATGTTTTGCATTTAGCGCGATGCGAATCTTTAGTGCAACACTGGCTGTATTTCGAGTTAACTACTATACGTTTACGAAAATGAAGTATATGTAGGTCCTGTGTATACGAAAGTAATACTTAGGAGGATCTGAAAAAGATAAGTATTTACTTAAACATAAAACATATTATCTTCTATAATAATCTTCTATACATATAATAAATCTGTAGCTGATCGCTGTCTGCACATGAAAGACTTATAAAAAAAGCTTTTACTGGGGGTCTTTATTTACGCAATAGAACCCAAAACAATGATTTTTAGAATTTTTATTTAGTTACGGTTTTTTCTAATATATTATGGAATGCTTATACTTAACATTTAGTGTTTATTATATTTCAGTTGTTTGAATAAAAAAGTAATGTCAGTATAAAGAGTCACGCCCAACAATTTCAAGGGACATGTTTCCGAAGCGGAGCGAGCGCGGGTACACTAGTAATAAATAAAATTGTAAACGTTTAAGTACTTAATTTTTAAATGCCAGCATTAGATTTTTTGTAAACCAGGAATCACATTATATTTTGGACATGAAAATCATGCTGTAAAAAATGTGAATATAACAGAATATCATTTTCCAATAATTTATACAGACATAATATACAGACATAAGTAATATAATACATTATGGATTATTATTTACACCTTTTTTAATTTAAATATAAGGGTTATTACAATCCTTATTTATAACCAGTAAATAGATAAATCTCAAACGAAACTTTTGTTTAGAGACCGTTAGCTTCTAAAAGAACCATTATTGGAAAATGAAACGGCTGCGTTAACAAATTTGTGAGGTTTATTTATGCAAAGTTATTATCTTAAGTACCCTGTTACAAAAGTTAACGCCTGTATCTATATTTATTATGTTGATGTTTGGACCAAGGGATTCTCGCTTGTTGAGTACGCAGCCACCCGCCGCAGAGGTTCTTAAATATTAAAATCCTGCTATGTGATTCCTTTCACAGCTAAGTAGTGATTGTTAAACGTCGTCTGGGAATTTCAGGTCCCATTTACGCTATTTATTGCTAGTTCGAGCGCAATTTACCCCGACTGAATTATTGAGATTTGTGGGCACACAAACGTCTGCTTTAGACATAATGTCTGCTTTAGAATGATATAGAAACTCATTTTCAACGTTCTTTATTATTATTATTTACTTGATTACAGCCAAGCAATTTTCATTATGTTATGGTACGTATAACGTGCAGTGATCCGTCATTTGGTTAGATTTTGGTCACACGGAAATTAACAAAATAGAGATTGAATTAGACATTTCTTGGTATCTCTAGAGATATCACGATATCCCTAATATCGTTTCCTGTGGCATAAAAGTATCCTAGAGATTTCCTAATTTGTGAATTGACTAGCTTCTTCAATGTAAATTTCACCTAAACAATAATTTCGTACCCTGAAATAACAGATAAGTATTTTGCGTTAATGGAATTTATTTGAAAGGTGGATTGATTTGAGTGAAATAGTTCGTTTGACCTTTGCAAAACCATGTTAGTAGTTTTTTATTCGACATATTTTTTGCTCGTGGCTTAGGCCGCGTGAAATTCTTTTATGTCGCGCCTTTTTAATTTGCAAAAATCCTTTTTCAAGTTAATCCATTGAATAAATAAAAAGTTTCAGTTTATCCCCTTTTTACACTCCTCAAGCAACGCACTGTCGCAAGCAACGTATTGTAACAGTATATACATGTAAATTTTTACTTGTTGCGTTCAGTAGTTGAGCTTGCGGCTGTGCGTTGTCTATCAGTCACTCGATAACGGAAGAGTTTTATACTCGTATATTTTGATTATTTTCGATCTCAAAATCATCTTTATAATTTTAGTGTCTATGGATTTTTAGAATAATAACCCCAGGGTCAAGTAAGAGGCGGCCGAAGTCGATCCCTGCTTGGTGGTAGGGCTGAAACCGGGAGGCTTGCTACCACATTCTTGCTTGAGTCCTTTTTCCTAGCCTGCAACACATCGGTAATGCCTTTGGTGTTACTAATGTAACGGTGAAATACCATTAGGTAGCTCGTATGCTTTTCGTTTGCTATACGACAGTCTTCCGGCGCTTATGAAGAAGTCAACAGAATCCCGCATGGATCCCCCATGGGGTGCATGGGGGGTGCAACTGCAGCTGCTATGAATATCGTAATGAAGCTCGCTCAGTAAAGTGCCACTTAATTTGGATTCGGATGGTTGCTGGTTGTCGACGTTGAAACGGGTTTGACAGCAATTAACTCGGACCCTGTTATAATTAAAAGTGACTGATTTCAGATTTCTGGAACTTTACGAAGCTATAGCGATGTAATATTAGCCGACGCTCCCACTTCTATGGGTTTGAAATGGAAAAAAATGAATCGTGTTGAAGTGTGAATGAAGTCTACAGTGTTTTTTGTCATGTAAATAATTATAAGAAATGATAATAAACTTTTTAAAAGTAAGAAGTAAATGCAGAAATAAACAGATTTGGCTTTTGTCTTTTTATTGTGTAAGTATAACCGCCTGGGTGCGAATCCTGCACGCACCGCTAAAGTACGTGAACAAACCTGCACATCATAATGGTCTCAAAGGAATGTGAGTCTACCAATCCGACATGGCCAGCGTCCATCACATGTGAGAGGAGACCGGAGCCCAGTGGAAGAAGATTGGCGTTAGAAATTAGAAGAAAGAAGCATGGACTTTGACATTTCTACTATTAACCTTGAAACCTAAACCTCTCAGGTTTTTCAAGGGCTCTCCTAATAAAAGGTTTAGATAATTGCTAATTATTTTCAGAATACAATACAGTATAATATTACTAATAGGTAATTATAAATTTACTGATTCAAAATATAGAGTTAGAATATTGTTTTTATAACACACTCATAGTTTCAATATTAACCAAGGTTGATCAGCAGAGAGAGTAGACCACTCGCTTCGCTATTTTAATATAATGGAAAAATATTTGAAAGACGTTAGAAGTTTTAGCAATAGGTCGTTTAGGAATTTAAGTCTAAAGGAGTCAAAAATAAGCTGATCCGCTGGGAGGAGCCTCGGGGCTAACGGGTACGTGACGGGCTTACCGAGACGGCGTAGTCCGCACTTCGAGCTGCATCTAGAATCATAATTAGAAACTTTATATACCGTCTCTTCAGGTAGTCGTTTGTATTCACTTTAATGGGAATTCAATAACAAATTATTTCATCTTTAGACCACTTTCCACGACAAAAGTCGTCACTTTTAAACTTAATTATGGTCGAGCACAAGCCGTTAATTTACTTCAGATATCCATTTACTCCATTATATGAAAGATAGTTTCATTTACTTATGTATCATTTATTTACGTATATAATAATATAACAAAACATGTAAATCCACTAGAATTATAGCAAGTGTGGAAACGTGGTTCGCATGCAAACTATATCAAGTCCGCACTCCGCGATGCAATCAGAATCCTAATTAGACCCTCCTATGAATTATAATATCTAAAGTATATATGTGCATAGTTGAAAGTTTATATTGGGCCTATACCCCGAGAATTACAAAAGCTATACACTTAAAAATTAAAAAAATTAAAATAGATCCATTCATCCGTTTAAGAATTCCGATCCCATATGTACATATGTTCTTGACAACAAAATTTCAAAAGATTGTCTTGTCAGGGTCAATACCCTGTAGGCCATTCCTGAAACCACCCGCTTAATTGATATGTCACGAAATCTTGAAGTCATGTTGAAAAAATAGTTTTATCCAAAATTTTCGTCAACGATGTCTCCCTAACTGACTAACCGATTTTGAAGTGCTTGCGGCATTCTACGCCGTTTTTTGACTAAATCAACTAACTCTACTACTAAATCTACCGGGCTGAATCGACTCAAATTTCCAGAAAATCTAAGTACAGTGGAACCATTTGGAATGCCGTCAACTGCGTCACCATACAGACACTATCGCGGGAATAGTCAGAATAGCTTCCTGGGACCTCAAAACATAGAGATCTTATGAAAAAGTAAATTGTCTTTTCGAAAATCAGGGTAATACCAATATCTTCCCTATTCTTCAAAATTTTCAATTTTCTTATCGAGAATTTAAGAAAGTATTTGATAAATAAAACAAATTTAATCGTTTAAAATTAAATTTGTCACATACTCGTAATTTCGATTTATTTTTGCTCCAACGTTCGCATAGAAACCAATTGCATTATAAGCTTTGATACAAGATAAGCTTGAGGTCAAGATAACTAAGTAGATTTGTAGTGAGTATTGAGGCACTTTGAGATAAAATACAGGAACGTGGTACCCATCGCAGACAAACTTCGCCGCGCTCTGTAGTAAATCAGTGGTCTCTGTGTTCGTACAATAACGATACCATCTATTCGATGGCTATAAACATACGTTGTTGTTCCAATGTCCTTTGCTACAAGCCTTCAACTCTGTTATACGTTAGTTGTCATCCAAGAACAAAGTACTTCTCAGACAAAAGAGCTGTGTCGACGTCTATTTACATAGCCATCAAGTGAGATTACTGTTGTAACTTTGATGTATACCTCTGTTAAATGCTGGTATGCTTATATTATTGCTGGTCATTCTTATCTTGAATACAATTATAAAGGTCTAAAGGCATTTTTTTCTTTATACGGTAGAAACCAGAAATTTAAAAAAAGAAGCATATCACTGCTTACAGTATATATGTATATAGTTTGCTGAGCAGTTGTTATCAACTCGTGTATAGTAATAAAAAACCATCTTATAATTCGTTTTTATTTTCCGTTTTGGGGCTGCCTAGTACTTTCATATTGCCTAGTACATATACTGCCTATTACCAGTATTACCCCAGTCGCATGACGGCAGACCAGGGTGTCGTAAGGCGTAAGAGCCTCTGCTTAGTAGTAGAACTAACGCCCAGCTGGCTCACACCTTCCTTGTTTGAGTCAGCCTCCGTCTGGGCTGGGAGCTTGAGATTTCCTTTTGATCACCCTCATTCATTTCCTATGGTGTTGCTGATTCTATGGGCGACGGTGACCTCTTACCATCAGGTAGCTCGGCAGCTTGATTGTCGGTTATTAAGATAAAAAGTAATAAACCAGTGCACAAACTGTAGTACAAAACTTCGTCCGCCAAAATGTCCGTGCCTTTCCTTATATAAACTCTAACAAATGTAAATAAGAGGAAAAATCTACATTTTCACTATCCCCTTCATTTCCAGATTTCACGGATCAGTCACGAATGATTATAGTAATTAACTAATATGATCTATTGAAGATTAGAAATTTATTACCTATATCTAATGAGCTATTACTCAATTTGAGCAATTATGATAGATATTACTGGACAATATGAAACATATCAACACGAAACCCTTACAACTACGGTGGTTAGACTCATCCCACTAATTCAACTGATACCAATATCGATAAATCAATTTCAAAAATATCATGATATATAACTCTATGCTAATGTAACCTACTGCATAGATTTATGGCCAATACGTTCTAGATATGAAGTAGGCACAAATAGTACGACTGTTTGTGCCTACTTCATATCGAGAACGTTTTATGAATATGATGTGAAATAATGTAAAGTGCGAGTCGGGGTCACACGAGTTCCGTACCACCAACGGACATTATCTAATTGTTTAGAAAATAACAAAATAGAATGTAGAAAAACCTCATTTTTTAGTTTACTTATATAGTCGATAGTTAGATCCAAAGGTAGACCTCCCATGTCTCTAACTATTTTTTTGTTTGATGTGATAGCCACCGCAGTAACACGCATTCTGTTAAAATTTCAGGTGAATACCTATTTCCGTTCAAGAGATAGAGCCCTGTGACAGACAGACCGACAGACAATCAGCGGAGGCATTTTTAAGGTTCCGTTGTTTTCTTCTTGAAATAGTACTGTATGAAATAGTACTGTACAAGTAGTAGACCATTTAATTCCGTTTTCAGTAGGGGTAAGCCAGGGACGGCGTCTGTATGATAGATGTGCTCCGGGATTATCAAACGTATCTCATTCTATTTCCCATGTACCGCGTGACAAATAGTTACATAAGTGTAATAGTTCGCCTTGGAAAATGTCTACTCAAATATCGTTTTAAAGACCTTTATTTCTCATTGACATACATAATCACATACATGAGAACATAACTAAAAATACAAGTTATACCCGGTGTGGGTAGTTTTGATGAATGAAATGAAATTAACAACTCATTCATCGAGACCAGGATAAACGTAGTAATGTGGGTAGTCGATCGGTAGAACATCGTATGGATCGGTACAACCAATGAGCTTATAAATACTCATTGGGTACAACACAATATGTATAATAAATCAATATAAACGTTAAAACGAGAACCTAACGGGAAAGGTCAAAACAGTTGTAGGACTTCAATTGGTATTGCAGAAAAGATAATTATAGTTCTCTAATCTAAGTAATCTAAGTAGGTATATAAAATAAAATCTTATGCGACACTGGTAGAAGAATACAAAAATAGGTGTACATACGGTAACTTCTCCGTACATATTTATGTGTATTTATCGCAATATAAATGTAGTATTCATACGAAAACTAAGTACGGCCAACAGCAAGCACAAAAATGAGCACAATGGGCAAACAAGAAACAAATATAACTTGGTTACGTTATCGTACCTCCTGCGTATGATGCAGGTACTTTTTAATGAGTCTGAGGCTAGCAACCAAATTATGCGAGCCGAAATATTTTCAAAGTTCGCAACAAAATTGCAAAATTTATTTCGGAATCTTGGTAAGTATGTCATCATTATATACGAAAAAAATTAAATATACACGCTGAATAGAAAACCTCGCCGCTTTTGAAGTCGGATATAAAATACGACACCGAAAATATGTTATGTATTAAAAGAAAATGTATTTTGACATTGTGAATGTATCGTAGTAAAGCTGTATGTTTTGGTTAAAGGATCACGTAGTCAAAAGTGTGGCATACAGTGGATTTATTCGAGCCTCAACCTTCAATTCTTGTTAAGGTGTCTCATCTAATGAAGCTCGGAAATTTTTGATCGGTTGCTTTGCTTGTAACACTTGGAAGTTTTAAATCTCTGTGACCGACACTTCCAATTTTTAAGTATAGCATTTGGCTGAAACTAAGCTGTAGAAGTAGGTACGTACTTATCATAATACGTAGCCTTGTGGCTTTTATGCCATTTTTTAAGCCTCTAGTAATTATTCAATAATAAAGATAATGTTACAATAAAGTTATAAAGTAAGTTTAAGGCTACCAAATATTTAAATATTTCCAGTTATATGAAACAGGCTTGTCCCATTTACTCGTATTATAGCGTTCCCAAAATTATTTTATTCGTTTTTTGTTAATGCTTTGCCTACTCGTAGATCCGAAAGTTCTTATATTGTAAGAAATATATTACAGCCATTAATCTTCGTTTTATGAACATTTTAGCTAACCCAAATCTTAGCAACGTTGAGATCGGGATAGGAAATCGGGAAACCTGGCCTAACTACGTGTAATTACGTAGGAACCACACTTGCGGTGGAGCACTTAGTACAATGCAATGTACTAACATATAGCTGACAGGCGAGCTTAATGACTGTCATCTTAGGATGACAACTGGATGTAAGAGCCTTCTACGTGATATACCTACCACATGCTATACATGATATGGATGAATTTGAACAAAAAGTTTGATAGAAGAGTCATACAACATAATACAAAGAAATCGACGATGTATATTGTTCTAGCAAAGCTTCAGAAAACAATGTTCAATTGAAGACGATGTTTTTTTAAGTTAACCAAATATTTTGATCATAAAGTTCTTATACAGATCCAAGAAAGCGAGGCGTCTAGGGACGCCTCACAAAATACATTACGAGTATATTTGAGCTGACATTTTTGTCCAAATATTTTTGTGATAATAATTGTCTGGTGACCAGAGTACCAGACAGGTTACTGACATGTAATCCCCGCCAAATATTCATTTGTAGCACCAAGTAAGTCATCAACCTGGTGCCAGCCAGCCAATGTGTGGGTACAATAGGATAATTGTAAACCCGATTGAAAACCACTATGCACAAAATATCTGAAATACGACAAATATATAATACTAGTTGTCCCAGCGTACTTCGTACCGCTTTATAATTAAAAAATGTTTTGGCGATATATCGACAGCAACGCCACCTATCGGGTCCAATTGTGAATCTAAACCATTCCCAGATCCCCTTGAACACACACAAAAAATTTCAGCCAAATCGGTCCAGTCGTTAAAAAATGTTTTGGTGATATATCGACAGCAACGCCACCTACCGGGTCCAATTGTGAATCTAAACCATTCTCGGATCCACCTGAAGACACAAAAAATTTCAACCAAATCGGTCAAGCCGTTTAGGAGGAGTTCAGTGACATACACACTCACACTCGAATTATATATTTATTAAGATTACAGCCAATTTAAGAAGAAAGGAAGAAGTCACAAAAACAAATAACGTGCTTGTTTCAGTATTATTCGGCATTCTCCTTGTATGACATGAATTTAAGTAAACTCCCAATTTAAATGCACAATTGGCAAGAGATTTTTTATTTCGATAGCTCAAGAACGAGCAGACTGCCCTAATGTAAAGCAGATACTGCTCATAGAGGGATACTGCTGATTAGTTTCTGTCCAAAAGAGCGTCCGAAACACATAAACAAATCACGGTTTCTAGAATTATTGCGGCAGCTGAGTAGCCAGGTGGATGAAAAACCCTACAATGATGCTCGAGTACCGTAGAGATTAAACTGCGTGGTACACTGTACCCTCCTCTTCCTGTTCGCTGTAACCTCGTCCATTCTTCAGCAGGTTGTAGCATAAGTCGGGGAGGTTCGTTTGGGCTCAAGGATAGATGGAGCCTCTAACATTCCATTACATTCTCACATAAAAGCATTTTTCGATTCCGAGTGGTCGGCACAGAACGCCGGGTAAGCTACCGCTACTACGGTCCCTCTTAACTCGGATCCGAGTGAAGAACTCTAAAGGTGATGTACTAGGATACACTTTTTTAGAGGTGATCACCATAATTCTCAAGCGTAGCAACACATCTATGACCAATTTGCACAAAACTAACAACTTGCTAACAACTACTCACTGGATTATTTCTAACTGAACAGAACTAACTATCACTAAACTTCCCTACTTCAATCCCCATACCTACCACCGAACTAACACCGTTCTACACACCGTCTAGTCCTGATTTGAGTCTTAATCTGTGTTGGTCACAGTTGTCTGGGGATACAGCGGAATGGTGGTGCTGCATTTTCGTTTGCTGCCTTAGTATCATAAAAAAACTAATATCATACTAGGTACCTACTAACAAAAAAGAGGCCTTGTAGAAGGTCTCCCGATATGGTAATGGCGGATACGATTTGTGGGAGTTCCGGTAATGTCTAAATCTCTCTTGGGAATGTCAGCTAATAGTATGTAGGTAATGAATACATTAATGAACAAAAAAACATACTTATAGAACAAAATAATGTACTAATACGACAGTAGGTAACAAATCAAATCATGGGTCTAACTCTAATGTATACATTGGATATATTTTTATGTATCTTAGTTGTCGATTTAGAAGTAGTTAGTTTAAGTTAGCGGTTCTTTTCAGTAATATTTATAATCTGAGTGATAAAAATACGGAAATTCAAGGAAATAATGAAATATGTTAAAATTTAGTTATGCAGTGCTGCAGGGACTAACAAAAAGATAACAAACTTTGTTTGTCTACATTTACAGTGACGTTGTCTTTTCAGTTGATCTATGAAACTTTAATATCCCACCATTCATTATTTATTCTATCTCAAATGGTTTATGCAGCGTGGCGGCTTAACATTTTCCGACATTTTCAACAATTATCGTCATATTTTAATCAATTTACACCAAACCTTAAAAATTATACGCGTAAAAACCTGCCTCATGAATCACTCTGTATATTGGTCAAAACCGCATAAAAAACATTTAGTAGTTCAGACGCGACGAGGGACTTCGTTTTATAATGTCGTGACACACGGTAACTACAATCCCTCCTAATTGTAAGTGGCGACATAACATTGCTTGGATAGGCACACTAACTCTATAGAAACCTGTTCATGACTTGTACATCACAATTAGTATGTACACTAAATACCAAGTTATTATTTCTGTAAACTCCGCAAAAATATGCAGAAGTACAACAAAAGCAGCAGACGTACGTAAAAATACAACAGAAGTGTTCCAATACGGTTCCGCTCAAAAGTAAATGTGCATGCCGCCGAGAAATACATTCGACCAACATACTCATACTAGTCCGTATATTTAGCATCGCATCTCAGCTCGTTTGTCAAGACGCGGTGCGGTGCGGGGCGCGACTGCTGCCTCCAGCGATCTATTTGTCCAGCTGCCACCTTCCTACGTTTAACAGCAGCTTTGCTTGATATTTTAGGATTTATTTCCCCTTTACTCACAGACGGCGCATCTCACATTGGAAGCCCTTTTTTATTTTTTTAGTATTTTATTATTTAAATTTATTTGTTCTCTCCGTTGGAAAAAGTATGACAAAACCTAGAGATTGTTTTTAAACGTAAAGTAAAATGAAAAATATCTATCAGGAAAATTATTCAAAGGACTTCTTTCGCGAAAATATATTTCTTTTTAATATTTCTACTCATAAAAACTTCGCCTTATATTCGCCCCTTTAAAGAATAAATTTTAAAGCTGTAATACGTGTTCTATTTAGTTAATAAAACTAAAATCCAAGTTTCAAGTAAACCAGACGAAATTTAATCTTATACAAAATTTTACGTTTTCGTTTTCTGTCAGTCAGTCACCGATAGCGTGTTATTAAGCGGAATTATTAAAACAAGATTTAATACCCTTAGGTGTTTTCTTATAATAAAATCCTAACACCGGCTCTAACAATTTAATAACACAGAAAATTGCCATCGATGACGTGTCTAAAAATATCATAAAGTGTATGTAAACGGAGTCTATTCAAGTTAGTCACTAATTAAAAACGGTATTATGTAGTTATCATACATAACTTTATACAGTAAGCACTTCAAAGAGGCAAAATAAGTGTAGAATAATATGTACAATACACAGCCGTCACCACCAGAATGTGCGATATTATAATCGCAGAGAATCGCTTATGTATGAATTTATAAAATAATATAATCTCTAGAGCGTGTTTTATCCACATATTCACGTTAAGTAGGTACATAGAGTTTTGCTTGTTTATAATTTGAAGCACTCGTGTGGAATTTTGATTACCGCACGCGTGTTTGAATATGAATAATAGATAACTATTAGATATAATATTACGTGAGGCCTGATTCGAGGAAAGTAAAGTCTGCTTACTTTACTTACTTACATATTAGGTCCTCTAGAACCTGAACGTTGCTCTTACCTATATGTGTTTGTTTTAGTTTGGCAGAAGTCGAGTTGAACTTTTTTTAAGCTCTTAACTATGTATTGCTTCCAAAAACATGCATGCACATGAAAAATTGTTTATACGGGTTTCTTCGAATTGTATTCATTAAAGTATATTTTCTTATTTGTAAAGATAGCAATAAAACAAACACTAAATTTTACCTCAAGGTAAATCGTGTTTAAATTAATTCATTAATTCGTTTCTGAGATCAGCGGGAAAAACGAAAAAACAAAACCAGCTAAAGTGACAAAAATTCTAAAAATCATTTTGTAGTTGAGATCTAGGTACTACGTTAATAAATACCGTTTTCGTATTTTCTTGAGGGCGAAATCTTTGTAAAATGGGGGAAACCTACCGGTTGCAGGTTATATGGGACTCGTATCCTCTAAAACCCCATCGGCATCCATCCTACGCATATGGGGATCTCGTGTGAACAAACCCGTGGTTACAACAAATATCGATCAGTTATAATTTTATTATATGAAAATGTATCGAAATGATATCCTGACTATTTATTATATATCTATCTCTCTATATATCTATATATCTTTTATTTTTATGATACCGCAAGCAGATACGTAGAAATGCCATGAGATAGTAAGTTATAGCCATTGCTTTTAAAATATTAATGTTATTGGCTGAATATAAAGTGATGAACCCGCTTGCAGATAAACTTTGTAAACTGAGTCTCTATCCAGCATTGCAACCATAATGGGATAAAAAAATCACCTTTGATTGGTTTGTTAACTGTTAGGACTCGTACAACCTAATTCCCTAGTCTGGAACCAATTCTGAGCGTAGTATCTGGTCACGCTTGTCATAAAATTGCATTGTCATCGGATCTGAAGTAATATGCAAAATTTCTAGTCCAAAGAGTACAGAGAGAGAAGTAATCAATTACGAGTCTAACTCAGCTTGCAAGATTTGACCCGTACATACATAAACATTGCAAGTTACATAGAAGCTTGTAAGGATGGCAATTCCTTTAATATCTACTTTCAACGTAAACGTAGCGAAACGTAAACAACCAAAAGATCGATGAATGGTTTTAATTAAAACAGTATTTATTACTTTTACCCACGGTGTCACAAATGAGATGGATGGGTTTACCATCCTGTAGTTTTACTGTGATTTAGGAGTCCATACTTTCACGTAATGATCATTACAACATTGCCGCAAATGTCCGCCCGTGCTTTCGGCTTAATTGTGATTTATGTATTGGAGATTCACTTTATTTAGCTAAATCTGCTGAATAGAAATCATTGTACTGATTTTATCCTTTAGTTTCCAAGATCTTGCTATTAAAAATTCAAGGAGATACTAAGATTGCCTTTTGCAATGAAATTCATTGATTCTTAAACTAGTCATTGGTTTTCGTTGAGGTTCAAAAATACATAATCATTTAGGTGTTTTGTCAACATACTATGTACGTAATTTTTATAGAATGCTTTCTACTTCCATCTCGAGAAGTTGTTGAATAAATGGCGGAACTCAGTGACAATTACAGAGTACCTAAGTGTCAAATCCGTGCAGAACAACACTTTTAGAGCACTTGAACATTTCAATAAGTTATTTACGTATCCGATTGCCTACCATCCTATTTTTTTGTGTTGTTGTTATCTATTTCTGTTAAAAATATTAAGTAATTATAATTGTACCGATAATGTTACAAACGCTTCGCTAACATTTGAGCAAACAAGAAGGCTATGTTCATGATTAAAACTACGACTACAGCAAACGTTAAAAAGCTGGCAGCGTTACGAAGCCTGAAATAAAATTGGGGCAACCTGCACTTACGAATACATAAAGAGTTTAGGAACACTTTGTAAAGTCGTACCCATACATACGCGTTATTTTAACATTGAGGTTAAAATTGGGAAATGTAGCTTTGACATGGATTCAATTAAGATTTTGTATGATATGAATTTAAATATGGTTGCAAAAGACTGTTTTATATAGATACAATAAAGGTTTTAAGTAACTTAAAATATCATGTAAAATTATGAGTTCATGAATAAGTTTTGTGGTAAATGCAAAAAATGACGTTCATAAGTGTATTGAAGATACCTACATGAAATAAATGATTTGAGTTTTAGTTTGAAGAAAATTCTGATATTAAATTTTAGGATTATCCGTTATTAACCACATTATTTACAAAGAATAAAAGATACTTTGTTGCTAAATCATACACGAGATATCAGGGTACGGAGAAGTAATGTTACTAATGGTGGCGGATAACCGTGGGACGACCATAATTTTCAGAAACAATGCGACGGTTATGAACGACGTATGTTGAAGTTCCCTGGAACAATGAGATTCGATGATTCGAAGCTCGGAAACCCCCACTGGGAGCTCAGTGTTGTCAAAGTTTCGTCAGCCGTTGATAATTGTACTGTGGGGTTCAAAGTTGCGTCTGTGTGTGTTAGTCTGGAATGATATACACAGTATAAGTTGTATAAGGTGGTTGTACAACTAATGGACACATTCAGTTATTGTTTCGACACATTAGTTAAAGGTATTTTTAAAATACATACATACTATCACTACAACAAATCTTATGATGTACAAAAGATTAAACAGTGTTTTATGATATTGTAGATTGGCGTGAGTCTCTACTAACCGTAAGTGTACAATAAAGTCAAGATTAACTCAATTGGTTTATAATGTTATGTTGGCAAAAATATTGAACGTTTAAGGTGAATTGTCGATCATTTAGGCAAGTACCTCATCTACCCAAAAAAATATGTTTAACGCTTTTCGGCTACTGAGTAGGTGTTGAAACAATAATTACACTGGAATTAGCAATTTAGTTAACACATTAGCAATATGATTTTGTAGAAAATAAGTATAAAAGAATCCATCAAACGTAATGCTCTAAAGTGCTTAAAGTTTTTCATTACTGCACATTTACTGGTAACTACTCGTACTGTGAGTGAAACGTTAACGTTAAAAACATTCAAGGTATGAAAAGTAATCAGATATCCGGTGAGTTTTTAACTAGTTGGCCTGAAAACCTTTAACGAGGGTAAATCCCTGCCGTTACCTGCCACATTCAAAACGTTACGAAACGTAGCACTCGGCTGAACTGCCCACACGGCAATTTTAAATGCGACAGGAAATTAAGCACCGCATATTACATTTTGAATTTTCCATTCGTGTGACGTTTTACATTTTTTTCTGTGAAACGGTTGTCGTCGCTGATTTCGATTGGATTTTATGATCGACGCTTATTACCTTGAATTGCTACAACGTTAACATTTTATTAAAATTTTTACTAGATCGTTCATTTAACTCCGAAAGTTGAATGCCTTTGAATGGAGTAAACACGAAATTAATCCACATCTTTTGAAAATGTGTGACTAAAATTGTCGTGTGCATTAAAATAAACCATGATACCAATATTATGCTCTGCGTATTTTGAATAACTAAAAATAATTAATATATTAAGCATAAGAACTGTATGTCATTCAAAAATGTAATGTTGCTCTCCATACGCCACGGCCTCTATTTAGGAAATAAAAATAATAAACAAGAGATACTAAAACGTGAGTGTGTTACGTCCACTCAGCACGATTGTCTAGCTAACAATGCCCACGCGACCTTAGCACTCTACATACCTATTATTATTTATTTTTCTACCCGCATATGCAATCTACATTTATTATGACGAGTACAGAGAATGAGACAATGCATTTGTAAGCATCGCTAGTCTTAACATCCATTTTGAAAAATCACGACGTTGTTCAAAGAAACTTGCTTGGCGATATACTTTATACTTACACGGAGAGAAAATTAGTGCTACTTCTTTTTATAGCCTGAAAGGCTGACGTAAAAGCATTCGAGTCACCTGATGGTAAGTGGTCATCGACGCCTATGGTAACGGGCAACACCAGGAGAGCCAGTGCAACACCGACCATGAAGTAGAACCTTTTTACACCTTTTTATATATTATATTTTATTACTTTAAAGAATTATAGACTTTAGTTACTAAGTCTTTAATTAAGCTGCACAGGACATTTAGTAAAGGCGACAGCGATTAGACTAAATTTTAAGCATCAATTCGATTTCTCACGTTTCCTCCTTCCATTACATAAAAATGTAAGGTAGCTACATCGCATTTGCCGGGTGGTGCAAAGTAACAGAAATGCCTCGTTTAAATGCTGCTTAGATAACATATTTCCAGGATTTATTACTTTCTGCCAGGAACAACGGATACGGATATGATATGCTCAAAAATACTATGAGCTTTACATGAGCTTTGCTCGAAAACTGAGCGTACTTAATGCGAATTTGATCGGTCGTACGTTTTTAGAAATGTTAGATTTGATTTAGATTGTTACAAGTGCCTGATCTTAAATGCTCATCATCGCCCATCGATCTCAGTAACACCTAAGGCATCACTGAAGCTTTGCCGGCCAAGAGAGAAGAGAGAGAAGAAGAGGAAAGAGAAAGCTGGCTCTCAGCCCTCAGTCGGAACACGACAAGACGTTTGGTGGCTGACTCAAACAAAAGGGTGGTAGCTAGCCAGCCGGGCTACAGCCCTACTAAATTTTAAAGTATTCTAGGCCACCTTAATACGGAGTTTATTTAAGTTAATTAACGTAAAAACGTGTTATATATTTTTTTTCAGCCAATGATATTATACAATTTATATAATGTCATTGGTTTCAGCGATAAAATTGAAAAGTAATATTACTGCATGGGCTCGTTGGTCTGTTCGTCTGTCATTATTGTCATTATAATCTACTTTGTCTGAATGGAGGAAAAGTTTATTTTGTACATTTATATAGATCGGTGACCCAATCACGGACGTATATCGTAATTCACTTATAACTTTAAAGGTTAATATCGTGTATGCAAATTTTAATATTAAAGGAAAATTGTGAAATGCAGCTGGTGAAATTCAGTGTGAAATGATAGTGATAATTTCATTACGATAAATGTAAGAATGATCATCAGGATCCATAACTGTCCGTCCCCCTGCTGAACTCAAGTCACGTACCATAACGCGAGACATCCAGGCCACAGTCAACCACGCTGACAGAGTGCGACTTGGTTCACTTCACGCACCTTTGAGCACATTATTAAGTCTCAGATGTGCAAGTTGCCATAAGATGTTTTCCACAGCACAAGTAATGATTAATTTCTAATCAATTAAATTTCTAATTGAAATCAAAAACCTTCCTACTTTTTATTATAATACATTTTGAACTTCATACTTTTCCCATAACACAATAACACTAGAAATGCATGTAAAATACTACAAATACTGAAAGTATTCCGAGCAAGCGCGCGTGATTGAGTGGTTGCGAGCAGACATTGACAAGAATATAAAATATATATGGTTATCTCCGCAAGAAAATAACATTACAAAAATCTCTCCCGGCCAGCGGGTCAGGTATTGTGAAAAAACAGCGCCGATATCACAACAAAGCCCGAGGTGCTCGCATCGTTGCTGTTGTTACCCGCACGTGATTCGCATGCTCACGACCAAATGTTCAGGGATACTTCACAAATGTTTCCGTTACGAAACGCGATCTTTTCTAACGGAATGCGCTCTACACGTAAGTAGCTATATCATTATTATATACCTTATATGAACCAGACAGTCCATTTCATTTTGATTTTATTTGAAATTCGCCCCCGAATACTATCCCGTCAAAAGTACATATTATATCCGCTACGGGATTTTATTAAAGTTAAACCCTGGGCTATGAAAGTAAAATGAACGCGCTCTACACAAGTAAGTAGCTGTATCACCATTTAATACATTTCTAAGATGAGCCACACGGACCATTCGCTTTGATTTTATTTGAATTTCGCCCCTTAGTTCACTTAACCAGTCAAAAACTATATCCACTAACAGGTTTTATTAAAGTTAAACCTTAGGGTTATGAAAACAAAGTCATGGTTGGCGCTGTTGGCTCGCATACTCCCCCGCACTAGGATTCTTTGGGTCGCGGGTGCTAACCACAGAAATAACTCATCACCAATACCCGTGACCGAGATTTAACAATTAATAGGCTTCTAAGTTAATGCGCTTTACCACCCTCGACCACATCGCTACTTAGCATAAGGTGGGATTGTAGTCAAGCATTAACTTATATTATGTAAAAAAAATCTATCACATAAATATCTGCGCCGTCCAGAAATTGGCAGGAGCACTACCAATTAGTCTGCGGGGTCTTCTCATACCTTTGATGCAGATGCTCATACTTTTTGAAGGGTTTTATGTAATTTGCATTGCATTAATTGTATATTTGCATTACGACGGGCGTGTCGGATGATCTTATTGGAACGAAGTTCCTTACGGCAGGCTTGGAGGGGATAGGTTTTGCTGCGGCGACCGAACTGAAAAATATGTGATAGTAAAACCGTAAGAAAAAATGCGTGGAATAAAAGCGTTAAATGAGACGTGCGCAGGCGCGACAGTAGCCGAAGGAACTTCGTTCCTACCTAGTGTCCCACGACACCAAATCATTTAGTTATTAATATGCGCTAACCTTCAAGCAGTTACAGTCACTGTTAGACGTTAGTGTCCTGTTCGTTGTAGGCGACAAAATGTCGCTCAGCGAGGTGAGTGGAGACAAAATTATTTGAAATTGTATTATGGTTATGTTCGCTATTATTATTTGGATGTTCACTGGGTAGCACCTACCAGTATCTTAGTTTTGAGGTTGCTCAAACAAAATGTTAATTTACAAAAACGAAATACTAATTTCATTTCATTTCATTTCACACATGCCAGCGTGCGTTTGGATATGTAGACATAAATAGGCTCTTGTACTAAAAACGGGCGTTAACATAGCGCATGTATTAAAACGCCCAACCACCTAAGTACCAGGTATATATCTTATCCAGTGTTACCAAGAGGACAAAACCAAAATATCGGAATCAAAATCTGATCCTCAACTAATAACTGATCATTATAATCACGATAATATTGTGTGATAAGAAAGTATTATTAAATTAAAATACAAAAGTAAACAAAAGAAATTACCAGAAAAAGTAATTTATTATTTGTAAGCTTCTCATCGTAATGTTTATTACATTGAGCTTCTTGTCAAGTTCAGTTATTCGAATTCTGAAATCCAAACTAAGATGAAAATTAATTTCATTTACTTGATCCACTCAGATTAAATTTATTCCGAAATTTGTTTACGTAGGTATACGGAGACGTTTATTATGTGTTAAAATGTAATAATGTATTAAAATGTAATGATTATTATTTATTTTATGTATATAAGTTCATCTACTAAATTGCATTGCATTTTAAGTTACCATTAAGGTTGTCTTATATTTTTGTAGCAAGCAATTCCAATTACAGATAAGTAAACACAGCAAAAACACGGTGCATAGACATACTGTTAACTCAACATAATTTATATGTTTAGTGAATGAATTACAAAAAATAAGAAAAAAAATAATTAAATACTGCAATCTCTATATGCGAAACTTTTTAAATTAATACGAACGTATAAATAATAATCACAAGTTTAAATTATAATTCGGAATTAAGTCACACAATCATTTTAATCCTATTAATATTATTAATATCGTTTAAATATGCGAAAGTTTGTATGGATGTATGAATGTTTGTTACTCTTTCAAATGGATTTTTCTGAAACTTTACAATAATATAGCTTACACATCAGAATAACATATAGGCTATAATTTATAAAGATATAGTGTGAATTATCCAAAAAATATAATTAAATATTTTGAAACCGAAGGAATAAGTTTCACGAAGCGAAGCGAGGACGGGTCACTAGTCTATCAGTAACAGCTAATAACAATTTGTCAGCAGTTGTTTTTCACTGTTACTCAAATCTTTTTGACTTTACATCCATCATGAATTCCTTATTCAACAATGCTTCTTTTGTATTGGCTTGATTGTGTTTTTTCTTACACAATTTTTGAGTACCTACGAATAATTTGATGCCTCATCAGTCATCTGATGGGTACTAAAAATTCATTGTTATTCCATCCTAATAATAATAATACATTGATAATCAGTAGACAGAGACTCTAATAAGGAATCCCATTACGTTTATTAAATACTAATGTATTCTGTTCGAATACATTATTCATTTTATATAGATCATCCAATTTTATACGTGCAGGTATATGTAAATACAAACAAACATAAGCAGGGCAACACTTATGTAATACTTGTTCGAAATATATAAAAATATACTATTAAACTATAAACATTTATCGAAAGTAGTGAACACTGAACAGTTGCAGTTTGGATATCTACCGTCAAATGACACAAGTGCATTGCAAAAGCAAAAAGTTACTGTGCATGAGGGAGTTTTTCGCCGACGGCGTTATTTTTGCAACACAACAGATATTGGTCTGGCAGAGTAAAGATATTGCATGTTGCTGTCACCGACAGAGGTTTCAACTGGCTTATACACTTGTTCCATCCACATTGTAGTCGGTGGACCGAGCGCTACAATATAAGCTTCAATGATATCGTTGTGTAAGCGTGCTGCTATCTCCTGCGATAAAGTTTTAGCTATGTTTACTATCCTTTTATGTGCTTTATGTTAGCCTGGTACGAATGTTTGTATGTTCTTACATAATTTATTGAAATCTTTTGATAAAATTGTCGGACAACTTCGAAACTTTGAAATGATTAAAATTTTAACATAATATACATATTTAACACAAATGAACCCGCCCACACTTCGCTTCGGGAAACAAGTCCCTTAGTAACTTAGTACCCACATTGGCAAAATGTTAGGTGTAATTCTTTAAAGTTACATAAGTTTTTTATTTATGAACCGTTGTTATTACAACAATACATTATTGAAAACCACATCCAAATCGATTAAGCCACTCCTGAGATTTGCGCGTACAAAAGCACAGACAAACAGACGGTAATTTTAAAAATAATTGTCATGAGTTTTTTTTGCGTTAATGAAGGCCTCAAATAATAGTTTTTCTCCTATATATATTTCATGTACAGACAGCGATCAGTTACAGATTTATTATATGTATTGATGTAATTATTAAACCTTGTAACCCGTCCTTGCTTCACTTCGGTAAAGCTGCTTCGTTACGTCTACGTATCTGATACATTGCTAATCATTTATTTCAGACATTACATACCATCAATTTTTGTTGTTCTGGAAATAAGAAAGAAGATTAATTAATAACTGTCACAACAACTCCATACATACCTCAACCTATTATCTGTTATTCCGCAGCGTAAATACCATTTTTAGGATGAAATACATCGACCTATCCAGTGATTGCAAATGGAGAAGGCAAAAGGGTCAAAATATTACTATCAAATACACCTAAAATCCGAGCTTAGGTCATATACATTACATAACTTTTTATTTCACTTCAATACATGCAGTATTTCCGAAGTTATAAAGACGAGAAGTTCAAGCCCTTTTTTGAATTTCCGCGCTTACGCTATGACGTCACGATTTAGTTCGGCCGCGAGCACGATACGGCGCAAGTATAGAAAATATGGGTCTATGCAGTTCAAAAATCTATAACTTTCTTATTTCTATAGATACAGACTTGAAATTTTGCATAGATGTAGTAGATAGTATGTGAATTATATATGTTATTTTATTATTGACAACTAAGGTTTGCTCGCGGCTTTACTTGAGTTTAAATTAACATTTCGGTCAAAAATCCCTATCAACTACGCGCGACTACTGAGTGATGACGTCATCGAGTAGTGACCGCCCGCCTGCGTTTTTAAAAAAACCAACGGCCGTAAATACGCACTTTGATCGTTAATATCTCAGCCATTTATTGAGATATGGAAAAAGTAAAAACACAGTTTTTCTTGTAATTTTTTATAGATTTATTTGACGTGTAAAAAAAATTCGTTTGCCTGGTCCATTGTTTTGGTCTCCACATGATAACAAAGCCTGCATTGAAATTTCCCATAAAAGCAAACCAATGTAATACAAATTTGGCCTCATTCGTTTTATTCTTAGAACATATTGGATTGTATTGACCTGGAATACCTATATAACTTTAAGGGATTATGAGTTCAGGAGTACTAGTACTTATTCTATGGTTCAGGTTTATTAGGTCCACAAGAGTTTATTTATTTATTTAAACTCTTTATTGATTGCACACAGAGTTTTTGTGTTTCTGCAGTGTGTGACAGTGTTGCGGATCTACACAAAGATATAACAACTCCCACGACAGGGACAGACATTTATCAGTCACATAAATGTCTAGCCTCACTGGCTCGACAGACAGAGTCACTACTAAGTGGATTATAACGTATTCTAAATTCTAAATGTTGCTAGAATCCTATTTATTTAACTTGGCACATGTTATATTTGCTTCAACCCATTAATGACCCACTACTGAAAACAGCTCCCTCCTCATACCTGAGAAAGCGTAGAGCATACTTCACCACGCTGCTCCAGTGCTGACTGGCGGAGGGTTTAGTGGCCAACCCAAGTGTCGGATTTTTTATGCCTCCTGAAGGCATTCGACATGGCTTAACGACTGCTACCAAATGGTAACAACCGGGATTGTCAGCTTTACGCGCCTTTCGAGGCACGGAATAGCTCAAGAAATTTTGCCACTAGCGGTCCGTGCCTGCAGTTGCTTAACTTTGACGATCACTTAAGATCGACGCAAGCGTTTCTCATATAGCCTTTTTATATAACCCAGATAAATTCCGTCCTTGTTAAAAGAGCTCGTACCACTAGATTTAAACGTAGAAGTGAGTCCATTAAAATAGAGCTCCTCTTTCAGGTGTAAGGGCGTAAAAGAGTTATTCCCACAAATTCTACCAACTAGTGATAGCCCACCGCGCGACGTGTCCTGCGAATCAACGAGCACTGCTCCGCTCGGTCGGGCAAAAACGGAAAACCATTTTACGGTCCATTGTGAAAGAGGATTGGCAATTTCGTTCCGAGCTTACTCGACCATCGGCCGGGCAAGTTTTACAACGTCTCCGATGTATCGCGAACGCCATGATGGAACTGTTTATACTTGCTACTCATGCTGTTGTGGCGCTTTTGATTCTTTAATATCTTATTATTTATTAATTAAATGTATAAGTAAAAGATATTGTGTAACATTTTAATAATACTTTTGGAAAACAGTGGTTTGAAACTAACACTTTTTTAAAGGATCAATACGTGTATGCAATTAGGGTTCCGTACCCAAAGGGTGAAATCTGAACCCTATTAATATGCCTCCGATGTCTGTGTGTCTGTCACTCATAGGGCTCTATCTCTTGAACGAAAATACTTGGGTAAATACAGAATACATAGAATTTACACAATACGTGTTACTGTGGTCGCTATCCCGACAAATAATAAGTAAACGAGTTAGATCCCTATACAAGTAACCTTACAATGAGATTTTTCTATATTCTATCTTGTTAATTGACCAAATAATTACAGTTAATATCACTCGGTGGTATGAAACCCTCCGTGTCGGATACCGACTCGGTTTTTCAGTTAATCTAAGTATTTCAGTAGGTATATTTACAATTGTGAGTTTTGTACTCTTTGCACTATTATGTAAAGTACCTACCTACTTATTGAAAAGCTTTTCATCATAATTCGTCATCTTTAAAAAAAATTGCAAAATTCGTGAGGATATTTGGTCTTCGTAATAATAAGTCAATGACACAAACTCTATATTTTCACACTTGCCATTTACCAAAGTGAATTTCCATAACATAGCACAGCCTAAGGTATTATTGTGCTACACGTTAGGTGAAATGATCAGAAAACTAAGGTATACTTTGGTACTACGCCAAACAACATTGACAGAAATCCTTGTCTACAGCATCTGTAAATTGGCGAATGCTTACAGGTTCAGCATTTTACTGTAGATTAATGATGCAATCATTATGTAGTGACATCCGTCGTGATTGAGGCGGTGGCGTTGAAATATTTCGGATAATATTTATGCGTGATAGGCACACCGTGGCGGTGGTCGGGCCGCGGTCGTCAGATAAAAAGCAATGACAAACATGACGATTAATCTTGTTTATTTCATTCTAGCGACCGAAGCTCGCTCCGCTTCGGGAATAATCCGCAAATTCACGCACCTATCTACTGTATTCTCAGGATTGGAGAGTTGAATAATACTGTAAACAATTGGTGAGTCAAAAACTTAAATCCGATTACGAGAGATACGAGATATTTTTTGGCTTCAACCCATTAATGGCCCACCACTGAGCACGGGATTTTTCTCGTCATTGAGGAGGCCTAGAGCATAATCCACCAGGTGGAGGAAGGGTTAGTGGAGGGGTTAGTCCCAACCCAAGTATCGCAAGTTTTTATGCCGCCCGAAGACCTCCGACGTGGCCTAACGACTGCTATTTATCGATTAACACGAGGTTCGTTCAAACAATGACTATCTGGACTATCTCTTACAAGAACTAACTATTACTAATGCTCGGGCCACACTAACGGGAAATGCCGTTAATTATGGCGATGATCGTAGGTGTAGCCACGACTTCAAGTAGTAGTCACGACTTCTTGCGTTGAAGCGGCCACACCACAGACAGTCCCTGTCCCAGTCCACATTATGTACGTACTAACAAACTGACCAACTAACATTCTTAATAATTACGCTCTAACTTAAATACTAAATCTTTTATAATCCGTTTTCTATGGATAGAGATAGTGCTTTGGAATAGACAGGACTGAGAAAATTATTTCTCGAATAAATGAGGAGGATCTAATTCATACCATAAAAATCAGTGTCGTGCAGGTACACTTTTAGATGTGTTCAGTCAAAAAATTTATAAGTCTTCTGGAATACGAAATGATACCAATAAGTCCAGTGACTTCAGTGTCTGCTTGATATTTACAATGTTAAAACAAAATTCTAATATTTTTCGATTCAAACTTCTTTACTTTTCTTTACTTTTAGATTCTTAGATGAAAATCTCGTTTTGTATAAGAATATTTAGAAGACTCATTAAAATTCAAATATGAAATTGGTATTTTCCGATGTAAGCTCGTTCAAACAAAAACAAATTTCTATTCGAATACTGATAAGCACCCTCGCTTCACTTTGCGTAATGTATGTATGTAATTTCTTAAGCGGGTCCTTCAACTGACATCTTGCTTGGTTCGGGTCTGTTCTAACAATGTGAAGGGTGCATACCATAGTCCACCACACACGCAGGTTTCCTCACGATAATTTCCTACACCAAAATGATAACTAATTGGAACGAAGTTCCTTACGGCAGGCTTGGAGGGGATAGGTTTTGCTACGGCGACCGAACTGAAAAATATATGATAGTAAAACCGTAAGGAAGAATGCGTGGAATAATGAGACGTGCGCATGCGCGACAGTCGCATACACAAGCGAGAAGTGTATATTACCTTTCTCTTTCTCCCTGTTTCATTTCGTTCGCCGTTGCCTTAATTAGTTTTCATATCATATAATTTCATAAACTAATAATATAATATAGTAATATAAAATAATAATATAGTAAATAAATATAGTAAAAGAAAATGCCAAGTGAAAGTGACAGTGCTAATAGTGGGAAATTATTACTATATTTATTCAGTGCAAAAGAATTAAATACGTAAGTATTAGTTTATTCTTTATTAATAAATATATATTTATATTATAAATATAATATATTTTACATTGGTTATGTAAGTGGAGTTTGCGAGATCTGTCAGAAAACGGAGAATATGATTATGTTGAGTTCCCGCGGAAAAAGTTATGAAAGTTGTCTTATGTCGCGGAGTCTCGTAAAGTTGTTGATGAAGTTATAATAAAATGTGATATCGCGGATAGAGCGAGTGGTTAAAACGTTTAAATCAATATTGAGAATCGCTGAATAAGCCCACAACGGAGGTTATGTGAAGAATACCTACTTTCATGAAAATACATGCTAAACAGAGTAGAATCGACTGAAAAACCATACAAACACCCACACCCGACCTACCTGACGCCGATATCAGAAGCTGGGATAAAGAATCCGTAAGAAACTAGCTACTGAGAAAGCTTGGATGTCAATATGAACTGGCAAGCAAGGCTGCGATGCTTTGAGATGACTATGAAGTACAAGATGTCATATCATGGTATACAAGTATTGAGTGAGGATGTTACATGAGGTCAAAGAGACTGCAGCCTGCAGTCTGCATCACCTGTATCCAGGAGTCGCTATCCACAAGTCCACGCTGAAGGATTTGTCAGGTATGACCAAGTACTTTTTGAGTTTGAGTTGTTATTCATTAGTTATGAAATAGAATAACATCAAAATAATAAAATGATAATCTAGACACAATGGAACTAAATTATCAAGAAAATGAGTTTTTGAAGTTAAATATTGAGTTCTAATTATGACATTGATAAAGTTAATAACTTTTTGGTAATTTTGTGGTAATATGGTACTAGGAGTATAGCATTTGAAATACCTACCCATCTTTGGCTTTATCACACAGGGTTTACTGGTGACTATAGGTAGTCTAGATACGTAGAGACGGTCACATAATTAATTATTGACAGTTACAGTTAAATGGTTAGTTAATAGTTAAAAAGAAAATAGGGTTGTAACATATGGAGTTATTTATGATATGGCTTAGTAAGTTAGCTGATTGATGATTAATTCACTGTAATGAGATTTCTTTTGTTTTTGAAAATTTAATAAAATTCAGCCATCTTGTCGAACGTAACTCATTGAAATTATTATTTGATCATTGTTATTTTTGTACAATGCATAGCTCTTATAAGGCACTAGAGAGAGGTGCTCAGTTCTGTTATTGGAGAGTGCCAATGGACAGTTGTATCGGGATGGACGATACATATGAGAGCTATGTATACAGGTTAGATGTAATTATTCTTAGTCTTGTTTTAAGAGACATTTAATTGAGTGACGTTCGATGAGCCTATTCGTTTTGGAAAAGTTTACTCATTTTGAGAAAAGCCAACTTGTTTGAGAAAAGCTAACTTATTTTGAGAATAAATGAGTTGTTTTGGAAAAACTTAATTAAACATTATTTGAGTAAAATTGTTAAAAAATAGAACAATCAGATAGTGATACATCTTATACTCCCTCTGTAACTTTCACAGAATCATCAATATCTTTTCAAATGGAGTCTTCTTCAGATTGTAGTGATTATACAGGATGACAAAAGACGAGAAAATTTAAATGCCTTAGAGTGTACCTTGAATAAAATTAAAAAAAGCCCCCGTTCTTATATTGGCAATCCTTTAACTTGTTATTATTTAGTTAACTTGATTCAAGAACAGACAAATATACCATTTAACCATATTTTTACTATAGCTTGTGATTTGATTAATATACAAGATTCTCTAATTAAATAAAACACAAATGAAATTTATGCATTTTTATTTTCTATTCTATACTTTTATATAACAATGGATACACATGGGTTTTATATTATTGTTTTATATATTATATTTTATATTATTTTATATTATTTCTTAAAATACTGAATTTCCTAAATACTTTCTTGTACTTATATAAAAACTAATCAGCAAAATTTAAGAGAAAAATCAAGAAAACCTACATAAAATTGAGCACGATTTTTTTTGCAATTTGTGTCGATTCTACATTAGCCGAAGGAACTTCGTTCCTACCTGGTGTCCCACGACACCACATCATTTTTTCTTATACAATATATCTATCTACATCATTTTTTAAAATTAGAGGTGCTTACAGGATTCGAATCTAGGTCTCCCTGTTCATTTATCATCATCATCATCATGTTTTCACTGCTTTATTATTTTAATAATATATAATATCCACCTAGTACAGACATCAATGCATTACATTTTTATTTTATTATTTATCTGTAGGTACCTATAGATAAACTTTTCTTGAGGTCAGGTTATTCATATTCAACCTTAGTACAAGAATAATTTTAGCTGTTGTTTCGTGCAAAACAAATTTTATTTCATCCCTTGAAACCTTGAATAAATTTAGAGCGAGATGTGAACGTGAGGCGGTTTAAACTACGTTTAGGTTGAAAAGCTGCCCCGGGACGAATCTGAGAGGCGCTATGTCGGGTCGAACATTCACGAGATGCCAGTTCCCGCTCCTTACCAGGTGGACTCCTGTGCTTCGACCAGGCCGACAATCTCAAGAAATTGTAAATGAAAACTAAATGAATGGAATGGAAATGAAATAGTTAGTCCGGTTAACAGACGGTGTTAGAACATTACTTGGTTAGTTTGTAACTAAGTATGAGGACTGGGACAGGGACTGTTATTGAAAGTTAGTCCTGTTAGTCGTTGTTAGTAATAGTGCAGTTGGTATGAGTCTCGCCTAATTCAGTTACAGATGTGTTGCTCCCCCTGAGGGCTGAGATGGTCACCTCTAAAAAAGTGTAGCCGACTCCACAGCTTTTTAACCGGAACACAAATGCTATTAAAACATTTATTACACGGTAGAAATGGTACTATATACCGTGACGGGCGGTAGTACTACCCCCGGGCGAACTCTTGTCTCTACTACCTATTGTGTATTGTTTGTCGGCCATTTACATAAAAATAAGCATTAAAGTGGTGGCCTTGGAACGGTGTGTCCACATTAGCGAGCTTTTTTTAAAGAGAGAGAAAGAAAAGTTTTTTCAAAGGCCGCCACTTATAAGGTGACAGAGATATGTGAAGTGAAAGCGTTGACCAAAGGGTGCTGAAAGACAATCTCGCTCTACCCTAATCAAGGGTTGGAACCGGCGCTGTCAAACACCCATAGTATTGTTATGGTTTTTCACTTCGCATAGGGATCTATACAAAATGTACCTTCACTCTTAAAATGTTAAATACCCGGCTTATGTTATAATTTATGAATGAAAAAACGTTTGGTCATATTATTTGGAAATTTAATATTACCGTTATAATAATAACATTCCGTGTTCAGGTGTCCACCTTCATCTGTTCAAGAGATAGAGCCCTGTCGCAGATAGACGAACGGCCAGACAGACAGTGAAGGCTTTGAATAGGGAAAGGAATAAAGCACACGACTTGGTTACGTTATATTTTTCTCCTGTAGTTTTATAAGTAACTAGCGACCCGCCCTCGCTTCGCTTCGGGAAACTTATTATAGTTTAGGCCCTGCATTGACATGTCAATCAGTCAGTCAGCTTCTCCTAGTGCAGAGCAAGTTTTTTCTAATACTTAAATTATTAAACTCGTGATATCTTTCGAATGGAAGGTCCGAATTGAATAATTTAAAAAGTTATATAAAGGTAATTAAGCAGTCTTGAATATGACTTAATTCATTTTGATAAGGATTAATACTAAGATACAAATAAAGAGCCTTTTCCAGCGGCAGTATCTCAATTAAGTTTTTTAAATAAAAAAACACTTATTGTGGCATAACTATAATAGATAGACATATGCCATCGCGGACTTTATTGTAGATATTAATATCCTTTATAAAACTGTAGTACATTACTTTGCTCTATTATCCATAGTTTTCGCAGCGCACGCGATGTAAAGAATATTTTAGGTATTTTTTTTACACCTTGGGTTACATTATAAGGATCCCTATTTTTTTTTCAAAATAAAATTTAGCCTACTCGTAGATAATGAAGCTTTCGAATGGTGAAAGAATTTTTAAAATCGGTTCAGTACTTTTTGAGTTTATTCGTAACATACAAAAATACAAATCTTTCCTCTTTATAATATTAGTGTAGATTACCACAATAAGGCTGTCTCCTTTATAACGTGGACAGATGGTGGAACTTTACTAATTGTTTCTTAGTCTTATTTTCTCGAAAATGATGGGATATAAACATAATTATTATGATTAATACAATACACCGATACAAACCACCTGTGTTCCGTGATACAAACTACTCATTTTCAACGTAACGCCTGTTCTACGTTACCGTTTTAACTCCAAGCAAGTTTGGAAATCTCGAAAAGTACAAACTATGTACGTTTGGCTGGCCGTCTAATGTACGACAGTATCAAATTAAGTACAGCATTTACAGAGGGTAATGTCAATACGAAGCAAGTGCAGACCGCAACGTCGGCGTCGAACCGCGAACATCTCTCGTCTAGATAAACGGGTGCCTATTTGAAATTCCAATTAGAAAGTTTTCTCATTTACTTGATTCGGGCGTCAGTGGCGGAAGGGCAACAATTCGCGCTGATTAGTCCTGGTCTCCGCTGTGTACCAGATTCGCAAGAGACAGACTTACCAGTAAATTAACCCTTCATTACAGCAAACAAATTAAATTATTTCTGAACCAGTAGACACAATATGACTGGAAAAAGGTTTCGTTAAAATTTTCTAAGTAAATGCGGATACATTTAATATCAGGGGTTAGATCTCTTAATAACATAATATATTATAAATATAAAAATATCGATTTTTGTGCACAACAGTATCCTTGTTTCTTAATTTACTGCTAAGCATGTAATCATACAAATAGTACTTAACATATTTTAACTACCAATTTAATGGTTAAGAAACTTTTTTTGCAGAGAAAAATTGTTGAAGATAACTTTAGGTAGGTACATTGAAATCACTTGTACATTTTGCTGTGGCGAAAATGTGAGACAGCACACTTATGTAATAACTTTCAAATTTTCTATACTATCGATTTGGAAGCAAGCAGATTTATTCAGAAAGTATCAAGTTCGAACAGCCCAGACACGGAAGTTACTCGGTTGAAAATTGAATTTATCAAAGTTTTCGCGGGACAAACAGATACTTTATAGACTGTGAAAAGCAATTTACTTTCAATTCCCATCATCCGTGTGAATCGGAGCTTGCAATAACTTAATGTAAGAAGAGGGTAGTAGTACTTTAGCGAATGTACGAAGTGGAAAACTAACCAGTGCTAACAAATTTTTCTTTTGTCTTTTGAAAATGGAATGTTTTAAATCCGATCTCCGTCTTATCCTAATAGAGTTGTCTGTAACCGTATCTATATCTCACCCCGGTTAACAGTCCGTGCCTCTTTGTGTTAAGTTGCTTATCCTTAGATACTTATCTTTGATAAACGGCCTGTGCTTTCGGTTCTATAGATCAATTGAATGCAAAAGTCTGTTAAGTATGTATATCTACTACACAATTATCTCTTATTGGCGTTAAAGAGAGCTCGTCATATCACTCATTTTGTTACGAGTAATATGAAAAGAAAATCAATGTTCAGTTCAAAAATGTTCTATTCTGCGAAGTCAACGCTTTACAAAGAATAAAAAAGTATTTTTATTAGGTTGTACTTTGTTAATAAATATTAACAAAGTATAAAAATTTATACTAAAAAAACGCCTAAGAAACAACAAACCCATTTATCAAACTGGTAAATGAAGCACAGCATTGCCTTAGTGAAACATAATGATTTATATCCAAGTGTGTCTACCTGTGAAAGTCACAAACCTCCCGAGAGTTACCTATGTTAAAAAGCGTAGTGTCGCCAGTTGACGACCGTTTTTACGACCAAAACATAAAAACGTTGTTATTAACCAGTGATAGGCGTAGTGGTTTTATCGACAGTTTCCCACAGAAACGACTCGAGTACCTACTTACGTCATTCCGCAAAACATCGTGGTTCTAAAACAAATTAAAAACGGATGGGCTTTTACTAAATTAATGCTTTAACACCATAACATCGCTGCTTACCATCAGGTGGTAAGCAGGTGATTGCAGCCATGCATAGTATGTATCTACGTTACAATTATAAAACTGATGTTAATTTATTAACAGACTAGCTGTGTAAGTTCATCCGCGTGGAAATTATTTTAAATTTTTCTAAAACATGTACATTAGAATACAGTACATGAGAATACAGAACTTATATAATTATGTAATCATTCTACCGATCTGGCTACAACCCATTAATGGCCCTCTACTGAGCACGGGTCTCTCCTCATACCTGAGGAGGCCTAGAGCGTACTCCACCACGCTGCTCCAGTGCGGATTGGTGGAGGGGTTAGTGGCCAACCCAAGTGTCGGAAATTTTAAGCCACCCGATGGTATCCGACATGGCTTAACGACTGCTACCAAATGATAACAACCGGGACCGACGGCTTAACGTGCCCTCCGAAGCACGGAAGCGCTCAAGAAATTTTTGCCACTAGCGGTCACCCATCCAACTACCGACCGCGCCCGCTGTTGCTTAACTTTGTCGATCACTTGGGATCAACGCAAGCCGCCGGGCTATCTACCGATTTAATAAAATTAAAATCCGATCCTTAAAATATGAGACCGGAAGTAAGTTAAATAATGATTTAATTAATCGTTTAAATGAAATAGAAAACAATGTAGAATGTAGAAACGACATAAAGTAAAAGCGTGCTTTCAAACAGAAAAAGCGTTAACTAAATAAAGGTAAAAAGTCCTAAGCAAAAATGTGCGAAAATAATAAAAAATAACTTATTTGCAATGAATAAAAGAACATCCTCGTTTTAGAAACGCGGTTGAAAAAGCCTTTTAACCAGTGAGGCAAGGAAAAGCTGCCCTTTTTACCAAGTGGCAAACGCTTCTATTTCTGCAAAGTACTAACCCTCTTTATTCGTGTACACGTCGGCCCCAATACTGTACGAGTATAACCACAGACCACAGCCCAAGTAAGGACAGAAGTCCATTGGCTGTGATGACTGAACGACAGTAAAAACGTACATTATTATTGTAGAAATGCATGCATATTTACATGACATAAAAAATCATGTAATTGGAAGTTTTTTTATCACAATTTTATAAGATTTAAATAAAAAAAATGTTGTTTAAAATACGCTGCTTCTACGTATTTATTATAATTATGTTCTTGTTATAGTCTTAATGTTGCTCCTGAAATCGTCACACCAGTCAAGTGTACGTTCGATTAGTTTCTTTTTCACTTTTCACCAAATCATAGCTTCTACAAACAAGCTATTACGCCATTTTGCAATATAATTAAAAAGGAATAACCTGATTTTTCACGTGACCTACATACAGAGTAAAGGAGTAATTTTAAAAATCCCGCCGCAAAAAAGTAACGTTTGATCGCGTGCAGATATAATCCTGGTATTTTTGCGTCTGTCTGTAACATCATAATTCCTAAAAGAATCACCTTCCGCTGCCGTCCATGACACAACTGTGACCGACCTAGAGCCAGACTCAAGTAGACGTTAGTCGATTAGTTCATTTGTAGGTATGATTGAGTGCCGTGCAGACTGTTAGAGATACTCTCAAATACAAGAAGAGATTCGTGCCCAGATGTGGGCTATTAATTAATTGAGACCAAATGACATTGGTTTTAGATGAAGCGTTTATGTCATTGACTTATTATTACTAAAGTCAATGGTTTATGCACTGACTTATTATTACTATGGACGTCGGGTCCGCGCTAAAAAATGTCCGAGCCAAATGAGCAACAAAACGCAAGGAGAGCAACAATTCCGCATTCACGACTGCAATCGAAATTAAACCGTGATGTAATGATTTTAGTGTTTAAATTACCTTGTTAACATATCTATTTTTGCAATGGCTGGCGTTCACGACTGCAATCGAAATAAAACCGTGTTGTAATGATCTTATTGTTTAAATTACCTTGTTAACTGCATGACATGACATGACATAACTGACTGGGACATTTTTTTCGCGATTTTAGTATGAGACTGGATGTCCATAGTAATAATAAGTCAATGGGTTTATGTAATATTTTTGCACACAATTATTGTTTGTGTAAACAAAACAAAAAAAATAACACTGAAAATGTGTTTGCCTTTTAACTATTATGACCTTACTATATCAATCCAACGTCAAATTAGACACGATTAATATAACCACGCACGGTGTGCAAGTAATAATTTATTATTACATATTCTTGTGATAGAAAATGATTTATTGCCAGAAGTTACAGTCAAATATGTAAGAACTATAACGCGCAATAATAATGTGTGATTTGATATTACAAACGCGATGATATACCTATAGGACGTAAATTAGGATCTCGCACACAATTCCTATTTATAATTTTTTAACCCCCGACGCAAAAAGAGGGGTGTTATAACTTTGATGTCTGTCTGTCTGTGTGTGTGTGTGTCTGTTTGGGGCACTGTGTTGTAGCTCTCAAACGGATGGACCGATTTCTATGCGGTTTTTTTCATTTGAAAGCCAGTTTCCTTGTGGTGGTTCTTAACTATGTTTGGTAAATATCGGTCCAGCAGGATAAGAGTATCAGCTCTTTTACAAACTACTGTAAGGCAGTTTGGCGTATCATTAATCGATTAATTGCTTCACGCGTGCCAGTATAATAGATTTTTACTTTATAAGGGTTGTTTCTTAAACTATAAGTATTTTTTGCGTAGGGTTTTTTTTAATATAAAGTTATTTACTTTAAGATTCATTCGAACGGGCACACAGAAAACAAGCACTAATCAAAAAAATATGACTGCAACGGGTGGACGGTAATGTTGTAACTCTCTAAGTAAATCACGATTGGAGTACCATATTTTTTAACCTCACCACATCGCAACGGGTTTCCATCGGTCTCACTGAAACTGAGGATACATTATATGAGGGAAAATATAAGCGGGAATTATGATAACGTGATACTTTTTACATACACTGTCACATAACAGCGCGTTAAAACAATAAAAGATAATTTATTTCGTGAGTTACAAAGCAATGTACGTAAATGAAGGACAATTCTACTTCTAAAGTGAAAATTCCTGCCGGTAAATCTGGTTCCAGCCGTATCTAAATATTGATCAAACACAAATTTACATTTGCGCAACGTATTGCTAAAATGTCGTATTAACGGTTCGCTGCTTATTTCGTTCGACGCCGATTTGGTACGCTAATTTCTTAAAAGTGATGCAATGTCATACCGCATCTATTTTTTTATATATAAACCTTCCGTCTATGGGTATGTCACTGAACTTCTCCTAAACGGTTGGACCGATTTTAATAAAAAAAATTAAAAGATGGTTTGGATTCCCAACTGGAACCGATATGTGTGGCTCTTGTCGAAATTTACTAAGCGATCAGCCAAACTTTTCCAGACTGCCATAAAGTTATTGCATTTGATGAGCATTTCCTAAGTATATAAAATTTTAAAGGCTGACTTAGGTGGAAATTGTGGGAGTTGACAAACCTATCATCATCATTATCTTAATTCCATAAAAAAACGAAATTCTGTATTGAAATATCTATTCCAAGTACATTTATTACAGTAAATCTTTACATCCACACTGCCAATGTGAACTGACTTTTGATAAAATTAATTACGGTCGAATTTCGAGCTGTAATGTTTGTTTGTCTGTGCAAGCATCACGCCGAAGCCACTGAATAGATTTCAATGGCACATTTGCATATTTGTAATTCATACATGGAGCTTTATCTAGGATACCTTTCATCCCGGTAAATGTGACAGTTCCCGCAGAACAAGAGTTATGGAGGTTTACAACCCATGGTCGTATAACATATGTATCTAAATCTACCTAAACTCCCACGCGCAGGAACAGCTAGTGTAAAATAAAACTGTAATATTATTACCCTGATAACTCACTAGTAGACAGACTGATTCTATCCACGAAACGTATTCGCTGTCAAATCAAAACACAAAGCGAGTTAAAGCCCCTTCCTTTATGGTTGAATTAACGGATGTGATTTGATTACACATACCTGAGTACGAGTGGAGATGCCAATTAGGACGTACGAGGTCATGTGACGAATGTTACGTATACTTCTAATCCCAATAACATTGTATGTTAAAAAGAAGTTTATATGCCATTAGCATGCGAAGAACGGTACAGTCATGGCTTACTTTTCATCTGTTTTTGTTTCATACGTTTCTAATTATCTTTCGCATCCATAATGATAGGTGACATAAAAATGTCATCGGAGTGGATTCAAAAGTGCAACTAGCATTGTCTCATACAATGCTAGTTGCACAAATCTATAGTAATTTTGATATCTTTGTCTAATCCTATTGCTTAGTTGGTAGTAGCCCTGCCTGCGAAACGGGGACCCGGTTCGATTTCCGTCCGCGGCAACATTTATGTGACAGATAAATGTTTGTTCTCGGGTCATGGGTGTCAGTGATTTGTTATTTGTGTTGTCAAAGCTACCCGCGATATAGGGAAGTGTGTGCGGAAGTATGAGTACTGAGTGTGTTAACGTTTATTTATTATTATTCCGGTATAAATTAAAAATAAAGCAATTAGTAAGATTGAACACTGTACCGTGTGAATTAATTCAAACCCTAAAATGCCAATCAAATTACAAGCTAAAGGTAACAAACCAAACAGAGACCCAGTAATAAGATATTTCACAGGAAATATAGAGTATGTCTGTAGAATCCAGTGTTTTATTTAGTCTTCTGCATTCATACGGGCAAAGTATACATATCGAGGTAACGTTATGTATTTGTTTTATTTTAATGGCTTCACAAAAAGATATAATGTCGAATTATTCAAACCCCTTAACATTTTTTATTGAAAAAAAGAAGTTTTCCAAGGTTGGTTATTAGTAAATAATAAATTGATAGTACAATTGACTCGCTTATCTTTCGTTTTAACGCTCAACAACATGGTACGAGTACTTAACGTCAAAATTGGCTCTCCACTTCACTCTGATGGTGTATTAATTGAGTGGAACCCCGGGCATATTGGGATTGGCCACTAGACGTCAGTCTCCGTCTACAGCCGATTGCGTTGTCGATAATTACCACCCACGAATGGTATAAATATGTTTTCAACTGAATCGGAATTCATTTCAATTAAACCCTGAGTGAATGCTAGTCATACCTATATTGTGTAAAGTTGCTGCTTATTTAAAAATGATTTTGTTTTTGTCACCCTCTTAAATGTCATGAAAACGTGCAATCTCTGCGAAGACGTAATTCAGTTACAGTCTAGTAATTAGCGCGGCTCCTAACATCTGAAAAGTTACGTCTAATTTTTTTAGAAGTCAAATACTTTACTAAATGAAGGTATAATTACCTCCTCATAGTTTTTTTGTAACGCAAATAGAAATTTCCTTGCGATAGCTCAGCTTCAGTTGTGGTAGGTAACTACATCTGTTATCTACTACAATATGAAAATTTGGATTATACTAATCCAAAATACTAGAATTGCTGTAAGTATAATTCCTTTATATTCATCATTCCATCTTTAATTATACCTAATCCAGTCTCTTGCTCTTGTTGCCCAGCGAGCAGTAACAACTAACAAGCGAGATTATCGCTTCTTTTGTGTCTGCAAAGTGTCATTACGCTCCTACTACAGATGAATACGTGATAGGTCAACTTGTTTACTCTTTGTTACCAAAAAAATGGATCACAAAGCTTCTTGAAGAAATTTTACTTTTCCACCGCTAAGCTCAAACAGATTTTAGATGATTCCACTCAATCGTAACCACCTAATCCATACAAAGGTTTTCTAACACTAACCAATCTGTGAAAGCAATCAAACGTTGCGTTCTTAACAATTTGTATTATTAATAATTGAAGCACTAATACAGATTGGTTATACGTCAAAAGTAAATAAATGATAAACATTAATTAGCTTAGTAACTTATAAAATTGAAATCTGGATACAAAGCATTAAAATGATATTTTAGTAGCTAGTTACACAACGGGGAGATAATTAAAACTTTTAATAGACCACGATGCCGTCGCTGCCTTTTAGAAACGCCATACTTACCGGCGCTACTGACAATATCGATGTGATGTAAATTGCCAATTTACACACTAGTAATTGCAACGTCGATAATCATTCTGGGATTGATATATTTGGCATCTAACAGTTCGATTTGCGACGATTTCAATTAAAATTTAGAGCAGAAGCGTGTCGCACTACTATTATATTTAATATATCAATCGTGAATATGTAATATCGTGCATCAGTTAATTTCGTCGACGAAAATAGTCCGATTTGATAATTTTCGATGGAATGGAATGGGAAATTTCAATCAAATGTAGTAATAATTATACACGCTCACACACACAGATAAGTAATAACACAATACAGATAAGTAATAACAAACACACACGACCATTGAACAAACAATTGTCTACCACGTCAGAATCTGCCCGGCTGAAAGCTCGGGGCCCTCCCGTTTGTTAAGCCAAGCCTACCAACTGGACTATTGTAAAGTATAAACAAACTTGAACAAAAAGTTTTATCTCTTAAAAGCATACTTGTATTATCCGATGTTTGAAGCACGAGTATAGATGAGATTGGGTTAACACCTAATTAAAGGTCGATTTTAAAAATAAATAATTGAATACCTACATACGAGTACATTGAGAATACAATATTAACTTTGAAAACCAATACACATACCCATTTTAAACATTCGACGAACATTATAATGTCTTCGTCTTATAACATTATAACGTTATAACGTCGTCGTAGGGCTGAACCCCGGCTGGCTAGCTACCACACTTTTGCCACCAAACCACTTGTCATGTTCCCGCTGGGAGCTTGTGAGCTAATTATTTCCTCCATTCCCTTTCCTTCTGTCTGAGCTACGTACGGTACTTATTTGCAGTACGCATGAGTATTTCACGAGATATTTACATCCAATTTAAACTACTAGGAAGTAACGTTTGTCTCATGAAATCTCTAGAGTATTTTTATGTTCCTTGCTTATTAACAAATTCCGAAAATTTTGATTAATTTACACACTCCTTTAAAGCTTTGTACTTTGACGGTTTAAAAAGGTTTGAAATGAAAGTGGGTCGACGCCTTTTATAATATAAAGGTAAAATCACTAGACGGTCTATTTTGCGTGCGTAGTCGGTAATTACTCCCCGCGAGTGACATATGCGACGTCAACTCGAATTGCGTCCCTTTCAATTAAATCTTGACACGAGCGAACGAGTCGAGGGCATTTAATCATCAAACATGGGTCACGCCGACAAATTAAAAGCTCCTCGTTCGAAACTTGTACAAGTAGGACCAGAAGGCTCACTTTTATAATGTATTTTATTATCACAAACTGTCAACAACTTCGCATTGCAAGGAGATCACGAACAAATAGGTCTAAGATTTTCTACAAATATTTTTTACTTACCTTGTATTATGACAAGGTTTCAGATAAAGATGAAATAATTTAATTCAATATTTAATTTATAAATTTTGACAACATTTTTTTGTGTTAACTTTTTTAATCTGAATATTTAACTACGTAAACTTATGTGGAAAACTGGTGCACGGACAACATGTATGTATGTATGTATCTGTACATAGGCACCTTATTTTGAATTCATGGAGATTGGATTGTATTAAAATTTAATAAATATGTAATAAGATAATAAAAAACATGTGTCATTACTTTTATATAGTCGTATAAAGGAGCGCAAAGATATTTTATGAGGTTTCCTTCGCCGTTTATCCTGGTACGAGTGAGCTTGCATTTCATGTTGTGAGCGTTGTTTGATTTAGGAAGCGAACAACTACTTATAAAAATATACTTATTTAATCAAACAACTGATTAAGTTAGTATATTATAATTTATAGCAAAACATGCAATTTCTCAGCGGATGGAAATATTTGAAACGTGTTTTATTTCTTAATAACGATGTGTGACAGGGGGCGGCTCTCCGTCTTATGCCTCTAAAGTTGTATTTATTAATTAATGTTTATTTTACTTTACTAAGAATTTCTGCCAGTATGGTGTCAATGTTAGCTAATTTGGTTTGAGAAATAATTTACGCAAGCGAAGCTGCGCGTAAAACTAGTAATGTATAAGTACTTACACAATTAGCTTTTCGCCGTCGTCTACTTTATTAGCGTGGACGTTCAGAAGTATATAACTTAGGTATAATCAAATGTGGTGTATGATCCCGGCGTCCTATCGCTTACGTGCGGCAATCGGACCCTGAATTCGTCGGTTTCGATATGAGATATCCTACACAAACGTCTATGTGTAGGTGAACGTGTTCGGAATAGATATTACGGAGAGAGTCCTCTGTTACCACATAATATTATTCTTTTAGTTCTTGTGTCTGTTACATACATATTTGTGGCTTCGTTTCATACAAATCAGTTTTCTCTGAATTTTAATAAATATGAGCAAGAAATGATGTATCGAATTGACATCGAAGAACTACTTGACGGAGAATTTACGCTTCAGTCGAATTGACAGCTCATTGATAACTTTTATTAGAAGAAAAATTATGCGGAAACAGGAAATAGTGGTGGTCGGTAGTCTTAATTTTCGGACCGACACAGACAGTATGAGTAGGTACTGCTGATACTCGCTTCGTCAACTAACTTTTTCTTCAGCAGACCTGTACCATGTTGTAAGCAATAAGTTTAGAGGAAGGAGCTCCACCCACTCTTAAGCCTAGCCAACCTGCCCTACTCATGGTGCAACCGGGTGAGCAAAAGACGAAGTTTATGGTCCCTCCCGTTCGAGGCCGCCAGGTTTTGTACAACCCAGTTTCATCTCGAAGGTTCTTATGAGGGGTGGTGGATTTTTTACCCACCTGGCTAACCGCTACTCTGCTTCTAAAATCAAGTGTGAAATATTTTTATCGGTTTCGGTCGCAGTGGCAAAGGTGTGTGCAGTCTTCCAATCCGCACTTGACTAGCGTGGTGGACTATGCCATGTATCCCTCACATTGTGTGAGGAGACCCGTGCCCAGCAGTGGGACAATATTGGTTGCAATAACGATGACGAATATTACATGTAATTAAATATTGTACCTTGTTACTGTATAAAACTTAATCTCTACATATAACACCGACTGAAAATAACGTCCGTTTCAATTAAATCGTGACATGAGCGCGTCCCGTTTACACGAGCTCCATCCATCGAACATGGTTAGGACGGCGGAATGAAAGCAATTCGCATTCCAACTTAATTTAAGCAGATTGAAACGATGACAAAGTGGTTCCTCGGAAATACTGCCACGTTTTTACACAAAATTGTCTTGTTTTACTTTCATTTTACAAGCTTTTATTTATCGGACAATGTACACGGATTAACAGATTTAAAACTTTTAACTTTTGTGTTTGTAGGCAACGCAAAATTATAGATTTAATGCCTTAACATGATTTAAGGCATCAAATCTATTTTTTTTATATCATACTACTTCGTATCACTAACTTTTATAAAACAAAGTGCCCCGCCACGTTGACGATAAACTTAAAAACTACTTAACTACTTTACGAAGCCGCCTGGGAGCTTTCATCGAAAACACTGCACAATCCCATTGAAATACAATAAAACAATGTGTAATGGAATATTGCTCTTATAAAACTCTACAGGAAGGTCTGTCTGGGCATATTTCTATTTTAGAAGGCAAGCTTACTAGATGGTCACGTAAAACGCGGTAATCGGAAAGCTATTAAGTAAGGTACATCAATTATCCTTATTAATATAAATACGTTACTTATTATATTTTAACCAGCGAACAATAAATAATTTGGACATACTTAAACGTACATATACCTACATACAAAAACTTACACATAAATAGTATAGTAGCGTTAAAACGTACAATTTTGGAATTTTATATCAAATTCAGGTAACAAAAAAAATCCGTTGATCTCTGAACTGCTAGAGACATTTCAATTAAAAGTTTTAAAACATTTTATACAAAATCTCTGGCTTTGAACTTTTACGTGAAAATGATAGTTTTATTAATGGCGCGGGGAAACTTTCAACAGTGACAATATTTGCAAATATAGTATCCATGTTTAAATATTGCCCAGTAACATCGGTGGAACGATCATTTTCAATATTCAAAAACTATTGAAAACATTTCAATATTTACATGTCTAGCCAGTTGTCTCACCGCCGCGCCGGCGAGTAAGGGAGTCACTATTGACTATTTTCTCGCTCAAGAAACGTAAAATAAGATACAAATTCCGTGTAAACAAAAGAGACGCATATGTTAATAGTTGATCGCTGAGTGTTCACACTGCCGGCGAAGACTCGCTCCTCTAGTTTGTCGCTGAGTGACGAGAGCTATCAAACATAATACTCGCTCAGCGACACTCGCTCAACGATGGTCGCTTGGCGGAACACACGCCGAGTACACAATCGTAGTATTGCCCCAGCGATAAGTGCGAGTAATCGTCCGTCGCAGTCTGTCACTCGCTGATAGCCCGGCGACAAAACGATTGGAACTACATACTCGCTACTCGCTGCTCGCCAACTAGTTTTTAGTTTCTAGTTGTACTCGCTACTCGCTAGTCGCCGGTGGTGGGATAACTGCCTTCAGGAGTATGAAAATAAACCTTATACTTTATTTCATCATTTTGGTGTCCAGTATAATTAATAAGACCTACAGTACAGACCTACGACCTTAAGTACCTACATTAAATTACCACAACATCAATTTATTCACCAGGCACTCTGTTGCAACCTTGGAAATCGCCGCAATCAGCAATTCAGTTACCTAAAAATAAAGCAACTCTGAACCGAAAACATAAACCATCTCCATTCCCTAACATACGAGGTATACGATGAAAATATATATTCCTAGTAGGTATATAGAATAAGAAAGAAAAAAGTTGAACTTTTTTAAAAGTTTTAATATAACTCAAAATGTATGATTGTATGAAACTTTGTTCGGGTGAAATCTTGCAACTCAATTTTGAGGCAGTGATCGTCAACCGATTGCGTTCAAATTTTGTATACACGTTTAGTTTGGATGACAATGCATGATTAGCTCAGTGACGTCATTCTAAATCCAACTTGGCGGACTTCTAAAGATTTTAAGCTTTCGTACAATATGGGTCTAAGGACTTGCTGCGAACAAAAAATTAAAATATACATTAAAAGTTAAAAACTTTAACAGACTTTAACATAAACAAGAAATCTAAATAACTTTTAGCGCTATTAAATAAAAGCTTGCTTTAATAAAGTTTTTTATTTTTAATTTATTTATAATATAAATCTTATAATTATGATTTAATCTATAATCGAATAAAGTCGCCCCGTCTAAATCCTAGAAGTTTCCAAAACTTAGGATCCGATTATGTAAAACAAAAAAGTTCTTCCTAGCCTTCAGTATCAAGCACTCCGTAAGAAACACTCTCAAATAGAATCTCCAACAGTGTTCTCGTGGAGAAATAAATCGTTACAAATTTATCAAGTCCATTGTCACAAGTGGTTTAATGTTTCCGGACATTGAAGTTCCAAAGTGTTACAACTGCGACTGCGATAAGATACAATATGCCTATTCTCGTATTTTACGAGTGCTATGAAGATTTTGTAAGACAAATAATATTTTATGTAATATCCAGATTATCAGCACTTGTACACATTACAGTTTCTCACGTCAAATATTTTGTTTCGACCCTTTCGGTAACGTTCTTTATTATAGAGAAGAAGAAACGGCGTAAGAAAGTTCTGAGCGCATCTTTTAAGACTATACTCACCCACATTAATAAAAAAACCTATCCGCACTATAATTTATTATTTTCACTGCTTATGCAAATAAAAGATTTGTAATACCCGTGTATCCCCTATTTTTGTTATGTGCATATTACGCAGTATGCATAAACACGTGGCCGTGAGACGTGGCTTACTGCTGTAAATCGTGATTTACAGTGTGTGTGTGTGTGTGTGTGTTACTGTTCCCCTCTTTAAAAACGGCAGAATTTTTGTTTATGCGTTTCTTGCATTTGGCCGCTCCTAATTAGACTCTTAAATTTTTTATGGAATTAGGGTAGCAAACGAGCATGCAGCACCGCCTTAAGCTGCCGCCAATGACAACTGCGACCGATTTAGTACAAGACACAAATAGTCCTGTTAGAAGATGGTGTTAGAACATTAATTGGTTAGTTTATTAGTAAGTATGAGGAGTGGATCAGGGACTGTTAGTGATAGTTAGTCCTGTTAGTTATTGTTAGTAGTAGTCCAATTAATAGTTGTTAATAAGAGCCTCGTTAAAATTGTGTCACAGTTGTGTTGCTACCCTTGAGGGCTGAAATGGTCGCCTCTAAAAAAGTCTAGCCTACTCCACACCTTCCTATCCGGAACACTATTGTTGTTAAATCAATGGTTACACGGTAGAAATGTTAATAAGTACCGTGACGGACAGTAGTACTACCCCGGGCGAACTCTAGGCTCTACTACCTATTGTGATGACTGTGATGAATATTATAAAACAAGTGTGGAAATTATTTCTTAAAATACTTTTATAGCGTTATCACAATCATTAAAAATTTGCAGTTATACAAATCTTTACTTGTTATTTTTGATATTTATTTCAACTCAATTACTCAAATAAATGTATTCTCAACTTTCATTAGAACTTTGTCTACATAACTCAAGTCGTGTTTTTCGCTGTCTAAATTTGTAACGAAATCTTTTATAACAAAATTAATCTTTCCAGTTAAAACTTCTAAGTTGTCATAAATATTGGAATTTGCCGCTCGAAAATATGAATTGAACTTGTAGGAGAAAAATGTTTCGTACGAGATGAGAAAACGTTTGCACCTGAGATCGCTAACAACTTTTAAGGGGATTCAAAGCTATTTAGGTAACATTCTTCATTTGATATCCCGTGGTTTTTAAAGGTACGAGAGAACTGGTCGTGGCCAAATGTTTAGTAAGTGAATGCAACTTACCTACATGCTATAGATCTTAGTGTTATTTTGGTGTAAATTAGCGATATGGTACTTTTGTACTGTTTATAATAAAATAGTGCAAACGTTGTAACTTTTAAAAATAAATAAAAAACGAATACTGTCAGTCCAAATATTGATGTTTTGCTTTGCTTACGTAAGCCGCCATTTTGCCGATGCTTCCTATCTCATTTTCTCCCACGTTAAAATGTGTCTGTCTCTTTTCCGTTTCCGTTTCATTTCATTTGCGCGTCATTTCCGTTTCATCGAATTCAAAATCACAACGATACTATAGAAGCTTTCACTTCAAAACTGCTGCAATCTGGAATCGAACCCGGGACTTCTTTCGTCACAGGGTCATCGGTCTACAAAGGTTGTCGTTACACTATAATCGCGTATGCTTTACAAATACGACCACATTTGTTTTTGTTGCCAATAAAACAAATCGTGTCGTACTAAATGGAGTGATAAAACAATTGTTACAGTTGTATGTAACGTAAATTGGCCGGATTTTTCATTTTATTGCATTTCACCGAACTCGTTTAAGCTGCCAGACTGAAATAATGCCCGACGCGTTAAAAATTTAAAATACAATGAACATGCGTTAACTACCCGTACCTTCGCAAAGTTGACCGAAACTCAACTCCACTATTTGTGGCAGTTCAATGAAATGATGACTGCGGCTGTGTATTTAACAAAATATACGCAGATTTATAATGCACTACTTACTTATAATACTGCGGCATATCATGAATAAATTTACCTACTCACAGATTAACGCATTATTGACATTGTAATCTCATTACGTTCCCCGGGAATAAGCCTGAAATAATTTAGTGCGGATTATATTATTGAAATTTGGTTCGTTAGGTTGCAGTTTTTCATAAATTATTTTGTAATGGAGCACGTTTGATAATACACTTTAAAAATAATTTATTGGAAGTTTATCAAAATTACCTGAGCTTCTAAATATTACGATTTATGCCTGTACAAGTCATAAGAACGGTGTATGTATTATAAGTAGATATACATAGGTTGATTACTTTAAAACCGCAATAAAATTTATTATTAAAGAATACCAATGAATAGAATAACAACAATGTATGAAAATCTATTCAGGCGTTCTGAACCCTATTTGAGACAAATATGTCAGTGAATAATAATAGTAAATACATATAAGTACGCATCTTTTCCTGTATATATACGTAGGTAAATACGTGCATATATCATTATGTGTGTCCATATACTATAATATGTAAACGCGGTTGTGTGTGTAGGTACTATTTCTCTAAGAGACGAATACATACACACGAGTATGTAAAAAATCTATTTGTGTGTACTCGTAATCTTTACTCGCCATGAATATTCGTCCGTTGTCGGCTCGGTGTTGGTTTTAGGGCACATCAAAGGATAGAGCGCCTATTTCCCTGTATTCGTCAGGGGCGTTCACCAAATCGTCATTGTAAATTTTATTCTTGAGGTCTGTCGCAATAGGTCTTCAAGATTTTTCACTGAATTGGTATCAAACATGATTCCACCACCACGCACGCTGTGCACGAGCACGCGGTGCATTTTAGATGCGTGGGCTCGTTTATTTGACATTTCGTGCGTGTATTTATCACATACATTTTCTTGCAAAGCGAAGCTAGACACAGATCACCTCATCACCTCTCGGTAGATTCGTGCCTTAAATATCATTATAACAGGACGAATATGAGGAATTAAAGAGAAATAGTATATAATAATATGAATCGATACACATAAAATAAAAACACTGCCGTAATATTTGGCGAAAAAGCAAACGAAATATTCGCAAAATATCTAAACGAGACATTAAAGTTAAAAGTTAGTTCAATTACAGTACACCTCCATTGTTACATCACAAACTTTAGTATATCGGTGATGTACGTGTATAATAGGGATTTATTTTCCCTCCAAAATAATCAGAGATAAAAGGGAATGACAGACGGTCAGACAATTACGAGAGTTCTATTTGAACAGGTTATACTTTCATCATACATAAGTCTAATGCTATAACGTTAAATCATACACCAGTACGTCGTTATCATAGTATACGGTGGTGGAAATTCTCTGTAACTCTATTCGAATCCTCTTAAACCTCTATCTTGACTCGACAAGGATCGAGATTTTCGCAAGGCAATTGTTACTTTATCCTCGGGTACTATTTTATTCTGGATCTCACTGTCACATTGAGTAAGCTAGTCTTTTTGATACGGATGGTTTATTTCTCAAAAATATTGGCTATTTGGACTGTAGGCACTAAAAATGTTACCCACTGTGTGGGTGGGTTATGGAGGCAAATTAAAGTGGTCTTAAAAAATTACAAAAAGATTTTGCAGTATTAGAAAATTAGAAAGCTTTAAAAGTTTTCGAGTAGGTTGACACTTCCTTTGGACTTGTGTTACCAATGTCCATGGGTGACGATGACCGCTTGCCACCTGGTTACCTTTCTGTTCGTTTGTCTATTCACATGCACGAATCGTGTCTACACGAAGATTCGTGTATTCTATTAATAACTGACAGGGTTATAATTTGTTAATTAACAAGTTATTAAAACGTAGATTGTGGCGGACCCACATCCAAACAAGTAAAAGTTGTTGTTTGAACTTGAATTTGAATTTCAAAGTAGGTACGTCACGTTACGATATTTCCGGAGTGTCAGAAATATTCGCTCCATCTTAATATATATATTTCTTGTGTGCGTGTGTATGTGACTGAACTCCTCCTAAACGGCTTGACCGATTTGGTTGAAATTTTTTGTGTGTCTTCAGGTGGATCCGAGAATGGTTTAGATTCACAATTGGACCCGGTAGGTGGCGTTGCTGTCGATATATCACTAAAACATTTTTTAATTATAAAGCGGTACGAAGTACGCTGGGACCACTAGTAAACATATAAATCATGACCCTGTTGTTTAGTTTTCGTTTTAGTATTAAGTAAAAATCGATAGTAGGTAAGGAATTTGTATTAAACATATAAAATTGATTAGTAGATGCGTTTGTTATAATTATATATGTACACACCGTCATATTTGTACCTATTCATAAAAGCAGTTCTATTTGTACTCGTAAGGTGCACAACATTTATAATTAAACCGTAGAATTTTAAAGAATACGAGAATTATTGACCGATATAAAACACTCACCAGAATTATCGATCGGTACAAAACACCACGTTTAAGGTGTGCAGGTAAAAACGAAACTAAAAATAATTAGGATTTAGCCCGCGTAGCAACCGTTCGCCAATTTTCAAGCCTTCCGATTGTGGAGTATACATAAAATGAAATTTATGGGCCGTAACGGCCCTACGGAAAGCGCCCGCAAACGTGCTTTACCGTCATTCAGTAAACCGCAAATTCGACAAAACATCTTCTAACTAGGTACTTGAATGAACCAAAAGAAAATAAAGACAAATACGACGCCTCATTTAATTTTATTGTAAATTTACAACTTTAATTGAATTTTACGCCCGCGCTTTAGACGGAATATTTTTTATTTGTTAGGTACTTAATGGTTTACAGCCACTTTAAGTGGCATTATTATCAGACTAGTACGGCTATGATATGGACTGAATTAATTTGACTGTTGTAGCACTTATAAGCTATATATTTACTACCTTTGAAACAGAACTGAAACAGGCCATAGTTCAGCACCTGGCCAAGTGCGGATTGATAGACTTCACATATTATGTTTGAAAACAATATGAATAACTCTCAGTGTGCGGGTTTCCTCACGATTTTTGTTTTGTAGATGTTTCTGTTCACCCAAACAAGTGGTAAGTAATCTCTGAATCGCTCATAATATATGAAAATTAACAACTACAAGACACGAAGGCAGGCCCTTCTACGGACTTTCCAACTACTTGCCTGCCTCTACGTTTAATTACAAATAAAATTAATTATACCTATTCGAGTTGACCAATTATTACGCTTGCATGTAAGCGTCAACAGGCTGCCAAATTGTAAACTATCCTTCAGTCCTCGCAGTTGCAAAGCCACTAACTCATATATATGGTAATGTGTAAGGTATAACAAACAGGTACACCTCTGTATACATAGAGTAATGCCGGTTAGTGGTTAGGAGTGACGTCACCTGCCATCGCTGACGTAATACCTCCATTTCAAATCTCAGTTAGTAACCTACACTAAGTTAAATTGAATGTCAGAGCTTGCAACAGTAGATTCAGCAAATACGAGTTCATAGGAATTGAACAGAATCTTTAAGAAAATCCCGCAATTCTCTCGTCCCTTGTAATTTTAGTTTCTCCAGCTCACTAGACCCGGTGAACGTATCTATAGAATCTCACTATACATAGAAGTAAATTTAAAAAGTTCGCTGTATTCCTACCGATGTATTCAGGTTAGAAAGGTGTGGAGTTAGTTACACTTTTTAGAGGCGACCATCTTAGCTTTCAAGGGTCATCAACACATCTGTGACTGAATTAGAACGAGACTACTACTTAATTAGAACGAGATTAATAATAACAACTATCAGGACTAACTATTAGACCTAACTAACTAAACTAACTAGACCCAGGACTAAGATGGTCGCCTCTAAAAAAGTGTAACCACTAATAAAAAAGCAACCTACAGCCGTGAAACTATTTTCCCACGGAAAACAACTTCAGCGACTCGATGACAGGGTTAAGCGCAGTAATCTTTTAGCTATTCGTATTTACTGGGGATATTTATTTCGGCTGCTAAATAGCGGTGCCATTTTTGGGTGAAGCCAGAACCCAATTAATTGGGTTAAGTTTGCGTAAAGCCGATTAATTAGGGTTCAGTGACTAAAAACAGAAGAGTCGTAGGAACCCGGTCTGTCCATTTGTTTGACTCGGTTTATCGCGGTATAATAATTCTTTGGAATCATTTTCAGACCTTTTAGATTCAGGAGTCCATTTCAGGATTCAGAATTCCGAATTATAATTAAATTGTGTTGTTACATTTTAGCGTAAACGCTTTCGGTAAACACTTTCATATTACACTGATGTCGTAGAAATAGTATTGTCAGGCATAATTTATGTACCTATTGATGGTTTTTTTGTCTCGCAGTTGACTACACTCCTAATGATCTCGACGAGTCTGACTGATGATATTATGATCAGGACAGGGTAGAGATTTGTTAAAACGATGGCGTAGTTTAACTTTAGTTAAAACCAAATTCGAATAACATCAATTTTTCATTGCATTTCCATTTCACTGAAATCAATTTTAAATGTAGAGTAACTTAATAGTTTAGATTTACTATGCACACTATGCACATTGTATAATTATACAATTCTGACAGAGCGATGCTGTGACAGCGTAAACTAAGAGAAAAATGTGGTATAGTGGTAAGAGAAAAATGAAATGCGTTTTTGCAGCTCACGCTCACGCTTGGTTAGTAACGTTATTTACCCGCATATTTAAGAAACAAAACAACTAAATGAAACATGTATTAAGTACTTTAGAATACTTTGCTATTAATATGTTTGTGTGATTTTTTTATATTAACAGCTGGCAAACAAACAAACGAACCACCAAATGATAAACGGTCACCGTTGCGGCGGCGCCCACGGAGATCAGATACTCGTACACCAAATTCATCGCCGATGCGTTTCTAAGAAAAAAGGAATAGGAAAGAAAAAAACTGGTGAACAAACTTTTTGTCCTCGTATGTTACAATATACTCATACATACCTACATACATAGATATATGATTTACCATATCCCCTACGTAAGCTTACTTCTGAATATACTTTGAGATCAGGAAAAAGCCAGCAACATCTAGAAGCTGCGTCATTTTGACAAACATAAGCACGCATTTATCCACCTGTGTAGGAAATTACCGGCAATACGTAATGATCTGCTAGCGTCATCTGGGTCAATTGACTTTACGATACTGCTAGTTAAGAGATGTCATCATCAATTAACCTGTACACTGATCTTATTAAAGAACATATAGGTACATTAAAAATATTATTGTGGGTACGTACTTACATATTGTATATCTTGTACCTGTATGTTATATGTAGGAGGGATCTAAATATTATGCCATCATACATTTTGATTGCGATTTGTTTTACAATACTTCAACGTGAATATAACAGGTAGTTAGTACATTTGTGCACTCATTACACGTGACCAACGTGTGTGTGGTTATGTTGCGCATTGTATTGTTTACTGCAAAAGCGTACTTATGTTACCTTCTATTGTAAAAACACATAGTGGTATATCGTCTTCGGCGTCGGGAAAAAGCTGACACCATCTTTAGATTGTTGTATTTCTTTTTCAACTTTTCGTAAATTAGATAATTATGATGATTTAATTTAGATATTATGTTTATTGTGTTTCCTTAGTGTTATTGGGTAAGCCGTTCTATTTTATTACATGAATTCAAAAAAAAAATAAGAAAACCGCCTACAATATTTAAGTGGTATCGTGATCTAATTATAAAGGCCATGTGCGGTTACCTTCAGCACACTATTGAAAAAACTTTCAGGCAAAACATTTCAATACTTTAGCTCAATCTTACCCTGGTATTGGAAACTTAAAAAGGTTCCTGATATCATTTCTGATACCATAAATCAATTTTAGTCATACATTGTTAGCTTTATATTTTCCGAAGCCTAGCCGCTCACTCTAGATTTTGTAAATGGAAACTTGTTGAGAGCAAACATTTTTTCCCTTGACCGCATGTAACGAACTACATGTCTAACACAGCTGTGACTAATGCGTATCACCCGTGTCAACTAGTGACGAAGGTGCTGTGCATGTGAATGAATCCTTAGGTATTGATATAGGAAAATTCCATATCTTTTACAGTCACGTAGAATTGCTCATGCTACGTAAAATTTTTGTTGCTCACTTATTTACTTACAAATATCTGGATTTAAGCATAAGGAAGCGTTCAAAGTTTTTTCTTTTTATCGTAAATAATATATTTGTTTTGCTGCAGATAGGTACTCTGTTCTATTTAGAGCAGCTAACCCCAATGGATGCATGATACCTTTTGTGTTACGGATTTCCATGACCACCTACTATAAGGTGACCCCTGTACTTGTTTGTCTGTTATAGAAACTAGACATATTTTCAGTACTTTGTAGAAGTCTACATGCATAAATCGGGTAAGAATTATTATACATTTTTTAATCAATTTGTATTTATAATCAATTTTTTTTATCTTTATTAAATTTCGTTTAAAATAATCAATATAAAATCCTTTTAAGAATTACATACAAGTAATTGTAGCATAATTAAACAGTTTATGCTTGTCTTCCTATTAACCTAATATAAGAGCGTAAAATATGTTAATTGTAGTAGAAAAATGAATAAAATATTACGAATTGTTAAGGATGTCTCGTTGTGAGATGAAGAAAATCAGTACAAACGAACCAGTCACGTCTCAATTTAAACTTCTCGACCGCGGTCCTCCCGTACGGAGCAGAATTAATTTAAATGAAATCATCACAGTTTATTCTACTGAGATGGTGGAACGGGCGTTCAACCGACAAGAAAGCGCCTCAAGACTCATTTACAATTCCAATTAAGGACAATTCTCATTTACTTTTGCCTTGTAGGAGTAACAAATCAGAGTGTAGCGTTTCTGCTTGTTGCGACTTCTAACCATACTCGTATATCCAGTGAATAGATACATAATTACTTTTTCGGATTTCAATGGTAGGAAAAATACCGATAATAATTACTAGTAAAACTGCTCTTGCTTCGCTTCGGGCATAATAATGCCCTCTAAAATATCACAGGGTAGTGTCTTAATTTATAAATTACAGCGCACCCGATGTAAAGAAGGAAATATTTTTTACACATTTTACGTCTCGGGTTACAATATAGGATTTTTCATTTTTTGGGATATTTTTTTATAAGTATATAGCCCATGTTACGCAGAAATAATATAACATGCGACTGGTGAACGAATATTTTTAACATCGGTCCCGTAGTTTTTAGCTCATTGAATACAGAGAAATCTTCTTCAGAATTCTTCTTCTATGGATATGGATAAATGAATAACAAAATCCTGTTGTAACCTATATTTAAATTTATTCCTTAATATTTAATTAAATCAGAGACAAAAATAACAACAATAAAAAGACTCATAAGTGGCTTCATACCTTAATACTTAAACTTTTTTAGCCAAAAGCCAAAAGCTTTTTTATATCTTATTGGCTTATAATAATCGATCTAAATACAGATGTAGTATGTATGTAGATACGCACACGTTTATGAAAATCATATTTTATGTTAGCCGCTTGTACCCACCTCACAAAATTTACCCAAACCCACTTTGTCCCTGGTTCGCACTAAGTGCCTTGTCAAAACTTGTTCTCTATGGTATTCCCCTTTGATTTATGACTTCGATATGTCAATTTAACGTCAATCAATGTGATTTATATGGGCATTTGCACAATCTTCACGCAGGTTACTTTACGAAGTCGATGTGTTGTAATATGTTAACTTTACGTAATAAAATTTTTATGCTATGTATTATGTATGTTAGGCCTTTTTAAGTATAAAATCTGTATTACTTATAAAAATCTATTATATCGTTCTTCATAACTGTCCCACCGCTGGGCACAGGTCTCCTCTCACAATGTAAGGGGTACATGCCATAGTGCACCAGGCTGGCGAAGTTTGAGAACGTTATGGAGAACTCTTAGGTGCGTAGGTTTTCTTACGACGTTTTCCTTAATCGAACCAAATTGTTTTTGTAAACAGCCGACAAACGAGCAGATGAGCCATCTGATGTATGTATGTATATTCGTTATAACAATGGCATCAAGAGACTATGTAGGTAAAAAGAGAAGAGGTAAAATGAAAATACTAACTTATTCGCAAATTATAATACGCATATAACTACTTACAATTAAGTGTGCATGAAGAATTGGAACCCAGACCCTGTACGGGTGACCAAAGTTGGGCTAGGTATGCCTATCAATCTGAATTTTATTGGCATAAATATATTTATATATTGTTGAATTGGTTTCAGCAAGCGGCTATAGGAAAAATACGAGTGAAGCTAAACAATATGTTCCATTATTACCATAAAAAGGCAGCGTTTCGAAATAACCGCGAGGCCCGGCCATATCCACGTGTGAAAATGCGCAGTAACATTTTATAAGGGATCTAAATGTGAGCATATGGCACAATGCGAATCGTTGGTAGTACTTCCCCGCACGGCCGCAATCTGCTATTACATTTTATGCAAACATGGCGAAATGATTTTCATTGTATCCACAATCCCAATCCCAGTGAACTTTACAACATTTACTGAATAGTTGAATCATTAAAACCTAGCTCGTTGCGCTTTACCGAGGCAAGCAAGTGTGACTTGCATGTTATAAATGTTCGTTGTTACAAATGGGATTGTCTGTAATTTAAAATGTAAAATAAGCTGTAACGGAGGAATTTTGTACCTCTACAAGAACAACTGTGAGGAGCAGGATTAGCAGGAGATAGTCATATGAGGTGTGGGGACGCGAGGTGAGGTGTGGTGAGCTGGTGAGGCGCGGTGTGAAGTGGTGAGGAGCAGGCTTGAGGAGTGGAGAGTAGATTGAGGAGCGGAGAGGAGAGATATTCAGTTGGTAGTCTATCATAGGTTTCAGGTATTCTAGCAAAATGTTACTGGCCGGCGAACAGGCCATCTACAAGCATAAACGGATGATTATGAAGAACAAAGGAATTATGTCAATATTGTCATTCAATAGAAATGTATTGTAAGATGGAGCTCGTGTATTAATTTGCCCTTTTACAAAGCTTTATAAAAGTTTCTTAAATAAACAGTATGTATTAAACAGGACGAGATTTAAGTCTTCATGTTAATTCTACAGTTCTACGAGAAGTAAGTTACTGTAAATAGCTGAGCGACCGTGTCAAAACTACAAGGCCGACAGGTCACTGGTCAATTACCTAATGATCATACAGGTATCAGGACAGCGAGCCAGTTTTCGGCCTGTAAGTAACGAAAAAGAGACAGGAAACTGCATTATTTCTGACTCTTCCACACCGTGACTGAAACGCGTAAAAAATTCATGCTCTAGTTTAGAAGGAGACTGGGTAGCTCACTGATTGAGTACATGAACCATACATGAGTATTACCGTTGGATGTCGTGTGGTAGAGAGAGCTCAGTAACATCCACAGGAGGGTCAACGGCCTCGTTAGTTGTTTGTGTGTTCCACGAGCAAGGGATGAGTTTGATAGAGCCCCTTACACCTAATTTTTTTCTATTAATATCAGAAGTGTGGTCCGCCTTTTCTTTATTCATCACCTAGCGTCTCTTGCTAACCAAAAGGTTACCGACCTCTGATTTAGAAATATAATTAACTGCAAATAACAGGTTTCAACGCTTTCATATTGTACTATATTCTCTAGAGACAAAGACTCTTAAGAAGTTTCAAAGAAATAAAATTACTTTGTAAATACTATTTGATTTCTTTTACATTTCTCCAGTTCATTGACTATGCATTTATTATTTATTAAGAAAGTGTATTTAATTCCATTTGTGAAGATATTTATTTTTGTGTGAGTAGTGAGTAGCTTATAAAATATATGATGTTAAGTGGTCAGTGCATGCCATGGAAATCGACTTTATGCGAAAATGCTTATTAAAACCTATTTCCAATCAAATTTCATTTCATATCATTTCAAAGGCTTTCCCGATGCATTATCAATCAACAAGGAAGTTGAAAACTTGCATTTAAACTAGCTCTATGTGGCTTCCCAAACTGTAAGTAACTATTTACAATTCACACCCCAAGTACAATTTTTTACACATGTAGGTACATATTTTAGTTTACATAACTTGCACCTTGCTCTTATTGGTATAACATAGGTAAAGACCTTAGGTTTTTGGGAAAAACCCATGACTCGCACATAAATAATAATTAATTGGCCAATAATAATATTAATTATGCTACAAAAAATACAACATCAAATAAAAATATACAGTTCAAAGGACACAAGGAAGTCGTTATCGTTTTATAATCACAATTTTAAATTCCAAAACTGTCTACAACATAGAAATCGCAAGATTTTTTATACATGTTCTATCGCAAATGTGTCACGTACAAAGCGCAATCGTATTGAAATGAGAACGAGAAGACTTGTCCCTGTGTTGCATTTGAAAGTTGAAGAGGGCATAGATAGTGGAAACATTTTTCTCCCGGTATAAGCGTAATCGAATGTCATATGCGGTGGCTACCCGACAGAACTATTCACGAACTGCCAGCTGCCGCACGCCCGCCCTGATTTATGTGCCAGCGCTGTCCAACTTTCTGCACCTTGTTTCTGCAACACTTGTACATGACATCTTAAATATACGAGTATGGACCGATGTTGAGGAAACTTAGCGAACTGCCACCGGTACAAACCCAGTGACATTGTTTTGTTGTTTGCTAACACAGTTGCGCACTTAGCATTTGGTGTCCCTCTTACTCTAAACGCAGCTTATTCGTGAATCGAATTGGTTTAGCCAACATTATCCACAGGATTATGAATCCGCGCATCTGTATTTTTGTTCATAAAAATTCTCATCTGCGCGCTTGTAATATTCTACGCACGCAGGCGCCCAAGTTTCAGAAAATGATGAAAATCCATAGTCAATAATTTTAGTATGACGACTACACGTAATTTGTTTGGTGTAGAAAAAAAGCTGACAACGTTTACAAATTACATCCTCTTCAATTACTTAACATGTTACGGTAAATAATAATAAGTAAATTAAAATACTAATGTTACGCCTAACTTTATTGTACAACTTATCCTAAACTTATCTCTAAACGCTGTAAACTATGGGATTGCATCCCATTTTAATCTAATTACGCATAAAACCTGCGTTCTTAATATCCGAGTTCCTGACGTATCTATAAAAGAGCTGGTTTCCTTTGCTGCAATTAACAATATGGATGATTTCAGTAGGAATATGATGCAAGCTCGCCTTGTCGACTCCCAATTATTTCTATAACTATTACATGAACTCCTTTTTCACGTTCTAAACCAAACTGTGGAGACCTCTACCAGTATCCGTTATCTTCCTTCAAAAGACATTATAAGGCGATAATTATTACGACGTTTTAAATTTAATTAACTTCTCTCTATTAGGTAGGTATTTCATTTTCTTTTCCTCAATTATTTACAACAGGTTTGATTAAGTCACTAAACCAACTATTAATAATTGTATTTATATCTAGGTGAGTTAGCTGTTAATTTGTTTTGATAATTCCTAATTAATTTAGATTGTACCGATGTTTCGCGTAATTGAAATGAAATGTAATTAATTAATCAATCGCTACTAAAACATGTTGACTGCAACATATCGCCAATGTGCGAGTATTTACTAATACCAAAAGAAAAACAGATAACTGCCATTTATTTAGCAACTTTGCATTTTTTGTAAAGCCAATTTTAGTGTATCTTTAAATAAAAAACCCTACCGAACCAATTTGGTTACAAATTCGAAAAATCACTTAATCGTGTGTGTATTTTTACAACATATTTATGAAGGATATTTTTGCTTCTACCACAGTATAACTATGTATGTACATATATACCACAACCGTATCTAAATAAATGTTTAATTACTTTCATTTTACTACCGAAGTAAATTAACTTAAATTTTAATTTGTTACGTTCCAAATAAAAAGCAATTCGAGTACCTTGTACTCGTAAATATAATGAATAACTTTCTTGATCTGAAGGCATTCAGGGCCTTTAATGTGCAACCAATAAGTTATCTTAGTTTCATCGCAAAATTAAATACATTAGATAAATCTTGTCAAACAATTAATTACCTCTTTTTAATAAAACTAAAACTGAAACTGCAATAACTGTGTAACGTCATCACATTTTCACTTCATCGATATCGATTGTAGTGATGTCCATCACTAGCAAATAGCACTAAGTCATGACCATAGCATAAATAATAATACGGGGTACACTGAGATCATAGATCCATAATGTAGCATGAATTATCTCAACAGCAGACCCATACACGATTAATTTATTTAAATGTTATGTATACAGGTCTACGTTTGGCTTTAGCCATACGCTTCAAAATAAGCCACCTGGGACCCGCCGTCACTCCAAGCTTAGATAGTGGGTAAGGGCCACTCATAAACTCATTAAAAGTTAGCCCCACATACTAAAACAACTGAACCTATCCATATAGACGGCAGTTCTAATCGAGACCGCTTTACGGGCGATTAAATTCCACGACTACGTTATTGTCGACCTGGGATTGTTAAATGAAATTCTAGATACAATAGCTGGTGAAACCTTCGCCGTGTTCACTAATGTTTACTCTAACTGCTGGGTAAATTACCTGATACAAATGGCAATTATCTATCAGAAAAAGAACGCATTTTTCGGTTCTTTAATTGCCCCTGTTTCTATGTTTTCCGTTGATTCCGTTGAAGTTTTTAATTAACTAATCATTTTAGTTTTACAAGTAATGTAACTACTTAACAATAATTATTTAATTATTCAGTTTTTCGGTTACACGTTATTGTCTATCATTATTAGTATGTTCGTACCTACTGCTTATTTATAAATAATTTACGTACTTAACTTACTTACCTAACGTAAGCAGGTATAATACCTAGAACTAAAGCACTAAAGGTTAAGTATTTCGGTATTATCCCTTCACTGGTTATTGTTAGTGTACAAATAAATAGAATGAAGATAAAATAATCAACGAAACTAATGCTTATTAAGTAAATAATTATACATTCCGCGTACAGACGGTAAAAGGCTTACCGAAATGAACTTCTGTTATGCCTACGGACCATAAAGGGTATCCAAAATGTTTCCGACGCCTTTCCGTCGGAAAACTTTGTTACCAGTTGTCTCTTGTGGGAACAATTAATTGACAATTTTCCCTCACTCTTTCATTGCCATTATGCATATGAGTTACTAACAGCGTATGGCAATTCAATTAATTATTCAGTTAACGGCGTCCGCACAGGAATCCCCTTTAGTTTAGAAATTTTCGACGACGAACTTCAATATAATATTTTACGTACATAATAGGTAATTATGTAGATTAATGAAGGCGTAGTGGTCCGGTAAAGTTGTATTACGCCGTGTCATAGTTAGAAGTCCCACAAAACTTTAGTAAACCAGATGCCACTCCGGTCTAGGGAACAGTGAAACTATGTTAAATAAAACACGCTAAAACCTACTGGTATCCAACCGCGAATGCCGCGCTCCTTCTCGCCCTGGTTTTACTGCAATTTCACTGAACATTGTTAGCATATTTGTTAAATACCACCTGCATTGTAATTTTTGAGAGTGGCGCCTTAATAGGAATTCTCGGTTAATGCACTCAAGTAAATTAACTTCTGCAAATTAAATTTCGTCTTATTACGAGAGAAATTTAACACGTTCGCTGCTACGTTTAAATTGGAGTAGCTAATATTACAAAAAAAGTTTGTTTTATTTATTTTAAATTACGTGAAATTAAGTAACACAAATTATGTTGTGTAATTACACCCCGGGACGATTTTAATGTAATACTTACATATAATTTTACCAGTAGGTACATGGAGGCGCCATTTGGGACTTTTGATATTGAGATGGGGAACAAGCTCTGAACTCACGTCACGCTTAAATACAAGATGTTTGCAAGTTAATAAAATTGTTTATCTCTTATTTTAGTTACCATAAGCACATATATAGTTCTGAAAATGTTTTGAATATGATGATAATAATAGTAATGATGAGAGAATTGTTCAAGCCCGTAACTATAAATGTACACAATCTTTTTTTAAATACTAAATAAATAAACCCTAACACGGTTATGCCGTCGCGGGTGTTATGGACAAAACCACATCTCTAAATGCCATGGCCCGAGAACAATCACTTATACTCGTATGTCACAAAAATTCCCCGGTCGGGAACGAACCCGGAACCCCTTTGCTGGCAGGTTCACTACCAATTAGGGCTATATTTCACCGGGACACCATGGCGGCGCAACCAGTCGCCGCTACCAATAAAATGTATACAGCTCTATAGAGAGTTACTCACCTTTTTTTTTTTTTTTTTTTGTTGTCGAGGGGGAAACCTTCAAAAGGTACCCGGCGCCGTGGGAGCGACGCCGGGGTATGTGGGATTTTTACCGCACTAAAACCCCCCCGGTGGCCTTCCTCAGCGCTGTTTGGAGGACTCCGGGATCTCCAAAGGAACGCAACCGGAGTCCTCCAAGCGCGGTGCCCTTATGTTGGGCTCTACCAGCGGGGGAGTGTTGCTCCCCCGGTAGCCGTCGCTGTTATTTACGACGGTATGCGGCCACACATACCGTCGTCCTTCTCGGGGCTGTTGGTGAGCGGTTCGAGCTCCCACTCTAGCCGCCCGCAGCCCCAAAGCCCCCTTTTAGTCGCCTCTTACGACAGGCAGGGGATACCGAAGCTCGTATTCTGGTCCCGAGCCACAGGGACAGAGAGTTACTCACCTGGTGTCCGTTTGGTTGCGCAACCAATTTGGCGGCGCGACCAACTCGGACAAGTGCACAGAATGTTACTGGTTGCGCCGCCACGCTGGTCGCGCCACCACTAATTACTATAGCGCTACATGATGTCTCACTCACTCGGCCGCCAGTCCGGCCGCCAGTGACAGTCTTCAAGGTCCATTTTGATACTGTCTCTGTGTGGTGTAGCAACTCTGGTGTCTGTATGGTGTCTAGTTTGGTAGCTTACGGACACCACGGTGGCGCAACTGATCGCGCCGCCATGGTGTTCCGGTGAAATATAGCCCTTAGGCTGCCGAGTCACCGAAATTATTAATATTATAGTTTTTGGCTCACCTGACGGTAAGTGCTCATTTTTGCATGGACATTCATCAAGGGCTTTGGAACCGGCTGAGAGGTTTTTCAATGTCCCCATATATTAATGGTAGCATTGTGAAAATACAGCTGGTGGAGTACATACCTAGGGTACGAAATGTCATGTAAACCCTACAGAAGAAATGCCAGTGTCGAGGTGATATTTATGGAACCTGATATCGCGGCGCGTTAAACGCTGGTGGAAATTGGCTATTAAACGGTTCTTCAAAACTTATCCCAGTATACGACGATAAAAATTGTACGGCATAAGTTTTTGTTTTTACAAAGTAACAATTAGCAACTTACTATTATCCCACGTTTATAATAAATACCTAATTGGCAATGTATGCTGCTTAGGTGGTAAATTAGGTTTTAAGGCAAAGGCTAAGAGAGTTTATTGTTTTCATATTTTTCGAATCGCTATTCAAATCACATTCACTCATATTCATACTACGAAGTATCATATACTCTTCAATAATAAAGGTATATAAAAGCGTAATTTTTAAAATTCTGTGAATTAATAATTCAAAACTTAGCGGCGGCGCTTCGTTAACGTTTAACTTATATCAGGATCATCTTGGCTTACTTCCTTTATGCCTGGTATTTATTTAATGATCTCGGTTTAAGTTTGTTAAAGGGTTTCTCTGAAACATTCTCCACAAAGAAAACTGCAACCATAAAGTTAGAACGAACACTTTACGTAGGTTATAAAACTGTAAGTGATTTTTAGATGGGATAATTTTCCGTGTGATCGACTATCACTTCTCAAGATTACGTCTTTATACGAGAATTACGATGTCATTGAATTATCTACTTACGTTTTAAAGTAAACTAGACGAAAAAGTATGATTTGAAACGCGGACACGAAACATTTTAACTGTAACGGGTTCTCACGGTTTTTACTATTAATACCGATATTTCGACCCAATTGCGACTAAAAATATTTTATCTAATTTCATTTCTATGTATAAAACCATGTATATCTTATATCGGTCTTTAATGTTCTTTACATACTGTCATTTTTCTGAATAGCTTTATAAAAGCATGATGTAATTGTTAGGCGTAAGAGGCATTCTTTTGTACATCTTTACATTTTTAAGTTACCGCATGTTGTATATTACACAAAACTTTGAATAAATTTACACCAGAATGAGATGCATATTATCATTAGGCGTAGGTATATCCCTACTGTACAGAACAAACGACGTTCATCAATAACAGAACAGTATATCCGGGTGGGACAACTGACAGCTCCAGCTATCACTTCTAATTGCCCGAGGCAGCTACCAATACATTCACTCACCTATCTTACATTATGTAAGTATATAATTATGACATTGTGTAATACATAAATTAAAAATGTGTCATTAAATAGTAACGCGTAGTTAAATTATTATAGTTATATATGTATAACTAGCTGACCCAGCGAATGTTGTTCCGCCATATAGATTACTTATAGCGCCATGGTAAGTAATCGTATCTATAAATCTTTTTTCGACATATAACCAAATGTACACAACATACGTACCTACAAGCACTTTCTATTAGAAGCACTGCGAAGGTTGATTTCTGTCCCCGGTCGCTGAATAAAGGGACGGTATTTAACTGAAAGGCGGGAATAGATCCTTTGTATTATTATCCGCGTAGGTACTCATAAAAACACGGAGCGAAAGTTGAGAACATCTCGACTGTCTGGGTGCGGAGTATGGTTTTAAAATTTTAATTAATTATATTTTTCATTGTTTCATATTTTCATTAAGTAGTATTTACTTAGAAAGGTGCGGAGCCAGTTACACTTTTTAGAGGTGGACCATCTCAGTCCTCAATGGGAGCAACACATCTGTGTCCGAATTAAAACGAGGCTCTTACTAACAATTACTAACTGGCCTATTACTAACGACAACTAACAGGACTAACTATCACTAACAGTCCCCGTAACAAACTAACCAAATAATGTTCTAACACCGTCTGCTAAGAGGATTAACCAGCCTAGTCGCCATTTGAGTTTGTTCTATGTCGGTCACAGTTGTCACGAGCGGCAGCGGAAGAGTGGTGCTGCATGCTCGTGCAGCACCATACATAAGGTAGCTACCATAAAAAATCAGCAAATCAAAAATCTCTCGCAATGAAACTGTATTAATTTAATTTATTTAAAAACTAGTTATGCCCGCGAATTCGTTCTCGTGGTAAGTTTTTTCGCGTAAATCTAGATAACGAGGGAATTCCGGGACAAAAGGTAGCCTATATGTGTCCCTATAACTTCCTCTATCTTTCAATGAAAATGCCATTAAAATTGGTTTAGCTCTTTCAGATATTAGCCCGGCCACACAGAAATACAGATAGGCAGACCAAAATTTAAGTTTGTGTTTTAATAATTACAGACGGTCAAAAACTTCAACATTATTTATATGTAGGTATAAGTATATTAAATATTTAAACAATACGATTTTGGCATATATCTGTGTTACTATAATTAATTGCAGGAACACATATTTTGTAAAACATTGTGATGACTTAATTCGTTGGACCATAAACCCTCATTCATCTTTTATCGCCGGCCAATGGACGCACCAATTACCGTTATCTACTTTAAATGTACACGCAGATACTGGTTATTCCAGTATTTCACCGATCCTTACTTTCCTATTACGTCGAATTATAAACGTAGCTAGATTATGCTGAAGGAGGATTGAAAATGTTTTATTTGATCACTTACAAGAAAATGCCAACTGTGCAGAAATGGAGCATCCGCGTAGAACTTGATGCCAATTTCTCGGTTCAAAGGTGCCCCGTTGACTAAATGGTACTGTATAAACTCATCACCTCCTCCGTACCGCCTCTTTCGTGTAGAGGGATTTCGCTCGTTCATTCACCTTAAATCGACGTCATTGCGAAAGGCAAAATAGAGCACTTGTGAAAAAGAGTTTCCGATAAATCGGGCCCATAAAATTTTTTCAATATCCATTTACTAAGGAATAAGAACGGATTATACGGAAACCAAAACCCTTTAATCCGGGTAAAGGTTATTGAAACAGCACGCACGGTACGCCTAGAAATACGCTTTGCTCCTATTACATCCCCATTATACTGAAAATAAATTACTTACACGGTTGACTCTTTTCATACCAACTATTGAATGATGTTTTTGTAATACTATGAGGTTTTTTTTTTAAATATGCTTTACATTGTAGGTAAGTACATTTAAAACAAATACTTAAACCATTTCAGTTTATTTGTCAAAGTGACAATTACAACAATTCAATTAACACAGCCCTACCTTAAGTCCATCACCGTACATATTTCCAAATAATTAATAAACAAATAAAGGCTTGATGATCTTTTTTAGAATCGCATTTGCATTGGTTTATGATTGAGAGTGCACTAACTCCAAAGCATGAGTATAGGTACTAAAAGCAGTGATATAAAAAGCTACATAAGTACCTTCATACATTGTACTTAATGTACATACCTAGTTCTGCTCATGTTATAATTAGGTTTGCAAAACAGCATAAACGCCAAAGAAACTTAACAACAGCAAAATATCAAATGTTTTGATGTTAACAATATTTGACCTCTCGCCTTCTCATTCGGGAGATATAATAGATAAAGCAGGTGTCAGTCATTTATAAAATATTCATCAAGTTCAGCGAAAAATCTGTTTAGCTCATTTAATCCCGCGCATTATGGGATCACATCTAAATTGAAAGCTGAAACGTCTAGCCGTATAATAATAATTTCTGATTGGATAAATTTTAATTCACTCATGTTTATAATTATTTGCCTGTTGGAAAACAAAATTTTACAATACATTAAAGGTCAGTGCCTCTACAAAATCTGTTTTAAAAATAAGATAACTTTCGAACTTTTATTAGAATTTTCTGTGGAAAAATCTTTCATGTAAGTTTTCTTTCAAAACAGTATTCTAATTCATAGGCAGGCGCACAGTAGCTACCTAATCTCGAAAATATTATTGAAGTGAAAACTTATTTATGCGCGTAAGACTTTTTCTTTGTTGTGTTTCTACAAAATTTAAACATACTTATTATTGATTTTATCTCTGCTTCTAAACTTGATCCACAAAATCAAAAAAAATTATATGTAAGGTAAATTTCCGTCTCCGTCTATGGTCGCTTAAGGTACAAAACAGTTCAATCTTCTCTTCCAAGGTATTCAGAAAATATTATTTATCGGAACCCTTTATTCATTTTATTAAAATACAATACCCTAAAACACTCCTTAAACTCCTAAAAATGTACCGTAATTTATGTTGTTGTACTCTAATTCATTTATTTCAGTTATTTTATACATAGGTGTTATAAGTAACTAAGTAAGTTGAACTATACGAAGACGAACACTAGTTGTAGATCGGTGAATAAGAACGCATGTAATAACAGAAAGCATTTTTATTTCCCTCACCCCTAAGCGCAGTTCTCATTTGTATCACAAAAGCGGTTAATGTAAATGTCTGCTCGTTAACATTTAGCTCGATTACCTTCCAGCTGTTTTAGGGTTCCGTACTCAAAGGGTGGTAACTGGCTCTGTTACTAACGATTCGCTGTCTGTCCGTTCGTCCGTCACAGGACTGTATCTCTTTAAACGTAATAGGCAGACACTTGAAATTTTATTTTATTGATAATAGTGTACATTTTGTTAGGGAGCTATAACAACAATCGCCAAAAATAAAAAAATAATATGAGTACAAAACTTTTCCATTTATCTTTTGAACCGCACGAAATTTTCACAAAATTGGTATTATTTTAATTACCCCAACAGCTAATAAATAATATAAAGTTACATTATTTTAACAAAATAATACACCCACTTCAACATCGATGAGGGTTTCCTTCGATTTCCATCATCACATCCTGATTTGGTGGTAGTGGGACCTCGGAATTACGTTCCCAACGTACGTTTAAAAAAATTAACAAACGCACTAATCGTCACTACGATTTTCGAAGGTTCGCCTCGATTTTGGAGGGATGCCATCATCAGATCATAGTTTCCTTATCATGGTACCAGCCTTGGGATTCTCCTTACGTTTGAAGTCAAAAAGGCTGGAAACTTTAGTATTTGTCAATCCAAGTTTATAAAGTTCTTATAGGCCATAATTTGACTAGGTACCTAGGTACTAACGATAAAAGCCTGAACCTGACGCAGCACGAAGTTCAACAAATGTTGTCACTAACGGTCATTTATTTCACACTTCGATTGCGTCCCAACTTGTTTAACTCGGACAATAACTTACAGTAGATAAATGCCTTCGAGTTTTAAGCGCTAGATACTTATTATAGAACTTATAAATCCATCCTCGTTTCGCATCGGGAAACCTGTACTTTAGTACCCAGATTCGAAAATTAGGCTAGGCGTGATTTTTTAAGCTGACATAACTTTTATATTTATGAAATAAAGTAAAGCACAGACAAACAGACAAAAAAAAACAAAAATTATTGATTTGGTGTCTATGACGTTAATAAATGTTAAGGGGGGGGGCCCCCTTAATATCTTTTCTCATAATTATATCTTCCATGTGCAGACAACAATCAGCTACATTTTTATTATAATATGTATAGATTATACGTTGATATTTCTGTATGTGATAGAGCTTCCTAATTAACCGCTGACACTGAGCTATTTAAACTGACGCACAAGTTTACTTTAACCAATTTTGGTTTGCTTTAGATTGGTAAACTAGGATGTTATAAGGGGCGCCAAAAGCCAGCGCCTCTGTGTCTGTGATAGGGCTTCACGTAAGGATTATATCAGCAAAATAATTACGTTCATGCTTCATTGCGAAGGACACGAGATGGTGTACGTCGTAATAAACACAGCTTGCGGATCCTACCAGTGACGCGAGTTTATTGGACAACGATGCACCTTAAAACGAATGAACGATAATCAAATTGAAATCCTGATCTTTATCATCGTATTTATTGAACTTATCGCATACCATGAATAGCTTTTGCTATTTGTTGGAAATTATAGGTAGGTATCTAGTAGATACTATCTACGTTTAATTTTTTGAACATAAGGAAGAGTTAGGAATGATGATTGTCAGAATTAACCTAATAAACATTTTTCGGGTTTCGTGCCCAAAGGACAACCAAAAGCACATAATCCAGGGTTTCTGTCTGTCACAGGGCTCTTCTCTTGATCGGAAATAGGTAGACACCAGAAATTTTCACAGAATGCATGTTATGGTTTAAGAATCTTTATTTCTCAGAAGATTTGATACAATCACTTATTGAGAAATATAAATGACAAAGTATGAATTTCATTAATAACAAAGTTCGATGAGCACTACTAGAATAAAATTATACAATTTAAAGTGGGTATCTTAAAATTATTACCGCGACGTCGACTCCGTATGTTACGCGGTCTACATACAAGATATGTACCTTAAAAATGGTGATTCCGGCATTCTGTCTTGTTATTGACCGCATAATTAAAATGAACATCGCTCTGTGTGCGCGCAAGGGGTAGTGGTATATTACAAATCAAATTAAAAAGTGATTGATTTGTTTATAATATTGTTATTCAGATCCTAACTACAACTACTACAACTAATAAAGTAGTTGATGTTTACTTTATACTCAATTCCCAATAAAAAAAAACTATTTGCGTCAAGCTCTCAACTGATTTTAATTTTACTGGAATCTTCCGAGCTTGTGCAGATGGATATATGTTTTACACATACTCGTAGTATCGGAAGAACGGCGAAAACTTAAGGCTGCAATGTATCAAATTTCGCTATAAGTTCTTGCTCGAGGGAATATAATACGATTTATTCTCGCCTAAGCTATAATATTCGTCTTCTTTCTTTGTACTTAGCAGCTATTCATTTCCAGTAACAATAAACAGTGAAAACTTATTAGCTTACGACGTAACTTATTGACGTTAAATGAAATGACAAAGATATCAAGAATTATACATATATCATACTTTTGCTCTTACTTTCATAATTCGTATACACTAGTATATCAAATACAAACATCATAGTATCAAAAATCGTTGTGTGATCAATATTTGTTTTCTACAAGTGAACCAAAATATATATTCAAAGAAAAAACAATTGAGATGTCATGGCATTCAAAATTATTTCATATAAAAATAGCTCAAACACACAAGAACAATATAAAACATACAAACAATATTTTGGCGTGCAAAAAATCCAGCTGGCCACATACCTACATAGAGAGACTATAAAAATAAATAAAATACAATAAAATAAACAAAAAGCCTTTTATTTTTTGCATTGCATACAAGACACAGAACAAGGTAAAAAATCATTAACAACAATAATTTTCAAAATAAGTTTTAAAAATAATCCCAATCAAAAACAATATTATTATGTAGACTATATACATAATTATGTAGGTACCTACAAAACGTGGTCTAACGCTAGAAGCTATCTCTTCCAAACGACGTTAACAGAAAGAAAAAGGGACTACAGGTGTAAGAAAAATATGTTTATTTTTGATCAAACAATACCGTACTAACATCTGTGTAATGTAATGATTAAACCATTATTTATAGTTTACTATTATTTATTTTACTACAACGTATTAAAATACCAAAGGTTTCCGTGCTTCAGAAGGCACAGTAAGCAGGCGATCTAGGTTATGTAATTTACGGAATAGCTCTTACAAACAGCGGTTACGTTAACATTCACGTACGCGACTAAACAAAACGATGAACAAATACGGAAGGTTAGGGTAACTGTTTAAATTAAATTGTTTTCTCGAAGACATGAAAATGTCAATGTTTAAGATAGAATTTAGGTCACGTCTCATGGATTACGGCTTATTTTCTGCGTCTCTTTTTCTTCGTTTGACGCTAATCCCGGTGGCTTTCGGAGATTCGACCTCCGTCGACTTCGTACATTCGAAGTACGATGACTATATTAGTTTATACGTTCAATTCATATCGGTTTAATCAATATCTACGTCATAGACACCTGATTGAAATCGGAACACGATCTCGGGTATTTTGATTAATCTAGATCATGTTGTACACCGTACACCGCAAGTCATACATAACAACTACAGTGATGATATATACATAACAACTACAGTGGTTAATACAGCTATTGTAATTATTAAATGATTTATAAGCGAAGGTAAAGGGCGGCAATTCTTTTAAAGAGGTTTACTGAATCACCGTAGAATAATTTTACTTGCAAAATTATACAAATTTAGTTACATCTACTCGACGAAAATGTCGGCGTTTATCATCATAACTGAGCACGGCTTAGCCGCAAAAAGGGTCCAATTTGCATAAGACAATAGCAAATTAAAAGACAACTAATCTCTAATCTAAATTACCTTACAGAAGCAGATACTACATAATTCCGTAATTATCTTATATAAGTAAGTAATACGAAGAGAATATCGAGTAAGAAATATTAATACTTAAACGCAATAAGAATAGAAAATTCCAGAATATCTTATACCGAGGGAAAATACTCGTGAGAGCAAAGAAATCGGTGACCTACTTAGGGTTAGAATTAACTGGAAAAGGGTTGTTTTGAGCGGATCTCCGACCACCTCAACAGACATTAGCTAATGTGTCTTTCTTGTTTTCTACTACAACGCGTGATGGAAGGTCACGATTTAAATAATTTATACTAACGTAAGTAAGTAAAAATGTTGATTGATTTACATTCTTATTGTATTAATCTGGTGTTATTGTAATTATACCGGTATTAACTAACCACAGTATTAACCACACGATTTCCCAGCAGCAGGCTCGTAATTGAGAACATACGATACGGACTCCACAACAGTGGTTCATACTAGATTAGAGGAAGGGTTAGTGGCCAATCCAAGTATATGAAATTCTTATGCTACGTACATAATTAATGTATGTATGTATGTTAGCCCCAACGTGGATGACTCATCCTTGTACCGACCACGCCCAAAGTTTCTCAATTCAGTCGATCACTTACGATTGCCACAACCCTTAACCTTTTGAAACCTTTTTCATATTGTAATATTCTTTTGGAGGACACCCCCATTTAGATTCAAAATATAATATTGATAATGTTGTGTAAATTGATTTACATTTTATACGTCTAATTTCTCCATCTCTGGCTCCATCCATCCTTAAGTCAAATGGTCATGAACATTTGACCTACTCAAAGGATCTGACGAAGCTATGGCTGCAGATTTCTTCTGCAAGTGGTCATTGGACTCTCCATAATTATGATACTTATGCTAGATGCCAGCACATCATTTCTATCTCACTCCTTATTGGGTTTACTACCGTCCTTCCAGAATCCACCGTGAAATATTTGAGTTCCATGTACAGTGAAAGAGAGCCCTGATAAGCGGATCCCCAGCTTCCTTATTGCCGGCCAGGCGTAGGACATGCTTTTAGAGTTCCGGATGTTTATGGGCGACGGTGAATACTGACCGTGGCTTGTCTGTTTGTCGGCTATTGAGATACAAAATTAAAGTCAGTAAATTGTAATACCCACCTACCTACCTACTGAATTACCTATATTTCATATTTCCATAGCGTTATTATTACATAATTACAATAACAACCCTAGAATTGCGTTTCACCATATCAGGACCTGTTCTGAGCAAATAAATAAGAGAAAATTACAGTTATTATTATTAGTTATATTACATTTACTTCATCTTCCTCTTACTCGTACTCTCATTTAATCGTGGTCCAGTATGATGTGATTGCAACGTATTGTAATTTAGTCATGGTGCTGGAGCACAGATTAGTTATTACTTTTACAACGGTTTTCTATTTGTTTTTAATTTAATGATGATAAACTCGTGACCTGCAAGAAGCCCTTAAATCGCCTAGTAGCACTTTAAACGGTTATATTAGCGAACTGTAACAAGAATTGTAATACAAATGAATCTTTTGTGTACTGTATTTATAGTAACACAACAATGGGAATGGCGAACATTATATAGCATTTATCTATAGATAAATACGCAGATCGTGTTTTCCTTGTTACACTATAAAACGTTTTGCAGGGACCATGATTCATTCTATTGTTACGCAGCTTACAATACTTTTACTATAACGACAATGGCTATATACCCAGTTGATGTCACTTTACCTGTTTGGTGAAGTTTTACGGATAAATTCAAATCAGAGAGAGAAAAGTGTTTTCACAGGTCTCCGATATTTATGATGATGACGGCAAAATCATCACCGACCGTGAATATAAGGGGTTTCTCTCACTTATCGCCGTGATAAACCCTTTAAAATGCCGTTTATGAAAAATTAAGCAAATTGTCTGATATACACCATTGGATACAACTAAATAGATATAAAATATTCGTCACGTGGTATTTTTTATATTCAATCAGTATAAATTGGTCTGAATTATAGGTACACGTAATATTTCTTTTGACAGTTATCGATATAGTGTAGCCTTAATTCATTTCACAAAACGTATTATGCTACTATCAATTAAGGCCTAATTATACTTTGCTAATCTTTAACTAACCAAGCTTTCTTGATAAATTAATATTAAGAAAGATAATTATTAATATAATAAAGTTACTGACCTTTAAATTCCTACTAAATGTGCTCAGACTTAATTAGCACAGACTTAGTAGCATTAACAATTCTTAACTTGTTGTTAAACGAGGTTAGTCAGATCTAGTTGTACTTATAATATAAAAAGTATGTGAAATGTATGTGGAGTATGTGAAATATGAATATGTGTAGCCGGTCCTCATACCTATTAGCTAACTGACCAACTAACGTTACTAATAACACCCCACCTTGAGCCCCCACCCCCACCCACCCCAATTTGAATGTTGTTCTGTGCCGGATACAGTTGTCATGTGCAGCAGCGGAGGGGTGGAGCTGCATGTACATTTGCTCTTAAATATATAAAAACACAGTTGGTACGAGCTCGTACCACCTTGTATCTTATAATCGGTATAAATTATAATTACGCTTATTGACATATCTATACATACCTCTGTATGATTGTATGTAGTATTCACATACACTCTCTCTCATTCCATGTGCTGTGCCGACGATAGGTTATAAATACTATTGTCCATTTATTGTCCATCCAGTCCGTTTTTTCTATAATTATCAACCTAAAATATGAGTTATACCTCTATATAAATATGAGAGGTGGCCAACAGAGCAGTGAGACGGTAATAAAAATAATAATTACCTACTCATAAATTAATAAACGCTTACACATTCATACCCCTGCGGTAGGTTATTCAGTAACGCGGAAGGCATGGATAATACAAATAAAATACATGTTACAAACATTTATGGGAATCGAACCCGGAATTCCTCGTTTCAGGGAGGATCTCTATCAACTTTTTTACGGCTCGTCAAAATGGTTATAAATAACGAATTATGAATGTAGTCAAAGTTAAACGTACGACAACTAAGTGAATACTGATTTGTAGAATTCCAATGAGATTTAAATTCAGCTGCAAATGGTAATCCACTAGATCCAGATGTTCCAGAACTAAATTCAGTTGGCAATCGAAAAACATTACTGAACTAACATAAACACGAATAGTTCTGTGGAATTGAAATTGCGTACTAAGTTTTATTCCAAAATCTAATTGTAGCTCCATCTAATTGAAGCTCTGTGGGTAATTGTTCGCAAATATCGAATGGACAATGTGTAAGCAGAAACTGTTTGTTATGGGGATTGATAGTAAATTTCGAACGGGGTAATAAAAGATACAAAAAGAGACTTATGTATAGACGAAAAGAATAACTTGATCTCATTGGTTTAAGGGGCTCAATCTAGCTTGTATCCAAGGCAATCTCCCCTGATAAATAAAAGCCGATATCCAAAGTCCATCAAAAATAACTAGCTTGAATTAGATAGATGCAGTTAATAATTTTTCCAGCCGCAAGACTCTAGAGATACTCCTCTACCCACTCTACTTAAACGTAAAAACTCGCCTATCGACTACATCTAGAGATAAGATCTTCCTTTACCCAATGTTAAAAATAATTCATAAAATTTAAATCTTTTAACTTTGCATTTTACTTAACGTTTTTATTCAAAGGGATTATCAGAATTATATTTCTCATTTTATCTTAACGTCGATAACATCCTTTTTATTCACGTTTTTTAAAAAACATGTTTGTATCTTTGTTATTAAAAAGGACTTTTTATACCTACTTATAATTTATAATATAAAATTTATATTTTTAAATATTTTTTTTTGTTAATTCTAAGTGGGATCGTAATCCCACCTAAGGTTAGACTTTAAAACACCAATATTATAATTTGATGGAAACACCGACGCGGCCAATTTATTGGAGTCCTTCGCAGTAGGTACGCATAATAAATCAAGAAGCAAAGTGCATCGTCAGTACCGGAAGGATGTTAACGACGAAGGGATACCCGCTGTGCATCGAGACGTTCGATGGTAGAAAATGCGGGAATAAAATCGCGTAATTCCGGCGGACACTCCGAAATGTGTTCGATGGAACAACGAGATGCTGGCAATACTACTTGAGACCTTGTAGATTGGTCTCGACCACTTTGACCAAACCCTGTCAAAAGCTTTCGAGACGTCAAGGGAAGCGACAAGAGCCTCCCCGTTTTTCTCTTAAGGGCCTCGCCCAAGATACGAGTGGCATACTCTCTAGGTGTGCCATGCGCTCCATAATCTTACAGAGTATCGAAGTAATTGAATTTGGCGAAATTCAAAGGGATTTAAACAAAATAAATACCTACTAATCAATCTAAATAATATGTATGTATGTATGAGGCACCCGGACACAAGAGTCGAGAACAACAAACTTAATTAAATCAATACAATAAAAAGTAGACCGTAATTTAATTTTTACACCTGATAATACCCAAAGGTATTGTCACAGATAAAAGCACATAATTATGTTACATTTATAATAAAAAATAGAAATTGGCTCGATTTAGTAGTCTGGGTGTCTGGCTCGATTTATTATATTGGCTACAATAGATTGTAATAATATTTACATCAATCGCAGTGGCCGTCGTGGGAAATGTAATTGTAAGCCATTAATCAAATGTCCTATACCTACTACATGTTTATTAGGCTGAGAATAAAATATGTATGTAATCTTAAACTTCTTCAACTATCATAGGATTGTTTTGATAAAAAACAACTTTTTACGATCAGTTTTATTAACCAATTTACTCTGAGGCAAGTAACATGAAGATTCTAGCCCAACATTCGTTCACATCGTATTGCAGCAGTCGCATTCAATTGCTGTATTCTGTTTGCACAGAACTAATTATGGTCGGTCATATTTTAGTGGCAACGCTACGCCACGCCAACATTCCACCGTCGCTGGTCAAAATGCAATTAAAGCTTGCCAACCACCGCACCGAGGTTATGTGACAAGATAAGCATTATGGAAATTTAACACAGTCGTGGATGTTAACAATGTAACACTTTGCCAAATATGTGTACGGAACACAAACAAAGCTCCGCCATGAATATCTATCTACTTACCTAAAATTATAGCGTATTTTAGTAAGATTTATTCGTTTGTATTCTATACACTGATAGCTTAGTGTGATGGGATACTGATACCGCGTAGGACTAAGTTCTAATCTTGCATTCTCCTTTAATTTTTCAAAGTTATGTAATAAAACTATAACCTCGATAAAACTATTATTAATCGAATCTTGTACGTTTAGTTACAGGCGAATGCTCTCGGTGAGGGCTACTTTAAAAATATTGTCGCTCGCATTCGATTTTGATGATGACATAGGTGTAATCGAAACCTGCCTTACTTCTCAATAATATTTTGTGTTCTCAAAGCTACTGAATACTACAAATCCGTACTTGACCAGCATGATAAAATATGGCTTTTATATCACAATAAAAAAGATACACGGACAGCTATAGTTGGAAAGTTATGGATTACGATATTGATTGATGAACTGGGTAGTACCTAATATAAACCATTTATTTGTGAAAGTTTACTGTAGTAGTACCTAATCCGCGCGGGCAATGCAAACTTCTAAACATGAGTAGGTAGTACCTCCGTCCCACATAATAACATGCCTGTACAACAAAGTTATTTCATAACTATTTTGTAATAGCGATCCTGCCAGGCAAGGTGATCATGCTTGGGGAGCGACTGCCCGATTGTTTTCATTCGAAACTTGTATAATATATACAAATAATGTAAAACTTCGACAACGGGACTTCACTTTTGACACTTTTTGACTTGGCGTCCTTATGTAACCACTAATTTAGACCTGTAATAAAGTTCTCCTAGTTTCATTAGTTTTTGGGGCCCATGCGAACAGATTGATCTATGTATATGGACCACGCAGCATCAGTTCATGTTCTATCGATGGCTGAGGTGTCAGTCCTCCATGCTGCATGCTGTTGATGACCCATGATTATCATTGGTTGTTTGGGAGTCCCCGTATGCGGTGTGTTGACCACGATATCGGCTTATGACTTTCATTAGTACTTAATTGCGAAAGTCCCCGCATGCAGTAAAATGACTAATGCGCCCTTGCTTCGTTCTTGAACAGCAGTAACGGGTAGTACCATTTGCTCATGTTAAAATACAACTAAACCAAAAATGTTGCAGCCAAAACATAAAGCATCCAAACCCTATATGAAAATATAGAATCCTATTATGTCATAAGAAGTTAATATTCTAAAGCGCTAACCTAGCAGTCACTCCATGAATACATCGTAACTTTGCAATGAATTATTAAAAGTTTTGGCGGCGCCGATCAAAATGGAGGAAGGCGTGATTTTTTGCATACCGGCGGAAAGCTTCTAAATGACTTCTACATTATATTACCCGCCACAAACTCAGTTCGCCTGGTACTTTCCTAAGCGATTTTTCATGAGCTATACCGCGTTAATGTGTACAAACGCTCTGGCTTTGGCGGCATACTTTGCTTTTCGCAGGATATAAATTATACCGAGATCCGCTGGCAGACGCTGAGGTATGTTACAGAGAATCCACCTACAGATAACTCTGTTATTTTCACATTAGTTTTTTAGCGCTACACATTGCTAATGGTGTAAGCGGAAGTACGTTTTCCGTTCTGAATAAGGAAAAATGGAGTAAATGCTAAAGCACCTTGTGTCGTGTGACAGATAAGTATGTATTCTTGCTCAAGAAGGTTAGTCAATGATTTGAATTTTAATTCACAGATTGGTAAGGATATCGTTTGCTGATAAGCAGGTCAGAACATGTTTGAAGGTACTTTATCTACATTGTATACTTTATTACACTAACATTATAATATACTTTATTACACTTTACCAAAATTATTTTTATGTTTTTCCCTTATTTAGTATATTATGTATTTAAGTACTTTGTACCGTATGCCTTTCTTTGAAATGAACTAGTTATGTCTTAAAAATAATATTGAATGTACACTTTTGGATTAGATAAAACCAATTTAATTGTTAGTAAGGTTAAAATGTTTAATAATACAATATTAATATGAACTATATTACATAACACGTCAGCTTTACCTATTGCTATGATAAGAGAGGTTATCTAAATGTGATAACCGTTTACAATTTCATTGATACATACTTTACTCGAGATATTTTTTTATCCTCCAATTATACATATATTATTTATTTATAGTCAACTCAAACTGTAACTAAGATTGAAGTATCTAATGTTAGTGTCATACCTAGTAAATACCTTAATAAAAAGGACAACACTATTTGAGATCGAGGTCGCTTATACAAAAATGCGTTACTAAACGATACTAAGGTAGAATTCCTCAATATTCAGGCACACTCGGCGTCAGAACGAGCGAGGTCAAGAGGGGTTCCCACAGTTAGAACGCCGCCGGGCCGCGGCATCCTACCATTTTGTACACAATTATAATTATTTACTACCCGACTGCGTTATTATGCAAAATAAGATATACCTAATATTTTATAATAAAAATATGTGCAAATAATTGTATTTTGGCTATATTTTTTACCCTACTTGTACTACCAATAGCCAGAGATGTCTGAGATCGATATGCTTCTCTAGAACAGTTGGTAACGTTTTCAAGTTGAATAAAATTATCTGATGCCAACTGTATGTAAGCTTTGTTGAAGGGCAAATGACGGAGCAGAGTAAATGTTTCTTCTTCCTCTTTTAATGAAAAATGTCCTTTGTTCATAACCAAGGGGCGCATATCATGGTCGCCTGGGTTCAAAGTAAACCTTGAAGCATTGAAGAGACATAACTGGATTTATGTCGTTATCTTTCTATCAACTACACAAGATTTAAATTTTCAAGGCTTTTAAATGTGTCAATAACAAAAGTGTAAAATGGCTGTAACGTAGAAGCATGACCTTGAAACCTTTGTAATGAATGTGATTCAAATAAAGTTTTTCTTAAGTTCAACGTCGTACAAAAAACGAACTAATTAAATATGTACTAAGTAGTAAACCCACTTCGCCCGTTTCGCTTAGGGGCGTTTTTATTATGGGATAGTAAGCAGCATAATATGTAGTTTTCTCAAAGTATCTTCAATGAATCAAAATTTTATGTATAAGTTACAGTTTAATATAGGTACATAGCTATCTAATGTCTATAGATAAATATCTCTCCGAAATCCTCGTATGATCGCTTACACAACCGAAACTAAACTGAAGAACGAAGATTGTTGAGGATCATTACTGTGTCCATAAATGGATCATAAGTGCATACAATAATCTATGTTTAATGAGCGTGTACTTCATTAGTACACGCTCATTATAACTTGAACAGCATTTTTGTACGCAAGTAGAACACGAATTCGATATATAAATACTTAGCCCTGATAAACGACGTGATCAGCGTTTTCCGCTTACACATAACGAGGTAAACATTTGTGTTGACCAATGCTATGTTGGTTCATACCAGTCCACCGGCATCCGTTGACCAGATCATACATACAGTGCGTTATATCGACCAGTATGAAGTTCGCTCTGTTTGTAACCTGCGTAGTCGCGTTTGTTTGTCTTGCTGATTGCAAAGACCTAATAGTGGGAACGAGTTTTAATCACAGACTTTTATGGCAAGAAAAAGCAGAGTACAACGCGATTCCCCTGAAGAAACGAGTCAAAGAAGTATTTTTCTCAGATCCAGGCCAACAGATAATCAAGGTATCTATTTTATATAGGTACATATTAATGAGTATAATAATAATATGACGTCATAAAAATTCTACAACATATTATATCTATGAATTTTTATCACTTGATTGTTGATGATATTTTTAGTTTATAACATCACAGTTTTACATAATATTTCATTGATTTAATAAACAATATTTAGACGACAAACTCGGGCAATATTAATAAGATGAGATGAAAGTTACCATAATATTAATTAAAGTATTACATTTCTCAATCGTATAAACATTATTTTTATCCTAAACAGAATTACAGTAAACTGAGAAAATTAATCTACGCAAAAAGTAAAATTGATATTCCAAGAATCTGTACTAGATTATTATCCTATGGTATTTAACCTTTAATCTTTAGATTGTTAATTTTGTTACTACCTACTCAGAATATAAGGAAAAATAAAACGTTGATGTCGCGATTATTACTCTGTGACGTTTACATCAAACTTAACCTTATTGAGGCCATTGAGCTACAAAAGCCTCACGCCACGCACAGTGTACAGTTCCGAAGTTGGCCGACTATTACTCGTTTACCTGAAAAGCTCACCTGGTTGTGAAAGTTTTACACATTCTCTGTCTCTAACAAAAATTATCACTTCAAAGCTTAATATTTGTCCTTGTTGGACACTACACTAGACAAACAAGAAAGACTACGTGTAGGGGAAGTAGAAGTACCTTAACTTTTTTGACCATTCTTTACATAGCATTGAGACTTTTTTGGCGTGATAAATACTCGTATGTACGTATGTACGTACGAGAATTCCTATAACTATTGATTTCTAAAAGTTTTTGACCTAAAGTCGCAGACTTTGTGACAGTTTGTTAACAGAGTGCTAAACATGTATGTATGCGTCACTTGGACTCTTAATATTAAAGACTTGTGTGGTCGTTGCTTCGACGTTGGCATGCCAATGGTGGCAATGCCAGTGAGTCATTGTCCTTGTATTATATGAATCAGTGCGCAACCTCGACTCGATCCAACATATTTGACATGCATATATTAATTACATGATAATATATGCTGAATGCTAAATATTTTTCGCATCTTTGATGAATGGTCAAATTTTTATAGATGTTCTTAATATGATTGTGTATTAATAATACAATCCCGTACAACACATAATTATATTTTAATCACTTATCGAGGTCTTATAATTTTCTAAACAAATATTTTATATTTATCTATACAAGGACGTTTATGAGGTGTTTGATAATCACACATTTTTTCAAACCGCACCAAAATCTGTTCAGCCGTTTCTGAGATTAGCGTATACCTATAAAACCACAGACAAATCGACAAAGAGACAAAAATTCTAAAATCATTGTTTTGGATTCCACGTACAGACAGCGATCAATTAAAGATTTATTATAAGTATGTATAGATATGGATAAGTTAATGCTTGACTACAATCCCACATTATTGTAAGTGGTGATGTAGTCTTGGAAGGTAAAGCACGTACGTTATATATATTATGTGACAAGCTTACCGCCGCGGCTTCGTTCGCCAATTTCCAAAAATCCTTTCTTAGTGCTAACTTGCGCCACTTGAGGAACCTATATACAATACAAAGTTTCAAGTGAGTCCATTGAAGAAATAAAAAGTTTCAGTTTATCCCCTTTTTATCCCTTTAGGAGGGGGGAATTTCCAAAAATCCTCTCTTATTGCTCCCCTACACTCCCCCAGGAACATACATGTAAATTTCAGCTGCTTGCGTTCTGTAGTTTTGGCTGTGCGCTGTCTGTCAATCACTGAGTAACGCAAGAGTTTTATATTGTTAACAGTTAATTTTGAATTGTAACACGTTCAAATTTTTTAATTCCAGGGTATAATAGCCCGTGACCTGGACCACACGGACGCCATTGCATCGATCACCGCTGGTGGAGTGGGACAGTCCTTCGCTAACATCAGACTTAAGAGCGACAGAGGATCCGGTCTCAACTACCAAATAGAAATCTACGTATAGTTATTGTCAAGTTTAGGAGTATCAAAAATGATGACTATAATAAATAGCTCTAGATAATAATACATAACATTATTTGTGTAAAACATTGTCAATAACATGTAACAGATAAACGTAATTTGAATTTATTTATAAATGTCATAATGTTTTGTTGTTGTTTTTTTAATAATAAGTTACTTGTATATAAAATGAAATTATCGAAACATGGGTTTAAACTTTAAATTGAAACAATGATTTAAATTGCACTCTACTTGTTTTCGCATTAAAATTCTCAAAGGTATTACGAAGCGCGTATTCGTATCCAATTGTGCTCACTCTATCGGAAATTGAAACAAGTAGAACTAGTAATGCAAACAAAATAATAGTATGAAGTAACACTTCTGAAATTATGGTCTCCTGGTATAACAGTGTTGTGAGGGTGTAGACTGCTCCAGTTTTAATTAAATGAGGGTTGGGTCAATTAGGTTTTTTACGACATTAAAATATGGGATTTTATCTAATAAGGTATTTAAAAGATTGGAATAGCTAGCCCGCATTGGTATTCCCGCCTGCTTTTGATAGGATGTGGGAGTCTGTGAATAGGTATTTACTAAGTTAGTACGCTTACCATATTTGGACATCATCGCCACTAAACATCAGGTGGGATTGTTGTCAAGGATTAACTTAGCATCGTATAAAAAAAAATACATACTTACAATTCTGACGACCTCGTAGCCTAGTTGGTAGTGATCCTGCGAAGCGAGGGGTCCCGGGTTCGGTCCCGGGGCAGATGTTTATGTGACATATAAATGTTTGTTCTCGGGTCATGGATGTTAGTGATATGGGTGTTGTCCATGCCATCGACGACACAGGGAATCGTAGTTCGGGGGATCAGTGTGTTAACATTTATTTGTTATTTAGTTATACTGTTGATTTCTACTCCTAACCTAGAAATAAATTTAACTTGTAAGAACTTTAACTAACTTTGTTACAATGTTGTTTGTTATTGCTGGGTTGTTACAATCTGTGCAAAGGTTATTTCCACCAGCGGTCTAGAGGCAAAGTTATACGGTTTTCACGACCCAGCCACACTCTCCAAGATACTCTTAGATATATCACTATCGGGTATCAGTTACACAGTCGTGTCTCTGTAATAGGTTTGAGACGAAGATCTGGACACATTCCTTTTAATAAACATTCGTACACGATGCGCGTAAGTAATCCAACTGTTGGACTTGCGCTGTATTAGAGATCACTTACCATTGTATTGATGGAATGAGTTCGGAACTGACATGATAGACCAAAAAGGCTTCGATTTTTATGAAATCGGTTTGTGCAACAGCATACGTTTACACACATTTTTCGCATCCTCCGAGGAACCCACCTCGGAGGATGCGAAAAATTGTTTAACCTCGTTTAAAATATACAATAATTGGTTACGTAATGTAAATGTGTGAGTTTTGTGAATGTTTCACCAGGGCGATATAATCACATAAGTGACAAAACATTTCTATGAAGAAAAACCAACTTTATCTAATTTAAACATTAACGTGAGCAAACATAGCGTAATATCTTTTTAAAACAATCCCTATCTCACAAGAGACTCGGCTGATAGATGCATTTTTCATAGCAGAAATAATAATTGTTTTTTAAAATTCAGATGAAAAATACATGTACGGCGTACATACCGGCGTACATATACGACACGGATTTGATCAAAATTTTACCTCACATACTTATCAACAATATCAAGATTAAAAAAATACACATACCTACAATGCAACTGCGTCAAAATATCGATGTAAAAAATAAAATATAAGTACGTACATACATACATATAAACATCGTGAATAACCACATCATAAATTATGAATTAAGCTCAATACATACACAACCACGATCCGACAACAATTTTTTTTTTTTTTGTAAAATAAATATTGGTTCTTTTGTGCTGCAGACGGTCGTTACCAACTCAGCTACGGAGTCGATAATCTACATGATCAGTGCAAAATGTTTATGGATATATGTAATTGAACATTTATTTGACGTTTAAAAATTATTTAATGTTTTTGAAAGTTTCTTTATTTCTTATGACGGTCAGCTAATGAGCATAAGTAAGGGCTTATTTTTGTTTATATTTACTGGAGTTCTCCTTAAATAGAAGGGTAATAATTTGTTAACTTACTATTTGAAACAACAAAATCATAAAATTATGCCTTAATTATAGCAATTAAAGATAATTATTAAAATTCAATTAGTAGCAGGCCACATCAGGCCACATTTTTAAATGATTTCACTCAATACCTTGTTACAATAATTGCTTTATAATGGAATTTCGGCCTTGCACTATTAAGTAAAACAAATTTTTTATTGAATACCACACCATAATCTATAGATTTTTACTAACATTTAACACGCTGTCATAAAAACTACACATTGCAATGATTTATTGTACTAAAAATTAATAAACTAGTATCAAAGGTAAGATCTATATGATAAATATAAGAAAAAAACTACAGATAAAAATAGATTATAATAAGTACATTTTATATGTCTTAATTGTAATGCATCAAAAGGTTTTTTTTATTTATTATTTTTGACAGATAAAAAAAGGAGGAGGTTCTCAATAAAACTTTATGTTTTTCTTGGATGTATGATTTTGATGTTTTTTTTTCTCTCTCTCATTCTCATTTCAATTTGAGCGAATCTGAAGATTATTTTTAGAGTTAACCTTAATAATGCGTATTTAATTGACTTGGACTACGTTGACGATGTTCTCATTTTTTACTTGTCGATATTGAAATCGGTTTTTGTTTTGTTAAAGTTATTAATTGGGTAGCCAAGAAAAAATATGACGGGGAGTGATTGTTGTCGTGAACATCACCAAGACCAAGGACAAACAGTAACACCAAGAAGGTGGTAATCCCAATTGTTACCCACCAATTTCTTCACTCCTTAAAACAATTTACAGTGTAAAACTTAATAGTACGGATATTAGTAATTTTTAATTAAATTGACCTGGCGCCTCAATGAATAGTCAACAGAGACCACATGAAAGAGCGGTTGACTTTGGCTCAAGATTGAATGAAGCACCCAACATCTCATATTGAATCGATTTTCAACGACGCGTTCAATATAAAGATAAGTGCAGGAAGCCAGGAAGGATACACCAATCAAGCAATGATGTCAACTCCAACCTGAGCTCGCCTCGACTCAATTAACTCGAACAAAAGAGTGCCTAACGAAACGGAATAGCTGTTTTAACAGTGACGTCAAAAGAAAATAATTCTTTGTACCTATAGGTAGTCTTTAAATTTGTTCGCGAATAACGATTTCATTCATTTTTTTTATTGAGTTCCTGTTATGGTTTAGCTATACCTACTGTTAGATTTTTGGAATTGAGATAACTAGATATAAAAATATTTAGATTTTGCAAAGCTTGAAAATAATATTTTTGCGAACGATATCATTTGTGAATAATGCGCATTGTTGATGAAAACGGCTCACACTCAGCTTTGTTAGTGAAATTATTTTCACTTGCATTCCCACCAACAGATAACTTGTGAGTATCCTGACAGGGTCAGGCAGAGTAGTGAACTGAGGCTCAGTTCACTAGCTCAGTTACTGAGCAATAAGTGAAGAACTTTGAACCTATCTAGTCGTAACTAGTAGTATTTGAATGTAATTTATCTCGAGAGACGTATATGAAGGAAAATACATTTATGTATATACACGAAAATGTTTAATTAATAGTAAAATTCCAAAATTACATAATAATTATGTAGTCTAAAATTTTGATTACAGTTCAGGTATTAAATTCTTCCAGGGATTGGAATACAAGAGATACGTATTATCAATTAGTTTAAATGTTATTATACCCAATAATATCCAATATCGGTATCATTAACGTAACTTAATACAAATACAATACTGTACCAACTCATTATCTCAAACTTAAATAACTTCCAAAAGCTTCAACAGCTTGTTAGTATTATAATAATATAACTGCTACTATTGAGCAGGTATTATTATGATTAACCGCGTAATTGATAAATAACAAACCCGCTGGTAGCCAAGGACCTAAGTCTGCTAATTTATAATGCTTCAATTGCGTCGCTTAGGAGTAGTTTAACACATTTTTGACGCAATAACACATTCAAAGACGACGCAATTTAAGTATTAATAAATTAGCAGACTTGAGCTCAGGACATCAAAATTACTGCGTGATCTGCCATGATCCATGAAGTATACGATATAATGGGCAAAAACTAAACGTAGAAAAGGCCAGTGTATTTCTTTTCCACACTTTTGTTATTTGAGCGATGTGCTCGTTTGTGGTTGCACCTCGGCCAACTACGAGTACTTACGCGACCTAATTGTTTCGAAATGAAAGATAACCGCTCCGTTCACAGATAACATGTTATCTGTTTGCTTCTCCTTTTTTTTAAATCTGTATTTAAGCTTTTATTAGTTTAATTTCATTTTCACTCACTTTTAATGGTCCAAATGACAATTTTACACGCTCAATATAAATAAAGTTAAAAACTTAAACACCGCCTATGTTGATTTGCGCTGTCGCGATTAATTTGAGTTGTTTATTTGAAAAAGAGGAGAAAGTTGTAATAAATGAATGTTCCTGTATGTATGTATATATGTAATGTATGTAGGTTCAGGTGTATAACTTCTTGGTTTATTTCTTAATTTTGGCGAATATTTTATATTAAATTAAATGCCATCTAAAGGTACAAACCGATCCAGTTTATATACATACGTTTATATATATACATAGGCAATGCTCCATTCTCAATCAAAGGAATATAGGCCATACATAGCCTACCAGACTGGCCAAGTGATCAGACTTTACATATTTGAGTACATAGTACAAGATAAAGAGTATGTAATTTCATAATTTTGAAGATGTGGAAGAAGCATACTTGTTTGGGCTGTAAGTGGCCAGTGCGACGCACAAATAGCTATGAAAATCGATGATTTAGTAGTGCTAAAATCTTACTTGAAATCAGGCACAGATGTTTGGCTTCGGCGAACATCTGAGATAAATTACCACATCTTTAAACTATAGAGTACAAACAAAGTTTCTTCAAGGAATCCCTCACAACAGAATTAGCATTTATTATCTTGCATCAAAATCCTGGTTGCTGATTTTAAAGTGATTAATTAAAGTTCTATTATGCTTAGTTCGTAAATCAATTAAGATTAATATCGTATCGTCTAAAACCCTGCATGAAATTACGTTAAATCTTCGTTAACGAGTTGCCAAACTCAAAGGTCGTAGCGAAACACCAGATGCCTGTAATCGTTTGCCTGGACATTACTCAAGTTCCTAGTTGATGAAACACTTTTAAAAGTACTTTACAGTTCTTTAAACATACATACATATACATATAGATACAAACATATACATATAGTACGTATATACACATACGTTATGTAGGTGGTTTCAACGTTGGACTCCTGAACATGCGATTGAATCCTGCACGCTTCTCTAATTTTGGAAAATTATGCGTATTATTATAGAATGATTTACCCTTTGCCTCGTTGAAGTAAAACATAGGGGGGAAAGTGCAGGCACACTTGAGAGTTTTCCATATTGTTCCCAAAGGTTTGTAAAGTCAGTTTATCTGCACTTGGCCAGCATAGTGGGCTACTGCTTTTAGGTCTCTCATTGTAAGAAATGACACGAGCTCGACAGTGGAATGGCTATATACAGAAAAATATCTATCTACTTTGCTTTTAAGCCACAGCAATGATATCAAAGCACTTTTTGTAATTGAAATGTCGAAAGCCGACAATGGATTGTTTCTGTTTGTTTTGATGAGTAACATGAGCTTTTTAATTCCTGTTGTTCTAAACTCAAATGTCGAATTTATGATGGCATTCATTACATATACACGGCTAGTCCCACATTTCACAAACTCTTTTACAACCTAGTATCATTTTGTTTTGGCCATTATACATAATAAAATAGCCAAAACAAACAAAACGTATCTACATAGTTCTATCGGACTGAATAAAATTATTTTATTATCCTTCATTGTATATTAACGTTCGATCAGAGTATTAGATACCATATAAGCCAGTAGGTTTTAGAAATGATCGTAAGGGTTTAATAGTACTGCAATTATCTTGGCTATCCCAATAGTTCTTGTCGATAGATCCCCCGCGTCTCATCCTTCGAGACCCTTCTCATTTGCATGTTTGCAATCACTTATAAAGAGACCTTTTTGCCTACCCTAACATAGCATTAATTTATACCTTCAAATCTTGATTCAAAACACATAATACATAAACAAGTAGGTATATTGTCTTAATGAACATAAACTCGTTTAATTTATAAAAGATGTATAAACTTCAAAAATATCTAAATGTCAGTCCTCTGTTACTTTGAACTTGAGATAAAAAACTTGGAAAAGGCAATGGTCCATAAAAAGATCTCGGCTACAATTTGGGTTAAGAGGGGTTAAAATATTTTAAGAAAGAAGTCCATCCTAATTGTTTACTCTGGGAGCCGTTGTTGTGTAAACTCGAAGAATGTTTAGCATAAAATCTCTGATTCTCATTGTCGGCGGTATGCACTGGTAACAGTGTTATGACTACATATGTACACACATATGATAGCATTATGAATCTGCAGGATTATGAATTCATTAGTCTGCTTTGTTATGGTTAATTAATTAAGCAAGTTAAAGTGATATTAAACACAATTTTCTTACAAACAACCAAGATAAGTTTCAATCTAACAAGAATTGTACTTCTAATTTACCAAAAAATCATTTAAAGTTTAAAAAAAAATATCGATTCAGCATATTATAATCATATCTACATAGTTCTATATATATATAAAATATATATATATATAATTACATAAAGTCAATACATTTTAAAACATGTTGGTGATGCCTTTATTATACAGAATATCCATGAACACCGTTGGCCACTAGTACTATAACGTGGACAGTCTACTGATTTCTTGGCTATTGCCATTAAAAAAGGTTTTCTTACACATACCATAAATTTCCACTATCGTTTTATTATACCCACAAATGATAGTGTATCTAAAATCATAGATATTGTTGTAATTATCTAGCAAACCGATTTATAGTATTTAATGGTTCACGCAACGGTCCACTAGCTAGCAAATAAATGCCAGCGCCACGGTGCGGCGTAGGTAATATTGCTGTTATATGGTTTCACCACTAATATCCTTTATTTAATTGTTATTGTAGCAGTACTGTACCCAAAAAGTTATCAGTAACACTGCGAACACGTGGGACACTAATAACAAATACCGCATTAGTTTGGAACAGTTCATTTAATATAATGTAGTTACGTGACGCTTTTTACTACCCACTAAACATTTTAACTACATTTTTAGAGGTACCACTTATTAGGTACCATTATTTTATGGTTTGTAGTTAGGCAAGTAGCGAAGTTATTTGTTTTTCTTTTTAATTGTTGTCCTTTGCTTTGTCATTGACAAAATGTCACATTAAATTTTTATTAGAATTCTTTGCAAAGTTCAGTTTATGCTTTCGAAACAATCCCTGGCTTTGCTTGGTGAAACCAATACCGTAGTACCAGAAATTAATTATATACATTTCATGGTAACCTTTTTGTCATCCCTTAATCACGTTAATTTTATTGTTCTATAAATTAGAAAAGTAGGTACTCATTAATTCCAATATTTACAAAAAACATAAAACATTAAGATCATAACAAGTCTGAACTCAACAGACCCAGCATGCTTAGTTTTTTTTAAATTGATTATAAGTTAATGCTTGACCACAATTTATTGTTTAGTCAAAAATTTTAAAAACACTTTTTTGGTTGAATAAGAATACAATAGTTTATTAATATTACTACATAAATATATACCTATTAAAATATAAAGTCACAAATTATACATACAAACAGTCGTTATTAAATTACATTTAATTAACGTACGGAATATTAATAGAATATCAATGTTATAAGTATGTTTAATTCATAAAATAGGCTAAACTAATGCTAGGAATTTGGAAAGAAATTTTAAATAAAATGATTTACCAACGATTCACATAATTATGCTGATATGCTAACTTGGAATTTTGGAATTATATAACTGTTGCCAACGAAATTACCAGACTATGTTGCTTATTCAATGTTCATGAATCACTATACGAAATTGTTTCATTTGATAATCATACTTTGAAGTGTGAAAACATAATCATAACGATTTAGCAAAGTAGATAATCTTCGACTATTAATGAAGGATCGTATTCGTTGTCACTTAATAGAAAACTGACGAAAATACTCGTCACTGCTGTGTCAAATTCGGATGTCATTCCGACAACCTCCGCGTTTTCATTACGCCTTGTAATTTCCAGGTCAGGAAATTAAACTCGCACTGCCAACCGTCAACAGCCGTATATTAGTACAGGTAAAGCTTTTGAATACCTGTTACCTTGCCATGATGAATTATAATCTTTGGGGCTTGATAAATATGTTAACATTCGATGAATTCATCAAAAGTTCAGTTTTTATTAAAATTTAGACACAAATTATGTATTATTGAAGGCTCGTAATGATGAAAACTTAATATTAACCCCTCATATCGGTAAACCCGTAAATCTAAATTTGGGTAAGGTATAAATATATCGACGGTAAGTATACATAGTACATGGCTTATATTTATACCACTCACGTATGTGAGAGGCTTGATTATGTACCCGCCGTGTACCTACGCACCGGGAATGCACACAAACGCATACTATTGTTCTCTGAGCTTTAGCGAAAATCTTAGTGTGACTTCATATCGCATATATCATATCGCATAAGGTGCTGCTATCTTTTGTGGAGCTCGGTGTGCGTTTTTATTATAATACCCTATTTATTACATTGAAACGTTCAAGCAACGTGTGAAAGCACAGTCTAAAGACTAGAGGTAAAGGTACATACTACTATAGTATATAAATATATAAAGGACCCAGGACCCCTGGAAATAACACTGTCGCTTCCAGTTCTGCGACAGAGTTATTGTACTCTCATTGATGTGCTGAGGAGTACCTTAGCCGTTTTTCCTTCTAAAAGTTAAAGCACCTTTCCAAAACGGTGGTAGTATCAAAAAAAGATGTACAATGTATGGAATGTTTGAAAATAGAATCAATTCATGTTCTATATTTTATTCAGTAGGTATTTCTTAGGTCACATGACATATTAAGACGCATTGTCGCGTAAAACTATTCTTCTAAAATGAACTCTATCATCTCTAAAACGTTTGAAAAACGAGAGGGCACTAAGTTCTAACACAGTATGTTACTCGCTTATAGACAGTTTAGCTACTTGAAAAATGGCTCATCCTTGGCGGCACTAAAGGATGTGCACATCACTCGTGCCTCACAGATGTAGAGAGTAGCGTGCTCTATAATTTATGGCGCAACTTATTAGAGCCCTTAGGGTTGCGACTGACATGTAACATTTACCTCATGTCGTAACAGTCGCACTGAGACTGTGCGCTAAAACACATTGTGTGCGGTCTGACGTGAATAGACAACGAGAGAATAATAATAATAAACGCTCACACAGTCACATAATATATAAGGGTTTTTTTTGTTGCGGGTGACACAGACTTACAACGAAACATCACAAACAATACGAGTTAAAAAAATACATCTGTTCCAAAAATGTTAGTTTCCGTTGAAATTATGTAGGTACTGCACTTACGTTGTTCGTTAGGCAGATTTTTTACTACCAAGTACAGAAACGTCTCAGGATAGCTTATTCAAAATTAGAACACTCAAATCCAAAAATTAGCAACAAATCATAAGAAGAGTCTTTTGATCCATCAATTAGAGCAACGCTAAGGATACTTGCAGCAAGTCGATAGAGTTAAATATAGATATTATGTGGTTACTGTTGGCTAGAGGGAACCCTGCATGTTTTGGCCGCAAGCGAATCATCACAGAAATTGTGGATTTCTTTTTATTCAAATAACAATTCATGTAGGTTTGAATCCAGACACTGCCATTTATATGTCTGTGGCGATATAAATTTTATTTTTATCTCGAATAGAATTTTACATCTGTATAATACTTCGCTCACAAAAGTTTTATTCAAATATGGATGCGAATGGAGCATATTGTTTATATTTATTTTTAATTGACAAAGACTTAAGAATACAATGATATAAAATTTGCGACTACACATTTACCACACATCTAAAAGATGTTCAATTAGCACTTTCCAAGATGAACAAAGATTATAATTTGAATGGATTTGTAACCCCGAGTAACTTTGAAAACCGTAACAAACAACAGTTTTAATAAATTTCATATTACTTGAAGGATTTTTATTAATATTATTTATATATAATTTTATTGATATTTACACTGCTCTTTGACTTTTTAATAAACAATTAATTAAATTAATAGGAACGTACTATTATTATGAGCAAGAACATTGTGCACATGTATCACTTATCACGCTGTGGACTGACCAGACGACGTTACCATCAAGAACTCCTTCCTCCTCTTATTGTTAAGTAGTTGTAAATAAAAATATGCATCTTAAATTTCACTTAAATTCATAAGTTGTTAAAAATAAAAAGAGGAAATCAACTTTAGAACTGTACCGCGATGCATTAATAAGGACAGTTAAAATGTGAGCCAAGTGTTACGTAATATTTTGTTTCAGAATGAATGTAAGTGTAAAATTTAACTGTTTTCCCGACCACCACGTGAACTGAGTGCGGCATGCATTTCGTGTAGTATGCTTCCTTAAAAGAGTTATTTTAATTTCCGGCACGTGAGCCACTCGCTTAAAGCCTCACAGTGCCTCGCACGCGACTTATCTCACGAAGTTTCTGCTGCATTTGAGAATATATAGAAACTGTTTACGGATTTTGATATCTCTGCGTCTATTATTATTCAAAGTAAATACTACTTACTCTTATCTTTTATACTTAAGTCAATTAGCTCCATACTTATATACTGAACCAATGGCGTTTGTCAATCGATTTTAAGAGGCATTTTTTTTATATACGTTAAGAATACATTTGTTAAGAGTAATGTTGAAATAATATACGAAATAACCAAATGACTTTTTTCTGGATTCATCACAATTATTAAAATACCCAAGAATCGCGATAAACTTAAAGGAAAAAAATTGATTCCATCCTATTTCCTTGTCGTCAACTGAAACTTCTGGGAAAAAATATTGAGGTCACTTGACCCGTGGGAGTACTTTGAAGAATTAGTGTCAGTTGTCCCATCACTCTAGAATTCTATTAATAAATTTATTCTATCCTGCTCGCACATTTTATTTACTGTACTTTCTTTTCTATTTCATCGAGAACTTTCTAGAAAATCCACCTTTAAATTTCTTTTATCCTGCTGGCACATATTCTCTCTGACGTACGCGTCGAAATTTGTCAACAAATGAATCTACGCTATAATATTTACTCAATACTTTTTAAAGCGCCTGCATATTCACTGCACATGACAATCCACTAGTTTCTAAAATGATTGCGTACATAGATACAATAATTATGTTTTATAATATTCCTTGATGATAAGTTACTACACTCTCCTGAAACATTACAAGATTTCGGTGCAGTCATTAATAAGAAAGAAATGAGGCTGCATATTATACATTTATAGTTCTTAAATATAGTATAAAAATAAATAAATATAACTGTTTAAAAAGCTCATTCAGAAATAAAACGCCAGAGTAAAACTAAAGGTTCAAGTCTGGGCCGTTACTTAAAATTTCATCGTTTTGTTACGGGCTCAGTAAAGCACAGTGCTTAGTGGTACTGGTATTTGGAGTGAGATGCGGAAGTTAAATGAAGTTCTGTGTAATTACTCTCGGAGAAGCGGTTAACTCGACTCGCTTATGGTGACAGCCTCCGCCACGCGTCCCCCGCACTCTAATTCAACCAAAATGTTAACACAGAAATATCCGAGATTCACTGTGTTTACGTATATTAGGTACGCATAAAATATAGTATTCTGAGAGTTTCACGGCTTTTGTTTCAGATCAAGTGAGCAAGTGTATCGGCAAGGTTTCAGACCTATCTGGGAATATTTCAATGTTACAATTTAACATGATATATTTCATTTTTATATGATATACTTTTTTTATGAATTTTTATATTCAGTATAATATTATTCTTTATCTATTTATATTATATAGGGTTTTCCAATAGGGACGGGTCGATTTTAAAATTGAATAAAACAAGGTGTATGTGAGATATCAATAAGGTTTTATCTTAATTTGAGAGCCCTATTAATGACATTTTGGGTGAATATAACATCGTTCAAATAGCCGCCGCGGGTTCGCTGGGTGGCGTGCATTCGAAAAGTCCAGTTTTCGATGACTTTGGCGTATAATTCAGGCCGAATTTGACCGATGGCATCGATTATGTTGTCTTTGAGCGGTGGTTTGCGGCTTATTCCCATAGACCTGCGACTTAAGAAAGCCCCACAAGAAAAGCACCCAAAATGTCATTAATAGGGCTCTCAAATAAAGATAAAATCTTATTGATATCTCTTAAACAACTTGTTTTATTCAATTTTAAAATCGACCCGCCCTTAATGGAAAACCCTATACACTAGTGACCCGCTCTCGGAAAACTTTGGATAATTCACACTATATCTTTATAAATTATAGTTATGTTATGTATAATTATGTTATTCTGATGTGTAAGCTATATTATTGTAAAGTTTCATCAAAATCCATTCGGTAGTTTTTGCGTGAAAGAGTAACAAACATTCATACATCCATACAAACTTTCGCATTTATAATATTAATAGGATAAAACGTATTTCACTTATCAGATTACGCATCGGGAATAAATCTAACGGGACAGAATAAAATTAATTTCTAATCCACCAAAACTTTTCTTTGCGGTAGGTAAACCTATTGAAATTGTCTGGTAGCACTTGGGAACTCGTTTTCTCAGCGCCCTGATTGAATCGGTTCAGGTTCGATAAATCTGAACTTAATTTTTTGTTCGCGGCATCAGTATAGATACTTTTTGTGGCGAGTCTTCGAGAGGAAATTTTTAATGGAAATTTAATTCAGCAGATTATACGACAAGCACTTTTCACTTATACCAAGTTTTGCTGTATTTTTAACTCTTCAGTGATTCAATAGAAACGCTAAAGGGTTCCTTAAAAGTAAGTAATAGATCTTTTTAGTGAAATGGTGAAATCAAACTTTCCATACTAGTATTATATGTAAATGGCTTTATCTTGTCCTTACACTCATTTCGTCACACACTTAAAGGAACAATGAACGACGGACTATTTTCACCCAAGGTTAGACCTAAACAATTAGACTTAAGTACTTTAATAACGGTATAAGCCCGTTTTTCTATCTTATACATCCTGAAAATTCAAAAATGGAATGTGTCAGACAGACAGTGATCCTATAAGAGTTACTTTTCTAAGCATTCTTACAACAATTTCTAAGCGTCACTTATAATATGATCAAATGTTAAATTTCCATCGGCATGCGGGGCAGGAGGAGACTCGTATTTGGCGAGTGTGCGGCAAACTCGCGCTCTAGCTGAATTTGCAATTCGTCTGCAGACTACAAATTACTCGGCGTCCGACCAACTCTTTTGTATGTTTCTCGGTTAATGACCTAGCTATTGCATTTGTGTAGACCGTAGACAAACTTCTCGAAGCAACATAATCCTAACCTGCTAAATAAGCTTTTTAGTGGATGTCTTCAGGGTAATGTTAGCTAGCTAGCTAATTAAGTGCAAAAAGATACTAATGGTTTCGTGTACCTAACTGTCACATAGACTGTACTCGACGATAGTGTGGGTCAATGTGGATTGGTAACAGAAAAAAGTTGAACTCAACTTTGTCCCTCTGTTCTGCGTTTTAAACTTATCAAAATGTAAATAATTGTTATACCTTTTATTTGACACCTGATAGTAAATGATCACCATAACCAATGGATATTTTACAAATGGATTCATTTAAAAAATCTCTAGGAACTCACCATCTAACCCTCAACGCAACTGTTTTATTTCTTCCCACCTCACGGTTTTTGTCGAATCGGAGTGAAGTTGATGTCGAGTAGGTAAATTGTGCAATGGCAATAAGTCGGCCGATTGCTTACAATTGGCTATGACCATTTCATATCGGTACATTGGTCAATCCAAGATTGTATAAAGATATTAGAAATGAAACAATCAACTAACTGTAAAATTGTGTTATTCCTTCTTCCGCTTCTTTCAATTTGATGCAATGCATCGGGGATAACTTAAGTTGGACTATGACGTAGAGAGTCTGCTCGTTTTTGAACTGAAAAAAATGGTTGTCTGTGTCGATTTACGGACGATAATTTTACGTGATAACGTCATAAGAAAATGATGATGATTGATGGCGTGGAAAAGAGATACATAATTATACGCTTGGGCCGGTCATGCCTCTCTATTGCTTGTTGCGCGCTCTCGCTTGAACGCACAGGCTCAGGCGGAACGGAACACTTTTTCGTGCGCACTGCCGGTGTTTATCAATTTATAAGACGTTATCACGTCAAAAGAAGATAAACTTCAGTCAGCACATGAAGCAAAAATTCTATTACAGAGAAGCAAGCGGGGCATACTCAAAGCCGTAGAACGGTCATAAAAAATTTTCAGGAAACCAAAAGCTAAACTCCTACACGAGCGAATCCAAGATTAATTGCCCTTAGCCGGAGAACGAGAAAATTAACTTTTAAATGTAAATTTTACGAGGAAGTCATAACGTGAAAGCTGCCGCGGTTAGCTCTGATTTATTGTAGTTGGAATTGAAAGTGTTAAAGGAGTTGCAATCTGAAAAAAGTTTTAATAGGTACCTCTTTAAAGAAATATAAATCAGGAGTGTAAAGCGAGTTTAACTTTTACAAAGTTGCTCAGCGCTTAGGATCATCTACTGAAGTGTCTATTTAATGACGTCGCTTTATTTCGCGAATCAAGGGAACATTAATTCGTTCCCGCATTAACGTCAAATGATCCCGATCAAGCTTTATGACCACGGCGAGCTAATGGAACATAAAAAATCGTAATTTGTGGAGTTGATTTAGTACTGTTCGCTTAACCCAACAAATTCAAATACTTACTCGATTAAACACAAAACTGTTGTACAATACCATATTGGTATTTCTGATCGTTTTAAACCCCGACCATAATTTAATAGTGAATAGTTCGCCTAAAGCGTTTTAGCTAAGGCAGGGATCCATTAACAGGGTGACGTCATTGCTAGTAAAAGGACATCGAGCGGAACGTCTAACAAAATATAACGTATATAATTATAGTTCATGGGGAAATACTGGAATATACCAGCGAATAGTGAACCTAATATTTACGGAAGATCTGATTACATCGGAAGGAAAACCGCACTTGATAGGAGGCCTTGAGCGAGGACACTGTGAAGTAGAATCGCTCCTCCACACTGCTCAACTGCGAATTGATAATGATGTGTATATCGTCCAACATGACTTAACGACAGGTATTTAATCATTAATTGTCTAGGTAGTAGAGCCTAGGCGCTAGAATTGAAGAAGAAAATAAGAAGTTTCAACCGTTTTGGATCGGCAAAATATTTGGTATAGTCGCTACTTCCGTTGCTATTGTTACCGTTGCCACAGCGAAGGTGGCTGGTTTAAGCTGGTATACTTTATTGTACATAAAGATTTATATAAACTTATTTTGTAATACAATATTGTACCAGCTTTTCTGTGGAACCCCAAAGGCTAATAACAAATAGAGTCGGCAACGTTACAAATTAATTAACAAAGTAGGTAAGCCCAAGAACCATTTATAGTCTACTTACTGCATTATCTCGTTGAGGCTTAACTTGATGTTCTAGACCAGATATACTCAAAGTGTAGTTTTCCCCTTAGGGGACCGCCAATTAAGTAGTTCGTTATAAAATTTTCGTTAATTGACAACTCATTCACGCAACCACTCATTCACAATCAACAACTCACACACGAGGTACGTTTACGATGTACCTTTTTGTATTGTAGATATTTGTTTCTTTGTTCTGAGTTTTGTTGTTGAAAGACTAAAATATTAAGCTACAGTTAGTTTTATAAGTGTTACCAAATGTATTTCTTTTTGGTATTTAGTCCCCGTTCAAAATTATTTTAACGAACGAAACTATTTCAAAATTTGTATTATGTATAATACACGTAAGTAAACGTCGCAGCATTTTCGGGCAAAGATATGGTCCTCCATTTAAAAAGGGGTTCGTGAATCTTCAACTTTGAGTATCCCTGTCGTTGACCAATAGCAACGACTTTCGGTCGGTTAGTGTTGCAGGATTGCATTTAGTTACAAAACGTTCTTTGTGCCATCAAAACCAACAAAGCGTCTGATGTGTTGCGAACTTGCGACCACCACGGTCAGCCGTATAGACCTCAAATCGACGCGATGACACCCTGGACGGAAACAACGAGCGTTATAATATTACGTAACATGGGTGGTATTACCGTTTTTTGTGTACGTATTTCATAACAATTTATATTGAGTACATCAGCACCTACTTAACCACATTTGTTAAGTTAATTAAAATATTCCGTTGTAAATTATGATATTGATTTGGTTTGATACCTATAGTCTTTACTATCCGTACATCAACATCCGTTACAAAATCCGTATTATCAACAAAAAAAAACAAAAAACAGTCAATAAAATTTCTGTGAAATTTACTTTCCACCATTACCGACTTAGCCAAAGGGGCGCCATGTGAGTGACATTTAAATTTAGAATAATGACCTACTGTTTTTATTTAAAGTTCGCAAAATGTTTTCAAGCAGAAAGCAAAGCAAGGCAGCGTAAGCACAGGCGTAAGTACCTACCACACTCCAAGTTTGTTTAATTTCTTAACCACTCGTCAAAACTTTTAAGTGTGCTACTCGTAAACTCTCGTGCAAATCTCTAATTTTCTACGATAATATGAGTTTAACTTTGTTTATATGCATTATTAACAATAATTCAATATTATACATTAAATTTATGCATAATTAATAAAAAAAATCAATATTTTAGTACTCTTGCGTGGTGGTAAGATTACCTACCTCGTGCAATAGTACCCTCCTTTCGAAATCGACCTTGAAGTGATTTTCACGTATTTCACAGAGTCGTATTAGAAATAACACAGGTTTCCTTTTTGGCAACGGCAATACATCGCATCAGTTATGCCTGTGTTTTGTTATCTACGGTTAACGACCAGTTACCATCAGGTGGCTCGTATATGATCGTTTGTCGACTATTTATATAATATAACATAGTTTACAGTTAAATACCTATATATATAAGCGAGTATAGTGACATATTGAATTAAGTCGACTTTGGAATGAGAATAGTTTCTAAACCTAAAGTAACTTAAAGATGCGGACACCGAGAATCACGACTGAGGCCTGTAACGACCCGTGGAGACCCTTATTAAAACTTACCTCTCTACTCCTGCTGAGTTCAGTAACGATGGATATTAATTGTAAACTCTGATATCGCCATTTGTAAGGTAAATGGATCCTGTCATTTACTTGGGGCTTAGCAACATATTGAAATTTCTAACGTGCGCTTAGATGGAACTTGTGCGGAAACTACTAAGTTAATGAGATTATTAACTCAATTTTCTGTTTATACTATGAGTCAGCTACAGCTATAAATAAAATGTAAATTTCGCTGTACCTACAATCCAAATATCCCACTGCTGACTGCTGAACTCTTTTAGATAAATATTATACATATGTATGTTAATGCTTGACTACAATCCCACCCACAATCCTACACCACCTAATAGGTGGGTATTTTAATATCTTACGGGAATATGAGCATAGCCTATACTCTGACACGGCTACGATAAACACTTTTAATAAAATAACATTAAATCTTTTATATGTAAAAGATTTAAATCTAAGATTAATTAAGATTTATTAAGATTTATCTAAGATTTAAAAAAGAATAAAAATATTAAAATTTATGACTTTATTGTGATATAACATTGTCAATATGATTGAACCAGTTGAACTACTACTTATTTTAAAACTGATTTATTTAAAAAATAATTACAGGCTTCGAGTAAAACGAGCCACCTACTATTAGGGTACAGATAATGTATAATTGCGACATTTCCGCGAAAAAAAGGAACCTGTGTCACTCTCCTGTCCTTCAACTATCTCCATACCAAAAATCACATTGATCCGTTACTCCTTGACGTGAAAGAAAGACAAACAAACAACCAAACACAATTTTGCATTTATAATATTATTCAAAGGATTATTAATAACAGTCCCTATTTCCAATCCATTCCATAAACCGCTACCGACAAATAATAATTACACATTGTGTCGTGAAACTATTAAGCGAACAGCTTAGTATTTCAGCTTCAAGGTTCTTGGGATTACCAATACCTACTCAACAAATGAGGCACTCCATCTCAGTCTGGAGTATAAATCTATACTGGCCGAAAATACGGCTACAGATACATGAAATGAGATACCGTTGTGGTTTAAAATTGCGTGTTCTAAATAAGATACCGGTTTCGTATCCTACACGCGTGTTCCTCGCATTCTAGATTTTTACCTAAGAAATTAAATTTTACATTGGAAGCCGATTTGTACAAACACTTTACGGAAGTCAAACTGCGCCATCTTTTCAGCAAATGTTCGTCATCAGTGGTTCTAAAAAGGTTCGGCAATAAACTCCCAGGGAAATTTTCCTACTCAAAATAACATGAAATTGACAACTAGGTTATAACGTTCTTATTTCATATAGCAGGTGAGGGAACCATTTATGTCCTTACTTGGAAATTATTCAAATAATGTAAATTAGAAGTACAGCGCCTCTACCAAATGGCGATATAATGGGGATCGCAAAGTGCTACTCGCGTCAGATTGTCATAGAGTACAAAAATGCCGACAGTTCATCGTAGACGAGAATTTTATTTAAATTAACGTAGGTACTTCGTTAATGTATCCTTGACTTACAATTACAAGTACACTCCCAGAGGTTTGAATGAAGTCCATTAGCATTAAAATATTATACCCACCTACATAAAAACGTAAAAAACAAGAAATTCTAATGCAATTTCATTTCTTGCGTAGGTAGGTATTACTTACCTATACTCGTACCTATTATTTGTTTTCATTTTCTCTAAGCTTAAAACGCACGTTGTTTAGATTCTTGTTTGCATAATATTGCGTTAGTAATTTGATGTTTAAACGTAAAATTAGTCCACAAATGCGAGATTTGAGTAAAAATAATTTCTAGTGTTTAGTGTTATTGGAATAATATATTCTCACACATTGTATCTATCATTTCTCTACCATCGTATAACAAAAAAGGTGACGTAAAGTGAGTGTAACGAATAAGCCCGGAAGGAGGATAAGATGAAACGAATGAAAAAAAAACAGATTACAACCTTTGCTTGGACAACCGCATTTCTGCCGAGCTTAAATTTCTATTTATATTTCATTCATTTCATTTCTATTCATTTGAAAAATCCATCCGACACCCGTAATTTTTCACCTGCCATGCTTTCACATGGCACTTTCTCATACAGCCTTGTTCTATGCATCAAAAGGGTATATGGAGTCGACGGCAGTATGTAAATTGAATAATGGGTTTTACAGCAAAGGTTTCTTTGTCATATTAGACCGTGATAATGCACTTAAGTTCGCTACTCGTAACTTAATGGAAGCCTCCTTAATTCAACGGAAGCACTCAATTACGTTAAAACCATGGCGGTTGCGTCCGGCGCGAGACCGATGGCGATGGCGGAGGGTGACGTCACGAAGTCAGGGCTCTATAACATCCTTTGTTCATTACTAAAACACTACTCGCGCTTCTCACGATGACCCCTTTATAACAATTCGTCCGCAAAAACTTTTATACCCCAAATTAAATAAGCACACTTCCACACAATAAGCCAACCTCGCGATAAAATTGTAAAGCTTCAAAAATGAATTTATTTTCCTTTATAAGCGCCTGAAACATAATATTTTACATTTCGCCCATACGTCTACAAAGTGCAAAACGTTAACACTCGTAGAAATCATCGTTATAAAACCGTATTGCAATATAACGTCCATTTAAAACAGTATTGTGTGGAAATAATTTAGTAACAGCCATTCAAATATTCAATGTATAGTGATAGTTGTTTTATATATGTGGTTCATGGATATTTATGGATTATTAAAGTCAGTGAAATCAAAATAACAATTCGCAAAGCTGTAAAACAATCACGTACAGTTGCACGTGATGTTGCGAATGTTATTATTGAAACTTAACTGGATGCTTTCAAGTGTACCCTGTACGATGACTACTTAATCATACAGCAAAATAGCTCAGTTTAACATCTATTACGAGTACAGTACACATACAGCAAATAACTGTTCCAGCAGGCACTGTTCTGCAGTTTATTATTAATATCTGATGTAGAAAAATGCATAATCTACATATCTCTCCCAAAATGAAAAACCTTAATAAAAGTTCGGCACGGATTTTCACGTAGGATTTTACCATAAATATTGTTTCGTATGAGACTACAGATTGAATAAGAAAAATTTAAACGCCTGTAAAAAAGGGCGTAAGATTTATTTCATGTGGGATTACTGTTTGTGAATGTAAGGGTCATGTTTTTCAAAGCGAAACGACAGCGGTTCCATTTATCAGCGTCAAGGGTCGACGCTCATCTAATGAAAGATGTATTGGCATAGTAGATAATTATGTCGATGCACTAATGCATCATCTGTTGTGTGTAAGGTAAAATATTTTAAAGTGAAACGTTTATTACATAGTCTCAAACTTTTTCGTCTGTGTGTTGCATGTCGCGTGACGGTCGGCCGCGGAGTAGGGATACAGTGAAAGGCGCTCGTCAGAGCAGCCAAGGCCAATATGGCGGCGCCTATAGTTCGCAGCAGCTGACCGTGTAGTGTATAGACTATTACTCATTTGTGCCAGTGCTCCACGCTATTTTGTTTGTTTTTGTCAGTGTTTAATGTCTACTTTTATTATTTCCCATTATCATTCCAATTTTCCAAGTATGAAATTAAGATTGATAAAGCGATTTTTATACCCTTATTGGAATATTATTCCAAAAATTTTTAGTTAAATGTCTATATTGTGAAAAAACGTTTCACTTCTAACGTGGTTTCATAAAACCACACAATCCTTTTTTATATTATTCACTTGACTATTCTGATGTTATGCGACCGACGACGGCATGTGCGCATATCTTCCGTCATATGTTTGTAGAACTTAGAAGTCCACAGCAAATTCCACAGGCCTCCTCTATAATCTTGAGATTTATGTGTATGCGGTGGATAATTATTTGTTTATTTAGTAACACCTTAATCTAGGGTATACAAGGGCAAAAACTTAATGCCTAAAGGCATTCTCTACCAGTCAGGCCTGGGTAGATGTGGATAAGGCAGATGGTAGGTGTAAGTGTAGATATTCCCTAAAATATAAAAATTTCACATTACAACTAGATTTTTTAATACATTTTTTTGTAATCTGTAAGCTCCTAATAGGTTTTGAAGAAAATAAAAAAAGTCCCTACTACATAAAGTTATTAAAAATTATATCTGTAATTTTTTACAAATACATAATTATTTAAATATTCCCAGCACGTAAAGTAATCAATTTATTTTTTTCAAAAGTAACCCAAAATTTATACATACAACATAGACGTATAAAACACAGACAATAGACGAATGACGAATAGACGAATCGTTATTGTGGTTTGTAAAACGAAATTAAAACTTTCAAGATATAACAGAAACCATAAAGTTCCGGGATTCTAATGTGAGTGGGAAAATTTTAAAGTAAGCAAAAGCGGAGCTTCGCGACGGATTCAAGAAGTTGGGAATTCAAAGTTGAATTTCAGACGAAAATTAAATAGGATACATAAATTATTAATTGTTACTGACAAAATTAGCGTTTGCGTTCATAAAAAACATAATTTAAGTTACGCAATTTATACAAATATCGGGTACTTTTGTAAGTAGGTACTGGCCCCCAGCGGAAACATGACTATATAACACGAACATAATACATATTATAATAAAATTATAGTTGAAGTCGCAAATAGCAAGAAAGAGAACTTTGGAGGAAAGGAGATTATTTTATTAGATTCGCTTAGTCTTTGAAAAATAAAGGCCGAGCTTCCCGACACAGCCTTTCCCTACTTTTTGTAAAATTTAAATTAATCACCACTTTAACACATAAACAGCAGGTTGGCCATATTGTCTCGAGATATTCAAGCTTGTTCCCAGCTGTAACCTAAGTGGAGTGTCTTAATGTCTGCAAAAGCACTTAATTATATTTTAATATCAACGTAATAATTATGTGTGTGCATCTAGAACATCTAGTATAAATATAAAATCGATAATACATATTATGTATATGTGCTACTTATAATATCTGATTTTATCACTATGTGTGTTAAAATGTGTTAATAAAATAACATGTAATTAAAATCACAATAGCAAGTAATATACATCGATATTAGAATTAATGTAGAGTACGTAGTGTACTTTAATATGATTTTGCTTACGGATTCCACATAATATAAAATTGTGATAAAAATATTTGAAGGTCTGAAGGTCGAGATCAAAGAAAAGCTTTCGTAATCCCGCCTATATACACATATTTACACAACCGGCAACCATTTCAGGGACCCTCAGTTATTGTAACGTTTAAATACAGCTTACGTCGGCGTCGCTACGTTCCGCGTTACGTTTTGTGCCATTTATATTTTTACCTTCGAAAGCTAAACTCGACAAAATAACGTATCAAAATATTCACAGGTGTCCCTATTTTTAGACCTGGTTGTTCATTTGGTTTCGTATTGTTATTTAATAATCTGAATAAACCAAGTACTTAACACAGAGATTTTAAAATGATGTAACGAAAAAAATTACCGCAAAGAAGTAATAGGTAGGTACTCTTGTATAAGCAACCTAATATAAAAAGGTTTAAAGTAGGTATAATAAAGGCTTTGTTCGTCGTATCTCAACCAAAAATTTTAATTTGTAATACGACTAATACTCGCTGATAAAGTTTAGTAGTATGTGAGAATAATAATACATATACCTACACACCCATACACACAAAATATGTATATTATAAAGCGCCTACTGAAAACAAGTAGCAATTGCGTCAAGTGAAATTAATATTTATGAACGTAAGAATCTCGTATACCTACCAAAGCAAAATTAAGGCAGGTGATTCATGTAACATAATTGTGTGGCTAGCTTCAATCCATTAATGGTATACTACAGGATACGTATCTTTCATTATAATTGAGGGGGCCTAGAGTATAATCCACCATGCTGTTCAGCTGCGGGTTGGTGGAGTCGATGGTGGCTACCCCCAAATGTCGAAAGTTTTATGCCGGCCGAAGGCCTCCGACATGGCACATCTCACGTGCCCTCCGAAGCGCGCTCAAAAATCTTTTTCCCTAGTGATCATCCATCCAAACACCGACCGACCGTCTATAACGACGTAATATCACATGTTACAGGTCACACAAATACAACATTGAGTATACAATTTTTCTGTATTTCGAAATTGCTTGTTTACCGAAAAAAATTGCGTAAATCTGTCTGAGCCCACTCCATAGCTTACCTAGCGTGACGAGGCTAATTAATTCTATTTTCGAATAACAAAGGTCGGACGTCTGCCACTATGGAATAATGGAATCACATGTATATTTACCTTTCACACTTGTGTAAATGTCTACTAATTATTTGCTTACTCAGCTAATAGCTAAAACTTTCATTGTATTGCAGTGTGTAATTTCTAAAGGGCTTATGCTGCAAGGGTTGCATTACTTTGTTCAAAAGCTTATGTATTTGTTTTCAACATGCATTTGGCGTTGGAATTTCGTTTATTTTTCAGTCAACTCTTAATTACTTTTACGTTTCCCGGAACCTACACTGAATAGTTCGTCAAATGTGAATGCTAGTGCGACACACCATTGCAAAAATTTGATTCGATGTTACACGGTTCACGAAACTTTAAAAAACTGTAGTATTCGAACACCAATAGGCAATTGGATTGGAAGCCTGACATGATTACTGCTTTTCATAACTGCCTGAATTTTTTATAAAGATAGTATTGATGAACAGCCACTTTTTCATGAAGAATTTAGTGAACAAATTCCTGCTGTTAGTTACTGCTCCTTGGCTACGGTTACTTTGAATAGCGTTCTTTAATAAATTAAAAAAAATAAAACGGTACCGTGTCTAGGTGGAAGAGAATGTTGTTTGCAAAATAATTTCCAATTTCTATGGCTGTTTCATTTTATTTATGTAGATAATATTATATTCATAGGAAGAAGACTATTTCCAAAGGAACCTCCTGATGCTTTTTTAGCAGACAGTCTATCGGTATCAAGGAATGACTATTCCATGACTTGTCCATAGTTGAGTACGTATCTTGTACCAACAATTATATTGATAAGTAATTACGTTTATTGTATTAATCAAGAAAATTCAATGCCCCTATCGAGGATCAAAACAAAACCACACATTTCGATACAGTATTTAGATTCATGCAAATATTAGTTAGCTCCAGGCGTGCACTTCTGTGACCTCACAAGTATTCAGTGATAAGCAGCCTCAATGAGCTGTTTCATTATACGTATAGCTTTATGTTAAAACAGTTGATTTATAGTCTATTTATCAGACAATGTTTAATGATGTATAGAGTCGAATGTAACTTAGAATTCACATCAACACATCTTTCTAAATAGTTTACTGGGTTTCAATCATTCTTAAATTTCACATTTTGTGAATTTGCTAAGATAATATGTATTTTTTCTTACGAACACCTATAATTAGTATGCGTATCAGATAATAAATACTATATTGTATATGAAGGCAGGATGAAGGTGTATAAATTATCAAAGTAGTCCCTAAAAGTTACATAAAGAGTAATTACAAGTAATCACGCAATTAGCAGCTGTTGTAAGCACCTAGCCGGAGCACATGCGTTCCACAAGACTAGTCTCCAGCCCCGACAACCAGTCCTCTGTCGACGAGTAGGTATTATGGAATGATTAATTGTTCTGTAAATTGAATTCACCGTGATAAATGAAATATCCGCACAATAGGTAATAAATTACACTGACCCGCTCGGGCGCAAGATGAAACGGTCTAAAAGTAGGTACACCGGATGTTGTTGGATAATGGATATAAAACACAACACGCGTAAAACACCTGCCCCCACGTATCCGAGATTTTTCGTACGACGTACGCAGCGAAAACAATATTTTAGATACATTCATTATGTAGTAAACACAACCCTTTTCTTTTTCTCGCGTCCCTAAACGAACTAGAGAACGCGTGTTCGCATACATCCGATTTGTTTTCGTCATTACTACACATCTGTCATTATTATGGATACGTTACTTATATAAAAATGTTTTTTACGTAAATAGCCGACTAACAAACAAAAGCTCTACTTGTAAGTGGTCACCGTCACTCCTGGACATCAGAACACTTATATGGACATTAGTACCTACCACTTACGGCATGGACATTGATGCCTATAACATCACTGGTGCGTTACCAACCAAAAATGATGCGAAAGACCCGTATTGTTCTTGCCTCCCTGAAACTGCTTCCGTAACACGTAAAAACAATTCACGATCGACTTTAGACGGTGGCTGGTAGCCAGCCAGACAGGTATAAAACCCTACCACTATGCGCGAGTACGTCAAGTTTAACTGACTGTAATACTACCTTACATTATGTATACCAGATTCCTAATAGGCTCTATTTACCGATTACATTTGTATTATTAAGTGCATAATTATAATTACTACTCAATGAAAACTTCTAACTAAATCAGTGCAATTAAAACCCTCATCAACTGGCTACGGTAACACTGCTAAGTAACTCTAAACATTATACTCATAGTTGAAAGTTAACATCCTCATGAATTTCACATCGCTATCACCGCGTGCACCCGACATCGTAGAACGTAGCTCGTCTAGTTCGCAATAAAATGCGCTTAATGTATTTTGTTTGACAGTCGGGCCCCGTTTGAGCAACCTGAGTTCGAATCTGACTCAACTTTCCAATTTATCGCACCTATCATAAATGAAGGTGCGATTTTATATATTACGTATCATCTGTTCTGGAGATGATAAATCTTTACGTCTCCGGCTTGAATCAGACATCAAACGACCCTTGGCCCTAGTGGGGACTAGAGAGCCAGTTCTTTCCTTCTTCCTTCTCTCTTCTTTCTTATGCAATGCATTGGTGATGATTTTAGTCTTACTGAGTTCCATGGGCGAAGATTAATACTTATCATCGGGTGGCGTGTCTTCTAATTTGTTCGCTGTTTACGCAAAAAAAGAGATGGAAAATATTAATAAAAAAGCTCATATCTGAACGTAGTCCACATACAATGGCAAGAATGACTAAAGCCCATCTTCTACACCTGTGAGCCTCCAGCTAAGATGAGAACCAACAAGCAATACATAATTTATTTTATTGACAAATACAATAATAATTATGAAACTTAAAGGTCGTTGATAGGTCTATTGAAATTTTGGTGTTAAAATTAGGAAAGAAAAATCTTAAGGTTAAAACATAAAGAATCTTTAACAATTCTCAACTAATGCTTGTGGTAATTACTTAAACATGTAATAAAGGTAATATTTTTAAAGAGGAAATGTTAATTTCGTTAAACTCTGCGAGGCCTCAGTAGCGGCACATTGAATATAATTATGAGTACGCCCTCACTTCTCTCAAGTGCAGCCTTCCTCGGTAATGAGTATCTGTCTATTGAAATTAGATTGGAGAAGCAATTATAAACAGAGTTCTTCAGGCTTTGTATGTTATGAAATGAGAATAAATCTGAGAAGTATAAGTCGGGCACGCACACGAAAAGTTGCGGACCAGCGTACAATATTTCCGCAGAAGAATCACATTTCTTGTATCGTACAGCTTTAATTTGTGACTTTATTTTACTTTTCTTATTTTTGCAATGGGAGCTCTAAACACTTTTCGTTTTCGTTTCGGACGGACAGCGGAGGCTGTTATAGGACGCCGTTGGGTGGATGTAGTAAGTACTGGTAATTAGAACATATCATCAGTAACGAGTACATCAAATAAATAATTTATTTCTTTTATATTCAGGTGCAAGAATATAGGTATATATATATATAAATATATGTATGTATATATATGTAATAAATAAATAAATAAAAACATGGCACTGCAATCAAGTGTACAAAACTGAAGCTGAATAAAATTATTACACATCCTTGTCTAAACATAATTATGTATGTATACACTTGATTTTGTATTTGAATTTAGACAATAATCGATTTATACTAGTTATCTCACAAGATAATGAAATATTAGAGAAAAACTATTGGTGAGAGCCTTTACCCAATAGATGTAATGTAACCCAAATAACCCAATAGATGCGATAACAATGATTTTTAGAATTTTAGTCTCTTTTCCGGTTTGATTTATTGTAGTAACTAAGTTTTGGATAAAACTCGCTTTGTTTTATTTCAATCGGGTCAGGAAATGTAAATTATTTCCAAAAATGGATAACAAGGTTTTAGGTTTTCTAAAATCAAACGACGATAGTTATTAGTTCATAATACTAATAATGGCTCATTTTTAAAATTATCTGAGAATGTGACTAACTTAGGCATTTCATTATTTTTATAATTGGGTATGATTAATTGGAAACAAAATATAAATTCTCCTAGGAAAGAGCAATCAGTTATACAACCAACGGAGAACGAGGGTCTCTTAATTACTTTCTGAGTAAACGAACGAAGTACAAAATCAGCTACTTGAATATTTTGGTCCAGTTTAATATAGTTTATCTTTACTTTATATTTTATCTTTTATCATTGGTGATGTCTTCAGTTTTTGTGATATAAACGTCTGAACATCAAAAATTTCTTCTGCGGACGGTAATTACCGTTTAGTAGTAGTTTAAACTTCAACTTGTCATCGTCAAATAAAAGATGAGGGTATACATTTCTAATACTCGTATAAAATAGTAATACAATATGATGATGATGATTATGTCAACTATTTTATCATAATGGAGAACTCTCAGGTGTGCAGGTTTCCTCACGATGTTTTCCTTCACCGAAGCAAATGATAATTAAACACATAATATACATATGTAAATATAAGTATAATATATGTACATTAATAACATATAGGCAATATAATTTTATACAAGAGAGGTGCGTGCATGTTTTGAACCCGGGCCCTCCGGTTCGGAAGTCCAACGTCAAACCACTCCGCTAATACTGCTGCTACACTGCACTGTAAACAGTAAACACAATACAGCATTTATCATTATTGGACGGAGAATAAAACTCTTTTGAAAACATAGTTTGTATTATGATCTTGTTTAAAAAACCAATTACCTATGATACAAGATGCGGGATATCGAGCAGCATTGTGAAAAAGGAACTCGGGGCGTTCTCGTACATTTATTGAACGAAGCCAAAGAAAAACGACTTCAACAAGCGCCGGCTGTTCCAAATTGCCAACACTTCGCGAGCCTGAGGCGTTCGCTAGAGTAACGCCAGTTCATTATTTGTTACAATACGTCTAACTGGGATCGTAGCAGCCAAGGTGATTCCACCTAAAAGTTTCGACCTACGAGTAGGTACCTTACGGCTGAAAAAATAACCGAAAAAGAGGGGATCTTAATTAGTGATGACTGAGACAACATAACCCATAACTTTACACCATGTAACCGAAATTGTTTTAATTTTAGATATACCCGTAACGTGTACTTAACATAATTATGAAAAACTTTTAGGAATGATATTGTCTTTACCGATATAAGTGATAAATAATTTCTATAAGCAGTGATACCCAAACGATTTCAACGATCCAATTTTCTACACCACTAATTTTCATACCCATAAATTAGTAAATTAGTGAGATCCGTGCTCAGTATTAGGCCATACGGTAGAAGCCAATACAAAATTCAGACTTAAACCAGAAAACTCGAAAGATATTTAAAGCCTTTTATGGTGTTCATAAATGTTTAGTATTGAAGCAAAATTTGAGTTAGATAAGACTGCCAGTTAAATTGTAGAGGCGCTAAACGCGACGACTCCTTTTAATAAATTTTGTCTGAAATTAATAATAATTAATAATTTAACAAGTAGGCATAACCATAACTAGGCATGGAACATTTATGCAGAGTATATTTAAACACAATGGTAAACAAGAGTTTCCTTTTGTTAAATAGGATCCTTCAATCCTGGAAAATTAATTATTTGTATCAACCTGTATCGAAGGTTTCTAATTTTAAATCAGCGACACCAAAGCCATAACTAATGCGTTGCTGGCAAACAAAGAAGGAATTCAAATAAAGAAAGAAGAAGTAGCTCTCAAGCCTCGAGCCGAAACACCACAAAAACATAGCGGTGGTTGAGGGGGCCGACTCAAGCTAGAGGGTAGTAGCACCAGTAGCCAACCGGAGTCAAAACCCTACCACCACCCTAAAGTAGTACGTGCTTTAGGGTGGCGGTAGGGTTAAGGAGTTATCTCATTACTCCTTATCCAGCTCCTTACATCCAAAAATTATATGATTACACATACATTATATGATACAACTATTTTTTTTTTATTACGGAATATAATTTTAAAACAGTTTAATTTTATCATAAGTGTTTGAGGTAGGTTTAAAATCAAAAGGCAGTATAGAGTAGGAGTAAAATTGCTATGCAGCCAAGCTGGACAAAAAAGGTTGAAACGAGCGGCGCCTACCTTAAAATGTGGACACCGCCGCCCGGGGTGCCGGTTCATTGTTTGCTATTGCTGTAATTGAACATTAAAAAAGCTACACAGTAACATATCGACGGAAAAATATAGGTACGGCGTACAAAGCAAAAGCTATTTAAAAATTACTGTTTTCGCTTTAACAATCAAACTTACCTATAGGTAATTATGAAAAACAAGTTTTTCACTACTTAGAGCATTACTATTCATTTAAAGATCTAAAAAACTTAACAGATGAAGGTAGCTTATATTGATACTGGGCACATTTCTACTTCTAACTTATAGAATAACATAAATTGTGCCGTAAATCGATAAAGTGAGGTAAACATGAAATTTATATAATGCCTGCAATAAATGCGTAGCAACGTTTTCGGTACGTGTAGGTATGTACATATACACAGGGGTTTGCCGAATCGTAGCCTAAGGGCAGTTACAAGTAAGTTACAAGTAACTTATAATTTCCATTTGCGTTAAAGATTTTTTTGAGTTAAACGTTGTTGAAGATTTTTTTGCGTTAACGTTAAAAGTAGTACTAAGTACTTTACTTTATTTGAGTGTACACAAATATTTTTACATGAATACAAATATTCTAAAAACCTGTAGGGCGATGGCCATGGGTTACGGTGACCACTTATCACCAAGGGGCTCGCTCGTCTGCTCGTAGTAGTTATTTATGTATTTAAAAATTTAGAAAAAACTCACGACGAATGAAAAAGATCTAAAATGGGCTAAGCAAAAATTGAAAACTACCGATTGGACTGGACTGCGAGGGAGACCTTTGGGAAACAGTTCGGGAGACCGCTGAGAGAATTACGAGTAGATGCTGATGCTGAAGTCGAAACAGCAACAATCTCTATCTGACTTCGTTCATTGTTCCTTCACTTCCTTTACTTACTATCTCTCATCTTATATATTTTTCTCTTCAACCATTTCTGTCCCTTTCTACACGGTTAGGTTGTTCCTATAGATTAATTTCCTTAATGCAAAATATTCGTTTATACCCTTAGACTAGAAGCGGCTGCCGAGAATAACTTTTTAAATTCCGACCTAACTCTGTAAAGTAATTAGAATTTTTCCTGCGGCCCCATTGTGCTGCGAACTCTGCTCACGCAAACTTTTAATGCGACTTAAATTCAAAAGCTATTTTACAGTTTCCTTTCGAAGAGTTGATTTTAATGAAATATTGATTATTGGGACATGCCTGTTCCATTTTCTCTCTCGCTGCAGTAAGCCCGCGCAAATTTAATCATAAACTGTAGCGAGCACTTATATTTCTCCAGAACTTTCTTATTTTTGTCCGTCTGATATTCCTGCCTGACGTGAAATTTTAACAGTAAAAAATATTGTGGTGTTCAGATTTGCCTGTGATATAACATAGAAAGGAATATTTAAAATTAGAATGAAAATATCCGTTCATTACATTATACACACGACGAAAATCTATCAGCCACATAAATGTTTGCAACTAAATATCGAAACACGGGACATCTCACTTGCCAAGCATATGGGCATACCAATTGGTCTATATTATAATGCTTAACTAAAAATAAATTTCACTCTATGGGAAATTAAGAGAAAAAAACAAATATCCTGAAATTCTACTAGCAATGTAGTATTACCATGTATTCAGGATACAGTCATGCCGCCAGACCGACTTCACCATCGTCCATCGTGCATTCAAGTAATGATGGACGAAAAAGATGCCCCTATAAAACGAAGTTTAAATATTGCATAAACATAAAATTTTTGCACTTTTTACCAAATTGGTAATTACAAAAAAATTAAGTAAAGCTGCTAAATTATCCGTCCCCATTATAATATTCAAAACGCTGCGACACTAGGGGCAAACACAAAAGTCATTCGAGATCAGCTCGAACTCCGTGCAAATAGGAGCCATCAATCTAATAGGCTTTCTATCAAGGACGAGGAACAAAAGGCCCGCCTTAGAACTAGAGATATAAGGAAGAATTATTACACCGTCAAATGTTTGAAGAGACGGCTATTTATCCGCTATCTATCTTGTATTAGCTTGTCTCAACTTGATTGAGGCATTTTACAGTTGGATAATACTTGAATAACGTTAGTTTTATGAGTACCTACTTAGTTCTCTTACAAATATTGCAGTAGGTACCAAATTGAACATAGGTATAGGTTGAAATAATGACCGTGTAGAATTTTATCTATCATGTCATATCTATCATTACCATGACCATGTTCATTCATGTCCTCGAGTATGTCATGTGAATTAAAAATCATCCTGTATAAGATAACTATGTAAGATAAAATTGGGGATCCCCATTTATCAATCAGTAATACTTCAGTTAATGGGTGCTAAATTGGGCAATCACTGAGTCATTATTATTTTATGTTTATTAATATATTATTCTCGTTCATTCAAGTATTGATTAATTTATTTTTATTTTACTTAGAATCCACAGCTGGCTCGTCTGCTCAGTACTCGGCAATTTAAATCACAAAACTCATACCATTTCATCATTTATTATTTTCTACATTTTTAGCTACTTATTGTAAAACAAAGGTGATTGAGATCACAGCCAAGTCTTTTCTTCGCCATCAGCATGAACAAATCTGCCAATCAATTCAAAATATCTTCATTGCTGCATCGAGATTTATGCAAATTTATTTTTTACTTGCTGTTTCCAGCTGGAAAGCTTAGCTGTTTTTTTTTTCAATTTAAACAACAAATAATATCGTTGGGCAATAATATTCTTACTGTGTTTATTGAATTTACAACTCATTTGCAATATTAACTTTTACCAGAAACTTCAACATGTTACCATTAACTGCGACTTACAAAATAATGAATGCTTTTATTTTTTCCTAATTTTGCAGTTTTTCCTCATTATTTCACGAGTTCACAACACGTATACTTACATTAAAAATGTTATTATACGAGTAACATCTTTTGTTGATTGCACTAGGAACATTCGAATGAAATTAGCGATAAGTGTTACAAAGAATTTAGTGAAACAAAAGGCCATAATAGCCCATTACCGACTTTAAACATGTCCTTCGAAGTACAGACGAGCTTTTTTATGTTAATAGCCAACAAACGAGTAGACTGGCTCGTCTGATGATAATGACGACCCGAAGCCTATTTGGTAGAGACTGTCTGCGAACCGAGGGGTCCCGGGTTCTATTTCCGGTAGGACATATATTTATGTGACAGATATATTTTTTCACGGGTAGTGGATGCCAGTAATGTCTTATAATTTGTATTTTTGATACCACCCGTGACACATGAAACCCCAGTACGGGGTATATAACACAGGTATAAGTGTGTAAGTGTTTCATAAAAAAAATTGGTTGTCTGTAAAGTCGGTTTACTGACGATAGTTGAACGTGACAACGTCTTAAGAAAATAATTTCCTTTGAATGAGTAGGCAAACACATTAAAAGAACACTTTTTCAATACAAGTTAAGTCATTTATTAAAAATGAATGCTGGATACTTATACATCCTACATCGTGATTCAGAATTATAGCGCCCCACTACTCAACGCCATCTAGTGTACTGCGAGTGAACTACCAGCTCAGCCAGCCTTCCTCCATCGATAAATGGACCCAATCGAACTTAATGAATAATTGTTCACTGCACAATACATAGATGGCGCTATGCCAATTTCAACATGACCGGAAGATTCAGCCTAATGATAGGAGCTAACGACCCAGCTTTACGGGTTGATTATATGATAATTGTCATAATAAAATCATTTAATACTCGATCACTTGATACTCGATCAAAACATATAAATGTACTATAGTATAGCAGCTGTCCACGCAGACGCATCGCTCACTCAAGTAGGAGAGAGACGACGGATGTCGGACGCTGCCGAACGCTGCCGAACGCAAAGGCCGATTGATACGCCGTTAAGGTAACGCATGAGTCATGTTTTTTCATGCGTGCCACCGAATTATAAGACGTTGTCACGTCAAAAAAGGTGGTTACCGTTTGCCCATATGTAACTAAGAGGCAACACTGATGCGTTGCCGACCAAGAAAGAAGAAAGAAACGAAACGAAACGAGCTTATGAATTTTACCACGAGCCATCACAAATCTCACTGCGAACAGCGCCCGCAACATTCAAAGTCGATCGCTTACGATCAAAATATGCCGTCGTGTAACCGCTTCCCGTCGAGCGATGAGCATTTCACTAATTTAGAACTCCCTAATTGAAGACACACGAAGCGTTTAAGAATCAATGAGGTTGAATAAACTCGGATTCCGGCACTTAAGTAGTTGGATACGTGACTTACATGGTTTCAGAGTGAGTTTTTCCTCGAATTTGCAGAGCATTGCAGTAGCAAATGCAGACGGGAATTTACAACGGTGTTTCGAGGAAAAACTTAGATATTTATGGGAAATGTGGTGGATAACTTATAATTCTAATTATTTCTCCACTAAAACCACTTTATGCAAAATTAAATGCACCACACATTACATACATGCGATAATTTTAACAGTAGGAATTTTCCGATAAATGAATTATGCATCTTTAATGCTTGCTTTATCACTACACTACGTGTAGGTCTACGTTCCCAACACTAAATTATATTGACTTAAAATGAAATCAAGAAAAATAAATTCAAACCTAAGAATTCGATACAAATCAATTGCAATTTGGTTACCATACGAAATATCCTCAGGTTCTTAATGAATATTGCACGGAACGATCGGAATTTGATCTACGCTGGTCCCGGAAGTGCTTTTATCAGAGCGGCAAAATGTCGTTGCTACGTACATACATTTCAAAGTCGATATTGACGCAAAGTGCTATACGGAATTTAAACGATCGATTTACGTATAGAAAGGGCGAGGATAGTGCCAGTGCATTCGGATGATTTAACTTTTTTCAAAGATAGCCTTGTAATTACTCGTGTGTTTGTGATTTGATCTGAACATCAGAACAAAATTTGTAAAGACAACAAAAATTTTAGATTTATATTTAGAATTCCCTATAAAAAATATTGTTAACTGTGGGACAGGGCACTACGCACATTTAAAGAAGAAATAAAAAATAATTTGGGTGCATAAGCAAACATACGTACAAATAACTATGTATGAATAAGTCTCAAAAAATGATGTAGATATTTCAAACTAATGTTATTTTATCAAAGTAAATATTTTAAGACGTACGCTTTCAGTCGTAAAAATTATATGTCGCCGGTCCTTTAACTTTTTAGCCATGACGCGGAAAATTCTGAAAAGAAATGAGTTAATAGAACATTAAAGATATTTTCAACGAAGATGGTTTTGAACAATAACTTTTGTAGTTTTTAAGATGTGAAAAGGTTTTGGTAAGGCAATGTACTTCGTTTCACACGTGTTTTAAATAACATTGGTTTTCTTACATAGCTACAAGTTTTTTATTACGATCAATAAAATTCCAACATTCAACTATATATGAAGCAGTTCGTTGTACCCAATAGGCACTTGGCCGTTTTTGTTTATAAATCAAATTTTTCATTGTTTTTTGCAAGTGTTTAAAATATGAATTTTTCCCATATTAAGGATTATAACTGTACTTATACTCACGATTTTTATTATTTTCACCACGAAGACAAAATTGTTCTGAGATTTATACCGATATTTCGACCCAATTGCATAGATCATGAGTATATACCCCGTAACTGTTTAAATGTTTGTGTCCGCGATGAAAAATGTTTCAAATCATATTTATGAATCTTCCTTTATTTTCTGATTGTACAGTTCGGAAATCGAAGTAGGTAGTTGAAAGTGCAACTTAGTTAATGTCATTCCATCTCAATCTGAACAGAACGTGTAGCTCACTACGAGTATCCAGACCGATGTGATCAACGTGACACACATTCAAATGGCAACACTCGGGGTGAAATGTACAATTTTCGTTTACTTTAAAGAGGGTTTTCAGGTAGCTACCGAGGAATGGGCTATGTAATTCTTTTAGAAAACCACGGCAATATAAAATTCAAGTTAGCTTTCGGGATTTTTAGGGAAAATGCCAACATTTAATATTACAAACAGACACTCCAATTTTATTTATTTGTATAGATGTATTGCCAATATGCCAGCTTTTACAGTTGATATTTGCAAGGTACTTGCTAATCTTTCAGTTGCTAATCTTTCGTCAATACCCAGATAATACATATAATTATGTAGATAACTACACAACACATGTATAAATTTATAAGTGAGTAAAGTCTAAGTATAATTTACCATGTGTAGCAAAACAGAAAATTTATCGCTTTGCATCTAAAAATAAAAGTAAAGAAGAAATCGAACTCACTCGTTAATAATTACCAATGCAATTACTGACCTAAGACTACGAATAGGAACGTGCGCGCAAAACGACGACGACGCGACGCTTTAAAACGTGACCACAATGGTCGCTCGCTACCGACGCTCGTAGCACGCTCGACACGACACCAACGCTAAAAAACTTCAAAGTAGTGGTATTGTACTCCTGTTCTCATTAATTAATAAAAAATATATAATATTCTCATGAATAGAAATAGGTAGGTACGTAATTTAATCATACATAATATACAGGATTGGTCAGGACCACGTCAGGACACATGTTACAACCACTCATACATATCGTAAGCCTATGTGTGTCAACGCGTGGCTATCAAGAAGGAAGCCATTTTAAATTACTTTCTGACACAGCAATCGAAACATTTTTAAGAGGATGATATGACATGAATGGAATTGTATACAGAAGAAGGAGAAGTAGCTAGCAAGGTAAAAAACATCTTGCATCATCTTGCATGAGTAACCGACTGGATTAAAGTGGATTCAGAACCCAGCAATGTCCAACAAATGGAACCAGACGCTATAGCTCTACAGTGTTCTGCAGGGTATATCAGAAGCCAATGAGTTTGACTTATTTTCAAGGTCAGATAAAGCCTCATACATCCCAAAAGTTACAAGTATTGTATCACCTTTAACAGCCCAATCTCAACGGAAACTTATGTAATATCCAATAAAGAAGTCACATAAAATAAGGCTTAAACTAACCATGGCGGGTAGGTTATTTATTTAAGTCGTGTCTGGCAACACTTCTGCCCAGAAAGTTGGGCAATATTTTTTGTTTGACAAATGGCCACGGAAACGGGACTTCGGTAAAGTTTTACCTCCATTAATACGACGAGCTACTCTGTTACTCCTGACGGGTCGAGCATTTTGCAACCCATATTATGTGCGTAAATGAATAGAGATTTTTACTGTTTTCTCCGCAATTTATTACAAACTAACTGAACTGGCAAACATTGTTGTACCTACGATAACTGATATAGTAATGTAATACGTTATTAACAATACAAAATTATTTGATTTATTAAATATAAAATGTATGAATACACACACCCTTTTGAAACCTGCAGTTTGTCTTGTGTATACAAGTAGAGGGGGTAGTTGTTGCTGTATTGTTGTTGTGTAGGTATACCATGGTTTAATAAATATACTTTCATTTACGCTGTGGTAATACCATACGAATCATCGGTCACTAAACAGACCCTATCATAGTTATGAACCATCGACTCAAAAATATAATTCACTAGAAAAAGTATCCTATGTTACTAATACTCCAAGACTATGTGTACAAAGTTTCATAGTAAGTATATTCGTTTGAAAGCGTAACAAACAAACTTACATTTATAATAGTAAGAATATATTAGTATGGAACTATGGATGGATACAACACATTGTTGTATGTATGTTTCCACTCCACTAAACAATAATATACGAGTACACTATCAAACTAGTCACTTGAGTTGCCCATCCTATGCAAATCAACTAATTAGTTAGCCACCAAAAATAAGTGCTTCCATAGATACAACAAATGACTTACATTTACACTTCTACACGAGATCTTACAATTTTTGAGAAAAAAAACTACGTTACGCAACTTGCTTTCTACATTCAATCCGTAACAACGTTAAGTTACACTTGTGTAATAATATAATATGACATCATAATAAAATCAATGTCAATAATCTTGGCTACATAATACCTACATAAAACCCCTCGAAAGTCCTGAGGCTTGAAGCTCAGCGTCGTGGATGCTTCAGACAGCTATTGAGTTAGCAGCCAATCCAAGTGTCAGAAGTTGTCAAGAAACCCTCAACAAATATTTACAAATGTAGCAAGCGAGCCCGAAATGAAATTTTCGTTATCAGTAACCCATCAAAATTTTGGATTTCCGACAGTATCCGACATTGCTTATATTATCTTTGTCGATCGCTAATTTCATTTCACTTTCGCTATTTAGACGCCAAAAGTCTTATAATGAACGAATAAAAGTGAACATTATCACCTTTAAAATAGCAAGCACTTCTCTAACGATTAAATTATAATTTTATAGTAAATAAATAATTGTGTTTATAATTTATAGTAATGAATTATGTTTATAATTTATAGTATTGAGAAAATGCGAACCCGTCCCCGTAGCCTAGTTGGTAGTGACCCTGCCTGCGAAGCGAGGGGTCCCCGGTTCGATTCCCGACCGGGGCGGATAAATGTATGTTATTCACGGGTCATGGGTGTTCATGATGTGTTATTTGTGTTATCCATGCCCCCCGCGACAGATTGAATCCTAGAGCGGAGGTAAGAGTAACAATTGTTTCGGATGCAGATACTTTTAACAAATACCTATAAGAAATTAAGTGTCCAGTGACTTTCATCATAAATTGTTGTTTCATGAGCATACCTTATGGCTACCTACAGAATTGAATTAATTACGAAACTTTTCAGGTCAGTGAGCCTAGAAATGCTTGAGTTGCTCTGCTAGCATTAGACTCGTAACCTATGTGGGTATGTGGCTGGTACTCGTAGCAACCTCCCCTTAGAGCGAATGACCGCGACCCGTACCTACGCCAAATACCGGAAACTATACCGAGCGTAATAGGGGACGCCACGTTGCATACTTCGTTTAATTCAATTTTAAGATAAGAGATGAGCAACATTTCTAGACTAATAATAAATCTGTTGTATTTAATCTGTACATAATCTCGGGACATGGCAATGCCTCTGCAAAAACGGGAATACCTACCTTTACTCGAAACATTTCGTCATATTTTTATACCCTAATAACTGAAGCCTGGATAATTGTCCAGACTCCTTAAGCTCCCATTTCAGGCTCTCTGGTATTCTAGGGAGCTGAAATTTTCAGAATCAGATGTAGTTAATAGACTAATAAAACACACTTTGTTTCGTTTGATGCTTTACATTAAAATACGTCAATAAAATGCCAAATCAATATTTTTTATAATAATTGTCTGTCTGCCTGGCTGTAAGTACTGATTGGAAACAATATCCTAAAAATATCTACGCTTTAACAGTAATCAAAGCAAACAATAATAAATGAGTAAATTTTCTCTTAACTTGCCCTCGCTTCGCTTCGGGAAACCTGATTTTTTCCGACTTTCAAAACTTTAATATATTATACTCTTGAATCATTATATCTATTTAAAAAAACCGCATCAAAATCCGTTGCGTAGTTTTAAAGATCTAAGCATACATAGGGACAGAGAAAGCGACTTTGTTTTATACTATGTAGTGATTCAATAAGAAGAAATTATAAAGGACTGGGACCCTTTTTCTTTATTCTAACAGAAATCTTAAGAACGTATTCTTAATCACAAAATTCCATTGATTTGATAAACAAAGTCATAGGTCTTGACTTTAATGGGATTTTTATTATTCGTAAAAAGGAAAATAATATTCCTACTAAATAAATCCTCTGTTGGGTTCGGTTGGGAATAAAGCTTCCCTATGTTACGTTATGCGTCTCTGATATAAAAACACGTGTAACATCGCCCAGGAACTTAGTGGGTCAAGCTTCAAACCCTCTAATACAAGAAGCCTTTGTGTTATGAGGAAACAATAACGCTACTTCTATCCTATTGCCGAGAGTAATAAATTTAAGGTATAGGGAAAAATTTAAGGACGACAATAGGTTCTCAAAACTGTGTAAAATTTGCTAATGCACACTGGGCTGCACACTATTTATATAAATATTTAATAGTTCTGAATATTTGAAAATTCAGGATTTTAAACACGTTAAACAAGAACCTATAAGTTTTTACAAAGTTACAAATAAAATAATGTTAAATTTGAGCGCAAGATAGTCCAAAGATTTCTTTAAAACATTTTAGTACCTACACTACCCACCCCACTAAGTAATGTAACTGTTAAGTGTATTTGATAAAACAGTGGAAAATATTAACTATGAAAATTATATTCGTTGCCTAAATTTCTGTTCCAGTAAAGATCCCCAGAGAAGTGAATGAAGGTAAATGGTAAAACTCAATGGGCCTGCTAAGCTACGCGTTTCAACCCTCTGGCGTCATTTTGAATAATATTTACTGTATTTTCTGTGTTTCTTGGAATGCCTGGATTTCACAAGAGACAATATAATACGAAGAACGATTTTAGTCTCCAAGTCAGATAGTCAAAAGTGTGACTTAACTTCTTTACTACTTATATGTACAAGCTTACAAATCACTTTTAATTAAAATTGAAACTAATCTGCGGTGAAATTATCTTCACACCGGCTGCTTCACCAACCCGTAAAAAAAAGGAGTATCGCATGGAGATTATTATTATTACTTAAGAGTGCCAATATATCTGTGACCGCCTTCAAAATTACTAATTGTGTTCCGAGTGTTGGGGTGAAATGAACTCTCACTCTGAAACAACCTGTAGCTTAGTAACTTTCTGTAATTTTTTTATAAATAATACAATCCCTGTTATATCGCAGCTTCCTCCATACGCTAAAAATGCACACCGATCTGTTTTCTCATAGCGCCAAAGATCCAAGGATTCGACAATTTCAACGTGTTTTATCGTCGGGCAAGTTCCTTGTCAAAAAAATAAGCGAAAGTTTCACAAGCGGGTGACGATGTGAAAGATAATTTAACCTTAGTGGTAAGAATGAGATGATAACTAGACGTTTAGTATTCCAGCCACGGAAGGTCGATCCACCTGCTTTTCATATCACGACATTCGACGACCCCAGAGTCGACTGCGCCTCCCTGCCGGAATGACAATTCTTATCCATAAAAATCAATTGGGTGCGATAGGGAGATTCCTGAAACCACAAATTTATAGCCAAATTTTAATTTCATTAACTTCAGGTCCACGATACTTTGACTTCGTAACTAACATAGACCTTTTCGAATTTAACGCACAAGGCAAATCAGTGCGTTCAATCATTTTTATGAGTCTATTATATTTCCCTATATTGTGATTGTAAGAAAACATTTATATCAAGTTAAATCTGAACCATTGTTAGATAACCCAGTAGCCTAGTTGGTAATGGCCCTGCTTGCGAAGCTAGTGGTCCTGGGTTTGTTTATAAAACAGTATATCAAACTTTGATATCAGGCAGGAAAATATTATAATTTATGTTACAGACGTTTGTTCTCCGGTCATGGTTGTTAGTGATGTGTTATTTATATAGTCGACGCCACCCGCGACACACGTAATCCTAATGCGAGGGGTATGAGTGTGTTAGCGGTAAAAAGCAGCAAAAAGCTTTAAACAAAGCAAGAAAAAGAGTGGATTTAGAAATATTGAATGGTGTTAACAACAAAATACGCGAATCCAAAATACTTAGTAACGCTGTATCGAACCTAGAAATTAAAAAGTATCTTCACTTGAAATTTTGCTTAACAAATTTATCTGAAAGACGCACTAAATCTTCGTCCAATTACAACGCAGTATCGATCACGTGACATCAGAAGCTGTAATCCGAACCCGCAGTTATCTCGAACGCTGCAATGCTTGTGACCATTCCGAATGTTAGGATTCTCGGCATACTGGGTTTCGGATAAACTATTTGTAAAACTCCAGTCATAAATCTACCAGACAACATACGAATATGTTGCAATATAAATTCAATGAAATAAACAATGGATCAGAGATGTTAGAGATCAAAAGACATCAAACAATAATTAAAATATATATTTGTACCAAAGCATAATTATGTCATATCAAAAACTTGATCATAAAATCCTGTATAATGTCACGGTAATAGTATCATACAGTATTCCATCTTCATCCAAACGGTTGGAACGTGAATCATACCTACGCGCCTCGGAGTTTAGTACACATTAAGTATACAACAGCCACAGAAGCGCCACAGGGACGATCGGACGTGCGGGTTTGTAATCATCAGGAAGCGTGCGTATTACCCTACCCACTCACATTCACTACAACTAGAAAGAGGCGGAACTAGCGCGCTGGGCAGTAGGCATTCATTTCAAGGACAGGGCCGAGTCACACTACTGTATAATACTATTATCGTGATAATATCTCCATTAGATTTCATAAAATCCATAATATGGTATTGTTGTCAAGTTATTTCTTAACATATTTAATTTCCATATAATTTTATACACATCTTCCTAATATCTCGATATCTACCACGCCAGCTAGTACTAGTAGGTATGTATGTACATACATATATTATGTATGTATTAGGGAAAAATGTGTTATCAGGTATATGCATAGGTACATATACGAATAATGTGTCAAATTATAATGTAAAGATGATTACATTTTATCTCAGGAAGATTGTGAATATTGAATCCCCACAATAACAATAAAGCTTGGGCCCAATCTATACATATTGATGTAAACCTTTGTGAGAACTCACGATTCCAATCCAATAAGTAAAAGAAAAATGTTAAGTCACTCGTACGCGTACGTTATATTTTTCGTAATAGAACTTTCCTGAATTCCTGTTGACCTCAACTTTAAAATACGTACATACAACGGGTTGCAGTAAATAATAATATTATACTTAAACCATATTTTACTGACGACTATAATACCCTATAACTGAAGCTGTTCGAACATAGCTTATATAACACATCACAGATATTATAATTCATTTAAGGGGAAGTCTAGAGGGAAATAATTTATATTTCGAACCTTAGAATAATGAAATATAGAAACGAAGTCCGCGCGGCTACTTTGACAACTATAAATGTGAGTAGTTTATGTCACCAAACGCCGGCCAGCTCCGTAGTGTTCAAAGACAATGCGCACCAGACACGTCTCGCGGAAAAAAAAAAATTATGACGATTTGTGCGGTTAAATTTTGTCACAACACATTTGAAAAACAAAAGAAGTGTAATAACATCGCTTTTCACAGATAATCTTTCAATATTTCATAATATCTTGTATATAATTAGGTGTAAATAAAAACGTTTTGTTTCAATACTCAGTGTTGCCCAATTGTGAAAATAAATTTTCCCATTTTAAGTGACGAGTGATATACGGCTTAGTCGTGGAGAAGTATATTGGAAGCCAACCAAAAATACACGAATATGTTCAAAACATTTTAATAATGAAGTACATTACCTGTACCTGTACATTACACAGGTTGGATCGTGTAGATTGCGTGAAAATGCTGTCCCTGTTATAATTATTGAAGTTGTTAGATATCCATTAATATTTAAATTATTATTATTAGTTATTATTAATATATCATGCCTATTGTCAATGTCATTTTCATCTTAATTTTATTGTTGTTTTCACAGATACAGTAGTTCACAGATATAATATGGTCCATAGAGTAGTAAATCAACAAAGCCCATTGTTTTTTGTTTTTTCACAGAGTATATTTAATATTGGAACAAAACTTTTTTACTCAATGCTGTTATTAAAATATACTAAGTTCCTGTGTTCATGCTTATGTTCAGTTACGTAAAAGATATGTAAAAAAATAAATAGTAAAAAAAATGATGTTAATATTTTCTTGTATTCGTTTCATATTTAAATAAACATTCTCGTAATATAACAATTTTACATAACCATACCCATACTTTACCACACATAGCTATTTATGTAGGTATTATTGCAAGAAACAAATTCTTATCAGCGGCCGAATCATTCCCCACTGTCGGGAAACTGCACTTCCCCTGGCAACCATCACACACGTATAAAAAAAAAGAAAAAAGAAAATTAGTGCTTCACTTTATATAGAGCGCTTGTATGAAGACTGTCATTCTATATGTCATTATTCTAAGTTTCGAACGTTACATAACCGAGCCACCTAAATAATAATATGTTTATGATATTACTTGGTGACATCTGTGATGGGCATTCCGAACTACTGCATTAACTTAAAGTGCCATACGCAATATATACCTATTGACTCAATTTGGATATAGTATACTGTATGTAATATTATTATGTGAAAACAATATACATTTTGAGGAAACAAAAACAAAAGTAACTATTGTAGAAGTGCTATTGCAAAAACAAATTAATAACATAATAACTCAAGACTTAGACGCCAAATTTTAAATGTGATAATTAAATAGTTTTTTGTCATATCACGTAGTTGATCATAATGAATCATAGTTTATTGTCTCGTATTGCACATAAAACAATACTATTCAGTATATAAAGAAAATCAAATAAACGCAACATACGAAGCCATTCTTTACAATTCTTATTTATTATTTCTTAATAGTTACACTAAGCTCTCGAAATATAATTAATTAATTATACAGATAAAATCTTTAACAATTAAATAAACGTATTATTATGTTTGCTGCCTTTAATTATCTAACTAATTTGGTGATGTTATGTAAATAAGGCAGCAATTTAAACCATTGCGTGGTTTAATTTAACTAATATATTACGCAACGTGACTAGTTGACATGCGATTAAATCGTATATTATTGTCTGACTGTGATAAAATAATTAAATATAAAGTTTTATATTTCAATAAACAAGTAAACTTTATTTAAATCTAAATGAATCATCAATTGATTTAGATATAAAGGTTACGTTGGTTATACAGTGGTCAATTTTATTCAGGTATTCGAAAACAAATCATAATTATTTGCCAAAAGACATTAATAACATAGTCCAATTACGTACACGTCTTAAGATAATCTTCTCCTTAATTGAAAAAGCTTAAGTCACCAAAAATCAATTTATTAATTACATGTTTTAAATGAATTAGGAATTCAGTAATGAATTCAGTCAGAATAAATCAAACCGATAAAAATTACCACACTGTATTTCATAAATCATTTGTGCCTACTTACGATATTATATTAAAGTCAACCCATTGAATAGAGTTTCGTTATGTCAATAAATATTTATTTACGGTCTGTGATTGAGTACGCGAACAGTAATATTTATTTATTAGGGTATTCAATTGCGCGTCGACGAAAACGGGCGAAACAAGACAATGCAATAAAACCGTGAAAACATTCTTGTTCTTCTTCGGCTGAATGCATCTGAATACTTTTTGTATCGATGCAGATGGTAAATATAGTCTTAGCCTGAGATTGTCAAATGGTGTGTCGGGACTTGAGGGCCATGAAAAATGTTTTTTTAACAGCTGACCACGTGAAGGCAAGTGCTCATCGTCGCCTATGCATGTCCGCAACTGCAACTCCAATGAAGTCTCCGACGCATTGGCGGCCATGCCTTTACAAATGAATAAGGCAACATTTCAACTTTGATCATTAGTGGGAGGATGGTAGCTGCCATTATAAATGAAAAATGTCGAAATTAGGATAGAGTACATTTGTAGTGAATTAATTAAAATTTCTTTGACAATGGGCTTGGCCCTAAGAAAATAAAACCATACCTACATGCTTAAAAAGTATTTTATTAACAAAAAATGGTAATGTTATTGTCTAAGTTCGTGGCTCAATATTTTCTCTTTATAATTGCAAGAGTTCAATTGCAAGGGTTCAACATAACATGGCACATTTTTTTATAAAATTTACTACCTATTAGTAACAGTAATCGTCAATTAAAAACTTTTAGTCGATCACAGGACAGAACCATAAAATACTGGGCAGCGAGAAAAGTTTGAAAAACGCTGGTCTGAACAGCTGAATCGTGATTGCAGTACGGCTCAAGGACACCTGCTTAATGCAACGATTTATATCGATATCAACCAAGAATGGAGACGTAACACTGCATCATGATACAATAATGAAATATTTGAACTAGTGCCTTTTTATTATTTTAACTTTTTCGTTTTTGCAGTTTGTAGAACAGCTGTTATTTTGTGACACCAAAACATTACTTAAGGCAGGTAATATGGAACTTACAGGTTTGTCCTTATAAGCTCGGCTAGTTTCATAGTTATAAAAGAATATAATTTATTTTAATATTCGAAAAACTGTATGAAGTATGGCAATCTGAGCACACAAGCGTGGAGAAATAAAATCGTATCCCCTCTCATAATCCAATATTAAACCCAACGCGGAGATAGTAATAATTAGTGATCATGAATCTCATAGTTACCTATCATTAGCTGCGGAAAATTGCAGAAGGAAGGGTTTAGACTCCTGTATACTTTTAATTATTTATAATCCTTATTATACCTACACAAGAAACGGAATTTATCAAATGCCTAACAATAAAATGTACAAAAGGTTAGGTACTTAAAATAGCGATTTTAGCGTTGGTTTTGAAACCCTTAGTCATGATGATTCAGGGAATTGCTGAAAGAATGCATCAAAGAAGAGTCTAACTAATCCCTAACTTAGTAATACCTACTACTGTGAAAACTGGACTTTTTGCTCAGCGTACTAGGCGTACTAGCTCAATATACTAGGAATTTTCAAGTAGATAATAATGTTGATAAAGTTGTTATCAAACCCAAAGTTAGTTTAGTGCTAACAAATCTGCATTCTATCCAAACAAGAGTAAAAGCATTTTACAAAACCTAATTCGCTCACTAAACTCATTCAACAACCATCTGGCATCTGTATAGTATATTGATCTCTTATGAACGCACCGGTGCATTTCGGCGCATTTCCCCTTGGGGTATTAAACACACTTTCCATACAAATATTTATGAATACACAATAGGCGGACATAGCCAGCCAACCTTTTCAATTATCTGGATTAAAATCACGGCTGAGAAGTGTTTTATCACATAGGTAATTTTTAATGTCTTCATCGCAATCGCATTACTAATATGGATGTATTTACTCGTATTTATAGCATTAATTCTTCGGACATCCAACGTTCAAAACCAGCGTTTGAACCGCTTGAGACAACGCGTGTGCGCTGGACCGGAAACAGTGACGCAAGAAATCGATCGAGAGAATTATGTTCAAATAAAACTCAATGGAAAAAACGAGAGCGACGCCTTCGCAACGGCACCTTGACACGGTCCGCCCTTGACTCTGGTGAAAACGGACACCGCGAGCGCTTGTCTCATCCTTAACCCAAAACACTTACAGATTTAAAATCCAATACCGGTCCACATTATCGCACTATCCATCCAGGGCCACTAACGGGTACGGATGTCTCTATCTATTTCGACAAACCTCGAATATGGTAAACGCCAATCTAATGAAGAATTTAGAAAAAAATAATCTTACTAGATGCTGTTACAGAGCTTCTTTTATCCGCTTGCGTGCTCCAAGGTCGGGATCCTAGAGCAATACCTTTTACGGCAAAATGGCGGCTTAAGTGAGCAAAGTAAAACATCAATATTTGGACTGACTGTATTCGGTTTTTTTTTAAGTTTCACTTCTACAATGTGTGAATTGCACACATATTAGTTTATTTTATTTTATTTAGTCTACAAGCAGACGAACAGGTCGGTGGTCTCCAATGCCCCAGTAACAGCAGTAACAGCAAAGAAATCTCCAATGCTTTGCCGACTAAAAGGAAGCGAGAGATCCGCATAATTACTGGTTCTACGAAAGCTCGTAAAAATATTTCATGATCTTTAGGATGGTAGCTTGCAAAGCAGGTAAAAAATCTTGCATAAGTATCGTCGGGATTATACTGGTACGGAATCGAGTGTTTTCCAACGGGAAATGTCTTTCTCCTTAGTCACGTCCATAGTTCAGCACGATGCACCACGTGCAGCGGCAGTGATTTGGACTCAAGGATCTTTGGAGCTCATAACACCCCAACTATACCTGTAATTGCAATTATTAAGGTCACACACCTTAGCTGAACTCCGACTCTACTCCGATCCAACTCATGGGGAAACATTGAAATATGATTTATTTTGACGGTCGAATTTTTGGTCGGATCGGAGTTGGTCTTGGTAAACGATGAACTTGGTAAACTTGGTACTTGGTAAACTTGGTACTTGGTAAACTTGGTACTTGGTAAACTTGGTACTTGGTAAACTTGGTACTTGGTAAACTTGGTACTTGGTAAACTTGGTACTTGGTAAACTTGGTACTTGGTAAACTTGGTACTTGGTAAACTTGGTACTTGGTAAACTTGGTACTTGGTAAACTTGGTACTTGGTAAACTTGGAACTTGGTAAACTTGGTACTTGGTAAACTTGGTACTTGGTAAACTTGGTACTTGGTAAACTTGGTACTTGGTAAACTTGGTACTTGGTAAACTTGATACTTGGTAAACTTGGTACTTGGTAAACTTGGTACTTGGTAAACTTGGTACTTGGTAAACTTGGTACTTGGTAAACTTGGTACTTGGTAAACCTGGTACTTAGTAAACTTGGTACTTGGTAAACTTGGTACTTGGTAAATTCGGTACTTGGTAAACTTGGGTAAACGATGCTTAATTCGCGCGTAGATCGGTTCTTGTAACGTGTACGCTGCTGAACACGTATACATAGGTACATCGTGTTTTTTCCATAGACGATTACGATCGCAGCGCACGTGTTAAGTAAAGGTTCAAAATTCTACTGTAAGGAACTCAACAGAAAAGTAAGATTTCAATGCTTTCCTACGATTTATATTGGAGTCGAGATTGAGATGAGTTAATGTAATATTTACCATTACTTCACTTTTTCCGATGCCGATTGGAGAAACTCATCGATACTGTGATCACTACGCTTCTTATTAATGAATAGTAGCCAAGCGGTAACTTATATTCAGCTAAAAAAAAATAGTATTAGCGACACCATCCCGCACTGGAACAGAGTGATGGAGTACCTATGCTCAGTGTAGAGAGACCCAGTATTGAGCCCTTAAAGGGTTGAAGCAATCCCATTGGCGAATCAAACCGTTCAATGATTATCGCTAGGTTATCTTGTTTACAATTAAGCATATTAATAATTAAGGTTTACCTATTGTGATTGTGGCCAGGATAATACGGTTTGTCATTTTAAAATACCATAAAGGCAAACATACTTACAAACCATTTTCCGAGAAGCTCGGCTATATCGGCCCGTAAATAAACATTCACCAAACAAAAGGGCTACAATATTTTTGGATTATCACATGAAAGGGATTTTCAAACGCTACCAATTCCAAATACAAAAACGATTTATACAAACGAAACAATTATGGCACATAGCTAGTAATCTCTACATAGTATAGAACAAAGTTACTTTCTCTGTCCCTATATCTCTGTGTGCTTAAATCTTTAAAACTACACAACGGATTTTGATGCGGTTTTTTTTAATAGATAGAGTGATTGAAGAGGAAGGTTTATATGTACAATATATTACAGTTTTGTGTAAATTGGTTGAAATATGACGATAACTGTTGAGAAAGTCGGAAAAGATCAGAGCGTCCGGGAGCTTTTAACGAAAACGCTGTCTAATCCCTTTGAGATGTAACAAAACAAAGTATTGGTGGAATATTCCTCTTTTATTGTTCTACAATAACGTCAGCGATAGTATATGTCTATCTTTTAAGTATAGCTTACTATACCCATTCTAAGTTTTAAAAAAATGGTCACATAAAATGCGGTAATTGGAAAGCTATTTAGAGGGATACAATATTAATCTTTATCGACTTAAATATGTTAGTCACCTTAAGCATTTCAGGCACATTATGATTAGCCTGTACATCATATAATTTAAATGATTATCTTAGGAGTTTACGCAAAATGAAAAATAACGCGCGTGAAAATAAATTCGTGCGCTGGTTACGTTTCACAATTTTGAACTTGGGTACTAAGGGACAGGTTTCCCGAAGCGAAGCGAGGGCGGGTTTATATAGTTACGAATATAATACTTACAGTTTTTGTTACTAGCGAAATAAATGTTTTCTATTTCTTTTAATTGTATAATATTATAATTGTAGAAGTTATCTCGTATACCATTTAAGCAATAAGAAACAGCAACTAATTAATTTCTTTTATGAGATAATATTTATGTAAATTTCGTAATACTTCATTGATTAAATAATTGGTAACAGATTATAAAATATGACAATAAATGCTATCAGAAAATCTAATTTAACTTCATTTTCCTTTATTTTTTCCGTGTATGTATTGCAGTGTTTATCAGCTGTTTTTACAGTTTAAACGGGCCCCATGTCATGACCAAGAGAAATGGGAACCCAACATACATAAGTCAATGTGGGGCTTGCTTAAAATCAGACGGCTTATTTCTGTGAATTCATATTTTATAATAAACATTTATTGCAAATCTAATTGCTATTACAAGCGACACACCTAGACTTTATGTTGCAAAATGAATTATTATTAGAAAATCAATGTTACTTGAACTAACTAATGTATAATTTTCTATGCACTCCTTTCGAATTTAAAGCGGGTGAATAAAGAGTGTATTACAAATACATTTAATGAGTTCTACATAATTATTAATAAATAACAATGAAATAGATCCAGGTCACTTGCCTTGCTGCGGCCGTCAATTTTCAGTTACCCTGACATTAAAAGCATACAGAATGTTCTGTGGCAATACTATATAAACTAAGTAACACTTGCAACAGGCATCATTTGGCAATCGCAGAGATCCAGTAGTAGAAACATCATGAGGAGTTTCACTTTCTTTTGTCTTGTCGCGGTGGTGGCAGCTGCCTACGCAAGGGAGACGCGGTACAAGAGGGAAGCAGATCTCGTAGCGGCAGCCTCCAACCACTGGGAAAAGGGAGGCGGCGATGAGCACTATGGAGATCATCACAGCGAACACGGCGCCCATTCGGACAAAGGCTATAAAGGATACCACGAACAGGAACACGGCAAGAAAGGATTCGTCGACCAAGAAGGGCATAAAGGATATTACGGCGAAGACGGCGGCCACGAAAAACACCATAATCACGATGATGGATACTACGGAGAACACCACAAAGGCGAAAAGGGAGCTAAAGGTCACGAGTACGAGGAGAAGGGACATTTCCATAAGGGTCATTCCATCAAAGGACATCATGGCATCCACAAGCTAGACGAATTCAAGAAGGACAAGCACTTCCACGACAAAAAGGGTGAATCTGGATTCGACGAGGGATACGGTGGTTACCACTACGAAAACGGTTTCAAAGAGGGAGGTAGCTTCCACAAGGGTCACAAGGATGGTGGATTCCATGAGGAGGAGCACGGTAATAAGGGCGAGCATGAGAAGGGAGGATACCACAATGACCACAAGGGATACAGTGACGAAGAAGGCCATCATGAAGACTACCATCATAATGAGGGGCACGGCAATAAGGGTGGACATGACGAACATAAAGGATGGGGCTGGGAAAAGGGACACAAGTAGAAATGGTTGTGATGACGACTAGATAAGACGATAACGTTATTTTGTTACTGTTATTTATTTTGTGATACGTGAATAAATAAATGTATTGTACATTATATTTGTCTTTATTGTTAATTCTATCTATCTATAGTCTTACCTCGCAATTGTCGAAGCCTAAAGCGTCCCAAACTATGCTATTTTAGTGCAGAAGTGTAGACAACATACCAGTGAAGAGTGTATGAAAATAAAACTTGTTCCACAAAATCTTTTTTAACCGGATATGCAAAGTTATTTTTATAAATAAAACAATATAAGTAGTTATGTTTTTTTTTATAAATAACTAGCGACCCGCCCTCGCTTCGTTTCGGGAAACTTATTCCTTCGGTTTGCAAAGATTTAGTTATATATTTTGGATAATTCACACTATATCTTTATAATGTACAGCCTAAGTGTCATTCTGATTTATAAGCTATATTGTAAAGTTTCAGCAAAATCCATTGTGTAGTTTTTGCGTGAAAGAGTAACAAACATTCATACAAACTTTCGCATTTATAATATTAATAGGATAATGCAAGAAGCTTCGAAGGATCAACCTTTAAAGTATTTTTAATAGCGTTTAAATAGCATCGAAAATTTGAAATGAATACAAAGATAAGTATATTTCACCTTTATTAATTTCAAATGTCGAAGTTTAACAAAATAATGAGTTATCTTCGGTTTATTTATTTGCTGAAGCTGAGACTCTCGAATGAGCGTCTTTTCCAAGAACATTTTAGTCCCAAGTAGGTCCTTGTTACTCCAAGGGTAAGTATAAGTAAACGTTTAGGGTAAAATGTCATAAGTACAAATTGGTTGTAACCTTATAACATATTATCCGATGTACTTATTCATTATTCCTTTTAGGCTCCTGTCAATTTTACGAAAAACACGTATTTACCCTTGTTGATTAGTCACGTATAACTTTGTTTATTTTTGTAATAATAAATTAATGCTTTACTACAATCCGATCTGATGTTAAGTAATGATGTTATCTTGGGTTTCGGCAATAGACGCCTAGTCTCCCACTTTTGAATATTCACCATTGGATGAAGTCTTATTTTCTGGTATCTAAATGGTCGTAATTAAACTTATTTTGATTTGACTATGGGTATAAAAAATGCTAAATTCTTAATTTTACCATCAATGTCACTCAATTTATAAATAGTCTCGTTACGAAAGACAAATAATTTAATGACAAATCGATGTATTTACCTATTTCGTATAAAACTCACTTTATTTAGTTTTACTTACATATTATGTAAATCTCACAACAAGCTTTTATGTCATGTAAATTGTGTAATATCATGAATTGATGAGTTTGATTTAATTAAAAGTTTATTTTGTTCTTTCTACAGCTCTAGATAAAAGCTTGTTTTTTTAAATTGTATTTCATTATTATATTTATTTGCATTTTTTAGTTACCGTCACGTTACTCGTATTCTTCGCAAACCACTTTCATTTGACATCTACCCATATCATGGGAACGCACAAAATTTAACTAGTCATCTTGGGGCGTCTGCTGTAATGAATTTAGAGTACCTAAAGTCATTTTTTAAGTATTTTTTATTTTGATACACATAACAATCATGGGAGTGCACGAAAATAACCTATATCTACCTCCAACATAGGCCGTTCTCCATATTGGATTTAGATTGACGTTACTTTATTTATTTTGTTTCGCTCATCAAGCCCTTTCATTTGATATCCATAACATAAGAGTTACTTTTACTTACCTACTATAGAAATGATAAATCGCCTTCTTGTGTAATCCGCCATATTGGATTAAAATTAACGACATTAAAACAATTGTGCATAGTCACAATAACCAAACGTGAATGCCTAAGTTGGAAGTATGGAATTGGGTGAAAGATTGATTTTAAAATTCCAGGACGTACATAAAAGTGAAGATAAATAAAAGATTTCAAAATAAGAATAAGTAGCTATTCATCTTTGTACGCTAAACTGAATACAAGTAACATTTAAAGACACATAAAACCAATTTGGTTCACACACGTGCTCAGCAAAGACGATTTGGCCCTAGTTTCGGTATCAAACAAAAACTTCGTATATTTACTGCAAACATGGAAGTGGAAATCTTTTCAGCAGTGCTCGGTGTTACAACCTTGACACTACCAAACAACGCTGAAATTTCCCAACCGTCGCGACTTCTACTATAAAATATCTTAGCCGCCAAAGAGAATTATCATTCACAGCTACAGCTGTCAATTCAACAGCTTTAGCTGTCAATACAACAATGAGAAACACCCTACTTCTGGCTTTAGGGCTTGCAGCCCTTGTGGCTGCCGTCTCCGCTAGGGAGATCAGGGAGAAGAGGTCCGCCGACTTAGAGGCCGCGGCGTCCGGCCATCACTGGGGCAAGGGTGGCGGCCATGAAGGCCACGAGGGACATCATCACGATCATGACCACCACGACCACAAAGGACACAAAGGACACCATGAACACCACCACGGCCACAAGGGACACCATCATCACGAGGGCCACAAGGGACACCACGGCGAGCACGGCCACCACGGAAAAGGCCACCACCACGATGACGGGTACCATCACCACCATCACCACGGAGAGAAGGGCGACCATGGTCACGGGCACGACGAGCACGGCCACTGGCACAAGGGCCACGACACGAAGGGACACCATGGGATCGAGAAGCACGACGAGTTCAAGAAGGACAAGCACTTCCACGACCATCACGGCGACAAGGGTCACCACGAACACTACGGCGGACACCACCACGAGGGCGGTCACAAGAAGGGCGGTCACTTCCATAAGGGACACAAGCACGAAGGACACCATGAACACCACCATGGCAAGGGAGGCCATCACGAAGATGGCGGTCACCACCACCACCACAAGGGCCACCACGGTGAGCACGGCCATCATGAGCATCATCATGGTCACCATGATCATGGAAAGAAGGGAGGCCATGAGGGCCACAAGCACTGGGGCCACAAATCTGGTCACTAACATGTTAATAGTACCTTTGTTTTTATTTGTTGATACTTTTTTACAAACGAACTTTGTTATGATTTTTTTAAAAAAGAAAAATAAACAATTTTAAATTAGTTCGGTTTCCTGTTTTCCCCTATTAAATCCTATTGGATCAAATATTTAAAAATAGATATTTTATAAAGAACTAGATTGCAGATTGAAGTAGGTATCGTACCTACGCAAACCTTTAAATTCTTGTCATAAAAATATTTTATTACATACGTGATGTATACACAGTACCTACACATACCAAAATAACATTTTTTGTCGGTCTGTCTGTTTGTTTTGACTAATCTCTGGAACGGCTGGACCGATTTTGACGGGAAAAGTTACTGGCATATAGCTATTAATTGTAATAAGGAGTAACTTAGGTTACTTTTATTTTAGAAATTTCTCCGTAAGAATTAAAATTCCACGCTGACGAAGTCACAGGGATAGCAAGTAAATAAATAAAAATAGTCAAATCTTACTTTAAACCCCTTTGTATTATGTTACTTGTTTCGAGGTTTCTTATGATCATCTGTCATTAATCTTCTCAATTTTGTATCTTTGGGTTCCCCACGCTACGTCTTCTGTTCTCCATAAACACCCTTGCTTCGGTTCAGGCCACCTACACTCGCTAATGTGGACGTTTCAAGTTAAACTTCAGGAGAGCGATAGATAGCCAGGCAGGTATAAAATACCTTACCACCACGCATGAGTACCGACGGGATTAATTCAGATGGTACAGACCCTAGCAACCTTCTACAGGCGCTATAGCCTTGGCCGTTTCTCAGCAGGGTGCAGAGGAGTGAGAGAAAAAAAAGGAAACAAGTCTAATTAGTCTAGTCCACAATATTCATACCACAAAATATTGCGAGTTAAGAAAAAAAACTTCATACACTACCCGTTCAACAACGCACGTACAGACATCTTTATCTATGAACAAGTTAAAAGTACCAAATAATTGTACCTACTTCACAATTAAAATTTAGGTTCCTAGACAAGAAACAAAATTATTTTCAATTTGCATGTTATTGTTTAAAAAAAATGCATTCTACTTAGTTCAATAAACAATTCCTACCAGATACTTCGTCTGATCATTTGACTTGTTACATATTAAAAACACTCTTACCTTTTTTCTACTCTTCAGGGAGTAAAACTTAAAAAACGGTGAGTTATTTAGGAACCGATATTGAGAATTTTAAATACTCAAACACAGGCTTAAATCCCACACAGCTCATGCATTGCAGGAACTAGTCTTGAAAAACTAAAAATATCCATGTTCCTTTGACTTTCTTTTCCTTACAAAATACTGAAAAATACGAATCTCATTAATTCCATGACATAATAATATTATGTTCTCTTGCACAGGAAATCAAATTTGGTGGCATACCAACAGCAACGCCTCCTACCGGGTCCAATTGTGAATCTAAACCATTCTTGGATCCCCTGAAGACACGCAAGAAATTTCAAACCAAATCGGTACAGCCGTTTAAGAGACGTTTAGTGATTACAAGTTTACGTAATTTCTTTATATGTCAAGTACTCGTAATAAGTTATTTTTCTTTAGAAATCTCAGAAAGAAACTAAAATTAAAGTTTGCTCAGCAAAAATACGCCGCAGGTATTCAACCTTGCTACATAAAAGACAGCACAACCTTGGACATCTGCGACTGCAGGCCGCTTTCGAAAGTATCAATTTATAAAAATGTATTTTCCAGTTAAGTAAGCAACACGAAGCAGTGATAGCCGTGTGGTTGAACGTTGGACTGCCGAACCGGAGGTTCCGGGTTCAAACCCCGCACGCACCACTAATTTTCAAAAATTATGTGCGTATTAAAATTTAATTATCACTTGCTTCGGTGAAGGAAAACATCGTGAGGAAACCTGCACACCTGAGAGTTTTCCATAATGTTCTCAAAGGTGTGTGAAGTCCGCCAATCCGCACTTGGCCAGCGTGGTGGACTATGGCCTATACCCCTCTCATTGTGAGAGGAGACCCGTGCCCAGCAGTGGGAGAGTTATGGGTTGTAATGATAATGATGAAGCAACACGAAATCAAATGTTACAATACGGAAGTTATTTTTATATCGCATGTTACAAAAAAGCCGGTGACTCTCGAATAACTCCAACAAAAAAAACCGACTTCAAAAATTGTTTATTTTACATCGACTAGGTACTTGTCGATGATTTTGTCGCAGACAATTACATACGCATTATTAGATATAATTCAAAAACTACTCGTCAGATCTCGCTCAAATGTAAATGGTACCACATCACAAGCTTTCCAATATAAAAGCAATCATCTAAATCGATACAACCAGTAAAAAAGTAATGAGATATCACACATAAAAATGCAGTCGAATTGAGAACCTTCCCCTTTTCTTGAAATCTGTTAAAAATAAATAAGTAATTAGAAACATGTTGAATCAAAGCCAACGTCTACGATCCAAAGTGCATTCGTCAGGCCAGCCGAACAGGTGAGTATTGTAAATTCCCATAAAGTTATTTCGTAACAGTTACATTCGTCACTCTAATCAAAATAAACCGTGAAATGTTAGTGTGTGAATAGCAAATATAGAGAGGAGTAAAAAAAGCGCTGTTATTTTCATTTTGGCCAGCATGGGGCGAAGTAAGAAACATCTATGTTGTAGCAGATGATGAAAAGTTAGTACTTGCCATCAATTAGCCAAAAATAGTGCTCCATTATTTCGTTCTAAAGAAAGAACTATCGCTATTATGGCCCTTCCATACGAACAACTGCATGAGAATTATAAACTTGGTATTTACATAAACGGAGACTAAGCACTTAGGTACATGCCCGCACTGTGATTCACAATTTTGCACTGTGATTTTTTGCTGCGTGTGGAATAAACATATTCACATAACCATAACCAAGAAACGATGAAAGACATTTTTTCGTCACATACATTTATACTATCGCCGGAGCCAAATACCGGAACCTTAGTAACTCGCCACTTAAAAAACCCCCTAGAAATAATTATAATATGAAATTTACATACAAAAAAGTTGGGGATAACACTATTTACTTACGCTTGGCTTCAAGCAATTTTACATTTTTATTAGATACCTAGTGTTGTTCTTTCACTGTTTTTTAAATGCTTCAAAAAGAAAAGTAAAAATGTACTACTTTATCAGTATGTCCTTTAGAATTGTACCATCATACCTATTAAATCGGCTAGCTATCATCGTCCTTGTATAATCTAATGTGAAATGTTTTTACGGCTTTTAATGTTCAGAGGCCCAGTAATAAGCGGGTCTCCATTCATTCTTTTCTCATTCGTCTTAGTCGGCATCGTATAGGTGACGTCGTGTATAGACGGCAGTGGCCGTTTCTTTCTATTTTCTTTCTTTTCACTAGCCACCCTAATCTTATAGTGTTATCTGGGAATCTGCATCGGAAATTGAACCCAGGACCCTTCGTTTGTGACCTCAACTACGGGGCTACGGGAACGTTTAGTTATATTTCACAGCAGCAGTTATGAGCAAACTCTTAGAGAGTAAGATTTTTTTTTTATAAATTATAAGTTAATGCTTGCCCACAATCACAAGTGTTACTTACTGCTTAATAATTCCGAATTATATTCGCACTTGTGCTTTTGCGCCATACCATAAAATGCCATAAAATGAAAAAAACGTTAATACTTTCAGTTTTGCAATGTTTTTTTTGTTTACGTAGAAATATTTATTACTTAGCACTTTCTCTGTTTCTTAAAAAATACTGTGTGTGTTATTTAAAAATAAAATCGACATTTTCATCAATTACATTTTAGTCATTAAATCTGAAATTTCAATATTAAATAGCATTCAAATATTTCTTCCTCATTGTAATTAAACATCCCCAACATTCTACGATGTAATACTACCGGTAGGATTTCTCTTTCCGAACGCCTTGCATTCGCATCGCTATTGTTACCCAACAGCGCTGCAGTTAGCACTATATAAAATTTTCGGCTCTCAATCAATTATCATTCGACAGCCACTGCTCGTCACAATGAGATCTACCTTGGTTTTGGCTTTAGGGCTCGCAGCCCTAGTGGCTGTGGTCTCCGCCAGGGAGATCAGGGAGAAGAGGTCTACTGACCTGGAAGCCGCCGCTTCCCATCACCATGGTCATGAGGAGGGCCATGGCCACGAACACCACGGAGACCATCATCACGATCATGATCACCATGACCACAAAGGACACAAGGGACACCACGATCACCACCACGGCCACAAAGGACATCACCACCATGAGGGCCACAAGGGACACCACGGCGAGCACGGCCACCACGGAAAAGGCCACCACCACGATGAAGGGCACCATCACCACCATCACCACGGAGAGAAGGGCGACCATGGTCACGGGCACGACGAGCACGGCCACTGGCACAAGGGCCACGACACGAAGGGACATCACGGCATCGAGAAGCACGACGAGTTCAAGAAGGACAAGCACTTCCACGACCATCACGGCGACAAGGGTCACCACGAGCACTACGGCGGACACCACCACGAGGGCGGTCACAAGAAGGGCGGTCACTTCCATCATGGACACAAGCACGGCGATCACCACCACCATCACCACGGCAAGGGAGGTCACCATGAGGATGGCGGACACCACCACCACCACAAGGGACACCATGGTGAAGACGGTCATCATGAGCATCATCATCATCATCACGGCCATGGCAAGAAGGGCCACCATGACGAACATCATGGCAAGCACTGGGACCACAAGGGTCACTAAGCCAATTCCTCTAGTTTTATTCCTTTATTGTTGATTGTTGGACTGTTAGAAATGAATATGTATGTAATTACTTTGTTATTACTTTTTTAAAGAAATTAAAATTTTAATACATTTTATTTACCTATTTCTTTAAAATTTTACACAACTGATATTTCACATAATATGTATTCAAACGCATGAACAAAGTTTGGCAGAGTTAATTATATTTTAGAATTCAATGAAAGTTTTACATCATTTACTAACTATAGGTAAAAGTTTCGCAAGCCAAATTAGAGGCCCAGTTAAAGCAAACATGCGAAAAAGAAACTTTGTGTGTCGGTACATCTTATACCTCCCCCGGGATGTATAAAAATTTCAGCACGGGCAGGCGCGTCGACTGAGTACCTAATGTTCCTCTAGTCGGAATAAAGTTTTAATCTAAAGTGAGAAAATTATACGTTCATTTTGTCTTGTGTAATAAAGTGTGGACTACATATTTGCAATGTAAATAATATAACTTCACGGAATATGTTCACAGTTCCGTTCGAATACCATTCGAAAAGTTCAGTGACACGTCATTTAAGAAAACCCTACATCGCTTCCATGTAAGTCTTGCATTAATAACGAAAAGCTTTTTAAACTACTCTTAAACAGTCATTACACTTATATAGTAGCACCTGCCGGAGTATTCATTTTAAACGTACCTACATAATTGATGATTGTCATATAATTTGTATAATGAATTAGGTACTTGGATTTGACAGGCGTAGCGTGAAATTATCTCAAAATACTCGGAATGTATGGACACCTTAGAGTAGTAGTCAGACGCGTTATCCATTGCACCACAGGGCCTATACACCTTAGAGTAAAAAGTAGTTAATATACGACATATACTCTAAGATGGACACGGTGTGCAAACGCCCGAAACAGCGGTCTGCGGTACGGCGCGACCGTACCGGCGGGGTTAGTGACCTTAGTGGCTGATTACACGCTTTTTATTAGCTTCACCTGTATGTTTGTATGTTTGTATGTTTGTTTGTAACCGACTTCTTTGGGCGCGATTTTGACCCACTTTAAACGGCCAGATTTCGTTCAAACTTTGTAGATTTATTGAGGACCGATGACAATACACTAATTTGATAAAATTATTCCATTTTTCAATTTGCAAAATATGATTTTTGTTAATCTTATATATAAAAATGAATCGCTGATTTTGTTGCTAAGAGCAGATCTCCAGAACGGCTGAACCGATTTCGCTAATTCTTTTTTTATGATATTCCTTAAAGTACGAAGATGGTTATTACGGAGAGAAAAATTTAAAAAAATGCCTAAAAAAGTAAAAAAACAACACTTTTCTATATTCCCATACAAAAGATTCGTAATAATACTTAAAAGTCAATTTGAACTTTAATACCATAGCATAAAGTTTAATTGTCAGTGAAGGGATTTCATGAAGGCAAAAACAATTGACTGACACGATACACGAGACACGAGTGGTACGAGAGCTAACGTTGGAAAAACAAGAATTTGAGGTAGGCCAGTTTTTAGATATTATGTTATCTCTCTCACTCTCCTGGACGTCATACGGACGGTCTGGCTGGTGGTAGACGTTGCGTTCATCAGTGCGCATCGTATCTGTACAAGTAAAATATCAATTTTCAAATCATTTAAAGAAGGTTTCTTATCTTTTTTTTAATTGAACTTTTTGCAACATTAATCTACATATTATTGCCATAAAATATTTTTTTCAAATTATAGTATGTTGTTATTTAATTATCTAAAACCCCAAAATTTATTTGCCAGACAATAAATCAATTGTTAAACTTCAGCCAGACCGATCCAAAAGTGAAAAATGTTGTGGTATCATTTTGCTTGGTCTAGAAATAGTTATCAAATAAATGTCAGAGAAATTACTAAAAACCATTGAATTATTTTGTGGATTAATATGGTATCAAAATGATAATTTATTTTGTACAATTAGACAGCCAGACCTCCCGTATGATGTCCGGGAGAGTGAGAGAGATACCATATCTCAAAACTAGCTTACCTGAAATGGTCTCTCGAAAACGTTGCTAGCTCTTAGACCATTATAATATTTCCATTTCTTTATTTTCTCGATGACAGCCCCTGTGAAAACTTGAACGAGCGTCTTTTTTACATTATGTATGCATTATTTGATAAAAATATGACGTTTACACACGTACAAGGTTATATCAGATTCGGGGAAACTGATAGGGATGGAGCTATATCGATAAACGTAACACGATAATAGACCCGTTTTTTTTACAAAATGTAAGAAACTAAACTACTGCCGGAAACTTTTGTACAAATGTATTAACTAATATTATATTATATTTCATTACAAGATGTTACACGTATTTATTCTTGATTGATAATGCTAAATTCTTTAAAATTTTTGAAGCTGTTGTAAAATAAGTAGGTATAGGTAGGCACTCGACAATGAAACGAAATAATGATAATGACAGGTAATCTTTATTCATTTATTTTAATCAAAATCTGATGAATTTAATATAATAAATATATGCGATCGATATCATTAGGTACTTATTTCACAACACTACAACTATATAAATTAGAACTGTCACGTTTTTACTAAAATCATTGACATAAATACTATAGACATAGGGTCTCCTACTAAAATCGCGAAAATAATGTCCCAGTTTGACATTACACGAAAGAATGGGAATGTTAGCAAGGTAATTTAAACACTAAATTCATTAAATACCGTTTTTTTTGGATTGCATCAAACACATACGTCAATGGCACCTTATGACACAACGTTTACACTACACGCCATAATGACATAGTGCAAAATAATCTAAACAAAAGTAACTGATATATTGGTCTCTTTCTGACTATATAGCCTAAATGGTGAGAAGACAAAGACAAAGATATATTTTTGATTATTTTGACTGATTCTGCAATTAGTTTTTGAAATAAATTCAATTTAAAATAAAATAGCGTGTTTTAGTAGCAATACAATAATTTAAAAAATAAAACAATAGTCTACCTACCGAAATTATGATATACCATCGTCTTTATTCACTTTACTGGCGTAGTCTTTGCACGATTTCAAAACACAATACGGCATCGTTGATGTGTAGTTGTCAGCACAGTCAAAAAGTGACTAACGCGGCATTGTTGTTCTTCTTGCGTTTTGTTGCTGAGTTGGCTCGGACATTTTTTAGCGCGGACCCTACGTCCATAGTAATGTGTCAATGAATAAAATACAGTGCCATCTTAAATAAAGTAAGTAAGTCAATTACATAAATTAAATAACCTATAAAATAAATCATCAACCCAAAAAGGCTCACTACTGAGCATGGGTCTCCCCTCAAAGCCGAGGAGACCTTAAATATATCTAACCATTGACTATACATTAACTATACATTTATATATTCTTTTAATGAAGATTTAATTAGGTAGTTACTACTTACTACTGCAAAAATTTATCGATGGATCAACTCGCACTTGAACATATTTTTCGATACTAAATTAACATAATTATATCACGACACAATTTTAATGTGTCAAAGGGGGCATTTCGTGCCGCTACTGTAGCTGACCCGGTGTCCCGAATAGCAGAATAAGTAGGTATTAAAAAAAAATAAAGAATCGACTGTTAGGTGGTACGAAGTTCGCCGGGACAGCTATCTCGAGAACAACTGAACCGATTCCGTTAATTCTTTTTTTATGATATTCCTGAAAGTACGAAGATGGTTGTTACGGAGAGAACATTTTAAAAAATTGCCTGAAAAAGTCTAAAAACAACACTTTTCTATATTCCCATAGGAATGATTCGTAATAATACTTAAAAGTCAATTAGAACTTTAATACCATAACATAAAGTTTCAGTATTAGTGGAGGAGTTCCAGGAAGGCAAAAGATTCGAGTGACGTTAGTATCGTAAAAATTATTAATTTCAAGATAGCCGTGTGGTTAATCGTTGTACTCCCGAACCGGGGGGCCGGGTTCAAACGCCGCACGCACATCTTAATTTTCAAAAATTGTGTTCGTATTACAATTTAATTATGACTTGCTTCGGTGAAGGAAAACATCGTGAGGAAACCTGACAATTTACAGACAATTTACATTTTACCATCACAACCCATAACTGTCCCACAGCTGGGCACGGGTCTCCTCTCACAATGTGAGGGGTATAGACCATAGTCACGTTGGCCAAGTGCAGATTTGCGGACTTCACACATCTTTGAGAACATTGTGGAGAACTCTCAGGTGTGCAGGTTAATGTTAGGTTAATTTGGTAGGATAATGGCTTCAACCAATTGATGGCCCACTACTGAGCACGGGTCTCTCCTCATACCTGAGGAGGCCTAGAGCATACTCCACCACGCTGCTCCAGTGCGGATTGGTGGAGGGGTTAGTGGCCAACCCAAGTGTCGGATATTTTTAAGCCGCCCGAAGGTATCCGACATGGCTTAACGACTGCTACCATATGGTAACAACCGGGACCGACGGCTTTATGTGCCCTCCGAAGCACGGAAGCGCTCAAGAAATTTTTGCCACTAGCGGTCAATTTGGTAGGTTAATAAAATTAATGAAATATAATAAGTAGGTATCATAATAAAAAATCAGAAATTGTTATTTTCATTGTGATTTTTCAGTGACTATTAAAAGAAATTTAAGTGTTTTATGTTTATTTTTTGACATAATATATCAACTTTCTTAAATTGTTGACTTATCAACTTTTTTTTATCTTACTAGCTAACCCGGTGTCCCAAATATCAGAATAAGTATTTAAAAAAATATTATAGAATCAACTGTTAGGCGGTACGAAGTTCGCCGGGTCAGCTAGTTTATTTTAATTCTTAATTCGAATTACAATTAAAGCGTGTTCTTTTTAGTTTTTGAAACTATAAATTTTTTTATTTACTTTAAACCGCGTGCGCTCAGTTATTCCACACTTTGGGTTTGTATTGTATAATAAGGTGACATTTTAAGCACCAAGAATACTGAGTACCCCTATTAATATGTCAAGTGACTAAAAAATCACCTTGTATAAAAACCAACAATTTTTGGTGCTAGTATAGATAGTCAAAAAACTTGCTGATTTAAGGTTTAATTATAATTTTATTAAAAGTCATAAAGCAAATCACAGTAAACCTAGGTTCACAAAACATAATTACCTACTCGTACAAACACAGTGAGTATTATCCAATATTGTTTTGGTCAATGACTCCATCGCATCATATCTGTGCCAAACAATTAGTTCGTTCAAACACGGCTTGTTTTAACCACCCCAAATAAGCATAATAGGAGGATGTTAAATACTGATATATGATATAGATAAATATGGTATAGAGCAATCCAATTTCCCATACAGAATACATCATCAACTTGACATTCATTGAGTTATTCGAAACAACCACGTTTTTCACTCGTGAAATAATTCGAAAAGTATTGTCTTTCAGAAGAAACTTTAAGAACAAAAGTTAAATCATCAAAAAATAGTCATCTATCTATTCCCGGACTTAATTCAATAGAACATTTTTCACCATTGACAAGTGGTGACATCCATCATCAGGGTAAAAGCACGGTAAAAGTATCATAATATTACCGTGGTAAAAGCCCCGTTACTATGTCTACTTTTGGAGTAGAGGGTACGTAAACATAAATCCATTTTTTTTTTATGAAAATCGGAGCTGCTTGGCAAACTTATACGAGAAAACCGCAATTACTTGGACTGTATTAATTGTTCTAATTATGAGCACGTAAACTTTCTATAAAATTTAGAAATTATAAAAGCCACATGTTTACAAATTCCCACGAGTCAAAGTATTAAATTCCCTTTTTAGTTGCCTGATTTCTGTAACTTTTAGATAAGTACCTTTTTGGCTCGTAAATAGGTTACAACTTACTACAATCACTAAAATCAAAATACAAGTTTTTTAAATTCCCCATGGATATGGAATAAAAAGGTAGTTAACGATTTTAAAATGGTTTTATTAATTACCTCAGTTACCTCACTATGATAAAATTATAAGAGAGATATATAATTTGGGGAGTGTCAAATTCTCTAAAGAATAGGGAACAGAGAAGTTATATATTTTCGCTTTCACGTTGCCTTATTTCGGTAAGGAATTGCAGTAAATTCCTAATCCATACGAGCGTAGTAGCTTGAATTATTACAAAGGAAAAGATTTATTTTAAGATAATAATCAAATATTTATTAAGTTATTAATAACAACTTAAACCACTCATTACCGGTAACTCGAAAACGATCGGTTTAACAATTGGTTAAATATGAACCTGGCATAATTATACAGTTGTGTGTGTTGTGTGTTATGTACCTATAAAATGATAATTAGCAAAATATTTATATTCTTATATATTTAATTTCTCTGCCTAGTTTGAAAGTGTAGGTTGATACAATTGAAATGAGTGGGTTAAAGGTATAAGAAAATCTATTGGAAAAAATGCGCCAAGGGAATTAACTGGATATGCTGATTTTCAAGATTCACTCTAATATCCAGCCGCTTCGCTCGGCGCAAATTGAAAAAAGCAACCTATGTGTATGCGGGTAGTCCATTCCATTTCCCAGTTAATTACATCGGAATTGTGGTTCAAAAATTCAATACAATTTCTATTTTGGATCTTTTAGAAAATTCAATATTAACATAATAGATATATTAATTATCAGTAACACGACCTCGCTTCACTTCGGTAAATTTTGCCTTAGTACCGCACCCAAGCTAGTCTTTTTGGTTATTATTACCTATATTATTTCTGTTTTTTAAATTGAAACTTTTATTACATCGTCTCAAACTTTTTCGTCTGTGTGTTGCATGTCGCGTGACGGTCGGCCGCGGAGTACGGATAAAGTGAAAGTCGCTCGTCAGAGTAGCCAAGGCTATGGCGACGCCTATAGTTCGCAGCTGCTGACCGTGTAGTAGTGTAGGTATAAACTATTACTCATTTGTGCCAGTGCTCCACGCTATTTTGTTTGTTTTTGTCAGTATTTAATGTAATAGTCTACTTTTATTATTTCCCATTATCATTCCAATTTTCCAAGTATAAAATTAAGATTGATAAAGCGATTTTTATACCCTTAATGGAATATTATTCCAAAAATTTTTAGTTAAATGTCTATAATGTGAAAAAAAGTTTCACTTTTACCGTGGTTTCATAAAACCACACAATCCTTTTTTTTTCAAAAAAAAAATTAAATTGCGGTTTATGTTACAGAGTGTGATGTGATACTAGCTGTACTGCTACACACTCGCACTGTGGTACTAGGACTCCAAGTGTCGCCGATGGTATAATCAATGTGAAGTCAGAAACATCCACGACACCATAACAAACATTTATTTAACGGTCGCAAATCCCGGCAGGTCACGGGATCTTTCGCTCATTGTCACCTAGCCAGGGCTGTAGAACCCTCATCAAACGTGACTGCAATATTGTTTACACTAGTGCGTAGCGACCGTAGCGATAACCAGTAGCAGGGGATGATGCAGCAAAGCATTGTTTGTTATTATGTCACTGGACAGCTCTGAACTATATTCATAAGTGTAGTGAGTAGGGAGTATTTGAACGCCTTTATAAACAATTTCACTTACCTACTCATCCAAATTTCATGTGTATGTTTCGTAGCTTTCATATTTTCTCTTATCTACAGAACAGTGTGAGTAGGTATTAAACACAAAGCTTTGAAGTTAACATCAGTTATAATTTTGCAAATGTTGATATGCCTCAGTCGAATTCATCAACACTGTATATATCTATCAAGATGCGATACAGTGTATTATGTGTAATGAAATCGGCTTTAGTAGATGTGTATTTCGTTTAAGGTACAGGTAAGACAAAAGAGCCAACTGATAAGGAGTATTCGCTGCCCATTGTCATATTTAGATCGGGGTAATGGACTTGGTTAAACATTGCAAACCCAGATGAATGCATGTGCTTTCACCCTGGAATAACGCTGCTGTGAGTTCGTTACATAATTAAGACCAACTCCAAGCAAATATGATGAAAATGGAATCTAGCTCTGCGGTGTTATCCATTGATGGAATTCAGCTGCTGTTTTCAAATTCAACACTTTTACCGAGAACCTGTCAGTAGCCCTCTGCTGTTCAATTGATTGGAAATCGTATTGTATGTTGTCTAAGGGTTTGTGTTCAACATAATATAATTATTGTAAATTCTTCTTTATTTAAACTTTAAATATATTGAGATCCGTATTACATTTTGTATTCATTTTGTTAGCTCTGAAACCTACCGTTACCGCTGCTATTGTACATTTTCTACTTAATAGAAATTTATTATTAATACTTAACAATAATTTTAATTCAACAAAACATTTGACCTTGCTAATATCGTAGGTGCTAGTCGAAGTCCGACCGCAATAGTTGCCAAATCGGCTGCTGAGAAAATTCGAGTACCAGTGTCTATATAACGTTGTCGACAACAATTATGACCACTGAGTAACACGCCACGGTAACAGCAACAGCGAACATGAATTTAGTTGTGGGCCTCAGCTGTCTGCTGCTGCTGGTGGCGCTGAGTGGTGCCCGGAACCTCAGGGAGAAGAGAGACGCCGATCTCGAGCCCGCCGCATCCGAGAAGCACGAGAAGGGGGGCGGCAAGGAGCACCACGCACACCACCATGATGAGCACCACGAAAAGGGCCATAAGGGCTACAAGGGCCATCACCACCACGAACACGGCAAGAAGGGCCACCACCACGACGAGGGACACAAGGGACACCACGACGAACACGAGGGCCATAAGGAACACCATCATCATGATGATGGCCACCATCATGAGCATCATCACGGTGAAAAGGGTGAAAAGGGTCACGGCTTCGAAGAGAAAGGACACTACCACAAGGGACATTCCACCAAAGGCCATCACGGTGTCCACAAAATAGATGAGTTCAAGAAGGAGAAACACTTCCACGACAAGCACGGTGAATCTGGACATGAGGAAGGACACGGTGGACATCACCATGAGCATGGCCACAAGGAGGGCGGACACTTCCACAAGGGCCACGGCCACCACGGACATCACGAGCATCACCACGGCAAGAAGGGTCACCACGAGAAAGGAGGGCACCACCACGGCCATAAGGGACACCACGACGAGGAGGGCCATCACGAACACCATCACCATCATCACGATCACGGCAAGAAGGACGGTCACGAAGGACACAAACACTGGGGCTTTAAGAAGGGACAATAAGCGACTTACTTTTATTGTAGATTTTTTATTTTTTACTGTAATTTATAATACGCCTGTTACTGTTATAAATAACACATGTAAATACACGTTAAATATTTTCAAAAACCTATACACATTTTTGAATTACTTTAATCCACGGATAACGTACGCCGAGAGATCGAACATTATTTCGATCAAAAGTTCTTCTCAGTACTTCTCTGCAACGCATCGATTTGCAGGAGTGAAGCTCTACAATTGTGATTTAGCCGGACATCTAGACATGGTCTAGATAAATACGTGTTGGTCCGCTAGCCCCACGCTTACAGTCTTTAAGCTGACATAATTTCCATTCTTCCCACTATAAACAATGAGAAAGCATATTATTACCATATTTAAAACAGAATTAACAATGAAAATAAACTAAATATAAACACCTTGTTACTATGTATAGTTTAAGCACACATTTTATATTTGGAAAATATTTTAACAACAATTACGACGTACATTACCGTATGAATTAAGCTTTATTAACGGACGACGAAATGACATGTGGTATGGCCAACACAAAATAACAACGCAACAATAACGCCCACGGCCCTATAACAAACATTTCTCTGTATCTATAGCATAAATATCTGCCCCGGCCCGGAATCGAATCCGTGTAATCCTACGAAATAGTAGGTACTTGGCTGCCCTTATGTTACATTTATTACTTAATAACTTTAATTACATACCTTCTTCCCTTTGACATATCAATCACTTGAGACACTTGAGGCAGTTGTCCCACCGCCGGCGAATAGCGAGTAGTGAGTAAAGCTAGAAACTGAAAACGAGTTGGCGAGCAGCGAGCAGCGAGTGTGTAGCTCCGAGTGTTGCGGAGCGAGTATTATCTTTGATAACGTGAAAAGCAAGTTTAGCAAGTAAACATAAAATAAAAATGCTACACCAATATGCTCGTAACACTGAATATCTATACTAACATAAAACTGAAGAGGCACTTTTTCTGTACATTAAACAATTTTTCAAAACTTTGATTAATATTAGGCAGCGTACTACGTGGTCGATCTGATGCGAACGCGAAGCGGCGCGGTGCGGCGCGGAAACAACAAACAGTCGATATCTATTGAATTGGCCTTCGTGACCAAATGACGTAAAGGTGCGTTGCGCGCTGTCACAATTTTTTGTCACAATATGTCAGAAGCAGAAATTTTAATAAATTTGCGATCCAAGAGGGTTCCATATTATGGGACAAAAGGTGTAAAACATAATTATGATAATCGGTTACTTTCGAACCGCGAATGGGAGGATATGGCTAAAATAATTAGGACTACAAGTAAGTACAACATTAAATGAATTTTCCAACAACATTAGCTTCTGTCCATCCATGACAGATGTTGACATTGATGACCGCATTGAATTCGCATCGGATCGCTTCGCAATCGCGTTCGCGTTGAGTCGCTCACGTAGTACGTAGTGTTAGAATAAAGCAGTACAAATGAGAAATATGACTCACGATATAAGACAAAGAGCCAATGATGTTATATATAGTAAAAATATTTTTACTTGTTATTGCAAAGAACAGAGTCGACATCGGAACTGCAAAATGTCGGCAAGCACTTGTCGGTTACGTTTACGTGTACAGTATAGTGTCGCTGTAACATCTTTACGCTGCGCTGCGTAGCTGCAAATACAGAAATATATCATAACTGTAGTAACGAATAGCAGCGACTGCATCTATGGCTAATCGATACATTATCGCTGCGATAGTCACCAATATAGTCGACATCGTAGCGACGTTGCACAATTGGACCGCAAATTGTCGTCCGTATGAATAAAGCTATGCACTTTCACTGCGCAGTAAAAAGTAAAAAAAACGCTTGTGACGACATTTTGTCGTGTCACTGTCGCAAATGTGAATAGATCCTATGACTTAAAATCGATGAATTACGAATACTTTCACAAAATCTTAAATCTTTTCGAGTAATGCAGTATTCAGCAAACCCGATTCATCATAGTGAATTATTCAATTCAACACCTGCTTGTTACTCGTCTAGGAGAACTTACAGAATTTTCCAGATGTACCTAGGTGAGATAATATCATTGGAGATAATTTGTTTAGTTTTCCAAATGCAATAAATGAAAAGAGAGAAGTATTTTGTAATGTTATCGTCTAACACTTATTTTTGCGGATAGATGTCTTTACGCCCTCAAGGCAGGGCACCTGTCTACAACTATTTTAAAGTGGGGCAACTATCCTATTCATACAGCCAAAGATATCGTTTGGATATAAAAAACAAAGCTACCTATATTCTGATTTTCGGAATCTTTACGTAATAAAAAAAAGAGTTAATCACGCCTTATTTTTAGTTTTCCTTACTCTATTGAGCATATAAATAAATCGAGGCTGTTACCTATTTTTCGTTGCACCAGACCCTACAGCAAACCTAAGCCTTCTTGCACTAAGCAAGTTGTGCTTTTAGAAATAATAAGACCTAACAATGTATATTTACAGACACAATTCTTGTAGAAGTAACCTTGGAGAGATCGCTTTCTGCAGCAATTTGTTTGAATTTCATAGTACTGCAAGACTGCAACACAAAATGTAATTACTAACATTCAATCTAACCAGTATTTAATTGCATTTCATCGATTAACGGATTACTCTATCGAATCTCGAAATAACACCGTTTTTCACTGGTCCTTTTTGTAAATCCTATTCCAAAATTTCAAAAATATATTTAGCTTACTACAGCTAATAATTTTCAATCGTAGCTGGTTGACTGACTTTGCCCCGGAACCGTAACCAGTACTTGAATCTTTAAAATTCAGGCTTAGGTACTCTGTAAAGTAATCCTTACAATATTAACTAGGGACGCCTTAGTAATAATGAATTATAAGGAGAACAAAAACGCTCAATGACACACTCGCGCCCTTAGAAAGAAAAGAAAATATTTTTTAATGAAACTAAGAATGCTACTTCAGAACACTGGAGAAAATAAACTCTCAAACTTATACTCACGCTTCCATGTTATGATTTCCTTTGTCCCCGATGGCATGGACATTGCAAATAACAAAAGCTTAAGAACAAACATTTAAGTATGGATCTAAACAAAACCCCTCGCCCGACACAGTGTTGCTACTAACCCGGCTATAGGGTGGTCTCACTTATCGCGCAGTCTACGAATTAACTTCTTCGGAAGTAAAAGTGATAGACAAAGTTAAGCAACGCCGTTTTCAGTCGGAACTTCGTTCAGTGACCGCTATTGGTGGCAAGATTACTTGACCAATTGATGAGCGCTTCCATGCTTGGGACGGCACGGTTCCCGCGGTTATTGTAATACCGATATTACACGGTTCTATATTTAATTTCAATTTGGATACAGCTAGTAAATTGAATTATGTAAACGTAACAGTATACAAAGATTTCAACAGTTGTTAATTAAGTAGGTGCAAGGTAACAGCACACAGTGAAAGAAATATAAGTAGGTACAAAAACGTTCTCCATAGGTTTGTATGTTTTAGTAGCAAAGATTTAAAACTATATGTACATTATTGTACATAGATGCGTTACGTTCACACAACGCGAATTGCACTTTTGGATCCACTCCGATGACATTTATATTGATGCGAAAGATAATATCTATTACGCGCTATGGTTTCAATCAAACAAATAATCTAATTGAATGTAAGTTTTCGTTACAACTGTTTACGTTACTACCAGCCTAAGCTCTAAGGAGACTTCGCTCCATCCCGTGCAATAATTGTAATAATTGCAAATTGTGCAATAAGTGCAATAATAATTGTGCAATAATTAATTGTAAGATGGTTTGCTGGTGCACACGAGTACTAGATTTAACTCCCTATCATTTATTGTTGTTCACAATAAAGAAGGAAAAATAAAAGGAGTACCTAAATTATCTTGAATACATTTTCTTTATCTTAAAAGTTATAAAGTTAAAGTTGGCCTAAAGTTGCTCACAAGATTGTTTCGAACGCCTACAGATTAACTACTGCATTAATCAGACAATCAAAATATTGCTTTTAATTTCCTGCTTCTGATCCTTGAAACAATCGGTGAAACTTAATGTACCTACCTTTGTTTTCTTTAAATTCTAATATAATATTATTTTCTGAATTTAGGTAAATACAGATATTTTGTTACAGATATTTTATTTAAATTCGGCTAAATCCTGCTAATTAATAGGTGTGTGAAAATTGTAAATCTATTAATTTTATTACCTTTCCTTGATAGATATATTGCTGAAGGTAAATTATGTTATGTACAAATCTGCTATTTAGTTAATAACACAGATTTGAAGTACTAAGTACATACACATAATTATGTATCTTATTAAATATATATTACTTACATCAAAATGCAGTACTAGGTCCCCAAAGTTTTGCGGTGAAACCTAATATCACGGTTTAGTTCACTGAATTTGCTGGAGAAATCTGAAACCCGATATGCTATGAAATAGATATTTGCTTATAAACTAGCATCAGGCGCTACATTTTGCTAAACTTTTAAACTACGTCGATAATGTAATACCTATTCTCGTAGGAGAACCATTAGAATACAACGTATATTTTTACTTGATTTTAATTGCAAAACATGTCGGCTTCTAACATTGACCTGAATAGAGTATTGTAAGAATTGTAAGTGATGTGTCACCGCTCCTCACTCAGCGGCGGATTACGTGCCGTCAACCCGAGCCATAAATCTAATGCGAGGTGTGATACTGAGCTCCATACTTGCGCGCTAATTACTGTAAAAGCGTTATCAATGGATTAAATCTATCCCACTATCCTGAAGACAAGTTACACACAAGTCCTTGATTTTTATACCAGTGTTAATGTTAATTCCAACATGAAAAAATATAATGCGTTAATTTTGTATGTTGATAATATAATTAACTCGATCTAATGCGAATCGAACATCAACGGATAGGGTTTCTGACTTTAATATAAAATACGAGCTGTGCCCGCGACTTCGTCCGCGTGGAATTTAACAATAAAAACTAAAATATAAATAGGTAGCCTAGCCTACGTGACTCCTTATGACATCAACAATCTGCCAGTGAAAGTCCCGTCAAAATCGGTTGTCCGTTAAAGGATGTCTCACTCTTCCTTATATTTAATCAACTTATACAAATTAAGAAAGAAGGTGAAAAATTGAATAATGAAATGGTAATAAAATGGACCAGGAATAAAACATTACCTAAGTAGGTACATATTAATATTTCTTCTTTCTATTCTTAATGCTTCATAAAAGAACGCGGCAGGGAGACGTCGAGTTCGAGTAGGTATCCATCGCAATAAGCAATCTGCTATACCACTTGTCCTAATTCCAAAGTGAACAAAAAGAGATCTACTATTTACTTCACAACTCTGTTTGGCGCATGCCGGTTGCAAGATTTAACGCGAAATGTAATGATGGCAATGTTATATTATTACCTACAAGTGAAAAAGAAGTAGATAATAATATGTCACTAGTGCGCAAAAAGTGAGGCAGTCAAATTCGGCTAACTGTCGTAACTTCACCTCCATTGTTACCATAACGTAATTAGAGCGGATCAAAAATATGCAACTCGCGTTGTATGAAAGAAACGCATCTATAGTCAGAATATCTTTGAATGATGGGCTATTCTGACACAAATCTTACTTAACACTGTACATAATAATATGATCATAATCACGACTTATTTGATACCGATTTTCAGTTTTTCTTCGTCAACAATCACGTACTTATAAGTTACACACAAAAACAACTAACGAAGATTGTGTCAAATATTCCGAAATTAACCCTAATTTGGTTATTATGTACCTACAACTATTGTTGTTTCGCCGTTCATGTCACCATGATAAATCTTGTTATCCATTATTTATTATTTTAATTTTTTCCCATGGCAATGAATAATAAAATTATGTTTTACATAAGGCCAAGATATTGCATGTAAGTCACAAAAAGGGGTTATTTTAATAGTTTACATCTACTTAATAATATTCCCATTGAACGGTTGCTCCGAACTTGTTAAGTCAAGTTTTCGTAAGATTTTTTCACTGCTCTTACGTAAAACTGCTGTTTCACCGTACAATGCGAGTAAATTAAATTCTTAGCAAGGTGTAACCATTTTCAATGCAAACAAGTGCATTTGGGGTCTTTAAATCTAAAAGTGATTATTACAACACAGACACGGGGAGTTACAGTAGAAACTAAGGTATTATAATTATTAACAAATTTATTAGTAAGTACTTATAATTCTTACCACTATCGATACGGTCTATCGAATTAGATTCACACAGTCAAATATTTTTAATGAAAGACGTCAATAGACATCTCCATCCTATTTATAATAATTTAATTTATAAATTAATTCACTCAATAAATAAGTCATCCGTAAATATTGAACATAAAAAAACACCAACTGGAGAATGTTATGTCCGTCAAACAATACAGGTATACTGATCAGTCGATTAACAATGGTGTTAGTGGCCGTGCTTATATCCAAATTTCCTGTGATGATCGTGTCCGGATTTCTCGGCATGGTCATGGTGATGATGATAATGTTCGTCGTGTCCACCTTCTTCATCGTGCCCCTTATGTTCATGATGATGGCCGCCTTTCTCGTGATGTCCCGCCTCACCATGCTCTTTCTCGTGATGGTCCCCATGATGATGACCTTTGTGGAAACTTCCGCCCTCCTTATGTCCATGTTCCTCGTGAAAACCGCCGTGTTTCTCGTCGTGAGCAGAATCTCCCTCTTCATCGAAGAAGGTTTTATCTTTCTTAAACTCGTCGACTTTGTGGATTTCGTGATGGCCCTTGGTCGAATGTCCCTTATTATAATGTCCTTTCTCCTCATATTTTGAGCCCTTTTCTCCTTTTTCGCCTTTATGATATTCATTGTAGTGATCGTCCTCATGATGATGTTCCTTGTTGTGACCACCATGATCGTCATATTCTCCTTTATGGGACTCCTTATTGTGGTACCCTTTCTTTGCTTCTTCGTTATGGTGATGCCCTTTGTAGCCCTTGTGCCCCTCTTCTCCGTGATCACTATGATGCTGTGAGTGATGTTCTTTACCTCCTCCTTTCTTATAACCATGACTATGAGGTTTTTCATGTTTGTGCCCAGTGGCGGCGGTTTTCTGATCAGCTATCTGTTTTTCTGGTTTTATCTCGACATTTTCAGTTGTCTGGTTTGATGTAGGTAAACGCCCTGCATATGCAAACGCCAAACATGTTATTAATCCTAATGCAATTAATGCCCTCATGTCGGTTATTTACTACGGGATGCCAGTCCTTATGCGGCGTGAATATTTCTTTATATTGACAAGATTATTGATAGTGCTGCAGTTTTATATAAAGAGTTGTGTAAGCTGTGACATGAACAGCAACTCGTCGTCAGACAATCGCGTCAGTTTGTTGCAACGCTCGCGATCGTACACTTTACGCACATCAGAGTTCTTGTGACAGAACAATCTAGAAACCTCTATCTACCAATAAACACCAACGTGGTGTAATAAAATGCAAACATTTAATCCAATTCACCTTTTATATTGAAAACTGTTCTCATTGTTTTTTTTATTTAAGTAATCCAATTTGGATTCAGAATGCTCTGTTCATTGCTCTCGTGGACCAAAACTACAGCGGCAATTCAAAACCATAACATCAACCGCAATTTTACAGTCAAATAATTGAAGTTTCCACTAAATCATTGAGAAAAAGTTAATTAATCTGGCAAATAGATCATTAAACCGTGGCGACGAATTATTTTTATGTGAATAGCCGACAAACTAATAGACATGCCACTTGATGAAAAGTGGTCACCAGCGCCTATGGATGTCGGTAACACCAATTTAGGAGTCACAAAAAGGAAGCAAGAGACTCGTACTAATAATACTGGTTGTGTGACGCTGCGACCGAAACACATCTAAACCATTTCACACCACAATCGATTAAAAAAGTAGGGTTGTAGCTAGCCAGGCGTGTAAAAACCCTACCACCAAACATGACTATAGTACCTAGTAATTTTTTACACTGGGTGGTACATTGCCTAGTCCATTATCCTTTAACAGGAAAGATAGATACCGAACAATCCGACCATAGCCACGAGTCGAGGGGGGAGCGGGAGAGGGGTTGGTCTTATAATCTATGATGGATGGAGCCCTTAGGTACACTTCAATTAAACGCTAAAAAGGTTTTTTTTGGTACGCTAAAAAGTTTTTTTTTATAATTATGTATACATTGGAATTATATGTAAGTTAAAATAAGTTTCTATTTGAGCGTGAGAGCCCATATTTTCTTTCTGCTTCCTCTTCTCTTAGCGGTTTGGTGTTACTGATGTCCCTGGACGGCCATGAACACTCAACATCAGGTGGCACACTTGCTTATTTGTCGTCATAAAAATATACCTAAACGACGGAATACAGAGAAACTATGTTCGACATAACACTAAATTAGGTACAATTTGAATTTCGCGAGCTAAATCGAAGTAATGATCTTCGAACACTTTCAAATTTACCTGTCTCATTTTGTTGTTACTTAAACTCAAACTCAAACTCAAACTCAAATCATTTATTTCATGTAGGTATGATGCATACACTTATGAACGTCAATTTTTTGCATTTACCACCGTTTCGCTAAGGTGCCTTTAAATATTGATTTTTTAAATCTTTGAGGAGAAAAAGAAACGGCGAAAGAAACTCCTCGGCACATCTTTTAAAAAAAAATAATGCTAGATTACAAATTTTATACCTACATACAGATACATACATACTAACATGAGTAGAACTGGTCGCAGATGTCTATGTCCAAGCATCTTTGTCATTAATATATTCTTCTACTGTATAATAACCTTTCTCTATTAGTCGTGTTTTTACATGTTTCTTAAATATTTGTAAGGGCAAATCAATAACAGACTTTGGTAACTTATTAAACACGCGTACACCGAGCCCCACAAATGACCGCTGGACCCTACGAAGGCGGTACGAGGAAGTCACTAAATGGTGCATATTTCTAGTTTGCCGATCGGTAATATCGGATTTTTGTTTATAACAACTCAAATTTTTCCTAATAAAAATTAAATTGCTATAAACATATTGGGAAGCTACAGTTAGTACATCAATTTCTTTGAATTTTTCACGCAGTGATTCGCGTGATTTTAATTTATAAATTGCCCTAATAGCTCTTTTCTGTAACACAAAGATTGTTTTAATTTCCGCTGATTTACCCCATAGTAAAATACCATATGAAATAATACTATGAAAGTAGGCAAAATAGACAAGCCTTGCTGTTTCAACGTCCGTAAATTGCCTTATCTTTCTTATAGCATAAACAGCCTTGCTAAGTTTACCCGCAAGTGTCGCTATATGGGACCCCCACTGGAGCTTACAGTCTAAAGTTATCCCCAAAAATACTGTACAACTTTCCATATTTAATATTTCCTTATTCAATTTAATGTCCTTATTACCGCTTTTAACATTTGGCAATGCAAATTCAACGCATTTCGTTTTATTGGCGTTAAGAACTAAGTTATTAACAGAAAACCAGTATGAGATATGGGCGAGAGTACTGTTCACATCGTCAAAATTTATTTTATCTCTATTAGTTTTAAATATAAGTGAAGTATCATCTGCAAACAGTACAATATCAGCATACTTACTAATATGAAACGGAAGATCATTTATATATACTAAAAAAAGGAATGGGCCCAAAATTGAACCTTGTGGGACACCAATCGAAACTTGAGATCCTGATGATTTAGCTCCGTTTATACAGACACTTTGAACCCTACGATTTAAGTAGGACGATATTAGTTCAAGTGCTTTATTTTTAAGGCCATAATGACCCAATTTCAAAAGTAGTGTTTCATGTTCTACACAATCAAACGCTTTCGAAAGATCACAAAATACACCTATAGCGTTCTGCGATGCTTCCCAGGCCTCGTATATATGATTCAAGAGCCTAGCACCCGCATCTATTGTACTACGACCTTTAGTGAACCCATACTGCTCATTATGAAGTAGATTATTGGCAGAGAAATGAGTAATCATTTGATTTAACATGATTTTTTCAAAAACCTTGCTGAGTGTCGGTAAAATAGCAACTGGTCTGTAATTATTAACATCTGTTCTATCTCCGGACTTCCAAAGTGGTATTATTTTACTATATTTCATAAGATCGGGAAAAGTCCCCAGATCTACGCAATTATTAAAGATTACAGCTAGGTGAGGGGCTACAACATCTAATATATTATTTATTACTTGTACAGATATCCCCCACAAATCTCCTGTTCTTTTGTTTTTCAAAGATTGGAAGGTTTTAATTATCTCAGTCGTCGTAGTATGTTTGAATTCGAACAGAACACTACATTTACCAACGAGCCCTCTTAAGAGGGTGTATGCTGTTGCCGGAGAAGATTGAAGGGAGTTTGTTAATGAAAGTGGTATATTTCGGAAGTAATCTTCAAAAGCGTTTGCTATCTCGTTATCAGAGGTGATTTTGTTGTTGTTAATACTTAGTTCAAAATTACGGTCATGTGATTTAGTGGTACCGGTTTCATCACTAATGACATCCCAAGTAGCTTTTATTTTATTGTCGGAGTTTATAATTTTACCTTTAATATATAGCGACTTAGCATGTATGCAAACGGCTTTAAATATTTTAGAATATGTTCTCACATGTTCGTGGAACGCCGTACTATGATTATATTGTTTTTCATCATATAGTTCATAAAGCTTGTTCCTACTTTTAAAAATGCCCTTAGTAGCCCAATCATTGAATTTACTTTCTTTATTTACCTGCATAGACTTAAATTTAAAAACTCTGTTAAATTCTTCATTAATATTTTTGAATAAAGTGTTATAGTGACATGAAGGATCACTTTGGTTAAAAGCAGACGGATTATTAATAATTTTAGAAGAAATTCGGTCTTTAAAAATTAAAAGTTTATTTTTGGTTATAGGTCTGCATTTTATTAATTTATTATTTTTATTTAGCTGGTTAAAAATAGAAATTTTTTGTCCACAGTGATCGGACCTTAAATTGTTGATTATTTCTTTTTCTACAATTGAGCAGTTACAGAATATGTTGTCTAAACATGTAGCTGATGTAGCTGTTATTCTAGTGGGTTCAGTGAAAAGGGGAATCAAATTGAAACACTTAAATAAGTCCAGCAACCTAACAGTTATGGACGTCTGTACAAGAGTATCCACATTAAAATCACCACATACAATTAATTCTTTTCTTGATGTGCACACTCGCTTAAGTACATCCTCCAGCGAATCTTCGAAAGAGTTAAAGTCACCAGACGGGGGCCGGTATACGCAAACTATTATAAAACGCTCCAGTTCTACACAGGCCAGTTCAATAGTGCGTTCAACCGAAAGACTCACTATATCTTTTCGATTTTTACAGGATATGTCTTTGTGAACTAATATAAGTGATCCACCGCGAATTGCAGTCCTTCTACAGAACGCACTTGACACAATATGATTATATAACTTAAAACTAGTTTGAAAGCTTGACAGCCAATGCTCACTGATGCATATAACATGTACATTGAACTTTTTAATAAATAATTCAATTTCTAATTCTTTGCCGGAAAAGCCTTGTATATTTTGATGCACAATGTTTAAACTAGATGGCTTTTCCTTTGTCTTATTATTTAGTTTAAATTATTATCTGTACATACATTAGTACAGTTGTCCAAGACAGAAATAGTGGTAGATACTACTACCACAATCTAAAAATGTGTCAATAGACTTTGTTACACTACATGTAACCGCATCATTTAAGTTATAAGCTAACAATGTAGCTAAATTCCGCTTATATTTTACTGGCAGATACATAGTATCCCTAGTCAGCTTAAACATAGAAATAAATTTGTTAATATCAAAATAAAATATAGCATCGCTATGATGATTCGTCAAGTTATACAGTGTTTGATTTAGTTTGTATATATGTTCATTTTGTATCACACTTAGGTTGTTAGAGTATGGAAAAGCACATATTACAAATTTACACTTTGTACTCTCATGTAATAATATTAACTTTTCAACACTATTAATAATTTGCCTTTTTTTTAACATTCAGGCTGCTACTTATATAGGTATAACGTCTGAGTATAACTATAAAACATTATATTGATAAAATATTGTAATAATTATAATTTTCGTCGTTATTACAAAGCTAGATTCAATCACTCGACCTTGAGTTGAGTGTTGTGAACTTAGATAATAGTTTTTCTAAGATATTTTCTTTCACCTTTAAAGAAACAGTAAAGAAGTGAAGGATACTATTTACTTAACACCTAGGCATAATCAACCATTGCTAGAAATTTCGTCCTAGAATAATGTCTACCTAATTACCTACCTACCTGTATTTTAGTCAGATCTCTGAAACTTTGGGGAAAAAGCTGGAAGTTCATACTTTTTTGTAGAAAGTTAGCTATTATGGACCTCAGTGCAAGAGTATACAGAATCATTGGATAAATAATTTTATTGTAAAAACCGTTAAAGACTGAAATTTTTAAGCTAGTTACTAAGTGAACACTTTCGCTGCGGCAATCGTAATTTTCTATATAAAAAAACACGACGTAGGTATAGGTACGTAATCCGTAGCGAACGTGTCAACAAATACCTATTTACGCCGTTTACGCAACTTCTAATTTTGTGCCCAATTAGATCCGAACCGAAGCCTGAGGCTTAATAATTTCATGGATAGAGTTAAGGAAATACCATTTACAGAAAATCGTACAGCTCAGTCGGTATTGACCCCCTGTCTATTGAACAAATCGTTTGATTCTTACAGAAGCGTACATACTCGTACTTACATACCTTATATATTACATTTTTAATGGAAGGTAAGTTTAGATCCTAGGAATTTATATTATCTCGGTAATATATGAGTATGTCCGAGCTTTGTGGTCCGAGGTAGGGTTTTAAAACCCTTCCACTAATTCCATGGGTCAGCAATAGGTTACATAATTAATAAACAAACTTTGAAACATTATCAAAAGTATGGCGTAAACATATGGCGAGCTATACGTATAGCAGCTATATGTATAGCTCGCCATATGTACCTCATATATTTTGAGGTCATGAAAGTTTAAATAAATAAATAAAAGTGTGCTACCTGCACACCTAACATACATATTTTTACATAACACTTAATCTATCTTCAAACTTAACAACAACCTTGTAACACGAACAATAAATAATTTAATAATTTAACATTCAATTATTCCCTATAACAATAATTAACATAGAATGCGGTAACGAGAGAGAAAAGGTAGAAAATGCATTGTGCGTATCCTCCGTCCATCAGCCTTTCTGCGTCCATTGCTTGACAAAAGCCCTCTCTACGTTGCACCGTTGGTCCGACCGGACCTGAACCTTCTGAATGCGACATCCAGCGGATGCCTGTTGTCTTCTTCAGGTTGTCAGTCTATGCTCCTTTTTGTGAGACGGGATCTCTACTCGAGGACTTTTCTTCTCCAACGGTTATTGGTCCTTCTGGACATGTGGACAGCCCACGCTTCTCCAGCTACTTAGCTTATTCTTTAAAGTTTAAATTATTGTTACAACCTCTACTTCCGGCGCCCCAATCTACTCCAAAATCCTGTTAATGATAAATTACAATAATTACCTATGTATAATAATTAATAAATACGAATTATATCAATAAGTAGAATAATTGTTTAACAGCAATAATGTGTCCGCGCCATCTTGGCTTTCAATATTTATATCCTACCTTCAACCCCATTATAATATCATTGTTATATAATTATAACATCATTGTTAGTTCTGACCCAGTCCTTAAACGTACTAACGATCTGACTGACAACATCCTCTGCTAAGTGGACTGATCATTCTAGTCCCGATTTGAATCTTATTCGGTCACAGTTGTCATGAGCGGCAGCGGAAGCGGTGCTGCATGCTCGTTCGCTATGTTAAACCATAAAAAAACACAATTTTCTGACTGTATGTGTTCGAACCTATGAACAAGTGACACAATAGAACAATTTAATCTTTTTAATACTTATTTCATTAATCAATACTTCCCTGGAGTTTTACGCCACAAATGTCAACGTATTTCGAAACCCTACCAATTTCAGTTCCACTATGTTTTCTTTAGTAAACGGTTGATTGCAGCGACCAACGCCGACTAATTCTTCGCCTTCGCCCAAGAAATGTAGGCCAATCTCGGGTATCGGTTTACTTGCTCAATATTTTGAGTTACTTTACTTATCTCGTCGGGAAGCATTGCCAGCGAACCACAGCCAACAATTTTATGTAACTTTTGTTGTCGAAAGCAAACGTGCGGTATTATTGTATTGCTCCATAACATCAAAACATTTAGTTGGAACATTTTGCATGAAACATTTTATTTACGTACAACCAGCTAAATATTTATACACGTTAACTTTTATGGAGTCAATATAAACAAGATATTGTACTTTTAATTTTATTAACAAATGACAATAAACAAATAACATTTTATAACTAAAAGAGAGCGTTAGGTACTTATCAGTCTCTCTCAATGACTTAAATTTAACAAATCATTTGGTTTGTATTAAATACAGCACATGTGCTGTAAGCAATTTAAAGCTTACTTGTGACCCTTCTTGAAGCCCCAGTGCTTGTGGTCTTCATGCCCTCCCTTCTTCCCATGACCATCATGATGATGGTGATGCTCATGATGACCACCTTCACCCTTATGTCCCTTGTGCTCGTGGTGATGTCCGCCTTTATCATGGTGGCCCTTCTCCCCATGTTCATGGTGATGGTGTCCTCCATGATGATGGCCCTTGTGGTGGCCACCGCCCTCCTTATGACCATGTTCTTCATGATGTCCGCCATGACCCTCATGATGACCACCTTCATGATGATTATCATGGAAGTGTTTCTCCTTTTTGAACTCATCATGTTTGTGAACACCATGATGACCCTTGGTCGAATGTCCCTTGTGGTAATGACCCTCTTCATGGTGTTTATGCCCTTTATGTCCCTTTTCACCGTGATGATGTTCATGATGATGTCCATCGTCGTGATGATGATGTTTCTTGTGTCCAGCGTGATCGTCGTGATGTCCTTTGTGGTCTTCGTGATGATGGTGGCCTTTTTTGCCGTGTTCGTTATGATGATGACTCTTGTATCCTTTATGTCCCTTCTTGCCGTGGTCATCATGATGATGATGGTGTTCCTCGTGTCCGCCGCCCTTATCCCACTTGCCGCCCTTGTCGCTGGCAGCTACTTCTAGATCAGCATCCCTCCGTGTCCTAGACACCTCCCTGCAACTGACGTATGCCAACGCCACAAGGACGACACAGCATGATAAAAAATTCCTCATATTTTCGTCTGGATCAGCCTCGCTGAAACTGTAGACTGATGACTCTATCAATACTGTCAAAGGTTTTATACTGATTAGTTCCTTTAGTTACTGGTTGGTACCACAACAGTTGTGAAAAGTAGTCAAGGTTGCAACTATGTCTCGCAGCAGCGCCTGCGTTGCGTAGCCCCAGCAATCAGTGTCTCAACCATGCCCAGTGACAATGTTACTAATATACTTAAAAAGAAAAAGTAAACACAAAATTTAAGTAAGAAATTTATCCAATTTGTAATTGACTCGATAGTGGCTTCCGTGAAATTTTGGCCAGACACTAAGGGAATCCTGATTTGGATCTACGACACAATGCAACATAACACTTCAAGTAAAAGCCATTAATATCAATAAAAAAAACTAAAAAAATTGGTTGAGACAATAGGTGGTTTTATCGCTAAAGCTCTTCCAGACAATAAAGTAAAAAACAGTGAAATAAAAATTAGAAATAAGATTGACAAGGCTGGCATGCGTCTACCTACAAATGTACATATCGTAAGTACTCTACCTGCTATATGAAAAGAAAATAATAAAGTGAAAACAATGCAGTATTAGAAATTTATTTATTTATTAAAATCTGACTTGCGGCTGATGAATTACTACGATATGCCACACACTATCGGCACACAAGTGTTGTGATAGAAAAAATGTCACCCCCGATTATTTTTTGTCGCATGTGAGTATCTAGTATATCTATGTCTACACCATAAGTATCATGTATTCATTCATGTATGTCCCACGGGGCTCTAATCTTCCTGAACCGCTTGTAGTAGATATAACATAAACCCTCATAGTCACCCTAATATCGTGTATGGATATGGATATGTATTATTTATTTAATGCTAGCAAGGAAATGAGCCAACTGAAGATAATAATAGATGCCCCCGTTCATGTGTGTTAATTCGTAACACCCGGCCTGAGAATCCTCAGTAATCAGCTTGTCTTGACTACAAGTGCAACTGGAACACGTGAAAATATTTCACAAGTAGTTTCAGGAGGCGAGTACTTAAACCAGACAAATTCTGGCCACTGAATGCGGAACGTAATAATCAATTATATCTATATATTATATATTATCTATATATTTATACATTGTTACATTGAATAGAAACTTCTCACTGGGGTTTTAAAACAGAAACGCTACATAAGTTGGTACCTATATCAAAATCAATTATTTATTTCAAACTCATTTATTTCATCTACATATTTTTAAATACACTAAACTTATGAACGTAATTTTTTGCATTTACTGCTGTTTCGTTATGGTGCCTTTAAAAATATGTATATACCTATATATATTTCTATAGATATGATGATTGACGAGCGATGATAATAAATTATAATAAAAACAAAGTGAAAACAAAGTGTTTGCCCCAGTAGTTGTACACACCGTTGATCATTTATATAGAGCTTTGCAGTTTCATGTAACTAATTTATTTATCTACTATCCTTCCTTCTGCGGAATACCCGGAGCGCTGACATGGGGTTCTTTAGGGCCCCATGGGTTGCTTTTGCTACATTTATGTTACCCACAAGCCCACAACCAATATCTTTAAACACGGTTCAATTATTCCAATGAGTTGAAAAGTTTCAATCAACATTAGTACCTACTTAATTTTTATTTTCTTTACCCATCAACTATGTCAATATTAATGTAGCATCAGCTAAGTATATATTGACTATAATTTCGCTACCTAACCAAAACGCTTTAATTCTCGTGTAGTCGTTTTACGTTTAATTTGAAAGTGTTAGAGAATAGCGTCGTTCTAAATCGGAATACCTACCAAATTCAACTCCAGTGCGCATCGTAGCGGCGACAATAAAATTCGTCAACCGCATCGATACGACGCACTGAAAACCGCAACTGGACAACGAATCACGCCGATCGACGATCCTTTGGTCAGAAACAATAATTTAGGCAGTAACTGCCGATAGACATTCTCAATTCTCAGTCTAACAACAGAAAAGAATAGAATACAATTCCGAAGAGACTTTTAGAGCATTTTTCGAAATTTACCTCTACGAAAATCTCCAAAAAATCTTTTTTACTTATTTAAGTTAGCTTAACAATACAATATTTATTATAACTTACGAGTCCGCCAGATCTTTACTATCAAACTATCTCACTGGATTCATTTGTTTTCACCAAAGTTAATTTATTTGAAATAAGCTTGTTTCAAAAGAATAGAGCGAAAAGAAACTAATAGATTAATTATTTTGAACATTTTGAACTTGATAAGCAGGACTTTTATTAATATCAAAGAGAGAACTAAATGATCTTTATGACAAATTATGATGCATTGGCTCATTGGCAGATACAGATAATATTATAATACAAAACAAAAAACTTCGGTTTAATAACATGTTCAACTTTCATGGCAATATCAGTAATTAAGGTAATTATTCTTGAAATTAAAAAAGGCAGTCATATAGTTTTACTAGCTTTATTGATACAACCCTCAACAACATAATATATATCAAGAGTGCTACAAGACGCTGAGTTGTTTTATATTAATATATATATACCTATCAAATTAAAACTAAATATATTTTAATTCATATCTTTTTATATAAATCACAATATCAACTTTCAGTTGACAAAATGTTAAACTAAAGGAACATACTGCTAAATTTTGTTCATATTAACAGACGTGTAACTCGTACACTCTGAATATTACATAAAATTCGAATTGTATTACATTGGTATAATGTTTAAAATATTGCATCACGATTATAAAGTTTGAGAAAATCAATAGGTCGTACTAATTAATATAATTATGGATAATTAAATAAAGTAAAGCCTGCCGTGAACTTCGATAATAGACATCAACACCTATATCTTCCCCCAGCAATGTGTACCCATATTCTGTTTTGGTAAAATTTTGACTCAAATTTTTAATACTTATATGATACCTGAAGATTGTAAGGGGAAAACAAGGCATAGTAGATCATATTCTATAGATATTATGATCGTATACATTTATAATAATTAATTAACATAATTTTCCCTTTGACTGTTATCTTTTAATTATGCATTTTGTAGTACAAAAAATATACCCAAATTTACACACTTATGTGCAGTGCAACATTTTTCTTAATATATTAATTATTATAATCATTACAAATTATATGGTAAACTGATGCTTAAAAACTAACAACATACCAAATTATTTTTAGTTATGTTAGATGTAAATAAATATTTGCAAACCTGTCAATTTCATAGTTATTTTATTATTTAATGCCAACAAAATTACTTTGGGAAGAAGCAAGTTCCCACAATCAGAAAAAAATTACAATGCTTACTGCTTCCAGCTTAAACTTCAATAGCCAAATCAAATGTCCTAAAACGAAGAGCCTCATCAAAAATATGAATTAGATTTGTGTATAATCAATGTCTGGTTTGTCTGTAAACAGTTTATTGTATGCTTGTATTGTTCACAGTGAATATTTGTTAATCTGGCTGTCCTTTAACAATTTAATAGGACATCGGTCGGTCTACGGGCAAACTGTTATACTGCTATATGATATATTTTCAGAGTATACAAATCTGTAATAAAGTTACAAGTACAAACTAAGTGTGGTAAAAGTATTTTAAAATTGTTACATACTATTGTGTAAGGAAGGATTGCATAAAATGTGCATTTAGCTTAAGTTTTTAAACTTGCGTACTTTCAACAATACATGTTCCGTACAGACAGTATAATTATATGGAACAGTATGAAGCACCTTCACATATTCACCAACATTAAGTAATATCCGTAAAGGTCGGTCAACTGAAGCTGGTATGTTGACAATATGTAGGTAAGTCCAAGTATTTTTATCATGCCTATACAATATTTTAACATATTTTTTATTTATTCTGAAGTTTTTTTATCTGTTGACTATTGATATCAACTGCATTGCACTATATTACGTAATAATAGTGAAAAAAAACAATAACAATTTTTGTCACGCTCATAAGCTTGCTGTTGTGTGAGAAACAGATAAATACCATGACTGCCAATATTTTATAACTAGAAACTATCAAGTAGCAAAAACCACACCAAAATCGATACAGCATTTCTTTTTTTTTTTCTTTAAATCGACTAAAAATTGAATAATAGGTTTATGTTAATCTCTTAACATAAACCTATAACATCGCTGCATCACACCATGCATAATATTTCATCATAGAATAGACTTTATTTTATTACAGGAAAAAATACGTGTGCCCTTTTCCTTTTGATATTCTTCATGTTGGCGAACATGCGTGGGCACTAAAAGCAAGCATAATTAAAATAATCTATTAAACTATTCAGCCTAATTGAGATGGAAGCCGCGCTCGTTAGTGGCGGCCAGCAACCTCTCGCGGAGCACTTCCTTGCACGAGTACTCCGGTAGCTTCAGGTAATGCACGCACGTGTTCACTGAAGGATACGAACCGTCTCCGGCGTCCACCTGTTGACAAAACGATGTAATTATATCTTGCTGCATGTTGGATATACATGAAATGACATAATATTATCATAAGATGCTATTCCAAATAGTCATAAATAACGTGATACAATTGAGATTAAAGATCATCAGATTCGACTTACTACACGACGCAAGGACATGATGCTTCGACCGACAATCGGAACCCACCGCTTAGCAGACGGGGCCACTAACCAGAGACGAGCATAATGTAATCATGATTACATATTACAATTACATCTGCCTCCGTATAAATGTAGTAATGTAAATTATAAATAAACGTTAACACGCTCATACCCCCGCACTAGGATTCCCTGTGTCGCTGTGTCAATGTCTGTCACATAAACATCTGACTCGGCCGGGAATCGAACCCGGGACCCCGCGCTTCGCAGGCAGGGTCACTACCAACTAGGCTACGTCGTAGGGGTCGTCAACAATAAATGTAATCTGCAATCATGATTATATTTGTCCCGTATCTGTCACTACCCGTGTCCGTCTCTGTATTACCTTCCGCACGACGGTGAGCCGCGGGTGCAGGTTGGCGAGCCCGCCGGGCGGCAGGCTGCTGCAGCCGGTAGCGAACTGTAGGAACGCCTTGCGCTCGCGCCACGACATCTCCACCAACACCTCCACCAGCCGCAGGAATCCCGGACTGGACATTACACATTATTTATATTATTACTCATTAAGTAACTTATTAATAATTCATTGATTTCAATACACTTAGTACCAGCACGGTTGGTGAACAGTATCAGGAAGATTATTGAATTTAAAGCCTTAAAATAAACTATTTACTATGTTTGAAAATTATTGACAAGATAAAATTTTAATATTTACAAAGGGTGCACTTTCAAAACCGACGTATCAAAACGAGATAAATCAAATTGTATGTTTGTTTATAACGTCTTACACACGTTTAATTTATTACATCGAAATGATTCAAGAGCCGTTTGCGAAGAGATCTCGGTTGCAACGCCGCTTGCATGAAATGTATTCACACACTGGCGATTGATTCAGCGTCAAGAGGATTCGTGAGGTCGGTCACCTGTCTCGCGTGTACCCCAGCTTGGGCTCGGTGTACTGCAGCAGGTGGTCGCGCGTCCACGCGGGGCCGCGCTCGCCGCACAGCAGCAGCCGCAGCTCGGGCGGGCTGAACGCGCGCAGCCGCCGCGGCGGGAACACGCCGGCGAACCCGCGCCGGAACGCGCCCACCTGCCGCCGCACGCCCTCGCGGACCACCCAACGCGCGCCCGCCTCGGCGTACGCGCGGGCGTTGTGCGCGCCCACCTGGAGACACAGTTGTTGTTTATTATCCTCGTCATGACCCACAACAGTCCCACTGTTGGGCTCAGGTCTAATCTCAATTTGTAAGTCCTAGCAATAAACCTCAATAACTATTGGTTTTTTTTAATGTACATTAATTGAGAATGAGCAGATTGGAGGTGACAGGGCATGTGTATATCGGTAAGCGGTAATACCTCTATATGCTCGCCGCTGTCACAGAGCGGCTGCACCGCGACGGTGGGATCGGTGTGCGCGGCGATGTGCGTCATGGTGAGCGAGAGCTGCTCGAACGTGGCGCCCTCCACCGTGATCTCGCGGGCGCCCGTCTCTCTGGCCTGCGGGTCGAGCGACGCGTCGCTCATCAGTGCATCGTACTCGTCGGCCGCCTTTAACACACTTGTAAGGAACCTACGAAAATAATATAAATCATTAAAATTTAATTCAATATCTACTGGTTGGGTAAAAGTATTTGACATCTAATTTTTTTGGATATGTTGATCTTAAATAGTAATAAAATGTCAGCCATTTATTGACGTTATAGAGCAGAGAAAACTTTAAGTACACACAGTTACATTATAATAAATCATTGTTGTATTTAATTAACCTATTGTCCAGTTCGCAGGTCTATGTTTGTAGATGCGTATTTTTTTAGTCGCAATAAACCATTTGCAGTGAACGGGTGTCTCTTTATTATTTCGAACAGTACTCAAGCGATAACCAAAACATACAGTCCATTACAACCCTTATTACAACACATGTTGGTCCGTAATCGAGCGGATGATACGGTACACGGCGGCGGCCCGGCAACTGATTCACGTTTGGCGTAAACAATTTTTTTCCTATGAACTTCGCTGCACCGAGCCACGCGCATGCATCGAGCTGTTTTTTCTATTGTTCAAGATCAAGATAACATTACTTGTTTACGACGATGTCTTTAATAGAGGAATTGGTCGTTTTGCTTCAAGACTTACATCAAATGTTAGAAAAGGCTTACGTTAATCACAAGAAGTGTCCGAAAGCAAGATTAACGGCGGGTTATTTACAGTCAAGAATAGGATGTATCGAAGAATATCGAAGTTCGTTTCGCGATACGCACAAAAGGTTATTACAAGCTACTAACAAGGAACAACGAGCGAGTTTATCTTATTTTACGCAAGATGATCACAGCAAGTTTGAAGAATTGTTCTTAGAGTTACGAGGTGATATGAAGGACGTACTCGCATGCGTCACGAGTAAATCTACGGCGAGTACTAGTAAAATTGAACATGCTTCGCCGGGGAAGGAGTCATCGAGTGCATTTGAAGCGGAAGTCCATCTACCGAAAATGAACTTACCAACCTTTTCGGGTGCATATGAAGAGTGGCAATCATTTGAGGACGTGTTCATGTCGTTGATTCATCGGAATACAAGGCTTAGTGACGTGCAAAAATTACATTACTTGAAGTCGTGTGCGACCGGAGAAGCGAAAAATACTATTAAGAATTTTCAAGTAACCGATACGAATTATACGGCGGCTTGGAATACATTGAAAAATAGATATTCGCATAAGAGACTTATAGTGGATGCATTGTTAAAACGATTGTTTTCGGTAAAGAAAATTAATACTCAGTCGGCAAGTCAAATAAAGATATTAATCGACAATACAAATGAATGTTTGAGCAATCTTCAAGGGTTAAACATTTCTACTGCTTCTTGGGATCCAGTGTTGGTGTTTTTAATTACTCAAAAATTGGATTCGGAGACGCACAAGGAGTGGGAAAAATACGTGAGTAATGAATACAACCAGGAATTGCCTTCATTCAAAAGTCTTATAAAATTTTTAGAATCCAATATTCAAACATTAGTTTTAATAGCACAACCAGTCACTACGCGCACTACTAGAGAACGTTCTTTTCATCTTAATTCTGTACAATACACTTGTATTTTTTGTAACAAAAATCATTTGTTATTTAATTGTAAAGATTTTGGCAAATTAAATTCATTTAAGCGAAGGGAATTTGTTAGAGAACATCGTTTGTGTTACAATTGCTTATCGTCGACACATGCTGTTTATAACTGTAAACAAAAGAGTTCTTGTAGAATATGTGGTAAACGTCATCACTCCCTTTTACATAATAATATAGAGGATGAAAGAGAAGATACCGGGTCACAGGTAGTTAAGCAGAATACAACCGGGCTAACGTCTTTACACACAAATGTAGAAGTGGAGAATCAAAATTTACCTGATATATCTGTAGCTTCACACTTAGCGACGGTACATAAAAGAGCACTCTTAGCCACTGCATTGGTGTCGGTTAGGAATTTTTCGGGACAGGTAACAATTTTAAGGGCGTTGATAGATCCTGGGTCACAGGCGTCTTTCATCAGTGAGAGAGCGGTTCAATCATTGCGACTCAAACGAACTGCAATCAATGGTAAGGTGACAGGTGTGGGTTCATCTACTACTACAGTCAGTCATGTGGTACAGTTGGAGGTTTTGTCAAGGTATGATTCGGAATTCAGCCTCCCTGTAAGGGCATATGTATTAGCATCACATGTGACGACTAAGTTACCGTGTAAATCAATCAAGCCAAGGGAACAATGGTCTTATTTGAATGGTCTCAACTTGGCTGATCCTCAATATTTTATTGCAGGTAAGGTAGATATGTTGCTTGGAGTAGAAGTGTACACGGAGATAATTAAAAACAATTTAATCAAGGGTCCACTAGGCTCGCCATCCGCGCAGGAAACCAGTCTAGGTTGGATTCTGTTTGGTAATGTGTGTGATAGTTCATCGAAAGATACAATTTTGGTCATGCATCACAAGATAGAAGTTGATGTAGATAATATGTTAAGAAACTTATGGCATATAGAAGAAACAAACAAGAGAGAATTTACAGCAGAGGAAAGAAAATGTGAAGAGGTTTATAGAAATAACTACAGTAGAACAAAAGAAGGTAGGTATGTAGTCAAGCTTCCGTTGAAAGATTCAGTGGAGAGTATAGGAGAAACAAAAGACACAGCACTCAAGAGATTTACGCTACTGGAAAGACGGTTGGATAAAAATCAATCACTTAAAGAAGATTATGTAAAAGTATTAGAAGAATATACACAATTAAACCACATGGAGAAGGTACCAGAAGAAGAAAGAAGTAAAAAATCAATATACTTACCTCATCACGCTGTTATAAAACAAGAAAGTACAACTACAAAAATTAGGATTGTATTTGATGCTTCATGTAAAGGCTCAAAGGGTAAATCACTGAACGATATACTCATGATAGGTCCTCAACTTCAAGAAGATCTAAGATCTTTAGTTATGAGATGGCGTATGAAACCAGTCTGCTTCGTAACTGACATACAGAAAATGTATAGAATGATATTAGTCAACAGTGAAGATGCAGATCTACAAAGAGTTTTATGGCGAAAGAGCAAAGATGAAGAAATAGAAGAATACCGTTTGTTGAGAGTTACATTCGGTACAGCTTCAGCCCCATATTTGGCTATAAAGACTGTAATGCAACTCGCAGAAGAGGAAGGTAAGGATTGCCCTGAAGCAGCAAGGGTCATAAAAGAAGATTTCTATGTTGATGATTGTATGAGCGGTTGTTATAATACTGAGGAAGCAATAAAATTGTGTAATGAAATCACAAGTATTTTAGCTAAGGGAGGATTTACTTTACAAAAATGGGCGTCAAATAGTAAGGAACTTATGAATAACATAATAGAAGAAAAAGAAGAAATAGATAAGATGGAAACGGATAAAGAATGTATAATAAAAACATTAGGTTTGACATGGAATATGGTGACAGATTCGTTTCATTATCAACTGAAATTACCACCACAACCAGCCGTGATCACAAAGAGAAACATCCTCGCAGACATACAGCGGTTATTTGATCCTCTTGGTTGGTTGAGTGCGGCGATAATTCCAGCCAAAATTCTTATACAGAGACTTTGGATAGAAAGATTAGAATGGGATGAATATGTAGGAGATAAATTAAAAGAAGAATGGTTAAAAATAAGAAATAGCTTTAAGAATTTAAATGAAGTAACAGTCAAGAGATGGATTGAGACAGAAAGGAAGGAATTAGACAATATTACACTTCACGGGTTTAGTGACGCATCAGAGGTTGCTTATTGTGCAGTTATTTATTATAGAGTAAAAACCAATGATGGTGAAATTAAAACCGGAATCATAGCAAGTAAAACCAGGGTCACACCTGTAAGGCCTATGTCTATACCTAGAATAGAGCTTAACGCAGCGGTTTTATTGGCGAGATTAATGACTCAAGTTCGAGAAGCGATGAGATTACCAATAGAAAGGGTATATGCCTGGACAGACTCTTCGGTGGTCTTGTCATGGCTCTGTGGAGATCCAATGAGATGGAAGGTGTTTGTGAGTAACAGAGTGGTGGAAATATTAGACAACATAGGCAACTCTCAATGGTTCCATGTGCAATCTAAGTCAAATCCAGCAGACATTGGCTCAAGAGGACTTAATTTACATGAATTAATCGAAAATAAATTATGGTGGGAAGGGCCAAGATGGCTCAAAGACAAAGAAATACATTTATCAAGACCAAATATTATTCCTACAGACATAGAAAGAAAGAAAATAGAAGTAAATATGAAAATAGACGAAGAGAATAAAGCAATAAATTTTGAAAATTATGACTCGTTAGAAGAACTTCTAAGAGTAATAGTTTACAGTAAACGATTTCTAAATTATTTAAAAAATCCTCATAATATAAATAAACTAATAACAGTTGAACAACTAGAGGAGGCATTAATGATATGTGTGAGAATAGAACAAAGAAAAGACTTTACTGAAGATATAGACAGATTAGTTAACAAGGAATATGTTAAGAAAAATAGCAAATTGAAAGCTTTAAATCCTTACCTGGATAGCTGCAATGTCCTCAGGGTGGGCGGCAGGTTGAGAAACTCAGATTTGGAGGAAGAATCCAAACATCCGATAATAATTAATGGCAAAAGTCAGTTAGCGTACTTGATTATTAAAGATGCTCATCGAAAGACAATGCATGGCGGAATCCAGTTAATGCTTTGCTTCATCAGATCACGATATTGGATAATTGGGGCAAAAAACGCAGTAAAATCCTTTCTACACAAATGTATAGTTTGCGCGAGACAGAAGGCTGCAATAAGGACTCAAATTATGGGGGACTTACCATCGGTTCGGACTACATCTGCCCGGCCATTCCTTCACAGTGGAGTGGACTTCGCCGGTCCATTGCAAATCTTAATGTCCAGGGGGAGAGGAGCAAAGTCGAATAAGGCATATATAGCGGTTTTTATATGCATGGCTACAAAGGCAATTCATCTCGAATTGGTGGGTGATTTATCTTCAGACTCTTTCATAGGAGCCTTTCATAGATTCGTTGCACGTAGAGGGAGGTGCACACACATGTGGAGTGATCATGGGCGTAACTTTATAGGAGCCAACAAGTATCTGATGGAGGCATGGAAGAGTACCCAGTTGGACTTACCTGCTCACCTGATTGAGATCTTGGCTTCCGAAGGGACTACGTGGCATTTCATTCCACCCTACAGCCCAACCTTCGGCGGGCTATGGGAAGCCGGCGTTAAGTCGGTCAAACACCATTTACGACGTATATTAGACTCTCGGATGACATTTGAAGAAATGGCTACTACCCTATGCCAAATAGAGGCGTGTCTGAATTCGCGACCATTAACACCCATCGATACCACAGATACTGACTTTGAAGTACTCACACCCGGTCATTTTTTAATAGGGGAAGCACCGGTTAACATACCAAACCCAGATCTACGTGATATAAACGTAAATCGTCTGTCACGTTGGCAGTATGTACAGAGACTAGTTAGGGATTTCTGGCACCGCTGGCAAAATGAGTATCTAACTCGACTCCAAGAACGTCCTAAGTGGCTAAGGCGCGTTAAAGAATTTGAGATAGGTGATGTTGTGCTATTAAAGGACGAACAGATGCCCCCGGGCAAGTGGCCACTAGGGCGAGTGGTTGCAAAACATCCTGGTCCAGATAATATAACTAGAGTTTACAGTGTGAAATGTGCAAGTGCTATTGTTAAGCGATCGATATCAAAACTTTGTTATTTACCGATAAATATAGATTAAATATAGATTCTGATTAACAAAATATAACTCTAACATTTGTATAAGTTATGTTTTCTAAAAAATGTTTTTCTGTATTTTCTTTATATTATTTACCTTTACAAATGAAGTTTCATGTTCCATTAAAATTTTAAGCAGTAGTAGAAATTAAATGAAATATTTGTTAAAATGAACTCAGTATGAAAGTTATGTTTTATTAAAATGTTGATAATTTTTTTTTGGTTGCTTAGATACATTTTGAATTTTGTACAAGAGGATTAAAACGTTTAGTTTTATTTTATAACATAAGACTGGATATCTTATATTGTTCACTTTAATTCAGATCAACTTTATTGTTTACATCATAGTCTAGGGTCTTGTTTAAATTTTAAAAATCACCTTTGTTTTACATTTTTTTCAGTTATTTTTTGTTTTCATTGTTATAATGATAGTTAAAGGACTATTGTCCTTTGGTGGGCGGTATGTCCAGTTCGCAGGTCTATGTTTGTAGATGCGTATTTTTTTAGTCGCAATAAACCATTTGCAGTGAACGGGTGTCTCTTTATTATTTCGAACAGTACTCAAGCGATAACCAAAACATACAGTCCATTACAACCCTTATTACAACACACCTATGTTATTTACAATTTCAGTCAATCTTAGTATTAACTTTTAATTAACAATCCCACTTATACTTCATATATTATGAAAAGTTTATGAAACCCTGAGAGTCGATTTAATACAATACTTTGGGATATACAACTAAAAAGGGCTTGCAATATTAAAAGTGAAAAATGTGAATTGAAACATTATAAATTAGACATTACCTGTGCCTGATGGGGTCTACTTCCTCCAAATGTTCAGTAGTGAGCTCTTCGCCGCACATGATACGCAAGAACGGCTCTGACAGTGGAAGATCAACTAAACGACCATCTTGTAGTACCTACAAAAACAAAAGTTACATTCAATCGATTTCTTAAGATATTACCAAAGCAAATATTTCAATTACAAATGATTTGGACAATTACCTTAGCTAAAAATACCCCTAGGAACCAGAAATACTTGCAAACTTTATCACAGATAGGAGAGTCTTGTGGAAGCGGCGCCGGGAACAGACCTTCGACGCGCGAGACGTAATACCCAGGTGGTTTTTCTGTACAAAGAGACAATACAGTACAATCAAATTATTGTATTAATTAAATACATGAAAATATCTACTATGCCTGCACAAATTTTCAAATTTGTTGACAGTTAGTTGCTAGTTGCAACGAATAACGACTATATACGTATACGCACATTCTAATGTGTTTTCGCGTACGCGTGCGCGTATGTGCGTGCGCGTATGCGTATAAATAAATGCGTATGCATGTGTGTGTGTCATACCGTCTGGTTGAGTGAGGTGCGTGGGCGCGTTGTCCCGCTCGTGGTCGCTGGCGGCGTGCGGCGCGTCGTGCAGCCACATGCGCAGGTCGGCGCGCTGCAGCTCGGCGGCCACCAGCGCGTAGAACTCGAGCGTCGGCCCGAGCCCGGTGCCCTCCTCGCCCGCGAACTCCACCTCCAGCACCGACTTGCGCCCGGCGTGGACGCGCATCACCTGATCCAATGATAACACAAGTGTATACTTACGTCCGACTTCAATATTCTATCTAACCATAATCCTCCAGTCAGTTGCCTAGCAAATGTTCGCTTCTATACTACTCGTCTAACTTCTCTAGGAACTAAGCTTTCAAGAGCCTCGCGCGACTCTATTTTTCTTTCTACTCGCGAAAAATACCCCCCACCGCAATGAAATGGCAATGATCTTCGATCTACTTCGCGAGTAGTGTAGACATCGCATTAACTAATGTATTTCCCTCGAACCAAACATCCAATCATTATGCCATTCGTAATGTGCAATAAATGTTACACATGTTAATTCCACACTTTTGCTTAAATATAATACCTTAATTTCCAAAGTAAATACATTTGATTTGGAGCAAAAATAACGACAATTCTTTACAGTAATTAATACCATACCTGCATGGCAGATCTTAAGAGATTTGGATGTCTCGGTATCCGTACTCTTTCGTGGCGAAGTCTTCCCATGCGGAATTCTGTAGCCTCCAGTTCCGCTCGGCGAGGCGAAACAGTGTTACTAGCCCTAAGTAGAAAACAGCACAGAATATAATATAATGTAGCATCATAGGATTTCGTTACAGTTCCTAAAAACCTATATATTTCCCAACAACTACTCATATAAATATACTAACCTCTGTCGATCGAGAGCGCGATCTCTTTGCGCCTGCAGCCAGACGATAGTGCGTGAAGTGCCGAAAGCAGTGCACGCGAAGAACATCTGTCGCGTCTCCAGCGGGAACAGGAACGGACAATAGTCGTTCAACTGCTGGCACCTGTGAATTTGCATTTTCGCTTATGCTCTTTATCACTATTGCTATAAGACATAATGTGGCTCACTGCTTCATTTTTAAGCGGACACGCATCGGTGATGTTTTTCGCGTTACTGGTGTTCAAGGGTGAAGAAGATTCTCTGTGGTGCATATTCAACCATAATCATATTATTAAAATTTTGAGAAAAATAATTATATCGTTTTGAATGTTTCTAAAAAATATTTCTACCCTTATAGATTCGTTAATTGCATATTTGAGACTTTACTCTTTTCCATGTACTTAAAATACAATGAAAATGCATAGATGTAATTTTCTTTCTTTCTTTCATGTCTTCTTAGCCAGCAAGGCACCGGCGCCTTGTATGTTAAAGATTTCCATGGGCGACGGCACTTCCCATAGGGAGGCTCGTCTGCTCGCTGGTCGGCTATTAACATTACAAGCGTGAGCCACTAACCAGTGCGGCGTGGCGGCGGCGGCGAGCGCGAGCGGCTCCTGCAGCTGCTGGTGCAGCTTGTTGGTGAGCTTGGTGGAGTGGAAGGCGGCGGCGGGCAGCGCGGACGCGGCCGCGCGCAGCCGCCGCAGCACGCGCACGCAGCACGTCGCCGCCGCGCCCTCCGCGCCCTCCGCGCCGCTGATTCCGCGCTCTGCGGACCCCACGACAACGTTACGTCGCACCGTAGTACCACCGTATAATAGTATCATACAGTATTGTGATTTGTGTAATTGTCTAATAATATGTGTACATAAATTATAAAATAAGTATTATATCTATTTCATTAAAGCCTTGGCCTTAAAGGCTTTCACTTGTATTATCTTGAGCTACCAAAACTTAGTGTACCAAATCATCATCAATATGAATGTGTAAATTAAGTAACACTAAAGGCATAAGAAAAAAAATGAACATTACCTGGATCGTTTGGTTCATCATCTTCACTATCGCTTGATGAAGCAAATGTTTCCATCCCCTCAATTTCTTTGTATGTTAAACTGTTAACACAAAATCACTTCATTTATCATGGGCTCCATATAAGTACATCACATAATTAAATTATGCAAATGTCCACTGGTTCAGTCAGGCACCGTCAGCTTTTTGTCATAGTCAGTATACTCACGTGTACATAGTGTCTCTGTGCGTGTTATTATAGTCAGTATACTCACGTGTACATAGTGTCCCTGTGCGTGTCGTGCGGCGGGAGTCGCGCGTTGAGGGCGAGCACGGCCTTGTAGATGGTCCACGAGGGCCGCTCGAGCGGCAGCGACACCCCGCCCGAGCTGAGCACGAGCCGCAGCGCGGGCAGGCGGCTGCTGCTCGCCGCGTTGTTCGTGCTCTCCGACGGCTGCGGCCGCTCGTTCGCGCCGCCCGACGAAACATTTTCCGAATCCTCCACGTCCGATTCGTCGTTCAACGGTATATCGAGATCTGATCGATATTTGTTAATGTTACACGGCGAATTTGTTACTTTAGTTTATTGTACTTTTTAAAACTAACCGCCCAATGGTAGCTTATCGCCGCCGCTCATGAGCGACAATGACACCAAAGACATCATCTACTCTTGTTACTTGATAATTGTTTGATTTCGGGGGATTGCTACTAGTCTTATTTCTTCTTAATTTAGAGATAGAGAGAGATACACAAACTTATCTTCGAGATTCTATTAGTCCAATACGAAAGAGTGCCCGTCAAACGTATCGCATCCATATCCAAAATCTTACTATCAATTCAAATCACTTACTAAATCGTAATCATCCACGATTCATATTATTTAGTTTATACTCACCAACAGTTTGGTTAAGATTGGTGCGCCCCGGGCGGGGATCGAAGGCCGGTATGAGCGCGGAGAACTGCCTCTTCAGCACAAAGTCCTCATCCCAGGGCTTGCGAGTGCGCGGCCCGCCGCCCCCGCCGCCGCTGCTCACGCGGACCGCTTCCAACGCCTCTTCCTCCATCAAAGATAACAAATTGCGCGACACCTGGACAATTATAACAATATTAATAGAAGGTCACGAGTGCCATTCGTTATGACTCCAAACCAACATCCCCTGCCCGTGGTGCACCCTGATCAACAGCGAACGAAATTATGGCGCCAGGGTCTTCCTACTGGAGGTCGCTAGGCTTCGTACCACATAGTTAACTCCCGAAGGTCGTAGGGTTTTATACTCGCCTAAGTTAGCGACCCTCTTCTTCCAAAATCGACGGTGACGTGTTTGCGTCGCAATGTCGAGGAGCCAATAATATTGCGGTTGAACGGACCAAACATTATAATTACCACTTCTTGATAGGTGGGCTCATTCTCTTTGTCGCTGTCCATAGCGTCGTCTCCCTCGTCATCGTCTTCCAACTCCGTCAGCAGCGCGGGCGCACGACACGACTCCAAGAAGTCTTCCAGGGAAACCTATATCCCATGACAACCGAATCAGAAATTAATATGTTGCATGTATGCACCCAAACAAAAGCATAACACCGTTGTGGACCCGCCCTCGTTTCGCTTCGGGAAACATGTCCCTACGTACGTACGTACGCACATTTGGAAATTGTTAGGCGTGATTCTTTAAACTGACATCTTTTTTATTTCTTAACCGATTAAAATAAAACAAGTAACTATTTAGTGAAGCTTACCACAATATATTAGTACAATGAATTCTGTACTCGCATACCATAACGCATAACTTTGATTGTGATAACACATGCGCAACTTTCAATCGATGCATAGTTCAGAGACATACGGTTGGGCGGGGCGGGGGTGACAGCGCGACGACTGACCTGCTCGCTCTCGCTGGATGTGGACGTGAGCGAGAGCGTGAGCGCGTTCTGCGCGTTGGGCGCCAGCGAGGGGTAGCTCTGCGCCGCCGACAGCAGCCCGCTCGGGAAGTTGCTGGAGAGCGCGAGCCGCACCAGGCTGCATAGCGTCCTTCATATTATTTGTTATTGCACAGTTCTCTAGCGAAGCTTTATGATATTACTTTTATTTTAAGTATACGGTGACATTTCGAAGTAACAAGCAAATATGCATTTAAAAAGATCTAAAATCCTCGTAAAGCAAACAATCACGGATTATATCCTACGATCAAAATAGCTTTATTTGTACAGTACAAACTGAAGTTCACTATCGGCTACTAGTGGTTTCTATACCGACCAATATTCAACACCACCTTGCACCACCGTAGCTACTTGAATATAAGCAATCAAACAAGCATAATAATTCTATTAAGTTGCCCGTACATCGGGTGCCACTGTATCCTTTTATCTAAACCGCATCTTTAACTGTCTCTTCGCTACAATTCAATGTAAGTCGCTGTCGCTAATGTAAGCTGTGGGTAAACAGGTATGTAGTTGATAGATATAGATCAAGTGACTTTATTAAAAGAAGACCTTTGTAAATATTTTTTCCAATTTGAATGGAAATGGGACAAACATCGGATTGAGTAAGTGTGTAAGCATTTATTTAATAAAAATGTACCTGGGGAAGAGACTAGAGGAATGGTTGGAGCGCGGCACCCTCGGCTGCGGCGCGCCCCGCCCCACGCCGGCCGCGCGCGACACGCCCAGAGATTCCAGAAGCCGCGCCGCACCCTGCCACACGCATTGTTTACACATAAATTAAATTTCGCCCTCATATCTTACCTTCATAATAACCAAAAAACTTATGACGAAGCTTCTTTGACTTGTGAGATTTTCTTGAAATATTTTCGTAAGATACCAAACATCGAAACGAATCGCTGGATACAAATAAATGGGCATGGATAGTATTGGTCCATTTAAATACATCAACAACACTACTCTTCTAGTTACCCACCGATATGTCGACATTAACCGCTCGTCAACTCTTTCGCTTTACAAGACAACTCAAAATCAAGACAAGACGCTTTAATTTAAAGAATTGGCACTTTTGCCTTCGGAAAACACATGACACAAGTGCTATGTTAAGGAGTAAGAAAATGTTGAAATGAAATGTTATTCAATATTGTTTGTCACAAATACTTTTCGGAAAACTATGCCATCGCGTCAAGGTGAGTATTAAAGTGAAACATATATTATTATGATTTACTGAACCTGCTGAGTGAGATCGGGCTCGCTGGCGCTCATGGTGCCGGTGCCGCCCGCTTGACTGTCCTTTTTATGGTCCGCGTATTGACCCTCGCTGCCCTCATTATCTTCACACTGTACACACACATACATCCACACGTCAAACACGTTACTCTCAAAATATTTAGTAGCAATTATCAAATAACGGCTTAACTTTGTATTGTATGTAATTATAGAAACTACTGAGCTCGTCATTGTCTCACTTGTTCCATCTCCCACAAGTCACATATTGCCTGGGCCAGTACATACTATAAACATATAATTATTATGCACCCATCCTTAAATAGAGCTACTGATCTATGTATCAAATTTTGCTTAATTTTAAATGTAACAGTACTCACCATTATTTAATAATTATTACACAACAGTTGATAAGCCACTAAAAAGATGAGAAACATGCAATCATCACTGCGTCGGAACAGTAACAGTCTCCATAACGTTGCATCGCCACCATTGAAAATCTAAATCGCTATGTATTTTGTTTTGCCAGTGGTACCCGGCCCCAATATTACTGTTCTGATGAACGTTTCTTTATGGAATCAAGGTATCAAACGTGCATGCAGCAACAACCCCCAGTACACCGGCCGCGGCCCGCCCCGCCCGTACCTGTATGTGCAGCCGGTTGGCGTTGTTCCGCAGCGTGTGCAGCAGCGAGGCGGGCAGCGCGAGCAGCTCGCTCGACAGCAACGCGTTGGCGCTGTTGCGCATCGCCTCCCCCTCGCGCGCTGACCCCTCCTGCGCGCACGCAACACACACCAACGCGTTATTATTATGTCGAAGTTTATCGAATGTATGTAATTATTAAGTAGTGAAGCCCCACACCGCGCATCACTTACTAATGCTATATATCTATCTTCTGCGCTTATTTTATATTCAAACTAAACATCTTATGAAAACATAGAGAACAAACCAGATCCTCGAGACCTACTACCGACTAACTGCTTTGTCAAATTGGCAGATTTATTAGTTATGTTAACATAATAGCCATATAACATAATAACCATATAGTCAAATATGGTTTTCCAAAATTTAAATGAAAATCAAATCAATTTGACTTCTGAGCTGGTTGAAATATTTTTCAAAAATAAATTCAGAGGCAATTTCAATAATTTAAGAAACTTAAGTATATGCACACAATTTATCAATTAAATCGGGTTCTAGAAACAGGGAGATGAATAATTACCAAAGAAAAAAGCAAAAGATTCCACATACCTCTTGTGTATTCGATTCCGGAACTGGTTCTTTGGCAGGATAAGGTTTGGTAATGTCCGTAATGCTCGTCGGTCCCATTTCCAAATTAGTAAACGACGTATTGCCCAAATCGGCCATGCAATTGTTGCCTTCAGCACCGAGCGTCAGTGATTCCACTATTGTAGCTAGATCTGAAAGTGTGGAGTTTGTTTCTTTTTTTTTTCATTTAACAGAGCACACGAGCTATAAATCAATTGCGAGTATTATATATGTTACAAAGGTACCTGTGTTTATGTGGTGCGAGGAGTTATTTATTGCAGAGAGATCAGTAGCATGCATTCGCGGGCGGGTCATGTTGCTCGCCATTTCTTCGCTAGATATGTTGTCAGCAGACGAAGCTTGTTCGGTTGAGGCCACGGATACCTTAATAAATGAAAATCATTTTTATTATTAAATTCCAATGGAACCCCAGTGATCTTACAAGAGTTTATAGTAAGAAACGGGCATTTCATTTCGTATTGAGCGGCAACATTTGTAATGAAACATTTTGAAATGTGTTGTAATGTTGTATAGTGACCTGATGGTCGGTAGCGGTGGCATCGGGCAGACTGGGCGTGGAGTGGCTCTTGCGGCCGGCGCGCGCCTCGCCCGCCGCCGCGGCCGCGCCCGCCGCCCCGCCGCTCACCACCTTCAAGTCGTACTTGCCCTCAGCACCCATGCGGTATGAGTTTCTACCGCCGTGCTCCCATCTGCAAAACATTTTTTTTTTCTTTTTAATACCTTTTTAACAACATGTGGCAGTCGGGGCCTAAAGGTCAATCCGTTTCACAACAGATTCCGTGTCACAACTGACACTGCATTTGACCGCCGCGAACATGTCCAGTTGCGCGACAGAGTTTACGAGTCAAATGAACAATGACAACAATGAAACAAATATCTGTGTAAGCCTTTAAAAACAGGACTTACCTAACATCAACCCATCCGTTGTGCATGTCTGACGTGACGGTCCCGACTGCGGGCTGAGGTCCGTCCTGGTCGCGCCACTTCCAGTCGGGGCCGCGCACGACGCGCGCGCCGGCGCACACCCCCCGCGGGCCGCGCGCCCAGCGCCGAGCGCGCGCGCCGCCCGGCGCGCTCGTCGCGCACGCCGACCCGCTATTGCCCGCGCCGCCGCCCGCTTGACGAGGCGGCTGCTCCTGTACACTCACCACCTGACAAAAAAATAAAGTTTATAGACAATTTCTGACACAGCTAAGGCGAACACCTAAAATGGTTAATGTGCTGCTTTATCGCAAGCCTTATGATATTCATTTTTGAGTCTCGTCCACAGTTCGTGGTACCACCCACTGAACAAAGGAACAAGGCAACGGAACCAGGTCCTTCCTGTAGGCAGTCGCTGGACTGCACCACCCAGTTTAATCTGATTGTAAAAGTGCTAGATGGTAGGGTGTCTTTACCTTTTTAATTCTCATTGGCTTTATTCATTTATTTATTTATTGGTTTTTATCAATTCTATATGAATTGATAAAAACATCGATTTTATACCAATGTAACATGCATGGTACAATATATTAATGTAAACATAATATTCACTGCCCCACCTTGCCGTATATCTCGAAGCCGGACAGCGAGAGGTAGTGGCTCTGCGCGCTGGCGTTCTTCCCGTTCTGCTGGATGCGCAGGAAGCGGTAGGGCGTGTCGGCGCGCAGCCGCCACGTGGCCGTGCTGCCCGGCTCCTGCAGCGCCTGCTCGTCGCTGTGCGCCAGCAGCGTGCACCACGTCAGCCCGTCCGCCGACATCTGCCGCGCGACACACCGTTACATCGTACATTTAGGGGAGCGTTCCAGTAAGCGATCACAATGCTCAAAGAACTCTTTTTCAGTAGATAAAGGAATATTTTGAGCGTTGTGAGTGCTTAGTGGAACGCGCCTCTTGTCGACAGTGGATAGGCCTTTAGTAAGTTACTGAACTTAACTGATCATATTAAAAAAAAATCATATTAAAGTCAATAACAAATTAGGCAATGCATGCTAGCCCACCGTAATAGCCATACATGACGCAAGCAGAACAATGATTCTGTTTAATTGATCATCACATTTTTGTCTCACTCTCATGGTAACAACATGCTAAACAACGTGACTCACTTGAAACAACCAATTCCTAAGCGCCGATCTCCCGTAGCCGCGGGCGTGTCGCAGCGTGTACGCGGTGGGCACCAGATGCAGGCCCAGGTCGACCGCCACGAACGCTCGCCTGTCGTCGTTGGTGTGCACGTTGAGCGGCTCCGGCGAGCGGGACAGGATGTCCTCGGCCCGGCCGTACGGCAGCTGCCGCCCGTCCGACGACCACACGCTCACCAGCCCGTGCGCCCCCGGGTTCACCCACTCGCAGGTGCCAGCGTTGCTCCCGATGAAGTAGATCACTCCGTTCTCGTCGAAGTCGTGCTAAGAATATAACAATACATGACACTCTCGTGCATATTCCTGAATCACGTCATTATTCCTTATATAAATTGATTTTGTCTGACTTGTATATTGCAATAAAAAGTTATAATTTTCTATTATCAAAAATTTTAAATTAAGATACTGAATTAAAGACACGCAAATAAGGCTAATACTCACATCGTAATTAAACGTCAGAGGGCCTTCATTCTTAATCTTTTGAACGAAGTTAAACCCAAGTCGTTCCATATCGTACCACTGGCGAGCCACAGACTTCGCGAGGAACCGCTCCAATTGCCGGACCGTAGTGAGCGCCTCCACTTTAAGATTCCTACCAGGGTTGTTGTTTGCGTTCATGTCGTCGGCCGTATCTTCACTTGCACGCTCAACTCGTAACCTGTTTTTTAATACACACACATATTATACACAGCCTCAGCCAGTTCCGCGCAATTTAATAATGCAAAATAATAGTGTAATTAGTCTAGGTATTGTTGCTGAAAAGATTGTCTGAAAAGTTTCTTTGGCAGTTTTCCTGTTTAAGGTCTACCGGTACACATCAATGCCACTAAAACACACCCAACACTTATGATCCGATAACAAACATAATAACCGTCACAATACAAAAATATCCAACCGATAATCCAACTCACTTCACAGGCAGGGTTACTAGCAATACCTAGGCAACGAACTAGTCATAACGTACCGTATCCGCTTGGTGAGCTGGTGCAGGCTGGCGGCGGCGGGCGCGGGCGGCGCGGGCGCGTCGGCGGCGGGCGCGAGCACGGGCAGCCGCTCCACGCTCTCGAGCACGCCCACCAGCCGCGCCGCCACCGCCGCGCCCGCCGCGCCGCCCGCCGCGCCCATCCACTCGCGCACCACGCCCGCGCGCTCCGCCGCCTGGCCCGGCGCGTCTATAACCCGAGACCGCGCGTCATCATAACCATACAATAAATATTAATGACTACAAGATTATAAGTGGGAGGTGCAAATTACACCAAATTCTAATCCCAATTATAAACGAGCTTACTCGTAGGTACATTTACATTACATTATGCACATCAGCATTATTGTACTAAGTAGTGTAATATTCAGTAGAATTAAAGGCATGGAAGAACCATGACAGACGCGTTTTCATTGACTAAAAATCTTTCACTTTCCATCAACCACGGATTTTAAATCCCCAACTTATTGCAAATACATTACCATTGGACTGCGGCGACAGCACCTGCAGCAGCGCGGGCGCGAGGCCAGACGACTGCAGCTCGTACGCGGACAACAGTTCGTCGCCCGTCAACAGTTCCGTCAGCTGCTCCAAAGATTCCTTCAGCTCTTGTTGCCAATCACCTACATCAAAATCGTTCCATACTTTCATATTCCTTTTGAATTCGGTTAGCTTTTTGTTCTTCGCGTTAGTGTGTGTGTCATTTGATTTTTTACTCATATCCTACTTTTAACCAGAACTTATATTAAAATTTACTTAGCAATAAATTAAAAAAAATAGATAAATTTTATTTTTTATACCCGTTTCACTATTTCTATTACATATTATGACATCACATAACATAAGTTACCAAAAAGTCAACGACAATATTGGAATATTTAAATATGTATGCACTTCAAAAATAAATATACTTGTGAGACATATTTTTAACACATTCATGAAAAGAGAGAGTATCGAACCAGTTGGTTGTGTGGAGATGCGTTGCAGCCGCGCGAGCAAAGCGCGCAGACGCGCGACTGGCGGCCGCGGCTGGCGCGTCGCGGCGCTCGACAGGTGCCGTGCGTACAGCGCGCGCGCCCTCTCGCCCACCTGTACGATATAATCCGCTAATACATGCCCTTTGAATCCTGACACTAACATGCCGCCAAGTTTTAATTAACAATATGAAATGATACTTTTATAATGAGCATAACACGGTACCACTTAAGTTACAATTCAAAACTATAACAATTCATATTGACCTTTAAAAGTGTATTTATAAATACCTACAAGAAATAAATGATTTCAGTTTTGAGTTTGCATAATTATACAATTCATTTAATCCTAATACTAAAATGACTGCAAAATATTCAACAATTTGAAACGTTGATATGTAGATTAATACTGTACCCATATAATATGTAAAGGAAAGTCAGATACTGTACTTGCTTATCCTAAAAACAATTTGAAGGAACATTTTAAGCCAACCTGCGCTTTCTGTGCCTCAGATTTAGCAGCCAATCTGGACCGAGCATTGTTACTGTTGTTGGTTGTCACCGGCCGGTTCACCGCCCAGCCGCTTGTTAATTCTGGACCTGCATTAGTTATTACTTTATCAAATAGTTGAAAGTGAAAGTTGAAAGTGAAAGTTGAAAGTGAATGTTATGTGTACTAATGTATAATTAAAAGTAAGTATTATATAGATCGCCTGTGGTAGGACCACCAAAAACTTGTTATTCAAATTTGTTATTCAGTTCTTTTCACACAAGTGACATGCGTGAAATGTTTAATCACATTTCCAAGAATAGCATTCTGTGTGAATTCAGATGGGACTGTAGTTGTAATTGACTTAACCACTCTACAAATGTCAATGTCATAGGGATAAATAACATCCGGTGTAGCTGGACGCTCACAGACGCTCACAGACGCTCACAGACTTCCGCCAAATAAATAAATAACATATTATCTCATACCTAAAAATGTTTCTGCAGTAAAGGAGTGTTTAGTGCCTCTGTTTGATTCAAATATGAATCCGGGAAGATCTTCTCGAAGGATTGTTGTTTGTTGTTGTCCATCAGTATTATGTATGTGCAGTTCCTTTTCCCTAAAGCAAAATTATATTATTACATTGGATAAAATATAATCAGAAGCAAGAAATATGACAATAATATATATAAATATAAAGATAATTATTGTGCTTACTTTTTACATGACAAAGACCAATTTCCAAGTATTAATTTTGTTGGACCAGGTCTTGATAAAATAGGCTGTGGAACTGAATTTTTCACTGACGCTCTTGCTCTTTGAAGTTTATCTATAAATTCCCCGCGGTTCTCTGAAATCAATCACAGTTAGTATAGAAATTACTAGCAAGTGTTTAAAAAAATATTTAGATATGTTCGCCCTGGTATATACTGGGGACGTCCTCCTTCCCCCCTTGTTACACGGTGGCACACTATGATTAACCCCTACCTCCTATATGGTTGACCCATAATTACCCCAAAGAATATTTGGTCAGATGAGTTGTAATGAAAATAGCCAACAAACAAATAGACGAGCCACCTTATAGTATAGTGGTTACCGTCACCCACGGGCATCGGTAACAAAAAAAAAGAAGCAAAAAGCCAAAGAAGCAAAAAAAACAAAAAAAAGCCAAAAAGAAGCAAAAAAAGAAAAAAGCAAATTACCAGTATTATCCGTCTGATGCTCGGGACTGCCGCTCGAGTACATGGTGGCGAGCTTCCCGTCGAGCAGGAAGCGGAACCAGCCGTTGGAGCCGGTGCTCAGCTCGAGCGCGGCCACGTCGCTCCACACGTACAGCGCGTCGCGTCCGCGGCACACCGCCCACTCGCCCCACGAGTACGCCACGCCGCTCGACAGGCACAGCGCGTCCGACGAACATGTACCGCTCTCTGTATCGAGCGTCGAACAAACATCGCAATGTTATTGAATAGTTATCAGGCTTTGCAGAGTCCGTGAAAAACTTAAAATTACACTATATTATTATCTAACACATTCCATTCATAGGACACCATGCCCACTTCCCCAGCTAATACAGCCAAATATTTCATATTGTATATGTATACTTCTCGTTTCATAGGAGGCGATGTGGCCCAGACGTCCAGGTAGGACATGTTGACAGGTTAAAATCGATACGATAAGGAGTCATCCGTCCCCCCAAATTTCTGATGTTATCACTGAATGACTCCTGACGGCAGTATTATATCCTTACCTGCAGATATGACGTTCTCGCCGTCGGGCGGCGGGTGCGCGGGGTGCGCGGGGAGCGCGGCGGGCGCGGCGGCCAACGCCTCCACCTTGCCGAACACCCCGAGCCGAGCGAACTGCTCCAAGTATATATCGGCCGCCTTCACCATCAGCTCCTCCGCTATACCGAGCACCGTCAGGTGACCGTCGTCATCGTCCTGACAATTACCATACCATTACCAACACACGTCACCACGACCAACTGTTTTATATTAAGCCGACAAATGAGCAGACGAGGCAACTGTTCTTAAGTTGTCACCGTGGCATGTGCTTATCATCTACACCAAGGGCGTCACTTGTGCGTTACCAGCCAAGAAAGACAAGAGTAAGAGGAGAAAAAGAAAGAATACATTCACTTGCCCACATGAGCCAGTGTTTTACAATAAATGCGCAGTTGTTGTGTATACAGCATTCCCTTGCTCCGTATGCATTACGCTGTTCCCAATATTCTATCTATCCATAATATCTTGAAAATATTATGTGAAATAATAAATAACACTACATTTACTTAGTTACTGATGTCTACAGGGGATGGTGGAAGTTGGCCTGTCTGCTCGTTTGTCAGCTGCTTATACGAAGAAAATTAATATGGGACGACATAAACCAATAGCTATTGTGTCTCAATGTATATACTTTTTTCTTTATAACCCATTATTAGCCATAACAGCCATTGACAATATGCCTTGGAACAAGTCACAAAAACAAACAAATACGAGCGTTCAATGCAGGTAAATTTCGATGGTGTGATGATTTTACATTTATGATGTTCTAAGTTAAATAATGGAACAATGAGGTAAAAATTTAATATCATAGTTACTCAGTGCTTACAAACACTAATAATTATGTACATTAATCAAGTGCTGTTAATTATATGACAAAATGTAAACTAGTACCAGCAAATCTTCTGTCTATGTATATGAATCGGTAAAATTTAAATAGAGGAGGATTTTTCTATTCATCAGTATATTTTACAGAACATATTATTTTATAAATATAAAAATGGTTTTTAGTTGCTTTATGAAATAAAAACAATTTCGGGCCATGTGAAAATTAACTACAAAAAAACTTAAATTTTTAGAATTAACTTGGGAATTGTATCTAGGATTAATTCCCCTAAAATAAATTTTGACAGCAGTGGGTAGGCATTATCTCGGCTAACAAATAAGCTTTAAAACTTGGGCGAACGGGTAAACGTTCTAAGAATATAATCATAGTTGTGTCGTGTCGTTAGGGGATGCGGTGAAAACCATAACATTCATCACACCATCGGAACGTTACCGCGGGCGGCCGGATATATCGGCTGCGGAGGTAGCGGGGCGGGGCGCGCCGCGGCACGGTATCGTCGCCCTAGCGCACATAAACTTGCGTTACAATCAATATTGCTATACACATTTATGTATATTATGTATAAATTAATGATTTGGCAGCGCAGTTAGCAACGTATCTGTAACCCGCTCCAAAATAACGGATAGCAGTCGGAGCACAGTTACATATATTGCTGAACTGCAATATTTTAATTTTACCAGTGTAACTGTAATGCCAACATGATTTATTGTTTTTATTCTCATTATTTTTTTAAAAGAGAAGCAGAAAGAGAGCAGAAGAGTGGTGCTGCGTGCTCGTTTTCTACTTAAGTCCCTAAAAAAAAAATCTCATCCCATTGGGCACACTTCAATTATATGCTGGTAGTAGTAAACCTTATTTGCCACATTGCTATTTGCGCCTATAATTGGAGTAACACTTTTCTTGTATTATAAGCATGTAATAATAACCTATGATTTAGTGTATACTTTGTTTGTGCAATTAAATAAATAAATAAAACTCATGCGGTCGACATAGAGTGCGCGGCGCGGCGGCGTAGAGTTAATTTTACCTGGTTGTCGAGCACCTGCGCGATGAGCCGCGTGAGCAGCGCGGCGGCCGGCGGCCGGCTGAGCGCGCGCAGGCGCGGCGCGGGCGCGTAGTGCACCATCTTGCGCACGAGCGAGAGGCACGCGCGCCGCACGCCCGCGCCGCCCGCGCCCACGTACCGCGCGCAGAACACCGGCACCAACCGCCTGACCATGTTCATTATTTTATAAACATACTAGTGGTCCCAGCGTACTTCGTACCGCTTTATAATTAAAAAATGTTTTAGTGATATATCGACAGCAACGCCACCTACCGGGTCCAATTGTGAATCTAAACCATTCTCGGATCCACCTGAAGACACACAAAAAATTTCAACCAAATCGGTCAAGCCGTTTAGGAGGAGTTCAGTCACATACACACGAACACAAGAAATATATATATTAAGGTATTTTTCTTTTAATAATATTTTAATGGATTGCCAACACAAGATACAGCTCTTACATTTTATAATACAAATTTGGTTTTGGATACTATCGAACTGTTCGTATAATGACAGGTACAATGACACTAATGCATGTACATTGTGAAAATTATTATCATGTTATTTATTTACACTACTGGTGGTTACTTCGACACTTATCTATTTATTAATGAAAGTGTTCACGCTCTACTACCGGTCGTCGAACGCCGACCTAAAGCCCAATGTGTACACAGCTAGTAGTGCTAGTAGCTAGTCAGTATCACAAGTAATGAACTATCACCCATCAATAGAACAACACTCACTCTAAATATAAAGCAGCCATTTCTTTGTCTCCAGTATCGGGAAAGTCCTGGTCGTTGGCAGAAGCCGGCGAATCTTGATTGCTCACGACCAACCATTCACCGGGGCACTGCAGTATCGCCGCCACTTCCCTGTGACCTACACGAGATTTAAGCATTATATTTAGTAATATGTCAATGATTATATTATATAATGGCCGGTTACTGCCATTCTACCCCATTAGAGATGGAATTTCAACAATCTTTAAATACGTATTTCATTCGTCTAATTAAGAATTCCAACTTTTAAGTAAAACGGATAAAACTTATTTTTATTCTCAAACAAAACTTTACTCTCCATTAAAATTAATGAAAAATAATTTTGATGTCAATTAAATATATTAAATCTGTAATCTGCTTGTTAACTGTACCGATCTAGTGAACCCGGGCTGAAGTTTGATTGCAGCATTGTCCCAGCATTGTATTATAACAATTATCTGACGTTATCTCGAAGTGGGTTAAGTGGGTTGACTTACCCTGATCGTGCCGTTCTCTCGCCTTATCCAAGGGAGTTTTCCCATCCTCGTCACGAAGATCTGCATTTGCACCGTAGCGTAGTAAAACCTTAGCAATAGCGGGCCGGCCGAAACACGCCGCGTAGTGCAGCGACGAGCTGCGCTGCCCGCGGTTCACATCCGCGCCTGTATGTCAACGTACAATAGATCGTTAAAGAGAAATCATTATTATAAGAAGTACACTTATCTACAACAAATTAAATAACAGTAGGTACACTTAATTGTGCATTGTACATCTTGCCATTGATCTATCAATCTGATTGCTGGTTCATAGCCATCGAGACATTGGCATATTAAAATGATTATTTAGCAGCAGTAGTACAGCCCATTCAGCATATTGTAGATAGCCAAGATATTAATCGTAATACAAAAATACAAAAAAATTACTGCATGCAAGCTAAATGGTGGGATAAATTGATTAAGACCGGAGAACTTTATCAGAAGACTATATCTCTAATGAAAGGTAAAAGCAGCTGCAAGACAAAGGCAAAATGAATGGCTTAACAAATTGTACGAGAAATATTGACAAAAGAAAACAATATTGTTTCTACCATCTACGACATACCAATTAGCCAATTACACGACAATGGAACAATGTATCACAATATTGTACGCACCCTTCTCGCACAGGAACTCGACCATCTCCCGGGTGCCGAACGCGGCGGCCCAGTTGAGCAGCGTCTGGCCGACGTCGTCGGTGAAGTTGACGTCAACGGCGCCGCTGGACACGGCGGCCACGAGCGCGTCAGTGTCCTTCCCGCGGATGCAGTCGATCAGCTGGCGGTGCGACTTGTCGCCGCGGCCGCCCGCCCCGCTCGCCCCGCCCGCCCCGCTCGGCCCGCCCGCCCCGCCGCTCGAGCCCTCTCCGCTCGCGGCGCTCTGTCCGGATGTGGACGCGGCGCTCCGGCTCGCTCCACTGTACAATGTTATAGCGCATTATAGACCCGCATTTTCTATTAGTTTTATCGTCTATGCCATACATTAAGATGATTCCTTGAAAAATTGCCTATGCGCAAATGCCATTGCATTTCAGGCCGTTTGTTAAACCATATAACTATGTAATTCTCTACATACATACATACTTAATAAATAATAATTATCAAAATCGCCATCAAACTTATCTGAGAAAGATGCGTCGTAGATTAATTATCTACAACGGATCTTCCTCAATTAACTAACGGCAAAATGTGTTAGTATTTAGTACATGAGCCGAGTACATCTCATTAACTATTGTAAGGAAATTTACGTATTAGTGGCACAACAAAAACAGTATAAATTTTCATACTTACGTCTGTATGGCATGTCGTCCTTCACAAAGTAGAACAAGAAGTAAGTCTACGAGTCGCATACATTCCAAGCACCATCGTTCATCTGCCTGGACCGCAGCTTCTATAGCAGAGCACAAGTCCAAGCGAACTAAATCCTGTGAACAATCAATAACAAATAAACACTTCAAACTATCTGGTGAACATCAAGGCAAATGATACTATCAAAGTGAGGACCGCCGATGACAATAGAGACCTACAGTTCTGAGTTACATCACGTTCAGCTGTAATGCATTTTTTTCGTCTGTACCAATATATAAAGCTGAAGATTTATTGCTTTATTTTTGCAAACTTCGTGCACATCGTCGTAACATACATATAAATTTTGGCAAAATTGATAGAGGAGAATACCATATCAAATCAACCCCCACACCTACATAGCAAAAAACTGAAATATACTGGAAAGAAGTCTTTTTAGTATACGTTTTAGCAGAATTAATTATTGTTTTTTAATTATTATAACAACCTCTACAATAAACTTCAATTTGGTGACAAATAACAGCTGTTCCTGTGCAGATTACTGAAACAACTTACATGTGTTATTTGTGCAGATCCACGACAGAGCGTCGACAAAAGGCTGACCGTGGTTGAAACAGGAGGCACCAGACATTTGTCGTCCGATGCTTCTGTACTGCCCAGACGACGCACAAGCTCCTCTATAAGACCTGCACATACCATATTCATAATGTATTGTACATTTTTATTTTTATGTTATAATACATAAAATGTGTATCACAAGTGTGTCACAAGTCACAGTTTGGTGGTAGTAAATCTTGGTTTGATTTCCGACCGAGACAATAATGTATGTAACAAAAATGTCCTACCAAAAATATTCTGAATATAATTGGTTGCCAAGCCTCAAAAACTCAGAATGGTTGTTTATAGCAAAATTGACAAATCGACGACTAACTTACTGCCGTTCACCTAATCAAGTTATGTTAACGATCAATTCGACTGGAAATTTCAATTTTTTTATTCAATTACCATGTTCAGCCAGTGGGGCGGGGTCGGCGTGCGCGCGCGCGAATCTGTCTGCGAGCGAAGCAAAGCAGCGCAACGCGGCGTCCGCCACGCGCGCGTCGCTGTGCCGCAACAGGGCCGACAGAGACGACACCGCGTCCCCCACCCGCGCGTCCCCCGGCTCCATCTTACCGCAAACCCTACAGAGTAAACAAAACATGAGACTCCTCAAGAGACACACTCGGAGCGAACTACAGAAATTTTTAGGCTGAGATGTATAGACGATACTTAGCCTTAGCTCAGACTTTACTTACGAAAAACATGACTTTGCAAAGACTGTGATTTGGTATTTATAGACATGTCACGCTGAGATTGTGCTCAGCATAAGCTAGACCGCTAATGTCATAATTGTATTACCACGTTATTAGTATCCACGAATGTGTTAAGTAAATTATAAATTTAAAGTAAAGCAAAAAATATTTACCTGGACACAACTGCCATAGCAGAATGAAGAGTGTCCTTGTGTACTGCAGTGCCATGATGAGTAATGAAGTGTAGAACAGCTGGTAAACCACCACCCTCCCAGACTGCTCCAGCCTCCCGAGTGCACACTAGCTCTAATACCTAAGATAATCATCAAAAATATTTATTAACTTACAACCAGTCAGTATAAAAACCCAAGTTCCTTATTTAAAATAATTCTTTGATATTAATTAATTTTTTAATTAATTGCCTTCTCAGGTACTTACTTTAATACATTGTTCTGCTAAATCCTTGCTTGTTCTGTTATTAGGATCTACAGTTAATAATCTGCTGCATATAGCTTTAACTGCACCTTCTATTGCTACTATTCGCTTAGTACATTCCGCTGAAATCAATTGATTGATTGATACATTGATTGATACATTCATGATCCTGAGATACAAGTCAAATAATGACTTAGCTTAATTGTAACAAATGATAACTGTATAAGCTATTTAGATTAGAAATTATTATTATTGTAATATTTGTACAATAATGGATAAATAAATAAATAAAATTAAAATTAATTAATTAATACAACAGTTAAAATACAATCAGCTGATGTAACTTGAAAAAAACCACTTGGTAGTGTATTAATAACTTTTTTAAGCATGTACACTACATCTACAGTAATACATGATAATTTGAACTCCAATTTCTTACCATTACAAAACATAAAATAACTACCATAGAGTTTAAAAAAATTACTATGATGAAGTGCTGCTAAGTTCAGCTGTAATAATATTATAGAGCTAAAAAATTATAATATAAAGTATTACCTGAAACATCCAGATAATAAGTGATTGCTCTTGCAGTAACCTCTAGAACATTATCAGGTGCACATTCATCAAGGAATATTTTACATAAAGCAGGCAAAAATGTTCTGGGCGGACAGCTGTAATAAAATTAATTCAGTTGGAAAGAGCAAACTATACAATATAAATATGACGTTGAATTATATGAACATGTAACCCTGACGTTTATAACAAATGGAAAAATGTGTTCTACTGTATAAAAATGTTTTTTTTTATATTATTGCACAATCTGTTACCTTTCAAAGCATCTGTCCACATTATCGGACATGAGCAGTAGCATGCAAAGCTGCTCCAAGGCAATCAGTTGCATGTCCCGCTCATCGCCCTGTCCTGTCAGCAGCCATTCAAGCAATGTCTCGGGATCCACTTCAGCCATCTAAAATATATTTACCATATAGTTGGCGTGTCTCATGTAAAATATTTTAAAGTACTTTCCTTAGCTACATTCTAAACAAGTAATCTTTCTTTTACGTAAGAATACTGAAAGTAGAAGCAATATGGTTCCCGTTAATTAAAAAAGTATAAATATACAACAATTTAGTTACCTTCAATCCCTAAATATAACTGAAATACCTGCAACAAATGACACATTCATTAAAAAATATATGTTTACTTGTAACTGGTATTAGGATATACAAATTAATAACAATTATTCATACTCTTACTTTTGTTATCACATCAAATTATTGATAAATCTTAGTACTTAATTCTTGGGCCTATAGAATGAATGCAGAGTTCAATGACCAAGTATCTCTTTGCTATTTACAGCAGCAATTCAAAAATGAGCAAGTTTGAAACATAACATACTTATTATGCACTAAGAATAGTGTGCACATTCATCGTCATGAAATAGCTGTAACATGATTTGATTTGTAAGCGGCAGTTTCAAAAAGTACCCCATACAATTGTGGGTTACAAATGGCTTTGTCAAAATAACCCTAAATTATTATGAGTCACGGAAACGTTGCTTGGCCATTTCACAATAAAATTGTGATGGCAAGCAAAAATAACAGTACGCGAAAAGCAGCTGCAAAAACTCGCTTAAGCAGGATGAATACATCTGTTTCTGCTCGGATATTTAACAGAAATTTATAATGTTACATATAAATATACCAATATTTCAAATATGAGGCAGTAACCTGATTTTTTACTATGCTTATGAGATTTATTATTGGTAAGATTTATTATTTAGAGTTTTATAGAAATGGAAAGTAGGGGAAGCCTCTCTCTTAACTCTCTCTCTTTTCAAAAGGGACGTGAACAATATGTACAAATACATTAGAATTGTATTATTAGAATAAGAGTATTTTAAAACCAAACATTCCATCACAATAAAATAAAAACAAATAGCGAAATAGGCAAATCAAGGTGACAAATGTCTCCCACTTACTCAATTAGCCATCACGCTTTTGTAATCAGATTAACTCTTCACTTCACGATACATTATTAATCTTAAACTGTTTTCAGCTGAATCACATTCATTAATAATCTACAACGTAAAAAGCAACTAATATTCACTTGTACCAGAAAATAAAATTGAGAATTTTTATTTCTCCGTATCACTATCCAAGTAAGGCAAGCACAGACAAGACAACAGACAAGTTAGTCAGTCTAGTCTGGTCACTCTACTACACAGACTATTACTGTTACTGGTCACTGGTCAGTCAAGTACAGACAGAGTAGGTAGACAGACAGACAAACAAAGAGAATAGATAGAAACAGTCACAGAATATGTAGAAATGTATTCAATTCACTTCACAGATTTAATGAAACACTTTTTTTTATGAATAAATTCAATGGACTAAGTTGTGGCTGGCCGGAGCAGCGAAAAATAATACGGTCTAGAAGTGGGCTGAAATATAAACTAATTGTGTCGTGGGACACCAGGTAGGAACGAAGTTCCTTCGGCTAATGAAGGCAACGGCGAACGAAAAGAAAGAGGGAGAAAGAGAAAGGTATTAAACACTACTCGCTTGTGTATGCGACTGTCGCGCCTGCGCACGTCTCATTTAACGCTTTTATTCCACGCATTTTTTCTTACGGTTTTACTATCACATATTTTTCAGTTCGGTCGCCGCAGCAAAACCTATCCCCTCCAAGCCTGCCGTAAGGAACTTCGTTCCAATAAACACTTTAATTTACGTTAATATTCGCCAAATAATGTAGGTGTCCACAACACAAAGTGACTGTAGGGCCACATATCAAATAAATTAAGGTCTCGTTTGAAGCGTTATTCTCTCTTTCTTTCTAACACATCAAAGTACCGTAAGCTTCGGTAGCTCTCTTTTACTCTTTATCCAATCTATGTATATTATACATCTATGGGACTAACGGAGTTATAGACTATAGAGTACAGCAAGAGTACAGTATAGAACAGTATAGTGTTCTCAATTTCTCATGTTCTGTGGATTTGATTTGATAAATTGATATACGGGATATACGTATATAGTCTGTAATTCTGTATTGATATTGATTCTGGATTCTGGCGGGAACCTTGAAAAAGCGCGGTTGTCTTTCTACTTTAATTTTAAAATTTTCCTTTATGTAGTGGTTTTTTTAGTTAAAGTGACTTAAAATTTTGCTATTAGCTGCTGAAAAGCGCAATAGCAATGGAGGTAAACGAGGGGGGCGGGTCTCACCCGCCCGCCTCAATAAAACGGCCACGGCCTACGGATGAAGGAGGAGGCGTAGGCTCTGGACGATTGGACTGCGGCGATGAGCGAGATGCATATCTCCCTTATTACAAACCGAATTACAAAAGACTATATCCGGAAAACTCAACCAACACAGACTTTAAAGTGTATGTGGAATCCACAAGCGACGATAGGTTGGGCAACAAGAGCCCTACTTACTTAAATCATATTTTCGCAATGGACATAAAAGGTGTGACGGGTATTCAGAGGGTGAATGCCAATAAAATTGCAGTTATCTTCAAGCAATATAATACGGCCAATAACTTCATTAATAACACAACTTTCCTCACAAAATATGACATGAAGGCGTTCATACCGGCGGCGCAAATTGAAAAAACCGGCATCATCAGATTTGTTCCAGCGAATATATCTAACAAAGAACTTTACACAAGACTTTCTTCAACATATGAAATAGTGGCAATAAGAAGGTTTTCAAAGAAAGTAGGACAAGAGCGCATTCCATTGCAGACTGTAAGCATCACTTTCTTATCTAATGTACTGCCTAATAATGTACAATATGATCTATTCTCGTACAGAGTTTTTGAATACATTCCTCCATTACTACAGTGCTATAGGTGTTTTAAATTTAATCATTCAGCAAAGATTTGTAATGGTAAACAAAGATGTAGTATTTGTGGAGGTGAACACTTGTATAAGGAATGTGATAAACCAACAGAAATTAGCTGTATAAATTGTAGTGGGCCTCATCTCGCGATATCTAGATTATGTCCGATTAAAACTAAGAAGATTATAGAAAAGAAAAACAACATATCTTATGCAAGTGCCGCCTTAACAAAACAGGTCGCCATCAATGGAACAGATTTCCCTACACTCCCACCACCAAAACCACAACCTGTAAATAGTAATGTTATTGTAAATAAGTCTGTAAATACCTCTGTAAATAAGCCTGTACGAGATGTAAATAAAGTTAAAATAGTTAATTCTAAGGAAGACCTTAAAACTCAAATAATTTCCAACAACAATGTACTTATGGCCCTAGTGCAGACGTTGGTGGAATTAGCCAATAAGGATGACAGTACACCCACTAATATTAAAACTATTAAAGATGCATTATTAAAAAACTTAACATAATGGATTGTGTAGGGCCTAGTCCTACACAATCCAAGCTACGTATCGCTCAGTATAACATTCAAAGTGCAAATAGTAAAAAACCTTTATTAATTCAATTTTTAAAACAACATAATATTGATATTTGCCTTCTTAATGAGACATGGTTCAAAGATAATAATTTTAAAATACCAGGATACAACATTTACAATAAAAATTCAAACAATGCACATAATGGAGTTGCAATTCTGATTAAACCATACCTTAAGTATAATATATTAAATACTAGATTTTATGAAGACATTCAAACAGTTGCTGTGTCTGTATCAACTGGACATAGTAGTTTAACAATTCTCTGTGTATACTGTCCACCTTCAAGTGGGCGAATACGAATTAATAGACTCCGTTACATTATTAATGATCTGCCAAAGCCCATATTTATGAGTGGTGATTTTAATGCTCATCATATTGCATTTGGTTGTCAGTCAACCAAAGGTAGAGGTCAGGATTTATTTAATTTAATTGATGACTTAGATTTGTGTATTTTAAATGATGGTAGACCTACAACTGTAAATCGCCCTAGACAAACTCCTTCTGCCATTGATGTAAGCTTCATCAGTGGCAGCCTCGCACCACTATGTGAATGGTCTGTACATGATGACACAATGGGAAGTTACCATTATCCAACAATAACAGAGATTTCATTAAATATAGATAAATATCATCTCAATTCACCTGTAGATAGGTTCATATATAAAAAAGCTGACTGGGCAAAATACACAGCTCTTTCAAAAACAATGTTTAATGATTTGGTACTTCAATCACATGATCCTATTTCAAACTATAATAATTTCTGTTCTCATTTAGATACTCTTAAAGAAATGTCAATTCCAAAGCTCACTAAAACAAACACTTTCATAAGCAGACCACCATCTCCTTGGTGGAATAGTATATGCGAACAAAGTGTTATTGCTTCATATAATGCACTAAAACTATATAGAAAAGAGCCTACTATTGAGAATTATATTAATTACAAAAGAAAAGATGCCCAGAAAAAGAGAACAATTTCAGAACAGAAAAAAATTGGTTGGAATAACTTATGTAACACTTTTAATAGAAATACTCCCATAAGTAAAATTTGGAATTTATTAAAAATGTTCAAAGGCATAAGACCTAAGAATAAATCATATACAGATGAGTTTATATCTCCACTTTTAGATAAATTATCAGATAATAGCAATTTAATTGAAGTAGATCAACTGAACATTCTTTTTGAAATCAACAATGATAACCCAAATTCTAAATTTTTACTAGATCCATTTTCATGGTCTGAATTTTCAACAAGTTTGCAGTCTAGACGAAATACAACTCCTGGCTTAGATGATTATCCTTACATTATAATTAAAAACTTAGATGTATCTGTCCAAAAGTTGTTTCTTAAAATCCTCAATTTGCTTTGGCGTAATAAAGTTATTCCACAGTCATGGAAAACACAGTGTGTTGTCCCAATACTTAAGCCCGACAAATCTCCTGAGTTTGCTAGTTCTTATAGACCAATTTCCTTGTCATCCTGTCTTGGTAAAATATTCGAAAATATGGTGAAAGTCCGTCTTGATTGGTATGTTGAATCCAAGTGTTTAATTCCACATATACAATATGGCTTCCGTAGAGGACGTAGTAGTGCAGACAGTTTCACCTCTTTAATCTCTGACCTGAAAAATGCAAAACATAGAAAATTAAATACTGTTTGTGTATTCCTAGACGTTCAAAGTGCTTTTGACAGTGTTGATCCTGGCATACTAGTTCAAATCATGTCTAGGTTAGGTGTGCCCGGGCACTTATGTAAGTGGATTTATAATTTTTTGAACAACAGGACAATCTATGCTAGGCATAACAATATTTTATATGGACCCAAATGTGCCTCAAGAGGTACAATGCAGGGTGCCACATTATCTCCATTACTGTACAATATATACACAAGTGAGATTTGTAAATATGTAAATAATAAGGATATAAATATTTTGCAATTTGCTGATGACATTGTATTATACAGCAGAAATTACAACTTAGAGATTGCAATAGACAATATTAACAAATCCTTACATCAACTTTTACAATATTATAATGATCATTTACATTTGAAAATTAACCCCTCTAAAAGTAGTGTTATGTTTTTTGGTAATGAAACCTCAAATTCAAATATTATTTACAATAATGAAATTATAAATAGAGTCAATTCAAAGAAATTTTTAGGAATAATACTGGATCAAAAACTAACTTTTGAAGAACATATTAAATATGTATCCAAAAATGCTCACATAGGACTAAATGTTATTAGATCACTTTGTGGTGTAACATGGGGTGCAGACCCGAAAATATTGTCAATATTGTACAAAAGTATTGTTAGAAGTCACTTAGATTATAGCTCACTCGCTTATATAAATAGTTCTCATGTAAATAAATTAGACATATTGCAGAATAAGGCTTTAAGAATAATATCTGGTGCTATGTGCTCGACTCCCATAAGGGCCATGGAAGTTGAGACAAAAGTGATGCCTTTGATTTTGAGACGGATCTTACTTGCTGAAAGATACTGTCTCAAATTAATAGCATCAAATAACACTCAAGTAATAAACAAAATTGTACCTTATATAGATAGATCCCCAAGAAGACCATTAACAACAGCACAAGGTCTACTATGCGGTAATTCTCCAACACTGTCCGATATATTTCTGGAAATAGACAATAGTTTATCAAAAATTAGAAAACAGTATCCATGGCCATGTTACTCTTTCTCTTATCAGTGTATTTCACATCCAATTAATGTAATTCAAGAGACAATAAACAATAATTCAGAAATGCTTAAATTTTTAGAGGAAAATACAAAGTACTATGTTATCTACACTGATGGGAGCAAAGCAAGTGATTGTGTACATGCTGCTCTATATGATCCACAAGCAAAATTTTCTTCAAGCTTTATTCTGCATGAACCCTGCTCTATATTTACGGCAGAGGCATATGCAGTGTATCAGGCATTAATGCATATTCGTAAAATCAATAACATTAAATATTTTTTAATAATTTCTGATTCCTTGAGTTTGATAACAGCTTTAACTACCCTCACAGTTAAATTCAAGTCTAATTATATCCTTTACTTCATTAAACAAATAATTCACCAATATCATATTAAAAATATCCAAGTTTTCTTTCTATGGGTGCCTTCCCACAAAGGTATCTCTGGCAATGAAATGGCTGATAAAACTGCATATGAAGGAGTTAATGCTGTTGATGTTAGACTTACAATGAATGTTCCTATGTCCGATTACTTGCAATGTATTGACCAGAATATTCAAAAGTTGTGGTTAGATATGTGGAAGAAAGATCAAGATACGAAAGGAAAATGGTATGGAAGCATACAAGAAAGCTTACCTGCAAGACCTTGGTATCATCGAATGGAAGATGCTAATAGAGAGTTTATTACTATCATAAATAGACTGCGTTTTGGTCATAATACTGCACCGTCACACCTTGCTCGACTCGGCATTATTGCGAATAAAAACTGTTCTTATTGTAATTCAAGTGATGGAACTGTGGAGCACATTATCTTCGATTGTCAAAAATTTTTAATCGACAGACTAGTGTTGGCCAGTGAACTTAGTGATATTGAAAATAAGTGTGATTTATTGTCCCGCCCGCCGCCATTAAAACAATTGCTACAAGAGGAACTTAATTACAAGCATATCTACAAATACATCAAGAATACAATTAAAACAATTTAATTGAATGTGCTCATAGGCGTAATATTACGCCTATGAATGAGCTATTGAAAATAAGAAATGACCTAAAGGTTTTAAATACCAGGTCATAAAATCCCAAAAAAAAAAAAAAAAAAAGATATTGATTCTTTTGATTCGAGTTTCGTGTCGAGCTGTCGCACTAGTTATCGACTGCAATATTTGAATTCTCTATCTTATTAAAATATTTTGAATATTTTCATTTCAATAACATTAAAGAACCAAGAAAGTATAAGAATTTTCGATATAATAAAATGTTTTAATACAAAAATCTTGAAAATTAAAGCGTAAAAATATAATGTGCTGTGCCATTTTGATGAATTATTGTTACAAATAAGATTCATTTAATCTTCATCTGTGTAAAACTAAGTTTCTCAAAAATGAATAAAGAAAAACGGGAAGCAGAATACCCTATAGAGCTGGAGTCTCAATTCATTCTGAGATTACCTGAAGAACCTGCGAAATTATTGCGAGAACTATTGCAATCTGGCGAAAACTTCAAAAATAGACTTTCGATACAATTAGACCCCGACATGAGGCACGGTGAAGTAAGATTCGATCACTGGCTTCTTTACGGTCGTGTTATGGATCTACCAACTATTGTAGAATCCCATAAAACCGTTGACAGGAAGAGCGTTTACAAAACAGCTGATATTTGTCAAATCATGGTATGTAAAACTGAAATGGATCCTAAAATAGATGATGATTCTCTGAGCAAAAACAAAAAGAAAGATCCTTATAAAGTCGATAAAAAATTTCTGTGGCCCCATGGCGTAACACCACCAACAAAAAATGTAAGGAAGCGACGTTTTAGAAAAACTTTGAGGAAGAAAAATATGGAAGCTCCTGAGATAGAGAGGGAGGTGAAGAGACTTCTTAGAGCAGACAATGAAGCTGTGAGTGTCACTTGGGAGGTTGTAACAGAGGAAGATGACCATAATTTAAAACAAGATACCAGCACTTCAGTAGCTAATAAAAGTAAAGTCAAGAAAGAAAGTAAAGTTACGAAACAAGTTAAAAATGTAACTGAAGGATCTAAAGTAGAGGATATATTCGGAGGTGCTTTGAGTGACAGTGATGTTGAAGATGACAATATTGATGTGGAAGTAAAAGATTTTAAATTCACTTTGAGGCACGATCAGTTGTCTGGTAATAACATTTCTGGTCCTAGCAATATAAAACATACCTTAACACCAATGAAATTTATTACCGAGAGTTTTGAATCAACTGATAAAAAAGAGAAAACTGGACAGAGTAGTGTTGCAAAACAATCATCTGATGTATTTGACAACTATGCAACTTACGATAGTATGAAAGATCAGCAAAATCTTCAATTACAACAGGTGATAGCAGAACTCGAAGAATTAAAGTTAAGACGACAAAGAACTCAACATGAAATTGGTGGACTAGAAAACATGACATTGAGACAAAGATTCCAAGACATCCTCCTTACTTTGAACCGAGAAATCCTTCTCAAAGAAAAGGAGTATAGAAATTTACAGTCACATTCCAATTAATTTCCATATTTTTGCATTCTGTGATATTTAATATCTTCGCTTAGCAAATAACACTGCTCAAATCATTTTGACCAAGACTCAAAAAACTATGCTGTGTGGAACATAAACTGCATTGCATGCTGTCATAATTTTTTTTAAACTTGTTACATAAGTATTGCCCAAAACTTCTAGAAAGTGATTGGTAGTTAGATGCGCAATAACTCGCTCAATCCAATGGCATTTCATTTAAATATCAAAACTGCCAAATATTGACTTGACCAGTGTTGTTTGCAAAGCGACAATATGAAACTATGTAATTAATTTAAGTTAATATAATCAACGGTTATTTATTTAATCAATTTGAAGTCATGCTAATAAAGATCTCAGAATATATTTTAATTTCATTTTCCTTTTTTGAAAAGCTGAGCTACCTACAAAATATTCACAATGCATTTTCAAAACTGAACATAGCCTTACTAAGTATAGAATTTAATATATCAAGCAATCGAGCATTGAATAAGTCAATGATATCAAGACATTGAAAGAAGGTAGTAAAAATTTGTTGCAATTATTGTATTACGTTAGCCGTGATGTAATTTTATAACATTGATGATTTTTAACAGACTTCAAAAAGGCAAACTGACTTCAAAACTGACTTTTAGGTTTGTTACCTCAACAGTTTTGAGGGACATGAGTTAGAGTTTTGAGGTAGGTAGATGAACCGATTTTGATGATTATTTTTTTATTTGAAAGCTTGTGCTGTGCTTGTGCTTCCCCTATGGTCATTTCAATTGTTACAGTTCTGACAATGGCATACCAAGATAAAACCATAACTTAAATTTGTTTTTTTACTTGTTAGATTAAAAACCAATGGATTAATGTTTTGTGGCCATTTAATTTTTCCATGATTTAACAGCACACCTTGTCTTCCGTGAACTGAACAGTCCAATCTTCGTTATGATTTTAAGAAGCAATATTCCGTAGTGTTTTTGCATAGGTACCTACTCTTTATAATCTTTGTAATATGCCGTGGTTGCTAAGCAACTTGTTCTAACTACGAAACGTAAACTATGACCACCGTAGTGTTTATGACGTTTATGTATGACGACTACGTTAAATCATTTTATCCAAGTTACTCTGCTTTATTTTTCCTTAAGAGTATTAGTAAAAACGAAAGCAATTAAAAACTTGGGTACCTAATCAATAATGTTATCAATACCCGAAATCGCTGCACAGTTAGTGAATAATTCAATAGTAAAACAAGACGATGACCAATGCCGGACATTATTCCTAGTAGGAAGTAAATCTGTGGTAAGTGCTAAACTTACCGCGGCTGCTGCTGCGCGCTGCGTGCTGCTGTTGCGCCGCTGTTTATGCAGTGGTAACATAGGTAGGGTACCTAACACTCTAACCGAAATTAACGAAGTATATACAGTACCTACCTATACTTAATGTGATTAAGTATGTCACAGATTTCGGCGGAACTCCGCTGCGAGGGGTTCCTCCTACGTAACAAAAATGTCAACCCTAACCCTAACGTATACCTACTTAGCCTTCCGTTCTGTCCATTCGAATTACGATAGATAATCATTCTTGTTTTATTCACGGTGAGCTTCGCCTCCCCCCAATCCGTTTAGATTAGAGGATGACTAGACAGACTTATTAATGAAATAAAAGAATAATATATCATTGAAAGAAAAGTCCTCAAAGAAATGTATGTAGAAAGTACCTATCCGATCGGTACGATACCTATGTACATTATAACTTATAAGTAGGTAGCTACTAGGATGGGATAGGAATTTTGTTATTTGATAATAGTCTGAACTACGCCATAAGCTCAGTCCAGTCAACAACACTCAGTAGATAGATAAGTTAATCATTTTTATTTGTAGGGTAAATCAACTCTTCTGCACAGTTTTCTCGACAAAACTGATCCGGTACGGGAAACATCAGTTTTGGAGTATTCATTTGGCCGGAAATCTACTCAAAAACAGAATCTAGATAAAACAGTTTGCCATATATGGGAGTATGGTGGAAAATTAGAAATGTTAAAAAATGTCCTAAGTTCCATACCCAGACAGGGTAAGACATTTTTTTGTATTTTACTGGATCTCAGTAAAATCAAGAGTATTTGGACCACAATGGAAATTTGTATTCAATCTTTACCAGAATGTTCTAAAGATTGCCCGTTAGAGGTGATAATCATAGGCGGTAAATACGACCTTTTTAAAAACTACGGTAAGTAGGTGCAAAGACAATTTTAAATACCTATGAAACTGCACCTAAGTAATTAAATCATATCAGGACTTACAGAAGGTTAGCTTAGTGCGTCTTGGTACATGGTGGTGGCATAAGTGACCAAGTAAGTCCCAAGTAGTCCTAAACGACTAATATGACTAAAAGGCTGTTGTTCACTATGTAAAGGGCTCTCTAGAACCAAGTCTAAGCCTGACAATACCGTCAGGCTATTGCATGCATGGTGGTAGGATGTTTAACTCGCATGGGTAGCCATCGCCCTGCTTTATAATTTGACTGTAACGCTGTGTTTTGGTCGAATATTTTTTATGGACTTAAAAAAGCAAACGAGCATGCACCACCACCTTCCGCTGCCGCTCATCACAACTGTGACCGACTTAGAACAAGACTCATACCTAGGGATACCTAGTTAGTCCGGTTAGAAGACGGTGTTGGAACAATAGCTGGTTAGTTTGTTAGTCAGTATGAGGCCTGGGACAGGGACTGTTATTGAAAGTTAATCCTGTTAGTTATTGTTGTTAGTAATAGTCTAGTTAGTAGTAGTTGGTAGTCCCGTTTGCTTGTTTGTTTATAATACCTACATACGTAGGTACCTATACTGGGCGTCCCAAAAAATAATGTCAAGCGGATGTCCAGAGTTAGAGCACCACTTGGGGTAAAAATAGTAGGTACCTAATGGGCTACTTTGACTAAAATTGGCCATTAAAGACAGGGCGGTGGAAAATTCATTAAATAAGCCATCTATGAATAATCCCGGAACATACACGGGGTAATTAGGGTACCCAAGGTGCTGTATCTCTGGACTTCCGCTTGACACATTTTTTTGGGTCAGTCTGTATATCAAAATGTGTTTTTTCCAGATAGTGAAATAAAGAAACATATTAATGCTACAATCAGAAGCATTGCTTTGATTATGGAGGCGTATGTGATATATTATTCAAGTAAAGATGCACATCTACTAAGAAGAACAAAAGACATGCTGCTTAATATTAGCTTTGGGAGTGGAGTGCCGTTTAAAGAAAAAAACATTAATCCTTCTAAGCCTTTAACGATACCAAAAAATTCAGACAGTTGGGAAAGCATTGGCATTTCAACATCAACTATTGAGGAGGTAGTACCTGTGACGTAACGTTGAAATATTTATTTAGGTAGGTACATCAAAACTGAAATAAAAGGCTTTTATTGTTTCAGGTTAAAATGCGTCACATAACACGTATACAACCTGAAACTGTTTTACAAGAACCAACAAAATTTGAACTACAACGTACTCACCCTGAGCCAATTTTGGATTCACTTATGGATATAAAATATCAGGAGCTGCGTAATTTAGAATTATTTGAACCATCCATGGCAGAATATCTAGGGTACTTGCAATAATAATATCAAATTGGTATTCACCTATTCACTGAAAGTTTAGACGACTACATGAATGTAGCTCAAATACGAAATACACTAGTTATTTTCAGCTTCTTCATCAGCGGTTCTCAAACTTTTTTAGCGACGGAACCTTTTTGGAAAAATAAATAGTTTAGTAATCCACGGAGCTCTCTTAAAGTATTGCTGTGTTATATTATTCTATAATAATATTCTATACCTAATTATACTCGTACATACATAGTTAGAAAGCGATAGAAAACACTTTAGCTCTAGCTGTTCAAGAACTTGTTTGAAGTAAAATGATATAGATAGATAGATATCTACTAATGTACCTAACTACTGGTAGTTTAGTAGTGTAGTTATTTTCAGTGGTATTATGTTATAAGAAAGTAGATAACGCACCTACATTAGCTACTTAAGTACCTACTTATGTAAATAAATTGATATAACATAAATTTTAATCATTTTATTGAAATCTAATATGTAACTCGATCTGACTTCGCGATACCCTTTATAACTACATTTTATAGGAGTAGGTACTCTACACTCAACAAACTACTTGTTACTACAAGTAATAATGGGGATAACAGGGTAAGGAAGGGCGCGTTCACATAGAACGTCCGTTTTACTGGCTGGATCCGTTTTAACTTTTAACTGATCCGTCGCTACTGGAGGTCATATTCACGCAGCATTTTGGACGCGTACACATAGAACATCCGTTTTACTAGATCCGTAATACTGTCATGTGTGTGAACTGGCTCATACAACTACATACGCTAATAACATATCCGTTTAAATGGACCTGTAAAACGGATTGGGGTTTATTTTGTCGGATCGGTATTTTTTACTAGGTCCGGAATACTGTATTCTGTGTGAAATCGCTCATACAACTACATACGCTATTAACATCCGTTTGCACGGACGGATGGTGAACGCGGCGTAACGCACAGATGCGGTAACGAGACCTAGCGAAGGACTACAATACAAGCGAGTTATAGGTAAGACAGAAAAAAATCAAGAATAATAAATTAATAACAAATGAAGGACAAACAGAAATTATAATTATGTTATTATTAATATTACATATAGTACATATTTAGTTAAATGAAAAGAGTTGTAAACCAATCAGTGTTTATTTTCGATTTGTTATTTTAGCTCTGAGACGATTATCTATAGCCTTCAACGCACGTCTTGAAGGATCATGTTCAGATATTGCAAGACTAGCCTGCAAACATCTTCTTGCAAGCGCCATGTCACCTGTTGACTGTAAATATTAAAATGAGAATAATGTATTTTATATTTAACTTAATTATGAAACTAAATATAATACATACCAAGGCTACATGACATAAATTAAACCATGTAGCAGAACGTGATTCTGGGTCAGTAGATAAGTACAGAGCTTGTCTGAAGCATGATAAAATAAGATCCCATTGGTTGCAGTATAAGCAACATAGTCCAAGATTGTTATAAATCTCCGAACTGGCTGCATTCGTAGCTAATAGTCGCCTTAAAAAAATATTGTAATAAACCACGATTGACAATGAAAAATAGAAAATATACTTAGTAATAGTACCTACCTAGGTCTTTTTACTTAGAAAATGTATTTAATTTTACGAGTAAGTTTCATACCTGTAATATCGCAGCGCAATTTCCGGTTGATCATTGTAGAAGTTATACATTGCAATGTTTGCAGTTGCTTCCGTGTTTGTGGGATCTTCCAGAGCAACCGCTCTGTAATATTTTGCAGCCACAGCTACATTTCCCATTTGTTCATGAATTCTGGCCTGTTCGAGTAGTAATGCTGTATGCTCGTGAAAAACAGACAGACCTTGTCTACATGTTTCTAACGCAGAAAGTGGTTGGTTGAGCCCTACGTACATCGCAATTATTCGTAAATATATCGAAATATGTTTGTTCTGGTTCAGCGCCGTCCGTAAACATTCTTCTGTATTTCTGTACATGCCTAAGGCATAATAACAGCGAGACAATGAGTAGTTCCACCACCAATCCAATGTATCCAACTTTTGCGCTTGAAATACTACTTCCATGGCCTGACAACACAAAATATATCCATGTAACTTTACAATATTTTGGAAAGTGGAGTAAGATAAGCCAAAGATATGAACGTAGTCTATTATAAGATATAAGTTTATGACTGCATACCTTGGTTTCATTAGTCGAGCGATCTAATATGAAGTAGCATCATACATACCTTACGAACGTTACCTTCGCAATAAAACACGTATTCAAACAAGGTCTTTGCAGCTGGGATGAAAGATGTTTCTTCTTTGCCCAAGAACCTAAGTGTTATGGGAGCATTTATGGTGAAAAGAGTTTCACCAGCGAGTGCTGTGGCCGCTCGAGATGCCCGCGATGCGGTATGCAGAGCAGTACGAGCGCGCGCTGTGTTCAGTCCAGATCTCGACTTCAATGTTGTAGTGGCCCTTCCCTGAATAAAAAAAATACATATCTGTAAGCTATAGGCTACTTGTAATAGCCAGATAAAGCCTGAAGTAAACAGATTTTCTTACGGTAGACTGTAAATGTTGAGCTGTTTTTATTCCCCTTTGAAAGGATGTACCAACTCGAGGTGTCTTTGCAACAGCTGTGGGTGCCAATTCATCTTGCTGTGGATAGTATTCAACTTCCTCATAACCATTACCGGCAATTTTGGCCTGCACAGTCATTGCACGCATCCGAACAAATTCAATCATGCGGTCCGGTCTATCCCGCAATACGACGTCACATAACATAATACATTCATCATATTGTCTTGATCTGTAAAGATTCAATAATCTGTAATCTAGTTCCATGACTAATTCGTTGTTCTTGTGTAGTATTTATGTTAATGTTCTTGTGACTGAATTCTGTTTGTGTACTGAGTTAGTTGCTGGGCGACGTAACGTAGGTAGTCGTAGGTACCTATACTATACCTGTGTAACCATAGGCTGAAACAAATTATTATGAGAGTTAAAAATGCTTGTTAATTAGGTATATTAAAATCCAGGTATTACATAACAAAGGTAAAACAAATTGTTCAGAACTGTATTTTTTTTTGTTATCTTAGGTTTGACGAGCTTTAAGGCTGAGCTGAGCCTATGCCTGAGTATACTTTGTGGCGGGGCCACGAAACCAACACGTAACGCATGCCCCGTATTAGACGTTTATTCATTTTAACCATATTTGTAATTCACAAAGAAATAAAATACGAGTAGGTCCAAGTCAAATATACAGGGTGTCCCAAAAAATAGGGTCAAGCGGAAATCCAGAGATCGAGCACTTCTTGGGCTACCCGAATCATCCCCATGTATATTCCGCGATCACGTAGTTTTGAAGTATTAATTTTTTTCTGTACCTACTTTTAAGAATTTTCGACCTGTACAACTTTAAAATTTTTAAAACATTTCCCAGTGTTTTATGTTTCGTAACTTTGACGAAAATTATGAAAATATTGGTGTAAAGTTTAGGTACGTTCGGTGAGTTACGATTACGATACAACTTAAATTTTCAACGTCAAATTAAAAATCTAAACAGGTTATTTCATGGTTCCTTAAGTAGGTCTAAAAATGGCTAGACTCTCAGCTTTCATAATCATTAAAAAAATATGTAGGTAGGTACTTAATGGGCTACTTTCGCTAAAATCGGCCATCAAAAGCAGGTGGAACATTCATAAAATAAGCCATCTGACTGGTTACAACAATATTTTTCATTTCTTAAGTTATCTAAGTAGTATGGTACCTAACTAATCAAAACCACCAAAACTGACTGCAAGAAAGCTAGGTCGTAGGCACCAACTATTATAAGCAATTTACGTAAACCGGGGGCAATCGCTGTTTTTGTTACAGACTCTGAATCTTAATTTCATACGATTTCAGTTCGTTTGTTTTCATCTGCGCCATTAACCTTTGAACGTCAATTCCTCTATGAACTTAACGGAATGGAAAAATGACGTTTTATGTACAAAGACAGAAACGGCAAACCTTTTTATAATATTAATCTCACTATTTATTTCTATTAATGTTTTTACTACTTTTATTTTTTGCTTATAATTAAATATAAAAAGCCTATCAAAACTGAATTGCAATTCCTAAATACTCACAATTTACAATTTGGCTATGACAAACAGACAAAGGACGATGATTATAACGAGACGAATTGATTACCTACAGAATCCCACAAAGTTGACACATTTTCTATAGTACCTACCTGACTAATAAACCGGCCTCACTTCGTTTCTGCAAACCTGTGGCTATAAATATTTTTATTGCTATTGATTTATTTCAGGCGTTGTTTTAAGGATCATTTTTGTTATCCTATAGGTAAATTAGAAATACATACCTACACTTATTACAATAGGTGCAAAAAATGCTATCAAAAGATTATTTAGTTAAGTACTAATCTTTCGTAGAACATCATATTAATCTTTTATCCCGCGGAGACAAATCCGTTCCTGGGAAGAAAAAAGTTCTAAGTCACCCGTGGTTTAAGTTATAAATATGCCATGTAAGTATCATATACATTTGTTCAGTCATTTCCTTGTGCTGCCTATACAATCAGATAGACGGACAAATAAAATAAATTCCAAAAAAATATGTTTTCGATCAATAACCTTGCCTAAAAAATATGTTGACAATCCCTGCAACTTAAATCAAGAAAAGCGTATATAAAACAACGAACGAAAAATCTACTCATTCACCATCTTGAACCTTCAATCAGAATGTTCTTAAAAAGCGTAGTAGTACTCATATCCTTATCTCAAATAATTTTAGCGGAAACTTGGCGAAAACCGGGTTGCCATCGAATCGGTACGATTTAAATAATTATTATTGGTCTAATGTTAGAGCTATTTATTACAACGCATTATAGATCAAGAGCTTTATCAAATATATTAAAACATATGAGGTGCTGGTTAAAGGAATACATTTGTTACAGGTCACACAAGAAATATTAGTATACCAGACTGCGTCGAATTTAAAATTACGACAAACGCCTGTCGTGGGTACTGCGAGTCATGGTCATTGCCAAGCATCATGTTGGGATTTAAGCGTCATCCTGTCACCTCCTTGGGACAATGCTGTAATATCATGGAGTCAGAAGACGTAAGTAGCAATTCAATGATCGTAGTAAAAAAGCAATTGTGCTGCAAGCTGTGGTCTGCTGCCTCTCAGTCATTTGTAACACCACATGCAAAGATCACAGTCGAAATGGAAAAAGCTGTAAAAGTGTCGAATCAATTTTTTCATAATTTTATACCACATTTTAATTTTAAGTACCTTGTAAATATTTCTATTTATACTTTCAGGTTCCCGTTAAGGTGCTGTGTTTAGACGGTGAAAGAAATTTAATATTTAAATCGGCGGTCTCCTGTGCATGTTATCATTGTCAGAAAGAGTGAAAGATACACGGTGGAAGACGACGGTCTATAACTAAGTACCAGTTTTATTCAATTATCTAACCTAAAAATGTGAAGACTACGATGTAAAAGTATTATACTTGATGTTAATTATTATGAACTGGCATTAGGTATGAACAAAATACAAAAGTTAATTAAAATTGTAACTTGCAAAATGTATGTCATGATATTTATTGTTGTTTAAATAAACATATCAAACACTGAAGTTATTCAGATTTTTCCATCTCAATCTAATATATAAGGGCAATATCGTATTAAGATGCCATGGCAGCGACAGTCAAAACGTGTAAAATTGTATTAGCTGCAAGTGTTTTGTAGTTTATAATGCAAGGCTTGAAACTTTTGGACTTATGGGTAGCAGTAACTGATATAATCGTGAGTTGGTGACATGTGACATACTTAATTTGCGGATGATACATTCCCATGCAGTTAGTACGTGGACTTTCTTGATCATTTCGGTTCCCTAGTGAGCATAATATACCGTCAGTCTTGGTTATTTTCGTTAGATAGCAGTCGTGATGTCCTGTCTAGAAGCCATATTAACACGCTTAGTTATTACAGACGTATAGTAACTTGTACATCAACCGATAGCATAATGCCATCTATCTGGCTGTTTGCACAACGCAGCACAGCTTTAAAACATTACCGGACATTGACAAACAGACTATAGTTTTAAATACATAACATACCTAACAATAATTTATGATCTGCGCGTATTCCGTGGTCTGTTGTGTCTGTTGGTACCACGGAATACAGAAAGAAGTGGAAATGGTACAAGTGTTGATTAATAAGAAAACCACGGTAGCAAAATAAACACAAGTAAATCCCTAATCGTATTATTCACACTAAGAAACTTACATTTTTATTGGTTGGTACTTGTCAACTTCAAATAGTCTATCAAACCGGCTCATTATAGTTGAAAATGCACCTTAACGATTTATCTTAATTTTTATTTTTCCTTGCCATATTTGGTGTCTTGTTACCTTTATCAATTAAGAACATAACAGTTGTAAAGATTTTCTTTCCAACGCTAGTTGTCAAAATTTTACGTAACAACTAATTTTATATACTTAAAACTGTAAGAAATAAAGTTGACATTGTGTTGTCCGGCAATTACGCGGATTTTCGCGCAACCTTAGTCCGTATGCCACGCCTACTTCGCACTTCCACTTCTTTCTGTATTCCGTGGTTGGTACTATAGTAGCGGCACAAAATTAAGGCCCCTTTGACACATTAAAATAGTGACGTTACATAAGTTAATTTAGTATCGAAAAAATATGGTCAAGTTCTACTCGCATCGATACATTTTGGAGTAATAAGTAGTAACTAATTAAAACTTTTCATTAAAAGAATATATAAATGTAAAGATAATGTATTAGAATGGTTAGATATATTTAGGGTCTCCTCGGCTTTGAAGGGAGACCCATGCTCAGTAGTGGGCCTTGTTGGGTTGAGATGATTTATTTTATAGTACCTATATTTAATTTATGTAATTGACTTACTTTATTTAAGACGGCACTGTATTTTATTGGTAAAAACGTGAAGAGATTTGTTCGCGGGACCATACACTATGTATATATGATTCTGCGTTAGTCCATAATATTTAAATATACATGTAATATACATGTATGTTTAAATATCCATTTAATTAATTACTTTGGGTCCTAAGTTATACATTCGATAAATTTTATGACTCTTTGCACATCACTATTGACAATGAAGAACAGCAATTTGCTCCTTCAAATCTAAAATATCATTATCATGTCATTTTGCCAACTTGTCATTGTCACAGGTCACTGTCAACTGTCAAGTGTCACTGGGCTGAATTGAAATTCAATAAAAAACATGGCTATACGTGCATCGTTGAAAGTTAATCAAAGATTTAGCTGATACTAAATTCAAAATTATAGTGACATGATATATTTTAAATAGGAAGAAACAAACATGTTATGGAGGACAAGTCAACTTCTAGTAACAAAACGCCTGTTTGGCAAAATTGTGTACATTGCCCAAGCCTTCTGTTTAACAGTGCCACGGAATTTGAAAGGTTAGTCATAATATTTTACCACAAAATATGAAATATTCATTTATTGGACGTGTTCAGAGTTTAAGAGTGTAAATTTATAAACAATTTTATTTCCAATATTACAGGCACATATACGAGAAGCACAGTATTAAAGAGGGATCTATTGTATTATGTCAATATGGACAGAATGGTATTTGCTCAGCTCTACAATTCGGTGATTTGCGTAAAGCAGGATTTAAATACCACGTAAGAGAATATCACTTGTTTTCTAAAAATATTTCAGACAACTGGACATTTTACTCATCATCTCAAAATCTGCCTGCTGTTTTAAATGATCCGAATAAAGGAAAACAATCAAACTTCTTTACTAAAACATGGGGTGATAATTTTATGGAAAAAGTCGATATATATCCGAGTCCTTATTTACCAGAAATAAGTTTAATGCACTTTGAATCTTATTGTAAAAAAATATCAAAAAGATATAGAAGACATTGCCAATTGAAAGATAATGTTCCTCTTAAGCCTAAAACACTTGTTGTTGAAAGTGTATGTGAAGTACCTTCTATATTTTATAGTTCATCTTTAACTTTAAATGATCCCAAAATATTCTGCAAGGTGTTTCCAGGACTGTCGGGTTCACAAGATTCCAGTAGTGTTATAAGATCCCTGCAAGAAACATTGAGCACTTACCTTGATGTTATAGAAATGAAAATTTCTAAACAAGTAGCTCAGAAATCTGATGCCTTTTTTCATGCCATGCTATCTCATGATACCATAATGGAACAAATGGCAAGAGCAGTGAAAACTGTTCAAGGCACCAGGCTTAATATAAAATGTGTTAAGAGTAACTTGACAGAAGATCCAATACAGCTAATAAGACTTACTAAAATTAATGTGAACCTTGGCAATGTCCATGAACTTCTTAAGCTGATGGGGACTGTACAGCAGACACAGCCTATGATTCAACTTTTGCTCAGTACTTCAGATTATGTGGCCGCCTTAGATTTAATTAGCTCAACTCAAAAAGTTCTGTCAACACGTCTCTCTGGTGTTCAAGCATTTCGGCACTTATCACCACAATTAACAGAAATGAGGAGGCTAATACACAAAATGTTAAACAATGAATTTTCAAGATTTATAGTATCTGATTTAAATAGACCTCTTACAGACCTCACAGATATTCCTGAAAGAGATAAATTAGTATCCATTGTATCAGGAATACTGAGATTAAAAGAATTTGATTTTATTGATATCTTTAAGACAGAAGCGATGACTTCAATACAAGCCACAATAAAACAATGTGTTATTGAAATTATCTCTGAAAGAGATGGCAACACAGAAATTGTATTAAGAGGATCACATGGTGATACTTGGTTAATGTGTAATGAAGGTATTATATTCCTCGAAAGAGTTACTCCACAAATAGTTATTTTATTTAAAAGAATCTTATTGCTTTGTAACTTAATACTTGATATTAGTCAAATGAGTGATGTAACTGACCATGGTGGTGAGGAAGGATGGACACAAGAAGAGTTGACGATAATAGAAGAAAAAATAAAGAAACTGATTATTTCACTGTCTGACTACAGCAATGAAAGATGTGCTAATCTAATAGTAACAAAAACTGATAAGGATAATGTATTTTCTGATCTCTCTCAGTTATCCAAATTGTCTGTTTTAATAAATAATTTTTCTACTAAATGTGAAGAAATCACAGGCCATTATAGCAATGCAATGAAATTGGCTTTAAGAAGTTTTGCAATGAAATATATTCAGAATCTTCATACAGAGCGTCGTTTACAGCTTACCGCATCCCTTAACAATGAAAGGTGGAAATTAGCAGAGGTACCTGGTGAATTGCAGAGTGTGGTTAATAAAATATGTGAAGATGGCGAAATACCATTTGCATTGCAGTATGAGAATGGTTATCCTGATGGAAAATATTTAATTATTAACAAAGAAAGCTATGCTGTTGTTTCAACGGTACAGCTATTAATAAAAATTCTATTAGAATATTGTGATGCTATTAAGCAATCTCCAGATATTGTACAGTATTTAGTCCACTGCATGCTGGAATTGATCAGATTATTTAATTCTCGATGCTGTCAGTTAGTGTTAGGAGCTGGTGCAATTCAGAGTGCAGGTTTGAAAACAATATCAACATCGAATCTTGCTTTAGTGTCCAGATCTTTACAAATTATTCTCTGGCTTCTACCTTTATTAATTAGATTGCTTGAAAAAATTCATGCTAAAGAAATATCATTGCAAGGCTTTATTAGTATTGAGAGTGACATAGCAGGTCATAAGAAAGAAATAGAGAGTAAGATTTGTCTAATTGTAAGTAATATGTTAAATTCTCAACTCAGTGGTTGGGATGCAAAACCTCCTGTTCCATCTCAGACATTCCGCAATATATCTAAACATTTAGTTAAGTTACATGAGGCCCTTATTGACATTTTGCCATCTGATCAAATACGGGTAATTTATATGAAAGTTCATGATAACTTCAAAGATAAGTTACGAGAACAGTTAGTTAAAATGAATATAGTAGCAAATGGTAGCCCTCAGCATGGTGTTGTGACTTCTGAACTTACCTTCTACCTGCAAACTCTTAAAACACTTAGGATAATAAATGAAAATGATACAGAAGATAATAATATATTATATGATATTTGGCTAACTTAATTTACTTATCTGTGTGGTTTATGGGCACATGGAGTGTGTATTGCAGTAATGTTATATGTAAATAAATGATGTTATTTGTAACTTTGTAACATAGTTTGCTGTAAATATAACCAAAGACAAATGTTACATACAAAAATAGTACTACACATGAATCTTACTTATTGCGATTATAGTTATTAATTTCTTTCATTATAGACTAATTGTAACTGTTGTTATCAAAGGCACCTATATTTTGTTATCATGTTATTGTATAATTATGTTTCGTTATTTTTATTATATTATTTTAATAACGCCACTTATATAAAACAGCCATTTATAACTATTTATAAGTAGCAACATTACTTTAAAAAAATTTAAATGTCCCCTTCCTCCTTTAAATCTATCATAAATTACTATTTTGCTGCCACTGAATCAAGAAATACACGACATAAACGTACTAAGCTTTATGTTTACTGCAAATGTAATTTCTTAGGTATTTGAGTTAATTAGACATAATTTTTTATTTCATTAGGGTTTAAGTTTTTTACAATCTACAAAACTTCAAAAGTAAACAGTAAACATTTATTGCACATAAACATAATATTATTTAAATATGAATCTTATGGTACTAAACAATGTAATTAAATAAAAACAAGAGTGTTAGTTTCACAATTATTAGTCGAATATAATTAATTTGGAGACTAATTCCATAAAATTGTTGTTTAAAAATGTTGTAGGTATATCTTATACCTAAAAACAAGTTGCTTTTGGAAATTATCTTAATGTGTTATCACACTGATCTGATGATCTCTTAACTAAATGTTTTTGCTAAATATCATAAAAATATGAAGCCATAGGATATCTTATAAGAAACGCTATGCAAGTACATACAACTTGGAATGTCAGTAAACTAGTTGTTAATCTAACTTCAGATGTTGGCCCAAGTTTAATCAAAAACAAATTGATCAAAGTTAAATTATTTAATGTAATGTTATCACTATCTTCAACCTTGTCTACCAGACGTAGCCAACTAAGTCCTTCAATAACAATTTTATTTAACCAACTTAAATCTTTCTTAGTCAGTACTGTTCTACTAGCTTGCAGTAAATCAGTCTCTGCACTGTATTTCGGTAACCGATGTCTAGGGCATGGAATAATATGGAACAATTGTGGGACAGAATATACAAAGTTGATTATCTGAGGTATAAAAAATAACAACACTGTTTTGGTAAAGTGACTTAATATAGCTACCACTGCAAATGTCATACCAGACACGTAACAGAATGTATCACCCACAAAAACCTTTGAAGGATACCTGCAACCAGAAAAGTAATTATAATCAGGTATTTTATAATGGTATGCAACTGAAAATTAGTTTCTAATTACTATAAATAGTTTGGTAATGAATTTATACATGGCATCTTCTGCACATAAATATACATAACACCAGTGGTCCTAATTATTGTCATTATTTAAGTACTTACCAAAAATAAGGCTGACATAAATTATTTCAACAAATAAGTGTTTAAACAAATGTTTTTTTATCTGATGAAATAGGTACTTGTTAGTGATAAATAAATATTAATGTGTAAAGTTTCTAAAATGATTTTTCATAAAATAAATTACTTTCAAGAAAATTTTCAAAGACAAGCAGTCCATCATAATGTAATTCGAGAATAATCAATGGTCACATACATCACATGTAGAAATATTTCCTTTAACATGCTTATGGCATTATGAATATGAGTTTATCAAAAAAGAAATTCTAATTGATGATATCAAAATATTGTCTTTCAATGCAATAAATATTGGTAAATATTTATTATAATTTTAAATATAGCTATAAAATGCTTATGTTAATCATTTTATTTTACACAAGATTTCTCAAACAAATTGTTTGTTTGAGAAATCTTCTTCCTTCCAATAAATCGAGTATACTTACCAATTGTGCTTCAACAATGCCAGACTAGTGGTCAAATATGGAATCATAATATGTAATGAGAATATATGTGCTTTGAACTGGTCACCTCTGAGCTCAATTATATTGAAAAGTATAATTGACAAGGCAATAATTACAGATTGTCCCACTTCAAGTCCATTGATTCCAGCTAAAATATTTATAGCATTGGTGCAGAAAACTGCCAGCATCCCCATGTAAATATAATATAAGAAACCTGAAACAAATATAAATAATACCTCTTAATTTTGAATTAAAGGAATGCTGATGTTTGTAATTATAAAAATAGTTCCTATTATGTAACACTTAACAATTAGAACAGTTTTGTATATTCCAAAAATAACAAAAGGAAAGGAAAGCGTAATGGCTCTTCACTAAAATGTATTCTAGTCCAATTACATAATTATATAATTTGGTTTCATCTAGCTTATGAAAATTCTGCATTACATAAGATTAACAAAAATAAACATAAGTTACATACCTATGTTAACAGACATGCCCAAGTATTGCCTCAATTGTATTGGCACCATAAATGTGGTTGAATTAAAGTTGATATAATAAACTACTAGTAGCGGAAGTGAAGCTACTGTCGGGAGAAGAAGCTTGTATCTCCAGCGCAAGTCCAGGACATCATCAGCAAAACCCAGGAGCAACATGCAGCATATGGATAATAACGCAGCTAATAATTCTGCAAACTGCAAAAATATATTTAAAGGGCAAAATGTTGGTAATGTAAGCTATTGATATCAATATTATTAAAAGTAAATAACTCTTAAAACAGTCAACACCTGCACTATGATTCACTAATTTATGAATTAATATTCATTAATAAAATTACATAACTGTCTTATAAATTGTCAATCCATGCCCAGGACTATAACATTTAACTCGACCTACAAAATGACTTATTCCCAGCTCAATAGAGTAGGTATTTCTTTTGTAAAGTTATATAAATCTAGTAGACACAGAACCATTCTATCAAAAGCATTTTACAAAAGTGAATAAACTGTATAAAGGATTGTATTACAAATTTTATTAATGTTCATATTACCTCATTATGAGGGAAATTTCCTCTATCCAAGAGATCATAACCAAAAGCTATTGGAATGAACAGAAAACTGGTGACCAAAAATACACATCCTGATACAACACCTATTGCTTCTGGCCTGAAATATTAACAAATTTTACAATATTTACTTAACACATAAATACAATATAAACAAGATAAAAAGGTTAAACATACACTTTGCTTTTGTTAACCTTGCACAAGTCAAACCCAAATAATCCAGATTTTATAAATAAATCTTTTAAGTTGGTTATAAGCTCGTCGGTGAAAAGGAATGCTACTGCTGATAGTATGATCAAAAATGTTATGGACCACATTATATATATATCGTCTCTTTTACTGTAGATAGTTCATGAACCGCACAATCATATACATTAATATTTTCTCAACTGATACGTGTACTTATCGCAACATAATATGACCACGTCGTTGTATATTACACCTAAGTGAATCCACATTCAACAAACTAAACATTAACATTTGTAAACAAAACATTATCACTGTGCTGTCATTTTCCATTCAGCCGACTGTAACACAATTACACAAAATGACAAAAGGTATTTTTATAGATATAGATGTATTTCAAAATAGCAAAATATGTTCAAACGTTATTCAATTCAACTGTTGCCGTTGTGCCCTGACAGTGACAGTGACAACTAAAAGTCTAAAACGTAGACTTGACAACTAAGGAAAAGATTAAAATCACAGATATTACATCAAATAAGGGAGTGTAGGAGTAAGGAGCACCATTTGTAATAGGTGATAGTTGAAGAAGTATTCAATGATCAGTGACGCACTAAGTACGTAGTAAATATTAATTAAAAAACGACGCTTGAGTTGCTAAGGTGTATTATACTAACTTAGCAGTGGAAGACGAAGTAGAGTATGATCTGAGTTGGAAAATATTGATGACACCCCATCTAAAACCTAATCGTTTATAAGTTATTGGAATTTTTAGGATTTTCACAAACTAGACGATTTTATGGAATGATTGGTATAAAATACAATTTAATATCCCTCATTATGTAGAATAGGTAGTAGTAGTAGTACGTATAGAACAATAATTATGTCGTGTCCCTACTATAATACGTCCATGCTTTTATGAAAAGTCGCTAGAAAAAAAGTAATTTGTCAGTGATTAACATTGACAATATGACAATTATTTTCATTATTTTGACAACAATTGGCTGAATCGATTTTGGATTGAATTTAATGAATTTCATGAATTGGGTTTGGGTGTTGGACTGGATCAGTGGATCTGTGTTAGTTCGTACTTTGTGGGTTGGATTTGTTTGGAGGTAGAATTGGGAACAAAGAAAAGAAAGGATTGTGACTGACTGCGTAGTAGTAGTCCTGGAGAATCACATCACAGTCATTGGAGCTTGGGTGGGAGTGAGACAATTAGTTTAGTACGTCTGCCTCGTCTGTAGTGGGTGGTGGGACTCTACACTCTTCGGAATCTTTACAACTACAAGTCACACCACAGCTTCAGTTAGGATTTAAGAGTAATATTGTTCGGTTATCTTGTATTGGGAGCAGCGCACGGGGTAACTGCGAAAAGTGACGAGATAAGCTTGATAACAACAACTTCATAAATTCTTGAATTTCTTTTATTATCAATATGAGCACTATGGACGAAATTGAAGAAGAAGCAAAAGCCACAGCAGAAAAAATGGTTATGAATATGATGCAAAGGCCTGGCCAGCTTGAAAAAGTAAATCAACGTACATAATATTCTAAATTTTTTGATAGGTACCTTTATAAAGTATCCAATTGAAATTGAATATTTTGGTCTATTTATTTATTCATTAAACTTGTTAGATAAATGTAAATTAAATAAGATACATATAATTTTATGAATGATGTTTGATTTTATTTTATTTATTCATATATTTTTTATAGGTTGAGCAATATAAAAAAAGGATAACTCATAAGAAAGCCTCTATAGAAGCTCAGCTGAAATCTGCAGTTCAGGGAAAATTGGATGGTGTTAGTGTGGGGCTCAAACAGCTACAGGAATGCCTTGATGATGTCCAACAAATAAGTTTAAAGTAAATATTATTTACTGCTTCATTATTTTAGAATCTGGACTAATTTTAAATCTAGGTTGCAAAAATAATGTATCTTCTTCGAATCTATCTAACCTACAGTTAGTCAGTTACCCTTAAATGTTAGTCAAATTAATATAAAGCTGTATCCAACAGCACTGAATAGCACTTTCCAAAAAATATACTTATTTAACCCAAATTCATACCGTCTCCATTTGCTTTTTATTGGTAAAAACATAAAAATCTCGTTTAGCTTAACCCTTGGCTGTTTGTTATTCCAAGTTCTCTTCCATGTACCTTATTTAGACTGAGACCTCATTAACCCATTTTCATATTGTCATAAATTTTCAAAGCCAAAATATAATACTTTTACTTAATTTAACATTTGTAACTTCTATATCTTTACTGTTCATGAAACTCCTACATATTGAAAATTAAATTTTACAGAATGGATGAGCTGGAAGATTTATTAAAGGGTGTCCCACCATTAGTTGCCTCTCTTCAAGCAGTTAGGGAGGAAGATTCTCGCCACTCACAATATGTCACAGCTATGGACAGTTTAAAACACATTTTTACTGTTCCTGAAAGTGTTGCCAAAACTAAACAGTGGATTGGTGAAGGGAAACTTTTGCATGCTCATCAGGTATCAACAAAAATTCACTTATACAATTGATAACTTGTTTTGTGTTAACTTTATTATCTATATTTTTTATCACACATAATTCTTTAGATTCTATTAAAATCAATATCCAAATTCACATTTTCAGTGTCTGAGTGACTTGGAGAACTCAAGAGATGATTTGCTTTATGAACTTCACCGATTACCCAATCAGTCATCACATGATAAAATTATGCTAAAGGCTTACTTCGAAGATGTTGAGATGGTTTCAAATCTGTTAGAGAAGCAGATAAAACTTATTTTAGCTAGGACTCTAAATACAGTCCGTAAAGAACCAACAGTCATAGTGACTGCACTTCGGATAATTGAAAGAGAGGAAAAGAGAGATCAGATGGCACTACAGGTAAGTTGCTTAAAAAGTTTATTAACAGAAACTTAAGTGCTCCAAAGAATACATTTTTAATGTTTATATTTTTAGCAACAAGACCAATCAGGATTTATGCCACCCGGTCGTCCGAAAAATTGGCGTACAATGGCATTTGAAGTATTAGAATGTGCAGTTGCGCAACGAATAGAAGGTACACGCGTTGACGAACGGGAAGACAATAAACTTTGGTTGATCAGATATCTCGAACTGACCAGACAACTTATCCTGGAAGACCTGAGGGTGGTGAAAACATTGTGCGTGCCTTGTTTTCCGCCCCACTACGACATTGTTAATAAATATGTTAACATGTACCATACCTGCTTGTCTTCTAGTGTAAGTAGCCACATCACCATCAAAAATTATTTAATCATGAGCTTATTTTGCCGATATACTTCAGTACGTACAAATTTTAAGATGCTTAAGATCTACCTACTTACTTTCCACACGAAACCGAAATACGCAGCGTTAAACGGGGAGGGTGACGAAATACTGTGGATGGTTCCATAATTTTATTAGTATCATTAATTAACTTACGACTTCTACTGGCTTTTTGTACATTTGGGAATGTAAATGCCTGATATCTTGTTTTTAGCATTTAATAGTAAATAATTGTCAGTATACCAAGTGGCACACGAGAAAGTTTGAATGTTTTAATCATTTGCGTTGTATATCACCAAACAGCACGTTGTGCGAATATAATAAGACAAATTGTTATGTAAATTAGATAACCCCTTTGGCAACATTTCATTGGATTCTGCTCCACAAGTAACTTTCACAAAGTTCTTCAAATAATGAAGTGGTCAACTTCAATCCAGAGTTGGAGTTACAACACACATTACTCCAACTCACCCTGAATGTTACTGTACACACAATTTTAACTAGATTTGACCATAATATACAATTTAAAAATTAAACATAGTTTTCACCTGACAATGTATCACACATTACTTTTAGCTTCAAGATGTAGTTCTAAGTGGCCTAGAAGGCAACGAGTATGTGACGTTATTATCATGGGTGCTGAACACATATCCTGGCCAGGAGTTGATGGGCAGCACTGAGCTCAACATTGATGTATCCACCTTACCTCCACTGCTGAGTGAGGAGAGTATGCAGAAGTTACAAGATGAATACTTACAGGTGTTGTAGTGTCTTTTTTACAATATCGTGTAACATAATTTGCCATAACAATTAATGTTTTCTGCCAGTTCAGTAGCAGTGGTGCTTCCCGTGTGGTCCCCTTTCAATTTGGTCCAGTTCTGACAATTACATCCATGAGAAAACCATATTAGTCTTAAATTTGCATTATATTGAAGTCTGTTTTGTTATGATGATTCTTTTACACTAGCTAGGACATTAATTGACCGCTAATATTACACTTAAAACTTATTAATTGAAGCTTCCATAAATAGTATATTGTTTGTGAGTGCAGAAAATGCAGTCGAATTACATGGAGTGGATGGAGAAGACGTTGGAGGCGGAGCGCGCCGAGTGGGGCGGCGAGCGCGCGCCCGACGTGGAGCCGCACTCGGGCGCCTTCCACACGCACGCGCCCGTCATCATCTTTCAGATGATCGACCAGAACCTACAGGTATCGCTGTTGTTTTGTTTGTAGTGTTTAGCTACAAATTAATTGTTTAAAATTGAATTGAGGGTACCTTTCTCTTCCACGCAATCATATTATATGTATAATTTTCTAATGGTACTACTATGTATGTATTTAAAATATCATCAGAACATAATGTCGCTTTAACATAAATAAAATATAGTTTATACTGGCTCTTACATAGACTCGGGTGTTGCTACCAGTAGTTAATATATTATACATTGCAACTATATTTCAGGCCTCTCAAATTACGTGAAATTAGATAATGTATCTTAAACTAAATCTTGTTTTTAGGTGACTGAAACTATAAGCAAAGAAATCACGTTTAAGGCGTTACTTCTCAGTATCGAGCAAATCACTCGATACGGCAACATGTACAGGGAAGGCGTTATTCAATTCAAGGTTAGTCAGCTTATCTCGATGTATTCGTTCCTATACAACATTCACGGTGATAAATCTGTTGTTACTTGGGGCACATTTAATTTCAACGCAGTTTTCGTAATATCACCGCCCCGTAATTTCAGGAGCTTTCTCCTGAAATTACGGGGCGATGATATGTGGTGATGTGTAATTTTAGAAATAGGTCCAGTAGTTTTTGAGTTTATTCGTTACAAAGATTAAAAAATACAAAAATAAAAAATAAATCTTCTGTTAGTGTAGATTATGTTCAACATATAGAAAAATCAAAATGTGTGCAATTCACACGTGCTAGAAGTGGAATTTCATAAAAAAAATATTTCATGATAATTCGACTTTTATGATCTATGTAAAATTGTACGCGTAAGCGCCACGAAATTCATGGTGCTTATAACGTTTTGGTCGCTACTAAACTATACCCTATAAGGGATCTTGCGCTGCACGTTATAATAGTTTGGTTAGATGTCATAACTATTATTTTAGCGCTGCAAATGTTCCTATCTCATTTTCTCCCACGTTAAAATGTGTCTGTGTCTTTTTCGTTTCCGTTTCGTTTGATATGCGCGTCATTTCCGTTTCATCGAATTCCAAATCACAACGATACCTAAGTATTCACTTCAAAAAGACCATCAATAAACAAGGACATCGTACACGCAGAACAGCCACTTCGCGGACCGGTCGCGCGTGGCGTACTTCACGCACCACATGATCACGATCGTGAACAACAGCGAGCAGATGGTGCGGCTCGCGCAGCAGACGCAGGCGCGCCACTGGCCGCCCGCGCGCCACGACCCGCCCGCCGAGGCCAAGTTCGACAACATGCTCGCCACCTTCCAGGTAACGGTCGCCAAGTCGCCAGGTCGCCAGGTCGCCACGTACCAACTAGCGACAATGCTCGCAGCGATTTTATGAAGCGAAAGCTTCTATAGGCGCGTTAGTCGATTTTTGGTAGGGGAAAATCTCATGAGTTCGCGGCAGCGACGTGCTGTGACGTAGTGCGCTGAACCGGCGACAAGCAGCGGTTTGCGTAGATGCTTTAATTTTTTTCTAAAGTTTTAAGTTCATATTATCATTTGTGATTATCGTCTGCGCATTTGTCGGCTATTTAGATAAAAAATGAGACTGTGCGTTTGGTTGTCACACCTTTACCTCTTACCGAATCAACTTAAATATTTTAGTTTGGCTTGTATGGTACACTATTCTTTGTAAGAGGGTCCCCTGAAAGTGTACTACTAATAATACATTTTTTTATTCTTTTTGTTCTTTTTCCTATAATGATATCCAATTCTGCTTACATAATGATAACCAATGCCACTTATAATTATGTTCCAGAATTTAAGAGATGAGGCTGCTAAATTTTTACTTGAAGAAGCGTTCTTGGATCTGGAAGTGCATTTCGACGACCTATTCACCGCCAAGTGGCTCACCACCAGCATCCCGGTCGACACTATCTGCGTCACACTCGAAGATTACTTCCAAGATTACAATCACCTGAGAGAGAAAAACTTTGATTACGTCATTAACGAAGCTCAGAACCTTGTTTACAAGAAGTATATCACAGCGATGCTCTCCAAGAAAGTAGTTTTCAAGACTGTCGAAGAAGCTCAACAGGCGGCTAATAAGATCGTGAAGGAAGCTAACCAAATTCGCTCATTCTTCAGACGGATTGCGCCTCAAGGAGTTAACGTGGACTGGCCGTTTGAGGTCATTAGCTTATTAGCGGAGGTCAGTCAATGTCATTTACTTCCTAACAAAATGCTTACAGTCACTAACAGACAATGCACTGCTTAAACCAATGGACATAGAATCATCAGACTTTGTACATAGTACAGGGGTTCCTGATATACTGTGGGGTGCACTAATAGAAGGCAAGTTAAGTATAGTAATCGAAAATTCGAATAATTCAATTTCTGAAGATAAGTGACTTAAGTACAATATGTTGTCCGCGTGGAAAGAAAAATATTAACAAACATCTCAGCCAAAATCCATTATTTAAAAGCCGTTTTTTACTTCTTTCTCTTTAATGTTGCTCATGGTAACTCGCAGAATCGTAACACTTTAATACCAACAATGAGAGCGGTTTCCTGGCCCTGAGCCGATCAGGTATTTACATAACTGAGGTCCGGATAGTCGAGTTGTGTTATATAATACTATCTGACCCCGCGAACGTTGTTCCGCCATTATAGATTACTTGTAGTGAACAATTGAAATTTGAGGGGCGGGGTTGGGGAAGTGAAAATTTGGGATCATGTGTATTTTTTATGCCACACCATAAAAAAATTGTCCAAAAATAGAAAAAGAAAATTAACAACCCTTATCATTTAGGGGTATGAAAAATAGATGTTGGTCGATTCTCAGACCTACTCGATATGCACACAAAATTTCATGAGAATCGGCCGTTCGAGCCGTTTCGTAGGAGTATGTTAACTAATATTGTGACACGAGAATTTAATGTATAAGATTGTAATATCGTCCAATTTACTTGAAACTTACAGTTTAATTTAAACTAATTTAATAAAAAATATATTACCATATCAAGCCGTCAAATTGTGCACGAACTTAAAGTTATGAACAGGGTTACTAATCTGACTAATTTTATTACCCATAAAATTTTAAATCGTGAACCATCCCTGATTCTCTGTCGCATAATAAAACACCATTATTGAAAAAGTGGGGCGACAGCAGAGCCACAGATAACAAAACAGTGAATGCCACCAACAAGAGTAACTTTAATGGGAGGAGTTGGGTTGGGGTACAGTTTTTTATTTTCGCACAAAAATCCTGGCACGGCGGGGTTCCATCGAAATTTACGTACATACTTAGGTATTAATAAAAACGGAAATGTGTGTGTGCACGCGTAACGAGTCGTGTGTACGTGTGTGTGTAGGTGTTGCGGTGTCAGGACATCGAGATGCTGTCGCTGGACCTGCACGCGGTGGTGGACAAGTGCGCGGCGGTGTCGGGCGAGCAGCTGGCGCGGCTGGTGGCGCTGCGCGGGGACGTGCCGCGCACGCACGCGCGCGACACCGTGGCGCACGTGCTGGCCGCGCGCCGCCCGGCGCCCGCGCGCGCGCCGCACCCCGCCTACGACCTGTTCAACCACATCACCTTCCCCGACAGGCTGCTCGGACACTTTGCCTTGTAGATGGATACAAGGTAACAGCTTGCATATTCACACCCATCTCTATATTGTTTACTAACTAGCATACAGGCAAACAGACAAAAATTCTAAAAATAATATTTTTGGCTTCTATTGGCCCTATACAATTTTCTCAAATATATGTATACAATTTACAGACATAATTTTTATTATTACATTTTTATTATTATGTATAGATGGAATTCGCGCACGACATTGACGCACGTTCAGGTCGCGCGCCACAACACAACACCTCCCCGACGGGCTACTCAGACACAGTGCCTCATAAATGTTAATAAATAAATAAAAAACGCTACACACTTATAGCCGTCGTGTCTTGGATGAGGACAACACATAAAGATAAAAACACACCCAGACCGTACGTAGGTAATTAGGTATGTATTGAATAAGTTATCTACCACCAGTCGGGTCAGTCGGTCAGTGGCAAATATTTATGACGGAGATTGTTGAGTTTGTTGCTTTGGTGGTTGATTTGAGTTGATGTCAGTATTGTAAGCACTTTTAGTTATTCCATCACAATCATTAAATTTGAGCGGGTAAATTAAATTTACACAATAGTACGGTTGAGTTTATATTTACAAGACATTATGCTGTAAATTGTAAATGTCTCTGATATTGTGTTACTTCTATATTTAACAGTATATTTGTATCAGTTAGTTTAGGTGAACAATTATTATAATTAGATGTATATAAGAACAATGTAACAAAATGTATATATTTAAACATTATAATATTTAAATCAATAAAATGTTATTTACAATGTTTGATTTTTTTATTTAAACTTATACACATAGTTTCCAGGCCTTGTTCCAATAAATATTGTTTGCTACAGCTTATTATTGCAGTTAAGCTGCACTCGAGTGCACCCACTTACATATAATTGAGTGTTTCCTAAATTGTCAAATTTACTTACTCGAATTATCTTTTTACGTCTGAAACGTGTAGCCTTGAATTATATGTTAGTATAAATATTTCTATTCTATTATTCTTTCATTAAATTCTGTTCATCTGTTGCTCTAGTTTTGAAAAATATAATTGCAGCTACTAAAATACATATTTACGCTAAGTATCGTCAGAGAACTGAGAGTGTTAGTCATTATAATTAACGATCGTTTTGATCGTTTGCTTGCCAATAACTCTACCTTGCCGGTTCTAAATGTAACCAGACAGGTTAGTGCTGGTCTCTCGGGTTTCTTTACGTTGAGTTAAAGCATTGAATTAATAATTGTTATTGAAATCGATTTTACCATAATTATGATTTTTGTTCTGTGTTGTAGGTGCCATGTACAACACACAAAGATAAGAATACACATCCAGACCAAGAACAGATATTTAAACTCTTGCAAATTTGCGCCTCGCTGAGAATCGAACCCATTGCGCCATAAAAGTCAATATGTTATAAGGGTCAATAGTGTCCATTGACAGTGAAGTCCTTTCCAATTTTTATTTTGACATCCTAGTGACTTCCGTTCTGCTGTGAAATTTCAATCGTAACATTCATTTTTTCAAAGGGTTACTTCACATGATAATTATGTAATTGTTACATTGTGGACATGGACATGCACCTGAAACGATTGCTAATCGTTTTGTTTCGGGCGTTATGTAAATTTCATGTTTACTTACCTCATTTTATCGATTTAGGGGATAGTTTTAGTTGTTCTATAAAAAAGAAAGATCATTCATTATTTTTTGCAACTAATTGCAAAAAAAATGTGAAAACATTAATTACCCTTTCGCATAACCTCGATACTATTATTTTGGATTGGAATACCTACATCCGCTTCCCGGGCTGAAAAATATCCTAAGTCTGCAGAACTGTTCAAAATAATAAAGGGACACCCATTCAATGCAAATGGTTTATTGCGACTAAAAAAATATGAATCTACAAATTAACAGACCTGCGAACTGGACACACTCACATAGCTCAGCGGTAAAAACAATTATTTATTTTAGTTAACTATGAGTTTTGAATATAACATAATAATACTTACCTAAGTATTTACATTAAGTTTTATTGAAGTCGTAATATTGTAACTGAGAAACAGATGACAAAAAATGTTTTCAGACGTAGGTATACTGTTGCTCCGTATCTGCCAAACTTTCGCGTGGTAAACATTGCTTTCCGAAAATACATTTAATATACAATAAAGTGCGATCGCCTCGCATTAACCGAAGGCCAATTGATAGTGCGAAGGGCGGGCGGTGCACCATTCGGTGGCTCCGCGCGACTCGTACAGCCGTACATCTCGCGCTGCCGTACATTCCGTCGCCCGCGAACATCTCCCGCCGCTAGTTACCGCGATGTGGCGTGCCTTGCTCCTTCTGTGCCTAGCGGCAGGTAATCCAGTATTCCAACTTCTCTCAAACTCCGCCAAATGTAAAGTGATACCTACTGCGGTGCCGTTATGACGAAGTGGTGATAAAATTATAGGAAATAACCGTTTATAGTATTCAATGACGTGTTGCGAGTAAAATGCGTAAGGTATTTGAGTTTGATATCAATATAAATGTCGTATAGGATACGAAAATATCTGTCGTCTCGTAAATATTTACGAGGACTTTGTATTGCACCCTGCCATTGAATCCGTATCGCCCAATTTTCTCAGTACCTATTTACATATTGATTCATCGGTGTCTATACTTACATCTCTGGTCATTGAATCTGGTCATACATTATGAACATAATGTAAGTACATAATAATATAGTTTAATATACCTTCTTAGTTTTTGAGGAAATATTCCTATTGAGTCAAATCGTGGAGTCTAGGCACAAAATTCTTAAGCGGTAGTAATGATTCTTTAAACGAATACACACATCTGAAATTCAAGATAAACATACCTATAAGTAATCCTATCTTACACAAAAACTGCCAAAAAAGGGGCACGACAAGAGTTCTAACAATAATATAAACAAACTAGCTCTGCCCGCGACTACGCCCGGGTGGAATTTTAATTGTTATGGAGAAATTTCTAAAATAAAACTAGTCTAAGTTACTCCTTATTAAAGTCCCGTCAAAATCGGTCCAGCCGTTCAGAGTTCAGAGATTACCTAAAACAGACATACAAAAATTGTAATAAATATTATTTTGGTATCTGAACCGTGTACGGTGTATACATCCATATGCATTTAGTAAAAAGCGGTTAATTTATTATTACCTACAAACAGACACTCCAATTTTATTTATTTGTATAGATATTGTTTCAAGTGTTTCGACGAACGATAGGTATGCCCATTTACATTGCTGCACATTTTACCTTAGAACCATGAGAATCATCAATCAGCATATTTTTCTGCAACCTGGTAGGTTATCTGTATGATCATGTGTAAAGATTCTGGATACCGATAATTTTTTTCTTTTCCATACGTTTGTGATTCGTGATGAGTTGTCTCAAGAGGTAGGTGGTAGTAGGTCAGAAAACTTTCTTTCCGAAACATGTTCTACGTCCTACCAAATGGTGTTGTGGAAAGGTCCTATTTTACACTAACGTTTTGTCATCTGGAATCTTTGAATGATTCCCGATGTTTATCAAATAATTCTGATTAACGCCTCAGAAGCTACGCCGGGGTCGCCCCCCACCGCCGAGGTATTTTTAACATTCCCGGACCAGCTCAAGGTTGCATAAGATAGTTGTTTATACATTGAGATATGACCTAATTTCCTATTAGATCACTTTATAACTACAAATGTCTTAAGAAACTTGCGTTTCAGTTTTTCATTGTGGTTCACCAATGAAGGCGGAAATGGGAACCTTTTCCAAATACCTAATGTAGGTAGGTATGTCTTACCGTACAATTATGAACACCGTTAGTTTACCCATAATCTATCTCAAGAGATGATCTAATTATTACAATATTACGCATTAACTTTCGATATATCATTATAATTATTATTATTAAGCGCGGGGCGCTTTCTGCCATATCTTTCGTAATATTTTTTTCTTAGTAAGTAGGTACGAAAGATATGACAAGATAACAACACAGCGCCCCACGCTTGTTCCAATAAAATAAAGCTTACCTATATTTTTCGCTTACTTAAAATTATATAAGAATTATTTCTTATTTCGATGTATGTATTATAAAAGCGTGTTTTTTAGTTTTTTTTAACTATATTTTATTTTTCAGACTGCGAATAAACATTTTTCTTTCTTCCTTGCCATCGGCCCTCGATAAGTCTAGAAAGTTTGAACGAAATTTGATTGCTGAAAATGAGTTAAATGAGTCAAAATCGAATTCAAAGGAGTCGGTTATTTCTAATTGTTAATTTTTCATCTGTCCTTGATAAATATACGAAATCGAGTTAATCTGACGTTTTGAAGGGGGTTCCAAATCATGTTAAAAGTTTCCATTACATAAATACTATGTCAATGTATGAATCTAATAAAATCGTATTATAAAGGCTATTATTTAGATATTTAAACGACATATTGAGAGAAGACCTACCTGTAATAAGTACAATTTTTAAACATAGGTACCTAACTAATAGATAGGTATGTACTTATTCATTTGGAGTGTTTTTTCGGTACAGGCCTATAATCTTGATTTATAAAATAAAAACGGAAGTTACTTAAACTCCTTGCGAGCTATGGCCCATTTATTAATTTAATCTAAAAATTGCCTGTAGGTGGACAAGATAAAGAGGAACGACATTCTTTTATAGTCCTAGAAGGATCATGATCAAAATATGTCAAGTAATGTTTATTTTAAGTCCGTTGCCACTTTATGTTAATATGGGACATGGGACCTACCGGAGGAACAATACTTAATGATTGCTTATAGTCCGTTTTGTTAGGTACCAACTTAGTAAAGTATATTTGATTATATTAAACACCTAATTTAATAGAGGTTCGATAAATTAATTTTAAATGAATACATGTGGAGTCTATAGTGTAAACTGTTATGAGCTTATCAAAATTATTACATACTTTAGGAAGTCGGCAGTTGTCGATGGTCGAGTTCACAGTGCCGGCGGCGTTAGAGGTTGGACAAGATGCTGAACTGCAGTGCAAATATAATTTGCTGAAGAACGAGACTGATAAAGCGTTATTTGTAAAGTGGTGGTGGACACCACTGAACAACACTAACTACGAGCGCTACCCGCTGTACCAACGGATAGCTGGTCATCGCGCCGAACTGTATCATCGCCATGAAAGCATTATTGGTAAGCTTCCTGATGACATTCTTTATACACCCAGGACCCTCTATACAACAGAACAACTGGGCGAGAAAGTCATCGATGACGATTAAATATTTTGGACAATAGGGGAATAAAAGAGCGAGATATTCTTCTGTCAAAGCCAATCTTACTTTAAGTGTACCCCCAGCAACAACTTTAATTAGAAGTGTAGGATACAATGATATCATCAGCCGGGAAATGTTTTTGGTTACAGTGGGTGTCATAAAGCCAGTATCTAATATCCGGGTTTGTAATTCTCGTGTGTGTGTGTGTTTTACATGTCGATGGCGATGATGACATATTCCACCTACTTACTTTACTTAATCACCAGCCCGTCTACTTGTTAGCCGGTACCTAACGACAAAAAAAATGTTGACGAACCCATTCGTGGCAAATGTGGTGGTTGGTAAATGTAGATGGCCACAAAGGTGAAAGTGCACGCACACGGTCAAATTTAGAAGAAAAGTTCGAATAAAAGCAAGAAGTACATCGAGAACGAAAAAAGATGTTCAGTTGCATCGAGAACTTATAGGAATGCATTAGAATATGAGTTTTATATAGTGGTTGTTATGGTTGAATTTTCAACATTTATTTAACTTTTAATTTCAGAAATACTTGAGGATGATGGACTTAAGCTATTAAATGTAACTCCTAAAGCATCCGGTATTTACGAGTGTGAAGTATCTAACATAGACGAAGTTCGCAAAAGACAGCAATTGATTGTATTCTGTAAGTATACATTTTTATCTATATTTATGTAACTTCTTATATTCTAACGATAATATAATACTGATGATAATATAATACGCACTTAAACCCCCATTCCATGTGTTACGGGTGTCTGGGGACCTCACCATTGACCTATCTAATTATATGCTAGATCAAAGCATTAGGTAGGTATCAGTTGGGTACCTAAATGTCTGTTCTGGCCAGAATGAACCTGTGAACCTTCACCTTGTCTATCTGGGCTATAGAGTTTAGCAATAGCAAAGTCTAGTTACTATACGTGGTGCATGTTCGATCTGGACATAAACAAAACCATAAAAATATATTTTTAGGGTTGTCGCCAATTTCACGAACTTTTACACAAACGCGTTTTATTCCACCAAACAACTCATTATATTTTTACGAGTTTATTAAAAATAGAAGTATGGGTTAAGTATGGATAAAATTACAAACTGCTACTAAATATGGTCAAACTGATCAAACAAAAAATTAATTACCATAATCGTAATTGCTAAACTTATCTCTAAATTATAAATCTTTTAACAATTTACACTTTTTGTGTAATACTTCAATAGTAATAATAATAGGTTTGAATGTAAAGTTTCATTGCGTTACATTTCATGTTCTATGTAGGTATGTAGGTGTGTCCTATGTATTTTAGTTAATCACTAATTTTTTTAGTTGGTCTAGATCGAATTTGCACCAAGCACAGATAAACAAAAGAGGCACCAAGTATAATTTTATCTACTTTTTGGTCCTTCGAGGCGGATCAGGATTTATGCATCTTTACTTTTTTTATGGAATTATGGTAGTACACGAGCATGCAGCACCACCTCCCGCTGTCGCCCATGACAACTGTAACCGAATTAGAACAAGACTCAAATGGGGACTGGGATAGTTAGTCAAAATTACTTGAGCGGTATTATTTTCTAAGCGGTACTATGCCTACTATAATATACACAATAACGTATATAACATTATTGTATGTACATAGGTAAGTACATAAACGTATTAGTAAAAATGAATACTATTTTTTTGCATTTACTGTGAAAATACTGTAGTTCTTGTACCAATAAGTATCTTAAATTGATACCATATAATATAATTATATGTATAAGCACATAGATATGATAATCGACAGCAATAGGCAGCGGACCGCTGCTGAACGTGTCGCTGTCGGAGGAGGAGCAGGTGGAGGCGGGGGCGGTGGGGCCGGCGGTGCTGGCGACGTGCGAGGCGTTCGACGTCGCCCCCCGCCCGGACATTCTCATCACACTCAATGGGTAACTTGGCATACATCATTATCATCGCAACCATCATTGTCCCACTGTTGGGCACATGTTAGTTTATAGGCTCATTGTAAGGGGTACCGGCTATAGTCCACCAGCTGCAATCAAGTGCGGATTGGCAGGCTTCACACAACTTTTAGAGCATTATAGAGAACTCTCAGGTGTGCAATTTTCTTTCACAAAAGCCAGTGGATAATTAAATAATTAAAGTTTTAATGCACACTATCTTAGCACTCGATAATGGTAGGTATGTGACATTTGTGTGAATAAGAATGCGTGCTGTCTAGGCAATCTAGACTCACTTATAAACTAAGACAGCTATACAAGGAGGTACACGGTACAGTAGTTTAGGGTTGCAGATTCCTCAGTTTTAGTTTGAAGTAAAAACTTCTTTAGCATCTTAGTGATTTGAAAGTCGATGAAACGGAAATGAAACGAAAAAGCGACAGTAAAAAGAGACAGACACATTTTAACGTGGGAGAAAATGAGATGAGTGCTACAAGGTCGGGGTCCTATAGCAATACCTTTACGGCAAGATGGCGGCTTACGTAGGCAAAGCAAAACATCAATATTTGGAGATAATAGCCGCGAGCATATTTTCACTCCTATGTAGGGTATTCACGGAAATTATATAATTGTAAAGTACATAGATGAATTTCTCGACAAATTCCAGAAAAAAAGTGACGTCGAGTGGATACGTTGCAGAACAACAAGACGGATTATACGAGATATCCGAGAATGCTACCTTATCATTAGCCGAAGCAGACAACGGAGAATTTAAATGTGAAATTTTCTTCGAAGATGAAGAGATCCCTCATGCTCCCTTTGCAGTCGAATATACGTTTGTGGCACCAACAGGTATGTATTATAAAAATTGTGGGAAATCTTAAATCTTTATATTTTAAGGTTTTACATTTTCATATAAATGAGTATGCCAATAAGATTTATGTATCTAGCTAGACAAAAATCGTGTTCCTCATAAAACAGAATAGTAGGTTTAGTAAATAACTTACAAAATACAAATACAAAATTTCTCTTGCTTCTATTGTATTTGTATACTGGTACCATACTTAATTATTCATTTTCAGTTTCATCGTCGTTTAGGCAAAATAAATATTTTGAACCGGGGATTTTATTTTAGATATAAAAAGTAAGAAAAAAACTACGAAAACTAAACAACTGTTTAATTTGTAACAGATAACTAAAACAATTTTAACGAATATGAAATCATTTGCCACTATTATTGCCATATTTGTCATGTTATCAATTATTGTTGTGTATAATATAGGTAATTTATTAATTTTTGTCCTGTTGATCGGATTTTACTACAATATAGGTACCAACATAAACAAAAAGATGGGATCGCTATCATACATTAATGCTCCGAAACCTTATTTAGATGATTGTAATGGATTTTATGAAAAAAGTTATCTTTTGGTACGAGAAGGAATGTATCATATTAACATAAATTTTGTTTGAATACCGGTTTACCTTTCAAAAATACTAACATGAGTTGGTAATTGATTTTATTTTAATACAAGGGATGTTCAGAAAAAGTGTTTCTGATGCCATTCTAGCCGATTGTCCCATACTTCAATGATCATTGTCCTTTACCTACAGATAAAAGTCACGCCGTGTATTTTCCGCATTGGATAAAGTTTCATTTATTTTATTTCTACAAAAACCGTAGCTAAAAGTACCGACATCCTTTTTTGAATACTCATTATTGATATAAGAATGTAAATATTTTTATAAACCAAGTAGCCAAAGCTTTAAAACGTCAAATGTCCCTACCCATATTATTCTGATTAAAAGTATAGAGCATGAATCACTAACGGCATCTGGGACTGTGGTTTGTGCACCTATAAATATAAGTAGGTAAGTTTGTATGAGTTTGTTTGATTACTACCATCTTACTTGTTCTTTACTAGTTTGTATGAAGTGATTGTGGCCAGGGTATATTGAGCATTAACTCACGTGTTCAGTGTTCAGTAGATGCAATGCAATGTTTCAACCGATGTTCTTCTGACTTCTGAATTTCAGTCAAGAGAATATTTTTTGTCATTATTTTTGAGGATTGATTATATTGAGATTGTATTAGAAGTCAGAAGAGCATGCGAGCTAGGTTGTTGTCTGTGCACTAACGAGCGTTGGTTGTCTGTGGCGGCGCAGCGTCCACGCCGGCCGAGGAGCCCCCCACCGAGCCCGCGGCGACGCCCGCCCAGCCCCCCGACAGTAAGTTCTACATCCCAACCTTCCTCGTACTCTCACTGTACAAATAGCTGATATGTTTTTATACATACGCGATATCATACAATTAGTCGAACATCAACATAACAGCTCAATAAATGCTAATAGAACTTTATATATGTAACAATATACAAATTTTAGTAGGTGTATGTAATTGAAGCTTTTAAATTATTTAAATACGTATATTGCGTCTTATTACTCATTAATAACCAACAATATGTAACGAATATTAAGTACTTATAATTTATGTATTTCTAAGTAAGTATATTATCAATTATGTTTTGTCTCTCACTGAGAACCAAATATTTTGATTTATTTAGCCCCTCCAGACAGCTTAAAGAAATCGGTGCCATGTAGGTACCATTTGAAATATTATCTAAAATGTATAGATAATTTTACTGTCCATATCTTAGACACCCCTATCGAAAACCGTGACTACGTTAACTTAAATTAATAACTTACGTTGGGCTAATCTCACACATTTCAAATTCTAAAAGTATTAGGCAATTTAGGCAACATTGGGAGATTTATTACTTAATATGTTTGTTTGTATCTATTTTCTAATTAAATAAAAGCTATGCCAATTTAATATTGCCTTCATTATACTAAATCATGCACTGCTAATTTTTAAAACACACAGAGTAGTCTGACTTACTAATCAAAAATATAGCTAACGAAGTTATACAAAGGTGGCGACTGTTTTATTGGAAAGTAACAATTCATTTTCAGCTTTTAAAAAAATACAAACGTCACAGTTCGGTGTACGTAACTTATGCTAGCCACTGGGGTGTACCTGATAAGTTTTTTTAACTGTACAGGCCAACCTGTCAAGTACCTACACTCTAAGTAGCGAGTATGGCTAGCTTTAGTCATGGGCGTACCGAAGAGGGGGAGGGGGGGCAGGAGAGGGCAGCTGCCCCCCTGACTTTTGTTTACATCTCTAATAACTATCATCTTTAGTCGATAAAAGTTAAGTAAAAACTTGACTAGTTTATTTGACTAGGTACCTACTTAAAATAAATCTTATTTTCCCGGAATAATCTTATCTGACCCAGAACCTGGGTACGCCCATGGCTTTTGTTGTAAGAGATACTTTGGGAGACAATTATTATACCACAAGCACAAATGTGTACCTACCTCTTATGTTACTAAATTGACAAAGCAGATTAAATTATCAGATTAATATATTATGATCGTATTAGTCATATTACTTTATCATTTCAGTATAATTACAAAAAAAATAATATAATTAATGATGTCAGTTTTAAAGTACCTATCCATTTAATTATTACAAACTTTTATGTGCTGTAATGTGCATAGCATCTATTTCATATTAAGTAGGTAATAGGTACCTACCATTTATTTTATTTCTGTCCCTTTCGCGGGTAGCGTCTAAAGTTACCCTTTACAGTTCCTACTTGTTTTTCTACAATATGTGGTACATACATAAACCCATTTACTGCCGTGTAAGTTCATGATTTAAAAATAACTTCAATTACATTTACAGTTGGCATAATAATAAAATTTAATACATAAGAAATCTTTGTATTTTCATCCACATTTCATTATCAAATTGTTTATTTACATTCCCTTCTTGGTGTAAAATCCATAGACAAAGGATTGACTTATTAACCGACACTTTACTTATCTACTTTGTGACCAACACTCACAACTCCACTTTTATATTTTCAATGTTTTATTTCAGGTGGATCTAGTGAATTTGGCGGGGCATGGATGTTGCTGACTTCAATATCCTTGTTAATATTATTGCTACATGATTATACCAAATAATTAAATAGTGTTTTTGTATTCTGTGTGTTACCTAAATAGTGTAAATACCTACTTCCAAAAGTTATACTTAGGTACCTAAGTATTATGGTCCAGTTAAATATTATGTTAATAGCTACTTATGTACATTTCATGTAATTAAGTCCGATTAGAGTGAATAAACGGAATAACACAAAAAAACAAATTGCTTTGTGTTATTCCGGTAAACACTTAAGTTTGTCAATCCATAGTTAAGTTACCAAACAAAAAAAAAGAAAATAGATTGACAAACAAAGACGAACAAGTAAATACTAAACTTTTGTCTGCCTCTTTAACTAAAATTAATTATCTCTGGTTAAGTAAGTAAGTAGGTATGCAACAAATAATTATATCCTTGATTTTTTATGTGGCTTAAAAACTGTCTTAATATATATTTTTCTAAAATCTTTATTATACATAGGTAGTTATGCTAGCATTAGAGGTTTTACTTGTTTTTATTGCACTGGTAATATTCAATTAATATATGTACCATTGTTTTAATAATTATAATAATAGGGCTAAGTATACTTCAACATTATATTAAAAATATCCCAAAATGCTGGCTGTTAATTAGTTATAAGTTATCATTATTTAGTGTAGAATTGCTGCCAGGACCTTGGCATTTCTTATAACCAGAGTGCCTTATTAAAATTTAATTAATTAATCTCCATAATCGTCTGTAAAAACACATGAATGTATCTACTATGTACTTATACAATAAATCTACTCGATTAAAAGAATGTTTTGTTCATTCATGTTTTTAGTCGTAGGTACTTGCTAAATAAGTACCTATGGGTATGGGTAGCCAAGCCACAAAGCGTTCATAGCACGGCGGCTCGGCTTTAAGCAACAGCGGGCGCAGTCGGTAGTTGGATGACTGCTAGTGGCAAAAATTTCTTGGGCGCTTCCGTGTTTCGGAGGGCACGTAAAGCCGGTTGTTATAATTTGGTAGCAGTCATTAAGCCATATCGGAGGCCTTCGGGCGACATAAAAAAACTGTATGTACCTACTTCTTTCAAGAGTAAGAGTAAAGAAATATTTTATTAGGATAAAATAAAAAAAACTTTTAAAAATACATACATTTAATGGGTTTAAATTCTGATAATATATTTGTGCCTAGGGAAACTTGTGGCAGTTACCTCCATGCAGTTGTAGCGTCACATTTTTACATTACATATTGATTTTTATACTTATTAGTAACAAATTATAAAAAATTGGCACGTATGTCACCGTGATATGGCGTAACTACGTTAAATGCTCCATGGATACTTATCGCAGGTAGAAATCTTGTTTACAACAACCGATTGATTGCCCCCATCTCAGAACTAGATACCATAACTACGTAATATTAAATAACTATACCACATAGTGTTGTGGTAAGCCTGTGGTCTGTGTTTCTGTTTAGAATTTTAGTTGACCACATAATGCGTAACCATTGCTCGACCGGTGATACTACCTCGTCTAGAGTTAAGTCACAGCAACATGCCGGACCGTGATGAGGGAAAACGTCGACCATCAGCAGAAACAAAGCTAGACAGGAGATCAAACCCACCATATCTATCCATCCATATCACTATATATGTACCATGCCAACCCCTGCGACATCGTTGTAAACGAATAAAAATAAGATATCAAATAAATTAAATGAGCACGATGTGCGCATATTTGTAGTGAAACTTCTCAACGACCTTGAACTTTTACCTAAAAAAGTTTCACTCCAAAAATTACATTATATTATACACCTGTATCACGATGTAGGTAAGTACGGTTACAGGATTAGCATCGGGTAAACATTTACATTGGCTTTTGATTTTGGAAGAAAATTTTACATTGTGGTTTGGGCAGATCTATCACTACAGGACACAAAGTAATTCCGCACACAAAACCTGCCTCTTTCGTATCATTCGGGCGGATGCGGCGAGAGTAACCTACTTTATATTATTACACATAGCATACACATACCTACCTACTTTACGAAAATGTTATTGTGACAGTAATTACAAACGTGACATCATATATATACCATCATGTATATAGGTTACGTTGGAACGCACACTTTTTTGTATTTTTATTCATAAATAGTGTTATTCACATATTAAGTTAATTGCAGAATTGGGTTATTAATTTTTAATATTTCACCCTAGGAACTATTTGGCTCGAAAGCCACACTATATTGATAGATAACTTCTGCGTTTTAACAGCTTTTGTAAGAACAAACTCTGTGATTCAAAATATATACTGAATCATGCTATACATAGACACTGCTAACATACGATAACTCTAATGCCGATACCAATGTACATTTTTATGATAATTTTTGATGCAATAAAATTTAAAAACTGTTTGCGACAATCATCACAAATAGTGTATTTAGCTATCATTGACGAGGTTTCTCATAACTTGCATTTATTTGGGTATAACAATATATCCTGCCTTTGCATCATTATTTATGCGTAATTTTTTATCATAACATTTTTGAATCAAGCGACGCTACATAATTATAACTATGTAGTTTAACATTAATACAAACACTTTCTTCCTTAAGGATTGTTTAAAAACATACATTGAGTTTTGTTTTAATAAGTAGGTATGTTTTATCTTATATGTATGTATATAAAATTCTCGTGTCGCAATGTTAGTTACCAATACCATACTCCTCCTTAACGGCTCGACCGATTTTTATGAAATTTTATATGCATATTCAGTAGGTCTGAGAATCGGCTACTATCTATTTTTCATACCCCTAAGTGACAAGGGTTGTCTAACCCTAACAATTTTTTTTTTAATTTTTTGGACAAATTTTTTTGTTCATTTTCTTTATTGTGTGGCATAAAAAAATACACAGTCGCGCTTTAATAATTCACAATCTATATGGCGGCACAACGTTCACTGGGGCGGCTAGTATAAGTATAAAATTATACAAAAATCCATTATCCAATTTAAAAAATAAATTACAAACAAATACAAACCTAAACCGATTTAAAAACAATTATAAATAATGTATTATATAAATATTAAATATCTATACAATATTACATACTTAACTTTACAATGTAACACTTTACTTGTGTAGGTACTATTTATATTCATTGCAATAAGACTTCATCCCTAGCAGATAATCTGATAATGATATTAAAATGATAAAAACATTCTCATGTATTCTGTATTGTACGGACATATTGATGCCGAATTATCTCAACTATTAACTTTAAAGGCTCTAATCTCTATTGACAATAAGATATAATAATTATGACTCTGTCTAATTATTATACATATAGTTTTTTTTTAATAATAAAGTGGAGTATAGGTATCTACCTACCCATTATCATACCGGACCTACCTACTTATCTCAAATTATTATCCAAATAAACACACACTATACAATATACAATATCTAGGTATGTAAGACTGAAAATCAATAAATACCACGGCAATAAGTCCTATCGGAATACGAATAATTTACTAATATTCTATGGGTTTGCCACCCGCACCACAGTATCGTACTATACTTCCTTATGTGTTAATAATATAGAAAAATAATATAGTACAAAAATCCTCTATTTTCATCGCTTATTCAACTGTCACGCTTTTTTATGTCAACTGTACTGAAACACATCCGCAGCGCAGCGCAGTGTCGCATTATGGAAATTACGTCAAAACATGCAAGTTTCTGTCATGGACAATTTATTAATGAACGTTGTAAATTTTTGAGGATAATTAAATCTGACTTGTTTACGATATATAAAAAAACATAGTAAAAAAACAGAGTTTAAAAATACGAGTATACATTAAAAGTCGGTAATATTTCCGAAATTCTCCAGTATTATTATGTCTACAACTTTTTAATATAAGCACTATAATTATTTCTTCTACAAATAAAGGTGGCAGCCCCATATAGTAACCTACAATAATCATCTTTTGTTATTTCGTACCACAACGTACCTACATAATTTAATTATATTCTTGATAATCATATAACACGTTTTCTATGGAAAAAACACGATGTTTACGTGATCCGTAGCGAATCTGTTAACATACCTAGATTGGGTACCTACTACAAATTATAACTTTTTTGTTAACCTAAACGTATTTGAAAGCTACCACTTTTAAAGCTACTGTCGTTTGGTATTTTAAAAAGCTCTCTATCTAAGTCATATACTAGGTGAATTAATTTCTGCGAGAAACCATCGCATGTAGAAAAAAATTACATTTTTAATGAGCAGGTAAAGTACAGAAGTTTGCGCTTGTGTCGTACACATTATATTTCCGTCTGTGTGGTTTAAAATTACTAAAAAGCCACTTATAAGTTGTATAAATATATACTTTGTAAAACTTTGGCAATAATTTTATCGACTATACCTATCCACTAATATTTTATCCTACAAACTGGCCCTTCTACCAAACATGATGAACATCTTATTGACGTCTAATTGCATGAATAGAAAACACCTAAGTTACTACATATATTATTTTTGGTTTGATGATACAAATAGTAAATAAATCTACAATTTCAGTCGACTATCCATATACGGAAAAAGAATACCTCTAATTTAAGAATTTTAAGATCCTTTTAATTCCATCGCAAATGCGAACCTAATTCCCTCTACAAGACAACTGACGTATATTTGAAATTTTTAACTCAAATCCATCAGTATCGATATAGCTATACGTTAGGGACAAAAACTTATTTTTTATTACATTATTAATAACAATTTCACTGTTGGTTAAAACAAAATTTTTGCAAAAATAACATTTACATGGTTTCATTATGTGCAAAAAAAGTGAGCAAATGTTTTTTTTTTTAATTAGGTACTTACATTATTACATTATCTTACAAACTAGTTATTCCATAAATTTTAAACTGCCTTTATCATAAAAATGGAACAACACTTTTTATTACCGTTAATGTCTTTTTTAATTACACACATACTTAAACTACTACCATGAAAGATTTTAATCCCACTAATAATAAGGTAAGTAGGTCTAACCGGAACAGTTATCTTAGCTTTCGCTTTCGTAGGGACTTCTTACCAATAGAACATCTTCCCAATACATTACAAGTTTACAACATAATTATAACTGGACAACATTTTTAGCATCACTTGGTCGCAATAACGAACCTACTCTACTAAAGCTTGCATATAAACACGACTGAAACAAAATGCAATTACTTCAATTAAAATATTTAAAGTAATATTCACGTTATAAAAATATCTTTGGTCTTTCTATGCTAAGGTGATAAATTATGGTACTAAAACTAGTTTATAAACATAGTCTGAAGTAGGTTTGATAACAAACCGAAACATCACAACTTTTAATTTGACAAAAATATTTGGTATCTATAATGGCGAACCTATAAATGAAATCACATAGTTCGCTACAATATAAAATAATACATACATTTTTGGCTATAATATTTCCACAACACGTAATTACTTTTCTCAGACTTGCACATATCGTTTTTTAAGCCTTATTCTTTTATGTAACTTTAGGAACCGTTCATTTTAATAAATAACTCGTTATCAATCAGTTTGCCATGCCAAGAAATGCATGTGTAATTTTATTTTTTAAATACAAATCCTAGAAATGTATGCATAAATAAATTCGATATTAAGGTGGTTATTTTCATTGGCGGCATCATAACATCTCTATTATGATGATATTAAAATGATATCAGTGCCAGTATAAACACTCGTAATAGAAATAGATATTTTATCTAACAAGTACTGAAGGATGTAAGGAAATTTTAACAGTTAGGTCCACATAGGTTTAATTTAGGCTTAGACAAAAAAAAATGATCACCGAAATGGATGAACTAACAACAAAGGTCACAAACCTGAGCGACTACACATTAGAATATAAAAAATTCAAATGTCGCAAGCTATTAACATGGAACATACCTGCGAGACGTCACATTTAACTTATCCTACTCTTTTCGGTGCTACTTGGACTGCCACACAGAAAGCTACAAGAATTTTGTCTTGTTTTTCGAGCACCCTCTATGTCATCTGTGCCTGCTGCTACTGAAGTCAAGGCAACTGTCTTATCAAAATCAATTGTAGTGTAGCCAATGTTGGATAATGGGGCACCGGGTGGAGCAGAGGTTGTTGGTACCTTCTCTGTACTGTTCTGAGAAATTAGCCTGCCCCGTGGCTGTGATGTATATGATGTAGTGCTTTCATTCTTTGAACTGGTGTATGAAAGATTCTCGGGAGAAGAGACATCCCTATTAGCCTTGGCTGCTTCCTTATTTGAATCAATGTCCAGGACGGCATAGTTGACTTCCAATTCTTCTACTGGAGACATTGATGTGAGAGTATCAGACTCTGAAAACTTATGATTGTGTTCAGATGAATTCAACAACATGCTTTTAACACTCTCTACCTTATCGCTCAGCATTAGATTTGCATAAGTATTAATTTCTGAACATTTGTTACTTGATGATAAATTACAATAATCAACTTGTTTTGGGGTAAGAGGTGTGGTAGGAACTGGATCGTACTTATTTACTTCTTGCAAATTTATTTCATTTTGAGTGATATTCACATAAAGTCTTGACCCGTCTTGTTGGTCAATACATAATTGGGCATAATGCTCGCTAGAGCTGCTCAATGCAGGCGATATTGGATTACTTTCAGGTTTACTATGATTCATTTCGTTAATAAATTTGCTTTCAAGAAATCTAGTTTCATCCTCCATATCACGCATTGTATTAATAGCAGTTTCTCGCCTTAAAGTATTTCTTAGTATTGCCAAATCTCTATTAAAATCATTAGTGTATTCATGTCGAACCTCCGATACATTTTCAGACTGATTATTGTTATGTTCCCTTTTAAAATCCCTCAACTGATAAATATTTGTTACATGGTTACTGTTTGTCCGAGATTGAGGGTATAAAGGCATAACTTCAAGAATATCTGTACTGGATGGGGACCTTGGGGATTGACTAATACTTCGTATAACTCCTGCATGGGAAGCATGTGACTGATTATTGTTGAGAATTGGCCCTATATGATCTGGTTGGCCATTGTCTACAGAGGATCTATGAACAACACTAGCTTGCAAGGTTTGCCTTCCATGTGGCAATGGAGATAATCCTGTTGGTGGATATGGAACAGCATCGTGAACGACATTCCTTAGTTGTATTTGTTGCTGCAATGTTCGGAACAATGGAGCTGCTCTACGACATTTAAAAGCATAAATTCCTTCTCCAGTATCACATCTTCTACCTGTAAAGTAAAATAAAATGAATGGTTTAAAATGTTTTTATTTTATACAATACTAGCTTTCTAGTAATTATAGTAATTTCTGATTACTAGTATTCATCTCGATTTTTAAAATATGTTGGATGCACTCTTCTTCCTTATGACGCACGGCGAATACTACCCTTATACACAACTGTAAATTTCAGTTGTGCTTTTAACACATTTCTTGACCAAATTGTAAGGCCAAAAATTAATTATGGAACTTTTCAATCAAAATGTACACCTAGCCACATAAAAGGCTGCTTTAACCAATAAACAAAAATTTAACCAATTGATTTATGCTGAACTTACAGTGAATAACTGGCTCTGGTTAACTAAGTAAAGAATGAAATTAATAAGAGCAGTCTCAGCAAACTACGTAAAATAAAAGAAATCATGGATACAATAAAAATCAGTGACATCATTAAATTACCTGACTCAAAACTAAATATTTCTCCTTCAAATCCATATCTTCGCAATGAGTGTAGTGGCCAAACGGTTGTATCTCTTCCTTCTCTGTAGAGTATGATATCAGTTTCCGTAATTTCCAATTGGCCCGTACAAAGATCGGCGCCTCCCTCATCAATGTTAACGACGCGAAATACGTTTGGGTGAAGATCTGAGACTTCTTTTTTACTATGGAAGCACCCCATTGTGACTTATGTTAGGAAGATTGATTTAGATTCAATTTATAGACACATCACAACGCCACTACATTGAATTAAATAGATAGGAATATTATTATTCTTTGACATTGTTGTAAGATTTGCAGAAATCGACATCTGAATCATCTGATCTGATTCCTAAATCATAACTACAACATAGCATCTGGTAAAAAGAGTAAGAACAGGTAATAACCCAGTGTTTTTCATTTGTAATTTCACGATTCAAGAAACATAATTTAACAATTATTTAGATTATTCACTAATTTCGTTAGCATAGACAATGAAATGAAGATTAGACATTAGAGATTAGACATTGATTGGTATTTATGTTTCATCAGTAAACAAATAAATAAATACAGTGAGCTCGGCAAATGGCAATAACCAAATGTCAGAGACAGTGTTGCCAATTTAGCATTTTATTCATTAGCATTTTTTTCTAGTAATTTTATTTAAATATCACAGATAATTTCAATTTATAGGATTGGTATATTTTCTTGTTTTTGTAATAATGTAATTTAGCAATTTATATTTTTTTTATTTGCAAAACAAAATCGTGTTTGCATCAAAAATTTAAAATTATTAGTTCCGACGATGTCTTGTCAAACGAGGATTTAAATATTTTATTTGTGTCAGAAAACTGCTGATTTACGTAAACGTACATGCGTAAACGTATTACTTGCAAATATAAATCGCAAGTGTTATGTGTTTGACGGTTATGTAACATTTTTTTCAACAATATCTTTAAATTTTAACAATTAATTTAACTACAGACATCGATTTAATTATTTTAAATTAATTGTTGAATGGAACTGTTTACATTGAGGTAGGTACTATTTTTTTATTCGCAAAAAGTTGCAACACTGGAACTGTCAATTTACTGCATCGACATTAAAAATTGGACTATGGAGTGTAGAAGTACTATAAATACCTAAATGGTGTGTGTGAGGATAAAGGGCTTTTTTACCTACAATGTCATTTAGGTGACAAGTTAGACATTTTTTAAACACAGAGATGGTGCTCCTTTCTTCTATTGTGCATGGTCTGGTCTGCTCCACGGAAGAGGGATTCTGCTACCATAGAGTATAATTGATTACTTTTATAAGTTGTACACAGTTGGTACAGACTATAAATATATACTATAATGCAGGGCCAGGGCTTTGTAACGATACCAAATTCACACACTAAGTATCGTTAAGTAACGTTCATTTTAATAGTGTTAAAATTTTAACGGTAAACACAGGTAACGTTACTTTGGTAACGTTAAAAGTATCGGTAATTTTATAGCTACTTCATGCGTTGTTGGCCCTGAAGAAAGGGACCGTTCAAGTATTACTATAGTACGTTAGCAGATTTTTGGCAATCTTTAACCCCCGTCCCCCTCGTCAGCAAAAGTAAGCAAATCTCTTACCCCTTCCCCCCCAGGCTTACTTTTTTTTGGGATTTTATGACCTGGTATTTAAAACCTTTAGGTCAACTCTTATTTCCCGAGGCTTACGTAAACGTTGGTATCGTTACCACTTACCGTTAAATCTTCGATAACATTAACTTAGTTTAACGTTAAAAGTATCGTTACCATGCATAACGTTACCTTTGTTTTTAACGTTACCATCGAATGATGAAAGTAACGATACCACACTTTTAACGTTATTTAGAGCCCTGCTATAATGATACCATAGTTACAATAAATAAATAAAAAATCAAAAAAGTAAAATTAATTTAATTGAAAAAACACCTGGGATCGTCCTATTTTACAACGGCTGTTTTAAATAAATAATGCCAGACCCGACGGGAAGTTCTGGATTTAAATAAAACACACCCCTTATTACTAAGCAATATTTTTCTATTAACATAAAACTGCCTCAGAAATGCAGAACTTCAACTCTAGTGGTAACAACGAATTAACTGACATATCATTGGATATAGTTTAAATATAACATTATTATTAGATTATATTATTTAAGTCCCAACAAAACAAATACCCACGCAGCTACTCAACGTGAATTATCTTAAAGATTTTCTTTTGGCTTATTTTTTTTTATTTTATTATTAAACTTAATATATATAGTAAAGCGGGTTAATACAGGACTCGCGGGGTAATACGATGTCCATGTGAAACATTAGGTACTGTTTATTTATTTCAGATCTGTTTATTTCATATTTACCACATGTTATCAGTCTGTTTAGGAGACTATTTTTTTGTTCAATAAAAAAGAAAGATATTAATGTATTACATAATAATAATAATTGCACAAATGCTGTCAAAATATTAATTACTAACATCCGTTTTCCAGGATTAAAAGTATCCAAAATATATAAAGTATCCATAATATAAATATAAAAAGTAAGGGGAGAGATGAACTACTGAAATATCAAGTATCATGTGAAGGCCTGCGCCCGTTACATCTACTCAACTCCAACTAGACTCGGATTTAGCTCATAAATTCAACTATAAGGGTTGAACTTTATTACACTTGTACACTAGTTTTACACGAATCGAACGAACACGAACACGAAATAAAGCTCTTATTTCAATGCCTTCTTGTGTGTTGAATTCGAGTAGATTTGAGTAGAGTCGGAGTTGAGTTGATGTAATGTGCGCAGACCTTAAATCTGTTCAGTAGTTACCGTGTAATGCTAGAACAGATGGCTACAACCCATTAATGGCCCACTACTGAGCACGGGTCTCTCCTCGTACCTGAGGAGGCCTAGAGCATACTCCACCACGCTGCTCCAGTGCGGATTGGTGGAGGGGTTAGTGACCAACCCAAGTGTCAGAAAATTTTAAGCCGCCCGAAGGTATCCGACATGGCTTAACGACTGCTACCAAATGATAACAACCGGGACCGACGGCTTTACGTGCCCTCCGAAGCACGGAAGCGCTCAAGAAATTTTTGCCACTAGCGGTCACCCATCCAACTACCGACCGCGCCCGCTGTTGCTTAACTTTGTCGATCACTTGAGATCGACGCAAGCCGCCGGGCTATGAGCGCTTCAGAACTACTAGTTCTTCTAGAACAGATACAAAGACAGTAATGCCAAAAAAGTGTTATGGTCTTCATATCGATACCAAAGCCTATTTTACATTAAAATTTTCATAAGTATTATATATTATTAATATACCTAAAGACAAGAATTATTTAGGATACAAAAGCAATTTATCTCTGTGATTATCCTACTAGAATTTCTCGCACCGCGAAACTTTGCTTCTTGGCTTCTAATCTACTACATCGACATACATTGAACCCTAAGAACTGCATAATGTTATAATACAAAGTAAATCTCACACTACACCTTTTTACAAGAAAAAACATTACTTTAAACAAATTATAGGTTTCTTCGGATCAGATTTTCACAATTTTCTATTATAAGTTCTGCCAACTTCACATTTTGGACGCTGGTAAGGTTGTCTGCAGAACTTCTATGAAAGTGTGATAATACCTTTTGGAGCACTGCAACAGTCGTCACAAGAGACGGGTTGGCAGGTATGGATGTGTCCAAAGTCTGTAACACGAAACAAAATTATCATAATAAACAGACTTCAAGAGTTGTTTTTATTTTACATCGACTAGCAATAAAATGAGAAAATCGTGAACGTATTCGAAGTAAATTAAATAAGCAAAAACAAAAAGTAGGTATTATAGAAAACTCATAAACTACTCGTCAGATCTTGCTCAAATTTAAATGGGGCCACATCAAAATCCAACAAAAGTCCAAAAAGTTTTGAGGTTTGATTTGAGAATCTTCACCCTTTTTTGAAGTTGGTTAAAAAATATAATACGTACCTATGTATATACGGAGAGTGAAAAGTGTAAACAAAGGAGATATAAATTGGTTCATAATGTTAAATTATATTGTTATACCGTGTTCTGAAGACGTTTATACAGCTGTGGGGCTATTGAGACTATCCACTCCGGTTGATTTTTGGAATTTTCTAGGCTCCGCTTCAGTCTCTGTATCGTTATCGCTAACAGCGGCGGCAACAGTAACTCCGGCTCCGACACCAAACACAATTCACTTTCCGCTAATTTATCATAGCCCACGTGATACAGACCGATGACCTATAAACATTAATTGATAATAATATTAGAACACAATGCAATCGTGAATATGGTATATTTTAATATAACATAACTATGTTTTCTTACTAGTAAACCCGCCCTCAATTCACTTCGGGACACATGTCTCTTATCTTTTTTTTTTTATACATGAGATAAGTTAATGCTTGACAACTATCCCACCTGATGGTAAGTGGCGATCAAGTCGAAGATGTTGGTCGCACTAACTTATTTAAAGCCTATTCACTCTCCTCTTGAAGACTCCCACATTATACGCAGGTGGGAACACCGACGCAGGCAACCTATTCCAGTCCTTATACTTATCTCTTAGTACCCACGTTCGGAAATTTTAACAATTTCCAATTCTTTAATGCGTGATTCTTTAAACTGACATAACTATTTTTATGTATGAACCAATTGATCTAAACAACTAAATGTTAAGAGAAGCTTACCACAATTTATATTATTATTATTATTAGTGAAAACCGCACCCAAATCGGTTGAGCCGTTTCTGAGAGCAGCCCTTCAGCCCTTACATAACCACAGAAAGACAAAAATTCTAAAAATCATTGTTTTGGGTTCTCTTGCGTTAATAACGCCCCCAGTAAAATATTTTTTCCTTTATCTTCCAGTACAGACAGCGAACAGATTTATTATAATAATTATGTATAGATTAATTTTAATAGTAATAGGAATTACATCTATACAAATATGGCAGAAAAATATTCTGCATGTGCTGCACATTTTCAAAATGTATTAATTGTCTTTCCCTCAAAAAAACCTCTTCGCTGGGACCAACTTGTGACTATAATCTACCTCGAAAATTGTTACCTACTCATTTATTTCAGACATTTTATGGGGTAAAAATGAATGTTTAACATTCAATTCATATATACCCCACGTTATCTATCGACATAGAGGACAGTTTTTGTTATATAAATGAGAAAGCTATTGGATGTCAAAACGCATTTCTGTGATTTACTTTATATAGATAATGATGCAAAATACGTACATGTTGATGTCGTACAAATTCAATGTCAACGTTCCACAAATCCGCTAAATTGCAAACATTATCGATCCATCGCAAACACTCGTCGTTGTTGTATAATGTGTCATCGGTCCTGCTATTGAGCGTAGCAATAGTCTCGATCGCAATGCGTATCAACTTAGTTAGATATTTCTTCCTCGGATTAATTACTTTTTCTGAAACTTTCATATCTATCGGTCTCGATGTAGCGTTACCTCCGAGTACCTCAAGCGCATATTGATAATCTACATCGTATAATGTATCCAGTGGTTTTGAGCATTTCAGGTTAAAATAACATTGGTAATAGACGGTACATGAAATCTGATAGTTAAGGTTCAAAATATCAGCATTAACATGTTTTGTATCTTGCGCTACTTCAACCAACGAAGGCAAAGAGTCGTCCCAGATTTTTTCGTACTCTATAATTTGTTTCGGTTCATCAATGGAAATAGTATTAGAGCATTCAAAAAAGTTATGCAAATATTTGGTTGTTCCTTCAAGGAATTTTATTAAAATTTCACTACTGAAGCCAAGTTCTTGAGAGCATAAATGATCTTTCGGCAATTTACCAACTTTGTTCACTAAGCGGCAGCTAGTCTCAAAAATGTGTTTGATGTAAGTGGACCATATTATAGTAAACAGGCCTAATCTCAAATGCAAATTAGATATTGTATTTAAACAATCAATGACAGCCATAAATTCCTCAATTTTTGTCATACTTTTTTGCCAACTCATGGCATATTCCCAACACATGTTAGCAATTATATAATTTGCTGAAGTGCTCAGAGGGAATTGTCGGCGTAGAAGGGAGAGCCACTTAAATATTTTTGGATTTTCATTTACTAATGCGCAGTTATTTTGTACAAACAAATATTCTGGACTCCCATCGCTTTCAGATGTGCTAGATTCCAAATTTTCATAATTTTCCATTAATTCGTTAGCAATGATAGCTTTAGGGGGAACTCCCATGGCCGAAAGCCACTTCGCTATTAATTCGGTAACAGAACCTTTACCCCGACTGTATATAAATTTCAAATTGATATTAACATCGTCAACAAACAATTTTGGCATGGACTTTCCTTGAAAACTGGTTTTTGACATTAAAATTATACTAAGAATAGATATGTCCTCCAGTTTTCCTATTAAAATTCCCCATTTAGCATTTTCTTTTGTAACAGATTCCCAAGCATCTTCTTTATCTGTGCCTTTACATTCGAATATTTTAGCAACTGCTTTACAAGCCATAGCTACAACCATACTACGCATAGGACAGTGCATGTCAACTAACATGTCACGAATATCTTGCCACCAAGGTGATATCTCGTTATATACGACATTGGCAGCGTGTTCAGAAGCATCACACAAATAGTACAGAACTGCAATTAATTTTTCAATCAAATCTATATTGATTTGAGCGAAGGGCATGTCCATAAGATGTAAGATAACAAGCTTAACAATCTCTTTTGGATCAATGTTACTTCTTTTTAAAATCAGAGGAATAGATTTTAGATCTTCTAATTTAAACAAAGTCTTGAATATGTTTGTAGCTACAGACTTCATTTTATCAGAAGAGGTATTAGCTTTCAGATTAATATATCTCCCTTCTTCGTCTAATTGAAAACAAGAAATGAATTCTTTATAACTACCCATATTGCTGTCAGCAAACGAAACCCTTGCATGTTGATATTCCTTAAAATCTTTGTCTTCTGCTAAAATAAATAATCTTTCTAAAATGCAGTTGTCATCTTCTAAAAGACGAAAGGCCGATACATCAACGTTTTCTTCGTTTTGTATATCGAATTCAATTGTATCATTGAAATCTAGATCCTCCCAAATTTTCAAAATAAATCCCTCCATGGCTTCCGATTCAAAATTGTTAATACGTCTGTAAAAGAATGTCAGTAGTGCTAAATTGGCAAAGTATCGTTTGATTTTTTGTTCTTTCATATTCAAGCTATCTTTATAATTTAACTCATCCCAAAACATTTCGAGACAAGTCATGGCAGTATCGACAGACGATTCATTATTTCTAATTAACAAATCCAAACAGTGTTTCCTTATTTCCAAAGTTTTCAATTTCGAGACATTTTTCATAACTTCAGATCTGAACTCTTCAGTTAATTCTGGTGTTCTTTTAATAAGATCACGTATGGCGCGTAAGACATGTAAATCTTTTGATCTCTCTAAATGCTCTCCTTCCAAGGAATAATAGAAAGGAATATTAAACTTTTTTATTTTTCCATCCGGGTCAATTAGCACACATTGAAATTCTGGCAAATTTAATGTTTTGTGCGTGTAATTTTTCTCAGCCCCAATCAATCCACATGTGTTGTAAATAAGAACACCATTTTTAGTAGCGGTAAAAACAGCAACACGGTTGCCTCTATTCATCAGCCTTATATCTATAAGACCTTTTTTGGGATTATAAATAATTAGGAAAACAGCTCTTCTTAGTTCTTTTACAACTGATAATTGTGGTTTTTTATTATCCGCATCAAAAACCTGAAATAAGAAATAAATTTATTACAGTGCATATTGAAACAAACACTATTACTTCATGTCTTAAAAACTAAATTTTTAAATTCGAATTATTAAGGTACAGCGACTCCAGTATTTAAGGTAACGTCACCCACATCAATCAACGAGCTAGATGGTTCAAGTTGCCTAGGAAGCTTGTGGCACCAAAACATCTAGTCGTCATCACAAAGGTATCCCAAAGGTTTGTATTATTGTATCATCCACGTAGCAGACCCTGAGCCTTATGTGCAAAACCGCATAGTACAGGAGATTCCACAAGAAAAGTTTCCACTCGGATTATTGGGAAACTCCAAAGCTAAATAGTCTCTTCTACCGTAGTATAACGCCCGACTCATATATTGGATGAATATGTATGACAAATACAAGTGTAGTGTGTGATACAAATACTACCTATGATATCACTTACTTGAACAAATGCACACTGGGCGTCTCTGCAGCCTTTGAACAGTCTAATAACATAACCTTTTGCAACATCTAATACAGCAACTCGACCTAAGTTATCGACGAAGGCTGCGAGGCGGCGATCAGGCGATATGACCGCCTTGATACCGACCCTTTGAGCGTCATAAATTCCATTAGTCATCGAAAGCACTTCGGATCGAATGAGTGGCTCTGTGTTGGCTGAAGAGTTGTCAATGGATGCACCTCCACCAAGCCAGCCACTACAAAATAATGTTTTGTAATTTTTTATTTCTTAAACTTAAACATATTTGGGGACTCCTTAATGGCTCACTGATTTCGGCGTATATATCACCATTTCAGTTTTTATGTTGATTTTGATTAAAATTTGCTAAATAATAATAATAGTTACTAATGTCCCAGGAGTGGGTAAGGGATAGGAAAGGAACAAGGCCGCCGCGCCGTCTTCAATAGATTGAGTTTTAATCACACCACAGAGCAACATGATACGGCGACTCGACACTGTTTAGAGCATTTCGCTTTACTGCTCTTCCTGATTTTTCTTCTTGGTCATCTTGACTTCAAATCGCCTTAATCCAATAAAGCCAATCGCCCCCTAACTTCGAACACCAGCATTCCAAATTTAAGAAAACCGAACACGGAGCTCCTCGCTTCGCAGGCTGAGCCTATTATGGTACTATTATAATCATACTATTCAAAAGTAGCAGAAATGAGACAACTTACGGAAGGGCCGACTTTATTTTATTGGCCACTGCTCTTGCAACATCTTGAAGTGGCGGTGTTGTTCCGCCTTCTAAGGCATAATGAAAACCTATGTATGGTATTACGCCCGCTGTTACAATTAAAGTATGGACTGGAGGTACAGATCTATACCTGCAAAAAACAGGAAATTAAAAAGTTCCTAGGAAATTTTACAGAAAGTTAATTATTTCAAATAAAATAAAATTTATAGATAAATGCACTCCATTCAAATAGCATACACTTATATACTTTGGAATCAACAAAACTGGTAACCATACACCTCTTTATTCATCAATGCTTTGTAGACACAGATGACAGATGTTTTATTTTTTTACTTTGTATAACTTTGTACATGCTTCACTATGACCCCACCTGATGGTAAATGGCAACATAGCACTTATATATTGCAAACATTAAAGATATAAAGCAACAGAAGTATGTTATAGTATATCAATATGGCAGAATACCAAGTATCATAGCCACCATAGGTAGAAGCGGCCAGGAAATGATCATATGTATTTTTAAGTTCCAGGCCCACAACAGAAGCATCATTTATACATTCCTGTTCAGTAAATGTCCATTTTTTGATGTTAATGCTTCGAATGTCTATCGAATAATCATCTTGTACGCCAGCATGTACTGGAACAATAATAATTGATAATATTATGTACCTACTAAGGATGATATATAAAAAAATTCATTTTTTAACACATTGGTCGTAATCGTCCTTCGTAAAAAACACGGCGTCTACGTGCTCAGCAGCTAACATGTTAATTAAAAATAAATATTAATCCTCATTAGTTTCCTTATGTGACTTAGTGATGACCGACCAGTTGGTAAAGATTCAAGAAATTAAACATAGAAAATCGAATGGTAATGACATTCAAAATATTGTGTTTATAAAAAACTATATTTACCTCTTGCTATTTGAGCTTTTGCATTTCTAAGAGTCTGAAATAAGCTAGCACCAGAGATAACACAGACACAAGCTTGAAAGAATATGTGTATGTCATCTGGTAAAGTGCCGTAAGTGCCGGTGTGACAAGAAATTTTTAACACAGGTCTATCATCCATCTTTTCAATGAATAATAAATGACCTGTGTTTGTGTAGAATCCAACATTTCCATTTTGAAAGCCAACAATGATACAAAACCAATCAGGGCCATTCTGAAAATGATACAGATATTAAATAATAATAATAATATTAACATCCAACCACATGGTACTTAACAATTAATTTTTATACCACACTCTGCATTTACTTGGCTAAGGGTCGTAAATGTGGTAGGAAAACCCAGCTCAAGAGCTGAGAAGAAAATCTCTTTCGTAAAATAATAATAATAAAATCATTTATTGCCTATAACTAATACATGTCATATAATTACAAGGGTGCAGAGAGACTAACATAAAAAATTTAATTATCAAGGCAAAAGGATGTGACTCAGCCTTTGATGATACAGGATTGAGGTCCTGCGCAGCACTGTTTATCAGTCACACCCTTGTCCCTTAGATATTATTAAGACAATAGCTGTGGCTATCATAATTGTCTATGGAAAAAACACTATGTATATGTGCCCAACCGATAATGTGTTAATTATGTTGTTAGCTTCTATCATCACAATTAATAATTATTCCATTTCTAAGTTAGGGTCTCAAGGAGACATTAACTAAAAATCCTCTCATTATTATCATTTTTCCAGTCATCATTTTTAATAAAATTAAATTTAGGGCCCAGTAACAATTTGTATCAAAATTATAAAAAATCCAGTATAAGACTATTTTCTTTCTCATGCTGCAAGGTTGTGTTCTCATTAATAATTATTGTAATACGAAATGTTTTAACTCATCACTTTATTACTAAATAATGTTTTTTTTGTATTATCACTATTAATCTTGAAGCAATATACTAAAATTACAGATTTCTTTATGTGCAGAATAAACTACTATATATTGTTATTACCAGAAAGAATAGCTTTCATTTGCAACATAATTATGATAAATTTAAATACCTGTGAAGAATGTTGTGATGGGCATATAGGCAAAGCTAACACAGCTGTAATGTCGGAAGGTAGTGTTCCGCTCCACGATATCAAATAAGAGTTACTGTCAGTTGAACTAATCCATTGCGTCGTCAAGAAACAAAGGCGGCTCTTATAGCAGACTACCAGCAAGTTACCACAAGAAGACAGCGACACAGGACACTGCGAGAGCCAAGGTACGTCTAAAATGATTAACATATTATCAAATAAATAGTTATAAAAGTGAGTATGTTAAAAAAAAACAATGCAATACATACAGTACTTAATTAGATAGAAAATAAAATGTGATTGTAATCAAAACAAACAAATTACCTTCCTTTTCTGGTATGAATAATGCTCTAGCCAAACTTGATAAATCCCCACAGTCAGCTATTTGTTCCACATTACACATTGTCTTTCTATGATTTACAGATTTATTTTACTATAAAATATTTTAAATGATAACAAAATTTTATATTACAACACAACCAACGATTAAAGATTCGTTGAACACAACACAACACATACACAATCACTGTTTTGTTGTCTTGTCAAAGTTGTTACCCTATAAATAAGTTACTCTATGGTTGTCACCTCAGTCACTGAGCAATGATTGAGCAATTTAAAGATTTAATTTTTAGGCTTGTCACTGTTGTCATTGTTAATGTCATATCATTTGTCTGTAGCATCGACGTATTATAGTAGGGACACGACATATTGTTCTTTACCGACCCAAATGACATTGTGAGTCAGTTCAGCCGGTACTAGTCTTGTCAAAAAGTCGTGGTCAAAGTTAAATCAGCCATCTTTAAACATACACAGGTACGCTATAAATAACAATAAAAATATTGATTATAGTTAATGTTGCCGGAAAAATAAAGGAAGATTTACATTATAATTAGCAAGGTTCTCTTATGTGCAGATATACGTCATGAGTTGATGTCATGACTTAAAGGTCAGCACTGAAGCCGCCATGTTTGGTGGCCAGATGACGTAACAGTGGCACGCATTTTTTGTTGACATGTCAATTCCATAGGTTTCATAGTTTCATACTTCCAGGAGACAGAATGATACGATCTTTGATCTCACTTTGCGTGGCGGTGGCGGTTTTTGCAAGGACCGCACAGTTGCTTGAAAGCAAATGAACGTCGAAATCTTCTTGTGCCACATACAATTATTATACTTCCACGTGCTATGCTACCTCATGATGGCCATGCACGCGCACCAGATGTCATAATCCTTGAACTCTGAGCTCTGTAAAACGTAGTATATAATATTCTGTGGTGTGCTCTACCACTAATCTGTTCATTCAATTCAATTCATTAGTCTGTGCTGTGATTCAATTCAACTTCAATTGACCTAAAGGTTTTAAATACCAGGTCATAAAATCAAAAAAAAAATTCAACTTCAAGATTCTGTCAAACCACTCAAACGTCAAAGTGTGTTTTGAGATTAATAATTTTCATAGAAATAGAAATTGGCGAAATTGCTGAAATACTGATCTAATTTTCAGCTAAAACTGTTGAAATAATGATAGTTATTTAAATTAGATATTTAGAAAGTTGGAAATAATAGGTCTGAAGTGATACATTAATTTTTGTTAATTAACTAAATCTTTGGTGTAAAAGGTAATAAAATAATATTAATAATTAATTAATTAATTATTATATTATTATTTATTTAATTTATTTATTATATTCAAAGGTCTAAATGTATACTTATAACCAGAACCTTAGATTTTTTGCTGTTTTTATTGTTTTGATTTTACAGAATTTAAAGTTTAAACAATAACTTCACATTAGAACAAGATGCAGCGCGAAGAAAAACAGTTAGAAGCTACATTACATGCAATATTAAATAGAGTAAATGATTTAAAAACTGCTATACAAGCTTTAATTTCTAAGCTTGAAAATGAATATGAAACAATTAATTGGCCAACATTTTTGGACAATTACGCTATTCTTTCTGGACATGTAAGTAAAAATTCTTTTTGTAAAAAATTATTTTTAATGTTATTATAAAAGTAAATTTTAAGCATATTGATTATGATACATTGTATATTAACTAAAATTTCAAATCATTTTCAGTTGACTGGATTAAGTAAGATATTACAAGCAGAGATGGCTCCATCCCTGCGATCGGTAGTGGTTCTACCTCTGCAGTTGGGGTGTGAGAGAGATGAAGAGCTGGCTCGTTTGACAGAAGGTCGGGTACCAGCCTGTACTCATGACCTGGTACCAAACTTACTGCGCACTAAGCCTGAACCAGAAGCTGAACAGAGACTTCAACAATTTATCCATAAAGCAAGCACTCTTAGTTACGATACAACTCAGGTATGTGATGGTAATTTGCCATGTGACTTATGTTTTTGACATAAGTGCAACTCTTCTCGGGAAGTCTGGTAATTTTCTAGTTGCCGTCCTTACTAAGAGTAAGGAGAGTAAGACAGAGTACACCATTACTGAGAGTTTGTTACCCTCAGACCTATGCCACACTCGTAAAAATTTTTTGATGAGATTATGTATTATCTTGATATAATTTAATTATTATTAAAGCAATTGAAATAAAATACTAAATGTTACACCAAGCTTACTACATTATTTAATTAAAAACCCCATTAAAACCTACTAATAGTTATTCATATATTTCTGCCATGTACAGATATCTATTAATAAGTTTTATTATATTTATAGTTAACATACCAAAATTGTTCTAGAAACAAGTGGCACAGTTTACAAAAGTCATCAGCCATGTATGGGAAATTATATCTAAGGGCCGTGAAGATTGGGAAGGGGAGGCTATGAGATCTGCAGGTATTGTAGTTTTTAAATCATTCCATTGAGACATTGAACCTAGTTGGCCTTCAAAAAGCTTGTGGTACAGAGTACTTCACTGAGGGGCACCTGCTGAAGTGATGGGGCACATGGAGTTCTGATCCCTTCTCTGAGCAGGAGTACCACATTACCAGCTTGGTCCATTTGATGCCGTACAAAAGCGCGAGGGTCCAAATCGTCAACAACCCACGAGTCACTTACAGATTAGAACAACTTAGTCTCGAGAGATTGGTAGTCTCTCCATGTTCTACTGTGAGTGCTCCAAGGAATTATTCGTCTTCTATAATATGTCCCTTGGCGACCCGGATGGCTCAACGATTAACATGCCGGATCTCCGTTCCACGGAGGCGCCGGATTCCCAGAGGCAGAAATTTGAATCATGAGTTTAAATTTCTGTTCTTTGTCTGGATGTGTGTTCTTGTCTTGTGTGTCGGTCATGATACCCACGACACAGGGAATCCTAGAAGGGGCCATGAGTGTGTAGTGTTACTTAATTATTTATATTACACTGTACGCCCTATCACTTGATTCTTTCCTTTGTCATCTTCCGAAAGGTTATCTGGATGAATTCGTGCTTGTGTGTAATTGTGTAATCTTTCCTGTTTATAATTATGATGTTTAAACTTATTGCTTGTGTCATTGTATTTTGTTTTAGGAATTTCACAAACCCACAGTATAGCTGACACACATGCATTAGTGACAGCTGTCGGCACTGGAAAGGGATTGCGGCCGGGAATACAAGCTATTGTGCCGCAGGGAGTTGGTGCTCCGGGGATGGTGCAAACGCGCGGGCCCACTCCTCAGCTAGGTCCAGCCGCATCTACATTACCCAAAGCACCATCAGCTATCAAAACCAATATTAAGGCAGCCAATCAAATACATCCTTATCAACGATGAAAATATTAATAAAATCACTCGTGTTACATAAAATTATATTACCAATAAAACTATGATTTGAGTTATGAAGTTTTATTTTTAGTTTCAAAATTTTGCAGAACGCTAATACTAACCTAAGTTAATTATATGTATTTATTCAGTTTTGTTAACCTTTCATAAGAATTGCTAATGAATGCATCATATAAAGTAGAATAAAATATAATAGAATTAAATGCAGATAACTCTTTAGGCGAAATAATATAATTATAATGCTATTACAATACATTGTTATTATAAGTGACAAACTAAAGCTAGCTGGACTAAAAATATCTTAGTAAAGGCAGACAAACCAAATTATAATGCTCATAAATTAGAACATAGAAAGTAAGCACACAGTTACAGTATATTATGTATGTACCCATATTCTACAATTATTTTAAACAAGTTAAAATTGTAGCTGTGCCAATAGTCTGATTCAGTTAAATAGTATTGACCTGAAACAAATGAAAAGATTAGTTAACATAAATGGTCGACCTTCTTATAATAAAAATTACGAGTAAACCCGCCTTCGCTTCGCTTCGCATTTCCATACCAAAAATCGCATTGATTTAGGCTTATCATAATGTGCCTGAAATGCTTAAGGTACTAACATAATATTTAAGTTGATAAGAGTTAATACTGTATCCCTCTAAATAGCTATCCTTAAAAGATAGACATGCCATCGCGGACTTTATTGCAGACCTATAAACACATAAAAGAGGAATATTCCACCCATACATGTTATCATTATCTCAAAGGGATTAATTAGGCAGCGTTTTCGCTGAAAGCGCCCAGGCGGCCTAATTTTTTCCCATTTTGTCTACTGTTATGGCCATATTTTAACCAGTTTACATAAAACTTCAATATATTATTTACCTAAACCTTCGTCACAAATGGCTCTGTGTATTGGTGAAAACTGCATGAAAATTCGTTCAGTAGTTTTTGAGTCTATCGCGAACAGACAGACGCGGTGGGAGACTTTTTTTATAATACGGTTATGATTAGGATTACTGCATAATCCTATTTTGCCGTGCTTTACATTTGTAAAAGTAAATTTTTATTGATGATGATATCATCATCTATTTCAGTCAGGAGTATTAACACTGTTTTAACCTGCCTGTTTCGGCTCGGCTCGCAAAAGTTGTCGTTTTTTTGTCAAGCGCGCGTCCCACCCTATCCAGCTTCGTCTACACGCCGCCTAAATTTCCCACACGGTATCCTAAAAGTAGTATAAGGGTTACTTACGATATCATCGATCTTGAGTATGGCGCGCACGGTCTCCGTGGCGAGCGCGAGCGCGGACGCGGTCACGTGCAGCGGCTGCAACACGTTCTCGTGCCGCATGTCCGTAACGCGGCCGCGGCGCACGTTGACGCCGGCGCCCGCGCCGCCCCCTCCCGCCACGTGCGCCGCGCGCAGCTCGATCACAGTCTCGATCGGATTCAACCCTGTAGGGACATGTTTGTTGACTTTATGAAAATCGAATACGGAGAGTTATATTAGCGATATAAATAAAAACACGTGCGTGTCTAATATACATAAGAAAATGAGGGAAACTAGACCGATTTTTTCGACGATAAAAAGAAAAATTTATATTTAATCCTTTTTTAACTTCTTAGTAACAAATGAGGACACGATGTGAATAAATCGTTATAACTTTTAAATCAAGTGGTCTAAAAATTGAAAATAAAAACAGCATTAATTGTGCTTCTAAGCCGGTCTGCGTCAGAAGGCATACCTGCATTCTCGGCGAGTGTTGAGGGCACGACCTCCAAGGCGTCAGCGTACGCGCGCAGGCAGTAGTGGTCAGCGCCGGGCGCGGCCACCGAGGCGCGGGAGAGCGCCGCCGCGGCCGCCGCTTCGGGCGCGCCGCCGCCGGGCAGCAGCGCCGGGCGCCGCGCCACGCATCTACGGTTGAGAATCCATACTAAATCTACATACTTTACATACCAAGATTAATTTAATTAAAAATAATACAGTACAAGTATTTTCATTTTTAAATTAACTGACGAAACGTATTCACGTCGTACGGTAAGTTAATTTGTTGACAAAAGCCCCGGTGACCTGATGATAAACATATTTTTTGTTGCGACTCCAAAAATAAAAACAAATGAATGAATGAAAATTTTTCCTGGATTTCCTTCTTTGCAAAATTTTTCTGAAACACTATTTATCTTCCAAAAGAGATGTGTGAGCACGCACCGCACCGCGCACAGCGCGTCGTGCAGCGAGCGCGCCGCCTCCGCCACGACCGCGCCGCTCGTGCCGCGCACCAGCACCGACACCGTGCCGCCGCCGCTGTTGCACCCCGTCATCTGGAACAAACGATTGATGCATTATTTAATATGAAGTGAAATCTTTGGAAAAAAAATTAAATGACAGCAAAAGTACTTCTAATGACATTTTGCTATAGATAAAAATGAAATATTTTAATAACTCTGCTGTGCTTGACCTTCTCAGGTGAAAATTGACTAACTGGGGTCAATCTAGAATTGATACTGCTTAATTTTATTTTTATGCAAACAGTACAACTCAAAATTTAAACGAAATCAAATAACCCAATGATACTTGATAATGAAGAAGTACCTGTTCTCACAGGTAACATAATTATCTTACTTCTGTAAGATGTTCTTTGTATATCTTATACAAATGAATAGTTTTGAAATATATTAAGTAATATAAATAACGTAAATGCAAACATATTTATTACCTTGACATACTTTCCGCCAGGCTCATTAACTTCTTCAACCATATCAACATTCACGAGATTTTCAGCAGTGAAGTGGTCTAGAGACGCAATGGGACGACATCCCAGGGTCTTGCATACAAACTCAATATCTTCACGCTCAATATCTTTGATAACCATACACTTAATTTTGTCCAAGAAATGCACAGCTAAGTCACTCAGGGCATCTCTGAAAATTACATTTTAGTATTAGACTTATTCATAACTATATATTTTTTTTATATGCATTCGTTTAAAATGTTTACCTGAGAATAGATTTTTGCACCAACAAAACTGTGCATCCAGCCTTTTTGATCTGTTTCACAATATTAAGAATATATTGACGCTCTTCTTTCAGCACTCTGTCCATTGCAGCGTAGTCCGACACGATAACATTGTGGTCCATCTGTACAAGCGACACAAGGTAAGTCTATGTCATTTTTAAAATAATAACACTTATTTTTAATTATGCCAAATCATATTAGACTTTATTTTTATCCATAAAACTGATATGTCCACATATTAATATATTTTTATGACTAATAAACCTACATCGGTCTTTGGCGGAGAAATGCAGAACTGAATAAGTCCAACTTTGGCCTTTTCAATACGATGTGGACCGTTGACGTTGCAGGCGCGGCGCGGGATGACGAGCCCCTGCACCAGCTCCGTATCCTCGACGGTGCCGCCGATGCGCTCGATCACTTTCACGTCTCTCAAGTCGACCCTGGCGCCCACGCCCCCAGGAATTGGCTCCATCACTACAATCAATATCATTATTAAATCGACTGTGAGACATCTAAATATTACATGTGACAATAACAACAAACGAGTAGATGATACACGTGGTTACTGTCGCCCACCAACAACAGTAACATCAAAGGCATCACCGACCTGTCTCCAACCCTCAATGCTCATCTCTAAACATTGTGGAATTTTAAGAAAAGGTCTATACTTAGTATAGACATTTAATTAAACATAGTAGTCAAATGTCTTCACGAAACAACATACAATACTATTTCCACCCTTCAAACAGCATTGAACCAATTTAATAAACTGGGTTTAGTAATAATATTACACTAATTATTATGGAAGTAAAGATAAAAGTTTCGAATAAGAATGAAATTTTCATACATACCACTGCGAATAGACTGCACCGCAATGGGTGCTAGGATAGTAGAGTGTTGAGAAACTACTTTGGAATTCAATGAAGTAGCAGCTGCTTTCAGAAGAGCATCTTCATTTGATAAATCCACGGGGATAGCCATGCCCTCGACCACCTGCCAGAATATTTGGTAATAAATTTTTTTTTTATTGATATATTTTTTATAGGTTCAAAGTTATTTTGATCAATATAATATGTATCTTTATTAAACTAATGAAATAAGTTGGTTTACATTGAACATTTCACATTGATAAAATAAGCTTCTTACGGCTAATTTCTGTCATTAATATTTTGGAAGATATCAGAGATTTACAATTACTAAAAAGCAGTATTTTGGATGCCCATGCTCAGCATAGATGGTGGCGGGGGCGGAGGGCGCATAATTATAAGATATTCTGTAGTATACTCTAATTAATATTATGAATCGCTCCACAATGATACCACATTAATATCTACATAGCACCTGGCAAAGACAGAGTGTGTCATCACTAATTATATAAAATGCAACAATAAAAATACAAACCTGTAAAGCCATTTGCAGAGCCTTCTGGAAACCATCGGAAATAACAGTGGGGTGGATGCCTTTCTGTAAAAGTTTTTCAGCAGCATCCAACAGTGCACCAGCAATCACAACAACGGAAGTTGTTCCATCCCCAGCTTCAATATCTTGTGCACGAGACAACTCTACAAGCTGAAATATAAAATAAAAATGACTCCATACAATTCTATGCTTTCTTTTATAGCTTATATTAGACAAACTTTAAGTAAACAGTAACATATAATATATAAAATTCTCATGTCATGGGTTTAGTGGTCAAACTCCTCCAAAATGGCTCAACCAATTTTTATGACACAAATTTTATATTTAGTACTTACATAATAATATGATGATATGATGTGTAGTAAAGAATATTTCATACTGCTGGGTGAAAAGGGTGTCCCTATCCATATTGGTTTTCCTATTTTTTTGACGAAATGTTTTATTTTTATTGATTCAGCCTTACATACACATAACCCCAAATTTTTACTTTTCTACCTGGGGATAGGATATATAGGTATAACAAAAAGCGCGATTTAAATATGCATTTTATTCGAAAATAGTAATTTTCAAGAATATCATTTAGTTAAAAAATGTAAAAAAAATTAGAGTCTTCTGAGAAATTGACATGTATTTTGGAATTGTAGAGCAAATATCTGAGAAAACGTGAAAAGAAAATCTGGTCATTTGTGGACTCAGGAAATAAAAGTAGTGTAACCGAATATCCGAAAAATATTACAAAGGTCAAAATCTCGAAAATGCTGACACTTTTACTGAAGTGATTTTTTTGTCTTCTGGTACGTCCTACCTTCAAGGTATCTTCTGTTTCAATATGTCATACAACTTATGGGGCAGGCTGTATATATTTTGACATAAGACCTGTATGTAGTGTAACTGTTGATTCTGTATCCATACAATTAACTTAGGCAAACATGCATATCAAATGTATTACTCACAATTACTCAAAAATATAGTATATACATATTATGTATAAAAGAAAATTTCTTTATGGGCATGCCATTGGTAATGTAAAATACAAAACAAATCACAAATGTCCAAATTGAACTAAGTTGAAAACAAAACTGAGGAATCAATGTTAATTTTAGTATTATTTAAAATTAAAAATGAGTCATAATACCATTTTTGCAGCCGGGTGCACAACACACATTTGCTTCAAAATAGTTGCTCCATCATTGGTGATTGTCACTTCGCCATTTGCAGCTTGTATCTGTTAAAAAATATTAATAATTATAATTATAATTTGTCTTGTTGTGTGGTGCAATATATTCAACATGTGAAATGTGTGAATGCCAATTAAATATGGAACTAGACAGCAAGATGTAGGGTGAGGGGAAGTAGTAGGCTGTTTGACATAGTGTAGTTGTTTTGTTTACAACAATACAACTCTCAAATCTTAGTGGACACACTGTGAAGAAAATTGAAAAAAAATATCTTAAACACAACCTCAATATACAAGCTGCGCTTTATCCACACAAGTAGCACCATCATACACTAGTTTAAATACCTCTTTTAGTACTTTGAGGTTAAGATAAATTTCTATTAATAATTTATAATTGTAATAAGCTGAGTGAACTCTACTTACAGCAATCACTTTCTCATACAAACTCCTACTATGTGCCGGTTAATTGAAGTTAGCACATTCAGTACTCAGTACTCATTTAGGAGATTGCTGAGTGATTATAGACTTGTAAAAGCTGGAAATTTAAATGAACATTACTTACCATCTTATCCATGCCACGCGGCCCCAGACTTGTGCGAATGGCATCAGAAACAGCTGAAAAGAGTTTTGAAATATTACACCAGGATGGGGAGTTTTATATAAAGTGTAGCTTCTAGGCACAGTTATGTTGCTATAAAATTTTCTTTTGTAATCCTTCCCTCAATCTTATTAATTATATTTTTTACAAATTTACAAGGCCTTTGAATTTTTGATACCATTTGTAACATAAATGTCTTTTAATTAAGAAATACATATTATATAAATGAAAATATTTTTTATATATAAGTACTAAATAAGTGAATGCTTGAATGTTTAAAATTTTTATAAATGTATTTAATAATGAATACAAAGAAATAACAACCTTTAGAAACATAAAGTGTATTTTGGGATTATTGTATAAATTTCATAGATATTAAATAGATAGATATATTAGATAGTAGGAAAATTTAATGTAATGCATATATAAATTGATTAATATCAGCAAATGCTAAGTACCTAATAAATATATAGCAGAGCGTAAAGAACAGTGAAGTTTTTACATAAAAAATTAATTACCTTTTGCGGCATTTATATTGCTAAGCCGAATATCAGCTGGTTTGCTTTTGTCTTTAAACACTAACGAATTAATCTTAGCGGAGTCACCACCACCTTTAGGAGCCATTGTTAGTGAAAAATTAAACGATGATGTACTTTAAAACTCAAGATATTTTTCGATTCAGATAATATGAGCGAAATAATGAGAAACTATGAAGATAACTTTTCAAGTTTTCAACTCTCTATTTGAATGTCAAATTGTCAAACTCAAATTTGATTGACATCAGGATTGTCAATAATATTGTCTGTCAGTGTCATTTGACATTTCAATCAATTTTTTTTTTGGGATTTTATGATCTGGTATTTACAACCTATAATGACATAAGTCAAATCCACAGAGTATGCCAATTGCCACTATGTCTGATCGTGATTGAGATTTGAGTGAGAAAGCAGTTAAAGAATTGATAGGTAGGTACTACGTATTGAAAACCAAATACCTACTAGGTATGTAAATAAATCGTATACATTAATTATATTGGTTTCTTTGTCCTGTTCTGAACAATGTAACTAGCCAACAAAAAACAAAAGGTAATACCATTATTTTTTTTTATAACAAGCCAGTTGAAAGTTTCGAGCACAAACTACTTATAGTGCGAATGCGAAGTTTCGCGTCGCCGGCGGCGCGGCGTCGGCAACTTCAGCAAGCGCATTAGCGCACCTTGTTCATATTGGTCAATGATTAATCATTTTCAGTGATATTGGTCGACTTGGTCGTAGACAGAGAAGGATATAGACATCTGGTGAGAGAGGTGAGCGTGGCCAACCATGTAATATATGGCCAACATGTAAACACTACAGACTATTATTTATGGACTATTAATGCTAATACTTTGGCTTTGATTTAAGGAGGCAGTGATGCCTCATTATATGATGCCTGATGATTTCAAACGTCACCGTCAAATATTGGGTGTCTGATGTCTTCTATCATTTGTCAGTGTCAGAGACTTGAAAACTAATTAGACAACGTCAGTGTCAGATCAGACGATCAGAGTTGAAAATCTTGAGATTGAGTTTGAGTAGCTCAGCTCTGCTCCGGTTCCGGTAGAGTTTGAATTAAAATATTAAAAATAGACTTAAAATCTCATAATTATTTGAAAATATTCCACAACGGTTCCCAACATTTCACTTCAATTTATTTTATTGACGATATTGCATTTAACGACATATGGCTTAAAACATTATTTTTGGAAATATTCAATTTGGATCAAAGATTAATAAAATTGAAAAATGAAGACCTCGAAGGAGTTAACTACACCAGCTGATAACGCGTAAAATTCTGTAAGTAGTTACTATGGGAAGTTTACCCATAATCAAAGGTTTACCCTATCAAAGGCTAAAGAGTCTCTCTCTGCATCTGTATGCTGTAATATAAAACATTTTAAGGCCAACTGTTTGCTTTATTTTACTCTGAAGACATGTTACTCTTTTCTAAAAATATGTCATAAATATTGGTAGTACTCAATTGCTCATCCTATGATATTTCTAATAACAGGTGTTACTTAAATCAATAAAAAGAAATTAAATAAGGTTTTGAAAAATATTTACCTAACAATCTTAATATATATCTTTAATTTATATATTAGCCATTTCATTGTTATAATAAATGCAAATTTTTTTTTTGCTTTGTCCAGTTATGTAGTTCAGATAATTACTATGTACATTATTTATTAAACATCAGTAGCCTCAAAGCTACTTGACAATAAGTGATCACTGCTGTCCACATACATCAGTATCAGAAATGGCATTGCGGGGGCAGGGGTAGGCAATAAAGAAGCAGGGAAACTGCTTATTATTTTTGGCCGATTTAGTTAGTGCAGTAAATATTACTGTTAATAGTGTTATGCTTTAAAATTTTGCATGAACATTATGATTTATTATTTCAAATAATCTAGATTTCATAATAAGTCTATGAATGACACATTTTGCATGAACATTATGATGCCACTAAAGACATCAGGTGATATTTGAAATATGTTTTGAATCAAGTCAGGGGCCTTTCAAGTATTACGCAAGCAGAATTTTTGCAATTATTATTTTCATTATAGAGATTGACACAAGGGAATACTACAGAACCATTAGAAGATTACAATATGTCACATCCAAGTCTAAGTGATGCTAAAGAAAGTTCAAATTTAGAAGATGGTAAAAATGAGAGTTTCAGTCAAAATGAAACTACCAACCCTACTCCAAGAGCAGAACAAGAATGTACAGTATCTACTCCACAAGTGCCATCATCACAATCTAGAATATTTGGAGAGGTTTCCTTAACCCCAACCCACCGTTCAATCACTCCGCAAACTACAAATCCTCATAGTTCTATGAATCCAATAACTCCAATGGCTACTGCTGCCAGCCAAGCCAAGAGCAGCATAAAATTACAGTAAGTTATATTTAATAGCACTATACAATAGGATCATTCAATTATATTGATTTCCATTTATCTGCATGTTTTTATTAATAAAATAAATTAAGGATGTACTTAACATTAACATATACATGACTAAATGTTTTAAATTACCATTTCAGGAACTGTGTATCCACAGTAAGTTTAGGGTGTGAACTAAAATTATTAGACATTTATTGCCGAACAAGATTCTCAGAATATAATCCTGCAAGATTTCAAGGGGTGGTCATGAAAATACTAGAGCCCCGTGCTACGGCACTGGTTTTCAGGTAAGTGAGTTAATAGGTAGTAGAGCTTTGAGTTCACCCGAGGTAGTACTACCATCAATTACTAACAAAAGCTAACAGGACTAACCATCACTAACAGTCCCAGTTGTGGTCCTCATACTTACTAACTAACCAACTAATGTTATAACACTGTCTGCTAACCGGACTAACTATCCCAGTCCCTATTTGTGTCTTATTCTTAGTTGGTCACAGTTGTCATGGGCGGCGGGGGAATTGTTTGATGCATGCTCGTTTGCTACCTTATTTCCATAAAAACAAAAAAATTGAAAATAAATAATAGAGTTAATAAATATTTAAACAAAACATTTTCAGACAACAGTCACATACTAACTAAATTTTATTATTGTTTCTTCTTTCATTTACATTGTTGTTTGCAGATTAGCTTTATTGCCTTATTGGTTTCTTTTGAGTAACTTTGAATTCAATTAAATTCATGATGAAAAATTGTTTCTATTAATAATTAGAGGATACCATAAAGTATTGTTGAGTATTTTTTGGGAATTTTAGGCAACAGCCTCTTAGTTCTTTAATTCCATATTTTGCAATGACTCTAAATGTTTTATAATTGATCAATTTTTTATTGCAGATCTGGAAAAATAGTTTGCACCGGAGCAAGGAACGAAAACGATTCGTATATAGCAACGCGAAAGTTTGCAAGAATTATTCAAAAACTGGGCTTTCCCGTATGTGTAGTTCACATTATTGTTATAGTTTATCAATTAAATCACTAAAATTGACACTATGATAAGGACGAAGATGTACTTCATTGTATATGACAAAAAATACTTTTGATATAAATAACATCATTGATTTTTTATCTAACTCTAGGTCATAATATAACAATAAACCTTCATTTAAACTTGTGTCTGTCAAAAATAATCAAAATACTACATTCTTCAAATTGAATAAAACTAGAGACCCGGCGTTGCGCTCGAAAATCGGCGGTAATCCATTGGCAAAGGGTTACTTAACTAGTTCAAACGTGTCAAACGTATGGCAATGTGAATAGAGTTAAGTACTTATATTAATGTGTGTAATGTTTTATTTTTTCTTTTAATGTATTTTTTTGCATTATTTTAAAAAAAAATATAAATAAACTATAATTGTGCCAAATTTCATACTTCTCTGTCTGCGAATTTTCGTAAAAAGGGGTACAAAGTTTTTGCTTCACGTTTCGTTTTACGTTCACGTCTCACGTTCGCGTTTGTTTTAGGCAAAATTCCTTGATTTCAAAATACAAAATTTCACTGCGACTGCTGATTTACGATTTCCTGTGAGACTGGAAGCATTACAACAAGCGCATGGTCAATTTTCATCGTATGAACCGGAATTATTTCCAGGACTAGTCTACCGAATGGTGCGACCGCGTGTCGTACTTTTAATTTTTGTAAATGGAAAAATAGTATTTACAGGTAAGAAAAACAATTAGTAAGTAACTACCAACAGCAGGGAATATGTGCGATTCATTGCTTAACGTGCAGACAAAATTGAATAAATGATAATATGATAATTTTTAATAATATGACAAAGAGATAATTGTGTTCCAAAGACCTGATATGTAAAAGGCATTAAGAAAAAATTATTTAAAGATTGAAAAAAAACTGCAACTCTTAAAAGAATCAGAAGGCATATAGCAGAAATCTTTAGGTACCTTCACTTGTAATAGAGGTAGGTACATAATTATGTGAGTGTACACTAATGTCCAGAACCTTACAAAAGCGAGAAAATCCGTCGGGGCAGCATATGATGTATATAATTATTATTTTGATTTGCAGGTGGAAAATCAAGAAATGATATCTCTGAAGCTCTTGACATAATCTATCCCATATTGAGAAGCTATAGGAAGAATTAAATGTTTTAAGAAAATAATGTTTGTACAAATTTTTTATTATACAATTTGCATAATTATAATCTAAATTATTTGCTACATCTCGTTTTATTTTTCAGTCCTAAATAAGATCAATAGGATTCAGTTGCTTGATAATACGAGTGGGTAATATTATTATGCTGAATTAAATTGGTAGATTGTTCATGCTACATGCTACTTTACAGGCAAGATAAAGAGCAATACACACACACTGAAACAAATGAATTAAAAAGATACATGATTTTTATTATTTTCAAAGGATACACTTAGAAATATAAATACATAATAATAATTAAGGAATTAAAGCATCAATGAGATGATAATGTAAGTGCATAAATATAATGTGCTCTAATTGATCATGAACCGCAACTTAAACACTGATCCTTATTTTGCAACGAGCATTCTATCATTGACAAGTTTGCTTCGTCTTCTTCAGATTTTCCATTGGCGACCTTCACCTTGGATTTATCAACAGTGAATTGAATAGCGTTTGCGGCTGGCTTCGTTCGTAAATAATACATTCCAGTCTTCAGGCCCATCTTCCAGGCGTAGAAATGAATTGAAGTTAATTTACCGTAATTTGGCTCTGCAACATGTATATTAAAAGATTGACTTTGATCGATAAAAGCGCCTCTATCAGCAGCCATCTGAATTGTTGTTTTGACTGATATTTCCCATACTGTTTTGTACAGTTCCCTTATATCTTTCGGTATTACCTCAATATTTTGAATGGAGCCATTATTGTGAATGATGAGATTCTTCATGTCATCATCCCACAACTCAGCCTGCGTCAAATCTCGAAGAAGATGGTGATTTACAACCTGGAATTCTCCTGACAAAACACGGCGCTGATATATATTCGAAGTAAATGGCTCAAAAGACTCATTGTTACCTAGGATCTGCGCTGTGGAAGCTGTAGGCATAGGAGCAAGTAAAAGAGAATTTCTTAAGCCATGCTTTGCAATTTTTTCCTTGACACTTGCCCAATCCCAAAGATCTGTTGGAGTTTTGTCCCACATATCATATTGCAGAATACCCTTACTTGCAGGACTGCCTTCATATGTACTGTATGGTCCATATTTTTCAGCTAATTCACAACTGGCTTCTAATGCACCATAATAAATGGTCTCGAAAATTTGTTGGTTAAGTTTTATAGCTTTTTCGCTCTCATATGGTATTCTCATTAAAACAAAAGCATCCGCTAATCCCTGCACACCAATCCCAATAGGTCTATGTCTCATGTTGGAATTTTCAGCTTCAGGGACAGGGTAATAATTGACATCTATGATCTTATTCAGATTTTGTGTGATTATTTTGGTAACCTCTTTTAATTTTTCAAAATTATAGGATTTATCTTCATTTACAAACATATTTAAAGCAATCGATGCTAAATTGCAAACTGCTACTTCATCAGAAGAGGTATACTCCACAATTTCAGTGCAAAGGTTGCTGCATTTAATGGTTCCTAAATTTTGTTGATTGCTTTTCCTGTTGCACGAGTCTTTATACAGCATAAATGGAGTTCCAGTTTCCACTTGAGCTTCAACAATCGCCTTCCACAAAATTTGAGCCCTCACTTGCTTAACAAATCTCTTTTCTTGTTCATATTTTTCATATAGTTTCTCAAATTCTTCCCCCCAACAATCTGCAAGACCAGGGCAGTCATGTGGACACATCAGGCTCCAATCTTCATTCTTTTCAACTCTTTTCATAAACAGGTCTGGGATCCATAGAGCATAAAAAAGTTCTCTGGCTCGTACCTCTTCCTTGCCAGTATTCTTTTTTAAATCTAAGAATTCGAATACATCGGCATGCCAAGGTTCCAAGTACACGGCAAATGCTCCAGGACGTTTGTTACCTCCCTGATCAACATATCTAGCTGTGTTATTGTACACCCGTAACATGGGAACAAGACCATTAGAAACTCCATTTGTTCCAGCAATGTAAGTACCCTTAGCTCTAATGCAATGAACATGAAGTCCAATTCCTCCCGCTGATTTGGAGATCAAAGCGCATTGCTTCAATGTGTCATAGATACCTTCAATGCTGTCATCTTTCATAGCAATCAAAAAACAAGATGATAACTGTGGTCGTGGAGTAGCTGCAGAGAAAAGTGTAGGGCTGGCATGGGTGAAGTATTTTTCGGATAATAAGTTATATGTACTAATTGCTGCATCAATGTCTTCTCCATGAATTCCAATAGAAACACGCATAAGCATGTGCTGGGGACGCTCTGCAACCTAAATGCAACAAGGACAAATATAATTATAATAACTTCATAACAATTATGTTAAATAACTTAAAAGAATTAACATTGGCACATGAAAGGTCATATTGACGTACCTTGTTATTTATCTTTAATAGATATGATCTCTCCAAAGTTTTGAATCCAAAGTAATTATATTTAAAATCTCTGTCATAAACAATTGCAGAATCAAGTCTTTCCTTATTTTTCATTATAATGTTATAATGAAATTCTGATATCATTGGTGTCTTTTTATTTGTGTGTGGATTTACGATGTTATATAAATCTGTTATTACATCTGAAAAAAAAAACATTTAAAAACTGGTACTTTTTGTACTAAAATATTCAACATTAACTAAATAAATAAATAATATAAATATATTGTAAATTCCTGACATTCAATAATTCTAATTAAACTATTGATATTGCAGGATTGATTTGAAATACATTACACTATTATTCTTGTATTAATTTACATTGTGATTATTTAATATTTGTAACTTGTCTAGGGAATAAGGGCATTGATATACCTGTAACCTGTTGATATACCTGTGCTAGATAAGTTTGTAAAATAAATAAAACATTCCTTGCATTTAGGTTTTGTAGGTTGATTTCACTTGGGAGGGGCTTCCCCCAAGCGTTCCACCCCCCCCCCTTTTTAACTTAGACAATATCTATGTTGATTATCTTTAAACACAAATGATATGTCACAAAAGCAATGACAACATGGGCTTTTTTGCATATTCAAATAAAAATAATTAAATAATCATTTAAATGATGTATTTGGAACGTATTTAACAGCTCATTATTGAAGGTTCTACTATTAAAGGACTTCTTTGCTTTACAGTGTACTTTGATATTGTTACTTTGAGGTTACAATAGTTCTTTTTTATTTTTCTCTTACACAATGCTTCACTAAAAGTTTAGTGTTTTGTAGTAATAAATTTCCTATATTAGAAAATATATTAAAAATGGGTTGACGAAAAAAATCCTGGACAGAATACTTTAAATTATTTAATAAAAAATTGTTTTTTACATTAAATGTTGCAACATGAAGATAATAATAAAATTTTACACTGGCCTTAAAGTATAAAACATATAGAATGTGCAGACGTAGGGTTGACTATTATTTACTTGGATGAACTACTGGATTGACAGGTATAAACAGGTATGTCAATACTAGTTACAAAAAGTTAAAATTATTAGTTAGTTAAAATTTTATTATTATCTTCATGTTGCAACATTTAATGAAAAATCATTTTTTAAAAAATAATTTAAAATATTCTGTCCAGGATTTTTTTTGTCAATTCATTTTTAATATATTTTCTAATATACGAAATTTATTATAAAATAAGTTTGATTCTATTATCAACCCGGTGAATGTCGATGTAGGTTCGGATCTTAGACCATGGATCTCAAAGTATCATTACAAATGCAGTGAGCAAATATTAACTTATGGAAAACAAATAAATTGCTACCTGAAAAATGTTTTTTAGTTTCCTTGTGCAAATTAGATATGGCAAGCCGAGCCGCCAATACTGCATAATCAGGGTGATCTGTTGTCATCATAGCCGCAGTTTCCGCTGCAAGATTATCAAGCTCCACTGTTGTTACACCAGAATATATACCACTTATGACTTTCAATGTAATACTGACCTGTAAGCAATAAATTACAGTGTTGATTACAGCTTGAAATCCTGTCTCTTTCCAAGAGAATTCCAAGTTTTTCCAAGCCTATGTTCAAAATTAAATAACACTTCCTTCAAAAAAAACTTAGGGTTATGGACTTGTATCAACTAAAAACTTCAACCTTCGACCCTCTCTATTAATTGACATTGTTAAGTAATAAATAAGGGCTATAAATCTCTATGTGAAGTAACGAATTAAAACTAGAGGAATTGTGAACAAAACACTTACAGGATCAACAAAGTCCATATTTAGCCCATAACAAAGCTTTTTAATTCTTGATGTTATTTTATCAATATGCACCTCTTCCATTCTACCCCCTGTAATAATACATTGTCATTAAAAGCATATAATAATAACATATATAATAATAAGGGCATAGATACAATTGCCTTTACAAGATTCCACCAAACAATCTTACCTCTTTTATAAACATAAAGTTTGTTACATTTCCCAACCATCTTTTTGGCTTTAATTTAGTTTAAGTTATACAAAAAATATATTATTCGTCAACAGATTCTGGATCAAATTTAAAATAAGAATTAGGTATTAGTTTTTACTTCTTGTTCTTCTAAGAAATGGTTGTACATGAAAAAGGTAACACAACCCCAGGGAAGAAACACTAACACTATTAGGTTTAGAAGATAAGACAACTCTCCTATCAATAGCTAGGCAAGTTTATTTCTACAACATTAAACTACTATAATACTAAAAATAACTGCACTGCACAATAAATTTATGACAAATCAAATTTGATACAACAAAGTGAATCCACAAATCCATCCAGTGCAGTCCAGTCTAGTCCAGTGACAGTGAGGCGAGGCGAAAAATTAGGCGGGATGAGAATCCGCGGGAAAACACAAAAGAATGACAAACTAAATCAAAAGTTGTATGAAATGAAAATGATAGAATTTAACTTCCAAAGTGACATTGATGTTTTTGACAATTTTGTTTGACAACTATCAATCATCAGGTCACTATCTTTTCTACTCTTTACATTATGGTTTGCGAACACACTTAAGGTTTGAACACACCTATCAGCTCTAAAATGATTCGCTAAATCAACTCAATTGCCTCTTCGTGGTACCTATAAGGGCGCGTACACATAGAACATCCGATTTTATAGGATCCTTTTTTACTGATCCGTCGCTCCTGGAGGTAATATTCATACAGCATTTACAGGACCGATTTTAATGGATCCGTCGCTACTGGAGGTTATATTCACACAGCAATTACAGGACCGATTTTAACAGATCCGACGTTACTGGGCTTTCGTTCTTCAGTGTTGCTCCGATAAAACCGGTCAGTATTTCCGTTGTGTGTGGGATTTTTTACTGGATCCGGAATACTGTCATGTGTGTGAACTGGCTCATACAACTCTATATAATACGCTAATAAAATATACGTATAAACGGATCTGTAAAACGGCCGCCGTAACAGTTAGGTTATGTCAGATGGCAAAATTTTGACGCGCGTTTTCAAATCGCGCGTTTATACCCTAACAACCGATCACATGCGAGCAGCATGAATGAAGCGCTCAGAATTAATAGTCTCTAGACGCAGGCGATCATAGATTATACACTTATATGACGATTCAGGAGTGTCTCGCAGGTCACGTTATTCACGCAAACAGCCATTCTGTTATGAAATGCCGACGAGTTGACATACAAGCTCTGCTTTTGGTATTTTCCCGACCCTTCAAGCCCTCAATGCTGTTCCCGCGATTTCTGCAATCGTTCTGCCCAAGTGCCAAATCTTGTCACTCCACCCCAGAGCATGACGTCACCTCGCCAAGCTGTCACTACTGTCAGCTTGACGTTCCACAACAGATTACAACTTGACACCGAGCCCCACAAATGACTCCAGCGGTCATTTGTGGGGCTCGGTGTACGCTTTTTTAATAAGTTACCAAAGTCTGTTATTGATTTGCCCTTACAAATATTTAAGAAACATGTAAAAACACGACTATTAGAGAAAGGTATTGTACAGTAGAAGAATATATTAATGACAAAGATGCTTGGACATAGACATCTGCGACCAGTTCTACTCATGTTAGTATGTATGTATCTGTATGTAGGTATAAAATTTGTAATCTAGCATTATTATTTTATTTTTTTAAAAGATGTGCCGAGGAGTTTCTTTCGCCGTTTCTTTTTCTCCTCAAAGATTTAAAAAATCAATATATAAAGGCACCTTAGCGAAACGGTGGTAAATGCAAAAAATTGACGTTCATAAGTGTATGCATCATACCTACATGAAATAAATGATTTGAGTTTGAGTTTGACAGACCTCGCGATCTTCACGAACCATAGATAACCAATACCATCGATTCCAACGAATTAAGAAATAAGAGGAAATGCCCTAAGGTCACGTGATCTGAAGCCAAAATTAACTCTAAAATGGCGCCGACTCCGCCCACAAAACGTGAACACACCTTTTAAAATACAACACTTCATCATGTTAGGTATTGCTAAATTAACCTTAATAACTCATAGCAACACATTAAACGCATAAATCTAAAGTTTTTATCTAAAAATAAAGTTCCAACAACGCTTAAATTAAATGACAGTTGACAGACCAACAGCTGTCAAGTCGAATAAAAACGCCATTTTTTTATTCAACTCGTGCTTCAAGGCGGATCTTGGGCGATATTACTAAATGCAAATTAGGGCCTATCCTCTCTTTTCTTTAATCGTTGATCGATTCACACGTATCATAGACTAATCTGTACCTTCGATTTACCATCATCTCCGACATATATATGAGACTTATATGGCACTACCCATAGCATCGTTTCGGAGTTGATTAAAAAATAATAAAAAGAAAATGCAAAAACATAGAATACAAAAAAGTGTGTAATTAATTGATTATAATCAAAGACTATATTTTTATAGTTTATTCGTTTGACTCTGGAATCAAATCAAATCAACGCTCAACGGCTACGCGTTGGCAGTGACACTATTGACAGTTACTGCTCCAATGATGACATGACCAGACGATAAATTACAGTGACAGTGAGTGAAGTGAACGTGTTATGTCAACGTGATGACATAACATTAGATTGTATTTCATATTAATTTTAGATTTAAATTTTATATCTTTCTTTGTATTGTATTAGGTATTGAATAATGAATACCTTTACTTCTTTAATAGTTACTTTTTCCTGCTACAATTAATATGACAATGGTTAAATTTCCTATGGAAGTACGAACAGGGAGACTAAATAAAATTAATAGTATTACAAAACATATGTAGCGATCTCTACTTGTTGGACAAAACATAACAGAATACACAGAAAAGTTGTGTTGATTGATTGAGGATCCGAAACTAACAACTTCCCATCTTAAACCCTCAAATAGTTATGAATGTACCAGACGACGATCAGTTTTCGTTCTTGTTGGGATTGAGCTTGGCAGTCTCATCTAGTATTTTTATCGGGTCAAGTTTTATAATCAAGAAATTGGCATTAAAGAAAACAAGCTCTTCAGGAAATTTAAGAGCTTCATCCGGTGGTTTTGGTTATTTGAAGCAATGGATGTGGTGGCTAGGTTTTCTAACAAGTAAGTGCTTTAAATCTTTCTTGCTACTAACTTTATTTGGTGGTTAATATCTCATAAATGTCACTACAATACCATATTTTGTTTACAGTGGGAGTGGGAGAGGCGGCCAATCTTTTGGCTTATGCATTTGCACCAGCTGCTCTTGTTACTCCATTAGGGGCTTTAAGTGTCCTGGTAGCCGCCATACTGGCATCTAGATTCCTTAATGAAAACTTGAACTTTATTGGCAAGGTAAATTTTTTATTATAGTATAACCTAAAGTAAACAATATTCATTATAACTTTCTTTTATTTTTCCAGATTGGATGCCTACTGTGTATAATAGGTGCAATAATCTTTGTTCTACATTCACCAAAAACAGAAGAAATTACAGATTTTTCCGTTTTAAGCAGCAAGCTATGTGACTTCTTATTTTTGTCCTATGTTGGAACAATTCTGTGTATGACTGCTATTTTAAAATTTGTATTTGTCCCAAAAATTGGTAATTCTAATATTGCAGTGTACTTGTTAATATGTTCCGCAATTGGGAGTCTTACAGTTGTGTTTTGTAAAGGAGTAGCATTAGGCATTAAAGACAGCTTAACAACAGGAAAAAATAATGTCAGCAGTCTAATATTTTGGGTTCTACTTGGAATGTCAATAGTATGTATAATGATTCAAATGAATTATTTAAATAAGTCACTAGATATATTCAATACCAGTATTGTGACCCCGGTATATTATGTGATGTTTACAGTATTAGTCATAATGGCATCAGGTATACTTTTTAGAGAATGGGAACATATGAGTAGTAGAGATATTGCTGGTTGTATTTGTGGATTCTGCATATTAATTATTGCTGTATTTATGTTAAATGCCTTTAAAGACATTGATATATCATTCAAAGACTTAAATTTAAATTCCAGACAAAAAATATTTATGTACAATGATGTTGAAGGAAGACTAGTACAAAATAACTTCAATATGATGTCTCATTCCAGACGATCTAGACAGTTATGACATTCCAGCAAATAAAACCTATATCAATAGGTTGTTGCCCCACTGCCGGCGACTAGCGAGTAGCGCTAAAAACTGAAAGCGAGTTGGCGAGCAGCGAGCGATTAGTTCTGATAGTTTTGTCGCCGGGCTATCAGCGAGTGACAGGGTTCGACGGGCGATTACTCACACTACTCGCTGGGGGCGATACTATGTGTACTCGGCGAGTGTTCCGACCGCCAAGCGAGTGTCGCTGAGCGAGTATTATATTTATGGTCTTGTCGCTCAGCGAGTCCTCGCGGGCAGTGTGAACAGTCAGAGATCAACTATTAATTTTGTTACGGAATGTGTATCTTTTTGTATATTTCATGAGTGAGAAATTAGACGATAGTTACTCGCTCAATCGCCGGCAGTGGGACTACTGCCATAACAACATTGCATGGAAGACATAATATTAAGGATAAACTGTACATATAAATTAATATTAAAGATATAAATTCAGAATCATTGCGATGGAATGACTTTTATTATAGATTTTTTTTTTTATAAATACACAGTAACAGAGTGGTAAATAAATGTCCTGCACATAGGACAAGTACGTTGGTAGCCATAAAGTATAATACAACATTCTGAACACAAGCAAATGTGGCGGCAGGGCAGAGTTAGTATACATTTCTGCCTCTCCTGGCAAATAACACATAAATTATCATCAGAATGGGCTGCTTCATCTGATTCTGCATTACTTAGGTCTACATCTCTTATAGCTACTGGCTGACCACTTGCTAGACGTGTGATCATTCTCATCTCAGAGTCAGTGAAATAGTTATAGAAGGTATAATATAAATACAAAACTTTCCTTATTAATTTCCAATAAATATTTATAATTTGAAATTGCACAGATTCTCTATAATGTATACATAACCGTGCTACTAACATGAACGATAATATTCCAATAAATGATTGTAATGGCACATCAGATAGGAAATTGGTAAAATTTAACAATAACATATATGCATCTATAACATAACTTACTATGTAGTCACTTATATTATTATATATCGTTTTAATAATATAAGGTAAATGCACAGGCACAAATGTCAGCACTAGCCACATACATTCACCAACAAATATGAGTGCTTTCTTCCATACTAGAAGTACCTCACCACACACAATAAGTACAGTTTCTATGAACCATTTAATAGCACTAATTGAGACATGATATTTGTTATTAATTTCGTTGCACACCGCAATTACTGCATCCAATACATAATTGCATTGATTGTTAACATTGTCAAATAAATAGGTCGCCAATCTCGGCAGATCTTCGGTGAATATGTATAGATTGTCTTCATAAACAATTTGAAAGAATAAAAGCAGATATGAAATTGCTGAAACCACCAAAGTTATTGCAGAGCTTATGCAAATAACAATTAACTGACCCACAAACGCTGATATCGTTATAAACTTTTGAATTAATAAAACCAGTAAATTTACTGTTTCAACTATATAGGATATCATTGTAAGTCAACATTCTAAAAAGGACAAGTTATACAAGTTGAATGTACACTCAACACTGTGCAGTACACCTTGCACCTTGTACAGGACGCACGATTTGCAAATTTGTTTGTGACTGTCTGTAATGGCAATGTAATGGATTATATTATAAAATAGAAGATCAAGATTTCCGATTTCGTAGAGCGTTCAATCAATTCAATCGTTTAATTTATGACACTTTAAATTTAATCTGCACAGGCCACAGATACTGAACAGAACACAATTATTAATCTGTTATTTTTTTCTAATGTCAACTCAAAAGCATCGGTTAGGGATGCCCGTTGCGGTGCAATATATCGTTATATCGAAACAGCCCTTTACGATATATCGATATTTAATATGATATTTTGGCCATATGATACGTTCGATATATTGCAGTCCCATAAACTAGGAAAAAGCTGAGCTTTCTGAGGGCGCGCGTAGTTTTGTAACGGGTAATAAATTTAAGGAATAGTCCTTAAAATTATTGCCCGTATTGACATTGTCGCTTTCACACCAAAACTCCGCCGTTATTTTACAACCTGATTGTAGTGGTGTCGTCTAGTATTAATATTAAGTAGATTAACTATGATATATTGAGTTTAGTTCTATAGCAGCGCTGTTAACTCCTTGGTTTTAGTAGTACAATAACATTTTATGTAATGAATACAAAATTAATGTTATTTTTTTAATGGTTATAAAATTATATTTTAAGCTATTGTATAGCTTTTACCGCGGGCCTTGAGCGTGGGGACCAAATCCAGAAATTCCGTAACGAAAAAAACCTAACACCCCCAATCAGCGCCATCTAGTACCTTAATACTAAGGTATGGTACGTATGTTTTCTACAAATTAGATGGCGCTGTTCTAATATAACTATATAACTTCTAATAATTATAATTGCATAAGTTGATAAAAAATGCTATGCAATAGCTTTACCGCGGCATGCGGCAGTCTCCGAGTGCCACATTTAATTTTTTTTTACATGTAACACATCTAGATATGAAGTTAAATTACAATGATATAGCACAAATCTATAGACGTGATCGTTTTTCAGTAAAGTGTAAAAAAAATCTCATATTGTCGGATAGTGGTAATAAAGCTCGCTTCGCTCGCCCTCATTATGTTCATTCCTAGCTTTCAGTTGCCATGTCATTCTTAATAACATCATTGTCAAATTATTCGTTTTCCATTACTTTTGTACCTCTGTATTTATAACTATACATAATTCACATCGCAATAAAAATCATACTATTTCGGAGTCAGTCATTCTTTTTTAGAAAATACCTTGCCATGCACAGCGAAATGTACCGTAAAACGGGGCTTTTTGCAAGTCACGAGGCTATTTGGAATTTCCGAAATAAAAGATTTGGTCACGTGTAATTATTTATTAAGGAATAGTATGAATTATGTTTTACCACCTGCCAACACAGCGACAATTAATCTCAATGTCACAATTGAATTTTGGAGATTATTGGCGATAAACAGCGAGCAGTTTAAAATTTAAAAAGTCTCGAAATTTTGATGTATTTCGTAGGTGCATAACTTTCGTCTGGTATACAAAGTCTAGACAGGTGTGTACAAAGTGAAATAGACTAAGAAATTGTGTGTTTCATGCGGATTTCAGTGAGTCTACTTGCTCTTTTTTATCACTTACGAAATCCCATAAATTTTCTGTTTTTCGAAATGGGGCTTTTTGGTTGCTGTTTTGGGGCTACTTGGAATTGAGTGTTTCATGAGGCATAAGTTAAGGGGAAGATTTTTTCAGCACTCTACAATTATCAAATTAATTTGATAAAAATAAGTCTTAAATCTGAGAGTAATTATTCGTCTTATTTTGTAATTATTTGAAAAAAAGTAGTAGAATAACATTGAGAAACTGTGAACAGTAATTAAAAATAAAATTATTGAAATGCAATTTGGAAGTAGTTTCTTTTGAATTATAAATTTATTAAATCTGATAAAATAATCAGGTCAATGTATGTAATACATACCTACATGTATTCTGTCAGGATTTTTTCCCGTGAGGGTAGGGGGAGAGCACATCCTTCCATTTGCTACGATCCTAACTCACTCAATGTGACGACCCGGATGGCGCAATAGTTAACACGCTGGATCGCCGTTACATGGGTCCTGGGTTCGATTCCCAGCGAGGCGGAAATTTGTATGATGAGTTTAAATTTCCGTTCTTGGTCTGAGTGTGTGTGTTCTTGTCTTGTGTGTTGTCCATGGCACCAATGACACAAGTAATCCTAGTGTGGGGCTATGAGTGTGTAGCGTTATAAAAAAATGTATGTAAAGTTCTCTCATATTTATTTATTTGTAAGGCATTACATTCATGGTATAGTATGGCAGGCAAATGGCAAGTATTTTTGGTAAATTTGTCGAATCACGGCACCTTGAAAGTGCTCCAATTTTTTTTCTATCGTTGTTTATCACTAGTTTGTAGTAAGGCGTAAAAATACCTAACCTAACTCAACTGTCCCCCTAGCTAGAGTATTTATTCTTACTCTAGACCTAGGAGGACAGTTGGTTTAGGTTAGGTTAGGTCAGGTATACGCGAAAAAAAGGGACCCCGCGAAGCGGGGTTCCGTCGACATCTGTGACGAAGTAACATAAATTTGGAGCACTTTTAAGGTGGAGCCGTGATTCGACAAATTTACCGTATTTTTCATTTATTTGCATTTTCATGTCCGGGCACTTTCATCTATCTGGTAAACCAACCGATAACTTGTTATTCACCAAGAGGCTAAAATAAAACAGACTTAGCCTTAAATATTCCAAATATCGCTTCATCCATATTAAGAACACATCAGATATTATTAACGTTACATTCCAAATAACCCCAAAGCAGCAGTAGATATCATTATGAATAAATTATCAGTTGTCGTTTTTCACCTTTTAAGGGACAGAAAGGAGTGAAACTGAGATGAACTCAAGACAGCTGGTTATCCTTTTACTATTCCATTATATTTCTTTATCGTTTCTTTTTACACGGCTTCAAAAAATAAGGAAAACCGAAGCAATAAAGTCAGATTCCAAATACCCCCATTGAGGCGATATTTGGAACGGCACTTGTAAAACCATATATCTTTAAATCTATTAACAGAAGATGAACAGTGAAAGTAGTTATTTATAGGAAATTGCGAGAACTACCCAAAGAAAAACATCTTATGTAGATAGGGTAACCGTCGGTTTTGTTAACAGCCGTTTCATGAAAAAATTCTTCCAAAAAGCCCCACTTTACGGTACAGTAAAAAAATTCGAGTCAGCTGTCTAATGTCGAATGTCAGTTGTCACTGTCAGCAGCTGCTGACAAACAGTGACAACTGAGTCAACTGACATTTGGAATTTTGGAAGTTGTGGACTTGCTTGTGGAACTGATTGTGATTTATTGATTTAACAATTCTTTCATTGTTTTTACGTTTATAGTTCTAACATATTATAGTTATGATAGTTTTTTCTAATTTTCTTGAAAACGGTGCGTCGCTGAGAGTTGCGAGTGGTGTCATTATAATCAGCTAAGTGAGGCACCTCTACACACTCCAACTTACTTCGGCTTCCATTTTCACGTACGATCTCCTGTTATCAGATATTAACTCCAAGCCATTTACTTTATTAATAATATTATCAGTTTTACTTACTGGTTACTGCATATTATAACTATATTTTGAAATATATTTTTAGCGTTCTGTGGGAATATAATTGCTATAAAACATTTTGAAAATGAAAACTGATACAGATAAAGAAGCTGGTTCCTTTATTCTTCGAAGTTATGGCCAATTTTTCAAAAAACAGTACCAAGATTTTGTACAACTATCCGGACCGAGTCAACGCCAATCCATGGAAGACAATAAAACGTTTACGCCTATACAAGTTGTAATGTCCACAAAGGAAGCTACTGCCGTCACAGCTCTGGTGGCCTCAGATAACACTGTGATGACCAAAGTTTTAAGTGTATTGTCATCGTTATGTATAGAGGTAACAACTTTAAAAGCAGAAGGAATGGAAAGGTTTGTCCTTGTCATATTTTAATTGATGTCACATGTTTTCTTCCTATTTGTCTTTGTTGAAGAGTGACCTACTGAGAGAATGACTCTGGGTTTGATTCATGGCTCTAGCAGACGTGTGACAGATAAATGTTTATTCTTTAGTGCAGTAAAGGGCAGGGGAGAGAATGTGAAAGCATTTTAATTAAAAAAATGGTTGTCTGTAAAGTCGGTTGACGGACAATAATTTTGTCATAATGTCATAAGGGTAGATAGATAGATAGATGCAATGAAACCCAAATGTTTAGGCTCTGGGTAATTTTTAGCCCAGTGACCACCAAAAAGAGTGCCCACACAGTTGTTCAGTAGAATACGTTGATAGACTATACTGTAAGTAGGGAAAGTTTTTTGACTTAGGGTATGGAAGGAACCTCTAACAAATCATACGTCTTCTTAGGTGAAATGCAAATTGTTTTATTTGTAAGATATTTTAATCACATTTAACTTTTTAGGCATTTTCCATTCCTAGCTGCTTATGATGAATATTCAGGAAGTACTATACCTTCTCAAATGGAATCCATATGTCAACTAAGTGCATTCATCTCTCGCTGCAATGATACCTTGTTGAATCTCTGTTCCCAAGTGTTTGCCATAGTCACCGAGGGCCTGATTAATCTAAGTAAGATATTACCAGTTTATGACAATTTAATTTGTATTTCATATGTTACATCCCCATTTTTAGTAAATAATCTAGAAAATTTTATGTACATTTTATATCTTGTGCCCATAAACTTTTTTAAGTCACTACTTGACAAGCAAGCAGACCAGCCGACTGATGTTAAATGCTGAACACTGCTGATAGATTGATTGATTGATACTTATGCATTTTGAAACACTAAAGATAAAAGCAAGATGTAACTGGCAAAGGATGAAGTGAGCGGCTCTGACAGTCCAACCAAAATGCTTAAAAATATTTTGCTGTATTTTGTAGAAGAAATATCCAATCCAATCCAATGGCATAACCTATACTAGCCAGGCAGGTAAAACTCAACAACTGTCCATGAGTATGGATATATAGATTAAAGTGGATGAACAGACACCACCAACTATGTGGAGCCCTGAGCCACTGCAACATTATTTGACCTTTTACATTATTTATGGTGCAGCATCTTGAGCAGTCTGTCAGTAATATTGTTTTGTGCTGAATTACAGATGGAATCCAATGGCATTATATCATTAAAAATATAGGAGAAGCATTCACCATATTGGTTTTGTTAGAGCAGCTTATAGCAAATACTTTATTAGCATCAAGTTGGATGAAATATGTTAAAAGTTTAAAATCACTTACATCGGAGAGCCTTGATTTATATGATGCTAAATTAAAGTCAATTATGGGAGCTGTTGATTCTATTACTCATAAATTGATGAATGATGACATAATACAAACTAGCCTTAATGCTTTATTAACCATCAGGAAAACAGATTTGACAGGAAAAAATGTGTCCCTTATTTCTTCAGAATTTACAAATTATATAAAACATGCTATATCAAATCTTGACAAGCTTGTTCATGAAAAGCCAAATATAAAGAACATGTTTAAAAGTATTAAAATAAATGCTTTATATGTATTAAGCAGCCACCTATTTGGATGCAGGGATAAAAAAATATTCAAAACCCTCATTGACTTAAATACAAAGGTAAATATTGTAATATTGAACCAAATGTTCAAATATAACTCTCTTAAGATATTTGCTCTGAGCACTGTAACTAAAATTGTGTTACTTTTGCATTGCAGGCCCACAGTATTCCTATAATGGGAACTGTGATTTGGTTTCCAGAACAGTTTCTTCAAAGACACATCCCATCACAGTGTGCAAACTATTCTAAATTATCTCAAACCATGTTGAAAGCAAGACAGGCCTACATGAGCAGTAAAAAAAGTTCCCTCAATAAAGATGTGATGAATCTGCAGAATATATGCTCCCTTTGGGTTTTAGATGTGGAAGAAATGTTTTCGTCAAACAATAAACTAAGTGCTGCAGAGATGAGCCGTCATGCCAAAACTATTTTAGATGGGCTTGATGCTGCTTCAAGCATACAATTTTCAATCTTAACATTCATCAATTTACATCTTTCCTTGGGGATTCCGCTGTCTAAGAACACACTAATATCATTATTTGACATAATTGACATACTAAAGTCATTGAGTAATGCCGTTAGCAGAAATTATGATCAAATACTTATTTCAAATACAATGATAACCCAACATTTGATATTCCAAGCATCATCATCAATCTTGGAAGTAAAAAAGACATTAATGTGTGACAAAAAATATGCTAACAAAAGGCTAGATGAGCTGACGTGCATTGTGATAGCGGAGCAAGCTATAAATGGACCAGCAACAAATGAACGTAACATAGCTGCTAATGTAGCTTTGAGTTTTGTACCGGAAGCTACATATTTAGAAGACAGTTATTCTAAACTTGGGATGTTGCTAGAAAAAGTGGAGATACTTACAAACTTTTCAAAAAGTATGGAACAATATTGCAACTGTTCTTGGATGTTATGGCATCAGAATATTTTTTCAATATATTTTGAACAAAACTTCAGCAACCATTTAAATGCTTTAAGGATAAAATATTTCTTAATGGTATTAGAAGATTGTGCTGTGCTATTACACAAAACAGACAAGCAGTTTAGACAAGATCAATTCTCAGAATTTACAAAGAAAATCACAAATATGATTGATGCTAATGTGCTGAATGATATCAGTCAAAATATAGAAACTAATTTACGTTTACACATTCACTCTCATTTGCAACTAGACGTGATAAACCCACTGGCTTTCGATATGATAAAAAAAACATTACTCGCGATTGATGTCCTAAGAATTCAGTTAATATATATGGCGGTAGTACCGTTCATCGAACATTATTTATCAAATACTTATTACAATTTAACAACAGTGGTTTTATCAGACTGGAAAACATACGGCGAGATGCGTCAGATGGCCAAATTTAAATTTAACATTTCTACAATTCAAGATAATTTGCCGACGCAATCATTAGAACAAGGCTTGGATGTTTTAGAGATTATGCGTAATATTCATGTGTTTGTTGCAAAGTATCAGTACAACCTAAACAACCAAATTTTTATAGAAAAAAGCAGTAACAATAAGCATTTGAATACTATTAATATACGGCATATCGCCAATTCGATAAGAACTCACGGAACGGGAGTAATGAATACAACGGTAAACTTTACTTACCAATTTCTTAAAAACAAATTTTATACTTTTTCACAATTCATGTACGATGAGCAGATTAAGTCCAGGTTGATTAAGGATATGAGAAATTTTAAAGAAAATGCTGGAAATATGTATCCCTACAAGAACGCTGAAAAGTTTAATAAAGGCATAAAAGTGTTGGGACTTGATGAAGATGGACAGAGTTATTTAGATCTTTTCAGAGATTTAATAAGTCAAATTGGAAACGCTATTGGGTATGTGCGTATGATCCGGTCTGGTGGACGTCATTGCTGTGCTGAGGCAACAGCGTTTTTGCCTAATCTTGAAGTCGGGAAAATATTACAAGCCACTGATGAAAATATTCTTGGAAGCAAAATAATCGAATCAGCAGAAAATTTTGATGATAATGTCGACGGACTCATTTCAAACTTTATCCAAGGGACAGAATACTTTAAACTCCTTGTAGATGTATTTGCTCCCGTATTCAGAAATCCGAAAAATTTACATCTTAAAAATTTCTACATTATTGTTCCACCTCTGACGTTAAATTTTGTTGAACACATGATACTATCTAAGGATAAAATGTACAAAAAAAATAAAATTGGAGCTTCTTTCACCGACGATGGCTTTGCTATGGGTATTGCCTACATATTGAAGCTTTTGGATCAGGTCAGTATTTTTCAGCATGTTTGTTTGGTCACCATAAATATAAAACAAAAAGGTGTAATCATATTAATTGACGTTGTTAGGTTTTCGATTTTAAAATCTGAAATTTGGTTCAAGCTTACAATTAATTTAGTAAAAGTTATTTAGGGACGCCTGGAGTTCTATCTTACCAACAAACCAAATATAAAAAACCTTGTACCTACTTCGAAAGGTAAGTTGGAAATGAAAAAGAAATTTGAAATGTAGGTATTATTACTTTTATGTATGTCACGATTGTCACGGCACATACATAGAAGTAATTGTGAATCGTGCATACATAATATGGGCAAGCCAAAACCGATGGGCCGCTGTAAATGGTAAGAAAGTTTTTAAACTTACGTTTTTACTATGTTGTTATAGCGTTAACTAACATCTAGATATTTTCTTTATAGGATTCCAATTTTGAAGCACTGGATTGGTTTCAGTCAGTTTGGAACCATATAAAAAATGAAAATCAAATTATTCAAGAGCAGAAAAGTAAAGGATCAGTACAGTTACAGCAAGCATTGGCATTAACGGAAAAAAAAATTAAAACACTTGAAGAAGAATATAAATTGCTATACTATAGTCTGACAAGTGCTAGAATATTTTTCAGATAGATAGATAGATATCAGATAGTCTTTTGGGTTACATGAACGTTTTGATATCGTGCTAATAACAATAGTACGGCTGTGGGCAGCATGCGACCTTTTGTTAAAGTTGAAACGAAAAAAAAAAAAAATTCAAGTTTGATGCAAACTAGATTTATGCAATTAATATTAGGTACGTATTGTATTAAAATAATTTCAGTAATACTTAGGCACATGCATTGTATATTTTGTAGCAATGTGTAATACCATTGCTCAACATGTACCTATTATTTTCCGATGGATTTACACAGAAATAAATCTCATTAAGTAATAGTGTTACATATTGGAGTGTGAATCAATGGGAATAACCTTCCACCCAACCATTCGTAGGTTTCAGATAGTAATGTTAGGACTTTATGGTTTGAAAAAGGCTTATAAAGCATTTCAATAAAAGGGCATTGTAGTAGTTTGAAAACATTTTGAAACCGACTTTGCATGTGTTATACACATTCCATTCGATTGATTTAAAAAAACTACTACATAATTATACTTGAAACCTGTTTTCAAGTTAAGTGTTAAGAGACGAGAGTTAAGTGTAAAATTTAAAATAAAATATTAATAACTTAATACATATATACTTATGTAACTTTTATACAAATTACTAATGTTATTTATAAAATTATTGTTAAATACTAAGAGATAATTTCGTTTTCCAGTACTATATCGTTATGATTTTTAATTAAAATAATGATATCATATACTGATCAATATTAAAAGTATAAAAAACGTTACCACTTAGTTTTATTAATATTTTATAAGACAATTAATGACAAGCAATCTAACGGTACATTATTTATCTTCGTGTAACTTCAACGTCTTTAGCGTACAGGCAGCGTCCGCCAAGACAGGTCACAACACAACCTGCCAACTAAATCTTTTCGTAAGATATCAATCCACAAAGCCTTAACGAAGTTAAGTGAAGGACAGCGCACGTTATTACTGTTACTGTTGTGATTCAAATACACATCAATGGATCTTTGAGGTGTTTTACCGAAGTAAAAAGTAGCCTACGTTACTCTCCAGCCCCCTATCTCCACCCACAAAAATTTGACCATAAAATCGCTCCGTTCGACTTGAAAGGACAAACGAACACACTCGCATTTATAATATTAGTGTACGGTGTAGCCATACATTGTTTCTTTACTATGTACTTTGCTGCGCCAAGCGCCGTAATTAATTAATTACAATTGGGAAGTGTAGGGGACCACTATGAGAGGATTTTTGGAAATTCCACCCGTAATGGGATAAAAAAGGGTATAAACTGAAACTTTTTATTTCTTCAATGCATTCACTTGAAACTTTGTATAATTATTGGTTCCTCAAGTGAGTTCCTTAAAAGGCGCGATATAACCAAATTTCAAGAGGGCGGAAAGCTTGTATAATAGTAAGAATATTTCATGGTCTACTCTTATATGCGGAAGATAGCTAGTCAGGCGAGTTGAATAATATACCACTATGCAAGAGAACCGTCGAATTAAAATGAGAGTCCATCATGAACATCTGCATTACAGCATTCTAATTCTAAGATTCTAAGATTTTTAATTCTAAGATATTTAAACGAAATTAAAATGGCTCTGTAAAAGATGGAAACAGAGTGATTCAATGCATAAAGGGGATCAGAGCTGTTATTTCTGGATAGGGCATGAAAAATAATACAGGTATAACTTCTAGTATTTTTATATTAAAACAATCTATAAGATACATGGTTCTACATACTGTATTACCCCCTGTAACTTTTTGACTGTGGGGTAGAAAATTCTGGCAAAAAATTAGTTTACAATATACAATTATACTATTATACTAGTATAGTCTCTCTTTACATACTTAATCCTCTGGTCAATTCATTTTACACATATTGTAAAACAGAATCTAGCGAAAATTATTTTTATTCTAACCTTAGCATAATATCAAATAACTATAATATAATTTCTTAAATTACACACAACGTCCACCAAAGCACAAAAGCATCACGCACTATTATTCGATACGATCGACTACTAACGACCACGTTATAGGAATGGAAGGCGACACGAGGTTTCAACTACCCACACTAACAAGGCATCAGCAGCGAACCGGACAAGGGTTCTTGTAAACGTCAACAAAATTCACGTGTATATGAAACTTCAAAAACACTCGTATCGTGAGTTATAGCTGGCGGAGACCGGAATGGAATGACGGCATATATTACGTATCAGTCAGGGCGGCGCGGCGTGGGCGTGGGCGTGGGCGGGGGCGGGGTGGAGGCGGGCGCGCGCGGGTAGTCGTTGAAGATGTGTATGTGCGTGACGCGGTGTCAGTCGGCCTCGTGCTCGTGCAGCTGTGCCAGCAGCGCCGCGCGCCGCGACTCCAGCTCCGCGTCGCTCCACACCGTCGACGACCCGCTCCTGTACATAGAGATGATCGTGACCGCGCCGATTAACACTAGTCTATTTATTTATTGACTTAATTAGAACGGTTTACACACCAATTACACTAATTAAATACATAACATAATACCTATGATATTCTCAGTCCATGGGTTGTTTTGTAGATGCTGTCAGTTACTCTCCCATTGCTGGGTACGAGTCTCCTCTCACGTGAGGGATACATGTCTATAGTCCACCACGCTGGTCGAGTACGGATTGGCGAATATGACACGCCTTTGAGAACAATATGGGGAACTCTCAGGTGTGCAGTTTTCCTTAACCGAAGCTAGTTATAACTAAATTCTAATTCGCAAATTATCTTTGAAAATTAGAGGTGCAGAACTCAAGGGTTCGAGAGTCCAATTTTCAAATCACTCGGCTTTCACATACTATGTTGGTGACATTTAAGTAATGGAACGGCATTACCTGTCCTTCTTGTCGCGTTTATCCTTCTTCTTCTTGGGTTTGTGCACGAGGTCAGGCTCCGCGTCGGGGCTGCTGGGCGCGCTGCGCTTGCGCCGGCGCCGGCCCTCCGTCCCCGAGTCCGACAGCCCGCCCTCCTCCGGCGTCGGAGACTTCTGCAAACGTTGCAAAACATCCAAATTGATTTTTGAACTACTGTTCATGTTAGTTAAAAACTTAAAACCTACATTTCCTTCTTACTTTACTTCTTACTTAATTAACGTCGTCCATCATTTATAAACTTTTTTTCATAGATGGCGTTACTTTCATCAATATTCTCGATGTAATAATATTACCGGTACAGGTGAATGTTTCTTGTGCTTCTTCTTAGACTTCTTGGGCTTGCGGGCCTCCTCCGAGGACCAGGTGGCGACGCTGGGCACCGGCGACGGCGAGCGCGCCACCACGGGGGTCGGCGACCGCGACTTGGACTGGAACAAATTACACTACTACACCGACCACAAAGCCAATAGATTCCTAATAACAGACGAATGGCTTCTGTAAACACATCTGGCTTATAGTGCCGAAATAAATTCGTGCCGTTTCATTTTTTCCCGTTGCTTAAATTAATCTATTTCTTTCCAACATTTCGTGTGGCCTTGAATTAGCCAATCACAGCGTTGAATTAGCCAGTCACCCCGCTTCGTCTTACCTCAGGTAGTTACCAGAATGCATTCAATACAGAAAATCAAATATTAGGTGTCATTGGCTGTGTGGTCGGTGCACTAGTAGCACCAGACCACGGCTACGTTTTGTACTCATACACACTTTCACTCTATTTGACTACATACTTCAAATCAAGTGTCAAAAAAATCATATGTTTTTATTTATTCAGTTCATCATCATCATCATCGCAACCCATAACTATCCCACTGCTGGGCACGGGTCTCCAGTTACGAAGAGTAAATTCTAGTAATATGATCGGATCTAAGTTTCAAGTAATATGATCGGATTTTGTTTAGCTATAGTCATACAAACTTTTATTCCAGTGTGCATGAACATCAAAACGCCAAAAAACTAAACTAAAAATGACGAACGAACAAACGTTGGTATAAAATTACCAATGAAGCAGAGTGTGACCGCTTCTTCTTCTTGGAGCGCTTCGACTTGCGCGACTTGGGGTGGTGGTAGTGCATACAGCTCTCCTCTTGCTCGTGCTGGAAGTCCTATAACAATTTACATCACACATTGATTTCAAAGCACTAAACCTGAGTATACAGTATAAACATATTCTGTCAATAATAGGTGATCAACTGGGTTTCAGATAAAGCCGGCAGTAGTGTACAACATGCATGTAGTCCACAATATAGTTCTGGTAATTATGAAAGCTAACCCATTTTCTTATAAGAAAAAAGATATTTAAAAAATACTGGAATAGTGAATGTTTGTTTTTACTATTTTGTAAGACACAGATAACTTTAATTTACTCAACTAGCTGTAATTTCGTGTAGTGTAAATTGTAATTTACATAGCTGTTGTTATCCCAAAAAAAAATGTGTGCAATTCACACGCGCTAGAAGTGAAACTTCAAAAGAAAAAAAAGAAAACTGTCAGTCCAAATATTGATGTTTTGATTTGCTTACGTAAGCCACCATTTTGCCGATGCTTCCTATCTCATTTACTCCCACGTTAAAACGGGTCCGTCTCTTTTTCGTTTCCGTTTCATTCCATTTGCGCGTCATTTCCGTTTCATCGAATTCCAAATCACAACGATACTATAGAAGTTATACTTGTCAACAACATATACCTTGTATATCCTGGCGCGATCCTCCTCGTCCGGCACGGCGGCGAACTCCGGCGCGGCGAGGTCGAGCTTGGCGCGCGCCTCGGCCCACGGCAGCGTGTGGTCCACGTTGGAGTCCGCCAGCGCCCACTTGAACGAGCTCTCGATCTTCTTCTGCGCCTTCGACTCCTCCTTTATCTTCTCCTTGTTCTTCGTCTCCGCCTGGACACGATGGTGCACGTGTTACAATGATCTTTAGCCGATTTTTATTCATTATCTTTTTTATATAATGAGAGTAGTAATAGTAGCGAAGCGCTCATAGCCCGGCGGCTAGAATTTGATTTATTACATAAGTGTTTTTCAAATTCAGATGTTTACCTGTGTAATCCGTTTTAAGCCTTGCAATAAATTATAAAATTATATTCAAACAATTAGATTCAGATTACTCTGTTGAATTACCGAAAAAATATATAAATACATAAGTACATATTATTAATTAAATTATTTCATTCACAGTTTGAGAAGTATGGCAGTAGATAAGAACACAAAGTACCTTCTCAAGCAGAGAGTTGTAGGTGAGCTTGACGTTGCCGGCGTCGAGCGAGGCGGACTTGCTGTCCTCGCAGACCACGGTCGCGAACTCCTCGAAGGTGGTGTCCGGCTTCACATCAAACTCCTTCTCCTTCAATATCTCCTTTATGACTTTCTTCTCGTCGTGGAAGCGCGCCTTCAAGTTTTCTACGTAGAACTTAAACAAATCTAGAGGAGTTGATCCACTTTGACCTGACAACGAAACTATTATTAGGGTCATTTTTTAAGAAGTATAAATATCTTCATTTTCTATCTAAATCTTGATCGTGATTTGAAAAATCGTAGTGGAAATATTATCAATAAAAAAAACACGCATTATAAATTAAAGGAACAGAATTTTTGTATTCACCAATTGCATATTTTGAAATGTTGTTAATTTCGTATTAGACATAAGTATAAAGCATTTTAATTTTTATATGTGAGTTAGTATGTGATCATCTGAGAACGGCATTAGAAGGTTCGTACCTAACATAGCAGAGAAGCGCATGTCGGCCGAGATCACCGGGTACAGCTCCACCCACAGCGACATCGACGTTAGTTTCCCTTCTTCGTGTAAGCCATCAAGTAAAGCCTGTATTTAAATATTTTAATGACATTATTTGTGTAATGAATTATTGATAAATGCGAAAGAACAACAAACGGAAGTTAATTTATTAAAGATTCTTAGGCTAAGACCTATGCACATTAGTCAAAATATCGCTATGAAAAATACATAATTATTGTGAGTATCCTTATCATAGTCCACTTCAAGTTTAAAATTACAGTAACAATGGTCCGTTGCCTGTTTTCCACACTGATTTCGGGCCCGACAAAATATCATTATAATTACATAAATGTGTGTATGTCATTATATCAATAGGATTCTTACCAAGAAGTTGTCTCTATTCTTCCTCTGTTGTCGCTTGTTCCGTTTCTTGACTTGTTCTCTTTCTTGTAAATATTCTGCCTCCAAGTTTCGTATGTGTTGTTCAAACACTACGTAATGAGAAAATATTTAATTATAAAAAAAATACAACTGAACAACATTTAGTTAATTGCCAGGAAACCGAAGAATCCCAACACCATTGACAAGTACTGTCGGGATTCAACTGGGTGGTACACAGCCCAGCGATCTCAAGAACGGAGGTTACGTCATTACAATATATTTAGCAAAGGGAGATAAAGGAGTCTGAACTTAGTATGCGAGCGGTGTGGAAAACTTCTATAGCGCGATTCAGGCTACACGTGACGTCATCACGTCACCATGCGAGGTGTGTGCGATGTCGCCACACAGTGTTACTTAAATCAGGAACAGAAGTAACTCATTAGCATGTTAACAAGCAACTATTAGCAAAACTAAAGTTTGTAATAATACCTATGAGCGCGTCTTCCTTGTCCATGCCCAGTAAGTTGACGTCATTTTTGAACGCTGAATTCTCGAGCAACAACACCTGAGCTTCACTCCATGTACTGCTGTATGTGATTTCGCTCATGTTTTCTAGAACCTATTAAATGCGAAAAGGATTCCTTTATTACAGATAAAGTTAAGAAAAACGCTGATTTTCTGTTGGTAGTATTTGAGGCATGTAAATAACGTCGTTTTAAACAGGAACCAGGAGTCAATCGGTACGGAAAGTACAAGTTGCGAAGTTGAGAATAGGCTAGTTGACTAATTTTGAAAAACTAAATCATAGTTTGCCAAATGGTCTAATTTAACTGAAATAATAATATTTCAGTAAAATACTAACTGTAACATATTTTATTTTATATTTTCATGAACTAATTGACGTTTCCGTCAAAAAACGCGTCAAACTGTCATGGCGACTCGTGTGACGTCATATGTTGGAAAACGAAGAGCTGTTTGGTTGAGCGGAAAGACCAAAATGCTATGTCAAGTTTGCTTAGTTTTGCCACGTGTGACGTCACGCGTCGTATTGGCGTTCGCTGTCACGTGACTAGTGACTGTAATTTCGGGATTTTATTTCTCAAAAATATTAAATTAATCATGATTTATTTAATCAATAAGATCGATTTTTCGCATTTTTAAATATTAAGCTACCATAAAAAATAGAAATATTCAAAATATTTTCTTACTGTCAACTACCCTATTATTGTGTTACAGGGATAGATAAATGTAACCCATTTCATACATACATTTAAAGCTAAATTTATAATCTTCAATCGGAAGTACTGAATTAATTCCATTTATTTAATGTACCGTAAGTTATCTTAGAAAGAATTTGAAGTATCCAACCCTTCAATCAACGTCTTTTATTATAGCTAAGAAATATTATCACTATTTAAAAATAAGCATTGCATCATTCCACATAAAATAAACAGTAACTTACTTGCGCTAACATTTTCATGTTTCTCTTCTTCAGTGTCTTCGCTTCTTCTTTCTCGCGTTTAGTGATGGTGAACATACAGTCTTCATAGATGTCGCGGCGGTCCGCCTCGGGGACACATCGCCAAAGCTTGACAATAACAGAAATGTACATTTTGTCATCATCATCATCATCACAACCCCATAGCAAAACATAAATAATTAAATAATACTTAACGTTAATAGAAACTTTGTTCGTGACATTAATTGTTTATAGGGCCAAATATTATTATTATTGACTTACTGTACAATACTGTGTACAATATTTTTCAAACTCAAAGTCAAATCATTGATTTCATGTAGGTATTTTTAATATTTTTCATTTTTAATTATGAACGTCCATTCTTTTGCATTTGCCGCCGTTTCGTAAATATTGAATTTAAAAGATTTTATATGCAAATCTACATCAATAAATAAGTCACTTTTTGAGGAAACGAACTTTACGAGAGAAAATTGTTGCATTACTTGTTACCACCGAGACAAACACATATTATGGATATAACCATTTTAAACATTATTTGTAGTAGTGCGAAATGCTGATTCGTCTTAAGCAAATATTTCGCTCACCTCGAGATTATTAAACATTTCTTCACATTTATAATATTTCGTCAGTGACGTCACTCGGTCACAAGTCAAAAGGAATTCCTCCAAATTTTCTCTGTTCTTCTTTGTCTTGAGCCTTCAAACAGTAAATGTAAAATTACAATGCGCTATTAAAATATTCTTCATTCACCTTTAAAATTAAATATGTTTTTCAATGTATTTTTTTTACATTAAATAAGTTAATGCTTGACTACAATGTTCGTTCACTTGACATCAGGTGAACAAACTAATATATAAAAGCCTATTCACTCTCCTCTTTAATTAAGATTTTAATATGAAATTGATTATTTTGTAATTTAATAATATTTGACAATGAGGGTAAATAGTATATACAATATTTGAGTAGCAACATGATCTGTACAGTAATTACTAACCTTTGTTCTTCCCTTTCATCCTTTATCTTCTGCGTTTTATAAGCATTGAAGGCCTGCTTCTTTTCATTTAGTTTCTTAAATGTACCATACCGAGGGTCTTTTGAAATTATCTTCACGCACTGCTCCCATGTCGCATTAGATGGTACATTCTGTATGTAAATACATATTATTTAAAAGCATAGTATAGCTTTTATCATGATCATCATCACTACCCATAATTATCCCACTGCTGGGCACGGGCTGGGCTATTGTTCTCCATTATTTTCTTTAAAATTGAGTACTGGGCCAATTACCTTCTACTGACATTCCACCAGCCTTTAATTGGCAGTGACCCTGTCAGCAAAGCAGTCCCAGGTAGATTCCTAGCCGAAGCTGATATTTATATGACAAATAAATGTTGGTTATGGGAAATGTGAATGCTCGTTTTTACAAACTTTTATTTAATTAGCAATGTTGATATGTTAGTATGTATGTATGTATGTATGTCCCAATTAAATCATAACTTCTTCTTACTCAACGGATTTGAAATTTTGCAATAAGCATCACCGTACACAACGCTCAGGATTGTCTCCAGGCAAAGGAACTTTAACATAGTAAACAAATGATTACCCTGTCTTTTAAAAGTTCCTTAAAAGCTTCTATTGCTTCCTTTTTATCTTTGTACTGTGTTTCGGGTACCGCATCAGGTGTTTCTATTGTAATAGTTTGTGCAGGTGCTACAATTTCTTCAGGCTGAACTGGAAATAAACATAATTAAATTTATACTTTAAATTAGCAAAATGTATGTTTAATTAGTCCACATCATTGTTGTACCACTACTTGTTATGTTCCACAAGGCATCTCATGTTGTTTAGTAAATACTAATACATAATGATCAAAACATTTTTAATATGCTTTTATTAGTATAATACGTTTGTTAGTATGTGCCTATGTTACGAAAACTTAGTAGATGATTTTGACCTCCTCTAGAACATCAGATTCAATCTAAATTTGGCAAACCACCACGATTTTTACAATAAAATATTTTTTTCTTATAAACTATTCATAATTTATAATTATGTCTTAAATTTTTTATACTATTCTTAATTCAAATTTATTTTCCATATTTTAGCTTGATTTTCTATAAAAGCATGTTTTTTAGTTTTTTTACATGTAGGTACTATAAATAAAAATACTCTTACTTTCATCAGGTATTGGTATGGAATTTGTAAGTGCTGGATCAATAGATGCAAGAGTTTTGGCCATTGCTTGGTCCATGGCAGAACTTCCCGTACTTCCAGTAGCAGGAGACGCTGGCAGTGGCACTTCACCTGGAATTACTTCCAAACTTTTGGCAGCCCTTAAGAAACAAAAAGAAATAAATACATTAAACTATTGAAGAAAATAGCGAGCACCCGCTAGATTCATGAGGCTTGTGACCGATCAGTTGTGCAATTAAGGGTAGGCCCGTATACAACTGTGGATATCCTGACTGAATGTGTGGGTATAATATTACTGTATTTTGTACTATAATCTAGGTAAATTTCAATGCTTAGGGGAACCTATTAAACATTCATAAATGTGTTTTCCTGTGGACATGAGATATTTTATCACAAAAAAGAAGTAACTTATTTCACTCTCCATCCCTTCAACTAAATCTGTAGCATGAATCACATCAATCCATTGCTCCCTTAGGCGTAAAAGAAGGAAGGGCAAATAAACAAAGACTTGACAAGATGCCAATTATACTCAAATAAAAAAAAAATTAAACATACTGTGCAGCTTCTTCTGCGGCAATTTTTTCCTTAATTTCTTTGAGCTCCTTCGGAATAACCCAACTCGATTCCTTGGTTTCTATATTGTGATAATACACTCTTCCTGCATCTGTAGTATATTCTTTCCAAACACATGATGATAATAATTTCTGTAAAAGAACACAATGTCTACTTTGCTTTGATCTTTGTTCGCAATTTCTAAATCATCTGATTTGAATAGGTATAAAAATTATGTATTTGCAGTTAAGAAAGTTCTGTTACTATAATAGTACAAACTTGTACATTACAAAAAAGGTTACTAACCTCAGCTGGAGTCTTAAGATCATCTGGTTTTTCCCAAAGACTTTGCTTCGTAACTGAATTGTAATAATATGTACGCCCATCTGGGGCCTTATGCTCGGACCATGGGATTGTCTGATTGGCTAACGGTGATATTTCTGGGGCGGGAGCAGTAAGTTCCTGATAAAGTATTACACATAACGTAATGATAACAATTATAAAACTTGCACCTTTTTAAATCCAGAAATAGACATGCTAGACATGTTCACACTTGGTACTTTAAAATACAAAATTAAATTGTGAAAGCAATAATCTCAAAAATTACAGCAGCTATTTTAATGAACTTTTAACTATAGTTGTAGAAATCATATAATGATTTGAGAATTACGAAAAGCCTGGTAAAAATTACTAACTTTTGTATTTATGACAGTAAGGCTTGAAACATCTTTTATTAATACCTGTATTAGTGAAGACCCAATAACACACTTATGTGCGTTTAAAAAAAATATACAGCTATTGTCTAAGACTTAAAACCTATGAGTTAAGTTAAAATATAACTGATAATTACATTTAATGCTATTTCACTTGTTTAACATGACATGTTTTAATTACTGTACTCTATTTAGTTTTTAATAATAAACACTATGATTTAATGAGGCAATCAGGTAATACCTACCGGTTTAAAAGACGGAAAGCCTGGGGGTGGCATAGAGAACGGCAGCATGGGTGGGAACCCCATTGGAGGCTGTAATGCCATGTTGGGTGGCATGCCAGGAACGGGAGGCATTGCCACAGGTGGTGGTATGGGTGGCATGCCGCTCAACATCGGAGGTGGTAGCAAGGGGCCAGTCGCTATAAGACCTGGTGAACCGGTCCCCGTCGGTGGGGTGTCCTGAAAGCAATTCAGTAAAAAATGACTAAATCGAAGATGTCGTTGGTGCGTGCTGCGGCTTTTCCTGCGTGAATTAAAACAGTGAACCCTAACCTAACCGAACTTACTTTTTAATTTAATATTTTTTATTTTATTATTCATAATTATTAATAACTATTTATTATAATTAGTGGTGTGGTAACTATGATTAAATAATTAGTTGACAAATGAGAAAAACATTGTTCGATTACGGTATGAATAGCATCTTACCATAGCTAGTAACTCTGGTAAGTTTTTGTTTTTGGAGCCTCGTTTTTCGAAGCTCTGTAGCCGCCGTACTTCAACTTTTAGGGCAGACGTTTTCAGTGACTGCGGCCAACGCTTACACTTCGGCTATTACAAAATGCCTGTTAAACACAAAATCTCTATTAATTCAAACTAAACTCTTTGACAAAAGATATTCCATGAAATGAAATAGCTAGAGACCGCTGAGACCGTATTGAAGATTTTCCATCGGGCATTTTTTAATTTACAGTTTTTTTATACACAAACACAGTGAAACACATCACAACACACCACAGACTAGGTAGGAACAACACACACAGACTCAGAAAAGATCACAGAGTACTTTGTATTACAGATAGATTATACACTGTAAACCACAGAATTCTAACTACTGTACTGTATTGTGTTCTGTGCTACTAGGTATTACATGTAATTAAAAACACAATTTACTCTATTATTTTAATTCTGGGGCCACAACAACGAAAATTGAACCACAAACTTCTGTATCAATGGATTAAGAGCCGATTTCACCAATGTCGTATAAGTCTTATCCCCGGGATATGTAGTCAATTACTCGCGAGTAAGCCCATTTTACGTTTCACCAACAATTAACCTAGGGATAAAATCTCTATATTAAAGTACATATATTAGATTAAAATCATATATCGCCGATTTCGGCCGATTAAGCTGCTATTCGTTGATAAGTTATTAAGTAGTGTCACTGTCTTTGCCACTAGTCACGGTCAACTCAACTGTCAACTGTACGTATTATTCGAATAAATAAAAGAATACGCAGCGCTATTGCGCAAGTATACGTCAAACTGTCTATTTTACTTGGGTGCATTACGCATTCATTCAATTCATTCGTTCAAAGTCGGAAAGAAACTATGCGAGATTAAGATAACATGGTGAAACGAATTTGAAGTTAACCATCGCATAAATCGACAGAGTAAAGTTTTACTGGGAAAGCTAGTGTAAATACTGTGTTGGTGAAATCGGCCCTAATGAACGGTTTTATGTACAAAAAAATGTCGTCAATTATTGAAAGTGAAACAGAATTAATGAAAGTTAATTAAATATTGTTTGTATGTTCCTTTTTTTGTTACTAGTAAAAAAGTAAAAGCCGTAAAGTAGAAAAAATTTCTACCGTAAATCTACCGTATTTCTTTCAGCTGGAACACCGTATTTCTGGTAATTTTGACCCACTGTGCACCGTATTATTGTGTAATCCATCTGGCAACACTGTGTCAGTACCATAGTATTCTGTGGTCAGCAGTACAGCAAGGCAAACCTGTGGTGTATCAGTCAAGTCAAGTCAACCTCAATTCACATTTATTTATCTATAGTGATCTGTGACTGTGCCTCACTCTGTGTTCACATCTTTATAATATAGTGTATTCTGTCTGTGTTTGTTCATGGTGATTGTTTGTGTATACTTTAATCTATGGTGTGGAAAAGCGCGGGAAACTTCGAACTAGGCGGGAGTGTTTTTAATTGATAAAATTTTTAATTTATTATTTAAGATCAGTTTAGTAGTGTAGTGTACATAATTAGTATATATTTGTAGTGTATTTTATCGTAGTTATCTTATTTTGTACATAGCAGCTAGTGGTAAGTCTTTTTATTTTTATTATGAAGGACGAGGGAGACCCCTTCGATCCCGGGGGCCTTGAAATCCCTCAGGTCGGAGCGAATGTGACCGTAGAATCTGGCATGGACACAGATAGTTCAGTGAGATCTGACAGAAAAAGGACGAAGACATGTCGTAGGATATGCAAAAATTGTAAAACAAAAAAAAAGAGGCTAGACAAATCAAAAAATACATACTTAAAATGCATGTGTTTGAAGGAATGTGACGATTTCAGTGAGAATGATTCAAAAACATTAAAAAAGAGCTCAATCGATATCAATAGTGACAATGTTACAAGTATTAATGTTATTAATAGTGATACCACTCAAACACAGGCAACTGATATCGATTCTTCCAATCGCATCCGGTACTATATTAAAACCGATAATGCTCCTTATCTCGTTCACATCCAAAAAATACAACAAGGTTTATCTGAAGGCACCACACTCCATCCTATTGTGTTTGGTAATTTTCTGAAGAAAAATAATAGTACTATTAAGAATATTATTAATGGCTCCATAAAAAGAATAGGTCGGAATAAAATCAGCATGGCATTTGCTAATTATGAAGATGCCAACAATTTTGTAGTGAGCGCTCTTTTAGAAAAAAATGGTTTTAAAGCTTTTATTCCATCATTCAATGTTACCCGAATAGGTTTAGTTAAAGGCATTCCATCAGAATGGTCATTGGATGAAATCAAAAGTAATATTACAGTACCTATTGGTTGTGGTGAGATAATTAAAGTTCGCAGACTAAATTATAAAGTTATGGTAGAGGGATCGGCTGTATGGAAACCATCTCAGGCAGTAGTTTTGACATTTGATGGTCAAGTGTTGCCTAAAAGAGTTTATGTTTGTTACAATGCTTTAAGTGTTGAATTATATATTTTTCCAACAATACAATGCTACAACTGTTGTAGATATGGTCACACGAAACTTCATTGCAGATCTAAACCTAGGTGTTATAAGTGCGGGGAAGGTCACACGGGTGAATCTTGTAACACTGATGAATTAAATGCTTACTGTTGCTCATGTTCTGGATGCCACTTGGCTATAAGTAAGTTATGTCCAGAATTTGAGAGACAGAAGAGAATTAAACAAACCATGGCTCAAAGCTGTATTTCATATTTGGAAGCATCTCGGCTTCATCCACCCGTAAAGAAATCTTATGCTGAGGTACTTAACTCTGAACCAAATGATTTAATATCGGAATCTGTTTCATCTCAGCATCCCAATGATAACAATAGGTCATACAGGAAGACAGTATTTTTAAAACCCCACACCCCTGTAAGACAAGTAGGAGGATATGATAAAAAAGCTCACAACTCAGTTATTAATAATTACAACCCTCATCTTTCTGCACCCAATGGTTTGGCTATTAAACAAACACCGGAACAACATTTTTCAGTGCAAGACATTATTAACCAATTGATTTGTACATTAATTAAGTTTAATATTATCAAACCGGACAACGCTGCCTTACTACTAGATGAATTTAAATATGCAAAAACCCAATATGGATCAGGCGGCAACGATAATCCAGTGGAATTGCCGCAGCATCATTAGCAATAAAAGTGACTTAATATACATTATTAATAAATATAAACCTTTCGTTGTAACACTCTCTGAGACATGGTTGAAACCTGGATATTCTTTTGGAATACCAGGTTACTCATGTCTCAGGAAGGACAGATCTGATGGGTATGGTGGTGTAGCCATACTCATTCAAAACTCATATTCCTTTTCACCAATACCCTTACCCTCTTTTAGTGAAAATTTATGTGTCATTGGCGCTTGTGTAAATAATGTAAATATAATCTCTGTATATATTCCTAACCCTTCCTCTGATGTTTTATCTGAACTTAATCTTTTGATTAGTAACCTCCCTACACCCTTTTTATTATTAGGTGATTTAAATTGCCAGCATACCTCATGGGGAAGTTCTAAATCTACATGTTATGGAGAGAATTTACTGGACATGCTTGATTATCATAATTTGTGTATACTTAACACTGGAACTCCTACCCGACGCACTAAACCTGAAGAAGGTAATAGTGCACCAGACCTCTCTATTTGTACTCCAAATCTTGCATCCACTCTTTCATGGGAGCCTTTATCTTCTGCATTTGGAAGTGATCACATACCTTTACTGATTACATTTCCTAACCCAAAACTAGAAACTTATAGACGACCCCCACGTTTAAAATACAAACTACACGACCCAAACTGGGATTTATTCAGATCGAATGTTGAGAAGAGGTTGCATTGCTTGCCTAATATTTGTTCGGGTCAGGAACCAGCCTGTGCGGAGGCCTTAGCGAAAATAATAATGAACGCAGCAGATGAAACATTTCCCATCAAAAAACCTAGATCTAACAATATTCCTTCACCACCCTGGTGGGATGAAGAATGTTCTAAAGCTGTTAAGAAACGAAAGGAAGCTGAAAAAGATTATTGCATTTCAATGACACCTAAAAACTTTGACACTTACTGTCAGGTATTGCTAGAGTCAAAACAAATATTAAAACAAAAAAAAATGGAAGGCTGGCAGAAATTCTGTGCTTCGTTATGTCCCAACGTAAGATCTTCCTTAGTATGGCAAAATATTAAAAGATTTAGATGTGCTTTCAGTCCCTTTTCCGGAAGTAAAATACCGCCGTCAGTTGCGATTGAATTTATTGATAAACTAGCACCACCATCAGTTCCCGAAAATATTATAATACCGCTTAATCATCCATCACACTATTTTAATAATAAAGAATTAATAAATTCACCCTTTACTATCACTGAGTTAACAAATGTACTTTCTCATTTAAAAGATTCTACTCCAGGGATTGATGGGATACCATATTCTTTCCTTTCAAATAATAGTCATGATCTTCTTCTCTATTATTTAAACCTAATTAATGCGGTGATGATAAGCGGACGTATTCCTCCATCGTGGAAATCACAAATTATAATTCCAATTTTAAAACCCCACAAACCGCCGTTGGATGCATCTTCCTATCGTCCTATTGCCCTATCAACTACAATAGCTAAGGTCGCTGAACACCTAGTTAAAAACAGATTAGAATGGTTCGTTGAAAGTAATAACCTTCTACCTAACACTCAGTACGGATTTAGAAGATGTAAAGGTACTATGGACAATTTAAGCATCCTAATTACCGATATTAGATTAGCCTTTTCCAAAAATGAAAGTGTATTAGCAGTTTTCTTAGATATTCATTCTGCTTATGATAATGTACTTATTTCGATATTGAGATTAAAGCTTATTAAATTAAACATTCCTTCATTTCTTATTAATTTCATTATAAACATGCTATCTGAAAGGACTATTAATTTAGAAGTTGAAGAGAATATAATTACTAGACTAATATGGAAAGGACTACCACAGGGATCGGTACTTAGTCCTTTATTATACAACATATACACCTATGATTTAGTACACTCCCTAGATTCGTCAATAAGAGTTCTCCAATATGCTGATGATTTGTTACTGTATGCCATTAATCCTTCCATTGATGAAGCTAGCAAACTTTTAACTTCTTCCCTTGAAAGTCTAAGAGCGTGGTTAAATATAAACGGATTCGAAATATCAGTTCCTAAAAGTACAGTTGTTTTATTTTCTAGGATGCGAAAGCCTCCGCCGGTGCATATTGTTTATAACAATGAATTTATTCCTTGTAAGGATGAAGTAAGATTTTTGGGGTTAATGTTGGACTCAAAACTTTCTGGGGTGCCTCATTGTCAGTACATAGTAAATAAATGCGAAAAGAATCTTAATATTCTAAAGTGTCTGTCAGGTGTATGGTGGGGAGCTCACCCTTTTACAATGAAACTAGTTTATAACGCCTTGATAAGGAGTGTTATTGATTATGGTTCTTTTCTTTTGGAGCCATGTAACGTATCTGCATTACAGAAAATTGATCGCATACAATCTAAAGCGCTTAGGATCGTAACGGGGGCAATGAAATCTAGCCCAATTAATGCTCTCCAAGTAGAATGTGGTGATCCTCCATTACATTTAAGACGTCAATACTTATCAGATCGATTTTATGCTCGGTGTTTACAATTTTCTAACCATCCAATTTTGACAAAAATTAAACTACTCAACGAACATAAAGATTCATCTTATTGGTCGCATAAATCTCTGCCCCGTCTTGTTACAAGCTTTGAAAAATTTACATCCATTAAAGCATCTACATTTCAATATTCATCTCTACCTTTGTTTAATAATTCATATGAATCAATTTATACTTTCCCTACAATAAAAGAATTTGATTTATCAAAACATGACTTACATTGTAAAGATAAATTTAATTCAATAATGAATGAGAATTGGCAAGGCTGGCATCATATTTATTGCGATGCATCAAAGCATTCTAGGGATGGTTGCGTGGGTGTTGGCGTGTATCACGCACAGTACAATATAGTTCAAAAAAATAAATTACCTCCGGAAACATCCGTTTATACTGGGGAATGTTTTGGTTTATATAAAGCAGTAGAGTACGTACTATTAATGAAACTACAAAAAACTTTAATATTTACTGATTGTAAAAGTTCCTTAGAAACCATATCCAAATTTCCATTTAAAATTAAATCACAAATTGCAGTCGTTTTTGATATCAAAAATAAATTATACCAGTGTCACTTAAAAGGGCACAGCATAGTTTTTGTATGGTTGCCAAGCCATTCGGGAATTAAAGGTAATGAAACAGCGGATCGATTGGCAAGCGATGCAGTGGAGTGTGGTGACATCTTTCCGTATAAAAATTTTCCTCAAGACCTAGCTTCCCTTGCTAAAGTGTTTTTAAACGACTCATGGAGAGAACACTGGGAATTAAGTTCTCAGTGGAAAGGAAAGCATTATCAACAAATTCAACCGACTATTCCGTGTAAACCTTGGTTTTACAAATTGAAATTATTAAAAAAGGCCACGTCTATTATCATTCGTATGCGTTTGGGTCACGTTTGTACAAAGGAACATCTTTCAAGACTGGGCATCGTCAATAGTTCGGAATGCGATTGCAAGACTGGTATTCAAGATTTAAATCATATGTTATTTGTTTGTCCTTTACATGATCGTTCCTCTTTCTTCCAAAATTTAATTGCTCTTAAAGTACAGTTTCCAACCTCAGTACCCAGCCTCCTCTCCTCCCTCAATCCTGATATATATAAAAATTTAGCTTTATTTATTATGAAAAATGATATTAAAATTTGAATTATCAATACTCTCAAGTCTAACGTAATTGATTTATATAAAGTACATATTGTAGTATAAATTATTGTAAGAATATTGTTGTTTATTTATTATATAAATTGTTTTTATTAGTTTTTTTTTTTAATAGGTATAATTTTAATGTAAATATTTATTTTTATCTTATTACCTACCTTACTTTCCTGATCTTTTTTTTCCAAATTATAACCGAATATCTACCATATAAACCTGTTTCCCTACCTTTACTTGTTTTTGGCTGAGTGTATTTACGCCAACGCCATATTAAAGAAAAAAAAAAAAAAAAAAATCTATGGTGTCAAGCAAGCAAAGCAAGTGTATTTACGAATAAGTTGAGATTGAGACAGCATTTATTTTAGTTACCTATTTTAAGAAGACTGCAATTGCAATTATTTATATTGTGAATATTTCTAGTATTACATTAATATAAATCTTGCAAAAATGTCGAGTACATCCCAAAAGCATAGAAATTTCGTAGCGGAACCTATGCAAGAGAAACCCGTTACCGATTTGGCGGGCGTCGGTGAAGTTTTGGGAAAGCGGCTTGAAAGCGCTGGTTTTGACAAGGTTATTAGACGCATTTATTTTATCTTATAGGTTCCTCTTTGTGGTATTGTACTTGTAAACAATTTAGAAACTAACTTTAGGAAGTTCCTTGTTAAGCACCCACTTTTTGCATCATGATAATATTTGACACTTACTGTTATTGTGTTATAAGTGTTAAATCGCATCCACTTTACTCATAACAATAGACTGAGGAACTAACCTTGTAGGAACAAGTACCTACAGTGATAAGCAAACTGCATTTGTCTTTTTCCCCTCACCCCATTACTTACAATCCCATGGAATTACCAAGAATAGTGCTCCTGCAAAGAGATTACACTGAATAACATTCTATCTAAATGATTATGCTTATAAGTTATCATGGTTACCATTTGTTTTGTAATCTGATCTTTGTAATCCGATGTTTGCATTAACAATGACAAAATATTTCATTTCTAGGCATATGTTGTTCTGGGTCAATTTTTGGTTCTGAAGAAAGACAAGGAGCTGTTTCAAGAATGGATGAAAGAAACATGCAGTGCAAACTCAAAACAGTCTGCCGATTGTTACCAGTGCCTTAAAGACTGGTGTGACGAGTTTTTGTAAACATCATACATATTATTTTAAAATTATGACCTTTCTTATAATTACTTTAAGAATAAATACATGTAAATATCAATTTATATAATGTATAAAGTTAAAGTGATAAGAGGCAATTAATATTTTTTCCAATTGAAAATTGATCTTTCTATTACATTTATGTACTGTTTTAATATTTATGTCCACCACCACATAAATAAGAACATAGTGAAGCAAATACAAAACACACTAACAATGTTTGAAAAAAATCAAATTGACCAGTGAAACAAGTCCCTCAATGAAAGTTAACAACATTTTAATTTGTGACTAAGTCTTACTGATTTATTTATAATACATTTACAGGAATAGGACATATTTTGCAGTGTGCATTGCTAATTCAATATGTTAATGTAAACAAAACTAAAATAAACAGTAATCATATCATATATGTATTTTATTTCAACAGTAATAATAGAAACATTATAAATAATAAACCTACACATACCAATGTTATACCAAGGATAGTAACACAGATGCTCTATTCCTTACTTTGTAAATAAAATATCATTTGATGTTATAATATCAAACTTAGGATATAAGTGCTTTTATCTCGATTTTAAATAATTAATCAGAGTATCCCTTGAGGTCTGAAAAATATAATTTATGAAATTGAAATTGCAAGTGAATTGGAATAATGCTAATGCTAGTTTGGGAGATGGAGCCTTGCCTGGGGTATAATAAATTCACCACATTTCAAATAATGCAATAGATAGTGCTCATAAACATTTATTGATAAATGCAAATGTGTATCAACTTTATCTGATGTCAACAATCATACTTCTATAATATATGATTCTACTTAATAGATGGCACAACCTATTTTTAGAACTGTACAATTTTTAAAATTAAACCAAGAAAAATAATTGCTTGACTCAAAAACCCCCAATTTTCAGTGAAATTGATTACTTTGATAGTAGGTATAGCATATGCAACAAAGATAATTGGTCTAAAAACAAAATAATATAACTTATTTTATATAAGATGTTTTAATTGATCTGGCTGATGTTTTTGTATGTTAATAGCTGAATACATAAATAATTATGTTATATAATATATGGCAATAATTATGATATACATACATACATAGTATGGTAGATCACCAATTTTACATGCAATAGAATATAACAAGAAACCCACTTGAATATTTCTATAACTTCTCATATTTAGCCCCTGGTGATGCTGTGGCTTATCAGTTTCTGTCACTAATCATCTGGATATAGGTTTTACACCCTACAGATGAGATAACCACATTTGGTTTTGATAATAATAGTAAATATCATTTGTTGTAACTTAATTAACAATATCAACAATATTTGTGGGAATGTCATTTGTTGTGACCAAGTAACAACTGAAATAATATTAAATTATTTATTCACTGGAAACACTGAGTTAATATTGCCAAATCCAACCTTGTTAGTCTTAGCTGAGTTTACTGGTCCCTCTTCATTTGCACCAATAAAAGATAGATATTATACAATTAAATAATCAATAACCTTGAAATTAAGAGAATTTTAAATTTCTTTTGATGATTCAATAAAATTTTGCAAGGGCACCATGATAAATTTTAAAACCAATATATTGATTGTTGGTGATTAATATTACGATTATATATTTCTTAATCTCTGAAATTTTAACATAACTATGTAGTAAAATTTACAGTGATTTAATGGAATAATTGGGATGTTGACTATAATTAAAGAGAAGGTTGACGTGCAATAATACATGTAACTTAACAATTTATCAAAATGTAATTCAAACAATATTTAATCAAGGGAATATTTTACACGATTGTAACAATAAAAAGTATCTACCTTTTGGAGTGAAATTTGAAATAGAATTTTAACTATTTCTTTAGGTAAAAATTAAAAATAATATTATATTAAGCAAAAATATTAATAATTTGGGGATATACTTATATATATAATAATATACTTATATATATTATATAATAATATACTTCTACAATAATAAATATAAACATTCTGAAAAAATTGTCAACATTCCAATTATTTGACTAAATCTGATTTCTTTTACAGCACCTCTTGTTACTTACATGATCAAAAAATATAGTAGATTAGTCAGTGATCACTGAAAAATCTTCAAGCCATGAATACAACAAAAAATATGAAGAAGAATATTAAAACCCCAAATATCTTAAACATAAGTGCTCTATTGCTAGTCACTCTCTGAAAGTATTTTAATATTTCTCTGTGGCCAGCTTCAACATTAATTTCAGCTTCCTGAATATTAGCGTCTATTCTGCCTATAGCTTCGTCTTGTTCCTTTACCATGTGGGCAAGTTGTTGGAATATCCCACCTAGTTCAACTATTGTACTTTCAATGTTATGCATTGTTTCAGCTCTTTGCTGAGCATACATATCTGTGTCATCTCTCATTGCAAACTGCTGAAGCTGCATTCCAGAACTTTCCCCTAAATCTATACTAACTTCGTCAGGTTGTAATAGAGAAGGTACTTCTTTTAGAACAGGGGCCACACTTGAAAATTGTTCTCTCCTGTTATTTTGAAGTTTAAGATTTTCAGATCGGACCTCAAGAACCTGCAATAAATACAAACAGATTGTAATAAATGTTAACTTATAATAACTATGTAATAAGGTAAAACTTAGATATTTTTATATACCTGTTTGAATTGATTACTCATGGAGGCAAGTCTAGACTGCAATGCTAACACCACACCAGAAGAATGACTGTGCATAGTCTTCCTGCCTTTTGGCATTTCCCCCAATCTGGCTATTTGCTGATTTAATGAATTTAGATCACCTTTGATGATATATGTTAGTTCATGAATTTCAGCCGGTCGGTCATCAAACAAAGACTTCTTTTTTGCCACTGTGAAAGAAGTATGTAAAAGATGTTTTACTTCCTCCTAACCAATTAAAAATATAAGTTTGTAAAGGTAATTTGCAGTACAAAATTAAATGCACAATTATTGTTCTGTACCACATCATGCCAAATAAATTAATAACATTGCACACTCAAATCCCCACTCTAGGATTCGATGTATCTTGGGTGCCATGGACACCACACAAAAACAAGAACACACACCCAGACCTAGTAATTTAACCTCATTCAAATTTCCTTGGGAATCAAACCCAGGACCCATCAAACGACGGTCTCACATGGTAACCATTGTGCTTTACAGGTTGTCAAATGACATTTTCAGTATTAACTATTGAGGACTAAGTTAAGATTTTACTATGGTTTCTATTGTAATGGCTACATACACAATGCAAGTTTTTCCAATTTAGCATAGGTGCTAGTTATGTTTTTGCTGATGACTTTGGCCATGGCCATAAATTGAGAGTATGTTGCTATAACTGCAGCCTTCCTGTCATCTCTCACAGTTGGTCTGGCCATCATTCTTCCTTGTAGAACGCGAACCGCAGAGGAAAATTCCTGTGTCCTGTCCCTGGCTGCCATGACTGGTTCAAATATGAATTCTTCCAAGAAATCGAAGGTTGTATCAGGTGTAACAGTCTCAAAATTATACACTTGTTTTCTACGTTCCGGAGGCCCAGCTAAAGTAATTGTCGATCCTTTTTTGTCTAATTTACTATATGACTTCAAGTTTTCGTCCAATAAAGGCGTCCTTTCTGAAACGCCAACGTTGCGACGACGAGGTAGCATTGCATTTTATGCAACGGAACTTAATGTAAATACTTCTGCTATCTTACACCATCAGATATATCAAGCAACTGTAAGGGTTAATTCTTTAAGTTACATTAGACTAATCATTTCTTGCTTAGTGAAACTGCTTTAGGCTGAAAATACTTTCAATAAACTGCTAATAAAAATTACAATCCCTGGATTGGATTGTTGGGCCTGCCTGGTGTACTGTACAATGACAACTAACTACGACAGTACGACAAGCAAGTGACGTCGTATGACAATCTCTTGCTGACGTATTTGACATTGGCAATTGAGAAATCAATTTTTATTTTATCTGTATTGCCATAGATAGGAGTAATACCTAGCTATAGGTGCGGCACAAAAGGAAGGCCCCGATGAAGTTTATTTGACGTCTGTCCGATCATCAAGTTTCGTATAAATTATTACATAAATTTGAAGGAGCAAATTGCTGTTCTTCATGGTCTATAGTGATGTGCAAAAAGTCATAAAATTTATCGAATGTATAACTTTAAGACCCAAAGTTAATTAATTACATGGATATTGAAACAATATATATATTTAAATATTATGGACTAATGCGGGACCATATAAACAAAGTATATGGTACCGCGAACAAATTCCTTCACGTTTTTACTAACAAAATACAATGCCACCTTTAATAAAGTAAGTAAGTCAATTACATAAATGAATATACTATAAATCATCTCAACCCAACAGGGCCCACTACTGAGCTCAAAGCCGAGGAGACCTTAAATATAAGGTGATTCGTAAGACTCTTGTGATATTAATAGGGGGTACTCAGTATTCGATTCTCATTCCAAAATATGTAATTAAAAAGGGTGCTTAAAATTTTTATTCCAAAAATGTATCGATGCGACTCGCACTTGACCATATTTTATCGATACTAAATTAACATTTTTCACGTCACTATTTTAATGTGTCAAAGGGGCCTTAATTTTTTGCCGTTACTATAGTGTTATGTGATGCCGACGCCGACCACAGAACACTACTAAGTACTTCATTATATTACAATATACTATATACATTATATTGTAGGTAGGTATCTTTATCTTTCATCGACCTTTCCTATGGTACTTACGATTCCACCAGTGTGCGGCACTGTAACGTAATTGTAACTGAATTAGAATTAGACAATTTTCTGTCTCGCATACATTGTTAACTTAGTGTAGGAAACCACCTAAGGTCCGAAGGCACATAGTACAAATTCGTGTGTATACGACTTCTTCAATTTTAGCTGCTATAGTCTGGCTACTGAAAGATGAGACTGGAAAAAGGCGGCAAATTCAAAAAAACGACGCATGGCAACACTGATTATAGTTGAAAAAATAGCTTTGATACATAAATTCCCAAATTTTAACTTCCCTGCCCCCACCCCTCAAATGACGTTCGCGGGGTCAGCTAGTATAGGTAATATAAAAGTCTTATGAAGTCCGGAATGTTGATTTTGAGCGAGATTTTAGTAGTTCGTATATTATATAGCCTATGGGTAGTTGTGTAGTTTTATAGCTTTGCTATCGGTACCTACAAAATAAAATCGAATTTATTTCGCTCTGTCCACAGAGTACTTCGTAATCTTTGTAAGCTCTGTCGATATGAAAAATGAAACATCTGTCTGCTGGCGAATGCGACTTGCGAGTGACAGTGACAGTTTTATGTATGTTATCCACTATCCGCTAGTATTGGCTAACTTAACTGCTTTTTGTTTTGTGTTAGTTTAAAATAAACCTTTGATATAAAATAAAAAGTTAGATAACCTAGTTAATTTTCAGCTAATCATAAATCGATTTACATTCTTTGAGCAAAAACTGACTCGTAAATAACGAAAATGGAGCAAATGCTTCCAAGCCCGTATAATATCCCGGGAATAGGGACTCCCTTGCATCAACCCGAAGAGGATCAACAAATATTACCTAATGCAATGCAACAGCAGCAGCATCAACAACAACAGCAGCAACAACAACAACCCCAACAACATCAGCAACAGCAACAACCACAACACTCGATGGGTTCTTTGGGATCTTCTCCTCTCGTTGGATTCGGGCTCATTGGTACACCTCAGAGGTCGATGCACACATATGCCCCGACTGCTAGTTATGCTACACCGCAACAGATGATGCAGCCTCAAACTCCGGTAATTAATAATTTCTATAATGTTAACTGATACACTTCCAAATCACTTCTCAAATAATCTCTTCTTAATTTATATTTTGTTAATCAAATACTTCTTAATTGATAGATTAATAAAATACATGAATTATTTATATCAGTCATACTCAGACATGTAGTTACGTATGCACATTTGAATCCTATGTAGATGTTTGTTGCTCAATGACCTACTTGATAATAAAATAAATGGTAGACTCAAAATGTTCTAAATTTAAAATGCCCTAGATGTGCATTTTCAATAGCTCTATATTCACAAGATAAATGCAATGTACACACTTAAATAATTACTAGCCCCCTCCCTTAATTATTACCTACTAACCATTAAGGCTTGTCTGATAATTGTTGTATCATATTTCCCAAAACAGAAAAAAATTGCAATTGGTTGATTATGTCATAGATTACAAGCATACATAAAACAATATTATTTACACCATATCCACTAAAATGGATATAATAAAATATACCTAAATGATAGAAAAAGCAGCGAACCGGAGGTTCCGGGTTCAAACCCCGCACGCACCACTAATTTTCAAAAATTATGTGCGTATTAAAATTTAATTATCACTTGCTTCGGTGAAGGAAAACATCGTGAGGAAACCTGCACACCTGAGAGTTCTCCATAATGTTCTCAAAGGTGTGTGAAGTCCGCCAATCCGCACTTGGCCAGCGTGGTGGACTATGGCCTATACCCCTCTCATTGTGAGAGGAAACCCGTGCCCAGCAGTGGGACAGTTATGGATTGTGATGATACCTAAATGAATACAGTAAAAGCAGCTCTGGGCTCAGAAGCACAAAACATGTGATATGTTTTATTTTTTGGTTCTTTAGTTATTTGTCTAGAAAGATAATGAACTAAAAGTATCCACGAAGAAGTGAGGATGGATGGGAATTAAAAGTGTCATTAAACTTTTACATTTAAGTTATTTTATTGTATTAAGTTATTAAAATAAAAAAATGAGCAATCACAGGATGTCTGGCTGTGAAACATCGAAATTATTGATGTGAATACAACATTTAATGATTATTTTCAACACAAATGTAGCATTTAGTTACTTAAATATAATGATAGATGTCACTGTTCATAAAAGTTGTTTCTGGTTATAAGATGGCATAAATGGTAATAAATTGTAATACTATGCAAAAGCTACTCCATGCATTTGTAATAAGTTCCTTTTTTGTCAGTGGTAAGAATATCAATTATAATTTTCTAGATTTTAGATCCATGTTTTCCTTACGTAAATGTCATCTCTTAATGAGTTTGGGAACTATTAAGCACACTGATAGTTATTTGACAAAGATTTTCAATTTAATGGTAGATATATCCATGGCCTGTATCACCACACCAAAATCAGTTGCACCCCTTGTCTGTAGAAGTTTCACATCAAAAAATAAATAATACTAGAAAACTATATAATATAACAGTGATCATATACAATATATTCATATTTTCAGCAAAATATGATGTCTCCATTAATAACAAGTGCTAGTCTAGCTAGCCAGCAAATGCTGTGCCAGGCCAGTCCCGCTCCCATGACTCCAATGACCCCACATTCAGCTGATCCAGGAATTTTACCACAATTACAGTGAGTAATTTTTTTTACATGTGGTAAGTTAATGCTTGACAACAATCCCACCTGATGGTAAGTGGTGATGAAGTCTGAGATGTTGGACGCATTAAATTATTATAAGCCTATTCACTCTCCTCTGGAAGACTCCCACATTATATTCAGTTGGGAAATATAAAATATTCAAAAGTTTCATAGTATCATAGACTACTAACTACTATAAGTTTAGAAATTTAGCACCCAGCACAAGTACCTAAAATAAAAGTGTGTTAAAATAGTTTGATGGTTCAGTCATGCTAGAGACTGGTAGAGAGTGGTAGCTATACTGACTGCACAAAACTATCATAATATGAGTAATAGTAATAATCACTACTTAATATTAATATTGATAGTATAATATAATCCTTAAGTGAAGCCTGCAAGAAAGGTACGATGCCCTAGTCTGCCGGCATAGTATTGGAGTGAGTATTCTAGACCATCCCAATATTGCTAAGCATACTTACTTACCTACTTACTCTGGTGCAGTGAGCCAAAGTGAGTAATTATATTTTTCTTATGTACATATTGTACTGTAAATAAAAAATTTATATAAGACGTTTTTTGTAATTTCTAGAAATATTGTGTCTACAGTTAATCTTGGATGCAAACTGGATTTAAAAAAAATTGCCCTACATGCTCGTAATGCAGAATACAACCCAAAGAGATTTGCTGCTGTTATAATGAGGATAAGAGAGCCACGAACAACAGCACTTATATTTTCTTCTGGAAAAATGGTCTGTACTGGCGCAAAAAGTGAAGAAGATTCACGATTAGCAGCTAGAAAATATGCTAGAATTATTCAAAAATTAGGATTTGTGGTAAGTGGTTAACATATAATTATTATACTTATTCCGATCAAAGTTATTGGCTTACACGTGTGGCGAATCGCTAACGCGCCTCATAGTGACGTTACGTGAAGCCTGAATCACGTTATCGAAGTTATCTAGACCACTTGCATATATACAAGTCCTTAACATGTCAACAACAACACAACAGTCAGAACCTGGCGGGAGATCTCCCTTTGCTAAACACGTATTTAAAGATAAGAGGGAGTTCTCTTTTATTTTAGACTTTTACCGCCTACACTTTGCTTGGGGAAACTGCCCCTTAGTACCCTCACTCCAAAAATTTTAGACGTAGGTACTAGGTAAGCCGCGCACGAATTTATTTTCACGCGCGTTATTCGCGCGGCGGCCTGATTTTTTCCAACTTGCTCAAATATTTCAACCAATTTACACAAAACTTTAATACATTATACATATAAACCTTCCTCTTCAATCACTCTATCTATTAAAAAAACCGCAAGAAACTCCGTTGCGTAGTTTTAAAGATTAACAGAAGACAGACGCAGTGTCAGCGACTTTGTTTTATACTATGTTAAGATTACTATTATATTAAATTTGCTTGATTGCAATCACATTTGATAATAAGTTTGGAGCTATAGCTATTATCAATCAATATAATACTTATAACTCTTTGCGTTATTGCCGAAACTACTGAATGTAGCAAGCCTTTGGGAGTGTAGTGTAGCACTAAGAGAGGATTTTTGGAAATGACCCCCCTAATGTGTTGAAAAAGGGGATAAACGGAAACTTTTTATTACTTCAATGGATTCACTTTAAACTTTTTATATGTAAAGGTTACTCAAGTGACGCAAGTGAGCACTAAGAAAGGATTTTTGAAATTATGGTAAGAAAAAGCGCCATCGAATTCATTAAAAGGCGCGATATAACCGGAATACACGCGGGCGAAAGCCGCGGCATGGGCGGCAAGCTTGTATAGTGATAAAACACTAAGTACTTAACAATTTTATGATACGGTTACTCACGATATGTATTTTTGTATGCCGATATTTCTCCCAGTTGTATAGATCGTGGTCACGGCTGAACTGCACCCACTTCTGACCACGATCTGTGCAACTGGGTCGAAATATCGAAATACCGCAGATGCGCCACAAGATAGGGTAATCTTGCGGCGCATCTGCTAGCGTGTCATCTATTGAAATTAATGCGGTTCATAAAAAATAGTTTTCCCAGCGTCGTTGACCTGTTTATTGTGATATTGAAATAATTATCTTTCTTTTTCATTTCAGGCAAAATTTTCAGATTTCAAAATTCAGAACATGGTTGGCAGTTGTGATGTGAAATTTCCAATTCGGCTTGAAGGACTTGTTTTAACTCATTGTCAGTTCAGTTCTTATGAGCCTGAGCTGTTTCCTGGACTCATTTATAGGATGGTGAAACCTAGGATTGTGTTATTAATTTTTGTGTCTGGTAAAGTGGTTTTGACTGGAGCTAAAGTGCGCCAAGAAATCTATGAAGCATTTGACAATATATATCCAATTCTAAAAAGCTTTAAAAAACAGTAACAGAAATTACTTAGATTAACGGTATTTAGTGAAGTAAGTACATAAATAGGTTTAGAATGTAATATATTAAGAAACTTTGTTGAATAAAGAATAAGTTTTATTATGTTTTTTTTTTGTTTTAAAATGTTTGTTTGATTAAGTATAACATACTTCACCATATTGTGTTGTGATACTCACGAGATCAAGATAAATTCACTGACGTAAAAATCAAAATAAGCCCACTAACTTGGTTCTACCAAACCAAATGACACACATGAAATGAAATGATATGAAACACACATACGTAAAAACTGATATTTACAGTGCCCCCTTTGCGTCGTGTAGTCGGGTAAAAAAGAAGGCCTTTTTAGCGTAAAAGACTTCTTCAACAAAGAGCCAAAACTACCGATGCTATTTGGGGTAATCCACCCATGAGTCCTTAGCGCAACACCTTTGATTCATCCTTTTGAACAACGGACAATGTTATAGCGGACAGAGACAGACCCTTCTACACAACCCAGGTTAATCCCGACGGTAGGTACTTACTGTACTGGTAAAGCATTTACCCGCCAAGCTAGCTACCTAACTCTTAAAAACCATCATGAATTATTTTATACGTGTTTCAGTCGCAATATTGGATATACATTAATTTCGTCTTGTAGCTTTGTAGTCCGGCTGGCGCGGGCGATGTTCGACCGCGTCCACTTTGAACCACTAGGCTCAGGGGAATCGCGCCCCTTCACGATTATCTATTGAAGGCTGTCCGCTTCTCTTAAGAGTTAAGCAGCTCTTAAGAGTCGGACAAGCCCATTGGGGGTTTAGTAAGATAATTACCTTCATCATCATCACAACCCATAACTGTCCCACTGCTGGGCACGGGTCTCCACTCACAATGTGAGGGGTATTAGGCCATAGTCCACCACGCTGGCCAAGTGCGGATTGGTGGACTTCACACACCTTTGAGAACATTATGGAGAACTCTCAGGTGTGCAGGTTTCCTCACGATGTTTTCCTTCACCGAAGCAAGTGATAATTAAATTATAATACGCACATAATTTTTGAAAATTAGTGGTGCGTGCGGGGTTTGAACCCGGACCCCCCGGTTCGGGAGTCCAACGTCCAACCACACGGCTATCACTGCTTACTTGCAAGATAATTACTTTACTAATATTATATTAAAGGTATGCATGATTTTAAAGAGAATGCTTCTTAAGCATGCTTAAAACAAGCATGCTCTTTAGCTATATACATTTGCTTGAAATAAGCATGGTTATAGACAATACGGCTAGGATTTTAGTATGGAGACGTGCTCAAAGCATGCCCTCTTCCACTCTGTTTTGTGCCCCCTTCCACCCGCGCTGCAGGTAGCATGCTCGATAAACGCACGACTATTGATTTTTGAGCATGCTCAAAATAAGCATGCTTTTTTCGAGCAAAGCACGTATGCACAATCATGCTTGAAATAAGCAAGGTGCTCCTAAAATAATGCTTTCGTGCTTAAAATGACCATAATTAATTATCTCTACACACAGAGTACTCAAACTTTAGTGCGGCAACATGTGTTGTGACAATGTGACACTTATTTTGAGTTTGAGTGATGACGTACGTAGTGTTTATGTTTACTCTGTGCCTGTGCTGTGTGCTTTCGAGTTCGAGGTGTTTGAGTCGATGTGTAGCGATTTTGTATGGATTAGTAAGTAATATTAACAAAATAAACATTTTATTTTAAAGAACGTTATTTTACCCTACGTATCATAATGGCGGAAACAATGAGACAAACTGTTGCCAACATATTGAAGAGTATTGAAAGGTATGTTATTTTAACCTAACCTTAAAACAGACTCCTAAATATTTTCACTTTCAGTTCAGATCGCAAGAGAACAGCGAACATTAAAATTAAGATTTATAATTAATACATTGTTGCTAAAATTGCTGTATCATTTACTAGTTATTGACACTTGGTGGATGGACAATAAAGACCAGTTGCTAGAAATTCTTTAATGCTGTCTAGATGGTAATAATCCAAGGGTAATAATACAAATCATCACTGGGACAGATGTATGATATTATTTAAGTGTTTGTCGTGGGTTTTGCTGTCATATTTGTGGCGGGATGTCCTACCTTTAAATCAAGAAATCATTATCTATGTGATGCGTTATTTCTGTTGTCCATGGCGCCCGGGACACGGGGAACCCTAGTGAAGAGCTATGAGTGTGTTAGAATTTATTTATTTATTTGCTATTTATAGAATTTATTTTTACTAAATAAATGTAATTTGCAGATATAATCCAGCTAACCTTCAGACTTTAGAGCGCTATGTGGAATTGCAGTCCAGAGAAAACACATATGACTTAGAAGCCAATTTAGCAGTTCTGAAACTTTATCAGTTCAATCCTGAGAAGTTTAATGCAGATATTACCTGCCAGATTCTTCTAAAAGCTTTGACTAACTTTCCTCATACTGATTTTACTTTATGTAAATGTCTGCTTCTTGAGTCTGTGGTAAGTAAAGATTGTAGTCGCACATTTATAGAGATAATGGTTTAAAATGTGTTTTTATCTTATGTATTATTTAAAGTGTACTCTACGAGTATGTACTACTTTTTCATTAAATCATATGTATGTGGCATATGACTTTACTACTTTTTCTGTAAATGTCTTCAAATTTTCCAGGTGGAAAATGAGACAATTTCACAAATTAAATACCTGGCCGATATTTTAGAGCAGTGTGACTTTGCACAGTTCTGGAACAGGGTGCACCAAATGCCGGAGTTGTGCAATCGCATTGTGAGCTTTCATGATTCTATCAGAAAGTTTGTATGTCATGTTGTGGGTATCACATTCCAGACCATCGACAAAAACAATCTGGCAAATTTGTTGGGTGGTATTGATGGTATGTATTGTCTGTTATTCTAATTTATTATTTAAATAATAGGTTAGTATAATTAGATTTATAAATTCATGGACTGTTGTTGTTGAAGACACTGGCTGAAGATTTTTAAATACATCATAGATTGTGTCATTATAAGTAATTATTATTTTTAAAAAAAAATCAATGTCAGTTCTTTTCTGTGATGTCATTATACAACTTTTCATAAAATATTAATTTGTTTAAATAAATCCTAAAATCGTACCATAATATGGTAGCAGAGCGTTTGCGTTACGATGAACAAATTTGAAATTAGTATTGGAAAGTTGGAATGTGCTGCAAACTGGCCAACCTGGAAACATAAGGTAACCTTACTGCTTCGAGGTTCGGCAAATGATTTGGAACGAGCAATAAATGGTACTTTAAAGAAGCCAGTGCTATCTGACAATGATGATGTGCCAGAGGAAGCAAGGGCTGCTTATCAAAAAGCTCTTAAAAAGTATCATGAAATTGACTGCGCTGCACAGCTGGTACTCACAGCAAATATGTCTGATGAAAATGTACAGAAAATTATGAGATTTCGTACTGCTCAAGAAGTATGGGACGAGCTTCACCGTCTCTATGATGGAACTTCCGACGATCGATCGTATGATTTATGTATGCAATTCTTTAGTTACAAAAAGAATCCTGAACACGACATGACTACCCATCTGTCTAAGATCAAAAACCTCTGGTTTGAATTGAAGACTGAACTAGCGAAAGATGAGAAGTCTGACCTCCCGGATATATTGTTAATATGCAAAATACTTGACACATTACCGGAAGCCTATTTCTCATTCAAGTCGAGTTGGATTTTACTGTCGAAGAAGAATCGTACTGTAGAAAGTCTTACGTCTCAACTGTGTGCACATGAAAAAGCATTATATTGCAAAAATGAAGACACTCCTGCTGAAGCTTTAGTGACTTCGAGCAATAGAGATGATGTCAAACGAAAAGTAAAGAAGCTGAAATGCCCATATTGTAAGCAAATTGGACATAAAATAAAGAACTGCTCAAAATGGATTTCTGCGGGAAGACCTCCCAAGCCAACAGTCTCCCAAAATACCAACCAAACGAACCTTTTGGCAATGCAAATCACTATAAGCCAAGCTATGAATACTGTAGTTGAAGATCCAAATAACTGGTATGTCGACAATGGTGCCACTCATCACGTCACCTTTCGTAACGATATTTTTGCCACTTTTGAACACTTCAAACAAGATAACACAGTGACAACAGCAAGTGGTACGATTAAAGCTATTGGAAAAGGAGCGGTTGATATAATTTCCACTATAAACGGAAAAAAGTTAAATATTAGACTCCATGAAGTCTGGTATGTTCCTGAAATTAAAAGAAATCTGTTCTCAGTTCTCGCTGCACAAGACATGTTAGATAAAAGCAAATTCATATCAAAGAGAGAAGTTTGTTATTTGAAAGTGAACGGCAAAGTTAAATTAGTTGGAAAACGAGTGAAGAATGGTGGGCTGTATAAGTTAAATATTCAATGTTTAACAAACATCGCTCCTAACTTAAACACTGTTGAAGCAACTGATAACGTTCTGCAACTTTATCATGAAAGGTTTGCCCACCAAAGTAAAAGGCATGTTACGAAGGTTATTGAACACGAGCTTGGACTCAAAGTTAATCTGGATTCTGAATTATGCACTGGCTGTATTTATGGAAAAATGCACAGACGAAAATTTGGGACTAGAGAACGAGCCAAGACACCAGGAGAGGTCATTCATACTGACGTTTGTGGACCTTTTCCGGAATCCTTCAATAAAAATAAGTATTTTGTACTATTCAAAGATGATTTCACCAAATATCGTCACGTATTCTGTATCAAACATAAGTCTGAAGTATATTTGAAACTACAGCAAGTACTACAAGAATACAAAGTGGCTGGATATTCAGTTAAAGAGATCATCTCGGATAATGGAGGAGAATTTGACAATGAGAAAGTGAGAAAAATACTTCGACAGGAAGGTACATCTCAAAGGCTTACAATGCCGTATACGCCGCAACAAAATGGAAGCAGTGAGCGTGAAAACCGGACATTAGTCGAGGCCGCCAGAAGTATGATGCACGCTCAACAATTACCCGTTGCCACCTGGGCTGAATTAATATCAACTGCGACGTACATCCTCAACAGGACTGGACCTACTCCAGTACCAAATAAATCTCCATATGAACTCTGGTTTAATAAGAAGCCATCAATCAAACATCTGAGAATAATTGGCTCAGAATGCTATGCGCATGTTCCTAAACAGAAGTGCAAAAAGATGTCCAAGAAAGCTGAAAGATGTATATTGATTGGCTATGATGGAGATGATGGTTACCGTCTTCTAAAACGTGAACAAAATGGAAAATATATTTTGATCAGATCTAGAGATGTTTTGTTCAATGAAAATGTCATTAAATCTATTGGTCTCGAGGAACCTAAAGTTTTTGAAGAATCTTCTGTTCAAATAGAGCTATCTTCAAACAACGACAATCATAAAATGCATGAAGCAAGGGAGGAAGGAAGTGAGAAACAATGCGAGTCAGAATTGAATCTGCCAATATCTGAAGTTCACATTGAACCCACTTGCGATGTGCCTCAAACATTTAATGATTTACCTGACCAAACTGAAAATGAACATGAAGATTCAAATGACGAACAAATCTCTGAATATGATATACATGAAGATGAGATACCTGTTGAATCGAGAATGCAATTGAGAGATAGATCTCAACTACGATCACCAGTTCGATATGATGATTATGTTTTGATGTCAGCCGGAAATGTTTTATCAAATGGTGAAGACCCAAAGACATATCAAGAAGCCCTTGCAAGTCCAGAAAAGAATCAATGGATTCAAGCTATGAATAGTGAAATGAAATCACTTAAAGAGATGAAAACTTGGATTTTAGTGCCACTACCTAAAGGCAGAAAGCCAGTTTCATGCAAATGGGTATACAAAACAAAAACAAACGCTGATGGATCTCTTGACAAATTTAAAGCAAGGCTAGTAGCTCGTGGCTATACACAAAGAAAAGGCATTGACTATGAAGAGACATTTAGTCCAGTTGCCAAAATGGCTACAATACGTTCAGTATTGAGCATAGCTGCAAATGAAGGACTAACACTAACACAATTCGACGTGTCAACAGCTTTTCTGAATGGATCGTTATCTGAAGAAATCTTCATGAAACAACCTGAGGGTTATAATGATGGTTCAAATCACGTATGCAAGCTGATGAGAAGCCTTTATGGTTTAAAACAAGCGCCACGGTGCTGGAACAAATGCATTGTTGACTATCTAAAATCTATTAACTTCAAGCAATGTGATAATGATAACTGTCTGTTTATAAGAAACACCAGGAATTCTAAAATCATATTAGCGTTATATGTTGATGATGGTCTGATTGTTTCAAGTAATCCACAAGAATCAAAAAGATTTATGAAGGAGCTGACACGACGTTTCAAAATAACGATCAAACCAGCGACCTACTTTCTTGGTCTCGAAATCACAAAAACAGAGTCTAGTGTTAAACTTTCTCAAAAGCACTACACTGAAAAGCTCTTAATACGTTTTGGGATGAGTGACTGTAAAGCAGTTACAACGCCTATTGTCAAAGAAGATATTAATGACTTGGAGAAAGAGTCAATAGATGGAAATACATTTCCTTATAGAGAAGCTGTAGGAGCCTTGGCCTACCTTATGGTTGGAAGTAGACCAGACTTAGCTTATGCTATTAGTGTGGTATCCAGAGCATTAGATAAGCCCACACCTGCAGACGTTTCAAGGGTCAAGAGAATCTTGAGATACCTTAAGGGAACCCTGGACTACGGTATTGTCTATAAAAAGGAATACAAGACAGGCATCCTAGAATGTTACAGTGATTCAGATCATGCGGGTGATGCCACAACAGGACGTTCAACGTCTGGAATTTTATGCTTATATTCAGGAGCAGCAATTTCATGGTGCAGTCGTAGACAGACTTGTGTTGCCATATCCAGCACAGAAGCTGAACTGGTTGCTGCCAGCGAAGCAGCTCGAGAGGTAATCTGGCTGAAAAGATTGTTTAACGAAATATCAACTATCAAAGAGGTACCTATACTCAAAGTTGATAATGATGCAGCTGTAAAGATTGCTAAAAATCCTGAAATGCATAGAAGAATTAAACATATTGCTATACGACATTTTTACATAAGAGAGCTTGTAGAAAATGGCGATATTACAGTAGAGTATGTACCAACAGAATTTCAATTGGCGGATATTCTGACAAAAGCGGTCCACAGACCAAAGCTTCTTCAGATATCCAAAGAAATTGGACTCACAATGATGTAGTCAAAAAGGGAGGATGTTGAAGACACTGGCTGAAGATTTTTAAATACATCATAGATTGTGTCATTATAAGTAATTATTATTTTAAAAAAAAAATCAATGTCAGTTCTTTTCTGTGATGTCATTATACAACTTTTCATAAAATATTAATTTGTTTAAATAAATCCTAAAATCGTACCATAATAGTTGTAGCTATTTTACACCTCATTGAAATAAGCTTGGCCTAAACACATTATTGGTCTGCTACTGAGCACAGACAGACGGACAGAGATCTTTCCTCATACTTGAGGATACCTTGTGCATATTCCACCATGCTGCTTCAGTGTGGTTTGGTGTTGGGGTTAATGGATAACCCAAATGTCAGAATTTGTTATGCTGTTGCTGCCCGATGGCCTCTTACATGAGTTAACAAATGTTACCTAATGACAACATGGTACCGAAGATGTTACGTGGCCTCCAAAAAACGGAAGTGCTCAAGAAATTTTCCACTAGCAGTCACTCGTCTACCTACTCGCTGTGACCGGTTTTGCCTAACTTGGTTATCACTTAGGATCGACTCAAGCCGCTGGTCTATGAGCACTTCTATTCAAATACTTATTATTATTACATATTTATAACCCACAAAGACCGAAGTTTAAGGAAAAAGAAGTTAAATATAAGTTTGTAACCATTTTGTTTCCAGATGTCACTTTGAACTACTGGGTGAAGAAATATGGATGGAGGGATGATGGTGATTTGATTTTTATTGCCAATCAGGATGAAAATATCAAGACAAAAAATATTACTGAAAAAATTGAGTTTGATCATCTGGCTCCTTTAATGACTTTATTGTAAATTGAAGATTGAAGATTTTTTTGTCATTAAACTTACGTTGATCGTAATGTTTGTTTTACTTACGTAAGGCTGTAGAGAGATGTGTTTGGGCGATCAGAAGTCGTTAAATCAAATGTAAAAAACAGTTACAATTAGTTGATTTTATCATTAAATTAAATATATATTCGTAATAATTATGTAGTCTATAACATTTTGTAAAAGTAACTCATTTAGATCACAGATAGGTTACTGTTTTGACTACTAAGGCTACAGAGTCGATATAGTAATAACATGTTTACCCTAAATAATCTAGATAATTAGTCAATATAAATAATATTCATTAGCCAATCAAAATAATAACAAGGCCCAATAATAAATAATAAGAATAAATAACGCTACACATTCATAGTCCTACACTAGGATTTCGTGTGTGTCGCGCCCGGGTGACAAGACAAGTACAACAAACACAAGAACACACCCAGACCGAGCTTTTTATTTTATTTTTTTATTTTTATGAATTATAAAGTTAATGCTAGATTACAATCCCACGTGATGGTAAGTGAGATACAAATTTCAACTCATCAAATCAAATGTCCTCGCTGGGAATCGAACCCAGGACCCCTTAGAACGGCATTGCGCCATATGGGTTGTCGATCACAATCGGCACTATACATTTTTGTATCTTCGTTTAAATTTTATTGCTATATACATCGAGATATAAGTACTAACGTCGATGGCTATATACGTAGTTCATATCTATTCCGTTAAAAGTATGGATTTATTTTTATTTTGATTTACTTTTCATTTTGAATTTAGCTTTTAGTTTTATAAAGTGTTTTAGTTAAAAATATGTGAAATAACTGTAGTGAATAATAGCGACTATAAAGGGTTAACTGTATTTGGTAAAATAAGTATAAATAGCTATCATCAATTTTGAATAGTCTAAATGAAAGACAATTTCAATAATATTATTTCCTTTAACAACAATAGCACACATCGATTGACTTTACAAAATTCACAGCCTACTTAAAAGTATTATGACTATAACCTTTCATACATCCTACAAAGTATAGTTTTTTTAGCTTTTTTATTATTTTATTTTAAATAACAAAATATAGCAACAACATCTTTCTAAAAATAATTTCGTATAAAAGTAATATAAAATGTAACTCAAAGTACAATATAACAAGCTTGTGGTTCGGTCGTATTTAGGCTTTCTTTCCGTGGCTGAAACCGTGTTCCTTGCCGCCAGTGTGGCCTGTCTTCTTGCTGTGATCGTGATGGTGCGCGTGGTGTTCCTCGTGTCCATGATGCGCTTTGTGTCCTTTGTGGTCCTCGTCGTAATGCCCTTTGTCGTGATGGCCCTTCTTGCCGTGTTGCTTTTCGTGATGACCCTTTTCGTGGTGGCCACCCTTCTTGTGGTGACCTTCCTTGTTGTCGTGATGACCGTGGAAGTCTCCGTGCTTGTGGTGGTGGCCGCCCTTGTGGAAGTCGTCGTAGAACTTGTGCTCCTTGTGATATTCATCTTTGTGAGACTTATGGTGGAAACCTGTCGTTTTAGAACCCTTTTTGTGACCTTTTTTGTGTCCGAATTTGCCTCCTTTGTGTCCGTGTCCCGCCTCATGATGTTCACCGTGATGATCGTGTTCATCGTGGTGTTTTTTCTTATGGCCGCCGTGTTCATCGTGATGGCCTTCGTGATGGTGTTTCTCATGGTGTCCATGTTCACCTTTGTCATGATGGTGGTGTGACTTATACCCTTTGTCTCCCTTTTCGTCATTGTCCTTTTGGTGATGTTCGTGATGTTCGTGACCGCCACCGGCTTCTTGTTTACTATCTTTAGCCTTTTGGTGTTCCGTTCCTTGGGGAACTTGATCTAATTTTTTGCTGTCTTTGGCTTTTTTGTGTTCTGTACCTTGGGGTACTTGATCTACTTTTTTGCTATTTTTCGCTTTTTTATGTTCCGTTCCTTGAGGTACTTGATCTCCTTTTTTGCTATCTTTGGCTTTTTTGCTTTCCGTTACTTGAGACGCTTGGTCTCCTTTTTTGCTATTTTTCGCTTTTTTGAGTTCTGTTCCTTGAGGTACTTGATCTACTTTTTTGCTATCTTTGGCTTTTTTGTTTTCACTTGCTTGGGATACTTGGTCTACTTTCTTACTAGTTACAGGTTGTACATCTAGTTCTTTAGTAGCAGCTAGTTTTACCTCTGAAGCAGCTTGTTTTACCTCTGCAGACGCTGGTTTTGAAACATCTGCTGCTGGTTTACCGGCAGCTTCTGCATTCTCAGCTACAATTGGCGTTTGGCCATTTTCTTGTTCAGCTATATTTCTTGCTGTTACAGAAATGAGTGCCCATGCAAGAAGCACTCCTAGAAATAGTCGCCTCATCCTTCTGTAATGAAAAAAAAAACGGATTTCATAAGTGTTAATAGTTAATAGTCAATAATAGTTAGTTAATATCTATAAATTAATGATTTGTTACACTGCAGAAGATAAATGAAATACTTACAAAGAAGCGGTATTCAAGCAGAGAGTTAAAGTCGTTCTGACTCAAGAGTTTCTGAACATTGAATTTATAGATAACAATGCTTTCATCTGTTGTCGATTACAAAGTGATCTTTGGCAATCATATTGCCGCAGGTTTCTGGGCGAATGATTATGTCGACTGCTATTGTGACGACATCATTTTACGGTTTATTAAAATTAGTTCCGCCTACAGCCTTAATACTGTATAGGTTTTAATAACTAAACGTCAATTAATAATATATTCAAATTCTATAATGCACAATATTTAATCATTAATTCATCATGTAATTAATTAATGATAGCTTAAAATGAAGTAATGAGGGTAAAATATTTACCCTCAAAGAAGTATTAATAGACATCATATAATGAAATATTTATTTACAAAGAGGTATTGTGGGTAAAAAAAATAAAAACAATAAATAATATGTTAGGAGTAACGGTGTCATTCCTTGTGTTCGAATCCCCAGTGTTTGTGACCTTCGTGGCCGCCCTTTTTGCCATGATCATGATGATGTTGATGGTGCTCATCATGACCATCGTGTGCCTTGTGACCTTTATGATGTTCATCGTGATGATGCTTATCGTGATGTTCCTTCTTTCCATGATGATGTTCGTGATGACCGGAATGATGTTTGTGACCCTTTTTGTGATGGCCGCTATGGTCCTCATGATGGCCGTGATGATGCCCGTGCTTGTGATGTTTTCCTTCTTTGTGTTCGTCGTCGTAGAAGTCGTGATCCTTATGAAATTCGTCCTTGTGGTACTTTTTGTGGTATCCTGTAGTCTCCTCTCCTTTAGCGTGATGCTTTTTGTGATGATGCTTGCCTCCTTTGTGATGATGTCCGTGCTTATGATGGTGTCCTTCGTGATCATGTTCGTCATGATGTTTCTTATGGTGGCCACCGTGTTCGTGGTGATGTCCCTCGTGATGATGTTTACCATGTTCTCCGTGTTCACCTTTGTGATGATGGTGATGTGTCTTATGCCCCTTGTGTTCCTTGTGTCCATGCTCATGGTGGTGATCTCCGTGATGCTCCTTGCCACCGCCCTCCGCGTGTTTATGGCCTTTGTCATTCGTCGCTGCGGCAATTAGGTCTGTTTCTTTCTGTCCTATTTCCCGGCAGGAACAGACAACTAAAAAACATCCCAAACCTAGCAAGACGACTAGCGTCTTCATTGTGGTGTTTGTAATTACAACTTCAACTTTTTAGTTTGAATTCTTTAACTGTACTGACCTAACCACATTCTCTATCAGCATTTATATCAATCATTAAAGTAGCTGATTGCAGTTAGTGAAAATGCAGGCAAGGACGCCAAAGCCGGCGTTACGACTGTAGCCTTTTTACGAAGTTACGAAATATTTATTAAATAAACAGATAATTTGTATTTAATAAGTATTTTATAAAGTTACCTATAAGTAAGTATTATTGCATAACACTTTTATGTCATTTCGAAGAAGATGAGATGATAAGGGAAGACGCATTGCGCATAAGGATCACCCCATGCATTTACTTGAGTTGCTATGCTGGGGCCTTTCCATTTGCGCCGCACGGTTGTCGAGGGGTTACAATGGGTACTAGGCACCGTAACTCGGTCAAGTCCCTAAATTATACGGGATGTTACATAAGGCATTAGATATTACGAGATATGCGAGATAACAAAGGGGTAGGTATTATTGATTCCCATTTCCCGAATTAGCTTCTTCAGATATAATATTTCTAATGAAGCGATCTCAATTCCTGAGAACCTGACTAGGTAGACTCCTTGTTCGGTTGTCCCTTGTCGTAGGGTAAAGGTAAAGGTAAATAAGGTTACATTGAATAAATGCAGGTACAGTCATTAATTTTGTAGGTAGGTAAGTGTAGATTAAAAAGAAATAGAATAGTAGTGTAGATGTTATTAGGACCGTTTCGATTTACAATTTAATAGTTTTTTATGACTAATTCGTACATTTTGTTTTATTTCGGTATGTCAATATGTCGATAATTTACACATACCTAGTAGTTTAATTATTGGAATAACAAAACATAGGTACGTTAAGAATTGATTTAATAAATAGTATCGTAAATAATATCGTAGTAAATATATGTCATATCAGCCATAACACTATAACAAGTATTATTTTTATGACAAGCTCAGCTATGCATTTAAATTCAACTTCATCTTTGTTCCCCGTCTCACTTAAACTAAAAAACAATAGTGAATAATTATGGTTTTGCTCGGTCTAAGAGCTAGTCAAAAGACGGGTTCATCGTTTGTTTGGGCGCCATTACTTTAAATAGTTAAGAACTTTTAAGTGTACTGACTTCGTCTCGCTAGATGAGCATTTATATCAACTATTAAAGTATTTGATTGCAGTTAGAGAAAATACAGACAAGGACGCTGAGTGTCAGTATAATCTTTGCTTAATATATTACCAAATATTTAGTTTAGCACTCTAGTTTCATTGCAGAAATGAAAAATAATGAAATATTTGGCACTTACAAAAGTTAGTGCTTACAACAAGAGACGGCTAAGTAATTAGGTGGGATTTATATAATAAAATGTACGATTACCATTGTATATAATATAATGTAGGTTAACTTCTGTGGTACAGTGGCCAGTGACCTCCAAAAGAAGTAAACTCTAGGGTAGCTTAAAAATCAAGGATGGGGGAGCTCCATTTCATTATTTAGGTTTATTATTGCCGATTTTTCAATGGGTTATTAAATATAATAACTCGAATCGGCGTTGCCGACAGATTAGATGGGTTTAAAATACCTTTGCGGTGTCAACGTGACAAAACAAACTGAACGATCTTGTTTTTTGCTTGAATTATCTACTTAGTAGTTATATAAGTGGGTAGTCGTGTTTTTGTCAGCTAGAAGATACTATAACTGCGGTTGGCGAACGCCACTGTTACAAGAGTAAACAATTATCGCAATATGCTCTTGGTAGATCGACACTTCCTGATATGTAATGTAATATTTTGACCCTACACTGATTAGTGTTAGGTTCCTTCGATTAAAGATCACTCACTGGTCTCCAATAATTGCATCACCTACGGGAACTTTGTTGATTTATTTATTAATTGCATTATATTTTTTAATATTTCTGTACATGAGGACCACTTGAAAAAAATTATAGACGCTTTTAAAACGAAAATGGACAAGAGAAGCAACATTGATTTGCTTCCTACAATAGTTGTTTCCCCTAATTTTGGCGATCTGTTTTTGCTCCACTTACAATAAAATTACTTAACAACAATATTTATTTAACTACCTAACTCAGCCGCCTACATATTTTTAGATACTTTTTGTGAAATAAGCAAATCAATTTGTAAGTGGAATTACCAATAAAACCTATAAAAGAATATAGTTCAGTTACAAGTAAACTCAGATACGTTTCGATACGGTTCATTTGTATTTCGCTGTCAAGGCTATGAGCATGTTTCACAGAAAATCGAAAGCAGAGCGATAAAAGTTGAGTTGTATCGCTTCGATTGTTAGGCATGTTGTATACCGTTTTTTAAAGCTTTTAGTTAACTTGAAATGTATGCATGTAAGTTACAAGATAAAGTTTAAAAACTAAACCCCTACTACGTCAAAATTGTGCCCTGAAAAATTTGCGCTTTGATACGACGGGCGTCAATCACGGCACCTAAAAAAATATCTGTGACCGCATTAGAACGAGAATTACTAACTGGACTATTACTAACAACAACTAACAGGACTAACTATCACTACCAGTCCCTGTCCCAGTCCTCATACTAACTAACAAACTAGCCAACTACCAACTAATGTTCTAATACCGTTTCCTAACCGGACTAAGTATCCTAGTCCCTACCCTAGTACTTTGAGTCTTGTTCTAGGTCGGTTGTAGTTGTCATGGGCAATGAAAGTGCTGCATGCTCATTTACTACCTTAATTCCATAAAAACCCTGTCAGGTAGGATTGTAGTCAAGTCAACTTATAACAAATAAAAAAAAATAGAAAAAGCTGTAACTGATACCCGTACCCCTATGGAAGATATTTGATAAAATCCGAGTGGGGTACCTATTATTAGTGCAATAGTTGTCATTACAATGATTTTTAGAATTTTTGACTGAATAACGGAGTAAAAGATTTGAATGCGGTTTTCATTCATATATGTAACGTTAATTTCAATCGTTTGACAAACAACAATCATTTAGGAAACTTCAAACAAACAAAGGAATGAGCAAAGTGCCTGTTATCTAATTTTCCCTTTTCAAATATCACTGCAAAATAAACGACATATGTAATTACTAGCTGACCCAGCGAACGTTGTTCCGCCATACCTAATTATAGATACATAGATTACTTGTAGAGAATGATTAAAGCGCGATTTAAATTTGACGGGTGGGGGTAGGAAGGTCACAATTTGGGGTTATGTATATTTTTTTATGTCACACCATAAAAAAATAACCAAAAAAAAAAAATCGGTCGAGCCGTTGCGGAGGAGTATGGTAACTAAAATTGTGACACGAGAATTTTATAATTATACAGTTTAAACTCCTCCGAATGGGCTTTACCGTTTTTGATGAAGGTATTAGAATAGGTTTGTAACTAACTTTTATACCCGATAAATTTTTATTTTTATTTTTTATTGATTCAGCATAAAAAGGTTACCTACGTAGAATACCAAATTTTCAAATTTAAACCTACCCCCCTAAAATTTAAACCGTGATTTTGGTATGAAAAATATCCAATTAATCATTCAATACAAGTAATCTATGTGGCGGAACAATGTTCGCTGGGTCAGCTAGTAGGCTATAAAATCTACTTTAAGTAGTTCTAAACCTCTCCTTATTTCTATGTTCCAAAAGTGGCTGCTGTGTGGCTCTATGTCTGTGCTCTATGTAGCTAAAGAATTACGGTGGTCAATAGAAGGTATACTACTGCCGACGGTTCTAGGCCGCTCTGAAGTTAGGCTTTCGGATGTAGTGCGCAGGTATTGTACTTTAGAGAGAGATAGCGACACGAACACTGAGCGTGTGACTGAAATAAACAGTGTTCAAAGTGACACCCCGCGCGTCTTGCTACCATTTCGACTCTAAAATTGACTTCTGCGCAGCGATCCGAACAAAGTTCAGGGCGGCCAAGAACCGCCGGCCGTACTATAACGTGCTGCGTACGATTAATAAAAGCGGCGTCTGTGCTGTATACAGCTAAATAATTATGGTGCTCGATAAGTGGCTTTTGTGCCTTATATAGCACAAGAATGTCGGTGGTGGCCGTGCGGTGTATGATTATTAAAAGCGAGAGAGAGAGAGAGAGAGAGAGAGGGAGATTATTAGACGAATTTATGTGCTGTTGTTCGTTAAACGGGAATCTAGGTTAATAATAGCAGTGTATGTGCCTTGAAGGATTATGATCTTTAATCGCGCTTACATTTATTGCAGCAGTTAATAACTCCACTTAAAACTTAAATAAACGTAATAATCTTGCAGTACCTACTGATATTTTTCATACGCCTAAATGCGCAGCTGATAAAATTAACGCTGGAGTTCGGACAAAAACAACTTATGTACTCGTAAGTAGGTACCTACTGTTAATTCAAATGATTGAATGTTGATTGTTTCCTACACTGCAGGTCATGCAGTGTACCTGTAAAGGATGGCTGTGTAGTTTTATGACTACCTATTCTTGTTTTTATTATTACGTGCCACAAAAAAATAATATGTTAATCATAAAACATTTGAATTATACGACTTATACTTGGATAGAACTAGGTAAGTTAATAATTATGCTCCTCTATATACAAAGATTCTTCTACTACGTTAAGAAAGTTTAGCTACGCATTCCGTGTAGTGAGGTGAAATCTTTAGTTTTGATAAGATGGTAGTAAAAGAAGTGATGGCAAGAAAGAAGAGTAAACTTAGGAAAACATTAACAATTTAATAACTATTAATATGCTTTGTACACAAAATACCTAACAATTAAAGTTATACAAATTAATACTTAAATTAGTGTTTGCTGTGGTGGCCCCAGTCCTTGTGGTCTCCATGACCGCCCTTCTTACCATGGTGGTGGTGGCCGTCGTGGTGCTCATGGTGGCCGTGGTGCCCCTTGTGTTCATGGTCATGGTGGTGATGGTGGTGCTTGTCGTGGTGTTTGTCATGGCCGTGGTGGCCTTTGTGGTGGCCCTCGTGGTGGTGTCCGCCCTTCTTGTGGTCTTCTTCATGGCCATGGTGGTGTCCGTGGTGGTGGCCGTGCTTATGGTGCTTGCCCTCGTCGTGATGGCCGTCATGGAAGTGATGGTCCTTGTGGAAGTGGTCCTTGTGATATTTCTTGTGATATCCATCGACGTGTTCTCCTTTGTCGTGGTGCTCATGGTGTCCGTGCTTCCCGCCCTTGTGGTGGTGGCCGTGCTCGTGATGCCCACCGTGATGCTCGTGGTCATCATGATGCTTCTTGTGTCCGTCGCCTTCGTGGTGGTGATGTTCACCATGATGATGCTTATCATGATGTTCCTCGTGTCCTTTGTGATGATGATGATGACCCTTGTGTCCCTTATGTTCATGGCCCTCATGATGATGGTGGTGATCCTTATGGCCATGGTGTCCTTCCCCATGCTCGTGTTTGTGTCCCTTGCTGGCCGCGACCGCCTGATCCTCCACCTCATACGCGGCACTCGCCGCCACCAAACATAGCACTGCTGCTGCTACGAAGACCTTCATTTTTGCCGATGCTTTCCGTTGTAATGTTAACAACGGAAGTCCGGCTGCTACTGACCTCTGTACGCTTCATGCTTATTTTATATTAAAAGTTTGTACAGTAGCCTCAAGCGATGGAGAAATTCGTTCTTTTATTCCGCAACCATTTTGTTATCCGGCACCGTCAATTAAGGGTTCAACTTTCAGACTGAATCACACGCATTGCAATAGGTGCTAAGTACCTACTATATTAATATTTTAATTATAAGATATTAGCGAAAGTTGTAATAATTATATTAATAGCGGGTTATTACCTAGCTAGCTAGATAATTACCTAATTATCCGCGCTGCAGTCGAAATTCGACCGTAATTCATTGAGTCAAAGGGTTACTTAACATTGACTCTATGAACGATTACCCTATGACACTTTTCAAACGATGTGTCATACATGTTTAGGCGCACGGATTAACTAACATTAGTGCGTGTAATGTTTTATTTATTCATTTAATGTATTTTTTATGCATTATAAAAAATATATATAACTTTTATACTCCGCGCATTTTCGTAAAAAGCAGTACAAAGCTTTTGCTTCACGTATCAATAATTATATTGATTACTTAATACAGATTAGATATTTGATCTGTGTCTCTCATCTCATCTAGAGTCCAAGCCAATATACTTCCTCGCGGTCCCCCTCTTGAACAACGGACGAGGTTATGATGGTGGGCACTCTTGTTGGAGGCCGCTGGATTTTGTACTACCGATTTCAATTCCAATGACCAATGCATATTATTTTATTATTGGTAGTGTTTTTTAACCACCTGTCTAGCTACCATTCTTCTGAAATCAACCGTGAAATGTTATTTACCTAATTTACTTATTTCGTTTAGTTCTTCTCGGCCATGCACAGTTGCACATATGTATGTAACTCCAAATGCAAAACCAACTCCCGCATTTCGAAGCGGAAGCATTCTTAAGTGTAAATCTTACTCTACCACCGTTTCGCTAAGGTACCTTTATATATTGATTTTTTAAATCTGTGAGGAGAAAAGAAACGGCGAAAGAAACTCCTCGGCACATCTTTTAAAAAAATAATAACTAATGGTACATTACAAATTTTATACCTACATACAGATACATACATACTAACACGAGCAGAACCGGTCGCGGATGTCTATATCCAAGCATCTTTGTCATTAATATATTCTTCCACTGTATATAACCTTTCTCTATGAGTCGTGTTTTTACATGTTAAACGTCGGGGGTTAAAAATGGAAATTTTATCAACGTTGTCTATAAAAATGAATTCATTAGGTAGGTAAGTATGTATCTAGGTAGGTATATATCTAGAAAAATAACGTTTTTAAAGGTTTACTTACTTTATTTTTTTTATCGAATACCTGTAGGTATTGTTTTTCGTTTGCAATACATATACATATAGAAGTCTATATAGAAGAAGGTCTATAATTATAGAAGTTTCACTTCAATAAAAATATAATTTATACACAAGATTAAAGTGCAGTGTAGGTGCTATGGAGGGGGCTAAGCCGGCTAAGCTTGATATTTCTCTACGTAATCGAATCGGAAATGATGAAATGCGTAGTCTACGGCGTAGACGAGCAAGGGACGACGTAGTTCCGGTAGTTTATAGAATTCGCCGGTTGAAGTGGCGATGGGCGGGCCACATATATAGTTCAAATTACTGATAAAATCGTTGGGGTAAAAGGTCCTAGGGTGGAGAGTGGCGACCTCTTCTTGGCAAAAGATCGTCCCCGCGAATTATGATTAAGTATAGTGAAGACATTTTTATCTGTACGAAAAAATTTAATGACAATGAATTTTATGACAAATTGGGGTTTCATGATTATTTGGTTACATGATTATTAGGGCTCTGAAGCCAATTAACGAGGTATTCTCTATTTCATATAATGAAAGTGTAAGTGATCTATACCTGTATGTGGAAGATATTTGATAGATGGTCTAAGATCCGGCATAAGAAATATATAATTATGTACCTACCCTCATCTGTTATTTACTTGTGATAATAAATAAATGATAGATAATATTTACATTGACATATTGCAAATAAGTTGCCTAGTTAAATCGTGCCCGGAAAATATTAAATAATTAAAATTTTAATTATTAATTTATTATTGCATTGTTTAATTTCCCGATAATAAAATTGATTTTTTTTAATTTTATTGGTGTCACACCGATTTTCGAAGATCGAGTTTTCTTCATCATCGAGTTCGAGTTCATCATCATGGAGATCTTCACGAACACTAAAACTCCTCGAACTCGAAACACGGTTCACAGCATTCCAAAGGATTGTACTGAACTTAGATATCTTTGGACTGATTCGGCTTGGTAGATTTTATGAAATAAAAAAAGAATTCTCAAAACATGGAGTCTTTGCCGCAAAGCGCTTCAAAATCGGTTGATTTGTTTAGGAGATATCGTTGACGAAACATTTTGATTAAACTGTTATTTTTTTATGTTAAATAAGTTAATGCTTGACTACAATCCCACCTGATGGTAAGTGGCGATGAAGACCAAGGTGTTGAACGCACTAACTTATAAAAGCCTATTTATTCACTCTCCTCTTCAAGACTCCGACATCATACACAGGTGGAAACACCAACTCAGGCAAGCTATTCCAGACCTTCGCAGTACGTACTATGAACGACGACGCTAACATTTTCGTTCGTATTCGGTGGATGCTCGCCGTACGTCGGGTTATTCGATGGAGAAACGGGGATTTATTATTTATTTATTTTATTTTTATTAATTTCAACATAACAAGATTCTATTCGGGACTAGGATAGTTAGTTCAGTTTGTAAAGGCTGTATATTCTTATACGTATGTTAGTTGGTTATTTCGTTAGTAGGTACGTATTAATTAGGACTGGGGCAGGGACTGTTATTGATAAGTTAACCCTGTAAGTTTTTGTAAGAGTTTCGTTCTTGCTCACAGATATGTTGCTATCCTTAACTAAGAGTTTTTATTAAGATGGTCGCTTGTAAAAAAGTGTTATCAGATCCACACCTTTCCAACCGGACTACAATTGCTGTGAAAACAATGATTACTCGATAGAAAAGTGGAAGCTGTACTGGCTTCAACCCATTAATGGTCCACTACTGAGCATAGGTCTCTCCTCTTACCTGAGGAGGCCTAGCGCATACTCCACCACGTTGCGCCAGTGTGGATTGGTGAAGGAGTTAGTGGCCAACCGAAGTGTCGGAATTGTTCATGCCGCCCGAAGGCATCCGATATGGCTTAACGACTACTACAAAATGGTAACAAACGGGGCCGACGGCTTTACGTGCCCTCCGAAGCACGGATGCGCCCAAGAAATTTTGCCACTTGCGGTCACCCATCCAACTACCGACCGCGCCTGCTGTTAACTAAACCGCCCGCTTAACTTCGGGCTATGAGCGCTTCAAAGCTGTTTCAAACGGTGAAGCTGTACTACTCCGAGATAACTTTATAGTTTAACTTTATACCATCTAGGAAACCTACCATGGATGCGTTCCCATGGCACAGGATGTCTTTATGGTTTGGAATAATGTAAGTGTTTAAAAATTTAATGATATACCACAGAATTTTTATATTTACTTACCTCTTTTTTGTAGTCAGCCAGGCAAGTACTAACACTACCATGCGCTATTGAGTAGGAGATATTTTGGCTTTTTTTACAAAACAAAATTCTAATTTTAAGTATTTTTAAAATGACCTTCAGGTTATTGATATCCAGTGAACATTTTTGTCAACCAAATATATTTACTTTGAGTAAAAAACACTTATAAACAATATCAACAATAAAAAATACAATTCCATTTGTGGCAACAAAATTGAATTAGGATTAAACAAATTAATCTTGTTAGTGCTTCCCGTGGTGGTGACCCCAACCCTTATGGTGGTCGTGATGGCCCTTCTTCCCATGGTCGTGGTGGCCGTGGTGGTGGCCGTCGTGCCCGTGGTGCCCGTGGTGTTCGTGGTGGCCATCATCGTGGTGGTGCTTGTCGTGGTGGCCTTCGTGGCCGTGGTGGCCTTCATGGTGTCCATGGTGGTGGTGGTGGCCCTTCTTGTGGTGTCCTGCATCGTCGTGATGGTGTCCGTGATGGTGATCGTGTTTGTGGTGATGGCCGTGTTTGTGTTCGCCATCATGGAAGTCGTGGTCCTTGTGGAAGTGATCCTTGTGGAACTGCTTGTGGTGACCGTCGATGTGTTCTCCCTTGTCGTGGTGCTCATGGTGTCCATGCTTCTCGCCCTTGTGGTGGTGGCCGTGCTCGTGGTGGTCGCCGTGATGGTCGTGCTCGTCCCAGTGCTTCTTGTGGCCGCCGCCGTCTTCATGATGGTGTTCATGGTGATGGTGCTTGCCGTGGTGTCCTTCATCACCTCCATGATGGTGGTGGTGGCCCTTGTGACCTTCATGATCGTGATGTTCGTGATCATGATGGTGGCCACCATGATGATGGTGACCTTTACCATGCTCGTGATGGTGTCCCTTGCTGGCCGCGACGGCCTGGTCCTCCACCTCGTACGCGACGCTGGCCGCCACCAAACATAGCACTGCTACCGCTACGAAGGCCTTCATGTTTACCAATGTTCTCCGCTGCAATGTTAACAACGGAAGTCCGGCTGCTACTGACCTCTGTACTCTTGTTGCCGGTTTTATATTAAAAGGTTAAGCGGTAGCGTCCGGTGGTGAAATAAATTTATTCCGCAACTTTCCAAATCGCAAACGCCGTGTGGTTGTTCTTAAAGCATGATGTCCTTCTTTGTTATTTACTAGATTTATTTTATTTAGAAAATTTCAGAGCATAATAATAAACGAATTGATGTTATTGAAGAAGATTTTTAGCGTTATTTTAAATTATTTTGCCAACTGTATTTCTCTATTCTATTCTAGATATCTTCTGCGTAACTTCCTTATCCTTTGTCACAGTGTAGTATCACCCATAATTACATTTATATGCAAAGTGTCTTATAATGTAAAAAGTATAGACGCATGTTGAATGTTGACTGTAGTAGATATAATTTATTTTAGTTAGAACTATTAATTACGCATCGATTATTTAATATAGGAGATGGATTTTGAACAGATTTTTTTTTGTCTTTAATGTGAATATCGGTAGTATTCAGTAGGGTAGGTAAGTACTATATTGGCTAGATGATGATGATGATGACGATGAATATGATACTGGCATGATGATGAGGTTTTATTGATGCAGTCCGAAGAATGGTGGTGTTCCACAGCCATTGGTGTCTGTGGCGATAGATTTTAGCTACTTGCAAATTATATCTAGGTATAGTTTTTTCGCGCGTCGTATACTTATATCACTCTCGACTCCTGACAGTCCTGACTCTCCGTTTTTAAGCGGGCCCATCGGACTTCGTCACAAACGTAGGTACATAATGTTGTATGTTGCAATTCTTACCGACGACTTTTTAAAATTAAAAGCTTTAAATACGGAAGCCCGTCTCATTCTGGGTCACTGCGCCACGGGATTAAGTATTTTTGTGAACTGAACACAATAATTATCATAAATAGTTTACCTACACAAGAAGTAAGTAGTCCTAAATCCTAAAACAATGGAAATTCGATCAAGATCTGGGGAATGTCCCAGTTCATTCAAGAAGGACCACCATAGATTTCCAACATTGTTGGCAATCGTTAAAAATACTTATCTGCAAGTGAATCGATTTTAAGAAGCCATAGTAAATTATACGAGCGCTGGTCCCATCAAACACCCAGTAGGTAGTATATTTGTGAGACATCGAAAGTTGAGTCAGGCTTGGGGTATGTAGTTAGGTATTTTTAGGTCGATTATTCTGTGCTTTGGGTAAGCTTTGGGTGCGTTTAGTTCGCCATCTAATGAGTAAACAAATGGTCACCTCCGCCCATGGCCATCAGCAACACCAAAGGCATCACCGATGCGTTGCCGGCTAAAAAGAAGCGAATTGCATTATTCATAGCTCTCCATTACTACGGATGTCACACGTAAAAACATCTCATTCGTAGCTACGTATACCCGGGTAAAAACCCTATCACCTCGATAAGACCGCCTTTTGTGTAAATACTCAATAAGTTACTCATAAATTTGTAATTTCCTGTATTGCACGATAAAGAATATTTCTATTCTATTCACCTTGCATGAGTAACCGTCGGGATTAAACTGGGTGGTAGAGTCCAGTGGCCTCCAACAGGGAAGACCTGGTGCCATAGTCATGTCCGTTGTTCAGCTGGGTGCACCATGGCAAGAAAGACCTGGACTCAGGATGGATGGAACCCACCCCATATTCCCCCATTACACCGTTTTATACCCCCATATTACCCCCTTGTATCACACCCCAAATTGCTGAATCTATAAGTGTCACAACACAAGTCAGGATACTGTTCTAAATTCTCTGATTATTATTGTGTCTGTTGAGAAATATCACGAAGCATTCGCCCTGCGTTTGTTGCTGGTTTTCGCCCAGTCTATTTGATTTTAGTTTTCGAAATTCTTACATTTCTCATTTTCTAAAATATACCTACTAAGATTCTTTTTCATTTATAGGTATCGAAGGCAAATACTGACATATTTGTGATTAATAATACTTATTTTATCGTTTTCAACTTCACTTCTGTTTATGGCTGCCTTTGCATCTCGTTCTCTAAATAAAAAAAAAAACAGAACATTGAAACTAAAACCATACATTATCACACTGTATCTTTATTATGCAGAAAAAGAAGAAAAATGTATGTATTTCTCAATATTTCATCTCCGGGGTATTAATTTGAAACATAATTATAATTATACGAATTTTCAATGTATGCATTGGGGATCAAAGGAAAATGACTATTTTGGCCTGTAGTGCGACAAATGTACCTACCTACTTCAGAACCATAATTATTAGGTAAGTTTCAATCTAACTTACGTCTAGGCAGTGTAAGACAATTATGTGAATTAAATAATTTTTAAAACGATTTTATCATCACCTGTCTGTAACAATGTATCTGAAGCATTCAAAGTCATTTTAACCAACTTCCATAATTCGAAAATTTGCATAAGTATTATGTAAGAAAGATGACAGTAGGTACAATAATAAATGATACCGTAAAGCTGATCTGATGAAGGTTGAAGGACGGAGGGGGGCGGAACCCGGAAATGCCCATCATTAAACCTACCCTGTAAGGGCTCATTACCAACCCGCACTGGATCAGCGTGGTGGACTTGGCCTCCTCAGGTATGAGGAGAGACCCGTGCTCAGTAGTGGGCCATTATTGAAGCCCAAGGGCTCATTAGATTAGTCTGAACATCTATTTTGTGGTCTGAACATAACAGAAAACAAGCCTTGCATAAGTTGTAAGGTTTTTTGTGTTACTTCACCGATAATTTATTTACTTTTAAGTAGGTATACCTACTATATAATTATACAAACCAAATTTAATTACATAATTATGTGCATTGTATCTTTAACAGTTTTTAGTTTTATTGTTCTTATTACTTGTGTTTTTTTAATGTTATTCATGCGCTCGTAATACATTTTATTGTTGACTGTGAAATAGTGTAAGTCACAGGTGTAGGTACCTAATACGCATTCCATTGATGACCTCTACGTGGAATTAAAAGAAACAAAAACATAAGTATCAAACGGACTTTTCTTCAATTAAAAAAGTATAAGAAACAACAATAACAATCAATTTGATCTGTAACAACATTTCATAATAATAAAATTTAAATAGATCGACTGCATTAGTGCTTCCCATGGTGGTGACCCCAACCCTTATGGTGTTCATGATGGCCCTTCTTCCCATGGTCGTGGTGGCCGTGGTGGTGTTCATCGTGACCGTGGTGTCCCTTGTGTCCGTGGTGACCCTCGTCGTGGTGGTGCTTGTCGTGGTGGTCATGGTGGCCGTGGTGCCCTTCATGGTGTCCGTGATGGTGGTGGTGGCCCTTCTTGTGGTGTCCTTCATCATCATGATGGTGTCCGTGGTGGTGGTGGTGCTTGTGGTGCTTGCCCTCGTGGTGGTGGCCATCATGGAAGTCGTGGTCCTTGTGGAAGTGATCCTTGTGGAACTGCTTGTGGTGACCGTCGATGTGTTCTCCCTTGTCGTGGTGTTCATGGTGGCCATGCTTCTCGCCCTTGTGGTGGTGGCCGTGCTCGTGGTGGTCGCCGTGATGGTCGTGCTCGTCCCAGTGCTTCTTGTGGCCGCCGCCGTCTTCATGATGGTGTTCATGGTGATGGTGCTTGCCGTGGTGTCCTTCATCACCCTTGTGGTGATGGTGGTGTCCCTTGTGCCCCTTGTGGCCGTGATGGCCGTGATCATGATGATGGTCATGATGGTGATGGTGGCCGCCGCCGTGCTCGTGATGGTGGCCCTTGCTCGCGGCGACCGCCTGGTCGTCCACAGCGTAGCCAGTGCATGCTGCCACCACGCACAAAACTCCTAAAGCCACGAGAACCTTCATGGTGGTAGATATTTTGGGTGCTTCCGTTGATACCACAACGGAAGTCCGGTTGTAACTGACCTCTGTACGGTTGCTGGCTGTTTTATACCGGCTCAATCGGGCAGTGTGGTAATAGCGTCCGCAATATCTTCTATTCACCGCTAGTTCATGGTCAATCAATAGTCTTAATATTATTTATTGGAGTGCATTTTCTATTGTGTATTACGGCATGGTAAAACGCTATACAATTTTGACTTTTTTCGGAAATGTTGCCCTTTTTTCGAGGCGGATATCTTAATCTAAAAGGGAAGGAACACATCTGTGATCGAATTAGAACGAGACTCTTAGTAACAATTACTAACTGGATTACTAACAACAACTAACAGGAATAACACCTATCACTGACAGTCCCTGCCTCATCAACTAACAAACTGACCATTTAAGGTTCTTAATAACACCTGTTAATTGGACTAACCATCCTAGTTCCGATTTGAGTATACGATACGATTTGATTTAACCTCGGCACGGTTATACTATTGCATGGGTGGGGGTAGGCGTTTTAACTACCTAACCAGCTAAGACCCTCCTAGAATCAACTGTAAATTTTTTGAAGTGTTTCGTTTGCAATGTTGGTTGTGTAGAATATTTTTTATTTATTTTTATATATTTATTCCTTATTGCAACCTTAACACTAAGTAGTACTTAATGCCTAGTGGGATTCTCTACCAGGCTATTTTAAATGTTGGTTTGAAGTATTGCGTAGGTAGATAAACTACAGATTATAGGTAGGTATCAGAGTTTTAATGAAGGAATTGTCTAGATAACATGTCTACTCTTTTATTCGTAACTCCAAACAACAATATAACCTATGGGTAGCGGTGATATCTTACTACATCAGGTGGATCGGTAGCCGGCTATTGAAATTAAAAAAAAATTGACATACCTAAACAATATCTACCTACCAACTGCAAGGTTACGAGGCAGCAGATATATAGAATGAGTTACAATGGATTACAGCGAGCATTGTTAAATTTTACCATATTCATTCAATTTTGTTAAATGCGTAGCATGATTGACGGCTTATGTACACGGGCGATCGAAAAATTATCTGCTTAGTGGTTCCTTTCGCGCTCGGAACACCGCTATTTGGATAGCGTTAAACAATTCTTCCGAATGACTACACTTGTTTAATACTCACCCTTGTTAGTTCATGTTTGGAATCTTTTCGGTGTTATGAGCAAATTTTACATCTCTGTTTGTGTAGATATTGAAATCTACCTATCCTTATGGGATCGTATAGGTTGTTACTCAAAAGATTAACTTAATATTTACTAATTCAAAACGCAGGGATTTGAAGACTTGTTAATAATCTCCTTAGTACCTAGATACATTTTAAATCGTGGTAGTCAGAATACATTGATTAACTACCTACCTATTTCCTGGTATATTTATTTTATGCGAAAAATATTGGAATGGACCTGCTGTAGTCTCTACTTTCTGCGTACTGAAATCATTGCATAGGATATCTAGAAAGTACCTACAATTGATTAAAAATCAATACATTGATCAACTGCATACCTATTTCCTGATATATTTATTGTAGGCCAAAAATATTGGAATGGACCTGCTTTAGTCTCCACTCTCTGCGTATTGAAATCATTGCATATTATGATATCTAGAAAGTACCTACAATTGATCATGTATTGATTTTTATCAATACATTAATCAACTGCCTGCCTATTTCCTGGTACAGGTATATACTTATATTGTAGACCAAAAAGTTTGGAAAGGACCTGTTTTAGTCACTACCTACAGAAATCATTGAATAGGATACATACAATGTATCTACCTACAAAACAAAATCATTTCAATCTACAAACATTTTTATTTTTGGATTATTTAAATGAAACCTACTAAACTCTTCCGAGGAACCGAGGCTTACTTAGCGTTCCTGGAAATATATAAAGTCTCTAGTAAACAAATTATTTTTGGTCGCCGACGTCGGTGAAGGACCTTCTCGATTCTGACCGATATTAAAACTACGACCTACAAATTCACCGAAAGCAAAGCAACAAAATCAAAAAACACAATAAAGAATTGCACGGTTGCGTAATACAGCATACCACATTTATGTTATGGGTAGTTATAATATCATCATCACCAGTGCAACCCATAACTGTCCCACTCCTGGGCACGGGTCTCTCTCACAATGGGAGCGGTATAGGTATGTATTTTTAGCGGTATTTATTTTACACCAATATTTATACAAGATGACGATATTGCCATTAAAAATGAACACAAGTAAGTATGATTTTAGACACAGGTACCAACTGTAATATTCCTACCATGTACATAATATAATTTAACAAAAAAAGTAATAACACGCAGTATCGCTGGTATCGCGCCACCCCGTAGCACTCGGCGTTCCGTTCCGGGTGGCATCAACATATACAAATTTTTAGATAAATATACATTACCCACATCACAAATAGCTACTTTAAAAGACCCAAGAACAAAATATGTCATATAAAATATTTATTTTTTCTCCCCGTCCGGGAATCCCTTCGATCAGCATTGAACCCTTCGTTACACTGGCAGGGTTCCCAATAAGCTGCAGGGTTGCTACATCACTACTACTATACTTACACATTTTGCATAACTAATGTATGGACCATGGATCCCTATAGCCCAGTTGATATTGCAGCGATATTGAAGTTACAGATTATGAATGCGAGATGACATTGTTGACCAAGATACAGTCTGTGGTTACGCAAGTACTTCAATAAGTTCACGACCGACACGGTCTACTGACCACTTTTCTAAAGGCTAACTTTCAAGAGAACACAGATTTCAAGGCTAAACTGGCCTTCCAAAAAGTTTGCTGTTTACTCAACTAAACGTGAAAGTATTTATTTATGAATGATAACACTTTATTTGCACGAAAACAAATTGATTACGAACAAAAGGTTTTTCAAGTAAATATAATTAAATTTCATTGTATAAATTTGCGGTCGAGAAATTGGCAGCCGTTACGTGCCGGTGTGGCGATTTCCACTGAACGATAACAGATGGCAGAATTCTTGAATCATGCTATCGAAGATTTCTACATCGCTTGCATATTCGTATAAACAAGTTATCGTTGTAGTATTAGCATGAATGGCTCTCTCAGTTCAAAATGTAGGTATACATTTTGATTTTTATATGTAAATAGTCGAAAAACGAGAAGATAAAAACCATCCTGATGGTACCTATTTGCAGGCATTGCCAAACGCAACCTGACCAAACGCATTATCGATGTGTTGCCGGAAAAAGGAAGCGGGTTTGGCTCATTGATAGGTAGGTACCTACTATTACCGAAACACTCTGTGTAACATTTCATGCTCTATTTTTAACCGACTTCATAAAAGAAGGAGGTTCTTAAATTCGACTGTATTTTTTGTATGTTATTTACCTCATAACTTTTTACTGTACTTAACTGTCATTGTTTTTTTATTCGAAGGCTGGTGCTTGGCATGTTTAAATTTGAGATTTGACGAGTAGCTTTTGAGTTAGATTATTATATCTATCTATTTAATAAACTTTGATTACGTTGATGATGTTTAATTTTATTATCTACCTACTTGTTGATGTTGCAGTCGATTTTTTCTGGTGCTCATCTTCAACCTGTAGCTTCGATCTTAAGGTCAGTGATCCTTTACCAACAATTTTAATGTTGTACACATGAATGCACAGTGTTCCTGTACATTATTGAAGAAGTTGGTTACTAGGCAATTGGGTACAATACGCTACCATGCATGAATATCGTCTTGATTAAACTGACTAACTGGTACAGAGCCCAGCTATCTCTAACAGGAGGGTCCGTTGTTCAACAGGGCGCATTACTAGGATGACACCCCGTACACCACTTAGCAATGGTAAAGTTAAATAACTTACGCGCTTGGGATATTAAGAAAAATATCCTCCTTAAATTATTGGTATGTATGTAATTTAATTCCTTGCAGTTTTTTTTAAAGTATTATTCTATAAAATTTTACTGTGGGTCAATTGATACCTGAATAAAGAAATTATTATTATTATTCAATATATTAAAATATCAAATGACTATATCCATTACTATGTTACTAGAAGTGTGGTATGGTATGCACTTAGGTGTTACACCAAGAGAGGTAGATATTTATAAAATGTATTTTGTTTTAATTAAGTAGGTAAGCGTGACTTGAGTAAGCTTCACGAGCGTTTGGTTTGGTTTGGTTTGGTATTTGGTATTAATATAACATAAAATTTCTTACAATGGTTCTTTAAAAAAAGAAAGGAAGTTTGAAAGCTCTTCCGCTAAAGGGATAAAATCTATGGCTAGGTATGTGCATACTTAATTATAATAAATCTGTAACTGATCGTTATATATTTATTATAATTAAGTATGACAAGGGAGATATATGAAAAACACTTTTACTGGGGTGTTTATTTAACGCAATAGAACCCAAAAAAATGATTTTTAGAATTTTTGTGTTTTTGTCTGCGGGTTATTACGCGCTAATTTAAGAAACGACTCAACCGATTTAGATGCGGTTTTCAGTAATATGTTATGGTAAGCTTCTGTTTTTTTACTTCAATCAGTTGATAAATAAAAAAGTTATGTCAGTTTAAAGAATCAAGCCTAATAATTTTCGAATGTGCGGCCTAAGGGTCATGTTTCCCGGGTTTACTAGTAGTAAATAAAATTTTGTATGATTATAACAAATAAATTTTGTCTGATTTGGTTGAAACTTATTTGTATTTGCTCTTCTTTCTTGAAATGATGTAAAAGTTATAAAAACCGTTTTAAAAATTTACCCTTTAGTGCTCCTGCGCACATTAGGCGGTCAGGCCGCGCGGGCAAGCCGCCTAATGCGCGGGGGCACTTAAAAAGTTTAAATGACTACTTACAAGACGAAATCGTGGGCACCAGCTTGTAGGCATATGAATTAGTTTGTTAAGGCCTGTTTGAAGTGTTACAAGTTACTAACCAGTTGTTACCGTAGTTATTGATTGTAATTATCCACTGTCCTACATTACGGTTTAGTGTCGATACCTACTTAGTGGCTCAGTGTGCTTGAGCCCTAGTTCTAGTAAACCACACGTAATGCGTTTATTGTATCCAGGGCGCTGTACTTACGGGTATTAGTTGCTAAGAATGTTAAGAAGCCTTAGCCTTACTACACTGCACAATCCTGTTAGCCTATGCTATGATAATGCTATTACATTTTTTGTAAATCTTTTCCTGCATTGAATTTTTAATTTACTTAGTTTAAGAAATGTTTTCAGCCAACAATTTTCAGTTACCTCTTTCATAGTAGGTAGGGTAGTAATCATAGTAACTACCTTTGGTTCACATGAGTTATTACTTAAGTATTACGTTGCTAGTCGTGAGGGCATAATTTGGTTATAATTAATAGATATTTTAATCTGAGGGCAAGGTTATATGGTTCAGTCATTATAGGTAGCATAAAAAAGGGGTCAACCTTGGAAGGAGAGACAATATGCTGATATTCCGTTTACACCTTTGACCTTTATTTTGTCGTTTTATAATTATGTTGTCTCAAAAGTAAGTAAGTATGTCATGTTTGCGTCGCAAGTTATTCAACGTCAAATGTCAAAAAAGTTTCCTCCGATTATCTCGGTTTCTATTGCTCTAGTGATGTTAACAAATACCATAAAATTGTAGAGCATAAAATTTGCGACACATTATAGTTGAAATTTTTTTTCCATTCAGCTTATTACCTATGAGTTAGTATCTCTCATTCCGAGGTTGATCGCTAATTTGACTGAACTATTATTGGAGTAATAACATATGTATATACTTAGACGATGGAACGATTTATAAGTAGGTATGCAATATATTATAATTTTCTAATTTGATTGTCACTTCAATGACTTATTTATTTATTTACATAATCACTATATAAACTTTACAGACGATAATATATCTAATGCGTTTGAATAAATAATCTGCTGGCCGCTCCGCGAAAAACAGCAGATGACGAGAAAAACAAATCTAGAATTGGATCCCACTCACACACCGCTGATAAATGATGTTGTAATTCGACAAAGTAATAATGGCTTCTAAATTCTACGGTATAACAGATTTGTATCATACCTTTTGCGAAATCCGAAACCCCAAAAACAAGAGCGGTTACCGATGCATTTTCCGAATTGAATTAGTTTCGTGCTTTTCATTGTCGCGTATTGGTGGATAGGAAGACACGAAAATTGCTAAAAGCTTTGTAGATAAGAGCTTCTAATTTGCTTATTTTTCCGAATGAAGATAACTAAATTTACTTAAATAAAATAAGATCCAAAGTTTAAAAGTAGACGCTCTATACAGGATTTGATTGGGTATAACATAAATATAAATGTGTACCCATATGGGTCCGTTTAGTAAACAGGAATGTATGGCAAGTCTGTTTATAGGGTGGACGTGGTTTAAGAACGTATTGTTGTCGATCTGGAGGTTAGCCCGGATAATCCCGGCCATTGTTAGCTATTTTAATGCTTATGCCCTTTATGTGACGTCCCGTATTAAGTCATACGCGGATAATCGTACGTATTATACGGAGTTAATTTTGCATCGCAGTGTGATGGGGCTCGGCAGCTGCTTCGGGGAGAGCGCGGTAAATCACCGACGAAATGTCCTCGTTACGATATTATACACAGTACTATTAATGGTAAAATTAAATTTCACTATTCATAATAGGTATAGAGTAGCAAAATGTGTTTTTATTCTATGAAGATATAAGCTTGTACGAGTAGGTATGCCATCAAAAAATTACTTGTAAAATAACCAAGTCTCGCATCTCAGTTCTTCTACCGTAATAAGTTGTGAGATTCATGTAAATATAAAGTCAGTTAATTTATTCAGTCCCTACTTAAGGGTCATTCTGTATTAAGTTATTACTTAATTAGCGAACCTAACAACATCTCATAGTGACCATAAATCAATATTAAAAATATTTTATGTTTTAAATAAATAGAATGACTTGGCCATCGCATGAAAACACAAAGTATCTCACAAGTAGGTAATAGGTACCTACATATTATGATATTAAATTAGATTGTAAAGCGCGATTGCTAAGTCAGTCTATTTACGTAATTAATTTGCTCGAAATTTGAAGGTAATTCATTCCTTCAAAGGATGACTTTATACTTATTACACAAATTTTAAACATCATGTTACGTCACTCTTTCGTAAGTATAAACTTTATCATGCCAAATTTCATACTCGTCTAGTTATTTTTTTTTAAAAGGGGTACAAAGTTTTTGCTTCACATATTAAGATTTATATAAAAATTAGTTAAGTAAACCGAATTAGCATCACAGAAAATAATATATATATAATTCGGTTTACTATTTCATAAGTGAAGTAAGCCGGTGTCTATACGATTAAGAACAATCGAATGTAATCGTCAGGCATCGTCGATTGAGACCAATATTTGCTAGAACAGGACACCGTAAAGATGTTTCCGCCCCGTGAAAGTATCGTATTAACTGGATAAACATTAACTAGATTTTTTATCTTTGGCAGCTGGTCGACACGACTAATTACATCAATTACAGGTAAACAGAAGTGTGCTCGGGTTTCGTGGCTCCCACCTTTGTCAATATTTGCGTAGAGTCGACCGGCCGCGTCGCTCGTCGAACCCGTCTCGTGGACAATTTTCGGCCCGTTTTATCAAAGGCTATTCTAGGCTGTGTGGAAATTTTGTTCAAATATATCAAATGATTCCTTATTTTACCCTGTTATTCAGTATACCTAGAAAAAAAGCAAGTTACTTACTAACCATTAAGTTTGCAGGATTTGTCTACAATTTTCGTATTATTCATCAATATTTTACATACAAAGAATAAGAATAATAAGAAACCAATGTTAAGTTTGTCATAGCTATACCTAGAATTCTGTTTTAGGTACCCAAATCAATCTTAATATCTTGGTAATTACGAAGAGCTTTATCGAGCTCTATATGAAGTCGCTTGGTTCTACCGTTAAGCTCAGTCGGAGAGTGATAAGTTTCTTTACCTGTCTGGCTAACAACTTATCTTCTATCAAAAATCTGCCGTGAAATGATTCTAACTGCTTAGTGAGTTTAATGTTTTTTCTTGGCCAGCAACGCGTCTGTGTCGATCCTTGCGCGGTATCCGCTTTACAACATCATTTACAGTCTCTGCTCGTTTGCCGGTTATTAAAATCTATACAAATAAATAAAATTGGAGTGTCTGTTTGTAATATTGAAATAACCGTTTTTACTACATGTATATGAGTATATATACGGTACATACACCAAAATAACATTTTTTACAATTTTTGTCTGTCTGTCTGTCTGTCTGTCTGTCTGTCTGTCTGTCTGTCTGTCTGTCTGTTCCGGCTATAATCTCTGAAATGGCTTGACCGATTTTGACGGGAATTTCACTGGCAGGTTGCTTATGTCATAAGGAGTAACTTAGGCTACCTTTATTTTATTTTTTGTTTTTGTTTTATTTTAGTTTAAATTCCACGCGGACAAAGTCGCGGGCACAGCTCGTAAGCACTATAATCCATATTATTATAGAACACTAGCTGCCCCAGCGAACTTCGTACCGCTCTATAATTAATAAACAAATATGGTGGCATATCGACAGCAGCGCCACCTACCGGGTCCAATTGTGAATCTAAACCATTCTTGGATCCACCTGAAGATACACGAAAAATTTCAACCGAATTGGTTCGTGCGTTCTGGAGTTATAGCGTCAGGAAGGAAAACCCGACTTATTTTTATATAATAGATGGAACCTCAGTAGATTATTTTAAATTTTTCTGATTGAAATTATTTTTGTGTACCTACCTATTAGCTTATTTATGTTCCAATTCGTTCTCTTGGCTCTATAAGTGTAAATTTATATTTTTTAAAACATTTTTGTGTTCCTACATACATTGTTGAATAAATAAATAAAAACCTCTCAGATCAGAGATTAGTAAGTTCCTGCCTAAATAAAACGTACCTACCTAAATAGCGATAAATCCTCAGCCGTAGCCTCCTGAGAAGATATTAAAATTTGGCAATTTTTTGCGGTAACTAAAAAATGTACATGTGTCTCTGACGCTACGACATCTGAATTAGATATTGTTAGATTTTGTAAGCTGCAAAAGGCGATCGCGTACGAAATGCCGCAGGCGCAACCTTCTACAGAATAAGCCATATTATTTCGTCAGTCAATTTGTTCGCAGTTAGATAAGAGCTCTTTAATCCTCGCGTCTCATACAATTGTCACAAAAGGGATGTGTGTTGTGATATCGTGATCCCAAAATGAATGCTGTGGCGTGCGTGGGTCTTCACGTACGTACATTGTACTTATTTAATTGAGAAGGGCCTACTATAAGGTGGATGCAGGTGACATTTTGCCTATGTGGGTGGTGTATCGTAGATTTAGGTATATGAGTAAAGTTGTATACGTAGACTCAACTGTCTAGGCTAGCTTAGGTTGGTTGTAGTAGGTACTTAAGTTAAGTTACCTAGGTACCTATATTCTATTACCTAATACTTATTATAAATGCGAAAGTTTGTATGGATATTTCAATGATTGTTACTCTTTCACGCAAAAACTATCGAATGGATTTTGCTGAAACTTTATAATAATATACCTCACAAATCAGAATAACACATAGGCTATAAATTATAAAGGTATAGTGTGAATTATCCAAAATATAGAACTAAATGTTTGCAAACCGAAGGAATAAGTTTCCCGAAGCGAAGCGAGGGCGGGTCGCTAATGATGTATAATTTAATATAGACTGGCAAGTGTCACTACCTAATTTATGTGGCATTTATTCTTACTACTTAATTAGATAGGTAATTATTTAATGCAACAACACAATGCACCTAGTTAATCAACATTAATTTATAGTGCTACGAAGTTCCTTTGGTATGTTGGTAGGTAAGTGCTAGGTAGCTAGATACTTACCTATATAAAGTTAAATATTAAAAGCTAGGGATCAGTCACTTGATTTAGATGATTTAGAACAAAACAAAAAAATTGCGTGTGAAGCCCCTAAACATAGCGCCAACATAATCAGCGCATTGTAATATTCATTAAATACTTTCTTCCTACTTTTATATACGTAGATTAACTTACAATAAATCTAACAAATTGTAGGGTGGCAGAGAGATTATAGTTATTTGTGAGTGTTTGGGAGCGTCGTATTGTCACTCCATTAAGCCGGGCGGGGCGGAGCCCGACGTTGAGCCACGCCCCACGCCTGCCCCGCGAGCCGCAGCCCCCGCGGGCCCCGGCAGTCCCCGCGAGCGCACGCACTCGCCGCTAGCTCGCAACGCGACGCGACGACTCACTTACACGATTTGCTCGCAATCGCATCTCGCACCCATCCTATTATCCCGTAATTACTTCCTACAATAATCCTCAACAGTTCTGAAACGCGACCGATCGCGAATCACGATCACAATAACCATCGCTAGTTTGAACGTATTCGCGCGTTTACGTGTTTTCGGGAATTCAGAATTTAGTGCGGTCTCAGTGCTAAAGAATGGTGAGGAGGAAAGGCAGTGGAGTATGATGCGGCGGGCCCGCGGGTCCGGGCAGCGAGGTTCGAGCAGCAATCGAGGGTCGCGGTGGGTCCGGCGAGCTGGGCGGGTTGGGCGGCAGCATGGGCGGGCCGGGCAGCTGGGGCGAGGCGCCGGCGTTGCTGAGCACGGCGCTGCTGCTGGGCGGCGCGGGGCAGGCGCGCGCGCCGCCGCCGCTCTTCACCATCGACAGCATCCTGGCGCCGCGCGCGCCGCCCGCCGCCGCCCCGCTGCACCTGCATCACCTGGCACACTCTCCCTTCCACAGAGCCCATGATATCTTTGGTTAGTTAAACATTTATTAAATACTTTAGACGCATTGGTTCATCAGCAAGTTGACGTCAGTTTAAATCAAATTGTTAAAGATAAGTTACCTTTAAGACTTTTAATATTATTAGATAGTTTAATGACTGATAAGTGATAACACAAGTCTATGTCCAGAGCATCTCTACCATTCTGCTCCTGTCTCTGTCTTCCGTGATTCTGCTCCAGTGCGGATTGGTAAAGAAATTAATGGCCAACCTAATTGTCAGAAATTGTTATCCAAATTGGTCGATCACTGAATCAACACAAGCCGTCACGCTGCGCCCGGCTATTAGCGCTTCAAATAACACGTCTCTACCTAAAGTTTTTTTGGTTATGTGGGTTCTCCATCCTCGCCCATCCTTGTGCAATCCAATTTAAATGATTTTCTAGTTTTTCTTGGCACGAATTACAGTGCAGTTAAGCTTAGCTGGATGTACAATTGTACATAGATTAAACTTTACTAGAGATACTTGATGGGTTTTAAATTGGGGTTACAAAAGTGTATATGTGTACGATATTGGTGGACCCAATTTCATAGGGTAAGTTTATCTTTTTAATCAACGAAAATTAAAAAAATAATTTGTAAATAAATAACAAAATAGGTACCTAAAGTTATTGGAACTGACAGAAGTTGTAGTTTAGGTATGCATTATAGATTATTTTAAAACAGAATATGTATCTACCTACCTAACATAAACATACCTAGGTATACCCCTAGGTATGTTTAGTTCATTTTAACATTTATTTTAATTTTAGGTATCCGTAACCTAAACTAAAAATTAGAAATTATTACTGAATAATGATGGTACTTTGAAAAATTTTATTTTAAGGATAAGGTGGTCAAATTAGAAAATAAAACTGAAACTGCTATTATACACGTAGACCTTTCTAATAGAAGGGTTTGTTGATACATTTCTTACTCTAAAGTTCCCAAGGAAATGGATAATTTCCACGGGACAAAGAGACATGGAATGGACAATCATCATTAAAGTATGGTAGAATGGGCTAATCATCAGAATCACTTTCACCAAGTTTCGTTAATCATTTTTAAAGGTAAACCGCGGTTAAAAATATTTACATTTATGTACCTATCTAATTATGATATTTATAGTTCAACATACTCGTACCTTCTCGTCATAGAGACAACTTTATTCATTATACTCATCATTACTATGATTTTACATCTAAATCAGGTGCTGCATATAAATAAATAAACGCTATCACACTCATACTCCCGCACTAGGATTCTCTCTGTCGCGGTTGGCATGGAAAACACAAATTACACGCCCATGACCCGGGAATCTTTCAGTGCTAAAGTTTTTAAAGTTTTAGGTACAATGAAAAATAAAATATACTTAGTCAAAATAGTATGAAAGATATGGCACATTGCATCCCACACTTTTTTCCACTACAATAATAGGTACTTATATTTTTCGTTCATGACTTAAACTTTTATTTATTTTTTAGTTCGATTTATTATAAAAACCTGTTTTTAGTTTTTTTAACTACCTAAGTATATTTTATTTTTTCTTTTTTAGTTCAATTTGACAATTAGGTAAGTGTTTATGTTAGTCAGCGCTGGCCGCATGTTCTACTCGTATCTCTCTATTCTCACAGAAAAAGATCTGTGGGGAAATTAATAATCCTGACGATCCTAATCAGCATAATGAGATAATCTCATCGAATTGTTAATTTGCCATCGGTCCTTGATAAGTCTATAAAGTTTGAAAGAAATCTGATCGCTGATTCAAAATTGAGTTAAAATAAGTCGGTTACAAACATACATACAAACATACAAGTGTAACTAATAAAAGCGTGTTAATAAATAGTTTTTAGTGGCTCGTCAATTGGTTTAAACAATTTTATGAATTTTATTTATGTTAGTGCCACCGTCACCGCCTCGCTGACCGCAACCATCGTATAGTGTAAATTGTAAATGACAATACTTACTTACCTAAATGTCTCCTAAATTAAATACGTGAAATCTCAGATGTGCGTCCTTTATGATAAAAGTACGGATGAATAGTCATCCGTAGTCGGTAGTACCTATCCTCCATAGGTTAGTTTATTATTATAGCCTTATTTTTTTGTGAGGAAATTTCTGCAACTAATTAACCGAGAGCGTACGCCACGGCGTTCTGTGAAACTCTCAAGATGCACGTATTTTTCTGACTTAGTTGAGGACTTACAGTTACTTTATCTAGTTATACATATAGGTATTTACCTATGTATATAGTTATTATGACTGGAGCTTATTTATACATTATAGGTTGATACATGATTTAGCTTAATGTCATCTGGTCATCTTACAAATACCCCTAGTGCTATTTTTTTTAAGTTTCCGTTATTCCGGAGATTATTTTCGTCATTTCCATATTCTCATACTTCTATAATTACATCCAGACTTTTAAAATTCGCACTCTCTCTTAATACTCTTGACGTTAGAGCTGTTTCCCGTCGTATGATTCAATAAAGCTCTAGCTAGCTTATTCTAGCTCATTGGTCTCATATGGCTGTTGATATGGGGCATCGACTTTATACCATTGTAATATGGGAATCACGGAGCGGGGCCTTACAGGATCCACACACGGTAGGTATATCGGAACGTATCACCCGACGGGGTTCAGTATAATCATTATGTACCTATATTATAAAATTGATTACCTAATTCACTTGGATTTACAATTTTGACTTGTTTTACAATTAGTCCCGAAAGTTCTGAATAAACATAAATCTATAAAGAAAGAGATTTGCACTATATGTTTTTAATCGAATTACTTAGGTATAATTATGAAATCTTCCTACGGATAATTATAATAAAAAGTAACTCTAATCTTGAAAATTTTCGTTTTGTATGTACCTATATCAAGTAGCTCTACACATTTACTTATTATTACTATAATAAGTCAATGGCTCTACATGATTTATTTAGAAGTAGTTTAGTTTCTTTTCTGAACAATTACTCACGTAAAGTTCAAAAAAGATTTAAGGAAACGTCAGGTAAATTGATGTGATATAAACTTCGAGAATGTCAACAAGATATTTACATTGAAAGCTTACAAAAAGCACTTCATTGCTTCACCAGATAGCCGCCGGCCCTTGCCTCGCGGTGTGGGATCGAGGGGCCAAGACGGGGTTTATCTCAATTAAAGGCTTTTTTCCTCTTACACTGGAAAGTATTTTAAAATCTCAAAACACCCGTAGGGATTGTTGTGTTAGAACTACTTGATTTGCATCTTGGCGGGCAAGTCTCACTATAAAAGAGTGAACGACAGGCGATGTAGGTAATTATTTGCCTAAACTACCTAGGTTTTACCATATCTACCTACCATAGTTTTAGTATTTATAATTTATGTTTATTAAAACTATTAACAGAAAATTTAGAACTTCCTCTAAATCAACATCAATTCAAGTTTCAGTTGGTTTTTAGATCCTTTCACTTGACCTATTTTACTGTAAGTGTTGGTATCTAATCATGAAGGATAATTTAAATTTGAATACGAACCTTTAATTGCACTATAGATAGGTAATGAAAAAAGTTTTATAATGATTTACCTATAAACTTAAGTTAAGTACCTAAATGTTAATTAATATCTAACAATTTCCATCGTTATATTGTAAAGTAATTAACTTTCAGTATTTTTGGAGTGAAGTTCCACGAATTACGGTAGGAATTAACAGGTAGAAATCGTATATTTCCTATGGACATGGAGACGTAACGAAAACCCGTTATCAGTTTTTTCCTTACCAGCTGTGCCGGCAAACTTCGCGGCAACAAACAGGCGGTAGCCTCAGATTCAATAAATAGAAAAGCTGAATTTTCATATTTACTCACCTTTTAAACCTTCCCTGGAATTCCACAAATAATTCACAAACTCGAGTTTCATAACTAACGAACCGCAATTGATTTTTATATATTGTAGAGATTTATCAGCTATTTTGTTAATTTTTCATGTTTATTCTTTACCTAAACCTAGTTTGTGTTGAAGTAAAAGCGTGGTAGGTTCCTGACAGGGTTCCTCCAACCGCACAGGTTTTCTTTAAATTTGCTGCATCATTTGTTCTGTTTGGTAAAATATTGAGTTGGTTACAGTCAGTTAAGTATAGAGTCACTGCCTTCAACGCAGTTATGTCTTAGGTAATCCAAAGTCAAGCGAGCTTTCAGATTACCTTGCAAAACCGTTAAACGTGCTTGGATTCTTAATGTAGTGGACGAATTTAACAAGTCTTTAGAGACTGTGACGTCATGCTTTGAAAATAATTTGGTTTCTTGTTGAGGCTAGAAGTTTTTGAAGTTTGATGTTTTTTTGGTAGTAGGTTAGCTTAATTAAAATATATATTACGAAAACAAATTCGATTAATAACCGATAATAATAAACGAACTAAATAGTTTTTTTGAAGATTTGCACTCAAATACTAAATTTCGGATGATTAATGAAAAACTATTAATTTGCGAATAAATCGATAACTAGCAAAAACATTATTTTGGTCCATACATTTGTGGGTTCCAATTTGTTGTATTGTAGCTTCTTCATCAAATTCCCTCAGGAATACGTCTAGTTCCCAGTAACTCTGTACATATATAATAAATCATGCCTACTTTTAATCTCAGAATCAAAAAGGAACAGAAATATTTAATGCCCTTAAAGTTAATGTTTTATTTTCTTTTTACTTTAATTCTATACATGATACCTAATATGTAATGACTCAATGATTTGAGACCGTGACCCATTTTTGACAGGAAAGTGAACTGTGGTGTCTGCAGAATCTCAAATTACATGCGCGTCTTTAAAATCAATACGGCTTAGACGAGAGCTCGCGGAAATGCAGGGCGCCGAGCGTGGCGAACCACCGATAGCGCCTTAGCAATACGCCGGCGGCCTTAAAAGCTTTTACATTTCTATCGGAAATAATACATTGTAATACTTCGCCTCTGTTCAAGGAAGTATGCAAAAATATTCAATTTTTATCCCGAGCGTTAATATTTTGAACAGACGCACCGGCCCGGGAGAGCTTGCGGGGCCCTAAGCTGGGATATTCGCGCTTCGATAGCTCCACCGCATGCTAATTCTAATAGGCGATGACACGTGGAAGCTTACATTCTTAATATTTCTTTTTTTAATAATTCTTAACTTAAAAATGTACGATGTTCATGGTTCTATAATTTATTCTAAAAGATAGTGTAAAATGTATAGTTTTGTTCAAATACTGTTACTAAAGTGGAGATAGCTGTATATTATTTAAAGCTTTTTTGGTTGTAAATATTGAAATTTCTGGGAAAGTGAAAAAATTACCTAGTTACCTATTTTTGTTACACTGGATTTTTGCAGAACAGAACTTGTAATTAATTTCTTAAAAAGTTCAAGTTCAATAATTATATTATCGAAGTACCTTTTTAAATCAGGTATGAAAATATACTTATTTCTTGTAGCATATATGCCGAACCACGTACCCCTCCAAATACATCATATAAAATAAGTTTCCAAGATTCACAATCTCAACGATTTAACTGTTAAAAGGCTAGCATATTTATCTCATGAAGAGCTAAATCTCTTACTCTATCAATCTTGGTTCTACCAGTCTTACCTCTACAATGCCTACATCTTGAGCAAAAAGTATAACTTGGCTAATTCGTGGCCGTCATCAGATATTCCCATGAGTTTATGATAAGTAAATGTCTTATGCGTTATTCATGCAATAGTTCTATGAAAGGGCCTTGTGGCCTTGAGTTAGGGCATGTTACGCCTTCAGGAAGTACCTACCTACTCGAGAGGTTTTATGTTATATGAAAAATTAATTACTTTTCTTGTTTTTTGTGTGTCCTCCTAATACAATATTATTACAATGTAATGTCCTAGAGAGTTTAGGCAGTGCCCTAGAGGTTTTGATAGGAGACATTGAGTCGGTGACAACATCGAATTATTAATAAATAATAAGTATAAAATGTAGAGAAACGAAACTTTTTGTTTTAAATTAATTTGCTTACTAAATCTTATTTTGAGAATTTAAGCTCTTTAGCATTGTTAAGCTTTAGGCTATTTGTTTAAGCTTTGAGTATATAATATCTATGACGAAACGCTATAAAAGAAAAAAAAACATTTATTAATGGAGCGATAGAGAGATATTGGAGCTTTTATTATTATCACTATCAACAACGCAGCAACGGGCTGTTTAGAGCTTTTTTTTATTTATTTATCCCAATAGAGCCCCTTGAAGTAATTTTTCAAGTTGTGCTGTTTAGAGGTTAACATTTGGTGACGTCAGCAGGAGTGGGCAGCGCGGTGTCGGGCGCGGGGGGCTACGCGGGGCTGTACGGCGGGTACGCGGCCGCGGCGCTGGCGGGGCTCACGGGCCCGCCGCCGAAGCGCAAGCGCCGCCACCGGACTATCTTCACGGAGGAGCAGCTCGAGCAGCTGGAGAGCACCTTCGACAAGACCCATTACCCCGATGTGGTGCTTCGGGAACAACTGGCCTTACGCGTCGACTTGAAAGAGGAAAGGGTGGAGGTTCGTACTTATTCGTATGTAGAATTACGTATTTTTTATTTGCCTTTTCAGAGCGCGTTTGAGCGTTGTGATCGGTTAGTAGAACGCAACCTCATATACTCGGTTGCACATTATTGTTTAAATATGTAAGTAATAATGTAAGTACTACGGAGCATTGATTTTACCTTGTAGAGGCCTTCTGGGAATTGACACCTACAGCTCCTCCATTGCTCTGTTCCTGGGCAGGTTGGTGAAATGACAGCTTAACATGTTCTCTATAGCATGAGAGCGTTCAAAAACCTATCCCCTCCAAGCCTGCCGTAAGGAACTTCGTTCCAATAGCATGAGAGCGTTCAATAAAATTGCTAGTTGGGGTCATCCATCCAAATACCAAACGCAAACGTTTCTTACACTCGGTAGTTCACTTTCTATTGCACCGTCAGTTTATTAACACTTCCACGAACGCATGTACCTGAACGAGTTGATAATGAGTGTTTTTGGAAAGAACCTAAATCTAAGTACTAGAGCCTAGAGTTCGCCTGGGGTAGTACTATCGCCCGCCACGGTACTTAGTACTATTTCTACTGTGTAATCATTGTTTTAATAGCAATTGTGTTCGGGTTGTGAAGGTGTGGAGCCGGCTAAACTTTTTGAGAGGTAACCAACTCAGTCCTCAAGGGTAGCAACACATCTGTGACCTAAATAGAATGAGACTCTTACTGAAAATTACTAACTGTCAAATATTCTCATCTCAGGTCATATAAAAAGAGTACCCAAACTTATAATCATAAATCCATTGATTCCTATGTAGGTACTTAAATTTAAAATTATAAAACCCCCTCAGCTAAAAATAAATTATACTAACATGCGTGAAGCACTTGATCGAGTAATCATACGTCAAAAATGCTTTACATCATATTGGAAAAGAGCTGATACTCTTGCACTGCTGGACCGATATTAACCAAACATAGCTAAGAACCACCGCAAGGAAACTGGCTTTCTAAAGAAAAAAAAACTGCATCGAACAGTCCATCCGTTTGAGAGCTACGATGCCACAGACCACCGACCACACAGCCACTAGACTCCTAATAACAGGCGAATGGTTTCAAACAACACATCAGTATTATAGTACCGATATAAATTCGTGCCGTCTCATTCTTTCCTGTTGCTTAAATTAATCTATTTCTTTCCAACGTTTCATGTGGCCTTAAATTAGCCAATCACAGCGTTGAATTAGCCAGTCCCCCCGCTCGTCTTACCTCAGCTAGTGGTCTGAATGTTCTGCATACGGAAAATCAAACATTAGGAGTCTAGTGGCTGTGTGGTCGGTGCCACAGACACACACACACACACACAGCCAGACAGTATAGCGCCAACCACAGAACAAGAGACAAGGCCATCGATCTCCGATTAATGTGATTTAAACATAATGGACAGACAGCTATGATACGGATTCGGATTTGTTATTTGGCTACGAAACCCTAGAAAAACTTAATCGACCTTCATTAGCAGTACCTACAGTAGTAGAATATTACTTAGAAACTGAGAGTTCTGTAGTTCGCGGTACCATGAAATAATGTAAAGTTTGGTAGTTATTACAATGAAAACCTATCGTAGCAAATTTTATTATTTGTTAGTACCTTATTTGAGAAATTAGTAAAAATACATGAAATTTATCGAACTATTTTGTTCGATAAGGACTTTATGGGCAGTTGAAACCAGGGGGTGGCAGGATGTTATGGATATGAACTTTCGGATCTCGATGGATAAGGATATAGGAATAATATTATACCGGTATCAGATACGTTCACGGATATGTAATAATTTCAAACTATCCGTTACTTTCGGATACTTCGGTTACGGATAATAGATATAGTTATGACTGAGCAATAGAAATTATAAACTTTTACAATGCATTCAGTTACGTTTACGGATAGATTTTTATTTCATATATCAGATAGTTTCGGTTAGGGTTACGGAGCTCCTCAGTTAAAACCACTTAATATAATATACAATCCCTGTAAATGTTGCTTCTTGTAACAATTTGTTCGATCTCTCTTCTTTCTATGAATTTTTTGTTGTTTTTATTTATTTACAAGTCTACCTAAGAAGCCCTCGCTTCGGAAACATTCAAGCGGTATAAAAACTTTGTGTTTATCGAAATAAGTTTACCAAAGCGAAGCTAGAACGGTTTATTTTGTAACTAATTAGTAAGATTATAATGAGAAATATTTTATTTGTAAGTAGGTACATTAATATTTAATTATCAACTTGTAAAACATTTCGTAAATAATGTGCAAAGGCATTGTGATGATACGATTCAAACAGATCTGCGGTAGTGGTACTTACACCGGTAGTTTTCGAGTAACCAGTAACGAATCGTTAAATTCGTTCCATTAAATATTTTCTTATAGAAGCCCTTTTTAGTTACGCCTCGTAGATTCACATATACACGTACAGAGGAACCGGGCATAAATGGATATGGCGGAAAGTTGAGAAGTGTTGTAGGGTCAGAGAGTCAATAAAGCTGACGCGACACTTCGTCCGGTCCGGCAGCGTGTGGGTGGGCCGCACCAAAAAACCGTATTAACTTCAAGTGGCTACTGTGTACTGTGACTCTAGTTGGTTTAATCTTTCACTTACAAGAATTTAAGAGCAAATACATAAATACTAGGTAGTGCCTAAACTTCGTACCGTAATTCAATGTTTAATAAATTAAAACTGACTTAATATTGATTTATCCAGTTAAAGGTTGCAGATAAGCTCGCTCATAAACATTTAGCTCTTAAATCATATAGGTACCTAAAGTTTAATTACGAAAAGCTACTAAAACTATTAAATGAAGCCATATAATATGTCTTACACCTATCTGTTTGCTAGGTTTATATAGAAAGTAATTTTATTAATAAATACGTTTGATTTAATTGTGCAAGAATAAGGGGAAGAACCTAAATCGCCGTCGTTACCGCGTCGTATTGTGTATTGACTAACCCCAATCTCCTGCCAGTAGACCAGGGTGTCGTAATGTGATTGGTGGGGCTTTGCGTTAGGATTATATTATAAATTAAGTCATTAATATTATTACATACGGGTGTCTTTCCGTAAGGCCCGGCTGACAAGCTACACTCTTTTGGGTTGAGTCATCCGCTAAACGACTAGGAGTTTGAGAGCAAGGGCTTTTTTTTCTCTATTCTTCCTAAGCCGACAACACATCAGTGATGCTTTGGTGTTACTAATGTCCATGGCTGACGGGACGGTGACGTCTCAGAGGATGCAAGATTGAATGGCAATGTGCGGGGGGAATCAGTTGCTTCGTAATTTTCTTGACTAAGCATCATTCGTTGTTAACCTCCAGGGTGCACCTCGAGCAGGGAGGTTAGCTTGGAGTCAAGATGGATGGATCCCCTTAAACCCCAAAAACCATTATAGTTATGCTAGATCATGACACAAGTTTTATTAACATGCGGTAGTCGCATTTTTGTAAGTTTTACAAGTTATATCCCAATGGGGCAGGTCTTCTAAATTCAAAAGGATCGAATTAAGGCGTAGCGTTAAAACTGTGGTTAAAAGGCGAGAAATATAAGACTATGTTAGTTACTTTAATGTTGGTGAATGTGACTGTTTGCGCGCTACCGGTGTACGCGGCTCGAGTGTGTGCCGACCACTCCAGATGCCACCCAGACGGACAGTCCGGTACATGTTTACACGCCCGCATTTCTCTCACATAGTTTCTATTGCGCAAATTATTACCTATCAAATTGGCTGAATAGAGGTTACTGAAACGTGAGTTTTATTTCGAAATACTTATAAACAAAAAAACTAGGTCGAGTCTACCGGAAGGGTTAACGCCAAAGCGCACCACGCTGACCAGGCGTCGATTCAGTCGATTTAGTCTACATATACCTTTGCGAAAATTATGGAATACACATATAGGTATACAGGTTTCCTTAAACGATGGATGATATATTATAAAATTTATCACGGCCCCATCCCCATCATCTTTCCAGTGAGAGGGGTGTGGAGGATTCGGACGTGAGGTTCTCGTGCGGGAGGCCAATATTGCTCAGGTAACCACTGGGCTGCTATTCTTATAATAAAAGCTCTTCTTAAGTAGCTTGGCCCGTTCATTCGGAAATTTTCAATGCTAAAACCAAATTTTCCCTTTTATACATACATACATACATACATACATACATACATACATACATTATTATCTTTATGTTTTAATCTCTTTTATGATTCTCTAAGTCCAACTACTTCTTAATATTTTTTATTTACTCATACTTCATATTATCATGATTTTAAATGTAAAACAGCATAAATCCAATAAATCTCCACCGATACTATTCACCTTAATAGTCGTCAAAATATTATACTAATACAAATATTGTTATTTCTTCATTCGTATTTTACTTTAAGTAACTTTTGGTTGTAACAATAATTAACTTAGATAAAGCCTCAAAAATGCTCGAAATTAATCTGATATAATAATAAGTGTTTCATTTCAAATACAATTGCTTTAAAATCTAAATAGATTCGTTTCTAACTTTCTCCGTTTATTTGAGGTTGTGTGGCTTCCCGGCACAGACGGCATCGAACGACGTGTAAAATTTGCTAAGTGTAAACTTTTTATTAAAGAACCCATAGTAAATTACCGCCGCAGTTTTCAACTGAGAATTTTAGCTAAGGGTAAATAAAAAGGGACGCAGTGAGGCGGGTGAGGCGGGTGAGGCGGCGCCGCGAAAATTAATCTGAGTTAATTAAATTTGATTTATTTATGCTGGCCCCGTCGGGGCTGCGGGGACGATAAAAGCACAACAATGCGACTAATGAGGGTCACTTTTAAGGCTTTCTCTCGGATAATGAAGTTTTTCCGATTTGCGTAACTTGTAGCGTGGCTCCGTTGATCAATATTATATTTTTCTTTATGAGAAGCCGTTTTAGACCGTTTTCGGTTTATCATTTCGTTTTATAAATTAACGGATTTTCTTTTTTCGTCGCGTCTGATGTTTTGCGGGTAAAGTAATCGGTAAATACCTTGAAATGTCGTGAGTCGTGACGAAAATATTGGGCTCTATGTAATCTCGATAGGTAAAAATGTTATTCGTAAATTGCATAGTTTTCCTTATTCGAATTAAGGAAAATTTTGTTTCAAACTTTTGAAAAGAAATTTACGTGTGTTGTTTTACGTATTTGTTTGGAGAGTTTGTTTTTCGATGTTATACAGCGAGGAGTTCCGTTGTTGCCCCTGGTATTTGCGTAGCGGCAATTGGAAATGCATTATTAAATCGCTTTTGTTTAGGCACCACAACACTTTCAAATAGAGTTTCCGTTAACTGGTGTTTGAATTGTTTCCTAGATTGATTCGATAATTGTAAAATGGCATCTATGAAATTGTCGTTGTTTACACTATAGTTGTATTTAATTTATTGAATTTGTTTTTTGGTAAAGTGATATTTACCTGTTCGATCTTTATATGTAACATCTAAAGCCACCAGTGGTGCACTGTGCTATTTGCTCTGTATACTGTGTAAATGGACGACTAGGACCACTTTACATCAGTTTATCTATGTAGGTGGGTATATTTAGCTAATTGAATACCATTAATACCAGGTTAATTAAATACCAGGTAAGTACTAATAAGATCTTCCAAGGTAAAAAAATCCCTGAGTATCAATACGAGTAATTAGATATCTATTTTAATACCGTTACAAGGTTTCATTTTGCTAAAGAATAATATAATTAGGTAAGTAGTGTGTAGGTACATAAAAATAACATTTTTATTTGTTTAATGGAAAATTATAAGATATTTTAGAAGATAAAAGCTCTATGGTAGAGCGCTTTATTTTTACCCTTTTTGGTATATAATTAAAGGCACGTTTACTAGAAAGGTAAGGAGTTTAGACATTCATAAAGTAGGTATCTACCTACTTACCTATATTGAAGGAAAAGAGAAAAGCTGTACGATTTTTAAATGTCATTTGTAACTAATGTTCACTAAATAAAATGATGATAGAGTTTTCTATGCAATAAAGGTATTTTAATTTTCTCGTTTTGTTGGGTAGTGGCGAACGTTAGTGTCATTAAAAAAATAATCGAAGATATATAATATGCTAATTGTTGCCACGGCGAAGCGTAGTTGAGGTTGAGCTGAGCTAAGGTACAAAATAAAATTTAGTGTAGTAATCAAGGGTTTAGAACTGTTGACATGTTCGACATTGATACCGTCCGAACCGTCGGCATTGAAGTGATTTTCACTTTATGTCGAAGTCACAAGTGTCATAATCCATAACTGTCACCCAGACGGGCACGGGTCTCCCCATAATAACATGACTAAATCGCTCGTACACTCTTCTCTTAAAGGTATACTAAATGTCCGGCCTCATAATTATGATATTATTATTATATAGGTACCAGGTAATCCACCGTTGCTTTGCTTCGAAAAATAAAATTATTACGATGACAAATTGTATTCACACTAAAACATTGTTATTTAAATTTATTAGGCGCTTCGTGTTTGCCAGGACACGTAATAGCCATAATTACTGATATGTAGGTACTATACCTATAATTTTAATGTCCTAAACATTGACAAGTATTTATGTCAATGGTCCTAAACATTAAATTTGTAATGGCAATCTAATCTGTTAAAAGGGAACGCACATTTTTGCAATAGATAGATTAAATAGACAAATATTATAAGTCAATGCAGATACCAAAAATATTGACATCGCCAAATTGTACTAGCCTCTAATTATACATATATTTTTAACGAATATTTTCCCCAATAGTCTAGAGTTGCAAATTTCTTCAAGTCGTAATTTTGAAAATTCGGTCTCAGAAAACTAAAATCAGTCAAGCACGAAACATTTAACATGGAACTGAATTTTATTAAAAGAAAACTGAGCATAAAATGTGACATATCACAGAAAAAGAGCCTTTTCGGATTGCCGAGTTAATATCTTATAACATTAAATTAAATTAGGTACTGGTTATTTAACTAAGTTTAATAGGTTTAATATGTGGTAGGTCATATATAGTTTGCTTGGGGTAGTACGACCGCCCGTCATGGTACCTAGTACCATTTCTACCGTGTAATAATTTTATTTAAACAGCAATTGCGCTCCGGTTACAAAGGTGTATATTCGGTTACACTACGGTTTTTAGAGGCGACCATTTTAGCCTTCAAGGGTAGTGACATATCTGTGACAAAATTGGAACGAGACTCTTACTAACAATGACATTATTGCTTGCTAACAATTACTAAGTCGGCTATTACTAACAACAATTAACAGGACTAACTATCGTTAACTGTCCCTGCCCCAGTCCTTATACCTACGTACTAACGAACTGACCAACTATTAAGATTCATAATGGACTAATAAACCTATAAGTACTTCGGCAACACTCGCAAGAGAATTCATGTAAACAAACTGATATTAGGATCATCAAAATTATGGCATTCTCAAAACTACAAATATTCGGGTTTTCACTTTCATATCTACAAAATTCAATTAGATCATGTCCTGATTACCTATTCGGTATTAATATTGTTATAGCACTCTCGAATCACTTCCAAAACTTCAACATTATTGCGTGAAACCAAATACAATTAAAACATCATTATGAAATTGTAAGTGATAAGCGGAGGTGATAAGGAGAACCCTTGAAGTAACTTACACTCTGGTTTTTGTCATGAATAACATTTAATCTGATTTCGTTCTTAATATTGTTACTCCAAAATACAATAATTACCTATCATTTAATTTGAAGTTTATAATACTTTCCGCCAATCCACACTGGATCAGCGTATACCAGTATAGGTACCTAATACTCGTATTATAATGCAAATAAGAAGTCATATCATTAAAAATAAATTATACTAGCTTTCCCCCGTGACTTCGCCCGCCAATTACCAAAAATCTTTTCTTAGTGCTCACGCGTCACTTCAGGAACCTATACAAATTATACAAAGTTTAAATTGAATCCATTGAAGAAATAAAAAGTTTCAGTTTATCCCTTTTTTATCCCCTTAGGAGGGGAATTTCCAAAAATCCTCTCTTAGTGCTCCGCTACACTCCCCAAGGAACATACATAATATGTACATGCCAAATTTCACCTTTTTGCGTTCAGTAGTTTTGTCTGTGCGTTGTCTGTCAGTCACTCAGTAACGCAAGAGTTTTATAAAGGTCTATTGATTTACTATGTAAATTGACATGAAACACGAAAAATTTTCCACAGTAAATATTGTAACGAAGCTCGGCGTACCAATAAAAGACAATGAAGGGCTGGTTCGGTCGGCGGCTGCGACGTCGCAACTCTTTACTCAAATTAATTATTAAGGCGACATGTAATCTTGACTTCTCTCGCGAGCGCCGCGCCGCAGGCCGGCTCTGAGTCAATGTTGATCTGAGCGAGCGCTGTCTGATTAAATCTGGAGCTTACATTCATTTCGCTGCTGGTTATATGTTTTCTTTTAACACTCATAATTAAATCATAACAACATGACGTACGATTTAATAGAAGATTGTATTACGTGTAGCCTTTGGCTGGAATCCTTGATGTAATGTTTTACTTAACGTGTGTTTTTAGGGCGGAAAATATCTTCCCAATATTAACTCGGAAATTTTAGCTTTTTACTTCCATATCCTATTCCTAACACAAGCGGTGTACAGGGTCCGGATAAATTAGATAACAAGGAAGAAATTATCGCTTATTATGATTGCGTTCAATGAAATTGACCTTAATGTACTTACGAGTAATTGATGTTTTAATTAAATTCGTTAATTAAATTCGAAATTAAGGTTTTCTACGGACATAATATTTTTGATTTTCCTGTGGATTAGTCTAAGGTATGCAATTTTTCCGCACGATTAGGTATTTTACGAGAGTAACTGATGAATCATTATCACTACGCTCTGAAATTAGCAAAATAAAGGGCGAGTGTTGAAGCCGTATCATATTACTCACTGCGGGTCTAAATTTCAAGAGACTAGGCTTGGCTAAGCCCAATACCAGCCAGCCATAGAACCAATTAACAATGAAACATACCTGAATTACGTTTTAAAATTCAATTAATGAATGATTTGTTATTTTTAGAACAGCTGAAATAAAGTCATTATGTTTGTGCAATCTGATACTAAATTTGAATGTGCCCCTTTAAACAAAAAGCTTACTTTGTAAGACATTGAATCTAGCTATCGCGTCTCTATCTACTATTATGAACCGGCTGGTATGAGTGAGACAACAAGTATGCAGCTTTGAATTTAAATGCTCGAGAGACAAATTTGACGATGCGTCGAGAAGCTGCAAAATGGCAAAGTTCATCGGTGGCTCGTCCCCAGACAGCAGCGATCAAGAAAAAGTGGGCGTGTCGCTCCGCCCAGCCAGCGCTTCCCGCTGCAGACTCCCCCAACAGGACTTATCTCGTAATATCTAGCTATAATAAAAGAGATACGCTCGTAATGTGTTACTAAGTAATAAAGCGGCGCCATTTTGTCTTTCGTTTCCGTGTCGGCTGAAAGCAATAACGCTTTTATGAACTGAGCAGCGATCCGGCGTTGAATGATCAAAGAGTTCAGCGCTGTTTCATTTTACGGTTGTTACTCTTCTTTGATTGTCCAACGAAACGGATAATACAATCCATCGTATGTTCTGGGACTTGTTTTTAATAAAAGCATTGACTTATTTACATAATAGATATGCTTATAAGCGTACAAAGTTGTTGTAGTAAACTCTACATCTGTACCTATGGATCGTTTACGTACCTACCAATGTTTCATTATGACTTTATTTATTCTTATCTTATAATTAAATTTAAAAAAATTAAATTAATTAAAAATTTGACAGTTTATAATAGGTACATATGTTCGGATGTTTGTTTTTGGGATGATGATTTATGGGAAATCTGGCACACATAAAGTAATATGTCCTAACTCAATATATGGGATACTTTATCCCGAAAAATAAATATGCTCCCGCGGGATACGACTTACAATTTGGAACTGAGCTGTTTCAAGCAAGAGGGTGATGGATAGCCAGCTGGTCTTCAGCCCTAAGGTCGAGCTAGGTCGCCGGCATCTGTCGCCCCTACGACACCCTGTGAGTCCTGTGACACATAATCACTAAAAAATATTGTCATGATTCTTTTTGATGACCTCGGGATAACAAATAAAGAGGATTCATACTAACGAATTTAAAATGGCCATATTCTATTAATTATAAATTAATAGAATTACAAAAATCGAACGTAACAAGGACATCAAACCTTATTTCAGGATGTTTAGGAATCCCCATGGCATGGGTAATAGAGTAATCCATAAATCTTTTCACTTTAAATGAAACTTCTAATTTGAAAATTTACCCCTTACGGGTATAAAAGCCTCACTATGGATTTTCACACGAGACAGAGAAAAAAAGGTTTTATATTTTTGCTTTTAAGTTTGCCTTATTTCGGTAACAGAATTGCGGCATTTCCAAATCCACGTGATCGTAGCCCCGGGCCGTTGCGCGTTACTGTATAATCATTTGGAAACTATACAATTAATTTTCATAATCTGGTTACCTGGTAGGTACCAACTGATATTTCATTCCATACCATGTGCAAGGCGCTGGAGATCTCCGTCTGTTTCATATAAGGTAAATCCTTGCATTTCAAGAACCTATTGAAAAACCCCGAGCTTAGAAATATAGGTAGGTCTAGGTACTTAATGTGTTTAGAAATTAAGTCTTTAAATAATACCAAGTACCTACGTAATGCTACTTTAGGCCAACTACCACCAAAATAAATTGTTACACGCTAGGTCGCATACTTATTTGTTCAATTATATTTAATTTTGTAAATTTATATATCAACGTTGTATATTCAGTTGTGTTCTGTGTATGACTGAAAGTATTCAAATAATTACACATGAATTATTTAAGTCACTAAACAGATATTTTAATAGATTAATTATTAACCATAAAATAAATAAGCACGTTTACGTAATTCATTCGCACATTCGGTCAGTAAAATCTATTGACAAAGAGTAACATTATCATGCAATGCATATTTATATCATTGTAAGTCGAATCGCGTAATATTATTTTAGTGCTTACTTAATATGATTATTTGCTATAATTATTGCAATTTTTATTTATGTTAGGTACTTGTAAGCTTTAGCCCAAAACCGTTTTGCGTTGAAACCGGCAGGTACTGAACAGAGAAAAACCGTCATATTATTAAGATAATCGTGTAATTTTTAGACATTTATCAAAATACACAAAGAAGATAAGTAAATCAAAATATAATGCTTTAATAACTCATACACAAACCTTATACGAAACAGATATATCCCCGGTAATTAAGAATCGTAATTACGCAATTTTATTCTTCTAGGTTCTAGGGGTCGGTTTACGAAGAGGAACATAATTTAATATGCAAAAGACCACAGAACCGAACTCTGTGTACCGTACAAAAACAACATGAAGCACCCAAATATTCTAAAATATTTTTTATTAAAGGGTCAGTCTTTGATAAATTTAATGTATGATTGACACACTCAATGAGACATCACAAATACCTACCCACGAACCGAATGTCACCCCCGTTCGGAATAGAACCCGGGACCTCCCGCTGAACAGGTACGTATAATACGTGTTTTGACGATTTTGAATGGGATACAAAATTAATTTATCGGTACTAAACTAATAGAGTGTATTCAGTTAGAAAAAGATTTTATCATAGGTCCATTGTTGACACTTAGACTTTAGTCCATTGTTGACACTTATTTAGAGTACGGGAGTAGATTTGGCCTCTTAGTTAATTCAATCTACGTGTTCGGTTTTCTCTAGTTTATTTTTCTAAGTTCATTATTATTTCAAATGAAGCGATATCGCGGTCCGGCCCACATCACCCGGTGAAGTATCACTTTATTATTTATAGACGCGTTCGATACGCAATACAAATTATTGTTTTCAAAGTATAACGTTTAGGGGCGCACGATGTTTGCAGAAGGACCCTCCGGGGGCCCCCTACGTCTGGCTACACCGAGCGAATTTGGAGCTTGTTCGTAGCACATTAGACTTTATTGTACACCGAGAGGTACACGTTAAACGACTTTTTTCGATTAGTGGCGTTGTCGAGGCACTATTAAAGCAATCTTTTGACAATTGAATTTCGATTCGAACGGCGTATTGTCTGCAGATAGGACTTTATGGCAGTGCAGAGAGGCGGACACGGGTGTTTGCGTGCGGTAATTGATACCAAGTGACAGCTACTAGGGGATACTTTTCAGCCTCCGGTCGCAGAGAGGAGTAATGTTTTGACATTTAACGAAAGGAGATGAGTGTGATTTGAAGTGCCCTTTGTGGAATTATTCTCGCGGATGGCATCTTTTAATATTGACTAATGCATTTGCCGCTAATGGGAGTAGGAACGCGACAGGTGCGAGGGATTTCACGCGGCCAAATATTGCGAGTGCAGCTCAGCTCTTTGAACCCTTACCAATTAGACTGACACGTTCACATTCATCTGTCTAACTGATAGTCACCATTTAAATTGTTTCGTCTTAATTAAAGTAAAATTAAACACCTATATATGACAATCGATGCGTAAAGGGATACTAATCTTAGCTTTGTTAGGTATATCACATATAGCTTTGTTAGGTATATTACAGATCTATTTTTACGTGTTTAATAATGAAATTTATAATTATATATCTAATTATTAAGTTCATCAACTTTTAAAACCTGTAGGTATGTATATTAGTTATAATATAGACTTATCGATTTATAAATTTGTTAAATATATCTTAGAAGTTACCAAATTATATTATATCACTACCTGATTAAGTTCACAAACATTTTTAATTAATAACGTAACATAGAATTATCGATAAAATAGGGTCATCCTAATCCTAGCGCCAAAAACGGCTAAAAATATTGTAAATTGTAAATTAAATCGACATTTAAGTACCAAAGGCGGATCAGGCGGTCCATTAATAAATCAGTTCGCTAAAACCGTAATTGTAATCTCAAACAAGCGGAGGGAGTGGTGTGTTTGTTCTAACAACATTATTACAATAAGTTTGGGTTCGGTTCGCCGCCCGCCGCCGCCGCCGCCGCCGCCCGCCGCGTCGTTCACACGCCGCGGTCGGCCTGCTCGATGCTATGACTACCCAAATGGCAATCTGTCGATACAATCGACTCACCCTTTTACCTTCGAGACATACCTTTTATCTTTTATGGTGGCTTTAACAAATTTCAGATTTGTATGCATAGATTCATAAGCAACCAAAGTACAGAATTACATAAATGTTTGGTTGGCTAGAAATCAAAACTAGAATTTTTCGCCCCTCAGGCAGGAATAGGGAACCTAGGTCAATTTTAATCTAGTGGCTCAAATAAGAATTGTTACAAGCAAAATAGTTAGTAGAGTACCTACTCTACATAATTATTATTGATACCTACACTAGATTAAAAAAAACCAACAAACGAGATTATGATTTTTAGGTATTGCGATTGGCAATATTTTTACCAAAGCTTTATTTTTAGTGAAATAACCAAAAAACAAAAGATAATGCAGTATGGCGGTTTTCTGGCTCAGCGAATCAGCAATTCAACTTTGCTTTACAGCATGGAAATGCTGCCAGTATCTTAGGTTCTTAGGTCTTTTAGGTATTAATGACTAGTAAACCCACCATCACTTCGCTTCGGGAAACCTATTCCTTAGTTACCATACTAGAATATTGTTAGACGAAGTTAACCGAACGAATAAGGCCTGGCAGAAGATTTTATTACCGCTTCCGTGTTTAAATCGTCACGTTTTAAGCCGAATGTAAATTATTTTATAGTTATGGCAATAGTTTTTTAATCATAATGGTGGTGGCTCTGGCTGATTCCAAGATATTATATCCTTCCATCAATCTTCATCGAATCAATGTGGTGAAGTTTGTCCAAACCTCCGCAACGGCCGCTAGGCCGCTAATTGTTGCAATGCCGAACCACCTAATTCACACCTCAAAGTATCCTTAGACATAATTAGTCCGTTAATTGTCACTTTGTATTATAAGGCGTCCGACATGTTTACGGCTCGAATCATCCCAATTACCGAACGAGGCTCGCTCAGTAGGTACATACATAGATAGTTTCCGGGAACAGGCGTCAAGGCGTGGTATGACCCGCCCGGGGCGAGCGGCCCCGCCCCGACCATCTGCATATCTTCCCAAACAACATTAGTAAACCGGAGCGTAAACCACTGCGTAATTACTTAACACAACGATCGCATTGTCCCGAATGCATTTGAACACCTTCAGACTATTATTCGCTAACTGCGCATGCTGAAACTCTCGAAAAACTCTCGAATTTATTTCAAATAGGTAATCAGTGCCTGTGCAGATCATCATTTAATAATTAGCAACGTTATTATTTAAATACACTTATACTGTGCCTTCAAATATCAGTGCCTGTGCAGATCATCTCTACAATTGTAGCACAAAGAGCAAAAAACACGTTATTTTAACAATAAGTATTTTATATAGAAAATTAACAAGGGTTTGTAAATCTAATAAAAGGCTTTTGTTTAAAAAATTATGATTTGGTATGTATCTTTGGTAATACAACACTCTGGTATGAGCTTTGAAGTTATTAATGTACGGTACAGTACGCCGCTCACAATAGAATTTCGTAATATCCGTGCTTTCTATTAAAACAATGGAACGTATTATAGCTAATGCACTACACCAAACTATGAGGGATTATAATGCGAGCCGAGCTCTATATCATTGTAGGTATTATAGTGCGACTGTGGTACCGACATTTTGTTAATTGTGCCTAGTAAATGTAGGTTTAGGGTCTATTTACCTAGTTAATTTACTGTGGAAGGATAAGAGGAATAATGGCAATGTGTACAATTTAATTTGCTAGAAAGTTAAAAACTTAATTAATAATAATAATAATAGCCTGTTATCAATAAAGTGGCAGTCATATTTTTGTCTGGTAGGTAAGTAATAGGAATATTAAAACTGTCGCCTAAAGATCGTTTCGAAAAAAGGAGGACGTTCTCAATTCATCTGTATTTTTTTAAGTTTGTTAGGTACCTCTAAACTTTCGACTGGGTGAACCGATTTAGATGATTCTTTTTTTTCCGAAGGCTGGTGCTTCCCGTGTGGCGGGACCACATAATAATCATAATAATGCTTTTATAAAAGTATATCATGTTCCTGCAATGAAATAACTACATGGAGTAGACACACAGTAGTGTAAACACAGACCACTAAGTGGTCTGTGAGAAATAATGATATCTTCTCATTATTTTCCTTGCATTATTTGTAAATAAGTATTCATAAAACATTTCACACTTTTTCAATCGTCTTCCGTTATCGTGAAGATTATTTAATTGAAGCTCTGTTCTGTAAAGAGATTGCGGTGGATGTAAGGTTGGCATAACAATGATAATAAACGAGTTAAGCCTAACACAATGCGAGGCTAACAAAAGGCGCTCGTTCTAATCTCATTGCTGGCGTCGAGCCGTCGACAAAGATGTAGAATATACCGAGCGGGAGTAGTTGAGTAGCGAGGAGTCGCCTTGGGGTCTGGCGGTGGCAGCGGCCATATTTGCCGCTTGAGAGGCGCCAAATGGGCGAGCCGACGACTGCGAAAAGCCTGTCACTCATTTCCCGAAAGTTAATAGGGCTTTTGTAGAACTACCGGCCGCCACTTGTAATGCAATTAACTCCGACAATGGCGGTATCCTTAACGACTTAATTTTAAGGCCCTCGATTCCGTTCCATTCATACTTTGTAAGTTATCATTTTAGGGGTACGATTTTTGCTGGAAAATTTATTTTTTTACGATGATCACAAACGAATATTTGTTTAAGTATAACCCCAGTACACACTAGTGTCTAATAATTGATGTTATTGGATAACTCGTAGCAATCATTAATTATTTATTAAGATAGAATCTATTTATATCTATTGTAGTGTCTGTTTGTAATATTAAAATAACCGCTTTTTACTAAATGCATAACTGGCTGTCGACATGGTACATACCTTTACCAAAATAACATTTTTTTCAATTTTTGTATTTTATCTGTCTGTCTTTCTATCTGTCTGTCTGTTTGTTTTGGCTAATCTCTGGAACTGCTGGACCGATTTTGTTGGGACAGTCACTGGCAGATAGCTGATGTAATAAGGAGTAACTTAAGCTACTTTTGTTTAAGAAATAAAAAAATAGCTTATTATCATACTTGAGAGGTTAATCTTAATTTACATACATAAAAATCTTAAATGCTACATAGTATATATTGAATGATACCTATTGTACCAAACAGCACTTCAATCGTCATGAATGATACGTAGGGACAAAGATGCCGCCGTGTTGTGACCAGGCAGTGATCGCGGCGGAGCGACCACCCGCAGGTCTGGCCAGTGGCCGCGGAACCATACTTGTCCTTGTGTAGTCGAGTGGAAATACTCACAGACACAGCACACACACAACGACAAATATCATTCACAATTCAACACGGAACGTATTGACACATAACAAATATTTTTTTCAATCCCAACGGTATCGGTCCAGTAGCGTGGTAATTGTTTGTTAGAAAGTGGGTCGATTCAATTGTCCGCGGATCTTTCGTTATAATCCACTATTGGTAGCCAGAACACAACAGATTGAATACTAGCTTCCGAATGCAGGGTTATTAAAAAATCTTTTAACAATATTTTTCTGTAATGCATTCGGGGAGAATGAAATCGATTTCGTTACAACATAATTTTACAACAGCGGGAGATTAGCAACATCAGACGTATTCACGCTTTTGATTTGTTGTTATTCAATTCTGTCTACCTAATATTTTAATATTACAATATTTTTCGTTTCACCTGAGCAAACAACATTTATACATCGTTGTTTTCGAATCTCGTAGATCAAAATCGCGGCTGATTTCGCGGTGTGACTGATATAATAGCAAGTACGAATAAATCTACTGTTAAATAATATTATTAGGTATTAATACTGTGGAACTGAGAATTGTTTTAATCTGTGATATTTGGGAATTACGTTAATAAGTAGGAACATCTTACAAATCTTGGATAATGTACCTAAATGCTTTTGTTTGAGGAAGATCTTCCATTGAGAATGAAGATCGTCTACAAAAACTCTACATTTTAATCATGGTGAAGCATTAATTTGTATGCGGGTCTACCTGTCGTAAAGTGTACCTACCTAACAATTTCTATAGACATCTATAACGTCCTCTCCGACCTCTCGCTAATCAAGTCAATAAGAATAATATTAAGTTCGCACATTTTTAAGAGAATAAAACATGGTTTGTAAAGTTAGCCCGTGTCATAGTCTTTCCGCCCTTCAACCTTTTCGACTAACGTAGTAGTCGAGTTGGCTTTAATTTTTAATTACCTCGAATCTTAGCCTCGAATATTAAGGTATTTTAAAACACAAAAATGGAGGGAAAATGTTACTTCTTTCCGATAATGGTTCCTACATCACAAAAACACGGCGAAATGGATGTGTTATAAGCTAAATTCAGTTTCAAAGGATATTGGAATTCTTAGTGTAACTTTAATTTGATGTGGAGTATGCTCTAGGCTTCCTCATTTATGAGATAACTATGTCCTCTAGTGGGTCATTGATGGATTTAGGCCACAATTTTAATTTTTCGACTTCAATTTATGATCGTAGCTAATTCACTTGTTTTGTTCAGGTATGGTTCAAGAACCGGCGAGCCAAATGGCGGAAACAGAAGCGGGAAGAGCAGGAGCGACTCCGCAAGCTGCAGGAGGAGCGCGTGTGCGGGCGCGCGCTGCTGCAGACCCGCGCCCGCGCCGCCTCGCCCGCCGCGCCGCCGCCCGCGCCGCGCACGCCGCGCGCCTACACCGACGACTCCGATGATTCAGATTTAGAAGTGGCTTAAATCTGAATCGCTCCTTATTTGAACTTTGAATGACGCAACGATATGAAAGAAGTGCCGTGACTTTAAGTGAGTGCTAAACATTCATTCCACACACGAAGATGAAGGGCGGTTACGAGGTAAATTGTAAATTAATCAATGTTAAGTACGTGTAATGTTAAGTATTTAAATTTATGTTCTAACATGGTATCGTTTAATTGAATAAGTTGCTTTAAAAGTTATTTTATTGTATTTATATCGATGATTAAGTTATGGCACTTGTAATTAGTAGAAACTAACACATATTATTATTAGGTAGTTAAAATTTAGTAGGTACGTATTTAGTATCTTGCTAACAAATTATAATTAAGTTAATATTTTAATTTGATCAAGTTTAACGATAAATAATATTTAGAGTGAAAGTTGTGCAAGGTGCATTATTCTTTTCAAATATTATGTAACTGCTTACAGAAATTGAAAATATGTTTTGCTATCATCTTTTAATACTCGTTTTCAAGATAATTGCAGTAGGTGTATCTAATAATTTTATTGCAGTTCAATATAGAGAATATATCATAGTCGAAATTGGAATTATAGTTGAGGATATGTTATAAAGTTATCATAGATATAAAAAGCTTACATGATATGAGTACCTACCTCATTCCAGGTAGATATAGGTACCCACGATAGATGGATGCACCGACGAAAAGTTTCTGCTATATTGCAACGTTACGAATGTTACGATTATAGGAGAACGTATCCAATGTTGTAATGTCCCCTATAATCGTGATTAAAAAAATTGTCAAGTTCATTATTGTTTGTTTAATTAATTGTATCTACAACAGTATAAACTAACGGATAAAAACTGCATCAAACTATGTGACAACATCTTGTCTCAATTTTCCGGATAATAACCAAAATTCTCTTTATACTCAAATTGTATGCTTATTATGCTAGTTTATGCACCGACACCAGTTTTACGACATGGTTTGAAGACAGATAGGTAATTGTAATCTGGGAAATCGCTTTCTTACTAAAATAAGCAACTTACATGCACTTAACGAAAGTGGTGGAATAAACATACCTTAGTTCGCGTACCATAAGGACAAGGTTTACGGAGACTGACATCACACCTACTTTTCTGTACGTTGTAAGCTTGTAAGTCTGTGTAAGCCAGCCTTTATGTCTGCCTAACATCCAAATTTGACTGCAGCTTGTCTGTGAGTTGCAGTCAAATTTAAATGTTTGTACTGGATGTCAGCAGAACCACACCACATACAATAGGTAAGTACTAGTTTCCGAAAAGAAAGCGAGTCAATCTGTAACTTAGTAGTTTATAATAAAAATGTAAATCAAAATTCATCCCATACTTTGATGCAATTTTTATAACCGCCAGTATTTTATTAAATATGATGTTGTATGTAAACTTGTAGAAAATAACATAGCTGAAAACTCCCGTATTTTTATTTATTTATTGTTCTTTTAGAAAAAAATTACAATTTGGATATAATATCAATTGCGTGTAATAAACCAACAAACGGTAAACTAAATACTTAAGTAAACCACTGTTCTGTTATTATAATTTTCATAAACCTATTTGTACTATGTTATAACTAAATTATTATGTTATAAAATATCCCAATAAGATGGAATGAGTAACTATTGCGGGTCAATAAATATAATCCACCTACGATACGAATAAATGATATCCATTACGAATATTTTAATCGTTTTCCTTATTAGACTGATACTCACTAAATTGTCCTGAACCTAGAATGAACATAGTTACGTAATGTATCAATAATGTCATCAGTCTCGACTGCCGCTCAATGGGCATGGACGACATTATTAGAAAGCGTTTGAGAGAAACACATTTACACGAGATACATAGGTAAAGTATTTACTTACAAGCTAGTGTTCAAATCTTAGAGAGCAATAATAATAACATAATTGTGCAAACAGTTGAAACGAAACAAAAATCATAACCTCAATAACATTTTCCCACATACTATATTGTCACTTTCCTGTAGCCACCCTATAACGTGACACACTATCTAACACCCGTTGAACTCTATACTGCATCAAAACAGCTCGTCTGAAGCGTCGTAGCACTGTCTACGACGTAACTTTCTACGCATGTTTTTGGTTAATGTTTTAAAATTTAAATAATTAAAGTAATTAGGATATTATTGTTTGTTATAAATTTGTTTTTAATTCGAACAGTAAGTAAGTCGTAAATTCGTACAGTATTAGTAAGTAGTTTAACTCTATCAGCACAATTAGACAAATGGATGGAACGAGCCCGCCCCCTTCACTTCCCACTTAAAAATGAAGTAAGTATATCAATGATACCTTTTAATAAATAATTGAATTTGAGTTTTTTCACCCTCTATTTTAAATTAACTATAACATGATTTTAGCATTTTTTAGTATTGGATTTGCCTGTTAGCGAGCAGGTTTAGAAAGGTAAAAAACGTAAAGTAAATAGCCTAAATATAAGTATAAAATATTCAAGCTTCTATTAAGTTTCTTTAGTGGTCGTGCGGATATGTAGATAGACACGATACTTTTGGGGCAAACCACGTACTTAATTATACGGCACACGTATAATTATGTACGCATTACTTTATGCATTGCCCACCTAGGTAATCAATTCATTTAAAGAATCGTGAATTTTAATAGTATCGTGTCATCTAGATAATGTTTACCATTCAGCTTAATACAATAACTGATGTCGATGGTATATGCATACAGATGAAGGGAAAATCCGGCGTGACGGATGTGTCCTTGTGCATACCTACCTCCATTGATCACAGCTGTCACGAACTAGTCATCCGCCGAATATAGACAGTGGTAATGCAAGCTTGCGAGGATACATAATATTGTGTTCATTCAAATAATCATTAAAATAATGGCATCGTTACTTCTTCATGACAGAAAAAATGTCATTATTTGTTCAAATACCTAACATGATTACGAGAGGCACTGTTGTTGTATAATTACGTGAAAACACGGAATAAATAATAGTAGGTACCTACCTACTAACTAAGTCCATGTTGCTAGTCTATATGGAAGGGCCTTCATTACTGAACATCTCATTTATGCTATACGGGTAGTTAATAGAAAATTTATGGGAAATGGGTAAGTAAGTATTTGATTGTGCAAAGTGATGAACACTGAAGTAATATCCGTGTTGAACAATTAGCCCTTAATACTAATGCACGGAAATAAAATAATAAAGGAATAGGCAGAACAGCTATTAACCATTGGCCTTTACGATAGGTAGTACGATACGATTTTCATTTACCATTCAAATAATGTCAAGTCATAGATTTAACCAAGTAGACACCTAACTTTTACCAAGTAACGTGACATACAACTAAATAATACATAGGTATATTATGTATTTGCGTTTATTTGATTATGTTATTAAGGTTTAAAAACTATTTAAATTTCAATGTACTTAGATAATTTATAAATGAAAGATTTTCTTTTAATCATAAGTATACCATTTATTTATCACGGAATACATACAATTTTCGTTACCTATTCGCTTTTGTGAATATTTGGAGTTTTACAAACTCAAATATTAGGTAGACCAGGTAACCTTCTCATAATATTTGAGTTTGTAAAACTTAATTAGGTAAATAATATTTTATAATATAAATATTATATTATGCCCATCACCACAACTAGCATAATATAATATGGAGTCTAAAGCGATCGATATGTAATTATGTAAATCACAATAGGTAGATAGATATGTACTTAATTATTTATGATATTCAGATCGAACGTAAAACATAAATTATTGCGCTACGTACTTCATTACAGTGTCGTGCTGTTGCATAATAATGATATTAAAATATATACTCGTATGCCCATTAATAATATAATTACACTAGAACGATCTCTCATAGCGAAGGGTACAATCTATTGCTATTTCTTAGGACAGGCGCTGTACATATCATGCTTCATTGTTAGTAAAAATGATGTAGCCTGAAACAGTTCAAACAAAAAACACATAAATGCTGCATTTATACAAATTGAAAGCAGGTACATAATTCAAAACCTTTCACATATTCTTTTCATTATAACAAATGAAGTGGTGTAGGTAATATTATATAGACATGGTTGGAATAAATATCGACCTGTACTAAGTTCTGGATGCCTGCATGTCATATATATCTATTTAGCAATTGAAACATTACCTAATCAGTCGAGGGCCATAGCAAATAATGCTTGAATAATACTTTTAGAACAGACACGTTCAGTAAATTTCACACCACTTACAAATAAGAATACGGACATCCCTACACTTTAGTTCGTAAAGCTAGACTGACGACACAATAGTTACAAGGTGTATTAGTAATAGGCTAACGGATACGTATAGGCATATGCGTATGGGTAGGAGTAGGCCAACGGGGCTCCGTAGGTAGCGACGTAGCCCGGGTAGTACCCGTAGGTGTCGACCAACACTTGCGGCTTAGCAGCGCTCTGCCCCAACATCAGGGCCATCGCCACGAATATCACCAACTGGGAAAATAACACTACGGTAACAGAAACGAAAAAAAAACTTATAGAATAAGTATAATAACTTACATACTAATTATGCTCTTTAATTCTCCACAGTGTATAATCTATGTTCTCCACCGTGAGTAATATTAACCTTTTGTGAATAATCGCAAAATTCTACGATAAATGCAGTAATTCATAGTGTATTTTATTAACGTCTCTCTTCTAATGCACGAAGAATTATTGAAAATAATTCATTAAGCACTGTGACGATCTAACATTAGGGTGTGTAATTTTATATTATTATATCAATTTCATCTATTTTTTATGAATGCTATTTTTATTTTAAAACAGTATTAGCATTCTGCACTTCTTCTCTATATAGAGTGCCCCTCCGTCCTCGCTATTTTCGTAAAAAGGGGTAGAAAGTTTTTGCGTCTAGTAATAATATAAAGATAACGGATAGAAAACAATCATTAACCTCTAATTATGTAGGTAATACCTACGCAATAAAATCATAAATGTTGTAGAAAATTCAAATTAAAGTCATCAGTATGTAAAGGATCAAAACAACCATTTACTTAAACCTCCTAATATAAAACTCCGAAAGGGTACATACGATATGAACTTATGTATAAATGAATATTTTGAAATATCTAATCTTGGAGAAAAATACACCAATTAGGTACAATGGTACTTACCAATTTGAACATGATGTAATCTCGTCAAAGAACAACAAGACGTGGTCTAGGAGCTATACTAGACGGGAATGTTGTCGACGGCTGCGACGGCATGTATGCCTCGGAGTCGACCTCCACTATCTTATATAGGTCGGTGGTGTCCGACGTCCCGACCGTGATCAGAAACGATAATGATCCCAGCCCGTCGTTACGTTCAATGATACCGGACTTAAAACGATATACACAATGTCGCATTAAGCTAAGAGCACTCGTCATTTCCATATTGAACCCGGATTATATCGCAACAATAGTCACGTCAGTGTTTTGATGCGCGAAAATAAGTTATCTTTGTGTGTGTGGATGTTTTTTTAAGGATGTACCTAAATAGGTACCAAAGGATTTTTTGTTAGGTATATATCGAATTGCATACAATCTGGCCAAGCGGGCACGGTCGGTAGTTGTATGGTTGACCGCAAGTGGCAAAATTTTTTGAACGCTTCAGTGCTTTGGAGGGCACGTAAAGCCGTCGGTCCCGGTTGTTACCATTTCGTAGCAGTCATTAAGCCGCATCGGATGCCTTCAGGCGGCATAAAAATTTCCAACACTTGGGTTGGCCACTAACCCTATCTATCAATCCGCACTGGAGCAGCGTGGTGGATTATGCTCTAGGCCTCCTCTGGGATGAGGAGAGACCCGAACTCAATAGTGGGTCATTAATGGGTTGAAGCCAAATATTCTATAGAGAGGCCACAATTAATTGTACTAAGCGTTGCCGCCGCCGCGCCGTCTGCAAAGCTAGGAAGGAACATAATTATTATAAAAGTTAAATGTAAAGTTTTGTAAAACAAATCTTTAAATCTTAATCTTTTGTTAGTTTTTCATGATGTATTGAGGTAAGTACATAATGAGCGAAATGTTTACATTCGAAACAAAAAATGCATTCCTTTATACCAGTAGGTATACTATACTTGTTAATAATATAATATCATTGTTTATACCTACTAAACTAGTGCGACTCCGTTCGCGTGAGTTTTTCTCGCGTAAATCCAAATCCCGTGGGAATCCGGAGTAAAAAGTAACCTATATGTTGCCAACGTTACCCAATTGCGATAGACGAATTCCCATAGCCCAGTTGGTAAAGCCTTCCGAGCACGTCCCAAGTTCGATTCCTGGTCAAAGCAGACTTTTATGTGACAGATGTTTGTTTGCGGATCGTGATCGTGATTTGTTATGATGTCTCATTTATTACACCCACGGGCCACGATACGAATAAACCTCGTGCTTGAGTACCTACGTACCTACATAGGTAAGTGTGTGATTAACTGTTAAAAATTATGCACAAAAAGTTCTAAAGTTAATGAAGATCATACTCCGGTATTTATTGTCGTAACCAGATGTTCCGTACATGAAAAAAGGTAGGTACCTACCTACGTTTTTAACATCACGGCATATTAAGGAGTGCGCACATTACAACGACTCCACGACCGACCGACGCCAACGCGACTAAAACCTTGACAAAGCTAACATTCAATTATGAGCCTTATATCTTTGAAGGTAAGGTTGAATTTCGAACTTATACTTAAAAGCCCTGTACGGCTCGCCCTACACCTATAGCCGTTCCGTTTCGAGACCAACGCGTCGACGTTGCGTTGACGACTCACCGTAGACGAGTAGTCCACGCGTCGACCGACACAATGACGTAATGTAACTAGCGTCGGAGTTGAAACGGAGTGGAGACGGAGTCGAGTTGACGTCGATGAAGCGTTGATCGCGGAACGGAACGTCGGAGTTGAAACGGAGTGGAGTTGACGTCGAGTTGGTGTAATGTGCGCACTCCTTTATCCAGCCTGCTCGAGCCTGCTTCATTGCTTAGGTGTATGAAAAATAGATAGTAGCCGATTCTCAGAACTACTAAATATGCATCTAAAATTTCATAAAAATCGGTCAAGCCCTTTCGGAGGAGAATGGTAACTAACATTGTGACACGAGAATTTTATATATAAGATGTAAAAAAAAATAACTGATCAAGGCAAATTAAAGTTATCTTACCACACGGTGCATCATACAAAATATGTATAGTAGCGACATCTATTAGCAATATTTAGCAACTGCCTTCCTCAAGTAATAAAAAGATAGGTTACTTACTACATACAAACGGTTTTTGAAAATACTTAAGTACTAATTTTGAAAATACAAGGATGTGAAATAAAAAACTACTATTATCCCGTATTTTTATTACGTCTCGTTTTGACGAAAGAATATACCTATTTTACTTATAGTTTCAAAATCCCACTTTGTCCAAAAGAAAATCTGGCAACGCTGGCAAATGGTACAAATGGCGAGATTTTTAGAGAGAGAGATATTGCTAATTGCAATCTCTAACAGCCAACCATAGTAACCATTAAACCAAACCGAAATACACGAACTATAATTAATTTATTATCTATTTAAACTACTTAACATCTTAATACGTTAGTGCATTTTACCATCCAAGTTATAGCGACTGACCTTCAATGGGTAGTAAATATAGTTAAAAAAAACTAAAAAACACGCTTTTATAATAATTTGAAAATCGTAAACATAGTACGAAAGATAAGGTACAAGCGCCCCACGTTTTTCCACTATAATTATACTTATATTAAGAATTATTTTTATTTCGATATACATATTATAAAAGCGTGTTTTTTAGTTTTTTAAAGTATGCCAAATTTCGAGTTAATCCAACGTTTTGAAGGGGTCAAAATCATCTTCAAAGTTTCCGTTACATATGTATGAAGCTAGTAAAAGAGTATTAAAAGCGTGTTAAAAAAATAGAAGTAGTTATAAAAATGCAAAATATTTAATTATCATCAAATTTTTGACGCATGTTTCGCTTAGAATTGTTAAACTTTCGTTTCTTGAATTCGACGTGACCATCTCCGAGTGAGCCAATTCGCTTTTCTTGAAATTGTATTTTTTCAGGCTCCATTATGACCGGGGGTATTATCTCCTTTGTTTTCGGCAGCTGAAGATCAACATTTTCTGGTTTCCTACAACAACATTTAGATATTGGTAAAACTTACTCATAAAAATATACTCATAAACAAGTCATAAAACCTAAATATACATATCATCTCAATCCCTGCATCAATGCGCAAAGAAGGCAGCTGTCAGAGAGGAGTGGATACGTATAGTTAAGCGTGTCACAACTCTTCAATGACGACCACGACCGCTCTGCCAAGAGCGTAATGACTGACGAATGTATTATGTAACAAAGTTGTTCCGCCACTTTGGGCTTGAATATCATCTCATCAAGTTACTAGGTCGATAAGCAAGTATATGTTACAAAGTATCTAATATGTATGTGATGAAGAAATCCAAATAAGGGAAAACCATCAAAAAGTAAAAAAAAAACACTGCAGTGAACAAAACATCCAACAAGCTTATAATGCTACAAATTTTCCTTTTTAGTCATTTTATAACTTAGTGTAGTAAATAGAACATTTGTAACAGCCAATTATTATAATTGAGATAAACTTTATACTCATACTAGCTGACCCGGGGAACTTCGTACCGCCTAACAGTCGATTCTTTAATTTTTTTTTAATACTTATTCTGCTATTCGGGACACCTTCCCGAAACCCCTCCACTAACACTTAAACTTTATGGTATGGTATTAAAGTTCAAATTGACATTTAAGTATTATTACGAATATTTTGTATGGGAATATAGAAAAGTATTGTTTTTAGACTTTTTTAGGCAATTTTATACATATACATATATACATATATAATAGAAGAAACTACTTACTCTTTAACTACAGGCTTCCAAGACCCATATGGAACGCTCGCTGGAGCAGGGCCAAATGTGGCTTCATATTTTGGTGGTGGCTCTTTTTTTACAGCTAACTCCCTCATCTGTTCTCGGGCTATGTGGGCATTTACTTCAACCTTAATTTCTTTTTCTTTCTGTTCTCTGAAAAGAAAACAATTGATTAAAATTCAATTAGCATTAAACTATAAAAATAAAAATTATGTCTTCATCTACATACTTTAACTTTTTTTTCTTCTTTTCCTCTTGTTTTTTTAATTTGTTTTTCTCTTGTTCTGCAATTGATAAGTAGTCATCAGGAGGGTCCCATACTGTTTCTGGAAGTTGTTTTAGAAAGTTTGTCATTAACATTACAATAAATACAAATAATACAGCAGATAATATGTCATAAATATGTTAGACACATATCACATAATATGTAATCCATACTAATACTATTTGTATTAATATTATAAATGCGCGTTTGTTTGTTTGTCTTTCTATTACATCATAATGGAGCAAAGGATTTAGGTAGTTGATGGGCTGGAGATTGTTATAGGCAGTATTTTTCCATGGAGAAATATGAAATTTCACAGAAAATCACTCTTTGGCTGTACGGGAAAAATAAGACTGAATTCCTGAAGCGAAGTGAGGGTGGGTTTACATGAGTTAACCTACATACGAATGTACAAAACAGTACATACAAATGTAACAATAATGTAATTAATATTAATGATATTTAGTACCATTGGTTTCTGTGTTCCAGAAATAAGAACTACCCTCTTTGGATTTAGCTTCATGCCAAAGTGGTTTTCTTCTTTCTGGTTCATTGGCAACAGTGATATCTTTACTGCTACTACCACTTTGCTCCAACATTTCATTGATACTCTGGAAAGTGAGAAATACATTACTGTTTTAGGAGTTTTATAACCTTCAGGGGCGTCACCAGACAAGACTTAAAAATTAGAATAAATAAATAAAATAATTGAGCGTTAACACACTCAAACCCTACACTAAGATTCCCTGTGTCGCGGGTGGCATGGACAACACAGATTATACATCACAAACACCCATGACCCGAGAACAAACCTTTATCTGTCACATAAACATCTGCCCCGGCCGGTAATCGAACCCAGGACCCCTCGCTTCACAGGCAGGATCACTATCCTGCCGATCACGGTCTTGGGCCATAGCCTAGTTGGTAGTGACCAACTAGGCAAGGGGTCGTCAAAAATAATATAAACATAAACATATAATTTCAAAGAAACCCAATTACTTTAGAGGTTAGATCAGCATTATTCTGGACATCTTTCAAGTAAGCACTCATAGCTGCTGCTTCCATCTTTCTCATATCCTCATCTATTTTCTCTTTCTGTTTGAAGTCCTTGGCACTCTTCTTGCTGAGCTGTGATATATGTTTTTGGACACTTTCCTTGTGACGTTTGCCATTCTCGTGAAAAGATATTGACTGGAATCAAACTTATCAATGTTAATATAATCCTTTTTTATAAATATTGATGAGTTTAAATGCTCAAGAAAACAATAAAAATAAAAATATATTAATTTAATAGTAGAGCCTAGAGTTCACCCGAGGTAGTAGTACCTACTACTGCCACACAGTACTTAATACCATTTCTACAGTGTAATAATTGTTTTAACAACAATTGTGGTGCAGATACTGGCAGATAGAAACATGTGGAGCCCGCTACACTTTTTTAGAGGCAACTATCTCAGTCTTCCAGGGTAGCAACACATTTGTGACCAAATTATAACGAGAGAACAGATTCTTACTAACAATAAAATGACTAACTGGACTAACTTTCACTAACAGCCCCTGTCCCAGTCCTCATACTTACTAACCGGCTAATGTTCTAACATCATCTCCTAACCGGACTAACTATCGCAGTCTACATTTGAGTCTTATTCCAAGTGTCACAGTTGTCATGGGCGGCTCGGGAAGGCGGTGCTGCATGCTCGTTTTCCATCTTAATTCCATAAAAAAAAGAAAAGCAATAATTGCTTTCACTTTGCTCAGGTACATAACATACAATCTAAGCAGCCCGAATATAATATTTACTATTAAAACCTAAGCAAGTACTTACTACTTTATTATCTGCAAACCAACACTTACAAAACTCACAATACTTTCTCGCCTGTGACTTCCAATATTCAGTCCTGAAGAAAAAATATTTATATTAAGATGTTTATTTACTGTTCAATGATATATAAAACAACTAAATTGATTCTTACATTATTCAAAAATACCAAGACAAATCAAAGAGTAGGTTAACTTGAGTATAAGGACATGTACGTAATACGTATAGACTACGGTAAAAACTCCCACTACCAATTCAATATTATTGTATTACAACTATTACAATTATTATTATTGCGTTACGATGTTTGCCCTGTCTTCTGAACAGTAGGCCTTTATGCTATGAATTAATTATGTTTAATTTAAAATGTTTGTAATCAATGTTTAATGTAAATAAGTCACTATCACAAGTCACAACTTCACAAGTTGGTTGACATGACAAGTGACAACTAAACTGAAAAGTGAAAAGAAAAGTGAAAACTGACAATGACAAGCAGTGTTGCAATGTCTAAAATCTGGTAAACGGTGATACTCCTCAAAAAATACGGTAGATTCATTGACATATGATATTACTATGGACGCACGGTCCGCGCTAAAAAATGTCCGAGCCAACTCAACAACAATACGCAAGTAGAACAACAATGCCCCGTTAGTCACTTTTTGACCGTGCTGACAACTAGACATCAATGATGCCGTATTGTATTTTGAAATCGTGTAAAAACTACGCAAGTAAAGTGAAAAAAGCCGATGGTATATCATATTTTCGGTAAGTAAAATATTGTTTTATCTTTTAAAGTATTGGTTTGCTACGAATACACACTATTTTATTTTAAATCGAATTAATTTCGTAAATAAATCTCAGAATCACTCAAAAGAATCAAAAATATATCTTTGTCTTTGTCTTCTCGCTATACAGACTGTAGTCAGAAAGAGATAAACATATCCATTACTTTAGTTTAAATTATTTTGCACGATTTCACGATTGCACAATAGTAAACGAATAAATGCAAGATATAGAACAAAAGTTTCCATAGAGTCGCTGTTGATGTTATATAAATAGATTATGTTTAAATTTTTTTTAGTACAATAAAATATATTTCTTCTAGATTTCCTTTAGACCCAATACGTTGTTAAGCATGGAGAAGTATTATTGCTACATCGCGAGAGGAAGAATATTTTATGCCGAAAGCAGCCTACGTTGTATGCTCGGATCATTTTAAAGAAGATGACATGTACATAACTGGCAAAGGCATAAGAAGAATAAAAAACACAGCTGTGCCAAGCTTCTTGGAAGTTTCTTGCCGCTTCTTCTTCCAAGACTACTCACGGTAGGGATTTGTTAAAGCGATGGCGTAGATTGACTTTCGAAAAGTGTTTGTAAAAAACCAACTTCGAATAAATTTCATTTCATTTCATTTCATTTCATTTCATTTCATTTCATTTCATAAGTTGTATCTTTTTCATTACTCTTTTTCGTTTCATTGAATCCAATTCATAACGTTCCGAAAAAAGTGTCAGTTAAAAAATGTAATTAATGTGTATTAAAAATAAAAATAAATAATGTATTATTTTAAATAAACACTACTCTATTACTTTATTAGTCGCGTTTTATTTCACTATGAGCTGCATATGGTGATTATGGTGTGTTGAGCACTCGAAGTATCATAAGGTGTCATTGATGTATCAGTGTTTGTTGCAATCGAAATGAAACCGTGATGTAATGATTTTAGTGCTTAAATTACCTTGTAAACATTTAAATTCTTGTGATGTCAAACTGGGACATTATTTTCGCGATTTTAGTAGGAGACCCTAAGTCCATAGTATTTATGTCAATGGGTAGATTGTAGGAAATTACGGTGATAGCCTCGTAAGGCCCAACAACCTAATTTAAGGACAAAAATATTTTGACACTCCGGCCCAAGACAATTTTTAAAATCATTAAATTGGAGCCCAGCGACCTAAAATTATGACATCATATTTGAACAAGTTTTTGGGTTAAAATAACCTCGTCTATTTAAATCTCATCATCATCATCATCACAACCCATAACTGTCCCACTGCTGGGCACGGGTCTCCTCTCACAATGAGAGGGGTATAGGCCATAATCCACCACGCTGGCCAAGTGCGGATTGGCAGACTTCACACACCTTTGAGAAAATTATGGAGAACTCTCAGGTGTGCAGGTTTCCTCACGATGTTTTCCTTCACCGAAGCAAGTGATAATTAAATTTTAATACGCACATAATTTTTGAAAATTAGTGGTGCGTGCGGGGTTTGAACCCGGAACCTCCGGTTCGGCAGTCCAACGTTCAACCACACGGCTATCACTGCTTTAATTAAATCTACCATGAAAAAAATAAATTTTAAATAAAATAATATTAATTAAATAATAATCATAATATATTTTTATCTTTTTAAATGAAATAGTCAACTTTAGGTATAGGGTATATCCCATAAAACATATTAGCCAAATGCACCAAATCAAAGTTCTGGGCCGCAACCACTTGCACCTATTTTTAGTACATTGGGTCTTAATGTATATCGACCTAAATTTAGGTTGGGCCTTACGTACGAGGATAGGTCTAGGAAAAAAACGGTGTTAATTATGGTGTAATTTTTCAGTAAACTGTACCAAAAATTGCTCAGATTGTGGGATAGTGATAGGGCTCACCCTACACATTCGCCACATTCGCCCTAATTAAAAACTTTCACAACTCGAGGACTTATCACGAATAAAACAGCTGAACAATATTATGATGCAACTACAATAATTCAGTCAAATGTAGTTCTTGTCATATGAACTTATGTAAATATGAATGTATAATGTGCCTACTTACATTTATAGTATTCATTACACAGCCAGTGCGATGCAAGGGGAATTCCCTAACAAGAATGTAAAGGTAGTGTGTAGGAAATCTCGGAGGATGCGTTCATAAACAAAAATGTTACGTGTCATTTGCGAATACCAAGAAATTTATTTTTCCTATAAAATAAAATATAATTTTCTTGACAAATGCAAATTAAGGTAGATTTTGTCACCGTTGTAAAGCTCTAACGGTAGGTGGTAGACTCTTTCTGAGTACGGTGCATTTACCGTAATTACGGTGCACATGGCTACACTGATTGACAGGTGACGACACACACAGGATAATGTCACATTTCAAAATAAAACTACCAGCTTTTAACTTGATTAATTCTTGCCGCTTAAATTAAATTCGTAAACAACAGATATCATGTTACAAATTAAAAATTATAATTTAATAAAAGGTACAACTAACAAGAAGTTTTAATCCAATATACCGAATGTATAATTATACTTCAGGACCTTCAGGTACCCCATTTGACTTGGCATCAAACTTTATTCTATTACATCTCCAGCTTGATATGCTCTTGCTTGTACCAGAATATCGTGCACTATACCGTCAGGAGTTCATTTTCATTATATTTTTGAGTTGAACAGGTTGATCTTATTATCTTCACGCAATCTTTCGCTGCTGTATAATTATTATTAATTAGCTTAAATTTTATTACGTGTTCATTGCAGGAATTGCAGCTAATTGCATTTTCTTCTGTATAGTGACTGCATTATAGACTGTTAATTTGCTTCATACTCTTCATAGCATACATTAAATAAATCCTAATTCAATCAATGGTAGTAAAAATAAGATTACATTACAATATTAGAAAATTAAATTTTTTTTGTTTAGTAGAGCAACAGCGAATAATGGCAACACTTTTGCTTGCTTACTTTACTTTTGTGATGTCGTCGTCGAGTATCGAGTGTCGTCGAGTTTTATAAAGTTTTATCAAGGTGATATTTATTTATTTTATATCTCGTAGTTATTTTGAGCGTAGGTTACATGAAACTTATAACTTATTATTTTACTTAAGAACCATTGTATACGACGAAATTACCCATAATTCTTGTCATAAATTGTCTAGGGCGGCCATATTAAAAATAGAAATTTGAGTGTAAAATTTATCTATCTTAATCTTCTCAATCGTGTTGTAATTCTTGATATGGTGTTATTTACTTTGATATAGATGTAAACGCTAAGTCATCTTTCTTTAAAGTTTTTGTTTATATTCCTTATGAGATAGTATAGTTTAATTCAACATATATACAACTTGTACAAAGTGTATATATCGGTTGTTGACGCGTCTGTCTCGTAATCTCGTACTAGAGTCCCGTTCGCTTCGTGATAAATAGACTACCTATAATTTGAAATCGTTTATTACAGATATTCCCGGAATAAGTTGATGAACGTGAAAAACTTGTAAATTAGCCTATGTATCTAAAAGTGACTTATCGTGAAATTTGTTTAGTGTCGGACTTTGTTAAAAAATTGTGATAAGTTTCTAAACTCGCCCCTAGTGGGATTATTTGGAAAAATGATGACCGAAAATAGAATTAGTTCAAATAATCACGTCGGAAACAGTATGAATCAAAAGGGGTACGTATATCGTGTTATTGATTGTTTGTTCGTTTTTGGCATCCCAATCCTTTGTTAACGGCAATGTTTCTGCGTTTTACAGAGATGTCGATAAAACTGTGGACGACATGGGTTGGAAATCAAAATTAAAACTACCCCCGAAAGACAGAAGAATAAAGACTAGTGTAAGTGTGTGCAGTTTACCCCCATTTCGAAAACCGTTATAAAATTTCAGTAATTTCAAGTGATTTCGAGTGATGGTTTTGTGTTTGTGACATTTTAATATGAGCATTTGATTTTTGTATACATAGGATGTAACTGACACAAGAGGTAATGAGTTTGAAGAATTTTGCCTGAAGCGAGAAATTCTGATGGGTATTTTTGAGAAGGGTTGGGAAAAGCCATCCCCTATTCAAGAGGCTTCAATTCCCATTGCCCTGAGTGGTAAGGATGTGCTTGCAAGAGCCAAGAATGGAACTGGCAAAACTGGGGCTTATTGTATTCCAGTGTTAGAACAGGTATTGTATTATTATTGTATAGTTTTTTTAAAGTTTGTAAATTTTATCAATTTATTTTATAAGGGTTTTGGATGCAATGTTTAGATAATCCTATTTTTATGTTTTGAATTGTTATGCATATAATTAGAATGCTTATTTATGATGACAACATGTGGATTCCCCTTCACTTGTTAATAAGTGATAATAACACTCTGAATTATAATAAGCTTAAGCTGATACTTATGAAACTGGTTCACTTTTGAATGGTAAGTTGTTCTCTTCTGTAGGTTGATCCAAAAAAAGATGCTATCCAAGCTTTAATTGTGGTACCAACTAGGGAGTTAGCTCTTCAGACATCACAGATTTGCATTGAGTTGGCCAAACATACAGATATTCGCGTTATGGTTACCACAGGAGGCACAAACCTCAGAGATGACATAATGCGTATTTATCAAAATGGTAAGAATTGTATTTGTACTGTTTACATTTTCTGACTAGCAATTATGTTGATTTTAAATTTTAATCATAACTTTTTTTTATATGTTGCTAAGTTAATCATAACTTAATGTTTTCATTATTATTTTATTAATATTTGTCACATCATAATAATACTTATTTTGAGCATATATGCTATAAGTGAGGGTTTGGATATTTTTATAATAAATTAATGAATGATATTTAATATAACATAGATTTTCTATAGCCATTTCATGAACAATATTGTTTGCAGTCCAAGTAATAATTGCCACACCGGGCCGTATGATTGATCTCATGGATAAACAAGTAGCAAAGATGGACCAGTGCAGGATGCTGGTTCTCGATGAGGCTGATAAGCTCCTTTCACAAGACTTCAAGGGCATGTTAGATATGGTTATCTCGAGGTAAAACTTATTTTATATTGTTTGCATTTAAAGATACTTATATTTAAACAATATTTTGTTTTGCCTGTCTTGTTTTATAATGGACAACAGACAGTGTTGTCCGTTATAAAGCAAGGTAAATTGGTACTTTCCAAAAAATCCTCACTTAGTGCTCCCCTGCACTCCCCAAGGAACATGAATGTACATGCCAATTTCCAGCTTCTCCCGTTCAGTAGTTTTGGGTGTGCATTGTCTTTCAGTCATTTAGTAATGCAAAAGTTTAATATACATAATATATTGATCTATGGTCTATAAAAATATTGACTACTCTCTAAACATCATTTTGGCAGTGACATTTCTTTTAAATGAACTTGTTATATTATTTATCTTGAATTCCATTTCACTGTTTCTACATACCTAACTTTTAAAATATATTTATATATTTAATAGGAATAACATACACTTTGATTAAACATGCACATTTTGTTTTAGATTACCAAAGGAACGTCAAATCTTGCTATTCTCTGCCACCTTTCCACTGAGTGTTAAACAGTTTATGGAGAAGCATTTGAGAGAACCATACGAAATTAATCTCATGGAAGAATTGACACTGAAGGGAGTTACACAATATTATGCATTTGTACAGGAAAGACAAAAAGTACACTGTTTGAATACACTCTTCTCAAAGGTAATTGTATTATAATTGCATACCTATTTCTATGTGCAATTCACTATAAGTTTTGTGTATTTATTCTTAAGTCATTATCTGCCGTCCTAACGAAGAGTGCAATAAGTCGAGTTTTTGGGCAAATTGACTTTAGACCATATCCATAATCAGGAAACTGAGCTCTTTATTTTCGTCTTAGATGTCTTTTTGTATCTGTAATGTAATGTAATCCCCTGTTTAAGATACTGATTCTAAGTCAAAATTCATAGTAAATTTCAATTCTCCTATTTGCTATTTCTCTAATCATCCAAACTTAATAATAATACTAAATAATAATAAGAATTAATATGCATCTCTTACAGTTGCAAATAAACCAGTCTATTATATTCTGCAACTCAACCCAACGTGTGGAGTTACTGGCTAAGAAGATCACAGAGCTGGGCTACTGTTGTTACTACATCCACGCGCGCATGGCGCAGGCTCACCGCAACCGCGTCTTCCACGACTTCCGCGCGGGGCTCTGCCGGAATCTGGTGTGCTCGGATCTGTTCACTAGAGGCATCGACGTTCAGGCGGTCAACGTGGTCATCAACTTCGACTTTCCCCGCATGGCCGAGACATATCTACATCGTATCGGCCGCTCGGGTCGATTCGGCCACCTGGGTATCGCGATCAATCTAATCACGTACGAGGATCGGTTCGCACTGCACCGCATCGAGCAGGAGCTAGGGACCGAGATCAAGCCGATCCCGAAGGTGATCGATCCCGCGCTGTACGTGGCACGCGCGGACGAAGACGACGCTGCCGACAAGTAACGCCGTCCGATGCTCGGTGCGCGCGTCTCTGCTATCTGGACTTGCTGACTGTGGTGTACGGAATTAGTATAAAACGACAAAAACAAAAAACTTATTTGTAAAAAGTGTAATGAATTTATTAAAAATGTGCGTGTAAATAGTTTATCGTGAAGTAAGACTTGAACCTGAAGAGGGTTACTTTTTTAAAGTGTATATAAACATCAGGACCTATGGAAGGCACCTTGCGCCCGTTGTCCATATTGGATTCTGTGCGCGGTTTCCTACATTGTTGAAACGTAAAATATTTATCTTAAAACTGTTTGCATGTTAGAGTCTACCTAGATTTGTCAGTGATCTTAACATAAATTGTGGTAGACTTTTAACATTGCTCATGTTCAACCTGCCCGTGCACGATTTGAGCTAGCGCCAGTTTTCTTTTTCATTGTAACTAAACCTGTTGGGGGTACTGGTGTGCGGGTGGGTCTCAAGCCTAGCTCGAATGTCCAACATTTGAAATTAATATGTTAAATGAAATCTGTGTATCGAGTGTTGTTTCTGACCGCTTGAAGCAATGCATTTTCCAAGCCAACTTTTCGTAACATCAGGTTAAATAAATAATTTAAAAGTGCTGCAAAACATTTCTCTGAAACTATTTGTTCTATGGGTCTTAGTGATGTCACAATGTGTTGTAAAAAAAAACTTCGAAATATAATAATGTTATTGTTTTTAACCTGGTGTTAACTTATCGAAGTATTATGTTATAATTTTAAGCGGTTAATAGTCACATTGTACCAATTTAAAATTTTAAATGATTAGTTTGGGGTGTCTGGAAACATCTGGAAACTTTTTGTTGAAGATTTCATAAGACGTTTATCATGAAATCTGCACCAGACAAAATTATGTTCATACCCATCTTGGACAAATTGTCTTTACTTAATTTACAATTGTGACTATTTAACGAGGCAGAGGAATGCAGCGAATTTGGTATGGCTTGCATTTTCACACATTGCTCTGTCTGGGGTAAGAGAGCCATCTTGTTCTTTCCAGTGCAAACCCTACATGTATTGGCTCTCTGGGGATCAAAATTCTGGGATGTCAAGTGAAGAGTTAACTGTTTTGGCCAAGATAACAGCTTCTTTGGGAAACTAATCCCTAATCAATTTCGAACAAGTGTAACTCTGAATGTTTTTCTGAAGTATTAAGTTATACTGATGTTTTGCGTTTCTCTTGTTTAGTTTGTTGACTTCTTGTCTGGACGTAATATGTATTATCTTACCAGAAGTAAATCATATTTATGTTATATTTACCATAATTATTACTCAGAGCAAATCAAATGGAATTCAGCTGTTATCTTAAAAGTTTATTGGATATGCCTTGACAAAATTATTTGAATAGAATATAGTTTGTTTACTGAAAACATATTAACATAATTTATACTGCAAATATCTTTATATCTGTGATATTTCATCGTGCATATGCCTGGTGAGATGAATCAGTGAGTGATATTCGTATTTATAGTTTTGTCTTCCGAATAGTCTTAAACACTGTAAATAATAAAATTGAGTTGTAAGTTTCAAGTCTGAGAGTTATTGAGGTGAATCAACTTTAATTGCAGTGATATCAATGTAGTACAAAATTACATTTGTTGCCTTTAAGAATCATGCATATATAAAATTAACTTCATCTCATCTATTATACCAGGCAAAGGCGAACATAGCATATCATAGATATTTTTGTAAAGTATGTAATAGATACAATAAAATTATGATCTTTAATTATACCATAAAGTTATTCAACGAAAAATCATCAACATTAATATGGAAATGTATTCAGCAAATGCAAAGTGGCCTTTGACGATTATTTTATTTTGCTTCGTAATTTGATATCCGTCTATTTTCCAAACAAACAAATGATCAGTAAGTGACTTTGTAGATAAGAAATATTTTTATAATAAAACAATATTTCTCATTTATCAGGGCGTTATCATGTTTACCTATTTTTAGTGTCGTCAGAATATTGAGGCCAGCGCCTCGCGGCCGTATCGGTTTTATTGTAACATTTTCTGTTTCAGAATATAATTGTTAAAGTGGGCCAAATATAAACTCTTCACACAAAAATGTTTTATTTGCTTGATAGATTCTGTTCTTAATCATCGACCAATTGTCATGTCATCGACCAATTTATTATTATTAAATTAAATTGTGACGATTATATAATATGCTTGCTAAATATTTATGAGTAGTGTTGCAGTCACTGCGGCAAATGAAGTGATTTATAATCAAAGTTGGTTCATCTAAGCTTATAATCAAAGTTGGGAAAAAATCATAATTTTATTATGGATTACTATTTCATCTGGTACATTTTGCCCATTTCATCATTATCACAACCTGATAACTGTCCCACTGCTGGGCACGGGTCTCCTCACAGCGTGAGGGGTATAGATCATAGTCCACCACGCTGGCCAAGTGCGGATTGGTGGACTTCACACACATTTGAGAATAATGGAGTACTCTCAGGTTCGCAGGGTTTCGCACGATGTTTTCCTTCACCGAAGCAAGTGATAATTAAATGCTAATACGTACATATTTTTTGGAAACGGGATGCGTGGGGGGTTTGAACCCGGGTCCGTTGGTTAAACTTAAAAAAAATACCAATCGAATTGAGAACCTCCTCCTTTCAGAAGTCGGTTAAAAAGGATTAAAATTTGAATAACTTTTTTCATGAACGAAAATTCAAACACATTACAATAGTTTCTCCAGCGGAGGCTTTTTATACGACGTAGTTATGTCAGTACAAAAAAAAAACATATTTCACCTCTTCTGGTTTCTTGAATACCGCTCTAGCGCAGTCGATCAAAATAATAATCAAATTACTTATTATTTTATTCATAATTTCACAGTAGCAGCGTACATCATTTAGATTTCTAGCTAGACCAAGTTCTAGGTAATTAGCTTTACAAGGTTACACAAGAGCTAGCAAGAGGTTGTCTGAGGAAAACAAATAGAAATAAATAAAACGACAAATTCAGGTATTCATTAATAATTTATTGTAATTACACAAGTATATATACTTAGTGCTTCCAACGGAGATTAATACAGAAATTCTTAGAATAATGCGCGGATTAACGTTTTTGTCATAAAGCATGATTTTACATAATGGATATTCTATTATCAAGCCTGGTTTTAAAATTAAACCCCTTCAATCTATTGTGTAAAGAAAAAGTTAATATATTACAATTTTTAGATATGTATACTATCTTCTTCGTATGACCATCAAAAGTAAAAGAAATAAAAATAAATTTAATTCTGCAGAATTCATTAAATAAATTGTTAGTTAATAATAAATAAAAAAAAAACAATAATTCAACAAAACTTTACATTAAGTTTCAATGTGCAGGTGGGAATATGGAATACTTTTAATTTCTATCAGGTACCCATATATTTTCGTATTTATTTATTTTCGTATTTAAACTTAACTCATCGCGGATTGTACTCATTTTATTATGATACGGGTACTCACGATATGTATTTTGAAACGCCGATATTTCGACCCAGTTGCATGGATCGTGGTCACGGCTGAACTGCGGTGGCGCGGAGAAACTTTTGAAAGGTGACACTTGACACTAATGATTTGACAGCCGTGACCACGATCCATGCAACTGGGTCGAAATATCGGCGTTTCAAAATACATATCGTGAGTACCCGTATCATAATAAAATTTCGTATTTATGTATCATTATTCATGATACATAAAGTGAAGATTATAACTTAAGTCCCTATAAAATTCGACATAAGTACAAACACATTAAATTAAGCAGCACAAAAAATACAGCCATATGCTTTATTACATATTTTATGCCATGTAAAGTTTTGAACTTTTAAGAATACATAATAACATAATGATACATAATAACATGATAATTGTACGATAAATAATAATAAATCACATTAAATTAAAATATGGCAAAAAAATATTTTTTTCCGATGATTGAATTTTAAATGTAAGTAGTTGCTACATTGTGAGAAACAATCCCAACAGACTTAACAAAATTTGATTTTTATAAGTGAAGTATAGTCCTCGACAGCTAATATAACTTATTTATAAATTCATATGAAAAAAGTACAATAAAGTCCATAAACTCACTTAAAATTAATGGCAGTAAACAAATAAAAAATAAGCACTACTAACTACGTTGACTACAGCTAATGCAGTAGAAAACGACAGCGCAGCAACCATGAGATTCATAATCGTATAATAGGAGACTCCGCTTTAGAGCAAACCTTCATCAGACCTTCAACGGAAGATTTTTGTTCCTTTGTATCCAATCCCGGGAAACAAAGTAACCCTTAAATTGCCTGTAGATATCTCACTTGCTATCTCACATTGCGCGGCCAGCAGTGGCCTTTTTTCTATTGTAAAATCATTTTGAACCTTAATCTCACAAATTTAGAACTCACAAACACGTTACGCACCAAACGTGACCACAACAGATACAACCCTCAGATATCCTCCTGCCGGATCCTGCCGATAGCATAGGAGGCATTATAATAGTTTCAAAAGAGCGTAACAAAAACGACGATACTAAACACAAAGCAAATTATAGCGCGTCTACTCACACATCACGTCACTCACGGTACGAACTCACGGTTGCTTCACCGAACTTAACTTAACTGGCAGTTCCAATATTAAATGACAAGGCGGAACACGGACTATGCGATCGGCACCTAAACTTAGGCACCATTTTCACGCGTATATTTAAGTACACACTTGTGTTGCGGGGCTCAACTAACAGTTTTGGAAACGTGTGCGAAGTATCGGACACATCTTTCTGTATCTGATTTTGTTAAAATAAGAGTACAGTCATCATGAAAAGTAGAAATGGATTATTGATAAAAAAAATTTAAGAATCGAATTAAAATTTAAGTACAACTCGACTACCACATAGTTTCAAGAAAACTGCTAGAATATTTACATCAACATCAAGTTTTGCAGCTGCAATTGGCATTCCGATATTGACCCCAAACTTTTATGCTGACTGTACCACGATATTAATTCAACCGAACAATTGGGCTTACAAAAATAGCACACAAACTTTAAATTAAACACAATCCTACTTAAAAGTTACTTCTAAATTAAAACTATCCAATGCATTTCCGTTATAATTTGTTATCGCTATCTACGTCTCTAATGTTAATTAAGTCATGAACATGATTCTAAGTTAACAAATACATATATTTTTGATTAAATAAGATGTAAAATTAAGCATTAACAATTTACGTCTACCCTCATAGTTTATACAAATGTTTCGTTTACGTGAGCGATATTCATGGTCAAGCAATGTTTCCACCTGGTCGATGATATAATAAATGCCAGGAACAAATTTAGTGCACTTTTTCACATAAAAAATGATAAGTTTTACTGAATAAAAACACTGCATAAACATAAATACCGATGTCCTATAAAACACTCATATAATTATAATAGTAATAATTGCAAATTTTTTATACATATAAGATATGATCTATTATTTGTTGCTGATATATTTATTATCCATAAACCTATATTTTGTGTCATACATCATGAACTTTATAATAAAATTGATGAGTTGGTTGGGTTCATCAATTCAGAATTTTTAAAAGCATGTTATAGTTGACCATAATACAATATGTTGTTTAGTTTTTAATTATGTGTAATACACGACATAATTATTCTATTAGCATTACATTATAGTATAGCTACAGAAATGGGATAAATTGTAACAAAGGGAATTAATTATAATCAACATCATAGAAATTATTATTACGTAAAATATTATTGTCTTTATTTACTCAGACAATATAATTATTGGCTTCATTTATACTTATTATAACATTGTATCAATATACTATATATTTCCATTAATCAGTTTAATCAATATTAAACTGAATAATGGAAATTAAAATGACTAATTATGTATAATTTTATATATACTGATAAATAATGTAGGTTGGGTAAGACGGTATAACTTTAGAAGATTAGTGCCAAGAATTATTCAAATTCAAATCTTTATCGATTTAGAGTCAACCACCCACAAAGGGCACTACTTTTACTAAGGGCAGATAATATATGATGCCTATAGGCATTATTTAACAGTCAACTCAGTGTGTATATACAATAATCTTTAAAATGGTGTTAACATTCATTTTTCAATTAAACAATTTGAGGTGCTAAAAGAAACACTTCTATAAAATATCTGACCTTTCAACTTATTTCAACTAGGCGCACCATTACCTAAGGTCGTACAGTCTTTACCAACCTTGTAAAAAAAGTAATAAAAACATTATTTCACTATGTTACACAGCAAGAGTACATTTACATAACATCACTCTACCAATGTATACAAAGTCTATTTTATGAACATCTCTCGGCATTCCTCTTATTTTCGGTTGTCGTCACGAGAGACCTTAATAAAATAATTACACCTATATCTATACTTATGAGCACGGACCATTATTAAGTACTTATTATACAGTAGGTATTATTTAACGCGGGCTGCGGCCACGGCTCACCTAGCGTGTTGGGTGTGTTAACTATTCCAAATTGTTCCTCTTCGTGTTCATGTTTCCAACGTGATTATAGATGCGAGGCGAACTCAGGCGAAGTACTGTAACTCGCGCCAAACTTTATGGCTCTTCTGAACCAAGGGTACGTATAGATTTAATACGCGTAGTTTACGTATGGAATGTCGTGTGTGTGTGTGGGGAGGGGGATTGTTTAGGTGGACGAACTTTGAACCGCGTCATCCACGACCCGCGCATAGCCTCGCCGTCATTTTCAATCGCATGTTACCTCGTTGACGTCACTCGATTGCGAGGCCGGCCATGAGCAGGTCGGGCGGCGGCGGCAGGCCCGGCTGCAGCGTGACGGCCACACCGCGGTTCAACGACACCGCTGGGTAGAACGCGCCACGCAACCCCGTGAACGCTATGTCGCCCTGGTAGTTACAACATATATTATTATTACGCACTAATAATATTATGTTAAAAATTGAAAAACGTACATTCCCTTAGTGTGTTGTGTGTACCTGTGGGCGGTCGTCGACGGTGAACCGCAGCGTGCCGCGCGCGAGGTCGAGCAGCACGCCCACGCTGGCGCCGCGCGCCACGCCACCCGCCGCGCGCCCGCCGTGCGCGCCGCCGTGCACGAACCACGACCGCGACCCGTCGATGTACATCGCCCAGCCGAGCGCGTCGCTGCCTGCCGACAACGTACAACGCGACGCTAGTAACGCGCATAGACATCATCCATTGGCAAACCCTATTTCACGTCTCCCAAAATCTATCGATGCGCAATGGGCTATCACCTGCACCACACTATTCGCATATAGCCGATTAACGCACATCGGCTGTCCCAAACTGATGCACTAGTGAACAGATCGCTAACGCCAGCACCAACATTTAGCTGTTCGAGGGAGACGTAAGAACGCCGACAATGCCGTTCGGTTACAATCAGCGAACACTATAGATAATGGTTTTTTTCTAATCGGCCTAAGCAGACCAGAAGATAGATTTGGAAAGATCCCAATGGTTACCATGCCGGACTGTCATTTAAAGGAATTTGAGTATCGAATTAAAATTTCTGTTCCCAGTCTGGGTGTAAATGTTCTCGTCTATATTTTTATACGGTATAAGTTAGTGCTAGAAAACTTCCCCCCCTCCGATGGCTAGTGATAGCCATCCGAGGCATCCACGACACAAGACACTCTAGCGTGGAGCCACGACTGCAGCATGTAAACTGAAGCGCCACCCACCGAGCATCTTGTCCCTGGCGACGTCGGCGCGCGCGATGCCGAAGGCGGGGTCGGCGTCGCCGTCGTAGTGGTCGATCCGCAGCTTCCAGTAGTGGCAGCCGCGCGCCAGCGGCTGGTCGGCGAGCGCCACGCGCGGCTGCCAGCCCGCGGCGCGCGCGCTCAGCCCGTCCGCGCCCAGCGCCAGCCCGCCCTCCGCGCCCGAACACCGCGCGTCCCAGGCGAACCATGCCACTGGGATTATATAAAAAAAAAATACCCGTGTTTACTTACCGAACTCTCCCTCGCACGTGCGTGTGTATGTATCAAGCGACGCGAGTAATAACTACAAATAACAGTTTGAATAAAATGGCCCCTTGAGCGTTTTAATATTAAGCACATTTTAGCAAACTACGATACGAGTCTTTGGTGGAGCTTACTTACGCCAACATTTTGTCAAACTAATAATTTTTTTTTTAAAGTAATTAAACAGGTCTAGAAATCTTGGGCGTGAACATACATAGAAAAACAACAACCAAAGATATGAACCGCCTAGGCTTTAAAGTAGTTTAAAAACAAAGAAACACACAACTCTTGAATTTTACTATAGTGAATTGTCTGTTACCTGGCGATGTCTGCAGGCCTATGACTTCGCTGTAGGGCCCCTCCCCGGCGCCGTTGAAAGCCTTCACCCGCGCGCTATACAACGACGCATAGTGGAGCCCGTCCACTGTGCACACCGTCTCGCGCCCGCAGTACACCTCCTGACGCCATATTACCAATAATCAACAGCTGATAAATAGTTTTCATAGTCAGTAGCCACGCGATTTAAACGTCACTTTCGAATCTTGCACGCATCTCAAATTCTTGAGTTACGTACGTATTAGAAATTATTTTTTACTTGCTTCGGCGAATCAAAAAATGGCGAGGAAATTAACACATCTTTACATAAACTTAATACGTTCTCGGGTACAAACTTTCTCAGGTATGCTTTGAGAAAGAATTGTGAAGTCTATAAATTCGCACTTGGCAAGCGTGCTGGACGGTGATTTAGTTAAGATTGCTGTCTAAAGCAAGTAAGTACTAAAATAAACTTTTAAGAATCATTCCTCTTCCCACTTCCCAAGGCCCGAATGGGCGTCCGTAATCTTAATGCCTTAACGGTTAAGGCATTAAGATTACGGACGCCCATTCGGCGTTAAGGCTTAACCACTAATATATAATTATATAACTATACTACTATTTATATAACGAACCTGACGAGTCATTGTAAGTTCCTAATTCAAAGAACTGCACCAGACCATTGCTTTCATTAGAAAAATATCATGATGACAGTAATATTACACTTTTAAAGCTTATCTTTTCAGTCGCCATATATCGTGTATGCCTCACGCCAAACTTAATGGCCCTCTGAAGTATGATTCGGTTGAATTTCCCCTAACCGTCGTTTTCTATATTCAAAAGTTTTATATTGCGTAGCAAATTGCATAAAAGGCCATAAAGTTTGGTGCAAGTAAACGTGCGAAAAGGAGCTGGTTCCCACAAAGCCCGTACCCGGAAGGGCCCGCCGAGGCCGTCGTCGAGCTCGAGCACGTATCCGCGCACGGCGTGCGGCGCGGCCGGCGGGCGCCACGCCAGCGTGCACGAGCAGCCGCGCGCCGCGCACGCCTCCACCGCCATCTCCGGCGCACCCGGAGCTGCACACGACACGACCACCAATGATAATTTATCCAATGATATTACATGTATAATATGTAAAAAAGTAGATACCTATACAACTATATTCGTGATTTAAACATGTCTAATAGGCGAACAGAATCAGTTCCAACTGGGCTATGGGATATCGTAAATGTAATGAAATTAACACATTTATGTATACCTGGTGTTTTCATTTCCTCCTCTGGCGCTGCATTCCAATACGATGAAATAAAGTTTATTAGTAAATTCAAAATTACCAAATATTTTATGATTCATCAACAGTCAATCAACAATCAACTGGCAAATCCTAAAATGCTTCTATAGTAGCTTTTTGCTCCTTAACCTTCAGAATTTCAGGCATCACAGTACATTAGACACATCTGAGTGCAGTCAAAATAAATATATACTCACGTATGCATTCGATGAAGTTCATAGTTCGGACGGTTCTAAGGACGGGCTCGATGTCGAGGGTGAGTGCGGGCGGCGCGGGCGGGGGCTCCAGCGAGGAGCGCAGGTTGGATGCCGTGTCCTGCGCGCGAGCGTTCAGTATGCTTCCCACCTGTGTTTATAACAACAATTTATATGAAAAAGAAAAAAAAGATATATTAAAAAGCTATACGTAAAGCGAATTCGTGGAGCGCAAAGTTTGTAATAGTTTTTACGAAAATTACACGGACTGAGGAGAATGAGAGGCATGGTTAAAGTTTATGAGAAGGACTTCACGTAAGTTAATATTGCTTTAATAATGCATTATAAGTACAATAAATTATTGAACAAAAGATTACAACGCAACCGAATATCGCATATTATTATATTTGAACAGGCTTCAAGACAATAATTATGGTTGCAGCCTTTTATTGAGGACTAGAGCATTTCACCACACTAGTAAAGTGCCGAGTTGGTGGAGGGGTTGGTGGCTAAGTCGAGTGTCGGAAGTTTTTAAGCCGTCCACAGGCCTCCGACATGGTTGAACGACTGGCATTTAATGATGTAACCGGGACCGAGGATTGTATGTGTATTGTGTGGCTTCTGAAGCACAGAATCACTTAAGAATTTTTGGCCACTAGCAAACACCCATCCAAACACCGATCGCGCCCGCTGTTGCTTAACACAGTCGACCACTTAGGATCGACGCAGGCCACCAACCTATGAGCGCTTCTTAAGAAAATTTACTGATATGTAATGGAAGGGACCATTGCTTAGTACACTTAACAGTAGAGTAGAAGTTCTTCGTGACTGTACAAATAGCTTATGGCTCAGCTTGAACCTTAAGCACTTCAACAAACATTAAAATCATGATACTTGCTAGTTATCAGTGATAAAATTATCTGTCTCTTATCAATTATAAGGAAAATGTGTCAAACCAATGACAACTGGCTTATTAGATCAATTTAACCAGATTCACTTATCACTATTATGAGCCACAATGCTATGAGTAACAAAACACAAACATAAATGTGACTATACTAATAACATAAAAACAAAGTTAATAATTATGCTCCTTTTATTCTTATTTCATTAAAACAAATAGCTTTTGATGGAGTCTGTTATGTACTTCAATAATGTTTAATGTCAGATTAATATTAATTTCTTGTGGGTAGATATAATATCAAACTTTTGCTTACAACCTCAAGTGTGTCGTATATTTTAGGATTTATAATATATATTATTATCATTAGTAAGAGAAGTTTTAACAAAAGGCTTGACAGCGAAAATCTCCTTGTTAAATTCTTTGAGTATTTGATAATAATTAATTATACAGTACCTATAAGGCCGTTGAACACTGATCACTAGTAGCAAAATTTCTAAGTGTTATTAAAATTAGTTGGTTTCAGTTGTCATCATAAAATAGCAGAAGTTTAACCACATCCAAAGACATATTCGGTCACCTCTTAACACCTCTAGGAATCTGTAATGGAGCAGCATGGAAGAGTTTGCTCCACACCTGCATATTTATGAGGAGACTTGCGCCATGTAATGACTGATAAAATTTACAAACACTACTTCACATACTTGTAAAAATGCAGCATGATCGGATTCCTTGAGAGCTTCTATAGAGAAATGCAATAGAGCAGTCGCCTCACGCAGTTTTTGAGCAGCATGCGAGGTCAGCGACCTCATGTTGGAAATAGCTTGAGAACGAGTATTCCTGGCTGCTCGGATTAATTCATCACGTCTTCTTTCTATGGCACGAGTTATCTCTGAACACACCTGGTCAATTTGTCTTTCCATTTCTTCACACGAATCCTGTGAAATATTAAGGATACAATATTACAATTCTTATTGATACTATTGAATTAATAATAATATATTAGTACAAATGATTTCTTCAGTATTTCATGTTTCCTTGAAAGCCCTTAGTAAGAGGTCAGGTACCCTGCTTGTATTTTATTTACATCTCAGATTATTGGGTGTAAGACGTCTTAGTTGTTTATAATTTCTCATTTGAGTATGTCTATGCTACACTCACAATGCTTCCTGTGTTGGTCTGTGTGCAGGTGAGCATCACAATGTTATTATCACATAACTAAAGTAATAATAATAATAATAAAATCATTTATTAAAGTAAAATAAATATAGCTGCTCACATTTATTTTATCACCTGATCCTTTAACGAGTTGGATATATTCAGTCATAGCTTTAGCCTCTTCAGATAGCAGTTGTAGTGATTGGGATAGTTCAGTCTGAAATACAACACCATTTAAGTATTTCAATTCAAAGATAAATTACATAAAATAAACAATTTTAAGTCACACTCTAAACGCTTTAAAAATTCAAAATGATTTATGTTGCAATGTGTAACAGAATCAATTAGTACATTCTTTACAGTACTCTGCTGCTTAACATGCATAGCATTAATATTTTAATTTTGTATTATAAGTTAAGTGCCCATAATATAATTATAGTGAAAAATATTTGAACCTTATGAGCTCTAGCTGCACTAGGTAATGGCTGTGTTTCATGTGAAGAATGCCTTTCAGCTATACACCGCTGACATATCGGAACCAAGCATGAATTACAGTATAGCACCGGTGGAGAGCCATGATCCGAGCAAGTAGTGCCCAGGGCTCGCAGCTCATGCTGCGCGAGTGGCCCACGCGTGGGGTGCCAGGCTTCGCGGCATGCAGCGCAGTACCTCACCGAGCACTGCTCGCACCTCACCACGGCCGCACGCTTCTCTCCTTCGCACATTTGGCACGCTTCTTCTGCAGGTGGCGCGCCCGTGATCCCGCCGAACCGTTCCACGATCGTTCGCATAACGCGAAAAGCCGGGAGACCTTCGGCACCATTGTCATCCAAGAAAACCTGCTTGTTACACGACGGACAAATTACACTGAACGCCGCGGTTGAGAAGGCGGGCGCGGCCGGGGTTCCTGCGTAACTGTTAGGCCTTGATCCACAAACGACACCGCTGTCAGTTTCGCTAGAGACCGACGCTTTGTCCGCTTCCTGATAGTCGGTTGCAGCAGCTGAAGCATTATCTGAATCGTGTACATGGTTTTGTAGACTGACTGCACAGCTACGGCATAATGCATGGCCACAAGGAAGGAGCACTGGCTCTCTATAGAATTCTTTGCAAACAAAACATCTCAATTCTTCCTCCATAATACAAAAAACCACATCAACATAATGAGAAACGAAAATCGTCAGTCAAGTTAATTTTACTTTCGGAACAACTTTTCATTGAAGAAAATTACTAATAAATATTTACTATATCGTTTACTAATAATTTTAGGGAATTCTAATTTGTAGTAATTTATGTCAATCAAATCAATCAATGCACAGACTACTTCTTCTTAGATAGTTAAAGATATTATATTTCGACATTTTCGAATAAGTATCTACCTACCAGTACAGACTAACGAGTATTCTATGCAAAGAATACCTCTGTGGTTATGTGGTATCGTCTGGGAATTAAGGTACAGATGCACTTGCTTATTTTGTATTAAGCTTGCTTAAGTTGTGGCGCAGCGGCGCAGGTGGAAGGGCGCTTGCTTTGGGCACGTCTTCATACAAAATATGGAACATGGTCTTCATACAAAACTTCATACAATATGGGCTACCCATATTGTCCACGAGTATGATTATTATATGCAGAAATGTTTATAGCTGAAGAGCACACTCATTTTAAGCATGCTTAGATTTAGCGTGAATTTATACAAGTATGTGAAGCGTGTCTATCTGTACCTAAATTACAGATTGTACAGACATACATAACTGTCTAGGTTGTTTATGGCTTTTATTTTATGGTTCTGTGTGTTCAACTCTCTTCTCTGTACTTCTATAATTCTGTAATGTTTATGTTTTTTATGGATGGTGATGCTGATGGTGAAATTACATTATGTCAGTTTCGATTCGACTGTATAATTATTTTTAAAAGGATTAAACAAGACTTATATTATGATAAGAATTAAGACATAATATTTAAAAAATACCAAGCAGGAAGAAAGGCACAAAATAAATGTGTAAATTGATCTACTACGAAGCTTGGTTATCAAATTATTGAATAGATGTTTCCAATAGGATATCCTTAATTTTATCAACCGACTTCAAAAAGGGAAGTTCTATGTTCGTCTGTTTAATTTTGTTTTTTGCATTCCTTTTTCCTTGGTGTAGTCAACTTTAAAAATGGAATCAGTTCTATCCTCAGATGAAAGTTGTGAATCAGAAAACACAATGAGAAGTCAATTGAATGGTATGTAAATGGACATGGAGTGCAAAATATTATTGATTTATTTTTATTTTGATTAATTAAATAGCGATAATTCTGTTTTTGTTAGAGTACGGTTTGGAAGAAGAAAACTTGTCTAAACAAGAAATGTTGGATCTGCTTAAAGCATTAAACTATTCAAAATCTACAGCTAAAAATGATGAATTAAAGCGGCAAAAGGTTTGTTTATTGGTACTTACTATCTGTTGTGTTTTTTATAATTTATTATTTTTAGTTATGGTATGAGAAGCTATAAAATTACCTTCATTTATAGGTACTTTACGTTTTTTAAGTACTACTAACATGTAACACATGCAAGTACTTAATCCAGTTTTGACTTTATCCACAAAGGGAATAGGTATATTAGCTGGGATTCACTGTTTCTTTTAAGTTTTTAATTGCTCACACCTCATACCTTACAGTTCATTTACCATTTATTTGATATCAATTAAAAGCATAATAAAATTACTCTTTTAGGTTGAACTAGATGGCAAGTCACCAACTCCAGTATGTTTGAAGAGACGATACTTGGATGTGAGAGACAGGCGTTTGCCTTGGAGCCTCTTACCAGAAACCATAAGTCCAGCAGAGAAAGCTCGCACACTAGCAGTCTACATAAAATTAATGTCCTTAAATACATATTGTCAATCCAGATTATCAGTGAACATGGCTGCTTGGCCACCACCAATAGAAATTGTGGAAGAGACAACAAGAGTACAACCCATACGATCTACTAGAAGTGGACGCACATTTCCTATTTATGTTGGCTTTGATGAGGACTCTTCAGATTTTGATATTACCGTCACAAAATCTAAAAAAAGAAAGGAGTCTCACAGTGAAAATAACACAAATGGTGCTCATTCAAAAAAATGTATAAGTCTAAAAAGGAAGTCAACTAAGGATGAAAATAGCAGGCCTGTAAAGGAGATGAAAACTTCTAATGACCTTAAGATAGAATCTGATATTCATACTCAGACAAGTGTTTATGAACTCATTGAAGACTGATAAGTATTTAAATAATGTACTTAGGTTATAATGTACATTTTTTCTAATAACTATTGTAATACCTCCTCATTAGAACTACATACAAGAAATGAATGGGACATCACAGCAATCATGACAACTCATGATAGCCAAACAGTAATATAAAAGATAGTATGGTGTTACAGACTTTGTTAAGTTAAAAAGCTAGTGAATTATGTGATTTATAAAAAGTACATTAATTTTTGTTATTATACATTAATATGAATATCCAAAACTCTATGGCTGTATAAAATTGCTTTAGATTTTGTTGATAATATTAGTAAGTTATATAATTATTTTATGTTATGGTTGGTTAATCTTGTTGAAAATAATATTCTTGACAATATCCACAAGCGTGTGACAATTGTTGGTACTGATGCTACTGAGCTTGACCTTAGCTATGGGTTTCTACACTTTGGGCCAAATAATCAACCGAAGCTAAAGCTTTGGTCAAACAGCGGACGAGGCGGGACGACAACGCGACGCTGGCGGGACGTGAAGAGTTGTAACATATTAGCAAGTATAGAATATGTCACACAGAGCCGTCGCGCCTGGCGCTCTACGAGCGGTCGCGCCGAGTAGGACGGGTCGGCCGACGCGATGCTAGCGGGATCATCACGCCCGCAGTGTAACTTCCACGCCGCGTCGCCGTCCCGCTAGCGTCGCGTCGCCGTCCCGCCCCGTCCGCTGTTTGACTAAAGCTTAAAGGATTCTTGTATCAGCTTGTGGGCTAGGGTTAGTGAACAGGGGCCCATGTGTGCAAATTTATAAATGTTGCAAGCAACTTGTACTCATAAGTTTATAGCCCGGTGCCCCTGTAACAAAATTATGGCCAAACAGTTTGGTAGGAGTGTTGTACCGGAAGCATCAAGTGATTGTCACGAGGGAGTCATACAAAAAGTCATAGTAGACTTAAGTATCAACTAAATCGCATTTGACCTGTTTTTTATTTGTAGTAAATATGATTGTATAGTATAACAAAATAAAAATATATAGGATATAGTGAGAATTGCCAAATTCTTTAAATCATTTCAAATTTATAAATAAATAAACATTAACACACTCATACCCCCGCACTAGGATCCCCTCTGTCGCGGGTGACATGGGTCACTAAGGGCGTTTTCAATTTAGACGGTTGGCGCCCGCACGGTTATGATTTTTCATACAAAATGTCTCGACGCCAGGAGCCCAATTCTCGTTTTGTAGAGATAATCTCTAAGTTTGCCATATCTCTACTGTGTCAATCTCTACGAGACATGTTGGCAAAATCTCTATTGTATCCAAAAACGTAATTCTGGGCCACAATAGAGATTTTATCTTTCGACATTACCATTAGACATATAAAATATACGTTCCGTTTTCTAGACTATAGCGACGCCAAGTCAACAGTACACGACTACACGTAAAAGAAGGCTTTACAGTACTCAAATCATATAAAAGTATAAAACAATCACTATAATATTCATTCTAAACTATCTATGAATAGTTATAACTTATTAACTGTGATATTGCAGTTAAAAACCATTGTAACATATTTTAACAAAAAGACTAGCCGTCGCATACCGTGTAAAGAAACATTCATGGTAGTCATCTTTGTCATGTCAGCTGTATGTCATGTCAATCAGACATAATCAATCAAGTTGTACAGCGTTCGAGATTGGGATGTCAAATTTGAGATATCTCTGAGCCTTTTCTTTCGACATGCAACGCATTGCATTTTGACCAATCACAATTGGTCAAAATGCAAGACATTTCGATCTCGAACGCTGCGGACCATTCGTTGCATGTCGAAAGAAAAGGCTCAGAGATATCTCTAATGTGACATCCCGAGAATAAGGAAATTAGGTTTCATTAGAGATCCGCCATGTTTTTCAGAGATATCTCTGTTAGAGATGCATCTCTAAGAAATGAGAATCGGGCTCCAGGTCGTGCGGCTAACGGACGTGCGCCGCACTGCTCCCGCACGGCTGCCGCACGGGTCCAACCGTCTAAATTGAAAACGCCCTTACACCCATGACCCGAGAACAAACATTTATCTGTCACATAAACATCTGGTCTGCCCCGGCCGGGAATCGAACCCGGGACCGGGATTCCTCGTTCGCAGGCAGGGTCACTACCAACTAGGATTATAAGTGCGTTATTGGAACGCACGTAAGGACGTGTAAGTTGTGTTATTGAAATACAAAAAGCTTTGTACAGTTTTGTTTGTTTTATTTTGTAACGGAGGAATTTTATACCTCTACTGAAACAACTGCGAGGAGCAGGGTCAGCAGGAAATCGTGATATGAGGTGTGGTATAGCGAGGTGAGGTGTGGCGAGGTGAGGTGTGGCGAGGTGCGGGCTTGAGGACTTGAGGAGTGGGGACGAGTTTGAATAGTGGAGAGGAGAGATATTGAGTTGGGAGTCTTTCAAAAGTGTCAGGTATTCCAGCAAAATGTTACTGGCCAGCAAACAGGCCAATTTTAAGAATAAACAGATGATTAATAAAAACAAAGGAAGTCTTTTTACTCGAAGACAACACCGAGCATTTAGGCAAACATACTTACCTAAGTATGACTTTAAAAAACAAAAAAACGTCGTTCATCATCCGCACTGCGAAGTACTGGAATAGGTTGCCTGCGTCTGTGTTCCCACCTGCGTATAATGTGGGAGTCTTCAAGAGGAGAGTGAATAGGCTTTTAATAAGTTAGTGCGACCAACATCTTCGACTTCATCGCCACTTGCCATCAGGTGGGATAGTTGTCAAGCATTAACTTATCTCATGTAAAAAAAAGGAACGATGTGCCTATAAGGGCTCGTACACAATAACACGATACGACGTCGCATCGTGCTATGACGCGGTATCGTTTCACGATGCGAATCGTATCGTGGGAATCTACAACGAGCAAGCGACACGACATCGCAACGTGCCACGATTTCGTCGTGTGGAACCGACCACCAGTCCAGTTCACTAGGTAAACTATAAAATTGGACCGCACGAGACGTGTTGCACTTCTCATGCTAATATTTAGCGATGTGCTCTGGCAGTCCGAAACCAGCACATAATAATGTAAGTACCTAATTCAATAAGCAAATTATTATCTTATATAATAATTATTTTATTATTTAGCATCGCTTTAATAATAAATAATATTTTATGCTTAGCAGTAGGTACAACCGAACCTAAGCGAGTATTGGTAACCATACTCGCTTAGGTTCGGTATAGTAGGTCAACCAGTCAACCTCCTGTATCCTATACCTAAGTAAACACCCTAAATCTTGGTATCATAATTATCAATATATTTTTGACCTTTTTGTCCATTTAGGGGACCATTTCTGTTGATATAAAATTTTTGTAAGATTTTATAAAAACCCCGAAGGAGGTAAAATAACGGATGAAAAATGGTAAATCCGCCGTATTTCTAGGATGCACTCACTGTGAAAGTATTCGTATTTCTGGTTGGCTACAACCCATTAATGGCCCACTACTGAGCACGGGTCTCTCCTCGTACCTGAGGAGGCCAAGAGCATACTCCACCACGCTGCTCCAGTGCGGGTTGGTGGAGGGGTTAGTGGCCAACCCAAGTGTCGGAAATTTTAAGCCGCCCGAAGGTATCCGACATGGCTTAACGACTGCTACCAAATGATAACAACCGGGACCGACGGCTTTACGTGCCCTCCGAAGCACGGAAGCGCTCAAGATATTTAGCCACTAGCGGTCACCCATCCAAATTTTCGTATTTCTGGTTAGAAATATTTAAATACTAGGTATAAGTATGTCACACATCCGTACCTATATACCGGGTTCCATACGCAACATCGAATTCCATTACATCGAAGTTTATACCTACATATTGCGTCCTTTTGGGGTTAGTATAAGATTATTTTTCAGTGAAACCTTTTATTCAATGTACTTTTGAGTAAACAATCGTAAACTTTAAAAAATAATGTGTAGGTACTACCATACGTCAGCGTTAACGATTTTCTTTACGTTATTAATATGCATGTTTTGAATATTTTTTTTCAGTAACAGCTTGGATGAGGTTAGGCGAAGCTTTCTTCATGTCGTATGCCCAGCCGATTTTTGCGAAGAGGTCTATCAAGATCGTAGTAGCATTAACATAGTGGCCCAATTCTGCCGCTTTGTAATCCCATGGAAACGTGTGATGATAATTATGCCATCCTTCACCCATAGCAGCGATCGACACTCCCAAATTCTCTCCCGGCATTATGGTTCTGAAAAAAATATTGTGAATATTAATTTATTTACGCTATTTTGTTCTAAAAAGGACGTTCTTGCCGAGTAAAAAATGGAGCGGGGGACTCAAAATGCTATAGTCTCTCTGACCCTGCGACCGGAACACGTATGAAATATGTATTTTATGGTCAGTTTCAAAAGCAGTCCCTTCATTATTTTGTTCTACGCTACGGTTTAGAAAATCTAAGAAAAAAGTTTACAAATATGTTACTAATAAGTAGGTAGGTATAGTCCCAGGTGGGCAGGGTACGAACGACAATTAATTGCCTATTACAAATTGAAACACTATTGGGTTAGGTACTTATCAATATAATAATGTATGTATGTAGATTGTAGGTAGACGTAGTCTCTTGACTTTATCGGTCACTTGACGGCTTGATAAGCGAACGAGCTGCTCACTGTGAGCAATGATAAGAGTACCTACCTATTATACGTAAAAGCGATGATTGTAAGTGCTTCTATTGGAAGCTCAATAACTAATCAGTGCGCGACAAAACTAGGTGAATCATATTATACATTTTTTATAACTGAATAAAATACACAATACCTATATTTTTAACACAGCTATAAGTAGGTACATAAAAATAAACTTAGATTTTATGTACATTAACAACATTTGACGCACAAACAATGCAAGTTATTTAAATACTTGTAAAAATAAAGGCTGTGCTGTCAGCGCTTCTATTGGCAATATTGAACAATAAAGTAGCAAAGCAATTTGCATTGTGGCGGAATCACCTAATTAATTTATTCGACTTATTCGGTTACTTACGGATCATATGGCTTATAGCCCCACAGATGGGCGAAGCTGTTGACCGACCACGTACAGTGTAGGCTAAACACGTAGCGAAGGAACATCTGGGTGTGTACAGCTACTCCCCAACCCTCGCCACAGACTATCTTACATATCAAAGTCGGTATTAACAAACAAAATATCAGTTTGAACACATTGAAGTACCTGAAACAAGGTTATGCACACAAATAATCAATGAGTGTGTAAAAATAAAATAAATATTAAAAAATATTCCTATATAACTTTATGATTTTCCATCATTATCGCAACCATTGATCAACAATACCAACTACTTAGAATTAGATAACGCCTCACGTACAAAATCAGCCTAGAAGCTGTCCGCGTGAATATACAGTGTTCTTTATTTTCTAACGAACTCAGACTACAGTTTTTTTACACAAGATAAGTCAGTGATTGACAACAATCCCACCTGATGGTAGTTTTACTTCAACGGTCCACCTAATTACAACCATGCCGTAAGGTCACAAATCATCACATATTAATCATCTTATAAACGAGCAAAGCAATAACTTAAAAATTTAATGACATGATAAATAACATATAGCGTGAAATCAACCATATCAAGCAACAAATGAAGTAGCTACTTTTCCTGTTTTTGCCTTGCACCACCACCGACTTTAAAGAACGGTACAAATGTTGGCCATTCGGTGAACCGATAGATTCTTAGGACTTCACACACCTTTGGAGAACTCTCAGGTGTGCAGGTTTCTTCACGATGTTTTCCTTCACCATGTGATAATTTCTTCATGTGATAATTAAAATCTAATTATGTGCGTAACATAATTTTTGAAAATTAGAGGTGCCTGCAGGGTTAGAACCAGGGCCCTACTGGAATTAAGATAGCAAACGAGCATTCGGCACCACCCTTCCATTGCACCCGCTGAGGCTACCGTTACGCCGCCGCTACGCCGCCGACCGTAGAACAAAACTCAAATGAGGACTGGGATTGTTAGTACGGTTAGGAGATAGTGCTAGTTAGTTGGTTAGTTTGTTAGTAAGTATGAAGGGTGGGACAGGAACTGTTAGTGATAGTTAGTCCTGTAAGTTGTTAGTAAGAGTCGCGTTCTAATTCGGTCACAGACCGGTCGTTCGGTGACGGTCGCCTCTACAAAAGTTGCAGCCAGCTCCTAAAAAAGTGTATAATTGCTATGTTGTCAATACTAAAACCATGTGGTTTGAGAATTTTATTTTTTCTTGCAGAATTTAACAAATTCACTTATTGAGAAAACATAGGCAAGATATGCGCAGCGTACCTTAACTTATAGTGCTTATAAAGTAAAATTTTCACTTACTAAAACACAATAAAATAAATCTTTTTTCATCAATAACTAGGTAAACCGAACACCTACATTCATCTCTGGAGGTTGTGTTCACCCTCTGACTTAGTAAAATACCGATATGGTATGGAGCGAAGTTCACAATAAACATTTTTTCCAAACCAAGTGAAAATGTATTGTGTGATTTGTATTTTAAAGTAATATCTAGTGAATAGAGTATAAACATTAAGTACATTAATTATGTTTAGGAGGAAATTAAGTAGTCTTAAGTAGTGACTTGATTTAATTTTTTTGATTTCTTAACTCCCAATTATATTATTGCAAGTTGTTCAAATACGTATACTATTTGAACAACTTGCAATAATAACTGGGATGTTTACAAATTGTATTTAAATTTTATTAGTTTTATCTTTATAAACCTAATAGTTTAATCTGTGCCTAATAGTATTTGTTTTGTCCGTCTTATTTGTCTTTCCTATGTATTTCACGTTACCTGTCATAGAATTTGAGGAGAGGATCGTTAGCGATGTCACTCATATCAATTTTAGCTCCTTCCTCAATCACACGCGGATGCTTCTTCAGCATGAGCCAACCCACGTGAGAGAAGAAGAAACCCCGTCGAGCGTCGTGGGGGTCGGCGGAAGTCTCTGTCAACTTGTGGTGCAGGCGATGGTCGCGCACCCAATTGTAGACATTGTTCTGAAAAAGGTAAATAAAAATTACGATATATGAGGTTTGATATACAAAGATAGATAAGATATGGAGAGGCTTGGGGGTGGGAGAGACGGTAGTTAGATATATCGAAAACTTTATAGAATTGAAGATTTTGATAGCAGAATATCGATGGAATGGCAAAGTATTTGCTTCACGTCCGTAACATTAATTTTAGTGTACAAGAGGCTTCTACACCCGTTGTTTAACCAAGCCAATCTGGTGTGGTGCATCCTACTTTTAAGAAGATTTAACGAGCTCAGTACCATCAGCTTAATATGCTGCTTTACCCGCTTACCTCATATACACTCATAGAATCGATTGTTAAAATGCTTTTTATATGTTTGAGGAGCACTCTTTGTGAGCTAGTAAAATGGCAAGACAACGCGACTATGATACCTTTCCTCTTATGGACATCCATAACCGTCGTGACGATGACCACACTTCTCGTCTTTCTCTTTTCTTTTTTGGCTATTTACACAAAAATAACGAATATCCTAAATTTCACAATTTATAGGTGAAAATGCATCCCAACCGTTTAATGGTAGATATACTCTGGCTACTGTAAGATGAGACTGGCTTTTTATTCCGAAAATTTATATGGCAACAGCAATACCATACATAACTGTCATTTTAAGCCGAGTTGATGTTGTGTGAAAAATATTTATGCGATTTAAGTGATTTCTCATTGAAAACCTGACAAAAACACTGAAAAGCGATGGCGAAAGATTCTTTTTAAGTGCAATGATTAGTAAATTTAAAGAAAAACAAGAAGAAAGAGATGCAACAACAAGAGTGTTTTCGTGAAATATCTCAGTCCTTTGGTTAGTATGACTTGAAGATTTTGATACTTTGTACATTGTGATTGCTCATTCCATTTGATTTTGCAGGAGTCAATTTGTCTTAATTTTATTCATTTGCAGGAAACATGGATGACGCAAGTGATCGCCTTGCAGAAAACATAAAAAAATAAAAAAAAAAAAATATGATTTGATTTTTTTTAATTATATTTTTTGTTTATAAAAGCAACAAGAAAAAAAATTATGATTTGATTCAAAAGCAATATTGAAAAACACAAAACGAGTCTGATTTTGACTATACAGATTAGAAATAAAAAGTTGTAAGTTTATTGATTGCCATGTTTTTTTCCTTCCTGATGTTTTTGAAATCTATATACTACTATTTAGTGAAATATTATACTATTATTATTTTGACCTAAATTTAACAAAGTATCAAAGCTATTTTTTCAACTTTAATCAGTGTTTCCAATGTTTCCATGCGTCCTTTTTTTGAATTTGCCGCCTTTTCCAGTCTCATCTTTCAGTAGCCAGATTCTACATTTCCTTAACCTTAGCGAGGTCAGGTTGTTTAATCATAATTACGTACACTTAGGTACCTTTATAATTTCAATTTTCTTAATTTCAATGAATAAGCAAAATGTTTATACGACACCTGTCCGGCGATGGAGTAGCAGATAAGCAGGATAATTTGTAATGGCAGTTTTGCTTTGTAAGAACGATGAGTCCATAAGCGATGTACTCCCCCGGTTACGCCAAAACCGGCCGCTTCTCCCAAAAAGAAAGCTGAAAATTTTCAGTTTTGTTAATATCTACGCATACCTAAGTGTAGGTACTTAAGTATCTCCAAACGAGTTGTTCTATCAACTAGACTACAAACCAGAGTAATATATTCTGATAAAAATATCACAAGCACACGTTTGAACTAGTGGGAATTAATAACAAACAAATTATAGGGTGTATAATGTTTTTACTAACTCAACCAGAATGTTCCCCACGTCGGATATATATTGTTAACCAAACCGTATATTAACCAAGCTGCCCAAATAATGTGGAAGAGTGATATTGGTATTGCACTGGTCCATCTGATAGATGTGACGAAACCCATATTTTTCTCCCATTGTCTTAAGCCCGCCAAGAACTTCGGATCGTTTGGAGAAATGGTTTCATCATAATAGGGGCTTATTTTGTTTACACTTTTGTTGACATTCCAGTCAACATGATTTTCTGTAAGTGTTTCATTTTTCAGCTTGTACTCGCATTGTATTTTAGCTTGTATTGCATCTTTTAAAAGTGATGTTTCGGTAATAGATGGCGCCATGCTCTGTAAAAATACATTTCACACTTCAATAAAATATATTTTTATTAAAAGCTCAAATAAAAAAGTAAAAAAAAGAAATGCCCGCTCTTGATTACAACCATTTTTAATTTTAAACAATTTACTGACAAAAAATGTTCATAAAATGAAAACTACTGGGCCAAGCTATGTTTAATTTTTATGGGACCAAATGGCAACTATTCCGCATCAAAGAAGAATCACGTAAATCGAGTCATTAATATCTGCGTCATCGGTGTACATATATAAATTTACATACATAAATTCTTTTAGAAAAAATGAGAAGGGCAAGGGAAAATAAATGTTTAGCGCAAAGATTTCAATTTGATACAAAATTTTCAAGTTATGGCAATTACCGTGCCAGACCAATAAAAAATTTACAGGAAATTATTTATGAGACCGTTTAATTTGTAAGTTGGCTTCAACCCACATTAATGGCCCACTACTGAGCACGGATCTCTCCTCATACCTGAGGAGGCCTAGAGCATACTCCACCACGCTGCTCAAGTGCGGATTGGTGGTGAATTTGTAAGTTATTATTACTTATAGTACTTACTTTTTATCACTGTGAGGGATAAATGCGATTCCTGCCAAGAAATAAAGAACAGAGCACATACGCGACAAGCGGCACTAGCTGACTTGCACTCAAAGATGCTGTTGCTTTCCTCTTACATCTAGTATTAAATGAAGGTGCTTACTGCTTTATAGCGTCTTCCTCCGCCACCAACCGATGACTCGAGTACCGATGCCAACTATCACAAATTCTATTTCTATTAGAATAATTAATCTGCTTCTATAAATATAACTCACGCAATTTTAGTACCTACGTCATAAATACTTCATTGTATGTATATTAGATATTTACATAGGTACCTAAATACTACGAAATTAACGTGTAGTTACTTGGTGGCCAACCCCACCATGGACCAAGCCTTATTTTTACCTGTGGGTGTACGAGTATTTGATGGTATCCTGTATACAGTAGGAACACGACGAACATTTTTTTTCTGTTTATCCTTACTCCTATCAGGTTGTTCTACAAATTTTATTATGATACAGGTACTCACGATATGTATTTTGGTACGCCGATATTTCACTAAGTTGCATGGATCGTGGTCATTTCTGAACTCTTCTACTCTTCTCCCCTTCTTCTCTTGAGGTAATTCTATTCGACGCCGAGCCTTCGGTGCTACTAGGCTGAACGCTTACCATCTGGTACTTCGGCTGCTGGTTTGTCTGCTAGTTTCACAAAAAACTAGCAATATAAGTGAGAAGAAAATTGAGCAAATTTGAGGTGTAAGGGGTTCCGTCCATCATTGACGTGGTCCTCCTCATTGAACAATAGCGTCAGAACTCACTCAGCGACCTCATTGTCGCTAGCCACTATACTATCCAGTTTAGATCACGACACATTTGGCGTTTGACGGACGTTTCTAGGTTGTGCACACTTTCAATATAACCGAAGTGCCCGTGTGTCATTTCATTTAAATAATATTAGTACCGCTACGCATTGTCCGTTCTGGCCGTTCTCCATTTAGGCTATTGTGGCTATTCTAGTCAAAAGCGCGCGATCTAATGTACAACAACGTGAAGCGCACAGCTGACGCCAGCGCAACGCGCGTTCTACACTAAATTAGATAACGCGCGATTGTTGAGCTCTTTGGATATTGAGATGTAAGTTGGGCTCCATCCATCTTTGTGTCCAAGCCTCCTATGGTCGTGTGGCCCTGCTGACCAACGAGGTTACAGCGCCCCGTCCCTCTTATAAGAGATCGCTGAACTCTCTACCATCGCTGTTTAATGCCAAAGGTACTTTAGGCCTGTGCTATCGGTTTGAAAACCGCGCGTTTATATTTGTATGTATGGACCTCATCATTCTTGTAACGCGCTTCAAACCAATGTGTACTTACGATTTTCCTCGGTACGGTTTTTCTCGTAAATGGTGGCAGAGTTTAACCTGCCTAGATAATTACCACCCTCCTTCAGGGGTCTACAGTAAAATGTTTTTACGGGTTTCAGTAAAACACAATTATTATTATTATTGGAATCGTTTGATTTCAACTTTGATATACCTGGCTTCACTTGACTGAGCACGGGTCTCTCCTCATACCTGCTCAGGCCTAGAGCATACTCCACTGCTCCACTGCGAATTGGTGGAGGGATTAGTGGCTGATCCAAGTGTCGGAAGTTTCTATTCCGCCCGAAGGCATCCGACTGCTACCAAATGGTAACAACCGGGACTGACGGCTTTACGTGCCATCCGAACTACTTACGGTAAAATTCCAGGTACAATTTATTATTTTAAATCGTTATCCAGCTAAACATTTGAATTGTAATCAGTGGTGAGGAATTTTTTTTATGTAAATAGCCGAGGATCGACTTTGACCTATTAACCGACTCAAGCCGGTAAGGTAGCTAAGGCGGGCGAGGTGGTGTGAATGCATCGACGGCGTAACGGCTATTTGATCTGAGCAATATTTGCTATGTTATATTGCTTACTATCATCAAATTTTTCTGCTCGTTTGAGGTAGATATAAATTTTTATATAAGCCGAAAAGCCGAGTACCCTCGGTTTGTTGTATGGTGAGTTCCCTTAATTATTATTTTTGTTGTTGCTAGCAGCCACAGTAACACGTGTTCCGTAAAAATATAAAGTGTCTACCTAACACCTACCTACAAGAGATAGAACCCTGTGACAGACAGATAGATAGACCAGACAGACCGCGTGTATATTAATAGGGTTTCCATTAGTTCCATAGGGACCCCATTTTTGTAAGGTTACTTGTATGTGGACCCCCTTTGGGATCTGACTTTCTTGCTTTTTATTATTTGTTGTTATAGTGGCCACAGTAAGGGGCTTGATCCTTATTTGAGGGCAAGCTGACCTTTCCTGTTCGAGGTGCCCTGAAACCAACAACGAAACGAGATCCGGATCTGGTTACACTTTCTAGAGACGACCATCTACATACATTTAATGATAATGTTGATTAATTTTAATTGAACACGATTTAAATAAAAAGTGTTTAAACTCCTGAAGCTTTGTTGACTTGTTGAAATTAATTATCTCGTTTCGTCAGCGCAAACACACACATATGTACGAGTATGTACAGATATTTTGCGTAATTCGTAAATAAAAGATAACTTTCAGTAAAACCTTTTAATAAATTGTAATTACTGAGATAACAATTAGGTAATTATTTATACATATCTTAGAAAATAGCCAATCATATTCAGTTATTAATGTGAATGTTTCGTATTTCTTTTTTCAGTAACAGCTTGAATGAGGTTGGGCGAAGCTTTCTTCATGTCGTATGCCCAGCCGATTTTTGCAAAGAGGTCTAACAAGATCGTAGTAGCATTAACATAGTGACCCAATTCTGCCGCTTTGTAATCCCATGGAAACGTGTGATGATAATTATGCCATCCTTCGCCCATAGCAATGATCGATACTCCCAAATTTTCTGCCGGCATTATGGCCCTGAAATATTTTAACCTTAAGTACTTAATATTTAATCAAGTATATATGTAATTCCGTGATCATGACACGGTGAACTATGTTCTGAACTAGACTTTTGACTACTTGGATACATTGTAATGGACTATCATGTCGTTAACAAAATATTCGAATAATCAGCTCTCATGTAGAGCAAAGTTTCTAGCTCTACACGCTCTAATTCTACAAGCCAAACATTACAAACTCTACACCTTAGTCAAAATATGTTAGCTATTCTATTTGATTGCTAGCTAGGCTATTTGATTACTTACGGATCATATGGCTTATATCCCCATAAGTGGGCGAAGCTGTTGACCGACCACGTAAAGTTCAGGCTGAACACGTAGCGAAGGAATATCTGGGTCTGTATAGCTCGGTTCCATTCTTCACCCCAGGCTACCACGCATATCACGGTGGGTAAGATTATACAAAATATGAGTTTGAACACATTGAAGTACCTGAAACAAGGTTATGCACACAAATAATGAATGACTGTATAAAAAGTAGAAGAAAAATGTTATTTTGCTTAAGGTAATTGATTTTGTGATTTATTTTGTGTACTAAGGAGTTTTGGTCGATACGCCAGTCAGACATAAATGCAGGGTAAACTCACCTAATTACGTTTTTAATTAGGTGATATTTAACTTGATACTCACTATAGCTGTGAAGGTAATAGAAGAAGTACACTTTAACATCATGTAATTCCTTAAGTCTAAATATGTATATCTTCAAATTTTTGGATCAATGGAGCAACAGGTAACATTCAAAAGTTTGTGGCAATCTTGAACATACTACCGGAAGTATTTACCAGATATCTCTGCTACTTTTTGACTAAGTACATGAAATCTATTGTATGTGTTAATATTCCTTATAATTCCTTAATATTAGGGTGGTGGCCCTTAGTGACAGTGAAACATTTTCATAATAATTCTGTTTCTAGTAGTTAGTAGGAGTAGCTACCACGGACTTAAAGTGGACGTCACTTTGATTGCATGTGTTTCAACAAGTTACAATCGGAATGTTAACAAACTGCCATACTCGTCAATGTGACATACATACGAGTACTTGTATCGTGATATTGTTTATATTATGTATATTTACAAAACCGTCTTTATCTGTGTCCTATAGCCATTGACTTATTATCCTATAGCAATGTGTGCAGTGTGATCATTGACTTATTATTACTAAGTGTGATGTATTTAGACATAAGTACCTGTCATAGAATTTGAGTAGAGGATCGTTAGCGATGTCGCTCATATCAATTTTAGCCCCTTCCTCGATCACACGCGGATGCTTCTTCATCATGAGCCAACCCACGTGAGAGAAGAAGAAACCCCGTCGAGCGTCGTGGGGGTCAGCGGAAGTCTCTGACAACTTGTGGTGCAGGCGGTGGTCGCGCACCCAGTTGTAGATATTGTTCTGAAAAGTGTGAATAAAACTCATACATCCGTTCTTTTTTTATGACGGGGTTGGTCTTTGGAACTCATAGCCATTTAACGTGCAGCGGCCGTCACTGCGGAAATCGCGAATTTAATAATATGTACAATAATATATGTATATATATTCATAAACACAGTGTGCACATCCGTCAGCGATCTCGCACGGTTCACGTGAAAAGTTATTCTCCAGTGGCTTCGAAGTTCTTAATTGTAATTTTATTAGTACTTTTCCAAACTTCAATCTATTTTAGAACGACACTTTATGAAGTGTAGAGACATCGGGTTGTAAAGATATACCTTAATATTTAACTTATTAGGGTTAACTACGTTTGTATTTTTAAGTTTCAAGGAATAAGTAAAATGTTTATATGTACCACACCTGTCCGGCGATGGAATAGCAGATAAGCAGAATAATTTGTAATGGCAATTTCGCTTTGTAAGAACGATGAGTCCATAAGCGATGTACTCCCCCTGTTACGCCAAAACCGGCCGCTTCTCCCAAAAAGAAAGCTGAAAATATAAGCGTAGGAGTTTTTCTATCAATTAGACAACCAAATATAAAGCGAATGCTACGAATGCTACGAATAATAAAATTATTTTTAGAAGCTATGCTTGTTTGTAATGTACCTAACGTAAACTTTTATAAATTAAGATTTCTTTACGTACCTACCTATCATAAATAAATCAAAAAATGGTAAAACAGCGTTGCTCTTATACATAATGTATTTATTAGCTTTCCCTTAATCGCTAATGTAGATGTAAAAAATCTAATTTAATCTTTAGAAGTAAAAAAATATTGGGTTGTACAAAAAAACTTATCACTAAATTTCTCTTCACTTAATCATCTTTAGATATAAGTACGCACCTATACTGTTTGTCGTGGAAAGTACTTGTAATGTACAAAATTGTTATAGTAGTAGTAACTAGTAATAGTATTGATAATATAGTATTTAGAAAAGTTGCAGGATTGTGTGGTTTATAAGCAACATATTATAGGGTATTTATAATTTTTTTACTAACCTAACCATCCTGTTTGCCACTTCGGATATGTGCTGTGAACCAAATTGTGTATGAACCAAGCTGCGCTTATAATGTGGAAGAGTGATATTGGTATTGCACTGGTCCATCTGATAGATGTGACGAAACCCATATTTTTCTCCCATTGTCTTAAGCCCGCCAAGAACTTCGGATCGTTTGGAGAAATGGTTTCATCATAATAGGGGCTTATTTTGTTTACGCTTTTGTTGATATCCCAGTCAACACGATTTTTTGTTTCATTTTTCAGCTTGTACTCGCATTGAATTTTATCTTGTACTGCATCCCTTAAAAATGATGTTTCGGTGATAGATGGCGCCATGCTCTGCAAAAATACATTATAAACTTCAATAAAATATATTTACATGGTATTTATAATCGTGATAACAAGGTGATAACATTGAGTTTCGAAACTATCACTGCCACGGGTAGAAATAACTAGAAAAAGTGATCTATCTACATATGATTCAAAATAAGATCTATGGATTGGGTTCTTTCTTTTATTGTCAGTAAGCCAACGTAAAGTCTGAGCAGACGAGCCACAATATACACGAAGGCATCCCCAATACGTTTCCACACTGCTATCTAAGCACATTAAAACTTTCGTAGTTGAGGAGAATAGAAGTTTGTTACTCAGGTATACAGCAATACATTTTATATCACATACAAAACACCTATTTAAAACTTGTTGTCCGCCCTCGCCTCGATTTAAGACAAATAATTAACAGGACGGGAATAATCCGTTTTCTGGAATAATAAATAACAAAGTTATAAATGAAAATTGATAATACCAATGATGATACTATTTGAACAAATTTTCTTTGGGTTGTTTTCTTTAGAACTTATTTCCTGGTTACTTTAAAGAAAATACACAAATTTATTTTTTAAATGTTAAGAGGGGTTAAGCGTGAAGTGTAATTGACGTCAGATTTGACTTTACTCTAAACCCCTCTTGACATCTAAAAAATAAAGCGGCCTCAGCCAAAAGCACGCTAAGCCCAAAAAAATGAAACATTTCAATGGGCTAGAAATACTAGCTAGCTAGAAATGAATAGGTACAAGTAAAAAATAATTATTTTTTATACAAATTATAATTACAAATTATAATTTGTAATGCACTTACATGTTGAACAGAATTTTAATAATCTTTCACAAAACCCACAGTTTTCACTACAGTCAGTAAAGATAACTAACTCTTAGTATGTGCCTTTACAATTATTTGCGTAAATTGCAATAAACTGCTCTCGCCAGGTCACGTATATTACGTGACAAAGTAAATTGCTGTTGCTTCAGTAATTTATTTATTATTAAACTGTGATTGTAGTGACGTTTCATATTCTATACCTAATTATTAAAACGTGAAGAAAATTACCCGGACGGAAAAATATGAAATTTGGTATTTACAGTTAAAGTTTACATGGAGAGGAATTGCAGAAAGATAAGTTTATAAATATAATTATACATTTTAGTTACGTATACAGTGCTTTGATATTACGATCGAATTTCGAACAGAGCGGGTCTCATATCACATCTACGTGACAAACACACACATACACACGCATACACACGCACTCACCAGCGGTTATTTTTTAAAGATCAATCTTGTCATTATTATTAGTTAGTCCATTCCAATCTATGATAATAAAAATGCAGGCATTTATAGGCTTAACGGCTAAAATTATCGTCATTTATTTTTATTAGCATCCACATTTGTTTAAAAAAATAAAAAGACTGTGATTATAATAAGTAGATACTTAAAAACTTGTACAGTCGAAAAGTAATAAAAAAACAATTCTTTGTTAATTAACAATTCATAACAGACAAACGTCGCGATTTATATATTTTTGAACCAAAATATTTTAGTAAAAAGTTGAATAAATATTGTCCTTTAAGTATAACTAAGTATCACTTTCACTCCCTTGATTGCGCCTCGTCTCTCCGGGCGAGGTCGCTTTCGATGGAGGCTTTAAAGCCACAGGGCTAGAGCCATCCTCATTTATGTTTCTTCAGGCGGTGTTTAGTGGGTAAAAGTCCCACATAACCAACGCAGCCGGATACGTTGGTATGCTATGAGCATTCACCGCCTCCCTTTTGTGGAAGGGGGGGGGGAAAAAAAACTCCCTTGTACTTCACAGGATATACTTAAAATAATGTCCATGGTTTATAATTAATGTTTCACAGTTGGATCCCAATTATGCTACAGTTCAATATTCAATTCCTACAATTGAAGTAAGTACTAATCAATTGAGTTAAGTACGCATCCAATTTGTTTTGTAAGGCACTCGTATGTTTGTATAAGCAAAAGTCAATTTAAGTGATTTTTTTAATTCTTACTATTTTTGTTGCTGGACACTATTTTTAGCACGTTATCTTTACTGACAAAAATACATAACTACATATAAATAGGCAATCTATAAAAAGACATAATAGTTGATATAATAGTTAAAGATCCCACAGGATTCTCACACGGTTCACACGGTCTCACAGGTTACTCTAAACCTCGAGTTTTATATAGGTACCTTGAGAAAATGCTCATCAAATACAATAACTTTTTCTATGGTAGCACTTCAATGCACTTCTAAATGCACTTTATATAAACCGTCCCGAGACCCACTCAAACACAAAAAATCATCTTTATCGTTCTTGCCATTGAGGAGTTCAGTGATATACCTACACACGGACAGAGGATTTATATATTTGAAGGACTTTTAGCTTAACAAAAATGGAAATTTAGGGATATAAATACGTTAATCTTTAACATTTTAATAATTCACATTTCACAGCACACACTTAGGTTACACCGCAGCCAACTGCTGACTAAAAAAAAATTTACTTAAGCAATACAAATTGTGATTTTTTTCGCTGGTTATCGCTAATCAAATTTGCAATACATATTACATCACAAACAACAGACATAACTATGTTAAATTACTGCTGGATTTATGAATTTTACTAGCTGTCCTGGCAGACGTTGTTCTGACCGAGAGAACTTAAATTTTTATATACCTTTAGCATTTTCTAAAATGAAATCATCATGAAAAAAATAACTTTCTATGGTAGCACTTTCCATTTGTCTATAATAGGGTATAACTAGGCCGCCGGTGGCTGTGGCGCGGTGGCGCTCCTTTTGGAAGCGCGATACGAATTGACATAATTTGTGCAATTATTGCAATAGGTATATGAGTCTTTTTAATTTGTAGAACAGAAATTATCCCCTGAATCGTTAAAATGAGGTAAACATATTTTTTTAATGCGTGAAATAACTAGCAATACGTCGAGTACTATAGTTATTCGAAACTTATAGGCACAGGTTTATCGAAGCGAGGGCTGATTACTGATATAATACATATACTTAATATAATTATTCCATCCAGACATTTTTAAAGGCAGTCTTTCAACCGATGCCTATGTACGTCCACAATTGAAATTATATAGGTACTTAGTCAAATAAAAAAAGACTAATATAAAAAAAATACCTGCGTATTAAAAAACTATCGTTATTTAGGTTCGTTACTTTGTATACTGTATTTGAAAAAAAAAACTGCTTACGAATCAGTTTCCCTTCAGAACGTCGATTGTTTAATGGCGTGCAAGCCTAAATGTTTAACATAATATAATTATTTAAGAATTCACAACCTAAAAAGTTAATGGTTCCGAATCGGGGTTGCGTGGTACACGGTTCCGTATAATAAATATTATTATGACTATTTCTGCCACTTTTAGGGTGGTAGTGAAGACTCGACTGGAGCAAACTATAGTAAGATCTACACGAACTGGAACTCAGTTTACGTAATGGCCTTTATTTCATACTTCGTATTATTTTCAACCGTGCCTTGGTCCTAAAACCTGTGTCCTGTGAGCGGCATTTTCAAATATAATAATTATGATGATTAAAAAAACTCCATGTCTTTTTTAACATTCCATTTTGAAATTAGAGAACCTAAACTTGGCAACACTAACCACAACATGTCAACTTTTCTGGCAAGCAGTATATTCATATAATTATTAGATATTCACTGAAAGACAGACGGACGCGATGATACTATTACGGGTTCCGTTACTTCATTAATTTAACGGAATCCTAAAAATATTTAAAATTTAAAGTAATTCTGTTGCAATTGAATTACGTGTACGTATGTTACACGTAATTGTGATAGTGAACATATAATTATTATATTTAACTACCGGACCCAACGAGCTTTATTCTGCCATATTATTTGGATGGAGATAGGAGGGTGAAAATTTGGGATTATACATATTTTTTGAAGCCACATCAAAAAACTACAATAAAAAATGTACGTCATTACAAACACAACAAAAATCTGGATAGGGACACCCTAATCACGAGCGGTATGAAATATACTTAACGAAATATTCTCACACCTACCAATTACATAAAAAAATCATAATAATCGGTCGCGCCGTTTCGGAGGAGTGCGACCACTAACACTTTTGGGGTGTAAGGGGCTCCATCACCGACCTTGGTCGGTGGGCTCCATCCATCTTCGAGTCCCTGCACCCTGTGCACCCTGTGAACAACGGACGGGGTTAAGGCGCTGGGTCCTTCTTTTCAGGGGTCACTGGACTCTCCAGTTTAATCCCGAAGGTACTTTAGGCTAGTGGTAGGTTTGAATCCCTCTATCCAGTTTGATCCCGAAGGTACTATAGGCTAGTGGTAGGTTTTGAATCCCTCTATCCAGTTTGATCCCGAAGGTACTATAGGCTAGTGGTAGGTTTTGAATCCCTCTATCCAGTTTGATCCCGAAGATACTATAGGCTAGTGGTAGGTTTTGAATCCCTCTATCCAGTTTGATCCCGAAGGTACTATAGGCTAGTGGTAGGTTTTGAATCCCTCTATCCAGTTTGATCCCGAAGGTACTATAGGCTGGTGGTAGGTTTTGAATCCCTCTATTTAGCTACCAGCTACTAAATTTTCTAGCGTAGGTAGGTACTTAGACACAGGTTTCCCGAAGCGAATCTTGAGTGGATTTACCCGAGGCCAAAATAACATCAATAACGTTCAACTTACCTAGTAGGTACAGTTGAATAATGATTGTTCCTCAGTATTTCAATTTCCTTCTATGTATAGTATACTAGCATTTGCCCGAGGCTTCACCCGCGTGGAATTTGCTCTGTCACATAATTTTTACTGTTGTGGTTGAAATAGGCATCATAATGGATCTTCCCGTGGGAATAAGATGTTTTATCGGGATAAAAAGTAGCCTACGTTACTCTCCAGCCTCCTAAATATCTCCACACACCAAAATCATACCATAACATCGCTCCGTTGTGCCGTGAAAGACAAAACAAGACAAACAAACAAACAAAGAAACAAACAAACAAACAAACAAACACACTTTCGCATTTATAATATTAGTATGGATACAAAAGTCGTGTTAGTTACACTATTTCTAACACAAGAACGGCTGGACCTTACGATTTTTGTGTTTTTGGATTTGTTTTTGTCCGGAATAGGTTAGTATTAAAACATGGCGGCACGAAGTTCGCCGGGACAGCAAGTTATTAGACACAGACATACTGTATGATTAATTGATATTTACAGAATGCTATGAAATATTGATAATTTGACAGGCAACACGTTTATGCGTAATACAACAGAGACATCACGTGTTTGGGGTGTGGTGTGCTTTGAAATCAGTTTCTTTGTTTAGGGACACGCTACTTCATATAACTATATTAATTATATCACGGTAACTTACCGTGCTAGTGAAACCGTGATTGCCAGTTAACTTGAGGTAGCTGACGATTATTGGTAATTTTTTACTAAAAAATATTGCTAACTGGTTTACATGGAATGGATATGAAACGCCTTTGGGTGTTGTTTGTAATGCTGGGTGCATGCGGTTGTCTTTACGCTAGATGTCCACAGTATGCGCTGGACCATACTTCGGTCCTGGTAGAGTACGCATCATGGCGGGGCTGGCAGCAAGCAGTTATCTACACCGTTGATCTTCAAACAAGTATGTACCTAAATTCTCTATTATAAGGTTCTATGTCTATTGTATTCGGTATTAATACACCCTAACTACATCTGTTGTCATCTTCCCAGAGGTTTTCTATACATATTGAAAATATGTAACTGATCGTTGTCTTTGCATGGAAGATATATGAAAAAAACTAATATAGTGCCTTTATTATCGCAATAGAACCTAAATAATGTTTTTTAGAATTTTTGTCTGCTTGTCTGTTTGTATGTGATTTTGAACACGCTAATCTCAGAAACGGCTTAACTGATTTGGGTGTGGTTTTCAATCATATATTGTGATAATGATCACTTAACATTTAGTGTTTGTTTTATTTCATTCGGTTTACAAATAAAAAAGTTATGTCAGTTTAAAGAATTTATACTGACAAATTCCTGTGTGGAACCTAAGGGACGTGTTTCCCGAAACGAAGCGAGGACGGGTTTACTAATCTGAAATAAATCGCTAGAAGGTTTTTGTGCCTTTTGTGCACAACTAGTATGAATTGTAGCATAACCTACTTGTTTATAATTATGGTGTACAATAAATTGTAATAAATAAATATGTTTATGACACTTGTGTAATAATAATAGATTTTACACAAAAACAATAGCTGGACCTTACGTGAACCCATTTGTTTATACCTACCATATTATGTTACCTTATTATGTATTTATATATACATATACTTAATTTTGACCTTTTCATGCACTAATACATTAGAATTTATTGTTCATTATACAGGTTGTTACATTTTTTAGGTAGTACCCGCTATAAATTGCATGTTTCATTTTCTCGACTTACGGACCATGTTTGGTGTTCTATAAATTAGACAGATTTATTTATTCATAAACTTACACAATTAGGACGGAAGGTAAAACCGACAGGGATAGAGAGAAAAAAATATATGTTGTGGTCTCTAACATTCTCTCCAATATCCATCCATAATCTCTGGTAAAGTTAATACCTACATGAAGTTATAACAACTAACACTATAATAGTAAAATTTAACTGGTGCCGTAAGGGAAGGGTCCCTTAGGGTCTATTAGGGAATAGGGGTGCCACACGCCACATCGAATTACATTACATCGAAGTTCATGACATCGATAGCTTAATAATTATATCGAACTATCATCACATCGAAAGTTTATTACATCGATCGTACATTACATCGAAAGCTTATAAAATCGAAAGGTGAAATGAATCGAATGTATGACATCGAAGACTTATCAAATCGACAGACCATGACATCGACAGCTTTATAACATAATTATAGAAATGGACACAAATAAAATGTTTTCTCAACCACCTGTAACTGCACCTTCTTCACTCATTCTCATTCTTACCTTCACCTTTACATTAATATCCACTGTATCACTTTAACCCATATCTTCACCTTCATCTTCATTCTGATGAGGCTTAAGATGAGGATGAGGGTGAGGGTGAAGAAGGTGCAGTTAAGGTGTTGATTCGGGGCAGTTCGTACTCGAACAAAATTTTTTTTTCTAAAACCTTTCTTTGTTAACCTGTGTCTAAAACAATCAATCAAATCTTTTCTCTTTATATTATTAGTATAGACAAATAACATCATTTTTTTATATTTCAGGTTGTCATTGGGCTATGACACGTTTAGTTAAATGTTTGAATCTTAATGGAATTGCAGCAGCTGTAAACATCTGCGAGAGCTGCACAGCACAGTCTCGATTGGGCATAATATTACTATCGCCGTGGCTAACACGAAATTACACTGACCGTCTAAGTAAAACTGTAAACAAGGTACGAGGTATATACAAATATCATAGTGAAGGTTACTTTGCTCACAAATATTTATTTTTTGTACGAAATTGTCTATTACAAATACTTGAGACGGCAGATGTTTTGACATTTGCAGTAAATTTGGAAATTTCAAATGTTTTATGGTTTCTCATTTTCAGATTATTGCGTCAGGATTAAATACAGCATTTAATGATTGGTTATTGATGGCCAGATCTGAGTATGACATTAAATTGATGAATACCGTATTAAATCAGACGGCTATTCGATTTGATCAGAATATTATAGCCGTTTATCCAAGTTCTGTAGAAAAATCTGGAAAATCCCTCTGGTTTACAACGAGTAACATTTATCATCCTAAAAATAAAGATAAAAAGCCAAATATCACCAAGGGGGTTATGTACAATAGGAGTGAAAACCATAGGTCCAAAGATTGTATGAAAAATGAATTCGGTAGAAATTACTGTCTCAATTACGATAGATACATGAGGATAACAAAAAATTTAAAATTCCATAAATATGGAACAAATTCGCTAAAGCGATCAGGTATGAATAAGATTAATACAAGACCATTTAAAATGTCCAACGCTACCAAAATATCTCTTAGAAAAGAGTTTGAAATATGGAGCCAATCTCTTACTGTCAATATCAGTCTATATTGTGGAGGAGTGCATGTTGTGCAATATTTTAAAGTTCGAGCTAATTCTACTCTTTATGCTTCGTATTTAGGTAAGTGGACCAAGAATACCTATGATATCGTATCTACTTAAATAATATCAATTAATTATTATTATGTTAATTTTTTCTTCGTACGGATTTTTTTAATAAATGTGTTTTACATAAATTTTATTGGCCCCAAGATGCATAATATGCATCTTGATATCATCTATGATATGAAATCATCTATGATACTCTTCTCGTCGGTATTAGATTGAATTCGAAGCTACTTATAATATTACAGACTTTGATACATTGAATTTAAAAATATTTGTTGAACCTATATTTTACAGTAATTATATTATCATCACATAATTACAACATTAGATAATAACCTACAAGAAATCACAATTATGAATTCGACAAGAAGCTGAAGTCACAAATTATGTTTGTTTTAATTTATACTTTATTTTTTTTTAATTGGAAAAACTAATTCTGTCTTGTAAGTGGGTGTTGCAGCAAATTGTGTGTATTACAGGTGCTTGGATTCCAGAAAGACTTCTGTCTCTAGTGCGCGTGCCATACTCAGTTGAGGAACGCAACTTTCTAGGAGAAGAAATTATAGTTGGTAGATCTAATTCTACTGGAGATGGATTGGGGATGGATGATGAAACACCCGATTCACCAGCGTTGCTAGATGATCTTCTTGATTTTTTAAACGGTCATTTAAATGCAACGTAAGATTTTATCGTTTATGTGATTTTATTCAGTGTCTGATTTCACTTTAAGTATATTTTATACCTCAAAATACTTATTACTCATTATATTTGCCTTATCTTATGGGTTTTAACAGGCATACTTAATGCCTTTTGGCATTGATTTATTATACGCACAGATTAAATTTATACTTACGTAAAAATTGGCATTTTCTAATAATATCCCTAATACATAGTCACATTGACATGTTTGTGAGAAAATACGAACAGAATATTGTTCCCCAAATATAATAAGAAATTATTTACTTTATTTAAATAAATTTTTTACTTTTTTTGTCAACACTATATTCCTTATAGTCAAGAGTGCTGATGACTAATTGAGGGAAAATATTTTCGTGACATAATCGAAACGCTCTTTCTGACCTAAGGTGTCAGAGTCACACTTTGATAACCTGTTTTGTCTGAATAAAAGGTATTTTTTATGTTAAACTTGTCAAAAATATGAAAATATGTTCCCTAAATTCATCGTCAGCTCTAGGACTATTAATTACAAATGATTTCCAAAGAATTAAGAATGGAAAACAAAAGTAAATTTAATTGTTAAACCTGTCATATTGTTGTTGCCAGAACGGTAATCCGATACTACAGTAAGCTGGGATTTCGGACATACGAAGGTGTTTGGACTGGTCTGCTCGGAGGTCTCATGGATTCCTCTGTCGACATAGCCTTGGAACCTGTTACGGCTCTCACTACACGATATCAAGACATTGATTTCGTATTTCCGATTGCGGAGACCATGTATGTGGTGTGGTAGCTTACTTTTAGACTTAATAAAAATTAAGTTTATTTTAAAATTTAAGTGCTCCGAGGAGTTGTTCGATCAAAGTTCGATCAAGTGCTTACTGCGTTCTTCCATCATCATACCAAGTCGCAGTCACAGTCGGAATCAAAGTAAAATTAAAAGTAAAATAAAATAGCTTTAAATAAATACGCAAACAAAACGATATGACGTTAAGAAGTTTCACTTCGAACGTGTGTACACTATATGTGCACACTTTTTTAGTCTGAAAATATATGTAGTTAATCCCGGCCTGGGCCCCAATCGCCAAGGTAGCGTGGATTCAATTTCAGCCGGAACAGACTTTTTATAATGCCAACTTCTCATGTGCTTATGTGTACAATTTTAACAGTAATTTCGCCTTCCTACAGGTGTAATATTTACATTCGACATCAAGAAACCTCGGCGGTACGGGATATATTCTTAGCCCCCTTCAGTGACCGCTTGAGTGTATGTGTGATAGCAGTGGCGATTGTTGCAGCGATTACTGTAGGCGCAATGAGCATAGTTGCGACTCGTCTTAAAATTGGAGAAGAAACACGCACTATGAGCTGTACAGAAGCATTACTATGGTCCGTTGGAATTCTTTGTCAGCAAGGTGTATATTTTTATCCATTCAACGTAGAAAGATTCTTTTAAGGGTTCTTTTAGCTTAAACTTTAAGCTTTAGCTGTTTATTTTATATGAGTTAGTTCTATTAGACGATAAGTCACGCTGCTTTTTCTTATAGGTGGACAGTGGACCCCTCCTATCCCGGCAGCAAGTATAGTATTAATAGTTTGTTTACTCTTTGCTGTGGTCACGTACAATGCATACGCAGCGTTTATTACTTCCGTTCTGTCGGTGCGCGTTCCAAGTGTTGCCACTGTCTCAGATGTACTACAATCATCCAATTTCAAGATTGGTTATATAAGAAATGGAGCGGACCAAATGTATCTTATGGTAAGCCAGCTGAATTAGTCTTTGCATTCATTAAAGTAACTATTTACCTAAAACCGGGATTGCTTAAGATCTAAAGATTTGAAGTCTTTAATGCGGTTTGAAATTATGTAGGGAATGTCTTCATGTTCTCGTGTCTGTGTTCTTCAACATATGACATAAAATGGGCACAAATAACCCGTAATAAATAATGATAAATGAGGCATTAAAACTCATTATTGTATTAATGTCATTCACAAAATGGTGTTGTACTGGGGTAAATATTACATTCCGTCCTCAACGCTCTTCCCCGAACGTAAAACTCAGGGAATATCGACTCACCCATACGCCTTGGTTAATTGACCTGTGGAAAGAGTACTCATTACGAGATTGTATTATTCGTAGACTGTCATATTGCATATCGTTCTATCTATACTATAGTCCCATATAAAGTAAACTTTTCTGACGTAGAATATTTGAATTTCCGCCTCTGAGGACTTGAATATGTAAATTAACTCCTTTCTTCTTTAAAATTAAGCTTAACCTAATTGGTAGACACCCTAACTAAAAAGCAAAGGCTTCTAGGTTGGAATTCCTCAGCTGACAATTATGTGAGAGTGTATGTCTATGCTGAGCTATGTGAGTATGGGAACGTTTTATTTAACATTTTCAGTCGACCAAAGATGTGCAGCTCAATGCGTTCTACATCCGAGGATATTCCGAAGCCCAGAATTTGGTGACGTCGGCTGAGGAGGGGCTGGCTCGCGCTGCAAGTCAAGACTACGCTTTCTTCACTGGCCAGCTCGCCGCTCGTAGTACCCTCAGGTGTTATTTATTTATTCATTTTTATAATTTGTAAGTACAATAAATATAATTGATAGAATTACAATAAATAAAAGAATTAGGTTCCAATGACAGCAATTACATGATGCTTGAATGATAGAAAAAAGTTTTTTATTACTTTGCTCAACATTTGTCTTAAGTCTGTTAGTATGCAGAAAGTTAATTTAAAGTAAGTGTTATACCTACCTACATACTACAGTAGGTACCTACCTATTATTATATTATGGTAGTAAGTACTTATGGTAGTAGGACCCACTAGTAACTTAATTATGATGGACCAGTGAATTATCTAATGTTAATATTTGTCCTCAGGTACAGTACATTATTAGTCTAATAATGTACTGTACCTGTACTGTACTGTACCTGTACCTGTATTTATTATCTACTTATGTATAGACATACATGTCTATACATAAGTAGATAATAAATAATATTGTGTAAAGTATGCCGTTATTGCGTTATGTTGCTAGAAAACTTAGCCAGGCGCGAGGGCGATGTGCACTTCGAGAACTGGCGGTACCCTCAACTCGTGCTCAGTTGGCGTTTCCTCTACCCCGAAGGTCTCCATACGCGAGGCCCATCCTCATCAGGTATGTTTTAGCTACCGAATAATGAGCAGACAGACTTGGTCGCTACCGATGGAAGGTATGTAAAAAACTACAAGCAATATTGTCGTACCTATTATCGGCTAAGAAGAAAGCGGAGATTCCTCTTTGTAACTTTTAATACTACATTACAACCGAAACTCATTAATAATTTATTTATTTATTAATTTACACACCAACAGCATTACACATAAATTTTGTCATTAATTTGACACAACATAATTATTATTAGGTGCATGCCAATAATTATAGGCGTGAACAACATTCAAACAGACTATGTTTAGGTTTAAGTCTATATGTACTATGATATAACTAATTAGGACTTAAAGAAGACAACAATAATAATTTAAGCAGAGTTAAATAGAACGTGCAGTAATTAATTACCTAGATACTGAATTAATTTTGTTTTAAGTGAAATTATCGAGTCGTGAAATAAGTATGTCGACATTTATTTTGGTGCACAATCCATTAAATTTAGCGCAAATTCGAGGAAGAGGGGAATGCGTCAAGAGATTCGTTCAGCATGTAGGGATTTGGAGGGGTTTAGTGATGGCGTATCGCAGATATCGGTACGAGACATTAAGTCGTACTTCACTACTTATATAGGCACCACTGGAGTCTAAACTGCCGGAGAGAAGCTTTTTTAAAAATGTAATGACAGTATGTACTTTATATGACAGCATTTTTTTGAGTTTATGTCAATTGTCCATGCTGTTTTCATTGCTTAAGAGGAAATGCTACGGGTCATTTTTCCATACAAACGTTCTCGACTAATCCCTCGCTGGTTTTTGACTCTAGATCAATAATTTTTTCACACAAGAATAATATCATCATTATCTATGTCGGTACGTTTTGATTTTTTTGATATTTTTGTTTTCAAAAGTTTTAGGCTACTTCAAACAGCGCTTAAAACGGCCAAATAAATATGCCACAAACAAACGCCTAGTACCCAAATTGTATAATAATTAGCACAAAAAGCTAAACGGTCCGACACAGAATATCTCCTTCCCATTCAATTTCCAAAATTTCGTTAAGATTGCTTTAGTTTTGGCGGGGGGATTAGTCGAGAACGGAACCTCGATTTTAATGATTTTTGCCTCGGGTTTTTACACGGAGCTGCAGTTGTCCCTATCGCACTGACATACACGCCGCTCGCAAGCGCGATAGAGATATTGAGTGAAAAAATCCCAAATTTGAAAAAGGGTTCGCGTGGTATTTCCTGTTAAGATCGTTAACATAATACTGAAACTGAAACTGGTGAGTACCTCTTTAATCTCACGGGCATAATTATTTCCGTATATTTAATTTAATTTCCGTATATTATAAAGTACTCTGTGCTCACGGGTTTCGCGGTGTGGTGGTAGCTGCAACAAAATGTATAATATTACTTTATTATATTACGGTAATACTTATGAGTGTTTGGTTTCTTTTATAGAGATCTGTGTACCCACCTACCTACCCATTAGAAAATACAATATTGTGCGACAATTATTCGTTCGAAGCTCAGTAATAAAAAAATAATTTAATCATTTACACAATCGACTATTCCTGACCTTACCCATGCCCCTATATTGAATTAATTAAAATAAAATGTCCATGTAGGAAAACTACCACAAACATCGTGTTTCAAGGCTATGATTGGTTCAATAATAACAATATTTATTTAAAACTAGGTGTGCCCGCGACTTGTTCCGCGTGGAATTTTGAATTGAATTTTGAATTATTACGGCGGCATTTCTAAAATAAAGGTACGATGCCTGGGTGATTGCCGCCGCTCATGGTCATCAACAACGCCAAAAGCATCGCCAAGAGAGAAGGAACAATAAAGAAAGAAGCTGGCTGCTTCTCAAGCTCCCAGCCAGAAGAAGACAAACCGTTTGGCTGCTGCCTCAAGCTAAAGGGTGGTAGCTAACAGCTGAACTTTAGCTTTACTACCAAACACGGATCGACTTCTGTCGTCTATCACAGGATGAACCGCCAGAATGAAGCTGGTGTCAGTATTCTAGGCCGCCCCCAACGAGCTCTGGCCGCCCCATATTACATAAGCAGAGGTTTGATTTACAAAATTACTGATTACAAATTACTTTACTGACAGTACGAAACTGAACACAAATCCTCTGGGGTGATTGGAATTTAATCAGTTTTTTCCAATTAGGTAATTACAGAGATGAAAGTAAAAATAAACTTTTTTTAAAAGAAGCTTTTATTTAAATGTGCTAAAAATAATAAAATAAACTTTTCCTTTAGAATTTTTAATATCAACTTATAACGTCATTACACAATTTTATTTATTTGATATAAAAGCTTTATTCAAATTAAATTGGAAGATTCCACCCGAACAAACATTTTTACATAATTACATTGCAAGTTATATGAAAGCTTTTAAAATTAGACGAGGCTGATTTATAACTAAATAAATAAAGGCGTTCTATTGTATGTTGATGTCGTTTTTGTAGTGTTTTCTGTTACCACAATAATTGTATGTGTAATAACCTAATGACGTATTGTCTTTAAATTTTACGTTACGCTGTTAGTTTCGACGGATAATAATATCAAATGCAGTAATATTTAAACCTGGAAAAGGGTGTGGAAGGTGTTAAGCATCTCTCACCTTTTAAGAGACACGTGATGGTAAGATTATCATCCATCTTTTTAAGAAACTAAACCAAGCTCATTAGTTCTTAGAGCATCCAAATAACTTTTGTGTAGGCGTCTGGTTGAGGTGACAGTGCAAGGTTTCTAGGCATACTCAATGAACTCACTTAAAACACAAAATTACCTCACCATTTCTACCAATTAAGTAGTTCTTAGAGCATCCAAATAACTTTTGTGTAGGCGTCTAGTTGAGGTGACAGTGCAAGGTTTCTAGGCATACTCAATGGACTCACTTAAAACACAAAATTACCTCACCATTTCTACCAATTAACTAGTTCTTAGAGCATCCAAATAACTTTTGTGTAGGCGTCTAGTTGAGGTGACAGTGCAAGGTTTCTAGGCATACTCAATGAACTCACTTAAAACACAAAATTACCTTACCATTTCTTCCAATTAAGGTTTTGGTTCTTCCTATGGGTTTTTGAAGTTTATAATATTTTGTATTGTGTGGTTTCTATGGTCACAACCACTCTCTCTCCCTCTCTCTCACACTCAGCCTGCTACAGCTGCGAAGTAGCGGAGCGCTGGCCAGGCTGGAAGCAGCGTTGGTGCCGCCATTGCCGCAGTGCGCACCTCCCTCCGGCTTCGCGTCAGCTCGTGCGGCTGACGTCAGAAGCGCGCTTCTGTTGCTTCTCGTCGGATTGTTTGCTTCGTTACTCGTCGGTAAGTTCCAATTGGTACCACAACACCTGTTATGCGTTACGGTAGGTGTAGTATCGGTGAAACCACAGGGACATTCAGAAATATGGTTTTATTTTTATAACATGTAATTTACAGGCTTCACATAAAAAATGTAGTTGGTACTTGTTTGTTAGGCGGCAAGTACATCGGCAGTGGTCACTTACCGTCAGGTGGCTTGTCTACTCGTATGTCGCCAATTTACACAAAAAAACAACGGGTTGCACACCGGGAGTGCCGGCAGAAGTGAAAACTTGAACATATTTTATATAATTTTATAAACAGAATTAGAATCAGTTGTCCTACTACCTACTTTAGATGTGTAGTAACCCAACATAATATTAAAATACCTAGTGTACATATTCAACCCAAATATTAGTAAATGTTATGTATAGGTATTTTTATAAAGTACCTACTCAATCATTTTCTTTCACTATTCGTAAAATTTTTCATTAATATACCTACTTATAAGTACATGATGAATGACAATGTCGAATGCTTTATATTACAGCATTGCTTGTCGAATAAACAACAAAACAAGTAGATACAATATGTAGTACGTAACCACCTAATATTGTATTTACTTATTTAGTTGTTGTGTGCGAAGATGTGTTCGAATACGAATATAAATTGCGTGGTTACGTGAAATTACGCAAACATTTTCATGGTTACGCAAAATTTCCGACGGTGTAATTGAATGTTGTTTAGATTGCGGTGTAAGCTCCATCCATCCGTCCTTGTATCCAAGCAAACCTTCTGTGCTCGTAGTGCATCTTGTTGAAGAAGATATGGCGTTCTCGCGTGGAGCAAAGTCCCTCCTCAGTCGTACACTCTTGGCAGAGTGGTCGTGGTCCTATGATGACGATGGTGGTGGTGGGTCATCTTTGTCCTCCTTGTAAATTGCAGCTCTTGCAATGCGTCTCCATCGGGTTCTATTAATGGCATTGCGACAACATTGGATTAAGGAACATTGCGTTGACGTTTTGATGGTATCCGTCCAGCGCGTGGGTGATCTACCTCTTGATCGTTTACCCTCCACTTGACCCTGGACTACAAGACGTACCATTGAGCTTTCATCACGGACTATGTGTCCGAAGTATTTGAGGATCATCATCCGAACAGTAGATGACAGTCTGTCTTTTACGTTTAGCTCATTTAAGATGGATATGTTGGTACGGTGTGCAGTCCAGGGTACTCTGAGGAGCCGCCTCCAACACCACATTTCTAAGGCGTCAATTTTGCGTTGATCTTGACGTCGAATTGTCCATGTTTCCGCAGCGTAGAGGAAAACGGGAAAAACAAGACTTCTCATTAACCTGACCTTCGTGTTTTTTGTGATGTTCTTGTTTCTCCAAATTTTTTCGAGCTTACCCACGGCGGATCTCGTAATAGCGCATCTCCTACGGATCTCGAGTTCACATCCACCTGTGTTGGAGATAGTGGACCCGAGGTATACATAGCTGTGAACTACTTCGCAATTTGCAATAGAAGTTAGTTCAGGTTTATTGTGTTCAGCTCTGTCCACTATCATCATCTTCGTTTTGTCTCTGTTAATGGCGAGACCGTAGGAGAGGCTAACCGTCTCTAGGAGTTTCAGCAAATCCTCCATATCTTCTTTGGTCTGTGTAAGAAGGGTTGTATCATCAGCATATCTCAAGTTGCTTACTTTCCGACCTCCAATTGAGACGCCCCTGTCCCATTCATCCAGAACAATCCGCATGATGCATTCAGTATAAATATTAAAAAGGAGTGGCGATAATATGCACCCCTGTCGTACTCCTGCTTGAGTTTTAAATTCCTCGGAGTGGATTCCATCAATTCGAACAGTGGCTGTGCCATCTTCGTAGAGCTTCCGTATAAGGCGTATGAGGTGATCAGGCACTCCCATTCGTGTTAGTACGTCCCATAATTGGTGCCACTTCACTGTGTCGAATGCTTTGCGAAAATCAACGAAGCATATATATATAGGGATGTTGAATTCTCTGCCTTTTTCTATTATTTGGCGTAGGGTGAGTATATGCTCCCTTGTACCTTTCCCTTTGACGAATCCAGCCTGTTCCTGAGATATCTCCGGTGAAAGAAAAGTTCGTAATCGTGTGTTGATAATGTGCAGGAGTACTTTACTGGCGTGAGAAATCAAGGATATAAGCCTATAATTACTGCACATCTTGGTCGATCCCTTTTTATGTAATGTGATGAAAATTGAGTGCGACCAATCACGCGGCCATTGTTCAGTTTCCCAAACACGATTGCAGATAGTATGCAGGATGTCGACTCCGAATTCATCCATCGCTTGGAATATTTCGATAGGAATATCGTCCGATCCTACGGCTCTATTTCGTTTTAGATGGTGAATAGCGGCACGTACTTCATCCTTGAGTATGTATGGCTCTTTTTGTTGGTTCATACTACAAGAATGACTTACGTCAGGTGTTGGACTGCCATTTGAAAACAGTGACTTGCAGTACTTCCTCCATACATCAACTATTTCCCTAATTTCAGTTACCGTTGCACCATCCGGGCCTTCGATGGCCCAGGTTCTAGGTTTAAACTGACGGGTTAAATATCGTATCTTCTTGAAAAGATCTTTCGTCTCATAGCGATCAGAGTTTTTCTCAATTTCCATACAGATGGTTTTAAGGTGGTTATTAAGATCTCTTCTACATCCAGCTTGTATTTGTGCGCTGAGTGAGTTCAGCTCTTGAACTGATGCACCTTTCCCTTTCTCAATACGGCGACGTTCTACAATGCTCCAAGTTTCGTTTGACATCCACTGCTGGTGTCTTATCGGTTGTTTTGGTTGTGTCAAATGTACCGTTTCTTTGATATGAGCTTTTGCGTCTTCCCATAATGAATCAGGGTTGGTCTTATCTGATCTACGCCAGTTATGGCCATCGTCAGAGAGCTTCTGTCGAAGAGCTGTAGGATCTTTAACTTCCAGTCTCTTACTCACTTTTCTTGTTATGGTATTACGCAGTTTCAGTTTTAAGTTACAAACTAGAAGCTGGTGATCCGATTGACAGTCGGCTCCGGGCAGTGTGTGTGCATTCGTGATCGAACTACGCCATCTTGTTCTTATTAGTATGTAGTCAATCTGATTTCGATATTTTCCGTCCGGGGACGTCCAGGTATAAAGCCTTCTTTGATGTTGTCGGAACACTGTGTTCATTATGGTCAGGCTATTGTCAGCTGCAAATTGCAGGAGTCGATCTCCCCGTTCATTTCTTTGGCCAAGACCATAGTTGCCAACAATATTCCGAAGGCCGTCATCCAGTTTCGTTTCACCCACTTTGGCATTAAAGTCACCAAGTATTATTAGCAGTTCCTTGTTGGGTATTTGTTTGATTGAAGATTCGAGTTGGTTGTAGAATTCTTCTATATCTTCTTCTTTGGCTGTACTCGTGGGTGCGTATACTTGGATGATATTAAGTGGAGTCGGTGAAGCGCTTAGTTTTATGCTAATGATTCTATTGCTGATAGGGTTGTATCCCAGAACAGAGTTGTTCCATATCTTAGGAATTGCAATAGCTACTCCTGCAAAGCTACTTGAATCATCTCCTGAGAAATAGATGGCATGTTTCTCCAAGTCAAAGTGGCCGCTGTTTCTCCAATGAGTCTCACTTATGCCGGTGATGATGCTATTGCATCGCTCGAGCTCCTGATCTAAAATGTTTAATTTTCCCTTGTCAAGGAGTCCACGGACATTCCAGGTGCCAATGCGGATACTTTTGCGCAGTTGAATGTTTCTTCCAGTCGCATATTTTCCATGGGATGCCTGGTCGCCTGCACTCCCATGGCCGGTAGCCCATTTCACACTCCGAACCCCGGGAAGTTCAAAGCGCCGGTCGCTACACGGATCACCAGGCGGTGGCACACTCGAATTAACTTGCATTTTCATCATCATTAGACTCTCGTGGGAACAAATAATGTAGTAGTATCCCGTTGCTTTCTACATCGCGGTTCTACAATCTCAGTGAAAATAGAAACCTGTTAGTGAGCCTGTCCGGACAATACTTCCTTGAGCCTCACCACAGTACTGATGGTTACCGCTGCCCTCCATCAGGATCCAGGAACTATGCCCCTGTGGCCTGTCTCTTCCGCTGATTCCACCGTTCCGACTTACAAAGTCTCCGCCTTCATCACCGTTGAGATCTTCACCCGTATCCCTGGGCATGGGATATGCGATATACCCCGCATATCTGGGTCCCTACCCGAACTCAGCCACCATACACACACCAGCCTACTGGTGTGCAAGGTGCCCACCCCCGCGGCATGGACGCGCCGGGTAGGAATTACCCCAGTGGAAAACAAAGATGACTATATGTATTCCCTGGGGCCGGGTTAATGGCCTCGTATGTGCCCGAGGCCAAAGGCTGTGCCCGAGGCCAAAGGCAAAGGAAAAGGCCGAGGCCAACAGCAAAGTGGAACGCTTAAAATTCGCCCCACTAAATCGATTTAGTGGGGTAGATTCCACTGCTTTAGAATTAGGTGTACATTTTCTGCCCCACAGGGGTCGGCACTTTAGAGTGTAGGTGGGTTTACTTGTATTGTAATATTTGTCTATTTAAGTTTTATGTTACTTTAGCAAGTAGGTAGCATTAGATGTGGTATATTGGTCACCGTCGTCCATGGACATTAGTAACACCAAAGCCATCACCAATGCGTTGCCGGCCCAGAGAGGAGGAAGAGGAAAGAAGGAAAGAACTTTACTAGCTCTCAAATCTTTCAGCCGGAATACAAGTCGTTCGCCGGCTGAGTGCTGACTCTAGCAAGAGAGTGGTATTTAGTCACCAGGCATCGGCCGGATTTTATTTTATTTATAGAGCATGGGTTTAGGGTCAGTGCAACTACAAGTACTTGTATAAAATGTAAACTAGTACAATCATGATATTGGCATTAGTACTTGGACATGAGTTTGACATTTTGTCGTAAGAGGTAGTAATTGCAATCTGAAAATGTGTGTAGGAAAAATCTCCTTGGGAGCTTTTAGCCGCTTCTTTGTCCAAGACCACTTATGGTAGGGATTTGTCGATGTGATAGCATAGTTTGACTTTAAAAGAGTTTTTAAAAACTTCGAAAGGCCATTTCATTTCAGTACTCGACTTTTTACAAAATAAAAATTACAGAGTAGACTCGCAAAGACTTTGCGGTTAACCACCGTAGGTAGAGTCTACTTACCCCGATGATGCCTTGTCTTGGGGCGAAACCTTGTGTTAGTGGTAGGTATATACGTTGGTGTATATTTTCTTTGTATCGTTGCATTTTGCATGTGGGAGGGAGGGAGGTGCTGCTTTATTTGACATAAATACTATGTCAATGCCTGATAAAATTAATTATGTACTTGACTTCTTGTTTGAAAATACTGGGTGATTTTTTTTCACTTGACATACACGAGGACTTGAAAGAACATGGTCATAGGTATCTAATAATAATTTAAAATATAAAGACAATTACGTCAGGTTTATAATGGTTAGTAACGTTTAATTTTAAGCACCCTTTTTAATAACATATTTGGAATGCCAATCGAATACTGAATACTCACTATTAATATTTCAAGTGACTAAAAAATCGCCTTGTATACCTAACTTTTGCTTCATTTATTCTGAGTATAAGAAACTAACAATTTACTAGTGTTACTCTCTAACTATCAATATTGTTACAGGCACCGCGGAGTTTTGTTGGAGTAATCGCAAGCAGTTACGGAGATTTTGGTTCGTTTGTTATAGACGTTTAATATCTTTTTATTAGCAAGGTACTACATACTATATTATCAAGTTTGGCTTTTTTAAACGAGTACGTTAGGGATTCGTATGTTTAGTAAGCAAAACCAAACTTAATGGCACTATAAATATTATTACTTTTATAGGGTGACTATCACTAGTGTGTTACGCAGAATTTTTAAATGGAAAAGTCAAAAACAAGAACCACGTTGATAGTAATAAATTTTGATTGATTGCGTCATGAGTTTTTTTACAAGTAAAGTACGAACTGAAAATCTTCACGATGAGTTTAAAAACATACTCTTAAAACGTACCTTTAGTTCAAAATATTAAAAGGAATGCTCACAACTACATCATTTTGTTACACATTTAGCGTAGATACCTACTATTTAACCTAAAATTTTGAATAAAATACAGAATCTGTGCTCTAAGTTCACAAGAAAACCTATATCAAATCTTTCTCTCCTGAAATATCCACAATCTTTCCGGATTTATAATCAGGTAAGATCGTAGTCAAGCATTAACTTATTTTAATAATAACAACAGCACATCGGCCTATAATTAAGTTTTTTAACCTATGGTTTTATTAAAGGAGTTATACATTATGATTTAACGAAAATTACGCGTAATGAAAAGCAGTCATGACAGTCCTGTTACATATTATTATTCTACAGTTCCCAATGTAAGTAGGAGTTGTTATTCAATGTCTCATAAAAGATGCTTTTGGAATAAAAAATGCTACACAAGATAAAAACATTATTATTTTATTAATCTATTACTTATTAATAATTTATACATAGTTATCCTCTCTTGAGATAATGTTCCTCGGGGAGATTTTGTTTGGTGATGGCTTCCTCAAGGCAGATGGGAAGAGGCCGTTTGGAAGCCGCGGCGTCGGCCAAAGCTCTTTGAATGGTCGGTGTATCAACGGTCTTCAGGTCTGTGGCTAGTCCCAGGGCCGCCCAAACTCGAATGAAGGCTGTCGAACACCCACTGCCTGGAATGTTATGTTATGGTATGGTACAATTGTGGATATTACATGTGTAAATTTTTATGTTAAATCCGAGTGTGTACACTGAAAGCTGTTTTGGCCTCGTGGGAGATTTTTTTTCATTTTCGTAAGTATTTTTCGAGATTTCGAGGTGTTATCAGTGAAGTGAGTGAGACGTGACGTCATTTAGTTGTATATATTGTATAGCAAGATTCCATTTCCTGGAGACGGATCTAGAGAATTACGATTGATCAAGTCGCTTAGAGCGAAACCATGTTATATTGAACAAATTATTCAATATCAATTAATCGCAAGTATATTCGAACTTTGAGTTTGTACTCAGAGGAGTACCAATATATGTAGCTATGATAGAGTTGATATCCGGATGCGGGTACTGGAGTTTAGTTGTAGATATACAATGTGTCTGCGGCCATTGATCATTATTACTGCTGGAAGATGTATATTTGCCTATTCGATAAATAATGATTTGAAATTCTTTATGTAGATCTGACAAACGAGCAGATGAGTCACTTGATGGCTAGTGGTCACAGTTGCCCATGCACATCAGTAACACCAAAAGCACCAGCGATGTGCGACTGATCGAGAAATAATGTAAAAAAAAGATGTTTACTGTTAGGAACACGGAATACGAAGAATAGGGCTATACATATCCTCACCACGGCGCGGCGACTCTATGGCGACATCCCTGGGTACGAAGTTAAATATTTTGTACTAGTAAAATCGCCCTCGCTTAGTTTCGGGATATATGTATTAGTAACCATATATGATGTACATAAATGGTTAGACGGGATTCTTTAAATGGACATACATATATAGAAGTATCATTGCTGTTGAATACATGAAATACTGACCATAACTTCCGAATTCTCCCGACTTGTAGTCACTCGGGTATATGTAGTGGTAGTGAGGCCAGAACGATCTATTGAGGATGAATACCGTGTTGGAATCTGGAGGGTATCTGGAAATTTAAAGACATATTAAATTAAAGATTATACTATATATTGATATTAAGAAGTGATAGCATACTTGTTTCACTGTTGGACACTAGGGGTCCTGAGTTCGAATCCTGCACGCACCTCTAATTTTCAAAAATTGTGCGTATTAGAAATTAAATATACTATGTTCCGGTGAAGGAGAACATCGTGAGGAGACGTGTACTCTTGAGAGTTCTCAATGTTCTTAAAGGTGTGGGAAATAGGCCAATCCTGAAGGGGCCAGCGAAGTGGATTATAGTCCTTGCCCCCGCATAGTGAGTGGAAACTCTAGACCAATAGCAGGACAGTTATGGGGTGCGATGATGATGACTGTTCCTAATTTGGTGTTACTGTCTGAAACTTCCGGTCGCAAGGTAGTTAATAACCCAAAGCACAAAGTAGATAAGTAACCCAAAGTAAATCAATCTTAACAATAGTTTGCTGTTGGCGAAATGTTATTCTTTGTTATATTTTGTTGACGGCAGTGTCATGTTGAGCGAAATGAACAAATTCCAACAAGTAGTCGCAAAAGTTATAGAATGTTATGGTGTTGATGTGTTGAAGAATGTTTCTCAACAAAAAGTAACTCTGCAGTGTGTATGGGCCATTACCCTCTAGAAGCCTCAGTCCCATGGAGTAGCAAGCATGTACTTACTTTTCGCCATCCTTTAGACCCCAGACGCAGACTCCGCTCTCCACTAGCCAGGCGGCATGTAAAACTAAAGCATATCGGAGGAAACCAATGACAAACACGGCACTCAGCACTGAATCATTCCAGTATTCCAATGGAGCATTCACTGGTAGCAGGATGAATAGAATTCCGTAAAGCAGCCAATAGAACCTGAAAATACTCGTATAATAACCCTCCAGTAACTGCCTTGACTACGCTTCGGAAATCCAATGTCTTACTATCCACACTTGAATAAATGTTAATGTCATTAATTAAATTCATAGTAGGTATTCATTTATCTATGAACCGATTGAGATAAAGTCGTTTCTGAGAGTAGCGGTAATAAACGCATAATTATACAAAAAAAATTAATTGATAAGATAATAGATGATATTATAGATATTATAGATGAATAATAGGTTATTAAATGTTAGGTACATTAAAGGTAGGTTAGGTACGTGAAAGTGGTGTATGCTGGTTTGCTACCTTACTTCCATAAAAATACACTAGTAATTAATAGTTGGTTGAAGTTATACAGCTCCTATTCAGAACAATATCGCAAGGCTATTAATCCTATTAATACTATTTATCGACGAAGTCCTCAGTAGCTGTCACTGTAAAAAATGGCGACAGAGATCGCTAAATGCAAAGAGTATGCAAACGAATTTCGGTAAAGTTTAAAAAGGTTCGTCGTTCGTCGGGTCATCGGTATAGCAGCCTACAGCTCCAATCAAGTACTATTCATTGTTTTTGTAAACGACCATTGTACTCGTAATTTTAACTAACCCAGTAGGTATTGTTGTCGCTAACGATTTTAAATTGGATCCCAATTGAGTAAAATTAGATAACACACCTTTTCTGAAACATGACAACAGAATCGTTTTCCAAGTCTGACATGTCAATGGTATTTTTTAAGGCTTCTTGGTAAGGACTTAGTTTTCGCATGCGTGTTATTATTTGCGCGTATAAGAAACCTTTGGTACAGTCGTACGGATCACCGTCTGTTTTGAAATGTGCGTGATGAAGTCGATGATGTTGGACCCAGTCGTAGATGGAACCCTAAAAAATAAAGTAGTTTAATTAAGCTGATTAATTCGTTTTATAAATTCACTGAGAGACTTAGAGATTATAATGTCAGTCCCTTATATGCACGGTGGAACCGATTCAAATTCAAAATCATAATTTTTGACGTGACAACGTCTTATAATTCGATAGAGCCGGTGGCACGCATGAAAAAACATGACTCATGCGTCGTTACCGTCGTTACCGTAACGGCGTATCAATCGGCCTTTGCGTTCGGCAGCGTTCGGCAGCGTCCGACATCCGTCTCTCTCCTACTTGAGTGAGCGATGCGTCTGCGTGGACAGCTGCTATACTATAGTACCAGCGATATAGAAAGAAAGGCAGATGGAGCGTGCAGAACAAAAAAGTGAAGCCACAAAAGCAAATACAAATTCAAAAGCGAATACAAACTCGCATTAGTGCTATTCAGACCGTCGTACTGTTTAGACGTCAGGCGTAATCACGCGTCACGCATTACTACAACTTAAAAATGCCGTCTTGTATATTTAAACATTGTAAAAGTTGTTCCCAAACACATAAAAACGAAGATGGGATATCTTTTCACAGATAACTATTTTTATTTCACTGTTTTGTTGTATATTTACCCATGTAAATAAATAAAGAAATAAATAAAATAAATAAATATTTTATAACCAAAAAGCTACTCAGTTACTTGGCAATAAGGTTCGTTTTAAGTTTTAAGTAGTAGTGCTACTTCCAGAACTTTCTATGCTACTCGTGAAGGAATGGGGTAAAAATTTATCGATATCGACAATTTTATTATGTTATTTCTAGTTAATAATTTTCAAATGAATAATTATGAGTCTTGTTCTAAGTCGGTCACAGTTGTCATGGGCGGCAGCGGAAGGTGGTGCTGCATGCTCGTTTGCTGCCTTAAATCAATAAAAAAAAACATGTGTATACAGTTCTGCTACATGGTGTGGAATAAAGAATAATTATTATATTTTGCCCTCTACACCAAGCTGTTCTTCCAATTGTAATGAGATTTTGGTTAGTTGTTATGCGTAAGGGATGAAAATTTTTGACAAAATAAAATATTTTAGTTTTAAATAACGGGAACTTATTCAATACCTGGCAACATTACACGCACACAGAGATACATGTGTCCCTACAGTGGCATTCCTCGTTGTCACGCATACATACATCAATGCTAAAGTGGCCTATGTTCTGTCTATTGAATGTTATAATAATAACATAATATTATAAGTAATAGCACTAGGCTATTACTGCCTTTTATAATTATGATTAATATTATACGAGTAAACAATACAGTACCAGTTTCTATCGTTTTCATATAAAAAAGCAACATAATAATAATGTATTGTAGATCTAGTTCTAGACCATGCAACAATAAATTGTCGATAATTTTCGATAACGTGGCAAAAGCACCGGCACATCACTAAACCTAAACCGATAATGGTACTATGCCGGAAGCAGTTGTTAACCAAAAATGTAACTTAAGACTATATACGTAAGGTCAATCTGTTATAGATACCAGTCACGCCATCTAGCGTTCAATAGCGTTACATAAAATTCCATTGCCATCTAGCGGTGGATAGACAAACTTTATAACTATTACGTTCTCTTAATTGATGAAGATAAGAAGACACCAAATATGGCAAGGAAAAATAAAAATTAAGATAAAGGATTAAGGTGCATTTTCAACTATTAACAGCCGGTTTGATAGACTATTTGAAGTTGATAAGTACCGACCAATTAAAATGTAAGTTTCTTAGTGTGAATAATACGATTAGCGTTGTCACGCACACATAAATGCTAAAGTGGCCTATGTTATGTCTATTGAATGTTCCATCTAGTAAAATCTATGTATAGTACATTTATATGTTTTGATCGAGTATCAAGTGCAGTGAAAAGTGAATGTGGTGTCAATTGTTTATAGCAACGATAATTACAGCGATAAAGGTAATGATTCTTTCGATATTAATTATATATTCAGTGATATATTGTCGAATAGGTATTCGTGCTTTCATCATTAGAATGAATAGCATCGGTCCGCTAGTGCAGCGATTGTAGGTTATGCTATAATTGACATTGACAAATCTATTAAACAAATGAAATTAAAATTTTCTTTTGAAAAATGCTACCATTCCATCAGTATTTTCTTAAGACGTTGTCACGTTCAACTATCGTCAGAAAACCGACTTTACAGACAACCAATTATTTTTTTTTACAAAATATAAGTTTCATTTCAGTCATTTTTTATTACTAATGTCGTTTTAGAATAATAATTAATAGCGAGAAGATAAACGGCAAAAAACCTAAACACATCTTTTTAATTTATACAGTAGTCACTTTATACAATTTACATATATCCAAAGCAAAACTGGATGCGGTATTGTTGTTTTTAGGTGGCCATTTCTATTCGGCAACACCTCGCTTTTGTTAAGGTTATTATTAGTAACAATGGCTAATTACCTGACCAACTAATGTTTGACATAGCATTAGAAATACGCGCAGTTCCGGGCTCGATGTGTAGGTGCGGTGTGCCCACAGGCGGTGTGCGCCGGTTGTCACACCCAATGTTGCCAGCGACGTCAGAGTCACCACTGTAAGTTATATAATACTGTTTGTATTTGTCCAATACAATAAATACTATTAAACTTTGTTTTTGTTAATTATAAATATATCCATTTATATTATTATTTATAGAAAAATAGTCAAAACATTAATTAGCAGCCTTTGGACACGACCTCCATAGTCCACACTAACTTACATCTCTTATCCCGCGTTAATGTCATTTACCGAGATGAAAACCATCCTACATAAAGTTTTCTGCAAGTAACAAATATGTACCTATGTCTAATTTGTTCTATATGATTTTCATGTAGAGACATACAAAAAACAATAAATAAAATAGTTTTATTACTATAACTTACAACCAAGAACAACGTCGAAACATGGCCTCCAACTTTGTTTTTTACTGTTGTCACGCAATGTTTCTACAAAAATATATTTGTAGCTAAATCTGGATTTCCTATTCCTGTGTTCATAAGTATATTTTTATGCGGAAAGCAAAAATATATAATATATTAAGAGAGTATTATGGCACCCTGCGAACCGCAACAAATGTATGAATATTATGAAATGTTACAAATACATATCTTAGAAAACTCTGAGGCGTCGTCCTAATTGGCAGCGATCGTACGATGCGATGGGTTCAAACATACTGTTTCATTACAATTACTTGCGAGGTTAAAATAGGACACTGATGAAATCTGTATGTTTGAACCCATCGCACGACGAGAACGCATCGCGCCATCGTACGATCGCTGCCAATTAGGACGACGCCTGAAGGGTAAAGTTTAAAGTCATTTTTAAAAACTAAAAAAGGCGTTGTAAATATTTTAGTTATAAGTAGATAACGGTTTTAATACTTGCTTTGTTCGATTTTTAAAGAGATCGATAATAAAAGCATTGTTATCAAGAATGCTCAAATTCACATCGTCATTATGTTAAATTTGTATGTCAAGTATTCGTAGGTACTTTTAATAGGGCCCCGAAGTCATTAAATACATATACAGCGTACTAAACATTTTTTATTGTGTACAGTTATGATTGTGATTTGTAAGTCAATAAAGGAAATAAAATGAAATTCATGTTCAAGATCCAATTAAAAAATAATCGTTTCATGCTGTAACTTGAATCATTAACTGTTGATTAGACATTGGCTTATTATACTAATAACATCGTAAATCAATCTATAAGAGAATATATTACGATCGCCAATATTTATTTAATTTTTAACTACGAACTTCTCGAGCAGAGAATAAAATTTCATTAAAAACAACACGAATGGATGGATAACATGAATGATTTAAAGAAACTGATTAATAGCGATCTTAGGGTAGACTGTCGGTGAACGTAGATCTGAACAGTCATCCAGCATCGAAATAATGATAACTCCCAGGCTAATGGGGCAGCCTTGACTAATGAATACTGCTTGCGTGTCATAGACATCGTTAAAATCTTTGGCATTACTGATGATTACCGGCATTAATGCCTTATCAGATAACCAGTTTGGCTAACATAACCATATTTTGTATAATTATATTATAGGTATAGTAAATTAAAATGGTCGTCAGAGTCATCTTGTTACTCAATCTTGCAAAGTTTATTTAAGGTAAATCAGATAAAATTGAGGCCATGTGAATCATTTTAGTTTCCTATTTGGCTGAACAAGGGTTTTCACTATGAAAAAAAATAAAAACACCAATTTTTATCAACTAGCATTCGCTAGGATAAAGACTTAATACTTACTAGGTAGTTGTAGTTGTATTAAAATCTATAATAAAATTCCGTTCGAATTGACGGAACTGTAAATTTAAAAATCATGTCAAAGGCATTCTTATGACGAAAGGTTATTACAAACTTGATGATTATTTTAAAGATAAAAATGCTTGGACATGAGTTTGATATTCTAGCTAGTAAGTAGTAATAAAGTGCTATCTGTAATGTGAGTAGCAAAAAAAGCTTCTTGGAAGTTTCTTGCCGCTTCTTCTTCCAAGACTACTCACGGTAGGGATTTGTCGAAGCGATGGCGTAGATTGACTTTCGAAAAGTGTTTGTAAAAAACCAACTTCGAATAAATTTCATTTCATTTCATTTCATTTCACTTATTTAGTATCACTTTTAGGTCACTGTAGTTCTATTAAAATATAAATTTTAACTGTTTTACATCATAAACACAAAAGGAAGTTGGGCTACTTCCTGTCCTCATGGCCTTAATTGTACCTAGAAGCATTTTTGCTTATTCCGTTATCAGCACGTTTTGTGGTTAACAACGTAAAATTTAGCAACATCAGTTGCGAAATTCAGGGCACGGCAATGCTGTCCATGCCGCTGTATCTACCTACGAGTACCTACCTATACGTGACAGCGCCAGCGTCCTAACATTAAATAACCTCAAATTTTATTTCTACTATTTTTAGTATTTTTGCTTTATTTATTAATAAATACACCAACAGCCTTACATCTTGTCTTAAATACACAATACATGCAGTCGTATATACAAACCCCACCCAGGCATGGCGTACACTTTTACATTGGCATACAAAACTTCTGTTTGATCAAGGTTTTCACTTTTTTGTTAGTTGACTTGAAGTTTAAAGTTAATTTTGGAGCATACAACGAGGGCTTAATTTACCGTTTCCCATTGATAATCACCTAGCTAAATATATTTATTTAGCTGGGTACATAGGTACATAAAATGGCATCAGGAAGCAGCGAACGTGTATAGCAGATACTTACGGAGGAGAATTGTCAATAATTTAGCTTCAACAAATAGAAGCCAAAGTCCATAAAGCGACAGAAGATGGATGTGGATGAAGAAGAGGACAGTCGGCCAGTTAGCCTCTCGTCCTTTGCTCAGTTTCTTGACCTCTGTGCCGGGTTCTTCCATCACAGTCTCACTGGACGTCATTACTGAAATGGTAACAATCGCCGTTTATTAGTTTTGTAAACGGTCGCTATTTTCTTCTAATGAATAAATCCTACGAGTATAACATACGTCATGTTTATTGTAATGCTAAACCACTTGGCATTTAAAAAACATAACGTAACCTCCATAGGTAGGTACTACACAAACAGACAAATATGTATAAATGTTCTCAGGTCGTAGGTGTTTGTGATGTGTTGTTTGTATCTATTTTGTCTATGCAATCCGCGATACAAGGAATCCTAGTGTGGAGGTATGAGTGTGTTAGTGGTCATTTATTTATTTTGTAGGTATGTTTGTCTGCCTGTAGGTTTGTGCGCGTATCACCCAAAAAATACTAAACAAAATTTGATGCGGTCTTCACAGATTTATTGCTGGAGATCTGAATTAACTACTGATTTATGTTGCATCTAAATACGCCGATTAGAATTTGAGGTAGCACAATAAGAATATAATTATGTAAAACCTAATGTACCTAACCTTTGTAAAAGTATAAAATAAGTTTCCCAAAGTGAAGTGAGGGCGGGTATACTAGTTGTTACGAAATAAATTAATATGGAAACACATCGACCTCTTCCATTTGCACACAATCAATAAAGGTAAGAATAAATTATTAAAACAGTTGGGTTTTACACCTTAGTGTTTATATTTTCATGCGTGGCTTCGACCCTATAATGGCCCACTACTAAGCACGGGTCTATCCTCATATCTGAGGGGGCCTAGAGCTACTCCACCATGCTGCTCCAGTGCGGATTGGCGGAGGGGTTTGGGGGTTTTTTATGCCGCCTGAACCAGATGGTAACAACCTGGACCGACGGCTTTACGTGCCCTCCGAAGCACGGAAGCGCACAAGAAATTTTGCCACTAGCAGTCACCCATCCAACTACTGACTGCGTACGCTATTGTTTAACTTTGTCGATCACTTAAGATCCACTGATGATGAGATGACCGCTTCGGATTTTCTTTGCATGCGTAACTGCACTTGACTATTCGTTATTATCATTAAGCTAAAGGACATGGCTGGATTTTTCCCCGAAACCTACACAGACTTACAGCAATCAATATTATATAAAAAGTAGCTGACCTAGCAGATGTTGTTCTGTAACATAGTCAACACTATAAATTTTTATATACTTTTAGGAGATGTTCATCAAATGCAATAACTTTTTCTATGGCAGCACTTCAATGTCACCAATAGTTTCACTGATTGCTTGGTAAATCACGACAACCACGCCACCTATAGGTTCTAATTGCGAATCTAAACTATCCATATCCATCCATATAACTACTCAAATCAAAATCATTAAAGTCGGTCCAGCCGTTTAGGAGGAGTTCAGTGACATGCACACGCACAGTAGAAATATTATACAAAAGGTTAAAATATACAACTAGCTTCAGAAGAATATCTCCAAATTTCGAGGAGGTATTCGTAGGTATACAGATTAAATCTCGCTATAATTTAATTAAACAGATGTTTATTTAATACGTCTTTTTATTATTATACGGTATAATATAATATTAGTAGGTATAAATAGGTTCATAATATAATATAATTAATTAATAAACAAATATACATACAATTGTTTAATACGTACCTACCTATAAAAGTCCTCGATACCCACGTAGCTGTTACCACATATAATTTATTTAAATGAAAATATAAGTTAAATAACTTAACATAAAGTTTTAATTATCTTTTACGTCGGTAGCCTATGTATGTATTTACAACTGACATTTGACCTAAAAACGAATGCGTTTACTTTGAAATGGTTGCGTGCACACACTTCGAAGGATAATAAGTTACTGAATAAGAGAAAATCATGTTGCATTTTGTGTCCGCATGCAACCTTTAAACACGTAAGTAACTACTTTTGTTACGTGGATTCGCAGAATAAACGGGTTGTTACATAATGACTCGGTTAAGATGCAACGCTGCAACTTGAATTGGAGGCAGTTGTTTTAAATGTGTCGTCTTGTGTACAATATTTTGTGATCGTATATTTCCGTATGATATTATTCTGCTCACATTATGTATTGTATACGATATTTCACGGCCGTGACCCACAACCCATGAAAATGGGTTGGAAGATCGGTGTAGAAAATACATCTTGTGAGTACGTGTATCACAATAAAATGCACACAATCCGCGAAAAGTTATGTTCAAAATGTTAGGTAGACACGTAGCTTGTTACATTTTATTATGATACGGGTACTCACGATATGTATTTTTGTACGCTGATATTTCGACCCAGTTGCATGGATCGTGGTCACGGCTGAACTGTGGTAGCGCGGGGAAACTTTTGACAAGTGACATTTGACCTGAGATTTGCTAGGGTACAGGGATTTCCTTGTACCCTAGCAAATCTACACACTTAAACTTCTCATTAAAAGGCGTTTGAATGAGGAAATTGTGATCTTCCGGGAATTTACTACCCATCTTTTTTCAAAACATTACTAATGTGAAATTTTCAATCCCTCCTAACTCCACTATGAACAAAAACTTGAAAATAAACAAAAAAAAAACCATGATTAAGTACCTTTAAAGAGCTACTGCAGTAGGGCGGCGACAAGTTCACGGCTGTCCACGTGTGCTACCACCTCGAAATGACTGAGCACAACATGTCGGTTTCCAGTGTAATTACTTATTCATGAATCGTAATGCCGCTACGTACCACTGAACCGTCACATGAATTAATCGATAATGACCGAGCATTTACGACTCTCCTTATGATTTTTTCTTCATGGCCAGGGTATAAGGGGCGTCAAAGTGTCTATTAAACGAACACACCACAGTGACGACACACAACAACTACACGATACTGACATTACAGAAGATCATAAAAAATGAGTTTCAATGAACTCGTAAAAATAGGAGATATGAAATTTAAAAATGGCTCCCATTCAGAGGGGTGAGGGGGGTATAGTAATTAATAAGAATAAAAAGAATGAGAAAAAAAGTCAGACTGCTAAGGGCATTCTCTGCCAGCCAACCTTTCGTTGTGGGAGAGCGAGAAATAGAAAAAAATATTAATTCATTTGACATGCTCGAGGACATGAAAGAACATGGTTATGATCTTTCATGTCATGAGGTCATGAGGTTATGATCAAAATTATCTAAAAATACTCGGAATGTATGGTCAACAGCTGTGTAGGTACATACAACGAACGACCCGGCAGCCCGGTAACCTGGCAGCCGAGCGGCCGGGTTAATGACCTTTAGTGGAGTAGATTATACCGCACGCTCAGTATGTCTACATTATGGGTTTGTAAAGGATACGGAACATCAAATTTTAAGCACCTTTTTAATTATATATTTGAGATGAAAATCGAATACTGAGTACCCCCTATTATTATTGCAAATGTCTTACGAATCACCTTGTATACTAGTTGACGTTTTCATTTTGTCACTATTGAGCAAATGTCTTAATATTGGACGCGCGAAATAACATGTGTCAGGCAAAATGGCAAAATAATATAGTAATTGTACAATCAAGCATACGTTGCTGTTTACGAGTATAACGAATACGAACGTAACTGACCTAAATGCACCATACACAAAATGTCAATTTTTTTCTCTTCCCTCAAACAGTTTTTTCCAAATTAGGGGTTATTTAGGACTTAAAATTTTGTAATAGTATAAAACAGAAATCAGTTGGCACATGATCAATGTTTATAGATGGAAGATATTTATATTCATCCGCTTGTTAAAAGTCAAGTCAAACAGGCTAAAACCTAAAAATCATTAAATAATTTTTATAATTTTTAGGTTTTAGCCTGTTTGACTTGACGTTTAACAATATTCCGATTATTCCTACTATTAGCGCTAACTACGCTCCACCTTTTCTGCGCCGGTGTTTATGTACCTATATGATGTTAAAATTTTTAATACCACATTTCTGCACATTGCTATTGTGAATTCTAGGCGTAGTAAAAAATGTAAAAATGTAAAAAACGACCAATCACGAGTCGGGCGTGCAGTAAATAACACACACATTTCACATTTTCTTTACAACAATAAATATATCAAATACCTACTTTATGAAGCTATTAACTACTATAGTTAAATATTAATAGTAGGTACTATACTATACTATATAATATAGTGAATACTAATACTATAGTTAAGGATTAATACTTAAATATTAATAGTGCTCTATGCAAATTTCCGGCTTAACAACTTTTTACTTTTTCGTGACAATAATTTCGGAGATCAAAATTAAATAAAGTCAAAAACGGGAATAGTGTGTTTATAATTATACTCTTTGATGAATGGTATTTTTTCTGGTTTTCCTTAATAGTTTTGTTTATGGCTTAAGGAGTGCGCACATTACACCAACTCGACGTCAACTCCACTCCAACTCCACTCCGTTTCAACTCCGACGTTCTGTTCCGCGATCAACGCTTCATCGACGTCAACTCGACTCCGTCTCCACTCCGTTTCAACTCCGACGTTCCGTTCTAGGTACATTACGTCATTGTGTCGGTCGACGCGTGGACTACTCGTCTACGGTGAGTCGTCAACGCAACGTCGACGCGTTGGTCTCGAAACGGAACGGCTATGGGTGTAGGGCGAGCCGTACAGGGCTTTTAAGTATAAGTTCGAAATTCAACCTTACCTTCAAAGATATAAGGCTCATAATTGAATGTTAGCTTTGTCAAGGTTTTAGTCGCGTTGGCGTCTGTCGGTCGTGGAGTCGTTGTACTGTGCGCACTCCTTTACCCTGCTGATCAACGGACTATAGTCGCTACGTTTCTACTGTTATAGTTATAGGTCGTTGAACTCAGTTGCATGTGATTAAAATACAGTGGATCACTGCATGGCTTATCTACTATCCTCTTAAGCTCATCCGGAGAATGGTTAATATACTGACACACCTAGATCTAAACTAAGACAAGTCATACTTCGAAAAAATTCAACTCAAGCAATATGTACTCGAATGCTCTACCGTCATATGCAACTATCTACAAAAACAATTTAACTAAAATAATAATATAGTAGGTATAATTTGAACAGATAACACTTTCTAGTTTTTTAGTAATTTAGCGACAGAGCATTCGTGTAATGCATTTAAGGTCAATTTTCTCCAATTTTGAGCGGTCTTAGTTTGGTCCTAAGTAGGTGTGCGATATGTGTGCAACGTGTCCAAGAAGCTGCACGACTTGAAGCGTTTACGAGCGTATGCATTCGCGCGTAATTCGCCTTATCTGAACAAGGTCTAAAGAAGCAGTTTTAAACGAGTTTTTCTCTTTACTTGTTATTCGGCAATGCGTCGTGGAGATGGTGTTGTTGATGTCTCAGGACGGCGGTGGTCGCCACTTATTTAAAAGTAGTTCTTCGCCTGCTTCTTTGTCAGCTAAGTAAGTATACAAAAATAATAATGAATAATTATAATAAAAAATACTTCCGTAATTAATATAGTTATATATTTATAAGGATTAAATTAGTAAAACAACCTGATATGAGAACTATTTATTTGAATAAATGCTAAGTTAGAAAATTATTATTTAAATAATACCGTCTATTACAACTTACAAACATTTTTGTTAACTATGATTGCAACGAGTTGCAATGTATAATTTCATATAAATAAATTTACCTATATTTACGTACAATTTCAAATGCACTTTAAAGATTTATTGCATGTTTCTATCCTCCGTGTATCTATTTGCAATATTTAAAATGAACGAAGTAAATTTGTTCTCGTTCCTGTATTTACGGTTTAAAACATTTATTTTCTCAAAAAATTTATAAAATATGCTTACATAGAAAAGAACTGTTAAAACATTTATTAAAATTGTTATACATCAGACATCATTATAGTCATTTATTAAAATTGTTATACATTGTTACATCAGAAGATAATTTGGTAGAAGTTAAAAATAACAATAGAGTAATATTGCACCCTAACCCGGCTAAATAAGTCACAGGAAAAATCGCATTATGATGGACTTAATGCCATACAATAGTTGTAGAGGTTTGGATCTAATTAATATAATAACTATATATTTATAACAGTATATAACTTTTTCATGAAAAGTTAAATTTACGTTTCGTTTTATAAAATGATAAAATGCATACAAATCTCCTATAAAACCCTTAAAATATTTTAGACATTTTGAGGGACGGTGTAGTGCACTATCTTCCTCTCTCTCCTTTTGTAACCAAGCCCTCGTATGCGGACCCTTTTGAATGCACGTATATCGTATCTACACTCATAACCATACTTATAACCAAAAACAAATAATTATGTAATTAAACAAATAATTAACTTATAGTATGTTCATTTAAAACTCTCCTAATCCTATAATAATACATAATTATAACAATTAATTTTATTTCACAGGGACCTACATAATTATAATTTTTTTCCTCTCATCTATTCTTAACAATAAATTGTACATTAAATTTACAAACATGAAAATACGTAAATAACATTAATTACATAAGTACATTTCTTATTACAACATCGCTCATGACAGCCATGTTACCTAGTACTGCTATGAAAATCAGGCGGGAGTAGTATAAATTATGATTTTGTGTGTAATTATATAATTTCTAATTAAATATCCAATGGGTCTAAAAACATAGCTAGAAATTGTTGCCTCGCAGTATCTTTTAGCGGCAATTTTATAGTTAAAAAAATCAAATACATGGTTCCAATTCCAATATGTTCCAATTTTCAGTGATTGACCAAATTGTCAGAATATCCTAATATCAAACAGAGATAATATAACAACATCAATCTTAAGACATTAAAGACATTAAAATCTTAAGACATCAATCTTAACAACATTAATCTTTTTTATTATATTAGGTACTGTAAAATTTATGACTCTACCTTAATGCTCTCGTAACTTATCTATTCTTTAATATATAAGTACGTATATGATTACTTTGTCATGAATAAAATATACCTACTGTACACATTACCGGACTTTGTATAGGTGTGGTTTCTATGCTCGAAAGAACCGCGCTGTAGGTTTTTGAACAAAAGATAAGTCTTAGAGGTTTATCTAATTACGTATTTTTATTTTTTACTCGGACTTAAAGCCTGATATGCAAATGTATGCACATTATTAATCGACACACCCGAAATGCCCGATTGAATTTATAACGATAACCTCACAGGTTTCAGTACATAGTGCTTACTCGGAATTAGCAGTGAAAGTTTTTCGAATTAAATCGTCCTCGTTTATAAAACAACAGTGAATGTTAGAGGAGTTATATTTCTGTTAGGTGCCTAATGGAGATTCCAAAAGACGCTTTAAAGTATGGCAATGAAGTAAGAATAATTGTTCGGGACGATCTCCATAAATGATTGATATTTGATAGTTATAATTTTTACTCATTGTTTACCGTTTCTAATTGTGTGATACTAAAATTGTAGTACATAGATTTAAGCCTTTGTAATTTGAATATAGCGTGTGTGTATTTTTGATGTTTATAGTTTATAAGTTTTGTAATATTTTATAATAGTTAAGACTTGCTTATTTACTGTAAATAAAGATTCGCACAAAAGTATTTCACTCCCCATAGGTGTAAGGAGCATAGATCGTAAATAGAGATAGCGAAACGCTCGAGTGTGCGAGCAAGATAGATATAAGAATAGAGTGAAATAAAGATAGTTGAGGTCACGTACGCCCCCGCAGTCTTAGCCCGCCGAAAAGCGAATATAAATAGCGGCCCGAGCTAGGCAAATTCACTCTCATTCGGGACCTCGAGGCAAGCGGTCGACTATAGAAGACTTTGAAGACTAATAGCGAGCGGCGGGCTAGGCTTCACGGGGCGCCCGGGCGTGCGGGCCGATACTGTAATAGCGAACTGGCTTTATTTTATCGAACCCCTCTCCCTTCGAGTTGCAAGACATCAAGACAGCGTCATTCCAGCGCACTTTTAAGTGTACTGGGGTTTCTAAGACAAGTCGTCCCGTACATTTGTTGGTCCTTCGAGCCGGATAGCCACGGGTCAAGATGCCTACAACAAGAAGCGGAAGAAGTGCACGGACCGAACCATCGACGGAGGACAGCGGGGATCGCACAGAAGAATCTTCAACGAACCCAACCACGTCGACGGGTCCTACGGTCACCGAAGAAGCTCTCATGCAGGCCGCTGAGAAGATAATGCCTGCCAGAAGCACCACGTCTACGTGCACCAAGAAGAAGGATAAAGCCCTACGTATCGCCCGCGCCCGTGAAGACCTATTGAAGATACAAGTCAAGCTCGCCGCCGCCCGCCTTGCCTCAATAGAATTGGAAGAACACCATAGCGATGACGACAGCATAGAAGCCGACGGGGACGCCGCCTCACAGCGTGTCGACCAATGGTTGGACGACACACGCCCCGCCGACACCCAGGCTGCCGAGCCACCTGTCGTCAGTTTGCCTCAAGAAGAGAGGCCCGTGTTCCAGCCCCAAATAGAAGAGTCCAAGCACAAGAGCGAAGATATAGCCTCGCAACCCACGCAAGTCAACCTGTCCGAACTTGCATCAGCGATCGCCCTCGCAGCCCGTGGAGGCGCGAACCGATCCATAGAACTGCCGACGTACGGAGGATCACCTCAAGAATGGCTCTCGTTCAAGATTACATATGAAGAATCTGCAAAATCGCACACAGAAATGGAAAACGTTGCAAGATTACGTCGAGCGCTTATAGGACGAGCAAAGGAAGCCGTCAACAGCCTGCTGCTGTACAACGCCAAAACTGAAGATATTATGAAGTCCCTCGAAGCCCGCTTCGGACGTCCAGACTGCATAGCCCTCACCGAAGTGGATCGTCTGCGTGCCCTGCCGCGACTCAGCGACAACCCACGAGACATCTGCATATTCGCCAGTCACGTGACCAACATCGTCGCGACTCTACGAGCACTCAAGAAGCATCACTACTTGTACAACCCGGAGGCCGTCAAGAACACCATAGAAAAACTCACGCCGGTACTACGCTATAGGTGGTACGATTACGCAGCGGAGCCACGGAACCAAAGCATCGAGACGGACCTAGAAAAACTAGCTTCATTCCTGCACCAGGAGGCGGAGCGCTGCGGACCCTACGCCCAGCCCGAAACACTCTCCGACCAGCCTGCCTCGGGAAATAGAAGACAACGGACGTACAACACCTGGGACAGAAAAGACAAGTGCATCGTCTGCGACGAAGAGGGCCACCATGCGGACGCCTGTAAGAAGTTACTGCAAGCAGCCACAGAAGAGCGATGGGACATAGCAAAGGAGAAGAGACTATGTTTCTCATGTCTCCGCTACCGAGGAAGGACGCACCACTGCAAGCGGAAGCGATGCTCGATCGACGGCTGCGAGTATTGGCATCACCGACTGCTTCACACTAGGAAGCAAATAGAATCCGCAACAAAAGAAACAGTGACGTCAACATGGACAACGGGATCCACGGCCTTCCCGAAGATAGTACCGGTGCACATCTCAGGACCGGTGGGAGGCGTGGACACGTACGCTCTGCTGGACGACGGGTCAACGGTGACACTCATCGATGAAGACATAGCAAATAGAACTGGAGTCACCGGGCCGTCGCAACCGCTTCGCATAGAAGCCATAGGCGACAACACGATCGCAGCCACGTCGCGTCGAGTCAAGATACACATCAAAGGCGCAAATAGGAAGAACTTCCGTATACAAGCCCGAACAATGAAGAACCTCAACATCTCGCCACAAGCAGTCACTGCGAGGGACCTTGAGGGATGTCGACACCTGGCGGAGATAGGACACCAGCTGCAATATCCACACGCGAAGCCGCAGCTGTTAATAGGACAGGATAACTGGCAGCTCCTACTCGCTCAAGAAACCGTCAAGGGCCAGAAACATCAACCGATCGCATCGCGCACCCCTCTCGGCTGGGTTCTTCACGGGGCCAGGGACTACGGGACTCGGAGGGCACACAGATGCAACTTCATAGCCACAACGGAAGAGGACATGGACGAACAACTGAGAAAGTACTTCGCCGTCGAGTCGTTGTTGATTCAACCGAAGCAACCATCGAACACTCAGGAAAACCAAGCTCTCCGTCAACTGGAAAACGGAGTGATGAAGACCAACGACGGATACGAAGCCCCTCTGCTATGGAAGAGCACTGACGTCACCCTACCGAACAATTATGAAAACACACGGAAGCGCCTACAGAACATAGAAAGAAAACTCGACCGCGACCCGCTACTGAAAGAAAAATATAATGAACAAATGGACGCGCTGCTAGCCAAGGGATATGCGGAACCAGCTCCGCCACAGAAAAACCATAGAACTTGGTACCTGCCACACTTCGCAGTGGTGAACCCAATGAAGCCTGGGAAGATAAGAATAGTTCACGACGCCGCCGCGAAGACAAGAAACGTATCGCTCAACGATCACCTGCTCAAGGGCCCCGACCTCCTACAGTCACTGCCGGGAGTCCTGATGCGATTCCGTCAAAAAGAAATAGCCGTGACGGCCGACATTAGAGAAATGTTTATGCAGATCAAAATCAAGAGCGAAGACCGAGACGCAGTGAGGTACCTGTGGCGGGGGGACCGCCGCGATGACCAGCCGCCAGATGAATATAGAATGACATCGTTAATATTTGGAGCAACATGTTCGCCGGCCATCGCAATTTATGTGAAGAATTTGAACGCGAAACAGTACGAAAACGACAGCCCGCGCGAATACGACGCGATAGTTAGAAATCACTACGTGGACGACTTCCTCAATAGCTACAGAACCGAAGAGGAAGCCATCGCATCAGCACGTCGAATACAAGAAATACATAGAGAAGCCAAATATGAATTACGTCAATGGGTCTCCAACTCCGCGGCGGTCAGCAACGCGTTAGCGCCCGGCGGCGCTCAACTCGACGTCGCAATAGATAAAACAACTGAACGCGTCCTCGGAGTCGTCTGGAGGCCACAAGAAGACAGCATCGGCTTCAACTTGAACCTGGCACGACTGCCCCCTGAAGTGATGGACTCCAAGAATCCAACGAAGAGAGAAACACTTCGAATATTGATGTCATTGTTCGACCCGCTTGGACTCGCTTCACCCGTCACAATCAAAGCGAAGCAAATATTACAAGAAATATGGCGAAGAGGCACCGACTGGGACGAACCCATAGATGAAGATCTCTCAACGCAATGGGTCACTTGGATCACCCATCTGAAGAGGCTACGTGACTTCCAGATACCACGCTGCTACGAGTACTACAGCGACGCGACTTCACTACAGCTGCACGTGTTCGTCGACGCGAGCGAGACCGCCTACAGCGCCGTCGCCTACTGGAGGGCGACATCGGCGGCGGGTGACGTACATCTGTCACTCGTGACGTCCAAGGCGAAGGTCAGCCCCCTCAAGCTGACATCCATCCCGCGTCTCGAGCTACAAGCCGCAGTCATGGGCAGCCGCCTGGGCTGCAGGGTCATCGAAGAACACGACGTGAAGCCAGAATCAACGACGTACTGGACGGACAGCAAGACCGTGCTCACCTGGCTCAAGACCGGATCCAGGTCCTACAAACCCTTCGTGGCACACAGGATCGCCGCCATCGAAGAGAACAGCAACCTGGCGAACTGGAGGTGGATACCGACCAGGCTGAACGTCGCCGACGATGCCACTCGCGATGTGCCCGACGACTTCAATTCAACGCACCGATGGTACCAGGGCCCCAGCTTCCTGCAGGACGACCCTGCAACCTGGCCGTCTGAGCGGCCACCGCTAGAAGCAAACACCGGGGAAGAACGAGTACATCATGCGCGTCTGATTGATTCGTCAGCGACAGCGGTTCCAGCTCCAGAACGATTTTCAAGATGGGAACGCCTACTGCGATCAACAGCACGAGTCCTGCAATTCATAGATCTCTGTCGCACGCGCCGCCACATAGTTAAATATAGAAGACACAAGAAAAACGCGCAGCGCGATCCGACATGGAACAATAAACGGGCGAAGTCAATAAATCAACGGAAGCCGGTTCAAGAAAATAGCGAACGAAAATACATAGATATAGATGTCAAATACTTACGCCGCGCCGAAGAATTACTAGTACGAGCGTCGCAGACGGATTCATTCGGCGACGAACTACACAAGATAGATGACAAGAAAGGAAAATTACGTGCGCTCTCCGTCGAACTAGTGGACGGCATAGTGAAAATCAAGTCAAGAATAGGAGCGGCACGCAACATAGACACACAGACGCAACACCCCCCGGTATTGAGCGGCGATCACCATATAGCGAGATTGTACATAGAATATGTACATAGGAGATTGCATCACGCGGGAGTGGAAGCTACAATTAACGAATGCCGGACGAAGTTTTGGATAACACGGATTCGAACAGTAGCCCGCATGATTGTGCATCGATGCATCCCATGTCATATAAGAAGAAAATCGCCGCCCGAGCCGCCAACAGGGAACCTACCACACTGTCGGCTAGCACATCATAATCGACCATTTACATTTACAGGAGTCGATTACTTTGGGCCGGTGACGGTCACCGTGGGCCGTGCGGTCCACAAGAGGTATGTGGCGCTCTTCACATGCCTCACGACTCGCGCGGTGCACCTGGAGATTGCACCATCACTCACCACCGGCTCCGCAGTCATGGCGCTGCGGCGATTCATCGCGCGCCGAGGCTGTCCAACCGAAGTGTGGTCCGACAACGGGACCAATCTGCGTGGGGCCGACAAGGAGCTGCGACGAGCCATCGACGAAGCCACGTCGCGAGAGGCGACGACCAGGGCCATCAGCTGGCGCTACATACCTCCCGGTGCCCCATTCATGGGCGGGGCCTGGGAGCGCCTGGTGCGCAGCGTGAAGACTGCACTCAACGCCACGCTGACCGGTCGTCACCCCAGCGAGGAGGTCCTCGCTACTCTGCTCGCCGAGGTCGAGTTCACCGTCAACAACCGACCTCTCACCCACGTCTCAGTCGACCCGGAGGACCCTGAGGCGCTCACACCGAACCACTTCCTGCTGCTGGGACCTGCGCTGCACCCGACGCCGGGCACCTTCAACGACGGCGACCTGATCCACCGGGGACACTGGCGGGCCGCTCAACGCCTCGCTGATGTCTTCTGGGAGCGGTGGGTCCGCGAGTACCTGCCCGACCTGCAGCAGCGACGCCAGCCGCACGGACGAGGAGATCCAGTCACCGAAGGAGATGTCGTGCTCATCGCCGACAACACGCTGCCCCGCAACATGTGGCCCATGGGGAGGGTCACGGCAACGTATCCTGGAGGGGACGGAGTGGTGCGAACAGTGGACGTGCGTACCAAGGGTGGAGTGCTGCGTCGCCCAGTGAAAAAACTTATAGTGATAGTGAAAGAAGATCGCCCTCTCGCCAGTGTTAGTGAACCCCATCTGGACACTGCGGTTCACGGTGGGAGGAATGTTCGGGACGATCTCCATAAATGATTGATATTTGATAGTTATAATTTTTACTCATTGTTTACCGTTTCTAATTGTGTGATACTAAAATTGTAGTACATAGATTTAAGCCTTTGTAATTTGAATATAGCGTGTGTGTATTTTTGATGTTTATAGTTTATAAGTTTTGTAATATTTTATAATAGTTAAGACTTGCTTATTTACTGTAAATAAAGATTCGCACAAAAGTATTTCACTCCCCATAGGTGTAAGGAGCATAGATCGTAAATAGAGATAGCGAAACGCTCGAGTGTGCGAGCAAGATAGATATAAGAATAGAGTGAAATAAAGATAGTTGAGGTCACGTACGCCCCCGAAGTCTTAGCCAGCCGAAAAGCGAATATAAATAGCGGCCCGAGCTAGGCAAATTCACACAGACCGATTGGGGCTCGGACTGTGCGGACGTACTTGTACGCTCCCACAGCTCGGACCGCTCTTGGCCTATTTCCGACCGACTATTCTCGACCCGATACTGTAAGTGCTTTACTTGCATTTTCATTGTATTTTGTGTACTGTATTTTTTTATTGTACATCCCATTTAGCCTTGGGTTGGTGGATACCTAACGGTGCCAACGAAGCCAGCCAGCGTTGACCCGGTGCGCTTCCCCGACCTCTCGGTCTGGGAGAAACCGGCAGACCCGATCCCACTGCACTTGGGGCCTCCCAAGGGTGAAGGTGTTGGCGGACTATCCAATAGGGATACCCGTCGTCTCTGCGTTGCATAGTTAGTTATCGCTCCACGAGGTCCCATCTTCAAGATGGACACCTCGTGGGAGCTCATCAGGGACTTCCTGGCCTTCTCAGGCCTCCCCGCCGACAAGAAGGCGTTCGCCCAATTCAAGGCCGCTAGATCCGCGCCCTCTGCGCTCTCCGCCCCCTCCGCGCCCTCTGCGCCCTCCGCGCCCTCCGCTTCCTCCGCGTCCGACTCCACCGCGACCGAGGTTGCCTCCACCACCCCGTCCATGCTGTCATCAGCACCGACCCAATCCCACCCCTCCCAATCCCAGGAAGAGGACATGATGTCCGACTCCGCATCCGTTGCTGGCTCCCGCAAGCGACCCTCCTCCACGGCGTCTAACGCCACGGTCACCGGACCGACCACCCACCCCGCCCCAAACGAAGACGAGTCCGGGTTTGAACTCGTCTCGCGTAAAAAACGCAAATCAGCCCGCCCCGCGCCCTCAGCGCAGCCTCCCTCCCCCGCTCCATCAGAGTCGGGGGCCCAGCCACCCATGTCCGTGGATCCCCCCACCGCCGACCTCAAGATGCGCAAACCGGCCAAGCCGGCAACGCGCTGCGATCCGCGAATCCCGCGCGTCAAAGCCCCCCCGAACATATACCTCCGCGACAAATCCCGATGGCCCCAGGTGTCTCGCCTCTGCGCCGAAAATAAAATCAATTATACCCGAGCCACAAATATCGAGCAATCGATCAAAATCTGGGTACCGACCACAGACGACTTCCGCGCTCTCACGCGGATTCTCTCTCATACAGACATTAAATACTATTCGCACTCCCTTGAGGAGGAGCGAAAGGTCAAAGCCGTCCTCCGCGGCGTCCCCTTCGAACTGGCCAATGAGGCCATTCACGAGGATCTCGTAGCCCAAGGCCTCCCGGTCGAGTCGGTGCACAAGATGCACAACCGCTCCGGCAGGCAACACCCGTTAGCTCTGGTCATCTTGACCAATGTAGAATCCGCTCAGGATATCTTCCGCGTCCAACGCACGGTATGCGGATTACACGGCATCACAGCCGAACCCCCAAACAAAAAGGGATACCCCGGGCAGTGCCATCGCTGCCAGCTCTACGGCCATGCGTCCCGTAATTGCAACTCCTCCTACAGGTGTGTAAAATGCCTCGTTCCCCACAACACCAAAGAGTGCACTCGCACTCGCGATGACCCCGATCCCCCGGCTTGCGTCCTATGCGGCCAAACCGGTCACCCAGCCAACTATCGTGGCTGCCCCAAAGCCCCTCGTCCCAAGGCCCAGAAACCTATCAAAAGGCAAACGACAGGCCCTAAGACGGACTCCCAGTCAAAGGCGGCTCCACCGCCAATGACAAACAACAACTTCCCTCAACTAGGGACCCCCACCGCTCGCCCAGGGCCTCCCCTCCCTCCCTCCAATCCTTGGAAGCCCCAAACCGTGCCTCCCAAAGCACCCGCTCCCCCCCACGTCCCCCGCGCCGCACAGCCGGCCGCCCCCAATGGTAGTTTTGCAGAGGACCTCAAATCCCTGCTTCCCGCCTTAAGGGCCATCAAAGGCAGGCTTCCCGAGCTGGTTATACTGGCCGGGAAGATTAGGAAAGCCACTAGTGGCGAGGAAAGGCTGTTCGCATTGTGCGAGCATGCCGAACTTCTTATGTGTCTTAATTAAATGCAATCAGCATCTACAGCGACTAGCGCTCTCCCCGTCTCTGCCGGTCGGGTAAGACCCAAAGGCATCTCGCTTGTATCCTTCAACTCACGCGGTCTACGCAATAACTTATTAGAAATTAGACAGTTTGTTCGCAACAAGGAAATAGACCTGTTGCTAATCCAAGAAACCCACCTCAGACCCAATAATAAGCGTCTATCCATTCCCAGCTTTTCCCTAATACGGGATGACAGAACCGACGGCCAAATAGCTGGCGGCGGCACTGCCATCTACTATAGGAAAGCATTACATTGCTCCCCTATCCCTACTCCTCCTCTTACTAACTTGGAAGCCACGGTTTGTAAGCTGGGCATGACTGGGCACCCGTCCATCATCATTGCCTCAGTTTACAACCCTTGCAAACCGATTCTTCAAAGCGACATAGAGGCCCTCCTCTCGCTGGGAGACTCGGTTATACTGTTCGGAGATCTCAACTCCAAACACACCGACTGGAATTGCCGCACTACCAACTCAAACGGCAACAAACTCCTCCAAGTTATTGAGAACAAGGGCTTAGAAGTCCTATCTCCATCCTCTCCCACTCATTACCCTGACGTTCTCGCCCGTCTCCCCGACATTTTAGACTTTGCCCTTACAAAAGAAATCGCCCTCCATCTGAGAGCGATAGACGTACTCGACGACTTAGGTTCAGACCATCGCCCTGTCTCCCTAGAACTCGGGCCATCAGCCCCCACCCCTTCAACCCGTTTTAAAACCTTCACCAACTGGGAAGGCTTCAAAAAATCCCTCATTACTAAGTTTGAAGACGTAAACTCACCGCTTACAACCGCGGCCGATCACTACGACAGTCCGACCAAAATAGACAACTCAGTAAACACCCTCACTCATTCGATCCAATCTGCCCTCCATGACAACGAACGGGTGGTTAAGGTTCCAAACCGAAAGCTACCCCTCGACGTCAAGACACTAATACAACAAAAGAATGCTGCTCTTCGGAGAGCCGCGCGTTATCCAACACCCGACCTTAGAAGGCGAGCCAACGCATTACAGCGTAAAGTGCGAGCTCGACTCTCTGAAGAGCAGAATTCCAACTGGGACTCACTCATGACAGACATCACTCCCTCTCATACAGCGTACTATAGAGTGGCTAAAGCCCTTCGAATAGACGCTAAACTCAGTACCCCGCCTATTATCCGTCCCGACGGCAGCAATGCCTTCGAAGACGAGGAGAAAGCCGAATGCTTTGCAGATAGCATAGCCGCGCAATGCGCTCCCAGCCCACATTGCATCCCCCAACATGTCACAACGGTGGAGGACGAGATTCGTCATATGAACTCGCTACCAATCACCACCGATTCAATACTAACCAACTCAGAAGAGGTTAAGACCATCATCAATGGCCTGAAACCTCGTAAAGCCCCAGGAGCCGACGGTATCTCAAACGTCGCGCTCAAACGCCTCCCTGAACAGGTCATCACCTTATTAGTTTTACTGTTCAACGCTTGCTTTGAACACTGCCACTTTCCAACTGCATGGAAAGAAGCCATTGTTATAGGGATCCCGAAGCCCGGGAAACCCCTAAATATCCCGTCAAATCATCGCCCCATCAGCCTCCTCAAGGCAATGGGTAAAGTCTTTGAACGAGTCATACAGTCACGTTTAAGAGGGCACCTCCTTCCGACGGACGGACCACCCCTAATAATTCCACAGCAATTCGGCTTTCGATTCAAACACTCATGTCCCCAACAAGTTCACCGCATGGTAGAATACATACTTAGCGGTTTCTATCCCAAACGGGAAAAAACAGTCGCAGTCTTTTTTGACGTAGCCAAAGCCTTTGATAAAGTCTGGCACGGTGGACTTATATATAAGCTCCACCGCCTAGGCCTACCTGACCGATTAGTACGTTTGATAGGTTCATACCTCAACGAACGAACTTTCCGCTTCCGCCACGAAGGCACACTATCCTCCCCGCGCTCCCTAAGAGCAGGGGTTCCCCAGGGCTCAGTCCTAGCCCCTCTACTGTTTATATCGTACACAAACGATATCCCCATTCCGCAAAACGGTGTTCAATTATCCCTCTTCGCCGACGACACAGTCCTCTACTTTAAGGGACAGAGGCTGGAGTCGGCAGTCAATAAAGTCCAACACTCGGTCAACGAGCTGGCGGACTGGTTTCAGAAATGGCGCATCGAGGTCAATCCGGACAAAAGCTCCGCGGTTTGCTTCCACCATAAAATCCGACGTTGCATCGATGATGACCCACCCATCCGCTTCTCGGGTACCCCAGTCCCTTGGAGGGCACACACCAAGTATTTGGGAGTGACCCTCGACTCTAGACTCACTTTCGGTCCTCACATCGCTAGGGTATCCAAATCAGCCCGATTTTACATGGGCCGCCTCAACTGTATGTTAGGTAGGCATAGTAAAATGTCCCTCAGAAACAAGCGAACGCTCTTTAAAGTCTGTATCCGACCGGTACTGTTATATGCCGCCCCTGTTTTCGCACACGCGGCCCCCCCACTCATGTACAGGTTGCAGGTTGTCCAAAACCTCTTCCTTCGTAGAGCAACCGACGCGCACTGGTGCGTTAGGAATGCAGATCTCCACAGGGACCTACAACTCCCTACTATCCAACAAGCCATTAAAAGTTTCTCTGAGAGTTTCTTCAAAGCCTTAGAGGAGCACACAAACCCACTTGCTAGGGAGGCAGCTGATTATGCCGCGCCCCTTCCGTCCGGCCGCCGAGTTCGGAGGCCTAGATGTGTCCTCCAGGACCCTCCTAACCAACTGTCAGCTGACTTGGACCGCCTCTTGGCGGCCCAAGATTAACTGAAGTAGTTACGCTCACATAGTTAACTTCAGCGGTTGCCCCTAGGGCTCCGCTTGCGCCTCGTTTCTCCAAGCGAGGTCGCTTTCGATGAAGGCTTAGAGGCCATAAGGCCAAAGCCATCCCCCAAGGCGGAGTTTAGTGGGTAGAAGTCCCACATAACCAACGCAGACTTTCTGCGTTGGTATGCTATGAGCATTCTCCGCCTCCCTCTCCTGAGGGTGTCTTTTTCTTGGACGGAAAAAAAAAAAAAAAAAAAAAAAAATAGGCAAATTCACTCTCATTCGGGACCTCGAGGCAAGCGGTCGACTATAGAAGACTTTGAAGACTAATAGCGAGCGGCGGGCTAGGCTTCACGGGGCGTGCGGGCCGATACTGTAATAGCGAACTGGCTTTATTTTATCGAACCCCTCTCCCTTCGAGTTGCAAGACATCAAGACAGCGTCATTCCAGCGCACTTTTAAGTGTACTCGGGTTTCTAAGACAAGTCGTCCCGTACAATAATTATATTTTTGTTGTTCCCTATTTTCTTCTTAACAATACAATGCAGAAATCAGTAATGGGCACTACCAGCTTTTTTATTTTACAAGTATACCAAATACATAAAATTTCGTAAAACATTCAAAGCCCATTAATAAACATAAGGTAAGAGTTAAGAGAATTGAGTTAAGAGAGTCTATAGTATCGAAGTATCGTTACTATTTGAATAGTAAACATTGAACAGTCGACGTCAATCTATACTTAGTACATATATCTATCTATATATAAAGGAGAATCTGACTGACTGACAGACTGACTGACATATCAACGCAGGGGCTAATAAACTATAAGGGTTAGAAACTTGAATTTTTCCACGGGGGTTCCTTTTATACCGTATAAGGATTTTCCTTAATATCCTATCACACCCTTTTATTTATAGGTACTTACCCTGTTTCAATTTACGCAAAACTTACTGTAGTTTACATAAAATACATTTGTCTTAATTGTGTCGTGTAAATGGCTTCCGTCGAGGTGCATTCCAGTAGCAGAACTATTCTAACTGTTAGCTCTGACGTCACGTTCTGTCGTCAACGGAACGGTAAACTTTTTCGTGCGTGCAGCCCATCAATTTCCGTTATCACGTCAAAAATAATACAAAAATATTTAACATACGTACATACAACATACATCTGCATTATTTTGGCACAGATATTTAAGTTATATTTTTATCAGATTTTTTTTATTAACCACCTTCTTTTCTATTTATGAATGTCGTTTCCTCAGATGGTATTAATGACTGTCTATGGTAACAATAATTGTCAAACTGGTTACATTGGCTGACCGCTAGTAGTGTTTTGCACTTTTCACACATTATCCAAATTTGACTGCCGTTAATGTTGCTCTCCTTGCGGTTAATTCCAGATTTCATGTCTTCACTCGGTGTTTTTAACGTCTGGCCTGTAAACGTGACAATAATTTTAATGATGTTCTAAATTTAAGTAAACAGCTGACTGGGCACTTCGTTATATTTCACAACTTTTGTTTTTTGTATAATGAAATCTAAAAATATAGGAGACATCAAGGTCACAGATTTACATGCTATTATGAACCAGGCCACATAGAATGTTTTGTAAAAATAAGTCTTTGTTTGTTAAATTTATATTCTTTTTATCGAAAATATAACTATTTTTAATTTTAAAACACTAATGTAACATATCTGTAATAATATTATGGTGGACTAAGAGATGTATATTTTTGCAATAATTTAAAAATAAACTATAGAAGGGGAATAAAAATTATAAATTCGTAACAGATCAGGCTTTGGCGACAGATCCCTTCTGCAAGTTCCTGGTTTTTGATCCACCAAGTATAATCTTTAACTTGTGCAAGGTGGGCAATCTAGCTCGTTCCATCTCTATTTAATTAAATCACACTATTCACGAGCTTTTATTTACCTAAAAATGTTGTTAATTAATGTTGTGGTAAAAATCAAAAATATTAGACCTGATTTATTGGTTCCGCTGGGGTTCTTGTTCCTAGAGAACGGTATCGCAGTGTAGGAACAGCGTTGCGAAATGTGAGAATTCGTCTTTTGGCAGCACAACTGCATAAATGTATTCTGTAAACGAAACACTAATTAATAAACACATTCAACAAGAACGAAGTGATGTTTCTGTTACAGGTTCTAAGACAAGTACTAATGTTCTGAAACCGTCTGCTAACAGGACTAACCATCCTAGTCCCCATTTGAGTCTCGTCTAGATTGGTCACAGGTGTCATGGGCGGCACCGGAAGGGTCGTGCTGCATTTCTCGTTTGCTACCTTAATACCATAAAAAAAGGTTCGTTGCAATATAATTTTATAAATTAATATTTCAGTAGACGACGAACGGTGTCGTCGCTTGTACCTCCTTTTAGATAATCTTTAAAGGACAACTTCACAATTTTTTATTAAGTAAGTACCTACTTATAGTACAAAATTTGGTGGTTCCTTCAATCGAAAACTAAAGTTCGGATATACGGATCGGGAGTCAAAAATTTAAATTTACTTCAAATTATTGTAATTATAGTTTCAAAAGTTTTAAGTAAATATTACTTCAAATTTAACTTATTCCCTTGAAAGAACCTTCGTACTAACTCCTAACTCTTAGGTATCCCACGGGAGCACGGGAGGGAGGGTAGGTTCTTTGAAGGGTCCAACAGTTTGATGTTATAATTAAAAATATTGTCATGGGAATTAAAACATTATGACAAAATTTCAAGTCCGTAGAGTAAGAGGAAGTAGGTAGTTCTAACTCAGCTTGGAAGATTTGACACGAACAGACGTGCAAGGCTTTTAAAAATGTGTAAGTAAAGTAAGTAGTAATTTTCATTCATTCATAAGGTTCATACATTTATTATTATAAATACCAATTATACATATTGCTATTATTAGTTATTACCTTGAATGCATCTCGGAATTTATGGGACATTATATGATAAAATATTGGATTAATGCACGTGGACACGTAGTAGAGTACTCCAGACATGTAGGTCATGAAGTAGTAGACAGAGAGAAGGACAGGAGACTTGGCGCGATGATTTTCCCCCGTCCCGTAGATCGCGACCAATCTTTGGGCGTGGAATGGAGCCCAGCAGATGAAAAACGCTATCACGACAGCCACTGAAATTTTAAATTATGTAATTGAATTAAAGGAGAATGTTGGATAATGGACTTATTTAGAGGAAGGGGCGTTTAAAATTAATCTGTAAGTTCTACGTAATATGTATAACTATATATCATAATTATAGCGAAAGGAACTTTGTTCCAACTGTGTATCCCATGTAAACTGTATAATTAACATGAATAATTTTGTTTACATCGTTGTTATTGTAAGTACACACAGATTTACACCTGCTTCAAGCCATGTCTGTCCTAATCTGGTGCTAGGTCAACTGCTGATAGGTAGAATTTATACATTACCGAGAAAACTATGGAGAACTCTCAGGTGTGCAGATTTTCTCGCGATGTTTCCTTCGCCGAAGCAAGTGAAAATTATTTTCTAATAAGCTAACTCTCCCGGGCATCCGTGCTAGTTTCCCAACTTTTGCAACTACTAGGCTAACTAACATTGCGCGTTGATTATGTTATTGTTGCAAAACTATTAAATGTTTACTCACCAAGCATTTTCACCACTCTCTTTGTGGATTGTGTGCTATTTTTCCGACTAACTCGGTTGATTGCCCTGATGTTTCTCTCAATCCCTGATTTTTCTGCTTTGTCCTTATTTACGTTAGTTTTGTTGAGTCTTATTCCAATTAGTGAGTATAGAAGCGTAATGATAATCATTGGCGCCAAGAAGAAAACGAATGTAGATATTTCAAAGGAGTGTTTGATGATGACGCTTGTTTGTAAACACATAGCAACTCCTTTGTGGGTACTTATGCCAAATTGTAAAGCTTGTGGAAGCGCCAAACTGAAGGATGCTATCCATAAAAGAATCACATGTTTTATAGCCCGCGATAGCTTTGACATTTGGTGGGATACAAATGGATGACATATGGCCAAATATCTCTCAATAGTGAAGAGAGTTATCGTTAGTACGCTCGCGTATGTTGAGGTTTCTGCTGCGAGACCGCGTATTACGCAGAATGTATGGCCGAATATATAGGGCCACTTGGACCATATTGAATATATTTCTTGTGGCATACCGCTTATAAGCAATAGTAGGTCCGATATTGCTAAGCTAAATAAATAATAATTTGTCGCAGTGTGCATGCTTTTGTTTTTAATTATGACTACGCAGGTAAATATATTACCAAGTACCCCTGTCACGAATATTACTGAATATATTATAGTTATTGGTATGACGATATACAGGGAGTCCCGCTGTGGCCCAAAGATGGCGGTAGGATCGACTGAGCGTGTTGTATCACTACCATTGCTTATTGAGCTCATGTTAATATCTTCATATGCGTAATTTATAATACTGCTGTTCTCCATTTTCGAGCTGTGTAGAGTCATCAATCTTCAAATCCTGTGTCATTGTATCTGGAAAGAGAAATAACATATAAGTTATGGAAGCGCTTATAGCCTGGGGGCTTACGTCAATCCTACGTTAAATTTCTTGGGCGCTTCCGTGCATCGGAGGGCACGTAAAGTTGTCGGTCCCGGTTGTAACCATTTGGTAGCAGTCGTTAAGCCTGTTGGATGCCTTCGGGCGGCATAAAAAAACTTCCGACACTTGGGTTGGCGACTAACCCCTCCACCAATCTGCACTGGAGCAGCGTGGTGGAGTATGCTCTAAGCCTTCTCAGGTATGAGGAGAGACCGTGCTCAGTAATTAGTCAATCCTATTAATTACTCAGTCCAATTAATGGATTGAAGCCATCGTGAAATAAATAATATTTTTTATACAATAAGTTGACGATAATACAAGCCACAACAACAGTATTTTAATTCAAAACATTTCAGTGAAATAACTTAATACAATAATGACTCTAGAATCGTAAACACTACGTTTGTTTACACTGCATACAACGAGCGAAATAAAAATGCTTCTAATATGATCAAAACAGGCAGTTACATATGCATACTCGTATCTCTATTCGTAAGCGAGTCAATCTGAATGTACATAACTGGATTATCCTGTTTGTATCTTGTTGCCATTAAAAAAATTACATTACAATACTGATAGCAAATAGAATACTGATGTATTGCAAATATATTACTTATTTTCTATTGAAGCGTGTTCGATAAAGCAATTGAGTAATTTGGAAACGTACAAATTCATTTCGATAAATCTCAAAATATACTCAGCACATACTAAGTACGTATCTATCTCGGATATACATATCGGTCTCCGATGACTGATGATTGATAAGACGTGCTCACGTGCCAACAGGTCTTATTTCTTACAAATACCTATTGTGTATGGAAATGGATTTAATATGTACTGATATATATCTACTAAAAGACTACAGATATATACTATGCAGATATGTATTGAAAAAAAATTGAAATATAGTTTGATAATAGATATAAATTACACTTTATGTGCTTCTGGAAGGACACAACTTTTTTTGATCAGGGTACCGTAATGTTTTATTTAATTTATTTATATAAACTTTATTGACCATAATAAAATAATAATACCGGTTATGGTTTGAAGGGATAATAGGGATATTATGTGTACATAGACACACAATATATGTACATACATACATATAAACACATTATAATCTATACTAATATTATGAAGCTTCCGGAACTACTGGTTTGAATAGAAAAATTGAATTTTAACGGGGAAGGCTATAGGTTTTATAACATCATGCTACAACCAATAGGAGCGGAGCATCAGTGGAAAATGTTGCGAAAAAGGGAAAATTGTTTGATATTTGTAAACAAAAGAACAAGATCCCCAAAGCGAATTGTCGGCACCTGTCCTCACTGGACACTAGTGGATCTCCACTAGTGTATAGGTACTTACATATATTTACATACACATCATGTCACACAAAGTTCAAATGTACCAGGAATATAAAACTGGGCACCAGCCAGTCGCGATGCAACAAAACCCTATATATAAGTTACTCTATGACAAAAACAAAAACGTTGCACATAGCTTGCCCTCGGTTGTTCGAGAGATGGCGCACTGTGAAAGCGTGACATTGTGACCGGAACCTCTTGGAAAATACGTGACTTCCGGCACTACTTGCTGGACCGATCGTTATAATAGAGTAACAATAAAATACAAAGTTTATTTTGTGATCTTTTGATGAACCGCAAATTAAAAATAATGCGATAGTAACTTTCTCTGTTAGAAATTGTCCTTTCTATGTCCTTTTTAGGGTCTCAAGAATTCCTGGAAATCATTCCTTAAAAGGGTGAAAATCTCATCATAATTATCAGATTGCGATAAGATGCGGTACATGGGTAGACCATGTATTCTCTGGATTGGGATGTAGGACACTTTATTCCCAGCAATACGTTCCTTTGGGATCCTTTCACAGTATTTTATCGTTTACTGACTTCCACGCGGGCAAAACGTATTACTGTAAAAGTCTTAAGGTTTTGATGATACCCATTAGGTACAAGAGTTTCCATGTTTACATGAATCGTAAGTTTAAAAATAAAAGAATAAGTACTGTTCTCAAACATTCGTTATCCCGGTCCTCGTAACTCTAATATTCTTGAGAACAAATACAATGTCGGTTCACTGACATCTTCAATCGCTCCATGCAATCACATGGATGTAATTGTGTGTGTGTGTGTAGGTACGTTATACGTGAATACTTTTTAGTTTTTCTGTTCAAAGAGTTGTCGAATCAACTTTGTTTATCGTGTTGAACATTTGATGAAATGTATTTTATTTGTGCTCGTGATTTTAGGTACAGTAATATTTATTGTACATACTTATTTGGTTAACGCCCTTAGTACCTATAAATTATTGTTTCTTCATCATCACAACCCATAACTGTCCCACCGCTGGGCACGGGTCTCTTCTCCCAATGTGAGGGGTACAGGCCATAGTCCACCACGCTGGCCAAGTGGGGATTGGTGGACTTCACACACCTTTGAGAACATTATGGACAATTCTCAGGTATGCAGGTTTCCTCACGATGTTTTCTTTCACCGAAGCAAATGATAATATTATAATTAAATACTAATTACGCACATAATTTTTTAAAAATTAGAGAACCCTTTGATATTATTGTATAGTTAACTGGATAGGTTTTATTAAACTTTTACCCTACACCCAACCCCTTTAGGGAATGGATATTCAAAGACCCCTTCACTGCTCCCCACACTGTATAACTACATATATGTCCCTTGTACAAAGTTTCATCCTTCAAGGTCTTTTGGTTCAGGCTATGTGCTGCGTATCATTCAGTCACCGTTTTAGCAGACAAAAAATTCAAGTACCTAACTACTTTGTATTACACAGAAAATACTTATTAATGTAAATTCACACAAAGAAACTTGATTTTACAATAGAATTCTGTAGAATTTACTGTGATGTACAATTCAAACAGCAAAACAAGTTATAAGTTTTTGTACTGTATTAATACTAAGACTTCGATAAAAAACATTGTGTATAATGTATGTTCATAGCGTTTCTAAAAACCTGAACTTTAACCGTGAGGATTATTCGTGTTAATGTGAGTGATTTTGGTTTTTAATATCCGCAAAGTGCTCATGGATGTTAAATCCATCAAAGGCATTCGGATAAAAGTATTTGGTAATCCTTTATTTGGGGGCTACCGGGCTCTATCCTTCCTTGATCCTAGCTAACTTTTCCTCGACCACTTTGTTTAATCCTGCCACCCCTCCACTGCCGCCCACGGCAACTGTGACCAACACTGAATAAGACTCAGATCGGGACTAGGTAGGTAGCCCAATTATAATAATATTAAAAAATAACGCTACATACTCATAGCCCCAACTAGGATTCCCTGTCGTGGGTGCCACGGACAACATACAGGACAAGAACACACACACACAGACCGACAACAGCAAACTAAACTCATAACTCGCTTCGCTGGAAATAAAACCCAGGACCCTTAAGGCCCCAGTTGGACGACGCGGAAGTTTTCGCGCGGCGGCTGCGCGAGAACTTTCGCGTCACATAAACGCGCCCTTAAGCGGCGGTCCTAAGTATGTAAAGTTTACTTTATCGATTGACGTAAGGATCATCAAAATCGGCCTACGCGCTTGGTCTCTAGATACACGTGCAGAAACAGACATACAGACTTACATAGACTGATATACACATTACTCCTCCTTCCCGTTGAATTGTAGGTAGATACTTGTACATGTTAATTTGAGCGTGTATGGTGCACAACTGGTCATGTACCTATATATGTCCACTACGTAAGCTCAAGTTTACCTAATAAGTTTAACTTTACAGGCAAGCCTGTCAGGTAGGATGTATCTTGTATGTCTAACTTAAAAAATGGTCTTAACATTTTTACTACTATTTGTACTAAAAGATATACAAACGATGCGAAACAAGGGTGGCTAGTTACGAGCATTTACATAAATAAACTAAAAACCGAATATTTACAATGAAAAAGTATAATTTAATAACGTTAACAAGGTCAATTAATTTTACGTAACTAGTTTCACAAGTGTAATCCGTCAATAACACGTAAAAAATCTCTGAAAAGTGTTTCACTGTGTTTTGTGCTATTCTGTCCTCTACAATGACAACTTATTTAAATAATTTATTTTAACTGGACCTTCACTTAAACTATTGCTGAAACCGAGACAGTTCGAGAACAATATATAAACCGGTAAGATAAAGGTGGTGTTCTGAAAGATTCTGATACATTGGTCACTTTGGTCAGGAGCCCACAGTAATTAATACAAGATCGATACGAATCCGAATCCTTTTTGAAGAGTAACACTTCAAAAAGGATTCCGATTCTTCCGATTTCGTCCCGCAAAAAGAAAAAAATTAAAGTCGGAGAAACTAAGTCAGTGATTCTCATTTATTTTTAATTAATTGTTCAAATATTTGAAAATTATCTGTTGGTTTAACTTTTCATTTTTTAATACGAATTACCATTAATATCTATAACGATTTAACGTTGGTTATCATCATTGTCATGAAATTTTCAATACTTAGTAGACCGTAGGTTTTAAGTTTTTTAACTTGTCTTGTTATCAATTATTATCAAGAAGTGAATGACAGTTGATATGCTGACTGATGACGTCAGATTAATTTGTTACTCAAAACGTTAAAATATAACACTTAAACAATTCGTACTGAAGCATCGTTGAATTGGTTTGGATTTAAGGATCCTTAATTAAGTATTATTAACGCCAGCACTTTAATAATATTTAAAGTAAATTTATAATTATATTTATCCTCCGTATAAAAACTACAGCTCCGTAGGATATAAAAATTAACGTAAATTGCAATTATCATAATTATCAGGACGTGTAAATAAATTTTCTTTAGCTAAATATCTGCAAAATTTATTATTTATACAACACTAGCTTTCCCCCCGCCTACGTTATAAAAGGAACCCCTGTGCAAAATTTCAAGTTTCTAACCCATATACATATGTAGTTTAGGCACTGCGTTGATATGTCGTTGTAACGCAATATAACTTATTTGGTATTAAGTAACCGGCAAAAATTACGCTTCATTTACATTACTACGCTACATTACATAGCTCTATACTAGGATTCCCTATGTCGTGAGTGCCATGGATAACGCATAGTCACCCAAGACAAAACATATAGGTACATACACCCAGATCGTGAACACTATTCGAACACTGATCGAAAACTAATCATTCAAATTTCTGTCTCGCTGGGAATCGAACCCAGGAGGACCCTTGGAACAGCGATCCAGTATAGTAACCATTGCGCCTTACAGGTCATTGTTATCATATAAGTAGTATAGAATATAGATGATTGTTATTGTAAAATTCCATTACAACTGCTAAATGGGTGCCTAATAAATAGTGAGCTCAATTATTTAAATATAAATAGCATTATGTTTATTCACGACATAATATATTGTATATTGGTGACAAAAATAATTGAAAATAACAGTTTTCAACGTTCCTTGTACTGAAACATTTAGTAATTGTTATTTAACAATTTGAAATAAAAGAAAGCTAACTAAGAAGAAGGACATCCACGCTAGAACCACAGCAGTCACACGGCGGTCATAATGTCAGTTGCGGAATAAAATTGTTTCGTCACCATTTTTAATATAAAGCAGATAATAACCGTACAGAGGTCAGTACCAGCCCGATTTCTGTTGATAATGTTGCAACGGAGAGCGTTGGCAAAGATGAAGGCGTTCGTAGCATTGACAGTGGTGTGCTTGGCGGTGGTGAGCGCAGCGTACGAAGAGGACCAAGCCGTTGCAGCCACTAAGGGACATAAACACAAGGGGGGAGGGGGAGGCGGTGAACATCATCATGGAGGCCACCATCACGATGCTAGCCATCACGATCACGAAGGAGGCAAAGGTCACCATAATCATCACAAGGGTGAACAAGGCCATCACGGTAAACATCTCCACACACACGATTACAACGAAGGTGGTGGCGGACATAAGAAACATTGGGATGAGCATGACAAGAAAGGCGAACACGAAGAGTACGGTCACCATGAAAAGGGTGATAAATTTCACGAACGTGAAAAGTATGACCGGGGGAAAAAAATCGATGGATACGATAATGTATTTCACAAGGACCATTTCCGAAAGGACCTTGATTTCTATGATCGTGAAGATAATGGCGGTCGTCATCATAAGTACGATCATAACCAGGGACATTATCACAAAGACGCAGGCCATTACGAAAAGGGGGGAAAGCATCATTATGGAGGTGAAGAGGCTCATTATGGCCACGGTGGCAACCATGAAAAGCACCACCATGACGACGGCCATCATGAACATGATAAAGGCCACGGCCACGACGAACACCATGGTGGACATCAGGAGCATGGCAAAAAAGGGGGCCACGACCACCATAAGCACTGGGGCCACAAGCATGGGAAACATTAATAATATTCTAACATTTGACCATAATCCTATATGGTTAGCTTTTATTGAAAGTATGCCTGCTGATTACCTGCTCCGTTCCTTCCAGAAATAATTTTATTTTTTGGAATGCGACGGAATGGCGAGATTTGAGAAGTCATCGGTCTACATTTTTTCACAATTACCATGTACATCTACAATACACCAGACAAATTGATCGAAATGGATTTGTGATTAATTGTTTTTGAAAATAGAAAATTGAACAATTTTCAACAAAATTTTCATAATGTTAAATGTAACGGTGAAAAATACACCAATTGTTGGCTCATAAAACTTACCTACTAGTGATTTATGAGTTACGGATACTAAATTAGTAAATCAATATAATATTTTCTAATTTATAAGTGCAATATTAAAGATGGCTGACGATTTTATGAATACTACTTTATGTGTATAGAAATTCTTCATCGGCCATTTTATCCAGTTTCAGTGGAACTCCAAAAACAATAAAATATATACACGGATGGATGTCGTGCCATTTAAAATTATATGATTTCCACCCAATTTATAATTTAGATAATAAATAAACCTAAATAAATTAATAGAGTTCTTTTTGGCTTTAAAATGGTGTTCTAAAATCGACAATCTGATTTGAATCCTATGAATATTATAAATGCGAAAGTTTGTGTGGATGTATGAATGTTTGTTGCTCTTTCACGCAAACACTACCGAATGGATTTTGCTGAAACTTTACAATAATATAGCTTACACATCACAATAACACATAGGATATAATTTATATACTTAGATATAGTGTGAATTATTCAAAATATATACCTAAATCTTTGCAAACCGAATGAATGCGTTTCCCGAAGCGAAGCGAGGGCGGGTCGCTAGTATTAAATATAATAGCAATATTTAATTTATAATTTTTATAAATAATTAATTAAATATCAGTATAATCTTTGGCCTTATATAATTATCTTTATCGATATAATACAGAAGTTATTTATCTCTTTCCTAGGGCGAGTATTGTTTTTTATGTGTGAACATAAAAAACAATACTTACTTACATGAGTTTACCTGCTGTGCTCCCAGTATTTTGTGACACTATTAAAAAAAATCAATGACATTATTTACTAATAATGTGATTAATTGAGTGGCGTAGAAAAGTTCAATAATATACGAAACATAAACTTAACTAATTACCTACACTCGAATATCGTAATTATACGTGACATGTTAGCACTGTGTAGAATAACTAGACGACTTGTAAACTGAATAACAATAATAATTTATGCTTAATAAAAGTGGCCAAGTGTTGAGTTAGGTGAAGGGTTACGTACAATTTGATGAAAAAGGTTTACACAAAAAAAAAATTACTTCAGAAAAAATTTGAAGTGTCTACATACATAATACATATTATAATTAAGTGTAGGTACATAATAGGTATGTACACTACATTGTGTGCACGGACTTACTATCGTTTAGTTATACCGCTTTCCAGTCTCGGGTCTGCTGGAAGAGATTTCATAAGGATTGTATCCACGTGTACATAAATTATTAAATAAATAAATAAAAATAAATAATAGTGGTTCAAGAAATAAAGCACTGTGCTGCGGCAGATGGACAGGCAGACAGCGGAGTATTAGCCCTGTTAGTACCTACTCTTTGTGTACGGAACCCAAAAAACACCGGCCAATTGCGAGTCGGACTCGCACAAATATGTTTCCGTCCTACTGAGCGATATTAACAGCTATTTATTATTATTATATTATCTATTACATAATTTTAAAGTCGCCTGTTTGTGAGACAATATTAAAGATATCTCTTATTAATGTAATTTCATATTTTCCTGCAGTTCTATTAGCTGACAGTTAATTTGCATGTCTGTTTTATTTACCAAAATTACATTTTTTTGTATACATTATACATTATAAGTACTTAATGGATGACCTCGAAATAAATGTAGTAAACTCAAGGATATTGTAGGTAACTGTTTTAACATATACCTAGTGTCAAAGAGTTAACGAGCTGTCGTGGGGGCAATAATTGAGACAACGAACATGGGCCATAGCTGCCCTAATTACTACCTTGGTAGGGTGGTAAGAGGACCTTAAAAGCTCCCGGCCTATTTGTAATTTTGTACCATTGATCGAGGAAATTAATCCAATCGTTGGAGTAAATGAGTAAATCATGGATAGGGTAATAATTCCGTAATAATTATGGTCCTTAAATATACATAATTAAAACATATTTTTTATTATTGTTTCACGTTGTCAGTGAACAAAAGATCTCTTTATAAACATCTCTGTTCATCCGCAAAAAGTTGATAATATCGTACGTTTTAATTTCTGCATGAATAATGATTCAAATGCCACGAGTCTTTAATTAGTGGATACTACTTCTTTTTGTGGTAACAGAACAGAAACGGTCGAGGTTACGGATTAAAGGCTGTATAACGACACGTGTTAAACGATTAATGGAAAAGTGTTGGTAAGAACTTAATTACGTGTGCGTACATGATGTAATTAATTATTTGATGTCCAAGGATAGACTAGTGACAGATAGGGTTTGATTATGTAAATCGCATTCAAACAAAAGACAACGATTTTTTTGCCGCTTATCTAAAAGAAGAATAGAAAAATATTTCCGTGCTCAAATATAAACGAATAATGCCATCTAGTGGGACGTAACAACAACGTACATACCTAGTGCTTATAATATTTTTTATGCTTCTACTATGAAAACTATTTTCCACCCGAACAAACATAATTACATACATTAATTTCCAGTTAAAAAAAGATTTAAAAAACAAAAAAAGTATCACAAAACAGAAATAAAATACTGTCATGAAAAAAAATACTATCACAAAAATATAAACATTAACTCATACCTACTTGCTATGACAGTAATTTTTTCCCTGCGACATCGCACACACGTCACACGGTGACGTCACGAAGACTGAATCACGCTATCGAAGTTTTCTACACCGCTCGCATATATAATTACATAAATGCTAATGCAATTTAACAGAAGATAATAAAATTAAAGAAAGACATAATTGAAAACCTAAACCTAAAAAATAAAACAAAGTAACATGTACATATACCTAAACTTAAAAATACACAAGAATAAGAGTCTAGATTAAACGATAACAAACCAACAAAATACTTTGGTCTCCTATGCTTAGTTAACAAAAACATCTTAGTACCTATATTTAAATTTTATCTTAAAAACCCGAAGTTATTGCTTTTTAGGTATGATTCTGAGAGGTCAGAGTTATTATGTACGTAGGTATATTGTATTTAAATTGAAGAGAAGGTTAAAAGTTAAACTTAATTTATTCATTAATGACGTCTATTTAATTTTGAATAGGTAGGTAAATATGTTGTAGTTTAGCTGATTCTTGACCTTCAATATTCACTGTTAAGGAGCTTACTACAGCTAACTCCATACATGTAGGTACCATCATAGCAATATATTACGTAATTACCTATTTATTTGATGTTTAAAAGTATCTGAAAATTAAGGGACTGATGATTACATATAATTGTTCGTATTGATTCCAATTAAAAAAAAGATTTTACTCAATACCTACTAATAATAATAATGATAGATAATGTAGGACATTGATATTTACATAAATAAGATAAATCGCCTTTGAAGTCGAATAAAGCCGTAATGTCAAAACAGCTACTTTTCAGGAGATCAAAAAACATGAATGCTTTCAGTTCTTCTTTTATGCTCTAATCCCCATACATTTTAAATGGTAATACGTGTAAACATATGAATAGAAATATCTACCTATACATAATAAAATCTGTGAAATTTGAAAGAAAAAAAAATGTTTAAAATTATTCATTATCTTTTCTAGTTTTTTAACAACCACTTGTTCACGAACTTTCAATAGAATAAGGTTATTCGGTCGAAGCATGGCCGAGTCGTTAAAATGACCGATAAGAAGTTAATCACGATTTCTAACACTATAAAAGGTATTGTCATGTGTAACTACTACTTTAACTTCGGTCTTGATTCAAACCTTTGTGATTTAAACTGACAAAATTGTAATATCGACACCAATCCGCATAGGAGCAGTGTGGTGGAGTATTCTCTAAGCTTCCTCAGTTCAGCAGTACTCGTGTTCTCTAGTGGGCCATTAATGGACTAAAGCCAAGCATTATTAAATTTGAAGGTAATTTTTGACTCCGGTGTTACTTCCAGGTTCGACAGAATGCATGTGGCATGTACATTTTTCTCTCTCTAGAGTTTAATCCTACTTCATTAGAAGTGTAATTATTCTAAGCCTACTTCCTACTATATTTACATTTATTTACATATAAATAAGTTTCCCGAAGCGAAACATAGATACACGGGACTGCGTGTCAGGTCAAGTAGGTACCTACAAGTAACTGGCGTCGCAGTGTGTTATCCATTCCTCAACCACTTTCCATTCCTCAGCCCTTATCCCACCTGAGACTTAACTGGTACTTAGGGTATTGTATTCGCATCTATTGTAACAGAGGTATTGTTGTAAGTCCTCCACACACGAGTACCAATATCGCTATATTACATAAAGTAATTTGAATTGTTTTAGGACAGAATGTTTCTGTAACTGCTTATGGTGGTTGATATCCTTTGATGTTGGAAAATGGAGACATCGTGTAATTCTTTTGATTCGGGTAGGTAAACATAATTTGAGTCTGTGATATACTTATAATCTCAAAGATAAAGAGTACTCAAGTTGAAAATGGTTAATTAACGACAAAATAGCTAGACATTTCATAACTTTAAATACCCTGTTAAAGAATACTAAGTTTTATTAGTAGCTATTGAAGTGGGCCTTAATTGTAGTAAGAACAGTCGTACAAAAGCAAAACATGATTTTGTTAGTTATTTAATAAACTAAAATTGTTTTATCTTTACTTGGTCTGATAAACTGATAGGATAAATACTAAGTAGTCAGTAATTATTGAAGCGAAAGCTTCTATAGTATCGTTGTGATTTGGAATTCGATGAAACGGAAATGACGCGCAAATGAAACGAACCATGACATTGACTTAATTATGTCATGTCAATGTCAAGCCATAATGTCAATGCACAGATAGCTAAAGATACTACTACCATGAATGACATGTGTCGTTATATGGTATGCTACGCTTAGTAGTATTTTTGTTAAAATAATGTTCTAACCGCTTGCGTGCTCCAAGGTTGGGGTCCTAAAGCAATATACCTTTTACGGTAAAGTGGCGGCTTACGTAAGTAAAGCAAAACATCAATATTTGGACTGACAGTATTCGTTTTTTTCAAGATTCACGTCTACCACGTGTGAATTGCACACAATTTGATTTTTTTGTATCTACTGCTAAATAAAATCTTGCCCACCTACACATTTGTTATCGCGAGTTTGTTGTGCGCCAAAATCGCAGAGTCAATCTCGAAGTTAAAAGTAATAAGAAGTTAAAATCATTTAATTGTTCATTATCCCCACCCATAACTGTCCCACTGCTGGGCACAGGGGGGGGACGTGAGGTGTACAGGTCATAGTCCACCTGGCCAAGTGCCGATTATCGGTCTTCGCAAACCTTTGAGAACATTATGGAGAACTCTCAGGTGTGCAGGTTTCCTGTTTTCGGTGTTTCGATGTTTTCCGTCACAAGCAAGTGATAATTAAATTCACATAATTTTTGGAACTAGAGGTGCGTGCGGGGTTTGAACCCTGGCCCCTCGGTTCGGGAGTCCAACCCGCACAGTGAATATAATTTTAATGTTGTAATTATAATCTTATAGTAAATTTATTCAGTATTATAGGATATGAATAAAGTAAGAAATATCTAATTTTTTTAACAGTAGGTACAATCACTTGTGTATACCTAATATATTTTCATTATTCTAGGAACTCGCTTACAAGTTTTTGCTTATGCAGCGCCGTTGCGCGTCGCTTAATAGTTTTAAATTCCATTGCAAATATGATAATTACCGCACACATAAGGAAATTCCGTATGTAAGTAATTTGATTAAGAACTTATATCTAGTTGCAATTATTATTATATTCTTATAATTAAGTATAGAGTAAGGCTTACTCTAGACGTTGAACTATAGGCGTTTGCAAAGATTTTGTTATATATTTTTTATAATTCCTATATATTATTATATATTATTATATATATTACTATATATTATTATATCCTATATATTATTCCTATATTACTATATCTTTATAAAAGTATAGCCTATGTGTTATTCTGATGTGTAATTCTGATGAACCTATATTAGGTATTGTAAAGTTTCATCAAAATTCATTTAGTAGTTTTTGCGTGAAATAGTAACAAACACACATCCATACATCCTCACAAACTTTCACATTTATAATATTAGTAGGTTTTAACATCTTTTTAGACAAAGATTTCTTAAACCAACCTCGAAAACCAGCCATTCTTGACTCAACAGGTAATGCAGTTAATCCTGTTTGCGGGGTTGCGCTTCTTTGGTCATCTTAATTTTAAAGAGGTAAAGTTAACCTAACTTTACCCCTTTAAAATTATATAACCACCTAAAAATTAGGATGGAGTTGAGTCTTCTTAGGCTGATTGAAACTATTGAACCATTGTAAACATCAATTAAATCAAATTTCACCGAATTCAACCTGAGCTACAACGCTCTAAGCGCTAAATAAGAATATTAAAAATGACGACAATAATGTTATTAAAAACTTACTGTCAAATATTTTTGCTGAAAGGCTTCAAGTTAAGACAAAAATTTAACCTGATCAAAGCAATCAATATATACATAATTTCAATTCAATGTATGATTGATTAACACAAACAGGTTCCATTAAACGTTTTTGTCGACAGCACGTGTACAAAATTTATAGCCAGGTCCACGCAAAGCAACGAAAGCAAAACCTATTCAGAATTGTCGAAACTTCTTTATAGAAAATGCGACACACGAGCAGACTGGTCTTGTAATGGTAAGTGGAACGGCCGGAGCGAGACGCCGCGCGAACGCGAACACGTGAAACTTATACAATTGTACGAGCTTTTCTTGAAACCGCTCTAACTGTTATGACAAAAATTGCAAGTTGGAGGCTTTTAGATCAGGGAATCGATTTATTAATATAATATGGATTTAGAAAATTTCTTTTTTGGGATGTTTTTGGAAAACAACGTGGTCACTGCTAAAGTGAGTTCAGGAAAGACTCTTTACGATTAGTTTGACTACATGGACACCAGATAACGCTGTAACATTTTTTTTTTTACTTATTTATGTTTTGTTATTTTCTATTGCTTTATATCTATAATTATATGTTGCAAATCATATACCGATAATCCGCTGAGGAGATACACTTGGTTACAATAAACGCAAAAAATATTATTTTACATACTATTAATAATTTCACCTTTAGCCGAAGTTTGAAGGTTGCACGACAGCTCTACCGCATTTTTATACAACAATGTTTAACTCATTTTCTGTCATGCGAGTTGGCGAACGGGTTCGTTTATCGTGCAGGACAACTCGGATTAGTTTAGCTGAAGAACGTAGACATAGAGCATTCGAGGTATTGTTAAACTGTTTTTATGAATTTATTATAGCAAACAGCATGCCGCCCATGACAACAGGAGGACTTAAATCGGAACTAGATTGGTTAGACCAGTTAGCAGTGAACCTTTATGATTAGTTGGTATGAGGACAGGGGCAGGGAATGTTAATGATAGTGAGTTAGTCCAGTTCATGATTGTTAGGAAGAGTCTCGTTCTAATTCGGTCACCGATGTGCTAACATCCTTGAGAACGAAGAGGTCGTTTCTGAGCAAGTGTAACTGGATCCAATTGATGTTATTTTCTGACACAATTGATGTTAAAAGAATTATTATGAACACTTTTACAACAATATAATTCCAGTAAATTATTGTAAAATTCGCTTAAATTGTTCACTTTTATTTTCTAGTTTACAATATTCAACGATTAGCGATTAAGGTACCTAATAATTATAACTTTGTCATAGGAATTGAATTTCAAAAAGCAGGGAGAGGCAAGGAGAGAAGATTCTTATCTTCTCTCCTTATACCCTCTTCATCTTGGGTATCAAAAGAGATCTTCTATAAATGTTAGACAACTAAAACTCAGTCAAATAAAAATCAGTGAATAGGTGATTTCTTTAAATCTTCCAATAGAAATATTAAATTCTTGTAATTAACCATGAAACTTATTATGATATTTTTATTGAATCGATCAGAAACGAGTGTATGAGCGAATTTTACGTTACTTTGGCCTGCAACGCTTTAGTGACGTTTGTCTGCACAAAACTTATGAACCAAAATCGTAGTAGTATTCATCATTATCCAATGCAGTAGGTGTGTAGTAGGTGTGTAGTAGGTGTGGTGCAGTAGGTGTAAATATTTTTTTTATATTGTTATATGAACCTATTTGTTGCTAAGTAGTGTTTTAGCACTGTTTGGTTTTCTACCGTCGCACAGTGGGACGAAAATCGGTTCTTCGTAGACTTAGGGTTCTTATGTTATAAATTTTTGATTTTCCTTCGGAAACTAACGTAGATTCGTTTGACACACATTGACAGACACAACATTATCATATTTACGCATCTCTGGCGATAATAACACTATTTTTATTTTTTAAATTAAATTTGCATGGACAAAACAGAAAAACCCAATTCGATTTTCGTCCCACTGTGCGTCGTGGTAATATGAGCTGCATATCGTATGCAATAATTTTATACTGCGGATGACTGCATAGTTAAATAAACTACTTATACCTACAGCGAGATTCCTGCTTACGTGTCCTCGTTTTGCTTGTGTAATAAAATAAAATAATGTATAGGTAATCGTAGGTATATTTTGAAATGTGCTGATCATCATCCAACATTAATTAGCGCTGCAAAAAACTTCGAGTTTTAATTTCAGTTTAGTAAAAACAAAACCTTTGAATACCTACTTCTGAATAATATTTTATCAACGTCGACATTATTTTATGTTATAATTGTTTTCGTAAGACAAAAATCATTATAATGCTGCGTTGAGAGTAGGTAGAGTCAATTAACAAGCCAATTAAGAAATAATAAAATACCTACTTATCGTGCGGACTCACATCATAGTCAAATAAAACAAGCAGCACAAATCAAAAGAACTGAATTTGAAAATAATGTAATTCAATTTACATATTGATAATTACCTCGTTTACCTATAAATACAAAACACCTTACTTAACACTACTACACACCATTTAAGAAAGTAGGTAATTTAATTTTAAATTGAAATATGTAACACAGTAGGCGATTTCTCCCAGATAATTCAATTATGTATATATTAGCTAAGTGGATAATTAATGAAGGGTGTAAAGCTGTACATGTATGACTAAAGTATTTTAGTAATTAAATAAATCTACCTACCCCTTTTAAAGATCTGCGCACATTTAATAAATATAAGGAAGGTAAATTAATTAAGATCGACGAACGAGTCCTCGTATGTAATTCGACATGTTCAATCTTGGGTATTATAAACGTTAATTGAACGATTACAATTTAACTTGACACCATATATCGGTACTTACAGTACTACAGTGCCCCTAATTACGGTAATAGTATCTAACAAATGAATGTCTCTCAGAAACAGCGAAAAATAACACCTCAGCAGTTGATTATCGTCGTGCCAGCTATCGTCTTTGTATAACTGAACTTTAAAACTCTGAACTCGACTATGTAATGCTCATTGGAAAATTAAATGTTAGTGAGCATAGTTGCGAACCAACTTTAAGTCGTTATAGATCCTAAATTCTCAGTCCAAATGAAAAATAATAATTTAATACGTTTATAATTACCAAACCAAAAAACCGACTTCGACATCGACGAAAGTTTCCCTCGATTTCCCTGGGATTCTATCAGCAGATCCTGATTTTGTGGCAGTCGGACCAACTCGGAAGTATGTTCTTACACAAAAATTAACAAACGCACTAGTCGCCACTACGATTTTCGATGGTTCAACTCGATTTCTCTGGGATGCCATCACCAGATCTTGGTTTTCTTATCATGGTACCACCCTGGAATATCTGTTTTCCAACAAAAAAGAATCATTGGTCCATAAACGACGAAGTTATCCACCTCCTTTTTTGAAGTGGGTTAAAAATGTTCTTCGTCATATTATGTATAGTTCAAGTAGCTGCACTGGGCCTGTAGTCACTCAGTGAGTTATCGTGATATTTTTTATATACATAATCAAATTTGAATTTTAGTACTACCTTAAGGGCTTTAATTAATATAATATAATGGAAAAAACCTATTCTGCTAATACAGTTCTGATAGATTATTCTCTGTTAGATCTTATGATCGAAAAACATTGCAATTTTTTTCTTCTACGTACAGATCCATTGCGTCATTAATTGATTATTCATGAAATTCATGATTGTAATTTGACATGAAACCGAAACATCATGGTTTAACTCACAAATTTTGAAAGACGGGAAAACAATAGTACTCTCCATTTATCCTTAACTTTGTAGGTATGTTACATAACTAGTAATCCAAGTGTATATATTCAGTAAAATTAATCTTTGGACTTTTACTATATCTACTAATACCAAATAATGATCAGTTCAGCACTAATACTAAGCAGTTAGATCCGCATTGTAATAAATAGTGTAATATTGATTCAAAATGAACATTTTATTATTCTGAAGCGTCAATGTTATGATTCGCAGTAACCTTTAGAATTTATAAACTATATTTTGATCGCGGGAAACAAATCGTACCTCATCAATTTTTGTCATGCATTTCATAAGTTTTGTGTTTTATAGTTCTCGTGTTTCGTCTGAAATGTAACACCTCAGATTACAGTTCGCAACCTGTAAGTAAGTATACAAGTTGAAACATAAAGGCGCTGCCTCACTGAGTGGGCGCATTCGCCTGTAGAGTTACAGCTCAGATTTAAGCATTTTGTAACATTTTGTAACATCAATGGGCATGTTTGTTTTGTTACATTATAGGTGTATGCAATAAAATAAATAAATAACGCTACACACTCATAGCCCCACACTAGGATTCCCTGTGTCGTGGGTGCCATGGACAACACACAAGACAAGAACACACACACCCAGACCAAGAAGGGAAATTTAAATTCATCATTCAAATTTCCGCCTCGCTGGGAATCGAACCCAGGACTCTCGGAACGGCGATTCGGCCTGTTAACCATTGCGCCATCCGGATCGTCATTGGTCAGTGAGAATTACTGTGACGTAATGTACCGTCTCGAAAATTGATTGTTATGTTTCCAACGATTCCTCCTCAGTGAATCAGGGTTATTTAACGTGATGCTCAAACTGGAATTATATATTGTTATTGTTACGAGCGAATTCTGTTCAGGCAGTGAGGTCTATTGTAACGTAATACTCAAACTGGAATTTTCGATTGTTACGTTACAAGCGTATGCTCTCGATGAAGGAGCGCCTTTAGAATTCGTTTTCATTTTCTCTCTGTTCAAATCTCTACGATTCGAGACTGATAAAGACCCAATCACTTTTCATGTCTCACATAGACTATTTCAACTCTATTCTTATCAAGTAATTATAGTTCATAATATATAAGTTAAGTAGTTCACTTGATACCTTGCACGTCAACAAAGTAAAAAATAAATAAAGTATTGTTTGTAATGTTCTTAGTTATGCAAAGCCGCTCATATCACCTTCCGTCAATTTAGATATCGACCAAGCTAAGCAACTTCGGGCGTGATTGTTAGGTAATAAATAATAATAATAATATAATTCGATAATTGACCGCTAGTGGTAAAAATTTCTTGAACGCTTCCGTGCTTCGGAGGGCACGTAACGCCGCTGGTTCCGGCGGCACGGTTGTTATCGTAAGATGCCATGTCCGAAGTTTCTGGTGACATGAAAACTTCTGACATTTGGGTTAGCAACTAATCCACATTAAGCAGGATGGTGGAGTTATGAAGTGTCTAATCGGTTATGAGGATGGGACTCGTGTGGCCATTAAAGGGTTGAAGCCAGTTATTATTTGAAATGTGAATATGTAAAATAAACGTGTTTTTATTGATTTAGAACCGGTTATCACATGTAGTAAAATAATTATGTTTTTATTACCTATATTTTTATTAAAGTGAGCACCTAGGTACTGTAACTAAGTGTAGCTAATCAATTTTAAATTATTGTTACAAGTTCTATGTAAAAAAGTCACCATGCAAACTCTAATAAAGGTATTACAATTTATAAAAAAATAATGCTACGTTGAACTGTGGAGTTAACAAAAAATGCTTCTGCATAATTTACATAAAATGTTTGATATTATATTAAAATATGTTATAAGTGGCCATTTTTATTTAAGTATTAATAAAACCAGTAAGTAACTTACCCTAGAATTGACATTGGGGTAACTAAGTATATCCAGAAAATCCACTATGTTTTCACTATGTCATTTAAAATCACTGAAAAGTCTATAAATCACTTACATATTAAAAGGAGAGTTCAACGTACATTTTATTTATCGTACATCGAATAAAATTTACGAAGAAATCTTCATAAGGTACAATACGTTACGGTCTCGTGCGTTTAACACAAAGACGGAGCGATAACTGCCGGCGCGTCCGGCTATCTGTACTCAGAATCTTTGAATTAGTCGAATTCATGAATTTTTGTATATTATTTATTAATGAATAATATTGGGTCCCTAGTGGTAATAAGTATACCTTTTTTAAATAGGTAAGTGCCGTAAGTGGTGATGTACGTACCTACCTACATAGTTTTGGGTGGTAAATCACACTAACTTAGTAAAAACTTATTCACTTTTGATTTGAAGACAAAATGTATAATAGATGTAAACGAGAACACCGACGTTTATATTTCTTCGCTTCTAACCTTTTAGCGAAAGAGCCAGTGAACGATAGAAAACACATAAGCGTGAAGTTTCCTCAGTTAATACTCTGTTGTACCTACTACCTAACAGTAACTACCAAATATACCTAATACCTAATAGTACCTTACTATACAGGTGTCCCGTAAGTAGTGGACCAACGGGTTATGGGGGGTAGTGGGACTTATTATCTACCAAAAATACTAAATTTTATTGTCCTAGGCCTTGTAGTTCTTGAGTTATGCTTTTTTTTCAAAATGTGGTGAAAATATCATCGAAGTAAGCTGAATATTAAATTTTACCATATCAGTTTTTTTATTTTATTGTTATTTTTTGTTCAAGGTAGTTAAGAATACATAAGTCCTCCTAATTAAAATGATACTCAATCATAATTAACAACAACAAGAAAATTAGACCAAAAAATAGGTACAAATTTTACGTTTACAAATTACGTTTAAAAGTTTACGAACTGAAGTTTGAACAAAGAATGTGTAAAAAAATTGTATGGTAACCCTGTGAAACTTTATTTTAAAAATATCTACATCTCATACAAATTACAAAAAGGTATAATTATGTAGAATAAATTAAAAAATTTCTGATTTTATTCAATATCGTAGGATATTTTCAGGAAAATTTAAAAATACGTTTTTTGTAAAAACCCTTATAACAAACTTTTTTGTTACATTAAATGCTCAAAATGTCTTCCTCTTGCTCTTATACATAAACCATCTTATAAAATTTCTTCGTAAACTTCTAAGAGCACTCTCATTGTATTTTACTATTTCAGCTACATTATTTAATTTTCCTCGTAACTCTCTTTCATTGGAAATATTTTTCTCGTAAACTGCTTCTTTGAAGTAACCCCATAAAAAATAATCCAAAGGATTCAAATCCGGAGATCGTGGAGGCCATGCAATAGTACCTCTACGTCCAATCCATCGATTTGGGTATGTTTCGTTTAAAAATTCAGTGACTTGTCGTGAATAGTGCGCGGGGGCACCGTCGTGCTGTATCGTAAAATTTGTAAACGTAATTTGTAAATGTAAAATTTGTACCTATTTTTTGGTCTAATTTTCTTGTTGTTGTTAATTATGATTGAGTATCATTTTAATTAGGAAGACTTATGTATTCTTAACTACCTTGAACAAAAAATAACAATAAAATAAAAAAACTGATATGGTAAAATTTAATATTCAGCTTACTTCGATGATATTTTCACCACATTTTGAAAAAAAAGCATAACTCAAGAACTACAAGGCCTAGGACAATAGAATTTAGTATTTTTGGTAGATAATAAGTCCCACTACCCCCCATAACCCGTTGGTCCACTACTTACGGGACACCCTGTATAATACCTACCTAATAGTCTGTTGTACCTACCGACCACGAGATGGTGGCTGGCTGGCTGATCGCAGTAGCTTCAGCGTCACGCAGGTGTGGTAATTTGACCAACAAAAAAAGATTTTAATAAAGTATTATACCTATCTAGCTACGTTATGTTATCCTAACAGTATTAGAAGCTATTTCTGAAGGCAGACGGCTCCGACGGTCGCTTTGATAGGGCAAACGGTATGTCTTTTCTCCCGCATGAATAGACGTTTGTTTGACGACACGTCAGCGAAGCTTTTATTGACTCCATAACACCTGTATGCGTAATTTCTATCGGTCTACACATATTTGACTACCCGTGGGAGCGTGGGACGCAATGGTTACCATGCCAGACCGCTAATCAAAGGGTTCGATTCCCAGCGAGGCGGAAATTTGAATGATGAGTTTTCTGTTCTCGTCTTGTGTGTTGTCCATGGCACCCACAACAAAGAGAACCCTAGAGTGGGTCTGTGAGTGTGTGGCGTTATTTAATTAATTTTCAGACAAAACAGCGAGATATAATAGTAGCCTACCTAACATTACGCTGTAGCAAGTTTATTTATTAGCAAAACAGCAATCGACAAACTTTGTTGTTCTTTGCTCTTCACGCGTCGTTGATGCGTTTGATGTTGAAGGGATAATCATTGTTTGTCGTCTAACGTACGTACCTAATACTGTTTTGAGTTTCTTTTTCCGTATTTTTTCACTGTTTGCGTATATTACTTACTTATTTGGTTGTTGTCTCACTTTGCTTTGGGAAGTCTCTGCTTTAGTATCGACACTTCAAAACGACTTAGACGAGATTCGCTCTAGCTTCCTAGTAGGTACCTGGATGATCGAGCTTAGCTCGGTATTTTTTTTACATCGAACCGGGGTCTTCTGCTTTCGGGACCGCCCGATTTCCCGCCTGAGCTATTATAACCTTGTAGATCGTGGAGAAATTTACCTTCGTATTCTAATGATATTGTAGCAGTTTTTCATTGCCTGAAAACGCAGATATAAAGACGTTTTCTAAAAATAAATTTCATGAAAATCGTTGGAGCCGTTTCCAAGATTCAGATTATACCTAATTATGTATACAAGAATAATTGCTCCTTTAAAGGTATTAGATTAGATAATAATTTGTTGTGGATCAGTTTTGGCATCAGACCGAAATAACTCAAGGAAACGACTATTTTAGACATAACTCCCGTGAGTAGGTATAACCAGACTCCCCGACTGGTCAGCTACCAATTACTTCTTGCTACTACAATATCAGAGACCTAATGTCGGATCCCGTTTCCTTTTATCCGGCAACGCAACCGTATTTTTGATGTTACTTACCATGGCCAACGGTGACCACTTACCATCACGCGAGCATTTTCGTCAGTTAGCTAATGACGTAAAATAGTAGTATTTACTTACGAGTATGTTAATAGCCGACATACGAGCCGCCTGATGGTAAATTAGCGTCGCTGATGGACAACACTAACATCAAAGGAATCACCGATGCTTTGTCGCCAGAGGAAGAAGAAAAAGGAAAGTCTGGCTCTCAAGCTCTCAGCACGACAATAACGACACAAGCACAAGTCGTTTGACGATTGAATCAAGTAGCCAGCCAGCCGGACGCCAGCCCTAGCAGCGAGGAGGCCTACTATGAAAAACGAAAGTCGACGTTTCGGACGACGGATCGCACTTTTTATTACTGTTACGTGTTTATTTTTCTATTAAAATCCTAATAATATTATAAATGCGAAAGTTTGTATGGATGTATGAATGTTTGTTACTTTTTCACGCAAAAACTACCGAATGGATTTTGATACAACTTTACAATGACACTAACACATCAGAATAACACATAGGCTATAATTTATAAAAATATAGTGTGATTGGTAGGAAAAAGTACGATCCGCCTTCCGAAACGTCGACTTTCGTTTTTCGTAGTAGGCCTCCAGGTGCCGACTTCTGTCGCCCTGGTCTGCCGGTATCGGATTGGGCTGGGGTCAGTATTCTAGGATCCCAACTTACTTTTAATTCATTAACCAGATCAGTGCAAGTTACTAGTATCGATTTACCTGTTTATACCTGCCTACCCAAGAATTGTGACGGGAAAAAATAGTCAAGCTAACGTTTGCATATTCTATAGGCTTCATACTTTCGATAAATTGCAAACCAATGTTTGCAATTTGTCTAATAACCAAACCAGTGTCATGTGTGTCATAATCTGGACTGGTAAACCAACGAATTAAGAAATAATTGGTAAACCCATTTACTGACATTATTATTTAGTGATATATTTAATTTAAAATAAAATATTTTTCACTGAAGGTCGTTCTATACTGCGATCCTTATTTGTTGAGGTACAAAATTCATCAGTTGCAATACTTGGGGTTGACATTTAAATCACAATGACGACATTTGGGTAAAATATTAAATAAAAATGCATACGTAAATAAAGTATTTTATTTTATTTTTGTTAAGTGTCGTTACGAATATTTATTTATTTATCATTAACAAGTAACATAAAATTCAAATAAATTAATAAGGTATCTTACTGGTCTTTTTAGCATTACACTTTAAATTGTACTCATAAAAATAGATAACAAAAATATTGTAATTAATGCTACGGTTAATATATTTATTTCAAGTTTACAGGTACACACAATAACTTTTTATTGGTCTAGTTAGACCAGGGTAGATAGATAGCCTTTGAAAATGGAAAAAAGTGAAAAAAATAATAGCAGAATTAAACACATTGGAAAATGAAGAAAATGTAACAAAAATAAAAGGAAAAATAAATTACGGGCGATCTGAGGTCGGGAAGGGGAGGTTTAATGTGCCTGATTTAGTCGCAGTAAAAGCGCATTTTCTGAGAAAATTTACCATGGTTATGTCATTTTTTTACACCATCACAAAGTAGAGATTTCAACGAAAAAAAAAGGCGAACGACTTTAAAAAAAAAAAGAAATTTTGACGCGAGAATTTTCGATTGAAAATTAGGGTGCTTTTTCGATATTAAGTCAATATAAGGTGCAAAAATAAATATTTTGAATCAATAAAATTACAGTGTATTGAGACAAAAAAGGTAGATTTTCACCAAATTTTGTGAAAAATTATATTTTTTGGAAAAGATAAAAATAAAAAACCAAAAACTTGGTTTTTTAGTTTTTCTCATACATTTTGAGGTTATGTGAAAAAAGTGTAGAAGCAAAAGTTGTAGATCATTTTATTACCTACAACTTTGCCATTAAACTTTTTTTAATCGGACTTGTAGATTTGCCGGAAATCAAGATAAACCATTTTTTACCCTTAAACCCCTCCTCACCCCCCCTTCCCGACATCAGATCGCCCGTAATTTATTTTTCCTTTCATTTTTGTTATATTCTCTTCCTTTTGTAATGTGTTTCATTCTACTATTATTTAATTTTTTTTTAAATTTCAAATTTATCTACCCTGGTCTATAGTCTTATTTAACGCTAACATATAAAAATTTATTATTTATAGTGTAAAGGTATTATTTAAATAAACATCAATATCTTTAAAGCAAGCTTTGAATTATCAAGGTTTTTGAACAATCATGAAAATTTATTTAAACAAATATGAAATATTATATTACCTACCTTAAACTTATTACAATACCATCAGTGACAATCGATTCTCAATAAATTTGGTCGTTTCTGATAAAAGCAAAAAATCGAAAAATTATGGTTGTGGGATCTGTTAATCTGCTGTGTTACTAAGTACGTACCCAACCCAAAAATAGATTTTCAAATGTGTTCCATATACAGACATCGCATAGTTAATGTTTTGGTTATACATAAATCATAATTATGTACATAAAAACAACAAAATATATAATCTCTTTTAACGAGTCAGAATTAACGAGTCATCTTTTTGAGTTACAAAAGGATACAATACAAATATTACAACATGAAAATTTACGATTTATTAAAAATAACTTTTAAGTACGACTATGTTTAGTAGGTATTAGGTTTCCTATATCGCCCTTCTTTTATAGTAAACTAAATAATGTGTAGACTACGTCTCTTGAGTTCGTCTAGGGCTGTCAATATTATCAATCATTATAATTGGAATATTACCTACCGATGAAATACGAAATTCAACAGACAAAATTATGTGGGGTTTCTTATAACAATATTCTCCTTTCAAAAGATTATTATTATTACATCGTCGTTTGGAAAAACTTTGTCGTAGTCCTTAAGTTAGGATATTTTAGAAAACGTGACAATGTATACATATTATTGCTCGTGACTGTACATGTTTCCGGCGAGACCTTTCAAACGTCAAAATAAGGAAAATGTTTCGATACACTCTTGATTACACTGATGACGTAGGTTTGTCACTGGTATCGGCGTGGTGGGGCAGTACTAAAATAAAATCTGCGTTAATCGTGAAATGATGTCTAAAAATAAATGTACAAATTATTTATTTACGAACAACAATAAAAATAATATATTACTTTCTCTTTCGTTTTAATTCGTTTTTAAAACGAAAAATACCTCTAAGATATTTAAAATCCCACACATTATATAACAATTAAGAGCCTGTATTTATAGGACTAACAAAAATTACGAGGTAGGTAGGTACATTATTTGTAATATTCCACACTAAGTATTTTACACCTTTAAAATATACTATTTAAAAAATATTATATGATTATTCCCAGTGGCTATAGATTTAAGCTTTGATTATATACACGTGTATAATCAAAGGATTTAAGCATTTTGGTGAGATAATCATTTTCTGATCTTTATTTTCTGTTGGTATGGACTAGGTACAAAATTTTAATTAGGTTATCGGTACATTAATGAAAACTAATCACGAAATTAAATTTAAGAACCAAATAGACAAACGCAATAGCTGGAAAAGTATATTGTTCGAATTATTATAACAAAATTACTTAACACTGTCAAATAAATTACAATAATGGCATAAAATTCTATTTTTATTGTGCTATGTTAAAAAATTTAATCATAATTATTAATTTATTTATTAAACATTAAAAAAAGCTAAATGTATTTAACGCTATTTTGTAAAATGGATTATACATTTCGGAATAAGTAAATATATAAAACTATATAAACTGAGTGCAAGATGCTGAAATTTGGCATGTATGTTCCTTGGGTAATGTAGGGAAGCACTAAGAGGATTTGTGGAAATTCCTCCAAAGGTGATAAAAAAGGCGATAAACTCAAACATTTAGTGACGCAAGTGAGAACTAAGAAACGATTTTTTGAAGCTACGAATTACACGCGGGCGAGGCCGCGAGCGGTGAACTATAATGATTTTATAATTAATATAATAATATAATAAAAATATAATGAATATATAGTTAATTATAACACAAAATGCTGGGTTGAAAACGGTAACGTAAACATTAAATATTATGCCTTTAGTACCTACACTCGGGTGCAATGAAATCGCACATTTGATTTTTTTCTGCAAAATACAAATTATTTTTTTTTCTGAAAGATACATATATATTTTTTTAATATGGAATTAAAGCTGGTTTCATTACCTATCCAACGATACCATACAAGCCGTTATTACTTTACCCTACGGCCAAGAATTAATGACAACAAAAAAACCCTAAAATTAACTCCCTTAGGTTACCGTAGTTTGCCAGACTAATGCAGGTATAAAAAGGCATGTTTTGAGTAAAATGTCATCAGTTGCATTTCAACGCTCAAACTGAAAGGACGTCCAGTGACTACAGCTGCAATAATTATCGAAGAAAATGGATACTACGCCAGAAAAAGCCGCTCAAGTCGTTGCTCTAATTGAAGCAGGCCAGAACCAGAGTGCTGTAGCTCGACAGCTGAATATCAGTCGATATTCAGTTCGTCGTGTATACCAGCGCTATCGGGAGACTGGTGGCTATGAACGACGACGAGGATCTGGTCGAGCTAGAGCTACAACTCAGCGCGACAACCGATTTCTCGTAACGACGGCTTTGCGAAATCGTCGCCTGACAACCGTTGATCTTGCACATCATCTCCAAGAGGTGCGTGAAGTGGAAGTCAGTCGGTGGACGGTCAGAAGGAGACTTGCTGAAGGCGGCCTAACAGCGCATAGGCCAGCAAACGGCCCTAAATTGGCGCCAGCTCACCGCCAAGCCCGTCTTCGATTTGCACAGGAACATGTGAACTGGACAGTCGACCAATGGCGAACAGTTCTGTTCTCAGACGAGTCTAGGATGTGTCTCCATGGCAATGATGGACGAGGGCGGGTCTATAGAAGGCCTACAGAGAGATTTGCCCCGTGTTGCATCACGGAACGCGTTGCATATGGCGGTGGTTCGTGTATGTTCTGGGGTGGAATCTCTTTGGAAGCCAAAACTGAGCTTGTCTTCCTCACTGGGGCCAATATAAGGCGTCCAACAAGGGGACTAACTGCTCGGAGGTACGTCGAAGAAGTTCTCCAGGAACATGTCGTACCATTTAGCGGTTTCATTGGAGAGAACTTTCTCTTTATGCATGACAATGCAAGACCCCATACCGCTCAAATTGTAACGCAGTACCTTCAAGAGGTGAATATCAAAACAATGGTGTGGCCAGCTCGGAGTCCGGACCTTAATCCGATCGAACACGTCTGGGACAATTTAAAAAGGAAAATAAGAGACCGAAATATTGCTCCAGCTAATCTCCAGGAGCTGCAAACTGCGCTCAAGGAGGAATGGGACGCTATCCCACAAGACTCTATCAATCACTTGATAGAGTCGATGGGAAACCGGTGTCGAGCGGTAATTCAAGTAAGAGGGGGTAACACTTCGTATTAATAAAGGTATTTTTGTAAGAAAAGGGTGTTTTTTTTTTAAGCCTTCATTTCCCACACAGTTTTGTCAAGGAAACTTCTTTTAATAAAGGATGAATTTGTAATTGGTGTTTTTTTTTGGCAGTAGGATAAAGTAATAACGGCTTGTATGGTATCGTTGGATAGGTAATGAAACCAGCTTTAATTCCATATTAAAAAAATATATATGTATCTTTCAGAAAAAAAAATAATTTGTATTTTGCAGAAAAAAATCAAATGTGCGATTTCATTGCACCCGAGTGTATGTACAATTTCATAGCCCGACTACACCAGAAAATACGTACGTACCCCCAAGTGTCTGATCATACGCGCGCGCGACAACGACGTGACAAAATGACACATGTGTATAAAGATGCTGCGATGGGTGCGTTCCAGTAAGTAAGCGATCAAAACGTTTAAAACATTCCATAGAAATAGGGTAGTTTTGAACGTTATGATCGCTTACTGGAACGCGCCCGTTGTCGCAACCACAAAAATATGTCTTTACCTTGTAGTACGGTTACATTTTCGGTAACGTTTGTAGTGACAGACCGTTTCTAAGTAAAACGAACGCAGTGGAAACGTGTTTCTAAAATGTACTCCCGTGGGAGTACCTAATAATTCAACGATCACATTAATTTCGGATAGAATTTTTTTGTTATCAATGTAGCTTGCTAGTCGTCGCAGTGACGTCGTAACAACTGATGACGCAATAGACGATGGTATACCCAATGTTGCAAGGATGTCGCACATTTGGACTAAAAAATGTCGCACGTTTGATTGTAACTATGCATTTTAAAATTTTGCCATGCTAAGAGCTGCGCTCTTTTCTACGAGATTTTGTACATGTGAACAGAAAATTAAATAAGGTAGGTATAACAACTTGTTCTCCTAGGGTTGACCCTTTTTGTTGGGTGGTCGAGGACGCAGCAACGGTCAACGATCTCCCGCCACTACGTTACGGGCTGTCGATCCAAAGTCACACACTTCTTTATTTTGTTTATACATATTTTGGGTAATTAACTTTTTTCTAAGTTTTTATCGACAACCAATCAATAATTCAAAGAGGTTTCGGATTATCCATCGTTTCTTAAGAACCTTTTTTATCAGAGTGCGATCACATATCAACTTGAAGATTATTAACACGGTCTACAAAATGAGATCTCTTTAAATGCTGGGTGATACCTGCCTAGTTTTAAATAAATACAATTTTGAGACTAAAGTGAGTTCAAACTAATTGCTGTCTGTAATGGTGGTGTCTGTTTTAGTGGATTGTTAAAACTTTCACGCGTCGATACGTTTTCGTTATCTACAACAATCGGGAAGTCATGACGAAGGAATTTAGCCTTCGGGCGACATAAAAACATCTTTGATTCCTCGACCAATCTGCATGAGTGGAACAATTAGCATGATGGAATACGCTTGTTAAATTACGATACGAACTGTTTATTCGTACAATGAGATTTTTTAATTAATTAAACACATTTTAATTAATTAAACATGCAGTAAGTTTCTTTTTCGTTGATTATCGTATCACAATTAAAATTTACAAAAGCTAGACAATTATAACACATTACGCTATAAATACAGATTCATTTTATGACTTAAGACGCTATACCACATGTCAATGTGTCGGTAAGTGAGGATGGGTAGGGCTCCTCAGTTTCATCGTGAGTATCCAAGGTGCCGTCGCCGCTGCGCTGTGCTCTGTTTGTGATCATTGCTGGAGTTGCAGCTTTTACTGAAACAAACATTGCAATTGTTTATGCGCATTGTAAAATTATAGTGAGCCTAAACTATAATACATTACTAATACCTATTAAAAATACTATTATTTTTATTAAAAATCGTATATATGTACAGACTAGTTACGATAGAGAGAAAAATTATACAACGCCTGACAAAAGGTATTAGCAAAGTTTAATTTCAACTCAATTTAAGAAAACTTTAAGTGCTCATGGCCGACTGCTTGATTCATTCCTGAGTGCTCGTCATTGTTAAGTGGACCTAGATATGCAGAATATAGCCACCTGGGCAAAACCACAAATCGGGCCTGTTTACCACGAACGGCTAAAGAAAGTAGGCCTAACACTTTAACACACACGGTAACAGTTATGGATTTGTTTTTTGATAATATTTAAATTTGAACAATATAGTTTTAAAATATGCATTACCAATTTTTGTATCATACTAAGACCTTAAATCGTCTCTTTTAATCTTGTTTTCTTCTTTTAATCTTGTTTTCAATCATGTTTTTAGACTTGGCTGTTTTGTACAAAAAAAAATATTTTGTTGTTGTTCATTACGACGCGGTATCTTTTCATGGGAATAATCAGTTTTTTTGTATAAACGAGTGAAATTAGTACCTATAAAACAGACATTAGGTTATCAAGGTTGTATTTAACACCACGATGACTGTTATTTACAAAATATTTTGGTTGACGTGGATGTATTCAACCATAGCTGGTTGTCTTCTAAAAAAATCCGCAATATCGAAATTAGCATGGCTGCGTTTCTAACTCAGTTTTGGACAAAGTATTTCTTCAACGCTTCCTTGCATTGGAGGGCCCGTAAAGCCATCGGGCCCGGATATTATCAGAAGATAGCAGTCATTAATTAGTTGACCCCAAGTAAACTTACAATCATAAGCCCATCCGATTTTTGCAAAAAAATCGATAAATTTTGTTGATATGTTGAGTCTTCCCAGTTCGGAAGTCCTGTAGTCCCATGGAAAGACGTGATGATAGTTGTGCCAGCCCTCACCGAGGGCAGCCAAGCTCACTAACTGGCTCTCAACGGGCTTAATAAACCTGAAAAAAAAATAAAAAAAAAATATTGCATTACAAAATATATTTTATATGCACTTTTCAAAATCATTTATTCATGAAGGTATTTCATCAAAACACCGATGCACGTAATTTTCTGAGTGTTGGTACCACCGTTTCGCAAAGATTCTATGATAAATATCATAGTGGAGAAGAAATGGCGAAAGAAATTTTAGCTCCTCATCTTTACGAACCAAATACGATAATTATGAAAATTTACTTCTAATCTATATGGAACTGGTCGCGGCGCTATGTCCAGGCGTCCTTGTTATTGATACGAGTTTAAGCTGCAATACCAAATATTGTCAATCTAGAAGGAAGGGATATTTTTTTATACGAAGCTAAGTTAATCCTTGACAACAATCCCATGTAAACTAGCTCCTCAGACTGTGTCAAAGTTTTCTTGGTTTAATTTAAAAGCGAGGCTACAGAAAGAGTAAGGGAGCAGGCCAAAGTAGGTGTTGTTATTAGGAATAACGTTAAGTTCATGAATGTATACTTACTACGTATTTGATTTAATCTAAGTAAACTCATTCCCTCTTGCTACGTGTGCTCTAAATTTAAACTATCTTAATATATATAATTAGAGTGTGAGTGTGTATGATACTGAACTCCTCCTAAACGGCTTGACCGATTTGGTTGAAATTTTTTGTGTGTCTTCAGGTGGATCCGAGAATGGTTTAGATTCACAATTGGACCCGGTAGGTGGCGTTGCTGTCGATATATCACCAAAACATTTTTTAACGACTGGACCGATTTGGATGAAATTTTTTGTGTGTGTTCAAGGGGATCTGGGAATGGTTTAGATTCACAATTGGACCCGATAGGTGGCGTTGCTGTCGATATATCACCAAAACATTTTTTAATTATAAAGCGGTACGAAGTACGCCGGGACAACTTGTATAGGTATAAGTATTCATAATACGTCAAACTAGAGAGACGTAATTTAGCGATAGCTTTTCTTCAAATATTTTACGCATCAAGTCTCAGAAATCCTATAAAAAGACGCAACTGGAGCTTGATAATATGATTATAAACACGTAGTATAAACTACGTGCTTATAATCAAAGATGTAATGAGAGTATCTAGCACATACTAATGTATAGGTATATTTGTGCGTCTGTGCCCGATTTTGGAAATTGACCGATTTTTGTTTGTCCATGCCAGCTTAAGTAGCTTGTGCTATCAAAAGAGAAGGCTGAAGAGAATAAAAGAATCTTATATCCCAAATGTAAAAATAACTGGATGTAAATAGCATCAACGCTACCCCAAGTTTACGCGAATAAAGAAGCGGATAACAGCAAAAGTAAAAAGAGAATAAATATTAAATAATATAATAATCAACCTGTCATAAGGCTTGTTCCCCCAAAGATGAGCGAAGCTATTTACGCAGAAAGCGATGTTCAGTGTGATGGTGAACCTCGTGACGAAGCTCACCAAAAAACTGTTAACGAGGCTCTCGTTCCAGAAGTACATTGGGATCCACACAGGCAATATAATGTTCAATAACAGGAACAGCGGGATGAATATTCTGGAAAATAAAAAAGCAATTAACTTTCCACATCGCTGAAATTTGACATTAAAATACCAGACTGAAAATGAACATTGTGAATTTATTCATTAAACACGCTTGCGATCTGCTTGTAATAGGTACCTACAGTAAGCGATGTATTCTGTTTTTTATGTTGTACCTAACTTTAAGAATTATTAAAGTGGTCAAATTTTTATGTCATTGTTGATGATAATGTGCAATAAGCACTTCTTTCTTTCTCTCTTCGTTACTGACATCAATGGCCGACGGTCATCATTTATGATCAGGTGGCTTCACCAGTGTGTCTTCTGCTATTGACGACAATACGTAATGTGCAACTCACTGTTTCTGTATCCTTACAACAGGATCTGCGAGGAGGTCTACTGAGGTGATGCGGAGGGCAGCTCGTCTGTTCTCCACAGCAGGGTGCGGGGTGAGGACCAGCCAGCCCACGTGGGCGAACCAGAACCCTCGGCGGACGTCGTGAGGGTCCGCCACACTCTCAGAGTACTTGTGGTGCACTCTGTGATCCAGCGCCCAAGTGTATATGTCGCGCTGAAAATTAGATCATTGTCAATCCTATACTATATACCCGAAGCGGTAGAGCCCAAGTCTGTTAATTTATAAATGCTTCAATTGCAGCGTGTCGGAATAGTTTGATACATTTTGTGTACCGAAGGCGTCAAACTATTCCAACGACGCATTATAAATTAGCAGACTTGGGCACCTGGCCCAGTAATGCCGAGTTCGGTACAACAAATTGCGGAATAGAATGTGAAAATTGTAGGAACTTGAGTTTTTAAATGGAATAGCTACAGAATCATATTACTTTTATTCAATTATGGGAACAAAAAAGTACCCTGATCGAGAGTAAATCGGCAAATCTAACAGACCACGGAAAATCGGGACGTCTCGCGCAAATTGGGGCACCTGGTAACGCTAGTCAGGACTGTAAATGGGATAATTTATAAAGTGTCTGAAAATCAAAATGAGAAATTGTTTTGGGAACAGCCTTCAACTGCTTAACTGCTATAGACACTAATGAGGTATGATGTTTTCCAGACAACTTTCAGAAATTACACAATATCATTTTCATACAGATTTATCAATCTAACCAATTTACTCGTACATGTAGAAATTATAAAATGGCTTTGTAGTAGCTTTTGAAGGTGATTCTAATGATATTCATTAATTGGGTCGCCTTGGCTTAGATTTTGAAGCCTTTGTTGTAGATGAAGCCTTTAAAATAATAATTATCAAATCAAATTAATAATTTCTGAATTTGAGTAGGTATACATATTAACAATAACTATAGTTAATTAATTTATCATTTGTAACGGAAAACAATGTTAAATAAAATTGGTGTAGGTAGGTAGGTTACCACCCACCTAGAAAATAATATTAAATTGATAAATTACATATTTAAATATGTGACAAACAAGTAGTCGAGCCATCGTCACCCAAACCCACACCACGTCATCAGCAAAAGGCTGCACTGACGCGTTTTAGGCCAAGAAAGAAGGGAGAAAAAGAAGGAAAGGATACACTTAAATTATGATTGAAACTTGCCAACATTTAAACTCATAATGACTATATTGTTTGTTATAAAAGTTGTGTTCAACACAGCATCGCACATTGTCAATAACATCTAATAACGAGGGTCAATAGGAACAATTGACTCTATTTAGTATTTACTCCCGTGACACGCCTCCACCGAGCCGCTGACGATCTGTATAATTTTAAGCCTCAATTTTATTATAGAACTAGTAAACCCGCCCTCGCTTCGCTTCGGGAAACCTGTCCCTTAGTACCCAAGTCCCAAAATTGTTAAATTATTAAATTAATTTAAGTGTTAAATTGTTATTTTTCATTTTGCGAAAACTCCTAACATATTCATTTAAATTATATGGTGTACAGGCTAATCATAATGTGTCTGAAATGCTTAAGGTGACTAACATACCTATTTAAGTCGATAAAGATTAATATTGTATCCCTTTAAATAGCTTTCCAATTACCGCATTGTATGTGACCATTTTTTTAAAACTTAGAATGGGTATAGTAAGCTATCCTTAAAAGATAGACATATGCCATCGCTGACTTTATTGTAGAGCAATAAAAGAGGAATATTCCACCAATACATTGTTTTGTTACATCTCAAAGGGATTAGACAGCGTTTACGTAAGGGACAGAGAAAGCGACTTGGTTTTATACTATGTAGTGACTATGATTTTATTCATCACGATATACTCGTATTCCTTCACTGAAACAATTTTCATATTAGAGTCAGCTAGCTGGATTCGAGCTTGAATTACGTGGGTAAGTGACGTTTGAACCTATCCCGGCTATCGCTTCTTACGAAATCTTTAATAAAATGAGTTATAAGTAATATATTATTATACAAGCAAAAGAAAAAGATTTATTTTTAACGAAAGTACATAAAAGTTATAAGCATTTATTTATATGTGGTCCGCTGCAGTGCAGCTCTCTTCGTTATTGTAAAGGACTGGAAAACATTCTTGTATTGCTTACTGGCGAATGAGTTGCGCATGTTGAAAGTATAAATATCGCCTACGACAAAATTTTGAAAATTAGAGGTGCGTGGGCGGTGGTGGGGGTGTTTGAACCAGGGCCCCCCGGTTCGGGAGTCCAACGTTTAACCACTCGGCTATCACTGCTCAAATATCAGCAGCTCATGAATGCATCAAGAAATACCTAGCGGAGTTACTGGTAAAATTAATACAGCTTGCAGTATATAAATATAGCTTGCAGTGCGCTTTGGCATGAGCTGTAAGCATAAATAAATACCTGTCCTGTTATAGTAAAGAGTAGCGCTAGGAGTATCCGCAGAGGCAGCCTCGCCCTGTACGCCCGGTGCGACCACAGCCGATGCACGCCAGCTGTGATCCCGAAGCCCGATGTGTATATTGTTGCGAACGCTGCAATAAATTAACACATATTTTCACTTTGATATTAAGATTAAGATTATTAAGATTGATAAGAAGAGTGAAGACAATATTATTCCTTAGGTCGATTTCCGATGATTACCAATATGGGTATGATTTTTTTATTGGACTTCGGCACAGGCAACATCTACAAGTACGCGACTTTGTTCTGGAGTTCTACACGCGTAAATCTCGATCCCGTGGGAGTTTCGGATTAAAAATAGCCTATATGTATGTTGCCTTATAAGCAAAAAGTGAAAGTTTAATTAAAATCGGTTCAGCCGTTCCAGAGTAATCTCTGGAAAAACAGAACGACACAGCTTTTTTATAAAGTTTGTGTTTTAGCATGTAGCATGCCATAAAAATGTATTATATATTACATATCGGATTTTTATATGGGAGCAAGTGACATACATGATTATAATTTATACATTTAGTAAAAAGTGACTGTACAGGAAGATAATTATTTGAGAAAAACTATTATTGGGGGTATTTTATTAACGCAATGTCTGTTTCTAAATACATATGTCAGTTTGTCAAACACTACAAGCACTCAAGCAGTGCCCGATACAAACATTACAGTTGTCTGTTTATAGATAGAACTATATACATAGAACAGATTATCAAAATATTTTTTCCGGTGTCGAAGCGAAGCGAGGACGGATCAATGGCATTGTTATTTAAATTGCTTGAAGTGCCTATCACGGAAAATTTTATAACGTGGTCAACCAACAATAGTTTTAAAAATGTTATGATATATTAAATAAAAGCTTACACGTAATTAATTATTCCAATTATAAATAGGGATATATTGTACTAACCTTATCAGTTCTCTCTATTGTATTATTATTAGATCTATATAATATTTTATTTTTAATTATTGCGCTAGTTACGTTAATAATTTAGAAAATACAATTAGGTTAGTACATTTAATATCCTAGAATCGAAATAAACATAACAAAAATAAAAAAATATCAAATACAAATAATAAAATGTCAAAATAAAGTGAATTGACAAAAATTAGAAAAAATAATTAATTAAAAAGCATAATGTCAAAATTAAAATAAATAATAATAATATTAAATATTTCCTTGTCACAAATAATAAAATAAAATATAATTTAGTTACTTATTTTTAAAACTACACTAACAACTCTCAGCTCTATTACCTATTATTATAAAGGAAGGAAAAAAATATCAGGGAATAATGTGATAAGGTCGTGAATCGCCCGTAGTTCGCATATCTCGTCTGACTAATAAATAATTAAAACGACAAAAACACAATACCGATATCCATTCTGATAGCCTCGCCAAGTTCAAGTCTAAACTCAACAAGCGTGACGCTCTAATTACCGAATGGCATTACTTTAATCAGACACATTTTTGTAGTAAGTACTTATAATATATGTCGTTATGTGTACTCGTACCTAATTGGTGTTAGATGTTTTTTTTTATTTTAGATTTTTTTGAAGTGAAAATTGAAGTGAAAAGTGAAGTGTCTTTAGAAACGTTGTGATTTGAAAGTCGATGAAACGGAAATGACGCGAAAAAGCGACAGTAAAAAGAAACAGACACATGTGGGAGAAAATGAGATAGGATGCATTATCCACTTGCTCCAAGGCAAGGCTCCTAGAGCAATATCTTTTACGGCAAAATGGCGCCTTATTTAAGCAAAGCAAAACGTCAATATTTGGACTGACAGTATTGATTTTTTTTAAGTTTCACTCCTACCACGTGTGAATTGCACACATAATAGTTGTTTTTTTGCATTTTGTTTACATAAAGTATCTGTGTATAATTTTGTTTCTCAATAGCATATTCCGATGACCTTTATACATAGGTTGCTATATACACTGGGTTGTTCAGTTAACTGTATTATTTAACTAGGTATATTATATTATAACTGATTATTAATTATTGTTATAAGTTACGTTAAAACACTTATAAGAGCAATAATATGACTGAGTTTCCTGTCAGTAATTCATTTCAACTATCTTTTATTTTATTTTATCCTATGGTCTACTTTCGGTAGTAACTCTGCTTTCGAAGGGAGGAATCCCTGATTCGAATCCTGACCGGGCCAGATATTTATGTGACAGATAAAAAATGTTTGACCCAGTGCGGGAGTACGATTTTCTTTAAACCCATGGACTGTAAAAATTAACAGATAGAATATTTCTATTCTAGAATAAGAAATTAGACTTTATGAGCAACATATGACATTATGACAGACTTTATGACAGTTTTGACGGTTTCCTAACCCTATGGTAAAAATGGAACCCTATTCTCTAGTACCTACGTTCGGTGGTACGGAACTTGATCCACTAGATAAATAAAATGTACAACATGCGGAAATTACGTAACGGAGATACATAAATTTAAGCACGTACATAAATGTTTATAGCTCTCATCTGTTTTAGACACAAGTCAACTACCGACACCTGAATTGTTTGCTTACGGTATCACGTGATTTAATGGCTCATTTTAATGTTTGATCAATTTGTCCTTACGTCATTCAGCTTTTGTTCGCGGTACATTGATTCTTTTGATCTTTGGTGCAGATTGGTGATTGCAGTAGATACGTGCTATAAAATTACAAAATTAATCCTATTAATATTATAAACGCGAAAGTTTGTATGGATGTATGAATGTTTGTTACTCTTTCACGCAAAAACTACCGAATGGATTTTGATGAAACTTTACAATAATATAGCTTACACATCAGAATAACACATAGGCTATAATTTATAAAGATATAGTGTGAATTATCCAAAATATATGACTAAATCTTTGCAAACCGAAGGAATAAGTTTCCCGAAGCGAAGCGAAATTGTTTATCGAAACAATAATTCATATTTTTTATTGAATAAAGATAACAAGCAAGAGTGCAGCGTCCTTACCAGTAAGGACAAGACGCAAAGCGGGACTAGGACTAGGGACTAGGGTAGTCCGGTTAACATAGGGGGTTTCTTATGAACATTAGTTGGTTAGTTCGGTAGTAGTTAGGTATAGCTTATTAGGTTGCGATAAGTGGCGATGAAGTTAAGGATATCAAACTTCATTGTTAATTAATCGAAATGAATCAAAGTAATATGTCACAACAAGTCGCGTTAATCAAACTCGAAGAATTTTTTTACTGAGATCTACAAGATGTCTGTGATGTCAGTCACATTATGATGGATCCCCGCTTCGCGGAATTCCTTTTTCTGTGTAAATAAAAACATCGAACTTGACTTGACTTTTGAAAAAGTGTTTGTGAAAACTAAATTTGTATAAAATTAAAATCAATTTTTCAAATTTAAAAATATAGGTTACCTATACTTAAAATGCCAGCATAAAATACTGCTAGGTATTTAATTAAATATGTAGAAACTTTTATAACATAAAAAATACGCTACTTACCAAAAACTGTTGTAAGAAATTTAACTTTGTTTGTCACTATGAGAAACAACCCGAAAAGTGTAACCAAGTGTAGAGAAACTTGCACTATAAAGTCGGGCCATCTTATTTGAGGCTTAAAGTCCACACCTTCGTAAGCACTTACATCGAAGTCCAAATCACTTTCCACTTTGTCGTTCACACTGTCACTTTTTTCTAATTCCACATTGTTATTAACACTATGTTTTATATTTCGTAATCCGTAATTATTCAAAAGCCCCATTTTCAGTTCTGTTTCGTTGATAACATCGACGTTCTTCTGTGCTGGTGCCATTCTGCAACATAAAATGCGTTCTGTAAGTGTAACTTTTTTATCTTTACCATTGATAAAATAGGACTATGATAATCAATTCCGTTACTGTAGAATATTTAAATTTTTTACGTTTGTTTGACTGCCAATGAACTGACGAGAAACGGATTTTGTTAAAACTTTAGGCAATGTATTATTAGTGTCTTGAACCATTTATTGCAATATTTATTTATTCTGATTGCATCTATATTTGTAATCACTAAATATTAATGTGTGGGTACTTCAACCGGGAATCGAACCTGGCAGGCGCTACGTTTACTACCACAATTATTCCAAAAGTTAAAAATATAACTTCATTTAATAAAACTCATTATTTAGGTCATCTGTTCAAATATCACCAAGATGTTTATGGGGCAAATGTTATGCAATATATTATAGTAGGTATAGTTGTTACGGCAACTTTCTATTCATGCCTGCCAATATACATGCATATTAATGATTTTATGGTTAAATTTTTAAAAGGAAAGAGTGCCACGGTTTAAAAACTTGTTTGATGAATTTCGATTACCTACTGTCGATCGCATCGTTTTAGGGCTTCTTAGTCAACCAGGAAAGAACGCTAATACATAGTTAGCACGTCATGTGCCTCTGACTGCGGCTTAGCTCAGAACTAACTACTGTTACTGACAAATTCTTATTTGGCAAGGGTGGTACATAATTGTTACACCGACAAAGTGTTAAAAACAAAATCTAAACAAAATGAAGTCGGGATGGTTTTCCCCGTCGTAGCCTATTCCGTGTAATAAGTTGTACGGGTCATTAAACAGTATTTCTGGTTTAAAATATTAAGCTCAAATACAGAACTCTACACTACACGGCCCGGTACGCACTTGGTTGGCTTATTTTCAAGCGACGTCGCAGGCACTAACTGGTGTAAAGGTTATTGCATATTAGTCATGTAGCAATGATGATACTATGATATATATATTATGAGTATGGTATGCTCATAATATTAGTCAATACGAGAGTCGTATTTAATAATCGAAGTTTATCGTAACACAACAATATTTCAGATAACACACCTGTGCGCACCTGTACATTACTGTGATAGAGAGTACCAAGAAATAAGGTCTTGGTCATCATTTATGACTGCATGACTAACACAGGTAAAAGTTTCTCGCTTCACTTCAGGAAAATATCTTTACGCTCACAAAATATTACACTCGTGCGAAAGTAACTCATTTTATCAAATTACAAAACAAATAGAAGTCTTTACAATACACATTCAAAATCAAAAATACACATTGTCAGTGACAGAGATAAATTTGTAAAAAATATGTAACAACCCAATGACATCACAGATCAGAGGTAACATTTTTCTTTAAACCTTCTTGTGCTCTGATGAAAATTATTGATGAAGAAGTCTACCATTTGTCTAGACTATTAATATTATAAATGCGAAAGTTTTTATGGATGTATGAATGTTTGTTACTCTTTCACGCATAAACTACCGAATGGATTTTGCTGAAACTTTACAATAATATAGCTTACACATCAGAATAACAAATAGGCTATAAATGATATAGATATAGTGTGAATTATCCAAAATATATAATATATAATAGAAGCGAAGCGAGGGCGGGTCGCTAGTAATTAATAATTCATTAGAATGTATAATACTTCTCCGTCACTGAGTGGCTGACAGACAACGTACAACTGAAACTACTTATTTTGACGTGATAACATCTGAACCACAGTCTGAACACCGGCAGCACGCACGAAAAGGTGGTATTATTTCGTTGCCGTAAACCAACTTTACAAAGACAACGATTTTTTTTACTGAACGCAAGAAGCTGAAATTTGGCATGTATGTTCCTTGGGGAGTGTAGGGGAGCATTAAGAGAGGATTTTTGGAAATTCCTCCTCTAAGGGGATAAAAATGGGATAAACTGAAACTTTTTATTTCTGCAATGGATTCACGTGAAACTTTGTATAAATGTAGGTCCCTCAAGTGACGCAAGTAAGCACTAAGAAAGGATTATTGAAAATTGTGGTATTTGTAACAAGTCAGAAGAAAAAGCGCTGTCGATTCATTAAAAGGCGTGCTATACCTAATCGAATTTCACGCGGGCGAAGCCGTGGGCGGAAAGCCTTATAGTGGCTTACACATAAAAGGTAGATATACATATGCAAGGTAGACAAACAATCCAACGATACATTATCTTTGTGTAACTCGAACGTTTTAGGCAGCGCACGCCTAGATTACTCTCAGAGGACAGGATTTTCCGACTTATCGTTATACAAATACACTAAATCTTTATAAATTGTAGCCCATATGTTATTCTGATGCATAAGCTATATTACTGTTAAGTTTCATCTAAATCAGCTCAGTCGTTTTTGCGTAAAACACTAAAACACACATACACATACACACACACACACACACACACACATAAACAAACATCACACACTCAGAAACATTCGCATTTATAATATTAGTAAGTATTAATGTTTTATCTGTTTGATTTTTTTTATTTATAAAATTAATACCTACCTACTGTTGCAATGTTTTGGGGTGCGTATACAAAGAGGTTTCCGAAGCGAAGCATGGGCAGGTTACAAGTGCTTACATTATAATTTTAAAAACTACACACACCACTTTTGTCCATTAAGTTTAAATAAGGTAAAGTTTGATTCTAAAAATAAATAACGGTCACCACTGACTGTCTAAAAGGAACCTTATTACAAAGTATCTGAGTAGCTTCTTGATTCTAAAATAAATCTTACGATCAGGAGACGTGTGGGTACGCGAGTTTAACATCCCTTTTTAACATTTTTAACAATTTTTTGCCCATCCCAAAAAGTGCATAACGCCGTCAGAGAAGTTTTCACTTTAAAAAAAACCGCATCAGCATATTTATCTACTACAGATAACTCACGGCAACCAATTTTATCTTATTTGCTAAGCTTTTTTATCTCTATGGTAATATTATCTTTCCGTAAAGCCTGCCTGGTTAGGTAGGTACCACCCTCTAGTAAGTGGGCCGCCAAACGACACGTCGTCGATCGTATTTCGGCTGGGGGCCTGGGGGATTGAGAACCAGCATTATAATTGTGTCTCTACTAATTAGACTAAACGTGTAATATTGTTAACGGCGCCATCTAGTACAGACATTAATTGTCAACTACCTTTGAATTACGATATTCGGTCAATTACAATTACGTTACATTTTATTAATCACTAGCCAGAAACATTTAGAAGACTCACTCCTTATAACATCTCTCATCTCCTCACCACGCCTCATCACACCTCATATCACCATTCCCTTCTGACCCTGCTTCTCACCGGTAGTAGAGATGTAAAATTCCTCCTTATTCCTCCGTTACATAACATTTTATTCTGTACGCAGTTTTGCCTTGTAACATAAAAACGTGTTGTTTTAGTAACACCGCCCTTGCCCTTTGCAAGTAAAATGAAATAGTCTAGCACTAACATCTATTAGTAAAAGGTATCCAAGGTCGTATAAATAATTTAACATCATTCAAGTACATTACACCCACTAGAATCACACTCGCTTCGCATAAGGGAACATGGTTCTCAAAGACAAAGTAGAAACCGCACGCATAACAATAGTAATTGTCACTTGCTTTCATGAGGCGTTTTATAAAGTTAGGTGTGTACTCTAGTCCTTGACCGCATAACTAATTATCAAATGCAGTTTTGTATTGGCGTTTTTAGACAGACAAGAGTTTGTTTTGTTTTATCTATGATTGATGAGTCGGATCATCCGACTCATTTATGACTACGACTATAATTTACTTACTTCAATTATGATACCTTGTTTTGATTATTGCTGAACACTTGAACCTTGTTTACTCCTCTCTCAGTACGCATTACATTTTTCATCATGTTCCGTCAGGAGGCTGAAGAGCTAGATATCCTTTATTTCCCCTTGACTGAATACTGGTTTTGCAATCGTTTTGCAGCTGACTCATATAGGGGGATGGTAGCTAGCCAGCCGGGCTTCAATTCGTTAATATTTATAAGTCGGTTTACAGTCTGATAAGTATTACAATCGGTTGTTACTTACGTACTTCTTTAAAATTAAGTAAAATATTTACATGTACTCCGCAAGGGTGTATGTTGACGTCATCGGTGATTTAAACGTTAAAAACTTCGGCGTCATCAGAAACCCATTAAGTATTACCATCGTGTCACCCCCCAGGTTATCTAGAATTCTAAATCCTAGATCACACCACCGCGACACTAATGTGCATAAATGGGTATCTACCGACTGACAGTTTAAATAACATCGAACGAATTGGACAACCCCATAGTCGAATTGGTAGTTCTCTGCCATGGAAGCGAGCGGTCCTGGGTTCGATTACCAGCCAGGCTAGACATTTCTGTGACTATAAATGTTGGTTGCGGTTAGTGACGTCCTATTCGTGTTGTTCCTGTCACCCGTCCTTTTGCGGCTAGATATTATTTTGTAAGCTTTTATTATAAAAAGAAACCTCTCCTCTTAAAAGAATTAAAGGCGGCCGCAGTTGAAAATAATATATGACTTGAAACCGGCATTGCGTGGTCCAGATGTTTAACTTCTATCCAACCACACATTGATATTCCACGGGAAAACTCGAAAACAGACTCAAGGTCTATTGACACAGAGTTCAATTTATCTTTTTACAATCGATTACCACATTACCTATTCCAAGGTCAAGCCCAAAACGCCCTTTTAACGGTAAACTTGCCTCAACTAACGGTCAGTACTCAGTTCAATTTGACTGCTCTGCTAAGGCTGTACGTGATTCTTATGCTACTTTTTCCTTGTATTTTATTCAACCTTGATCTACTATCTGTGGTTAGTGATGCGATACGGCCTATCTGTTTTTGTCGACTTGGACAACAGCAGTAAAAACCGAAATGCGTACTGTTTGAGTCCTTTTACCTGCCCTGTGCCATGGAAAATATAAATGTTTATGTTTGTATTTGTAGTTTATGGAAAATTTAGAGTTGAATAACATTTTTTATCATTTCATGTCATCTCATCGTATCCTTTTAAAATAAACAGGTAAACCAGAACTCGCTTCGCTTCTGGGAAACTATTCCTCACGTATACAAATATTTATTATAATGATTTGATTAAAATGAGATACATTTCCGCGAAAATAGTAAACTATGTCACTCTTCAGCTTCTAAAAATGACTTTGATCCGTTGCTCCGTTTAGACGTGAAAGAAGAACAAACAATCATACTTTAGCATTTATATCATTAGTATGGATAAGAAAAATATATTTTCATTGGTCCCAAATATCCTATAGTAGTATAATTATGTATACGCGCACATTAGACCCCGACTCAACACCCACCCGTCACCGACTCAACTAAAAGACTCGAAAAAAGTATAATTCAATTATAAGCTCTGATCCTGTTTATTCAAAGATTTTTTAAATGCGTAAGTTATTTTAAAGTGACTACGCAAAGTTCGTAATTGCGCAAGTCGTAAGTTTTAAAGTATTTAGCAAATTAGAGCCCAAATAATAAGCAAGTTAAAATACTATCTTATCTGTTCGCAGAATTAAACCTGCGAGCCGAGATAGTGTATAATTGCTATTTAATTAAAACTAGAAGAGCCTTCGTTTGTTTACAAGCGTTATTTATCAAGAGAATCTCAGTTGGATTACATCGCGATAATAATTAATACAACTTAACGCATCTTCAGAATTGAAGTGGCATTCTATATGAAGAGTCATTATCTTAAAATTTTTAGTTATGCTGCTACAATTCTAAAGGAGCGTTACGCCAGGTTTTTGTATTCGAAAAATGATTCGTTTTGCTTACGGATATGATAGTAGAACTATCTATGAGGCGTAACAAATTGTTCCTGTAAGAAACGATTATTTGGAACGACTTTAATGATTCGTTACTGATAACTCGAAAACATTGGTTACATATAGGACCGGTATTAATGAATTATTTTATACTATTGACAAAACGATATGTCTAAGGTCTATGTAGGTATACGTTGTGAAGCCATACCAGGTGAGTGTCTAAAATGACGCAAGCAGTGATTACGTAAGAGATATTTTCGCTGCGATATTTTGACGCCCATCTTTAATATGATAAAAATGTTATTGATCGCTGTCTGTACGTGAAATAAATAAATGAGAAAAACTATTATTGGAGGCTTTTAAGAACGCCCCAACACAATGATTATTATAATAGAATTGTTATGGTTTGTCTGTACTACCGTACCTTAGTACGAGCTAACGTCAGATGCGGCTAAACCGTTTTGGGTGCGTTTTTCACTAATGTATTGTGGTAAATTTCATTTAAAAATAAAGGTTGCTTTTTTTTAAACTATTTATAAATATAAAAAGTTATGTTACTTCAAAGAATCACGTCTATCTACATATTTTCTAAGGTACTAGACTCGTGGGTGGGCGTGGGACAGGTTGTCGAAGCGAAGCTTGCGGGTTTACTAGTATGGAATAAATCTATACTTATATTTTCTTGTGTCGTTATGTTACATTTTGTAGCTCGTGTCGCTTTGCTATCGCTCGTGTGAATAGACACTAACTCGAGCGATGGCTATAAGCCGCAACGTTCAAATCAAATTCCTCTACGCTACAAGTGTCAGCGTCAAGCGTTGAAAACAAATGTATGTATTCGGCCGTACTTGGCCACGAAATTATAGCGATATTATTAAAATGCGACTTCACATTGACTAGGTCGTTATGTTATAGCGTTAAAAAGCCTCGAAATTAAGCCGGAAGTAGGATTTTGGGGAACAACGGAGGATAAACACATTAGTGAAGCAGTGAGACAGTAATGGATTGTGATAATGACGCAAAATTAAATGATGACACTAAATTATTTATTCCTTCTACACTATCATTATTTACTTTATTTTTATAGCATATTCTATCATGCATAGCTCTGCCGTATTGACGCAATGTCTAGACGCCGTCGACTTTTATTAGATACCATTAGTCTATAGAATCTATAACATTAAAAATAATTTAGCGCAACTTCCTGCCTGCCTGTCATAAATTTGCAGACTTCGGCGGCAGGACTGAAGATTTAAAATTTCGAATACTGAATTACGTGACGAAAGTCGATAATTTATACGCGTATATACTTACAAAACAATTACACTAAAATGAAAATAATAATTTAGCCACATAATCTAACTACTAGCTACAATATTAGGTCAAAAAAGAGAAGACAATACTCGTACAACTGTAGTAGGTACAATATATAAGAAGTTTTATGTAAAGTAGGTCAACGCCATTAGTAGGAGTCATAAGGTGGAATTCAAAGACAATCACCCTGTTTGAGTGTAAAAACAATTATAAACTATTATAACAAAAAACTATTATAGGGCGTATTTACAGGACAATTCCGTTACAATGATTTTTAGATTACTTGGCTGTTGGTATGTGCGTTTCTTAACTTAGAAACGCTTTAAAGGATTCGAAAGCAGTATTGTAATTACTTTGTGGTAACATTTAGTGTTTGGTTCACAAATAAAAAAGATAAGAATTGTCAACATTGAATCCCTTGTAAACATTTTATCGAAAGTGGAGGTACTGAGGCATTATGTTTCGCGAAGCGAAGCGAGGGCGGCTTTAGTCGTTATAAATACTTTGGTTTACTTTGCACGTGCGCGTGATGTACGTCATTTATAATACATCTTACATTTTGTTATCAGGTTGATATTATAGGCTGTTCAACTTCTAGGACTTTATCCAAAGCATTCAAAGCTCTTTATAGTTGTGTTTGACTGTTTGTAAACAAAACTGGCAATCTTAGAAGAATATAATCTAACTTATCTACTATTTGTAACAAACATCGTTATTTTGTTACTTTCTCCTGCATTAACGAAACATAAAGTTTCGTAACTGCGACTATGCAACGAACTTTCTATAGCTTGTAAACAAGACATTAGATCCTCCAAACTCTGTACCGATTTATATAGAATTTGGTAAGAAGTTAGTTTAAGACATTGGAAAGGAAACAGTGTAGTGTTATATGAAAAATATGTTCTCTTGGGTAATTTTAACGGTTTTTTGTCGCGTTCGGGCTCTAAAGTTAGAGTATAGTCAATTTGGCTAAGATTAAGTAAGAACCATATCATAATCCGAATAGTAAGAAGCTGTGAAGCATGTGATAACCCGAGGTTGACTTCCCTTGCGTGAACGTACTATACATTACATACGAAAAACATATAACTACTTACTTAGGTACATGAGTACTATTTTGTGGTACATACCAGTTTTTATCTTGTCTCATTGGCGTTACTTTAGATTGCTTTCTAATTCTTTAACAATTTTGTGATTTCTTATATCTTGAGTAACCTTATTTTGCTACCACATTGCTGTTATAAATTTTTTATAAGATTATTGAACATTAACTAACACTATAATATTGCATAATGGATTTGTAAAACGTTTTCAACGTTCCCACGCCAATGAAAATATCACCTGTGTTAACGTTGTTGTAAAATGTTATAATACTTATGTTACAATTTGTGAAATGTTTAATAACATTTTTACAGCATTATAAATATAATTGCATGGTAGCCTTAGAGTATATAGTTAATATATTATATACTCTATGATGGTAGCACTATTAAAGATGCAACCGTTCTTTTATTTCACTTCGAGCGTGTCGTGAACTCGTTACAGTTTAAAATTGGATATATCCAAGTGTAGTTATACAGTTATTTATTACCATAATGTCATTCTGTTTACTTGTTCACGTGCTACCCCACTTTGTAATAATATTATTGTGTATCTACTCGTTAACTAAGATGATATCACTGCCTAGCTTGTAGTAGTGACACATACTCAAGGTCGTAGCGGGAATAGGGTTTCATTATTCCGTTTTTTCGTAAGCTTTTAACTTATTGTATTATGAAATAATATTACAGTTACTAAAGAAAACTTTCTTTGCCTACAAAATGTCATCGCTCGAATGACGATCTATTTTATTTTATGCTTTTTCAATACATATCATAATGATAATTATATTTTAGTGTTCCTCTCTGAATAGGAACATTTATATGTTTAACTTTCACTCATAATTATATTTGACTTCAAAATAACGAGCGGCTTTGATGTATAAGTTCACAATGAATACATACTAACTACATGACAGTCTTCGTCACCGCTAAGTACCTATTATCTGAAAATCTATTGAAACATTCCTTGCTAAAACTGACATTGCCACCTTGTTAAATCACATTTAATTAACAAATCTATGTAGCGCAAATGCGCGCTACAGATATATTTTACCTACATATACATTGTTACACAAAAAAATAATTTACTTATTAATCTTCAAAACAACTTGTGCAAATAATAGGTTACCGATCGATTAACTATAACGACTTCGCTCGCGTACACAAACAAAATCCTACCTATAAAGATCGAGCCGTGAAATTCAGCAGAACGGTGACGAGGCGACGACCGAAGATTGCAAAATATTTTACACAATATTATTCTTGAGAGACCTTGTCGCGCGGTACCATGAAATTTGACATTTACGGAAAACTACGAAACATTAGTCATGGGTCCGCTTAGCGGCTTAGCGGAAAGCGGCAGCGCGCGCGACGTTCTATGGTGGACTAACGGCTACTACTAATACTACTATGCCTGGACTCGACTCTCGACTGTCGGCTGTCGACAGTTCGACACTACAAAAGTACAAACTAACTCCGCTGATGGGACGGGGTCGCCAAACGCTAAACACCATCGGTACAGTCACCTACACAAGTCACGGTCTTTCGAAGTTTCGACACAACTGCTGAACTGCCTACGGATTCACTGCTTCGGCGTTAGATTAACCGGTATAATTTGGGTATGTTAATGGAATGTTTCACGTTTTTAGGCTGCGCTGAGTTGTTCTAGTTTCATTCTGGAATATTTTGCTTTCTATTCTTAGGTATACGTATATATGTAATACGTCATACCTATATCATATTTGGTTTCATGTTTAAGATAATAAAGTGTTCTAATTTCTGATAAGAGCGCTTAATTGTCTAGTTGTTTAAATTAAATTAAACATACTTTTTTATCTAAATGCATAGGTATAAAACTCGAATTTTATATCTCTCTCTTGTTGGTAAAATTTTTGCCGTATTTGGGGCGGCCCAGAAGACAGCCTAATGATGGTAGATACTAAAGATTACTTATATTTAATCTTAGAATAATGACAGTAAGTATTTAATTAATAATTATTGTTTATTCATGTTATTATTATTCCAGGTATTGAATGACAGAGAATGCTTTTTGCATTAAGTCCGCCTTGTGTATCCCGCACCTACATTTGTAACGTGCAATAAAGTTTAAATAAATAAATATACTTACTTACCTTTATTTCAAGCAACAGCTTGAGACAACTACCCAGGATTCATTATTATATTAGGTTATTCATTTCATTTAATTAATTAAATAACAAATTTTTCATTAAATAAATTACAAATGCATTCAGATCCTTCTGTTCCATTTAGGTACTTCGTTGCTACTCATATCATCTGACTAAACTTAACCTTATTTCAGTCCGAGTACATAGGTGTTACGTTATCTTTGCACAAAGAAATTAACATACGTACAGAGATACATGTGTGCGACTGTACAAACAAAAACAGAAGTAGAAAGAATAAAACATTATGAAACTGATTACTACCTTAGTAGCACTTGGAAGTTTCTAAAATTATTAAAATCTACTTAATCGCATAGACTCAATATACATAGGTACGTATTATTACATACGTAAGTATATTGAGTGTATGCGATTTTAATAAATAAATAATTAAGCGATGGTGCATCAATTATCATTTCACTTCTGAATAACTTGACCGATTCAGTAAAAGGGCTTGCCAGAAGATTATCATAATTTTATTATATTGTATTGTCTAATTTAGTAATCGTAAGTGTAAACGAAAAATAGTACATTACTTACAATTTTTCGTTTACATACTTTATACAGTTATAAAGCACGTCATACCACAAAGTAGGTCATACACATACCTAATTCGTTTTCTTTTTTAGTTAATGAGAGGGTTTTCTTTTCAAAACCAACAAAAATGCTAAATAAATATTGTGTACAAGATTGTAGTTTTTTAAACATAAAAGTAAACAACAAAGTCTACAACTCAAGAGTGAATAGGCTGCTATTTAGTGCGTTACTACCACCCGAAACTACATCTCCACTTACCATCAGTTGGGATTGTGGTCAAGCATTAACTTCGGTATATTTAATAAAAAACACAACTAATTACGTATTTTTTTACTTATCACAAGCGAATGCTCAACTACAATACAATCCCACCTGGTGATAAGTGGTTAAGTAGTTTTGCGTGGTAAAGCGTCATTATCATCGCCCGGGCCCCTATTACCCTGCTGGAGGATGTGAGGGGACAGGGGACCAGTCCATAGTACACAGCGCGAGTAAACTTGAAAAAATACATTACAATGTACCTGCTATTGCTATATTTTTGGATTGTTCTATATTTTTAACAATCACATAATATAGTTTGATAAACAATCACACAGTGTAAGTATTTATTGTTTTCAGTACGACGCCTTATACATAGTTATACTTATTACTAACTAGTAACTACAGCCACATAGTCGTAGTAAATTAATTAACGGACTTATAAAGTTAACTACTAATTTTATTGCGTGTGTTAGTTGTTGCAAGTTGCAAGGATAAAATTTTGTTGTATTTAAGTAAACTTCTACTGCAGAATATGTCAATTAGTTTGTTATACAGATAGGTATATTTATAGGTATGTTTTACATAATACATATTTTTTATGGATTAAAGTAGCACACGAGCATGCAGCCCTTAGGCCGCCGCCTATGACAATGTGACTGACTGAATATAGGTTTTTATAGAAATAGAACAAGACTCAAATGGGGACTAGGATAGTTAGTCCGTTTACGAGACGGTTTTAGTATTTTGTTAATTAGAATGAGGACTGAACCAGGAGCTGGTAGTGATAGTTAGTCCTGATAGCTAAGCCTGATAGGTATTGTTAGTAATAATATAGTATGTTTGCAATAGAAGCTATTTCGTGATCCAACGATTCGGTGGAGAAAAATCATGAAAATATAAGTGATACATATGTATACGTAGTACAGAGTACGTGTCACCATGCCGATGCCGGTGTGTGGCTGTGTGGAGGCGATGCGTCATCTAGGCGGCGGCGTGGCGGCTACCCACGCACTTCAGGGTCAGTGTCGATTCGGCATTGATATTTTATAAAGATTAATTGTCTATGAATCGAATCACATTTATCTGAAATTTATTATCCTTGGCTTCACGAATCTCTTCTTTAAACAATTTTTATGAAGGATCAGGTCTAGGACCATGCCGCTTCAATGCGGGTTCGCCACGTCGAATTTCATTACCTCGAAGTTCATGATACACGTTACATCGATGGCTTATTATATCGAACTATCATCACATCGAAAGCTTTTAAAATCGAAAGTTCATTGAATCGAATTTATAACATCGAAGCCTTATCACATCTATAGGTCGTGACCTCGACTTTATAACATATAGAACGGACATAATCTTTTTAGATATATGATAAGCCATCGATGTAACGTGTTCGATATGATGAACTTCGATGTAATGAAATTCGATGTGGCGTATGGAACCCCTTCAATGCAGATTGGTGAAGAGGTTAGGCCAACCTGAGTGTCGGAAGTCTTCAAGTCGCCCACAGGCCTCCGATATAGGTTAACGACTGCTATCTAACGTTAAGAACAGGGACTGGGAAAGTTATGTATACATGGAAGCACAGAAGCATTCAAGAAATATTTTGCGTGAGTAGGTACTACCGGGACCTAATTGAGCAGCACAATGTATTGTGACTCTCAAAATAATGCCATAGCCTCGTTCGTGGTTCAGCGGGGACCAGCAGGGTGCACTAAGAGCGGTGGAAATTGCTTGAACTTAACAGACGTATAAAGTATCTGTCATCAATGTGATATGCATAAAGAAATTAATTTACCAAAAGATAGTGGTGAAAATAAATAGAATAACATATCTGTTACCTGCCAACCCAGGAGTTATGTCAGAAAAAAATAGTACAAAACTCAAGCTTCATACTTTTGGTTGGTATTAAATTTATTCGTTAAACTCATCACTGACACGGTTTACTATTACCGTGTCACTGATGAGCATTTTTATAAGGAATTCATTAGATATATTTATTAAAATACAAAATTTGATACAAAATACTTCTCATGCATTCTGATTCCCTACTTTATTTGTGATATCTACAAGCAATAGATTCAACCTCAATTCACTTTTACTTTTACGAGCGAACTTGGAGTTTTATTGTTATGGATTTTACTGTCCGCATAAAGATTGTACCATAGCAATGTTGATATTAATCTATTGTTTTTCCTGATGCTGAGAATTGTTTTTTAATCGCGTCCTACAAATCAACATTGACTTCATTTTATGGGTTTTAAGTACTATCGATAAATTGCTTTTCTTACAACCAATTTATAAAATGAATGTTCCTGTTACATTTGGTATATTATTGGTCTAATTGTAATTTTAGTAATCGATAACAATTATCATTATCGTAATCTAAAATAAATTTTATTTATTTTTATTTATTTAATAATTTATGTACACGTGGATACATTCATTATAAGTTACATGAGTAGGTAAGTATGGTACAAAGGTACTGCTTATTCCTTATGAAATCTCTTCCAGCAGACCCAAGACTAGGAGAGCGGTATAGCTAAACGGTAGTAAGGCCGTGCACACAATGTAGTGTAATTATATGACAAACTACAAATACATTATTAATATATATAGATGATATATATATATATATATAATAAATACAAATATATATATAATAAATACAAATATACATATAAATATATATATAATATATATAATAACAACTATGATGTGATAAATACATACAAATATATAACGCTACAAACGACGACACACTTTTAGCCGACTAAGGAGATATAGTGCTCTTTGACCCGTTTTTTGAATAGCGAGATCGCTTTAGATTCGCGGATGCTAGGTGGAAGTGAATTCCATAACTTGACTGCTCGCACAGAGAAGGAGTGGGAGTAGAAGGAACTTTTATGTGACGGACATTTGAGAAGGGATTTAAGGTGAGTTCTGCAAGGAGCGATTGAGGGACGCGCGGTACTAAAGCGCTCACGCAGGTAGGATGGAGCAGTAGGACAGCGGAGGATGTTAAAGAGCAGTAGTAAAATCCTAGAGTTTCTGCGAAAACGAATTGGGAGCCACTTGAGATCCTTGCGAAACTGAGAGACATGGTCAAACTTGCGAATACCGAAGATAAAACGAATACAAAGATTTTGCAAGCGCTCAAGTTTGTTTAATTGCTCCTCTGTGACATCCAGATAGCAGGCGTCAGCATAGTCTATAATGGGCTGAATTAAAGATTGAGCAAGAGATATTTTAGTTTTCAAATTAGAGAAAATTTGGACATAATTCGTGAATGTAAAATGATAAAAATATAAATTGTAACACTGCACTAACGCATTGTGATCTACTGTGATGTCTGTGATAGTTTAATTCTAAAATACTCGTAGAGTAAATTGACCATGCAGATGCTCCGTCTCGAGGGTACCGACGTATTGGCGCTGATATGTATGTTTGTATATACTTTTATTTACTGTAAATATAATATTATGTTCCCTTTGTGAGAAGAAGGGAGGTCTACACACATGTCGTAGCGGATTGTTGGAAAGTAGACTAATCCTAACTTAATAGCAATGAATTTTCGCAAAGTAACTCCTGATTCTATTAACTACGTACATTATTTTCTCAATAGTTTCGCCAAAATGACACATTGCCAGAATGACATCAGCCCGGCCCGGCGCGCCCCGCACGGCCACTCGTCGCTAGTAAAACTTCTATAATTGCGTCGCATCACATACTTACGACGGCTATACCATTTGCTTTGCGTGCTCGACTCAAAACAACAAGTTATTTGAACCGTGTTAAAAATGTCTCTCGTAATAATACTTACTGGCATACATTTTTTGCACGCTCTATCTGAAAAGAAACAAAAATAACTCACTTCATACATTACGTCATTTATTCGGATCTCTACAGCGTGTTGATATGTAAATGAACTGTCCTATTATATGTAAATGTGTTTTCATAATAAAGATATAGGCTTTTTATGTTAATGTTCGGGAAGCAATAATTTAGGTGTTTATGACCTTGTTGAGTATTGTCGATACTAAGTGATCGAACGAGGCTGAGGGCGCGGACGGTAGCTGGATAGGTGACCGCGCGTTGTAAAATTTCTCGTGCGCTTCCGTGCTTCGGAGGACACGTTCAGCCGTCGTACTATGCGAAAACAATGTATGACCTTAAGGGCCAAATTTATTAAAATCGGATTCTATAAAGACGCGTTGCCGATCAAGGAAGGAGGCAGAGAATCTGTTTGTTTTTTGGCTCTGCCATACTACGACCGAAGTAGGTACTACAACAACTGTTACAACAACTACAACAAGAAAAACATGAAAACAATAAAATTCCAAAATAGAACCCAATTTCTCAGAATTTTCAAATCCTTTGTTTGTCGTACAAATTATGGGACAGGCTGTATAATAATACGTAATACAATCTTATTTTATTACAGTTCTGGCAAAGATTCTTATATTTAACTTTGTCATGAATATTATGGCAGGCGCTTTGAAGTTGATATTATACACAATGAAATGTTTCTTGTAACATAATTATACTAATATGCTACGACAGAAGAACGATATAAGAAATTTTTAATTAAAAATATTTATTCAAAATGTAAATATTCCTTCTGAATTTCGTTTTCGATTACGAGAACTGTGGTACTAAGTCAATATTTGTTCCTGCCACACGGCAGATAAGAGGTATCGTAAGTAAATTTCCTTTGAGTTTGAGTTGGGTGCATACACATGAAATCAAACATTTAGGTTTAATGATAAATATTTCAAGGAACCTTGTATACGAGAGAAGTGCCTACTTCGTAAAGTCCAGGCTGATCCAGTAGATGGCGCTAGTGATTGCGGCAATTTTAATCCATTGCAATATTTTATTTACAACATTACATAACTACCAATCAGAGAAAATTAAAGTTGGCGATCCACAATTTAATAGAAGTTACTGGTCCTCGGAATGGTCCGAAACTAGTCGGGCGAATCCGTAAGCCGTGATATACTGTGAAGTTACTGGTTGTAAGTTAAAATTAAGGCTTTTTGACAACTCTCACCTATCGACTAACGTTACATCGTTGATAATAAACAGCGCACATACTGAGTAGGTAGGTACTTCCCTCTGTGTACACAGCAAGTAAAAGTAAAAATAAACTTCGCCTAAAATATCATTTCGAGCTTACCTCTTGACCCGAATACGATTATAATACATGCTGAGTAGATGTCAATGTAAAACCATTTAACATGATTACAGACCGAAATGATAATATACCAAAACGATACTGGACGAGAATTGGTTTTAAACGGTAAACTTATTGATTTACTTTAAGTTTATAGGATTTCGTTACAAATTAAAGGTTGTAGGTATATTATTACAATTAACTTCATCAACAGACTGGAAAACTAACAACACGCTGACAATGTTGTGAATTAAGAATACAAAGCATCATATTTATTCACTGTGCCGTTGAGTAAGTTCCTTGTCTGAAGCCAATCCTGGAGGTAGTATCCGGTCATATGTGTCATGAAATTGCATTGTCATCGAAACTAAAGGTATGCAAAATTTGAAGTCCGTAGAGTACGTAGGTACATAAGTGGAATTACTTACCTAGTTCTATTTTAAAAGCTTTCGATGTCAAGAACAATCGATGTAATAAACATTCGATGTGATGATAGTTCGATATAATAAACTATCAATGTAACGTGTTCGATGTCATGAACTTCGATGTAATGGAATTCGATGTGGCGTATGGAACCCTTCTAATTCAGCTTGCAATATTGGACCCGAACATTCATTACAAACTTGCACACTGAATAAAAGTTTGTAAAAACAAGCTAAGTACGTTTATTTGAAGTAAGTATATAGTAATAAAGCTGACATATAACTACTCTGGTTATTAGAAAGCTTGCTACATGAATCCCTTGAATTCTACAGCGCATCTTTCAAATCAATTACTATGTTATAAAAATATGTTGCACAAACGCGGTGTAACGTCTGTAGTTTTCCAGGTAACACTTCTCAATTCTAGGACTTCACTATAAATATATAAAATACTCTTGCGTTATGAGTGGCTGACAGACAACACACAGCCAAAACTATTGAACGCAACAAGCTGTGTATGTTCTTTGGGGAGTGTAATGGAGCACTAAAAGAGGATTTTTGGAAATTCCCCCTCTCAGGGGGGAAAAAAGGGGATAAAATGAAACTTTTTATTTCTTCAATGGATTCACTTGAAAGTTTGTATAATAGGGTGCTCAAGTGAGGCAAGGGCGCGCTAAGAAATATTTTTTGGAAATTGGCGGGCGAACCCGCGGTGGAAAGCTAGTAAAACATATATCTACTCAGCTCCATAAAACGTCGCTCCGCCTTACGTTCACATACCTACCTAAATGTTAAAAAACATTCAATTGAAAAATCTCCATCTCATAATTATTCAATGCGTCGCGGGTGCTGGTACCTTATTTGTTATCAGGAGGATTTATTATGCAGAACTAAAATCACATTTAATTTATTTAATACGAAAGGGTGAATTGTAGCTTCCCAAGACAATTCTATTATGGGAGCTACGGTAAATGAAAAAACAAACACCGGTCCGAACTTGGGCAGCGTGGTGAACTATGCTCTAGGGTCTAGGCCTTCTCAATTATGGGGAGAGATCTATGTTCATTAGTGGGTCATTAATGTGTTGAACCTTTATGGCGCCATCTATTAACCTGTATCTGTACCAGTTACATAATATGTGACTTTATATTATTTTTGCTTTATACCCCCTCTTAATCCCTACTAATATTATAAATGCGAAAGTAACTCTGTCTGTCTGTCTGTCTGTCTGTGTCGCTTTCCCGCTTAAACTTCTCAACCGATTTTGATGAAATTTGACACAGACAATCTTTTGACCCTGAGAAAGGACATAGGCTACCTTTTATTGCGACAAAAAGGGATGAAGAGGTTGAAATAGAGGTTGAAAGTTTGTATGGGATTTCTTCGGGTTTTAAGCACAGCGCCATCTAGGGGTGAACCTTCCTAACTTAAAGAATAAGAACGCCATCGGCCTAGCGCCATCTCTTAAAGAACCATGAAACTTTATATTTAAGCACTTGATAATAAGTTTCCCGAAGCGAAGCGAGGGCGGGTCGCTAGTATCATATAACACGACAGTTACCATATTTTGTTTACATCGTAGGTAGGTATACCTACAGACAGTATAACACGCAAATTGATCACATTAAATTTATCGTAAAGTGTTATACGAAGTCTTTACCTTAGTGCTTCAAGGTACTTCGTTACTTCGTAAGTCAAAACACTTGATATTTAAATATTATTGCTAAAGATGGTAAGTAGGTTTGTTTGTGTAGTAGGTAAATATTTTATTGTTTTCTACGATAACATACCTACTAAACCATGGCAGTGGGTTTTTGTTGTTTTTCATATGCGTTACCAGCATTGTTTGTAGCTAACCACTGTAACGGAAATAATAAACGATTTAGAAGTACCGATAATATTTTAAATATTACACCTGGACCTACTAATATATTGAAGCTAAAGATTGATGTTTTTTTGTTTGAGTAATCGCACATTTGCAGTAGCATCGCGGAACATGCCCTTATATCGTAGAATAAAATAAATAAAAATTGAATTAGAATAGTAATACGTACATGTGCCGAGTTTAATACCTATATGTATTAAATTAAGAGTTTAACATAATTAGTTGATAAGTGACCGAGACACATGGAGTACTATTTCTCCGTAACATGAATGTAAGGTTCACCTGAGAATATTATTTCAATGGTTATTTGCAATTTCTGTTTGGGTGACAAAATAGCTAACACTAAAAAACAAAATATCTATGTCTGTAGAAGCATCGCACATACGTCGATCTAAAGGGCCATCTTGATTGTACAAGGTTAGAGACACCGCGGATACTAATATAAGATTGAGATTACATTATGAGAGGAATAATTGGAATTTTCCAGGACGAATTGGAATTCAATATTACGTAAGTAAGCAGGGGCGGCTTTACCTATAGTGTATGGGGTGCGGTGTAACCGGGCGCTGGGTGTCAGGGGGCGTCGAGAGCCGCTCGTGACACCTAGACCTAATCCATTTCGACTGCGCATTTTAATACAAAAATGGCGCCAGGGCATTCAATGCACCCGGGTGCTACATGTGCTAGAGCCGCCCCTGTAAGTATGTAACTAAATAGCCGACAAACGAGCAGACAGACAGGCAGTTGATTTTTCCTTGAAGCCTACCTGGCTACTACTTACAAAATTTAGTTTATATAAGTCATATATAGCTTACTAACTTTAATTGACTGATAGTATACGTTTAAGAGTAGGGACGATAGGTGCGTATATTATATTCATTATACTAAATAGTATGTAGCTTTCTAATACATCCATCAAAGAAAGTACCGGTCATTCAACGTAATGTTATATTTTATTTGTCGTGTTTTAACCTTAATTGACTACAAAGTGACATTAAATTAACAACACGTTAGCTAGTAGCAAAACCTTTATAACCCGACGACATGCTTATCTTTATTAATGGGCTTTGTTAAGTACTTTGGGTGCAGTCGCTAGCTAGAAATTAAATGAAGTTTATTCGAAGTTGGTTTTTTACAAACACTTTTCGAAAGTCAAACTACGCCATCGCTTCACCAAATTCCTACCCTGTGTGGTCTTGGAAAAAACGGCAAGAAACTCCCAAGGAGCTTCTTTTCCCACTCACAGTTACAGATTGCACTTACTATTACTTACACCTAGAAGATTAAAAGTAAAAAAAACTTTTTTAAAACAAGCTTTTAAGTAACCAGTGTGTCAAGTTCAATGATAATATTATAATATATTATAACCCGACGACATGCTTTAATCTTTATTAATGGGCTTTGTTAAGTACTTTGGGTGCAGTCGCTAGCTAGAAATTAAATGAAGTTTATTCGAAGTTGGTTTTTTACAAACACTTTTCGAAAGTCAAACTACGCCATCGCTTCACCAAATTCCTACCTTGTGTGGTCTTGGAAAAAACGGCAAGAAACTCCCAAGGAGCTTCTTTTCCCACTCACAGTTACAGATTGCACTTACTATTACTTACACCTAGAAGATTAAAAGTAAAAAAAAACTTTTTTAAAACAAGCTTTTAAGTAACCAGTGTGTCAAGTTCAATGATAATATTATAATATATTATAACCCGACGACATGCTTTAATCTTTATTAATGGGCTTTGTTAAGTACTTTGGGTGCAGTCGCTAGCTAGAAATTAAATGAAGTTTATTCGAAGTTGGTTTTTTACAAACACTTTTCGAAAGTCAAACTACGCCATCGCTTCACCAAATTCCTACCTTGTGTGGTCTTGGAAAAAACGGCAAGAAACTCCCAAGGAGCTTCTTTTCCCACTCACAGTTACAGATTGCACTTACTATTACTTACACCTAGAAGATTAAAAGTAAAAAAAACTTTTTTAAAACAAGCTTTTAAGTAACCAGTGTGTCAAGTTCAATGATAATATTGTAATATATTTTGTTCATTCATAAAATTGCATGCTTGTTAAATATTTGCTGTGTACTTTTAATTACTGAAAATCTGTTACAACGAAAGTTCGAGGGCCGTGGTCCAGTGACCCAATCTCGTATGTTAATATTATGCTACCGAACTTGAAGTAACCTTCAATGAGCAATCATTGGGAGACAGTTTCAAAAATATGCAGTGAAATTGGGAGATGTAAAGATGCTGGGTGGGGAAAGTGTTACACCGTGCTGAAACTATAAGTAAGAGTCGGTGCCGGCCGCGCGCACAAAGCTTCAACTTCGAGTGCACGGAGTGTCGGTATTAGTGCCATGGTTGTGAGTGCTTCGTAGTTCACAGGCGACACAAAACCTGCAGGATAAATAAGGTCAGTCAAAATATTTTTATTATTTGAATATTATAGGGTAAAAAAGGTAGTTTTTTTATTGCTAGTTACAGCTATATTTTTTATCGCTGTTACTAAGACATTTATTTTCTTTCAGTTGTTTTTACATGTATTATGACATTTAATAAATAAACTTACAACTATTATAAAAAAAACATTTTTGAGTAGAACGAAGGGAGGTAAATAGATGAATGTATATAAAAATCATAACATAAATGTTCACATGTTATGTCTAGTTATGCCTAGAATATAATAGCAAATATAAATACTTACGTAAACATAATATTAAATCAAACAATTATATTTAAGGACATTCTAAAAATAATTTACCGATCCACAATCTTCTGAACTCTTTCTGAACTCTTCGTATAAGAAAAGCTTCAATGTTTTCTTCATACGGATTGATACTAAAACACAATGTATTAATGTAATGTAATTATACAATACAGGGGATATCTGCAAACATAAATAAATGTAATAGGCAATAGCAAGTTCCGAGAACTACGAGAAACACCCATGAACGTATAATGAGAAACGCTTCAAAGAAATTAAATTTCGTCGAATAACAACATGGCACATTTTAAAGATTCGGTTGAAGTTTGTTCAGTTTATACTGGTCTACAATTGGGAAGGCCTTATATTATGTACATGTAGCCAGTGCCGGTTTTAGTACTAACAGCGCCCTGGGCGAGATTTCTACGGCGCCCCCTAATTGCAATTCAAACCCATACGAAAAAAGGCGAAGGATAATAATGAAATAACCATTTATGAAAAGAAATAAACATTTATTAAAAAAACTAATAAAATTTTACTTTTCTAGCCTTTCTATCGGCGAACTCTTTTATTAAGTTATCAAAGTCGATGTTTTCAGCTATTTCATTTTCGATCGACAAAGTTGCCAAGTTTGTCAATCTAGATTGTGATATCGTCGATCGCAGATAGGTTTTTATTAGCTTAAGCTTAGAAAAACTCCTCTCTCCACTAGCAACCGTTACGGGAATAGTTAATAATATTCGTAATGCTATCCAAACATTTGGATATAGTTCTTTTAAGTTGCGGTCTTTAATAAAATTTAAAACAAAAACAGGAGTAACCACTTTCTGATCAGGCAAAAACGATTTCAGACTTATGAGTTCATCGCACAACATACATCCATCTATATCTGATTTGGAATTTACATTTAATTTCAATTGAAGATCACTACAGAGTTTGATAAGGTCGTGTTTTTCTGGAATCTGTTTTAAATTGTACAAAAAAGACCAAGATTCCGAGTACTCACATAACTGTTCAAATCTTTCGTTGAGTGAAGTTAACGTCGTGTCCAAAAGACAGTTGAAAAATTCAACCTCAAATTTTTTTTCTGGAGAAGTTATAGGCTCATCTTGGGCAGTTTCACCAGCTTGGCGCTTAACACGTCGAATTCTTGTTGTCGCTCTAAACACAGGTTCTATTTCTAACTCTTCAGCCAATTCCTTCGCAGTTAGAATGGCGCTTTTAAAGCCTGTATTTCTATATTCTTCCAAGAAATTGCAGCATTTTTTCAGCATGTCTGTGCATTTACCGAGATCCATGTCTGTTGATTGTAGAGATTTACTAACGACATTAATTTGAAAAAGTATGTCATACCAGACAACCAATGAAACTATGAAGCCGAAATCTTTTAGCTGTTCGGCTAGAGTAGTAGCCTCATGAGAGACTTGAACATCAGTTTGCTGAGTTTCGATAGCCAAAGTGATTAAAGCGTCATGGACGGCGCTAATTTGATAACGGACTGCTTTAACACTGCCTATTCTTGCTTCCCAACGCGTGTCACTGAGTTTTTTTATAGTGTACAATCCCAAGTGATCGGTCAGAATTTTCCATCGATGAACAGAAGCTGAAAACAACGTAAACAACCTCTGAAGTACTCCAAACAAAGTGACAGATTTTACAGATGACTTAGCGGCATCGCATAGTACGAGATTGTAGCTATGACAGCCACACGGTACATATACAGCTATAGGATTTATGTCCAGAATTCTTCTTTGAACTCCAATATTTTTTCCTTTCATGTTTGCTCCGTTGTCATAGCCCTGACCTCTACAATCGTTCAATTCCAGTCCGTATTTATTTAAAATATCAATAATAACTTCAGTCAGCCTTTCACCAGTCGACTCATTAACAGGTATAAATTCTATGAAATGCTCTTTTACTGATATTTTATCGACATCTGATGATAAATCAACAAATCGTATTGTCAGTGAAAGCTGTTCTATATGACTAATGTCCGGAGTACAGTCAGCTATAATAGAATAATATTTCGATTTCTTTGCACGTGATATGATTTCTGACTTCACTTTTTCACCCATCAGCTCTATTAATTCATTTTGAATGTCTTTTCCGCAGTAGTGGTCAGAAACATCACCCTTTACAGCTAAACGCAAGTGCTCCTCCATAACTGGATCAAATTTGGCTAGTAGTTGTACTAAACCCAAGAACTTTCCATTATTTGGCGTATATAGTTTGTCGGAAGTACCTCTAAACGCCATATTGTTTTCAGCTAAATACAGTGTAATATGCATTAATCTAGACAAAATATTATTCCACCTTGTAGTTTCCTTTCTAATCAAATGTTGCTCTTGACAATCTATTGTTTTTCCCGTTTTTAATCTTAGTTCAGCCTCAATCCATGAGAGGTAAAACTTCTTATGAAAAGTACTACTTTCATGAACTTTTAACATTTCTGATAAGTGTTTCCAGTCGTTATATCCTTCAGATGCTAAATTCGACGTTGAGCTGCTATCAAATAGCCGGCAACAAAAACAGTAAACTCGATTTTTAGAAACTGAGTATATTAACCAACGACGCTGAATTATTTCATTGTTTGCAAGTTTTTTGGTAAAATGAGAATTTGAGAAATGTCGCCCTGTATCATTTTTTGGATAATTATCAATGTGAGTTTGCACTGGGCCATTAGTTATTATATGATCAATAACTTTGCTATTTCGAGTGAGTGGCCAAGTGGCTGGATCCGATATATTTGGAGCAAGAGAACTAATGTCATCTAGAATTTGTATTTGTTGTACATCACCAATAGTGTCATCCTGAGCAGCATCTGTAATTGTAACACAACTTGTCTCCTCACTTCGGGAAACTTCGTCCACAATCTCTTCAACAGCTAACTGATCTGACTTGTCAGACAGAGACTCCACTACCGATGCATTCGCTTGTATTTCAGATGTAGATGCCACATTAAGGTCTTGATTTTTTGTTGTGATATATTTGCCTATATTCATAAACTTTTTTGTTTTTTCAAATTCCTTCTCTTTTTCTGCTTTTCGTTTTCTATATTTTGCCCCAGATGGTTTTCTTTTGAAAGGATCAACGTGTTCAGACATTTTGTACTAATCAAATCTGCAACAAATTAAATCTGCGTAAGTCCGATCATTTCTATAAATTAATTAAATATAGCGCTATTGAGGGAGGACGACCAAAAACGCTTTATATTCAGTAGCCTTACCATGAGTTTGTAAAAACGTTCTCGCTATCGAAAACTATCGCTTTGTCCCTGTCATTGTGGTGCACGTGAAAGAGACAAAGCTATAGTTTTCGATAGCGAGAACGTTTTTTCAAACTCATGGTAAGGCCACAGGAAAGCGTTAGCATACACGTGAACTACGATCGAAAAATCTAGGTAAGGTAATATTGTCATGGCAGCGGAATAATTGTGAAATGTTATATTTAAAAGCTTGTGTTACGTGATAGTGCTTAGATTTGTATGAAAAAAATCACGATCATCCACTCGTTCCCGAAAAAATGACTTCTATGTACAGTCAGATGCAAAAGTCGGTGGACACTTTTCACCTTTAACACAAAGGCTTACGAATGAACAGGCTTCATCCACTTTTACACTTGACCGTACCTCCTCGACATTCATTTATTATCTCCGTGTTAAAATTTCATCAACATTATATAGTCAGTTCTAGAGATATTTTATAATATACTAGCTGTTGCCCGCGCAGCTACGCTCGCGTGGTATCCCTATTTAAACCTATAACCCTTTTTTGTCGCATCGCAATCGGTTAAAAAGTAGCCTATAGCATAATAGCAGTCTCATGAGTTCCAACTATACATATGTCAAATTTCATCACAATCGGTTTAGTGGTTTAGGCGTGAAGGGAAGACAAACGAACAAACAAACAAACACACTTTTCCATTTATAATATTAGTATGGATAATTTACTTTAAATAGATTACCCCACTCCAAACATAACAAACAAACAAATGTTACCTCTTTAGTATAATAAGTAAAGATAGTTAAAATAAAATTGTACTTACCTAATTAGTGAAATAATCCGTCATGAAGCAAATACCTACTTAAACACTATTTGAATTTCAACTTTTTGGATAAAACCTATGTCACTCTGTAGTCGGCGACAAAAAGTAAAAAACATGCACTTCGTGACTTAGCGTGGACCGCCTGATTACTGCGTCTGTTTGTTTTAAAATATGTAATTACGATAACTGTTTTTAAGTGCGTGCACCGATTGAATGAATAAGAATGAGCTGTGTTCCGCTCCATCAAAAATAACGTCAACTCTTCTGAACTAAAATGTTAAAAAGAGATAGATAATGTGTTTCTCTGTGGTCGGGGATTCCCAGTAAAATGAACTGTATGAACGGATTGAGCACTGCGTTCCATTCTAGTGTTGCCAACACATCGTTTTTTTTTTTCACTTACAGAGATGGGAATATAAAGGGGCGCCGCTTCACGGCGCCCCTTAAAGTCCGGCACCCCTGGGCGGTCGCCCAACCGCGCCCTACCCTAACGCCGGTACTGCATGTAGCCAAACGTTGTGTAAATGTGCTATGTACTTTCCATTAGTGATGCTTAATACAAATAAAACAAATGCAATAGTTCCCACAAATTAAAGGCGGATTAAAGAACATTTTTTGACATGATAACGTCTTATAAATCAATGAACGCCGGCTGCACGCACGAAAAATTGTGACGTCATTGTCACTATAGTTCTTCTTATTATTATCCGTTTATCAGTTACGCTGAAGCATTATACATTTTTTACAATAAAAGTTATTAAGGCTCATAATGCAAATTGTAAAAGTTGTTACAACAAAGGGCCAGTTTCACCGGTTCCGGATAAAGTTCCGGATAGCCCTAGGAACTCAACTCCCAGATAAACTACATTTTTTGGCTTCTCAGGTAATCTGATAGAAGTGACAGAGAAAAGTGTTGGTTAAGCTATCTGCCAGTTCAAGTGGCTGTTAGGCGTTATCTGACGGATAAAAAATGTTTCAAGTGGCGTTTCTATAACACATTTGGAATTTGAACTGTAGTACATCATATTATTATAAATCCTACTATTTTCGTTCTATAATGATAAAATTATACTGGAAATATTAAAAAAGTCGAATTGGATTATTTTGAACAAAAAGTATTTTATTAATTAAGTTTTCAAAATAATTTTCAAATGACAATAATTTACGTAGTAGTAACGAAACGCAAAAAGCGACGTTGCCGCTCCGTCAACTGTTAAGTGGCAGATAAATTCCTAGGGCTATCCGGAACTTTATCCGTAACCGGTGAAACTGGCCCTAAAATTAGTATGTAATTAATAGGGTATAATTAACTAATACAAATGACTATTAATCATTTAAGTGCTTTCACTACTAATTCTCGATGAGTCCTTACCACGGCGTTTAACAGTGAAATTGATAAATATTCGATTTGACGACCCCGTAGCCTAATTGGTAGTGACTCTGCCTGGAAAGCGAGGGGTCCCGGGTTCAATTTCCGGCCGTGGCTGATGTTTATGTGACAGATACAAGTTTGTTCTCGGATCATGGGTATTAGTTAAGTGTTATTGTGCTATCCGCGACACAGTAACCCTAGTGCGGGGTGTGGTTGAGTAAGCATTTATTTATTTATTTTATTATTTTAATTCATAAATACAAATGTTTAAGATGGTTATAACTGTGGGTTAGGGAGCTAGTATTACTAAGATTATAATAAACTCTTACAGACTCATGCTGGGGCACAAGAATTTCCTGTAGGTATCGTGTGCCGCACGGACAACACAAATTTAGACATCCTTAACACCTACGACCTGAGAACGAATACTTATCTGTCACATTAACGTCTGCCTCGGCCGGGAATCGAAGCCAGGGCCCCTCACTTCGCAAGTTTAGTTACCACTAACCAGGCTACGTGGCTGACTGTCATGGTTAAAAATATCTACCAAAAATGGAGCAGGATATTCTTCACCAATTGGCAGGTAGGTACCGACGCATATAATTTCTTTCAAATATACAATATCACGCAAGGATTTTAGTTGATTAGTTCCTGTTAATGACTTTTTTCAATTTAATGATGATGATGGTACATTAAGGAATTCTTATGTTTTAACGTCATGAGTCATCGATGCAATTTAAATAACCGAAAAAAGTGTGTTGTATTGTGTATTAGCGCGTGACACAAATGCGAGCAAGTTAGGATGGATTTTCAAGCGATGTTAGTTCTTATTGCTTTTTAGGGTTCCGTACCCGAAGGGTGACAGACGGAACCCTGCTGTCTGTCACAGGGTTTTATCTCCTGAACGGAAATACCTGAATTTTTTACAGCATGCATGTGTTTGATCGCTTTCACAACAAATAAATAATGAAAAATAGAATATCAAGGTCCCCATACATACATATTATATGTATACATAGTACCACTACCTAACCGTCAAAATTGTGGTTATTCACAAAAAAAACTTTAAATTCTATGTTGTTATCACAGACCACTTAACCAGGTTGTAAATGATCAAACAATTAGAGTTAATCCGGTAGTACGGAATCCTACATGCTTAATCCGACTCTCACTTGACTGATTTTTCTATTTTGCTCAAAGTTATCGGATAATCCCGTAGTTTCTATGTTATGAATACATACGTCATTTAAAGTGAATGGTCTGGTGAACTTAGATAATCGGATATTGGACAATATTAATATGAATATTGTAGGTGTTATTTTAAACTTTGATTTAATCTATATACTAACCTACAACACTGACTTATTATTACTTAATAATAATAAGTCAATGTTGTATCAGTGTTATTATTACTTAATAAGTCAATGACCTACAACTATATCCATAAAAATATTATGAATTCGATTACTATCGAATTCGAGTTACAGAATTACTACTCTGACTATCTATCTATATGCTACTTATGTATGTAAGTATGTGACCTTTTCACACTTAATCGTTTGTATGGGAATAGTTTCAGTCCCTAGAAAGGACATAGGATACTTTTTATCCCATTTATACGTTGCCTTCGGATAATTTTAGCGGTTCTGTCGTTTTCCGACTTCCACGCGTGCGAGCAAACACTCGTGAATAATAAAGTGAACATCAGATTTCATAAAGATATTAATTACGCGAAAGAATTAACAAACAACACAGAGAGCTGGGTTTTGTTAAATAATTGCACATAACAACAGGGTTACAAGGCCACCAGTAATGCATTTCATTAAATTTCCGGCTCGGTATCAGCCGTCTTCAGTATTTACTCACGTAGCAAAACTTGTGAATAACATTACATCATATCACGTAAAGAGATACTCGTAATAAAAACATTTATTATTATTGAATATTTTCATATTAAAGTTTATAACGTTTTGCTTTGTGTACGCGTTCAGTTTACATCCAAAAATGTTGATACTAATAATGTGTAATATTGTGATGAGATGATAATTGATATTGGTTTTGTTACCTTGTTTTGTTCTCTACTATTTGTGATAGTATTGGTAAAAGTTTTAGTGATTTCGCTTTTGGGACTTGTCCCGGACATCGAGAGGCAAGAGAAAAGGTAAAATGGTCGTTTTTAACTCAAATTAAGTAAAAAAAATATAGATGAAGTTTGTAAAATGTGGTAGGCAATAAAATTACTGTCAGATCAAACTCAGATCATCCTACTCTATCGTACATACGATTTACAAGATAATAAAACACAAATAAACTTTTATAAATTTTTGTTTTTCTGTTTGTCAACTTTAATTTCTGCAATGGCTTAACCGATTTTAATGTGACTTTCAGTGGAAGATAGAGGAGGTTATAGGGCAACTAAAAGGTTCCTTTTATATCCAGGAATTCCTACTGGATCGGTGATTTAAGCGGGAAAACTCCCATGCGAAGAAGCGGGCACAGCTAATTTATACGCATATTTTACAACAAGTGTAGAATATTTATAGTTCTTTCTTTGGCATTGACCATGATAATTAGACAAATTTTATTTTTGCAATTCATGTGACTGGATATTTTTGAAGCTTAGCTAAATTTCTCTTTTATCTTTTCCCCAAAAATATTCGCACGATGTTTAATTCTACATGTATTTGTATTTATAATTATAATGATGTGATGACGCGACTCACGAAGGCCAGATGAAACTCAACCATCAAAGGAGATGTGACCACAGACTTCAGAGCAATACCTAGTGCACGAAACGTTTGTACACTACGACAAACACTCCTTGAGCTTCGGTCTGTCCACAGAGATGCGCAAGTACAATAGAGACGAGATACCGTCACTTTCTAATACATGTATGTTAAAGCTAAGCTGCACTTTACAATTTACAATAGGTACTCTTCCCAGCAAAAAGAGGTCTAACATTCGAGATTATGTACCTAATCTCTTTCTCGTAGTATGTAAATATTTGTTAAAATCTCACCTAATACGACCCATGAGCTAACGACCTACCTACCTACTATAGGTACCTATTCCTATTATGATGGCTAAGTACCATGCTGGACTTCTGTTCTAAAGGCCCTGAGTTCGATCGGCGGATGGCAAAATTTTGAATGAGTTTTAACCGTCTCGGTCTGGGTATATTATCTTCGTGTTGTCCACGGCACCTAGCACAAGGAATTTTAATGTGCCCTCTGAGTGTATAGTGTTTAGGGTTTGCATTTGTCAGAGGACGCAATTTTATTTTGTTAGTATAAAATTAAGTCCAAGTTTGTGAGGTCACAAATCTAGTCCCACGGCCGCCATTTAAAACAAATGGTGCAGATGGTTTTTATAGTTAAACTGGCTACACATAAAATTTGTAAGAACATTTTTCGTTGCAAATTAAATTCTCTAAAACAGCCCTTAACTTTTAGTTTCATAACATGTATTATAACACCGACTCAGACAAGCTACTCGTAACTTATAAATTGTCAGTAAGACGGATGGTGAAAGGGAACAAAACGCTGAAGATACAAACCGTCCTGAAATGTAAATATTTACAACAAAGTCAATATTTACACCAAAGAAAGGTTCAGACTATTTTTGATCTTAAATTAGCCTTGAAGGTCACATTGATGAATTTTTTGTTGTATTTGAGAAAGTGGGTGGGTACTTACTTAAAATCGGTCAGGTGCTGGTCCGATTCGCACAGGTAGAGTTAATTCTAATTATTTGGTTATTAACAAGATAGAATGTACTTACATAAAAACCCCCATTTTTAAGGACCCTTCGTTGTGGATCTTTGGAATTAAAGGAACTCTAATACTATCATCCCAAATTATACCTACCAATAAATTATGTGAGTAATAAATATCTTATTGTATGAAGCCAGACATCAGGTTTGGTTCCTTGCCCGGGGCCACCGATCAAATATCGATATCCAAAGCAAAATATGTTTTGTTTAATCTAGATAAAATTACCAATTGATGCCTAAATAAATAAAAATATTGTAGGTACAATGTAATCAAATATTATTTTGTCATATTCAAATGTTATTGACTTTAGGCTGCGGAAGATAACAATATCACTGAAACAAATGTTTTAATAGTCTATCCAACTTAATTTATGATATCGAAATATGTATTTACAAGTTTGTCAAAGGGAGATCTCCCGCCAGGCGAGGCGTGTAGCCTGGGGAGCGGCCGAGCTCCGAATAATCTCTGTCGGAACTTATATACATATATGTAAATGTTTGTAAAATGCGACAGTGTAGAAAACATCGATAGCGTGATTCAGGTGTGGTACCGTCTGTCGCCGCACAAGTTTTGAATATGCTACTTTGCAATTTGTATCATTTTAAGGTTGCTTGTTTTGTGTGTTCACTGCCCGAAGGTTGACTGGGAAAGAATGCTTTTACCATTCAGTCCGCGTCTGTTTTTGTATATGTTATATGCTGCAAAAAGTAACAAAAAAACTCGAATTTGTTATTAGGTAGAGTCCATCCATCCACGTGTCCGTTACGTTCCCGTTTTCTTCCGTCGATATACATACATGCTCATGTATATGTATATGCGTAAGGTTTGTTATGTGAATAACAGCTGTGTGTCGCCGTCACTACCCCATTCCCCGTGACGTGTGAGGACAGCCAAGACAAACCAGCTCCAATTTCCAGTGCGAAATTTGCGGCATGCGAATGGGCTATCAAATTAGATTTGCAGAATATAATTATACTTACTTATATCATAAAATGTATACACAGAAAATAGGGCTCCACAGAAAATAACGTAAGACGATGAAGTTTAGTATATAGGTATGTGTGAGTCTTATGTACTTTTAATTTTGTAAGATTTGTAAGTGGATGTTTTCTTTGTGGATTGGCTAAAACTACAAACGAAATTATTTTTTGGTCTAATTAACGGTTCTGTGGTCGTGCGATTACTCTTACCATTTAGACAATTATCAATGATTAGATACCATAATTATAAAAAATACAAAATTATAATTAGGTATGTACTTAGACCAAAAGAGACATCACAAACACACCGCGACTTAACAATAAACATAATAATTATGTAGTAAGTAATTTCAAAACCTTTTACCGATTGCAATTTACTAAAAATGTTATTACATATTAGGATACTAATACTTACTACTCATCAGATCTCACTCAATTAAAGGACCACTTAACAAGCACTAGCTTTAGAACATAAAAGGAACTATCAAAATCACATAAAAAATACAGTCGAGGAGAGAAGGAGGTTTTTTGAAGTCGGTTAAAATATAAATAAATAATAATAATAATAACAATCAAAATTGTCCCTATAATTATCTCCTCAACCGGTATAATACCAAACACGCTCCATACTGCCTTAAGGACACTAGATCTACACCCTAAAACTTACATTCCACTACAGAAATCAATAATATTAGACACTTGCTCTATAGTTCGCCGTTTTCTTAACCCAACTTCACTTTCACTCCAAAACGCATCAGATATTACAACCACACTTATATCCACACGAACACAAAACATGCAGACTGACACACACTCAACACACTGCCACCAATCACCCCCATCACAATGACATTACACAAACGAATCAGAATACTTGGCATATGCCCGTACCTGGTTCCAAATATCCGACCTAGAGTCGAGTAAAAAAAAATTTCTATAAAAACATAATAATAATCATTTATTTCAGGCAACTATGGCCCATAAAATATCCTGTCCTGGTTGGAATACGAACCTGGGACCACTCTCTCTGGCATTGCTCGCTTGGCTTGCTCAAGATTGTTCAATGTACATATATTTGTATAAAGTTTATAAACGTGTTACAACTTACAACAAAACAAGCAAAAAAATGTGCTTCTCACAAGTATCAAAACTTCGTATTCTCTGGAACTAAACCGTGCTTACATCGCCAAGATATTTTTGTAGTACTAAACCACTGCAAGGCCGTGACTTGAGGTTTTACTATTTGATCGTAGCACTCCGTTAAGAATAGATCTTAGCTTAAAAGGGAACGTTTGAGTTATGCTCTTGAAAACTACCCAAATTTGGTACTAACGCTATTCAAAATCATTTAAGTACATAATAGATAATTTCTTACTTTCTTTATTGTTTTTCTTCTTCTTTATTGCGGACGATGTTTTCTTTCATCGAAGCAAGTGATAGCACATCATTTTTGAAAAGTACAGGTGCGTGCTGGGTTTGAACCCGGGCCCTCGGTTCGGGAGTCCAAAGTTCAACCGCTCTCGACTAGCACTGCTTAAAAAAATATTAAAATGAAATAAATTATTTATTAATTTCGCATACTTAGGTATGTCTTCTGGGATAGACAATAAATTACGATACTATCAAGTAATTTATACGATAGAATTCAAAAGTACTTTTACTTAGTTGTTCATATTTTGATAACATTATGTAGCTACTTAGTATTTAACAAGAACAAAAAGTTTGCATCTTTAATCGTTTTACAAGTATACCTGTAGTCAATAGTTAATTAATTATTGCAAAACTGCGTTTGAAAAACCCGGTTCAAGTACCAGGGTCACAAACGATTTAAGTCGCCTTCATGTCATCGATAGCAAGTAGGTAGTTTATAAATGTTAACCTTTTTTAAAATAGAATGGAATAAAACATGAATATTATAATGCTAATTACTCTCAACGCTCCGGTAAACATCTATATACATACCTTAGTACCCACAATCGCAGTAATATTTCGACAGGATTCTATAAATTGAAATATCTTTTTTTTGTGATCCAGTTGAAGTAAAACAAACATGAAATGAAATCACAACTTTACAATAATATATCAGTGGACGCAGTTAAATCTGTTATGCCGTTTCTGAGATTAACTTGGGATTTTTCCCTTTGTCGCCTTCCCAAATGTTATCTATAAAATCGCTATTTAACGAAAATTTCGCTTTTTGTGCACAACTAAGTAGTATGAATTATATAGACCATGACCATTACCCCATTGTTTCTAATTTATTGTCATGTACAATAATGTGAAATTAAAGAAACCTTATCAAAATAACAATGCACTCAGGTTTAAATTAAAAAATTCGGTATCCCACTTAACATCAGGTGGGATTGTTGTCAAGGAGTAACTTAGCATTGTATAAAAAAAAAAAAAAAATACCGCACTGTAGTACTCAACGTTTCATTCAACTTATAGCCATGACAGTACCGCGAAGAGAAATTTCTTAACTTTCGGTTTGAATGGGATTGCTATCAGCGCAGTGGTTTCGTTTGACATACACTGAGAATGGTAAGTAACTATTATTTTTTTAAATATACCTTTCCAATAACGAAAAAGCAAATTTCCTTTGCTACTCTACTAGTACAATTAGACCAATGTCAAATGTGACGTCATCAGTAAAATATGCAGACATCGTTATAGCAAAAGTACAAAACTGATGTCATGAATATATAGTCATTCGAACAATAGCAAAACATTTAGGACAAATTTTGTTTTATATAGTGTTCGAATGACTATTAACTAATTCAGATTTAATTAATTTATTCAGAGGTATCACTGATATACTTACTACGTACTTACTAGTACTTAGTACGTACTAGTTTTTTTGAAAAGGGGAGGGGGACGGGCGCATTCTATCCATTGGTCTAATTTCTTTGGTGATACAAATAAATTATCTTATATTTTGCATGTGTAAGTTGACTGTTTATTATCATTCAATATTTAAACCATTTCCAGATAAATCGCTGCATACGTTAAACTATCAACTTATTATAATTATTAATAACGAGCAGTGCCCGCGACTTCGTCCGCGTGGAATTTAACAATAAAAAATTAATATAAAAGTAGCAGTTACTCCTTATGACATCAGTAATCTGCCAGTGAAAGTCCCGTCAAAATCGGTCCAGCCGTTCCAGAGATTAGCCGGAACAAACAGACAGACAGACAGACAGACAGACAAAAATTAAAAAAAAATGGTTGCCTGTAAAGTCGGTTTTACGGGCGAAGATTTTACGTGACAACGTCTTTTTCTCGGTAGAATATTTATTGATATGAATATAATTAAATTGCGCAATAGGAACAAGGAATTGAATGAAAATAAGAATTGCACAAATTTTAACTATAGAAATATATTTTGTTTACTAAAACATTGTACATGTAAACTTAAACTTAACGCGCCGATTCAATGCGCCTAATTCTCTAGTGCTGCGCGCGCGACAGACCGATCATAGTTGAGTGGGAGAGAGACGCAAGGCATTCGGCGGGCCTCTCTCTCGTTCGGTGACTCATCGTAACGTTACCGAGCGTTACTATTTTTCATAAGTGACTCCCAGCTAACCTAATTTAAGACGTTGTCACGTCAAAAATGTTATTTTGGTGTAGGCACCGTGTATACACCCATATATATGCATTTAATAAAATGCGGTTATTTTAATATTAGGTACAAACAGACACTCCAATTTTATTTATTTGTATGTATAGATGAACGTGCAATGAAAACCACTATTTACCCCAAAATAAATTATATGGAAAGTTTAGAGTTGAAGTGAGACAGTGGGAAATTGTTAACGATTTGGGTAAATATAGAAATGTTGAGTTCTAGGCCTTTCCGAGCTGAGCGTTTATGGGTAAGCAAATGTTGCTAAACCCCGCGCGAGTCACCTTTGTGTTGGCAAAATATATTTTACGACGAAACGTTTCTAGGACAAGCGCGCTGTAAAATTATTGAAAACAATGTTAGATACTAAACGATTTAAAATATTGCGCCATGACTAAATTCATGTCAATTTTCTGTAATAGTGCCTAATAATCTTACAAGTAAAAAATTTACTTCAAAGTAATGCAAATTTAAGACAATAATATCAATTTCTCATGGATGCCATTGTCAGAACTGGACCAAATTGAAAGGGGACCACACAGGAAGCACCAGCTTTCAAATAAAAAAATCATCAAAATCGGTTCACCCAGTCGAAAGTTCTGAGGTAACAAACATAAAAAACAGTTTAATTGAGAACCTCCTCCTTTTTTGAAACCGGTTAAAAACGTTTTTATCTTTATATGGTACAACAAAGTCGGTTTTCTTGTCTGTACGCTTAGATATTTTTTCACACTAGTAGGATTCCCTGTGTCGCGGGTGGCATGGACAACACAAAGTAAAGTACGGCCGGCGGATCATGGCCGCTATGAAGTTAGGCTTTCGGATATAGTGCGCAGGTTTAGAGAGAGATAGCGACACAAACACTGAGCGTGTGACTGAAACAAACAATGCTCAAAGTGACACCCCGCGCGTCTTGCCACCATTTCGACCCTAAAATTGACTTCTGCGCAGCGATCCGAACAAAGTTCAGAGCGGCCAAGATCCGCCGGCCGTACTATACACGTCAATAACACCCATTACCCAGGAACAAACATTTATCTGTTACATAAACATCTGCCCCTGCCGGGAATCGAACCCATGACCCTATCGTTTCGCAGAGAGGGTCACTACCAACAAGGCAGGCTTTTAAACTACGCAACGGGTTTTGATTTGGATTACACCACCATTCAGATTATTTCTTCCAGATTATTAATAGATAATAGATGCATATTATATTTACAAAGAACAGTTGAAATGAAATAAACAATTTACTTTGTCCCACAGTAATTATTATCCTCTCATCGTTATCTATTATCAAAATCAAAGATTATTATAATAGATAGGTACCTATAAAATACACTAATACAAATAATGAAAAATGTTCTGATAAAAATACTGAGAAGTTAACTAATAATGAGTTTTTAGCTAATGTTATACCTGTTTTCAAATTATATTACATGTATAATGAGGGATTACTAAATAAATTATTATTATTAAAATTGGTTTTTTGTACATGAAAGATGCTAATCATAATGTTTTTAATTAGCTATTGTTAATATTCTTTTGTAAAACACGTGAGTAGGGATATAATGACTGTGAAATTAATGTTCAGTAGATGTCGTACTGTTGATCAAGGAAGTACTAAGTGCATAGTGAGAAATATCCCATAATTTTGATTTTAGGAATCGAAGTCCAGTGTCACATTAAATTTAGCCCTGTGTGAGAAACGTCTCAATCTCGGTAAGAAATGTCTTGGATTATCATCTCAAAATATAAAACGTCCACGCTATTAGCTGGATTTTAATAAAAATATCTGAAAAATTCCAAAAAAGTTTTGACATTTTAGTCTCAGGTTTTTTTGTAATTGTTTGTTTTAAAAGTATGTTGTAATTAGAAACTACAAGTCTATTGCTTTTGAGATGACAATGATTATTATATATTGCTTATTGAATACTTAATTAATTGTTAGGTTACTTTCATTTTTATCCTTATTTATTTTTACTTTTATTTTTATCCTTTTTAAGCTTTTTATCCATTTTATCCATGCTCCCATTCTCTTTAATCGCATAAATTATTTTATTAATTTTATACAATTAGATTATATTATTAGCAATTTAATATTGTGCTATTTTATTAAGTGTTAATAATTAACTTAATAAATTTAATTTAATTTATTAATGTAACTTAAGGTTTTTTTGTTTTTTACTTAAGTTAATGCTTGACAATAATCCCAGATAGGAAGTGGCGATGAAGTCTAGATGTTGGATTCACTAACTTGTTAAAATTATAATTATGTAGTAGGTAGAGAAGTGAATTTTCTATAGCAATCATTTTTTTCCAAATTAATAGGGAGCTTTTAGTCGTATTGGTATGATAGCGATGTAACCGTAAATTACTACCTTACTCTAATGGATTTTCAAACACCGTGGATCCATTAGAGTTTACCAAACGTCTCGATCATTAATATTCAATAACTACGACGTCATTACCAATTCAAACTTCTCCCGGTTCCTGGATCATTCGATTCACTTGGAGAATAAAAATGTATCGTGGTCGTTAAGCTGCGATAAAATTGGTTAATTCAAATGTGGAAAATCTATTTTATAAGAAATTTTAAAGCGAAATAAACCAATAACAATTTATCATATTTATCTCGAGCCTCGACATACAGTGGACCCAAGCTTTGAATTAAAGTTCTTTTCAGTATCACTTTTCCATTGTTTGAAAGTAACCAAAATACAACCCCATGATACGGTACATTATCTACATGTACCATGTATTATTTTAATTTTCATGCTTTAACTTAAATCTTCAATATTTAATTTTATTGAACAAACATTTTAAAAAGTATTCATAAACATTACAGCAATAAAAGCAATTATCTTTTATCTCACAAACCTAGACAATGCTAAGGGGACGCGGTAATAAACCCATGTGCCCAATTGTTTAGACATTGTCTCGTGAGTAATCAATAGATAAAAAAATGGCCGAGGCTGAGTCTGTCTTGTATATAATGGCATCTACCTATGCACTTCGTCTATGGCGAAGTTAGTCATTATTGATGTTGGTAGAATTAAATTCTCATCATTCAGCGGTCAGAAATCTACCTATTTTACTATCTCTTACCATCAGTGGCTTGTCGACTCTATCGTCAGCAATATCGTCTTATAAAACACAATGAGAAAACTTAAATCATATTTTACCTTGCTGATCGAGTTGTTCCATTGGAGAGGTAGTAGGAGTAGTCATCGGAAGTTATTAGAAGTATACCATTTGAAAGACATCGACGTCAATGGTATTATAATATCTTTTACCGACATAGATAAACGATAACCAATGCGAACAACGGGACCATCCTGGCCTGCCTTGCAAGGCTCGCGTCCTTTTGTCATTAGCTAACGTAACACACGTTGTGCAAAAATTTTATATAAGCCTTTAGGAAATGCTCTTTAAAAGCAATAACTTTGTCTACGGCATCTCTTCGATGACTCCAATAGTTGACTTATCTCTTAGTAAATCTCGACAACAGCGATACCTACCGCTTCCAATTCTGAATCTAAACCATCCAGAGACTCAATCAAACATACGCGAAAATTCATCAATATAGGATCACCCGTTCAGGAATAATTTCTTCAGAAGCGGACAAAATAATTATTTAAATAAAAATTACTTCAAGAGAAATTTTAAACTTTTTGAAGTAAATAACACGTATGGAGGGCGTAAGCAAATTGTGCTAATCTCCATTTATTTAAAATCTCCATTATCTATCTACATTTATTTAATTTAATATATATAATCCAATGAATGAAAATAATTCATTAATTAATTATTTATGTATTGTGTATATTGCCAAGATCAAGAAATCAAAAATGTTTGAACATTATAAGAAATGAAAAAAACTTATTTATAGTGATTTCAATTTTAATGACGAAAATTTCAATGAGTGGCTAAACACTGAATTAGTAAAACATTATGATCTTATACAATGTATTTATATAAATTTGTCAATGTTGCATATTGAACGTGAGTACGTGCGCATTTACTGCTGATTGCGACAATATTACAAACAATAATTATTATTGTTTGTCGTGGACGAAACATTGATGATGATGTTTAAACATTTCTAACTATGAATTGTAACCGTATCACTTTTTAGGTTACCTTTGTATACTAAGTAGTTTATAATTATACGACATACAAATGACAATAAAAACCGACACTAAAACCACAGTTACCGGTAATTACGTTAGATTAGAGCACGAAATACTAATCTAAATACGCTTTAAATTGTAATGTGGGGTACTTTTTAGTTATAGTGAATGTTGGTTATATCGTTAACTGTGAAAGTTACGGTGCTTTCTTTATGCAGAGAACAGACTAGCAATGATTTGCATCATAAAAATATGTAGTTTTCATAGTAACAAAGAATTTTCCCTTTAAAGTACTGCTAATAAAACTGACAGTAAAGTACCTACAGCTACAGAGAGGTAAAGTTAGCGAAAACTGAGTAGTTAATTTTACAATACATTCGGATCAGTACACCTTACTACTCGTAGTATGCTTGCTCTCTGTAATGTTTTAATTATTGTTAAATATATCGCTTCGGAGCGATTTCTTCTGCATAGCAGTCGCGGTAAAAGAATTAGAGTAAAAAGAGGTAAAATGCCTAGGAGTTTGAAAAATTAGTTTTTCGGAAGACCGAGGACGATGTAGGCAATTAAATTTATTACGTAGGTGGCTACGGCCGGGAGGATTAAATAGCACACAGTACAGGTTTATATTTTGTGGTACAGCGCAGTAAGTATATGACTTTAGCACGAAATTCGGAAACATGGTCATTGGTCATATTTGCGAAGCCCAAATATAAACCTTTTACATACATTTTGGAGACGCTCCAGCTTTACTACAACACAAAAGTGAAAACCGCGCGCAAACCAGTATAGTCGTTACTGAGATTAGCGGAAACAAATGCATATACAAACAGACAAAAATCGTTTTGGTTTTGTTGGATCTTTTAGGTACGTCAATAAATATACATGTAACAGTATTTCTCAAATATTTTCTTTCTACAGACATCGATATGTTACAAATTCATTATATGTAGGTCGGAATATATGAGTGCAGATAAGAGCTTCATCTGAATATTGGAAAGCTTGTCAACCTTTTATGCCACGTGTGCATATTTAATACAAAACCGTCGTGAGTATTACGACGGCTTATAGCAAGTGTTGTTGCGGAGAAAGTGGCATTGCTCGGTACAAACTCACTGATGCTTCGCGACTCGAGGTCATAGAACAGGTTTCGCTCCCGTAATTTACTTTTCTTTCAGAGGAAGTAAAAGTGAATGCGGATCTTTGATCTTCCATTGCTTAGCGTATGGACATGTTCTGAAGGTCAGGGCTCTATTGTTGTACGAACCATAGATGTAAATACTATGGTACCAACTTGATTATTTACAGTTTATGAAGAGCTTTGTGTATTTTCGTTTTCATCATGTTAGTGTGAAGGTTTTTTGACTCGTGTGGTGCAATGGTTAACATGCCAGACTGCCGTTTAAAGGGTCCTGGGTTCGATTCCCGGCGAGGTAGATTTCTGTTCTTGGTCTGGGTGTGTGTGGTCTTGTCTTGTGTATTGTCTATGATAGGTATCCTAGTGTGGGGACATGAGTGTGTAGAGTTATTATTATTATTATAAGGTTTCAAAGATTGCCAGCAAAGGTTAATGAAGTAAGGCACTGCATGGAAACACTATGTATTTTTAACTAGAGATATTTTCGCATATAATTATGGCTTTTAGGTTTTCGTACTTAAGGTTGACAGACGGAACCCTTTCAATATGTCTCCGCTATGTGCCTGTCACAGAGCTATATCCCATGAACCGAAATGGGTAGATACAAACTCTTAAATGAAATTAATGACCTGGATCTATGCTTTGATAATTTTAGTAGATTAAAAAAGAGATTGTTGTGTAATGTGTGAAACTTTTAAACTTTAGCTATGTAAAAATGTATTAGTTATACTCACTCACGGTGCCAAATTTATTGTTATATAATTTTTTCTTACCTTTTGTATGCGGTGCTTGCCTGTGTATTGTACATTGTAGTGTAATGTTTCATGTAAAATATCAAAAATCTATTTTGTGTAACAATAACAACCATTGGCGAACCTTATAAATAAATAGATAGATACCTCAAAATTATCACAGACTTCGTGTTCAGGAAAAGAATCATAACAGTACATAATAAATAGGAATATGTAATAATAATATGTGTAAAAAATTAATGCGCACGCGAAGCTCTACAACTAAGCATCCGCCGTCTCCTATACCCTTGTCTGTCGGTATTGTAGTGGGTCCAGTATTCCAAGCTTCTCCATAACGGCCAACTTGTATTTCGCAACTCAGTTATAGGCTCAGTTAATTCCAGGTGGAGCATCAGTGATCGACAAGTATTTGTCCAGATATCGTTTCTCTCTGACTCTCCCCGCACACATGGAATTCTTTTGCGGTGTGTGTATGACCGTTCATATATTTATTTAATACAGATGTGTTAGAAATTGCGAGCGCTGTTAGTTGAATCAGTCTCGGCAAGGTTAACACGCAATAGAAACTTCACTGCGGGTAAGGTTCGCTCTATACTACTATGCAGTTATCATAAATATACCTACATTTTGCTAGAATCCAGTCCTTACGGGAAAATAGTCACCGAAAAACAAATTTATCAGAATGAATTGATTGTTCTAAACATTTTTATTCTAGTAGGTATCAGAGCTGTTATACAATTTCCCACAGTAATTGTAAATTTCATAATTATTGTTATTACTTACATGAAAGATTTCACACATTACAATTACATTTGTATGATTTCAGTGTAATTTGATTAATATGTAATAATTAATTAAATAATTAAACTTTGGACTATTAAAGGTTCAAAAATAGAATAAATTGCAGTGAATAATAATATGTAAATTATATTTAATTTTTTAGCAAATAGAATTCATAAGATCTCTTTATCTTTTATTACTATAAAACGTTATCTAGCTTGTATGTAGGTAATATGTACGTTGAATAGGTATATTAAAAAATATAGTTTAGAGAGCTAAAAATTTGCACTACAAGGATAATCTCATAACCAAGCATGAACGCCGTCAAAACTGAGTTTAAACTTGAGAAAATTTGAAATTGATTAAATTTTCTTCTTCTCCTTCTCTTTCTGAAAGATATAATTTATTATTTAAATGTAGATACGTACATAGTAAAAATAATGAAGAGAATAACTAAGTAGATTGAAGAATCTGTTAAATCTTTTACATGTTAGGTACATTGAGATATTAGTACCTACATAGTATCTCAATGACATAATTATGTATACTACATTTTGTTTAATTTGTTACAATTTTTTAAACAAATCGTACATTTTGATTTGTAAAATACCTCACAACACAGTGAATCTTTAGAAACGGATTGCTATGCCGAGTTTCTCTTCACACTAAATGATTCAAAGTCATGTCTAAGTTTGGAGACCACAAACATCACGGGAAGGTGTGAAAAAACGTCACCTCATTCTTTAACACAGTTTCTGCAGTGAGATTACATTACTATTCAACACATATTCAACATGTTACTTTTACTGTTAGATTTGGCTGCCAATGACAATAGTTACTTAGAAAACATTCTGCGACGTTTCCAACATCTTATTGTCTCATTGTGTCAAAAGCATGGTAGTGTGTTTAATGCTTTATTTATTTATTTCATGTATTTCTAATGAACCTATATTATAAATGTGAAAGTTTTTGCGGTATCTTTGTTACTCTTGTTAAACTTGTCAACGGATTTATATGAAACTTTATAGGTATTACGGTATACATATACGTATTAGGGTATAACATTATAGGTATAGGCCAAATTACACAAAGTTTTTATAAATTGTAGCCTATGTGTGATTCTGATGTATAAGCTATACATACTATATAGCTATAAACTATGTACTATATAGGCTATTACAACGATATAACGATAAGTCGGGAAAATCCTGCCCTCTGAGTTTGAAGCCAGGCCTCGGTTCGGGAGTTCAAAGTTCAACCATTCGGCTATCACTGCTCACCTCACACCTATTGTTACCAAGGTGAATACCGTGGTATGCCCGCCTGCGATTTAGCGAGTGCCCAGCAATGAAGAATAGAAAGTTTATTTTCTTTTACAATCACCGTTGTGTTCAATATGAACTACTTAATCCGGCAATATAGTTAACCATAATATGTATAATTATTATTGTTCAAGATGTACACTAGTACTATCATTTTTCTAGCAGTCAAACAGGGTTTTGCATAGACATAAACATAAGTTTTGCACAAATAATTCTCTCATGGCAGAGTTTTTGGGATAATACTGTAAGATATCTATGCAAACAGTCGATGCTAGGTTCATCCATCCTACCTTTGACATGTGGTCACAAAGGTCTGTAACAAAAAAAGTCACCGATGCTTTGCCGGCCACAATAACAGATAAGAAACCCGTTTTAAATAAACTCTCTCTTCTATCGCAATTATTAACGCCTACTGCAGACTTTTTTTTTAATAATTATCATAAATAAAATATTTCTTCTCTTTAATCCGTGTCCCATAAATTATTACTTGTTAAACAAAATATTATATTATTTATTAGGTATTTTTTAATCCGTCTAAAATTATCCGTGAAGAAAACTAAAATTCGTTCTATTAGGTAGTGGTAACAAGGAAATAACAATAGGTACTTTTGCACTTATTTCTCTTTTTAGATAGGTCAATTTTAACGCTTCCAACACTGAGTAGTACTAGCGACGAATCTTGATTTAATCTCTACTCTCTTCCAATACCGAAAAATAAAAAAACAGACAGATAGAAACATTTTTGTGAAGTTAACTACCTAAATAGCCAATCGAAATTGCAAAAGAACTTTGTTTAATACAAGGAAAAATGGTAAAGAAACTTATCGTCTTATTGGAAAAAAGTTTACTGTTGATAATTTATCTTCAAATATCGCTTTTACTAAAAATATTCCGGATTAAGTTATAAATATTTTTATGTAAATAGTGTAGGTATGTCACTGAACTCCTAAGAGCTTGGATCGATTTTGATGATTTTTTGGTGTGTGGTGATGTTGTTGTCGAGTATTTTCTAAATGTACATATATAAAAATTTGGAATATAAAATATGTTGCAGAACAACGTGTACCAAGTCAGCTAGTTTTTTAATAAAAACTTTTATTTTACAAAAAATATCCCAATGAAGTTAAGACGTTGTCACAAATATATATCTAAACTAATATTAGGTATAAAGAGGATGCTAATATGAAATTTTGTGAGTTCCTATGTATCTGTAAAATAAACTACGTAACCGCAGCAGCTATTAAACATCCTTCATTTAATATAGCGAGAATTATGATAATATTTGTCAACGCGTCTGTTTAATCGCGGATTTTAGAAAGGGCCTGGAGTAGTAGCCTCATCCGTTGTTCGTCAGGGCGCACCACGATGGGCGGGAGTTTAACCTGGATTTAAGAATGGATCGAGCTCAGTAATCCCCAAGATTACTGGGTGTTTCTGCTGGAGGTGATAAATCATCTTCCTGCCCATTTCCCAAATTTATTTTGGTCGGCGCAATATTATTATGTTCTTCTCTTCCATTCTTCCCTATTGGCTGTCACTTCTACACTGACTCCCTTATCTTTCATATCACTTTCTCACACACCAATATAGTTATTATTTAATTAGTACTGTAGTAGTAGTAACTGAGGCTAACACATCATAGTTTCTAGCACTTTAACCTATGTACATATTTGAAAGTAAAGTTCATAATATAACAATGGACAAAACTATCCTAGTCATACAGTGTGAAAGTTTAACATCTGAAGTGAGACTAACGAATACCAGCGATGTCGTTGCTCAAATTAAAATGAGGTCATTTATAATGTCACGACATTTGAATAGAACCTACAATAATGGAGAGATTACAACTTGTACTTCAGTAACATTATGACGGAACATGTAAGAAAGTTTTGCACCAAATGTTGCACATTCGTCCCATTCATTCATGCTACGATAGAATTTAAATGTTTTTACGGCGTAGATAACTACATATTTTAGAGGATATAGAAGATAAATTTCTAAAAGATAATAAACATGTGACCTAAGTATCGGTCAGATGTTAGATTTGAAATTTATGTTCACCAACTTGCACAGTCACGGCGGCAGCGCTATTGTAACCAGCGCTATTGTAACCCTCATGTGTTATTTATGGCATAGACGCATCGGTGTACTGGTATCACCACTAAATAAATAACACACACATACACAGCATACGGCATTTCGTTACGTGACGATCGGCATTTCGTTGTGTGACGATTTCTACTAAATCGCACTACCCGTAAGCCGCGCTAAGGAACTTCGTTCCAAAACTTCGTTCCAAAACTTCGTTCCAAAACTTCGTTCCAAAACTTCGTTTCCTAACTTCGTTCCAAAACTTCGTTCCAAAACTTCGTTCCAATAAGAATAATACGATACATTAAATTTCATTTAGTTCTCAAGATTATCAATATGTCTATGTCTATTGTGACAGTCCTCAGATGAGTTTAAGAAAATAATTCTTTGCCGTGCTGTTGCTCTTTACAAAATGGTCCTTGATATTAACTTAGCAGTCGTTAAAATAAGGAAGCCTGTAAGGCACAAAAACTTAGGATGCTTGAAAACTAATCTATCTGCAATCCGCGCTGACGCGTGGTGGAGACGACCGATTGCAGATAGATAGGCCTGTACGCTGCAGTGAGCCTCTAACGACTAGAAGTCGGGTAGAAACAGAAAGTAGTTAACACAACCAACCATTACTGCTGTTTTTATATAACTTTTTATACATACGTAATTACATTAGATATTTATGTTAGAAACAGTAAAGAAAGGTTTTCTTTCAGCTATTATTAGTACAAGCCTTCTGACACATTAATTCCGGAAAATTGTCGTTGAGTGCTATCAATGTTTTTTTATTTACTACCTTGTGCCCCTACATGCCGCATTGACCAAGCTTTTTTAAAAGTTTGCCTTCTTTTATGGAGACTTGACGTATAATAAATTGTATACCTATACAAACTGATTTGTAATTAATAATTCAGTTCATCTTTTTGTTTTGTATTTTATACTGTACACTAATTATAAAATTATGATTGTCCCTAAAGTATTACCTACTGAGTAAAATTTGAAAGTTAAAAATTGAAATAAAAATGATTACATTGTTAGTTTTACCTTCTCCTAACACTTACTTTGTGGCACAAAACGTGAACAAAGACCTGAAAACAGTGAATATTTGGTTTCAAGCAGGTAATTCCGCTTCCTGGCAGACTCTACAAAAATTAGAGAAACATTTCCAAGTAATATTGTACAACACTTACTGGAACAATATTTAAATTTCATGAAAATAAATCTATTAAAAGTCACTCTAATGCTGAGTGCATTAGAGTGACTCTGTAGCATCTGTATCCTTCCTCTTGAATAACTTAATCATAACATTAATAAAATCGCATTAAGAATATTATGATTATTATTTTAGTATATTGAGTTTAAATCACCACCCATTGCTGGACACGGATCTGCTCACTAACTAACCTTATTTATTTTTATTACTTATTTGTTACAGTAAAGTAGCAAGTTCTTTATGAAACATGACTACCGCCTCGACCTTCCTCTGCTCCAAATCACACAACACGAAGAGCATTGAAAATGAAGACACATCGGTGCTCATCACACACGGGAAAAGGAGAGACTATGAGTAAGAGTTCGTCATTAATTTTATTTAACTCATATTTCCTAGTCATTCTCACTATTGAGGTACTCGCTCATTATTCCAAATCATTCTCACTATTGAGGTATTCACTCACTTTTTTAAGATCGAAACAATATTCAGGATGTCGACCTTAGCCTAGTTGGCAATGATCCTGCCTACGAAGCGAACGGTCCCGGGTTCAAATCCCGGCCGGGGTACATATTTTATTATGTTTGTTTTCTGATGTCAGTGTTAATAAATGTATTGTAAATGAGACCTGCAGACCGTGTGAGCGATTATTCAGAAACATTCGTAAAATATGTTATCTGTAAAAAATATTTATCGATTTCGTTTCTCGCTGCCGGAAGTTACAAAAAGAAATGCTTACAAACCTACTACTTCAAGTTAGTCGAGGTTTGCAGTTTCGTTCCTGTCTTTATTGTGTTAATAACCGATGAGCCACCTTTTAATGTGTTTTCATCGTCGCTCACGGAAATCAGTAACACCATGACGTCACAGATCTGAATTGAAGGATTAGAGGGGCCTCTTATTTAACCTGTCTGATTGTTTGTCGTATGTTGTATACGGCATAAAATATCACAAACCTTCTTGCAATCAGTATTATGTCACACAGGTCACACTGCAGTGCATGGCTCTGGTGTCACAATGTGGGTTAGAGGCCATAGTCTACTACGACAGCAAAATTAAATATGAAATCTACCCGGTAGATTTCATACACTTTTGCAAACATTATGGAGAACTCTTAGGTGTGCAGGTTTTCTCACGATGTTTTCCTTCACCGATGCAAGGTAGAAAATAAATTCTATAGTACAACACGTTTGAAAATCATAGATGCGTTTATGATTCGAAACCAGCGCCGCTTGTATCGGAGTCCTACGTCCTAAGAACTTGGCTATAATAGACCAAATATATCAAAAAAATGTTTTAACTTTCAGATGGCAAATAGTATGGAGGAACGTCCTTGCATTCGTGTACCTTCACGTCGCTAGTATTTACGCGTTATATTTAGTTTTCATGGGAAGAGTCAAGTTAGGAACGGTTATATTTGGTAAGTAGTTTGTTGTCACTCTCAACATTTTTATTTATACTACCTACCTAAATTTGTGCCTTTGTATAGTATGCGGTGCCCCCAGGCACGGTAGTGCCACCGCCAAGACGAGCCAAGCGGAGCGTAAGGACCAAGTCACATATGGTGTAGAGTTAGTCAAGTTACGGCTTAACAGGTCTAATAATTTTTTGACAGTCCAAGCCATAATGGTCTCGTCTTGGCAACATTTTACATGAAAATGTTTTGGTGGGAATTCTGTTTTACTTGTTTCCATTTCATATAGGTATTTAGGTACGTAAATGATTAAAAAAATACTTTACATAATTATCCTTGTAAATAATAATTGTATTAATTATCATTATATTACTTATAAACGATGCAATCAGAATTTATATTAAAAGTACAATAACGCAAAAAATAACACAAAAAATAAACATTGTTTTAACTCAATTCTATTGTATGTAATATTTCTTAAAATTAATTTCCCACAAACCAAAAATGTTTTGTTACAACAATAATAATAGATACACATTATATAATATAAGTACACAATTATTTTTGTTAGAGACGATAAGGCTCAAATGGCGCGTTTGCTTGTTTCTGAAGGTTATTATTAACCTATATAAATAATGAAATACTGTTAAAGTTTGGACATTTCTATTCCCTCCCATAATAAAAGGTTTTTTCGCTCAAGCGCTCCTATCTTTCTAGACTTTTGTTCTTCTGTTTTTCGAGGCGAGCACTTTAATCCTCAAAGTTAGCAACACATCTGTGACCGAATTAAAACGAGACTCTTACTAACAATTACTAACAGGACTAACTTTGACTAATAGTTGCTGTCCCAGTAAACTTCACCGCCACTGACGATCAGGTGGGATAGTTGTCAAGCATGAACTTATATAAAAAACTCCTTACACTTAGCCTCTACTGGACTTACCATCCCCGTCGGAATTTATGTCTTTTTCTATATCGGTCACATTTGTATGGGCGGCGGCGGAAGAACGCTGCTACATGCTCGCTTGCTATCTTGAATCCATAAAAAAATCTTAATATCCACTTTGTGTCTTTTCCAGCGTATGTCTTCTCGGCCTTATCTGCGATGGGAGTGACTGCTGGAGCACATAGACTGTGGGCACATCGAGCGTACAAAGCCCGGTGGCCACTGAGACTCTTCCTAGCAGTTATGCAGACCATGGCTTTCCAAAACCATATCTACGAGTGGGTGCGGGATCACAGGTAAACATCCACTCCGTTCACGTTATTTCTTCGTAGAAGTACCTATACTCTGGGTAATTAATAGACGTACTTAATCATGTTTACGGTTTGCTTAAGGCTCAACTCACACTGGCGCAGACTCGAAGCGACGCGACGCGTCATATTTTTCCGCCTACAGCATATTCATCTCTATTGTACTACTATTTAAGTACAAACTTCGGCTGTTTGTTTTACTGAATCGTTGGCCGAAATCGACATCGGTGACCACTAACACTTAAAACATTATTACATTAGGTACACTATTCACATAAAAAGGCAGTCCGTACTAACAGGACTTACAAGTTTGTCACTAAATAGGTACTAATTTAATTTCCAGAGTCCATCACAAGTTTACGGAGACAGACGCAGACCCACACAACGCGAAACGGGGCTTCTTCTTTTCGCACATGGGCTGGCTGATGGTACGAAAACATAAGGAGGTCTTCGAAAAGGGCGCATCTGTCGACATGTCCGACTTGGAAAAGGATCCCATCGTCATGTTCCAAAAAAAGTAAATTTTATGCCAACATAAAACAATTATGTACCTACATTAAAAAGTAAAGTTACATTTATATTTATATAAACTAATGTTCAAATGTTGCATTAGTCCCTTGACAAGTTACGTAAATTCATGAAAATCAACGGCACCCTTTTTACCAAGATGACGTTCGCGGGACACAGGGAACCAGGGACCCGGGGGACGCGGAACAGTTTGTATTTTTTATTTATTCTACTATTCCATTTAATTCCAGAACATACTTAGTAGTGATGCCGTTGCTCTGTTTCTTCGTGCCCTCTTACATCCCCGTGGCTCTCTGGGACGAGAGCCCTTGGTCCTCGTGGTACGTTGCTTCCATCCTGCGGTACACGCTCACATTGCACTTCACCTGGCTGGTGAACTCAGCTGCTCACATCTGGGGGAATAGGCCATATGACAAGTGGGTATAAATACATATATTTAGGTACCTATACTTGCAGATGTTTTATAAAAAAATATTTTATACTTTTCGTTACAATTATAGATAAATAGAAATGTGGTGTCGTGGGACACCAGGTAGGAACGAAGTTCCTTCGGCTAATGAAGGCAACGGCGAACGAAAAGGAAGAGGGATAAAAAAATAAAAATTAAATGTGGCACTCGGTGATTGCCGCGGTAAAGCTATTTTTATATTTTTTATCAACCTATGCAATTATAAAAATTAGATGAATAAATCTTGGATTGCCGCCATCTTGGATTTCTATTTTGACAGCACCATCGACTTCAACACCCTCGAAAACCATGAAAACGATACCCATGACGAAAAGTTGTTAATTTCGCGCAGCCGCCGTCTTGGATTTCTATTTTGACAGCACTATCGGCTTCACCACCCTCGAAAACCATGAAAACGATACCCATGACGAAAAGTTGATAATTTCGCGCAGCCGCCATCTTGGATTTCTATTTTGACAGCACTATCGGCTTCACCACCCTCGAAAACCATGAAAACGATACCCATGACGAAAAGTTGATAATTTCGCGCAGCCGCCATCTTGGATTTCTATTTTGACAGCACTATCGGCTTCAACACCCTCGAAAACCATGAAAACGATACCCATGACGAAAAGTTGATAATTTCGCGCAGCCGCCATCTTGGATTTCTATTTTGACAGCACTATCGGCTTCACCACCCTCGAAAACCATGAAAACGATACCCATGACGAAAAGTTGATAATTTCGCGCAGCCGCCATCTTGGATATCTATTTTGACGGAATTATCGGCTTTAGTACCCTCGAAAACCATGAAAAATTATTTATTTATTTATTTTATTTATTTCATTATTTCGTTACGGAATTTCTGGATTCGGTCCCCACGCTCAAGGCCCGCGTTAAAAGCTATGCAATAGCTTAAAAAAAAGGTATTATACACTACTCGCTTGTGTATGCGACTGTCGCGCATGCGCACGTCTCATTCAACGCTTTTATTCCACGCATTTTTTTTCTTACGGTTTTACTATCACATATATTTCAGTTCGGTCGCCGTAGCAAAACCTATCCCCTCCAAGCCTGCCGTAAGGAACTTCGTTCCAAAAATCGTAGAATAAATAGGCATCTGTTGAGCGTGGCTCCCATAAGATAGCACGAGATTTTACTTGTAAGCAACTGTGCTTTTCTTGAAAAAACCGGCACGAAAGTGAGACAAAACATAGCATCATTGTATCTCATTTTTTTCGTGCCATTGGAGTAAGTTGTTCTTAATCTTGTGTGAGTGCGATAGATGACATCTATAGGTCTCACTCTTCTCTGTCTATGAATGACTGGTGCGTAGAGCCCTTACAAGAAGATGAAATTGAGTTCATATTATATAATTATCTCTAACAGTTTGATTGATCTTTTAGCGCTACATAAATTACTCTGGGCCCTAATTTTTTTGTACTCCTGGTATAATACTTAACTTTCGAGTTAGAAAGTATAAAATATTATGCTATTTCAGATATATAGGCGCTACGGACAATAAGGCGGTGGCTATCTGCGCGTTTGGAGAAGGCTGGCACAACTACCATCATGTGTTTCCCTGGGATTATAAGGCGGCTGAGCTCGGAAACTACAGCACCAACCTGTCGACAGCATTAATAGATTGGGCAGCAAAATACGGTAAGATTCAGGAAGTGATGTTAAAATAGGTGGCCATTAGTCTATCGACGTGAGGATTTGGATTCCGTATCAGAGTAGTGTTCATGTAGTAAGAAAATAGGTGGTCACCGTCATACGTGGACATGCGATACAGATAAAAAGCGTGGGAACGGGATAGAACCAATTACTTATCTTGTTTGTTTGGAAACCTTTATAAGAAGAACTAATCAAATCTTGATTGTTTGAAAACCCAAAGAACTAATCCAATCTTGGTTGTTTGAACATTTATAGAACTAATCAAATCTTGGTAGTTTTGTGATGTGTTCTGCCATATTATTATCAAAACTTATATTTATTAAGCTGAATAGCGGATGAACAACATTCATCTTCGCAACCCTATGAATCTGGCTGGCTTTATAGTTTATTTTTGTTTGAGATATTTTCTTTATCTGTAGGTACTTACCTAATCATTTTATTCCCTTTTACTAATCCCTGAATCGAAAGAAGCTATTCTTTTGCTTCATTCATTTCGGTTATTCATTGAACATGTCTTTTCATGTAGAATTTAATTGTCTTCTCAATTTTAGTCTTTTGGAAGTTGATTCGAAGCTTTTCTGCTACTAAGGGTGGACTAAACCCCTATTTGATAATTAGCCCTGGATGATAAAGTAGGCTAGTTAAAGTAAGCTAAAATAGAATAGGTAAAATATCAAACTCTGTCTGGATTCGAATTGAAATCCGTTGCATTGGGTAAAACCAACAAAGCTAAAACATAACAGTCCATGACCCAGTCCTCATACTTACTAACAAATTAACCAACTAAACGTCTCCTAGCCGGACTAATTATGATATATATAAGTCGGTCACTGTTGTCATGGGCGGCAGCGGAAGGGAGGTTGCTGCATGCTCGTTTTGCTACGTAATTCCATGAAATAAATGAAATTGTCCAAGAGTTAACATAACCAAAATTTTAAACAGATTGGAACTGTTTATTGTGCGCTGAAGAACCACTGGCCCATGAGGCAGAAAAATCAGTGTAGTCAGTCGACGTTGGGCGTAAAGAGACTGTCTTTCTTATGCAGGCGTTGGCAGTTACTTCTACAATGACTGTGATAACTAGTATAAATTGATTGGCTCCTTTTCTCCTTACGGGAACTACGTTTTGTTACATTTATCCTACGTTGATTATCAGATTAGTAGTAGTTTTATTACATAATCCCTTTACGTCGTAAATGCGTCTTGCTTCAGTCTGATTTATTTCTTAGTCACAAAAATATTTGTTGTAAATGTTGTAATGCATCCAACACAAATTGTAAATCTTTATGGCGGTAACATTTGTAGAGGGTAACATAGTATTAGAGTACGTCCGATTGTAACGCTGTCTGTATTTTTTTGCCATTTATTGTATTGTGTGTGAACCAAGTATTGGTTTGGCCACTTCCCCTCCAACAATCCACACTGGAGCACGGTGGTGGAGTAAGCCCTGGGCCCACCCATAACTAAGGAGTTAGCTATGTCTCCTCAGCTATGAGGAGGGAGTGTGCCCTGTATTGGGGCATTACTGGGTTGAAGCCAAACAGAGTATGAAATTCAATGGCCGGGATTATTTAGACTAAAGACCAAAATCATGCTACTACAATATCAGTAAGAAAGAACATAAAAAATTATATAACAATAAGTTTTTTCTTTCAGGATTGGCTTACGACTTGAAGACTGTTTCAGCTGATATGATTAAAAAAAGAGTGTCAAGGACAGGCGACGGATCTCATCCCACTGACCATAAGAACAAGAAATCATTAGAAGATCATGATCATCATCACCCCGAAAATCCAGTCTGGGGTTGGGACGATCGGGATATGCCTGATGAAGAAAGACAACTGGCTGAAATAGCTCATAGGGCAAAACAATCTTAAAGCTAAGCTAGGCACTATTTTACTTGTATGATAAAGCTAAGCTAGGCACTATTTTATTTGTGTTTATATAATGTAATTTAAGCATAGTTTGACTGTGGTAACAAGGACTTTATTAGAAATCTCTAGCCTTCTTTAAATATGACGTTTCGTTGGTAGGTATTGTAAACAAAGAAAAGAAATTGTAAGATTGGCATCATGTTACTGAATCGCGATGAAATTAAAAGCAATTTTCCTTTTCCTGTTTTCAATTTTCTTAATAACAATCATTATTCTATGTGTATTTGGTGTTCCGAAATATTGGCAAAACGACGTGAAATTAAATCACAATAAAATCAAAATCAATTTTGCCCTTCCCGTTTCTGATTTTATTAATATTAATTATTATTAAGAGGATGTTTCTAAAATGACTTATTTGTAAATCACGAAAATAAGAGATGTTGTCGAAGATATAAAGTACAAATCAAAATCTTACCATGACTCGTTTAGATCCTAAATTAAGAACGTAGATTAATAGTTACAAATACAGGTCATAGAAGACTTTGTTATGTACATTTCTAATGAGTATTTACGGTGCTCTAGGTTACCAAAATTTATTTTACAAATGAAACTGAGAAAAATATATTTGCTGCTTCCAATAACTGGTTTTATATGATAAAATAACTATGTATTATAACAAAATATTATAATATGCCGGTTATTAATATCTCTTGAACTATTATAGACTTTTTAATACTTATCTAACTTATTTAATGTATAAGAAGCAAGTTAATTTCATATTGTTATGTTATGACATGGCCTATTAATTAATATAATTTTTAAGCGTTTACACAGACAGTTGGACAGAATATTATATCAATTGACGTTATAAAGTGGAAGGGTTGACAAACTATGTTCCATATTAGCCCTTGACAAATTATTTTACCAGTAGGTACAGTATAAAACTGAGTACGTGTGTATTTTAATTGGCGCTCAAGTATCTACTGTAATTACAGTAGATACTTGAGCGCCAATTAAAATACGTTTACGAACGTTTTCAATTGAAAACGTTCCACTGGAGATTAACAGAATCTGTTTAGACATTACATAAATATCATATCATATTACCTTATTTTATCGATTGAAGCGACTTATTACGTTGTGTACTATGTTTCTAATATAAAGAAAAATTAGAAACATAGTGTTTTATTAGAATTTTATTGTTAGTTAAATGCTGTAAAAACATAACTTAAAGTTACACCTTGTATCTGTCATCCCGCGGGAAAGATAAGTTCCCGATATACAAAGAACTTTGATATATTATGTTACCTACACATTTATGCCAAGTCTATCTTAATTTTATTATAAGCATCCGAAAGAAACATGGACAGATAGGTTGCACAAAATAGTTTGTTGCCTCTAGGTCTTCTTTAGTAACTGTCAATTAAAATACATAATTACTTAAATACAAAGTAATATCAGCAAACAAATAAGTCAAGTAGGTATCCATGAAATTATTGTTTTAGACGACTTTTAAATTTAATAAATGATAGTATGGCAGTAACAAATAATGTGATAAGGTTTTCACTTTCCCAATAAATTTTTCGTTTACTTAACTTTTTGAAAATTATCTGATGGAACTAGTAAAGAAAAAATATAGTAATAGGTACAGGCGTAACAATGGGTTGTGTATCCTCAAGCTCTTATTAAACTTTCTCATTACATGTCTTCAATCCTTAAACCTGCTCTCCCTTTGTGTTATATTAACTTTTTTTTTACATAGCATTCCAATTACGAACTCACTTTGATCACATCGCTTCTCCCATATTAGATTTTATTACAACAATTGAATACTACATAATTTGAAATTGTATAATGTTCTGTCATGCATAAAAATGTGAAAATGTTTAGTGTATAATTTAATTGTTGTAGGATATTTTACAGGTATCATATTTGTGCTTGATTGTTTTAAAAACACTGCTATACACTATTTCATCCCAAAAAGTAGCTAATAATAAGTATTGACGTACATACATACGTGTAGACCCATTGGGGTCTACTATTGTATCTTCGTGTTGGTTTAATTTATTCGTCAGCTTGAGAGTGGCATATTTCAATTTGTATAGTAAACAACGTGCGTTCATCGATATTTCCACTTCTCAAACCAGTCGTGGAACTTTCTTAATAGCCTTTTGCGTGCCGTGCGTTTGTTTTATTAGTTCAAAGTATAAAACCACCTCTTTCGCCTTAAACTTGTATCCTATCAACGGCATATTCAATCTTACGTAGAGCTAAAATACGTGGAGGCTATATCAAAACGGAACATAATATTTTTTATGTTATTTCTAGTTAAAAAAATCTGACGAACGCTAAAGAAATTAATATCGTTTAAATGGACGCTACTTACAAATTGCAAGTTCCGTCAGTTGGATAATAATGCGCGTGACCTATCACTGACTTGATTACATAGGCCCGATACTTTTAGGACAAGCCAGTCTTACCTATATCTGGTCTGTGCATATATCGCATAAAATTAGGATATTATTTATTACCAAATATACTTGACATATTGTATGTTTTATATGGTGTTTATGTAATCCTACAATGGAGGTTGAAAATTAACTTAGACAATAATATTTATTGTTCCGTAGTCAGATCGTTAAGTTTAATTTATTTAAAAGTTCTTCACTATGTTAGGAATCGAATTTATTTATCAGTAGTGATTTAATTATTACTACACATTTGTTAACTAGTTGTCTGTATAAAATAAAAGTAATTCTTTTATAACTTTCATTTCAAGTTAAATAAATGTGTATAAATATGTATGTGTACTTTATTTTTTATCACTATTAATAGTAAGTACTCTTTTTTCTGAGGGGGAAATCTTCCAAAGATACCCAAACCTACGGAACCTACAGGTTGCGTGCGGGTTACGAGTATGTAGGATTCTTATCCATCCGACGCTTATGGGAAGGTTTCGGGATCACGCTTGAACATACCGGTGCTTTTATTACTCAATAGGTACTCTGCAGCATCCTCCCACCATCAGTAATCCAGTACATACCCAAACAGAAATTCACAAAAAGATACACTTTCTGTTTGTTAGCCTGGTTTACTTTAAAGTAACAATTGTTGTCAGGGCTTAACTTCAAATTACAGAGCGGAAACAGGTTTGACATCACGTTTTTTGGACTTGAACTGATTTCGTGATTAGCGCCGAGTGTCGGTTATAATTAGAATGTAAGTTATAATTCTTCAAAGAGTAGGGGAAAGGAGGAAAAGATGATCCGTTGAGGATTGGACTCTTATCCTAACGAATTTTAACAAACTGTGGATTTACTTAATTACCTAATATTATATTTACTACCAACCCGACCTCGCTTCACTTAATTAAAAACCAATATTTAAGCGTAACTGAAATTAGTAGCGTAATGATAGAAAGCCTATAAGTAACCGCTTGACTGGATCACGTCATGTCCCGCCCACTAGTGGGCTCAACACGTGACTCCCACGTGACAGGAATGTGGGAATAGCTAAACATCCGGCCTAATTTAGTCGCACAAAACTTAAATTACTATTGAATAAATATACCTAGGGCAAAACTAAGGACACACAGGTGAACTCTACGACACGATGTAATTTCAAAGGTCGTTTACGGTCTAAATATCTTCCGACACTTATTTTATCATTCAAGAACTATTACTATAATTAAAGAGGCTCCTCTTAGTTAAAGAGGCATCAAACACAATAGAGAAATTAACAAATAAGTAAAAATTTCCACAAATACAAGCGACTTAAGACTTTTTAATAACTAATAAATTAACTTTTAATCCATAATTTATATCTAACAACAAAACAAACAAATAAATAACAGAAAATAGATAACAATCAGGTAACTAGACTAGTGGCAATAAGGCTTAAATTGGCAAGTTGCGCTACAGTTTTACACGATGTTCTTCTCCTTTGCTTCGTTTAATCTTCCCACTTAGTATATTTGCATATTTCCCGCGAACATCATTAAACTTTTGAATCCATTCTGGGTTAACTGCGTAACTACCTAGTCCTGATAAACCATCGTCTTCACTAATTATATGATAATCTTGAATATCGTGCGTTACATCGCCATTAAAATTTGGATCTATAATTTGCTCCGACAGTTCAGCAGCCAATGGCCTCAATCTCTCATTCTTGTACCCTTCGTTGATATAAATTACTTTTTGAGAATGTTTGTCGTTGAAGGCATTGTTTCTCAACAAAGTAAATATAGACCCCATTAATGCCATATTGTTCAACATTCCAGTTCCAAGAACCATCATTTTAAAGGCAGGCAACACAAAAGGCAGAACTGCAGACATAATGAGACCGGGAATCAACAGAGCTGGCAATAATTGATAAAAATATTTTCGCATTTTTTTCATGGATCCTCGTCCGGTGGCTTCATCATTGGAATCTGGAAATTACAAACAGCATTGTCAATTTCGGATCATTCTTTACATAATAAAAATGGTTTAATAATCAAATTTAATTCCTTAACCTCAAAATAATGGCGCCAAAAGGGTTATAGAAGTATGCTAGTTTCCGTGGTATACCTACTTATGGAAGGCGGTGGCCTCTTATAATGAGCAAGTTCATCTACGTTTTTTGTACGTTTACTATCGAAGAATAAAACCGAAGACTGATTTTTAAAAGCACTCTGAAGAACAATCGCTTCATTCGGATTTGAAGCAATGTTGGAACTGGAAGATTGACGCAAACTATTGGACATTTATGATCTGATTACTTACTTCATCTCTTACTTTATCATTAAATTGTTTGTAACGTGTACCTACCTACAATATTTTAATATCAAATAAGGTCTAAGAATGATGGCATAGAAGCTTATTTGAAGGAAAATCTAAACAAATATCTTGAAATAGATTAAACTCCCAAGGGCAATCAATAATTGATAAAATTATTGAGAAACCCTATGTAAACTTCCGCTCTGTTTAATTTTGGAAATCATCATATTTATCTCTCTCTACTTAAAAGATTTTGTGCTATTATTAGAATATTATTCTAATAATAGCACAAAATCTTTTAGGTAGAGATTATGTAGCAAAAATTAACATATTATGTTAATTTTTGCTACATAATAATATACCATCATTATTTAATGTCCAAATAGTTAATAAAATTAATTTCCATGATCCTCAGATTGAAAGTTTTCATGATTCCCTTTCGACTTTCACTATAAACTTATTAAGTACCTACTAGGTAGGTATCTAACTAGTTAGTTATTTATTTACTAAAAACTTATTAAGTAGTGAATTATTCCTATTACAATTATCAGGACAAAAGACAGAAAGTACGTGTATGCTTAAGGTAGATAAGAAATATTTACTTTTTATGACGTCTAGTTGTAGGGATCCGTTCTTAGACCCGAGTAAGGCGGCGTACTCTCCCAAATCTAGTGTCAACGACCGATGCCGAAGGAATTTTTCTGTTTCATCACAAAGCTTCGTATACAGCTCTTCCTCCTCTTCATTTCTGAATCGTTCCCATGGAAATCCTTTCAATTCATCTGTCACATTTTCTCTCGCGATGTTTTTTACGGCCCGTTCAGCGCGCCACGCGCCGTAAGCGGTAATGCATTTGACGGGTCCGAGTTCATTGGTGCACGATATAATGTTCGCAATGAGGTTATCACTGTCGGGTCGCGCGAGCGTGGTTTGCGACCACACGGCCAGCACGACGACCACTACGCGCATAGTTGTGGTGAGACTAAGCGGTGGTCACCCCGCGCCGCGGAGAGAGGAATGGTAGGGACGCCGCTACCACGACGGAAAGCGATCACCGCACGGCCCGGAGGAAGTGCTGCCAGCTTTGATGCTAAATTACTACAAAACCTATATGATGCTCGTTATTATCTTTTATAACGAATACTTTATTTTTCCGGTTATTTTTTACTGTTTGCTTCCTGAAATCTATCAGTTTGTTACGTTGCACTAATGATCTCGTTATTTTCTGTTGGATTTTGTTATCCGAAATATTTTATATTTTATCGATTATAAACAGTTTTGTTAGTTGATTGCAAAGATGTACTAGTCTATTAGTTCCAAAACTGCATTAAATAATATAGGTAAATTCCTACCAACATTATTCACTCACATTTTTCTGTTTCCCAGTTCAATTACCTAGATATTCGTAACAGATTTTTAAAGTTCAAAGCAAGGTTATAAAATCATAAAAGCAAATATATGTAATTATTTACTTCATGTCGATTTTCACGAATGTTTCTAGAATCTTAAATAATAATAAAACCTAATTAAACATCTTTAAATTAAATTTACTTTTCCATTTGACACCTGCATGATATAAAATAAAAACAGTATCACAATAAATTATCTCGTTGACGCAAAGATACACGAATAATTACTTAAATTTCGCATTCTAACACGATAGTAGTCTGACGTACAACAAGCGACAACTTAGATTTATAAAAAGTAGTTGAGTAATTAAAAATTAATAATCTTTTTCTTCAAACAAGTCCACATGGGTTACATGTGCGCACATGCATGGGTAAATGTGCGCACGGTTACAAATGCATGGGAGATTTTGATGTAAAAATTGTGGATTATCGCGTAATAATTTTAAAGTCAATAAACACATCAACATAATATATAATTTCAAATGTTATTAAAAAGTTTAATCTTGTATATGTAGAGAAAAACTTTTCAATAATCACAATGTGGAACACCCCGTAGCCTAATGCGTAGTGACCTTGCTTGGAAAGCGAAAGGTCCTGGGTTCGATTCTCGGATGGGTCAGACATTGTATATGACAGATAAATGTGTTATCTCGAGCCGTGAGACGCTTGTAACACATCACCAATAGTAATGTGTTATTTGTGTTGGCCAAATGCCATGCCTCTGAAATTATGCAATTTTAAATTATAACATGTAAAATAATAATTATAACCACGTTGAAAAATTGAAAGTGCAATGAGTTATGACCTAGCGTTTGCAGCCCGCGTGTTTGTTACCAATTATTTCTGCACGAGAAAACATAAAAGGTTATTGACATTTTCCGGACAACACCGCGTAACAGTCTTTGGCGAAAGTTTTTTTTTCTGCATTCTGCGTCGGCAGGAAATGGCCTATTTATTGCCAAATGCAGCGTGCGATTACCATATGCACGGTCACGGCCGGCGGCGCTCGGAGCGCGACCACCGATCAAGTTTCTCCACCATCTACGTGCTACGACTTTTGATACCTTTCATTAATTATGATCTGAGCACGCAAATTATGATTTCCCTTATTATTCCAAGCGTGCGACAATTAATGAGAGATGTGTTCTGGAAAAAAACTCGCCAACTGTCATTGTTGCACACGATAGTGCGAGTTGGATTTTATTTGCGGCTTGTGACTATGATAATGAAAGTGCTGTTAACGATTCATTCTGATGTCAATAGGTATTGTCATGCTCTTTTATGGATTTTCATTTCAATCATCAATCAGAATAATAGCAAAAACATCTAGATTTTCACTTTCTATTCGATGGTGATTTATCAAGAAAAACTGCGACGCGTATTAAGTACTGGCACATTACGATAGCTTTTACCAATATTCAAATTACGAATGTAATTATGCGCATAACTGTCACAGAAATTAGATGTATTCACTTTCACCCGATCTATCGTGGATAACGATCGGACGCGTCCAATGTCCAAGGGAGGATGGCGTCCGTTAATGAATCGATGAGTCCTTAACAGGCTGTCGATTTCTGGGTCGACTTTTTCTAAGGCACGATCACGTTGTCCTACACTTTCTTTTTGTCGTGTTCGTTTGGTCTCACCGACCATTGTCTTCCAAAGGACACTTTATATCCTGGCAATCGATGATATAGTCATCAGTCAAACTCTGGCTGGCGTCTGACCACCTACTCGTTCGGCCTGTCACAGTGATCGTTATCATGTGTAAATTTTTAGGAGTATTGTCCTTAGCGTATCTTGCTATCTTTTTAACGGTAGTGAAATGTGATGAGAATGTGTCGACGTCTGGATTTGATATTTTAAGCAAAGGTATGACTCTATTTATAAATAGTCATTTCAATTATTTACTAAATGAATCATAAATTTATAAAATATCATTTTTACTTACACCTCGTAAAGGGATCCATCCATCCTTGAGTCCAAGCCAACATCCCTCGTTCCTTATGTGCCCTACTAAACAACGGATAAGACCGTTGTGCCGTACTGTACTCTTGTTACAAGTCGCTGGGACGCGTACCACTTACTGAGTCCCGAAGGTGCTTATGCTTAGTAGGTAGTAGGATTTTTTAATCCGTCTGGCTAGACAACATCCTGTTCTAAAATCGATCGTTAACTATTTTCACTTGTCAAAATAATTATAACAGATTGTTAAATGCTCAAAAAACCCGTAAATTTGAAGTGTCATACCAGTCTATGTACAATAGGCCACTATGATACTCATGGTCTGATAGTAGGATAGAGTTTATTGCCAGCTGTACGTAATTAAAAATTAATTGTACATGTCTCTATATATATTATGAATTAATTATATATGTACGGTTCCTATAATGTAGTTGATAGAGTCTGTAGAGTCGTATACTACATGCCTTCTTAATGAGGATAGAAAACTCCTGTATGTAAAGAATGCCTTGCAATCTGCATTGAGTCATTAATCAGTAAAAACCAGACCAAGTGTCTCAAGTCTCGCTAGAAACTTACATGTCACTCGCTAATTATCAAAATTCCGAATTACTAATTACTAATTTTACGTCTAAAAAAGAATATACTAAAAAAAAAATTATTTTCAAAAAAATATATAAATATGTTGGCTTGGCTTCAACCCATTAATGGCCCTCTACTGAACACGGGTCTCTCCTCATACCTGACGAGGCCTAGAGCATACTCCACCACTTGTAATATGTATTAGTACCTAGATAATATTTTTTTTTATTACAATGGATGGAATCGCAAATATTTGTAAACTTATATCAATAAATACATTTTCCTAAATAAGATAATTATAAATTTTACTTAATATCCACCATATTTTTTCTTTCGTAATACAGAATACAGTAAATAAATTTGACTTCCATTCAATCTTTATTTGATCTCATCCATCACTTTATCACCTGTTTACTTGTTTATTACCTGTATACCTACTAGGTATATAATAAATATAGGTTACTCTACTATAATATGTATATTAAAATGTCTAAGCAAAAACAGTCAAAAGTCAAATCTATCAAGTACGTTTTACAATTATTCATGAATTAAGGTTTGGTAAATTAAATTTTATTAATTTTTCTGTTTGTTTTTCTTCGTTTTCCAGACTTGAACGTCGGCCGTACGTTTGGTCACAATGCCCTAAAACGCTTGTCGTTCATCTTCCTGCCCGTGATGTTCACCCTGGGCGTCATCTCCACTCTTCTGATGGCCCTCGCCGTGATATCTGTGAAGAACCTCGCAATTGGTGTTATTCTGCTTATCGTGGCCATTAGCCAGGTACCTGAATCATTTGTTTCTTCTTTTTAAAATTTTTAACAAGCCTTGTGTTGTTCAAAAGTAATGACGAAATATTACATTTTGTGTCATCTATTTTTTCACATAAGACGTTGTACGTATTCAGATCTGAATTTTCTCTCATTTTTAAATTGATTTAATGGCATAGAAAAACTAAAATAGAAGGAACTAGAGAAGTAGATTCTATGCAACTTTGAGAACCCTAGGTGGACGAGACGAGAGGTTTAAGAACATCAGGTCTGCTGGTTTCCTCACGATGTTTCCTACACCGAAGCAAAAGATAATTAATTTTAAGTATGCAAATCATTTTTGAAAACTAGAGATGCGTGCAGTATTCGATATCAAGTTCCCCTGTTCAAGGTTGAAGCAGTATGCAGTATCATTGCTTTTTGTTAGTAAAAAAGTGTCTGTCAATCGTCTCTTGGCAAGCTTGGTGTACCTACTAAAGATTAAAACCGCCATACTCGTAGGTACTTACTTCAAAACTGGTTAAATAGTTTCAAAAAAGGACGATAATGACACTAGATTCTTGCTATGAATCGCATTACCTCTTCTCTAAAATTATGAAGAAGATTGCTATTCTAGTACGGTAACAAACCAGTAGTAGTAAAAACCACATTTCTTGACTCCATGGCATGATCGCCGGATACATAGCCAAATAGTATTGAGTACTGCGTGGTCAGTTAGTTGTCTCACATTTCAACACGAATTAAGCTAGAGTATCCGGCCACGTCGTCACGGCTTCCTTCTTAGGGATTGCCATAAATATTTGGCCTAAACTTTCTCGTAAATTCCAGGCCGTGTCTCGACTCCTCTTCGCGGCGTCGGCTCCAGCGCCGTTGGTGTTCCATCCTCGGGCTGAGCTGCTGCCAGCACCAGTGCCTGCTCCCTGGCCCGCCCCAGGTCCCCTACTCTCCCCGTGGGCGAGATCCGACGATGGCCCAGCTATAACCGACTAAACAACCGACCGCCTCTCGTACCGTTGCATTTAGAGTTATCAAGAACTTGATAACCACAATTAGAATTACGTCGACGCTTATTTATTGATCGCAAGATCACAATCGAGTACAAAAATTTCCTACGATAAATTATGTATCACAAATCGCTAAAAATAAGTCAAAGTGAAGGTCGCCTCTGAAATTCTTAATGCGTATTTCTCATAGGACTTTCCATTTCAACGGAACGAAGATACTGTTATCAATTCATCAGACTTTTTCAATGGTTGAATATTGTGATACCTACTCAAAAACGATACGACAACAAAAAATGGATTGATGATCAGATGGATTTCTAGGATCAGATATCCTAATACGAGTTTTATCCCAGCTGTAGAAAATATCTCGTTTTTGTGTTACATTATTTATTGACTATATGCTATGCTGGTCTTCGTCTGTCTCCCGTAAACATTAATTTGTGGAAGATAGACGACGAAACATTAGCTCGTAAGTTTATTTATTGATTACCAATAAAACCATAAAATAATATTTTAGTAAATTTGTTTTATTTACAATCTATTACCATCAGGGAAAAGTAGTTTCGGTTAGTTTTTAAAATGTTTTCATTACGGAGACTCTCAGGTGCAGGTTTTCTCACAATGTTTTCTTCACCGAAGCATATATAAATACTTCATAACTCATAATTGGAACGGTTTCGGGTGTGTACTGGAATCAAACTTGAGTCGTCCATACCCACATTCGAACCACTAGGCCATTGCCACTGCGACCTTTATATCTACGAATATGTCAGTAAAAGTGCGGCTCTTTGTATTCAAAACTACCAACCTGCCCTCGCTCCGCGTCGGGAAACCTATGCTATACCCGTCCGAAACAGTTGCTACTAGCTATACACTTATTTTTATCACATATTTTACAATAGAAAATAAAAACACTACCTGTTAACCCAAGTTTATTAAAGTATATCAGTGAAAATCCATCAAAATCGGTTGAGAGCCGTGTCTCAGATTATTTATCGGAAACAAACGCAAAAACAAATATTTAAAAATCGGCTTGAAATCCAAAACTAGTGAGCCTGTTATAGTAAAAATGTAGGAGGTACAAGAAAATTAAAAGACAAAAGCGCCGTACTCATGGAATAGGTGTTTACTAGAGAAACAGTCCACCATGATTCTATTAGCTGCATCTTGTTGCATAAAAGCTGACAAAGTGCATTTCCCGACGAGACAGCACTCATTTCAGCCCCAATTGTAATGCAATCCACCCATGCAATGCACCCAATTGTAATTCACTCTCGTCTTGTTGTAAAAAGCATCATTTCGTCCTTTTTATTTGGGGGATAGCAGTACAAACAGCAATTATTAAGAGGATTTGTTTTGTCCAGTGTACAGCACAAACATGAAATCCCCTTTCAATGCTAATACACAGACTTGCCGTATTGTAAAAATCGATTGCTTTATCAGCTCCATTTACTCTTTAACGCATAGAGTAAAAATCACAATAATAAAATTGGACTATAGGTGACAATGCTGGCAAAGTAGAGTTGTTGATTTTATTTTTCTTATTGTTGGTGTTGAAAAGTTGATTATAACGAAATATTTGGTCTTTTGTTATTTGTAAAGTTATAACATGGACATGGAGAATAATATTAAATCGCAATTAATATTTTTTAGAGCTCCGTAGTCAGTAAGGAACACTTCTAGTTTCAACATGTCCGTCCTTATATATATCTGCGGCTTAGCTCAAAGATTAAATGAAGCTGACTGTAGAATCTTATACATTTTTATCATGCCAACTTAGTGCAAAAATAAAACATAAAAAATAGGACTTCCAACATACGAAATTGATTTATCTCATCTATCTTATTGTGTTGGATAGCTTGTTCGTAAATGTTGCGGGTGTGTGAATCCATTTTTCGATTCAGGAATCCATTTGGATCCAGATGGATTTTGCGAAATATTCGTAATATTTCGCAGATGGATTTTTATTTAAAGTGCGTAATCCCCTTCCTCTGTTATGGTTGGTTTTGAATATGCGAAGTTCCAACAACAAAAAGGAGCTTAATCTCGACAGCTTACACCTATACTTAACTTACTAGTCTCTCAAACACACTTTACCGTTTGATAAGGCTTTTGAAGTTTCATGACATTAAGTTTTGGCGTTATAAAAGCGTGAATTCGAGATGATCACATTAGTATAAAGCACATTTTTGTTACTTACGCAATTTTTCTATTTTCAGTCTTCAAAACAGCGACTGTCGAAAACTGTCGAAATTAATTGAGAAACATCAAGAAATATACCTAAAGAAATTTAATATCAGGCACACTTATTTGCAATGAAAGTTTCAAACAAGACTAAAAAATGCAGCAGTGTAAAGAAATATATTAGTAAATTTGTGGTGAGTGCATGCTCTGATTCTCCCGCGATATCATTGCATACCGCATCACCAATCATAAGAAACGTATGTTAAGCACGCTCCGGTGGATCTTGATCATTTCGTATTATTATAGCTAAGTACCAAAGATATATTATCTTCAGATTGTATACACTGGCTTTCTTCTCCAATATTTATTTATTAGGTTTACCAACGATTACTACATGGAAATAACATTGAGTGTTTAAATTTTAAGTGTGAAACCAATGAATGACAGCTAAAATATTTTTCACTTCAATGTCATTTTCACTATGTAACATCATTGTTTTACACATTTTGTTTTAGAAAGTGTCGGTAATTTACTCTTTATATAACACATTATGTAATAGGCTAACTTTTCGCTAACTAAATTACTTAGATACTATCATAATCTCTAATTTATACGAATTTTAAACAATGATTATTTTGTTATTATAATAACCAACAAACGAGCAAAACGATCACGAGACGGTAAGTGGTCACCGTTGCCCCCGGACATCAGGAACACCGATGCTTCGCCGGCCGAGAAGGAATGAAGCGGAGAGAAAGAAATATCTGGCTCTCATGCACCCGCCGGAACCTGACAAATCATTTGGCAGCTTACCTACACAAACAAGAGGCTAGCTAGCACGGATGTATTCCGTGGTAGCTAGCCAGCCCAAACACCAAGAAGGAGCCAACATCTGTCGTCTCCATCGAGCATGTATAACCTAACCTATATAGTGGTAATGTTTTTCGTTTTGTTAGAACACAAATTCCACCAAACTTCATACCGCCTCAGAATCAATAAATAAAAAAAGCTTAATGATAATTGCAGAAAATAAATATAATTCATTTCTAAACAATTGGACGAACATCAAAATAATGTTTGACATTCAAAACCAAAGGAATAGTTTCTAAGGGAAAGTGAAATTGCTGTTTCTACTACATATATTCCAAGCATTTTTCATACTTACTCACTATTTAAACCTTCCCTGGACTTGCACAAATAATTCAAAACCAAAATTTGACAAATCAGTCCAGACTTTCTCGAGGTTTAGCGAGACTAACGAACAGCAATTATTATTGATTTATATAAAGCTAGAAACCGTAATAAAATAAGCTCAGCAAATAACACATAATAGGGAACAAAAGGAAATTTTATATACTGAGCGATATTTTGCAAACAGCAGCGAAAAAATTGAGTGGCAGGCTAAAATAAATTAAAAAAAAAACAAAATAAATAATAACGTCATTACGATAAAAATATGAGTTGTTCGCACTTCTCGCACTTTCATTTCATTAATGCAATCGTACTTTTTTCTTTGTTTTTGAAAGTAGATTGAGAGTTGTTTAACGTGGTTTCATATAACTAGAAAGTACTTACTTATTATTTTCTAAGGTGAATGAATTACCAAAATAATACCAAATTGATTGCACTAATCATTCGACCAGCCAGTAGGGTTTGAAAAAAATATTTTTGTGTATGATATTCCACATTCATCAGAGTATAGTATAGTCCTACTAACACACCAGTTTCTAAGCTCGAACTTGTGCTTTGACTCCCTTTATAATCATGTAGAAAATGTTACAACTGTAATCACTTTTAGTAAAGACAAATTTTCTTAGAGCAAGTTCATTTAACCTATCCATCCCTTACTACGGTTACCGAACCATTTCTGGTATTTACATGCTCAAACTTGTTTAATTTTGGCAAAATTGACAAATCAAAAACCAATAACTAACTCCCTTTAGGTTCGTAAGTAAAGATTAGTAAACTCACACTTGCTTCGTTTTTTGAAACATATTCTTTTACAAAATTCAATAAAACCAGCTTCTATTTTGGACGATTCCGAACTCCTAATTTGTTTTGAATTCCAAAAAATAAAAAGTGAGTGACAATTTTCAAAAAATTTTTAATGTATACAGATTTGACTCTAGAGAAATGTATTATTAGTAGGTTACTACAGGTTTAGTAGCATGTACCCAAGTAGGCAAGCAAGTTACATTCAATTTTCCAGTTAATCCACTCTCTCGATATCTCTCGATCCTACGCTATGGTAGGTACGTTATAACTGGATGTAAAACTGGATACCTACTAGTTAACATTTTCCGTTGATGTAAATATACAACTAGTGATGTTCTATTATAGTCGTTCAGACCCTTCATTTCCCGTGGTCCGATCGCATAGTTCTACTGGTCGAACGATCTTTTATCCAGTTGTAATGGCCCAAAATTTTAACATCACAAAAACCGACTTATAAAGTCATACCCAAACTTAAGTTCATCCCCTATATTTTTACATTTAGGTTTTATCTTCAAATTTAAATGAGATCAAACGGAAAGTAACTATATCCTTTGAAACAAAAACAGAATTTTCTAAATCGGTTGAAAGATGACGGTCGAAACAAACAAACATAAAACATCCGAATAGAAAGCCTCCTTCTGTTTTGAAGTAGGTCAAAAACAACTCAATCGAAAACAATCTAAAAACTATAAATATTCAAATTTACGCATGATGTGCCTAACGGAAAACTTCAGACGCATTTTGGACCATTTCTAATAAAAGAGAACTATTCTTATTAAGTGTTAAAGTAAGGTGTCGTGGCAAGTATTAAGAAATTTTTGCAAATCAATATATTAAATAAATCATACCGCTAGGTCAGTGACAAGACGTCCCGTCAACAGTTTCTTCGACTCTATTTACAGTGTTTAACAATTTAGTATTAAAAGCTGTTATCACGACAAACACCAAATTCAAATAAACCTAATCTTCCCTCGAGTATTAACCAGAGAGGAGGATTATTAAAACGACTTTAATTTCTTATTATTATCATGATGTCTTGATATTGTTAATTAAAAATTATACTTAGCTGAAATTTGCTTACCTAGTCGAGTAAGTATCTTTTATGATGATCTAAGGCACTTTGCAACGAAAATATTTTTCTAATTAAAATTAAGGTTTTCTGTAAAACGGTCGCACAGTGAAACTCTAAAATTGTGGATTAATTTACTAAGTTACTTATTTTCATGAACCCCCATTACGAAGTAAGCTTTAATAATCACGTGTAATCGTGTATAGTAAAGTAATCAAGTTAGATGAGGGTGATATAATAAAATGGTGATACTGTTTTGAATAGCTGGTCTAAAGGAGGGGCGGACTCGTTCAGTACAGGCCAAGTGACCGGCAAACGAACACGATGCGCGCTACGCAAACCCCGTGTGTTCTCTGTATTTTGTTAATCTGTGTTTTGACAGTAAGTGGAAATGTCATCCCAGATAAACCTGCGAATGCTGCGAGTGTATCACAGGATGTCAAGGACCGAAAATTTGAACTCTTCGACGGTGTCCACGTGACCCTTCCTCACAATGACACTGGGAGGGTGATGTCCATCCAGTTTGATACTAACCATGTATCTGAAGAAGGTTAGTCTTTATGTTATTTTATGCGTTATTTTAATGCGTTATTTTGTTTACTTTTTAGTATATTTCAGTGCACTTACAAAGTTTTGTTTATATTGAACTTAGGTAATATTACTAATATAAGAGGTAGATACTTACATAATTTTATAAAGACTACAAGGACCTTAATTTCTAAGTATAAAACGTTTTAACAGTTCAAAATTATTCTTTATTCATTGTGTTCATATTATTCGACGGCCTTACAGACCAGTTGGTGGTGCCCGCCGACCGACAGGTCCGGTGTTCGAATCCCGGAGAAAGCAAATATTTGTGACATGTAAAATATTTTTCTGTAGGGTGGTAGATGTATGTATGTATGTTATGCCTCATTTCTGAGTGTATGGAGGAATGATGTTTGTAAAATAAATTATTTAATGATAAGTATTTGCGATATAGAAAATAAATGTTAAATAAATTTAACAAATTTTACTCACATAATGTACCTATTTACTAGCCTGTTTAAATACGATCGACAAGAAGCAGATTTAGCAAAAAGGTAATTCATTACTTCCATTCGGGGATTACGTATAAAATACACGAATTCATCAATAAGTAGAATAACATCCGTGCATCGTAACTGTATCAGTTACGCCGATGCATGTAAAAGTAAGAAGGAAAGTATGAGGTACGGTCTGGGTACGGTTAGTGAATAAACGGCAAAAAACTTGTCCAGTTACATATAAATACCGAGAAGGAAGGCTCTTGCATTCGTAATTCTTAAAACTTTCCGCTGTTTGCGTCGATGTCAGATACGTACCTGCTACTGACCATGACAGCTTTCTTCCTTAAGCTTCTTTCTTTCTTGTGCGGATTTAAAATTATCGAGAAATTATCGCAATTTCGTTTAGAAATAAGGACTCTAAAAAGTAAAAATATAAAACCTCTTTGTTCCAAGGTCAAATGTGTCAATCGCAGAACGTCTAATTTAAAAAACGAAAATATTAACCTCTTTATTTCCTATCCCAGTAGAAAGAAAATAAACATTGAAGTAACGGAAGTCCTGTTTGAAATAAGTTCTATACAACTAAATATCGTTATACCCTTCACACTGTGAGAGGAGACAGCCCAGGCCCAACAGTGGGACAGTTACAGGATGCGATGATTTTATTTTTATTTTTCATTTTATTTTATATTATCTCGAAAAACATTGTATCAGTATGATGCAATAAAGCTATTTTATTATAGTTGGCAAAAGAGCAGACAAGCATCCATCTTTTATGATAAAGTGGCAGTTGGACATAGATATCATTCCGAAAGACACCAACGCGTAACTGCCAAAAAACAAGCGGGGGTCTGCACTGTTACTGCCTCCCCGACATCGACACTACAATCGAATCATTTCACGATATACATTATTTTACACAGAAGGTGATACGTCAGGTGATACGATAGGTGATACGTCACGCATTTACATTACCTACCATGTATGTATGAGGACCGCCTCATTAAACTAAGTAAAGTAAAGTAAGGTAACTAAGTATATGGTCCAAAAAGGTCACCACCAAAAGACTCACTAACACTGAATCTCGTGATTATGAATTTATGAGTATACAGATGGGTCAAGGAATAACTCTGTTCATAAAACGTCCCTCCTGCAAACTTGAATCCATTATACCAAAACAAAAGAATGTAGTCGGCAGAGAACGGCCTTTAATTCAACCAACCAACTGTTTCTAAATAGCTAGAAAGTGAACGCTGTTAAGTCAACGGCTTTGATGTAAACACTGGAATACAATTTGATCGAATTATACTCGTACTATCTCCAAGTCAATCGTTTAATATTTAGAAATCTTCTTAATTCTTTAGATCTATTAGAAAACAGACTGTCGATCCTCAATATAATCCTTCAAATTTCTTCAAAAAAACCAGACGAAATTTTAATTTCGTAATTTTCCTCTTCAAAAGCATTCAAGTTTTCTCTAAGCCTTTCATTGGTCCTTCGAAGGTCGTCACCGACCAATTGGAGAAATTACGCATCATTAGTGCTAATGGCAAATACATGTAATTAATTTATAGTGAAAGCTAAACTCTAGATATTTATCTCTTTCATTTTAATGGCATAATCTGATTAAACCTTTGAATATTAGGGGAAAGGGGTCTAAGCTGCGCACCAGCCTAAGGCTAGCTCCACTTTAAATTTAACAGAAAATCGGTAATTGTAAGATTGTTTATTTAATCATGTTTATTAGTTAAATTCAAATGAATGCTAAAAGATCTTCCTGGTTCCTAGTGCTTGTTAATCTTCGATTAAGATTCACATTACTGCAGTTTGTTGCGTGCCCATTTTGCCCTTATACCAGTGCCCGCTTTAGGCCATCCCCTCGAACAAAGCGAGCATTTGAAAGGGATTCGTATTTTGATCCTAGTTATATATTATTGATACGAGATACGAGAAATTAAAACATTGGGTAAGAAAGTACAATAGATTATGCAGCTAATTACAATAAAAGTTATAATATAGTTTTTTTTTCTTAAAATGAAACAATTTAAATCATAATATAAAAGCACTTTAAATAAAATAAAAGTAATGCCTGCTACTTGTGGTTGTAGAAAGTTCTAGTGAAACATACTTTTTTTCCTTTTTTCGTCTTCAATTATCTCCAGACGAGTAGCTCTACATTCAAAATTACAACTGTTACTAGACGTACGAGTAAGATTGTATTGAAGATAAAATTGACTTTTTTGTATTTCGTTTTAACAAAGTCTATAACAATCGTGAAACTGTAACGGGATCACCTCTGTTCATTGGGTATTTTTGACTTTGTTCGCAATATTGAGGTCGATACATATTTTTTTCGTATTTTTTAAACTGATCGCTGTACATGGAAGATATAAGAGAAAATCTTTTACTGGGGGTCTTTATTAACGCATTAGAACAAAAAACAATGATTTTAGTAATTTTGGTCTGTTTTTTTGTGGTTCTGTACGCGTTATTCTCCAAAACGGCTTATCCGATTCGGGTTTGGTTTATTAATATACTCGTATTGTGGTAAGCTTTAATTAACATTTCGTGTTTGTTTTATTTCAATCGGTTTAGAAATAAAATGTTATGTACTAAGGGACATGTTTCCCGAAGCGAAGCGAGGGCGGGTTTACTAAATAAACCGCTTTTTACTAAATGCATATGGATGTATGTACATGGATCTACCTTTGTTGAACACTTTGTTACTTTATATATGGAGTGATTCAAATACGCATCATAGTGGATCTTCCCACGGGAATGAGATGAATTACCGGGATAAAAAGTAGCCTCTCTCCAGCCTCCAAACTACCTCCACAAACAAAAATTATACCATAACATCGCGGCGTTGCGACGTGAAAGAAGGACAAATAAACAAACACACTTTGCGCTTAACACGCATTTATAATACTAATTAACTACAGATTTGTAGAACAACAAAGTTAGTATACGTTAGGACTTAACTCCGTGCAGGTGCAGGGGATATAATTTCTCGCTCGCTACACCTGACCGCCTGCGGTCCCTGGTACCGTTATAAGCAGTACATTCACACGGTAACAACCCTATAAACATTCTGTGCGCGTTTTATTCAGTTAATACTACTTACTAATCTAAGTACGATGTGTATCACAAATGTTAGCCTTATTTCAATTTTGTATGTACGTAGATACATAGTTACCTTCCGTCGTAACTTAACATTATTTTAGCAAATATCGACTTCAACATTGACAATTAATAAAATGAGAACATCATCAACGTTTTTAAAACGATTTAAAAACTAGGTACTCGTCAGATCTCGCAACTCATGGGTACACAAGACAAGCACCAGCCTTCAAATATAAAAAGAATTATCAAAATCTGTACACCCAGTAAAAATTATGAATTCACACACATAAAAAATACCGTCGAATAACGAAATACTCCTTAAAACACGCTTTTGTAATGGTAAGTGTAATAAATGTATGTAAATAAATTTTGCCACTGTGTTGTTAGCCGTTGAGGAGTCCGTCCGGGGCCAGTCCTGAGCGTAGTATCCGGTGATGGCTGTCATAAAATTGCATCGTCATCGAAACTAAAGCACGCAAAATTTCAAGTCCGTGGAGTAAGAGGAAGTTGTTCTTATTCAGTTTGCAAGGTTTAACCTGAACATAAATAAAAATTACAAGTTAAACAGCAGCTTGTAATAAGAAAGGACTAGACTCTCAAGCATCCATCCGGAATACGACCAACCGTGCCATTTGGCGGCCGACTCAAACAATAAAAATAAAAGAGAAAAGAAAGATATAAATATGTACCAGTAATAATAGCCTAATGGTTAGCTGGTAGAGAATGCATCCAGCATTAGGCTCGCCATTTGTACCGCAAACATTATTAATTGTGGTCAGTAGAGCTAAAATGAATAATTTTGAATATAATAATAAAAATAAAAGTATGTAACCATGGGGTTTAGGTCAATATTAGATACCATCCTAATGCGGCCGTATTAACATAACCAAATAATAATCACGTATACATAATAGGTATGGCTCCATTGGTCACGACTCACGGAATACAGAGACAATGGGGTATCATAATGGTTGACGTGTATTTTTTAGTGTTCCGTACCCAAAGCGTGCCAAACGAAAACCTATTATTTAATTTCGTGTAGGACTCTCAATGCAATTCTCTGGAATGTTAGAGAACTTGCTATGGTTCCATTCGCTCGATTTATCTGTTTACACTAGGCTGTAAAAGAATTGTCACAGTCTCAATGGGTGATAAACTTCTCGTTGTTCCCTTGGCTTAGATTCAAACTTGCACAGATTTTTCTACATGCTCATTAATATTATTCATTTTCTTCCCACGTATTTAATAGGAAAGGTTGTACAGAAGTAGGAAATCGTTGTAACGCTACAAACGAGCCGATAGCTTAAAGAAACTCAATATACCTACATGCATTTCTGTCTATGAAGAAAGTACTAAACCACCCAGGTCTGCCGACATGGGAATGGAGTCAGTACCTATCCTAGGCCGCCCCAATACTGCCAAAAAAGTAAGCTAAGTTGCTAGCAGTATATTTTTTTCAATGTACCTATGTATTAATAAAAATTGTTCTTTTTTTCAGGCCGAGGCAAGAAAAAGAAGTTATTTCAGAGACTTCTGCCGCTGTTCGTCATGCCATTCTTGATCCAGTCTTCGATAGTCCCCTTGTTTCTCAGTATGCTGAAGTTCATGCTCGTCAAATCATTACTTATTGGTAAACTAGCCCTCGTGCTTATAATAATAAACGCATTCAAAAATCATAATTCGTTCAGTGGTCGACAAGATGCTGATATCGCGAGTCTACATTATGGTTATCATGGCAACGGTATGGAAGAATATGGCGCGTATGTTAACTAATTTATTTTATCTGAAGTGAATAATTTTATTTTAAGTAATTTATTTTTCTACAGCTTACGGATTACATATTGTATAACGTTTGGTTTCGTGTGGTGTACCTAGGCATATTGAGATTCTAAACTAATTTTTTTTTTACCATATTTAGGCATTTGTTTTCGCTTGCCTCACATTTAAGTTAATGTTTTAGCAATTAATGAAGTAACAAACCGTTCGAAGACTGTTTCATTGTTTGATTTTTAGGATCTCAAACTCCAAATTCATTAGAGGGATGCATCACCTCACGGTGACTTTATACATAGGTACATAATATTTCGTAATTTTTCTAAGTACTTGTAATTGCGTATGGTATAAATGCAATGACTTTTGTAAATACTTATATTAATAATATATGAAAATATCAGAAAGAATTGTAACTGTCCAGTTTAAAACAATTGCGAGTAACACGCAATTAAGACACATCATATTGTACCGTTTATTGCGAGAAAGAAGACGTAACATGCAAGTGAAATCACAGTGATATCGCGTGCGAATTAAAATGACTATTGTGCTGTAACCGTGTTGCTAATGACAATTTCACATGCATCAAATATAACTGTGGGCTTCGGCTACTCGAATAAGTACCTATTAATTATTTATAATTATCATTTAAAATTTGATAAATCGACAAAATATTGTGCAAACAGACTATCGCGAGACAGTCCACATTAACTATAGTTAATAACTAATAGCTATTAGTTATCATGGTCATCGTTGCCGTCACGCCAGGATTGTCAAAGATGTGTTGTGAGACTTGTGAGCAATAATGGAAGTAAACTTGTTTTTACTGGCGTTGTGCTACGCCTGTAAAAACAAGTACCTACGTGCTATTCACAAATTAAAATCCTAAGGGCCAGTTTCACCGGTTCCGGATAAAGTTCCGGATAGCCCTAGGAATTTATCTGCCACTTAACAGTTGACGGAGCGGCAACGTCGCTTTTTGCGTTTCGTTACTACTACGTAAATTATTGTCATTTGAAAATTATTTTGAAAACTTAATTAATAAAATACTTTTTGTTCAAAATAATCCAATTCGACTTTTTTAATATTTTCCAGTATAATTTTATCATTATAGAACGAAAATAGTAGGATTTATAATAATATGATGTACTACAGTTCAAATTCCAAATGTGTTATAGAAACGCCACTTGAAACATTTTTTATCCGTCAGATAACGCCTAACAGCCACTTGAACTGGCAGATAGCTTAACCAACACTTTTCTCTGTCACTTCTATCAGATTACCTGAGAAGCCAAAAAATGTAGTTTATCTGGGAGTTGAGTTCCTAGGGCTATCCGGAACTTTATCCGTAACCGGTGAAACGGGCCCTAAATATCACTGTCAGTACCTAAACACTTGTCCTGGACTCGAATGCCGATAATTACAATATAAATGGAAATTTGATTTCTAAATCTAGTTATCGTTTTTTTAAGTTATTACCAACTGTATACTTACCTACTTTGCTTGTTTTTATAATTTATTCAAGCTTTTTACCAAAGTTAGAAAGTAATTAACTGTTAAGGTAGTTATCGTAAATTATTTATTCCTTATTTTAGTAAGTAAGTAGGTTAGTCTTCTAAGTAGGTACTTCACTTGTAGTCGATGAATTCAATGTTCAACTAAATTCAAATGCGAAGAATAACTGAAATATTTTGTTAATTATTTATTTTAGGTTAAGGCAATTCTTTATTTTATCACCTGTTTAATAAAATTGTTGATTTTGTTACAAGTGTTTTTATTTCGTTACAAAAGTTACTTCCTGCTGGTCGTAAAGGAATAAAATGGATAGAAAAGTTCCATTTATTTATGTTCGGAATTGATTTTAATGAATTACTGAACTAACTTTACAGTTCCATTACAATCCCTAAAGATGCAAATCCACTGATGACGGGGAGACGAAGAAAAATGAGAGTAGTTAAACTGTAAAAAGAGTGTTTACCTTGTGAATCCTGTCGAGAGTATGCTGCAGCAACCAGCTTTTGGTTTATAGGTACCACCAGGTAGGTACGTACTTACTCAACATTAAATTTAACAAAATAAATACTTCACATTTATTGCCCCACTTTATGATATATCACTGTACCGTGGGTGCTATGGACCACATGAAAACAAGAACAAAGACGTCAGGCCGATATCAGATAAACTCATCATTAAAAAAAATCCTGGGTATCGATTTCAATGCCTACCCTTGTTGTTAGTAATTTTTTACGATACTACCATTGACATAAATACTATAGACTTAGGGTCTCCTACTAAAATCGCGAAAATAATGTCCCAGTTTGACATCACAAGAATTTAAATGTTTACAAGGTAATTTAAGCACTAAAATCATTACTTCACGGTTTCATTTCGATTGCAACAAACACTGATACATCAATGACACCTTATGACACAACGATTACACTACACGCCATAATGACAAGCAAAATAATTTAAACAAAAGTAACGGATATACTTATCTCTTTCTGACTACAGTCTGTATAGCGAGAAGACAAAGACAAAGATATATTTTTGATTCTTTTGAGTGATTCTGAGATTTATTTACGAAATTAATTCGATTTAAAATAAAATAGTGTGTATTCGTAGCAAACCAATTCTTTAAAAGATAAAACAATGTTTTACTTACCGAAAATATGATATACCATCGGCTTATTTCACTTTACTTGCGTAGTTTTTGCACGATTTCAAAATACAATACGGCATCGTTGATGTGTAGTTGACAGCACGGTCAAAAAGTGACTAACGCGGCATTGTTGTTCTTCTTGCATTTTGTTGTTGAGTTGGCTCGGACATTTTTTAGCGCGGACCGTGCGTCCATAGTAATATCATATGTCAATGGATACTACCCTTATATTTAAACTCCAATTAACTACAAAGCAAATTATGTGCTTTAATGAAATCGAAAGTTTCAAATTAAATCCGGAACTCATGCCTTGCTCTTGTTTTTAAACTACTTAATTACTAGTTACCGGTTATCAGTGAAGTGCACCATTGTGTAATGATGCTGTCACTTTGAAAGTAGTGTAGGTACCAACTCTTTTCTAATAAATTTTATATTCGTATTCATAAACTATCAATGCGAAAGTATGACACTTACCTACAGTATTTTGTAGTGCTAAGTAGAATTTCTTGATAAATATTGATTAATTATAGATTCAGCTTAGAGAGTAGATAAATTACAGGTGCCACACAGCTCTTGAATACTTAAATCCCACCCCACGCTTGTTTAGTCAGTATAATTGAATTATTTTGTTTTAAAATTGTTTTCTTCTTTTTTTTTAAATACTTACACTTTATTTTTTTTAACTCGTCAATAAATATGTACCTACGCAATATAACGAACGCCTACTTACTCGAATTCACTGCCGTTCGCGGCGATGGTGGAGTTGTCATGATCAAAGTTACAGGAGTTTATGAAACTGAATATTATTTTCTTTTTATCCTTATGATGACAATGATTAAACTACAAAATAATGGCATCGTACATTTACTGTGGAAATATTCAAGCAATTCAGACTTCTTGAAATTGGTAATAAATATGCTGATTCCGGAACGTAAATACACACCTACAGGTCAAGCGTGTTATAAGTGTGTTAAAAACAATACCACTAACCGAAATCATTCGCTCCAATTAGGTGTCTAACCAAAAAGTAATTACGTAAGTAAGAGCCTACATAGTAGATACGTTACACGTCACTTACTTAGACCTTTGAATAATAAAAGACTTAGGTACACGTTACCACGGTAATATTAACATATAGGTACCGTGTGACGTTACGTTATACCGATCCGTTCCGTAAAATTGTGTAAAATTACATTTTATTTCAATCTCAACGCAGTACCAACTGTGAGTTTGATATGAAATGAAGAATTACGGGCTAGCTTACATACGTATTTACGAGAGCCCAAGGATTACTCACATTTTACTTAAAAATACAAATTAGCTGTATCATTAGTAACACCAAAGGCGTTAAGAACAAGTTGGTTAGAGCAAGAGGGTTACAGCATTGCTGCAGCGCTCTTGCTCTGTAGCTGCTTTCATTGCATTGCTGTGCAGCAAGCCAGGCCTTAAAAATCCCTGCCACTGCGCACGAATACCGTAAATATCTCGAAGAGTGGTACAAATCTTGAAAACTGGGTTATTGCTTCGTGTCACCATAGCAAAGTCTACCCTCGTCGTTGTTCATCAGGCGGCACAACCTGCACAACGAGGAGGGGGTTTGGCTTGGACTCGTACATACGAGTAGGTACGAATACGAGTATGATACGAAGGGCCTTCACATGAAGGCCCTTCGTAGTTGGGCAAGACAGAAGGATGAGGAAAGAAAATACGAATAAAAAAAATACGGGAATTTAGAATTTCTGTATGCCTATATTATGCCACAGTGGCACGGATCTTAGTCAAGGCTAAATTGAGACTTAATAAAAGCTTTTAAAAATAAGGTAGATCTATCGTATTTTCCGAAAAAGCCCCAAGGTTCGAAATGCAAGCATCTATTCTACAGATTCTGGTTGAAATAAACATACCTACTTCACAAGAAACTGTAACAATGGTAAGACAAAATGTTTTTAGTAAAATATGACGTAATTTTAAACATTGTACAGTCGCAAATGTATTACTTAATTCAATTCGCAAGGCAACGCGGTTAACGCAACATTTTGTTCTTGAATTTTATATTAAAACGTTTGTCGACAAGTTCTAAGATTTTCCCTATGTTACTTCAGTCAACGATAGGCCGTGGTAACTACATGCAAGTTGCAACAATATAGCGAGTGAAAGTGTTTATAGTGTAGTTGGACAGTTGGCAGTTAAACCATTAATAACTGTGAGTATAAAATGTAAAATGTTTAGTTATTTACAATTTAATCTTATGCTAGGCAAATATTATATAGGTACGTAGTTTTACGTATTAAGGTCGTGGCATACGCCGCAGCCGGTGTATTCATGTATTGCATTAAAATAATGCTTTGTCACTTTGAACCCAATAGTACTTGTATTAAAATGTAATTTTAAATTGCAATAAAATATCCATACTCTATGTTACTATTTCTATGTTATTTACTTTTTAAATTATTTACACGACTGTGATAATATATTTTAACTGAGAACTGCTTGTAACTGGCTTCTATTAAATCTTATCTTAGAAAAATAAAAAAAATATTTATAAATTCACAGATGACGCCAAAAATTTTTTACTGGATAGCAAGTAACAAACTTGTGGTATTATTTGCAACAACAACTTTTTGTTTGTTTGTGTCAACTATTGCTCTCTCTGTGCAAAAGCGAAATCTTGAGACACAGGTACGAAGAAAATCATTTGATCATCAATTGGTCATGAATAACGCCAGTGAGATAGTTGCAGAGAATAAGGAAGGGAATGAGGTATGTTGTTTTTTTAATTTCTGTAGACATTACCGAGTTCTCAGAAAATTTTCTATTCCTATAACCATTATCGCAATGGTAGTAGCTCTATGTAGTAAGCACATAAGATCTCAATGTTAATAACTGGTTTATCAATAATCATCATTATCATCACAACCTATTGACTTATTATCACAACCACAACCCATAATTATCATGCTGTCAAACTCGAGTTATATCTTACAGTGAAGGTTTAAATAATGGTGGTGAAGGTTGGCTACAGCCATTTTAGCCGAGTGCATCTGCAGTTCTGCACTTATCTATCCAGGCAGATTTCACACAAGAGCTCTCAGGTAATCAGAATTCCTGATAAAGATTTCCTTTACCGAAGAAAGTAGTAGGTAATTTCTAAATCTTGGATACGTTTTGAACGAAGCTGCGTAGAACGATATGGATCGTATCTACGTTAAAGCCTCTTTTGTATTAATTATAATTATTATTTGTTTAGTGGGTAAGGGTTAAATCTCCAATACAAAGGCAACTGCGAAGTAGGTCTAACGTAGCCACACAATTGATAATATAGATACTTAAGGACATCTTTTGTACTATTAAAGGTGAATGTTTATTGATTTTATATTATGTAAGCTTATCAATTGTGCCTACGTAGGTCATCATAGTACCTCATAGTTCTAGTTTATGACTGTTAGAGGAAGAGGCATCTTCAAACATACAAATGAGTAGGCGGGCTACTTCAAGGCCTCCTTCGCCCATGGACCCCATGGTTCATGGCCCAAAAGAAAGAAACGAGCATTTATTTATCTTTATTTTACAGTCAATCAATTACCGCCTTCCGAGAAATGTAAAACCGATGCATTACAACCTACAATTGAAACCCAACTTATCAGACAAGACTTTTATGGGCTCCATAAGCATAGCAATTAAAATCCTCGAACCAACAACAAGTATTACACTACATGCAAAAAATCTGACAATCGATTCAACTAGTTTGAGAAATAGTAAAAATAAAACTATCGATGTGCTAACTTCACAATTAAGTTCAGATGATAGAGGATTTTTGCAAGTTATATTGCAAACAGAAATTCCTGCTATGGATTATATGCTATCCCTAACATTTTCTGGAAGACTCGATAGAGGACTAGTTGGGTTTTATTCAAGTACTCTGCGTAATGGCCAGTAAGTATGTACCTCCTATTATAATTAATAATTAGGAACTGACCCTATACATTGATGTGGGTGGCGGCTCGAATAAGTCACTGCTTCTTCGCAAATTTTTCGTCGCGACTGAGCACTGTCTGAGCACTGACTGGCAGGCATAAAAAAAAGAATATTTTGAACGTTTTAATCGCTGGAACGCGCCGAACACGCCCTATAGGAACCCTGTATCGGTACTTTTAAGAATATGTGAAGTCTCCATTATGTGAAGATAAGAGTAGAGTATTTGAGAAACCGATGTTTGTCATAAATTCGTTGGAAAAAATTGCGTAGCTACTTGAACCTCTTGCGACAAAGTTCACGTGTCAAATGAACAATGACGAAATTGACGAATATGTGAACACAAGACGAATAGAGATACGGTTTATCTTTTGATTCGCGCCAAAAAACCGACACCAAACCTAAAACATGAACATTAACGAATACCATACACACGACAGTAACGAATATACACAAGTCACAAATAGGCGCCATTTTAAGGGTTCCGTACTTAGATGGTTAAAAGCGGAGCCCATAAACCTACATAATGTCATTCAGTCATTGTGATCATTGGCTTACGTCACCTTACGTCTGTCTATCGCGCCAAACGTGAAGTTTATTGTCATTCTGACAAATAACAATGACAAAATTCACAAATATTGCGTTCCACTCAACAATAACAACGCTCAAAACAAAACTTTTTTCGTGCCATTTGGCCATCACGGTCGTTTTTTTTCGCGGTGTAAACGTCATTGGCGAAGTCATCATTTTCGCTCACGCATAGCTCACGTCACGTCTGACGGGTCTGAAAACCTAAAAAGCTGATAAGATATTATTATTCATGATAAAAAAAATTGATGATGATTATGTTAAAGATGAAGACGTAGTTTCTGAAGCGATACATCCACAAATATAAAATTCTTGTCGTAAAAGACATTTTTAACATATTTAAACGTTAACCAAATAAACACTCTACTGAACTGAAAGCAAATAATAATTACGAATACAAATTGTAACACACACTACTTTAATACACATTAATGGGCGTGATAAACGTTAAGTGGAACGCATCAATGATGATATGACAAGACAACATGACAGTTGACAACATTGACAACAACATACATTGACAATGACAATTGACAACTGAGCAACTGAAAGTTGAAACTGACTGCTGACTGTCGAGCGATTACCTTGCTACAAGTTTATTTGTATTTTTTTATGTAAAGAGAATAAAGAGAAGAGAGACTTTTTGAGAGACATTTGAATTAAAGCAAAACAGAAAAAATGCATATAATTAATTTAAGACCGTAGTGAGGTAGTGGTGAAACAGCAATAATAAATATAAACATCGTTCCGTGTTACAGTGTTTGCGAACAAACGTATTTTTAACGTTGAGAATTCGTGTTATAATGGAGTAATTTTTCCGCTTATATTAATGTCCTGCGGTCGCATTCTCCATTTTAAGAAATACGAAAACATTACCGTTGCAAGTTTTTGCCGGTACACACCTAACGATTCCAAAATGATACTCGCCAACAAGAAGCAATGGGGCAGATTATCTCCGCTAATTCGCCCCAAGCACTATAAACTGACGCTGAATCCTGACATGGCTACGGGCCATTTTAAGGGGCTGGTAAAGATCACTTTAGTGGTTAACAAACAGCATACTCATACATTGAGTGTTCATACGAAGTTTTTAGATATACGTGACGTAAAAGTTTTTAAGGAAAACAAGAAAGTTCATATCCTTCGGTATTCCGAAGTGAAACCTCTGGAACAGTTGTTAATAGAATTTGATAATCCTCTGCATCTTGGTAGCTATCAGCTGTGCATTGAGTTTGATGGAGATATGACGCGAAATATAGTAGGATTGTACCAGTCTCGACTTAAGAATGGAGGGTATATAATTATTTTTTCTAGTCTTTATAAAATATGTACCTGTATATTAGTATTAAAAGTATGTACCAAGCATTTTTGAAGTGAAGCAGGCTCTCAGTCAGTCACTATTAGTCTTAAACACTAAATAAAAGTAAATTAATTGATGCTTTTTTATGCATTTTAGTACAATGATAGCGAGCAAGTTTCAGCCAACATATGCCCGTCAAGCCTTCCCCTGTTTTGATGAGCCAGACTTCAAAGCCACATATGACATATCGTTGGTGAAACCGTCATCCTATGTGGCACTCTCCAACATGAACGTAAGATTAATTGTATCTTAAAGGTAAAATTAATTGATGTGTAGTTTTCCGCATCATCTAACTAAACACTACTTACAAGCCTAGCTTCAGAGTATTACTCTTTTAATCCTGTATGTGTAAGTATGTATATTTTATTTAATATGTGCAGCTTGCTATACATTGAATTGTATCAGTGTAGAGTCTACACTGATACAATTCAATGTATGCTATAGCCTCTACACTGTAGACGCTATAGCCCTTATTAATTATGGCCATATAGTTTCAGGAGCATGAGTAAATAAAATTTACAATGTCTTTGAGGACATTTTAGATTTAAATAGTGTTGTAACCTTTTGTTTTCATTTATTAATATGTTTGTATATATTTTAATTCTTGATTATTTTTATTTGAGTATAGTTAACTGAATTTTATATATTTGCTATAAACTGCTTAATTCTTCTGTTTTATTATCTTTGAAAGACAATATACATACAGCTTATATATATTTCAGGAAATATCCAAAACTGTGGACAGCAAAACTAAAATGGAAACAGTGAATTTTGCTACAAGTGTACCAATGTCTACCTACTTGGTATGCTTTGTCATATGTAATTTTGACTACAAAGAGACCGAAATCCTGGCAAGAGGCATCGGGAGAAATTTCAAATTGAGATCTTTTGCCCAAAAAGATCAGATGCATAAGATAAATTTTGCTCAAAGTATTGGGAAAAGGATCACGGAGTTTTATATACAGTATTACGAAGTGCCTTTTCCTTTACCAAAGCTGGGTAAGTTTTAACATTGAAGCTTATGTGTATGGGTGTTCTATAAGTCTACATAACAAATGATTGAAAATTTGAGGAGATTTCGAACATTTCTTCTACTCTTATATATATTCTCACACAAAATTGACAAACCTGAATCACGATATCCAAGTTTTCTACACAACTCGCATATATACAAGTTCTAAATATTATATACATTGAGAGCTTGTCCACTCTCCAGGCGTGACACTGCGCCTGGCGGGAGTTCTTCCCTTGATAAATCTTATCGTACTAAACAGTTCAGTACCTACTAATATGTTAGTAACTACTACATAGTCATAAGTATGTTTACCTACTTATTGTATTTTTGTATTTTACAGATATGATAGCAATCCCGGACTATGTGTCGGGTGCTACGGAGCATTGGGGTCTTATTACGTACAGGGAAACATCATTCCTTGTTGACAGGGAAACGGCTTCATCAAAGAACAAAATTAGTGTTGCAAATACCATAGCCCATGAACTGGCTCATATGTGGTTTGGTAACTTAGGTAAGTAATATCACATTGACAATTTATGTACGTCGCCGACGAGGGCGCGCTTCCGAAACTCGTTGCTATACTTACTGGGATTGTTGACAATTTTACAACTTAATGTAAGTAAAAAACACTGGTATAAAAAAAAATTACTTTTATTTTTTGAACAACAAATACAAAATAATAATGTCTTTATTTTAGTGACCATGAAATGGTGGGATGAAGTGTGGCTGAATGAAGGATTTGCGTCGTACATGCAAGTGAAGTCACTGAACGCTATTGAACCAACTTGGACTATGGTAACTTTTTTTTAATGAAATTAAGGTAGAAGACGAGGATGCAGCACCACCTTCCGCTGTCGCCCATGACAACTGTGATCGACTTAGAACAAGACTCAAATGGCGACTGGGATAGTTAGTCCGGTTATGTGATGGTGTTAGAACAATAGCTGGTTAGCTAGTAAGTATGAGGACTGGGACAGGGACTGTTAGTGAAAGTTAGTCCTGTTATTCAATGTTAGTCCAGTGTTAGTAAGTATAGTAGTAGATGTTAGTAGTTCGTCGGAGTCTCGTTATAATTCGGTCACGATTTGAGACTACCCTCGAGGACTGAGATGGTCGCCTCTAAAAAAGTATAGCTAGCTCCACACCTTTCTATCTGGAACACAATTGCTTTTGAAACAATTATAACATGGTAGAAATGGTCCATGTACTGTGGCGGGTGGTAGAACTTGTACCATTTCTACCTAGTAATAATCATTGAAACATGAAGTGACACATGAAAGTAAAATATATGATTCACGTGGATATGTGGAGTAAGAAAAAATTTTTTTTTTTTCAGTTGGACCAGTTCTTAACAAAAACATTGCATCCAGTGTTGGTAACGGACGCCAAGCTGTCCAGCCACCCGATCTTGCAGAAAGTGGAGACCCCCGATCAGATCACTGCGATATTTGACTCCATTTCATACAACAAGGTATGTTGCTTATTACAGCTACAGGTATGTTGCGTATAGTTAAATTAACATGAATCAGTTTATGTTCCAAATTCAAAGGGTATATAGGAAAAATTGCATGTTGCGTATGGAACTCTTTGCTATGGAACACAATTGACCGATTTTTCTAAGTTTGCTTCAATATGAAAGATCTTTATAAAAACAACTAGCTGACCCCGCGGACGTTGTTCCGCCATATAGTTTGAGAATGATTAAAGCGCGATTTAAATTTGAGGGGCGGGGGTAGGGAAGTAAAAATTTGGGATTATGTGTATTTTTTTATGCCAGACCATAAAAAAATAAAAAAAAAATTTGTTCAGAAATTGAAAAAAATTTTTTAGGGTGAACAACCCTTAAAATTTAGGGGTATGAAAAATAGATGTTGGCCGATTCTCATACCTACTCGATAAGCACACAAAATTTCATGAGAATCGGTCGAGCCGTTTCGGAGGAGTATGGCAACGAAAATTGTGACACGAGAATTTTATATATTAGATATTACAATATTGCTCTATACGAAAATCTGTTATAAAAAAAAACAATGATAATAAAAATTATGACCGTGGTATAAGTATATTTAGATTTATATTTGCTTTTCATTTTATTTTACAGGGAGCTTCAATATTAAGAATGTTAGAAGGCATGCTTGGTGAAGAGTCATTCCGTAGATCCATTTCTGATTACTTGAAAAAGTATGAGTATGGCAACACTGTGACACGAGACCTCTTGTTGTTCTGTATGGACCCATATTTCAAGATGGATAATCCGATATACATAAATATATCGTAAGTGATCCTTGTTCAAATTATAGTAAGGAACATCTATATTTTAATAACAACACACTGTGTTTTGTTGCACTGGGCGCACCACGGGTAGGGAAGGTCTGAAGGGACTCAAAAATGGATAGAGCCCGCTACACCACAAACATATTGACGACCCGGATGGCGCAATGGTTAACACGCCGGATCGCCGTTTCGAGGGTCCTGGGTTCGATTCCCAGCGAGGCGGAAATTTGAATGATGAATTTAAATTTCCGTTATTGGTCTGGGTGTGTGTGTGCTTGTCTTGTGTGTTGTCCATGGCACCCACGACACAGGGAATCCTAGTGTGGGGCTATGAGTGTGTAGAGTTATTTATTTATTAAAATATTTCCACGTCACTGCAGCATGAAAGCAAAGACTATCTCGGCTGTAGTTGTTTACATTTTATACTGCTGGAAGAACCTTTACTGGAACAGACATAATATAATGTATGTGTACGATATTGATTTCAGTTACATAATAGAAACATGGACCAGACAAATGGGTTATCCCGTGGTGACGGTCACGCGAGAGGACAACAATACATTTGTATTGACGCAGGATCGGTTCCTGTTGGACCCCGACGCAGTCTCCGAAGATGATTCGGAATTCAAGTATGTTTTCAAAGTCACATACGAAATACATTTCGATTTTAATTTATAAACTACGTAAAGAAGATGAAGAAAAATATTTTTCTCATTTCTTATTATAGAAAATACTGTTTCAAGACCAAAGTTGTATTTTTTTGTGATACAGTCAACATTTCAAATAAATTATTGATGTATAAATTGACCTTCAAAGCATATCAATATATTTATAGTATTAACAACGACGATAATGTTTCAGCTACCGCTGGTTTATACCGATAACGTACAGGACAAACATAGGGGTGAACAGGAAGGTGTTGTGGTTCCCAGACGTGTATGAGAATGGTACGAAACTTGCACTTAATAACTTAGTAGGCGGTAAAATCATTGTGATGTGCTCCCCGACACTCCCCTAGGAACATATCATGCCAAATTTCAGCTTCTTGCGTTCAGTAGTTTCGGCTGTGCATTGTCTGTCCGTCACTCAGTAACGGAAGAGTTTTATATAATGTAGGTATATTGATTGACTGTCAGTCTCAAGCATCTAGTTGTAACAGCTAGACGTTTGCAAGCAAGTTATTAAATATGAATTAACAACATTTCTATTATTACTATCTTGTTCTATTTTCATGGTAAATTACCAAATTAATGTTTCGGTTTTAGTTAAAATAACCTTGGGGCGAGGAGAACGACTTATTAAAATAAATAACAACCAAGTAGGTTTCTACAGAGTGAACTATCCGGATGATATGTGGGAAAATTTATTGGAACATCTAAAAGATAGCTCGGCAAAGGTAATTCTATAATTTATATATTTTTCTGTCACTAGCAAATAAGTCACGTGGTCAGTATCTAGATTTAGAAAGAGTCGTACATGCTCTATTAAGAGTTGAGGCTCATTAAACCTCAAAACTTAACACTAAAGAAACACTTCTGCTCTAGTACATTCTTTAATAAAAAATACTATAAGGTATATTTGTATGTTATCGTAGATATCTTTGACATTTTTAAAGCATCCTCTTCATAGGTAATTGAATCCGTTCTGTAAATATATCCGGAAGTGAACTCGATATTCATTTTGTATATTTCTGTTTCAATATCTTGTCCTGCTACTCTGGCTGCTAAGCAGTAAGTAGGTTGAAAGATTTTTTCTGCCAAACATTTATTTGACCGACAAATGTTCTAGAGCCTTAGTTGTTCGCAACCAAAGCTCTAGATTTATTTTTAGTCTTCGACATAATTATTGTGTTCTAATAATGAATGAATAAGAAATAATGATGTAGTCATGTTAATTATACAGAGTCTGTATAATTAAGTAAATAAGGGTCTATATTACAGACTCTGAATTTAATCAATGGTTTCAGCTGACAATATCAGACAGAGCGCATTTACTGAACGATGTGTTTGCGTTGGCTGAAGCGCGGTTGACGTCATACGCCGTGGCCTTGAATATGACGTCCTATCTGGAGGTGGAAAGAGACTTTGTGCCCTGGGAAGCCGCTGGCAGTATCTTCAACTCCTTGTCTGATAAACTTCTTAATTCTTCAGCCCATGATGATTTGGAGGTTAGTTCAGTGAGCTAGTTGGTGACTTTGATTAAGGTTCAACGTTTGTTCGTAGCTAATTTGAGATATTTTCATTTTTGTAATGCAAGTGTGGGGCATCAATGGGTACAGACATTTATTGGAACGAAGTTCGTTACGCGGCTCGTAGTAGGAAGTAGGTATTAGGTATAGTTAGGTTAAAGTAAATGTAGTCCGTCTATTATGACATGAACATGGGGACGTAACGGAGACATGCCGTCAGTTTTAGCTTTAAGGTGCCATGATCTTAATATTTATAAACAGTAATTGCAAGTGTGTCTTTCAATATTATATACTTTTAAAGGCATATTCACCATCTTAAATGTATGTACAGGTATACATCCAGCGCCTCATAAAACCGTTGTATTTAGAGCAGTCGTGGGAGAAATCAAGTTTGACCGTGATTGAGGGGTAATGTACATAATTCTATTGTTTATTAATTAATATATTTATTATGCTATTATTATTAATAACTGCCAACAATTATATTATATAATAACGAAAATAATGTCTATCGGGTCGGTGAAGAGAAACATGACGAATGTTAAGTTTCTGAATCTAAACTTTCTCCGTAATATACTTAAAAGTGTATGAAGTCTGCAAAAACATTCTCATTCTGCCAAGCCATATTCAACAATAACACAAGACTTAAGAGACTTATTAACAATTCCCTGGATTTTTTTAGCTTGCTAAGAACAAAAATTTTATCTATGGCCGTATCTTTTGAACTGCCGGAAGCGAAGGAAAAAGTTAGGAGCCTATTCCTGCAATGGCTGAACGCTAAGAATGCCTCTGCAGATTTCGAGATTGAGACTGATTTACGAGACTTTATTTATTATCATGGTATGTTTTATCATAAGTTTCTTGCATTACTATCATAATTTTAAGTCTAAGCCGAAACCGCCTCTAGAGGTATCTGGAGATCTAGGTCGAATCCCACCGCTCCACCATATATTTTCGAGATAGAGTGAGGCTTATTTTTTATTTGAGGTTGTTTATATCAATGCATCAATGTTCGCTCACGCTTGCAGCTTGTTTCATGTTTATTGTATTATTTAGAAAGCAAAACATTAATACATAAATAAACAAATTAAACTTTTTCTTGAGGATGTGGTCACGCTAAGTAATGTTTATATAGGTGTTTCGTACCGTTCTTTATGTATATGACGTGTTATAGGAATGAAAGAGGCAACTGAAATCGAGTGGCAAAAGTTATGGGAAGCTTACTTAGCCGAAGACGACGTACAGGAGCTGTCCAAGCTCAGGCTTGCACTTGCCGCACCACGAAATACGGACATTTTAAGAAGGTAATATTGCAACTATTATATAGCATAGCAGGCAAAATCAGAATTAAAATTAACATTAGTCAATTATTTCTATTACATTGTATAAATTAAATTCACTTAAAATATATTACTTAAAATAGATTTATTTGTATTTAGTTACTCATTGAAACTTTCAATTTTCATTTTATTTTAGGGGTGAATCTTTAGTGTGATTTTAAATAGAAAACCCATGTACAAAGGTTTCACGCTTCTAGATTGACGGTTGCAAGCTATACACGTCACATTTTGTTTATTAGATATTTATTGACTTCTCTTCTCTTTTCAGATATCTACAACTAGCGTGGGATGAAAAGAACATTCGTAGTCAGGACTACCTAACCGTGTTACATTATATAAGCGCTAATCCGTCTGGCACGGAGCTGGTGTGGACGGACGTGCGGGCGCGCTGGCCGCAGTTGGTCGAACGGTTCACGCTCAACAGTCGGTACCTGGGCAATTTGATACCGGGTATCACCAGCTCGTTCAACACGGAGGCTAGGCTTGGGGAGGTAACTGTTTTCGTTTTATGCTACCTTCACCTGTATGTATGTGGTGTTGTTTGTGTCTGAGACGACGAAATAACACAAAAAAATAAAATAATAAAATCTGTTTGTAAGCTTATTTTATGTACGTATTGTATGTTTCATATTCTATGAAATATTCTATATCTGCGCAATTGCGTCAACATTTCAAATTATGTAATATCTTGAAAACACCTTACTCATTTTTTACCGACTTCAAAAAAGGAGAAGGTTCTATGTTAGTCTGTTTAATTTTTATGTAAATATTGCTTAAGTAACTTTCTGTTTAAATTATTTTGTGTTATCGGTGCACGCACCATTCGCTCCTCACTAAAATACACTGTGATATGTTTTTCCAACCGCATAAGAAGTGTAACTTAAAAAATAATATTTGTACAGATGGAAGAATTCTTCAAGACCTACCCGGAGGCAGGTGCGGGGGAGACCGCTCGGAAGCGAGCATTAGAAACGGTCAGAACCAACATCAAATGGACGGCCATCAACCAGCCCAGCGTCGCTGAATGGCTGAAGAAACAGAATAAGGAATAATTTGTATAAGATATGGTATCTCTCAACTAATATAAGTTTAAACAATTTATAATCCCCAGTGGAAAGAATGATTTGAATATGACATGGTTTTGAAACTATAACTTTAACTACAGTAGGTTTAAGCAATTTATAATTCCCTGTGGAACAAGGTGTGTAGCAATGTCGAATTAAAAATGATGTAAATAAAATTTGGAACATAATTTCGTTTATTGTATTTAATTATGCCTTTATATGACTTCAGAATAACATTTTAATTTTTCATATATGATTGTAATTGGATTATTGAAATTAATTTATTCTTAGGATAGTACACTTCCAAAACGCGTAAATATTACGTAGGTACTTAAGGTAGCATTGTTGAATGCCGCGTAAATAGCGAACGTAAGATGCGATTAAGTGCGAGTCGGATTCGCAGAAATATAATATATATGTTTCCATGCCACCGAGTTATATTAAATCAAACTGATTTGATCAGTAAAAAGTTACATGACAAAATATGTAATACGCCTAAGAAAAATTTACTTATTATACTTAAGTACTTTAAATACTTATTTCAAAAAAGCAAAACACTGGCTACTTAAGGGAAACTTTAAAAGCTTTAGGCATTTAAGTTTCGAAGGGTGTTGTTAATGCTTGAGTGATACTTTCAGTGATCGTTTTATTTAGTTATATTTAATAACGGTTCAAACTGTCGTCAAACTTATATTTCCATATTGTCTGTTTGTCTGTCTATAATGGTGTCCCTAGACGATCATGCGGCATGACATGCCTTACGCGCTGTCATGCATGCATGAACGTTTAACTGTATTGATTGATGCGAATTGGCATGTCAAACGCATCAATCAATACAATTAAACGTTCATGCATGCATGACGGCACGTAAGGAATGTCATGCCGCATGATCGTCTAGGGACACCATTATATTCACATAGATCATAAATAGAATACTGTCATGAAAAATTACAATAAAAATACAATACATTGTTATAAGTTTTAATTAAAAATGAATATTTTAATTTTATTGATTTAAACTCATTGAACTTGAATACTGCTTGTTATTTAAATTATTAAAATAAATAAATATTTAAGTAAGGATGCCTTATTTCTTATAATCGGCGGAATTTCCATCAAACTGGCAACCATTCGGCTCTAGCGACCGCGACCCGCGACCGCAAGTGCCAGTACCAAGTGGCAGTGCCGTGGCGTCACGCGACGCATAACAGAAGCACATCAAAATTGCGTTTTCACCGAATGAGGAAAAGAAGTTGCTTTCAAATACTTTATAAGGACTCCCGTTAATTTAAGGTTTTTATGTTTTTAGTTATTGTTATGATAGCTTGGCATTTATGTTAAATAAATAAAAAGGAAGCAGTGATAGCCGTGTGGTTGAATGTTGGACTCCCGAACCGCGGGGCCCGGGTTCTAACTCTGCACGTACCTCTAATTTTGAAAGAATTATGTGCGTTTTAGAGTTTAATTATCACTTGCTTCGGTGAAGGAATAATCGTGAGGAAACCTGCACAGTGCACACCTGAGAATTCTCCATAATGATCTCAAAGGTGTGTAAAGCCCGCCAATGATGTCAGATGATGATGATGATGATGAAATAAATAAGTGTATAAGGTTCGATAAGTGTAATGTACAAAATACAGTTTTTTTTTTCATTTTGTGGATATTTGCCGTATAACAGCGTAATAACTGTAAGCTCTGCGTATAATCTGAAACAAAAAGTGTACCCGTATTAGTTAATAATAATCTACGAAGTGAAATTTCTTTAACATAATTATGTTTTTTTCGTATTATCTTATTAATATTATAAATACGAAAGTTTGTATGGATGTATGAATGTTTGTTACTCTTTCACGCAAAAACTACCGAATGGATTTTGATGAAACTACAACAATATAGCTTACACATCAGAATAACACATAGGCTATAATTTATAATGATATAGTGTGAATTAGCCAAAATATATAACTAAATTTTTGCAAACCGAAGGAATAAATTTCCCGAAGCGAAGCGAGGGCGGGTTGCTAGTACTAAATAATTTATAAATGTTTTTAATCTAGAGGTACCTACAAAAAGAATTAAAAAATATAATCTGTAAATGTGTTATGCGTTATTATTGAGGGAATAATCTGTCATTATGTATTATAATTATTAACTTTCAGAGCGTACAAAACGCCCAAGTATGGGGTGTTACTTCTATTCCCATACGACCAAGCTTCGCAAGCGTTTAGCCGTAGGTAGATAGTAGATACACAATCTCAGCTTAGTTCTCAAGTAACTTCAAACTCATTACACAAGCAAATAAATTTCAACCCAACTCTGATTCGGCTACAACTCTATTTATATGCGCATATATAATATCTCCTTGCCCCTTTGGAGACTACAACCTCACCTTGTCATCACTCCCTACCCAACTCTTGTTATTTTGACTGATAGCCTAATCCTTCCTTTATTGATAACAAACAGTTACCTAATAGCCGATAGACTAGCAGTCAAGTCACCGGATGGTAAGAGGTTACCGTCGCCCATGGATATAAGAAACATTAGCATCACTGATGCGTACCTGGCCGAGAAAGAAAGAAGAGAAGAGACATAAAGTGCCCCAAGGCACGGTAGGTATATATTATACTGGATGACACAGAGTCCAGTGACCTCTGAAAAGAGGTACCGAGCAGGAGAAGTAGGCTTAAACCTAAATATCTAATTTGTGTCCCTTGCATATTTAGTACCTATTCTTTTAATGATATCATGTATCCTAAGTGCACGGTAAGGTGGGATTTTGGCATAACGTTTCTCCTTTCCTTATCCTAAAGAGGCGTCTATCTATTCCCTCGTCTCATTTCAACGACAAAATCGACTGCGCGTGCATTTATTTTATATATCTCCCTGCATAGACCGGGCGCTGGATGGAGTTGAGTGTGCAAAATGTGAGGACCGCATTCGGTGAATGGTTTTGAACTCAGAAAAGCATGCACATAATGATTCTGAATGTTGCCAGGAGGTATATTGGTCCATTTTTTTTTACACCCGGCCCCTTTTAGCCTTCAAGACAGAGACATAATTATCATAAAAAATTGTAATAATCAATCTTTTTTTATTTTGACAATCGTTATTTATGAATTTGCATAACGAAATACAATCAATACCTATGTAACTTTTTACAAGAGCCAGCCATTATTTACAATTGGACGTACATTTACAGGGTTGAATCAACAATTCCGGCAGTGGTTGCTCGTTTCGCTCGTCATTTCTCGTGGGTATAATTTACCATCTTTCTTTTCCTAAGCCTAAAAGCCTAAGCTTTGCCTAAGAAGGTGTAATTAAAAGGCTGTAGTAAAACGTTGGTTTTTAGGATAAAAAAACGGATTATCTCGATTTTTGAAATAACTACAAGTCCGATGGAAAAAAGTTTAATGGCAAAGTTGTAGTTAATATAAAGATCTACAACTTTTGTTTACCTTTTTTTTCACATAACCTAAAAATGTATATGAAAAATTCAAAAAACCAAGTTTTTGGTTCTTTATTTTTAACGTTTCAAAAATTTGTCCTTTTTTCACCAAATTTGGTGAAAAGTTACCTTTTTTTGCCTTAAACACACTGTAATTTTTTTGATTTAAAATATTTATTTATGCACCTTATATTGACTTAATATAGAAAAAGCACCCTGATTTTCAATCGAAAATTCTCGCGTAAAAATATCTTTTTTTTTTTAAAGTCGGTAGGCTTTTTGTTCGTTGAAATATCTACTTTCTGATGGTGAAAAAAAAATATACATTACTATGGTAAATTTACTCAGAAAATGCGCTTATACTGTAACTAAATCAGGTACATTTCTCAAACGAGTTTGGAGATTTCCTGTCAAAAAGGTACAAGTACCTTTTAGACAGGAAATCTCTAAAATCAGAACTCGTTTATCATTCAAAATTTCGAAAATGCAAATTTTTTTGCATGAAATAAACGTTAATTAGCCTCTAAAAATGGGGTGGGTGGGGGAAAGGGAAATGGACCAGTACAGCTGCCGGCAACATGTGATTTTCTATTATTTAGGGTCTCAGGTAAAAGAATTTGAGCATAGTTGCCGGTCCTCACATTTTGCATACTCAACTACCTCTGGCGCCTGGTCTAGCAGCGCTTTCTGAACCCGATCATCTCAAAAAATATTTTACGAACTACAAAATTACCAATAGATGATTCACGAGCAAAATTCTGATGTACCTTCCCACCTGTGGGTAATGGGTAACTAAGTAATCGTGAAAGATTTAAGCCACATCTGATAAAACTTAGGTACTAACGAAATAAGTCGAATGATAGTTGGTATTGTTCTAGAAATTGCTTAAATATAAAAAAATACGTAAGAAAAAGAATTTCTCACAAAACAATAGCAGTTTAGATGTAAGTATGTATACTTACCGAATCCCATATAGGTAGGTAAAAACTGTTTCTCAATAGCACGGTAATAGTATCATACAGTAGTGTGACTCGGCCCTGTCCTTGAAATAAATGCCTACTGCCCCGCGCGATAGGGCCGCCTCTTTCTAGTTGTAGTGAATGTAAGTGGTAAACCCACACGTTCGATCGTCCCTATGGCACTCCTGTGGCTGTTGTATACCTAATGTCTACTAAACTGCGAGGCGCGTAGGTATTATTCGCGTTCCGACCGTTTGTATGAAGATGGAATACTGTATAATACTATTACCGTGTCAATAGGTACGAGGTAAAATGAAGTCTTGTTACCTGAATGAATGTTGGTAAGTCTACTGAATGGAACGGTCCAGCCAGCAGGCGACAGCGCCGCGTCATGCATACACAGAGCAACGCCACCTCGCGGCGAATGTGCGGACTGAGGCACCAACACGCTGATGCTGATGCACCTTCGCCGAGACCGACGGAACTCTAAAATACATTTCAGTAAAGTATAGACTGGTAAGTAGGCGGGTCCATAGTTTTAGTTCTGGCTACGAAATTCGTATACCTACTACCGTACCTACCTGCAGCTACCTACCTAAGACAATTAGATACTAGATACTAGGTACCAATTGATAATAACATTACTCTGAGCAAAAAAGAAACGAAGCATATTAACACCAGTTCAGATATACAGGTTATCGCGTTTAAATTAATTTAATTAGCTATTAAATAAACTTAACTTAAACTAATACCTACCTACTATTAAAAGGAGGGTCGTAAGTAGGTGCCCAGACCAGGCCTACAGGAATGTATTTCGTACCGACGGGATTAGGTATCTACTAATGCCTCCTCATAGCTTACCTATCAAGTTTTACCTAACGTGTACCTCGAGCACAGGACTTTGGCGTGGAAGATCGAACCCTTTACACCCTAATGTGCAAGATAATAATTATGTAATGACTGGCTAATGAAAGATCATAATGTAGTTAATGAAATATTTTACTTCATTAATGACGCCGTCCCCGTAGTAGCAGAACAGAAACAGTTGTGTCAGCGACGCACACATGTACTGTAGTAACTTGAACAGTTGTGTGGTGCTCAACTCGTCCTGCAATTAAATTAAATAATTATAATGATTTAGTTACTGTCCTGTTCATCGTTGAGGAGTTTCCTCGCCCGGAGCTAATCCTGAGCATAATATCCTGATATTACTAATCTCCATCCTGATTTCTATTTATGACAAAAATGCATAATGGAATAAGCAAAAGTACCTACATAGTTCTAAATTACATGCAATATTTGACTCAAACAACAAACAAAAGCTTTTAAAAATAGGTATCGGAAAAACCAGTCAATACACACAACACAACACAAGTCATACACACAAGTCTCAGTTTCAGAGTTATTTTATTTCTATGTAAGTAGTAAAATAAATGTAAGTAGAAAAATAAATTAGGTAGGTACCTACCGTAGCTAATTTATTTATTACCTACCCAACACATTTAGATTTTACTTACGTAGGAATAAATTGTTATGAAAAAGTGATTACCGACAAAACTTGAAGAGCAACCGAGCACAACGTCAGGGTTGCGACATTGAAATAAATTCCCAAAATATTCTTTGTTAAACTGCTTAGTTCGTTCACCGACCTAAAATGCATCCAGAAATAATTTAACTTTATGAATTTATTATGTGCGCAAGTATCTACATAAATATACCTAACGTCACATTGTGTGATTTTGATGTGGGTAGGTAGGTATTGTTAACGTGACTAACTACGTATATTATATTCATAATATCACATGTAGGTATATAAAGAAAAACTTTTGAGGAGACCTACACGCTCTTCTTTGTAATGTTCTCAAATGTGTGGGAAGTCTGCCAATCTGCATTTGGCCATTGTGGTGGATTATGGTCAGCGCCCGTCACATTATGAGAGGAGAGTCCACTTGAGGCGGTGAAATGACTTTCTACTAATCTAAAATATAGAGCCGTCACTATCCGTCGGACCGGACATCTAGTCCATCGCTGTTAAATTTTTAAATGACAACATCCAATTCATTCTAATATTAACAATTGGTAAGGTACTTAAGTACTAGGAAGAGGATTAACTTGTGGTGGAAGCTTTGTTGTCGCCCTCGATGTACCTAACAACAGTGACTATTGTAAAAAGTTACATACTATATTAAAGCACTTACTGTTAACAATGCCCTAAAATTACGAGTATTTAGGTAGGTAGGTATGTCAGTAGTTCGAGTGAGCAGTCAACGTCAGTAAAATGCAAATAATGACCACAATCATTGACATAAATACTATGATATGTCAATGACCACACTACTCAATTATACTATAATTCTAACCGAAAAAGGTTGACGTTGACATTATCTGCTTACAAAAATAAAAGCCTGCGCCAATATGCGTACTGATTCGTCGAAACTCTTCGTAATCGTAGAAAATATTATGATGGAAGAAAATATTTACAAAACTAACCAAAATTCATCCGAATCTGTCAAAAAATTCATTGAAATCTGTCAAACAACATTAACAAGTGGAACTCTTTGCTGCTTTGTAATACGCTTTGGATCAACTTTCATAGTAATCAATTTTATTATTAGATATTTATTAGATGTGTTGGGACTTACTTGATTAGTGAAGTGTGCATACGTTGACATTTCGAGATTCGAAAATGTGCTCTTAAGTCCCTTTTCTGAGATAGATCACATTCCCGACCTTGGCCCCCAACACGTTCGCAGCTTTTACGTAACAATAGAAACTGACCGTGTATGAATATCATCATGCCTACCAAGGATAGATCAAAAGCAATATGAACGTACACACAATAAACAGATGCAATCGCTTCGAGTATTATAGTAATTACATACACGGGAAAGAACATCTTCTCTAACGCTGTCCAAACCGGTAAGATGTGTGGGTATTCTACGATTTTAGCTCCTTGACACTTCCAAATAGCGTATTCAATGAACGGTGACAATATATATATATAACCAGTGGCTAAATATATCCTGCTCAGCAAATTTGACGTCGAAGTAAATTTTTGGGTATATTTTGTTATTTGTTGCTGAACTAGTTCCTCTTCCTCATCAGATTCATAATCCACGTTCAACGAATCTTCGGAATTTAATTCTTGAACTTCCAAATCAGTGGCACTTGATAACAACGAATACCACCGCTGATGTTTGCCTCTCAACGAATACAATTTAAGGAGGCCCACGGCACAAAAGGAAATGACGCTGAAGCATTCAAACATTTTCGCAGTGTCGTCCGTTGCTTGAGAGAAGGATATCACTTGCGAGATCGTAGTTACTATAAAACTAAATATACTCAGATATGCTATCCAATGTACGCCATGCCCATCGAGACCCACATCTATTCCCAATTTACGTCTCCAAATACTAAGAATAGAAACAAAATTCCCGTCTCGTTCGTGAAATTTCAATTTCTTTGGCGATAATTTCTGTATTCGATTTTCGTTGCGAGTGCGTTTCATCTACAAAGTTATATGAAGCATAAGTAATTATTTAATAAGACTGTTTTTTTTGTTAAAATCCTAAAAAGTCCAATAACTTTATAATGGTTCGGTTTTGGATATGGTCTCCCCGAGTGAAATCAACGAAATGTATACTATATTCTCAAGGATTTAGGTCGATTTATCCAGTAACTCTGTTTAAATAAACTATGGGGACATCAAAATCATGGGAAAAAATATGGGCTGCATTAGGTACTTGTCCTCCAAAACACAGAAGTTCTCAAGAGTCTTTAGCCAAGCAGACAGTGTTTGACTAACGACCGCTGCCACAGAAGGCAAAAACGTTGCTTTCTTCTTCGAAAAATCTTACCGTAGTTAAGTGGGAATTTCAGTTGTTCAACTGTATTGCATGAGTTTACTTCACTGTCTGTTAGTTTCAGAAGCTCTGTTTCAATGTGTATCTACGTCATGTTATCCACACTATATAGCAAACATTGTGTTAATTATTTATAGATAGTGTATTACGTCGCAGTTACATTAGATAGAATGTCGTTTGAGAAAATGACCACTAACTTCGCTCATAACATAACATTCTTTCTTTTCTATTCTTTCTTGGCTGTCACCGCATCGGTGATGAGCGACGGTGACTACCGTCAGGTGGCTCGTCTGCACATTTGTCGGCTCATCATATAAAAAATATCACAGGCAATTTGAAATAAAATCTTTCAGCACCCCAACTGTCCCTCTTCTACGCTCGTGTCACAACAAAAAGAGGTATGAGGGGTTTTCCATCAATTCCGAATTCCAGTTTTTTGTAACTAGTACCTAATCACAATTTTATTGAGGTCAGTATAGAGATTTTTTTATTACCCATGCAGTTATTATAATAACCTTGTATTATGTTGATTTACTTACAACTAACACGAAAAACCTAATACCTACACAATTTTGTTCAGTTAACTACAAAAATTACAAACTTTTATACAAAGTTAGGTCCATCCCCTATGAAGAGTATAGGTAAACCTCAGCAGTGGGATTTTCTAAATCCTTTTATCCAATAATTCATGATTGATCAATGGATTCATTATTAGTGTTATACTCTTATACTACTACTTTAATTAAGTAGGTAGTACTTATAAATGTTTAATGATTATCAAGAAAGTTGCCGATACTCTTGATTACTTATAATTACATTAGGTAATTACATGAACTCTGAACAAAAGTAAAAAAGCATGAGCTTTGCTCATTTAACATAATTAATATACATTCCTTTGTCAACCTACTTTTTCCTCTATATATTAAGGACAAATATGTATGTAAGTACATAATAATGTATATCATTGACATAATTATGATTATTATTATTTAGCGATAAGACCACCTCTTGTATTTAAAGAATGTCTATTAATATTTATTTTAAATGTCGTGTTCTTGTGTTTTAAATAAAAAATATGAGGCATCGTGTGACGGCTGGCGGATGTGAAACATCGATTTTTTTTGTAATAGGCATACCTACAAGTACGGATTATGACAGGAATAAAATATGTCATAATAGGTCATAATGAAAAAATAATAATCAAAAGATGGCGATACGACATCTAATGATTATTTTCAACACTATTGTTTAACACTAATTTTATTTTATAACTAATAGCAATTTCGCTGTTCATACAAGTTGTTTCTCGTTATTAGATGGCATAAACGTTAATAAATTATTACTATCCAAAAGCTACTACTACATGCTTTTGTAATAAGGTTCTTTTTAAACTATGATATCAACTATAATTTTCTAGATTTTAGATCCATATTTTCCTTTCATAAATAGTGTCATCTATTAATGAGTTTGGGAACTATTAAGCACACTGATCGTTAATTGATAAAGATTTTTAATTTAATAGTAGTTTGCGGTTTAGATATATAGGTATCGACGACCATAATGTTTGTCTACAAACAAAAAATCATTTTTACTGAATTTACACGTGAGTCAAAGTGCAGATTGCGGGCTTTGATTCTATACGACTTATAAATATAAAATATTTTTGTCCTAAAATTATACATTCCATAAATTATACTTTTATGAGGTAGGTACACCTGTCCTAGCAAAACGCCCACGTTACGCTTCGGAAACCCACGCTCGAAACAATCGTTATTTTTTTTCAACGTTAAAATGTTTCGACTACAATGTTTCGGCAATTCTTACATTAAAAACATTTGTTTATTTGTACAATACTTAATTTTCTACCAGCTTTTGCTTGAGGATTACAAACGACAAAATGCCCTCAAAATGTTCCCATCCCTTGGGATGCCGTATTATCAGGATAAAAAATATCTCATGTCCTTTCTAGGGTCTCAATTATCTAGGATGAAAAATGTCTCATGTCCTTTCTAGGGTCTCAATTATCCAGGATAAAAAATATCTCATGTCCTTTCTAGGGTCTCAATTATCCAGGATAAAAAATATCTCATGTCCTTTCTAGGGTCTCAATTATCCAGGATAAAAAATATCTCATGTCCTTTCTAGGGTCGCAAATTATCCGGGATAAAAGTATCTTATGTCCGTTGTAGGGTCTCAAATTATCCAGGATAAAAAATATGTTATGTCCTTTTTAATGTCCAATTATATCTTTAAGTCTAAATTACCTCCATACCACATTCCATCTAACTCGGATCAACAATTTAAGCGTGAATGTTAGCAGACAGACATACATGGTTACTTTCGCATTTATAATATTAGGGGAAGGGAAGGGCGTGCAAGAAAAATAAGAGAATCCGTTCAAGTTAGATGATCATTTTCTATTGCAACGAGAATGTTAAAGCTCTCTACTTAGTTTGTTTCTTTGTAATATCCCGATACCCCTCTATTTAATATTGACTCTAAGTTAATGTAAAAGATAAAGGTGATTACCATAGTTGCTGTTATGTTAAAATCAATAAATGACTAGAGTTTTACGTATTTATTTCACATTACCTGCAACAGGCAGTGTTGATTTTGTTCGCTGGCCTATTATTTCCAATTAACGCCTTTGGTATTGTATCATTATTGAGTATGAAAATTCTGCCTTTTTCATGTCATAAACGTAAACACGGTACGTAGCAGAGTAGCTTTCACCTTCAACAGCCACTTGTTTAATTGTTTAATAGAATAATTATTGCTTCTGAAATACCTACCAACTTACATTAGAATGTGTGTTGTTTGTTAGCTCTTTTGTTTACTGACAAATCATAGTTTAGAAAATAATACTGAAAAAAAATGTATTGATCCCACAGTAAAATGTACGTGTCATAATTTGTAGAAAACAGCCATACTTGTTTCACTAGCCTGTTTGGATCAAACTTGTATCCAGTTCTGTGAGATCATACAAGAGCAAAGTTCAAAATGCATTTGTCAGTTTTTCAATCGGGACAAATTATTGGTACGGTTAAGTTTTACTCTTTTACCCTAAATAGAAATAAAATATGGGTTTTATATTATTGCATTCATTCATTTATTTTACATTATATATTAGTAATCATAAAACATAAGGTAAGCGTAGACAGGGAGACCGAATACCGTTGCTTTTATCAAATATCCAGATTTTTTTTTATATTCAATGTACAAAATTTACCAATTAGAATAACCACCGCCATTTGATCGAAATCCGCTGGAGCTATCCCAGCCACTGCTCCCACAACCAGATGATCTGCCAGAAAAGCCGCTATAGTCTCCGTTGCCTCCAGATCTGCCCAAGCCGTTCCAGCCCCATTGAGAGCGACCTGAGGCAGAGCCGGACCAACCCCCCAATGATGACCTAGCGGATCCAAAACCCCCGCCGCTGCCCTGCCATCCATTGCCACCTATAAAAAGAATAAATGTTCTAACATGTAATGTTGTAAGAGCAAATGTTCTAACACCGTCACCTAAACGGACTAACTGTCCCAGTCCCCATTTGAGTCTTGTTCTAAGTCGGTCGCAGTTGTCATGGGCGGCAGCGGAAGGTGGTGCTGCATGCTCGTTTGCTACCTTAATTCCATAAAAAAAATACATACTACATACATGAAAACTGCATGATCATGGCACAGCGCCTGCTAACACAATAGACGGCGTCAAGAGGCAGGCCCTTGATGCCCTGACCTGAACTGAGTGATCGCAGCAATCGAAGTAGTTAAATATAAATATAAAGGAGTCTTTCTCGTGACCGGCAACGCTTCGGTGAAACACTCCATGGCAACCACATACTTACTATCAAGTGATCCGTCTGCTGGTTAAGCATCTATGTATTTAAAAAGAATGTGTATGTATTTATACCAAAAATAATATATGTAACTACATACGTTTAAGTACTTGTTTTGGTCTAAACTCTTACCACAACTTTTCACAAACTCTTTTGGGTTGACTGGTAGAGATTGTCATTGTTCATTTTTTACCATCAAAGTATTTCACAATAATGTGATTAAATAAATGAATAATATTTTGAATTACGAAGATTATGTTACACTTCGTTACTTCGTTTGCTTTAACAGGAAAAACATGTACATAATTGGATAACTACTCTAAGATATAATAAACTAATTTTATTTTAATAATCATTTTACATTTTTGATTATTCGTGGTAGGTAATATCAAAAATACGCGGTAAGACGGATATTTATGTTCTTATAGCCTTGCTCGACGTGCAGTTGAGTATTGAATAGTAAAATGCAGAGACCCAAGCACAATCGACGAAGTATTAAAAAAAATCTTTGTTTGAAAAGGGCTGCAATAGTTACTTTTATACTCCGAAGCTTTATATTTGATTTGATTTTTCAAAGACTTTCAAAATAGGTCGGGAAATTGCCGATTTTGTAGTTTACTTACTCGTATTTATTTAAAACTTTATGCACCATACAAAAAGTACAGAGACAAAGGCGGACTTAATACTAAAAGCATTCTCTCCCAGTCAACCTTCGGGCAGTGTGAACACAACGAACGAATTAGATGAATCTTAAAAATAGATAGGTATCCTAGTTAATTTTGAATAAACGACCATAATTAGTCCTAGCTTACTGAAGTTAAGAGGAAATGCTACGGGTCATTTTTCCATACAAACGTTCTCGACTAATCCCTCGCTGGTTTTTGACTCTAGATCAATAATTTTTTCACACAGGAATAATATCATCATTATCTATGTCGGTACGTTTTGATATTTTTGTTTTCAAAAGTTTTAGGCTACTTAAAATGAATTCTTATGCTGCCTGAAGGCATCCGACATGACTTAACGACTGTTACCTAATGATAACAAGCGGGAGCGACGGCTTCACTTGCCCTCCGCAGCACGGAAACGCTAAAGAAACATTGCCACTACCGGTCAAATATCCAACCACCGACCGCACCCGCTGTTGCTTTACTCGATCAATTATTTAAAATCGACGCAAGTCACCGGGCTACAGATAACTTATGGGCATAAGGATCGCAGAGGTAGGAGGTTAATTTCTAGAGCTGAGCCCCAGGAAGTTAGATCAAAATTAGGGTAGTTGACAGTAAGAAAATATTTTGAATATTTCTATTTTTTATGGTAGTTTAATATTTACAAATGCGAAAAATCGATCTTATTGATTAAATAAATCATGATTATTTAATATTTTTGAGAAATAAAATCCCCAAATTACAGTCACTAGTCACGTGACAGCGAACGCCAATACGACGTGTGACGTCATACGTTGCCAAACTAAACAAACTTGACATAGCATTTTGGTCTTTCGGCTCAACCAAACAGCTCTTCGTTTTCCAACATATGACGTCACACGAGTCGCCATGACAGTTTGACGCGTTTTTTGACTGAAACGTCAAATAGTTCATGAAAATATAAAATAAAATATGTTACAGTTAGTATTTTACTGAAATATTAATATTTCAGTTAAATTAGACCATTTGGCAAACTATGATTTCGTTTTTCAAAATTAGTCAACTAGCCTAGTGGTCAATACATTTGGAACTAAATATGTTATTATTAAATATCTATTGTACTTATTTTATTAATAATATTATTTCATACCTGGTGAACGTATTTCCCGTCCTGCTTTCACTTCAGCAATCATCACCGAGGCAGCCAGGACCAAGAAGCACAGCATTTTAACCTGAAGGAAATAAAATGAGATTTGTTTATTTATTTATTGTTAGGTTAGCCTATCTATCTAATTTTATTATCTAAAAGCTTAAACCTTATATAATTCAAACGTGTACCTAAAACGTAAGTTAATAGTTATGAATCCTATAGAGCAGGACTTCCCAACCGGTGGGGCAACCGGGGGCCAGAGGGATTTCAGGGGGGGCATACTAGGTACGTTATCATTTCTGAAAAAATATATTTAACGCGTATGTGGCTTTAACAAGTCACAACACGACGTTTGACGCGCACCATGTAAGGGGTCATGAAAATATTATTTTTAGTTTGGGGGGCTTGGCGAAAAAAAGGTTGGGAAACCCTGCTATAGAGTCTATAGCATAGACCTTTTTGGTGTTGAGATAACATGTATCTGAATCGATGATTGAATGTCACTAACTAGCCACGTAAATTGAAGGTTTATGAGTGAAAATTAATCAAACTTTAATTTATGCGGTACTATTGAATGAAAATTTATGAACAATATTGTATTGATTACGCTTTGTAGTATTGAAACGGATTAATCACCCGGTTGGGCAAACCAAACCGAAGAGAATAATCATTAAAGTTTTCCCCAATAACATCTGATCTTCGTTATTATTGACTCCTAGTCCTAAGCTATCTACAGAACCCATTTTATTAATACAGAGGGTTTAATAAATTGTAAGCAATTAATATTTTATAGTATTTGTGCAACGAAAAAAAATGGGATTGTTTGTGTCGCGGATGGCTTGAAAAACACAAATGACACATCACGACCCGACAACAAACAAATATCAGTCACATGAATATCTGCCACATGAATGAATATCGCCATGCCATGAATATCGATACCCAGTGTATCGAACCCGGAACGCCCCGCTTTACAGGCAGGGCCACAACCAACTAGGCTACGGTCGTCGAAACAGTAACAATAAATGAATACATTTGTAATTTATTCATTTATTGAAGTATTTTTTTGCTACATTAACAAACAAACTAAAATAATATGTTATCTACCTAACGAACGCGTTGCCGCTTAGTAACTTTGACTGCGCGACATAACAACTAAAACGTAGATATAAAGTAGGTAAGTGTCCTTGTAAAGTACTTATTCAAATAAAATAAATTATATCAAACTCACCGACATGTTTCTAGATTGTGTTCTGAAGATGTTCAAACGGAGGCTCCAATATATACCAGCTGCATCTTTATTCACTCGTTTTTGTGCGTTCATTAAATTAATAAGGTCGCGTTACTCTTAACAAAAGCCGAAGAACATATGTCACGCAAAATCCATTACGATAGTCATTGTTCAGTTTATATAGCGCAAACGATGATTAAATTCAAGGAAATATCACATTTTTAGGCAATGACCCTGTATCCTCTAGGTACATACCACATGCTGCCGTCCTAAGGTTGTCATTTTTTATAAATAACCGACAAATGAGAAGGGCAGCTGTCGCCTCCCCTGGACCTCAGCAACATTAAAACGACAGCGATGCGTGGTATGTCAAGACAGAAGAGAGAAGAAAGAAAGGAATTGTATACGTACGGTCGGAACACAACAAGTGGTTGGTGGCTAACTCAAGCAAGTAGGAGACGCTTTAAAGCTCCACTCACCACGAGCTTTAAAGCGTCTGACAAAAGTTTTGGCCCATGGAAAGTGTCTGACGCTTCTGGATACTTAGTACTATTTAAGAATAATATTCTACAAAATATATAAAAATCAGCCATGTGAAAATAAGTGAAGTAGCTCCTATTTTTAGCTGCTTTTCTTACCTGGTACCTGCCCAGGTGTCACGAGGTGAGCTTCCACAAGCACGCAGGTATTCAAAGAACATGGACGCTACTGAGAAAGTAAGGCTTCATCCATGTGAAAATGAGTTATGTCAGATCGCTCTGGGCTCTTACTTTATTACTTTCTTCAATGTAATTTTAAAATGCATAGGTAAATAAAAATATTAGCTTTCTACACACCTTTTCCATAATAAAATTTAACTGTGTCATATTTAATACTACTGTATTATACGGAGTTGAATTTTAAATCACAATACGCTTTCCATAAGTATTTCTATTTTATTTCATAATTTCGAAAATTATTTATTTAGAAGATTTTTCTCGTCATCCTACTTTTTTCTCGAACTGGAAATAGGTATAGGTACACTATCTCTCGTGCTCATGAAATATTTATAAGTTACCAACACTCTCTGTTTACTAAAATATCTTTAAACAAATAATACAATTTACTTTTTCATATCGTATTATAAATAAATAAAAAATAGGATGATAAATATATGAAACTGAACAAACTAATCATTTTCAAAGTACTTAATCTTTGTAAATAAGTGCGTATTTTTCGTCATGAGCATCAAGAACCTATTAATTTCAAATATTGTATTGCTCTAAAGTTTACCACGTTCAAATAGCATGGAAATATTTTTTTGCGATTTTTTTTTCGAAAATTTTAAACTTTGCTCATGTGAAAAGTTGCAAAAAATCGCTTAGAACACAATAGTCTTAAACCCCTTAAAATAAAAATAATCTTAGAACAATAGCGTTATCAATTTACATAAAATTCTTATTTACATAAAACCGTTATTGAGTGACTGACAGAAAACGTACAGGCGAAACTACCTACTGCAAGCTAGCATCTGAAATTTGGCATGGATTTCAATGGATTCACTTGAAACTTTGGATATAATATAATTATGTAGGTTCCTCAAGTGACGCAAGTGAGCACTAAGAAAGGATTTTTGGAAATTATGGTATTTGTAAAACAAGTCAGAAGAAAAACAATGTCGAGTTCATTAAAAAGCGCACTAAAGCATAAGCACTAAGCATAACAGAATTTCACGCGGGCGAAGCTGTGGGCGGAAAGCTTGTATAAACCTACTAATATTATAAAGCTTGTTGTCTGTTTATTTGGTTGGTTGAACGGGATAATCTCAGGAACTACTGGTCAGAATTGTAAAATTATTTTCGCGTGGATGTCCATTTATCGTGGAGGCTATATAATCTTAATACTTATATATATTTCTTCTGAGCGTGTGTATGTAATTGATCTCCTAAACGGCTGTACCGATTTGGTTGAAATTTTATGTGTGTGTGTCAAGAGGATCCGAAAATGGAATGAATTAGATTCATACTTGGAGCCGGTAGGTGGCGCTGCTTTCGATATTAATTATAGAGCGGTATGAAGTTCGCTGGGACAGCTAGTTATGAATATGAAATAAGTGTTTTTTAAGAAGTTCAGTAGACGTATTTTATTATAAACAGTTAAAGTACAAGTTAGATAATGCCAGTTTTTTTATATCAGTTATACCAGACCTAGGTTATTGTATTAACAGGCAGACGTTTTATGTGACTGATAATTTTCGTTACCAAAAGGCAATGCCCATTTTCGGCTGCCCGTGGACACGACACATAAAAAAGCAAATTTATCTTATTTTCAAACCAACCCGCATGCTATTTTTATCAATTTAAAAGAATTATATTTAAAATATTTATTTTAATGAATGTTAAATTTGACTTTTTTCCATTTAGACACATCTTTATATTATAAAAATCCTAGATACATATGTTTACAAAAACTATTTATTTAGAAAATTTGGAAAAATACCATGTAAATAATCAATATATCGAATTGCAGTCAAGGACACCTTATAGATCTCCTAAAATATTTTTTAAACCAGAAAATGTACTGATAATATAATAATATGTATAACTTTCGCACTAAAGTCATTATAGCGGGAGACGTTAACTAAGATTTTAAGTACTACTTCAGTTCTAATTAAGGCTTAAAGATGGCACAGTCATTTTCTTAAAATTTTGAATTATGCCACTTCAATTCTAAAGGTGCGATTTGCTAAACACTGAACATAAAATCTTATAACTTAAATATAATGTTAGTATTACCGATAAAGTCAACTGTATTCTACAGTTAAAAGAAACTATGAGTACGAGGGTCAAAGCTAGTTTGAATCAAATAATTAGTAATGTTCCTACCCATAGATACAGGGTAGGCACTAAATCTACATAATCGGATGTCAACACCGGGAAACTGTTAAAATAATTAGGTACTTTATCCAAAAATCTATTACACAAAACCACAGGTTAACAAAGAAAGCACAAAACATAGACATTTTAGAACAGCAAATATAAAAATGTAAGCATTTGTCGCTTTCCAAAAATTTTGATAATGAAACTGATAATAAATACAATATAATAAATAATAATTACATTGCAAGTTGTGGGGCGACTCGGTAAACTTCAATAAAGCAATTGTAGCACAAAAATGCTGAATTCGCATTTCATGATGCTACTCCGGATGCAAATCGCAGGCCTCTTTTCAAGGTATTCAAAATTGTATGTATTTGTATATAGGTATAAAGTATCTGTAAACAAACATAATTAGCTATTTGAAAAAGCCCTTCTTTACCTATTTGGGGGAAATTTTATGAGTATTGTTAATGAAAATGACCTCTAACGAGAGTGGAAAATCTAATGCATTGGATTACGTTGTCACTTCGTCAAACGTACTCAGATTGACGTAACTCGTATCTGTCACCTTTGGGCAGATACTGATAAACGATCACCCTTTCGCCTTTACAGTATTCCAGCGGAACGAGTGATTTACACGTGATACTAAGTGACTTTTATCAGATAATTATTTTGTATTTTGTATACAATGTTAATATACTATAAGCAGTGATAGCCGAGTGGTTAAACGTTGGACTCCATAACCAGGGGGCCCGGGTTCAAACCCTAGCCCCTCTAATTTTCAAAAATTATGTGCGTTGGTATTAGAATTTAATTATCACATGCTTTGGTGAAGGAAAACATCGTGAGGAAACCTGCACACCTGAAAGTTCTCCATAATTTTCTCAAAGGTGTGTGAAGTCCTCTAATCCGCACTGGGCCAGCGTGGTGGACTATGGCCTGTACGCAAGAAATGCAATTAATTTACTTCATAATCATAATCATTTTATTGCATCATGCTTAGGACATACAATGAGATCTTAAAGTATATAGTGTTAGACTAATTTATCCCTCTGTCATTAATATACATTGTGTATCTGTGCGATACTGTCTAACTATGGTTAGTGACAGATGCCAAGAGACTGTAAGACTAATTTATCCATCTGTCATAATTATGTATCTGTGCGATGAGACTGTAAGACTAATTTATCCATCTGTCAATAATATGTATCTGTGCGATACTGTCTTGACTATTTTTAAAACGGTTGAAGGGACGCCATTTTTATGAATTAGTCAGTTAAGTTCGTTATGGTGGACAATGATTAAAACTTTGTGAAATAAGAAACTATGAATAAATATTTTAAAGTAAGAAATACGTAGTTTCCTTGTGATAAAAGCGCCTCTTTTATCTCAGAAGTGGCATAGTAACAAGCCCACAGTTAAAGTGTTTTTTTTTTTCCTAAGAGTAATAACTTTCTCTTTTTTTCGTTTGAGTGTTGTGATTGTTTTACGTGATAATGGATGATCAACGTTCCGTATGTCGTGGACGCAAAAATAGTAGCGGTGGAACGCCATCCCGTCCACGTTCGCCCAGCTATAATATGAGGCGCGACCTAAAGGGGAGCCGAACAGCAAGGCGGAGTTCCGGCCGGGAGCGGAGTTATTGTTCCAGCCGGGAGCGGAGTAACAGTCGCGACGGCGGGCGCGGCCGCGGCCGCGGACGGAGTCGGAGTCGGAGGGCTAGGCGCGGTTCTAGCCGGGATGGAAGTCATCGTAGCCACGGCAAGAAACGTGGCCGCGAGTGGAGTCGCAACGACGTGAGTTCGAGTTCTAGTCGGGGCCAGAATTGCGATCACGATAGTAGTCGTGGACGGAAGAAGAGTCGCCGCGACCAGTGGAGCCATAGTGAGGATCGTCGCCGCGGTGAGTCTAACGAGGAGCCATATTTATTCGATAGAGAACACATGAATGTGAACCCTGATATGCAGAATTTTATAACAAAATTAATTAAAACTTTAAATACTACACGTGTAGTCGGAAATAAATTTCCGATGTTGGGAAACATTATACCGGAATTCGACCCAATGGTAAAAGGTCAAACCGTTCATATGTGGCTTGTAAAAGTAGAGGAATGTGCAAAGCTTTATAACTGGGATGATGATCAAATCATTCATTATGCGCTACCCAGACTGTCAGGCGTGGCTAAATCATGGTATCAGGCGCTACCATCTATGTCGTATTCCTGGCCGGCATGGAAACTCAAACTCATTGAATCCTTCCCAAGTAGCGATGATTATGCCGAACTATTAACCGAAATGTTGTCAAAGCGGGCTAAGTTTAACGAATCTCTCGAGCTCTACTATTATGATAAAATTAACATGTTGAACCGTTGTGAGATATATGGAAAGCGTGCCGTAGACTGCTTGCTGTACGGGATCGACGATCGTTCCTTAAGGTTGGGTGCAAAAGCTGCTAAATGTCAGGAGCCGGAACAAGTTCTAAAATATTTTCAATCGATAAAACGACAATCGTATGACTCGGATAGGTATATTAAAGTAGTCCAAGATAAGAGACCTAATAGTAGTTTGATGGGAAACTCCAAGTCAAACAATGTTGGCTGTAATTCAAGAACACTATCATCTAGTAAATCTACCTCACATGCACCTGTAAAGTGCTACATTTGTGAGGAAATTGGTCATTTCAGTTTTAAATGTCCTAAAAGGATTCTCAAGTGTACCGTATGCAATAAATTAGGGCACATCACTATCAATTGTCCTAAGTTACCGAATGACAATAAAAACAACAAGGATTCTATTGCAGAAAAATCAGTTATGCAGGTAGATATGGAAAATTCAAATGATAAATATACTGTGAGCTTATGACTAAATGGCTCACTAATTAAAGGCTACGTAGATTTAGGTAGTCAGTGTACGTTGTTAAAATACAGCGAAGCATGTAAACGGGGTATCATATGGACTAATAACTGCCTGCCCACATTGAGAGGGTTGGGTGGTAATATTGTGAGGCCTTTAGGTGTATCTAATGTAGAAATAAAAATACAGAATGTGGCAGAGAAGGTTGACGTTTTTATTGTAGACGACAATGTGATTAAGTACCCTATACTGGTAGGTCATAGCTTCACAGAGAAACCTGGAGTTGTTGTTGTAAAGACTACAAATTCCTTGAAGTTTACACGAAGTTTATCTATGAAATGTGACATAATTGTGCAGCATAACGTTACGACACCATCTCAACAAATGAAGGTTGTACCTGTAACTAGTAGTAACGGATTATCAGGTACAGTCTACATCAGAGGCTCGCTAAGAGGCAAACCAGGGAGTGAATTTTACTTATTACCTGGTGAATATAGTTTTACAAATGGACGGAGTGGTATTTTAATTCAGAATGTAGGTATAAACCCGATTACCTTACAAAAGGGCGACTTACTTACACGGTCGATAGCTATTGATAAATGTTTGGATGTTAACTTGCTAGACTTTAATGACGCTAATATAAATTTGGATCTAAATGTCGGGACCGAATTATCGGAGGTTCAAATAGAACAATTAAAATCATTATTAAAATCATTTGAAATATGTTTTTCTAGTAATTTGAAAGACCTGGGATTTACAAATGTAATTCAAATGAAAATCGAACTTAATGACTCACAGCCTGTTGTATATCGCCCGTACAGACTGGCTTATCCTGAACGCGAGTTGGTGCGATCAATGGTGCAGGAAATGGTTGATGCGGACATTGTGTGTGAATCAAATTCATCCTACGCTAGCCCAATTTTACTTGTTAAAAAGAAAACGGGTGATAAAAGACTTTGCGTGGATTATAGAGCTTTAAATAATAAGACAAAAAAGGAACATTATCCCTTACCATTGATCGACGATCAATTGGATCGATTGGCCGGTCACAGTTTATTCGTAACTCTTGACCTTGCATCAGGTTATTATCAGATACCAATATCGGAGGATTCTCAAGATAAAACTTCTTTTGTAACTCCCGATGGTCAATACCAATTTAAGCGTGTTCCATTCGGGTTGGCAAATGCACCATCGGTGTTTCAGCGTGCCATGAACAAAGTTCTGGGTAAGCTATCCTATATTATAATATATATGGATGATGTGCTCATTCCGGCACATTCGTTTGAAGAAGGAATGATAAGGTTGCGTGAGGTGTTTTGTTTGTTAAAAGAGGCAAAATTAACGCTAAAATTAAAAAAATGTTTTTTCTTTGAGAAAGAAATTGATTTCTTGGGGTTTCGTATCAGTGGTGATGGTATAAAACCTGGTACTAAGAAAACGTTGGCTATAACGAATTTTCCGACACCTAAAAACGTACATGATGTCAGACGTTTTATAGGTCTGGCGAGTTTTTTCAGACGATTCGTCAAGAACTTTGCCCTTATAGTGAGGCCTTTGACCAATCTACTGAGTACAAAATTTGAATGGAAATGGACTCATGAACACACTGAAGCGTTCAACACTTTAAAAGAACGGCTTATTAACCAACCTATATTAGCTTTGTATGATCCTAAATTAAATACTGAATTGCATACCGACGCTTCGAAGTTTGGTGTAGCTGGCATTTTGATGCAACGTGATCAAAACGCTTTACTTAGGCCCGTTGCGTATTACAGTAGAAAAACGACTAATGATGAGCAGAAGTTTCATTCTTTCGATTTAGAAACTCTTGCTGTCATAGCGTCACTCAACCGATTCCGCGTGTATCTGTTGGGTTTAAAATTTAAAATTGTTACTGACTGTCATGCACTTCGGACCACTTTAACAAAACGAGATTTAATACCGCGGATTTCACGTTGGTGGGTACAGTTTCAAGAGTACGACTGCGAAATCGAATATAGACCGGGTTCGCGTATGGCGCATGTCGACGCATTAAGTCGTAATCCTGTTACAGAGCCAAATCAGCAGGATGACAGTTCCATTATTGATGTACTTACTGTAAACGTTAAGGATTGGATTGTAACTGTTCAAGAAAATGACGATGAAATTAAGCGCATAAAACAAATTTTACAAGACGACGACACTAAGTATTCTGCAGATATTCGTAATAATTACCAACTTAAGGGCAATCATGTTTACCGACGTTTAGATAAAGGGCTACGATGGGTAGTGCCGCGGGGTGTTAGGTGGCAGGTTTTGCGGATGAATCATGACAACGTGGGCCATTTTGGATTTGACAAAACATTGAACCGTTTACAAAGTACTTATTGGTTTCCTAAGATGAGGCGTTTCACTAAAAAATACGTGGCTGCTTGCCTAGAGTGCGCTCATCACAAAGCGCCTGGTGGGCCAAAAGCAGGAATGCTACATCCCATTCCTAAAATCGAAATTCCTTTTTACACATTACACGCGGATCACTTAGGACCATTTGTTCGATCAAAAAAAGGGAATATGTACATACTTGTAATTATAGACGCGTTTACGAAATATATTAACATTCGTCCAGTACGGGATACAAAAACTATGACCGCCATTAGGGTCTTTAAGGAACATTTTTGTTATTTTGGTGTACCGTCGCGGTTAATCACTGATAGGGGGTCCTGTTACACAAGTTCAAAGTTTAAAGAGTTTATCAAAACAATGAACATCAAACACATCCTGAATGCCGTAGCTACCCCTAGAGCTAACGGGCAAGTTGAGCGATTTAACCGTACTATTGCAGATGCTTTAAGTACTAAGTGTCATGGTAAAAATGATAACTTATGGGATTCGTACGTAGGTGATATTCAACTTGGCATCAACACCTCAATAAATAAATCAACCGGTAAGAGTCCATCTGAACTGTTGTTCGGGTGCAGATTAGTAAGCCCTTCGGAAAATGTCCTTAGTGACATTTTAACCGAAACATCTGAGCGGGTTAGTGGTAATGAGCTGATGCAATTAAGATCAGACACCAGCAATAAAATTCTCAAACAGCAGGAAGCTTCCCGAAGACAGTTCGATAAACATCGAAAAAGGGCACCTTGTTTTAAAGAAGGGGACCTCGTTCGGATCGAACGAATGGTAACTGATAGAGATCATGTAGGGAAATCTAAAAAGTTAATTGCAAAATTTCACGGACCTTATCGTATTTTGAAGATTCTGCCGAACGATAGATTTCTAGTTGAGGATACGCCCCTTTCTAGAAGAGGTAACAAACGATACGAAAACATCGTGGCGTTAGACAAAATTCATCCCTGGCTTAATTTTAAAGGATTCGATAGTGATGGTAGCGCAAGCGAAAAGGAGACCGATAATTCTGATTAGATTGTTGTATTATGATTGCGAAATTTACTTTAGAAAGTTCATTTATTTTAATGTGTCTATTATATATTACGAGTTTGTAGTTCATGATGAATGTGATTGAAAATGACTGTGATTCTATTTTTTATTATATTTTTTTCTTGATATTTCATTGTGTTAGATTACCTATTTACTTATGACCTGATGTGAGCATAGGCTATGAGCGATCAGTGCAGAAATGAATGGTGTTGAGATATCAATACCGCACAGATGATCGTAGATCATAGCAGACTATGCAAGATTGGGATTGCGAACTAGATTGGAGACCTGATTGTGAGAATGCAATTGATACAGATACAAGCGTAACACAGGTTATTATTTGTGCTAAATTATATATACTAAGCGTAATTACTTATTAGTAATTAAGAACTATTTCATTGTTATTGATTTCAAACTTGTTTCATTTTAAACTATTGATAGTACTGTAATTTTTGCATGTTTTATTGATTTGTAATTAAGTTAATTGAAAGCCTTTTTTTTGTGTTTTGTATAATTTAATATATGCGAGGACTCATCTCTTGAGGATGGCCGAGCTGTTAGACTAATTTATCCCTCTGTCATTAATATACATTGTGTATCTGTGCGATACTGTCTAACTATGGTTAGTGACAGATGCCAAGAGACTGTAAGACTAATTTATCCATCTGTCATAATTATGTATCTGTGCGATGAGACTGTAAGACTAATTTATCCATCTGTCAATAATATGTATCTGTGCGATACTGTCTTGACTATTTTTAAAACGGTTGAAGGGACGCCATTTTTATGAATTAGTCAGTTAAGTTCGTTATGGTGGACAATGATTAAAACTTTGTGAAATAAGAAACTATGAATAAATATTTTAAAGTAAGAAATACGTAGTTTCCTTGTGATAAAAGCGCCTCTTTTAATAGGTACAGTATAAATAGTCTGAGCATGAACCCTGTTAGGGCGTAGCAATGTTTACGATTTAAATATTCCTTAGTTATATAATTCTAATTAATTCATTTGTAATTATTTAAATTATTCTAGTTATAATTATGTTAATTATTTAAATTATTCCAATTACATAATTAATGTCAATAAATATTATTAATTTAGAGAACTTAAAATTTTAAATACACACATACTTGTAGATTACCTAATTAAATACTTTTTCGTTATTTTCGGTAGGTATAACATGTAGTATATTTGAAACAAATAAAAACGTAGGTGTTTATTAATTCAGAAATGCAAATTATATTGCTATCGTAAATCTATTAAATATATACCTACTTATGTAATAATTTGAATGCTGTGTTGACTAATTAAACTACTTAGGTACTATGTGAAACGATTTTATCTTTCATGTGAACAGATTTTAACTTAATTAGGATTTACCTGTATTAAAACAAGTACCAAGTAACTTAGTACGCCATCTTTAATTATTTTATTAAAACGGACATCACTTTATTTTTCGAGTTAATCTCAGTAAGCCCTTTTATTGTAGGATACAAATATTGTAGGAGTGCATTAAAAATAACTAGTAGGTACGCCATCTTAGGTGTTTCGCCATGATTTATTTAGAATGACGTCATACAGCTAACCGTGTATTTTCATCCAAACTAAACGTGTATACGAAATTTCAGCTCAATCAGTTGAAGATATCTGGTTCAAAATAAGTGTGTAGGTACGATGCACCAAACTTAACTCGTGATAGGTATAATATTAGTGATAAGTAACTGCCAACTTGGCTGGGTCGGTCTATCGCATGGGTGACCTCTAAAGAAAATATTATTAAGAAGTTTAAGTACATATAGTTAGACGATGACTAGTCCCAGACTCAGAGGATGACAAACGACCGATTACACAATTGATACGTACAATATACTGGCGTTGCGGTCAATTTAGCAATAATACGGTAATCTGTCTCGTGGTGCGACATCATTCGTACTGATAGGTGGGTACGACGATCCCGTAGCTAAGTTAGTAGTGACCTTATTTGCAGTTCTTTATGTCCCCTTCATTCTCTGTTGACCGACAACGCATCGGTGCTGTTGATGTCTATGGGTGACGTTTACCACCAGATGGCTAATCCATACTCCCTCGAGCGAAAAGTTCACTGGTGACCTTAAATTGCTTGAATCCAACCTTCAAAAGCATAGCTGGCAATGCTGCGTCTATCTTCAAGCATAGACGCACCGTTGCCAGCCCCTCGGTATTCTACTGGATACATTTCGGAGAGAGTGCGCAACATGTTTTATTCTCCCATCCGCTTGCACCATCGAACGTCCCGACGCGCGGCTGGTATCCATCCTTTCGTCGTAAACATCGCTCCAGTACAGACGTCGACTTCTGTCGCCGCTTACTACACCCTAGTCGGCCCGCATGGGATTAGGGCTAGTATTCTAGGCCGCCCCAATACCAAGGTAAGTTTGCTCATTTTCAAAGGTTTTATAATTGAACCTGCAAACGGTCTTTGAGCTTCGTTTCAGACACACTGCCGCCACGAGGTATCCCGGAGTGACTGGCAGCCTAGACCAGACGTCCTCCACCATGGGGCGTCCTAACCCGAGGTTCAAACCTCACAAGGGATGCCCTTAGAATGTTGCAACCCCTTCGATGGCACTCACTTCGATGTATGCATCGAAGTGAGTGCCTGAGTGCTGGCTCGAATAAGTCACAGCTCCTTCGCAACTTTTCTTCTCAGCGGAGCCCTTCCAGGCTCGCCCCTCTATAGGGCCAACAGATTTTTTTTAAAGCTTATATCTGATTTAAAGTCGTTTAAAAATTCTGACAGGTTCATGACTTATGAACCCGTATTAAACATTTTGAATATTCATTTTTATTATGAATAATAATAATACAATCATCCGGAATGGTTTACCTGCTTAAGTAGGTATACTTGTGATATATGCCTACATTATAATTCATAAATATAATAACAGTTCTTATAATCTTCATAGTTATTCATACCTTATTGTTTGGTCGGACGTAGTTAACATGGATTGAGTTTTGGACTAACTTACGGTGCAATCGTATAAAGGCATAAGTTGTCCCGCCGCCGACGAGTGAGCGAGTAACTCTCGGCTATTTTCTTGGTCAAGAAACGTAAAATAAGATTAAGATACACATTCCGTGTAAACAAAAGAAATACATACATATATTAATAGTTGATCGCTGGCTGTTCACACTGGCGCGACGACCAGCAGACTCGCTGTGCGACAAGAATTATCAAAAAGAATACTCGCTCAACGACACTCGCCGAGTACACATACATTACATAGTATCACCTCCAGCCAGTAGTGCGAGTAATCACCGGTCGCAGTCTGTCACTCGCTGACAGCCCAGCGACAGAACTATTGGAACTAAACACGCGCTGCTCGCCAAGTCGCTTTCAATTTCTAGCACTACTCGCTACTCGCTAATCGCCGGAGGTAGGACAACTGCCTTAAGATTAAGACCGCTGCTGCCCAGTGCCCATGACACTAACCCACGCAGAACAAGACTCAAATCGGGGAATCGTGGTTATCGTGGACTGTTAGTGATAGTTAGTCCTGTTAGTGGTTGTTATGAATAGTCCAGTTAGTAATTGTTAGTAAGAATCTCATTGTAATTCGGTTGGTTATATTTTTGTGATTTTATAACATTGCGGAACATACCTGAGGGTGATTCGGGTACCCAAAGAGGAGGTCTATGTCTGGACTTCCGCTTGACACTATTTTTTGGGACACCTGTATATCTTTTCAAGAACCATGCGAACGACATATTATCTAAAATCTAAAAATTCTTACTCAAAAATTTCACGTTTGTTTTTAATTCCAAATTCAAATTTATTGGTAATTATTTGTTCATTTATTTTTGCTTGTTCATTTTCTTTTGACATTTTTATATTCACAATCATAAAAAAAGTTGAAATTAAACTATCCATCGGTACGATTAACTGAACGCATCAATTGAACTTAAAATATTTGTCACCAAGTACTTAGGTACTTAATGTCACACTTTTACATAAAACACCAACAAAAACTATTTTATATTTGAAGCAAAATCTATGACAGTATGTACCTAATTGGGCACACTGAAAGCGTTTACCTACAACATAACAAAAAAAAACAATATTAGGTATAACGATACTTGCATACTCAAACCCTTTGATTATTTACTCTAATAAAATCCGAGCTCAAACCCTCGCACTAGGATTCCCTGAGTCACGGGTAGCATGGACAACTCAATTCATTCATAACTTACACTCATAACCCGAGAACAAAGAAAGAAAGTAAAATGTTTATTCGCATTCTACAAGCCGCAGCTGACATAACAAATACAGTTAATATAGTGTCGCGTGGATTCATCTGTGACAAATAAAGACGCGTGTACCAGCTATGAAACCGGCCTTATTCCTTTCCTATCCTTTACCCACTTCTGTGACAATACTACAACCAACAGTACATACCTAATCATAAAATTTTTTATTAAGAAAATGCATGTCACATCAATTCTTAAATCTCATTGCATGTGAAATAATCGAAAACTGAATTTGAAATTAAAAAGAAATAAGCTGAAATAAGAGAAAAATACAATATCAACAAAGTGATAAATCAAATAATACCAAAAACATTGAGTTATACAAAAAAAACGAACAATAAAATTATAATGTCAAAAATTAAAATCAGTACCTATGTTTGTATGTCAAAAGTGACATTATGAATAATTAACATAGTAATAAATATTGTCCGCGGCCAGTACCGACCACACAGTCAATAGACACCTAATGTTTGATTTTCCGTATTGAATGAATTCTGGCAACTAGCTGAGGTAAGACGAAGCGGGACGTGCGTATTAAAATTTTATTATCACTTGCTTCGGTGAAGGAAAACATCGTGAGGAAACCTGCACACCTGAGAGTTGTCCGTAATGTTCTCAAAGGTGTGTGAAGTCCACCTATGGACTACGGCCTATACCCCTCACACTGTGAGAGGAGACCCGTGCCCAGCAGTGGGCCAGTTATGGGTTGTGATGATGATGATGATGATGAATATGGTTAATAAAAGCTTTCAGTATAATTAATTCTATTGTACCAGGGCATTGACACTGTCAATGTTACCCAAAGTGTCAATGTTAGTAACATTGTCAGTAATTTACCTAACACGATGCCCAAACGATTCTTTACATTTGACGCACCATCAAACTGGTATAAGAGCTCTAACATAATTGTGGAGTTTTTATTGTTCTAAGAGCAATGAATTCATAATAAATTTTTTGGAATTCAGTGCCAGTGTCAATCCACTAAGACAATTTATATTAAATAGATGTTAATTCATTCAGACGTTGAGTTCAGTCTGCTTCGCATGGTTTACATAGAAGTACGTAATATTAAAACGCTCCAAAAATGATTTACTTAAATTAAAAAACAAAAAATAAAATGCCTTAATATAGGAATAATATTTGTAGAATTAACGACTAAATTGCTGGTAAAATGTGCGTCAAGTGTAAGCTAATCATAGTATATAATGGACAATAACAATATTCTGATTGCAGTCTACCACGGCGTGTAAACGACCACGGCTGTGAGAGTGGAGCCGCTTTAGATCTAGTGACAGCTAACATCGTTCACGATCAGTCGTACACAAGTTTAGGTGGGTACAAAAACATATTTTATCGTATAAAAGAGTATTTTCAGTGATTTTAATAATCGGATCGTTTAAGTGCATGAACGAGTTTCAAATTCGGAACCGGTGAGTTTTGTGTTTTGCGTTTTTTGTGAAGTTTCCGAATTTATGTTTTGTGGTCATATACAGATATTTATAATAATAATTGGTTACTACAGTTTTATTATCAATAAAAAATTAAGGAAAATATTTTCTGAATTCAAATTTAATAATATATATATATATACGGAAATTTATTTAAAATGATATGATTGTGATGTGATATTTATGAATAATATACCTACACTTTTTTAGAGGCGACCATCTCAGTCCTCAAGGGTAGCAACACATCTGTGACCGAATTAGAACAAGACTCTTACTAACAATTACTAACTGGACTATTACTAACAACAACTAACAGGAATAACTATCGGTAACAGTCCCTGTCCCAGTCCTCATACTATTATTGTAAAATTAACCAACTCTAAAACCGTGACCTAACCGGACTAACTATCCTGGTATCCATTTGAAACTTGTTCTGCATCAGTCATAGTTATCATAAGCGGCAGCGGGAGCGTGGTGCTGAATGTTATTTTGCTACCTTAATTCAATTAAAAAAAATCAATTATTAATTGGTAATAAATTACTTAAGCGTTTATACCTAAATACGAATATTTCTTCGTAAAAAATTAAGTAACTGAATATATTTTAATCGAATACTTAAACTTCGAGTAATTTACATTATTATAATTACATCATCAGTTGTTTATAATTACCATAAATTATCGCAGTGTAACGACGTGAATAATATTTATGATTTAAAATTTTATAGCGAATAATATGTTATTGAAGAACTTTAATCAAAAATAATACGTATCTGTATTTAATCTGTATTTCTACTGCTTCCAAATATCAAAACCTCGACTGTAAATAAAATAAAATGTTGCTGACCTGACATGAGTAGGTACATACCAAGTGCAACATATTTACCCCAAAAATCATTTTCATTAAAAACTTGATTTTGATTACATACTCTATGAACAATGCAATTGTGTGCAATTGCCACCCAACAATGCCAGGAGCATACAATAAATATTGTATGTGTTGTAGTGTTTTATATTATGTTGAATAAATTCCGCGCCAGCTGATTATTATTATTGATTTTGTCAGTGTAGGAAAATATTACGAGGTACTTAAGTATTGTGCATATTTAAAAGCAATCAAGAATACTTGTAATGTTTATAAAATCATTAGTTGTTGCAATGAACCTCTTTACAGATGTCTAATGGAACCATAGCAAATCATTTTATAAATTAGACTTAGTGTTATTAATGTTTCATATATAAAGACGCAATATATCAAACTGGAATGATGTAACACGCTAACACACTCATACTCTGAATTAGGATTAAATAGTCACAGTTGGCATGGACAATACAAATAAAACTATTGTACATTATCACCATGCTTTATCACCCGAGAATACATCACCACTTATTATCGGGTAGGATTGATCAAGCATTAACTTATAATTAATGAAAACGATACCCATGACGAAAAGTTGATAATTTCGCGCAGCCGCCATCTTGGATTTCTATTTTGACAGCACTATCGGCTTCAACACCCTCGAAAACCATGAAAACGATACCCATGACGAAAAGTTGATAATTTCGCGCAGCCGCCATCTTGGATTTCTATTTTGACAGCACTATCGGCTTCACCACCCTCGAAAACCATGAAAACGATACCCATGACAAAAAGTTGATAATTTCGCGCAGCCGCCATCTTGGATATCTATTTTGACGGAATTATCGGCTTTAGTACCCTCGAAAACCATGAAAAATTATTTATTTATTTATTTTATTTATTTCATTATTTCGTTACGGAATTTCTGGATTCCCCACGCTCAAGGCCCGCGTTAAAAGCTATGCAATAGCTTAAACAAAAAGGTATTATACACTACTCGCTTGTGTATGCGACTGTCGCGCATGCGCACGTCTCATTCAACGCTTTTATTCCACGCATTTTTTTTCTTACGGTTTTACTATCACATATTTTTCAGTTCGGTCGCCGTAGCAAAACCTATCCCCTCCAAGCCTGCCGTAAGGAACTTCGTTCCAATAAAAAAGTAACTCATTAATACCCACGACTCGCAAACAATTATTTCATCTGTCAATGAGTAATAATAATATTTGCCCCGGCCGGGAATTGACCCGCGACCCTTCGTTTCATAGTCAAGCTGCGGCTAAAATAAACATACAACGGTCTAAATATTAAAGTTGTGTTACTACCGAAGAACACGACTTTAATCGCTTCGAAATTTATAAAAACCTTAGCAACTAAATTAATATAATATTTTTATAATTATATTTCCTACAACATAAAATTTATTTTTCTTGTTTTTGACATAAAAAGTAAACAGCAGGAAGTAAAATAAATAATATAACATGTAACTAGTGTTGGCCGGTGCGCGGTGGTGCAACATTTCAAGAACCTTCCAGCTTTTAAAATTCTTGGTGCATGCGTTGTTTAGGTACCTAGATCACGTGCTTCACTTTTGTAAGATAGTTTTATATTTTTAAACTCTTTGTTTTTGGGCTGTGTCCGTGTAACAGTGCCAAGAAGTTGACTAGTCCCATTTAGCTAAAATCGCGTTTTAATTTTATATAGGAGTACCTAGATTATTATTATTGCTAATATATGTGACATTCTAAATTATTCATTATTAAAAAAAGGATTTTAATTTAGTTAATACATTACAACTTTATAGTATGTGTTAAAATTTTACTGTGCGCGATATTAAACATACAAATTCAATGCAAGTAATTTAATATGCAAAGTTTTCATTTATATTATAATCCATTTGTGTTGTAATTCAAAACCTATTCATAAGAACACAAATTACAACACTATACTATTACCCAATGCTTTGTTTCTATCACATAGGTGATGGACACAATGTAGTAATAAATGTAGCAATCTAAGTTTGGATCTTGGGTGCAATTTTAGGACTTTGGTTACTAACAAGGTGCAAATTAGAGGGTTCGTCAGTCGAGGGCTCCTCAGGGTTTCAAATAACATTAACTTTGTCAAGACACCTGAGAAAGAGAGAACAATAATTAAAAATTTTACGTTTAGTAAATTGAATTCGTCAAGAAATTAAGTGGTTAATCTCATTGCCCTGTTAATATATAATTTCATTTAAGATAATCTTATTATCGTAGGTATTAGCGTCGTTAGTTTATGTTAATCTTGATAATCGGAATCCAAAATGGTCTAATTCTGGGCTTGGGTGCCCTTGTATGACTCTAAGGCCATCGTCCACTACGCTGGTCAAGTATGGATTGGCTGCCTTCACACGTCTCACGTATACCTACATATTATTAAGCAGAATGATCCATTGTGTAATGAGGTGTGCAGATTTCCTTACGATATCTTCCTTCATTCAAGCGATAAATTAACTTGTATTAGGTGCGTACAGAGTTCGATTTCATGTTAGTGACCAACGTTGAATGAATTTTTATAATAGACAAGTGGGTCCACCTGACAGAGGTACTCCTGTCTTATTACTTTGTATACTTTATAATTATATCATCAATAATCAACAATCAAAGCAAAACCTTTGCATAATATTTATGATTCATAAAAATATCAGATAAACGAAACATTGTGTGCAAAAAAGGTACGTAATTATTAATCGTCCCCTTTTTTTGCGGCAAATTATTTAAGAAACAACATCTGAGTGACTAGAATATTCTTTTTTTCGCACATTTCCGCACTCAGCATAAATGAGCGATGGCGTGGTACGTGGTAAGAATAGCGAGTTGAACTCACGAACTGTCACCTCGTTGGCTCATTTATCACAATGCGAATTGATCGCCGGCGATTGTACGCGAGATCACGCCACCCGGGGGCAAGATCGACTAAGAAACACAGTGCACATGTTACGATAACAACGCGTAAGTTACACCACACCTTAATCAAACAAACAAAAACCGACTTCAATATCGATATTAATAAAATGAAAACGTCATCAACGTAGTCGAAGTAGAAAAAAAGTCGAACCTCCTCTTTTTTTGGAGTCGGTTAATAAAATGATTAACATTGAAAGTGTTGAAGTACCTAAATAGCGAATATTCGCAAGTAGGTATCTTAACTCAGAGTTAAAATTAGCTAATGATTCAAATTGATTGATTGACAGGGCCTTTTGAATACCTAATACCTTGATAATTTAATACGTTGTTTACATTCGATGTAAAATAATTGTGTATAATTTTATTAGGCTTCTATTATATGTATACAAAATTAAAGAATACTCTTTAATTGCTAAAGTCATCTAATGAGTCAGCGGATTATATAATAGGTATACGAATCGAATTTTTTTGTTGTGTTTTAAAATATGTGCTGAGAAGATATCTTTATCAGATTGCGAACCTGTCCGAAGATGGTGAATCGATGATCAGAATTAATCATCTTGTAGTAGAATAATTTAATATAATTTTGATTTTACTTTTGAAATAATTATTATCGTGTAGAATTTTGACTTTATATGCTTACCCTGTTCTTTCATGTCCTCGAGTATGTGAAGTGAAATAAAAATCACCCTGTATATTAAAATTTATAACCAAGTAAACTAGAATATGAAATCAGACTTGGTGTGAATCATTATCAGAATCAACAATCATTAGCAACTAGAACACACAGAACACCCATATGCACGCATTTACACCTACAATGCGATATCCGGGTCATTCAAACTTAAGAAAAGAGTACGTCAAGGATGCGTCTTATCCTCCCTCCTCTTTGACATACATATATGGGGAGCACATCATAAGAATAGCTTTACATTAAATTGATGGAGGCATTACAATTTGTGGCAAAAATCAGCAATTCACAACCTCAGATATGCGGACACCACACTATTCTCGGCAACAGAGATTGAGATGGCAGAGCTATTAAGAGTGGAGACCAAGAGTGAATTGGGTCTCTCGATCAACAGGGCAAAAACCGTCTTATACGTTGATAGGACTGGTGAACTCACGCAGGCCGGATTGCCGGCTGATCTGGAAATTGTGAGGCACTTTGTTTACATTGGGAGAAAATCGACGCTGGAAGTATGGTGATGATGGAGAATGTTGCGCATACCATGGACAGCAAAAAGAACCAACACATCCATTCTCAGCCAGCCTAAAAGACTCTCCACAATCCTCTCCTGCTACCAGAGATATACTCTCCTTCTTTGTCCATATATCGCGGAGACAGGGAGAAAACCTTGACAAACTAGTTGTGGTGGGAAAAGTAGACGGGAGAAGTCCTTCCGATGGTCTGACACCATAAAAAAGATTATGGGCATCCGATGCTCTAAGACGAAGACAGGGTGGCTTGGAATCAGCTCCACCACCGAGACTTACCAGAACGGGCACGACCATCAGCAATGAAGAAAACGACAAAGATGTGCTGAGGAGTTTTTTGTGCCGTGTTTTCTCCTTTATTATAAAGCATTTCAAAGCGCCTTTTCGAAACGGCGGTTGAATAAAAAAAATGTCGTGCATAATTAAATATAATGATTGAATATTATGAATGATTTGAATTTGAATTTTAAAGATATACCTAAATGAAAACTTTGCAGAGGATTCCTCTTTATGAGTATGGTAATGACATGAATGCCGTACAGTGGTGCTCAGTCATATATTGCTTCCATTCTTATTTCTTGAGATGAGAACTCATTAAAATGTATAAAAGGTAAGCCGACGAAAATGCGTAAAGCGAGAAATGCTCGTGCATTTCTCGCCTTTAAAATTATAGATTCTGTACAAAATACGCCCGTGGGAGTACCATCGCATGCTACGGTACCTAGTGCCATTTCTAATTGTTATAACAGCAATTGTGTTCCGGTTAGACCTTTTTCGATGCGCGACCATTCTTCTCAGTAACAACTCCCTATGCTAACTGGACTAACTATTGAGAACCGATTTGAGTCTTGTTCTGGGTTGGTCACAGCTGTAAACATTGACTTATAATAATAATAAGACGATGTCTATAAATAAACAGAAATGGATGGGGGATTTTGAGTTCATGTCAAGTTCATTTGTAAATGTTTTAGTAACATTAATTTGGGTTTTACTAGGTGCCGTTGTCCAACACTGCATTTTATTGCACAGGTCACGTTTACGTATTAGCAATGCTAAATTCTTGCGTGCTAATTTTTAATGATAGTACGGATCAATTAATTCGTGCAGAAATAATTGATTCGTAGTACATATTTTAATATTTTTGAAATGATATTTCTATAACCACGTACTTACCTACTCCCGAGAAATTAAGTAGGCGGTAAAGAAAATTTCAACGTTTTTTTTAAAGGATGTGGCGTCATTTCGCGGTGCAACGATTTCTAACAACGGCGGACGTTGTGTTGCATTGCATTGCAACGTTAAAGAGTACCTATATGGGCGGCCATACAGTTAATATAGTCACAATATCACACACCCTATGTACTTATGTATGTAATCTGCAATGTTCAGTCATTACTGTGATTACCGCCACCTATTATCACATAATAATTGACATATTTACTTTTAACCGGTAGCACTTTTATAGCAAGGTATAGTATTTATAAAGTAGGTAATTGTATACTATCTATATGTATAATTATATAATTATAAATTAGTGTTAGTTACACTATTTATAACTCAAGAACGGATGGACCAATTTAGGAGGAATACCTACGGGGCATATTTTTCAAAGTAAATTTATAGGTGTAAAATGAGTAAAGCTGTGTGTTACAATTAATTTATCATTAATTACACAAATTAAATTATCTATAAAATATAAAAGACATTCATTCGATAAAAAAATTGCCGATAGATATAAATCTAACGACGGAGGACCCCGTGGCCTGGTTGGTGGTCCCTGTCTGCGAAGCGAAGGTTTACGGGTTCGATTTTCGGCGGGGGACTTGGGCACTTGACTTCATGGCACAAAGTAGATAAGTAAGGTTCATGGATATTAATCATGTTTTATTTTTGTTGTTCTTAGCCCATGAAATTCTAGTGCGGGGAAAAGAAAGTATATAACCGTAATAACCGAGTAATTCTAATTATGTATAATTGGATGACCGTGAAATCTGCTAATTACACATGGGATTACGTTATTGTTTTTATTTCTTTGCACTGTAAATTAAATCAATTTTATTTGATTTAATACAGTTCCTTATCTTTCATTGTGAATTTGTCAAGCTCAACGGAATCAATATCCATACTATCTAATATTAAGTATAAATTCGAAAATAAATCTGTCTGTCTGCTACCTTTTCATACTTAATCCACCGAATCTATTAAGATGAATTTAAGTATGGAGATTGCTTGATCCCCAGGAAGATAGTCTTTAGTCCGTCTTTAGTCTTTAGTGATAAGATAGTCTTTAGTCCGATAAAACGTTCATTCGGTATTTTGTTGTTTTCCGACTCCCATGCGGACGAAGTCAAGAGCATAAAGTATTTATTAAAATACCCCCCACCTAGTACCTTGCTACATACTTAGCTTTATCAAATGTGTTGTTTCGTTCGGTTTGTTCCAATTTGGGAAAAACAAAATATAACATTCTTTATTTTAGCGATAAGTAGAGTATAATGATAAGCTATAGATAAATTGTACAGAGCAATTAACTATAAGTAAGTACAAACTGAATCGCTCATAGCCCGGCGGCTTGGGTCGATCCTAAGTGATACACCGAGTGTATGGGTGACCGCTTGTGGAGAGTTGAGTTCAGTTCAAATATTGATGTTTTGCTTTGCCTACGTCAGCCGCCATTTTGCCGATGCCTTATTCGCGTCATTTCCGTTTCAACAACAAATCACAACGATACTAAAGAAGTAGTCACTTCAAAAAATTCTTGAGCGTTTCCGTACTTCGGAAGGCACGTTAAGCCGTCGGTCCCGGTTGTTATTATTAGATTACAATCATTAAGCCATGTCGGAGACCTTTGCGTGGCATAAAAACTTGCGACACTTATGTTGGCCACTAACCCCTTCACTAATCCGCACTAGAGCAGCGTGCTAGAGTATGCTCTAGGCCTCCCCAATGATGAGGAAAGACCCGTGCTAAGTAGCACGCTATTAAAAGGTTGAAGCCACGAACTGAGTTCCCGTAATAGTCAATATTCGGCTCCATTTGTTACATTGATTTTAAACCTGTCAGACGGGCTCTCGATCAATTTTGCAGGCGTGTAATGTGGAAGAGAAAATTATACTTGGTTTTTCAAAAAAACCTTGTGATAAATGAAGAGAAAATTAAGAAAAAGAGAGGTCGCATCCATAGTTCCAGTAATAAAATAACATCGGCGCGGATCCAAAAGGTATCTTTAATTTTAATATCTTTGGAAATATAGAATAATTTGAAGTATACTACGTTACAATATACATACCTATAGACGATACGATGATAAGTATGTATGCATTTAATTATTTACTACGAGCTGAGCCCGCGACTTCGTTCGCTCGTTATAAAATTTTGATGTGGTAGCATGCAAAATATCCTTGATTGGTGGTGACACTAGTTCTTTAATTAGCATCAGGCATCAGTCTCCCAATTTGTCGGTTATTACTTGAAAAAAAAAACAAAAAAAACCTACTTGTACAAACCGTTCTTACAGATGTTTACATTCCTATAATCTGTAGTAACATGAAACTTATTTCATACTAAGTACCTAAGTAGTGGATCCGCAGTAGGTACGCACATTCGGATGTGATTCGATTCGGTATGATTCTTTAATCTGACATAACATTCTTTATTTCTCAACCGATTGAAATAAAACAAACACTAAATAATAAGTGAAGCTTACTAAAATATATTCCAAAATTACAAATCCGATAAGCCGTTTCGGAGATTAGCGCGTACAAAACCACAAATAAAAAGACAATAATTCTAAGACTCGTTGTTTTGAGTTATATTCTCATCTACGAGTATATCAATATAATTATCTGTACTCTCATATATTATTATATATGATAATATACAGACAGCGACCAGTTACAGATTTATTATTAATTAGTATAGATAAGGTAAAAACTCAAAATATTATTCAAATGTCTAAATGACAAATTATCCTTAATTCGTGTCGTAAACAGCTTCGAGTCTGACGTAATTTTATCTATAATCACTGGCACTGTTGGCTCCTTCATTTGATCTCCAATTGTTTATTGTTAGCTCTCATCGGACCATCCTTAATTATATCTAATTATTATTATGCGAGAACTACAATTGTTTAATTTCTGGGTGTGTTTTTGAAGTGTAACTATTTAAACTTAAAGTATTCCATCTGACGTTATAAAGTGTGTGTTCATAATTCGCTCTCGACGAAATAAAAAGATTAATTATTATATTATAATTATTGTAATATAATAATCTATGTATATTTATATCTATAATGATCCCTTTTGTTTTTTATTTATTTATTTATTTAGAATTATTATAATTATTTCTCACTCAACTCACTCTTCACTCAAGCGTATATACATGCTGCGAGAGTTCTTTACTGTCTTTAACTATAAATCCGGCTCCAAATTAAATATATATATAGATACTTAATTTTGACCACTGTAAAAAAGAAACTTAAATTGGCAATTTTCCTTTATTCCCCCTCATAACATTATTCACATTGTGAAATAGGTTAAATATTTTAAATTTCTTAAGGCCATTTGCTTTGTTTCAGACCATGCCTCCTCAAGGACAACAGTTACCCGCATGGGTGTTAGATGAGACAGATTCTGATAAGTCCTTGACCTCAGTGCCGCCATCTGCTGAGAAGAGGAAATGGAAGATAGTGTGGCGAAATGTGGCACTCTTTGCTATGCTGCACATAGGAGCTGTTTATGGAGCATATTTGTTCCTTACTAAGGCTATGTGGGCAACATCTTTATTCGGTAAGATCGAAAAATATAATCTTGTATAATGATTCATTTCTGTCTCTATGTCAGTTTGGGGTATTTAATACGGAGAGATGATTTCTACTACGCTGGTAAATGAATTGGCAGATTGGCAGAAGTTCTGCCAATACAAATCCTCTATAACCAAAGAGAATTTGTATTGTGCTTAATGTTGTCCAATTTTGTTCACAGCGGTGTTTTTATACCTGTGCTCAGGACTCGGCATAACCGCAGGAGCTCACAGGCTTTGGGCGCACAAGTCGTACAAGGCTCGTCTGCCATTGCGTCTGCTGCTCACCTTGTTCAACACCATTGCTTTCCAGGTAAGAAGTCAATATACCCATGGAATTTAAATTAACTGATAGACAACACTCTCTTAAACGTCCAACGTATCAAATTTTGTTTAAGATTTCCTTTCCACGTGAGCTCTAAGATCTACGCAATGTAATTCTGCTCATCCATTACCATTTTTGCCAGCCGCCAGCATCTGCGGTTACTTGCTTCCACTATCTAAGTGGTATTATGGCCTAAGAAAGATTTTTTAAGAACCACTTATAGTTGGAATCCTTATTCCCTAAAGTTTGATGATTGAAATTTGGCAATTAAAATCATAAATGCCAAATGTTTTAAACTTACCGTGGATGACACAAACTTTATCATGATATGGGAAGCACGATATAAGTATATGTTTCTACCCCGATATTTCGACTCAGTTGCATATGGAACGTGACGTGGTGTAGGCTGACGTGGGTCAACTATGACCACAATCCATGCAACTCGAAATGTCAGCGTACAAAATAAATAATCTTACAGACTTATGGTTTTCTCACGGATGCCATTGTCTGAACTGAACTGGACCAAATTGACATAGCACACAAATGCATACGGTAGTGAGTACAATAAAAAATAATATAGATATCTCGATTGCGTGAAAAAGATAACATAATCTTTGACAGATAAGTGGGTTAATTGTCCTTTAGGTAAACAAGATTGCAATGTGTCGAGTTTTGTCAATTGTTTGTTGTCGATTGCTTTTAACAACATGCCACATGAAAAAAGCAAAAAGTGCATACAAATCGATTGAGCCATTGAGATTAGCAGATTTTGGGGATATGTTCCCAAAATATGTTTTAGGTAAGTGTCAATAGATACAAGGCGGGTCCCCTCTTTCGTTTTGGCTGGCAACGCAATGCGTCCGGAAGTTCAGATGACAACATTGACTTATTATTACTATGGATAACGAGAGACCTAAGATAACCCATCACTAACGCCAATGAATGTCCTGAGAACAAACATTTATTTTTCGCTTAAAATGTCTGTCCCGGCAGAAAATCGAACCCGGGACCCATTGCTTTGCAGGAAGGGCCACCACTAGGCTGCGTGGTGGTCATGTACGTATCTTTGTTACGTATTATAAATAATATTTGTATAAAATACGTCATAAATACCGCTTATCGTGTATTTCTGTTTGGCCCAAAGATTATCTGGTAGAGAACGCAATCACTATTAAGCTCGCCATTTGTGACGTAATATTTTCTTGAGTTCTATAATGTTTAAATAAATAAATTGATTTGTGGCGATTGGTTATAATGTAATCAAAACATCAAAAACCTTGAAAAAAAAATTCTTGACACAGATGTCACACGTTCGAATAACATCTGTGACCCGACTGGCATACTCATTCTTTCACTTCGCGCGTTTTATATTGTTATTTGGAATAAATGTACTGAAATGCCAATTAAATCATTTTCAGTAAAATTTGAAATTAAACATAATAGGTAAGTACTACTGTTCAATTGTTGTTATTATTTTATTACGTTTATTATTATTTACGACCCGGTAGCCTACTTGGCAGAGACCCTGCCTGCGAAGCGAGGGGTCCCGGGTTCGATCCCTGGCAGGGCAAAAGTTAATGTAAAAGATAAATGTTTGTTCTCGGGTCGTGGGTGTTAGTGATGTGTTATTCGTGTTGTCCATGCCACCCGCGACACACGGTATCCTAGTGCGGGGTGTAGGAGTGTGACAGCGTTTATTATGTTTAATACAAAACATATTTTTGGATTCGGTCATTTTCATATTAAACATGCAAATTGTCGACCAGTTATTTTCCATCACAATTCGCATTCTAACGCCTGCGTCTTAAGGGTTATCTATGACGCTATAGAAAGTTAAGGTCAATAGTCACACAGTACATGTTAGCTTATCAATAAAATTTAATATAAAACAGATGCTGTATTCATAGTACGGAAAATTCTGTTAAACTTTGATCCGCTACGATTCTGATGCGTTAATGCGGATAACTTTCGTCATAACGATGATTATTATGATTAATGGGTTTATAATTTCATAGTCATGTAAAATGTTCTTTAGACTGTTTCCAGAAGTACAATTTTTGTTCTTATAATTTTTGATTGATAAACTTTTACTGGTAGGTACTTACTCGTACATACATTGTATTATAGATAGACAACAACGAACAAGACTATGCAGTCCCTGTCCCAGTCCTCATACAAACTAACCAACTAATGTTCTAACATCGTCTCCTAACCGGACTAACTATCCTAGTCTCCATAATGAGTCTCGGTTGGTCACAGTTGTCATGGGCGGCAGTGGAAGGGTGATGCTGCACGTTTGTTTGTTACCTTAATTAAAAAAAATATTATGAACGCTAAGGCAACATGAAAATGCAAACTTACTCGTACTTATTTACTTACTATTACAAATAGATTTGTCTTAAGCGCGCCGAAGGCAGTAAAATTCCCCTAATCAATATAATTATATATCTTTCTGTATCATCCGTCCATCTGTCTCCGTTTTTATCATTAGATAGCAGTCGTTAACGGTGGCATAAAAATTTCTGACACTTAGGTTGGCCAATAACCCCTCCATCAATCCGCAGTGGAGCAGCATGGTGGAGTATGCTCTAGGTCTCCTCAGTTCTGAGGGGAGACCCTTGTTCGGTAGTGGGCCATAAATGGGTCGAAGTCATTATAACCTACTCTTGTTTTATTATTTTGGTGAGAAATGTTATTATTTCTATCTTGTTCCCAACAATCCGTACTCGCAAGATGTATTACAATTTAGCTCTGATCAAGTGTGACCTACTGTGATAGGAATGCGATTCCCCTGCGGATCACTATTACATCAACGAGTTCTAATAACCACAAAATTAGCAATAGTTTGCGTGGAGATTCAACGTGATTACTATTTATTTGCATTGTGTTGTGCGTGAATGTCGAAGATATAATTCTTGTATTTAAAAAAGTGAAGGTTGAATTTAAAATAGTGTGTTTCCCTGAGTTAAATAAAGACTAAATTTAAAACAAAATGTTAAACTCACAAGTAGTATCCATGTCGTATAAATAAATTACCGGGTTGGTAACATCAAAATATTATTATGTTTTAACGTTCTATTCACTAAACTTAAATAAATAAACAAATGCATAAATAAATAAACAAATGAATAAATAAATAAACAAATGAATGAATAAATAAACACACAAACAAACAAATAAATAAAGTTAAAAGACTCGCACATACATTTCTGCAATAAGAATTCCACACTAACACACCTTGGTACATACCTAAATATTTTCCTCGGCTGGAAGTGGAACCCAGCAGCCTAAGCTTATGAACAAAATCTTCAGTAATAGGGTGACAAGTAAGTCAATATGATTCAACACGTTACCGGCACATTGAAGCACCTCTAACCCTATTAACCTATCGATAAACCGTCACCCCTGCCCCACACCAAAATAAAACATCACGTAAATTAAGATAACGTATCGTGATACGCGTGTGATCGATGACTTTCATCCTAGTATCTACTCGTCACCCGGAAAGGTAAACATTGCAAAACAATGTTAAGTCTGTGCACATTACATCAACTCAACTCCTACTCGACTTGGATTCAAGTCATTGTGAAGCATTTAAATAAGGTCTGCGCACATAACATCAACTCAACTAACTCCACCTCGAGTCGTGTTCATCTCATAGTGAAGCTACGCTTTTAACATACGAGCTAAAAGCGATATATCGTATTCTTTACGGTTATATTAACGCGCGCTCCACGTGCGATTAAGTAGTAGGTCTTCGTGTATCTACGGCCAACTCCTATTCGACCGAAAATTAACCGTAACGAACACGAAATTTAGCTAATATTCAATGCTTTCCTATGAATTGAATTTGTGTCGAGCCGCAGATGAAATAACGTAATGTGCGCAGACCTTAAAAGTGACATCATTATTTATAAACAACCTGTACACATTTTGTTTTTAATTCATAAATGTTTTATTTTTCATTATCAGGATGCCGTGCTGGACTGGGCGCGTGACCACCGAATGCACCACAAGTACTCCGAGACCGACGCTGACCCCCATAACGCCACTCGCGGCTTCTTCTTCTCCCATGTCGGCTGGCTCTTGGTCAGGAAACATCCGGAGATCAAGGCCAAGGGTCATACCATTGACATGAGCGATCTATGGGCTGATCCAGTATTGCGGTTTCAGAAAAAGTGTGATTTTTTGCTTTCGTCTTTTAATTATTTTGACCCTGAATATCTGATTGGAAAACAAGCTCTATGCTCTTTTTACTCAGCTAACTTATTCAAGAAATACTTATTTAACTTTAACACTCGAGCGTTAAAAATAAATTTATGTGTTTGACCTTCCAAGGCCACGGATTTGCGCTGCAAATTGTATCGATATTGTTTTTTGTGAATTGACATTGACATGACGCTTGTAGCGGAAAAACCCTCATTCGAGGCGAATGTTTTGTGGCCCAACAATGATGAATAAGTAAAATTTGAACTATGTAGCATCATTGAGACCAGACTCATTAAAATTACGAATATTGATTGAGTTGACCACTTTACACCAGAAAGAGAATTACCTAATGTAAATTCTAAACTTTTTTGTCTTTTAACCCCACGACATGGTTAAACAACTTTTATATAACGTCCTGAAGCAATTGAAATGCTTTTCGATATTTATTATGTACCTAGTCTTAAGTAATCTCTCCATATAATCTGCATAATTATCTAGTGAGCGAACTTAAGATGTATCTGACGGCTCGATCATCATGTTTCAGCCTGTGACCTGTGTACCGTACAGATTCTATGTATGTCCAAATCCAAATACATAGACGTAAAAATTTCAAATGTTTTTTGTACTACTCCAGGTACTACTTGATCCTGATGCCGCTTGCTTGCTTCATTTTGCCGACATACATACCAACATTGTGGGGAGAGTCAGTGTGGAACGCATATTTCGTCTGCGCCATTTTCCGCTACGTTTATGTGTTAAACGTTACTTGGCTCGTGAACTCCGCCGCCCACAAATGGGGAGACAAGCCCTACGACAAGAACATCAACCCGGTAGAAACGAAACCAGTCTCCTTAGTCGTGTTGGGTGAGGGCTTCCACAACTACCACCACACATTCCCGTGGGACTACAAGACCGCCGAATTAGGACATTACTCATTGAACTTATCGAAGCTATTCATCGACGCCATGGCTAAGATTGGTTGGGCTTACGACTTGAAGACAGTTTCGGCTGACGTCATCGAGAAACGCGTCAAGAGAACTGGAGACGGCAGCCACGAGATGTGGGGCGGTCACCAAGTCTCTGAGGAAAGCGAAGCCGTCAAAGCCGACTGAGTTCCTAAATTTAGAAAAGAATTCTCTATCAATTAGTATGTAAATATTATTGTGATAAAATAGTAGTCATATCTTTGTGGCCACTAAACGCGGGAGTAGTTTTAATTAATGTGAGTGGTTTGTAGCACAAAGTTTTGATGTTAACTAATTTTAATATAATTTATTCGATAGAAGTTTAAAGGTAAAGTGCTGTATTTTATTTGCCTAGGTAACAATTGAATTTAGATCGAAACAATTAAAAGTATTGAAAATTCATTGTTTTACTTGGACACGTTCATACTAGATCCTAATGTAAATCTACGGACTTACGTCAGTAAGTTGGGTTAATTTATGTCTAAAGTGTAATTAAGACAAATGGGTAATTATGTCAAAAGTGTTGGTTAAATTTTAATTAGTAGTAATAGATACTAATTAAAATTTAAACCACATTTTGGACTGGGTATTTGCACCTCGTTTCATTATTTTTAAATTACAAATTCACTAGTTTTTATGTTAATACAATTTTGTATTGTATTTATTGTAAAAGCCCGTATTTAGCTAAACCACAATTGTAGGTACCTACTGTTTGAATCTAAAGTGTCTTTGGTAGGATTAGAACTAACCTACTACTATTACGCTAACATTTTAGGATAAATCAGTGGTGTGATCGTGTGTTCATCTTGATCGGTCACACCAACTGACATCACAAACGACCTCCATAAATACATAAGCTTCTTTTCATAAAGCATAGTGAGTTTATAGCTTGAATATAAGATTTTTAGACTGCATTTGACAGAGAGAAGCGTGGGAGCTATGCGCCGAGCTAAGTTGCAAAAATGCTTTTTTATAGAATTAAGGTAGCAAACGAGCATGCTACACCACCTTCCGCTGTCGCCCATAATAGCTGTGACCGACTTAGAACAAGACTCAAATTGGACTAAGATAGTTAGTCCGGTTATGTGATGGTGTTAGAACATTAATTAGTTGATTTTTTTTGTTTTTTTTTTTGTTGTTGTAGGTTTGTAGAAGATTGGTCTGTATCTATTTAAACTAAAACTAATAAGTTGTGTAGCAAAGCATATACTCGTAGATGGATGGCTAATATTATTGTGCGCTTTACCTACTATAGCTTATTCGTCACTACACTACAGATGTACTACTTGCCCACGCCTCTCCATGAAATCAAATGCTGACCGAAGATATTTGGTAACATCAGCTTATGGCAGTGGTCCCACCGCCGCGCCGGCGAGTAAGCCAGTACCTTACTATCGGGTATTTTCTCGCTCAAGAAACATAGAATAAGATACACATTCCGTGTAAACAAAAGAGATTAATATATTAATAGTTGATCGCTGACTGTTCACACTGCGGCGTGGTCTCGCTAACTCGCTGAGCGACTAAAGCTATCATAATTAAGTAGTTCTGTGTCATCACTAATAAAATGAAGCATGAGGAATTAATTCGTGTTCGAGTGATTTGGCTACAACCCATTAATGGCCCACTACTGAGCACGGGTCTCTCCTCGTACCTGAGGAGGCCTAGAGCATACTCCACCACGCTGCTCCAGTGCGGATTGGTGGAGGTGCGGATTGGTGGAGGCGACTAGAAGAAACATTTAGTTAATGAACAATAATTAATGTTTAAAAGTGAGGTCCGAAGAGATTAGTAAACTGAAATACTGAAAAATCTTAGATACCAGTACCACATAGTACCTAAGTAGTATATTATAGTATACATTTGCGTCTATAAATATCTCAAATGTACCGGTACAGTAATCTATCATCTCATCGTATCACTATACTTGGCTTAAAAGGATGTATTGGACGTGTTAAGAATAGTAATCCTAGCGGCGAACTATCAAGTATCACCCCATTTGTACAAATTGATCGCCGGTGATACGCCAGATTATGACACGTACGGATTGACCGAGATAGACAATACGATACTTGTCTATTACACCGGACGAGTAGATATATTTTGTAGGACACTACGTTACTTTATTAGATGATACAGCCTATGAGGAAATATTAGTATGCACTCCTTCTCTATATAAAACTATAAGAGTGTCAAATTTCATACTCCTCTGTCCGCGCAATTTTCGTAATTCGCAATTCGCTACTGTATGACATGTGTAGTGCCTTATAGATTATATTCGCAATAACACTAATGTGTAGATTACGGCTATAAGCGCCCTACTGCAGGAATTTATGAGAATAGACTTCTATGTAAATATCGGACAAACGTACAAATAAGTCATATTAATTCTAGATTATAGATTTCAGCAGGGTGCCCCACGTGCAGGGAGGTTGGTTTGGACTCAAGATAAATGGAGTCCTTTACACCCCAAACCTTAATGTACTCACCTTACACCCTACGAGGCCAACAGCGTTACTACAATTCAGAATGGTAATGACAAAAAATCGGCAGCTTAAAGCGCCATTTCAAGCCCGGAAGCGCTCAAGATCTTTTGTCAGCGAAAGTCATCAATCCTTACATGTAGACAATACACACTGTAACCCTGTTGAGGCTATCGTATTCCTTGCAGACTCAAGTGTCACATGTTGGCTCAACAAACCTACCATCATAACGGTAAAGAGGTTTAAACATTGTTATTGTTACACTGTATTATAAAAGTTTTGGATAAAAAACCTCAATTAGAACTTTTGGGTGATAAAATTATGTATACTTTTGAATACATTTTATTAAACCATGCGTTCGTAGCATGGCATTGGCACAACACAATATCAAAAAAAGTAATAACGACTATGAACAATAATACAGTTTATGATGGTTATAATAATAATGTTAATTATATTAATTCTAGCTTATTGGAGTGCTATGGGGTAGAAACATTATACGTAAACGCATACAAATGACGTCATTGGTGTGTGGAGCAATTTCAATTACGGGTCACTTCGCTTTGATGTACGAGTATGGCTGCCGTCAATTTGAGCACTTGTTCGGCAACAGTCAATTACATTTATACATAGGTATAAAGGGTGGTCTCTGCTTTTGCGAAAATAAAAAGTGCGGATACATAGAATTTATAAAATAAATAGTCATTATCATCATCGCAACACAAAACTATCACACTGTTGGGTTCGGGTCCCCTCTCACGATGTGTGGGGTATAAGCCATAGTCCACCACGCTGTTCAAGTGCGGATTGAAAGTTTTGACATACTTTTGAGAATTATGGACAACTCTCAGGAGGGCAGTTTTCCTCTGGATGTTTTAACTAAAACGCATGTAATTTTTGAAAGTTAACGGTGTAGCATTATTAGAAAGAGTCTCGTTCTAGTTCAGTAACAGATGCGTTGCTACCCTTGAGGACTGAGATGGTCACTGCTAAAAATTTTAACCGGCTATTGTATGTTAATCGTGAAACTAATGTGACTCCTGTTTTGAATCAACTAGAAACATCCTGTATACAACGGGAGGCTTTTATTCATACTACTACTGAACTCTATTACCCCGCGAGTGTTTGACCGACCACTCGCGTTTGCAAAACGTCCGTGGTACTAAAACATTGTAAAAAAATGTTAAACGTTAATAACAGTGACTCTGATAAAATCGTAAACATTTTCTTATACGAAAAAGGGGTACTTTATGATAACTTGGCGTTCAAAGATAGGTCTGGTGTGTTCGAGATTTCTATGTCAGTATTTTTCGTTGTGTCAATGATATTAAGTGTTGTGGGAAACGTGGGCACTTGTGCAGTGATAATCCGGGATCGGTCTATGAGGACGCCGACTAATTACTACTTATTTAACCTAGCGATTGCTGACCTTACTACCGCCATGTTTATTCCCATCGAAATAACGGTCCTATGGATTCCGGAGCTGTTTGGCAAAATAACCGGTCACATAGTATTTTTGTTTTGGGATCTGTTGTGCAACTGTAGCGTATTAACAATCTTAGCGTTGACTATAGAACGATATATTGTTATTTCAAAACCATTTCTCCGACACACGTTCGTTTTAAGTTCGCGCGTGTTCAAAATTCTTGCTGCAAATTGGGCGATAGCTGCCTCATTTTGTATACTCAACGTATTTTATATATATAACATCGAGGAACATACAAAGATATATGTTTATTTCAATTCGCAACCGAGTGGTCACGTAGTTTTGTTAATGGCGGTTGAAGTAATAATATTCTTCATATTTCCAATGTTAGTTATAACAATGTTGTATGCGTTGATAACGATCAAGTTGAAAACCGACCAGTCTTTAAGACACAGTCCTTCGTTCGCGAAACAGAATAGAAGCAAGGCCATTAAAATGTTGGGTTTGTACAAATAATATTAATTCCCTTTAACACATTTCTGATACACACTCATTATAATTACACGTCACATAGTAAGGGTTCTGGCTCAGAGCCTTTGATACGATTAAAATCTTCATTGTATGAAAATTTTGTCTGAATTTGGGCGGTAGAGTACACTAATCCCAATCCCATGCAGAAAAACGTATAATATAATAAGTGATTTAGCTCGGCCCCTTGGCGCTAGAGCTTCCGTGAGGATTCATTATGATTAATGTTATTACTGTAAGATAATTACAGGTGCGTTTCCATAAAGCCGGCCTGGCTAGCTACTACCCTTTTGCTTAAATCAGCCGCCAAAAGTGTCGTCGTGTTCCCGCTGTGGATTACAGAAGGACTTTCTTTTTTGGACGGCAATGCGTGATGCCTTTGGCGATACTGATGTTCATGGGCTTCTGAAGGCACATCACTGGCTCATTTGCTCGTTTTTCGGCCGTTTACCTAAAATAACCCATCGCAGTCATATCATAGAACTCAAACTAGAGCAAAAACACAGATACTTGCCAACTTTACAACAGATAAACACTTAACACACACTTACACAGCTTAATAAACAAATTACGAAGACATGACTGTCCGTTTGTACAGAATGTTAACTATTTATAATTATGATCATAATTTTTCAATATACTTACTACTTCTGCGGTTATACTCAACGAATGAATACACACATCTCTAACTTCTAAATAGCATGGGAAATAAACAAAATGACACGTGAAACAATGATTCGGTATGAGTGTAAATGGAATTCCTGTGTTCTAGAAAGTTTTGTATCTCGAAATAATAAGTAACTAATGAAGTATCATTATTTCTTTAAATATTGTATTGTTTTGTCTTGTGGCAAGGTTTTGGTACGCGCCGTGCGCGGAAAATTCATGTCACCAAACATAATTTTACACAGTGTGAGTCTTGGTAACAAAGGAAAATAAGGGAAAGTAGACTGATTTTTATCAAAAAAATATTATTGAGTAAGAACTGATGTAAATAAATTGTTATAACATTTGAACCAAGTGGCATATGAACTAGCAATAAAAATTACGTCGTTTGTTTCCTGTATCGGAAACTGACCCTCATTAAATATAATATAACAAATTAAATGCTTATATATTTTTTAATACCCAAATATTTCCCCATAATCAGCGAAAAATACTTTATAGCCCCTTGCCCTAATCTATGCGTTACCTCATAACATTCTCTTTCAGGGGCCGTAGCTGCGTCATTCTTCATCTGCTGGTCTCCATACAGTGTCCTGCGAATTATGGCAATAGTGCCTAAACTAAGGCAGAAAGATTACATTATTGTAAGTATTTAACGTCTGTGTCATATCTATTTATCAATCTACTTTTAGTGTACCCTACCCCTATTTCCCTATATCTATAGCGATTGCTGTTTGTGAATACATAAATCTATTTTGACATAATATCTAATATTACAAGTTACATGTTTTCTGATGGACGAAATATAAACGATAGTGTAGTAGTAGTGTAGGTAGTGTCAATACGTGTACAGTAAACGTATATATACCTGCTTGGGTGGCAGGCTTGGGTGGCTGTAAAATCTCAGACTACATAAATAAGTAAGATTATGCTTTTTTATCGATCTTTAAAGCGTCTGGCGATAATTACGTGTAGCACCTGGTACCTCAGAATTGGCCGTCTGCCCGAGCTAGCAGGTATGTAGGTATACGTTTACTGTATATTTACATAATAAAATAGACATAATAATGTATATTGACACTAAACTGCCGTATAATATTTTGTCCATCAAAAAGTAAGTAAGATTTAGGGGCCTTGGGATCTTGGACTAATAATGTAGGTAGGTGACTATTTAGAATGTAAGGAGTAAGTAGTACCTATTTTAGATTATGATATTTTATAAGAAGCCAGCAAATTTAACACAATGACATTAACTTGATCGGTGAGGCTCACGCTCACGTATGTATGTATCTATTCGATACATTCGATACACAAATATTATTTTATAAAATTGTAATTGGGGGTATTAACAAAATTGATGACTGTATAATTATTATTAGAATTTTTATTTGTTAGTATGTGCGGTTATTCCCGCTAACTTTACTAAAGCCCAAGCCGATGTAGATGCGGTTTTGACTGAGAAGTAGATTGTTGTTATCATAGGGTTACATTTTAGTCTTATTTCAAACGGTAAAAATATTAAAAAGATATACTCATTTAAAGAATCCTCTTAAATTATGACGCAAACATAAAAAGTAAAATAAAAACATAAAAATAACCTATCAATAGTTACAGGTACGAGTATAGGTTTTTCGAAACAAAGGAAGAGCAGGTTACTAGTGTGTAATGTGTGTGTGTGTGTGTGTGTGTGTGTAGTGTAGTGTAGTGTGCAAAGCGTTCTAACTGGTGATTTGAGCTGCCTGAAACTTTTAAGATCTCTTATATCTTAGTTGCGAACATCGTAACAACAGTTTTTTCCAAAGTTCTTTAACTTTCTAAGTGCACATTGGGGGTTTCCATCGCTGTTTAAGTAAATCGCTTTGCAAACTTACTAATTAAACTAAACTAAAAATACCAATGTCTAAATCTGTTCAGTAGTTTACAATACAATTGCCAAAAGTTAAGAAAAATCAATTATAGGCTGTATGTATATCCAATAGCGATAGCAAAGCAAATAGAAACTTACCTGCTTGGGGAAAATGCCTGTATAAAGGCAGAAAATTTAATTTTTAAAAGGCACTTTTATCTAGAGCGCTAAAATCCTACAAAATCTGATTATAATAGGTAAAAAGTCTTGTTCAAAGTACATTTCTAGCAATCAAATTAAATAAATATTCAAAGCACTCCCTCCCGCAGTACCTACTGACCACCGACCACACAGCCACTAGACTCCTAATAACAGGCGAATGGTTTCAAACAACACATCAGTATTATAGTACCGATATAAATTCGTGCCGTCATTCTTTCCCGTTGCTTAAATTAATCTATTTCTTTCCAACGTTTCGTGTGGCCTTGAATTAGCCAGTCCCCCCGCTCGTCTTACCTCAGCTAGTGGTCTGAATGTTCTCCATACGGAAAATCAAACATTAGGAGTCTAGTGGCTGTGTGGTCGGTGCTACTGACGAACTGACCAACAAACATCCTAATAACCCTCTGATAACTTGTCCCAGTTTAAGTTTTGTTCTGGTCACTCAAAGTTGCTCGTTTGCTATCTTAAGCCCATAAGATAGGAAGAGCTACATATTAAAATGGCTACAACCCATTAATGGCCCACTACTGAGCACGGGTCTCTCCTCGTACCTGAGGAGGCCTAGAGCATACTCCACCACGCTGCTCCAGTGCGGATTGGTGGAGGGGTTAGTGGCCAACCCAAGTGTCGGAAATTTTAAGCCGCCCGAAGGTATCCGACATGGCTTAACGACTGCTACCAAATGATAACAACCGGGACCGACGGCTTTACGTGCCCTCCGAAGCACGGAAGCGCTCAAGAAATTTTTGCCACTAGCGGTCACCCATCCAACTACCGACCGCGCCCGCTGTTGCTTAACTTTGTCGATCACTTGAGATCGACGCAAGCCGCCGGGCTATGAGCGCTTCGTTTATACTCGTCTTCGTTTATACATATTAAAATAATAACACATATTACTCGTATTATGTATTCGTTCTTGTTTCGTGCGCGGTTGAGTAACCAACGTGGTTGAGAAACCCTTTGTGAGTACAAAGGTGTGTCACGAAGGGTTTATGTTTTCCGCAGTAAAGCGACTTTGTGGACGTTCTTGGGCGGCGGTAAACGGTAATCACCTACCTACCATCGTACTATAATATGATACTTTGTCGATGCTAATGTGAACATAATACTTACCTCATCATTATAACTGTTGTTTTGTTACAGTATTGGCAGATCTTCTGTTACTTGACCTGTATAAACAGTTATGCCTCGACTGCAGTGAATCCGATTTTGTACAGCCTCATGTCCCGGAAATTTAGAAGGGCATTCAAGGTAACTTTTATTAACACAGCTGTTATAATCCCTACTAATATTATAAATGCGAAAGTAACTCTGTCTGTCTGTCTGTCTTTGTCGCTTTCCCGCTTAAACCTCTCAACCGATTTTGATGAAATTTGACACAGACAATCTTTAGACCCTGAGAAAGGCCATAGGCTACCTTTTATTGCGACAAAAAGGGATGAAGAGGTTGAAATAAAGGTTGAAAGTTTGTATGGGATTTCTTCGGGTTTTAAGCACAGCGCCATCTAGGGGTGAACCTTCCTAACTTAAAGAATAAGAACGCCTAGCGCCATCTCTTAAAGAACCATGAAACTTTATATTTAAGCACTTGATAATAAGTTTCCCGAAGCGAAGCGAGGGCGGGTCGCTAGTTATTAATACTCCAAGGACGGAGGAGTGGAGGGACTTAGGGGCATCATCACCATCTTTGCTACCCAAAACTGTCTCACAGCTGGCCTCGGAATTCTTCTCACATTGAGGGGAACAAGTCATAGTTAATCCATTATGCTGCCCATGCAAGTGCGGGTCGACTTCACACACTTTTGAGAACATTATGAAGAACTCTTAGGTTTGCAGGTTTTCTCACAATGTTTATTCCCATTTATTATTCCAAAAGTTACAGCTATTTACATAGCTGTGGAACATTCCATTTAACTTTAGGGTAGCTTATATTTGGAAAGTCCCCACTTCCCTTCCATATTTACATAATGTTCATACAAGCACATAAAATAACAAAATAATAATATTATAATGACTATGTACTACCAAGAACATTTACTTAATTCAGTGTAGTAATGATTTTAGGTATATTTTGAAACATTTTACCTTTCCTTCTTGAGATGAAATAAAAGCCAAGTGTAAAAATCTCGTGTGTGTGAATTTTTGTGTATTTTTTAAGGAAGTATGATTTGTAAATTATTTTATTTTGTGAGCGAGTAAAAGAAGTTTCTCTTCGGTATTTTCTATATATAGGTATATTCGGTATGTTCAGTCTGACTCACGTTTTAGTTTAATTTTAATTCCTCGTTCGTATTATGCGTTTTGAAATGCGCGCTTTGATAACGCGCGTTTACAGAACTAAAAGTCGTAGTCCTAACTTTAAGACAGCCTCAGAATTAATTTATTATGTGGAAAAATAAATACACTTCTTCTGAAAGTAATCTTTATATTCAGTTGTATTCCTTTGACAACGAATGCTGCCATGACAGCTCTTGTTATTCTTTATTTTACCATGAGCATCCATGCACTATCTCAATACAATATCTAAATTACCTGTCACTTATACTTTATGACACATAATGATTATATTCAATTGAATATAATATTTGTAGGCTTATGTGATTTCATCTGTACGCATACATATGACATATACGCATACACATGTATGTAAGTAGTTCTTGAAACGCGTGTTTAAAACGCCTAATGAGTAGAAAGGTTAGATGGCCTAACTGATTCTGATTGACCAAATGAATGACTGAGTGTGATCATTGAAAATGCAATAATAAATTTAATCTACGCAATATTATAATGATTCGGAATGAAAACTAACACTGCTGTTAACTCTGGGAATGCCTGTCAAAGAGGTCAAACTTTTACAAGAACAAATAGTAGACTTGTTTTCTTTAAAGAAAACAAGTCTACTATTCTACTCGCATTCTACTCGTCAGAATGCTCATAACTAATCAAAACTTTTAACAGGAACTACTGAAAGGGCGAAATATCGCGAGTCAACGAGCGAGTCCTGGTCTTCGCATCAATATCAGCTCCAATAAAGATGAAGGTCCAACATCAAGTTTCAAATTAAGTCACCTTCATAATTGTAATGAAGGTCCGATTAAATCGTGATCATCAGGATATGTTACTGCCTTATTGGTGGGCAGTAAGTAGTCAAGTTTTAGAACAAAATGAGGATTGTGTGGCTATTGTCCACTATTCTGGTCGAAACTTTTCTTATCTTTAATAAAATTATTGAGAGTAACAAATAACTACGTTTCAATATAAAATGCAATAAAGTGAATTGCTTTCACTCTGCACACTGAAATCCATTTTCTATATTATCTTATGCCGTAATATAATTATTTAATCAGAAATAAAAATCGCGAATCTTTTGCTCTATTGTGTGGTAATAAAAGTTGAATTAGGTACATAATCGTCTTACAAATACCGAAAAGCTAAGTTACGTGTATTATTTTATTTATTTTTAATGTTCAACTCGTCTTGATCATCATTAGATATGGTTTACCTAATTTTGCTAGATAACGTTGTAACGAATATAATTTCTCGTTCTTATAATACAAATGTAAATTGTTTCTTGTGTTATTATTATACTTATTCGTTAAATGAATTTGGCTATAAAAATATTTGTTGTTTTCACTGGCAATGACATCAGCAACCTCTAAAAAAGATTTAAAATTGGCTATTTATTGCCCAGCTGGATGATCTATCGGTAAAAGAAATTTGATTGAAGCCAGGGTAGTACTCCTTAATTGTTGTCAATGTACAGTTAGAACAGTACGTAAATGAGTATTGTTTTCTTTAGAGATATTTATAGTAGATAGTAGTAGCTAGCTATCATTAATTTCGCTAAAAGTTCACGTGTTGTTAACACGTTAATGTTTTGAGTTATCAAAGTATCATTCAATATCGTTTGTAATAAATCTTACTGTCTCAAATTATAGGCTCACTTACGTAGACATCTCAATATATTGAGATGTGTATACCTACTTAGTTGATTATTTTTCTCACTTTATTATGAATTACTTACCTGAATATAATTGCGGAACCATTACTCTGAAGACAGCACCATATGGAATTTAATCCTAAGTTATTAGATATTAGATTGTTTATTGGATCATTAATTGTAGCTAGCGCAACAATTTATGTTATTTTGGGGCACGCTACTGCCACAATTGCCTACTTGCCGTGAAGTAGCTTGCGTCATACAACTTTTGAGATAAACATGCCTATGGTCTGGCCACGTATTTACGAAATATTTTATGTTGTGTTTTCTTGTACGTTATGCTTGCATCAGCTATTGTATTCTAGGCTGGACCAATACGGCTTAAAACTTTATGTTATAAAATTCCCTGCCCCGGTCCTCATACCTTTTAACGTTTTTTTTACCCTCAGCTAACTATAGATACTAACCATCCCAGTCCCGATTTGAGTCTTGTTCTGGGTTGGTCATGTGTGGCAGCAGAAGGATGAAGGTGATGCATGCTCGTAAATCTTATATGCACAAAAAACTTTTCATTCAAGCCAAAATATATTATGCCCAACCACAAAACCAGCTGCTGATTCACCATAATATGCCATATCCAACATAATGGTGGGATACATAAATCCTTACAGTTCAATATTTTGGCCAACAGCCAAACATCCTGTGCCGATCCCGGGTAAAGGAAATTGATGGGTAAGGAAGTAGGTTTTAATGAAATTTCCGATATTAGGCTGACATTAACAAGATTACTTCAAACGTGTCGAGAAGGTTTGACACGCGTACCTTACGATTTACGTCAAATTGAATGACATACCTTGCCGACGTATAACAATTCATCAAGAAGTAGTTCAATTTTCAAATAGTTATTTTACATAATCTTTTATCTAATCTAAGGGCTATATTTCACCGGGACACCACGGCGGCGCAACCAGTCGCCGCTACCAATAAAATGTATACAGCTCTATAGAGAGTTACTCACCTGGTGTCCGTTTGGTTGCGCAACCAATTTGGCGGCGCGACCAACTCGGACACGTGCACAGAATGTTACTGGTTGCGCCGCCACGCTGGTCGCGCCACCACTAATTACTATAGCGCTACATGGTGTCTCACTCACTCGGCCGCCAGTCCGGCCGCCAGTGACAGTCTTCAAGGTCCATTTTGATACTGTCTCTGTGTGGTGTGGCAACTCTGGTGTCTGTATGGTGTCTAGTTTGGTAGCTTACGGACACCACGGTGGAGCAACTGATCGCGCCGCCATGGTGTTCCGGTGAAATATAGCCCTAAGTTTTAATCTAGTTGCCATGACAATGATGATGATTAATTCATATCTATCAGTCTGAGCTCCTTCATATTTACCGGAAGGAAGTTTTTATCGAGATCGCGTAAATAAATTGAACGCTTAAAATGTTTGATAAAGTGAAAACAGGAAATAAACGGTAAATGCCTCTGTGCCTGAGGAATTCCTTGTTTTATTGGATATCGCAGAAGTTACTTTTTATGCGAAGAGCGCAGACCAGACGTACCACTTGATGGTAAGTGGTCACAGTCGGTGATAGACATCACTACACCAACGGTATCACCGCTGCGTTACTGGTCGAGAGAGTAGGATGAGTGTGTAGTAAGCGTTTATTTTAACTAACATTAATATACAATGAAGTAGATTTTCAGACCGTCCTTTTAGAATTTTTGTATTTTAGTAAATTGTTTCACTTCTGCTCCTGACGTTTTGCTACATAAAATTATGCTCGTTGTTTTTAACGTGAAACGGCTGTTAACGAGTCGCTTAGAGCATTGTGTTATAAAGAACTAGGCTTATTAGACATAATTAAAAATTATTATGAATTTGCTCCAACTTACTAGTATGTTGTTTATATTCTACCTAGATTGTATCTAGACCTGGATTCGAATTTTAGAGTCCAGTGTTTAAACCACTTGGCTATCACTGCTTTTGGTGCTGCAATTGGGTAAAAAATAGTATGCAAATCCATATGACCGAGCGTTATCATAATATCGAGTTTTCATTTGATCTTTTAAGCTACATAAGTCGAAATATCGGAGTATTAATTGAACCTCATTACAGTTTTAAAGCCGGATTAAACCGGATTAATTAACAGACCAGTTCGTTACATCGAACTGTTCATCCCGTGTTATTGTACCTGCAGTGTATAAAGGCAAAGAAAATCCTTTGATTTTAGATGACTTACTCAGGATTTCTTTAATATAATCTTTATAGGTGGTAGAGTTGCTGTGGAACGTATATATTATATAGGTTTTGTGTAAAGTTCGTCTGGTGTAGTAGGTACCACCATCGCCACGGTACCTAGTGACCTAGTACCATTTCTAACGTGTAATAATCCGCGAAAGGGTGCTTCTGCATGTAGATGGCGTTCACCACTATTAAAAACACGCACATACACAACATATGTACGGCCTTTCCTTACGTGATGATTTTTACTAAATCGCACTTCCCATAAGCCGCGTTAAGGAACTTTGTTCCAAAAATTTTAGACATAATGTTGAAGCATTCGCTAATATCAAAATAATTATTAATACTTCATGGCATCAAAATCAAAGCCGGTGATCCGGTAGAAGCGGTAGAAAATAATAAGCACTTGAAATATTATCACATTTTGGTCAAATAGCAACAAAAACTAATGGATAAGACAAGCGACCCCAGAGCTGGCAGTAGCATTATAATAGATACCAGTATCTTGGGTACTGCACAGCAGATATCCAGTTATGCACATACATTTATTTTAATTTATGATATACTTAGGTATATGTTATTTATTTGTATGTATTTGTATCTACTTTAGCAAATTTTGTTGTTAATAAATGACATTTGAAACACAAATCTGTCAGTCAATATTAATATTAAGTCAGCGGGAAAACTCTGCATAGTACCTACAATTGGAGAGGGAGACTTGGCATCATTCCCTTGTTCGTTGCCAACAAGATGTATTAGGTACGAACTAAATGTTAAGACGAGGATGAAGAATAGAGGATGAGGAGGTAGTTCGAGGATGGAGGAAGCCCTTATTCCCACAAATTAATTAAAAAATAGTGATCATGCCAAAACCTTATACATACAGAGCGGAGGCGTTAATGACAAGTTATCACATAAAGTAGGCAACGTAACTAGGCATCAGGGCAATTAACTACGAAAATCCTATCGTTTGGCACTACGCCATATTAATAGTAGGAGCCCAGATTATTTACTAGCGTACTTACTAGGAAATGTAACATATCTAAATAGAATTCAGATAGGTATTAATTTTACTTGTGTAACAAATTAATCAAGTATTTTACGTAAGATTGAAACAAAATCATGTATTTTGTTACAGAAGTTTTTTTATTATCTACGGTCCGATTTTCACGATCGTTTTTGCCTCGTACCTGAAAATTGTGGAATGAAATTCCTTCTGTGGTACCTATTCCTGGAGCGCTATGACATGGAGCTCTTCAAAAAAGGTTTAAAAAGAGTTCAGGGCAGAGAAAGAAAATACTGCATTATACCTATCATTCAAAAAGCCCTATTCAAAAAGCTGACAAGTTTGCATTAGTACCTATCTGTTTTTCGTAAAATAAGGGAACGAACCCTTGATATTACCGATTTGACGAACCGCTGAGACTACGAAATACCGCTATTCCGACGTCTATCTCTTCGTAGCCCTGACTAAATGCTCTACCGACAATCTCTCCGTAACTACTCGGTTACATATGGTATCCGCCATTTCTAACCAATGATCCCGCCGGATCACTTTAAATTCTACCGAAATACTCGGGCCGCGCGGCGAATCTGTGAAAGAGCCTCTGAGAATTTAATGTGAAACATTCGCTTTACAGGCCTTGCCCGAAAATTGCCTCCTTACGTAAGCGTCATAAAACGGTTCCCACGAACACAATTTATGGTAATCCTAATCTCGAAATGTCTGAATTGTGTGCGATTCATAGATAACTAACAAAATTGTTAATTTAACCAAGACAGCAGAGCTATAATTCTACTATTTACTAGTAATGTTAAACGCTGTGAACGTCTAGTGTTTTGTTTCGCTTTATCTCGGAGGACCTGGGTATAAATAAATAAGTACTAAAGTATAAATTAATGTTAAATTTTAATTAAGTAGGTATACAATGTACTTCCAGTACTTAGTGAAAAAACGTCCTCAAACTACCGCAGTAAGATACCCTCTGTCGCGGGTGGTATAGACAACACAAATGACGCATCACAAACCCACGACCAGAGAACAAAAATTTTTGTCTGTCACATAAATATCCCGGCCGGTAATCGTACCCGGCACGCCTCGCTTCCTAGACAGGGTCACTACTAACGGTCAGGGAGTCTTCTTAACCGGGCAAGTAAATACCACTATTTTTTAATAGTTGAAAGAGCGATTTCCATGTAAAAAAATTGTATTCCTCCAAATCTGCATTCACCAGCATAGTAGACTATAGACTATGGATTTTACCTCGTTGTCATCGTGAGAGAAAAAATGCATCCAGCAGCAACATGATGCTGAAAAGACGCCATCATCGTCTTCGTTCGTCATCGTCCGAACACTAAGGGCCAGTTTCACCGGTTCCGGATAAAGTTCCGGATAGCCCTAGGAATTTATCTGCCACTTAACAGTTGACGGAGCGGCAACGTCGCTTTTTGCGTTTCGTTACTGCTACGTAAATTATTGTCATTTGAAAATTATTTTGAAAACTTAATTAATAACATACTTTTTGTTCAAAATAAACCAATTCGAGTTTTTTAATATTTTCCAGTATAATTTTATCTGTACATAGAAAGAAAATAGTAGGATTTATAATAATATGATGTACTACAGTTCAAATTCCAAATGTGGTATAGAAACGCCACTTGAAACATTTTTTATCCGTCAGATAACGCCTAACAGCCACTTGAACTGGCAGATAGCTTAACCAACACTTTTCTCTGTCACTTCTATCAGATTACCTGAGAAGCCAAAAAATGTAGTTTATCTGGGAGTTGAGTTCCTAGGGCTATCCGGAACTTTATCCGTAACCGGTGAAACGGGCCCTAAGGGAAATAGATTAGCCATGAGGTTTTTAAAGCCGTGTTCTTGTTATAACGTACATTCTACTGGGTTCAACTTTCTCAATGGTCTATAAGACCTGCACAAATCTTTTGCTTTTTTATTTTAACGTAACTAATATACCTACTTAGGTACTGCGACTTAAAACTGTAGGTACATGATTTATATTGTAATATGAATTATGTATTATATACCTTACCTCTTTCCTGATTTACTGGTGTACAAGTTTGATCATATGACCTTTTGGGTAAAAAAGAGCCCCAACATAAATTAGGTTTGGTTGACATTTACGGGCTTCCAAAGTTTTAGGGAATACATTCACAAACAAGCGACCAAATACTAGTGATCTGGATAATAATAAATTGTTATACAACATAAATTATACATATAAAGATATTAACAATTAGTAAACCCGCCTTCGCTTTGCTTCAGGAAATCTGTCCCTAGTCCAACACTAGGAAATTGATAATGTAATTGAAAATGAATTTTTTGTGAACTGATTGAAATAAAACAAAAACTAAATGTTGAGTGAAGCTTACCACAATCAGTGTAAACCGCACTCAAAACGGCTAAGCCGTTTCTGAGGTTTGCGCGTACAAAACCACAGACAATAAGACAAACCGACAAAAAATCTAAAAGTCATTGTTTTGGGATCTATTGCGTTAATGTAGGCCCCCAATAAGTATTTCTCATTTTTCATTATAATGATGTACAGATTATTTATATGTAATTAAACGTCGCAGTAAATAAATAACTGGAGCTTTTAAATCTCGCCTACCTCACCATCCTTTTATCAACTTTGATAACTGCTTAAACTTTACGCACATTTCTTCCAATGTGAATTTAAATAACCCTCAGGCGTATTTTAATATTTCTCCAAGTTACGTAGATGGTAATGATAAAATCGTGTTTCGCTTTAGATATATCCTTGAACCCCGCCTACGTAAAGTGCAGCAATCTTAAATGGGGCTCAGGGTACGTTTTTCTATAAATAATCCCAGGTTAATAATCCCAGATTTACCTATTCAAATGTTCAAACAACATGGGATAGGCTTTTACTGAAAGCACAGTTTGCAGGTAGAGGGTGCTACAGTATAGTAGAATATAGGTGCATATCTATCCTCAGTAGCTTCGCTGTAGTTTCATAGATTCCTGGAAGTTTTCTTCCTGAATTCCAACAACTTTCACAACTACACTCCCAACCGGATTTGCTTAAACTTTTATATGACAAGTCTATGCCTGCAAATAACTATGCAGTTCTGCGTAAGTTAGTTTAAAAGACGTGCTGAGGAGTTTATTTTACTTCTCCTCATTATAAAAATATTTACGAAACGATAATAGTTCAATATAATCTGGAAGTCAAACCACGATTTGATCGTACTTAGTTCTTCGGCGTTTGACTTCCAAGATAGGCTCTCCTAGGATAAGACACAATTCTTTAGTCAAAGTCCAAACCAATAGTTTGTTTTGGACTTTGACTGAGAATTCTTGCCAGACCTGAGGCTGAACTAAAGTTTGGACAGTCGAAATTTTGATATTTGACTATAATCTTGATTTTGAAGATAAAAGATCGCCTGTAAAACAATAATGCCTAATAATTAAAAGTGTTCTCATAATTATGAAGATCTCCTCTAAATATATCCGTAACATACCTTTCATGTATATGTACCATATTGCTAATATTTATTTTTTTGTGCCTATTTATAGGTTGTACCTGTTTTCAACCTTCGCGACTACTCGAAAAAAAAACAAAATAGCAGGGAAGCGCCACGCGCTACACCACTAAAATTCTATCCCCCTTACAGTGTGGCTATCTTAAATCTTCTAGAGTTATGTTTGCCATAGATTTACACAGTGGCGTACAGATTATCTAAGAGACGTAAATGTTAAGACGATAAATAATGCGGATCTGCTAAGATAAGCTTCTTAGAAATATAACAGTACTTTGGATATCCTTGCTATTATTTTATATTATTCTTTTTACTACACAATATGACAAATAAAATAAATATTTCAAAAGGCGTTACTTTGCGGTTACATAAAGCAAGCGAACAGACGATGTAGAATGAAAAACAAAATGTATGCAATTCACATGTGCTAGAAGTGAAACTTCAAAAAAAAACGAATACTTACTGCCAGTCCAAATGTTGATGTTTTGCTTTGCTTACGTAAGCCGCCATTTTGCCGATGCTTCCTATCTCTTTGATTGACGTGGGAGACACGTTAAAATGTTGCGCGTCATTTCCGTTTCATCGAATTCCAAATCACAACGATACCTACTATAGAAGCTTTTACTTCAATAAGCCACAATGATAGGCCACCCTCGCATGTGTAATACTATACTTGACCACAAAGCAAGCTGAATGACGGTACCCTGCTTTTGCTGACAAGGAGAAGGTGCTTTGAGCGTCTTCCTCCGTTATCATGTAAAAAAATTACATGCCATCGTAAGGCGTCATAAAACTGACCTGCCCAAGGTACGGAACTCATGCGAAAGCAGACCTTAGAGGTACATTATGACCACGAGGAAATGATATAGGTTTAGTAAGTATTTCGGCATCTGTCGGCGAGTCCTGTGCGTACAGCTAAGGCAAAGTAGATACTATACGTGTATGTATGGATAAATAAATACATTTTCCAGCAATAAAAAAATTGTTCCCATCCAGCCGAGTATAATTGAAACTTATATGGGTAGTACAGAGCTTAGCTGCCTCCAACAGAAGGATCCAGTCATAACCTCACCCGTTGTTCAACTGGGTGCACCACAATTCATTCTCAGGCTGTTTTCAGAGTTGAAAGGAGCCATTTGTACACCCTACTTGTGCACACATATCCTCTATATCACTGAAGTACGGTAACGCTAAAGAATCTCTGGCACTAGCAATCATCAGCTAGTTATGATAAGCAACAGCAGTTATGATCTAGGATTTTATCTACAAAGGCCGTGGAATATAAGCGCTTTTACTACAAAACAAATATTTTTGCGGTAACAATTTTCCTTTTATTTACTCTCGAATAACCTACTGCTCGCTTAATTAATTTACTCGAATTCTATTGAGAATTGGGAATACAGAATAACATTGATGAAAACATGAAAAGGAATTTTTCCTCATGACAGGACCAAAATAATCGAGATTTTACACGCGAATTTACGTGGTGGAAATAATAGTCGCGAAACCATAACAAATTGATTTCTTGATTCAACCAGCTTTATTGTTTGATTTATATTTTGTGTAAAGCTTCTATAGATTTACATCAGCGTTTGAACCTACGTAATATCACCTGAAATCATACATCATGCTATTGTAAGAAATTTAGTAAAAAAAATTTTTTAATCATTATTTGTTTAGGGGTTTTGATATTTTAACATAAATGTCAACCCCATTCTTTCTTTACAAAAAATTTACACTCAATTCATTACTTATACACCGTTGTTTAAACCCCTTAATAGAAGAGATGCATCGGTGAATGTGTAAAAAAACATGTTTTGCTCTTTCAGAGGCTGGCTCTGCCAGGATACTCTGAAAGGCAAAAAATATTCTAGGATTGTACGTCTAGGCATTTAGTATCTACGATACACGACTTCACACTAATGGAAAAATGTTAAACTCATTGATCTGAGAAGCTTCTTAAATTCAGCTCACGTGTCGGTTGAATTGTAGGTTTATTCACGGCGTTCGCAAAAATATTGAACCATTCAATCATAGATTTATTTTGATTGTTCAATAAACTGTTATGGATGTAATGGGAGAGCATTTTACGGATCCATTCGACCTGCCGCATGCTGGTGTTAATGAACTACTAATCAAATGACGAAACAATAAAATTAGGTTTCTCTGTTGGAGGTCACTTGGATTTATACCCAATATAACATCCTGGTAGTACTTGCATATCTCTACTTGAATTCTTTTTTGGTCTGTTTGTCGGCCACCTATAAAAAAATAATTATAAAACTGTTTTTATAAAAAAGTTAAATACTAGTGTTGTAATTTGCAGATAAAAAGGAAAGTATGTATATTTTACTTGTCTTTTTTTATTTTATGTTTTTTATGTTTCTAAATTAATTAATTTTTTCAACTTTTCCTGTTTTTTGTATTATATTCGGACATACACAGTAGATATTAATTTTATATATATTATATTCTGTGAATTTATAAGTAGGTACCTAGTAGTTAATCAGAAATAGCCACTCGTTAATCCATTCCAGCAACTGAAAGTGTCAAATTAACTTAATTAATATGTGAATGATTTATAATAAATAAATAACATAATTTATCATTATGTTGGAGTCTCAGTTTTGGTTATTACTTTGATTGATGTGTTACAAAACAACGATATTATTTTTTGCAAGTTAAGAAAAAGTAGCAGACAGACAGACAGAGTTACTTTCGCATTTATAATATGTAATATTAGTAAAAAATAAACAATGCTTTAACTACCATGGGATTCGAAGCTTATCTCGGTCGGGCAGGGATATTCATAATTTAAATTCAATGTTATGTTACCCGATTGTTATCACGGCCAATATAATATATTTTCATTTATCTTTTTTAAATAAATTATTATAACGTCATCATAAATTATTATAACGACAAAAATATTTAAAATTATTGTTTTGGTTTCTATTGCGTTAATAAAGTCCCTTTAATTACCTTTTATTTTTACTTTAATTTTACTTTATTTTTTTTATTTTTTTTTAAATTTTTCCCATAAAAGAAGGATGTTTTTCTTTCGGTACAGGATACTTCGCGTGTGAGTCCAACTCACACCTTTTTCAGTTTTATTAGACATAAATCATTCTAAGAATAAATGTCTCGTCTCTATGATATTTATATTACAGTCATGTCCTTACATGGTCAGTACGATATCCGGAGCCGTTTTTCAAGTTCATATTTCGTATAGGTAACATGTCTACACCTTATTACTTATAATGTCAGTGCTTACAACCTTCGTTACAACTTTTTACTTCCAAACGCAACTGACGGCTATCAAAACAAAGTTAATTAAAAACGAATAACAAATTGTCTAAAGAAGCGACACGATGTAATTTTACCTAGTGTAAACCTCCAATTATGTTCATAGCAAAAAATATAACTCAACTAGTACCTAATCCATGAAAAGTAAACAAACATTTATTATATTTTTACTGGTAAATTAATGGCACTTCGCTTAAACAACTCCGCAGCCCGTAATATATCTTCAAGCTTAATGCACTAAAATACTACTAACACTAATATACTATGCTCCAAGGTTGTTTTGTTTACTATATTTTTTTTATTAAAAGAGACGAGTTTACTGGCAGAGAAAATCATTTGTCATTAATTATGCCCATTCATTTATAAGATGTCCTACCATGATAATAAGTCATATTAACTGGTTCTCGACTGAAAAGCTCACAAAGCATCCGACCGGGGGGCCTACAGACAAATAGATGCTGAATTTTGTATAGGAATCGCTGGCGCCCGCGATTTCTTCCGCGTAAACAGGTATTATTTTTATACTCACACAAAGTTTCATGAAAATCTGACGATATTTCTTTTCATACTCCCCTGTCCCCTCATTTTTCCCCGTTACGGGATAAATTTTTAATGTTAATAACACTGCAATATTCACAAAATAAGATCATGTTACAAATATCTTTGAAAGAATTGTTTACTTTTTCGTGTACTCAGCTAACTCAGCAAAAGTTCACGTACCTAGTCACGAATCCTCAAGTTCTTTGGACATTCACCCGTAACGATGACGCAATGGAACGATTGGTGGTTCAAGGGAAAGTTAAGGGCAAGAGATCACGACGTACATACGATGGAAAACAGAGCTATATGCATCAGAAAAACAACGGTGACACGAAAATCGACCAAAACATGACCACGACAACTCTGCCAATAGTGCACCGAGATCTGGAAGTTAATTTTATTACCTACTTTATTTAAAAAGTATGATCGAATGTTTCCTAAATCAGAATTGGGATCGGAAGGTGTTGATCTTATTTATTGTGTGTTACAGCGTATAAAACAACATCCGAGTAACCTACTCAAGCATCAACTCTATGCCCTTGACTTGAATTTAAATTCCAAGTTGAACGGTTCGTAATTTAAAAAATTATCACGTTGTGTAACAAAACGAGATATTTTTATACTAGCAGTATCATACTAAACTAAACTGTTGTGTTGTAACTGTTTAAAGTCTTTTAACAAGTAATGTGCCTAGTACATAGTATTATGTACCAATTAAGTAGGTATTATAATTTTATTTAAAAATCCTGCTATACCAATATTGTACTGACAGAGTTCGAATTTTGTTAGTATGTATGCATTGGAAAAGTAATACCTATACGGATAGAACTACGGCACCAAATAAAAAAATCTATCAATTGCAGTGGATAATGCTTTAAATTACACCATGTGCCATATTTAAGAAATTGAGATGGATCCAAGAGTGTGCTTTCTGTTGTTAATATCTGCCCCTGACTATAGAATCAACGTGCAGTGCAAAACTCCCACAGTCGAGTTAATATAACCCAATAAAAACGTCTATCTAACTGTACCTACAGGTAAATCTGTCAGGCATATCCTATCCTATATGGCTAGTTTTAAAGTTTAATAAGGCTTGCAGTTTTATAAAGTAGGTATTAAATGAATTAACTAATTATGAGAAATTTAATTGAAAAGCATAAAAACAAATAACATCGTTTATTTACACTTCTCTATACAATTGATTCTACATTTGACCATTGGCTAAATAAAATTAGCTGGATAATAATTCACTAGAGCAATTACAACGCGGAATATTTTTGTGTTACGAGTTGAGGTCTAATAAGTCTAATGGACGTGAACCCCTGGACTGTTTTACTAATAATTTTCTTTGGGATAGCTGCTCTAGAAAATTATATCTATTACTTGGAACCTTCTGTAGCGCAAGGTAGTGAAATTTATTCAAATAAAATATCTAAAAATACTTAAATCTATATAAAACCTACTTTTAAACGAGCTATTCTTTTATATACATACATACAAACAAACATACAACATACATATATACAGGGTGAAATTTTAGTCATGAGTACCCCCTGTTGTGATTAACAAGTCACATGGCATTTATAATATTAATAATTATAATCTAAATCTCGGAAGCGGCTCCAACGATTTTCATGAAGTTTAGTATGCAGGGGATTTCGAGAGCGATAAATCGATCTATTCGTAGCAAAGTTTCATTTTTAGAAAAAACATCGTTTTATCCGTGTTTTCTGGCAATGAAAAACTGCTACAATATCATTAGAATACGAAGGAAAATTTCGCCACCATCTACGAGGTTATAATAGCTCAGGTGGGAAATCAGGCGGTCCCGAAACCAGAAGACCCCGGTTCGAGACCAGGTGTAAAAAATAAAAAAATATCATCAAGGTACCGAATTTTTACTAAAACAAACCAAAAAGGCAGTAATTTTCGTGATGTAGTTGTTCAAAAGTATGACGAAACGATTTCTATTTTACCCCAAGCAGACATTTACGTATTACAAAGAGGGATTCTTCATGTGAATGTAGATATATGTATAGTCTATTAAAATGGGTATCACGACAGCCTTGCATTGTAATCGAAATATTTATTTCATCACAACATAAGTAGTAAAATAATTAAGGTAGGGACATAATTAACAACAATCATCAACTTATCTACTTTATCGCACAACAGAGTCGTAAAAGTATTACAATAATATTAACAAAAGTCCTCCACATTAAAACTTTACGTAGGCGGTATATTACGATTCACTTGATACATGAACGTGGCTAGTTCTTCTCCATTGAGTTCCTCGTCAATTTCCCGTAGACTAGAGTTGGAAATACTCCGCGGGGACCCGTAGGAATCGGAGTCGGTCGCGCGACGTCGCCGCCACTCCCAGTTGCCGGTCGGCACCTCGTTCACGATGTTCAGATCTCGGCGATTGAAACACTGAAACGAAATAAAATTCTCTGTTTAGTTATTTTCACTAACCTAATTGCTTCGTGTCAGGAAACGCAGTCTATTTTTAACCGACTTCAAAGAAGAGGTTCACAATTCGAGTGTATTTTTTTATGTTAGTTACCTCAGAACTTTCGACTGAGTGAACCGATTTTATTTGAAAGCTGGTGCTACCCGTGTGGTTTCCTTTAATTTCGTCCAGTTTTGACAATGGCATCCATGAGAAAACCTTCAGTCTTAAATTTGCATTGTTTTTAAGTCGTTTTTTTTACTTGAAAGATTAGTTATGTTAATAGCCGGCAAACAAGCAGACTAGCTGTCGGAACGTAAAGGGTCAACGTCGCCACTGGACATCAGTAAAAAAAGACATCACAGACGTTTCAGCCAAGAAAGAAGGTAGAAAGAAAAAAAGAAAGATTAAGGTTAGTATTCCGCAACGCTCTTATATATTTATGAGGCGGTGCTTTTAAACTGTTAGATAACAACGATTTTAATAACAATAATATTAGAACAAACCCCAAAAGGAATAAAAACTGCTAAGCTAAGAACTTGGTAAAGTCGTTTATGAAAGAAAAGGCTAATGAAAAGTACAATAAAGTGTGATTAAAAACCTCAAATTCATTTTTTCTTCCTTTGCTTTGTAAATGCTTTAATTTTATTTTCTACGAGCAAACTCGCTTTCGTATCGCTTCGGGGAATCTATTCCTCACATTTACAAATAATATTTAGTATTATTGCGCGCGTAACGCTGCCCACCGTGGTTTTCCTGGAAATGAGACAATTTTCCGCTGGTTATTTTCCAACCGTTCTCTCCATACCAAAAAAATCAATACTATGTTATTTTTGCCGTGAAAGAAAGACAATTAAACAAACAAAGAAAAACATTTTGACAAATAATATTATAGCTGTTATGGATCTAACCCAACGAATTAAGAAATAAGAGGAAATGCCCTAAGGTCACGTGATCTGAAGCCAAAATTAACTCTAAAATGGCGGCGACTCCGCCCACAAAAACGTGAACACACCTTTTAATACAACACTTCATCATGTAAGGTATTGCTAAATTAACCTTAATAACTCATAACAACACATTAAATGCATAAATCTAAAGTTTTTATCTAAAAATAAAGTTCCGACAACGCTTAGAGTCGGCGCCATTTTAGAGTTAATTTTGGCTTCAGATCACGTGACCTTAGGGCATTTCCTCTTATTTCTTAATTCGTTGGCCATCACTGATACTGCTGGACACAGGTTATTAATGGTTCTCAGCAATCTTCGTATTTATGTTTTCTTTATGTTTTGGCGGTTGTTGTTATGGTACATAAGGAAATACGATTGCCAAAATTCATTAACGTTGGCAAACTTTAGTTTGTCTTCCCCTTCGTCTTCCTTACCCCTAATTTGTTAGAAAAGGACTCGAGGTAAATTGGATTACTTCCTCAGGTGACCCATTATTATTCAGCCAACTTGTAATCGTACTTGCACGTAGTCGGGTAAAATTCTCCACCTAATAGCAAAGTCATTGCTTTCCTATTTTGCAGGCCATTTAATTAAATCTATACCAACTCCGAGTACTCCGACAAATAACGTAGCTGTATTCCTTACATTTGATAAGCTGCGTAATGTATCACGGAGGCATCTCCTTGTCGTAAATATAATCTGAATAATTCAATCAGAATCCAACACAGTGACAGCAACGAACAACTCAGAATTTATAGCGTTCACTTTCCGCTATTTACTTCTCGTATCTTAACACCTCCAATAAAATATTATTATTTCGAGATTTGTTTTGAATGCGAGCTCTGATATGGGTGATTGTGTTAGACAATAAAGTAGGGAAATAAAAAACACCGACAACGAGTGTGAAACACGCTTAAAGCTTAGTGTACATACCCCGTGGGAGCGGAGCGGGTGGCGGGATCTGTGATCCGCGGGTGATTTAAACAGTCATAATTCCTTTGTATATGAAGACGTCAATAGCGAATTTTAAGGTTCAACACTATTCCACTATGTATATTATAATGTTATGACCGTTACTTATTAAAGTTAATCTTATCCTGGTAAATGTTTAACCTTTGTAGAAATTAATATATTTATGTAAGTATGTCATACAACAGTTCAGATCTAGTAGACTTTCGGTATTTGACAACAGGATTAACTTTAGTGAAATAAATGATACACAGACAGTAGAATAACATTAGAAGCTATAACTGATCCTGCCTAAGTTATGGTCTGTGGTTCCGTTGGTCAAATAATGTTGATGTTGGACACTGGAACATCATTTAAAATAACGAGTTTGACGACCCGGATGGCGCATTGTTTACTGTACCGGACTGCTGTTCGAAGGATCTTGGGTTCGATTCCCAGCGAAGCGGAATTTGAATGATAAGTTTAATTTTCTGTTCTCTGTCTGGGTATGTGTTCTTGTCTTTGGATGTAGTCCACGAGGGTGTGGCATTTTTTTTAATGACTATTTATATCGTTATACGTAATCCTACAGGCGTGTTTAATTCGTGATTGGAATAAAAAGGATGATTAAGACTTGTTAGTATTCTTTGGAAGAGGTACTTATTTAACTACAAAATACTACAATTCCCAGCGATACAAATTTTACTGTAAACAACCAAATTTGTCGATTCCACAAAACGTTGTTTGTAATATTTTTCATAGTTCATGCAATATTATGAAAGACAGATAGCAGTGCGTTCGCCCGAACATATTTTTTATTTGAATTGACAGACGACCCAATAAAACAGCAAGTTATCAAAACATAATCTTTTCATAAATCATGGTAACGCATATCATGACATGCGAAAATTTTGGGAGGTAGTCAATAAATCCACCTTCCAATTCCGGGCTTTATTGCCCTATACGTTATTGTGAGGATCACGGAATTATCGTCTCCCAAGCGCTGCGGAACGGTCGCATAATGGAGAAGGCAAAGGGGTCAAAATATTACTATCAAATACACCTAAAATCCGAGCTTAGGTCATATACATTACACAACTTTTTATTTCACTTCAATACATGCAGTATTTCCGAAGTTATAAAGACGAGAAGTTCAAGCCCTTTTTTGAATTTCCGCGCTTACGCTATGACGTCACGATTTAGTTCGGCCGCGAGCACGATACGGCGCAAGTATAGAAAATATGGGTCTATGCAGTTCAAAAATCTATAACTTTCTTATTTCTATAGATACAGACTTGAAATTTTGCATAGATGCAGTAGATAGTATGTGAATTATATATGTTATTTTATTATTGATAACTAAGGTTTGCTCGCGGCTTTACTTGAGTTTAAATTAATATTTCGGTCAAAAATCCCTATCAACTACACGCGACTACTGAATGATGACGTCATCGAGTAGTGACCGCCCGCCTGCGTTTTTAAAAAAACCAACGGCCGTAAATACGCACTTTGATCGTTAATATCTCAGCCATTTATTGAGATATGGAAAAAGTAAAAGCACAGTTTTTCTTGTAATTTTTTATAGATTTATTAGACTGCTGCTGCTGATTGATTTTGAAAAATTCGTTTGCCTGGTCCATTATGTTCACGTTTCTGTGCTTTCAAACGGATACTAACGATACCTTAGATTTCCATTATACGGGTGATTATCTTCACATTTTTCACAACGATTTACTACCTACAACGATATACCGTTGCAGTGACTTACTACTTACTAGAAAAGTAGATTTTATATTATGTTACCAGCACCGACTTTACCACACAGCCAATAGACTCCTAATAATATAACAGGCGAATGGCTTCAGTCAACACATCTGGCTTATAGTACTGATATAAATTCGTGCCGTCTCATTCTTTCCCGTTGCTTAAATTAAAATCTAATTCTGTCCAACGTTTCGTGTGGCCTTGAATGAGCCAATCACAGCGTTGAATTAGCCAGTGACCCCGCTTCGTCATACCTCAGCTAGTTGCCAGAATGCATTCAATACGGAAAATCAAACATTAGGTGTCTATTAGCTGTGTGGTCAGTGGTTACCGGCAAAGGAGCAGGCGAGCGATCTTATTATAAGTCACCATCTCCCATGGACATCAGCATCACCAAAGGCATCACCAATGCGTTGTCGCGCAAGAAAAAAGAAAAAGGAAAGAAAAGAAGAAACTTATCTTACAACATAACACTCAAAATAGAGCGCACTAGGAGCAGGCGAGGTTAGCTTTAATTCAAGGAGCCCTTTTACAGCCCAATCTTCTCTATCCTCTCACTCGGAATTCTAGCAAGTACTTAGTCAAAAAGAACGTCTTTATCTACCTATATATTTTTTACAAGGTAGGTAAATATTATTTTTGTAGTTAATATTTTTTAAGATAGGTATAATATAATTTAATCAAACAGACCAAACTCCCTAAAACCTACATAATTATGTTTGATTGGTAGATTAGCTTTCATAACTAGGCTTTTTCAACTCTGAAATTATCTGATGAGTTCTCTCGGAATATAAGTATGAATACTACGCCAAAGTTACTTAACGAAATAATATTTATGCTATACTGACCGTAAAAGTAAAAACAACAATAATTATGTCTATTATAAGACTGTTGAATAATGATTACTACCTTTTTGTTGTCGTTTTGTAATCGGTACCAAATCTGCAAAACCATATAATTTTCTAAAATTAAAGTGTGACTGTATAATTCAATAATATTATAATAATTACACAAGTTAATCAATTTTTTCATGGCTGTTTTATGTTTTGGCAGTAACTAAAAGTAATTCATCAAAAAGTATATCCAAACACTTCATCACATCCTACACTGGTAAAGCTTTTAGATTTGTTTTAGACTTTGACACGTTATTTACGAGTACTTTCACCGTGTTTTCATTGTCTAAATACGTACCTATATTTAAACAGCGGTGATTTTTAAATATCAAATCAGATTCATGTGGTTTACAAAAATATCTATCGAGGTTATGCTGGCGCAACACCGCATTTGTAAGCTTGCTATTTAATCAGAGAAAACCCACAGCTTTTAATCAACGCACGCGACTGTTATACAGACAGAAATAGATAATGACAATTAATTCGTTATTGGAGATCAATTATGTTCTAAGAATCCTTGCTATTCAACTATTATTTTTAAGACAAGAGCGTGGAAGAACGCAGAAACAACTTTTTCAGAAAACCTTTAGAACGTTGATATGCAAGTAATAAGAATTCATGCACTCGACTCTAAATAACTTTAATGAATCATAATACCTCGTTTATCTGAGATTCGGCAATTCAAACACATAAGGATTAAAATCAGTTACGAATTCAAAAGGATTATTTTCTAAATAAAATTTTGTTTTTAGATATTAATAAATTGGAAAAGAATATGGGGGCGAAAAATTGCCATGTGGTCATAATGTGCATTTAGCGCACAATCGGAGTTGAAAGGTTTGTAATAGGCGTCATCGGTCATTTACATAAAAAAATACATACTATACAATGTCAGTATTATTATATCACACTCTGTTCTTCAGTGTCATAAGAAACGAGCCGTACGCTCTTTGTCGCTTTGTTAATGCCTCCAGTGTAATTAACAGTGAAATATTCAACAAATATCCTCTTCTAACCTTAATTATTCGAACGTTCTGCAGTATACAGAATGTAAATGCTGCTTGCAATACGACTTGCGACAATTTAACTGAACATGTAGTGTCGTTCGAGTTACGTCCTTGTTTGTAATTAGCGATTCGAAATTCGAACACGTACAAATTTTAGCGTGTATCTTAGCCAAGATATGGGCTGGCCTATTTTCTATCTTTATTGATGACTTCGTGTTTACTTACTTCTGTTGGTATACACACTTAATTGTTATTGTTTTCAACGATGACAATTTCGCTGTTCAGTCTTTGATGACATAGTCATCTTCCGTTAGGAGATATTTTTTTATATACAAGTTAATATTCAATCATAACACAAAAAAAAATTATACCAAATATTTATAAAAATAATTTGAAGTACTAGTTGGCCCGACGAAATGTACCTTTTTCAAATTTTTCATTAAAGATTAAAGTTTTTATTGAACAAATAACACAAATCACAAAAAATGAAATTTTCATAAACAACTGCAATAGTTGAGACTGTGTCGCCAGTCGCATTCTGTGTTCATTCATTTCAATTACATTGCATTGTTGTTCATTCATTGCAATTGCATTGCATTGTTGTTCATTCATTGCAATTGCATTGCATTGTTGTTCATTCGCTGCAAAGAACCGTTTTGGCAGTATGAGGCGGCCTAGGATACTGAACCCAACCTCTTGCTGGCAGACCAGGGCGGTGGTGGGGCCGGAGCCCGGCAGGCAAGCTAGCTACCAACCCCCTTTTTTGGGTCACCCGTCAAACGACGTGAAAGCCAGTGTTTGGTTTCTTGTCACTTCCCACTTTCTTAGCCGATAACGATTGGTGTTGCTGATGCTGATGTCCAGCGGCGACGGTGATCACTTATCATCACGTGACTCGTCCTTTGTTTCGTTTGTTTGTTGGCTGTTAGTAACATAAAAAAAAACAAATAGTTATTGAAAAAATAACCTTACCTTCATTAAAAAAAATCAAATACATATTTAAACCTCTTTTTATAGGTATGGGAAATGAAGTTACATACCTTCTTTTTTTACTATTTTTAACCTAACAGGTGTGTATGTAAATTAATTTGACAGACAGTTAGTATGGCAAAGATACGCGGTTTTTATAGACTACGGAATTCTAAAAAACATAATTATACCTATCATCCATTTAATAGCGACAAAAAATTAAGACTGAGCTGAGATTATACGCGGAATAATATGATTTAATGATAACCTGTTGGACACCATATTTCAAAGCAGTTTTTACGACTTCCTTAAATTAGACACTAGAATAAAAATAACGTTATTATACAAGCCATTACCATTATTACTGGTATTATTATCTTAACGTGAAGCCTGTAAGCTATTTACCACCATCCTAAATCAGACGCCAAACAACTTGCCAAGCCATGATGGTAAGAGGTCAGCGTCGCCAATTAACTTTAGCAACATCAAAGGCATTACCGATGCCTTATCAGCCAAGGAAGAAAGACGAGGGAAGAAAGAAAACACTGGCTCTCAAGCCCCCAGCCGGTACACGATAAGGCGTTGAACGACTGACGCAAGCAAGGGTGGTCGTTGAACGACTGACGCAAGCAAGGGTGGTCGTTGAACGACTGACGTAAGCAAGGGTGGTCGTTGAACGACTGACGCAAGCAAGGGTGGTCGTAGAACGACTGGCACAAGCAAGTGTGGTAGTTTCAGCCCTACCACCAAGCTGTGGCCGGATTCTGTCGCCTCTTACGACACCCTGGTCTGCCGGTATCGGATGGCATGGGATCGTAGAGAACCAGTAGGTACTTTCTATGTCCTCTGTTTCGAAGTGATACCTTCTTTACTCTTACTTCTACATGTGTATTATGAGTTGTACTTCACCCGAGCGAAGCCGGCTTTTCATCTAGTAGTATTTATAAAATGTTACATTGAATTTGTGCTCAATATTCCAAGAACACTGAACATTTTACCCAAATGGAAAATTCTGAAGTAGGTTTATTTTAAAGGAAAATTGAATCGTGTCGGTGAATGAAAACACCTTTAAAAACTCGGCGACACTTACCTACTGTTCCGCATGTTTTCTAACTTGTGTTACGTCTGCAGTTTTGACACATTGCTTTTATATAGTTCTGTTTATTACAAAAAACCTGCACTCAATACGATAACATTTTCAATGTAAATTTGTTAATCACTATCCAATAAACACGTAATGCCGTGTCATTTTACTCGATGGATTAAAATGCAAGTGTATCGTCACATATTATAAGTCATATAACGGCGCATATTGACACCGATTTTGAATATAAATTATAGGCGCTTATAGGCCGGCGGCCTTTATGTTATACACCTGTACGTTTATACAGAAATGCTAAATAATATCGGTATGATGTGGTACTTTAAACAATTAAAAAAATATTTCATGCATAACCATGCTACCATCTTTAAGTTTTCTTACATCCAATAATATATTATCTTATTTATTAAGGAAAATGTCTCTAATGGTAAGTAGGTATTACGTGGAACAATGTTGCAATATTTTCTTAAAATCTATAAACGATATAAAAAATGTATCCAGAAAAGGGTGGAAAAAATAAATTTTGTGTTAAATGATATGTGTGATGATGATATGTTTAAGATTGTGAGCGCAGTAACTCAGTAAAAGCCAATTTTAATGAAAGAAAGAAAATAAATAACAATGTGATTGCCTGACCTCACCTGCGCTCGGGGCGGCGCGTCGCAGAGCTGCGTGGTGGCGGTCGACAGGCGCGTCAGCAGCTGCGGGTTGCGCGCGCGCAGGCTCGCGTTGTCGGCGGCGCGTTGACGCTGCAACGCGAGCAGCGCGCTGTAGGTGCGCCCCAGCCGAGGACCGTCGCGATGGCACCAAGATGCGAGCGTCATCTACAAATAATTCATACAAAAAAGCGACTTAAAAAATTGTTAATTTTACATCGACAAGTATTTTTTATAAATTTAAAATTTACAAAATATAAATAGAATCATCAAAATCGGTACACCCAGTATTAAGTTATGAGATAAAACACATAAAAAAATACAGTCAAATGGAGAACCCCTCCTTATTTCATAACCAGTCGATCATTGACAATAAAATAATACAGTTGAAGTGCGAGAATGTGGTGTGTGACTGTTTGTGAAGCTGTGTGTGAACATAACTCCAAGTTTTTTAACCCAATTACTGTTATGCCATATACTCTTATCCTTCAAAATAATGCAAATTTAAGACTTATATTATGGTTTTCTCATGGATGTCATTGTCAGAACTAGACAAAATGGGACCACAAGGGAAGCACCAGCTTTCAAATAAAAAAGAATCATCAAAATCGGTTCACCCAGTCGAAAGTTCTGAGGTACCAAACATAAAAAAATACAGTCTAATTGAGAACCTCCTTCTTTTTTGAAGTCGGTTAAAAATGAAGAATCACTTTAAGTATATTTCTCCAGTATCCTCCTAAACATTAAAAACTCTATGAAGATCATAAGAAATAATAATTTATGTTAGTATTATGTAAATTTCAATATGTACCTATTACAGTTACTCTATTAATATTTAGTTTTTTGTTGAAACATACTAATAATGCAATAAAGTTATTAAAGCACGTAATCAGAATCATTTTATACAACTAGAGATATAAAAATACCCAAAATAATTTTACATAAGTTAGTAAGTATAATAAATTCTGAATAAAATTAATGTCGAAACCACTAGCTTATATATATATTTCTTATTTATAATTATTTATGTTTAAATGATAAATTAGTAAGCTACTACATTGTACATTATAAAAACTAATGGCGTTTATTAACTGCCGTAATTAAATACCTAAAAACTAAAACAGTCAAAGTTTTTTGATCAACCCATCGCTTAAGATCTTAAAAGACAGGTTAAATTATCGCTTCAAATTCACAAAAAAACTTACCTGTTCTTGACAGGGTTTCAAGCGAAGTTAAATGTTTTTTAAGATTTTTTTAGCATTGTATTTTTTTCATTGGCATTTACATTCCATTTTTAGGAGGTATTTGTTGCGAATTATCTTAATCCATTTATTAAAGTGATTTTTGCTATTCCTACTGTTTCGAAAACATGCATTGTGATGGACGAGAAGAAATGGTACCACTTACTTGAAACGTTACAGAGCAATAAAAAATCGTTAAAAATGTAAAAAAATTGGGGTAGATACTAGGGTATTATTTTAATTAATGGATCATTCCGTTCGATAATAATAAACATATGAAATGACGAATAATTTTATCTACTAATACTAGCAACAACAATGAAAAAAAGGTTAGGAATGTAAAAAATGGGGGTACTTGTTATTTGTTTCGTCTTTTACTTTGTCCAGTATTAAACTATAGATCTTTATCGGCATTTGATATGAGCTGGAACCTGTTAATTTTATTTTAATTTAACTTGTATGAGTATGTTTCTGTTACATAGGTAATTTATAACATTTACATACGTGATAACATAAGCTGTGATAGCCAAGTGGTTTGTGCTTTGGACAAGGGAAGTGGGTTCAAATTGTTGCGCACCTTTAACAAAAACTATACCATAACATCTTTTAGTTGTGACGTGAAAGAAGCACAAACAAACATACTTTCACATTTATAAGATTATAGTATGGATGGAAACAAAATAAGACAATTTTTAAATGCTTACAAAATAAAAACTAATTGCTTAGTTAAGAAACAAGCAAAAAATTACACATACCTACCTAATTAAGTTAATTATAATATTTCAACTGCCGCTTTATTATTTGAGAATAATTTTATTCATAGGTAACATCGACGCGTTGAACAGGTTTCACATACCATAGGTCAATCAAATTTATATTCATTAATTCAGGAATCTACCGTTAAATGAATGATTCGGTTTAAATACAGACAAGAGTCTGTATATATTATAGTAATAAATACATGAAACAAAAACTTTTTAGTCATAGGTACAGTCACGAGCAATAATATATAAATATTATAATATTGTCACGTTTTCTAAAATATCTTAACTTGAACAACAACAATTCGTTCTAAATTGTATATTGACATATATTGACATCGTTTAGTGGTTAGTTAATTTAGAACAAATTGTTGTTCACTTCTTTCTAGATTGGTACAAGTTAAGATAATTTAGAAAAAGTGACAATGTATATATATTATTGCTCGTGACTGTACGTACGCATTTCGGACGGTAGTCCGGCATGGTAAACATTGCACCAACGGGATCTTCGAATATTAAATAACATAACAACAAGGGCATGTGATGAGTAAATAAAAAAGAACGTTTGGGCCTCGGCATAATTATGTAAGTCATGCGGCGATTCAATTGTGGTTTAATGCCATCATTCCTGCATCACAATACGACCGGTGAATAGTGGCTTAAACATTGATGTACTTGTACTCGTAGGTGTTGTAGGAAGTTCAGTGAACAAAAGGTGTATGTGGCTTGAAGACGTGGACGTTAAAGTTAAAAGAAGCAAACATTTTAATATAACAATGCATTAAATTAAGAAATAAAACATTACATACATTAATGTGAATACTACAATGTGTTGGACACGACGTGACACGGCGTTTGAAATGTCCAGGTTCATAGTGTCAATGTTAAGTAACACTTTTGCAGAATTCATTACGGTCGAATTTCGAGTGTAGATAGGGTCCTTAGTTATTATAAATCTGTAACATAATGTCGATGTTGACCGTTTTATCTTGAGAAGCACAATTTGCAACTTGTCACGTTATTAGCAAAGAAGCGATTTATGCAAAAAAAATATAAAAGATATGTTACTTGAGTAAGGTGCAAAAGTAATAAAACGAATGAGCTAATAAGGCTTTTTATGGAGTTAATCTAAGGTTGAATTATTTATTGAATTAAAGTATTTATGTAGGTGTAAGAGTAGATATTTACCTACCTGAACAATTTTTCTGACAGTACTTTTCAACTCTCATCTTTTTGCCGGAATGGCACAGATTTTTACCATCCTATTGATTTTGACTTAAATTATTTCAATATTATAGTCTGTGTTAACCTGTTAAAATCGTAATAATTAGTGTTCTTATTTTGGATTTACGTCAACTTTGCCGAAGAATGTTGTTTTGTTCAAAGCTAGCACTTTTTGCAAACAAAATAACTTGTTCCTAATTAACTAAGGTAACGACGTGTTGTGATGAAAAATAATCATTATTTGAATATTATTATTGAACCACGCTGGCCAAGTGCGGATTGGCGGACTTCACAACACCTTTGAGAACATTATGGATAACTCTCAGGTGAGCACGTTTCCTTACTATGTTTTCCTTCACGCAAACAAGTGATAAGTAATTCAATTCTAATGCGCAGAATTTTTTTTAAGGTGCGGGTTGTACCTACCCGGGGCCCCGGTTCAGGAGACCAACTTTCAATCACTCAGCTATCACTGCTTTGATATGAGTACTTAATATTTAAAAGCCTGGAAGTGAATCAAAGATTCAGAAGAAAGAGAAGATTCATAGACCCAAAAGTGAGTATAAACTGTAAAATATTAAAATAACAACAATATCGAATTACCTCTGGCACGCGTGGAACTTTTAGCGACGCGTGATAAAACTTTATATTTATGGTCAATAAAGTTTATACAAATAAATAAACGATGCCATTCACGAAGGCGGGTCGCGGCTCGAAATAATCAATACATGTTATAATAAATCTGTGACTGATCACTGTCTGTACATAGAAGATAATGGTGAAAAACTTTTACTGGCGAGAAAACCCAAAACAATGATTTTTAGAATTTTTGTCTGTCTGTTGTTGTACGCGCTAATCTCCGAAAGGCTTATTCGATTTGGATACGGGCTTTACCTAATATGTTGTGGTAAGCTTCACTTAATATTAAGCGTTTGTTTTATTAATCGGTTGAGAAATAAAAAAGTTATGTCACTTTAAAGAATCATGGTCTAAGATCCCTCCATAGAAGGACCTTCACCCATCGCGTTACGGGATGAAAGTTACTTTTATATAAAATTTGATGTGTTAAAAAACTTATTCAGAGAAGGTTGCCTAAAAATTTTGATGCAAAGTGCGATAAATTAGTAATTTAAAAAAAAAAATTCTTTAAATTACACTCATTCGCTTACGCAATAAATTGCATACTAATCGAAAGTATGTAGCTTATAGAGTATTTATACGCTGGGTTGACTACTTCTTTCCGGTGCAATCATTGGGTAGGCAGGCATATACAGGTAAGTCAATAGTAGTGATTTGCACCCATCCGCTTACGCGGTAAACCGTATACCAAAGTAAAGATAATTTTATTGCGAACATAATGATATAAGGTTGACTGCGAAAAATTGGTGCTGAATACGGGTTGTCGACTTTTAAAAATCCAAATATTCGTGCGAGTATCCAATCGCAGTGCGGCAGAGAGGTCCGAGGAACGTATCCAGTGAGATAGAAAAGGACGTAACATATATAAATACATATAATGTATATTTGTGGCGATATCGGACACACGTCACACGGTGACGTCACGAAGCCTGAATCACGCTATCGAAGTTTTCTACACCGCCCGCATATAACAAGTTCCAACAACGATCAGTTGGGGCTTAACGAAAAGTATCAAACAGTTTTTTCGTCTGATCTTTTCAATAACAAAAAATGGACACCGTTCTAGAGTTCACAGCTAGTACCTATGTATGATATAAATAACTGCAATAGTGTGAATAGATAGAGATATCGAATTTTTGTAAAAAGTTATTCTTCAAAAGACAGCGAAAAGTTAAAAAAAAAATGAATTTTTTTGACTCAAATACTATACCATCGTGCTGGATATTACTACAAGAAAAACTAAAAGAACTATTTTTGTTAATTGTATGTGGTTTCATGCAACGGACCCTCAATGTGTTAAACTACAACCTGAAAACTGTGGTTGGTTTGTTGATGATTATCAAAAACCAACAGGATTCATTGGGGACCAAACTGTACAAGATTTTACTGAAATGACAGCAGAAGAAAATAGTGACGACTGTTCTGAACTTGGAGATACAATTTTTACTTCCGATGAATCAGACCTTGAATAATGTAAATACATTAAAAAAAAATGACATAGTGTATTGTATATTAGTATTTCTAATAATTTTTTTTTGTAAAAAATCCAACTCTGTATTTAATATTCGTATTTTATGTTTTATTTTATTTTTGAAAAAAAAAATGAGATTGCCCCAACTGATCTTGGTTAGAACTTGTTATATGCGGGCGGTGTATAAAACTTCGATAGCGTGACTCAGGCTTCGTGACGTCACCGTGTGACGTGTGTCCGATATCGCCACAAATATACATTATAATTATGTATTTATATATTATATGTTGCGTCCTTTTCTATCTTAGTGGATACGTTCCTCGGACCTCTCTGCCGCACTGCGATTGGATACTCGCACGAATATTTAGATTTTTAAAAGTCGACAACCCGTATTCAGCACCAATTTTTCGCAGTCAACCTTATATCATTATGTTCGCAATAAAATTATCTTTACTTTAATATACGGTTTACCGCGTAAGCGGATGGGTGCAAATCACTACTATTGACTTACCTGTATATGCCTGCCTACCCAATGATTGCACCGGAAAGAAGTAGTCAACCCAGCGTATAAATACTCTATAAGCTACATACTTTCGATTAGTATGCAATTTATTGTGTAAGCGAATGAGTGTAATTTAAAGATTTTTTTTTTTAATTACTAATTTATCGCACTTTGCATCAAAATTTTTAGGCAACCTTCTCTGAATAAGTTTTTTAACACATCAAATTTTATATAAAAGTAACTTTCATCCCGTAACGCGATGGGTGAAGGTCCTTCTATGGAGGGATCTCCTACATTTCTATTTAAACAAAACGGACGCGAACTTTTGTTTTTACTATGTAATAAAGCTGATAGTACAAATAGTTTTGTGTTTCATGGATGCGTACATATTATAAACGTTATTTAAATTAAATACTTCGGTAACGCAACGTTAACTGTAATGTTTGCGTTTGCGATTTTTGTACCTCTAGTAAAATGTCCGGGTCATCCTCGTCCGAAAATCCGAATCGTTTAGAAGATTGTATTTAAATATCACGCATTTCTAGCAATATAAATAAAATAGAATTTGTAGCTCTCATAAGAAACATCTCTATTGGTATCACACTGGACTCTTTTCATTAGCAGTAGTAATTGGGATTTAGTAGGGAACCTGTGTAATACCTATATGACATTAAGATCTCATCACACGTTTCATAGTTTACATGAAAATGCCGACAATTATTGATACATTTTATATAGGCAGACATTATGGGTATGATGCCGGGCCCTAGGAGGTTAAGTATTTATATTAGGCTCAAGAGCCGAAATTTGTGATTTTATTAACGTGAAAAAGCAGAAGGGCGGGGCGTTGGGGCGCAAGCCATGAAAAAATTAACGTTACATAATTGGAAGGATGGACAGTTGGATCCGGTTTAGAGATTACTGTATTTTTTTACGCAAAAAAGGATTCCATTGAGCCATTCCGGCAATTGAGACTAAAATATATACCCGTAAAAGAGAGGATTAGATAGGAGGATTAGATTTATAGAAGAATGTATAAAAAATTATATTTTCACTCAGGTACTCGGTTTAATTTTCTTCAACAAAATTTACCTACTAATTCACACTTAACAAGACTAAATATATTATGTGCAACGCAACACACACATTCAATAGTTCGTTCAAAATTAGTTACATAGAAGTCATCCATGAAACTGAAACTGTGAACTGAGTCGTAACACTGAGTCGTAGATCTGTTTCGCACGAAACATTCGCATCAAAAATGTCACAAGGGCTTCCGTATCGAATCGGTTAATTTATTTCCTCCAACACCGGTACTGATGGGTATCAGTACCGGTGTTGGAGGCCTCGTCTGCTCGTTTATAAATAAATAAATAACGCTATACACTCATAGCCCCACACTAGGATTCCCTGTGTCGTGGGTGCCATGGACAACACACAAGACAAGAACACACACACCCAGACCAAGAACGGAAATTTAAATTCATCATTCAAAGGAGACTGGTACGCTTTCATACAATCTTGGGCCTAGATTGTAAAAAGATGAAAGTAGTACCAATTAATAGCTATTATATTATTAACCTTTAATTGAAAATAAAACGGAATTTGTCAATCTGGGAGTAGTGATAAACGAGATTTAGTAAAAGTGAGGTTATAATATGAGACTACCTATATACTGAACAGCTGATTTTTGAAGTTCGAGTATTTTATTCTTAAACATAGAACATTAATATTTTGACGGCGTCCGTGGCGCAGCGGTATGCGCGGTGGATTTATAAGACGGAGTTTCTGGGTGCGATTCCCGGCTGGGCCGATTGAGATTTTCTACCTGGTATGGCGTCGGGCAGAAACCTAAAGGGCGATTTTATCCTACGCCTAACAAGTTAGCCCCCTTCCATCTTAGATTGCATCATCACTTACCATTAGGTGTTGACTGCAAGCACACTTGGTGTCGACTAACTTGTAGTAAATAAAAAAACTTTTAGAATGGGAGGATGATAAAACGTAAATGACTGATGAGATCATAAGTAAGGGTAAAGAAGTGGTAAAATAAAAAAACACTTTTTTTATTGATTTTTATTCCTCTCAATTATAATTAAAATATTGTCTAAGAATGTATGTCTTGATTGTATGCGTCCCCGAAGTAACCACAAGGTATTTGAAGCTGACAGCTCTCGAAGTAGGCTACTGCTGACCTCCCTGGACACTTCTATTACATAGCCATTGTTACCCCTTACATGCTCGCCATAATAAGATTGTCCTTTATTTGATATATACCTAATGAGATAAGAGTTAGTTCACTCACTTGTTGTGACTCGGTTGTTCTATCTGCAATAAACCTACCTCATCATTATCAACCTATTGACAGCCCACTACAGGGCCAGACCACTCTCCTTATAGTAGTCTAACCTCTATATAGATCCCCTATATGGAGCTTAGACCCACTGCACTGCTTCAATGCGGGTTGGTGGGCTTAAGGCAATAATATTTGATTACTTAATGGTCACTATCAGATGTTAGTAATAATGACTGAGACTGACAGCTTAACGTGCTCTCTGAGGCACAGGAATATAAAACAACTAACTCAATTCCAGGGTAAGAGTAAGGTTCTTTTCTTATTCTATTTATTTAAAACACTTTATTGCACACCCTTATAAAACAAAAATACAAAGTAAAATAAGAAAAGAACCTTATGAATAAGTCGGTCTTACCACCACAGTGATGTCTCCCAGATAACCTTTGCAAAAAGGAAATATTAAAATAGCACAGGTTGGTGCGGCAAATAAACTTACTTAACAATCTACATTCTGTTTTACAATAGTACTACATGGCAATACTAATAATACACAAATAGCTATAAGAATATAAATATATACATATATTTATGTATATACATACAACACTGTTACATATAGAAAAATTCTTGGAAGAAAGAAAAACTCAGTAGGTATCATTTCACAGCCCAACCCATGACTTGAACCCAGGACATAGTAACTTACAGTTCGAGGTATAATCCACTCTTGTATTAGGTACATTATATATTCTCAGTTCATGAGTTGAGCCAGTGTCAAGCAGATGACTGACTCATGATGAGAGCGACCACAGCGGAAGCAAACATTACGGTGGCCAAGTTGTCTTGGTTGATCAACAGCTGTTGGTCTTTGTGGCAAGTCTCAGAAAGCTTGACAAATATGGTCACAGTTGTTTACCTGAAATATGAAGTTTTTTATTTCATGAAATCAAGACTACTGAAAAATATACTTTCGCCAAACCACATTGGAGCAGTTTGGTGGGTCTTTGCTCGGAATCCCTCTCTGCTAGAGAGGAGGCCTGCGTCCAGCAGTTGGATGTTAATAGGCTGATGATGCTACTCAATCGATTTCGGTATTTAGTTAAATGTTAACAATCTTTATCTACCTTTTCAAAAAGTATAATTCACTTTTAAGCATACGGTTGATAATAAACAATATAAGGAATCCTATAGGCTAGCATGGTAGGTGCCAGTTAGCTAATAAATAAGTGAGTACTTACAGGCTGTGGTGCACGCCATCGACGAATCACTGACAAATTCATTTCAACATCTAAAGCTCGTTGATAGTATTACTATACCACAGTTCACACAATGATCCATGGTGTCAGTATCCAATCGATAAGCCGGCCAATAAATCCAAAATAACGAGCCAAAGTCAGACGTGTAAGTGTAAGACGGTGTCGATTGATTTTAGACGGGACTTCTGTCATTCATTGTCATTATTGTCAAGTGTCAACATAGACAAAAATGAGCAGTGATGAACATCGATTTTCATTTACAAAATCGATTAATGATCGATTGTTCGATCGAAAATTGATTTTGAGATTTCACTTTATTACATAGATAGATGTCTTGTTTCACAGTAAATTAATTTATTTGTAATAGTTTTAATTATTCTTAATGATTGAAAATAACATCTCATGAAAAGCCTTTTTATTTTTTTATATAATTGTTTGCACACATTCTTAATAATATAATCGATTATAATTATCGATTACCTATTCTATTTTTGATCCTAACTTATTTTTTAGATTTTTCATCTTCCAGATTGTGAATTAAGCTGATTTTTTAAATATTATAATAGAAAAAAATAACGCGTTTTTTAAGCTATATTTCAACTTATTACAAATTGGGCCCAAAAGTCCCCGTCTCCTTTCCGTCTCGCTGGGAATCGAACCCAGGACCCTCGGAACGGTGATCCGGCGTGTTAACCATTGCGCCATCGCCGGGTTTGTCGGTTATTAGTATCTAGTAACTAAAAAAATTGGCCCTATGGTAGGATGTTAGGCAGTTTCTACCAAAAGATTACACAAATAATTTTATTACAAAGACAATTTTCACACTAGGTAGCAGTTGGGAAATTGCGAGCCGCCGACACTTCCAGGAATTTTGTTTTCGTCGAAAATGTTTCACGCAAATATTTTTCATTTGGTACGAGCTACTTGAAACTATTGGATCCTAAGGAAAATAAACAACAATGTACCATTTTGTTATTGTGTACTAATTTAGGAACTTGAACGGATTACATCGATGATAAAGGCTATACAATTTTTATACATACAATACAATGGAATGGAAAGTGATGCTTAATATCACAATTATTTTTAACAGATTGCGGTAAAACTTAGCACACTGGTAAACAAAGACTCAGACTGGGACATCGACTACTTATGTTATAAAAGTTTGCAAGTACTGTATAGTACCGAGTGCGAGTAGGTTGCTACCTATAAAACCAAGTACCCAGTGGCCGTAGCTAGTAAAAGATAAAACTGTGAGGCTTATTATATTGCGTAGTATAAGTTATAGTTATGAGATTATTGTGCGAATTACTGCGGTCGAGTAACGTTACATAGAATGAATTTGTGGATCACTTTCCTACAAATGGCCATCATAACGATTTAACACTACTTACCTCTAAAAACGATTCTTGAACAGGTATAATAATATCATTTTATTCCTATAGCTTTGTACAAATAACAGTTATTTCAAAGTAACTTAACCTCGACAATTCATTCCGAAAACATTTGACGCAAAAATATCTTATTACGATTTGGTATACCTACCTGAGTAAGTAGGTACTAATTTTATCATGATTGTGTCATAGCATACCCGCGAAGACTTACATATCTACTTTATCTTATTTTACAAGATAGCTATAAATTATAATAATAATATAAAGGATTACCTTAAACGCATTTCTAAACTTGTTAGACATTATGTTGTATAAGAAAGGATTGACCGCAGTGGACAGGAAGTATAACACGCCGGACAAATTCGTCAGCACGTTGTAGACCTGTGAACAAAGTCATATTTTAACATATTTGGTCTTGTTTATGTGATTGAAACCCAGGCACCCTAAATAAAGAATCATCCAGGTAATTACCAAAGTAACTGTTAACATAATTCTGTATGTCTTCGAATGTCCGGCTACACTTTTTAGACCCGACCATCTCAGTCCTCAGGGGTAGCAACGCATCTGTGACCAAATTAGAACAAGACTCTTCTCAATACTTGCTAACTGGACTACATATTACTAACAAGAACTAACAGAACTAACTAACATTATTATGATTTACATAGTTGCTGATGGGGACAGCCCAATACATACTAACAAACTTACCATCTAATGTTCTAACACTATCTCCTAACGGGACTAACTGTCCTAGTCCTCATTTGAGTCTTATTCTCGTTCAGTCACAGTTGCGTGCTCGTTTGCTACCTTAATTCAATAAAAAAAGTGTCATGTCATATACCTATATATTATGTGATGAAGCAAATATGTTCTTACAGGTGAAGACCATGACGATATGCGTTGACGTAGCTCAGTTAAGAGGAGAGCTTTCAAGTGGCTTATACAGTATAAAACATTGTACGTAGCATCACAATATTGTGGGAATTCCGCTAATAAATTGTATCTTATAAATAAATTACGAGTAGGGCTTTGAGGCTTGCATAAAATACACCTGCTCGAACGGTACCTGGTTACTTTCACAACGAGGCAGAATGTACGTCATTACTGTCACATAAATATTCGGGCGGAAAGTGTATGAAAATCCATTGTTTACGAGATTTTTTTAATAACATCAATATTCAGCCAGCGAGCAGTTACCAAAATAATAACGGTCGCATTAGTAGTAGTAGTTTTTGTTCAAAGTCTCCAGGCTGACTTACTGTGACTTTTAGTTAAGAAAATGCTGTGCATGCCTATAATTGAAGTACATAAAAGATAATGTGTATTACTATAGATTGTAATCGCTTAATTACCTAGTTGGTGTGCCTTAAATAAATAAATCAATAATAAACGAAATGTTATGTCGTTTAAAAAGAAAATATTTGGAATTTCCATGTCGTCCACCAGGATTCCCTAGCTCTATACCAGACAAGCACTACTAACAGCAGCATAGTACTGCATACTACTAATACAGCGCTAGACATTGGACTGGATTAAAAAGAGTCGTGGTGCAAATATATATAGCCACTGGGATCAATGTAAATTAGGCTATATACTTATAATATAGCCTAGATGCCGAAAAAGCATTGCGCGCCGGAATTTTTCAGCGCGTAGACACATTCGCGGCTTTGAATACCCAGGCGTTGCGAGCTTTACAATCGGTATTGTATTGAATTAAACAGTTGTACTCGTGTTTACCATAATCACATTAATATTAATTAGAATATTTGTAACTTAACCATAATGAAGGAAGACAATCTTGTCCTACGACCTATGTCAACAATCTAGGTTAGAGGCAAGAGTATAGGAAACGGTCCCAAGATTGCAAACTTGGCAAAACTTTTTTAATTACGAGTGCGGAGAAGACAGCCTGTTTATGAGAACTGTTTCATGAACCGAAGTTCGGAATGTTCATATAATATTTTATGACATCTTCTCGTAGATGTCGTCGTATACAGTTTTCTATTAACTCGATAATCCGAGATAACTTCTTCAGTGTTTTCGATAGTAATTATGTGTAACGTATTTTGTTAATAGTTTTCGGCATATTTTTTGTTTTAGGCTGCCTACATTATTGTGCTTTAAAAATACGAATAATACAAAGAATCATCAAATATTTACGAAGTAAGTAATAGGAATCATTAATATATTTTGACCTTGTAATGTACGTTACAGTCCAATACTTCTATAATATACAAAACACAAATAGGAACAATGAACATACACACAAACAAACTCCAAGCCCCGTATAAGCCCTTTTTCTTAGCCTACTTTGAACTACTTAAAAGTTCATTACTTTTACTTGTTCAATATCTATCTCAAACAACTTTTTGATTGATATCAAGAGTTTTATACATAGATTTGGTCTGTTTTTTACTTGTTACTATGTATGTTGTCATATATTTATAATCAAAATTATTAAAATAATAATTTACATAATTATACAAAACTCTTCCATTCCGAAACTACTGAACGCAAGAAGTTGAAATTTGGCATGTATGTTCCGTGGGGAGTGTAAGGGAGCACTAAGAGAGGATTTTTGGATATTGGATAGACCAGTCAATAGCTGTAAGTCCAAGTGACGGTAAAAAATGAATATCGCATTTCACGTATCTAAAAATCTAATAATGGGCGTGCAATCGATATCATCACGAAACAAAGAAGGGAAACAGGATACGACCGACATCGAGGCGCACTTAGGTGTGCAAACAGCGGAAAAATCTTCAGCAACTTTCATATTACTATCGAAATTTATATTCCAAAAGGAAGAACCTAGTCTGCTCATAGGACAAGCTGAATAGCAGACAAGGCAATGGTTCCGATCAGACAGATCTACACTAGATTAATGAATAAATCATGTAGATACCTAAAGTATTCATGGCATCCTTTTTTATTTATGGATTTAAGATAGCATCCACCCTTCCTCTGCCGCCCTGGACAACCGTGACCGACTTAGAACAAGACTCAAATCGAGACTAGGAAAGTTAGTCTTGTTAGCAAATCGTGTTGTTAAGAACGTAAGTTGGTTAGTTTGTTAGTAATTATGAAGACTGGGGGAGGGACTGTTAGTTGATGTTCGTAATAGTTAGTAATGTAAGTTATGTAAGTAAGAGTCTTGTTCCAGTTCGGTCACAGTAAAGTTGTATTGCTACGTTTGAGGTCAAAGATGGTTGTCTATGTAGCTTCGCATCTGTACTCAAGTTGATAATGATTTACATAATCCTACATTTCACTATACTGCAAATTTTAGAGCATAACATGCAAACGCAGTTTCATTTCGGAAGTTAATAGGGTCGATGTGCCGGTTTGCGGCCACTTAGCTAACTTGCGCACTTTGGATGAATAAAAAAAACTAATTACCCACATGCAAAATGGTTACAATTTATGTTCATTGATCTGAAATATAGTCAAGATTATTATGACCGATTATTAGATAAAAAAATAATAAACACTGCCATCCTTGAATTTAGAAAAATATTAGAGAAAGTGAAAAAAATGTGGAAATTCCACGATGAACGAAAATTATAGAGGGACGCGCGGACCATTAAAACTTTGACAAAAGCAAAGGTCATTTTACAAGGTTATGTTACAACGTTCATTAAGTTGGAATGAAACGCTAGCGTAAAAATGTTAGCGATTTCGGGATATCATACGAGTACCCTTTCGAATGTAATGAAGGGATTTTAGCCCAGGGTAGATAATTTTTGTAAAAAAAATTAGAGTAGAATGAAACACATTTTAAATGGAAGAGAATATAACAAGAAATATAGGAAAAATAAATTACGGGCGATCTGAGGTGGGGAAGGTTGGAGGGGGGATTTAAGGGGGAAAAACGGCTTATCTCGATTTCCGGAAAAACTACAAGTCCGATGGAAAAAGTTTAATGGCAGTGTTGTAGGTAATAAAAAGATGTACAACATTTGTATTTACAATTTTTTCACATAACCTCAAAATGTATGTGAAAAGTTCAAAAAACCAAGTTTATGGTTTTTTATTTTTAACGTTTCCAAAAAAAAATTTTTTTCACGGAATTTGGTGAAAACCTGCCTTTTTTAATCTCAAATACACTGTATTTTTTTATTTAAAATATTTATTTTTGCATCTTATATTGACTTAATATCGAAAAAGCACACTATTTTTCAATCATAAATAAATTCCCACAGGATAGAGAATAAAATAAAGAGAATAAATATTGCTTTTGGCCTTATTTCCGAAAATAAATTGCCGTTATTTCTAAATCCAATCAAGCGTAAACCCATATTTCATTCAGGCTACTCCTGAGAAACTTGACAATTACACAAAATTATGCAAAAGAATAAAGATATATTAAACGAAAACCCTGTAACGGGTGGATTTTGATAGGAGAGTTCGTATTGCTTCTAGAAGCGAAGCATTGACTATCACTAACAGTCCCTGTCCCAGCCCTCACGCCTACTATTCTCTGACCTACAAGCATCGTCTAAACATCCTACTCTGATTTGAGTCTTGTTCTGATTCGGCCGGTTGTCATGGGTGGCAGGCAGCGTAAGGGTGGTGCTGCAAGTTCGCTATCTTAAGTTCATAAAAATGAAGCGAACATAGCTGTAACGCAACGTGCAACGAAGAGATAACAAACCAACACCATTAAACTAAGTGTAAGTAAATGATCATTATCAAGCCGTACACATAATTATGTAGATTAATTAATGCAACGAGTAGGTAGGTACATAATTAACCAACCGTTACAGTCGTGAAGGTACCTACCTAGTTAATTCAATCGAGTTAAACATCGTTTCAATACAAATGCGAGGTAATAAAAATCATTTCTCACTGCCATTTTGCTAAATTAGTTGTAAATGTCACGTTATACACGTGGCTCGCTCTATGTTGTGACATAACATTTTTATCAATACATTGCCGTCATTCTACAGCGTCAGCTTGACTCATGAGTTACTCTCAAGTAAAACGTCGATGTAGTAGCGTTCTATAAACTCCCTCTAAAATAAGATTCACAGCACGCGCAAGCGCTGGCCGAAGAGCAAGTGTGGAAAAGATATAAAATTATGTTATAATTTATTCTTCTGTTCGTCGTTTAATCGGCCCCGCCCAAAATAAAACATCTACAGTCCCCTATAAAAAGAGAAAAATACACTGATTCACATTTGCAAATAATGTATAATTATTACATTTGAAATATTAAAAAGAAAATGAGCCGTTCTCTGCCGATAAATTAATTTAAATAAATTATTTCTGTTTTTACGCATGACAACAATATGGTGACAAATGGTGATGTATCTACTTATACATATTATGTGGTCAACGTGGTGCAATACTCTGTGGAGTCTGTGGTAAGTAAGTGTCTATTTAATGTGAAAAATTATGTACTTTATATTTTATCGGGCTACTATCTCTTCTACGCAGGTAGAATTTAACTTACACCTCAGAACATACGTTGGTATGTTCTGGGCAACATTGCCCATGAATTCAATTATTGGCACCAAACAAAGCTGAAATCGAGATTAGATTTGGATAATAAGGAATGCTTTCGATTAATTATAATCTACTTTCTACTGTGTGTACACACGGTGTACGCCCAGGCTCCATACATTTGTGAAACATCTTTAGGTACAAAACCCAACAAACTACAACGAGATGTTTCTAATAACGTTTCTGTAAATGTACACTGGTCAATTTAAAACACAGTGAACAGGGGAGATTTGCTTTTAACCCAAGGTTGGCTAGAACTCCTCGCGGTCTGAATATTACATGAATTTTTCATGACAATTGTGAACAATTTATTCTAGATACTCTAAGTAAGAGCCTCGATAATTTTTCACTTACATCCGAAGAAAATTTGCATCCTGCATTTCAAAAATTAATACGGCTCGCTTTCAGTGAAGGAGCGAGGAAATATACGTCATCTTTAGAGCACAGTTACCTTCAAATAATTAAGATAAGTTGATAATTGTTAGATAACTCGCAAACCACTAAATACTTCCTGAATAAAAGGTCAGAAGGACTTATTGTTAGGTATTTTACACCTATATAGCTAGGAAACCTTCAGCGCTTAATTTCGTGAATCATAATTATATACCTTTAAAACTCGTATCCGCATAAAAACATTGCAATTAAATTTTGTCACTAACATGTTTTCATGTCAAAATTAGAGCGCAACAGGATTGAAGTCAACTGCATTTAAAATATTCTTTTAGAATCACCTGAATACTTTCGTTGTGAATCTATCCAAGGAAATCATTGTTTAGTAGTTTAAATACTTGTTTATTATCAGTGATTTACATAAAAACTAGTTTTGCATAAGTGTGTAAGGTAATTGCTCCTGTGACGGACAACAACACATGAGTCTTTTGTCTGGAAAAAACATAGTTAAAAAGCATGTTACAAACTTTTATTTAACTTGCCTTGTTAATAGGTCTGACTGCCCAGGGATAGTTCCATATAGGCAATCTCTTCAGTAATCAACAGCACAGACAATTTATTTTATTTATAAAATCAAAGAAAACTTGTTTCTAGTTGAAAACATACTTTAAATAGTTAATTTATTGTTGTTATAATCTTATACTCAATCAAAGTTGCATGATTTTTTTCTTAATATGGGACGTAATTGCGAAACAGTGGCCGCTTAAAGAAAAGTGTAGATCAGCGTCATTATTTTACTCGAAAGAGTCTAAACTATCAACAATTTTGTATTCAATCTACTTTATGATTAACTAGCGACCCGCCCCCGCTTCGCTGCGGGAAACTTATATCTTCGGTTTGCAAAGATTTAGTTGTATATTTTGGATAATTCACACTATATCTTTATAAATTATATCTTATGTGTTATTCTGATGTGTAAGCTATATTATTGCAAAGTTTCATCAAAATCCATCCGGTACTTTTTGCGTGAAAGAGTAACAAACATTCATACATCTATACAAACTTTCGCATTTATAATATGAATAGGATGTAAACATATAAAAAGCACTTTATAATAATTATTATGTGTATCAAGAATATACCTACCCGTAGAAAAGATTTTCCGTTTCTGGAAAACAAGTTTTTCTGCTCATGAATAAATGAATTTCTATTGTACATTTTTTATGTAGGTAACAAAGTTTTTTGTACCTAACAAAGGACTGTTGACATATTTGATTACCAAGGTTCAAATATTTTTGCGCTGACTATAAAATAATGGCTTTTTTTCGATTATTGTTTTTACGCTAGTTGCGCGTATACCGGTGATAATTATTAGATACTAGAACTCTTTCTTTGTTAACCTGTGCTAGAACTAATGATTTTGATGATACAAGGCATTCTTTGTAATCTTTATTATTATGGGTCTAAGTCATTATATGTACAATATGAATATAATATTTATATTATATTTATATTTATATTAATATATTATATTTATATTAATATATTATATTTATATTATATTATATTATATATTTATATTATATGGATATATTATGTTACATCGGAATAGTAAATACAAGTTAGTGTATTAAAACACATAAAATTTCCAAATAAAACAATCTAATGTACAGAATTGACCCCACTACAGGTTTATTGGTTTTGGACGACCACTACAACAGTTTGGTCGACCCCGTAGCGTAGTTGGTAGTGACCCTACCCGCCGCGCCGGTAGGATAGCAGGTAGGTGAATAGTTTCGATACCCGGCCGGGCAGATATTTATGTGAAAAATGTTTGTTCTCGGATCGTAGGTGTTCGTGGTGTTATTATATTGTCCATGCTACCCGCGACACAGGGAATCCCAGTGCGGGGGTATGAGTGTGTTAGCGGTTAGTTATTTATGTACCTACTAATAGTGTAGATAGTCCATTATCGGTACAAAGACCCTTCTTCGTAGAATGACATTTATTTTTGCTATGTAACTTGCCTAGTTTTTATAATCAGCTATGCACCTTTGACATAGCTGAATCGTTATTATTCTATTATCTAGCTATGAATTTCTTTTAGTTAACAAGGCTACAATTTTATAACTAAGTTACGTATACCAATTTCATTACTTAAGTTAAAAAATATTTAGTTTCAGTATGTGCTCGCTTCGCTTGTCAAAACCCTTATTACTGTTAATTACCACAATAATGAAAAATCTTTTGTATTATATTATTACTTTAACACATCAGTGAAAACCTCTTCCAAATCGGTTAAACGGTTTATGATATTAGTGATAAACAAACGCACAGATATACAAAAAATCTAAAATCATTGTTAATCAATCTACTGCGTTAATAAATATCCCCAATAATATTTTTCCTACGAAATAGTAAAATTTCCATAAATACTTTTCATATGTACAGTCACGAGCAAAAATATGTATGCATTGTCACGTTTTCTAAAATATCTTAACTTGTACCAATCTAGAAAGAAGTGAACAACAATTCGTTCTAAATTAACTAACCATTAAACGATGTCAAAATAAGGTATAATATACAATTTATAACGAATTGTTGTTGTTGTTGTTCATGTTAAGATATTTTAGAAAACGTGACAATGTATACATATTATTGCTCGTGACTGTACATACAGATATCGTTAAGTTACAGATTTTATACAGATAATATTTAGACATCCATTTTTAAATTCATTCTCTGAAATAGGTACTGTTTATCTCTTATTACGTATACACATCATCGCTAGTATCGACATAGCCGACAAAATATAAGATGAAATAAGGGTTGCCAACACTTGAATTGCAAACAATCACTCACATAATATAAACATTTTCTTTACGCCCATAAAGGAAATCTAGCGTAACAACAATTTATAAACAAAAACATATTTACAAAAACATATCAATTGAAACCCAGAAGAATTTAAAATCACCTCATCGTATAGCCGCCGATTTTAATAATATGTAAATATGTAGATTGAAAAAAAAACTAAAATCACGCTTTTAATTGTTTCATGTATAAATAAGTAAAAAAAAGTGAATTATAAATGGAAAGCCATTGATTTGGTCACTGTGCCGTTGAGGGGTTCCCTTGTCTAGAGTCAATCCTGAACGTAGTATCCAGCCATACTTGTCATAAAATTGCATTGTCTACTGAACTAAAACAATATGCAAAATTTCAAGTCCGGAGAATAGGAAGAAGTAGTTCTAACTTAGCTTGCAAAATTTGACCCGAACATCATACAAACATTGCACGTTAAATAAAAGTTGGTAAAATAGGGCAAAGTCAGATAAACTTGGACGTTGGCAACCCTAGATGTAATCAAGCGCCTAATCCAAAACAACACCCTATTATTCTACTTTGTCATGTTTACATAGACCTACAAAACAAACGACTTTTTTGGTAGATACCTAATAAAGAAATTGTTAGTCTGTTTGCACAGTGACAGGACAAAATATAATACCTTACTTGTTTCATTATGAATTTATGATATTTCAATAATTTGTGATTATCTGTGATCTACTTTGGTCTCTCTTCAGAACTGAGGCCTTAATTAGTGTTCGCGACCACGTTAGTCCAGTGCGGATTTTAACATACTTTTATACTTGGGTGGATCTCTGCACCATTCCCCACAGGAGCAGCGTGGTAGAATATGTTCTAGGCCTCCACAATAATGAGGAGAAACGCACACTCAGCAGTGGGCCATTAATGGGTTGAATCCAATCCTATTATACATACATATTATACATACTATTAGACATACATATGTATTATACCTATTATACGACAGCACTTACACTAACTTACTTATTCAGCACTCAGTTATAACAAGTAATTTGGCGGAAAAAGAAAATTGCGATAAGCACCGTCTCCTTTCTCCCAGTACCGTAATTGTCGATTGTAACAACAAAGCCTAAAGGCTTACTATGCATTCCAAAGTTCGACATTTTCACCCCTTCTCTCTAATTAACGACCACACTGGAAATCGATTAATCGATCTCGTGTTATGAGCACAAACCGCCCGGTTACTTACAAGTAGATCGAAAACAGAAATTTAAACTCATTATTCAACTTTCCGCCTCGCTAGGATTGAATCCAGGACCCTTCGATCAGCAGTCGGGTTTGTCTAGGTAGGGGTCATCGCAAACAATAGTCTAACATTTAACTAACGAGCGTACACCATTCTTCCACTGCCGCTCATGGCAACTGTGACCGACACAGAATAAGACTCAAATCGGGACTAGAATGGTTAGGTTAGGTTAGTCAATAAGCAAATGGTGCTAGAACGTTAGTTGGTTAGTTCGTTAGTAGTTATGAGGACTGGGGCAGGGACTGTGACAGTTAGCCCTGTTAGTAGTTGTTAGTAAGAACCTTGTTCTAATTTGGTCACTGATGTTAACTATAGACTATAGATTAAATAATTTAAATTACCATATAAAAAGTTTCGGAAGGATGCTCCAAGGTCTTGCCGTAGATGGCGATCACTCGCTGAACATGAAACGGCGCCCAGCAGAGAAAAAATGACAGCGCTACCGCAACTGTAATAAATAGTCATATTTAATATAGCGTCTCATTGAAGATCTCACTCAGACAACACCTAGAAGCAACAAATAATATAACGCATTAAGAGGAAATACCACGCGAAACCTTTTTCAAATATGGGATTTTTCACTCAATATCTCTGTTGCGCTTGCGAACGGCGTGTATGTCAGTGCGATAGGGACAACTGCAGCTCCGTGTAAAAACCCGAGGCAAAAATCATCAAAATCGAGGTTCCGTTCTCGACTGATCCCCCCGCCCGCGCCAAAACAAAAGCAATCTTAACGAAATTTTGGAAATTGAATGGGAAGGAGATATTCTGTGTCGGACCGTTTTTGTGCTAATTATTATACATTTTGTGTACTAGGCGTTTGTTTGCGGCATATTTATTTGGCCGTTTTAAGCGCTGTTTGAAGTAGCCTAAAACTTTTGAAAACAAAAATATCAAAAAAATCAAAACGTACCGACATAGATAATGATGATATTATTCTTGTGTGAAAAAATTATTGATCTAGAGTCAAAAACTAGCGAGGGATTAGTCGAGAACGTTTGTATGGAAAAATGACTGGTAGCATTTCCTCTTAACCATATTAAATTATAAATGCGAAAGCGTGTTTGTTTGTTCTTCTTTCTTGTCAAAACGTAGCAACGGATCGATGTGACTTTTTGTACCGAGATATTTGAAGGGCTGGAAAATCACGTTTATCTTTGCGCGGAAACATCTCATTTCCACGTGCAAACATGTTTTAATCAAACAAGGCGCTATAGACGACGTTAGCGGTGTAGTAATAAAAGCAAAACGCTGTTATTATTAAATATCCATCCATAAAAACCTTGTTCTAACGATTTCAAATACTTACACCAAAAAAAATAATTGAATCGGGCCAGCCGTTCTGCAAGTTTTGTACTTTAGCGATTCAATTTTATTCATATAGATAAAGATATTGTATGGGTAATTATTATTTATGTGTGAGTGTAGGTAACTATGTGTCAATAAAGATGAAGAAGGTATGTGATTTTGGCCAAATAATGCAAAAAGGTCGGAATTCGTCTAATTTGTTCTAACATGTCTAAGCACTGATAATATTCAGAATCCGGATTAAATACGAAATCTCGTGTAGGAACCAAACTATTATTAGATATTACCTCGCAGATTCATATTTATTCACTGTAAAAATAAGCGGTTTGGTAGGTATGCAAAATTCAGTAAAATCCATTAGGTATGTCAACAAAACTGTAACGTTACTGTAAAAATGTATTTTTGTAAGTGTATTTCAAATTCAAAATGATAAATATACCTATTAGTAAAATTGAATTTGACTTACAACATTTGTTTGTGATATTATGAAGATTCGATCAAAAACCTTTGGTTCCCATGGTAGGGTAACGTCCATAAGGTAACATTAATAAAACATGCATAACGTGCGGGATTTCACAATTTTTATAATCGTTTATAAATTGATTATGCATACATTGTCGACATCAAGAATTTAAATGTCAATGGAAAAATATAATAAAATACAAATAGTCAAAGATTAAAATCAAATAGCTGCACAAAGTTTGAAAGGTATGATAATTGAGAATGATAATTTTTTTCATTTTTATTTAATTATAAATACTTAGTACAAAAAATAACACTTGCAGCTTTGCATATAATTTATCTTCTCTTTGAGTATATAATCCAAGTCTGTCAGTGAGTTGAATAATGCTGATAAATGTAAGGTATAATACAAAATATTTTAACTATGTATATTTCAAAATTGTATTGCATTGAGTTATAAAATTTATGCCAATAAAGTCAAACCACTGTGAGGTGAAAGGCAAAAAATAATAAAATAGAAATCGAAAATAGCTTACACCCCCCCCCCCCCATATTCTGCAAAATAAATTAAAAATAGTTTTAAAAATAGTTTATATGCCAGTAACAACAGGTATTAGAAACACTATAACGATTTATTTCATGATAAATTATGTCAACATCGATACTGTCAACAGTTTCATGTTAATTGCACCACAAAATATAGAGAGTAAGCTGTAAAATAACGAACGGACGTCTGTGTTTAGAATAATACGATCATAAGATTGTAGAGGGGGGAGTTACGGGGCGGGGGCTTTTAATTTTAGAACCAGTATTCGTCAATATTTAAATGACCTTCGTTAGAATTTCACTGATTAAAAACCCACTTTTGGACATCTACTTCAAACAGTAGGTAAGAAAACAGTTCTAACATATTTAAATGTATTGCTAAACACGCACTTTTCTCGCCAAGCACGGGTCAGCTAGTAATGACTTATGACGCTCTAGGTACAATGATTTTATTTATTGATTTGCATGATAGGTTTACATTTGCATGTAACGCCCCGTTTAGATACTCGGGGAGAAAAGACAATAACGCGCCAATACCAGTATATAAACGACCTATTAGGTATACTCGCCACGAGTATTTTTTGTGGAATTAAAGTAGGTAGCAAACGAGCATGCAGCACCATGCACCACCCTTCCGCTGCCGCCCATGACAATTGTCACCGATCTAGAACAAATTTGGACTAGGATGGTTAATCCAGTTAGCATACTGTGTTAGAACATTAGTTGGTGACGAATATAGTTACTATAGAGACGAATATGCGCCAATACTAGTATATAAACGACCTATGAGTGTATGTAGGTTTACTTGCCACGAGTATTCGTACGTACTCGGCTCGCTTATTTATACGATGTTTCGGCGCAAAATATGCGAATTATTGGCCGAGTAACAAAGTATTAGATATAAACATTCAAACTGACAGCTGTCTTGTTAGCTTTATCAGATTGCTAAAAATGGTTCTTCAAAAATAATAATAAAAAAGTAGGTATAGCAACATCCATTTTTTTCATCTTACATAATATTAAGCTTTAGAATGAGGGGTGAATCATTGATTAATTAAAGGAGGTTTAAGCATGTCCGTCATAAGATTTCAAACAATGGTTTTGTCAACAAGTGTTTAATGACATTTTGTTGATATCATTCTTTAGTCATCGTCATAATTATTCAGTTGTCCCCATCATGACCCTATGGAAGAATTTGATTCTCAACTGAAGCAAAAAACTCACACAATAGTAATCGCTCTCGTGTCGCTTCAGTCAAACCTGTCTTAGTAAACAAACTTACCAATTTTTTAAACGGGTTTTATCGGCATATCATTTTATTCATAACCAGTGGACTCGCCCTCGCTTCGCTTCGGGAAACATGTCCCTCAGTACGCACGCACATTCGAAAATTGTTAGACATGATTCTGTAAAGTCTTTAAAGTGACATGAATTTTGTACGTTACACGTATTTACTTGATATTTTCTCGTGAAGACTTTAACAAGGAAGAATAAAGTAACAAGATAAAGTAAGAAGGCAAAAATGAATTTTTCATTAAGCCACGGCAGAGTGGCAAGTAAGAATTAAGATTTTGATGGATATTTTATTCATTTGTTATTTTTTCCTCAACATCAAATATAATGGACGACGGAGACCACTTACCATCCGTGGCTCCATAAGGAGAACTCTTTCTTTGTCTTTTTTGAAGATCCCCCTGTTACAGCACGTCGGGAAACTTCAGAAGGATGCATGGATGTACGCCCGGAGTAGTACTACCGCCCGCCACGGTACTTAGTACCGTTTCTACCGTGTGATAATTGTTTTAAAAGCAATTGTGTTCCGGTTAGAAAGGTTAGAAAATACCATAAAAGTTTAGGCAGCGTTTTCGCTGAAAGCTCTCAGGCAGCCTGACTTTTTACGACTTTCTCAATAGTTATCGTCCTAATTCAACCAATTTATACAAAACTTAAATTTTTGTTCAGTAGTTTTTGATTTTATCGCGAAAGACAGACAGACAGAGAGACAGACAGACGTGGCGGGGGACTGTTTTATAATATGGTAAGATAATAGAATTACCCAATAGTATCGTAGAAAATCTTCTATAGTCTCACCATTTATGATGTTATTATATCGATAATTTTACATTAACCTTCACTAACAGGTGATAATAGGAAAAGATAATGTATACAAGGTGATTTTTTAGTTAGTTAGAATATTAATAGGGGGTACTCAGTATTCGATTCTCGTTCCAAATATGTAATAAAAAAGGGTGCTTAAATTTTGACGTAATTATCCATTACAAACCAATAATGTAGACATACTCGACCGCGCGGTATAAACAAGGTCATTAACCCGGCCGCTGAGTCGCCGGCGGGCCGGTTTAGTACCTACCTACACAGCTGTTTGCCATACATTCCGCGTATTTTGAAATAATCTTGATTGCCACTTTTGAAATAATTATCGTGTAGAATTTTGACTTTATATTTTTAATAATTACTTATGACCATGTTCTTTCATGTCCTCGAGTATAGCAAGTGAATTAAAAATCACCTTGTATAAACTTTACCAGTAGGTATAGAGATGAATGGTTCACTAAACTCTAAACTTCAGAAGTGGCTTTGCAATAAAAGATAAGATACCTACAGTATCTTATCTTTCTTTAGATGTTACTAGGGCACCACAACGAAACCGGTTCGCGGTAAAATTAATTCTATGTCTCAGAGGTATCTTTAACAAAAAATAGGTAGTCTAAATACAAGGCCGTTTACATTATAAAAGCAAACTTCTTTTGGTGGAATGGGTTAAGTTGTATCGTTAAACTAATTCTTAGCCTTATCCGCAATTTTTCCTGTATAAGGCGTTATAAAGTTTGAACAAACCAACATTTTAAATTGTGACTGGAATAATAAAAAGTCGTTAGCCAGAGTGGTATAAAACTGTATAAAAATAATTTTGAAGAATGCATCAACTGAAAATCAGAAAGCTTCGCAGACGCTTTGGTCGCGCTAGGTGTGGTCGAAGCATAAATATTTTAACACAATATCATCAACAAAAAGAAAATTTCACATAAGCAATGATTTATTATTAACTAAAAATAATGAAGGTAGCATAAAATACATACCCAACATCCTAATCACCCTTCTCTGGGAGGCACCGTTCCTGTACTTAGCAGGACCGTGCGAGCGCTCCCGACTATCATTGGAAATCTTCTTCACAGGATGCAACACTCGCGACGTATGTAACTTAATGCCTATCAACACATACAGCACTGTTATCAACGACATCGGTATCACAAAGAACAAAAAACTCGATATCACAAACACTTGCTGCACTCCGTGTCCTTTCACCGAGCAAGAACTCGCTTCCCTGCCTTTGTCTGTATAATTAACTATCCCGAACTGCATTGCTTGAGGAACCGCAGCGCACAGCGCACACAGCCATATGGCTATGATGTAGCGTACAGCCCTCGATAATTTGGACATTTTGTGGGACATAAATGGTCGACATATTGCTATGTACCTTTCTACGGTAAATGCTGTTATCGTCAGCACAGTGGCATTCGCTGACGTCTCCGATATAACGCCTAGTGTAATACACAATGCCTCCCCCAATGGATATGTGTGGGGATTCCATAACTTGTGTAGTTCTAAAGGCAGTCCACAGATAAGTAGGAGAAGATCAGATATAGCAAGACTGAAGAGATAAAAGTTTGTAGCGGTGTGCATTGACCGATTTCTGGAAATCACAACGCAAGTGCTTATGTTTCCTAGGATGCCAGCAACGATTATTACTGTGTAGATGATTGTCAACGGTATGATGAGATCTAACGAGTCATCTTCGGAGTACGCAGCGATCTCAGCAGTACTGTTGGTCCAGTTCCTCGCCAAGAGTTCTTCATCTTCTAAATCCATTATTTACGATATCGGCAACATTTTATATGTACCTGTGAACAAAGATGAATAAGAATTGATAAATTTTGGGATTCTTTGTATTTTTTAGTACATTACTCGTTACATTACTGTTACTGATAGTTAGTCCTGTTAGTTTCAGTTAGTAATAGTCCAGTTAGTTAGTAAGAGTCTCGTTCTAACTCGGACACAGATGCGATTGTCAAATCAACACTTGAAACTTCCTGAAATACAGCATAATTATCGCATAATATTTTCTAGAGCTGAAACACTATTTGAGAGTTTATTGATTTATCGAAACGTGTAAAGATAATGAATAATAGTAAGAACCGTTTTCAAATAATCATAATAATAATAATCCAAGGGCTGAGCCAAGTCCAGGTCCTAAATGTTTGTCATATGCCCCAGCCGAAAATCGAACCCGGGAACCCTCGCTACATGGATGGGAACTCCACCAACCGGTCTACTGGGTCGCCATAGTAGCCTTTGATCTGACACTCTGTAAATTTTTACATATAAATTTACGTAATTCTAACATTTATATGCAATTATTTGGTATTCTGTTTAAACGACGCGGTCGTAGACGAATGACCATGATCGTTTAGTGACCCCAAAATAGTTTTTTTTTCGAAGGTTATTATCATAGCAGGTGGTCAAAATGTGGACTAGAAATAGTGTCAGTAATCAGGCACAGCCTAATTATAAACTGATTCGTACTCCACGTAGCAGATCTTTATAATCGCACATGTCAAAACTCATATTCGAAGGTCGAAATAGATCGTGTTCGCATAAATTTACGAAACATGTCACTTCATAAATAAAATGTAAAAAAACCTTTTTTAAAACGAGCATTTATATAAAAGCACTAAAAGAATAAGATAAACTTTGCCTAAAAAATAATAAAAAATAAAAAATCTACTTATAACATCATTACACAATTTATTCTACTAATATTATAAATGCGAAAGTTTGTATGGCTGTATGAATGTTTGTTACTCTTTCACGCAAAAACTACCGAATGGATTTTGATGAAACTTTACAATAATATGGCTTACACATCAGAATAACACATAGGCTAATTTATAAAGATATAGTGAGAATTATCCAAAATATATAACTAAATCTTTGCAAACCGAAGGAATAAGTTTCCCGAAGCGAAGCGAGGGCGGGCGGGTCGCTAGTATGATATAAAAGCTTGTCGCTTAGTTTGAAAATCTGAAAAACAAACAGATCCAGTTATTTAATTCACTTGTTTACTACACTCGTTTGCATGTCACTATAAATAAAAGCTTATTTAAAAAAAAGATTTTTTACTTTTTATTTATTTTTTACATTTCAGTTATCGCTGGAGAGACCTTTCATTTTTGATACCCTATTGTTGGAAAGCATAAAAAACTTAGTCCGCCATATTAGATCCAGAGTGAGGTCACTATATTTTTCGTGTTATTTTCAGACAGCCCTTTCATTTGATATCCATATCCTCGAACATCCTGTTTTCAAAATCTCTTAAAACCCTAAATGTTCTTAATCGTAACATTGCACATTGTTGGTTTTAAACAATTACTACACTTATAATGACCATTTATATGAATAAGATAACATATTAATATTAGGTTTTAGGTCGTCAATAGTAAATAATGAATATTTCTGTATGTACATAGGTACATTCCTTCAGTAAGTATACCTACCTATTGTTTCATTGACTTGTAATAAGTCAATGTATTGTTTGTTTAAAAAGTCGTCTACGTGATAATAACATTTTGAATTATTCACTACTTTATTTAAACTTTATACTCATTTTATTTGTATTTATATAATACAGTAGGCACGTTTCACCTACTTGTTATATTAGCATTCGGGTAGGTATATAATTATTACAATAATATACACATCTCTTCTATTGTGTACTACGTATGTACGTTTAGTGTGTTTCTACTATTGTTGTACTGTTTTAGTGAATACTGCTAATGGAAAATAACTTCTTAAAACTAGTATTGTTACCAGTTCGAGAAAACTTTGTTATTTTCAAACACTTCAATTATATTTATATGCATAGATAATTCACTAACCACAAACTGCTTCGAAATCAATTATGCGAGAAGGTCAAATAACAAATCAATAATATTCAATTTGGGCTACACGAGAAAAGACTAGATGATGATTAAAACAAACACTGCCGTGTTCCCTACATTAGGTACAGATGAAGTTTACATAATATATTTCTATTATTACATCAACTCAACGCTGACTCAACTCAGATTCAACTCATGGCGCTCAAAAGCTTATTGAAATTCGAACATTCATGACGTAATTTGTCACAAAATAATCTACGCAACAATATTTTTGTTGTACCAATCGGTCTCTTGACTGTTACTATACAAACCAATATTATTGGTAAAATAATAAATAAAAGGGCAAATAATAAAGTCGCTTATTAATCACATCACATAATGAACTGGTAACCTGAGGGAGTTTCCAAGGAAAACAACTATTACAAGGAAATCCCTTAATAATATTATGGGTATGATAATTGTAAAAACAAAATCTTTTGTATAATATAGGAATATAATCTAATAGGAGGAGTATGTTTTTAGGTAATAAATATAAAAATACAGTACCCCGATATGGGCCTAGAAAGTAAATAAAAGCGTGCTTAGGTACTTGCTAACAGCTTAAGGTCTTCACTTTAAAACCTATTTAAAGCTGACAAGAACCCTAACGCTTATTAAAGAATTTGTTCCCAGTAATCCATAAAGTAACTACGTACGTATACGTAATTAGGTACATAATGTATTAAAGGTAAAACAACTATGTATAAACAGCGATACCAAGCAACGCAGAGGTCATGAGTTTATTCAGTATTGCTAATAATAATAATATAATGATATGTACATTTTGGATTCATTACAAAAGGAAACATAATAATGGCGTTAATTGACCTCCTTGATCCAGGTACCAAAATAGTAGCGTGGCGAACTTAAGCCGAGCCTCGCAACTTTTCAAGGAAGATAAAGTGATCTTTAATCCTTTTAGACAACTGTAGAGTGGATAAAACGTAACATAACCTACCTACACTTAGAAGATCGGTGTCTTTTGAATAGTTCCATCTCTTTTTTATGGGAACAAACTTAACTTATACCCAAGTAAGCAGGTAGTAGGTATAGTTGATCAAAACACACAATTAAACCGAAAATTCTTTATGTCGCCGTGGGCCTCTGGGAACACAACCCTCACGCACGCAATAATAACATGTTTTCGTGAAAAAGTGTATTTCCTTGTTCAAGCGATTTCTTTTAATCTGTTTCGGTAAAAAATATTCACCAAACCATTTATTTTCGTATTCGTGGAAGATTATCTTTAGCTAAAGCTGATTAATTATCGATTTCGACAAAAGCATTTCATGTATAATGATTTGCTGTAAAACCTTTATTGTAACTTACTTTTTTAATTTAATATTATACGTGATCAAAACAATTACATAGCAGACAGCGAGTTATAAAAAGTAACGTCTTCCGGCCACCGGTGTCTGTGTCTTCCAAAAGAGGCAACGCTGTGGTCGGAGGCTAATTTGCGCCGAGCCTAACTGGTGTTTTTAATACATTTTGAAGCACGCATGTTCACCCATTTAAATAAAATAATCGAAACTAAAAAATATACGTAATGAAACGTTCACTTAGCATACGTGAATGCATACCGATTTCTATTAACTAGGCAAACAGTGTAAAAGAAATAAAATACAAAGACTTAATTTTTTCGTAAAACCCGAAGAAAAAATCTTAATACCTACCTAATTTTCTACAGAAACCTAAAAATATTCCTGAAAAAATTTCACCCACGCGGCTCCAATTCACACTGTTGCACACTGCACACTGTTCGTTGCACACTGTTCAACAAGGAACGGAAATGTGGCGCCCACGTGGCGCCAGATCCCTTCTATTAGAGGTCGCTTAGCTCTATACCACCGAGTTTAATCCGGATGATGATCTTATAAGCGTCATGATAAGGTAATATGCTCGCCCTGCTACCTACCATCCTTCTTCTACAATTGACCGTCAAATGTTTCAAACGTGTTACGTTTGTAGTGTCGGAGACGAGCAATAATAAGGGTCACCCGCTTCATCATCGGTCGGCAAGGTGTTGCTGAGACCTTTGGTGTTACTGTCTGTAAGTGACATTGAACACTTCACATCTCGAGGCTCGTCCGCTTGCTTTTCAACTAGTTTGGTATATAAAAAGTATTGGTTAATTGTAGCTTAAAAAAATAATTAGTTTCATTAACCGTACCAACGTAAAAGATTGGTAGTTACTTAGCCGGGCTACAACCCTATCACCAAACCTAGAGTATTTCCGGGATTAAACTGAATAGTATCTACGTTATCCGTCACGGTACACCATCAGCAACCTAAGGAAAGTTTATGAACCCTATACAATCTGAACGAAGCTGTTCTAAATCAGAATTAAATATTGCAGACACTCCAACATAGGCCGCAATTAATAAGGCTAAGTAGTTCAATCGCTACGTCAAAACTTGCTAAATTAAGTGTATTTCACCATTATTCTGTGTTTACTTTTAACCTGTTTACTTCATCGATCTAAATTAGTTGCTGTACGTGTAAATTTATCTTACTCATTTGCAATTCCAATCTGTCTACTAAATCTATTAGGTATTACAACACTCTTACCTTTCGTGCACACGACATTGGAAGACAAGTTTTTGTGCGGAAATAGTATTATTACATATGTACCTTTAAGAAATACTCATCAAATGCATATACTGTTTGTATTGCAGCACTTACTATACTACAATAGTTATTGTAGTAAATCTACAATAATTCGGCTGATCTGGTTCCAATCCTGAATCCACGCTATCTAGAGACCCACTCAAACACATACAAAAATTTCAACAAATGGAAATTTCACAAAATCGGTCCAATTGCAAGGAGTTCTGCGACATACACGGACAGAATAACTATATATATAAAGATGGCAAATACTTTGTGTAAAAACCATTCACACCACATTTGTAAGATAACAATTGTTTTTATTATTCTTGCTATAATAGGCTTCATTTCTTGTAATTAGAATTGTTCTCATTACTTTAATACATATAATTTGTATTGTTTGAAGATGAGTTCAACAAGTAACAAGGACGGTCATATTCTGAAACTAATAAAAACTAATAGACGTAGATCACGGAACGATGATTTTCTTAATAAATATGAAGAACTTATTAACATTATTCCTAAAACAAAGTAGGTAGGTATCGAAAATCTAATACCGATAACCGAACCTAGTTAACATCGATGTTAATTGGACATTGTAAGATGAAAATCTTATTTCTTACATGACCTGCAAACAAATTATTTTATTTGTTAATTTGATAGTATAACTAAACTAGGTAATACCCTAATAATAGACATAACATATTTCAATGTACTTCATTAAATAGTTACCTATTAGGATAGAAAATGCATTTCATAATTTAAGAAAAGTATAACCTATTCAAAAAATAAATAAATTTGGTTGGAATAAATACAAATCAGTCTTTAGGGACCCATTTTGGTCCAAATGTGCCAAAGTTTCTGTCCGACATATTGCTTACAATTTCAGCAACAGAAAGTATTGACAATATCCCCGGACCGTACTATGCAGAAATTAATCTAACGGACTGATTCAGAGATCCATTGCGGAGATTGAATCGGCAAATTAAGTACTTTCTAACTTAGCATCTTTATAGCTTGTTGCAAAACCAATTAAACGACAGATTTATGCTTCAACGTCATTTCTCTTTACAAATTGTTTTACATAACGATGAGCAGTAAATTCAAGCAGTAGAGCAGTAGATTCAACTAAAATAATCGGTTTTATATTTTATAAAAAGAAAAACCGAGTCATTAAACTAATAGGCTTCACACAAGACTTCAAAGATCATGCTAATTGAAGGTAATTTCAATTGTAATTACAATAACTCGGCAGGCGTGATCGAGAAAAATAATGTAACTACTCGTAGCAAAAAACATGAATATGGAATGGGAGCCAAGTTCAATTTAAGAATATGAGGCCATGACAATTATTGGTATAAAATATATTTTCTTAGCTTTTTGATTTGTTTTATAACTTAGTGCTCGTTTACAATCCCAACTGATGGTGTACGAGTAACTTAGGTAGGTAAGTAACTTAGCCAAATTTTGAGATTTTGTTTTTTATTGTTTTAAGATAGGTGAGCATGCAGCACCACTCTTCCGCTGCCGCCCATGACTACTGCGAACAACCTAGAACAAGACTCAATGGCGACCAGAATGGTTAGTTTAATTAGCAGAAATTGTCTGTCAAGTCCTTCGTCTACTCGTTCACATGTTCGGCTATTTACAAAAACAAAAGATAACAGAGGCCCACATTAAATTAACACAAATTATCCAGTGTAGGTCAGATTTGACCCCGCCACAGTTTTATTATTTTTATAAATTAGGTACGCTTAGAGTATCCATGCAAATTCCTACTAGAATGTTATTGGAGCACTTGAAGCAGACACTTTATATCATCCTTGTAGTATAAACAATATGGTTTTACAAAATCAACATCTATAGTGAAATAACCCTTTTTACTCAGAAATTGAAGCGCTCATTGCCCGAAGGCTTGGGCGTCGATCCTAAATGATGATGTATTGCCCATCATAATATTGTGGTCATTCTTAATTTAAAACGGAGTAATTAAACTTTTTCACATGTTCCATCTACTTGTTTATTAAATAAACGTGATTTAAATTGAAACATGTTGTTTATTATAATTTCATTCGATAAACAAAATGGATGTAGGTTGTTTTATAGCCGAATTTTAGACCACAAGACGTGCGCGCTGCGATCTGTGCGTGACATATATACACAGGGATAAATTTGGACGGTTTTTGGACCTTATTACTATATGTACCTATAATATTATTTAGTAGTAAACCCGCCGTCGCTTCGCTTCCGGAAACATGTCCCTTTGTACGCACATTCGGAAACTGTTAGGCGTGATTCTTTAAACTGACATTACTTATTTATTTACTATCCGATTGAAAAAAAATGTTAAGTGAAGCTTACTACAATATATAAGTGCAAACCGGGCTCAAATCGGTTAAGCCGTTTCTGAGGTTAGCGCTTACAAAAACACAGACAGACAAAAATTCTAAAAATCAATATTTTGGGTTCCATTCCGTTATAAAAAACCCCCAGTAATTATAAATCTCTTATATCTTCTATGTACAGACAACTATCCCGAACGTAGATTTATTATATGTTTAGCCTTATTAGATTTAAATCTATGGTTGAAGCCACTCAGTTCCAGTTCTCGTGCAGCGTTACTTTGAATGGTTCTACTAATACAAATAGCATCCCTTCCTATTTTCCTGCATTTAATGTTTTCCTTTTCAATGCACTAATAGGTATTATAACATTGCAGGCTAAGTATTATAGAGTTGCTCTAAGCGCTACATTCAGTAGTAGCCTACATTCTATGAAATAAAAAAGGCTTACACACTCACCCGTGCAATAGGAATTGTTATAAAACGCGGGAAATATTGTGGATAACATGAACATACACAAATTAGACATCGCCAACTTTCATGACCCGAGAACACACATTATCTGGTGTATCAGATAAATGTGAGACACTATGATAAGACACTATGAAAATATAGTTTTTCGTGTAGCGTATGCTGTGCGATGTCACTCTTTTTGACTTATTTCAAAACACTACATAACTGTAACTGTAATTAATATGTCATTTATCCATAGTTAGTTCATTGTCATTTTAAAACGGCCAATCATTTTATGAAGTTGTAATTCAACGATAGCAACTAGCACACCGACACAATGCTTCTACTGCTACATCGGACATGGTAATTATCTCTTAAGGACAGATTTGTACCGTATCTAGACAAAGCCAGGAGAGGAAATTAACATCCGACGTCACGCGAAGAAAAGGTCAAGAATCCACAAATCCATATTTATCATAAAACATCATGGATTCCACTCCAAGCATACTTAAATGGTTCTACAGATGACTTTTAACCCAATTAACTCCAAGGTGAAATATTACTATGATCACAACCAACGTGTCTTTGGTGTCTTGGTTTGCTAAAATGATTAATGATCTAATCTAGTTTTACTACTTGTGGCGACGCTGGCCAAATGCGGTGATAAAGCTCACGCTCACACGTTTTTAGGGTTCCGTAGTCAACAAAGAACCCTTTTAACTTCGCCATGTTCGTCCGTCTGTCACCCAGTTGTCGCGTCGTAACGTGCGCGCACCTCCATACATATCCAAGGACTTGATAAGAGCGACGAAACAGTCACGGCGACAGAAGTCCCCCGTGCCGCACTCTCTAACTTATAATAGTTCCTCACATCGCGTGCGCTGTAATTTACACTTTCACCACGTGATAAAACTGCGATTTGTGAGTGTGGATTCTACCCGAAACTAGGAGCGCGAGAAGATGTACTAGTTACAAATAAATTAATCTGGCCCGACCGACCAGCTATTCCATAATAAGTATTCGACTTGGCGTTGGCGCTATAAAATGCACATAAAACATGCAACGACCGCAAGCCACATAAATTTTACTGTATAAGCTTACGGACCTCTGATTCACCATTAAGTATAAAATTTTGGATTCAAGTAATCTCACATAATGGAATCTTTAAGGATGGATTAACTCAAAACAAATTTAAGGTAGAGATACACATCCTAAGCACGAAAGCATGCTTTTAGAGAGCACTTGCTCACTTCAAGCAGATGTACGTGTTTTACATGCGTGTGAATACTCTCGCTTTACTCGAAATGAGCATGCTTATTTTGGGCATGCTCAAAAATCAACACTGGTGCGTTTATCGAGCATGCTACCTGTGACTCGGGTGGAAGAGGGCACAGAACAGAGTGGAACGGGGCGTGCTTTGAGCACGTCAAAAACAATCTACCCATGTTGTCTATGACCATGCTTATATTTCAAGCAAATGTATACAGCTACAAAGCATGCTCTTCACAAGCATGTATTTAAAAATTTACTGCCCTATATTGTTAAGGGGACAAAGGGCTGTCGTTACGAGTCTTCTATTCTCATCAAATTATTTATTTATTATTTTATTTTACTGTTTATTGAAAAACCTACAGCTAGGAATTACAATGGGCGGACTTAATGCCTAATGGAATTCTCCACCAGTCAACCCAAGAATTATTTATTACGAGTGACTGACAGACAACGCACAGCCGAAACTACTGAACGCAAGAAGCTGTTTGGCATGTATGTTACTAGGAGAGTGTAGGGAAGCCCTAAGTAAGGATATTTCGACATTTGCGGGCGTAGCTGCGAGGGACATCTAGTCACGAAATAAGCCTGTTAAAAATCAAGTATTTGCACCTTTTCACATAGTGCATTTTATGCTGTCTTCCACGCTATTAAGCAACAAAATATGCTGATTGAATTATGATAGATTAGTAAAGAAAAAGATGTGTTCAATTCATAGAAGTCTTCGTAAAGTAGTATATAAAATCCTCTCAAAGAGAAACGACGGAAAACGCCGAGGCGAGAGTAGCTTACAAAGTCATTCAAGGAGATGCTACGAATAGGAAAATCACATTCGCAGTCTTATTTCTTTCTTTTTCCTGATTTAGTAAGTGCTTATAGGATTTTGACGTTGATAACTCACACATGTGAAATAAAAAAGAAACACTAGGTACTGCCTAAAAAAAATTCGGTAACAAAAATAGCTTTGGAATATGATTCGAGGTTTTTTTTCTGCATACTGTATTAATATTGCAGATTTTGAGATTTTGAAATTTTGAATACATTTTGAATTACAATATCTAATATAATTTTATTATCTGTTATTACCAAATAATCATTATTTATAAGTAGGTATGTTATAGAACAATATGTAGGTAAGTTTGACCGTTAAGCTAAGCACTATGATATTTTTAATTTAAAATTTAATAATTATTGGTTTTTATTATAAACATACCCGTTATAAATGTAATTAGGTTCAATTATTATTGCTATTTACGAGTACATAACTTAAGAAGCCATGAACAACTCTAAATATTTTTTCATTGTCTTCTCGTTACTAATTTCGCTATTCACCTACAAATTACAGAATCACCTCAATCACGAAACCTTAATACTCAGGCTGAATATATAATATGGTATAGAGAACTCAATTCTACGGCTAATTCCAGTGATTACTTTAGTAGATCTAAAGATAAGCACGTAACGAGAAAAATCTAATTAATCGAAGTTCGATTAATTAGGTTTTTCTTGTTTCTGTCTGTATTTGGGGCACAATGCATTATTTTATACTAAAAACTTTTTCCCGGATTCAAATTAAAAACTCATTTAATCGGGTGGGTATTTTTACAGTGCACTTATTTTTTTTTTGTTCTACCACCATCGTTATATTTTGATAATTATGTCATACACCGCAATCCAACATTGCTCACATCAATATTCCCTGTATGACATGGCATGAAGATAACCTGAATAAGATATTGCTCACACTCAGGACTCGAGAACAAACATAGTCGTGACGTAAATGTCTGCCCGACCGAAAATCGAACCCAGGACCGCTCGCTTTGGCTCGTTCACTGCCAACTAGGATACGGGAATGTCAATAAAAAGTTATTAATATAATACACCCACAACAGTTTCAATATAATAAGATACTTATACTTTTTTATCGACATAAGGTAGCGAACGAGCATGCAGCACTACCCTTCCGTTGCCCGTGACAAGTGTGGTCGATCTAGAACAAGACTTAAATGGGGACTAGGATAGTTAGTCCGGTTACGGGACGGTGACATCAGTTGGTTAGTTTATTTGTAGGTATGAGGACTGGGACTGGGACTCTTGTGATAGTTAGTCCTGTTGGTTATTGTTCGTAATAGTCCAGTTAGTAATTATTAGAAAGAGTCTTGTTTTTATTCGTTCACAGATGTGTTGCTAGCCTTGTGTACTGAGATGGTCGCCTCTAAAAGTGAAGCCGGCTCTACAAAGGAAGCCGGCTCCACTCCTCCGGCTCCACACTTCTAGTACATTATTATGGCAATAAGTATTTTACAAACGCATTAAGTAAAATAATTGAGAAAAAACTCACGTTAAATTGAGACTAGAATATAACTCAATCATTTTATTAACTCACAATTAAAATATTATGTAAATATAATTATTATGTATTAGGGTGTCCCAAAAAAATCAAAGTGTTTTTCTTTCAACGCATACCCTCTTATTTTGTTAGAATAGTGTCAAAACAGTTGTAAATAAAATTTTAGGTACTTATGAGCACGGCAAGGCGTGCCGACTTGCATCGAAAGATCTCGGTACTCGCGTATTAAGGCGGGCGAAGAGTGACGTTTATTATTGCTTATTTGTTTTATCATAACGCACTTTATTTCGTTCAGTCAACATATCAGCTGAGTTACGCAGTTCTAAAAAGCCAATATTTTTAATAGGAGACGTAAAACACCAAATTACCGGTTCAAAGCTTCCTTCAAACGGTCAGGTACTGTCAGTGTTGTTTTTCATTCATAACTTCAAAATTGGTGGCAGCGTTAGATCGGTGTCAATTAAGTATGAGAAATTCTGTATTTATTATTGAAGCAACTATTGAGGCACTTGGGCATAACATTGATGAATTTCCTATAAGCAAGTCCTTTTCGCACTGAAAAGCGAAAAGAGCGCGCAGAGCCTATAAAAATCGATTTCCAAAACGAGGTGCCAGATACTGTAACTGTTCATTGGGATGGTAAGTTGTTGCCAGCTTTAGATGCACGCAAATCTAAAGAATTGAATTGTTATCATAAGAAATAACTATTGGAAGGCGTTCTCCAATAGTTATTTCTTATGATAACAAAGAGCAACTTATTTCTTTGCCAAAATTGGACAACTCTTCAGGAAGGAAACAGGCACAGGCAGTTTGGAACGCTATTATAAACTGGAATCTTGAAGATAGAGTGCAAATTCTGTGTTTTGGCATAACTGCTTCAAATACAGGCCGTATTAATGGTGCTAGAACAAAAACTGAATAGTGAAATGCTTATTTTTGCTTGCCGCCACCACGTCTACGAACTGGTTGTAAAAGGCGTGTTTGAGGCCAAAATTAGCCAAGTTACTTGGGACACTGCAGCTCTGTTAGACGTCTGTCTATTCATCTTAAGTCTTTTGCCAAGGCTTCAATGCATTATAGCGGTAAAAGCACTTTATCAGGATCTGTCCTTTTTGAAATCAATGAAAGCTTAAGAAACTATCGACTAGAGCATCTCAAAAGCATCTTTAGAAAAAAAAATCCAGCATTTATGGTATTTGATAGATGAAATATCTATCTTGTCTCTATTTGACGATGATGTTGACCAAGAAACAAAAGTAAAAATGGTCGCTAATTTAGCCAAAGAAAATCTATCAGCCCACAGTAAGCGCTACATCCCATCGAAAGAAGAGCTTTTTGGCTCACTTTACGGTTAGTCTGATTAGTAACATTTTGTTCAACTTTATGCACTTTGAATTCTTTGATATTACTTATATTAATTGTTTTCTTTCCTATATTATTTATAGAGAGGAACAAAAGCAATTTTTATTGCGTACAAGATTGCGTATACGTTGCGTACAAGAGCACAGACAGGTTTTTCCTGACTGTAAAAAGCAAACCCTGAAAAGAAAATTTGTTAAGTGAGTTCGTTTGAAAAATAATAATTACGATATTTTAATGTCCTCTTCATAATAATTTCTCGATAAATATTAATTACAGATGAAATTGTGTATTATTAGCTCAATGAACATTAGGTCCTAAAATCTACTAATTAAATCTCATACCAATTTTACGTTAAAAGTTTGACGACGAGTCGGCACGGGTTGCCGTTATCCGATTGCAATAATATTTCATATTCTAGTTATTAGGATCAAATATAAAAAAAACAGAGGGTATGCGTATATGAATTCGAAAAAAAAAATTTCGCCCTTATAGCCTGGGACACCCTATTATGTATATTATCTGAACATAACATTGTTATGCAAGAGAAAAATACCAACAGTCAGAAATAAAACCGCTCCCTCCTTCATACGTCAAGACTGTCCCTCAGCTTTCATTAAATCTTTCTATTAAGGCACCACCTACTAAGATATCTCCCCTATATTCAGTATGTAACTATAAATTGGCCCCAATTCGCCCTCATTATTCCATATGGCATCAAGGGCAGGACGATAAACATAAAGGGTTGGGTCTACCTAGATAAATAAGTCTCCTAACAACGACTTTGACATTTGATCTTTTGTGTTTTGAATAAAAACTCAACCACAAATATCGGGTTACAATATGAAGATCAAAAGTTGCTATCATCAAGCCGTTCAAAGGCTTTCTCGTCTGTGGTTTCTTCGAGAATTCCGCAGCTCCAATAACTAATAAACACGCAATTTTGAATAATATTTATTGATAATCATTATTACTTTTTAATATCGCGCTTCCAGACCTGCTTATGCGATCGGTAGTTGGAGCGGTGACCGCTAGTGGAAAAAAATTCTTGAAAGCATCCGGGCTTCGCAGGGTGCGTGTATAATACCCGTCGGTCCCGGTTGTTATACTTAGATAGCAACCGTTAAGCCATAAAAAAAACTTCCAATGCTTAGGTTGGCCACTAACTTTTCCTCCAATCCGCACTGGAGCAGCGAGGTGGAGTATGCTCTAGGTCCCTCAATGATAAAGAGAGAGCCTTGCTTAGTAGTAGTGACAATGTAACGCTTAAATTTGAATAGAAACAAAACAAGTCAAATAATTCCGATGTTATATTTTAGTTCCATTGAGAGGTACTCCACTAGAGGTTTCATATTTAGGCAAAGTTTCCTTTGTTGCTTAATAATAAACTTTAAGCTTATTTCTAGGAGTGTTGTTGTTGTTTAGCGTTTCAGTTTTATAATAGGACTTTAACCTTGTCTACATGAGAAAACAAAATACAGCGGGCAATTAAATATTTGCTTTGTTATTGCTACCTGTGTAATATTTTACAATAAACCGCTACGGTATTTTTAATAATATTATTGTTTTTTGTGCAAATTAATTTACAAGTGTTTTCGCCCCTTTTTCTCACTTTGCTTGAATTTTTTTATGTTAATAGCCGACGAACAAGCAGACGGACAACCCGATGCTTGGACGGCATGAAGTTAAAGATCTTATCAAAGGAAACTTACATTTTTTTGCTGACCCCGCGAACGTTGTTGCGCCATATGTAGATACAAAAAGCGCGATTTAACTTTGAGGGGCGGGGGTAGGGAAATGAAAATTTGAGATCATGTATATTTTTTTATGCCACACCATAAAAAAATTACCATAAAAAATTTGTCCAAAAATTGAAAAAAAAAATGTAGGGTGGAACAACCCTTAACATTTAGGGGCATGAAAAATAGATGTTGGCCGATTCTCAGACCTACTCGATATGCACACAAAATTTCATGAGAATCGTTCCAGCCGTATCGGAGGAGTATGGTAACTAACATTGTGACACGAGAATTTTATATATAAGGCAAGTAGGTATTAAGAGTAGCTCAAACAAAGATACCAACATGGTTTGCTTGTGTATGCCGCTGTACCTACGCAGCTTAGAAAGCACACAAAGACGCAGAACTCGAGAAGCATTTTCTTAGCCTGTAACTTTCCTTTTTCCCGGTTTTTAATTTTCTTCCTCGTCGTCCTGTCCATTATCCCTCTTCTTTGCTTTATATATGTGTATAAGTACCTATGTTTTGTTTTCTTTTATATTATTATGTATAGTCAACGGTCAAAAGTGCATACCACTTTAATACATTGTATTGTGTATCGTTATACTATTCGATTGTCTGGAAGTAAATGCCATCCATCATTTGATCTAAAAATGTGTATTACTTCATAATATGTTACGTACTTTATGGCGTAAAATCAATAAAGAGTTTAAATAAAATAAAAATAGATTTTCGTTGGGAGCTTGACCATTATACTGTTAGTTAGTGTGCTTTTCACCGTGGTAGCGGTACGGTGCGTATGTACTCGTAGGTACATAGCGCGCGCAGTCAAACCTCGGCACCATGTTCATACGCTGGTAGAGGCGACCATCCCCGTGCTTGACCGTCCGTCGTCGTCTGCTATCATATAATAGCGTTACAAATGTTTTTGCTGAAATAACTAAATTGGAACTAACTTACCACTGTCTTACTGAAGGACCTCATTTAGGTACTTATGAAGGGATTTCATTAATAATAATATCCTGACAAGAAGAGCTTACCGACGAAAGGCCCACCGCAAACGCAGGTGCGTTTAATCACATCCTAAGATTATGTTGTATGCTTATTAATTACATCCATATATGGTACCACCCAAAGTCTTTGAAAACTGCAAACAACATCGCACACACACACGACTTCTTTAATTTAATTTTATTTCAGGATTAATAAAATTGAAAAATATCACATACAAAAATGTATAAAAAATTCATGCCTAAAAAAACTTACCTATCTAGATAAACAAGTAAATTAAAAAACATGATCTGATTGATTTTAAATTTTTCAAAGTAAGTAAAGTAAAGTACGAGTACTTCTACTTACTTACTTACGTACTTAAATCTTGCGGTAAGCTTTTATATCATGTAAATAATTGTGTAAAGACGTTAAAATATTTTGATAGTAAAAAATTTAAAGGAAAAGTTCATTTTATGCTTTCAGAGCATAAAATAAAAGCCAATTTATTTATTTATTCATATGCTTATCATAATTTATGTATGTAATAAAGAACAACCTCTATCCAAACTATATACTAGTACGTACTTTATAATATCGTTAGAACAGATACCTAGTACTTTTACAGCTCATCGCCTTGTTTTATGAGTTAATTAAACGATTTAACATAAGCGGTAACATGGTCGTCGTAATGAAAGATCGGTGGCATTTATTAAGAGTAAAGATTTATTACTGAAAGGCTCTTCTAGTATTCTTAAATATCGATTCGTGCATAATATGTGACACGATTAGTATATAAATGGTATTATATATAAATATTAATTACTGGATCAGGTTGACCGGTAAGAATTGCTTTTAGCATTCAGTCTTTTATTTATGTATCACATAGTATTGAGAGCATAATAAAGTGGGTGCCCGCGTCTTCGTGCGCGAGAATATTGGTCTTCCAAGACAGTAAATTCCAAGATAAGAACAGTAAATTCCAAACTTCGAGTAAATCGGACAAAATTTATTTTTATACTTATTCATACAAACCTTTACCCTCATTTGATGAATTTTCAAAAATTCTTCATCTCCGTACAAAATCTCATGCTTCTAAGTATTGCATGCATAAAATGAACTTACAAGAATGAGAGCTTTCATAAAGACGTCAGTCACTTTTGGATACCACCCGTGGTCCTTTGCTATGTATTACAGTCAGAAAATGAGAAATTCTTTCACAAAATTGGTATTGTTAAGTGTCTACTATCGGCTTGTAAGTGGATATTGAAAATTTTCCTTATCTGCATAATGGAAAGTCTTGGAATATTTCCCTCGTATTATTCGATTACAAAAACTTCCACAGCGGGGCTACTCACAAGGACAAATCGCAGCATAGGTATTCTTTATATGAACATCATTCAAATTGTTATGTAATACTCTTTTACGTAACCGCGAGTGGATGGGAAATATGTAAATGCGTTACCGCCTGTTGCAAGTTTCAGTAGCCGTCCTTGGAGACACTTTTATCTGTCGGTGCCAATCTTATATCCATGCTTATATTAACTATAACGGACCAAATCTATAGTACATTTCATCGTTGCCTTTCTCATCGATGAAAAAGTCGTAGTTAACGTAGGTAGGTACGTACGTAACGTAGTTAAGTGAGAAAGGGGTGTGAAATCTAAAAACATATTGTACCTATATTTTTTTACAGGCTTTCAAGCAAGCAAACCGCTATTTAATTCTCGTATTGGTATAACACATAAGCAACAGATTGTAAGTAGGTATAGTAGGTATATAAGTAATAAGCAGTGATAGAGTTGGAATCCCGAACCGGGGGTCCGGGTTCAAACCCCGTACGCACCTCTAATTTTCAAAAAATATGTGCGTATTTTAATTTAATTTTCACTTGCTTCGGTGAAGGAAAACATCGTGAGGAAACCTGCACACCTGAGAGTTCTCCATAATGTTCTCAAAGGTGCGTGAAGTCCACCAATCCACACTTGGCAAGCGTGGTGGACTATTGCCTATGGACTTGGAGACCGGTGCCCAGCAGAGGGACAGTTAAGGGTTGTGATGATAGTATATCAGTAGGTATATTTAGAATTTTGGTTTTCGTGACTAAAAATTAAAAAAACAAAATTAATAAAATAAATATATACCTACCTGCTATTATAAACTGTTATTACTTACATTAAAATATTTATGTAAGAACCTACAGTGAAGTGGCGCGCTATAATAACACAGAATAAAACATACAGATGCTTTTAACATTTACATATCGGCGTAGGCTACAAGGACTTTGTTCTTAGTCATTTATTTCACGATACACTTATGAACGTATTTTTTCCACTTTCCTGGGATTCCATCATCACATCACATCCTGATTTGGGGGCAGCAGGACATAACAAAAGCACCAAAAGCACTAGTCTGGAAAAGGATGCCATCATCAGATCCTGATTTCCTTATCTTGCGATATCTTTAGATACATGATCTTGGGATACCTTTCCAATAATGAATCATCAAAATCGGTTCAATAGCGACGAACACAAAAAATATATACTGTCGAACATAGAACCTCCCCCTTTTTTGAACTCGATTAAAAACACAAATATTTTTGGACACAAACACTTTGAAAATGAAAAATTGTTTTATTCAATAATTCAGTAGGTATATGTATGTAGGTACACGAATATGACGGCTTGTGCGATATTGATGAACGTGATAACGAACGTTGCATGTAAACAGGATAACCTTCGATCCACGTAGCAATAAATTAACTGAACGAATGGCCCATTCTTCCGTATTTTGTTCGTGCAGGTTCGGCCCCAAGTATAAGAATCTATGGAATTGTGACGACTCAACCAACGGTAATAAATGGCGAATATAAATCACATTACTTTCTTTTTGGTGTCAGACACATACTAATGCTTCACAGTTATAGATCGAGCAAAGGATAATATATTTGCGACGAACATACAATTTTATAGAAACCCGTAAACTATCTATTATTCAGAAAAAAAAAATATTTTTGTTAGGGTTATGCTCCAACCAGACAATATATAAATATTACTAGGTATCATGTTTAATAACACCTACGATTTCTTTTATAATGCATGAATAATTGTTAAACTTTGTTCCTTGGTAAAGTTACGTCAGAAAATGCCATACAGTAATTATTAAAAGCACGCTATCACTGATGACTATGGCTGTCCGTTTGTGTCTACTTGTATTTTTCAATGAACGGTCCACAAACCCATGAAACAGGCGACTGGTGAGTTTACGACTTTGAAACTGTTGCACAAAGATAACGTAAATTTACTGCGTTCTACGTTACAGCTCGTTGTGGTTTCCACTGTAAGTTTTATTTCCCAACCCAAACTACTCAATCATATGTTGGCTAAAGAAATAAAGCGGGGAATAAAATTAAACAGCGAACCCCGACATGCTCGATCAAAGCAATGATTTACCTGAGAATTTACTCAGAGTTCAAGTTATGAGTTTATGAGTTAGGTAAATCGAAATTCGATACCAACTTATTCCATTCTCTGCTAAATCGAAGCAAACGTACAACGTACGACCGCGTGGTGGCTTAAATCAATATAAGTAACTTCGATCTAGAATTTCATTTGGATTTAAAGGAATAGTTTAAATGGAATTTCGATTCAAACGCGTGATTTCATTAAAAACTAAACTAGTTCCCAAATGATCCGGTTCGCGTATTTTCACAGTTTTCGCGGGCGTTCGCGTCACGATTAGTTTTAGTGTCAGTGTTTAGCGTGATACAGAATGTGGCCGAAGGATATGTTTGGACATAATTTTTAAAACGGCAATCCAATACTTTTATAAAAATAAAAGGAATTTTATTTTAAGTATTTTAAACATTTTTAATTTTTAGCTAAGGAATAAAAATATACTATCATGGGATTTATGCAATATATAAAATTTCATCTTTGTAAGATAAGACGCAGTAGTTGTAATTTAGCTTGCAAGATTTTTCCCGTACATACTAACTAACAAGAATAAGAGATTGTAATAATCTTAAGAACATTGTTAAGAATACTCATTGAATGACACACAAATTAATGATACCTACTCCTAAGTTGGTACTTAGTGTTAAGATTAATCACCTGCCTCACTGATGCGCTCGGGTCTGAGAAGATAATAATTATGACGGGTTAAGATCATACAAACAACACGCTGGCCAAATGCGGATTAACGCTAGGTACTATTCAAGTCCAAATCTCGTTTTGTCCAATTCGCGTTTTGTACAATAACCTATAGGTACCCAACTGTCACATAACACAGCACTCTGCTGTGCCACAGAATAGGTAAAGCTGCGTGAGTGACAGCAAATTCTTACATTTCATTCCATTACTATTATAGGCGCTTAGAAAACGCATACTAATCACGTGTTTCACTACCCAATCGTCCACATTTCACGTCAGATAATACGTGACGTCTGGTGGCCCTGGGATCTTGCACTATATGAATGTGTAAACGTTTGCGTTTTTTTTTAAATCGTTCATGTAATGACATCGATATTTTCAGACTTGTATTGTAGGTTGCTAACAGGAAACGCGTTGAATCCTACAAAAGAGATATTTCCTAGTATCGGATAGTATGAAATCGGATGGTTGGTTTGTGACGAAATAGCGTAGAGGTAGCTCAATCGCATCGTACAAAGATTTAGCACCTACGTGACTATTTTGCAATAAATAAATAAATAAATAAAGAGTATAGGCGAATTACGCCATTTATCCGTAACGGTTTCCATGATTGTGAATTTCAATTTTAAAGCAATAAAAACTAAAAACACGTCAATGTCGTGGCGAACTTCTGCTTTCATATTCAGAGCTCGGATATCATCCAAAACAAAAATACTTCTCCAAACAAATGAAACGTGCCCAAACTTAAATTTCAAAGTTCCTATGGCATATCATTATAATATTATATCGTCATCCAATTTACAAACAGAATGTATACAAAAATTTTGACCATTCTAGTCCCGGAAGTGGGTCACCAAAGATTTGATTACACACAGCATTATAGTAGTCGCGGCTGCGCTCGTGGTTTGGAAACTTCGTTACGGAAATAAGGAAACTCAGAAGGAAAATTCTAAATTCTCTTTATTCCCTAATCCGTAGGATTTCAAAATGTCTTTAAATAGTTTTAAGTGATTATGGTGACTTATGTGCCAGATTAGAAATAAGAATGATTAGGAAAATAAGGAAATCTATAAGGGCAAATATTCTTCTTCCTGTAGAGATTTCCAATTTCATTCTACAATATAAATGAAATCTGTGCGCAAATTTGCATCTTTACAATATTGGACTGTATGTTGATGAGTCAGCTCACATAGGAAGCCATCCTCTCTTTTACATACAGTACACATTTAACATTACTTGGCCGTTTTGGCCGTTGGTAGTGTTAGAATAGTTTGTGGGTCAGTTCTTTCTCTCTTAACCTTCCGTCTCTCTTGGTGGGCAATATATCGGTGATGCCTTTCGTACTTCTGATGTTTATGGGCGCAGCTGACTCTACATTACAAAGTTTACAAAAATAACTGATAATATTAACTATGTTCCTTTGAAGAATCATAATATTCATCATTAAAACTTTTTTCAGGACTCGTCGCTGTACTAAAATAAGTTCAAGCAGACTCAATTTTAGACGGGAACATAACAAGGAATAGAAACCGAACGTAAGCGTTTTAATCAATAAAATAAAGTTAAAAAAAAACTAAAAAACACGCATATTAAATCGAACTAAAAAATAACAGTGTAGTTTTATTTTAAATTGAGACAGAAATATTGGAAATCGAAGCCCGCAGGTGAACGTTGTGATTTGACACAAGGTAACACTGATAGGAAGTGACGAGGTGATGAATGTTAACCCCTCGCGGCCTCGTCACTGTGTAACTAACTAATTTTGTGAAAAAAAGATTCACTTGAAAGCAACAAATTGCAGCACTAAACGTATTATGCAGCACCACCCTTGCGCTGCCGCCCATGACAACTGTGACCTACCCAGAACAAGACTCAAATCGGGACTAGGATGGTAAGTCCAATTAGCAGAGCAGAGGGTATCAATAACAATGTTAGTTGGTCAGCTTTGGTAGTAAGTAAGAAGACAGGGGCAGGGACTTTTACACGCTGGCGAAGTCCGGGTTGGCGCACTTTACACACTTTTGAGAACATTATGGAAAACTCAGGTTCGCAGGTTCCCTCACGATGATTTCCATCACCGAAGCAAGTGATAATTAAATTCTAATACGCATATAATTTTTGAACATTAGTGGTGCGTGCGGGGTTTGAACCCGGGCCCCCCGGGTCGGGAGTCTAACGTTCAACCACACGGCTATCTATACTGCTACAACAAACTACGATACATAACCATGAATTAAAAAAATACAACCTACCCACTATTACTCCAGTTATTACACTATTACTCTCGCTACGACACAGCGGTCGTAAAATCACCCTTCCGTAAAAACACCAATGTAAAAACATTTCACGGTCGATTTTAGAAGGAGGTATAGCTACTACCCTCCTTTTTTCATAGGGGTTTCTACCCTATGAAACTACTACTGCTGCCACTATGTATAAGTACCATCGGGATGAAGCTGGGAGGTGCAGGACCCAGCGACCTCAAGCGACCTGGTGCAATACTGTAACAAGTTAGCCGCTATATTTATATAGATAGCAATTATTAAATATTACATTTATTTAATTAAATATAATTATTTATTCACTAGTTGATTAATACGAATAATCGCAATATTAACATTCCTTAAAATTAATTAAAGTTTATCAAATGATTCTCCTTTTTGTACTGGCAGCGGCCATCTTGAAAAACTACTAATATAGCAAGTCGACTTATTCGTATTTATATAATTGTTAGTTATTAAATATTCATTTAATAATACCTCATCCGATGATTAGCTGGGTGCACCACGAACAAGGGAGGTTTGCTATACCCATTGTATACACACGAACTTCTAGAACTAATAGTCTCTGAATTAATATCTTAAAATTGATATCAATACAACAATCAACAAATTAATATTCTTGGAAATGTTTGAACAGATATTACTTCAATTGATGGATCGCACTGTATTGTATGAGAAACGAGCGAGTGGACTCCTTTTTGCTTTTTTAATTGTGGCTTTATTTTTTTAATTCAATGTTATGTTATTTAAATGAGAATATAGATTATCCCGTTTTTGCAACATTTTTCAATTCGAACCAGTAGTTCCTAAGGTTTGCCCATTCAACCAAACAAACAAAAAAACTCTTCACCTTTATAATATTAGTACAGATTTGTAATGTATGTATAGGAAGGTATTTTCTACCATTGTGGTACAAAATATTGGTACATAATTTGCAACAAGTACCAACCATAAAAAACTAAGAAACAATAGAAAAGATCTGGTTTTGACGTATGTATGTACTTTCATACTAGTAGGTACATTATGTATGTATAATTAATGTATAATTATGCAAACTTATTTCATAACACGTACACATCACTAAGCGTACAGAAGATTAAATTAATTTACATTTTAAATGATCCGTATCATTTTCCAAATTAACCGCTACATTTGTACCCGTCTTTAGGACATGACGCATGCCAATTTTAGTATCTACCACAAAACAAACACGTAGACAGGAAAACAGGAAATTATTTATTACTTAACTATTACCAATTAAACAAATTAAATCATTGCATCTCTACGAGTTATTGGCAAAGTTATAAGTCTTTATGGTCAATAACAATGCAACATGATGTGTCATTAAATACTGAGTAAACAAAATGTTTACCGAAATAAAACAAAATTTTTAAGTATTTTTTTATCCAAGAATACTTAAAAAATAATTGAATAATTGAGACCTTAATTTATGACATGGTTTTTACTACGAAAATAATATAAAATTTTAACTTTAGGTTTCCATTAGTAAAAAACTAAAACGAATTTATTAATTAGCCTTCAGGGCATCGATTTAAAATTTGAGATAATAGAAAAATAATTGTATACCTACTAAAAACTGAAATGATACCACAACAAACAACATACAAACTTGAAAAACTTTATTAATTATCTAATTATCAAAATCGAGCGCTTATCAAATATTAAAAATTAAACACAAACTTACCAAAACTTCACAACTTCTGAAGATGCTTCGGAATCCAACTAATAGGTACTTATCAAAACGTAAACACATCACCTTTTGAAGTCGTAATTGGCGCGTTTTGTTACGTTATCAACCGTGATACAACGGTTCGCCGCGGAATCTAGAGACAACTGACGGAGTGGCCGCGATTTACGCGCCAACCGACTGACTAAACTACTCCCCTGCCCTCATGCTCACTAAGGTCAATGTCAAGACAGACACCAAAATTTGCTCATTTTAAGTATGTGCCAAGTTAATGGGGCCGCGCCGGTGTAGACGATACGATGTTGCAAGTCTGTGTGAGGGTTTTATGAAAGAAGACCGGGCTTTAGCAAAGCAATCAATCAATGTCATAAAAATTTAAAGTCTACTTTATTTAATCTAATTACCTACCTAATTCTCTGATGAATGTCCAGCGAGGCAAAGAAAGCTGATCCGCTGTAAACACAGAATATTTTCCAAATCTGACCCATTGATGGGTCTAGTTGCCGAATTAGATGGGAATAAACGTGTTACCACCTCTACGTCCACCTGGCAACGTAGTAGGCTTCCAAAATGAAGCTTTATATCATTATTTATTACACGCCACGGTACTTAGTACCATTTCTACCACAGAACATTTAAAAAGAGTTAGACTGGCGATCATTAATTTGAAGTTCGTATGAAAACTGGTGTCGCCGTTTCCGCCCCACCTTTCACCTCCTCGCCGCCGGCCGTAGCGCCGGCTGCGCCGCGCAATCACGACATTTCAAATGGAAGTGGAACGAATCACATGCATACACGCATCCAGATGAACATTTTTACAGCTTATTTGTGTGAGTTTTAGTAATTAAAATGCTGTCAAAATAGACAGGAATGAGCTGAATGAAATGTCAAAACAACTGAAAATGGACGTACTCGCTACAGATCACTCATCCAAAGACTTCAAAATTTTGTGGTAGAACACAAACAAAATGAATGTAAAGCCAGCCTCCCGGTGAGTGTAGGCGGTGCTTATGACCACAACGACATAGCCAATGCATTTCGGAGTCACTTTATTGTACGCTCGCCCCCTGGGTGACGTGATGTGTCGAGCACTATGAACAATGTTGAGACAATATCGAGACTAAGCCGTGTGAAAAAAGAACCGCAAAGAGCGTAGCTAAAATAATTAATGATATACGAAGCGTGGAAAATCACCTGATCACTGTAGTCTCAGTGTCAAGCATTTTAAATATGCGGGGGTTCACCTTTCGCTGTTTTTCAATCTGTGTTTGAGTCATTCGTATTGACCGCAGCCTCTACGGAATATAACGATATCTTTTTTGTACTATTTTATTTACTTATTATATTATAATTATGTATACGAGTAGGTACAATTCACTGAAATATGTATCTACTATAGTTCAGACAGTAATAGATACTATAATAATACAGTACAGATGACAAACCTACCTAGCCAGAAAGTGTACCTACATTAAAACGCTACTTCAACATTTCCACAATAACCCAAAATGGAACAAGCTAGCAGTTCCTACCATTTTAATAAAAACGCGTCAATGCTATACGCGTCGCTGGCGGTGACGTCTTACTCTAGAATTTCGAGTAATATTGCGTTATATTGAAAAGCTACTTCAATTCATGTTCCCCGTTTAAAAATGTTCCTCTTTTAAAAATGCTTACTCAGTTCATATCTGAGGACGTATGAAGTAATATTTACCCTTTGGAATTGAATAAGACCGCTTTACAATAGAATGATTTCAGAATGGTGACTTGCTATTTTCACGATTATGGTAATCTTTTTAATATTCTATAGGTAAGTACTAAACGGATACTAAACGGATACACTACGAGGATGGGTACAGATATGGATAGAGCACCACACCCAGTAATAACGTAGGCAGGCTTTATTATGGACTAATAAATGCACACTCGAAAAAATGTTTAAACGTAAAATACACTAAATTGCCACAACTATTGCATTTGTAAACTGGAGGCAAAGAGAGTACCTAAAGATATGATGAGTAGGGAGTCTTCCAAAGGTTTCAAGTGTTCCAGCAAACTGTTGCTGGCACACTTGAAACAAAAGCAAGAAAGAAGAAGAAATAAAAGTTTCAGTTTTCCCCAGTTTTTATCCTCTCAGGAGGGGTAATCCCAAAAATTTTCTTCTTCTTCTTCAGCTTCTCGCGTTCAGTAGTTTCGGCTGTGCGTTGTCTGTCAGTCACTCTGTAACGCTATAATTTTATATATATTGATTAAAAGACCTATGAGGAACAATGCTCACAAATAAAGAAAATTTTAATTGATTAATAATGTCGATTTTTTCAAAATAGTGCTTATTTTTATTTCTCCAAACTCACTATAATATTTTGTGTCTCGTACAAAAACTTGGTGATCTTGCTAACTCACTTGCTACATTTGCTATACTCTGTTAACAGACTAAATGGTCAACATCAGTCGTACTACCTTGTAAACACCCTGAGAATATTAAATATTATTATAAAATTTGAAGCCGACTTTGAAGCAAGTTTTAAATTTGCTGCATACTAAACGAACTCATTTTCGCAATGAAATTATCATAATACTTACACAAATACTTATTCCTCAGTGGCTGAACACAATGTAAATTCCATTCCTGACGCCTTCAACTCTAAAACTAATTTTCATAAAATGGCGCCGGCGATGGAACACAATAGCTCTATACGTATTCAAAAGTTAATTTGAAGCTATTACCTTTCGATGTTTATGAAAGGAATTGCACTCCTTATTGCCGTGTTTTTTTAAAATTCAGTCAACATTTACATATCCATTGTCATATAAGTTATTTATTTGTAGTATTTGCAAAATACTATATACATATTACTTATGTAGGTATGTAATGTATAATATTGCGTTAGATGGGAATTGCGTCAGCGGGAACAATTCTAAGCGATGTGTCAGACAGAATGTAGTTTTCCCCCAGTGTGACACAATCTTAATATATTGGAGTGTAACTCAACGCTTCTACCTTTAAATTCAAGTCAACCGTATCTGCGTGGGTGCATCCTGCTGAACAATGAATGTGATAATGATTTCAGGACCAGGGCCTATTGAAGGTCACTGTTTTAATTTCTGTATCCCCAAGCTTGATCCCGATGTTAATCGTACATGGTGGTAGCGGTTTTGGACTAAGGTTTGGGATTTTTTGTCATACATTATTTAATATGAAAGCTTATCTTGTTTTTCTTATTTTTAAGTTATAAAGCAGATTTTAATTATTATATGGCAGGTCTTTTCGGAATAAGCTAACACATTAAACTTTCGATGTGATGATAGATCGATATTATAAGCCATCGATGTAACGATGTAATGTAATTCGGTGTGGCGTATGGAACCCATACACTAAAATAACACGTATGTTAACAATTAAGTATGTGTTCAAAAGACAAAAGATTTTTACAGTAAAAAAATAACTTTAGCTAAAAATGTTTTAATTAGCTGCTTACATTACTTTGTCTATTGGGTATCGCTATATCCGAAAATACCGACCGAAAGTAATAATGTAACCCAAAACAAATATTCGACATCAAATTAGTGGATATTTGGGTCGCTTGTAATATTTATCGAGTATTATTATGTTCTAAGTAAAGAACAGGATGAAAAAACTTTATTGCAGAGTGAAATAGTTCCGTTTCTCGGGATGAACAGCATGCCATAAAAAGCCGTGAAATATGAATATGATAATAATATAATAATAATATGAATAAATAGTTATAAATAGGCTATATACCTATCATATAGGTACATAAATCTATTCCATGATTAACGCATGACGATTGCATAGGCAGAGAAATATACAAAAATTAAATTAAATGTTTTGGTGTATAGATGGTTTACTCCCAACGGCCACCACTAAAACAGCCACCGGTGGTGGCCGTTAGATCAGTGCATAAGTCAATTACAACATACAATCATGCACAGACTGTAATAATACTGCAATAAGCTTCGAAAATGTAAGGTCTCGTCGTTTGTAGAAATTCCCAAATGTTTTTTTAACCGAATATTTCTTATAAGGGTCATATTCAAATTTGTCATAGCTCCTAAACTGTTTAACTTAGAGCTACCATTTTGGTGCCTATTATTAGGAAATATCTCCTATTATCTACTAAAAATATAAAATATAATATGTGGTAAATGATAATGGCTTGGATTTTTGAACAAATCTCGAAAACTAAAAAAAAACATTTTTTTTTTAAATAATGTAATTGATTTTTTTTTCTCGCGTTTATTGATAATTTTTGGTAAAAAAATTTACCATAATTAATTGCCTACGTCTTTAGCTACGAATTAAGACCTTTTTAGTGTTTTTAAGACCACCAAATGTTAAGTTATGGCTAAATTAACACACGCGCCCTTTTTTGGTACACAAAAATTTAAATGGCTACCATTTCATTATGGTTATAGCTATAAGAGGAGAAGAAACGGCCAAAGAAACAGCCTTAAAATTTTAATTAGGTAGTACTTGCGGATGGTTTCAGTCACATTTAATAATATGACGCTAATTAAAACCCACCAATAAGTGTTATTCATGTACACAGTTATAATTAATATTAATCCGTGTTCAAACCAGTTCAGTTGGTTCGCTTTTCAACTTTATTTTAATTTAATTTCCTTTTCAATACCGATACATTTTTATGAGTGAACTAGCTGTCGGCTTCAGTAAACCCCGTTTTTCCCCGCTAATATCTGAAACAGACAAACAAGCAAACCGGCTAACGGACGGAAAATCTAATAAATATTGTTTGTGGTACTAAAAACCCGCTAATTATAGCTAATTATATATTTGGAAAAAACAATTATGTTTTTTCCAAATATCTTGATTAGTTAGAATTTTATTACTTTACTATCATGACATGATGTTAAGATACATTGATTTTAGGGATATCCGCATTGAGCATCCGCTTAAGATTTACCTACATTAAAGAATGAAACTAAGTAAAGAAAATATTACTAAGTTTTTTCGTTCTTCTTTTTCACCAACCGCAACACTTAATTTTCTGAGTTAAGTAATTTCCATTATCAAAGCCACCATTCCCGTCCCTGTCTTCAATTTCTAGAGTGTCAATATTGAAATTAGTTGGTATCATATTTAGGTCAATCCCCGAATTGACCTTGTCTGAGAATAACCGCCCTACCGTTATCCGAAGCCATTATTTATATTAGTTAAGCTTTATCTGGTCTTCTTATAATATTATGACAACAATAATTGTCACCCATTTACACCTATAATACTGTGACGGGGCAAATCTGTTCATTAAATTTGTTTGTAGATTTTAATGTAGGTTCTGTTGACGACATTGAGATCAAAATATATTTATGGATTTTTGTCTGTTTGTGTGCCTACGCGAGTATTACGAGGAAGCCACTGAACAGATTTAGATGATACTTGTTTATTTGAAGCTTATAGCATGGGATGTCTTGGAAACTCATCATCCCCGGATTCGGGCCTGTCCCGCGGGATAAGCGTTGCAAGTTAATATAAATTGGCTGCTTTTGTGAAACTATTGGAATAAATTAAAATGTATGTTTCCCATTATTAAGATAAACCTATCATTTAATTAATTCCTGATAAAAATGATGAGCATCTACTTATTTTTGGATGCTGGTAGGTACTGAGAACCTGACAGCTTCTAGTCATAAATATACCTTAAAGTTGGCTTACAAACGCAAACGAAAAAGTTGTTACAGATTATCAGGTGTTTTATGAAGAGTTGGGTTTCCTACTGCTCTAAATTACAAACATTATTTACAGTAATAGCAACACAAAAATACAACCGAATTTACCTACTTAGAACAGAACTCTGTACTAAATTTTTTCCTCAAAAACAAATCCATTAAGCGAGATCTTAAGCATCCTCAATAAGTATCTTAAATTGTTGTTCTCAAGAAGCTTCGCTGGTGGTTATCTTATACAAGTTCTGTCACTTTTGTCATGTCAACGAGCAAAGTGTCGTGATCTGTTTAAATATTTTTCTCTTTTTATGTCTTGGGCTGGAAATCGCGCTGACGGGTCACCGTGGCAAGTTATTACTGCCGCCCATAGACATTAGCAGCAGCAAAGCATCATTAACGCGTTGCGGGCGTTACAGCCGAGAAAATAGCGATAGACCTGCTTCTTGATAGACCCCATAGCACTGTAAGAAAACCGATAGCGGAAGTTCATTCCACTTTTTACATAAGTGAGGAAGTGACGTGTAAATCTTACTTCAGCCGAGCGCCAGATAGGGTTTGACCAGCGAATCTTGTCATAAGGCATTTTTCAGATTTTTGATATGACCTAAGATAAATGAAAATGTAAGAATTACTTATTTTAAAAGTTCGCACTATAAAACTTTGTTAAGGCCTTGACAAACTGGTGGAATTACTTTCGTGCAAAGTTACTTCCGCTCGAGTTAAGCTGCGGGAAATATTTGTAATAATACTCAATATATACGATATTCAATATAATAATCCCACCTACTCCGATTTCCTTTCGGTGAAACCGATTGTTTCCGCTATTCGTAATATTTATTTATTCATATATGACCACTAATACTCTAAATGCCTACAGCTTACATATATTATTAATATGATTAATATAATTTATGAAACTTATAATAAGCTACATTAATATGAGCCTGCTTGACGTGTCCGTCAGCGGCGGAGCTCACTAGGTGAGGATTTGATATGATCAAGTGTAATTGGCGAAGCAAAATTTTGGTTTAAAATTTCCAGTTGCAGGGTGCACAGTGCAGCTGGCCAGATCAATGATATTAATAGTAAAAAAGAAGTAGATATGTCACCAACGCGTGAAAAGTGGAGCAAAATGTCTTTCTGTCTTACACGTTACATTAATTATCTTTCGCATCCATATATATACCTATAATGTGATCAGAGCGAATCCCGTGCGCTTGAAAATGCGACTTGTGTTGTTAGAATAAGTTCATACAACACGAGTCGCACTTGTACGTTAAGATTTAAGATAACTAACTCGTCTATAATTTAACTATCTTTGGGACAAAGGAAATTATAAGTGTAGATGTAGGAAGGTTGGTTCTTCTTAACAAGCCGTTTCTCGTCGACGGTCCTCAAAATGTGTTAAGGCCAAGTTACGGTCCGTATAACAGAACTGCGCCACTCTGCCTCTACTGCTAAAACTTCCCTTATGTCACATCGTAAATTGCATGCGGTTAGGTGGCACTTGACAACATATTTTTAATGGATTGAAGATAGCAAACGAACATACGGCACCACCTTTCCGCTGTCGCCCATGACAACTGTGACCAATACAGAATAAGACATAGATATTGGGAATGGGATGGTTAGGCCAGTTAGTATGGTGTTATTATAAGAGATAGTTGGTCAGTTAATACCTAAGTATAAGGACGGGAGGGCTCTTACGACACCCTGATCTGATAGCACGGGATAAGGGTCTAATCAATAAAGGTAGGTACTTAATTATTGATACTATTGATGATGGTAAACTGATAATAAACTGTTACTGAAATGTATGTTAAGTTATGCATAATATTGAATACTTGAATGTTGTCGCATAATGTCTTGCGATTATGCTTATTAAACTATTTGTTCAGATGTATTTCGTTTTCGTTATAAACATCATTTGCGATCAAGTTTATAATATCAGAGTATATAATATCGTTGCCAAATTTCTGTCATGCGGAACAGACGTCACGCATGTTCAAGAACATTATTGATGCAATGCAGGTTTCTTAATAATGTTTTCGACACCCAAGCAAGTGGCAGGTTACTGTTTCATAATAATTATCTCATCATTTTAAAAATTCCCGATGGAATCTTTTTTTTAGACTACGTGGCCGCCTCTATATACTTAAGTGTAACCAGATCTACAGCTCTTTAACTAGAACATAATTGTTGTTAAAACAATTATTACATGGTAGAAATGATAATAGGTATAATAGGTACCTATCGGGCGATGGTAAAACCTGTCAGCCTTCCGGGGCCCAAGTCTGATTATTTATAAATGCTGAAATTGCGTTGTGTCGGAATAGTTTGACACATTTTTGACACATCGTATAAATAATGTGGGCCCCATGTCTTGGGCCCCTGGTCGCCTGGAGTTAGGAAATGTATTATTCTTACGCCGCGGTTTATTTAGGCCATTTGGTTACTCCACTGATACCTACTGTATCAGTTATAAATGACAGTTTCCCAAGTGCCATTTACGGCGTTCTCCGAGATTGCCGGATAAAAGTTAACTTCAACTTATAGCCAGTGAGGAGCGCGTTTGCATACAAAAATAAAGAAATAGTTGAACACAAAGCCCACCGCGTAATAAGTATATACTATTATTTGCTACGTATATCGTTTATGTATTTGTTTCCTATTGCAAAAATATCATTGTGGAACCTCTGAAAATATCCCATATAATCTCTGAAAATATCCATCAGAAAAAAATCATTGATTCTCTCACCTATCTAAATGATTATTGTACTTTTTCCACCGTAATATTGTCTGGTACGAGTTTGAGCGCAATTAATTTGTTAGCCGTCGTTTATCTCCGAGCCAGGGGAATTATTCCCGCGAGTGGAATTTGGTAGAAGGCAACGCACGATTAAATGCTGAACAAACGATACAGAATTAAGTGTCACAGACTATTGATTTGAAAAAATAACTGTATCTACCATTTTTGTCACAATCAATAAATTAATTAAATCATTATTTTCTTCAATACATTACCCATCACTTTCTCGCTTTTCAGATTCTAAAACCTACTACCTACCTACCTACCTACTCACCAAAACGAAAATTCCAATAAAAATATTACATGTAAAATGAATTAAATGAAGCCAAGACTTATATACCTACGCTCACTGTGTCACTGTTGTTAAACAGTTGTAAGACTTCATGAAGAGCCTAACCCCAGATTTTACAAGGCTCAGTTACAAGGCATACTTCTACTAGCTTATCTCTACAAACCCTACATTTAGAACAAAATTTTGGGTTGAGCATTTGTAAAAAATTCGACGTATTTTATAGAAAACTGGCTGACCCGACAGACGTTGTCTTGTCCTATTAATATTGAATTCGAATAATTTCAACACATCCTGTCAATGTTATGTCAAACGCCATAAGGTTACATTAAAAAAGTTTATATTGACAAAGGTTAGAAAATCACTAGAAAATTTCATATGATGGTCATTGACATGATGGTTAAGTAAATCTTAATTTTTTTAATTTATTGTGCAATTTTTTTAATTTTTTCTTTCATAAGAACCTTCTCATGACAATAACAAACACAACAAAAAGAATTAGCGAAATCAGTCCAGCCGTTCACACGTGAAGCCGTGGCCAAGGGAAATAGGGATTAATCTATAGGTATCTAACAAAAGTGTAAAAGCTGGAAAAATGAAATTTTGTGTTATTTATAAATCTGCCGACTACTTAAATAATAATCTACGAGTATATTTAGACCTAAGCTATGCGGGTTTGAAACTACGACGAAATGTTTCCAGATAGGTAGGCAGTGCGTAGGGGCACTCCCTTGCCGGCAGATAAAGACTAGTTATGACATAGTACCTACCTATATTAAATCGTAACAACGAATCAAGTTTAAATAGTTGTAAAAGATCTCATAAGGACCAAGTCATTCTGAATTAACTTAGGTATTAGACCTAAGTTAGTAGACGACTCACAACTAGCTGTAAATTGATTCCAGTTTACACGAACTTATTCCGAAAGTATGTTGAAATCGAATCGTAGATTGGCTTAAATGAAAACTAAAATTTCTATTATTTATTAAGTTCAAAACAGATACTTCATAACACATTCTAACAAACAACCGGTCAATTCTGGTCAAAAGGTGAGTTGGAAAAACCTCACATCTACATATTATTCACTACCACGATAACAAACAACTTTGAAGAAACTGGCAACTGCGATGAAGGGAATACCTAATACGAGTATCTCCTTTCTTAGAGACTGAGACAGAATGTACTGTTTATATAATTATCAAGTTTCTAATCCTAAATCCATAAAACAGAACAACCATGATAATATTTGTCTAAGCAACTTAACGGTAATGTGGGGAAGCATTATGGTTTTCCAGCCCGAAGCGTTGCCGCGATTCCTTGCTATATCGGAAAGGCGGTTTGTAGTTGTCATACATTAATCTGTATATTAAATAGCCATCGTTTATTAAACTGTTTGAGAGGCACGTGTAAGGCAATTAATAACGACAAAATAATAATTTTATTCATAGAATTTAATAATAAACTGGCTTTGTTGTGTTATAAATACAGTTTTTACATATTTTATATTATCTCATTACGAATGTATACATACTTATAATTATTTAAATTTTTTGCTTCTGTAAAATATGGATGTCAAATGGTCATAAATTCAAACTGCGGTCAAATAATATGTAAATAAAATATATACTATATTTTGTAGGTAGTAATGTGAAGGTATTTAAAATCCGGCAAAAATCATTTTATCAAGATGTCATAAAAATTATATAACATAGAAACTGGATTCTTAGATTAAACGTCGCGACGGTTCCTAATTAAGATATCCTGTGTGTACCTAATTATATCGGTAAAAACCCGCGATTTTGCTGGTGCCAAGTAAAGTACTTGATACCCTTGAATAGGTTACATAATGTATTAGTCATATCTGATTTCTTGGACGACCCCGTAGCCTAGTTGGTAGTGACCCGGGTTCGATTCCCGGCCGGGGCAGATGTTTATGTGACAGATAAATGTGTGTTCTCGGTTCGTGGGTGTTAGTGACGTGTACATAATTTGTGTTGTCCATGCCACCCGCGACACAGGGAATCCTAATTTATTATTATTACCGTTAGTATTACCTATGTGTTGCCGGCCGAGAAATTAAAAATTCAAATGGAAGTTAAATTAAGTATAGCTAAAGAAATTAGAAGATGGATAATGAAAGTTAATGCCCCTTCTTCGCGTCGTGGAGTTGTGCTTTTATTCCGATTTCAAGAATATTTTATGTTAATAGCTGACAGAAATGTAAGAGCCTGCTTGTTAAGGGGCGCGTCATTCAGAGCGAGTTCCTACCAAATTCGATTTGATTCCTCATCTTGGAATTAAGCCTCTTGAAACGGATAATTAAACGGAATGGTAGAAATGTGAGAGACGGCGCGCGGCCATTTATAACGGGTGCAGTCCGTATATCACGGCGCGCAGGCCTGCCACTCGACAATACATCACGCGTGCAAGCCTGACCGAATCTTTGGTTTGTGTACTCGTAAACCCGGGCCTGTGATGGCCGCGCTGTGACACTGTATTGGTTTAAAGCGCATCCCCCGAAAGGATATTTCCGTAACTGAAACTATAAAGATAAACATTCCAATCCTGAAAATGTTCGCTTTAAATATGTTTATACTACTTACCATTGTAAGACAGTTTAAAACTTAAAAAACGAGAGTTTAAAACTCGTTTAAAGTTTAAGACTCCAACTCCAACTTATGCACAGTTAACAGCAACTAGTGCGTAATAACTCTTGATCATTTGCGTGTAAATAATATAACTGAATGCATAAAGGAATAGGGTAGTTGACAGTAAGAAAATATTTTGAAGATTTCTATTTTTTATGGTAGCTTAATATTTACAAATGCGAAAAATCGATCTTATTGATTAAATAAATCATGATTATTTAATATTTTTGAGAAATAAAATCCCGAAATTACAGTCACTAGTCACGTGACAGCGAACGCCAATACGACGCGTGACGTCACACGTTGCAAAACTAAACAAACTTGACATAGCATTTTGGTCTTTCCGCTCAACTAAACAGCTCTTCGTTTTCCAACATATGACGTCACACGAGTCGCCATGACAGTTTGACGCGTTTTTTGACGGAAACGTCAAATCGTTCATGAAAATATAAATTAAAATATGTTACAGTTACTATTTTACTGAAATATTAAAAATTCGGTTAAATTAGACCATTTGGCAAACTATGATTTAGTTTTTCAAAATTAGTCAACTAGCCCATTCCAGATTTGTACGATCCAAGTACACATAGTTTCTGAGCATTCCAGTATTCTGTGTTTCAGTTGAAATAAAATTCGAGCAATTCGAGCATTGCCGCTGTTTATATTCAGTTTTATCAAGATATATGCAACGGAATTCAAACGAACAACAGAGAGATAACCTCACAATGAATTTTGAATTCGCTATGAATTTAAATTAGGTATGTTAATGTTTGGGTGATTTTAAATAAAGGTGGAGGAAAAAAGAAAAACTTAGTGTTACGTGTATTTTGTGATAATTATTGGACGGAACAGAGAGATTTAATTCTGTAGGATGAACATAAAGGTAAGAAATCCTCTTTTGCTTATTTTTGAAACACCTAGGTACAAATGATCTCGGCAAGTGTAGAAATTGTTACTTTTTTTCAGATATTTCATAAACTTAAGCTATTTCATAACCATCAGTTTACCGTCATTGGTCGTGTTAGAGTTGTTTTCTCTTTAATTTTGAAACTACTAAAGAACAAAACGTAAATTGACTGAAGTAACATCTATGACCAAATTCGTCAGAAGAGATCCAATTTCCGATAGAAAACTATGCTAGCTGTAACCGATAGGATATGTCTTTATATTATAATTATATTTACAAACATACCTTTTGGCAGAGTTGATAGTCTTGTCTCCGCCGTAGTCGGGTAAAAATGAACGTATATCTCGAGGGTAGGGTGGGCGTGTCTCGCTGTCAGAATGGTCAGTCATGGCGTAGGATCCAAAATAATACTACTCAGGTTCAACTAAGCCTTTTAATCATTCGTGTACACAACCTTCTCGCAAAATAAGAACGGATCGCACAGATACACGCGGATTACAAATTACCTATCAAGTTACTTTCGCAAAATCACAATTGATTGCACTGATATACTCGGATTACAAATTAACGAAACAATATTGGAAACGCAGCGATTTCGATATCACGTGGACACGCCCTTCGATATCACGTGGACACGACCGTTCTCAACGACGTTCTGAATCTGAATGCCCCATCGCCGCAATGGCTACCGTCCACACTGTCTTTCTGTCAAAGTCAAAGTGTGACCACGTGCTATCGACTTCGCTCAAGTGAACTACTTGACGCTTCCATTATTCACTAATAGATGGCGCTACGTGTTTACGCTCCGACACGGCCGTCCTGACCTTTCGCACGTCCCCGTGCGAGATACGTGCGCAAATTGCAAAAGTAATAGTTCACAAAACAGTCGCTCGGTCAACCTGACTAAACTTAGGAATACTTAACTTGACAAAAGTCAAGACTCAAGACAACCTGCATCCGGCGTCTGATAGTCTCAAGACAACCCTTCACAGGCGTCTGATAGTCTCTGGACAACCCTTCACAGGCGTCCGATAATCTCAAGACAACCCTTCACAGGCGTCTGATAGTCTCTGGACAACCCTTCACAGGCGTCCGATAATTTCAAGACAACCCTTCACAGGCGTCTGATAGTCTCTGGACAACCCTTCACAGGCGTCCGATAATCTCAAGACAACCCTTCACAGGCGTCTGATAGTCTCTGGACAACCCTTCACAGGCGTCCGATAATCTCAAGACAACCCTTCACAGGAGTCTGATAGTCTCTGGACAACCCTTCACAGGCGTCCGATAATCTCAAGACAACCCTTCACAGGCGTCTGATAGTCTCTGGACAACCCTTCACAGGCGTCCGATAATCTCAAGACAACCCTTCACAGGCGTCTGATAGTCTCTGGACAACCCTTCACAGGCGTCCGATAATCTCAAGACAACCTGCATCTGGTGTCTGATAGTCGCTCTGTCAACGTGGTACAGGGTTACTATTTAGAGCTTTCAAAACATAGGAAAAATGGCTACTAGTGCGAGTAAATTTTAATTAACTTTGTATTGCATTTTTTTTTATCCCTAACTACCGTAAACTACCACTGCTTCCAAGTGTCGCTATGAAGAAGAAGCAGCGGAATAAACTCCATAACATTACAACACATGTTTGAACAAGATTACCAATCAATTATTTGCGCGATTGTAAACTTTTAATCGGTACGTCGTCACCGTATAAATCTACGTGATTCGGCGTCTCCACATGATCCATCTTCACAAACGCTCTACCAGCGGCAACACGTACTCGGCATTGGATATTACCTGTAACATCAAAACACAAACGCGAGTATCTCTCCAAGCTCGGCCCTTCCTGACCAATAAAGCAATTCTCAAATAGCTAGTCTGTCCGACCAATATTAAGTTTCAAAATTATTAAAAGATGGAGATATTATGAGATGGAGCTCATATGACCAACCAGTACAAAACTTTGAGCTATTATCTAACCAGTATTTGTACCACTCCAAGTTCCAATTCCAACCAGTAATTAAACACTATTTGTCACAGTTCACTCTTGAGCAAAAATGGCTGAAGGTCGTTTAACTCAAATTAAAATAAACTTAGTCAACAACATCACTTTACTTAGTACTCACAAAACATCGCCTCTCAAGCTATGACATCGGTACCCATAACACAAGGGACCATTCCCCAGTTACTAAGCATCGTGTTGACTATCTCTAGGCCTATCTGCCTTAATTTCCTCATAATTGATCGTCACATAAAATTCAACAATAACAACTTAACCTTCAGGCACTTTCATCATCCATATCACGGCTAACAAAAGCCTTCATCAAACCAAACCCGGTTATTAAGAATTATAAAGTCAAACAAACATACTGGTTAAACAATATCCCTCATATCCAATAAACTTGTAATAACTTATAATGTCATAGTTTTAATTTACACCAACTCAAAACATAACAGCTTGTACTCAAAATAAATTAACTGGTCACTATAGATTATCTCCAAAACAACTTAATTGTCACTAACTCTTTTAACCAGATTAGACAATAGGGGATACAAAATTCTCTATACTAATAGCCAGAGCCACGCATCACAGTCGTTCGAACCATATCACAAAACTACTCAGTACAACTGTACACAGGTTTAACAAAATCTCTAAAAAGTTCCGAGTAAGACATCTAGTGCCCCGGCTACCCAGCCGACCAGCAATCACATTGCTCACATCCAGCGAATGGATTAGATCCCTTGGATCACCCGTGTGCCACCCCCTGGTAACCACACGTATGGTCTCTACAGACTCCGACCTCTGCCAGAGCCAAACGCTCACCGCTCACCCACGGACTACTTGAGTTGCCCCAAGAGATATCGATTTCTACCGGGCTACGACTACGTAAAAGCTACTGGTTCGGTCGCACGCTAATCACTATGGCCCTAGAGTCCCCTTACTCGAGTTTCTACCACAACTTAAATTTGAATATCATTAACTTCATCTACATCGATCTCGACTGATACGCGACCTGCTGGCATTTTTCTAAGCCTATCATGCGCCTATTTGTAAGAACGATTTGAATTTAACGCTCCTATTACGAAAAACGTAATACGAATTAACGATCTCCGTCATATTTCTCAAAAAATAACTCAGGATTCGCAAAAAGTGAACTACTAGGTCTAATAATGTTGGCATCTAATAATTCCTCTACTCGCTCAAGCCTTACTTTTCGTTCCTCTGTCGAGCAACAGTAAGGGGTTTAAAACAACCCGCAACGGTCATTACCAAATAGCCATAGTATGTGAATGTAAACAGGTAATTGTCAAATGTACCACCGCTTGATATAAAGCTCATTTGTAAGTGACCTCAAAAATAAAGTAATAATTATTCTTCAGTAAAGCGATAGGAAAACAAAATGATACAAATCACCCGTCACACCACACTCGCAACCGTGAGCCATGACACCAGAGGCGCGAGAAATGGCGTTTGTCCCGGCCTCCCTCGCCAGCATCAGCGCCAGCACGTGACAGACGATGCGGTCCCACACAACACACGGCCACTTAACCGCTCCCCATGTAGTCATCGCAGGTCCACGTCGGCTCACCAAATCCAATGCAATCAGAAACAAAATAATCAAGAAAGAAAAATAAGCAACGCGTGAAATAAAAGTTATTTCTCTGCACTGCATCACATTATTACCCGAAAATTAACTAAATCGGAACGGAACAACAAAATACCTTAAATAAAATGTTTCCTTTTTCTACACGATTGAAAAGTCAAATCTACCTTCATTAACTTTAACACGAGTTAATTTTGATGCTACTTAGCCTTGAATGATTCTTTTCTTTACAGCGAAGTAAAAATAAAGGAAAATGAGACATTAAATTGAATTGAACTACCGGAACCACCGATTTCCTAATTGACACCTATGTTATCGATCACTTCATCATTATCACATCTACAGCCACTGTCCCACTTTTGGGCACGGGACTCCTCTGATAATGTGAGGGATACAGGCCACAGTCAACCACACTGGCCAAGTGCGGATTGGCAGGCCAATACAGATTGTTGTCCAATTATAACGGTTAACCAAAAATCTAACCAAATATTAAGATTTTTCAATCACAATAGATCTGATGTAATGAAATAAAAACAATGCCATACCGATACTCGCCGTCTTACTTGAAATTCCTTATGTTCTACCACAACCTGATACAACATATCTCCAGCTAGTAAAGAGATGTTTGTGGATCACATTATCACAGTAACCTGAAAAGCTGAAATAGGTCCTTTATCCCAACTTCTGATCTCGAGGGTAGGGTGGGCGTGTCTCGCTGTCAGAATGGTCAGTCATGGCGTAGGATCCAAAATAATACTACTCAGGTTCAACTAAGCCTTTTAATCATTCGTGTACACAACCTTCTCGCAAAATAAGAACGGATCGCACAGATACACGCGGATTACAAATTACCTATCAAGTTACTTTCGCAAAATCACAATTGATTGCACTGATATACTCGGATTACAAATTAACGAAACAATATTGGAAACGCAGCGATTTCGATATCACGTGGACACGCCCTTCGATATCACGTGGACACGACCGTTCTCAACGACGTTCTGAATCTGAATGCCCCATCGCCGCAATGGCTACCGTCCACACTGTCTTTCTGTCAAAGTCAAAGTGTGACCACGTGCTATCGACTTCGCTCAAGTGAACTACTTGACGCTTCCATTATTCACTAATAGATGGCGCTACGTGTTTACGCTCCGACATATACATTATTATATTTTTAACCCATTTCTTTATAAATGACGCCGCAGAGAGCAGAATGAATATAAATATCTCAACGTTGGCGAACCGGGAGCCATTTGATGCTTAATAGTCCGGTAAATTTAGCGTGTAACCTTGAATTCTTAAGCAACCACTTTTCTTTCACAAAATGTAATATTGTGAATGATTTGATGGTTTACGATTCCGAAACGTGTTAAGGATGTATAAACATTTTAAAACCGGAGTCATAATATTTACTACTGTACAGAAGCCAAATAGCTGGGTCTATCCCGAACGATCCACTGTGGATCAGTGATCCGCGATCCAGGATACAGGAACCACTACCTCTGTACAACACGTGCGCTTTGTAGTTTACGCTTAGGGCTTCTCGCCCACGTCAGATTTTTTGTAGGACAGATAATCGGGCCGATTTTTCCTCCGATGCTAAATGACGGTATTTCTGACCGACTTTTTGTAGGACGTGTGCGTTGCACTATTGTTATCAGTACGTTCTATTTTTCTCCTACAAAAAATTGGTCACCTATTATGGGACGTAGGCGAGAAGCCTAAGGTACTCTCGTGAACGTGAACCCGGCTTAATGTCATTCAACCCTTCAGAGGTCCACTGCAGGAAACATGTTATCTTAATATTACTAGACATCTGGAGGGCTCTGCATCACACTGATGAAGTGTGTATTTATTAAAAGATAGTTAACCAAAGTGTTGAAGTTCTCATGGGACTCAAAGACTGATCCTAGCGATGTGAATGGAATGTGAATGAAATCGCTGTACCTACACATATAGCGGAAACTTGCGTTTATAGATCCGTGCTCAAGAGTCAACAATGCGTTGAAACGAAGTAATCCGTTTATTTTTTATAATCTGAAATGAACCACATGAAAAGTTACTTGCAGCATCGTCTTTTAAGCTGTTACAAAGTGACCCAAGGGAGTAAACGGCTTCATTGTTATAAAACGCCGGGACGATGTTAAAGGTGAGCTCAGACTGAACAAATGCACGCAATATTTCAATCTTTAAGGTAACAGTCCGTAGCTAGAGGATTCCTTTGTCACTCGACTGCATTCGGATCATAGACTACAATTTTGATACTGTTATATTATAACTGAAACAGGATAAACCGAATGAACCGTAAAATGTATTTTGCGTCTCTCAATAATATTGACAGTCACCCGCGACAACCGCGACAACAGACAGACAACCGCGGGGACTTAATGATGAGTTGGCTCGTTTGCTCGTCTGTAGCTGTTAAAACTTTAAAAAGATCCACATATTCCCATTGTGTGATAGCAGTTTATAGGTCATGAATACGCTACAATTTGTTCATCGCAGAAGTACAAAATATTTTCTCTTGATATAAACGCACCTTTATACTCTTTGTAGCCGACATTAATCTCTTTACCGCCGCTGTGCTGCTCTGTGTGCAGGTTTTGCGAGTTTTAACTAATTGGCCACTCCGGAAAACGAGTAAAATGAATTAAAATCAGTTATATAAGTTGTCGCGCAGTAATTTTATCAAAAACAATGACTTTTTTAAATACGGTAAAAAAAGCCCTCTCTTCGCTACGAGAAACTTAATAGTTGTGTTCGCTACCCATAAGGAACCCTATTAACATGCCTCCGTTGTCTGTCTACACAGGGCTCTATCTCTTGAACGGAAATAGGTTGAACCCTGAAATATTCACAGAATACATGTTACTGTAGCCGCTATAACAGCAAATAATAAAAAAACTTACATCCCATACAAGTAACCTTAAAAAATGGGGGTTTTCTATGTTCTTTTACTGTTCTTTCTTCTACTGTTCTATCTTATGAACCGTTAGACGTGGAAACTTTAAGTTTTCACAAAGTACATTAAAGGTTACCTAAACGGTTACTACAAAAAAGGTGTTACAATGTCATTAAAATGTCCCAAACAACGATGAAAATATATATTTATTTCACCGTATACACTCAAAGACGGTAGGTACGGTAAACTCTTCTGTGTAACTTGTTATAGTTATTATCGTTCGGTGATATAAGCCTACGTGTGCAAGTATGATTCGCACTTGACTTGTTTTTCTCAAATATTTTTCGTGTACAGACGTGTAACAGTGGCTCGAGTGTGAGTTTCAAACATAAAACAGCCAAACGCAATTAATCGAGAAAACTCATACATTTTAGTACACGTTTAATGTGCGAGTGTAAGTTCCATAAACATCAACGAAAAAGTTAATCGTTTGCTCACTTCGTTAAAAGTATGTTGTGTTCCTCATGTTGCCAACTTGAGCGAAACGTCAGATATCGTCCCTACAACTCAACCTATTTTAAAAGTTCACTACTTCTAAGCATCCACTTCGACTAATGGTGAAACTTATTTTAAGCGTATTATATTTTTTATGAATGAGCTATCGCTGTTTCGCTTTTACCTTTAAGAACAAATGAGATAAAACTACAGCATCATGTTACCATGACGCCAAGCAAACATTTGATTTGACGCTTGTCGCCATTGATAGGTATCCTAATTTCTATTAATATGATAAATGCGAAAGTTTGTATGTATGAATGTTTGTTACTCTTTCATGCAAAAACTACCGAATGGATTTTGCTGAATCTTTACAATAATATAGCTTACACATCATCATCACAACCTATAACTGTCCCACTGCTGGGCACGGGTTTCCTCTCACAGTGTAAGGGGTATAGGCCATAGTCCACCACGCTGGCCAAGTGCGGATTGGTGGACTTCACACACCTTTGAGAACATTATGGAGAACTCCCAGGTAGGTTTAACTATCTTTATTATAGGTTATTTAGTAAATAAAGAATTCTAATTATCTTAATTTCTTATTTAAAACCATATTATTATGATCTACCGGAAAACTTACAAATGAAACATCAAATTCAAACAATTATTTAAATAAAATATTATCACAAACAAATTTTATCAATTAAGTAATCTTAAAAAAACGAGGTGTTCCTCATCACTTGGTGGTCCAAATATGCGAAAATGGCTACCATCAATACAACCAACTACACCGGGTAATCCAAACTTTCATTGAAATCTGCAAAACAATGAACATTATATTATGTTGTGATGAATTTTATATATTAGGTATATTATATAGTGAAAGTATTATAAAATATATGTAGGTGATCACAACACTGACTTATATAATAAATTATAAAATAAATCCAAATGATCAATAAACAAAACAATGTTATTTAATACTTGCCTTTCTTTGAACATTAATGCGCTGCGTAGGCTTTAAATTACTCAATTGTTCAAGCTCTTTACATAAGGTTAAGAAAGCTTCCTTGCTCAGGCGATATCTATTCTTAAATTCCGTTTCGCTAAGTCATCCATTGCATTAAAAGAGGCTCGGAATATAGCCCGTTGTTTCCGCTGATGGTTGCGCATATCTTCAGCCTGGGCTTCCGCCATCATCCTCCAAGCAAAGCAATTACGCGCTGCTCCATGCCACATAATGCTTATTCAATTTTCACGTAATAACAACAAATAAACTAAACTAAAATGCGTTTCACCTGTCAAACATCAAGTGAGTCACTCTACTACTGCGTTTGCGTAAGTTTTCAATAGTTAACTACAAAATGGCAACTTACACTCGCGCACACGTCAAAAATGTCAAAATACTTCCACTCGAACGTTAAATTATATTCGAGGTTGACGAAAAAGTTAACGTAAACGATATTTTGAAACTTACACTCGCAGTGTTAGTTGTCTTAACCATCCGCTAGAGGCGCTGACAATAACTCTATACATTTTGATAGTTTAAACGCAAACGCGTAGGTACTTCACCTACGCGTTTGCGTTCCTCCATCCTTGCAAAAACTCACACTCGACCTACAGAATCAGTTATATTAAATGTAGGTACCTACTCTAGAATATTATAAAACTTTTCCTTTGAGTGAAGCACCGCGGCAATAGGTACATAGGTATATTCTCCTCATGCGTTCCTACGTGGGGATCATTTTATTGAACTTTCAGAACGAACATTTCCGATACACTTACCAAAAATCTTATACAAGAAAAATCTTGTACGAAATATTTGTAAGCAGTCTCTTATAACGGAGATAGTCCTATATAAGTAGATCGGCATATCGTGCTCGTAAAAATGTTCAAATTACAAGTGAAAACAGCTCATAGCAAAGTGGTGGTCCTCAATCTTCCAGTGAAAGTACGCGTAAAGTCGGTACAGCCGTTGCAGAGATTACCCGGACAAACAGAAGGACAGTAGACCGATATAAATTTTAAAAACTTTGCATGTTTTTTGTATCGTGTAAAATATTTTAAGCAACTGAGAAATAAATAAGAGAAGACACAGTTATTTTGAAATCACAAACAGATACTTCAATTTTATTTATAATTTATAGATGAAATCATAAATATATAGCCACTTAAATGACAAGGACGTTTGAAAATAAACAATCACAACGCTTTCGCTCGAATTAGTAATGCAAAATGATTTTGTAATCTGATGAATCATGATTCTGTGAAAGATCTGGTGAGATCCTTCTTTTGCTAATTCTTTCTTTATTAAGGCATCCAAAGAATAGAAACGAAACATCGACGTTCATAACTGTATTAAGAAACACCAAAATGAATTAAATTTAGTTGGAGTGGTAGATAATGTGAGTAGGTGGTCACCGCTACCCATGACAATCAACACTAATGACAGCTAGTTAGTGATCAAATTGAATCTCCAGTTACCAAAGCTAACATGATATGACAATAGAAAGCTAATTAGCATAATTATCCTCTCTGTATGTGCTCTATCGTGAATATCGTTGCAGTAATTCATTGTAAGTACGACTAGACATGAAACATACAATTGACATAATCCAGAACATTTAATACATACACGTAATAAATTGATTTCTTGCCGATCGTTGACAGTATTTATAGAGTGTATATGCTGACCCAGCTGACCCAGCGAACGTTGTTCCGCCATATAGATTACTTGTAGTGAATGAATACAAAAAGCGCGATTTAAATTTCAGGGGTGGGGGTAGGGAAGTGAAAATTTGGGATTATGTGAATTTTTTATGATGAATAAATAAAAAACAAAAATTCTGTCCAAAAAACAAAAAATAATGTTAGGGGTGGACAACCCTTATCACTTGGGGGTATGAAAATGATAGATAGTACTCGATGCTCAGACCTACTGAATATGCATAAAATTTCATAAAAATCAGTCAAGCCGTTTCGGAGGAGTATGGTAACTAACATTGTCACACGAGAATTTTATATATTTATACTTGGATCTTTTATAGTTTTGTATATGTACCTAACATATACAAAACTATAAAAGATCCAACGGTTAAAATGTATCTGAAATAGGCTAAAATAATAAAAATAAACCCGATTTAAAGAATTTATGTAACTAGAGATAATAAACGTAAAAATGTTTTGTAGATTTGATCTCTTCCAGAGTCGGACATATGTAGCGGAAAACCTTCAGATGGCAGAAACCAGAGCGGAAAACCGGAAACGGATATTAATTGCGTAGGGGTAAATACGATCCCAGCATGAAAGGGGTTTGAAGATTTTTATACGTAAAACATGTTTATACCTCAAGTTTATCGTCAATATCCTGTTCCCTAACTCATCCCCATCCCCAACTCACTTTCTACTACTTATTATGGGACTACTATTTATCATTTCACAGTTAATTTCGCTTTGAATTAATCGCGTTCTGGTTTAATTAAGCTGTATTTTGCTACATCGCAATGGAATGATTTAAATTAAGTCTTTGTGATTTAAATTAACTTAAGCCATCTATTTAGGTAGGTATAGTGTTACACGAAATATACATTTATAATTAAATTATTGTGGAGTATGTGTGCTGTTTACGTGATCCTACGTTACCAAGAAAACATACAAATTAGTAGTTAGTAGAACATACGAACTCTAACACAATTATTTATATCCTGTAGTAGATAGCTCATTCCAAGAGAGGCATTGGCGCGTTCACATAAAATGTTCCGAATGGCTCCGAGGGGTTTTTGTGGATAAGATAGATTGGAAGATAAGATATTCCCAGTATTTCTGTTAAACAGTTAAAAAATAGGCAAATTCCACTTAACATTTTCTGTAAGTAGGTATTCTATAATAGGACCAAGATCTACTTATTCCTTATAAATAAGTTCGCAATTAGTACCTACCATGTCATTGTGGCGATAAAATATGTAATATGTTTTCTTTCTTTTTTACCTCTAACATGTTTACAAATAGCACACACACTCGAAAGCATACAAAATACAAAGCAACAACAATCAAATTGTTGCTCACTATCTTTCAAAAGGCGTTCAAACGATGCTTCGTGACTTCCTTTATAAGTAAGTATGGTATGGGAAGCATATTAGATTCAAAACGTTAACAAAATGTATAATACTTGTAAACCAGCCCTCGCTTCGCTTCGGGAAACCTGTCCCTTATTACCCAAGTCCAAAATTGTTAAACGTCACCAGCGCACGAATTTATTTTCACGCGCGTTATTTTTCATTTTGCGAAAATTTTTAATATATTATACATATAAACTTTCCTCTTGAATAATTCTATATATTAAAAAAACCCATCAAAATCCGTTGCGTAGTTTTAAAAATCTAAGATCATAGGGACAGAGAAAGCGACTTTGTTTTATACTATGTAGTGAAGCATCCGCGGGATATATTATTTGCACATCGTTTTATAATTGTAATAATATATCGATTTACGTGATATAATTAAAACGAAAGTTATCATCTTTAAAACCTCCAATATATTGAACTTAGCCCAGTTTAAAATCATTGCGAACTTGGTAACCGCCCCACTCCTCGTGGCTGCTATCTCCTGTTCTCTTGACCCTCCTCTCGATGATGTCAGACGATACAGTCTTCAAGTCGTAAGCCCATCCAATCTTAGCCATGGTATCGATGAATAGCTTCGCAAAGTTCCATGATAAATGCCCCAATTCGGCGGCCTTGTAGTCCCATGGAAATGTGTGATGATAGTTGTGGAATCCATCACCTAATACGACTAAGGCGAGTGGCTTAATGTCAACTGGTTTTATGTTCTTGTCATACGGCCTTGCACCCCATTTGTGGGCAACAGAATTCACGAGAAAAGTAGCATGTAAAGCTAACATGAAACGTAAGATAGCGCACACAAAAAACGCGTTCCATACTGACTCTCCCCACAAAGTTGGGACGAATGTCGGCAAAATGAAGCAAGCAAGTGACATCAGGACCAAATAGTATCTGTAACAAGCAACCAATTTATAATTTACTAGCTGACCCGGCAGACTTTTTCCTGCAACATATTATATTATTTTTATCTCAGGCTCAAACATGGACCAGTTTTTAGTTAGACACGTTAGACCCCAAGAATTTATTTTCACACGTGTTAATAAGAGTTTTTCGATAACTCCTAAGATAATTCATTTAAATGACATGGTGTTAAGGTTTATCATAATAATCATAATGTTCCTGAAATGCTTAAGATGACTGACGTATTCAAATCGATAAGGATTAATACTATATCCGTCTAAATACCTAGCTTTCCAATTACCGCATTGTGCGTGACCTTTTTTGGAACGAAGTTCCTTACGGCAGGCTTGGAGGGGATAGGTTTTGCTGCGGCGACCGAACTGAAAAATATGTGATAGTAAAACCGTAAGAAAAAATGCGTGGAATAAAAGCGTTAAATGAGACGTGCGCAGGCGCGACAGTCGCCGAAGGAACTTCGTTCCTACCTGGTGTCCCACGACACCAAATCATTTAGTTTATTTAGAACTTAGAATGAGTATAGTAAGCTATCCTTCGAAGATAAACGTATCCCATTGCGGACTTTATTGTTGATAATATATCACTCATACAGTTTTTTGTTATATATCAAAGGGATTAGGCAGCGTTTTCGCTGGAAGCTCCCAGGTGGCCTGATTATTTCCGTCTTTTTCGACAGTTATTGTCATATTTTAATTAATTTACACGAAACTTTAATACATTATATACCTAAACTTTTGTCGTCAATTCCTCGATCTATTGGTGAAAACCGCATAAAAATCCGTTCAACAGTTTTTAAATTAATCGCGAACAGAAGACGGACGCGGCGGGAGACTGTTTTATAATATGTTATAAAGATTTCATACATTTTGTGTAGTTATATGTATTAAAGGACGTAACAGTGGCTCACAGTACATATCACATACATATACACATCACACATAAATATAGTTTAAAACTAGGCAGCGAATTTAGTTCAACTCTTCCTATTGTTCCTATCTCATTTTCTCCCACGTTAAAATGTGTCTGTGCTTTTCGTTTCCGTTTCGTTTCATTTGCGCGTCATTTCCGTTTCATCGAATTCCAAATCACAACGACAGTATAGAAGTTTTCACTTCAAAAGATCTCACTTCTTCTGGAACCGCAAAACTGGATCAGCCCAAAGATCGCTCATATCGATACTATGACCCTTGGCTATGATGTCCGGATGTTTCCTGACCATCAGCCAGCCGATATGGGAAAAAAATAGGCCACGAGTGGCGTTGTGAGGGTCAGCGTCGGTCTCGGAGTACTTGTGATGCATTCGGTGATTACGCGCCCAGTCCAGCGCGGTACCCTGAATGGAAATGAAATTAATTTTATTCAAACTTGGTTTTTACAATCACAACTGTTACACATCATCCCCACTGTTCCATCTAGCTGCAGCAGCATACTACTTGAGACATTTTGAGAATTTCATTTAAGTGTTTTAGATATAACTTATGACATCAATTTGTTAAGAAATAAAAAGTAAATATCAATTTTTAGATATTTTTCCTCAAATCTTGTCGTTAAACTAATTTAAATTCTCCTTACAATTTAATATTGACTCTGTACTCGTTATTCAGTTTTCAGTTAGCAATGTATATTTCAAAAAGTTAGTAACTAACAGTAAATATTTTGATATATGTACCTACATAGTTTCGTTGCTTATCTCAAAGCCTGTCGATTGTGTACTAAATAATGTGGTCTATAAGCTTATTATTTATGCACAATGTAACTTTTTAACTTTTAGTTAAAAAAATCATTCATCAGTATTCTCTTGATTGTTAAGTGTTTTTAATTTTGTTAAGTGTAAATGTTACTGCATATTTAGCTATCAAACAATGCACAATTTTATATGCAATCGAATAAGAATTTTGCAAACCTGTGAAGCCCTTTTAAGTTAATAATACTTTTCAAGTAAAGACGAAAAAAAATGCTCATTAACTTTAAATTACTTTAGCTCGGAGGTGGTAGGCACATTTGGATGAATTTTTAGAATGGCGAAGAGATGTACAATTGTACAGTCCGTAAATGATCGCTTCTCTGATCCCGGACACCCTGTATAAATGAAAATCGCGTACATCGCTGCGGAAGAAATTTAAACAAATTGATATTATCTTAACAGATTTAACAGACTTGACTTTGATTTCATTCATTTGCAATGTCATATTTTTATGGACTATCAGTTTCTTACCTGAAAAGCGATGGTTTGAAAAAAAATGAGAAGCAAGCGCAATGGCAGGCGAGCTTTGTACGCCTTATGCGACCAAAGTCTATGAGCTCCTGCTGTTACTCCTAGACCTGAGCACAGGTATAAGAAGAATGCTGTAAACAAAAATCATGGTTAATAGAATTCACGGTACTTAGTACCATTTGTACCGTGTAGCAATTGTGTTCCGGTTAGAAAGGTGTGGAGCCGGCTACACTTTTTTTATTGGCGACCAGTCTCTGGTCAGTATCTCAGTCCTCAAGGGTAATAACACACAGTTGTCATGTATGGCAGCGGAAGGGTGGTGCTGCATACTCGTTTGTTCGTTTGGAAAGAAAACTTCATTTGAGCTAAAAAGTCCTTAACATGTTCATTGCGCTACGGGTTTTTGAACCCCGCACACAATAAAAAAATAATGTCGTCTACTCGCTGGTGCGGGAGCTGTAATTCTGACTACATGACGAATGAAGAAAGAAATTCTCCTCTGCTCTATCGTTGCACAAACTATTTTATCTTGTGGAAATTCATGACGCATCCAAGTATATAAATCTTCATGTAGGTGTGCGTGTTTAATAAACGTAAAACCCATTTACTATTATCCATTTATAATTATTCTTTAGGGATACTTATGATTTTTACTTGCCAAATTAAAATTATTAACACTTGGGGTTGCGGAAAAACCATTATTATGCCAAAGTATATGACTTTATCATTACCAAAATTCTACCAGAAATGGCTTAAGTATAATTTGTTACCGAATAGATTCGTTGCCCACATAGCCTTAGCTAAGCAAAAACAAGCTCCATGAACAGCACCGAGGTGCAGCAAGATTAGGGCTATCACATTTGGCCACACTATCGTCCATTTCCACTTCTCTGCAGTTGGCGGCAGTGGCGCTGACACGTCGTCGCAATCTGTCTCGAGCACGGGCCACGAAGGTGGTTGTTGTCCTCGATGAGACATGCTCTAAAATGAAAAAGGAGAAAATATAACTATTTTATATCAATATATTCAATTTTATATCAATATATCAATATCATTTTATTTAGAATAAAAATTAATAATTCTGGTTCTGGAGTACCTACATTATGATTAGACGCATTAAAAAAGTTTAGGCAATAATAAATCATTTTGATTCGTCGTTACTCACGTACCTATTGATCGTATGTTTATGACACATATTTATTTGTTATTAAATGTACTGTGTTTATGAAGATACATATTTGGTACATATTTTACCTCTATTTTAGGAAAGTAAAAAAATAAATCCTACTAATATTATAAATGCGAAATTTTGTGGGGATATATTGGATGTCTGTTTGATACTCTTTCACCAAAAGACTACTGAATGGATTTTAATGAAACTTTACAATAATATAGCTTACACATCAGAAGAACACATAATTATGTAGGCTATAATTTATAAAGATGTAGTATGAATTATCCAAAATATATAACTAAATCTTTGTAAACGCAAGGAATAAGTTTCCCGAAGCGAAGCGAGGGCGGGTCAATAGATGTTTTATATTCTTACCAATACAATGTAAGGAGACACGCTACTCTAGCAACAACTCTGTCTAACAACTAATGGTTACTGCGAATCAAACAATTACAATTATAAAATTATAATTTATTATAGTATAAATTAAATTAAATAATAATATAAAGTATTAAATAATTTTACTATAAATTAAGATAATTATAAAATTTTTTAATTATAATTTAATTATAAAAGTTAAAAAAATTATAGAAATTGATTAAGGCCTAATAATATTTACTAATACTATAAACTAATTTATAACTACTGCCTTTGCTTCCCTTCACAAAACTTCTTTACGTTTATAAATATTAAGCTTTGATTAAAACGTGTTTTTCCCGTGGAAATTACATATTTTTCTGGTAAAAAAAGTAGCCCGTGGCATTCTCCCGCTCGTGAACTAGGTATATTCTTATGGTATTATTGGTATGGACGTTAACAGCAGTTTATTCAGAGAGATTCAAACATACATTATATTATTTAGTTGATTGTTGTCAAGCATTAACTTAACCTATGTAAAAAAATTAAGTTTTTTTTGGTAATTTTAAATCTGTGATATTTTTAAAAATATTAATGCTAATGATTTGATGTGGGTTAAGATTTTTATGTTTTAGACTTTTATGTAGATATTTTTGAAAAAGGTACATACTCGTAATTCCATGGATGTACCATGGAATTACGATATAGGTACATATTATCTTATAAAATTTGTTCAGCGTCAGCAATGAAAGCGCCAGAAGTTCTGCATTAGTAAAAGACATTGTTTTTTTTTTCTGTAAATATAATAATTATTATACACATGTATAATATCTATTATGCACCTGAAAGAAATTATCTGAATGATAGTGAAGTGAGTAGTTTAAAAGATCTAAACATACAGACACGAACAGCCACTTTGTTTTATACTATATACGTATATAATTATGTAAAGATTAATTATTCATAAATATTAATTATTGTTTTTACTCACATCATCACGTGGTCTGTCCTAATAAAGCCTATGAAAAAATGATAGGCTTTAATGGCCTCATTAAGTCTGTCTTAAGTTATGTATTTAAATAAAAGTGATACCGAAATAAAAATACTTTTTCAGGACTAGGTCACAAAACAATTTTTGGTGACGCTACAAGTTTAAAATAAATGTAGTAGGTACTTATTTACGTGGACAGTAACGTAAATAAGATCGTATTTATCACAATGAATTTTCTATTTAGGTTGGGCGTAAAATACAATATAGACGAATTTATATCCCTAAGTATATTTTAACTAAGCCTAGCTTATTCCAAGAGAGGCACTAACGCGTTCATATGAAATCCCGGAGCCTAACTGTATGTTCCGAATCCGAAAGGCTCCGAGTGGATTTTTGCGGATATGACAATAATTCCCATTTATGCTAAACAGTTCTGTCCATATAACAAGTGGAAATTTGCCCAAGTAATCAGCAACCACTAAGAGGTCGGGTACCTTTTGAAGGTGGCCGCTCGTACTCTGCTCAAAAAAAGGCATATCCTATTAAACTTTTTTGTAGGTACTGTATAATGGGACCAAGATCTACTTATTCGTTATTAATAAGTTTGTTATTAGTACCTACCGGCTACCATGTCATTGTGGTGAAGTAGGTAAATATGTTTTCTTTTTTTCTTATCTCTAACATGTTACAAATAGCACACACACTTGAAAGCTTATAAAGCAACCAAAATCAAATGCTTGTTGCTCACATCTTTCAAAGGGCGTTCTAACGATGCTTCGTGACTTCCTTTGATAGTATGGGAAGAATAAAAGAAGATTCAAAACGTTAACAAAATGTATAATAAGCATCCACAGGATATATTTGGGCGTGGTTTATAATTAACGTGGGATATAATTAACACAAAAGTTATCTTAAATATATCACACTTAGTCCACTTTAAAATAATTGCGTTCAGTAACTTGGTGACCGCCCCACTCCTCGTGGCTGCCATCTCCTGTTCTCTTGACCCTCCTCTCGATGATGTCAGACGATACAGTCTTCAAGTCGTAAGCCCATCCAATCTTAGCCATGGTATCGATGAATAGCTTCGCAAAGTTCAATGAGTAATGCCCCAATTCGGCGGTTTTGTAGTCCCATGGGAATGTGTGGTGATAGTTGTGGAAGCCATCACCTAATACGACTAAGGCGAGAGGCTTAATGTCAACTGATTTAATGTTCTTGTCATAAGGCCTGGCACCCCATTTGTGGGCAACGGAATTCACAAGAAATGTAGCATGTAAAATTAACATGCAACGCAAGATAGCGCACACGAAAAACGCGTTCCATACTGACTCTCCCCACAAAGTTGGGACGTATGTCGGCAGAATGAAGCAAGCAAGCGACGTCAGGACGAAATAGTATCTGTAACAAGCAATCAATTTATAATTTATTTGAGTACTAGTAAAACCGCCCTTGCTTCGCTTCGGGAAACCAGTCCCTCACTCCAAAACTTAACCTGTTAAACTTAACCCGCACACGAATTTATTTTCGCGTTAGTATTCATTTTGCATAAACTCCTAAGATCTTCATTTAAATTATATGTTGGTAAAGCTTATCATAATAACCAAATCGGATTGGCTGCATTCGGGCAATTGAGTCATATCTTTTCGTCCTGCATAGGGGAATTAAGGCGTTCGAACAATGTGTATTGCTAATGATCACATACAGCTCCTAGACGTGCTTTACTATTGACCTAATGCACAAGCACAACGTCGCGTACGGCTGTGAAGATGGCTCAGAATCTGTCAGAGTGGCGTAAGTCAAGGTAGTTCCATGTCCAGGAGTGGACGCACAAAGTCTAGTGGATGGATGGATGATCATATAAATGTACATGTCATTGTGTATGCGGTTAAAGCTTTGCAATGGTTGAAAAAAACTATACAATAAAAAAAAACTCACTTATTCTGGAACTGCAATACTGGATCAGCCCAAAGATCGCTCATATCGATACTATGACCCTTGGCTATGATGTCCGGATGTTTCCTGACCATCAGCCAGCCGATATGGGAAAAAAATAGGCCACGAGTGGCGTTGTGAGGGTCAGCGTCGGTCTCGGAGTACTTGTGATGCATTCGGTGATCACGCGCCCAGCCCAGCGCGGTACCCTGAATGGAAATGACATGAATTTTATCCAAACTTGGTTTTTAAAATCACAAAAATGTTACATAATCATCCCCACTTTTTCACCTATAATTCTATAATATTCTGAAGGTAATACCAAAAAATCGCACTTTATTATTTGATGAATTTAGATCGGTATTTAACACACCTTTAGTACCGTTTACCTGCCAAAGTCACTGTATCCCAAATTTCATGTTCCATCGTTCTTAGCTGTGTTGGGAGCATGCGCTGACAAACTTTCAGCTTTTATAAAATAACGAAGGTCTGGGTTTCACGGGCTCTTGATCTTACATATTTTTATGAACAGCTTCTTACCTGAAATGCGATGGTGTGAAAAAAAGTGAGAAGCAAGCGCAATGGCAGGCGAGCTTTGTACGCCTTATGCGACCAAAGTCTATGAGCTCCCGCTGTTGCCCCTAGACCTGAGCACAGGTATAAGAAGAACGCTGCAAACAAAAGTCATAGTTAGTAGAGCCTAGAGTTCACCCGGCTAGTACTAAGCTCACGCTATTTTGCCATGTAATAATTGTTATAACAGGAATTGAGTTCCGGTTAGAACGGTGTGAAGCCGGGTACACTTTTTTATGGACGACCATTTCAGTCCTCAATGGTAGTACACACAAGTGTCATGGGTGGCAGCAGAACGATGGTGATGCATACTTGTTTGTTACCTTAATTTTATAATAAAAACACATGAGGAAAAGTGACTTCATTTGAGCTAAAAAGCCCTTCGATACTTAACATGTTCACTGCGCTACGGGTTTTTTCATCCCCGCACAGAATAACAAAATAATGTCTACTCGCTGGTGCGGAAGCTGTATATCTGACTACATGACGAATGAAGAAAGAAATTCTCCTCTGCTCTATTGTTGCATAAATTATTTAACTTGTGGAAATTTAAGTATTGAAGTATATAAATCTATGTATGTGTGTTGTTTAATAAACGTAAAACCCTACATTTCTAATTATTCATTATTGGTATGATTTTTACTTGCCAAATCTAAATTATTATTTAACACGTTGCGGAAAAAACATATTATTATCCCAAATTATGACTTTACCATTAGCAAAATCCTACCAGAAATAGCTTAGATATAATTTATTACCGAATAAATTCGTAGCCCACATAGCCTTAGCTAGGCACAAATAAGCTCCATGAACAGCACCGAGGTGCAGCAAGGTTAGGGCTATCACATTTGGCCACACTATCGTCCAATTCCACTTCTCTGCAGTTGGCGGCAGTGGCGCTGACACGTCGCTGCAATCTGCGTCGAACAGGGGCCAGGAAGGTGGTTGTTGTCCTCGATGAGACATGCTCTAAAATACAAAAAGATAATATAAACATAACTATGGGGACGTAACAGAAACCTCGTTCCGAAATTAGTTTTTTAATTTTATATCAGTATCATTTTATTATGTTGGCCAAGCATTGGCTATCAACATTGACAAAATAAATGTCTAAGTATGATTAGGAAATTTTATTGTAAGACGTCCTTTTACGAAATGACTGTTACCTACAGGGACACCCTGGCTGACCTACTTTGAAATAATAAATATAAAACTTGTTTCATTGTAACGAAAACTTCGTTGAGGTTTTACGACAGTCTAAATCATTGAATATTTAAAGTACAGGGCACTGCTCACCTGAAGTCATCGGTTGACTTCTAATTACAAAATTCTCAAATGTGCCCACTTTTCAAGCTGGTAATAGAATTGTTATTGTTTTAAATATAAGGCTCTCTACAAGTGCATATCTACCGAACGCGTGAATAAGAAATACATAAACTGTAAAAACGAAGAAATTTTATTTAAGCTTATTTGAAAGATTGTTTGGTCTTATTGCGGTAGAATACTGAAGCTAATCCCAAGCCAGCAATCCAATGTGTGGCAGGAGGCGGTAAGAGTCAGCCCATCTGCATGGAGATAGAGCTGCGCGAAAGAATTATATAGATAGATACACTTTATTTGTACACATAAATAAACACAGGCAAAGAATTCCAAAATAAACATGTATACAAAAAGGCGGCCTTATTGCTACGCAGCGATCTCTTCCAGGCAACCTTTTTTACAGGAAATAGTATCCAAATAAAAAAAATTAGGCATTCTATCATATTATTACTGGTATCTTTCCGTGACGCCTGCTATCCTTTTGTACGAGATAGCCGCCAAACACTTGTCGTTTTCCGCCTAGAGTTTTTCATAAGTAAAGTCTGATCTAAGGCTAAGTATCGTCTATAGATCTCAGCCTTAGAGAGAGCTAGTTCTTATTTCTTGTTCTGTCTTCTTTCTTAGCTGACAACGCATCGGCAATCCCTTGGATGTCTCTGGGCGATGATGAGTACTTCCCATCAGGAAGCTTGTCTACTCGTTTATCGGTTATTTACGTAAAACCTTAGACGTAAGGTATCCTGTTTTAATTTTATATTGTGTTCAGTTCAGATTAATAAAGAATTTGCTTTTACATTATAAATCAATGAATGCGTGGCCTTTGCTCTCTTCAACTGGATAAAACTTTAACACTTGGATTTGAATGCAAGCAACATCACGAATCAAGTCGAAAAATATTATGAGGGAAGACGAAACTTTTGTTACGATTTACTCAGTTGCAACACAAAACTATGGTTGTATGTGATCTCTTTTCTGCATGGTAATGTTTTTATTAGCGGAGCTATTTACGGTTATCGCTTCGTCTGTCTTTATCTTAGTTATCAAATTGTTGCCTCGTCTTTGCGTTTGTCGTTGCTTCGTCTATTATATTATCCCAATTACCGCCATCAGAGAGTAATAATCGGAGCTATAATAGGGATCCTGACTGACTGATTAGTTTGTTACTAGTATCCCTATCTTTAACAAGGGTAATTAATGATTTTGGTACCTGTAAGTTTTTTTTCAATAATTAATAGGTACAATTTACGTGTAAATTATATATTATCTGCGCTACTTTCATTCACGTTTTATCATAACAAAACTTAACAATAGGTTTATGGTTATCTAGTCATGTAACGTTGGTAAAATACAATAATATAATAATGTAATAATTAGTATTGTGGAGTATGCTCTTGGCGATTTAAACGAACATGAAAAAAAGGAAGACGAGAGTTGAATCTGGCTGAAGTTGGAGTAGAGTTGATGTACGCAAACCTATAATCTCCTCGTTTAACTATAAAAAGACATTTTCTAATGAATAGAAGCCAATTATATCCCACATTCACACATTCACATCACATTCACATTAATCACTAACATTAAAAAAGAAATAGTTGAAAGAAAAAAAAATATTCTTAACTGCGACTGATTGTTAAAATCGAATGTCTGTATCTTACCTGTATTTCATTTCCAGCCGGGGGCGTACCAAAACAGCAATGTAAAATTATATTGTCGGTTTGACCGCCTAGCAATTGCCGGTATGGCCAGATGGCGGCCATTAGGAATCACATTAAAGTCCAAGTTATTCTTTATTGAGGGTTCTAACCGTCGCGTCGGAATGACGTCACAGATACCCGAGTCTACGATATTAAAAATTGGTAAGATTTAATCATTACACGATAACGGTTTAGACAGTCAACATGTTGAAAAACCAGACTGGCTACCGGATGGTAAATGGTCACCACTCACCACCACTCATGCTTATTTGTACTCCTAAACTAAATAGTAACCCGCCCCGATCAGTCTTTTTTACATGCATCCAACAAACGAAGGTGTTTGAGAAAAATCTACACTACTTATTATAATTTCATTTTATTTATTTATCTATTATAATTTCAGTTTGTGTGTATCTTGCTAGTTCTATTGGATCACAAATAGAAGTAAAAAAATTGGAGAACAGAAATTTAATCGCATCGTTCAAATTTACGACTTGCTGGGATCGAACCCAGGACATACGGGTCGTCAAGTATTAAGTACTGTGAACTAAAAGTCTGCTGTCTTATCAAATGCGGTCGCTGTCTGTCGTCTGCGAGCTGCATTCTGCATTTTACTGAAAATTGTAATTGGGCGCGGTCTCAAGTATCTCAGTAAAATAATTTACTAAAATATATTATTATATTTTATTATACCTACATATATGCCGTCGGCATTGTCAAGTTTTGCATAAGCGTTTTTAATTTACCTATCTTCATTCGGGGATAAGCTGATGAGGCGAATTTACTAGTAACTATTACGGTAAAACTATCCCACTTGTGTTCTCTTCTGTTCAATATACTTAAAATTTGCATAATATCAGCACAGTACACCCCTGTATCGAGCTCGACAAAATTACCTGGGCTTCGCGCCAAATCCAGATTACGAAAAAGTCTAGCTGGAAAATTACTAGAAGCTTGAAAGTTTGTAACTCCCTATAGCCTAAGTACAGGAAGTTTCAAATGGTTATCAGGTTTCTGAAGCAATTTGTAAAATATTGCTGCGGTGGAAATAGAATTTAAAACGGGAAAACAAAGGCATGTTTTTTAAAATTTTGTAGGTATCGCACACACATGTAAGTTACACTTTTGACCGTGACCGATTCGACTGTGACCGCGACTATGGGTTGCGATGATGATGATAGATGACAATAATAATAGATAATGTGATAAAATAATATCAAAGAGATTTAGCTTCAACTCATTAATGGTTCACTTCAGGGCGCGGGACTCTCCTCATAACTGAGAGAGCCTAAAGGAGTGCGCACATTACAACGACTCCACGACCGACCGACGCCAACGCGACTAAAACCTTGACAAAGCTAACATTCAATTATGAGCCTTATATCTTTGAAGGTAAGGTTGAATTTCGAACTTATACTTAAAAGCCCTGTACGGCTCGCCCTACACCCATAGCCGTTCCGTTTCGAGACCAACGCGTCGACGTTGCGTTGACGACTCACCGTAGACGAGTAGTCCACGCGTCGACCGACAAAATGACGTAATGTAAATAGCGTCGGAGTTGAAACGGAGTGGAGACGGAGTCGAGTTGACGTCGATGAAGCGTTGATCGCGGAACGGAACGTCGGAGTTGAAACGGAGTGGAGTTGACGTCGAGTTGGTGTAATGTGCGCACTCCTTAAAGCATACTTGCATAATTAGATCCGACCACTAGACACGACCTTCACCCATCTGTTTAATAGATGAAAACTATTTTATATCAAATTTAATAAGTATATTACAAAATGTATCTCGAGTGGGTTGTCTAAAAAATTCCTGGCCGGACTATGATTAATTAAAAATTTAAAAATGACTTTTTACTCGTATTAAATATTGCGCTTATAAGTTTAACGACTAAATTTAATACCAATCGAAAGTACTAAGCCTGTAGAATATACAAACGTTGGGTTGTCTTTTTTTCTTGGCGTAACTACTCGGTGGGTAGGTTCAAACAGATAAATTAAATAAATAAATAAATTGATAATAGGTACTTATTTTCACCTATTTGTATTTAGTGTATTTAATAAATTAATTTGATATGAAAATGAGCGCTTTTTACTGCGAATACGATGATATAGGGTTGTAATGTAAATTGCATGGAAGCCATCAAAAGAAAAGTAACGATTTTTTTGTTTCATACCTTATTTATGTTATTTCCAATTACGATGTCTATGAGAGACGTTTGTCCAGTATGATAAATGAATCAGTTACTGTAAAAGAGTGTTACGGAAATCCAATTTGTTTCGTAAATTGTTTTTCATTGAATTAAAAAAAAATATTTAAATACTGTAGGTAGGTACTAAGCTAGGTAGGTACTAAGAACACAAAACAGAAGGTCCCAAATAAATGCATTACTCTCGCACATATGGTGCACATTATGGAGGGATTGATAATATTACTGTCATTATTAGAATATACCTACTTCATGCTGTCGTCGTTTATTGTCTAAAACATACGTGAAAATCAGCCATCAGAATATACGTGAACTTAGTAATGTTTTTATGTACCTTGATCACCTGATACCTGGACATTGGCCGTTTGACCAAGCTAGCAGGTAGGCATACGATCGTACTAGGTACATACGAGTACTAACACTTCCCAATCGTCCACATTTCGTCCGTCAGAAAATACGTGACAATAATATCATTAACACGTGTCGTCTGGTGGCTCTGGGATCTAGCACTATAATACATAGTAGAGTAAAATTTTATTAACACACAAACATTATTAAATCATATTGTACACAATAATGAGTATAATAATATGCTAAAATGTTAATAAAACAAAATTCAACAAAATTCATAACAAGTGACGTGTATCCGTTAATAAAAAGATTGTGAAATAGTTCAATTATCATTGTTTTATGTTTAATTATCCGATTTTTTTTTATTCATTTAAGGTAGCAAACGAGCATGCAGCACCACCTTCCGCTGCCGCCCATGACAATATCTGTGACCGACTTAGAACAAGACTCATATGGGGACTGGGATAGTTATTCCGATTAGGTGACGGTGTTAGAACATTAGTTGGTTAGTTTGTAAGTATGAGGACTGGGACAGGATTTAGATTATTTTAGAAAAGGTCTAAAACACCTCGAACAAATATATATAATCTTAATACATATTTCTTCTGTGCGTGTGTATGTAATTGATCTTCTCCCAAACGGCTGTACCGATTTGGTTGAAATTTTTTGGTTTAGATTCACAGTTAGAAACGGTAGGTGGCGCTACTATTGATATGTCAGCAAATATGTTTATTATGTTGTGGCGGTCGATCAAAGCGTTGAATCACCTTTTCTCTTGGCCAATAACGCATTAGTTTGTTAACCATTTACTAACAAACACTAACCAAACGAGTGGCACGTCTGTCCGTTTATCTGCTATTTACGTAAAAAACGCCACACACACAGTTTTGACAGTTTTGCGTCACAATTTTTTATGCCTTAAGTTCGCATCGTATTGTATTCAAATGTTCTAGGTACTTCGCACGGTATTGAGTTGGTACCTTTGAACTTGAATCGTAATTTCTTTTTTGTAATAACTAATAATCCAAGTAACTAGGTAACTAACTATATTTTAACAAACGAGTACCAAAAATTTTGACTGCGTTTCTATTGGTCCACGTAATCAACATAAAGTCCGTTCCACACAAACGCTGTACATTCAGTTAAGTCATCGACTACCTGCGCGTCGCACGTGTTTTAGTGAATGATCCAGACGATATTGTTTATCCGTGAATCACGACGGACATGTCTTCTGTAGTTAAGCGTCTAAGATATTGATTTTTGATTTATATGTTCCAGTGCATAATATATGAATATACTATTACAATATTGTTTATTGTTATTTATTTATGAAAATATACAACGCGAACAGAAAATTTTGTTACGAATATTACTAAGTATGCAAAAAAAACATTATTTAATTTTCGCTACAGTAAATTTTAGAAGTATTCAATATGAACGGGCCTTAGCAATTTCAAATAAAGAACAATGGTGTTGGCCCCGCCTCGACCACGACCCATCTCATTCTGTCAATATCGGAAATGTGCGAGAGACATACTCAGTACTCGTTTGTTAAATAAAACAGACTTTAGTAAGTAACTGAAAAACTGTAAAAATGCATTACTTTCTTGTGTGGAAACTCCCCTTTTGGGAATAAGTTTATTGACTTTTTCATTATTGAGAGTGTGAGTGAATGTTTCTTTAAAGGTTAGACGTATATTGTAAAATTTTAAGTTTCTACCTATTCCGGTCAAAAGATAGACCCTTGTAACCAACAAACAGACGAATGGACGAACGGACAGAAGGACACAAACAGACAGACCTCGAAGGCATATTAATATTTTAAAAATCAAAGAGGTTATTATTATAATTTGTTACATATTTTATGTAACAAACATTATTATGAAAGAACCATTGATATAAATAGTAATATCATATGTCAATGGAAAGAACAGACGAGCCGTATGATGGGAAGTGGCCCACGGACATCTTAGATATTAGACTAGAAGCGCCTATAGCCCGGTGGCGCGACTGTTTGCGTCGACCCTATATACGAATATGTGAGCAACAGCGGGCGCAGGCGGTAGTTAAATGGGTGACAGCTAGTGGCTAAATTTCTTAGACGCTTGCGTGCTTCGGAAGGCTCGTGAAGCAGTCGGACCCGCTTGTTATCATTATATAGCAGTCGATAAGCCATGTCGAATATTGGTACTTTTTTTTTTAAATAGAACCTTGACGAGTCCTTAGCCCAGTTGATATTAGTAACCTGCGAAGCGACGGGTCCCGGGTTCGAATCACGGCCGGGGAAGATGTGACCGACTTTCGTCGTTCGAAGTTCCTTTTTATTCATTTTATTTATTCTTTTGGCCACACTATCTTCCATTTCCACTTCTCTGCAGATGGCGGCAGTTGCGCTGACACGTCGTCGCAATCTGACTTCAACAGGGGCCATGAAGCTGCTTGTTGTCGTCGATGAGACATGCTCTAAATTACAAAAGATGTACAAAAGATTAATTTGAGTATGTACTAAAAAACCAGAAAATGTTGATTATAAATTAATAGGTACAGCTGATTTGCGTGAAAAGGTAGCAGACGGAGCCTGACAGTTTTAAGGAGTGCGCACATTACAACGACTCCACTACCGACCGACGCCAACGCGACTAAAACCTTGACAAAGCTAACATTCAATTATGAGCCTTATATCTCTGAAGGTAATGTTGAATTTCGAACTTATACTTAAAAGCCCTGTACGGCTCGCCCTACACCCATAGCCGTTCCGTTTCGAGACCAACGCGTCGACGTTGCGTTGACGACTCACCGTAGACGAGTAGTCCACGCGTCGACCGACACAATGACGTAATGTAAATAGCGTCGGAGTTGAAACGGAGTGGAGACGGAGTCGAGTTGACGTCGATGAAGCGTTGATCGCGGAACGGAACGTCGGAGTTGAAACGGAGAAGGAGTGCGCACATTACACCAACTCGACGTCAACTCCACTCCGACTCCACTCCGTTTCAACTCCGACGTTCCGTTCCGCGATCAACGCTTCATCGACGTCAACTCGACTCCGTCTCCACTCCGTTTCAATTCCGACGTTCCGTTCTAGGTACATTACGTCAATGTGTCGGTCGACGCGTGGACTACTCGTCTACGGTGAGTCGTCAACGCAACGTCGACGCGTTGGTCTCGAAACGGAACGGTTATGGGTGTAGGGCGAGCAGTACAGGGCTTTTAAGTATAAGTTCGAAATTCAACCTTACCTTCAAAGATATAAGGCTCATAATTGAATGTTAGCTTTGTCAAGGTTTTAGTCGCGTTGGCGTCGGTCGGTCGTGGAGTCGTTGTACTGTGCGCACTCCTTTAGCCTCTAAAACGTTGGATTTTTCATAGACGGTCAAAATTCGCTTCGTTTCAAAATCAAGGAGTTTTAATCGAACATTTATTCCTTTTAACCATAACCATTTAAACCATGATAATTAATAATTATTGATAATATTAATTTTTAATAATTAATACTGTTTTAGAATATCATTACCAATAGATGACGGTAAGAAGATTTCTAAATCACGGTACTAAATTAATTGTATTGTAAACGTAGTAGAGTCTTATGCTAAATATGTTAGCGTGTGTATAATACGTACTAACCTGTATGGCTGCCGATGTCGGTAAACTTTAATGGTTCTACTTCAAATATGTACGTTGCAATACAGCCAACGCAACAACACAATTGCTAGAAAAGGGAAAACTTATACGATATGATGCACTTCCTATTCAAAAGAAAAGTAACCAAATTTTTGTTTCATACGTTACAAAAATTTTCACTAGTACGTTTCACTTCAATAGATAACGAACAAAATTACTTTTCCAGGTAATTCGTAGGTCTATGCACAAATTAATTTGCGACCCCGACTACTGGCTAGCTGGCTACGCTTACGCTTTCTCTTCACGAGGCTTGATCTAAAACAACCAATATGTCGTTATTGAAGTGATTATTAATAGTGAAAGCCTAACTTGAACTGACTAATCTATCTTTGAACTCATTTCATAAAACAATGTGCCCGTACGACTATATATGAATATAGTCGAGTAGAGCGTAGAGCTGATAAAATAGTAAGATGTTTATCTTATTTCCAATAACGATACTAAGAGACACGTTTGTCTAGTGTGACAAATGACTCAGTTACTGCAAAAGACAAAGGTGTTATTGTTGTTACCGAAATGCAAGTTGTTTTGTAAATTGTTTTTAATTTCATTTAAAATCTATTATTAGTATACTGTAGGTAGTAAAACAGAGCTAGTTTAGACTCAAAACAGAAGGTCCAAAATTAATATATCTCTCTCGCACATTAGGGGCACATCATACTAACGACCCGCCCGGACTTCGCCCGGGTGCCATGTAGGTGTCATTGTGGAGCGAATAATAATATTTCCGTCATTATTAAAATAATAATGTGGTCGTCCGTGCATGGCATGGACATCGCGAGTACTGCTTTTTGGTCTGGTGTGACGCCTGTGGCATCTTCCAAAATATTAATGACTAAACCCGTCCTTGGTTGCTTCGCTTCGGGAAACCTGTCCCTTAGTCAAAAATTGTTAAACGTAATTCTTTAAAATGATTTATATTATTGATATTCTGTCTAGGATTTTTTTTGTCAACCCATTTTTAATATATTTTCTAATATGCGAAACTTATTATAAAATAAGTTTGATTCTATTATCAACCCGGTGAATGTCGATGTAGGTCCGGATCTTAGAGCAATACACTCACAGCACTACATTCCGTGTGTCGTGGGTGCCATGGACGACAAAGCAACAAACATAGTCAAAAGAACACCCAGACCAAGAACAGAAATTTAAACTAATCGTTTAAATTTCTGTTTTTGAAATTAAAACTCATCGTTTAAATTTCTGTTATTTTTAAATTTCTGTTCTTATTTAAATTTTCCGCTTCGCTGAGAATCGAACCCTGGGATCCTACGAATAGTAGCCCGGCGTGGTAACCCTTGCGCCATATGAGTTGTCAAGTATTGTCCATTCCACCCCGAAAACTGGGCGCCAAAATGCGAGGTTAATGAATTAAGGAGTACCTATTTAAAGTGATGAAAATAAGTACACACGTATAAGTAGGCACCTATTTTAGCGATATACCTAAAGATAGAACCATGCTAACCAGGTTAATAATATACAGGAATTTATTACCTAAGGAAGGAAAACGATTGTTTATAAGAATTAAATTTTATTATCCCGAGTTATAGGATTCCCTGTTTTATTCATTTTGTTAGGTAACCATAAGCATGTTCCTCTTAACAAGATGATATCATTATAATGTGCATATTACATACATACGTAGTGATAATCATACAAAGTAGATACCGATACCTACATATTCAAATAATATTTTCTAATACATATCTTTAAGATTTTTTTAAGGAATTAGGGCAGCAGACGAGAATGCAGCACTACCCTTCCTCTGCCGCCCATGACATTTGTGACCGACCTAGAACAATACTCGAAAGGGGACAGGGATGGATAGTCCAGTTAGTATACGGTGTTAGAACATTAGTTGGTTAGTTAGTTAGTAAGTGTTAGGACTGGGGCAGGGACGTAATACAAAATTGCTATTAGGTACCTACCTACATCAGTCTGTTCCTGTCAATTACGTGCATTGGTAGTTTTTTTAATCGCAAAGTATAAATAGCAAGTATTTTGTAGTCGCAATGTTTAAGCAATGCTGCAGAACCAATAAACATGTTGTTAAAATCCAATCGTTAGCTGCGGATTTCGCTGAACACAGGACTGATAAAAAATGATGATTATACTTAAATTGTTTCATACATTCTCAAAGTCCCGGGATTTTGATCGCGGACTGTCTCGAGTCCCAGTTTGAAACTGTCGATATCGTGAGCTACTAAACCAAATACCTCCTTCTGATGAATCCTTCTTGGCCGGTAACGCGTCGCTGACGACCCTCTGTGGCCACCTATTATCGTGAACTATTTATTCGTTTGCTATTTGACGCTATGTCTTGAGTAATATGAGGCAAGGGTGCTCATTATAAGTGAGAAGACCTGGTACGCTTGAAATTTCATTGCCAGGTGTCCCGATTTTCGTGAGACAACTGTCCCATTGCAAAAATCCAAGTATCAATTGATTTTTTATCTTCCGTTCCGAAAGACACGGAGAATCTGGCAAAACCAACTTAGAGGAAATTTGATGCTATCAGCCAACTACAGGCAGCACACATAGCCTTCGATCAATTTATTGAAATTGACCCTAGACCACCTTACTTATACGAGATATAGATAAGTATGCAAATTATATCATTAGATATTCTGTAATATGCAATACCTGAGTTGACGGATCTAACACCTGCTTACTGCTCCAACTTAAACGATTATCGGGCCTTTAATTAGTTGCCTTTGAATTAATTTAGCGTACAGCACTCTTGAAAGTTTATTGACTTAATTACTGTCGGCAATAAGAAAAAAAAGCCAACGTGAACTTTGAAATTTTACGTTGTAAAGTTGTAAACAAGTTGATTACGCGACTTTGAAAGCTTTGAAACCTCAAATAAATACCTACTACTTATAGTAGTTACAGTTTTAATAGTACTTATAGTACTTAATTTATATATTTAATTAATATTAATTAATTTTACTTGTCGGCTGGCCAACTCACCACTTCAAAAAGATTGGTTTTGATTGCCTTCTTCCACCTGTCTCACGCATAAACTATCGATAAATGAACTATCCCACACAAAAATATTTTTTCGAACCAGTAGTTCCTGAGATTAGTCCGTTCAACCAAACAGACAAACAAACTCTTCAGCTTTATGATATTAGTATAGATTCTACAAACTACAATGGTTTTTACTGTTTTCACCTTTTATCAGGTCATCGCTAATAAAAATTTATGGGTTAAATTAACGATCTTTACGAAACAAACGGCGGTCATTACACAGGTGTCCATTAAGGTTTTGTTTGTATCTTAATTAGTGTAAACTGTACTTAATTACATCCACAATGCAATTGATTAGGGCGAGCGAAGCGAGCCCTATCCTATCACTATCCCACAATCTGAGCAATTTTTGGGACACTTTACTGAAAAACCATCACGCCTATGCATTTGTGCTTTAACACAGTAATTTAACTTCATATCTAGATGTGTTGTTTGTCAAAAAATATATAAAATTTTATAACCATTAAAAAATGAACATTAACAATTTTGTATTCATTGGATAGAATTGTACTACTAACGCCATCTGTAAAAAACCAAAGAGTTAACATCGATGCAACCATACTCAATACTCAAATCTACTCAATACTATATAGATGACACCGCTAGAATCAGGTTGTAAAATAACGGCGGAGATTTGGCGGGAAAGCGACAATGTCACATAGCCCTTAAAATTATTACCCGTTAGAAAAACTACACAATATTGATTTAGGAATCCTCATTACTCTATGCTGCAATGTTGACACTGTCATTGTCAATTTGTCATCTTAAGTCAAAAATCGAAAAGTCAATGTCAATCAAACGCGAAAGGCTCGCGAAGTTGTTGCAGTTGCATTATGTTTATTTGTTGTAAAGTTAATTAAACTTAATTAAATGATACAAAAATTATGAAATACATGGGGCGTAAAAATGTTCAATTATGACGTAAAGTTCATAACATGTGACGACTCGATTAATTTAAAGAGCGGTGATTTTAAAAGTTTCAAGTAAGTAACTTGGAAACAAACTTAGGTATCCTGGAAATTTTCATCATAAAAAATTGTTTACACTTTCTAGATATGACACGAAAAAACGTTCTGACGAAACATTGTATGATTCCGCTAAAAGGAGCTTTTGTGAGCGACGGAGCGGTCACTGGCGTATGCCACGACCCCGGCAACTTAAACAGTTAGAATCAAAACTTCGAGATCGAAGTATAATTACCTGCGACTGGACGAATGACTCCACAATCACCCTAGCGTTCTCCTCTGGGGCGATCGCCTACCTCACCGTCGTACCTCGTACTCTAGACATAACACAAGTACTTTTCGATAGATACTGTGTTGGTAAATTGATGGGACAAACTGTTTCTTCTGGTAAATATATTAAATTTTGTAAAGGATACCAGATGTTTGGTTTACTCACTAATATTACTAACACTAAGTTCAATGTGGGCCATATGCCATTAATTACTCCATCTTACTCTTTTTATCATTACTACATCTCCGTATTATCTTTCATTAAACAATCTTCTCTGTAGGCTTTATGCAACCCTATGGTACACAGTGACATGGTTTTATGACTGCTCCTAAACATTAACATATTGAGGTGGACTAGCATTATATGTAAAAGACAATAAAGCCAACCAAATTAATTACTAAATCTTGGTGGTAAGGCTTTACATAAAGATAATATTATCAATATTATTTAGTATTATATTATTATCACTCCATGAAGCCTGCCTGGTTATCTACCTCCCTCTGCTTGAGCCGGCTGCCAAATAACCTGTCATGTTGGGGAGAAGGAGAATACAAGGAAGGATTTATAGGTTGTTTATTTACAATAAAAAATTGGTTGTTTATAGAGTTAGTTTACGGAAAATAGTTTTACATGATAACACTATAAAGAAACATTGGTGAAAACACATTGTCGCGTATTCAACATAATGTTATAAATAATGGCTTCTGTCGAGGTGGGTGGGGGTTATTGTAGAAGTTCTCAAAGAAGCTTGCGTGGTGGCGGCAGTAGAAAACTATTCTAACTGCTAACTCTGACGTCATACTCTGATGTCAGCGGAATGGGAAACTTTTTCGTGCGCGCTGCCCATCAATTTATAAGACTTTATCACATCAACACTTAATCTTATTCAAATGAACAACCCTCCATAATAATCAAGTATGGCTAACTATGGTACAATCAATGGGGGCTTATGCATGTAAAGAAGTAACAAATTATTAATTACTAAATGAATTACTAAACTGAGTTATAATTTAATATGTGCTGTGTTGTTAGTCCTTTATGTTGTGTTTCAGTTGTCTTGTCCAAAACTCATTTGTTATTTATCCATCCGGATCGAATTGCCACATTAATAACATTTGGAAAACCTGTTGGCAACGTACCATTGAGAATATCTGAAAAGGATCCTCATATTCAAGTGAGTGGTCTGATTTAAATTTATTAATATTCCGCTATCCAATAAAATAAGAATTTTGGGGTGTTTGTAGAGTTTAGAATTGGGTGGCGGAGGACGGAGAACAGAAAGGCGCGTGACATGGTGTGAGACCCCTTCTGGAATAAGAGTGCTCGTGTGGAGTGCCACGGCCGTCGAGCCTGCACCCTGGAGCCCCATTCCTCAGGATCATGCAAATTTACATCTGTATGAGATTAACGGGTTAGTTTGTAGCGCTATCTGACTCTGTCTTTAACCCATTAATGGCCCATTTCAGAGCATAACTTACTCCACCAAGCTGCTTCAATGGAGATTGGTGGAGGGATTAGTGGCTAACCCAGGTGACGGAAATTTTTAGGCCTCAAACATGACTTAACAACTGCTAACTAGTGATAACAAGAGGTACCAACGGCTTTACAGGCTCAAAGCACAGAAGTGTTGAAGAAATTTTGCCACTAACGGTCTCCCATCAAGGTTGGTTGGTAGGTACCAACCACGCCCTTTGTTGGTTAACCCTCTTGTCCCCTTAAGATTGATGCATGTCGTCGGGGTATGAGCATTACATTGTTGGAATATCCTGCAATAAAGATTATCGATTATTTGTTTCTTATATAATATTTCTTAAAAAGGTTTCCTGTTTATTTGACAGCCAGCAGGTCACATTGATTGCCTACCATCAGCTGGAGAATGATGTGCTATCAGCGGAACTATCACACAAATTAGACAATATTGTTCACATAGTCCAACAAACAACATGCCAAAAGGTGAGTTTACAATAAAATAATCATTTTATGTACAATTTTCTTGCATGAGCAGAAAATAATTAATCAATACACAAAGCCACATCCTTCATGGCTTGTAATGAGCACTATTCTCTTACTGTTGTAACTGGATGAGATTCCCAGTCGGGTGTATAGTTTATAAAAATGATAGTATTTCTTTTATAGCCAGCTAATTCTTATGTGCACATAAATTTTGAAAATTAGAGGTGCGTGCAGGATTTCCACGTGGTTCAGAAGTTCAACTTTTAAACCACTCGGCTATCACAGCTTTAATTTATCTGTGTTATTATTAAACAAATAATAACTTATTATTTATTTAATGGTTTATGTACATAATAACGGAAACAAGTTATATTGAACGTCAATTGATATAATTAAAAAATATTATTTTTTAATTCTGACAGTTTTGAATAAAGTTAATAAAAATTCCAGAACGTGGTGAACCTAGAGTGGGTGCGGTACGACGTGCGCAACGAGCGCGCGGGCGTGGCGAAGCTGTCGTCGTGCGAGAGCGCGTCGCGCGCGTCGCTGCCGGCGCCCGCGCGCGTGGCCCGCCGCGCGCCCTGCGACTCGCGGCTGCTGGTCGCGTGCATCGACGGTTCGGTGCACGTGCTGCACCGCGTCGCCGGCCTCACTAACACCACGAGGGCTGGATTTGTAAGTGATACACTGATATTTGGGCCCGTCAATTATGTCTATTATAGTTAATTTAAAATGAACTGTATCTATCTATATGCACAGATTTTTTAAAGTAACCTTGTTGCATTATTGCAAAAGGTAATATGTCTTTTGGCGTTTCTAATATGATATCTATCTATAGTCTCTGGATTAGTTAAAAGTAAGATAATGACTAACACTATAATGTCTGACATTTTCTACGCAACTATTATTATAATTATTATCGATAAATTATAACCTAAAAGGACTATTACCGTGCCTCAGATATAGCTGAGGCACGGTAATAGTATCATACAGTATTCCATCTTCATACAAACGGTCGGAACGCAAAATATATACCTACGTGCCTCGGAGTTTAGTACACACTAAGTACACACCAGCCACAGAAGCGCCATAGAGACGATCGAACGTGCGGGTTTGAAATCAGAAAGCGTGCATATTACCTACCCACTTAAATTCACTACAACTAGAAAGAGGCGGCCCTAGCGCGCGGGGCTGTAGACTTTTATTTCAAGGACAGGGCCGAGTCACAATACTGTATGATACTATTACCGAGGCTGAGGGTTTGAAGTCCAATGACAGTCGTTTACATTAAAAAACAAAGACTAACGGAAGATTATGCATAGATAGGTTATTAAAAATGTTCGATGTATCCAGATCCCAACGGACGTGCGGTGGTCGGGCGAGCTGGTGGTGGCCGTGGAGGAGGCGGGCCGGCTGCAGTGCTTCGACCGCGCGCTCTCGCTGCTGCACCATCACACCAAGTGTGTGGACCTCACCTCCTACTTACGGTCAGTTCACGTGTACTTTAGGGTCGGCGATGACTAGCGGCATGGCATGCCAGAGAGTTTTTGTAAAAGGAAATGATTTTGAATTTTTTTACGTATTGGGCTGGCCTAGGGTACTGACCACTGTCCCATGCCGGCAGACCAGGGAGTAACGTAAATTTCGATTCCCGGCCTTATGTAACAGTTAAATGTTTGTTATGTTTGTTCTCGGGTCATGGGTGTTAGTGACGTGTAATTCGTGTTGTCAATGCCAACTGCGACACAGGGTATCCTACTGCGAGGGTATGAGTATGTTAGCCTTTATTTATTTATGTAGCACTTTATTTCGTTGACGCCTTTTATGTTGCTTCAGAACTTGATTGACGATGAATTACTTGCTGGAGACGCATTGGACTAATACGTTACGTAATTTCAGCGAGTCCAAAAGGATCCAGATCCTGGCGACGCGCAGTATGACGGGCGGGCCCTTGCTGCTGGCGACGTTCGCCGGGGGGCCGCTCACGCTGCTACGGATAACGCATCCGCTACTCTTGTCGGTAACTAGTTGCTGCCTTCAATCGCTTCGGTAAAACTGTGCCTTACGATCACGAGCTATAAAGTATAGAGGACGCCCTTCCATACAAACAGTCATTCATCACTCACGTGACTTAAACCGCTAAAAGTTCACAATTGGGTCTTATTTAATGCCGTATTACACAAGGCTAACCGTGATCGGCTAATTTTAATGTCAGTAAAAAACTTATTTGGAATCTGTAATCATGATTACAGATTTCAATTACATCTGGAGGCCCGGAAATGCGCCCGCGAGCGCCTTTCGAGAAAAGGTAGTCTGAGCGGTCTCGGCGGGGGCATTTCTGTGCCTCCAGACGTAATCGTAATGCGTAATTTACGTGCGCGATAGTTAAAGTACGGCCGGCGGATCTAGGCCGCTCTGAACTTTGTTCGGATCGCTGCGCAAAAGTCAATTTTAGGGTCGAAATGGTAGCAAGACGCGCGGGGTGTCACTTTTAGCATTGTTTGTTTCAGTCACACGCTCAGTGTTCGTGTCGCTATCTCTCTCTAAAGTACTGTACCTGCGCACTATATCCGAAAGCCTAACTTCAGAGCGGCCTAGAACCGTCGGCCGTACTATACATTTTTCCCATCTCTCGTTGTTAGTAAAGTCAGGGTAATAGCATTCCATCTTCATACAAACGGTCGGAACGTGAATCATACCTACGCGCCTCGGAGTTTAGTACACATTAAGTATACAACAGCCACAGAAGCGCCATAGGGACGATCGAACGTGTGGGTTTGTAATCAGGAAGCGTGCGTATTACCTACCCACTTACATTCACTACAACTAGAAAGAGGCGGCCCTAGAGCGCGGTGTCAGTAGGCATTTATTTCAAGGACAGGGCCGAGTCACACTACTGTATCATACTATTACCGTGGTAAAGTCCAGTTGGACGTTGTCTGACGAGCAGGCGTGGCTGCGCGCGGGCCGCCCCGCGTCGGCCGTGGCGCTGCTCCGCGCGATGGACTGGGCCGCGGAGGGGCCGCAGTGCCTCCGCGGGGTGGGCGCGGTGCTGCGCGGGGCCCGCGGCGCGGCCGGCGAGGGCCACGCGCAGGCCGCGCTGGGGACGTACCTCGCGCCGGCCGCGCCGCTCGCGCCCGCCGCGCTCAAGTACGGGCCCGCGCTGTACGATCTCGCGAGGAAGTTCTTTCATCATCTGCTCAGGTATGAACTTGTAATGTTGGTTAAATCTGCATGTTATTATAGTTTATAGATTAGCCGAGTTTAGAAATTGTTGTTAAAAATGTGAGTCATTAACGTAGTCGATAACAATTATAATGTTATTGGGGATGACTCAAAAACTACTCGTCGGATCTCGATCAAATATAAAAAGAATCATTACAATCGGTACACTCAAGTACCGGTACATCGGTTATGAGGAATTGAGAACCTCTCCTTTTTTTCAAGTCGGTTAAAACACTATTGTTGTGGAAGTGCGGTCCCACACTCCTAACCTCACCTCACCTCTCTCCTAGCCTCCCCTCACTCCACCACTTCCCCTGTTGTATAAAATATTGACAAGCCCCACCCACCGTGGCAGACGCGGGCGCGTGGAGAAGGCGCTCAGCCTGGCGCTGGACGTGCGCGCGTGGGACCTGTACTGCGACGCGCGCTGGGCGGCCGCGCGGCTCGGCCTGCCGCGGCTCGCGGACGAGGCGGCCGAGTACGCGCGACTTGCGCACGCGCAGCGATCCGGTTAGTGCAGATACAACTATATAATATTACTATTAAGGGTTGACTGGTAGAAAATGCCATTACTAGGCATGAAGTCCATTGTAATTCCTGGCTTTAGGTTTTCAATGAAGAGTGAAATAAATAAATAAACAAATTACTGCAAGACGAATATGTAATTTTTTTTATGGAGTTAAGATAGCAAACAAGCATACCCTTTCGCTGCTGCACATGACAAATTATGACCAACACAGAATAAGACTCAAATCAGGACTAGAATGGTTAGTCAGTTAGCAATCGGTGTTAGAACGGTATTTGGTTAGTTTGTTAGTAGGTATGAGGACTGGGTCAGTGACTGTTAGGGATAGTTTGTTCTGTTAGTAGTTGTTAGTAAGTCTTGTTCTAATTTGGTCCCAGGTGGACCGGTGGTGGTGGTGTTTGCTACTCTTGAGAACTAAGATGTTCGCTTCTAAAAAAGTGTTACCGGATCCAGACCTTTCATACGTTTGATGTTCCGAATGCATCATATTTTAAACTTTAATAATATTGTAGTAAATAATGTTGATATTTTTTTTAATTTGTGAACCGATTGACATAATGATAAATTACAAACACTAACTGATTCCCCGAGTTTATGACAATACGTCTGCATCAAAATCAATTAAGCCGTTTCTGAGATAAGCGGAAACAAACCATTGCATTAGTAAAACAACCCCATTTTTTTTAATTCTAATATCTATGTACAGACATCGACCAATTTTTTACAGTATTGTGTATGATTTCAGATTCGGAATGTTCGGACTCGTGTTCGCAGTGCAGCTCGCACTCGGGCTCCGAGGATGACGTCACGTCCAAACCGGTTAAGACCAACCCGCCCCCGCTCCCCCGCGTGCTGCCCGCCGTGCTCGCCGTCCCTGTCGCACCCGCCGACACGCACTCCACCAGCAGCATCCGCCCGAACCTGCACCAGTACGTGGACAGAGACAACACTATATGGGCCACGAGCATACGAGACGACACGTTCATAAGTGCGAAGGAGTACGAGCACTTCAACCCAGCCCCAAACCCCCGATGGAGCAGCATGGACAATGTTCTACTTAACCTAAAAAAGCCAAAACACGATGCATTTAAACTTCAAATGGGCGATAGTGGCGATAGAGCGCATTTCAAGCATTTATATCAGACCGAGTTGAGAGAGGAGACAAGCGATACCTATCGGTTCCAAGGCAACAGCCTACTGTTAAACGCGGCCAACTTCAACGGACGATACCGACACGATAACTTCTACCCGAGAAGCAGGCCTCCGGAGAAGAACAAAGTGAAGTTCTCCGATACAGTCACTATTGCGGTTATGTCAGTAAGTAGTTTTTTTACATATCATAAGTTAATGCTTGACTGCAATCCCACCTGACGGTAAGCGGCGATGTGGTCTTGGGTAAAGCGCACTCGCTCTGAAGCCTATTCACTCTTGACTTAAGACATCTACATGGAAATTGAACGTGAACACCCTGTATTGTTATGTAATAATTTGTTCGTACATTATTGAATCAACATTCGCTATGTTCACGGTAAACGGATAAACGGAGGAAAACGAAAAAGAGACAGACACATTTTAACGTAGGAGAAAATGAGATAGGAAGCATCGGCAAAATGGCGGCCAAAACATCAATATTTGGACTGACAGTGTTCATTTTTTTTGAAGTTTCACTTCTAGCACGTGTGAATTGCACCCATTTTGTTGTTTCGTATTCATTGTTTTGAAGTTATTGTGACGTCACTATAGCAGTAAATGGAACACATCATAGACACAGCTCTACTAAACTCCCCGTTATTCCAGGAGCCAGCGTCGCCGGACGCGAGCAACGAGTTGCCGCCGGAGTCGCCGCGCCGCCCCCCGCGCCCGCACCCGCCGCCCCCCGCGCCCGCGCCCGCGCCCCCCGCGCCGCCGCCCCCCGGTACCACGCTCGACTACGTGGAAGTGTGACCGCATCGACCGCATGCCGCACGAACAATGTGTGTTAACACTGGCACTTCACATATTTATCACTATTATTTTATTTGAATGTTGGCACCAACAACGGGCACCATTGCGTACTAACAATATTCGTGCAATATTTCGTATGACAACTTCATCACTTTACACGCTTTTAACTTTTAAACATATTTCATATCAGTACCCCAAGCAAGAGATCGTGAACGTTGTCAAGGTTTATTAGTAATCTTGTGTGGTCGTGGTTCCGTTTCAAGTTAAAAATCATTAAAGGCACAGTCAAATCAAGCATTCATTTAAGATACAGTGTTCAAGATAAAGTTTATAAACGTATCAGATATTAATATGAACAAAGAACAATAAAAGCCTGAAAATAGCACAACTGCTGAAGAATGTCGCATCCCCTAAGCATGTTGGGCCGTTGTTATACATAAATGTAATAATCACTCTCGCTTCGCTTAACAGTAAATGTATGCCCGTAAGTACATGTACCCGAAGGATTGCTATTCATTCATTTATTTCAGGCACTATTTACAAAATTCATGTTTACCTTATTTCATTGATTTAGGGGATTGTTCTATAAATGCACAAATACTATCAAAACCATTGATTTGTTTGAGCTTAACTTCAAGAAAATGTAACAGCATGATGATATATTTCTGGCACTATGATCACTCACTCTGTGTGCATAAATGTCTGTGTGTCCGCATGCAAATACAATTAAGCATGTCTCTGTACGTTCGTTACGAGTTTATATATTGTTGTTTTGGTCAGATAATCAATTTATCACGAATTTATTTTCAAAAACGTACTTTTAATGCATTTCTAAAAAATGTGTCTCCATGTGTTAAGAAGATTTATAATATTATAGTTTAATTAGCTTGACACCAGATGGCGCTGTTACCCACTTCCTGTTAATGAATAGTTATTATTATGACATACACTGAGCGCCATTTACTGCACTACGTTTCTCTAATTATTATAAGTTAATGCTTCACCACAATGCCATTTGATGGTACGTGTCGAAGTATTCTTGGGTGTTGTTCTTGCATGTTTTATATTATTAACAAAACCATTTTCCTCTTTTTTTAGATAACGCAGCACAAAAACCACCGAAAATAAAAGTGGTACATTTTGGTATGGTTTGACTTTGACGTCAAATACAAGCGAAGAACCATAACTGTGTAACGGCAGCTACTGAAGAAAGTCATAATCAAAGTGTAAAATATTGTTTTTCGAACAACTTTGTATTTTAGATTTAAGCCTCCCAAGATATTTACAAAATTACTATTTTGGTTTTGTATTTTTTGTTTTGGAACTATGTAGTTCAAAAATATTATTAACAGATCCAATTATTAACATGAAACTTATTGAAAATTTGACAGTAACTCCATAATTTATTATGCAGCTGGAACTTCGTGAAGACGCATCTTTGTACAGTTAGAACTAAAAATCCGTCCATAATTATGTAAAGCTTTAACAATATTATTATTATATTTTTCTAACTCCTTTTGTATCTTTGCTCAATATATTTAACGAGTGTAACTAAAGAGTGATTAATGTCTTCCAAACTTGTATTCTTGTTCACATACTTTTATTGTTAACTTTAAACATAAATGTGAGTCATACAGGGTTTTGCAATAAAGCCATTAATTTTTTGACTGGAATTTTATTTACAAATGAAAATAACAATGTTTTTTTACTGTAAGGGGCTCCTCCATCCTTAACCCTAGCGAACCTCCACTTTACGTGGTGCGCGATGATGAACAAATACATACTGAGACTAGCAAATGATCCCTTCTGTTGGATATCGCTGGACTGTTTAGTACCTAGTAGGTATAGCCCAAATTAAGTCAAAGCTCTAAAGGGTGCTAAAAGACAATCTCGCTCTACCCTGACCTGCCCAAGAGCCAAGGTCGGCGCTGCCGAAGAATTGAGATTGAGGTTAAGATTTTATATGAGACCCGACGTCCATAGTATTAGTAAGTCTATGGTCTCGGCAATCTGGTTCATTTCATAGGTATTCTTTTTTAATTATTACTTTTAGTTATGTACATTACATAAACGGGCTGTTTATAATGAAAGGCGATTGCGGAGATTCTGTTGCCTTTTTTCACGATGGTAAAACATTTTACCAAAACGTTGGCAGATTTAATAATAACCAACTAATGCAAATATAAGCAGAATAGGTAAATATAAGCAGTACGGAAGCATTTTAAAAGAAGCAGTTTAAACATTCCCGCTGATGTATGGTTAATGGAGTTACCATTACCAATAACATTATTCGTTTATGGAAACCAGAGGAATAAAATATACTAAGGTTTATTAATTTTATCTTCGTTAGTAAAAATTCTATTATAGACTCATGTATACTGTTTTTATACATAATCCTTGTGAATAACGTAGGTAGGTATGTAATTTTATTAGCAACGACACATTTTTGACGATAGTAACACTAACACATGTCTTAACTTTTAATTTTAACTGGCAATTATTTTTATCGTTCGATAAAATAAAGTACTTGTTTCGTAACAGGTCGAGTTTTCAGGCATTCAGTATTTCCAAATCTAGTTTCTTTTACCAAAAATGTATCACCAGCTAAGCAAGTTTACCGGCAGGATCGTGAGTGCCACGCACTTACAGACCCCACTGTTTCCAGTTGTACGTATTACCTGGTCATAACATAGTATCCATCCTTGAGTGAAAACGTGACATAGGTTTTATTTTCCTAGGCACCAATTGCTCTGCAACGAGTGGAGCCCCCCACGATCGTGTACAATACAGCTCACATGGCCACCGTGACCGCGGCCACAGCCAGCCCGGCTAGCTCTGGGAAGTTGATGCCAGGCACCAACATCCCCTACGCTCCTCTGTCGGACACCATCCGCAAACGTCAAGAACTCTTCCAGGTATATTATCATTTTTGTAAAGTAGCATATTCAAAAGGCAAAACTAAGTGCCCGTGAATAGGTTGGGCCTCAGGCTACACAACATAAAGACTTACTGACTGGTCTCAAGACATCAGAGAGTAAGGCCATGAGAAAAAAGAAAACATGTAGACCAATAATGTAACCCGTGGCTACATATTTTTTTTTTAGATTTCTTCCTGATATAGGTACATATATTAATATTTTACATAATAATTTTTCATAGGTAGTAACATTTTAATACTAAATTCATTATTGGTAACCTTATTATTTATGGTCTTTTTTAAGTAAATTTGTGTCTATACATTGTTGCTGGAACACCAGGTAACGGAAGAAATTAATGCAGATGCCTGCAAACCTTAAGGCCGAGAGCATTAATTTGGCTGTACCATAACAATCCAAGATTCCAGTTTGAGCACTGTTGCAATACTGTCTCACTAAGTGACAAGCATTTACATACAATGTAATCTAATGTGTAAATAGATGTTACAAATGCTCCCAGAGCGGGTGCACGCTTACACATTCCAGCATTTATAGCTCAGAAATACACATTCACAAAGACACCACCAGGCACCTTAGCGAAACAGTGGTAAATGCAAAAAATGACGTTCACAAGTGTATGCAAAATACCTACGTGAAATAAATGATTTGAGTTTGAGTTTGACAGTTCATGCAATAGCATGGAGATTTTATTGTTAGTTTTATGTTCATCCTAATTTATTTATAGTGCACCACTTTAAAAAAACATATTTTAGTAAACTGTGTTAATTATTCCATTGCCAGGAACCTCACACTAAGGATGTTTGTAACTTTATACTGTGTTTATTTACTTGGGTTATGTTAAGTTAAAATTGGCAAGAGTTAATTAAATATTAATTTTCCCTTTTACAGAAAGATAATGATGTTCCTGTGTTCCTGAAAGGTGGTTCATTTGATGGAATTTTATACCGCTTCACCATGGCTCTCTGTATTCTGGGGCTCGCTGGTATAGCACACACTATCTATGGCCATGCTGTTCCCAAGAAGTGAATTAGCCTGGCAAATGCCCTCTAGATGTCTGTGAAATATAGAATAAATGTTAATTGAAAATAAATAATTAAAGCCTGACATTTGTTTTTATCCACTTTTTAATAAAATTGTAGTTCAGTAAATTTAAGCCTTAGATTTGGTCTTTTATGACATTAAGAATATAAGCAGTACCAGTCTGCTGTTACCTCCAGGACGCCGATTATACAATGTCACAATGCAGATTGTGTAAATCTGCATTATTATGACATTAAGAACTGTATACTCGGCGTCTAGGAGGTAACAGCAGACTGGTACCGTACCGTATACCGATACATAATATAATAATAATAAATAACGTAACACACTCATAGCCCCACCCCACACTAGGATTCCCTGTCATGGGTGCCATGGACAACACACAAGACAAGAACACCCAGACCAAGAACAGAAATTTAAACTCCAGGACCCTCGGAATGGCGATCCGGCGTGTTAAACACTGCGCCATCCGGGTCGTCATATGAAAATATTATGTACGCGTCGGACACGTGGGTTGGCCACTAACCCCTCCACCATCACTGGAGTAGCGTTGTAGAGTAATTATCATATCACGAAGACAGCTATTCTCTATAAACACTCATACCGTCATAACCCCTTTGTAGACGACATGGATATCACCATCACCTACATAATTATAAACACCTACCACCTACATAATTATAAACACAGAATCCAAGCATAAACTTAAGTAGATATTATATCTGTCACCTAAGTCTGCCCCTGCTGAGAATTGATCCAGAGACCCACCTCTCGATAGGCATAAAATAAATATACGTTTGATTTTATACCATAATTAGCTTAGAGTAAAAAGTTAGTTTATATAATTATATACTCTAAGATAATTACCTACCACATTACGTACTTGAGGAGGAAAATTAGAGTGGGAGCGCCATTGTATCGTAAGATTACCTGCGCTAGCATCGGTGGTCACTATCACGTACTAAGTAGTGTTGTCCGGGTAACGTTAATAAAACAAGATGATACCAATAAAACAATTCTATTGCTCATGAAATAACACACTGGCCATTACATAGATTTTAATATATTCAGCAAATATATGTTCATACAACATTTATAAAGCACTAGACTATAAGTTATGTTCTTAAGTAAATATTTAAATTTGATCGTTTAACGAAAATTTTAACATACCTACTATTTAATTGTTGTCATGTAAATAAATAAATAGAATAGCAGGATGAAAAATGCTTATCAGGTACATTTTAAATGTAAGATTTGGAAAAACAAAGTGGGTAGATACCTATTTGTAAATATAATATAGATAAATGAACATTCAAATATTAGATCTTTAATTTCAACAATAATAACAATAAAGACGAGAACCACCTCCACTAACACATAACACTGTTTTTAAATGTGAAATTGAGATTCTCTTAACATCTATTAGCATGTTTTAATGATCAACGTGTTTCAACCTTTCAACTCTTACTTTTCTATAATTAAGGTAAGATAATCATACATTTTTATCATTATACCCAATCCAACACAGGTTACTTTTATGTTAATAAATCATGTTTAAAAAAAGAAAACCTAAGGTTTACACAAGAAAATTATTGAAACTTCCACATCATATAGTATTAAATAATATTATAATAAGGGTACGAGTTTATACTAATAAATTCAAGAAGACAAATGTGACACGCATTTCAATATTCTATCTTCTATCCATAATCCTCAAGTAAACAGAGTTAACTAGCATCTATCTGTCATTAAGTCAAAACATTATCAATCAGTGTTTAGTGTTAGGTTAGTTGTTATTTACTAATTTACTAACTACCCAGGGATTACGAATAGATACATTATTGAAAACCGCTGTTAATACACTTAATACGTACGTACACATACTATAGAAAATCGAAATAGATTTACAAAATAATATAAATAAATAATTTGTCAAAATAAATGTTGAAAACTAGCAGGACGAATACGTGCCTGTAATTAAATCAGTTTACTTTAGCAATTGCATTAAACAGTCTAACTACAAGGTTAAATACAGGAATAGCCAAAACGCCATAATTATAAAATTGTCATACTTTTATGTTCTTAAATCTAGCGAAAGACATGTCACATCGAATGACGTAACTGGAGAATACGTGTCCAATCTTTGCGGTGCATCGCATTACGTACTTTTCACAGACAAAATTCCATTCAGTATTTCTGTAGCACTTAGACAAAATGAGAGGGTAATTGGGTATTCCTTTTAATAGTGCACAATCATAATCTATGTAAGAATTAATCCTTACGTATAATAATCCTTAAGTAATCATTAATAAAGTAATTAAATAATAGTTATACAATCACCTGGACACATAAAAACATTATAAAACATAATTTTATTAACACTACTGTATTGACGAGGAAACTAGTAACACCCCAGATGCCTTTATATCAGATAGTTTTGGTACAGAAATTCCTAACACATAATAAAGAGTACAAACAATATAATACGTATCATTCTCATAGGTATAAAATAATTACTATATCATCTCTTCATTAGTAGACAATAATAAATGATAAATGATTTAACTTAAATTAAGATACTTTAATCGTTACTTATACTTAACTACGTGTTGGTTTTAAAATCATCAGTAAGGAATAAATAACTAGTAATATACTTTAATGAGTAAATAAAAAGGAACTTGTAGCTAACATTAACATCAATTTATACTCGCATTGAACTAAATGTTTCTTCTAAATACAGTCTTTTGGAAAATAAAAAAATACGAAACATTTCTTAGCAACATGCCTAACATAAATTCGAAAAAAAATATTTCCTCTTTTGATGGCATTCATCTTATTTATCACTTTTAAATAGTAAAAAAATATAAGGAATTTATAAATATAATAAATTTATGAAATAATTTGATTAAAGGAGTAGAAATTAATTTTCAAAACACAAAATAAATGTTGCTAGCTCATGTCTCTATCAACGGTCTAAATAAAATAATCGTGCAAAAACTTTATAATATGGACTGGAATGACAAAGATAATTCGTATACGTTATTGTTCGATGTACATATTAGATTAGATAACATAGTAATAACCCTCATAGCGACATCATTAATACAGTTCGATGCAGTACCTATAGATAAAACTTGATACGTTAATAAGGATAAGTTAATAAGGAAATTAACAAAGAACAATACAAAAAATAGATGTATCGTGCACATTTTATAAAGAAACTATTAAAATCATGCAACAATGGGCGGAGCGGGGAAGGAAATAAGTACTAGAAAACCAATGAAATCTCATGGCTTAATGTTAACCCTCGCGTGAGATCTTTCGACCGATACATTACATTACCTATATTTATATTATATTCAGGCTCTAGAATTGTATTAGTAACAAACAAGTGTAATAATGTTGCAGTGAACGCATATCGGCGACGTCATCATACGATCGACTTTGCGGACACGCGACTTGTAAATAAAAATAAGCGATACCGCTAACCACACTGTAGTGCTTTACAGTTACCTACGGTAACGTATCAGTTATCTTATGAGACATCACTCTAAGAAATACTGACGTGAGGGTACATCTAGGAGTCCGTGTGTGTCCGTGGTATCATGCAAAAAAATCGACGTTAAAGGCACACACTACTTGTAATGAATATTACTAATAAATTTTTTACTAGATATGTACCTATATTGAACTTGATAAAATCACTTGTCCAATTCTTTTTTGTTTAGATAAATTTCAAGAGTGATAACATGTTTTCTGCAGATAATTAACATTCATACACTTTCCTACCATTTCATACTGTAGGTACATTAAGTATTTACACATGAAATCATCAGTTTACAACTAGGTAATTAAATGCACTATATCCATTGCAAGTACGAGAGCGGACATACATGAACAGATCAAATATAAACAAAAGTACATACAAACTTCACAATGATAATAAATAAACGTAAACATAATCACCAGGGAAGTGACGTAAAACAAAGAATCTGCAGTATGAATCGCATAAAGCACACATTACGTACCTACTAGCGTACCAACCTACCAACGACATGTGGCATTCCGGATCGAACTATCAAATTCGTGTACAAGATTGCATCCAATGTCCAATAATTTATTATAAAATACTATGAAACTAAAAACTATAACATGAAGTAAGTAAATTCTTTTCTATAAATTCTCTTAATATACTTTGAACCTTTTATCTCTAATTACGCGAAGTAAAGTTGATTGCAGGGTAAGTTTTGGTACATATTTTGAAAACTACCTACTATAGTTATCAAACAGATATACCGTTTATTATAATAGATATTATATCAATATGCTTATCGTTGAACCGAGTATCAATCTACAAAGCATATTATTTTATGATACGACACGCCTACTCATTAGCCCGTAAGTAAAATCGTATGCACCAAAATGACTAATATATTTTCAACACAATGATGAGAACAGAATCTAATTTAATTGACTGGCCTCGGTCGAGCTGGCAGCGGCGGTGGCGCCCCCTGGCGGGCAGGTACGGGGGGCGGCGGCCCGGCAGCGGGCGGGGGGGTGCTACTCGGCGGCGGGGGAGGGGGTGCACATGTGGGTGGGGGTCCGCTATCAGGCGGTGGTGAAGACACGGATGGTTGCGATGTTAACGTCGCAGTGCTCTCTGGGGGAAGTGGCGCCGGTCTGGGTGGAGGCGGACGCGATGGACTGATGGCGGGAGCTCTCGAGGGCACGAGCGGTGTGGGCGAAGGCGCCGGGGGCCTGCCGGGCTGTTGCCTCCGCGGCGTGGGTGGAGCAGATCTAAGTGGACGTTCCAGCGGAATCTCTCCGAATAATGGAACTGTATTATTTGAACACAACCCCACTTCAGCTTTCACAATATCTATCCAGTTAGGTGATTTCAGCGTGATGCCGAATGCAATAGAAGCAACGGACATGTGCCCTCTCTGAGCCGCAGCTAGGGCGTGTTGTCCATCTCTAAAAGTTATGCTCAACATGTGATCATCAATAAAACGTACTAATGTAACCTCACCGATTGTCGCCAACTCCTGTAATACAGCTGCCATGGTGGTATCATCGAAAACTGGTTCGTCGCTATCGATATCATCTAGAGGTTGTACAATAATACTAGCATCGGGGGGGCCTAGGTCGCTTACGACTTCATAGAAGACCTCCATGCACTTCGTATAGCTGACTTGCAATACCTCAATTTCCAAAATCGCTATAACTGGTCGATGATCGCTTTGTTTTAACTCCGCTCGGCCGTAATGAAGCAGTTTCCCTGTGGATAATTCGTTGGTTGTTTCCGGATCGATCATATGTTTCCTACTTCTCCATAAAATTCGATCGGTCCAAGCAGGCGCCCTGCATTTTTCACTCGTGTCGTAATCATCGCTAAATAGATCATATTTATAAGTTGGCAAAAATGTTATTTCTCCTTCAAAACAATTTTTGAACACCAAGCCCTGCGCTTTTTGTCTGAGAAGTTGGTCCTGCTCTAAGAGACGTTGTATATTATTCTGAGAGGCTAATAAGCGTGTCTCATCTTTGTCTAAATCTATGCGGTAATTAAAATCACCACACCAAAACACATAATCATGTGAATAAAGAGAACGCCCCATTGGGAATGCAACTTTTCTTGTTATTTCAGTGTAATCAGCGTTACGTTCAGTTACTTGTGACTGTCCTGCAGCAAAATGCGCACAGACGAAACAGAGCGATGTTCCGTATATCACCAAACGTATTGCTACAGCACCTTTGTTACCTGTAGCACCACCAAGACCAGTTTTAACAGAATCCAATGCCACATCCCTAATGTGTGGTATTAAATCTTTTCTAGCAAATATGAAAAGACATACCCCTACTAATTGATGACTTGACAAAAGAGTGTAAGGGGCATCTCGCGCAAGTACTTTTTCGAGTTCTTCACTCCAGGCTTTAGCATTATCAGAACTGGCAGCCATTATATTGCTAGCATTTAAGTCAACAATTTCCTCAAAACCAATTGCAAAAATATCTGAAGGGTGGTCCTTTAAATTAACAGTGTTCACTAGAGCAGAGTTAGGACAGTCCATTAACCAATCAGCCAGTGATACATCTTTATAGGCAAGACTTCTAAAATGTTTGCCACCATTCACATTGTACGTACCGATTGTTATGCGAATACTTGAAGGTTGTGTAAATTCACTTGCCCTGCGGCACATTTCTCTCAGTACTGGTGTTGATGTATGCAATATATTGGAAGGCAAAAGAATCCTTGTTCTATCTGCAAGTTCTGAATTCAACGTTGAACCCAACAACAAAATATCAATTGCTTCTTGCTTAGAGTTATCAAGTAAATTGTTCTGAATAGTACGAGCAGCAGACCTAGCTCCATCTATTAACTTTGAGCCTCCCTGTATAGCACCAGTGCCGGCATATATTTTAGATATTTCATTGCCATTATTGATCCACATTTGTTTAAACACTTCTTCAAATCTATTGACATTCTGTTTCTTATCAATGCATTGCAACAACATTAACTGAATAGCCAACATTTCTAAACCTATGAATGTTTGAATAGAATTAGTTCTGTCTAAGCAATCCAGGCAATTAGTACGAATAACTCCCTTCTGGACATTGTAGATGTCTACACCTTTGGCACTAAAAATACTGATGTCATCGTAACATTTTTCAATAATCTTCTTGAAACGTGATAAAGCAGTTTCAATTGATGATGATCGAACTTCTTGATGGTAATCAAAAATAATCTGGTTAATGTCACAGTGTGCAGATTCATTTAAATGCCTTTGAAAAGCGTTGCTTAGGGTTGCCTCACCCTCACTACCTCCAATTAGACTGGATCCCAACAGATTAACAACAATAATTGAACCATAATTACGTTTCAACTGAGAAAAGTGTCGTTCACAAGCACTAGTAGATGCATCATATCCTCTAGACATTTTTACTTTATGTGATCCAACTTGGATCCCCGGCTGTTCCCAGAATAAGGGCACTGAACCCCTTGTTTGCACGTAAGATGTTACAGAATCATCTATATAAATAGCTTGCTCGGTTTCAACAAAATTAGCTACGTTGCCATCATCATTACAACCTCTTACATTAAACCGAGTACCAGCACGCTCACAGCTCAGTCGGGATACCAGTGCAGCTCGAGCTTGACGGTGCCCAACATAGATAGTGCGAATTTCTACCGAGCCACACATGGCTCTAGTGAGCCAGTCATCACAATCTATACCAAACCTAATGAGGTGAATGAAAAGTGTTCTGTTCCAAAAGAACCTGTTGTCTGGATTTGCTCCTTTACTTTTTCTCTGAGCGCATAGTGTTAAATCAAAGAGATTTTCGTTAGATTTACCAGAAGTCCAAGAAAAATAAAAGGTACCTGAATTCAGCAGTTTTCTTACCTCAGATACTTTGTCCTCTCCTTGTGACTGGTAGAATAATGGAAGAAACTGGGTCTGGGTAATTTTGAAGACTTCGGTGTCTCCAACTTTTCCCACGGAGCAGCAACCGGTGATTAAGACGAGGTACAGCAAACAACTTTCTCCAGAATTTAACTGTAAAACACCCAAACAACCGTAAGCATCAGCGATCTTGTGATATTGTTTTCGCAATGTATCCGTTTCTTGTGACGAAAGCGAAACCACTGCTTGGGATTCGAACAGTAATGCTGTATCTTTGTTTCTATGTTGCAGTATTATGCTATAGGGATTGGGGGGCGATGACTTCTCTAGGACTTTAAAGCCCTTGGACATAGCCATGGTCGCCATTACAGCTTATTTCACATGCAGTTCAGAGCCATCCACCCCCGTTCACACTCGATCGCTTCCCCCAGACGAATATTTTATTATAATCTTTAACAATTGACCGACCGCCGACCGACAAAACCCACTCTAGTCCTCGTAAGAAAATGAAAATGATTGAATTCTGCAAACGTCAGTTTATTATATTAAGTCTATGACAATGACATTTTAACGACAGCGGGTTTACAAATTTTTTTAATATGACAACATGTAAACAGGTAAATAATCAGCAGTAAGTATGAATAAAAATGGCTTGTCATAAACAACAGCACGCGTCGTCACCTCAAGCCAACGTCACGACACGACACACTCTCAGGACTTCGTTTTAAATATGATGTTTATTGCAACTTCGTATGATACACAATTTAAATAAATATTCAGCAGGATAGATAACATAATTTCATATATTTTTATGTAGGTGAATAGCCGACAAACTATTAGACTATAATTGTCACCGTCTCTATGTAATGGTATCGTGATCGTCATCGTATCGTAACTGTTTACACCAATTCGTTGGTTGATACAAAGTACTCTGTGGTTGGTTGCCCACCAAAGAGGAAGCGTGGGTGGTTCTCTTCTCTGACAGGGACACACTCGAAAAGAACATTTCACGCTCGATTTCAATTTGCTTTCAGTTTATCGACCACAGAATTCTACTACAATCGATCAGTATCTTCGGGATTACATGTACAGAGATGGCGAATCTGTTACCTGCTGTTGTAATTTAGAAAACAATTTATAAAAAAGAACGAATTCGATAACAAATTTTATTGATTTGATGTAATTATTATAATTTTTTATCATTTTCTAAAGACTAAAGTTAACATATTCCTTATACAAAGCTATGGAATCTACAGGCACCGTCACTATCCCGGTGCCTCTCTTCAGATACTCCTGGTATATTTCTTTGGAGGCCTTCGTCACAGTTGGCGGTATGACATCAACCGAGCTGTCGATGGTGAACGCACTGCTGACTGTCATCACTATGGGGATCTCGGGGTTGTATTTAGGATTCGATCTTCTTTCAAAGTTGACGTAACGCTTGTATCTGTAACATTAAATTTTTAAATGACGAAAATGTACATGCGCAGATAAGATTATAAGCCCCATTCTCAGTAAAATAGTGGCTTAAAATCTTAAAATTGACGGAATTTCTTGTACAATTAATTTAAATTTAGAACTTTTGTTAAAAGCATTTTTATGACAAATTGTACTGCATACATAATATAAATATTATAATAACACTGGATAATTTGATATAATTATTGCAGCGTGGTTGAGTAGGCTTCCTCAGGTATGAGGAGAGACCCGTGCTCAGTAGTGGGCCATTAATGGGTTGAAGCCAAGCCATTGCCATAAACATAAGTGTTATGCTTTATCAGATTCACTTACAGGCAGGGAATTGTTGAAACGATGGCGTAGTTCCTTCGACTTTGATAATCAACTTACATCAACATGTCCCGTTTGCTAGGCTCATTGAGCAGCACCCTGTTGTGTCGTTTGATGGCGGGGAACAGCGGCGGCGGCGGCGGCGCCGGCTCGGACGCGAGCAGTTTGGCCGCCATCGACAGTGGCGACACCTGCTGTCGCGAACTCGGTATTGAGCTCGTCAAGTCGTCGTCTGAAGATGAATCGCTATTGGAACTAAAATATAAAGTGATTAGTGATACACATAAAGTTGTCATAATACATTTTGTTGGTGGGTACTTTGAAAACAACTTATCAGTATGGATAGTAAAATAAGGAAGCATCTTTTTTAGCTTTGCGGTGCAAACCACTGGATTGAGCTGCATATTCCTCAGGTGATCTCATTTGAGCGTCAATATATTCCACGGTTAGTACGGGAGGCCATAGAGATCAAGAAACATTCTAATAATTTTAAGAAGTTACCTATAATGGATACCTGGACAATAAAGACAACATACTTCTAATAAGAGAAAATTTTAACTTCTACTAGAAATTGTTTAAAATGACAGTACTTAATTGTATTGCAAAAGCTGTGGACCTGAACCACAAATTCATTCATTTACCACGGAGGTCATTTCAGTCTACGAGGGTATCATTACATTTAAAAATGACTAACATTGCAAATTTTACTATAAAACTAATGTCATACTCGCTGGAATTATTAGAAGTAGTGCTGGACCGTCCGCTGATTACAGGATTTTTGGACGCGGGCCCCTTGGCGGGCCCCGGGCCACGGCCGCGTACCACAAAGGGGCTCTGGTTCTCACACGGCGTGGGCGCCAGGTCTCTCAGCGAGTGACACATCTGGAACCAAAACCTATACATCACCGACTTGCAAGTCAGATTTTAATACAGGTATTCTGCTGCTGGATTTGGGTCTCTTCTCATAATTTTAGGGCTACAGAGGCCCACCACGCTGGCCAAGTGCGAATTTGTAGAATTTATACACTTTTAGGAACATTATGGAGAACTCTCGTAGTTGTAAGAATTATTATTTTCTTAAAAGATGTCCCCAGAAGTTTCTTTCGCCTTTTCTTTTTCTCCTCAAAGATTTAAAATTTAAGAATTCAATATTTAAAGGCAACTTAGTGAAACGGTGGTAAATGCAAAACATGACGTTCATAACTGTATTAAAAATACCTACATGAAATAAATGATTTGAGTTTGAGTTTCTCAGGTGCGCTTTCTTTCACCGACATATGTGATAATTTTCTAATACACACAAACATAATATATTTTTTTAAAGTTTATACATGGATACAGGATTCGACTTAGTCCTCGCTTTTCGGAAGTCCAACGTTGAAACCACCTGCTAATCAACAATGCATTATAATATGATATTATGATATTTCTAAGCCGGGATAAGCGATAGTACCTTAAACTCGAAGCAATCCATGAAGACCGTGTACTCGAAGGGCCGGTTCTGCTCCTGGTAGGGGTCGACCATCTCGAGCGCGCTGTCGCCCTGCATGCCGATGATCTCGCAGCACAGCTTGCGCATCTCGTTGCTGGCCAGCGGCAAGTGCTTCACCACCTCGTCGTCCCACCATTTGGTCAAGGATCTGGTTGATTTATGTATGACGGCGTAAAGGGTTCACCGATATCTAATTTGCACATATTACGTATCCACTTATTATTGGATAGAAGAAGAAACGTTTATTCCATCGTCATGTTCTCCACAACGTTATGACTTAAAATATGGCTTATGTATGTAAACAAAATAAAGTATGTTCGATGGTGCAGTTGCAGAGGTACCAAAATGACGGAAACGGAAACGCAATCAGAATGTGGCGCGGTGTTAGTGCATCAGCCTCTGATAATATCAGTGCGTCCGTCAGATGTACGTAAACCTGCAAGCGGCCTACCTACCTATTATTGGGTACCTACCTATTACTTTTTTGCATATCTATTATTAAATATGTACCTATTATTGGGTACCAACCTATTATTGGATACCAACCTATTATTGGGTACCATTGACATATGATATTACTATGGACGTAGGGTCCGCGCTAAAAAATGTCCGAGCGAACTCAACAACAATGCCGCGTTAGTCACTTTTTGACCGTGCTGACAACTACACATCAACGATGCCGTATTGTATTTTGAAATCGTGTAAAAACTACGCAAGTAAAGTGAAAAAAGCCGATGGTATATCATATTTTCGGTAAGTAAAACATTGTTTTATCTTTTAAAGTATTGGTTTGCTACGAATACACACTATTTTATTTTAAATCGAATTAATTTCGTAAATAAATCTCAGAATCACTCAAAAGAATCAAAAATATATCTTTGTCTTTGTCTTCTCGCTATACAAACTGTAGTCAGAAAGAGATAAATATATCCGTTACTTTTGTTTAAATTATTTTGCTTGTCATTATGGCGTGTAGTGTAATCGTTGTGTCATAAGGTGCCATTGACGTATGTGTTTGTTGCAATCGAAATAAAACCGTGATTTAATGAATTTAGTGTTTAAATTACCTTGTAAACATTTTTATATTCTTGTAATGTCAAACTGGGACATTATTTTCGCGATTTTAGTAGGAGACCCTATGTCTATAGTATTTATGTCAATGTTGGGTACCAACCTATTCTTAGATACCAACCTATTATTGGGTATGTAGACCATCGCCTCCGGGTGGTGCAGGTAGTAATCAGTGGGGTAGTCCCAGAGGGGCGCGGCGGCCGCGTCCGGCACGAACAGCCCCAGGAACAGGTTCATGGTGCTCTGCTTCTCCGCGTCAGAGAACGTGTTCGAGTAGTACCGGCTCAGCGTCTGCATTATGTCGTTGCCGTGGGACGACCACGGTGCCGTTTTACGGTACGTCTTTATTCTGGAAACAATTGTATCAGGCGATATTTTCAGAAAATCCGTTGTTACTATCATAGTATTAGACTGTTTTATATGCAAATGGGTACTCACGATTTTGTACAACAATCGGAATATCGGTATAACAATATAAAAAAGTGAGTACCCGTTAACATTTTAAATATTTCGTGTCAGCAATTATACAACTTTAAAATCATAATTATTCGTATTAGTCCACGTTGCAAAAATTTGCGACAATATAAATTATGATGGTATACCTAGACATCCGTCGACCTTAATATAATGACTGAATTAGGTAGGTATATTATTGATAATTTAATTCTTATAGAACTCTAGTTGGAAAATTCACTAATAAATAACATAAAACCCCATTACCTATGGACTAACTGTGATCCGCCATACTGCAGGGCTAGCGTGTCCCCATGGTCCTCGTACAATCCTTCCAGAAGGCGCGCGCAATCTGAATCAAATTCTATCACTGGTTCTCCTATTAACCCCAGGGCGTACAACTGTAACAATTATTAACTACTAGGAGTAGACTTATATTTTTCATTTCATTGTGTTGTATGGGGCAGCGGAAGGGTGGTGCTGCTGATATGTTGTGCTCTCATTTCTCTATTTTTATTATAAGTTAACGCTGCTTGAAACTGTCCTTCTTACTTCTTTTTTGGCCGGCAAACGGCTATGGTGATGCTTTTGGAGGTGTTGACGGTAACCATTAACCATCAGGTGGCTCTTCTGCTCATTTGATTGTCATTTCAATTAAAAAAACCTATTTCGTCATAATCTGTTAACCGACGCAGGTAATTTAAGGTAAGTCCTCAGCACAGGTACAGACCACTACGCAAGTAAGTCCTCCTTGCTATGCAAATGACGACTCTATTACCTGATGCGCAAGGACGCACTTCCCGATAGCGAACTGCGCCGTGTTGGTCCTGTCGAGGCAGTCGACGCAGTTGACGCGCGCCACGCCGGTCTGCAGGCGGCCCGCCTGGTGGCCGGGCGCGCCGGTCGCCTCGCCGTACCACTTCGACGACAGGAAAATACCCGTGCGACGGACCACTGTGCGCGCTATCGCTGACAACCTTCACAGATAAAATAAAAACCGGTCAAATGCGGGTCAGATTCGGTAGGGTTCAGTACCACCGAGGGATGTTAACGGCATCGAAAGCGTGGTGCTGCACGCTCGTTTGTTGCCTTAATTCCATAAAAAAAAAGAATATTTCTCAGTAACATGAAAAATGATAAAAAGATACAAACTTGTCAAGCACTTTGGCGTCAGCACCTTTATTAATCCTGGCCATGTCTAAGTGAAAATACTGTATAGCATGCTCCGGAGGCATGAACTGGTTGAGATACTTCACTGCATTGCTTATCACATTCGTCAGTAAGGATTCGTGTTTCTTCTTCTCTCTCTTCTTGACTAGATTCAGTATCATTATTGGGGAGCCGTATCTCTTCATGAGGTTGTTGAAATGCTTCGCTGGTATCTCGGCAAAGGGGTCTGCAAGATCAATGGAAATAGCCGGCTTGGGAACCATTTTGGAAACATCTTGAGACCAAAAACTGGGTATTGATCCCCTCATTTGTACAAATGAGCTGAATCTGAAAATAAGAAATCAACAATTTATGTTACACAGTTGTCTGTTATCCTATATAATGAATTAATAGTAATAAAGTGTTACCAAATACACACAATGTAATGTACAGCCAATGCCTGGTCCGGTCTGTTAAACAAAAATAGTAACACCAAAGCAAAACTATGGCTATATGATACCTTTATGTTAAAAATAAAATAAAATAATCAAGCACTAATATCAGAACAAATCATTTATGCATAGGTAATGCATGAATACAAATTTATCAACTCAAAATAAATGCATAGGTATTGCATGAATACAACCTCAATTAGCAAGTAAACATAATAATAATAAATCAGTCACCTGCCAGCAGTAAATGAAGAGGTTATAGCATCATGCACAATCTGTTCGGTCTCCACCTCATTTGCAACGTCTCCATGTATGTTCGCACCTCTCTTCAGGAACCGGGTCCCTGCGTATCTATTGCTTCTTCTAGCTATTAGAGTTAGGTATATAGGCCGTCCAAATATATTCAGGTTGCTCTGTTCTATAAACCCATGGGTTATGTACAGTATCCAATCTGGGTGCAGCTGTGAGTGGACGACGGATAGCAAATGGCTGTTCCAAACAAACCTCCATTCAGGTACACTTCGAACACCAAATTCCAGCTTAGGTCCTGTTTGCCTAAAAGCAAAAGAAGCAGAAAACAATTCAATATTCACAGAGTAAGTCATATTGCTCAAGTGAAAGCAATACATCATCAAAGTAAAAACACTAAACCAAACAAAGCAAACCTGATAACTATTACTAAGGTTTGCATGGGAGTATTACCCACAGATTTTTGATGGCATAATAGCTCGAGGCAAACCATTTTGGTTTTTATTACAAAAATCTTACTTCATTTTCTCATGTCTCTGCTGAAGTTGTTTTTTCCAAGTCTCAAATATATCTTCATCATCACTGTCATCATTTTTGCAAATACATTTTTTTTCTTCATCTTTGGTCATTTGCGATTTTAAATTTGCATGGTACACCGCAGCTGTGACTGGTTTTGGGAATAATGCGGGGGCCAGCTTCCTAGGGGGTGCCATATTCATTTGCAAAGTGTGTGTAACATCATAGCTATAGCTATAGTAGAAATTAGTTGATAAGTCTATTGCCATGAACATTTTAACATATCTCTGTTCATCAGGATGAGGGGGCTTGTTGCTTTCATTTGGAATATATATCATGGATGTATCTTCTATTTTGTAAATGGAATGTGGACCTATCACAGCAATTTTCCTTCTTTTGGTGACAAGGATTATGTAGTAGCCCTCTAGAAATCTTATGAAACCTACAACAGAAAATATTATAAAGGTATTTTAATTTTTAGGTAAGTATGTTGTTATTAAATGTTGGATAGTGATGTAAATTTGTAATGTTTTAAAAGAATACTTATGGAAATAGCTAACATTACACATAACAAATTAGAAATTATTACAATTAGCAATTACAGATAATAAATTTGCAATGGGGCTTTTCAGTTTATGTGACTTATTTGCATAAAGAAACATTACCAACTATTCCAAAAGCAGAAACCAATTTGTTGAAGCCGGCGGACCTCCCAGTCCTGTTTCCAAAGCCAATCATGTTCAGGAGCTGGTGTATTTCTTGCTTGTTGTACTCCACCTTATCATCCACCAAAATGAGATCCTTGGAGTCAGTTCTGTCGATTTTAAGAACTCTGAATCTGGTTTGAGTATTATTGGACCCAATAAGAAAAAATCTCTGAAAAGAATGATCAAATTTTAGGGGAAAAAAACATATGAAAGTATTAACCAAGTAGCTAATTTATTAGTAATGCTGCCTTCTTTACAAATGGTTCTGGGTTCACAACCCAGCTGGGGCAGACAAGACCGACAGATGATATGTCCGAAGGTTGACTATTGTACATTGTCATTGCTTAATTGTGTACCTGGATGACATTCAGATTGGATGACGGACAGATTGGAAAATATTTAGATAAGCTAAAACCAAAGTTGTTGTTGTTTTTGTGAGTTGTGGGGTCAGGTTCAAGATTTTAATGACCTCACTTGTCTAAGCCCGGACACGTTTAATGCCATTCGAGAGCAGACAATGCAAGCAGAGGAGATTGAGGGATATTATGAGAGATATTATGAGGGAGCTTGAGGAGAACGTAAGCTTAAAGCGAAATAAGGGAGCCAATATAATGTTAATCCAATATTTTTCTTTGGTACATATAAACACTACTTACTGCTTTCGTTTCGTAGAGTGCGATTCGCTGTATAGAACTTATAATAGGATGAAATACAAGTTGTTCCTTCGACATCTTAGAATAATTGTGCTTCTATGTAAATTGAAATTCTGCTGCACTGCTGCTATCAGGAATATATAGATAGCAGGCAAAACAAACAAGTCTTTGGTTGTAGGCGTACTTAGTTACAGGTAACCAAATCCTGATTCTGGATCATCGAGATATAAGTACATACTAACGTACTATCTCGATGTTCTGGATTTATAAATTCATATTTGACCATAAGTTAGACACATTTAATTATTGGTAATAGGATAATTTAAGTTTTTTATAATGTAAATAATGCTAAATTGATATCAGTAACACATAATTAACATTTAATCTATGATAATTAACAACAAAACTTCGAAATTGTATTTGTACAATTTTTTTGTAATTGACAATTGACATTGACAATTGACATGTCATATCATGTCATTAACCTTGCCTATAGGGACTCCTTTTAATAATATTTTTTAGTTATTATGTTATTTTTTAACTTTTTAGTTTTAGGTTTTGTGTATATTATTTAAGTTTATCTAATTAAAATTAACTTATTTGTGTAAAGTAGTTGTATGTATACGCGTTCTATCGCCCACGTATGTCAATATTATCACTGTCATTTTTCATGTTAGCGAGGGCCCGTTCCACTAATGAAACGAGCGACGCTTTTCTATAGAAAATTGAATGTTTTGAACGTTTTGATCGCTTAGTGGAACGTATTTTGTGAACGGCTTCACGGTTTTAAATTTGGCCCTAAAAATAAAAAAATAAGGGGGCTCTCTCTATACAAGTTGGTTAAGTTTTCTGAAACAATATTTCACAATGTCAGTAGGTAATTTGAAAGATAGACCCATAGATTATACACTTGACTTGATAGACCCTTCCAAAGTGGTAAAATGTGTTGTGACTTCTTTTTGCTATTAATCAAATCTTTATTATGTAAGTACTTCAAAATTTCCCAGCATGCCCAGTTCAAATTTAAAATAATTTAATCATTTTCGCAATACACCTACACACGTAATTTTTTTTTGTTCAGTTCAAGACGAACTGAGTAAGTTTAAGTGGCAAGTTTAAGAGTAATCTTTAAGCGGAAAACACGCTTTACTAGCATTCCCTATGACGCGGGCGGCCACCCCCTCGCGGTCGTGACCAGAAAACGAACTCGAGATTAAATATCTGCCTCAACCGGGAATCAAACCCGGGGCCTCTCACTTCGCAGACACCAGACAGTGCCACTACAAACTACAGTTCGCTGCATTGCCGTTTATTGTAACAATAATAACAATAACGCAGTATAAATCATTGTATACTTGGTCAAAATTTAAGGAGGACTACTATCGCCAATTCTCTAAACCGTACACCGAGTAACAAATCGGACATTAACTGACAAGCCGACTGACACATTTTAACTTTTGTATCGTCCAACTGGGCCAGGACGCGTGCCAACTGCGGCTATCTCCAATTTATATTTAGCTTTTATGTCCTACTGCAGCTGTCAAGATATTATTCGGCCATTAGTTAACTCGTTAATATAACGTTTATGGCGGCGAATATTATGTACAAAACTTTATATGTGATATTTTAGTATTGTTCTATAGATATTTCTGGTTTAATTTCATTAAACGGTATGATATCGAATCGAAGGATTCATTTTCCGGCAACTTGACTTGTTCTTAAGTTATCGACGAAGTAATTAACAGCGGACGCTGTCGGTAGGTGGATGTGTGACCGCTAGTGGCAAGATATCTTGAGCGTTTCCGTGGTTCGGAGGGCGCGGATGTATATTCGGTCTAGGTAGTTATTATTAGATCGCAGTCGTTAAGCCATGTCGCAGTCGGTAAGCAATGTCATTTCATTTCATTTCATCTTGGCTTCCTCAATTTGTAGGAGAAACCCGTCTTCCGTGGTAGGCCATTAATGGGTTGAAACCGATCTGATATGTGATTTTCTTTATGAAATTGAGTTAGCAAACGAGCATACAGCAGCAGCCTTCAGCTGCCTCCCATGGCAACTGTGACCGACCTAGAACAAGACTCAAATGGGGACTTGATTAGTTTGTTAGTAAGTATGGGGATTGGGACAGGGACTGATTGATAGTGATAGTTAGTCGTTTTAGTTGTTGTTACTAATAGTCCAGTTAGCAGAAACGTTGAAACCCACACCTATAGGATTTTTTTAATTGCAGATTTGGAATCAGAAAGAAATCGGCTTCGACTTGACTTCGAATCGGCTTGGGGGCAGCTTGACCACATATTACAGGGTCCAAAAGGACAACAAAAATTCAATTTAATTAATAAATAAATCGTACAAATTGTAACACATGTACTTACATATATGTTTGAATTATTCTTAATCCGAAGGCGTGAATTATTCTTAATCTGAATCGGACATTAAGTAACTGATAAGCCGGCTGTAACTTATGGATCGGTTCGTGTAGCGCGTGCCAAATGTGCTTATTCTATATTTATGTACATATATGGCTTATCAGATAGGCCTTACATTATATTTGGTATATCGGTATCGGTTTTTAAACATATTTTATATGTTATTGAAAATCGCATACAAAGACCACTAAGAATTTCAGTTGTAAGAATGGCGACCTACTTACGTACCACTTATGGTGGTCATCGTCGGCTATGGACACGGGCAACACCAGGGAGCCGCCAGTGCAACGCCGGCCCAGTAGTAATATTGTCATTTCTGTATTGTGCTTGGCACTCACGACACACAGGGAATCCTAGTGTGGAGCCATGAGTCTGTAGTGTTACTCTATACACACTATACACAATATTTGTGCATTTCTTTTTTTCTTAGAATAGGAAGAAAAATATAGAGTCATTACCGAGCCAGGGACGAGCATCCTCTGCACGAAAACTTAACGGAGCATGGCCCTCCCGCCTCACACCCGCGGCTTCTCTGCGGGTCGCCGGCCCACTTGCGTCACACTTTGTTTCAATGATATTCAGTGTACAATATTAAGTTTAACGACGCAGCATTGAGAGCCGAGTGGTATGAAAGTTGGACTCCTGAACCGCGAGGCCCGGATTCAAATCAAAAATTATGTGCGTATTGGAATTAGAATGTAATAATTAATTATCACTTGCTACGGTTAAGGAAAACATCGTGAGGAAACCTGCACACTTGAGAGTTCTCCATGATTTTCACTGTACTGGCCAGCGTGGTGGACTATGCCCTGTTCCTGCCTGTATCTGTAGTTTAAAATACACCTAAACGTTATCTGTCAGTCACTATATTAATCGTTTTGAATAGAATAATAAATGTATTTAAGACGAAATGAGTTAATTTTTTTCAATTGCAAGTAGATACTCTATCAACAAACCTGGCCATCATTTGGAATAGAGACTGGGAGAGTAGCAAAGAAATTTGTTCGTCTTAGAAAACTATTAAATCGCTTAAGATAATGTTTACATGAACTCTACAACATGCTCTACATCGACTAAAGATAACTATGAGCGACCGCTTTACGGTGGTTGATTAAATTTGAATTAAAAATGGCAGAATGTAATTTGATTGGCGTGGAATAGAAGACCCGGTCATTTGATATTACATACATTATAAATACAAATAGGTATATGAGAATTTAATTATCATTTAATTGTATTCATTCGAGGTTTATGAAAATCTACTGAAATTTGGTTGAACTCAATCTTAAGATCTGGAATGCAATCATAATTTATAATAATTTATAATGTTGCAAAAATAATTAATTAATTTAATCATTATTAAACTTTAAAAAAACGCATACACGTGGTAACCACATTTCTATTTTATATCTTAGTGTTTATTGAAGTTCACCTTTTTTAGTTGAAAAGCTAAAATGGTATAAAAGCTAAAAGGTAATAAGTAGGTAAATATAATTAATAGCGTTGTATTTATTTAAATAGCGCTTTCAGTTCTAAGCTTAATACGAGTAGCTTTGTATTTTCTTTATTACATACATAACATTAACATTAAAATTATGAATTGTACTTAAAATTCGGTTCAACGCTTACATAGGTAATACAAATTAATGATCTTTGTTCGTTACAGGAGTGGGTTATAAATTATAATAGGGTAATGTGCACTGACGGGTTAACTTGAGGCGGTCGGATGTGCGTGGCATTTCGAGCCAGTGAGGTGCCACTCCTAGTCTAAAATATTCGTGTGGATCGCGAACTAGGTCAAATATTCACATAGGAACCGATCCGATCCTTATGTTATGACGCTATCACTTTATGGGCCATACATTTCTCCAGTTATAAAAATAGATGTCGAATTTAATAACTTTATTCGAAATGGAAATCGCTGCACCTACCTAAATTTTTTTGTTTGCATTTCCACTTCCGTTATTTTTGTTGGTTGCGTAGAAGAGTCTCTAGCTAGTGTTTTGAAGGATGATTTTGGAACAGCTCGAGCTGCGAAGCACATTTTTCACCGAGTATCCATGTGTGTAAATGAGGCTTTGGTGTCTGGCTTTTCCGAACGGCAGACGAGAGGTGTCGCGCTTGCGCGGGCGCGCGCGGGAGGGCGCTGCCGTCGCGGCCGCGCCAGTGCCGTGCGCGTCTTTGAGCTCGAATTACCTGTATTCCGTTAACCGCTCACTTGACGCATTGACCGCAAGCGATCTTTACAAAATACACCGCGCGGCCATGCTTCGAACCACCATTCGTTCGACTCCTGTGTTTCATTAAATGTTTAAGTGATGATTCTGACATAAATGCTACGTTTAGACTCGAGCGCGGTGGTAAACAACCGGTCCAGATAGGGAAGCTGCGTCTGCCCGGGCCCGGTTATAGTGGAATGCGGCAATTTTAACTACTGCGGAGCTCGGGACCCATTTATGAATTGGGATTGACCGTTTTCTTCACGTAAAATAAGGTAAGTCACAGGCAGCGATGCATAATCATTACCCCGTTTTTGATTCATCATACATAATTCTCTACATTACATTTTTACTATTGTTCTCTTCATATGAGCACAGATGAACAGATGAACGAGTAACGGGTCATTTCGTTGGTACCTATTAAATTAACGACACTTGATCAGGAACATGGATTTAATATTTGAAGCTGAAATGTACCCGCTGATTGTACCGTATCTGCAATGTACAAATGAAAATTGTGTAAATTCATGATTGGGTACTATAGAGAATTTAACTTGATATAACTGCTTATATGTATAGTTAAAAGGTTACAGTTTAGCCACATAAATAAAGAAATGAGATATTAAATGGTTTGGAAGTGGATATTAGGTACTAAATGAATTATTTCCATCAACAAAATCAAGTTTTGACAGAACTTAAGTACGCAAACGTTTCCTCAAATCCTCATAGACCCAAAATTTACTTACTTACTCTGTAATTACATCACACATGCTCACATAATATCTATATATAAACGTGTAGTATACAAATCTAATATTCTTATTGATATATCAGAATATTCAGGAGGGATTACATTATTTTAATCCATTTTTTATGTAAGTACATATATCTAAAATTAAGTAAAGCTTTAATAAGCGACTGAACCAGAGGGCTAGGCTATTAAATTGTTTATTAAATAGTTATAAACTGTGGAAATTCTAAGATCGGTGTTATACTATAGTGTTGTTGATGATACCGAAAAATAATAGGATACCAGAAGAGAGACCATAATGATCACCAGACTATTGTAAAAACGAAGATGGTTGGCCGGCTGGCATATAAATAAAAAAACACAACATCACATTTATTACAGACTGGTATTTAAGTAACGAGATCGATAGAGCCAAAATACAGATGGTTACAATGTATTATGTACATAACTGCTCGACTCAAATAGTTGTTACAATACAGTCTCCACTTACGCCAAAGAATTCGATTCGCTTGTCGTATTGAGGCCATGGATTGTTACCTAAGACGTGTTAATTAGGTACGTATACGTCTTCTAAAATGATAACTGTAATTAAATTTATTGTTGCATTCGTTTGTTTATTACACAGGTATGTTTTACAGTTACGTAATACGTATTCGTTTTGTTACTGACTCTGTTGTATTATAGGAAATATGTTTTATTGATTTAAATAGTTATTATTGTTATAGATTCGAACGTTTTCAATATGAAAATTAAATGGTTGGAAGGAACAATTGTATGTGTTTCTTTAAGTAATTTTAGAGTAAGAATAATTTTCGTAATAACGTTAAAATTATTGGATATCAATATTTGTTGACTTGAATTAGTTACGATTACGGTTATAACATTAGTAGGTACTTACTTTAATTGATTATCACATAATAGCTCGATAATGACGGAAAGACTTCGGATTAACCGGAATGGTTAGCCATTTAATACTATGAAAGCAATGAAAGGGTTGCGTATGGCTTACAAAAAGGTTTCTTTTGACATGAATGAGCCATCTCTTGCGCGTATACATTATTTCATTAATCATTAATGGACTTCAAGGGGGCTATTCCATTATGTTTAGCCTACTTCCTCCCAGAAGCCCCCAGGTGCATTCACAAGAAATCCCAAAACTTCAACAACACATGCCGTCAGATGGTTGACGAGGGAGTAATATAGGTAGAGGGAAACAGAAATACCTTTTTAACTAAAGGATAGCCTCTTAGACATAATACGTATAATGATTGAAAATCGTTTCTACTGTCATAGAAATAATGGCTATGTTAGCTAGACCTCTGTCAAAAAGAAATGGTGATATTAAGTACTAGCGGTCTGAGAGGTTTATTACACCTTGAAAATTGATTATTTATTTATTTGTAAATGGTTGCTTCTTATTATGACACTAAAGTGCTACAACAAAGCTGTTATTTATTATTCAAAAAGTTTTTTATTGATTTAAGGAACGAGCATGCAGCACCACCTACCGCTGCCGCCCATGACAACTGTGACCGACTTAGAACAAGACTCAGAAATGGCGACTGGGATAGTTAGTCCGGTTAATTAGTTGGTTAGTTTGTAAGTATGAGGACTGGGACAGGGACTGTTAGTGAATGTTAGTCCTGTTAGTTATTGTTAGTAATAGTCCAGTTAGTAAATGTTAGTAAGAGTCTCGTTATAACTCGGTCACAGATGTGTTGTTACCCTTGATGACTGAGATGGTCACCTCTAAAAAGTGTAGCTGGCTTCACACCTTTCTATCCGGAACACTATTGCTGTTAAAACCATTATTACACGGTAGAAATGGTACTAAGTACCGTGGCGGGCGGTAGTACTACCCCGGGCGAACTCTGAGCTCTACTACGTATGCAAAACAATTAAAATTAATTATTTTACATAGGTACTAGATCCTAGGCTCTACTACCTACTACTGGTTGTATGTTAATATTTAAGTGCTAGAGGATGTCGTTAGTGGAAGCTAATAGAATCAAATAGGTATTGCAATGACATTTATATATCCTTGAGGTATTGTAAGGAAAAGGTGTTTTATTTTATTAATGTAGTTAAGCTTTATACCTACTTATAAATCAATACAATATCCAAAACTTCGAAAAATTGTGGAGGATCAATAGTAAAGCCTAAAGCAAGGACCAATAGTAAAGTCTAACATAAAGTAATAATAGTAACAACCTAGTTTACTACTTCATACTATTACTACTACGTTAGGTCCACACTTCAATTCCGTTTAAAAATATCGATCATTGAATTCCTGGGAGTCGGGTGATACTATCACATGTCGACTAAAAACATTTTCCGTTTCGACTTATTGTTGCTCAATAGCTTTAGCAATATAGCAATTTTGTCCGAGCCAACAAAATTCGGAAATGTTTCTTTCAAGACACTTTACACTTTATAATAAAGTGCATTAGTTTAATAAAATTCATGAAATAAACATTTAATTCGGTGTTGCCTTAAATTTTTATTACTTTTCATGGTTTGTTTCACAAATTAAAAAAAAATCAATCTTGAACCCAAAACAACTCTCTTTAATTGCGTCGTGTCGGAATAGTTCGACACGTTTTTGTTGACACATTCTGAATACGAAAAGTGTCAAACTATTCAAATACAACGCAATTTAAGCATTTATTAATTATCAGACTTAGTCCTCAGAACGATTTACAATACTGAACAATGAATCAGGTTATGGCACCAGGTCTCACCTGTAGCAACTGGGCTCTACACCACCCAATTTAATCACGACAGTAGTCGTTAACAGTGGTAAGAGTTTTTACTTGCCTGGCTATCTAGTGATCAATCAATGTTCTTACGTGTTTCGGTTTTAGTGTCAGGCACTGGATAGTTATCGTTTCCTGTTTTGCTGGCAACCGTTGACGATAACTTTGATGTTACTGATGTGGGTAATTTTTTCTTTTAAAGTCCGGAGATTTAGTTGGGTATTAGAAAAAAATCGGACATACGAGTATCTAAAAAAGTTCGGACATTTAAAACATTTTTTAACCAGAAGTTACAATTGTTTTTGAGATGAAACTGATTGGTTTTTTTCTAGTTTTTATGGAATAAGCTTAACATTCGTTAAGCTTATTCCATTTTTACCATTTTAGGCAGGCATTCACATATTTGTCAATATCAAAATCAATTAAAAGTCGGACGTGTACGGAAAAATCCGGACATCTGGTAGCCCAGGTAATTACGCTTGTTTGTTGGCCGACATATTGCATAAAAAATATACATTTCTGTTACCTTTTAAGGAACTCGCTTAGTAGCTCTTAAAATCTACCTCATACCTGAGGCACAAATATTTGCATTGAATGATGTAGTATAATAGCTAAGTGTATGAATGGAATTCCTTCTTCAAAGGGCGTATTGTTCGATGCGTATCTGCATAGATACCATACACTAAATATGTTACCGTCCCTACTATAAATACCTAGTGTGTTATAAATAGTTTGTGAGCATCACGTGTGTTGTGTGTAATATTACACATAGCGTGGGAAAACCGAAGCAACAGCGTTTGCAAAAAATACAAACATTGCAGCAAAATTATTGCATGTTCCCTGTAAATTATGTTTTATGTAACCGAAGTATTTACAGTGTAGCTAATGTCCACGTTATTAATTTAATTTGTAATCATTTTATTCGTTCTTTGTATCTCGTAACTTTGAAAATTGGTACCTAGTTTTATTCGTTGTTCTAATTTTATACACGTTGAACCTTTTCCGTAAGTTAGTGAACGGAATGCGTGCATATTTTTTATAGTTAAAAGATTAGTAATAAAATCAGTACCAATAAACATTTGAAAGTGACATACCGTTTCTCGCAATTAACTGTGCAATAAACTTTCTAACCTAGACTGAAGTAATCATCGCTACAGTCGGTACATTTAACGACGACACGTATGGCGCAATGGTCACCATGCCGTACCACCGCACCGGCGCCGTTCAAAGGGTTCTCAGGTTCGATTCCCAGCGGAATTTTTTCACAGTACCTAGTCTTAACGTCTAGTTTTTTTTATAAACCGTATTAAGACTACACTAGCGACATCATGCCAGATAAAACTTTGCACAGTTTGGTTACTACATAAGCTAACCGTATGATTATAATGTTTGGCTAACATCATCCTTATTAAATCTTTTAAGGTTTTTTATTATCTGCATTGCCTCTCATCTTATATCTTGGGATGTATTAATAGCGTTCTGTGGAGAATGGAATAAAAGGAACTGACAACCGTGCGACTCTACCAAACGTCGGGTGCCACGAATCTCTACTTGGAAATATAACGAAATTTAAATAAATCTTAATAATTGCAATAAATCGGTATTGATAGTAAGGGTGTTACTTAATTCTTCAGAAATTACAAAAAATATCTGCTTTCTAATAAACCGTGCCTAAATAGATTCAAAGTAAAAGTTACGTAAATACCTACTATATTCCATGTAAGTATGTCTGTACATATTAATTAATATCAATATAATTTTGAAATTACAAACAGATAGGTACTTCAATTGATATAAATTGAGACTCCAAAGTACTTATGAGAAAGGTCTATGTTCAAATTGCAATAAGCATTATTATGAAATAATCAAACGATACGTATACCAGGTAGTAAACCAAACATTTAAATGAAATTGTGATAATAACTTACCATACATTTGAATATCAAACAGTATGACTGACATTAGAAGAAGACGGATTAAGTAAGATAAATCACTTTCTTTCGTCTAACGACTTCGGAGAGATATGCTGTGCTCTACATTTCCCACGGCAACGCTCCTGCGAAGAACGCATTGTTATTTTTTTCCGACGTTTTTTGTCGGAGATTGCAACATCACCTTTTCATTAAATTTGCTTTCTATTACGCCGATTTACGCGTGACTTTAACTGTAAAGATATATAAAGAGGTTTTACTGTCTAGATGTCATTGTACCGACGTGAACGATGAAGTGCGATGTTTTAGAATATCGAGGCACTCGGAGGCTCGGATGTGGGTCTTATGTGACTTAAAATTATGTTCCGCGCTTTGAAGCTCATATATCAATGCTTTCCTATTAGTTGAATCAAAGCGGAATTGGAGTCGAGTTGACATAATGTGGCATAGAGCGGTCCTCGTACAACGTACGTTCGTTCGTTCATATAAGCATTCATAGCCCGGTTTGCGGCAATCCCAAGAGATTGACCAAGATAAGCAATCGAGATTGACCAAGAGATTGACCAAGATAAACAATCGAGTAGTTGGCTGAGTGACGGATAGTGGATTCAGCTGGCATAATTTGTAAAATCTTCCGATACTTGGGTTGACCACTAACCGCCCACCTATCCGCACTGGAGCAGCGTGGTTGGATTTCTCTAGGCCTCCTCAGTGACGAAGAGAGACCCGTGCTCAGTTATGGGCCATTTATGGGTTGGAGCCAAAAATTCCGTACGTAGAGGCGGTGTGCAAAGTTCTGTTTATTCATTCAAGTATTTGAGCTTACGTGATTCACATATCTCTGGTTGAAAATTTAAGTCTTGTGAACAGTATTCAAATTATTCAATGAATATAACGAGGCTCTTATATGTTAATTTTCATGTAGGTAAATCTTTATAAATCTTTGTTTCCTGGTGGTTGCTTCTTTATAAATGCAAACGACATAGTATATATTTTCTATATTGGAGGACTATATTGAGAGGGTACTTTTATTAAGGACTAATTTTTGGAGACTATGATGAAATGTTTAAGAACATGAATTAAATTCTATGTATGTGTAATATGTATGAACATAAATGTAGGTGCTTGCTTTTTGATAGATATGTAGGTAAGTAAGTACGTAATAGGTAAAAGTAATTCCTTGTTATTATGGATATAACAATATCTCTATGGGTGTAACTTGTCGCTTCTTTTCACAGGATTGCTTGTGCGTACGTTTTACGTACTTGTTATAAAACATAAGTCTTGGCTTTGTTGTATTTTAAAAACTTAAAGATTAAAATAATAGTCACTATACCCCAAAGTAATAAGAAGTAATAATGTATTAGATAATTACGAGTATAATAAGTTCACATGAGAATCATAAGGACATTTATTTTAAATTGATTTAACGTAGATACACACAGTTCAAAGGAAATAGAGCGGTCGCACAGAGAGTCGATTAGTACCCGCTGCCGACGTGTTTCGAATTAATATAAACGCGTGTAATGCATAATGACTGCATTATTATTCAATGAAAGTAGTTTATTTTGTGTTAAAACACATTAAATTATCTTTAAACACTTCAACAGTTTTAAGACTGGAGTATCGAATGAATAGGTCAGTTGTATTGCATGGTTAGGAATTTTTGATGATTGTATAATTATATCTCTACAAGCCTATACCCGCGGCTTCGCCCACCAAAAATCCCTAAATAATTATATAACAGTTGATAAAATCAGAGAACTTTCGTACTAAGTTTGCGCCCCCCTTTAACCTCCTTAAGGGATGATTTTCGAAAAAAAAATTTTAACATGTTTCATAACTTTCAATGAAATACCTTCATACTGAATTTCATTCAAATACCCTCAAAACGGCAAAGTTTCATACTAACTTTGCACCCCCGTTTTACCCCCTTAGGGGGTGAATTTTCAAAAGTCCTTTCTTAGTGCTCCCCTACGTTATAAAAGGAACCCCCGTGCAAAATTTCAAGTTCCTAACCCTTATAGTTTAGGCCCTGCGTTGATATGTCAGTCAGTCAGTCAGTCAGCTTTTCCTTTTATATATATAGACTAGTTGCCCCAGCGTACTTCGTACCGCTTTATAATTAAAAAATGTTTTGGTGATATATCGACAGCAACGCCAACTATCGGGTCCAATTGTGAATCTAAACCATTCCCAGATCCCCTTGAACACACACAAAAAATTTCATCCAAATCGGTCCAGTCGTTAAAAAATGTTTTGGTGATATATCGACAGCAACGCCACCTACCGGGTCCAATTGTGAATCTAAACCATTCTCGGATCCACCTGAAGACACACAAAAAATTTCAACCAAATCGGTCAAGCCGTTTAGGAGGAGTTCAGTGTCATACACACTCACACTCGAATTATATATAATTTAACGTACATTATACACATAGTATATATAATACTATTACTACATATAATGAAACAGTAACTGATTGATGTCTCTACATAGAAGATATTTGAGAAAAACTATAATTAATTATTATTTATTGCTGGTATTTACTAACGCCAAAAATGTCATCACAAGAGTTTTTGTATTTCTGTTTGTCGATTTATGGACCTTTGTTTCCACTCATCTCAGTTAATCGATTAAGATTTAAAACGTGATTTTTACTAATATATAACTGTAACCTTAAGTAACATATATACCTAATTATAGTGTTTGTTTTAAGCCAGCCAGTTCAAAAAACATTTGTAAATGTCAATTTTTAAAATCCAACTAAGCTCAACTTTCGTTGTATTGTTTTGGATCATGATATTTTTTGTAAAAGACGGAATAGTTTTCCGAAGGGAACCAGAGGCGGGTCTGTCTATAATAAACAAGAAAAGTCAGTATTTCTGTCTCTGATGCTCTGCGGTTTTTTACCACGCAAAAAACTTTGATGTGGTTTTAACTATTACAGGAAATCATTATCATCACAAGTAATTTCTTCCGGAAAGTTAATGTGTAAAGCACAATTTATACATTAAATTGCGTCTCTAGTTTAAGATTTCCGGCACAAATATTTACTTTCATTTCATTACCACTAGAAAGGTTATTAGCACAAGAATCGGTAAGAGGGACATTATTTGGATTAATCACAGCCAATCCCAATATATCTGCTTGACTCGGGTGCTTATCATAAAATACACCATTATACTGATGACGCGTAAGAAATACGTTCCTAAATTCAAGCCCCTCTCCCGTCCGTGGTGCACGGAACAAGCAATAAATAACGCCTACACACTCATACCCCGGCTCTAGGATTCCCTGTGTCGCAAGTGGCTTGGACAACACGAAAGACACTTACGTCCTCGACCCGAGCACAAACTTTTGTCTGTCATTAAATATCAGCCCCGTCGGAAACCGTACCCAAGACCCCTTGTTTCGCAGGCAAAGCACTAACTACCAAGACCACAAAGTCGGCTACGAGATCGAACAATGTACCAATGTAACAATGAACGTGGCAATAGCGGCTGATCGTTCCTGTTGGAGGTCATAGAATTGGATGAATGGATTCATCATCCAATTTAGGCCTGATGTAAGGTGATTGAGTTCTTTAACTGTCTGGCTAGATAATACATTTATTCTATAAGTTTCGGCTGCAGTATCGGAGACTCAATAGCTAGCTCTACTCTTCCTCGATTAGCTTACAACGACTATTATGACTTCGTTGTTGTGGACGGACGTACGGGCGGTAATAACCACTTACCAATTTACCATCCGATAGCCGGTCAGCTCGTTTGTTAACTGTACCTACAAAATGTATAAGATGTAGGTAAATTTAACAAATAAAATCCAATCACGAAAAAATCGCACTTTGAAATTAGCTAAAATCATCTCTTCATTTGGCTTCACTATAGTCTGATAAGAAGAATGTTCCATACGACCATCAAAGTTTAAGCAATATAAGAAACCCGTTTTCAATTCAATAGTGGAAACTCGTTGAAAATGTATTTGATAATTATGTAAATTACAGAAGCATACCTGAATAGAATTTCTCGGGAGACTCACCGTTACTTACTATGTACAGATGTGACATCCCCTAAGCTACTCTGTGTACTTACGTCATGAATAAAATGATTACATTTATAGAAAGACGGAAATACTTTTCGTGTATAGTCAATCGAAATTTACATTAAAGAGAGATTGAAAGGAGTCACAGATACCGAGACCCTCGTACCTATATTGGGACGGAATATCCCTGCCGTGCTTATAAATTAAAATTAAAACGGATCGTGACATGAACAACTTTCGTTTATCGACATTTCCTTAAGATATTTGTCTTGTTATTATGTTATTCCAAGTTTACTGCAATTCAGCAGTGAAAATCAAAATCGCATTCAAATCGATTTGGCCGTTTCTGAAATTAGTGGAAATAAACTTACAGACACACCGACACACATAAAATCTAAAAGTCATTGTTGTGGGACTATTGTACTTACTAGTCTAATTCTCTACTTATATTTCTCAAATATCGTGTACCAACATCGATAGGTTAGAATTTTATTATGTGAGTGTGTACATATATTGATAATAATTGATAATTTACCTTTCGAACCAGGTTGTGATTTCGATATGACCCTCATACAGAATTTTCTATCCGTACACAGGGGTGTGTATGTACCTATGTTTATTTATTAACTTGCTATAGCGCTACAATGAGGTCACGTCCCGAGCGGTCGCCGGTCGCCAGGAAACAGTATTCCTCTGCGATATAATAACGCATTGTGATTAATTCATCAGAATCAAGTTGATTGTGTTGGTAGTTCTGCATTCTGCCACGACCTTCGCAATAGCCTATGTCCCGCCCTACTTACTGCGTTGATCACAATAATGAAATGTTAACCTCATCTGTCCTTGAAACTGCTATTGAATTTTATATAATGCGTGGTAGAACTTTGACTACGTATGTGTTGAGCAGAATTAAATTGCTTATTTTATAGGTTTATTAAGGTAAAATTGTATTTTTTACGGATTGAATATAGCAAACTAGCACGCAGCATCAACTGCTGCCGCCCATGACAAAAAATGTGACCGATACAGAACGAAACATATTGGGACTTGGATGATTAATCCAGTCAATAGAGGGTGTGATTAGGCATGAACAATAGATCTGTAATTCCAATAAATAAATAAAACAGAAATCACCATAAGTTGCTTGGTTGGCAACAGAAGTGGAGACCCAAATTATTTGTTCTATAACTTTCTTCATTATTCATCTCTACTATTATACTATACTTCCTTACTACATACTCTTCTTTTCTATACACAAAAAGAAATCTCCTTCTCCGTAATATTTTGTATTTATCGTGACCGTAATCTCAACGAAACATTCGAAATTAGGTGACCGTCAATAGAATAAGATTTTGAAGAGCTTTCAAGCTTCGAAAGTCTCTTATGGGTTAGTGTCGTTGTTATCCTTACATAGCAGTCATTAGCCACATTAGTGTGTAGTGAGTATCCGAGTAACAAACATTTTTCCGTCGAACATTCCGTATAAATCAAACAAACTTCCGTTGGAACATGCTGTTTAAAATCATGTGTAATTCACACTTTGTAAACTTTAATGTATTGACTCGTAGAAGCACCTAATAGCATTTCCTCTATACTTGACGCCATACTTTTAAAGATTTTACAGTTTCTTACTAATGGGTCACACAAATTCTTGAGTGCTTTAAAACCATGTCAACCAACCTATGAATGGCGTAGTAATTCGGTAACCTGTATTGCAATATGTGTAATCGATATTCGTTATAAGTTATAACATACAACAGTTAAACTTAACAATAACGTAATAAAACATAATAGGTACTCTAAGGAATAGTGTTAAATAATAGGAAATAATACTCTGAGGATTTATATAAATACCAACGCAATGTAATTGTACTAAGTACTATTAGGGAGGTATTTGTATTTCGTACCAAGTCCTAATGTGTAATGGGTGACCAAGTTAGTAAGAAGACGAAACATTCATGATTGATGATTTATACATAGTTGGTTATTAATAAAACTTTAATTACCTAATCTACCTATTTAATTATTATGCAGTACCCATATTTAATTATTTATTAGTGCTGATATCGATATAAGATGGACATACGTAGGCATTTAAAGAAATTCAAAACTTCAAAACCACAGATGATTTCATCAAATTTTAGATAACTTCTATAATTTTTTCTCTCTCCACTATATCTACATTACAGCCTATAACTTCATTTATGTAGATATGACACTGAACAATCAAATCGTATACCATCATGGTTTTATTCATAGACTAATTTACAAAATCATATAATTTTGTATATATACCTTATAATATGTATATACCCTATAATAAATAATAAAAACCAAGCCTAAAAATTATGCAACATTCAATTTTACTTACACATGAGCACAGTAAACTTTCTGATAAAGTACGTAAACAGTAAAAAGCGTAATATTAATCAACAATTATTTTATTTTGTTGATGTAATTAAATGGGTATAATTTATATTATTCAGTAGATATAAATACCTGCCTATAGACAACTATCCAGCGTCCCAGCGATACAGGATCCATATGTATATACCTGGTCCTATAGTTAAACCGATCTTTTTCGAGTTACAAGTAACGAGTCGTTAAAGTCGTTCCTCATAATATTTTTAATAGGATCATTTTTTAAATTACGCCTCGTAGTTAGTTGTACAATCCGTAGCGAAGCGTATTTTGAATATAGAAACGGGGCATAAATATTGTAACACCAAAAGAATTTTTGGTCAAAAAATATTGATAGTACTGCATTGCCTGTATGCATACCCGTTCGTTAAGTGAGTAGTCGGCGTTGTACTGTGTGTAGCGTGTGTGGTATTGTGGTATTGGTGGAGCGTGGGCGAGGGTGGGCAAACTGTAAGAAATCAATGAGGTTCGTTAGCTACACGCTACAGAACTCTCACCAGCGTCGGGCTGGCGTAACTTTAACAAAACTTGGAAACAGGGAATAAAAGGCGGCTAGCTGTGCTGTTTTTATTATTTTGGAATTGAAAACCGGTCTTACGTGACCGCGGTAGTACGTGAGCATTTGTAACTTTTCTTTCTTCATGCTGGGCTGACAACGTATCGGCGATGCCTTTAGCGCGCCCCGGCGACGGTGACCACAAACCATCGGTTGACTCGTCTATTCCTTTGTCGGCTATTTAAATAAAGAACAATCTGGGATATTTACAGTATTTTTATGTCAATACTAGACTTCTGATGGTGAGTAATGACAACACCAAAATAATCGATGATGCGTTGAAAGTGTTAAAAAAATGCTTTTGAAGCGCTTAAAGATGTACTAGTATTGTCATTTCTGCAAATTGACATAAAATATATTTTTTGTAAAGTGTAACTGAACCAAACACTTAGTAAGGACAACCAAACTTGAACGCATTGCAAAATACGACTACTCATGTAAGGCTGATCAGTCCAATTCAGCAATGATTAGCTGTGTGATGTGTGGTTATATGCTAGACCCGTGAGGACCCCATGGAGAGGCGGTAGGAGGTCGCCCAGGGGTTAGGGTAACCCCATGAGCAGTAAAAGACACAAGAGATCTCCGTAAAGACTGTGTGTATTTCATAAGTGTGAAGTTATCTTATATACACCTTATTACGTGCCATTATACCAATTACGTGCTTATTAACTGGGTCTTACATTAATCTTCCTGTTGTCTTAATCGACAATACTAAATGAGAACTGTACGTGTTGCATCATCACACCACATCATCCCTCCAAAAGAAAAAAAATAAAAATGTTATACTACATTTTTTTTTTCTTTACAATTACCAATCACAAAAGTGTTACAATAACAATATTACAACTTGAAATATCAACATTAATTATGTATTCTTATTACAACAATAGAACAAGTGATTAAAACAATAATACAATACAATACAAAATAATTAGCTAACAATACAATTTTGTTCTATTCTTATGAATTACATCTATCTTATTTTTTCTTATAATTTTTACATTTGGAGACACATCTTTTATCACTACAAAAGGTCCTTCATATACACAATCCAATTTACTTCCTGTTTCATTTCGAACTAATATTAAATCACCTTCATTATATGTTACAGGATATATGTTTTTATCATACAATTCTTTCCTTGCTATTTTACAATTTATTAAATTTTTCTTAGCATCCGCTTGAGCTCTCTGTAAACGATATTTAAATTCCAATGGATAATCATCAAAATTATACAAAGGTTCAATGGTTCCATTTATAAGATTACTCGGTAATCTACAAGTTTTCCCGAAAACTAATTCATAAGGCGTATACTTGGTGACAGTATGTACTGTTGTGTTGTAAGAAAAACACCAATATGGAATCCAAGAACTCCATGACGATGAGTTGTTATTCGTCTGTATTCTCAGATACGCACCTAAAGTTTTATGAACGTTTTCTAACGAACCTATACTTTCATGATGATATGCTGTTGATATCGTTTTATTTATGCCCAATATATTACATAATTCAACCATTACTTTTGAAATAAACTCAGAACCCCTATCTGTAGCGATACACTGAGGTATACCAAACCTTAAAATAAAATTTTCTGCTAATGCTTTTGCAACTTCATTTGCTGACTTATTTTTTATTGGATACGCTTCCACGAATTTCGTAAGCTCACATTGGAGAGTCAATATGTACACGTTTCCATAATCGTCCCTATCGAGTGGACCTACTATGTCTAAATAAATTTTCTCAAACGATGACGATGCCGTAGTTGTAACCGTCATTGGTTCCTTAGTGTTTCGGTGAAACTTTTGTTTTTGACACTTACTACACTTTCGAACGTAATCTACCACATCCCTTTCAATAGATGGCCAGTAGTAATACTTCTTTATATTACTAACCATCCTTCGTATACCTGCATGACCACTTGTGGGTAAAATATGGAAATCATTCATGATAACCTTTTTTTCATCCTTATCTTCCACTCTTTGTGCACCAGTCACTACACACACTTTAAAATCTCCATGTAAAGAACTACTGTTCTTCTTTAAAAATTTAGCTATTCTCATAATAATATTCGCGTTATAACGATTTTTCAATATAATCACTTCTTTAATACCTTTCTCAATACAAAACATAACTATTTCTTTCGACAACTCGTCTCGCGATGATGTCGATAAAGAATCATAGTTTATATAAATACTCGAGTTTTCTGGCATATACATTAATTTACGCGACTTTGAAAATATTTTCGTATACTTCTTGTTACGTAACAACTTCTCCCACTCATCGAAGCCTGATTGAATTAACTCAATATCGCTTCCTTGTTTCTTAAGAACTTCAACGATCCTAGGTTGGCCATTCCTACAAACCGTAGAGTCTTTTTCGTGAATAACCGAGTTCTGTGACTGTAAACGGCACTGAGCTCTTGTCATCACTGATATAGTTTTCTCATGCATAGTTTTTAAATCATCACTAGAAATCACTATTCTCGATAGCGCATCCGCTAAAACATTTTGTTTCCCTTTTATATATTCGACCTCAAAATCGTATTCCTCTAAACATAAACGAAACTTAGTCAATCTACTTGAGGGATCAGACATATTAAATAAGTATAAAAGTGGTCGATGATCCGTTTTAACAATAAACTTTCTTCCATACAAATATGGTCTAAAATACTTTACTGACCAAACTATAGCTAACAACTCCTTTTCAATTATTGGATAATTTAACTCACTCTTTCCCAAAGATCGACTTGCATACGCAACAGGTTTTCCATTTCCATTACACAACACACTTCCTACTGCAAATCCTGAACTGTCTGTCTGTAATATAAACGTATTGCTCTCAGAAAAATCTGGAAAATCTAAAATGGGGGGACTCACTAAAGCATCTTTTAATAACAAAAATGATTTTTCACAGTCATCAGTCCAATCAAACACGACATTTTGCTTACACAACTTATTCATTGGTATGACAATATTAGCAAAGTTAGGAATAAATTTTCTATAGTAATTTGCAAATGCTACAAAACGCTTTACTTCATCACTACTGGAAGGACGCGGATAATTTTTTATTACCGCTACCTTCTCCGGATCGGGTGAAATGCCATCAGATGAAATGATATGACCTAAATAAAGAATTTGTTTCTTTAAAAATCCTGGCAGGGTCGCCATGTGATGTGGGATCCTGGCAGGGTCGCCATGTGATGTGTGGTTATATGCTAGACCCGTGAGGACCCCATGGAGAGGCGGTAGGAGGTCGCCCAGGGGTTAGGGTAACCCCATGAGCAGTAAAAGACACAAGAGATCTCCGTAAAGACTGTGTGTATTTCATAAGTGTGAAGTTATCTTATATACACCTTATTACGTGCCATTATACCAATTACGTGCTTATTAACTGGGTCTTACATTAATCTTCCTGTTGTCTTAATCGACAATACTAAATGAGAACTGTACGCTGTACGCTTCGCTGGAAATAAAACCCAGGGTTCTTCGAGCGACAGTCAGGCTTGGTAACACCACGCCTCACCGGTCATGAAATAGCCAGTCACCACGCCAAAGCACAGCTAGTATTTTTATTACCGCATCGCGGAATACTCTTTAACTTTAGTGTTTTAACTTTACAATTTGTAATATAACACTAGGTAATTACGAGTAATTGTATACACTATCCTGTTGTATGTATAACGTAAGACATTCCCTTCGATATTTGGCAAGTTTGTTCGGGATCCACTTGGCGGAGAGCGAGGGAGAGTTAACGAAGCGCATCGCCTACCCGCAGTACCGCCGTTACTTAGCCACGACGAGGGGACGCGACTACGGATTAATATTCACTCCGCGCGTCGGCGGCGGCGTGTGTGAGCAGCCTACAGCAACAAATGGATTTTTTCGCTTAGCGGCTATTTGTGAGGATGGTCCCTGGACAAAGAGCGTATCTTTGTTCGCGTGGTTCGCACGGTCGAAGGTCTCAACAATGCAATCGCGATGAATCAAAGATCAATGGTAAATGATTAAAGGCCAGTCTAGTTGAAAATTTACGGGGAAATCTACAGCGTTTATGTATGATACCGCGGATTACAAAAGAGACCATCGTTACTGAAATGGTAGCACGCCTGAGTCAGTGTGTGGAGCTCGTTCGTGTATCACGATAGCACGCCGACTAATCGCCATTATTTTACTCCTCTGTAAAGGTACTACTACGCGTTTTAATATTTGTTTATTTTATCATTCATTTTATCATTTATTGTAACAACCTTAACGCTAATAAATACAATGGGCGGACTTAATGTCATGATGGAATTCTTTATCAGTCTACGTATAATGAAATGCTCAAAATATTATTCTCCAACTACAGCTACAACCCAAAAAAGTAACTACTACACTACACTTACACTAGTAATTTCACAGTCATAAAAGTAGTTTGTCGGGTTTAATATATTTCAGAGAATTACTAGTGACGCCTACATGGTGTCGTGCTAATGGTAATGGTGTATGATTATTATGGTTTACAATTTAGTACGTAGACGAGTATTTGTTCACTTAGAAGGAATTAATAATTTACGTTATTGACACAAACCGTTGTTTCTGGTTGTAGAAGTGTGTGCGTAATTTCATATGTGGTAACATTAAATATTATTGGAGTTGATTAAATTGACTTGAGATTTTATCATATCAGTGACATTTGTTGTTGAACTGTTAGAAAGCGCCGCGCCGGTGCGCTTTTATTAGTTCACAGGAGCCGAGAAAGTTGAAAAGGATAAAAATCTACCAGTTTACGGGTTAAATGTGATAAATCGATCTAACGCCATCTCGCGTTATACTCGATAAACTAATTTTTTGGGTAGAGACATTTGTCAGTGACTTCAGGCTAAACCTGAATCAAGCTATCGAAATTTTACCGATATTTTTTTATCGCTCGGCCCCCTAACCATAATCACGTCACGTAGAGTGGCGGGGGATCTCAAACAGAATAATCAAGTAAAATGACAATCAAATACTCCTACAAACGTGCATAATAAGTATGACAGCATCTCCACTGTATTTTATTACAGAGAGCAGCGGTCAACGACCACGCCTTCTGGACCGAAACGTTAAATCTGCTTCACTCGGCATCACAAGCGGCCGTCGCCGTCGCTGTAAGCTGTAATATAATTACTCGGTCAAGCGTGCACAAGTTCAATATATGAGGTCGCCGCTACTTCATATCATATTCATAGCGGCAGCGGATGACAGCGATGGACAATAATTGGCACGATCGACCTAACAATGCTCGACACTCGTTGTACGCTTGATCGTAACTAACATTGGCACTTCCCAAAATGCAAATTGTACTTACAACTAGGCCGCAATATAGCACTAGCAGCAATATCATACTTAGATGTACCAACAATATTGATAAACTTGTTTGGAAGTGTGTTTCGTTCAGGGAATTTGTGTTGGAATTCATTGAATTCGTAGTAGTGTAGTTGTTGCAAGTACCTTACTTCCAATATACGGAAGGAAGAAAGAACCCTTATAGAATCATTTGTGATTCTATCAGGCAGTCTGTCCGTCTGTAACATCTTATTTTCCTTGATCCTATTTATAGGAAAAGGAAAGGCGGATAAAGGAAATTTGGTACCATTAGAGTTGGGTAAACTAATTCCGGACAAAATTGTGAAATAAACAAATTCGGCTTTTAGACGCTAATTTATAATATAATTAGTGGCTCGCTCAGCCGTCGAAAATATACCTTAATTCATTTATTCAAAGGGATACTTGGTATTGACACTAATTAAGGTTTTATGTTTTTTAATGAATATATTTGCACATAATACTTACAAATTATTACCCGTTAGAAAAACTACGCGAGCCCTCGCAAAGCTCAGTTTTTCCTAGTTTATTTCCAAAGGCCATGAAAATTAGTCTTGAGTATTATTTATAGTATGAATATAATAATTTAAATATAAAAATAAGATACTACCTAAAGTTCGCACGTCGGAAATCCGTCTCATTTGTATAATATCATGCACATTCGAACTTTATTTCGCCTTGAGTATGTAATGCGATGTCGATTTATATTGAGAAAATAACGTTTGTTGTTTATATCTGTTTCATTTAGGTTTATAAATAATATTTGTTTCAGAGTAAATCTTCAAATATTGTGGATGTGAGTGTTGCAGCCAACAAATAAAAAGTTGAAGTTTAAAATTATAAAGTTACAAACTAAAATACTTATTTTTTTTTTTAAATAAAAGACACCAAAAATATGTACTAATATACATACGCCATAAAGAAGTTTCACTCCGCACTTGCGTACCTACACTAAGGTTTCGCGCAAATTGGCCACCGACCGGCCGCCGGTGGCTAAACAGTTTTTTTTTAATTACCTCCTAATACAACTTTTTCGGGTCAGGTGGGATTTTTACCCGCTATAACCCCCTCGTTGATAGTTATAAATCGTTGAAGATAGTCATCTTGGGCACACAGAGAATCCGGGGTCTCCGAGAAACACGCTGGAGCCACTCCTGCGCAACGGTCCCACCCGGATCCCGTCGTTTCCTTCTTCAAGCGGTATCCACCCTCTCCCGGTCCTGCTCAGACATTACGGTTTTGCAAAAGGAGACCACAACCTTTCATGGGGCGCCAGCAAAGCAGCTATAACTGCCAGATAAAGATCTCTTCCGATCCGTTCGACGGACGCGCCGCTCAGACGCAGGGCACTAGTCTAGCAGGTGAAACCTTTAAAATGTTTTTTGTGTTGCTTATCAATTTACCTGTTTGAAAATACTTCTTATTAGGTCTTCTATATTTTCAACACTACCGTATCTGTCGGAAAACTATATTACGGAAAATTTTATTAGTAGGTACCTACTTTAAGACCAAATTTTATCGTTTCCGCTTTTCTTTAGAAGTCAGTTTATTCGTGCATGGTATACTAAAACGGTTTTGCAAGACAAGTAATGGCTGCTTTCAAAGTCATCTGTGGTGCTCAAGCATTATGCGGAACAAGTCGAGCCATTTGTAGGCGTCAAGTGTTTGCAGAAGAGCGCCGGTGCGGCATTACTAATGAGGTGGGAATCGGCGAAAGTGGGCTACTGTTGTCGGTACTACTTCATACGCACAACACAACAGTGTTGCCTGATGGGAGAATGTTAGAGTACCATCTTTGGGGAATTTTTAGGTTTTCATATTTTCAAATTTAAATTTCGAATGAGATCTTTTGAAAGAGTATTGTCGGTCGTTTAATAATAGACGATACCTTCAATCAAATTCAATTATTATTGAGCTAATCAGGTTTTAAATTTGAATTCGAATAAGATTTTTTGAACATGAGGTTGAGTCTGAGCATCTGTTATGTTTTAATACCAACCTATGATCAATTTTAGACACTTCCAACTGTGAAATAGAGTTACCTGGAAGTTAATAACTTTGAAAGATAACGGAACTCGATCGGGTTGTCTCCTTTCTCATTTACAGCAATTCTCTTTGACAGAATGAGATAGATATACATATCTCAACTATTTTATCGACGCTCTTTATACCTGTGCTCAGAAGAAACCACAGGCGACAGACTGCATGGCAACAACGGAGTAAGATTGCGGACGTTAGCTCAAGATTGCCAGTCTCAATCTCAATATTATGCGCAACGAGGCGATAAAACATCTTAATAAAAATACGGTAACTTACAGCGAAGCGAAATAATGTTATCGCTAGTAAGTAGAAACTCATGTGGAGTTGAAAATAGGATTTATGATATACGTAAACCCGCCTTCGCTTCGCTTTGGGAAACCTATTCCTCACGTTTATAAAATTTTGTGTTAAAAAATCTTTTCCCGTGAAATTTTTCATTTTCCGTGAAAAAGTGTACCTTGTCTAGCAATGTCACTATCCAGCCCTACAACTATCTCCAAGCTTTTAAATACATCGATCCACTTTTTCGCTTTGACGTAAAAGATGGACAAACAAACACTTTCACCTTTTATATAAATAAATATTTTATTATAAATGAATAAAAAGTAATTGCTGTTAAGCCCATGGTTGGGTCAGGGTCATGGTGCAATATGGGGTGGCATGCTAACAAAAAATCGGACATCACAAACACGATACGGAACACAGGCCTTTCACACAACACTCTGCCCTGACCGGAAATGGAAGTCAAGGGTCCTCGACAGGCCTAATTAGTGTTCATTGTACATCTGTTTTAAGATTGCTGCTATATCAATGGGCCGTAAAACTTCAGTCGGTCCCTACAAAACTTATAAACATATTATTTTTTTAAATAAAACCCCTAAAACTTTGTCTCCGCTTCCATACACTGCGTATTATTCAAATTATACATTAGCTTATGGGTACATTTGATATTAAGCACGAGTAGGGTTGTTACGACAGGCGTAGTGTAAGCAGACGCCAACTTGCGAATATCAAATGCGCACGTCGCGTACAAATGCGTTTTACGTGCTAACACATATTAAAGTGACGCTTAATTTCCTTTCCATAGAAAATTGGGCGGGAATCGGAACTGTTGTTAGCACGCACGTATTGTTATGAATTCAGCTTGTTATGAATTCGTTTTATTCCATTAAAATGTTTTCTTTTTTTATCTACATGAATGTTTGTATTTGTACTACTGTCAAATGTTATTTTTTTTAAATAGCCGAATCGGTTGGAATTCGGTAATTGGTCAAGGTGGCACATATGTAGTTAACAGCCTCGTAAGATTTAAAATTTAAAGGCACCTTAGCGAAACGGTGGTAAATGCAAAAAATGACGTTCATAAGTGTATTCTAAATACCTACATGGAATAAATGATTTGAGTTTGAGTTTGAGTTTGAACATTCCCAGGCAAGGATACATTCCCAGCCAAAAAGGAAGTGGGAGACTACATAGCAGTGTCCTATACCCGGTTTTGAGTCTTGTTGAGTGTCGATTACAGTTGTCATGGGCGACAGTAGAAGGGTGGAGCTGCATGCTCTTTTGCTGTCGTAATTCCATAAAAAAACCAAAAAAAAAACTTTAATTCTTTAAAGTGGTTGTTGTATCCACTCTATATTTATATGTCTCGAACATACATCAAAACTTGAAATCCCCTCATTACCACACATTAAGCAGGCACCTGAGTAATAAATAAACAAACATTACATTTCATTTCGTAATATCAAGCGTGAGCTCGCATTAATTCCCACTGAGTTTCGTTTGAGTACACGTAACGCGGTCTCGAAAGAATATTTGGGAGCTCGTTCAAGTGCGATGTTACATAATTACAGTTGACGGATGTGGCGGTGGCGATGGCGGATGGCGGGGTGGTGAGATAGGACAGGACGCGAAAACCTGCCAGGCGGTAGGGTTCACCACCGGCCGGATTTGTCCGGACATGTCTATACTTTTGACCTTCTATCCAGATTTTGGGATATTAAAATAAATTGAAATATTACTTAAAAATAAAATAACTTCGATAAGCTTTCATCTCTGTACTAAACTAACTACATAACTATTAGGTATTATAAATTTATAACTAATGAGTAATATAACAGTATAAAAACAAAAACAATTGATGTAGGTAGTTAAGCGACTTCGAATTCAAAATGTTTCGAATTCACAATTATTCTAAATGCAATTTTATTTATTTCTAAAATGCAATTAAATTAAAATTTTGCAATATCTTTTTAAGTGAATAGCCGACAAAGGAGCTGATAAGCCAACTGATGGTAATGGCCACCGTCGCTTAGTAACCAAAGGCATCACCAACTGGTTGCCGGCGACGAAAGAAACTGCTGGTACTCAAGCTTATGGCACAAGATAAGTCGTTTGGCAGCTGTTGCAAGCAAAAAGAATAATCTTAACTAGATACTTAGCAATAATAATGATAATAAATTCAATGCATTCATACGCGAAGCCCTAATACTATTTAGAGTAGTAGTAGGAAGAGAATGCTTCTTAGCATTAGTCCGACTTTTGTACCACTTATTAATAATAATATTGAGTCAATAATATTCGGCCAATTGGCCGAACTTTTCATATTGCGAGATGGTAGCCCTACAGGCGGCCGGACAGCCGACAGCCGGTTCCACGCTTCAACCGACCACTTTACCACCGACGTTTGTACGTGATTGCGTTTTTACGCACACCGCTAAACTCGATACGTGTACTATAACCACAGACTTCCCTTTATAAAAAAAACACTACATACTCTCTAAGTCTCTCCCCCACACTGAGATTCTCTGTGTCGTGGGCTCTTGGGTGCCATGGACATCAAAAAGAGAAAAACACCTAGATTGAGAAAATAAATTTTAACTCTTCATTCAAAATTTCCGCCCGGCTGGGAATAAAACCCGGGATCCTTCGAACGGTAATCATTACGTCATACGGGTCGTTACCTTTCTTACCTACCATGCATTAAACCATGTATTTTAAAATGGCAACATATTCTTGATTTTGTAACGGTTTATAAAATTAATCTACTTAATCAAAAAAGAAATAAGACACGTAGGTAGACACGAAGATCTTAAAAAAGATATATTATGTTAATAAATAAAACTTTAACAATAAAGTGAAAAGTGCCGGAACGCTTTAGAAGCCGTTCAAACTTGAGGTATAATTCAGATACTAGTTCAAAGTTCAAGTAAAACTTAGCGCTACAAGACTTTCGTTAAATATGGGGTTACTTTGAACGCGCCAAATATGTATAGGATTACTTTTCATGTTAATTCATGTAACTTATATGGAAATATAACTAAAAATAAACTCACCTAGGGAAAGTTAGTTAAGTTTAACTACGAGAAAAACATACAAGTATTATGTAGATACATGTAGATAAAACATTATGTAGAAATTATTGTAGTTTCTTACCCAATGTTTAAATTGCACGGAATTATCAAAAATAGGTACATATATACATATAATAAAACTGTAACCACTTAATCGATGTCTGTACTGATATTTGAGAAAAAAATAGTAGGTATGGCGGTTTATAAACGTAATAGATCCATTAACAATGATTTCTACAATTTTGGGCTAATTGACGGTTTGTCTATGGGTTTGTTCCTGCTAGCTAACCAGCATGCAGCACCATCCTACCGCTGCTGCATATGACAACTGTGACCAACACAGAATAAGACTCAAATCAGGACTAGTATGGTGAGTCAGTTAGCAAACGGTGTTAAAATGTTACAACATTTCACATTAATTTTATTCCAAACCAACTTCAATTATAACTGGTGTTGCAATGTAAACATGTCACTCCCATCCGTTAAGGAAATCCATTCCGCACCACTAGAACCCATCAACAGACCCTCACCATGTTTTACTTTGGAATACAATTACCGAATTTCCCCAGTGTATTTATGATATTTAATATGTTAAAATTTTAGTAAAATTTGGTAATTATCATGGTCGTAGGTATCGTAACGTAAGAGGTTTTAATTAAAAGAGAAATAATTAAGTCGTAACATTTTAATGTTCTTCACTTACGAACAGTGTTATTCATAAAAAAATCAACCATAAACATAATTATCGTAACCAACATAAAAATGTTTGATCTCGTTCTCACACACGAATGTATAAGTGTAAGGTAAAACATACTTTAATTAAAATGGATTTAACGGTTTATAATTTTTATGCATGAAACCTAATTTAAGTCAACTTTTCTAAGTTTAAGTTTAGATGTAAAAAAGCGCGTTAAAAAGAGCCGATGTTAAGGAATTAAAGTCAGTGATTAAGTTGGCTGTCTATCTGTTTCAGAGAGGTATTTGTACGGCGAGTTTTTGCAGTTTCCACTCAATAAACTCCAGCAAATACTCACTTAACTGTAGAATTCACTGGTCTTATTGGTGTTATTAGTCAAGTTATTCTTCGTCTTATAATATATTTATTTATCAATTCAAGAAGTTGACATCTTATCTTATCATGCCCCACACTTGGATTTCCTGTGTCGTGGGTGCCATAAACAACAAAAGTCAAGAACCCAGACCGGGAACAGAAATTTAAACTCATCATTCAAATTTTCCGCTTCACTGAGAATCGAACCCAGGTCTTTCAACAGTCGGGCATGGAAACCATTGCGCCATACCAGTCGTTATTGATTAAAGAAGTTATACTTTACATAACTTCTGTTTTCGTATTGCTCCCGCATACTTTGGAAATGAAAGAAGTCAATACAGCTAAGCAAAGATGTGGCGCTAATGTTCGTATTTCGCTGATGATATTGACGGAGATAATTTAAAGCAAACAATCCATTTTCGCAGCGATCTTCGTCAGATGTCATCGTGACAGATCTGAAGCTTCTTGATCATAAACATTTACACGCTTACAAACTCACACTGCATTGCGGGTCGGTATTTGTGTTTATTTTTATTATCCACAACCCGAGACGAGAATAAATATTTATTGCGTGCTTCGGTTGAGAATCGAACCTTACGCTTAGCGAGCAGGACCAATGTAAAGTAAGCTACAGGGTCGTCAATATTACCTTTTAGTAATATTATTCTATCGCTCAGAATTAATTTTGACTGATAGGACTCGTACTTTATTCAATTATAAATGCGTTTTTATGTACGCGTCTATTTTGACGAACGCATTTTAGTGGATTGTACTGAAGTATTGTATGCATTTGTTTATCAGGCATTGAAATTCTATTCTTGGATTGCCTCCCGTGATTGGCCACTATGAGTTCTCCGACCGATTCTTAGCCTATAAAATCAATGTATTTCTACGATGATTATTATTAATTAATAATCATAATGTAATCTAGACTGAAATTGTCTCCTTTAAATCAATTACAAAATCAAATGTATAAAATATTACGTACCTAGTTCCAAATTTGCTTAAGTGAAATAAGGTGGGTACTGAATTTACATACTAACTTACCCCTTTATCGCGCGGAAACCCTTTCATTTTCCGCGTTGGAAAGCATCCTATAATACCATTAAAGGAGTCCTGAGTACCTCATCAGATATTTATCATCTAATCTATAAATTATACAAAACAAAGCCGCAATTTCTCTCGATCTGTTTTATATATGAATTAAATTTTCACGTAGTTTTACTACTAACACAGCCTTATGAATATAAAAGTTTTTACGCTGTGCTATTAAGAAGAGGATATATTCGGAATTGTCAGTTTATTATAATTTTAATAAAATATAATTTTATCAAATATCACAAATTCTCGGAGCTTTTTCTTGCGTCTTTTAATTTGGGAAGCTTAAAGCGCCCAAATGATGGACTTTTGGGATACAGATAAATTAACTAATGGTATTTGTAGACTCTTGTATTTCTAGACATACCTGCTTACTAAATAGATTAGATAATAATAAGTATTCTTCCACTTACAAAGAATGGGACAGAATACAATAAATAATTATATTCTAGCCAATACCATCATATCACCAACAAGTAAATCAAACACTAAAGAAATACATACATACATACAAGGGTAAATTAGAAAAAGCTCCATTCTATTTCATATCAATGGTTATTATGACTGGTAGAGACATATGTTTTTTAAACTAATATTAAATAATTACGTTAAAAGCTATCGTCCATGGTGCAATACATACCTGCTCCATATAACTATATTTTACTCTATTATCATACCATTATCCTATTAACAATTATTATTTAATTCCACTGACAAATTACAAACATGGTTAAAATCGGGTACTTAATTATTCACAAATTTTACTCTCGTTCAACGAAAGCTATTGCATTCGACCTGAATTCAGAATTCACTAATTGGTAATTGACGGTCCAAAGCCTTATAATGCGATACGATATAATAATTAAATTTGATGTGATGTTAGTTTGATGTGTAATTATTTTTGGCTTACTGATGAGGCATCGTAATGACGTTAAAGACCTGACCGTTTAAGACCTGTAAACCTATGTTGACAACTAAAGTAATTTGAATTTGACGTAGGTTACGCGCCAAAAAACTAGGTATAGCCAAGGGGCGCAATTTGGAATGCGGTCAAATATTGTATCAGTGACCGATTGAGATAATGTTTCCTGACTGCTTGTGTATTTCAGAGGAATTGTTTGATCTCTTATGAAAGACTCGTATTTTAATCTTCACATCCTTATTACCTATTGGCGTATACCACAAATTGACCGATTTCACCTTTCGGTGTATTATGGAGAACTATGGAGATTACCGACGTAAAGAAAACATCGTCTAGAAAACTACTAGTGATAATTTTAAATTATTACTCACTCATTTTTTATTTTAGTCTATGTTTTATTTCTGACTAAAATTGTTAACAATCCAGATACATTCAAAGCCACAAAAATTACCCTTTCTCTTTATTTATTTAAAACTAATATATTTAACATAACAATTAGCGCCTACAAATAGCGCTATTATCGACGCATTGTTATAATTTGTTTCTCCGGTCTTATTACCGCTTATCAGGTTATAGTTTCCATCCAGTTAGAGCGAATAATAATAGTAGTTTATTAGTTTACTTTTCCCGGCGCGGTCTTAAAGAGTTAATTAAGCTGAAGTTTGGTAGGCCCCGCTAGTAAAACTTACGGGAGAGGAAGACGCAATATGAGAAAACTCTGCGAATATCTAAACATACAACAACTGTTATTACACTTTTTCGGTGTTGCGCGAGGTAGTATTATCAATAAACTTGTTATATTAAGTGCAAAAACGCGCAAGCTCTGTACGTATATTTATAAAAAAAATGGTTGCCTGTAAAGTCGGTTTTACGGGCGAAGATTTTACGTGACAACGTCTTTTTCTCGGTAGAATATTTATTGATATGAATATAATTAAATTGCGCAATAGGAACAAGGAATTGAATGAAAATAAGAATTGCACAAATTTTAACTATAGAAATATATTTTGTTTACTAAAACATTGTACATGTAAACTTAAACTTAACGCGCCGATTCAATGCGCCTAATTCTCTAGTGCTGCGCGCGCGACAGACCGATCATAGTTGAGTGGGAGAGAGACGCAAGGCATTCGGCGGGCCTCTCTCTCGTTCGGTGACTCATCGTAACGTTACCGAGCGTTACTATTTTTCATAAGTGACTCCCAGCTAACCTAATTTAAGACGTTGTCACGTCAATAAGTTTTTCCTGCGACTTCGCCATCTCCAAAGTCGACTCTAAAGTTGGAAAACGACAAAATACCGTTAAACTTATAAAAAATATGTATACCGACGAATTTTTTTTCAAAATAGGTCGCGTTTTCTATTTTTAATTAGGTTTTGTGCACCGACCACACAGTAAGAACGAACGACAGTTTAATGAGCAGATGCAATGTTCCACGTTATGTAGATACGTTGACACGGGTCTCTCCCACTAGTCCCACCACGTGGAAACAGTTAGCCAGTAAGGTAATGAATTAACCTTGCCACCAATAGCGAAAACGATTAGTAATAAACAGCACCTCCAACACCATAATTACCAAGGACCGACGGACCAAAGGACCAACTCCAAAGCCTCGTTCGATGTTCAACAAGGAGTTCTACGAGCCCGAATGTTTGGCTTAGATTCAAGGTTTGAACAGAGCTCTAGTTAATAATAAATAAATCGTGCTTTTGTTCGAACAAAGCTCAACTTCGATTCGTTTCAAACTCAAAACGATACTGAACGTGCCAGTTTCTAATAGCAAACAGCAATTCAAAACAAGCTATCATCCGATGATCAATATCGTATGATCATAAACGTGTGCATTAAACTCCATCGTTTGTTATTGCTTCCAATACCACATAGAGTTATGGCGTACACTCGGTCAAAGCCGGTCGGAGCTTGTGTAGTGTTCTAACATGTATACAGGAATATTGTAACTGTTTTAACGGTGTTACGAGCAAAGGTTTTATTTTAATTACACAAACGAGTTTATTATATCGTCTTTTAATGCGTATGAGAAGGAAGGTTAATAAATTGTTAGACGCTACCATTTTGTTATTACGATTTTATTAAAATATCAGTTTATCAACTATAAATGTGTCAAATATATTATTAAGTTTCACAAGTATAGTTCAAGTTCAATCATATCTATTACCGATATGATTCGATAGGTGACCGCTTGGGGAAGCTTGGGGAAATACAATACTTCCGTGCTTCGGAGGGCACGTTAGGTCGTCGGTCATGTTTGTTATGTAATTTTGCAGTTGTTGAACCCTGTTGGAAGCCGTAAATGTGGGCCAGCGTAAGATTTTCCTATAATCGAGTTGGCGGTTGGTAAAGGAAGCTCGATTTTCAATCCGTATTCGCGTTGCGTGGTGCAGCATGCTCTAAGACTCCCCAATCACAAGAAGAGTTGGTACCTAATGAATAAACATAAACATAATACACAAGTTTGAATATCCAAAAAAAATATTTGTTACCAAAAGCGTAACATGAATTTTATTAGAACTTGCTTCAAAGTCAGCGGAAATTAATAAAAAAAAAATCATTCCTTATTTTACCTCCGGGGGATGATTTTTAACAAACGTTAAAACACATATTTTATCTCCTTATCTGAACAAAGAGTTAAGTAATTAACTTATTTCAAAATAAACCGTTGTTGCAACAACTTTCATCCCATATTTTATCTCCTTAAGGGTGGAGTATCACAAATTTAATACATAAAATAATCTCAAAAATTCGTACCACGCTAATGTTTCTCTAAAGCATTTGAAATAAAATATTATCAGCTTGTAGACACTTACAAAACTCTGTAAAGAAGGCGAGGTTAGAAAGCTCTTCAATTTTGGACACGCAAGAGTTACGTCATGGGCCGCGGCGCTTACATTTTGCCGAATAGGTACTTGTATGGTTTCAACACTGTACCGAAATGGGTTTTTAATACACCATAGGCAACCATATAAACATAGATACCATTACAAAACAAAAACTTGTCTGCAACTCTGGTTTTTTTCGTTGTCTAAACTTCTAAAGGGCTGCCAAAAAAGCAGACGGTTTTAGTAATTATAAGTTTTTAACTTAAGTATTATTTGCTTATTATCGAGATAACTACCAGACCGCACCATTGGCATGAATGGAAGATATTATGTCTACAACGCTTTATACCGCAACTGTAATAACCACAATATTTATCATGTCATTTTAATACCTACCTACTCTTAGAACTCAAAAAGTTTTCAAAGAACAAAATAATTAGTTAATATTCTTATCCAGAACTTGTTTTCTAATATCGGTAATACTAACGTAATAAATTTCAGTAATTGGATATTAATTTGCACTTCTCACGATTTATTTCTCTAGTATTTTCTTAATTTGATAAGAGCATACCTACGGTTATAAGAATATAAGTGGCGCCCGCAACTTTGTCTGCGATGATCCGCCTCTCAACCGGCATACAAACTTCGCGGACGAAAGTTATAAATTAAAATAAACCAAGTCAGTATCCGACTGCCTTGGTTCCGTACCTTTTTTATGTTAATAAAATACATGACAAACGAACAGACGAGCCAGCTGATTGCAAGTGGTCTCCGTTGGCCACGGGAGTCAGTAACACCAAAGGCATCTCCGTTGCTTTGTCGGGCAAGAAAGAAGGAAGAGGAAATAAAATAATATCCAGGACTATTTTCGGGTATAAGGACCTCAGATTTACGATAAACTATAGTGATGACTTGTTGGTTTTGTATCTACCTGTGCCCGTTATTTTGTTCAATAGAAGGTACGCAGTTTCACAGGAGAGATGTTTGGTCATGGTAAATAATCGTGCACTTTCGGTAATATCTTTCACGTATAGTATAATAATATGTGATTCCATGTGGAATAAACTCGTAGAATGTGTACACGACATTCAGCAGACGTTCATTTGAGTTCAAGGAAGATCTGAGCTTTTTCCTTGCCCTTTACGTTACCTCTGCTAATCAGTCAATTCTCGCCTACTAAACTGAACTAAGTTTTATCTTTTGTTCTATCATTTGTGTTTTTCAATTCCTCTTCAACTCCAAATATTTTTCATTGACGCCAACTATTCTCATATGAAACAGATTTTTTTTGTAGAGAACATAGCTATCATTTTATTCATGCAGAAAGATGTACAAACACGACGCCTTTACAATTTTATTTTATTAATAATACGGGCTGACAATTCGAAACAGGTTCGCATCAACAGTTAGTTCGTTGTTATTAATAAATAAACAGTTATAGTGAGGTCCAAAAACATTTTTACTTGAAATTCTTTTATAAAAGCGTGTCTATTAACATAAGGGGTATTAATTTTATTCAAATTAGATAAGTTTATCGAATTCATTATAGAATCCTCAATTATACAGTTCTATAAACCTTTAACTTTTAATTTAAGATATAATTTGGAAGTGGAATATTTAATTTAGTTTCGTCGCAACATTTTGAAGTTTAAAAAGGCACACTATATTAAGAATATCACTATCCTAATCCTATGTGACAAGCTGTTATTGGTTTAAAGATAATAAAAAAATTTGTGTCTGCAAAATTGTCATTTCAGCCCAAAGTGAGTCCCTACACTCGACTCGTCTCCCGCCACGAGCAAAACGTAAAACTGGATGTTATAACACCAAGCGTACTATATTAGGAAGGGCAAGCTCTGATTAAACCGTAAAAGAGATTGGTTTCTCGGCTGAGTGCTTTATCGTCGACGTTACGTCGGCAATTCGGTTCTCGCGCACCACGGCGCGGCGGGCGCGGGTTGTCTGCCAGGATTTAGATGGATACTGTCAACTTTGTGTACCACGGTAATATCCTTATCGAATCTTATACTGCAAATGTTAAATATCCCAAATAATATTTAGATTAGTTGCCAGTTCGGTTCATTTGTTATTTACTGGTGGGTTACCCTCGCTTCCCTTCGGGAAATTTATTTTCTGTTACAATAGAAATGTTCAGACGGAATTTATTTATTTACATACCTTTTTCGTTTGTGAACCGATTTAAATAAAACAAAGATAAAATGTTAACCAAGCGTATTACAATACAGTGAAAACCACATTCAAATTGGTTAAGCCATTTCTGAGTGTAGCAAACGTACCTTAAACTTTTTAGGGATTTTAGATAAGAAACGAGCATGCAGCAGCACCACCCTTCCGCTTCCGCCCATGACAACTGTGACCGGCCTAATCCAATAGATATGGAATCGTCAGAACTCGACTGTATTTAAAAAATTTAAAAAGATTAAGACGAGATTTAAGAAAGTTATAAATCTACAACTATGATTATTACGATTTTTAATCTAAGACATATTGCGGTGAATAAGACTGGATTTAAATTAATTTTGTAACCAAAATCTGTCAAACAAATGACACCATTTGGCATGATCGGCTTTATTAATGACCGCCTCGGATAAGATAATGCATTGTAGGGCATTGACCCTTCTCAACTCGGAGTAAGAGACGTCACACTTCTCAGTTTGGGCCGTCTTATTAACACCTAATAAATTCATTATTAAATGATATATTATAGATAGTTTAAAATTAATACTCGCTTAGTGGTACGTTGATGGATCTGCAGGTCTAAGCAGGACTCCTTCAGAGTCTATGGATTGAAAGCTTTTCTTTTTTATGGTACCAGCCGACATCTATCTAAGCTTAATACTAAATCAAAAATTGATCGATGTTTGTACAAGAGAATTTGTATTGTCGTCTAAAGTTTTGATCAAATTATTTTGGATGCTGGTACCATCTGTAAATGTAGCTTACTAGTGGGAGTAGTATGTATGTAATAAAATGCGTCACTGACCTATTACTAGCCAATCTAACCATGAAGTAAGCGACAAAGAGTTCACATTTTATTATAACTCCCATACATAATGAAATCCTTTACAAAAACCAATAAACTCTGTGAATCGTACACGGCCAGATACATAGTTACATTCCAATATTAGTTCCATGAATTCCTGTCGTAATAGGTAACATCCTGCGTCCCGTTCATCAGTACGTTACTATTGAACGAGTTGGTGGTGTTTTTTTGTGAAGTCTCTCGGCACACGAGTGTAGTCAAAGAAATATAATGGAAAATAATAAATAATAGGACGCTTTGTCAGTAATCCAAACATAAGGCGTTTATTAAATTATACACAATTATGTGGCTTTTGCAGATTATTGGCAACAAATACTCACACTATCACTACCTAGAATAGTATTTTGAAATCAAGTGTGTTTTAGATTTAAAATCATTATTCGAACAAAGCAATTTTTTCGATATGCATATTGTTCGATAAGCATATTGCTCATTATGGAACCTGGAGTTTTAAAACTCTTCCATAAACAGTTTTTGATTTTAAGAGTAGTCTTTACGACACCATATTTTGGTGCACCGTTTTATTCTTTTTAAAGGCAAAAACACAAGCAACTCACGATTGACACCCGTTATCAATTCCACACAATTTACACAATCTGTTGTTAAATGTTATTATACAAAAAGTTACTAAAAACAGGTTAAGGAACCACTTAAATAACTGCGGAACACGCCCCAAGACATTTACACAGCTGTATGCCGCGCTCAAGTTACTGTTAAGTACCCGTAGGTAGAAGTGGTAGAAAAAAACGATTGAACAGGTAGCAGTCTTGCAGTTTTACGAAGCGTCCTCCTAGCAGTCAAGTGCACTGCGTCAGGTCCCGTTACGGCGCGAAGTGGCTAGGGCAGACACGCGACGCAGATAAATAACAATCGGACAGAACAACCGCAGAGCACGTGCAGCGTTTACGAAACCAACTGCAGTAATTCAAGTATATTTTGTCACTGTTTATTGCTCGCGTGAAAATACTACGTTTTTTAAAACCTTATAAAATTGTACATATTTTACTTTTATTTTTTATGGAATTAAGGTAGCAAACGAGCATGCAGCTACCCTTCAGCTACCGCCTATGACTGATGTTGCCGACCTAGAACAAGTCTCAAATAAAGATTAGAATGGTTATTCCAGTTAACAGACGGTGATAGAACATTATTTGTTAAGTTTGATAGTGAGTATGAGGACTGGGACAGGGACTGTGAGTGATAGTTAGTCGTATTAGTTGTTGTTAGTAATAGTAGAGTACAGTTAGTAGTTTTAGTGTAAGAGTCTTGTTTTAATTCGGTCACAGATGTGTTAGTTTATGTTAGTTAGAATTGCATTAACATTAATGTAATGGCTTTTGTGTCTACCCATCCGCATTAGAACAGTATCGTGGAGAATGCCCTAGGCCTCCTCAGTCAAGAGAAGAGAACCATGCCCTGTAGTAAGCCAGGGTTGAAGCCATTCGTTACTTTATTGTATTTCGTTACACATAATGATATACCGTTGTTAATTAAAATCATTGTGATATGCTGAGCATATATGTACGAGTAGTTCGGAAATGGAACTTGGCGGTAGAAACGAAAGGGGCGGTGGAGATAAAACAGGTGGACAGGGTTGTCAGAACAACTTGGCAGAATTTCGAAAGGGAAAAGCAGTGTGAAAAGATTAGGATTACCTATTATATAAGGATTGAGAACGATTAGATTAGGATTAAGGACGGGGTTCCCAATGTTTTTGAAGTGAAATTTCTATATCGGCGAATTCGCGAGACATTTTGTAGGGAGTACAACAATAGTACATTACGATACGTGTGCGTAAAGTAGCTTATTATTGTACGGTGTGAAGTTAGCGCACTAGCGGAGCGAGTGCGCTAAACACTGTACAAATAATATAGCTACTTAACGCACGAGTATCGTATACTATTTTATAGCACGAGTGACATAAACCCGCCTATACTCAAACATATAATTATTTACATGGAAATAAAAGAAAGGAAATGTTTATGAAGCTGTTGATGTTCTTAATTGATCACTGTCTGCTTTACCGACATGTCAAACGTCATGCAAAAGTATTTATTGTTTAAAATGTATTATAAAACTATATATCTCAAAACATTTTTGCATTGATTCCAGAGCATCAATAATTAAATTATAGGCATACATTTACTGAGATCATAATAAGAAACATTTGTAATTAATGATGACTAAAATGCGGGTTTAGGTTACCTAGCAACCTAAAGGGTGTGTTCCGATATACACTAAATTACACTGCGAGTCCACTGTCCACTTGTCCAGTGCTCTTTGGTGAGAAATTCGTTCCGTTATGGATTTATAGTATACTGACGCAGTATCCTTGATAAATATTATGACGTCATAAACGTTGTCATTATTGTACTCGTAACCACTGGTGTTTTCGAGGTAAGATGCTCTCAGTGCTTTGATCACATGATTAAAAGCGTCCAGAAATTTAAAAAAATGCTATTGATTATTATTATTGAATTATTGAATATTGTTTTACAAAGTGGCCGTTTTATTATGCGATTAATTCAATTTCCAAATTATTTTTCTTCTTAAACAGATCACTTGCATATTTAGGTAATTACATATTGATGACAGTATACTTTACTGCGTGCCGTTTTACAAAATAACCAGTATAGTTAACTATAAAGAACGGCTTAGTAATATACTAAATTGACGTCACACCTTACAGTGCTCGCAGTGTATATCGGAACACACCCTTAAATATTCGTAACTACCTCCTAAATTTGTTATAAATTTGTCTGCTGCCAGATTCTAAGTGTCAATAGTGTAAGTGTGAACTTGTGCACGGTGTGAAGTTAGTATCATAACCCGTGCTATAATCGACTACTTTACGCACGGAAAAGCGTGGCATAAATGCGGGTTTAGGTCACAGTGTGCTATAAAAAAATTTAAACACCTACCTGTACCTGTACCTACCTGTACAAAAAGTGTGTACCACTTTTTTTGTTGTACCACGTACAACAAAAAATGTAGTATTTTTTTGTTGTACCACGTTAAAAAGTAATTACAGGAAGGTGTTTAAATAGTTGCACAACTGTTGTTATTTAAGATTTGATCACCCAAATTTTATATAAAAATATACATCAAACCAGTTGCTTCGCTACTTTGTCATACAAGCGATGACAAAACCAAATAGCTGAAGCTGTAAGAGACGCCAACCCAGCAAATTTAGAGGTCTGCAGGTGTAGGGTTACCATCTCAAACTTAGAAAAATCCGGGCAATTAGCTTGATAATTTATAAAAATGTTCGGACACTTTAGGAACAAAAGTTACAGGAAGATTGTTATTGAGATTATTATTGTTAAGTTATTCTTAATGAAAGCTTATCAAATATTATATTATTTTTAAGTATTAATTAATACATTTTTTAATTTCCGAACAAATCAAAACGCCAAACAAATTCAAAACAAAAGGCTATGCCCGGACATGTCGACATAAATATGTCGGAACGATGACAACCCTACGCAGGCGTCGGCGTCGCTGTACCCGCAGCAAAATGCTATGAGTGCTAACAGCAAATCAGATGTGCTTGCTCCAACGTCGCGCGTACGTGCTCTTTGTTGGTAATAACCGGAGCGAGATAAGATAGGCTGAAGCGATAGTTGCTACAGCGCTGCAATGCTGCGATCTGAAAAATACTTCCACATTCACGCTACAATCGGGATTTACATGTGTTTAATGTTGTTTTGAATTGCCGTTACAAAGGATGCAAGTTATACTCGTATTTACAACTAGGTCCGCACTTTCATGTGGGAAACCTATTCTTTATATTTGGATCAAGTGTGATATTATTCATTTTTATCTAGCAATAAATAAATGTGTTTATTATAGTTGTTAGTTTCTAGTTATGTAGATAGAGATGTTCGTATGTTGTATAGTACATACAAGATGGTTTGATTTGTTTAGCGTTATAGCTGTAAGTTGTAATAAAGTTATCTAAGGATAATTAATAACATTTTAGTGGTTTTGGCATCGACTCTTCATATTTTTTGTTCTCTACGTAATGGACCGTATGAACCAGGTGGTGGATGAGTTATGGCCGAGATCCGCAACGGCGCTGCGCATCCTGTACATTTTCAACCGTCGCGTCGACGGCCACAGAAATATTTATGAACAGTTAATTCGATATTATTCATAAATGATGAAATATGGTAAATCACTTTGAATAAATAAGTTTTGATTTCCTGCGACGTTCGCAAATATGGCTTATTATGTCTTATATCTGGATTCTTGACGTTATTTGTGTTTCATTCCGTATTACAAACCTAATCAAGTGATTTTTTTTTAATTTGTCCCCTGCACAAAGGATCCGTAAGTATAAATCCAGTTCTGCATTTATTTATGGTGCTTTGAACTTAATTTATAATGGTAATAAATTAATAATATTCTCATAATTTACGTATTAGACAATCAAATTAATTCTTCGTAAAATCAACGACGACGAGGGGGACCAGGCACCATAGCCTGGTCCATTTTCCACCAGCTGGGGAAATTGGCCTGGGATCAAGGTTAGAGCCACAAGGATCCACTTGCACCTGCTCTTCGTAAGCATTGCTCATAATAACGCTAACACACTCATACCCCAGGACTAGGATTTTATGTGGCATGGACAACACAAATAATACATCAAAACACCCATGACCCGAGAACAAACATTTTATCTATAACATTTATCTGCCCCAGTCGGGGATCGAACCCGGGATTCGTTGCTTCGCAGGCATGGCCACTACTAACAAGGCTACGTGGTGTTCAATAATATAACCAAACAAAAATAGGAATCATACTTTTTATCACGTTATAATATAAGTACTCGTAGTAATAGAGTTTGCATCTTATGTAAGAATGTTTTAATGAAAAGAAAAATTTGCATTCATAACGCGTTTTGAAAAAGGAAATGAAGGCAACGAGTGCAGCTCTCGAAAAATATATCAGCGAATGAAATGTGCACTTCTTTAAAAATTCTTATTTCGAATGTGATATTAAATTTATCCCGTTTATACTGTATACGCTATACGAACTTGTAATAAAGCCTTTTGTTCATCGATTCTCGATCTAACGCATTTTATCTGACCAAACCTAATCGTATACAATCTTGTATACCGATAGCAAGAATCTTGTTATTTTTTAAAACAAAATCTTACGTAAACACGTAAGTTTAAAAAAAAATCGTATACTATGACGACAGAGCTTTTTTAGCGCCGGACGTTGTGTAGAACAGGTGCTCCAACGCAACGGCTGAACCAGTCTATCGGTTTTTTGCTATTAACAACTAAGTACGAGGAGTCGTTTGTGAGGTTGAACAGCTCGTCTCCATTGGATGATATCTACATATGGGCTTTAGTTAGTTACGTATGTTACGTAACTCATGAACAACATAAATTTTAGGTAGGTACCGACATACTTCCTAATTGGTTCATTACACTTAAAACTATACGACAGAGCAATTATTATACTTTTAATTAGCTTTAAATATTAATTAACGAATGAATGAGTTATTGACTTAATTTATTTGACAGTATAGACTGTAGATATACATAATAGATAAAAGATTGAGATAGATAAAGATAAGATAAAAGAAATATGTTACTCTTTTAATGTTGTTTGCCTGAGTAAAGTGAGGGTGTTCAAATCATCCTAAATACGTTAATACTAACAGAAATGTCATAGATATAAGAATGAATACTAATCTGGAAAAAGACGTTTGTAAAGTAAAACTTTACACAAAATAACTTACTTAAACTTGACCCAAGGCTGAGCGGCCTATCAAAGTCCTCCCAAAGATAATTAAAAAAGCTAAAATAATAACATGGAAAGATATTACGTTAAAAACCACTTTGACACGACTAAGGTCACGCAAGATTGACATCGAGTATATTCACGTGGGCGCAAAACCAATGCGTGGGCAGGCCCTATGTCTTCCTGGAGCTAAAAAAATACGAATGGTAACTGCGAATGCAACTTGAATTCATATTTAAAAACATACGAAATAAGTCAGCTTACAACCACATATGTACGAGTACAACTAAGTATTAAAGTAAGAAGTAAATGAAATTTTTAAATGTTAAATCTGACCAATGACAGCTTATGTCCCTGCATGATTGTAACAGATCACCGTCATCCAAGCTAGCTAAGAAAGAAGCAAGAAGTCCTTTTATGTGGTCCCAGATAAGAGGGTCCTGGCTTCATCATTTGATGTTCAGCAGGGCACACCAAGAGCAGCTTGGAAAGAAAGAAAATCGGCTCATATGAGATCGATTGATTAACGAAAATAACACAGTCATTATCAAAATAGGCGCACTTTACGATCAAAACTTATCCGCATGTAGATTCGCCCTATTTTTACACCAATCTCGTACATAACATCGTACAAAAACGTGGGAATGGGAAGTAAAAGTCTGTCGTAACGGTCTATTTGTGAACAAATCCACGTACACGTAAGTACGTACCAATGTAGGTTTTGCTTTTAAAGATAGTCGTGTTTATTCTGCATTTAAAGATTTTTCCGATGCAAATAATGTATTCGATAGCAGATAGGGTTTAGGCGTGCCATACACGCTAGGGTGTACATGAAGGTTTGCCTGTACAGTTAAACTTAACAGGTAAACTTGAGCTAAGTAGTGGACGTACCTACATGCATAGTTGTCCAATACACGCTCAACTTTACCTGTACAAATCATCTGTCTAGGACTCTAGGTAAACCTGTCAGGTACACCCTGGTGTGTATGGCTAGCTTTACATATTGTTTGATTATTTATTTATATCGGTAACGTCGTCTTATAATGAAGTAGATAGATGTATTTAAGTAGTTATTTAATATAATAGCTATTCTATAAACCTATTTATATGTCTATTTATATGTATATACAGCTCTTTATTATAAACTTTGCATACTTAATTTAATACCCTTAAACTTAAACTTACATAAAATACATTAATACCTTATTAACACAGGACATTTGAACCCTAATTTTATAAAACGTTAAAATTATGGTAATTGTGCTTTCTCTTGTGATAATAGTGGATTACCTCAAAAACCCAAAAACTTGGATTACAAACAGTTCGAAAGCCTTGCTATTGCTAGCGAGCAAATGCCTACTAGGCTTAGAGATCGGCGTACATCTAGCGGGGTCACTGACCGAGACCGGTCTGACGCGTGATGTCTGTCTTTCTGGCGTGTCTGACATTAATCTACTTATTAATTACCTATCTTTGATTCCAATTATTGTAAAAAGCTAAAAGTCTAAAATAGTTTAATTTTATTTGTACCTACATCTATTAGTTTCGAACTATTTTAGATGAAAGGCCTTTGATCATATTTTAGAATGGCAAGTAGAGCCATGGCACTCGAATGCAGAGAAACGTACGAATACATAATATTAAATTAATACATACCTACTTACTTTCGTATTTTTTTATCAAAGGTAAGCAGATAATAATAATAATCGAATCGTAAGTCTCAAGAAGGTCTCAAGAATTCGTGGTTTCAAGATAATTGAGTAGGTACCTACTTGGAACATGTAATGTTAAAACCCAACGACGTTATAACCGGATGTTAAAAAATTATTACAAATCATAATGCAGGAATGCGTACATATGTTTATTGTATGTACTCGTATATAACATGTTACATAAACATGGTTGTAAATCAGAACAATGTCAGCGGCTCTGCTCGGCTGCCAGCGTAGGCGATGCACGGGCGCCACGGCAGACAGATTCACTCAACTTACGTTACCTTGAATTTGTTGTAATTTTCGATGTTGCATAGCTTTGGATCGACGTTAAATAAAGCCAGATATAAAAAAATTGTGTAAAATTCAAATCGAGACGCCGCAAAAATCTCGCGTCGAAATGTTAGCAATAACAGGATTTTTTTCCTTAGTACCCACACTCGATAGACGGGATCTTTCTTTGATTATATTAGCGAACAGACTGAAATAAAACAAAAACACTAGATAATACCGAAAAATGTTATTATTATTATTATTATTAAACACTTTATTGTTTGTACAAACCTTTATTGTTACCTAAACCTTATTGCAATACATCAGGCAAAACCGCATTCGGCATCGGCTGAACCGATTTCGAGATAATTGGGCACAAACGCAGACAAACCGACAAACAGACAAGAATTCTGAAAATCATTAATAAATAAATAAATGTCTTATATCTTAAATATAAACAATATGAAGAATTTGTTAAACCTTAATAAAAGTAAATTCTTTTGTTTCAGGTGCGGTTACATTTTGTGAACTTAAGGATCGTGTTTCCCGATGCGAAGCGAGGACTGGTAATTACTAATACTAATATTAAAATATACAGAAGTAAATCAATAATAGTTCGAAACTAAAGAAACACGCTCTGATAGTAATCTGAACTAAAGGTAAAAACCTGAGGCAATCAGCAATCATCAACTGAGTGGTACCATATTATTGTATGGTCATCGGTTCGGAGAAAATTTGCACACGTAAGTATTATAAATAACGTATGCAAATTTTCGTACTAATCAGACGTCTGGAAAAAGATAAAACTTGGTCAAGTGCGTCAAGTTAACTAATTATTTGGTCAAAACTAAGAAGTGTCGAATAAACCCCACTTTTTAAGGTTACTTGTATGGAGAACCCCTTGCATTCTACTTTTTTATTATTTATTGTGATAGCGGCCACAGAAACACGCATTCTATGAAAATTTCAGGTGTCTACCTACATATGTCCGTTTCATTCCTTTCAAGAGATAAAGTCCAGTGACAGACCGACAGCGGAGGCATACTAATAGGGTTCCGTATATCACCCTTTGGGTACGTAACCCCTAAAATCACGTTGAAAGGTCCCGTTACATTGTTTCCTTAAACAGACCTTCTGTGTTTCCATTCAAGTGAAGCTAATAAAAGTGTGTTAAATATCTCTTAAGATCAACACTAACAACCGCTGGGCCAGTTAAATTAAGTGGCATAATATGTTAATGTTAAGTAAGTGTACATAATCGGATAACCGTTCAACGTTAATCGGTTAAAGTACATTCGCCACGTGCATCGAGTAAGAAATGCGCCGTAAAGCTTGTAATCGATGAACTAAATGTGGGTCAAAATGTAATGTAGCCTGTTTAATCGATTACCCGCGTTCTAATGAACATTTTGCCTTAAGTATAATTACCGATAAACTAAACGATAGACGCCCTGAAAGGTTCATTACTATAAATCTGGAAGTGTAAACCATGCCGTTGAGAGTGGAACTTTCCTTTCGAAAGCAAGGGTTGGTGGTGAAGGCAGTATGGGGTGGCGTAGAATAATGAGTCCATTCCCATGCGGGCAGACCAGGGTCTCTTGAGAGGCGACAGAAGACGGCCCCTCAAGATAGGGCTGAAGCCCGGCTGGCTAGCTAGTTTCCAGAGATGGGCAAAATTTAGTCATGATTACAGATTATAATTACATCTGGTGCAATTTGCCCACAATGTAGGTAACTAATTATGGTTACGAATTACATCTGGAGGCCCGGAAATGCGCCCACGAGTGTCATTCGAGAAAAGGTAGTTAAAGTGTTCTTGGCGGCATTGGCGGCATTTTTGTGCCTCCAGATTTAATCATTTTCCGTAACATACACGTACATTGTGGGCAAAATGCACCAGATGAAATTGTAATCTGTAAACATTTTGCGCATCTCTGCCACCCTCGCGGTCGAGTTGGCCGCCAAACGACGTGTTCCGAACGGGGTCTTAAGAGCCAGTATTTTCTTCCTTCTTTAACAGCCGACAAAAAATCCGTGATGTTTTGGTGTTACTGATGTCCGCGGGTGAGGGTGACCACTTACCATCAGGTGGCTCGTCTGTCCATTTTTCTGTGATTAACATAAAAAAACTAACTGTCTGATAAAATGTCTAGTAAAGTAAAAACGTCTGCGAAACGTGGAGAGAACGTCACATTGCTATTGTATGTTAAAATACTGGTACTGCAAGTTTTAAAAAAATGGAACACCATCTCTGAACACTCTTGAATGAAAGTTGAGTTTTACTTAGGCTTCTCCAACATAGAGGATTGCGATTAGCTTCCTCGAATAGATCGCATGAATGGTCTATTCGAGCAGTCTACGCTCGAATAGACCTCATCCAGGCTATTCACATTCATTACCATAATACTAAATAACCACTACGGAGCTGGCGCGTATTTGTCGTAACAATGCCCAAATACAGCAAGATAATTTGCATTTTAAGAGGTTGGCTATGTATAGTAAAATTCATTCATCAATCTCAGCGTAGGCTGGTATTTTATTTACATATTACGTTGAAACTAAAAGAGGTCAAGGTACTATCACCATTTTGTGACGCAAGAGTACCGAACATGTACCTTTCAAGATTGAGACCTTCGTAAGACGCCATAGATTAGACGCAATAAAATAACGTATAACATTTTTATAGCTCTATTATTATAATCATTGATACCAATTGCCAATTATAATTAAAGCAAAGTTACAAAATTAGAAATGAAATCATAATGAGCAGCCGGTAGGAAAACCATATTATTGTTGCCGCGCCTATCAGTTCCTACCGTGCAAATATTTAAATCTCCGTGTTGCATTTTCGTACGCGAACTACCGACGTTATTTTCTTTGCAAATTAATATTTCATTCACCGTCTGTTTTTACTTTCACATTTGGCTCTGTACTTAATATCTAAATTAAACGTGTCTTCTCCCAAAAAAGTCTACTTATTTGCGACGACAAGCAGTTATTCCACTAAAGAATTAACATTTTGGCGACCGTGACAGGACAAATAACTGTGTAAATTGAAGGATCGAAGAAATACGAAGAAATTAATCAATTACAATATCCATACGTGTACATGCCGGCCGGCACACAATTCGAAGGAATTTTCAATAGAAGTCTAGAACAAGAATCCTAAAATTATTCATCAAAACAACTTCAGCAAATTAACATTTATTGTTGTCGTCGAATATTGGACCGGAGAAAGAAGCCGCAACTTTGAACAATACTGAAACGTATTATATTACGACCATAAGGAAGATTGGAATCGACATCTTGTTGGATCAGTGGAACTTCTAAAATTTCACACCTCGGGATTGAACTCCATAAAAGCTAAGTGCCCTTCCTATACTTAACCCTAAATTTCCTGTTTTTTCCAAAACGACTGCTTAAAAATAAGTGTTATAAATAATTAAAATATACAGAAATTAATTTTTAAAGTAATAAACATAAGTACAGACTTGATATCTAAATCGAAGACTAACTAAATTGAATTACTGCTTAAATACGTAAACATCTAAATACGTGCTAATTAGTAACTAAATTGTATTAATTAGTAAATATACCTAAAGCCAATATATAGCTAAATAGTAACAAAATAATAAATATTATATTTCTTATTAGCAATCAAGATTAAACCTAAATTACCTAGCTTATTTATATAACTTATATACCTAACTTATGAATATAATATAATACCCTCAGATCAAACAAGATAATACCTAAGGTTATTTTCTTACTTACCGATTGTATTGAAATACTTAATTTAAAATTTACGCTGATTAGATTCTTTCCAATAGTTATAATTTTCATATTAAATTCTTGCCTCTTGCACTACAGCCTTTAAACGATAAAAAATACTTTCCTTAATTATTTAAAGTCAAGCATAGACAAATAAATAATTAGTATCATTACATTATACCTATATATAGCTTTGTCATAAATTATTGTGAAAATTAACGTGTTTGGCCGAACGTTTTCAGGGTTCCTGTGTCTGACTCGCACGGGGTACCTACTTATCAGTACATAGTTACGTCGCAAGTAAACAAATCAGCTGTTCATAAACCCGTTGCTCGAGTCCGCCGGCTTCCCGATACCTACTGCATGTGCATACTGCGCCAGATAAGGAGCGTGAGAATAATCTTTTTATAACTACTTAATTTTTATTAACTTTTGAGCTTTATCTAAGGGGTTGTTCGTCCAAGCTGAGTATAATATTTTTTTATATATTCAATATTGAGATCCTTTCGTTTTCATTAGGTCCTATATTTGAAATTTTATTTACATAATGTCACTAAAACAAGATAATGAATTGAAAAGATTAATTCTTAGACGAAGCTCAATAAAAGGTCAAATAACTAAATTCAAAAGGTACCTCGATGAATTAATCGACAATATAAACGGATTGGAACATTTACATTACGCGGAATTGACTTTAAAACTTAGTAAATTCGAAATGTTGTCGTCTAAATTTGAAGAGGTGCAAGGTGAGATAGAAATTTTGAATCATGATTCTATTGATGATGAAATTGATGAACGTGACGTCATTGAGCGTGATATGATTAAATTGATTGCTATGGCCAATGATTTACTTGAACAAAATAAACAAAATCTCGATCATTCTCGAAGGGATTCTCACGCTCACTGCAGTCTCAATCATCAAGAAATTGGAATAAAATTGCCAAAAATTGAAATTGCCAAATTCGATGGTGCTTATTTTAACTGGTTGGATTTCCGTGATACATTTACATCTCTCGTACACGAAAATGAACGCTTGTCTTCTATCCAGAAATTTCATTATTTAATTTCTTATCTCGAAGGTGATTCAGCTAGGATAATCTCTAATCTTGAAGTGTCTTCAGATAATTACGCTACTGCGTGGAGTCTATTGTTGAAGCGATACGATAATAAACGATTATTGGTCAATCATCACTTAAAATCCTTATTTAATATTCAACCTATTACTCGTGAGTCGGAAAAATCTTTACGATTTCTTGTGGATCACGTGACTAAAAATCTGAGAGCTTTGTCTAGTTTGAATCAGCCTACTACTTATTGGGACATACTTATAATATACATGTTATCTTCAAAATTGGATAGTCGTTCTCTTGAGAAGTGGGAAGAGACTCGTGGTGGTCTCTCCGACTTACCTACGTTAGAAGTTTTTATGAAGTTTTTGACCGATCGCGCGGATGTTATCGAAGCTTTGAATCGCACTCGAAATGATTATAATTCTAAGCCGGTAAATAACTTTAATAATAAATCATATCCTCCCCGTCTAACACCATCCACTAGTTATCAACAAAATCGCACTAATTATAATAATTCTTCTCAAGTTAAAAAATACAATCAAACGAAAACTTTTGAAAGTGGTATTAAAAATACAGGTATATTTTTATGTATTATTTGCAACGCCAATCATAAGATATATGATTGTCCAACTTTTAAATCTAAAAATATTCAAGAACGTATGGCTGACGTCACTAAATACAAATTATGTGTTAATTGTCTTAGGCAGGGCCACCCCGAAAGCGAGTGTCGGATGGGACCTTGTCGGGAACGTGGCTGTAAAGAGAGACACAACTCGCTATTACATAATCCATCTCAAAATACGCAGACAACCTCAAACTTTTCAAAAGAGTGTGATAGTTCCTCTGTGGTAACTAATCAAGTCATTCTATCTACAGCTATAATTGAAGTTCGTAATCCTAATACTAATCAATATGAACGGGTGCGCGCATTGCTGGATTGCGGCAGCCAATCTTCGTTTGTAACCAAATCGCTACAAAAACGGTTGAATTTGCAAACAAATCCTATTAATACAATGGAAGTCATAGGCATTGGTAATAATTCAAACAACAAGGTGAGTGAAAGTTGTGTTGTTCAGCTAAATTCAACAACCATATCATATTCTGTTACTTTGTCATGTTTTATTCTTGATGAGTTGACAGGAGTCATTCCAAAGTCTCCAATTCACATCAAGAACCTAAAAATACCACGGACCATAAGGTTGGCGGATCCAAAGTTTGACCAACCTGGTCCAATTGATATATTAATTGGTGCAGATATTTTCTGGGACATCCTTGGATGTGAACAACGTTCGTTGGGTCCCCAAAATCCTAAGCTACGACTATCTAAATTTGGTTGGTTAATTGCAGGTCCAATTCAGTTTACAAAATCCAAATCTCAGAATAATAATAATCATAACATCCATTGCAATCATGCCGTTATTTCAGACAATAACGTAAATGATAATTTTGACGAAATGCTCACACAATTTTGGTCACTTGAAGAACTTCCTCAGCAGTCTCTTTTAAGTCTAGAAGACAAGAGGTGCGAAGAGCTTTTTAAGTCCACTACTTTTCGATTAGACTCGGGCAGGTTTTGCGTAGAGTTGCCGCTAAAGGACTCCCCTGACTGCCTAGGTGATTCATTTAATTTGGCTAAAAAACGATTTTTATACTTAGAAAAACGATTTCATAAAAATCCACAATTAAAATCAAAATATACAGATTTTATACGAGAGTACAAAGCGCTTGGACATTTAACTAAGTTAAACGTTACGAACCCAGAACATTCATACTTCTTATGCCACCACGCGGTATATAAAGAATCTAGTGAATCTACAAAATTGCGTGTCGTTTTTAATGGGTCTGAACCCACCTCCTCAGGTTATTCTCTTAATGATATTCTGTTAAAAGGCCCCCACATCCAAGACTCTCTTTTCTCCATTTTGGTTCGCATCCGGCAGTATCAGTATGTTATCACAGGAGATATTGATAAATTTTATCGACAAGTGCATGTTGCCAAAAATGAACACCGTAACTTGCAACTTATATTGTGGAGAGAAGAGCAGTCATTACCTCTTAAGACGTTACAGCTGAATACTCTTACTTATGGTACTGCAAGTGCGAGTTATTTAAGCACGCGTTGCCTCTGGCAGGTGGGAGAAGAATGTAACGATCAATTAATTAAAAATATTATTCAGCATGATTTTTATGTTGACGATTTATATACTGGGTGCGATGATGAAAAACTTTTACAATTTATTTTAAATTCAATTACAGAAACTTTAAACTCTGCGTGTTTCAAGCTACGAAAATTCAAAACGAATGTTCCACATTTATTAAATGAAGTAACTTCAGATGAATCTCTTTATCTTAGTGAATCCACTAGTACTCTTGGTCTTGGTTGGGATCCAAAATGTGATTCGTTACACTTTCCATTTAAACTTCCTTCTCTTAACAAAGATATCACCAAGCGTTCTATACTCTCTGATGCATTTAAAATTTTTGATCCTTTAGGCTTACTTAGCCCTTGTACAATACAACCTAAAATGATGTTACAGCGATTATGGCAACTTAAAATTGATTGGAATTGTCCAGTTCCTGAAGAAATAAGACAATTATGGTATGATTTTGCTACAAATCTACCAACACTTTCTACATTACAGATCCCACGAAAGGTTTTGTGTAAAGCGCCAAAAAATATAGAAATTCACGTTTTCAGTGATGCTTCACAACGCGCCTACGGTGCGTGTGTCTACATGAGAACTATTGACGAAAGTAATAATGTTATGACTCATCTTTTGTGTTCAAAATCAAAAATTACACCATTGAAGCCAACAACGATTCCTCGCTTAGAGCTCTGCGCGGCTTTGCTCGCGGCCAGGCTATCAAAGAGCGTTGTTGACTCCATCAGATACGTACCGTCTCGTATTATTCACTGGTGCGATTCTAGCATCGTACTTTCATGGCTCACTAGTGATGTAAGTAAATTAAAAACGTTCGTAGGTAACAGAATCGCAACAATTCTTGAACTTTCTAATCAGTCGTCATGGCGGTACGTACCGACTAATGTAAATCCAGCTGATTTAATTTCCAGAGGCGTGAATGCCACTCAACTTCGCGATTTGGAGTTATGGTGGTCTGGACCTAATTTTTTATGTCATGACGAGTCTGAGTGGCCTACTCTGCACCAACCAATCTTGGATTTACCGGAAATTAAATCGGTGCATGTATCGCTGTCTTCTACCATACAGCCCTTAATTGATTTCACAAAATTTTCTAAATTTAATAAAATTGAACGAACCTTTGCTTACGTGAAAAGATTTATATATAATTTAAGAAACCCTAAAACTAAATTAACAGGTCACTTATCCATTGCAGAATTAAATGATTCGTTTAAATATTTGTGTGCAATGGCTCAAAAGGAATCATTCCCAGAGGAGTATAACTTATTATCTAAAGGCCGTTCTTTAAATTCCAAATCAAAATTGTTATCTATGTCACCCTTCGTGGATAATCATAATTTAATAAGAGTTGGAGGTCGAATCGAATCTTCGAACTACTCCTATGAGAACAAACACCCAATCGTGCTTGATTCTTCTCATCGGTTGACCAAACTGCTATTCGAACGAGAACATTTACGTAATCTTCATGCTGGACCTCAACTTCTATTAGCTTCCGTTCGTCAAACAATTTGGCCAATCAGTGGACGTCGTCTTGCTCGTCAAACTGTACATAAATGTATTCGATGCAAACGTGTGCAGGGTAAGGTGTTACAACCAAAAATGGGAAATTTACCTTCGCAGCGTATTAACCTTGATTTTCCGTTTATTTCTGTAGGAGTGGATTTCGCTGGTCCATTTCATATTCTTAATCGACTAGGACGAGGTGCCAGATTGCAAAAGGCGTATATGTGTTTATTTGTGTGTTTGAGATTTAAATGTATCCATTTAGAAGTAGTTTCGGATCTATCTAAAAATGCGTTCATGATGTGCTTGCGTAGATTTGTGGCGCGACGTGGTAAGCCCATCGAAATCTTTTGCGATAACGGTGGTAATTTTATTTCTGCCGCTAAAGAGTTAGGTTCTTTTCTTAAGCAAAATTCTGAATCTTTGTCTGATCTTGCATCTCAAGAAGGAGTCCATTTTACATTCTCGCCGAGTTACGCTCCTCATTTTGGCGGGATCTGGGAAGCCGGTGTAAAATCCGCGAAATTTCACATTCGTAGAATCATGGGTAACGCCCATTTAACTTTTGAAGAGTTAGGTACTTTGTTTACACAAGTAGAAGCAATTTTAAACAGTCGTCCCCTATGTCCACTTTCTTCTTCGCCTAACGATCTCCTTTTCCTTTCTCCCGGGCATTTTCTTATCGGACGACAATTAAACGCTATGCCATCTCCAAATTTATTAGAAGAGAAAGAAAGTCATCTTCAACGATATGCTCGAGTAGAGAAGCTGAGGCAGCATTTTTGGCAAAGGTGGCAGAAAGAGTATATCGCAGAATTACAAGTTCGCAAGAAATGGAAAACGAATACAAACAGTCTGAAAATTGGCGACTTGGTATTACTGCAAGAAGATAATGTTCCTGCATTATGCTGGCGTCTCGGAAGAGTATCTAAATTACACACTGGACCAGATGGAGTAAATCGTGTTGCTGATGTCTCCACCACACGAGGTTGTGTTCGCCGGGCACTAGTGCGACTTTGCCCATTGTTCAATGAAGATGATGGTTGAAAACCAGGCTTTTCAACGGGGGGCAGGATGTTGCCGCGCCTATCAGTTCCTACCGTGCAAATATTTAAATCTCCGTGTTGCATTTTCGTACGCGAACTACCGACGTTATTTTCTTTGCAAATTAATATTTCATTCACCGTCTGTTTTTACTTTCACATTTGGCTCTGTACTTAATATCTAAATTAAACGTGTCTTCTCCCAAAAAAGTCTACTTATTTGCGACGACAAGCAGTTATTCCACTAAAGAATTAACAATTATATCTATCTATTATTAGCATCTACAAAACTTTTTACCTCCGATTTCAGTTCCTATAAAATTCTATTATCTCTGAGTTAATACAAGTGGTTTAACCATGGACGGTTTAGTATAATACGTCCATGGGTTTAACATAACCACTGTAACCCATGTAGATTAAAGTAAATCTAAAATTACCACAGACTCACAGACCACCTCTGCATAGACTATTAGTTCCATTGAGAAAATAGGTCATCGATATCCTAATAACCATCAAAACTAATTAAATTCATTTCTTTTAATAAAATTATCTGAAAGAATATTAGCTCTAACCCATATTAGGATTCTCTTTATGATGTGGAATGGCCTCCACAAATACTGTCTCGACTCTAGCGCTAGTACTCAGCTCTCGCTACAAAAGAGTGCAATCAGCACCAAAGTCCAGTAGACACAAAACAATACTGTCTATCTATGTAGTATATTATTTTGTGTTACTAGTGGAAATTCAGGTTGTTTATGACAGCTTTTACAGGCAATCTCCACCTATTCGCACTAAAGCAGGGCGGTGGAGCTGTCTCTAGGCCGCTTCAGATATGAGGCGTCCCGTGCCACATAGTTATGCCCACGCCATTAATTTGTTGAAGCAAAAAAAGACAGCTTTACCGGTTGCAAAAACAAATGCATATACTCGTTTAATAAATGTATCTCGACCGCCCCATTTCCGCTTCGCTATAAGTGCTATAAGCTAACATAGTGACGCCGCGACGCGGGAAACGTCACGTCACGAGCGTCCGCCGACGACGCGGCGGCGACGTCACGGCGACCGGCGACGTCACAACGACGTCGGACATCATTATCACTACACTCATTATCCGTCTCTCTGAACGCTGCAACTTTTTATCTCGTTTTTCTGCCCCTGTTTGTTCTCGTCTAACATATCGTACGTGCATTTTCTTATGTAAATAGACGGCTCTGTAACTTACGACGCGAACGTAACGAGCTGGGAGCTGGTATAAAACCTTAAGGTTGTAATGGTTAAGCTTTAGGGTTTGATAAAACCTTAATTTTATATACTTAACTAGCTTTCCTATGCGGCTTCGCCTGCCAATAACCATAAATTCTTCCTTAGTGCTCACTTGCGTCACTTGAGGAACCCTATATACAAAGCTTCAAGTGAATCCATTGAAGAAAAAAAAGTTTCAGTTTATCCCCTTTTTTTAATTTTCTGAATGGCTACCACTGTCCTAAAATTGGTTGCGTTGCCGTAGATAGAGCCAGTAGCTAACATGTTCCGCGCTACCTTCTTCATCGTCCTGCGTTGGTCATACCGAATCCATGGATCAATTAATGACATCCATGGATGGCGATAACCACTTACTGCAAGGTTGCTTGTTTCCTGGTTTGTAGCTTGTATACAAAAAGAGTGCGCGTATTAGTGTGCCCATGTACAAAGTGAAACTTATTTCGGACTAATCGTTTTGTTTTTTTTTCGAATTCTTTTAAAGCGTTTTTATTTTATTTATTTTACTGATTCCGACTCCGGCCGATCGCGTCCGACGCAGACTCCGACTTTAACTCCGACTCAGATTCCCAGTCAGACTCCAAACTTCGACTGTAACTATCTATCACTTTAACTGCATAAGTTACGGTTACCGAAGGCGTAGAGGTACCTTCCCTTCCCTACTTAATTGTTTCTGTAAAGAATTTCCTTCTTCAGCCGTGACGTTTTAAATTATAATAAGTATACTCTGAATACAACTTCCTGTTCAAGAAAATGCATTACGTAACTTCCGTTTCAAAACCAAGGTGATGAAATTTTTGTTTTTCATCTTACAAAACTTCGCGAGCACGTTGATATAATTATGTAGTAGTTTTACATCTAACTTATGTCTAATGTTGCTGTAAAACTTTAAACTACACCTATGTACCCATTACCAGTACCCATGAACACTTTAAAGAGTCGAATTTCCCAACGCTCAATCTCATAGTTCCAAAATATATTTATATACTTAGATTATAAAGGGTCAAGGGATTTTAATTATGTTGTATAATTAATTGGTTATTGTCTGGAGAGGATCCATGTTACCTATATCAATCTCGTTTGAATGTAACTCTCTAAAACAGTCGTAAAGTTAGTTAGTTAAGTGTTAGTTCATAGAACGAAATCATACCATTTATGTTAAACTCATTGTAAAACAAACCAAACAATAATATTATGCGTCTAAAACTGTCAAACGATGTGTCCAGGGTCCACGTGGCGGTGGCGTCGCCAGTTACGAATTGGCAACCTTTTGCTTTACTGGGTCGAAATCAATTATTAAAATCCGCTGTAACGGCTTCTTGAAACATGCAAACAGAAAGTCGGGGCTAGAAATACAGTCATGAATTTTTCAAAAGCATTTAGGCACCACGTACACACGCTCCACATTTTCGAAATGACTTTAAATAAGTCAAGTCACTATGTGGCATTGTGACGTAACTAACCGTCAGACAGCAGGTTTAAATAGCATCGATATTACAATAACTTTAAGAAAAAAACAGAATTCAACATCGACATGTAATAAAATGAGAACATCGTCAACGTAATCGAATTCAATTAAATATACATTATTAGGGATAGGTACGGATAACTCAAAAACTCATCAGATCTCACTGAAATTCAAATGGGACCACATGACAAGCACCAGTTTTCGAATAGATTAAAAAAAACTATTCACAAAGGACGGAGAAATCGCTGGACATATACAGAACCTCCTTCTGTTAAAAGTGCACAATATGTCAATACAGATTTTAAAAATGTAAATATGTACCTAATGTAATTTTTCAAAGGTAACGAACAAAAACGGTCGAAAAAATATCTTGGTTGAAAGCAGGATGCCGCTGGAACCGGTTCCGTCATAACTTCATAACTGGCGTGAGAAACATGGCTCCGGCGATGCATAACAATGATCAGCAACAATTTGATCTGGATGTTTGACAAGAACGACAGATTGACTTAATAGCCTTCGCGAAAATCAATTTTAATTCTACGCATCATTACATACGTTGACATTTATTATAACTGGTTTAGTCATTACCTTTAATGTTAATAACATTGTTCTTTAGAATTTCTACGTAAAGTAATTTAACAACTATTAAACACTAGTGTTGTGACTTTCCAACGTTTTACAAAACTAGCATGTTTACAAGATAGATAGAATTTGGAACGTTTGTAAGACACTAGCCAAAACTTGAAAAACACGAAGATTGCCGACAACGTACTGTAAATAGCCAAGAATTTTCCCATTTCGTTGTAAATTAAGTGAGCTTCAGCCTCCGACGTGTAACTCGCAGTATCGCTTTTCAAATGTCAAAGTTGGGAATAATTTGGACGATACGATCGGGGCACCTGCCACCGGTCGGCCGGTCCGTATCTGAGGTTGCTACCGGAGCAAGATTCAGCCATCAAATATTCACGTGTCGAGGTATGGTTGCCATTTTACTGCCGCCCGCGCCCCGCCCCCCGCGCCCCGACACAGCGTCCGCTGCGACCCCGACTGAAACAACTGAATGTGCTAAAATCAATAACCGACTGTTGTTTGACAGGAATAATTCTAAATATTCGTGAATAATTCCAAACATTACACCTAGTACGAATTCAAAGGATCCGTTTATCGCGACCGTTGGTAATGGTCTCCCATTAGGTAGATATTCAATGCTTACGTAGATCTATTTGTACATACTGTTTCGGTTTCGGCGTTTAGAAATTATAATACCTTGTCCTATTTTATGTGTATTCTAGAGTTACTAGACAAAACAAGGCTTATTAGATTATATTTATACGAACCATAGATAATATGTACAAGGTTGGATAAATAGTTTTAAAACGTTTAAATTGCAGTGCTACGGACACTATAGTATAAGTACATACATAGGTACTTAGGGTTATTTCAACTGAAGCTGGGGAATTAAAGCTAATGGTTTCACTAAAACAGGTTCCCGGGTGCTCTAACCTATGGTATGTTTTCGGACTTCCCGTTTCTTCCGTACTTTATTTTTTTTTAATAAGTGAGTACCTATAAATCTATAATTGTCATAACAAAAATCTATTAAATAATGCCAAAAAGGTTTTCTGGCACATTTTTATCCGAAACAGCAGAATATGTAGGGTACCTACATATTCTGCATACGCCCCTTTGGGAGCCTTCCGGCAGGATACCGAGTTTCTGGCGGGTCCCGGTAAATACTAAATAGTTGGTTAAAAATACTTTACAAATATTAGTTAAGAAGTTAAAAAGGATAAATTTAGTGACACCCCCCTTTCATTATTATTATTTATTAATCCTTTTACCTTTTACTTTAGCTTTACCAGGGAAAAGTTTACCTACCTACCTCACCTCAAAAAAATACAATTCTTTTAAATTTAAGTTTATTGTTTTTCATTTATGTGCAGCATTTCAATTTTTCCTGACTCGAAAGTCGGCCCGAAACACCGCAAAAGAGGCCCAAGAAGCTGGTTAGGTTAGAACCCTCAGCCTAAGAGGTTCGCAAACCTCTAAAGACCGAGCCGGCACTAAAGCAAGTTAAGAAATGACGCCGACCCCTATATAAGACATTCAAAAAATCTCATTAGCGTGATGCAGAAAGCGGAAGACTGCCATCTAGCGTTAAATCACAAAACAAATTGTATAGGGTCGGCGCGATACCACTGCCATCTGTAATCAAACAATGGCTTTTTAGCTTCTAAACAAGCAACAAAAGGACAACTTCCAATAAGATCGACTCGGAATTTCGATCCAATTAAATACAAACTCACTTTACATAATACATAATAAGCGCACGATTTGGCGGTGACTTTGAACTAACTTTGATCGGCAATTATTACATAAAGACTATTTAGTTTAGTTTTGAGTACGAATTTAACAATATACGTAAGTATTCCTAAATATTTATTTTTGTAAATTAGTAAAATTAATTATTTTATTACAATGATAACATAATATAGATAATGAAGTAAAAACCTACACAAATAATTTCTTAGTCGTATATTCAAAACTCGAATGGTCTACTCGAAGGTACTGTCTTACCTAAACAAAAGCCTACGACGAATGAAAAGCGAATATGAATCGAGAACCATATCAAGTTCTAATCTTTTTCGGGGCTAAGTCAATTGATCATACCACCACGGCGGAGATAAAAACAATCTCAATAAGTACGACTTGTTTTTGTAACATTGTGCAATGTGCAATTTACATAAAGAAATTAATAATAGACAGATTTCCAATTCTAAAGAGGAAATTTGCACTGTTATCAAACATCTTGATCGTAAAATATACCTACGTAGAGAAAGGAAATTATATTCGCCTCCCTCTTTTCTTTTTGCATATTTTTGAAGAAAATGTTTTCGTAAGGTACGAATAATTTCAGCAGGAGAAATGTGGCCAATCATAATTAGACTAATATTTCGCTTGAGAGCATTCCGTAATTGTTGGTGTTGGTAACTTTTAATACTAAAAATACGAACATCCGCCCACGTTTCGGTAAGTCGTATGTTTAAGTACCACATTCGAAACGATGTTTAGGCGGGATTTAAATTGACATATCATTTATGTTTATGAATCGATTAAAATAAATCAAATACAATACTAAATGTTATCCTCAAGCATAGGTCATACATCAGTGAACACCGTTACTAAATCGTTTGAGTCGCTTCTGAGATAAGCTCAGAACGACTCAACTGGTGGTGGTGGTAGGTAAACTGGGAATAAACGCACAAAAATTCGAAAAATCGTTATAGTTTTGGATCGTTGTTATGGGATGGCGTTAATAAATAGCCCCATTAATAATCCTTACCAAATTGCACTAGCCCAGCATTCTATTCTTATGCCCTACTGTACAAGAACAAACCCTGGTGTACCATCGGGTTATGGGTTGTGATCAATTTAGTCTATTATTTAGACGATTAATCTGAAATAAGTACCATTACCATAACATAAGCATTCACATCAACTTTAACGCGATAACCGTTTGGTTCCGAGGTAGCTTGACGTTCGGCGGCGCGCTCTGGCACCGGCAAATATTCCGCAGCCTTTCCGTTTCCTTCCTTCTCGTTATTTGCACTGCTAAAACTGAAATTCCGCGGATTTTCATTTCGACAAGAAAAGTTTTGGATAATTTGCTGCGCCGAGTTGTTTACACGCCGAATCCACGAGCCACCAGTTCAATATTTGTTTAGAACAGGTGAAAATTCTAATGAACACGAAATAAATTGTGGGTAAGATATAATTCAATATGTAAGGTTAATCTTTTTAAACGAACGTTTGATGCGTTTACTTTATTTGTAGATACTTACTCGTAAGTAATTTCAATGTTGGTTTTGAGGCCAATGTATTTTTTTATTAATTTCGTATTTTTTGAAGTAAAACTTTTATTCAACTCGTGCGACTTAACTTGTCAAACAAATAACTAGATAAAATATTAATAATAAAAAATGTCCCCTTCATTATAACTTTTCCTTTCTTTATTCATCCCTCACCTTACCAATCTATAGAATAGATAACAAGTATCCCAAACGTACTAAGACACACAAGAAATTAATGTGACGTCCGTCACACACAGGCACAGGCAAACAGATACGCTAGTGATTCTAGAGCAGGACTTCCCAACCGGTGGGGCACGCCCTCCCAGAGGGGCGTAGAGGAGTTTCAGGGGGGGCATACTAGGTACGTTATCATTTCTGAAAAAATATATTTACCGCGTATGTGACTTTAACATGTCACAACACGACGTTTGACGCATTGACCCCCCCCCCCCCTCATGTAAGGGGGCATGAAAATATTATTTTTGGTTTGGGGGGGCTTGGCGAAAAAAATGTTGGGAAACCCTGTTCTAGAGGGTTGTATTTTTCCATCGGACGTAGAAGACCCAAATTGGCGCATTTGCGTTGTATGATTGTATGTTGCCTTATTTTCCGCTCGCTACAGGAAAACGAATAGCCATAAATAACACTTATTTATAGCGAAGAGGCATTTCACCTAAATTATGTTCATAATGTACCTACGGTTTAGCTCAATCGCAGTGCGCTGCTGATTGCTTTCCACTCATCCAGGGAAGAATTTCACCCCCACTGTTGCAATTACTTCAATGGTTACTTTCATTGGTATACTTATTACCTACTGCATTGGTCAAAAGTATTTGTCCATTGGTGTGGATTAGCAGATTCACGCTGTCGAGATTATTATGAAGAACTAACTGATATTCAGGTTTTTGCCGTTAAAGAAAAGCGACACAAAGATATTGCCACAGTGCATACACCCACTATCCTGAATGGGTTCATTAGATACGTTGAGAATGTGTAGTGAAAAAACTAAGTTGCTTAACAGGATTCGCATCAAACTGTGCAGTAAGTTGACAGTTATAAGGATGCAGTTCACTTCGATGTACTTAATTATAATTAGCTTAAAGCCTGCGTGTCTCGTTTCTCTTACAATGAATTTCCTCTTTCACTCGTCAGAAGAAAAGGCATTTATATTTTTGCGTCACTTACTGTTATAATCTTACAAGTAAAAAATCGAACAATGCAAATAATTGTAAGGCTAATATGGTTTTCTCATGGATGTCAGAACTGGACCAAATTGACATAGGACCACATGGGAAGCACCAACTTTCAAATAAAAAAAGAATAAGCAAAATCGGTTCACCCAATCGAAAGTTCTGAGGTAACTAACATAAAAACAAACACCTTTCCTCCTTTTTTGAAGTAGGTTAAAAATAGATTTATATGACAGATAAATGTTTGTTTATGGGTCATACTTAGCTGTTAGTTTTTTGTGTTATCTATGACAGCCGCGAACAGGGAATCCCAGGGCGGGGGTAGGAGTGTGTTAGCGTTTGTAATGAATCTACTCGGGTCTTCGTAAGCAGGCATCCTTTCGACTGAAGCAGATGTTCTGCACGTATGGCGGTGTTTTCAATTTCATGACAAAAAGAAAAAATACATCTTCCTTCCCACAAGATCCAAGTAGGTATAAGGCAAATACGGATCCCATATACCTACCTATCAAATATTCCCTGAAAGTGTGAGCAGTTAGCCATGTAAATATCCATAAAATGGGGCCTGGCATTAATGCAAATCTCTCCAGTCTTTGTTCACCAGCATATACTTTATGGTTTGTTTACCTTTAATATGTTTAACTTTTTCATAATAAACCAGTCGCTACCGGCCATTAAATTTTTCGTTCAGGAAACTTCGTCACTTGCGCCGGCTGGAGCGGATGTCATCTAATGCAGAATGATGGAGGTAGCAGTGAGCGACAAAGGACATAGAAGATAAACTTTAGCAATGAATTGCCGCTAATGGTCATTTATAAAAGGGCTGACCAAACCAACGATCTTTATGTACATTTTTACAAAAGGAGCCTTTTTATTTCAATAGCTTGTTAGATGTGGAAGTCAGTTACGAATGGGCCTACGGCATGCGCTGCCGAAAGGAATAAGACAAGAAGGAAATGGAAAACCTTAATGTCCTTCCTACAATGCATCCGCAACATTTATAAATAGTTACATGGTTTATTCTAGAAGGAGGGCGTCAGCGAACCAAGCAGTTAAAAACTTACAAAGCTCAATCATTAACTTTTTTCATCCGATTTGGAATAACATACAGACTACATTAGTCCAAAAAGTCTCCATAGATGTATCCTTAATAGTAACAGTAATAAATATACCTTGTTAATAGACAGCTCCAATCCAATTTTGAGCAACACTAAGCATGATAGAGATCCCCTGCGGTAAATTGACCATGCAGTCTAAAGACTAAAAGGTTGCAGCCTTCCAGCTTGCACCTAATTACGATCTTTATTAACCGTGTAAACAATACCTTTACGAACCCTTAACTAACTTTTAACTAACCTTTGACGACCTGCAGCTCAGAAATAAACGGGCAGTATCAGTGTTTTAGTATTTGTATTGTAAGTTGTAACTATGGTACGACCGTCAATACATGTGACAGGATAATGATTGACGTTCTCGCATCAGCTTTATCAATTTGTAACTACGTAACGTGAGTGACCATCGGTGTCACAAACAGCGAGCGAGTGATTGAAAGGTTCATTTTCATCACATAGCGACGTTACGGACGCGCCGCGGTGCCGCGTAGCGTCGGTAAATTAAAAGCGCCCCGAGCGATAACGTCGTGTGTTTTACTTTTCAAAAGATAAGCCCTCGTCCATGCATTGAAAATGAAAATTATTCCAGGATGAGAATTTAATGGAAACGTTTATTGAGAACAAACATTTTGTACGAAAATTCTGTAGCTGGTTTAAACCATTCTTGTCCCTGAACATGGCACTGAGCAGATCTCGTGTCTGAGGAGACTCACAGCATACTCCACCATGCTGCTCTAGTGCGAATTGGAAAGGGGTTAGGTTAGTCCAACTTAAGTGTCAGATTTTTTATGCCACTAGCTGATGATAATCGGGACCGTCGGCTTTAAGTGCCTTCCGAAGAACGGAAGCGCTCAAGTAATTTTGCCACTAGCAGTCACCTATCCACCTACCAACCGTACTGGATGTTGCTTATTTAGGTCCATAACTCAAGGTCGACACAAGCCGCCATTGCCGGGAATTACATCTTTCGTAATGTATGTAGGTATATGTAATGCCCTTTAAGTTACTTTTTTACTTTTTGTGGTTTTCGTAATGAAGGACGGTAGAAGAACCACCTTAGAAATTCTGGCGAGGATTCCAAAGTATCTCTTAAAATTCTTTTTTGAACATTTTACTACGACACGGGTACTCACGATACGTATACGTATTCCTACGATGACTCATGCATATAAAATATACGACGTAAGTACCCAACCGTATAGTAAAATAATTCGTATAGCCATCCATCTATACCCCACTCCACATATACAAAGGGAAGTGTAACGTTATCATTTTAATGTGACGGCCACAGTGAAAGTGGGCGCGCTCTTCAATAATTAAAAGCTGTTTGTTGATTACACTGCCTATCCACCCTTGCTTATGAAAGATAACCGTGGAAATGAGGGGAGTTTTCGTGTTTAGGGGCCGGATCCATACAACTCACTATACAGCTTCGTGTACTTGCCATCAAACATTGCTATGAATGCCAGAATGCCACAATAAACTCTGGGTTTATAATTACAGTAATTTTTAAGACGTCTCATGGTTGATAATACTATAGAACAGAAGGTCGTGGGCGTGTCTGTTGAGCAAGAGAGTCCAGGTTTGATTATCCGGCTGTTAGATTTTGGTATAGATAAATATTTATTGTGAAGTAACTCGAGTGGAGACTACGTCTGGGAAAAAGGAGTATAATAAGTCCCCGGACGTGGACCCAAGTCTTCTAATTTATGAATGCTTCAATTGCGTCGTGTTTGAATAGTTTGTCACATTTCACTTTTGTCACTATTCCGAGGCGACGCAGTGCAAGCATTTATGAATTAGCAGATTTAAGCTCCAGGTGGGCTGACGACCAGAAGAAACAGGCAGCAACTACTTGATTCATAAGGCTCACAACTGGTCAGAGTGGCGCAAGTTAGGTAAGGCCCATGCCCCACAGTGGATTTATATGGGGTGATGGATGGTTGGATAGAAATTTTAATTCTTGCGGCGTGCCTTGTTTGCGTATTTGTGTCACAATGTGAACTTGGTCAGTGCGATGGACTATCGTTTATTCTTCCTACTTTTGCTGAACAATTCAGTTGACGGATTTAGTGGGATTATTACCAGTAGTTGTCTGTGCCTCTCAAAGGAGATTCAATCCCAGCAGTTGGACAGTTATGGCTTGCGTTGATTGTTTACGCAATAGCCGCATATGCTGCAAACAATGCTTTCACACTAACTCTAACATTGTATCAGCGATGAAATTCGATTGGATCAACCATTTCACTGAAGCCCCCGCTACAACATGAGCCTGTCGCAGCTACGCTGACGATAATTAAAAGCTGTTATGTTGATTACTTTACGTGTTAACCTTTCGCATGTACCATTATAGATGCGCTTGCCTTTTCCGATATAAGTTATCTTCTAATAGTAATCGGCACTTAGTTTATCCTCCCTTCTTTCTTTGTGCGTACATTGCTGGACATAAGTCTCCCCTAACTTGAGGCATTCGATATGTTATCAAATAGTAACCTTCCTGACATAATTGTAGATCTTGACTTTACTCTGCCAAACTGGTAGGCTTCGGTCTCCTTTCACAATGTGAGAGTTAGGGGCCATAGTAAATATGTAGGTACACCACGCTAAGTGTGGATTTGTAGACTACACACATCTTCGATTTCCCTTCACCAAAGTAAACTATAATTAATATCTAATTCTCGTTATTATCAGATGTTTTTATATATTTTATTCTTTTTGCAAACGTACGTTCATACTTCAACTACCAAAGTTTCTTGCGAATTACTGTGTGTTTATAAAAAACACATTAAAGTCTATGCAGTAGTTTTTAAGATAAGGTATCGTGAACATCTGACCTTTGCTCTGTTTTGATAGTTTTTTTAAGTGATACTATCGTTGTGTTAGGCATACCCGTACGGTAGTCAATCGTGACTCGATCTCTTAAGATATCAACTAGGAATAATAATTAAATACTTAAATAGATTATCTAGGAAGAAAATATTAATTTAAATTAAATGATTAATAATAATCTATGAAGCACTAGGTAGGTACAAAATTTTGGTTACAAAAGGTAACTTCTAGTTTACGGATTGAAAATGTTCAGTAAACAAACATTAAACTGGTGTTGCGCACAAAAGTTGTTCATCTATGGCGTAAATCCATTAGAAAACTACTACAGGACACGGGCCTTAAAACGACCTCACAACGTAGTTCCAGTTTAGAATGAGTTAGTGGATTACTAGAGCAGGAAGTTTTTATGCCACTTGATAGCCTCCGACAACCGAACCGCATGTGTATTGCAATCTAACAATAACTACGAGTTTGCGAAGCAAATTTCCAAATCGTTTTTTTGTGGAAATTTACCATTTCTGTCTTTACGACATACATAATATAAGGAAAGATCCTAAAATCTTTTTGTGTATCTGTCATGTTACGAATAAACAAAAGAAGCGTGTCTGTTTATTTATAAATTCATTTTTAAACTCCTTAAAGCGGTCTCTAGTAGCTGAGCTGACCCATTATTAAAGTAAAGCTTGCATATATTTTATAAAGATGTTAACATTGACATACACAGGGGAATTAAGGGTGAAAGATCCTAAATTCACGTTGAAAGATAATCGCGCATTTGTTACCTATTTCTTGCTCCCAACTCTCGTGAAGCTATTTCCGCAAAGTGACGTTGATTGATGCCTGAACGACACCGATATAAGTTATTTTACGTATGCATATTGAATCCAGGAACTGTCTTACACCCAACAATCCCGTCAAATTACCACCATAAAATCATATTTGCTAATTAGCTTCGAATCGCATTTTGTACTTAGGTGCATAAGCACCTAATGTCATCGGAAGCAACGGTAGATATGCCATAGTAAAAATAACATTAATCGGAATATACCCAAGAATTATTTATTAAGTTCTCTTTACATGTTTACATAATCTAGTATTGAAAATAAATGATTGTAACTTCAGAGTTACTGACTAGTGATTGTTCTTAACACTACAGTGCATCTTCGTGTAGGTAATACCAACAGTTCCTACTAACTAACATTTATTACATGTTAACCAAGATAAAAAATATTTCTTTAATGTTTAACAATAAAAAAACTAGTGAAACATGAATGTCGTTGATATTATGTTTGTCGTAAGTAGAGCGAATTTTTAATGGAAACAGTGAGAGGCTTGTGGTATCGAAGCTTTATTCAGGGCCCCATGCCCGCACTCTATTATTGGCTTATGCATGCTGATCTGTTACAAACTATTTGCAACTGAAAAAAGTTTTATAATAGCAACGGACATCAAGTTATGTTATTAAAATTTAGTTGTATCTAACATGGACATATAATTATACAATTTCACTCCACTGTACTTTTGTGAGCAAACATTTTTTCTAAGAAAAACATTTTCTTGTTAAAGTTTTGTCGCCTGTAAGATTTCTTGACAACATTTTCTTGACTTTTATAACGGAATGTTTGACGCAATCCTCTTGGTAGTCGCTACATACCAATAAGACCATAATAACAGAGAAAGTAATAGCACTTATCAAGCACACAGTTTTATAATCAGTCTATTGAATAGTGCAAAAACGTGTGTGTACATTACGTTGATAGTTATAACACGGGAGGTCGGCGCGAAATACTAACAATCTACTTGTAATTACTCCGTGGTTGCGATACAGTATCGCAAATTGATACAGGAAATATCAGGTTTGAGCGGCTCCCCGACGGAAATTGCGCTGATTTTCTCCGCGTCGTGGGATTCACTGTGACGTATTTGCATCGACATAGCGTACATGTACAAACAGCGACTGCTTATTGATTGATTTCGTGGTGCACTGGGTGATTTCAGGGTGGCACCAGTTGGGGTAGATAGACCACCTAGACATATTATTTTGCTTTACTATGTGTCTTGTAGATGACGATAAACTTTTAATTATATTGTTATTTTATTAATAAACTAGCTTCCTCCCGGTTAGCGGTTTCGCCGGCCAATTTCTAAAAATCCTGTCTTAGTGCTCACATGCGTCACTTGAGAAACCTATATACAAAGTTTCAAGTAAATAGAAGTGAATAGAAGAAACAAAAAGTTTCAGTTTATCCTCTCTTAGTGCTCCCCTACACACCTCATCGAATAGAAGTACCATGCCATTTGCGTTCAATAGTATCGGCTGTGCGTTGTCGGTCAGTCACTGAGTAACACAAATGTTTTAAATATATACCTATTGATAAAAGAAATAATAATATATCATCGTTTCCAAATATAAAAACTCTGGTATCGGACCACCACACAAAAGAGAGAGAGTAAGTCAATAGGCTGAACGTAAAGTGAAAAGTGTCATCCATCATTATTTACCACAGCATACCTTGTATGTAGGGAAAGCTGAAACTTAAGTATGATTTCCACATAAAATTAAAACAAGTATCATCTGAGTTTAACTTAGGTATACAATATAACAGTATTTACTTTATGTACGTGTAGCCTTGCCACAAACCCGCACTGTGCACGAAGATAATAATTCGATCAATATTCGTCCGCAATGGTAGTCCTCAAACACCAATACAATTTTCCTCGAAGTTGGCGATTGTATCGGGATCCCAAATTGACACGGGGATAGCATTAGCCGAGTGGCGGAGCTAGGCGATCATTGCTGGCTAAAATGAATCACTGTGGAATTATTATGATCTAAACCGAGTGAACAATGATTATGTAAAGTGCTTAATAAATATTGCAATAAATAATAATAAATAGATGAGGTAAAAAACTTGGATTTGATTTGGTGCCAGTGATACTCAGTATTAGGACCATAAGGTAAACGCGGTCATACCAATTTGAACTGTGCTAATTTATCTAAACTCTGTTATTTGATACGGTAACTTTTACTTCTGACTGACTTTTTAGAGGGCGGCATTTTGAATTTGTCGCATCGTAAAGACTTTAATCAGCATGCGATAAAGCTGCATAATTATAGTTATGATTACAAAAAAACTTTGTTCGGGGATTAGAATTTCTTATGTATTGTGATAAAAATATAAGATAAAACTCTGTCTCTAAACAATAAATCACAGCAGTCCATAAGCACTAATAAAATTTACGTTTGAGTTGGCAATTGCAGTATCAGCGGCACAAATTGACACGGAATATCACATTAACCGAGCGGAAGTTGCGCGGCTTTGAGCACTACCGGAGTTAGTCAGCGATAGCTCGGATGCAGAATTACATCGATATCACATCCAGCTGACATTTTAAAGCTTTTGAGTGCGCTGTATCTTTAAATATCAATCGTTAAAGTGAGCTTCTTTGTGTTCTTCAGTGGCACAAAACTCAGTTGGCTTAGCTTACTGACGGAGAATGTTTGAACATTGTTTCGATTGGCGTCAGAGTCGATCTTGGTATAAAGACCGACTTACGACTCAATTTGAATCCAATATTAGCGTCACGTGCGACTGTGCATGGAATAATAAAATTATTTCCTATAAACCACACATAGATTAATTTTTTCTATATCGCTGAAACCACAGTTAATATTTGTATTACTTATTGCATTGTTTTATGTTCTTTACGCTTATTAATAACTGGATCAAAGATTTACAGTAGAGCTGCTTATTCGGAGCGCTTATCCCGTGAGTTATCAATGCCAAGAAAGTTTTTTTAACACACCACAAAACACCACGTAAAATCTTTACTATTACTCTAAAGCTAAAGAGTTTGTTTGTTTGATCGAGCTTATCTCACGAACTACTGGTTCGAATTGAAAAATTCTGCTGGATTGTCCATTTATCGATGAAGGCTGTATAATAACACACTAACACCAATAGGAGCAGAGCATCAATGAAAAGTGTTGCAAAAATAGGAAAAAATGTCATATTTGTCAACGTAAAGAACAAGTTTCAAGAAGCAAAGCGTGGACGTGGGCGTATTTCTCATATCTTTTCATAACAAGTTTGGTTAAAGGATGCTGTTAATAAACATTTCATCGGTTATTTAAACGTATCATAATTATAGTTTTGAAGATTTAACAAAGATAATTATAAGACCTACACGAATTTACTTCAAAGTTTATAAAAGTAATTTAAGTAACACGAAGGCATATCCTGAGTTTCCCAATTTGGCATACAAAAAGGTAACGTGAGCTTATAACAAAGTGGAAAGACCGACATATAACCATACATCTGTCCGGGTAAATTTCCTTTTACACGGCTACAAAACTGGAGTATCGTATTACGTGATCAAAAAGGAGTCTAATTTTCGGCAATTTCGGTCAGTTTTCTTATTACGGCAAACGCTAGAAATGATATTGGCGTTTGGCTCGCTAAACGGTCAGCGCAAACGTAATATTTCCCGTTTCAATTTGCGTGGTCGCGTCAGGCTCGTGCAGACCAGTAATTAGATTGGAGCCGCATGCAGGTGACATTTGTAACTCAGTGTATCCGGATTCCACGCTTCCTTGACCGACAATGTCTGTAATGCCTTCGGTTACGAAAGTCCATGGGCAGCAATCACCGCTTACCATCATATTGGCTCCAAATCGACTATCCTTATCTATACAAATATAAGTACAAAAATTGGAGTGTCTGTTTGTAATATTAAAATAACCGCTTTTTACGAAATGCCTATGGATGTATACCAAAATTACATTTTTCACAATTTTTGTCTGTCTGTCTGTTTGTTTTGGAACGGCTGGACCGATTTTGACGGGACTTTCACTGGCAGATTGCTGATGTCATAAGGAGTAACCTAATCTACGTTTTTTTTTTTTAGTTTTTTTTGTTCACTTCCACGCGGACGAAGTCGCGGGCAAAGCTCGTAAAAAATATTATATCCTTTCCTATTGCTGCCCCATCTTCTAGACTTCTACTCGCTTAGGCTGCCCGTTATCAGACTATCGCCGTAAGCGTGTTATTAAGTAGAGATTTATATAGGTACCAATATGATTCGTTAGGTGTAAACAGAGTAAGGTGTATTAGTGCAATGTAACTTAACTTAATGTAAGCAGCTGCATCTCATGCGAGTGACTGTCAATGACTCGGAACAGACGTAGTGCAGGCCGCAGTCTGCACCACATGACTGATTATTATTACCGCAACGACATATACATAATATATACATAACTTAAACTTATGCAATGCTCATGGATGTTCCAATGTCAATATAATTAGTAATACAATAAAAAATATTGCTTACAAATATTTTTCAGATTATGTAGACTATCAGAATTTAATCCTTATTAAATGTTAAAAGTAGTCATAAACAAGTGGTTGAAAGTTTGACTAATGAATAAGGGAGGCCTGAGGCCAAATCCTACAGGAACAGCACCTGTAATTTTTTAAAAGCCTCCTGTCGTTTTGAAGACGACATAATTATAAATTATTTATCACTTACTGTGGTTAATACATGCCTAAGTCCAATGGTCTTTCAAAGGCTTAGTGGATGGATGGATAGCCTGTGCTTAAGAAAAATGGGAGGAATCCTGCAGCCCTGAAATTTGTCCATCATGAATGTGTGCATGCGCGCGGATTAGTACATATCACAAAGTATAAAGTGTACTTATCTGCACTTGGACATCGTCGTACACGCTCATGTCCATAGAAAAAAGACCTGTGTCTGACATGGATGTCATGTTGTTCTACGTTAACTTGCCACAAATATACGATACCTATTAGCTTCGTTCTATTTCCATAGATAATTTAGTGTAATCGCTTCCCCGGTTCCTATAATCGAGTATTCCCGGAATGCGTCAAAAACCTCTCGATTCCCGTGCTGCAGATAATTGCGTTAAATCGTAGCGCACGACCATCGACCGCCCCGGACACCTGCACCTAATGCGATTGATGGCTAATATTATCTGTGGAGGAATGTTAACTTACTCATATTATAGACAAGTAAACGCTTCGCTTCGAGAAACGTATGCGCCAGTAGTGTATCCTTCCGAAAATATGTTTAGACGGACTTCTTTAAATAAACTTATTATACTTTTAATTGTAAAGTATTGAAATAACACCAACACTAAATGATACTTCAAGCTTACTTTACATCAGTTTACATGAGTTAAAGCCGCATCCAAATCGGTTAAACTGTTTCTGATGTTAGTGGGTAATCCAAACAAACTGTCAAAAGTTCAAAACATAAGTATTATGGGAACTATCTACTTGTATTTTCTGAATTTTGGATATTGTGATTACGTCAAAATTGACTCTTGTTGACGACGGGCAACTTGCTGCAAATAGCTGAATTCGACGGTAACTAAAGCTCCGTGCGTCGTGCTCACTTACTCGTATTCCAAAAATCTCGATCTCAACAAGTCGAGTGGGCCTGATGGTATCTCTTCTACCACGAACTTTGGAACAAACTATCATTAGTCGTATGCCCCACAGTGCTATGACATGGGAGCTTTAAGAAGTCGGTTGATCCCTTTCTGAATAGAAGGAGTCTGAGTGGGATGCTGGACATTCGGCCATTCGGACATTCGGACATTCGGCCCACCTGCGAACGTTCGGATAATGGTGACTTCATACCAACACGGGCCCATCTTCTCGTTTTGCTGACACATTTTACATGAGATTTCGCTCTGTCATAATCCTGGGCTCGGATGCAGTTCACTTTCTCTGTAGCAAGTTATTGATTATCTTGTAATAATGTGCGTATCATAAATTTCACCCCTAGCCTCTCAAGCGGAAGACCCATATTAAACCTACAAAGATATTGAAGATATATGATAGCTCTGCGTACGAAAGATATGTTATAAATATTGACTTCAATAAATTATATCTGGTCTAAGAAATCGTTGGGGACATAACCCACACCCATAGCCCCATAACAATTAATAATAGACACCTAATAATATACGTAGCTAAATGAACTCCACACAATTTAATTGTTGAAAAGTTATACAGTACCTACTTCGAAAGTACTGATTTAAATATACATACTGACTTAATACAACGGTGTACGTGATTATTTCCAAAAGAATGTCAGAAACTCTGATCAAAGGGAGTCAGAATTCAATAAAGGAGGGTCAGTCAAATGCCTTCTGCTCCTGTATAAGGTAGACTATAGGATTGCCTTGAAATGTTCAAATATTTTCAGGAATTTTCAATATCTAAGAATAATAGAATTCGCGTCGCGTTTTCATGTATATTGGTTCCCTTGATTTCCGTTCGCTCGAGCATATTAAACCACAACTTGAATTCTTCATCCCTAGGCAAAGCTTTATTTTTAAAATATGAACTGGAGTGAATTTTGTTTTGATATTTCCAATGTTCAGTGGAGAATTTTATAGATAGAATACTGGGGACAGCTCACGAAAGTTCATAGGTAATGACCGTCAGACCGTGACAATAGACCCATATAGTTCTACTGCTACCCACTATCTACCGAGGATTCTGCTCAGTTCCTAGTTAGAAATCCTATAACCACATTCATCTATACGTATTACATAACCCTTATCTTCGTGTAATGACCCGAAAAACGTAAATTGAAGACCCTTACACTAAATTTGTTGTGACTAGTGAGGAAGAAAAGTTAAAATATTAGGTACTTCTCGTCAGTTTTCGTAATTTCGTTACAAAGGTTCATTTACGTTTTTCTCTCGATATTTTTATTTCTTGGGGTTTTAGCTTAACTTCTCTATTCATAAATATATTACCTTTTTATCGATGTGAAAAAAGGAAATGAAGATGGAATTGACTTGGCTATAATAGATTTTAACGGCCAATCATTGAATTGATTCACTAAGGAAAATTTGTGAAGAAGTTTGCTAGCCTAAGATTTCTAAATAGAACATTTTCTTAAAGGTTATTTTAAGAGGAACCTTGTTCACATTATAAGAGGAACCTTGAGCCACGTACTAAAATAATTGGTCACATCAGCTCGCATCATGACATCACAGAAGACGTTGATCCATCCGATGATGATAGCATCCGATGCAGTTTGCTTCCAACATTGTATTGTAGCGAACATTTATTACCTTCAGGTGAAGTGAATAGCCATGTAAAAGCTAATAGCCACTAGTTACAGCCGCGGTAGCGGATTGTGTGCGTGAATTCCCCCTAGAGGCACGATATTGGGTCAGTTTTTATTCGTTCTAAAAGTTTATATTTTCAGCGAGCTCTCAACCCGGAATAGAATGTTCGACCAGTGAGCAACGGGCACCGCGTAATCCGCTTTGGCCGCGACACCCACAACTTTATCGATAGCACTAAATTCTCTACTTTAAACTTGCCCGCCGACAAAAGAGTAATAGGATCGATGTTGAACTTACTTTCCGACCTACAAAGTTCGGACCTTACTTCGCATACCAAATGCACTGGTTCACTTTGCTATGGACTGTATTATGGTTATGAAATGTTTAATATATTCGATCACTATCGAACCGCGATAAAATAGAAGAGTTCTCCGCTTCTTTCGTGGACAGCAATTTTATTTATTGTTGACGACTGCCACCTAACTGCATCGGCGGTTGATATATAGCATTATCTACTCCATTTGTTCCTTCGTTGGTCTAGAGGTCGAGACTGTAAATTGTCTGTCAGTCAGTCACCATTTTATTTAAACTAGAGACCTGCTCTGCGCAAGAACTTCAACTGTAATTTTATTTTCTTTGCTTTTTGTGAATCTACGACTAAAAGATACAGGACCATAGTTGTAGAAAATTTAATTTCCAACGAAAAATTTTCTTACAATTTTTATGTAAGGCCAATAGTTTGGCAGAAAAATCATAAAAACCACCTGCACCCTTGTTTCCACGATAACGGCCGCGGGACAAGAGTTGTGGACCCACAAACTTGAATTTAACTTTACACTAACCCCCTCTTGATAGCTAAAAAATAAAAATGCGTCCTCTAACAAACGTAACCTCAAGTGTAACTTTTCAATGGACTATTAACTTAGTGCACTTCTCTGTATAAACGTCAAATGTAAAAAATGTCACACTTCATGCGTGCATTATTCATAAAACGGGTGTCTCTTCACGTATTAAAACTATAATAAATAAAACACTATAATAAATAATATTACTTTGGCTTCAAAACTATAAACGTGTGCCGTTTGTTTCATGTTTACTTTTGAATGTTAAATACACAAAAATAAAGCTTTTCTTCCTCAAGTTCCGCAGCCGAAATGTGTGGACAAAGTTGAAAAATATAACTGTCAAGTTGCCTTTGTGCTTGCTTCACAGTCTACAACTCTACTACGTTGTTGCTTCCCATTAAATTGTTGCATGTCGCCGACGAAATAAAATAAATTTCACAAGTCGCACTTACAATATTTAGAGAGTTGTATTTTAACTAGTCCGAGGCTTTTACAATTTAAAATTCTATCTAAATTACAATGCCGCGGCAAGAAAGTACCTAGGTTTACAGCGATTTTTTAATGTTGTCGCGAAATGTGACAAGGTCATTTCTTGCGTCTATATCACCACGCGGTAATTCAATCAAAGTGACAAAAGTGAGGTGAATTCAAGCTCTCGCATGAATAGCGTCTAAAATGTTTATGGAAATTATTCTGCAGCTAAATAGATTCCTATGAATTACCAAGAAAGTCTATAAAAATGGTATGCATCCTAAATACAGAACGATACATACTACTAATATGTTGTTATAATTAATTACATTGCATATTTAATCTTTACATACAGTAAATGTGGTATGGAATCACCATCCACCAGTCCACCATTTGACAACGGACTTTGATCCATAAAAGTAACACTATTGTCACATTCTTTTAGACTGTCATTGTGAACAGTATATAAATAGTTATACAAAACTGAAGAAATTTTTACACAACATTTTAGAAAACCTCAGTAAAACGTCAAAAGCTCTTTTGAGGCAAACACATCGCTCGGAGGCTACCTAATTCTGTCGCTCATTGTTGTGATGAGAACACGTTGTCTTATCCAAAATCTGGCCTACTTAGGTTCGACTTAGAAACTGAGTACGCCAGTACCTTCAAAATTATTTTTCTTCTGTAATAATTGCTGTCAAACGAATAGGAAGGCCATGGACTTATTATTTTCTTCTCGTATCGTATCTTTACTTCTTAGTATCAGCTAATAGACACTAATCTGAAGTCATACTCCCACTCACCTTGGTCTTGAAAAGGGTCCTTTTTGATCAAGTTCGGGTTAGTTGCCCTATGACACGAAAAAGAAAATGCACACCTGAAATAAATATGTGCTTAATATGACTTTATTATCACTTACTCCGGTAAACCAACTCTGCGAGCCAACCTGCATTCCTCCTTATAATGTTCTCAGACATAAGAAAAGTCCAATTCGCTCTTGGGTAACATGGTAGAATGACTTTTCCTGTTCTCGTTGTAAATATAGTTACAGGTTGTTATTATGATAATGCTTCTTGGAAACATAAAATAAAAAAAAAATTCTAATTACAGTTAAGTTGTCAGAAATTTTATCATCTTTTGATATGTAAGTACTCTATTTGTACTGATGTTCAATCTGTTTCACTAAAACTCCGTAGATCCATGACATTCAATTTGAGAACCTTTTCATTACTAATCCTAACTTTTTTCTGCACCAAATTCTATTTCAAACCATTTCAAGAAACACACAACCACAACCGTCCAAACGAACATAATGCATAAAAAATCATATTATGCCTGACTTGACTATTGCCTCCCGTGTTCATAGGAGTAGGTACAATAAAATTAATTAATTTTACAGATCCCATTTCTTTTTCATAAACTCTCATGTTTTGCCGGCTGACAATTTTCCGCTGGCACGGCGTCTCGTAATTTTGAAATTAGAACCAGATATTTTATCCATGCTCCAGATATTGTTGCTTAAACCAATTCGGGACATTTTTGTATCAAGAAATAAAGAAATTTAGACTAGTTTTCACAACCAAAAGCACTGATCAGTTAGGATCTTACCCCATGCCTAATGCAAGAATAATGTTTTAAACACAGTTTTGACATTATGAAGGATTTCCAAGTGCAGATGTTGTTCTTAATTAAAAAAAACTAAGGGATGATCCGGCGTGTTAACCATTGCGCCATCCGGGTCGTCATAAAAAAGCATGCTTGGCTAGTCCACCCTTTTTCTTAATAGAAATGTGAAAAATGTTTCTAAGTGTCTCTGTTGCAGCGTCCGCGTCGGTGTTGCCTAAAGTTATATGCAATGCATATGCATGGCAAATATCACTCAAATACCCCATCTGCTTATTTTACACCAAAACTATTTTTAACATTTCATATCCTACTTCCATTATTGAAGTATAAAAAAGTAAGCACGTACGTAACAAGATTCTTACCATAAGCCTTTGCATTTTGCATTCGATATTCGACAGTGTGTAGTTCAGTAGTACAATTTTATTGTAAAGCACTCTCGGAGGCATGCAGGGTTGCACATGGATCGAACGTTATACTGAACAGGACTCTCCGAGACTATTGTATCCGAATTTCCTTTTGGCGCGGACATGATTTGATATCGACTCTAATAGGATCAGCCAACATGTGCTCTTTACTTCTTATTGACGTCTGATAAAAGTTTAATAGCCTAATAAAACGCTTTAAATTTTTCGTAACGATAAAAGTTTAATAGCTTAATTAAATGCTTTAAGTTTTAACTCTTACGATTTTCGTAGTTACCCGGCATTTGTTGCACCTCGTTGATTTTATATATTACCTACTCACATTATTATTATTCAGGTGGGATTGTTGTCAAGCACTGACTTATCTTATGTAAAAAAAAGTATTTCTCATTTATATTATAAATAAGTAAAATAAAGTTATTAAACTTAATATGCATGTCCTGTGTTTATAAAATAGGAAGCTAAGGAATGAGATAATTTTTACCCGGTTGCGACACTTGTGACCGTTTGTGTTCGAAATTGCCTAGCGACGAACACCGGATTATAAGGCTCTCACCGATCGAAACAACGAAAATATACTCGAGAGACATTTAAAAGTCTTCCAGGGCATTTTGCAATACATAATATATGATTGACTCGAGATATCCTTCACTATTAGAGTAATGATATTAAAATATTAAAGGTACATATCGTGGTTTCATATCCAAACCACACGCGCAGAATTCTTATTAAGATACCGTACACTACGGAAAAAATCCACTGCGAGCAAGTAATATCAATTTTATACCACTTGACTACCTCTAACTGTGCCACGAAATACAGACTTCGTGAACTGTATCTACCTACTGTTTATTAATAAACATCAATCATTTTACTTTACTCCCGAAATTCCGTGCTAAGCTATTTTTAACCTAAGTACGTCAAAGAGCAGGAGGATGTTTATATATTTATCTGCATACACTCCTAATGTTTTGACGGATCTGTTTTGCATTTTACGTCCTTTTCAGGGATGATTGGTTAAAGGCTCGTTGGTGAAGTTGTCGATGATCATATTTTAATCATATAAGTAAATCTGCCCTTTAATTCTAATCCAGGTAATTCAACTAAAAAATAAGAACAATCGAAACGTAATACATACCTAATTGTCACAAAAAATATTTTATTACAAAATTACTGAAGAATTAAATTCGTAAGAGCAGTTTGATATAGACAAGTTTCACAACTAATAGATAAATGCTGAAAAGAACCTGAAGCATAAGCTGAAACGATGTACGAAACTTATGCCAAAGGGTGTCAATAACGTCGGAGCCCTACGTCAGCGTGGCAGTAGGAGGTCACGAGCAGTCGGGCGGTCGGGCCTGCGAGGCATCGAGCCGAGCACGTGAGCCGCACCGGGGACCCGAGCCATTCATGTGCGAGGGCGGCGGCCTGCGCGCGCACCGATCGATACGGGACCGCGGGCGGCAGTGACAGGCCCGCCGCGCGACCTCTCGCACGCGCCCCGCGCTCCCGCCGCGAGCCCATGACCGCCTTCCACAGATGACGGAGCCCCGCGACCTGCCACAGCGCCCGACTCGCCTCGCACCCAGCACGCACCGGCTCGCCCCGAGACCCTGGTCGCGTTCACCCCGTGCGTCAAGGTACGAAAATCGATATCACGCCCCGACGACGGTCGCAGCGCTCCCGCTGACCGCTAAGCCACGAACCTCTTGAACCGCCAGAAAGTTAACGATTTCCAAAAATTATCGTTCCTCAGATTTTCAGGGTTAGTGATATTTGAATATAGAATACGAATGAATACCATTTATGCGTGTTGTCAACATTGTAGTCTGAGCTATTAAAAGTCAGCAATTGAACCCGCTAACGAAAAGTGAATATTTTATTAATATTTAAATTATTTATTTTTAAATCGTAGTCGAAAAGGCAGACTGAAATATAGAAAAGGAGTACTTAAACGATGCACGTGTTGTGAGACTACAGATACCTATTGAAGGACTATTAAAAACATCGGCTCCAAATTATAAATCTTCGTAGCAAAATTCAAAATACATTTAAACAATTTCTTTCAGCTGAAGTCTTATTAAATTAAGCTGACGCTATAATGTTAACATTTACAGAGATATTATTTAAATAAACGCTTCTCTAGTGTCCTTACCACTTCCAGTCTATAAAAAATTTGCTTAATTTCTAACCACAGCTTAAGGTACCTGTACTTTTTAATCGCCATTTAATACGCATGCTTTTAATCAGCTCCATACAGTGTCAATACATTTTCATAGACAGTAGTTGTGTTTACTAGCGAGAAAGAATACTCTATGTAGTTTTAAAACTAACAATCTCGATGATCCCATTATTGCGACAAGACAATGGAACTACGACGTAGCCGCGATGGGAAAAGTCGACAAAGCAGGAGCAAAATACGCCCAAATGTTATAACAGAAAGTAAACGTTATAACCTAAATGTTATAACAGAAAGTAAACGTTATAACCCAAATGTTATAACAGAAAGTAAACGTTATAACCCAAATGTTATAACATAAGATTTTAATGTAGAATCAATGTGAAGTTTAGAAAAGACACTTCCGTTAAATTAGCTTAGAAGTTTTCAGCAGTTACTGCTATAGAAATAAGACAAACAAGCGAAAAAGTATGTTATTTACGTATTCATGAGAACTGATAAGTAAACAACAGACTTAGGTACATTGAACAGAACCGGATGAGCTAAGTCTGTTTTACATTGGAGATGTTTTGTGACCCGAGCTATTCTTGTATCAGTCAATGCGAAAGCTTTTTATGTCAACAGCCTCCAAACTACCAGGTGGGCCACCTGGTCGTAAGTCGCCGGAGTGACAAACATTTTAGGGTTGTTTTTCTGAGCTAGTCATATACTAGGTAAATAACTCTACCACCAAACAGGATGCCTAGGAATTCCAAGAGGAGAAACCAAAAAGAATGTCCGTTGTTCAGCAGTGTGCACCATAGATAATGTTTTTGTTACATATTGTTATAATAGTCAGCAAAGTTCTCTACAAATTAGATAGTTAATACAGCGGACATCTGCTAGATTCAGAAGGCTCAGAACCGCTCGGAGTGGCGAAAGTTAGGGGAGGTCTATATCCAGCAGTGGACAAAGACTTGTTGATGGATGGATGGATGGATTATACTCTTTTACTACTGTGATTATTTACTATTCATGAATTTATTTATGTGTCGTGAAATAAAATGAAAATAGTTCTTACTTCTCTTCTCTTCTTTTTTCGCATTGATTACGCCTTTGGTGTAACTGATGTCCATGGGTGACAGTAACTATACCATCAAGTGGTTCGAATGACCATTTGTCGACTAGTCCTGTAGCGTGAAGAGGCTTTTTCTAATTTGGCGGTGTTTACCATCTAAGGGCTATGTTGCCACTTACTATCATGTACCATAAAAAGTAAAAAAAAACTTACTTAAAAATAGGACACTGAGTAAGTTATCATTATAAACGCTGACGAGGTATTTAGATTGTTACAAAATTTCAGAGTATACGAGAGAGTCAAAGTTACGTTGAATGCGAGCCCGCAGAGAAGCTACTCAGTGGAAAAATTCATTATATAATGAACGGTACCACCGAATTGCTCGTTGAGTCTATGAGATAAGTAGCAGATAATCCCTACACAGTCTTAGCCAACAGATTTTAAAATACGCCATTACATTTTTCTTTACCTAACTTTTTACTTACGTTTAATACTTTTGTTCTATTATGTATTTTATGTTATGATTTTATTAATGAAAAAATATCGTCCGAGAATATAAAACAATTTATTTAAATCAGGTGTTTTTTTTTTTTGTTGTTTCTCCTTCAGATTCTTGATTTTTACCAATTGAGGCTGTGTAAACACTGTGATAAGTTTATTATGAGGAGAATTTCCTACCTAGGTAAGTAGGTATATTAGGACTTATAAATGGCGCTGTGTTCAATTCATCGCTTCGCCGATCGTTTACTACTATAATTTATATTCAGAATGCATTCATTGTTAAACTTCTTCTTACGGGAAGCACACTGAAATATCTGTAAACCCACTTAAATATTACGGAAAACGGCCTTTTCAGGAAATTAAATTCTACAGCATACACATTATTTCTATATTTTATAGTAAAAGTACACCGGCTATATACTCAACCAAACGTAATGAACATAGTAAATATGTATTTACCTGATCGTTCGGATACAATCAAATCGTTACAGGGAATGAATGGTGCTGATATAAAAAACCATAGGTCAATTTGGTTTTTTATATTATCTTTTATTTATTTTATATTTTTTATATATTTTATATTTTTAATTTCAAAGGCCGACCTTAAATAATATTTTCGGCGCTATATGAAGTCACTGCAAACATGGAATGCAAGTCGTAGGTATGGATGTATGTTAATGACTTGGCTGTGTTAATGCTACAGCAGTCACCTGGTATTTTGTAGTAAAATTATATCATGCTTCCCTACAGAAATTGTAAATTGTGAATTGTACACCGTCGTTGTGTACAATAATTATATTTATTACGATTATATCGAAATTACGAGCTGGTTCATCTCGTTCATACGTATCAACCTGTTACTGTTGAGTCATTCCTGTTATGTTCATCTGCTATTTACATAAAACTGTGCAAACAATGCTATAGTGAGATAAGCAAATTCTCTCCTTATTCAAAATCAACATTATTTTGAATATCTCCCTTTTCCCCCTTGAACGCTGGTTTGGTAATTAAGTACATGAGAAATTGTTTGTGCCAATTTTTTAATAACTCTGAATAAGAATTCCCTTTCATCAGGAGATTAAAAAACCCAAACAATAATTCCTTTCCCCTGAATTTTTCATTAAAATCGTTACACCATACGAAGCTTTTCTTTGTATGGTGTAACGATTTTAATGAAAATTATTGATAATAAAATCCTTCAAGTCCATTTATTGAATAAAAGTAAAGTACAGATGGGTATCAAATCATTCATCAACCGCAAAGCCAAGTTTTCTTTGTATGGTGTAACGATTTTAATGAAAATTATTGATAATAAAATCCTTCAAGTCCATTTATTGAATAAAAGTAAAGTACAGATGGGTATCAAATCATTCATCAACCGCAAAGCCAACTTTTCTTTGTATGGTGTAACGATTTTAATGAAAAATTATTGATAATAAAATCCTTCAAGTCCATTTATTGAATAAAAGTAAAGTACAGATGGGTATCAAATCATTCATCAACCGCAAAGCCAACTTTTCTTTGTATGGTGTAACGATTTTAATGAAAAATTATTGATAATAAAATCCTTCAAGTCCATTTATTGAATAAAAGTAAAGTACAGATGGTTATCAAATCATTCATCAACCGCAAAGCCAACGGAAACAAGGTAAATAGCAGGCAACAAAACGTCACAATTCAAAAGTAGCTTATAAAAGCAGGTAAGAACAAAATCGATAAGCTGATTACGGTTTGAGCACACGAACGCGGGGGGTTGAGGCGGGGAGGTGCCTCCATAATATATCGTGATGCAGTGCAATTATTACTGGACAAAGTAGTCCAAGGACGAAGCGCGATCCAAAGGCCATGCACCCTAATGTACCTGCTAAAGAAAACAAAGCGGTAATGACGCAATATAACGATACCGTTTGGGTTATTTCGTGAGCCACAAATGTTCACCTACTGAATTCCTTTTCAAATGAACCATTTTTGTGGTGGTATAGTTTTCACTGTTGTTCACTTTACGCGTGTAATGTCGATGTAACGGATTAGCTAAGGAAATCGAAATTTAGCGTCGATACATCATAAGGCCCGTGATTATTAGAGCTTGACCGTGTTTATTAACTGTCTTGATACATAACTGACGGGCATGAGGGATCAGCAGACCTGCAGACTTCAACCTTCTGCTTCTTCTACGTAATCCACAACAGGTAAATAAATAAAATTAAAAAAAAACAAAATAATATTTCACAAGTACTTAAATTGTTAAAATAATTCACATTTTCAGCTTTTCATCTTGTTTAACCATATATTGTATGAGCATTCCCCCGCGGCTACGCCCGCCAATTTCCAAAAAATCAGTTATAAAAAAAGGGGAATTTCCAAAAATCCTCTCTTAGTGCTCCCCTACACTCCCCAAAGAACATACATACCAAATTGCAGGTTGTTGCGTTCAGTAGTTTCGGCTGTGCGTTGTCTGACACTCACTCAGTAACGCAAGAGTTTTATGTATATAAAAGAAGAAGATTGTAGTGATTGCATTATAGTGTATTGTATTGTTTTGCCATAGGTGATGCACCGACGATGAGTCGCCGCGCGCGGCCGTGACATGGGAGCGCAGGCATGGGCTGGCGCGCCGAGCAACCGCCGCACATCGCCGCCGGCTTGCTCCTGCTACTGCTAGTCAACTTGCCGGGTGAGAGACACACACGTCATCTATTTGGCGTATCAAAGACTTAACGCAATAGACCAACTCGACTTCAACTCCACTCCGAATCAACTCATAGGAAAGAATTGAAATACGAGCATAGACGGCATTACTCTGATCCGACAGAAAATTCTAGAAGACGTAAAGGATGGACGTAAAGCTAATATTTCAATACTTTCCTACTTATAAGCTGAGTTGCAGTGGAATTGGCGTCTAGTTGGTGCGTAAAACATGATTTAGTTGGTTAACGTAAGCTATTGAAGAACTGATATTGTTTACATTTGCCATCAAGTGGCCCGACTGATCCCCCTTGTCTTCTATATTAACTTGAATGATTTTTTTGCTACTTTGAGATGTCAAAGGATTTCTTTCCTTCTTCGTAGCCGCACAGACCTACATAGGTACTGCATCCCAGACACAATCCTTAGCAATTAATATTACTGAATTGCTAAACTGAATTTCCTTCAAATACATGCAAAATGGGATGCTCGCGTTATTTGAAAGCGCCACCCACGGAATAGTCTCGCTATATGGAATTTATTAAGGAAATCCTCTCTAATTTGAAGCTGAATCGTCATTCGACGATAATAACACCTAATAAAGGACTGCAGTCATGAGCGAAGGACTTAATTCCATTCATACTGTTGTAAACGAGGATGCGAGATAGGACAATGAAATTGAATTGGAATCGATTCGACATCACATGGAGTATAATGATTATCATCATTTAATCAGTATACTTAGTTAGGTAGGCAAGTAATTAATTAGACCAGATAAATTTAGGGTATGAGTGAGTGAAATTGATTAATTACACCTGACTTAAACACTAATGAGAGCACAGCATATAGGGCACATTTATTATCAGAGTGAAATACTTCCCGTAACGAATTTAGTTAAACGTTGTGTCTACCTTGCGTTGCTAAGGGGATTTTAGTGGTTACAATGGTCCCATGAATTTCCCGGAACTTTACCTAGAAAGATAGGAAAAATATTTAAGATAAATATATCAAAAGGAGGCAACTACTCATATTTCTAATGAGACAATAGATAACTACACAAGCAATTGGTGTAAGCAACTCTTAACGTCTAAATATTGACTTATTATTACTTCGCGCTAAAAAAAATCCGAGCCTAATGAGCTCAAAACGCAAAAAGAGCTACCGACTGCAATCGATATTAAACCGTGATGTAATGATTTTAGTGTCTTAATTACCTCGTTAACATTTCTATTTTCGCGATGGCTGTGACGGACATTTTTTTCGTGATTTTAGTATGATACTCGACGTCCATAGTAATAATAAGTCAATGGTCTAAAACTAAATTTTCGACTTTCAGTTAAATTAAATGTTACCTGATTTCATAAAGAAATAAGGTATTTTAAAGTATACCGTTGTCGTTGTAGTAACTTGCCACCAAGACCATCAAGATGCTGTGCACATCACGGCCATCCTCGGCGAGAGCGTGGTGTTCAACTGCCAGGTGGACTTTCCCGAAGACATCCCCGTGCCGTACGTGTTGCAGTGGGAGAAGAAGGTAGGCGAAACGGTACGACGGCCCACACTCCACTCTTACAATACAACGCTGCTCATCTACCGTGTAATATTTCTGTTCAGTAGAGAACGGCTCGTCCCCGCGACGCGCCATCCAGACTGTAAAGTATAACTTGAGTGCCTGTAGGCGACGACTTCTCGTATTGTCCCGTGCTAGTGGTACGCGCGGGCGCCGCGGGTCGGGGGCGCCCCGCGCCACCCCCCGCGCCCCCTGCTGCCCTCGCCCCGCGCGCGCCTCGCTAACGCCTTTTATGTATTGTGTCTGCCTCTTCAGCGTTATTGCCTTCTTGTATCTGCCGCGCTCGTCACCCCACCGGCCGGCGACCGGTCGAACACCACAGTAACAAAGGCCTTCAAAGCGAGTCCGAGAGAGCAGCAGACCCCCGTTAGATACGAACAAACACAACACTACCACATTACATTTTTACGATAATTTATTTTTCAATATTATAAGAGTATGATTTTTATTTATGGGTGCACCGAGTATTCCTGAGAATTAGCATTGGGAGCACGTTGTACTCGTAGCTTACACGGCTGCCGCGTCACGCGCACTCCCGGCCGCTTAGGGTTGCCAGGTGGTCGGGGTTCCCATGGTCCCCGACATTTGATTATGATAACATTGATAACACACAAAACATAAAATCTCTCGACGAGCTCCTCTCATCTCAGCTCTTCTAAACAAATTATTAACTTTAACTTGCCATATATTTGCATATTCGCTCACTTCACATTCGAACATAACAAAATAGTGGATTCAATAAGATCCTATATCAAATACCTACCTGTGGCAATCTAAAATCAATTTTGATTCGTATACCTTTATCATGTGCAAATAGTCTTCTTTTAAAGCTGTTGATTAGCAAATAAAAAAGCAAAATCTTTATTAATAATATGATCTTTTTATTTCTCCCGACAATTGCAAAATCCTGTCAGTTTAAAATATGTTAATATGTATTTATATCTGGCAACCCTACGGCCTTAGGCCCTCGGCACTCGGCACTCGCCTCTCGCCACCCTCGCGCACTGGCGGCGGTTCTGTCTGTTTCTCTCTTCCTGTGGCTGTGGGCTTCTCCCACACAATCTCTGCCAACTTAGACTTGTGTACAGTTGCATCGTATATTAACGTAAATACGTCTCGTATCGTGTATTGAACTTACCGTTGCATGCTGTAATGTTTTTGTTCAGATGTTTACTCCTTCGCATGTTTTATTTTGACAACATAACATACTATTTAGTTATTACTGAGTACCTACTAGATTATCCATGAGTGTCTTTGTTTGACGTCGCTTTTTACTAATGATACAAATATCAGTATTAGACGTGAACATTGTATTGTTTGTATCTATCTGCTTACAACAACTAATTAAGTGCAGATACATTTCACGTGTAGGTACTGCGACACGTTGCATGCTTTCGATAACAAACTGTTGTAGAGACGGTTGAGTAACAGCACAAAAAGTGCAGTATAAATCGCTGTTGCAAGATCATTATTATTTCCAGTGCATCATGTTTATTTTGTATCGTGACTCATTGTTGTATAGTGTGCAGAATATATCCGAGTAGGTAGATGTACAAGAGAGGTACGTAGTGGTGCGCACCAGCAGGAGAGTGGATTTTCATCAGTATTGTTGGTTATCGGTGTAGGGACAGGACATCCCTATCTACATCTGGTACGAGAGCTACCCGACGCACAGCGGAGAGGGATATGAGGGCAGGGTGTCGCGCGTCGCCCCCGAGTCGCCGTATGGCGCCGCCAGTCTCAATCTCACCAATATCCGCGAATCCGATCAGGTATGCAGCACAAATCATGTTAAGTCTAAAATATGCAAACACCTTTAATTTAATTTTGAGAACTCATTCATAATTAGGATTAAACTTCTTAAAGTCCCCAATTAAGCCACCTCTTTATCTGAGGTTGGTGATGGATGGAATGCCGTATTAGCAAGCATCGGTAGCCCTAACATATTTCGCGACAAAACACAAGTTTGATTCCAGAAACTTGCTTCACAGCAAAATTTATCGGCATGAGAATTAGCTGGGGCCATAGTCTGCTAATTTATAAATGCTTCAACTACGTCGTGTCGGAATAGTTTGATACATTTCGACATTTGGTATACCTACTCGTACGAAATGTGTCAGACTATTCTCCTGCGACGAAATTAATGCTTTATAAATTAGCAGACTAGGGCCTCAGGTCTTAACCTAGGCAAACCATAGAGAAGTTTTACTATTCTGTTGCTTGGGTTCTTAACAGAACACTACGCTGTTAAAAGTTGACCAAACATGACCTACCGTCAACAACCGTTAAAAGAATTGATGCTGTTACGATAAGTATACCTATGCTGAAGTCACACGTCAATGTAGGGCAAACTAAAAACATTTTGTTAGACACCACACTGTTCCTAATACGAGTAAACCCAGTAAATTATATGTTATCCCTATCAAGATGTTTAAATTAATGTAAATTATTCTCAAACAGGGCTGGTACGAGTGTAAGGTGGTGTTCCTCAATCGCTCGCCGAATCAGCACAAGAATGGCACGTGGTTCCACCTCGACGTGCACGCGCCACCGCGCTTCTCCATCACACCGGAAGAAATTATATACGTCAATTTAGGTATGTATCAAAACACCAATAGTTTACATTATCTCATATGCCAAAAGATGATGAATTCCTCAACAAATCATTAACAAAAGACGTAGCTACATACATGTAACGGCTTCTAATAGCACTTCATTTTGTAGGACCATAAATTGAAACATATTTTCCTTCCCAAAAAGAAATGGAACGGCAGAGACAAATTAGTCTAGAGGTGCATGAATGTCTTTTAAGTTTCTCATGGAATGTGTATTATTGGAATAGGTCATTATACATATTATCTATCTCTAGCCTTTTCTAACCAATCACACTTTGCACAATCATAGAACAATAGCATTGACTAATATTGAAACAAGCAATATTTCCTAAAATCCATCATTTTAAAAACTCTACTTTTGAAATCCCAAACAATGTAAACAGCGGCTTGTTATCCGACGCCATTTAACGTAAAAAGCTTCGCGTCTCGACAATGATTGCCACCAGTTATCGTCATTAAAGTAATGGTCGAATTGTAGGAGACGCCATTATACTCAACTGCCAAGCTGAGGGAACGCCTACTCCCGAGATCTTGTGGTACAAAGACGCAAACCCCGTGGAACCTTCCGGCACTGTGGGTATTTTCAACGACGGCACGGAGCTGCGCATCAGTAACATTAGGCACGAGGATATTGGGGATTACACGTGCATCGCGAGGAACGGGGAAGGACAGGTGTCACATACAGCAAGGGTCATCATAGCTGGTGGTGCTGTTATCACTGTGAGTCAAACAAACATAGTTTTAGTACCGCTTTTTGGGTGTTTCTTCATTTGACAAGTTGACGTGCGCAATCAAAACAAACCAAATTCTCAAATGTATCATTGTTACCAAAGATTTGAATTTCATCAAATTATTTTCCAAAGGGTACCAACCGCATCGACACAGGCCTTATCGGGCAGAAACTTCTCGGCACATGTTTACAAACAAGATATACATAGATATTATCTCAACTGCAGATTAATCTCATCCATCAAAGACATTCTACCCTAGTCTATGAAAGTTTATTATTTGTATCAACATCCCCTTACCCTTATCAAACAAACACCACACGAGTAAATCAAACGCTTCCAGATGCCTCCGACCAATCAGACTAAGCTTGAAGGAGAAAAAGTGCAATTTTCTTGTGAAGCCAAGGCTCTACCCGGGAATGTGACGGTGAAGTGGTTCCGAGAGGGCGCGCCCGTAGCTGAAGTGGCGGCGCTGGAGACCAGGGTTACCATCAGAAGGGACGGAGCATTGGTGATCAACCCGGTGGCCGCTGACGATTCGGGCCAGTATCTGTGCGAAGTATCTAACGGCATCGGCGACCCACAGAGTGCTTCAGCTTATCTGAATGTAGAATGTAAGACTTAATCTTAATTCATACGATATCCCACAGCTCGAAAGTTCGTGTTATTAACAAAATACTTATGTCTCGACAGACTTCCAGCAATATTGCATATTTGTGAATATGCAATATTAAGTACATGTGATACGTAGTGACAACGATGTAAATTGAGGGCCTTTGCATTGCTCGAATATTAATACATAACTACTTAGAGTTAACTATTACCAATCTCTCCTACCCAGCCTATCTGCCAGGTGGATTATGATCTGAACTTTCGTTTTGACAGAAGTCAGACAGTAGTTTTGGGAAGTCATACATATTTATGATTTTAGGATTGCTTTTATTCTCTGTGACTATATATACAGGTTCGTTTTATTATTCTTATATCAAATGGAACAGCAAACTAGAGTTCTACACGTGCTTTAGAAATATCGAACTCTATGGATTTATAAAATTTGTGGATACAAAAAAACTAACCAACTTGTCCACTGCGCTGTTGGCGCTAATGCTTAAAAGAGATTTTTATATCGTTATACCTACGTATTATTTTATTAACATAGTTATTATGGCTAAATTACTAGTGTCTTACAATTTTTGTACTAACCTTATTAAAATCATATATTTTTACTATTTTTATATCTTTTGTTTCTAATTATTTTTATTGAAATCAGTTTATTTATTTAATCATTACTGAATACAATAAAATAATTTCTTCAATACAAATGGCGAGCTTAATGCTAGATATAAGAATAATTTGTATATTTGTAGATCCAGCCAAGGTAACATTCACGCCGACTGTTCAATACCTCCCCTTCCGCTTGGCGGGCGTCGTCCAGTGTTACATAAAGGCCAACCCCCCGCTGCAGTACGTCACGTGGACGAAGGACAAACGGCTGCTGGAACCCTACCAGACAAAGGACATAGTGATTATGAACAATGGCTCGCTGTTATTCACACGCGTCAACCAGAACCACCAAGGGCGGTATACCTGTACCCCGTACAATGCGCAAGGGACCCAGGGATCCTCAGGTAAAAAGTCACTCAATAGCTAATGGGTTTCACTTTGTGTTATGGTATTGTGTTTATCGTGTGTGAACTGTAAACCTAATATGTTTTTATATATGCACACATTATCTGCTACGTCGCTTATCAGGTTATTAAAAACGTGGATCATATCGTAAATTCTTTTGATGTTTTAAATGTTTTAAAAAGAAGGGTGGTGCTGAATGCTTGTTTGGTTTCTTCAGTAAAAAAGAGTAAAGTGATTTTTTTATGTTAATTGAAAACAAATAAGCAAGTGAGTATTTTGGTGATAAATTGTCGTAGCCAGCAAAAATGTAACACCAATGGCGTTGCGCGACTTAAGAAATATAATATTAGATCATAGCTTTAAAATATTATACACCTACAATATGTTTTAAACAATCTACCGTGTAATAATTGTTTTAACAGCAATTGTGTTCCGGATAGAAAGGTGTGGAGCCGGCTACACTTTTTAGAGGCGACCATCTCAGTCCTCAAGGGTAGCAACACATCTGTGACCGAATTATAACGAGACTCTTACTAACATTTACTAACTGGACTATTACTAACAATAACTAACAGGACTAACATTCACTAACAGTCCCTGTCCCAGTCCTGATACTTACAAACTAACCAACTAAGTAATGTTCTAACACCGTCACCTAACCGGACTAACTATCCCAGTCCCCATATATGAGTGTTGTTCTAAGTCGGTCACAGTTGTCATGGGCGGCAGCGGAAGGTGGTGCTGCATGCTCGTTTGCTGCCTTAAATCAATAAAAAAAAAATTATGTTTGTAGTTATATAGTGATATAATTATATTTAAATAGCGATATTTCCTTTTAATAACAAGATGATTATTTATATCTTTTAAAATACCTACGTTTGAAATATTACAAATTTAACAATGAAATTCGTTTGTTTGAAACTTGTAGGTCCGATGGAAGTGTTAGTTCGTAAACCACCTGTATTTACCGTGGAACCGGAGCCTTTGTATCAGAGAAAGGTAAGTTTACACTTAACACACCTACATAACACATAATGTAGGTATACATATACCCATAATAGAAATAAGCATTTGGCCATTATTTTCAGCAAAGGTTAGTAACCTTTTTGACTGAAGATTACAAAATTCATGAAAAGATTTACAATGTAACTAGTTAACAGTTACCAAGATGATTGTATTAGTCATAATTATTGTGTGGATGCCACTGAATCGAGCCACTTGGCTTATATGTTTCATTTTAAAACTTGTTATATTAAAATAAAAAATAAAAATATATTTTAACAATAATATCAAATTTGAATGTTGTAATTTAAATTAAGTACTTAAAGTTTGCAACTAATAAATAATTTATAAATAAATATAACAATTTACGACGACCCTGTAACTTAGTTGGTACTACCAACTAACGATAGCTTGGTACTTGGTAGCGCCTACGAAGCGAAGAGCCCGGGAAACTATTCGCGATCGGGACAGATATTTGTAACATAATTATAAGAATGTTTGTACACGTCATGGTTGTTTGTTAAACGACAGTTGTTCGGAGGTACAGTGTGTGACCGTATAATTATTGTTTTTTCGTTTTGCATATCGGTGTTGATGTTATTTTATATCCTGTCGCGACGGAAGGGATCGCACACGCTCACAAGTTAAAAGAAATATCCGGCCAGTAATAAAAGGGTTCAGAATCTCGTCTGGGAATGCTATGCAATGTTTGAATGCGATTGAATGAAGTGACGTTAAGAAATGGAACCGGAAATAACGGAACAAATGATGGGAACGTCGGACGGATGGACGGAAATGGACCTGTACAAATTCATTAATATAATAAAAATATGTGCAATGTGTAACTCACCAACGTTTGTAAACCTTAAAACTTATACATAGTAACATAATGTGCATGTTCTAAATGTTTCGGCTAATTTATACCTATCGTATCCGTTTCCAAATACGAAATTACATATCCACAACATCCCTGGTATTGATAGACACATACGTAGAGGGCCATAATAGGGTGTAGCCACAGGCCTGTAGTCGTGTAACTGGGACAGGTCGGGGAGTCCGTGGAGATGCACTGCGAGGCGCAGGAGGCGGAGGGCACGCAGCGGCCGAGCGTGGCGTGGCGGCGGCGCGACGGCCTGCCGCTGCAGAAGAGCCGCGTGCGCGCGCTGGGCGGCAACGTCACCATCGACACGCTGCGCCGGCAAGACTTCGGCATCTACCAGTGCGTCGCATCCAACGAGGTAACAACCATGTTTGCACAAATACATACACACGCTCACTCACACACACACACAATAACAAACGCGCGCGCGCTAGGTCGGTCACAGTTTTCATGGGCGGCAGCGGAAGGGTGGTGCTGCACGCTCGTTTGCTACCTTAATACCATAAAAAAATTTGACTATGTATATAAAGGTATAGGATACGTCTAGTTAACAATTAATATTTTTATGTACCTGTAAACCCCAATAATAAAACACACAATGTACACTAGTCTTTACGCACGTCCCCGATATCCGCAGGTGGCAACGATAGTAGCGGACACCCAGCTGGTGATCGAGGGTACGCAGCCGCACGCGCCGTACAACGTGTCCGGCACCGCGACGGAGTTCCAGGTGACGCTGCGCTGGCAGCCGGGGTACGCGGGCGGCCCGGACTACAAGCAGGACTACACCATCTGGTACCGCGAGGCCGGCTTCTCCGACTGGACCAAAGTGCCAGTCACGCCCTCTGGAGCGACCTCGGTATGTCAAGTCATATAGCCCGCTACTGAGCATGGGTATCTCCTTATTTTTGAGAAGGCCTAGTAGACTCCACCACGCTGCTCCAGTGCAGTTTGGTGGAGGTTAGTAACAACCCAAGTCGGAAATGTTTACCAAAGGCCTTTCGATGTGGCTTAACGACTGTTACCGAAGGTAACAACCGGGACTGACTGATGTACGTGCCCTCCGAAGCACGGTACGTACGATACAAGCCACAAGGTCGACATAGGGTACATGGTACGAGTATAAACAACTCATGAGATTATTTTAATGAAAAAATATTTTAAACATAATTAATTAATAATTCATTAGTTAATATTACTAGTAATAGTGTTTATAACACATGTTTTGGGTAAAAGAAAACAAGTTAATGACTTTGAAAAATGCCACACAAAGTGAAAAACAAAATGTTGTTTAATTGCAAATAAGGCGCATTAATTGAACGTCTACAGATAAATGAGATCAGAGAATTAATTCTCCTGCTACGCCGCTACGAGCTACGTCGTAGCAGACGTATAAGGTAGGTGGCAACAGAATCACCGATTATTTATTTATCAATATCGACGCCATACAACCATATTTTCATACTTAATGGTTCAAATTAATAATATATTACCTACTAGCAATAACGTCTCTTTTGTCTATTGCACAGGTAACGATAAATCGACTACAACCGGGGACGACGTACGAGTTTCAAGTGAACAGCAAGAATACCATTGGAGAAGGAATGATGAGCAAAGCCATTACGATACGAACTTTAGGTAAGGTGATTTTGAAATTAAACAAATATTAAGTTAATTAAATGCAAATGAATACTAAATTATGTACATTTTTATAACGCTTGGTGTGCGGTGGTTGTTTCGGTTATATACATACATAATATAATATGAAAGTTACTAACTGCGCTTCTTAAAAGGTTTCTATCTAACATCTGAATTGTACCTATTACTAGATGTAAATCTACGTTAACTCAGACAATGGAAAATGATTTTACATATCGTTATACAGTAATATTATTTAATAAAAGTTGGTTATATTGCAGTAAATAACGTCAAATCGTCCATAAGTCCAAAGTGTCCATTTACATATAACATTATATGTAGATAAATAAATACAATACGTATATAATAAATAATACCTACGTATTGATGTGCCGAGTATCTGGGTAAGTATCCGTTTCCGCGGATATACGTTTTTGCCCATCCAGCACATCACTAATAACACGTAACATTTATCCTTGTATGATTTCACAATTTTAGGTAAAATTATATCACTAAGGTAAGAGACCTTATTCTAGATTCGAATTGTACTGACAAGTCAGCAAGCCTGTTTATGGTAGGTGTGGGTGTCACGTTAACCGCCTATCTCGTTCTAGATGTAGGTGCCAAACCAAAAGCGATCTACACAACCGCGGTGCCCGACGAAAAGATATTTCAAAACGCGCCCGAAGGTTCCGGTACATAATTTTGCATTTGTGTTTCTGTAATCGTCATCTAGTCGTAACCTAGTCTGAAATACTGGATATTTGCATTGCACTTTTATCTATGCTCTTGTCATGCTTACTGCACTTAGTTACATGTCGCCTTGCATGTGCACTTAACACATTCGCTGCGGCAATCGTAATTGTCTATGCCAAAAACCATGACGTACTTACGAGTACGTGTTCCGCAGCATACGTGTTAAATAAACTATTGGTTTAATCTGTAGTTTTTGTCTATTAGTGTTAGTCCATTCTGTGCAGGATAAAAGTAAGTCGCTCATTGTATTTCATCATTTATAATATTGTTTTTTGTAAATTTCCTCGTCTCACCGTTACGTCGTCATTATGTACTGGTGGTACGAGCTGGTGATACGACGAGGAATACACCAATTTTTTTATCGCACTACACACTCGTCTCAATCAAAGCTCGTTCGGCGTATGTAACTCTTTTTCCTCATAGAATACCTCACTAGTACAACTAAAACTATTATTTATTATTACCATAATGCAGCCTTTTATATCATGTAGTTGTAGTTGACAACTGCTTCAATTTGAATTTTCAATGACAATTGATCATTTCAATTGATCGTCTTCGGAGCATTAAAACGTAGATCTACTTAATTCACACATCTGCAATGGACATTTGCTCGGGTGTGTTTAGTCTAGTGAATGTGAACCCTCAATGCGTCATTAATGACTGTCTCCATGTTTTTCATATTTAGTAGTAGTATATTTAGTAGTAGAAAAACAATTTGTTTTGCTTACGGATAGTAGAACTACGATGCGTAAATAAAAAGTGCTCCTATTATAAGTAACGACTATAACTCGTTACTGGTAAATCGAAAACGATCGGTTTATCGATTAGTTAAATATAGGAACCGGGCATACCTATTTCCGTATACATTTCCTAATCCGTATAGTGTACGCTCAACGCTCATGGATGCACGCACACATACACGTGCACATGCGATTCGCTAACACCCATACGACAGTTAATGGAACGTACCATCGGTGTAGGTCCAAAGTCCGGGCCGCCCCGCAACCTCACGGTGACGGAGGTCCACAACGGGTTCCTGATCACGTGGCAGGCGCCGCTGGAGCGCGCGCAGCTGGTGCAGTACTACACCATCAAGTATCGCACGGACGCGCAGTGGAAGACCCTCAACCGCGGACAGATCCGGCCAGAGGAGACCAGCTATTTAGGTAACTTATTATGTAAATAAACAAACAAACAAGCAAACGAACAAACAAACAAACGAGCAAGCGACCAACCTACGGCCCAAGTCTGCTAATTTCTAAATGCTTCAGTTGCGTCTTGTTTGAATAGTTTCGTATACCAAATGTGTCAAACTATTCAAACACGACGCAATTGAAGAACTTATCGCCTATGGGCATCATTAACTCCAAAGGTTTGCGTTGACTGTCATCAGTGAGGCAATCTACATGCTATTGGCATTAAAATAAATCGAGGTGTGGCTGTGACGTAAACACGGCCGTGTTTTAACTTGAAACGTCTATATCAGCTAGTCGCTTTTAGTGTTAAAGGTTGAAAGAAAACTATTGACTTCGTTCCAAATACTTTAATACAATTTTACACTGAATACCTACTACATGTTAAAACAGATTTATCATTAGAATGCAAGTCTTTTCGTTTGTAGGCTATAAAAAACTAGTCGGACAGAAAGTTTTACCCAATTCAATACAAATAAACAACCCCCCTGTTCGATTTCAGTAAAAAACTTAGTCGGCGGCCGGACGTACTACTTCAGGGTGTTAGCGAACTCGGCGACCAGTTACGAGAGCTCCGACGAGGTGAAGTTCCCGGTACCGGCGCGGGTGAAGCACAAGGCCATCACCGCGGGCGTCGTCGGCGGCATACTTTTCTTCATCGTGGCCATCATCCTGTCGGTCTGCGCGGTGAAGATCTGCAACAAGCGTAAACGGCGCAAGCAGGAGAAAGGTGAGTCCGGCTGCGGCGGCCGCTGCCCGCCACCGACCCTTGCGAAGCGTAGCTACAACCTACAGACCTCTTACCTACCTACCTTCACTTTAAACAGTGAATTAATCTTTATAATGGAAGTGATCAATATATTGTTTCAAAATTGATAATGTCCCAAAGAGGGCGTTACCATATTGTCGGTGAAAAAGCTACATTTTTAATCATCAAATTTTGACTCACAATTTAAATTTCTTTTAGCAATCTTTTTTTTAACACACCTTGCCTTCGTGCCGTGTTTTTGGGTGCTTTTACGAGTTTGTAATCCATCGATGCATGTGACAATTTGTTATTTTCCACTATTTTTAACATTTTATTTAAAATTGTGCCTGTGCTGTCTTATATAATAGTGTTGAAGCTAATTAAATGTGCTCAACATATTGTTCACATATTTATTTCAGTGTCGTTTTCTTCATGAACTCGACGCAAACACGATATTAAACAAAACTATTCGTTTGTAGTCGTCATTCGCATGACTTTAATTAAACCAAAACATTCGATATAATTATTTATCGTCCACGTGTATTCTGCACAAAAATCTCAGAACTTAACTAATTCGTAACAATAACTGCATTAAAAGCTAGTGCTTTTTAAAATGTAAAAAATAAAGTTCGGATCAGAAACCATACATATCATGCCGCAGTCATTTATTTCATAACATTGTTTATTAATAAGAACTTTATTTCCCCTACTTTTATCATACGTTCCTCTGCCTTTTGCCGATCAGGGCCATAATCAAATCACAGTAATGCTTACACTAAAGTCTAAATTACTTGACACGCTTTTACTGGCCAAATTACCTCATCTACATTTAGTAACATTACTCCATATGATGCTATGCCTTACTGAGAAATTGTCGCAATGTATCAAATTACCGCTACACCCTTTACTCAACTTCCATGCTACTGCTTTGGTTATGCTGACCCAGAGTAAGGTTCGATGAAACCTATACTCTCAAGAACTGCAGGCGTATAGCGCCACAAATAACCTCACTGAAAAGGCAGAACTTAAAAGTGAATAAGTTTCTCTTAGAAATTTAACTTTCGTGCAAGGCTCGCTCGAATGACTTCCACACGCGCCTCATGATGATCTGGAGGGGTTTGCTCAATTAATCGTTTGGCCGTAGCCGGCATGAGTTGCTGAAAAAATCGATAATAAAACGTAAAATAGGTACAGGCGAAGGCTAACGAGGGTAACCTAACTCATGTGAGATTATTATTAACACTAGCCTCCTAGGTGCATGCACTGCTTTTGTTAAACATCCAATAATTTGTTTTTCGCATGGCATGTGTTCGCTTTAAAGTTGACAATATGGTGCGGGTAACCTGGGGGTGGGGGTGAGGGGATGCGGGTGAGGTGGCGGGCGGCGGCCGGGCTCACGAGGACACTCTTCACTGCGTTAATGATCAGAAATTATCCGGTTGCAGCATACAACATGGTAGCCGCGCGACTCACCGACCTGCGCGCCGCGGACAGCACTCAAGTGCCTTTTAAAAAGTAAGTGTAAAACATTCGTCCCCTAATTAATATCGTTCATTTGACTTAATCACTTTTCTTTATTTTTGGCCTCGTATGAAAAGGAAGTCAGGTCAGTGATCCATTTTTATAATCGTATTTATTTATTAAAATGATTGATTCGGTTACCTCCCATCGATGCTACAATGAATTGTAATTGTTTGACAACAGATTTAGAGAACGCGGAATATCGAGTATAGTGCAATGTTTGCGGTTCACCGCCAACTGGATCTGGCCGGCGTCGCGGTGCGGCGACGAGGCGCGCTACTGGGGCGACTGGGGCGGAGCGCCGCGCGTGTCGCCCGCGCCGTCCATGTCGCCGGCCCCCTCCCCCTCGCCGGCGCCCTCCTCCTCCGACGACGGCGGGTTCCTGCCGCGCCTGCGTGCCCCGCTGCGCCCCTCCGCCGCGCCGCCGCTCTTCCGCGCCTCCTCGCCGGCGCTCGCGCTGCACTGGCCGCCCTGGCCGCCGTGGCCGTCGTGGGCGCCCGCATGGACGCCTTGGTCGCCGCTGCACATCTCGGACCTCAGCTCCGTGCCATTCCCGAGCTCGGCGGACGGCTCGTTCCCCACGCCGCCCTCCTTCCGACCGCGCTCGCCGCCGCTGCGGGTGCTGGCCGGCGCGCCCGCGCCCGCGCGGCCTCGCTCGCGCCCGCCCCCGCGCCACGGCCGCCCGCGGCCAGCCTCCGAGCCGCCGCCGCCGCATGAGGCGTCGCCCGAGAGCCGCTCCTCGTCCAGCGGGTTCGGCAGCAAGAACGCGTCCTCGTCGCAGCAGAACCGCAGCAGCCGCACCGGCAGCCCGGCCGAGTGGCGCCCGCCACCGTACCGGCCGCCGCCGCCCGCGCCCGCCCCGCCGCGGCCCGGCTCCGGCGAGGCGGCGGATGCGGGCTCCGTGGACGTGCACTACGAGTGGGACCGCGCAACGCGCACGCCCACGCCGTCGACGCCGGAGCGCACGCGCACGCGGCCGTCGCGCGACGACGTGGAGGCGCGCGTGCGGGCCATGAAGGAGGAGTTCCTGGAGTTCCGCAAGCGGCAGGCGCTGCGGCGGCGCTCGCCCGAGCCGCCGGGCGCGCCGCTGTCGCCGCTGGCCGCGCACGCGCCCGCGCCGCTCGCCGCGCCCGCCGAGACTGTCTGCTGACGCGACCCCGTTCCGAGATGGACGCCGCCCACCGAAACCTCCGCTTATTCCGAACGACCGATGCTCGATATCCTTATTCGTTCGACGACCGAAGCTGTATCGTAGGTAGAACCTCTAGATCGCAGTTTTATTTCGCGTCACAGGAGCGTCGAAAGCGTCAATCCCGTTCGCCCCGATGAGAGGCTGACCCGAGTCGGGTTTCCGCCCAGGGATCCCGTGGCCCCCTCGATCGTCGAGAAGGATATCTCGAACAGTTTATATAGAAAATCCTATGCAAACCGAGCCAACGATGGATAACCTCCGGCAACACGATTTAGAATGGGACAACAGGTCCAACTGAAATCACTAGTTGAAATTTTAATAACGAGCATATAAATTTTCCTTGTCGTTATATTTTGTTTTGTTGAACTAACAACCACATTATAATTAAATAATGTCGACTGCATAAGTTAATAGTTCGCCGAGCACGCCATCGTTGGCGCCGGTTGGTCCGACGATCCATTTCGTTCGCTAGTGTTAAATATCCCACCTTCGTTGCCAGTACCAGTGCAGTGCTGGTGACCACCTATTATTATTGTAAGTAATAAAGAGTTAGGTACGACTTCAGTCACAGAGCTGTTTGACTGAAATAGTAATTAATGTACATACGTATAAAATGTGGATGCTGTGGCGTTTACGCTCGCGCCGCTTGCGAACCTCCTGTACAAATGTCAATTAATGATACGATATATTTGCCGTCAGCGCTTTCGTACTACGTCACGGTTACGACAAGGGCGATGACAGTACACTCTGTCGAAGGCTAAGCGAGGCAGAGTCTGTGGTTATTGTTAGGTGCCTAATAAAATTGTAAGGGACTCGGGAACTCGTTAGATGAATACAGAATATCGTGTCATAATGACTTACAATAATTTTATTCGATGACCTTTTGCGACGTAAAATTTGTAGGCTGGTTGTGGAGGCCCGCAGACAGTGCGAGCGCACGTTCACCTAAACGCTTTAGGTATGAGCGGGGGGCATCCACGACACCGCTCATACCAACATTATATGATATGTAGTTATTATTGTAACTAAATACGGATAATTATACCTATAGGTAAAAGACTCAGCGCAGCCGGTGGACACTAAATCCTATCCGCCTAGCTTAATGGCCGAGGTCACCGCCATCCGACACGCCGATCGCCGACGTGTCGCCACTAAATCCTTTACGAACTCAATTCCGGGAGCCAGCGAGTTAGAAGGGCCTACGAAACTCACCCCCATCGTATAATTATACTAGATGGGCCCTACGATTAAAGAGTGAGTATTACAAATACGGCCATCCTGAGGGTATCCAAAGATTTTTTTTATCATTTTGGTTTTCCACCGTAAAAATGGAATTGGCGCCAAAGTTTGTTCTCAGTTTCCCCGCTACTAGGTACAAGTACTACAACGAAGCGAGTGGGGCCACAATGACGAAAATACAAAATATACAAAAATGTAATAGGCTGTCTAGTGATTATACTATAGAGGTGAGGGTCTAAGGTTATCTTGATGACTTGCAGAAGTTTAGAGCGAGTCCTTTAGTACGAATAACTCGAAACAAATTAGATATAATGTATACAGCACCGGCAGCCGGCAGCGCACGTTCGATCATTATACAAACACGACAAAATAATGTTAGGTAGCGTTAGGACTATTGGGTAGGGTGAGCAAAACTCGAAACTGTCATTAGTTTAATATTTTTACTAGTTTATTTTACAAGTACAAATTATTGTTCTTATTTTTTTCTTTTACTCATTTTCCTTGTATAATTTAAAATGTACATATGTAAAAAAGTATACTAGATACTATCTTATACACTTATTTATTTATAAATATTCGCCTGGTCGACGTTCAGATGAACCGTTCCCAGTACTCGTGTTGCACTTGTATCTATCTACCTACTATAATCGTTTGAATTATTCTGCGATATTTCACTTTTCGGACACCTATATCGTTCGTTGTTTACTTCCAGATATAAATACCGAAATAATCTAATTTACGCAATCGATCGTTTCATTTTCGCTCCACTCGAGTGACAGTAAAATTATATTTAACCGTCAATATTCTGTGACTTAACTCCAAAACTAAAAAGATAGATAACTACTAAGTGATTTCTTTCGGTAAATAATCAAGCAACACAAACTAAATAATTTAATCTGTCTATTTCAAAAAATCCCACCTATTATCATACGTATTGTTAAGTTGACCAGTCAACTAAAAGACTGTTTTTTAGTTACTTAAAAGAGCAAAAACACTTCCGATACAAAACGTGATCGACAACGCAACATGCGTTCGTTGCGGCGTTTTGATTCTATTTTATCATTTTGTTATTTAGAAAATGTTTTGGAAATCTCCAAATACATTATCTGATTAAGAACCTCCTAAAATAAGGATAAAATGTACGCTTTAAAGAAATTGAGGATAAATTATTCATTACAAATAGATAGGTAGGTATGGTAAGATGTAGTTTTATTGGCGTGCATGAACAGCGTATGGTACTGACGATGACGTCTTCGCGTAAACGTATTGTCTTGTCCGAGCTCGGCTACACATTATCCGGCACGAAATCAGCTCTACCGATCTTGCTCCCCAGTCCCACCATACTTTCGTTATCTTTTCCAGCAACTGTGCTTGTTGATTAGTTTGGCTTAACTAAGGCCGTTATCACCACACCTCCGCCCCACGCGACGGTGCGTGGTATCACATAATTTATCGTTGAAGCCAATGATGTTATATTCTAAAACAGATGTATAGTGTAATTATTCAACTGGCTGACAACGCCTCTCCGCGCGGGAGACAGCGCCCCCGCGCAGACGAATAGAGCACGAAATGCAGGGTTAAAGCACTCTGAGCTATTCTCTACCGCGTATAATTTAAATGTATTCCTTGATGGTCCTTTGAATTCTGCTTTAAACTTTAATTAAATGATGCAAATTGACATACGTGTCTTTATAATTTTCTAAAAAATGTAATTAAGGACTAGTGATCCATTTATCGAGCTCGTCCGTAAAATCTCAGTAATAATCCGTTGTTCAAACGATCTCCTTGAGAGTTATTTCTCTTGATTAGGCTTTAGAAAAAGATAAATGCAGTAAAGTACTAGTGAACATTTCGGAAATCGCAACAAGCCGTAATCGGATAATGTGGAGAGGCCGCAGGACGAGGCAAGTGCATATACACTGCCGGTGAATATAGTTCGAATAGGATTAAGCTGTGGTATTACAACAATAGATATTGTTAATTTATTTTCAATACGTTTTCTAGATAATTCCCGCCATAGCGTTACATATTAGATCGTTAGTGTGAACAATTTGTGCAATAAATTTATCCATTAATAAAATGTAATTAATTATATGTTAAAATATTATATGCTCAATTTTTTCGACTGACCAACTGTACAATTATTCGTAAATGTCGAATTATGGACGTTGTTGTATTGGACCTTATCTTATTTTTGCGAATTGCGAGATTTAATGTTTCTGTCCTGTTGTTTCTCGATTATAAACGTGTCAATCAAATTGATAGTCCTTGATTTAGTTAATTAACTTAATATTTGCGCAAAAACTGTTATGCGATTATCCCAATATTAATATAAGTAAGTATGACAGGCACAGTAACTTAACAATGAAGCACATGATAATAATACGAATAAAAAGTACCGTTATACCTAATTGTACAAATATAAACAACTGAAATCATAATAAACATTTGGAGTCATATAGACTCAGAATAATAATATACCAATAGGTAGGTATATAAATATTGTACTGTAATAATTGTACTCATTTTTTGCGCCAAGGACCTTCATTTTTAAATCTTATTTATTATATATGCATCATTAGATAGTTTGAGATTGTTTATGTTTTGAATAGAACAAATTGTTAATTTCCAGACCCCGGAGATTGCATATCACAGCGTAGATACCATAAGTAAAATAATTTTTATTAGGTAACTTTTTGATATAACGATATTGTTACGTGAATTTGTTATTTTTTTTATTAAGAACGCAATATCAAGATTAATACATAAAAATAACTGTCAGGGCTCTTGTTGTTATGCTTTGTTTCATTTATATTGTATATGTAACAACGGTTTGTAAACGTTTAATTGTTGAATTAATTGTAAAAACGCTGATGCAACATTGTTTTTCTGTACAAAAATAAGAGGCAAGAAAAATATAGCTCAACCATGTGATATCTAGTCTTTTCCCGTTATAATTGGAACTTCCTCTGAGCTGTTATAGGCGTCGGAGGGTATTTCATAATCTCTAAATATAAATCGGTGCATACTATGATTTGAACGTAACTGACCACCGCCGTTCGTTTATTGTGTAGCGGCCTCTAGCGGCACATTTTTGTAACTATTTATTTGTAACTGTAACGCAAAATTAAGATAATAAATGCACTTCCAAAGTCGTACGACATTTTCTATAGACTAATATGAAAAAGATAGCAATATATTAGAATAATGTAACTAAATCGTATTTAATATCAGTTTGTATAAAGGAACGTATGTAAATGATGATATAATGTTATGTGCACATTGGCAAATGTAATGCGGTGAAACAGGGGCACCCAATCTTAAAAACTTAAGGCATAATGCACAATATCTCAGCACAATAAGTAATATTCGAGAGGTTTCGTACCTCTAGCACCTTATTGTAACTCCAGTGAAGCCACAAAACTAGGTTCGCCTTAATCGAGAACAATTTAAAGAATTGCACAAGCCCACGTTTTTATAACTCGAAGTTTTTAATTTCATTTAGAGAATATTTTTAGTTGTAAGTGTTGAGATCAGTGTTTACTGTGTAAACACACAAAGAATTCAATTCAAAAGGATAAAAATACAATAACGTTGCTATGATTTAATCTGAGTGTTATTTGATACCTCTATACCTGTATACCTGACCTGTATTGACGTACAAAAGGTGATAAAATTAAAAATAACTTACTAGTTCACTTGAACATACTACCTGTATGATACAACTTGTCACAGTGGGTATCTGTAACTACAATATTTTTCTTACATTAAATACATCGAAACGGATATTTGGCGAGTTTACCATACCTAATAAAGTAAACTCGTCAAATAATATAAATATTTGATAACCTTTTACACGGCAGAAAATCCCCTCATAACCTTATTTTATACTAAGGATACTCGCTACCTATACCGATAAATACAGTACAACCTGAGTACCTACAAGGAAAGTACACGAGAAGTAATTAGACGTGGTAGATAAATATTAAGTGTTCGCTCATTTTACTTCATTACTTATCACACCAGGTGTTTATCAGACTAATGCGACATGCCAGTTTTGACAACTTGTTTTGTTTCCTAACGGAAGTTATTACGCGATGCATTGAAATTATGCACACCAAGGCTAAATAAGCCAACTGCATATTTACTGCTAGCGCAACCCTGCTTGACGCAGTTCGAGTTTGTCTACTAACTAAATAAGAATAATGTTTTGCTTAGCTCAGCCAGAGGTGGTATTGTGGGTTGTATACTTTGTGGGTAAGGAATTAAAATAAGTATAAAAATCAGATCACGTTGAGTACCTATATTTATATGGTTGAATCATAAAGGTCTTACGATTAATTGATCAAAATTTGGTTCAAAACAAAAAAAAGGATATTGTCAAACGCATATTTTCAGCAAAATAGTCTCATCTACTGTCTACTCTTATAGGTGCTGAGATCACAATGAGTCGTAGGAGCAATATCAATTCTGTTATAAATTATAATATTGGATTGATTGTATCGCTTTTACGTTTATCACTAAAGGTATATGGAGCATAAGTAAATCATACGATGATAATAATGAAGATGCTGAGATGGGCATGGAGTCGCTGAACTTCGTGGACGAAGCTGGTAACACCCACATAATAAACTTTTCATTCCTGCCGATGGACATCGACAATTTAACATACGGCGACGCGTATTTTTCTTTATACACAAGGTACTTACACAGAATTACATCTTATAATAATTGAAATATAAAATGCAAGGACAAAATTGCCCGAAAACATTTCGCAGTGCGACCCTACTCCGCATTCTTAAAATTTCTAATTAGGTATTCATCATCATGGTAGGTATCATGATTATTCATTGGTCAGTAGCCCGATTTAACAACTCAAATACTAAATTACACAATGCTAATACTACGGATCTACTATTTCTAGAAATAATGCTGATGATCCTGAAAATCTAACAATACCCGCCGAAAATTCAACTTTCAACAGCATCTATCTAAACGATTCAAATCTGCTCGTTGTTATAACACATGGCTGGTTATCTGATGACAAGGCAAACTGGTTGCAATCCATAAAAGATTCTATTTTAAAAAAGACTGAAATAAACGTAATCACTGTTGATTGGGGTGAATTATCTAAGAATCCACTTTATCATTGGGCCGCTATGAGTACGAGATATGTGGGAAAGAAATTAGCGAAATTGATTAATGCGATCACAGAATCTAGTTATCTCCAAGGCAAAGATATATATTTGATAGGACACAGCTTGGGAGCACATATCATGGGATACACAGGCATGTTTTCAAATCAAAGGATACAAAGAATCACAGGTACGTAACTAAAGTCAAAAAGAATAATCCACAAACATAAAAAGAAAATCATTATTGTTTCACTACTGTAAAAAAGGTACTTTACTAAGCTAATAATCAGAAAATTACTTATATTTATTTAATGTGTATTTAGGTCTTACTTAAGAGGAAATGCTACGGGTCATTTTTCCATACAAACGTTCTCGACTAATCCCTCGCTGGTTTTTGACTCTAGATCAATAATTTTTTCACACAAGAATAATATCATCATTATCTATGTCGGTACGTTTTGATTTTTTTGATATTTTTGTTTTCAAAAGTTTTAGGCTACTTCAAATAGCGCTTAAAACGACCAAATAAATATGCCGCAAACAAACGCCTAGTACACAAATTGTATAATAATTAGCACAAAAAACTAAACGGTCCGACACAGAATATCTCCTTCCCGTTAAATTTCCAAAATTTCGTTAAGATTGCTTTAGTTTTGGCGGGGGGATTAGTCGAGAACGGAACCTCGATTTTGATGATTTTTGCCTCGGGTTTTTACTCGGAGCTGCAGTTGTCCCTATCGCACTGACATACACGCCGCTCGCAAGCGCGACAGAGATATTGAGTGAAAAAATCCCAAATTTGGAAAAGGGTTCGCGTGGTATTTCCTCTTAAGCAGGAGTTACGCTGGACAGCAATGCAAAATTAATGTTACCCGTTGTTTTTGATAGACGTTTTCAAGATTCGGATTAAACGAATCGTCAGAAATTTATTTGTATAGCTAATCAATTAGTTTCTAAAACGTTCAAATTAATCTTGAATAAAAATATTACATGAATTAAGTCAAGTTATTATTCATTACATATTTATTCAAATTGGTTAGAAAGCAGACCCCTAAATTGCCTACATTTTCCGAAAAATTATTCGTATTTGACAAAAACTTTAAATAGAAGTTACCTAGTAGCGATTTGAATATTAAGTAGGTACTGTCGTAAAGGGCTGCGTCCAAAAACTAGATGTTATAAGTACCTATTACTTTAATTTTTATTACCTCATTATAACTTGCAACACACTTAATTTCAAATTAACTATACGGATTTAAAAACAGAGTTTTTTGAGCGGGATATACCCGCTTTAAAATCGTCCTACGAAACAGTCAAGAATATGTTCGAATCATTTAATTTTCAAATGTTAAGATTTCAAAACCGTTTTCTCTCTGGTAGCGCTGTCTATTCAGCTTTACGCATCCACGCGACGCCTCTCCCCTTACGCTTAACTTTCCTCAGGCTTAGATCCCGCACGACCGCTGTTTGAAATCCCTCTAATGCCAGTTGATTTTCGCTTGGAACGAAGTGATGCGGAGTTTGTAGACATTATTCATACGAGCGCTGGAGTTTACGGATATAAATCAAGTCAGGGACATGCAGACTTCTACCCAAACAACGGTACAGTACCGCAACCAGGTTGCGAGGGATTGCTTAAGATGATTCGTAAGTTATTTATTTTCCTTGTGGAATATGAACATGATTTTACGACCGTTATCTAACACTAGCTGACCCGGCAGATGTTGTCCTGCAGCACAATTATTTTATTTATATCTCAGGTTCTAAGCGGCGTATTCAGTTAAATCTCCAACAATACAACTGCGAAAACCGCATCAAATTTCCTTCAGTAGTTTTTGCGTGGTAGACGAAAATACAGACAAATTATTCTATAAATTAAAAATATTTCTGACTTCTATCAGCCCTGTGAAGACCCTTTATACATTTTTTCTCAAATATCTCCTATGTACAGATATAAACCACTTAGTTTTATTATAATTAGATATAAATTAACACCCGCAACGACGATAGTGTAGCTTAGTTGGCCCTGCCTGGAAGCTAGGAGTCTGGGGTCGATTCCCGGCCAGAGCAGATGCTCGGGTTGAAGATGTTTATTCTGTCTTATTTATGTTGTACCTACACGCAACTTCCAAGATGCGGCAACATGGGCATGAGAGCATAAATGAAATAATTTTAATATATGAAATAATGTCAAAAATTTTATCTACTTAAGTACTTACCAGCCTTTCGGAAAGATGCTTTATCATCGAGATCGAAAGAAATTCCCTACAAAAAAGTCACGAAGGGCGAATGACATGCTTTTGTTATTATTTAATTAATATGTTGATAAGGTGTATTACATTACAGAAAGTTGCAGCCATGGGAGATCATACTTATATTTCGAAGAGTCCATTGGGTATGAAACGGGAGGGTTCGTCGCATACCCTTGCCAAAATTGGGAAACGAAGAAATGTAATTGTAAGAATGCTACACAAGTCATGGGTTATTCACTATCTTCAGACGCTACAGGAGACTACTACCTTCATACGAGGAATCAATCTAAATTTGCGATTTTTGATGAATAATAACATTGAACATAATAACAACATAACACTATCCACTAAGTACTGCTGCCGCGTGCCGAGTTTATATATCTGCCTTGCGTAATCGACGCGCACCGACACCGTTGACTAAACACATTTTACCGGTATATAAGTTACCGGGAACTGGCAATGAAGGAATCCTTGAAGGGGGATTTTTCTCCTGGGACTGGTCTTACAGTTTAGTTCTAATAGTAGACTTCTAGTTATATACGTAATGCAAAGAGCTTTGTGGTATGCCACCACTAATTATCGTGATGATTTCTTTTTATGAAAATATTATTAGTTAGGTACACCCCTGTATACCAAAATATGGTTGAAGAAAAAATTACAAACAATATAAAAAAAAGTAGGACCCCAAAAAATAGTATGTCCTCACGTTCATTCCTGTAGGACAAAAAGGTATAACCACGAGAATATCCTGGTAATTCCCGGTGGAAGTACCTACTTTAGGCAACACTTCAATATGTAAGACCAATCCAAAATGTGTAGAAGAACTTTTCCAGATATTGCAATTTTCTAAATGACGAACGAATGTTTGACATATAAATAAAAGAACAGATTTTGTACTAAATATTTATTCTTTAATTCAAGGCATAAGTCAGAACACAGTGTATAAATAAATTATTACAACAAGTATGTGTACTTTAAACTCAACAAATTAGCTAATTATTTGCTACTTAAGGAACAGCTTCCCCATTCGAGTAATCTGTAACAAAAGTATACTAATATTAATGCCACAACTTCACAGTTATATAGTTGTAGTATAGTTTTGACAAATTCAGTTATATAGTTGGATACATCATTATGCATCGGTCGGGAAAAGAAGACAAAAATAAATAGAATCATCATTTGAATAGAGATTGGGCCTTGTTTATAAAACAAATTCATTATAATGTACTTAAAACTCGTACGTACCTGAACTAAAATCTCTCGAAAGCAGTTACTCTACGATCACCTGTTGAAATTAAATACTAAATTTAATCACAGTCAATTGGGAATGTATGGATCTTTTAAAGTATTCCTTTTACTAATGGACTCTTCAACAAATTAAAATATTTTTTACAATGTAAATTTTATCTATTTAGATTACATTGTAACATTTTAATAAGTTTTCTAATACACATCTTTGACTTCATTGAAATCGTCTACAAAACACCAAACAATACATAAACACCATGTACTAATAAATATAATACGATAAATACAAACTGCTTCACAAAATACACGAGTTTTCATTATACATAATTATTGGAACTTAAGTTTTTACCTAATGAGTCATGACAGAGAAAATGTACAGTATATAATATGCTAGTTGCTAAGTGACAAGTGACACTATTTAAAAATTAATACAAGTAGTACCAAAAAAATAAAAAACAAATCCACATTATTGATGTATTTATGGACATATTGTGACTGGGAAGTGGCATTGTTACTATATTATCATCTAAAGAACACTTTTGTTCATCTTTTTCAACCACTAGATCCCTGCTTAATAAATGACCGATGATATTTAGGCAGCATATAAGAACAGATTAAACGACACTTTTTAGTTGGTACAAACGTTTGACATTTTGCAGGACTTGACCCCTTATTTTAAGGTACTAGGGGTGATTTCATAAAAATAGCTGAACACAGTTTATCCGCATGAATAACCATTTTTTCGATTTTGTCGCTTAATTCTTTCTTACATAACATAGTCCAATGACACAAAGATAATGTTACATTACTTTTGATTTGCTAACTTATGTGCTTATTGTATTGACGTATTCATCAATTTACTAAACTAAATCAAGTTTTATGACATACACAATAAATTTACAATTACAAATATTTGTGTGCAAAGAAAAAACTACAATTAATAAGTCAATCATGTTTTTGCAACTAAAATTAAATAAAAATGACCAGGACATCAACAAGCAACCAGTGAATTAAAATGAATGAATATTACAATAAACAATAAACGACAAATTGATTTTCAGTGGGCGTCATACATTTGTATATCACTGGTCAATTTTTAATTATTTACAAGTGCAAAAGTGTAGGTACGACAAAATACAATTACTATTAATTTTTATGTCTATTACCTTAAGTTATAAAGGAGAGAGATCGTCACTATGATCTCAACTGTATGCAATTTTGTAATGTGTAACACATCGAATCGCTTAAACAGATAAACTGCTTATAATATCATAACTGACTGATTATGTAAACATAAATATTTGTATGATAACAAGAAAATTTTATATGTTAAATACGTTTGAGATCCTATAAGTTCACCTCGTAGAGCAGTGCAAATAATTTCGTTATCTAAGTAGATCGAAAAATATTTTTCGTTACAAAAGAGTAAAGCATAATTCTATAGAGTCTATAGACAATCCTTTATATAAAATTTTTATATAATACTTAGGAGTCACTGAGGGTTTTGACAGTATACCTATAATTTGAGAATTACACTGCTTTTGTTTGTAAGCTTTGCCTTCTGATGGACCTCCGATTCTGTGACCCCTATAAAGAATATACATTTAATCATATAGCAACATAACCATCATATATATGAAATAATTTAAATAATTGTATATACAATAAGTCCTTGAAATATTAGCTTTAGGTTTACATAATTACAGGAAGAATAAAATATCTCCATTCTTGTGTATCATAATCATATGCATCATTATTACATAAATATCAGATGGGGCTTAACGTATACTGTATTCATAATAGATGCAAAAGGTTATTATTAAATTCTTCGTCAATAAAATAATAGATCACGTAGTATCAAAGATGGTCAAAGTGATTTGAGCGCCAATTAACCACATTAAATTGAAAATTCTAAGATAAACAAAAATGCCAGTGTTTTAACTGGTTTGAGTAAACCCTTAGCCAATATAACACAGACTTAAATGTCAATCAGAATGTTTTGTTATGCGTCATTATATCTCCGTCGGGAAAAGAAGACAAAATTATAATATACTCATCATTGAATAATTTGCTCTACACAATAAAGGGAAAATCGCGACTTTATTACTAATCGTTCTGCACATTTACATGAAATATAATATGGTTGAAATATTGACAATTTTCCCTCTATGTTGTATGATTTGAATATAGTATTCAGGTACCCAGCAGAAAATACACACCTACTTCAGAAGACTGTCGTCTGTGATCGACTAACTTTGGTCTTTGGAAAGTTGAGGTAGAGCAACTACGCAGTCTTTTTTTCACTCGTAAACTACTAAAAGCTAAAGACATGCACACACTGCCTTACGTTCTATTTAATGTCTCTGAGATGTACCAGCAATAGAAAAACGGGGATTTTATCGAAGTAAGCGTAAGAAATGTAAGAAATGAAACTATAGAAGTGGTTTTAACTTAAAGCTGAATTATCAGAGGGCGCGATAATGCGGTACAATACAAAACGTTCATGGAAATCAAAGTTAGTCGACCATTAGACTATCTACTTATTTTACTTATCTACTTTGTGTAGATATACGTTATAATTTTCTGCCAGGTACGCTTTATAAGTATTTCACTTACCTCGTTCAACAAAATCCTCCACGGCAGCCATGACAACCGACACGTTCTCTCGCGCAACTGAAACCATATAACTCAGTTTAATATCTTAAACTACTTTACTGTTGTTTCCTGAATCATATTTTTTAAAATAATCTTAATATATATAATTCGAGTGTGAGTGTGTATGTCACTGAACTCCTCCTAAACGGCTTGACCGATTTGGTTGAAATTTTTTGTGTGTCTTCAGGTGGATCCGAGAATGGTTTAGATTCACAATTGGACCCGGTAGGTGGCGTTGCTGTCGATATATCACTAAAACATTTTTTAATTATAAAGCGGTACGAAGTACGCTGGGACAACTAGTATAATATAAATAATACAATACAAACCTTTATGTACAAGCAAGTCTGGCGCTTAACTAAATACCGACACCTGTAAACATAATACAGAATATTAGTAAAGTTATCAATGCCTTGTTGTATTAAGGCAACATAAAACTATCAACAATTACTTGGATTCAGTGCTATTAATATTTAGTTTCATTTCTTTTAAGGACATAAATTATTAGCTTCATGTAAATATGTAGAGAATCGTCCTTATTCTTACAATATAGTCGTTGTTTGTATATCACGCTATATTGTGAAGGAAATATAGGGAATACTGTTACTGGAAATATAGGGAGTTATAAATTTTAGTGTATAATATTATACACTAAAATTTATAACTCCATATTAATAGAAACTATGAAAGTTACATTTTACATTTCTTATCATATAATATGTCACTAAGAAAATATTTATATTTTTAGCGACTAATAAAATTCCAATCATATTAAGAAAGGAGACTGGCGGTTTTCGGCCCCAAGCCCTACAAGAACAACACATAGGTCTAAAAATACACCATTTTTTTCTAGTTTAAAATGTCGTATGCGCATTTTCGTAGAACTTGTCGACTTGTAGAAAACATTGTTTTTAATTTTAGTAAATCGATATATTTCGTAAATCGATTTATATACAAACTCTTGGTGTTTTAACCCGGTTATTTATCACCATTAAATCACAGTGATTTTTATCGTACTTTCTGTTTGATTCATAGCTTATTACTCGATAAAATCAGATTTATTGAGTACGAACTGAGCAATATCCATTTTTTTGTAATTATGACGATGACGAATAATCGATCAAAAAGATCGATGCGTAAATGTCATATCGTGTCTGTGGTTTGATTTGACATCGCGTATTATGGTGTGTTATGACAGCTGACTGACGAACCAAAAGTACTCTGTGTGACGAACGAAACGAAAAGCTGTCATTCAGTTGTTGCTTCTGTTACTTCGTGGATATTTTTTAGTGTTTTCTAGTGCTTTCCCGTGGATTCTGTTTTAGACTTTGGCTTTTAAATTAAAAATAAGAAAATGAATTAACTTAATTCCTTCCAATAACCATTAGTTTCGTGTTAATCAAAAACAACCTCAGTTTACCTAGTCAGTTAGGTGCCAACTGTCAAATGAAACACGTAAGTTTAAATAATTATTTACAGACAACTGCTTTAAAGAACTTACAAATATCAATTAGTTTCTATTAAAATACGATACGAGAATACATAAAAATTATCCGTGTGGGTGACCAGGCCGAACACTCCTAGAAAACCCGCCAGTCTCCTTTACAAATGACATGTTTCTCAAAATATCCAATCAAAATTTATCAAATCTTCATTCGTGCAAGCCTGTTCAATCGAATCAAAATTAGAAAGTAAGTATAATTCCGTAATGGTATAATTCTAATAACAGAAGGATAAAATCATAGGAAATGAGAAAATCTCTCGTTTAAGGTGCAATGTGTAAAAATGAAATTATTATATTTTCTTGTCAATCCTCACGAACGCAATATTCATGATATACTAACGAGAATATCACAACTGTACAGTATTACACAATTATTTTTGTTTATTATTCGAGATTGTTGACAACTTCAAGCTGTTTAAGATCTATTTCCGAACAGACCAAACATACTCGCTCCATTTTAAGTTATCTTATAACGCTTCATATTTTTTAAGATGATCGTTCCCTTAGAAACGTTTCCGTAGTATTTGCATTAGAAGTTGCCTTAATTTTTCTTATAAAACTATCGTCATTCGTCTATCAGAGAATAATGAGTTGCTGGTGCTGCTTAGTTCCCAAAAAACACATAAATAAAGTCAACCTCCTTAGCGAATTTCCAATGCATTGAAATATAGCAAGAATTTTATCATAAAAGATAGTTATCGAGATAGTGAGATAGTTTAAAATATGTGGTGTTTTCGTCATTATATGTATAATATTTTTCGTCATTTGGTCATAAATTACCGGCTTCAAAAGCCCCAACATAGTCAACATGATTAGTAGAGAGCTACGTTTTTTCAAACAGAATGTTTTCTCCATGAAAACAAGTGTTGGTCAAACATGTCATAATCTATAATTTCGTGATCGATAAAAGTACGTCGGATTACATAGAGCTCACACCGGCATTGTAAACGGATAGCAAACTTGCTTTTTAATACATATTTAATTATTCAAATACCTTAAGCCTGGATATTCCATATCGTAAAATCATTGGAATACGGTAATAGGAGAAAGTTTGTACTTAATCAGATGTATCGTCTCAACTGCAAATTATAACCCGATAAATCACAACAAGTTGAGTAGGTAATATAATATAATTATCTAGATGTAGTCATTAAATGTTTATCCGGTATTTTAAAAAAATATTTATTTAAGGTTAATGTTATAATGTGTGCGTACGTTTCTTGTTACTTACCATTTCAAATAACCGCCGGGTTGCATACTTAGAAACATTTCAAATTGCTTAGTCTTCATGGAATGAAAAGTGCCGAAATTTTTCTCATAATTGAATCTTCATCGTTCAATTCTTTATCTTCTCAAACTATAATCGTTGCATATCAGTCTCATTTTGTCCAATCCTTATACAGGAGCAATATTATAGCAGCTATTCGTATTTTAAATGATGCAGTGCTATGACTGTTAGGAAGAAAATATATCACTTCCGGTCATGTTATAGGTACAAAAATATAATTGTTTACTAATAATACTTTTAAAGCCAATAGAGTTAGAGTGAGCAAATATATTTAGGTATTAGATTTTATACGAAAAATAGCATCATATACATAGACGAACATAGTGAATAGATCATGTAATTTCAATCAAAAATACTATGTGTTAAAAAAATTTAACACATTACTTACATAATAATCAAGGTCAAACGTTATTATTTCGTATAATTATCTTTCTGACCGCGTTATTTTAATACGTTAATTAACCCCAAGTAGCCCCAATTAGACCAAGTAACCCGAACCAAGTATACCTATTGTGGGTATGAAAGAGATGCTATAAGTATCATTGATTCTAGGTCGGATTTTTAGGTTGATGATTCTAGGTTGCATTAGGCTGAGAGTCATACACTGTATCCTCAAACTCTGGGTGACCCAGCATCAGTTACGGGTCCGGAAAACATTAACGTGAAAAAGTGAAAAAATCTGTAAAATAAAACGCTATCGGTCACTGACTGACAGACAACGCACACCCTGAACCAGTGGATCAAAAAGAATGAAATTTTGTACAGGGTCTGCCAGAGGGACACTAAGAAATTATTATTAAAAAATCATTTTCTAAAGGGGTAACATGGGGCGGGGGGATATAATTGTATGTGAGATTAAAGTCCAATATTTCCGCGGTCGAAGTGACTTAGTAAATAATTTGAATGATTATGCATGATATCAAAGAGAAGTGTCGTAATTTTAGTCTGGCCTTAACTTCTCAATTCTGAATAATTGTCCCACTACTGGCCTACGGTCTCCTTTTCACAATGTGAGGGGTACGTCCACCACGCTGGCCAAGTGCGAATTGGCAGACTTCACACACGTTTGAGAACTTTGTGGAGAAATCTTAGTTGTGCACCGGTTTCCCCACTGTGTTTTCCTTCACCAAAGCAAGTGATAATTAATCTATACAAATAAATAAAATTGGGAGTGTCTGTTTGTAATATTAAAATAACCGTTTTTACTAAATGCATATGGATGTATACACGGTGCATATACCAAAATAACATTTTTTGCAATTTTTGTCTGTCTGTCTGTTTGTTTGAGCTAATCTCTGGAACAGATGGACCGATTTTGACGGGACTTTCATTGGCAGATTGCTGATATCATAAGGAGTAACTTAGGCTACTTTTATTTTAGATTTTATTTTGTTAAATTCCACGCGGACGAAGTCGCGGGCACAGATCGTTTCTAATATGCACATAATTTTTTAAAAATTAGAGGCGCGTGCAAAATCCGAACCCATGACCCCCTGTTTAGGACTCCAACATTCAGATTAGGCTATCACTGCCTTTAAGAGCAGTTAATATTTCCTTTATTATATAATAGTAAATATTTCCTTCCTACATAGCAGTTATACCTATGTAGGAAGGAAATATTTACAAGAAAATATTTCTCTACTCGAATGATATACCTAAGAAAAAAAAATTAACATTAAAAAGTATAGTACCAAATTTCGCCAGAGCTAAACTGATTATTACAAATTTGAGCGAAAAGTCAATTGGCTAAAAAATGTTACCTTCCATACAAATGACGTATTTTATTCTTCTACACTGCATTTGGAATTGTATAATTTATTATAGTAGCATGGTAGTAATATGATAATATAAAATTCCTTTTTGCCACAAATGGTTTCATCATAGCGGATTTTACATCCTAAATGCTTGTTCTCAGAATCTCTAGATGGTTCTTCTATCGTGATAATTAAATAATATTATAATTATACTCGTAATAAAATTTAAACCAATGATTTCTATGATAAATTAAATTCGATTCTTCACATCACATAACTGTTAGAGATTTCCACTCGGAAAGAGTGAAGAGTAAATACTCCATTACTCTAGAGAAGTATATTATATTTCGAGTGACGTCACGCATCTTACAACATGACCACTACATAGAACTTTGAAATATGCAATTTCTTCAGGATGTTTTTTCTCCGAAGCAATTGATGACTAATTTCAAATACGCACATAACTTAGAAAAGTTAATTATGCGTTCAGAATTTGAACCTACGCCTGCCAGCATCAGCAGGCTGCTAGGCTGTCACTTTTGGAAATGTCGTTAACTCAAATAAATTATTGTTGCAAACACGATGATATGCCGTAGTCCTGTGAATTGAAATCATATAAAAGTTTCCATTTATAGTATTATCTTCTTTACTGCACCTGTGACGATACCTTTTTTATACAATAAGAATAGAAGATAAATAAAATTGAATACTAAGACGAAGATCGAACCGCCTAGTTGACTTGCAGAAAACAACAACAAAGAGTTAGTCGACGGAGACAGTAATTGATTAAGCTTTTCGCCTGGTTAGAATACTGTCAACATAATAAAAAAATAAGATAAAACCATGTAGAAACTGCTTCTCCGATGCCACTGTTAATCGGAAAACGTCCAATTAAAATATGGAAAAAAGAGTCGAAAAAATAGAATAAACTTATAAAACTTGTCGGTTCGACAATACTATCCATTATTAATTCGATCAATAAAATAAGCATAATTTTTCACTCCATTAATTAATAGATCAGGCAGATTATGTAGTGATTGTTAAATAAGTCTAAAATATTCCGAGCAAAAAGATACAAAAGGGTATTTTGGAATTGGGCAATCTTCTCTGCTGCTGAGTCCTGAAAAAAACACTTACATGAAAAGCATTAGCTCTTAGTATGCCTCAGACGGATAGCCGTGGAAACAATTGGATGAAAATGATTTGAAATTTCTCAAATATAAAAATATACATTATAATATTAAAATAATACTCAAAACAAAATAAGAGCCATCTGAATCGTTTCATTAAATATTTTTCAAATATTTCCAGAGATCCTGACTGAAATTAATCTAGATAAAACTGAATACAAACAATGTTTAAATTGCAAAAAATCCTTAAAAAAGTAATTTACATTGACAAAAGTAGATTCTAAAAAAAGCTATTTCTATTTTTAATTTTTAAAAACTATAAATATTCCTAAAGAATAAGAACTAAGAAATAACATTTTCAAAGTTTAATGTTCAATATTGCGAACTTGGCACTTAAAAAGTCGATTAAAGAACCCCACATAACATATTACAGATCCATTAAAAAGTTACATTTGGGGTTTCGTTTGTCAAAGGACGCATTTTATTTTTTAAATTTCAAGAATGGGTTAGTTTTAAGTTAAAATCAAGTTTGTGGTGTTGCAACTGGCGGCCGCATCGTGGAAACAAAGGTGTAGGTGGGGTTTATGAGCTATCTGACATAAAAAAAAAATGTATGTGGGGCCAATAGTTTGCCAGATAAACCATAAAAAATCAGCATCCTTGTTTCTAAGATGGCGACCACAGGACAAGTGTTGCGACCCCAAAAACTTGGATTTGACTTTACAATGACTCCCTCTTGACATCTAAAAATAAAATTAGGTCCTTTGACAAATGCACACTACGCCCAAAAATATGTAACATTTCAATGGACTAAGAAGTAATGCTAGATTATAATGCAAATTAACGAGTGGTCCTTATATTTGTTTTCAGTATTTAAATGGAAAGTTTATATAACATCAGTACAACGGCGTTTTAGAAACAATATTTATGAATAATGGCATAACTGAATTTATAGTTAAGTTAAACTTTAAAAAAAGGCACTGTTTTTTTTATAGCCTGAAGGGCTGACGAAAAAAGCAGACGAGCCACCTGATGGTAAGTGGTCATCGTCGCCTATGGACACGAGCAACACCAGGGGAGTCACCAGTGCATGCAATTTTAATCAATAATTTATTGATTAAAATATTATTTTTCATTATTAGTTTAAGTATGATATACTTTATATTAGTATAGTGTACTTTTATAATACACTAATCATTATAACGTTGTGAATCGACCGTGGAATTGACAATATCATGAAAAGTTCAGTCATGTAATACAATGGTCTCATTTACAATGTGACAATATCATTAAATTAATATCGTTTAACAATTTATGAAATGCGCCTCTGTTGTGACTTATTTTGGATTACTGAAACATTATAATATCATTAAATTTTTATTGTCAAATCCGGGACGAGACCAAAACTTATGATGTACAAACTACATAATATAATACAAGATGATGTAAAGAATTGAAAATGAATAATGATAGTAAGCAGTAGATTACACTGTTAAAAAACAATATAATCGATACTAATAAAAAAAAGAGAGTAATAATTTATCAATACAGATTTTTTTATAGTTATTTTATACTATTTTGGTCAAAAAAATTTTGATGCAACGCGACATACGAGGAGGTTACCATTTAAATTTTGAGACTCGTGAAAGATATATACGCAACAATATAAATCTCTCTAATTTCTTGATTCACCCATCAGCATTTACAAGTCCACTGCTGGCTTATATAATTCTTCTATTGACAGATCTTCTGGACCCAACTGAGAGAAGTTAGGGATGTAAGTCAAAATAAACATTTGTTTCAAAAATTGAGGATACTTACACCCTCGTTTTATTTCCCCAAAAATTTATTAGCTAACACTTCGTCTCCTTTACATGTCCATGGATTAATCAGGTTATAAGACAGAGCCAAAACCCCGCATGCTGTAAAATGATAGGGTAAAAAACAAGACATGATAATGAACTTATTTTTACGTCATCATCATCATCATCATTACATGAAAAAGAAACATTGTAGGAAATACTAAAAAAAAATACTTTGAAGATAATCATATCTCATCAGTCATCAGAATCATACAAACCATTCCAAACAAATGTACCCAAAAGAACAGAAAAGCATTCTTTGAAATACATTCTGTTCTGTTATATTACAAGAGCGTCAGCGTAAACAACATTATTTATTTATAGGTAGGTTATAATGACCAATGACAGCCAAAAGAGCTGCAAATTCATTGCTGACTATGAAAAAGAGCTGTGTACTACTCGGCAGTAGAACGCTCAAATAATTCCTTACATTACTTACCATTTCAAAATCTGTAGAAAACGCTATGAGAACTCATGTCCCGTCTGTAGATTTTCTATGTATAACTAGTGTGAAGGTCAGTTAAAATTCGTATTAATTTGTACCAAATTAAAGAAAATAAGCCGGAAATGTGGCGCCCCTTCCCAAAAAATGTATACTTAGTGAAAATCGTTCTGTGGCACCATACTAGCCATATAGGTACCCAGCAGTAAGTTACTCTAACCATCGTGACGGCTAACAGGTAAGCGAAGAACTCGTCTATTAATTGACTCTCCAGCACATCTTTCCAACGCTAAGAACAAGATTCAATTGGAATATTGTCTATAACTAGGTTGTTTTAAAATCGACTTCAATTTTCTAAAACACCTGGCTACCACTGAAGAGCGACTAATGAATAATAGTGGTCGCTTCAATTTGTTAATAGATAAATAACGAGGACTAAAGCGAAAACCTCTCGCAAAAAGGTACATGAGTAATAATGAGTATGGCACTAAGTTGGTCCAAATTGAGATATGATTTAATGAAATTTTTGCAGAGAATCAAATTTGAAGACGCGTTATACAGTTACCTGGTAATACTCACCCACACATATGTAGTTCATTGCGTGCGAGAACCCGTTAACCATAAGGTAGCTGCAGATTAGAAGCTTCCTCAGACTATGAAACGTCAATATGGGTCTTCGATGGATGACCGGCTGACTGGCGACATTCCATAACGCATCTTATTCGCGCTTTATCTTATGACGTATCGCGACGACGCCATCTTTGATACTCGTTGGGCGAATCCTGGTTGTATACTTATTATCGGCAGCAACTAATAAAGCCCTCTTATAAATGTTTTAAAAGCTAACACCGTAACTTTACGACTTGTAGAGAGGACACCTTTTGTTATTGCATATTGTTCAATAATATCGAATTGTCATATTGAAAGTCCTTTCAAGGATCATGAAATTAATGGTTTAAAGGCAAAATACTCAATTGTCAATATAAACGGTATTGATAGAATAACTAATATTATTACATAAAGTGATATCCATTAGAAAACGCTGCTCAATAGATCGCAGGGAACAGAATTTAATAGCAACCCGGGTAAAAACTATAGATTTAAAAATCGATAGACAAGAATTTTTGCTAATAAGAGATGTGTCGATATTGAAAGAGCTTGTGATTATAAAAGATTGAAAATTGACATAGCATCATAGCTACATAGCATTACCTTAAAAGAAAAAAATTCTATCATGTATGAAAGAACAATCTGAAAACAGTATTTGATTGTAATGATAAGGAAAATAAATTCGTACGGATAAGCCAGTTTATAAATATAAATTAAGCTACGAAGTTTATGGAGATCTTAATTTTGAAATGTATATTTTTTTAATTAGTATTAAGCGGATACAAGATTTTGGAACCCAGGTCCAATTCCACCGTCATGATAGCGGTCCAGTTCATAGTTAAACGATTACAAAATATATAAATATAGGTACCTAATATAAAATCAAGTATAATATAAAGCAGGATCATACGACATAATCGACGATGTTGCAAAATGCCATGTCATCTCATGTCATATTTAGATTACTTAAAGATAAATCATGCTCTGTTAGTATCGGTGCTCATGTTTTATCCGTTACTTCATTAACAAAATAATTTAGATCGTCAGCACTTACGCAGCTGAATGTTCTTTTACATTATCTTACCTATTTTAGCAATTCACAATAAATTTGATTGCACATATAGGTGCACCACTCGAGCCTAAAGCTGCTTCTCTATCAAACAAAAGTTGCGGACTTTCGTCACCATCACGTGTTGGCGACAAGTTGGCAACTTTCCGTTTGGTGGAGACCTAGCCATTGCCAGACGGGCTTCCACCAGCTGCTAAATTCAATGTTAGATTTTACCTACAATAATTCCTTGCCAAATTAGACAGATTTTCAGGTAGAACACTGTAATGTAAAATTATACATAAATTAAAAAAATATATAAACACAATATAGGTAGAAGTTTAGTATTTGAAAAAGTTGTAAGTACATAATATTGATAATGTTTCTTATTGAAATTTTTTAACCTTTCATGTCATTCAATATTATGGTTTTTCAAGCCAAGCTGCTATCAGCGATCTTATAATTTAAACTTGAGCAAATGAATGTAGCCTTGTAGTGAAACCAAACAAGTACCTTAAATTTAACAGCAAAAGGAAATCATTAAACAAATATCTAACAAAGCAATTTCTATCAAACTACAACCATCCTCAATCATGATGCTGATGATCAGGATGTTATGCGTCAATTTTTGTGTTTTCGTAAAATGAAACTATTTACAGCACAAATAGCCATTAACGTAAAATATTATTTCGGCAATAAGGACAATTATCGCGACTTGTTATTTAAACTTACTGTACTAATCTAACTCAAATTCGCTTTAGGTTCTAGATCGCATATCAATTAAATTAAGGTCAAGAAAATTATTAAGTTTAAGTGCATGTGTGAGTGCACTTAATGCGGCTAGGTGTTTTTAATTTGCTACTTACATAAGACGTAAGACTTAGACGATTAGTGAAGTACTCAACTTGAGCAATAAAATTTTGTTTGTTTCAATTGTGTGATTTCTAACTATATAATAATTACACCGTTTACGTATAAACCGATGCTACGTAAATTATCATATAGCGATTTTATCTTTTTAAGTTTATTTTTCTTGAATTGAATTGAATTTTTACTTTTGATTATACATTTAAACAATTTAAATGTGGTTTACCAATCTTGCGATGTGCCCTAAATTATGTCCTAATTTCGTGCATTTAAATGTCCATGTGATTTATCTTGGGCGAATTATGTGCGAAACAGGACAATCGACTGCTGTTATGTAGCAACGATAAATGGTAATATTTTTTCGCACACTAGTATGCCATGACAATATTATAATATTATGCCATGAAATATTTCAGAAAAATTTAAAATACAAGCAAGACGAGGCATGCACGGTCATCTTACTCGGTAAAGTAAACGAGAATTAATAATAATAGATAATAAAACGATAACTGCAAAAACAAAAGGTTGGCAAAAAATCAATACGATTAAAATGTGACACATTATTTATTTATGTAAAGTATAATTAAAATTGAACGTTACACAATACTTTCACTCTTAAACATCAATTTAAAACTACATAAGACATCCATCCGCATTGATACAGCAATGCTTAGTTCTCGCACACTACATTCCCTAATAATAATTATGTTTGCACGATCTATTTAGTCGTTCAAATTATTTCAATAGGTAATAATAAAATTAATCATATCTAAAAATAATAATAAAGTGATCGTGTTCTGAACATTTGGATTTAACCTATAATAATTAGAGCATGCGCAAGATATCTAATAGATTGATCATCATTAAAGAGATAAAAGATAATACTAGGACATGTAGAATAGAAAAATCTTGCTTTCAGCTTTTATAGGTTGTATATAAACAACGCTAGAAAACAGAAACTTCGATCGACAATACGAACTAGATGTCGGGTCAGCACATAAAAACCGTCTACAAAAATTACAGCTAGTTTGAAATGTGAGATCTTACTTTGTTTATTTCGCTCGGAACACAGCCTATGTTAAGACGTATAACAATGCCGCAATATGTATTCAGAAGATGTAAAAATAACGCCAGAGAAAGCAATGTAACCACCGGAGGGAATTGTACATGTACTTTCGGTTAGTACAAGCTTTAAAGTATCAAATATTAAATAATCCTTAAATAAATAATAATATTAAATGAACCGATAATCACCGATTTCAAACAACCCCAGAAATGTTGGCCAATACCAGCCAATGCACGCACAAACGCTAGGCAAAAACGGGGAAAAGTTCTTTATTAACTGCATGTTAAGGTTGATTTCACACATGTCATTAAATTTCTAAGTCAAAAGAGTATTTATTGCTTTGCTCGTTTACTGTAACGGATGGTCGTAAGTATAAGATAATATTTGACAATTTGTAACTATTGCTAAGTTACATGCTTGTAATTACATATGTTGAAAATAAACTTTTATAAAACTCTATTTACGCGGACGGTTTCTAGCGTGGATTTTGTAAGTGAGCGGTTATCGAGTTGGTATTGTTGATCGAAGACAGAAACAATTTATAGTCATGTGCTGTACCTACTAAAATAGTGAATTTACCATTCAAATTATAAATTATTGAAGTATCTTAATTATTTCTCCTACTAGAGAAAAATAACTGTGATTTTTAATATTTAATTTATATATGAAAATAATACTCTTCCGTTACTGAGTGACTGACAGACAACGCACAGCCGAAGCTATCGAACGCAAGAAGCTGAAATTTGGCATGGAAGTTGAATCCTTTGGGGGTGTAGGGAAGAGAGAATTTCTGGATTTCCATCCCATCCTCAGATGACCAAAAAGGGGATAAACTGAAACTTTTTGTTTCTTAGTGGGTTCATTTGAAACTTTGTATATAGGTTCCTCGAGAGACGCAAGTGAAAACTAAGAAAGAATTTTTGGAATTGGAATTGGAAGGAAAAATTTCAAGCGGGCGAAGCCTCGACCGGAAACCTAGTATTTCTATAAGTTCCTTGGTATCACGCATGACGTAAAAAGACACATACGATGTATGTCGAAATAAATTTGTACTCTCTATAAATTCTATAATGTACTCTTTTATATATTTCTACCATGACTTAATACTTTGACTGGGATTTGTTGTAATTGTTGATGTACATAGTTTAATCTGACTTTATAATATGTATGGTAAATTTAAAATATTCTGACAAATTGATTACTTATTTTAAGTTAATATTTTCCTCGAGTATGTCAAGTGAAATAAAAATCACCCAGTATAGAATTTACACTGTATTTCACGTTCACTACCAACAGATCATAGCAATTTTACAATGTCGCTCACATACGTATCATAGAGATACATATTTTACATGAAATATCTCATTTTTAAGAAATTATGCAATCGTGCTTTAAAGTTTCTCCAGAAAAATACATTGTATATGACGTTCTGGCACTCAAGTCAGCTAAAGATTTGCTTTTCTTTCTTAAAATGCATGAATTTTGCTAATAAGCTAGGTATGCAAATGAAGTGCCAGACAAAATTAGCAGACCAATATTGTAACAGACGTATGGTGTGCGCCTGCCATGCACTTAGAGATGGGCACTGCAAGCCAGACAATTCCATGACCAACTTATGGCAGTAAGCAATGGCTTCTCGCAGATGAGTTGTTGCCGCTGTCTAGTGTTTCTAGCTAGTGTGTCATTTGGGGGCGTGCATTAATTACGTGAGGTGATTTTGGCAATTTGTCGACCCCCCCACCCTTTCCTTCTTGGTGAGATGTCGGCAGATCTCACGTGAGATTTTTTAAATGTTTATTTTTGTGTATTTACGATTAATAAAAAAAAATGCTAAGTCCGCGCATCGCTACCACTTGGCTCGTACGAAACAACACGAAACGATACGAAACCTTCGAATCGCGCGTTGGGCTGGCTAGTGGCGGGCGGTGGCGGATAATCAATCGAAGATGTGTGATACTTTGTTGCGTTCGCATAACCGCGAATATTTTTGCCTAGAATCAATTTTTCCCATTGTCCATATTTCAGTGAAATACATGTATTATTTAACCCAGTTCCTAGCAATTTCTTGCGGTAAAACGTGATATCTGCCCAGATCCCCTTCCTCGGGTGATTAGGTGAGATTCGTCTCGAACAAACCAATGCCTCAAGTAATTTATGGACGCCCCCTAACTTGCAAACCTATCCCCGTATAACCCAGGACCTATCTCAAGTCATTATTAAGCCTAGCGGTCATCACCGTGATGTTATGGAGCTTATGTCTTCAAGTAGGCTTATAAAACTCTCGAGTTTAATAATTTTAAGTAATTCAGTTTGTGAACGGTGGTTCAGATTTACTTATCATCGTAAAAAATTATTGTTCTAAGCCCTAATCTCTAAAACCACTGCATTATAATTATTTTATTAATTGCAACTACTAATTATGATTGAAGTGTAAAAAATATACAAGGCCATCTACAAATGTAAGATTATGCAATAAATTGTGAATAACACGAAACTAAAATTTACATAAAATCTATTAATATTTTATATTTAAAACTAAAATTAAATACAAAGTAATTTAAGCCTTGTACATTTTTACACCAAATAGAGCCATTGGTTAGAGCAAACACGGATTCAATTTGGCAAATAGCGAATTTTGTCAAATAATAAAAAATACTACTGAAATAAAATGCCCAAGTTGTTAACAAAAAACCGAGCGCATTTGATCCTAACCAAAGACTGGTGCCGACACGGCGATCGAACGACGCAACCAACGTAGGAAGTGTAAAGAGGCGGCACGACGCAACTTTACGCACTGTGACTGCGTGCGAGTAACGCACTATCTAGAACCGACGGCGTTTGTTGGGATAATCGTCCATTTGGCGCGGCCCGTCCCAACCGCGGTTCTGCGGCATGTCGTCATAACCTCCCCGCGGCATGTTGTCGTACTGCTCTCTGAAGCCTCCATCCTAAAGTAAGCAATCATAAAACGTGCCAATATTTTCTCATTTCACAAATAAATCAGAATAGTAGATACTTAATATTACATAAATTTCTTACGCCACTTCGGACGCCGGATCCCGAATTAATAGGAATAAATGATGTCGATGTCGTTGTCGTACTTTATATACCTAATTGTATTCCATCTTAATAAATAGCCAATGTAAAGTTTAATATCTATATATCTAGCCATACCTTATGGCCGTTATATTGATCAGAAATAACATTTACAATACGCACACGAGTTGATTACTCAATTATCACTAGCGCGGACGATACCTCCCAATCTTACCTTATTTTGTTTCTCTTTTTGCTGAATTATAGCCATCGTACATTTTATACTTATGTAAGGGTAATTTGAGATGAGATAATAAGACCACCGTAAGTAAATTTCTTGAAAAAATTCCAATGATAACAGTAAAAATTAAAAAATAATCGTATAATCCTCCTTTTTCACCTCTTAAGATATGACGCATACTTAAGTTGCTTTCTTTTGGGTGTCACTTAAAGGAGATGATACAATTCGTCAACCGCATTTACTGTTTGTGGTACGGAAAACGTAATGAAAATGTATTAAAAATTAAGGAGTGACATATTATACCTCCTATAGCAAAACAATGTTGTTTGTAGTTTCCGTAAGAATTCAGGTTTATTTTCCTTTAAGCCCACTCCATCTTTTAATATTTATGTACCTTCCAGACTAAAAGCCCAAAACAAAAAGGAGACGAAACATTCTTAACAAAATAGAACAGTAAAAAATTAAAAATGTATTTTTCTTGTCATCGAAATATAAATTTAATAGTACCGATAGCTAAAAGTTAGATAATAATGTATTTACTTTTGTGCATCTTGTATGTCTACTAATGATGTTATGTTACAGTAATGGCATAGTAAACACTTAAAATACGAATTCCTTCTCATGTTTCAAATGTTTAAGATATCGTATATTGCCTTGCATAAATTTAATTTGCAAAAACTTTTAACGAGCATGTGTACGACCACGAATATGAGAGACAACAGATTTTGTTTATTTTTGTATTGGTGGAAACATGTAGAGATTTAATATGGCCCGTAGAACACAAAATACTCAATAGATATTTTTATAAATGAAGTGTTGATTCCTGATACACATTTAAGACGTTACAGTGTTGGTATTGATTTTATATTTATAGTTTAGTATCCAAAATCAACTCTTGCGCGTACCGCAATCGTGTTTTTCTAACCAAATAAGACGTCCACCAACAAATAACCAACAAACGAGCAAATGAACCACCTGATATTAAGTGGTCACCGATGCTCATGAGCCTCAGTAACTCTAAAGACGTCACCAATAATGCCTCGCCGGCCAAAAATGACAAAGGGACCGGTATTGTTTTTGGCTCTCCCGACAAGTGACGTGATAAAAATATAAAGAAATAATCGACATCAGTCAAAAAGAAACCAGTACGAACCCCTGAAACGAGGTGATTATTTTGGTAATATTTAACGGTGGAAAATCGAAGAACGTTGTGCGTTTCACATTTTTAGATTTAACATACCTACTTAAAGCTACACAAATTTAATACGATTATACCAGGTTAGATAACATGTTGGAAAACTTCTCAGATACGACAAATTTTCATACACTTTCCGCTTCTTCTTATATAAACGTGATTGCTATAAATACAAGTAGGTATATTTCAGTTATGAAAGTTTTGGGGGGGCATTGAATCACACAGACATCTACAGCAAACCCAAATCTGTTACGTATCATGGTGATCTTGTAGAGCCGAAACCGGCTTGCTAAGCACGTCATTAAGACGTTACACGCGATGCTCAATCTCAACACAAGTTCAATTGCACACACGATTTAACTTCATACTAAAAAGATTTGTTTGCACATAGCAGCATATTGTAGTCAATTGTTTATAATTTTTAATAAGCACCTAAATTGTCGCAACGAATAATGTAGAATCGAATGATACATACGCAGGGCCCGTAAAGTATATCGATTAGATTCCAACAATTTTCAACAATCAAATTCCATGTGAACATCATTGTTAAACTGAACTTAACAAGTACGTCGAGTAAGTTTCAAAACATAACACTTAGCCTAGCGAAAAGAAATCATGTATGTATGTACCTACGTAATCAGATATCAATAGACATAAAAAATTAAGAACATCCCAAGACAGTCGTTTATTGACTATTGTCGATAATTTTTTGTCATAAATCAGACAACACCGTTTTAGTTCCCTCCTAACTGATATAATCTTTCCTTACTTCAAACGACAACACAAATTTATTGTTGTTTTAAATGCTCTTAATTAAACAACAGGTCTGACTTTTGTTGTGACATGGTTGAGATAATTTATATTATTTATCACTTTTTAAGTTCTATCACGAGTAATGAACATAGAATGCACAAGAAAAGCTTATCAATGTTTTTTATTGGTTTAAATAATTAATTAATTACATATTAATTAAACCAATTACTAACATTAACTGCAGCTTTTCTTAAAATTAGTTCATTATGAACTGTATTGACTCACATTGCTGACTGCTAACGTCTATAGCTTAATGTTACAAATTCCAAAAAGAATCTTAATAATGTTGTATGTATGTTGTCGCATGTTAAGACATTTTGCTAATTTTATCGATAATGCTACTATTAAAAAAATACTAACACCAGATCGAGAAATAAAACATATATAGTAAACATATAATTGTTATAATGATGGGCTACTTTGTAACTCTCGTGTTGTTGATGGTAACTTTACCCCAAAAATAATCAGAATTATACAATAATCGAGAATAGTCATCCAAATTATGTGCAGCTATATTTTGTAAAGGTATGAGAAGTTCATGCGGCATTTCTCGGTTTATCATAGTATATACGGGAAGATTCGATGTTTGAGTCGGCACTATAGATTTTGTAATATTCAGTAAAACCTATAGTTTGACTAAAACAAATGTCAATATGCTCAAAAACATATAAACAATTCCTAAATAGAAGAAAATCATGTAATTGTATTAATTGTTGCTAATCAGATAAAATACGGCTCTCAACTCTTGTAACAAGTTGTATGAACAAAATATTATATCGAATTTAAGAAGATATTCCATCCATAGATGTAACATGTCAATGTCAAATCAGAAACCTCTAGAATGCTTTATTTTGTAGTAAAATGTCACGACGCTAATAGCGATGTTCTTAAGACTAAAATATTACAGCACTAAAACTCACCATTGGCTGTTGTTGATCAAACATGCCCTGCTCCTGGCGGTCTAGCATGGAGTTCAGTCGCTGGGCCTGAAAATTTAGGATATATTAGTAAAATCCTACACAGTAAAACAAGAGCCTGTAATCATGATTACATCTTACCCAACTCTGGCTTAGCCTTATAGCGTCGTTCTTCTTAATCATAATACGAGTTTTAACTTGTTGTTATTACGTACACTGTATGTAAAGTCATTCGGGTCGATTAATTTATTATTGATAAAATTAAATTTTCAGATACCATTAATATTGAACTGAAAGCAGACATGTCCAGTCAAATCCGGGTAGTGGGTAACCCTAGGTACAGACAGACAGACACACGCACGCACGCACGCACGCACGCACGCACGCACGCTCGCACGCACGCACGCACGCACGCACGCACGCACGCATGCCCGCACACGCACCTGCACAAAGAGCGTGTTCTCCTGCTGGCGGCGGCGCAGCTCGTCGTCCTGCAGCCGCATCCGCTGCGAGAGCTCCTCCTCCTGGCGCTGCAGCTGTGCGCGCTCCTGCTCGCGGCGCTCGTCCGCTGCGCGCTCCGCCATCTCCCAGCTGCGCTTCTGCCGCTCGCGGTCCTGCTCGCGCTGCCGCAGCTGCTCGCGGAGCAACTCCGTCTCGTGCTCGTACCTGCCGGACGATCGGACCGTTACATCATATTGACCAGTTGTTAGCTTAGTGTTTTAAATGTTCGGACTCCCGAACAGGGCTCGAATCCTGCTGAATAACGTCTGCTTTTAAAAAAAATATTGGAACTTAATTATCACTTGCTTTACAAGGAAAAGATCGTGAGGATCGATGCAAGTCGCCAGGCGATAAGCGCCTCTAGCCACCGCAGCCTAGCGCAGTAACATACTACTAACATACATACTAATAGGTTTTACAATGCTAATAAATTATTTCCACTAGTTTGTCATGTATGTTTGTACATGTCCCTTTTGGACCATATTACCAAGTAAAAAATAAAATAAAACAATAACTTTTATACTCACTTAGCATATTCCATTTGCGCTTCAAGTTTTTCCTCTTCTGCAGCGAGCTCCTTTTTCAAGGCCTCCTCCTTCTGCCTGTGTAGTTCATGAAGCTGCTTCCACCTGGTCCCATATTCGTGTTCAAAACTGCCGGACTCCGAAAATCTTGGTCCAATCTATGGAGAAAATGATGATCATATCATTACATGATCTTATATGTAAAAGAACCTCTAGAAAAATATTTTTGCAAAGGGTACAAACCTCTCTCGCCCTCATGAAATCAGGGTGTTTCTTAGGTATATTCTTTTCGGGATATCCATCAAATTCATCAGGTTCCTCGTAACTTTCTACAATCACTGGACGAAGGGACCTTAAAGAAACATTTTATGTATTCAGGGTGTATGGTTCAACGAAGTTGATTATTTTATAGCAATAAATACTAAATTTCTACTCACGAGGTCAAAAAGAAACATTTTTCTGTGCAGTTACGAATTGCCGCCAAGGCACTTGGTTTGCGAGTGAACTCCACTACGCCTTCACCCAACGTTTTCCCTCTCTCATCTACCCTCACAAATGCCCTCTCAATTTTTCCGAAAATCTCGAAAGCTCGGTAAAGCAACTCATTAGAAACAAATGGAGGTAGATTCTTCACTCTAACTGCACTATTATGTGGTGCAAATCTTACTCTCAGAGGTCTGCCATTCTTTACTTTTCCATCAAGCTCCCGTTTAGCTTTCTCAGCATTAACTCTATAATCCTGTAGAACAAAAAAATGTCAGGCTGTAGTGTATGCTCCTATAAATTATTTCATTTACACAAGTAGAGGGATGTAGTTGTCTTTCACCAGTCTTTTGACAGACACGGATGCAGATAGGCATCCATGCTAGTTGTCTATTTTGAAATAGAGAAATTGATCAATGAAAAATTAACCAAATTGTCTTACCATCTTTATAAAACCAAAGTTCTTTTCTTTATTCAAAAATAGTTCAGATGCTTCACCATATTGGTTAAACATATTAAGAATTTCTTCTTCGGTAACATCATTAGTAAGATTTCCGATGTACAGTCGGGCCCTTCCATTGAATTTGAGTTCAGCCTGTTCAATTGGTGGCAAATCAGTAAGTGGCCCTACAAGGTCCTTCAGCTTGTGTGCCAACATCTGCTCCTAAAATATAAAATAATTGTGTAAATAACATGATAATGAAGCAATCCTATTAGAGGTGATAACAATTTGTATCATGTAAAAATTAGTTGAATCAGATTTTACCTCCCTCTGTGCAGGCTTTCCATCATGCATGGGCCCACGCATGTTATTACCGCGTTGCTGATTGCGAGCTGGCCCAGGTCCGCCCTGACCACCACCCTGTTTAGGTCCGAAGCCTTGTCTCGGACCCTGTGGACCCTGACCCTGCATTTGGCCAAAGTTGTCTCCCTGTTTGTTGCCAAGACGTCCCTGGCCCCAGTTACCACCCTGCTTATTTCTTCCTTCAAAGTTTCCATTCATGTTCTGAATACAATACAAAAAAAAATGATTAAATAAAAAAATTAGACAAAAAAACGATATAATCATAATTGAACTGAGTTCCATTATAATGCATACCTTCTGGTAATGTCCCTGATTCTGATTCATAATTTTTTGCTCTGTGGGGACAGGTTTATCCAAAACATTTTCCGGCATTGGCATATCCTTCTTAGGTGCTGCATTCTGTGAAGGCTTCTGCTGTTGCTGCTGATTTTGATGTTGTGGCTGATTTTGCGGCTGCTGATGCTGCGGCTGATGTTGCGGTTGATGCTGTTGTTTTGGTTGTGCTGCTTGAGGAGGTGCAGCCTGTGGTGGAACAATATCTGTCTCTTTTTCCTTCTGTTGGACCGCTTGTTGTGGAGGTACATTTTCAGCTGGAGGGTTGTTTTTTGGCTGCTGTGAGATAATAATTCTGGGATGAGTGATAATATTTTAATGATGCTTAACCCTTCCTGTGTTTACAAAAATTGTATAGACAAATCTATATTGGAGAGCACAACATTAATCAGTCAGTGATTATAAAGAAAGTCAGACTAACTAATCTAATAAACAAACATCCAACAATACAGCCAGAATGGCTAAAGTGATTAATTCTAAATAAATTATAAAAAGACCAAAGTAGGCTTTAGAAGCCAGATCTTTCAAATACATATTTAAACTATTGAGTAAATAGTATGTATACCAGTATACAACAATTTAGAAGAATTAGTACGAATGTAGTGGCAAATAAGGCACGAAATAATTGATAATATGATATCGATCGATTGTTCAAAATAGCATCCCCGACGGACGCTGAGACGCTGACGCTAAGGCCGAGCTAGTTGCTAAAACAAAATGGCGGTGAGCATTCATGGCAGTAACTAAGCCTATGACGTGTAAAACGTTCAAAGGAACTTATCTAAGCATTCTGATATTAGAAATAATACAAAGAATATTAATGATTAAGAAAATTAAAAGACAAACTGACCTCATTACTGGGTCGTTGACCTCCCTGACTCTGATTCCTCTGATTATTGTGGTCAAATCTTGAATTGCGCATTCCACCTCGGTTGTTACCTCGTCGACCTTGTCTTTGGGGTTGTGGTGGCCCACCAAACCCTCGGTTCCCGAATTGATTCATTGCTTGCGTTTGCATTCTAAAAATATAAAGTGAAAGGTGTTAAGAAACCACGCCATAAGTCGGAATTTAAAAAATATCAGTTTTAATTGATTAAAACATATTTACCTTTTGTAACTTAATTATAAATATTAATCTTGCGGATTACTCAATTAAAAACCTAAAACTGGACTGTAATAATCAAAAACACTGAAAACGAGCCCACGTAGAATTACTTGCCCGATGTTCGATGTCAGAAACCGATATCGAACAAAATGGCGGACGGCGGATAGTGCGGATATCAGTATTACCAGTAGAGTAGCACTAGCAAGAGCATAGACTCTATCTATGCCATAGAGCAAGTAGCAGTAGCCAGTGTTGCCACCAATGCCACCTCGCCCAAATCAAAAGTTGCTAAACAGGCGTTGCTAGATTCAGATTTCAGCATGTAACAGCAGCATGGGATATAAGTAATATATAAGTTGGTTTTTTTTGGAAATTTGGAATAAAATTTTCATATTTCTTTCCTTTACATTATTATTTACAGAAAAATGTCTTCAGAATTGATGTCATCTTGTAATGTTAAAGTTCCGGCTTCTTAATTTTTTCGGGGTTTTCGATTTTCCTTTTTCTTGAAGCAGTATAACACGCAATCGAAATGCACGAAATGCAAGTGACAAGGACCCGAACCAACTGACATTTTAATTCGAATGTGATTTCCAAGCGAAAATGAAATCAAACTATCCGACAAGATTACCTGTATTTAGCAAACTATAAAAAAGACGTCAGCAAGTCACCAGAGACAACTGAGTGATTAAGACAGAGAGACTATTATTATAAGGATGCATAATTTGAGCTAACCGCTAAACTAAAAATGCTAACCGTACTGTCTACAAGCATGCTTAATTCAAGCAAATGAATACAAGCTAAAAAGCATCCTCTACTCATAAGCATAATTTTTAAAAGCATGTGTATTTTTGTGGTAGGTACCTTTAATTTCATGAATTAAGCATCCATAATTTAACCTAATCTGTGCACATAGTATCTACCTACTTAAATACCTGTGGTGTCCTTTTTCGTAGTACCTATTAGGTTGGCTCCATACGTTGGCGCCAACGTTGACGCCAATGCTACTCGTCCAACGTGTGGATATAGAAAATCGTATTGGCTATGGTGCCAACGTTGGCCCCAATGCTCAACGTATGGAGCCGGCCTTAGTAAATGTTTTATTTTTCTTTTAAGTACCTAGTCTGTGTGAATCTGTGAATGTTCAATGTTGTGGTATCTACATACTTGTGATTTTGTAATTTGAATTGAAATAAAATTGTGTTTATTGTGTATTTAAAAGTCAACAAAAGAATTGAAGAAGAGTTTTAAGAATTGTAGTGTTGTTGGTGGCGCCAATGCTATTTTCTTGATCCACACGTTGGATGAGTAGCATTGGGGCCAACGTTGGCAGCAACGTATGGAGCGGGCCTTAGTGAATGTTTTACTTTTCTTTTATTTAATGTGTGTGAATGTGAATCTGTGAATGTCATTATTGTCAATGTCATTGAACATTCACGTCATTCAATGTTGTGGTACCTACCTTTAAACTTGTGATTTTTTTGTAATTTGAATTATTGAAATGAAATGAAAGTGAATTGTGTTTATTGTGTATTTAAAAGTCAACAAAATAATTGAAGTAGCGTCAATTTATTATCACATTGAATAAATTGCACCAAATTCTATTTCAAAATTACCCTGTTCATCTAATTTGTTCAAAGAATATGGATAAAATTAAAACCAATGATAATGTTGAGTCAAATTCTAAAATAACTGAGAACTCCGAAGAAGCTCCACAAGAAATTGAAAGCAAATACCCATTACTGTCTTTCGAAAAACAAATTTTTATTGATGTTTTTGAAAAAGATGCTCTGCTGATAATGGCCAAGTATGATTAATTACATACTAAAATTTGGAACAACTTCTGGGGAATGAACAACTTATGATTTATATTGGTTTTGTGTTATATATTAAATACTTAAAATAATAGACCATCGAGATATAAGTACTAACATACTTATATCTCGATGTAATAGACCTATTTATTTATTTGTAAATATATTGTCTTCATATCAATTGAAAGGCCTATATTAATTATTTGTGATAACTATTTATCTTTAAGTACTTCATAAATAGTGTTTATTAGATACTAACTTTTGTCCATGATTTATTTTTCAGAGGAATTAATTATAATTTAATATTAGCTAATTTGTTGTGGGTGTTCAAAGATCCTTGTAATTTAGTTTTGGTTATAAATAGTAGTGAACATGAAGAAAAATACTTCACTGAAAAATTTAAGCTACTTCCTTTACCAAACACTGGGGCTGAAAGGTAATTATTTAGATATTTGTCAAAATAAATAAGGATAATTATATTTTTATGCCTATATCTACATTATATCTATGTACAATAAAGGTTAATGATATTTTTTTCGAGGGTGGTGGTGTATTTAATCATTTATTATTTTCATTTTGTTTTTATTATTGTGTGAAGCTATGTAATTGAACTAAAATTTCGTGCATGTTTTTTCGTAAAAATAATAATAACATAAAATGAAAATAATAAATGAATAAATACACCACCACCCTCGAAAAAAATATCATTAACCTTTATTATACATAGATATAATGTAGATGTAGGCATAAAAATATAATTATTATTTTGAATACATGCATATGAAATTTGGTACAGTTAAATTGTATATGGCTACCAACTGGGCTACGGGATTGTCAAGTGTGAATTTCCATAGTGTCAATGTGAAGAAACTATTCCATAGAATGTAGTTTAGAGTGGGTCTATAATTATTTAGTTATTATTATTTCAGAGAAAAAGCATACTTAGAGGGAGGAGTACACTTTGTTACAACAAGAATTTTAGTTGTAGATTTATTGAAGAACCGTGTACCGGTTGCTCACATAACGGGCATTATTGTGTTACGAGCTCACACTGTATTGGAGTCTTGTCAAGAAGCATTTGTCTTGAGATTGTATAGACAAAGGAATAAGGTATGACACTATATTCTGGATCATTGGTACATTGATGCATGTAAATTGAATTTAAATGTCTGTTTACTATTCAGTAAAAAATTTAAAGCAACTATGAGACCAAAAAAATGAATTGTGAATATCAATCTATAGTTGAATCAACAAATTGATTTTACATATTGTGTGATGAAATTAATAGTTAGAAGAAACTGTTAAAGCAACAATGATAAATATCATTTGAAAATTTTCAAGTATTCAATTTTACCAAAAACAATTTAGGACTCAGATATTTCTTCCAATATCAATTTTCATTTTACTTTTCAGACAGGATTTATAAAAGCATTTTCAAATTCTCCGATATCATTCACATTTGGTTATAACCAAGTGGAAAAGATTATGAGGGCACTATTTGTAACAGAATTATTATTATGGCCTAGGTAGGTTGATGCTCTATACACTATAGGATCACAAAAATAATGAATATTTAATTCAATCAAAATGACATTAACATAATTAATTAAAAATAAAAATGTCTGTAATTCTTGTCCAAGGTTCCACGGTATCATCATAAAGAGCCTTAAAACCCGGCAGGCACAAGTGGTGGAACTCCATGTTAGTTTCTCTTCTAAAGCTAGTCAAATCCAGAGCTGCTTGCTTGATATCATGAACTACACTGTCAAGCAGTTGAAAAGCATTAACAGAACAATAGATATGCAGGTATGTATAAATTTTGATTACTATATTCGTTTTATATTTATACTAGTGGACCAGCCCTCGCTTCGCATCGGGAAACTTGTTCTTTACTTTTACAAATATTATATATTTTGCCATTTTTGCAAAATTTTTCATTGGTATTACTCCGCTCCTATTGGTCAGAAAGCTATAGTCTATAGTCATCCTCGATGAATGGTTCCAACACAAAGATAATTTTTGAGTTCACACCAATACTTCCTGATATTACCTAATTCAAACAAACAACCTCTTCAGCTTTGTAATATTAGAATAGATTTTATTTGGTATATTTATGGTATGATATTATATTCATCAGTGACATTATATTTATTTCTCTGATTTTTTAACAAATGTTTACAGGAAATCACCATAGAGAATTGTATCACCAAGAAATTCCATAAGATACTACAGTCCCAATTGGACTGTGTCTGGCATCAGCTGAGCACAAGAACAAAAGAGTATATTCAGGATCTCAAAGTTTTAAGAACAATGATCATGTGAGCTAATTTCCTAAGTTATCCCTTTTTAATAGGTACTATACTAAATAAGTATCTGTCCCAGCCGGAACTCAAACCTGGGACTTCTCCCAAACAAGGCCACTATAAATTGGGCTACAGTAGATATTATCTCGTAATGATAAGCAAAATAATATTTTTTATTTTAAAATTTAAATAAAAACCATAAACAGTACAATCATAATTATGTGCATTTTTAACTATAATTATAATACTACAAAAAATATCATTTTCAGAAATTTAATACATGATGATGCTGTGTCATTTTACGCGTTAGTAGCAAAATATAGAACTCCTGAGTATGCTAAAGTGAACTCCGGATGGATTCTGCTAGACTCTGCAGAGCAGTTGTTTAAATTGGCCAAGGGACGGGTGTTCAACCACGCAACCGGTAAGTAAAGCTTTTTTTTATTAATTATAAGTGGCCGATGGCGAATGGGTCGACTCGCCACTAGCGGCGAGTTTACGTATGAGAACAGAAGTGCGCGCGGCTACTTGTCTCTTGAGTCGTAGCTCTTTTGTGGTAGTGACTTAGTGACTGCTTCCGAATCGAGTCAATGGATATGGTTCTAACCAGCTACTGTTACTACCGCTAACAATGAAGCGCTTAGTGGAAATTAGGTATAAGATGCGAGTGGCAATCGCTCTCTTTACGTCCGCGGCGATTGTGGTCGGTGGTTCATTGGCGGGGACCCTAAAGTGTCAAATTCAACTTAATTTGCAATCCTCAACTTAGTGGCGGGAACCCTAAACTGTCAAGATTCAACTTAATTTGCAATGCTCAGCTATCTGGCACGGCCCATAAACTGTCAAGATTCAACTTAATTTGTAACGCTCAACTTCCTGTTACCATTTCTCTGTTACAGAATTTGATCCGGAGCCATCCCCGAAATGGAAGTGTTTAAGTGATTTACTACAAGAAGAGATACCGGGTGAAGTGAAGAAAAACAACAATGGCAGCCTCGCCAATACGAGGATATTAATTCTCTGTCTGGACAACAAGACGTGTTGTCAGCTCACCCACTTCCTAACTATGGGCGCTAACAAATATCTATTTTACACCGCTTTCAAAAGGGACCTAACGATAAATGCAGTTACATCAAAATACAAAAAGTTACAAACCAGTTTTCCTGTGAAATCTGACAGTCAGAAAGACAAAAGTGACGATGATAAACTTAGAGATGAAACAGGTGATTTATGTGATGATGACGATTTAAATATGGATGACATGAACAGAACTAGCTTTGTGTTGACACTCAGCGAAATGGCCACTCAGAAAAATAAAGGAAAGGATTCCAGTGAATGTGTGTTTGAACCAATATCACAGGTATGGCTTATACGTGTTTTTTTATATATTTTTTTGGAACTGCTTGACAAACTTTAACCTTCAAAAATATTTTTTCCCGTAAATAAATGAGTTAAAAAACCCCTCCAGGCTTTGTCCGTCCCTGATATTTTTGCTCTATGTATTATTAAGTATCTTTGTGTGTATTGTATTAAGTATCTTTTCTTAAATGAAAAACACAAAACATTTGTTAAATCCATACAATATTATTTCCAGCTTGACAGCTTAGATTTAACACAACTGGAAACGGAGAAACCAATCGTTTGTATCCAAACGTTCAAGCCTAATGGCAATAATTTTTACCTCGAAGAAACCCTAGAGTCGCTGCGACCAGAATATATTATCCTGTATCACGCAGACATGTCGGCGGTCAGACAGATAGAATTGTACGAGTGCAGGAAGAAACCTGGGGAACCACATTCCAAAGTATATTTTTTAATCCACGACAAAACGGTCGAGGAACAAGCGTACCTTACTTCACTCAAGAGAGAGAAACATGCATTTGAATTATTGATACAAACAAAAAGTGTAAGTTTTACTAAGTTTGCTACATAACATATACAATTTAATTTATTTGGGTGTTGGCAATGAATGTGTGTACTTACAGCAATCATTTGTTTAGGTAATGGTGGTGCCCAAGTATCAAGACGGTAAATCCGACGAATACTTCAACCTGAACATTGAAGAGGAAGAACCAGTGGACACGAGGAAGGCAGGTGAGGTATTCATTAACATAGAAAAGCAATTCAAAATGTAGGTAGTCCTTTCGCTGTAGGAACAAATATATTATTATGCTTGGAATTTGAATGTTTTACGAGTATTTATCACGGCTTACCTCACGTATTATACTTGTCGGATTCGCCCGACTAGTTTCAACGACATGTATAATACGTGAGGTAAGCCGTGATATACTCATAAAATGTATTCAGACACTCACGTTTCAGTACTAAAAAAATTGAATGTTTTTGAACTATGTTTTCAGGAGGCCAAAATGCTAACAAGGAAAAACCAGTGATCATAGTTGATATGAGAGAATTTAGATCGGATCTACCGGCGTTACTTCACAAAAAAGGCATTAACATTGAACCGGTCACCATAGCTGTGAGTGTTGATGATTATAATAGTTTGAAAAGGTTAACATATATACCTAACTATAGTTATTTGGCAAAGGGAGATCTTCCGCCAGGCGAGGCGTTATGCATGGGGGGCGGCCAAGCTTCCACTGTTTACGGTCGGAACTATTATATATGCGAGCGGTGTAGAAAACTTCGATAGCGCGATTCAGGCTTGTCGTGACGTCACAGTGTGACTAGTGTGCGATGTGCCACAGTTCAGTTGAATTTGTTCTTTTAGATCGGTGACTACATCCTGACACCTGACATTTGTGTGGAACGGAAGTCAATATCGGATCTGATCGGGTCCCTCAACTCGGGCCGCCTGTACACCCAGTGTACACAGATGTGTCGCAACTACAGTCGGCCCATACTGCTTATAGAGTTCGATCAAAACAAACCATTCAACCTACAGGTACACTCGCTGTCTGTTTATAAATAAATTATTTCATTTTATTATAAAACAAAGTCCCCCGCCGCGTCTGTCTGTCTGTCTCTCTGTTCGCGATAAACTCGATAACTACTGAATCGTTAAATTTGGTGCTTTACGCGTGCCAGTATAATCGTTATATGACTATTAATTTGCGTAGGGGCCTTGACTAGTAATATGTCAATGCGTAGGGGTGTTTTTTTTTATTTTTTATTTAGGTTAGTCAATATGTTTAGTTTTTAAACTCAACTCATTGCGGATTGTACACATTTTATTATGATACAAAATACATATCGTGAGTACCCGTATCATAATAAAATGTTTAGTTTTATCATATTTCGTGCGCAGGGCAGTTTTGTCGTCTCGACGGATATATCAGGCGCAGACATACAACAGAAACTTCAACTCCTCACGATACACTTTCCAAGACTAAAACTTGTGTGGTCACCGAGTCCATACGCAACTGCAGAGTTGTTTTATGAATTGAAGGTAAATAATATTATATTATATGTATTTATGGTTAAAGATTTCTATTTCATATATTAATCATTTATTTATTTTAACTTGTCTAAAAACGAAAAAATCTCTTTTTTTAAAAAAATTTGAAGAAAAGAAGAATTTTTTTTACATAGTTTTGTTGCTGGCGAATATTTTTTTAAACTATGAACGTCAATTCATATTTAATTTTAGTTATCAATTTTTTGAAGTTCCTACATGAAACCAAATAAATATTTTATGTTCGATTCTCGAGTCAGGGAGTATAATCTGAACATACTGTAAAATAGAATGTTTCGTTGATTCCAGCAAAGTAGAAAAAATCCCAACATTGAAGAAGCTGTGGCTCTCAGTGGAGAAAATACTTCCGATGAAATTTGTTATGAGAGGTACAATATATTGGTTCACGATTTCGTGCAAAAGTTGCCGGGAGTCAACTCTAAGAACATTACGAGACTAATGAACAGAGGTGTATCGTTGGACCACTTGATATCATTGTCTCAGGTAAAAAAAATTCGTATTTATTATGTCAATGGCCGATAAACAATAGCAGAAAATATTAGCAGCTGGTATTTGGTCACCGATGCCCAGAGGACATCCTGACACCAAGATAATCATATTCACAGTAACTGAAATAATTTGCCAGTACCACATCCGAAGGGATCAGGTTCCAAAGCTATTAATAGTGAGCATGGAATGTGACTTCAAGTATGAACAAAGCCCCTTACAACTTTCAATTTATGTTTGTAAAATGTATGTGATGTTTTGGTTGTACAGTTGCAAAATGAAACTAAGATCGAATTCTATAACAAATATTTATTTATAGGAACAATTATCAGAAATAATGGAGACCAAAAACGAAGCAGAGATCCTGTACTCAATACTACATGTTAAGGCGAAGCCTGCTGATGCTAAGGATGACAAAACATTTGGCAAAAGGAAATTTCCTGGAAAATTTAAAAACAAGAAATGATAATATCTAATTGTTACTTGTCACTTCATCATTATTTTGTAAAGTGGGATATAAAAATAAGTATTGTTAATAAAGCTTTTAAAATATAATAGTACAATTGTTTTTATTAAAATTTGTAAATCCATAAATTTATTAGTGGATAAGCATTCAATATCCATTAATGAAAACGCCACGGACCTATAACAAGCACCAAGCATTATTTTCCTATAATAATTAAAATGGAAACAAAACAGAACAATGACATTATTAATTTTATTAAAGTAATGTATTAAAATGATTATGAGTAGAAAGTGAATGCTCATTAACTATAGAATCTCTTAGTTACCTTAACACTGGTGAAATAACTGACACCATATCGCACCTTTAGTAATATAACGGCCTAATTCAAAAAAGTAGTGTTTTGGGAGCTCATTTAAAAGATTCTGGACGAGACATTTCAGCTTATTTTTCGTATAAAATGTTTATAACTTAGTTATAAGATGACAATATAATGATGATGTAATATTTTTACTAAGGCTGCGATATAACTTCACAAGAATAGCACTAACCTCTCCTAACAACAACAATGATGTATATATTATTACATCTTAGTAAATTATCACAACTCATAAAACAATATCATTACAATTATTCATCACAAATGCTATGAAAGTCACAATTTTGCCACATCTGCCAGGGTCTTGTGTAAATGACAAGAACAGTCAAAGTAAGACATACGAAGCACGCGAGAGCTACGATGATAGCTGATGGTCACTCACGGTATTGGTGGCTCTTGTCAGTCAGCGGTACGTAAATAACGCTCATGAGCTTCTTAATTGTGGTGCTGCCATCGGCTGCTTTGTCTACCTGTCAAAAAGTTTTAACACTTCAATATAAACAAAATTCAATCAACGAATTATTTCTTTAATCATTGGATTCAATGTATCGCCATATCTGCAGAGTCAACGATGTGTCAAATTGAACCCTATTTTCCAAACTCTCGGGAAGGTTTACCAAAACCCGAGATAATAACAGTGTAATATCAGGATTTCACAAAATATCCATGGAGTAACCTAATGAAAATTAGACTATTCTGATGTTAATATACAGGACTTTCATTCAATTTAGGTCTAATGTTATATTTTATAAATATTAATACCTGTGTCAGATGCTGTTCACCACCTTCCGGCCCCACTGGTACAATGAGGCGACCTCCAGGCTTCAGTTGTTCTACCAACTGACAAAACAAGCTATTATCATCTATTTATCTTATTATAATTGTACAAGAAAACCCATGTCGTGCGTGTCATGGATAACACATAAAGATGAGGACACCCAACCAGACAGAGAACAGAAATTTAAACTCATCATTCAAATTTTAGAATCGCTGGGAATCACCCAACATGAATGGGTCGTCATTCTAATCGTCATTTCTAAATAATTTCTCATTGACACAAAACATGAATACTAAAATACATACAGCTTGCGGCAATGTTGGGGCAGCAGCTCCCACATGTATAGCATTATACGGTGCCTCTGAGGGGTAACCCTGACGTCCATCTCCAACTAAAACACATTGTTGATAGGAGTATTAGAACTATATTACCTCTCATATATTTATTTCTATACTAATAATAAATCTGTAACTGGTTGCCTTTGGATGATATTTGATCCTGGTGTGCTAAGATACAGGCTTAGTTAAGCTTAGTTAAGACACCAGATCTCTCATAGATTTCAAATTATCTTATTATTATTATTATTAATATTGTATTTGTTATGCCTACAACTACTTGTAATTTATGTATTTATGTATGGAGGATTACATTCAAAAAAATCTATTATTTATTCAATGCATGCAATACAAAAACTCACCAACAAGCTTAATTCTATCCGATGTTAGCAGTTCTGGGTTATCCTTCTGAATGTTCCGAGTAGAAAGAGCTACTAGTTCAGGTATGTGGTCTATACCGATAACTCGCCCGTTCTCTCCTACCATCAGAGCCATGCATGCTGTAAGGTATCCGGACCCTGATCCAACATCCAATGCCTTTTCACCAGGTATCAGTTGATTTTTTAATTTTTCCAAAGCGTGTGCATGCTGGAATTTAATTAAAACTCATTTAATTAAACTTAAGTGCCAATCACATCAAACATTCATTACTATTTATTAAAACACTACAATTATTGTCATATAATAATTATTTGTTAAAGTATTCATGTATATTTTATTGCATGTAAATATCATTGTAGATATAATAATAAAAGATGACAAAGAATAAAATTATCAATAACTCTTAACACATTAGATGTGGTGATCATAGTCATCCTTCGAAAAAAACATGACATACATGCTCAGCAGCAAACATGTTAAGCAGCAATTCCAGGGGTATCTTATAAAATTTAATAAGAGTAATTTGTTGACTGATAAGCAGTGACATGTTTGGTCTCCATTTGTCTGGGTTTTCTGTTTTATTTGTTACTCCACAGAACCTTAGTGAAAAGTAATAAGTGTTTGTCTTTATATTTAATATTATTTTGATCTATATTTATCATAATGCAGCTTTATTCTGGGACAGACCTTTTGTATTGTTATGTATAGACAACATTTTATTCTTTGTATTTTTTTTATTTACCTCTATTTTATTTTAATTTTCATTACAACAATTTACAAACATACAAATAAATGTTTTCTTCTATATTTCTTACCATATGAGGTGCGCTGATGGTAGCTGAAAATCCAATAGTCTGGGGAGAGTCATGATACGGAGCATTAGGGCAGTAATTTTTTCTATCAACACCTCTCATTGCATTAGCAACTGTATCAGATTTGATAATTCCATTTGCTGAAAGAAAAAAACATCTTCATAACACAATTTTTATGTTCTGATATCAAGCAAGTTTATAACATCAGTTAAACAAAACATTGTATACTATGAAAATCAATACATGAAATATCAGCTTCTTTATTTCTTTATGAATATGAAGGCGCGATATAATATGTATATAAATTCTTAGTTATGTAAGAAAATAATGGTTTGTTTAGAAATAGGCTGAACGAAATTCTCCGCAGTTACTCAAAAGTTCAAAACGTATCGAATGTACATAATTATATGATTGGACTACAGGAGCCAAGGAAATAGAAGCCTTTACAATATGCCTTACCTTTTAAATGCCTGATCATATCGGCATTATCTACCCCATGACTTCTCCAAGCCATGATCGCTACACCGAAAGCAAGTAATATTAATAAACCTCTTCCTTTATAAGAATCAATTTTGGCGATGTTATTAAACTCTACAAAATAAATTGTTAGTGTTACGGTTACGGAATGAATGTTACAAAACAGCTATTTTGATCTTTAAAATAGATCAAAATAGCTAGATTAATTCGACGTTTTCAGTTTTCTTTTCTTTTTTTTTTGTTACGCTTACGCTTTGCTCTGACTTTGACTTGACAATTGACGTCAGGCCACAGCCACACAGATGACACAGAAGTCACAGAATATAACCCACACAGAGTACAGTAAAGTTTTAGTTTAGTCTTGGGTAAAAAATTACAATATTTTTTTCAGAAGTTAGCCGATATAAACTGTCGATATTGATATGATATTCTCGATTGACCTAAAGGTTTTAAATACCAGGTCATAAAATCCCAAAAAAATGATATATCTCGACATATACCTACCTACTTCAAAATCGAAAGTTCAAACAGTGATGCCAGATCTACCAACTACCGATTTCGGTCTTAAGGAGTGCGCACATTACACCAACTCGACGTCAACTCCACTCCGACTCCACTCCGTTTCAACTCCGACGTTCCGTTCCGCGATCAACGCTTCATCGACGTCAACTCGACTCCGTCTCCACTCCGTTTCAACTCCGACGCTAGTTACATTACGTCATTGTGTCGGTCGACGCGTGGACTACTCGTCTACGGTGAGTCGTCAACGCAACGTCGACGCGTTGGTCTCGAAACGGAACGGCTATGGGTGTAGGGCGAGCCGTACAGGGCTTTTAAGTATAAGTTCGAAATTCAACCTTACCTTCAAAGATATAAGGCTCATAATTGAATGTTAGCTTTGTCAAGGTTTTAGTCCCGTTGGCGTCGGTCGGTCGTGGAGTCGTTGTAATGTGCGCACTCCTTTAGTCTACCTGTCTACCGATTTGACCTTTAGATCTACCGGTTTTTAAAGTTATCAAAGCAATCCGTTAAAAATCAAATATTACCAAAATTTTAATGGAATCAGTAGTGTAATACTGTGCTTACACGTTAAAATTAGTAATTTAGTCGACATACGATACGAGTATTAAAGTAAGTAAACTTACCACTAATTCAAATGAACGATTGGCCGACTGAGCCTTGTGCAAAAAGTTATTGCACGCGGGTGTTAATAATACGGGTAGAGGCGGCCCTGAGACTTACTTAGGTAAAAATCGGTAGAAAATAGGTAGATCTACCTAATTCTACCGATTTTTTGCTGTATAACTACCACTTTTCTAAAATTTGGGTTGGCAACACTGAGTTCAAAGTTAAAGTTCACCAAAACGTCAAAAGTTGAAAAATGAAAACAGAAAATAGCAAACCTTGGTCTTGGTTTGTATTTCAATAATTGTGTTTTAAAAGTTAACGTATAATAAATTTGAAATATCGACTTGATAAATCGATCTTAAAAAATTGACTGTAATTTTCATCCGACAATGGTGTGTGATGGTCCAGATCCTCCAGATAATAGTCCTCATAATTTAAGTCCTCCCCCAATGCACCTAATCAATAACGGCAACCACCACGAAGATAGTGATGAGGAGCAAAATGAACATTTTGGCTACGAACCTCTGCCACAAGCTTCTGATGCTCCATTTTTTGACCCAAACTCTAGCGACGAAGAAACAGATGTAAGTATTAATCATATAATGCTATTATAGTTTTGCAATGCTGCTATAAAATGAACTTTTCGCACACAAAGCCCCACACTAGGATTTCCTGTGTCCTGATTGTAATGCCAAGACAAAGAAAAGAACACACACACCCAGACTAAAAACAGAAATTTAAAGTCTGCTGATAATTTAAATATACCTATTGATAGAGATTTTATACTACTACTTAATATAAGTACCTATTAAAATTGGATTCTTACCTTTTAGCATTAAATTTTGGATATTTCACAAGTTATATTATGTTATATCAAGTTACAGGTCCAATTACGAGACACTAGAAATGCAGAAATATTCAGTATAACAATTTATTAAAATATACTTAGTTTTAAAGATATCTTCACTTCTATTTCATTGTCAATACTTTGATTCATTACATTACATTTTTATTTATAGAACAATGAAACCCCTACAAATGGAGTGCCAAATATTGAACCAATGGAAGCTTCCTTAACAAGGGAGGTATGGAATGTGCCACGCCGCACAGATCCAATTGAAATGGATACTGAGAGGGCTCAACAGGTAAATTTGTTAACTGTTCAAAACACTCACCTAATACTGTGAAAATTACATAAGTACATATGCATACATGTGATACAGAAAACAGGGTTGACTTGTTTAAAATGCCATCAGGCATTAAGTCTGCCTGTTGTAATCTAGCTAGACAAGCACAAGTAATGTCATAATTATGCGACTATTTCACAGACGGCGACGGAATCCCGCTTAGCGGGGTCTCTTTGATTCCTTTAAAAATACCTAGCCTAAGCTAACCCAACTCTCCTAGTAGTAGTCACTATTCTAAACAATACTAACTGTTTTTTCATTCAACATTTTAATTTATTTAAGACTTTTTTGTACCATACAAAGTATAAGAACAAAGAGCGGACTAATGCTAAAAGCATTCTTTGCCAGTCAACCTTTGTTATAAAATAATAATAATACTTGTGTAAATAATTATATGTATATCCCTGTGACTAATTTTGAGAACTATTGTAATTTAAATGCACCATGTTCAATATGATTGCATTCAAGCAGTGCATATTATAATATACTTAGAACTGTTAGTTAATTTAACATTTTTCCCATAACATATCAACCATTAGGTTAATTCGATTTGTTTAAAAGTAGTTTGATTTCCAGGTAATGTCGGCCATGGCAAACTTTGCACTGCCCCAAGCGTCTATCCCAGACTGGGCTCAGAGTGTATCAGAGGAGCAGTGGAAGCAGACATTGAATGACAAAATAGAAAAAATAAGAAGTAATAGATAAATAAATGTAGTTAGTATGTTCTATATGTAAATGATATCTCTTTATAATATGTATGTATGTTTGTACGGACATATATCAGGTTCGCAATTATGTTAAGTGTGTACATATTTTAATTAAAGTATTTATCTGAGCTTTTCGTGTTTAACTATCTGTAACTATCAATAACTAAGGTAAAATACAATATACTGGGTTAGTACATTATTCTGCAACATTTTGATTTTTGTTGTGAAATAAGGAAACAGTCAGCTAAATCATGATTTTAGACCTTCACTACTAAAAACTACTACAGTTCAGAAGAAATCGAAATTGTACGGTTTTCGAATATAAATAAAAATTCTAGTTGTTTCGAGCTTCCGAACAAATTGACCTGACCGCACTGGAGTTGTGTACGGTTCTGTTGTTAGTGAGCGTAAAGTGACATTACAACTTTCATAAGGATTTCATGCGCTACCAGTAACTTTATTCGATCATAATTTGTGAAATTATCGATTATAATAGTTATTGAAAGAAGGTCTTACATGTACATATTTTGAGTTACTATAAAACATACTTTCAGAGAAATTGTGAATAAGGGAAAATCTGACCATGATGTTTTTTATTTATTTTAATAATTACTGAGATTAATTAAGTTAATAAATTTGATGTAAATAAGTTTCAGGATCTAAGGATCAAGAGGATCTAAAGTCTATCTCTTAAAGCACATCATGGAAAAACGTCAAACATGATACGTCTGGTAACCTGACAATGTTTTTATGTAGGTAATTATGTTTCATTCTAAAACTGATAATTGCACTTAACCCAGCTACTTGTGCCGATCGCATGACAGAAGGGGTCAGTTAGGTCTAGATATTTAGTATCAATTAAACCACGTCTGTACTCTCACACGGTATATTGAGACTAACTTATAATAAAACGTTCTCTCTTAGCTACAGTTATGTTTACATTCTACCACTTAACGCTATAAGAATAAGGGTTCGGCTGTCACGGCATATTAATCTATGGCCGATCGTAAGGCCGGCCATCCACCGTGACCGAAGAGGGCTCGTACGGACTCAGTGTTTGAATACTGTTCTGCTCGATTTAATGAGCATCCGAGTTATGCTAATTACTACGGAAACTGTCAAATAAATAAATGTGCAACCCAGGAGATCGCTTCGCAAGTAAGGTTACTTTACTACTTGGTCTACTACGCGCTTTGGTTACGTTTACGGACGGGTGCTTTGGTTGGTAATAAAACATTTAGTGTAATTATCCTTATTACTTTAATAGCCGCTAGGTCGCTACAGCATGCAATATTGTGATTAATGATCTGAGTGGATAATCCAAGATGGCAATGAGTCAGAACAAGCAGTAAAAATATTTAAATAGAAACAATATGACTTAACATTTTATTAACAAGATCAGATATTAGGATCGTTTATAACGGCACTGAAAGTGACTAGTTGGGTTTTTTCGTTCCGGATGAACATGTAAAATGGAGAGTTTAGATAAAATATTTGAGCCGTCCGCGCCAGGAAAGCCCCCGACGCTGCCGATGCCTCAGTTCCGTATTCTGTAATTAAAAAAGTTATTCTATTAACAGTATAGCACAGTTTCCAATTAATTACCGACAGAGTATTGGATGTTTTAGGAGCATAATAAATGAGGGCTCTGCAATTCTGCATACCTATATAGTATAATAATTATTGTTAAGATTATGTATTTTCGCACTTTTAACCGTAATTAGCCCGTTAATAATCGAAACTCAATAAATAGTCTTTACACGTAACTATGTATGTGTAGAACATCAACAATTTAAGACTGGTGTAAAAAAAGAAAATGCATTATGTAGTGTTATATATTTATAGGTACACCTACCTATTCGAACTTATCTTGTACCTATTGTGCTTACAAGTGTACGGGTACTCACGAAATAACCTATATGCCTACCTATATGTATTTGATTTTCAAGATAAACGAAAAAACTCACTAACTTTATGATACGGGTACTAAAGTACGTTTCGCCGATATTTCGACCACCTTAGTCAAGGTGATAAACTCACGAAATATCCAATTTGTTCCGATATTCCAAACCAATTATGAGGATCACGATAATTGCGACAAAAAATACAAAAATAGTTTCGTATTTATATTAGTATTTTATAATGACGATCTTTTCAATAGTAATATCTCACTGAAACCGGACTATTACCTAAGTATGTAAGTAGGTAGGTACCATTATGTAATAAGTGAATACGGCATCATTACCGAGTCTATATTGCAAAAGCCAAAAAATAAAATGAGCCAAAGCAAAAACGAGTTATGTGAGTTTTCCTGTAATTAGGACTTAGGCGTACTATAATTATAAGATATTACCGTCTATTCTTATTTTGACACTGTGCAACACAGTATCCACATATAGTCTTGGATTAGGAAGTCTGTCTATAAAGCTTTGCAGGTGACTATCTACATCACCCGCATTTATTCGCTGTATAAGCTCTTCTTCGATCGCATTAGTTTTGATATTCTCATCGACTAGTAAAGCAAAATTAGCTTCTTCGGGTGAAAAAATTGATTTGATTCCTAATTCCTTTAATGTTTTTTCTAATTTCAAATCACTGGTTAGGTCCATTTTAGGAAACCTAATAACACATTCGGTTGGGACCATTTGACTTATTAAATTATTAATTTTTAAGTAGTCAATAGAATTCAGGATCTCCAGAAGACTCGTCTTTGTAGGGAAGCGAGGTTTGACCGCGTACAATGTTGTGACACTGTCGTTATACGGTAATGCTAACATTTCAAAACCTGAAATAAAATTAGAAATTAGTGCTCGACTCCATTTAAGTTTAAAAAACGGTCAAAAGATTCTCATTTATGTAACTAACTGCATAATTTTGTCTGTGAAATGCATCGTATAAAAAATCTAAAATATGTAAGCACCTACATAAAATTTAGATCAGCCAAATAAGGAAGTGGCTTTGGATATTAATATATTATGGAAACAATCATTCGACAAGTGCGCAAAGTCGTAAGCTCGTAAGTAGGTATTAAAGCTATTGACCCACCTAAACCAATTCGCACTTAATTGTGAGTTTCACTAAGTTAACTCGAAATTTTAAATACATAATTTAAAATGATAAAACTTATTTGTTTTTATCGCACTATTTTTTTATCATAAATAGTACATGTGCGTATTTGGGCAGTAAGCAGTAAGATATATTTTTGTTCCCCATAATTAATTATACACAATTATTCAAGGACAGAGGACAAAAAATGACAAAAAGTAAAGTAGAGGTTACCAAAACCTCATCGCTCATCACTACCGCTACTGGGAAAACATAAAGTAATTAATTATTTTGTTACCATCGTCTTTCGAGTATGCATATTTAAACAGGCCCAAATTTAACATTTGGTCAACTTGCACTTCCTGGCCTAATGCTGTCGTAAACGGAAATCTGTAAAAGAATAAATTTATTTAGGTACCACTTATGTACATTTTTTACCCTGAATTACTTAATCAGCTTCAGTTTAGTTAATCAGCTGGTTACTATCGCCCATCTAATCCTTGTTATAATAATATCATATATGTATTTACATCTATAAGACGATACACGGATAAAATACAAATTACTTACTTTAATATTTCTCGTATTTATCTAAAATAATCCCACCTTTTGAAATCTACACTATAATAATTATGATGAATAGAAAAAAATCGCCATACTTAGCAGCATTGCAACAATTAACTAAACATGTCAAACAAAAAAGTGTGCAGATGGGGGACCCCCGTCAGGTTACATAATTATACCTTTGACCGATTTCCGTTACGTCTCTATGTCCATAGAGCATAGACTATTTTTACAAGTTAATTCCTACCTACCGCACAGCACGCCGCGTTATTTTTACATATATGCGTATGATCAATACCTACATGTACTGTGTTATAGTTACTCTAAGATAGAAATGTTATATAACCAAGCTAGTGGTAGAAAGTTGAAAGACCCACTTGAATATATTTTGTGGGTAAATGCGTATACGGCAAATCAATATTCAAAGGCTATTTATAGGTACTATTTATGTTTTCAGCAAGTAGGTACTTACTTTTTTGTGTGCTCCACCAAAAATGGCACTTCCCATTGACCACTGAAGTAGAGCGCACTTAACAACGCAATTTTCGTGTCCATTGGGAGGGCATCCTTTAGAAATGTGTCTAAATTTCCATTTGTATTGTTATATACCCAACTGTAAAAGAGAAATTAGTATAAGCGAACTATTGTGACCACCTAAATGGTAAAATATATTTGAAGGAATCATCCTATTTTTGGACTATCACAAAATTAAGTCATTTTCAATAGTTCGCAACTTACTCATTAATCGTAGCTTTAACTGCTTCACTGTCCCTGAAATCGACGCTTATTGACGCTCCATGATAGACTTTACTTAAATACGATCGGTAAACTTCACGCAGTTTATAATTGATATCGACAAATACAGCATCTGCGTATAGTGTTTTACTATACGTTTCGTTGGAATTAAGCTCTTCTAGAAGATTTCCCAGTTGTTCGTGGTTATAACGATTTGCCAATACATCTGTCGTGAGCCATGAAAATAAAAATAATAAATACATTCGTGTGCACACTAATTTTTAAATTTTAAATAAAAATTTGTGTAAAAATTAAATTTAAATACATTCGTGTGTATGATTCGTGTGTGTGATAAATAAAAATTAGTGTGCACACGAATGTATTCAAAAACCTAAGGTATAATGACTAGGTACCTGGAGTTTTTTAATTAAAGAAATATGTTTCTAAAATTGAGATATTATGTACTAATACATAGTGTTTATAAGATCCCGTGTTCCTTTTTTATACATTCAAGATCAAGAGCTATAAATTTATTAAATAAAAAAGTAAAATTAGAAATTTTGCAAAAACCCACGACGAATGAAACATTTGTAATTAAAAAGAGCTGATGATAACTTGATGTTCGAGATTCATAAAATAGATGCGTAGTAAATATTTTTCAGAAAGCATTCATGATACTCAAACTATTTTAAATGTTTATATAAATCTTATTTGAATAAAATACTTATTTGAAGATGTTCCTACACGACACATTAAAACTTCTAAAGTGATTGTTTACCTTGGGAAAATCCAAGTTTGTCAGAAAGTTCGTCATACGACTTCCCCACACTCCCCAACAATGCCATTGCCAGCAAGCCTGTGTACAATACACGACACAATAGTAAATACAATAGTATGACAAGGTAAAAAATAACACACGGCACTTACGGTACTTTATTGTGTGACTATGAATGTAGGTTTGCAGTTAACAAATTACATTAGTGTTTTGCCCGAGGACAATTTGTGGTTCATAAATCACTTGGTGTTGGTACCTTTTTTCCCGCTTGATGATTTACATCGTTACATAATATATAATTATGTATATGTATATATCTCGTCATAGAATAGACATATTGTATACGTTAAACTGATTAACGATTTCCTTGTTGTTGTAATTTTATTTTAAGGTATTAGTCTCTTTGAACAATTGAAAAAAAAATTGATGATTTTTAGCGTAGCATGGCCAGTGGCCTGTATGGCTACCCATATTTTTTAATCATTGTTTCATTAGATAGATATTTTCTCTGTATTCACTACGAAAGTAAAAAAAAAATGCTCAATGCACCGAAAAGAACAGTTCATCCGTCATCGTTTTCAACTGGTCTTTCGTTTTTTTTTATGTTTAGGAGCTACACCAAAGACTCAAGTCGGCGTCATTGGACATTGGACATCCTACAACAAAATCTATAGTACAGCCGTTTTTAAAATAAAATTTACTTAGAGACTTTTATAGGTATTGTTGCAATGAATAAAAATCTAATATATATAGCAATCAGTTTCCAGTAAATACCTATTTATAAAAAATATCTGATTTGTTTGGTATAAGTTTATAGTAGATAGGTGTTTTGTTTGTTCAATGCCACAATAATAAGTCTACCTTATCAGTGAAGAAGCGAGAGGTCACCATTCTTGGAATACACAAAGTTGGGATTATCAGTTGTATGTAGGAAAAGCTAAAAAATGTTGTAACGTGTCAGCCTTACAGTGGTTGTGTTCCTACAAAAAGGGCTAGCAGATAGACCATTCACTTTGTTATAATTTTTCGGATTTTTTTTATACTGAATACTAGAAAATAGTGAATAAAAGAATGTCAAATAATTATATATTTCTATTCATATATTCTGTTAAAGCGTTTGATTATTTTACTGTAGGTACCTGGTTACACTTACCATTAATTCCAGTTGGAGACAGTACTATATTAGTATTGTTTGAATCTTTCAGCAGTTGAAGTGACAATTTATATCCAAAATTATTTAAAGCATCTGTAAGTTGCGTTGTGCTATAAAATAAAATTATAATTAATTCATTAATATTCAAATAATACAATAAACAAAATTACAAAAATCTTACTAACTACTTATTAGGTATACATTTTTCATGACCGAGAACACCGAGAACGACAATTATTGACAAAACAACCACGCAAAATTGTACATACTTGCAAAATCGAATAAGAATTTTATTTTGATAACCTATGTCTTAGCTTTTTACTCTAAGACCTATGTCATCCTGAAAAATCGCGTTTTTATTTCACGCCTTATTTAAATTCAAGCTTGAAACAATTATATTTTATTGGTCTCTTTCTTTGTAGTTGTGTCCTTTTTTAAAGAAATTGGAACGGCTAATATGACTATCTGATTCTGAGGTGTATTCCCAGGAGTTCCGCGATAATTGTCCATTATTGGGACTGTCCCTTATTGGGTAAAAACGTATCTGTTGATATTAATTGTTTTGATTTGCTATAACTGGCTGGTTTACTCGTAGTTTGTACTTAAAAAGTCTGTCACAGTAGATTAGCGGAAGTCATATAATTATGGCATAATTTAAGCTCCTACTTCCTACTTAGCACAATTTTATTATGTACAGTATACTGTACCTGAGTCTCTAATTAAATAAATTGTAAGAACTACCTACTTTAAAGTTTCAGCTATTTCTTATTTCAAAGTTATAGTGATCCATTACAACCTACAACTTAACAGATTTTCCTCCTCTATAAGGTAGCCTACCCGGATGTTATAAAAGAGGAAAATGAATAGTAGGTATTCTTGATTATAATATAATCTATTCAAACTTAAAACAAGAATATAGGTAGGTAGTATTGTAAATAGATTATCACCCATTCAGTGTTTCCGTATTAGTAGTATTGCCTGTATTGTCACTTTGTCCCCGCGCTGTTTGCGCGATAGCCGTAAACACAACGTAAAGGAAAGCTAAGGTCAGCAAACTTCCGTTCGATTTCCATCGAATCATTTTCTGAAAAAAATATATGATTATTATAGGTATACAATGCGATGTAACGAAATACTGTATATTATCAGTAGATAAATAAAATAGCTCAATTAAAATTATTTCTTTGGTAAGTAGGTACATGATTTTTATAGTACCTAACCATTTTTCAAAACCGGGATTCACCTTTTCTGTGTCGGCCGTGCGTACAGCAGTTATGCGACCTTTATGATTTATTAATGCCGAGTAAAAATCGTTATAGGCATACGAATATTTATACGCACGTGGGTTTTTTTAAATACGCTCCTAATGATATTATAAATAATTATTATATCTTGGAACGCGACTTTTTTTATTGCGCTGTGTTAAATTTAGACCTCATTCGGAACCTGTGAGCGGCGCGGAATGAGATGAGCCTCGGTGGAGTCTCCTTGCCATGTAACGTATATTTAGTGTTAATTAAACGGCTATCGTAAAAAAAAAGAATGTGAAATATACATTTATTTTAATCTGAGCTTTATTTATCCAATTTTAAATTTATCGATTCTCAGAATAAAAATAAATAAGCTGGCTATACAACAAACAACCCATTCGGAAACAATTCATGATAGTGAACTGAAAATCATGAATAATCATGGCTAATGATTTCTATATAAAAGATTTTTTAATGACTGCTAACTGTTTAACTAATGATGTTTTGGACATTGGAAATTTTGAGCACGGTTTAAAAAAATGTAACTTATGTAAAGCATCGTCATTACACATTTTGTTACTAGCGGCGATACAGTCGGTAAATACTTCCTTTTTATCATAATTCATTACTCACTGATGCTGGGCTTACATTGACAATGTTAAGGCTATATGTACTTAGTTCACCTTCATCAGATTGACCAAGTGGGGCAAGTGGGTTCATATTGTGGGGACCCACCGGCAACATGGTCGGTGGGTCAACTAATTAATTTTATCTTTTACTTACTACTTTACTTCTAACTTACTTAATGATTAACTAAACTTAATAATTAATAGTAAAAATACAACAAATATTACTAAACCTTTGCTTTGTTACTTACGTGATTATTCGTGTTACCATTATTCACCATTATTGATGTTAATATATTATTTTCACAAGGATATTCGTAGACTCGATCCCACTCCGCTAAATAAAAAGATAAAAGACAATAAAACACTATGAAATTTGGTACGCTGTGAATTAATTCCCAAATGGACGCGTCCTCAAGTAGGTAAGTAATAATACGTTAAATATTAAAATTTCACTAAAGCAGTAACGCGAGTATTCGCTATGCGATGTGTTGGGTAACTGATTACTGACTTACCGTCCTTACCGAGTTGAGTTTGAGTAAGTTGAGTTATATAGTATAGTATGGTACAGCTTATAGCCTTGACTTGAGTCGCGCGAGTGTCGCCGCCGAGCCATCCGATTGACAAAATATACGAAGCAAATAGGCATAGATTGTTTGCAAATCTTCGCTTCATAAGCATTAATATATAAGTAGGTACTAGAATGAGCCATCATTCGAAAAATTTTAGCCGCATCGCCGAATCGTACAAACATCTCATTAAATAACCAGAATATTGAGTCATGCTCATGCTCTAGTATTGCCGTTACAGGCGTTACCGCCGATCGTTAATTTTTTTAGTTACGATTCTAACATTGACTTATTATTGGAACGAAGTTCCTTATTGCGCGTTGGGAAAGGGAGCTATTACTAAAGTCAGTGGATTTTAACGCTTATTTTTGAAGTAAAACTTCTTTACGCACGCTTGACATGGGGAGTAAGCCAGTAAGAACCCATTGTACAAGACACATCCTAAGAAAAGAAAGTGTCCAGAAGAGCTTTTTAAGGCATCTCACTTACTCGCAAAAATTGGCCAAGACAGTTAGATCATATGATGACAGACTTGCCTACTTTAAAATGCAATCATTGTTCGAACGAAGACGTATGCTAGATAGTCTAAGATCCCATAGCAGGATTACTGCGCTCATCTGTTTTTTGGTAAAATCCAAAATTTTATGCATATTTATAATTAGGAGAATATATATATATAGGGTTGCCAATCAAAATTTGGCCGCTAGTATTTTTAATTAAATTATTTTTAATTTATTTTTGGGAAAAAATTTCGTTCACTTGTTTTTTAAATAAAACCTTGTCTATATCACGGCAATTTATATAAAGAGTCTAAAAAATCACGGTTGCCATTGCGCATCTGGCCGCAACCTCTTGGCAACCAGGTGTAAACAGGTACGATTTCGATACATTTATACGTTCATAACGTACATCTATTAATTATACATCAAATTAAAGTTAATTTTTTTCTATTTATTATCATATATGGTTGCCAAATAAAATCCGGCCGCAAATAAGGGTTGCGGGCTGTTAAAGATGATAAATATTTAAGGTAGAGTGACGAAGAAAGCGAATGTAAGCTGTGCGAATTGCGCATGCGTCGAAAGTTAGTGTTCATAAAAACAAAAAATTTTAGGTAGTAGAGCCTAGGATCTACTACCTATGTAAAATAATTAATTTTAATTGTTTTGCATAGGTAGTAGAGCTTAGAGTTGGCCCGGGGTAGTACTACCGCCCGCCACGGTACTTAGTACCATTTCTACCGTGTAATAATTGTTTTAACAGCAATTGTGTTCCGGATAGAAAGGTGTGGAGCCGGCTACACTTTTTAGAGGCGACCATCTCAGTCCTCAAGGGTAGCAACACATCTGTGACCGAATTATAACGAGACTCTTACTAACATTTACTAACTGGACTATTACTAACAATAACTAACAGGACTAATATTCACTAACAGTCCCTGTCCCAGTCCTCATACTTTCAAACTAACCAACTAATGTTCTAACACCGTCACCTGACCGGACTAACTATCCCAGTCCCCATTTGAGTCTTGTTCTAAGTCGGTCCCAGTAGTCATGGGCGGCAGCGGAAGGTGGTGCTGTATGCTTGTTTGCTACCTTTTTAAATAAATAAATAACGCTACACACTCATAGCCCCACACTAAGATTCCCTGTGTCGTGGGTGCCATGGACAACACACAAGACAAGAACACACCCACACCCAGACCAAGAACGGAAATTTAAATTCATCATTCAAATTTCCGCCTCGCTGGGAATCGAACCCAGGACACTCGGAACGGCGATCCGGCGTGTTAACCGTTGCGCTATCCGGGTCATGGACCTTAATTCCATAAAAATAAATTATCTGTCTGGGAAATTAATACATTAGGAATTAGTAGATTGTACTACGTTACTACGTTTTTCCATAAAAATAAACATTAATAACTTTTTTTAATTCATTATTTTTATTTCTAATATCTATTTCTAAAATTCATGTGTTAAATGCAATAGTTTATTTTTATATAAAAAAAACAAAACAACCTCAAAGTTACCGCTGTCATTTACATTGTATAAAAACTATAACCTATAATTATTATTCTTACTCGTAAGTTCGATTGAAATTTTACTTACGGTTTGTATTTTGCAAAAATCTTCAAATTCTTTTTTATCTTTTTGCTTTAGAACTACAATTTTTTTCAGACAATTTGAATGATATCCATAATCATTAGTGGATTCCATTGTTAATAAAGTGTCATGATATTTATATATTTTTTTACGACGAAACAATAACATTAGCGAGCACTTTTCGAATGATGCATTACCAAAGTCGAGTACTTTTTTGCCTTCTCCTTTACACAGAAAACACGCCTTCATCTTTATCAATTATATTTTACGTTAATTAATTTAATAATTAGATGCACAAATAAAACAACAAGGTAAATATAAAACGTAGTTTTTTTTTTACATTTGATTAGAAGTTAATGCTTTGACAACAATTCCACCTGATGGTAAGTGGCGATTAAGTCAAAGAAAAAAAAAACGAAACGGCCTTTTAGGTTTTTATGTTTTTTTTTTTTTATTGATTTAAGGCAGCAAACGAGCATGCAGCACCACCTTCCGCTGCCGTCCATGACAACTGTGACCGACTTAGAACAAGACTCATATATGGGGACTGGGATAGTTAGTCCGGTCAGGTGACGGTGTTAGAACATTAGTTGGTTAGTTTGAAAGTATGAGGACTGGGACAGGGACTGTTAGTGAATATTAGTCCTGTTAGTTATTGTTAGTAATAGTCCAGTTAGTAAATGTTAGTAAGAGTCTCGTTATAATTCGGTCACAGATGTGTTGCTACCCTTGAGGACTGAGATGGTCGCCTCTAAAAAGTGTAGCCGGCTCCACACCTTTCTATCCGGAACACAATTGCTGTTAAAACAATTATTACACGGTAGAAATGGTACTAAGTACCGTGGCGGGCGGTAGTACTACCCCGGGCCAACTCTAAGCTCTACTACCTATGCAAAACAATTAAAATTAATTATTTTACATAGGTAGTAGATCCTAGGCTCTACTACCTAAAATTTTTTGTTTTTATGAACACTAACTTTCGACGCATGCGCAATTCGCACAGCTTACAATCGCTTTCTTCGTCACTCTACCTTAAATATTTATCATCTTTAACAGCCCGCAACCCTTATTTGCGGCCGGATTTTATTTGGCAACCATATATAATAATAAATAGAAAAAAATTAGCTTTAATTTGATGTATAATTAATAGATGTACGTTATGAACGTATAAATGTGTCGAAATCGTACCTGTTTACACCTGGTTGCCAAGAGGTTGCGGCCAGGTGCGCAAAGGCAACCGTGATTTTTTAGACTCTATAAATAAATTTCCGTGATATAGATAAGGTTTTATTTAAAAAACAAGTGAACGAAATTTTTTCCCAAAAATAAATTAAAAATAATTTAATTAAAAATACTAGCGGCCAAATTTTGATAGGCAACCATACATATATATATTCTCCTAGTAATAAATATGTATAAAATTTTGGATTTAACCAAAAAACAGATGAGCGCAATAAACATGCTGCCGGATCTGGTACTAAGACATCATGTTCCTTTTTAAGCTTGCTAATGGCGTTCTGGATGTTCCTGAACTGCTTTCGTCTTTAAATTTCTCGATACCTCGTACACTACCATTTACCAAGATTACCTAAATTTAATTAGGTACTTTAGACCATCAATATACAAAACTAATCTAAGCCAAAACGCTCCTATAAATAGATCAATAAATGAATATAATGAAAGAAGCATAAGCATTATCAAGCTTAAAAAGAAAATATCGAAATTATGAAATAGTAATATGTATGTATGCATGTGATTTAATATAGGAAATGAATTATGATAAAAGTTGGATTTATGTACAGAATGTTGGCGATTCTTTAAATAAATAAATAAGTCGGAGTAATGAGCAAGTTGCGATGCTTTCAGTGTGTGTGTAAGAGAAAACCTTAATTTAACTAAATCATGTTTTTACTATTTGAAGATTTTGTAAAAACTGGAATTCACTGCTGTTCAAAAAAGATTTTCAGTCAAAATTAAAACTGTTTTCTACAAAATTCCTCATTTAAAACTGTTTCGACTGAGATAAATGTTCATTTTGCCGCCGTGGGTAGCGAAATTCTGGCGGGTAAGCGGTATTCCTGGTTTTTAGGCCTAAGCCAATATCACTACCGCTGTCGGTAGCGAAATTAACCACCTCCATAGACGGAATGGGACGTTTCGCAATCATCATCACCATCACGTTTCGCAGTAGCCGCGTAATCTCCAGCCAGGTATAACGAGCTATATTTTTCGCTACCAACGGCGGTAGCGGATAATTGTGAATAAAATATCTGAACATCAACAAGGTATTTTTAATTTGGATTGGGGGCATTGGCGAAGCGGGTTCAATTGAAAGTACCTAAATTAAATGTATGAGAATTATTGTTTTGACTTCCAATAGATAAGTAACTTATCTACTCGTGTTTGTGCACGTAGGACATGTTATTTTTTATTAATTGACCAGCTAAGTAGTTAATGCATCTAGTTAGTAGTAACCTAATCGTAATGAAGTAATAAAGTGCTTTATTTAGCCCCTACCTACCTACTTAGTCTTTCGTAAATAGTGGGTTGACACTGTGGTGGTAGAGATCATAACAGAAATTTTGTATATTTTATTACCTAACGAGGTAAGTAAGTACTGTGAAAAGGTTTGTAATAAATGTTTTAAAATACATTGCACAGCTTTTTTTTGCACAGCTTTAGCAATAAATGAATATTGTTCTAATTTAAGAATACCAAGATGGTACTCTGCCTAGCAAAGTTTCTGGGGCGTGTTTCTATAGGCATTGATATAATTATAATTATGTTTAACTCAGTGAGGTTAGGTATAGGTATTAGTACTTAACTAATAAGTAAGCGTAGTAATAAAATGAAATCGTTTTGCCTATGGTACATGTTCGACTTCTGCTAGAAAACATCACGACTTCACAAGATTATTAAAACTCCAAAATGAATTAAAATTTTAAAATATTGACGCTTCTTAAACACGCATGCGCGGTTTATCGATTTCAGCTAATCAGAGACATCGTTCCGACTTTCCGAGCCACACCATGATTCAACTCCCAAAGTTCCTGTCACGCTGAACCTGAAATCGATAGCTTGCTTGCCGCGTCGAAGACCCCTTTAGAAATCTTTCATTATACCGATGTATTTTTTATTCATGGTTCATTCGTAAAAGTTAATTTTTGTTTATACCTTGTATATGCAACACTGTAAGGATTTATATGACACGCAAGATCGTAGCGCGGCCATTGCGCGCTCCCCGACTGGTGCATAGCAAATTAAACTTCACTAACTAGTCCACAACATACAAATTCTTAGCAGTTACCTAAATGCGTGGCGGCCGAGCGAAAGCTATCGTGTCATAAACGCGCCTTAAGACAAGAGTCCCAAAAACCCTCCCTTTAATGATCTATGTATCAGTGATACAGGAAATGCAAATAAAACAACGTATTTTTATCAATCTTTTATAAATATTCGTAAATGTAGGTCAAATGTGGTACAATTAAAATCAGAGGAAATATTTTTATCAACATCATTATCAAAAAGGAAACATTCATGCACTGTTTTCTACACTTTATCATAATCTTAAATTACAAACTGTAAAAAATATTCATAACTATCTATAATGTATAGGAACGTGAGTCCGTTAGCCATAGGGTGAAAATAATTAAGGGTGCAGTGACCTTATATTCACCCCATCTCTAACAGTTCATAGACTCTTTGAACTGAACGTTTATGTTCTTAAAGTAATTAATTTTTATTTGAACCAAATCTGTACTTCCTTCGTATTAGAAAAGGTGGAACAACATATCTGTTCACGAGAAAAATTTATATTATTAGACAGTATGCGATAGAGTGTAGAAAAGTTAAAATAAGTCACATTTCGATGTTAAAACCAATAAAACATAATTTAAAACCTATTAATTAAATATTCGGTGGCCTACTGTGAAGTTATTTCATCTCAACGCAGAAACTGGTTGTCCTTCACAAAATGTAACATTCATGTAAATATTGTTATGTACATATAACCTAAATTAATAAATATTCGGTAATGTACGAAATCTACGAATATTAGTAGACGACAACAATTATTTTATTGCCATCAACAAGCGATTATAATACCGTGCAAAAGATAGTACGTTTTGTCGAAATACTCCCCATGTTTCTAGAATTTATCTAGACTAGGATACAATGGACGACGACCGTTATACTAAATTTCGAATTAATCATCTTTTGGGCGGTAGTACACACGGGTGGTCGTACTAGTGTGATGAGCGAGTCACTTTCGGCCGTTATTATATTTAATAAAAAGTAACTGTTTCTAAGATACATGTCAAAGATTAAACATAATAAAGATAGTCTAGTATTATAAACATAACAAAATCATTATACACAAATAAAGTGAAACACTAAAATTCAAGTATTTTCATGAGCAGTCTAAATATAGATTGTACATAGTTTAGGGTAGCGATTATTTATTTACAAACCGTGCCCGCATAGGGCGCTGTTTTATTAAGCATATTAGTAGCTTTTTAAAATCATCGCAAACACGACGACTCTTAGCTGATGAGCCTTTGCTGATATTATCATATCAGAAAAGTGAAATCACCACCGAAAATACATTGCACTCATAGCATTAGCAGTTTCATATATAACAACGAAACGCCTTTAGATTATAATTATAAAAGAGTCAGCCCGCATGCAACATAATAATGCTAAGGTATACCTAATAATCACTAGATTATAACTAACTGACATATCATAAATGTTTTATTGGTTTTAGTCCATTGTGAAAGGAGAAAGCCATAATGAATATACTGATGATTATTATCATTTACAAACTAATTAATAAGAAATAACCATTTTAATACTTTAAGACATAAATAATAACACATTTTAAACAATTTAACTTGCTTTCTTTGACTTAAAATCTCTTACATCTAGATATTTTGACTACACTAATAGTATAACCAAGTCCGTTATGTTACATCGTTAATAATTATCCTATACTGACATAATGTAAAAGGCGGTAGGCAGACAACTTCTTAACTCTATGGACTCAGAAACAGAGCGTTCAAATAAACTCCAAACATGACTTATGGCCTAGCACTCTTAACTTTAAAATGTCAGCCTAGAAAGACTTAAAATATTTTTTCAAATATTTATTTACAAGTCAATTTAAAAGTACAAAGAAAATTGTATGATAAAAGCATTGTTCACATTATGTCCGTCAAGACAATAATTATTCGCTATCCTATATTATTATTTAACTATCAATAAGTCTTAATCACTGACATTTGAATATGTTAACATATAAGTACTAAGTCACTATCAGACACAATTGCAAAAAAGAAATAACACAAAGGAACACACAGACATTGATTGACATATCTGACAGAGTTAGAGAGATTCCCACAGATTTGATTATTATATCTTACAAATTTTATTAAGGGAAATTGATTGACTTAATTATTGCTGAATTTTCTAAAATGAGAATCTCTGTAAACCTCTGCAAATAACTTTACTCATACCTATTATACACAAAAAGAGCTACATAGACACAAACATACTCACACATTACCCTATCAATATGGTGGCTCGAACTAGCATAACTTAATAATGAATTAATGATCAGTCTTAATAAATTCATATGACCACACATGGGATCATAGCTCTGGTTTTTTTTTCAATATTGTACATCACTCTGTTGCTGAGTCTAACTAAGAAAGATACACAAAACATACTAAAGTAACTATTAACAAAAAAAAGCACTGCTGGTTAAATTTTAACAAAAATATGACAGCACATACGAGTGACATAAATATCATGTTTTTCTTATTTCAATTGCAGATCACTGAACCAACAAAATTTTATCATGGCCTATAAAATTAAATCGTGAAGTATATTCACCAATCTTACGATTTTCGAAGCTTGATGATTACATCATCTGACTTAATAAAATTATGATTTGCCTATAGACACTATTTTCAAATCTAGACGTTTTCCCTAGTCCAGAGCTGCAACACAGCTCTTGTACTGTATCACATGTAATTTGTTTCTGATCATACAAAAGCATGGATACTTTTGTGTGACCACTTTTTTTAAACATGACACATTACTTATTTGGCGACGTCAGAACTAGATTAGACTGATCCAAGTGATATTTGATTTCCAAAATAAAAAATATGTTAACACAAAAAATATACCACACCATTACCTACATTCCTATACCATATGGTACAAAATAGCATTTTGGATCAGCATGACACCTTGTAATAGTAGAAATATTGTGTTTGCCTATCTACACACAAACATATTTAATTAGATAATAAATGTCACTTGGATGTGTCTATTTCTAACGTCCTCAATTAGAGTCACTATCATTTTAGCTAACTATAACCAAACTGTAAACGATCAGAGGCTTTACATGATCAATAGAATAACATGATAAATTAATTTTAAACGACATATTATAAATACCTTAAGCATTGGCTCATGTTATGTAAAAACATGGAATGCTAAGTTTTCGACTGTAGGATGACTGTTCCAAGTCAACCTTTACAATACTCACTAATATCAAGTACAAAATAAGCACTGGGATTCTTTCACAAGCAAAGCATTATCTGCTGGGTATATTTTAACATAGTACAATAAAATTATGTCCTGACTTTTTTGTAATGACATTAAAAGTATACATTATTATCAAAGAAAATAATATATATTGTACAGAATATAAAGAAATCTTATCTTCATTTTTGTAGGTTACCTAAAACAAATACTAAGTAGCTTTATAACTTCACTAAATTAAGATATTTAAATGAAAAATTGGGAGCCGCATGCCTAGTAAATACAATCTGCAATGTCAAATATTTTTACATTTTGAAGTCAATAAATGTTATTAATTCATTGCATTGCCAATATTAATGGAATATTGGCAAAGCAATGACATCAATCTTATTTAGCATTATAGCTTTTATTTTACAATAAGAAGCCCTTCATTAGTGTCTAATGTCATAATATCATAAGAGTTTCACCAAATATCTCAACTTTTCTGATAAGACTCAAAAATTAAAATTGGCACGCGGCACACTGCAATAGTACACTCAATCTCCACAACTCTTACTTATATCAGTCAATCCTCAATTCATCATAACTACTACAGTAAGCCTGAGTAGAAATAACACACTATTTAAACGAATTAATAATATTTGAGACTAAACTAAGCACAGCGCCGATCGACATTTGTCAAAATGCATCCAACTACAAAATCACTTTCATTCACCTCGACATCCATTGTGTAAAAAACAAATAAACAAAACGCAGACTTATCGATTCGCCACTTTGGAAAAGACAACTAAAAAACTAAAATTTACAAACTATATTCGAGGGGGATCAGGTGTAAACCTGACGCAAATTATCGAGCTGAAGTTCGAGACTAGGTGGATGCGATCACGAATGCTTTACTACAATGACGCCCGGTCTTTGCGGCGGCGCGCGCTCCGCTTTCTTCGTGAGAGCGAGAGGGGCATCGCTGGACTCCTCGCGGAACAGATGGTCGCCTTCTAAATGACGAATGGCTTCTACGATGGTTTCTAAGTTCTGGCGGCTAGTGCTAGCTAAGTAGAGCCGCGCTGGGTTGTCGTGCTCGGGCAGCACCTCCACTTCGACTCGCGGTTCCGCTTTGATGGCGGCCTCCAACAGGGGTGCAACCGTCGGTTCTGTCGCAGGAATCTCAACTTCATTGCTTTCTAATTTACAGTCAGCGATATCTGTCTGCTCATAGTGAACTACTGGAGGTGCAGGCTCACATCCACTTTCGGGGTATACTTGTGTCTCCAATGAGTGCACACGCTCCTCTAGCAATCGCCGCAGCCTTCGTTCACGCTCCAATTGTACTCTGAGTTCTCCACTCTCCGACTCCTTTTTCTGTGGCATGTTTGGTACAGTTATAACAGCGACTGGCTCGGGCGACCTGGAGTTGATGACTGTGTCATCAGTTGAATCAGGTATGATTGCAGGAACATGAGAAATTATCTCACTTTTTCTTTTCTTCAGAGGGATCTCACCTCCCTCATGCTGGTTTAGTAATCGTTTCAACTGACAGTTTTGTGAGAGAAGTCTTGTCTTTTCTTGTTCCAGTGAATAGATGTATTCTGCTGTTTGCTGTAGAATTGCAGCCTGTTAACAAAAGCACATAAGTTAATATAAAAATTAGTACACACAAAATAAAAACTGAATATGAATACTAATAAAATTATCTGTAACTTGTTGCTGTCTGTAAATAGAAGATGTATGAGTAAACATTTTACGGGGGGTCTCTATTAACACAATAGAACCTAAAACAATGATTTGTCGAATTTTATCTGTTTTTCTGTGGTTTTGTACGCGCTAATCTCCAAAACGGCTTATCCAAATGTGCGTACCACGGGACATGTTTCCTGAAGCAAAGCAAGGGCATGTCCACTATTTTACAATATTACTGTGTGCCTTAGTAGCAAGAGTCATTAGTTTACGAAACAGAAACAAGATTATGTTGTATTTAGTTGTCCATTGTCCAAAATCTACTACTAGTCATATTTATAAATATTAAATATAATTAGACAAGAGAGTATTTTATAAATTTTATTAAGTTAACAGGGTTGTGAATTTTACCTCATCAATGAACATTGGTTGTAGGTTTTACAATATATCAATATAGTGATGGTAAAAATACCTTGCTCAATTTCTCTCCTTCATGGCGTGGAAGTAAGGTGCGTAACGCTTGAAACCCTGCATTGATGCTCTGCATACGGCGCCGCTCATTGCTGTTGGCAATCTCGCGTCTGATCCTCCGTTCTGCTTCCATAGTTTTAGTTCCAGACGAGTGCTTCTCACTTCTAAAAGTTACATAAAAATTTCATTATTATTTGTTTAGTGGGCAAATTACAAATCCCCAATTATGTATTGTAGCAAGTCCAAGTTGATTTTATATAATTGGCACTACCTCCTAAGAAGAAGACATTGATGATAATAATACAAGTTTAGTGCTCAGTATTTACTCATACTAAGCAAATTTTAATAGTAACATCAAAAATAAATCACATTGATAACACTGTCTGATTCAAATATAAAAACATATTGTGTAAATAACTATAGTGAATCACAGTAATAATGGTGATTAAGGTGTAACTCTTTTGTATGTACAACTATTACAACTATGTATAATGTTTGTGTAGGTAAGTACCATCAATATTGTATGTCTGTTTATTTACAAACATCATCCATTGACAACTCATATTGTATAGAAATTGTAATAACCCTATGATTGACATATCGTCATTATATAGTATATATACAGCAGAATGTGTGTGTATTGTCATGTGTGATACATCGATACAATGTGCTCGTAATACATGAACTGTAAGATATATAAGCTTTAATCTTGATCTTATTTAATAGGTTCTAAAATATTTCCATTATTGATACGTAAAATCACATGGTAATTCATATATGAATGCATCAATGTAGTGCAACATAGGTACGAGTAATGCGTATAGTACGTATCGCCTACTACGCCTTTTTGGTTTGTCCAAACATGGCGGCCCAACAGCTGACTATGGACCGGCACGGGGCGGGCGGGAGAGAGTACTGTTCTCATATTCATATTACCTTCAGTGAATCCGTGACTTACGTAATGTGATGAATGAAAACATTGTTTTAGAACCATTATTGACTATTTTCACCGTGAAATAAACGAAACGTCGGCAACCACGCCGGTCACCCTTACCTAGTAAAAGCGTGATCAGATGCTTCCTCTTCGTACAAGTTATAGTCTTCTATTTCCAGCAAACAGACGTCATTACCGTGCAATGACATAACTTAGGCACAATAACAACACAATTCAAAGATTCTTCATCGAAACAATTCAATAATAACCAGAAAACTTAAAATTCTTTCAACGAGAGCCACAATGGCGGGAAATGACAATGAGCTCAGTCAGGTGACGCTACACAAATTTTAAACAATACTACGAATCTATCTTTTAAAATCACTCTTAATTACACTTATTACATACAAATAAATGTAAATCAATAGTTCTTTTTAAAATTAAAACACTAAACTTTTTAAAAACAGTAATTTACTCGAAGAAGTCAAGGGCAACACGCGCAACGCGAGCGACATATCGATGTAACCATAGACATTTTTATTTTTAATTTGTGCAAATAAAATGAATGCGAGAAATAACAAGCAGAGACAAACGTATTATTCATCCAAAAATATATTGTAGATGTCTTTTTACAAATGTATGTCATTTAATTCTACTATTCACTAGTTAACATTTTACGTGGTCGTAATCTCTTAATATACACATATAAAACTGTTTTACGAACAAATTAAGTATATACTGAAATTTTAAATTTCATAGTCTTAATTTCTTCAATATTTTAAACTTAAGAAAACATGCAAAATAAAGGAGTTACAATAAGTTAATGTTTTTTTATATTTAACTAATATTTAATTTGCTAACATCCATTTAATGTAATGTGAAACACATCTATCTCTTCCTGTATGACATTTTCACGTAAAATTATCGTCTGTATCCGTACCCAAATTTACAGACAACTATTTTTTGTTTAGTTCGCTTCGCTTGGAATACAGCCAATGTTAAGACGTATCCCAATGCCGCAATATGTATTCAATAAATGTAAAATTAATGCCCAAAAGGGCAATTCGCTCTGATCCGAATTGTACATGTACTTTCAGTAAGTACATGTACTATTACTTATATATTAAGCTTTAAATCACCGATTTTAAACAATCCCACAAATGTTGACCAATACCAGCAAATGCACGCAAAACCGCAAATATTGTAAATAAAAATTTATTGCTAGGTGACATGGTTGTAATTAAGTTGAAAGTAAAACTTTTGTCTTAGTAAAGGAATAAAACTTTATAATTTATATTCACGCGGACTGTTTTGAGCTTGGAATTAGTATGCATTGAGCTGTTATGTAGGTATTGTTGATCGAAGACGTCCCCATACAAAAGTCCTGGCTGTGGTGTCTACGAGCATGGTTGTTTCAATGTATACAGCTAAAGAGCATGCTCATTTTAAACAGGGTTTTCAATTCAAACATTGCATTCTTTTTGCAAGTATTATATATTGGCACACACCTATCAACTCTTACAGTAAATGTTTTAGCTAGGCCTCACATCGCTCCATATTGCTGTCAACCTGTTGGCACCGGATGGAAGCACGTATTATAATTGTAACCAGCCTTAGCTAAAGAATTACAATACTCGTAATGCATTTTTTCTCTCAGGTCATCTTAAATCAAATTAGTAGCCACGTACTGAACTTAATATAACACTCACAGTTGATTTTAAACATTAGTTACATAATCATAACTTATATTGTTCATTTATGTTACAAAGAGGTATGCAAGTTTTACTTCAGAATGACTGTGTAATACCCAGTCATTCTAAAGTAAAGCTTGATTTTGAATGCATTTGTGAAGTAAAAATAATTTAAATAAACAATTCGTATTTTCACAGTTAAATATATAAATAAATAAACGCTTAACGCTAATACAATCAGACCCCCGCACTAGGATTGCAACACAGCAATACAAAATTAACTATTAGTTTTACCATTGCACATTAATAATAATATTAACATGTTCTATGCATGGTATGTAGGAAGTGTTAATATCGAAATACAGAAAGAATTTCTGTATTTCGTGGTTAATATGGTTTAATTTTTAAGTAGGGTTAAATTTCAATAATTATATTTCAATAAGATTCTATTTAGCATTATTTTTTGACTTAATTAAGTATCTTGTTCATTGTTGATTTGATTTCATTTTATTTTATATTAATTTTAGCATTTTATATTATTTGACGTTGGCAACACTGGCGTAAATCCTACGAGATGGATATTGGATATACCATAGACATTTTTGCTTAAGATATGAGTGTTTAAATAAATGTACCTATATCTATATTTTAACTTTATTATGTTGCCAGTTACTTCCATAAGGTTTTGTTGGCACCATTGTTGCGTCTCGATTAGAGCGACCAATCACGAAATGTTTCAATTTTGAATTTGTTCTCGGTGGGTGGAGATTTTGTACTGCCGCCATATTGTGTTCGGCTGTGAGTGCTGGAAGTGAAATAATTAATATTGCGGTGTAAATTCTTTGTCCATTGTTCGGATTGAAAATTATTAAGGTAAGTTATAAATAAATCCTTGTTTTTGTCATAAGTTGCGTTTCTTTTATGTATTATATTATTCTGATTTTAAAATATGGATGTTAACCGGCTTCTCGAAATGATTCGATAAATATTACTTTTGTAAACGTTTAGAGGATCACTTAATTAAAGCTCATAAACGAATGCTAAGCTTGTAGTTATTTGTCATCTGGTTTATACTTCATAAGGTATTTATTTTTTGTCTTAAGGCGTGAAAATCACACGATCCCAACTTTTTTTGATTGTCGGTAGAATGTGTTAAAAACTTTCATTCTTTTGTAATATTCCGTACATTTAAAGGCTGCTTGTTACAAAATTACGAAATGTTTGTATTTTTTACTTTTATTCATGAATAATTAGTATTCCGGGAAGTGCATCCCCTTACGTACTTTGGCTATCGAGCGATGATTCATCGTCGCAAGACAACCGGAGAGAGCTGTGCAACAAAGGTTTTAAGTCGTTAGGGTATCCCTGTATACATTTTATGTGGAAATACTCAATTGATTTTTGATATCTGTTCTGTCCATTTTGTATCCTTCAATCTGATATCGATTTTTACATGGTGCACATGGTTTATAGTAATTTGCCTCTGTTCTCGTGAAAGTAAATTTGTATGGGCTAGATAGTATACATCGTGATTCAAAACGCCCTTGTAATCGTTAGTTGCATTTTATAGGTTGTCTGAATATTTGCTGTATACTTGTACATTTTGGTAATTACTTAGTCGAAAGTCTTCTGTTAATCATTGCAATGAATTTTAATAATTACACTTTTTATGCAATTTGTTTATGAGGAAGTCACTGGAATCCATTACGAATTTTTAATTTTGGAGCATTATCATTTCAACCTGGGTGCGGTTTTCGTATTTCATTTGAAAATACTTGATGTTTTATAATGGATTGAATTGATTAAAATTTTTGAAGTTGCTATAATTAAGGAAAAACTACATCTTTCATAAGTACAGCATAAGGTGTGACTTCTCATTATAGTGTGTATTTTACATGGGTTGTAGATCCAACAATAACTACTAAATATTACCTTACTATTTTGATTGCTTGACTAACTCTAAATATTGGTATGGCTTATTTTCTTTCATTGAACTGTGGTTATTCATCAACCAACCAATATTCACATATTTATCAGGCATAATGTGACAATTTTCTTCATAAATGAATATCCATTTTTATTTTCCCTTTTCAAGAAACCTAATAAATGTACACTATCAAAATAAAAACCAGTATTTATGTTGTACATGTATTTTAATTTTATTATTGTTCTTAGGGTGTTGTGTAGAAGATACTCCTATGTAAATCAAGTTTTAAAATTCAACCCAAATTGTTTGTTCAATGATTTTGAGGACATTATAGAGTTAAAAATTATTTATGCATTTTTAGTTACTGAAAGAAATTATGATGTATATAACAATGAACTACTCCAATTTACTATTTGCTTTCTGGTAGAAAAATATTTTAAATACAAGACAGTTGGATTACCATGACTTTGATGTATAACGGAATTACCGGATGCATGATTTATAGCCCAAAATATCCCGCCCAGGTCACACAGTCCTGCTTTGAGATTTTAAAAAAGGGAAACTAAAATAAGTTAAATCTGCAGAGTAATATAAATAAGTAATCTGTAACTCCATACACTCATTTACTTATTTAAATAATATTGTTATTTTGTTCTACTTTATACATCTATCAACATTTAAACATGATTTGAAATTCAAAAGGACATGATTTCATGTAAAAATCCAACTATGTCTACTCGAAAAGTTTCAATATCCCTCCTTGTGTGAAAACATCTGCCATTGCCAGAAGTAGTATGTATATTGTATGTCATCTTTATAAATGTGTGAAACATCCTTGAGCGTTTTCCTTGCTTCTTCTTTGGGGACGATTCTAGGTAGGTATTTGTTTCTAAGCAATGGTGTGGCCCGACTTTAGAAAAGTGTTTGTGAATACCTTAAAATAAATTTAATTTCATTTCAGTGATTCACATCATTTACAGGGCTGACAAGCACATTTTTTGGTTGTATTTCAAGATTTTTTTTGTTGGTTGGTTGCCTTCATATTCTTTAGGTAGTCAAACTGCCAAATGTACGAACGACAATACAGTTACAGATAACAATCATAACTATTTCTACTATGAGATTGCTTTCGATATCCAATTTAAAAAAAGTCTTAATTTTCCTAAACTTGTAGTTTAGTTAAGTTGAATATTTAACATTTAAATTAAAGGTTGTACCATAAAAAAAAATTTGTAAGAAATTGTAATAAAAGAGCTTGTTCTTTTTTATTTATTACATACATTACCAATCTATAATCTCATTTCATACTCGTAATTTTATACTAGGGAAGGGCGGGTTACAAACCGCCCTTGCTCGCATCAAAATTGGTGAAGTTGTTTTTAAGATTAATGAAAACAAAAGCAGTATCTAAAATTCTAAAAGTTATGGTTTCGGGGTCTAATGTGTGGTAAATAAGCCCAATAATATGTTTTCTCGAATAAAGGTATTCGAGAAAACATATTATTATCATGTACGAACATCGTAAATTTGTCAGGCAGATTTTATGACGTCGTATTTTCATTGTCGTTGTAACTTGTTTTTATTTATAACATAAAACAATAACAAGGCTGAAGTAGTATGAACGTGCCTTGGGGTAGTTGATATATTTTTCCGATTGATGTTTGAAGGCTCGAATGTCTGGTGGGTGCCGCATTACTTGCGGTTTGGGCCCGCAACTGTGTGGTATCGATTTTCCACGTACCGCATAGGTATCTAGTGTACTTGTGTGTAACATCGACGTCTTGTTTTCGTACGTATAGATATCTTAACATTCGCTCCTCGATATTTCACATACATTTCAAGTTGTTATCTACACCATTAAAAAGTAATTAATGTTGTTTACATTGACAACGTCTAGTAAAAATTAGTGTGACAACGACGCGACGATATCTTTAAACCGAAGGTATTTGTAATACTATTCTTGTTTAATTTTTATATACCAGTACAATAAAATCATCAACCGCCCAATAAGTATTATAATTTGGAGATATGTTGGTCTATTTGGCGCCACTCCGACTAGTTCTCTGTCTCAAACAGTCAACTGGTCTGTGACAAACAATTTTTTTAAATTTATAGTCTACCTACAGGGGTCAACCAATCGATGCACGCGACTTCGTCTGCGGCAAATAATGTTTTTATACTAAGACAACTTATACCCTTCCTTTAGTTAGGGGATGAATTTTCAAACAACCTTTCTAAAGCTATGTTGGTCCCTTCACATATTTTAGTTGTTGTAATTATCCAGGTAGATTAGTAGCAGTAGGTCTAAAAAGGTGTTCGTAAATTAGATTAATTAGATTAGATCAGAGATTTTTAAGTCTGCTAATCACATTTGCCAAGGGTGGTGAAATATTCAAACTGAACCCTCTTATGGAATAGTGTTAACCACCAACCCCTACTATCATATAGAACACCAGCGATATAATTGGAAAGTAGCGCAACGTGGCTGTAATCCATCATAGGCCCTTCGCAGGCCACGAGAATCTTCAGATAGTTAACTGAAGCCCTTAAGCACGTTGTTTCAATGCGCATTGGTAAGCAAACCAACTGTCAAAAGATTTAATGCTTGCTATCTACCGATTACAAGCGCTATCAACGACTTTACGTATCCCCTGAAGCACGAAAGCGTCCGCGAAACTTGCCGCTAGCGGTCACCCGCCTATCGATCGCCCCCGCTGTTGCTTCACTCGGTCGTTGCTCGCTAGTTGGTGAGCATGTTGGATTTACGTTTCCACTACATCGGTGTTCATCGAACCGCGTCGTAGTAAGAGTAAGATGAGTATAGAAATTGTAGACAACACAGACGGCCTTGGGAATCGTCCTCGGAAGAACGTAAATCGTCTGTGACTTTACTCACCCATGTTATTTCCACTTACATGTGTAACCGACCTTGAACACGTAGCAAGAGTCAAGGTTACTTTACCCTACGCTAGAGATAAAACTAGCTCCGCTTCAAGTACCTCCTGTTATAGCTCGGACGGCGATAAGCTGGAGTTGAATGCTTGTATTATGCCGAAAATGTATTGTGGGGGATCGGACGAGGTCGTTGACCCCGCTACGATTCAATTCGAAATAACACCGTATGATGGATGACAAACGCATAGCTGTGAGCCTGTGATCGCTTGTTAGCATCAAACGAAATATAAAGCGGCCGTACAACCAACTTGCACATAATGTACACTGCGCTAACATGTGGTGGTCAGACAAAGGATGTGAACTGTTATCTTTATTAACATTTGCATAACATCAAATTTACGTAAATACAATTATATTTAGAATCGAGTGTGAAACCTTTGAAGGTTCTTGTTTGTTTCTGTTTGCTTACATTGACCCGGTGCCGTTTTCTCTCGGTTATATTTATCTGTACGGGGTAATTGTGTGCAGATAACGTTGGCCGCTAGTGACTAATGTGGCTTCCACATTTGTTTGTTTATAATAATCAGGTACTAAGTTCATTATGTATGTATACCAAATGTATGCAGGAAGTGGACGGCTCTGCTCGTTTGATAATTACAGTCATTTTAATTTAAACTCATTATAGCACTAATTATGTTGTGTTAACGAAGAAGAGTCCTAATTTGAGGATTCGAGTGTGTTTATAGTCTCAGTGAGCTTAAAGTCTTGCAGTGTAGCACACTTACAAACGAGTTTGGCTGCTAAAAGCATAGACTTGCACGAAACCAGTCTTATCTCACTGACACTAGCGAAAGTTCTAATCAAGTGGGTACGTATATTTTATGTATTTCGCTATCTTCACGGATAGATTTTATTAATCATAATCTTTTTATTCTTTTATTACTTGAAACATGGGTGAAATGTTTTGATTAATTAATTATTTTACACATAATAATTATATTACTAATATTAACAGGTATGTTATAAATATATCGTGTTACTTTCCTATTAACATAATTTAATTATGTATTAGTCATTGCGTAATCGCTTTATTTTTAGACTACGGTAGAGTACGTTTTTACGGTAGAGTATCGTTAGTTGTTACGGAAATAATTATGGTAAGGAAGCGTGGGCATGTCTGGCGTGTGTGAAACTTTGACCCCAATAAAGGCATGCAGTAGCTATGCAACATGAATGTGATGCATGTGTGATGCTATTTCGATCGTTAAATTTATTTCGGGCCTGTTCCCAGCGCCGTGACCCACTGACGCGTATATTTAGTAGCTGGTTGCCCTTTTCTATACCTGCTTCGACTATTTCCGTCACACGAGACGCGCTATTAGCATACCACGGTGATAGGGCTCCGTCGATTGTGATACAAATATAAACATGCCCATATTAGGTAGGTAACCTACATTGTGGTCGGTGTGATAATATTAAAATTGATAACTGTTTTCCTTAATAATTTGATTCAATTGCTTAATTTCGTAGGTATGTTTAATCTGTAAGTTGTGTCGTGATAGCAACATATCGCTGTTAATAGTGTTGTGGTTCATTGTGTTATTTTAGTTTTTTTGTTTAAGAGATTACTTATTACCCTTTAATTGTGCTTATTTTAAACTAGTAATTTGCGTTACCGATTTATTCGGTCGTAGTCTTAATAGATTGTTTTAAAACTAAAATAATAGGTGCACTATTTGCTTGTGCCTTAAACCCTTTGTAATTAATTGTGTTCGAGAGCAGTCAAACACAAAATTATGAAACATGGGTTGTTTACTGTTAGATCAATATAAAAGACATTCACAGATATGTATTCGATATTCTTACTTCGCCACGATTGTAACAGCTTGTTCTTAGCACAATTTATTATGGTACCTATGTCTATTGTAAAGTAAGAATCAGGCGGTTCAGAGTTTATATTATTGGATTTTGGAGAGGTGCAGAGGTCAATCGTCGTTTCTTCTTGTGCATAATAATTATGTGTAGCAGTGTGACCTATATGAATAGACTATTGACCCGCCCTCGCTTCGCTTCGGGAAACTTATTCCTTCCGTAGTTTTTCATTCATCCATTCAGTAGTTTTTGCGTGAAATAGTAACACATATTCATACATCCTCACAAACTTTCGCATTTACAATATTAGTAGGATGAATTTAATTTATATGTGGCTTCTATACTAGTCGTGAAGTTGGCCAATGTTTAGGGTAGGCGAGGAAGAAATTTACATGACTTTTTTTATTCGGAGTTGGTTTTTACAAAGATTTTTTGAGAGCCACATCGAATAACTTACTTATTGTGGTAAGTAACTTGCTTACTCGCCTCGGATGGCGTCTGATTAATTATCGATCGGTCTTTTGCGCTAGTCATGCATGATTCGGGGTCGCACGAGGCTTTTGGAACTTTACTTCTCCCTGATGTTGAGCGAGACGTGTAGCGCAGGACCTCCTCGAACTTGACTGCAACGTTGAGTCTTGAGTGTTACGGGCGTATTAACGATCACCTGTATGACGCAAAGGTTGCCATGCCGGACTGCCGCTCGGAAGATCCTGCGTATTATTCCTAGGGAGTTCAATTTTGGGTGTAGTTCTGGGTGTGTGTCTTCTATAATGTTCTCCATGCCACCTACGACATAGGGAATCGTGTCGTGGGGCTATGAGTGTGTTGACGACCTACATATAATGGTGCAATTGTTACCATGCCGGACCGCCACTCGAAGGGGTCCTGGGTTCGGTTCCCAGCTAAGCGGGAATTTGAATGATGAGTTTAAATTCCTGTTCTTACTCTGTGTGTGTTATTGTCTTGTGTGTTGTCCATTGGACCAACGATACGGGGAATAAATCCGTGATATTAATTTATAATAATAATGGTTCCGGTGACACCAGGGCAGCAGCGAGCATGGGTGCTAAGCAGAGCAAGCGCTCGGTGGACATCAGCGGGAAGGAGGCGGAGGGCGCGGGCGAGGTGGCGGCGGCGGGCGCGGGCGGCGAGGGCCGCGTGGAGCCGCTCGCGGACGCCGACGCGCTCAAGCCGCAGCTCAACGGCGATGCGCACATACACGAACCAACGGTAAACTTTAATCGAGCCTTCTCAAACTTACTTCCGTCCAGTTATACTGTGAGCGTTTAAGGCTAAGCGTGTTAGTATGCCCATACAAATATTTCTAGCCGTATTGTCTACGAGCATGCTTATCTCAAGCAAATGTATACAGCCAAAGAGCATGCTAATGTCTATCAGCGTTTAAGGCAACACTGAATAGGTTATTGCGGTATAGGCGTTTTCCCACAGCGTTAATCACCACCTCAGTAGGAGTTAATATTTCCCAGTTTCTCTGAATTTAAAATTCTGTGCAAACATGCCAATGTAACACAAAAATTAAGCTATTTTTTTTCACTTGGAACAAATAACAATGAACACTTGAACAGGATAAAACTACCATTTAATGTGTATTCCCCGTGATTCAACGAGATTTATGTAATAGAATTAAATTTTATTATTTCAAATTAGCAGAAACATTTTGTTTAGTTTAACCAACACCTTCTTGCTGACAATCTTTTTGGTCTGTTCTATGACCTGTCCGAAGTCTGCAGCAGCAGCGGGATATCGCTCAGTTTAAGAAGGACTGACTTAAAGCTACCGACACACACCCACACAGGCGCACGCTCTCGATTCGGGCCCGGCTCGGAACCTTCGCTCGCAAACACATCGGCCCTCACAATGCTACGCGTTATGCCATTGTTCCGCAGTTGACTTCGCTTCGACGAACGCTTTTGTGCTGCCCGGATGTTATACATAAATTATAATCGAGTCATGATTGTAGTCTGCTCTCTGGGGGAACGGAACCCGTATGATGTTCCGTAATGTTGTTCTATTAACCGAAATGTAGGTGAATATTGTTTTCAACTGTGACTAAGTGGTTGACCAATTAGTCATGAACAGTGACGTTCGCTTAACAGAAGTTCCTTGAATGATTCTTTATTTAATTTTATGGAGCTAACTCACTTTTGTAACGTTCGCGTTGTTAATGACTCATGAATCATTTTATTGGCATTATTCATCGTATGCAGGGCGACCTTATTGTTGTATCGTGAACGCAAATGATAACAATGTTTATTTTGAACTTGTAGGATAAAGAAAAGCCCCTAGACGTCGGGACACCGGAGACCGAAAAAGACGTTACGGCTGAAAAGGAGGGAAAGGAACAGGAAGATACTGAGAAGGAGAAAGAAGATGCTCCTGTCACAAACGGAGATAGTGAGCCGAAGGGCGAGGAAGGTGACGCCACTCCCGCCGCGGAGGACGGCAAGAAGCCCAAAAAAGAAAAGGTAAATCTTTCACATGGTAACACTTTTTTACAGCATTAAGTATAGACAAAGTAGGTACTAAACGGGTCACCTGTGGGAATGGTTCCATTCGCCTGATTGGCATGGCTAATACCTAAAAGGTCGTCCATGTGCAGCCGGCTCTGGAGGAGAAATAATTCTATATACACCTTTTTTTGATGTAATACATAGAAATTCTTTTCGTCTTTCATTACCATTATCTCAGTGGTAACACAAAATGTTAAATACTTAAAGGTTGTACCGATTATGGCTTTCTAATATTTTAGAATGATTTAGAATGTATCGCTACGAAAATTAGAACTTAATTTTTAATTAGTCTCGAGTTTCTATACTTAACGTTCATGTTGCCTCAGTCGTTAAAGTACCGTATTTCGCATCCTGTGCGTTGTTTAGATAGCGTGTTGATCGTTTTACACTAGAGCTCATTCAATTAGCCACTGTTCCCTTGTACACGTAACGACACTAACCGTACGATTGCATGTGTGTGCGAATCTTGAATGATGTATTTTAACACTGAGCATGTCACGGGCAGGTCAAGAAGAAATGGTCGATCAGGTCGATCAGTTTCAGTAGAAAGGACAAACCCAAACAGGAGAAGAAACAAAAGGATGAGGAGCCCAAAGCGAACGGAGAGCCCGAGAAGGTGCCAGAGGAGGTGAGTGCGCCTTGAAAATTTCAAGTTGAAATACCATGTCGTAGTGGAAAAAAACTTATGAACCTCATTTTTTGCCTTTATACATGAATACATTCAGTACGTTTTTGGTCTTATTGTATTGAGATGAGTAAGCAAATCTTGAAATCACCGTAAGAGCAATAACTTTCTAATTTTCTCCCCACTCAACTTATTCGTATTCGACGGACGTTGGGCGCGCGGTGCGCAGACGTCGCGGATCCTCGGCGCTACACGTACTCGTCGACGCTTCCATTGTTGATGTGGCGTTGACCCACTTTCGTTTCCTTCAGCGTGCCTTGCAGACGACACTATCTGAAACACACCTGATTAGTGTATTACGGGCGCAGGCTTAATGACCGGCCTCGCTATGGTAATTTCGGATAGTTTATTTTGCGTGAAATCGTTAATTGATATCGCGAGGTGTTGCCGTCGATTCTACTACACTGTCTCGACGTAATTGAGCAGCAAATATAAAATGAACGCCCGCATAATCGCAAACCACGATTAGCTGGGCCATCGGTGCTATAAACGCAAGTCTACAAAGAACAATAATACTAGGATTGCCGCAATATGTTGTTCCCGGTTGTCGAACCCGCTACTTTGCTGTCTGTCGCGCTTAAACGATGGCCATTAAGTCATGTCTTGTTGCCCTGGTCGCATTAAAGGTGAAACATTCGAAGTTTCTATTTAAACCGTCTTATTGTTTTACTTAACAGCAGACAAGATGCGTTATCAAATTTGGTAGAAGTTCAATACCAATATAATGTTCAATTAAAATTTATTCATTTTGTGAAAACAGCAGATAAGAGTTACTGAAGAAATAATAAAAAATATATCATTTAATTTCGTCTTTTCTGTAGATAATCACAAATCACTAAGCGATGTCTTATAATGCGGCATCAGTTGTTGCATCAAATTATTGAGATAGTAGTTTAGTAATAACTCTAATGTCCGAAACAGCCTTGCAGGCCGCTCGGCTGCGAGCCAGGCGATTTCTATGACAAGAAACTATTGCGTCGTAGTGCATTGCACCCGGGCCGGCGCGCGAAGAACAATGCGCATTATAATTCAAAGTGGATCTATATCCGCGCTCACCAAACGTGAGCCGCCATTGTTCACGACGACGCCACGCTATATTGATACTTTGTTCATTGATGACAATATGAGACCAACACGTGGCCCCCACCCCGGGGCCTCTCGTGCTCCTTGCGGTTTCGTTTTTTTATATGTATCACTGGCCTGCTTGGCTAATAACCCGGCGTCCGACGCCGCCAATGCCAACCGAAATAATTGAATAAAAATGCCTGCTAAATTTTATCCTAATCATAAAGATCGCAACGGGTTTTGCACGTACAGACAAAATTCATAATATATCTTCTTAATAGTTTGTTGGATTTTAAAACCGTTAACAATTTAAGGATACAAATATAATTAATGTAATCTGTGTATTTGTAAACAAGACTATTTGTAAATTATCGTTAACGATTTGTGGATAAAAATAAATAATTAATGTCATCTGTGTATTTGTATATAAGACTATTTATAATGGATGTGCTACTACTCCGTAAATATTAATATTCATAGAATTTTAGGGGTTTTTTTTTTAACTTGAGGACTTGATTCATGATTTGTTTTCTGTTTGTCCAAATTTGATTTAAAGTTTACATCGTTATCATTGAACACAATGATGTGTAATAATTCGATTCTATTACGAAATGTATGTTTTCTAAACAAAAATATGACCATTACAAATACTATCAATTGTATACTAGGTATAAGAAATCAGTATTTTTAAGTTTTCTGGGATGTCCGTTACGTGTGACTCGAAATGTATGACTTCTTTTAGCCACTTTAAGCATAACTTAAAAGGTTCTCTCTGAAAGACCATGCTTCTCTGAAGTTTCGGTTTTTATAGTACGTATTGGGGTTAGCGATGCTTCACAAATAAGGCGACCTAACACTAATACATCGAATAGCAATAATATCCTGTTTTATCAGGCCTAGGCCGTAGTTCTCTATCTGAAGTAAGTGACACTAGTTATTAAACTTTTCTCTCTTTTTATTCCTAGCCGACCACGCATCATTGTTACTAATGTCAACATGCGACGGTAACCAACCATTTACCATCAAGTGGTTTGTCTGCTATTATTCGTCTATTTACATAAATAAACTGCATTGTCTATTACCAATGTTATGTTACTTCCATTATTCATAATTATCACTAGAAATAAATCAATAGTTTACTAAAAACACTCTTTTATAATGTTAAGTGAATTATAAATGCGAAGCGATAAATTTAGTCATTGTGCCGTTAACCGTTGAATAATTCCGTTGTCTGGAGCCAATCGTGAACATACCTTGTCATGCATCCGGTCATGCTTGTCATAAAATAATTGAAGCAACATACAAAATTTCAAGGCCGTGGAGTAGGAATCAGCTTGCAACATTTAACCTGATCATACATACACAAACATTGCAAGTTTGAATAAAAGCTTGCAAAAAAGATAAAATTTGATTACTACAGACTACAGAAAAAAATAATTAACATTTCAAAATAAGGATACAATAATAATGAAAAGGAATATTTCTTTTTTTTAATACGCTTTTATTAGCTTCAGACGTATGTTAGTATGGAACTGAAACTTTGAACATGATTTTGACTCCCTTCAAAACGTCGGATTAACGACTTCGACTTATTTCTATTTTTTTTATCCATTATAGCACAGATAATACAATAATTATAAATTAAATAATCATGTTTAAATGAGCTACACTCCACAAACCATAAACTCCAAATATTCCGCAATAATGAACAACTGAATTTTCTGTTTAACATAACTGACAGACCTTTACTAATTGATTTCCCTGTATGGATCCAACATTTCAGTCTGTGTAAGAATAACGTTATACGGGAAACAGTCAATATCCAATATTAATTACCTTTGGTATAAATAAATGGTTTATTGCAAACGTAATTGGATAGTCGATCGGAAGCTTTCAATAACACTGTCGAAAATGTCACGTTTCACTCGAGGTTTAGGTTTTTGTAGGAAACTGTAAATGATGTTAGCTATATTTTTTGGGTAAGTGAAACCATTGCAGTGGATAACGAATGAACTCTACGTCGCGTCGGGGTCAAAGACTCTTCTATTAAGACGTCTAAATATGTTGTAGGGGCACCAAACAGAGTTTTCGTTCAGGGACGCACACATTAAATTGAATTCAATATGTAATAATGTCAATAAAATGTTACTGTAATTGTACTGTACTGTAAGACAACTGTAATTGTTATTTTATTTTTAGGGTTCAGTGGTTAAAAAGGTACTTTTATAGTTTCTCCATCACCTTGCGTCTGTCAGTGGCTTAGCTCAGATATTATTCTTAGTACTAAAAGCTGTAATTTAGCTTTATAAAATTCTCGTGTCACGGTGTTAGTGGTGAAACTCCTCCGAAACGGCTCGGCCGATTTCTATGAAACGTTTATTTATATATTTGGTATGAGAACAGGTAGTAAAGTATATTTCTTGCCGATTTTTCTCTATTTTTGACGATTTTTTTTATTATTAATCAATAAAAATACACATAACCCCAAATCTTCACTTACCTATCCTCACCTCTCAAATTTAAATCGCGCTTTTAGTATTTTTGAATGAACATTATCCGAATCATTCACCACAAGTAATCTATAATTATGTTAGAACAACGTTCGCTTGGTCAGCTAGTATTTGTATAGATGCTTCACTGGAGTTCCTCCTGGAGATGTCCGGGTTATTAAAGCGCACTAACCTGGTAATAGCCCACTCAATTGCCTAGAAGACGCTCAGATCGCAGTATTGTAATCGGCCATGAACACCGCTTGACACTGAAAAGCAATTTAGATAAGATTTCCCATCGGTTGGTATACCTTTATTGCAACAATTGCAAAATTGTTATACGTTGCCATTCGCACGAAGTGTTCAGTGAGGGCTGCTTACTCTTTGGTTTGGTGTCAATACTCATGCCGTCAGCGGTAACCACTTACCATCAGCTCTTTTGCTCGTTAGTCGGATATTTACATAAAAAGACATGAAGTATGTATATCTATTGGGCAGCCCTGACACATCATCACTGCTACGTTGAGGATACAGATGATGTGCATGTCCTCATTTAACTTGGAAGAGGTAACACATGTTGAGATATTTCGGTATTTATTATGATTAACGCTCACACCCGCCATGCCCATGAATATACTTAAGTAGGTTTGGACATACGCTTAGCGTGTTTGGAGCTTTACCAATTTAATTGCTATGGTAAAGGGTTAATGTCCTTAAAATAGATAGGTTAAAGGAAATTAATCATTTATAATAATAACTACTATCGTTAAAGAGTTAAACATATGGTCATTGCATTTGTAGGTTTGAAACAACGGGTTTTACTTTTTGTGGTGGGGGTCCCGCCCGTCCGTATGGTAACTATAAGCTAATGTCCTCTGGAGGCCTAGTTCCAAGCCTTTTCCCCGCATTTGCGGTCACTTTTTTTACTATTAATAGTAAGGTTAAGGTTTGCAGAAGTAAATCACAGCCTCCCACATCTCCCACCAGCATCGCCTCTGATTTTGCTGGCAAAGAATTATATCTTCCAATCTCCTATAAATTTTTCGACGAATGCCGCAGTTAGTAAACATAATTTTTCTCATTAAGAAGTCCTACGCTGTTTTTTCTTGCACACAGACAACTAATACGACACTATGCGTTGTAGTACGTTTAATATTTGACTTGCATCTCCTAAATCTTCTGGTACCTATATGAATAATAATGTTTTGTTCATTACATTAAGTACGGTTTAATTAAAAATGATAATTAGTTTAGTAGTACATTAGTTTGTATAATTCTATTTATGTTAATACGCTAATATACGTTAATAATTCGCGCTATAATTGCAAATATAACATTTGTAACATAAAAATGCGAAAAATGCACCGAGTGCACTGGACAGGTCGTTTCAAAAACTCGTCGACATTGCTTTTATCAAACGTATACCAATTGTGAAACGAGTTTTGAGCTTCAACATAAATTTAGCGCTGCAGCGCCGTGGGGCTGGTTTTCCGAAGTATCGTGGGCGGCGCGGGCGAGCTACCAGCCGCACCAGCCCTCGCTACTTGTCGTATCCAGTTTTAGTAACGCTGTCTATAGCAACTAGCTGATATAAGCAGATAGCGTACGAGACCTTCTATCATGTCATATTCGAGGTAATAGTGCCAGAAATGTCTCGAATCCCGAATTTATGCCGTGTCAATCGCGGCCGTAGCGCTGGATATTCGGCCAACCATGAATCAATTTCTAAACTACTATTGTCAAAGTAATTTGCAAAAATAGATGCTTCCGTATAATATGAATATACTATGTTAGTAGGCGCGTGACTGCCGAATATCAAATAAGAAAAATGTGGCGTTTACACTGAATTGTGTCCGGTCATTAGGCGCATCTCTAGATGATACAAAAAATGTCGTTTGACTGATATGACATGAAAACGTAGATAATAATGTTACCAAAATGACGCACTCAATCAAAATATACTTAACCAGTAGCCGGTCGGGTGGGTTGTATTAAATTTGTTGATAGTGTGGTTAACGTTTTTATGAGCGTGTGAACAATGGTGTATACGGCGCGCGATGCGAGCGCGGCGCTGCGGGTCAATACGAGGCGCGCAGTTCAAATTGCATGTTTACTGAATAACATGGTGTCCGTGTCGGCTCGTCTGCTGTTTTCATAATAAACGTTCCAATAGCTTTGACATAATAAGGAAGGTTTCCATTTCATATTGACGTTACAGGCCTATTATGGTACTGTTGCATTTGTTATCACATTCTTCTTGTGTACCTCGCTAATGCTACAGTAATGTAGCATTAGCGAGGCGCGTAAGCATACCCTTTACATTCCCGTGAATTATAACGTTTCTAACGATTTGGTCAACCTATGGGGCGTGGCTCTATTTTACTATTGAGAAAGCCTAGAATGTACTCCACTCAGCTTTTTTTGTGGAGTGGTCTAGGATAGTTGGCTAACAGGGCGCTAATTTAACGAGAACAACGAAGACCAACAGCTTATCGTGCCCTCCGAGGCCTAAAGACTTTATGAAGTATTTCTACTACTTACCGACAGCTCTTGAAATTGTCATTACCAATTACCTTTAGCACATGAGTCTTAAATAAACAATCAAAATACTGTAGATCAATAAATAATATAATTGGCAGAACAGTAAGATTGTTTGTAATTAGTGCAAAGCCAGGGCGTTCAACTGTTGATAAAGACTGGTTATAAGTTATAATAGCACGTCTGAACCGGGCTCGAGGGTAGCGCTATCTCTCGTTATTTATTGCTCATGCAAATCATACTCGTCCGCTTGTCACACGTTTATGCCAGCGCTGCGCTAAGCTGGTAAATTAGGTTTGGACTCGATATTGCCAAGGTGGTGCGCACTAAATATCTTACAGTCATAAAGAAGTAATCATTTTACCCATGCAGTAATATTTTTATTGTAATTCAGATTATAACGTTTGTCTAATGATTAAATTATTATTATTCTTCATAGGATTTTCAAATAAAATTGTGTGAAAATATGTCAAGGGATCTTCGATTAAAGTGTTACGGACGTCATCGTCAGCACTTACCTTACCTTTACGTGGCTCACGTACTCCTTTGTAGGTTACTGACATTAGAAAATCTGTAAAATTAAAATTACAATCACAATTACATCGTTTTCTTCATTTTTCTTTCGTTTACAAATTATACAATATATACAAAAATTGTCAGGTAAATGGTTCTCTGCTGGGTCGCTGGTTTCTTTTTTGGCAAACGGAGGCACCCATCGGTGGGGTTGTTCATGTGCCGATGTAACCATATTATGCTATATGTACTAAATAATGCTTTATGTTAAACGAAATAAAGAATAAATAATATTAATATTTATAAATAATAATGAATTGCCATTTCAAAAAATATTAATCAATTAGGTATTATAGCGATCCTACAACACTTTGTTAACCTAGTTTCTAATATTACACAATATTAAAAGAATAATGAAACGGCTGTTTTTGCATAAAAATATTTTTTTTTAACGTTCTACAGACAGATCTTTTAGGTAGTTAATCTTTCAAATTCAGCTGTTTACGGCAATTTGTTTTATTGGGTGCAATTGTCTTGATCTGGATAGCTTGGCAATGAGTCCATTAAGCGTGGCCGACATTGCTGTAACAGCCATATTACGTAATTGAAATTGAATGGTCCCTAATAATTCCGTTCGAACCGACAGAAGTACTAAACTTAGCGTTTATAAATAAGTTGCACTAAAATTTGAAATAGGTACGTAACCACTAGGTTAATAGAAGCTAAATCTACTATTAAGTGAAATCTAAAATCACAGTGTTGCGCTGGAAGTGCATCAACCAGCACAGCATACAAAAGGTACAAATTACCGAGATGTGTATTTGTTGCGTGCGATGTTTTAACAGTTAACAATAGGTAGCAATTATTTCGACCAACATCCACTGCGCGCCCGCACAGGAAACTATACTTTGGCCACGCTCCTTAAAGAATGTTTACCAACAGTTGTTGCCTAGCAACCGATAACAGGCAGATGCGAATAACCTTTTTTTCGTCAGCTCATTTATGAACGTTTTAAAATAAATTATTTTCTATGTATAATTCTTTTACTTCTTTAAATTAAGTTTTGTGAATCTATATTGGTCCTTGACTTTGTTTTTGTTTTAGGGTTTAATTGACCTTGCAAAATATAATTCTAAATTGCACTTTAACGCGCAGTTAGTAAAAATTACATGGATGAGTAATTTTTACTGACTACGCGTTGTAATGTTACGTAGAAATCTATTTATGATAATAACAAATAGCAAGTTTGAGTATTTCTTTAGGTGTCCAACATAACCTATAAATATAATCACGATTATATTATAAATTATGAATGTAGGGCACAGGTCTCAACTGAGGCTGAGACTGCTGAACAAATAACGAAGTTACGGCGCCCGGTCTCTTTTTAGAGATCGTCGCAGTTTGTATGGTGCAAATCGGTAAGCTTGCTAGTCAACCCTACCAAGGTCGACTAGCTACCTCTTGCTTGAGTCAACTACCAAATGTTCAAGCTGAGGGTTTGAGTACCAGTATTTTCTTTCTTTCTTTCCTCTTCCCTTTCTCTTATCTGATAATGCATTGGTTATGCCTTTTATGTTACTAATGTCTATGGGAAACGGTGATCACTTTCCATCAGATGGCCTGTCTGCTCGTTTGCCAGTGAATTAAAGTAATATTGTATTTTAATTATTAAAAAATAAAAAACAATATTTTTAATACATTTTATTTGACTTTATTATACATTTCATTTTAACCACATTCCTCATCATCACTGGCAGAACTTGATGGACTTGTTGTATGATCGGTTACTTGAATGATAAAATTATCAATTACATTGTCTGTAATGCCATCAAGTTCTGCCATCTTCTTCTCCTCTTTAATGACATGGTCAACACATTTTTGCCATGCCGCAGCAGTTATTACACTGATTGATTCATTTAATATATTTTTTAAATCAATCATTTTGAATGTTTTGTTTTTTGCTGCGACATAGCCCTTTACTTGTCCCCATATCATCTCGATGGGATTCAACTCGCAGTGATATGGTGGTAAACGAAGCACTTCAATATTATGGTGCTTCGCCATTGTATCACACACATACGAGGAATATTTATGTTTTTCAGGTTTTACTAAGTCCATTAATTGTGTTTTTACCATCTCTACTTGGAACGAGATACCTTTTTCTATTAACCAATTTTGAATGTCTTTTTTCAGCCAATTCATAGTTGGTACTCGTTCCAAGCGACGAGAATGATATGGGGCGTTGTCCATGACAATTATTGAATTATTTTCTAATTTTTCAAGGATCTTCGAGAACCAGTCTTCAAATACTTTGGAATTCATTTCCTGGTGATAATCACCGTCACCTTTCTTGCTTTCAAAAATTAACCCTCCATTTTCGACAAATCCATCTTCATTTCCTGGAACAATAATAGTATATTATTACAAAATTTTAATAGTTTTTCATAACAGCTCAAAGTAATTTTCTATTGTTTATATTGGTTGAAAAGTACACTGTTAAATTAACTTGATTGTAAACTAGCCACTCGGCTCAGCTTCACTACAATAGTAGCTTTGCAAATTTTTTATAAATTATAGCCCAGTATACATTTCAACAGTCCCTCTTTTAGCAGGTGAAGATTAGATCAAATAAATATAAAACATACACACACTTTACTTTACTTACATTTCTAACATGACTTACACATCTCCAATCAAGATCAGACCAAAAACATAAATTATATTTCAATATTATATTGCAATATTATATTATCACTATAAAAAGGTGTAAAAAAAAGTTCTCCTTCAGGGTAACCGGCATTTCACTAGCGGCTTCCCTGCTCGTGGCCATGGATGACGATGACCACTTACCATGAGGTGGCTCGTCTGTTTAACATCAGCACTTCAGGCTATAAAATAATTAATATACTTTTATTATCATTAATATTATGCTTTTTGCTCGAGCAGCTGCCAAATGACAAGTTGTGTGTATTTCTATATAAATAAAAAGACAGTGGTATTTTATTTAAAGATTATGATGACATACCAATGTGTACAATTATCAAACGCTTTCCTTTTCCTGAAGGCGCTTTGAGACCAGTAGAAAGCCCCTCCTGGTAGGCTTGCCGAGTAGTTTCAATTGACAGGTCTTGCCATACTTTACTCTTAGTGTGACCTGAAATCAAACATAATTTATATTAAAATAATTAATACAAAGCTACCAAGGATAAAATTGGGGGAGACCAAAATTCAGCTGTCTGTATTCCGACTGATATGATATTAATTATGTTGAGGTAATTCAACAATTGAAGTAAAGTTTATAGAGAAATTCAGAGATTTTGTATGGAAATAAAGTTAAATTGTGTTAGTACCTTCATTGACCCAAGTTTCGTCCAAATAATAAATTTTGCGGCCTTCTTCTCTCAATCTCAATATCTTTCTTAAATAATGAAAACGCCATCTTACAATTTCTTCTTTTTCAATAAGGGCACTTCTCCGTGAACGTTTAACGTATTTTATTTTAAGTTTATTCAAAACCTTTTGAAAGATGGTCCTTTTAAAATTTGGTAGACTGTCGTCCTCGTTCACTGCCCTTAGAACTTTTTCCACAGTTGGTGGCTCGTTGTTAAAAAAAAAAGTATGCACTTTCCTCCGAATTCCACTCAGGGTCAGGTCGTCTAAGCCGTCAATTAAAGTTCCTCTTTTAGGAGCTGGTGTTGGTGAACAAACACGTTTATTGCTTTTGTACTCTCTTAAAACTTTGTACACAGTACTCAGATGAACGCCGGCAGTTTCAGCAGTTTTCACTGCGACATCCTTTGCATACATAAATGTATTTTTCGGCCACATCTCTTCCACTGTTTTGTATATATTGCATATTACGTTTTTTTCTGAGGAAGTCAGTGGGTGTTTTCTTCGTGGTTTCTTCGGAGAAGAAAACTTCTGCAAGCCGCTCGGACCCGGTTGCGAGTCACTCATTGTCAATTTAATAACAAAATAAAAACACGAAAACACAACAACGATGTTAACAAAGAAACAAACTATAACAACAAAAGTCAACAACTATAACAAAACAAAAATAACAGAAATATTCAACAAAATTTAACAAAAACAATAGCCAATGGAGATATTAACACGCACAGTACTCGTTTCGCAACTCGTAAGTCGTATTAAATTTGCAATGCAACAAAATGGCGGGTCAATTATATTATTAATTAATTATAGACAGCGCAGTGTTGCCAGATGTATTATATCAATTTTCTAACAACGAATTATAAATAAGTCGTAGGTACTCTCTAGGAAATCGATGAAAAAATCGTTAATTTACAAATCTTGATAATATTTTTAATTATTAACATTATTTGTTATGAAATCAATCACTCAATCGATATTTATTTATTTGCAGAATATGGTCAAGTAGCTTTTATGTTATAAAATATCCAGTACGACTTTCGATTATAGCCTATATAAGGGATGCAAATTTTTTAAACATGCATTATATAATTTAAAATGTAAATAAGTAGCATTCCTATACATATAAGTACATAAAAATATATATAATCGTCAATGCGGTGGAAGTTTTAGAAAACGTTACCCAACAACATTGTTAACGTCCTATATTATTATGTCGTTTTGTTTTGCTTACTGATTTTGTGTATACTCACACCAGTCGGTAACTATCATAAAAACATTATTAAAGAGTTTTCCGGGTGTCGATAATTTAAATTAATATTGTTGAAGTTTTTTTTGGCTTGACATTATTAGTTGTTCTGTCTATTTATGTAATTGTCTTGTTGCTTTTGTTGTGAACTATTTCTTACTGTTTCACAAAGTTGGGATGTCTGGGATCAAAAAGTTACGAGACGATTTTAGCCCAGGCTCGAATAGCAGAAATATTGTTCATTCATTATAAACTTGTTACATTTTTCGCCACTGATTAAATTCGTGACAGTTTTCATCAAAGGTCCTTTGTAACTGTAGACTGATTAAAGCGTTGGTCGCCTGAACAGCTTTCAAATTTTTAAACAGGATTATTTGAATTGTATCGATATATCGATTTGCATACATAATGGAATATATACTCTATGCACACGCATGTTAAGAAATCGACACCTGGCAACACTGCACGACCATGAATGAATACGGTGTGACGATGTCATTATTATCCAGCTAATTTAAAACATCGTAAGACATTCGAAATTGTAAGGAAATGTGTGTAAACTTTGTTTTTGGGGTTGTCTTAACTTGGCAAAATCAGACAAAATGTTATAAAGACCTGAATTTAGCTTACTTTAAGGGCTGTGAGTTACTAACTGATAAGGATATTTTATGAAATTTTGTATAGACGCAATAATATAAACGTTTTGGAAGTGATTAGAGTGTATTGTGCCATAGAAATAAGCGATAGTATACAAATTGCATGTTATTCTTAGAAATAATGTTGAAAACACGAAAATTAGTAGATTTCACAGTGCCAGAATTTTGATGACCCTAATATCGGTTTGTTTACATAGTTTCTTTTCGGAGCGTGGCCAAAGTATACCTGCGTATTGTTCGAACCCGTCACATGATTAATGTCCTTTGTCGCCATTTGTAATTTTACGCTCAACCGAGCGGGGTTGTCTCTCCCGGTGTTTTTTGTATTCCGAAATTCCCCCTTTCTCATTGCCAAACCTGAATTTCGTGACGGTATGATAGCGAAATGCTCGCGTATCGTCAATATTCGTTATGCACGCAGCAATTGAGATAGCTTCTTGGAATTAACATTTTTTCTCGCACTTGTTGTCGCTCTCTTTTGAATAATACATGTAAAATGTAACCATTATTGTTATATGTTAACCATTATTGGGCAAATAACCATTGATGTATTAAAATACCAAAAATATATTCATATCAATAAATGTGTGCAGGCAAAATTCGCCGGGAATTATGACAAAAATACTTGATTTTTAAAGGTATAGAAAAGCCTTTACTACTACGGTGCATTTTTAATGCATTTTTAAATTAAAACCTTTAACGTCAAAACGAAGCAACGGATCGATGTGATTTTTGGTATGGTGATAATTGAAGGGCGGAAAGTGACATTGGCTTCTTGTTCCGCTGATACATATCTTATTTCCACAACGAGGGAAATCACGGTTTAATAAATACTTCATATTTGTACCACTTTAGCTAATTCCCTATCTGTTATGGATGATACAAGAAGCGGCGATTGTTGCAAAATATTTCGTGTTTAAATTCAGCCATTCACGCGACATTTCGTGGTAAACGGCATCCATATTTTTTTATTGTCAGTTAGTGAACTGCTACGTGAATTTTAAAGCAATACAGATAAGCACCGACACGCTTGATTGCACTTTTAATCTTACCTGGTACACAACAACTGCGTCGTGTTAGTCTGTATTTGGCAAAAATAGGGACGGTTTTGTTATTAATAAAAACTGGACAAGTATAACGGCGCGTTCACATAGAACGTCCGTTTTACAGGATCCCTTTAAACGGATGTTATTAGCGTATGTAGTCACACAGAATCCAGTATACCGGATCCAGTAAAACGGACGTTCTATGTGAACGCGCCCTAAGTCGTTGGTGCTAATAGTGCGTTACTCGAAATATATTTGATTATGATGTAATACATCAATATAAAATTGTTTAAGTGGTATTTGGTACGTCACATGATGCACTTGAGGAAAGTTTTTTATGATCTAATGTATTACATAATTATATTTCGATAATAAGTATACATATTTACATCCATTGGGGTCATCTATTTTTATCCATTTTTGACCAGTGTACAATTTTTGAAAAATTGGATGTTTATTCGCCAACGGTGTGACGGATACACTGAAATCAACATTATGTTATAATGAAGGAGTCCACTCGTAAATCCATTGAAATGCCAAATAGCACAAAGAATATTTTCTAAACATTTCAAAAACAAACTTTGCTAGGATAGCTTAGATATATTTTAATAATTATGATTGTATTTGTTATTTATATTTTGTACGTATTTCGATTACAAAATCCTGTACGGAACACCTGTATGGAAAAATATAATTATATAAATATCACCAATATTTTTATAGAAACCATATATCAAAAAAAAATTAGTGTTGTTCCCAATTGTATTTTTACTAAACAGCTAACACCATGTTTAAAAAGTTAATGTAAAAGCGGTATTAAATTTAGGTTTTTAGGTACTATACTAACTACTCGATACAATTATCAAATTTGTAGATATAGATTACAAATTTAATTTAATAAATTCACCATGGTAGCAATTAAAAAACAATATATTAAGCGTATGAACGCGTCATGTAACGAAACTTTTAACAAATAGAAACATATTTCCGGTTGAGTTTATCGACCTTTTGAAATAGTATCGCGTAAATGTATATTTTGAATTTTTAGACCTGTGTACGTTCAATTTATTCATCCATAATCCTTAAATGCGTCTGATGCGAGATTTGTGAATGAAATCGAATTTGAGCTAAGCTGTAGTGGTTGGTAGTAAGTTAATTCTACCGTAGCAATATGTTGAAATGAGGTGGACTGACGACCTGGAGAAGACATCGGGCAACCGCTGGATTCAGAAGGCTCAGGACCAGTCAGAGGCGCAAGTTAGGAGAGGCCTATGTCCAACAGTGGCCGAATAAAGGCTGATGGATGGATGGATGGAATATGTTGAAGATAACTATTTTGCATCTAGAACTTAATAGGGCATTATGATTATTACATGCAATGAAACTATTACCAATCGTATACACAATCTGATTAGGCCAAAGTTTTAAGAGGAGCATTGAAAAAAGCATCGCAATCAGAATCGAAACGTCTTGTAGTTATCGAACAAATCGACACGGCACGCGAGTTGTGTTTCTACTTCAGTAAACAGAGACGGCCTTGTCTGCTCGTATCGTTTTATTGTTTGCCACAAACTTGCGGTTGCTTGACTGTCTTACGAATAAAATCTATTGGTTTAAGTTTTTTATTCATATTTTAAGTTTTATTGATGTGACAGAATTCCATTTCCATTGTTTTATTCGTATCAATGTCATAGGTCACGCAGAGATATATTTTTTTACTTCAATAAAAACCATAATTCAAATATTATCTTTTACTCCTAGCACTGTGCTCAAAGTAGTGTTCAGTTCTAAAAAATTCCATGTTTTATATTAAATTCTGCAACTTTTTCATAATAAGTATAAAAGATCCAAAAATTGTTTTACACATGCGCTTTATTTTTAATTCCCTTTTCCTTTGCGAATAATCAAGGAGACATTTACATAAAACCACCTGAATAGCTAGATTACGATTGAATCGTAACCGAAACTTGAAATGAGTCATAATATATGTATGTGTAAAAATTAACGGGATATTATACGATATTAGCTTTATGAGAAGCGAACAATAAAGTATAGGTCGTTGACAGTATAGAAACGAAGATGGGAGACAACAATTTTCGGATATTACACGGGATTGCGATTAATAGTAAAATTATTGGTGGTACACACCTTTCATTGCACATACTATTTGCCAGCCCTGTAACAAAACTGCAATCTGATATAACACGATCACGGGCATTGAAGGGTAACTACTTATCTAAATACGAGAGTCAATCTTCCGTTACAAAAGTCATAGTATAAATTACAAAGCATAACCGTGCCTCCCTTCAGTCTTTGCTGTGAATTCTTATAACGTACACTAATATCGCGTAAATTGCCACCATGGCTGACGACAAGGTACTTGCGTGTTTGTGTTTTAGTGGAAGTGATTTTCTATTTTGAAATTAACTGAAACTACACTATTATTGTCAGTGTTAACGTAAAAGGAACCTATTGCTGAATCTTAGATTTTTAATGTGAATAAATTTTACAGGTGGCTGAAACAACTCCTGAAACTGAAGTCAATGAGGTGGCTGAAGAAGTAAAACCAAGCACAGAAGTTAAAGAGGAAAAGACTCCTGAAACTCCAGTAACTGAACCTATTGCAAATGGTAATAGCACTCCCGAAACTCCCAAAGTAGAAACCCCTGCTGCCGAAGAGCCTTCTAAGGAGAGTCCAGAAAATGACAGGCCAGAAGACAAAACTGAAACTGAGCCTGAAAAAGTGCCCCTCAATGGACTATCCTTAGACGAACCCAAAACCGAGACGCCTGAAGTGGACCAAATAGAACCTGAACCTAGCAAACCTGAGGAAACCACTGTTGAATCACCAGAAACCGTCCCTGCAACTGAAATTCCTGTAACAAAAGAGGTTTGTGTTGATCAAATGCCTTTGATAGAACCTACGCCTCCACCCCTACCTGCAAATCCCCCTCCCTCTTCAGTGGCTTCCTTTGCCGCTACCACTATGGCACCAGAACTGACAGATGCTTCACTTGCTAATGCTGCTGATATCACTACAAACACGGCACCAACAACCACAGACACAATCACTAAAGCAGATGACACAATAAATAACCCAAATGAAGTTCAGGATATCCCTTCCGATGCTGTAATAGCTCCTGAATTTTCTCAATCTGAGGATACTATTGGAGACCACGAAACAAATAATTCAATGATATCTAAAACAAATATAAGTCTTGATCAGTGTTCGATAGTACACAATGTGGATAATTCGGAAATTAATGAAGAAACTGACACACCTAAGGTTATTACAACTGAACATCCAATTGATATTTCTAAGGAAAATAAACCTCAAAGTCTAGACACAAACTCTGCTGAAATCCCTAATGAAATTTCAACTGAAACTGCGAACGAAACTACGAATATGATTTCCAACGAAACTACAACTAATAACCCCAATGAAATTCCAGTTGTTATTCCTACCGAAACCCCAGTTGATATTTCTAACGAAACTCCAGTTGAGATTTCTAACGAAACCCCAGTTTTTATTCCTAAAGAAACTTCAGGTGAAATTCCTACTGAAATACCAGATAATGTTGATAATGGTACAGTTGAAATTTCTCAAGTGCAAACATCCATAGAACCAGAAATTGTTCAAGAAGTGCAATCTGAGATATCTGTTAGTAATAAAGCCTCGGTTGACTCCGAGGGCGATACTTTGGAACCAGAGAGAGAGAATACTCCATCACCGCAACCATCGGCCGTTGATGAAGATGTTATTACACAAAATGACGCCGAAGACATAGTGACAGAAGTTTACGATAGCTCCGATTTAATCCTGGAATCACCTTCAATCGTCGTTAATGCTGATCATATTGATTCAAACAGCATCAAAAGCAACAATGACACCGAAATGGAAAATATAAAAAACAAAACGAAGGATACGATTGAAAATATAGTAGAAAATATAGAATGCAATGGTGTGGACGAACACAAAGTTGTTACGAACGGGGAAGTGACCCCACCTGCAGTCTGTCACACGGATGAAGGTATCGGTGAGGTTGGCAAAGGTGTGTCGACGCCCGAAGACTCCATGCCACCATCGTTGTCGGAAGTGACCGAAGCCCTGCCGCAGGGCGAAGGCTCCGAGTCATTCCCGCTGCCGCCCAGTGAGCTTTGCCGATCCGAATCCGAAGCGTCGCCGCCCGCTACCCCCGAGCCGGTCGCAGACGCGCCCTCAGATATCCCACAGGTGATTACTGCCCGGACAGTCTTGCTCTTGTAGAAGATTAGTATCGTATTTTAAGGAGAGTTTTGACACCCAGTTAACAATTCTCGTAATTAGTTTCATGTGTATTTCTTTATCAACCAGCATGTGTGAACCGTCAATAACTGGAAGACAAGGAGCGTGATCTATCCGATACACATCCGACAGTCTTGATAATATGTTGTGCGGCTTCGGCTGCCCGCCTTCCTATCCTCTTCCTTCCTATGACTTGCTTCCTATTTGATCGTAGATACATCAGCATGTGGAACAATTCGCTTTAGTGCTAACACATTTAGTTGTAAAAACGTTTTAAAACCATTGTAATACATAACAGTAATTTTCATACATTTTGTTTTAATTTAATTTTTGTTGAATTGCATCTCTTGTTAATTGTACCAAAGTCATTTAAATTTAATAGCTTTTGTCACCCAGCACGTCGTGAGTCAATGAATAAATGTTACTCAGTTGGTGTTATTAACAAGGTCATAATATGTTAAACATAAAAATCATTACTTAGATTTTGATTTGTTACTCATCAAAGTATCAGCTGCATTCGATTTTTATAATACAAAAAGATCATTGTCCTGATAAATCGTATATCATTTTCAGGAGATTCTTAAGACCGACATTATTGCGGATTTAATTCCCGAAGTCCCCGCTATACCGGAATTGAAAACTGAAATGGTAAATAAAATGCATACATATTATTTCTTTATTTATTGGTCTACTACTCGCTTTTTGCGTTAATTCCTGCCGAATATGGAACAATTTTCCCTCCGAGGTATACCTTAAAATGGATTTCTTTAAAGGAGTGTAAACCGCTTCCTTTAATACCGGCAACACACCTGAAGCTCCATTGATGTTGCACCATGTCCATAGGCGAAGGTGACCACATACTATGAGGTGGGCCGTATCGCTGTGAGCCTGTCTCTTTTGTATAAACAATAGTGGTAGGTTTGTCTTTAAACCAAAATAAACTAAACTAATTTTAGACACTAAGTAATGAAATAACAATACACGGGTTGGTGTGTCAACTCGTGTGATTGAGCCGTGGAGCATGTGGTCTGTATCGCGTGCCGTGTGTTCCAGGAGACGACGAGCGACGTCGCCGTGGCCAACTGAACCCGCCGCCGCCAGCCGTCAGCCGTCACACTGCAACATCCCACACGACGCGTGTTTAAAAGTGAGCCTTTAATTTATTACTAATTAGAACTGTGGTGTGATATCGAACTTAGTTCGATCTTAATTTTATATAATCAAAGTCCACATCTTTCAATTTTTAAATGTGACCTTTTACATAGAATGATTTTATAGTTTAAGTTTAGCGTGCTTTGCTTCTGTAAAATTAAGATTTTATACAATTTAATTTGCTAGGGACGATATCTTTTTTTTATAATTTTATATACAATAACAAAGTTATGTAGGCAGTATACGGTGCGAAAAGTTGGTGCCATTATTACAGGGGTATTAGTTATGACTCGCTCCTAAACGGCATAGTTTGCCGTTTCTTACACTTGCGATCCGTATTAATCAGCAAATTAATTTGAACAAAATACACATGTTTTTTTGTGTCAAAAGTAATGATATGGTGTAACGGTTGATAGTATTTACAATGTACTATGTTATGATAAGATAAAACGACCATTTCCAACAGGAGTGTGGAGTCTCAAGTATGAAATGGATGCGAGGGGGCTTATGTTATATGATAATTATGTTTGTTGTATAGTATTATACATATGCCAGCCACATGCATTTGGCTCAACATTTATGTTATGGCTTTTTATTACAGAAAGCTGTTAACAGTAAAAGACAATTTTCAGTCTTACTAATTTAAAATGTATACCACTCGAAGTAAAATAGTTTAAGAAGTTTGTGACACTATTATGTATATATGAATCATAAAGTTTTCATGAAGCTTATTTTATTAATTCTGTTGCGTGTCGAATTGAGGTTTAAAATTACCTTGTACATTGTTAAGTTACGAGCGAGGCAAATCAACATGAAATTCTCTTATTCTTGAATGTATCAAATTTCACTTTATTATTCTGCTCTCAGAATATTATTAATAAGTTGTATAAATTTAGTTTGGTTTTCAGAGCTCTCTGGAATAATTAAGCGTATAATCTAAATTCATTTAAAACGTAAATATGCTCCTATAACTTACGTAGGTAATGAGATATCTTTGAATATATTTAGGATACGTCGCCAGGAGTAGCCTGCCGGTTCTAATAACGATTGGACTAAGTATTCAGTGGCCAAGTTTTTGATTACACTATACAATTTTACGCATATACAGACATATGATTAATTAAAGTAATATTTAGTGAAGTAGTGACTTTATAACAAGTTAACTTCGGCAGTCGTTGCTGCGCCTAGTGTATTGGATCCACCTCATCATACATACGATTAGTTGATTGATACCTACATACGATACATATATATTATAAGGTTTGATATTATTATACAATTGTGTCATTTCTATGATAATCTCGTCCAATACTATGATTTTGTAACAATTTTTGTAATTTTATACATTTTTTATGAAATTTGAAGTGACACATCTGCATCATTAAAGGATTCGCTCCTGTTTATTAGCAGTGAACATAAAATGAGACATTCCATATCAAATAGTAGTGTCCTGGTGTCGTTAGCTCTTTTATTCAATTCAAAGCTTTAATAAATGCTGTTGTTAAAGTGAACTGACAGAACTGATTATATGTGGCAGCTATAGGCTTCGCCGCGATCTCCTTACATCGAATGGAATGATGTGGCCTAAGAGAATCATATTTGCCTAGACTTTATGTATTTTAGGTTTACTTGAAGGGTGAGAATTTTAGAAAACCCACATGATTTATTATTTTTACATATAGCATATTTAGGCTAAACTACAACACCGTAGCGGACTTCGAAGTAAGTTGACGCTGATACGCAATAAAATCACAACTGCTATCAAATGCAGGTCTGTATCCGTCAGTGTGAATGAGAATGCTTCGTGTTGCGCATGTGGCCTCCTTTGTTCGCACGGAGTTTAGGTGAGCCGTGGCGTGGCTGCGACAACCAATCGTGTTTAAATGTTCTCCTTACATCCAACTAACAATTTATATCTACGCCGCAGAACCACACGGCTGGCTCAAAATGATTTGTAAATAGGATCCAAGTTTTATTTGCTCATTTTAATTATTACTATCCAAAATTAATATTATGTAATAATGCAAGCGACATAGCCAGAAATTCATAGGAATTGATTATGAATAGTATAATATTAAAATCTGTTCTGTCAATTCAATATCGCATGTTTGAAATACTATTGCAGAAGTGCCAATTCGAAAAGTGCATTGTCATAAATAAGCTCATGATTTCCAAATTAGTTTTTAAATTATTATGTAAGAAATATTTAAATATTAAATTTAAATGGATTAAAGAAATTTCCTTTAGTATATATTTTTTGTTCAATATAAAAATGGACGTTTATTTCTGTATGTTTTTCTCTTATTGAAAAATTCGAATGTTGATGTGTGAATGTCTCTAATCAATAAATTTTAAAACTACAATTTGTGTTTTATTGCTACAACCAAGCCTGCTTCCATTGTTAGGATTCCGTACCCATAAAGGTTAAAAAACGGACTTATTATTATGATAAACCTCTGCTATCTGTCCACAGGGCTCTATTTCTTGAACGGAAATAGGTAGACGCCTAAATTCTTATAATCACAACGAATAATAATTAATAATAACTATAAATTAAAAAAAAACTACCTTACTAGCCTACTACAGGTGTATTTGTACTACAGGTGCCCTATGCACAAAATCTATGTTGTTCAATGTACAATACATGCTGGCAGATGAAGTCAGCCGCAAAAAACGTGGTTGTTCAACAATCCAGTCTTAGTAGAACTATTGAGAATTAAACTGGTTATGAGATTGATGATGCATTTATCCTTTTATCAAAAAATCCCTACGGTGGGTGGTCTTGGAAGACACGGTAGGTAACTTCAAGGAGTTTTTTTAGTACTCACAGTTAACAATACTGACTAGTAATCACACTACTATACATTATCAATCTCATGTCAAAGTGATCAACCAATTTGTAATGATGTTTCGCTATAGGAATGCCTTTTTTTATCACTTTTAAAGTAGTTTGAAAGTTTACGTGTTTATCCATGAACTAGCCAGTTGTACCTGTTGTTGTTATCTATTCAAAGCTATAAAAGTACCCACCACAGATTGGGTACTTAAATAATTATTAATCTAGTGTCTATGAGTTATAAGTGTGACCATAAAAAAAAACAATGTGATTGATAAGTCAAACTTAGCATCTATGGCTGAGCATACATATTACCACGGAATACAGAAAGAAGTTGAAATGGTACAAGTGTTGATTAATAAGAAAACCACGGTAGCAAAATAAACACAAGTAAATCCCTAATCGTATTATTCACACTAAGAAACTTACATTTTTATTGGTTGGTACTTGTCAACTTCAAATAGTCTATCAAACCGGCTCATTATAGTTGAAAATGCACCTTAACGATTTATCTTAATTTTTATTTTTCCTTGCCATATTTGGTGTCTTGTTCATCATCACAACCCATAACTGTCCCACTGCTGGGCACGGGTCTCCTCTCACAGTGTGAGGGGTATAGGCCATAGTCCACCACGCTGGCCAAGTGCGGATTGGTGGACTTCACACACCTTTGAGAACAATATGGAGAACTCTCAGATGTGCAGGTTTCCTCACGATGTTTTCCTTCACCGAAGCAAGTGATAATTAAATATTAATACGCACATAATTTTTGAAAATTAGTGGTGCGTGCGGGGTTTGAACCCGGACCCTCCGGGGTTTGAACCCGGACCCTCCGGCTCGGCAGTCCAACGTTCAACCACACGGCTATCACTGCTTTGGTGTCTTGGTGGTGTCTTGTTACCTTTATCAATTAAGAACATAACAGTTGTAAAGATTTTCTTTCCACCGCTAGATGTCAAAATTTTACGTAACAACTAATTTTATATACTTAAAACTGTAAGATATAAAGTTGACATTGTGTTGTCCGGCAATTACGCGGAGCTCCGCGCAACCTTAGTCCGTGTGCCACGCCTACTTCGCACTTCCACTTCTTTCTGTATTCCGTGCTTATTACATAACAACGCCCCTAAATTGTCAGACGCAATCAGTCATCAGTCATGTCATTGTCATTGTCAATAATGTCCCAAACCAAAGAAAGATCAATAACATTGGGAATTTGGGATTTGTGATTGTGAAATCCGCTTTAATTTGTATACAGAAAAATAATTTAATGGAAATGTTACATTAATTTCATTATCATTTGTGACAATGGATGTATTGTTTAAAATAGAGTCTACAGAAACTTTTGCCCAGGTATATTGGTAACAAACTATAAATTTACCAAATTTTAGATGTACCAGCATAACTCGCAGTTTGTTGCTTGTATTTAGCTTTATACATACTACGCAATCGCGGCTCCAACGACTCCTTTCTAGTATGCACTAGTGGAGCTCTGTAGACATCAATATAATTAAACACATACATTATTTCTTATGACAATAAAATAATAACAACACCCCTTTTCAGGTACTGGATGATGTCTTGGATAATTTATATGATTCTAATCACATTGAAACTAACAAAATACTTGATGCCTCAAATATAAAGTCGATAAAGGAAGATATAAAGAATGTTATTCTTGAAACAAATTTAAACACAAACAAAGTGAATGAACTATTGCAGTCCAAGTTCGATAATGTAGATAATGATAGGGTAAGAACTTTTGTGTCCCTGTTAGACAAGAAGAAGAGTGAGCTTCTTAATTTAACAATTGTTCATTATAATTGTGCATTTGGTGAAACTGTGAAGGCTTTTAACTGGAAGTTAAAACTGGTGTGCGGCACTAGTGACTTGAAAACATTATCATACTCATTACTGCAGCTTGCTTTCTATACACTAACCACCAATCATGAGCCAAGACTGAAATTACATGAGCTCAATAAAGAGATGTTGTTAAAATTGATAGGAACCCTAGAAGAGTTTGTTGGAGATAAAGCAGGGAATGAAATTGACCAATGAGCAATGCATTTAACCTTAAGATGTCAATGGTAGCTGCCAGATGCATTGGAGCACTTACAAGATGTTATTGTAACAAACACTTATATTCCACAGATTGAATACTATGATGTAGCAAATGTTTTTCACAAGGTGATTGGAATTCTGAAATAATATTTACCAATCTACTAGTACTTTATATGTACATATGTGTAAGTTAAATATTACAGTAGCGGCACAAAATTAAGGCCCCTTTGACACATTAAAATAGTGACGTGAAAAATGTTAATTTAGAATCGAAAAAATATGGTGACGTGCGAGTGGCATCGATAGATTTTTGGAATAAGAAATTTAAGTACCATTTTTAATTACATATTTGGAATGAGAATCGAATACTGAGTACCCCCTATTAATATCACAAGAGTCTTACGAATCACCTTATATTTAAGGTCTCCTCGGCTTTGAGCTTAGTAGTGGGCCTTGTTGGGTTGAGATGATTTATAGTATAATTCATTTATGTAATTGACTTACTTACTTTATTAAAGCTGGCACTGTATTTTGTTAGTAAAAACGTGAAGGAATTTGTTCGCAGTACCATATACTTTGTTTATATGATCCCGCATTAGTCCATAATATTTAAATATATGGATATTGTTTCAATATCCATGTAATTAATTAACTATGGGTCCTAAGTTATACATTCGATAAATTTTATGACTTTTTGCACATCACTATTGACAATGAAGAAAATCAATTTGCTCCTTCAAATTTATGTAATAATTTATATGAAACTTGATGATCGGACAGACGTCAAGTAAACGTCATATGGGCCTTCATTTTGTGCTGATGCTATAATTATATAAATAATGCTTTACACCAGTGGACAGCATGTGCATGGTATTTCCCTGTGGCCCACAAGTCTTTTTGAAATTAGTGCAAGTTGTTATACCTGGTCAAGACCTCATCAATATCTAGGCTTATTGTGAGTCCTCTTCAACTGTGTGAGCCTAAGCCGAGCAAACATATCTAAAAACTACATTATCAATAATTTAAATATCAGGAACATGTTCCCTGTGGGCTTAGAAATAACTGGAACACTGAGATCATCCCATTTTGGTGATTGGATGAATAAGGGCAAACTTCCACCACAACGTTATTACTTTGTTGTTGTATTAGATAGCGAGAACAAGCATGTATGACAACACTTCGTACAAATAGGGAGCATACAGCATACGTCTTTAATACCATTATGGGTATATGAGACAAATCAACTCATTAAGTTTACATTTTCTTGTTAAGAATAAATAAATTCTACAACTATGTCCTACATTGATTTTGTTTAAGCTGTTTATGTTAATTGCAATAAAGTGGGATAACATTGTTCTTATTTTGGTAATGAAACACAAGAAATATTATATTGCATTTTATTTCAGAATACACATCCAAAACATATGTTAAATTTAGATTGACGTACTTAAGTACAGAACCAAATTTATTAATAGCAGCATTAAATACATGTTTTTACATGCTCTAAGTATAAAAAGTAAATACTACTAAGCTATAATGACAACAAAAATAGTACAATTACAATAAAACCTGTTACTTCTAGCTCAAAAAATAAAATCTTATGCATAATCTCTTAACAAAAAAGAATATAACTTCAATTAGCAAAATTGCAACAAATGTAAAATCAATACTTTTCTACTTTAAACATTGGTGCTCTTGAATCTACTAATTATTATTTTAATTTGATGTACCATTACGAGTAATTCATAAATAAGTACAAAACTGATGAAGACATTTTTAAATTATAAATACTGTTTTTGATTTTTAATACACAACCATTACATACAAATTTTTAACCTACTAATATATATTGAAATAACATGTAGTAACTAAAGCTTGGCAAGGAAAATTATGAGACAAATAGGTCGAAAATACAATATAATAATATACCTAGTCATTTTTATTTTTAATGAATATAAGAGGCTGTTGTGGTTGCATGGCCATAATATATGATTTTTTTTGTACTGCTGTATCCGCGCTAACCAGACTTTTATAATTATGTAATGTCATACTGACGTATGGCATTACACATTTTTGATAAAGCATAATTACTAGTCATGACTGACAACACGTGGAGCAGCTGTGAAGGGTTAAATTGATTTAGCACCACCAAGTGATTCATTAATAACGAGCACTGTGAAAAAGTCATCTATTAACACTACCTGGTAATGCTATTATTAATTGTGAAAGATAACAAACTGTTTACTTAGGCTAAAACCGCTATGCGGATATATTAATAGTAACCGGGCCGTAAAGTGTAATAGGAAGTAATTGTGAGGTATATTAAATATGTAATAATATAGTATAAAATGTGGAGTAACATTATATTATTATTATTATAATGTGGAGTAACATTATTGTCTATGTAATGAAAACAAATGCAAAAAAGTCCCACTATTTTGTTATGTACAAAATATGATCACATGTCAATTTTAACTAAAATTAATAAAAAATTAACCTTAATCTCAATTATTCACTTTCATGTTTATATTTGTTATTAGAAATGTCTATGCTACATAAACAATGACAATAAGGCAATTTTAAAGCTACTGAAGCAGTATTCAATTATAAGTACACAAGTCTTTAAAGAAGTAAATAATTAATGAATATAATACGCGTCCTTGCGTATCTTTTATAATTATCAATATAAGCATAAAATTGTATTGTACAAACAAAAATTAAAAACTTAAGTCTAAAAATTTAAGTGAGTTTCATAACTATCGTACATATTTCTCTAATTGAGATGATAAATTCAGTATCTTAAAGTATTAGGCACGGATTTAATGTGGTGATTGAGTTGAGTATGGGCACTATATTTAGTTTAACAGTGATACTATATATAATGTGATAATATTACTTTATAATATAATTAAATTATTGTAGTTTACATAGAACCTATGTGATGGTACTTAAAACCTCAGTATAAAACATTTGAGTAAGATAAAATGCATCCATAATACATAAAACTAAATATCTTAAACTACATTGTGAACACAATTGACTCTAAGTATTGCTGCCGTTCTTTAAAAGCCTATCTGTAGTGTAAGTGTTTAAAGCCCAGCAAGACATCGGAGCCCAGGGCAAACATAGAGATAAGTACACTTTTAAGTGATAATTAAGTAAGGAATTTAGATGACGAAGTTACAATGGCATCAGTTTGTTCACAATGTTCATCTAATCCCAATATTCGGAGTTCAACATTCGAGTCGGTTAATAAATGCTGTAAAGGGCATGTTAGTCTTTTTTTTATTATGATACGGGTACTCACTATATGTATTTTGCAACTGGGTCGAAATATCGGCTTTTCAAAATACATATCGTGAGTACCCATATCAAACTAAAAATTTGTACAATCCGCGAGGAGTTAACTTTAAAATCATATGCATGTTAGTCTGTCACCAAGTGACCCCTGTAGTCCACGAGCATCATAAAAGTTTCAATCTCAAATTCGTTCATTTAAAATCAGTTACGCTTGTCGCTGTCTGTGAGATCAGATGGACACTCGATCAGTTGGTGACGAGTATGACTTGTCTCTGGTAAGATCAAGGTAAAAGAAATGCCAAGTAAATGTTTATTCCAAGATTTTCTTTGAGACATGCTCATTACCTAGAGTCTCAACAATCTGCAACACTGAATGAAGTTTCACCTTTTCATGGTCTACAGCTTAAGCTGCAGCAACGCGGTATTTAAGGGCCTAGTCTCTCAACACACAATAAACAAGACATAGCGGCAGAGACGCAGATACATACATTATATGTAACGGGAGGAATGTCGTAAACTTGGGTAGAATCACTTCGATCGGACATTCTTATTGCTTACACGGGTTTAATACGAAAGTTGCTGACACACACACTTACTGAACATAACCTTTACATATTATCGGATATGTAGATTAAAACGAAGACAACTAAAAAGTGAAGAAACTTGACACAATGCAATACTCGGATGCCGCTATTACGCAAATGAAATTATTAAAAAAGATCGGGACGGGACGGGTGTAATTAACATTTTAGTGTAATTGTTTTTGTAGATATAGCGTTGGCGATAGAGCATCCGAGTAATGCATAAGGTACACTTTCGAACTTTAAGTTTTCTTAGTTTTGATCTCAGTGTGCAATATAATCGTGTAGCAATTAAACTGCATGTGTGCATCAGTGTAGAACAGGGTTTCCCAACCTTTATTTCGCCAAGCCCCAAACCAAAAATAATACTTTCATGCCCCCCTTACAAAGTGATTCACATACGCGTTAAATAGATTCTTTTTTCGGAAATTGTAACGTACCTAGAAAACCCCCCCTAAAATTTCTCTACGCGCCCCAAGGGGGGCGTGCCCCACCGGTTGGGAAGTCCTGGGGCTCTATTTTTGAATTTCACCGATGACTTATCATATTCGTATACGAAACCTTTTCACTTGTGATTTTCGTAGCGAGTGGTCACAATTACTGCATTTTTGAACCATTCGAAACTATGTTGCTAAGTAATTAAATGAGTAATATTTTAATCGTTTCACGCAGAAGAAATGTCAATAGGTACTAATCGGTAATGGAAATAAACACCTATAACGTGTCTTAGCCTGAAACGGAACGTTAAACAACGACTTGACATTTAACATTTCATTTTAAATTGTGACATGACGTTTGACACATTCTATCGAGCGAATTATGAATTCGAATGGTCAAGACCACTCGTTAACAAACTCGTCTATGCGAATTTCAAAAATAAGGAAATATGAAATTCGTATACGTTTTCGAGATATTCGTATACGAGTGAAATTCAAAAATAGAGCCCCTGGTGTAGAGTTTGAAGCAGACTAGTCCCTTTAAGTGAGTAGAGTTCAATTGACGAGGCCGGCGTCCTTGGCCATCCCATAGAAGATGGAGTTCTTGTCCTGCAGCAGCTGTTCGGGCGGCGCGTACTCCACCAGCTGCCCCTTGTCCAGCACCATGACGCGTGTCGAGTCCATTATGGTGTTGAGCCGGTGCGCGATCGTCAGCACCGTGCAGTTGGCGAACTCCGACCGGATCGTTTTCTGGACAAGGCAATACTTTGACGTTGCATATCGATACCTATCTATAGTTAAAATATAAAAAATATAATAAAAATGTAACTGGTTTATGTCTGTACATCTTAACATATCGCAGCTTTAAAATTGAAGTGGCATAACTAAAAATTTAAGAAAATGACTGTTCCATATAAGTCGTTTAGAATTGCAGTAGCATTAGTGGAAGTGACGTCGTCACGACTAATAAACGACGATGTTAATGAGTCGTTCCATCTATAAAAGTCATTTTCTCAAAAATTTTGCCACTTCAATTCTAAAGGTGCGATATTCAGAAACAAAGTCCCCCGCCGCGTCTGTCTGTCTGTAATAAACTCAAAAACTACCAAACCCTATTTCATGCGGTTTTCGCCCATAGACAGAGGGCCTCACGAGGAAGGTTCACGCATATAATGCATTTAAAGTACCGTGTAGCGTGTCGTACCTGAATGAGGTCGTCGGTCTCGAGGTCGACGGCGGCGGTGGCCTCGTCCAGCACGAGCAGCGGCGTCTTGCGCAGCAGCGCGCGCGCCAGGCACACCAGCTGCCGCTGGCCCACCGACAGGTTCTCGCCGCCCTCCGAGATCTCGTGCAGCAGCCCAGCTTGCAGACCTGCCCGACGTCACTCACAATACACTACGTGAAACGCTAACTTGATTCATTGTATTAGACGTTACTTTGCGAAATTACACTATTACAAGCTAATGATTAATCTACTTTGCAACAATCCACGACAAAATCACGTATGATGATGTATACTACTAACACTTACGACCCATAAACGAAACCATTTAACTTTCATATTAATGATGCCCTGGGAACAAATCCCTCGCTTCGCACTCTTAGCAGGCAAAGTCATTGAATGTGAACTGCGGTTCACATTTTGAGAGGAATCCCTAATTCTTCAATAATAAGTTGTGATAACGATGATGACGACGACGCCGCCGCCGCCGCACTCACCCTGCACGAACGTCTTGAGGTGCGCGTGCTCGAGCGAGCGCCAGATCTCGTCGTCGGTGTAGGTGCCGAAGGGGTCCAGGTTCATCCGCAGCGATCCCGAGAACAGCACCGGGTCCTGCGGGATGATGGTGATGCGCGAGCGCAGCTGGTGCAGCCCGATCGTCGCTATGTCCACGCCGTCGATCAGGATCTTGCCGCCCATCGCCTCCACTATCCTGTTGATGATGAAATACCTATTGTGTATACAGTCGTACAACTGTGGTGGCCTTTGGGAATGAATCCCACGCCCAATTTCTACCAATAATAATAATAGGAGGGGCCTTAATGGGCTCCGGTTGGATGTCGAGCACGTGAAGATAACCAACAATAGGGAATAGGCATGAGTTTTTTAGCTATAAAGCCTGTAAAAAAATTTTCGAATTACACGCATATTGCGTACAGCGTGGAGCGCAGCAACAGCAGTAGTATGCGTATGATAGAGGAGGCACGTACCGGAAGAGGCCGAGCGTGAGCGTGGACTTGCCAGCGCCGGTGCGGCCCACGATGCCGAGCTTGTCGCGCGCGCGCACCGCGCACGTGAGGTCGCGCAGCGCGGGCTCCCCGGCGCGGTAGCCCAGCGTCAGCCGCTCCAGCTGCAGCGCGCCCGTCGCCGGCCAGTCGCCGCCCGGGCCCGCGCCCACCCGCCACGCCGCCTCCTGCACACACACACACACGTCATTACCGTTCAACACACCGACCACACAGCCACTAGACTCCTAATAACAGGCGAATGGTTTCAAACAACACATCAGTATTATAGTACCGATATAAATTCGTGCAGTCTCATTCTTTCCCGTTGCTTAAATTAATCTATTTCTTTCCAACGTTTAGTGTGGCCTTGAATTAGCCAATCACAGCGTTGAATTAGCCAGTCCCCCCGCTCGTCTTACCTCAGCTAGTGGTCTGAATGTTCTCCATACGGAAAATCAAACATTAGGAGTCTAGTGGCTGTGTGGTTGGTGGTTCAACACCACAACTTTGTGAAGTAAAACTTCTATGCGTAGACGTCCTCGCGAGACGTTATGTAGCAAGTACAATAAAGAACTACAAACAGAAGTAATAACTTAAACCCTTGAAAAGTATTTTTTTTGATAGTTAGCATGCTTATCATTGTTAAGTTTAAAAACATGATTATCAAATATTACCATTATATCAAATACTACTATTACGAAATATAGTTTGATTTGATTTTTATAATTTGATTATAATCAGCTTATGGTTACTGACATAAGAAAGAAAAATAAATAGATATAATAAGAATAGCAATATTGGAAATATTCGAAAATAAATGCTGTTTTTATACATTTAATTAGCACAATAGGTACTTACACAATGTTATATAAGTATGTATGTAAAAAGACCGCCATCGTCTGATAACGCGCCTTTACAAGCTTCCATTTCAAAAATTTATTCCTTTCTTTTTAAACGGAAGTTGCGTCACACGTTTTTGTACACAAGAAGTTGTGTACTGAGTATACGTTTTTTTATATTAAATTTGACAAGAACCCTTAGAATAGATTATTAAAATCGACTCACTTGTTTAGTTTCAGCGTACTCCTTGATTCTCTCGACTGCGACAATGTTCGTCTCCACTTCGGAGGTCATGCGCACCAACCAGTTGAGTGTTTGTGTGATCTGACAAAGTTTGTTCGCTATAAAGTCATATTTCACATAGTAATATGTTGTCAAGAAAAAAAGAAGGTAACTAATCTGTCATGCAGCACTCGATTCGAATGAAGTTTCTTTTGCTATATATTATACTATGGGGTTGTCAAGTATGAAATGGATCAGAAAATGCACATAATTGAATTCAATTTTTTTTGCAATAAAAACTTTTTATTTTTATTCAACGTATACGCCCGTATTATCGATACCATTTTGCCATTTTAGAGCCTGGATCACGGGAGGCGAGGAACTTTTGAAACGCCATATTAATGATCCTGAGCGGAATTTTCAAATAGTTGTTTAAATTTTGGTGTTTTGGCACAAGTGTCATCCACCATAGCTTTATGAAACCCATCGATCACGGCGGATGTTTGACGGGACGTGATCACCATCGCCCATGGACATTAACAACACTAGCGGCATCACCAACGCGTTGCCAGCCAAGGGAAGCGACGGACCCGGTTCTTGGAGGACCCAATGTCATAGCACACAAACATATTGACGCAAAAAAGCGGAAACGTTGTAATGTAGCCCACACCTATGTCAATGTTTTTTTATTACAGATTCGGAATCAGAAAAAAACTGCGTCGAATGGTTCAAGTCTCGAGGCTTTACGACGATGAAAAAATTTTGCACAGCGGTGAAATTAACCATAATTTTCTACATTACTTTTCAAATCAAAGTTTATCGGCTCTAGTGAACATCTTCTATGTTGTGGGTTACAGCGTGTAGCTAACAGCACCCACCTGGAGCGCGTAGCTGACGGAGAGCCCCACGAGGCCCGGGTTGATGGTCTCCCGGCCGATGACGCTGAACACCGCCGAGAAGAAGATGATGAGGTTCCCGATCATCTCCAGCCGCACGGCCAGCCAGCGGTTGGCGATGCAGCTGGGGTAGTAGCACGACTGGTTGTGGTCCACCCCACGCTCGGACTCCTCCACGAATCTGGACACATTTTTTTTATTAATTATAAGTAAATGCTTGACCACAATTCCACCTGATGGTAAGTGTAGATGTGGTCTTGGGTGGTAGAGTGCACTAACTTAAAACAAACACACAATCGTGTCCTCGCAATAAGATTCCATACGGCCACTCCACTGCATTTCACGACCCGAGAGTAAACATTTATTTGTACATACATATGTCCCGATCTGGTATCAAACCCGGAACCCGGTTCGGAGGCAGGGACGAAACGAATAATTTGGGCACATCAGTCAGTAAAAAAATACAGTCCAATTGAGAACTTCCTTTTTTTGAAGTCGGTTAAGAAATACAGTGAAAAAATATAGTGATTTAATACAATCGCCCACCTCTCCGTAACGCCATAAGCGCGTATGGTGGAGGCGCCGGTGATGCTCTCGCCGAAGTGCGAGTAGATCGGCGAGCGCGACACGGACTCCAGCCGCTTGAGCTGGCGCGAGGTCGCCACGTAGAACCGCTGGATCACGTAGTACACCACGCCGATGGGGATTATCACCGCCAGGAAGATCGGCGTCGACAAACTTATTACGAACAGCGTTCCCAGCACCTGTGTACGAACACTCGTTTAATGCGTACATTGTCTCGGTCTAACCGACGCCTGCATTTGCGGCCATTTTCATGAGGGTTTTCTTTGCAGATGATTTAGAGTGATGGACTAGTAAAAGTTCTCATGTTGCGACTAGGTGGACACTGCATTAACAAAATATGTTGATTGATTTTCTTTACCTACAATTCAGTTCCAGAAGGGGAACGAGTCCGCGAAATATATAGTTTTGAAAATGGTCCATTCGTCGGGAAGAGGTTGCTTGTAAGCGATAAAGCCGCCCGTCCATTGTGCTTACCAATGAAATGTGTGTGTATATTTCGGTGTGTACATTAAAAAAGTTAAAATAAATATTGTAAATAACAATCAGCTAGCACGCACCTTCCAGTATATTGGAAAAATTATTGATAAAAAAATCCCCAGGAAAAAATACTCAAAAATGTATATGCATGTCTATTATTTAGTAAATATGTTTTCATCGCTAAGGTTTTAATGAATGAGGATGAATATAACACATTATAAAATTATGTGGGATCAGTACATCGTAATACAAGGTAGGCAATAATTATATGAATAAATACGATTAATGACTAATCTATATTAATCAAACACTAAGATTACGTCCTCGTACCGGCTGAGACGGAGAGATCGTGTATGGATGGTACATCGATATTTTGCATAAAAGTCCCAAAGTTGTTAGGTAATTTACTTGTATGAATATAAACGGACGAATTCCAATTGCGTTGCAATAAGCTGTAAAAATGACGAGGATAAAATATGAAATTAAGTACGTGTGAGACATGTCACACTTATCTACGTTTTTGCTCTATTGATTTTGCATACACCGAAATTAGTACGGTGAATAAGCATATAAAATATAAAGTGCCTACTCTCTTGAACATAATAATATACGTAATTAATAAAATCAATTAACCAAGGAGAAAACATTGTTTTTTTTAAATAGTAAAATAATCTGTACCTATAAGTACACGAACCCGAAATATTGCTAATGAAGTATTGCAGACGTTACATATGTATATTTCACGATATTGACAAACAATAATTCTAAAACAATAATATTTTGGCCTTTATAAAAAGTCTACCTACCTACATAATATAATTGAATAAAAATAAATCTTAAAAATATTTTAACTGTAACCATTACTCACGTTTTTTTATTAAACAGCTTCGAACATTCGAAATACCGTTTAAAATACAAAAACCGTGAGTACATACAATTAAAATATTTAGTATCTGCAATGATAAACCTCCAAAATCACAAGGCTTCGCGACAATCTTAAATAGTGAAGAGCGATTACCTCGAACGTGCAATATATCACGTCGATGGCCTGCGCCGGCAGCGTGGTGTCCACGACGTCAACGTCCTTAGAAAATCTAGAGAGGATCCGACCGACCGGCGTCACTTCGAAGAATTGCAACGGCGCCTTTAACACATTGCTCAACAATAGCGCGTGCTGGATGCGCGCCGCCCGCCAGCACGCCAAGAACGGCACTAAATCCGCGAAAATTGACGCAAACGCTGCAACAACGGCCACGGCCACACATTAACGGCTGAACGCACAGTACGCATACTACGAGTACGCATCGTACCTACACACAATCCGCACTCAAAAAGTGACGCTGTCAAATGTTCGCCAAATTTACATTGTCAATTATTTTTGTGCATTGGTCCAAGTAAAATAAAGGAATGAACTAAACGTTAAAATATAAAAAAAAAATGGTTTCCATAATTTTAACGCATTATAACGTTTATACCCATTTATATGTGGCATTATCGGTTAGTAAAACTAACAATTGTCAACCAATTTTTTGTTTCCATTCGAGTGAAAAAATATGGAAGAGAAACAATTTCATTAAAAGCATTTTTTAACAAAACAAACAAACAAAAATTAGGAGGCTGCGACACTTTTGTTGTACGGGAGTGTGTATCTATCTAGTAGTATGCCAGTACTGCTGTATCGGGCTATCGCTGTACGACACTTCGCAAGCGGGTGAGACTGACAATGAATACATTATCTACAGTGGAGCGGCGAGCGACTACGGTACGGGGGTGATACGGTGAAACCATACATTTAAGGTAAAAGTATGTAGCGAAGAAAAATTATACTGAAATATAAATGTAATAGATTTATACTGTCACTGACAATTGCTCGAAGAAAAAGAAATCCATTTGAATATCATGTTCTGTTTTCAGAATTGTGAAGTTTCTACAGTAAAAACAGATAGAAATTATAAATCGGAGCTTGCAATCTATAAACAAAAAAAAACTAACATGTCAACATCTGCTTTAAATGAAAGTACAATATTATGTACCTAATTTAAAAGACAATAAAAATTCCGACTTGGAGAAATACCGGAACTCCTTCTAACAGCAATCTCATGTAACAGAATGAGAAAACATTTTATATCTGAACTATTACTTTTCTACGCTACATATCTTGTGTCCTATAATCAGTGGGTGAGACTGTCAACTAACTCACTACCTCCATAATAAACATGCAACTGACATTAGTACGTTACATTCGGCATTCGATTAAAAACTATTTGTTATACCTACTTTTTCTGTCCGTCGCTGGAAGGCTGAAATACCATGTCATATACGAAACTATTTCTATTAACAATATCGACTTACTAATAAAATATTATAAAACGAATAAACTGATCCCAAATAATTTTACACGGTTATTTGTAATGAAGACTGACCAATTAAACTTATACACAGTAAAAATATAAACACTTAATATATATATTTTTTTACTTACTACAAGAACCACAAAAAAAGCACCGAAAAGCTATTCTTCAAGTACATACAAAATCAAGATTATAAAAAGCACACCGACACGAGGTCTATTTGTGACGACTGAGATGAAAAGTTTTTGTGTAAGGGTAATAACTTCTTTTATGGCACAATAATGTAATCGGATATTAATGTGATATAAATAATATTTGTACTGAATACAAGCCACACATAACTAAGTGAATTAGTGTCAATCTTAGATGATTGTGAAATCAAGTCAGGCACGGTCAGAATGTCTATGGGTGCCACTAAACACATTTCATGAGTGATATTGAGTCGTAACCGCAGTCTTCATGCGGCTTAAGGCTTTCCATAACCCTAGATGTTGACGTCATAGTCCATTATGTTGTTATCTTTGTAGTCTTTAGCTGTATATGAAAGCGCTTATGTGTGAGTGCGTCTTAAGTTTATAGATGGCCTCGTGTTTACTTGAAGGTGCGTACGTGTACGTGGGTATGCGTGTGAGCGCGTGCAAAGCCTAGGGTATATCTTGTGGTGCGCGCAGCTTTCTGTAAGTGTGTAGATTCGTGCGTGCGTGGATTCATGTACACTAGTAGGTGCGAGCGTGGTCGTAAAAATGCATGTGTGAAAGTAAATGCGTGTGTGAAGGTGTATGCGTGTGTGAAGGTGTATGCTTGTGTGCGTGTGCCGTACCGCGAAGAAGCACGAGGTCCAACCGCGCAGCGTCATCGGCAGCACGTTGTCGAGCACGTCGACGTCCTTGCTGAACCGGTTGAGGATGCGGCCGGTGGGCGTGCAGTCGAAGAAGCCGATGGCGGGCGCGCGCAGCACGCCGGCGAGCAGCGCGTCGTGCAGCACGCGCGCCGCCGCCAGCGCGCCCATGTACAGCGCGAGCGACGACACCGACACGGCGATCACTGACACACACCGGCCGTTCGTTCAGCCACGTTGGACCTTGCGCTTTGCGTTTGCTCGAGTCACGTTCAGATCTTTTTTTATTTACTTAGGTCTGACAGTGGTTACGACATTTTTACACACAATTAAAGCTTATCCCAACTAAGTGTTTAACTTCTGAAGTCTCATGAATTAATTAAGTAGTTTCATAAAAACATAAAATTACCCATAGTTTGCACATACGGCTCGAAGGACCAAATTTTGTGTGAAGCACATGAATTCAAATAGAACCATTAAATTGTTACAAAATATAAAAGCTATATTGTTTTCGTGGCTGTCGGTGTGGAAGAAACTGTCTCGCGTTGCCACGTGACGCGCTTTCACTGAGTTAGTTCTCATTATTTTTCCTAATGTACGGTTCTTCCGCACACCGACCTCCTGTCCAAATTGTTGTAGATAAATCGCCTTAAAATAATCCAACCTGTGTGTGATATACACTACATGTTCCTAAAATCCAGCCTACTAGTATTTTTCTGTTCTTCACCAGGTTGTCTGGCTATTAGCCAGACAACCTGGTTTATTAAACAAAACTTGGTTTGACCTGATTAAGTCCGAGATGACGCCGATCAAATATCTGGCTTGCCTTATAGGCCCTTCAGACAGGAACATCGCCGAACTATATAAAACTAATATATAGTTCCGCGTATCCTTCGTATCCCTACTATAATATAACCCTGCCTACTAGAATATTGGCTAGCAGACAACATTTATAGCATTACTTTAAAATTCTGTACTACCCTCTCTAAATAAAAAACACGAGACAACAAAGGGATACATGTGGTGGTCAGCTATAATTCACTAGCAACGGACAATATTACATCACAATGGCGATTGTTTTTAAATAGCTATTAATGAATCCTCAGAAATGATCTTCTGTTTGAAAACTGCACTGGATCATCTCTTCATATTGTTTAACGTTAATTTATTTTCTATTGTCATAATTACACTGAAAATATTACTGACAATCAGCAAGGATTATTAGATATAAAAATACATAAAATTGAAGACTTCAAACACTTACATGACGTTGGTTCATCGCGATACTATACCATACGTATAAAATAGGGTCAAATAACAAAAGTCATGCATTCTCAACCAAAGCTATTAATTGAAAAATATTATATTACGAAGTAACGAGTATGAAGTATCAGAGGATACTCGATTAAATTCCATGCACATAGCATATTTAACATCTGCAAAATAAAGTTATTCCAAGAAACAATGACAAATGATCATGGCGTCATCATGCGAACGATGTCTGGGTAATCCATGACTACTACGAAATAGCTCAAATGATAGCGAGTGTAGACAATGTATTCATTATTCACAAGCAACCCATTGAAACACCACAACATAAATATCATATACAATATATAATAAACCTAATAAATAATACACACATTGAGAACAAAATATAGAATAATTATATTAAATAGGTATAATTCATTCTGATGCAATTGTTACACTTATTTATTTTTTTGGATTAAGGTTAGTATAATTTAACGAAATGAAACATCGCAATGAAGCCGGCATGTTCCACACACACATTAGTAAAGTGTTAGTAAATACACCTAATGACTCTTATATGTTACAGTCATTGTGATTAAATAGCTATTATACATAATGATTGATCATTATATAATAATGACAAAATTGTTTAGACAATGTCATACATTAATCACTTTATCCGGATATTATAGTTAGCGGTTAAAATATAAAATTTTATTGACGTTTTGGAAATCTTTAGACATAACTTATGTAAGCATTTATATAGATAAGTTACCTTGTCCGATACCGAGCCCGCCGTATACTCCCAGGTAAAGATCCCGCCTACTTTTGTCCACGGTGCCGTTTACGATCTGAAATAATTAAATAATTGTCTACAGAACCCTCGTACTCCTATACTTCCGAACATGACAATCGAGCTACCTTGTATTTCGTGAATGTTGTTGATAATAAATATAAATTTAAAAATATCTATACCAAGAAAAACTTCTAAAAAGTTAACTTCGTTTTGTATTATTCCAATGAGCAATTCCGAGTTAACATATAATATTATTTTTATAAAGATACCCTATTCTTCGAAAGTTAACCTATTATTTGTAAACTTCCAATGAGCTCAAATACGGCACCTCTGCTGTAATTTTGTGAATTCAGAACCCTACAGATTCTATATGTTACTGCAACATAAGGGTAACCTTAGGCACTTCTCCTTTACCGTGGCGGGTTAAAATTAAAAATTATGTAAATAGCGTTACCATTCGGTCGTCGTTGGACCACTTGGCGAGCCAGTAGTTGGAGCCGACCTGGAACACCTGCAGCACCAAGTTCATGAGCACGGTGAGCGCCGCCGCGCACACGCCCACGCTCACCAGGTAGTGCTTGTACACGCTCCATTTCACCTGGACAATACAGACTAAATATACTACATGTTCTGAGGAGTTGCTTACGCCGTTTCCTCTCCTCCATTATAAAACGCCTTTGGGAAATGGCGATAGAACCAAAAAAGTTACGTGCAAATGTGTATACCGGAAGTTATTAAATGAATAAAGAGTGAAAAATGATAAGAAACAACCCGCTATCCTGCGGAGCGCCGGCGCGGCATTAACATTAACAACTACCCGTAATTTAAGCATTCTGTTAAAGAAACAATGTGTTGAAGTCATCCATGATTATTATATAGCCGTAGTCTAGCTGTGCGTTCAGAGCCTGGAGAAGTAGTCCAAGTTTTAAGAAGTTATTTTGTATACGAATGCTTACACTGCCCGTTTCAGTCTTCTCGGCCTCGATGAGCTTGTTCTGCTCTTTGAGCTCATTGGGCGTGGCCTCCGGCGTGCGCCGCTTGACGCTCCCCGCGCGATCGCCTGTAACCAATGGACTGTCAACTTGCGACCTATACGGCGATTATTCCGTAACTATTACAGATATCAAAAAACTTTAAACTGATATCCAAATCTCTTTACCCAATGAGTAAAATGACAATAATAACTTATTAAAAATAAAACCAGAAATATCCAAAAATTTTACAATAAACACTACCATACGTTTTATTTCTTAGTAAGTACAAAATTTTGTATTCAAAGCAGATGTTCGAAGTGACGTCCTCGTTGTGCAATACAATGACGAGCTCTATTTACAGTTTCTAAATGAACTTTCCTTAAAATTGAGCCTGCTATATTATTAAGAGCCTGTAATCTACAGAGTATTGGATAGGATGGTGTAGGCTACACTAGGTGTAGCCTACACCAGGCTACACTAGGGGCCCAGCAGTGCAAATATATGGGTTGTATCATTATTGAATTGGAAGTCTGAAGCAGTGTTCGTACCGGCAGCCGGCTGCTCCGATTCCGAGGTGCTCTCTGATAGTGACCGAGCTCGGTGCAGCTTGTCCTGGAAGTCCGTACCCAGCTTGCTCTTCAGATCTTGTTTGATTTCATCCAGTTCTAAAACAACATAATTAAACAATATAATTATAAAGTTTATAAACGATATATCAAATCAAATATCAAGACAAAATAAAAAAAAGTTTTGCTAGAAATATACAAGAGAATTAATATTAATTTGAGAGAAGAAGATAACGATTTAAAATATTTTTTACTCAAGTAAGAAAATAGTGTCAGCTGTCTTGTAGGTATAGGTACACTATGTTATGTATTTTGTTATTGAGAATAATACAATGATAAAATCGACTACTTTAGCTATGGAAAAGCGTAGCATTCATGCGGGTTTAGGACACAGTATGCTATAAAATAATTTTTGTATTTGACCGGACCCACTTCCACATGGATCAAATTTTTTATATACAGTTTTGATAAAGGAAACCACGGGGCACTGAGGAAGTCCTTAAACATTCTCAATTTTATGTTATGTCCACATCATATTACCTTCGGGCGAGGTCCTCTCAGCATCGCTGAGGTGGTGCAGCAGGAACTCGGCGAAGGCGCCCTTCTTCTCCAGCAGCTGCTGGTAGCTGCCCGCCTCGGACACCTCCCCGTCGCGCAGCACCAGCACCAGGTCCGTCTGCGCCAGGTACGACACGTTGTGCGTCACCCACACGCGCGTCTTGCCCTTCAGCAGCCCGTTCGGACCGATCACCTGAATACATAAACTTGTCGCTTTACTATCACAAGCGGTGGCACGGAGAATCTCTTGAGTTTGACGACATCGCACATGCGTCGTGCGGTGACGTCAAAACAAGCCTGAATCACGCTATCGAAGTTTTCTACACCGCTCGTATATGGGTACCTATACCGTGAACAATCGGAATTCGTCTGCTCCCCAGGCATGACTTCTCGACTGGCGGGAGATCCGTCTATACCAAAATAGAATGACAGATGACAGTGAGTACCCATACAGCACTACAGTAAATTATGCTCAGTTCACAATGACTTAAGTATTAAAATCACGTAAAATCTGGCTATAAAAATAATAATAACGCTACACACTCATAGTATTCGTATTGTATGGCAAAATCACAAAATGTCTCATTGCCGTTTATTTTAATTAACATTAGATTCATATACTATCTATATCATATACTATCTATATTAGTAGATATGAATAGATAATTTTTTTATCTCCTAATCATTTCATATAACACCATACATACCAATCTAACCTAAATATCGACGATGATGGAATTTTATAACACTCTACCTAAGAAGGATGTGAAATAAATAAAGTGAAAATGGACGACATACCTTATCGAAAATATGTTTCCCGACGTGCGAGTCGACGGCGCTGAGCGGGTCGTCGAGGTAGTAATTATCGGCGTCGTAGTACACCGCGCGCGCTAGCGACACGCGCTGTTTTTGACCGCCGGACAAATTGATACCTGGGTGTACGACACACGCCATTAGAGCCCCAGTCGATACATTATTAAATTAGTTTATTTGACCTTGTTGCCTAGTTGGTAGTAAACTAACTGCGAAGCGAGGGTTCCCGTGTTGGATTTCGGCTAGAGCATATCTGCTCTATGATGACAGGCAAATGTTTGCTCGCAGGCCGAGTGTTGGTGATTTATTAATTGTGTTGTCCAAATGTTCATGTCACCCGCGACGCAGGTAATCCTAGTGCGGGGCTATGAGTATGGATTTATTTTCTTTATTTATTTATTGTTTAATTTTAATTGACTTTCTTCCATTTTCCACCACGTAATATAAAATATAAAACAAAATCTTCATTTAGAGTGTGAGCTTTAGAAGGACATCATATTTTAATTTTAATTTTTATAAAAAACGCATTGCAATTTTAATGACAGTTGCATTTCGAACAATATTTCATCGCACAAGTGCAAAGAATAATCTAATCTAGTGTAATTGTGCGACCTATATTCAACACTCGTCTAACGTAAAAAATATCAATGTTATCGAAAGATAATATCTTATCTTTACAGCCTTACAAAATTGATTTACTCGGGTTTTATATGTATTTGCTAATGTTATTCAATTTATGACACCAGGTAGTTCTATTGTAAACCAAACAACTAAAAGACTTTTGTAACGGGTTTGTTGCGAACAAAGATACACGACAAATTTTATACGCGTTGTCGGCGTTTCATAGCATAGAAAAGAGCATGACTCAGAATGAATGATGTATGCGAAAATCGAACCAAGGCACTATAAATATTGAAATTCACAATTAGTGCACGTAATTTTTTTTATCTGCCAACGTTTTTTTATAGATTTAAGAAAGCATACGAGCATGTATCATCAACGTTTATAAAATGTGTTTTAACATCGACAACAAACAGTGAAAGAAAGAGAGCTTCATTACAACCACACACACACACACACACACACACACAATACACTAAAACGTACGCTCGCCCGCAACATGTGCGCACGCAAGTACGCACTCGCCTGCAAAAACACGTCTCATACCTTTCTCGCCGATCTCCGTCTGATCGCCGCCAGGCAGCACGTCGAAGTCCGGCTTGAGCGCGCACACGTCGATCACGTGGTTGTACTTGCTCTTGTCCAGCGGCTTGCCGAACACAATGTTGTCCTGTAGCGTCGCGTTCTGGATCCACGCCTGCTGCGGCACGTACGCCACGCTGCCTGCGAACCGATACACATCGTTACGTTCCAATGTTCATCATGATATCCATCCATGATCCCTGGTTAAGTTAACTTTGCAAGCATTACCGATGCCAGCCAACAAAGGAATGAGGGAGGGATTCCAGCAGTTGCTCCTGTGTGACCGAAATCATAAATAACAATTTAAGATAGATTTTAGACGGATCGCTGTTAGGTACAAAACTCTACCAAATTGCATGACTACCGTCGGGATTAAACTGAATAGTACAGAGTCTAGCGACCCCCAACAGGAGAGACCTGGTGCCTTGGCCTCGTCCGTTGTTTAACAGCCTAAATCAGCAGTAACGGAGCATGGCTTGGACTCTAAAATGGATGGAGTCCCTTACACCCTAACTAAATACCTTTTACCAAAAGGAGATCTTCCGCCAGGCGAGGTGTCATGCCTTTAGAGCGGCCAAGTTCAGACTGGTTACGATCAGAACTTGTATAATATGGTTCAATACATGACGTAAAAAGGCTCTTTTTTTACAACGCCGATCTCACCGTTAATGTTAACGCGTCCGGACAGTTTGTTCATCTCGCCGAGCAGCGCGGCGAGCAGGGAGCTCTTGCCCGAGCCGACGGCGCCGACCACGGCCACCAGCGAGCCGCGCGGCACGCGCAGGTTCAGGTTGCGCAGCACCGGCTCCGACGCGTCGTCCGCCCACGTGAACTGACCGTTCTCCACCACCAGGGGGTTCGCTGGGAAACATTCAGTTTTTTTTATCCTTAGGACGTGCCGGTGCTCATTGTACAGCAACACAAGTTTGTTTAATCAACTTCAAAAAACAAACATTTCGAGGCAGTGAGTAAATTGTTAATGCTATTATCGAAATTTAAAAAATACACAGACCAGTATCATGTATGTAGAATTATTAACGAATGCGTAAATTATAGCGTTTTTTCTAATAAAAGCTGTTTGGGTTGTCTGGAAAACGGTATCCTGTATTTCTTCCAAACGTATGGGACAAGCAAATGAGTTCGCGTGTATCGTAGTAATAGTAATCTTTTAATGTTAAAAAAATAAAATAAAACTTTGCTACATCCTATGATTAATTATTATCTACCTAAAAGTAATTTGCTTTAAGTAACTTTGTGTTTCGGAAGAATTTGAGACATTCTTCTTGGTCCATTATGAGAGCTACTAAGTTGCAATGTAGTTACCCAAGACTACATCCAGGAGATTGCAGTCGCCACTTTATATCAGGCTATCCCAATATCAATAAAAAAAACCTTAAAGTGAAGCCTAAGAAGCTGACTCTAAAGTCGGTTACAGTAAGGAAGTTTGAACCTACACGCATTATATATAGAGGCTGTTATACAATACCATGATTCGCATTGGAACAAAGTTACCTGTCATAATAATTAAATGAGGCCGTAGTACTCCAATCAAAACATAAAACAATACGAAATAGATAAGTATTGCCATCACAACTGCACTTATCGCAAATTGTATTGTTACTTCATGTATTTGCGTAACAATCTACAATATTGTGACTTAAAAGATTATATGATGCAGTATGTAATATTCTATTATATTCAATAACAATTACAGCTGCAGCATTTTGATAAAACGTCTTTAAATTTCGGCGAATTATTATAAATGTATATAAATACGTAGGTATCTGATTAGGCACAACAGTGACAGATAGCCTATTAGTTTGATCGATGGTCTCCCACACAGGTCTGGGTTCGAATTCTGTTCCCACTTAAAATGCTTCATGTAACATACGTGCATTCTTATCTTAGTGCATAGATATGAAGTCTGCCAATCCGCACTTGGCCAGCGAAGTGAACTATGGCCTGTACCCTAATACTCCCCCTACCGTAATAGACAGCAATTATTGTGATTAAAAATTTGATTTATGGAAAATTCTAGATACTCACGTTCTTTTGGATCATGTTCTACGGAATCCACATCCAGTTCATCGCAGTTCATGAACTTATTCAGTCTCTTTATACCGACTGACGTCTACAAATTGAAATACTATATTAAAATTATCAATAATATTCATAATAATCAAAATAATCATCAAATTTTAATGTCACCTTTGGTTTTTATCATTTTGTGTACAAATCGCGGTAATTAAAATATTGCAATCTTTGTTTAATGAGGAAAAAATACACAACTGATCTTTGGCTACGATAACAAGATAAGATCAGCATTAGGTATTGCAAAAAATTATATGTTATAACAACCTGATGTACTACTAAATAAACATTAATGAAACAGCTGCACGCTTAACGAAGGAGCTTGTTGCACGACACTTGCTAGTTCGATTTTCTACAGCCGAGCTGTAAACACAAAGTTAACAAACTCAAATTCTCATACAGATATTACGTGTATTACAAACGAAATTAACACATACAAATTTAACTATACAAGGTGATTTGTTACTCACTTGACATACTAATAGGTGGTACTCGGTATACATTTCTCATTCAAAAAATGTAATATCGCTGGACATACATAAAAAAATATAGTCGTCGAACATAATAATTATAACCTCCTACTGTTTGGAAGTCAGGTAAAAATTTGAGCAACTTGTGGTAGAAAGTAGTAGAGTTGTAAGTGGTAACGGGTGAATGGTGGAAGGGATCGCACATGAAAGCGGTGTAGGAATTCAAAGCGATTTCTGTTTCAAATCGGAGTATCACTATGTCACACATGGCTGATATAAAAAACGAAGGCAACTGCACGGTTAATACCCGACATGTATAGTGCCTGCCTAAATTAGAAGTCCAAGATTTGGCTGAATATGCAAAGAACTGACAATTATTTTGGTTCTCCAATGGCGGAAAGGGAGCTTATAATTTTCTTAATTAATTATATGAGTCCATGGTACAGGGAGAATAGGAAATCCAAATGAGAGGAATTATTTTATTTTTAAACAAGATGCTTCTTCTGGGTTGGAAAACAACATTAATCAGAAAGCTCCATGTGAATAACCGAGCAACGTTTATCAACTTTATCAAGTAGTAAACCGGTTTATAAAAGATGTATCAGTATGTAACAGTTAACACCAAAGGTGACATTGTGTCATGTTTCGTTGTCAAATTAACTTAATTAAGTAATAATCTTTAAGTGAGTGAATCCTTCACCCATGCCATTATAAGAATTTCATTCCATTATTGTGCATGCGGTTTGAAATAAGTAGGAGCGGCTTAAGTATACGGTGGCTGATTAATATTATTGTAATTATTACTCAAATTTCCATATTATAACTCAAATTTATAACTAAATAGATATATAATTGTATAATATATAAAACTTACTTGCACAACATTCGATATAACATTAGGCAGCATGGATAAAGGGAAACGTAGTATGTTGAAAAGGGACAACGCTACGAAAGCCTTCTTAGAGTCCAGCACTTCGGTATCGTTTACCAGAACAAAGCACCCGAATGACATCAGCGACACCTACGACACCACACCAGTAAACATGACATCTAATGATAATTATTATAAAAAAAAAAACTGCTAGAAAATCTTGTAAAATACAAAATGGGATTTATACGCTCATAACATCCATACATTTCTACTTTTCAGTTACGATTTACGATATTATAAACACGTTTTGCGACGCTGTTATCGCTGCAAACGTGTTTTACCGCTTTTTTGCGAAATATAAAATTTGCTAGCAGTTTTAATACTGACCCTGTCGTGCATATCTTTGGACAATTTGATATTTCAGGGTGCCTTATACCGCTTATGCAAGGGTTATATTAATGATGCTTGTCCTAATACTCAATGTTATCCTATCTTGTTCCAATTATCGAGCATTTATGAATAAAAGGTTAGTATATAATTATATATATACTGTTGCTCCCATTCGGACCACACGCTGACGCAATATCGTGGCTGACATTGGAATCATAAATGGGAAATTTGACAAACAAGTTGAAATTTAAAATAGTGACAACCTGTTCCATGGCTGTATTAAAATGTAAGCCTGATATTGCATCAATATTTAGTCCGTCAGAGTGCGCGGAAGAACCATAGCCTTCGTGTGAAGAGGTTCCATTACACTGGTAGGTCTACCTCGATCGCAGACACCACGATGAGCGGGAGTAAACCTAAAGGCACGTGCATTACGTAAAATAGGGACATCGACACGAATATTGTATCAGGTTTCAGAGCACTTTTCTCTGGTTCAGATATCACGTATGTGAGGAATGTTAAGAAGGTCACCTTGAACAAAAATATTGGGTTATTTTTAAATAAACAGAACATAATTATTGTCGCTCTTGTGTAGGTTGCTTTTTTGAGTTGAAATGCAATTCACTGTGCGTTCGCCATACATCCATGTAGGGTACTGTAAAAGTAGGCTACAAATTCAATATCATTCAGTGTATATTGCTTCATGCAAAAATAATAATATACATCGTAATTCCGTTATCATGATCCGGTTACATCTAGGCATGTAGGCACCAAGGCTAGGCTATAATTATATCTCTAAACAACCTGTTCGAGTCAACATCCTGTCCATATTGTGGAACCTGGAACCTACGGGCTTTTATTCGAAGATCCGATTGATCGAATTCAATATGCAATGCAATTTATTAAAAGGCAAGTTTGAGTCGAATTTAAGCAATAAAGGTCCTGTGTAGTCAACAGAATATTTTTGAAGCTAGTGCAATCAATGTAGCTTCACAATCAATATTTTCTATTGAAATTTCTTCACGCTGCGGTCCATTGCGTGAACCCGACTCACACTTCACCAGTTTTTTATTTAGCATGTTCTTGGAATTAGTACGACCACAACACTAAAGTTTCACATTAGTATACATCAAAATTTTTTATAGTTCATAAAACAACTAGGAAAATCATTAATTAACTAACTTATATTCATTTATCTTTACATAGGTATATGAATGACTTTAGTATAGATTCATAATTTTTAAATTTATTAATAATCGTTATGTTATTTCTCCTAACAACATATTTTAAAAGGTACAGCGATTTAAAAGGTACAGCGATTTAAATATAAAATATCGGACGGGCATCCAACATGAACAATTACAAATAATTACTTTCTGAATGGAACCTTAAAAATTAATGTTGAGTGCAGAGACCACGGCCTTGATCGCACAACCGCCATATACATGGAATACGACAATGGGTAATAATGATTGGGCTCGACAACAAATTCTTCATTTTCCTACTACAAACCAATCGTTACACCGCCGACGCGACGGATACATTTTTCTAGATCAAAGGCCACTTTAATGTTACACGATCGTACTTAGTATATTACGATCTATTCTAATCATATTCTACTCTATGTTTCTATATTTTATTACAGTTTCGGCAAGTTCGTTATTGTAGAGAAAAAAGCGCAAAAGAAACTCCTCGCATATCCGGCATAATATCCGTTATGAATACAATCAAAATATTCATAAGCTGCACGTATGTATGTATGCTTAAAACGGCCCGAATCAGAGTTTATGACAGAGTTTAGGTCAGTTCTTTTGGAAGTTTTGGTCCGTATCGTGCCTTGTACCACAGGACTCGGTTTATACATATAATAAATTGCTCCATCATTCATCAACTAGGCAAAGTATTAAAGCCCTATTTAACGCACTCTGCACAGTTTAACAATCAGTCACAATAATTCATACATCCCACGAAGAGAACGCTTTATCAAATATAAAGACTATAAAGTTATTATTGTATTTGTAGGAGTGTGTATGCCATTAATTATACAAACATAATTATGTACGTTAGGTCGTTACTTACCCACACATTATGTACCTACTTACTTAACCATAAATATTTTAAGAAACGATCGGTCGGGTCGATACGTAGTCTCTACAGAAAAACTGCGAATGCCATGTTACGAGACGCAGGTTTTCAGTAATTTCGAATGATTAATTATATGTCAATGGGCTTTAATTAACCCAAATACGAATACCGTCGAGTTCATTAATTGGGACGATCGTAATGTACGAGGAGAACGCATTTACTATCGAATGGCTTTATAATTCCTACTGCTCGGTCCTCATGGGGCAACGTTACAGTTGTATATAAAGTGAACACCTAACTTGGATTAAGAAATCCATCAAAGTTCTATGGTCAAAACGTTTGATGAGTCATGATTGCGTAATGTTGCATAACGAGTTATTTTAGTGAAGGACCATGGCACGTCGAATACATTTATGTAATTAAGAGATAAAGTTCACTATATTAAGATTTGGAAAATAAAGTTACTCTCTTAAAAACGTTATTTTAAAATAGTGTTTTAGATATGAGATATTTACGTATGTAGCTAAGTTATCCCGAGATGTACGTATAATATTTTACATTTAATTTATCGCGCCATTATTCTGTTATAATTAACTTCAGTTTAGAAAAGAAGTATTTGTTTAAATGTGTCAAAGTAGAATAGAATATAATATATACTATAGTAAGTGAAACAAATATACTGCGGTAAAGTAAATCATCGTTTCAATTATTATCAACACCGATAAAATATATTGATCAATATAAATAAAATGTTGGACAACCTGTAAATCCAAGATAATCGATTACAACATTGATTTATTTAATTAACATTGACATACAGTAGATAATACGTTTAATACTCTGTGATATCATTTGACGAGGTGTTCAATGTGTGATCAATCACTATCTAGTAATAATTTAATAATCATTATCTGATATTTTTGAAGAGTGTTCGGGGAACAGTGTGGATAATTATAACAAAACTGCATTTTTCTTTACTTACCAAGAAAGGCGCGCAAGACCAAATAAATGACGTTGCAGAGTTAAGGTATGCGGTCTGCCTCAGCACATTCATTTCTTTATTCCTTATTTTAATTATCTGGTCCTCGAAACTTGGTTCCCATGCATACATTTTAAGTACCTAAAAATAATATTAATACTGTTCAATAGTAGTACTTAGTGTATTTTGTTCAAGCTGTTAGTGTAATTTGATAAACAGAGCAATAACGTTCGGGTCCTGATTAAGTTATCGGTTTCGGATTCATCGGAAGATTCCAATTAAGACCCATTTTGAGATTACTTTAGCTTTTTAATTCAAAAAAGATACTGTTCGTCGTTGAATGAGGATAATTTTAAGACCATTGACATTTGCTGTCTAGTTAACTAACAGGTCTAGCTTCCGCTAACAGTTCCTGTTTAAGTCCTCATACTTACTAACAAACTAACCAGTTAATGTTCTTAGTCTAACACCGTCTCCTAACCTGGCACTATCCCAGTCAACATTCGAGTCTTGTTCTAAGTTGGTCATAGTTGTCATGGGCGGCAGCTGACGGGTGGTGCTGCATACTCGTTTGCTACATTAATTCCATAAAAAAAGTTTTAACCGAAATAAGTACTCATTTCGATTTGGCTTGGCTTCAACCCATTAATGGCCCACTACTGAGCTCGGGTCTCTCCACATACCTGAGGAGGCCTAGAGCATACTCCACCACGCTGCTCCAGTGCGGATTGGTGGAGGGGTTAGTGGCCAACCCAAGTGTCGGAAATTTTTAAGCCGCCCGAAGGTATCCGACATGGCTTAACGACTGCTACCAAATGGCAACAACCGGGACCGACGGCTTTACGTGCCCTCCGAAGCACGGAAGCGCTCAAGAAATTTTGCCACTAGCGGTCACCCATCCAACTACCGACCGCGCCCGCTGTTGCTTAACTTTGTCGATCACTTGAGATCGACGCAAGCCGCCGGGCTATGAGCGCTTCTACGCGCTCATTTCGATTTAGCACTTTGTAATAATATCGTTGAAAAGACTTTATTAATGAATGTGAGCATGGGTTAAAAATAAACCCACGATGGTACCCACGCCACACTGTACAGTAAATTAAAGAACCTGTTATAGTTTTTATACTATTTTTCAGATTCTACGTTGCATTCTAGTATGCTATGTCTTTTTGTAGCAACAGAAACATTTGTACTGTATTTTACGTAAAACCGTTATTTGTAAAAAGTAAAAGAGAATACTTAGGTAGGTAAATTTATAGATAACATAGCTACAGATATTTTTTTAAATATGGGCAGGTAGATAAAACATACAAGGCCTGCCAAGTTTTACTATGTACTAGTAAATTAAATAAGTCATGCAATTTATACGTCATAATTATATTAATGATAACAACTTTTAGCAAACAATGTCATACATGTCGGAAGAGCTGAATTCTAAGAAATATAACAGAGATTTATCAATGGGACTTACATATAATGATAACAATAAATTAAATGTACCAGAAAAATCAATGTGTTGAATGACTCAACACTATCCGTTTCAACTTTACCTTGAAGATACCTTATCAATATAACCGAATAAGATAGCTGCACGATAACAGCTTCACTTCCAGTATTCTGTTACATAAATTGCTAAACATTGTGTAAGATTCAGGTGTTAGACATCCTGTATATTGTAATTAGGATAATTGTTTATTGTCAGTATCCTCAATCAAGGCAGAGGCGCTACGTGATTGTTAATAGAAGATCCCATCGACATACCTGCGTCAACAGTCAGAACGAAGCGGTTGACAAGAATGACAAAGAAACATAATGACATTTCTTGGTTCATTGTGATTGATAAGTCTAATCTAATAAAATAAGCTAGTCACGGCAAAAAAAAGAAGATCTTCCTTACCTTAATTCCATTGAGCACCTCGTTCATGAGTTTCACTCTTTCATCTTTGTACTTCATTTGTCTTACTTGTAAAGTTTTCACCCTGTTAGCAATTAACCCGTTAACGGGTATGAGAACGATCATGATGGCCAAGCCGGCCAGTACCGACGGGCCCAGGATGCCCCATAGGAAATACAAGGCAAGAGCGATCTGGAGTGGCGCGGACCAAATCATGTTCAAGTATGCTGTCAACTCCACGAACCTAAAAAGAATAATCGTTATTCCAGCAATTTTTCTCTTTAGTCGGCCCTTCCATATTCTCACTTTAACAGACATACCTTTGGGCATCCACAGACATAAGATTCACAATTTCCCCAACTGTTGATTCTTTTCTAGCGGAGTTTGACATTCGCAGAGACTTTCGGTAGATGGAACTAGTAAGAGCGGTTCGTATTCTCATGCCGACGAGGAACATTCTAGTGAAGTAATGTGCTAAAAGCAACGTTTGAACCGTAGCGCAAGCCAAAAGGGCCACCGCATAAAGATAGCCCTTCCATACTGGTTCATTTCCTTCAACAAATCCAATGAGGAGTCTGAAAAAATGTTTCACCAAATAGATATGTTTCAGGAACACATAGTAACAGCGTCCAATAATAATTATATGAGCAGTTAAAAATAAGCTACTTACCTTAAAATCTGTGGCGAAAGGAACATTAATGTATCGTTGATAAGTTTCAAGAGTGCGCCGAAAATAAATTGACCACCAAACGCCAAGCAGAGCGCTGGCAATATAGACGCCGGTTTCTTCTCCTTTTCCGGCTTGAAGTTTACGCTTGCAGATGTTTTACTATATGTAGCTTTTGTGCTGTTTGATCTACAAATTTAAATACAACTATTACATCTCCATTTACAAATTATATACCATTAAATAAATTCAGGAATTGTTTGTCAATAATTGTAGTTTTAAATAACCCCAACTCACTCTTCGCGTTTTTTTAATGTTCTCATCCAGAATTTATCAAACTTGGGTACTACTTCCTTAGATGAATCTTGTGGATTGAGTGCCCAGAGGTCGCTCTCTGTAAGACTTCTGCGAAATCCTGTTAAGGCAAGAGGATCAAACCAGCTGAACGTAAGACGACTGGGGTACCCTGACGCACTCTCTGGACATTGATTCTGTCATAAAATAAATTACAGATTCATAATTCAATCGTTCGTTTCATAAAAAAAATTAGATTAATAAAACATGCCTTACCTTTTCAAATGTATATGGCGTGTCTTTAGGCGGTAGGTCGGCAAAACAATTGAGTACAAACATTAAGATTATCATTGGATAATATATCATATAGCTAACGAAATTATATTGAACATTTTCATCATCTGCTAATTGGGAATGGTTACGGATTTCAGATCTTAATTGAGGTATTCCCGCTAATATCAAGAGCAACCAGAAAAAAAATAACACCCCTGACGCCCTCATGCCATATCTTCTGTTGTAATATAAAAGTGTTGCTGATAAAACCTGAAAAAAGTTAAAAAATCAATATGTCACTCAGTGAGTATGAGTAGAAGTTAGTAGTAGTAGGTATGAAACACATCTCTATTTAATAATAATTAAGTGTATGATTATGTAGTTATAGCTTGATTACTTAAGGCTAGCATATACAACATTAATTCATTATGTAGTATCTTTAAATAAATCAAAAAACTAAGAATTCCTTTTTTGAAGTTGTTTATAAAGGTGAGATGGATATTTTATCACTTGTAATTGGCACAATGTATAACATTCATAGAGGCATAATTATATAAAAAATTAGAAGTACTTACAAATGTTAGAATCTTAACTATAGGACTGTAGTATTCTGCATTGTACACAGATTCCTCTGAAGATCTGTGCACTGCAACTCCTAGATCAACAAACTTTAATACTAAGAGAAGGCATGTGATGCTTAATTTGGTTATATTTAATATATTCCATGGTATATTTTTCTCTTTACTGTTAAGTATATAGTGTACTTCCAAAAATCCACCAACCCACAGGAACAGGCATGGTATCCAGATTAGGACAGTCTTCTCGAAACATGGAGTAAATTCTGGATTTTCCGTGTACCATGTTAAATTGCTATCCTAAAATGGGAAGGATAGTTTTTATTCAAAAATGAGATGAAATAGTCTCATCATAGCATTGCATAGAATAGATTTGGTTTTTTGGTCATGCAACATTTGCTAAGGCTCGAAAGCTATCAGGGAACATCATTCTCACTTCTAATACTGTAGAGTAGATTTAACTTATTCTATTCAATATTACGGTAATTTCAGATGTATTATTTTACAAAAAGTCTTGGAGCCTCTGTAGCAGTATCATTGTAGATAAGAGTGTGTACAACCTTCAAATTCATTGCACAACATGTGAAAGTCTGACAGTTTGTGCAATTATTCAATTTTAAAAATATCTGAGAGTTCTCCATAATATTGTTATTGATGTATAAAGTCTGCCAATCTACACATTTTGAGATCAGACCCAAGCAGAGCAGTGGAACAGTAGTGGTTGCAATGACGATGTATAGAGTACTTATAACTTATAACTATTAACAACTCTGCTTGATAAGAATTTAGTTTATAATTTTTATAATGATTGTTTATGACAATATGTAGTATCATTATAGCTGCAGAGTCCTTATGAATTATTTTTTACATAACTTGAATAAATGTGAAAATGTGTACTAGGTATATAACAATAACATTTTCCAATAAATAGAAAATGAAATTATTGACAATGTACATCAGAAGACGATAACAATAAAATTTCATGACAGAAATTGTAATTTTCTATGGAAAACAACACAACTGTGTGTGCTCCGCAGGAATGTGTAAGTAATGTGATAAGTGCTTGTATTCATTAAACTAGGAGTAAAGTTAAACTTAAGAAACATAAAATAATAGCTGTAGGCATATAGAAGTATAATTATGGTACACAGTCCATCACAGAATAATAATGTAACTGTGTAGACCATGCTGTGGTATTATCATAATAACAGGTTTTACTAATGGATAAAATAATTTGAAAGAAAATGTAAGAGGTCAAGGTCAAGTGGTCCAACAATAATAATACCAAATATTCATAGAGCTGAGCTCAAGAGCTATTAAACACATCACACAAGATCCGGCATCATCAGTTTTTTAATACCTTGAACTTTGTGTGAGTAAATTATGATTATAACATCCACCTTCCTCAATTATACATGATATTTTCAAAAATAATAAATAGGCAGGTAAAGATGTCATGGTATTTAACATCAGCTATTTTGACTATCTATGGTCATTAAAATATTGTCATGATGTCATTTCGAAATAGTAGATGATGTTGAAATACTAATTAATTCACGCAATAATTGGAAAGTGATATATATCCAAAATCCTAAAATTGTATGTATTTGAATATTATTAAACTACTATATAAGTTCATTAATTTGTCATACGAAATTTAAATCCAGGGTCAAAGACCTACTTACCCAAAATTGTGATCCACAGAATTCATCGATATTGGAATAATAAGACATTTTACAACACGTAATAACGAATTTTGAATGCCATATATAAATTGAATTATAAAAGGCAGTAAACTCCAAGAAATTACGCTACGGCAAGAAGCCTAAAAGTCCGGTATGCTCGAATTTTAACAGCATCCATTCACTATTTTATAATGGCATAAATACACTGGTTTCAAAACATTTATCAACACAGTTTAAAAACTGATAGTAAGTATAAGGGGTGAAAATTGTATGGATTGAATTTCACTAACGTGATATTCGTATTCGTAGATACTACTGCTACAGACATAGGCATAGAACAGAACACTATTATTGCTCGGGCTCGAGACTTCGAGAGGACACGACTCACACCGACAGGCAAGCAAGGCAACGGCAAGGCTCGGCCCTGTCAGTCAGTCGATCTGACAGACGGTTGACATGAGGATGAGTTAGTGAGGACTTGACCATAGATTTTTTTTTTCTTCAATATGGCGTTGGCGTAAATACACTCAGCCAAAAACAAGTAAAGGTAGGGAAATAGGTTTTTAAGGTAGATAATATAATTATACGGTTATAATTTGGAAAACCATAGAATACATATATGAGACTTGAACAATAGACAATGTATTACAGACTAGGTATTTCAATTTAAATAATATTTTGTGATTTATAATACCGGCAGGGTGCGTGAACGTTCGTGAACATTAATCAGAAATGTCAAACCGACCCGTTAAGGGTTATTTGTTTATATAATTAAGCTTTATTGACCACAATAAAATAAATATTGCGAAGGCATCACCAGTAAGTTGCCGATCAAGAAAGTAAGTCATTTTATCAGAGTATGTCAAGTGATTTATGTTATGTTTAGTATTAGGGCTGGCTGGCCACACGGGGCACACGGTGTGGCGCCGCACCGCACCGTCTTCTGCATCGCACCACTGTCCGGTGCGCCTGCGGGACGCGCCGTATGGCATACCATAGTACCTTTATTTAATGTAGGAAACCGTTGTGGCACCGCTCAGGCACCCGCACCGTACCGTGTGGCTCCACCCTTAATTTGGTTGGTTTTTGGTTTGACATTTCAACATGAATAGACTGACGCCTGAACAACGCTTCCAAATTTCACGGTCAACATAATCGTCCTTCAGAGATTTTTTTTCGATTAAATAAGGAACATTTTCGCATGACGTTTACTCTATTAAATGATAATACGCATCCACAGTGACGTCGTACAGTGCGTACAGATTTATCGTATCATTTTCTGCTGTAGAGCGTAGGGGGTAAAGGAAGACCCGAATCAGTCTATCCGCCATAGTGCACAGGAATTGGATATGGTGTCCATCCACTTTAAGGAAGATTTTGCGGAAAGATCTTGGTTTGCGTGCTAATAAAATCCAACTCGCAAGAATTAAAGCAACACGATCACCTAGCAAGGTATAAATTCGGTGAATTGGTTCAAAACAAGATATTTTGATTAAAATGAGTTTGTGATTGAAGGTAGTGTTTATGACATAAACTTTACATTCTCTGTGAAGAGTGTGATTTCTTTTCTTTTTTTTCTTTCTAATTTTCTATTAATTGTCTATGGTGAGCCAAGCGGACAGAAATCGGCGGAATTAAATTTTTAATAGAAATTCAGGAAAATATTCCGCAGTTAACAGTTATATTTATTATTTACTATTTAGTGTGCTGTAGTTGCAATGACTTGATTGTCTACTTTATATGCGGTAATTTGTTTTTAACTGAAACTTTATTGAAATATTTTTGTAAAAAACTTAACCGTCTTCATTAGTTTTCAGGTGTTTGCCAGTAAAAGCGGAAAGCAACGTAGTGTATAGTCATGGCAGAGTATTTAGCTGCTATTTTTGGTACCGAGAAAGATAAGTAAGTAGAAAATATACCTATAACAATGTTTATATTGTTTACATCTCGGGAATACAAATTGTTCAGAACGTTTTAGGTTAGTTTTGTATGTTACATGGTTGGTCAGATAAATTAATCTATTTCCATATTATTTAATTAAACACTTCGATATGACCTATTTTAATATTTTTGTTTGTGAATTGATAAAAAACTGCTATTTTCATGTAGATGTATTAAGTTTATGTATATGAAATTGTCTATTGTTTTCAGAGTAAACTGTTCATTCTACTTCAAGATTGGAGCTTGTCGACATGGGGATCGATGTTCTCGTATTCATAACAAACCTACTTTCTCACAAACAGTACTGTTACAAAATCTGTATGTGAATCCCCAAAACTCAGCCAAATCTGCTGACGGCAGTCATTGTAAGTTTTATTCTACTTGTTCCTATGCTAATTCTACTAAGAGAAAGAACAAAATCACAAAACTGTAAGAAATTCTTCCTTAATATCAAAGACAACTTGCTTGTAGTGCAGACTGTTGAGTGATTAACAAGATGTTGTTTGTTTACACTACTAGGGTGATTTTACTGCAGTTTTAGGTAGACTTCTGGAGAGCCAGATATTTCAGTTCCAACATACTCCAACAAGCATGTTAGAGGAAATGATAACATCACATGTCACCTCTATGAAAGGTGCAAACTACAGTTACAGACAACAGTTATATCACATTATAGCGTTGCCTTCATATATCTCATTATAGCGTTACTTCCATATTGGATAGCAATCTTCTGTCTATTCCCTTCCTTTTGTCTTGGCTGACAATGCATTGGTGATGCCTATGATGTTACTGATTTACATGGGCAACTTTGACTGCTTCCCATCAGGTGGCTTGTCTGCTGATAACACAAAAAAGCAATGCATCTCTCACTTCTTTTCCAAACAGATATATCTATCAGTCCTCATATTGTTTTTTATTTCTCACGTCACAGACTTTACTAGCTTGTACTCTAGTACATGGTTGCCTATTGAAACAACACTAATAAAAAGTCTAATAAAAATTTTAAACATTGAAGTCTATGGGTTATAGCTGCCCTGACTGGTAATGACAACTAATTTTTTTCCTTTCTTATTCCAGTGGTGGTGGCTAATGTATCAGATGAAGAAATGCAAGAGCATTATGACAACTTTTTTGAAGATGTATTTGTAGAGTGTGAAGACAAATATGGTGAAATTGAAGAGATGAATGTGTGTGACAATCTGGGCGATCACTTGGTGGGCAATGTTTACATTAAGGTAAGCTATGTATTGTAACAACGGTGAGTAGGTTTTTACAAATCTTTTTTTTTTAATATTAAGGAGATGTTTGACTACAATCCCACCTGATGGTAAGTGGCGATGTAGTCCAGAGCACATAGTACAGAGCACTAACTTGAACCTTGAGCCTTGACTTGAATACACTCCCATTATAGATAGTTTTTAATATAACTGAATTATAAATTAAATATGATAAAAATCTTTACATTCATATAATTTGGGGTATGCAAAACACTACTATCCCCTCCTCCGTCCTTGTCATAATAATATGATGTCGCACATTGTTGACACCATCCTTCTTGTTAACGGTTAACGTAATTTATGGACGATCCCCTAAGTAGATGTTGTAAATGTTGTAACAGTTTCGTCGTGAAGAAGACGCGGAGAAGGCAGTGAACGATTTGAACAATAGATGGTTTGGCGGGCGGCCGGTGTATGCGGAGCTGTCGCCGGTGACCGACTTCCGCGAGGCCTGCTGCCGCCAGTACGAGATGGGGGAGTGCACACGCAGCGGCTTCTGCAACTTCATGCACCTCAAACCCATCTCCAGGGAGCTTAGGAGGTAATTGTAAATTTTTTTATGTTATCAGCCTGCAAACGAGCCACCTGGTGGTAAGTGGTCACCGTCGCTCGTAGACATCAGCAAAACCAAAGGCATGACCGATGTGTTGCTGGCCAGGAGAGAATGAGGAAAGAACAAAAAAAAATACTATATACATACTCTTTTACATCCTCTATTGATCTTGTATTTTGGACTGCACATATCATAATGTACTTGTATAAACGTAAAGCAACACTCAATAAGAAATTTGCTAAAAGTCGTGTGTTTTTACTGAATGGAAGGCATCTACCTTCCGATTTAGGAAAGATAGGATAGCGGATAGCCAAATCCTGTACATTAGATATATTTTGAAATTTATTTGAAGCTCAATGTTATTATAGATCCAGATCGTATATTATTAGGTCGTACTATTCATCATACAATACTGTGTGCATGTAAAAGAAAATCCTATAGAATATTATTTATAACTTGGTTACTCGTCTCGCCTGCGCTCGTCTGTTGGAAGCGTTGAGGCTCCATCTACTTGGAGTTCAAGCTAACTTTCTATGTTCTCTGCACCCTGTAGGGCAAAGTACCACCCTATTTGATAGTGAGGTTTGAGTGTATGTGTGTGTTGCAGGTACCTGTACGCGCGGCGTAAGGGAGGTCGCCGGTCGCGCAGTCGCTCGCGCGAGCGCCGGCGCCGCTCTCGGTCGCGCGAGCGCCGCCGCGACCCGCCGCGCAACTCGCGCTCCGGCCGGTACTGACCCGCTACAGACTCGATACCGGCGCCCGGGGACTGCGCCCTCAACCCGCCCCCTCACTTCATTGTCATTAACTTAACTGACACTTACTACTTGCGTCAAACTTTATGGCCTCGTAAGTCGCTCTGGTTGAATCTCGTGCACGTGAGGAAGTGTGTTGTGGTGGAACCAGCTCGCCGCTTGCCACTCACACGTTTGTTTCGGCGATATCCGAATATTGTGTATTGCACAGCACTTTACGTGCAAATCAGAGGGGCCATAAAGTTTGGCTTCAGTATTATTGGTACTAAAAATGGTGATTCTCCAAGTTTAAAAACACTTGTGATACTGAGACCATTGTAATGGTAAATAATTATCTTAGATCAACAATACTAACTAGATGTCGGGTCAGCGCACGAAAATTCTCTACAAGAATTACAGGCTACAGCGCGTTTGAAAAGTGAGATCTTAATTTGTTTATTTCGCTCAGAACAATATTAAAATTTATCACAATGCCGCAACAATTATGTATTCAAAAGATGTAAAAATAACGCCCGAAAAAGCAATACAACGACAATTAATTTATATTCACGAGGACTGTTTTGAGCTTTGAATTAGTATGTGAGCCGTTATCAAGGTATTGTTGATCGATGCTTTTTAGTATATTTTTCATTGTATATAAATGTACACCCTTTGTCGCTACGTTATAAGCCTGCGATTATCGTCGTTAATCCCTGTAGTATTACAACACGACAGTTAATCCCGTATACATATTTATAACAATATATTATATTGGAAATGGAATACATACATACAGTGGGAACATTTATACAACACACAAATCAGGGCTGGCAATCAATGCCAGTTACATTTTGTGAGCTTAATATTTTTAAATACAGAAATGTAAAATTTGTCACAATGCCATAATTAAATTTGCGATGTATATTATATATTTTACCTAAAGATGGTTGCTCTAGTGAGGCGCTTGTCCCCGGTGTCGACTTTTAATATCAAAAGTACTGCAATGTCGCACAACCATTCCCGTTGTATCTAATTAAATAATTTTGATTTAACATATTTTATTAATTACTAATTCAACAAATTATTTTAATTAAGTGGAAATGTTGACATTGCAGTAAATTATTCTAAGTTTAGAATATGTATTTTTAAGATATTTGAAATCCTTGATTAAAATATAAGCATTCATTCCTAAAGTTTTCTTTAATTATCTTGGTAGGTACTTATTCATAAAGGGGTTTTTTTATTTCTACTATTTTTAATACTAAAAGGTGTCCATTCGCCACGCCTCCCATTCGCTACGCCCCTTTTCGTATAAAATGAATCGTCAAAAGGGAATTGAGTAGTACGTTACACATCTGTTGCCTATGTAAGCTTTTTTGGACACTTAAGCTGGACGGAGGCTTTTAATTCCGAACACTCGGCGAAATAGGAGGGGTATGAAAGCAACCGGGTCAATTTAAACAATAGTTTATATGTCTGTTTCACCATATATTTCTTCCCAGAACGCCATATTTTGTCTACGGTCATTCAGAACGCACGTACATTGTTTGTCGATGATAAAACAATACCGCTCTTGATTACTAAATTCCTTCCATTGTATTTTCTCGTCAGAAGATGTTGGCTTCCTGGAAACAGAACAAATTTTATGTTATGATAAGATAAGGTACTAAAAACAGATCAATATGAAAGAATATCTCTGACTAATAAATCTAACATGCCTAGAATGTCAGTTATGTGTTTTTTAGATCAATGTCAAATCTCCACTCCATCCATCTACTTGGGTAAATATGCAATTTTCTCTTATGCGTCACGAAAGTTATATACGACGTTACTGTAGTATATGTTATATAGAGGGTGTACTTTCACACTTACCCTGTTTTTGCAAAGTTAACCCACAATTTCACAAATCTTCTTATCATATCTCTTGTTTCGTCAGACAAAGGAATATCTATGCATGTTACATTAAAGAAATAGGGCAGTTCATCGGCGTGACAGACCCCCGCCACTGTATCCATCTTATAATACTTTTTAGTGAAGTTTCTATCAGTTTCAGCAGCAAATTTATATAAGAAACCTAGTTGTGAGTTATGTTTCACGTGGTATCGCAGAAACCTTACAATATTATAAGCAAACAGTCTGTCGGTTTCAAAGTTACAATATTCTTGTAACATCGATAGCGTTATGTCTTTATCTTCGAAATAATGCTTACGTATTTTCTTGTCTATGTCCTGTACCTTCCCTGGAGGTAATTTTAATTTTAATTCTCGTGGAACTGCGGCACCAGCCGTCGCAAGGAAACCCATAATATCGACTAGTTTTCTTCCTAGTTCAATACCATCAGTCGTATATCCAACCATAATCGGTATATTCGAGATTTTACCACTTTTAAGTAAATTTATTGGTTCATCAGTTATAAATTTTTCTATTTGAAGATCTTCCTTCTCTATTACCGGCCCAAAATATATGCCATCTGTTAAATCTTCATATTGTATTTGTAATGGAGGTAATTTTATATTTATCAATGATGAAACCGGCGTGTCCCTTAAGAATTTTAATAATTCTGTTGGATCTTCTGTATCGAGGCCCAACTTTTTGCCTAGTTGAAACGCTCTCTTTCGCGCGTAAATATTGTAGCTCCATTCATTTAAACAAACGCCGCTTTGGCAAATTGCCTTATGGAATAATCCCTCGCTCATTTTGGATAGTAAATGGTACGATGCAGAAGCGGCACCGGCACTGCAACCAAATATCGTGATGTTGTTGTGGTCGCCACCGAAAGCAGCAATATTTCGTTTGACCCATTTAAGGGCAGCCACTTGATCTTTCAAACCTGCATTACCTGGCACCTCCTCAGTGTCTAAACAAAGGAATCCCAAAACTTCTAATCTGTAATTGAACGTCACGAGAATAATGTCGTGTGCCATGAAGAATTCTGGTCCGTAGAAATCGGAGTTCCCCGAGCCGGTATAGAAACCTCCTCCATGGATCCAAATCATGACGGGGAGTGGTTGAGGGGAATTGATATCTTTGGAGTATACGTTAAGGTAAAGACAGTCTTCGCTCCCTTCATCGATTCGATCCATTCGTTCATTGTATTGAGGGCAGATGGGGCCGTGTTGCGAAGCATCTCGGACTCCCTCCCAGGACTGTGGCGGTTCCGGAGCCTATGAAACATACTAATTTTATAACGTATACGTAGGTATATAAAAGATAGGTAGATTCACATTTTTTCTGGTTCTTAAAAATACGTATGTACCTAAGTATTACCTTTTTACGCGACTATGGCAAATCCAGAAAAGAGGAGATGATCCACCTAATGGTAAGTGGCACCTATCGCCAATGGATATTAATAACCTCAGGTATCGATACGTTGCAGTTCAAGAAAGGAGAAAGAAAAATAGAAAGTACTGGCCAGCATCGCCGAAAGATTACGTGTCGTTTGGAGGTTGTCTCAATCGAGAGTGGTAGCTAACCAGGTAGGTTCTAATAATTAAGTATGTAAGTAAAGTACTTAATAAAATTAATAATGTAATCGTTATTGGTCAGTATTGAAGGCTGCCCCAATATCTACCTACTACCATGGAGCCTCTTTTTTCAGTTATCTAGGTAGGTACTTATATAATTCAGCATTTCACCTCGTAATTTATTGATTGCGTTTTAAAAAAAGCAGGCTGAATTAAGATTCATATTGCTGCATATAATTATGTATTCTTTCTTGTATGTTAATTGCTTAGATTACAAAGATAAATGTTTCCTTTACGCAGTGCGTGCCCATTTTGCCACCATAAAAATAATTGTCCAAAAATTGAAAAAAAATAATTAGGGTGGACAACCCTTAACATTTAGGGGTATGAAAAATAGATAGTAGGTACTCAATTCCCAGACCTACTGAATATGCATATAAAATTTCATAAAAATCGGTCAAGCCGTTTCTGAGGAGTAACTAACATTGTGACACGAGAATTTTATAAGTAGGTATATAAAATGTACATATTGTAGGTACATAGGTATTCACGAACAATTTCAAACGAACATTTGAAACCATTCAACGACGAGACAACTGATACGTAAAAATACCTTATCAGAATCACAGTAGGCATGTTAAGTGTGACTTCATTATAAACTTACCTTGAATCTTAATATGCCGAGCGGTGGCGTTGCATATGGAATGCCTTTAAACGTGACGTATTGTTGTCCATTGTAATGACATTCTATTCCTTTTAATGTCCCTTGTTCCACTTCTACAATGGCCATAATTTGCTGTAAGATGTCTCGTTTTGAGCGTTGTTTGTGTAATATTACCAATACCAATATTACGACGATACAATAATGAAATTATTGCTTAGTTAGTTGCCAAACGATCAGCTGTTTTAATGTTTAGGAGTGTTGACAGAACGTGACATGCGCAGTGGGTTGACAGGAAAACCATTTTCCTTACCCTTCTTGACTACCTACTTCCCCAATACTTGCCCCGTAGGACAAGTAGCGGTCTCTACATTCCCGTAGAGATGTTTTTAGAGCGCGTTATTCGCAATGGGCGTAAAGTTGTATAATATTACTTGACGCAGTGTTGTATGCACGCAGAATGGAAAATCTCGCGTTCCACTTGTAATTAAATTAAATGAAGGAAGTGTAAGATAAGGGCTTAGAGTGGATAATTACTCTAAGATTTATTGTGTTAGTTATTATAATTATCTCAAAAACAAATAAGTACCTAACATGCATTATTATATTTAAGATGTACGTTGTAGTTTATTAGTTTAAATACTTATAAAAAAATAACCAATAAAAAATTTGTCCAAAAAATGAAAAAATATTTTTTAGGGCGAGCCACCCTTAACATTTAGGGGTATGAAAAATAGATGTTGGTCGATTCTCAGACTTACTCGATATGCACACAAAATTTCATGAGTATCGGTCGAGCCGTTTCGGAGGAGTATGGTAACTAACATGGTGACACGAGAATTTTATATAGGTATAAGATGTATTTTAATTTTGAACTAATCAATTTATTAATGTGACTTTTATATAGGTATTCTAACTTAAGGTATTTAATAAAATTAATTTAATTGACTGGCCCTTTGCTTTATAATAATAATAATAATTTGACAATGTTTAAATATGAATTACCTATAATAACGCATTAGAATATACCGTAATGTTGGTTAAGCATGATCATGATTGTGACATAAACAAAAAAAAGATTTTCAATTTATCTGTTCACCGCAGAATGGGGACTGATTTTCATCTTCAAGGTGCGAGTACCTATTACCATTCTGCTTGGCACAATATAATTACGTACGGTAGATGATTTCAGTACAAGTCTTCCTAAGTTTGCTACCTAGTACCTACCAACACGTATAGATTTACCGCAAAACGTAATTAAAAATAGAAACACATTATAACCACTTACCAAAATTAAATTTACTCGTGTATTATTTTTATAAATCTTATTGTCACTAAGAAACCAGCTTTAGTAAATGTTATATTTCATTAATAGTCAAGCGTTTTAAAATCAAAGTAACTCGTGTTTGGAGCACAAAGCTTCTACAAATAACTAGCACGAGAGAACGACGCGTTTTCGTGTCGCTAGATATTAGTATTGTACCAATACATACAACAATTACCTTTTATTAGTCGTCTTATCGTAATCACATTAAGAACATCATTATCACTATCTGTATTGTTATCATAAATATGTATAAAACTCTTGCGTTACTGACTGACTGACAACGCACAGCCGAAACCACTGAACGCAACAAGCTGAAATTTGGCATGTATGCTCCTTGGGGAGTGTTATGGAGCACTAAGAGAGGATTTTTGGAAATTCCCCCCCTAAGGGGATAAACTGAAACTTTTCATAGGTACATAATTATAACATACAGGAATCAAAACTCCACTACGAGATTGAGCGAACTGAAGATAATTGTTCTGATATTATATTATTAAATCTACTGTTTCAATGGTGAAAAGTTAACCCACTTTACGAGTTGCGTAAGTTTGTTATTACTAGATAGTAATTAGAATAATTCCCTGATCTCGCTCCGCTTCCTGAAAAATTCTTTCATCCGAATAGATTATGACTGAAGTGAAACTTGTTTTTATTAAAAAGTATCAGCATGGCATCAATTAATTAATATTTCTTCGGTTTTCACAAATAATTCATTGAGTCTTTACTTGTTAAAATTGTGTAGTTGTCATTGGAATCTGTGTATTGATGAAGGCGTTTTAAAAGGATTTTAAGGAACCCTAGATATAAAGTAAACGGAGGGATGTTTGACTAAGCGATAAAAAATACGATAGTTGTTAGTAGGTAAGAGTACGTACTTGTATCGTTCAACGTAATTAAGTTAATAAAAATATAATGCATAATAATAATTTTTTTCAAGTTATTGGGTAGTGTTTTACAGCCATAATTAGCAGTACTTGGATGACCGAGCTTTGCTCGGTATTTTTTAGTATTACAACTCGCCAATAGATCTCAGGAAGAGTCATATTTTTATTGCCTGAAAATACGTACCAAACGACGTTTTCTAAAAATTAAACCTAGCTAGATCGATACATCGCCCCCTAAAGGCCTAAACCCCTAGCATAGTAAAGTAGTACGAATAATAAAATTGTAACGAGACCGCATCTATGCATTTATTGTTTATTATATTTTTTTTAATAATTTAATGTAGGTAGGCTTTGTCATGCAGACGCTAAAACATATTATTTTCTATTTTTATGGAATTATTGTTCAGTCTTTGTGTGTTGTTCTTAGTGTGGAATTTCAGTCTGGCGGACGGCCTGGTTGTCAGTTTGTGCACGTATCTCGCGGATATCACTGAACAGGTTTAGTTGATACTTACCTACTTGTCGTATTTTGTAACGTATATTATAGCTGGTTGTCTACTTGTCTAGGATAGTCTCTTATCCAACGAAATGGAGCAGAATGGTTCTGATAAAACGTAGGTACGTAGATTGAATTCGACTCGTAATTAGAAGAATTGATGTGTTTGGTATGGTGAATGGTATTCTAAGAAAAATAATAAATTTTATTTGCACATTCAACACTGTTCCATATCTTTTTTGTAGTTGCAAGTAAAAATTTGTTTAACAAGTTCTAAATTAAATATATGTTAACAATGAAGCTCTTCTCTATTTTCTCCAAAAGGATCACTCAACTATTCAAAGAAATTAGTTTTATAGGATTCTTTGTTAATTTGGAGTATCTGTTTTTGTAATATTAAAATAATCGCTTTTACTAAATGCATATGGATGTATACACGGTACATAATATACCAAAATAACATATTTTACAATTTTTGTCTGTCTGTTTGTTCCAGCTAATCTCTGGAACGGCTGAACCGATTTTGACAGGACTGTCACTGGCAGATAGCTAGATGTATTAAGGAGTAATTTAGGCTACTTTTATTTTAGAAAACAATTCAATTTTTTTGTTAAATTCCACACGGACGAAGTTGCGGGCACAGCTAGTAATTGATAAAACTTTGTTTGGTTTATGTCACTTTATGTTATCCTTGCCTGAGATAATTTTCGTAATATCCAAGTATTACCTACCTACCTGTAGAATTCTGAATCGACAAGAGATCGGATAATGTACTTATATTGCATATGCATATGAGTATGTTGTATAATTATATGGTGCTATATTTAGGTAGATATATAAGAACATAACCACCTAAACATAAGAATTAAACGAATATGAAAAATAAAATGGTAAAACGTTTCCTTTTCCATCGTTTTCCATTATAGATTTATTTCGTTAACAATCTATCTAAATCGCTGAATTGAAAAAATAACAAAGTGAGCTCACCCTTAAAATAATATACGAGCTTGAGATATTCCGTACACCTACACAAGTATGTTTTATATGTTTTTTACGTCGTACTTATTGGTATAGAGTTTTCGAAACAAAAACAATTTTGAGTGAGGGGAAGGAGCACTACGGGAGACCCTCATCCCTGAGGCATTATTAGGGACTGGCAGAGTGTAGATACTATTTGAAATTCCTCAGGGAACAGAACAGAGGGGCGCTGGGGAAATGAAAACTGGTCATGTGAAAACGCTTTCATTGCTTTTTACGCGTCGCCAGTGGCAATTTATATGTTGCGGTGTTTCACAGAAAACGATCTCTGGGTTCCCAAAATGACATTGTCTACGCATTGGGGTTTGATGCCTCATTGATTCACTTATATAAACTAAAAGTGCTCACTTCGATCTTGGAAACTTCAAAGTATTATTATATGGGGAAGATTAAGCTTTGCATGATTGAGCATGGTTGGAGATAAATTTGGTGTGTTTTCATTTAGGAATAGGTGTCTATAGGTTTTTATATTCATTCTTACATAATAGTTTTACTAAAATTTCAGAACCTACACTTGTCATGTATTATTTCGCTAATTGGTTACGCTATTTTATTCGCATTCTTTCAAACGTCCTTCTCTGCAGAGGTATGGAAAGTGTGAAGTGTAGAGTGTTGATTTCAGCTATTGTTTCGGCAGTGAGGATGGCATTAAACTTTCAAATCGTTGAACAAGCCGTATGTATACGTAGCTATCAAAAAGAAACAATAGTAGTCCCTCCTCTAAGCGTAGTAAAAACGCTGCAGGGTGGGCTTAGTTGGAATGGAACGCCGCTGTACATCTAAATTCCATTGCCTTGATATTTCAATAATGTCAGACTGTTTTGCTTTGCACATTTTATATTGCATAAAATAATTAATTTGTTATTCTTTTAAAACAAAACTTCGTGCTCATTATAAATTCCTGTTGTTTATAAGCAGTGTAGGTATATAATAATAATACTTGCATTACCTATTCCGATCTATGCTATTAGGTAGGAACCCACACTTGAAATAATGTCTAGGCGTATTTTTTTTATTGACATATTTTTGAACGCATTTAAATAAAACAAGACACTTAATTGTACCTCAAGTTCACTAAAAACGTTTGTAAGCAATAAGCCGTTGCAAGAAAAATAACAATAAGCCGTTTCTATGTTAAGCGGGAACAAACAAAGGCACAGATAAACTGACAAACCGACAACCAGGTAAAAATTCTATAAAACAATATTATGGAATCTATACATAAACATATCCACATTTCTCAAAATTAAATATCTGTCTTTTATACAGACATCGATTAGTTTAAATTTTACTAAAATGGTATTTATTTTTATTTCTGTTATTTGTGTTGTGTTTTGACAGGATACAGTTCGTTGTAATTAAAACTTCATCATTATGTGATGACTCCAAACCTAATTTATAAGTTTAATTTATCACCATGGCGGCATCTATGTGGCACCAAAATTTCCCTGCAAGTTGGCGCAGAAATGTTCATTTTCAATTATGTATGTGAGCATCACGACGGCACTCTTGTTTTATTATTCAAATGCGACCCCTCCCAAATTATGACATTTGATGTACTATTTGGTGTGGGGTATGAGAAGGAACAGCAGTTGCATAAATTTTGCCAATTTGATACGGAAGGGGAAAGCGCCGTACCATACTAACATTACGGTCGCTTTGGATGATCTGTGTCTCGATAACAACTATGCCATAGACAATATGGATGATACTGGCTGCATAGCAAATGCTATGCTTAGGGCTAATTTAGGGAGGGTTAGCAAGGGCGCCCGCGGTGTCGCGGTGTGAGAGCGACTCTCCCTCGCAATCATTGTAATTGCGCAACCAACCGACCCTCTTCCAAAGATAACTATTACGCTTTTATTAAGATCCCGACCAGTCAAAGGGATACTCATAATTTAATTACATTCCCAAACTGCTCTATTGCGATGTTATTTTTGGTTTCGTATAATGATACCGAGCGTCGTTATTGTGTACTTAATTTTTTAATAATCGTTTTTACCGTTATTATTAATGTTGACCTTCCTGACTTAGGAACAATTTCATAAATTGTTAAGTAGGTAGGTAATGTACCTATATCAAAAACGAAATTATGTATTTTATTTATTTAGTATTGTAGTAAGTAAGTAAGTATACAAAATATTTATTTACTTCTTTACGTAATTTCGTTTAAGGCTTGGATAACTCCATACCTAAAAGTTGTGCCTAAAAGCCACTTCTGATGAAGATTTTTCAAAGACCCAATCAACTTATTTTTAAAACAGTGAGTACCTACCCACTAGCCTACGCTGCAAGTGTGTAAACTGCTTTAAATAATACTCAGGTAGGTAAGTACAATAAGTATTATTTAGTTTTAAAAACAAAAACATCTGTAATTTTGCTTTGTTTTGCAATAATAATTTCACTTTAGCAGATTTATTTATTTAATGCAATTAATGGTGTATTTCATTGTAGGTTAAAAACTTTCATTATTCTTATGCCATAATCTTTGAGCCATAATAATGATTCGCGCATAATATACCGTACGGAGATAGGGTAAATGCCGTAAATGAGGGATATAAAAAAATATTGTAAAGCTTTAAATGTAACAGTAATAAAAATATCTAATAAAAGCCCTGAAACAGTTTCAAGGATATTTCTGTTATATAATATATTGCTGACATTTGGTATATTTTTGTGTTAATTATTTTATTAGTTTTATCTTTAAATCCTAGACGTTTAGAACAGTTAACAGTTATCGAATATAATTTTGGTTAGTATTTAATTGCTGAAAGACATATAAGTAGGTATACATAATTATAATTATGTATAACGTAATTTTTTTCAAGAATTTAAACTTAAGTATAATTAAGTACCTATTGATTAATAATATTATTAAACTAAGTTCTAATTAAATAATGAGGAGTTTTAACTTCTGGTACCTACCTAAATGCGAATAACTGTAATTAGCTACACTCATAGCTACTTCTATAACGAACGTAAAAGTATTAATACACATGTTAAAATTATCGTTCCTAAAATTTTTAGATTGGTAACTAATTGTCGCTGTCTGGATATAGTTGTAAACTCGTAAAACTTGGAGATTAAGTCCTGGAACTTAGCCACATTAATCTAAATAAAAAAACAGCGTTTGATCGCAACACGGCAAAGCATGGCGTTGCCTACTTCATAGCCAGACAAGACAGCGAAAACTTATATTTTATCCCTTTCTATATCGTCGTACTCTTTCACACATACAGAAAGAGCACGCAACACGGACAGCGCGTTGTGTGGCTCAACGGCCTCGACTGGATTGTGGATTCAGTCAGGCATCCAGCCTTGGGCCAACCGTCGTTCGTTCGTAGAGTAATATTTCGTGTCGCATATTTTGTCGAAAACTGGCGCCAAAGTTTCCTTCGTTTATTAAAAATGACAGAAGATCGTTTAATTAAGTGGTGTTGATTTAGTGAAAAGAGTTTTAAAGACTCAACAACAGTGTTTTACATTTAAAAGTGTTTTAACGTTCTTGTTGTGTGCTAAGAATGCGTGACAATTAAGTTGGAGTTAAGTAAACGTTAAAAAGTATTCAAGATGGGCGTCTAGGATTACTTTTCGGAGACAAATACTTAAAAGAAAGTTTTCGCATCGACGACATGGGGACCAACCGGTTGCTTTCACCATTTACTTTACTGCTGATTTGTTCAGGTAAGCGGACAAAGTTGCCTACCTACTTACTTTCTGACTCACCTCGCCTCGCGCTGCCGTGCCGTTGCCGCTTGTATCAACAACTGGTCGTGTTTCTCTGTTCTCCGTAGAATGGCAGGATTATCTGTGTGTGTGTGCGCGGCTATTCGAGCCTAAGCCTACATCGAATCTTGGTCCTTCCTTTCATTCTTTGTTAGGTTAGATACCTTGTTTATGTAAGCAAAATTGAAATAAATAGCATACGCTGTCATAAAATATTTTATCTATTTTATAAGTGCATTAACAATTTGAAACATTATCAATATGGAAGTCGCTGATTTGCATTGCTTACGTAGCGTATGACTCAAAACTATTTAGTAGGTCAATTTAAATAGCATTTGTCAGGCTATTTACAAAGAATGTGCATAATTAATTAATTATCCTCTTTAATATACTTTGTAATTATATTATCTAATATGTATTTAATTATTTTCCATATAAATATTTCTTGATATAACACATTTTGGTCTAAGTTGTAATTTTTTGTTATATGTATGTAATTATTAATAATTTAATTACATAGCTATTGAACGATAAACTATGCTATGCTTTTGCAATGTATGAAAAAAGACAATAAAGTTAAATGTTTCATAATAAACAAAATGTGTTGTAGTGCTGGGCGCCATATTTTGGTATTCCAGTGATGGAGGTCTAAAAATTATTAAATTACTTACTTATATAAAACAAATTTTTAACTACATTAATTACTGATTAGTAAGACAAAGTAATTAGTTTAATTCAAAATTTAACGTCTATGTTAGACCATTGTTAGGTTAGAGAAAATTGTGTATTAAAAATAGTAATTAGAATTTATACACCTCTGATGCGGCAACCGTAAATGAAATTTTTTAAGTTCACAAATAATACCTACATAAAATAAAAAATAAAATAAAAAAATCTGTGAAATAAAATGTTTATGTGGTAGAAATGTTGTGCTGTTACCTTATTAAAAGTATAATAGCTGCGAGCCTACGAATGATATTTTGAGAATACTCTGAGTTACCTGCTATTAGTAACTATTTTGGTCCCATTGCCAATTAATAGTTGTAATTGTTATCTATAGATATGTTATAATTTTTATATTACTAGTATAGTAAGTACTCAGTTTATAGATGAACAGAGGTACAATATCAAAAACAATGACTAAATCCGAATTCCCGTATTCTCCGAAGATTACTCTTTATCTCGGTAAGTAGGTTTTATCCGCACATTGGCAATATTTTTTTCATTATCCGCAAGGGCGCTATAATGGCGCTGAAAGGTAATTACTGAAACAATTACAAGAAACAGATGGCTAGTTATGTAGAGTTTGTATCTATATAGGTATTATATACCTACTTTAATGAAATTGAATTGTCCTTGATCACCTGCAAAATAACTGCGTGTTTTAAATGCAAAGTTTTATAATTCGTACCCAAATTATCATACTCTTACCAAATAAAAGTTTTGTTTGCTTGTCTGGCCAATTTATTGAGACTTTCAATGGATGATCAAGATAATTCGATTTTCCATAGCCCCAAGGCTACCCATTAGGTAGGACACTTTTAATGAATACCTACACATTAAATGTTCGCGAACATTCCCTAGCAAGGTAATTTGTACCTACTTATAACCTTTGGTGGGAGCAGGGGAATGATGAAATACATTTTTGTGAAATAATATCAAAAACATGTAATGAAATAAACGTAACTGAGTCACCACTTTAAAAACGCTCATAAATTACATTTAAATTTAATATCAATTATGAAGAATACCAATTTTTTTACAAATATTTTGTATAATCTGTCATAATGTACTTTAACAGTAAGTAAAAATAAGCATAGGTAAGTAAAAGTTTTATTACATTAATTGTAGCCATACGATGTAAATAATAATAAACGAAATACTAACAGTAATAGCAACTATTACAAATAGGTACAATTAAATTATGTCGGAATAACTTTATCAATTTCCTGTTAAGACCCTTATGAATATTAGAAAGGGGTTATCTAAAATCCCTAAAGGATTAGTGAAGGAGGCACTTCTTCAGATAATAATATGTTAATATTCAATTTGATTGTACTATTAAAATTAATAAATGAATATACTAAGAGTGTAAGGGGCTCGATCGATCTTGACTTCATCGAGCGTGAAATGTTTTATGTGTGTCGTTGGCAGTATCGGAGAGCCAAAAAATGAGTCTTCTGATCGGCGATGTGACTTCCGAACTCCGGAAGCTCTCAATAAATTTTGGCAGAAGCGGTCATCCATCCAATTACAGACCTCGGGAGCTGTTGCTTAACACGGTCCACCAGGATTAAACCAAGGCGACGGTATACGAGCGCCCTATTCATTTATATACTATTTACAATACAATCATTTATTTTTTGATGTGATAACGTCTTATAAATTGATGGGCTGCGCGTACGAAAAAGTTCCCGTTCCGCTGACTAGCCAGAGCATGACGGAAGCCATTATTTGTAACAAATGTTGAATACGCGACAATGTGTTTTCATCAATGTTTCTTTATGACGTTATCACGTAAAACTATCGTCCGTAAACCGACTTTACGGACAACCTATTTGTTTTAATTACATATAATACGATATCGTTATTTATTATTTAACCCGGCCTAATGGGACGAGGTTGTCAGTTGTTTTCAAGTCGTGTAGAAGTTTGAAAACAGGGAATTATATAGTTCGTTCGTTAGTTGTGCGCTGTAACGCGTCCATCCGCCCACATCTCACGTTCTCACGTCCAACTCGAGGCGGTAAACACCACAACTTTGATAAACTTGATGGCACACTATCGTGTTAAGCTTAATCTGCTTCGAGACTGATATGTCAACTGTTTCTACCGCACTCTACATATTATATTAACTTGTTAGCTTTAGCTACTGAATATAATTCATAAATGTGTTTTATTTAATACTAGTGACCCGCCCTCGCTTCGCTTCGGATAACTTTCGAAAATTCACACTATACCTATCTTTATAATTTATAGCCTTTGTGTTCTTCTGATGTGTAAGCAATATTATTGTAAATTTTCAGCAAAATCCATTCGGTAGTTTTTGCGTGAAAGAGTCACAAACATTCATACATCCATACAAACTTTCGCATTTATAATATTAATAGGATAAAATAGTGTATAAGATTGTGCTTGTAGTTGTGTATATACCTAATAGAAAATGATATCGAGGAAGCCATATTTTCCACAACTCACACATCAACATCTACCTTTTTGAACCTTTTTCGGATCATTAACACGGTCATGCGTACAAGACATTATCCATATAATTATAATACGAAATGCCCTTTCTTGTCTTTGTAAAACCATTGCGTTAGTGGCCTCACTCGCAATATTATAGACGGGATTCTTTAAATTGACATAAATGTATATTTTTTTTATTAGTAAACTGATTGATTTAAAACAAACAAATGTTACCCCACGCATACTAAATTACGAGTAGGTACATTAGTGAAAAGCGCATTCAAATCGATTCAACCCCAAGATAATTTTTGATGCAAAATCGATTAGAAATGGGTAGAGTATCTGACCAAAAAATTGTCGCAAGCTTATTTGTATTTATCGTGTAACAATTTCTCTGACGCATCGATGGCTAGTTGTGGTCATCTGCTACCTAATTCCCGGAACGATAAGAAGGAATAAAAGGCTCTTTTGTATACTGTGTGGCGAAGGAGCTGCGGAGGGCGCTAGTATTGAACTGTTTTTAAAGAGTTATAATTTGGAAATATACGGTTATAATTTGGAAAAGAAGATCAGGAAAGTAAGGTGATAAGATCAAAATAAATATTTACATTAAATTCTACCTACATAGTTCCAAAAATACCTACTTATATATTACAACACATAAATTAAGTAGTAATATTAGACAAGAGGATATCGATAATTCAAATTTTAATATTATTTTTTATAATAAATAATGCTAAATTTTTAATTTACAAAATTAAAAAATCCTGTAGGTTTTAATTTATACAAGAAAAAAGAAACGATAGTCGTAAAGAAGTTTCACTTCGTACGTGTGAACATCAACCCGCGCCTTTTTTTTGTTCGGTATTTATGTTATCAATAAAAAATATTGTAAACTTATTCCGAAGTATCCACAGGAATAGGAACTTTCAAATGATTTAAATAGGTGCATTAACTTATAATATACGCGTTGAACACTTTTTGTCGATCACTGGAACAAACACTTCATATAAGCATTAGGTACTTCGAGCGATCGCTCTGAAGTTTTCATTTTCAGCTTACGAGATTAATTAACAGATAAAAACATTGATGGTTTGTATGCTTTCCCACTTACTATATCATACAACGCGTAGCTTAAAGCCGTAGTCAACATCGGTTTTGCGTAGGTAGTGTACAGTAGAGGCAATTAAAAATTAATCCATCATTAATCTTCTTGATTTCTAATAAATATTTTGTAAGGAGAAAATATCGGCTTTAATGCAAGAAATTCAGGTAGTAGGTAGGTACCTACTTGTTATTTTTTATTTAGCATTACGAATTAAATTCCAGTTGAAGAATAAAATTAATAAATGACGATTTATTCAAGTTGATTTACCTAAAAGGTAATTACAGGTAATTAAAAAAAGCTAATTAATTGAACAAAAAATAATGAATTATACTCGAAATCAGGCGAAACCGTCGTCGCCAACTTTCATATTTCTGAAACAAGGGTGATAATATAAGATTCTAGACGTTCGCTGTTTAAAATAGGAAAACGTAGGATATTCAGTAAACAAATTCCAGTTTGAGTTTCAAAAAAAATATGACGAATGTTTTGTTTTACCTTCTACAAAATCTAGTAGTAGTAGTAAGTAGGTAACTTACTAATCTTCTCTAGTACGTCGATATAGAAATTTCACTCCACAAACAGGGGAGATAAAATCAATAAACTAATTACTTATGTGCATATATATTTCAAAAACCTTTCAAAAAGTGTCGTAAAACTGGTACAAACTCCCTAAGTCATGGCAATTCAAAGGTAAACGGTGTAGGTACGAGAAACATTTTTATCTCGTGATAATGTTGAGAGCCGCGTAAATTAGGCAACGGCATGGGCTGCGTGGCGAGAGTGAAATCATGTTTACGAAAACCAGTTTGGATGCAGGTGCGCTGCGGCTGTTGTGGAGCCATCTTTTCAACGCATGCCCCTTGCTTGTTAACCGAACTCGCTCAAAAGAGGCTTAATTAATGCACCAGCGAGACGCGCTCCTAAATTAAAATAGACTACAGTTTATTACAAACTAAGTATACCTACCGATCGCGTGTTTACGATACAACATTGCAATGACGATTAGTTTGATTTCATCTGCCATTAGCTAGTGGTATATGTAGCGAAATAAACGACTTTATTCATTTTAATTAATTTAGGTTTAGTAAACATTCATTAGCTAGGAGTGCAAAAGCTATTAGAAACATTTAAATAACAATTACATATTATAAGCATTTTCATTATGAAGAAACCGCATTAACAATTTACTGCACCAAATAACAAATTCTGTTGCATTCAAATAGCGTGGATTTTTTATTCTTTTCTACAGGTCGAAATAAAATCATGCATACATTTGTTTTTATTTCATGAATATAATTTTAAAGGTATCTTCAAAAACAATACATCTACAAAGAACGCTAACTGTTACTGACTGACAGAAAAGATCAACCACAACGCACAGCCAAAACGAGTACACCTGTTTGTTTGTATGCACTGAGATTTCTTTAGTGTAAGGTAGGTAATACATAGTAGGTACTGTAGTAGTAACATATTGTATTTTGCGGTATCTACATTGACTTATTGCAATAATGTCAATGTATATCTACTATAATACTAATAAAGGAGTTTTGAAAATTCATCAGTGAATTAGGTTTAAAAAAATTAAATTTTTTGATGAATTATTTTAGTTTTATTTTGAGTAGGTGTAGGTTTAATGGCATTTAGTGTCTCTTGCCGCCCCATCAATTTAGTGCAGGTAACTAACTACATATCTGGTATTTATAACGTTAACCTTCATTTAAATGAAGGCTTGCGATTTTATGCCCTTACGGAAATTGTTTCAAGTTTTCGTACATACAAAACTATTAACCAGTGACCACAGTTTGTTTCAGTTGATGAAGTTATGTTGTAAAAGTTAAATTGAGTAGCAATTGTTTCTGGTGCGGGTTCTATGACGTAGATTTATCGAAGCGAAGCGATTTACTATTTTATTTTAAGGTTGCAATATTTTATCACTTTTAAAACTATATCTATTGGCACGTCTTTGTTCCCGCTATCCTCGGAAGTCTTATATGCTTGATTTGGATAACACGACGTTGTTGTTGTCGACGTTGGACATTCGGCGAGCTTTGGGTAACACGAGTATTTGTTGTAGTTCAATTGGTATACAAATAAATAACATGGGTACTTATTTCAGTACCAACTAAACATTTTTTTATGATGATATATAGTTTTCAAGAAAAAAGTGCAATTACTACTAGTTTTTTAATATCATTCGTACATAAATTAGGTGATACTCATTCATATATTGCTATGAATCATATCATCTAACGAAGGTACGAATACAACAGGTCTTGGTATTGTGGAGATAGTAGGAGAGTACTCGAAGACAATGGCAGTCGGGGTTGCACGATACAATTTAGTTGGTACAATGGACGTTTGTTTCACCTCCACGTTCCCACTACACTGTTCGCACAATATTTTCCCATTACACGTATCGCTTTTTGTATGCGAACTACACAGTACACAGTGAAGCGGTTAGTGACAACTTGGCCATAATTGAGAACGCGAACTGTGGTCCTTTACGATAAAAAATATCTTTAATGGTGATCTGTATCTAACGCTAACTCCTTTTGCGGTAAACGGTAACCAAACTAGTTTCTAAATAAACAACCATTGCTCCAGATTGTTTTGTTTCAATCTAAGGTTCCGGAATAAAGTATACCGTGTTACTGAAGAGTTACAAAATAATTTTGTTCCCGTAGATGAAAATAAACTTTATTACACACCTTATCGCCTTTGTCAGTTGCGGACTTACGGAGTAAATTAAAGTTTGTGTACATCACTGGTAACTTGGTTACACACGTAGCTGACGTAGCGCACTTCGGTTGAGTCGGCAGGATAATTGTATTGTAATCAAACATCACTTGAACTCTGTAACGGAATTTAGGTACATTGTGATAAACAATCCGATAACTGTCATATTAAGTAATTAAAACAGACTATGATTAGAAAGCGTCTTATATACTTTTTTAAATCTATTCTTGGAAGGATAACATTAAATACTACCACTAATACCCATGACCCGAAACCAAACATTTATCTGTCAGATAAATATCTGTGCCTGCCGGGAATCGAACCCGAGACTCTCGCTTCGCAGACATCGTAACAAGTAACAACCAACTAGGCTGCAGGGTCTTCATTAGCTTTTTTTTACAATTTTACAAATTTTAAAATCACCTCAACGACTTTAATTTGCGTTTCGAGAATATCTCAAGTTATTTTGTTTTACGTCTTTAAGATCTGCATATAATTAGTACCTACTTTAGAAATGCACAATAATTTGATTATTCTTTTAAATTGGCAACACTTATGTTTACATAATTTTACCTCGAATTAGGTTTCAGATAAAAGTTCGTATCAAACCAATTACTTAAATTAAATTATTAATTTGACGTCGTAATGTTGTAGCCTACCTACTTACTTACTTACGTAAACATTAATTTTAGATCGGTTTATTTAGTGTGTCAGCAATGTTAGTACAAATAAACCACGGAGTTGTTGATTATTGCCCGAATTTGCTTATTACTATCGATAGTACCAATTTGCATAATTATCTGATTTGATAGTAACGGACACTGAAACCTTACTAATATAGGTACATACCTTTGATTATATGTACATACGTACCTAGCTATGTAGCATTAAAGTGCATTAACTCAATTATTAAGTAAGTAGATGTAAGTGATTATTAAAGTGCCCAGTTGCACAAAACAGCTTGCAATATACTCGTAATATCTAATTGTATTTTATTAATTACATTTTTAGATTACACCAGATAATTCAGGTACGAAAAGTGGTTGGTGGCTAGATATAAAATAAGCATCACTTGTACTTAATCCGAACTAAAAAGAAGAAAATAAATTTGAAAATTTATTTATACAACTAATAGTTTGAAATACTAAAAACAAGCTTTTAATGCTTAGTGCATTATAAAAACAATTTTAGTCACTGTACGTTAATCGATGAAGAGTTACTTGTCTGGAGCCAATCCTGAGCCAATCCAAATTTGCATTGTTATCGGAAATAAAACTTTATTCAAAATTTCAAGCCCATTGAGTAATTAGTTCTAATTCAACTCCGGTTTAATACATACAAATATTGAAAGTTAAATAAAAGCTTGTAATAAAGCATAAGGTGTTTTTATTGTAATAACTACAAGTTAATAAGAAGCGTGAATTGGTATTATCTTTAAGAACACTAATAAGAACTCAGGTTTCAGAATTCAGCCTTCAGCACTACGTAGGGATGACCGATGCCGCGACGTTCAAAATACCTACGAGTACTAGCTTACTGATTTTAACTTACATATTTAGTTTTCAATTAACTGATGTAGAGATGTGATTAAATCTTTAACAATGATATTATGACCCTCTTGGACACGGGGAAACCGCGAACAGATACGGTTACCTGCTCGTATATTGTTACACAGCACTTCAAAGTCAAAGCATTTTTGTTCACAGTAATAAAATGTAGGTACCTACTTCTATATTTTACAATGTTCTCAGTTCTTGAACGTACTTAAAAGGGTTCCTCGAAAGCGTTATCTCGATAGAGTGGTAAATGTAAACTCTTTAACACTCTTATCCTTTGAGTTAAACCTGAAAGTATTATCCTCTAAACTGATTCGGTACAAAATAACTGGAATTCATGAGAACATGTCAAGTACCCCATTAAATAGTTCAGTTATTTCGGGCGATCTTTTCCCGTGATTATTTTTAAGTGTCTGGCTTAAGTACTTGGGTGTTTTTTTAGCCGATTTGGTTCGGTATTGTCGCCATGTGTGCGGAACGGGGCTCACAAAAGCCCACATGTGGCGTGGATACGCGTCGCATCCCGCGCACATCCGGACTCTCCCTTGCTATTTTAAACTAGCGCTCGATAAACGATTCTGAACCAATAAAGTGAATGTTTATTAGTGAAAGATCTATCTGTTCGAAAATAACTATGGTATGGGATATTTTTTAAAGAATACCTATTACTATTACCTAGCTATGTAAAGTTTGCTAAAATAGTAAAACAAAATAAGGGGAAAATGTGGGTTACGCATAAATGTAACCAATAAATACTCTTTAATACAAACGTTTGTTTCAATAATATAATTATCATTAGTCTTAACTTAACACATGCAGGGCTAGCAAAGCTATGTAATGTACATACATAGCTTATTTAACTTACTTGTCTACTTGGTAAGTATACCTAACAGTTGAACTGAGAATGATTAAACATAACTGTCGCTCTTAAAATGTTTACCATTATCTATTTTCCGCAAAAAAGTTCATCTACTCTATCTCACTTTATTACTTTAGGTCAATATTTTGGGTATTTATCAGTACTAGTGCCTGCCGCTCTACAAAATTTCACCGTAATTCGTTTTGTCATTCGAGTGCTTCTTGACACTTTCATGTTTTATTTTCGTTCTCAAATGTATTTGAAACACAAGGATATCACATCTTATATATAAAATTAACGTGTCACATTGATAGTTACCATACTCCTCCGAACTCCTCGACCGATTCTCATGAAATTTTGTGTACATATCGAGTAGGTCTGAGAATCGGCCTGGGCCAATATTCTATTTTTCATACCCCTAAATGTTAAGGGTTGTCTACCCTAGAATTTTTTTTTTCATATTTTGGTCAAATTTTTTTTGTTATTTTTTTGTGGAGTGACATCAAAAAATACACATAATCCCAAATTTCATTTAAATCGCGCTTTAATCATTCACAATCTATATGGCGGCACAACGTTCGCAGGGTCAGCTAGTATTTTATAAAAATCTTCATTATTATATAAAATTCTTCAGTATTATATAAAATTCTTCAGTATTATATAAAATTCTTCAGCTAGTATTATATAAAATTCACTTCTTATCCTTTAAATGATAACTAGGTATGCCAAATCTGTCACTCCTACGTGCTTGCATTAGGTACTTATGATCTTAAAAACTGGTGTAAGTTTTCTCTTCATGTACTTAGGTTCGGGATTCCGCAACTCGATTATGTTTTTTCTCACAGGTTATATTATTTTCTTTTTTGTTGCTCACGCATACCATTCGTTCTGAAATGTGCTTTTTGTTAAGAAAGGTAACGAATAGAGTCGCATTGTGTTACAAAGCGTCTACGTTTCTTTAATAATACTTTAACATTATTTTCAATACCGTCTAGAAAATCTATTCTGGTATTGTTATTACTTAATGCTTTTATACCTGTGGATATATATTGTGTAGAGTGCATAGTAGCTCGACTAGCAGGTAAGCTGATCACGTTTCATTGCGGTGCGGCTGCGCAGGCGCAGGAGCAGAGCTGAGTTTACGGCGCGGACGCATACGTCAGTCGCGCGTGCGATAGGGACAGAGCGATTGATTCGTGCGGAGTGGCCGGGAAGGGGGGGAGGGGAGAAGGACCGGCTGGGCAGGTAACCGAAGGCGAGTGCGTGCACACTGCCACACTCGACGCGTGCACCCAAATCACGAAGATGCAACGGCAGTTTGTGCCACATACCTACATATATACGGATACAATCCGAAGCGATCTAAACATATATTTACATAAATATAGCACTCAATGCAAATCGAATCCTTTCCGCCCATCGTTATCGAGTCAGAGAATCAGTCGGGTTCGAGGGTATTTTCAATTAATTACTCAACCCTCTATAATAGGCAATATCAGTATGTAAGTCGAAACAAATAGCGGTGCTATTTGGGTAGGTATCTTGAAATACCGAATTTATGATTGTCTTTAAATTTATTGTACCGAAGGAAATTATAGTTTCTGCTATTTGTGCGTAGTAGCTAAGTATTGAGTGGCATTACTGAATGTTGTGTAGCCAAGCTCTATTACATTATTAGAACAAATGGGTCAAAATGTAGAGTTGGAGCTCTTTGTTGGGATTGTTACAAATAGATTGACAGTTTGTTCTGTATGACATTCAAGAAAATGTATTCTTTGAATGTTGTATACATATAATTAAGTATGTAAAATTTAATATAATAATTTTATAATTTAATTTAGTGTACCTCTAATCTGATGTAGGGTAAAAGTTATCAGAAATGGCCGAGGACACTCGTCAGACGTAGGTTTGTCCCAGAATCCGTCATAATAGTCCTCGTACAATTATTTATACTAAGTACAAGTACATTTATTATACAAAAGTGTAAATATGCTTCGTCCTTTACCGTATCGGCTAAAATTAGTATTTAGAGTCTCAAGATTGTTGATTAGCCATCGTTTATTTTATTTTAGCAGATAGTAACTGCTCTTGCTATGCGTCAATAACGAAAAGTAAAAAAAGCTTTTATTTAAATGCGCTAAAATGAATAAAATAAACATTTCCTTGAAACGTTTACCATCAACTTATTGCAATTTGATTTGCAAGTTACATTGCAAGTTAAATAAAAGCTTTTAAAACACACAGCTCTCGACGTTACAAATTTTACCCGCATTTTACAAGAGGTTCAAGTTTACTTCCTTTTATACTTCAGGGGGTACATAAAGCCTTTTTTGTTAGATACTATAACCTAATCAGAAAAATATTTAGTTATTACTTAGTAGGTACACCTATTTCACTAAAACAAAAAACACTTAAAAATTAATCTCCTTGCCGATCATAATAATATTACAATTTATCACATATCCCGCGTGAACAGATTTATCTATAATTTCTATCTATACCTACCATGCGGATTTTGTCAAAATATACTACAGTTTACCTCTCACCTTTTACCTGGCCGGATGGTAACAAGATCTACTCACAAATTGATAACCATGTGCCCAGCTTTGCAATATGCTTTGTTCATGCATCCGGCTTCGATACAGTGAGGTGAGTTCATAACAGTGTCAATATACGTTGCCATAAGTCCCGCGGTGGCTAGCCGATAATGTAGCGGGAATTGATCGATTTAAACTCCACCTGTCACGCTAATTGTCATTAATCAATGGTTTCAATACCAATGGGCCCTTTATTTAAGCTTATATGTACAGTAATAGTTTATTATCATTATGTATAGATATACTTTATGGTTACGAAAATATATTGTATTCGTTGGTCAATTAACTGACAATTGACCAACGAAAATCTTTCAGTCGTTCACAATACAGTCCATCTGTTTCGTCGCTTTTAGGGTGTACATTTGATTATGTAGTGAAAAAACGCAACCCTCATAGAATCATTTGCGCGTCTGTCGAAAAAATTACTTTAGTCATGTGACATATTTAATGAAAGGATTCAGGACACGTATATGTTTTGTTTACTTTTTTATACTTAGTGCTATGCATAACCACATAATAAGTAATATGTATACCTAGACGGATAATACCACAGAACAGAAAGACAAGCTTACGTGGATACCTTGGAATATGTTTCCAAATAACATTAACAGTAGGTACATAATAGGAAGCATAATAAAGCAAAATTCCTAATCTAAGACTCCTTTTTTACAGTAGTAGAGCAAGTTTCTATAACCTGAATGAAAAATTAAAAACATGGTAATACTACATTATAGGTAGGTACCTAATATCTTTATTAATGTTTGATTTTCGAAAAGTGTTCGTAAAAACCAACTTCGAATAAACTTCATTTCATTTCGAAGCATAAGTGGTTTAAGGAATTTCTATATCTACACTAGTATAGTATAAACAGTCGAAGAGATGTTATCTTTGCTGACTTTGCTTTGCACTAATGTATACAAAAATAACATTTTCTATGTGTATAACTCGACATCGTCGACGAGAGCTTGTGTGGAACAGGGTACACACATCTTATAACCTGCATTATTCGAGCTTATAAAGTCCCTAGGTAAAAGCACCCTTTCATGAGGGAACGCTTCCCTCCTTCGGCACCTTTTCGCTACACTTGAACGTTCCCCTGCAATAAACATGACGCTAAGTGTAAACATGCCTACTTTAATTGTTACCATCATCTGTCGTCTTCTTCAAACAGCGAACAATACATCTCGTACTAAACTTGAACCTACTATGTCACTGACTATTACATATTTAATGATCGGTTTCGCGTCTGGTTGAAAGTAGACAAATTGTGTACGGTAACGTAATTCGACACGTTTTGCCCATTATCTTTTAATGGGTATCGCAGCTCCTATATCCTCCAATGTGACCAATTTCAGAATTACGAATTTATTGTGATTTTGTGAAACCATGTAAATGTGATGTGAATGTGGATAATGCATTTCACTATTACATAAATATTTTGAATCGCTTTTTACCCATTTTTTATTTTGACCATTGATAATAATAAAAATAATTGTAAAATAAAGAGTGTAGGAGAGCACTAAGAGAGGATTTTTCGAAATTCCCCGCTAAGGGGATAAAAAAGGGGATACACTGAAACTTTTTATTTCTTCAATGGATTAATTTGAAACTTTATGCTTATACATAAAGTTTCCTCAATTTACGCAAGTGAGCAGTTGAGTGACAAAGAAAGAATTTTTGGAAAGTCAGAAGAAAAGGCGCTGTCGAGTTCATTTAAAGGCGCGATATAACCGAATTTCACGCGGGCGAAGCCGTGGGCAGAAGCTTGTTCCATATAAAACGGTAAATAAAACAATCTGAGTAGCTCAAAGTTACTATCTCGTGCATTGACTTAGTCAATTATCTCGTGTAGCATTGTGCATTTTTGCGAAATTTGGAAAATAAGCAATAATAAGGAATATGAATTTTTCCTATCTTCTTAATCGTGTCCTTGTATCATAATTCATATGTGCGACAGTACGCGATAGATTTCCGCAGAGCGACGTTGGCGCTTGCAACTTTGTATAAAAATGCAGAGTGCCATTCATAATGGCGATTTTGCCGTCGCTGCAACGTCGACGACACTGGCGTCTTTGCATTTGCAGCGACAACCCGTTGTCTAGTATATGACACTGATTGTAACAATAAAAATTCCTCCGAAATTCATGAGTTCCTTGACACGACTGTTTTCTTTACAGTCTACGAAATCAGTTTCAGTTATACAGGCGGTATGTCACTACAAACATCCAAAGCGCACCCTCGTCTCAGCCATGTATGTCGCAAAACTCGCAAAATACTTTTGTGGTTGCGACAAAGTCGAATGTCGAAGTGACACTATTCACACGTGCTTCATTTTGTTGCGTCGCTGTCGCACGTGTGACTGTGAACAGATGCTAAGGATAACACAGCAACTAACCGGCTTTTTAATAATACAAACCATTACGGTAAATCATATATCAGTTTATGAACAGAAATATCAGTTTTCTATTATCTAACATTTATTATGAAAAGGATACCTAAACACGAGAGAAGCTTTGCTATTTTAAACTATTTTCGTCACATTCTGTGACGTCCCCTCACGAACAATTCGAACGGAAATTGTATTTTCAATACAGTTACTCGTATTCTGCCGACTTGTTTGCTATAAACTGTAGATACTCTAGATAAGTAATTGCAACAAATAATGAACGAAAACAGTGAACGTCGGCTACCATAAATATTGAAAGATAACTTTTGAATTTCGTTGTTTTATCACGTTTATTGACGGTTTGAAGTAGTAAAGCCTACGCAAATCCAAAATAATCTACAACACAACACTGTGGTTCCGTGGTCGCAGGTCTATCGATCATAGTTACGAGTACGTCTATAAAGTACATAACTAAGCAACATTTGGCTTCTGTATGTGGATTAATAGATTACTTATGTAAGCTTCAGATGTGCCCATTATCCATTATTTAGTACATGTAAGTACCTACACTTACATTTTACAGATTTTCGTGTAATCAAACCCAAAACAATGATTGTTAGAATTTTCGTCTGTTTTTTCGATTGTCTATGCGCGTTAATATCAGAAAAGGATTTACCGATTTGCGTGGAGATTTCACTAAAGATTACCTACCAAACCTTTTTTGGCGTCGGGGGTTAAAGCATTAAAGAAATCATCTTGTAACCTTTTTTGTGTCAGATTAGGTCGCAATTAAATGAATGAACCTGAAAACAAAACACTTATTATTATTTTAATTATAACTTTATAGTGAAAGGGGCAATATAGCTATAATAACTTTTATATTAATGTTCACATTATGATAAAAGCAAAATGGGCGAGTGGGAACCGCTTGTAAATACACTCATGAGCAAACAACCTGGAGCACCCTCAAATTGTACGACGAACGTACTTTTTCCTGTCAAATATGTGTAACCGAAAATTCATAAATATTTCCGTAAACATATTTTCTTTTCTCTCGGATAAATATTTAGCTGTACGTTTTTCATGTATTTATTATGGTTTAACTTTTATCTAATGGTTTTGGGTTTTCACTTGGTTTGGCCTTATAAGGCGCCTATGTAACTATAGTAACGCGTTTGCGTTTAGACAATTTCCTATATCATATATTGGCAATCTATTAGCAGCCCAATGCATTTGGGGTTCACTTCGTACTTCCGAGGTGGAGTACGCTTAGGTAAGAGGCTCAAAGCGTACTCCACCTTGGAACCAACCACTCTACCGTCGCAGCATCGCTCCAATACGAATTAATGGAGTTATTAGGCAAGTGTCGGAAGTTTTTATTCCCCCGAAGGCCTTCGATGTCTAACGATGTAAGGATACTAGGACCGACTATATTTGAAAACAGGATTTGTTTTTCTTACGGATAGTAGACCTATCTACGAGGCGTAACTAAAAAGAGTTCCTATAAGAAAAGATTAGAAGGGACGACTTTAACGACTCGTTACTGGTTACTCAAAAAAGTTCGGTTTAACGATTGGTTAAACATAGGAACTGGGCGTATAATTCGACAGTCCAATTTGTCACAAATCACAACTCTTAGCGCTCCAGATATTTCCTTCACTAATTAACCAATAGCGGTCTGGACTTTGCCCAAAGTTGGCTCAGTGCACTGATCCGGGATATCACCGCTTCAATAATTATTTACCTCATGTTTGTAGTATCAATCTATCACGTATCATATAATATCGACAGAGCATTCGATACATTGTGCGTACTTTGATTCGTTACTGTCATTTTTTTGGTTAAACAAAGAATTTAACGAGCACCGATATTTGCACTCGACAATGTAGCAACGTACGTTAACAATGGGATGTGAATATACGAAATCCGTCAGGTCTACGTAGTATCCACAAAGAGGTGCAATCCGACACATTGTGTAGTGCGCCCGCCGCCGCCGCCCGCATGCTCCCACGGTCTCGTCTTACCATCGCTCGCGGCTCGGCAGTCACCAGCCAGCTACGTGTCGCTAGCGCGGCGTCCTCGGCCCTCGCTCCCAACTGTAACGTGCTCATTGTCGATGCGGAACACGTGTGCTCAAGTGGTAACGAGCGAGTCCACGCCGATACACTATGAACTTACCATAATCAAACTTATCAATGATATTAATATCCCGATTTTGTTCAAGTTACAATTGTACTTTTTTTAACGCTGCAAAATCGTATCCCCATACTAGGATTCCCAGTGCCGTGGGTGCCATGGACAACACACAAGACACCGAGAACAGAAATGTAAACTCATCATTTAAATTTCTTTCTAAAGATGATGAAACTGAAATTTCCACCTCGCTGGGAATCGAACCCAGAACCCTTCGAACGGCAGTCCGGCATGGTAACCAATGCGCCATAAAGGTCGTTTTTAGAATAAGATCATACGATGCCACATGCATTCCATATTCGTTTTAGTGGTGACTGCGATCTCTTTATGCTTAAAAGGGTGGCACTACAGTGGAATACCTCATTTTCCTATGCCCTAAAATTGTTTAAAATTGCATTCTACCAGAGCCGAAGTTGTAAATTCGTACATCATGTTTCTGACTGTAAATATCTACGAGTATTTCATGCTACACGGCGCATTGAAAAGTATTTTTTTTCAATTGATAGGTATTATTTATTTGATGCATAGGCATAATATTTTGTAAGTGTAACTTCTGAATAACTATTGTGAGAAATGTATACAATATATAGGTAATTATATTAGTTTCGTCGCGATATTATTTATTTTAATACATATTATTATTATAAATTATTTAAAAATCTTTATTTGTATGCGAATAGGTATGATTCATATTTTAATTTATTGAAGACATAAATAACACAATTTATAACCGCGTTTCCCTTTCTTTCTCAACCGATTTCGGACAGGATTATATTTCATCGGTATTATTTTCCCATAATTGATGTTCACCGATTTATTTTTTTCAGATTTTTTGACCAACCTGCATAATTACTTTCATGCTGTATAACGTTCGTTGTACTTAATTGTTTTGAAAGTGTATATCCTAAAATTTGGTCTTTCTGATAGTGATGTCTCGGAAGGTAGGTAGGTAATTACTTTTGTAATTAATAATTACCAATACTTTTTCTACTGATAGTCAATACCTTGAAATTATAAATTGTAGGTAATTTGTAGGTAGAAATAAAATGTTATTATAATAAACTCGCACTCGCACACGTAGGCCATACACCACAGTTCGTACCACCGATTATTTCATCCGTTAGCGTTACATGAAAATGACAAATGAATGTCAAACAATCATGTAACAATGCACGTTGAAACAATTGATACCTATTTACGCGCACTATGACGTCCTATGACGACGCCAAGTCGCCAAATTACGAGGGCGTGAGTTCGAACCCCGGGAATATGTTTTATTAATTTCGTTTTAAACAAAAAACAACAAATATAAATAATTCCTTTTTACCAAAAAACTTTATTACAAATAAATAAAAATGGTTTTTTGTTTTAATTTATTCCTATATTGCGCTAATCTATTGTTATTATTATTATTTGTAGTCATTGACATGGATGGCTTTAATGACACGTTCTTTTGTGGAAATTTCAAGTGTATGTCGAACGGTTTTTTATTAAAACAACCCCTTTTTTAAGGTTACTTGTGTTGAGATTCCCTTTGGGACCTAACTTTTTTAGGCTTTTATTATTTGTTGTTATAGCGGCCACAGTAACACGTACCTATTCTAAATTGACACTTTTAAATTCAAATCCATATGGATTGCCCCTTGCCACTTGCCTTAACTTTCCGAAAATATATTTCTTCAGGATAAATAATTACTTTAGTATTCAGTTTGGCGCTTACAAAATAATCTTGTTTATCAACAACATTATCAATAACTACTTATTTTACTAATTTAAATACCCACTACCTTTCGTTAGTTGATTCGCTTGAATGTAACACAAAGCTCACAATCATGTGAAGTAAGTAATCCTCATTTTACAGTTACCGATTGTCGAGGAGAATAATCACGCCTTTGTCTTTCTCACCGGAATGATTACTCATGAAATGGGCCCATGTTACACGGATGTCTAATGTCAATAGCTGACAATGAATTTATGATAAAGAATAATGGCACATTTCTAACATTTCACCACAATGACGTAGTAGAAGCAGACGAAGAAGGGATTCCTCAAAATAGTGTTAAAGAGTTCTCCTTCACAGATCATTACATTCCATAAGTAGTTAATGTCCAATTATCTTTCGTTACTTAAAAATCTCTAGTAACCTATATAGGTAATTGTCTAATTTAACCTACAAAAATGTCCTTTCTCAAACTAAATTTACCTCTCATGAGGTATCACTTAAATTCAAAATACCTTCCTACTTAGTTAGATTTTATTTGTAATCTATAGTTGAATCATCTAGTTTTCTCCTAAGTACATATTAATAGCTAGTGGATTTGAAGAAAAAGCGAATAACCAGACACACGAAGCTGTGTACGTGGCCACCACGCGCCGCGCAATCACAAAATGCACATTCGTAACCTTGCCGGGAACGCAACGCATCTATACAATGTGTTAGAGATGCTAACCCGGCCACGAAAGGAGCATGAATACCGCATGCTTACTTGCTACTGTCTCTTTAACACTGCACCCAAATCACGTTAAGACGTTTGTGCTGCATAGAATTCGAAATGTTATCAGGACTTATCAGTGTTAATAATATCAGTGTCGTTAGTAAATGGGAGGCGCGGGTGTGGGCCCGTGGGGCGCCAGGCCGGGCGCGGCGGCGGCAGGCTGCGCGGGCGCATGCGACCTCGTGTCATTGACCGCCGTGACGTGCGCGCCGCTCGGGTGCCGGCGCCGTTGCTTTCCTTCCATTTGAATAAAATTCGTTACTTTACTATCACCACCTGGTGATTTTAATCTCAAAGGCGAAAAGCCCACGGCCTGATGGGTTCCGGTATTGATTGGTTTATCAATTTGAGTGATGCAACCTCATATCAGTCCTAAAGCTTCCTGGAGCCTAACGATTTTGCAATATTAGAACAAAGTTCAAATCTTGTTCATAGCCGAATAACAACTGAAAGTGCTTTTGGACGTCAAGCAGCAGAGCAGACGTTAGCAGAGGTTCAGAGCTCATAAAAAATTTTTCACTGGCCGTAAAGTTGGCAGTTTAGCCAGCTACGAATGACACAAATCGAAACGGAGAGCTCAACGCTTCAATACTCGCGTATCTACGTGTGTATAGTATAGATATAATATGTATATAACATGTTGTAGGCAACCGTGGATGCCACACTGTACACACAACATGTAACTGTACAACATTTTATTGAGTACGTCAAGGTTGTTTTGATTCGGTTGTAACATTGAAGGTTCGATTGTAACACACTGTGAATTGCAGTGTAATCATGTCATAGATAAAATTTCGCGCTAGCGAGAAAATTAAAATTGCTTTATTTGTATCGAGATTTTTTAGTAGGTAAATAGCTATTGAAATCGAAAATATATAATATGTTTCGTTTAACCATTTATTTTATTATGGTATTATAAGTTTATTACCATTAAATCGGTAATTAAGGTTTCCAACTCATTGCGGAATCCGCACTAGTTTTTACTGACAGTCAATAATTAAAAACGTAGTCATAACTCATAACATAGTAGCAATTTTAACTCGTACCCAGTAAGAAATTCATGAGCAATTCCGTCTTCCTGTCATGACTGCTGTTTATTCATACTCTCACACCTAAAGATGAGATAACGAACGTTTTATATGGTGAGTCCATTACCTAGTTTCTATTGAAAAGTCCATTTTCATTTCATTTATTTCGAGGAAATTGTATGAAAATAGTAAGATCTTAGTTAATATAACGTATAGGTTTAGTATACCATTGATAAAAGGCCGTTGAGGACTCTCAAACTGTAATATTTGGTTCTATTGGCACAGATTAAGTAATAGTACTCCGTACTATTGGTAGGTGAACTTTAAGCTAAAAAAGAGGCCTCGGCGTTCCATGTCCTGGTAGGGCATTATGTTTATGATAGATAAATGTTAGTTGGGGTTGTCAGTGAGTATTATTTACTTTCGTTGTTTGTCCTTCTTTCTTGGGCGACGACGTATCGGTGAGGCCTTTGGTGGTACTGATATTTCCATGGGCTCCACTTACCAGCAGGTGGCTCGTCTCCTGATTTTGCCCGCTAATTATTTAATTAAATATCTAAGTATACACTAAGATATAGATTTCCCGAAGCGAAGTGAGGGCGGTTTCATTAGTATCTACAATTTTTACAACATACAGAAATTAATGTGTTAATAAAATATTATTTTAAAACGAACTAAGTATTCTTTAAACGAATACTATAAGGGTTAATTAAATAATAACATTCATTGTCAATTTTACGTTTAATATTAAAGCTCGGCGTGCACAGTGTACGATAATAGAGCATATAAAAAATTCATCGTTTTTTAACATTTCATCTTTTGCGCTGAATGGCACTATGGTCGTCTCCTAATTATACCCCTGGTTCTTGCTTCCTTTCATTCAATTCCTGACAGCTGACGTTAAATAGACTGGGGGCTAAGGGGATTGCCTTTCAGAGTACTGGGTCAGCCGCCTAGACGTTTCACTTCTGTAAATTCTGCTTAATGTTCCTTTTAATTTATATCTTGCTATCTTGGAGCGCTTCGTCGTATTTTTAATTCAAAATTCGTTAATTAAAGTCTACTTAATCATGTTCATTTCTATTAAACTCAGCTAATCAAATTAGTCGGTCAAAAACTTTATTGCACACTGCAGGTCCTACGTAAATTCACAAAAGTAAATTTTAATTTCATGCAGGACATCTATAAATATATCAGGTATGAATAAGTATGAATATTTAACACCTCGAATGTCACCTTCGCTATAGGTGACATAAGTTTCCTCCTTTCATTATTATTTTCATCAATAACATTGCGACCGGGTAAGTCGAAAAATTACTTTTAAAGTAAAATAAATAAATTGGTCCCAAGTGAATTATGTCACAAAATCCAACTAAACGACTTTTTAGAGATTTATTTTTTGTGTAACGAGCAGACAAGCTACCTGTGACGGTCAACGGGCACCGTCCCCGTAGATATCAGTTACACAAAAATCGCCGACGCGTTACCGACAAATAAAGATGAAAAAAAAGAAAGAAAGAGCGTATCATACAGAAAATAACATGAATCAGTGTAAATTGTGTAATGTTTTTATTAACTCGCTCTCCGTGACTGTGAATGTGTGTAGAATTTTAAATTTGCGTTGAAAAAAGCTGACACATGAAACATATCATACAAGCTTTATAATAATTGAAAATAAAATGAGTATTACCTACTTGATTATGGAAAGTAATCATTGAAAATTGTTTTATATACCTACAATATTTAAAACGTTAAAAAAAGACTACGTAAAATCTTCCTTTTAAAGTTCGTTTAAGATAGGACTCGCTAACATAATGGATGAACAAATATTCAACCGACCCCAGGTAGAGATATCTCTACCTACTACGCGCGATTGATTTTCTTACTGCACGAGTATATTTTTGCTTCATATTACTAACTATATGTACCTTCGAAGTACCTATAAGTCGAATTTTGCAATGATAATATATTATTGAAGTATTAACATACGCTAAATATTCAATATTCAATAAAAAATATTTAATAACTAACTTTGCGAAACGGTGGTACTTAAATGCAAAACAATTGACGATCGTAACTGTATTAATTTATAAATACCTACGTAGGTACATTAAATGTTTTCATGAATTCAATGAATAAATTTCTTAAGTTAGCGGTAAGTAGGTACTTATTTCTTTCGGCTTCTTCTTATTTTAATAAACGAGTAACACCCGGTCACTCCGTTGCGATAAGATCAATATTTAAGGCTAACTAAAAATTGTAGCCTTTATCATGAATGTGGCTATCATGCACAAAAATATTTATTTTTAAATCCGACTGGACGTTCCGGCTATTAGCGCGCGCAAGCAAATATCAGCTTTATTATATTAGTATATATACTACTGGCCGTCGCAGTACACATTGTTTTGTCTTTTTATTGACCATGCACATGCTATTATAAGAATAGGAATCCTTTCGGTTTAGAAATATGGAGTTTATAAATAACTTGTCCTGTAGACGAGCAACCTTTCCAATAAGCATTACCTACCATGAGCCATCGTCTCGACTAATTATATTGTCATCGCAATTGTTAAAATAAATAATAATTGAATATCCATTCACTTCTTGGGTTTTTGATATATCAATGTGAATATCACTTGTTTTATTTCTATTCAAACATCGAAAACTAATAACCGCTAATAACACACTGTCGATACCGGCGTCTCACTGATAGTACCTTATTGAATTATAATCCAATAAAAGTCAAAAATTGTCCGAATGAAAACAAACGACACTTAAGTGACACTAGAGACGCTTCTATGCAAAATCACAGAATATGAAACTATAACCCAGTAATTTTTGCAGTCCAAATTATAGTATGTTTTGTGTTTTCAGTGGGAAGGCTAACATGGGCGACGGAGGAGCAACACGACGCGCGGGAGGGCGATGACGTCACTATGCAGTGCAGATTCGCCCTCGAGCCCACGGCTGGAGAGTCTCTCACGTACTACTGGGTTCGGACCACCACCAGCGGACACGAGAACGTCGCCATTGGAAACATTCCCTTAGAAACCAACTACCAGTGAGTAACGTCGCTTATTTACTTCAGTTATGATTTTTTACACATCAGCACTTACCATCAGGTGGTATTGTAGTAAAGCATTAACTTATAACAAATAAATAACTTAACAATACTCATAAAACTGATAATAACATTATGCCAGCAATAAAACAAACAAAAATATAATGCTGTATTATAATCCTCCTTTTTGTACTTACCTATAAGTAAATCTTGAAACAAAATAAAAGTAAATTGCTTCGACATCGGGTGAACTGAAATGCGTGAAATGAAGTGTTTTCGAAATCCCTACCGTAAGTGGTCTCGGAGGAAGAAGCGGCAAGAAATTCCCAAAGAGCTTCTTTTTCTATTCACAGTTACAGATTGCGGCTACGGATTGTGGATTTACATCTAAATCTAAAATATCAAACTCATGTCCAAACGCCTGACCGACACTATTGTAACTATTACTTACCTACTATAACTATTTCTCTTTATCTTTGCTTGTTTCGTTCTTTTCAAATTAAGTCTCTTAATAAGAAAACTACTGGAAAAACATAGCTATTTGCACTTGTATTACATTTGACATGAGACACAGCTTCGGAGCTAGCAAGTTGATAATGAACATGTCAATTAATTACATAACCGCATTGGATGCAGCTAAATATTCAGTGTCAAAGCAGTATGGTGCCAAGAAAGCGGAAAGATACAAACAATCATCGTCAAAGAGTTTACTGTTACTGCTTTGTACTCGCGACGTGTGAGATGTCTCTATGCTCTTTGTATGTTATGATTTTCCTTTTGTGAGGATTTCTCGTAAAGTTTGCGAGCAATGGGAAGTCGTAAAATCTTCAAGTTTCCCAGAAACTTTCCGGGAAGCGATCGTAGCATCGAATCTTTGTAGCTTACTAATAGATAGACAGTAGAATCCATAGACTTGGATCCAATCTATTAGCATATTGCAGGATACAGGACCCCGAATTGAAGTGCAGCTTGAATATTGATTTAGAGGGCAATCCAAGTGACTGGCGTTTTTATGCCGCCCGTAGCCCTTTGACATACAAGTCATAGTATTCATTGTTAGGAAATTCTTAATTTGTGTTTAATCATATCGCATCCAAGGATGTACCCCTTTTAAGTATACAAAACGCAACTTAGATTCGAGCTTTAAAGTAACCAATATTTTATTATGTAAATATAGTTCCAGTAGACACTAAACACCAGATTTACTGCATTGCCCTTGTCGCTATTTCCACATTAATAAAAATACCAATACAGATATTCGTTGCCAATATCCGTGGCATCTCATCCATATTAATGAATGATTTGAAATTAATGGACCTTCTTATTACAGGATCACCTACGCGCCGAACGAAGGTCGTTTCGACCTGCTAGTGTCGAACGTGTCGTACGAGCGTGATAACGGGCGGTTCGAGTGCCGGGTAAAGGCTGGGGGCTCGGGACGCACGCTGCACTCGCAGGAGCACAGCCTCACGGTGCTCACGCAGCCGCAGCCCCCAGTGCTGAAGCCTGGTCCGCACGCGCAGGCGCAGGAGGGCAAAGAGCTGAAACTCGTTTGCTCCAGCTCTGGTGGCTCACCTGAACCTATCATTAAGTAAGTCTTCGCTTGGAAATAGTTCGTACATCCTTTCTATTGCGATATTGCAACACATTGTTTGCTTTGACAAAAAAGCGGACGAAGCAACTATTGATAAGTGGTCACCGTCGCCCATGGACATAGTAATATCAGAAAATACTACCATAATACCAAAATAATAAAACTTATTTGTTTTCGGCCAAAACGGTGTTGGTGGACCCGCATTATATCTGGCTCATCCACACTGCGCCCAAACACGTAAAATAACATGTCACGATCGATTTTCGGAGGATGGGTTGGTAGGTAATCCCAGCTAGATAGCCAGGCAGGCCTAGATATAAAAACAGTGCGATATTGGGCAGCGGAACATTGAGAGAATTTTAAAATTATTTGCCCATTTTCGCCTTTTTTCTGGCTCCCGATTAGTATTTAAACAGACAGTGATGAATGAAAAATCTTAATTTTTCTACCGTGTTTTGAGTTGTAGAGATGGGTGGATGAAGATTTTAATCAGTGCGTGTAAATTGTAATGGACAGACCATAACCATAGTAATAGTACCTATCACTGTATCAGACTAACGTGTTACTTTGCGGAATTGTTATTAAGTTAGCATTAGTCCACTTTACTTTACACAATGTACGTATGAGTGTTAATTGCAAATTTTTAAGTTAATAAGATTTTGCGATGAATGCTCTTAGAGACAAATTACCCTGATGATGCTACGTTTCGCAGCGAAACACGTGTTAATGGTAGTTATGTTGGTATTGTTGGTATACCCTTTTATTTATTGTGAGTCCATGTTCCGTTTATGGAATGGAGGGAGGTTTTAAGCACGTCTAAAGGTATCATCTATTATATCATTATACATTATGGAGATCTAAATTCAACTTTTAGTTCGAATTTTGGACAGGTTGACGATAACTAACAGATCGCAATTAGTTCACCGTTCACAAGTCCGTGCGCTGAAAACAAGATCTACTGCGTAACTGTAAAAAAATAATAACATGGAAAATCTTTTACCGTTAATGTAAAATAAATAATAACATTATTGAGGTAAGTACGCTCCATCAAAACAATAACTCGCTATCTTTACAGAGAACTCAACAGTTTCTTTAGGCTGTGTTAAGCTAACAAACGAAAATGTAATACAATATTGTAATATAATGGTTATATTAGCAAATTCAAAGCTTTGATGTTATAAGTACTTTGGAATTCTCTGGTTCTTCCCAAAACCGAGATTCAGGAATTGTACTGTTTAAATCAGTATTGGAAACTTTTAGGAATCGTTTTATACTATAACGAGCAACGAATTTATTGTTGTTCGTAATCTGACGTTTGCGATGTTTCGGTTTTCCTCATCTTTGGGTTTTCTAGATCTGTGAATGACAAATAAAAACACAAAAAAGTACCAAAAAGTGCCATCTAAATATCCTGTTCTGAAAAAAATTGTATTGCCATTTCCCAGGAAACAGTCCTATCCTAGATACCTATTGAGTATTGACACATTATGTAAACGGAAGGACACTCATTGATTAAACACATTTTGATTTACATTTGGCAGGGAGGTGGTATATGAGTAGGAGACGTCAGGTTATAACGTATCATATCTTCCATTAGTAAATTCCACCCCTGAGGGGGTTAAATAAATTCCAACTCAATACTTTTTGTATTAGTAATTACAGATCACTCTTAGATGTTTAGGTTTCCTAACGATATTTTTCTTTACCGAAACATGTGAGGATTGTTTAATAAGATACACATAACTTTGGGATTTTAAGAGGTGTGTGCCGGATTCGAAACCAGACTCCTGTGCAGGTGATCAACGTTGGAACGAGTAGGCACTCATTGCTTATGTTAATTTATTGAGTGTTATTGTGCAGATGGTACCGAGAGGGCTCCACGTACCCGATGGAGACGGAGTTGGTGCACGGGCGCACGCGGGCAGAGCCCTCGGCCGCCACCCTGGTGCTGGTCCCGAGCCGCGAGGACGACGGGGCCGCCTTCCGCTGCGTTGTGTGGAACCGCGCCATGCCCGAAGGACACCAGCTCGATGCGACCCTCGATCTCAGCGTTAACTGTGAGTTTAATTACTCTACCAGGACGACCCTAAACCAAACCTAACCATACACGCATAGGGACATATAGGTAGGATGTATTTGGCAGGTTTGCCTGTATTGTTAATCTTTGAGCGTAGTGGACTTTCCTGCACAGATGTGCAGCAAGTTGCTGTTGATGAGCTCAAGTTTACCTGTACAGTTCCACTGTACAGATACACCTGGCAGCACATTCTAGTGTGTGTGCTTAGGATTTTTAAAGAAAGCCGCTTCATCCGTTGACTAAGTAGTCGAAGTTTATCTCTTTGTTTGTTGATTTCACAGGGAAACTGGTGAGTATATTTAGTAGGTACCTCATCAATATCAGAACTATGACGTAACATACAAAAAAAATTATATACCTAGGTACCTATATTATGTAACAGTTCGGGGAGTCTATCACCATTTTTTTATATTGGTTAAAAATTATCACTTGTTCAGTCATACACAGAACTATCGCAGGTTAGCGATTTTGAGCAATAAAACTCAGGAAAGAAATGTCCTAAAGCCTGTCAGCTCCCTCCACGCAAATTGAAATCTGCCTTCATTCACGAACTGAACAAAAAACAACAAAAGCTGAATGTAATAGGCATCAATTCCTTTTTTTCTAAGTAAAATGTTTCGCCCGGGTCTCCGTACGCTATGTAGCACACGACGGGTGAACACTTGACCTCCGTTGACATATTGCTGATAGGTATAAGATTACACTTCCCGATTACTTCACGAGTACTTCCCGATTGCTTTAAATAGAAATAAAACATCCTTCTACTTGGTAATGGAATGCCTGGCGCAGTGTGCTACTGTTTGTATTCTTTTGATTTCCCATGTTACAATATTTATAGCCTTAGCATAAGGAATAGATGTTACCACTTTTATTCTACCGCGATACCGTAGCCACCGCTTTTTCTATAAACAGCTACTAAACTCGGCGTAAGGGTATAATCGTTGAAAACATTAAAGCACGTCTGTATCTGTACGAACTGTTATTATTTATACGAGTAAACTTCTATCTCCGCTATTAGTCAAACCAATCAATAAACATTTTCGATTTTATACTAACATTTTATGAAACTGATCGAATCTCAAAAGTTAAACAATTGGCTCGAGTGGCTTATTTTGCTCGCTGAATGTAGGCTGCACAGTAGCTTTTCAATAAGTTTTTTTTGTAGTGAATGCCGAATTCAAAAAATCCAATTCAATATTGGATCTATTCATTGAATCTATGGGTATTTGGCATTCGCGCCGAGTATGTTTTGCTTTGCATTACCAATAAAACCATAAAAAATTTGTGTGTTCTATGCTATACAAGCTTATGTGTAACGGAGTGTTGTGAAGCGAAATGAGGGATTTTGTTTGAGGCAGTTCCTTTGCACCTGGAAAGCAAATATAGTCGCAACGGGCACGGCATTTCCCGAGTGAGTCTAAAGGCCGTGGGCTAATCGCAAAAAGTATTTTGTTGTCTTAGACGTTTTTGTATGCAGCTTACCCACTGTAGGTACAGTAGGTATGTTAAAATATAAGTATCTGTTCGTAGTACATGCATGGCTCCTAACATTTTAAACGTGGAATTTTATATAAATAATCATAATTATTTGGGTTTACAACGTCTGCCATGTCTACATATAGAAAGAAAACGTGCAATAACTGCAGACACTACGTGTCACAAGCAAAACTTTAGAAAGTCATGTATGTTATTTTATCATAACTACATTTACGAGTAGGGACCGCATTCACACGAACGTAATGAAACTGGACAAACAACATTCAATATTTTTTATGTTAATTAATTTTTTTACAAGAATAAAGAGTAGCTGTACTTAAATGAATTGAAGATATATTTAATTGGAAAATGAATTTCACGATTGTCAATACCTTCATAAACGAAATAAATTAACATTGCTGATTGCAAGGTATTTTTTTAAGTATCTCCATTCATTTATTTTCTATTCCTATTAGGTATATTCCTTTCATTTCATTCTCGTCAAACGATTCCGGTGTTGCGACTTGCGACACAATCATCAAACTTACGTTTTATCTGGTGCAGTCCGGTAGGTACATACTGACGCAATTAAGTACTAATAACACAAATATTTATCATTCAATGCTCAGTTCTCCCTCCGTGTTTACTTTAAAATGCTTCAGAGATTCCGATTAAATTTTTCATGCGCCGAAACGAAAAACACGAGCCATGAACCACTGCACTGTATGTTCTAATTCAGACGGGTACTGTAAACAGTTCAGTGGCTGGTGTGCAGCGTATGTAGAACACCGACATCCGTTTCCTACAAGATCTGGCATGACTCAAGAATAAAATGAAAATATCATATTGCGAAACAACTCTTTGCTTACGCGTATCAATTGGGCGTGTTGCAACACTATCCCGCCAATGTCCATTTTACATACCTACCTATAAAAAATGAATATAGGGTGTAGAGGAAGTTGAATATTCGAACCGTTACATATTTCTTAATCTCTATCGTTTCTTTTTAGATTTTCCACGTATTGAAATCGGACCAGAGAATCCTTTACGAGTTGAAATAGACGGAACTGCTACTATGGAGTGCAAAGTAGACGCGAAACCGAAAGTAAATACCGTCAGATGGACTCGGAACGGAAAATACATATCGAATTCGTTCACTCACACAATACAAGGCATCACCGTTCAAGACGCGGGAAAGTACACGTGCAGCGCTGACAACGGGCTCGGTCATCCCGGGGAAAAAGAAATATATCTGGACGTTTTATATCCCCCTACCGTCACAGTAGACTCTAAAACGTACGAAGCCGAAGAAGGTGGCACAGTCGAGATTCGTTGCGAGGTGTCCGCAAACCCTGAACCGATATCGATCGAGTGGACCAAGGAAGGGAAGCCCGATTTTCGGCAAAAAAGTAACACATTACTATTAACAAGGGTCGATGCTGAAGTTGCGGGGACCTACGTTTGTCGCGCGGTGAACGTCATATCCTCGAGCAGCGGTAACCGCGTCGAGCGAGCCAGCAGTGCCTCGGTAGCGGTGCTGGTGCGGCACAAGCCGGGCCGAGCTCACATCAGCCCCGACCGGCCGGTGGCGCAGGAGGGCGCGGCCGTCACCCTCACCTGCAGCGCCAACCCGCCCGGCTGGCCCGCGCCACAGTACCGCTGGTTCCGAGACATCGACACCGGCGACACCAAGCCGAACGTTCTGGCGACGGGAAGCAAGTACACCATCCCCAGCGCCCATCTAGGCAGCGAAGGCGTGTATCACTGTCAGGCCACTAACGAACTCGGCCACGGCGAATTCGCCTCCGTCAATCTCGAAGTATATCAACCGCCGAGATTCCAATCTAAGTTGCAGCCTCACATGATTAAAAATTCCGGGGAACATAACTTTTCTTTGACATGTATCGCGCTCGGGAAACCTCTTCCCAACGTTAAGTGGTACAAGGATAATAACGAAATAAAGCACGACGCCAATATGTACGAAATTAAAACAGAAATTAACGATAGCAGGAACGCTGTTTACAACATTCAGAGTATGCTGCGATTTTATGGCAAAGCCAGGCCTAACTTGGATGACTTGTTGCCAGAAGACAGGGGCGTGTACACATGCTCTTTCGAAAACGAAGTAAAGAAAGTCGAATCCGCCATGCAACTGCGAATAGAACGTAAGTATTATTAGATTTTTTACTAGCAAAAATATTACGTACCTACTTGAATTAACATTTCGTGAGATTGTATTTATCTCAAATATTTTATAACTTGTGTTATATGTTTAAAGTTTACATAAAGATTACATAACTAAATTCGTTTAATTTAGTAAGTAAGTAGTAAACATCCGAAAAGCGAAAGTTGACATGAAAAGTAATCAAGTAGGTAATCAAGAAATAATGCGATAGAACTAATGGATTAGGTATATCAGTGATTATTTCGATTATTCTTTGCCAGATTAAAACCTCGTTAACTTTCGCTTTACGTAGGACAGATATAAGTACGAAATATTTAAATATAAGACACATTTAAAACCCCTGACTAAAAAAATTGTAATGAGCTGATGATCATCCAACGCTTGAACAGATCTTCATAAATTATAGCTAGAAACCAACCCGATCATGTCAGCTTTCAAACATTATACTGGCGCGCCTGAAGCTAAGTGCTTCAGGCGCGCCGTATACAATAATCATACGCCAAAAATGCCTTACATCATTTTGGAAAACAGCTGATACTCTTACACTGCTGCACCGATATTAACCAAACATAGCTATGAATCACCGCAGGGAAACTGGCTCTCAAATGAAAAACCGCTGCGAAATCGGTCCATCCGTTTGAGAGCTACGATTCCACAAACAGACAAACAGACAGGCAGACATCGACGTTAAACTTATAACACCCCACTTTTTGCGTCGGGAGTTAAAAATAGACGTATTAACTTTCCTAATTGAAATTAAGTTAAATGCAGATACTTTAACACTATCGAAAATGAGAAAATTGTAATCGATTCCAGATGAACCAATATCGATCCGACAACAGAAAAAAGTCGCTTACGACTTAATGGAAACAGCAGAAATTTCATGTAGGGTACAAGCGTACCCCAAACCCGAATTCCAGTGGTTCTATGGAACGAATACTGCCCCGTTACAAATGTCCTCGGACGGACACTATGAGATCAGTACTACAACGGACAACAACGATTCGTACTTGAGCATCTTGAAAATCAGAAACGTGAAGCCACAAGACTACGGCGAATACTACTGCAAAGTAAAGAATTCGTTGGGAAATATTCGGCCGCAAATACGACTCCAGCCGAAAGGCGCACCGGAGACGCCTAAGTCTTTGGCCAGTCAGAAGATCGGGCCTGGATTCGTAACGTTGAAGTGGGAGGCTGGCTTCGACGGAGGGTTGTCGAGTACAAAGTACTTCGTGCTGTACCGGCGGGTGCTGAACGCGGCGAGTGGGCAGCCCTGCGCCACTGAGCGCGCGGACGAATACGACTGGAAAGAGTACGACTGTCGTCGTGCCAACCCCTGCAACGTCACTAGGCTGGAACAGCACAACACGTATTACTTCAAGGTAGGTTTTCTTCGACACTTTTAGTAATTATGTATAGAGGGACGTACCACACTGCTCCACAGTGTACTGATGAAGAGATTAGTAGTTTTCTCGAGCGGTGGAAGTTCTTATGCACGCATTACTTAAATAAATATCCATCGATAAAAACCAAAATTGTCAGCTTAACGTACCCCCGAAGTACAAAGATCTCGTGAAATTTTGCTATTAGCGCTTTGCCATCTCCAAGATAGCGCCTCAGGTTGCTTATCTCACGAACCAATTACGACAGAGGTAAACATGGAAAACAAAATTCGCGAGTTTTAAGTTTATAAAGACGTTTTAATATTTCGCTCAAGGATGATATCTATGTATTAATTCTATTATTATCAATCTAAGTGAATAATTAAAGTGAACCTATTAAAATTCTAAGCTTTATTCCTTGAAATCATGTAATTACTTTGAAGATTCTGTAAGCACTTTATTTATTCTTAAGTTATACTTATTGAGATATTCTATATTCTTGTCTTGTCTTTTTACTGTTGCTACGGACAGCATCTCACATTTGCTTTCAAGGTAAATCAAGTTTAAAGTTTGGTGTGCGGTCACACCTAGTACTTAGTCAATCTTTTACAAGTTTCTAAATTAACGACTCTTTGTTTGTTATCAATTAGACTATTAGACTACATAAGTAAAATCACCCCAGCCACTTCTAGCCAATTACTATCATGTTTCTATCAAGGTTGCCTAATTCCTAATTTTATGGACTTATCGCATGAACAACGGGCATGTTGTTGTTTCCCAATATCACAAACTTCTTTGTGTTTTAACAATTTATAGCCAAAGCTTTTAGGTAAAGATGTTTTGAAATAGGAACACTAAGCGTGGCCTTATCTACCTATTGTTTTTTGTTGTTTTCGTTTTTGTTGTGCCGCTTAAGTCTTGTAACGCTTTGTTAGCACGCACGACTGATTTCGAGTACCGTAAAACTTTGCCCATTTCAATGTTTGACTCTAGGTGAAAGCGGTTAACACTAAGGGTCAAAGTAACTACTCGAACGAGATCATGGTGACTACTGAGGTGGACAAGATCCTGCCGCCGGAGCAAGTGACATTCGATCCGAGCTCAGGCAGCCTGTCCTTCAACGTGGGCCCCACTTGCCTGCCTCTCACTGGGGTCGTCGAAGGTCTCGGCGGAATGGGCGGCTGGCAGGTAATTTCCGCTGAAATTTCTTTCAGCATTACTTAAATATACGCTACTTCATTAGGGTAAATACGCATGTATTTTTCATATTTAATTGGTAGCTTTTATTCCTATAACGAGAAAAGAAAAACAAAGAATTTCACAATTAGCGTTATATCGTTATATAATATAACAGTGATTAACCATACACATTCTTCTTATTACTTACGATAAGTTAATCCTTGATAACAGTACCACTTGATGGTAAGTGGTGAAGAAGTCTTTAGATGTTGGACTCACTGACTTACATAAACGTCTATTCACTCTCCTCTTGAAGACTCCTACATCCTAGAGGGTTAAAGTGGAAGGCTCAAGGCCCGCAGTAACAGTGCAATTGGAACACTAACAGGTGGTGGAGACGATGGCGGTGCGCGCGTCCGGCACCACCCCGTCGCTGCACGAGGCGCGGCTGGACACGAGCCCGCGCGCGGCCCCGCGCCGCGCCGCCGCGCTCGACCAGCTCAACCCGCGCGTGCGGCTCAAGCTCTGTCTGCAGGACAACCACGAGGTCTGCAGCGAGTACGTCGAGGCCGAGAGTGAGTACAAACGTTTGTTGTTCACAAAGGGTCGTCTGAGGATAACTTGTCACCTAAAGTCTCATTCAAGTTTCCAGCATAAACACGAGTCGTTTAGCGGTGTACCCAATCAATTAATAATAACACATTACACATTGTCAAAGTGAATGACATTCGGGTAGTATTTACATTATTTATCAATTAGCGACCCGCCCTCGCTTCGCTTCGGGAAACTTATTATCAAGTGCTTAAATATAAAGTTTCATGGTTCTTTAAGAGATGGCGCTAGGCGTTCTTATTCTTTAAGTTAGGAAGGTTCACCCCTAGATGGCGCTGTGCTTAAAACCCGAAGAAATCCCATACAAACTTTCAACCTTTATTTCAACCTCTTCATCCCTTTTTGTCGCAATAAAAGGTAGCCTATGTCCTTTCTCAGGGTCTAAAGATTGTCTGTGTCAAATTTCATCAAAATCGGTTGAGAGGTTTAAGCGGGAAAGCGACACAGACAGACAGACAGACAGACAGACAGACAGACAGACAGACAGAGTTACTTTCGCATTTATAATATTAGTAGGGATAAGTTATTTTAAGGGTAACGGATTTTTGTTATTTTTTGTATTTTATACCAAAATATTATTATTATTAAGTTAGTGTAAATGTTCAGTGTGCACGGTGATAAAAGTTTAAAATCAACAATTATTAGCATCATGACGGACATGACGGTTGCGTCGGCTCCGGAAGTCACGAACAAAAATTAGCAGTCCTGAAACACCAATTATTATTATTATAAAATGAATAACGTGCAGCTAAAACCCAGGATTCAATTTTAATTGAATATAAAACTGAAAGTAAGTACAAACTCTGGCAACGATTTCGAAATTAAATATCAAATTGTCAATTCTAAGGTCGTAGGATTCGTGACTTGTCGTAAACGGAAACGTGTCACTCAGAGCGTAACTATTTGGGGCTAGGGGCTATTCTATAATGGCTTTATGAGTCATCCGATATTACAAATTTATTACTTTTTTAAATTACTTTTTTAATTTGTATGTTTCAGAAGTAATAAAAATTCAAATTATCGAATTTCAACGATTCCTTCTCAAGTATTGTTCACAAGATGTTCTTGTAACCGGAGATTGGCATTTGGTGTTTTATTAGAATTGCGTAGCCACGAGATAAATAATATTTATATACCGGTATTTGTTTGTTTTAGTCGGCACATCGTACACTAAAGAAGCTGCAGCGCTGACCACCGCGACAGTCATAGCGATAGTGGTCTCCTGTCTAGTTTTCCTGCTGTTCTTGAGCCTTCTGTTCATCTTCTGCCGCTGCAAGCGCAACGAGAAGAAGAAGGAGACCTCCAAGGACTACGAAATGGATTCGATGAGGCCGCCGATGGTGTCGCCGCAGAACCAGGCGCCGCCCCCGTACTACCCGAGCACCGGGATGGAGAACAAGGCTCTGGAACATTCCATGGACCTCGCTCTGTCCATGGACGACTCCAAGAACGCGGTATACGCGACGCAGGGTGGCTACGGCTACCACATCGCGCCCCACGCCCAAGGCCATCCGGGGCAAAACTTGACTAATTCTGATTGTAAGTATTAAGCACTGTTCATTATATACAATTTTATTATCATCATTAGACCCATTATACACTTATGCACAACCCGCTAAAGAAATCGATGTCTACTCACATGCACGATGTAAGTAGGTAATAACGAAATGTAATTCGTTAAGAATCAATAGCGATCCACTGCAGAGATTTTATGCCACTGCGTAATCTCTTTATTTCTCATCCTAGTTAACACATGCTTAACAATTAGCTTTCAAGACAGACGTTTTAACGTACCCGGTAATGCAAAAAAGGGCTTAAGAAATTTTGCGGACACTCATCGATCACTTAGGATTATTATTTGATTAACATAATTTTCACAATTTCTAAAGCACATCGATTTTTTAAACGGGTTCCGCTTAACTGTATGTGGACGAAACACTACCAAGTGCCACTGATAGTAATTGATTCAAAACTGTTTGTCCCCAATGCGACCAAGGACTATCCAGTACGGTGGTCCACGTGGAAGGTAAACTCGACCCAGTAACAAGTAACACGGTGATCTTGCATGCGGAGTGCCACTCATTGTCGGCGGTGCGGTACCCTAACCCGTGCTCGTTATCCATAGGGGTGAACATGGGCTACATAGAGAACAGCTACACGAACAGCAACAACGGCGGCAGCGTCAACTCGCAGGACTCGCTGTGGCAGATGAAGATGGCGGCCGCCAACAGCGCGCCCGGCGTCGCCGCGCACCAGATGATCGACCGGCAGAGCAACTATGGGTAACTTTGGATTCATGTTTTGTTTAGGTTAGGTAATGCTGTATGTACTTATGTAGAGTTGGTATAGTATGTGTGCAACCGTGTTTGCATTGGTTGCGTATTTTGTATGCTTTTTTTATGTTCAGCTGTCGCGGTTGAACTTCCTTCTTTTGTTTCTTTTTTATTTACTTAAATAACTGTTGGCTTTAAAATTAGCAGCCCCGCTGATAGATGCTCGTGAAGCGAGTGGCCCCGGGCTGGATTCCCGGCTGTAGACGTTTATGTCACATAAATAAAGTACCAAATTTTTAATAACGTACCAAAGTCTATTTTTGATTTGCCCATACAAATATTTAAGAAACATGTTAAAACACGACTCATAGAGAAAGGGTATTTATTATACAGTCGATGAATATATTAATAACAAAGATGCTTGTCAATAGACATCCGCGACCGGTTCTGCTCATGTTAGTATGTATGTATTTGTATGTAGGTATAAAATCTGTAATGTAATTGTAAGCATGTCTTTTTTTTCAAAAGATGTGCCGAGGAGTTTCTTGCGTCGTTTCTTCTCCTCAAAGATTTAAAATTTAAAGGCACCTTAGCGAAACGGCGGTAAATGCAAATGACGTTCATAAGTGTATTGGAAATACCTACATGAAATAAATGATTTGATTTTGAGTTTGAGACGATCCCCTTTACGCTTGCAGGTACGACCCGATCGCGCACGGCGGGTACGGCACGATCGACGACTACGCGCCGTACTCGCCGCTGCCGCACGGCGGGCCGCCCGCGCCCGCGCCGCTCGCCGCCGACTACGGCATGCGCTCGCAGAACCCCTCGCGGCAGGACTACTGCTCCGACCCGTACGCCTCCGTGCACAAGCCCAAGAAACGTATGGACCAACATATCGGTAAGTTACTTATGGGAAGCTTAGGCCGTCAAAGGATGCATACAATAAATCATTTACCACTAGGTTTTGATAGCGGCTCCGCTCTTCTGTGTGTGTAAAAAAGGTTTAAAAGAATGCTTAGCAACGCAGGCGCAAGACGCGTGGGTGAAACGGCGGGGCATCAAATAAACTACAATCTAGCTCATACATAACACACTAGGGAATAGAATGACATATTTGAGCAGTTCATAGTTAGTTACGTGTAAGTGTACGTTCCAGAGTCTCCGTACCACGAGGTGAGCGGGCTGCCGGAGGCGTACGCGGGCGGCGAGGAGGGCGCGGGCGAGGACAAGCCGGCGCACCTGTCGCTCAGCTACGACGAGTCGCTGGAGTCCGGCTACTCCACGCCCAACTCGCGCGCGCGCCGCGTCATCCGCGAGATCATCGTGTGACCCCGCACGCCCTGCGGCCCCGCAACCACGTTCACGCATCTCTAACATAAAATACACGCAACTGGATAGGGTATCATGACTACGTTTTGACGAACTGAATTGACTATTACTACGAACACATTTTGTACATACATAACATAATTATGTAGATTAACGAGGACAAGGTGAAGACTAGAAAGTTGACAAGTTTCCACAGTTACAACAATAAAACAGAACATGTGGCGTTTTTACGCCTTCTATAGAGTTTGATTGTAACTGTGGACTCTAGACAACTTTGACAACTAGGCAGAGGTTAAGTCATTCTCTGTAAAAAAATAAGAGTTTTAATGCTTCATCTCTGTGCTTCGTTAATCTATTGTTGTAGACCTCAGAACCACTGTCTCGTTAAAAAGTAAACAAGGATTTTCTTGAAAATTCCGCCTGGTAGCGCTGCAGCTAGCGGCCACATACTGAAATCAATTGTACAGACTTTTCGTGTATTTATGTTAGAGATATCAGTGAACAAAATGCACAGAAACCAACGATCGCGGTTGACAACACTCGTGGACAATACATTGAACAGCTACAAGAAATTAAGTTATCTCACAAATTCAGCCCTATTTCACTAACGAATTGAAGTTTTAATGAGATTTTAATATTTGACAAAATATGTTTCTCAGCATAGATAGATAGGTATTCTATCTTCACCACCTTTTCTTGTCTTTTGGCTCAAGTCCTAAATTCGAATATTTTTAAGTTCCGTCTTGGGATGGTATGGGACATACGGCATGCCTATTGTCAATCGTGATCGATCGTTTCTGGGTATAAGAGTAGATGAAAACACACTGCGTGAGAAATAAACTATTTCATGGCGGCTAATTTAAAATTAACCCTCCACGCATTCCAATTGCCTTGGATGGCGCAGGCGACATCCACCTTCCACACCGACTGTTCCATGTGCCACTGTACGTCGAGCTGGACAACTATTAATATAAGATCATTTCATGACATGTTAGGTCATTTTATGACATGATCAATTCCACGATTGGGCCACGACTTATGACAAACAAATATCGATAGTACTTACTTTAATATTGTTCAAATGATTTGGTTTGTTTCGTTAGTCTCCTTGAACGGCAACTTTGAGAACCACCCTCTGTACACATCTCTTGATTACAAGGACATTCCTCGTTTTGACAGTAAGTAAACCTGTTAAAAACCAAAAAGATGCGGTCGAAATCAATGTGTACCACAGATCACAACTTTGTGATGTGTACAGAAGGTTTTAGAATAAGGTAATCACACATCGAGAAACACCAGCACAAATACTGAATCTCTACTTCCTTAGTTTAAAAATTACTTTTAGCTATACATGGACTATACATGATGATTAAAATTCACGAATATTTTTAAGAGTATTAACTCAATATGGTTTAAGACTGATGCACCGGTACGTGTTTGATGTTGGAGGAAGTGTACATATTAATCATACACAAATATTTTACGGAAACAATTATTACTTAATTACTTATAGTCATAGGAAATTTATTGAATGTACCGGAGAAGAAAATTCGGAAATCTCAATGGATATTGTTTGCCGTTTGCAAACCCGAATGGTTTTTTTTTCTATTCTCCATAGCTACTATTTTAAACGAGAGGATTTGCTACTTGCATCACATTTTCGAATAACGTTAAGTTGATTTTAACGAAAATGATCGTAGTCTTACATACAAAATTATATGTTCTCAATTTTACTTATGTCAATAGCGATATACTTCACTACTATGACTTAAATATAAGTAGAGTTGGAACACTATAATTAGGTATGTTCTAAGAGAAAATGCTTGAAACTCTTCCTGAATCAATATTTTTTTGAACAAAAAAATACACTTGAGTAGTGAAGTACCTACTTAGAGAAAAGTAATTGCCTATTTTATTATTTAATCTATAACGGTTGGCATCTTATTTTACGTTTTACGCGTAACATACCTAATTCATAAATATATTTACCTGTGAATATACTTTTTTGAAGTAATTCTTTTTATGGCGCGTTTGGGAAACAAGTTATTTATAACTTCTTTTGTCAAAACGTTATTTATTCAATTGTAAAATAAAAATATTTTTTGTTTTTATTTTAAATACTTATTGCACAGTTTAAAACGTTTACCAGTTACGTTTTCTCAGTCAGCTCAGTTTAATTCAAAGCTTAATCACGCTAAAGAAGAGTAACTTGTTATGTGCGCACGATATTTTTTTCATCAAGTTTATAAAAAAAAACTCTTTTACACGCTGAAATGAGCTTATACTTTTATTATTACTTATAGCTACTAATTGGTATAAAGGCTGATGTGCATACAGTCGTACTTACATGTTATATGTCTACTTAGATTTAAGATAAGTAAGCAGTATGTTAAGTTTTTTTTATATTTGTAAATGCTCTTTAAATGTCTTTATATAAATAATAATACTGTACTTTAGGTAAATGTAAATGGTCTCTAAAGGGAGGAAAAGTTCTCAGTATAATTACGTAGGTACCTACAATAAAATCTTTCTCCTAAGAATCTCGTCATCTCAGTGCGCGGCAGCGGAAAATTTAAAAAGATAGTTTGCTTTTGCGTCTTTTATTACATACATAATTGAATTTTGAATTCAAATTTCATTTCCACTTCCACAAAAAATTAATGTGATGAGGACATTATAATGTAAATATAATCTTCTAATCCGTATTTTGTCATTGTAACTGGATCTCTAATTAATTAATACTCTCTCGATCTACTTCGGTGCCATTTATAAATAACCTAGCGGATATCTTTATAAGTGAATCATTACTTTATATTAGATTTTAAAATGTAAGATAAAGCTTGCGTTTATTATCATTCTTAATATTGTGCTTCAATAAACTTTGTGCTACATTTTTTTGTTAAATCAATGCAATAGTATAAAATTTCAATGTAGGTAAATAAATACAAAGATACATCTTCCGCAGTATTCTAGAGTAGGATTAAATCACAGGCAATTGATCTCATTTTCATCACATAGTTACAGAAAACTCGACCACTTTAATGTTTAGTAGGAGACTTGACCTGGCTGAGCTGAGCAATTCTTGTATATTTCTTATTTAAAGAATTGAAGATGCCATTTTTATATCATAATAAAAATGCATTTCCACATACTAATAACGGAATAAATGTAAGAATTTATTGATAGTAAACTAAATTTGAATTATAATCACTTATCATGAACACTTTTGATATAAAAATTAAATTAATAGGCATAACTAAGGACCAAGTGGATAAAAATATGACTCTACTTATATTACATCTTTGCTTAGTCTCATGTTATGAAATATTATGCATACCCAAGCAGATTTGTAAAGCTATGTCTAAACTCAATGATAATATATATTAATTAGTAACAACATTACAACACCATCCATTTTATACACACTCATTCATTCTTTAGAGTTTTACGCATTTTTACAATGAGGAAAAGTCTAATACAAGAGTGATTTAGTCTGTATAGATGTTTTAATATCTACCCACATTTAATATTTTTGTGTGAAAGTAATTAGTTGTTATTTCATAAACATAAATATAATCTTTAATTACTCCAAATAACTATATGGTCACTACTGCCTGTGGGTACATTAATGACCGTTTACTTATTTAGATAAGTTCTACTGAAGGTCAATTTATTTTGAGATACCTACTTATGTAGGTATTGTTTTTACACTTAGTACTTACATTATATTTTTAATCTTGGGAACTTTAGGAAGACCATTTTTCATAAAAGTATATCAATCAATTTTAAGACTTATATGAACTTTAATATTAAGGTTCAGATGGTTGGTTACAGATCTTTACAAACTATTTTACAACCTCTCAATTTACATTTCATTAGCATTAAAAATAAATGGACCCACCTCTTTAATTACTTAAATTATTTTGTATTATACGCAAAAATCTAGGATAGTACTATCTGTTGTATGGACTTTTTAAGACAAATGGTCTGTAGCGATGTATTCATTGCGAAGCTTGTTTTATTTTATACTTTGGACGAATTAATCATTATTTTGTTACTACTTAATCTAGGAATTTATATTAATAGCAACAATGGGCGTTGTCGTGAATATGGTCTCTAAATACGTAATGATACTGCATCTAAAGTTATGTTATATGATTATTAATTATATAGGTGTATATTAATGATTCGCGCTATATAATCTAAGATGTCATTTAGTTCGACTAGTTCTTTGTCTTCCTAGTCTTCTCTACAGTCGGAGTGGCCCCATGGACATGATAACCATGAATTTACAGGTCCATATGATTTAAAATTTATATCATCACGAACACTAAACATTTTAAATGTTCACGAGTTTGAATTGTTCAAAACCACAATAATTCAAAATCGTATATAAGTACGCGTTCATTAAAAATTTTACTGGTCCATTATCTCGTATTCCAGTCCTTTGGTAATTATTTAGGACTACATAAAATTTAGCACTTTCAATTTTATACAAAAACTGACATGACATCGCCTATATTTGTAAACATTAATATGCGAAGCACCGTGACCCCCGGATTCGCTATTACTCATCTTGCGTTAGTTATAATTTGTAAATGTTTATTAAGTATAGCATAACATAATTATATTAATTGTTAAGTATATTCGTTTAAAGTACTTAAACACACTCAGAAGAATGAGAATAAGAGCCATATTTTAGATCTTAACTGCATTAAGATTATTTTACTTCTTAGTTGTAATTTGTAAATACTATTGTACAACGTTCATAGAAATAAATGAATATTAATGTAGCATCGTTGTGTTGTTAATTTTATTCATTATCCACTTAATTTTATATCCCACTTTCTTTATGTACCCTAACCGTGTAGACGTGCTTTCGCCGAAATCTTATAGATGTATGGGTCTTATGCTGTGACCGTGGGTGCGTAGTGTAAGTACTTTCACCAACAACCTTTTTAGGTTATTTGGGGTTGTAATTATGTATTTGTATTTTATGGCGATTTTTCAGTTTATTCAAAAAAGGATAGATTCTCAAAGGATAGGGACCTACTGTCAAAAAGACTTAAACGAATCATGCTAAGTATACCGAATATAAAAACATAAACATTTTAAAAAATCAATGCCTTAATCGCGCTGAACTCTGTTCAAAAGCTATTTAGTGTGCTGTCAATTCATTCGACCATAACGCCCCGATGTTCTACCTGGTGATTCTATACCTACGATACATAATATATGTGCATCTCATATTGGATAATAAATCGTATATAATAATAACATACGCATGGCCTCCATATTGTCCTTTGATATAAGAGTAGAGTTCGATTAAAAATAAGGTAGGTACCTACTCGTTTAAATAAATTTACCTACCGGGAATTTGGGAGTGACACTATTTCATGAATTCTACCGTGCTTCGGAAGACATTGCAAAAATTTATCTCGTTTCCTGACTCTCCTCGTAACTAAGAAGGTCTAGACTCTAGAGCATACCTCACCACGCTGCTCCAGTCCGATCTGATATATAGAGGGGTTAGTGGTCAACCCAATTCTCAAAATTTTTTAAATCACCCGAAAGCTTCTAGCATGACTTAACAACTGCCATGTAATGATAATAACCGGTACCGCCACTATACCGACGCCTTTACGTGCCCTCTGAAGCACGGCAGCGCTCAAGAAATGTTGCCATTAGCGGTCACCTATCCAACTACCAACGGTGCTCGCAGTTGCTTATCGATCACTGAGGATTGACGCCAGCCGCCGGGCTACGAATATCAAATGATGATAGCTGGATAATCTAGGTATAGGTTCTCACTTATGTGCAAGGCGTTATGTATTTGATTAACAGGCCCTGCAGAGGCTCGCACGTAGAGACATGCGACCTGCAGAAGGACGGTAGTCGAGTCGTACGTCGTGTGGCTCAGTTGGTTAAAAGGATTTATCCTTTTTCAGCCGTGACGTTTCTCAGATTTGATTCTTGACCGAGGTAGACATTTTTGTAACAAAATGTTCGTTCTCGGTTCTTGGTTTGTTTGAGATACATATCTTCTCCTTTATTTTTGTCAATGGATACCTAGCACCTGAAATAAAATGAAGCCTAATTAGTAGATAATAAGGGCGTAAATGTACTTAATACTTAAAATATTAAAACAGATATAGCTATGAAGATCTCGTAACACAGCAGTTCACCGGAGATAGTAGCAGTTTACAAAGATATTATAGGTATATTATTATTATAGATATTATATTATTTTAATAGAGGTATAACTATCGTTGGCAGTTTTTCAATTTTTCGCGAACTAATAGATACGTACCTACTCAGTCATTACCGGGCATGCGCATAAAGACTGGAGGAGTGTTGCACGGTCAAAATTCCTCATGATACAAAAAAATATATGCTAATTTTTAAATAAAAAAATAATACTAATAATTTGTTTGGACCATATAGGTCCAAACAAAATGATATTTTTTTATTAATGTGACATTTTAATATTATTACTACTCATATTGCCAGACTTTTCAGTGTAGATATTGATTTATTTGGATATCTCTAATGCGCATGCCCCAACTTACACAGAGACAGAGAACAGACTGAAGAGCTGGAAACCGTGCATTCTTTATTTAAGTATTTCTTTTTTAACTCCAGGGTAGTGGTTATCAAATTTATATTCTAAGTTAACGTAACTTATTATCGATTTGTCACGTCTAAAATTAGTGCTTGGAACAAGCAAAAATGGGAAATATTCAAGCTAACGAAAAGCAACCCAAGGCTGGAAAATCTCCCTCAAAAGGTAAACACTTTATGAGGAACCTGAATAGAAAAGGGCCGGGGAGAGACAGCAAAAAACACTCGAGGAAAAAAATCAACACGAAACGAGAGACTCCCGATAGAGAATACGATAAAACGCCAGATTCCGATAACAATGAATTGATCGAAGCATCCGATAACGATACGGTCGAGTGCGTGTTCAAAACATCGGTGCGGAAGGAGGGGGGCGCGGAGTCGGCGAGCGTGCAGTCGGAGGTAACGGTGACCAGGTGCGAGCCGGACCAGGAGCGGCGGTCAGCGACCCGCGACCACTCGCCGCCCGCCGGTGCCGCGCAGGCCGCCTCGCCCGCCAACGACTCTACCTCCGAGTCAGTGTTCACGGACCCCCTCACGCCGCTCGCCGCCGCCGTCGAGCTCAACCTGTGCTACTACTCCGCCGAGAGCGACAGCGCGCACGACGAACCCCCGCGCGAGGCCCCCACGCTCGCACCCCCGGGGGCTCTTGCGCTCGCGCTGCCCGCGCAACCCGCGCAGCGCGCGCCCGACACTGTCGCGTCTCTCGCAGACATGCCGCACGACGACGCGACCTCCTTGTTGACGATACACAATACGGTAGAAAAAGAAACAAAGTGTGACATCCTCGACGACAGTGACAGAGATGATAGTGAGAGGGGAATGGGCGCAATAATTTCGAGATTAAAGGAAGAGCCCTCGCAACGTACGACTCACGAGTGTAATCATGAGTTCCTGGATAACCGGTTAAAAGCGTGCCCCGGACAAACTTCGTTTACCCTTTCCAGGCACCGAAAAGTTGAGCTACCTCCCGTAACTGCTTGTGAACCATCTCTAACTATACTCGACGGTAAGTGTAATCAATGCAATAGAATTTTAGCAATTTTCTTTTATAGGAACCTATAGAAATCAAGCATGTAAATGATACGCAACATAATATATTTTTGTTATGTTTTCACACCTGCCATATTATATCAACATTCACATAAGGTTTATTCATAGGGAATGCACGTAGCAGTGGGACATAATTTTATTAATAAAGAATAAATAACTTTAACGTCATTGTACGAGTATAAGCTGTGAAATCAATTTACCTACCTACCTTACGTCTCGACTCTACAAAACGTTTGCTGAAATTATGACAATAAAATAAAAGAGATAATGATTATGGCTTAGTTTCCAGTAGGTATTATAAAACATGACAACTAAATTTAATAATACTTGATGAGAATGGAAATATCTTATACATTTTACGGATTAAAAGAAAACTCTTACGAAATTCATACCAATTTCTTTCGTGAAAATATAGATAACTCGATGAAATATATAGACAGCCTTGATAACTCAGATAAATACTTAGATAAATTGATAACAACATGATATTCACGTTATCATTGCGAGGTGAGCGGATGCTGTTGCGTTGAACACATTCATACCTATACTTGTTTTCACTGCACACATACATGAGAACAATCAAATCGTGCGCAGATTGCAGCCTACTTACAACACATTACATCTAACAATGGCTGCATTATTTGCTCTTGTATTAAGGGAAATCTATTCACGATACAGGTTTATGTTAAAATCAGGCGAATGAAATGAGGATACAACCCATCAAGAGTCTGAGTCCAAATCAGTCTCCCCTGCTATGTTTGCACCTTGCTGAAAAAGTAACCTTGCTATGGCATTAGGTCTCCTACTATAGGTCGTTGAGTCGTGTACCACACAGTTTAATACCAATGTAGGTACTCATGCATGGTCTGGCTAACTACGACCCCAGGGTTGGTTTCTTGGTGAACTTCATGTTTTAGGGTTCTAGGAAAACCTCACTATAGAGCCCCTTCCACATGGTGGATGGGAGGCCCTTGCATCTCAAACCGGATATATTGTACAGTTACAGTTCATATATCATCATTATAAAATGATACGTACCTATGTATTTATTTATTTCAGATAAAGATCGCCGTCCTTCGAGTTTAAGTGAGACGCCCGTTTCCGAATCGAATGTGTTACGGAAAGTGGCTTCCCTTACACTCGATCAGCTGACCGAAAATAAAATTGTGCGCCCGAAGTTTATCCCGCAGAAATTGGATTTTCAGTTGTACGAAAAATTTGAAGGTTTGGATTCGATATATATTCCATTATTTCATAATTATGTCTTAAGGTAGGTTATTTGATGAAGTATATTTAGCTTAGAAATTTGGTATTCAAGACCAAGGATTGCGTGGTAATTATTGATTCCATCAGTATTGTATAGTCCAATTCGCATAAAATGTATGTACAAATATTGATTTACCCTCATGACAGGAAAAAAATAGACAATAAATTTTAATTTTACTAAACTCGCGGGTTTTCTCTAAACATAAGGTATTCCCATGGCGCCTGCATGTGGGTGAATGGACAATCTGATAAGAAACTTATCTCTATTAACAAATTATGTTGATTGTCACAATGCCCGTGTCTTATCTTATAATCGTTTACTCAGTAAAGATATAAGTCAGCGGCAAGTGTAGTTAGTGTATACGTGACTCTTGATTATTATACTTTTCCATAGCTTTAGTTAGTCGCCGAAATGCAACTATCAACCAGTCGTGTTAACTTTACAAATACATCAGTGTCACAGTTCAGTTATGTGAAGTTTTTTAGTAAGAATCGAACTACTAAAAGCGGAATAAAAGACATTATCACTATACTGGGATTGCACACTGATGAAGAGACACCATTTGATTCAAACTCTACTATCGAAACCGAAATCACATCAGTTAGGGTCCAACCAATAAAACAAGACTGCTCTCTTGTGCTATATGTGCCTGAAAAGAAACTCTCTATTACTATTATTAGAACTAAAACTTGGTTTCGTTTTCAAATAATGTGTCTCGGTAATAAATATGGAAGGATCAGAACACAGTGCGATTTTAGGTCATGTGAAATGTACACCAAAATATATACAAGAAATGAGAATACGTTTAAATATGAAATTTCGGTTTTAATTAAGTTTCAGCGAGGTAAACAATTACTGAGTAAGTACTTAATATATCATAGATCAATCTATTTAATGATAGAAACCCTATACCAACAATAAAAGTTCTAATGTTGTTTAGTGGCTATAATTGATGGCTCCTGGTTGTATAGTGTGTTATACCTGGTGGATTTAACACAATATCTTATAATATATGTAATTATAAAATTCTCGTATCACAATGTTAGTTACCATACTCCTCCGAAACGGCTCGAACGATTTTTATGAAATTTTATCTACATTTAGGTAGTAGGTCTGAGAATCGAATACTTTTCATTCGACTATTTTTCATACCCTTTAGTGATAAGGGTTGTCCACCCCTAACATTTTATTTTTATTTTTTTGGTTATTTTTTATGGTGTAGCATTAAAAAATACACATAATCCCAAGTTTTCACTTCCCTACCCCCACCCTCAAATTGAAATCGCGCTCTTTGTATTTTTGTATGAAAAATATATATGGCAGAACAACATTCGCTGGGGCAGCTAGTATTTTATAAATAAGACACATTGCTAGGTTATTATCGCATCAATTTTATCTGCGTAATGATCCATGATGCTTTCCCAGCCTCTTACAATTCTAAACCTCATACCTAATTTTATAAATGTTTATAATTGGAACTGTTTACCTAAGTTAGTAATGTAGTTATAACAAAAAATGATACTTAACAATAAAAATATATTCCAATTCTATCGCTTTGCACAGACTGAAATATCTGTTACTTATTCTTAATTAAATTTTAACATTATAACAGATGAGAAGGAGATGCCAACCTTGTGAGATTCAACGCAACTAAAACACGTGCGCCCGTGCGAGCGTGTCCATTTAACTCCAAAAGGAGCCCCTTTAATTTAGCGCGCCTACTTTTCGGAATGTTTCATTGGAATACAACTACCTCCTTCAGTTGTTGGGAGTTGTAATAGTCACGAACCTTAACTAACATTCAGCGATTTGTTCGATCCAATCGTTGGGCTGGTGCGGCCAAATGTCACCTACCTGAGAGTCCGCCTGGTGCCTGAACACTAGTTTTATCATTTAATTTTCCATTATTTCTGATTAGTGACCAGGCCAAAAAAGTGACATCCAATCATAACATTAGACCATCATAAAAACACCATCTCATGAAAAGTTACACTCTAATATTACCTACCTACAGTTCCTACACATCACATTTGACACAACGTGGACATAACATTGACATATAATTGTCATAATTAAGTTCATCGAATTTATTTAATGTCATTTTTTGTTTTGTTGATAAATTGTCGTGTTCGGAAGATATTGCAAAATTTTTGGGATTTCTTTTTTTAAGTAATATAAAAACCCTATATAAAAATAAAAATATAAATGATGTTTTCGCGTGTTATAAAGTTATAAGTTTCAGAGTTGTACTTTTTCTTCCAGGTCAAATGCTTCTCAACTGGTTTATGTCATCAGTCGCCGATAACAATCAAGTAAAAAACGTGTTAAACCCGCAAGATCTGAAAACAATAGGAATTCAGTACTGCACGTACCTCCTGGCAGCTGGTGTGTTGCGTCAAATACCTGATAAGGATGCCCCTATAGAACAAGTATTTAAAGTAAGTTGTTCATCTTGTACAATTATTAGTTTTTTTGAGCTTGTTGGAGGACATGCCTGGTAGGCTGTAATACTTAGTATTTTTTTTACTTCTTATAATGTAGTGCTTGACAATAATCCCACCTGATGGTGATGAAGTCCTTGTGGGCAGTGTCTATTTATAACAAGGAAATACTTGTAACTTGCAATGGTCCGCTGATAGATTGAAGCCGTTGTGTCTTATACCTTCCCTCATTCCCATCCCCTTCCAATCATTTATTTACATTCTAAGGTAATCTGCAGATCTCTGTCGTCAGTGACCACTTAAAACCATGTGTCACATTCAAACGAGTCATGCAATCCTCATTTCACAATGTTGTCTTTAACTTGCATATGACAAATAATTCAGTGTTAATAATTTAATTTCAGCCTAATCTAATTTATTATTGGGCACATATGGAAGTGCCTGCTGCCCCACCAATAACTCCAGGGAAATTACAAAGTTCCTTATGGCCACATGAAAAAGATTCTTTTTTACAAATGAAACAAGAACAAAACTTCTATAGATCTGAGGATAATCAGCACCACCATAAAAATAATATTGATGAAATACATGACATTGTAGAAGCTAAAACTGTTATATCTGATTTAAAACAAAAACTTCAAGAGTTGGAAAACCAATTGGAGCTTTACAGACTGAACAATTTTGAAAATAATCAGAATGTATACAAAAATTTGGTCTCAACTGCAAATAAGGATATCCACAGAGGCAAAGTTGAATTAGTAAATCAGGAAGTGCAAACACTAAATAATTTGCATGAAGTAGATAAGCTGACTAATAAACCTGTGATAAATGCATCTAAATATGATGCTCCCGTACGAACAAACATTATTACTGATCCTAATTTAGAATTAAGTAGATTATCTCAAAATGATGAAGTCATTGACAAACATGTGGAGTGTAACAGTTTAATAAGATCTGAAAAAATAGAAAATTATTGTAAATTAAATAAAAGTAGGGATTGTAACAAACAATTTCGAAAAGATGGATTATCAGAAGACTTTAATGACATAGGTGGAATAAAATTAGTTAAGGATGTACAAGATAGTGAAAAACAAAACGACTTTACTAAAAGTTCTGGAGATTTCAACACAAATTATGACAGCTCATCAGATGCTTCATTCCTCAGTACTACTAATGAAATGTTAAGTTATCCCACAGATAGTTCCTTGAATGCTGTTAGCACAGACCAATTAGTATTAAAGAATGGTACTAATAATTATAATACAACCACACAAGTTTTGTATTGTAAGAATTACAACAAAATTAGTACAACTTCAGATTCTATTCAGTCTCCGTCATCAAATCAATCTATAACAATTTCAGAATCAAACAATTCTAGATTTTTAGAGGTTGAAGATGAGACTTCTACAAATCTAAACTTACAGTCGGTTCCACCAGTAAAGTCTGATTCTGTTCCAATATGTCAACCGGCCGCTCATCCACCCCCTCCTCTCCCTGGAATGCCACCACTACCACCGCCAATGCCTGGGACTTTGGATGACATTGTAACATTCGCTTCTGAGGATTTACCAAAGCCTACAATTCAAATTGAGAGTAATCTAATCTTAAGTACTAAACCTAAATCTGAGACTGAACCAATTTCGACAATAATGGACCCAGAACATAGTTTATCTCATCAAAAAAGAACACTAGATGAACCAGCTTTAGAGATATCAAAAGAAGGACAGAAAACAGATCTAATGGTAAATGTTCCTCATTCGCCCCTCCATGAGCCAGATTTAACGTTACCAAAAGAGCCTGTTACAATTACACCACAAGAAACAATAACACCTCCACCACCTCCTATGCCAGAAGTGAGTCTTTCACCGCCTGCTATACCTGAAATAGGTCCGCCACCGCCTACTATGCCTGGAATGGGCCCCCCACCGCCTCCGATGCCCGAAATGGGTCCACCGCCACCGCCCATGCCAGGAATGGGTCCACCGCCACCCCCTATGCCGGGAATGGGTCCACCCCCTCCGCCTGTGCCAGGAATGGGTCCACCCCCTCCGCCTATGCCAGGAATTGGTCCACCCCCTCCGCCTATGCCGGGAATGGGGCCAACACCACCGCCTATGCCAGGAATGGGTCCCCCGCCACCGCCTATGCCAGGAATGGGGCCACCACCACCGCCTATGCCAGGAATGGGTCCACCTCCTCCACCGATTCCAGGACTGGGTCCCCCGCCGCCACCTATTCCCGGCGGAGGCCCTCCCCCGCCACCAATGCTCGGTGGACAGCCAGCGATACCGCCCCCGCCAGCTAATGCACCTAGTCTCGGACCAGTCCCTTTTCCCGCGCCTCCGATCGGTGGTTGGAATATGCAAAGGGCTAGTGAGTATTTTGAATATTTATGTTCCACCAATTCTAAAATATGGTTGGAGTTGTTTCTGCTACATATTATAATATAAAATGATGTATTATTTATTAAGCATTAAACTTACTAATCTTTATGTTTGTTTCCCATTTATTATGTTAAATAGTATAAGTAATAAATAACCAGAAGACTGGCTTATAAAGATTATATTAAAATAGATATAAAATATGTTTCAGCTTTAAGGAAAACTCCAGTAAAACCAGCAGCCCCAATGAAACCGTTATACTGGACTCGAATATTAGCTGCACCACTGGCGCCCACCAACCAAGGAGAAGCAGATATATCCAAACTAAAGCCATTGTGGCTAGAAATTGAAGAGACAAAGTTGGACAACATAGATGAATTTACAGATTTATTTTCTAGACAAGTAGTTAAGGCCCCCGTGAAGAAAAAAGTTGAAGTAAAAACTAAAATTCAGCCAATTAAAATATTAGACAGTAAAAGATCTCAGAATGTAGGAATACTCGCCCAAAGTTTACATGTGGAATTTTCGGAAATTGAGAATGCTATTTACAATTTTGATACTTCAGTTGTCAGTTTAGAAGCGTTACAACAAATATATGAGTTGGTAAGGTATATAATTGTACAATAATAATTATTACTTGGTATTACTTTTTACTTATTACAATAAATTAATGTCCCATTGCTGGGCGAAGATTTAAATAAGTTTAATTCTTAAAAATTATTGTGAAGAAAATAATCAATTTGCCTTATATTAGTTTGCCGAAGCAATCTATAATTTAATGTAAATACCCACACAATTTTGAAAATTCAGTGAATATAATATTTGCAGAGAGCAACTGACGAAGAGCTATCGTTAATAAAAGAACACTTAAGAAACAAGCCTGATGTACCACTAGACAAGCCGGAATCATTCCTGCACGATTTGTCGGGAATACCAAATTTTGCAGAGAGAATTTCGTGCTTCATGTTTCAAGCAGATTTCGAAGATAGTGTCAACACAACTATGCACAAGTTAGACAATCTGAAACATACTTGCGAGGTAAGATGAAAATTGCGAATACAAAAATTGTAATTTTTTTATGAAATACCTAGTCTTAAAAAATTTAAAGGAATTGTTTGTATTGATTATGGTCTGTGTTTGGAAAATATTTAAGAAGAACTATTGTATTAATGAAAGCAAAGGATTCCATTATAGCTTTTAGAGTTTTTATCTTATGGTTTATGCATTTGTTTCCACTAATCCACACAGGAGCAGCGTGGTGGAGTATGCTCTAGGCCTCCTCAGGAATGAGGAGAGACCCATGCTCAGTAGTGGGCCATTGATGGGTTGAAAAACATGGCATGATGGCATAAAATTACTATATTTTATAAAATATGGTTCTTTTCAGTTTCTCATGACGAGTGAACCTCTGAAGCAGCTATTTGCAATAATATTGACCCTTGGCAACTATATGAACGGTGGAAACGGTCAACGTGGGCAAGCTGATGGTTTTGGCCTGGAAATTCTTTCAAAGTTAAAAGATGTGAAGGTAATAATTTACTTCTCCACTAATATTCTCCAAACAAAAACAAAAAAACTACGATGTGTAGGAGAGTTACTAGATTTCTAATGCATCTAAGCATACTATTCATCATATTATATGCTACCCATGAATACTCTATACTTATCCCGTAACGGGAAATCTCACGACGTAACGTATCTTTCTTATAAATGTTCTTATCAATGGATGAGGCTACAGCACCAAGTGACTTTTGACTCGAAAAATTTAGTTCCCAGTTTCTTTTTTGGACAGTAAGGCATCAACTGCATCATCATCACTCTAATTTTAGTAAAGTCCTGCATAAGATTGAATCTAATATTTTTATTGGCTTGTTGCATAATTTAAAATAAGCATGTAGTTTGTACCTAGAAGTGAATTGACACCTTTGTATGTATAAAACTTGCATGAATATTGTTAAAATGTAATGGTGATTTTTTTGTTGGTGTAATATTTCAATAAATAAACTGCTAGTAGACAACTAGCTATTTGGCTTTCACCTACCCTATAGTAGTATACTCCACCACGTTGCGCAATACGTATTGGTGGTGTTCAGCTACTTACACACAAGTAATTGTAATTTGTGAAACGTGGTATCGCCAATAGTCGAAGCAGTCGAACGTGACGTTGCTGCACTTCATAGTGCGCACGTACGTGCGCGCGCGCGGCGGCGCGCTGGCGGCGGGCTGCGCGCTGCCCGTGCCCGAGCCGGGGGACGTGGCGCGCGCCGCCGCCATCGACTTCGCGGACGTGGCGGCGCACCTCGCCGTGCTCGCCACACAACTCAAAGGTTAACTTTTTATGTTTTTGAAGTGAAAACTTCTATAGTATCGTTGTGATTTGGAATTCGCTGAAACGGAAATGACGCGCAAATGAAATGAAACGGAAAAGAGACAGACACATTTTAACGTGGGCGAAAATGAGATAGGAATCATCGGCAAAATGGCGGCTTACGTAAACAAAGCAAATATTAGACTGGGATGGGGGGATGTTTGATTGTAACAAACATTTTCCATACTTCGGACACTGGCATGGGCTGTAATAGCCACTTAATAGTATGATGCATGCATACCCGTTCATTAGTTCAATAATAAAAAGTTAGCAGGTTGTTTACAGGTTGTAAAGAAAAGATGAAAAAGGTAATAGATTGCGAAGAGGCCCGCGCCGACGAAGCTGGCGAGGGTTGTAAAAGACTCGACGTGTTCAAGGATAAAATGACGTCATTCATGAATGCGGCCGAGGAGAAACTCAAGACTGAAAATGAAAATTTAATAGAGTGTCGAAACAAGTTTATAGCTACCGTCAAATTTTATCAATACTCTCCCAAGTGCGGCAAACTCGATGACTGCGAACCAAAGGAATTTTTCTCGCTGTGGATACCGTTTTGTAGTGATTTTAAAGATATTTTCAAGAAAGAGGAGCAGCTAGCCATAAAAGAAAAGTAAGCACTTGCCACTTAAGTACTTGAAAATCTATTAAATGTTGCATAATATACATTGCCATTATAATACTTGGCTTATCATATTTTATAGTCACTTATCTTCCACATAGGTATAATAATCATTAAGTTCCTTCACAAACACTAGGTAATAAATCTTTTTACTTTAACTTTCCACAAAGTAGCAATTCGCGCTTAAACAAGGTTAAAATGGCATCTTAGTTTATGCAACCTGCATGATAATTCCTTATTTTTAAATGATTTATAACTATTTTTTATTATTATTTACAGGTTAAAAGAAACGAAGAAATTGCAGGAGGAACGAAAATCGTTGACCCAACCTAAAAAGGAAGGTGGATTAAAAGCAAGGTTACAAAAAATATCCAGCACAAGAAAATAAATAATATACACGGAGTGTTCACCACTCCCGCTTGCGTGTGGTCGCTTAGGTAAGTTTATGTGATGATAACAGAGATTGGTAATATGTAATCATGATTCATCATCATCATCGGATAATCATAAATGCCCCCGCCAAAAACGCTCGAACTATCTTTTCTCGAAAGACGCTCGCGGGGGCATTTCTTGGCCTCCAGATGTAATTTTAATCTGTAATGTAATCATGATTTGATTACATTTTACCTATCTCTGGATGATAAGTAGCGACATCTACATTTAGAAATATGAATGTCGTGGCCAGATCTAAGAATAATGCTATTACAGGCATTACAGCCGCGATAAGGTAAACAATATCTAAGATCCTTCTATAGTTCGAATACTACAAAAAAACGAAGCCATCGCTTCAACAAATCTTTACTGTGAGTGATTTTGGAAGAAGAAAGGGCAAGAAACCCTTAAGGAGTTTCCTACTCACAGTTACAGACAACACATTACTACTTAAGGCTGTATTTGTATTTCAAACTCATGTCCAAGCAATTTCATCTTTGAAGTAATCATCTAGTTTGTAATGATTTAATGACCCTTTGTCATAAGAATAGGTACCATTGAATACCTTTGAAATTTAAATGATACGGTCAGTGCTGGCTAGCGAACACATGAAGTGATCCTATTCTATATTCTAAGATCTGATTGTGGCTTAGAGGTTTCGGTAGCAGGTAGGTATATGTGTCGCCAGTTGCGCAGGTGGATGTAATATAACTGTATGTTTTCACAGGTACGATTGTGGAGGGGTTGTGAAGTCTCAAGTACTTTATTGGTCAAAATAATGAATAAAATTCGATATAATATTTACCTTTTATGTAACTTGTCTCTTTGCTGATTTTTTAAGATTAACTAGTGTTTTGCATGATAACATGGATTCATATTTCATTAAACTCCTTAAAACTTTCTTCAGAGCTATGTGAACAGTTGTACTGAAATAGTTCATGAGTATTGCAGTAGACAAATAGTAATATAGAAAATATTCATATTGTATGTTTATAAGACAAACAACCATTTGTCAGTAATACAAGACATTAAGGGATCATTTAAGAGACTGGCTATTAATTTACGTATATTGTCACTACTTTTATTAGCACCAATTCAAGTATTGACAAAATACGTTTTATGCAAACAAGCATTTACTTAATAGGAAAACGATCTTTAGTTATTTAAGATATTAATGTCTCAAACATTATCACAAAATCATATGATGGTATGATTGCAATGTGTAAATTGTTTCACAAACATATCTATTGTATTTGTATCAAATTATGTACCTTTTGTGTATTGTTCATATTTTCAATTGTATCATGTTTTCATGTAAATGCAAAGTGTCAGGTACTGTGAAGTGAACATTTAAACAAATGTCTTTAAAATGTAAATCTATATTGTTAATGATATTAATGGACGGAACTCAATTTAAAATTTTAATTTCCACAATATTATAATAAATAAATAATTTGATTCAGATAATTTTGAATGCTTTGAAATTTGATCAATCATGATTCATATTGATGTAATGTTTGATAAGTTTTATGATAACCTGATTAGATTATTCCAAAAATTACAATGAAGATGCAGTCTGCATTGTGCAATTAAATTATTATCTTCCAGTGGTATTCTAAATTTTGATTGTGACTCGTATTTCAATAAAAAAAGGATTTGCAATGAATTGTTGACATCTGCTACACACTTGGCATTGGGCGTTACGTTTAACGCGCTTTAGCTGTATACCCACCGTGCGGCTAGCACAGCTTTATAAATAATTGTAAGAGTTCAGTCTTAAATGATTTATAGTATATATATATTTGTTATTTTAAAGCATATCTCTATAGATTTTTCAGTTTTGGTTGTTTGATTGATTGAATTGAGTTCATACATTTTTACATTTAAAGTCACTACAAAAGACATTTTTTTATAATCGACCGAAATATGTAAAAAATGAAAATAAATATTGTCAAATTTAAAGTAAACTTTATAGACTTACCATTCCAATCCATTATGATAACTGTTTGAACTGTGTGGAATAAAATACTCTCGTCATTCACGGTTGGTCAGTGATGAAATTCTTTAGTAGGATGGTTTATGAGACTTACCAAGTAACAATAATGTTTTTTTGGGTATAAAGTATAACTGAAGTGTTTTCAGGATTAAGATCAACTTTGAGTGTAATAAACTGATTACATTTTGTTCCTATTTATAAACCAAGTATAAATTAAAATGAAAGTGTAGTTGTTTGGAGTTTTGTACACGGGCTCAAAATAGGAACAATAAAAATCTATTTATCAATTCTTTAATTGATAGTGTTATGGGTATAAATTTTATAATGGTAATCATTCCAACAAGCATGTATACAAATATACTAAAAGTTGATTGTTTATCGAACATGTTTACTATAAAAATAGTGTATTCTTTAATAATGTACCTGATATATGTTTTAAGCATGTTAATTTAAACGGTCAGATGTAACATTACATATTATTATACTTATCTGCTAGATTGGTGCTTTATATGTAGATAGTTTTTTGTAATATTATGTTAGTAATATAAATAATTCATTTTTAACTTTTAAATGTGTTTTATTCAAGCGTTTACACATTTTTCCTGCCATATTTTATCAAATTTTCTCTGCAATTTTCTGTTATTTAATGTTAAACTATCCAGTTTCTCCAAGGACGATTTTAAGGATTGCCATTGCATAAAACTGAGGTGGTTTGTTAATGATCTGCTGTTACCCTCATTTCTGAATGTTTCTTCTTTATCAATAAATTTTTGAAGTGCATGTTTATCAGTAACTTGGTCAATCACATGAAAGTAATCATCTTTCTTCTTTGTAATGCTGCTAGATTTAGTCTGACCATCGCCCATAAGCTTTTTAAATGTGTCACGAGATATTGCTACTCCCTGATCGTCTTGCTTTACTTTTACCATGTCAGAATTCTTCAGGTTATTTTTTAACAAATCCTCATGTGATTTTTGATAGTCTTCTGGATTTTCATTAATTTGATTGACATAATCTAGAATGTTTTCAAATTCATTGCTCTCATCGTCCATCAGCAATTGATGAACATTGATTGTTTTTGTCTTGGACCATTCAAGGCGGCCAAAATTGTTTATATCTTTTATCTCTAGCCAATCTCCCAGATTCACAGGCAGTGTGTAGTCACCAGGTAAAAAGTTAAGGCCCTTTGATTGCAGATCATCCAAAAATGGATATAGTAGTTGATACCAACTGCATGAATGCTGTAGCAGTACAAATGTCATGGACCATACTCTGCTCACTAGGGCGTATGGCATTAAACTCATCCAGTGGTTTTCCCCTCTCTTGACCCTGTCCAAATAAAATACTGCAGCTTGTCTCGAACAGACAACTACTCTTATCATAAGTTTGGAAAATGATATAACTCTGACTAATAGGTATTGTAACATTTGTTTTGTTGGCAAATAAAATGGAGTATCCTCTTCATCAGGTAGCACAGATCTAAATGTCTCCACGTCTTTAAGTAAGTTAAGTGACAAATATCTCCGTAATGCACAATTAACTTTTTTAAAGCTTCTGTAACCAATATCATTTCTAAATTTCTTGTCAAATTTATATAGTAGTCTTGACAAAATTGCACTTTCATTATGCAAAGGAGATTGTTTTGACAGTATGTTTGCGATATTGTTTACTATATGTTTCAGCATCTTCAAATCTGAAAGGAAGCACCATTATTGGTGATAAAATACACTTTATTGTTGTCACTAATTATAAATTTCTAACAAATATGATCCTGGTAGTCATAAATCATAGGCCCAAATCATAATGCATTTTATGGTCTAACATTGTAACTTAACTAATTACTTACCAATATCACTATTACAAATCGACGTATGGACCGGTGGAGGTAAAACGGATTTATCATTCCATGGTTCTAACATTTTGATATAATTACACCGACACCAAAACCAAAACCTTGTAGCACAGAATTGTCAGCGAGAATTTAATAATTAATACAACCGTAATACAAAATATTTAACAATACCTAATCATTTAATAAAAAAAAGATTAATTCCATTTTGTATAATATTATTATTATGTAAAATATGTTTTATGAACTATGAGTTATTAAGCATTGCAATTTCAAATTCAAATACAATATTACAAAATTAAATACTGTACTTTATTGCAAGATTTACTTTTACAATCATTTAATAAAACATTGAATTGCTGCATGCATTCAAGATTTCAATCAAATGATAGAATTGATTTGATAGTTAATTAAGATAGATTGTTGATTGATCGTCTGGTCGTGGTCTGATACTGTCTGCTGTCTGTCTGATACACTGACAGCTGTCAGCAATGACAGCTGAGCTGACAGCATGGACGTATCATATTAATAGATTAACGTATTATATAGTAGGGACACGACACATTGTTCTATACGTATTACTACTACTACTACCTAATGAGGCCGAAAATCCGCCATGTTTACCGACCCAAATGTCATTGTCAGTCTATTCAGCCGGCACTTGTCTTGTCAAAAAGTCGTGGTCAAAGTCAAATCAGCCATCTTTTACCATACACGGGTACGCTATAAATAACATTAAAAATGTTGGTTAATGTTAATGTTGCCGGGAAAATAAAGGAAGATTTACATTATAATTAGCAAGGTTCTTATGTGCAGTTATATATATAGGTCATGAGTAGTTGATGTCATGAGTTATAAGTCAGCACTAAAGCCGCCATGTTTGGTGGCCAGATGACTTTTTTGTTGGCATGTCACTTCCATAGGTTTCATACTTCCATGGCGGAGAGCCGTGGCCAAAAACGCCAAAGTAATAAATAAAATCATAGACAAATAATTGTACACAAAAAACAACCACAGAACACACTACACAACATTCTTTTCTGTTCGGTGTCGGTTTTATATATAGTCTAAGATCCCATAGCAGGATTACTGCGCTCATCTGTTTTTTGGTTAAATCCAAAATTTTATACATATTTATTACTAGGAGAATATATATATGTATGGTTGCCTATCAAAATTTGGCCGCTAGTATTTTTAATTAAATTATTTTTAATTTATTTTTGGGAAAAAATTTCGTTCACTTGTTTTTTAAATAAAACCTTGTCTATATCACGGCAATTTATATAAAGAGTCTAAAAAATCACGGTTGCCATTGCGCATCTGGCCGCAACCTCTTGGCAACCAGGTGTAAACAGGTACGATTTCGATACATTTATACGTTCATAACGTACATCTATTAATTATACATCAAATTAAAGTTAATTTTTTTCTATTTATTATCATATATGGTTGCCAAATAAAATCCGGCCGCAAATAAGGGTTGCGGGCTGTTAAAGATGATAAATATTTAAGGTAGAGTGACGAAGAAAGCGATTGTAAGCTGTGCGAATTGCGCATGCGTCGAAAGTTAGTGTTCATAAAAACAAAAAATTGTAGGTAGTAGAGCCTAGGATCTACTACCTATGTAAAATAATTAATTTTAATTGTTTTGCATAGGTAGTAGAGCTTAGAGTTGGCCCGGGGTAGTACTACCGCCCGCCACGGTACTTAGTACCATTTCTACCGTGTAATAATTGTTTTAACAGCAATTGTGTTCCGGATAGAAAGGTGTGGAGCCGGCTACACTTTTTAGAGGCGACCATCTCAGTCCTCAAGGGTAGCAACACATCTGTGACCGAATTATAACGAGACTCTTACTAACATTTACTAACTGGACTATTACTAACAATAACTAACAGGACTAATATTCACTAACAGTCCCTGTCCCAGTCCTCATACTTTCAAACTAACCAACTAATGTTCTAACACCGTCACCTGACCGGACTAACTATCCCAGTCCCCATTTGAGTCTTGTTCTAAGTCGGTCCCAGTAGTCATGGGCGGCAGCGGAAGGTGGTGCTGTATGCTCGTTTGCTACCTTTTTAAATAAATAAATAACGCTACACACTCATAGCCCCACACTAAGATTCCCTGTGTCGTGGGTGCCATGGACAACACACAAGACAAGAACACACCCACACCCAGACCAAGAACGGAAATTTAAATTCATCATTCAAATTTCCGCCTCGCTGGGAATCGAACCCAGGACACTCGGAACGGCGATCCGGCGTGTTAACCGTTGCGCTATCCGGGTCATCGACCTTAATTCCATAAAAATAAATTATCTGTCTGGGAAATTAATACATTAGGAATTAGTAGATGGTACTACGTTACTACGTTTTTCCATAAAAATAAACATTAATAACTTTTTTTAATTCATTATTTTTATTTCTAATATCTATTTCTAAAATTCATGTGTTAAATGCAATAGTTTATTTTTATATAAAAAAAACAAAACAACCTCAAAGTTACCGCTGTCATTTACATTGTATAAAAACTATAACCTATAATTTTATTATTCTTACTCGTAAGTTCGATTGAAATTTTACTTACGGTTTGTATTTTGCAAAAATCTTCAAATTCTTTTTTATCTTTTTGCTTTAGAACTACAATTTTTTTCAGACAATTTGAATGATATCCATAATCATTAGTGGATTCCATTGTTAATAAAGTGTCATGATATTTATATATTTTTTTACGACGAAACAATAACATTAGCGAGCACTTTTCGAATGATGCATTACCAAAGTCGAGTACTTTTTTGCCTTTTCCTTTACACAGAAAACACGCCTTCATCTTTATCAATTATATTTTACGTTAATTAATTTAATAATTAGATGCACAAATAAAACAACAAGGTAAATATAAAACGTAGTTTTTTTTTACATAAGAGAAGTTAATGCTTTGACAACAATTCCACCTGATGGTAAGTGGCGATTAAGTCAAAGAAAAAAAAACGAAACGGCCTTTTAGGTTTTTATGTTTTTTTTTTTTATTGATTTAAGGAGTGCGCACATTACACCAACTCGACGTCAACTCCACTCCGACACCACTCCGTTTCAACTCCGACGTTCCGTTCCGCGATCAACGCTTCATCGACGTCAACTCGACTCCGTCTCCACTCCGTTTCAACTCCGACGCTATTTACATTACGTCATTGTGTCGGTCGACGCGTGGACTACTCGTCTACGGTGAGTCGTCAACGCAACGTCGACGCGTTGGTCTCGAAACAGAACGGCTATGGGTGTAGGGCGAGCCGTACAGGGCTTTTAAGTATAAGTTCGAAATTCAACCTTACCTTCAAAGATATAAGGCTCATAATTGAATGTTAGCTTTGTCAAGGTTTTAGTCGCGTTGGCGTCGGTCGGTCGTGGAGTCGTTGTAATGTGCGCACTCCTTTAAGGCAGCAAACGAGCATGCAGCACCACCTTCCGCTGCCGTCCATGACAACTGTGACCGACTTAGAACAAGACTCATATATGGGGACTGGGATAGTTAGTCCGGTCAGGTGACGGTGTTAGAACATTAGTTGGTTAGTTTGAAAGTATGAGGACTGGGACAGGGACTGTTAGTGAATATTAGTCCTGTTAGTTATTGTTAGTAATAGTCCAGTTAGTAAATGTTAGTAAGAGTCTCGTTATAATTCGGTCACAGATGTGTTGCTACCCTTGAGGACTGAGATGGTCGCCTCTAAAAAGTGTAGCCGGCTCCACACCTTTCTATCCGGAACACAATTGCTGTTAAAACAATTATTACACGGTAGAAATGGTACTAAGTACCGTGGCGGGCGGTAGTACTACCCCGGGCCAACTCTAAGCTCTACTACCTATGTAAAACAATTAAAATTAATTATTTTACATAGGTAGTAGATCCTAGGCTCTACTACCTACAATTTTTTGTTTTTATGAACACTAACTTTCGACGCATGCGCAATTCGCACAGCTTACAATCGCTTTCTTCGTCACTCTACCTTAAATATTTATCATCTTTAACAGCCCGCAACCCTTATTTGCGGCCGGATTTTATTTGGCAACCATATATGATAATAAATAGAAAAAAATTAACTTTAATTTGATGTATAATTAATAGATGTACGTTATGAACGTATAAATGTATCGAAATCGTACCTGTTTACACCTGGTTGCCAAGAGGTTGCGGCCAGATGCGCAATGGCAACCGTGATTTTTTAGACTCTTTATATAAATTGCCGTGATATAGACAAGGTTTTATTTAAAAAACAAGTGAACGAAATTTTTTCCCAAAAATAAATTAAAAATAATTTAATTAAAAATACTAGCGGCCAAATTTTGATAGGCAACCATACATATATATATTCTCCTAGTAATAAATATGTATAAAATTTTGGATTTAACCAAAAAACAGATGAGCGCAATAAACATGCTGCCGGATCTGGTACTAATAGAGCTACTAGGTAAATGAAAACTGCAGCAATGTCCAGACTATCGTGACATGGGATTATGTCCACCCTGTTTAAACTACATCCTTGGTATAATCCATAGATTAGCAATGTGAACGATCGAATGAGACTAAAAACCAATTGTTCATGTGTACGTCATGTGTAATGTGTGAATCGAAAATGGTGTCAATCACTTAAACAACTAATTGTGTCGTGGGACACCAGGTAGGAACGAAGTTCCTTCGGCTACTGTCGCGCCTGCGCACGTCTCATTTAACGGTTTTATTCCAAGCTCACTTTTATTCCACGCTCACCTTTTTTCCACGCTTACGGTTTTACTATCACATATTTTTCAGTTCGGTCGCGCAAAATCCCTATCCCCTCCAAGCCTGCCGTAAGGAACTTCGTTCCAATAGTTTAACTTCACTATAATACCTAAAACTCCGAGTTGCGAAATAAAGGTCTCATTTGAAGCGTTATTCTTTCTCTCTTTCTAACATATCAAAGTAACGTAAGCGTCGGTAGCCGGTAGCTCTCTTTTATTTTTTTACCCAATCTATGTGTATTATCATCTATGGATCTATCCTTTATACTAACAAACATTATCTAATCTGTACCTTTATTTAAATAAGAGTTGACCTAAAGGTTTTAAATACCAGGTCATAAAATTCCAAAAAAAAATTGATATTTCCTGTAAATACCAGATCAATCCCAAAAAAAAAAAGATATTTCCGGTTTTCAGTATTCCCGCCATTTTCATTTGTAATGAAATTAAATTTATGGCGGTCAGCTGCTATATTTAATAACTGTTCTTCTCCCTTATAATTTAAACAATTTCAAAATGGACTTAGATGATGTAAATAAAGTTGCAAATAGAAAAAGAATGAATGCAGAAGCCGAAAAATTGCGGGACAAAGTTTCCCGTGAAGCAGCGAAAATAATAAAATTGAAGGTACCGACTAAGTACAATCCTTACCTACTTTATTGGGAAAACTTAAGGATTCGTTGTTATTGAGTAGAGATTATTCCGCTTAGCATAGGTACTGTCTCGGGGTACTGTAGGTACTCAATTTTATTTTAAAATGTTAAAAACAACTGTGCAGTAACTGATATCTTAATTGATCCAAATAACCTTTCCAATACTATTAGGAGGAAAAAATTACGTGCATAATTGAAATACATGATGTTTCTGAACTATTTATAAACTAAAATGAACCGTTTGCAGGTCGCGCAAGATACTGCATATTGGGACCTGAAGGAGAAGCTCCAGCAGGTGGAGAGTAATCACGAAAAGCTCCAACAGAACATGGTGGAGGTGCAGATGCAGCACGAGGCCATCTCCGGACAGTACCAGGAGGAGCTGCGGCTGCGGCCTGATACTTTGAACAAGTCAGTTATACTTTATTTAAAATAATCCAGACTTTGATAATATCTCAATAAATGCGTAATCACGCAGTTACGAGTAAGTACTACAATCCAAATGGGTTCCATACGCCACATCGAATTTCATTACATATTAAGTTTCCGTCATGATTCATAGTGAGATGTCGTTAATGTCATGTTACAACGAAAATCCCGTCAAAATAGGTTCAGTAGTTTTTTATAAAATTACAGTCATACAAACACACATACCTCCACACATATACATGTCACGGTGTTCGCAGGGTGAGCAGCACGCGCGAGATGTGCGGCGTCCTGCAGGAGTACGGCGCGCGGCTGCGGGACACGCTGGCGCGCTGCGCGGCCGACCAGGCGGCGCTCGGCGACGCGTACCAGCGCTCCGGGCAGGTGGTGCGGGAGCTGCGCGCGCGCCACGCCGCCGACGCCGAGCGCGCGCGCGCGCAGCTGGCCGCGCTGCAGGAGAAAGGTGTCTGCTCATGTGCTTGTACTGGATGATCAATCCGTGGAATGTATTGCCTAGTTAATCAAATAGGACGTGTGACTTCCTGATTCACAACGTGATTGACGCCGCAGTTTTCTTACTATGTGTATTGGATGGTGAGTGCAGCCGTAGTTTGTGTCAAGCAGTTCACTTGAATGATCTCCAGTAGTTACTTAGCTAATGCTCCTACGTTATTCTAAGAATTACTTACCTACTAATTTTTAACTGCACGATGTTTTGTTACACCTACCCATAGCTTGCCTAACCAAAAAGGTAGTATAACGTTAGATCCATGGATAAATATTTTTCGACACCCCTGATTATCGCGTGACGTTCGTAGTGCAACTGCTGACCGAGCACAGAGAGCAGCTGGGCCAGCTGTTCAGCAGCGCGAAGCAGCAAGCGGACGGGCAGATCAGCGAACTGCGCGGCGAGCTGGCCGCCGCGACCGCTCGTAGGGAGGAGCTGCTCGCCGCGCAGAGCGAGCTCACCCGGAAACTGGACCAATGCACTCTTGAAATAGGACAGGTGGGATTGTTCTCGAGGATTAACGATGTTTATTATTATTTAACTTATTCCTTACCTTTGCAAATATATATTACCTACTTATTTAGAATCGGTCGTCATACCGTTATTATTGCGCCCGTAACGCCATTTATAGCGCTCATTTGATTATATCGATTTCCCGTGGATATGGGATTTTATCCGCAAAATAAGTAACATTTGTCATTCTTCAGCCCTTTGTTTAACTCCATATCAAGAATCACATCGATCGGTTGCACCGTTTGGCGTAAAAAAGGATAAATAAACATACCTATTTAAACAAACGCACTTCCACATTTATAAAATTTATAATATTCTGGGGATTAAGTACTACGTGTTTCTTCCCTGAGTATTTTTAAATGAATAGCCGTATTATACACGGCAAAGCTTTTATAATTTATTTGACTAAAAATGGTTTTAGAAAGAGCAAATAAACGCCAGTCTGCACGCAGAGATGCAAAATACGATGCAGGAAATGAAAAGCCAGGCCACGGAGACAGCAGCCGCGCTCGCCCGTCGGGAGAACGAGTGAGTGCACATCACTGACCTATGTATATCCTGCTCCATGGATAAGGGCTTATTTACGAGAATCATCAGGATTGAACCGGGCCCAGCAACCTTTTCGGAGGGTTCTTTTATCGTATCCTTGTTCGTTATTCAGCACGGTGCACTGGTTGTAGGGGAGGTTGGCTTGGACTGTATCATGAATGGAGCATTACCCCTAAATCCTCGGGAAAAATAAAACCGAGCCTTGTTGTGAAGGTAGTTAATCATTTCCAAGCAAAAAACAGTATTACGAAGTATTATATTAAAAGAGGAAAACTAGCTCTCCTGTGGATTCAGACTTTCTTATTCCAAGTTCCCTCTGGTAATTGTGTGCGTTACGAGTAAATTGTTTATAACAGGATTAAGGAATTGAAAGAAGAGAACTTGTCCCTGAAGGTAGCTGTCGAGAACCTGGATCAGTTTACGAAGTCGATCTGCGAACAGAAGAACACGCTTCAGGAGCAAATAGCGGTGATGGAAGAGGAACAACTCGCACTGATGAAAACTAACGAGGAACTGAGGGTGAAGTCTGAGGTGGGTAAAGAAATCTGAAAGAAATTAGCGCTGACCCTAATCTAACAAAGAGAATACTTACTTTGGAAATCTATTGCACTTGTCTTGATGTAGTTGATAAACTAAATGAAAAATTTATGACCAACACTTACTGATACTTACAATATTTGCTAGGAATATTTTTTCAAAATGGTTGCAGGAATCGTGTAGTGTAAACCTCAACCTACAGAAGAATATAGAAAATTTGAACGAAGAAAAACAAAGCTTTTTGCAACAATTACAAGACAACGTACAGGTAATTAACAATTAAGTCCAAGATTCATTTTGAACAAATAGCTAATTGATATTAAATATAACATTTTCTACAGATCATAAACAATTTGGAAGAAGCGATAAAGAATGTTCAAGTAGAGCATACAAAGCTGGTGAGTGAAAAGGCGGATGTCTTGGATCAACTAAATGCAGCACTAGAACATGCTAACAATAATGCTGCGGAAGTGGGGAAGCTCACTACTCTCAAACAAGAATTAGAAACTGCAGTTTCTGAACTCGAGGCCGCTTTTAAAGCGCACCGGTGAGGGAGTAATTTTTACTAAAGCTTTAGCGACCTTTTTGGTGTTCAGACTCTACAGAAGCTCACTAACTCCTACAACAATTTTTATTAAATTCGACACAAATGTCACAAATGCGTAGTGATTCTTCTTCAAGTCAATGACTTGATTGTAGTGAAGGATTTAACTGTAACAATTAAATTTTATTGTAAGTGACAACGGTAATTATCAATTTCAAATAACGTTCTTTTAAAGAGGCAATAACATTAATTACAATTTTCAGAGATGCTTCAGATGAAAAGAATAAAGAACAAACAGCGTTGATCGTAGCTAAAGACCACGAGTTGGACTCGAAAGCGAGCACCATCAACCAGCTGATGTCCCAGCTGAAAACCAGCTCCGAGATCAGGTCCAAGTTGGAAGGAGCGCTGCAGAAGATCAAAAAAGAGATAGAGATAGAACGGGATTCGGTCAACGAGAAAGAGAAAACAATGGCCAATACGATCGGAAGGCTGGAGACTGTTGTCAGGGTACTAGTACCGATGATCAGTTACTTCATAAATATAATAATTGAAGTGCGTGGAGACTGTTGTCAGGGTACTAGTACCGATGATCAGTTACTTCATAAATATAATAATTGAAGTGCGTGGAGACTGTTGTCAGGGTACTAGTACCGATGATCAGTTACTTCATAAATATAATAATTGAAGTGCGTGGAGACTGTTGTCAGGGTACTAGTACCGATGATCAGTTACTTCATAAATATAATAATTGAAGTGCGGCCTCCACGCTTGAAGCTTGTTGGCCAACAACGAGTCGGCGATGTCTGTGTTGTGGACGTCCACGTGAGACTGTGCTCAGTTCTCGGGCGGCCGTTCAGTCCTTCCGCGGGTTTTACTACAAAATCTTTATGGTTTAGTTTCAGTTACAAATGTAATAATTTATTTCAGAACAAAGAGGAGGAACTTTCAAAACAGATGTCCATGATGCTGGAATTGCGTAATGAAAAGGTAAGGTACTTTTGAATTAGCTATTATAATGTAATTATGTAACAAAACTTTTGTAGTGACCATGTTAGATACGGGATAAACCGTAGGAACAGGCAAAGTTTCCTGGATGAAGAGTATTTTCATCACTCACTCAATCACTCATAAACCTCATGATAGAATACATGCCAGCTATTATCCACAAATGTTCTTTGATTTCTGTAACATAACTTACTCGTACATAGATATAAACAGTAAAATTCACACCCTGTGTCACCAGGAGCGGCTGCAGGAGAAGATCCGGAAGATGCAGAACACGATCGACAACATCCAGAAGGAGCTGTCGCGGCCGCCCGCGCCGCCCGCACCGCGCCTGCAGCCCGAGCAGGACGACAACGCCGTCATGCTCACGCCCTCGCGCCAGGTCACCACCACCACCACACAATAAAATTACCCAGTTGCCTGCCACTGCAGTGCGATAAAGATGAATTAATTGCTTTTCGCAGCCCGTCTCGTTTACCCGAGGTGAGGACTCTACCTCAGTTGCCGCGGAGCTCGGAATATTGCGGACGGAATTAATCTCACCCTTTCTCGCCTAGTACCTAAAGGGATCGTTAACATGTGCATGTCATTTGTTAAAATGTTGCCAAACTATCTATGTAGTGTTCGTGCAGCCAAATGGGGCGGATAATTATTTAACAGGTTATATCAATTCTCAACTCTAAAACAGTCTCCAGTCAAGTCATGATCGTGGCACGTTGTTAACGAACACTTCGTTTTAGGCGCTGCACTGGTGTAGCTACCAACCCAGGCATTTGACCTGTTCCCACTAGCACACTTTAGCCTTGCAAATATCCGTTGCTGTCCATTATCACTTACCGACCGTTTTTAGCTGTTACCATTTCCGAAAAAAATCTATTTAACGCGTATGTTAATTAGCAACACGACGTGTCACGCGCACCCCTCTCCACCCTGTCTTGTATGTGTATTGTACATTGTAAGGGGGCATGAAAATATTATTTTTGGTTCGGGGAGGCTCGGCGGAAGAAAAAGAAAGGTTGGGAAACCCTGTATTATAGTAGTGCTAGTATAACAATATTGATGTGTACACGTCAGACCCAGCTGCTGCCGCCGCCGATCTCGCCGCGGCCGCCACCGACCCCGCCGCGGCCGCGGGCGCAGTTCGCGACCCCGCGCGCGCAGGACCCCGACTCCATGCTCTACAGCCTTTTCAGCGACAGCAGCATGGAGGGAGAATGCTTGGACGTAAGCTACTGACCGGTTTTTGAAGTGAAATCTTCTGTAACATCGAATTCGATTGATCGATTTGAAAGTCGATGAAACGAAACAGCGACAGTAAAGAGAGACATTTTAACGTGGCAGAAAATGAGTTAGGAAGCAGTCGAGCTACCTGGTGGTAAGTGTCACCGTCGCCCGTGGATATCAGTTGTAGGCCAAGAAAGAAGAAAAAGGAAACCTGGTTCAAACCTCCAGGGGGAATATCACATGTCGTTTGAAAGCTTACTCAAGCAAAAGGGCGTTAGTAATTCAGCCGGGCTTCAGCCCTACCACCTAATCTAAAGTACCTTCAGGATTCAACTGGACGGGACAGTCCGGCAACCTCCGAGAGGGACCGGGCGAAGTCACCTCGTCTGTGGCTCAGCGAGGTGTAGTACGAGCATGTTGCATGGAGCGCCATACACCTTTACCTAATTTGATGGTAATTGCGGCAGATGGCGGAGGTGAACCGTCGGTTCGAGGCGTTGGCGCGCGGCGAGCGGCTGTCGCCGGCGCCGCTCTCCGCGCTGCGGCGCCAGCGCGCGGCCGCGCCCGGCGGGCTGCGCCCCAAGACGCAGCCGGCGAAACAGGCGTCCGATAACGATGTACCATGCTCTTATATTAACACTTGAATTGCATAACACAAATACAATAGCAAACTTTAAAAACAGTACTATGTTCCAAAATAGGCTTCTCTGGCTATAAATAGAATTCGGGCCCCTTGGCTGAGTAGGATAGGATAACACCAGATTGGACTACAGTTATAAAAGGTGATAAAAGTTAGATTGTCCTTTAGGCTAAAGTCGTTTTGCGGTGTCTGTCTAGGCTCATTCCTCGTGCTACCCTCCACACAGATTGTGAGCAGATTTACAATCCAGCAATGCGTGTATGGTTCGATTCAGTAGCACAGGTCAAAGCTTTAGATACAGTTCAGTTGTATAACCTACCTACATATTTATTTGCGCCACAGTCTCCACAGTTGTAAGTCTCCAAAGTGGCAGACAGGCGCGGCTGATGAATTAAGTTAAATTATTTTCCATTGAAATCTTTGAATGTAAATTCTAATTAATTTTTTTTTTTCAGACTCAAATGGCCTCATCTCAAGTTAAGAATGAACTGAAAAACAAGGAACGTACATTCTTCAAAAATAAAAGGCTTGAAAATAAACCTAAAAGAGCTAAATTAAATTAATATTGTATTAAATTAATTCGTTAGTAGGTACGTACTTAGTCAGATTATTCATACAATTATACTTAAATATTTTAAAGTGCCCATCATTAATTCATTACGGGCACTTGCACTTTCCGTTAATTTCTTACGTTTTAGTTACTTTAGTTACCTGCGTTTACTTTACGTTTTACGTTAATTTCTTAAGTTTTAGGGTTTACGTTTTCTTTTTGTGATTAATATAAACAACCGCCTGAAAATATGTAATAACAACTTTTTTAATGTAATAAAGCCTTAAATTATTCTTAGTTTAATTGAAATTATCATCCCTATCCTTATAAGCACAAAAAAACATAAACAAAACAACAACATAATATCTATATTAATGCCTTAAACATAGGCATAATTCGATTTCCATCATTGACATAATTATGTCAATGATTTCCAATTTTCCGGAGATTATCCTATACAGGCTGGGTAGTGGATATCTATCGCGCGATATTTTTCGCTATACCGGACACAACAGATAAACAAGGGTAGGTAGCGAATACTACGTTTATCTGTGAAAACTTCTTTAGTTTTTAATTTGAAAGTTTAATTTGAAGTGAAAACTTGCAGACTGAAAAAAGAAAAAAGACAGACTAAATAATTAAATTTTCAGGTTTGATCACGTCATCGAAAACACACGGCATTGGCTGCATCTAGATTGACGTCACCTACTTACAGTGATTGAAGTATTGTACCTTCGGTTTGACAGCAATGACCACAGAACACTATACTTATATAAGCAGGTGACGTCATGTCCTGCTTAATAGGGCGTGTTAGCGTTTTGGCGGCTTTTTTGTTCATTTAAACTTTGATGGTGATTTTCATAGAAAATAGAGAAATTTACAAAGAATTAAGAATTATAAATCTGTCAAATACCCTGTTGAATGTTTACCAGCTCGGCAGCTCCCGCTTTGATGGTTTAGCTTTAGCGGAACGCGCCCTCACTGTCACGTCATCATTGAGGTAATTTACAATAATTCTTATTTAAGTATTTATTAGTTTGTTCAAAATCCAAAGTGGGTAATTCTAATTGAATTGAACTAATGCATTTTTATTTATTGAAAAGTAAGGATGGCTTTAAATAAATATATAGCTGGCCAGCTGGCCACTTCATTTATTACACGATTTAGAATAAAAATTGCGATGAAATGACGTAATCAATTTAAATACGTAAGGATGAAATAATGTTTTCATATAGAATATTAGCAGTTATAAATTGATGAATAATTATGTTTTCTATTTCAGTACCTATTAAAGTTTACTAACATTATCATTATAGATTAATTATTTAAATTCTCAAGACATCTAATGTGATTCAAATCATACAACATTCAGAGGCCGTTTTAAAGTATTAAAATGTATGAAGCAGATAATTTTTATTATACAAAATGTGCTACAGAATCAAAAAACTTTGGAGGTAAGGTTGAAGTTGTGTATTTTTATGTTAAATTGTAATAATTATCATAAAATCCAGTATTTTCTTTCATACAATTAGCAGTCACATATTTTTTTTAGTCTAAGTAGATTGTGAAGTTAAAATGGCCATAATACTAACACTGAGGCGACAACTAACTAAAATATTTATGAACATTATTTTACACTTCAGCTCATTAATCTTTCACGTCCCGTTTAGATACTCGGCGAGAAAGGCCGAGAACGCACGAATATGAGTAGTCGAGTACATAAGTACTAAATAATAATTGTAAACTATTACTACTAAATAATACTACTACTAAATACTACTAAGTAATAATAATCCTCCACCAATCCGCACTGGAGCAGCGTGGTGGAGTATGCTCTAGGCCTCCTCAGGTATGAGGAGAGACCCGTGCTCAGTAGTGGGCCATTAATGGGTTGTAGCCAATAATTGTAAACGGTCTAATCGATCATCCTCGGTATTCACATACTGATACAACTATACGGTTTGATCGTTCGGTGTCGGTATTTCCGCGCGAATAAAAAGATTTATTGTCTATTTAGAAAATGTATGAGAGAGAAAGAGAGACGATATTATGAATTTAATTAGTCACTTAAATGTAAACGGGTGTATACTGTATTCGTGGTTGGTGGTTGTTCCCGTGCACGAATATTCAGCGAGAAAGTAGACTGAATATAAGGCCGAGTATCTAAATGAGGGGTCACCTGCGGTTGCAAAGTACTTACTCATTATGCGAACCTGACCAAATTAGCTTTACCTTATTCTTTGTACAACAATAACCTCATTAAACAATCCCAATTACTTAGGCATTATACTTAAGTACATTACCTAGGCTTTGAGTTGAGGCTTTTTCTAACTATAATATTATAGCGAAATCGTTGAGCTGAGACGGCAGAGCCCATAATAATAAAATTATGAAAGCCCTAAAAAATAATCTCTAGACTCTTAATGTAATTGCATATGGGTTGTTCGATTCACAATCTACTAAGGATTCAAATTGAACATTATAGCTGTAACGCCTGTAATGTAGCTCAGTATCATCACTATATAGTATAAAACAAAGTCGCTTTCTCTGTCCCTATGTATGCTTAGATCTTTAAAACTACGCAACGGATTTTGATGGGTTTTTTTTAAATAAATATAATGATTCAAGAGGAAAGTTTAAATGTATAATATATTAAAGTTTTTCGCAAAATTAAAAATAACGCGCGTGAAAATAAATTCGTGCGCAGGTTACGTTTAACAATTTTGGATTTGGGTACTAAGGGACAGGTTTCCCGAAGTGAAGCGAGGGCGGGTTTACTAGTGCTCTAAAAGTCGATGTGTAAGCGCTCGTACGCACTATAGCGGTTAGCCGGACTGCGGCCAGCCGTCCGGCTGACCGGAGGATGCGGTTGGGCTAGCGGTTGGCCGGACGGCTGGCCGGATGCCGGTTAACCGGACAGTGCGTATGAGTAACCGTCGTCGTTTGCGGTTGGATCGACTAATTTCCAAGATGGAATTTAAAGAAGTCGCAGCTATATATTATATTTATTCACGTCATATATAAAAAAGAAACAGAGAAAAATGTACTGGGTGCATCGAAATTCATTGTAAATCATTTGTTATCATCAATAAAATGCGCGAGCGTCGGTGAACACGTACAACATCCAACCGCAACCGGCCAACCGCATAGTGCGTATAGCGACCGTCCGGCTAACCGTCGATCGGGCCGCAGCGCTCCCAGCGACCGGTGCGGTTGGGCGGCAGCCGCATCGCAGTGTGTATAGAAACCACATTTTCATACATATTTTTGATTCCGGTCAGCCGGACGGCTAGCCGCAGTCCGGCTAACCGCATAGTGCGTACGAGCGCTAAGACTGTAAGGGTATTCACAAATTCTGAGTTAGCACAGACTACAATATTTTAGGCTGTACTCATATAACTCATGGTTACTCCTATCACGTCTGTGGTGGTTGGTTGTGCTTGTGAGGTTGTGACTTGTGACCATAGATTAATATGCTTGTGACTTGCTTACTTGTGAATAGTGTCTGTGGTATTTTCTATAATTTATTTATATTTACTAATTTATGTGAAGAAGTAGGAGTTAGCTTTAGCTGTTTCGTTGATTTGATTTTTAAATTTAATATTGTATTACATTTAAAAATGTCTAAGCGGACTCCTACAAAATCGAAAATTAAGATAACGAATCGGTCGGTTTTTCATTTACAAGACAAAAAAGCAGACGAAAATGAGCTCTCCACTGGTATGATAAAATCAGCAAAACGCACCGGGCAATTAAGTTTGTGCAATAGGGGTCTCGGATCAGGTGAGTCGATTACATACTTCCTATCCTTAAACACGGAACGAGGAAGTAGTATTTGAATGATTAATTAATTTTCACCAAATTAAGATAATATTAAATTACGTTGTAGTGCCAGAAAATGTTTGGAAGATCGATGAACTTGTTCTGGAAGAGACGAAGGAGGTGGACTTCTCTAAATCAGGTCATAACAACTGGTGGAATTCCGAGCCGTTGAAGATGCTGGACATTAGCTCGAACGCCATAACTTCAATATCACCCAATGTCAAGTTATTGCAACAACTTGTTACTTTCAAGGTGAACCGCAGCATGGGAATGAAATGATTGCATTAATATAATTCTCACCCAAATGTTTATATTGATACTTTAAAGTATGTATTCTGTCCACACATGTAACATTATAATAATATGATTACGTTAGATTTGGCAGCAGAACATGTGTGCGGGTACTTTTTTCTGCAAAAATAAAAATGCTGAATGCTAACCTAACATGATACCCCTTCTTTTTAACTTACTTCTACACAACAACTACTCAATTTAATCCCCCCTATTTTTCAAATGTGATATAATATCATAATAAGTAAAATTAAATTAAATCCAATAAATTGTGTGAGTATTTATTCTGATTCAATTTCAGCTACATGACAATGCATTGTCAAAGCTACCCTCAGAGATTGGTGAATTGAAGAACCTTTCCAACTTAACATTAGATCGGAACAAGTTATCAACATTACCAAAAGAATTCTACCAGTTGACGGAACTACGATGGCTCAGCATATCACATAATCAACTAGAAAAGATTGAACCAGCCTTTGGAGATTTGGTCATGTTGACATTCCTGGTATGTATTAATCAATTTTTTATGTATGATATGAGCTGTTCTCGTGTAAGATATGACAACTGCTTAAATGCTGCCTACTCAAAGCTGTGTCTTATTTTATGTTTTGTAGGTGTCATAAATAAATATCATAAATAAATAATTAATTATGTTATCATAAATAAATAATTTACTTTGTTTCTTCTTACTACTTAGCAATAACTTTTTTTAGTTGTTCACAATTTTTTTGTGTCAAACTATTTACCTTCATTAATTTATATTAAATAATACCTTTATTTCAATTATTTTTGAATTTTAATGTCTAATGACATATTAGTGCTGCAAGTGAACACATCAACAAGTTTGTCCTTCACACCCAATATTGTGTTACTTGAGCTTGTATATTTGTCACAACATGTTGTAAATTTACCTCCAGAGATTGAATTTCCAAGTTACAGAACATTATGTCTATACAATCTATGTTGTAAGGGAGCTATCAACCCATTCAAATAATTATTTTTATCAGTATTAATGACAATATTAGGGAAATATTGTAATATTCCAGATTTGGATTGTATATTTGGCAGTTCTTAACACATACAAGGTGATGATAATGCAAATAATTAGGTTGTTGTTAAACTACCTAATATTTATACAATACTAGCTTCCCCAGCGAACTTCGTACCGCTCTATAAGTGTCGCAGTGCCACCTACCAGGTCCAATTGTGAATCTAAACCATTCTTGGATCCACCTGAAGACACACAAAAAAGTTCAACCAAATTGGTACAGCCATTTAGGAGGAGTTCATTAACAATGAAAAGTGGCATTAATTTTTATATATGTATAGATTATTCAGAATATCTATTCTATATATTTAGTTTGTATTGTTTTGAATATTTTATATTTTGAATATTCCATACTTTTAGTTATTGTTACAGACATCTGCATGACCCATAATAATTATTCCATAATGCAGACATATTTTCCAGGATTTGTCACACAACAAATTGTCAGGGTTGCCACCTGGTATGGGGTATCTGGTGCGGTTGGTAGAATTGAACTTGTCCCACAATTGTCTTACAGAATTACCTCCTGATATTGTCAATCTTAGAGGTAGGTTTTTATACTAATTAAATAAACGTCTGTAAATATTTAACTTAATATTTATATGTCAACTCTAAGAAACCTGAACCAAGTCACCTTGTTTTTTTTTATTTTGTTTTGTTGCCAGCATTAATTAAACTGGCAGTAAGTTGTTGCAAATTAGACTTTTAAAATGTTAATTAATTTGAGTTTTAATGTAAACCTAAAAATGAAAGGTGACTTGATCCATAAGTCCAGTCTAATCCATTTTATTTTTATTTGTAGCTTTTATGATAATTATTATTATAACATCCTATCTAATTATATTTGCTAATTAATTAAACACATCAACATCATTCTCTTCCTAATTTTAGACTTAAAAAAGATGAATATATCTAACAACAATTTGAAAAAGCTTCCGGCTTTGGGAGAATTGAGGAAAATGGAAATTTTAGACGCCAATCATAATGATATTGAAGAGTTGCCTGACTTCTACGGGTGTACAGCTTTAAGGGAGATATATTTAGCTAATAACTATATTAAGGTATAATAATATTTAAATAACACATAATTGTTATCATTACCAGTTAAATAATTCAGTAAAATGCTAGCTTGCACTATACAAATCGTATTTTATAAAATACAATAATGTACTTAAACTGTGCTTTACATTAACTTCTGTAAATAGTTATTGTATATGTACATGAATGATGCTACGATAAAACATTTTAGGAAATTACTGAAGAATTCTGTGATCACATGCAGCACATAAATGTGTTGAATATCAGAGACAACAAGCTGGAAGTTCTCCCCGAGAACATATCGCTGCTGCAGACGCTGAAGAGGCTTGACTTGACCAACAATAGTTTAAATAAGTAAGTAGGTACATTATGCATTTGTTCGAGAAGATATTTGTTTTTTAAATAAGAAGGAACAAGTATTTTTTACATTAAGAAAATACACATTACATTGTCGATAAATATTAATAATTGTAACGTAAATTCAGGTTACCACGAAACCTGGGTCTCCTCTCTCAATTGCAGAGCATCAGTATGGAGGGGAACAGGCTTTCTTTCGTAAGGCAGGACATCATTAAAGGGGGAACGGACAGGATGATGAAGTACTTGAGGGACCGTATCACCGAGGAGGTGGTCTGTGAGACCAGGCAAACGGAGTCCGGATGGCCTGATAAGTGAGTTTGACGCTGGAAAGCATAAACGCTGTAACCCTGATAGTATTACTTTAGGGGTTACAGAGTTCATATTTTCCAGCATATGTATTTTAAAGTCAACGGTACACGCAGTCATAGCCGCACATTAAAATTCCCTGGCTGCGGGTGGCATTAATGTACATAAAATTAGTTTTCTATTGTAACATTACTATCAACAGGTTTTAAAGTACTTATATAATATACGCTTTAGAAAACTAATAAATATGTTTACTTTGTTTCGGTTTTTAAAGTAATTTTTTGTTAACGTTTCCGCATGACTACCAATTATTTGAGCAGGCCTTAACGCGTGACGCGACCGGCAGGTACACGCTGAAGAAGAGCCAGTCGCTGATGCTGCCGTCGCGCGGGCTCGCGCACGTGCCGGACGAGGTGTTCGACGCCGCGGCCGCCGCCGACGTGAGCATCGTCGACATCTCCGCCAACCGGCTCACCGGAGTGCCGCTGGGGTGAGACGCTATAACTATAACGATGCGTACACACGTAAAAATGATTATGTAAGCTAATTTATTGCATAAGCCGTGATTGCCTATGAGAGGGAAGGCACACGAACGATGTTAACTTCGATTGAAATTTGTAATATTTGTGTTTGATACTTTCTGTTGGCGTTCCTTAATAAATAAAAAAATAAGCGAACGGGACACTTTATACCGTTGCCGGGTTTGTGACGCAACTTCCAAATCCTGCTAATTCATGGGGTACACATGTCGGACTTAAAAATATTCGCAACCCAAAGGTCATCTACGAAATATAATCAAGTAAGTTATGGAAGACACTCGTGTTTGTATGGTTAATCTGATGTTAATGCTTATGACGGCGTGGATTTCTCCAGTACGATTCATATCCCATAAGGCAGTTTCTACTTTCACATGACACAGGTGAATATTATTACCCGAAGAAACATTATCTTATTTAAAACAATAACGTAGCGAAAACAGCGTAATGCTTACAGTTGCATGATCTCATTTTCATAGCAAGCCGAGACGAACGATACATTAAAAAAATAACAATACATTTACCGAGATGTATTTTTCTTCTGATTATAAATATCATCTCTGTATTACTGCTCGGTATGTAATACCACCGAACACAATGTGCATGGTACTGTACTAACGTCGTTCATCTTCATACTTGATTTTAATCGTATACTTACTTATTAAAGCAGTTAAACATGTAATTAAAATAGAAATGTGGTGTCGTGGGACACCAGGTAGGAACGAAGTTCCTTCGGCTAATGAAGGCAACGGCGAACGAAAAGAAAGAGGGATAAAAAATTAAATATTAAATGTGGCACTCGGTGACTGCCGCGGTAAAGCTATTGCCTAGCATTTTTTATCAACCTATGCAATTATAAAAATTAGATGAATAAATCTTGGATTGCCGCCATCTTGGATTTCTATTTTGACAGCATCATCGACTTCAACACCCTCGAAAACCATGAAAACGATACCCATGACGAAAAGTTGATAATTTCGCGCAGCCGCCATCTTGGATTTCTATTTTGACAGCACTATCGGCTTCAACACCCTCGAAAACCATGAAAACGATACCCATGACGAAAAGTTGTTAATTTCGCGCAGCCGCCATCTTGGATTTCTATTTTGACAGCACTATCGGCTTCACCACCCTCGAAAACCATGAAAACGATACCCATGACGAAAAGTTGATAATTTCGCGCAGCCGCCATCTTGGATTTCTATTTTGACAGAACTATCGGCTTCACCACCCTCGAAAACCATGAAAACGATGCCCATGACGAAAAGTTGATAATTTCGCGCAGCCGCCATCTTGGATTTCTATTTTGACAGCACTATCGGCTTCAACACCCTCGAAAACCATGAAAACGATACCCATGACGAAAAGTTGTTAATTTCGCGCAGCCGCCATCTTGGATTTCTATTTTGACAGCACTATCGGCTTCACCACCCTCGAAAACCATGAAAACGATACCCATGACGAAAAGTTGATAATTTCGCGCAGCCGCCATCTTGGATTTCTATTTTGACAGCACTATCGGCGTCACCACCCTTGAAAACCATGAAAACGATAACCATGATGAAAAGTTGATAATTTCGCGCAGCCGCCATCTTGGATTTCTATTTTGACAGCACTATCGGCTTCAACACCCTCGAAAACCATGAAAACGATACCCATGACGAAAAGTTGATAATTTCGCGCAGCCGCCATCTTGGATTTCTATTTTGACAGCACTATCGGCTTCACCACCCTCGAAAACCATGAAAACGATACCCATGACGAAAAGTTGATAATTTCGCGCAGCCGCCATCTTGGATTTCTATTTTGACAGCACTATCGGCTTCAACACCCTCGAAAACCATGAAAACGATACCCATGACGAAAAGATGATAATTTCGCGCAGCCGCCATCTTGGATTTCTATTTTGACAGCACTATCGGCTTCACCACCCTCGAAAACCATGAAAACGATACCCATGACGAAAAGTTGATAATTTCGCGCAGCCGCCATCTTGGATATCTATTTTGACGGAATTATCGGCTTTAGTACCCTAGAAAACCATGAAAACGACACCCATGACGAAAAACTTGATAATTTCGCGCAGCCGCCATCTTGGATTTCTATTTTGACAGCACTATCGGCTTCAACACCCTCGAAAACCATGAAAAATTATTTATTTATTTATTTATATTATTTATTTCATTATTTCGTTACGGAATTTCTGGATTCGGTCCCCACGCTCAAGGCCCGCGTTAAAAGCTATGCAATAGCTTAAAAAAAAGGTATTATACACTACTCGCTTGTGTATGCGATTGTCGCGCATGCGCACGTCTTTGATTCCACGCATTTTTTCTTACGGTTTTACTATCACATATTTTTCAGTTCGGTCGCCGCAGCAAAACCTATCCCCTCCAAGCCTGCCGTAAGGAACTTCGTTCCAATAAATAAACACCAGAGTACATTTCAACAAGTAGGTTGTGTTCAAACAAAGGCATCGCCGAGGTGTGTGTGAGCACCGCTGCGCTGCCTTGTATGTTATATTCGCCGGAGGCTCAAAAACGATATCGTTCGTTCGTGTACGTACGTACGTACGTACGTAAAGATAACCTAGTCGATATCCCTAACTAATATATCTAACTAATAATTTATGTTCTAAAATTAATAAAAAATAAGTGGTTGGTAGACGAATTCAAACATATACATATTTTTAGGGTGTGTCGCGTGAAAGAAACATTATCCCAGCTGATACTGTCATCGAACAGTATCGAGAAGGTCCCAGCAGAACTAAGCACCTGTGAACACCTGCAGTATCTGGACCTAGGCAAGAACTGCCTGCTGGATCTGCCGCTCGAGCTGGGCAACTTGAAACATCTACGAGAGCTCGTCATCAGTAACAACAAGTTTGTATATCTTATAGTATCATGCATTGACTTATTATTACTATGGACATCTAGTGTCATACTAAAATCGCGATAAAAATGTCCCAGTCAGTTATGTCATGTCATGTCATGCAGTTAACAAGGTAATTTAAACACTAAAATCATTGTGTCACGGTTTAATTTCGATTGCAGTCGTGAACGCCAGCCATTGCAAGAATAGAAATGTTAACAAGGTAATTTAAGCACTAAAATCATTACATCACGGTTTAATTTTGATTGCAGTCGTGAACGCGGAATTGTTTCTCTCCTTGCGTTTTGTTACTCATTTGGCTCGGACATTTTTCAGCGCGGACCCGACGTCCATAGTAATAATAAGTCAATGGTATCATGTCATATTTTTGCATGTCATGTATGGTACATGACATATTTCAATGTTACAATGGTCCAAGTGACAATCACCAGCTTTCATATATAAAGAAAAGAATCATTAAAATCCGTACACCCAGTAAAATGTAATACTAACACATTAAAATACAGTCAAATTGTAGACCGCCTTTTTTTAAAGTCGATTAATAAAAGATACATTTTATATGTGTGAAACATTGACCGTCCAGATTGACGAAGATCCCCCGCTGTGTGTACGACATGGAGAACCTGGAGATCCTGCTGGCGGCGGAGAACCAGGTGGCCGAGATCAACGTGTCGTCGGACGCGCTGGCGCGGCTCGCGCGCCTCGCCGTGCTCGACCTCTCCAACAACAGCATCTCCACCGTGCCGCCCGAGCTCGGCAACTTCACGCACCTGAGGTACCCTCGTTACCGTCGTTACCATCGCCACCATCGTCCAACCGACGCACAATTTGAATGTATTGACATCAGCTGTGCGCCACTGCTCTCGACCGGCCGGTGACCGAGAGGCGGGGGTTAATGACTTTAGTGGAGTAGTTTATACCGCGCGCTCAGTTTGTTCACATTGTGGGTTTGCAAGGGATAATTACGTCAAAGTTTAAGCACCCTTTTTAATTACATATTTGGAATGAGAATCGAATACTGAGTACCCCCTATCAATATGTAAAGTGACTGAAAAATCTCTTTGTATATAAACTAAAATATAAACTATATTAAAAATATAACGTTTTTATTCCAGGTCGTTGGAGCTGATGGGCAACTGTTTCCGTCAGCCGCGCCACGCCATCCTCGCCAAGGGCACCGCCTCCGTGCTGGCGTACCTGCGGGACCGCATCCCCGCCTAGTGCCGTCGCGTCTCGCGTCCCGCATCCCGCATCCCGCATCGGGGTTCTAGTCAGGCCGGACACTAAATTTTCAGTACCAAGTACGTACACTTTACTTATACGTAGAAAACTTGAAATTTGGGCTAGGAGTAAACCGAAGGTTCAACCTGATGCGAAAAAATATTAAAAAAAATTACGATCGGAGTATTTCTAAAATATTATTGTAAAAATATGAATTTGCTTATTGGCAAGGCGAGATATATTCTGCATGTATACTAGAATATATCTCGTATTATATCTTCGATATCTATATGTTATGTATCCTGAGTGATATTTACAAAATTATTTATATGGTTTTTTATTGAAATCAAACAATTTTCGGAAATTTTTAGTACCTAATTCTTTATTTTTTCAAAAGTTTCAAAATAATATTGTACCGAGTTGTGAAATCTCAGATTGGCAAAGTCAATAATAGATTCGCATAATAAATATACGAGTACTATCCAGTTTACAATTATGTTTTATATTTTAATTTAATTATGAGGCTAAAATAAAACTTTAAGGATATTATATTGCTGAGTAAAGTAATATTGATATTGTTGTATTGGGGTTGTTGGAAAGTTTTGTAGAATTTAACAAGTAGTAAAGGAGTAAAGTATTATGCAGTGAAAAAGATTGACAAAAACATATCCGGTCTGCACGGAATCTGCTCAATTTTACAATACGCCAAGCAAAAGTGCAACATATTTAATCATAAACAGTTAATGCCTATGCGCCTTGAATTGCGTGCCTTGCAGCTTTCAAAGAAAAATATACCTATTATGTGAAAAGGTTCTAAAAATAAAATTATAGAAAACAATATTAATTTCCAATATTTCCCCAATTTTAACTTGGGCATGTAAACTTCTATGGCATTTGTATCATTGAAAGAAAGTTTATCATATTATGTCCAGCATCTTGTATTAATAAATGAGCAATTCTTGTCTAAATGAGTAATATGGTAGCTTAAAAATGGTTTGGTATGGTTTTTTGGTTTAAGAATCGATTTATTGTGGTTTTATGTTTCTCAAACTTAGGTTCCATACATTTGTAATGAAATGGGTGAATAGGGGCCATTTGTTGTATTGGGTAGATTTATGTTAAAGTTCGTTGATTAGGTTGACAGTGTATAGCCAGGGTAGCGCCGTTACCCACTTCATAACTGTTATATCATATCTATTGTTTTAAATTTAACCTGGTTCATACTTGGATGTGTGGGGAAGTGACTGTATACCGAGCAAGGCTCACTCTTCCAATCTAGTATATTTATAATCGCATAATAAGAAGCCGAGGTAGTTCATTGTAATGTGTCGATAGGCCGCTACAATACATTATTATACCAGATTCGTTCCCCGTTCGCTGTTTTATAAATTGATGTGAGACAAATGTTTTATTTGCGTGTACCTGATTCTGATAACCACCGGCATATAAGTTATATTTTTTGTTATGAATTGATTGTTATATGTTTATGAATTATTTTATTTGTTGTTCATAAAATCAAGTTAATAATTATTTTATGATTGATACCCTTATTGAATAATACCATCAAGTAATAAAATTTATTTATATATTAATTAAAAGTCATCCTAATATATTTACTAGGTACTTTTCTGTTGTAACATTTAATATGTCGTATTAGTGATTGCCAAATATTATCATGAAACGCTATTTTTTGACGTCTTTTATATTCATTTAATTAATTATGTGTATGTCTGTTCTGCAAAAGGGATATTGCGGTACCCAGCCTTATTAAAATATTTAAAAATGTACATCATATAGGTACTAATATTATATTATACTTACATAATTATTATGCAGTATTGCCATCAATATTATGACGATAAGAAATGCAATTACATCATACACGTAACATATTCGTTATACATTTAAAAATTGTATGTGGTATCAATATTTCACCTGCTAATGGGATAACCAGTGAACACTGAGAAAATTATTTCAGTAAGTCTTCTCTAACGTTACATGTGTTCTGATTATATAAATAGATATACGAAGAGAATACAGTTGGTTTGGTATGGTATAGGTATGGAAAATTCCAAGTGTCTGAGAATTGAGATGAATCTACAAATTATTTGAAACTCGTCATTCGTTAGACGGCGGATTTGAAAGAGATATTTGTGTTTTCTTCCTTATATTCAGCGGGCGGATGAGATGTTATCTCATCTTCATAATTATTCGCTACATGTCTTCTCCTCGTACATCTGTGTATGTAAATATTATAACTGGTGTTGTAACCATCTCCATCCCAATAATATAAAGGATGACTGTTAAGTCACTTAACATATTAATAGGGGATACTCAGTACCCGATTCCCGTTCCAAATATGTAATAAAAAAGGGCGCTTACAATTTGACCTTAATTAAAAACCAAAAGTATGGACAATCGGAGCTCACATGCGCGGGGTGGACGCGTGATATCTTTGAGTACCATTTTTAAATATTTATCGTGCAGAATTTTGATTTTATAATTTTAAACATTACATACACCATAAATAATGTTTTATGTAATGTTTAAAATTATAAAATCAAAATTATCGAGTATGTCAAGTGACTAAACTTTCAGCCTGTATAAACATTTTGTAAGGGTGGTTGTAAGTACGACGTCATGTTATCCCAAGCTCAATGTGGGTGAAATTCATATTTACTAACATATCCCTATTTGTAACGTAAGGGTATGTTTCTAACATATTAATTGCGTGGTTTGAATGCGTATTTGCACTTGCTGTGTTCATTATACAATTTAGATTCTAGTTGAATAGGGATTATTGATTTGAGTTGTAGCTTTTCGCAATTCGGATCGACTCTTCATAATGATGATTGAATAAGTATTGTTTAAAATTAAAGTCATCTGTAGGTATAAAAATTTACATGCATACCTACATTGATATAGTATTTTATAATACTTACGTGTGTATTCCGTGTAAAAAATAAAACATACTAACATCATAGCCTAATATTTCCTTACATTTAATTTCAATAAATTAATATAATATCCGTCCTAGAAAATAAATATTTATTATTAATATTATGTAATGGGTTATTTATTTTAGTAGACACAACCCCACTACAATTTTGTGACACAATTTCTTCAAATATAATAAGTAAAAATGAAAAACTGTCAAAACAAAATCAAAGATGTATTTTGATTATTATTAATAGTTACTAGTTAAACCAATTTTAGTAGAGCACGGAATGCACGCGTAACACTACCTACGTTGTGTATTCATTAGATTACCTTACCCATATGATTGACCTGCTAAAATCCAAAGAATTACTGTATGTACCTGAAGAGTTAATAGGAGCACAGCGCAGCTTGTGATAGCTTGTGGGCTAAACGAGTCGTTTCAGTCATTTGCCATTGTGTCACTCGCGTTAGTCATGTTGTGTGATAAAATTCATGTTTACGTTGAAATGTATCTTGGTAAGCGCACAAAATGTGAGTTTCATTGTGTTATTTATTGGAATATAAGCTTTAAAATTCAATGATCTTTTAGTTTTATTTACTGACCCATTCTTATCTTTACTGCCATTTACCGACTCGGTAGCTTAGTTCATTCATCTTTCTTACCTTGGTTTTCCCGACCGATTGGCTATATTGTAATGGAGGATTTCTTTCAACCCTTTAAAATATTCTTAACTTATTTGAAAAACTTATAATCATATGAAAAGAAGTACGACTGGTACGAGTCAATACTTACTTTTTGCCTAATCTAATGCGTAATACTTAATTATGTTTTTAAGAATATTTGACTGTCGGTTGCTGCTTGGTAGTCTGAAAATGGAATCGTAAAGCTGGAAATACGAGAATAGGAATGTTTGTGTTTATTGGTAAGTGGTAACTTTATGTTAAAGAAAACAAACGCTACTACCACATAAATTATATCGTCAATATTCTTTTATATTCACTCACCTTGTTCTTGTTTGTAAATTAGCCAGCGAAAAATAATTTTTAGACTTGTAACAATTGACTTGCCCTAGCGTGCTGTGTCGATTTGCATCACAATGCTTTGCTTGATGCTTTGTTTGATTGAATTAAATAACAGAATACCTTTTTGGGTCACGTCACACGCTGGTTGGTCGGTGACGCTGCGGCCGCGACGCGTCATTGAATTGGATGATTTGGATGTCTTATGATGATTTTATGTCTCTTTTCTAAGTAACAGTATATTTAAACACATTTTCTGGTCATATACCTAATAAATTACTTATTTGCAAATGCTTAAAAAACAGTTCTATGTACATTTATACGAAAAGAAACAATATGTATGTCGTAAAGATCTTTTTTTTAATAGTAGGTACTAGATGATAGTAAGTTTATAGTGAGTGATCCCATGTGCCGAGCATGTGCTCCTTGGTGTAGTATGTAATTAATTCTAGGATACGGATTTATGGTCTTGTTTAATTTCAGGCAAGTTTATTAAACTTTCAGAGCCCCTACAGGCGTGATTATTATTAAATATTTTTCTCTTTCAGATATTAATTCGATCCTGTCTATCTACCTAGATAAACGTTGATTTCCGTCTCCTATCTCAACTATCGGCGGAAACCCCGTTCGTTGCGCAACTACCACGTTACCCCCGGAACATTGCAAAACAACGTCAAATATAAATTGACAGTTAGCAGTCTGTAATTTAATAATGAGACACCCAACCCTGCTATTTGAACGGCAACACGAGCCCGCATGGCAGCCGTTGCGTTACAAAACATGTCGTTAGGATGTTTAACGTTAGCATTATCGGTTTCACTATCGTTTACCGTCGACTCGTCATTCCATTGTAAATTGTAGTCTGTAAAACCATAATAATTGCAAGGTCGCGGAGCGTGGAGGGGACATCGCATGACGGCTGCACTCCGACCGATTTCAGTAGATGTAACTAAATTGCGCGAAGGACTAGCGAGGCTCTAGCGATGTGTACGGTATCGTTAATCACTTCAGTAACCGTCGCCGGCACACCGAAAGAATCCCAAAGAGAAACTTAGTTAGGAATAAGTATGTTTCGCGGTGAATTCTGGTGACGACAAATGGTTTGTTTATTCAGCTGTGCACCAAAGTGATAAAAGAATCCGTGACGAATTGCGTAATTGTTTGAGTAGTTCGAAGGATGAGGGATGTTGAGACGGTCGCCCCCGCGCCTCGGTGCTAGGAAATGAATCTGCTTCGTTACCTTTCAAATGTAACGATCTTCAAATTATTTTAAACATCTTATAAAATTATAATGTGTCAAAAAATTGTTATCTTGAGTGTTAAATATTAATGACCTTAAATTGTGAACCAGTGAAGTAAAGTACTATGTACCATTTAGCTATTGTTCTCGTGGTATTGGAGTGTGCCTCTATAATAAATGCTGGTAAGAGTCATCCGTTTAACTCTATTTAAGTACTTACCTCCACATCGTCTCCTCTGTATAGTATGAGATAACTTGAGTTGGTAAGGTTTTAGGTTTAGGTTTAATGTAAATACCTACTAAGTATACCTACTTACCTACTTTGAATAAATTAAAATTTGAATTTATGCTCATAACAAAGATAATTAAAACATACCCGCAAGAACGTGCGTAAAATAATTCAGGATCTATTTTTTATTCATTGTCTTACCTAATTAAAATGAGATATGCGGAAGTAGGTGTGTTAGAAGAATACTACAATAGGTATATTCTTCTAGCAATTTTTGAATTATAACGTCTTTAAGAAAACTAATTTAATAAACCATGAATAATGATGTTTTATTTAATTCTAGTTTACCTTAGCAAAGAATATTTTGTCTTAATACTTGTTAGTTATTTATACTCAAACAAACATGTTGGGTAATTATTTTAATGGACAAATAATTAACATAAATGCCTATTTGTTACAAATCAGAAAACTCGCATGAAAATCTATTCTATTCATAAACCCAACATAATTAACATACATTCTCGCAGTAAGTGACGAGATTATACCTTTTTGCGAAGAACCGTAGTAGCGTGGTGAGGTGTACCTATGTATTTTATCAAACTTTTGACAATCCTCTTCCCAAGTTGATAGTATCTGGCTATCGCGCCGAATAGTCCTTGGTTCATACTTCATACCAAACTGGGGTAGCTAATACATATTTGACACCATATAACTTATGATATTAAATTGATATCATCGCGGACAGTAAACATTTATGAATGTAAACTGCTCTCATGTTTTGGCGTTGGTTAAAACTCAGATGCGTTCTGGATCCTTCAGGACACAAGTAAGTACGAGAAGTCATGTGTCCGTGGCGTGCAAACTGTGTCATACGGCTAAAAATTTCTGCTTTGGCGTTCGCGAATTCCGTGCCCCGGCCAGGCTAAAAAACCCTCTTTCCACAGTGGAAAGTGCACCAATTTACTTTAAATAATTACTTACTAGTCAAAGGGCGTCCCTTAACTCAATTTTTAATGACCCGATGCCGCTACTTGACTAGCATGCTACGCGACATTTGGGTACAAAAAAATAACAGTAAAAGAGAGAAAAGATATCGTTTTATGTGTTAAGCTATTGACATGATTTACTTACATAATCATAGGTTCACTATTTACCTTTAATATATCCATACACAACCTCATCGGCCATAGCTCTGTTAGAAATCGACAGGATCACCTTGCAATTGGGGATATAGAAACAAACTTTATAGGCACTCAATGTAATAAAACAATATACAATCTCTGTTGTACAAAAATTTTTGTATACATCCGAATATTTTTATTTTACTCCTTTGTTTTTGAACGTGCAGTAGGAACTCCTTTTTCAATGATTGGAGCGATCAAACATAAACGTTTACCGGAAACTACAGCTGGGATTTTGCCGCCAGTACATGGGACATCGAAAACCTCTGAATTCACGAATAAAATACTGGTCAAAAATATAAAGAAGAACATCCATGTTTGTAGACGCAGGAAATACATCTGAAAAAAAAAACAATTATTTTTTAGGGACGAGATTAAAATAATAACACTATAAAGAAAGACAGTCTTCATACAAGCGCTCTGTCTAAAGTGAAGCACTAAACCGAAACTTTCCCGAATCATAATATGTTTTTAGCAATAATACATAAATAGCTTTTCAGATAGGTACCTATTTTGTGACACAATTTAACTGGACAAATCGTCATAATTCTTTTTTTTTCGCGAGACACGTTTGGCGTGCGTAGCTGCCCGGTGTTTGGAGTCATTTCTGACTCCAATTAAGGTGCTTCAAAATGCCCGCGCGGACTTGGTTTCTATAGTAACTATTCTAAGGTGACGATGGTAAATGAGCAGATTTTCCATCATCATATCATCCTTTGACTGATCTGATCTACACACAGCGCATATCGCGGGAACACTGGCGAGCGAGCCGTAATCCGCGCTTATCCATGCTCGTATCCTTACGGTCATGTATCAGATTCAACTGGAGCGTAATTCATAGAGACCATAATCTTTGACTTTTTTTACATGACGTTACATGACGTTGGACGCACTAACTTATTAAAAGCCTATTCACTTGATTAATAAGTGAAAGTAACGCTAGTGATACTGCCGACCTGGCGTTGGTTTCGCTTTTTTACTAGCTGTCACACTGCAACCGAAGCGTGGTGTACTAATTTAACGGTTGATGTTAGGTGGGATTGTTGTTTTCAGACTGCTAATAGAACTTATCTAAATGACCGTGTAACACAGTTCTTTGTAACATAGCCTGTGTAGCGAGGGTACCAAACAAATAGTTTTTTCTTGGGTCCTAAATGTTTCTGATGTTTCATCCGTGTGTGAGCGTGTTACAGTTTTTATTACTGCTATGAATGTGATACCACTGTCACCTTGCAAAAAGTTTAAACTAGGTGCTAAGCAGCATAAACCGTAGCCATTTTCGACAAAGTTTCCATAAAATAGGTAGGTCCTGTCTATTACTAAACAGTGCATCATAACAGCATAACTTGTGATGTAATTCACAAGCTTGGACAAAGACGGAGAAAATCATTGACTAACTGGACAAATAAACTTAAATTTTTAACACAACGAACTCATATTATTTTATGTGAATTAAGTATGTAGTTATAGATATTATTCAAATAGTTACTCACAGTTAACGTCTGGGGACAATCACAGAATAATTTATAATATGCAATAAAGTAACGATTGAATCAGCTTTATACGTCAACTAAGGTGGGTGTGTGTTTGTAAACTGTTAGTGTGTGTAGTAACGAACGAAAATGTAGAGTCACTGTCTCTCGTGGCGCGCCGTGAGGACAGGTTTCGCAGTTGATGAGGCTCATCTCATTAACCTTGTTGGATCTTAAAATGGCAGTCTCGAAAAACGATGTACCTAATGTGTTTCAATAAAGATAAATGCATAAATCAATGAAGTGATCTTTCACTCGGAGTATACTGTATAAAATTTATTTATCTTTGGATAACAATAACTTTACTACTCGTGGGAACCTAAGTCTCGTTTCATTTATATTATTTTAGGTACTTAGGTACTTTATAAGATAGGTAGGTACACTACAAACCTATATGAAAAGTTAATGTCAATAATAAATAATCGATGAAAATCTTAAAATAATTATCGTGTTACGCCAAACCAAAAAATATAGGTACTAATCTTTTAATCTTAGTTGGTATTTTACTCTTGTCTCTTTTGTTTTTACTTTAAATGTAAATGTTTTTTTCAATTTTGTTTTTCGTATGGCGCACTTGGACCGCCTGACCTTACTCAATTTCATGTGAATACTATCAAAAGTTAAGGAGTAAGTAAATAACGTTATTTTTTAATTAAACTATTTTTGTTCTTTTACATTTCATTTGAATTCATTCCTATAAACCAGTTATGTACCTACAAACTATGTCCACCTCGCTATTAAACTGCAGTGGATAACATCTAGCCACACAGATCAACCCGTTTGTTACGTTTATAGATAAGCTCACATTGACAAAGAATGTTGACCCACATTATGTGTGAAGGTGCGGAGACACAATGCAAACAACATAAATCGCTGACCTTCGCGAGGTGGTCCGGCGTGACTCTCGACCGAGGGGCCCCGGTGTTCGTGTACACCGCCAGCGGGGACGAGGACTCGCTCACCGGGGCGTGCTTGGCCCGGTGTAGGGAACTGGCGGATTGTGCTGCAGTAACGATCACGTTCTCGAAGGGAAGCTGCTATGGAGTGGCTGACTCTCCCAATATACCGCTTAAATCGGACAACGATGCTGCTTTCTTCAAGAAGATGTGTCTGGAATGTAAGTAAAAAAAAAATTGTTACGTAAAATTAAGGAAATCTTTACAAGCCTCGCTGCAGGAGCTTCTGGGTTACGAGGCGTTAACAAGAACGCCAGTTAATAAGAACGCCAGGCACTAGTGCTCTCGGGAAAAAGGAAAGTTAGTATTCTTATGCACACTACGCACATACACTATTTTCTGGAGAGACAAAAAACATAACAGACTGACAGGCGTCTGCCTGTCTCTGTCTGTCGAATTTATTCCCAGCATACCTGTCTAGGTATGCTGGGAATAAATTCGAGCACATGCTACCTAGACGAGTAGCTACTAAGAATGAATACAATGCGTTCATGAAAAACATGTTTAATTATGTTTTCAGTGCCAACAGACTGCAATAACCACTGGTGGGCTTTAGAAACTACGCCCGGATACTATCTGAATTCTGAAAACGATAACCTAAAGGTGATTCTTAATACAACCATGCAAGAGTGCTATGAAGCTGTTCTCTCGAACATCGATAACCAAAAATATCGGTACGTCTTAATTTCTAATATTTTGGTCGGATTTCAAACCGTGTTGGCGAACAACAACGTAACTAGTACAACAATGCTATCGATCGTGAGTCACAGCGCGGCGAAACAATTAAAAATAATAGGCGAAGCTGTCTATCCGTGAAGCACCTTACCTAAGTGATAAAATACTTCAATACTTATTAACTCTGTTAGTAGGTAAGGTAAGTAGGTACTTGAAATGAAACCTTGGTCACCATCTATACTTTTACAAGATTTTTTTATGCGTACCTACCAAATGTAATAGATATTTTTTTTAATACTTATTAACATAATTTCGATAGTAGATACTACTACTAGATACATACTTAACTCCCGTTACGTGCGGGTCCCGAACCCAGGACCTCCAGTCCGTTTAAATCGCTATGCTTGGTTGGTTGAGTTGTTAAAACTATTTTTGTTACATAATATAAATGTAAATGCATAGATATTATTAATAGTTACCTAGGTAAGGTGTTAAATGTAAGTATATTTCAATATTTTGTAGATCAGCGCAATGGATTCAGCCAGATAATTTATTGGACACATTCAGCATGTCAAAAGTTGTGGTCGGAAACTGCATCCTAAACGTCGAGAATAAATTCACAGAACCGGAGTCCTACCGCGTCTCCAACTACTATACATTCTACGTGGAAAACCAATGCCAACATGACTGTAAGTAAGAAGACATAATGGTAGGGGAGCCCAAGAGGGGATTTCTGGATTTACTGAAGCGCGGCAGATTAATATACAGGGGGATACCTTGTACCCGGTTAAGTACCAACACCAAATATGAGCCCCATATATATGGCCGCCCGTGAAGGATACAGGATCAGATTAGTAAAAAAAAATTGATCATCAGACATTCTCGAGCGCGTCAGATTAAGGTAGGGTGAGTTAATTACCTCCTAAAAAGTGTATATTCCACTAATCTGACAATTTGAGAGTGACGTAAAGAAAGGGGAGGGCAGCAAAGTTGTAAAAAAAAAACGTCATCTTGACATTCTCGAGCGTAGTTAATTTTTTTTTTATTTTGAAGGAAATAATTCAAGAATAACGAAAAATATATAATCTGACGATTTCCGCAAGCCGAAACAACAAAAAAATCGTCGATAAAGTTAAATGCGTGCAGCTGCGTGATGCCTATATTTCCTTCTCCGCGTTTCTATTCCTCTCTCACTCTTTCTCTATCTATTACTCTCTCACTCCGTCCCCACTCTAGTTTCTGCTGTCATGACGCCATCACCATATTCCAGCAGAAATTTTTTTGAAAGTGGTTTTTTTGGAATAACTTTTAAACGGCTTTATCGATCAACTTCAAAAACTAATCCGCCCTTGAGCTTGAAAAACCACGTCGATCGCCACCAAGTTGGTCAAAATCGGTTGATTCGTTCGAGAGATATCGTGAACGAAAGAAACCCGAAAAAGTGTTTTTTCGGGATTACTCCGAAATTTTTGGTTCGATCAATTAAAACTTCGATCAATTAAAGCGTCGAATGCCGCCAACCGCGTGAAAATTGGTTGATCCATTCAAAAGTTATTGCGGTTTGAAAATTCCAAAAATAGTGTTCTATGAAACTTCTATCAGACTTTTGAGCTGGGAGAGCTCAAATGCATAGAAATATTATTTCTTTGAACTCCGCGAGCTCAAAATAAATGTCATAAGTACAATTTTAAGCGCCCAGGAATGGAATTAGCGGGAAATTGCAGGGATGGCCTTTAGGGTGAACCGTTTTTTTGTCAGATTAGGCGAATCCCTCTAGATAATCGTCAGATTATGAGACAGTACGTTTAGAACATAAAGATGAACCATATATATCTTAATCTGACGCGCTTGAGTATGTCAAAATGGCGAATTTTTTTTGCATATTATGAGAATGGCCATGAGTTTGCGTCCCATCGAAATCGTCAGATTAGTGAATGAGAGCTTATTTTTGGTGCACTTAACACTCCCTTAGAAAATCTGACGCGCTCGATTAAATTTTTTTTTTTTTCATTTTCAACCCTTACATACAACCACCCCCACCATGCAAACGGTCAGATTAACATACGTACATTATTAATAATACGTAGGGCATTGATGCTATCAATATCTGACGCGCTCGAGGATGTCCATGCATCAGTTTTTTTTTACATATTTAAAAATCTATAGCCGCTTCCCCCACCGATGAAAAGGTATATATCATATAACATTTTTTTCTTCTTATCATCTAAGCTTTGCAACCCAATAGGTCTCTGTGACGCTCGAGTAAATCCCCATTTAGCACCACGGGCTCCCCTACCATAACATGAAAATGTTATAATAGTCCATTGAAATGTCATATTTTTTGGGCTTTTTCAGAGCAATTTCACAATTTTATTATTTAGAAGACAAGGGTTGCAACTTCACAAACTGGGATTGAAAGGAGACGGGGACTTTTGGGCCCAATTTGTAATAAGTTGAAATATAGCTTAAAAAACGCGTTATTTTTTTCTATTATAATATTTAAAAAATCAGCTTAATTCACAATCTGGAAGATGAAAAATCTAAAAAATAAGTTAGGATCAAAAATAGAATAGGTAATCGATAATTATAATCGATTATATTAAGAATGTGTGCAAACAATTATATAAAAATATAAAAAGGCTTTTCATGAGATGTTATTTTCAATCATTAAGAATAATTAAAACTATTACAAATAAATTAATTTACTGTGAAACAAGACATCTATCTATGTAATAAAGTGAAATCTCAAAATCAATTTTCGACCGAACAATCGATCATTAATCGATTTTGTAAATGAAAATCGATGTTCATCACTGCTCATTTTTGTCTATGTTGACACTTGACAATAATGACAATGAATGACAGAAGTCCCGTCTAAAATCAATCGACACCGTCTTACACTTACACGAGTTACACGTCTGACTTTGGCTCGTTATTTTGGATTTATTGGCCGGCTTATCGATTGGATATTGACACCATGGATCATTGTGTGAACTGTGGTATAGTAATACTATCAACGAGCTTTAGATGATGAAATGAATTTGTCAGTGATTCGTCAATGGCGTGCACCACAGCCTGTAAGTACTCACTTATTTATTAACTAACTGGCACCTACCATGCTAGCCTATAGGATTCCTTATATTGTTTATTATCAACCGTATGCTTAAAAGTGACTTATACTTTTTGAAAAGGTAGATAAAGATTGTTAACATTTAACTAAATACCGAAATCGATTGAGTAGCATCATCAGCCTATTAACATCCAACTGCTGGACGCAGGCCTCCTCTCTAGCAGAGAGGGATTCCGAGCAAAGACCCACCAAACTGCTCCAATGTGGTTTGGCGAAAGTATATTTTTCAGAGTCTTGATTTCATGAAATAAAAAACTTCATATTTCAGGTAAACAACTGTGACCATGTTTGTCAAGCTTTCTGGGACTTGCCACAAATACCAACAGCTGTTGATCAACCAAGACAACTTGGCCACCGTAATGTTTGCTTCCGCTGTGGTCGCTCTCATCATGAGTCAGTCATCTGCTTGACACTGGCTCAACTCATGAACTGAGAATATATAATGTAATACAAGAGTGGATTATACCTCGAACTGTAAGTTAAATGAATGTTCATTATTACTTATGCATGCCACATAGATTACTATGTCCTGGGTTCAAGTCATGGGTTGGGCTGTGAAATGATACCTACTGAGTTTTTCTTTCTTCCAAGAATTTATCTATATGTAACAGTGTTGTATGTATATACATAAATATATGTATATATTTATATTCTTATAGCTATTTGTGTATTATTAGTATTGCCATGTAGTACTATTGTAAAACAGAATGTAGATTGTTAAGTAAGTTTATTTGCCGCACCAACCTGTGCTATTTTAATATTTCCTTTTTGCAAAGGTTATCTGGGAGACATCACTGTGGTGGTAAGACCGACTTATTCATAAGGTTCTTTTCTTATTTTACTTTGTATTTTTGTTTTATAAGGGTGTGCAATAAAGTGTTTTAAATAAATAGAATAAGAAAAGAACCTTACTCTTACCCTGGAATTGAGTTAGTTGTTTTATATTCCTGTGCCTCAGAGAGCACGTTAAGCTGTCAGTCTCAGTCATTATTACTAACATCTGATAGTGACCATTAAGTAATCAAATATTATTGCCTTAAGCCCACCAACCCGCATTGAAGCAGTGCAGTGGGTCTAAGCTCCATATAGGGGATCTATATAGAGGTTAGACTACTATAAGGAGGGTGGTCTGGCCCTGTAGTGGGCTGTCAATAGGTTGATAATGATGAGGTAGGTTTATTGCAGATAGAACAACCGAGTCACAACAAGTGAGTGAACTAATTCTTATCTCATTAGGTATATATCAAATAAAGCACAATCTTATTATGGCGAGCATGTAAGGGGTAACAATGGCTATGTAATAGAAGTGTCCAGGGAGGTCAGCAGTAGCCTACTTCGAGAGCTGTCAGCTTCAAATACCTTGTGGTTACTTCGGGGACGCATACAATCAAGACATACATTCTTAGACAATATTTTAATTATAATTGAGAGGAATAAAAATCAATAAAAAAAGTGTTTTTTATTTTACCACTTCTTTACCCTTACTTATGATCTCATCAGTCATTTACGTTTTATCATCCTCCCATTCTAAAAGTTTTTTTTATTTACTACAAGTTAGTCGACACCAAGTGTGCTTGCAGTCAACACCTAATGGTAAGTGATGATGCAATCTAAGATGGAAGGGGGCTAACTTGTTAGGCGTAGGATAAAATCGCCCTTTAGGTTTCTGCCCGACGCCATACCAGGTAAAAAATCTCAATCGGCCCAGCCGGGAATCGCACCCAGAAACTCCGTCTTATAAATCCACCGCGCATACCGCTGCGCCACGGACGCCGTCAAAATATTAATGTTCTATTTTAAGAATAAAATACTCGAACTTCAAAAATCAGCTGTTCAGTATATAGGTAGTCTCATATTATAACCTCACTTTTACTAAATCTCGTTTATCACTACTCCCAGATTGACAAATTCCGTTTTATTTTCAATTAAAGGTTAATAATATAATAGCTATTAATTGGCACTACTTTCATCTTTTTACAATCCAGGCCCAAGATTGTATGAAAGCGTACCAGTCTCCTTTAACCTAACCCGATTCAATTTAAACCGACCCGACATCGATTTTCATTTATAACTTTGTTATTTTTTATTTGCTAGTATAAATTGACAGGACCAAAATTGCAGTGAATTTAATATTATGTATTCTCGTTTAAACTCAGCTGTAAATGATCCAACTAAGGTAAACATAGGAAAATATGATTTTACAATAACTATAACCACTTAGTATGTACATACTAAATTATTATGTAGGTACTATAGTAACGGCAAATAATTAAGGCCCTTTTGACACATTAAAATAGTGACGTGAAAAATGTTAATTTAGTATCGAAAAAATATGGTCAAGTGCGAGTCGCATCGATACATTTTTGGAATAAAAATTTTAAGCACCCTTTTTAATTACATATTTTGGAATGAGAATCGAATACTGAGTACCCCCTATTAATATCACAAGAGTCTTACGAATCACCTTATATTTAAGGTCTCCTCGGCTTTGAGCTCAGTAGTGGGCCTTGTTGGGTTGAGATGATTTATAGTATATTCATTTATGTAATTGACTTACTTACTTTATTAAAGGTGGCACTGTATTTTGTTAGTAAAAACGTGAAGGAATTTGTTCGCGGTACCATATACTTTGTTGATATGGTCCCGCATTAGTCCATAATATTTAAATATATGTATATATATTGTTTCAATATCCATGTAATTAATTAACTTTGGGTCTTAAATGTATAACACATTCGATAAATTTTATGACTTTTTGCACATCACTATAGACCATGAAGAACAGCAATTTGCTCCTTCAAATTTATGTAATAATTTATACGAAACTTGATGATCGGACAGACGTCAAATAAACTTCATCGGGGCCTTCCTTTTGTGCCGCACCTATAGGCACCTTCCAACTTAAATTCAATTAGAACGTCACGCCACACCACGTAAAGAGGATAGTTTAACTTTAATTCTACGACATCACCCCAACCACAAAGAAGATAAGTAAACCCCAGCTAATAAAATCGGACATTCTACATAATCCTTCCTTCCTCTCTTCTTTCTGAGTAATTCCCGGTGCGATGACTTTCGCGCGCTTCAAAAAGGTGTAAAAAGAGTACCTTTTCGGGGTCGGCGTCCTTGGTCTTGCTCGTGATAGGACAGAATAGGAGATGGTCTATTACCAGTCACCACTTACCATCAGGTGTCGTGTCTGCTTTTTCGTCAGCCCTTTAGGATATACAATAAAAAAATATTATGCGTAATAATAGAATATCTACACAGTCTATATTTTAGTGAAATAATTTTTTTATTATATTTTTTCAGATCCCAACAAAATTGATCGATGTTCGTATGAAGAATATTACAATCAAACTTTGAAACATGTAGATTTAACTTACAATAACGTCACCAAGGATAAGGTAAATCTTGTTATAATTCACGTCGTAATTAGTTTCTTGAAATATCATCTCGTGCCGCTAATGATTCTCATCGGCAACTTACCTACTATTGCCAGGTAGGTACATACTTATTGTTGCAAATTTTAATCTTAATAAGATCTATAAAATCGATCTACAGTGACTTCGTGTCATATAAGATCGAAATCTGGGCTCTGATAGGTTGGAATCTCCTTGGAAAGCGTATGCACAAGAAAAATATGATATTTTAGTTTGTATTTTAGTGCAAATCTTCGTGCGAGCTAGAGGACCGGTTTGTTTGTCGAGGGTTTACATGGACCGCTAAGGCCAGGGGCGGCGGCGCGCGGGGGCTCTGCGACCTGCACAGCGAGGATTTGATCACCACCGGCTCATGGCTGCTGCGGCGCGTGTCTGCAGCTACTTACTACAGGCGGGTTATCTGCCTTAACAGTAAGTACCAGTACTAAACTGCAAGTTAAAATACAAATTAGATGTTTTTACGACTCCACGTCTAGTACCTAGTGGGTGTTTTTATAATGGTTTTATCTGCTGCAAACCACTGTCGTTTCAATCTAAAAATATATGCGTGCCTTTACTCAATAAAATTAAAAATAATCGTGTAATAGGCTGACATTCCGCACTAGAATACTTGTAAGTGGCATGAAAATAGACCAGACGTTAATTTGCCGTATTTTAAACCCTACCCTATCTAACTAGAATTTTTGGACTTGTCAGTGATCCTTAAAGTAATAGGCAACCAACAGGATTATTAACTATCGCCGTCGTCGCCGTATGGGACAGTCCCTGTCCCAGTCCTCACCTCACGCTGTAATAACGAACTGAATTGAACTGATATTTTAATAACACGCTAGTGTGGTGCTGCATGCTCGTTAGCTATCTTCAATCTATAAAAAAATGTGCTTTGGTTGTTATAATAAAAAAAATGTTTCCAGTAAGCGTGGAGTGCTCTGACTCAGAGCTGGTGGTGACGTACCGGCCGCGCGGGATGTTTCGCGGCCGCGTGTACGTGCCCGGTCGCGCCGAGCGCTGCAGCGCACGGGCCCCCACCCCCTCGGGCCCCGTCCAGCTGAGACTCCCTCTCTACGGGAACTGCAACGTTAACTTCGCCTACGCGATCACCAACACTCCTAATGGAATTATCAACAGGTTTCATTCGTTTATTTGACCAGTTACTAAACTAACCTCGCTTTGCTTTGAGAAATCTTTGCCTTAGTGGTTACAGTCAAAACAATGGTTTAACGGGATTCTTTAAATTCCTTATATCTCTTACTTGTGTGTGTGTTTTTGTTGTTGTGTTGTTATACCTTTTACTTGTGAACTGATTGACATGAAACAAATAGTAAATATTACCCCAAGCTTACTACAATACACCATTGAAAACCACATTCAAATCGGTTAATCCGATTCTAAGATTAGCGCGGACAAACGCGCAAGCAAACTTCTATCAAGCAAATAACATCTATTTCAGCAAGAAGTAGGTATGTACCTTTAATTCAAATTTTTCTTCAGTATCTTCCATGTCTCTACAGGATCAGTTATGAATTTTATTACATACCTATGTATATGTGATGATAGTGATGCATGGTAAGTCCAATATAATTATGTATATGCGCTTGCACCAGGACTATGGCGTACGCGATGCTGATGATTCAGAACAACCCGATCATCCAGACGGCGGGCGACCGCTGGGTGCGCGTGGGCTGCTCGCCGGGCGCCGCGCCGAGCGACTACGCGCGCGTCGACGCCACCGTCGCCGTACACACCTCCGGGTCTGTCTTTGGAAAGTTTTTTGGAACCGTCAATATGAAGTACAGTATGTTTTCTACTGAAGCTACAGCTACAGCGGCGTAATTTGATTTGGGCAATACCGTGTTGCAGTCCGTCGGTCGCCAGCGAGTGGTCGTTGCCGGGGGGCGGGGCGAGCGCGGTGTACGGCGCGGCGCGCCCGCCGCCCACCATGTACGTGGTGCGCGACCGCGGGGAGGCCCGGCCGCACGCGGTGGCCCTGGGGGAGCGCCTCGAGCTGCGGATTGAGACTACAGGTCCCCATTTACGGCACACTACTAAACACGGATCTCTCCTCATATCGCAGGAGGCCTAGAGCATGCTCCACCACGTTGCTCCAGTGGTGATTAGCGCCCAACCTAAATGTTTGTCCTCGGGTCAGGGGTTGTAATGTCTGATTTGTGTTATCCACGCCGCCCGCATCAAAGGGAATCCCTAGTGTGAAGGTGTGAGTGTGTAAGCATTTACGCGTTTTACTTATCGATTTCTGCAGAGATGCGGCAAAAAAGTAATATATTATGTTATAAACAGATGACGCTGAGATCGAACCTTATCACATGGTGGCGTCCTCGCGATACGGCGACAGCTCCGTGCTGCTGCTGGACAGCCAGGGCTGCCCCACGGGACAGGTCTGAGTTTTACATTCAAGTTTAAGCGGTCGAAAATAAAAGTGTGATGAATTACCTGACCATCGAAATAAACTTTGGGGCTAGCATTAATAAATTTGGTCTTAATAGGTTAGATATCGACAGGAAGTGTCCCATTAAGCGGGGCTCCGTGGACATGGCCCAAATAATCTTATTTGGGCCATGTCACTTAACCCACGCTTATAGTTGGAAATTTCTTGCCTCGTCATCAAATGTGTTTTTTTTCAAGGGCCATTTTTAATATGAAGCCGTGATATGACATCGGTGTAATTACATGACGCAGGTAGATTTCCCGGCGTTCACCCGTTCGTACGTCGGCGGCGGCACGCAGCGGCTGTCCGCGCGGTTCAAGGCGTTCCGCTTCCCCACCTCCAAGGTGGTGCGGTTCGCGCTCGTCGTGCGCTACTGCGACGGCAAGTGTCAACCGGTAACGACCTTGGGAATCAGTAGGTACAGTCCGTTTTTCTAGCGTTGAGTTAAGGAGTAAACAAATGATTAACCAATATGGCCGACTAAGAACGTCATCGTAACGTCAGTTAGACACTGGCAGTCTATAGAGTACAGAAGTATTCAATGTAATAGCTGTTGGTAACTACCGCAATTTTGTTGTATCGAATCGCATCGATATCGATTTGTACTCTTCGATTTTATTCCAATCTAACAAATATGTTTTATTGAAATTAAATACTGTGTTTTATTTAAATATGCTTAAGTGACTGTATAATTAGGAAGGATGATATCTATGGCATTTTATGTTAAACCAGTGTAGTCATTCATATATTTTTATTACTCTTGTAATTAGTTTCAAGATATTTAATTTTTTACTTACTTAAACAGAGAAATTATTATTTTTTCAAACTTTTGCAGACTTAATACAGACTGCATTATTTTATCTCCATTTCGTCTTTCTATTAACAGAAGTAAAAAATAACATGATGCAATCATTTAAAAAATTACAGCTAAAACCAATATTACTTTAAACATGAATTTTGAATTTAAGTTACGTCATGTACATACTAAATGTACAGTAATATTTGTCTTATATTGATACTTTTTGATTCCCCTTTAAAGTCCAATCGTATGCAATATCGATGTCCGTAAGGGTAGCAAAAGGGCGTCAGTCTAGAAAATAACACGAACCAAATCACAGAGCAAACACAAGTCTAGTACACAAGCCAAGTAGTAGAAATCAAACACAAAGGAGAACCCGAAAGTCCCGAAACGTACGACATCAAACGAGGCGACGAAACGAAACGAATGATACAGTTTTCATGGAAGTCATGTCTGCCCCACAGTGTTGCAAGCTCGAATAATGTAAACATTAACAACTGCATAAATGCAGTCATTTCACGTATTGTTACTTTTAGTGCGTATAATCGATAGTTAATAATTTATCTAAAATACCTATAAAAATATTATTTTTATTGATGATGATTTATTTTTTATCATAATTCGTTACCGTTACTTGTTTCGGAAACTTACAAATTAATATTCTGTAAAAAAATCTGTTCCTATTTGCCTATTTTTATTCGTAACAGTTCTATGCTCTATGTTCTATGTACGTAATAGAGGAGTGACTAAAATGACTTACCGCGTGGCCATGCAATCTTAGTTATATTTAGTATTAAATAGCAAAATAATATTTCACTCTTTCAAAAAGCAAATACCGATAACTATCATTTAATGAATCGTTCAAGCCAATACAACTAATCGGTTTGTCTTTCCCATCACTACGATTCAAATGTCCGGTATGTCAAATTCTTGTTGAAATATTATATCTGTGCAATTTAAGCAAATGAGGTTAAATAAAATTTCTTAAATTGATGAAATTAAGTATATTCGAAGCAGTTTGTGATGTAAATCAAAGTTAAATGTATTAAGTGAACCGATTTAATTGTATATAACTTAATTGAATCGTGCAATTGTGTGAAAATGTGATGTTTCCAAAAACAGGTTTGTTTACTCCTTTAATCAACGCTAGAAAAACGGACTGTACATAGATAGGGAAGTGGTATATACACCTACTGATCGCTGAGCATGGTTCGATTGGTTTGCTAAGTTTTTGGAACGAAATTCCTTAACGCGGCTTATGGATAGTGATGTTTTAGTAGAAATCGTCACGTAATGAAGTGCCGTATGCTATGTGTGTGTGTTTGTGTGTGTGATCATGGCAGCAGATTCATGTAGATGTCAACTGATACTTGCCCAAAATTAAAAGAATTGATTTCAATTAAAATATATTTTCAGGTAAACTGCGGGACGAAGCAGGCCAGATCTGCGCGTGGAACAAACTCTACGTCCGACGGGACTTCGCGGGACTCGCCCGACGAATCGCGACAGGTATGGAATGGATCTAGTATCTAGTTACACGACGCAGATACGATTTTGATAGTGGAGTTACCGTAGTGGAGGTTGCAAGGGTATCAGGGGCGGTAAAAGTTTTGTCATATCGAAGAAAATTATATCGGTTGATATTGTATCGATTAATTGACACCAATATCACCGTCTAGGCCCTAGACGGTGATATTGTACGCCCTTGTACGCCCTAGACTCTAGGGCGTACAAGGGACCGGCGGCGGCGGGCAATCAATTTCTGCACGCAGACAAGATTCCCCTTTTTTTTCTTATTTTCCCATTCTATTATTTAAATTTTACGACAGCAAACACACTACATACTTTTATTATCTCGGTCCTCCGAACATAACGCGGCTTTTTTTATTTGACCAGGAGACATGGCCAGCGGGAGTAGTGGCTCAAGGGGGAGCTTCGCCCTGTTTCTCGGGCGCTCTGCCCCCGGGCCGCGTGCCGCTCGAGCTCGAGATGGTGGTGGACGCGAGCGCCATCATATCGACCGACACCCTCGTGCGAGCTGACCATCGCGCCTCCCGTAATATCCGCTTTATGTATTTCTTGAAATCGTAGTGATGTTGTTCTACGTTTGAAATTCGATGGATGACCGTTAACGGCAAAAGGTCTTGACGAAGTTATGCCGTCGTTTGCAGACGTCATCGTTACATAGAAGTCATCAAGTTATGTCGGAGAAGAATTTGCGACACGGTTTAGCCGTTTATTACTCCTTCAGTCTGATAATTCATTAGGACACAAACAAGTAAAACGAAATAACTCTAATATCTATTATATTATTACATTTAAATGGCCAACACTTAATTGTTGGGAATAAATTATGTATTTCGAAGATTTTTTGTTTTGTTTCAAACATTTTTTCCAATTCTACCGTACGCATACGAGTGTCTTGTTTATTTAGCATTCAATTCTTAGTTCAATGAACATTTTTTAACACATTGTTTAACTATTGTTTCTCGACCTGCCCGCAGCCGAGGACGCGGCGAGCGCGGGCGTGCTCGGTGCGGGCGCGGGCGGGGGTGCGGGCGCGGGCGGGGGCGAGGCGCTGGTGTGCGTGCACGAGCTGCTGGTGGTGGCGCTGGCGCTGGCCTGGCTCGCCGTGCAGGTGCTGCTGCTGCTCGGCTGCTGCGTGCTCGTCAAGAGGTACGCACACACGCAACCCGCACGCATGCATGAATTTGATTTTTATTTTGACTTATTTTTATTTAATTTGGTTTTTATTTTTATTTATGTATAATTATGTTGCGTTATTATTGTATAATTTTATCAATTGTTAGTTAACGTAATTAGTTTATCCGTGTTAATTAACTAAATAAATAAATGCACAGACGGACGCACGCACACACGCACAGATATCGAGACCCGGTTGCATGGGTGGTGGTGACGGTAAATGCACCAGACACATGCTAGTTTCAGTTGAGCCCACTTTCTATTATTCTGTTGAAAAAGCTCTTTCATGAATCTGATATAAGTAATTATTTGTGTTTGCAGGTATCGGAATCTGGCGGAGATGAGTATGCAGAAAGACTACCATTCGTTCGACAACGTGGGTTTTGATACAGTGTCGACACACCGGCGCGTGCACTGGCCCGACCAGAACATAGACATGCTGCACGGTACCTAGTACCTGGCGCCCTTATGGGGTCGTCCACGGTGGTCATATGGGGTGCGTCCCACTAAGCGATCACAACGCTCAAAATACTCCTTTTTCTGTAGAACTAGAGTTTTGAGCGTTCTAATCGCTTAGTGCAACACGGCCTTGGAGGGGTGGTCGTTTTGTAAATAGAATAGAAACTCAATTGAGTGAGTACAAATGAAGGAATGAATTCAGTTGGGAAATTACAATTCTGTGTATGTACCCGTTGCATGTTGTACATAATTCATGTTTTAAAAAAGGTTTTTTTTTTTAATTTCAATTAATTTCAAAAAATTCTTTTTAATCGCATAACTGTTCTTATTTATTTAAAGATTATGATATTATTCTATAATATAGAACATAGTACCTACATAGAATGTCAATGTTGTGTGTTTTTAAAAAATGTAACTTTTGTCGAGTTAAAAAATCTTAGAACGAAAATAAAACATTTTTTTTTAACTTTGAGCGTTTTATTTTTTAGCCAATAAACCATAAACATAAATAAAAAAACCTCTTATTTTATTTACTCTACTCAAAGTCATTGCATTGTATAGTTATGTTGTTAATTTATGGATATGAAACGTACTTTTTCCCACATGGAAGTATTAATCCATTGTCTCTGCATGAAGTTGAATAAAATACAAGTCTACTAACAAATAAATTTGTAAGATAAATCTTCATGAATATAAAGCCGTGGCAACGTTGAACGAAGCCATCTGAGATTTGCAATAAAATTATAAAATATGTAAGTAAATATAAATTTCAATTGAAGCAACGTCTCAGTTCATTCAGAATCCAGATTGTTTATGCTGCTCGGAGTCCACAATCAGATTACCTTTAGTACACATTTGGTATTTTAAGTTTCAAAATCCCAAATGTGTATATTCCGCGCAAATAAAGATTGGGATCATAAATGGCGTCGCTTCTATGTATTTCTCGCTTGCACAGTATTGCCATCTATACTAACACATGGCGGTAACGACAACAAAAAAACCTTGCAATAAGCGATCTTTGTGCTTCACGTCACCACTTCATATGACTTCAGTCTGGTTTCGCTATAAAAATATTCAGTTTGGTTTAAAATTAACTTCAAGTACTACCTACATAACCAGATTCTTTTTAGTTTGTAAATTTCCAAATGAACTGAAATAACGTTGTAATTAATATTTTAACGTAACTGTTACTAAAACATTAGTACTGTTGTCGTTATAAGTACTGTGTATGCTGACTGTACATGCTCCAGGATCCGCCATTTCTAATCCCATTCTTTATCCGCTCGGCTGGTACCAGCTATACTTATGTCGGATTTATTGTGTGGTGTTGGCGTTAGCGGCGGAGTAGAGGGGCGGGGGCGCGGGCGCGGGGGGCGGCGGCGCGGCGGTGGCGCGGCGCGCGGGCGCCTGGCGGACGCTCTGGCGGGTCGCCGCCGCGTTGTAGTGGTAGCCCTCGAACTTGTCCGAGCCGCCGCCGGAGCCCCCGCCCGACTGCGTGGGGAACGTTGCCGTGCCCATGTACATCACCTGTATCACACGACTTGGTCAAACCGGATGCAATATCGTGTATAGCCGACTTAAAAAATTGTTAATTTAACATCGACAATTTAAAATGAGAACATCATTAACGTAGTCGAAGTCAATTAAATATGCATTATTAGGGAAAATTAAAAAAATATTTTTAGATCCCGCTCAAACTTGAATGGGACCACATGACAGCACCAGTTTTCGAATATAAAAAGAATCATCAAAATCGGGTATAGGGTACACCCAGTAAAAGTTATGAGGTAACAAAAAATACAGTCGAATTTAGAATCTTCCTTTTTTAAATCAAAGACCCTAATAGCGTAATGATTTAACATGCCGGATCGCCGTCAAGTCCTGGGTTCGATTACCAGCGAGGCGGTTTGAACGATGAGTTTAAATTGCTGTTCTCGGTCTGGGCGTGTGTATTTTTGTTAAGTCTTATGTGTGTACGACAGGGAATCCTATTGTTGGGCTATAATTGTGTAACGTTATAGAAAAATACCTGCGGCTTGTAGCCGTCGGGGCCGGCCTCGTACTCGACGAGCTGCGTGCGGCCGTCGGGCAGCAGCACGTGGTAGGAGCCGGTGGCGCGGTCGTCCTTGCGTTTCTCGTTGTGCCCGAAGTCGAGGCTCACCGCGTTGTCTTGCACGTCGTACGTGTACTCATAGTTTGCTGGCAGCTGGATCATTTTTATGGAATTAAGATAGCAGACAAGCGTGCAGCACCCTTCCGCTGCCGCCCATGACACCTGTGCCTGACCTAGAAGACTCAACTCGGGACTAGAATGGTTAGTCGGTTAGCGAACGGTGTTAGAACGTTAGTTGGTTAGTTCATTAGTAGTACTGGGGCAGGGACTGTTTGTGATAGTTAGTCCTGTTAGTAATAGTGCAATTAGTAGATGATAGTAAGAATCTTGTTCCAATTCGGTTCCAGATGTGTTGCTACCTTTGAGAACTAAGTTGTTCGATCTCCGTCTCGCTCCGATGCTCAAGGGCGGATAGGTGGTTAATCCAAGTGTTGGTTCTTAACGCGTGTGATGACATCTGACAGAGTTAACGGCTATCTTACGATACCACCAACACCAACGGGAATAGCTCAAGAAATTTTGACACTAGCAGTCAACCATCCAAATACCAACAGCGACTGAAGTCTTTTTTTTGACAACTATCTGATAGTAAGTGAAGTCTAAAATATTGGACTTATAAAAAGTCTATTCACTCTCCTCCTGAATACTCCTTGTAGCTTCACAGCCAGGGGCAGTCACATAAAATTGACAAGATATTATGATGTGATCAGTAGCTAAACAGCTGCTGTGTTTAGATCATAAAGTAAACACCTATAAGATTTTAATGTTCGACTATGTCAGCATGCATTCTGTGCATTCATAACACTACCGCATCCTGGTCAGATATCACATTAGAAATTTGTATAAACTTTACCGTTGGCTCCTGCGCTGGTTTTCGAGCGATGTTACTGCCTCCGCCCCCGCCCCCGCCTCCTCCCTGCTTGGGCGGAAGGTATTCTTGTGCAGAAGCGCTGCTCATCCATACAGACACCCACGCCAAAAATGTTACCTTTAAATATAGAATACGTCCAGGTAAATAGATAGAGATAAATAGAGATGCTAGAGTACATATCAAAAATATTTGCTTCAAAAATGTACCTAGTTAATTCAAACTACGAGAGAGTAAAAACAGAATTGGTAAACAAACACTACTTATTGTCCAAATTTTCTGTTTGAAGAAATTTAGGAACTTACATTTGCTTATCTCTTTTAGTTTAGTCTATAGGAGTATGCCAAGAGTTTAACTTAAAATTGGTAACATTTATAAACGTAAAGGTCCTAAACCTTTTGCATGTTTATTTTTTTCTTTAAAATAAAAAAAATCGAGTGACTCACACAAAATATCTTCGACATAGCTGTGACTGTAAGTGTGACCGTCGTCGGCACCGGCAGGGTAGTATGGCGCTGCGGCCTCCCGGCGTATTATTTAAGCGGCCGGGCTGCGGTCGGGGCCGCTCCTCCCCTGCCTTTTTCATTAGGCTGGCGCACGACTTGCCGAAAATTTCGAAATATAAAGGTAACACTTAATACTTGGCTACGTTTAACACAATTCTAAGTCAGGGTTCCAGTACCGAGCAGATTTTATGTTTTTTTTAACAATAGAATTAACTATAACAATAATGAACTTTATCTATAAATTTAACTATTACTTTAAATGGTTATAGTATACTATACTACGGTATACTCCGTATACTACAATCGCTGTTTTAATACAATACCGTAGCTCTACATAAATAGCTAATAACCGAAGAAATAGAGAAATCGTCGGGTAGAGAATGCCATTAGGCACATTATAATTCCTAGCTTTAGGTTTTCCAAAAGAGTGAAATAAATTGATAAATAAAGCTTCCTACAAAAGCATTTATTGGCGAATTATGAGCTTTCTGGATTCGTACAATCAAATCAAAATATGCCGCTCGTGCCCATGATGGATATTCCTAACGACAATGATACGAGTATTTATCTGACTTTATCACAGCCAATTAATTCAAACAGCCGATTTCTGTTTAATTTTTTTTGCAGTTTCCGCTTTCAGTACCCGCGCCGTGCAGAAGGTGGAGACTGACTTGATTTACCTACCTACTACTACTTGGCTTCAATCCATTAATTACCCACTACTGAGCACGAGTCTCTGTAACTGAGGAGGCCTGGAGCATACTCCACCAGGCAGCTCCAGTGCGAATTGGTTCTGGCGCCATAGCCTCATCCTATTTTCTTTGAAAAAATAACCTTCATAAGTTCTTCCCTCGGTTTTATTGATAAACGCCTTTTAACGTAGGTAAATAAAATATTTTTAGCCAATCTATATTAATACCTTAACCCGTTACCTATACTTCTCTTCTTCTTCCCTAAACCGACATGAAAATGTACCTACTTAGATGTTTTTAAAATAACGTAAGTTAAGTACCACTTTTTTTTTTAAATCTAGCTTTTTTCTGAAATGGTAGGTAGTGATTATTTTGAATTTATTACTCTTACTTTTTTGCTATCAGTTAATACAAAAAATAAAATTGAAGCAAAACGATACAGAAAGATACAGAATAGGTACTAGCAGGAGAGTTTGTAGAGGTTCTTCAGCTGGTTACAGTAATAGGCTTTTTGATCATTTTGCACTAAAATACTACTAAATAATATACTAAGTAGGTACTGAGGCGAAACTGTGAAACTGTGAAACTGTGGCGAAATCTCAAATTTTCAAATAATGGGAATAAAATTTGAAATTATTTTCTCTATCACCATCCTTTCATTAGGTCACTGATTACGGAAGACCCTGTATTGTGTTGCATTCAGGTTGCATTGCATTAATTTATTTAACTTGGCAGCACTTCTGTTCTGAAATACCACCGTTAAAATTAAATTGTAGTATCAGCACAAAATGAAGGCCCCTATGACGTTTACTTGACGTCTGTCCGATCATCAAGTTTCGTATAAATTATTACATAAATTTGAAGGAGTAAATTGCTGTTCTTCATTGTCAATAGTGATGTTCAAAAAGTCATAAAATTTATCGAATGTATAACTTAGGACCCAAAGTTAATTAATTACATGGATATTGAAACAATATATATATATTTAAATATTATGGACTAATGCGGGACCATATAAACAAAGTATATGGTACCGCGAACAAATTCCTTCACGTTTTTACTAACAAAATACAGTGCCACCTTTAATAAAGTAAGTAAGTCAATTACATAAATGAATATACTATAAATCATCTCAACCCAACAAGGCCCACTACTGAGCTCAAAGCGGAGGAGACCTTAAATATAAGGTGATTCGTAAGACTCTTGTGATATTAATAGGGGGTACTCAGTATTCGATTCTCATTCCAAATATGTAATTAAAAAGGGTGCTTAAAATTTTTATTCCAAAAATGTATCGATGCCACTCGCACTTGACCATATTTTTTCGATACTAAATTAACATTTTTCACGTCACGATTTTAATGTGTCAAAGGGGCCTTAATTTTGTGCCGCTACTATAAAGTGCGTCTGATTGTTGTCAAATTTTCATTGTCATTATCATATCACATGATCCGTCACTGTCAGTGTCTTTAGTGTCAGTGCAGTCATGTAAGGTCATTGTTGACGGTTCTTCATCTTCAACCTTCAAATACTCTAAAGTCAATATCGATTATCGAACAAAATACAAAATAAATATTGAATCGAGTCAGTCAATCAATCAAAATGTAATCAAATCGTATGACGGAGACAATGTTTTTATTCAAGGAAAATAAGTAATATAATTAAAAAATCGGATATTTTGTTTGTTTCGTGTTATGTTTGATATACTAATAATATGCACAAAGTACCAAGAACTATTATAAATTTAAATGATGAATGCCCATGACGATACCATAGGATAAAAAGTGTTATTATTATTTTATATAACTTTACAAAATAATTGAAAGAAACATAAAACATGGAGGATGAGTGGTTCAGTGATAATAAACAGGCGACTTTTTCCAATGTGCAAGATGTATGTCGAATATGTTTATCAACTTATGACACTATGATATCACTGCTTACTACCAAAGAAAATGCACTGTTATTAGATATGTTTACATCTGTTTCATCAATTAAGGTAAGTTTAAAGTATAATTTGTACTTACTAATTACACTTGTAATTTTTTTGAGATTGAAGAAATGGAATAACACCGAATAAGTGCCATGTGCAGTGCAGGGTCATGGAAGCAGACAGAACATCTAGGTTTCCACATAATTATGCAATGTTGATTTTAAACAAAAGTTCTTTTTGGGTTGGTACAGAATACAGTGTACAGAATACAGGAGTTTGTACTTAAAACCGACTTGAATTTGTAGAGGTTCTTCAGCTGGTTACAGTAATACAATTTACAACTTTCAGCGACACTCTGTTTTCGAGAAAATTTAAAAATAACAACTTAATCTCAGTAATAAAGAGTAATAGAGAAGACATGTAACCCTGAATTATATTTCAGGTTCAATCTAAGGATGGACTGCCCCTTCAAATATGTAAATTGTGTGAAACTGAAGTGGTAAACTGTTACCAGTTTAAGGTCAAGTGTAAAAAATCTAACAGCATCTTAAAAACACTCCTAAAAAAAGTATTAAAAAAGGATAGTAGTTCAAAAGTATGTTTAAAAGATATAAGGTGGGTATGTTTTATCATAAAAGATTGAAAGAATGGTTATGATTATCTTAAACTTAAATGACAACAATGACAGTAAAAGTTTATTACTTTAGAAGTTTAGAGTATATAATTTGATGCAGTCTGGTTGATGGAACATCGCATTTAATGCAGGTAATTAATTATTTTTTTTCTAGTGAATCGGTGGAGGACCATAAAGTTAGTACATATAAAAAAGAAACAAATAATGCTAATGTAGATTATATAGATGGAACTAGAGTATACAAAGAAGAAATAAATACTGTTGAGGTGGAAATTAAAACAGAAAATGTAGAAGGTAAAGTTGCTTAAGTACTTTTTGTTTTGTATTTTCAAATAATAAAAACCCTCCCTTGGCTTTGTCTTAGGAAATCACTTGTTGATAATATCGCATGAAAATACATCCAAGTTTTGAGTGCATTATGTTTAGTGTAAGAAAATTACATTTATTTTAGCTACCAGAGTGGAATATTTAGAGGATGGTATATTTGAATCTATGGAAACAGAAGTTGAGAAACACACAATGGACCAAAATTTAACTGACATAACGACAGAAAATGGGTAAATTTGGTTTTTTGAAAGGACTAATCTAAATTTGTTTAATTAGATTTTGTTTACATTAATTATATAAAAATACCATTCCATTACAGAGATTTGCAGAATTCATTTTCAGGTAATTATTGTTTGATATTAATTTACATTTTTGAAAATTTAAAATAACTCGAATAACGATATTAATTTAGTGTTATAACTACATGTTATAACTTATAAGTTATAATAAAAATATTTTGTTACATTTTATTACATATTTTGTACAACTAAATTATTAATATTATAGGAATGAAAGATCATGTAAATATATTTTCATACTTAAATTACCTATTTATATTTAATAAAATAATCTTTACTTTACTTTTTAAGTACATCGTTCCATTTAATTTTCAGTATAATAAACTATATAATAAACTACAATATGATTTAATATTGCAGGTTTAACGAAGAAAAGAAAAGTGGCAGAACAATCTGTAAGAAAAGATAAAAGGAAATATTATTCGTGTTCCTTCTGTTCAAAGGTAGTCTACAAAATACATTGTTAACAAGATTTGTGAGCTCAATAAGACTATTATTTACTGTCATTACAGTTTGTTGTTCACATTTAAGTACACAATCACAAAATAATTTAATTGTTTTGGCATGAGATGTCGCAAAATCCTAACGAATTCCAGTTTATTTATTTTTGTTTCGCTTGTTACATGTGATAAATAAATATATGTGCATATACATATGTGATGAAGTGATAATGAATCTCCCTAGCATAGCAATAGGACTCTCTGTTTTGTGGGTACCACTGACATCCAATGAGACTACACAACCAGACCACAACCAGAGAACAAACACCTGATAGTATGCTCCAGCCAGGATTCGAACCCAAGACATCTCACTTGGCAGGTTGATTATAAATTAGTTTACAGGGCTAATGTAATAAATTGTATTTTGTTTTAGAAATTCCTCAAGACAAGAACATTGAAACTGCACATGAAACAGGCGCACGACAAGACGCGGCAGCCCTACTGTTGCGGCCAGTGTAAGGACTCCTTCAGTACTGAACAAGATCTGCACATACACTCGGCGTTACACGCCAAAGGCAACAAATGGATTTGTAACCAATGCCACAAGGAGTTCGAAGGTAGGATTAAAACGCAACGGTGTTATCTCTTTATTAGTACTGATGTCTATGTGCGACGCTGGTATGCTCGTTTTTCGGCTATGAACATTGACAATACTAATATACAAAGGGCATTCCTCTTTCTGTAGGCATTCCTTTTTCCTATATAAAAAGAGTTGTTTTGAGCATTGCGATCGCTTAGTGGAACGCACCCAAAGTATTATGTATTTTTTGTATTGTATGCCAATCTTCGCTTTCGCACTCTTTTCGGGGACTGGGGCGAGGGTTCTGCTGGTTACATGGGTCTCCTTTTTACCCGGATATTAACTCATGAGAACTATTGTCTGGGTGCAGGAGTCCTATCGTTCCGAAAAAGCTCTCTTCGGGCTAGTAGCAACAGTCATTGTTTTATAAAGTGTTGTGCGTGTGACGTACCAGAGCGCGGCAAGCTGCGACGTCACATCCGGCGGCACATGGCGAGCAAGCGGCACGCGTGCGAGTCGTGCGGCAAGCAGTTCGCCGAGCGGTGCGCGCTGCGACGCCACGCGCGCGTGCACACCGGCCAGGCGCCGGAGAAACGGCACGCCTGCCACATCTGCGATAAGAAGTTAGTGCTCCCTATTATTCTATCGATTCACAATCCTCAAGTTAGGTTGTTAACACACATTCGCAAGCCGGCAGCAGGTACGTACTGACTGATACAGTGGTCGGGTCGGTGCGCGCAGGTACAGCGAGGGCGCGGCGCTGGCGGCGCACGTGCGGCGGCACGCGGGGCTGCGGCCGTGCGCGTGCGAGTGCGGCAAGGCGTTCCCGTCGCCGCGGCTGCTCGCCTCGCACCGCCGCGTGCACTCCGACCGCAAGCCGCACGCGTGCGACTACTGCGACAAGCGGTGCGTACACTGCTTACGTAATCTCCTCCGCGACAATTGTACTAGGGTAGCAATGAAAATAATAGGTGTTTAAATTGATCGCGATAATGTTTTTTTTTTTGTTTTATTGTTATCGGCGCACTTCTTCGAATTATTGGCAGCCTAAAAAATCCCAACAGCGCTACTTATTGCGCTTCTTATTCGGTAATGCAGTTTCAGTTTCATGTTTTGCTATTTCTATCTAATATCTGTCTATGTCTGACTGTACCTGTGCGCGCGTCAGGTTCCGGCACGAGTCGACGCGCAACACGCACCACCGCACGCACACGGGCGACAAGCCGTACGTGTGCTCCGCGTGCGGCAAGCGGTTCATACAGAACTCCAACCTCACGCTGCACATGCGCACGCACACAGGTACCCGCCGGCGACACGGCCACACCTCGCAAAAATATTTCTTTTTGTATGCTAATAGTAAACAATTGTTATTATATGACTTATGGAAGTCATTTTGAACCCTACTAACATGCAAATAACACTAGCATTTAAAAAACTTTCCGTTCCGCTACAATAGACAATAACGATTTTTGTAGCACTTTGTAATCAACTTCTTATACATGTACCTAAGTAAAAATATTTCTTTTCGTTATTGTTACATCGTGTACGGCATGCGGTAGGTGAGAAGCCGTACTCGTGCGACGTCTGCGAGCGCAAGTTCTCATCGGGCTCCGCGCTCGCGAGCCACCGCCGCACGCACACCGGGGAGAAGCCCTACGGCTGCCCCATCTGTGGGAAGAGGTACGCTGGACGGTCTCAGGGGTCCTTCGCCATTGCCATTTTAACAGATCTGCAATCTATGATTTTAAACTTAAGTCATCGCGGACTGTACATATTTTACTATGATACGGGTTCAGCCGTGACCATGGTCCATGCAACTGGGTCCAAATATCAGCGTACAAAATACACATCGTGAGTATTATTACGATACGTAATAATCTGAAAACATATTTAATATTCAAAATTAATTTATAAATTTTATTTATCGCTTCGAAAAATCTACGTTTATTACCCTCACCCGAGTACGCACCTAGTGGTGATTACTGATAGAAGTACGGAGAGCGCTGCCCCACGACTCAAGGTCTGCACACTTTACATCAACTCAACTCCGACGCGACTCGGACTCAATTTGAAGTTTAGTTGATGTAAAGTGCGCAGACATTTAGTCTGTCAACCCATATTCAGAGTGGATATCGCTTAAAAAACATGTTTTGCATGCGAACATACAAAATTTATTGCTGTTTGGAATGTGATCGGCAACAATGTCTGGACAGGTTCGCGCGCGTGTACCTGAGCTCGCACATGCGGCAACACACGGGCGAGCGGCCGTTCGCGTGCTGCGTGTGCGGCAAGCGGTTCGCCAACGCCGCGCGGCTGCGGCAGCACCACCTCATACACACCGGTACGCAACTGATTGATTTTACGTTGTGTTGGCCGGCCTACAATACTGGCCAATATTCCTGGAAGTCTGCTAATTTAAAAATGATTCAATTACGTCCTGTTGGAATAGTTTGACACACATCGTATACAAAAGAGTCGAGACTTTTTCTTGGCAGACAATGCATCGGCGCATTGGTGAAGCCTTAGTGTCACTTACGTCCATGGACGGTGGGAACCACTCGGAGATGGGCAAAATGTAATCATGCTTGTTTGTCGGCTATTTTATTAAAAAAAAAAGTATTAAAGGGTTCAGAAACTGACTTAATACAAGATAATAAAAAAAAAAAATTAGGTCCTACTGTACTAAGGTCCTGGGAGTTCAAAATTAGTAGGGCTCACTGAATATAATTCTGATGAATAAATCAAGTCCTGATATAACAACTATCACATTTGGCAGCATATATTAGTATTACTATTAAACTTACTGTATGATTCCAGGTGAAAAACCATTCGAGTGTGCAATGTGTTCACAAAAGTTCAAAACGAAAGGGTACCTCGCGAAACATTTGAAGAACCACGAAATGATCAACAACTTAGAGAAACGGAAAGTGTTAATATTACAACAATTTGATGATATCCAGTCATATGGGGAGGATGGGGAAAATGTCAATCAGAATGTAACTGCACCCGTGGAACAACCAACTAAAGATAACATAACAGTGGAAGTTACTGAAGAAATGCCTTTGGAAGTGACCGGGGAACTTATTTTGCCCAACGATGAGGTGAAAACTGAACTTGTGGTCATTGATCGGGAAGGTATTTGTCTAAGGGCAGGCGGCAACTACGACAATAATGAGGTGAACTACAACGACGTCAACTTAGTGACTGTTAATGAGGGCGAAGTGAATATATCCGCGTCTTCAATGCTAGAGGGCACCACGGTCAAGTTATATCAGTTGGACCAGAGCTTGGTGCAGATCCACACTTCGGGCGGGCAAGTCACCATTAGCAAAATCACTAGTAAAATGACTGCTAACTTTTAATAACACCAAATACATATATTATTACTTAAAAAGCAGTTTTATTGTATTTTTTTATTCATCATCCCAACCCATAACTGTCCCACTGCTGGTCTCGGGTCTCCCCTCACAGGCCGTAGTCCCCCAAGCTGGCCAAGTGCGGATTGGCGGACTTCACACACGTTTGAGAACATTATAGACACTTCTCAGGATTGCGGGTTTCCTCACGAAGTTTTCCTTCACTGAAGATAATTAAATTCTAATATGCACATCACTTTTGAAAATGAGAGGTGCGTGCAGGGTTTTGAATTGATTACTTTTTGATTAAGTATTTCGTGTAAATCCCACACGATTTTTTTTATTACTTACTTTAAGGGAAGAATGTAAAGCTCAATTCGCTTTGACACAGTATCACCCTTTAATCTAGATTCTAGAGTACTAAACGCTCAGTCTTTCCTATCCTTACATCAGGAAGTGGTATTATAGGCATCATCATCATCACAACCCATAACTGTGCCACTGCTGGGCACGGGTCTCCTCTCACTACGTGAGGGGTATAGGCCATAGTCCACCACGCTGGCCAAGTGCGGATTGGTGGACTTCACACACCTTTGAGAACATTCTGGAGAACTCTCTAGTGTGCAGGTTTCCTCACGATGTTTTCCTTCACCGAAGCAAGTGATAATTAAATTTTTAATACGCACATCATTTTTGAAAATTAGTGGTGCGTGCGGGGTTTGAACCCGGACCCTCCGATTCGGCAGTCCAACGTTCAACCACACGGCTATCACTGCTTACACATAGGCATACATGGATGAAATACATCATTAATTCCTGTCCTTGCCTTGTGACACCTCGCTAGACAAGAATACACGAAAGGAAAGGCGCGCACCAAGCAACGCTTCATATCACGCCTTTTGCGATACAATTATTCATAAAATGGACCTGCCCTTATGCTTTAAAAATATTGACACGTTGCTACATTTGCTTGGTCAGAATGGAGATTTCGTCTTAATAAAAAACAAAACTGATTTAACCGAAGCTATATTTCTGGAAAATAATTAGTTTTTAAAATATAATTATCTAATAAGAGAATGCGCATATTTGTAGTGATATTAAAACCATGACTTTTTCTTCCCTTGTTCATATTTCTGGATATTTACAAGCATTGATTCATGGATATCTTTGGCATTTCTAGTTTGTCCATAATAATCAACAAATTCACCGTCAGGATTAACTAGATATATAATGATTGTGTGATCCACCTGAAACAAAATTAAGTTATTGCACCTAAGCACCAAGAATTTTAAACATCAAGAAAATAATAAAATAATCAATGTCTGTACATGGTTAATCTATACATATAAATAAAATTAGAGGATCTGTTTGCAATATTGAAATAACAGCTTTTTACTAAATGCATAATGGATGTATACACGTTACATAATATACCAAAATAACATTTTTACAATTTTTGTCTGTTCAGTTTGTTCAGACTAATCTCTGGAACGGCTGGACCGATTTTGACGGGACTTTCACTGGCAGATAGTTGATGTAATAAGCAGTAACTAAGGCTATTATTTTAGAAATTTAATAACTTTTTGCTAAATTCCACGCGGACGAAGCAGCGGGCACTAATAGTATTTGATAAAAACTACTAACTTAACGCTATCGAAATTATCTTTATAAGCAAGTTCCAATCATGAACAAAGCATGATCACCTAGCCTGGAAAGAGATGTTTCTTTGCTACAGGGATATTTATTAATGTAATACTTTCTTTTTTGCAATTTTATCCGTTCGGCATGTAGCCATAGTATATACTTACAATATAATCATCGTCAACATCTTGAGGTCCTGCACTAAAGTACACTCTGTAAGATTTGCAAGCCTGCTGAACCTGTTCCTTTGTACCGGTGAGGCCTAACAATCGTGGTGTGAACTCCTTGCAGTATCTGGAAATTGAAACATTGATCATGTTGTATTGAGAATGTCAGAATAACAACCAAGACTTATCTCTGAAGAGGACTGAAGAGGCTTCTCAATTTTCTGACAGTAGGTGTTCATGCGGTCTACACACAATAAAATCATAAATCTTAAGACCATTGAAGAATAACATCAAAGGCATAGTAAGTACAAAATTAACCTACTTTCCAACCAGCTCTGGAGTGTCTCTTTGTGGGTCTACTGATATAAATATTGGCTGCAGCGGAGGTGCTGATGGTAAATTATCTAAAACAAAGGTCAGTAGTTAATATACAACTTAATCCCTGTAGTGTGGTTATAATATAACTGCCTATCAAGTAGGAAAGCCCCAACTTTTGGTTGCCAATCATGCCCATATCCCCACTGACTATTAACCCCCCTGCAAATCCACACTGGAGCAGCGTGGGAGAATAAGCGGGTAGACCCGTGCTTAGTAGCGGACCATTAATGGTTGGAACCACTTGTTGGACCAACTGTTTGTTAAGTGTTGATTGTGATGTCCTCACAAACCAACATAATTCTTTTTGCAGAAATGTGAGTGTGGCATAAATCTTATTTCTATATATTTCTTTAAATTATATATTATACACATACACACATGTCATCATAATTATAAAAGTTTTATAATTGTTATTTAATTTAATTTTCCAAGCCTTAAATACATTAAATCCTAGAAACGATATTTTATAAGTCTGCATCGAAGACAGTAAGGTAAAACAAGAAATAATTAATAATAATGGTCTTGTTCACTCACCATGTTTGTCAACTACTTCAGCCAACTTTTCCAGTTCGTCTGGACAAACATCTGGACAATGTGTAAAACCAAAATAAATGAGCAGCCATTTACCTAAAAAGTCTGTGCTTTTAACCGTTTTACCCTAAAATAAATTAAAGTTAGGGTTATTCAATAAAAAAGAAAGAAATGTGTTGTAAGTTGTTACATACAAATCTCAGTGTTTAGGTTTCTGCACAACAATTTACTATTTTGTCATCAAATAAAAAATATGTATAATTTAAATTTAATGAATTAATAAATTTAATTTAAATTTAATATTAACCATGATTTTATAATAGTATGAAATAGATTCATATTTATTATTACACAATGATTAAAAATATTGTTATAATAGAAATATCTTAAAGCTACAAATAAAATGGATTGAATCAATTTATGAAAAATATAAGTTTAATTAGAATATACCCATTATAAAAATGGTATTGTGTTTCTCAAGCAATAATGTAACATTAATGAAATATCTCAGACTGAAGGTTAGTTGAACTAGATTATTAGTGGACACACTCGCCATATAAATCATGATTGTTAAATTATGGGTCTCCCCTGTCTGTCTGTCCATAGTCTGATCGCTACAGTGCAAAGGTACTAGAGATAAAGCATGAGCTCTTGGAGTGTAGGGTAGGTAGCTAAATTAATTGATAGAAGCAATATTTACCTGTGAATCTACTAGTTCAAAGGAACCCCCTATTTTAGCTTTACCGAGCTGCCTTTTTCTCTCCCGATCAAGTGCCATTTGCTTTTCTTTCCTAACGTACAACATGAATGCCGTCAATCCACTGCCTACGACCGCAGTTACCGCCATTGACTTCCATGTTATAGGGCCAAATATCTTTTTCGGCGCCTTTTTTGGTGGTTGAGCGCAATAGTTTTTCGTCGAATTGCTAAATAATCGGAAAACTGTCCCAGGTCTGCTATTATTTCGTACTAGCGAAAACATTTTCAATTACTCACTTAACCTAATAGTTTGTACGTTCTATTGGAACTTATCGAGCTCTTATCGGATAGTTCTAAATCAAAATTTCAGGTACCGGTCTATCGTATTAACACATTTCATTCATAATAATCTAATAAAATACGGAAAAACTCAATGCACCAAATCAGATTAACAATAGTCTATGTCAATGTCAATAAAATTGTTCAACTGTCAATGTCATTAACTGACAAAAATACCGTAAAACGGGGCTTTTTGCAAGTCACGAGGCTATTTGGAATTTCCGAAATAAAAGATTTGGTCACGTGTAATTATTTATTAAGGAATAGTATGAATTATGTTTTACCACCTGCCAACACAGCGACAATTAATCTCAATGTCACAATTGAATTTTGGAGATTATTGGCGATAAACAGCGAGCAGTTTAAAATTTAAAAAGTCTCGAAATTTTGATGTATTTCGTAGGTGCATAACTTTCGTCTGGTATACAAAGTCTAGACAGGTGTGTACAAAGTGAAATAGACTAAAAAATTGTGTGTTTCATGCGGATTTCGGTGAGTCTACTTGCTCTTTTTTATCACTTACGAAATCCCATAAATTTTCTGTTTTTCGAAATGGGGCTTTTTAGTTGCTGTTTTGGGGCTACTTGGAATTGAGTGTTTCATAAGGCATAAGTTAAGGGGAAGATTTTTTCAGCACTCTACAATTATGAAATTAATTTGCTAAAAATAAGTCTTAAATCTGAGAGATTCGTCTTATTTTGTAATTATTTGAAAAAAAGTAGTAGAATAACATTGAGAAACTGTGAACAGTAATTAAAAATAAAATTATTGAAATGCAATTTGAAAGTAGTTTCTTTTGAATTATAAATTTATTAAATCTGATAAAATAATCAGGTCACCTTGAAAGTGCTCCAATTTTTTTTTCTATCGTTGTTTATCACGAGTATGTAGTAAGGCGTAAAAATACCTAACCTAACTCAACTGTCCCCCTAGCTAGAGTATTTATTCTTACTCTAGACCTAGAGGGAAAGTTGGTTTAGATTAGGTTAGGTCAGGTATACGCGAAAAAAAGGGACCCCGCGAAGCGGGGTTCCGTCGACATCTGTGACGAAGTAACATAAAGTGGAGCACTTTCAAGGTGGAGCCGTGATTCGACAAATTTACCGTATTTTTAATTTATTTGCATTTTCATGTCCGTGCACTTTCATCTATCTGGTAAACCAACCGATAACTTGTTATTCACCAAGAGGCTAAAATAAAACAGACTTAGCCTTAAATATTCCAAATATCGCTTCATCCATATTAAGAACACATCAGATATTATTAACGTTACATTCCAAATAACCCCAAACCAGCAGTAGATATCATTATGAATAAATTATCAGTTGTCGTTTTTCACCTTTTAAGGGACAGAAAGGAGTGAAACTGAGATGAACTCAAGACAGCTGGTTATCCTTTTACTTTTCCATTATATTTCTTTATCGTTTCTTTTTACACGGCTTCAAAAAATAAGGAAAACCGAAGCAATAAAGTCAGATTCCAAATACCCCCATTGAGGCGATATTTGGAACGGCACTTGTAAAACAATATATCTTTAAATCTAATAACAGAAGATGAACAGTGAAAGTAGTTATTTATAGGAAATTGCGAGAACTACCCAAAGAAAAACATCCTATGTAGATAGGGTAACCGTCGGTTTTGTTAACAGCCGTTTCATGAAAAATTCTTCCAAAAAGCCCCACTTTACGGTAATAAAAACCCAAACAGCCACAGAATAGCGAACTGTGATAAGGTAAATTAAAGAGACTGTCATTCTGTCATATAAAAACATGGTTTTTATATCAATGGGTTTTTTTATATCAATGACCCCACCGGTTGGAAAGTCCTGGTTTATATTATACGTACAAAAATCTATATAATTATGTAGGTAGGTATTTAAGGATACCTATCGCTGGTCACTCTCTACTCTATGTCTTAATATAGGTAGTACCCTTAAGTAGTACCCGTTCGAGGTTCTATTTAGAGGACGTCTGTAATCTGTAGGTACCCTCGCCGTATGACTGTGTCCGCCGAAGCCACTTGCATTTTGAAAATTACCCGTCACACACGCGACCGCACCAGAGTGCGTTGCTTTGCTCGTGCTCACACAATTTTTTAATTCCAACATACAAGCGTGCACCCGTGAGAATTTAAGCGTAAGACATCCTTTGCAAAGTTTGAAATATCATATTATTTACCTGGTCTTCATTAACAACATAACAAACTTACACCTATGAGCCGAAAACAAACACTTACCTACCACATTAATTTATCTGCCCCCGCGGCCCCGCCGGAAATAGGTTACTATAACAAAAGCAGTAGATACTGTTTTCCTCCCTACGTACAATATCTTTAAGCATGTTGTAGTTAACTACCAATACCTAACTGAAATTATGTATTAGAACTAAGTAACGAAATTATTATATAAGTATTATCATGGAAATGGGCATAAAGTGATAGGAAACGAATAAGGCCGGTTTCAATATTCAACAGATGAATCTACGCAACAGTAGGTATTAACATAATAAGTAAATAAAATAAAATATTATGTACGATATTGTTTGATATTACTTCAGTATTAAAGTCCACGCTAGAGAGTACCGCTATATCTACTTAATGTAATCTTATTATATAAAAATGAAAAACGTACGAGTAGGAGTAAGGTTCGATAAGTAGGTATTTGTAAAAAAAACTACGGGTCCCTTGGTCTACATTGCAAACAGTAGTATGTATGTACCGCAGAGACCGCAGATAACCTAGAGTTACAAAAACAAAAACACTGTCCAAGTCTGTTATGATACCCAGTTGCAGCCTGGGTGTGTTTAATTTCTACGATGAAGTTTTATATCTGTTGGCATAACTTTTATTTGTATGTGTACCTACATCATATATGTATTGTATTATAATGTATGTATTGTTTAATGGTAATGTATTAATGGTACACTTTGCATTTATTTTGTTAAATAAAATAATTATATCTTGTAGCACCTACCGCAACTTTTATATATCTCCCGGGGTTGACTGGTCGTAGTCGGGTGAAAAAACCGCATCGAAATTGGTCCATCTGTCGTTTCAGAGCTACAATGCCATAGACAGGCAGACATCGACATCAAACTTATAACACCCCTCTTTTTCGTCGGGGGCTAAAAACAACATTTTGTTGCAAAAACTAAAGCAATGAAAAAAATCTCCCGTATATATTAAATCCCTGTTCAAATGCATCACGTAGGTATTAGAGTAGAGGCACTTACATTATTTACATACTGGTAGTTTAAAATTTAACATCGTTTTAAACATAGAAGTAACTAATTAACTATTTACCTATAAATATGTAAATTATAAATACTTATTCTTCAATAGATGATATTCGATATCAATAAATTTAAGAAATAAACGAGATGCTGGCTAACTGTTCGTCGAGAATAGGAGATATTTCAAGACGTATTATGCCCTCAGTGATAAGGGTGACCTGTGATAATGGGTGTGGAAGTGTCTCGAGAGGCGCGGGCGCGGGCGGTGAGAGCGCGAGAGTTACTCCGGGGCGCACATCCACCGCACGCACCCAGGAGGCTGCACAGGCTCGCTGCTCGCTACCGGTCACCACCACCAATATGTTTATTGGCATTACCTCCGGTGGAGGAAACGTCAACTCACATTACGATTATCTGATTTGAACACGATTAGGTAAGATCTTTCTTTGACCCAAGATTACTCCTGACTTATATTTGTTCCAATTATAGAATCAATGATGAATTCGTCCCCGATCCAATTCAGTAGTTCATACTAAATGCTTAGTTCTCTGATATTTTCACGTTACAATCTTTTTTGTAAACCGTAGTTATTATTACCCCAGAGTAGAGCTTGGGTTTCTGCACAAATCTGGAAGGCCATAATCTTTTAACCAAGCGCCAAATATTTAAAAAATAAAGTATCGAATTAGAAATATTTTCTTTGTCATTGTTTTTTTTTACATTTGAATGTCGTATTGATTTTTAGTTCAATGATTAGGAATTTCGATAGAGATAGGTAACCTATTCTATATTTCGATTTTTTTAAGGATCTAAAGTTCAGCTAGAGTTTTTTTCTATAATTATACCACGGAAACAGTAACACTTTAGTAACCATACGAAAAAACGGTTTTTATATTTAATTTTATTGTAAAATAAAAATTTCTTTACAGGTTTCCACTTCTTAGCGTAATTCTTTTATTTCTCTTCGATTAAAATGGCTCTTGACTTCATAGCTGGGTGTATCGGAGGTAAATTATTTTCTAAATTTCAAATAACAAAAGATCTTCTTAATATAATAGCTGACGGGCGAGCTACGAAATGATCAGTGATCACTCATGTACGTTTATTGGAGTGTTGAATCTGGTTGTAACTGGTTTTCCAAGTCCGCAACATATCAAGTGCACAATCGTACCACGATTTATGCATTACAAGGCGATAAAGCTGGTATAAATCCCTGCAACGTCCAAGAGAAGTAACTCTATGCCGTTAAAAGCATAAGAGATTGACTTGCACACAAAACTGAATGGCAGAAAAATAGCTGTTTGAAGTAATTTCGCAGTGTAGGTACACTGCGAAATTACTTCCTTTTCAATAAATTAAGAAAGGTCAAATTAAATATAAATTTATTTTTCAGGTTCCGCTGGCATCATAGCTGGTCATCCACTAGACACTCTAAAGGTCCATGTGCAGACTGGCAGGGGAAGCGCAATGCAATGCGCGAAAAATTTACTAAAAAGTGGAAGTTTATCGAGCGCCTACCGTGGCGTCGGAGCACCTTTAGGAGGGATAGCATTTGTTAATGCTATTGTGTTCGGAGCATATGGAAACACGAGAAGATCTCTGCCTAACCCTGACTCTTTATGTACTCACGCAATAGCAGGAGGTGTTGCAGGCTTCCTACAAAGTTTTGCCTGTGCTCCTGTAGAGCTAGTCAAGACAAGACAACAAATTACTGCTCGCGGTGAAGTGATGCCTCCTGGTGCATGGGCGGGAGCCAGGTACATTGTGCGTACTGGAGGTTTCAAAGCATTATTTCGCGGACTGGGAGTGACGATAGTACGAGATAGTCCTTCATTTGCAATATACTTTGCATCGTATGAGGCTATGACACGTGGGGATTTGTCAGTGTTGAAGGTGTTTACCGCGGGTGGAATAGCTGGGACGCTATCGTGGGTTCTGCTATATCCAATAGACGTGATCAAGTCTCGGATACAAATTGACGTGGCAGGGAAGTACAGCGGTGCGTGGGACTGTTTCATGAAATCTGTCAAGGTCGATGGCTGGCGATGCATGGGCCGAGGAATTGGGGCGGTGATGTTGCGGGCGTTCATCAGCAATGGAGCCTGTTTCACGGCGGTGGCGTGGACGGAGTGCGCTTGGCAACGAGCCTTATCATCTGATCCCACTGTGAAAACGTTGGTACAAGCCACCGGACTCACTGAAGCCGTTTGTCATGACAGTCCCGAATATAACTATGATATGTAAACGTGAAAGGAAAATATTGGAATCATTTGTTATTCCTATAACAGGTTCTTACCTATTCTACTTATAGGGACTATACGTTTACCTAATACAGTACTGACTTGTTTGCTTAAATTCAAAGGAATAATTAAGGTCCAGATGCTTATTTGAGTTGAAGAAAGAAATGTTAATTTTATACTGGGTGATTTTTAATTCACTTGACATACTCGAGAACATGAAAGAACATGGTCATAGGTAATGATTAAAAATATAAATACAAAATTCTACACGATAATTATTTCAAAAATGGCAATCAAAATTATCTAAAAATACACGGAATGTATGGCGAACAGCTGTGTACGTACTACGACCGACCCGACGGCGGCTGAGCGGCCGGGTTAATGCCCTTGTTTATACCGCGCGCTCAGTATGTCTACATTATCGGTTTATAATGGATAATTACGTCAAATTTGAAGCACCTTTTTTATTACATATTTGGAATGAGAATCGAATACTAAGTACCCCCTATTAATATCGCGCAAGTGTCTTACAAATCACCTTGTATATCATTGTATATTTTTGTCTACATTTGACATTCCTAAAGTTAGTTTTAGTAATAAATAAGGATGAGTTCAAAATAAATAGTAATTCGTATTTAACTAACATAATAAATAAGAATATTAAATAAATTAAATATAAAACATATTTATTGGAATAAATGCAATGTGATACAAACAAAATAAGTACTTACTCTAGTCTATTTACTCTATTTTATTTATACACTGAAATGAAGAGATTTAAGTTTACCTACTTATATAGAAAATAAAATGGTATTAATTTGATTCCGTCCAAGAATTTTATTGAAAGAATCACGCCTGGCAAATGTGGGACAACATAATATTGTGAAATTTTGTGGAACCGGTGACACTTTTTTTTAGGCGACCATCGCAGTACTCATGGGTAGCAACACATCTGTGTCCGAATTAGAACGACTCTTACTAACAATTACTAACTGGACTATTACTAACAACACATCTGTGTCCGAATTAGAACGACTCTTACTAACAATTACTAACTGGACTATTACTAACAACAACTAACAGGATTAACTATAACCAACAGTCCCAGTCCCAGTAGTCATACTTACAAACTAACCAGCTAATGTTCTAACACCGTCACCTAACCGGACTAAGCTAACTGTCCCAGTCCCCATTTGAGTCTTGTTCTAAGTCGGTCGCAGTAGATATGGGCGGCAGCGGAAGGTGGTGCTGCATGCTCGTTTGCTACCTTAATTCCATAAAAAAATTACAATACAGACTTTATCCTCGGCTGCATTTATGACTAATCGATAATCCCTAGTGAAAAAGCAACCGTGTTAATATCCACTCAAATAAAAAGTAACTAGTATCAAGTGTTTTATTATCATTGTTAGTAAATTCAATATTTTTGAACTTAAACAGCCTACAGACGAGCAGACGAACCACTTTGTGGTAACAGATACCACTTACGCCAACAACATCAATTTGAGTATAATTATTTCGAAAATTTTAGAGATGAATATAGAATGTGGGAACGATGCTGATAAGGGACCTGGTGTATTTCGGTCGGATAGTCTGAAGTCGTTAGTAGAAGAATACCTATTTTCTTTTTTACTACAGAAACATGAAGATATAACATTTGTACCTATGTAGGTATGTTTAACGACATTGATCTGAAAACAACAGTAGAATTCTTTAAACTTAGTTAATACAATTTCAGGACGTCCAGCCGTTGAATTATTGTACCTAAGCTTGATGGATATAGGGACGACATGTAAATTACAATGAATGAAGAAAAAGAAATTAAATTTGTACCATATATTATTATGTTAACCTAAATATATAACTAACTGGCGTGGAATGTTTACAAATTTCATTCGCTGACAATTTTCCATTCACTACACGATAAGCTATCGTTCCGATTAAAGACACATATGAAGGTCATGAAACCCTTATAAGTAACTAGATTTTCCCTTCGCTTCGTGAGTACTTAAATAGGATTTCCAAAAATTCTTTTTAAGTTCCTTGAACCACTTGGATTTCAGATTTGTAATTGCATAACTTTGTTATATTTAAAGAAGAAACAGTGATCTTGTTAAAAATGTGCTTCGCAATGACAATATCAAATCAACATCGAAGGAATATTTTATTGGCCGCCACTGACTATCAAAATAATTTAAATTATGCAAGTTAATGATTAGGGCAACGAGAGGGAGAGTTGTAATTTAAACCCGATAAATTACATAAATTAAATACAACTTTAGTCTTAAATCATATACTTGTCAAAAATTTGATACAAATTTCTAAAATCAACAAAAAGAAATACAGAAATGATTCACATGAAATATCACAACATTATAAATAGGCCAAAGTTCTAAAATAAATGTAAATATTTTAAAAAAGTTAACAGAATAATTTTACACAATATCATTATTAACTTCACAATACTGTTTAATAAAGCTTTCTTCACACCATCTTATTAAGTAACTATTGTCTATGGTTACCGCCGAATAAAGTATTTTCATAATGCAAAAAACCTGAAAAAAACTTCAATTATAATATTGCCGTATCTACTTCTACTGTATCTATGAGTAGTATTCATCAAAACTGTCAAACAAACGGTCAGCTCACCAAGATAGTGACACTCTAATAATAATGGGTCTGAAACATTATATTATTTAATGATATGAATTTGTTCATGCCATTCCATATGAAGTTCCACCCGGGTAGGTATTCCATGACACCCCTTTTTCGTTTTTAGAACAGACTGCCGAAACCGTAGATGGAGAAGAATATCCTACTCACACAAGAAAAGAAACTTACTTACGCCGATGACAAGAAAAAAACGAGACAAAATTTTACTGTTTTTTGTTTCACATTGCGTACTGATACTGCCGATACTGCCGGTGTTCGATGTTTAAAGGAAAGCACAGTTACAAGCAAATTACGGGCAGCTAGCCGTCGATTTTTTGCTTGTGCCAATTACCTTCAATCGTACTCTCGTACTACTTACTACTCATGTTGATCACCCTCATCAGATGTCTTTATCGTTCTCTGTCCACGGCCGCAACGGATTTATACATACCGGTACGATATGTTGGGGGTCAGAATGGTTCAGTCCTGCTCCATGGGCTGCGGCTGCGGCGGAGGCGGCGGCGGCGGCGGCGGCGGCGGCGCGGGCACGTCGTTGTTCACCTGCTCCTCCATCAGCCCGAGCTGCTCCAGCATGTCGTCGTTGTCCTCCATCAGATGCACCTGATGTTAGTCCGCTTTATCATCCAACACTACATCACCACTTACCATCAGGTGGGATTGGAGCAAGCATTAACTCATAACCAATAAAAAAAGTTGACGCATCCACTTTTATTGGCTTTAACTTATTAATAAGTTTCATAACCCAATTCAGGGAGGTCTTGTCGAACACAAGGCTCGAAAGAACCCAGGAGGGGAATCAACTGAGAATAGGGCCCCTTTGTAGTTAGTACCCTTTGGGTACGGAATCCTAAAAATAGTTATTATGTTCATTCTTACCACGGTTACCACCTACGAGTATCATAAGTTCTCCTCTCACCTGCAAGTATTATAGGAAATGCCATGAGGAATTCATTCGGCTTATAAATTTTCATCTTTAATTACCTCTCGAAACACATTACAAACTATTTTATTTAATTGAATTATTTATATACACTTTTATAAAACATATATATAAGAAGTAGGTACCTACCCAAGTATTTAAATAAATTTTGTACATAGGTAGGTAAAGAAAAAAAATACTCGTTTAGTATGGGGTTGCACCGAGCGTATCACCTAAAAATGCACTTTTAATTTTATTGTTAAACTAGGCCTCACCTCATGCCACATCTTATCTTAATATATATATATCTTGTGTTCGTGTGTATGTGACTGAACTCCTCCTAAACGGCTTGACCGATTTGGTTGAAATTTTTTGTGTGTCTTCAGGTGGATCCGAGAATGGTTTAGATTCACAATTGGACCCGGTAGGTGGCGTTGCTGTCGATATATCACTAAAACATTTTTTAATTATAAAGCGGTACGAAGTACGCTGGGACCAAATATAATTTCTACCGTTTAATAATTGTTTTATCAGCAATAGTTAGTAAATATAATTTCTACCGTGTAATAATTGTTTTATCAGCAATAGTTTTCCGGTTGGAAAGATGTTGATCCAGTGTCACTTTTTTTAAGGAGACCATCTTTAATCCTCAAGGGTAGCTAAACATCCGTTAGCGAATTAGCAATTCTACTCTTCTAGCAATTACAAACTGGACTATTACTAATAATAAAACTGATCAACTGACATTCCTAATAACATCCTCTGCTAACTAGACTACTCATCCTAGTATAATATAATTCGAGTGTGAGTGTGTATGAGAGTGAACTCCTCCTAAACGGCTTGACCGATTTGGTTGAAATTTTTTGTGTGTGTTCAAGGGGATCTGGGAATGGTTTAGATTCACAATTGGACCCGGTAGGTGGCGTTGCTGTCGATATATCACCAAAACATTTTTTAACGACTGGACCGATTTGGATGAAATTTTTTGTGTGTATTCAAGGGGATCTGGGAATGGTTTAGATTCACAATTGGACCCGATAGGTGGCGTTGCTGTCGATATATCACCAAAACATTTTTTAATTATAAAGCGGTACGAAGTACGCCGGGACAACTTGTAAAGTCTATAGTTTATAAAAACAATTCCCACTATCTGAACAGACCAGTTACGTACTTTGTTAAAGATAAAAGAACTTTGTTGTTAATTACTTACCACGTTTATTGTGACTGACTGACTAATTATAATTGAGAAATGATGAAAATACGCAAAACAATACGTAGGCGGGGTCAGTGATAACGGAAATTCTACATTTACAATAAGGATTGTTTTAATTATTGAATTGACCACCCCTAAGCATCGCATGGACGTAACTTTTATGCAACATAATATAATTATGTAGGTATATAATATGTAGGATCAACTCCACCGCACTATAATTCCCCATGTCGCGGTTTGCATGAACAGAACCCAAGATTTTATTTTAAACAAACATTTTATTTTATACACAAATATCTGCCCTGCTGAAAAACTTAACCATACATATGCCCGCGCAAGTCGTGCGACATCGCACACGCGTATGGATGGAAATTTACATGACATTTTTAAGAGTCCCAAAAGACACGGTACGGTAGACGGTAAGCAGAGCAGCGGTCCGTTTATAAGCTCGCCCCGGCCGGTTACCTCCCTCATGCCAGAAAAATCTCAAATGTCAACATCTTTCGGGCGCAGTGGAACAATCAAATCAATTTCGGCAATTCGTCAAAGGTGGTCTTGCTGTTACTGATGTAAATAGGCGGATAATGATAAGTGACCTCTCACCATCAGACGATTTGTCTGTGCATTTATTTTGTCGCATCTATTTACTTACAAGTTAATGTTTGACAACAATCCCATCTGGTGGTAAGAGGCAATGAGATGATTTAGTAGCTTAAAAAAGCCTATTCACCTCTTCTATTCTCTTCTGGAAGAGTCGCACGTCGTAGATAGGCTGACGCAGCACCGACGTGGGCAAGCTATTCTTGTCGAAGGCCGAGGTACTTACATATAAAAGGGGAAGAATACTAACATCAGGCAAGGCGGTGCGGTGCTGGCCGTGGCGCGCGGTCTCCGAGAGCAGGATCTTCTGTCGTTTCTCCTCCATGAGCCGTTCGCGGTGCTTGTGGATGTAGTCGTACACGTTGGGCAGCCCCATGATCACGCACGCCGACAACGCCGACCGGTAGATGTTCATGTCGGTTGCTTCGTACCTGCACCGGAATTACCCTTGTACTCTTTATCTTTACCAAACCAAACCTCATACAGGTTTATAGGTGCAGGCCATCGGTCACCACCCTGGTCAAATGTGGCATGGCAAACTTAACGGACTTTTGAGAACATTTTTGGAAACCCTTACGGTTTCCTTGCGATATTTTCCTTTGATGAAGCAGGTTATGAGGTAAATACTATTAGTACTAACTACGAATTCTAAATTAGAGGTGTCTGCGAGATTCATACTCAATATGTGCAAGAGACCAACGTTCGTACCACAGGGTAGGGTATTATACAATACTTTAAAATATGGAGTATTCTCTACCTAAATGCTTCAGTGTATCAGAGGGTTAGTAGCCCATCCAATAAGTGACGTTAACATGTATTACAGCCACGTCAACCCGGCTATAACGATAACAGTCACTATATTTCTGCAAACTCCAAATCCAAAGCATGGAAATCCCTGAGATAATTGTCCGATTATCGACTTCGGCTCTAGCTTCTAACTCCAACGATAAATTTTAATAGTTGCACAAGCTATAGTTATGTCGTAGTTACATACCTACATTGTTGCATTTTATTAACCTAAACATACGCCCTTACGACTTATCAATGAAAAGCTTTATACTTTATAAGGTTATTCTATCAATTCATAAGTCAACAACCTAAGGCCCTGGCTAATCAAATAATATGTAGGTACATAATTATATTAAAAATAATTAGGTACACTATATCGCTGCTCTGGATAACTTAATGACGTGATCAAACATTTTCTAATTATAAATAAACCTACTTATAAACTAGGCTCAGATCACGAAGCAAATACAAAGAGGAGGTGTTGTAATTAGATTTCCTTTAGAAACAGTGCGTGACATTTTGCGGGGTGCGAGGGGAGTTACGCCCCTCCCACATTTCTATTTTTCACCTACCGGCCAAAAGCAAAACTACTTTCTTCTTTACGTTACCAAAACTACGTTGTTCAATTACCTCACACTAGATGTCATGTCGCTAAACGTCGGATTTAACAGGGACGTACTCAGAATTTTCGTAACAAGGATATTAAATTGCTTTTTTACAGCATTTTTTTTCATATTTATTTATTATGTTATGTGTGCATTTGTTGTTTATTAGATTTTTTCATTTATTTCATAATTAAGACGAGAATTGAGTACCAAGTGCTCTCTTTCAATATCGTTAGTGACTCACCAGTGACTCTGTATAAACATTTATAATTATGCCACTATGGAAAAAAGAAGCGTTTTGTTTTCGACCGATATGTTCATGCATAGGAGCATGGTGTATATAGGGTGATCAAATAACAGACACTATTATAACATAATTTATTTACAAAACTTAATAGGTGTTATTTAAAAGATAGGTTTAGACATAAGCAACGGAACAAACTCCATAACATTACAACACTTGTTTGAACAAAATTACCAATCAATGATTTGCGGATTCTTTTAACTCTTACTCGATACGTCATTCCCGTAATCTCTATTCGGTACGTCATCGCGGTAAAACTCTACTATAATTATACGTAATTGCCCTAAAACTCTACTCGTTGCGGCGTCTTTATGTGCTCCATCCTCAAGAACTCTTTACCAGCGGCAACACATACTTAGCATTGGAGATAACCTGTAACAACAAAAAGAAGGTCATCTATATAATTAAATATTAAATTAAACAGCGACTACGTAAGCAAAGATGCATCGATAGCATGGATGTTGACTTTGATTAACAGAAATAAAATTGTTTTTACAAAGAAACACTAACTTATTTCGTACAAAACGGCAATTTCATAAGTAATTAATCTAATATTAATAATACATAGCCGTGTAGGTATGTATTACCACGTATTTAAATTTGTATATAATATTATAATTTATATTATATTACCATTAATTGATCTCTAAATGCGGCTCTGTCTGATGCACTCTAGTGCCACCTAGTGTCTAATAGATTTAAATGTATATGATAGCCGACGATAAGCGAGTTTTCTAGAAATATTTTAATTAAATTACGTATAAAATTACTTACACATGAAATGTGATGCTATTCATTGCATCAGAACGTCTATCCGAGTACTTTTTGCACCATAAAACACAACACTTCTTCGTTTTTTTCTTGATAACACGGAAATATGATTTATTTTGGAATGACAATACAGTGCACCCCACCTGCACCTAGTACGAACGCTGACAGGGTACTGACTAAAGCCACGCCCCCTGTGATGACGTCAGGACCTAATTGATAATCACAGTGCACAGTTGCTTAGGCCGACTCCTCTTTGTATTTGCTTCGTGGCTCAGATTACAGAACTATTATATATATTTAGTCTGAGATACCTGAATTACTAAATATACTGGTATTAGGTACGTCTTGATTAATATGAGTAGGTATGCACAATTACTTATAATTCTCGGGTCTTTTATATTTATTATAGTTAGGTAAGTAAATAGTTAGGTACTTTTCATTATAGGTACTTAAATACCTGTAACATCCTGTTGGGAACTGAACAATTTCGTTTTCGCATTGTAGGTAAGGATTGCCTACTACCTATTAATGCATTTAATACATTTTTAACTTTAAATGTTGTCTATACTATCTAGAGTTCAAAAGTTAAATTATGTATTTAATGCAAAGTTTAAAACAAATGTCACGTTCTACATAATTGGTATCTTTGATTTGCATAACCTTCGATAGGACTCTTAGATAGGCACGTGAAACCAATTTTATTAAAATCCAACGTACTTACCAATATATTAATAAATAATTAACGTCATACTGTGTAAGGCAATCATTTAATATTAGATACTGTTATTATATATAACTAGATATGATGGAGGAGACATATGTTACAATTTAATTAATTATAACATGCAAAATGTATAGGTACATACATCCAGAGACATACTTAATATCTGCAGTAAGACTAAGTACTGCGCACAAATATATGGGTTCCCGTTCCCGCCATACAAAGCGAGTTACAGTTTTTGATCCACTATGATGACATTATTGTAATTTTGAATTCGAAAGATATTGAAGCAGAAAGGAATAGCTATCAGCCGAATTCTACTGCCTCACTTTAATTCGCTAGCCACATAATTCTACTTCTGTTTTACTTATAATATTATTGACTGCGCAAAATATCCGGATGGGTATGACATTTATTATTATTTAGACACAATACACAAACTGGTTATTACCCAATACAACTAGTTACCAATTTGCAAACAAGATAACACCGCGCGTTCAGCGCTCTTTAGTTATGATTTTAGATATTAAATATATTACATACCTACCTACATGTATCAAGGCAGCGAAATTGTATCAAGGTTATTGTGTCAAAAGTATATTAATATAAAGTTATGTTAAATTATACCTTATCGTCAATATAATTCCGTTATTTTTCATTGTTATAAGGTATAACATTGCTTAATAGTTTCATCTAGGTAATTCAAGATCATTATTTTGTAATGTAATTAACAACTAAATTCACCTTACCTTTTTGATGACGTCAATTTAGTAGTTTTGTGTATCAATTTTATCTATCAAACTTTGCAGAAACAAATTCGGTTAAATTGTTACTTAATTAGCTTATATGACTATGTTATGTCATATCATACCATTCATTGGTCTTCTCGTCGTAACACTCGACGTGGTAGATGGTGGTGACGCCGTTGAAGCCGCCGATGGCGAAGATCATGTCGTCGATCACCTCGATGGCGAAGTTGCTGCGGGGGTTGTACATGTCGGGCACCGGGCCCCACGTGTTGGTGTTGGGGTCGTACACCTCCCCGCTGCACATCCGTGAGATGCCGTTGAATCCGCCTATGACGTAGATCTGGGGCACAAAACGCGTTCTTGAAAGCGTGTTAAAACTCCTAGTAATTTATGATTATGCACAAAAACTTAATAACGACATATTTTTCAGGGGTCTCAACAATTTAACCATTTTATTAGCAATGACGCATCAATTTATTAGCATTTCCTAAAGAGCTAAAATAATGCATGGAGCTGTCGCAAACAACAAATGGACTCAAATGAAGGGTATTAAGTATTTTGAATTTCTCCATAAATTTTAATTAACAAAATGTGACATTATCCACACTCATTACAAATTTTAAAACAATTAAATTTTTGGATTTCTTAAAATTATTATAGATTATAATAAAACCACATTTTATATCAAAGTTCTATTATCAATATGCGATTATATAATATACTACTGTACTATAGATAATTTCCCTCCGTTTGCTAGCTATTGCGCCGAAGAAATTTAATCTAGGACACACTGTATACCAGCTAAGCAACTCAAAATATATTATCGAAAACATACAACACCAGTATACCTAGTTAGGTACCTTGTTGTGGTAAGCGATGCAGGAGACGCCGGAGCGGCGCGAGCGCATCGGCGCCAGGTTGGTCCACTGGTTGGTGTCGGGGTCGAACACCTCCACGCTGTTCATGCACTCCTGCCCGTTGAATCCGCCTGTGATATATATCTTATCTGTAACAACAACATACACAGCTCAAATGTGCTACTTACATATACCTATATTAACATCTATATTAAAAACCAAAAGTATACCCCAACATACATATCAGCACCAATATAATATGTTTGGCCCCGAAACGGAGACTCATTTTGGTAAGTTGACTTTACGTTACGAGCTACATCTTGTTACTAACTTTACGCTACGAGTCAGTTGCTGAACAATTCTTCTTGAATTAATTGAGCATCATCAAGGTTAGATGACCACTTGTAGTGTCAAAGAAGCAGTGTACTTGAAAGTGCAAGTGAAAAAAAAATCCAAGTGCTCGTGGGAGTCTGAGTCAGACTTTCATACAACTGAACTACCACGTGCTGCTTAAAAACGTAAATTGTCAACAGTAACTTACTATCCAAAGAAGCAGCGCTAGCGTCAGATCTCTGGGCGTTCATTGGAGAGACCAGAGACCACTGGTTGGTGCGGTGGTTGAACCGCTCCGCCGTGTTCTGTCGGTGGTGGCCGTCGTACCCACCCATCGCGTAAATCGTCTCGCCCAGCACCGCCACCGACACATAACAACGACGGGCATTCATGGGCGCAACCTGACATATACAATATAGTTAACATTGAACATCAATATACTTATCTTCTACTACAAAGAAAAGCAACAGACAGACAATAAAGAATTTTTGATTACATTTTGGTGAAAAACATACTATAGGTATGTTTTATTTTATTTTACAGCAACAAACGAGCAATTGTGCCACTTGATGTTAAGTGATCAGCGTCGCCCATGGAGATTAGTAACACCAAAGGCTTCACAAACTGTACCAATCAGGCGAACTGAACAGAATCAGGGTGCACTATGAGCAAGGGAGACATAAAACGCCTAACACCCTGAAAAGCTTTGGAAATACTACAGTTGTCTAACGAATAAAATTAAAATGAATATTTCGTGTGACCCACATAGTACAGACAGAGAATGGTACTAACTTCACGCCAAGATTTGGTGACGGCATCGAAGCAACGACAGGAGTTAAAGTAGTCCATCCCGTCAAAACCACCGATGACGTAGATGCAGTTGCCAAGGACCGCAGTGCCGTGATACGCGCGGGGACCCGCTGGATCCACTTCTTCTACCTGATGTAAATGTAGAGAAATTAATTTTATTCTAATTTGGTAACAAATCCCTATCGTGAGTGGTCTTGGAAGAAGAAAAAATATATAAAAATTCTATTAAGTTTGTAATTTAAGACTGCTGGAAAATATACGTAAATAAATAAATTGTACCTGAAATTGTAGCTGACTCTCATTTACAAAATTGACTAAAAACAAACTGAAGTTAAACATTTTAAAGTTGCGGGCCAAGGCTTCTGAAAAATTCTTAAAATAAATTCTTAAAATCTTTCGTTCAAGTAAATCCAAATAAATAATTATGATGTGCAATAAATTTAACGTTGATATCACCTTAATCCATCTATCAGCTCTGGTATCGTAAGTTTCAATAAATGCTGTCGGCGAACCACCGCTCCAACCACCGATAGCAAACAGAACCTGAAAAAGTTACAGGTCCAAACAATTTATTACATTAGGTATACAATCTATATATATGTATAAAAGGAAAAGCTGACTGACTGACTGACTGACATATCAACGCAGGGCCTAAACTATAAGGGTTAGAAACTTGAAATTTTGCAGAGGGGTTCCTTTTATAACGTAGGGGAGCACTAAGAAACGTTTTTTGAAAATTTACCCCCTAAGGGGGTAAAACTGGGGTGCAAAGTTAATATGAAAGTTCTCTGATTTTATCAACTTTTATATATTTAGGGATTTTTGGCGGGCGAAGCCGCGGGGGGTAGGCTTGTTATAAATATACACAAACATCACGAACCTCATGAGGCACTCTTGGCCTTGCTATTTCCGGTGTAGCAACTTCTCCATCTCTTTGAGCAATCATTTCTAGATCGTAGAGGAATTTCAACGTTTCAATGATGATAGGACGCGAACCTTCATTACCAGTAACGTATGGATGATCTTTGACGTTTTCCAAAAAGAACTAAACAATAAAATTTGTTAAATTAATATTAATTTCTTAGATACTATTGTTCTGATAAGCATAAATGACTGTAGCACCATAATTACTTGCGTATCCAGTAATCCAAGTCGTATGCTACCCATAAGTTTGACGGTATGCTGCCAACGAGCTTCTGGATCGTAGTTCACCCAACGTAACACAGCTTCCCAAACGGCTTCTTCGCTCTTGACGTTCAGCTCATCTTCGAGAATAATACCATTTAATTCGTCAAGCGGCAAGTGAAGAAATTCATCACTTTGAGTCGCCACGGTCACAAAATAGCGAAGTAAATATCGACGAGAATCCGCTTCTAGTTTGTAACAGAAGACACGCCTGCAAAACAATTTTAAGAAGAATAAACGATAAAACGTTAACACACTCATACCCCCGCACTAGGAACTGTGTCGCGGGTGGCATGGACAACACAAATTACACATCACTTACACCCATGACCCGAGAACAAACATTTATGTGTCACATAAACGTCTGCTCCGGCCGGGATCGAACCCGGGACACCTCGCTTCGCAGGCAGGGTCATTTCCAACTAGGCTACGGGGTCTTCGAATGTACCTACGTGTACAAGCTAAAGTACCTACTACATGATGCTAAAATAAAGGTTTTACCTGGCAAACATCATAATCCCCAAACAGTTCTTGGGGCTAAGTGCCACTCTAAGATGGTCGCAGCAAAGCTGTAAAACGCCGAGGAAGGCGAGATAGTCAGCAGTCATGAGGAGCTCGTGGACGTTGGTCTCCGTGACTTCGATCCGCCGGAGGTACGCGTATTCGATGAGGAGTAACAGGATCTCGGAGCGGACACCTGATATCAACACGTCGCTTTGCTCGCGCGAGTGAAGTGTCGTCGTGAACAATGCCCTGACCAAAAATGGATGTAAATTCGTAAATTTTGTTTTATTAATAAAGACTCAAAATGGGCATTTATGGATAGACAAGTGAACAAAGAAAATTATTTTCTTCTTGGTAGTAGGCTTGATGGAGATTTCAGTACCCACGTGTAAGGTCGTCGTAACCTTCAATTTCGGAAAACCGCCAGCTAAAGCCGTCGGCTACGGTTGTTACTGATATGATTTGCTAGTTCAGCAATCGTTAAGCCATATCGGAGACCTTCGGGTGACATAAAAACTTCCAACGCCTGGGTTGGTCACTCACCCCACCACCGCACTGGAGCAGTTCGAAGGCTGACCTCGAAGAGACCTGGGCTCTGTCTACTACTGAATTCGAATCCTTTCTGAATGTTTACAATGTAGTTAACTGGTCTATTGGTACTAACAAGAAGTATGGACTGCAGGCCGACAGAATGGCGCGGTGGACGGGGAAGGCGGCGCCGTCGTCGGCGCGCACGATCGCGTCGCACAGCAGCCGGCACTCGCGCAGCCGGTGCAGCGCCTGCATCGCCGCCACCGACATGCACCGCCCGGTCTCGCGACCCGCGGTCTGCAGAATTACGGCAGGGTCATACGTGTACGGACAAAATGGGAACCGGGTGCGGGAGGAGCAAGAAATAACAGATTTATATCTTGTGAATACAGTACGAAGTAGCTGCTGACCTACTGCTGACAAACAAACTTAACTAGGCTCAATTGTATACCCTACCCTGTTTTCATATTTTATTTTGTATTTAGCTTAATAAGTTGTCTGGAAGAGATCGCTAATTATGTGATAAGACCGTCTGTTGTACTCAGATATGTGTAATATAATATTTTGGTATAATAAAGAGGATTTTATAGTTGTCGTAGTAAATGCACCGTTCGCGGTCTACCGGAATAACAGCGGATGGTTTAAGGAATAATAAGGTACTCGTATACCGTTTTGGTACCAAATAATGCTGCTTACTTACATATTATTAACGTACTACATATTAGGTTTTGCTGTTAAGGTGTACATATTATCTATGTTTGCGAATGCCACTGGAAACCATGTTTACGAAACCATTTTATTCAGCCGTAATGTACATCATCATTATAGATATAACACTGGATGGATACCGTTAGTTGACTAATGGCTAGTTCTGGGTACCTATAGGGTGCAGTGGTAGAATATTTCACTAAAGGCCACTTCGCAAAATCTTTAACCCATGGTGCGGAACTCGAATCAAGTCAGTTCAGTACGTAAATAATAGAGGATTATCTACAGAATTTGGCACTCATTTAGGTCGAAAATATTTTGTCGGGGAAGTCGACAACCACGCATATTCTTAATATTGAACTTGTCTTCCATTTCACATACATGTCTTGGATGGATAAGCTATTAAAAAAATATTTTAAGCGCTAAGAGCCTAGTATGAAGCTCGAACGTTTTACAATCATGTATCAGTTGAGTTCATGGTTTCTATTTCTCGCGGTAAAACACCTATCACTGCTTACTCATAAAATCCTACTAAGATCTTCATCGTCATTGCATTTTATTTTGTACTTACTGTGTTATTCGGGTCGTTTTCCATTGTATTATGACTTAACGTAAAGTCATTATTAAAATTATTGGTCTCGTAAAAATCTTCGCGCAAAATGAGACGCAAGACAAGACACAGTCGAGATTTAGCTCAATAAATTTATAAAAATAACGTAAAAAATATCTAAAAAACAACGAAATCAAGTCTTTTGACGAAACATTTTAGGTTAGCAAAAAAATGATACATGAATGACAAACATGTCACACCTTTTTCTTCCACATGACATTACTGCATATCAATATTTTCATTTTCAGCGGCTGCCCCGGCCCCGGTGAAATCGCTCACTTTGATGTTTTTTTTTACATAAAAAGCCCTCATTAATTTATTGTCTAAGGAGTTTTAGGTTTGACTAACTTAGTTATTGTTACCTATTATAAATAATAGTTATTTTACTTATTATTATTAGTAAGAAGGTTAGTAATAACGGCGTTGGGCTTCAAATTAAACTATGAATTGATTATAATATTTATTTAAACTTACAACTTAATTTACGAAACTTAATTATATTTACAGACCTATTAAAAAGTCGTACATCACGTTTTCAAGACACTATTGTTTTAACTACATTAGCTGTTTCTATAATGACTTATAATAATTGAACTACTTATTATTAATTCAGTGGCTTGCAAACTTCTTTAGCGTCAATTCCATCAGACCGTAGTCTCGACAGCAACGTCTTGTAAACCGCTGGTGCGAACGGTAGCACCACACCTCGTTGTTGAATTTCACCTGAAAGATACAATTTTGTTCAGTACCTATTAGTGCATTAGGTATGATGATTATGATCGTGTATGATGTAATTACTTATCGACATGTGATTCGGTCAATGCTAGCCGTTCAAATAAACATCATAATAACTCCTCGAATGCAGCCTTTCGATTTACGCTTAGATAGCACTAATGTTAGTTACTCTTTGCACACCAACATGCCTTTGACACGACATGACGTTTGAAATTTGTACGTGTATTGTCAATGTAAAATAACGAAAGAGTAGGTAAATTACGTAGAGCGGGTAATTGGTATACCTACTTATATTCGACGCTGGAAAACATAATTAAACGCTGTAACCCTCAAAGTAATACTACATATAAGGGCGCGTTTACATAGGACGTTCGTTTTACTGGATCCGGAATACTGGATGCTAGTAGCGTATGTACTTGTATGAGCGATTTCACACAGAATCCAGTATTCTGGATCCAGTAAAAAATCCCACACACAACGGAAATACTGACCCGTTAAAACAGATCCAGTAAAACGGACGTTCTATGTGAACGCGCCCTAAGGGTTACAGCATTTATGGTTTCCAGCGTCGATTATGTAAACAGGCGACCGACCGTCGAGCAGCATCTTGGCGGCGATGGCGGTGGGCAGGCCGACGGTGCGCGCCATGGCGGTGTGCGAGCCGGGCACGCCGCGCACCGCCATCGTGATCTCGCGCCGCTCGCGCCGCCCGTCGCTCCACGTCACGCCCACCTCGTGCCGCAGCACCACGAAGTCGGTCTCGTCTTTCTCTGTAACACCGTTTGACTTTGCTAACACACTCATAATGTCACACAAAGATTGGTTTGGCTTTAAACAATAGTGATCGATTGTAGAGACGGCCTCAGTTGGTAATTAAGAATTTATTTTTAGTTAGTGTTATAGTGATGAATCAAGACAAGTAAGAAAAACTGTGTGAGTAATGATGTAATACAGTAAATTTAATTTCGTTAATGGTATGAGTTTTTAAGTTGGCGCCCATCTAAGAAGCTCACCAATGCTACGTGCTGGATACCTACGCGCCATTCCCGTTACAAGCTCAAACTGTCGTCGGCGTCGGTAGACCAATTAAACCATATTATCAATGAGTTTAGCGCTATCTAATGACAACAGACGAAGACGGTGTCCGGTGCGATCGCTCCGTCCTAGAACCGCACCTGTCAAAGACTTAGAAATCCCCTTACCGAGCTGCAACCTGCTGCTAAGATAATGGCTGATGGTGTCGAGCGGCGTGCCGAGCTTCACCATCTCCACGTCGTCGAGCAGGCCGAGCGACTCCAGCGCCGCCGCGCCCGCGCCGCCGATGCGCTCCGCCATGCGCGTGCGCAGGTTCTCGAAGAAGATCGACGAGTCCACCAACCCCAGTAGGTCGCATGCGAATTGGCGCTGCAATATATTTAGAAAATATTTGTACCAAATCGTCGCTTAGCAATCATTGACTAGAAGACAAAAAAATTGTGACAGCGCGCAACTCAGTTCGCATTCAACACCCGCATGTTTTTTTATACCGCTGTAAATTTGGTTAAAATGACTTGAGCAGTGTTGTTTGCTAAGCGACGAAATGCATTAAAAATTTGATGACTGAGTGCTCTAAGCGATATTTCCATTTGTAGATATTACTTCCCAAATTTTAATATCACAAACATATAACTAATAAAATAAAAAAAATCACAAGACAATTCCAAAAATAATTATTATTATGAAATAAGAACCGCCCGTTCTACTGTTTAACATCGTGGTGAACCAATGATATTGTTTCATAAGGCACTCAACATAGGAAGCTTTTGTGATCGTACATTCATAATGCTATGCTAGCATAAAATAAAAAAGTAAAATCAATAAAAATATACCCAAGTAATGGGCGGTCCGTCGGGATGTAGAGCCGGGTGGGGGTTGGGGTCTATCAATCCGAACAACTGCATCGATTTCATCGTCTCCGCAAACCCTGGAATTTACATCATTTATCATAATTATATCATAGAGTGAAGTAGCATTCAGAATAAGTTCTGTTTTAATAATCTATTATATGTATTATTAAAAAAGAAAACAAATATTTAGAGTATCGCAATAAATACCGCTATAACGAATGGTGCCCCTGAACATGGTGTGCGCGTCTTCGATGCCGTACAGCTTGGAGTATATGGTGCTGTCTCTGTTGGGGAACCCTTCGAAAGCGAAGCCGGGGAGGAAGTCCAGGTCACGAGCCACAGACATCAGTTCACCGCCACTCAGCACCTCCACAATCTGGTAGGACAGGATTCTTTTAAATTTGTGATTTGTGTCTTTAATGTGTTTGTGTGTGCAAAGCACAGACCACTTATGGTCTGTGGTGCAAAGTGAGCACTAAGAAAGAATTATTGGAAATAGGCGGGCGAAGCCGCGGGGGAAAGCTAGTTAAAAATAAACTAACAGAATATGAACTCGAATATCCTTGAGACCGATTTGAAACTACGAGACAAAAAGTGATATGAAATAATAATAATAATAAATTATGTCTGTTACCTGTCCTCTGCTGAGATATTTGGCTCCAGATATAGTATTGAGTAAAACACCTCGAGGGCTCCACGAGAATTTGTATCTCAGAGCGTTGTCGCTGAACTCTGGCGCAGGCAAACCTAGCGTATAATTCCAAATGTTAGGCAAGTAGGTCAGGTAATTGCAAAATCAAGTACCTAGGTACCTACGCCGATTTCGACCCAGTTGCATGGATCGTGGTCACGGCTCAACTCAAATGAAGAAGTCAATATTTACCTCCACAGTAGGACACGAAGGAGTCGACTCTCCCCCCGTGGCTCTGTATGTCGTGTATGCACTCGAGCGCGAGCAGGTGGTCGATGCCGGGGTCCAGGCCCACCTCGTTCAGCAGCGTCACGCCGGCGCTCCGGGCGCTACGCACATCATACATAGCTTTTGGATCAATTATATTTTCATACTAGGAAACCGCCCTTCCCTTCGGTAAACCCAGTCTTTAGTACCCGCGCGTGAAACAATCGCTATTTGTTTTCTTCATGCATTATTAAAATTCATGTTATTTCATTTTAGTTAATAAATAAGTTACAATAGTATTCGCAACCATCGAGGAACCAAATTAAAATACTGATGAAAAATGTGTCCAGCCTTTTATGACGTAGCGGACACAAAGTTGAACATTTTAATTGTCTTGAAGACCTACGATTTTTATATATTATACATACAAAAAAAAACAATCCATACTACTATTTAAAATGCTAAAGAAAGTCTGTCTGTCTGTCTGCTACCTTTTCACGTTTAATGGACTAAACTTATTTTGATGCAATTTGGTATGGTTTGAGACGCTGGTAAGGGATTATTGTATTATTTTACTCGTAAACCAAAATTTAATAGGATATGTATTTAGTTTATCACCACAATTGTATAACCCATTTCAGTGAATATAAGAAATGTTTTTTTATCGAATATAGGTAGCAAACGAAATTGCAACATCCATTCACAAAATCCACAACATAAAGTAAAAAATGCTTTTAAAGATTGCTACGAATTTACAAATTTTAAGCGATGCCGCGATGTACTAATTACCTAATACGTTATGTTTGGAGAAACTCACGCTTCATGCTGCTCCTGCACTTCGGGGCGGACGTAGGACGCGGTGACCATGTGCGCGCCGCTGGCGACGCACGCGCGCGCCACGGCGCCGTGCAGCTCGTACGGCAGCAGCGACACCACGAGCCGCGCGCGCGCCGCCAGCGCCCGCAGCGCGCGCTCGTCGCTCGCCTCCAGGTACTCCGAGCGCACGCCGTAGCGCTCGCCGAGCGCGTCCGCTTCTTCCTTTACCTGAGACGCTGGAAGATCACAGAGTAATGACACTCCACCACGAAACCTGATATGTTAAGCTATAACCGCGTGTTAAGAGGAAATACCACGCGAACCCTTTTTCAAATTTGGGATTTTTTCGCTCAATATCTAGGGCGATAGGGACAACTGCAGCTCCGTGTAAAAACCCGAGGCAAAAATCATCAAAATCGAGGTTCCGTTCTCGACTAATCCCCCCGCCAAAACTAAAGCAATCTTAACGAAATTTTGGAAATTGAATGGGAAGGAGATATTCTGAGTCGGACCGTTTAGCTTTTTGTGCTAATTATTCTACAATTTGTGTACAAGTTGTGTACTAGGCGTTTGTTTGCGGCTTATTTATTTGGCCGTTTTAAGCGCTGTTTGAAGTAGCCTAAAACTTTTGAAAACAAAAATATCAAAAAAATCAAAACGTACCGACATAGATAATGATGATATTATTCTTGTGTGAAAAAATTATTGATCTAGAGTCAAAAACCAGCGAGGGATTAGTCGAGAACGTTTGTATGGAAAAATGACCCGTAGCATCTCCTCTTAACAATCTACTGAGGTACTTTTAACGCTGCGCGTAGCTCAGGGCACGAATAGCTTGAACGACGTTGAATTAAACAGATTCGATCGATCGAGGAAAGAAAGGGTATGCTTCAAGTAGAACTTTCGTAAAGGGTTTAGGACAGTACATTACAAAAGTGTTGTAACAAAAAGTATAGGTCCTATTGATCGTCATTCGTCATACCAATAGTAACAGCAATATTCTTGTCCTTGGCGAGGTACTCCACGACCGGTGCGGACACCGAGCCGCTGCCCAGGATCACCACGGGGCTCTGCTGGTCGTTGCCCTCCACCTTGTGACGCGAGCGGCTGGAAGTAATAACACGGGTTGTACTACACTTTAATTCTCCGAATGAGAGATCATGGTCCTTTTTTTGAAGGGGGGAAAATTCTTCTGCTAGGTACCGGAATTTTCTTTTTACTAATTTATTAACACAAAACACTTTTACAACTATATGGCAGACACGGGAGGTCTTCGGGATAACACATAAAGTGTAAAAGAAAAATTAATGAAAAGAAGAAATAAGAACATACTTGTGCAGATTGTCGTAATGTTAGCATAGCTAGAGATCACCAACCATGCCACCGCATCACTTGAGGCTAGTTTTTGTCAGTCTTGTCACCTATAGAACAAAATCCCCTGCCCTATACTACTTAAGTACCAAACGAATTGTCTCTAAGTTATAACTTAACATTCACCTTACTCCCACTGCTGCTTTCACTTCTGACAGATCTGGTAAAGCGCAGGTCCGTGACAGGCCCAAGAGGCGGATCAACTTTGTTCTCAGAAGAAGGATCGCATCTGTAACCGACCTCAGCAAAGACTGCTCTCGGGTATGAGATTCATTGTACATGACCACATTGTCTACCGGCTGCGGTGTAGTTGTCCACTTAACATCAGGCATAAGACGACTCCGTTTACTAGTTGATCGGTGGAAAAGGAACTACCTTTTAATTTAAGAGGAGAAATAAAAAGCATTATGCCGCATCGTTGCGACCAAAACTACTTCAAAGTATATAATTATGTATACCTACCTACCTAGCTGCTGACTTCTGGATACTTGTCCTTCAATGTCAAAGGACCGAACAATTTGTATTACGATAAAATGACTAAAATGAATTTAAAATCTTTTTTGGGTTCATTTTCTGATTTGTTCAGAAGGAAACGGTTAAAAAAACATGAAAATGCCAATTAGTGAACTTTAAATAATTTAGCAGTCGAGAAAGTAAATTGGTAATTTCTGTGATACATTTAGTACCTACTTACATAAATGAACCATAAAAAACATGAAGGTTCCATAAAATTGTAGGTATGGTAGGTAAAAATAAAGTTATTTATTACTCACGTATTTGCCATCCTGAGCTCGTTGATGTATTCAAAAGGCGGCGTCAGTTTACCGTTGCTCGTGATAATGGCCTGTCAGGCAAAACAACAACAAGTTAGGGCTTGGACGGCGATAAGATATCATTACAGACCTACAGATTGGAGCATGTACCTACAATATTATCTCACACATTTTACGAAGAAAACGATTTGATGTGTAAAATAATAATTATGCAATAGTCAATTAGGAACAAGTTTAAATTATATGTATGCGCCTGGCTTGCAATTGGCGCAATTAAGCTGGTGACTATATATAATTATATTACGTTTAGAAAATCTGGTTATGGTGATTAAATAAATTTCTTACCCCTTGAACAACTGAAGAAAAAGAATGTTCCTCTAACGGTTTTGTTGCGTCTGAATTCATAATATCTTCAGCGTAAGGGTACAGCAGTTCCCCGAAGAAGTCTGTAGACTCCCGCGGCAGCTGCGTCGGCATGTTGTCTATGGAACATACTAGTACTCCAGGTCCCTTGAAACTGTAAACAGTTAAAAATTATTAACAAAACATAAATTAAACAATTTGAGTAATATTATTACGTAATATGAGTGAAGTTGTTTCCCAGAAAACCTAAACACGATAGGAGAAGCCAAACTAAGTACTTACATATTTGCGCAACAGAGTTCGTACAACAATATGATCAATTTTATTGTTCGTTTTGATTGCTTGTTTTAAGCCAGTAAATAATTAATATTTGTTAAATAAACTAAATGAAATTTAAGAACACGTTCTAGATAGAACAACAAAAGATTTAAATAACGTAACAGTAAATCCACTTGAGATTAGGCTTCAAAACATAGTTTATTAAACAATCTTAAATATATAAAACATATAAAAGAAACGCACCTCTTAGTATCCTTATTCCTATCAGCGTCGTAGAGACAGAAGGGAGTGTCGATGGTCGTGCATTCATTCATGAACTCGATAGAACCACCGGGGTCCGCTGATATATCGCAGATTGCAAGCATTCTGAATACAGAATTTATATTTTATAATAATAAAGAATCTCAGTACTTATGTCTTTATAGATTGCGCCGAATTTAAGTGAGTGCGCGCACTCTCTATTATGTATTTTTAGGTTTCGTTCGATTTGAAAGTTCCATTCAGGTTGTGATTCGCGTTTGTTTAATTAGGTGCACAAATATTAATAAGACGGAGGTTGTACTACTGATTGTGATAAAGTCCTTCCTACCTGTGAGGTAAAGCCGGTGCTCCGATACTTTTCGGCAGCCAGGGTGTGGCCGAGGGCAGCAGAAGGTGCTTGGCGTCGGGAATAGTCAGCAACTTTGGACTGTCTACCGCCCAGTAGATGCAATTGACAAGGACCGAGCAATACGGAGCTATCTGTATACATAGTACGATTATTATTACTAGAGATGCACGTGCCTCGATGACCGAGCTTTGCGCGGTAATTTTTTTTCTCTACTTTTATTATTTGTTATGATTGCGACCACGGATTTCAGGTGTCTACCTATTTTCGTTCAAGAGATAGAGCCCTGTGACAGATAGACAGGCAAACATTGGAGACATATTAATAGGATTCAGTTTTTTACCCTTTATGAACCGAATCATAAAAACTATACTAAAATAATAATGCGCCACTTCCGAGTATTTTGGAAGAAAAATTGACAATATTGACACTCGCCAATCTTGAATTTTTAACGATACGCAAAAAATACCAATTACAATCCAAAAAATATCAATCAGCTGATAGATAAGATACGATGACCTAATTAATCAAAACTATTAGTACCTAGTAACTAACGTCACGGCATCGAATCATAAAAGAATTCGCACTGCTCATTCGATAAAGATTAAATTGTCGGTCAAATAAGTATTAAATTAAATTTTGTTTTCGTGATAACATTTGTTATCTTGCACGACTCAATGGCATCAAATCAGCGCGCTGCATTGCCGATTCGTAAGAATATAATTTTATTACAGTCCCACTTGCCAATTTATCGGTAATGGAAGTAGGTCAATGAATGTCATGTATGGAAAATATTAATTGTATGCCATGTACATAATGTACGTCAGTCAGAGATCGGAAAAAACATAAATCGAAACGATATGTTTTTCCGCTACAGTTTTAAAGACTAATTAATTATATTTGATTTTTTTTTGTAATTTCTTATAAAAATCGCACTTTTCGTTCGAGAGTTACTTGGGAAATTACACGTACCTAAGTACATTTATGTAATTTAATATCTAATAATGGCACCATTGCGGAACGTTGGTAGATTCAAATTGACGTTCATAAGTGTTGAATGAAATGAAATAACTGATTTGAGTATGAGTAATAAGTGAACTGAGGGGTCAAACTCGTGTTAAATAATAATTTAACTTAAATCACTAATTATAATCATTCTTCATTACGTTCATTATCATAAAAGTATTTCTTATCGTATCAAACTAAAGTAACAAAAACGTAATTGTAATAAATTAATTATCTCCATATTATCTTATAATTTAGCATAGTATCTAATTACTTACAGATAAAAACATACTTTTTGGGCAAACGTAGAAATGTAACGTTCAGGGTGTTCTTCATACTCCACGTGGTCGTAGCCTCCACCGTTTTTTCTCACCAAGTGATGCCTTCGACGAACTTCACAGCCATATATTTTGTTTGGACCTAAAAATACATTATATATTCTTTATTTTTGTTTCTTCGTTCTTTAACACTAGCACTGCTTACTTAACCCTTAACTGTAGTGGTGAAAAATAGTCACACTTCTATAGTTGTAGGGTCCACAGGACCCACTTGTTTTCAATTTAATAAAAAAGCTCAATTTTACACCTTTTTTTTTATTTAACTTTACATTTTAAACGTTAACAACCGTAGTATTACACAAAATCAAGAATAGTAACTTTTATTCTTATCTATAATTATTACCTTTAATTTTAATCTCTTTAATCGTTATTTACTTGACCTAAAAACATACTTTCGAAAAAAATCATATTAAATAGAAAAACAAATCAAAAAACTAAATGTAACTCTTTTCATGTTCAAAAATTAATACTTTTTAAATGAGTTAAAACAAAAACTAAAAAATATCTTCCAAAAAAAAATTGACATCATAAACAGATGACGAAGTTATAAGCATGAATTGCATACCATTTTTGCCCATTTGAATGTATTTTTTCCGTAAAAATATCAAGTAAAACTGGGCTGTTCACCCACTTCTTCTTCTTGATAAATGTCTTCGCTTTCAGATAATTCAGAGTTTGTCTCATGTTCACTTGTTATCACAAAATCCTCTTCATTATCAGAAAACTCATTTTCTGAGTGGGCGGTTAGAGCATTATTTAGAGTTGTGGGTGAATTTCTGCCCATTTCATCTTTGTCACTATCTGATTGTGAGTTCAACCACTCCTCTATTATATAATCTCTATTTGTAGAAATATTCCTTTGGTTTTCCATCACAAATAACAGTAAAAGTAATAAACAACAAAAACTAAAAAGGTTACGTATAGTCGTGGGTCCCACAGACCCACGTGCACACCAATACTCATATAAGTAACAGCGCGCGAAATGCGTCCATTCCCCACTGAGCTCTTCCGCCGACCATCGGAAGGTACCTAGGAGCAGGAAGCGCTAGGGTCAACGCCGCGTTTTTTACACGCATTCAAAGATTGAACATGGGTCCATTGGACCCACGACTACAGTTAAGGGTTAATATAATTTATTCAAATTTAAAAGATTCTACGTACCGTGCGTTCCAGCAAGGCTTGTTGAAGCTATCAAAACGTTCAAAACATTTATTTTTCTATAGAAAAAGAGTCATTATGAACCTTGTGGTCGCTTACTGGAACGCGCCCGTAGCAACAGATAAAGTATATACTTGTATTACCAGTAACATTTGGTACTTGTAAAAAATATATATAATTAATAAACTTACTTCCGTGTTCTGCAACTTTTCTCAACATTTCCGGCGGAACGTATTCGTGTGGTAGATCTTGGAATATTTCTTGGCTGCCCTAAAACATGTAATCTTATTTTTGAAAAGCTTTGCCAGTTCAATTTGTTAATATAGCGCGAAAGAAAAACATAGAGCTATAAGATTAATAGGATTTTTTTGAGAAAAATTACCTGAGAAACATTCCCGGAACCGGTGAAGACGAACGTGATAGGTCCCAGGGATTTGGGCATCATACCAAGGGCTATTTCGTAGCCGGCGTCCCGTATTGCCTGCCGGGCCATGCTTGAGTTCCGATAATTATGCGCCGGTCCAACGTGCTGAAAGTAGGTATTATAAATTAATTTCTAGATCCTTAGTCTTAAAAATTCTAAGAAAAGCAATAATGGATGAAGAAAGCAATTGAAAACAAAACAAGAAATAATAAAAAATAGAAGCTTTGATTAATGCTAAATTATTTTGTAGTTAGTGCAGCATTATTTTTCAAGAGATGTGCTGAAGAGTTTCTATCAGCATAATCCCATTTCTCTCTACTAACACATTGTATTGTTTGTAGACTCAAACCACTGAGATTCACAAGAGTATTGATAATACCCCCGAGAAATTAATATTTTTTGTTGGAATTTAAAATTAAATTTAAAAATTTGCAACAATAGTTTTACCATGAATGGCGTATGATGCCCCAGGGCGAGCAACCGGAGCCCCAGGCCGTGCAGTATGTTGATCATGCCGGCCACCCCCGCGTACTTCCCGAACGCCACCACCCGGCTGCCCGAATCGTCCATCAGTTTCTCGTAATCGATCAGACGGATGTTCTAAAAATGCGATTACATGTTTTGGAAATGGTAAAAATCGTCAATTTTAATCAACGGAGAGTGAGAACTTTGTTACTTGGATGCGTAAGCTAAAAATTTAGCCTAACAAAGTGACTGCCTGAAGCCTAAACCTTTATTTCTGTGTTCCGTGACAGGAGCCATTGTCAGGAGAAATTATTTTTTTCCTTACGAATTAAGTAAGTGCCCTACGTATTGTTGACTAAAACAATGGAATTTATATACGCTATAAAATAAGTTATATTATTTAAGTTATTGGCCCATAATTCTTACCTTAGCTAAAATAGCATCTAACATGGGCATGTTGGCTTCTTGAGCCTTGATGGTGTGGGAGAAAAAGCAGTATGTTTTGTTCGGGATGAGCAGATCGATGGGCGTCTGTTTCACTCCGAAGATTACACTGGCCTCGCTGATGTCCTCTTGAACCACTGCGCCGGCATTGATGTACGACTGGAGACCATTTAAAGTTATTTAGAATCAATCGTCCCAGAAGTGTAAAAAAGTATAGTACGGTACTTATAACCCTATATCCATGTATGGTATGCAGCTTACCTGCATTGGGTATGCTCGTCGATTGGAGGGCTGGACTATGACCCTCACTCCTTGCCTCACGAACCGATTTACGTTCGCCGGCGCGAACGGCGCGCGTCTCTCCCATACTGATTGGTCTTCCCGGCGGATTGCTATAACACGACGTGGCTGAAATTAAGAAATAAATTAATTCTTTCAAATTACTTGCTGCGCATCTAAAGATTTTTATATTGATATTTTTTTATATGATAATGTTTTTTTATTAAAAATTTATGGTTTGTTTTTTTACATTTACAACTATTTTTTTGATTATATAATTATTAGAAATAAATACTTTTTTTGTTTTAATTTATTCCTGTATGGCGCGATGTTCGAAAAATTACGTTAGTTTCTTGTATGGGAGCTCCTCATGGGAATATTGTTTAATGTTATTTTTATTATTTGTCGTGAGGCTACTTTGTGAAAATTTCAAGGATCTATCTCGAACGGTTTATGAGATAAAACAATTCCTTTTTTTTAAGGTTACTTGTATGGGGACCCCCTTCCTTTAGGGCCTAAACTGTTTGCATTTTGCTATAGCGGCCATACTAACACGTATTTCGTTCAAATTTCAGGTGTCTACCTATTTCCATTCAAGAGATAGAGCTCTGTGACTGACAGACGCACAGACAGATATCGGAGGTTTATTAATAGGGTTCCGTTTTTTACCATTTTGGTACGGAACCCTAAAAATGAACCAAAAAAACTTAATTTGTATAGGTACGTTCCTATCAATTGAGGCTACGTACCTAAATTGTAATGCAAAACAAAAGGTTGTTATCAGGTCCCCCGCGAAAACAATCTGATAAAGGACTTGCGTGACAATAATTCCTCGCATCAATTATCATAACTATAATATAATGATAAATATGATTAAGAAGTAGGTAATTATCAAAATGATCAAACAAAAATATTAATGAATATGAATGTCATGTGATCAACCAGAATGTGAAATATTAATTACTAGCTGACCCGACAGACGTTTTCCTGTCTTAACTTTATACGTATATTCTTTGATTATATCGTGTATATAATCAAAGGGTATATTCTTAACTATGTACACTAAGAAATTTAGTTTTTTTAAATCCTCTTTGACGATATTTGCAGCACGCATTCTGTCAATGTTATGTCAAACAGAAATAGAGATTCATGTTTATATAATACTAGCGACCCGCCCTCGCTTCGCTTCGGGAAACTTTTTCTTTCGGTTTGGAAAGATTTAGTTATATATGTATTTTGGATATTTCACACTATATCTTCATAATTTATAGCATATGTGTTATTCTGATGTGTAAGCTATATTATTATAAAGTTTCATCAAAATATATTCGATAGTTTTGCGTGAAAGAGTAACAAACATTCATACATCCATACAAATTTTGGCATTTATAATATTAATAGGACTAGATAATTAATAGGATAGATAGATAGATAGATAGATAGATAGATTTCAAGACTTTGATTAAAAATGCCTAAGCATAAATATTTTCGTTAATCCCCAATCCTCATCATAAACTTACGTATAATTTAAACACATTTCAAGTGTTTCGTATTTGTTCATAGTAAATATTAAATATTGTATATATTATAACATCAGGTGTGTGGACAAACAACAGCAAAAATAATAACAAATAATGATAACAGAACCAGTGCAACACTGGTTATTTCCATCGCAACGATTTCTTGAATGATAAGCCTCTATTCTATAACTCATCGATAGCCCTACCCGAATTAAAGTCAATAAAGGTCGGGTCCTACGCAAACTTTCCTATAAATTATTTATTTATCATTATGACTTAATACAAACAACAACAATTATTGGAAACCCGTTGACCTGCAACCAACCCTAAAACTTCCAGCGATGTTAAAATTTCCATTATTCCAACTTTAGAGAACGATCATGACTCGTATTTATTATGTTACGACTCGTATTTATTACGTCAAGATTTTACGTTCTAGAGCGGATTAAGTCGATCGATCATATTAGTGCGGATTATTATTACATAGATTTTTGGAGAAAATCGTAACATATTTTATTATTATAATACCCGTAATTACCAGTGACGTCTATACACTATACACACTATTTTTGGCCTCAAGAAGCGTCACAGACAGGTTGCCGAGGAAGAAAAGAGCAGTACCTAATTGAATCAGCTTCCAGCACTGCAGCCGAAACAAATTAGGGCCGATACCCATATGCATAAATGTCGACGATATTAAACCCAGTGCAGAGCCAGTGACGTCCTAAAGTTCAATCGAAAGCCCTAAAGTTTTTTAGGTGGTAGAGCCTATATGGTACTAATACACATAGTAGTTATAGATTTTGGTACAGAGTTCGCCCGGGGTACTAACAACGCCGCCAAAGCACCTGACTACGTAGTACCATTTTTACCGTATAATAATAAAATTGTTTTAAGAGCAATTGTGTTCCGGTGTAGAAGGTGTGGCTCAGATTACACTTTTTTAGAGGCGACCTTCCTTATCTTTGGGACCGAATTAATACGAAACTGTCACTAACAACTATTAACCAAACTAACATCTATCTTTTATGGTAATAAAATAAACCTGTAACTAGTTGCTGTCTCTACATAGAAGATAAATGAGAAAATCTTTTAATTCCCCAAGCTAAGCGAGGGCGGGTCCACTAGTTTTTAATAACACCCTCTGCTAACTGGACTAAACATCGTAGTCCCGATTTGAGTTGCACTAGTATATTATATTGGTATTGTACTAGGTCGGTCACAGTTGTCATGGGTGGAGGCGCAAGGGTGGTGCTGTATGTTAGTTTGCTGTCATAAATCCATTAAAAATCCTTAAGCTTTGCCTCGTCAGTGGTACCAAAGGTTGTTAACGATGGTTTGGAGATTGCAACTTAAAAATGGGAGAACACATTGAAAGAATACACTCCGAATGTTTCTCAACTACTTACTCGATAAATACCCTTCGTCTGACTTGTAACAACGTTTTGAACAGACTAAACACAAGAAAATGTCCGCAAAAAGTTTTAAAATCATTCGTACCATTACGTTTCAAAGTTATCACCAGTTAACCAGTTTAAAAATCAATTTATGTAGGCCTATGTTAAGAAAAATATACAAAGATCATTTAATTTTACACTGTTATTAATTTACGAGTAAGTAAAAGGTGCTACGGCGCCTACGGTGCAGCTACGTAGCCCGAAAAATTGTAGCATTGAAAAAATTAAAGCTATTAAGAGCTTTTGCTCACTTTCTGTTATTCGTTATTTAATTTTAAACCAACACCAAAAATTTTTATGTACAACTTTGCAACATTTTCTTCTGCTAAAATTTTATTTACGAAATAAAATTTTATCAGAATAAAGAAATATATAAAGAAATACGGAAAAAACATTTTATTTCTTTATTCATTTTTTATCTTTAATATAATGAAAGCACAATTTAAAAAATAAAAACAATCCAATACATACCTTAGACGTTGAATAAAAATTGATATGCCTTAATACGTGGCACCTCGAGCGAAATATCGCCGATATGTAGTACATTCTATTTATGTAATGTCTGATATATTGTTTACATTAATCACGGCAAAAATTGATAACAGTCTCAAGCAAAATCAGTCCGTTCGTTATGAAGTGTGTAAGTAATCTGTTCGTATTGTGAGTGTCATCCCCAACGCGGTTCCTTCAGAAAATACAATCGGTATGACGTATTAATGTGTGATTACGATAGGGAGTATTGTGTTTGCTCAACTTTACCGCAACAATCGAAATCAATTGTGACACAAAGTAATAAAAAAACGCTCACTTACTTACTCACTTATAGAGAAAAGTCGTCAAGGTAAAGACTAAATAAGCTTTTACTTAATTAGTGCGCTTACCATTCTGATGATTGTTGTCAAGCGTAATACTATTCTGCAATGTGACGTGAAACTAAAATATCGTATTTGGCACGTAGGTCCTACTTTACGCGTTTAATCATCATCATCATCGCAACCCAAAACTGTCCCACTGCTGGGCACGGGTCTCCTCTCACAATGTGAAAGGTACAGGCCATAGTCCACCACGCTGGCCAAGTGCGGATTTGCGAACTTCACACACCTTTGAGAACATTATGGAGAACTCTCAGGTGTGCAGGTTTCCTCACGATATTTTCCTTCACCGAAGCAAGTGATAGTTAAATTTTAATACGCACTTAATTTTTGAAAATTAGAGGTGCGTGCTGGGGTTTGAACGCGTTTAATAATTATGAATCTTAATTTTTACCTTGTTCAATTTCCTTGTTCATTTTCAATATTTTTGTCTTATAATGAAACCCTATTTAGAAATTAAATTAGAATTTCCATTTTAATTCCGGAATAAAAGGAAAGATAGGCCGTATTTTTATTATTTTTGGGTAAAGTATATTATAATAAATTAACGCTAATAAATAATTTCAAGTGTTTTTATTGGTATTCTGTCCGTGAAGCCGTCCTGCCGACTAGCTACCACCCTCTTCCTTCAGTCAGCAGTCAAACGACTCGTCGTATTACAGCTGGGGCCCTGAAAGCTACACTTTATTTCTTTTAGCTTAGCTTGTTAGTCGTTTATTTACACAAAAATATAGTATTCCTTTTATCAATACATGCAACTTCTAAAAGTAAATTATAATTAAGTACTTGGACATGCAATGCCGCTACTATTGACCAGAGATGAGCAAAATGTAATCATGATTACAGATTACAATTTCATCTGGTGCATTTTGCCCGAAACGTAATCATGATTACGGATTACGATTACATCTGGAGGCACGGTAATTCAGATGGGCAAATTTAGAAAATAAATATAATCAAATTAGTTAATACCTAGGTACTAATTAATAATCTGGTCTAACTGAACATGAAAATGAGCAGCTATTTATTATGAACTAATTAAAATTTGCTAGTGTCCACCGACAGGCGTTTTGTAAGTATATGTATAGAACCATTAGAACATAACGACAAGTTTAAAAGAAGTAACGTGTGAGAAAAAGATTTAGCATATTTCACCACGCCACTGTTACCACACTGTTCCTAAGATTTGCTTACGTCTACAAAATGCAATACCCTGATGCCAACCAGTAGTACCTTAGCTACCAGCGGGGTACAACCTCAACCAGTACCTCATCCTGTGTACTCCGTATTATGTTCATGCCATATTTTTTCTCATTGATATCTCATGCATTTTTTGAAATTTAATTTTAGATAGCGTTGTTGCAATAAAAATCTAAAGCACGGTAACACGTTTATGGTTTTTAAAATCTTCAATACCTACATCTATGGTTTAAAGACGCAAGTTGACATTTTGACGTAACATGACTGACGACATCATGACAATAATTGACATTATAATTGACATGACAATGACATTACACTATGTATGATTTTGATTAGTCAGATTACGAATTACGATACGATGACAGAATGACAGTTCATTTTTGAGTGTTGTGGCAGGTGGTTGTGTTGTTCTTTTTGTGCTGTATATTCGTGAATGTCGATTCTGATTCAGCGGCCGGTACAATGTTAATAAAAATTTATCAATAGATTTTCAAGATATTAATCCTCAGGGTGATATCTTTTATAACCCTTTACAAATAATTGAAATAATGTATTAACTCCAACATAGATCGAAGCGATTTTATGATGGCACGTTTCCTGTCGGACGATAAATTAGAAGGATTTGAAAAATATAAGGTATATTATTGATTCGATTTCTTGTCTGCGTTTTTGGAAACATTATTGTTGAGACGATTTCATTTTCACGATGGATAGTTTCATAGCAAATACGAGTGCTGCTTGTCCCTCGTCTCACGCATCGAAAATCAATAATAGTAATCGGTTTCTCATTGTAAAAGAGATTTTGAAATCTAAATATTTAGAACAATTTACCTCTAATTTTAAGCTACTACTTCAATTATGCTACTTTTAACAACTGTTTGTGTTAATTGTTCATATTGGGAAAATAATGCGTTATATTTTTTGTTTCCAGTATAATTCCGTGGATACAAGTGTGCTTAGCAACTATGTTATGCATCCATTTTGGAACTGGTGTGTGCAGGTACATATATTATTCATTGTTGTCCCTTGAATGATAGTTAAGATAATAATATAGAATAAAAAAAAATGTCTGTATTATGTAGATTAACAAAAGTGATAACAAAACATTAACATGATTGCAGTTTTGCCCGGTGTGGGTGGCACCCAACCTGCTAACATTCACTGGCTTCCTCCTGACGGTCCTTAACTTCCTCCTGTTCTCGTACTATGACTATGGGTTCCATGCCCTTACTGAGGAGAACATCACCAACGATACCATTCCTAGCTGGGTGTGGGCTGTCTCCGCTGTCAATCTTTTTGTCGCGTACACATTAGGTGAGCAAAAATGATATTGTTATTAAATTAAAGTGGAATGGTCATTAGTGTAATAGGTACTCAGAATGGAGATACTTTCAGTTATTCAGCCATACTGTTAGAATATTATCCGCCTAAAATATAAAGCTGCTACCATACCATACTAAGTACCTATTATTTACGTGAGATTTTTATTTAGATATATTAATTTTATTACTATGTGGATGGTGATAATTTAGAACAAAAATATTGACAATACTGTTGTACTCAATTCTTATCTTGAAATACATTGATGCTATAATACTCTTAAGAATAACCAACAAAAATAGAAATAACATCTCTATATCATAATGAAGGTGAAATCTGTTATACTAAGAACCCGCCTCTGTTGTGCTTTAGTAAACATGGAAAATGAGTTTGTGGGCTTGGGAAAAAATAGTTTGTGCCTATTGCCAAGATGCTAATGCTGTGTCCAATTCACAGTCATTAAAAAAGAAGTTCTTGAAAAAAGAAATCAATAATATACAAAGAATGTTTCAAATGCCTTTGATTTGAAATTTATTGAATAACAATACTTAAATAATTTAAGTACTGTGTTTACCTCCTTCCTTACTAATTGTGAACATAAGAAATATGTTGAAGTCAAGAGTGGGTTATTTGAACTAAAGATTTACATAAATAGACAAATAATAGATACAAATTATCAACATAGTTAAGTGGTACGATTAAATAATTACAGTGGGCGTATTTCTTATCACTGCGTTTGTAGAGTTGTATTATTTTATCTACTTGGAATTTAGTTCTTGGTAACTATTTTTTTTTTACGCTTGCTGCAAACCATTATGAATTTTAAAAATTAAACATTGTCATCCGTCGTCCACACGTTTGCGATTTCGACTGCCCTTAATTATTCTGAAAAACTAGCATGATATAATCATAATTATTTGAATGAATCCGAATTAACGTCTCTAATAAAACGTACAGTAATTATCACGAACGGCCGGCCTCGATATATCGTAAAACCTTTCGATTATTGCAATAGGGTTAATGTTCGCTGGCCGATACTTGCACATAATCTATACTAACGTACGTACCTATACCTACTGAAATTTTGGTAAATTAATTTGCAACATTGCGTCGCCTCTATTATACCGTCTGGCTGGTTATTTGCCAAAAGAATGGCATTAGAACTATTTTAAAGTCAGGTAGGTATTCTCTAAATAATTTACCTTTTATACTCTGTAAATCTTTGATGATCCGGCAAATCAGTTATTGAGATCCTTAAATCTGATTGCTGAACGATAAGTCATAGGTACCAATCCCTACTGGTACAGATATTTATGTATATAAAAGATAAATGTTTGATGTCGGTTTAGCTGTCTATAATGTCCTATTTGTCCACTCACAGTGAATATTAATGAATGCGACGGTGTGAGACACTGTCAACATTTGTACCAAAAAAAAGAAAATGTTCCAAATACATACGTTGCCACATTGGTATACGTATCTTTCTATGAACAACACTACTCATTATATTGCGTACACAAAATGTTTATCTATCACGTATATATAGACCGCATAGACGCAATCTGTTACATGTTTAATCGGCCGTATCGTATCCGTATCCTATAGTAGTTAGTGACTCGCCTGATCAATAACACTGATATGACTTCGATCTACTATTTCGATGAATCGTACGATATTGTACCATTGGGTGCTTTACAAATTAAGATGCATTAAAGTGGAAATTAGGTGAAAGGAGAATGATTATTTTTGCCTGCAATTTTCTCACACTTCAGATGAACTCCAGAACCATAATTGTTAGTTTTTAATTTAACCGTCGTCTAAGTATTAAAATCATTATTTTGAACAGGGGATTTTATTAAAGATAAATAATAAGTAAGACAATATTATAAAAAAAAAATCAAACAAAATATTATGGTATAAGTGAAATATGTTTTTGATGCAGCACGTGAATGTAAAATCATGATTATCATGAGTATAATGAACGAAGTTGTCATCTATGTCGAGAAGGTATGTTGAACTGTAAATATCTTAATAACATAAATAAATATATTTTTAACCCCGGTTTACCTTTGAAAAATACTTACGTGACTTGGTAATCAATTTTATTTACTATGCTGATCAAATTAGGTAATTATGAAGCCATTTTAGGCCATTTCCCATACTTTAATGGTCATTGTCCTTTTAGAGAATTTACTGATCATTGGTGCTTTATAGCATAGCAATGAGTCCTTCAATTGTAACACTATTTTGGGGTTCAATAAACTGTAAATAAATATATTATGTAAATAATTTTTTACAACAATTTACTGAAAAACATGTTCATAAAATGAAAACTACTGAGCCAAACTATGTTAAATTTTTATGAGACCAAATGGCAACTAGTCCGCATCAAACTAAAGAAGAATCCCGTAAATCGGATCATAAATGTCTGCGTAATCGGTGTATATACATAAAAAAAATCGATGACTTGATGATGAAACTTGAAATTTTGCACATGGGTTCCTTTTATAACGTAGGGGAGCACTAAGAAAAGATTTTTGAAAATTCACACCCTAAGAGGGTAAAACGGGGGTGCAAAATTGGTATGAAACTGCTTGTTTTTATGTACTTGTCGTCGTCATCGATTTTTTATGTATGTAGACCGATTACGCAGATATTTATGATCCGATTTACGTGGTTCTTCTTTAGTTTGATGCGGACTAGTTGCCATTTGGTCTCATAAAAATTTAATATAGTTTGGCTTAGTAGTTTTCATTTTATGAACATGTTTTTCAGTAAATGGTTGTAAAAAATTGTTATAATCAAGAGCGGGAATTTTTTTTCTTTTAACTTTTTTACTTGAGCCTTTAACAATACAGTTCAACAGTTTTTATGAATATTCATTGACTGGCTCTGGATTCCGAGGTATAAAGCTTCAGGCACTCCACTACTCTTAGAATCGCGATATCTCAGGAATGGTAACTCTTAGAAAAAAAATTATAAACACCATTTTTGTAGAGAATTTTAAGATCTACAACTTTGCCCTAAAGTTTTTTTTGTAAAACTTACCGTTTTTGAGATTTCATTCATAAAAAACCTCAAACTTTGACGCTTGACCCCGAATAACTTTTGACACACACATGGGATCGATGGGGACTTTTGACACTTTATTTGTAATGGTAAACCCTAGCTCTCCACCAAAATTTGGCTTTCCGGGAATTATTGTTATTTCAAATGTCTAAATTAACCGGGCTATATGTAGTGAGGGGGTCTTTATAAATGGAATAGGCTCTCTTATCAATTATTTTTGGAATTTTATTTTGGTAGGAAGGTAGGGTCGTATTGTTTGTTCCCGCTCTTAGAAACGGATTTAACCAATTTAAATCGTTAAATTAGTTAAATTAGTATTTGTTTATTTTCAATCGGTTCAGAAAAAATAGTCCAATTAATAAATTCGCCTTAATATTTCGTCTGAGAGTAGGTACCTATTAGGTAGGTTTCACGAAGTGAAGCGAAGAGTATCTTTTTCGTACCTCATACGTCGTTCAGAATTTTATTCATCTAATTAACATAATTATTATCAACTAAGTATTACGAAGAGTCTGTCTACAATGCCGGACAAAGGTCAATAACGTGATCGTTATATTGTATGTAGGTAAACTCGGAACTCAGAACTGCGTCTGTTTTATTTTCGATCGATTTGGTATAACTTTACCTACCTACTTACTTTATAGTTAACATGATAAAAAAGTAAATCTATAAACTATACACTACTATAGCATTTATAAAAGCCGAAATAATATACTATTTACGAATGCCTACACATTGTTTATTTTCGGATAGGTCTTGTATAATCGAACATCAAGCATAATACACACCTCCTGGACTGGTCCACCCTATTTGAATAACGCACGAGATTATGGCGCTAGATCTCATTTCTTACAATTGTTAGAGTTCGTTGACTCGTTGTTATCTGTACCCTCCACCCTCCTAAAATCAACCGTAGAATGTTTTACGTGTTTTGGTAACACTATCGAAGAGCCAGAAATAATACGCGTCATCTGCTTGCTTTTTGGCCGACAACTCTTCCGTGGTGCGTTTGGTCTTACTAAATGTCCATAGGCTATGTTGACGTCATTTGTCGACTATCTACCTATACAGGGTGTAATCGTTAAGTGTGCACAGGCGATTATTCCGTAACTATTACAGATATCAGAAAACTTTAAACTGACTTTAAATTTTAGGATATTTCTCGTTTTATTTTTAATAAGTTATTATTGTCATTTTACTCATTAGGTAAAGTGCTTTCGATATCAGTTTAAAGTTTTTTGATATCTGTAATGGTTACGGAATAATCGCCTGTGCACACTTAACGATTACACCCGGTATATATATAATATAAAAATCAAATGCTGTTCGTTAGTCTCGCTAAAACTCGAGGACGGCTGGACTGATTTAGCTAATTTTGGTTTTGAATTATTTGTGGAAGTCCATGGAATTTTTAAAAGGTTAGTAAATATGAAAATTCAGCTTTTTTTATTTATTGACACTGAAGCGGTACGAAGTTTGCCGGCTCAGCTTGTTTACAATAAATTAAGCAAATTCATTATTAGTATTGATGAAGTTAGGTATTTATTTATCTATCGTAAGATAAAGTTGGGCAATCCGTATACGAATGTGTTATCTTATTTTTATTGTGTCACTATTAACATGTGTTAGGATTAATAACCTATAACCTTATTATTTAGGCTCACAGCTCTTTGACATTTCAAATAGCAATAGAATACCGACATGAAAAGTAACATTTTTCTCAACCCTGTAAGAAAAATTAACCTTGTGATTCGATTAATTGAATTACCTACTTAAAGGAAAATTGACATTAACAGTCAAAGAAAAATTAACACTATTTATGACGTCGTAAAAACTAGTAAACCGCCCTCACTTCCGCATCCGAAACAATTGCTCTTTATCAGGCATTATTCAGTTCTTATGTTTACCTACTCCTTTTTATTATTTTTGGAGTCACTTTTTATTGTTAAATAAAATCACTAAAAACATTTCCTACTAATCTCTTATCAGAATTCACTGATAAAATTCCTAGATTCGAATTGAAACCGGCCTTATTCCTTTTCTATCCCTTCCTCATCCTATCTACTAATAGTACTCAAGGATAGAGCGAGAGAACCGTGCCCACCAGTGAGCAGCAAATGGGCAAATGTATGTGACATTCTTAAAAAAAATACAAATGTGTGCAATTCACACGTGCTAGAAGTGAAACTTCATAACAACGAATACTGTCAGTCCAAATATTGATGTTTTGCTTTGCTTACGTCAGCCGCCATTTTGCCGATGCTTTATTTGCGTCATTTCCGTTTCAACGAATTCCAAATTACAACGATACTAAAGAAGTATTCACTTCAAAAATGTTTGTTAATGTTCCAGACGGTATCGATGGCAAGCAGGCGCGGCGCACCGGCACCAGCGGGCCGCTGGGGGAACTGTTCGACCACGGACTGGACAGCTACTCAGCGGTGCTCATACCCACATGTCTCTACAGCATCTTCGGAAGGTTACTTTTACATGTTTAATCATTTATTTATTTATAAGGTTCGCCAACAGTTGTTACACGAAATAGGACTGTATTTTTACATTTAAATAAATTACCAATGAAATTGAGCTATTACTATCTACTGCTAGTTTATAGTTAACCAAAGATAAGATTGTTGCCAAAAAACGAACCTGTAATGCTATAATAGACTAGCTGTAATGGACTATTATATAATAATCTAAATTATAAAAAATTACCGTAAAAAAGCAATGTCCGTCAATTGTTTTACACAAAACAAATAGTGTACAAAATATTATTAATTTGCTATGATTATGTTTTTTAACCCATTTGCAGGGACGAGCTAAGCCCGCTACGGTTTTTCTTCGTGATATGGAATATATTCCTGAACTTCTACCTCACGCACTGGGAGAAGTATAACACCGGAGTGATGTTTCTTCCGTGGGGATATGACTTCACAATGCTAGTAAGTACTTATCAAGTTCCGTCGCGATACTACACGAGAGTTCGTAAACTGAGAGTATGTTTCCCATGTGGCGGCATGCACTGAATTACGTTTCTCATTACGTCAAAGTCTTCTACACCCATAGGTATAGTTTCGCATGTTCCGAACATTAAGGATTGGAGCACGGTTATTCCCCGGCGTGATCGCCTTTTGTGGCGAGACACCTCCCTTTACTAAACTGGAAACAAAGTTTTTAGTTTTTTTAAGGAATTAACATAGCAAACGATCATGCAGCACCACCCTTCCGCTGCCGCCCATGACAACGGTGACTGACTCAGAACAAAACTCAGATCGGGACTAGGATGGTTAGCTTAGTTAGCTGAGGGTGTAGACTAGGACAGAGACTGTTATTGATAGTTAGTTAGTCCTGTTAGTGCAGCTTTTAACATATGATTTGATATATGACAGGGCTCATGTGTCCTGCTGCTGGTGACGTCAGTGATCGGCCCCCGCGCGTGGCACGTGCCGCTGCCGGGCGGGCTCTCCCCCGGCGTGGTGTTCGAGCTGGTGCTCTACTTCTCCGCCATGATCACCAGCCAGACCGTCATCCTCTGGAATATATACAGGTATCATATCAGTACGCGCTGCTTTCAACAACATGCTTTGTAAGTTTGTCACCCACCGCATTCATCGGACCTTGCCCCAACAGATTTCCACCTTTCTTCAAGGAAAAAGTTCAACACCAGTACAAAACGCTTGCGTTGACTTCATCGCCTCAAGTCCGGACTTCTACAGTAAAGTGATAAACAAACTGCCATTAAAATGGAAAAAATGTATCAATCATTTGGGCCAGTACTTTGATTAGCTAAAATAAAAAAAAATCCAGATTTTTTATATTTTAAAGATTTCATACAAATCTCCAATTTCATAGGTATGATCTTATCAACTCGTTCCCAGATCGTACCGCGACGGCACGGGCAAGATGCGGTCGCCGGGCGAGGCGCTGCGGCCGCTGGCGCCGCTGGCCGCGTTCTTCGCGCTCAGCTCGCTGTGGGCGCTGGGCTCGCCCGGCGACGTCATCAACACGGCGCCGCGCCTATTCTACATACTCACCGGCACTATATTCTCCAATATTAATGTGAGTTACGACTAGATATTCCATCAAAAATAATATTGACACCGATCCGAGAACGATCGATACTCGTAACGATTACTCAAGATGACCGAACTACACACGCTTTACACACTCGTGTTGGCGCGTTCTCGCGAAGTATCTAAAAGGGGTGTAACATTGCAACGCTGTGTCGCAGTGTCGGCTGATCGTGTCGCAGATGAGCAACACGCGGTGCGAGGCGTTCAACGGGCTGCTGGTGCCGTACGCGCTGGCGGCGGGCGCTGCGCTCGGCGGCGTGCTCTCGCCCGCGGCCGAGCGGCAGCTGGTCGCCGCGCTGTGCGCGCTCGCCTCGCTCGCGCACGTGCACTACGGGACTCGGGTGGTGAGTGTTCGTCGACGATGATCGGAGAGTGGACGAGAGTGTAGTAGTAGTTTGTATTATATAAAACTCTTCCGTTACCGAGTGAGTGACTGACAGACAATGCACAGCCAAAACTACTGGACGCAAAAAGCTGAAATTTGGCATGTATGTTTCTTGGGGAGTGTAGGGGAGCACTCAGAGAAGATTTTTGGAAATTCACCCCCTAACAAGATAAAAAGGGGATAAACTGTTTTTTTTAGAAATTGGCAGGCGTAGCCGCGGGGGAATGCTCGTATATAAGAAAAATGATACTAATGTTCATGTCTAATAGGATATTTTAATGTACAGGTACAAGAAATGTGTCAACACTTCGGCATTTCGTGCTTCCACATCAAACCAAAGTCGACGTAAGTAAGTCTACATCGATGTGATTTATTTTTAAGCATTTAACAATCTGGTCGAATCTGATCTTTTAGATCGTTGTTGCCAAATTTTGTTGCCATAGGCAAATACGAAAATCTAGAATAAATATTTATGGTTTTATAAAACCTTAGTCAATTGTATTGTGGTAGGGAACTTGTCGGGACATATCCCAGGCGGTGGTCACGACTATTATGTTCCATGGATGTTTTAGTAAAATTATAAGTTATGTATACACTCATGTCATATAATTATTTTTTAGAAATAAATGTATTGTGGTGAGTAGTAATAATTGTTTGTTTGGGGATAATATTGTGTAAGGTACGATAGTTTTTTTTTGTATGCCGGTACTGCAAGACTCAACTTATACTTGGCCAACAAGCGGAGGTTGTGAGAATGTAACATTACCTCATGATTTTTGATGCAAAGGAATTTCGTCAAACAATAGGAAGTACTATCTCGACTATTGTTGACGAGTTTCGATGTGATTGATACCTTTTATACTGTATTCAGTGTAACAGGTTATTTTTATTTTACACCTGTCAATTAGTCCAGTATTTCTGTATACCAATATCTAACCAAATAAAATACTGGGTTGTAACGTAAACAATGCTCGAAATCGATTTTTTTACTAGTAATAAAATATTATCATAACATAAATATCAAAATCAGTAGATGACTTCTAAGGCTAAGCATTAAAAATAGTTTATCAACACTGCCCTAGCGTAGTCTTTAAATTCTGAATTATGAACAAAATAGCAACTCCTTTTGTTTAATAATTGATATTTTGTTCTGATCAACAAAAACATCCTTATACAAACTTGAAATAAGATTTTTTTATTTTTTGTATCTATTTTTTATGGTCCTGGATTTTTTTTATCTAAGTTTCGTAATATCACATAGTTACGTTACATGTCCTTCATAATACCTATTATTCAAATAGTTAATTTTATATCCAGGATTTTTAAGGGGTTTGCGAAAATAATATTTTGTAAAGGCTTGTTGTCCAAATGTGTGTATTGATGTTGTATGTGTGTGTTATATACTTCAACTTTAATCATAGTTACCTTACTATTATAATTGAACTGCTCCTATATATAATAAACCTACACCCATGTGTTGTAGCCCAAGACATTTGAAACACGTGTATTGTGATATCTTTCTTCAGGAATTGATAAAACAAATTCGCAGTCTGCATGTGTTTCTACTTAGTACTTGTAAACTAAGAAATGGATTTCAATGTGATTATTACTTTCATACGAACCTTTTGTTTGGTACATTATTAATTACGTAGTACTAAAAATAGTAAATCATCTCAATGCAGCGAAATAGCAAGTCAAATTAATTAAATTGCTCTTTGTTTGGCATATATCTCTTAATAAAATTAAAAGTTTACTTTTCATGCGATTACAGTCAGCACATAAAGCGAGGCCGTTATTCTTATTTAATAATCGTGTATGTGTTTGATACTATTGTAATTACAACTATGATGATTTGATCTCATAGCAAGAGATGTAAATAACCCCAGTGGCAGCTGTTTAGCTAAACACTTCAAAATCACATACATTTAAACAAGTCCAATATGTATATAAACAATGAATGTGTAGTGAATAATTTAGCTAGACCATGCCCAAATGCTTGTCTACTAGGAATAACCAAAACCAAACAAAAATAGTATTTTGTATCATTCATAATTTTCTTATTTATATGCAGATGGAGGACTTAATCTCATTAGTGCCTAATTTAGCAATAACATTCATATTTAGTATCCTATTTCATCGAATTAATTTAAAAAAATAGTAGAGTTGTACTGGTAAGGTTTACAGTTTATTGCAGGTGATGGGAAATTGTTATAATAAACAATTGCATTTATGTTTAACATTGATAGTCACAGCTTATTCCATTTTTAAAATGTTTTTTTTTAGATGAATTACATTGGTTTTAATATATTTGCTGATCAGTGTTAGCGTTTTTGCTTCTGTACTATAATATGGTATGGAAAATGCCATTTAATCGTGGTCAGTAGTGCCAATAACTGGGAATTTGGATTTACTTTTTTAATGTTTTGTTGTGAATAGAATACAGTAGGTATAGTCGAATTTTTAATTAGACGGAGTCCAATGAAGTTTACTGTGTTGTCAGTTTTTAATGAAATAAAAATAGTGTTGTGACAAAGTGAATGATTGAAAAACCTCCTGAATGAATGAAATTGCCTCGATTGTCTAGTGAATAGTTAGTGTGCCGAACTGCCGATATCGGGTACGGGGTTCGAATTTTAGTCGTGCTTTGTACATACCAACGAGTTTTCGACGACTATGTTTATATAGTATATATCTACCTATACTGAATACTGAGTGTTTTAAACATTAAGGAAAACATTGCGAGGAAACTTGTAAGACTGTCCTATTTTCAATACATCATGTAGTTGAAACTATAGATGTATAAAATATAAGGTTGGGGAAAAAGTTTCTTCGCATATTATATTAAAATTCAAGACATTTTTTTTCAAAGTTTATTTACATATAATTATGGTATATATATACCATTTTGTTCGATAACTTTTTGCCATCTTGTAGGTAGAGACATGATCCCGTTGCTCTAGAAATTTTGGGACTTCTGATCAAAAAACCGCAACAAGTCCTTTTGGCAGTCCTCTCTTGTGGTTAACATGACACTGCCTGAATAATTCTGTAAAGACCGAAATAGATGGAAATCTGAAGGTGCAAGGTCAGGGCTATATGGCGGATGCATTAACAACTCCCAGCCAAACTCTCTTAATTTTTGCTGCGTGGCTAAAGATGAGTGTGGTTTAGCGTTATTGTGATGAAAGACCACACCCTTTCTATTGATCAATTCCGGCCGCTTTCTCTCAACTTCTTGCTTTAATCTCATCAGTTGTGGGCAGTAGAGAACCGAATCGATAATTCTGCCCGATGGTAAAAGCTCGTAATGAACAATGCCCTTGCAATCCCACCATACACACAACATCACCTTATTGCGAGTTTACTAGAGGTTTGCCACAGTCTGTGAAGCCTGGACGACCTTTGACCACGGCCGTTTTCGCACGTTCTTGTTGTACGTGATCCACTTTTCATCACCAGTTATCAATCTCTTCAAAAAAGGCTCGGTTTCGTTACGTCTCAATGAAGAATCGCAAATGAGCACAAGGTTCATTAAGTTTCTTTCAGTGAGGTCGTTTGGCAACCAAATATCCAGTTTTTTTTGTACCCAGCTTTTTTCAATTGGGTCAAAACTGTTTTGTGGTCAATTTCCAGTTCTTCAGCATGAATGTCGTATGCATGTATGTATGTATGCTCACGCATTCTAGGCCAATAAAATTCGCGTGACAGAGCCAAGTAACATTCATTTATACCGCGATGGTTAGTTTTACCATCGTGGTATTTGCCTATAATGTCTTGCTGATGGCAATTAGTCAAAACGAGTTTCATAGCAGATTTCTTAAAAGTTCTCTGTATGATAGGTATTACAGAATACATAGCTCTGAAAGGACTAATAAATAAACCCGTTTTAATTTTGGGGCTAACATAATTATGTCTTGATGACGTTAATAATGTTTTGTAGTAACTTATATCAGAGCACTTATTTTATTTATTGTAAAATAGAAATATTATTATTTTATAGTTTGAAATGATTAACTATTGACACTCGTTGTTCAATCATCTGATTGAACGAGAACTGAACGCATCACTATTACTTTAAATATGGCATCATTATAATAAAAAGTGACATTAGCTACTGTCAGGTAGCTCCGTTTATTTAAAAATCCGAGTATAGGTATATACATTTCAAATTTGTTAGGTCATGCAAACCTCAAAAACATGTTTTATTAATTTATTGCATAAGCAACATATACATCTCTATTTTTCTATTCACATATCGCACCTTCGGTAGAACAAGGGCATAATTGCAGTTTTTGCTATTTTACAGGAGAGCCATTTTAAGATATTTATTGCATTCAGTGAGGTCTTGCTCTGTTAATATTGCTCGAAAGTTTTTCTTCTTTGCATGATATAAACTATATACTATATCCTTTTTAGGCGTATAGTTAACAAGAATTAAGAACTTTTAGTTTTTTTTCAATTAATTTTAATTTTAAGGAAGGGATACATTTGTGCCCTTGTTCTACCAAAATGTATATTATTTTGTAATTAGGACTAAATTTGAGCTTTAATTTAGGATGATTTTCGAATAAAAATACCTTGTTTTTCCGTATAAACTTTTTATTTTCTTATAAAGTAAAAAAAATGTAGTAACTTTCACGAAATATAATACTTAAACTATCATTATAGTCTTACTAATCAGTCGTCAATAATCTCACGTTTGTGTCTCTTTGGAATCACAATGAAAATAGAATTATAGAAGATAACAAAAATAACAGTGACATTATTTTTAACAAGATTCACTGTTATGCAAATGAAATTCTTTAGAATCACACTTCAAAAAATATTAATTAAAAAATATAAAAATATCTTTATAACAATTATTTTTTTCTTACTAACGAATCAGTTCTAGCTCTCTCTCCTTTTCTTAAAAAAGGTTGTTAAAATATTGTTCATAGAACTTAGGAACTATATTTGAGGATATCAATTGACGAATGTCTTCTTTTTTTCTGTGAGGGATTGGTAACTTTTCCTTATAGAGCTGGTTTAGTGTGACATCTTTCACACTTTTTTTATTACCGATACGACCTGTTCGAATTCTCGCTGCTGTCCAATCGTCGGTTTTGTAGCTGCACTTAAATTGGTATATCTCTGAATCTTTCATAAATTTGATCGCTTTCGTATCCAATATTTTAAAAGTATTTCCTTCAACATCCTTGTTTACATTCAAATTAATATCTTCAGATAACAGCTTCATATCAATGAAAGAATCAAAATTCATTTCTTTAACGGTAAATTGAACACCCTTTTTCTTAGCATTTTTAATAAGACTGATGTATTCTGCTGGAGTGTATATAGGTCCAGCCTTTTTAGCTCGCTTAACGTTTTTTTCTATTACAGAATGGACGGCATCAGCTTTATTCTGGGTATGACCCCTAATAAGGAATTTGTGTGTTATTGACTTTATAGGCAATGTGTTGACAGCATAATAATACATTCCAAAAACGAATCTGAAACAAGTAGAAATAATTATTTACATTATAAGTACATTACCTACCTATATTGTTCAGTATGAATTATAACAACAATCACTCCTATTTATCTAAATCTACTGTAAATTAATTGTATTATAAAAGGCAACAAACTTACTTATTTTTTTGCTGCCCGCAGCAATTATCCGAATAAAATATTATGTCTTTATCTGGTTGTTTGTTAGAAAGATCCTCCAAAAACTTGTAAAGGCATGTTCCTATTTCATTGGCGCCGCGTTTGCCAAGACCCTCGTGCCAGAAAAAGCAAATTGTGGTATCGTCTTTTATATTGGATACCTAAAACAAAATATACATTAGGTACATTCGAACATAAATTGATTAATTTTAACACTATAATTAACTAATTAGAAAATGAGTCCTCACCGTAAAATTGTAACAATTTAACTTGGACTTATAAAAGAAAGCTGATGACTGGCCAATTGGACAAGGTAAGACTGCCTGTAGATCGAAAATGGCAACTATAATATTATTATTAGAATCACTATTTTTGCATTGTTCTGTGTCGTGTTTTAGTTCTAATCTGCTTAAACTTTTCTCTTCTAGGTGTTTTTTGTATTTTTCCATCAGTGGTTCCTTATCGTTAGAGTTTTTGTACGCCTCACATTCATCGCACTGATCTTTTCGGGGAATAAACAAACCAAGATTGAAATCAGTATTAAAAATTCGATAGTAGGCATCATAATTTGCAAATTCCTTTCCAGCGGTTTCTTGAATCTTTTTGTAATCACGATGAAGCTCCGCTATAGTTAAACTTCCATCTATATATTCCCTGGTTGTATTAGCCCTTAAGTAGTGACTTTCTGTTCTAGGAATGGAATTTATATGATTTCGGACCGATTTCACGACTTCATCGCTTAAATTACAATGGTTATTATGCTTTCCGCGATTATCGGCAGGACTCATTATAAACAAGGCTTGATCAGATATTTTGTCAATTACATTCCGCAATGTTTTTTCACCAATACATAAAGTATTCAGCAAAAAAGTCTTACAAATCCTGATTTCCTCACCATTTATCAGAAAATGATAGGTTGAGTTCGGTTTCCTCGGTGGTTTAAATGTGTTATTTGCTGTGATCTTGATTCTTCGGGTTGTAGGATTTTGTTTTTTAATACATGATGCAAGAAAATCTCTTTGCCTTTGGTGTGTTCCCAATTCCCAGTAGGATTTAAAAATCACACTCCTCGTTTCAAAAGAAACTTTAGTAGAACAAGACAGACGACACGAGGTTTTGCATGGAGGGCGCATGGATTTCGCTGGTGCGATCTTGCCTCTTTTGGTCGTGTATTCTTGGCCACTATTTCTTAAACGTTTTGAAACAGCTTGTTTCCATTGCTGTGTATTTTTTTGTCGCTTTCTTGACTGCTTTTTATTAATTACTTGCTCAGTGTGATCTTCACTCGTATCCACAAGGGGTCCTGGGTCGTTATAAACTTCAACACTTTCCGTATTACCATCAGCCTCATCAATATTACCCCTATTATCAGTGTCAGAAGAACTCGACGAACTAGATGAGCTGCTGCTGTTGGAACTAGACGAGCTACTGCTGGAACTTGAAGAACTGGACGAGGTGCTACGTTTGGGAGATCTAGTTTTAAATATACTCTTATGTTTCACAGTTCGTGGCGGTTTATAATCTGATCCTTCAGATGGTGAAAAATCTCCACTCTTTGAGGAGTTAAGCTCACTTGCAACCTCTAAAAAGGTGATGAAAGAATAATATCTCAGTTACTTTACACATGAAATAATCCAGATATTTGTATAGCAGTTTTATTATCTTACCTGTAGTATTTACCGCAGGAGAAATTTCTGTTCCAAAATTGTTATTTTCCATTTTTTCAACATCAGAATTCTCGAAATCTAGAAGAGGTGACGGTAATGATTCAATAGGTGTATCCGTTGTTTCTGAAATGATGCCTTCCATTGATTTAACAGGACCCTGGTTTTTTATATTCATATCTATCCATGTTTCAACCATGTTATTAGCTGTAAAAAAATATATATTTATATAAAAAACTTAAGTAACATACCAATATGAATTAAGAAATAGCAACAATATACTTACACATTGACGAGTTTTCGATTGAATTTGCTGCTCTGTTAGAGCCCACATCTCCTTCGCGACAAGATCTATTAGAATTTGTGTCAGTTTCTTTGATTTGCAAATTATTTTCGTCATTAAGCATCATTAAAATTTTTTTACTACGAGATCCCATTTTAAATTCTGAAAATTTTATTAAAATTTAAATCATACAAAGAAACTATTCATATCACAATTCACAAATAATGCATACCTACTAGTCGTAAATACATAAAAATACCAATACTAATAAATAAACAGAAAATTTATCACAAAATTTGTATTAAAAAATAATACAAATTTATTTCATTAACTTAAATAACAAACATTAATATTAAATCAAGTCAATTTGGAATGACAAAAACGTAATTGTCATTAAGTCTAGCAAAATAGCATTGCAATTGGAATGACAAAAACACATTTACTTTTAAGACCAAGGAATAAAACAAATCTTGAACGGACAAGGGCATAACTGTCTGAACGACTTTGTCCTTCCAATTTTAAAATTATAAATTAGGCATAAGTGTAATAGATGTGGCATTGTCGCTCCAGAAACCAAAAAATTAAAAGGGCATATTTACCTTTACGACGTTAGCGGTCCAAGTGACGACTGCCTCTCTCCCCGCCGACGGCGCAACTGACCAATGAGACTATGTCCAGCCAAGAGAGCAGTAAAAAGGCACCAATAAGACAAAGTCACTATTTTCGCCTAGCGGATTTTTAAAGGAATTAAATGACTGTCTTTGTTCCTCCAGTTCAAATAGCATTTTTAAGGCATTTCTGTATACTTAACTCATTTTTGCAATTTTTGACAATTGTGCCCTTGTTCTACCGAAGGTGCGATATTTTCACATTCCAGTACATTATCTTTTACAGTTTTGTTTAAATATTTTATCAAACCGACAAAAATAGTGTTTGATACAAGTTCTACTAAACAAGTTTATTTTTTATTAAAAATTTACTACATTATGTAGTGTATAAAAAGATGTACTTATCAAATAAAACTATTATTAGTAGTTAACACTTCATTCCTATTTTGTCTACTTGTAAAGTTTTTATGTCTCTTAAACTGTTTTGATGACTTTAAACCATTTTATCTATGTATCTTGTCTAATATTGTAATCTGTATTTTAAGTACTATGAATAATAGTCTGATCTGAATTTAGATTATTGCTCGATGTGCTCAATGTTTTTGTACCTGTTTTTTTTTTAATCTTTGTAGTTTTGTCTGTGTAATACTGTTGGACCTACCTATCTCTCAGTAAGGAAATTAAAATGCCCAAACACTACAAAGATGACTGTAGCTTGGTTTTTGTCTTTAATGTATTACTGTACTGTACTACAATAAATGTCTTAAATTAACTGTTGTTTAATTTTAATATTTAAAATGAAGTGTAAATGTGAGCTATTGAGATCTATAATAATGTGGAAATTTTAAGGAATGCCCAATTTATTCAAGAACTTTAATGGTATTATATCATTTGGCTACAACCCGTTAATGGCCCACTACTGAGCACGGGACTCTCCTCGTACCTGAGGAGGCCTAGAGCACACTCCACCACGCTGCTCCAGTGTGGATTGGTGGAGGGGTTAGTGGCCAACCCAAGTGTCGGAAATTTTAAGCCGCCCGAAGGTATCCGACTTGGCTTAATGACTGCTACCAAATGATAACAACCGGGACCGACGGCTTTACGTGCCCTCCGAAGCACGGAAGCGCTCAAGAAATTTTTGCCACTAGCGGTCACCCATCCAACTACCGACCGCGCCCGCTGTTGCTTAACTTTGTCGATCACTTGAGATCGACGCAAGCCGTCGGGCTATGAGCGCTTCACATCATTTAACATGTAAAAAAGTGAGTGAGTGTAGGTAAAAAAGTGAGTTATCATGGAAAATAAAAGAAAAGGCACATTACATGCTTATTTATTTTCAAAAACAGATTCAACAATTTCTGTGCTCTTAGCATGAAGTACTAATAGTTTCATTTATTTCATCTCCCAGAGACAAGAGTTTTCGCCACTGCTCAGGAGTAAGGCTGATGCCTTTCTTTCCTGGTAACAAATCACCATTTTTCTCATAAAATTCCCTTATATCTACATAGACTTTTCCTTTGAATTCCCTTACTTTGACTAGTTTTTTGCCTTGTAATACCCAAGTTGGTTCCTTGTCATCTGTTCTTGATGAATCAGTTTTTGCCTTTTTTGGTGGAGGGTTTCTCTGTAAATAAGAAATTAAAATCATATTATTTTTATTGCACACTTACATGCCACTTTATTAAGAAATAAATGTTATATTATGTGTGTGAAATGCCTATAAGATGGCTGTGAAGTAATTACAAGAACTAGCTAAAATCACAACAATTCACATTGTTTAGCTGTAAATTTAAGATGCTTTTACAAATATATTTGAAGTGGGACAATTTAGTTGCTATGTAGTATGTACTTATAAATATTTTCCAAGCAGAATGAAGCGCACTCTATGAATAGATAATAACATATTGCGGGAAACTAAGTAAGCATGTTAAAATAAATCGCTGTGGCTGTCTCAAGGATATATATCAAAGATAAAGATAATTTGATCCATCTCTGCATGGTTATAATATTGGAGTACGTAATAGTGGCTGTTTGAGCCTGTTTCATTAGGTCAGTATCCATTTCGCAAACTCATTCACGTCGTGTCATGGTTACCGGCGAAATAAAATTCCGGTTTATAGACAAAAAAATACAATGTGATATTTTTCACATAATATAATGCATGTGTGAAATGTTAATAACGTAGTTTCCTTGTCACAAACTACATTTACGTTCACAGTAAGTAAACATTTTTACAAATCGACGTGGTAACCGACATACCAATACCAAATTAATAAAACTAAAATTAGTGAAGCAACAGCACTTACATCAATAGGACCTTCATCGCTATCGCTGCTGGAGCTGGAACTTTCTTTTTTCTTGTTTTTTGGCATCGTATAGGACGAATTAACCTAAAAATAAAATAATTATGTCTCAAGTAACACAGCAACAATCTTCAAAAAAATGTTTCGTTGTTTTACGTTTATGTTCAAGACACAGATTAGAGAAAAGAAATACCTACGTTCAATCAAGCGATTCAAGACAGCTGTCATGTCCAGCTGGCTGTCGTCCACAACTATAGAATATAGATAACATGTAGACTGTAGCATAGATTATACACTTATATATGAGACTGTGTAAAGTGTGTAATAAAAATATCAACACCTAATCTGATGTGAAACAGCTGAAACTCAGTGGCTAAGGTACAGTCAGTGTCAGTTGTCAGATTTGTCAGTGTCAGTTTACTGACTACCTATACCATGAAAGTATGAAACCTATGGAAATGACACGTCAACAAAAAAAAGCGTGCCACTGCTACTGTTACGTCCAAACATGGCGGCTTTAGTGCTGACCTATAACTCATGACATCAACTACTCATGACCTATAACTGCACATAAGAACCTTGCTAATACTAATGTAAATCTTCCGTTATTTTCCCGGCAACATTAACAATAACCAATATTTTTAATATTATTTATAGCGTACCTGTGTATGGTTAAAAATGGCTGATTTAACTTTGACCACGACTTTTTGACAAGACAAGTACCGGCGGAACTGACTGACAAGTGACAATGACATTTGGGTCGGGAAACATGGCGGATTTTCGGCCTCATTAGGTTAGATAGTAGTAGTAGTAGTACGTATAGAATAACATGTCGTGTCCCTACTATATTACGTCCATGACCTATACCTACTGCAAGTTATTTTCGGCCGTCTACAGCAGAGACGAGACGATACCTACTTACAAATTACATTATCATTTGTCTCTGGCCGTCTAAAACTGACGTGACGTACAGACGTATGACATTGACATTGACAGTATAACTTCACACTTCACAGTTGCTTCACAGTCACAGTCACAGTTGAGTGAGTTGAGTCTGACAGAGACAGAGTATTTCTAAATAGTTCTAAAACTTTACTTTGTTCTTGTTATGTTTTGCTTGATTGAATAATAGTTTAGCAGTTTATATTTATATAAAATGTGCATGTTATGAATGAAACTCGCCAATTATATAATGTAATTATAATTATAAAGACATAATCTCTACCTACTGTGAAAAGTTCGAAATAAAATTCTCACACTTATTGCTATAATAAATTAAAAGCGCGTTAGCGAAACTACTGCGATATGTAAGTTTTTGTTTAATTAAGTTTAAGTTATTAATTACTACCGGTCATTATTTAAGGCACCAGCGGAATAAAGTAAAAGGTGGATGTATAAAATGTAACCCTGAAGATTAATGTGTAGGTGGTATGAAATAATAAAAAAAGTATCTAGGTACCTAATGTATTTATATTTTATGACATCATATGAATTAAGTCAGTAAAATTGTGTTTTCCTTATCCTGTAAGGGTCAATGTCACAATGTTACTGTTTTTAACTACTACTTATTTACAGGATGAAACTAATTTTGTTATGCTTATTAATTATTAAAAGTGGAAATTTATCAGATATATCATATTATGAAATATTGGGGGTAACTAAACAAGCATCCACACAGGAAATCCGTCAGGCCTACAAGAAATTGGCTGTTAAGTTGCATCCGGATAAAAACACAGTAAGTAGTAGTAACACATACCTGATACCTCATTTACATTACCCAACATTTTCAATTTTATAAACATATATGTATATTACTTATATATTCCGTCAGGTGGGATTATAGTCAAGCGGTAACTTATATTCAGTAAAAAAAAACTAGCTTTCTCTTTTGGGCTTTGCCTGCCAGTTACCGAAAATCATTTCAAGTTGAATTCATTGAAGAAATAAAAATATTGAATGTAATTTTTTTTTTACTTCCTTACTTGATCTGGGTGTGTTTTTGTCTTTGTGTGTTGTCCATGGCATAGGGAAACCTAGTGTGGAACCACAATTATATTATTATTATTATATTATAGTCCCACTAAGCAGAGCTAATGTTTTTGAAAATTATGTCATGATGTAATTTTTTTTGCAGAATAAAGATGAACAAGGCAGGTTTTTGAAAATTACAGAGGCTTATGAAACTTTAAAAGACCCTGATCTGAGGCACAAATATGATATGTATGGATCTCATGCCTCTTATACTAGGAAATATGATTTCAGATCTCAAACTGAGTATAACAATTTGTACTATAATGGGTTATATCACAATGACCCATTTGTTGACACAGTGTCCGGAGGCAGCTTCTGTAAGTAGTGATGAGCTATTTAGATAAGCTAGTTTGCCTGATAAGCTGTTCTCAATTGACATTCACATGGGTAATTGTCTTATTTCTGTCTGTGACTGCACACATATTATTAAATCATGACTAAAAACCCGCCAACATGTTTTGTTCAATCTTTAAGTTTATTTTATAATATAGATATTATTAGTTTATGCCTATATAGTCATAATGTGGTATGTAATAATGTTTTGTTCTTGTTGTCAAGAAAAGTTTTATACATTCCAGACAGTAGAAAAGTCCATTGTTATGCTAATCTCCAATTATATCCTAATATGTTTTGGATGTTCATAAAGTTACTACAAATATGAAGATGTTAAAACCTATACTAAACACTTCTTTATTTCTATATTTTCTATATTAATATAACATCTTTGTTGCAGACAATTACTTAACTGAAGGTCTACATTTTGTGAATTTTTATTCACCATTTTGTCCGCCTTGTCAAAACTTAGTTGATCATTGGAAAAAATTAGCAGAAGTATACAAAGGAATTGTAAGTAAAAAAAAATTTGCAACAGATATACAACTTATTGCATAAGAGAATAATTATTTGAATTTGGTAACCAATCATTATACTGTTTACAGGTAAAAATTGCAGCCGTCAATTGCAAATATCATAACTCATTCTGTTACAATTCTATGAGAATCGGCAGCTATCCTTCATTACTCTTTTACCCAAATGTAAGCATTGAAATATATTTAATTGGTTGAAAAATATGAAATATTGAGAAAACTTAGTAGTAGTAGATATACAAAGTGAATCATCATCAAATCATCTAAATCTGTCTAGTGGATTTCTTACCAGGTCATAGTTTTGTAATGTCAAATTTACTTCTAATTTCTATGACTTTAATATGCTACACCAATATACTGTGAATGTATACATGTTGAATTGTTATAGATTATGCTTCATGACCATCCATACGTGATTAAAATGTGTTACTGCCATAATTTTAGGGGAAAAATGGCAACTACTTATACTATCGTGGTGGCCATAACTTTGATGCTTTGGAACAGTTTGTGATGTCGTACGTGAGCACCAAGGTCAATGTACCGACGCTCTGGCAACTGAGAAACGTCGATAAGCCAATGGCGTATGTCGTTGATACCGACAGCATAGATGAAAATGCTCTTATAAGAATAGCATTTCGTTTGGTAAGTTACTATACTAAGACTACTACCAGGACTAGCTATCACTAACAATAGAGGCTTGTAAGGATTGGGGCCCCTGCCCCAACGAACTGAACAACTAATATTCTTAATAATAAACATTATTTTCCTGTGTTAAATGGACTAACTACCCTAGTCCCGATTTGAGCCTTATGTATTTGAGTCTCAGTACAACTGTGACCGCTGTATCGGTCACAGTGGGCGGCAGGGTAGTGGGTAGTGCTGCATGCTTGTTTGCCGCCTTAAAACCAAAAATGCTAACTAGATGAATGATAAACGTGACGAACTCGTCAAATTATAAGGTATAGGTAAGGTAATAAAAATAATTATTAACAAATCAAATAAATCTGTCATATATTAAAATATTACAGAAAGGTTTGGTGTCCCTCGTCTCAGTGGAGGACAAAGAGTTGCGATCTAAATTGACTGAAAACCCTGACGCGGTGATTGTGTTCAGATCCAAAGGAATTAGCAAAGAGATTCACAACACTGATGAGAATGTTATTTTAAAAGAAATCGTCAAAGCCCTACCAAAGTTGGAGATGATAGACCAGAATAAGTTGAAAGTAAGTTCAGTTGAAATAAGATTTTTTAATAATTTCATGATTAAAATGTATAAGACTGGTCAACTTCCACCATTTCATAATTAAAATTTTTCATTGTTCATCATTTACACCGTTTCATCATAACTAAAGTGATTGTGTGTAACCGAAAATATCTCACATTTCTGAAACTGTAATTTATTATGGAAACCAATTTGATGAATTTGTATCCTACCTAACGTCAAAACATCTTTTTGTACCTCTACATTCTTCTTTTCAATAATGAATGTTATCGCTAATGTCAATTTTTTCATTTATTTTTAGAAAATCCGCACTGAATTGCGCAACGACGCCATGGTGCCATGGGTGTTATACTTCACTTCCAAAGACGACGATAAGCTACCGTTATACCAGATGAGGAATACCTTCCCCAACTTTAATTTTGGTAACAACTATTTTTTTATATCTATGTTTGGCTTCAACCCATTAATGTCCCACTACTGAGCACGGGCCTCTCTTCATACATGAGGAGGCCTAGGAGGAGGCATTCATTAAAAAAATATAGTTTAAAATAATTTTAGTGTTTTTTGTTTTCAAAGTCGTAGTGTTGGGGTCTAAAATGGTAGAGACTCAACATGAAATCATTATGTAGATGAACTAAAATATGTATTAAGGGTACGGTCAAACAGCCGACGGGGCGGGACGGCGACGCGACGCTAGCGTCAACGTTGTACTGCGCGCGCCGTGACGCGACCCGCCGAGCGCGACGGCTCTGTGTGACATATTCCATACTAGCTCATACGTTACAACCTCTTCACGTCCCGCCAGCGTCGCGTCGCCGTCACGCCCCGTCGGCTGTTTGACCGTACCCTAAGTAAATAATATAATTATACACTCGCATGACATACTTGTCAATGTGTTCCAGGTGAGATGGACTGTGAGGCTTGGAGGGAGCTGTGCGGGTCGTTGCAGGTCAGCGAGACGCCGGCGTGGGCGGTGTTGAAGCGCGGCGGTGCGTACCAGCGCGCGCACACGCAGGACGTCGCCTCGTTCATACGCACGGCCGTGGCCACGCCCAACCTCCACACGCTGTCGCCCTCCGACCTCCGAGGGATACTCGACGGTGGTAAGTGGTAATTACTTGCGAGGTTAAAATAGGACACTGATGAAATCTGTATGTTTGAACCCATCGCACGACGAAAACGCATCGCGTCATCGTACCATCGCTGCCAATTAGGACGACGCCATAGTGTTTTAGGAATGGTGTAATCGAGTCTATCATATTTTATTGAAGTAAAATTTGTAATAGCTTCATTGTTTCGTATATCAAATATTAAACTAGCAATTGCGGGTACGTTATATGCACTTGTAGTAAGTTTTATCGCTGTAGCTGCCTTTAGTCAACTTTCAATGTTGATATTTCCTTATTGTAATGTCTTATTAATACATTATTTATGCTCGATCGAAATCGATAAACAAGTAACGTTATTGACGTACCGTTATTGGTTTACGATGTAATGTTACCGGGTTTTAAAACGTATTTTAGGAGTACATCGTGATTGTATGAATTAAATTAGATGAATGTTGTTCTTTTAGAGATGGGGACATGGGTGCTGCTAGTAGTACCGTACCAGGTGGCCTGGGACCACGTCCTCCATCCATTCACTCAGGCCAGCGCGCATTACATCGATGACGATATTAACGTATGTATTTAAGCGCTGAGAGATTCGTGAGTGTCTGATGAATACATTTTATGTGTATATCGCGGATTGCCTCACGTTTTATACTAGTCGGATTCGTAAAATACTTGTTGTAAATCTCACTTTCACCAATTCACACAATTCACCATTTTTAATGCTTTTATTTTTATGTTATAATTATAATTTTTTCCCCAATGCCGATAAAGAATTTTTATTCAAAAATCTTGGTCGAAAACACATTGACGCCGTTGGTGTTGTCGATGAACGGCCATAAACCGGGTCGTCTGCTCATTTGTCTACATAAAAAAAAAACAAAATGTGTAATTCGCAAGTGTTAGAAGTGAAACTCACAACAACGAATGCTGTCAGTCCAAATATTAATGTTTTGCTTGGCTTACGTCAGCCGCCATTTTGCCATCATTCGCGTCATTTCCGTTTCAACGAATTTCAAATCGCAACGCTACTAAAGAGGTATTCACTTCAAAGATATATTCTCCTCCAGTTCGGTATAATGGCGTGTACAGCGGCCACGGCGCAGCACTGCCGGCGGGTGGCGCGCGACCAGCCGACGGTGGCGGTGCAGCTCGGGGGCGCGCGGCACGTGTACGGCGAGCGCGTCGACGAGCGCGGCTTGCACGACTTCATACAGCTGCTGCGGGACAGTGGCAGTGAGTGTTGCTGTATGACAGCGTTTCTCGACCTTTTCAGTTCACGGAACCCTAGAAAATCGAGCACAATTTCAACGACGATGTTAAAAAAACACGGAAATAAATTTCGGACAATTCATTTTAGTACTGCAAAAAAAAACTTTTTTCTATAAATTTAAAACTTGAACCAAGATCCCACGCCGTTAGGTACCAGTCGGTTCTGGAAACTTCCGCGATCGTCTGCGACAGTACCAACGAGGCTTGTATGTGTGAGTTTTGTGAAACGGTAGGTAGTACGCTCTTGTTGGGTCCATTTCGATGCCTCCAGATGTAATGATGATATGTAATCGTGATAACATCTTTCCCTACTGCGTACCAGGTGTAGAGCTGACCGACCAGGATGCGCTGGAGATCCTGGATGCGTCGGGGCGCGAGCACGGCTGGCTGGTGGCGTACCTGCCGGCCGACTGCGGCGCCTTCTGCGACCAGCTCGCGCACCAGTGGAGGATCATCGCCAAGAAGGTATTGTGCCTTTCATTCAAAATGTGTACCATTACCTATGTCTGTGTTACGGTGTGCAATAAAAATCTATACAAATCAATAAAATTCGAGTGTCTGTTTGTAATATTAAAATAACCGCTTTTTATATGGATTTATACACGGTACAGTCACGAGCAATAATACATATATATATACATTGTCACGTTTCCTAAAATATCTTAACTTGTATCAATCTAGAAAGAATTGAACAACAATTCGTTCTAAATTAACTAACCATTAAACGATGTCAAAATAAGGTATAATATACAATTTAGAACGAATTGTTGTTGTTGGTGAAGTTAGATATTTTAGAAAATGTGACAATTTATATAATATATTATTGCTCGTGACTGTACATATACCTAAATAACATTTTTTACAATTTTTGTCTGTCTGTTTGTTTGGGCTAATCTCTGGAACGGCCGGACCGATTTTGACGGGACTTTCACTGGCAGATAGCTGATGTAATAGGGAGTAACTTAGGCTACTTTTATTTTAGAAATGTTTTAAAATAAATTGCGAGCGGACGTAGTCGCGGGCACAGCTAGTAAAAAAATAAGTTTTAATATTGGCTATAGACGGCCTGAAACATTGTTGCGTGCGGTGTCGCCAGCTCCGGCCGCTGGAGTTCATGCGGGCGGGCGTGCTGCGGTGCACGCGGAGCTCGGGCGGGCTGTGCGTCAACGTGCGCGCGCCCACCGCGCGGCTCTACCCGCTCGCCTCCGGGCAACACTACACGTGAGTCGCTGCATTGTACATTAGTGAAACACTGTCGTCGTGTTGTGCCTGTAGACTATAGAACATTGACTTATTATATGGACGTCGGGTCTCATACTGAAATCGCGAAAAAATGTCCCAGTCACAGCTATCGCAAGAATAGAAATGTTAACAAGGTAATTTAAACTCTAAAGTCATTACATCACGGTTTAATTTCGATTGCAGTCGATTGTAGCTCTGCGTTTAGTTGCTTATTTGGCTCGGACTGGGATTTTTTTTAGCGCGGAACCGACGTTCATAGTAATAATAAGTCAATGTCATAGACCGATACACTGGCATTGAGTGATAAGTCTTTATTTGTAACTTTTAACATTGCATTGTTACATATTTTTATATTATTTATATATATACAAAGTTTTTTGAAAACCAATTCAAAAAACTTTGAAACATTTGATCTATTATTTTTTACCGGAAAGCATCTAGACATTTAGACATAGAGCATTTAGCGCACATGTCGTGCATGATCTCGTTCGGAACTTTTATAATTATAATTATGCGTGCGGTTTTGAAAACTTCGATAGCGTTATTCAGGTTATTCATGACGTCACCGTGTGGCGTTACATATTACCGCTTTTCAAATTCCAGTTTGAATCTACAAGAGGTGTCGCAAGCGCCGTACATACTGGAGTGGGCGCTGGAACACATCGACGACAGCGTGCTAAAGCTCACCTGGCAGACCTTTGCCAAGGCTGTCTTCGGAGACCAATTGGACCCGAGCAGGTGACATAATATATGTACATCACTACATAGTATACAACAAAGTCGCTTTCTCTGTCCCTTTGTATGCTTAGATCTATAAAACTACGCAACGGATTTTGATGGTTTTTTTTTTAATAAATAGAATGCTTGAAGAGGAAAGTTTATATGTATAATATATTAAAGTTTTTCTCAAACAATTTTGGTTTTGGGTACTAAGGTACAGGTTTCCCGAAGCGAAGCGAGGGTGGGTTTACTAGTACGTCATATTATATTATTGAGGTTAGTTCACAGTATTTCAGTTTTCAAGAACTTTTATGAGTATTTACGCAGTTGTAACATTGGGTTTAGCCGTACCCAAACGATAGGTAACGTAGAAACTATTAATCGGACTAATTGTTATCAAAAGGCATCCGTACAATCGAAAATCCGGATAATTTACTGTATGGTGAAAAGTAACGTTTGTACAATATATTGCCGAAATTCACCTCTTGTATTTCGTATTTTAAAGGCATTTTTTTAAATCTTTCTCTCTAATGTTGCTCATATTAACTCGCAGAATCAAACCTAACCTAAGTCTGGATAACCGTGAATTCGTGTAACTGAGGTCCGGATAAAAGGGTCTCTACTGTAGTTGATAATTTTGTTAGGTATGATTGAAGATTTCACAATATAAGTATTTTTAAACGTATAACAAATTATAAATATACGCCTAATCCTCCAAGAAGAGATTCCTTAAATTGCAGTCAAACTGATATCAAAATTTATTGTCCACTTTATAGTAACTGAAAGTATGTCGACGAACATTAGATAATATATTGTATAACGTATGTAAGTAAACATTATTTTTACAGGGACCGTCGACCATGGCTGGTGTATTTTCACTCACCAAGGTGTTACAGATGCTACGAGATGTATCCTGATTTTGCCATTATTACTATTGTGAGTATTATTGACATGATTAAGGGCAAATAAAATCATGCTTGATAAGGTTTCAAGTCATTTTAAGTAATAGATTCATAGGTATATTATAAAAATACCCACATGATTAAATTATTTTTTGAACTCTTTTGATTTTAATTCAAATTTTGATGAATAAAATAATTAAAATTTAATAATAATATTAAAATTTAATAATTCTAACACCTGTATGAACCATACGTGCAATAAAGGAATTTGATTTGATTTTAGTTGCTTGCCAATTCGCTAAACTTCGGCAAAGTGAATTGCTTGTCGGAGAGGAGTCTCTGCCAACACGAGCACATTACCAGCTACCCGGCAATCAAGTTGTATGTAAACAACCGCGTCAGTATCGCGCTGCAACCCAAGGAGTACACCGGTTTACTGCAAGACCTAAGGCCGCATCTCATGCGGTACGATGGCAACCTACTGGCCAGTATTGACAATGTGGTGCTGGCCAGTCAGAGGCTGCATTTCCATGATGAATTATGATGAGGTTGGTTCATAACTAGGATTCAAATTTAGAACATAATATTATTGTTATGAAAATTTGAAAATGGTTCGATTTTTTTTTTCTACTCTTACACATTTATTTTGTGCCATTCTTATATCCATATTAATGTTATAAATGCGAAAGTGTTTGTTTGTCCTTTTTTCACATTGCAATGGAACGATATTATGGTATAATTTGTGTGTTGCGATAGTTAGTGAGGCTGGGGAGTAGGTTAATTTTTACCCCGGTAAAACATCTCATTCCCATGGGAAGAGCCATTATGATGTGTATTTGAATCTGCTAAAGTTTTCACGATAAGATTGAGGATTATGTGATTGACCAAATTCCACGCGGGTGAAGCTGCGGAGAAAGACTAGTAACACAGACCACAGTAATGATATGAAAAAAGAAAATCGGTTAACCAATAAGAAAGAAAAAATATAAAACTGTTTTGTCTATTCTCATTTATTTATTTGTCAATTTTTACACATTACAGTAAATTTTAACTTGCCAATTGTAAAATAATATTGTTTGTGTAAGCAGCAATCAATCTTATGAATTTTAGTGGAGATGAAATTGATCTGTATAAAAAGATGTCTGATTTTACTTATTGGTGTAATACGAAAATCTCTTAGAAATCATATAATTATACATACATAGAATAATTTTGAAAACATTATCTTGTTTTTAAGGTCTCTTGTCGAAAATCTGAAATAATTGGGCAAGGATTGTTTTTTATAATATGTTTAAAATTAGTATTAAGCAATAAAAGTAATCTTACAACTATTTAAATAATTTTAAGACCTTTTTATACATGTCGTTTTGAGTAGAAAAAAAAGTATTAATTATATAAGTTTATTGAACATCACCATTTTGAAAATAAGTCCAAACTTACATTTTTGCTTGGAATTTTTTGCATTTGTGCCTATCTTTTAACACATTCCTAATAGTTTAATAGATAATATTTTTCTTAATATATGTAGTAAATAGGGACTGTATTATGTGTATTAGATAAATGCATAGGAACTAACTCTCATATTTTTATCGGGAGGTATAAGTAATGGTAGTGATAACTAGTAACTTACATACAAAAATGTGATAAACAGATAATTTAAGTTTATTATCTTTAGAATAAATATAGGACACATTTAAATGTAAACAGTCAGAAATTGAGATTGTTAATGCTTTCGTATAGAAAGGTGTGCTGTGCTGATCTTACAATAAAGCAATATTGAGTAGGTTCTATCTTGACACTTTAGTTTGTACTGGGTATGACTAAAGATACTTTAAATGAGGTCAATGCCAATGAGGGAGTATTGGGGAGTTGTTATGGGGGAGTGTAATTTGTTAATATTACATACAGTGATATAGCATTAATTGCGTAAAAATAAACGTAATATTTTATTTAAAAGTAATCTTATGCCTGATAATAATTTAATACCTAAACAATATGTAATAAACTAATTATATTTCAATGATATTATGTTAAACCATTTTTGCATTTATTTAATGAATGATATTAGGTATTAACCAAAGCTTTTAAAACTTATGGAAAGTAGATGTACGGACTAAGTGAAATAACTCGAAATTGATAATTTTAAGCATTTATTTGTTAAAGTTATAATAATTCAAATATTGTTTACAAACTCAGTGTATTATTGGCATTTTAACGGTGAGCATCTGAAACAAAATAAATAATTATACAATAATAGTAAGATTTTTTGCAGTTTTATTGATATTGTCTGCAGCTACACAGTGGATGGTAGATTACGGGCTATGCCTGAATATTCAAAAAACACCTCATAAAAGTGTGAGCTTGCCATTTGCAGTTTAGTCCTAACATTCTTTAAGACCTATTCTCTTCTAAATGACAATAGACATGACAAACATATAAACAAAAACACACTTCTATTGTAATTCAGTCACAATGCATGCTACAAGAGTGAAGAAAATCATAGGTACTAACACACTTATAAGTGACCACATTCCTAATACTCCGACCCCATAGCATAGTTGGTAGCCTGCACATCCAGGGATCTCAATTTGAGCTCCGGCCATTTTAGATATAATATGTGTCAGATAAATGTTGTCTCGGGTAAAGGATTTGGATTGGACTAGGGTAATTAGCAAACGGTGTTGAAGCGTTAGTTTGTCAGTAATTATGAGGTTTGTGGCAGGGACTTACATCATTGTTTCTATTCAGTTGTGCATCAATAATGTCCTGGTCAACACTGCAAGGCAAAAAGAAGTCTACTTGTTTATACAACCCTTTGGAATCCAGCACAAGTCGATCCTCACCTATCTCCAAGTTCAAATCTTTTATGTCAACCTGAAATTATTACAATATTAATGGTCATTTTGTGTTTGTCCATTATTATTATTATTATTATACCTACTGTCGGTTATAAAACTTGAGAACTATTGTCACGAGGCAGTGCTGAAACATAAAAAACTGCAAGCAAAGACAACATCTTGACACATTGACAATCCTGTTAAAGACTTGTTAATTTAAACAGCCTTTTAATGTAATAGGTATAAAGGAGATGTTTCAAAACCGGCCCACTTTTGTACAGTACATCGAACAATCGAGAAAAATCCGTGAAATCCGAGAAAAATACAGATCAATTACTTAAATGCATACTTTTCGTGTAATAATTTTATATTTATCAATTATTTTTATTCACTTTCAACATGGCGTCCCGTCTATTTAGGTTACTCTGCGGGTAAAAAAAAACAGTGACAGTAAACCATAGATCGACGATGGCATTGATCATTGATCATAGATCGTGAACTGTCTACGTTTTATACAAAGTACAACTGTCAACTAGATCCAAAATAATATTACAAAAGACTAAAAGTATACTTGAACGACTAACGTAGAAATTCTCTTAAACAATGTAAAATGTAATGTATTAATCTAGTAATTAATTGTAGTAAGTATGACAGAAATAAACATGTCAAACTTCAATTAACATGACAGCTTACCACCATGACGAATTTTTGTTTTTTGTTGCAATTTCAAGTGTACATTTTTGTTCTTTACACCTAAACTAAGCCAATTTAAAGTAATTGGATGATTGAAAACTGTTTTAATTGTGTTTATCCATTTTTTAGTATGGTGTACAATAATGTGGCCGGAACTCCATACATTTTGAAACATCTCCTTTAACTTACTTCGCTTTGTAGCAACACATATACTCCTATAGTTATGTATATGTAATTTTTTTTCTGGTATATTTCTAAAGAACTTAAGTGTTTAGACATAATGTTAAGACAATCAGAACTATGGTAGGGGCATACTTTATTGTTAATAAAGAGAAGGTAAATGAATAAATACATACCACAACAGGAACAATGAACTCGGCCAGTAGATACTCTATCTCTCCCATTGGGGGCTCCCGACGCAAGCGATAGACCAGCTCCTTTTGAGCCGGAGAGCTATCAACATTAGACTTAGGTTCCTCCAGTTCTTCAATCAAGGGTTTTATTATCTCCTCACACTGCTTAATATCCCTTATTTGAACTCTTTGAGGTTGAATAGTGCCAATGCTCTTCCTATTTTTTAGTCTACAAGATTTAGATGTTTCTATTTCAACTTGGTACTTATCCTGGATGCCTTCAAATACAATGCTAAGGAAGAATGTTTGGAAAATATCTCCTTTATCATATTTCTCAAACATTTTCGGATGGACAGCAACATCGTAGACAGTAGCGGGAGCTCCAGACTTGTCCTGCTCGATCCTGCCCTCGCCAATGCTCATAGGCACTCTGAAGCTAGACGGATCGTTGGAATTCAAAATGTACATAAGCTCTTCACTAGTTATGTCTGGAGCACATGGAATATACTCCGACTGACAAATATTAATAAATACTTTTTTGTTGTCGGGCTTTGAGAATGCTTTTATGCAGCAACCTTAAACATACGAAGATTTGTACTATCAGATGACCAAGGTTAGAATTCGAAATTATATATATAAAATTGTATGAATAGTGTACCTGGTTTAAGATTAACAGTTTTGTATGGTAGTGTGTCGACAGACGACAAAAGTTTGTTGAGTTCTTCCTCGACTGGGTTTTCCTGAAAAATAACATGTTTAGGCATATATTTCAAATCAGGGCTTACGTTAATACTAAGTGGTATTGCAAATACTTACTTCGATGATTCTCATATTTTTCTCCATGATTGATGGATCGACGTCCAATGTTATTGATTTTTTTGTCATTTTGTTTCCAAGGAGCCGAGACTATTCAAAATGAACTCTATCCTGTAAAGAAAAAAAAATTTGAAATACAGTATAGCGAGTTTAAATATCGACGAAATACACTACTTATTTAATCCAATTCAATACTTTTACAAATCGAAAGTCGAAACTCGTACCTAAATATCTTTTTTTTTTATTATACTAGTCTGAGAATTGAGATTCTATCAAATGAACGATGTCAAAATTTGACAATCAAACTATCAAACTCAAACACAGCACAGAGAAGAACAATACAGATTTGTAGTCAAACAGCTGACTGAAACCATAGAAAAAAGTTTTTTCTATGGTTTCAGTCAAAAAACAGCAAACAATAAGCAAAAAACTTAACACCAGTAAATAAATCAGTTATCGTACAATTATGAAACTTGTATTTTACTTAATTGGTTATTCGTTACCGACTAAAATAGTACGTAAAGCCCACTAGTTTATCATCCCATCACTCCCATCCCACAGAAACACACTACCTTACTCCTTCGTCCTTCATTCATCTTCATCCCAATCCCATGAGCTGTCTCTGTCTGTCGTCTGTCCTGTCAAACTCACTTTATTTCTTTTTCTTGTCAAATTTAATGTCGTGCGTGTCCGATTCGACGTTCGACGTCCGTCATGGGTTGGGAAGTGGCAATAGCAAGCAAAGTAGCAGAAGTAGGTCGAAAGAATAGTTGATGGAGAGTTGATTAGACTTTTCTAGTCTTATTGTTCTTCCGTAATATTAAAGCAATAATTATTAAATTGCAAAAAGCTGTACTGATTATGATTTTTCTTTTTGCAGAATAGATTACGTGTAACCTTGGTGGATTAATCGTAAGGTATAGTAGAAATTTATAGTAGGTATTGCTTGCCATATTTTATCAGATTATAGTCTTGTCACCTCCTATATTACGCAAATTATAGCATATTTTAAAAGTATAAATAGTATGTTAAAAAAATCTTACGAAATTAGTATCGTAAGTATGGCTGAATATTTGTTGTGACAATTAAATAGTATCAGACTGTCAGCTGTATTTGAGTGAAGGTAATACGTATGCATAGACTCAAGCGCATTCTAACGAATAGTTATTAATTATCAATTGATTATTAAAACCTGAAATATGGAATATTTTATCATTATGATTGTGTCATTAAATTAAATTAATGTGCTGCTTTAGTTTGACTTTCCTAAGCTCTAGTTAATCCTTATTAATTTGTAACTAATAACAAGATAATTTTGTTGTAGACCATAGCATAATACACTTATTTTTAAAACATTACACTCATGAATAAGATTGTTAAGTTACCTATTTTTTATCTTTCCGGTTTTCTATTTAATAAAATTAAACAGTTTTATAAATTAATCTTAGTAAATATGTGTATTTTGTGTTTTTAAATTCTTTCCTTAACATTTTTCATTTATATTTTTACATGACATTAAAATGAGTAATTATTTTATCAAAAGGTATATGAAAATAAAGCAATATATTTTTACATAAGAAACTAGGGTTCCCAGGTTTGATTCCGTTAGATTAAATTCAAGTAGGTACAAACACATTTAAATAATATCATTTCAGAATTATGTATGTAAAATCTTTTTTACTTGATTAACCATTCTAACATAGTGACAGAAATACAGATAAAAACTGAATCTTAAGATCTCTGTTTGATTGACATAAAAAAAATGGTTGTTTGTAAAGTCGGTTTACGGACTATAATTTTACGTCATAACAAAACATTGATAAAATAAAGAGAGAATAGATGTGTTGCAAACGCTTGTGCCGATCGTGCCTCTATCGCTTGCTGCGCGTTCTCGCATGCACGCACAGGCTCAGACAGAACAGGACAGTTTTTAGTGCAGACTGCAGTTGTTCATCAATTTATAAGACATTGTCACGTCAAAAATGTTGTGAAAATAAATAATAAATAAATGTATAATATATACATAAGATGAGACAGCAGATACTCAGAATAGTTAAAGATGAATTTTTAATTGTTTTTTTTTTTATTACAGCCTTTAAACTTATGGCAGGAAGAAAGTAAGATGGCTGATAAACATAGTTTGAACTATGAAGTTAGGGAGTTGAAGTTGGGAGCCAGCTTTACCAACAATAAGACGTCACAGTATCACACGATAAAATGTAATGTATAAATAATGACATCTATAGTTTGATATAATTATTATCTTCAGTGAGGCAGAGGATTCCCATCCATATCCTGATCAAATCTAGATACCTACCAGGAATGTTCTAAGGTTCATAGTAACCATGGATCTTTGTGTCTTAAGTTTGGTTACAGTGGCCCTTGGAAATGTTAACTAACTCCTCAAATAGTAATAATATATTTTTTAAGAAAATTAGTTAAACTTTCTTAAAAAAAGTATGACGAAGTTTTTTTTTGTATTTAGGTGTATATGTCATGTATGGTCTCAGGAATTTAATCATAGTTGCAACATGTAAACAATATACTTTTAATAATGGCATAAATCATTATTTTATTTCAGATGATTTCAAGCCAGCGTCCGTGGATGTGAACAAAATGGCCACAGTAGACGTCGGCACAAATAATCAAGTGACTGTTACTGTACCACATTTAGGTAAATTGTTTTATAATATAAAACATATTTAGTCGAAAATATAAGTAATCTACGAGACAACTGCAAAATTGCAGTTTTCTGCTGTTATTTTTCAGAAGTATGATTCCTAGCTTGATAGTATTAGACTTTCATCTAGTAATACAAAACCAGCATTTATTGTATCTATTTCCGTACAATATTGTACCCATTTTCACTATCTACCTTATTGCGTCAAAGTTTAAACAAAAGCAATTTAAATAACAATATTAAGTATTGTTTTTGTATTTTCACAATACAGATGGCGCTGGAGTACCACAGACAGTTTTCAAAGGAAATCAAAGGCCATATACAAAGGAATGTGTGCTGATTATAGACAGAGTGACTGGTGAGATCACTCTAGAGAAACTGTCGAGCAATATCCAAGTGAAAAAGACCAGGTAAGTCATTATATGTAGGTGATTCATAAATACTACCGAATATTCGGCGAAAGACGTAAAGCTTTAGCTGATGGCTAATAGAGACATAGGTATTTACTAAGTTGATACGCTTACCATCTTTGGACATCATCACCACTTAACATTAGGTGGGATTCTTGTCAAGGAATAACTTAGTATTGGATAAAAAAAAAACAGAACAAGACAAAATATAATTATGTACAAATCTAGTAAAATGCGTGTAAGTGAAAAAATATCTAAATTTAAATCTGCCACAGACTGCACAATCTTCTAGCAAGAAAATGTGGAAGTCCTTTCAGATATTTGGAAAATAATACCGATCATTTCATTATTTAATTTTTATTTCTATGTTACCAGTACAAACGCCCCATTTGGCATGCGCGCAATATCTTCTCTCTGTGTAACAAATTATACAGATTTACATTTCCATCTCGATTACCACCAGTTCGAACAAAGTCTTTTTGGCCTATGCAGACATAATTAATATCTTTACATATTTAGAAACTAAAATCTGAATGAAACCAAGTGGAACTCAAAACCATATTTTCGGTTTTGCCATCCGAAACTAATCTACATTTGGAAAACCATGTCTCTAGCTAATCGGGAAGGTAGTATACAAAATTCCCTTGGAACAGACGATACCCGAAGCGAGTCAGTAAAGACGTAATACTTGTATTGCAGACAAGAGACGGCGCAGAAGCCGCGGCCGCTGACGCCGGTGACGGCCGACTTCACCAACACGACGCAGCGGTCCAGCTCGCGCACGCGCGTCGCCACCAACCGACGGACCAATCCCAACGCAGGTCAGATTATGCCCAGATCCTATATTTAACCAATCGTTGTCGTTACCAGTAACGAGTCTTTAAAGTCGTTCCTTACAATCTTTCTTGGCCAGCCAGCGACGTTTTTGGTGTTACTGAAGTCTATGGGCGTCGGTGATCACTTACCGTCCAAGTGGCTCTTCTATTTGTCGGCAATTACACAACAAGTTAAATATAAAAAGGAAGATACAGACGTGGATGGAATGTTATTATTCATGATATATTTTGTTTACATGTACGCAGGGGCGGGGGCAATGGCTTCCAACAACCAAGCCCGGTTCAACGCGGCCGCCGCGCCCAAGGCTCAGAACATGGTGCGCTCCCCGCAGCGTGTGAAGACATCGCCGCCAGAAGCACCGTGAGTTTATATTCTTTATTTGAAATTCTCGGTATATAAGGTATTTTTTTTTAATTATATCATCCAATTAGACCAGTAATTCCAGTCTTTTACCAATAAAAAGAGCGTGGAAATCTAAACGTGTGTCTAGCATGTTTTTATTTATAATATACATCGAAATACATAAATGCGAAAGGTCACTCACTCGTCACATATAAAGATGACATTTGGCAGGGATTGGACACATTGACTTTACTATGATAATAGAGGCCTCTGGTAACTAAGCTAAGATGTAACCAGTATTTTGGTTGACAATTAATAAGCTAAGACGCAGTTACTACAAGTATTATTAGTAGTTATTACAACAGAACGTTTTCCACAGATGGTCCAGCGGTGGTAACAGCACTCTAGCGTCGTTGCCAATGATCGGACTGGACGAGCCGGCGCCCCCTGCGCGTGCACCACTACCCGTCAACAATCCACACACCGCGCACAACGCCCTAAACGCGCATAACGCCCACACCGCGCATAATGCCCTCAACCAACATAACCCCCATACCGCACATAACGCCCACACCGCCCATAACGCCCACACGGCGCATAACGCCCACCCGGCGCATAACGCCCACACGGCGCATGCGGTGCACAACGTGCAACCTCCTCAGCCCCCGCCGCTGGCTCACCCGCCTGCCGTAAGTGTCTTTTTATCTTTTTATATCATCACGCATCATTATAAATTGAAAAAGCTATGCCGGAAATGGTGTTCAATTACAATTTTTTATCATACTATTTTTAGTTTATATTCAGTGAGGTTTTAAATTTGTGTATTTTTCAAATATTAATTCCAACACGTACGCACCTCTAATTTTTTCAGTTATATGCAATCATGACTTGTTGTTGAAGGAAAATGTCATGTGATGGCTTATATCTCTCACATTGTGGGAGGTGATCTGAGCCTAGCCCGGGCCCGTTATGGGTTGCTAATGATGGTTTTAAGTATAAAAATAGATGTGGCTTTTTAACAAAGTCTTAATTTAAAAAATTTGATTGAATATTGGAGGCGGCGCGACAAGATGACAGCTCCTCGAGTTCGTCCAGCGACAGCGGCAGCGACAGCGACAGCGGTAGCGACAGCGATGACAACGACTCCTCCAGCGCTCAACAAACGCTACCCAACGGTATGTTTTGTAATAATTGTTGTGTTTACGAGCGTACCTGTAACTTAGGGTTCAGTAGTTGGGAAGAATTCGTCCGTTCGCCGCGCCCTAACTAAGAGATGCATAATAGACAGAGTATATTAATGACAAGGATGCTTGGTAATAGACATCCGCAACCAGTTCCGCTTAAGTTATTATTTAGGTATAAAATGGTAGTACCTAGCAAAAAGGTTGTAATTAGTTTTTTAAGCACTATTTTTAAAAGATGTGCCGAGGAGTTTTCTTTCGCCGTTTCTTTTTCTCCTCTAAGATTTAAAATTTAAAGGTAACTTAGCGAAATGGCGGTAAATGCAAAAAAAATACGTTCATAAGTGTATTAAAAATACCTACGTGAAATAAATGATTTGAGTTTGAGTTTGATGAATTTGGCATGCGTACTTATACATATTTACAAGGCCAACAAATAAAAACTGGAAAAAATACGGCCAAGTATGAATTGGACTCGCACACGAAGAGTTCCGTACCATCGTTCAATTTATTTTATACACATTTTAACAAATAGTGTTGGATTCAGAAATACGGTAAAAACAGTTGGGTTCATTACTTTACACTACTGATAGCAACATCTAGGGGCTAATAGAGTTATAAGTTTAAAAATAAAAACATGTTTGTTGCATATATGGGCCAAATGTAGTCATGAACACAGATTACAATCACATCTGGAGGCACGGTAACGCCGCCGCCAAGAACGGTCTAACTACCTTTTATCGAAACATTTTGTTTTTTCAGAATCAGATGTAGTTAGCAGACTAATAGGTTTCATTTATCTAGCTTTTATAGAAACCAATGTTGTAATCTGTTTTACATTATTTTCCAGGCAACGCGACCAACCCAGCGCTCCCCAGCGACGTTTTAAATGACGACCTCTGCCTTTCGGAGTCCGGTAGTGACTCCGACTGACCTCACGATAACCCTCTTTATTTCCACCCCTTCATTGATAACCCCTTTTGACGCTAACCCCCCTTTTCACGCGTCTCGGCCGCCAGGGTTCGTAGAAAATATAGTCACCAATAATTAATTAATTTATGTATGTTATGTAGGATGTACAAAAGTAATATGGTTGTACAGATACCAAATGATTGTATATGAAAAGATAATAGTTTGATAAGACGTAAGATCTAGGTCTTACGTGGTCAACAAATATGTATAAATTTGTATATTTTTGTATGAATAACGTGTCTTGTAATTACTTGGTTTCACTCTAATACTCGTACTTACTGTGAAAAAAGCTCGAGAAAGAAAAAATTCGCAAGATTAATAACTGTGATTTACAAAATGAAAGACAGACATGGTCAGGCAATATTGTTATTTATTCCAAAAACGATGTTTTTGCAGCACGCCAAAATGGCGTCCGTTCGAATGACGCTACGAAACATTAGATTTTTATTTTTGTTCCAAAATATTTGTATGCATGTATTATATCCGTATTCCATTTTCCACGTCCATAAATTTAATTCAAAATATCCGCTTAGAAAATCACTATACAATCCTATAATAATTCTACGCTCTAAGTATTTCACAGACGATTATCTAGGAACCCTAAAGTAGTTCGTTCTTGTCTATATCGGCGAGGTCTTTGTATCAAACGTTTATAACTGGGGTCATTATGTTAACACCCCAAACCAAATATCAATGTCGGGTTTATCGATAGTTGTCAGATGGCCCAAGGCCTGGCCGCCGGGATGTATGAAGAAGTCGTTACGTGCCCCGAATCCTTAACGATCTAGTAGACACGTGGTTTCCTAATTGTGGTAATATATGTAGCTTCTTGTTAAAAAGTAGGCCTCCAGGAGGCCTACTACGAAAAACGAAAGTCGACATATCGGACGACGGATCGTACTTTTTCCTGCCAGTCACGGTCGCCAAATTATGTTTCGTGTGAACATATGGAATTTCTTAAGAGAAAAAAACACGTAAGTAAAAGTACGATCCGGCGTCCGAAACGTCGACTTTCGTTTTTCGTAGGAGGCCTCCTGGAGGGCTACTTCTTAATCTTTCGTTCGGTTTACGACGTAACCAAGTAAGCCGGATCGGCCAAATTACGATCTCGAGGATGTTGGGGTCGCTTGCTAAATCAAAATCCTGGCAAGTGTCTCATATCATCCCCCACCCTTCCCCCTTTTACCCAATATCCTTATTCCTAAGCAATAAAACTGGTTTAAGGCAGTTCGATTCGACTCTTGCCACGTTTTGAGATACTCTGCTAGTACTGTAAATGAAATCCATTGATGCGTTGGTACCATTCATCATTGGTTGGTATTTGATTACCATGCTACTGTATGACAACTTGTTTATTCGTCGTTTTTAAGTGTTACATTTTTAGTTACAACAGTTATGTGTATTTGTGACATAATATAATGTGCCTCGAGTGAATAGAGATATATTTTTTATTTTATGCCAATATTTTAGTAGCGTTAAGTGTAGATTGCCTGGCGCTGTCCGAGCAATAATATATATTATCTAGTTGTAACAGATCCGTAATAAATTATTATATATACAAGCTGAAATAAGAAAAGCACCTGTGTATGATTATTTGATATAATCTGTGGTAAGAAGCGGTGATGTGAGATAAGTCCTATTTTGTATTAATTAGGTTTTTAATGCTTCTAACATGTTACGAAATGAATTTATTAAGATATACCTACGGGACATAAGAGACTATGCATAAGAACAGATACAAAATAATCTAAAATTATGTGCCTTTATTTGGTATAGTTTATATTCAATAATGTAACGTTAAGCTCTGCATTTTTCAGTACTTGTAAACATTCAACTCGTTCAACAAAATAAGACCAATATTTCCACATTGTCGTGCCATGGTTTCGTTATGTTTTGCATCGTTTTATAAAATTTGATAAAACATTGGCACTTCAGATATGAAACATTGTTACTTAATACATTTTTACTCTTAATATATACTTACCAAAATAATAATAAAAATATGTTTATACTGTAAACTATTTACAAATTAGGGAACGAGCGTGATGAAATTATACTGCCATTTAAGCAAAAAGTTCCCTGATTGTACTTATGGACACATTGACTAATAAAAATTTGTTATCATAAGTATAAAATTAACCAAAATTAAAAATAAATAAAGTGTATACACACTTACAAAGTGAAACTTTCTTTACAAGATTTAGTTTTCTTCGTGTTAATTTAAAGTCATTTTGTTAAATTTGATATGACTACGACTTCCAATTCTAACTCCACTTCACTTTGTTGCGTTGTTAAATTCTTCAGGCGTGACGGTTTAAAATAAGAAAACGTTTACTCAGTACACAGCTTCCTGTGAAAGAAAACGTGTTGCGCAAGATCCGTTTCGAAAAAATTTTTGTAATTTTTGTAAGTACCTCTTTATAGAATTGTCACTGCAAGACTGCATTTATTTCTGTTTTAATCATGCTTACATGAATTAAAAATTAATTGGGTTTTATAACATTATTAGTAACGCAACAGTAATTCTTTGTAGAATTAAAATCCTGTAAATATTCTGATTGTTATAAAATGTTGGTTCATCTCCCATGCTTACGGTTTGAGAAAAGTTTATAATTATCTATGTATTAAAATAAAAATATATGTACAGATCGTATGTCGTGTTTTGTAATGTAAAAAGTGATATCTATAATTATCAAAGTTTTAGGACAATCGAGTCGATTTGTTTAGCAATCTTTGATATGCTAACCAATCGGAAATACAAACAATAATACTCGTATATTTTCATTTTGAATGCATACGAGATTAAAGTGTGATATGGTATTGTATGGGTATCATAGAACTCGCGTCAATATTTATGACACTTCCGAAGTAAATATATTATGTGAAATAAATGTTTTATATTGAGGCAATCAATTATTTGTCTTTAGAAAAAGATTTCAATCAGAAAGATTAAATGTATAACAACCTATAGATACTTACAGGAACAGTGCAAATAGAATTCCCTGGGGCCTAGTAAATGCACTAGTTAAATATTAAAGTCCTTATATTTTAAAAAGATATAGAATCAAAATGTCATAATCATCACAACCCATAACTGTCCCACTGCTGGGCGCAGGTCTCCTCACACAGTGTGAGGAGGGGTATATGTCCACCACGCTGGCCGAGTGCGGATTGGTGGACTTCACACACCTTTGAGAACATTATGGACAACTCTCAGGTGTGCAGGTTTCCTCACGATGTTTTCCTTCACCGAAGCAAGTGATAATTTAATATTAATACGCACATAATTTTTGAAAATTAGTGGTGCGTGCGGGGTTTAAAGTTTGAACTCGGACCCTCCGGTTCGGCAGTCCAACGTTCAACCACACGGCTATCACTGCTTACTAAAGATAATGTCATAATAAGATGTCTTAAAGTTGATGTGAATTCTATTTCTACCCTCTATGGGAAGAAACGGTGTATTTATTTTGCTCAAGTATAGGTTTGTTGCTAGGTTTGCTATTTATCAATATTGAGTGATAGACAAAAATATTTAGTTAATATAATGTCTTATGAGAATGACAAGAATGCGTTCCCGACAGATTATGTCCTAATGAACGATGTAACTTTAACCCATAACACTGGGTTCTTCGGTAATTCCTTTACGGTTCTATACTGCTCTGGAATGCTTTGCCTGTAGATATCAGGAAATCGCCCATTTTGAGCTCCTTTAAGAGTCGGGCTCGGCAGCAACGACACGACTCGACACGATTATGTTAAACTACAAAAAAATTTGTAGTTTTTCTCTAATTTTAAAGTTAAATAAAATAAAAAACAATATATTGTTTGATTCAGACTGCGCTGTCACAAGTTTATACAAGTGCTAAATATACTGGGTAATTGCAACGGTATCAGTTATATCATAAAATATTAATTTTTTCTTGTCAGTCAGAAATTGTAATAGAGTTACTAATGTTATACAGCTGCGCCCAAACCGAACGCAAGAAGGCAATGTGCGTAAGCGCTATAAGAAATTTTATGTCTAATTTGATGATCACACGGTTATTACATAACGCCCTTAGTCATGACCAACTGACAGACATCAGGAACGCATTCTCCCCGTGGCCAATCTGTAGTGGATTTCAATTTACTACAATATTGATGTAATTTTTTTTAAAGAAGTTTTTATTTTATGTTACATTTTTCATTGTAGTCCTGGATGATCTGGTAATGATGTGATGTGATACAATCTTAATAGGTCTTGTATTGTGTAGTAACAGTGCATTCATTCTTGCTGTAGTAATTAGTATTCATATTGCACTGGTTTTTGTATTCAAGGAAAAAAAAATAGATCTATCTACATTTGACCATGAAGCTTATAATGTTATTCAAATAATGTTATTGAACTTATTACAAATTTGGGTCTATCAGTTGTATTTATACCTTGAAATATTTACTCTTTATTTTACTCCTAATATTTCAATGTGAATACGTAACAATGACATTGGTGATTATTGTAAACTAAAGTTACAAATTTAATGTTTGTCTAACGCATTACCAAGGGATCCGTCATAATTAACACAACAATGTGATACGCTATCAGAGTTGTTTAAAATCCGTTAATAGTAAATGACAATAGAAAAAAAATATAAATAAATAAATAAATAATATTGCCAATTTGCATTGTTAATAAATGTTAATTATATCACTGATGCGTGGTCGACGCTAAGTTTAGTTTACTTCAGTTAGCGGTCAAATTATTATTTGCCGCGCGCGTTTCATTTAAAAACAATACTCAATTTTTTTAGACTAGATTGACAGCATACAAACAAATAGTAGGTATACATAGTTTGCATTATAAATATTAAAACATGTTGTATTTTTATTAGATCATACGCAATATATTTGTCTATTGCTATTAAACGATTTATGAAATGTGATGTTTAATTTATTAATAGTTATATAGGTATTTGGTCCCTCAATAAATAAATCTTATATAATTGTCGTGTCACAATGCTCAATGCTCATAAACGGTTTGACCGATTTGTATGAAATTTTATATGCACATTCAGTAGGTCTGAAAATCGGCTACTATCTATTTTTCATAGCCCTAAGTGATAAGGGTTGTCCACCCTAATATATAATAATTTGGAACGAAGTTCCTTATTTTTCCATTTTTGGGCAATTTTTTTTTGGTTATTTTCTTATGGTGAGGCATAAAAAAATACACATAATCCCAATTTTTTACCTCCCTACCCCCATCTCTCAAATTTAAATCGCGCTTTAAGCATTCACTACAAGTAATCTATTTTGCGGAACAACGTTAGAGGGGTCGGCATAGATTAACTCTATAATAATAAAACTTGCGGAATCAGATTTGTACTTAGAAGATTAGGTTTACCGTACCGAATCGGAAAGGGGATGTAAAAAAGATCGGAATGTAAAATTTTAGGATATATCTCGTTTTATTTTTAATAAGTTATTATTGTCATTTTACTCATTAGGTAAAGTGCTTTCGATATCAGTTTATAGTTTTTTGATATATTATCTGTAATGGTTACGGAATAATCGCCTGTGCACACTTAACGATTACACCCGGTATATGTACAGTCCGTTTTTCTAGCGTTGATTAAAGGAGTAAACAAATGATTAACCAATATGGCCGACTAAGAACGTCATCGTAACGTCAGTTAGACACTGGCAGTCTATAGAGTACGGAAGTATTCAATGTAATAGCTATTGGTAACTACCGCAATTTTGTTGTATCGAATCGCATCGATATCGATTTCTACTCTTCGATTTTATTCCAATCTAACAAATATGTTTTATTGAAATTAAATACTGTGTTTTATTTAAATATGCTTAAGTGACTGTATAATTAGGGAGGATGATATCTATGGCATTTTTATATTAAACCAGTGTAGTCATTCATATATTTTTATTACTCTTTTAATTAGTTTCAAGATATTTAATTTTTTACTTACTTAAACAGAGAAATTATTATTTTTTCAAACTTTTGCAGACTTAATACAGACTGCATTATTTTATCTCCATTTCGTCTTTCTATTAACAGAAGTAAAAAATAACATAATTGCATTATGTTATTTTTTACTTCTGTTAATAATCATTTAAAAAATTACAGCTAAAACCAATATTACTTTAAACATAAATTTTGAATTTAAGTTACGTCATGTACATACTAAATGTACAGTAATATTTGTCTTATATTGATACTTTTTGATTCCCCTTTAAAGTCCAATCGTATGCAATATCGATGTCCGTAAGGGTAGCAAAAGGTCGTCAGTCTAGAAAATAACACGAACCAAATCACAGAGCAAACACAAGTCTAGTACACAAGCCAAGTAGTTGAAATCAAACACAAAGGAGAACCCGAAAGTCCCGAAACGTACGACATCAAACGAGGCGACGAAACGAAACGAATGATACAGTTTTCATGGAAGTCATGTCTGCCCCACAGTGTTGCAAGCTCGAATAATGTAAACATTAACAACTGCATAAATGCAGTCATTTCACGTATTGTTACTTTTAGTGCGTATAATCGATAGTTAATAATTTATCTAAAATACCTTGAAAAATATTATTTTTATTGATGATGATTTATTTTTTATCATCATTCGTTACCGTTACTTGTTTCGGAAACTTACAAATTAATATTCTGTAAAAAATCTGTTGCTATTTGCCAATTTTTATTCGTAACAGTTATATGCTCTATGTTCTATGTACGTAATAGAGGAGTGACTAAAATGACTTACCGCGTGGCCATGCAATCTTAGTCAAATTTAGTATTAAATAGCAAAATAATATTTCACTCTTTCAAAAAGCAAATACCGATAACTATCATTTAATGAATCGTTCAAGCCAATACAACTAATCGGTTTGTCTTTCCCATCACTACGATTCAAATGTCCGGTATGTCAAATTCTTGTTGAAATATTATATCTGTGCAAATTAAGCAAATGAGGTTAAATAAAATTTCTTAAATTGATGAAATTAAGTATATTCGAAGCAGTTTGTGGTGTAAATCAAAGTTAAATGTATTAAGTGAACCGATTTAATTGTATATAACATAATGGAGAAGGCAAAAGGGTCAAAATATTACTATCAAATACACCTAAAATCCGAGCTTAGGTCATATACATTACATAACTTTTTATTTCACTTCAATACATGCAGTATTTCCGAAGTTATAAAGACGAGAAGTTCACGCCCTTTTTTGAATTTCCGCGCTTACGCTATGACGTCACGACTCGAGTTCGGCCGCGAGCACGATACGGCGCAAGTATAGAAATTATGGGTCTATGCAGTTCAAAAATCTATAACTTTCTTATTTCTATAGATACAGACTTGAAATTTTGCATAGATGTAGTAGATAGTATGTGAATTATATATGTTATTTTATTATTGATAACTAAGGTTTGCTCGCGGCTTTACTTGAGTTTAAATTAACATTTCGGTCAAAAATCCCTATCAACTACGCGCGACTACTGAGAGATGACGTCATCGAGTAGTGACCGCCCGCCTGCGTTTTTAAAAAAACCAACGGCCGTAAATACGCACTTTGATCGTTAATATCTCAGCCATTTATTGAGATATGGAAAAAGTAAAAACACAGTTTTTCTTGTAATTTTTTATAGATTTATTTGACGTGTAAAAAAAAATTCGTTTGCCTGGTCCATTGAATCGTGCAATTGTGTGAAAATGTGATGTTTCCAAAAACAGGTTTGTTTACTCCTTTAATCAACGCTAGAAAAACGGACTGTATACATCAGCGTGGCCAACATGAGATATGTGCGAGAAGGTACAAATTGTAGGTGTGTGGTAGGTACAAGAAAAAATCAACGGTCAGCTGTCTATTTTGCTTGTAAGCAACTGTGGTTGCCTTGAAAAAACTTTCGCATAGTGAGCCCAAACATCGTATTGTTGTCTTTTTTTTCGTATCATTGGCGTAAGTTGTTCCTTTTCTTGTGAAAGTGCGATAGATCGTATTCATAGATCTAGGTACACTCTTCTCTGTCTACGAAATAAAAACTTACTAATTTTATTATAGTAGCGGCACGAAATTAAGGCCCTTTTCCCCCTTTGACACATTAAATTATTGACGTGATATATGTTAATTTAGTATCGAAAAAATATGGTCAAGTGCGAGTCGCATCGATAAATTTTTGGAGTAATAAGTAGTAACTCACGGAATACAGAAAGAAGTGGAAGTGCGAAGTAGGCGTGGCACACGGACTAAGGTTGCGCGGAGCTCTGCGTAATTGCCGGACAACACAATGTCAACTTTATTTCTTACAGTTTTAAGTATCTTTACAACTGTTATGTTCTTAATTGTTATAGGTAACAAGACACCAAATATGGCAAGGAAAAATAAAAATTAAGATAAATCGTTAAGGTGCATTTTCAACTATAATGAGCCGGTTTGATAGACTATTTGAAGTTGACAAGTACCAACCAATAAAAATGTAAGTTTCTTAGTGCGAATAATACGATTAGGGATTTACTTGTGTTTATTTTGCTACCGTGGTTTTCTTATTAATCAACACTTGTACCATTTCCACTTCTTTCTGTATTCCGTGGTAGTAACTAATTAAAACTTTTCATTAAAAGAAGATATAAATGTATAGATAATGTATTAGAATGGTTAGATACGAGTATATATAAGGTCTCCTCGACTTTGAAGGGAGACCCATGCTCAGTAGTGGGCCTTGTTGGGTTGAGGTGATTTATTTTATAGTACCTATATCTAATTTATGTAATTGATTTACTTACTTTATTTAAGATGGCACTGTATTTTATTAGTAGAAACGTGAAGCGATTTGTTCGTTAGTCCATACTATTTAAATATACATGTAATATACATTATTTTTATATATTATTTGTATATATATTATTTTTTGGAATAACCCAGATCTTTTGACACAAGTAGACAACTTAATCAAAATTAGCTTAGAATCAATTCTTAATTTGCAGCTGACCGAGCAATCTTGGACCCAAGCATCCCTACCCATCCGTTATGGTGGTTTAGGGATTCGCAAAATTTCCAGTGTCGCTTTACCAGCCTTCCTATCTTCTGTCCATAGTTCAGCAAATCTCATAAGTAAAATTTTAAGGGCATCCCCTTCAAACTTTGAGATTGTTGGCTTGGAAGAAGCTAGAAACGCATTCTTAATTGCATGCCCAGGTCAAAATTTTCCATTTTCTCCAAATTCTCAGAGGAGCTGGGACGACATAAAATGTAAATTGACTTATGACAATCTTTTGAGCTGTAGTACAGGTTCGGCGCGTGCTAGGCTTTTGGCCGTGGGTGCGCATGAGGCTGGCTACTGGCTTCACGCGTACCCTTCGTCAAATACAGGAACATTTCTTGAGCCTGACACGCTCCGAATTGCAACCTGTCTACGGCTTGGGGTTCCGGTCTGCGCTCCTCATAAATGTCCCTGTGGCAGTGATGTCGACAAGCTAGGACATCATGGACTGTCATGCCAAAAAAGTGCAGGCCGCTTCTCGAGACATGCCGCACTTAACGATATCATACGCCGGTCCCTTGCCACTGTCAACGTGCCAAGTCTACTTGAGCCGACTGGTATTGCCAGAGACGATGGCAAGAGACCGGACGGTATGAGTTTGATTCCATGGAAGATGGGCCGGGTGCTGGTATGGGATGCAACCTGTTCAGACACGCTGGCCCCTTCCCATCTACATGGAACCAACAACAGAGCTGGTGCGGCTTGTGAAGCGGCTGAAAAAGCGAAAGCATCTAAATACAGGGGTCTAGGCTCCGAATACGATTTTGTCCCATTCGGCGTCGAGACCCTTGGTCCGTGGGGTCCTAGTGCTATTAAGCTTTTTAAGGAAATAGCAAAAAGGTTAGTCGACATCACAGGAGACCGAAGAGCTGGCAGCTACCTCGGACAAAGAATTAGCTATTCAAAGGGGGAACGCTGCCAGTATCTTCGGAACCTTGCCTAAAGGGACTCCTTTTAATAATATTTTTTAATTATTATGTTATTTTTTTTATTTTTTTAGTTTTAAGGTTTTGTGTATATTATTTAAGTTTATTATGATCATGTTATGTTATTATGTTAATTAAAATGTATGTTTTTCTTGAAAAAAAAAAAAAAATACATGTATGTTTAGATTTCCATTTTTAATTAATTAACTTTGGGTCCTAAGTTATACATTCGATAAATTTTATGATTCTTCATTACATCACTATTGACAATGAAGAAAAGCAATTTGCTCCTTCAAATGTAATAATTTATACGAAACTTGATGATCAGACAGACGTCTAATAAACGTCATAGGGGCTTTCGTTTTGTGCCGCTACTATAGCATAAACTAAAATTGCTAGATAGCAAAAGATCCGGAGAGTGAAAGTAATTGAGATATTAATTAATACAAATTGACTTCATACAATATTCAGAATATTGCCATAACAAAAAAACAATATGTATTTTTACTTTTCTTGAAATGTCTGTCTTTAAATTGCATTGACTGACGTGACGTTTAATAGATTGTCATTGTGTGTCATTAATTGACATGTGAATAGTTGACGTTGCCGTTATTTTGAATTGAACTATTTGTTTTGCTTTCTTTTCATTTCTAATATACCTACTATACAATATCGAATATAATTTTAAAAATAAACTTTAATATATATGGTTTCAAACCCCTTGCGGTAGATACTTATATCGTGACCATTAGAACTAAAAAATTGTAAAATATATCACATAGGGTTAACGTAAGAAAGGAAATGGATTATTGTGAAATAACTTCACACTTAGACGCAAGGGAAATATTGAGATATTTGAATAGTATTGGTCTTAATAATATAAGTGGTGAAGTTCTGAAGTATTTTATAACTGGTAAGTAGGTAGGTAGGTAGGTATACATTTATTTCGTGTTGTTCACGGTATTTCAAAGTTTTAAACATTGTTAATTGAAAACATATTCAACGCCTTTTTAGATCTGAAGAAACTTATCAAGTACGATCTCCAGCAGCAGCAGAATTCCAAACAGAACTATGAACATCCAGGCCCAGAAAGATTGCACAGTGCTAGTACATTTTCATCACGAAGCAGGTCTAAAGCCCCTGGAGAACACGTTATTTGTACTAGAGATTGTCCTAAACTCAAAGTGCATATTAGAGGTTCATATTCGTCACCTAACTTGAGACCTGGGGCTACTGAAGAGCCTAAAGACGACAAACAGTACAAGCGTGCTTGCTCATGTGTCAGAATTACCAAACCAGAAACAGCAACAACCAATAGAAAAGAGTCCACTGTCAATACAGGCTCCAGTAATTGTAAGTGATAGATTATGTGATTGTTAGTTTTTCAATTAGATAAAAGAAACAAAAATGGGGATATTGTAAAACCGGAGGTGATTGATATCTGTACTGTCACTAGCAATAATATGTATACATTGTCACGTTTTCTAAAATATCTTAACTTGAACAACAACAATTCGTTCTAAATTGTATATTATACCTTATTTTGACATCGTTTAATGGTTAGTTCATTTAGAACCAATTGTTGTTCACTTTTTTCTAGATTGGTACAAGTTAAGATATTTTAGAAAATGTGACAATGTATACATATTGTTGCTTGTGACTGTACATGGCAGATTTCTGAGATCCATTGGTCTGGAGAAAAGGGCTATGCATACCAACTGTACTTAAGTCATCTGTAAAATATTCTTGCTTGTTACTTAATATGCAAATGTTATGCAATTTATGATAATTTTATGTATCATAAAATTGACGAATTTTTAGTTCTATGGTAATTTTTTATTCATAACTTAATTAACGATAGATAATACTAAGATTTTGGGATTTGATTTCTATACTACAATGTACTACAACTAATAACTAAATACTATGTCAATACTTAGTGTCTTATAATTATGATTTTTACAGTGATCAGAGTACCCCAGAAACCAATAAGGAAAAAATGTGATCCTGTGTCATTATATCACTATTACACATCACTTTGGTCAAAGTACAAATCAAATGTACCAGGAGAAAATGACTGGGCAGAGTTGAGGTGGAATATCAGACAGAAAATGGTTGAAGGGAGTGATGTACCAGTGGTTAAAGTAAGTTAATTAAGATTAGCATAGCTCTTGTGGAATTAGTAGAATAATTGACTTGTAATTACTAGTTTCTGAAGTGCTGGAAAATATAATACATCATTATTTAGCTCTTTGCCCTTGATTAGCATATTTGATCTTGGTAGTTCCTTACCTAGCATTTGACTTGTTGGTTTTACTTACCTAGCAATTGAATGATTGTTTTTTTCCAGGTTCCAGTAGCAAAGGATAAGCATCTACTACAAGCTAAAAAGTGACTGTTCCTACTTATACTAGGAGTTCTCTATTGTATTTAATAACATAATAAAAATACTGTGTTACTATCTTAATTGCTTTATTTATATTTGATTTTAACTAATATCTATGTGACTGCTTATAAAATACAATTTAGACTTGATCTACTTTGAACTCCGCCTGTTGGTGTCTGGTGAGGCCATGCAAGTGGTGAAGTATCCTTTCTTCAATCTTCTCTGCAGCAGACAGTGTCAAGACTAACGTGTCGTGTTTCAGCATGGAGTAAACATTGAGGCCATACACGGGCATGATGTTAACGTGTGGAAGGCCATCGGCAGCAACTGTTATATTTCTTGGTGCAAAGTCAGTGCTGAAATAAGATATATTTATATTTTAAATTACTGAAATTTGATGTTCTCAGTCATCACAATCGGAATCTCTTTTACTACGAGTCCATAATACACATACATTGTGATGGTATTGGCCATAATATTATATAAATGATTCATTAGAAATAATCAAATGCTAAAAAATGTTTGTTTTAGATTTAGAATAGCAAACAAGCACGTTTTACACTACTATTTGCTTCTGCCTATGATAATGGACCGACTTAGAACACTACTATACTTAGAACACTATACTTAAATCAGGGCTGGTTAGTCCAGTCAGCAGAGGGTGTTACTAAGAATTTTAGTTGTACAGATCATTAGTATTAGTAGAAATTAGGTAGACTGGGGCAGGGATTGTTAGTGATAGTAAATCCTGTTAGTTGTTTAGACATTTACCTATAAATAAATGTTAGGTCTGGTTAGGAACTGAACTTTAGCTTTTACTCAAACAGGTAACTAACAACTAAGTCATGGAATGTTTCGTAATATAAAAATACATTTTACTTTTTTGTTTATGTGTGATTTTCACACCATTTGTACTTTTTCTATCTATGAGGCTACAGATAATAGGTAGTGATGTATAAGTGTTACAAGTGTGTTTGCTAATCAGTTTCAACTATTGCTAACAGATTTTTAAAATAACTTACTCATCAACTATAAGGACAGAGGGCCCCCAGTTTCTATTCTCAATCAGGTCAGCAAGGTACTGGGGTTCATCTGATGGAATTTCTAAATCATTGACCACATGAAGGTCATCCTGTGCTAACTTCACTGACAATGTTGATGTCAGTCCATGTATCCTGACATGGAAAGGGAGCATGAAGAAGTGACTTTTGCCAGAACGCGGTCCGTGAGCAATTCCACCGCCACGCCATAATGGGGATCTGATTGAACCATGCCGGGCCCGGCCCAACCCTTTCTGTGGCCACGGTTTTCTGCCCCCTCCACGAACTTCAGCACGAGTTTTAGTGTTAGCCCACGATACAAATCGATATTTTCTTTGCCAAATAACATTGCGGTGAATGATGTCAATTCGTGGCGTAGCTGCGTACACGGTAGGGTGTAATTCAATCAAACCCAATTTCTTTTCCTCAATCGCATCGAGGTTTTCAATCCATACTTCTCGTGGCTTCGTATACACTGGCGGGAATCGCCAATCTTTCTTCGTCACGCTAAATGCATTACTTGTGTCGATATTGGAAATAGCAGTGGAATTCGCTGTAGATAATATCCGAACTTGTGGCGCCATTGATAAGTGCAGTCTTTTAAAGGCATTTATTAATAATGAAGTCATTCTTGTTATTAGTTCTCGTTACAATATTTATTATGAATTACACGGCCACAAAAACAATATAACTTGAAGCCTTCTTGAAGCGAAATTTGGTATTGGTAGCTTTTTATGTACAAAAAAATAACAATATCCACAAGGTTTTGCTATCGAGTTTAGTGGATAAGCTGGTTAATAAGTTATTACCTTAAACTAAGCATAATATTATTAAGCTCAAAACTCAATTATATTAAATCCTATCATAACATTCATGACTCATAACCTAAAAATTTAAACGTTCGTTCGATATATGAAAATTTTTAAAATGTCATTGTCAATTGTCATTGTCAAGACACACGTCACGCTATAACTTTACCTGTTCCATCAGACATCAGACTTGATGGTTCAAGGAGAAATATTTAAAATCGGTTAAGCAAGCAAAGCCTTAGGCCTTAAAAATGTTATTAGCTAAGATTATAAGTAAAATTAACATCCCGATTCCCTGATTAAACAATGACCGGTAACCATAACAATTTAAGAATTTGAGATGTAGCAACTCCTAGTTAGATAGAAAGTACTCTGTGACTTCTGTGAGTATAGTAACTCTCAGTACTTCCAAAGTCAGTGACACTTAGTCACCGTAGTGATTAAATATGCTCAATGCTCAGTGTTAGTCACTTTAACGTCAAGAGTTTAACACTACCTACATAACTTATTAAGGTTATTTTTTATTTAATTTCACAGTTTCACACTAATTTATTTACAGACCTCTACAATTTGTCATTGTTTTTTTAAACCATACCTAATAAATAACAAAAATACCTATTTTAATTTTTAATGCAGTATTTGATTCAAATCTTTATTTTAACCCCCTTCCCTTAACTTAATTCTGGGTTTCTTTAAACATGATATGTACCTGCTTTAAGACCAATTATATACCTATATTAAAATTTTAAAAATACAAAAAATTACCTTTGCTGTTTTATTGCTTGTTTTCTTTTTCTTTAATTTATTGCAAGTGCATCCATAACATTATTAATCATCTAGGATGTAAACATAGCTAATGTTTACATCATTTTATGGATTTAAGAGTAAGTTTGTACCTATAATGTAAATGTAATGGCCGCCAAACGTGTAGACGAGCAATCTGAAGTTAAGCGGTCACCGTCGCCGATGAACATCAGTAGATCAGTACCACCAAAGTCATCGCCTATGCGTTGTCGGCCAAGAATGAAGGAAGAGAAAATAAAGAAAATACTGGCTCCCAAGCCCCCAGCCTGACCACGACTAATCATTTGGCGGCATATTCAAAAAAGAGGTTTACACGAGGCTACAGGCTACCATCAATCATAGAGTGCATTTGGGATTAAAATGGATGGTACAGAAACCAGCGACCTCTAAAAAAAGGAACCAGGCACCGTAACCACATTGCGGTTGTGGTTTCCGTGTATTGTTCGAACAGAATTACAGACAATAATTCGAAAAATACAGTTTTTGGTCTTAATATATCAACATCCAAGGCTAGATGCTTGCTCATGGAGATCGTTGGGCTGTACCAACTAGCAACCTATTAACCGGAGTCATTTTCATCCCGATACTAAACTCCCCCAGACTAGCTAGAGTACGTATTGCAGCTACATACACCCATTAACTGCTAAATACCATTATCAACGTAGTTAGGTACCTACTTAATCAAAAAGAGTCAACACTTTAATCATTAATTCAATATAACTAGAGTATAAATTACTTTCATTTGTTCGCTAAGTAGGTATAATAATAATATATCATCGGTAATGCCAGCGTAGATAATGTGTTTCGCCGCTCAACAGCTTGTCACCTCGCTGAAAGACGCCGACACAGTCGTATCTGAACTGTGTACAGGGTGTTCGTGTCGATTAGACGGTTAAAATGACTGAATATAAAAATAATCAAGCTGTCGCAAACTTCGTGGAATACCTCAGAATTCCAAGTGTGCAACCCGACATTAACTATGGTAAGTTTACTCTTACTATTTAAACTGTGACTAATTAAATGTCTTGTTATGCTTTGTTTGCAGACGTAACGTATGCAAATGCTTGGTTTAACTGTAAATCCAAACACGATCACCGCTTTCCATTCATTCGTATGATTATCGATAACTTTTTTAGTAATAACAAGTCCATAGAGACCATTAACATTTTTCTTTCATTACTAAGCATAATAAATATAACCTTCTTTTCAATTGTTTGTTTCTTTACAATTAATGGATACTGGTCAACGCTAAATCTAAAAAAACACTGATTATGTAACACGTGAGTTTCATAAAAATTTAAGACTGATTTATGACAAAAGTTTATATGTATGTATGTCCCCATACCTACTATGGGTTAACATGATAAAATTATAAAAGTACTGATAAAAGCAAGTAGTTTGGCAATTTTGGCATGTCTATGTTATCTTAACATTATATTTTTACTACATAAGTAGTAAAATGTTTGAACTAGTATAAACTTGTAATGTAAATACTTCAATATTTTGTAAAACAAAGTCTTAGAAAATTATAATTATGTAATTTTCGATGAATAAACGATACATTTTTTATACTGAATAAGTCATCAGGGAATTTCGGGATAAAAAGTAGCCTATATTATGTTGCCCCATAACATCCTCTATCTTCCAGTGAAACTCCAATTAAAATCGGTCAAGCCGTCACGTTAAAAAAATGTGTTTCAGTATCGTGTACTTTATGCACTTGAGAAAATACAGTTATTTTGAAATCACCGACAGACATTTTTTTTCATAATCATAATATAAGGTAGCAAACGAGTATGCAGCCGACCTAAAACAAGACTCAATGGGGACGAGGGTGGTTTAGACGGTTTTAGAACTTTAGTTGATTAGTATGATAGTAAGTATGAGGACAGGGACAGGGACTGTTAGTGATAGTTCAGTTAGTTATTGTTAGTAGTAATAGTCCAGTTAGTAATTGGTAGTAAGTGTCTCGTTTAATTCGGTCACAGATGTGTTGCTAGCCGTAAGGACTGAGATGGTCGACTCTAAAAAAGTGTAGCCGGCTCCACACTTTTCTAACCGGAACACAATTGCTATTAAAACAGTTCTAATAACTGTTTTATTACACGGTAGAAATTACGTAACTATTCCGTGGTAGAAATCTAGAAATAAGTAATACCTACTTAGTAGAAAGAAAGATAATATATTCCATCAAGCACAAAACATAAAAAAGAGAAAGACATTAATAAAATATAAAAACATAAAAATAAAAGCTTTGATGAAATGGGACGCACTCAGCAAAAAACCGTGGCAGACGGATGCTGATTTTCAGGGCGACCCGTAAGTAACGTGGCGGGCGGTAGTACTACCCCGGGTGAACTCTAGGCTCTACCTCTTCTATAAACCTACCTTACATTTATACGTTTATTAGTTATACGTTTAGATGAAATGAAGAATGAATTAATGAAGATATGAATGAAAGATAAATCTCACGCCACTCAATCACACTGTGTTACCATACCGACCTATATTTCAAAGACGGCAATAGAAATAAAGGGGAGATAATAAGGATATGTCGCATTTACTGATTGACTGACGGTGACGTGCTGATGTTATTGAATGATAAGCCGTAACTGCCTTGTTGCAAATTGAATCTCCCCTTAGCGCTACTACGCACGCATTCAATTGATGTAAATTGCATGATTGCAATCGCAACTTTGTCGTGACGATCGTATGTGATTGGGCATGGTTGGATCTAACTTTGGTAAAAATGTTATTGCATATAATTTTGATCTTTATTAAGTATGTATGTGTTTAATATCAAGCTCTATTTGCAAAAGTATACTGTGAAAATACTCCTTGTAAATTTTTTCTGTGGAGTCGGAGCATAATTTTTCGAGTAGAAATTGTTTGGCGACTAGAATTTTTAACAACCCCCGTTGTGCGAACGCTCGTCAACTGCATAACTGCAATTTCATAGTCTGCTACAAGCTACAATGTAAAGGCACCATAAGTATTTCAATTACCTAGTATATTTATAATCATCATCCTGTTCATTGTTTCAGACGACTGCGTCAATTTTCTCAAAAGGCAAGCTTCTGAGCTTGGCCTGGAATTCAAAGTATACGAAGTGGTTCCGTTAAAACCTATAGTAGTGCTAACATGGCTGGGGCAGCAACCTTCGGAGCCCGCTATCCTGTTGAATTCTCATATGGACGTGGTTCCTGTTTTTGAGGTAGGTAATCAGGGTTTTGTATAGTACGGCCGGCGGTTCTAGGCCGCTCTGAAGTTCGGCTTTCGGATATAGTGCGCAGGTATTGTACTTTAGAGAGAGATAGCGACACGAACACTGAGCGTGTGACTGAAACCAACAATGCTCAAAGTGACACCCCGCGCGTCTCGCCACCATTTCGACCCTAAAATTGACTTCTGCGCAGCGATCTGAACAAAGTTCAGAGCGGCCTAGAACCGCCGGCCGTACTATAATTGCGATGATTTTAAATATGCTACAGCGTTTTCACGATTCTTGGGGAGTAAAATCTTCAACTAGGTAAGTACCTACTACTACTTGTCTTTCGGTAACAACTGACAAATGAGGTAGACCGGCCGCCTGGTGGTAGTTAATTGGTTTCCGCCGACGATCTATAGCTCGTCACTTCTATGACCAAGAAAGATGTGGGGAACACTACTATGAAGATAATTACCATAATCCTCGCGGTTTGTTGACAAGTAGAGTACCTACTATAAGTAATAAGTTCGGGTTTATTCCCGAGAAATTTCACAATTGATTGATCGATCAGTGAGGTCTGTGGCATGATGATATCATATTCATATCATACCATAGATTGTGTTACCTACGTAAGAATATTTTTCCGTTACAGAACAGTTGGACTTATCCACCATTCAGCGCACACATTGATAAAGATGGCAAGATTTTCGCGCGCGGTTCCCAGGATATGAAATGCGTTGGCATTCAGTACCTTGAGGCTGTACGGAAGCTGAAACAGGCTGGCGTTCAGTTGAAGAGAACCTTACATATTTCGTTTGTACCTGGTAAGTAATGTAGCTACCCGCACGACTGAACGTACATACCTCCATAATAATGTGATTTTGAAGAATGGATATGAACGTTACAGTAATTATTAATTAACAGCTACCTCAACTCCGGATCCGGACGGATGCGGCGGGATAACCTTAATAATTACAATATAGAAGTCCGCGCGGCCGTTTTGAAGCACGTTAATTGGAGTCAGAAATGACTCCAAACACCGGGCAGTTCATGTTAACGCACGCCAAACGTGTCTCGCGAAAAAAAGGAATTATGATGATTTGTCCAGTTAAATTGTGTCACAAAATATCTGAAAAGCAATTTATATACAAAAAACATAATGATTATCCGCAGCCGAATCATTCCCCGCTTTCGGGAATGTTTCGGTGTAGTGCTACACTTTAGACAGAGCGCTTGTATGAAGACTGTCTTTCTATAGTGTTATTATTCTAAGGGGATAACTTAACTTTCCTTTATCGTTCCAACATGGACGAAAAATCCGTTCAGTAGTTTTTGAGTTCACCGCGAACTATGCGCTCACTGGACCCCTGGATTACCGGATCCGGTTTTCCGGATTGCAACCCCTTCTCCGCCCATGCTTTAGGTTTTCCAAGAAAGAGTGAAATAAATAAACGCAAACGCCAAACTTCGATTGGTTACAGATGAAGAAATCGGTGGTTTGGAGGGTATGAAGAAGTTCGTTCATACGCAATATTTTAAAGATCTAAACATTGGGTTCGCAATGGATGAGGGCATGGCTAACCCTGGCGAGGAGTTCATTCTGTTCAATGGCGAGAGGAGCATTTGGCGTACGTAATTTAAGTATTTATCTTGCTAATACGTATTGAAATGCTTAACAGCCTGAGTCGATATACATATAATAATCTAAATCTACTTCTTTTTTACATATTACATTGCATTGTTCATCAGGGTGCACTACGAGCATTAGGTAGGCTTGGAGTCAATCCCTTTACACCTGTGTTTCTTATATAATTTTTTTCCTCTAAAGACATACACATCCACTGCAGTGGTCAACCTGGCCATGGGTCGCTGTTGCTACCAAACAACGCTGGGGAAAAGGTATGATTAATTAATTTAGCCTATTCAGCACACAAACACGCAAATAAAACCCACACGTTTATTACACGTTAATTCGAAACGAATTAATTAATCAATACCACAGGGGATGCACTGAAAACCAATGCAGTTGAGTGCATACCCCTTTGAACATGTAACACTTTTAAACAACTGAGTACCTACTTATTTTATTTCTTTTAGTCTTTCGTCCTAAATTTTAGATTACTCATGAATTAAGTAATAGTGCTATAGGTAATAGGTACGTAGTGAATGTATACTATATTGCACGAGATAATATAATTTTTATTTGAAAAATTTGTTACAGCTTCGTTACATAATAGACAAATTCATGGATTTGAGGGCAGAACAAAAACGCATATTGGAAAGTGACCCAAAGCTGACGATTGGCGACGTGACCACCATTAATTTAACGCAAATACAGGTGAGTAGCAAATAATACCTAAGAGTAACAAGACAAGTCATGAGGTAATACTTGAGCGTAATAAGATAGGCAAGTATCGAAAATACACTGTACCTACCTATTAGCAGAGTGAACAGGCAAGTAGGTTATCTTCAAAAAAAGGGTACCAACACTACCAATACGATCTGTTCGTGTGCAGTACATATACTATAGTATTCGATGATATAACTTAAAATAAGAGCCTTAAGGCGAATGTACGATGGTTACTATGTTTAAGTACTTATCTATTTAAACACTATTGTTTTGATAACAATATTCAATAAATTAATGTTATCTTAATTTGTTACACGCATTCTTATTTGTATTTACAAAGATTGGTAAGTCAATTTGTTTATGGCAAAGTAACTAATCAGTTTGTTTATCACAAAGTAACAAATAATTATTGTTATTAGATATCATTAACTTGAATAATTACGTATAGGGTGGCGTGCAGTCTAACGTCGTACCTGAGAAAATAACTGTGGTGTTCGACGTACGATTGGCTGTTACTGTAGATCATGGCAAATTTGAAGAACAGGTAATGTTATACAGGTGATTTTTAGTCACTTTATATATTGATAGGGGGTACTCAGCATACTATTCTCATTCCAAATATGTAATTTAAAGGGGTAAATACCACACACAAAACCACAGGGTTTTGTACGCGCTAATCTCTGAAACGTCTTATCCAATTTAGGTCCGGTTTCACTAATATTTTGTGGTAAACTTCACTTAATATTTAATGTTTGTTTTATTTCTATCGGTTCGTTAATAAAAAAAGTTATGTTAGTTTAAGCCGGGTTTTCACAGTACGAGTACGCTCGGACCGAGTGGGCTCGTACGAGTTAAATCGTATAGGAGTGTACTCGTATACTGGTTTTTACGTTACGAGTTCACTGCGGTCCGAGTAACATTCGTTCCCTTCCACAACCAAGATGACGGCAACTGATCTGCTGCTGAGAGGTATAGAAATTGTAGCGGACATGTTAATAGATGAAGTTAAAAATCACGAAAACAAAAAAGAACGAAGCAAGAGACAAATTTGGACTCGAAAATGGGTTTTAAGACGCAACCAATTAGGTGCTTCAGATAATTTTTTACGTGAAGTGGAAGAGGAAGATCCAAAAACATATAAAAATCATTTGACATTAAACAGTGAATATAATGATGTCATAATGTCTCGTTCACTCCACTTTTTCTTAGTTGCCGCCATTTTTTTTCATAAAATGCATCCGAGTCAGCTTGAAAAGTAGAGCACGGTCCGAGTCCGCTCGGATTAGATGTTTACACGATACGAGTAGCGTCCGAGAAGTCATCCGAGCCCACTCGGTCCGAGCGTACTCGTACTGTGAAAACTCGGCATTATGGAATCACGCCTAACAATTTCTTAATGTGCGTGCTAAGGCACATGTTTCCCGAAGCGAAGCGAGGGCGGGCCGGGTCCACTACTTAGTCAGTGAATAAATAAACTCTCGTGTAATATCATATATGTGTAGGTAGTGTAACGTTAATTATATATTAGTTGTTATTCTGTTTTCAGATAAAACAGTGGTTTAAGGAAGCCGGCGACGGAATAACGTACGAGTTTGAACAGAAGAATGACCCGGTGGAGTGCACCAAGCTGGACGCTACGAATCCCTATTGGATTGCGTTCAAAGATGCAGCAGATAAAATGTAAGTCAAATTGTTGAATAACGCCGTTCTTATATTTAAGCAATCGTTAAACCGATCGTTTTCATGTGAACCAGTAACGAGTCGATGAAGTCGTTTCTTACAATCTTTTCTTAGGGAACACTTTCTTATTTCTCGTCTTAGTTCTACTTCTACTATAAGTAAGCAAAACTAAACGTTTTTCGAATCAAATCAAATTAAGTATAATCCTATGATTATACTTAATCCTATGATTTGTTTAATCAAATTAAGTATAATCCTATGATTATACTTAATTTGATTTGTTTTTTTAAGTTGTTGGTGATGTTTGAAGTTGTTGCTGATTTAATGAGATTTTTAGGATTGCCACTTTTGACATCTCGTACTACCTAAAAAATAGCCAATTTTACCACTGATAACAGAAATACATACAATTTATACGTGGTAATGTAATTCGATGTGGTGTATGAAACCGTGAAGTGAATGTGTAGACGAAAGGGCGCTTAGAAATTTAGAGGCATTTGAGTGAGGACGTTTCCGCGTTGCCCAAAGTTCGAGTTTCCGCTTTCTGCCGTCGATATATCAATTGTTCTTAAGCGCTAAAACATTATTCGCAAAAAAATACTTATCACCCTTGAAATACTAAAAGGAAAAACATACGAACGAAGCGGAGGCAGCTTTTCAAAGAACACTAAAAGCTTAAAAGATTTTACACAATTTAGTTTTTTTTAATTTTATTCGAATTTATTTTTTGTTTAAGAACCGGCCGTAAATGACTCGTTGTTTTTTGTTTCACAGGAACCTTAAGCTGGATTGCAGGATCTTCCCAGGAGGTACCGACAGCAGATATGTGCGGAAAGTGGGCATCCCAGCGCTGGGCTTCTCTCCCATGAACTACACTCCCGTACTGTTGCATGACCATGATGAGTTCCTTAGTGCGGACATATTTTTAAAAGGCATTGATATTTACACAAAGTTAATTCCGGCTGTTGCTAATGTATGAATGGCCAACTTGAAAGAAAACTATTTGAATTGAATTATAATATTTACAGCATATTTATTGCACATCGAAGTTTTTATATACCTTTTTTACGTACTGTTATTAAAATTATTATATTATTTAATGTTATTCTCTGTGAATTTTGTAATGAGTTATATAGGATATTTTATATTAAATACCTACTGACGATTTCCGTCTGTGTATTATTTATTAATTTATAATCGATTATCTTTTTACAAAATTATAGTAGACGACAGATTAATTTTGGTGGAATAAAGCTCTTTTGTTGACCTAACATTTTCTTGGTGGGATTATGGAGTAAGAGTAGCACCCTACACTATAGTGCACTGTAGTGTATAGGTAGGTAGGGTAGGCAATGCCGATATGTCGAATCACTTCCAAGGTGATAGTTGCGGGCCAACTCTAATCTTAGTTTATGATACATTTTAACTGATAAATTTTAGTCTGTGATTTATTACTGTCGTAACTCGTACATATGGAAGTGTGAAACCTATGGAAGTGACATATCAACAAAAATCCAAAATCCAACGCCAAAAAATGCGCCGAGTGTGTACGTTTACTGTAGCATAGAGTTATGTACGATTAATTTGTGCTGTGGTATGGTACAGAAAAACCATAGATGTATGATATACTCTTATATATCTGTGCACAAAATGTAACAAAAACTATAGTGTTTGCATAGTAATTGGCTTATTGCATACTCTGTGGTCACAGATTGACAAATTCGTTAATTCGCATTGGTATTTGGTTTCTCTTTCTCTTTCTTTTCTACTATACTAGTATACTTAGGTCGTTTGTTGTGTTGAACTTTATTGCTATGTTTTTGTTTTCTCCAGTAATAGTTAATGTATTTTATAAATAAAATGAATAAAATATGCCGAATGTGTTTGGAAGAAGGAGTACTTTCCTCGATATTCACCAGAAATTTTAATATATCTTTAAGTGACATGATAGAATATTGTACGAATATAAAGGTACGTCCAAGGCACAAACTCAATGTTATTAATTGAATCCAACAGGAATATGTAAACGTAATGTTATAACATACTTTTAGATAAGCAAAAATGATGGACTACCAGAACAAATGTGCAGTAACTGTGTTTACAAATTGGGAATTGCATACCATTTCAAGCAGACATGTGAGAGTGCGGATATTCGACTGAGACAATATTTAGGCCTACAAGCTTCACCTAGGTATTTTTTATTTCCAATTATCAGTCAATTTCAAAATATAAAGAACAATACAAAGGTATTAATGACAAAAATATCTCGAATTCTAGATGCAGTGATGCCTCCGTTCTGACAGATCCTGTTGTAAGTTGTTAAATTCAAATACAGTAATTACTACCTTGCAATTAGTGCCTTAAATGTTTAAAAATTTAAACAACGAAACTTTTTACAGGTACCCACTCCAATGACAATCATCAAAAAATGGTAACAGTATTATTTTTTGATATAAGATATATGTACCACTAACGGGACTGGCTGCAATAGATTACCTATGGTTGCAGTGGCCCTTGTGATAATAATAATAATTGTTTTTGTTGTTGTTGCAAATAATGATAATAATAATAATGGTTTTTGTTGCTAATGTGTCGATTAGTTTTAGTTTCTGGTAACAAATTTAAATACAAATTAAGATTTATACTATGAGTGTTTCACATTGTACATTCAGAGATTCATAATATCAGCAATTAAACTCAATATCTTTTTTTGTTGTACAGTAAGTGCAAACCAGAACCAAAGAAAAGCAGAACAAACTACAAAAGGAAGCCGGATTCAGAGAAGTTAAAGAGGGGCCCTAAACCGAAGCCAAAGAGAGCTCATACTTGTTTCCACTGCCAGAAACAATTCAGGTGTGAGGCTCAACTAGAAACACATATAAGGTAGGTATTCTAAGAAAGATTTGAGTCTGAATATTGGTTACTTACGTCATAGATCTATGATGTAATTATATTTCTATGATATTGATAATTATATTTTAATAATATACAATTACATCATAGATCTATGATGTAATTATGTTTCCAATATAAACTAAGTGGTTACCTTTCTAAACTACAATATTTTATGACAGTAATTTAATATGAAGTTTTCAAAAACTTCAATAAATCAATCTTGTTCAAACCGAACAAGTCTAGATAATAACTGAGAAGTTGTTATTCAGAAATTGCTATTAAGTTTGCTTCTGAGTGCCTGAGCCCAGTTAATTGAAAATAATATTAAAAAGCCATAAAAAGTGTTAATTACGTAGGATACTGCTTCACTTCTTTTATAACTTTGGTTGGTCTGAAATGCTCCCAGTATTTTATATGTTTTCAAACCACTTTCAATCACATAGCCTGTTTGTTCACAGGTACTATAAAATTATGTATTAAACGATTAAGAACTACAGATTTAAATAATAATTTAATTTTTCTTTTTTAGAACCCACACTGGGGATAAGCCATTTGCATGTATGTACTGTCCTCGGAGCTTCACACAGAAACATAATTTGACTATACATCTGCGTATCCACACTGGAGAGAAACCATTTCAGTGTGAAGTTTGCAGGTATGTTTTATAATGTTTTCATCTATTTATTTATTTATATTTTATTTATAACAGAACTTGTACTTTGTACAATTATGATTAAGGTAGCAGGTTACATGACAGGTTTTTATTATGATGCAATCAATTAAGGTAACTTTAGTTTTAACTTCAGTATAATTAATATAAAAAAAAGTTTTATTTGCATGTATTATTATTGGATAATTATTCTATTTTATTATAAATTTTTTATTGCTTGAAGCCAAGCATTATAAATTTTTATACTTATTTCAGCAAAAGATTTGCAGCTCAAGGCAATCTTCAAGCACATTTAAAAATTCACACGGGGCAGAAAGACCATGTATGTTTAATAAAGGTTTAACTAGATTTACCATTTCAATTCAAAACCTTATAATAATTCCTTTTATTTTTATTTCAGGTGTGCTCAATTTGTAGTAAATCATTTATAACATCCAGTGAACTGACACGACATATGAACAAGCATAGAGGGGTAAAGAACTTTGAGTGTGAAGTGTGTGGGAAATCATACAATCATCGAAGAGACCTTGTAAGTAGCTTACAATCAAATTAGAAAATGTCTGTTTTAATTGAAAAGCTGACTTACTTAGAAGTTTATTTAAAAAAAGGAGTGCTAAATTTCTAGTTTTCGATGACTATTATGGCGCAATGGTGGTACCATGCTGGACTGCTGTTCAAAGGGTTCTTCCTGGGTTTAATTTCCAGAAAGGTGGATAGTAGATTGAAGAGTTTAAATTTCTGTTCTCGGTCTGGGTGTGTTCTTGTCTTAATGAATTGTCCGTGATGTCCACAACAGTAAATCCTAGTGTAATATAAATAAAAATAAAAATTATAATTATTTGTGTTGGTGTGTTTGTTTCAACACAATTAAAGTAAAGAAAAAAAAGGTTGCACCGGAATAGAGCAATTGGACTGTAAAAGGCTTTTATTTATATTACAATGGGGTTTATTTGAAAAAGTAAACCGCATTAAGTTAAAAAAAATAGATATTTATTTCATGCCAAAATGATACATATTATGAGAATTTTTTTAATAGTGTCTTTCGCCAAAACAATACATATTATCTTAATTTTCATTCTGTGCCAAACAGTTTCTATTAAATTTAATCTTTTTTGCCGAAAAGTGAATTTATAATTTTGCTATTAATTTTAATATATTAATTTTATTTAAGGAAAGCTAATAACAATAATAATCGGGCGCCAGGATGCTTAGATTACATCCGATAAAGTAAACTTTTTAGAGAAATTAAATCTCAAAACAAAATGTACAGAAATGCTAAGTTGCAATCCGACTTAAAATTAACTAGTATACATTAATCTAGTCTTAAAATTAAATCTCGCAGAATTATAATAAAGTTGAATGCCGAGTTCTTGAGTGTGTAATAAAATTAATCTACATACCAGAACCGTAGCAATCCAAATATCAAATAATAAATTTAACCAAAGTTGTCAAAATAATAAACGGGGCTCGGTGTCCTTTCCAATGGTAGCGGGTACCGGCGAAACCGTTGACGTGAATCGAAGGTAGTGCAGAATTTACTTCGTTTCAAGTTTGCAAAATGTTGTAAGAACAATTAAATGTATAACATATCCAAAAACCGCGTATGAAAACACGTTTAAACAGGAGATAAATTAGTTGAAAAACCCATAATATATAAAAAACACTGTGGACAAAAGAGAAAACCTACGTTAGTATTATTGTCCAATTCGAAATTCAAAATTTACGAAAACTTGCAATGTGGAACTTACCCGGGAAACAAAACCGGTGTTTTTGATTAAAGAAATCCATCAATCGTACGGAAAAGTACTTAATTTGGAAGCCTGTAATTTCAAAAACCACTATATAACACGAGAATTTCAATCAGAAACCAATTCGAACCAAAATGTTTCAAGCTACTTACCATGAGGTAAAGAATATCGCACAATATTTAGCGAATCCAAATGAATTTTAATATAAATCCATTATACACAAGCTAAGAAGCTTGTTTTAAAATAAATTTTCCCATTATTTTGGGTTTTTGAAGAAAAAAATAACTAATTTAAATAAAAATCGGCGACATTGTCCGCCTTTGAGCTAATCGGCCAGGAAAGTAAAATTTTTCTATGACAAATTAATGTCTTAATTCCGAAGAAAAAATAATAGACCTAGATAACATCTATTCAGCCAATTAAAGATCATAGAGCAAGGTCGATGCACATGCAAAGTGCAGCAAAAATGCATCTCAACGTAAACACGGGTAGATGTACACCTATGTTTGAACAAGATTAATTGTTTTTACTCTATGCAAATTAAGACATCTATCAAATGACAGATGGTGAAGTACCATTGACAGCGACAACCGACAGCTACAATGACAGATAAAAGTATTGACAATTAAACGAAATATGAAAGATTTGTTTGAAAAGAACTAATTTAATAAGTTTGAGGTTGTAAATGACGTAAAGCAATGTAAACAATGTGAATGAAATTAATTTTAATGCAATAAGGATGAAAATATGGTTTATTTTGACGAAAGGACGACGTAAGACACGCATGTAACGTAAAATACGTTACACTAGTATGGAGCTATGAGTATTTTTTTTAAATTTATTGAAGGAAATGTGTCGCTGGGCGACCACATCATCCTGTACAGACAAAATAAAATTTAATTACTACAACATAATCAGAACAAAACAAAATTAGCTATGAGTATATGGCATTATGATAATTATTATAATTAGTATAAAGATGTCATTACAATTTTGGTGAATGAAAGTAATTAAAAATTTTGTTTCAGAAATTACACATATTGAGAAAACATCCAACTAATAGCAACATAGATATAATCGGTATGGATGGAGCGCCAGAAAAACCATTAGCTCTGAGAGGTCATTTTATGTCACAAATGCCAGACAAAAATCAGCAGACACATGCTTTGGTACCAGGGCATGATAGTTGCGTATTTGTTGTGAATAATCCAGCACCAAATTATAACAGTGCTATTCAGTAAACTGAAAATGACCGAAGCCGACAGTCTATTGTCAACGATGACTATGTTATAATTTACTAGAATTGAATGTTTTTGTAAAATGGGTCCTAGATGGCAGCTTGCATGAATCCTAACTGATTGAACTTGTCAAGCTTCAGTGGTCGCAGTTGGCATTGGATGGGTGACAGCTAGTGGCAAATTTTCTTGTGGGCTGCCGTGATTTGGGGGGCACATAAAGCCATGTCCCGGTTGTTATTACTAGATATCAGTTGCAGTTGTTAAACCATGTTGGAGGCCTTCTGGTGGCATTCATATTTTCGACACATGAGTAGAGTGATCAACTCATGTGATCAACCATCAATCTGCAATGGAGGAGCATGATGGAGTATGTTCTAGACCTCCTGAGTTATGAGGAAAGACTCGGTGGCTTTGCTCAGTGGTGGACCATGAATGGGTTGGAGCCAGTAAATTATCTCCTAAACATTATAGGAAGATGCTTTAAAGTGATAAATTAGCAAATAGTCACATAGCTAGTTTTCTCTGTATGCAAAAGATAGGAAATAATAGTAGAACATTCGCAAGTATCCTTTGCCATAAAAATAAACTTGTGTGAATATTAAAGTGTTTTATTACTGATCCTACCCAGTTGACATGATTTATTGATTTGCAATGGCAGTGATTTTTTTATAGTTAAATTTTTTGATAATTTATTGACCATACATAATTATTATTGTGTGTCCTTTTTTTGATAAACAAAAAAGGGTTGAGTTTACTTAATGTGAGTAACCAGTGTGAAAACCATGAAGTGACAAGAAAATATTTTGGTGACGATAAATCAACCATAAAACACTAGTGATGTGAAGTTATTAAAAGAGGAACTGTGAGAAATTGTATCATTTTCAGCTTTTTATTTTAATTCAACATTTAAAGAAACAATATTATACAGAGTTTTAATAAATCAAGGTTTTACTTGCACTATATATTAACTATACACATTATGATCTTCAACGGATTGGTACCCATGGTTCCAGGACATCGGCCCATTTCTTTCTTTCTGAAATGAGAATATTTTTCATTAGTAACAACTGAACTCTTTATCAATAAATCTGCATGAAAATCTCTGTGATTACATAGTTCTATTGTTTGTATAAAAGTTCTATATTTGGCCTGACATGTTTGCCATGTTCACTTTGGGCTGGGCATGCTGTGCCAGTGCTCAGGATAAAATGAATGATGTAAGTCATCTTTGAGTAGCATAGTAATGAATTTGTGGATCACCATTTAAAACATGGCTGTTCCTGTCTGGAATGGATACACTATTGGATTATTGAGAACCAATGAGAATTTCCAGATCTCATACAAAAATCACTAAATTCTATTAACACGTTCGCAGTCCAGTGACTCCAATGTGGGCTAACACTTTGGTCGGGAATCGAAGCCGAGAGGCGTCGCTTGGCAGGCAGGGCCACTGTCAACTAGGCTACGGGATCGTCAAATAAATTAATACTATTATTACTTACCAGGAGTTGGAAAGTCTTCTGGGTGTAATTCAACGTAGTGTCTAAAAACTGCATCTTTCTCCGCAAAGTATTCATCTCGTTTTCGTTGCACATAGGTCAATGTTGCTGTCCACCCAGCCAATCCAAGAATATGCTTTTGAATGCCTAAAAAACGTTACCAATTAAAAATCGCAACTATGCTTCAGGTGTTTTAATAAACATAAACATAGTTTTGTTATTATGTAATGATTTACCGCTGAATAATGGACGCCTTGTACCGAAGTTAATAACCATGCCAGTGCATATTCCGAACGGGACTGCTAAAATATAGGGCCAGTGTTTATTAAGGAATGGTATATCTCTTCCCTCATTTCCTAATTTTAATAATTCCGTGGCAGGCAGCTGTGAAGCCATTTTTCAGGAAAATGAGCTTTCAACCTCAACTCAACAGTCAACTCTTGATTCAATCTTCATTCTTCGAACGAAAAGTCGAAAACACGCAACTGACTGACGCGCAACCACCTATCAGTCTTAACACATGACAGTTTCACATTGACACTGTAACACTTTTGACAACTGACAGCTCGAACTGCTCGAAGCAGTCGACTGGACATTACTAACTGGCGACACTGGCGTGCAGCGTTGCCATATATACAGATTTCTCCGTATTTATACAGATTTTCGATGTGTGATACAGATTTTCACTGGATACAGATTTTTATACAGAATTTTTACTCTATTGATAAAATGACCATATTCCTACCCAGTGTTGCCAGATGCCATAAACCATTTATCTGTATTTGAAACGGCTAAAATCTGTATAAAATCTGTATGCCTATTTTAACTCAAAATCTGTATAAGTAATAAAATGTAATGTAATAAAATCTGTATTAAAAAAAAAATGTGGCACTCGGAGACTGCCGCGGTAAAGCTATTGCATAGCATTTTTTATCAACTTATGCAATTATAATTATTAGAAGTTATACAGTTATATCAGAACAGCGCCATCTAGTTTGTAGAAAACATACGTACCATACCTTAGTATTAAGGTAGTAAATGGCGCTGATTGGGGGTGGTGCATTATTATCCCCTACCAGCGCCATCTACGTACTGTGCAGTGAACAATTATTCATTAGGTTAGATGGGTCCATTTATCGATGGAGGAAGCCTGGCTGAGCTGGTAGTTCACTCGCAGTATACTAGATGGCGCTGAGTAGTAAAACGCTGTAATTCTGAATCACGCTGGTGAGGTTTTTTGTAATATCTATAAGTATCCAGCATTAACATTCAATAAATGACTTGACTTGACTTGTACTGAAGAAGTGTTTCTTTAATCTTTATTGTGCTTGCCTACTCGTTCAACGAAACTACTCTTGGGACCGCCGAGTGGTCGGTAATTTTAGCTATTAGTTGAATATGGTCCACAGACTAGGTAGGATTCCTACCTATTTGAATTTTATTGAAACCTGCAACATTAAAAGCTTACAAGGTTAGGTACGATCTTTACATCTCACATACGAGTACATACACTAATTATAGGAGTACCGTCGAGATTAACCTAGGTAGTACGTGGTCAGTGGCGTAGCGTGGAGTAATATAGACGTGGGCAAAGTCAAATCAGCGAGGCTCCATTTCTTTCGTTCCCAAAATCTGGCATCGCATAAAGAGGCCTCGCGAGGCCCCTTCAGATGCGAGGCCGTGGGCGAGGGCCCACTTCGCCCACGCCTACGGATACCACGTAACGTGGTAATACCCACTGAACCCATTATGGGGAATGCTGCCACATTCTCTTCATGGAGGGACTTGTCGCCGATTGTTGACTAGTGTGCCCCACGAACAGAGGAAAATTACTTACTCAAAAATTTATAGAGCCCCTTACACCCAAAACTTCTGTTTGAGTAAGTAGGTAGTTCAGGAGTTTAATGAAAATAATTTTCCGTGCTCACGTTTATAACAAAACAGTGTAAGTACTTACTTTGTCTGGTTTAAAACGCGGCGCTAAGCCAAGTAGGAAGTTTTAAATAGCTATATCAGACGTATGTAATTAAAAGTTGGATAACATTTGGCAATTGGGTGGTATCTAGGGCATTCAATTATCCGCCCAATTTTAGTATCCGGATAATTCGGATAGCCCCTAAAAACTATCCGGATAAATCCGGATAATATGGATAATTCGGATAATACTTTCTGCAGCATAAATCAAAATAATTTTGAAGTCAATCAATATGTACCTATATTACAAAAAACTCTTCCAAAATAAATAGTTTTACTTTGTTTAAATACCTATAATGTACCGGTTACAACTAGAGGCAAAGAGGTAGACATATGGCTATTAGCAGAGCAGCAATGGATAAGATGGGAAAATATGGAGGAATAGAAATACTAACTTACCAAGGTCACTTAGACTGCTTGTCCGAACGCTCATATTCCCCCATATTCCTTCATGTATGCCGCGGAGACGTGGACGCTGCGAGAAATAGTATCTACGGAAAAAAATAGACGTTAGAAATGTGGCGCTGGAGAAGGATGCTCTTTTTCTTTGAAGGAGTTTCTTGGACCAAGTTCTGCACGAATGTCTCTATACTTAAAGAATTCGGCATCAACGCCGTACATAGCTTAATTGTTTGACGATTCCGTAGCCTAGTTGGTGCAGTGACCCTGCCTGCGAAACGAGGGGTCCCGGATTCGATTCATTTCCAACTTCTATCAACTCCAAAGTTTGTGTTGTTTCCAAAAGTTGTTTCCCAACTGTGGAGGATTTCCAGGAATACAGCCATGAAACTTCACTCTCCACCGCACAGTGTGATGATGAAAAGGTTGGAATGAGTCCCAACAGTGTTGTCTGATAAATACATTTTTAAAAACAGCGGACGATGTCGGTACCTAACAATTTTTTTCGTATTTCAGTAAAATAATCGGCTTATTCTTATAATCCGTTTACCACAGCTCATTCAATATTTACAGTTTTTCTGCCCAATACAGTAGAAGAGTTTTAGAGTTAATAATATATGAGGGGCCTAAATTTTATTTGAGGTCGACGCTAGCATGGTTGTCAAATACTATAGATTTACAACCCCCACTCACCTTAGATCAAAGTGATTTTGAACTTTATTTACAGATGCATACGCTTGTAAACATTCTACTTGAATTGTATGATGCTATTATTATATATTATGATATTACGTAGCTTTGGCCTAGTTTTATATAGATACTAACATATAATACACTTGCTTCGGTGAAACAAATCCACGTTAGGAAACCTGAGAATTTACAAAGTATCATAACTATCTGCACTAATCTAATCTGCACTAAGCCTGCACTAAGGCCAGTATGTTTGTCTAAATTGTTTTAACCCCTTAATCGTTAACCCATTTTATTTTGAGAGGAGATCCGAGCACTGTGACAGTTATGGGTCGTGATAACAAATGCCTCTGTTAGTTATTAAAGGAAATAAAAGAATGGTACGATACGAGTACAAGAAACCTTAAATTCCTGTTTCAATTTTCATTTCCGAATTAAGGTACGTATCTAAAAAGGGATTGGTTATTCCGTTACGTTCCTAACGTTGAGAATTCACCCCATTTTCTGTAAGAAGGTGTAACGGACAATGAAAGTATAATATTAAAAAAAAAAACAAGTGCGTCTCGAGGCGCTCGACAGAACTAATCTATGTAAGTTGAACAACTATAAATTGTTTAACTTGAGAAAAGCATGTTACATAAATTTTATGTATATTAATAATAATTATAATGTAAGGAAATGTTATTTATTAAGAAAATCTTTTATTGTATATGGTGGGTACCAGGCCGCACGGTAGATCACCCATGCGATGGACCGACCAAATTAAGTCTGCTGTGGTCGGCCCATTGCATGAGTCTAATCAAAATGACGACCAATACAGCAAAAATGCGAGAGATTGAGAGGCAAATCTGCCGAAAATCCGACTACTCGTACATGAGGACAACGACAAGAAGAACTCTTAATTTCAATACAAGGGAGACCTCGCTTTACCAGCTCAAGGTATGTATCTGGGCTTAAACAAATAACAGTATGCTTCACTCCGCATAATTTTTAACACATTATAAGTCTTTATCATCATTCTAAGTCTTAGATCATTCAAAACTACTTGTAGGTATGTGTTGAAAATAAAATATATTAAGTACATTGAGAGAGTAAATTGAGTTGACAATGACTGGAGAGTCTCCTATTTTTGGTTAGATACAAGTACGTGTTTATTTATCTTCGTGTGCGGTTCTCCTAGGTATCATTACACACTCCAATTGCAATTTCAATTTCATCACGCCGATGTAGCTCCAAATTAGGTGCGATATTTTTTCATTACGTATATATCATCCAGCCTCGCGAAAGTAATGTCGAGATTTACTTGTTTTATCGTTTTTTGGGTACGACTTGGCGTGTGCTGTTGTATCGCGAATAAAAAAAGGCGTAGCGATTAAGGAGACTGAATACATTACAATACATCTTTAAGACGCCGAGGCTTGTAAGCCGGTTACACATTTTTACAGGCGACCATCTCAGCCCTCTAAGGGCGCGTTCACATAGGATGTCCGTTTTACTGGATCCAGAATACTGGATCCAGTAAAACGGAAGGTAATATTCACATAGCATTTTGAGCGCGTTCACATAGAACGTCCGTTTTACTGGATCCAACAAATCCATTTATCCATTTAATTGCTCTCACAAGTACAATTATACAATTTCAGGTGTTATAAATGCAAGTTAAGATACTATATTATCCGTTTTAACAGGTTTTAACAGGATCCGTTTTAACAGGTCAGTATTTCCGTTGTGTGTGGGATTTTTTACCGGATCCTGTATACTGGATTCTGTGTGAAATCGCTCATACAACTACATACGCTACTAGCATATCCGTTTAACCGGATCCAGTAAAACGGATTGCTATTTATTTTGTTGGATCGGTATTTTTTACTGGATCCAGAATACTGGATTCTGTGTGAAATCGCTCATACAATTACTAATTGGAGTTAATTGGACCATTACTAACCAAAACTAAAAGGTCTAACTGTCACTAACAATCCTTGCCCCAGTCCTGATAACCTAAATAAACTGACCAACTAACATTCTTATAACACCGTTTGCTAACTGGACTAACCATCCTAGTCCCAATCTGAGTCTTGTTCTGGGTCGGTATAGTTATCATGAGCAGTGGAAGGATGGTGTTGCATTGTCGTCTAAATACCTTAAAAATGTTATAATTTAGTATTTTATAAACAAGTAATTAAATATATTAATCTACTTATTTTTACAAAAAATGAAAAAAATAAGTAATAAAAAAATTAAAGTCTTTGCTTAAGCTTTTTACATTATTTATCTTGTGTAGCTGGCCATACTATAAACTATACATAGACAAATACACTTATATGTACTTAGATACCTAAGTAGATTAAAAACTATTTTTTTATTCCTGCTTCCTTCAAAGGGTAAGAAGTACAGGTCCGAAGCACATAAGTACATACATATTTATGTAAAAGTGTGTTTATTAGGTCTTATTACAAGCCTTTGTTTAACTTGCCGTGTTAGTTAGTGTATACAAAGTAGGTACTCTGTGGTTAGTGTGGGTCAAATCTTGTAGATAAAGACCCACGTCCCAGTGTCAGATTTAACTGAAATTTGAAATACCTACGCCCTTTGTTCGGATGACAATGCAATTCATGACATTGACAGGCATGATAGGATATGCTCAGGACAACAACAGCGATGCTGGGATCTCAGTTAATGTGTGTTATCGTGTATTTTAATACATTTCATGTATTAAAATACACGAACATGAAATGTATTAAAATAAGTCTTAATTAATAAATAGTATTATTACGGAATTGTAATTTTTAAAGGTTGGACATAATGCCAAGAGGCATTCATTGTCAGTCAATCCATTATTATGTATGTAAGCCGATATGATAAAGTTATTTGAATTGATGAAATTAATGCCTCAGTAAAATAAATGTAACTTTAATTGGCGCTGCGTGTATTTTGTTACAATAAATTAATTATTACAATAAACTATTTAATTAAGGTCACTGTGTGTTGTACTATAGCTAATTTCCACTGATAAGGTCATTCGTATACTGTTAATTGTAGCGAAATTTTGCAGTACTGGCAATGTCAGCTAATTTAAATCTATTTGATGACCTGGATGGCGCAATGGTTAACGCCGGATCGCCGTTCCGAGGGTCCTGGGTTCGATTCCCAGCGAGGCGGAAATTTGAATGATGAATTTAAATTTCCGTTCTTTGTCTGGGTGTGTGTGTTCTTGTCTTGTGTGTTGTCCATGGCACCCACGACACAGGGAATCCTAGTGTGGGGCTATAAGTGTGTAGCGTTATTTATTATTATTTGGTTAACGGTTAGTCTACTGGGTATTATTTAAATACGAGTGCATACATACGTACATAATACATTAACAATTGTGCGCCGTATTGGGCCAGCATAGAATACCTACTGATCCCAAAGCTGGCCTCTGCTTGGCTTAAGGCATAGCGTACTGATTATATTATTAATTAATAATTAAGTTAATAAGTACCTATCTTTTAATGAAGCCTGACAGGCTATGTTTCACCCTCTCGAGTCAGTCGCCAAACAGACTTTTGTTTTGGCTGAGAAGTCTGAGAACTTCAGTATTTTCTTGCTTTTTCCTTCTTTCTTGGCCGGCAACGTGTGAATGATGCTTTTGTTGGGAGGCGTTGACTATTTCCGATCAGGGATCCGATCCGATCCGATCAGGTCGCTAGGCTTTTCTACACGGCTAGAAAGGTTTGGATGTGGACCCAGTTATACTTTTTAGAACACTTTTAGCAAGAAGTTCGCTAACATGGTAGCATGGTAGGTAGGTAATATGGTAGCAACACATCTGTGATCTATTTAGATTTAGAACAAGACTCTTCCCTAACAACTACTAATTGCCCATTATGCTCGTTTGCTATCTTAACTTCATAAAAAAACTCATCAAATCGAACTTAAAACTCAAAAACCTAACAAGCCCCCGCATGACGATCCCAAATGTCCTAAGTCAGGCTATTCTCCACAAGGGATTAGTTTAGCGCTAACTGTAGCATTTAACAAAGAGTTATGGCTCCGTATTCACGTATTAATGTGACACACATACAATGCAATTCAATGTTATAAATTAATATTAATTAATTAATAATAATAATAAGTTAATAATTAATATGTAATTAATTAATAATTAATAAGGCATCCTGATTCGGAGCATAAGTTTCTGAAAGTAAACGTCTAGACATATTTATTTATGTCGAATTTTTGGCCAGTAAAATCTCTTCAGAAGGCGTATGGGTCATGGAAAAATATTTATGTTGATGTTACAAACCGTAGACGGAGAAGAGTATAGATCGATAGATGTCATCTATCGCACTCACACAACAAAAGGAACAACTTGCTGCAATGACGCGAAAACGAGACAGAATAATACTTTGTTTTGTTTTGCTTTGCGTGCCGGTTTTTTCACGCTCTGCTGATGTCTATACTATCGTTCTCTGTCTACGATATAAACACTTCAAAGTGGAAATAAATAATGACAAGTAGTATAGTGGTGATAGGTATTACATAGAGATATCCCCTCTTTCAGACAACTGATGATGCTTATAATGCGGAATTTGCGAACATTTATTCAAATAATTGCCTCCGCCCACCGATTTCGCGGAAAATTGGTGGCCATTAATCTCGTTCAGTCGTAATCCTCTCTCACGGTACTGTCGATATAATGTAAAGGATTATTAATGGACCCATTTTTTGTCGAAAAATTTCATGAATATTTTACATTACGTACCTCCGCTACCTTTACGATGACATTAGGTATAAGTGGTATTTTTTTAACTGCTGAATATCGAAGATATACGTTAGTATAAGTTACGTCATTGAGGTATACAAATGGAGAAAATGGAAAGATTCCAGTGGAAAGAATGGAATTAATGAAACGCCTGAAAAATATTTCAAAAAATATTTGATATCGTTGATAAATTTTAATTGAGCTGGAAACCCCGAATCGGTAATCCTATTAGCAAATATATAACGAGCAGATTGGTTGCAACTTGTGCCCCTCTGATATAAAGCAGTGCAGGTTTCGTGTAGAAATTGGTTCACATAAATTCTGATTTCATTCAATTCCTATTTCGTTAATTCTGTCTTCTTTCATTCACCGCAGGATTAAAATTAGTTTTTTGTAATAAAATTATTTATTTATTTTAACGTTAAGGACGTTTATTTATTTAATTACTACAATTATTTGTCGACAATACCACTGTATGCGACGGTCAGCCCACAGATCAATTTTATAATAAAGCGTAATTATAATCGTTTTTTAAAAACTACCCACCTAACGTACGTATGTACGAACATGCAACGAAGGTAATCGGTAATTATAATAATTGTTAACATAAACTATGTCTATATGACCAAACTCATTAGTTATATAAAACGGATAAAAGCCTCCAGAGTCGGATCCGAATATAAATTTCCTTTCAATGGAATATTAGTCAATTAAAATTGACTAATATTCCGTTGAATGGAAAAACATCCTTTCACAGAATTTCTTCCGTCTTCGGTTCATTTATTATATCGATTTAATGATACTGAATGAGGTCAGCGACGGACGTGAACGCTTCTAAATATTTGCCTAACGAATTGCACGCGCCTCGCAAAGCAAGTTACCAACGTAATGAAGATTGAGGGTATTAACGGCTGATACGAATAATTACGCGCTGTAATTTTATATAGAACACACACTTCTTACAATCCTTCGAGACTACAGTAAACAGTTCTGTTATACATAATCAAAAGGACGTTAAACCTACTTACCTATATGTTGACGAACGATGACTTTTTTTTTGTTGTTGAGCGTGGAGTATGAAAGGAACACACGAATGATTCACACCAAGTCTGATTTCATACTCTAGTTTATTTGGTCATAAAATTTAATAAACATAATAAATAATAAGGTGTAATTGTCACATTTCTGCGAACGAGTAATATTGCATAACAGTGCACTGTCATTAGTAGGTAATTCTGCTACTATAAGTGTTATTTTTGTCTCATAATTACCCCCCCTGATCCTTGTTTTTCCTGGAAAGTTATGAAACATTTATAAAATATTATCCCTTAAGGGGGTAAAAGGGGGGCGCCAAGTTAGTATGAAAGTTCTTTGATTTTATCAACTTTTATATAATTAGGCTTGTTTTATATAAGCTATTTTGAAAACTTTTGAAAGTTATTTAATATGCTATAAAGCTACTTTCAAACGAATTTGACGGGTTCCAGTTTTAAAATATTCTGAAGACTGAAGTATAGTTTTACAAAGTCTTCTGTGCGCTAAATTAGTTGAGGATTCTCTTAAGTATACCTACTGTTATTCTATGAAATCAATAAGTGCATTTGGATTTGTGTAACCAGGGGTGCGATAGAAGATCTCTGCCAGACGACCGCGGCCGACCGGCGCCGGCACCCCACACAAAAATGCTCACTCAGCCGCTTCAGCGCTTAATAACCAAATTTTAATTTAGAACATGATTTTATTTCAATAATTTTATTAAATAATTTACTGTATTTATCATTAAACACATCATCGTTGAATAGATAATTTAAAATAGGATTTTACATGTAATACTTATTTGTAGGTAAATAAAATAATAGAATTGATCCATTGACTGACTCATAAATGCCCAGCTCAAACCATTGAAGCTAGAAAGCTGAAATTAATACGTTTTCTTTATAACATAGATAGGTAAGTGTAACTGAAATTTTTCGAAATTCCCAGCGGGTAGGGAACACAGAGGACATGTATTTTAATTTCAGTGTATTACGTAACGAAATCGCGTCAATTTACAAATCCACGCGTAGCCACTACCACTAGCTAGTGGAAAATAGTTAATGTATAAAACTTACCTACATAATAAATAATGTATTTGAACTGTAACTAATCGATGTCTGTACTCGGAAGATTATAATTATATAAGTATTTGCGAAATATTTATTGAAAACCGTAGAGTGTTCGACGCCCATTATACTTAATTGGAGAATAACGATCAGACAAACCTAGTAATAATAAGGATCCGACCCATTTATCTGTTATTGTAAATCTCCAGTATTTTTACCATAGCGCTGTTTGGACCGTTGGTCTATTTGTCTGACAAGTAACAATTCTCAAGCAAATATCAAATATGAAACCAAAGTTATTTTTCTAACGAAACCAGAGCCATCGGATATGAACTTATTTCGTAATTCTGCCGAGCTCTACGTGTTTTAGTAACTAATTAAAGAACCCGCGTTAGTAAATATGATCGTACGATTTACTTATCACAACACTAGTTCTGGAGCGATTTTAATGATCTTTGAACGCCTTTCAACCCGGAGGTCACGCACGAAAGGCGTATTTAGAAGTCGTTAACCGATTGCATGAAAGGGTTATCTACATACTAAATCTGTACCGGGCTACGACTGTTGTCAGGATTAAATATTATGATAGATTGCTATTATCAGAAAAAGCATTATAGTTTTAAAACTAGAACATTAACTTTAGATTTTTTTGGAATTATTGTTGTATGTCTATTTAATTAAGAGTTTATTTCCGTTAATGGGGCTAAAACTATTATTTTGATTTTTGTCTGACTGTCTTCATTGTATCATGTATGCAGAATGATATACTCTCTATATTTTTTTTATTGATTTAAGGTAGAGTCATTCACGAGTATCATGTCTATAAACTCTTTTCCAGTTCTCGTAAATTACTTTCCGTAAAGAGTTAAAAACAGTGTTTGGGTTGCTTTTTGGCAGCAATCAATTAGTATTATGTTACTAATTTAATTAATAGAAACTGTACCCTAAACCAAAAATTGGAGTAAACATGAGACGCTGAGGTAGGTAATGAGTACACGCGTAGAAAAAACTAAAGAATAATTTACGCACAGAATAAATGTTTTACTAGTACCAAAATTAAAACAACTGGTACCAAATAATTTTGAAAGTCGTACAGTTGTTCCTCTAGCGCTGTAGCCGCTGCAAAGGCGTGCGGTTGATATTTGTTTGGCATTGTTTGTTCCATTTGAAAAGGTCGTCACCCCCAGCGGGCCGGCGTGTATGGACTGCATTATTCTCCCTTACACTATGACTGTGTGCGTGGATAATAATATAATATTTAACTGTAACCTATTAGCTGCCTGCCATAGGCTAAGGCTTTCGTTTCGTAATTAAGAAAACTTGGCGTATTCACGTGGTTTTGATTGCAGCCCTAGCGAAATTGATAGATGATACATCTCAAAATAGCGCTACTCTAAAGAAAGAATATCATACTTATATACGGGTTCCATACGCCACATCGAATTCCATTACATCGAAGTTCATGACATCGAACACGTTACATCGATAGTTTATTATATCGAACTTTCATCACATCGAATGTTTATTACATCGAATGGTCATGACATCGAAAGCTTTTAAAATCGAAAGCTCATTGAATCGAATTTATAACATCGAAGCCTTATCACATCGATAGGTCGTGACATCGACAGCTTCATAACATATAGAACGGACATATTTTTTTTGATATATTAAATGAAAGAAAAAATCATTTTTACAATTACGTTTAATGTTATTCATACATACATACATGTACACACATACATACATGTACATACATACATACATGTACATACATTTATTATTATTTCCTTACTAATATTATAAATGCGGAAGTAACTCTTGTCTATCTGCCTGTTACCTTTTTACGCTTAAGCTGCTGAACCGATTTAGAGATAGTTTGAAACCCGGGAAAGCACATAGTATAGTTTTTTATTATAGTATGGAAGTATGGATACCAATCAACAAATAAAGCCTACTACAGGGCGCTGATCTCGCCTCAACTGCCCAGAGTGTACCTAATATTATAAATATGTATACATATTATAATATTACACATACCTAATATTAGAATATTTCTCAATGGCAGATATCTCTTTGGATATCTCTTTGGATTTTAAATTAGGAGGCCCTTTATAACATTGGAGCTTCTTTCTCGGCTTTACCCTATACCTACTTATTAATAATAATATAGAAAATGGCTTGTATTTTTTATTTTTCATCATATTACTGTCTAACGATATTAATTTTAACAAAACTGTATTCTATCTAAGCGTCAATTTGCTTAGTAACAAAATCAGTCACTACCCGGAAGTGATATCACACATACATACATACTATACATACACATGTATATGACGTTCAAATATTGACGTTTTGAAAATAGTGATTCGTGGAAAACAACAATCTGTCTTTGTAGCAGGCATAAGAGCATATGACAGGGAGTTCGAAGAGGTCATGGGTCACTGTCCAATTTTGCACAGGTAACCGTGTTTAAAAACAAGACTTTTAGTTTAAATCAAACAAAACAGAATTTAATTTTACATTGCTTTATAGGGTCCGTCTTTCATTTTTACTAAAATAATCACTTTAAGAATTTTCCAGCGAACACTTCGGGAAAAAAAACAAGTTTCGCTTAAGTCTGAATATTTTACACCCGGCTTCGAATCTAATTCAAAAAGATTACATTAATATTTCTGCAAACTGGACAGAAATACAAATTAATTAAATCCTTTCGTTCGTTACTTAACACGAATGTTATAAAACTCCAAAATCCGGTACATAACATAATCCGGATATACGAGTCGGTACGTAATCCAGATACGGATAATACGGTACATTTCTAGTCGTTAGTGAAATTTTTCGCTTGTGACTTTGAAAAGCATCCAATACGCTTTCTATAAAGCTTTGATGTTCGCCGGAACGATGTCAATCAGGCTTCGAGGATTCATTTACAGATTACCAAGACTGAAATAAAAAGGTAATGAATAGAATGCTTTCAATTTTTTCAAAGTCGTCTGATGGTAGGTAGCCTTCATTTATGTTTACTTACGTTGTAAATAGCAAGATTTTACGATCAGTATTTATATTTCTAAGTAGTAACGTAATTTTGTTGTTTTTGTTTCGTATTATTTTATAGATACTAGTAGTCTGTCTTTGGTTCGTTTGAAACATTCATCCATCCATCCATCAGCCTTTGCGCGTCCACTGCTGGGCATAGATTCTCGCCACTTTGACTGTATCCCTCTAAATAGCTTTGCAATTACCGCATTGTACGTGACCACGTGACCACGTACGCAATCTGTGTAGAAAACTGCGATAGCGTGATTTGGGTTTGATGTGAAATAATAAAGTAATTCATAAATTTAAATTACAATAATACCCACGGAATCCATTATGAATATACTACTACGCTATCAGGCGCGCGACGCGTGCGTTTGTAATAAAATATTCACGCTTTTTATGGAAATTTGAATTTTCGCCAGGATTACTACAAACTGAATTATGAAGGGGAATACGGGATGATAAAAGAGGGATATTTTTTATGTAAATAGCCGACAAACGAGCCAGTGAGTCATCTCATGGTGAGTGGTCATCGTCTTGCATAGAAATCAGTGTCAACAAAAGCATCAGTGACCGTTGCCGGCCAAGAAATAAGAAAGAAAGGAAGTACTAGTTCCCAAACCCCTAGTCTAGTCGCGTAGAGAACAAGTAGAGTTTGGCGGCTGACTCACATCACATAAAGCTAGCAAAAATAGTGTTTTCATATTATGATAATACAATAACAATAAACTATTTATAAACTTAATTATTGCATGCAATTTTAGTTATAATTAGTAGATGATAACTGATGTAGGATACACTATAATAGTATAAGTTTGAAATTTAATTTTTCAGACACGTAATATGAATACAGCTGACGCCCACACCACACTGTACTCTACCCACGTAATACATACTATAGGTACTCCTACGCTCCTCCCAGTACTGGGCACTGTACTGCAGTAATATACATATTGCTTAGAATATTATTGTACACTAATATTAGTTTAAATTTTGTTTCTGCTAAAATAAAATCAACAGTGTGGTTCATTAATACAATGAATGTGACCAATAAACAGTACGCGAAATTCAATTAGTTTTAATATTTGCGTACACTATTTATAATACTTAGTTCAAACGTAACCTAATAATCTAACCTAATATAACAACGTTAACATTAATGTAGGTCGATGTTGATATTAATATTTTTTCCATAGTTTTCTTCATATCATATGTAAATACAATTGATATTGAATCTATAAAATTGATTACTAGATACTAGAAACCAAGAAAGTGTATCTTGTGTAATATAATATTGTTCGTGTGTAGAAATTTTATATAACATTTTCGCTTTAGCATTTAGTAATAAAACAATCTACCGCGTTATTAATATTGTTCTCTATAAAATTGATATAGGTAACCATTATTGTTATTACCGATACTTGGATATATTAAATTGCTTATTAATAATAGTAAACTATTGTTTGTGTTCGTATTGTACATAGAATCTTACCTGCGCGTTTAAACCAAATACCTATTTTAAAATTGTGTACGAAATTTTGTTTTTAATTGCGCCCGTCATCGGTCATGATGTCAAGTATGACCCATGACGTTGTTACCTGTTTGTCTCTTGAAATAGTCATTAAAAAAGCTTAGGATTAATATTTTTTTTATAATATTTAGAATATAATGAGAGTTAATATCATTCAGTGGCACAGAACCCTATATGTGTGTCCGACTCTAAGTTGACTGTATTTTTACATCGAAGGTCTGTATAAAATGGTGGATTACTGAAGCAAGCGCCCCATCCAATGATCGTATGGAGAGAGTACGCACCTACAATTTGTGCTCGTCTATAATACCCATAATTTCAGGAAACGAGAAAATATAATGTTCAATACGTGCAAGTCAGATATTTCAGGGTTACGTCGTAAATAAAAAGGGAATACTTGAAATGAGCCAATATTTGCCGTTTCATTCGACGCCAGTATGGCGGAGGAAATTTGGCGACGTATTATGTGCCATCGTATTTACCAGGTATCTAATATCGTCAACGTTGCCTTTTTGAACATGTTATAACTTTGTTCATATTAAAACAAAGATTCAAACACTCAGCTGGTTATTGTGTTTTATATTATTAACTATTATAGACCTTTGTCGAGGCGGAATTAACATTGTAGAGACACTTCGGGTTATGAAGTAGCGATCTGAATCCAATTTCAATCTGATTTTGAATTCGCCATCGTTTTCTATTGGTACAGTGGAATCCGTTTATATTAACTTTATAAGGACTTCAAAGGGAAATGTTGTGATTCACACGTCTTACTAAGAGGACGTCGTACATAGTATTTTGTAGAAAATAAACAATTTCCTACTTTTGTTCGATGGAGGAGTAGATATCTCACTGGCGTACGAAAGTGGGAAAAAAATTTTTTGCTAATTGTCCTATTTTTCATATCTTAATATATATAAATCTCCTGTCACGATGTTTGTCCGCGATGGATTCCTAAACTACTTAACCGATTTTAAATTAAATTGGCACACCGTGAGCAGTCTGGTCCAACTTGAGAGATAGGATAGCTTAGATCTCTAATTATAGTCGCAATTTTATTTTATTGCAAATTATTTGTCTATAATTAATTAATTATTAATTGACAGTCACTTAATTATAGAGCGGTACGAAGTTCGCTGGGGCAGCTAGTAATATATATGTATGTATCTATCAGTAATGCCATCGGAGCGGATCCAAAGACCAAAAGTATAACTGACGTTGTATGAACGTGATGTATATCTATAGTTTTAATATCTTTGTTCATAAAGCATACATTGCAATTTAAAATAATAGCAGGTAAATAAACATTTTTTACGTAAATAGTCAACAAAACGAGCACAAGGTTAATCTGATGATAAGTATTCATCGTCGCCAATTAACGTCTTCAATATTAAGGGCCTGAGATGGGCAAAACCTATGATTACAATTGCATATGGAACCCCGGAAATGCCCCCGCGAGCGTAGATTACTACTTACATACTTTTACATTACATTTCGAGGCATCACTGACTGGCTTCCCAACACTACAACCGAAACAACAAAAGCCTCGTCTATTGATCAGCAGGGGGCACCACAAGGAGGGGATATTGGCTCAAGCCCAATCAAGAATCCTTTACAGCTCGAATTTTGGCTAAGTTAATTCCCCACAATTTAAGTATAGTTTAAATGTTACTGCGTAAAGACACATTAATGTCACGACAAGCTAATTGTACTTATATTGGTATTGATTAACAAAACAACAGATACCAACCCAATTTAACTACATAATAATATGTCCAATAAAAACAACGAAATACACATTTAAATCAGGCTATTCGGTAATTAGGCCCGTTCTCGTAAATTGTTCCGAGCGTATTGTCTGCAAAATGTTTATCACAAGTTACAGGGCCGTACGGAACCGACCCGTATTCCAATCATTCGCCCCAGAATGCAATATAGCGTATTGTCACGTACGCATTTCCCCGACGTTTATATGTGTTAATAAAGTGTGACCCGTCTTCGAGCCGTTGGCGTCCATATCAATAAGCGTACGAGAATTTAATGAAATTCTCTTTTGGGATTCCTTGCAATTCTTAGGTAAGAAATATCCCGCTTTTCTGTCTTAAATATCTTAGCCATTATTAATGTTCTAGATGCTGCGAATTTCTTATTTTCGGTCGAAGTTATTGAAATAGCTTTGGTATTTACAAAGCTCTTGTTGTTGCAATAGAAATACGTTTATTGATCCTGATCCTGAAGTTCGGTTGGTACGCGTGACCAGTAAAGTGTTTTGGGTTTGATATCAGTTTCGAGCAAATATTTATAATACATAAATTTTTATGTAATAAGTGTGATGTAATAATTGTAACTGTGTATACCAAGTGACATAGCAAGTGTAGAGTGGCGTGTGAGTGTGTAGTGTTCATCATCATCAAAATCTTTCATCAAATCCGTTTCTCATCTGACACAGTCTGACACATCTGGCACAGACTTAATCATATTTCAGAACTTTGAGAACCTATGAATCATGCTGAAGTTGGTAGATATGTAAGTTTCCTCTTAAGAACCAAAGAAAGTTACAGGTTAGTTCATCGAACAAAGCTTGATTTAACTTTTTTGTAAATGATATGATATTATTTGAAAAGGACTAGCGGTTAAGTCTGCTAGGTATGTCCAGAGGGTCGCGACTTACCCCGTGGCCGACAGCAGTGGCTTCCAGAGAGCAACTGACTAGTCGAGGAATTGTACACACATTGCAATGATATCAATAATCCAAGTACCGTCCCAACGGCACCGTGTATGCTACACTTAAATTCATAAACATTATTACAGACCATGTTTGATGTACCTACAGTACTCCGTGCTGTTTTCATAGCACTTAGCACATCTTGTCTACGAAATATTTTAAAATCTTGTCTTATGTCTAACGTAAAATATTATTTTGGAAATTATTAATAATGCTCTTAGTAAACTGATAATAAAATGAGCTTCTCTTTTCTCTTGTAGACGAGACGACAACGGCAACATGGCGATTCGGGCCCCGTTTAGCCGGCGGCGCGGCGCGGCGTAGAATTCTTTCTTCGTTCCCTTGTGGTAAAGATGGAATTTACTAACGATGTTTTTCTCGAGAAGACTACCCGTGTTGTTCTACGTATTTGGATAATGATTAATTATGTAGAAAAAACGAATTTACACTAATTAATTGACACTTAATAATGACGTATATTACGTTTACTAATATACATGTCTCCTATGTGTATGTGCATAATGCACACAGTTTTATCATGAGTAAAGATGGATAACATTCTCATACTGTGTATGTCAGTGTCAAGAGATCGCGTGAAAACAAGCACGAAAATGCACGCCCGCTCCCGTGTTATCAATCTATCAGCACTTTAGGGGATGTCAGGAGTGTACTCGTGTTCTCTCTCGCGGAACATCCTCGACGCTTCGGACCTATTTGGTCTGCTGTATAAAACAATGTTATTTTAATATTATAACTCAATGTAGTACTATAACAAGCAATATAAACTCAGTATTATTTTATACAGTAAGATTAAGTGATAAAACCGCTCTGTTTCTTCAGTTGTGTAAATCAGTAGTATGCATGAATTTAATTCTGTACAATAAAAAGGATTAAGTACTGTGATCATTTATAGGTTGTAGACTGTTACTTTTAATAAATCTGTAAATGGCCGATGGCTGTATATGGATGATATTCGTGAAAAATATTAGTTGGAGTATCTGTATAACAATGATTTTGAGATTTTTTGACTGTTTGTCAGCTTGTATGAGTGATGTGTTGTTCCCATTAGCGTTAGTCAGATATCTCTTCTTATAGTTTTTAGGGTACCGTTCCCAAAGCGTGACAAAGAAAACCCTATTAATATGCCTCTGCTGTCAGTTTTTGAAGTGAATACTTCTTTAGTATCGTTATGATTTGGAATTCGTTGAAACGGAAATGCCGCGAATGAGCATCGGTAAAATGGCGGCTGACGTAAGCACAGCAAACATCAACATTTGGTTTGTCAGTATTCGACTATTCGTTGTTATGAGTTTCACTTCTAGCACGTGTGTATTGCACACTTTGATTTTTTTCCATATACAGACATCGATCCGTTAGAATTTTGTTATGGTTATGATATTTCTTTTAGATAGTATCTAATTATAAGACATTTCATGTTGTTACCATTCGTTAGAGTCCCGTATTTTACCGTACATTACAATTATCAGTGCGTTATCACGACCAGAGCCGCCCAGCTCACCAACCGACCGACCGTGACCCCCGTCCTTACATTTTGATTTAATTTCAATGTTTGCTCAAGACCGATCCCTTCCCTCATCACAAACAAACCTCCCCGGCATACCGCGATGTTCTGAAAGTGAATAATATATACATTATACAGTTATGGGATTTCTGTTTGCTGTACAGCAACTTTGTTTCTTAGGGAAGCGTGTTTACTACCGAGACATGTTAGTAACATTACCCTTTGCAGAGCTTGCAGTGGCAAATTCACTTTAGATAATGAATTATTAAGTCATGATACCGGATTACTGCAGTGAATAAGTCGCTAAGTGGCCGAAGCTATTGTAATGTTGTCTTTTATTAAACTATTGCCAATACGCATGTCCAATTTAGCACAAATAAGGGTTAACCAGAATATATTTGAAGTAATAAAAGTGAATTAAATAAACTAAATAGCGCCTTTTGATTTTATATGAAGTTTTGTAAAAGAGTTTTTGTATTGTATAATATTTCCTTTACATAGTGTCGTGTCCTCAGTGAAATTTATTGATGCCATTCGCATGGCTTGATATAGAGGGATACGGTTGAGAACAAAAGCGTGTTTACTGCGGACGGAGCTTCCCTGTGCCCATAAATTTTAATGCAATCAAGATACAGAGATTGCAATCTATGGATGCAACACCATCAAATCCTTGTTTCAGTCCAGGGAGCATTATGATAAGATTTAGCTTTGAGATTGGAGGTCAATGGGTGTAAGAATGAAGGTGGGTGAATAGTTTGTTTAGTTTACTGCATGCCTCTATGTCTGTAGGTATCATAACCGATACCTATTCTGCGACTGGTCTCAAGCGGGTCCTTTGTGTGAGTCTCCTCAACTCTCCCCTGTGTGGGGTAAACACTTCGATTAATATAAGTAGTTGAAGGGTAAAGGCAATTGTTGGCCGTATCGTGGCGGTATGGAAGAGGTTCAGTCGGATTAGTACTACGGCGGTACCTACTAAAATAGGTACTCCTCAATCGAATACCGGCAGTTCAGGGTCACGCAAGAGATGACAGCAATCGCCCTCTACTCAGTGATAGTTTTGTGGTGGTGGCGTCGCGTAAAAACGATGTTATCGATTGAAAACATACATAATTCATACGCGACGCATAATAAGTAATAACGAAACTGATCAGGTAGTCCTCTGGTCGTTTGTCCACCTATATTAGTTTAAGAATAAATAATAAACGATAAATAAATAAATAAACGTTAACACACTCATCCCTCCCGCACTAGGATTCCCTGTGTCGCGGGTGGCATGGACACAAGTTACACATCACTAACACCCATGACATTTATTTATTAACTCTTTAGTGGATACCTAAAAACTAGATTACAATGGGCGGACTTAATACCTCATGGCATTCTCCACCAGTCAACCCTGGGCGATATAAAAAAGTTGCGGTAGGTGCTACGAGATTTATCTGTTACATAAACATATGCCCCGGCCGCGGTTCGAACCCGGGACCCCTTGCTTCGCAGGCAGGGTCACTACCAACTAGGCTACTTAGTCGTGAAAGAAGAAACAGAATTAGCTTTTATTTAGTCGGACAATAGAGTCGTTGGGATACGTCAATCTTGCGGAGCGGCTGAGGGTATACGTTTTGATAACCTGTGGGTCTCAGTCAAACAATCAAAATGACAATAAGATCCTCAGAATCATTACAATGTTCGGGAAAAGCGGTCAAAGTAAGAATATTATAAAATGATACGAACACGACATTTGTTAAGATACATTTTCGTATCATAATAAAATTTATTAGATACCTGGATACATATACATAGATGATATTCGAAAATAAGGTAACGACAAAATCTTTATCGCTTTTTTCAACATGAAAAATGACAGATTCCTGTAAGAAAATCTGTTTTATGATCGTATTCATTGTGATAAGCAAAAAACATAATTCTATCATACGGTGTCGTTTTTATCCCCCGTATTATCCACTACGGATAAAAAGATGCCGAAAGAAATAATTATCTTTTTTTTTTTGGAAAAAATTGTGTTTCTAATAAAATTCCCTTCAAGTTCATAAATTCCTCGTCAGATATAACGAAGTGAAATCCTGAAAGAAATTATGCGCGACGGATAGGTAATGAAGTCATTTTTGAAGTCTGTTCAAACATGCTTACGGAATTGAAAAAGCGGGAGTCGTGAAAATTGTTATGTTTCCAGAAACACTATTTGGAATAAATCGTACTTATACTTCATTTTATAGTCAAACTTTTATGTTTATTGTGTTTCCAGTGGTACAAAGTGTATTACATATTTCATGATACGATCAAAGAGTTCTGTACTTTGATAGTTTTTAATGTTAATAGCTTGAAAACGAGCAGGTAAGAGCCACCTGAGTAAGTGGTCACTGTCGCCCACGGACATCAGCAGCTTCAAAGGCATCACAGATGCGTTGTTCTAAACTTCTTAATCTGTAATAAAAAAGCTAGTGTTAAGGTTCTGTGCTAGAACTCTCATAATTATTTAGTTTACATGATGAGCGCGAGGTGGTCTGTGTGGACATAAAAGCAGTCCTCAGACCTCAATACAAAACTATACTTCTAATCCCGCGGGATCCATTCCATTTACTGTATATTATGCTAACCCATAATACTGCGCTACAATCTATCCTGTGACCCATTGTGCATGTTTAAGCAACATCGAAACATTTACGTTTATAATATTAGTAAGATATTTAGACTAATTTGGAAAAATTCGAGTATATTTGGCTAGCGGAATGATTGATTACAGTAGATGTTGTACAACACGGGCACCCCAGATTTATCTTACTCAAGGGGAGGGTCAATGGCCGATGAGCTAGCGTACAACAATAAATTCATAACGTTATTTATCGTTTCTCAAGAGAGGGGACTCTCTTCAATGTACTGTAACTTGTGACTTGCAATATCTATGACAAATGTGGCTTTTGAAATGATGCTGTATAATATTGCGTCGTTAAGAAATAATCTTGAAAATAACGACTTGTTTTAACAATGGACTGTTGAGATGCTGAAATTATGGTTATAATACTTGGTTTATTATAAGCGACATTATGACGGCCTTTGTATAAGAATTAGGTAAGGATTGAAGCAATATAATTTCGGATATTGCTTCAATCCATTAGCGGCCCACTATAGCACGGGTCTCTTTTTCTGAAGCGCACTGATCCACGCGGCTCCAATACAGATTATATTCTTAATTAATAAACATTCAATTATGGACACGTAAACAATACCAGTCCAATAAATACCAGGTTTGGTTACATAAACACGGGTATAAATAGTTGAGGGTATGTGATCCAATAATTAAATATTGATTCACGACCCACTCAAACAACAAATTGTAATTTAATCGTATAGTGCTTACTCCGGCTGACTAAATAGTACGCATGGAGAGCTTTCGTTTACTCATTGTAGAACTAACTTTACTTTACGTCATAGGGTACATGACAAACCCTCATATGGTACAATACAAAGAAAGAATACAGGGTACAATACAAGGGAAGAAATAAACGCTTGGAAAAACAGGGGTCTTATATTTGTCTATGCTTCCATTGCTTCAAACTATTCCAACATGACGTAATTGAAGTATTTAGCAGACTTGAGCCCCAGGACACTTGCTGTAAATCACAGGCTTTCAAATCGCTAACATCGGTCTCTTCCAGACAACCATAGGTAGTGGAAATAAGAAGCATTATTATGTGATAAGAGGTGCACAAATTATTTAAAATACTCAGGACAACTGTGACGGACACAGAACAAGACTCAAAAGGGTACTAGGATAGGTAGTTAGTCTGGTTAAGAGACGGTATTAGAACATTAGTTGGTTAGTTTGTTAGTAAGTATGAGGACTGGGATAGGGACTGTTGTGATAGTTAGTCCTGTTAGTTGTCGTCAGTAATAGTCCAGTTAGTAAGAGTCTTGTTGTAATTCGGTCACAGATGCGTTGCAACTCTTGAGGACTGAGACAGTCACCTCTAAGAAGTATAACCGGCTCCGTAAAGGAAATAAGTTAGCAAGATACGGGTGCTAGTGTACAGATCTGTTTCTCTTTTTGGTTGTGTCTTTTTTCGTCTATTCAGTCACGCTACGATAACGAATAGTTACATGGTATGCCTCGAATAAGGAAAAAGTGTAAATGACCGCGACATATTTATTTTAGATGAATGTATTGTAGAGTAATCCAAGTATATTTATTAGGCTGATGATATGATAGGTGATAGGTGATACTTGGACAGAGGTCTATTCTTGAATAGTTAAACTGTTGCGATACGATACGATTAACAATACTGTCTAGTATTGTTCTACGAGTAGAACATATCGGCTGTGCTGAATTTCAATCGATTTATCGGTTTGAGTCTATAAATGGGATAAAACAGCGTAGCTATTCTTGATTCTCCGTTTCGGTCTTCATACATTCGATTTTGGTATGATTTTATCGTCGATTAGGTTAAATTATATCACTTTCTGAAAATTTAAGAAAGTATTCGGCGAGGTGATCGGGTAACTAACATTATAAATTGAAATTGAGATCTAACAACCATTAAGTACTTTCACAACTTTTGAGCATAAACATACATAGGTATAATTATTATAACATCTGCGTGGATTTCAGGATCACGTCTAGAGAGAAACATTATTATGTGCATAAATAGTATTAACATTAATCTCAGCAGAGTCACTTTATCTGTGATTAATAAAAGCGTCAACAATTCCGCGTCGGACACGTCTATTGAGACGCATTGTCTAGAGTGGACGACGATCAACAAGTTTCGCTATTCGTATCGGTAGCGATATTCGCTTAAGTCTGAACACAAGGAATGCCATACCGCTTACCCACTCGGATTTTGCTACCCACGGCGACAGAATACGGTGAATATCTGCGGTATCTGAATAGATTTAAATGTATAAATACCACGGAAAACACCTTGTGTCACTGTTATGTGATACATACAGTTGAAACTACGTACTTGAAACTTTATAGAGTTGGCACTACGTGCTTGAATGTTGAAACTAATGTCAACAGTCTCTAACGTATGTATCAAAGTATCTCCGTGTACTAAATCAATAAATCTAGTAGAAAACGGCTAAAACCATAGCCTGCGGTCATAATCATAGCTTACGGCAATAAAAAACCGCAGAACGGGACGGATAGTCTGCAGCAGTGAATACCTAACGCGTATGAGCCGTGACCCATTAAAAGTCCGTAAAAGTCACAGTTTACCAAACGTCACAACATCTGCAGCTCACAATTTTGCGTTCTGACGTATTTTAGGGTCAGTGCAGAACTGCAGACCGATGGAGTGATTCGCAATGTTTGTGATGGACAACGCGTCACTTTTGATGGCGCCTTGGGTCCTTTGTTTTTTTCCGTTTGTACTGGTTCGGTTGGTAGTGCCAATAAAACAACAAATTAGTTCAACTACACTCCTACTCGCTCGGTGTCTGGGCAGAGAGAGCACAGTCAGCAGTTCCTTGTACTTACTTCCAGCGCCCCACCCCCGCACACTCAGCACAGTATTCGTGCATATATTTATTGTGTTCACAATATATGTATATTACATAAATACACTACACCGTTAATGTCTGATTAACAAGTAGACAGGCCACCGAATAAATGACTTAGATAAATCATTATTTTTTGGCAATAATACGTTGGTAATTAACTAGGAAGCCGCGAATGAATTCAATACCTAGTTCTCCAACACTGCATCTTAAACACGATAACAAAATATAGTTATTACTTTAGTAGTTACGTCCAGCGATCTCGAATACAAAGACCATAACAAACGGAAGATTTGTCACCGGACCAACTAGTCAGATGTTTGCTTCAAAAATGTCCCCTAAAACTTCTAGAATATTTATACTTTATTGTTTTGAGGTTAGTTGTCGGTTGTACAAGTATAAGCAGAAGCAATTAAGTTTGATTTTAATCAATAGTTAATTAGTCCCTACTACCCCGTCCGTCTGTGCTGACCCTTATGCGACACTTGTCGCTTGTTATAAATAAAAGGCCGATGCCAATAATTTCTCAGTTATGGACACCCACATTTTTGTTACCTTTGTTTATTTATTTTTCACGAATGACGTGTGGTAATCGCGGTACAAATATACTGGGCATTGCACGACCGCGTGACTTATCTGTTTTCACGCATTGGAAAATAGTGTATCATTACAACGAATGTCAGTATGTTTTAAATCACATCTCAGGATGAAAGGGATTAGAGCTATTGTCCACCATGCTGACAAATTGCGGATCTGGCTTTTCTCCAGATAGGGAGTGCTAAACCGATAGTGACGCTTAATTCTTTAGTAAGTTTTAATCTAAGTACAATATACACTCGTAGTTTTTCTTTGGCGCTTAGCTCATAGTTAAGATAATTTGATGGTTAACTCAAAATCTACATTGTTTTAAATAAAAAAAAATATGTCTATGTACAGAACCAAGTCTAACGATTTTCGAGTGTTAATACTGATGGACAGGTTTCCGGAAGCGAAGCGACGGAGGGTTTACTATTATTATAATTATGTACCTATTATGATGAGTACCCGAATCATACTAAATTTGACAATTCAGTTATTATTCAGACAATTTTTTTACGTTGCTTCACTACTTCATGCCTCATATATGTATAAAGAATTATGATTTTTTATGAATTATTCATAGGTATGTAATAAGAAACGCTGTGTCAAATTCTCTATTTTGACTTCGTATTTCAATTGAATATGACACTGGCCGCAGAGCGAAGCCGTATTTGGGGAGCAAACAGTTTCTAAGGCTCTGGTAGTTTGTGATGTGTTAATTGAGTACTTATGTCCATGGTACACGACACATAAGTCCCAGTTGGAAGTAAGAGTGTGCGCGCGTTTGTTTAATAAGTCTGCTTATTATAAATGAGTCCTGTAAATTATGCAATACCTACCCAATGAAAGCATTTAATCAATTAGACTTGGACCAGATATTTTGGAAGTGAGTATGATGATTGCGTGATTCTATATGAGCCCAGTCGATATTCCATAATACATAGCTACCTAAGGGTAACATCACGCGAGTAAAGTCACTGCAAAATTTTCACCGGACCTTGATTTTCATAATGAAACAATACTTGATTCAGATTTATAGAATTTAATATTCATCTTTTTTGTGGAGACTTTTTTGGAGACTTTTTGAACTACTGCAACCCGCATTGAAAAAGTGGCTTTAAACAATTTTTGACATTTTTCATGTAAGTAAGTTTATTAATCGATATTTAGACTAAAACAATATTTTTGAAGGGAAATTTCTTAGTAGACTTTGGAGACATTTGTGTTAAATATCTAACGCTACTAGTGAGGAAACGTGAGTCACGGGAATGAAAAAGAAAGTTACGGTACTTTTAACAACACTGCGACGATAATATTAAATATTAATAGAGATAAAAATAATGTACTTCAATTTACTGTAAAAAACAATTAAAATAACCTCCGCTTTTGAATTTCATAACGTGGAGTTTCACTTCACTTGCGCGAAGGGATTCCACGCACCAGATTTATATTTTTCTTCAGTTATTAAAAGATTACAATTAAAGATTACTCTAAAAAGCGACATCTAATACACGATACAATAATTAACCCTAACTATTATATTTCTCGAAATAATGCGAGGGCGGGCTTGGAGTTCATAATAAAGTTAAATTGAAATTCCTACTTGTCAATCTTCGTTTACAACACTGGTCTATGACCGCTTACATTTTACTAACTTTTCTCGTTGTTTTAATTTGACTCATTTAGTCGTTATCGTTATTCTCAGTAAAAGGAATATTTATTGTAAAACATTTCAATTCCAATTTAAACTAGTGCTTTTAGTACATATTGAAATTATTAGCATAACGAATAAATAAACGTTTTGGAACAAATAACCCGATGAAAGTTTTAATTGAAGCGTTTAATATTCTTGAGAATTTAATAGCATATATTTATCCATATACAAATAAATTTGTTCACATTTGATTTCGATACTTTGGAACTGTTTGTAAGTGATTGATTAATAATTAATGACGACATTGAATAGAGAATTCCAAAATGTTGTAAGTTTAATTCGTTAATAAATAAAACTATAATATGGAATAGCTATTCCAGCAAACTTCGTACCGCTCTAATGTTATCCGCATCTAATAGTAAGTACCCACAGTTTTCCGTGTACATTAGTACCACCAAAGATATCACCGACGCACTGCCGACGAAAGACGAAGAAACAAAAGACCGCATAATTACTAGCTTCGCGTGACTAAACGTTGATCTCAAGGCGGGTGATCGTGCAAGTTTAACGTGCAAATTAAACTGAGTAGTTTAATTTAAGTTCAACAGGGCTCTAGACTTCTGGACTCTCTACCACTCGGTAGAGAGTCTAGGGACTTCTTATAGGAAGGATGTAACACCGTAGCGGTCTCCTTAATTTAGCAGGGGGTTCTTTGAGAGGTTGACTGGGGCTCAAGTATGCATGAATCCCGTCACACCCCAAAAATTGTTGTGCCAATTTATAACATTATTTAAACATTTTGAATTAAACGTTAACTTTAAACGTTAACAAGGCAAGGCATGGACAACACAAATTACACATCACTAACACCCATGACCCGAGAACTAACATTTACTTGTCACATAAACATCTGCGCCGGCCGGCAATCGAACCCGGGACCCCTCGCTTCGCAGAAAGGGCCACTAGCAACTAGGCACCGGGGTCGTAATTATAACATAATTGTACTCACACAACAATGTCCTAAAACCGTCGAATGTTACCGTTAATAATCACATTAAATAATTCCAATTCGTTTCAAACGTCACATTAACTATTAAACATGCTGAACTGATGTAAAAATCGTAACTTATTATCGGATAAAGACACAAGAAAGTTGGAAGTCAAACAGCGACTGCTGCGAGTTTTATATCAACTTTATTATCGAGTGAGCCAACTGTGCTGTCGAGTGGCAGCCCTGAAGCGCGCTACGCGGTGACGCGGGTACGCGCGATCCTCACGTTCAGTCCCGTCGTGAACGTCGCTACGGCCGCCCTCTACGCCGCTACGCTCGCGGTCGCTACGAGAACTCGTCGCACTTTGCCAAGTCGTTACTTTGTCAACTTTCGTTCCAAGGATGTAAAGTGCGCTGCGGATGTGGTCAGTGATCGGTTAGTTAGTTTAGTTTAGTGACTCGAATAACGATCATGTTGGTTGTTAATTTACGTGCTACGATGAAGATTATTATATTTCATCTGTTACTGCAAGGTATGGTTGTATGTTTATTACTGATTGATTATATAAGGTCGAAGAGACATTATTAAATAAAGATAAAAATATACTGAAGGAAAGAAACTGTACGTGTCTAGTAACATGCTGTTTTTTACTATAATGTCCTTCGTTAAGATCTATTTAATTTTGCAATGAATTTTGATTTCCATGTAATTTATGAATTATTTTATTTGTGTTTCATACTCTTAAATAATTTTATGAAATATTTAAATATATTTTAATGATAATCGTATAAAATTCGATACACTTTAATTTTTGACCGATCGACAATATTTTGTTTTATATTATAACTAGTTGTCCCGGCGTACTTCGTACCGCTTTATGATTAAAAAATGTTTTGGTGATATATCGACAGCGACGCCACCTACCGGGTCCAATTGTGAATCTAAACCATTCTCGGATCCACCTGAAGACACCCAAAAAATTTCAACCAAATCGGTCAAGCCGTTTAGGAGGAGTTCAGTGACATACACACTCACACTCGAATTATATATATTACGATTAATAAATCACGTTTTTTAAAGACAATAACCGACAAACGAGCAATTGGGCAATATGATGGTAATCACCACTATTCTAGCATCCTTAACTCTGCAGGTATCACGTACCAACATGGGTATCTTAGATGTATACTTATGTTGAACGCAACCTTTAACCAAGATATAATTAATGGTATGTTCTTATGTATACATTATGTACGTTAAATGGATAAGGCAAATTGTAGGATGAAATATTTACATTTAAATGGAGTTGAGTAGGCGATGAATAATTGAAGGGAATGTTTAAGGCTTAATTTAAATATATTCAGTGTACTAGTAAACTAACAGAAATAGCTGTAATAGTACAAAAACGAATACAAAGTTAAAAAGTACTGTCTTATAGTTAACATGAAGCAAAGAACAAAAAGGAAACAAAGTAAATTTTTCTTTCATAAAGAAGTCAAAGAAAACCAAACAAAAAACGTTATAGGTTTACATGGATTCAAATAATTTTTAGAACATAGGCGACAGCCGAGCAAACGAGCCGCCTGGTAGATCACCACCGCCGCTTAATATCAGTAGCACCAAAGGCTTTAGACTCCATTGTCAATTTTAGAAGGAGGTGGTAGTTAGCCACGGGGGTAGAAAACTCTATCCCCATGCTAATTCATGGGGCACGAAGCTCAAGCGTGCTGGGTGCTAGTGCATAAAAATTGAGCTTCGGTGGGATGAACCAGGGTGGAATATTTAACTCGTTATATCTAATTCTGAAATTGGAGCTCTTTAGCATTATTCAGGTGTAAGCTTTGAGGGATTGAAAACTGCTCATTGAGAATGTTTCGAGAAAAAGTAGGTAGTGCTGTCTTGACAGGCGACACTTATTTACACTCTTATGTCTGTTGGGAACGAAGGGTGGTCTCGAGCTGAGAATAATAGGTAAAGTTGATAAATATCGCAGTTTACTATCGCGATACTGGATCGCAATATTTACTGACTGTCTTACCCCTGCCTTTAACTTATCAATACTAACTATATGTTTCGTAAATCAAATAACAAACTTAACATATAAATATTTCAAAGACAAAGTCAACGAACGGTTCCTTGAAAATAAATTACATGAAAAAACAAAATAATAAAATGTTATCCGGTCTAAAGCCCCTACTTCAATAAGTCCTCGTTTTCTCTTGATACGATGAACATACAAGTGTTCGGGGGGATACCAATATCGAAGATATTGTCGAAATTAACGAGCCTTAGAAACCCAATTACTTTTGACAAGATGTTATGTTTACCCATTGAAATATAATAGAAATAGAAATATTTGGTAGTTATAATATAAACAGTCAATTAATTTTTGCTTAAAATAATCTTATAATAACTTTTCTTTAACGTTTGTGTATTCTATTCGGTACACAAAGTAACAACTACAAGTTTAAATGAACGAAATCCAAACATAAACGTTTACACACGGCCGGAAATGCGTCGGTGATGACCGTTACTCATCCATGGGCGACGCTGACCACTTACAATCTGGTGGCTTTTCGGCTTATTTGCCGGCTATTTCCAAAACATAAAACAATCTTACCCCGCACTAGGATTCTCTGTGATGCTTGAGTTCGGTAACTTGGACACGACGGAGACATCACGAATAATCACGAGTCGAGAACAAACATTAAACGGTAGCCGGATTTGCGTGCGCATCCCAATTTTCAAGGGTGTATTGACTCGTACAAATTTACTGTCGATCCGGCGCTGATTGTTCCCAATTTTAGAAACCTACTTAGTCAGTAAGTACTTTTATCGACAATTTGAATAGAATTTGTTGCGTTTTAAGCTATTGCATAGCTTTTATCGCGGGCCTTGAGCGTGGGGACCGAATCCAGACATTCCGTAACGAAAAACTCCTACTAATCTAGCACTCCCAATCAGCGCCATCTAGTACCTTAATACTAAGGTATGGTACGTATGTTTTCTACAAACTAGATGGCGCTGTTCTGATATAACTATATAACTTCTAATAATTATAATTGCATAAGTTGATAAAAAATGCTATGCAATAGCTTTACCGCGGCAGTGTTCGAGTGCCACATTTAGTTATTTTGTATTTTATCAACACTACCAGTCCCTGGCCCAGGAGTCATGTGTGCTAACCACTAACAAACTGACCAGCTAACTTTTATTAGGTAGAAAAGCCTAGAGTTCGCCCGGGGTAGTAGGTACTACCGCCCGCCAAAGTACTTAGTACCATTTCTACCGTGTAATAATTGTTTTAACAGCATTTGTGTTCCGGATAGAGAGGTGTGGAGCCGGCTACACTTTTTTAGAGGCGACCATCTCAGCCCTCAAGGGTAGCAACACATCCGTGGCCGAATTATAACGAGACTTACTAACAATTACTAACTGGACTATTACTAACAACAACTAACAGGACTAAGATTCACTAACAGTTCCTGTCCCAATGCTCCTACTTACAAACTAACCAGCTAATGTTCTAACACCGTCACCTAACCGGACTAACTATCCCAGTCCCCATATGAGTCTTGTTCTAAGTCGGTCGCAGTTGTCATGGGCGGCAGCGGAAGGTGGTGCTCCATGCTCGTTTGCTACCTTAATTCCATAAAAAATAAATCTTACATGGCTTTATTGTGGACAATATATAGGTAGATTTGGTTAGATACAATAATGCCACAACTTGGCAACACTAACTGTCGCACTAATCTCTACCTGATCTCTGATAACCAGGCTAATGTAAGTTAAGGTAACTGGCCTACGGGATTTTCGGTCACCGTCAACGGCACGTATAGCCCTAATTATACGTAAAGTTCGCTCTATTATATTCTGTCCGCACATAAAGTTCTAAGACGTTTACGCATATTATGTATGTCTAACATTGATTAAACTTAATTAGTTCTCGTAAAACTTCATGTCCAGGCTTTCAATTCATACCTATTATGTAACCTAAACTCAAATCAATTATGTCGTGTAGGTATTTACATATATTATATTGTGCAAATTGTTATTTTGGTTTAAGTACCATGTATACATCCATATGAATTTAGTAAACAGCGGTTATTTTAATATTACAGACAGACACTTCAATTTTTTTTATTTGTTTAGATATTTGTATAGAAGATGAATGTTTGAGAGGAGAAGAAACGGCGAAAAAACTCCTCGGCACATAGTTTAAAAACAAAAGTAACAACTACGAGTACTATTAATATAAGATCCCAAATGTATATATAAAATACTTATGTACTTACTTATTTGATGTGGACATGTGTTTGAACGGTACATACTGTGACCTTAGCATTTCTCCTGGTTATACATATTATAAAGTATTTTAAACAAAGTAATAATAAGATGAGGGAATTATTCCACATAGAAAACAACAGTTTAGTTAGTTAGTTAGTTTAGTTGTTTGTTAGTTAGTTTATCACAAGATAATGGAGTTTTTTTTATCTTTTCTATACCACATAATCGTTCCCTAATGTAAATACATCTAGCCTAAAAGTCTTGTAAGTAATGTTTATGTAAGTCAAACCACAAAAATTAATTGATGTAAGAATATGTCCATTAGCACTTTTCTTATTGTCCTAAGAATAGAGAAAAGGTACCGAGTAAATATTCAGTCCCAGATAAGTTGTATCTGGACTTTATTACAACGCGCCGTTATTACACTCCTTGTTTCCTCCAGTCTGCGCCCATTACTGAATTCAACCTTATGAAACACGATATATAGCTCATATTTCAATGCTTTTCTGTAACTTACATCGGAGTAAAGTTGGAGTAAAGTCGGCGTTAAAGAACTTCGTTCCAAAAGCCTAAAATTATGTATTAATCAATAACACTAACTATTTATAATGTGGCACACTTAGGCATCGTAAACGCATTGCCGACCGAAACTGTCCCCACTGCATTACTGATTCTCCGACATTGCGAACGAAACACGACCGTATAAAACATTTCACGATCGACTTTAGAAGAAGGGTAGTAATTGGCCAGGCAGTTGGAAGTTTTCAAACGGAATAAGAACTTCTGACACTGGTTGGAGTATGCTCTAAGCCTCGTTAGCTTTCAGTTCCCGAGCATTGCACAAAAGAACAATAAATGAGTAGTTTGAAAAACTGTAAACACGCTTTTATAATTTTTAGTGAATTATAAAATGTAAATCAATAAATTTAGTCAGTGTGCTGTCTGGCTGTGAAATTCCCTCGCCTGGAGCCAAAGACAAGCCCTGACCTAAGTGTCACGCTTGTCATAAAATTGAATTGTCATCGGAACTAAAGCAAATTTACACGTCCGCAGGGTCCGTCGTTTCTGCCATTGGAAAGTAAATAATGAAAATTATCAACTTTTTCTTAATTGAAGGTGACCTACTTTGCTAGTTGTATTCTGTTTCGTTCGACTATTCCCCGTTCATAACGCTCTTGCAGAGGAAGCTTAGAGTGAGTTAATAGCCACTCGCATCCCACTAATATGCCAATAATGACTCTTATACAACATAAATACCATAACTTTTAAATATTATTTAGACGATAATACATTTATTTAACACTGGTTTTTGCTTGCGGCTTTGCCCGCGAGGGTATACAGAATACCGTTAAAATTATTCCAAGGAAAAGTATGCCCTTCCGCTGCCCAAACTATCTCGTTATCAAATGTCATCTACATTAGTTGGTAGTAAATTGAACGTGAAAAGTTAGCAGACACACAGCAGAGTTACTCGCATTTATAACATTAGTACCTATCGATTAGTAAGTGTATTAGTATGGATAACACTCTCAGTTAATAATTGATAGTAATTAAAATCGTGTTCTAATACAGATTTAATGAGGGAATAATGCCGTAGGAACGTCGCGGTAATTATATAATATTGATTAATGACTTACTTTAATTATTACTCGTGATATTACGTCCTTCAGTTGATGAGCGGTCTTCCTTTACATTTTTTGAGGTAAATATAATGTTATATATTATTAAATGAGTGTTTATTATCTAAAAATTATATAAGCGTTCAGCTCGTCAATCCGCTTTTATTCCTATTTTTCAATATGGCCGCCGCCAGAACATAATATTTTAAACAGGAAATACATTTCATATACATACTCTAATTATTTTGAAAGAATCTTAACATTGCGATTATTTGTATTAATCCACTATTGAATATAATAATTATGTTTAATTATATATGTAAATATTTAATAATTGCTATCTATTGTATATTAATGCGGCGGCACCGGAAACGGAACTAATAACAATATTATTATGTTAAAGTTATCTAAATAGCCGAAAAATCAACCGGATAATGCGGCATCACAGTTGCCAACCAAATAGGTTTAGCAAAGGAAGATCATCCGCCGGGTGGGGATATTTGGGGAGCGGCTAATCTCTGTCTATTCATGTTCGGAACTTGAATATATGCGAGTGTTGTCGAAAACTTCGATATTGTGATTCAGGCTTGACGTGACGTCAGCGTGTCACTTGTTGATCTGCCATCGTTTCAAAACGACGGTTTATGATATCATTGTAGTTGTTCGAATAAGCCTTTTTTATTTTTTTTACATTTATTAGTATTAAGTCATCGGAATATAAATTGTAACTGGAGATTTTATACCTCTAATAAAACTACTGCGAGGAGCAGAATTTGCGGGAAGTGGCGAGGCGAGGTGAGGTTATGTGAGGTGCGGTGAGGCGAATAGAAGAGAAGAGACATGGGACGAGAGAAGAGAGTCTTCAGAATGTTTCTGGCCAGTGACATGAAATGTTACTCGCCGGCGAGCAGGCCACTTCCGAGGATAGACAGATGACTAATAAAATAATGGAATTTGTCGATGTTGTCAATTTCGTCACTGATAAAATGGATTGGAAAACAGTGTACGAATATTTTATTTCCCTTCAAAAATATTTTTAGGCAATATTTTTATTAATAAAAAGATATCATATCTCCTTTGATTGTCGTGTTTATAATCAAAGCATATATCATAGTATTGAAATAATATTATGTATACCATATTATACATATACCAAGATATTCAAATTATTGTCTAAGAATACGAGCGAGAAATTGCTACAATTCTCCTGGTAAGAAAAACTGAAAAGTTGTTTGATGTTACAAAGTTTGAAATTATTATGTAAAGCACAAATAAACACGATAGCTTTTTTCCTTCGCGAAGCACGGTTAACATCGGTTTTAATTACTCGTTAGTCGACAGGGAAAAGTCGATAAAAATATTTATCAACAAAACGTTTTAAAGTGCACTTACGTACGTTAGCTGAACTTGTGTTTTAATCGTTCATTTATAGGCATCATTTCAAATAGATGAGCATTTTATGAATATAGTTCCTATTCCTACATTCGTATTTCGCTACGGATATTAAACGTACATAAAAGTACTGATATAAATAAGTACTCAATTACACAAAAATATTCATTAATGACACCCTTTTTTGAGGGTCAATTTGATTGTTCTGTTTATAAGATGCATTCATTTATTACTGTAGACATATTTACATAGCCTTAAAATGACTATATAATCGAAACAAAATACAAAAGTTTAAGCTAATCTTTTGGCAGAACCTCCAAACTTCTTCTACTAAGTCGTATATTTTATTCAGCCCGAACAGATCCTTTTAAGAAATCATCAATCAATAATTTATTACTTTTTGAGTGATACTTGGGTCAACAAATAGACAAACATTAATATAATTTGGCCTCTATATCGATAAGAAAGCCTTCCTATGTTCAAGTTTTAAGAAATACGCGAGTTTGGGAATTCTTTAATCGTGTTGCGATTTATAAACATCTGTTGGGGTCTACTTGTCTACTATGTAACTTGAGGATTGTTTCGAGCCAAGTATAGTCTGGAGGTGAGGTGGAGGTGGAGATGTGGTCCCTCTGGAGGAAAGATCTTGTCGGGTTCTGTCTGGGAGCTTGAGAGCCAGCGCTTTCTTTCTTTTCTCTTCCTTTTTCTTGGCCGGTACGTATCGGTGTTCCATGGGCATTGGTGATCGTTTACCATCAGGTGGTCTTATTGTTTGTCGATTAAAAAAAAACCATGCTTAAAAAAGGTTTCAAAGTTGTGGTCTATGCGTGGAGTCCGCTTTGTTATGCCTGCTCTCAACTTTTCCAATTTGATTTGGTTGGCTTCGGGTTTGCAGTTCCGTCGATCCCTTTAACAAATTACCTGAACTTCGGAACGGATAGAATTTTTGAACGAACCAACTTCGATTTTTGAACGCAACTTATTTCGTGGGAAAATAAGTGTAGAAGAGAACGTTGCCGGGTGTTTTGGTATGCGTGGCGGTCAATACTTTGTTGAATGGACTTTCGGAAATACTATTCCGCTTCTTGCTAACGCGTCTAGATTAACGACCTTTTTTATGTTAATAGCTGACAAACTTGTTAATAGGTGTTCTAGACCCTGGGGTAGTTCCACCGCCCGCCATGGTACTTGTACCATTTCTACCGGGTAATAATTGTTGAGGTTTGGAGCTGGTTACAATACTTTTTTAGAGGCGACCATCTCAGTACTCCAGGGTAGCAACACACCTGTGATACACAATGTCTAATAACAGTTCCTCCATCAATCTGTAATGGAGTGGAATGGCGTTTGAGTACCTACGCTTGACCTATTTAATTAATTAGGGACCTACATATTATATCCTGCGGTAAACCGCTAATGGATTGATGTCATTAAACAGTAACAAATTAATCGATCATACTATTTACATTGTTCTCCGCCGAGCCTAAAAGCCTAGGGGTTTGAAACTCGATCTTCCGCACGAGCGAGCTTCCGAACTTACATTCACCTTAAATTTTTCAAATATAAGCTTGTGCATATTGCAAAATTAATTATGTAGTTTCAGTGGAGGAACAAATCATCGAGAAACCTACACACTGTATGTAAGTTTCATGAAGTTTCTCAGATTAGAATGAGTTAATATTATCCACTGTTCGTAGATTTCACGCTCCACAATAGATAGTGACTCCGCATAAAAGGGCAAAAACGATGCCGTCTCACTTCAATCCGAGTTTGTCGCATAAGTTCCGTTCTTTCGTTGGCACTTCAAAGGAATATTAGAATCTTTAGTATTCCCAGTTTACGACTCCAAATCAAATTTCAATGACTGTTAGAGTTTCTTACAGATGTCTTGAGTCTGAGAACTAAGTTAGACCGCATCATCGATATTCTATATCTAATCTACTTGTATCCACACTCACCACACCTATCGAGAACTAAAAGAGCAAGTATTTCCGTTACGTGTAAATATATTTTTCTTTTTTTATATAAAGTTATATGGCTTCAACCCATTAATGGCCCAACACAGTACGGGTTTCTCCTCGTAACTGAGCTTAGAGCATACTACCCCGCTGTTTCAATACGGATTGGTGGAGGGTTTATGGGCAACCCAAGTTTTGCTAGTTTCTATGCTGCCCCCGTAGGCTTCCAATAGGTATGGCTTAGCGACTGTTATCTAATGATAACAACTGGGCAGACTGACAACACTGACAGACTGACAACAGACTGCTTTACGTGCCCTACAAAGCACGGAAGCGGTCAGCGTTGTTGCTTTACTCGGTCGATCACTAAAGATCGACGCAACCCGGGCTATGAGCGCTACAAAGTTACGAGGGTGGTCCATTAAGTACTTAACTTCACCGTCCGATGGCGTACTTACTTATTTGATGCTCGTACTTAGTTGACAATCTCATCGGATGGTAAGTAGCTATAAAGTAATAGGATGTTCTAAGATAAATTCTATGAATACTTATTAATATATACATTGGAGGAACATTAAGCTAACATATTTTTTTGTAGTATAGTTAAACAGTGGTCTGCTGTGTGCTATTTTTAGAAGTCATATTTTATTAGAAATTAGTGAACCCATCCTCTCTTCGGTTCGGGAAATAGTCCACTCTCCAAAATTGTTAGACGTAACCAGCGCACGCATTTATTTCCACTCGCGTTAGTTTCATTTTGATATTACCCCTAAGATAATAATTATTCATTTAAATTACATGGTATAAAGGCTTATCATAATGTGCTCGGTTCGGTTCGGGAGTCCAACGTTCAACCAAACGGCGATCACTGCTTTTAGCATCCTATTTAATTTATAAGAATTACATAATTAATAAGAAAATGTTGTTATTTTACTTGATTAATCACTATAATAAATTGATATTTTCAGCGAAAGCAGAAATTAATAGCCTAAAACCGATATGGAGAACATTTTCTATTTTTAAAATAAATGTACAGTTACGAGCAATAATATAATTATATACATTGTCACGTTTTCTAAAATAATCTAGAAAGAAGTGAACAACAATTCGTTCTAAATTAACTAACCATTAAACGATGTCAAAATAAGGTATAACATACAATTTAGAACGAATTGTTGTTGTTGCTGTTGTTGTTGTTCAAGTTAAGATATTTTAGAAAACGTGACAATGTATATATATTATTGCTCGTGACTGTATATTTAAAAATACTTTACAAAATGGTTGCATTTGTTTCTTGCCTGAGAGTCATTAAATATTTCAATGAAGCTTCGTAGCGCGCAGGCTTAATTGATCCTCTGAAGTGATGGTGAGTAATTTCGGTTCTTAATTATTTATTCATTATTTTGTTTAATTCTGGGGCTGTTGTTTCTAAAAAATCGATAGGAGACACAGTGAACTGATTTTCAAGGCGGCGCAAAAATTTGTAGAAGCGACGTAATGGATTTTGACCTCACCTTTCCTTGCCGTAGTGGTTTGTTCGATTTCTGCGCGTACGAGTATTTCTGATTTTCAAATTTAAGTGTATTAAACTTAATCATCACTTGTTGTGGTAAAAAAAGTAGTTAGGAAACATAAGAGGTCTCTTTAACGTGCTCAAAGGCGTGTGACGTCTACCAGTCAGCATGCTTGTTTGCTACTTTAAATTAAAAAAAATCCTGTTTAGTGTTTTATAGACTGAATGAGCATGAACCTCCTCACGTTGCGAAAGGAGACCCGACTCCAGCGGGATGGTTACGAGTTCCATTCAATGTGTGTAAGTATCTTACCGTTTCTAAAAATACTTTAAAGTTTGAAAAAATAACTTTAATATTCTTCCTGTACATATTGTGTAATATATTTTATATTAGTAATTTAAACAATATTTGATTATGTTTAAAGCGTTAAAATAAAATGTACACTCACTTCTCGTATGTTTATGAGTTGCAATGGTAATTTTACAACAATTTTAAATAGACATAGATATATTCTTTAGATATATCAAATTGTTTGCTTGTGTTTTTTAATATTAACCAAATCTTATACGTTGATCACTCTCACTTCAAATTCCTATTCATTATTCTATTCGTGTGGCTTGGTTGATACCAGAGCTAACGCTGGACTATCAAAGGGGATGCGGGGATCCATTACCCCGGCTATTCTCTGTTAGACAGGGATTGTTCTTTGATTAATACAGCGTTAACTAAGGGTCCGGATACAGTACACAATGTTGCTTTACGGTTGCAAGTTGCTTGCAAAAATTTATGATGATCAATGACCCTCTTCAAATTACTACGTTCTTGTGTAGCACCTATATATTAATCCGTGAAGCTAAAGCTTTGTACCCCTTTTACGTAAATTATACGGACGGAGTATGAAATTTGACACAGTTAATGCTGTGTGAATATTCCCTCCAGTAGCGACGGATCAGTTAAAACGGATCCTGTAAAACGGACGTTCTATGTGAACGCGCCCTTAAAGTTTATATTTAGAAGGAGTGCAGTAAGCTAATATTTTTACATAATAATGCATTAGAAATAAGTACATTAAGTTAATAAAAAAAATGTATTCACTTATATTCATAGTGCCAATCTGAAGTAACCCTTTGATAACATGAATTACGATCCAATCTCCACAGCAGAACGGGTCTCTAGTTTAAATAAATAGAGATTAATGGATTATAATTTCCAAAATAATTGAGTATCTAACTGAAAATACTTTGACAATGTGTTTTTAGAAGCATTAAGTGACACATAATTTTCTAGACCTTTTGAGAGTAAGTGCCAATCCAAAACGTATTTGTAACAACATATTCTTCTAGTCTACGTGATCAGAGGTAGGGCGATATTAATTCGAAATATGTAGGTATTTGGTACGAGTAAACCTGCCCTCGCTTCGCTTCGGGAAATCCATTTCTCACGTTTACAAATATTAAGTACTTATTATTGCGCCCGTAATGCCATCTATACCGCTTATTTGATTAAAACCTGTCCTTTGGAAAGTTTCCTGTGGAAGTAAGACATTTTGCCACTTAGTGTAACTGTCAGTAGCTTACATCACTATTCACTCTCTATTGCAAGAATCACATCGATCTATTGCTCCGTTTAAACGTAAAAGAAAGTCAATCAAACAAACATACCTTCGCATTAATAATATTAAATTATAAATAATTATGGATTCATTACAATACATTTCTTGAACCTACTTGCTGCGTTAGCTAGTTTGTAAACAATTTCAATGATTATAATAATAAAAATAAGGCGTGTTCGTAACTAAAGCGTTATTAAAATATTCTGCCGCGCCAGCGCTGAAAAGGCACCAACGTTATTTTCGCCAAGAAGTTCGCCGTGAACATTTGATATCCGCGGCACTTGACACGTAAAAGGCAAAATATAGCGAGGTTCTTCACTGTTTTTGGTCGTAGTATTACGAATGTGAATAAGTGTCAAGAAGGTGGCATATCATACGTTATATAACATACATTTCCCTACACGCTTTGTTGTCCAACAATGACATAACGCTAAAAATGTAATTCATCGCGACGGTCTTGTAAAGGCGGTGACTATAATAGCTTCCTGGAACATAGGCTAAAAAGGTTATTTTATGAGTAACATTATTATGCTGTATACTGAGAAATGGCTCGCGTTTTCTTTTCTTTCACGTAATCCATTTTTGTTACTTCTAGCGAACGGAGCCCTTAAAGCGGTACATTTTATACGATAGTTGTGCTAGTAATGAGCATTCATTTTTAATTATACCAAATGATACCAAGCATAGAATTTCAGATATAGGTTTTTGGTATAGAAATTATTACAGATTTTACTACAAAATAAAATTAAACTAAAACTTCTTCCCTGCTGGTAGTCACCATGATGGACTATAATTTCAGTCATCCACTTACCTACCATTTAGAGGCAATACTGTTGTAAAATATTAGTGGAATTTTACTTGAGCACTTTTAGGGTTGATCGATGTCCGTGGACGTTGAATTTTTATTTTGAAATTGAATATTTTTTGCGATATTTATTGATAGAACGTTACAACGTCATTGCTACAGCTATATGCACACATAGTACACAACGTTTGAGATAAGTATCCCGGGAATTCGCGGATCAAGGTCGACCGACCTCCCTCAAATTGCTGTATCTGGGCTCCTATAAATGGACAATTTAATTAAATGAATCTCTTTTCTTTTTCCGGGCTATATTTATAGTGAACTAGCGCCCCTCACGGCTACGCTCGCGTGGATTTTGATATTGTAGTAGTTTCGTTACGGAAATAAGGCAACTATAAGTCTGTGAGAAATGCGAAAATATAGACTTAACACTTGTTTATTATAAAGGAAACCTGTGTCCTAAATTTTAGGTTTTGAGCGTATTGAGTTTGGGGTGTGCGTTGTTGAATTCGCAGCCAACTTTGCGCCCAACATTCGTCATGTCGCAGTGACAAATGTGTAGGTGTATCTACCCATGCCAAATTATAGCTTTCTAGTAAGTGAGAGAGATAAGTTGCGGAGAGATGGACAGATAAGGCCAAACTATAAGGGTTCCTTTTTAAGCACGAAATCCTAAAAACTCAAAGCGAGATTCCATTATGTAATAGCGTTTGTATAAAGCGCGCCCACAATTTAAATAACAACTATTAAGAAATAATTCTTGACATTAGGTGTTTTGCAATATAATTCAATATATTTTTTACAAATGAATGTGTATTAATCTTCTCAATTGATTACGGCTGTCAATTTTCAGCGTGGGTAAAAATAATTAGCATGGTAACCACATTGTTCGAAGGACCGATAACGATTTGGGGAGAATGGTCCTCGAATGGAAACCACGTCTTGGTAAAAGGAGTACAGGGCGATCCCGACCAGGTGAACTGAGGACCTTAAGAGGATTGCGGGCTGGCTGGATTCAGAAGGCTCAGGACCGGTCAGAATGGCGAAGTTAGGAGAGGCCTATGTCCAGCAGTGGACTTTAAAGGCTGATGGTGAATGGTTGAAAAAATAATTGTGTCGAGAAAGCAATGTTTTTTTTTAACTCGTATCACCTTCGCTGTTTTCTACTTAAATTAAAGGTCGACTAGTGGAGAATGCTTTTAGCATTAAATCCGCCTTCGGTATTACTTAGTTTAAAGTGTAACTGAAGTGTAAGTTAATAAAGAACTGTTGTATGACCATGCGCTATTATTGCAAGAATAAGAAGATTAAAGTCTAAATAAATGAAGTGTAGGTCAATAAAAAACTGTAGTATGACCATGCGCTATTATTGCAAAAGATTAGAGTCCGTGGTTTCCTTAACACATTTCGCGGAAGTAATATCTCATGTTGTCTGTTATCTCGCTAATTCTTATTATATCTTGTTTCGCGGAAAACTGTGTGTGGATTTTTCCCCGTTGTTGCCCTTAATAATTTATATGAAGTTGTTGTAAAAATCACTTTTGTACGCGTTCTACTTTCGTTACAAACATTAAGATTAAGCTTAGAACTTGTTGAATTATTTTTTATTCAGAATTGTTATTCAATAGTAATAGTCAAACTTTTGTAATTTTTCTACATGTTTATTTTATAACATTCGAACAAAGACCGGATAGAAAACAATCGGTTAAAAAAAAATAAGTAGTTAAAAAAAACTAAAAAACACGCTTTTATGTATAATAAATCGTGTTTAGTAGTTTTTTTAACTACATTTTCTTTTTTTAGACTGCAAATAAACATTTTCCTTTTTTCTTTCTTTCTTTCTTTCTTTCTTTCTTTCTTTCTTTCTTTCTTCCAATTGTTAATTTAGCATCGGTCCTAATCGTGGTAAGTATGCCAACAACAACATTTTGAACCTACAAAGCTATTAAAAGCGTACCTATTAATGATCGAATATGACATAAATTAACTTGATAAATTGATGATTAAACGTCGTGATATGAAGATAAAATCCGTGATAATCCGTGTCATCCTGTTTAATCAAATATTGTTGTTCGAACTTAATACGATTGTAAAATGTACTGGACAATTGTGAAGGACTTCGTTTGTATACAAGCCCTGGTCTCTTAATCCATACTTCATGAATTTTACTCGGGATAGTCCACGTTCTTTCTTAAATACATTTTATATTAATTACTGACAAACGGGAAAATGTACTTACGTGGAAAAAGAAGTCACCGGAAAAAGAAAAGTCAATTCGTAATACCGAAGGTATTAGTAATTCGTGGAAGAGGATCTCGTTTTTTGCTTAAGATAATATATTTATATCATAATTTAAGGGATTCCATCAATCCTTGAGCCCAAGCCAAGATCTTGTGACAGTCGTGTGTGCTGCTGAAAAAGTGACGAGGCTTAAGCGGTCTGTCTCCCATCTTTCCCAACATAATGGTCGTTTTTTATGATTATCCATTAAAAAAAATTTTTGAGCATGTATGAAGGGAATAATGAAAGTGGACGAAGCGAAACAAGAAATGTAAGTACCGTAGCAAGTGGAAAGAAGTGGTCTCTGCCTACCCCTACGGAAAAGAGGCGTGATTATATTTAAGTATATTGGTCTTTTTCATACAATATAAATTATAAAGGAGTGGCTACCCGCTTTTTCTCAGTCAACAATGTGTCGGTGATATCTTCTGATGAACAACAAACGAAGTCGGACTTTCTAATGATAGTCCTAGTTCCTAGATAGATGTCCACTTATCGTTAGCAAGTCTAACTTCGTTTTTCGACTATTTACGAAAATAAAAATAAGTGTGTGTTGAAATTGTAATTAGACTGTGTCTGAAATCCTAAAGATTGAGTAAAATACAAAATAGTACGTATGTGTTTCCCGAAGTAAATATCCCATAAAGACGAATTTTATTTTATTTGTTCAAATCATCACACCGACCAATAAAAATAGGCGAATGGCTTCTGTCAACACATCTGGCTTATAGTACCGATATAAATTCGTGCTGTCTCATTCTTTCCCGTTGCTTAAATTAATCTATTTCTTTCTAACGTTTCGTGTGGCCTTGAATTAGCCATTTACAGCGTTGAATTAGCCAGTCACCCCGCTTCGTCTTACCTCAGCTAGTTGCCAGAATGCATTCAATACGGAAAATCAAACATTAGGTGTCTATTGGCTGTGTGGTCGGTGAACCATCACAAACCATAACTGTCACACTGCTAGGCACGGGTCTTTTCACTTTATAAACGTTAGCGCTTGACTAAGATCTCACTTAATGGAAAGTAGCACCGAAGCTCTTAGATGGAAAAGTGCAATGTAATGCATTGCACTCATTTCACTGACTAAAAGAATATTTATCAAATATGTTATATCGAAATAGATTAGAAGGTAGCGGATTTACAATTTCATTTGAACTGCAAATTCTCAAGGAGGATAAAATGTATTTGTCTGTAAGTTAATTTAGCTTTCAGAGGCGGCAAAATACGCAAAAAATGGATATTAATTACAAAATAGAGAATGACTGTAGTCATAATCAAAGTTAAATCTTAGTCTATTTTATTAGGACAACGAAAAAAATAAATTTTATGATCATTATTTTAAATGTCTCTTTTTTTGCGAAGATCACAGGCCTCTGAGTCTCCATAAGTCTTAATCTTAATCTATCAAAGAGAGTCTGTTGTGACGTAAATAAATGAGTGGGTCAGTTCTTTGTATATCTTTTTTACAACAAATATTAACATATATTGTTAGGTACGTTAAAAGAGAAGATTAAAATCTTACTACAAAAGGTAAACGAAAAAGGTAGGCCTTGATCCCGTGATAGCCGTCTGTATTGTACACCGAAATATGTGGAAGGTTTTTGGTTCTAACATCAATGAGTTTATACAGATACTAGTTGTCCCAGCGTACTTCGTACCGCATTATGATTAAAAAATGTTTTGGTGATATATCGACAGCAACGCCACCTATCGGGTCCAATTGTGAATCTAAACCATTCCCAGATCCCCTTGAACACACACAAAAAATTTCATCAAAATCGGTCCAGTCGTTTGAGAGAAGTTCAGTGACATACACACTCAGAAGAATTATATATATTAAGATAGCATGTAAGCATCAAAGCATGTAAGTGATATCCTAGCGTTTTAAACGTTGTTCTCACGAGTCTGTTGGTATAGCTATGTGCATTAGAAATATCACTTGCTTCGATGAAGGGTAACATCGTAAGGAAACTTACACACCTGTAAGTTATAATGTTGTTATAATGTTGTTGTATGTTATAATATAAAGAGCAGTGCCCGTGACTTCGTCCGCGTGGAATTTAACAATAAAAAATTTATATAAAAGTAGGCTAAGTTACTCCTTATGACATCAGTAATCTGCCAGTGAAAGTCCCGTCAAAATCGGTCCAGCCGTTCCAGAGATTAGCCGGAACAAACAGACAGACAGACAGACAGACAAAAATTGTAAAAAATGTTATTTTGGTGTAGGCACCGTGTATACACCCATAATTATGCATTTAATAAAAAGCGGTTATTTTAATATTACAAACAGACACTCCAATTTTATTTATTTATTTGTATGTATGTATGTTGTTGAAGTTGCGCGAAGCCCAACCACCAATCTGGGAGGATTCTGTCGCCTCTACGATACCCTGTTGTACCGGCATGTTAGGGGACAGTACTCTATGTCGCCCCAATACGGCCAAAAATTCTATTACACTATGTCTGCTGAGTGCACGAGTATACCTATACTGTAGTTGTGTGTCAATGGAGAACGTGACCAACAGGCAGTAGCTGGCATTTGCGCGTGTAATGTTCCGCAAACAAGTGTAACGATATCTGCTGTTGTATCATGCCTTTACTTTTATTCACATATATCCAGTATGTATGTATGTATAACTACTTAATGTTTTTAAATGATTTCAATAAAGGGAGGAAGTTCTTAATTCGACTTTATTTTTTTCAATGTGTAGCTTTTTAATGCTGTACCGGTTTTGAAGATTCTTTTATATTCGGAGTACTGGTGCTTGTCATGTGATCCCATTTAAATCTTTAATATTGACCGAGATCCGACAAGTAGTTTTTGAGTTATCCCTAAACTTATTTAATTGACTTTGACTACGTTGATGATGACCTCATTTAATTACTAGTGGGAGTAGAATGATCAATTTTTAAGGCGTTTTTTTGTATGAATTATTGTTAGAAATGCACGCTTGACTACAGTCCCAAATGGGGTCAAACGTAAATTTAGTCTTGTATGGTAAAGTGCATTAACTTGTGAAGAGCTAATTCACTACTGACTTGGGGGTACACACAGGTTATAATAAGACTAGCATACCGAGGCGAGAAAGCTATTCCAGACCTTCGCGGTGGGTATAAACAACGAACCTACCTACATAAATAATTGTAGCTTATCTTCAAGCAAAGGTGCTTGTTTATCTGTGTTTATAAATAAAAGATGAACTCCGTGGTTCTTGAATATGAATATTAGGTCTGTAATTCCTATGTACAGTATTCAAAATAAATATGTCTCTTGATTGAAGGATCTTGGGATCGATTCCCAGCGAGGCGGAAGAATGATGATTCTAAAATTATAGATGATTTATTTCCTACATCGAAGCCTCATTACGTCAATGCGTGTCACCATTGCGAAGATACACACCATTTTAGATGTAATAAATTCCAGTAGTTCCTGTACCCTTATTATTTACGGCAAGATACTATTCATCGCCATCATAGGCTCTTCAAATTCTATTTATAGCCCCAATATTATTGATTTCTGGCAACTATTCCCAACGAGGCGTACATTTACATAAAGTATAATATGTATACCGAAACAAATAAGGCGAAAAACAAGACACCCGAGCATCAGGAGATAGTATATACAGTATGTTACGTAGAGTAAAAAACAACAGCAAATATTACGACCTAAATGGCGGTCCCAAAACCGTAATAAAGAGAGATCTCGTGAATTGCAGGATAAAAAGCCCTCTAGTGGCGAGCTCTTGTGATAATCGCTTCGTGAGTTTTTTCTTAGCGACAGTTACCGTGTTATTCCGCTGATTACATTGATGGATCCGGGTATCGATTGCAAAAAGTAGTCTTCAACCGGGTGTATCAAGTTATACCCGGGTCGATCGACCCGCTAATACAACAGGGGTCCGCACTTTGTGGAATGTCATTCAAATACACAAAAATTGTCACATTGTTTCTGTGACGTAAGCAATTATGTTATACTTTCAGTAAAAAGGGATGTAAGTAGATATGTACATATACACGTATATTTTAAAGTATAATTACATAGTCATATCTGAAGTTAATATCTATAAGTCGTTTAGACTATAGCGCGTGCTTTTATACCTATAACTAACTATTATAAGCCATTTGGGCTTTACCAGCGTAAAGACCAAGTGAAACCTGATATTATAGGTTTTTTATAAAGTTCGCCCGGGGTTGTAACTAGTACCATTTGTACGTGTAATAATTGCTACGGCGATCATCTTCAGGCTTAGCAACTGTGACCGAAATTGAATCAGGCTCTTACTAACAATTTTATTAATTGGACTGTTACTTGGCTTCAGCCCATTAATGCTCACTAATGAGCATGGGTCTCTCCTCATCCCTGCGGAGGCCTACAGCATACTCAACCACGTTGATCCAGTGCGGATTGGTGGAGGGGTTAGTAGCCAACCCAAGTAATTTTTAATGCCACCTGAAGGCATCTGACATGGCTTAATGACTGCTACCAAATAGTTACTACAGGGGCCGACGAAGCACGGAAGCGCCTAAGAAATTTTGCTAAGTACTAGCGGTCACGGAATAATTGTTTTAACAGCAATTGTGTCGCGGTAGAACTAGATCTATGTCTATGGATCCAGTCACAGCACGGCGATCATTTTAGTCCTTAAGGGTAGCAACTGTTACCAAATTGGAACGAAACTCTTACTAATAATTACTAACTGGATTGTTACTTACAAAAATTACCTGTCATTTACAGTCCCTGCTCCAGTCTTCATACCTACTTACGACCTGACCAACTAACGTTATTAATTACACCCTCTGTTAACTAAACTAATAATCCTAGTCACGATTAGAGCCTTGCTCTGTGTCGGTCACAGTTATCATGGGCGGCAGCGGAAGGCTATAATTATCTTGTTGAGTGTTAGTCTCTTCTATTTGATAACATTAATACTTATTATTAAAGACATCTTACGGCCTTGAAAGATAGACGAAAGTCATATAACGGCGTAGCAGCCATAATTATAATTTGTTAGGTAACCACCATAACTTACGTAAATTGGACACTAAATTGTCTCGAACTGTAAGGGTCTTATTTTTAATGTACCTAATTCTACAATCAATAGCCTTAGTACATACATAGCGAATTTGTGTGGGATTCGTGTCGGCGGGGCAACACTCCTCGTTATATCTGAACCGAAATCTCTATTGCCCTGGTAATAAGGAAAGGTCACACGTGTCGTCATTCGACTAACTTCTCGCTATTAAACTTTTCTACAAGCGACTCATGTTAATGTAATATTGTTTGTTTGGATATTAAAATAATTTGAGGTGATTCTGAGGGATCAGAGCCACCTGTTGGTAAGTGTAGGTCCCTCAATTACGACGATAGACCATTGCCCGAACAGTGGGTTAGTATGAACGGGTTAGGTTAGGTTGTTTAACAAAGTGAATGTTCGGTGAAGAAAAACATCGTGGGGAAACCTGCACACCTTATTATTATTATTATCATTATTATAAAATATTATTGTGCGAGGAGACCTGTGCCCAGCAGTGAGACAGTTATGGGTTGTGATGATGATATAAAAAGGCGCGGACAACACTAAAGGCATCATCAGCGGTTCGGCGGGCTTACAGTCATCACTCGTCCTTCTTTGATTAACTTGGCTACCTTTCATTGTTATGGCTAGGAAACAAGCATTACTGACATACATAAGTGATAACGATGTCAAAAAATGTAGCGAATTAATAGTTTTTCCATATTGTCCCAGGTACTCTTTGCTTGCGGGACGTGTCCATTGTGGTCCCAGAATCGGTGGAGCGAGGTTCGAAGGTGGTGATGAGGTGCCTTTACAACCTGGAGAATGAAGATCTCTATCAGGTGAAGTGGTACCGTGGGGAATGGGAGTTCTGCAGATATGCCCCTAGGGACGTGCCGCCATTCAGCTTCTTTCCTATAAAGGGGATTGATGTCGTGGTAAGTATATTTGTCTAAAATTTTAGAACAGAAAAGTAATTATTCCTTTTTTCATAATGTGTGTGCACCATTTTGAGGTTCTTTAAGGAGGATTTAGGATATTAAGAATTAAAGAATTTGGGGTATTTTTGATTTCAAAACCCTAGAATCAACAAATTAGAAACAGTTTAGATTCAATTTAATACATCCGCTTAAATTAAATTGAAAATTATTTGATAATTTATTATTCAATATTGGATTACATTATTCATTACCCCTGTAAATTATTAATTAAGATAATTTAATAAATTACTACACACGACATAATTATTAAAATTACCTTCGAAATATTGGAAGCGGAGCGAATTTCTCGGAACATTAAACACATGAATACGTTTTCCACTTTGAAAGTTGAAACAAAATTATCTTAAAAGAACTGTTGCCAGATTATACCATTTTTGCAGAACATTTTTTCTCAGAACTCATTATAAACTTACTAAGGAGCAAAGAAAGCAGAATTTTAGGTGTAATCTTTAGTTTTATGTTATTTTCATACTCCGCTATCCCCTGCTACTTACTTATATCGATAAACTATAGATGCGGCCCTCTGTAGGGTACATGTCTTTAAAGAGGCCTGAAAAATCCTACAAAACGCTGCTATGGAGGACTCAACGATAGACCCGGTCGCATCAAAGACTGGGGCTTGACATAAATAAATAATAATAAACGTTAACACACTCATACCTAGGATTCCCTGCGTCGTGGGTGGTATGGACAACACAAATTACACCTCACGAACACCCATGACCTGAGAACGAACATTTATCTGCCACATAAACATCTGCTCCGACCGGAAATCGAACCCGGGACCCCTCGGTTCGCAGGTAGGGTCATTACCAACTAGGCTACGGGGTCGTCATCTTATACATCTTTACATAATATTATGTGTAACAGATTCACTGATCTGATGTTGAAGTAAGGAGTTTGGTTACCTAGGAATTTGGTTACGGGTTTAAAGAAAGCTCTTGGAGCAAAGCCAGCCAGTACGTACGCCATTCAACGTGCATATTTCTAACTTATTTTTGATTTGATAGTTAAGACTTGGCTTGTACACAATCACGGTGAAACTACGGCACGGAACCGCAGCCGTGTGCGCCGTGAATTATCTCCGACCAATTCTTCCGGTGGTTTGCCGTGTCGTGTACAAGTAACATGTTTATTTTACGGCGCGGTTAACACGCCGTACGGTTGACAAACCGTGTTGTGGTAGACAGGTAGAAAGTTTGTAAATAATATTATATTAAATTCGTATTCGTTCTTCGTGCCTATGTTTATAAAGTTTGTCAGTTTGACGCGCCGTGCCGTGGATGAAGCTACTAAACATCTGCGAGTACGTAAGATATTCCAATTCAGCTTCCGGAAATGGCGCGCGTGACCTACATAGACTGTAATCTTTACTGTAAAAAAGTTTTTTATATTTTTTTAATAAGCACAAGTTACAATATTGCGTTTTGAAATTGCATAAAATGTATTTTGCACCCCTCAAAAAATCCTTTTCATTGGGTACGCTTCACCAAGCTCTTGTTTTTTTGTTTTGCCCTTAAATCAGATTTATTGTGAGTTTTTATGATAATAGCCGACAAACGAGCAGATATGACTGACAGGACAGGACAGGACACCTGATGGGTAGTGGTCACCGTCGGACATGGACCATGGACATCAGTAACAACAAAGACAATGCGTTGTCGGTTAAGGAAGAAAGAAAAGAAAGAAAGTACCAGCTCTCAAGCTCCCAGCCGTAACACGATAAGTCGTTTGGCGCCTGACTCAGCGAGAGTGTGGTGCTAACTTGGTTATAAAATCAATAACCATGTGAAAATTGTCGATGAGCTGAAAATATAAACGTAACATTTTTTCTCATACGGAATGCATTTGAGTATGTTGGCCTATAATAACCTAACTGCTCTACCTAATCTGTAGTATATATTTTTATAAATTTTATCTACTAGAAATTTGACAACTGTGAATCGAGACGGGGAGAAATGATGGCGAGCGCAATAAACAAGTTTGTAGCGGTACCGCAATTAAACAAATGAAACAATGTAAATACGTAGAGATTAATGAAATAAACAAGTCTACACTGACTAACCAAGAGTAAATAAGAAACACTGAACGAAGAACCCGTGTTTTACTGTGGCATTCCCAAACACTAAGCCCAGAGATGGGCAAATTACATCGAGAAAAGGTAGTTAGCGCGTTCTTGGGGCATTTCCGTCCCGCCAGTTGTAATCGTAATCCGCAATCATGATTACATTTTACATATAATGCACCAAATGAAATTGTAATCTGTTATCATATTTCATGCAAAGGAAATGTAATAATATATGAATGAAGAACCCTCACAACTCACAACTGATGTGATGTGGTGATGATCAGCCTTAGCTTAACTACCCCTCTGGTCGACATACATATATTTTAACGACATTAGACTTCGCTCACACTATAGTTACATTAAGAAATAATGCTGACGAGGGATGGTAATCAACCCGATATATTCATGTTACTTTCAAGAACAATAGATGTTTGTGCGGGGACTAAGTACCGTTTGTTATGACCAAACCTAAAGGCTCACATAGGATCTGAAATTAAACTTTTATTACGCATGGAAATAGGTACACATACCTACACTACCTATATTTCGCTATCTTCATCTGAGGCTCAAACCAACAAGATAAGATAATTACAGTTTAATAAGTTGACAGTAAGCAAAACTAAAACACGCTTTTATAATGCTAAGTAATTTAGTTTAATGTGCTGTTTACGGGTGAGGAGTCCCGTTGTCCGGAGCCAACCCTGAGCGAAGTATCCGGTCAAGATTGTCAAAATTGCATTGTCATCGGAATCAAAGCAATATGCAAAGTCTTAAGTAAAAGTAGAAGAAGTTAGTAGAAGTAGTTTAAAGATTTGATCCGAACGTTTATAGGTACATGCATAAATCTTAAAACACGCATTGATTTGTCTTGAGACAATCCCGCGGTTTTCACATAACAGCGATTAAGGTGTACGACGCACTGGTCAGGAGTCATCTGGAACACAATGCAGTCGTATGGTCTCCTTATGAAGCTAAATACGTAGATATGTTAGAGCGTGCGCAGAACAAGTTCAGAAGGTACCTGTACATGCAATTATATGGCGTGTATCCATTTTATCCATTGATGTATCCCACGTTATATGTACTAGGAATGGTTGGGCACAACGAATTGCAGGTCGAGAATTTGCGCTTATCGTGTATTTAATTAGACTTTTTCTTGGTGTAGTCCATAACCCGGGATTAGTGGCTTCTCTGGCTCTCAGCGTGCCGGAGCGCTACGTTTGGAGGCGCCGGCGTCTCACTGGCCAAAGCAGGTGCTCAACCAGGCTCATGACAGTCGACTCGACTTATTTTCATGCATTTTGACTGACTTTGCTAAGGTTGTCTTATACGTATTACAATAGTTAAGTTTTTTCTATTAGGAGTATCATTAGTTTAATGTTGATATGTATTGTATATGGTTTTACCTGTAAACATAGAGGACTGTGTTTGTGAGCAAATAATTGTTTTTTTTATTAACTACTTGCCGATTTTGAAGTTGTTTTTTTGTTTTTTAATTTTGTATTTACGGTAATATTATTTAACCTATTTGTTGATCTGTAACCAGACGCGGAATTTTCGTTAAAAATCCTTGTCCTTTGAAATTCAGCCGTTGAAATACGGGTAGACGTGGCGATTGATGAAGGTTTAATTTAACTTTCACTCCGCTCAGTAATTAGGCATTTCGTAATGTATTAGACTAATGTTGTTTTGTAATGTATCTAGAATTATTTAGTTGTTAAATGAACTAATTATATCTGTACTTAAACGTTTATACTCGTATATATCTGTATACAACGCGTAGCTTCCAACTTGTTTTGCAACTGATTAAATAGTTAGACGTTTCATTCTGAACACTTTTGTTATTTGCACAGAAAGTAGGATGTAGTTTCCAAGTTTAACTGAGTATTCAGTTTACACGGAGGATCGCGTACAAATTCACGTAAAATATTTTCCAATAGAAATATTTGAGTCGATATTATGTAAAGAAGTTTCTTCAAGTAGCGATGTATTAGGGTACCTATTGTCGTATTAATTTTGTTTAAACGATATTTTTACCCCGTTACGCGGATCATTGCCACGGTAATTACATGTCATCGTTATATTCATTAAATGAGTCCATAGCCCAATGGGTTGTAATTGTAACCCTGTCTGCGAAGCGAGATGTTGGTAATGCCATATAAGATAGAGGCAATCTTACTCCAAGTGTTTAAGGGTCCCTGTAAGCGATTATTACTTAATACATATCTATTCTCCGAAGCACCGTAGCGTTCAAGAAATTTTTCTACTAACGATTTGGTACGTATGCAAGACAGCTGGGTGGGTTTCCAAGGGACTTATTATGACAACGGGATTACAAATTACAATGTTAATGAAAAAATTCTAAACAAGGTAGAGTTTGCTCCTGTAAAAATATTAAAAAATATCATTAAAAAAATATTATCATTAAAAAATTTTCGACATTCCGTGAAACAAATGCTGATCAATTTCACAGTGCTTAAAATTTTTACAAATTTCTCCTTAAATACAAAAAAGTAAGGTAAAAATTAGGTTATGTCAATAATTAGGTAACGGTATTATTTGGGTAATGGTAAAATTGATACCACAAAAGCAATTTCTTAGTTTCCTGTAACTTGATACTGAACCCAAAGTCCTATTTCAAGCCGAACTTGGCTTGTTTTTTGTATTTGTATCGGACTCTCTGGAGGGTGACAACTTTTTCATTACTCAAATAAATTACTTTATCTTGACTATAATGCTACTTTTCTAAAGTAAGTTAAAAAGTTTGCAAAGGCGGAACAGCTGAAATTTGTAGGTACATTAACTACTTATTTATGACCTGCTGCGGGAAGTAGATTTTTTCATTTTGCTTTGTTGTTTTCGGGATATATTCCTCATTTCGCTTTGTATGGCCGACGGGTGCGGTAGGATACAAAATATATTTCGGACTTCAAATAGAGGCACATTTTGTTTTGGTTTGTTACAGGATGGATAGGAGGATAAAATGCTATCCGGATTTTTTATCGACGATGGTTAAAGATGGTTATATTTACTTACTTTGCCTATATTATTGTACAATGATATCCACACCTTAGAAAGATGGTGAAAGCTAGACAGGCAGGTAAAATACACCATAGTTGGTACAGAGCGCTCAGACCTCCAACAGGAGGGACCGCTCGCCATAGCCTCGTCCGATGTCCATCAGGGTGCACAACGAGTGGAGGAGATTGGCTTGGACCACCGACCACCACAGCCCGTAGAAGCCAATAACAGGCTATTGACTCCTGTCAACACATCTGGCTTATAGTTCCGATATCAATATCCGTTAAAAACTCAAACTATCGTGCGAATTATTCTTTCCCGTTGTGTGTAAATTAATCCATTTCTTTCCAACGTTTCGTGTGGCTTTGATTTAGCTAATCACAGCGTTGCAACCCCGCTTCGTCTTACCTCAGCTAGTTGCCAGAATGCATTCAATACGGAAAATCAAACATTAGGCGTCTATGGGTTGTGTGGTCGGTGGTTGGACTCACGACTCCGCATCGTCAAGTTTACTAAAACCGCTTTAAATCAATAAACAAAAACAAGTAATTGAGAATTTTCTCTAAGTGATAAGTTAATTTCCGTTATGTTAGTAATGTATGCACATTCTAATATCTACATCAATATGCTGATTTCCTGGTATACGCCGGGTGCCCCGATAATGGCTTTCGGATGGGTGCGGATTTCTAAAATTGGATTTCGTCTCGCGAGGGTTGGAAAAGGCGTATAAGATTGATTCCAGTTGTCCTTGTACACAATCACGCATTGATTGTCTCACCACAAACGATTTTTCGTAGATTCCTCAAGCTCAATACAAATAGTGGTTAGCCTGCGTTCGCCTCTTACGATCAAAACTTGCCAGTAGCCCTGTACGCTACGACAGGAGTCGTGGGTTCTTTTTGTTCACTAGTAAGGTCGTAGAAAATGTATGTTTCTATGTTTGTTATTTATAATCTTAGCACATCACTAATCTAAACAATAAAGTTACAGCAAATAATAATGTTTACAAAATGCCTCACGTAACTGAATAGGTGCCTATGCCTACCTAAGTTAAGTAATACTTACGTATAATTACGTATTTATGTAGTAGTAACGAAACGCAAAAAAGCGACGTTGCCGCTCTGCCGCTCCGTCAACTGTTAAGTGGCAGATAAATTCCTAGGGCTATCCGGAACTTTATCCGTAACCGGTGAAACTGGCCCTAAGTATAATACTTAACTTACCTACCTATAATACTTACGTATACCTACTAAAACGAAGAGAGCACGCGTTTATTTTTATCCATAGACTTTTGTCAACTAATGACAATTTAGACTACATTGGAAAAAGCAATTCCAAAACTGATACCAATTAGTAAGTCTGGCGAGTAGGAACTATATGCAAAGTACGTACTCAAGTAATGTAGAAGTTACGAATATATATTTTGAAGCCAGCACACGTACTAGTCTCTACTCTGCTTACAGCCAATTTTACTGTTCGCAAGCTAAACAGCAATCAAACTTTCCTGAAAACTATATACAAGTTGAAAGTTTTCCTTTCATCTAAACATATACCACATTTACTATGCTTTATGCCGAATATTAGAAGCTTTTATTTAACTTGCAATATAATTGTATGTATGTAACTACATAATGTATGTAACTAAATAATAATTATAACTCCTTCAAAACAATATTCAAAGATACCTACGGCTTTGACAGCGTTTACTTAGTCCCTACAATCCTATTACTGCTATCGTTTAGTTAGCCTATACCTATACTTATACTTATTATTACTATATACTAGTATTACTATATACTTTATGCTTTCATGATAATTTCTTTTTTCTTTGACATGCCGTAACATCCGACGTGGTGCTGATAATAACTCAATAAATAAAGTGACGTCACTCTAAATCCAGTATGGCGGACTAAGCTTTTTATACTTTCCTACAATATGGATATCAAATGAAAGGACTTGCTAGAATACGAATGCCTATGCCTTGCATGCTTAATGCCTAAAAAGTAAAAATTAATTTTTACTTTTTAGGCATTTAAACCGCCTTTAAAACTTTTACTATCAATATACAGCGTAATAACACAATTTACAAGATATAAAATTATAAACTTTGTCGCGAGATATAAGCTCATACCTACTCATAATTATTTACATAGATTCACGATCAAGTTATTATTTTTCAAGTTTATATACATTTAATTTTAACTTCAGGTAAATCTCGCGACTAGCTTTTATATAAAAACAAAGAGTGTTATAAAGGGTGACTCTTTTATAAATAGTGTTTTTAGTTCTTGCAACTATTAATTTATTACATTTCTATTACTAAACTATGTAAACACGGATATTTCACAGTTGACGCAGTAGTGCGCAGAATGTGTACATATGTATGTAAGTATGTTAAGATGGTTAATATTTATAACATTGCTGAAAGTCTAGGTTTTGTGGCATCTAGCCAAAATCGGTAGATATCGTACAAAATTTACAGAATTTTTACGAAATCCATTCCTATTAGAGATATATTTAAACTGAACTAGGTTTGTAACTTGCTTCAGAAATTTCAGGTAAGAGTTGGCAACTTAATGTAATGAATAAAGACATTGAAATATCTGTTATTCTTTTTAGCTTTTTTAGCATAAATACACTGATTTTTCCTTGTGTTACGAACAGACAGGTCATCAGAGAGTAGGTTTCTTTTTCTCGCTTCTTCTTCTTCTTCTGGGCCGGCAATGAAACGGTGATGCTTACGGTGTAACTGATATCCAAGCTACCTACTTACGTAAAACGTTACATAGACATTGCACAGCCGGGCAAACACGAAGCGTGGATGGGCCTAAATCTGCTAAATAAATACTTCAATTTCATAAATTAACTGACAAATTTAAGCATTTATTCATAACCAGACATATATTTAGACGTGCTCTCTTTGCTTCGGTAAACGTATCCCTAATTACCCACACGCGAAAACATTAGATGGAATTCTTCAAATTGATATAACTTAGTATTTTTTTATTCGAAAAGGGACTGGAATAAAACAAACAAGAAATGCTCTTGAAGTTGGCTAGTTATCTATGTCAGTGAAACTGCATCTAATACAGTAAAGCTGTTTTTGAGATTGTCGGAAACAAACGCACAGACAAACAAAGAGAGAATGACTAAAAATCATTGCTATGGGATCTATTGCTTTCTTAACACGTTCAGTGCGTTATGAGGTCGAAACGTCTCAAGCATGACTTCCCGCTGGTGCGGCAATCAAAATCGCGTTCTTTCACTCCGTGCGGGAGGCTACAATTTTAACATTTCTTTGAGTATGACAGAGACAAATACATAAAATTGTTTCTCTTGCGAAGTAGAGCCCAATGGCTTATTTAATAAAATATGAGGTCGAAAAGCCCTCAAACGCACTGAATAGAAAAAAATATGCGCCAGTGCGAAGTGAGGTCTAATCTGCCTCAAAAGTTGTAGGCCTCATAAACGCACGGAGTGAAGCGCGGGGGGCGCGGGCGACGCGTAGTGATGCGACAAGTTTCGATACGGAAGCGCACTTCTTGTCCGCGCGACTCACCTTATTTTTTAAGTATTTTTGTTATTGTTCGTCATTGACTTATTATTTGTGACTTTGATTTGAGTACTTTGACAGATTGACATTGACATTAGAATAGAAAGAACCAACAGCCATCAAGTAATATCGATTTTCATAATATACTGCATTTAAAATCTTTCGGTAAATAGCCATTTAAAAGTAAAAGTATTTTTATTGGATTTATTAACATCGATTTTTTTACTTAATAATTTCACTACTGCACTTGGTTACGTTCCTTTTCACGTAAAGTATTACGGCGAAGAGTAAGGATAGTAAATTGTAAAATTCAATAAAAAAATCCCACTAGCTACAATTTTAAGTTTTGTATCATAATAAAGCGTATAAGATGACTCATATAAAATATAAAATTGATTACTGTACAGTCTGGTACCACTTTGGCGGACCTCGTTTCATCCTCTTAACCAAAATGACCCCTACTAATAGCCAAGCTACAGCTAGCTAGTTGACAACTAAACTAATTGTACTCAAGATATTTTTTTTAGCACGATTTTTTAACACTCATCATTTATACGCATGCTGCCTACACTAACAAATCCTTAATCGTCGCAAATCCTATTTTGCTTTTATAATCTACACAATACTCAAATAATGATAAATATATTTCAAAAGAGGAAAATCAATTTAATACTCTAGATATTATTATTTTTTTCCTACCCTAGGTGTGGGTGTTTTCAAATGTATATTGCTACAACATGAATGTGGTTTGAAATATTTGATAAATAGCTACTCGTATTTTTAACTTCTGTATAGTTTATATTTCCGGTTTACAATACCAGATTCCTTTAGGTGAGGAAGTATATCTTCTCTTTTGTTCGTGTCTGCAGTGGTCATAGCTGTTATACTCAATGAGTAAGAGTACATACAAACACACAAATCTATCTACCCACTAATTACCACACAAACACACAACACAAACACACACTCACAACACACACAATTACCCACCCATTCACACAAATACGCACACATCCATTCATACACATATACACACACATAAACTGACTTACATACTTTAAAACTAAAATTGGTATGTGTGGTAGGTGTATGGTATTTTAGAATCCTAATTTAAGTAAATAAATGTTATATCACCTGCATTTCTATTTTATTCCCATCACTAGTAGAGACACAAATCGAACTTCTTTTCAGTACGTTGTGAGGCAGAATCGATGGCATAATTCTTTTTTTCATTTATTCAATACCGAAATGTCACACCTACGTACGAAGCTAGATTCAACTTGAAAAACTATTTAAGTTTATAATGGTAAAGTTTCAAGCAAATATTTTCAATTTTGAGCTATATTTAAGGCGTTTTTTAGAAACAATATTTTGTGAGGTCGAAAAGCCCTCAAACGCACTGGAAAGAAGTTCAACTTTGCCTCGAAAAGACCTCATCCGCACTGGCTGAAAGTCCATCAAAAATAGTGACGCAGTGAACGTGTTAAATACTAAATCATACTTTTTCTCAAATATCTTCAATGTACAGACATCGTTAGTTACAGTATTATACGTATAGACTTCACTACAAAAAAGTGCAGTTTGTATAAAAAGCCCCGAGGCTTCTATAGGATGTTCGTTGGTCTATCAGATTCAATTTTCTCCGTAACAACGGTGCATATGAAGGGTTTGGTAACCAAACCTAGACAGGTACAAACAAACGAATTTTGGTTTTCAACACCCGATGCAAGAAGTGGGATAGCAAAAGTTTGACTTGTGTATCTGTCTATCTGTCTGTGTAATGTTTAAACATATTTTTTGATTTAGAAAAAGAAACATCTAAGTACTTCCAGGTTCAGAATTCGTCCAGGTTTATTGTACCTTCCTCGTATGTACAAATCAATAAGGATGTAATGTTTATTTGAATTGAATTTCATAATTAATTCGACAATGGCTTTACAGTCTCACTTATTGCATTGTGATGAAAACAAAAAAAATCATTTATGTCCAACCAACTCTGAAAATCCATAAGGGCAAGTTACGAACTATTTGTGGAGCAACGCTACACACTGCGGTATGAGGTAGTCTACATAATGTGCAAATTTAATGGTCGCAATAGGAGCCCATAACCTTCCTTTTATGACACCAACCGCTCTAATGCTACTCGTTGCCATGGTGACCGCACACGCTCCCCCTGAGACTCACTACGGAGCGACAACGACGCCGTAATCGTAGGAAACTGCCCTAATAATGATAGCATTGGTATAATTTTATCCTAGAAAAAACTCATCAACAGGTAAATTGTTACCACCGTACACCTTGTCTGGATGAGTTTATTTCTATTTCATTAATCTTTATGGTTGTGTTAGAGTAATCGCCATTTTTGGAGATATTAAATAAATATGAAGCGCTCATAGCCCGGCGGCTTGCGTCGATCTCAAGAGATCGACAAAGATAAGCAACAGCGGGCGCGGTCGGTAGTTGGATGGGTGACCGCTAGTGGCAAAAATTTCTTGAGCGCTTCCGTGCTTCGGAGGGCACGTAAAGCCGTCGGTCCCGGTTTTTATCATTTGGTAGCAGTCGTTAAGCCATGTCGGATACCTTCGGGCGGCTTAAAATTTCCGACACTTGGGTTGGCCACTAACCCCTCCACCAATCCGCACTGGAGCAGCGTGGTGGAGTATGCTCTAGGCCTCCTCAGGTACGAGGAGAGACCCGTGCTCAGTAGTGGGCCATTAATGGGTTGTAGCCATCAAAAACCGACGGGCCAATAGTTGGTAAGGGGTCAGCGCAGCCTCGAGTCCGAGCGGTTCAACCCAGTAGTAAAAACGGTCGCCGACTGCTATTATCTTCAACATCGTTCTGTCCATTCCAATTTCACTTCTTTATAAAATAAGCTAACTGAATGAAGTTCCCAGGTAAAAGATATTTCCAACGAAGTTGTCAGGAATTTTTATGATGTTTAATATTATTATGGACGCAAAACGAGACTCCATTAAGCACCTTTTACGACACCAGCCGTTATATGGCGCTACGGGACTTCGCCTTCTGCTTCTTATATTAGCATGCAAAAAAATCCTATTAGATCCATATTGCATTACTTAGTTCTACTATTACCAAGTCTGAAACTATGAGATAAGTTTAAACTAACAAATGAACGGCTCAGATTCATAAAGCTTTTAGATTTCAGGTGGAAGAGGCTCAGATCAGTTTTACTCTCTAGCTTTTGCATTCTATTGAACAGCAGCCAAAGTAATGACGTCAGATGTCTTCGGTGTAACTGAACCGTGGGTTACGGCGACCACTTAGCATCAGGTGGCTCAGCTTGTACTCGTATGTTGGTTATTTACATTAAAAATATGAGAATTTACTCGTTGCAGATTCTGATTCAAAATTCTGAGCAGAAAACCTGAGTTGAGCCAATTCCGCTGTTGTGGGAAAAGCGTGTGTGTATTTTTGTTCATCGTTTTATTTGTTTCGGTACAACAAAGCGAATCGTGTGCTTTTACATTAATAAAACATTGAATATAGTTTCGTGTTTGCCGATATATTCTAAACTTTTAATGTCGAACGAACGAACTTTGTAAATCTTATAGCTAGCAAATGGAAATGATGCCTATGTTTAGTTAAATAAATACATCTTATTTGATGCGTTTTTACAACGATTAAAAACTATTTTATCATAATCGCCATACCACTGCGATAACTATGTATTACTTGGTGCCAGCCTTATTGGTGCTGAATAGAGTACTGACTTCAATGGCAACTACGAAAGGACTTTTTGATATCCCCACGGCACAGTGGATAAAGAGGATTTATATTTTTGCTTTTAAGTTTCCTTCCTTGTATCCGTAACAAAATTGCGTGAATTTCCAAATTCTCGCGAAGTGCCTCGGGCAGTTCCTAAGTATTAAATTTCCAAGAATTCTGCCAGTTTCTGTATGTCTATGTTTCAGCTGTCGTGGCCAGTTTTCCAAACAAATTTTACAGCCCACCTTAGACACCGTTTATAAACCTGCTCCAAGTCTTTAAGAACTTTTGACCAAATTGTATTTTAGGCATTAAAAGAAGTCATACTAATAATTATGGTTTCAAATCATGCTCGTAAGGCGACCAGAAACTTTAACTGGGCCAAAGTTGTTACGGATTCTCCTATTAGAATTTTCAAGCAAGGCGTCCCCTGGTCCCCTCAACGACAAAGCTTCTTTTCATAACATAAATGTAATATAATTTAAAACTACGGACATGCATGAAGGTAATTACAAAATAACAATTTCCTCAAATTATTTTTTGTTAGATTTAAATGTTACCGCTTTGGCAAAAGCTTCACATACATTATGAAGTAGTTATTGTAGTTACTTATTCATTTTTCGTCATTGTTACACAAAACATTCATTATAGACCAGAAATTTCATAAATCACTACAATTATATTTTGTTTATTCATACAGCCCTATGTAATGGCCCAATGGCTCTTGTAAACATCAATAATTCAGGAGTAACTGTTACGCGCAGCTAACAATACTCCCAAGAGTTATAAACGTAGCTAACTACTGCTTAGGTACGATTTATCTAGATTCTACATCGGAACGTCATGTTTTATCATGATATTTATTCATTTTGATTATATTTGTTTAAGTATGTGGTATCTCTATAATTTAAGTAGGGTTTATATGTATAAATAAAATAAAATAAAACTGATATATGAAAAATATTTGAGAAAAATTACTATTTATTTATGAATAGGTAAAATATATTGACGACCCCGTAGGCTAGTTGGTAGTGACCCTGCCTGCGAAGAAAGGGGTTCCGGGTTCGATTCCCGGCCTGAGCAGATGTTTTAAATTACTGTCCTGTTATGTCATTCGGTGTACATGAAATAAAACCTGCTTTTTTGAAGTCGGTAACGTCTGCAAAGTCCTAGAAGCCTAAATAGAAACGCTTCGCAAATATTTGAGGGGACGGTATTGAGTTTCAACGCGAATATTTGCTTAAGTTTACAGGTCACGTTCTCAAACATTAATGTATTACTAAAGATTAAGCTATAACCTTCTGCAGTACAGCCACTGCAGGACTTGGCCAAAGCGTTAATACAAACACATTTGTATAAGACGTTGTCAGAACTTGAACTTGAACAAATTACCGAGGATATCCGGGAGGGCATGGAGAGTAGAATGGTCACCATTTTAGTACTAATCGACTTTTCCAACGCTTTTAATTTGGTTGACCACGACATTCTCCTTGCTATCCTCGCACGATTGCAGCTCTCGCCCGTAAGTCAGGCGTGGTTCTCTTCCTATCTTCGTGGTCGCCAGCAAGCCGTTAAGGTTAACGGGACGTTGTCTAGCTGGTGTAATCTGTCTGCTGGCGTACCTCAGGGTGGAATCCTATCACCTTTGCTTTTCTCCATATTTATCAACTCTCTCACTCCCCTTCTTACCTGTCCTTACCATTTGTATGCTGATGACCTGCAAATCTACACCAAAACTGACGTAAATGATTTAGCCAACGCTGTTAGCACCATAAACGCCAATCTGGCTAACGTTAGTGATTGGTCGCAGAAATTTGGGATCAAAATCAACCCCTCTAAATGTCAAGCCATCATCGTAGGAAGCTCGCGGCAGATAGCTAAACTTGATTACCAATCGATAGCCCCTGTCATGTTTGAAGGCTCTGCAATACCTTTTTCTCCAAATGTTAAGGATCTTGGGGTTTTTATTGATAGCGATCTGAGTTGGAATACCCAAGTGAGTGAAATCTGTCGCAGTGTCATTGCCACGCTAACATTCCTCAACCGCCTGAAGAAATTTCTTCCTATAGAGACAAAGGTTCATTTAGTACAAGCGCTAATATTTCCTGTCATCGATTATGGTGATGTGTGCAGTCTGGACCTTAGTGGGGCTCAACTTGATAAGCTGGACCGTCTCATAAATAGTGCCGTACGTTTTGTATTCTGTCTGCGAAAGTTTGACCATATTTCCACGTACCGTTCTAAGCTTCGTTGGCTTTCGATCCGTGAACGACGGCAACTAAGAGCCCTCTGCTCGCTCTCTTCTATCCTTTTCGACCCTCTTATGCCAGATTACCTTAAGACCAGATTTGAATTCCTTTGTTCTGCCCATGATCGTCAACTCCGTTCCTCAGAATCCTATCTCCTATCTTTCCCCTTACATCGATCTGGCTTTATATCGAGCTCTTTTGCTGTACAAGCCATACGCTTCTGGAATGCGCTTCCTGATGAAATCAGAGTGCCTGCTAGTAAGGTTAGCTTTAAAAAAAAACTACAGGCTTATTTTTTAGAGAAACGGATGCTTTGATTGTTTGTCATCGTAATTAATTATTTATTTATTCGTGAATGTAGTAGGGTTAAATTATACGAGTATATCGTGATCGTGTATTATCGTTTGTGTTTACAGGTATTTATCTATCGTATATCTTAAATATGTATATATATATATATATAAATATATATGTTTGTCTATATACTATAATATTGTATCGTATTTGTATGTATGAATATATATATTATTTTAGTTTAGCAATTTTTACACCCATACCGCTATTCGTGTATTTCGGCTTGGCCTAATGGTTAGCTGGTAGAGAATGCAATAGCATTAAGCTCGCCATTTGTACTATGATATTTTCATATTGTGGTCAATAAAGTTTTAAATAAATAAATAAATAAATAAACTTGGCCATATCTGGAAAGATTCCAGTGGCAGACTTGGCTGCCTCTCGGATATACTTACAATAATTTTATTACGGCTATCTGGGGAACCACTAGTCATCTAACTTTCAAGTTAGTATTGCTTACTAACTTGAAAATTTGGAATTCTTGAAAATATGCGTTTTGGGTACAAGACGCCTTTGTTTAAAAATGTTTTGTGATGCTTTATTTACCACTAGCCTTTTGTCATGGCTTCGGCCCCGTGGGAGTCAGAAAACAACAAAATTGTAACGGAGGAATTTTGTACCTCTATTAAAACAACTGCGAGGAGCAGGATCAGCAGGAAATGGTCATATGAGGTGTGGTGACACGAGGTGAGGTGTGGTGAGCTGGTGAGGCGTGGTGTGGAGTGGTGAGAAGGCTTGAGGAGTGGAGACGAGATTGAGGAGCGGAGAGGAGAGATATTCAGTAGGGAGTCTTTCATAGGTTTCAGGTATTCCAGCAAAATGTTACTGGCCAGCGAACAGGCCCTCTTCAAGAATAAACAGAAGAACAAAGGATTATGTCAATATTGTCATTCAATAAAAATGTATTGTAAAATGGAGCTCGAGTATTTAATTTGCCCTTTTACAAAATATCGTTAAAATTACAGCAAGGTTCAAACTACATCCATACCATATAACTACTAAAACTTCTTTGCTTAAGAATGTTTTGATGTTTTGATACTCAATTAACACGACAGCAAACAACAGTAGCATATTAATTTGAGTTTGATAGTGCCATCTGTTGGGATCATAAATATTCGACTAAACAAATATATTTGTGCGAGTATGAGTACACATAACTACCTACGTTAGGTAACCGATCAACTCGTTCAGAAGTTATAATTAAGTTTACTTAACACCAGTCACGCATGGACGCTTTTGCTGTATGATGACAAATATTAAAATATAATCATTAATAATTAATTTATGTTATAAATATAACAAATGAATGAAAGAAAAAGGTTTTTCTACATATACGCTGGTCTTTTACTCAGCTACAAACAAATATAACTGTTTTGATTTAACGGGGAAAATTAGAAAGTAATTAATAAGGTACGTGGTAACTTAGATATTATTAACTTCTGTTTTGGGGTAACTTGGAAACTACAGCGTTAACTGAGTTAACGTTAAACGCACTTAGAAACGGTTGAACCATGACGTGTTTCATAGTTGAAAGCTTTGTGGCTGCAAAATTGCAACCAAGGACCGGTAGTAATCATATTGTAATGTATAATGAAGCGTTGTTTTAGTTGTGTTCTACCGCGAATGCTTCATTTAAAATTGCATTATAACGCTATAATGTAATTAAAAATGAAACTAAAACACTTAACGTATTTACAAACGTCACGTTATTCGTTGTATCAAATAAGCGTAAAGGTGGCGGTTCGCGGCCGAGACCGAGACAAGCGACCGAGACAGGAGACCGAGACAGGAGACCGAGACAGGATACCGAGACAGGAGACCGAGACAGGAGACCGTGACCGGCACTTGACCATAGGCAATATATAGGCGACAACTCGCGACCGAGACCGAGACAGTCTGTCGCGCCTATACAAAGTGACGGTCGCGGTCTCCTGTCTCGGTCTTCTGTCTCGGTATCCTGTCTCGGTCTCGACCGCGAACCGCCAGCTTTACACTTAACGCTAACTGCACTAAAAATATAAATGCGAATTACTTACTTTCGCATTTATATTTCTGTGTCTGCTACCTTTTCAAACTTAATCCACAGAACTGATTTAGATGTAATTCGGTTTATAGATAGTTTAAAACCCTGGAAAGGGCATCGCTGAAGTCGCGAGCAAAGTAGAAAACCTCACCGAAGGATTCAGTAACAGCGATTATTTGAGTTTTGTATCTGTGTGTAAATATCAGTAGATGTGTATCGCAGACAGTGGCGTCGCTCCGCGCCTACCATTTGCGTATTACGTGCATGTATTGTGTTATGAATACAACGGAACGACCCATTTCCTTAACATTTGATGCGAGTTCTGGTCTAGATATTTGCATTTTAAAATCAGCATTTACTTTGTTCACGTGTAGATTTTTCTTGCGCTTTTATAAGGAATGTTTCTTAGTTCTAAGATAATATTACACGTTGATGAAATATAAAATGAATATGTGATTTGACTGATTTTGCTCCGTCCTTACATTTTTATTATTAGTATAGATTACCTGGCGTAAAGGATGGACTGCCTTGGTTTTTAATCGACGAATTGATCAAAATAATGTAAATAAAATGTTACTATTATAAAGTTGTACTCAAACTTCGTACTAATTTTATTATCAACTGTTACTCTCTTCAATTATTTCAAGTTTTGTTACGCTGTTCATGTTTACCCCATTTTATTATTTAGTAATGTCGGTTTTAGAAGTTTTTATTTAATAAGAACACATTTTATTTATAGCAATGACTCCAATCCTCAGGTATGAGGAGAGTCCCGTTGCTCAGTAGTGGATCATAATGGGTTGAAGATATTTCACTTCTTCTAACTGAAGACATACAAAAAAAAACTTGGATATCGACAACACCTAGTTAAGTATAATCAAATTTTGAATTTTGCCCTCTTACAGTTTTATTATTGACATACTTTTATAATAATATAAATTATTATAAACAATTGTAATAATGTCACGGGTAATCAACGCGCTCTTAACTTTGATAGAGGTGTTGAGAAAATAAGTTTAGAGACTAAAATGTCGTATCTAGGCAACAATGAGGACTTGGCGACACTTATTCGAGATCGGTGTCGCAATTTCGGCTCAAGTGCAGTTACTCGTTGCGACATAATGGCGAGGGTGCCTGCGAACCTTTGTCTACCCTCAAAAGCTTAAAATTTCATCGGCCACATCAAACTTAGCTCTCCCTTGTATGGTTCGGTTGTTCAGCGTTCGTAATCTCCTCGCAAGCGTTATTCGTACGCTATAATTTTCAACCTCTGTTGTTTTCAGCATGTTTTAGATCAGCGATACAGTGGCTCTGAAAGGTAAACTTTACAGGGAGCGAAAACATTTTCTCTTTTCACTCTCATGTTTGTTTAATCTAAAATACGAATATTTTGCTTTTTTATATCACAATCACAATTCATAAATTTCACAATGTGTTTTTTGACAATGTGAGGGTAGGTTACAGTTCATATTATGATAGTCAAATGAGCATTGATTCATATACTTACCTTTTATTTATCTATCTACCTTTGTGAATTGAGAAATTTCATAACTTTACACAAGGTGTGTACAGTAAGGGTTCGATTTCGCTCTCCTATGTGGCTAGTGTTGCCAGGATAGATGCGTCAAATTTCAGAACGGAAGGGTAAAATAAACGCAATAAACGTTTTCAAATCGGGATAGCTACAAAAAACACTGTTTTTATTATTAATATCATAAATGGGTATGAAGAATTTTATCAGAGTTTGATGAGAAAATAAAAGTAAAACTAGTCGATTGCGAGTCGCACTTGTAGGGTTCCGTACCACCGAGCGATATTATTATCCATTACAAGAAAATGACAAATGAATATCAAACTTTTGTCAAAGTGACTGTCAAAGTGTACTTTGTTAAAATTTCAAGTCGCCATCTTCAACGGAACCCTAAAAACGTTTATAACTATTCGTTTTTTTGTTACAATTCTACATGAATGTACCACAAAAAGGGAATAGTGGACCGAGGTGGTTTGTGAGAAATCTGGACAATCGGAGTTAATCAGGACGTGTCAACAGACTACGCTTTCATTACTTTACCTACAATTTATCACTTTTGCTACGCTACTGGAACAATATACTTATTATCAGACTTTTTGTTGTTGTGTTTACCATCTGGATGTGTTTGTGTGTGTCCCTTCGTGGCACTTTAGAGACCAAACGCGAATGCGGATTTTGATGATACTTACGCCTATTAAATTGTATTAATCTACCAAATACTTGAACATGAAATAAATCTAAAAATAAATAACGCTACACACTCATAGCCCCACACTAGGATTCCCTGTGTCGTGGGTGCCATGGACAACACACAAGACAAGAACACACACACCCGGACCAAGAACGGAAATTTAAATTCATCATTCAAATTTCCGCCTCGCTGGGGATCGAACGAACGGAATTCGAACGAACGGGAATCCCTCGGAACGCCATTGCGCCATCCGGGTCGTCAAAATAATCAAAATTCAACATGGCGACAACCAGACGTCATATTGTGATAAAGGCAAACATAAAAATTAAAAACCGTCGAACTATGTTGAATAGTAAAGTTTTATTTTTATCATTTCTTTTCATTTCGAATGAGAAAAAAATGATGAATTACCCATCGCATTTTTGCGAGCATTTTAAACAAAGAAATTCAAAATTCGAATAACTCGAATCGACGATACACATTTTCGCACTTTTTATATTATAATAAAATCTGATGCTTCCAAATATTTGCTTTCAGCCTTTCATAATTTTGAATCAAAAACATCCGAGTGTATTGTTATGCGTAGAGTTCCATAGTCTAGATAAATTAAAAGTTATTCATGAATCAGCTCAACTTAATGACCCCGCAGCCTAATTGTTAGTTACCATGCATGCAAAGCGAGAGGTCCTAGGTTCGATTTCTGGCCTGGGCACTTATGTATCAGATAAATAAATTATTTTTTTTCGGGTTGTGGGTGTTACTGTTATATTCTTTGGGTTATCCATGTCAACTGAGACAGGGAATCCTACTGTGACGGTATGCGTGTGTAAGCTTTTAATTAATTATGACAGCGTATTACTAAAAATATCCGAGAACTTAATAAATATAATACGTCTAACGTCTAATTGCAAGTAAGTTTTTATTTATTTATCGTTAATTCTGATTAACAATTACACCTAATCTAAGATGAGATGATTAGATCTAAGTGGCAGTGGAAATAGCAATACTTTAAGTAAACACTTGTTTACTTAATTAAATTTCTAGAAACAAAACGCTAGTACAGTAGTAAGCGTACTGATTGACGGATAACACACAGCCTGAACCCATGGGCCACGAAACATGAAAGTTTACATGGGGGTTCCGTATTTAGTGTGGGAGAGCACTAAGATAGGATTTTTGAAAAATCATAGCATAATAGTTTATGACAGTGGGTATAAGCTTGTACGAGTATCATTTTCCGATTAAGTTGATTATCTTAACTGAATTAATATAAAATATGTATTACTAGATTGTTGAAAATGCAAAAAATAATATTTCCGCAGACGACGTCGCGGTCATCAGCTAGTTGTACTAAATTAAATTGCTCGTAGTTAAAATAAAAGGCACACTATTAGCACTGTTCACGACTTTGTAAGCGCACATCTCACCAACTATTTACAAAACAGTTACTTTGTAACTTTTCTGTAATAAAAACCTCTTTGTAAATACGATATTATGCATTCATTTCACATTTTTCATTTCTCAATTGAATGTATAAAGTTACTTTGAATGCTTTTTTAAACCGCAATTTAGCTATTCCTTTTGTAGCAGTTCCATATCTTTCCTGCTCGTAGCATTGTAGCTGTGGAACTCAAAAAGAAACAATCGTTACCTAGCCTATAAAACAAGCTTTTAGATAATCTTTCCCATCTCAGATAAGAGAGGAAAATAAAATTTTATTGGCATCATAAAGATTCTGATGATAATCTGAGTTGCTACCCTTAGCGGCTCGCAGTGGCTCGCAGCGGCTGGCACTTGGCCAATTGTCTTGACACTGTGCGCCCTTTGTTAACATCGAAAAGCTGACTAGGCTAGTCTCGCGTACCAGGACGAGATGGGGCGTAACTAGGAAAGAAGATAGAGCGTTGGAAAATAATATCAGATATACATATATACAGCTTTTGGAACGAAGTTCCTTACGGCAGGCTTGGAGGGGATAGGTTTTGCTACGGCGACCGAACTGAAAAATATATGATAGTAAAACCGTAAGGAAGAATGCGTGGAATAATGAGACGTGCGCATGCGCGACAGTCGCATACACAAGCGAGCGAGTAGTGTATATTACCTTTCTCTTTCTCCCTGTTTCATTTCGTTCGCCGTTGCCTTAATTAGTTTTCATATCATATAATTTCATAAACTAATAATATAATATAGTAATATAAAATAATAATATAGTAAATAAATATAGTAATATAGTAAAAGAAAATGGCAAGTGAAAGTGACAGTGCTAATAGTGGGAAATTATTACTATATTTATTCAGTGCAAAAGAATTAAATACGTAAGTATTAGTTTATTCTTTATTAATAAATATATATTTATATTATAAATATAATATATTTTACATTGGTTATGTAAGTGGAGTTTGCGAGATCTGTCAGAAAACGGAGAATATGATTATGTTGAGTTCCCGCGGAAAAAAGTTATGAAAGTTGTCCTATGTCGTTGAGTTGTTGATGAAGTTATAATAAAATGTGATATCGCGGATAGAGCGAGTGGTTAAAACGTTTAAATCAATATTGAGAATCGCTGAATAAGCCCACAACGGAGGTTATGTGAAGAATACCTACTTTCATGAAAATACATGCTAAACAGAGTAGAATCGACTGAAAAACCATACAAACACCCACACCCGGCCTACCTGACGCCGATATCAGAAGCTGGGATAAAGAATCCGTAAGAAACTAGCTACTGAGAAAGCTTGGATGTCAATATGAACTGGCAAGCAAGGCTGCGATGCTTTGAGATGACTATGAAGTACAAGATGTCATGTACTTGTATACCATGATATCATGGTATACAAGTATTGAGTGAGGATGTTACATGAGCTGCAGTCTGCATCACCTGTATCCAGGAGTCGCTATCCACAAGTCCACGCTGAAGGATTTGTCAGGTATGACCAAGTACTTTTTGAGTTTGAGTTGTTATTCATTAGTTATGAAATAGAATAACATCAAAATAATAAAATGATAATCTAGACACAATGGAACTAAATTATCAAGAAAATGAGTTTTTGAAGTTAAATATTGAGTTCTAATTATGACATTGATAAAGTTAATAACTTTTTGGTAATTTTGTGGTAATATGGTACTAGGAGTATAACATTTGAAGTACCTACCCATCTTTGGCTTTATCACACAGGGTTTACTGGTGTAGTCTAGATACTTAGAGACGGTCACATAATTAATTATTGACAGTTACAGTTAAATGGTTAGTTAATAGTTAAAAAGAAAATAGGGTTGTAACATATGGATTTATTTATGATATGGCTTAGTAAGTTAGCCAGACTGATGATTAATTCACTGTAATGAGATTTCTTTTGTTTTTGAAAATTTAATAAAATTCAGCCATCTTGTCGAACGTAACTCATTGAAATTATTATTTGATCATTGTTATTTTTGTACAATGCATAGCTCTTATAAGACACTAGAGAGAGGTGCTCAGTTCTGTTATTGGAGAGTGCCAATGGACAGTTGTATCGGGATGGACGATACATATGAGAGCTATGTATACAGGTTAGATGTAATTATTCTTAGTCTTGTTTTAAGAGACATTTAATTGAGTGACGTTCGATGAGCCTATTCGTTTTGGAAAAGTTTACTCATTTTGAGAAAAGCCAACTTGTTTGAGAAAAGCTAACTTATTTTGAGAATAAATGAGTTGTTTTGGAAAAACTTAATTAAACATTATTTGAGTAAAATTGTTAAAAAATAGAACAATCAGATAGTGATACATCTTATACTCCCTCTGTAACTTTCACAGAATCATCAATATCTTTTCAAATGGAGTCTTCTTCAGATTGTAGTGATTATACAGGATGACAAAAGACGAGAAAATTTAAATGCCTTAGAGTGTACCTTGAATAAAATTAAAAAAAGCCCCCGTTCTTATATTGGCAATCCTTTAACTTGTTATTATTTAGTTAACTTGATTCAAGAACAGACAAATATACCATTTAACCATATTTTTACTATAGCTTGTGATTTGATTAATATACAAGATTCTCTAATTAAATAAAACACAAATGAAATTTATGCATTTTTATTTTCTATTCTATACTTTTATATAACAATGGATACACATGGGTTTTATATTATTGTTTTATATATTATATTTTATATTATTTCTTAAAATACTGAATTTCCTAAATACTTTCTTGTACTTAAATAAAAACTAATCAGCAAAATTTAAGAGAAAAATCAAGAAAACCTACATAAAATTGAGCACGATTTTTTTTGCAATTTGTGTCGATTCTACATTAGCCGAAGGAACTTCGTTCCTACCTGGTGTCCCACGACACCACATCATTTTTTTTACGTATTTTCGTTCTTTGTTGTACCTACCGCCTTCTGAGTTCTCTGCACTTTGTCAAGGTTGACTGTTAGAGAATGCACTATTGCAACACAAGTTCTTATGAATATATCTCTAACCATCTGTTGGCTTGTTTGATCGTTTGTACTACTAACAAAATTAACATCTCCAAGCTTTACAAGAATGCACGCCGCTCTTGCAAATTATGATCTTTTGATAAATTCTATAAATGAATAAACGAAGCTTTGTTAAAAATAAACTATTAATATAACCTTATAACCATAAATTGTTTTAATGTTTTGTTTTTATTATATTTGTTAGTGTCCGAATTACTTTGTCTTTCAGTCAGGCTGAAAATCAACGTCGTTCGGCTATGCCTGTCGCTGAGTACGGCTCGTTTCGTTCTTTAAGTCGGGTTTAATTTTAATTAATGCATAGTACGTTAATAATCCGTTACTTTTTCAATACGGGAAATATGTTTGAATCTTTAATAAATATTTTTCTCCTTTGATTCAGAGAATCGACACTAAAAACAAAGAATAAATCAATCTGTATAATTTGTGCGTACATACATCGGTACGCAGCATCGTACAGGCAGCGCAGCGCAGGTACATTCAGCGTTTAGTATACCGAATATTCAGAAAGGTATCTAAACGAGACGTGTAACTTTGGCCGTCAGAGTTAGCAAGGTCTCAAGGATATAAACATTAAAATGGATGGACTCCAGAGCTCATATTCAGGTAAATAGTATGGACAGCGAACTCACTTTGACTTTCAAAACTATATTTATATCTAAAGCTGCATCTCTGGTTCTCGTTAATCTACGAGTACCTATTCGTATTGATATCTTAAACATTGCATAGCAACCGGGCTATATATTTTCTACGTCACTATCGTGGCCATAGCAACGAAGTTTGGTTCGTAGTTTTAGCGTTACGTTAATTGGCACCTTCTGTCCAAACATGTAACCACATGAGTAGTTAAATACTCATGTGATGTAACAGCCCGAGGGAGTGTACCCGGTGTATGTACAAAATATATCTATTCTAGGAATCACTCATTCGAGGAACTCTGTTCTAATTATCTTATAAAACTATATCAGTTAGTCTTTGAAGATACAACTTTTTTAGGGAGTCCAATGTTTAAACTATACGGCCTTAGAGTATATTATATACTACTGTATAATACTCTAAGTATACGGCTATCATTGCGTTAGCAAACACCCCTTAAAATTGTTCATTTTAAATATCTTCCATGTACCTACAGACATTGATCAGTTAAAGTTTTACTACTTATATGTAGGAAATATAAAATTATGTATACCGATAAATGGCCTAGATAAAGTTCCAATACATATTTTGATGTATCGATTACTTAAGATTTGGAACTACCACATATTTTGCTGGTAAGCTTTTAGTTCAGTCACCCGAAGGATGTCAATACCACTGGCAGCCTGCCAAGGTACTTGTTCACTATACGCGTCAATTGGCAAGAGCTAGTATGGCGAATTGACTAAGCAAGCCAGATGTATGACAAAAGTAATGCACTATGATTATGTTGAGCTGGCACGAAATGATGCAGTTTCAAAAGTAACTGGAAGTGAAGGGAGGCGTATCACAAATTTAATTTTCATTTTTTTATGTAAGTGGCAGAGAGAGGAGTAGAAGAGAGACCAAGGACATAAGTAGTAATACAAAAGGCAACACCGACGCGGTGCCAGCCTGAGAAAACGACGAATTATTTCTGGATCTTTGACTTTCGAAATATAATTTTTAAAATATTACTTAGCAGTTAATATCTATATTCAGCTTAATTATAAGGTAACTGACGAGCCGCCTTCGCCTCGTTAAAAGTTCAGAACTATTGTAGGTATATATTTTATTAATGTATCAATGTCAATGGTAATTTCTATCGTCATAAAAACGTTTATTTGTTAGTAGTGAAAGATCTAAATTTGTTGTTACAAACATTTTTATTTGAACAAAATAAATATATACCAAACATTCAGAAAACCACTTACAGCGAATGGCACGTGCCTTCAAAACGATTTTGCTCTCGTCCAACGCGCCCATATACATATATTACACATACAGAGCTATTTATATATAACTAGTTCACTATATATGTAAAACTTTTATGGTATATAAAATGCTACTTACTTCATTCTCAAATATTCCTAGTCACTGAAATCAATAAGGAGTCCGTGAGAGCCGATAACGCATTTTGTATGGTAATTTTGGGCATTATTCTTCCCCCAACAATTCCTTAGAGAATGTTACGATAGTTCTACCATCTAGAGAGCCATTTAATTGAACATAAAATAGATAAACACAACGTTTGCGATATCTGTATTTTATAGTTTAAATTTAGAATAATTTCCACATAACATATTATATCCTATTATATTCAGGTATATAAAAGTAGAGTGACACTCACTCACTGGTTACCTAAACACGAAATCTCAAAGACTGCTTGACTTAGAATAACCGTTTTGAAGCACCTTAATTGGAGTCAGAAATGACTCCAAACACCGGGCAGCTCATATCAACGCAAACCAAACGTGTCTCGCGAACAAAAAGAATTATGACGATTTGTCCAGTTAAATTGTGTCACAAAATATCTGAAAAGCTATTTACGCATTATTGCTAAAAACATAATAATGATTATCCGCATCCGAATCATTCCCCGCTTTCAGGAAAGTTTCGGTGTAGTGCTTCACTTTAGACAGAGCGCTTGTATGAAGACTGTCTTTCTATAGTGTTATTATTCTAAGTAATTGGAACGAAGTTCCTTACGGCAGGCTTGGAGGGGATAGGTTTTGCTACGGCGACCGAACTGAAAAATATATGATAGTAAAACCGTAAGGAAGAATGCGTGGAATAATGAGACGTGCGCATGCGCGACAGTCGCATACACAAGCGAGCGAGTAGTGTATATTACCTTTCTCTTTCTCCCTGTTTCATTTCGTTCGCCGTTGCCTTAATTAGTTTTCATATCATATAATTTCATAAACTAATAATATAATATAGTAATATAAAATAATAATATAGTAAATAAATATAGTAATATAGTAAAAGAAAATGGCAAGTGAAAGTGACAGTGCTAATAGTGGGAAATTATTACTATATTTATTCAGTGCAAAAGAATTAAATACGTAAGTATTAGTTTATTCTTTATTAATAAATATATATTTATATTATAAATATAATATATTTTACATTGGTTAAGTAAGTGGAGTTTGCGAGATCTGTCAGAAAACGGAGATTAAGATTATGTTGAGTTGAGTTGAGAAAAAGTTATGAAAGTTGTCCTATGTCGTTGAGTTGTTGATGAAGTTATAATAAAATGTGATATCGCGGATAGAGCGAGTGGTTAAAACGTTTAAATCAATATTGAGAATCGCTGAATAAGCCCACAACGGAGGTTATGTGAAGAATACCTACTTTCATGAAAATACATGCTAAACAGAGTAGAATCGACTGAAAAACCATACAAACACCCACACCCGGCCTACCTGACGCCGATATCAGAAGCTGGGATAAAGAATCCGTAAGAAACTAGCTACTGAGAAAGCTTGGATGTCAATATGAACTGGCAAGCAAGGCTGCGATGCTTTGAGATGACTATGAAGTACAAGATGTCATGTACTTGTATACCATGATATCATGGTATACAAGTATTGAGTGAGGATGTTACATGAGCTGCAGTCTGCATCACCTGTATCCAGGAGTCGCTATCCACAAGTCCACGCTGAAGGATTTGTCAGGTATGACCAAGTACTTTTTGAGTTTGAGTTGTTATTCATTAGTTATGAAATAGAATAACATCAAAATAATAAAATGATAATCTAGACACAATGGAACTAAATTATCAAGAAAATGAGTTTTTGAAGTTAAATATTGAGTTCTAATTATGACATTGATAAAGTTAATAACTTTTTGGTAATTTTGTGGTAATATGGTACTAGGAGTATAACATTTGAAGTACCTACCCATCTTTGGCTTTATCACACAGGGTTTACTGGTGACTATAGGTAGTCTAGTCTAGATACTTAGAGACGGTCACATAATTAATTATTGACAGTTACAGTTAAATGGTTAGTTAATAGTTAAAAAGAAAATAGGGTTGTAACATATGGAGTTATTTATGATATGGCTTAGTAAGTTAGCTGATTGATGATTAATTCACTGTAATGAGATTTCTTTTGTTTTTGAAAATTTAATAAAATTCAGCCATCTTGTCGAACGTAACTCATTGAAATTATTATTTGATCATTGTTATTTTTGTACAATGCATAGCTCTTATAAGGCACTAGAGAGAGGTGCTCAGTTCTGTTATTGGAGAGTGCCAATGGACAGTTGTATCGGGATGGACGATACATATGAGAGCTATGTATACAGGTTAGATGTAATTATTCTTAGTCTTGTTTTAAGAGACATTTAATTGAGTGACGTTCGATGAGCCTATTCGTTTTGGAAAAGTTTACTCATTTTGAGAAAAGCCAACTTGTTTGAGAAAAGCTAACTTATTTTGAGAATAAATGAGTTGTTTTGGAAAAACTTAATTAAACATTATTTGAGTAAAATTGTTAAAAAATAGAACAATCAGATAGTGATACATCTTATACTCCCTCTGTAACTTTCACAGAATCATCAATATCTTTTCAAATGGAGTCTTCTTCAGATTGTAGTGATTATACAGGATGACAAAAGACGAGAAAATTTAAATGCCTTAGAGTGTACCTTGAATAAAATTAAAAAAAGCCCCCGTTCTTATATTGGCAATCCTTTAACTTGTTATTATTTAGTTAACTTGATTCAAGAACAGACAAATATACCATTTAACCATATTTTTACTATAGCTTGTGATTTGATTAATATACAAGATTCTCTAATTAAATAAAACACAAATGAAATTTATGCATTTTTATTTTCTATTCTATACTTTTATATAACAATGGATACACATGGGTTTTATATTATTGTTTTATATATTATATTTTATATTATTTTATATTATTTCTTAAAATACTGAATTCCCAAAATACTTTCTTGTACTTAAATAAAAACTAATCAGCAAAATTTAAGAGAAAAATCAAGAAAACCTACATAAAATTGAGCACGATTTTTTTTGCAATTTGTGTCGATTCTACATTAGCCGAAGGAACTTCGTTCCTACCTGGTGTCCCACGACACCACATCGTTTTTATTATACTTCGACATTAGGTCGGTAATGGCAGGGTTATTGTGATAAATAGTTGAAAGATGAATCGTTGGTTTTGCGACCATTTGCCTAAGATTGCCAATTTAGAAATGCTTCAATGTGTCAAACTTTTCTGACACGACACAATTGAAGCAATTATAAATTAGAAGACTTGGGCCCAGTAATTCGAACTCTGATTCCCCCTGAATATCAAGGTGAATACAGTACAATATTAATATCAATACAATTGAAGAGAGAATAAAACAAAGTGTCCGAAATATCGAACGAAGTAATTGATGGCTCCCCACAGTTATAGGAAATGTTCGTGGTTGGAAAACTAAATCCATCACGCTGGCGGGTGGCATTTACACTAATTGAGTTCAGCAAATACCATTCACTAGCCGTCATGGAGCCCTGTTGGTACACGTCTCAGAATATACTCACAATCCTTCATATGATTCGGTCATATCACAATTACTAGGAATCATCGTCAAGACAACGGACGGTCAAGACAAGAAAACATCATTAAAAAAATAAGATAAAAACTGACTACCTATTCATTTATTTCGCCTATAATTGTAACGATAGTAAAAAAAAAACTAGAAGAACTTATAGAGGTATTAAATATCCGATTACGTGTATTTTAAGTGATCGACCTAGTTAAGCAACTGCGGGCGAGGTCGACAGGGGGTTGGGTGACCGCAAGTGACAAAATTAATTCTAAAATGATTCGGAGCGCATAGGGCACGTGAAGCTGTCGATCCGGATGCCTTCTGGTGGCATATAAACTTCCGACCACATGGCTACTAACTTTTCCAGTCCACACTGGAGAAGCGTGGTGGAGGTTCAAGGTCTCCTGAGTTATAAACAGTTATCCGAGGATGCTTCCGTTACAATTTTCTAGTCCCGGACACGAAAATCATCCCACATGGTATTTAGGTGCGATGTAATATGAATTTAATTTTTTTTGGAACTATATTCAAAATACACCAGTAATTAAACTAAGTACATACAAACAAGTTTTTCGAAACAAGCTCGTTATAAATATAATTAAGCCCGAACAGTTTTCGTTAGTTTGTTTGAACGCACTGATCTCTGGGATTTCCGGCAAAAATATTTTTGTGTATGATAGCCACATTCATTGGGAAGGTTATTAGGCTACAATTTTTAGTTAGCCTTTAACTAATTTTACCAAAGCGGTGTGACTGGGTTACTGTTTGTTATAAAAGGAATTGTGTTGTTTTTAAACGTAGGTAAACGTATGTATCTATATACATACGTTTATGTTTACGGTTAATTACGTCATACGGTTAATTAGATACATTAAAAACAAAAGAATAAAGTTAATTATTTTATTTCGTATAAAATTCTAACTAAATATTTCTACTATTATATTCTATTGACTTTACATAACTCTAACCTGACCCTACATAGGCTTAAGCAAATTTATTATTATTTATTCAAATGACTGCCAATTTATTCAAGACGGGCTCCCAAGTTTCTAAATTGATGAAGACTGATGTAGAAAGATATTTGAAATATTTAAAACAGTATTGTTGAGAACAAAGCAAATAGTTTCCAGAGACTTGACACTGTTCATTATATTGAATGTAAGTAAGTAAAGTAGGTACATAAATATCGTTATGACACCTCTATTGAGGAAGTCAGTCGATGCATAAAGTTATTGCTTGCTTAAGTACAGGAAAAAAGAGTGGAAACAGCCTATTTAACAGTTCAACTTTGAAAGGTGTACCACATGCAGAAATTGAATTGGCCTAGAAAGCATGTATTCCTACGTGTAGACGACGACACGACATCGCAACGACAAAAGGTTGGTAAGCAAGTCGAATATTTCGCACCTAGCACCGTTTAAAAAAGGTCCCATAATAAAAAGGAAATTCCTGAGCACATTTTTCAAAATAAATGCATACATGTATACTTATTATGCATATTAACTTGATTGGAACCTGTGGAGGATATCTATTTCCTAGCGTCCTTGGCATGAATAATAATCTATGGTTGCGAATAACTTGGTCATTTGCTTATGATTGACCCGAGCTTTGCTTTATGAGCACGCAAAAATAACTACACTTACAGCTCTACAATATTTGAAGGGGCGCCAGTACAGTTCTGAGTACGCGGTACACTTCAGACAGTCACAAGGGTAGTAAAAGCCACTCAGCTTAGCTTCTGCCACTCACTGGTATTACACCATAAAAATAGGTAAGTATTTGAATATGAAGGGAGAGATAAACGAAAGTGAAGCTGTCAATTTACCGTCAATTTATCCTTATTAAAGTAATCTCATTTAGTTCCTTCTTTCTGTCTTACGGCGCGTTCACATAGAACGTCCGTTTTACAGCTCCGTTTAAACGGATATGTCCTTGAAATAAATGCCTACTGCCCCGCGCGCTAGGGCCGCCTCTTTCTAGTTGTAGTGATAAGTGGGTAGGTTATACGCACGGTTCCTGATTACAAACCCACCCGTTCGATCGTCCCTATGGCGTTTCTGTGGCTGTTGCTTACTTAAATTCTTAATCCAATAAAGTACTTAAACTTATTACCATGGTAACATCGTAACACCCGTATCACATTGAGTCCTAGAACGGGAGCGGAGTGCAAAAAACAAATGAAGACGAATTTACCTACACGTCGAATTTTAGTAACTTCGCCCTCGTTTCGCTTCGGAAACCCCAATTACTTTTTAATACATAATAGTCATTATTGTAGCGTAAATATATAAGTTAGATATAGGCTGTCGCAGACTTTTATATAATAGAACAATTTTTCCCCCGAAGGGTAAAAAACTGTTATTTAGGTTTCAGCCGGAAGGCTTGACCCATTTGAGATTAACCTCTTAAACATCAGCGCCATCTAGTATTATACACCCTTAACTATAATGGTTTAAGTCCGTTAGAGGGAGCCACCATGGATCGTCTGTGGTCTATGACATTTGCTGGTCGGTGCGAGAGATATTTGCTTCAGTACGTGAAGAACGAAGGCTGTGAGTATAGCCGGCAGGCTCTAAACTATGGGTCAAGCCTTCCGGCTGAAACCTAAATAACAGTTTTTTACCCTTCGGGGGAAAAATTGTTCTATTTAGGTGTTCGAGCCTTCAGGCTTGACCCATTTGAGATCTGTTTAATATCTGTCGGCGTTGACCAGCAGGTCCTAAATGCGTACTGTGAGTGTACTCTGTTAGTTTTAGTTATAATTAATAAGTCACTTTCTGCCAATACTGTATTTATTAGTATGACATATTATAATGACTAAGATAACTAGATAATCAGATTGTTGAGAAATAGGTTGACATTCTACTTGAATTAGAACATTCACTATTCCGATTATTGGGGTCTATTTCTTTGAAATAGTGTTTAAGGAAAGTTTTTGCATTTCGCCAGTTTGCTTTTTGTAAAATTTCATCCATTTTCATGTTTTTATTTGTCCAATTATCTGTGGCTACTGCGGCTCGAAAGCTCCCTGGTGAGCTTCTAATTTGAGCTTGTGAGAGCAGTTGTCTTATCCATCCCGCTATCACTGTTCTGGATGCGGCTTTTACTTTGCCTCTAGTTGTGATAAATAAATTTGTACATGATGGATTGGCCCGTCTTCGTTGTATAGAAATGTCGATAAGGATAGGAATCCAGTGACATAGGTCGAATTTTGGATCGCTACATTTTGTAAGTAGCCAAGCGGACTGACGGTATAAAGAATTGTCCGTTTTGGAACCAAAAGAGGGCCAAAGAGTAATTTCATTGTGTGAAATAATGCATTGAGTAGGATTTGTATGAAGCAGGGTCAAATCATGGATGCGGCGGCCTGAAGCGAGAAGTAATAAAGTGGCTACGTGTTGTGAAACTTGATATAGGTTGGTTGCGTCTATACATCGTTTTGACATCCAAGTCATTAAATCACTAACGGCCCATGTGCTTGGTTTGTGAGTTGGCTGAGATCTTAGTAAGATTGCTTTTAGTGTTTTTTTTACTAGTGGGTGGTTGCTCAGACTATCGCTATTGGAGGGTTTAGTGAATGTGGCAATCGTAGATTTATGAACCAATATAGTTTTTGCTGATAGTTTCTTTTCGATTAAAAGGAATATCAGATACCGGGCTAAGTCACTTGGTGTTGGTGATATTGAATTTACAAAATTTTCTGCTGACCACTTAAGCCAAGAGTTCCAAGCAGGTTTATATGTTTTTAGGGTCGACTTTCTCCAAGCTGTTGCTAATATCTCTTTTTCTGCTGTAGTCCAACTTTGGGTTTCATTAATCCAGCCCGTATTTTCCAAACCTCCAAAGACAGTTTGGTTATGTCCCGGGGTGGTTGATTGGTGTTGAGGTCTGTCAGATGAGCCTTCAGATTCCTGATTCGCAATGGAGGGGCTATTGCTCGTTTTTTGACCTCGGGTTTCCAGAAAGCCTTTTCCCACCTGGGGCATATTAATATGTAATTCCCTTGTGACTTGTTTAGATGTTGAAGGACACGTGGTATAAGGGCTGGTGGGGGGAATATCCATGCAAGTTTGTGTTTCCACGGTTTGCTGAAAGCGTCTGTGTACTCGCTCTGTTGGTCCCAAATGTCTTCGCTCACGTACCGTTTCACAACAGCTGAGTTCTTGGATGCAAACAAATCTATTTCTGGAACACCCATCCGTTTGAATATGATTTTCTGTATGTGTCGACTTAGGTGCCACTCTTGTTGTGGTTTGTTTCTTGACAACCTGTCTGCTAGACCGTTGTATCTTCCGGGAAGATATTTTGGTATTATGTTGATGCCATTCATTTGAGTTAGGTTCAGGATTTTTGAGGCAGTTTTTAGTAAGCGAAGTGATTTCGTTCCGCCTTGTCTTCGGATGTATGAGGCCGCAGTAAGATTGTCTGTTTGAAAGATTAGTGTCTTTCCGCGAAGGTAGTCTTTTTCTTGTTTTAAGACTTCTAATAATGTCCACAATTCTTTTTGATTGCAATGCCAGGATCTTTGATATACTGCCCAGGTGCCCGTAAGTTTTTTGTTGTTTAACGTTGCTCCCCAACCTACGTCGGACGCATCTGTGGTCAGAAAGGTGCATGGAGGTTTTATTCGGATCTCCGATGAACGCGATAGGTTTTGTAGCCACCAGTGACGTTCTTTGGAGACGCGTATAGGTAGTGGGGACGTTCGAAACTTTTCTTTCTCTGGCAGTAGTTTGGATGCGATTTGAATGTGTCTGCAATGAAGAAGTCCAAGAGGAACAGCATTAGAAGCAAATACGAGTTTACCGAGGACTTTCTTTTTATTTTGATTGGTATCCCAAAGTAAACCCAGGTATTCGATACGGCGTTTCGGTGTTAAATCTGTCTTGTCTTCGCTTATATACCATCCTAGTCTAGTTAGTAGATTACACACCCATATAGCCTCGTTCTTTAGAGTATCAGCGTTATGGTTGATAAGTAAAAAGTCATCTAAGTAAACAATTATTTTTATGCCCATTTCGCGGATTAATCCGGCCACCCAATTGGTTAGTTTGGCAAAAATACATGGGGCACTTGTTAATCCAAAAGGAAGACAGTTCATATTAAATAATTGGTTATTATGGCATAAGGTAAGGTACCGCTTATGCGATTCTCTGATAGGAATGTGATAATAAGCATTGGATATGTCAATTTTTACTAAATAGTCTCCTATATCCATAATTTGTGCAACTTTTTTCAAGTTTATAAGTCTGAATTTATGTAAATAAATGTAGTTGTTAAGATTTTTAAGGTTAAAAATCAACCTGTGGGAACCATTTGGTTTTTCTCTTAGGAAAATTGGCGAGAGAAAACCTCTTTTAAATTTATTAGGAGAAATGGCTTTTTGTTCCAGTAACTCCTTAATTTTGTCATCCATGTGTATTGAAGGTATATTATATGGAACCCTCTTAATTAAATATGGTGACAGGTTACTAAGGGGTGGTTTACGAATAAATGGGATACGATAACCTTTTAATACATTAATTATTGTTTCTGAGGCCCCAAGCGATTCCCACAGAGCGACTTTTGTGAATAGTTGGCCTGCTGCGAATACCTTATTGTTTTTTATTAATTGTAGGTTTTCTTTGATGGGCATATTCTTGTTGCCTATATTTTCCGCTCGCTTGGGTCGGCAGTTGCCGGGGTGGTTTTTTCGTTTTCCAGTGGCCGCCGCGGATGTTTTTATTAGTTGTGGGGTTTGGGATTTTCTTTGAGCTAGTTGTTGGTTTCCTCGGAAAAAACTTATACGCTCCCCCTTGGTCCTTCATAATTTCGGATAATTTTTCTTCGGAAAATAAATGAGTTTTTGAAGGGGGGATGTCGTGCAATATCTCATTCAGAACCTTATTTGAAGACTTGTACGTCTCCCTCCGAGTTTGTATAATCTCCGCTCGTCTCCCGCAGGTGTATTGCAGTAGTTGGTCGGAAATCTTTTTAAATTTAGATTCCCCAAAAATTTTTTGACCGAGTTCTTTGCGTGTATTTTCACTCAGGTCTTTAAAAATTTCCTTCAGGGCTTCTCTTTGTAACAGCAGTCCATGAGTGATTGCCCCCAAGGACAAATCAAATTTTTCGAGCTGGGCTAGCGACTGCCAGTTTGGTGTATTGGTCGCTAGGTGACTATTTACCTTCAAAGCGCAGAAGGCTGGCGTTGCTTGAAAAATTTTTTGAACGTCTGCATACCGTATGTTTTTCCAACCTTCCTCACCGAATCGTTGGCAGTTTGTTGCTTGATCGACCAATATGGGGTTGGCTTTCGTTATTTTGGCTTCCGCCTCGGTTGTAGATGGGTTGAAGTCCCATGGTTCAGCATTTACTTGTATTTCTGATGAATTTTGTGCAAGTTCTTTCTGTGCATCCGCTATAATTTTTCGTAGTTGTGCATCACGTGTATTGCTCTTTTCGTTTGTGACTTCATTTACATCCGGAGAGAGTAAAGCCGGAGCTTCCCAGGAGTTTTCCAGTTCCTCACTTGAGTCCGCGCATCCCGTACTGTCTGGTTCAGACTCAAATGACTGGTTTAGGTCCTGTGTGGTTTGTTGTGCATTTTCTAAATTATTTACTTTTTGCGTTAGTTTTTCCATTGCCTCGGCTTGCTTCGATAAGAGCTCCACTATGCTGGCGAGGGTATCTGATTCTGCAGAGTTGAAACCTTTCTTTGATTTTGGTGTTGACTGTGAGGGATCGCAGGGTGGTGAAGCCGATCTTTTCTGAGCTTGTCTTGCGGGGTCTTCTGGTGTTTGGCGGTCAGCAGAGGACCCTCTTACCGAGTAAATTTTTGATTTTAGCGCTTTCACTGTTTGCATAAATGTTTCATATGCTGGTGGGCTCGCATGTATTCTGCTCATTATGGCATGGGGTGAATAAATAATAGCTCGCCCCAAAGGCCAGTCTGTCAGCATTCTCCGTGCGCATTTATAAACTCTCTCCGTAAGAGAGCCATCGGTACCACAGAAGATATTTTTTATGTCGTCGGTAGGTAGAGCAAACCGTAATCTGGCCTCTATTTTCGGGGAAATATTTGCACCAAATAATTCCTCAAATGGTACATTTACCACTTTCCAAGACCTCCAGTCATTTGGGTAGTTTTTATCTAATGACTCGATAAACTTATGGAAAATGTTAACCTCGTTTGGAGGCACGTCTATTTCGGCTAGTTCTCGCATAGTTGTTGTATGCATACTTGCCATGGTCTGAAAGCAAACAAAAAAATGGTTTCTGAATGACATCAGTAAAGGATTGAAGGCGTATGGTTTTATATTATGTTGTATATAAACTTTGCCTGATCCATATGCGTCGTATGCATATGTATGATGTCGTATGCTTCTCATACGATCTGTCGTATGAATTGATACCGTCGCGTGAGTATCATGGAAGTCGTATGTGCCATCGTATGAATATCATACGACCGTCATGCGTCGTATGAATATCATACGACCATCATGCGTCGTATGAAAACCGCTGTCGCATGAAATTCTTCATGTGACAGGTGATGTGTTGTCGCATGAAATTTATTGACTGTCATGCGACTTTTTCATCATTAGTATGGTGTTGCATGAAGGTAGTTGTGTCTATTATGCGACGCTTCAAGGTGCGGTGGGGTATTTTGATTTCCCAGCGGTTGTGCTCTTTGCGAGGCAACAACAGGTATCTAGCGTTAAGATACCAGCATTCACGTAGTGAAATGCTTGCACCATAATTTAAGCTAAATCCATATCGAACTATGGAAGCACTTACCTTTGATAAGTTACGTCTGATGACGCCGAAGTTCAAAAGCGTACTGAAGCAAATATCTCTCGCACCGACCAGCAAATGTCATAGACCACAGACGATCCATGGTGGCTCCCTCTAACGGACTTAAACCATTATAGTTAAGGGTGTATAATACTAGATGGCGCTGATGTTTAAGAGGTTAATCTCAAATGGGTCAAGCCTGAAGGCTCGAACACCTAAATATACATTTTTAAGCTCTATAAATTTTCTATAGAGATCATTCATGTATCTCTTATCGTTGTAGCAGCGTTCGTATAAAACGTGAATGTCGATCCATTTCTTTCGCAAATTCGGTAACCAGGAAAAATCCTGTTTATTTTACAGGATAATGTATAGTCTATGTTACTCCTAAGATTCCATTATAAAAATTAGCAAATGAATTTTCAAAACAGGTGTAGTAGTTGTGGAGCCTATTCAATGCAGACAAACAATCAAATCTTTCTCATTTATAATATTGGTATAGATTTACAAGCACTTTGGGCCAGTCAACGTTAAATTTATATGATTAACTCGGGAAACTAATATTTAAAATCGATTAATTCATCTGCAGCTTAAGCAGCGATAGCCGTGTGGTTGAACGTTGGACTGCCGAACCGGAGGTTCCGGGTTCAAACCCCGCACGCACCACTAATTTTCAAAAATTATGAGCGTATTAAAATTTAATTATCACTTGCTTCGGTGAAGGAAAACATCGTGAGGAGACCTGCACACTTGAGAGTTCTCCATAATGTTCTCAAAGGGGTGTGAAGTCCGCCAATCCGCACTTGGCCATCGTGGTGGACTATGGCCTATACCCCTCTCGTTGTGAGAGGCGACCCGTGTCCAGCAGTGGGACAGTTATGGGTTGTGATGATGAATTCATCTGCCTGTTTGTGAGGTTTAAGTAGGTATGTATTAATATTTACATCAGCACCCCTGCAGGCAGTTATTAATATTCTGTCAACCCTTGTCCTGAAAGTGGATTTTGGGTACCTATCGTCACAAATCACTTTGAATGGCGAGATAACAGGGAGTTCACCTTCCTTTCATGAATATAATAATGAAACATTATTGTTAAGATATAAATGTTAAAATTGTATATTCAATTATTGTCCGCTTATAAATTTCGTTATACTAAGAAAAGGTTCACACATTTTTAAAGTCATCAACACTTATGTGAAAACGTTTTACATTGTGTTGAAATGTATTAAATTATCTGTCAATTTTATTGAAAAATAGCGGTAAATTTGAAAATAATGTGTACATAGACGAAGTTTTAGAAATTCGGATTTCTTAAGAAGAATTCAGTTCTTTACGTATTGAGTATTTACATAATATTATTTTAATAATATAATATTATATGTATAAACTATACACACAAGGATTAATTGCACTTACTACATTATTAAATTGACGTATAATGAATGAATGAGTGAGGACATTAGGGAAAATAACGAAAGATGACGACATAATATAAGCAGACTGGTACACATACACAAAAGGAGTTCGATAAATTTGTTTTTATTTTTAGGTTTGAAATGCAAAAATATAACCGAATTTTTAATGCTTTTCAAAATAAACTTTTGTTTCCTGTATTGACCATAGGAAAATATATTACTTCTGCCAATTAGGGAAGCAGGGATGGAACGCTAATTGATTAAATTTTGTAGGACAAGTCCACAGTTATTCACTTGTTAATATTCATTAAGATGTATTTCAATTTCTTTGCTATTTTATGCTTTTGATAAGGAAATTTTTTGACCGCTGAATGAATGAATAGAGCTGGATTTTTGCGCCTAAAAGATGGTTTGTAATTTGGAATGGATTTGTAATTTGGAATATGAATATGAATCTTTTGAATTCAATCAGTAGACCATTTAGTTGATCAAGGTGTGATCGTGGGTTTTGAGTGTTTGTGATGTCTAAATTTTTTTTGTTAATGCAATTCGCAACATTCAGGATTCTAGCCTTACTCCTCGACGAGAAAGGCCGGGACATCAGTCATCTTTGGTGTTCCCTACGAGTTATCGATTATCCCGGATCGGTGTCGGTATATTGGCACGAATCAAAGGATTTCTCACCTGTATACACGAACATATAAACGGTTTTATTCCTGGTTGTTCTCGTGCACGAATATTCGGCGAGGAATCAGACCGAATAGTCGGCCGGCTATCTAAATGAGGCAAGTGTGAATGTAAAATCGTTTATCTAATAATAATAAGTGAATGAAAAACTACTACAATATCATTAGAATACGAAGGTAAATTTCAAGGTAAAGTAAATTTAAAATACAAGGTTATTATAGGTGAGAAATCGGGCGGTCCCGAAACCACCTCCCGGTTTTTTTATTTAAACAATCTTCTGTGGGATTTGAGTGGCATCATTGTTTATTTTGCACGTTAAACCGTCATTTAAACAATTCTATTGAACTGACGCGGCTACGCTGTCACAAAGATGCCAAGTCCTGTTTCTTTAAATTTAAATAAATTTATGTTACCGGTCTTTAAGTTCATCAGTCAGGAACATTATATACTTTTCTAAGTTAGATATGACTTGAAGTTAACCCGTTCTGCGTTTTTATGAAGACTGATTTTGTGGTGTTTGTTATTTGTATTGTAAATAAATAAATAAATTAATTGTAAGTAAATTAGAAAAAATAATTTTAAGAATACCTAACCACCATATCAAATTTTCTAATGATTTTTAATATAAGCTTAAGCGTTTGACATAATATAATTTTATTGATATAATATAAACTGTAAAAGTGCTTAAATTCATACTCCTCCCTTCGCGTAATTTTCTTAAAAAGAGCTACGAAAATTTTGCAAAAGGCACGTGACAGGTTAAACCATAATTATTGTTACTTTAAAAGTAAATGAGAATTATAATTCACGTTTGCTGCAGAAACTTCGGCCACGCTCCTTGATCTGAACAATACATCCATCAGAGTAACTTAAATCCATCAAAGCAGGTTAAAAGGTTTCTTGGTAAATTTTGTATTATAACGAGCTTTAGACCAGATTCTTAAATTTGTGTTGAAAAATTGTTTGTAGAAACTCGAGACGATTTTGTCTTTTCAAACGAGCACGTCCTAATTTGTCGGCTTTGGAAAAACCACACCACAATGTAACGACAAAACTTCGGTTGGTTCGTGCGACTTTTCTTTCTTTCGTCGGTTCCTTCAGTTACCTTCGTGTTCTTCTTGATACTGCGTTGGTAACCATTAAAACGTGTGTATGAAATATCCATACTATCACCATCATCATCATCACAACCCATAACTGTCCCACTGCTGGGCACGGGTCTCCTCTCACAGTGTGAGGGGGTATAGGCCATAGTCCACCACGCTAGCCAAGTGCGGATTGGTGGACTTCACACACCTTTGGGAAAATTATGGAGAACTCTCAGGTGTGCAGGTTGCCTCACGATGTTTTCCTTCACCGAAGCAAGTGATAATTCAATTTTAATACGCACATATTTTTTGAAAATTAGTGGTACGTGCGGGGTTTGAACCCGGACCCTCCGGTTCAGCAGTCCAACGTTCAACCATACGGCTATCACTGCTTTCATCCATACTATACCCATACTATAGTAATGTTTATTTGTCCTTCTTTTACGTCAAAATGGAGCAACCGATCGATGTGATTTCAAATATGAGGATAGTAAAAGGGCTAGAGTGACATGGGCAATTTTTTTGCGGAAAAACACTTCAATTCCGCAAAAACACGTTTCAATCAAATGAGCACTATGGTTCCGTTACGGGCGTAATAATACCTACTATTTTTTGTAAACGTGAGGAAATAGGCAAAAATAATCATTCTTCTTTCCTGTTACTTTACATTAGTCCTTTGCGATTACGTATTAAATGTGTGGAATCTATTGAAGTATCGCGTGACAATCTAAGTACATAATTATAATAACCGTTTGTGCAATGAACCTGACACGCGCTAATGAACGTTATTTGCGTTTGACATAGCATGTAATACAAAAGGCATTGATTAACGGATACCAATAGGTATTATTGATAATGGTAGGTAATATGCTGAAGCAAGATATAATATGTATTATATCACGTTCACGGCTGCAATCGATATTAAACCGTGATGATGATGAATGATTTTAGTGTATAAATTTCATTTTTTTCGGGATTTTAGTATGAGACCCGATGTGTATGTGCAATATTCACGAGTTAGACCTAAAACTCCTCGACGAAAAAATATTTATATTGGTGAATGTATCATAGCATTGAACGACATTTTGATCCAACGACTTTAAGATCGGTATCGTTCAATTTCGATTGACGGATGTGAATACGAAATGCTATATATCGCTACGACTTTTGTGATCTGGTTGCTGCCTACAATTTCCTTGTTTTTAGCACGGTGCACCACAACCACGATTTTATCTAGGACTCCAAGATAGATGATTACATATTACATCTGGAGGCTCGGAAATAGCCCCGCGAGCGCCTTTCGAAAAAAGGTTCGAGAAAAGGTTTTGAGAAAAGCTTTCTTGGCGGGCGAAATCCTTAATTATGAATACATTTTGGGGAAAATGCACCAGATGAAATTGTAAGCTGTAATCATGGTAACATTTTGCCCGTTTCTGGATAGAGTTGGGTCTCTTTGTATCCCTCAATAGTCGTATATGGTACAAGGTACAATATAGTACATAACTACGTACATAAGTGTCTAACTTCCAGCGAATCGTGTAGGTAACTTGTTTTGACATGTCATAATAATTATTTTCTTTATACCGAAATAGGTCAATATTCGACGGGACCATTAGAAGTGACAAGTTCGTAACTATGAGGCTTAATTACTAAAAAAATGAGGTATAAGTGAGTCTAACAAAGTGGTGAAATAAAGTAATAAACATATTATCGTAGATACCATAGGTACATCCTCTACAGGTACATAAACCAGGGATGAATTATTTTTCTCATCTATGCCGTGGTTTGATTTATTTTGAATTGATCGTTCGAAATTATTGTGAGTGTACCAAAATCATGTTCGATTTAGGAATTCGATTGAAAAATATTAAGTTTTAAAGCGGTAATCTTTGTTAGAATACCCACCTAGCTAAAGAAAGGGTAGGTATTGAAAATTTATTAAAAAATATAACAGTATTATAATCGTACATTATGTATAACGAACTTAAAATGAAAATGATCACAGCTAGTAAGCTAGGTTAAAAAGTATACGAGGAATTAAGGCAATTACGAAACCCGGCGCGTGGCCGGACTTGGCTGGTTTACTTGATAAATGATAAAGATACATACTTAATTACCGGAATGCGATATTATTAGTCGCGCACGCCATGTTACAGGGTGCAATTGTTATTAAAACCAGATTATACTCGTAATATAGTGACTTACGAATGACCCGGATCCGCCGGCCGTTCCGAGGGTCCTGGGTTCGATTCCCAGCGAGGCTGAAATTTGAATGAGTTTAAATTTCTGTTCTAGGTCGGAGTGTTTGTGTTCTTCTTGTGTTCTTGTGTCTTGTCCACGGCACCCACGATACAGGGCATCCTAATGTGGGGCTATGGGTGTGTAGCGTAGCGTTATTATTTTAAAACATGACTGACTTTCGAAAAGTGTTTGATAAAAAAGCAACTTCGAATAAATTTCATTTCATTTCATGTATTAGGTAGGGTAAGGGTATTCGTAGCTCGGCCGGCTAGTTTTATACCACCCTCTAGCTCTAGCCAGCTGTGAAAGAGAGATGAGAAAAGAAAAAAAAAATACTGGCTCTCGATCAGCCAGAACGACAATGCCCAACACTCGCCAAAGCCGCCAACGCATCGGTAATTAAGAGCTAAAGACCTAAAAATATTAACATAACAAAGACTCGCGATAATGCTGTAAAAATACTTTGTATTTACCTTATTTTCGCACACATTTATTGGTATTGCATTAAGCAGGCACTTACTGAAATGCGATAGGTAAGTGAATGTAAATGGAGTTGACCCAGATTTCGAATCGGAACATTTCTGTAAGATGACGTCCAACGTGTAAATGAGGTTGAAAGATTGGCGTTAAGTGTTACCTGAACTATTTAGATAACGATAAACTATAATTATTATAGAAATGCATTGGAGAAAGCTTTGAAGTCGATTCGTTTTCCTTATGGTTCCACTTTTAGGCGTCAAACGAGCAGTCGAGCTATCCGATGATAAGCGGTCACCATCGCCCATCGATATTAATACCATCAAAGGCACCATCGATGCCTTGCTGTTGTTAAGAAAGAAGTAAGACAAAAGAAATTAAATACTGGCTTAGCTGGTTTGACAAGGTTTTATTTTACCCACTCTCGTTTCCGCACAATTAATCCCTACTTATTTCAGTTTACGTCCGTAACTGGGTCATCGGACTTTGTGTATCAAATACAACATTTCTTTTCAGTAATTTTAGGATGATAAGAAACAGACTGACCCGTGATTTATCCGGTAAGGGTTTGCCTTCGCATATTTACGGCGCAAATAAAAGTAAATTATGGTAGTTTATGAAAAACAAGACGAAGAATTTAGAGACACATGCTTAAATACCAGTGGAGAAATAAGTCGTAGTTATCCTCGTGCACGAATATTCGCCGAGGAAGTAGACCGCATATTCGGCCGAGTATCGAAGTGAGGCGTAAATGGAACGTTAGAGAAAAACGGAGAGAGTAATTAGCTTTATAAAATGTTAGACGTATTGGGCCGCCCACGTAAGCGACCTGGTTGTAGAGCTTCGCGTAAGTTTTAATTATATCATCATATTATTATTGAGACGAATATAATTACTGGTATTGTTAACTGTCTGTGAAGGTCGCCTGACTAGCGACTACCTCACTTGAGTCAGCCCCAAAACGACACGTTGGGTTCAGGCTTGGGGCTTGAGAGCCAGTACTTTATTTCGTATTTTCTATCTACATTTCTCTTCTATCTTGGCCGGCAATCAATCAGCGATGAATTTGGTGTTGTTGATGACCATGGCAACATTGACCAATTACCATAGATACGTCTGCTTAATTGCCGGCCATTTAGCATTTACTAAAAAAAATACCAACAGTATTCACCGATGAATACGATTATTTTATTAATTAAATTATATACTTACTTAGTGTTTCCACTTACAGTGATAAACGTTATTCATTTGTTTACGTGCCTCCAGCTGACCTCTTAAGTCCCGACTCTTACCTTCACGTAGATACATTTATTCTTCGTAATGGCCCGTTTAAACTTTCATTTTAGTCCACGGACACGCAAAAGTTATTCTAGTTATAACTTAAACTGGATTTTAACCGCATAATAAAACTTATATTAAGTAAGTAAGGGACTCTGAGGGCTCGGGAATGGTCGAAATGGGGCAAATAAGGGTAAGTAATTAGGTTTAACTCAGAAAATTATTGGAGACAGAACATCTCTGTAGTTCAGATGTAACTAAAATACGGACAAATAATAGGTATAATAAAACCAGGGGTACTGCGAAGTTTCTGGTACCTATTGCATTGGTCGTGGTCGGGGATACTACGTTATGCACGGGTCTCTCCTTATACCTGACACGGCGACATTCGTGCGCTATCATGCATACAGATTGACAAGCCTTGTCAGATATCTAGCATCAGGATAGATGCATTTCCTCTAACGACTCTGAAAATTATTCAGTTTATTACTCCGTGAATGGCTTCAACCCATTAATGGCCCACTACTGAGTACGGGTCTCTTCTCGTGCCTGAGGAGGCGTAGAGCTTACTCCACCACGACGCTCCAGTGCGGACTGATAGAGGATGGAGGAGTTAGTGGCCAGTTCGCGCGATATCGATCAGGACCGACGGCTTAACGTGCCGTCACGGAAACACACAAGAAATTTTAGCCTCTAGCGGTCACCAATCTAACTACCGCCCGCCTCCGTTGTTGCGATCCAAGCCGCCCGCGCCGGGCTGTGTGCTTTAAGTCAAAAAAGCTTTTATGTCAAATGATAAATGACGTTAAATCAATTAACAGATCAAAATATTTATCAGTAGCTCACACCAGTTGCCATCAGCAATCAAAACCACAGACTAATTCACTGTCGGCCTCAATTTATCGACGTATAGAACCTGTCTAGTTAAAATGTATTGTTCATTTCACAAAGGGCTGTTATTTAATTGGCCAAAACCAATTAGCCGGTCCCCATGACAGATTGATATAAAAACTTTGAAAGGACTCTGCGGTTTCGTTAAAATTGTAAAAAGAACTGCCGACATCACGGTTTGACATTATTTTGAGTCACGATTTGTATAATGTTTATTTTTTAAGAAATAAAAAAATAACACCAAATGTGATGGATTTAAGGAAATGGCATGGGATAAAATTAGAAATTTTGTAGTGCGTGTTTGTTTAAAGATTATATATTATATGAAGTCGCTTATGGTAGAACTTTCAGACATGCAGGTTTATTCGCGATGTTTTCCGTCATCGAAGCAAGTGATAATAAAATTTTATTAAAATACACACATAAGTTAAATATTAGAGGTGCAGCATTTGAGACCAGCCCCTCCAGTCCGGAACTCCAACGTTCAAACCAGCTGCTCTGAAGTTCAGTTAATGCTACCATACAGATGTAAACATTTTTCATAAAAAGTTTTGCTTTAGCACAATTTAATTAAATCATTCTCCGTTTGGTTCAGCTAACAAATGCCGCGGTTTACCATTTGCGGTCGGTAATGTGTTAGTCAAAATTGGGGTATTGCGTGTGCGTTGACCACAATACGTGATTTATCTTTCGTTTGCGTAAAAAAGTTAGATGTTCGCTGTTTTTTTATGTGTTTAAGATATCAAACAAGCATTTGGCACCACCCTTCCGTTGCTGCCCATGTCAGCAGAACGAGATTCAAATCGGGATGGGATGGGATGGGATGGGATGGGATGGTTAGTCCATTAAAGTTAGTCCACGTTGCTCCAGTGCGGGTTGGTGGAGACCATGCCAATACTAAATACCAAACTTGTACGTTGTCTGTAAATAAGTAAATAAAGGAAGTTTCTATGAAAGCTCATTTGTCGGCGACCACATAAAAGTGATAGCTGGCTACGCACAATTATACGTCGCCTATAATTATTTTAATTTCACCACGGTCTCGTGTGTAGCAGCAAACCCGTATCTAATGTTATTTTAATGTACCCAAAACTCATAAGTAGTCGCTGTGTAGTGCTAGTTATTGAGTATCAACTGGCTATTAATACAGGTCGTACACTAAACGTTATTGAATAGTGCGTTGCACAAGGAAAAATGGGTGTTAATTTTTAGGGCTCCGTACTCAAAGGGTGACAAAATGAGACCCTACAATGAGAATTAACATTGCTCGGTAGTACAGACGATACGTGTGAGATTCAGACTCGCACTTAACCGCCTTTTTTAATTATGTTGACAAAAAGACGAGTCATTTTTTAATTATTATTTCGACAGGATTGCTATGATTTTCTGTTTTATAATTTGGCTTCGACAAGGTTTTCTATTGTAGAACCTTGGATTCGTTAACCGTGTTTATAACAAGCAAACGTGCCTCAAAGAAAACGTCTCTCACGCGTCGAAGGGAACCCACGTATTAACACACGCCCAGACATTAAATATTTGTTTATCATATAAATGTCAGTAGCCGAGAATCGAACCCAAGAACCCTCGTTCTACGACTGCGGGCCACTATGCACTCTGCTTACTTCGCCGTTAGATCTAAAACCTCGCATCAACCTGCTTATCCCCGTCTTAACTCTTGGGCAAGCTTTTAAGAAAATAACACTTTTTAAGATAAATAAATGATTTACAAAAAGAAAACCACTGCAAACAGAATTTTCTTGAAGGGTCATAATAAATATCGGATGAGGGTTGATGGAAACGTAAAACTTTTCTTTTGAGTAAATCCTAACTGGCCGTACTTAGGATGAGGACTTAGCAATTTTAAGTGGCCATATTTTCCAAAATTGTTGATTTATGTAAATTATTTTGTACATCAGCTTAGTGTCAACGGAAAAAATGCTCGTTGGTATCTATCTATCTTTGATTAAAAAGAAATAAAAAGTATCCAAAAGCCGATAATCACTGATATATTTTTTATCATTTTATGAGTGTTATAATAATTAAAATTTTACAATTACGTCCATCTGTTTCCAAGAACTTGTTAGAGGTAATTTAGAATTTCTTTCTTTTCATTTAGCGAGCGCTCTCCAATTTCCGTAAAATTAATAATGCACATATCAAACAGCAGGTGCGCAATTAATCGTGTGGACATTGGCATCAGCTGAATTACGACCATTAGCCGTACTTTAGGCCACGTTCTTATAAATAAGTCTTATAGACTTATCCTGTACATGTTATCTACAGAATTATAGGTGATGAGTGTTCACCGACCTAGAAGTTATTGGATATCGCAGTTATTTTATTTACATTAATATAAAGTTTTAAATAGTCGATTTAAATGTTAGATCATTAATTATTGTCATGTGAAACAACACGTTCGCTGAACATAACCACATACCTATAAGCGGGCTTCACGGTACTCCGAGTTTCTCCAACATTTTGAAATTCTTCAGACAATTAAAAATTCAATATTGCGCATTCTTGCTTAGTAAACTGATGTTTTCCTTGACTACAGTATAAGTGACTTTTGTTAGATTTCACAACTTCGAAACAACTTTCCTGATGGGAATTAAATACACGAGGAATTGCACTGTTATTCATACAATCTATTGATATTAGTTTATTTGCTGTAGCATATTCAACTTCTTAATTTAGTTCAGCGATATTAAAATAACACCACTATTTAGTTCAAAATGTGAACTGCAAGAATTTTAGCAGACTTCATTTACCGTGAATGCTTCGCTATCTAATATACATTTATTTACAGACACAGATAGTAGGATTCTCTTTATTGCGAGTGTCATGGACACAAGCAAATAAGATATAATGTAGGTACATAGGTATACACAAGCACAATCCTGGTAGCACAAAGCAGTGACTTTTAAGTCACAAAAATGCTCCGTCTGGGAATCGATCCCGGAGCCTGCCGCTTCGTTCACAAAATTATTACTGTGCTGCCATGTTCGTGGTCTACAACAAAAGCTTCCTCAAAACAATTGACGATTGATTGCATTGTTCCGCAGCTCGAAGAAACGGATCCGCAGAAGCTAACAATTAGAACGGCAACAACCCCCATGAACGGCCGGTATACCTGTGAGGTTTCTGCTGACGCGCCTTCCTTCGTCACAGCAAGAGTCCACGCTTACATGAACGTCGTTGGTGAGTGTATTATAAAATTATTTGATCAATTTGTGCAGGAATGACACGATTTAATTCCAATTCTCCAGTAAGTGGTTAGTTATTAAACTATCACCTCCCGCGCGTGGACCGCACGTTGTCCGTATGCAGTGCGTGGCAGACCCGAGCGGTTTACTGAATTTGAAGCCAAAACTGACTACATTGGCATAAATATAAGCGAAAGGACACTCCCTCGTTACGAAATATTGAAATACGCTTGACGTATTAAGATAAAATTTGGCAGGGTCGTGCCTAGTTTATGGTTAGTAGACATCCGCTAAAACGGATTTTGTCATATTCTACCCCTAAGGGCGCGTTCACATAGAACGTCCGTTTTACTGGATCCGGAATACTGGATGCTAGTAGCGTATGTAGTTGTATGAGCGATTTCACACAGAATCCAGTAAAAAATACCGATCCAACAAAATAAACAGCAATCCGTTTTACTGGATCCGTTTAAACGGATATGTTATTAGCGTATGTAGTTGTATGAGCGATTTCACACAGAATCCAGTATACCGGATCCGTAAAAAATCCCACACACAACGGAAATACTGACCCGTTAAAACAGATCCAGTAAAACGGACGTTCTATATGAACGCGCCCTTAGGGGGTAAAATTGGGTATTTAGAGTTTGTTTGAAATTTCGTCGATTTTAAAGCAGACACGACACTATGAAAATTAGTTTTTAGGAATATGGTTAGAAATAATGAATAATCTGTTTTAACGTTTTTCGTAAATCAACCCTTTCGTGGGTAAACCTAGGGATGAAAGTTTGAAAATCTGTCAAAAGTACTTCCATACGGGCTAACTAACAGCTACTAGGTTATATAACAAATATTATAATGAAACTGTAGGCAAACTACTTATAACAGTAAATAATAACATGAAAATAATAGATTTTCAAATAAACATCTCGCAGTTAATATAAATTTTAAATATAGCTAGATGGCTTAATAGAAATGACAAGTACAGTAAACATTAAAGAAATAGACTTGAAGATTATGCGCGAAGATTGGAAAAACCTGCGTTGGTGTTTTCACCCGGTGTAACTGTAATTTTATTAGTTCATCTTTGCCATCTTTCTTGGAATCTCTGGACGCTGGAAGAACGTCTTATCTTGTCTTGTCTACAGTAACTCAGGTGGCGCTTTAAGGGATCAATCAAACTATTAAAGTATTGTGGACAAGAATTAACTTAAAATTAATTAAAAAAATATTGAAATGCCGCCATAGCAAAAGTTCTTGTATGTGACAAGTAATTATTAAAAATGTTAATTTACTTAAATTTTCATTGGTAAGGTGGTAAGAATAAATAATAATAATATGTTACGGAACACCGTCGTTGTCAGCCGTCGTCGTCCTGCCGGGTCAGCTAGTTTAATATACGAAATGTCTCAAACTATACCGACACGATGTACACGACGACAAAATGTATTAAGAATAAATGTAGCATTACTTCATCAATATATAAAAACTCTTCCGTTACTGAGTGACTGACAGACAACGCACAGCCGAAACTACTGAACGCCAGGTGGCATGTATGTTCCTTGGGGAGTGCAGGCGAGCACTAAGAGACTATTTTAGGAAATTCCCCCACCTCTGACGGGATAAAAAAGGGCATAAACCATTGACTTATTATGGGATAAACTGAAACTTTTTATTTCTTCAATCATTGATTTATTACAATGGATTCACTTGAAGCTTTCTATGTAGGTTTTTCAAGTGAAGCAAGTGAGCACATAGAGAGGATTTTTGGAAATCGTGGTATTAGTAAAACAAGTCATAAGAAAAAGCGCTGTTCAGTTCATTAAAAGGCGCGACATAACCGAATTACACGCGGGCGTGGCCGTGGGCGGAAAGCTAGTATAACATTTTATACATACTAGTTTTCCGCTAGCGGCTTCACCTGCGTGAAATTCTGAATTCCCAAAAATCCTCACTTAGTGCTCCCCTACACTCCCCAAGAAACATACATGCCAAATTTCAGCTTGTTGCGTTCAGTAGTTTCGGCTGTGCGTTGTCTGTCAGTCAGTATCGCTAGAGTTCAATATATATTGATATTGATTAGTTAATTGATATCGTACTTCATTAGAGTCGGTATTCAGTAGTGGGTAGTATTCGGTAATTATTTGGCGATTAAACAGAATATTCAATAGGCCAACCGAAGTATGCCAAACATGCCAAACGCAAATGATGCCTGTCCTTAGTGACTTAGATGTAATTATTGGGCACATCTCGGAGTTAATTGAAAACAAGGTCTCCCATTAGGAGATTCGTTTGCATCTGTTTCTGATCTGTATTGGAAATTCTGTACCCATTGGATATTAATTGATATCCAGATTTCAGATGTTGTAATTCAATTAAGAAGCACTCATAGCACGGCGGCTTGCGTCGATCTTAAGTGATGGGTGACCGCTAGTGGCAAAATCTGTTAGGCGTTTCCGTGCTTCGGAGGGCACGTAAAGCCGTCGGTGCCGGTTTTTACCATTTGGTAGCAATAGTTAAGCCATGTCGGATGCCTTCGAGCGGCTTAAAATGCTAAACAAAAATAATAAAAGTTTGAATAACTAGCACGCTTTTATAATGCTAAAATCATATCAATTTGCATTTATGAATAATAAATGTTAAGCAATAAATTTGTCACTGTGAAGACCGTTGAGGGGTTCTCGTGTCTGGAGGCAATCCTGAGCGCAGTATTTGGTCATGCTTATTTTAACATTGCATTGTTATCGGAACTAAACCGATATGCAGTATTTCAAGTTTGTAGCTGGAAGCTTTGACTAGAACACACATCATACATAAATACATTGCAACTTTGCAAGTTAAATAAAAGCTTCTGACCTTAAATTAACTTGTACAAAACTAAAACCGAGTAAAGACCAATGTAATCAACATTCTATTTATTGTAGGAATAGCACTTTGCAACAACAGGAATGGCTGTATTAAATGTAGGTATTTAATTAGCTTTTAATATTTACATTTCGTGTTTTTCGACCAAACAACTATTTAATAGTTTAATTAGTAGGTGTTTATACAAGACTAGTTCTCCGCTCACGGCTTTGCCCGCGTATAATTTTTAATTTCGAAAAATCCTTTCAGAGTTTCCACTTGCGTCACTTGAGGAAAATATACATATACAAAATTTCAAGGGAAATCATTGAAGAAATAAAAAGTTTCAGTTCATCCCCTTTTTTTATCACCTTAGTGGGGTAATTTCGAAAAATTCTCTCTTACTGATCCCCTGTACTCCACAAGGAATTTAATTATGTATGTGCCAAATTTCAGCTTCTTGAGTAGAATAGCCTCGGCTGCGCCTTGTCTGTCAGTCACTCAGTAACGGAAGTGTTTTATATAATATACAAAATATTGAAAAAAAAATTGCAAAACCTTTTTATACATTAAAAAATTAACAAGGTTTTGCCTATTAACCTCGTTATTTTTTTATATAAAGAAAAAAGAGATTTTGCTATTTTTTCTATCTAATATAAACATAGATGATGTCAGCTAAACGCTTCCAAATGTTTTTATATTATCGTCTGCCCCACTGAAAGTCATAATTGCACCCAAGGGGGCGTTGTCATCCACACTGAGAAAGATTGTTCAAACCCTTCTTTCTTACTTACAATATAACTTTTCTAAACAGTTTAGGTGGAAGCTTGGCATATCTCTGTTATAAGTAAGCAAGGACAAAAAGGTTCGTGTTCCGTATCTTTTATTTGTTAATCGATTTTCTTTTTATTTTGTTTTGTAGTTGTTAAGGAGATTTAGTTTTATCAACAGAAAAGTTTTGTAGCCTTCTCCTAAAGTTCCCACGGGAATGCGAAATTAAAAGGGTTTTGGATTAAGTCAATTATATTAAAATAAATACACTAAAATAGCAAACGAAGAAAGAAATAAAATTCCAAAAAAGATGTTTTGGCTTCTTTAACGACAACAAAAATACTACAAACTTCAACATAAAAAAAAAACAAAAATTAAATGTACAGTCCTACACATTTTATCCTGATAGATACAGTTTTATTATTAGTCGGCATAGAACCTATGTATTCACTTTATTCCTAATAATACCCAATCACAATAAGAATACGTATTCTTCACAGCGTGAGAGTGGCGTCGGTAGTAGTAGATATTCGCCGGTTCTAACTCACTTGTAGGGCGAAAATAGGACGAAAAACTCGTTTCGACCGGTTTCACCGGCTACTAGTCGCGAATGAACTTTATATTAAGTGATATGAACTTTATATTAAGTGATTCGCGGGGTAATTAACCGCGGATTAACTTAATCCGCGCGCCGATTAAGTAATTCGCGGTTTAATTGGGCGCGAATTACCTTTATCCGCGGATCAATTAATCAAATCGCGGTTCGATAAACCAATTCGCGGCCGCGAATTAACTTGATTCGCGCTTCAATTAAACGATTCGCGGTTTTATTACGTGTCAATCAATAAAACCGCGGATTAATTAATTAAAGCGCGCATAAAGTTAATTCGCGACTAGTAGCCGGTGAATCCCAAACAATCGAGTTTCGCGGTATATGCCGGTTCTGGCTCTGCAGTAGTAGGGATATGCCGGTTCTGGCTCACGAAAACTCGATTCTTCGGGATACACCGGCTACTAGCCGCGAATCAACTTTATTCACGCTTCAATTAAGTAATCCGCGGTTTTATTATGCGCGAATTTTCTTTATTCACGGTTCGATTAATCAATTCGCGGGTCGCTTAACGGTGAATTAATTTTATTTCTGGCTTTATTATCTCATTCGCGATTTTATTGACTTATTCACGTAATTCTTCACTTTACTTAGAAAGCACTCAACGGTATCTCTACATTCTTTTTTTATCGCTTGCCTTAATGGTCGATGCATCCGTTCCTTTATCCACAATACAGATAAGGATATCTGCTAATGTTTCCGCCCACATTCCGCTCCTTCCATATAAATTTAGCTAGCATGGCTCAAAGGACATCATTGTGACAGTGAAAGTGAGCCGAGTCTACTATATAATGGATGTGAGTATTTTCTTAATTTCTTAATTATCTGTTGAAAACTTTTAATTTCCTGTGTGCACACGTTCTAGACATGTATGTACATATTCATGCCCGCGATATCTGTAGGTGTTTCGGTATTTTTTTTTTTCATAATATTGTTGTTCTCATTTTTATGATTTGCTAATTATCTAGTGAAATATTTTCATTTCCTATGTGATATCTGTAGGTATTTCCATATTTTTTGCATTAATTGTCCATGTATAATGAACCAGCTCTCGATAACCTAATAATAAAGTGTCGTAGTATAAAATTAACCTGTATTATGTTCTCTTTCAGCAAGACACATTCAAAAGCTACTATTTTCCGGACACGCCCGAGGAACCTGACGATTCATTAGTTGTTAATATGAAGAAAAACAATAATATCAAAAGAATAAATGACATAGACATGTTCTTTGAGAAGCCCAAAAAGAAGAAAAAACTCGGAGTACAATCTTCATATGTATCAGCAGCACGTGACGACGGAGTCTCTTATATTTCCTCCAAGGAAGATGACGCTCTCACCGCTACTCATCTCATAAAAATCGATGTCTATGATATGAATAAAATACGCAACATCGAACCTATTAATTATTGGAAATACTCCGACGCTCGAGTAAAATATTATGTGCAATCAGAAGATGATAAGCGTTATCAAAGTACGCGGGACATCATTTACAACATTACAAAGACACTCGCCGGGAAGCACAATTGTTCAAAATATTTTATCGAGGACAAACTCCAAGGAATGTAACGCTCTCACCGTGACTCATCTTATAAAAATGTATATAAGTAAAAGCAAAAGAAGAAATAACATTAACTAGAAGTATCGCGCCCCCACCCACAGCATTGGGCATATAAATAACTAGAAGCTAACAACCAGAAACTATTTCATAAGATATATACCTAACGAATGTGTTCCAAGTTAGCCGTAATGGATTCCAACGATCAAATTGAGTCTGAACTTTATAAGTTATGTGGTGATATAGAGTCAAGCATTATGTTTAATGATGACAATGATGAAGAACTAGTGAAAATTTGTTGTGAGATTGAAACAAATATCATGTAAGTATAAACAAACTTTACATATAATTTTTTTGGTCTTTAGAAAAGAAGTATAACGTAAAATAAATATGATGTGGTTTTATATATTTTTATAGCTCTTAAATTGTATTGTTACAGTCAGTTAGGTGGAGGATCCCGAAAAAGAACCAACAACATCGAAAATAATACCCACAAAACTAAAAGAGTAAAACATGAAGCTTCTACTTCGTCTCATCCTTCTGCTGCACAATCTGATAAGGTACATTGTGATGTATGTGAAATTTTAGTATGTAAGAAGTATTTTACAAATCATTTAAAAAGTAATCGGCATAAAACTAAAGCATCAAAATTACACGATAATTTGCAAAACGTTCATGTTGTTGAATCAGCGTTCGGACAGAGAATAATATCGTATAAAATAAATAGTAAAAGTGATGGATCTTTTGAAACACCAGAGATATTTTTAAATTCAATTCATAATGACATTCAATCATTAATTGAAGAATCTATTCTAAAACATACCGTATTCAAAGTAAATTTTGTATTGCATGCTGATTTTATTCAACAAACAAAAAATATTTCCAATTCCTTCGATTTTCAAACAAGCAATTACATTATATTTCAAGGCGATGATTTAAATATTTTTTTTTCGTCTTTACGTGACACTTTTATTAATAAAATTAATACATTTGAAAAAAAAGATAGCGGTTGGACTCTGAATTTTATTAAGTCATTGGACATGAATGTTAACAAATTTAATCCCCTACGAGGTTCGTCATATATTGATTTACCCAGAGACATTATGGTAAAAAGAGCAATTATTAATGTTAAAAACGTAGATGTTTTATGTTTAAAATGGGCTTTGCTTTCTGCTTTGTATCCAGTAAATAAAAATCCTGATCGCGTTTCATCTTATAGCATGCATTGTAATAAACTGAAGTTTGACGGTGTCTCTTTTCCAGTTAAATTATCCGATATCTCAAAAGTGGAAAAGTTAAATAATATTAGTATCAACGTTTTCGGTTTAGAATTTGATAAAATCAATAAAACTCATTCTGTTGTAGGCCCTTTATATTTTACAAAATGTCGTAAGGGTATCCATGTTAATTTATTATTGCTTTCAAACGGAAGAAATAATCATTATTGTTATATAAAAAATATGTCGCGTTTAGTCAGTAATCAAATTTCAAGTCATGAACATGCTATTTATATTTGTGATGGATGTTTATTACATTTTCCTAGTCAAGTAAAGTTGACAGAACATCAACAGCATGATTGCTTTCATATTAAAACAGAACTACCTAATTCTCAAAAAACATCAAAAAATTGGTTTGGACAGTCAGTTTCTAATGATAAGTTAAAATTTGACAAGTTTAACAAAAAACTTAAAACACCATTTGTTGTATATGCAGATTTTGAAGCTTTTCTAACACCAATCGAATCATGTTCTAACGATCCATTAAAATCTTACACAAGTAATGTCCAAAAACATGAAGTGTATAGTTTCGGTTACTACATAAAATGCTCCTATGATGATAACTTGTCAAAGTATGAAACATATTGTGGCCCAAACAGTACACAAGAATTTATGATTCGTTTGCATAAAGACTTAAAATTTATATGTACCAAAAACAGTACTGAGGTAGCTCCTAAAGCATTATCAAACGATGATTATATTAAGGTTTCAACATCGGATACTTGTTTCATATGTGAAACTCATTTAAACGGTGAACGTGAATTTAATTACAATCCACAAACCGGACATTTTAGAGGCGTTGTACATAATATATGTAACTCGAAGTTTCGTATACCGAATTATATTCCTGTAATTTTACATAATCTTAGCCATTATGATTCTCATTTTATTGTTCATGCTCTTAATTTTGTTGATGGTGATATCGAAGTTATACCGCAGACGAAAGAAAAATATATTTCATTTTCGAAAACATTACAAATAAATAATAAAATTGTTCAATTGAGGTTTATAGATTCTATAAAATTTTTACCATGTGGCCTTAGTCAATTAGCTAATAATTTGATTGATAAAGAATTTATTTCTTTAAAACGTAACTTTCCTATTAATGAAGACTTCAATCTTGTGAGAAAGAAGGGTATTTATCCTTACGAATTTATGACATCTTTTGAGTGCTTAAACCTAACATCACTTCCAGACAAAAATCAGTTTTACAGTTCGCTGTCAGATTCTCATATATCAGATAATGATTACAACCACGCTAAAAATGTTTGGCAAAACTTTAACTGCAAAAATATGTTCGATTATTCCAACTTGTATCTTAAAACTGATGTATTACTTCTAACTGACATATTTGAAAACTTTAGAATGTTATGCTTACAAACCTATGGTTTAGATCCAACTCATTATTATACTGCTCCAGGATTAAGTTGGGATGCAATGCTAAAAATTACAAAAATAGAACTTGAATTGCTTACAGATATAGAAAAAATATCATTTATTACAAGGGGTATAAGGGGTGGGATATCTCAATGCAGCAAACGGCATGCAAAGGCTAACAATCCATTTATGGAAGATTTTGATAAAAATGTATCTACTTCATATCTTATGTACTTCGATGCTAATAATCTATACGGGTGGGCAATGTCTCAATATTTACCATCAGGGGAGTTTGAGTGGGTTGATATAAAAACAGATTATAGTGCATCGAACAATACAGAATATGGTTTTATTCTAGAAGTAGATTTAGAGTACCCCATAGATATTCATGACTTACATTCTGACTTACCCTTATGTCCTGAAAAAATATCTGTTGGGGATTCCAAAGACGTTAAACTTGTCCCAAATTTATACAATAAAACTAAATATATCATTCACTATAAAAATTTACAACAATGTATTAATCTAGGTATGAAGTTGAAAAAAATTCATAGAATATTGAAGTTCAATCAAAGTTTATGGTTAAAAAAATATATAGATTTAAATACAAATTTACGTACGCAAGCTAAAACAGATTTTGAAAAAGATTTTTATAAATTAATGAACAATTCTGTATTTGGAAAAACAATGGAGAATGTCGAGAAACGAGTTAATGTAAAATTATTAACTCACTGGGAAAATGTAGGTAAAAGTCTTGGTGCTCAGGATTTAATTGCAAAACCAGAGTTTCATAGTTTGTCTATATTTTCGGAAAATCTAGTTGCGATTCAACTTAAAAGAACAAAGGCCCTTCATAACAAACCCATCTACTTAGGTTTTTGTATATTAGATATTTCTAAAACACTTATGTACGATTTCCATTATAACTACATGCTACCCAAGTTTCCAAACAAAATTAAATTACTATACACTGATACGGATAGTTTAGTTTATGAAATTATTACCAACAACTTTTATGAAGATATCAAGCCTGATTTGCCTGAATGGTTTGATACATCTGATTATCCCTTAAATAACATATACGAATATCAAAATATAAATAAAAAAAAATTAGGTATGTTTAAAGATGAAAATGCTGGTAAAATATTAAGAGAGTTTGTAGGGTTGAGATCTAAAATGTATGCATTGGATATTGACAATACGTTTTTGGCAAAAGCAAAAGGTGTTAATAAAAGTGTTACGAAAAGTTTTAAAATGGAAGATTATAAATCTTGTTTATTTAATGAAAATGTTCAATACCGTACTATGTTAAGATTTAGGTCTATAAAACATAATATTTTTACACAACAAATTAATAAGAAGTGTCTCTCACACAATGATACCAAGCGATATATTGTATCGAATAACGTTAATACGCTTGCTTGGGGTCACTATAAAATACCCATAGATTAGTTTAGTTGTAAATGTCTGATTTATAAAAAAAAAAGTCACGTAAATATCTAATGTTAAGTTATTTTTGATTATTGTATAACTACTTCTAATATTGTACTTAAGATGTCTAGCTATTAGTAACATTGTTTTATTTTTATTCTTTTTATTATTATTATTATTAATATGTGAATGATTGTATATTGTATTTCTATTTTGTATTTGAAATATAGTTTTATTCTTGCACAAAATGTTTTAGTTTATTCCAACACCTTTAACCAAACACACGTGAGCTTAAAATGTTTCATTTTATTCATCCTTTTACTGCTATAGTTGCAGGTCCTACTGGATGTGGAAAATCAATTTTTGTCACAAACTTTATTAAATATATGGAGGATATATGTGACACCCATTTCAAACAAATAACTTGGTGCTATGATGAAATGCAACCTTTGTATAATTTAAAAACTGTTAATTTCTATCAAGGAATACCAAACCTTAGCAGTTTTGATGGATGTGAACCACATCTGATAATTATTGATGATTTAATGAGAGAGTCAGATGGTCGCGTTGTTGATATATTTACGAAAGGAAGTCATCACAGAAATTTAAGTGTATTCTATATAACACAAAATTTATTTCACCAAGGCAAAGGCCAAAGAGACATATCTTTAAATTCCGGTTACATAGTTTATTTCAAAAATCCTCGCGATAAAACACAAATTAAATACTTAGCACGACAAGTATCGCCAGATAATTCGAAATTTATGGAAGATTCCTACAAAGATGCAACAAATGAACCACATGGATATTTATTAATAGATTTGAAACAGGACACAAATGATATGTGTCGTTTAAAATCTAAAATATTTCCATCAGATGGGCATTGCATCGTTTACATTCCTACAAAAGGCTTTAAGTATGGTAAAAATCAACAAATTACTATCATTCACAAATGATGCATCGACGACTAAAGACGCATAAAAGTTTACTAGCAGCTTTGCATACACTTAAACCCAAATATCAAAGAGCTCTTTTAAAATCGTGTAGTGAAAAAGAAATTAATTGTATTTGCGAGTGTATTCATAACGTACTCCAGGGCAAAATTGATCTCAAGGATAAGGAAAAGAATAAGTTAAGCAAGTACAAAAATATACTTCGGAAATTGGTTCGCAAAGGTGCTACGAATTTGTTTCGGAAAAATCTCATAATCCAAAAAGGTGGTGCTTTTCTCCCTATTATATTAGGTTCAGTTCTCAGTGGATTAGTAAGTTCCCTCATTTAAAATGGAGAATGCTAAAAGAATGTTGCTTGTTGAGCCAAGTGTGATAGAAAAACTAAAACAACCAAGCGCAGGTGATACTAACTTGTCCCGATTGGATGCTGATATGAATAATATTTTAAAAAGAAATATCGATGACCGTGAAAAGTGTATTTTATATTTACAAACACTCCGAAGATATCTTAACTTTACCAAGGAAGATCGCCAACCTTATCATATACCAATTATTTCTGAGGATACGAATACATTTGATGATTTAATATTGAGCTACAAAAATAAAAACTTGGATAGTAAACGTGTAGTCTCAATTGACACACCAGACAAAGAACTACTTCATAAACAAAATATTCCAGAGAAAAATAGTTATACGACTACTGAAATTCTCGATCTCATTCCAAAAACATATGCAAAAAAGGCCGTCTTGTTAATGAATTTGCTATCTTCCAATGAAAATAAAATTAAGTGGGATAATGACGGAACTGTGATTATAGATAACAAAAAGATTGATGGAAGTAATATTATAGATTTAGTGAACGACTCATTGAGACCGTTAAAAAAAAGTGATCCTATAGGATGGGAAACCTTTGCTAAAGCTTTAAAAGATATTCGAGTTCCTCTTACTTATATTGGTAATCCCAAACGGTGTGAGTTTATAAGTGGCATGCAGTCACAGTTAAACTTTTCAACGCCTGAAGAAGAATCATTCTCTACACCAACGAGTGACAAACAGAACAAAAGAAAGTTAAAGAACAAGCTGGAGTGGGAAAAATGGGAACCTTATTAGAAATACATAATCTCTATTATGATCCATCAAATCCCGCAGGTTATAGTAGTGTCGACAAACTAACGAAAGCTATGAAAGGAAAAATGAAAAGAGAAGATGTAAAGAAATGGCTGCAATCACAAGAAACCTACACTGTGCACAAACCTGTACAGAGAAAGTTTCCTAGGAATAAATATATCTTATCAAATCTAAATGAACTTTGGCAAGCTGACTTGAGTGATATGAGGACTTATTCCAGGTACAATGATGGATATAATTATATTTTATGCGTCATTGATGCATTCAGCAAATATGCATATGTCAGACCCATGAAAAGAAAAAATTCAATAACTATTAAGGAATGTTTAGAGAGTATATTTACTGAGGCTAACATAACACCAACACACATACAATCTGACAAAGGAACAGAATTTATATCAAAAGATGTACAAAGATACATAAAATTGAAAAATATAAATTATTATACAACAAATAATCCAGATATTAAAGCTAGTATTGTTGAAAGATTTCAGAGAACTCTTAAGACGAAAATGTGGCGTTACTTTACGTATAAAAATACATATAAATATATCGATGTTTTACAAGATTTAGTTTATTCTTATAACCATAGTTTTCACTCTAGCATTAAGATGTCTCCTTGTGATGTAAATTCAAATAATATTATGACAGTATGGAGAAACTTGTATGATACTAAAAATAATAATTTCTCGTCAGGCAGTGTATTACCAAAGTTGCATGTAGGTGATTACGTTAGAATAACTAAAAGCAAACACATTTTTCAGAAAGGATACGAATCTAACTGGAGTGATGAAATATTTATTATATCTTCCATAATAGATAGAAACCCTTGGCCTGTATACACCATAAAAGATCTGAAAGGTGAAAATATAGAAGGTACGTTTTATGAAAAAGAATTACAGAAAGTATATTATGACCCCACTCTACATTATAAAATAGATAAAATAATACGCTCTCGCTATTCCGGTAACAGAAAGGAAGTGTTAGTGAAGTGGAAAGGTTATCCTCACAAATTTAATAGTTGGATTACATTTTCCCAATTGAAAGAAATATGAACAACCAAAGTTTTTATTTAACTTTACTTAGTAATAGTTCCATGGAATATTTTCCAGATAACAAAACTACATATTTTTCAACTAAATTACCTAAACCCATCATTTTGGAAGGAGAATGGTCCGTTGGAGTAGTTGAATTTCAATATCCTTGCACTATGTTTACCGTTCAAGAACATGAGAACGTTATATATATTACAAAATGGATGCAAATGCCTGGTGAAACAAAACCATACCTTACATACTATAAGACACATATTCCTGCAACAAACTACGATAACATCAATCATATTCTAAAGGCATTAAACAACATCAAGGAAAAAGTAAGATTTCGTTACGATGAAATTTCAAAGTTTGTGACAGTTACAATACTAGATGAGGCGATTAAATCAGTAACACTATCACCTAAGTTATCTTTACAGTTGGGATTTGAACCCAATATAAACCTCAGAGATAAGAATATTGGTAAATGTCCTGCTAATTTGCATTTAGGTTTACCTTCACAGTTATTTGTTTACTCTGACATTGTAGAACCCCAAATCGTAGGGGATGTGATGACCCCTCTTCTGAGAATCATACCATTAGATCCTTCAAAATACATATATGGTGCTAATAAAATGCATGTTTTCTCTCCACCTCACTATATATCTGTTATGCGAAGGGAATTCGATACTATTGAAATAGATATAAGAACAAGCACAGGTCAAAAAATACCATTCCAGTTCGGAACAGTGTGCTTAAAACTACACTTCAAGAAAATATATGTATAATGTATTTGAAACATAATTATAATATGAAATGCCCATATGAAGATTATTATTCTCATCAAGCGGGATCTGGTATTGGAGTAATTTACAAAGGAACACCGTATCAAAGAGGCCATGGAATCGGGAGTTTTCTAGGAGGGTTGTTTAGATCTGTTTTACCATTGTTATCTAGTGGTGCAAGAGCTATTGGTAAAGAAGCATTAAGCACCGGAGTAGGAGTTTTGTCTGACATGTTTAATGCACAACCCATAGACGATTCAATTAAAACACGTTTAAAAGAAGCTACTACTAATTTAAAACGAAAAGTAGATAGTAAAATTGAAAGAATCAATATGTCTGGTTCGGGGTATAAAATCAAACGAAAACGTTTATCTCCTTCCATTCCAGCATTGGCCACGAAAGTGAACACTACAACAAAGGCAAAAAAGAAATTCAGAAATATTAATGATATATTTTCTAATTAATTATGTCTTTTCTACATAGTCATTCTTGTGAGTGTATTAAATCAGAGTTAGATTTGTTTGCGCTACCGTCCACACAGACGAGCATTGAGAGTGGAGTATGGATACATTACAAACCTATTTCATCGCTGGCTGATGATGGACCCCTAGAATTTCAAGTTCCTGGTGCAGGAGATGACTATGTAGATTTGTCTCATACCTTGATTCATATAAAAGCGAAGATACTTAATCAAGACAACTCCAAGTTAGCAGCTGCTACAGTCGTAGCTCCAGTTAATAATTGGTTGCATTCAATATTCAGTCAACTTGATGTATACTTAAATCAAAAACTTGTGTCACCGCCAAATAACACATATGCATATCGTGCCTATATTGAAAACTTGTTGAACTATGGCCCAGCAGCCAAAAAATCCCATCTTACTTGTGGTCTTTGGTATGGAGATACAGCAGGAAAAATGAATGAGACTGACGTAAAAAATGAAGGGTTTATTAAGCGAGAGTTCATGTCAAGAGAGAGTAAAGAGATTGAAATGATTGGGCATCTACATGGCGATTTATTTAATCAAGATAAATTTTTAATTAACGGCGTTGACATGTGTGTTAAATTAGTTCGATCAAGAGAAAATTTCAACCTAATGGCAGGGTCAGTAGATTTAAAGTTTAAAGTATGTATTACAGATGCAACGTTGATTGTTCGTAGAGCTCGGATTAATCCAAGCGTATTACTTGCACATCAAAAAGTATTAGCGTCTACCACTGCTAAATATCCCATTACGCGAGCTGAAGTAAAAGTTTTAACAATACCATCAGGTGTTCAAGGTAAAACCCTTGATAATATATTCCTTGGACAAGTACCGAAAAGGTGTATAGTGGGATTTGTGAATAATGCTGCATTTAACGGAACTCTCAATAAGAATCCATTCAATTTTGCAAATTATGGTATCAATACATTTTGTTTATATGTCGATGGAAATCAGATCCCCTCAAAGGCATTGCAACCATCGTTTGGTAGTAATGTCTTTACTAGCGCATATCATACATTGTTCTCAGGAACAGGTGTACATTTTCATAATGAAGGCAATGGGATATCCAGAGATGAATATGCTAATGGTTATTGTTTGCTTGCATTTGATTTAACTCCTGATTTATCAGCTAACTCTATGAGTCATTGGAATCTTATCAAACATGGTAGCGTAAGATTAGAAGTTCGATTTGAGTCGGCTCTAACTCAAACTATTAATTGTATTGTTTATGCAGAATTTGATAATGTAATAGAAATAGATAAGCATCGTAATATATCAGTAGATTATAGTAGTTAGGTTTATTATTTTTGTATTGCTTCAATAAATAAAAATATTCAATATATGATATTTCAATGTTTTATTTGCTACACCCTCTTTAATCTTCCTATTTAAAATAAATATCATTAATAAAATTGACATTGTTGTTGGGACTGCAGAGCTGAAAAGCTGTGTTATCTACTTATACCATGGATACCGTGGAAATAAAACAGTACTTAAGTAAAATTGATATGAGCATTGAATCTAACGTATACGCAGCTAATCGTTTACCGATACATGTTCATACTCCTATGTATATCATAAGTAACTTAGATGTTGATACCAAACCTGGATCGCATTGGGTAGCCATACATATAGATGGGAATGGATTTGGGGAATACTTTGATTCATTTGGTCGAGCACCTCAAACATATCATAGATCTTTTTTGAAAACGAATGCAAGGATGTGGAATTACAACACTAATCGTATCCAAAACGATTTCACAACCGTATGTGGAGAGTATTGCATCATGTACATATATTATAAGTATCATGGTAAATCAATGTATGATTTTCTGAAATTGTTTGATGACAACACAATTTGTAATGATATAACAATTGATGAATTTTTTAATAGAATTTTTTAATAAATAACGTGAACAAATTTACTGTGGATTTTACAATGATAAATACCTCTCATTTAGTTTACATATTGTATAAATTGGTTTATCTCTCTAATAACTTCTATTTTCTCTAAAACAATCATTATCATTTTTGTAGAATGACATAGTAGGTATATGAAATAATACAAGAAAATTGCTTAAAAATAGTTTATTTTTAATTTAGATACAAAATCATTTACAGAATTGTAGGGGAATATGAGATAGGTCGCAAATTTTCTAATGCAAGTATTTGTTGGGATTCTTCTTCTTCTTCTTTTGCCCAATCGTATGATAGAGGGTGTATATATTGCGGTTGTAGGACACTTCCAATGCACGGTGAGTACACGTTATTAGACATAGATTGCGAGTCGCGAGCAATTCCTTCCTGAGTACATATTGTACAAAAAGCCATCATAATTTCGACTCCGTCCATTACGTCTTCACCATCGTTGGACGTTACTGAAAAACGATGCGTTGGACACGGTGTAAAGTATGGCTTGATGTCACAATCTTCTATCATGTTCTCGGGTAACTCACCGGTGATATACCAGAATCTGATATATTTAGAGTATTTTTTCAATATAGTTGATTTTCCCCACATTTCTATAACTTGTTTTAAAAATGACATATTTCAGCTACTAGTTGAAGTTTTTGAATGAATGGTACTGTATCAATGCCTGTAGAAACATTTATATACCCAATGCCGTGGGTGGGGGCGCGATACTTCTAGTTAATGTTATCTCTTCTTTTGCTTTTACTTGTATAAATTTTTATTAGATGAGTCACGGTGAGAGCGTTACATTCCTTGGAGTTTGTCCTCGATAAAATATTTTGAACAATTGTGCTTCCCGGCGAGTGTCTTTGTAATGTTGTAAATGATGTCCCGCGTACTTTGATAACGTTTATCATCTTCTGATTGCACATAATATTTTACTCGAGCATTGGAGTATTTTATTCATATCATAGACATCGATTTTTATGAGATGAGTAGCGGTGAGAGCATCATCTTCCTTGGAGGAAATATAAGAGACTCCGTCGTCACGTGCTGCTGATACATATGAAGATTGTACTCCGAGTTTTTTCTTCTTTTTGGGCTTCTCAAAGAACATGTCTATGTCATTTATTCTTTTGATATTATTGTTTTTCTTCATATTAACAACTAATGAATCGTCAGGTTCCTCGCTGGTTGTTAGCTTCTAGTTATTTATATGCCCAATGCTGTGGGTGGGGGCGCGATACTTCTAGTTAATGTTATTTCTTCTTTTGCTTTTACTTATATACATTTTTATAAGATGAGTCACGGTGAGAGCGTTACATTCCTTGGAGTTTGTCCTCGATAAAATATTTTGAACAATTGTGCTTCCCGGCGAGTGTCTTTGTAATGTTGTAAATGATGTCCCGCGTACTTTGATAACGCTTATCATCTTCTGATTGCACATAATATTTTACTCGAGCGTCGGAGTATTTCCAATAATTAATAGGTTCGATGTTGCGTATTTTATTCATATCATAGACATCGATTTTTATGAGATGAGTAGCGGTGAGAGCGTCATCTTCCTTGGAGGAAATATAAGAGACTCCGTCGTCACGTGCTGCTGATACATATGAAGATTGTACTCCGAGTTTTTTCTTCTTTTTGGGCTTCTCAAAGAACATGTCTATGTCATTTATTCTTTTGATATTATTGTTTTTCTTCATATTAACAACTAATGAATCGTCAGGTTCCTCGGGCGTGTCCGGAAAATAGTAGCTTTTGAATGTGTCTTGCTGAAAGAGAACATAATACAGGTTAATTTTATACTACGACACTTTATTATTAGGTTATCGAGAGCTGGTTCATTATACATGGACAATTAATGCAAAAAATATGGAAATACCTACAGATATCACATAGGAAATGAAAATATTTCACTAGATAATTAGCAAATCATAAAAATGAGAACAACAATATTATGAAAAAAAAAAATACCGAAACACCTACAGATATCGCGGGCATGAATATGTACATACATGTCTAGAACGTGTGCACACAGGAAATTAAAAGTTTTCAACAGATAATTAAGAAATTAAGAAAATACTCACATCCATTATATAGTAGACTCGGCTCACTTTCACTGTCACAATGATGTCCTTTGAGCCATGCTAGCTAAATTTATATGGAAGGAGCGGAATGTGGGCGGAAACATTAGCAGATATCCTTATCTGTATTGTGGATAAAGGAACGGATGCATCGACCATTAAGGCAAGCGATAAAAAAAGAATGTAGAGATACCGTTGAGTGCTTTCTAAGTAAAGTGAAGAATTACGTGAATAAGTCAATAAAATCGCGAATGAGATAATAAAGCCAGAAATAAAATTAATTCACCGTTAAGCGACCCGCGAATTGATTAATCGAACCGTGAATAAAGAAAATTCGCGCATAATAAAACCGCGGATTACTTAATTGAAGCGTGAATAAAGTTGATTCGCGGCTAGTAGCCGGTGTATCCCGAAGAATCGAGTTTTCGTGAGCCAGAACCGGCATATCCCTACTACTGCAGAGCCAGAACCGGCATATACCGCGAAACTCGATTGTTTGGGATTCACCGGCTACTAGTCGCGAATTAACTTTATGCGCGCTTTAATTAATTAATCCGCGGTTTTATTGATTGACACGTAATAAAACCGCGAATCGTTTAATTGAAGCGCGAATCAAGTTAATTCGCGGCCGCGAATTGGTTTATCGAACCGCGATTTGATTAATTGATCCGCGGATAAAGGTAATTCGCGCCCAATTAAACCGCGAATTACTTAATCGGCGCGCGGATTATGTTAATCCGCGGTTAATTACCCCGCGAATCACTTAATATAAAGTTCATTCGCGACTAGTAGCCGGTGAAACCGGTCGAAACGAGTTTTTCGCCCTATTTTCGCCCTACAATGAGTTAGAACCGGCGAATATCTACTACTGTCGGTGTACATCTATGTTTAATATTATATTATGTACCTTTGACTTCTTACTTTCAGTTCAGTGACAAAGTTTGTCGTTTCATTAAATGTTTTCTTTGCTGCTTTTCGACATTTTTAAACAACTAAGGCCGCAGTGTGGTGTAAATCAGAAGTATTTTGGCTGTAGTGTGACATCGTGTGACACCTGGGTGACACGTACGTTGGACAATAACATCTACAACCAATCCACACTGAAGCAGTACAGTGGAATTCGCTTCAGGCCTTTTTAATTACGGCCTCTTTATGAGACACTCGGCTGAATAACGAAGCAGTGGCGTGTAGTAAAATAAAAGCGTGTTAAATAGGTATCCTTTGTTTGTAGATTTACCGAAAGTGGACCCGGAACTATACGGAATGCAGCTCTACTACCGTCCCGGCTCCAAGTTGAAAGTGCAGTGCGTGAGCTTCAATTCACAGCCCCCCACCAATCTGTCATTTTTTATCAACAACGAACCGGTAAGAATAATCAAATTTTTATTTAAATATTGACACAAGAGATTATCATGTTCAAATGATGCGTTCCAAAAGTATCGCAGGCAAAAGGATAATAATAAAAATAGCTTTTATGGGTTTTGAAATAGGTATAACATGTTTTTTTATTTGTCAGTAATGTTTACTGTATTTGGACGACCCCGTAGCGTAGTTGGTAGTGGCTCAGCCTACGACGCTAGGGGCCTGGGTTTGATTCCGGCCGGGGCTTATATTTATGTCACAGACAAATGTTTGTTCTCGGGTCGTGGGTGTTAGTGATGTGTTATTTGTGTTATCCTTCCACCCCCCACAATAAAGAAAATCGTAGTTGGGGGGTATGAGTTTTTATGTGTGAATTTTTTTGGCAACAATCTTAATGGAACGAATTTTCACGTAAACACTTACGTTTAAATGAGGCACTAACAATAATAAAATAACTACGTATAAAATGACGGTCATGATACGAGCAGTTAGATTTTATAGCGCCAACAACGATTATAGCCCAGACTCGTTAGATTAGACACCTCGGGGAATAAGTTGAACCGTTTCTGATATCGAAACTATCGTATTATGGGCCAGGCCATAATATTAAAATGCCACAGCACTGCAAAACGTTGACGCATCGCAAAAATTTCATCACTATACATAATAGCGTCGTACAAGAAATTTTTTACCATGCAGTCTGACCGATGATGCTGCGTAGTATGCCGTCGTATCACAGGTTTTTACGGTAAAGACTCGTATAACAAAAACGCCACCGCACCGCAATGCGATGCGTTGACGCAATGCAAAAATGTCACATACGGTGTTTTATGAGAAATGTAGACCATAATTTATTAACACATGGGCTGCAATACACATGGGTGCATTCATTTTAAACTATTCCGATAAAAGATGGAAGCGATTCGATGCGTGAGTACTGACTGAACGATAATACGTCGCGTCGTGGCAGCGGACTTCGTACGGTGCGGCAACCACACCGCATCGGTTCATGATGCGATGTACCACGTCGTACATTTTTCGGTGCATCGCGTTTGGTTCGCCAGTGTTGTGGCTTCGCTCTAAGACCTGGACCGCACTATACGTGTGCTTCCTCTGCTTGCGTTAAAACGCATTAGAAAAGAAAGTAGGTGCGGTGCATCCATTTCTACAATATAAACAACGACGTATGCGCCAAGTTATTCGTACTCAGATTTTTGTTATTGTTTATTTATGCCAAAAAAACATTGCTATTTAGAGAAAATCTGACACCGTCTAGACACTACGTCATTAGAAGAGTAATATTACAGTACCTACACAAAAATACTATTCATCATTATTACCTTTAGTAAATTCACTTCATTTTTCAATTGATATTAGGATAAAGTGAATGAACGGGATTTTGAATTTGATACAAGGTGTTCTTGATCAAATTTCACTTATATTAATTACCTAACGATTTGGTTTAGGTTTGATAATGTTGCATAGTTTCTACACAGTAGGTACATTTTTTATTACTATTTATTTAATACGATCCATTAAGGAGTGCCAACATAAATGAATAGATTATTATCTTATCTTAATCTTCACGCACATATGTATACAAAAACAATACCGATAAAACAAAGTAATCTCAGTATTAATTGAAGTAAGTTATAATATTCAATTAAAAGAAATAATTACGTATCTTGGTACGTATAACGTTACACATTCAAAATACGCTTAACCTCGTCGCTTTTCCACGTAACTTGAGGATGTTCTTCGTGCTTTCTTTGATTAAATTTGTTTTAACTAAGTATATTATATTGTGCGAACATAAATATAAGGCCCATGTATGTTAGAGCAAGTCAGTTTTAATTAAATCAGCAGTCAGTCAATACGCCTTTCAATCCAACCTTTAATCACACGTCACTACAATATATTAATAAATAAACCAGTAAGCCAATAGTATACAGTATAGCCAATTTCCATCAGTTTTTATTTATGGTTCGTTACTTTGCAGTCGGTGCCAGAATTTTGACGAATGCCAACAGTAAAAAAAAAATCTCTATTCAAACATCCACCAACTTTCGGAGTTGCCTACAAATATCATATTGAATGTTTATTTTATATTTTATGTGTTGTAAAAGTTTTAGGTTAACTAATTCTAGAATATTCCACAGGCACACCCTCGCCACGTGTGGAAACGCATCGGCAATGCGAAGAACGGCAGCTTCTGGGATTCCTTCAGCACCATACAGTTCATTGTACAGAAACATCATTTCGTTCGCCATAAACTAAAGGTAAATAACCCATTTCCCGTTTATATATAAATAGCCCGCATAAGAAACGAAGAGACGAGTAATACGAAATCCATCACCATAGCAAAGTGTGGCTCTCAAGCCCTCAGTCGGAACACGGTCGTTTGGCGGTTGATTCAAACAAGTGGGGGGTAGCTAGCCAGGCGGGCTTCACGGAAATTGATTTTCCGTAATAATACCGGTATTTATTAATTAATTTTTATTGATTATATAAACGTTAAGCGAGTTAAGCTCTCATAGTAGGAGCCTAAGCGGATATATATCCGCACGAAAAGTGGTTCCAACGTCTGTGGTCTTCACTCCACTCCCTGGGGGAATGGGCGGAATCATCGGGACAATGTGTCCCCTTTTGAGGGTCTCTTTCGCGTCCCGTAAATACGGGACGGTCCTTGGGGTGCATCCTTTTCGGGAATGCGCGGGCTGTGGGTGTATTCACCCTGCTGATCTGTAGGTGTCTCTGTCTCTCTCTGGCGGCTAAGTTGCTATATAGCAACGGCGTTCTTGCTCTCTCTCTTATGAGGCGTTTTCTTTTTTAAAATGCGCAGTCACTTTATGAAGTGCTTCACAAAATGCTTCGCGTGACGGCGGGGTTCCCGCGTCGTAGGCGGCTTTCATGTCATGTAGTTCTGACAGCAAGTCCTTCTCGGACGGATCGTTCTTACTCTTCTTCTTTTTCTTTGGTTTCTTTTCGCGCACCGGACTAGCACGGGGCGGTGGGTCGTTTGCCGGAGCCATCAGCGAGCTCGCTGCGGTCTCCTCCACGACGGCTTCTCTTATTGGCTCCGTTGACGGCTTCGTCGTCGTCGTCGTCGCTGGGTTCGGCGTCGCCGCCTCCCTCCGTGCGGCTCGACGCGGTCTAGGGGCGGTGGTCAAGGCCACCGTCCCGGCTCTCTTGTTGCGTGAGTGGTTCCAAATGAGTGCGCAGCGACTTATATAGGCACTCTCCCCCTCTTGGTGGATGTGCCATGACATCAGGTTTCCGCTAGCATTATATTATTGAGATAAAACTATCTATTGTCCTTTCCAGGAGTCTGATACTACTTATCTTCATACCAAATTGTATCTAAATCGGTTAAGCGTAAAAAGGTAGCAGACAGATAGAGTTACTTTCGAATTTATATTAGTATGGATTCTTTTAGTGAATACAGCAAAATACCTATATGTATAAAAAAATACAGTATTTTTTACTTAATTAAGTAGCGTACAGACACCAATTAGAAACGTTTTAGAACAAATCTCTACACACAACGGATATTCGGATTTCAATCATTGACTCTAAGTTGGACTTTCCTGCTGAACAAAAAACGAGGCTTCGTTCGACGTAAGGCCTCTCTTATTAGAGATAGTAGGGCTGTCAATTTCCCAGTATATCTCGACAGTACTCGTGCATTTTGCTAACGTATAGGTGTTATTGTTTGGTTGACTCCCTGTGTGGGTATACTAAACTGCAATTTGCACATTGTATAAATGTTTCTTTTATGGCATTAACGTATCAAACGAGCACCACCCTTCCACTGCCGCCCATGACAACCGTGACCGACCTAACAAGACTCAAATGGGGGGTTGGATAGTTAGTTCGGTTAGAACATCAGTTGGTTAGTTTGTTAGTAACTGGGACAGGGACTGTTCGTGATAGTTAGTCCTGTTAGTTGTTGTGTGTAACAGTCCAGCTAGTAATTGTTAGTACGAATTTAATTCTAATTCACAGATGTGTTGCTACCCTTGAGAACTGAGATAGTCGCCTCTAAAAAGTAAAGCCGGTTTATTTGAGTAATATATTTATTGTTTACAGCTAAGGTGCAGTTCAATGATATACAATATATATTTCCGAAGTTACGAGAAGTGCGCCCTTGAAGAAATTATACCCACAACCCCGGAGACTGTTACGGAAATTCGCCGCGCAATTGCTTTTCCGAGGCACCGTGCGGCAGAAAACAGTAAGTATAATTATTATCTTTCATGTTAATAATATTAATTACACGTTTAGTTTTAACCCATTCATGGCCCACTATTGATCACGGGTCCTCATAACTGAGGAGACTGGAGACTGGAGGGTTTAGTGGCCAACCCAAATGTAGAGTTTTATGCCCCCCGAAGGCCTCAAAATGGCTTGACGACAGCTATGTATATTAGGGTAATAACCGGGACCGAAGGCTTAACGTGCCATATGGAGCCCGGAAGTACTCAAGACATATTTCCACTAGCGGTCACCGATCCAACAATCATCGATAAATAATCTTGGTATAGAGTAAGAACTGAATACGGTCAACCTAATTAAACAATTTTGCAAAATACATATTATGGTAAATATTGCACGGTTGTACAGAATTCTTCGTGTGCGAGTTGGACTCGCACTTAGCTTTTTTTGCTTCACATTAATATGAGAATATATTTGCTGTTATAACGATACCTTTTTCTCTTTTTCAGATACTACTAAATTCCGGAGTAACGGCTCAGTCGCTTTTTCACCGGCTTTCTGTATTATCAGCATTCTAATATTACATTTCATTGTCAGATAAGTTTACGGTCCAAATGTTTAGCTAGTCATTAAAATATTATTATAATAAATAAATATGTTGTACTGAATGGTGTGTGTATAGTATAAGATCTGGAGTTTCTATGACTGAAAAATTCTTCTGTATATTTCGATTGTTGATACTTTCTAGTTGTGCCAATCCGAATTTATGTGTTTCATTAAATGAAGTACAGAAATTGACAAATGTTTTATTTATTTTCTCAATTACTTACGTTTCCTTGATGTCTCATTGTGTCTGAAGACCTTTTTGTTAATCCAGAGGAGCTTTTTAAAAGGGTTGATTTGTAAGGATTGATTTGTGCGCACTTGTGGAGAGGTTAGTGGCCAACCAAAGCGTCGGAAGATTTTTTATGCCGAGCGAAGGTCGAAAGGGCGTTACGACTGTTATCTAATGATAACAACCTGGACCAACTGCTTTACGTGCCCTCTGAAGTACGGAAGCGCTCAAGACATTTGCCACAAACGGTCACTCAGTCGATCACTTGAGATCGTCGCAAGCCGCCGGACTTTGAACGAAACGCTGACATCGAATCAATAGGATCATAGGAAAATATAATAAAGTGGATGGACTGTTTATAATAGTAAAATAAAATATAGGGATAACAATAAAGATCTTGTTACTCTCTTAGTTTTGATAGAACTATGTTAATTATATTTCAATTCTAATTACTTTGGGATAATTATGTTATTTTCAGCCATCAATTCCTTAGCAAATCTGTAAATACTAATAAATACTAGTTCTAATAAAACTCATTAATGTGTCAATAGTAAACAAAGGATGTATACTTATAATAAAAGCCTCTTAAAATAGACAGTTCCGTTCACGCACACGGGAATCACCAAAGTTATCACTGACCCGTTGATGCCTAATGGTTGAGGCACAGTCTAACTACGACGTAAATTTATTGCTTGAGCAACTTATTTCTCACGTGAAGTTTGGATATTGGCGGCGAAATTAACCCACAACAGAAGACAGCTTTGCGCTAAGAAAATGACTCCAAAATTAATATAGTAATAAAAGTTTTGCCGCAGGTAATTGCTTGAATTCCATACTGAAACAATACTTTGTGAGCACGTCAGTGTAGCAGGCCTGGGGCCCAAAATGTCTGCCAAATCATAAATGCTTCCATTGCGTCGTGTCGGACTAGTTTGACACATTTTTGTAACATTTATTTACGAAATGTGCCAAACTATTTAATACTTATTATCTCGCGTTTAAAAGTAACATACATCATTCTTTTTTTTATGTTAAAGTCGGTGAAACATACACTGAAATTTAGTATGAATTCAAATCAATGCATTTCCCGTTGGAATTTACTGCTGTTCAACTGTTATAAGTAGCCTATGACCCTCTTCGACCTATTTGAAAATTTTTATTCATCCATAGATCCATGAAGTTAAAGAAGCACCCAGACATTGCTACTCTTATTATGGAGTGATTCAAATACCTCTCATAATGGATCTTCCCATGGGAATGGTTTTATCGCGGTAAAAGGTAGCCTATGTCAATCTTTAGCCTCTTAACTATCTCCATACACGAAAATGACACCATAACATCGCTCCACACACACTTTCGCATTTATAATAAGTATTAAAATTACTAGTATAGTATGGATTATCATGATGTATAGATAGTTAAAAAAACTTTGTAGTAAATATAATAATAATTAAATCTCAACTCTACAGTATACCCAAGTATGACGCCGCAGCTTGGGTGTTTTGAAGTTAGAAAATTATGAATTCATCCTACAAGCTACACCCGAGCAAAACTCTACGCGCCATCTCCACAAGGTGCATTTCATAAACACGCTATCAGGAGTGAAAAACGGAATCTTTGAAACAGTAATCAGTTTGTTCTTTGATGTTTGCACACCTGAGCTGGTAAAAAAGTGTGCGCGTTCTAGTGTACACACGTAGGTATGATATGAATCTTTACGATTTTCGTTTTTCAAATTTGCGACGTCATTGATATGCGTCGTTATCGTGTCACTGTCACACGTAAAACGTAGTGTTTATATCCTCTTTGGTGTTTATATACTCCTTGTTCACACGGTCATGTGAATGACCAACATCACAGTTATTTTTAAAATTACAAATTAATAAAGATATAAAAGAAAAAAATACAAAATCTGCACACCTGAGAGCTCTCCATAATGTTCTCAAAGGTGTGTGGACTCCGCACTTGGCGTGGGACAGTTATGGTTTGCGATAATAAATTTATTTATAAAGCGACAAAAATTTACGATCAAGATAATGTTCCTAAAATTTTGAAATATCGTACAAGTACCTCATGTGTTCATAAGAGAGCGAATGTAAAAGTGCTTTCCTGGAAAACCGATGTAAAGAGCAATAGGTATACAAGTATGCGTCACACATCCCTAGGCACTTGCGCTAAAATGCAAGCCACAAACCGAAACACAGCAGAGCCGGCTCTGTGCAAATAAGCGTTTTCGTATGACTGAGAGAAACCATGCGGTAAATAGAACGTAACGTAGTAACACATTTCTTTTGTAGAGTTGTTCTTGATTTTTTAAACTTTATGATGGTTGAATCTCTTTTAGGTAAAAGCATTCAACTTGCATTATTTGTTATTAAGTCGCGTAATTTGTCAATATACGACGACCGGATCGCGCAATGGTTAACACGCCGGATCGCCGTTCCGAGGGTCCTGGGTCGATTCCCAGCGAGGCGGAAATTGGAATGATGAATTTAAATTTCCGTTCTTGGTCTGGGTGTGTGTGTTCTTGTCTTGTGTGTTGTCGATGGCACCCACGACACAGGGGACCCTGGTGTGGGGCTATGAGTTTGTAGCGTTATTTATTTATTTATTTTATTGTTTCCCAAGTTTCTTCCTAATGTGTCCTAACAAATTCCACTTCTCAGCTATTTAAATTTTTTGTGCCCTTTTTGTGAATGTACTTGGAAAAAACAATAATTTTAAAGTGTGTGACTTCATAGGTTTGCAAACGGTCTTATACAAAACTTTACATGGTTAGACGGCTAAAAATATTATAAAAAAGACTCAATATTTTTCTACAATAATAATTCCTATTACAATTTTCATTTTGCATAATAGTTAATTTAACTTTATTGCTTTTTAATTTATTTGTATTTTCTTACAAAGTGCCACATAATAATATTTACGAATAAATTGATAAAAAAATCGTTGATTGAAATTGATAAGAAAAATTGTTTCACTGCTTGCGGTCATTGCTATGACAAAAAACATACATAATGCGGAAGCTACTTTACAGTCAAACAATATTTTCAATATTAAGAAAACAACAAACAAAAAGTCAAGATACCTACTTGGTAAATTCATTCTCAACAAAAAGCAATCAGAAGTTAAGAGAAAAGTCCTTGAAACCCTAATACTAACTTGAAAGATAATTACGTAGCGAACTCGCTTATACCTACACGAGAATAAGTCAAATTGCCCGCTTATAAAATAAGTATCCTGAACACATGATTTTTTATTTAAGGTGAACACTAAATTGACGACAAATACATATAAAATCTCTGTTTCTTTTTATACCTGTCAAAACTGTGCTCGACTTTTTACACTATTCCCTGGTAATAGGTACTTATCATTTTATGCCTGAGTTTTTATGATATTGTCTTTTAAAGAAAAGATACGCTTATTCAGACATACAGAAGATGTAATATAGATTTAATACATAATAATATTATAGAATTAGGATAATATACTAATACTTATTTAACTACTTATTTAATATCGACGGGTTCCGGGCTAATTGTATTAAGCGACACTCTGGGCGATATCGACTTTTATACATATTTGGTTATTTGGTATCAGCAAAATTTTCTGGTTCGTTTATGTTGGGTTTGGTGACGATCGGATAATCGTGTTAATATCCTTATTTTTGAAAAAATAATGCAATTTGCTGAAGTTATTTTTTTTTCCAAAAATCTAAACTTTAAACTGCTCTGGTGTAATGTTTCAAAAATGTCGTTTAATACAAATAGCTAGTTAATACAAATAGCCACTTAATACAAATACAAATAGCCGAATAGTAAGCGACGAATCATTGCTATTCCTATTTGTCTGATGATCAGATCTACTACCTTCAGTTCTATTTTCTTTGGAATTTTGCTTACTTGTGCTCGGACGAGGGTCGTTCATTCAAAATTATATGTATTTTATACATAAATTTTTGGGGTTGGTGGTTTAGGAGTAGGACACGTCAGCCAAGAGCAGAATTTGTGATAAGTCTTTAGGGGGTAAGGGGATAGGGATTATATGTTTGTTTGAAATTCCGCCGATTTTAAAGCAATTTGAAAATTGATATTTGAGATTTCGGTTCAGGTTATAATTAATAAACACCATGAGGGAAGGGATCAAAGATTTTTTAATTAATCATTTAAAAGTACTTATTTGCAGGAACTAGTGTGACTAAAATAACAGGAAATTTACAAACATGAAGCAGGCGTTCACAATATTCCGACTACCTATTAATATTACAATGTAATATGTAATATACTCATCGATATTCCCATATTAATGTTCAATAGAATATAGGTAACTAACACGAATATTCAGCCCTATGCAAACCTTTGTGGTAAAAGCTAAAAAAGAAAGCTTTTTTTATACAGCGACTGGTGCCGGCAACACGCTTAGGCAATAAAATTGTGTACACAACTTTTATACATTCGTGTAGGTAGGATACGCTAGGCAGTTCTAGCTTTTATATATTATGCGGGAAAGGATTAAGACTATACTCGTACGTGTCGGTAGATACCAGGTGTGATACCAATGAATTGCTGACGAAGAAACAGAATAAAGTGGAGCATCAACGTTGACTATCCAGCCTTTATTTAATGAAACACCTAACCTATATTATAACTTTATCCTATACCTAACTTACATACTTACATAACTTACATACTCGTACATGTATCTTTCATGAATAGACAAGATCAATAAAGATTTTTATTACATTTATGATGACACTATTTCGAGAGTGCACGGAATTAGACATACTACAGTCATAGTCAACCCGCTCTGCTGTCAAAATTAGACCGTCATTAATTCTATCAAAGTGTTACTTAACATTGACTCTATGAACGATGACATTATGACACATTTCAAACGTCGTGTCCAATATAATATGGCAGTGTGAATAGAGTAATTTATATTATAGGTGCGGCACAAAAGGAAGGCCCCGATGAAGTTTATTTGACGTCTGTCCGATCATCAAGTTTTGTATAAATTATTACATAAATTTGAAGGAGCAAATTGCTGTTCTTCATGGTCTATAGTGATGTGCAAAAAGTCATAAAATTTATCGAATGTATAACTTTAAGACGCAAAGTTAATTAATTACATGGATATTGAAACAATATATATATTTAAATATTATGGACTAATTCGGGACCATATAAACAAAGTATATGGTACCGCGAACAAATTCCTTCACGTTTTTACTAACAAAATACAGTGCCACCTTTAATAAAGTAAGTAAGTCAATTACATAAATGAATATACTATATATCATTTCAACCCAACAAGGCCCACTACTGAGCTCAAAGCCGAGGAGACCTTAAATATAAGGTGATTCGTAAGACTCTTGTGATATTAATAGAGGGTACTCAGTATTCGATTCTCATTCCAAAATATGTAATTAAAAAGGGTGCTTAAAATTTTTATTCCAAAAATGTATCGATGCGACTCGCACTTGACCATATTTTTTCGATACTAAATTAACATTTTTCACGTCACTATTTTAATGTGTCAAAGGGGCCTTAATTATTTGCCGTTACATAGTGTGTGTAATGTTTTATTTATTAATTTAATGTATTTTTTTTGCATTCTTTTTTTAAAAATAATAGCATTCTGCACTCCTTGTCTATATAAACTATAACTCTGCCCCGTCCGCGCAATTTTCGTGAAAAGTTTTTTTTTTGCGTCCGAGCAAAGTGCTTATGGACACCCTCACGAGAGGGAGGCGGTGAATGCTCATAGCATACCAACACAGCCGTCAGCGTTGGTTATGTGGGACTCTTACCCACTAAACACCGCCTTGGGGATGGCTTTGGCCCTGTGGCCTCGAAGCCATCATCGGATGCGACCTCGCCTGGAGGGACGAGGCGCTAAAGTGTACCTTTAGCGTAGTTTTTGCTTCACGTATTAATATAATGATGACGATATTCCCTCACCCTCTTCCTATTATCGAATGTTCTGACGCGTGGGTATCCATCCCTTCGTCGTAAACATTCCTCTGGTATGAACGACGCCTCTTACTTATTTCGTCTTTAATCATGCGTACTGCGCAGGACTGGAATAACTTGCCGGCTTCGATGTCCGTTTGATTAAAGTGTGGGTGGCTTCAATTCAAGTTAATAGGCTTTTACTAAGTATGCTTTACCATCTAAGAATAAACTTGTCGTGATTGTCATCAAACGTTAATTGCTTAGAATAATTACTATAGAAACCAAGTCCGCGCGGCCATTTTGAAGCACCTTAATTGGCGTCAGAAATGACTCCAAACACCGGGCAGCTCCGTAGTGTTCAATGTCAACGCACGCCAAACTTGTCTCTCGAAAAAAAAGAACTATGACGATTTGTCCAGTTAAATTGTGTCACAAAATATCTGAAAATCTATTTATGTATTATTGCTAAAACATAATTATGATTATCCGCAGCCGAAGTTCGGAAGTTTCGGTTTAGTGCTTCACTTTAGACAGAGCGCTTGTATGAAGACTGTCTTTCTGTAGTGTAATTATTCTAAGGTTCATTGATATTTTTTTAAAAAAAAAGAACGAAAAATAATCGCTCTTTTATGCTCTTTTCTATTTGGTTCTTTAATATGGCGTTTAACAACTTTGAAGACAATAAATAATTGAACAACTTTAGAAGTAGGTATATCATTTAACAACGTTTAACGTTATTTGATACGATCAAAAGCCAACATAGGAGTAGGCGAGCCACCTGATAGTAGTGGTCACCGTTGCCCATAGACCTCAGGAACATCAACCGCATCACAGTGCGGTGGATAAGTCTTTAGTCTGCTCGTTGGTTGGCCGTTATACCATTCACATTTAATAAAGGAACTATTGAGCTTATTTTATTTTATGAGACGACCCGGATGGCGCAACGGTTAACACGCCGGATCGCCGCTCCGAGGGTCCTGGGTTCGATTCCCAGCGAGGCGGAAATTTAAATGATGAGTTTAAATTTTTGTTGTTGGTCTGGGTGTGTGTATACTTGTCTTGTGTGTGGTCCACGGCACCTACGACACAGGGAATCCTAGTGTGGGGCTATGAGTGTGTAACGTTATTTATTTGTTTAAAATTGTACTCAAAACAGCATATTAAATTAGCATGCAAAATAAATACTCATTGGGTAATAAAAGTTTAAATTTTAAATGAAATACAAAGTCTAAACAAGCCAAAAAGCAACATTATAAAATCTTTTTCCGTCTCGCGGGCTGTTCACGCTCGAATGGAACTTCGTCTAGTTAGTGCTTTAATGCACACGATAACGCATACGAACTAGTACCGCAATATACGAGATTTATAAGAATTGTGAACTAAATAAACTGTTATAGAGTCCGCTTAATGTATCAACAGTTTTATTGTGTTCAATTATGAGCACATAAAGTCTTTCCATTTCCTTTAATAGACGCTTTATATTCGTAACAATATAATAATGTGTTTACACACATACATAAAACACTCATACACTCATACACGCACACACGAGTACAGAATGTATATTTGAACATTTAATGCATTAACTTAATTTTTAAATGTATTTGGTAGAATAACACTGCATGTCCCACTGTTGACTGGGTGGATGAGCGGGGCACCTACCTGTAACACAGGTCTTGAACCAAGCCCTTAAGGCTAGCAAAATTAAGTGTGAATGTTTTTATGCATATAAAATATTTATTTATTTATTTCTATACATCTACGGCTCGATAACAATCATTCAATGTATCTGTCACATAAATATCTGCCTCGTCTGTTCCGTCGCTCGGCAGGTATGTAAAGTAAATATAAATCAGCCTAAAAACTGACTACTACCCGAGAAAATATGGGTCTATTAATAGGAAATTTCTTATTGGCGTTTTTATTACAACGAACGAAGAAACAAAATATTTATAACTTAGGGTTGATCAGAAAAATATTCAATGAAAAATGTCAGGTCCGCGGCTAGTAAAATATAAGCGCTTAGTCTATATCTAAACAGTTAAAGTACATAAAAATTACAGAGAATGAAAAGGATCGTACAGTCTACATTCTGTATTCAATAGTCGACGTATATGTAAATAAAGTTGAATCAAAGTGCCGATGAGTAATAGCTCAAAGAAAAACTAAGACTTCAAAGCATTCGACAAAATTACATATACCTACTTCGACAAAAGTTATCCTGTATTATACTAGTAATATGTATGTAGTACGTTGCATAATGTACAAGCCTTGATTATTTATAAAATGTAAATACATAAATAAACAAAAATCGTTCTTGAAATAAACGTGTCACCCGTTTCATTCTTGACGTGCAATGCGGCTGTGATGCTTCTGGTGGTAGAGAAGTACTAGAGGTAACCGCTACCACAACAGAAGTAATATGAGGCAGAGACCACTTTGAGGTTACTTTGCTCACTTTGTATCAACAACAACAAATTAATGCGAATTACTCAACAGCGTCGGAGGTAAACCCAATTTCTACTAATTCGTTGAGTTCACAACTCCACATAAGTGCTATGTTAGGAAAAGTTTAAAACTTTAATGCGATGCTTGGACGCATAGTTTTAAACGTAAATTATCTAAAAACATAACTCAAAATTATAGGAAATTGTTGTATGCCCCTAATCAAGCATATTCATTAAACAAGTGCCTTTGAAACTGTGGGTGTAATAAAATTATTTTTTATCAAGTGCCTTAAGAAGTATAAGTGTATTTTGTAATAGCAAAAAAGGTAGAAAAGTCTGCGACGGTATGCTTTGCCGGTTCGCTGTTCAAGAATTACGAGTGCGCTGTTCGCGTCCCGTTGGAATGGAAAATGGTTTTAATTCGCAGTACCTACTCTCAGTTTTATTTGACGAGTAAATTATTAATTTTGCAGATTGTTGAACGGAACTTGATTATATTTCCTGAATATTTATATTTTACTAAAATTGCTTCTAGTTGTCATTTTTCGTGAGACAAATACTGGATCAAAATATTAGAATACAACCTATGTTGTACACTGAGCTGCATTCTAACCAGTGTGTTCAATAGTGTTCCTTCTGGGGTATTCCCGGAGGGCTATGACACGGGGTTCTTCAGAAAGTGTAAAAAGCACTCTTTAAGGCAGTATTGCATTGCCGACTCCCCTAGTGCTGAAATTCCTCCACTCAAACAACGACTATCTACTAATCTGGCACTCGTCGGATATTAAAAAGAGTCCCGCCTACAGCTATGTATAATGCAGCTACCAGCTAGCTACCTTGAATTGATAAAGCGAACTGCCAAACTGAACCGAAGCGTCCGCAATGTCGATTCTGCTCACACGCCACGTAGCGAGAAAATTAAACTTTTCTGTGTGAGAATTCTCCGCCATTTGAATTTGAAAAACCAGCGGCCGCGCTTTAAATCCTTTTTTGGGTTTTTAAGTCGGTGACAGTTTTGTATGCTACGAAATTTATTCTATGATTTTTATTTGCAAAGTTACGGCACTAATGAGTAAACAAAAGTAACCTTGCGGTGCAAACTTTGTTGGTTAAAGGAACTAATTCATACTAATTAAGTTTTAATAATACCTCAAATTAAAATGAATGAATTATTCATTTACGAATATTACTAATTAGTTCATGTATAATTTGAAACTGGATGTAACGAATCTAACTGTTACTCTTGGGTTGAAGCCATTACGCCACACGTCATTATTTTCCATTCGTAATTCAGTGTATAAGTCCAGTCAGTAATTTCATTCAGTGATTTTCCATTTAAGTGACGACCTTCGTTGTTTCCCAAGATTGCTTTTAGTATCAAGTTTGCCTCTTATTCTAATACTTTGTATACTTACTTAGTACAATTTAACATCTAGGTATTTAAGTAAGTATAAGTAATATAGGGGAAAAAGTTTGTACTTTTTTTGTATACAGTTATGTTTATTATGAAATTCTTTATATGTGTTTATTTATGGAGTACAAACAACGTGTTAATCTATCTATCTATCTATCTATGAGTATAAGACAAAGTCAAAGCCTGGTAAATAAATAAGACTGAAGCGTACAAACAGTACTTTGCACCAATGCGGATTTCCGTGACACTCAGTTGTCAGCAGTTTTTATACCACCCAAACACCTCCGATGTAGCTTAACGACTGTTATGAAACAATAACGACCGGGTTCGAGTTGGCGTAGTGTCCGAGTCACTGAAATAATGACGCGCTCTGGAACTTTTGCCACTAGCGATCGCCCAGTCAAGTGTCGCCGGTCGTCACAATCTATGAAAGCTTCGTTATTATATTCGGTTATCTCTTTTTATTTACAAAGGGATTTTTTCCGTAATGTCAGATACAAACACTTTAAGCATATTTTTAACTTTTATAACAGCAAATGCAACCTGGTCCGGTTTGTTCACACAAGATCATGCGTCGGATGGCTGCCGATGAGGTTTTAGTGGGTACGAATCTAACTCAACTCGCAAAAAACGCCGCTACAGGTAGTAATAAACCAATTATGTACTAAATTTTTAAGTCAAAGCTCGTTGTTTTAAATACAGTGATTTATTCAAACGACATTTTAATAAATTATCATCTATAACGTTTGAGATTAGATTACGTCATGAATGCCAACCCAATATGTTATATGATATTGGGATATTGGACGAACAGTATTGTGTATCCATAAACCTAATATTGCGTTGTTAATTTAGGTCAAAAAAATAATAATTTTATGCCCACTTTGCGTAAGATGACGAAGCATTATGAACCATAAAGTGATCACTTATCCTAAATTGGATTTTGGGTTATAACCCACCTACAACGTTTGATAGTGTTAATGAAATTCTCAAAAAGTTATCGCCCCTATTGAGGGTTACAGGTTATTATTAAAGGTTAATGGGCTAAATATACAACAGGGTTAAAACTTACTGTTCACCTATCAGGAAGAAATAGCCCCGTAGCCCAGTTGGTACTGACCCTGCCTGCAAAGCGAGGGGTCCCGGATTCGGGAATCGGAACACACATTTATTTGGTAGATAAATGTTTATTCTTAGATTATGGATATTAGTATCTAATGTCTTATTTGTGGTGTCCATGCTACCAGCCTCACAGCGAATCCTTATGAACTTAATTATCATTTATTAATATAAATCAGAGCAATATAGAATCAAAGAAATTTAAAATTTCAGCTAGTTTATACTACCTAGGTAAGATCTAACCGAAAAATACCGACGAGATTTATCTTGATGCAGAGCCTGGTAACCTTCACAAGCCAGACTGAAAGCCATAACTTTACCCAATGTTGAGGAGGGTATCCCAGTCTGTAAAATGGAAGTGACACGCTCAAATATAACTTATTTATCAGTTTTACCGAATGCTAAAACAACTTTCCTATGCTAACCTTTAAACATATTAATCTAACAGCAGCAAAAGGGACAAATAAATTTATCTAATTAAATTACTGAGGAAATTAAGATTAATTATGTAACAGGCAAGTTGCAGGCGGCCGATTGAAATATCTGCTGCTGAATTTTCTCAACATTAATTGAGTTTTAATTAGCGTTCCTGCAACAAAAAGTTAATAAAAAAACATGATTCAAATAAATAAATCAATGAAATATCGAACATTCAGAATTCATCATAAGTCATTGTGAAGGTGACATGGAAATTGCATATCAAAAACACCCAAGAACTGGAAATAATCGTTAAATTATTAAATTAAAAAAGCGGTCGGGAATTGAACCTGGGTGGCCTCGCTCTTACAGTGTCGCTGCTCCCTAAACTATAAGGTTGACAGCATCCTGAGAAATACTTAGTGCCTTTTAGTATGCAGGGCCATATTCATCATCATCACAACCCATAACTGTCCAGTGTCCACAGCACAGGTGTGCACTCTACTCGAAGTGTGAGGGGTACAGACCTTAGTCCACCACGCTGGCCAAGTACGGATTGGCGGACTTCAATGAAGAACTCTCAGGTGTGCAGGTTTCCTAACGATGCTTTCCTTCACCGAAGCAAGTGATAATTAAATTCTAATACGCACATAATTTTTGAAAATTAGACGTGCAGGTGAGGTAGGAACCGGGAGTCCAACGTCAACCTGCGGCTATCACTGCTATTAATACTAACGGGCGATATTACCAGGTGGAAATGAAGTGAAGCTTCCTTATAATGAAAAATATATTATTCCGCAGCGCAACCAGAGTAACCACAGTTAATTAAATGGAATTTCGGCTGCAGACGTCACTTGCTCTCGACAGCAGCCGGCAGCCATTTGTTTCCCATTAAATAAAAAAATAAAATCCCGCGATAGTACGCAATATAAATAATTTTATGTGACCCGCATGACGCAATGGTTAACATTCTGGATCACGTTCGAAGGTTCGATTCCCGGCGGGACGGAAATTTCAATGATGATTTTTAATTTCAGTTCTTGGTCTAGGTGTGTGTACATGGCACCCACGACATAGGGAATCCTAGAGTGGGGATACTATGAATGGCTTCCACCCATTAATGACCCACTACTGAGCAGGGGTTTCTCCTCATACCTGAGGATGCCTAGAGCATACTCCACCACGCTGCTAGGGTTGCACGAGTTAATGGCCAACCCATGTGTCGGAAATTTTAATGCTAACCAAAAGCATCCATTCGTTTGTTCAAGATGACAATGGCATATCACACACTCACACACTCATACCCCTGCAGTAGGATTCCCTGTGTCGCGGGTAGCGTGGAAACACAAACATTCATCTGTAACAAATGTCTGCACCGACCGGGAATCAAACCCGGGACCCCTAGCTTTGAAGTTGAAAACTTGAAGCTGTTGAAAACTTGTTCAACAATTTTCAATTAAATGCATCAATATTTAACAAAATAATTAGAAACTGGTGACCCAGAAAATATTAATTTAGTCGTTATTATTTGCGGACAGACTTTAATGCGCCATAACTCTAGACCGACAGAAATGCCTTTGGCAAACTTTCTAAAAGAATATTAGATGTGATTTTAGTACGCTAGACTTACTAGCCTTAAAATAGCACCCGCATTCCGGACCTTTTTAGAATATTTATTTTAGAATACAATGTGTGTAACCCCGATTGCCGGTCGTGAGACAAGAGTCAAACACTCCTGACAGAAAAATGTTTGCCGATACAGCCCCTACAATTTCACCGAACGATATATTAAATTAAAGCAATTTATAAGTCGGATTACAGCCCGCACCCTCGCTACGAGCCGCAATGCGACGTGCGAGGGTGTTGCAAAATCAAGGGAAACCATTACACAGGTGTCCGAAATAGCGCGTGAAGCTATATGCTATGTATGATTTTTATCGCTAATATAATATGCAAGTAAGAAAAAAAATCAATATTTTAATTTTGTGTAATACAAATCAGTAGATGATGTAACTGGAATTAAAAAGTAGGTAGGTAGTAATAAATAATATTCGTAATTACAAATATATTTTGTGTATGTGACCAGTTTTTGTGTATCTGTCTATCCTTGGCATATAAAATTATTAAGTAAGGAATTTATATGTGTAAATTAAAATAATGAAAAGGTAGGTAGGTAACTCAAGTTGATTTTTAACTCAAATTAATAATTATGTTAAACTTAAAACTTTCAGGTATCGATGTTTTTACGATACCATCTGCGTATTCTTATACAATAGAGATATCTTGTATCAATGGATAGTGATTAAGAATGAGACAAGATGATAGAATAAGATAAGTACGATTTTGTGCTAACAAAGTGACGAAAGATGATGAGCAATAGAAATCTCATCGCTTTTAGTCGCTGCTCGTTCGCTATACGACACACGTCTTACTTCCGAAACATAACATTCCAAATGTACAAAGTCAGCTGAACTTAAAAATTATTCCTCAACCACGGCCCCTTTATTTCTGAGGAAAATTTTAAGGAGTCGTAAATTTGTATTGCCGGCGTTGTTACATTTTGGCTTTTGGAAAATACATCTCCCATTGATATTAGATATTCATTGCGATCTGCGAGCGAAATTAAACGGAATATTTTGATCAGTTGAATTGTCAAATATCGAAATGGAACAAATTATAACTGGGAAAGTCGCTGGGAATGATGAAGTAAAACATTCTAATTGTACCAAATTTTCCGGATCTTTTAAAAATGAAAATCACAGTATCTGGTTTAATTACGCTCAATTTTTATTATTGCCTCATCGTATTTATTGTCCAAGTATCATGAATTATCAGAAAAGCCCTATTGTCCGTCTTTTGTAAATACCCAATTTCAGGTTATACAACAATGGATACTTAAATAAATATGATTTTTGATCAAAGAAAATAATAGAATGAAACCTTATAAATAAGTTCTTAGTAATAAATCAATAAAAGCTTATTGGGTTTAATATAAAATTAAACCAACCCACATCTATACCTGTGGCCATGTTTTTACTTGGCATAAAATTGTTACAAAAAATATTGAACATTTTTATCTTTGATGTATTGTCCACTGCCGCACCTTATCTTAATATAATCCTATCAATATATTATAATTTTTTTATTGATTTAAGGCAGCAAACGAGCATGCAGCACCACCTTCCACTGCCGCCCATGACAACTGTGACCGACTTAGAACAAGACTCATAACATTAGTTGGTTAGTTTGTAAGTATGAGGACTGGGACATGGACTGTTAGTGAATGTTAGTCCTGTTAGTTGTTGTTAGTAATAGTCCAGTTAGTAAATGTTAGTAAGAGTCTCGTTATAACTCGGTCACAGATGTGTTGCTACCCTTGAGGACTGAGATGGTCGCCTCTAAAAAGTGTAGCCGGCTCCAATAATATCTTATATCCAATTATAGGTAAAGGATGACTCAGTGAAGGAGACAATATTTGAATATTTCGCAGTTCACGGATGAGTCAGGATTGTGGCGCCGTCTCGCCGTGTGGAAGACAATAGTGGTCTGGCAACGGCTGCCTAAGTTATCTTTATAGGGGACTTTAAGAATAAACGGAAGATATTCAATTTTCTCCCTCCAATAATACAGAGTTTAGCACACCTTAAAGTATGGGCAATTAATTTGGGTACTAAAAAAATATGAACGTGTAGCATAAATTATTAGGGTACTAACAATTGTTTAACACCACTAGCTTAGTTAATTGACTGTGTCCATTTGACAATGTACTGTATTCGATGCAAGGGGAGAGCAATTTTTAAGTCCAAAAATTTTTTGCGTAAATCATCAGGTACTAACAATTTTTAACATTCCTAGGTTGGTAGACGCTCAGTCCCTAGTCCCTAAGTAAGTTAAGTGTTTTAAGAGTGTATTAGCTCATAGTAAGGCAGTCAAAGCAGTAAAACATATATTTTCGCCACGTGCGGAAAATGTATGTCTTTAACACGTTCGCTGCCGCGATCCTAATTTTCTATGGATAAACACGACGCATACGTGAGCCGCAGCGACCGTTTTAAGTCAATAAATAGCCCATAAATGAGCACACGAGCCACCTGATGGTTATTGGTCACTCTTTCGCGTAGATAGAAGGACAGAGTGATAAGTCCTGAGCTCAACTCCCGGCTGGGGTAGACATTAGTGGTACATTAAAAATATCGTGAAGAAACCTGCATATTTGATATTTCTTCATAATTTTCTGAAAGCTGTGTATAGTCCGCCTGCACTGCTGTGCAGTGTGTGCTGCTGTGTAAAGTCAATCTGCACTTAGTGATCGTGGTGGACTATGGCCTGTACCTCTTACATTGTAAGAGGAAACCCGTGCCCAGCAGTGGAACAGTTATGGGTTGCGTTGTTGATAGCAAAATTGTAGAGTAGTTACACTACCCGAAATATAGCAGCGTTTTGATAAACTACTTACCACTAGCAAAATCACATCCTTACTTTCAAATCGCGGAAAATTTAGCGAGCCGCATTGAGTGTTTCCTTAACAAACAAATAGTTCTGGACACGCAAGTACGTCTGAGATATGAGACCAAATCCCCACTCACGCACAACAAGTGACTAATGAGTATGGCAACTCAAAAGGGAAATAAATTGTTTTCAATTAGTATTGTAACAACCTTGCGTCGAACCGTCCTAAGGACTAACGTTCATAGATTTATACGTGCGATAGTGTATTTCTGAGTCGTAGCTGTTTGTAATTAATTACTTACTAAATATAGGAAAAGATTCTTGGATCAACGGTGTTTTTCTTTTGAATTTTATTTTGCTACTGTTAATAGGTATTTTAAATTGTAATACATTTTTGAATGAATGATTTTTAGGGTTTGGTACGTTTATATGACAAAACGGAACCCTTAGTATAATTCGTGTGTCTGACTGTCCGTCGGGTACAGCCAATTTAATCCGAATGTATTGGATTTTCTCTCCACGATAATTCACATTCCTACATAGTTTACGAGATATAAGCAAAAACTGAAAAAGGGACCTACCTCCTCCTCCGCTACGCCGGCTCATCCAGTTGGGGACTTACAGTATGTTAATCTGAACACCTCAATGAATAGCTGTACCAACTTTCAAAACAAAACGAAACTTGCTTGAAGCGCTCATAGCCCGGCGGCTTACATCGACAGAGTTAAGCAACAGCTGGCGCGGACGGTAGTTGGATGGGTGACCGCTACTGGCAAAATTTCTTGGGCGCTTCCGTGCTACGGAGGGCACGTAAAGCCGTCTGTCCCGGTTACCATTTGGTAGCAGTCGTTAAGTCATGTCGGATGCCTATGGACAGCATAAAAATTTCCGACACTTGGGTTGGCCACTAACCCCTCCACCAATCCGCACTGGAGCAGCGTGGCTGTAGGCCTCTTCAGGTATAAGGAGAGACCCGTGCTCAGTAGTTGGCCATTAACGGGTTGAAGCCAATCCTTGCGTAAATTTGCACTGGATTGTCTGATTTTGATTCAATAGTTTAGCGCAAAGCAAACAAAATAATTACGTCACGCGTTAAATTATGGCAGCTTGATGTTTGTTGCTGACTTATTTGTTTGAAGCTAACACAAAATTAGTTAATTACATTACTTTAGGATATTATTTTAATAACTAAAAAGGGTTATAAGAAATTTATTTGTTGGTTAAATTTTAGGTTGAAAAGTGTAATCGTATTACAAAAAAATACCGTGCGTGTAGAGTGGTTGATGATTACGAGTGATTTCTTTAAAATATTTGTTCACGTTCTAACAAATGTTAACTAACCAACGACCAATAGCAGGAAGTAAAACATTATACATATAATATAATTAAAATATATCATAAAAATAATATATAATTATATAATATAAATAATATTTTTTATATAATATAATATATATATAATATAAAATATATCTTATATAAAAAAATCTCGTGTCACAATTTTAGTTACCATACTCCTCCGAAACGGCTCGACCGATTCTCATGAATTTTTTTACGCTACACCACAGCTGGCCAGCTCTGGAGTTACAGTTAGGGCAGATTTGAAATCGGAATGGTTCTTTTTTTTACGTGCGCCGCTTTGTTCTTATATTCATTGAACGAAAAACAGCGGGATTTATGGCAACAATGTACGAGCCTCAACAAAATGTATTTAACGTATCTTTATTAGTTCCGAGTGGTATAAAATAGTTCTTAACTACACTTGGCCTTATAATAACAATAAGTCCTTAGAATGAGGTAACAATCAATTGGGAGCGATTTCAATTTGGACCGGATGTTACCTTATAACAAGTTCTTCTAAAGTCTTCGATTACCCTTATCGAGTTAACCCTTAGAAACTTTACAATTTCTCTCAAATTCCGAATAACTTGATAATCCTACAATAAATAGCTTTTGTTCTAATTCTAATTTTATTATATGAAAATAAATAATTAATAGGTGATTCCGCGTGTCGCGGGTGGCATGGACAACATAACACATTTATCTATCACATAAATATCTGCCCCGGCCGGGAATCGAACCCGGGACCCTTCACTTTGCAGGCAGGGCCACTACCAATTATAAGCTACGGGGTCGATTATAAAAAGCGATTGTAAAGCAAAAATCATCGTATAACTTACTACTGATAATAATCCTAAGCAAATAATATTTTCAATGATCGCGAGTAATTATAAAAACGTTTTTAGCAATAATTCCGTATTTCATTTAACAAATACACAGTTAAGGTTCGTACAAATACAGTAGAGAATTCGAGGACTAAGAAAATGTTATATTATTTTGATAGCATCAAAATAATTACAAATTACGTCCATAAAAGAGACGTTTTTCAATATCCTCGGAATTTTTGACGAAAATTGTTAATGTTTATTTAGACAGAAATATTCGGATACGCGGAGTTGAATATTTGGAAACTTGACAGGGGACTTAGAGAGACAGAGAAGGATCCGACGTCGTTTAATCAAGAACTATGAATAAATAGTGTGTATAATTTATTCATGGCGCTCAGAAATCTTACAAAATTGTGGTTGGAAAGGAAACTATGTGGTACCGGTGGAGAAGGATCGAAGCTCGAATACAACTACAAGCATCGGAGTCACCTGGTGGCAAATTGTCACTATCGCCTATGGACAAGTGGCACAAAAGGCGTCACTGACGCGTTGTGGACCGCACATTATTTTTGGCTCTGTGACATTGCGACCGAGTCACGTCATGACATTTATTTTCGATTTTACAAGTAGGTGTCAGACATGCACCAGACAGGCAAGTAAAAATACCCTACCAGCCAACCACCACGCATGATTATAAGGTGTGGTCGTGACCACTTACCGACAACGTCATTACCATCAGCTTTATCGGCTATTGAAATCCAAATAATTAAATAAGTAGGTAAACTCAACCGACTATCAACTTAAATGGCACTTTATCTTGTTTCTTTTTTACCCACAACAGTTTTAAAACAAGGCTTTGTAATAAAACTTTCTCTAACAATGTTACGGAACATAGGAAGTTGTCTTGGTTTCATCTCTATGAAAACAATGAGAGATTCAACACCGACTTGTTACTTGTCGACTTTTGTTAAGTTGGCAAGAATACTCTAGTGTAGAGTGTAGGTAATTAAAAAAAATGGTTGCCTCTAAAGTCGGTTTACGGACGATAATTGTACGTCATAACGTCTTAAGAAAACATTGAAGAAAACTACGGGTTAAGAAGTAAACAACTTCAACAACATAAAATTATTAATCATCTATTATGTTACGTAGGTATGTTTCCTGCAATAATTTTTAGGCATAATATGCCGCCTAAAATATGCCTAAGCCCACACTGGCACACCAGGGGATCGTAATTGGCTACAGACACCGGCTCCTGTTTGGTGGTAGGACTGAGGCCCGCCTGGCTAGCTACCACCATCATGCTTGATTCAGCCGCCAAGCGACTTAACGTGTTCCAGCTGGGAGCTTGAGAGCCATTACTTTTTATTGACCAAATAAGAAAGAAAGAAAAAGAAAGAAATAAGTATCTCTAGTGTATTGTATTGTAAGCTTGAGGTATCACTTAGTTTGGTGTTGTTTTTTATTACAACCGGTACATTATTAGATAGATAGATAGATAGATAAACTCTTTATTGTTTGTACACCAAAGAACATAAAAACAGGAATAAAAAATAAATAAATAAACATGAAGCGCAAAACAATAGGCGGCCTTATCGCTACATAGCGATTTCTTCCAGGCAACCCATCATAGGAAAGGAATACAGATCTAGCACTTAATGGTAGCGGCGTACATAAAGTTAAGAAAGACGAAAGATAGAAAAATAATATAAAAACTATATAAACATACCTTTACAACAGCAGTGAGAGGCAAACAAGTATGTGAATGAACTAGGAGAGTGCGTAGAGGAATAGAAAGTGATTGAGGAATAGAGAGAGAGAAAAAAAAAAAGACCGATTAATTAATAATTAAGATTAAGAAGCAAGAATCAAGAATGTAGAAGAAGAAGCAAGAATGATTAAGAAGCAAGATAGTAATTTTTAACCATTGCTTTAAATGATTTAATATTTTGTGCTTTACGAATGTGAGAAGGCAAGGAGTTCCACAAACGTACTGCTGAAACAGTGAAAGATTTATGATAGAAGGAAGAAAAATGACAGGGAGTTTGAAGGACAAGGTTGTGTGAGGAGCGAAGCAAATGGTTATGGGTAGGACAGCGATACTCAAAGTCGTTTCTCAAATAACTCGGAGAAGAATGATCAAATTGCGTACAGTACAGAGCAGAAAGAACATGGGTATTCCGGCGAAGTCGGATTGGGAGCCACTTGAGTTTAGCGCGAAATTCTGAAATATGGTCATACTTGCGAAGCCCAAATATGAACCTGATGCAAACGTTTTGGAGTCGCTCAAGTTTGTTAAGTTGCTCCTCGGTAAGATTAAAATAACAAATATCAGCATAGTCTAAGATCGGACATAGTAAGGAAGTAGCTAGGTTAATTTTAGTGGATGTAGGGAGGAAATTTCGCAATCTACGTAGATTGCCTAGGGCAGCAAATAATTTTCTGCTGACGTCGTTAATTTGAGGGCCCCAAGACAGATTGGAGTCCATAAGAATTCCCAAGTTCTTGACAACCTTCGAGAAAGGAATATGAACACCATCAAGCAGTACCTTAGGAAGTTGTGTCCAATCTATTCTAGCAGTTAACCGAGACCCACCAATAATAATAAGCTGTGATTTGCTAGGGTTAACTTTTAGACCGTGGGATTGGCTCCAAGCAGTGATACGAGTCAGATCCTTGTTCAAATTCGAAATGGCTATGGGTAACTCACTTAAAGAAGATTGCGTATAAATTTGCAAGTCATCGGCATACAGGTGGTAGGAAGAATTTATCTGTGAACATATCGAATTGATGAAAATTGCAAAAAGAATCGGAGACAACACGCCACCCTGCGGTACGCCGGCAGTCAAAACAGACCAAGTTGAGAAATTATCTTCAACCCGAACACGTTGCCGACGCCCATACAGGTAACTGTGAAACCAATCAACCGCGGTTGGAGATATGTTGAGAGAACGTAACACCCCAAGCAAGATGTCAAAATCAACGCAATTGAAGGCATTGCTAAAATCCAACAATGCCAACACAGTAAGCTGCCGGTTTTCCATGCCAAAACGAATGTCATCGGTGACTTTAAGTAATGCTGTGACCGTACTATGACCCTGGCGAAAACCAGATTGGAGAGGATTCAGGAGATTATTAGTTTGAAGGAAGGAGCTAAGTTGTTGTTGAACGAGTCGCTCAAGAACTTTTGAAAGAAAAGGAAGAATTGAAATTGGACGGTAACCGGATAGGGAAGAAGGTTTAGTTTTTTTAGGTATAGGGATAACTTGCGCTTCTTTCCAATTAGAGGGGAAAGAGCATGTGGATATGGAGAAATTAAGGATGGAAGTTATAACTGATAAGACAATGTCAAGGATAGGAAGGATCATTTGACGACTTATACAGTCAGTCCCAACGGCATTCGAATGGATAGCCAATACATTTTTCTCAACATCACAATCCGAAAATTGATTAAAGAAAAAGCTAGGATAATTGGGGGTGGGGAGCGCAGAAAGAGAATTTAGCGTAGAAGATTTTACGCCAGCATCCAAAGCACTGGACGATGAAAAATGTTGATTAAGATTATTAATATTAATATCGGAAGCTGAAGAAAAAGACTCATTACGAGGCTTCCCAATCCCCATTTTACGCAGGAACTTCCAGACCTTGGAAGGATCCTGGTTTTGAACCTCATTGTGGATATGGCGTCGTTGTGAATCCCTGCACACCGTATTGCACCGATTCCTTATATGATTATATTTTTCCCTGTTTTTGTCACTTGGATCTGACTTGTATCTTGATTTCGCGCTTAGTTTTTTTGCAAGTAAGTCCTTAATGTTGTCCGTTAACCAAGGCGCTGGTGGATGACGTACTCGAATACGACGAACAGGGGCATGGGTGTCATACAGCTGAATTAAAAGAGAGTTGAAGATGCTTACCTGTTCGTCAATAGTATTTCCAGTCATAACCATACTCCAATCAGTATTAACTGCATCTAAACGTAACTGCTCCAAGTTTAATCCACTAAAATTACGCTGAAGTAAAAATTTAGACTTTGCTTTGGGAGGCTTAATATTATAAGATAGAAACAAAAGATCGTGATAAGAAAAGGACTCAGCGGCGCACTGCCCATGCTTGACAACGAAATTGGGAGATGAAACAAAGATAAGGTCAAGAAGGGAAGGCGTGCAACCGGGAGAAAAATGTGTAGCAGCGAGAGGCATTAAATGCATATTAGTTGCATCAGCCACGGACCTAAGCCGAGCAGCCCTAGCATCAGATTTAAGAAGACATGTGTTGAAATCCCCCATGAGGATCACATGATCATAAAGTGGAGCGAAATTCTCAAGGGTACTCTCCAAGGTCGAAAAATAGTTAATGGTGAGAGAAGGGCTATAAAAAACTCCAAGTAATAGTTTAGTATGGGATAGAAGGAGTTCAATAAACAAATATTCAGCTTCGTTCACCGCGTTAGAAGAAGACTGTGCAATAATAGAGAAGGGAATATGTGAGCGAAGATAAATAGCAACCCCGCCCCCACCCCGTCCGGTGCGATCGTTACGTATTAAACGAAAACCAGGTAAAGAGTACGAGGTTGAGGGTATGCAGGGCTTGAGCCACGATTCTGATACTAGGACAGCATGAATGTTTTTAATATCAAACGTATTCAAAAGATCGGGATAATGTGCCGGAATACTTTGAGCATTTATATGAACAATATTGAGATTCCTGGGTACATCTGAAAAGTGGGACTCTAATGTAGTATTTAAAGGAGGAATGCTACTGTAACTGCTGTCGCTAATTATCTCATTAGCGGAAAGGAAAGAAAGATTAGATTCGCTAACACTTTCTGTCATAAAAGGTATGAGTATAATAAAATAACTACAAAAATAAAACAATTAAAAATTTACACAAAACAATTAAAACAATTATTAAACATCTACCTGTCAGCAACAAGTATATAAATTATGCAATTTACGATGACACTATGTAATTATGATTTTAATAACAACTCAGACGCAGGAGCAAGTGTGAGGTAGTCTACTCTGTGTAAATGAGTTGAATCTATGTGTCAAGTCTGTCTGTCAAGTACGTAGTCTGTGGTACAATGTTGGTTGTTAAAAACTTAAAAGTCATGTCATATTGTTTGAAATGTCAGAGTCAGTCAGTCAGTACAGTACGGTAATGTCAATGTCGTAACTTACAATACAACACTGAAAAATATATAAAACTTCAAGCTACCTGCGTACTGAGTGAAACTTTAAACAAGACGAGAGTACAATATAAGCAAGCTACAACGAAGGAGGCAGAAAAATAACAATAAAGAGAAGACATTCTATGTCTGTTTCTTTAAAATCCTTCTGGTAGTGCGAGTAATGACGTCCTCTTTATTGGGCCGTGCAACAACTTTACTCCCTGTCTGCTTCGGAGCCGTTGTTACAGGCTGTGCAGGTTGAGGCGACGTAGTAACGGAAGCACAGGGAACAGCATCGAAGTCAGCCACACATTCAACCTGGTGACGCGTCCCGTCAGAGGCCAGAACCTGAACAAAGCCGTTACGGGTCCAGCACCTGGAGACACCAAAACGCTGTCGCGCCTCCATGAATAAGCTGTGCCTCGGTTTGGTTAGAAACTCCGACATGGTGACTCCGGAACCTTTTAATTTAGTTTTAGCAAACCAAACCTTGTCACGCATAGATAGGTCCTGGAATTTCACCACAAGTGGCCTAGGCTTTGTGTTAGTGGAGCGACCCAAGCGGTGGGAGCGGCTGATGCATTCGGTGGAGAACTCCGGCATGTTTAGCTTGTCCGAGATGAGGGCAAATGCAGCGACAGAAGAAACTTCGCTCTTATTTTCTGGGACTCCATGAAAGAGAAGCATCTTCCGGCGAGATCTCATCTCCTGCCTGTCAAGTTCCCTGTCCAAGAACTCCATCTGTTTTTGTAGCAGGTCCAAAGTTTTCAAAATGAACGATCGGAATGCAGAAAACTCAGATGGAAGTGACGCAGACGTTGATGCTGCAGGACTGCTTCCTTGTAGCTGTTGGGTGAACTCAGCCATTTTTGTGTGGAACATCTCTTGCATGGCACTGAATGAACCTTTTAGTGAATCCATAGTGTAGATATACTGGTGTATTATAGTGCAGTTTTGTGATGAAATTTATATTAGGAAATAAAGCTGGTAGGTAGATATATTCAATTAAGCTTCAAAAACATAGATATACACTGTTTTTATATTTATAACACAAAATTAAAATCACAGCAATTGAAAAACGATGTTAATTTTATTTACGCCTACCCACGAAAGAAAAAAAGTATTATTAATGTATTACTATGTCAAAAACACCCTGCGGAGTAGGTGAGTTTTGAAGTGAAAGCTTCTATAGTATCGTTGTGATTTGGAATTCGATGAAACGGAAATGAAATGAAACGGAAACGAAAAAGGTACAGACATATTTTAATGTGGGAGAAAATGAGATAGGAACATTAGCAAGAGTTAGAACTAAAGTTCGCTGCAGCGCTAAAACAATAATTATGACATCTAACCAAATTTTGAAGTTTTCACTTCTACCACGTGTGAATTGCACACATTTTGATTTTTTTTTTCTTTTTCGTTCTTTCTCCTTCTTCCTGTGGTGCCTTTGATGTTGATGTCCACGGAACGGCGACCATTTACCATCGGGCGGCATCTGGTCATTTGCCGGCTATTTACGTAAAAATAATTTTTACGAGGAAATGACACGTGATATTTTATGGCCTACAAAAAGTAAAACGTTTTTGTGTAACCTATAAAATAGCAGTTAAGGCCCAGTTACGAGTCATAAAACAGATAATTTTGCTGAGCTTTGTCTAACACAGGATTTTGCGTTAAATCTTCTATGCTAAATATTAAATTTTATGTTATATACGAAGGGAAAAGTTTATATAAGTATTTTTAATAATATCTTGTTTATGTCTCTTTTATAAAACCAGTTCATAATTGTACATCTCAGGGTTTGATGATGTTTCTTAGAGACAAAATATGTAAACTCTTAAACGAATGGAAATTATTCAACGCATTTAAAGACTAGGTTTTGATAAAATTAACATCGCAATACCAGTCCATCATGGACTATCTCAAGGTCTGAAGATATTCTTGGAGAAGAAATGTGTAACTGCTATAGCTTTATGTGTGTTGTAGTTGTGTCGTGCATTGTATATCCAGCGAATTAGAATACGAGGGATCTGGTTTCATTGCTTCATCCATTGTTCAATAATGCGTCACGAATTGGATGGCTTGGAGTCGAGAAAAGTTGGAGCTTATACCCCAAATTCAGGTAAATGCCTTTTAATTTATCAACTTAACGTAACTTGCTATAAATCCCAAACCAATTACAAAACGCTTTGCAACATAATAATATAGTATTGCAGGTTGGCATAAGGTAATTTTGTTATCGAATTGCACCAAAATGGGAACGTCGGAACTTGCAATATCTTTGCGACGCGTGAAATTGGTGTCCGACTTGGAGCAGTAGGTGTGCAATAAATTGTTGCCAAGTGTTTTGGGTCGACCTCTTAGCACATTGGTAGTGAGATTGCCTAGGAATTGAAGGGTTCTGAGTTTGATTTTAGCCTGAGGCAGGTGTTATGTGGGGGTAAATATCTGTATGTGTCTCGACTATCTCATCTGATGACGAGATGTTTGTAGATTATTTATTCTACCTATATGCTCATTTGTCAGTCTGTCTGTCTATTTATTAATTTATTTGTTTATTCATCACCAGTATACTCGCTCCGTTTACCTTTACTGATCAAAATGAAAACCAAGCTCCAAACTGTTAGTACTTACTCAATTTTATTAGGCGTTTTATACATTTTTCATGTGTAATAAAAATATGAGAATAATATACTTAAGCGTATAAAAATATCATACATTTACATAAAACTCCATCTACCCTTTGGTAAAAATCGAAAGAAATTATAGTGTAGAAACTAAACATTCGCATTTACGACATCAAATTCCAAGAGAAAATACATTAACTTTTCTCAGCCCTGTCGTCTTTGCCTAAAACTTGTAGAAGTGTCGAGTTTGTAGGCAACCATTCACAGCTGGTGTGATGAGACGAACACATCTGGAAGGACACATCTAAAATTTAAATAATTCATGTGATTAATAAATGCTTACACTGGAACCGCTGGAACGAATGTGAACCCATCTCTATACTACGGCCTCATTTCCAGTAAGCGGCTTGTAGCTGACGACCGCAGACACTAGCGGCTAGAATGTAGCGATGTGTCGCCCACCCCTGTGTTCTGCAATCCAGCTCATCAAGAATGTCGATGAAATAATATATGAGCAAAAAAAAAAACAAAAATGGCGTTGGTAGGAGGTAGTCGCACGATGGTCACTGCCCATTATTTTTCCATATCGTGTCAGACGTCAAACTCAAGTCGTGTGCTGTTTTGATGTTGCGCTCGCTACTACTTCAGAGTCTCGGCCACGCCTAAGAGTAGGGTTACCATCTTATTTGAGTAAATATACTTGCCGCTTAGTGGAAATGAGGTCTTAGAATCTGTCGCAGATGACATGGACATAATTAGGACATCACTACTATAACGCTAGCATTCATTTATCACATAAACGTTTGCCCTCAATAGAAATCTGGGACAATTAGGTGGGGTACTCAGTTGATTATTTAATCTGTGCTATGGAATAAGTGGGACTTAAGTACAAAACTATGAAAATAACAACATTGTTTTATATTATTTACACAATGTAGGATTTATTTAAGTACATTGTTTCATAAAGTGCGTATTGCGAGATTATGCCCGAAATACGTGAATTCGGATTTATTACGCGTTCATTTGCGAAATTAGACAAAGGCATTAACAGGAACCGTCGTTTGTAGCATTTAACTAAATGTACATCATTATTGCGTATCATAACAATATTTTATTACACACGATAATTAAGCTTTCACGCATTATTTTATCTTACTTACCAAATCATCATATAAATTGTTTAATGGCGTTATATTTTGATAGTAAAAGTTTATTTTATTCATTTAAATAAAAGCTTGTTTTTAAAAAGTTTTTTTCTTTTAATTTTATTTTTTGCTTATAATATCATTGGTAATTTAATATCAGACAAAAATCTAGGTCGCCAGTTTTCTAGACCGCTCTAATACGGCCGTAATTCATGTATTTGCTTGTGTCGATCATAAGTGATCGACCGAGTCCGTAGTCGGGGTAGTAGTCGGCGTAGTAGTCGGCGGCGGCGTAGTCGGTAGTTGGATGGGTGACCACTAGTGGCAAACATTTCTTGAGCGTTTCCATGCTACGGAGGGCACGCTAAGAAGTTGGGCCCGGTTGTTATCGTTACGTAACAATCGTTAACATGTCGGAGGCCTTTGGTCAAAAAAACTTTCAACTCATCGGTTGGCCACCAACCTCTCCTCCAAAACTGGAGCAGTGTGGTGGTGTATGCTCTAGGCCTCCTCGGTTATAAGGAGAGACCCGTGCAGTTGTAGGCCAGTAATGGGTTGAAGCGTATCCACTTACTTTGCAGCGGCATTCGTCAGCAGCAGCAAAATGGAAAAGCTCAGTCCCCGCAGCGACATTCGGGTCGCAGTGCCGCAACCGAACGACCAACGGACGGCGGACACCATACAAACAGACTGGGTGGTGAGACTTCTTAAACGGGAACTCCCAGTCAGCAATCTGGAGATATTAGAACTTAATGGTCGTCAATCGCTCTAGACCACACGTTTAGAGATTATGGTCGTATGAGTATGACATGGTCTGAATAGGGCATGGAACAAATAAAGTTTTGAGAGATCACATGTTTAAATCAAAAATATGAAACTTCTTCAACCCTGTCCATGAATTCATGTACATAATGGTTACATCTGATAACGCTGTTGGAAATACTAAGTAGTCTAAATATCTCGTTTTGTAAGATTACAATTTTTAAGATTATCTTATAGGTATTTGTGTTAGACACCATACAACGACACGACGCGCGACTCAGGTAAGTACACTCAAAATAAAGAATTCGTTTCATCTCGTCAGTGACTAATGTCTAATGATAATATCGTATTACCATGCAATTGTCATGTTATTCCATCGCATTGCTTGATTAATTATAATAATATTCTGAGTAGACAGTGTTTACTGAATATACAAATACGTCGCACAATTTAATCAACAGGAAGATACCTGTAATTGCATTGTTGTCATTAACTCTCTGGGACGTAATAGATACGCGTTTAACATGATTACGCCGAATAATAATTATTAACTTTGAAGCAGGTGTTTATTTAATTATCAAAGGAAGGGTGTAGAGTAAAGGGGGAGAGTATGTATGTCTATGCCGTAAGGCTTTATTCATTTACAAATTTAGAGTATTCCGTGATCATGATACTTCCTTTTATATCTTTATTATCTATATTATGTCTTTATTTTTTCTCTCTTCTTTTTTGCCTGATAACGCATCGATGATTTGGTGTAACTGGTGTCCATGAGAGAAGACGATAACTTACAATCAGGTGGCTCGTCTGCCTGTTCGTCGCTATTTACATGAAAATACGTCAAGGTTGTTCTGATAAAGTAACCCAGGCTTTCAACTCTTTATTTCAAAAAATAGTAATCATCGTAACCCATAACGGTTCCACTGAAGGGCACGGGGCTCTGTCACAATGTGATGTGTAAAGACCATACCAAGTTTACCAAGTTTTAGCAAAAGATGTTTTAGCAAGAGCTGTTTATGCAAAAGAGCATTAAGAAATGAAAAAGAGTAACAACCTTTGAATTAAAGGAAGCTAACTGCATAACAAACGTATCACGCGAAAATAAATTAATCTTCAAACTCTTAATTAAACTGCTCACAACTTTACTCTTGTGTTGCATTAACGGATATATTAAGGAAATGCTCACCTCACTAGAGTCACACCTGCCGCCACAGGTCGGAACTTTCACTATATCCCAGCACTTACGGCCGCTGGAGTCTGACTGCTCGGCGCGGGCTACGTGCACCGACATGGCACAGGGCGCTAGTGGTGCTACCTCATCCGCTGACAGTGTTCCCAGTAGAAGTACCCAATACAGCGTCGAGAGCGGTTCCATAACTGAAATTTAATAAATGCAAAAGTTACTCTGACTGTCTGTTTGTAACCCTTTGTTGGCCTTCCGGTGGCATTAAACTACCAACACGTAGGTTGGGAGTCCCACCAATCCACACTGGAGCAGCGTTGTGGAGTATGCTGTAGGCCTCCTCAGAGATGAGGAGAGACCCGTGCTCAGTAGTGGGATATTAGTTCAGTGCAGTTGAGAATGCAAGTAGAATTAAAGCTATTTGTACCGTAATATTTTATATTGTGGTCAATAAAGTTTAAATAAATAAATATTAATGGGTGGTAGCCATACATATTACTGTTTCAAGTGATATTAGTTCATAAAGTTACAAACAGCAATTTACTTAGTACTGGTGTTAAATAAATCTGGTAACCCGTCTTGCTTTGCTACGAAGAAATTTCTTTTACATTTTTTCGTAAAAATACATTGATTGCATGATTGATTGTTCTCTCTACATTGAAAGATATTAAGTTTTAAAGACAAACGGTACAGTTTTATTAGTATGGATCAATGACATTATAAGTAAAAAGAGGTAGACATGTTACTTATATGAAAAATGAACCTGACAAACGCAACCGAAATATTGCACTGACGTCTACTGACATTAACCGAAAGTGTCATAGATAAATGTAACAGACGAGACATTTATTCTTAGAATGATTTATGCCTAAAACTGCTATGACTCTTGGAAGTACATAATATTAACATTTAAGATTAGGGATCATAAGCAAAAAAGAACATTAAATTTAATTTACAGTAAACAAAAAATTAAATAAAAACAAATTAAATTAAATTAGAAACTAATTACTGCGAGAGAGAAAAACAGCAATTTTATAAACTCAAACTCAAATCATTTATTTCATGTAGGATACATACAATTATGAATTAGCTTTATATGGAAATAACAAAAAGGTTAGTCGACGTCACAGGAGACCGAAGATCTGGCAGCTACCTTGGACAAAGAATTAGTATAGGTAGGTAACGTAGAAACAAAAGAATTCAGTCTAAATTCATAAAAAAATCTCATCGTTACACTAACAATTTCTTGTCTACCTATTGTACCTACTGTCTGCATTGTTGCCTCTAATCTATGATCTTAGCGTATGTGCTATCTTTGTTACACCTGTGATGAAGCAATGTTCTATCTCTTTTATCGTTTGGAAACAAGCTGTGATTCATTAAAATTACAAATTATAAATTAATCTATTTTAAAATTTCAATATTTTTATACATTTACCTGTCATATGATATACCGTCCTCTTTTTTTACCTTTCTATCATAATTGTTGCACTTTCGAAATGCACAAGAAGGCATTTTACCTTTTTTTAGTATGTAGTCGACACGTGCGCTCACAATGACAGCCGACAGCTCGACTGATTGCAACGGTCTCACGTAGGGTCGTTTCCACTGCACGCGTTACGAGCGTTGGTGGCGTATCTAGTGTAATATATCATTGGTATGGATAGTGTATAATTATATTATATTAAAGTTTCTAAGATGTGTCATCAGAATAAAGATATACAATGCAAAAATGAGTATTCACAGCTCCATTAACGACATGATTAAATGAACTGAAAAGTCAATGTACTACAATACAAGAAATACGAGTAAGTACAAAACAACAAAAACAAAATAATGCACTTCACCATTGACTTATTCTTCACCGTGGAGAGCAAATAAAACAACAAAGAGTCTGTGTATCTACTTTAACACCTACATTCTTCCTTTATTCCGTATTATAGTGGTCCGCGTGATAATATTTTCATTTAGACAACAATATTATTTTTAATAGTGTGAGAACCGTTTCCTGTCTGCAACGTCATTAGTAAGTTTCACGCTTCGCACTGTCGCAAGACGAAAAGTAAGATAAATGTGTGCTTAGTTCACAGTTGTTGAAATACAAGATAACGTCATAACAGTACTGCACTGACTATAGTTATTGTAAAGTTACATAAGCTCAAAACTTGTGTGTTCGGAGTTTATGTAGAGCGGGGATGGATTATCCCAATTCACATTTAGCATCGGCGTTAAGTGTGTATATGAATATTATTTGCATTGAACTTTTGTTTCTATGATTATGATGTTGTGATGTGTGATTTTTCGCGCCAAACTTTATGGCACCTCTTAAGCTTCAATTGAAAATTTACTTATAGGACACTGGGATATCTTCAATGGTTACAATGGCGTCAATGAGGCGGACATGAACTTATGATGTACATAAATAAATCTAACATTCAAAGGACCTTGACTGAATTTTTTTTTACATTTTTGCTATAATATTGATAATTGACATTCTCAGCATTCATAAATATTCATAAATACATTCATAAATACATCGCTGCGTTGCGGAGTGTATTCAAATAATCTCATTGGCAATTTGCTTCAAAATATGTTAATGGTTTAAATCAATTTTAATTAAACGTCGTCAGCGAGAGATGTGACGTGCCGCTTGCTTGACTTGACCCGCCCGCGCGCTGCAACGATATACAAAGTGTGCGATGTTCGACACCGCAACTCAGAGAAGCCAACAAAATTGGCGCGACTAATATAAACCTATTAGCTACTGAACGGTTCTGTTATTTGTATTGTACTGTCTTAACAGTACTGTCTAATAGCATACTTTCGAAACGTTTAGTTACAAATTATATGCATGATGATGCTATTAAATTAGTAATATGAAAGGAAACACCTCCGTTGAAATACTGAGTATTTGAGTTCGGGCATGCAGTGATATTAATGCTACCTGCATTAATACTAACTTGTGTACCGGTAAACTGACATTAGTTCGGGAAGACCGCGTTTATAACACAAAATTGTTTTCAACAACTAGGATTAACTTCACGTTCACAAAATGTACCGAGTAGTATTCGTATTGATTGTCAGGTACCATAAGTATAAGAGATTTAGAAATTTCCAGTTAACCAAGCGTTTAAATCGTACAGGAGTTCGTTCAGTTTTATAAATCAAAATAGGTATAATTTATATTACAATGACTACAAAAACACTAGAAATGCTATTCACATCTGAAAGAATTTAATCTTTACGAACTTCTTTCTTCCTCTTATCTCTCTTAAAGGCATTTGTGTATTTATCAGAATTTTACGTGAAATGATATAAAACTCTCCTAGAACAATAAAATAATATAAAATGTGCTAAATATCTTAATTGGTTCAAAAAACTTTATTGAAAGAGTTAAAAATGTCACAGATAAAAGAAGACAAGAAAGATAGACAGAAGAAGCTTCTTGGAAGTTTTTTGCCGCTTCTTCTTCAATTTTCCACGGTAGGGATTTTTTGAAGCGATGGCGTAGTTTGATTTTCGAAAAGTGTTTGTAAAAAACCAACTTCGAATAAACTTCATTTCATACAATTTATCCGGCTTATTCATGGATTCAGGACAGTTTAATAGAAAGTATAAAATTATTGCAGAAAGACTGAAACAAAAGACGCTGGCAAGTTGTACTCGTATAATAATACCGAAGACAAGATTTTGGAGATATCTTGTATAACTTAGAATGATTACACTATAGAAACCAAGTCCGCGTGGCTATTTTGAAGCACCTTAATTGGTGCTAGAAGTGGCACCAAACACCGGGCAGCTCCGTAGTGTTCAATGTCAACAAACGCCGAACGTGTCGCCGAATGTAAGAATTTGTCCAGTTAAATTGTGTCACAAAACATCTGAAAAGCTATTTATGTAGGTATTATTGCTAAAAACATAATTATGGTTATCCGCAGCTGAATCATTCCCCGCTTTTGGGAAAGTTTCGGTTTAGTGCTTCACTTTAGACAGAGCGCTTGTATGAAGACTGTCTTTCTATAGTGTAATTATTCTCAGTTGTATAAGAAAGAAAAATATCGATAGCGCGTCACAATTCCGTGCAAAGAATCCGTTCGAAATAATTCTATTTCCCTGAGATCTGTATCTGAATAGTAAGTTACATTTTTTCATTATAACTTCAGTCGTTCTACATAATATATTTTAGATTGTACGTGAATAAAGTAAGAATAAAGTAATAATAGAGATATTTTACTATTACTGTGTAGAAGTGTTTTGATTAAAGATTTCATTCATTCATATACTTAGGATGAAAGTAAATGCATTTTAGCAAAAATACGTTTATATACTTACTCGTAGGTAGATCATAATCGCAACCCATAACTGTCCCACTGCTGGGCAAGGGTCTTCTCTCACAAGATGATTTCTGATGTCTGTTTTTGTTTACAAAAATAAATGATGTATCCTAATCTTGTGCTACTTCCTTCTTACACTTTTCCATTCTAATCCGGGTCGGATTGTCGGAAGTTTTTAAATATTAACATCGTACTTATGTACTGGAATATAAAGTGCTTATAACCCTATGGCATGGGTCAGTTGTAGCATTGCTGCATAATTTACTATTAACTGGTGCCCACTTCATCATTTATAACTTTTATCACGAGTACCGACTTAACTTACTTTTCATCCCGGTAAATGGATTTGATCTTGAGGTACATGTACAGGTAAAATACCTAATAAAGTGTTAGTAATTAATAGTTGGATAACATTTGTACAACGGTAATCAATAGTTATTAATTAATTTTCTTATGTAAGAAACAAGATAAATAGAATCAGAATCAATTTATCGTAATATTAAGAAATAATCCACTAAATAAATAAAAAGTGTAGTAGAGCAATTAAAATATACCAAATTTATTATAATAGTATGTATAATAAATCTCACTATGTTTTCCGAATACAACAAAATAATAATAATATGAGGAAAATGAGCAGCAATAACATTTAAGGAAACCTAAGTTTCCTGAAGTGCAGCGTGACTGCGTGGGCAAGTTACTAGTAATTAATAAAATTATAGACACTTACCTTCCACTCGTGCAGTAGTGTTTACAGTCTGAAAGAACTGACGATAGTAACTCAAAGAGTTTCTCTGTTATCCTTTTCAAGAGTAATATTTCACTCATGAGTACGTAATACGATTATCCTTTCGGCCATTTAACATGCTATGCACAGCAATGACGGCCTCTATCAATAAAACGTCCGTAAAATAAAACAGACATAAAAGAGACTTGTTTGTTACTCATATCTATGTAAATTTTGATTTTTATGACGTATTTCAATCGTAAAGAAATTTTCTGCGCAGTGATTTGTTTTTATATGTTGGTCTTTATGACCGCAATGAATTAAGTGTCCTATTACTGGGCTGGAATTTGCGCTCAGAATGAGTGTGTTAGCGTAGATAAGACATTTTTATTTATTTATTTTCAATAATTAAACGCTTATACACGTTACCCCTGTCATAGATTACATAATTATGAGAAACATCACAAAACACGGTGAGAACTTGACAAACGTTTATATAATTGACATAATATCTGTTATGAGCATGTCACATCACTAGTATATAATAATAACAAGGCAGTTGTCGTCAAGATGGCGTCTGAGCCAGAGCTAGTGAAATACTCTTGTCATTTGTAATAAGCTTGTCTGTTATAATAAAACAACATTAATTGAAGTATTATTATTTATATAATACACTGATCAACACAATATCTTTTTGCCATTTAGAAAAAATATATCGATCTATATCGATCGATCGATGTATGTCTCTTTCGCTGACAAAACTGACCTGTCTAGTTGAAAATTAATTAACTCTAATAGAAAGGTGTGCATTCGCAGCTTTCCAGGTTTCAGCGCTTTAAGAGGAAAGCTACTGTAAATAAAGCCAAGCACACAAGGACCTTTTTGGGGTTTAAACATGGCTTAGCTGTACTTTCAGGCGATCTTTTAGCAGAGGTCACCTTTGTACTTTGAATTAATATAGAGAGCACAGATAAACAAAAAAAGCAGATGGAGCGCGAAGACCAAAAAAGTTAGGCCACCAAAGCAAATACAAATTAATTTCTTAGTGTGAATAATACGATTAGTGGCATTCCGTTGTAACGCACACATAAATGCTAAAGTGGCCTATGTTCTGTCTATTGAATGTTCCATCTGGATGTTAATCTGAGATAGAGAGCTTAATTTTCAGTGACGCTTCCGTATTTTGCAATTGAAAAAATAAGTTGCATGTGGTGGATTGGTATAGAAATGTCATTAATTTTCGGTGCCCCAGTAAATTTAAATCTGCTATAGTTTCATTACTAGTATAAAACCCTAATAATCGAGCAGAAAATCGTGGAAATCTCGCCTAGGTTCTTCATTACAATGCTCCTACTTACAATACCTTATTTGCGAGGACTGCTTTTCTTTAGAAAAAAGTGACCGTTATGCTTTTTGCCCAGTTCAAAGTTTTGATTGTTTCTACTTCGCCATTGTAATGTTAGCCTGCAATATTGCAGAGACGCGTCTTAGTGAAATGGACTTATAAATAACAAAAGCAGCGTTACCTCACCTCAGTTTTACTTTGCCGGGCCGAAAATGTATTACATAAAGAGAACTTATGCAGACACGTGAACTCTCCTTTACTGTGGTTAACGATCCGTTTCTTTTCGGTTTTACGAAAAAGATACTTATCCTACTTATCTTTACTGAAAGATATAGTCAGGTAGACATGTATTGTATACCAATGTTTTTATTATAAAAACTAAAAAATACTCTTACTTACAGTTATTAAACAACAATTTATTATCATTATTAATACCTTTTAACTTGCTTGGGCTCTTGGTTTACTCAGTCCCCAAACAACTCGTCTTATCTCGACTAGGGCCTGGAGAGCCTGTAATTTCCAAATTTTTTTGGCGTAAGATATCCATGGGCAATGGTGGTAGCTCATCTGCTATTTTTTGGCTATTAACATGAAAAAACTTACAACTACTTAATTGGGGCAAAACGAATTAAAAATTGTGATCTAAAAAAATTAATATTCTTCAAAAAGTAACTTAGTCTATGAAATAACAAATCAGGAGCAGTTACAATTTTACAATGGTAGACTTTAAAGTAAACTTTCTAGTTTTATTAATTATAGACGAATGCACGCTTCATTTCAATGCTCGATAACGATAATCGACGAGTAACAACATTGAAGATTTTAGGAGAGTGGTAGTTAGTCATGCAAGAACACTAAAACCAAATACCACTCTCCGGATTAAGCTGGGTGCTGCAGTGCCTAACGACACAAATAAGAAAAACTAGCTGATATTGGCTCGTCGTTTGTTTGCAGTTCACTCCTAGAGATGCAGCGTCGTCCATAAAACACAATAATAATAATAAAACGTTCACATACTGATACGGCGGCACAGGGAATCGTAGAGCGGGGGTACAAGGGTTCCACATCACTAACACTCATGACATGAACAAAAATTTATTTGTCACGTAAACATCTGCCCCGCCCGGGAATTGAACCCCGGACCCTTCACTTCGCAGGCAGGGTCATTACCAACTATGCTAAGAGGTCGTCCAGTGATGTTATATAGCAGTCTCTTGTTTATTGCTACATTTCTCATCCGCAACGTAATTAGCAATACCGTTAGCCACTCATCTTATATGTATATTAAACTAGCGACCCGCCCTCGCTTCGCTTCGGGAAACTTATTATCAAGTGCTTAAATATAAAGTTTCATGGTTCTTTAAGAGATGGCGCTAGGCGTTCTTATTCTTTAAGTTAGGAAGGTTCACCCCTAGATGGCGCTCTGCTTAAAACCCGAAGAAATCCCATACAAACTTTCAACCTTTATTTCAACCTCTTCATCCCTTTTTGTCGCAATAAAAGGTAGCCTATGTCCTTTCTCAGGGTCTAAAGATTGTCTGTGTCAAATTTCATCAAAATCGGTTGAGAGGTTTAAGCGGGAAAGCGACGCAGACAGACAGACAGACAGACAGACAGAGTTACTTTCGCATTTATAATATTAGTAGGGATAGTAGGGATTATCGATCCAATATAAGCTTGCTTTCGAAGTTTCGAAGCGCCTTTCAATATGGTAAAATACGGCTTAATTTTTTGAGAAAGATACAAAATTCCAGTTTTAGTGTTCTCTTTTGAACAAACACATCTATTTTACACCCATAAAATGTAACCTACATGAAAAATTGAAGATACGTCTTATATCTTCAAAATTTTTAAGGAGACTTTTTTATTCTGTAATATTTAATTTTACACATTACAAGGTTTTAACAGCTTGCTAACGCACGGTCACCTCCATCTGAGTACCTTTATTTAATCTAATTTAGTACCTACTACCTAAATCCGTAATACTTCCGAGATAGCTTATAGTATGACTTTACATATCCCGAATGAGTGATGACACTCGTTTCTTCTGAAACACTTTAAGAGGTGGCCCAAGGATTCTTGAAAAAGATGGATAAAAGAGAACGCAATGAGATCGCGAAAATCCCTGAGGGTTCCAACTATCTTAAGGATGATTCTAGGTCTTTCATATTCAAAAGTAGAACACAGTAATGCACGAATTCTGCAGTGGATACTATGCAAACACAAAGAACTAGGATTCTGAAATGAAGTTACACAGTTTGTTTGTTGCAAATAGTGGGAGAGCGAAAACATTGTTGCAAAATATGAAGGAATATCTGAATGTAAATGAATTCACGTAAGATTTGAGTACTTGAAAGTAATAAAGAAGCGTAAAATGAACATACTGTTCAACTGATTCCTTGTGCATATGTTTATGGTATATTGTTAACGGTTTTATCTTCAAAGTTTTCTTACATTATTAACCTTCGGTAATGCTAATGAAGGAAAATTTACATAACTAATTTTGTCCACGGCTTCGCCCGTGTTGGAGTCAATCCTTTGTTCAGGGTTTCAAACTATTTCCATATCAGTTTTCGACTAAACTCAGCGGATTATGCGTTAATAGATAGCAAACCGACAGACAGTAACTTTCGCTTTTGTAATATAAATAGTTATGGATGATTACATTCGTGCAGTTAATGTTGTTTAGCTAAATTACACTTATTACTTTGAAAAGTGTATGGATAAGTATTGTAATGTGCTACTGTTTGTTACTTTCTTTACCGGCCCCTGAGTCATAACATGACTTGTTCGCATGTCCTGCATTACTTACCAGGTACTTACGAATAAACCAGTATAACAGCTTCGAATAGGTAAAAGGTAAAGTAACGCTACACACTCATAGGTAGTTGAAGTTCTTCAAGGAAGAGTTGTATGTTTATCCAATTTAAATATGACTTAATGTGAAAATTAACAGTGTTTTCGTTAAAAACCCGTGGAAAATATTAGTTTAAGAAATAGTAGTAACCTCTTCACCGATCCACACTGCCGCGTGGTTTAGTATGCTCTATGACACCACAGTTATGACGAGCCATTAATGGGTTGAAGCCAAATGTTAGTTACTCTAGGGCTCCTTAGTCAACGGGACCCTTACTAACCTTCCACTGGCCGTTCTTCCGTGACATCAAAGGTATCATCGAGATGTTGCCGGCCAATATGAAAGATGTAGGAAACAAAGTACCTCGAGTAGGAAGACGATGAATCGTTTGGCAGATTCAAGGCAGGTAGCTGGCCAGGTATGCTTCACGTAAAGATAAAGTAATATTTAGCCCGCAACGAGTTGGTGACACCAATTTTCTTGATAATGTTCATGGGCGACGGCGATCACTTACGTTAATTAGGTACGTAACGTAACGTAATGTTACGTAACGTTAGTTATACGTACTGGAATGAAAAAAACATTGTCGGAGTCTTATAAGTAAATCCTCAGTTATGGCTAAAACTGTATCAACTTCAAAATCTTGACCCAATGCTGGGCTCGACTGTCTTCTCAAAATAAGTGAACTTAACGACAGAGTTCATGAAGTTTTCTACTACAAGTCCTGCCTTTGAGAATATCAAGCGGAACTTTTAAATAGAACGCAGGTCACCTAATTCTAGTTTTCGTTTGCCGAGTAAAGTAGGTTTAGGTTAGGCTCTCATACATCAGATTAAGATTCAGTGTGTCGCTGGTGGCATGGACAACACAAATAATACGTAACTGACACCTATAACCCTAGAAGAATCATTTATCTGTTAAAATAAAAAATAATATAAATAAATGCCCCGGCACAGAATCGAACCCAGGACTCCTCATTTTGAAGGCAAGGTTACCAACAATGCTACGGGGTCGTCAGTGTCGTCATTATGGTTATTATTCTCAAAATAGCTTTAATAAAAAGTACTAAAATATTTCTCTATTGGTAAATTACTGCGCATTATCAAACTGAATAATTATCATCTCTATTTCCTGCAAATTTACTAACAAAAAATACTGATAAAAAATATTATTATGACGTAGAAATCTACGGCGATTCAAATGGAAAGATTCAAGTTCATAGATAATCGCAAACAGCTTTCCAGCGTTTTGATGAATCCCTTGAACCGAGAAGCATCGCAAAGAATGCTCAGTTATACGGAAATTCAATAACATCAAGGCATTGCATATTGCCCATTTATGACCGACGTCACAGAAGGAAGGAAGGTTATTTATATTTTATCGTTATTTTTATATACACTCATGCATACTCTTATAGTAAATTCCAATTCCAAAGTCCATTGCAATGCTATATTAATTTATCATACAAACAATGCTACAGATGACTTAAAATTTTTATAAATACGAAACTATTTGTCTCGCTAAAAATTTAAAAAACATTTTTCATTGCAAATAAAATTCTCTACAACTTTTGTCCCCATGAAAGTATTTTTAAGCACTATATATATTTTTTTAAAAGATGTGCCGAGGAGTTTTCTTTCGCCGTTTCTTTTTCTCCTCGTAAGATTTAAAATTTAAAGGCACCTTAGCGAAACGGTGGTAAATGTAAAAAATGACGTTCATAAGTGTATTCTAAATACCTACATGGAATAAATGATTTGAGTTGAAAGATTTGTGAGAGTTTGAAAGGTTTATTTCGTTCGCGGTACTGGAGAGCCCAAAATAATTAGGAACCCTGGCTAGTTTTGTGGTCGGCAGCGGCGCTGTGACACGTTTAGGGTTTCTGTTGCCCTGTTTCTGTAGCAACAGGGGCTGTTTACTATCAGGTGGCTCGTCTGGTTAGTGTTTGGCTATTTACTCATGCATAATTTTTTTATTAATAAGAATGAATAACCTTTAAAGGCGATAAGGCCATTGTTTTTAATTTTTTTTTTGTGCTTTTACGTGCGTGTATTATATTTTTGTTGTGTACAAACAATAAAGTGTTTTATATAAATAAGACAGGTCGTACAATACACAAAGAAGGTATCAGTAATGTGGATCGAGTGTGTGCTACAACGTGGTATTTCTTTATTATTTTAATTTGAAAGTTTTCTATATAAAGATTGTCACCTTGCGAAGGCCAGTTTCTCAAGTTTTTGGCACGATAAGTTCTAACTTTCATACCCAAAAAAAGAGGATTTTCAGTGTTATTTAGATATTGTTATTTTATTCGGTTGGGGCGCTGAAATCGAGATTGCGTGCATACACTAGTATTCGCTATTTAAATTTATGAATATGTTAGAGCTTCCATCCATATGCAAATAAAATGGTTGAATAAGCTCTGTGCTGTGTAACCAGTGATAGCCTAATGGTGCAGTCTATAATAAACGAGAACAGCTGTGAAAGGAAAACGTACTGTAAAGTAGATATTGTGTTACTTACACCTACACCACACACCTAGACCAACTTTTTTTAATTTTTTTTTTTTAATTTTTTTGTGTTTACCGTTAAAAAAACAATATGCGCATTAAAGAACTCATGAACGAATTTAATTATTAAATTATTATTGGGTATTTTCAGGCTGCGTGTAGGAAACAAAGATTTAAGTGATCAGAATTTTTGGAAGTTCAGGAATATTTTTATCGACTTCAAAAAGGAGGAGTTTCTCAAATTTGATTTTTTTTTTGTGTTTACCTCATTGCTTTTTCTGAGTATACTGATTTTGATCATTATTTATATTCGAATGCCGGTGCTTGTCATGTAGTTCCATTTAAAGAGCGAGATCCACAATCCACTATTATTTATGTACTTAAATTTTGACAGAAACTACAAATTAAATTGTATTTCAAATCCTGCAAAAACAACTCCACTTCTCGCGATGAAATATAAGTTACAAATATATCTAGTAGGTAGGTACTATCTAAAACTGTTCAGTGATTTTCGCGTGATATTCACAGATAGACATAAAAAAATTTTGAACATGAACAGCCCATACTAAAAGTGTCTAAACGAGAAGAATATCTAAAATAGCAAATATAAGATTTTTGATTTGATTTGACTTGTTAACAGAATTCTACTGACGTGGGTTCGGATAAATAAAAATTTTTTATTAAAAGACACTTAATTTATTTCATTGACTGTTCTTTTTTTACTAACGATTTATAATAACCTAATAATATTACGAATATTTTAAAGCTAATGTGTATCTAGTAAATATTGTATTAAATCCATTAAAAGTTTTGGTTTGAACATGCACAAAGGATATTTCTTCTTGCAGAATTCTCTTTCTTCATACAGCCTTCCGATCTGATATGCCTTCTTGAATATTTCCAGCGCAGACTTGTCTTCAGTTTGTGGTTCCAACCTGAAGTCAAATTTTAATAGCTTCATTAATTAATATTAATAGTTTCTAAACAAAAAAACTAACACTATTATAATATACGTAATGACAAGTTATCATACATACTCGAATTTATGGTACATGTTACGACAGATGCGGCGCTACTAACTAGTAAAATCGCCCTAGCTTTGCGTCGGGAATAATATACACATTTGGAAATTATAAGACGTAATAATTTAAAGTGACATAACTTTATTTACCATCCGATTGACATAAAATAAACACGAAATGTTAAGTAAAGCCTACCACAATATGTATAATATGTATATTAGTGAAAAAGGATTTGAAACCGGGGGTGGTTTCAAATCCTGCAAGCACCTCTCAATTTCAAAAAGGATGTGCGTATTAGAATTTAATTATGACTTTTTTCCTCGAAGGAAAACATCGTGAGGAAACCTTTACACCTGAGAGTTCTCCATAATGTTCTCAAAGGCGTGTGACGTCCGCTATCCCCACTTGGCCAGCGTGTACCCTTCACATTGTGAGACAGTTATGGGTTGCGATGATGACGATAATGACTATTAGACTAATACTACATATACTAGATGAGAGGCGTTGCAAATTATTATAGTAGCAAACATAATCCATCGTACATTGTTATCGCGAACGATGATGTGAAATTTTAACACAACGCTTTACCAGTGTCCATTTTCAGATTGCACGCCATTTACAAGACCTTGGTTTCATTTGTTCATTAATCCTGCATCATGGAGCGATTTACATAATGGATCCAGATTACGCTGCATTCCAAATAGCTATGCGTATGAATACGTTATGACACCGACAAGCCTAATGCAAAAGGTGCGAGTAATAATGATGTGGTCGCGCTCCAGTTTAGACCGAATTTCAGTTTATATCAGTCTTAACTATTGTACTTAACCGGGGCAATGAAATGGTTTCGCAAAATCATTTCATAGCTTAAAATATAAACGAAATAACCTCAAAATTTCTACAAAATACAGGCGAAAATAAAGTTTTTTTAGCTTCTGTATCGCTTACAAAGTGTATTTCTATGTACTATGTAGATATTATTTACAAAGTACCTAAGAACAGAAGTTCAGTCCATGTTTTGATGATTCGATGTCAGTACTTCTGGTAAATAGTTCTGTAGAGGGAAATACAATACTGCCATGTTAATAGATGGTAAGTGGAACTACCAAACTTACGTAAGCAGAAATATGAAGCCCCGTCGAACCTCATTACTTGGCGGTTCTGCTCCGAGGTCACAGTACAACAACCTCGCACACTGTATTGGATCGTGCTGCAGAATTTTCCTCCACCTAACGTGCGGCTTCTGGAATAAAATTGCAGAGTGAGAAACTAAAAAGGTGTAAAATAAAAAAATATTTTAAGAAAAAAAGAAGTAGACACTACCGCGCGAAAAGTGTTCGGCCAATTCGGCCAATTAGCGTACTTTTCTTGTACTATCTCTCGTATGTTCCGTAATTATCTTTACAATCATGTCATCGGAGCTAATAAAATATAATAATCTAATATGAATGTACCGAATTTTTAGTTATAATATATTTGGATAGTAATATTATTAATTATGTTGTCACGGTATGGATGATACATTTCACCTTCTAATTTAGGTACCAACGACGAGGACGTATATTAGTGCGTCCGAAAATTTGCGATCATAAGTCCTAGGTATTAGATATTATGTAGGTATGTGTGTAAATGCGAGAAATTACCATTATTTTGCAACTGTGTTTATTGTTCCGAATTCCGAATTTCGAGCTATTTACTGAAATTGAAATTCAAAATCACTTAATCGTTTATTATTTATTAAGAAATGAAACGAATTAACAATTCTATTAAAAAATTTTTAGACCTTTTATGTGTAATTATTAAATTATTTTATAATTATAGGTATTGTATAATTCTAACCTGCGTTTATCACAAGTACCTACCTAGTTATTTACTTCAGCTCGCTCTTATTTCAGAAGTCCTTGTATTCTAAAATCCTTTATCTACAAGCTGTGCATTCACACGTAGTAAAAAAAGACATTCTGACTATATCTGAATGTGCAATTTGGAAGTGACTGCCGAAGCGTAATGATGATAGCAAATTGATTGGGGAGTAAATGCCCACCTGAGCTCTTTCGTAGCCATTCATGTCACTATAAAGTGTAGCAGAAAATTGATTAAACCGTTCCGAATATCAAATAGACTGTCAAGACAAGAAACACTTTTTCTTATATTTTAATATCAAATACCGTCCTCGCGTCGCTTCGGTTAACACATAAGTACCCGTACTCGGAATATTGCTACTCATTTATTATAGGCGCTAAACATACAAATTACGCGTTTGCCTCACTTTGTCGATTTATAAGAAGATATATTTTGTTGTTAAGATGTTCATTGGTTAATATAGAGTGCAAGATTTGACCCGAACATACAAACATTACAAGTAAAATAAAAGCATTTTCTATAATTGTTACAACACCCACAGGTTCCTGTTGTTACAGATCTACGAACACATGTGTAGAATGCGAGAGATCAGCATAGAATAAAATATGTGGCAGTATTACATTTCTGATTACGTATTCAACTTGCTCCGTGCGAGATGTCATACAGTACAGATTTAATACTGTACTCAGTGTTCTGAGTGTTTGCTCGGAGAGATCGCAGCGCGTCTTGTTTACCTAAGGAAGACTTACAAAGTTACTAACTTTAATTGAGTAACCATCTTAGCTTTCTAGTTTAAATAAAACTTACTCAAACTCGGCACGCCTAAGTTACTGGCACGGAGATGTATTAAAACTGCTTCTACTGAGTATACTGTTTTCAAATAAATAAATAGGTAAAAATAAATACTTCAGGCGCTCATAGGTGATTGACAAAGTTAAGCAACAGCGGGTGAGCGGTTGGTAATTGGATGGGTGACCGCTAGTGGCAAAATTTCTTGGACGCTTCCGTGCTTCGAAGGTCACGTAACGGTCCCGGCTGATACCATTTGGCAGCAGTCGTTAAGCCATGTCGGATGCCTTCGGGTGGCATAAAAATTTCTGTTACTTGGGTTGGCCACTAAACCCTTCATCAATCCGCACTGGAGCCTCGTGAACGTGATGGAGTATGCTCTAGGCCTTTTCAGGGAAGTCTCTGGACTTTGTATCATTCAGTTTATCTAATCCATTGACCCTGAAATGTTTTATAAGAGTTTCGAATGCAGTGTAAGTGTGTGTGAGCAAATAAGTGGATCCTGCGCTTTTCATGGCAACGCGTCAGTGACGGCATTCGAATCGCTTAATATCTTAAGCGCCCATAATCATGGGCGGCAATATTTATGTATCAATTGATCATCATTGCTCATGTATTGTTTACCGCATACTTGTTTTTGCACGCGTTTAATCGAGTCGAGCTTGCTTCGGCCGAAAAATGATAAATTGTTGTTGAAATTATCTCAAGGGAACGTATGTATGTATTACCGGGAAGGTCTATGCCCCAGTTCAGGTTACGGCTATGCGTATGACAAACTTTAACAATACAAAAACAATAATCATACTAATAATTAAGTATGGTACGTTTTATATTAGTTACTTAAAATGATTGATTGCCCATACAAAGGACAAACTTCTATCGTCCATTGAACCCCCTTAATGAACGATTTTCGACATAAACACTATCCTATGGCCTTTTCAGGGTTTCAAACTATCAGTCAATTAAGTTTTCTGTAAGTACTGTTTTAAGCCGGTTACACTTTTTAAAGGCGACCATCTGAATCCTCAAGGGTCATCGCATCTGTGACCGAATTAGAATCTAACTAGCAATTACTAACTGAAATAATACTAACAACATCTACCAGGACTAACAATCACTAACAGTCCTTGTCCGAGTCCTCATACTTACTAACAAACTAAGCAACTAATGTTTTACCAGCCTCCTAACCGGACTAACTACCTTAGGCCCCATTTGAGGCTTTTTCTAGGTCGGTCACAGTTGTCATGGGCGGCAGCGGAAGGGTGGTGCTGCATGCTCGTTTGCTGGAGCAACTAAATTAGAATTTATTTCAAGATTTAAAAATATTATGGAGTCGAAGATTATGCAAAATCAGAAAGCGCTTCTATTTTAGTACTTAATACCTACTAATTAAATATTGAAAACTGGTTAGGATATTTATGTAATGTAGGTTAGGTACTTAATGCTGTAATATGTAGTTTTTCTTGTTATTTATATTCAAGGTATTTATCGCGATAAAACCTAGATTTCCTGTAACCATTCTGAAGTGAAATATTCAATTAAGGTAATGTTATCTATAGGTACATAGTAGGTCTACTCGTAATTAAAAGAAAAGTAATAAGAAATTTTAACAAAAAATGGATTTACAAATGATGGGAATTCACTGGACATAACAAAAACAATGAAGCCGGTTAGAAATACTGGCTCTTATGCCCTTAGCCGGACCACGAAGTCGTATGGCGTTGGACGCAAGCGAGAGCGTGGTAGCTAGTCGGGTTTCCATCCTGCCGCCATGATAAGAGTACCTTCAGGATTGAACTGGTTGCTACAAAGTCCACCAACCTCTAAAAAAGAGCGTCGTAATCTTCTCGTTCGTTGTACAGCAGGATGTATCACGAGTAGAGGACGAGAGAGGCTTGGACCCAAAGATGGATAGATCTACTTCCGATCTAAGTATATTGTTTCAAGATTATTTTTAATAAACATGTGGGTACTGACTATACATACTTAACTTTTACTGTACCTACTTATACTTATTGTACACTAAATTTGTTATTATGGCTTATTAAAGGAAGATTCCGTAATAAATTACGCCAACTCCCTTTGATAAGCCATTTTATTAACGGTTCATTGGAATATTTCAGCAAATATTTTTGTGCTTAATTAACTAACGATTCTCAATAACGTCAAGCGATGGGTCTAAAGTATTTTAAATATAATTCCAGTCTTTTATACGTATAATGGAAGAAGATATTTGACAAAAATTAGATGGACATTTCTGAAAAGGTTTTATTCGGTGTGTTTATTAATTCAACAAATCCTATTCCAATGAGTTTCAGAATTGTTGCTTATTCGTCTAATTTTTTGGTTCTGCTAATTACAGAAACGATTTATCCGATTTATGAGTTTTAACTATTGTATTATAGTAAACTTGGTGTTTTATTTCAATCAGGTCACAAACTAGTACTAAACTTACTTATAGATATTTCTTTGTAATTGTTTGTGTTAATAAATTAATAAATAATAATACAATAACCGCAGCAAAGTGGTTGGAAATAAAAATATAGGTATATACAACGAAACCATTACCCAGTTTAAAGTAAAACGATCTCAGATAAAAAACAACTTTTAACGTAAAGCTTTGTGCGGCCAATAAAAGAATGAACAGGCGGAATTTCTAAAAATACCAAAAAGGATTTCTCATTGGGAGAAGAATGGATAGTATTAGTCAAAGACCGGTAAATAACAAAGTTGCTTTCAAATGGAGACACACTACATTCCCGAGAATTTGAAGTTTTTTTTTTTATTATTAGACAAAAGTGCAGACGACCCATCTGATGTAACAGAGACACCATCGATTATTGAAGTCAATTACACCAAAGATATCACCAACGCGTTGCCGGCTAAAATCGTAACGGGGAATTTCTATCAATTCTATAATCGCAATTTCTCTATAATAATTTCTTTCTGACATTTAATTAATGACTGATTATGAGTATCATTTTGCATGATGCATGATGGTTTTACCTGCCTGGACACTAGCTACTATGCCTACCATACTCGTTCTGTAATCGATCGTTTAAGTTTTATGGTCAGGCACGTGTTTTCGTCGCAGCGTCGGACAGACAGGGTCTTCCGCTTTCTTATATTAAATACATTTCACACATTTATCTTTCATTTCCATTTACCTTCTCTAGGTCATTATGTTTTATAAAATCTGTATTATTATGAAATCAGCAAAAACCTTTCAATACCATGTTTCAATCACAATCTATTTATATACTACTAGTTGTCCCAGCATACTTCGTACCGCATTATAATTAAAAAATGTTTTGGTGATATATCGACAGCAACGCCACCTATCGGGTCCAATTGTGAATCTAAACCATTCCCAGATCCCCTTGAACACACACAAAAAATTTCATCCAAATCGGTCCAGTCGTTAAAAAATGTTTTGGTGATATATCGACAGCAACGCCACCTACCGGGTCCAATTGTGAATCTAAACCATTCTCGGATCCACCTGAAGACACACAAAAAATTTCAACCAAATCGGTCAAGCCGTTTAGGAGGAGTTCAGTATCATACACACTCACACTCGAATTATATATATTAAGATTATACATTATAAAGCTTTACCATTTGTTTAACCCCTTTATGTCAGTAGCGCAGTAAAAGTGGGACAGTCGATGTCGGCTAATTGTCCTACTCTTCCTGTCTCTCTCTGTGTCATACGTTCCGTCATCATTTTTCGCATACATAATAAAATTACAATAATGTCATCGGAGCGGATCCAAAAGAGCAACTCGCGTTGTACGGACATAGCGCATCTATTTTAATATCTTTGTCGTACTTCCACTATTTTAGCTAACCGTTGTCTGTCAGTCATCGTGAGTGATTTATTAAAGTACATCATTATTATTGACATCATTTTCAGTCTTCTCTTATCTCTCGAGCACGTCACAAAAATCTTTGATCTCGGGCTGTCTCACATCTATGTCAAACATGACTTTTTATTTCCCTTACAGTGAGTCGCTTTTATATTTACTGGTTGTATCCTATATTATGTACGTTCCTGTTTGATTATTATATGCTTTAGGTGTCTTCCAGTCAAAAGCCAAATTTATACGAATTATATCGTCAGCTGAGATCGTATAGTAGTACAAGTAGTCAATGCCTATCACTGCGATGGCATAGCCATCACAGCTGCCGGCGAACAAAGAAGCGAGAGACTAATTGTGTAAACAATGAAATATAAAATTTCTTTGTTTAATTATAACTTAGAGCTATAAGTCTACTAATATCTATAATAACTATAAGTTTTATATACATAATATAAATTGCGTTACTGAGTGACTGACAGACAAAGCACAGCTTGAACACAACAAGCTGAAAGCATGTGTGTTCCTTGGGGAGTGTTGTTGCGCGCTAAGAGAGCATTTCTGGAAATTCCCCTCTAAGGGTATAAAAAGGGGATAAACCGAAACTTTTTATTTCTTCAATGGATTCACTTGAACCTATGTATATACAATTACATACATAGGTTCCTCAAGTGACGCAACTCAGAAAGGATTTATTTTGTGGTAATTGGCGGGCGCAGCCGCTGGGGAAAGCTAGTTTAATATAATAAAGTATTTTAAGTTACAACTGGCAGGTAATTGGGCAGTGCACTGACTCTCGCGGTGGAATATACCATGGCAGCATTCATTGTCAAAGGGAAAACCATAAGACGCCTTGTTGAACTGAATATAAAAAGTAATTTGACAAGAAGTCTATTTATGTTTCCACATTATAGATTTCTAATTGTCCTATAGCTTTATAAGATAGAGATCCTATAAACCAGTCAAGGTTTATTACTTATTATATTGATGTCATGCCAAGGCTCCCCAAATACTAAAAGTATTAAAACTTGCTTAACTTCTTAACTTCAAAAATGAAGATATATTCGAAGTTAAAATCAAATCCAGCCTTTATTGCTGGTAACTTCGCGACACGATCGAGTTATGAATCAAATCAAATCTGATACGAACTTATTGTAATTGGTACTTTATGAATCTAAGCAAGTGTAGGATCGCGCGGTGGATAATGGGATTGGTTAAAATTACGTTCATTAGGTACATAAATCGCAGTTTAAAAGTATTTAAAACAAACTTGTTATTTTTATTAGAAGATAGGGTTATAAATTTATAATAAAATTCCGTTAAATTTCATAGAAATGCCATACACATATACATACATGATTGTGAAAATTAAAAACTCATGAAAAAGACATTCTTATGACGAAGGGTAATTATAAAATGTATGATTATTTCAAAGATTAAACATGGACATGAGTCTGAAACATAGCCTTATGTAGTAGTCTGATGGGTCCCCGTAGCCCACGAGCGTCAGTAAGACCAAAGGCATAGCCGATACGTTGTCGGTCAAGAGAGAAAAGAGAAAAAATAAAGAAAGTACTGGCTCTAAAGTCCCCGCACACGACGAGTCGTTAGCGACTGACTCCAGCACGCGGTTGCTAGACAGGCTGGTTTCACGGAAAGTTAATAATACCAGCCCCTTAGCTTATGTCGATAACAAAGGCATAAATATAGTAATACGAGTATATAATGTTATATTCAGATTCAGATCCGGCAGGTTTTATTGGCGTAGTTGTACGCGCGGAAGTTCAATAACAACCTATTGACAGAGAGTCGAGATTTTTGTCAATACGTTTCGTTTCTATTTATTTCCAACGTTAGGTAAAATAAAATAAAAAACCGTTCAAGTGCTAGGCGGACTCGCGCACGTAGAGTTCCGTACCTTAACTTTAATTATTTGCTCAATAACAAGATAATACAATGCAGAAAACTCCAATTTTTTAAAGATGCTTGTTATTTAAATTTTTTAAAGTTACTTGTTCGTAAACAAACTTTTTACTTTCACTTTTTTATTATTTGTTGCGGCTACAGTAAAATTGTTTTTTCAAAAATCGGGAGTATACCTATTTCCGTTCAAGAGATAGAGCCCAGTGTCAGACAGACACATAGACAGACATATAGACAGACAGACAGACGGATAGACTGATGTCGGGTGCGCAACTCTCTCTCTCTGTCCCTGTCTCTTTATACAGATTTCATTTCGAATTAGATTCGGAGTTGAAGGAAAAACGTAAGGAACTGACGGGGGTCCCCGACCGCACAATTTTCCCTCTTATTTTTGAAAAATATTAAGTACTTATTTAAAATACACGAAACGATAATACCGATTTAAATGCAATGCTTGTTATTAAATTCTGGCGGGTTAAAATTAGAACGCAGAATCCAATAATAAATTACTATTCGGTGACAAACTTGGAACATTAACATAAATTCGGTATTCATAGGTAGAATAGCATAATCACAACGGCTTTAAGGAGTGCGCACAGTACAACGACTCCACGACCGACAGACGCCAACGCGACTAAAACCTTGACAAAGCTAACATTCAATTATGAGCCTTATATCTTTGAAGGTAAGGTTGAATTTCGAACTTATACTTAAAAGCCCTGTACGGCTCGCCCTACACCCATAGCCGTTCCGTTTCGAGACCAACGCGTCGACGTTGCGTTGACGACTCACCGTAGACGAGTAGTCCACGCGTCGACCGACACAATGACGTAATGTAACTAGCGTCGGAGTTGAAACGGAGTGGAGACGGAGTCGAGTTGACGTCGATGAAGCGTTGATCGCGGAACGGAACGTCGGAGTTGAAACGGAGTGGAGTCGGAGTGGAGTTGACGTCGAGTTGGTGTAATGTGCGCACTCCTTTAGGGTCATCAGTTTATTATTAAATTCTGGAGAGATTTTACGAGTACTACGGAAGACAGGATTTTACCAAATTTCAAAACTGAAAATGGATGTATGATGATGCGATGATGAAGTGTGCTATAATTGTGGGTATGCGGTTAGTCTAAAACACAAGTAGCTTACATGTTGTTGAGCACTAGTATCCCTTTTGAACAGAAGTCGTAATAGCTTCGGGGCTGTGACTGCTTGGTAGTCTTGAACGAGGATGTGGATGCTGTAAAGGACTCCTATAAGAAGTGCCAGCAGGATTATGAGCCTGAAATGGAAATTTAATATCATTTATCAGATCTCGACTCGAAACTAAAACTCCAATAACTTATTCTCACGACAAACAGGATAGAAACCGAATCTGTGCTGTAAACGTTTGGAGTGTAAGGGAGCTCATCCATCTTTGAGTCCGTGACGTCCCCTGGTCTTGGTGCACCCTGACGACAACGGAGGAGACGGCCACTTTAACCAGAGGTCGTTGGTCTTTATACCATCCAGTTTCATCCCAAAGGTACCTACTCTAGGCTTCTTAGGGGCCATCCATAAATTACGTCACTCGAATTTCATGATTTTTTGACTAAACTACGTAAGTATGTAGTTTAAATTTAGTGTTTTTAAACTTATATAAATATTGTTAAACTTATATAAATATTGTATTTCGAAAAAATGTGATGTCACAAAATTTGAGACCCCTCCCTAGACCTTGTCACACAATGTCACACTTCGCCGACCCCTCCTTCCCCATTGACGTGTGACGTTATTTATGGAGAGCCTCTAAGTAGGGCTGAAGCCCGGCTGGGTAGCTACAGTAGCTACTACCCTTCTGCTGAGTGAGCCGCGAAACGACTTGTGATGCGGCTGGGGGTCTGAACACAACCAGCAAGCGTTTTTCTTTCTATCTACTTCCTTCGTTCTTGGCCGAAAATGCATCGATGATTCCACCGACCACACAGCCAAAAGACTCCTATAACAGGCGAATGGCTTCTGTCAATACATCTGGCTAATAGTACCGATATAAATTCGTGCCGTCTATTCTTTCTTGTTGCTTCAATTAATTTATTTCTTTCCAACGTTTCGTGTGGCCCTGAATTAGCCAATCACAGCGTCGAATTAGCCAGTCACCCTGCTTCGTCTTACCACAGCTAGTTGCCAGAATGAATTAAATACGGAAAATCAAACATTAGGTGTCTTTGGCTGTGTGCTCGGTGGATGATCCTTTTGGTGTTAGTGATATCAATGGGCGACGGTTACCACTTACCATCAGCTCGTTAGCCGGATTGACATAAAAAACTCACTATCATGGAATCTATTCAGTAAATGTCGGCCCAGGATTTTTTTTCTTTATTATCCTTCATGACCTGGATTAGGCACAGATTTATAATAAGCAGAAATACTAGGTAAGATATCACATAATTATTCTGTACCACAAGGGACGGAGAGAGGCAATTTATTTATTAAATTAATGTGATAATACGAGTAATAAAGATGCCATAGCACAAAACAATTAATTTGGAGTTGCCATTAAGGCGCATTCGTTTGTTTTTGTTTGGATTGCTAATGGCCAGGCAATGTAATTTAATGTGTTTGTACGGATTCATCTCAGGTAGGTATGTACTTACTAGTGTCATTTACTTCTTTCAGAAAAGTTAATTAAGTAATTTGAATATTGAAAGTTGGCGATCTTGAAAAGTTATTTGAGGTACTAAATTAAAATCATCTCGCAATAAACTCGCTGAAAGTGGAAAGTTTTTTTTTAAAGTGGAATTGATTTAAAGTAAATGGTAAGATTTTGATAGCTTACATTTCGAAGTGGTCAGCAAGTAAGAAAAGACTTATTTAGTTTTGTAAGTAATTTTATAAATTAACAGAGAGCAATGCGCAGATGAGTCAAATGATGGTATAAGTGGTAATTACCGCCGATGCACGATGGTCATAAGTTGCGTGGTTAGGTGAAAGGCATCACCAATGCATTGTCGGCAAGACAGAAGGAAGAGGAAAGAATGTATATTTTTTGTGAACACTTTTACATTGTAAAGTATATTGCTAAAGGATCTATTTTACTTTTATCACCTTTACTTTTAACACCTCTATAACAAATTTTCTCAAATAACCTTTATTTTCACATATCGAAAGAAAAAGCAAAGAAAAAAATAGGTGCTCCAAGCCCCCTTCTGAGACTAGACCAGTCGTTCGGCGGCTGAATCAAGCAAGAGGGTTCAGATAGAGCTGAACTCTGGACTTAGTGGTAGACCACTAAGTCCAGAGTACCTACGTTGTTGAGTTAGGTGCACCATGAGCAGTTATAAAGAATGCCAGAAATAATAGAAATTCCAGATATAAAGAAGCTATTCTCATGTGGATACTATTAAAAGTTTATATCAAAATTTGTGGTAAATGTAAGTTTAAATTTAAATACCAATCCGTCACCGGACCAATCCATCCCTAATTATGAGGAAACTTTAAGTCGCTGGGACCAGTTCCAGTTGTGAGATATCAATGAACATAGAAGGGATATACATAGATAATAAGCATAAAACTTTTCCAATATCCTTAAAACAAGAATGTGTATGTATGAATCTCTTTTAATAAAAAAATAATTAAGATTTTGCACCATAAACTATAGAAACCCTAGCTTATTTATATGGGGTGGAATAGACACACATAAGACGTTAGTCACAAAATCGAAGACCAGATAAAATGTTTACGTAAATGTAAAAACAGAACGAATAAAATTAGTTAAACTATTAGCTAAATATCTAGTTTGTCCGAGAATCGAACCCAGAACCCTATACTTGCTGAACAGGGTTACTGGCACTATGGCGTTGTCTATCGTTCTTCATCTATTTGTCTATGTGAAGTCAAAATGATTAAAAAGAAACTCACCTTATTCCCATCACAGGCGAGTCACACTACACGTTGGCAACACTGTCTAAGAACTAAAATTAAATTCTTCGTCTTGCATATCCTTGTTGTTTTCGTTTACATTATTACGCGACCAAGTACAAAAGTTATTTAAATAGATGTAATTAAAAGCGTCTGCATTATTCTCAAACGAAGCGTGTAATGTGGCTGTTTGTGGGAGGAAAGTGGCTCCGTGAACATTCTGCCGCAACGGGTTTGCCCGTTTGATTTCCGCTATAGATTATGTTGGGACAGAGGTGGCATTTCGTATAAAAGAGCATTATGTCTCATTAACATTATTATTATTATTAAGCTAAATTGTAAGCTTTGTACTTTAGAAAAAGACCTTTTGTATTCACAATTTAAGCAAATAAAATATTCATTCATGTTCATTATGGTAGGGGAGCCCGTGGTGCTAAATGGGGATTTACTCGAGCGTCACAGAGACCTATTGGGTTGCAAAGCTTAGATGATAAGAAGAAAAAAATGTTATATGATATATACCTTTTCATCGGTGGGGGAAGCGGCTATAGATTTTTAAATATGTAAAAAAAAACTGATGCATGGACATCCTCGAGCGCGTCAGATATTGATAGCATCAATGCCCTACGTATTTTTAATAATGTACGTATGTTAATCTGACCGTTTGCATGGTGGGGGTGGTTGTATGTAAGGGTTGAAAATGAAAAAAAAAAAATTTAATCGAGCGCGTCAGATTTTCTAAGGGAGTGTTAAGTGCACCAAAAATAAGCTCTCATTCACTAATCTGACGATTTCGATGGGACGCAAACTCGTGGCCACTCTCATAATATGCAAAAAAAATTCGCCATTTTGACATACTCAAGCGCGTCAGATTAAGATATATATGGTTCATCTTTATGTTCTAAACGTACTGTCTCATAATCTGACGATTATCTAGAGGGATTCGCCTAATCTGACAAAAAAACGGTTCACCCTAAAGGCCATCCCTGCAATTTCCCGCTAATTCCATTCCTGGGCGCTTAAAATTGTACTTATGACATTTATTTTGAGCTCGCGGAGTTCAAAGAAATAATATTTCTATGCATTTGAGCTCTCCCAGCTCAAAAGTCTGATAGAAGTTTCATAGAACACTATTTTTGGAATTTTCAAACCGCAATAACTTTTGAATGGATCAACCAATTTTCACGCGGTTGGCGGCATTCGACGCAGTTTTATTATCCTCATAAGTAATTTAAAAGTTTTAATTGATTGAACCAAAAATTTCGGAGTAATCCCGAAAAAACACTTTTTCGGGTTTCTTTCGTTCACGATATCTCTCGAACGAATCAACCGATTTTGACCAACTTGGTGGCGATCGACGTGGTTTTTCAAGCTCAAGGGCGGATTAGTTTTTGAAGTTGATCGATAAAGCCGTTTAAAAGTTATTCCAAAAAAACCACTTTCAAAAAATTTTTTGCTGGAATATGGTGATGGCGTCATGACAGCAGAAACTAGAGTGGGGACGGAGTGAGAGAGTAATAGATAGAGAAAGAGTGAGAGAGGAATAGAAACGCGGAGAAGGAAATATAGGCATCACGCAGCTGCACGCATTTAACTTTATCGACGATTTTTTTGTTGTTTCGGCTTGCGGAAATCGTCAGATTATATATTTTTCGTTATTCTTGAATTATTTCCTTCAAAATAAAATAAAAATTAACTACGCTCGAGAATGTCAAGATGACGTTTTTTTTTTACAACTTTGCTGCGCTCCCCTTTCTTTACGTCACTCTCAAATTGTCAGATTAGTGGAATATACACTTTTTAGGTGGTAATTAACTCACCCTACCTTAATCTGACGCGCTCGAGAATGTCTGATGATCAATTTTTTTTTACTAATCTGATCCTGTATCCTTCACGGGCGGCCATATATATGGGGCTCATATTTGGTGGTGGTACTTAACCGGGTACAAGGTATCCCCCTGTATATTAATCTGCCGCGCTTCAGTAAATCCAGAAATCCCCTCTTGGGCTCCCCTACCATTAATTCAAAATATAACAAATCTCGCACCTCTACATCGAAAAAATAGTATTTAATTTATTCATTTAGAGCAGATGCGCCAAAGCATACTAGCATACAGTACCTACTAATGGCTTATGCCGTTAGTACTAAAATATAATATAGTAGGTACCTAACTAAAATACCACAAAAGGACCTAAATAAAAATATAAGAATACCAAATACTTAAAATTGGATTGGACTGGATTAGTATCTATTATAAAAGATAATAATAGAATTGGATTGGTATCGGATGAAGATGCAGCACAATAACATTTGTAACACTTTGCTGAAAAGAAGAACAGTGTTTTTTAAATATTATGCCATAGGTCACCGTCAATACAACCTACACATACCCACAGATGGGCTTTTCCTCACAATATGAGGAATATAAACCATTGTCTACCAATATGACTTAGTTTAAGTTATATTAATATAGACATCTTGGTAAGTATTATTATAATTTTGCAAACGTAATCGTTGAATAATTCTAGCACATACGTGTATACCTATCCACTAATCCACTTCACAACAATAATTTTGATACGACCACAATAAGAAATAAAATGCAGCTAAATTGAAAAATGAAGTATTCTTTTTAGAAAAGGATTCTGTTTCCCAGTGCACCTATTCTTTTCCATTCTTCTATTGTCCAGTTGTAGGTCAGAAGGCATGACAGCTGGTTAATAGCGAATTTAGCAATTCTACGGTTTTCATAAATGTTTTTTTTTCTGTTTTTTTCTTGTTTCATTTTTACATCAGATCTGAATAGGACTACAATATTAGTAAATATATATTTTACTATTAAACTTAAAATGTTTCAAAAAACCTACCTTAATGAAATTATTGAATAGAATCCATCCATAAAATGGAAAAGGATTGTAATCCATCTTTGAATCCTAACTTTCTTGGATGTAATATACAATAGTTAAAGAGCGAGGCGTCAGGCCCCTTTCACTAAAAGTCGCTGAGGTTTGTACCACTCAGTGTAACCAACTTTGAGCTCTATTCTAGGAGATTTCTATATAACTATTGGATCTAAATCGTCTGTGATTCCTAGCAACACTAAGGTTAGATTCGATTTTTTCTATGGAATCCTTCCGCTGCCGCCCATGACTACTGTGACCTAGAACAAAACTCAAATACGCACTAGGATGGTTAGCTACAGTTTAAGGTTTTACTTCGAATTAAAATGAAATTTAAAATATTTTACATGTTACAATAGTAAACTTTTTGAGTTGCCGTATCGGGGCGGCTAAGACTAATGATCATAGTCTCATGATGGCAGACCTGGTCGTAAGAGACGACGGAAATCGGCTATCCAGCTTTGGGGAAGGCTTTCGCGTCAATGAGTATGCCATTAATATACGTATAACTTTGGCTGTTTGTCGGCACATAACTACCAGTACTATCTTTTGGTGAAGCTCTCCTGGCCAGCCAAAGCATTGATAGCCCACTCGGCTATGTACGTACTCGTGGTTGGACTCCCGAACTGGGGAGCCCGGGTACAAAGCCTGCACGCACCACTAATTTTCAAAAATTATGTGCGCCTAGTGTGTAATTATCACTTTCTTCGGTGAAGGAAACATCGTGAGGAAACCTGAAAGTTCTCCATAGCGTACTCAAAGGTGTGTGAAGACCGCCATTGGTGATCCTTGGGTGATGGCGACTACTTACCATCAGGTAACTGCTGTACTGCTTAATTGTCGGCTATTTACTTCAAAATAATATAATAATATAGAAATTGGTTCATCAATTTTCTTACTCCGACCCTGTATCTCATTTGGTCTCCTGTCGAACAAGGGTCCAAGAGTCGATGATTTATGAAGGTATTTGTGAATTATGTATGAGTTCCATCTCAATATGTCTTTACCACCCACAACCCAGGATTTTGACACGCGGGCACATTAACAACTCATGTGACGCGGGTGTGCATGAAAGTTTATTCCATCGCTTGGCATTTGACCCACAATGCGTCGATGACATATTTTCTGTAAAAATTGTTCTATTATTATTCTTTTAAATTTAGGTACTTATTACGATCGACGCAAACCGCTGGGCTATGAGCGCTTCACCACCAACATTTATCTGTCACATAAATATCTGCCCCGGCCGGGAATCGAAGCGGGCAGGCCACTACCAATAGGCTACGGGGTTGACAGTGTGTCCGTAAATAAGTGACAGAGTAGCAGACGACCTAATGGGTAATCTATTACTAATTATGACAGGACATAGAGAGCAAAATGGTATTGTATCTGACCAAATCTTCTTAACCTATTGTCCACAATAAAGTATCTTTGTCTTTGACTTTTGACTTTGACGCCAAATAGCTACTAATATTAATATCACCAAAAGCACCCTGGCTGCGTCGCCAGCCTTAGGGGAGGCTGGGGATTATTGATCTATTTACACTACAGTATCGCAAGTGAGTGTGTAGTAATGCCAACCTATACAAAGAACAGTAGGTTATATTTACACTAGGCAACAGGGCTTGTTTGTGTGCACGCTACGGCTTTACCACGTGCTTACTCAAAACACACAAAGATTTTCATCAGAGGCCTGAGAAAGCTATTATTGTTTGTGATCGTTAAAACATGGCGTTGGGGCGCGCTAATCTACAAACCTCGTTATCATAAGAAGGTAATCTTCATGAACATTGTCTACAGACACCTCTGTGTTTTTAACAGGACTTTCTGTATCTTAATCTCTGACAATCCTTAGAAGTTCGCTAGTGTTGCGCAAACGGAGTTACACAAAGTTGCTTATCACATTAAGAGATGCACAGTGTGTACTCGTAATGTTGTTCTTATTAAAATAAAATTGTAGGTAGGTCACGTCTCTACCTGTTTGAGCAAGAATACGTGTAATATAAAACAATAACAATAAGTTGCTTCTTATGTCATGATACACGACTCGGGTCAAACCAACGAATTGTATGAGCGGATAGCGGTTTTCTGACTGAAGTGATGAATTATACCGAATGACTGACCACTACTGAAACGTGGCACGTTATAATATTATTTGAGTTTTATTGGCTTAGTTTTATGGCAACTGCTGAGTACGGGTCTCTCCTCAGCACGGAAGAGTTAGAGCGTTCTGCAGATATAATCGTAGTCAGTAAGTATGATGTAACATTTTGTTAAATGCACCAGATGAAATTGTAATCTGTAATCGTGATTAAATGTTTCCCATCGTGACGACCCGGATGGCGCAATGGTTAACACGCCGGATCGCCTTTCCTCGGGGTTCTGGGTTCGATTCCCAGCGAGGCGGTGAATTTAAATTTCCGTTCTTGGTCTGGGTGTGTGTGTTCTTGTCTTGTGTGTTGTACATGGCACCCACGACACATGGAATCCTAGTGTGCGGCTATGAGTGTGTAGCGTTATTTATTTATTTATCTCTGGCGGAGAGATTACTGGCCAACGCAAGTATCGAAAGGTTTTCATGCCGCTTGAAGGCCTCCGACAAGGCTTAACGGCTACTTTGTAACGATATAACAACCACCACAACCGGGACCGACGGTCTTACGAGCAATTCAATCACGGAAACGTTCAAAAAAATTTTACTTTGCCAATCCGACTTCCGACCGCGCCCGCCGTTGATTAACTCGATCGATCACTTACGATTGACACAAGCCGCCGGGCTATTTGAGATTTATTAATAACACATAAATAAAATTAAGCACACTGATTTATTTCAGTCCAAAGTTAAGTGGGATAAATTGTATCCAAATAAATACTTTTTTATCTGACGTTCTCCATAATGTTCTGGTCTATTATCTGGTATTGGTCTGGTATCCCGAAAGTGTATGAGTTCTACAAATCCGCACACGATCAGCGTCTTGGACTATGGCCTGTACCCCTCACATTATAAAATAAATAAATAACGCTACACACTCATAGCCCCACACTAGGATTCCCTGTGTCGTGGGTGCCATGGACAACACACAAGACAAGAACACACACACCCAGACCAAGAACGGAAATTTAAATTCATCATTCAAATTTCCGCCTCGCTGGGGATCGAACCCAGGACCGTCGGAACGGCGATCCAGCGTGTTAATCATTGCGCCATCCCGGTCGTCATTTTTTTATCTAACAACAGTAAAAATCAATTACGATTTATTTCAACGATTTAGTTCAAATGTTTCCATTTTGAATAAATGAATATTTAGAAGTCACAGACAGATTCAAACTAACCCGGGGTAACCCGGAAATAGTTCAGGATGTGTGGCCGGAGAACTAACGTCGTATCAACGTTCAACGTTCGTATCAACGTCGAACGCGCTTAAATTAGCCAGCGCAGTCCGTTTGAAGTAGACTAATTTTTGGCGGTTAAAAGTTTTTAACATTAAAAGCCTGTCTAGGGAACTAATTCTGCTAATTTATAAATGCTTCGATTTCGTCGTGTTTGAATATTTTGACACATTTCGTATGCTAAACGTGTCGAAAATACATATTATGTCAAACTATTCAGAAACATCGCAATTCAAGCATTTATATAGTAGTAGACTTGGGCCCCCGAAACATCCAGAAAGCTACTGCTGCGCAATTTACTACCGTTTCGAAAAGGTGCTTTAGCATCGGGGAGAAAACTAGGCGAAAGATAGACCTTACCTTGGGGCGCGTTCACATAGAACGTCTGTTTTACTGGATCCGTTATAAATCATAATAATACTAATTAACTTTACGTATTCATAGCCCCACACTAGGATTCCATAACCGAGAACAGAACAGAAAACTTATACGCCTCGCTGGCAATCGATCCCAGTATCGACAGTGACCATACGGGTCGCATTTTGTTTTATTCAGTTAGTTCATTTCAATGGCCAGCGTAGTAGGCCTTTTATGTAAATAATATAAATAATTATGTATAAATTTAAAATATTTTTTTAATGTTTTACAGTAAAGTTTGACATTCGTTTAGTCAGCTGTTTTACTAAGACAAAATATATGACTTGAATTTGAATTTAGAATGTGTAGGTACTTATATGACCGACCACATTGTGAAAACAAACATCGAAGACCCGAGAGCAATATTTATCTGGCCGGCCTGACAGTCCACTCTCGGCCGACAGACTAATATAAATATTTGTATTTAGACCAGAAAGTGTTTTATATTGACAAATCTACTTCAATATTTTATTATTAATAGACGACCCTGTGGCCTAGATGCTAGTGGCCCTGCCTGTGAAGCAGGGGGTCTCGGCTTCGATTCCCGGTTTGGGCAGATATTTATGTGACAGATAATTATTTGTCCTTGGGTCATGGGCGTTAGGGATGTGTTATTTATTTATGTTGTCCACGCCACCTGTGACAAGGCAATTCTAGTACGGGGTTATAATATTTATCGATTATTGATAGCGTTTATTTATTAACTCTTAATTGCGCGTTTGTCTTTTTGTACGTCTGTAACATACCTACATTTTTTATCGAATTAGTATTTGGTATGGTAAAAATTTCCACGTGTAGGATTGGTGTCAGAGAGACGGAGAGACGGATGGACATCACGGAAAAATGTCGTAAGTACTAAATTAAATTCTGATCTTGAGGATTTAATGAAAAATCCTTGCGACGTATAAAATGAAAGGGATCGATTTCGGCTACTGCCCACGCCTCCATCCGCGGAAAGTATTACCTACCTTAGCTTTTCTATTTTTTACAAAGAATTGTACCTAGTTATTATTGACGTCATCATGCGTATAATATAATGATGTATGTACTTACTCTATAAAAATTAATGTAGATGCATGATTTAGGTACCTACTTAGGTACAAGGTTTTTTTTAATGAATATGAGTTACCGCTTCACTAGATCCCACCTCTATAATCTAAATAAAATGGATAGTTCAGGATAGGAATTACCAAAGTAATAGCTTTTAATGTATTTTTGTTTCATGGACAAAGGATTTATTTGGCGGATTGATTTGTCTGATAACAATAACAAAGTGCCTTACCTAAAAAAGTAAAAATAATAATGTGTTTTTTTTTAATTTAACCTAATCTTGAAAGTTATTTATGGCACAGCCGCGTGATGGCCACGCGGTCATTAGGTACCTACCTACTCCCAATTACATTTTAATCCTGTTCTCAGTAAATACCTTTCTTCCTTTAATTCATTAGCTAAAATAACATTATGATATTATAGTAGGCCATGTGGTTGACATTTTATTACTGTACGTGTTACTTTAAATGTGTTATGTTATTATATTAAACACTTAGTAGACACTAAACTTAAATGGAATAAGACAATTAAGACATAAAGAAGTACTTACAGAGAAATAATTTGACTAAGTGCGTTTGTTCTGTAGTCGCAATAGAAAATATTTACACTTACTTCTACAGTAGCAATTGTTACTCAGCGCCATCTTGGTATTTTTTCTGAACTAATATATGAACACTTTTTCGTGTTAACAACCCGTTCATGCAGTAATTCCATAGATGGCTCTTTCTTGTACTTGTAACTTCTGGCTTTATATATCATTATTTTTGAAGCCTTACATTATATCATCAATCTGCTTAAAAAGGTAAAAGTAATAATTGCATGTCCAAAAAATCATCTGCCGTAAAGAAAACGATGTTGCCAACATTTTGCTAAAAAGTGCCATCTTTTGTTATCATCTTGTACTTATTGCTCTTTGTACTCTGTATCATGTTATAGTAAAAATACCGTAGATGGCGCTGAATACTCCAAATCTTGAAAACACAAAACAGATCAATTTTGACTGTTCCCAAAAAAGGTAAGTATACCTACTTAATGAAATTTTATATTTGTATGTTCAAATATAATAACTTTTAAGTGTATGCCTAAATAATTACAATATTATTCCAGTACTTACTAGCTTACATATTCATTAGACAGAAAAAAACGTATAATCAACTTATAGCTAGGTACAAATAAAGTTTCGAATTCATTTAGGTACTCCTGGAGCAATTTAGATCAAATCTAGTAATTAATAGCACCAGACTGGCTTATCTACTTAATGTTTATTTATGGTTTACTTACTTATGTATCTTTAGGTGATCTACCTTCAAAGATAAAAGATATAAGAGTTTACCCTAAAGCAATTCGCTGACATCCCTGTAATTAATTGACACGATATTGTATAAAACATTTTATAACGTTACCATGGCCGTACCAAGCTCCTGATCCAGTTGAAATCGGATTTTCGAGGCAGATTTTTTAATGGTACAAAATCCGTAGTTATTTCATTTGAAGTCCAGGGGAGGAAGCTGCCCCCTTGCCTGTACTTGTTTACGCCCATGCAAGTTACCTAGTAGAGCAGACTATGTACTTATACAGGATCAAGTTACTCTTGAAGTAGGTGTTACCCCAATCATGCTTGAGCTTGATGAGCGCGCACGACAATGGCGCCAGGTGTAACTAGAAAGGCAGGGTAAAACTAGAAAGACCCCCAGGAGGTCCAAGTGTGCTAGGCCATGGACCAGATGGCCTAGGCCCTAGGGCCGCCCTAAGTTTGAACGCCCTAGGCCCTAGGGCGTACAAACTGGGGGTTTAAATGGCGGGCATGAGTGAATTAACTACTTACTAATCTAATGTCTCCCAATCCATTGTATCTTAATTTTATTAAACTCTGTATTTGTAAGTAATGTATCATAATTATGTTTTAGGTTAGGTACCTACTGAATTCCATTTTTAAACTAAATTCCAAATGTCCAATGTACCCTAAAAATAATAAGTTTGTAACAAAAACCAACAATTTATCCGTAATAGCCGCGGGTACCAATTAATGAATTGCGACAAGACAATTTATTCTTCAAGAGAAAGATTTAATCTTTCTTTTTTTGTTTTTATGAAAAATGTATCATATGTCTTAGATACAACAGATCAGTTTCGCTTTTCTCCGTTTTCTGATATTTAATTCATTAAGTAACGTTCCTGTAGATAAACACCTTAACCTCAGGCGTTGAATTGTTTATTAGCAGGACTCAGTGACCCTGCCCTAGTTTATACCGTACAATGCCTAATGTCATAATCATAACTGACCGAGTAATATTCTTTACACCCTCTGCTTACTGGACTAACCATACTAGCTCTGATTTGAGTCTTGTTCCGTACCGGTTAAAGTTGTCATTGCCGGCAGCGGAAGGGTACCTACATGCTCTTTTGCTATCTTCAATCCATAAAAAATACCTCTAAAATGTATAGTTTTTAATTATTGACAATTTAATCTTTCGTAATCATCACCAACTGAATCACTCATAGCCCGGCGGCTTCCGTCGATCTCAAGTGATCGACAAAGTTAAGCAACAGCGGGCGCGGTCGGTAGTTGGATGGGTGACCGCTAATGGCAACATTTCTTGAGCGCTTCGTGCTTCGGGGGGCAATTGAGTTCTAGGCCGTTTTAATATGGACAACCTTCAATAGATGAGATCTAGTGATCCTATGCGTTGGTCAACAAGGCGTGTAGCTAAAGAGTCTTCAGCCCCATAATTAAACAAACCAAAAATGTGTAATCTATGTAAAGTACCGAAAGCTTTTGATAATGGCAGTACGTGCGCTGTTCCTGATTCCTCCTAATCTGTAATTTGTTAGCGTAATGGCCGACAAGGGATGAACGCGTGTACACCAGACCACTAATAAACATTTACTTAGATCACGGAAACGGTGGTAATGAAATATTTATCAAATGGTTTTTCCTGTTTCAATTACTTCCTGAGATTACCTTATAGGTTATCTGCACTGGGGTAGTGGTGGAATTATACCTTGTACCCCTCACGTTTTGAGAGGAGACCCATGTCCAGCATTGGGCAGTTATAAGTGGCGATGATTACCTTTTGTAGATTCTCTGTCATGTGATCTATGTAATACCTATGTAGTATTATTTGATTGAAATGTATTTGATGAACGTTTCATCAGCATATTGTATCTATTGTTGACAGATTTACATACAAATATATATGTTAGTTAGGTTCAATTACTGAAATTGCTTTTTAAGCGAAAAAATGGGTCACAATGCGATGTGCTACATCATAATGATGTGAAATCCGTATCGTGGCTACCATACGATCCACCCACAACACAATAAAAAAATTCCATGACGTGTCCATACCATAACACGACCATAACACGATGGACAGGTTTGTGTTGAGTCCAACAAGCATCTCAATAGGGTAGTTGACAGTAAGAAAATATTTTGAATATTTCTATTTTTTATGGTAGCTTAATATTTACAAATGCGAAAAATCGATCTTATTGATTAAATAAATCATGATTATTTAATATTTTTGAGAAATAAAATCCCGAAATTACGGTCACTAGTCACGTGACAGCGAACGCCAATACGACGCGTGACGTCACACGTTGCAAAACTAAACAAACTTGACATAGCATTTTGGTCTTTCCGCTCAGCCAAACAGCTATTCGTTTTCCAACATATGACGTCACGCGAGTCGCCATGACAGTTTGACGCGTTTTTTGACGGAAACGTCAAATAGTTCATGAAAATATAAAATAAAATATGTTACAGTTAGTATTTTACTGAAATATTAATATTTCAGTTAAATTAGACCATTTGACAAACTATGATTTAGTTTTTCAAAATTAGTCAACTAGCCTATTCCAGTTCAATTGTAGGGTAGGGAGGGGCTAGTTGAGCATAGGGGTAAGTTGGGCAATCGCAATATCTCGAAAACTATACACCGCACGCGATGGCTTCAAATAGCGAAAAGAAGGGGTCGCGGGAGGGGAACTCATAGCGCGACCACCAGTGGTGACTTGTCGATCGAGTGAGATACGAGCTCGCATTGTTTATTTTGTGACTAAAAAGTAAAATAATTGTAAACCGGAATATTTCGTCTGTTCTAGTCAAATATTATCCGTTTTCAATTAGGTAAGTGTTAAACTTGCATATATTTATTGTACTTTTGATATATATAAAAATTCTGCGTATAATTGTAACTGTGTTTTCATAACCTATGTTTTGTTTTAAAATTTCGGGTTGGGGCTAGTTGAGCTATAGTCGCTCAACTATCCCCACGATTTGTAACAAGAGTAATATAGAACTTATTTTTTTTAGGAAGATGCGGACATATAAAAGAAAATGAATTGGCTGATCTAACACATTTATTTTCCCTGGAAATTGTCCGCCCATACTCAAAGGCAGGCCCTAGAATAGCAACCAAAACTAACAGAAGAAAGAGAGAGACTGAATCTGATCCTAGTTTGAGTCTACTTTGTTGTTTTGTCACTAAAAGTCTATAAATAAAAAGTTGATTGTCAAACAGAAATTTTATTCCATGTCTAGTTAACATTGAACCCATAGGTTGGCTATATTTTCTAAGTGCTCAATTTGCCCCATACCCTTGCTCAACTTACCTCACCTATGGGGTACGTTGAGCATAGATGACATTCTATATTTAAACAGCTGTAACTTTTAAATTGGGCTTGTTAGAAATAAATTACTAAGGTCGCTTTTGTAAAGGAATAAATGAGTTATCCATCAGTATGCATAACATGACATTAAGACTTATAGTTGATTTGCTATAACAGCTCAAGTGAAAAATTGCTCAACTAGCCCCTCCCTACCCTACCTACCATGGGAAATGGGTCAAATTTAACTTGTAAGATTTGATTGCACACTAAAACCGGGACAGGTGTTGGTCTGTAATCAAATCTAAATAAAAGCTCGCAAAGGCGATGGTGTGAAACTTTTTCCATTAAAGAACAAAGGAAAATCAAGTTTAGTACCACCCATCGTTAACATTTAAATTGATCGTGAAATTTTTTAACCTATCAGAACCTGTTTGTTATCCTTCCATCATATTAGAATTATGATCTCATCTGACCTAATTATAAAAAATGTGATATTTTCAACATAAATGTAAAAAGGAATTAAAAGTGTATGTAGTAGTATATACATACACTTACCTTTAATTCGGATAATCTATCTTCTTTTGTATAATTGTGCCAGAGGAAAACCATCTTATTTCATTCCCTATTTTATGATTCTCAATTATAAGTTAGATACACTATGTTAAATATTGCTCCTGTTTGTGATTGGTGTATAATAAAGTGTTATTTATATTGTATTGTATGTATTTTGTAAGAGAATAAAGTCTTTAAAACTATATTCAAAGCAATCTCATTTCCAAAATAATAACAATCAAGTAGTTATTTGGAAAATTCGAACTAAGTTTCGAAATCGTATCAAAAATCATATCACACAGGTACCTACCTACTAAGATTTATCTGCAGTACGAATGCGGAGAGAGAGAGAAGTGCGGAACACTAGTCAAAACGAAGTCATTACAGGTAAGAAGAGTTTTGGACTAATGTTCACGCTGCCCAATCGGAAAGTGGTTTCTCTTCCTAATCCCTTTAGTTCTAAAGTCCCATGAAATCGCCCCTTTCAGGCCGCAGATGGCGTTTAAATCTCGAAAACAATCGTTAAGACGGACGAATTAATGATAGGGCCCTAACTTTGGAACGGCCGGAGTTCGGATCGCGACCTACTTGTTAACACTTCTATAGATTTAGAAATGAAATGAACGTTTGAAGTATAGTATATTTAATGTTTATCCAACCATTGGCGACGCCGTAGTCTCGTTCGTAGACCCTGCCGGGAAGTAAAAGTCCCGGGTTTGATTTCCGGCCGGGGAAAACATTTATGTGACAGATAAATGTTTGTTATCGGGTCATGGGTGTTAGTGATGTGTTATTTGCGTTGTCCATGCCACCCGCGACACAGGGCCCGGATATAATTTATATTTATTGTTTAACCCTGTATGTAAATTAGGTTTAATATAACACAGTGACATGATTGTTTCTTTATTACATTGAAGTTCATTTTAAAATATTACTTGGAGCACCATAAGAGGTTTGTTTTTAATAATAGCTACTTATGTGTTTTTATTTTAGTACAGTAGTGTCTGTTGTTAGTAGGTACAGACTCAAAAGCTGCCGAACTAATTTTTACGTGGTTGCCATGTAAGTCAAATTATTAACTTACGAAACACAAAATTTACAATACATTAACAACAATTTGTAAAACCCAAAGTTAGGAAAATCAACCCGGATGAGAAATTTTCAATACGTTTTTCAAAGTGAAGCGAAGTGAGGTTACTAGTACCTACCAACCTTTATAGAATGTAAGTAATAATTTTACGACCTCTGGGTTTTTATAAGTTGCGAGTATACCTTTGAGATGCTATAAAACAACACGCTGGCTGTAATCTACTTTACTGACTGTGTGGCTAACAGTAAACCAAATCACGAAACTTTGTACGGAACGTGGAGAGAAGTTTCAGAGGAATAAAACTATCGTATGTAGACACTTAGTTCCTTTATACATAAATTGTAAAGAGCGTAAGAGCGGGTTTACACCATACGATTTTAGCTAAGACAAGCTATCACAACAAATCGTAATCATAGCGTATCTCGCTACGATTACGATTTTAGCTATTATTATTATTAGTTAGTTGTTAGTCATTAGTATTATTCAACCGTAGCCAAAATCGTAATCGTAAGTACGAATTCCTAAACCGATTAACATACTTATTTTTTGTCACTAACCGAGAAACTAGCAGACGAGCCGCTTGATGGTAAATGAGCACCATAGACATCACCAATACGTTGTTGGCCAAGAAAGCATTGCCTTTCAAGTTGCCAGCTGAAATACGACAGTCGTTTGGCAAACTCAAGTCAGTCGTTTGGCAAGGGGGTGGCAGTCAGTCAGCCTAACTTAGTTCTACTAACATCGACTGAGCGACACCGACCTATGTCACATTTTATGACACCCTGGTCTAGGCTGTCCCTGTGCTGTGCCAATACAGTAGATAATATATTTGCAATCGCGACTGAAAACGTATACAAAACAGTTTCGGTAAAATTTATTAAATAGTTCCTTAAAACCATTGGCACTTGAGATTTTTTTTTGATTGAACATTAATACATTCTCATAAACCATCTTGCTGTTTGCTATTGTATAAATACTTATTCAGTTGTATTGATTTTGTTGTGTTCCAGCCGTTTGGGCTTTGAATTTCTACTTCAAAGCCTAGAGCCAGACGGTGCCGAAGTCTTGAATTCTATTTTACATAAACCTTAAGAGAATGCTATTTTTCCACATTTTCACGTAATACTATAGTTTCAAAGCAAAACTACAACGGGAATATTAGGTTTCAGTTAGGACGAACAAGCTGAAATACTTTCAAAAGTGCACATAAAATATTAGAACGATGTCTAAAGAAGTCACTTTGGACAAATTTAAAGTATGCTCTGGTTTCGCTCAGGCATAACAAAATGTCTCAAGAATTGTTGCGGCCGATTGTTCTTTCTGAAGGAATAATGTTTCCTGGATGATTTATTATTACGTAACAGATAAATGTTATTTATATTATAACACATTTGTAACTCGCCCTCGCTTCGCTTCGGGGAACTTACGAGTATGTACTATTAATTAAAATCCAAAACATGCGCCAGTTTTTAATCAGCAGTGCTTGATTTGCGTACGAACATACAGTCAGACAAAAATTCTTAAAAAAGATTATTTTTTCAAATAATTATATCTTCTGGCCACATACATTTTGTATCTTAAATATCTTGTATCTTAGATAATGCATTTTATAGGTAATACAAATGGATACAAGTGGATAATAGATACTGTTGTATTAACGAAGTCATTGTGCTGCTTTTTTGGAGGTTGCTGTATCCTGTTTCTGTGTCTTAGATCGACCCTGACTGTACTTGTGCATGGTAATGAGGATACTTACCTTGTTAGCTTTTTGATGTCATCTTGTGACGTTCGGACAACGTTAACTCCTATCCAGGAGAGGGCTTTGATTACTTATGACGGTAACCAAACCTATTTTCATTATAATTATCTGGATCAGATCAGAACTTGCTAAGGTGAGCTATAGGAAGTTCTTGGGTCCCATATCATTCTCTCTCGAGAAGAGAAAGTTAGCAATCGCAACAAGTAGCAACTGAGTCGCGTGCCAAGCGAGTTCAAAGCTAATGTACCCAACTTGGCGCCCGAACTAGTTTTATAACAACTATAACGAGACAAGTTGCTTAACTAGTTCCTCTTCATTTTTCAGCTATGACACTTGATTATTTATCATGGATCAAGGAGAATATCCGGGAAAATAGTACATAGAAAGTTCGAACAGAGATATAAGTAATCGTTTGCTTACAATGATAAATTACATCTGATCTAGAATGTTCTGTATATTTTATTTTTATTTTTTAAATATCCAGCTTTTAATTTGTTACACCTCACTCCATGTTAACATACATTTTTAATATTTTTATGTAAGGTTATTATGATAAAAATAATTGTTTTTTATTCATTTATACGAGTTCCTGAATACATCCTTAAGTAGCTTAGCATATAAACACTACGCAGCCGCCTCTTAAAAATTCATCACGAGCCTTGTACACAAAACATTACCAATTTGTCATATATGTAGCTAAGAAAGATCAGTAAATTATTCATGAAATTTTGACACTGACAAGTTATACATATTCTGTGTACGAGAATCATCAATTCGCATATTTCACATGAAAATATGAAACGAAGAATGAATATTCAACATCTTTACGCTCGTGTATTGTATTTAAAGCTTACAGTTTCCTCTAATTATTTACACTTTTGTGCATTATATAGAAATTATTTAAGTATCCCTAACTTTAGTGACTGAGTGATGTAATCTGTTCTTATAAAAAATCACTATTGCTACTATCTGTTCGTATAAGAAAACTAACCGACTATTGTTCTTACACTGTCTGCTAACTTGACTAACCATCCTAGTCTTTGCTTAGTTTGCTACCTTCCATAACTATTTAACTCTGCACGTGTAGAGCTATGGTTCTTACCCCACTGAAAGAAGAGAGACTATTTACCAAAGAGTCCAAATGTGATTGAGATTGATATAACTATTAGATGAAAATGTCATCGAGTAACACCTGAAAACTTTACTGTAAGGAATTTAAAATGAGAACAACGAATTATAATAGCAATATTAAACTTGCAGTATTCAAATATTATATTCAGTCTATCAAAGGAACGGAAAGAAACAAAGCGGTACTCGTTCGAGTTAAAATTTCTTTAATATGAATAATTTAAATGTTAAAGAGAAGGCAATAGCAGACGGAAATTGTAAGTATTGATCTGATATCTCAGGGCAAAGAATTCGTTACTATTGGAGAAAAATCTTTATTAGAAGTAGACCGAAGTTATATTTACCTACTATTCTGTAAAATTGTGTAGCATTTTGATGAATCATAGTCATTATATACTTACCTATTCCTTGTAACATCTTTATATATGTACCTTCCTATTACATTTATTTTGCATTCGATTCGTTCTCGGGATTGTAAGCTACATACTAGGTAGCTTACAATCCCGTAGCTTAGCCGTAGGTACTTTTAATGTAAAGCGTATATAATTATGTTTCAACTACCCACTAATTACTTAAATTAAAGTAAATTAGTCTAAGTAATTACTTATTATTTGCTTTTAGTAATTACGTTGTTGTTTTTGTGTGTTATCCATGGCGACCACAACACAGGGAATGAATTTATTTATTTATTTATTTATTTATTACTAATGTATTAGTTGCGATCAGAATATTTATTTATTAATTCCTTATTTCTACTTAACAATCAGTTAATGTTAAATTCGATGAAAGTTAATTCCTAATTTGAACCATCGTTGGTTTGTGCGTCGGCTTTCAATCTGTTAAACTTTATTCCATGACCGAATTTGGTGCGATGATCGAACTCAATTCTAGGGGGAATTAACCCATAGATAATAAAATCTTGGTCCCTTTTGAAATGCCTGTTTTGAATCGCCTATTATATTTGTGAATCTACGTAAATGTCAGTTCTCCGGTGCGTGTCACTTCCCCATGCGCCCACGGGCGTTTCAACTTAGTAACAATAAGTAATCTCTTTACATAAAGGTGTAAACCACTCACTACGAGTAACTGATTAAACACAAAATTTCGAAAACTATTTGACCTTAAGAAGATAAAATTTAGATTTAGATTGTAGAAAGGTAGTATATATATGTGCAGGCACACCAGCTATGAATGGTTTTGTGATATTCTATCAATAAGGAGAGTTAACATACGGGTTGTAAGTTTGTTTACAAATTTGTCGATTTTAAAGCAAGCTCGATGCAAATGATTACTTAGTATTTGACTTTCTGATTAGAAACAATGAAAATGAACTGCTTGAATGTTATCCAAAAATCAGCTTTTAAGGTAATAAGGGATGAAACTTTGTTTGAAAATCAGTTAAAAGTGCCTAAGTTAAAAGTGTCACGTGACACAATCTGCGAGCAACAGTTAGTTATAAGAATGATTAACTGTATAAATAATTCTCAAGCTTTATAAATTTAATATTCGTGTGATTACATCCTGGAATCAGTAACGTGAATAGTTTTCCCAGCAATCGTGCGAGGGAAACGTGCGTGCGGTTACAGCTGGCGAATGTCACAATTGATGTCATTTGGGTGATTGACCTTACTTCCTCTGCCGTTCGCACTTAAACATTTTATTCGAATACCTTTTTAACCATCTGTTCTATATAATTATATAATAAATCTGTAATTGATCGCTGTCTGTACATGGAAGATATATGAGAACAACTTTTACTGGGGGTCTTTATCAACAGACTGCAATGAAGAAGAATCCATGAGACGTTCTGTGAAGCCAGCATGTCACGTAGGAGAGTGATTTATGTTTACACCCACTAATCTTTAATCCCATTGGCAGTCTCGTTTTTTTATCCTAAATACAACCATTTAAAGCAGCGACCCTCTTCATATATCCCTGACTGTAAGTAAATAAAATAAATAAATTTATATCGAACAGGACGGTATTTTAGGTATTAGAACTACTTCTCACTACCGTCAGCGCATGTACAATTAGTTGCAGAACAAGCTCTGTTCCACATTACTGTATTCAGTTTCGTCTGGGTACAAGTTTCAGCACAGATTAGTAATAACCATAGAACACAGATATTAGAATGAAAGGAAATGTTAGTTCCTAATAATACAGGTACGTAGGAAACTCAACATATTTTCTTTATATCCTGATAAACGGCAGGACATTAGATCGAAATTACGAAATAATTGCATTGTCATCGGACCTCTGTGCAATTTTTCAAGTTAATCACACTTCTTGAAATTGTTGAAAATTATGCTGAAAGATTCCGCTACATACATGCATACATACATACGTATATATAGGTGAAGCTAAAATTAGCGTGTTAATAATAAAAAACCCATAGCGTATTCTCTGAGAGGTAAGTTAAATCCTTTACAAAAGTCCATAGTACTTTGAAATTCATATTCCACGGATACTTCTCCATTTCCAGATAAAGAGTATTCTGAATACTCATACCATTTCCATATAACATACAATATGCCATGACATGTCACACATGATAATTGAAACACGTTCACAAAGCAACAGACAAAAATTCCAAAATAAAAAAATCTATTTTCAGTAAACCTATATCTAAAACAAAGTAAACATTGAAATTTCGAAAAAATTAATGTATTAAGTATTTATTAATTTTTGTATGTTAGTACTTCTAGTACTATATCTCATCATCTATGCTAATAACTAACGGAAGCGCGCTTGTTTATCACGGGCGAGTCTCGTGCGAGTTAGCAAACTGCAATGTATAAACTTGTTCCGCGATGGTTTTCCACAAATTATTCGTAATAGTTCTCTACTTCCTGGTTGCTTTGAACATGTTAGGCCTTTTTTATCTGTTCTATTTTTAGTTAGGTTAATAATGGAGACAACGAATTGGAGAAGGAGCATGGGACGATCCCCATGTGGATTGGCAACGTGGAGGGGACGGTGAATTCAGAAGGCTCAGGACCGGTAAGGCTCGCGCAATTTAGATGAGACAGTGGACTTGTAAAAGCTGGTGGATGGATGGATTTCTAACCGTCTCTCTCTTCGTCTTTAATATATTGTCCAACTGTTGTATGATTAGTTTAATGGAAAAAAATATATTTATGACAAATTAGTAGGTGTGATAGGTATGCATGTGTCTTCAGTATTTCTCTAAAAATATAAGGATTGCATTACATATTTAATTTTATTGCATTTTTATTGCATAACAATGCAATAAAATTAAATAATAATCATAATATTAATAACATAAATCATTACGCGAAGCCTTACAACCAACTAGGAACCGGCTTCTGTTACGTCTCACACTGTAGTCTGTCGGTATGGGATGGTGGTCATTCTATGCCACAATACGGCCGAAAAGGTGCATATGCGACGGTGACCATTTATCTTGAGGTCCCAAAAATACATGACCATGAGCCAAAGCGAAGGAGCCTTAATAGTAACCAAGAATTCCTCTCTTTCGGTGCACCGATCGAACTGGCGATTTTTCAACTGAATGCGCATTAGGGGCAAGCTTGCGCTCTTTGAAGAAAATGGCGTCACGCGTTCTGGAAGCTATTTTAAAATGTTGCGTCTAAAACCTATTCTTTGTCGAGTTTTATCACTAAGCATTGATCAGGGTGTTATGTGAGGGAGAAGCTAAGGTTTTGAGATGTTAAATTTAGTGGTGATATAAATTACATTTTATGACCATTCATCATGTCTATGTTGAAATAACAACATTGAAACTTGTTGGCTTGCAATGGTCATGATATTTTTGTTGTGAAGTTCTGTGGGTAGTGTTTACCACTTACACTACTCGCTTAACTATATGTGATTGTTAAGAAAATATCTTAATACCTACCTATCATCCATGATTAACTGATTACGTGACATAACAGAGTTGTGGTTTATAGTTAATGAATTTAAACCCTAAAGGCTGGTTTCAATAATATATTTATCTATAATCTTTGGGTAGTAAAGTAATCAACTAATGATTTAAGTGCAGTAACAAGCAAGTAGCAGTACTTGTGCTTGTGTACAAGTGACCTTTTTCACTTGTATACATAATAATTATGTGAAATAGGTCAGATCATAATATGTGAAATATGTAAAATAGGCAAAATAATCCTCAGTGCAATTGTGCAAAATAATCTAGAATACTGCATTCGTAACGAAAATAAAGGGTCATAAATCTACCCAAACGAATTCAAGATGCCCTTCTAAAGCAATTAATATGATTTATTACGGAAATAAAAACCTTTGCAGCCATTCAGCTGAATTTTTGCGTAAGCAATAGTCCGACCTTCATAATAAAATTGGATATTTATATTGCTTTGAATTCCTCAAACGGGCGTTCTGTATTGTTAAAGGGTGAAGGGATAGACAGTGGTGGAGAGAGAACGAGATTGGCAGAAAGACAGAGAGCAATGCATCGAATTTCATATAGATTTTTTTATCAGAATTTTCATACTTAACTTCGTTGCATGTAATGATAAACTATGATGATCGATGATGATGTGAATGATCGATGTGTACGATGTGTCGATGTAATGATCGATAGCCAACTAATGTTCTAACACCGTCTCCTAACCGAATGAACTACTCCCCATTTGAGTCTTGATCTGGGTTGGTCACAGTTGTCATGAGTGGCAGCGGAAGGGTGGTGCTGTATGCTACCTTAATTCCATAAAAAAATTCGCTCGCGATTACGCTCGTGTGGTAGTCGGAAAATAATAAAATACCGCTAAAATTATCCCAAAAGAACGGTTTGTCGGGATAAAAACTATCGAATGTCCTTTCCAGGCTTTGAAACTATCGCCACACCTAATATCATATAATAGTCAAGCAGATTATGCGTGAAAAGGTCGAAGACAGACGGAGTTACTTTCGTATTTAATATTAGTATCTACCGATATCTCAAAAAAACGTAAAAGTCATAACAGTATGGTATTTTACAATATATCAGAGTAAAACCTTCTGATTTATATCCGTAGTCAGCATTATCTCCTGGCAGAGGGTGGGATATCTCCGACTCGTGGCAATAAATTTAATTTAATATCTTTATACATCCAAATTGATGGTTATTGTTCCTTTGTCTTCACTGCTTTATTAAAAAAAAAATCTTTTGTATGACTCCAAAAGAGTAATCGGTGTAAGTGCCTACCACCTCAAGGTTCTTCCTTATTCTCCTCCATTTCCTCGACCCCAAAGCTTAGTTGGTAGAGACCCTGCCTGAAGCGAGGGGTCCCCGGTTTGATTTATGCAGACATTAATTAAAATCATGTAACAGATGAAATTTTGTTTTTAGGTTTGTGTGGTGATACTTGTGTTGTCTATGTAACCCGCGACGCGCGTGAAGGATGTATCTACCAAGGCTCTGATGAAGTCACTTCTCCTAGCAATTGGAGTCTATACGTAACACATTCTCTCATTTCTTTATTGAGCGGCAAAGTATTAGTTGATGCCTTTGGTGTTACATCAGGTGTCTCGTCTGCTCATTTGCCGGCTATTAATATAAAAAAATCAACATTGGGCCAGCATGGTGGAGTAAGCTTACAACGAGAGTTTCAAGCCCTAGTTCGCTGATGGGTTGAAGCCAAAAAACGTTCCTTAATCTCTGTATTTCTTGTTCATATTTTGCTCGTATAAAAATGAAGAAACATTTCCCGCCTAGATTATTCTGTCTCGACGCGCCACCGTTTTAATGCCGTGCCTCACGGTGATATGAACCGTGTGATGATAATTATATTCAGTTCACAGACTAATATCACTTTTGCTCGGTGACATTTAATTACCTTGTCTATTTACAGCCAACGTCGCCTTTGCTCGATGAAGGGAAAGGGAAATGTTTTATCGATGGTTTTCAGTTTTATTAACCCTCGACGCAAAAAGACGGGTGTTATAAGTTCGACGTGTTTGTCTTTGTGTCTGTGCAGCTTTGTGGCTGTGTATGGCATCGTAGCTCCTAAATAAATGGATCGTATTAAGTAGATGCGACTTTTTTTGTTCTTTTTGATTCTTAGCTGTAATGAAAAACTGACGTCTTCGAATAAAGTTATATGAAATGAAATTTCTCGTATTAAGTTGTGGGAAAAGTTTTTATTGCGACGTAACTTTACGTTGAAAAAATTAACTGAAAAACGTTTATCTGTACGAATTATTTTTCGAATGATCTTTACTCGCAAATTTAATGTAACGGTAGGTACATCGCAAAATTTAGTAAGTAATAAAATATAGGTTCGCTCTTATCTCGCTAGTGGGCGTTTAATAACGCCATTTGTGAACTTATCGAATAAATAGCTCTATCAAATAGATAAACCGACGCCTGTCATGCGCGATCTTTGTTTGTTGTGTAATAGTTTAGTTACTTAGTTCATATCGAGAGTAAGTGAGTGAGTTTATACAGAGATGAGTGTTTCGATCCAAGTGATCGATCGAGTTAAGCAACAGCGGGCGGTCAGCCGTTGGATGGCTGACCGTTACTGGTAAAAAAATTCATATCAGCGTTTCTTGTCGTAGGCTCGATAAAGACACACATACAAACACAGCATACTGCATTTCGTTACGTCGTAACGTTAAGGAACTTTGTTCCATTAATATGTTCTAGGCCTCCTCAGTCACGAGGAACGAGCCGTGCTCAATAGTAGGCCATTAACGGGTTGAAGCCAGCCAGCGAGTGCTTATAAAGAGTTAAATAGAGTTCTTTTGTTACTATTGTCCACCATGATGAAGTATACATTGCAACAGACTAACGTTCACGGCAAAAGAGAAAATTTAAATTGTTATACGTTTCCTTACTCAATAGACATCACTATTACTCGCTGACATTTATCCGATAATGCATTCATGGCAAGTGTGTATACATAATAAATGTGCTTAATTATAAAACGGCAGAATATAGACGGAAGGGGAAGCGGTGGACATACTTATGAACATATTATGGATCGACTTGAAATTTATATGCTAGACTAGACAGTTTTTTATTACAAGAGTGTACACTTTTAGTCCCTCTTTCCCTTTCGTTATTCTGCTTTTTTATAATTTTCCGTGTATATTTTTAAATAATTTATTGTATCAGGCGTTACTTTGCGGAAATCCATTGTTATTTAAGTTGTATTTATATTTCTTTGCAACAATCCGCACAGGTGGAACTTGTTTTGGTATGGTTGACTCGACGACCAACCGTTGTAGAGTCCACATCACCTGATGATGCTCTGTTTTGGGGCGAAAAACGTGTCGTGTACTATTGGAATAAGTTGTAATGGTATATACCTACCTGGAGATAAGGGAGAGTGGTGGGTCCATACCAAAACAAGTTCCACCTGTGCGGATTGTTGCAAAGAAATATAAATACAACTTAAATAACAATGGATTTCCGCAAAGTAACGCCTGATACAATAAATTATTTAAAAATATACACGGAAAATTATAAAAAAGCAGAATAACGAAAGGGAAAGAGGGACTAAAAGGTAAGTGACCCAAATAAGGCCTACCTTAATTTTATCATGACCTAACTAGCAGGTTTATGCGAAAAATGCACTGATTATTTGAGATACTTATATTTATTTACTATACTTTGTAATAAATGAAACAAAATTGCTTTAGAAATAAAAATCACACTTTTGTGAAAACAATTAACTGAAGTGGCATTTTGGCCTTATTGGGAACCCCGTGTCTTAATAAAGCCTTACTAATAACAAGTAACTAATCAACTTGTTAATTAATACATAATGTATTAATACTTAAGTACATTAAATTTAATGAGATCTTATAAATTTTTTGGTTTTTTTAGATCAGATTTATAGTTTCTCATTATGTACTATAGCAATCTTTTTTTCATACAATATCCTGAAAAGTAAAATTTTTAATCAACATTATGTGCGAGTCCAACACATAATATCTATTGATACCAAACACGACTAGCAAGAAATTGTCGCATATCACCTACTCGGTCTTCTTTACAAGCTGGAACATAGATAATATTGAGCCAGACAGTACCAGGAAGGTTTATTATCATGACGCTTTGTGCCACAATGTTTCGCTGTTTATATAATAATAATAAAAATTGGTTTAGATGCCGTAAATTGCCGTAAGTAATGCTGTCAATGAGGCAATCTTTACTGAGGTTCGTTTTCGGTATGATGTGGAACTCGTAGCGTGGTGAAAATTCATTAAGTGGAACAGTCTTGTACTTTAAACTTACGTAACTTTAAACTTAAGTGTTGGTAAACAATTATGAATCTCACACGTGGTTTTCATTTGAATGTGTCTCTTATGTGGAGTTTCGGTACTCGCGTTGTATTTTGTGAGCAAAACCAGTGGCAAATTCTCAGTACCACCTGTGCCGTAATAAAGCCTACACATTTTTTTCGTAGGCTTCATTAGGGCATAGTTCATGAGTAAACAAATCAACAATTACATGGAATATACAGAAAACATAGCTTTATGACATATGTGAGGAGATGGCGAAACGTATAACTGATAGACAAAATATAGCAAACCATGTACTAATAAAAATTAATGTACCTACTGTTTTCTCGGCACGAATTTTATAAAAACAAGCGTTCGCTCCGCATGGCGACTGTTTTTGACTGTAGATTCTCATACGCTCGTGGAACGGGCCACTTGCTGTGCTTGGGCGCGTTAGATAATGTACACGCACACTTCCACAAACATTGGCGGTCATTTTATTACGCGAAGCGGGAAATTTGAAATATAGGCTTTATTAGGACCTAGGCTTTATTTGGGTCACCTACCTAACTTAAATAACTATATTTTTAAGTTAGACCTCCAGCAATACAACTCACACCGCATCAAATTTTATTCAATAGTTTTTGCGTGATACGCTGACAAACAAACAGATCGATAGACAAAAATTCTAAAATAATATTTTTGGCTTCTATTGGTCTCTTCTTAAATATCCCAGAACATAAAGTTACAGATATATTGCACAGCAGTCAGTTAGGCCTGTTGGTTGTTGATAAAACTGAACAAGACAAGCCAACCCCAGGGGCAATCCTTCTAATACATTTATTTAAATTAGAACATGCTGGGAATAACATAAATATGAAACAAAGTAAATCAAACGTCTCCATAATTCCCCGTAGTGCGAGTCGGTTCACTCGGCTTAACCCGCACCTGAGACCACCCTTGTCTTTCTGTATAAAACCTCTAGAAATTTTCCTACACCTGAAGCTATTTTTCATTTATTGTCACAAGAGGCAAACAAGAGGCAGTTCTGCTTTTATAAAGCCCTTTTGGTACTTGTATGCATTAGGTACGTGCCAATTTGTAGAGCTTACCTAATGTAAGGTTAGTTATTTAGGTACTATTTTTTATATAATGCTAAGTTTATCCTTGACAACAATCCCACCTGATGTTTAGTGTGTGGACCATCAGTTCTATAAAGAAAATAATTTAGTTAAAGATATGTTGTCATGGGCGGCAGCGGAAGGGTGATGCTGTATGCTCGTTTGCTACCTTAATTCCATAAAATTTAAGCGTTAATTGATTAGCAGACTTATGCTCCTGGTCCATGAAACTTCATTGATACTATTCGCTGATAAATTTTCACATATACCTTGAACTATGTACATATACAATATATTACGTACATGCCAACGCCATGGGCGAATATAGTCATTTCATAATCCCTCTCTCACAAGTTTCCTCACTCCCTAATTTTGCGCACACCTGAGGCTTATCCCGGTACAAAGATACATCTTCATCTACAAAAATATCCCCTTGTTTTAAAAGGAAAAGGGATTTCCTTTGAATAGCATGACTGTTTAGTGTACTTAGCACCGTTCATATTGAGCGAAGGTCAAACATTTTATTCCTGTTAGAGCACAGTTTTATCTGATGGATAAAGATAAAGATAAATAAATAAAGTAAATAAATAAACTAAATAAAGAAACTAAATTCCTCGCGAAAATTTAGAATTTTGTTTTATTTCGATTATGTTGAAGTAATTACTTTTTGTTTTTTTCTGTACGGGATAATACTTCAATAAATAAAATAAAAAAAAACTAACACACTCCGGGTGTTTGGCCGTTTGAGTTACTAGAATGAGTTATTCCGGTCTGGATCCCCAAAACTGATCCATTACCATTTAATATTATTTTTAATTCCGGTCTGATCCACAACTTTCTGTATGGCGCGTGGCACGAAGAACACAAATAACATATCACTTATAACCTTGAACCCGAGAACGAACATTTATCGGCCACATAAATATCAGCCCCGGCTGGGAATACAACCCGGGACCTCTCGCTTCGCAGGCAGAGCCACTACCAACTAGATTATGGGGTCATCAAGAACTAAAGTGTTACCTACGGTACAGAAAGATCTAGAAGGAGTGAAGGAATATTATTTGAACGTGTTAACAGTCTCTCATGGAGTGATTATCTCACCAATGTTCTGAATATCTATTTATCAGCCATCTTGCGTTGTTATAGTTTGAGAATGTGAGACTGCTAGTGGTAAAATGTCTTGGGCGCTTCCGTGCTTCGGAGAGCACGTAAAGCCGTCGGTCTCGGTTGTTCTTATTAGGTAACAATCGTTAAGCCATGTCGGATGCCTTTGGGTGGCATAAAAAATTCCGATACTTGGGTTGGCCACTAACACCTCCACCAATCCACATTGGAGCAACGTGGCGGACTATACTCTAGACCTCCTACTCCTCTCGACTCGACTCTCCTAGGTATGAGGAGAGCCTCATACCTGTAGAGCCATTAATGGGTTGATGTCAAGCCATAGCCTTCAATTATCAAAATGTTAATATCCTCTATAATAACACGTCTAATTAGACACCTGTCCCAATTAGCAATACTAACTAACATTACTGGCTATACAACGCTGCCATTAGGTATTCCAATCAACCCATCACCAGATCAAATATTCAATATAAACAACGTTCAAAGCTAGCAGTCGTCGAAATATTCAGTAACATGATGAGATATTCAGAGTATCTCTCAACAAATGATCAACCTTACGTATCAAATGTACGAGACGTATTGTGCCTAGACACAATGCTATGTTCGCTTTTGCCGATATTTTGCTAGAATAGGCGCTTTTTATTGAACGAAATAATATTGCAGTTTCAATGTTCGGATAAAACGATATTATATCATTGTAACAGACGGACAACGTTATGATGACGGGTATTATATTGGTTGTTTTCGAGTATTAGCTCGCAATTAACGGTTATATAGCTATTAATGAATTGGCAACCCTTTTTTATGAAGTACCTGCACCCGTGGTGGTAACCCACCCAAACATGCTAATTGGATTGGCGTTAAATATTGAATGGCGTTAAAAATTGAGTGGAATTTGGTCTGTAAAATAGTATCCTATGTTACCTCTAATATGTACCTACCTCCAAGAATAAATATGTGTACAAAGTTTCATGATGATCGACTAAGTAGTTTTCACGTGAAAGCGTACCAACAAACTTACATTCACATTTATGTGTAAGTAGTAGTATAACAGTACCCCTAACATTGTGAGAGAAGACCCGTGCCCAGCAGTGAGAGAGTAATGGGTTGAGATGATGATACCTATGTACCTTAATATTGCAGGTCCGAGCAAAGTAGGCATCGAAGATAAATTTATGGTAAAGGTTAACTTGAATAAAATCAGTATTCACAGAAAATATTCGAATACAAAAAACCTCAAAGAATACTCTAAAAGTAATCTCACATAATGAACCCTTTATTACGCACACAATAATACCCATATGAACATCCAACTCGGATCAATGCCGTCTTACGAGGTTAATAGTGTACGGACGATTATGTTCAAACAAATTACGATAAAAACCCGAGTCAACGAGGTGAGCCCGGCATCGATCACATAATGACGTTTACGTGGCCTGACACCCGCGCGCCGGTTTTGGTAGCTTGCCAAGAGCTGCCGTGTTCAACAGGTCAGTAGGACTGGTAAGTACCTGCTTACAGTGGCAGTGTGTTGAATTACGTTGTAATGCAAAATTATCAGTATTCCTGGTGTATTTCAGCGTGTCTGATGAAAAACATTACAATCCTAAGGCATTCGCGTTTTCTGTGTCCTTCTATCAGTATTTTTAATCCCCGGCGCAAAAAGAGGGGTGTTATGAGTTTAAACTGTATGTTCTGTGTGTCCTTTATATATAAATTACCGACAAATGAGCAGATGGCTCGTCTACTTATTTGTCGATAACCTGATGGTAAGTGGTCACCATTACGTAACGACATCAGTCAAAAGGAGTCATCGATGCGTTGTCGGCCAAGAAAGACGGAACAAGAAATAAAGAAAGTATCTACGACTCTCAACCGAACAACGACATGGTGTTTGAAGAAAAACTGTTCAGCTGTTGGAAGACCATCAATTATTTTCTAGTAGCTGAAGGAAAGAGAATCTCGTACTGATCTGACCGATTCAAAAATTAGTATATGACACAGTAATCTTGACCTAATATTGCACCAACATTCGGAGTCAGCAGGGTACTCAAGTCCGCACTAATTTATAGCACACGTACCTACCGAGTTTGAGGATATTAGATGATCTCAATGTAGGGTTTTCGTTTTAGAGTTTTTTTATTAGTCGCGTATTTAGGTATTACAATTTAAAACTTATATTTATTCATCGTGCACCAAGGCACAAGTTTTCCGAAGCGAAGCGAGTACGTTTTCTAGTCACCATCATCGCAATCCATTACTGTCCCATTGGCCCCATTGTTGGGCACGTGCCTCTTTTGCTGGCAAAATGCGGATTGACGAACTTCACAGATAATATTTAAGAACATTAAAATTGGACAACAAGGCATATAGCTAAGAGCGATCTCTTCTAGACAACGCAGTCTTGTAGAAGAGACACAAAAGATACAGAGAGGGCAGAGCTTATATGTGTATGTACTTATGTATGAGAGCTTATATGTGCTATATAATAATAATTTAATGAGTTAAAGCCTGATATGCCTAACAAGATTCGACACTTGGTCATTAGGATTACCTACTAAAAAGATTAATTTTCGTATGTAAAAGTGTAACCACTAGCAGACCTAAATAAATACTTAGCAGGATAACAGGAGGAAAATAGTAAACAAGGTGAAAGATCAATTGATAGGCTAAGGGTCAAAACGTGGCGCGCCATGGGTCCGTAGAATTATGTAAAACAAGCCTCCGTTTGGGCGGCAGCCAAACCGGCCAAACCCGCCAAACTCTCTGCGTGATGAGTTCAACAGGTCAACAGATTACTGTAGTGGGAATTACTTGTACAAACATTTTGGTTAAACAACGACATTATCATTAACTAAATTGTTATGTGGCGGCCAAGAGACTGAGTAATTAAATTATGTTGCGACCCTTACTAATTGAACTTTTTTTATTGAAGTTACTTGGAAGTGGAAAGTAAATGATTGTTTATTTGTTTGGGCCAAGGAATACATTGTACATTTTGGTATACTTATATTAAAAAAGCTACTTACTACTATAAAAAAAAAATTACTATAAAAAGTTTATATACAGTATGGTTCTACGACGTTTTTTATACTCTCGTACACACTTATGCTTTTAAATGCGCGATTTGGTAACACGCATTGCAAGAACTAAGAGGTCCTATAAATAGTTAGTAGTAGATAGGAAGACATCAACATTATAATCTAACGAGAAACTCAAATCGGGACTAGGATCGGATGGGTAGTCCAGTTAACAGAGGGAGTTCGTTGGTTAGTCCGTTAGGACATATGAGAACTGGGGCAGGTACTATTAGTGATATTTAGTCCTGTTAGTTGTTAGTAATAGTCGCGGAATAAAGGCAGGCGGAATAATATTAGTTAGGTGTAAACAGTAGGAAAAGCTCTTACCCACAAGGATACCGCTCCTTACAGCGGCAGCGATCGCGTATATCTAAATAGGCCCTTTTAAAGCGTGCTGTCGACAGAAAAAATATTCAAAAGGAAGTAGTGTTTTGGGGAATGCGGGTTATTTGGATATCATTAGCACATGCTTTATCTGCAGTGGAGAAGCGAGAAATAGTACAAATGCGACGGCCTGGGCTACAGGCTGAAGCAAAATAGAGAAATTGTCCCTTTGTCAAGCATAATGCAATATGATACTTTTTATGAGATAAAAAGTATATTTTCATTTGTATATAAACTGTATGTAAGTAAGTTATAATACATCCCTTACAAAATGAAATGACTATATTAATAGGCATTGTCGACCTTAATATTACATCGAAAATAAAATAAAATTATATCAATTAAGTCCGTTCAACTATGTAATTGAAAGAGGGCACATCACGAAATAGCTCTGTCTTATGGAGCACGCAATTTTACCCATTCCATAATACTAACGACTCCTTCATCAGCACACCATGAAAATGATGTTGTATTACATGTTACACAAAGTTCCTGCTTACTCAATTGGAAAGCATTGTTTTCAGTCCGTCAGGATACAAAGGGCACATAAACCTCCCGTGAGGAGTGATATCCTTGGAAATGTGTTTCCTTGATTCACAAGTTTATGTGGCACTTGTATCCAAGGAATTACGTGACGGCAGTGAAACTAGGTAAGATCGATAGTTACGAGTATGGGCGGACGCTACCGACCCAAAGTTTCCGCGAGGAACCTACTTATAGAAACAAGTTCAGGACAAATAATGTTCCAGTAAAGTTTGCAGTTTAGTTGTATATAATTATAGGTGTTTGTCAGCTCCGTTGTCTATGTAAATAGCCAACAAACGATGGTAAGTGGTCACCGTTGCCATGGACATTAGTAACATCGATGTGTTGTCTGCCAAGAATGAAAATAAAATTACTTCCGCACTAGGATTCCCTGTGTTGCTGGTGGCATGGACATCGACAAATTACACATCACTAACAGCCATGACCCGAGAATAAATGTTTATCCGTCACATAAACATCTGCTCCGGCCGGGAATCGAACCCGGGACCCCTCGCTTCGCAGGCAGGGTCACTAACAACTAGGCTACGGAGTCGTTAAAAAAGAAGAAAAAAAAAACAGTTCTATGTTCTATAAAAAAACAGTTACAGCAAGGGCAGGTTTTAACGATATCCTTATGATTAACTATAAAACTTAATAATACTATTTAGACTTGTAAGTTATCGAGAATACCACACAGATCAAGTTCATAACTAATTAACCTAATGTTGAGTAGGTTTGGATTGGACATTGCTGGATGGGCAAATTCAATAGAACTTTAACTTCAATAGAAAGTATGGTACATTGTTAATACCGCAATATGTTTCTCTATGACCGCAGTCTCGTATTCATCGTAGTCTATGTCATTGGGTCAAAATTAACTGTACATAGTAAAGAACCCGACTCATCACAATCAAAATGTTTATAAAATTTTCAATTTTCTTTAATGTCTGTGACTCACTGAAGAATTTTAATAGGCAACGCTGTCTCACTGACCACAAAGTTGTTGTTTGAACAATTTACATTGTACCTATCAGATTTTATTAAGTTTATAGTTGTCAAACAAACAGACTAGCCAGTGGTCACGTCGCCGATGAACACCAACAATCCCACAAACATCTAGTACTAGTAGCTAGCTAGCCGAGATCAAAACCCGCCACCAGCCTAAAGTACCTTCGGGGTTACACTGGGTGCTACAAGGTCCAGCGCCTCTGAAAAGAGGGACCTGGCACCGGAACCTCGAACGTTATTTAGCAGGCACCAAGAGCTGGGGAGGTCGACATGAACTCAAAGAACCCTCACTTCAATCACACCACATCAATTATCCTGTTTCAACATCAATATTAGGTTAAGAATTTAGATAAGCGTTAAATTAATGGATTTAATTATATTCATTTGCGTGTGGTTATATGGACGTGGTTAGATGCTTTGGATGTTATGTCAGTTAGGTACATAGAGACCTCACATTTGCCATTTGTTACTTATGACATTCAAAATTAATTAACTTAATGCTAGTATTTAAATATATACCTATACATTATAAATCGTTAAATTAATTACAAATTTTGTCGCAAAGTATTGGATTTTTATAGTTATTAATTAATATTGTAGCGAACTAAAAACATAAGCCTGTTCGAGCTTAAGATTGGGAAGAGCCGGAATGTTCTCCAAATAATTAATATTGCCCGGCAATTATCTGATTCAAGCAATAATTGAACTCGCTTCTGAAATGAACAGAGTTTAATTAACTGTAGTAAAAATTTACTAATTATTTTACTAACATAAAATGTAATGTTTTACATTGCACGTATACATTGCACAAATACTTGCAGTATTTCTTTGTTTTTACAAGTTTTTATTTAACTTGCCTTGTTAGTTAGTTAGTTGGTTAGAGTGGGCCGAATTTTGCAAGCCAAATTTGATCACTTCTGAGTGTCCGATCGAGCTGAAATTTGGAATACATATTTTTAAACAACCCTAATGTGAGTATCAAATGACCCTTCAACAAGTTCTAACATAAGTCTAACATAGTGCTATCTAACATAGTGCAGGGGCATAACTTGTAGAATACAATATACTATTATTAATTAGTTTTCATACATTTCGCTCGGGACGTAAAGAAATATTATTATGATATTTTGTTATGAATAATGTAAATGTAAAGTATGAGTGTATAAGGAGAAATGGGATAAAAGCTTCTATCAGTTTTTGATTGCAGGAGACTTTCTTTTTTCGTCTTTGCGAAATGACAACAACCGATGCGTAGTAAGTGGGGCATATTATTCAAAAATTTCATATAAATTAATATACGTAGGTAACTGTATAAATAAATAATATTATGCACATCCTCAAATGTTCACTATTAGGATTCATTTGAAAAAAACTTTCTATGCATCAATAAAATCGGCTCTGGCGGTTAAATCAAAGAAAACAACAAAACAAAACCCTCCTCTTTTTTGAAGAAATTGAAATGAACACTAGCGTTTATTCGAAATCACCAAAATATGACAATTAAAACAATATGATTTATTGCTTGACTAGTTAACATTTGAAAGGGTTTATAAATTAGAATACTATAGAATCTTAGCTTCAATACGAATAGGAACTAACAAAGGATCTGTGGATAAAAGACATTGAGCTTTAGTGCTTTCAGCCAGCATTAAATAGGCGGTATTGGGGTTGAGGTCCAAATCCCTGCCCGGAGAGGCTTTATTCCCTCTAATTTAATTACACCGTCTGACGACCCCATCATCGCTCCCTCGACCTCTGTTTTATTTTTAAAGTGGAGGGACCGAGAGCGACGTTGAAAAATGGATATTGAAGGGGCTTGCCAAGTTTAGACATGCCCGTGTTTAGAATTCCTTTTACGATTTGTTACAGGTAACAAATTTTTACAAATAAGTAGTATGCCGGCCCCGTAGACTAGTTGGTAGTGACACTCCTGTAGTGAGGGATCCTGGGTTCGATTCCCAGTCGGGGTAGATATTTATGTGACAGATAAATGTTTGTTTTCAGGGCCTGGGTGTTAGGGATGTGTAATTTGTGATGTCCATGACACCCGCGACACAGAAAATCCTAGAGCAGCATGAGTGTGTTAGGGTTTACTTTACCGATTATAAGTTACTAGTAACCCGCCGCCGCCGTTACTTTGTTTCGAGAGTTTTTTTATTCAACATTCATTAATTCAATTTTACCCTATTGAAATAAAAGAAATAGTTTATTTGACCCCAACTTAAAAACAAGACTTATAGTGAAAATAGCTGAAACCACGTTTTTGATATTGAAGCCAAAATAAAAAAAGGGAAAATGAATTAATTGCTCACTAAGAACTCATTCAAAATATAATAATAAATAATCATTATTATCATTGTGATTCTCCTTCTTAAAAATATTCAATTATATCATTTACACATTAAAGATTTCGGCTTTATTCAATTTCGCAATAGGCGGCCGCGGGCTGTGACACATTCTTAATTCAATTTCTTCTTCGCTAATACTTGTTATAATGGTAAAAGTGTGAGAAGTCGCTGTGGACTTGTTTAAGGGTTGGCGAACATTGTATGTATCTATCTGCTCGGAAACGATTCGGGAAATTCACGCCTTGAGCCGTTAAGTACGTACCTATTCTTTGATTGAAAGTTCTCAGGTATTATAACACTCACACCTACTCCTGTATTCATGAACAATACCTTCATAAAGAGCTAGGTACACATGTGTTGATTTTGATAACCGCGTTGTAGTCGATTTCGTATTTTATTTCGATTAGTATCTATCTATTGTAACCACGAGAACAAAATAAAGTTAAGGCACAAACACAGGATTCGGAAATTTTGAAAACTAAAGCGCGTATTGTCACAAAAAAGACTATAATTATTTAATTCGTACGTAGAAGACGTTTTTGCAAAAGCTAAATGTTTTAAAGTAGTTTTGTAGAATTCTACTTCTTAAAAAAGTATTTAATTTCAAAAGCGGATAAACTAACAGTAGGTATTAATAAAATACCTTTGATAATTTACGAGTATGTGTTTCAACGTACCTACAAATTACAATGTAGTATTACAACATGACATGTACGCGTAGATACACTGTATCTAAGTATACAACACGCGTAGGTATAGATACATTTTTATCGTCAAAAAGTACTTTTGCTTTGTTAATTTAATTTTTTAAACCTTAAATTACAAAAAAAGTATCATCAAAACGGAATCTAATAGCACGGCTGCTCGTTTGCCGCAGAATTCCGTTAATCACTAAGTAGCCCAGTACGTATTGGCATCCATATCCCTACATTTAATACCCAGATTAACAATAAATCAACCCCCAGTTGCGATCTCCAGTCCCTGTTCTTCGTTAACTCGGCCCCGTCATGAATTTATAATCCTCTTCCGCTGGCTTTGGTGATCGGAAGTGGGTAGTCTGGTTATTTACGGTTTTACGTGCGTAGATAGGTAGGTAGGTATGTAGGGTAGGTAACCTTACGCTTCATGTTTATAATACTATGCTACCCAAACATTTATCTCCGTGGATAGCTTGTAGAATGTGATTTTATAAGCTTTTTAACTTGCAATGTTTGTGTACCTATATGTTCGGGTCAATGTTGCAAACCGAATTGTAACTACTTCCTCTACGACACGGACTTGAAATTTTGTATGTCGATTTAATTCTGATTACAACGCAATATTAAGGGCCAGTTTCACCGGTTACGGATAAAGTTCCGGATAGCCCTAGGAATTTATCTGCCACTTAACAGTTGACGGAGCGGCAACGTCGCTTTTTTGCGTTTCGTTACTACTACGTAAATTATTGTCATTTGAAAATTATTTTGAAAACTTAATTAATAAAATACTTTTTGTTCAAAATAATCCAATTCGACTTTTTTAATATTTTCAAGTATAATTTTATCATTATAGAACGAAAATAGTAGGATTTATAATAATATGATTTACTACACTTTAAAACTTCAAATTCCAAATATGTTTATAGAAACGCCACTTGAAACATTTTTTATCCGTCAGATAACGCCTCTAACAGCCACTTGAACTGGCAGATACCTATCCAACACTTTATCTGTCACTTCTGTCAGATACCTATGAAGCCAAAAGTTGTAGTTTATCTGGGAGTTAAATTCCTAGGGCTATCCGGAACTTTATCCGGAACCGGTGAAAGTGGCCCTAAGTGTAACAACCATAACTGGGTGGGTACGCTCAAGATTTGTCCGCAGACAAAGGAACCCCTCAACGGTTAACAGCGAAGTGACTAAATGCACCTATTGCTTTACTTTTATATTTTATTTGAGATTAAAGCGAGCTTTTCATTTTCCAATTTTTATTTATTGTTTTATCTGATGTAACTAACTATTCGTGTGTAGCAAGCGAGCAGAAAAGATATGTGGTGGTTGGCGGTTACGGTCGCCCATGGACTTCCAAAACGAAGGCATCATGCGCTGCCGATTTAATAGAAGCGTGAACTCACACATATGAAACATAGCAAGGTCGATTTTAATTTGGCTAGGGTATAAAATGCCCTTTTACCATGTCAATTACCATGATAATTAAATTCTTATATGCACATAAGTTTTGAAAATTAGAGGTACATGCGGGATTTGAACCCAGGTCCCCAAGTTGTTCGGGAGTCAACCGTACAAATACTTGGTTATCACGAATCCCAACCCCTTGCGATTGGAATATTTTGTTTAGCCCGATTATATTGTTTCAACAATACGGTTGGTAATATGAGACTTCGTCCGCTTTAAATTAAAGAAAGAGAAAACTCAGAACTAATTTTCAAACAAAACAGTTATTTTTTTAGAATCTACGAGATATAAACCGATATTATTTAGAGTAGCATATTCTAACAACATGTTTTCTTTAGCTATTGTTATATTATTATAGAGTATTTATGCTAAATGGATTTACATAAAAGGAATGGAGATAGAGACCCGGTAATGGACATAGGATAGTTTTTATCCGGATAATATCTTTTGGGATCATTTTAACGGTATATTGTCGCTTCCGATTCCCACGCGGACGCAGCCTCGAGCAAAAACTAGCAGGAAATAAAACCTCGTAACCTTTACTCACCACACGACTCGTCTCAGTACTCGAGAGAGTGTAAAATTAAAGGAAAAGACTTCAGAAAAAGGACTTGATTGAATTTATACAAAGGAATGAAACGCTTTTATTACGCTCAAGTGGAAAGTCGCTAAGTAAGAATTTAATTACCTACTATGAATTTTATCGAAGCGATAATTGCCTTTGAGATTAAAGGCATTCAACTGAAATTATCTAATATATTAGACTTTGCGTTTTATGGAGAACTATCTAAAATCTGTTTGAATTATCTCAATGCCACAGATTTCTACAAAAAGTATATGTTTGAATTCGGCTGAAAGCGGCGGTTTTGTATTAAAAGCGACTGAAACAATGCTTCCAGGGTAATATTATTTAGCGTGCTGGCGTTATTATTCGGTTCGGGCTGTAGGCTATCTGTTATTTAGTCACGGTTAGCATGTTATTAAGGAGATGGCACCACAGTGTTCTTAAATATTTCGGAGACATCGCAAGAAGATATGATAGGAGAAACTCATGGTGACAGGAAAAATTGAGGGCACCTCAAGATCGAAGCCCCATAAGATTGTCAGACCAGATATCAAAACATTTTGAGATATCAAAACATTTTGAGATATCAAAACATTTTGAGAGATACCAATTAGCTCGGCACTTCACCAACCCGTTGATTGCTGATAATTGGCGACCCAAAAAGTCTCAATAGCAAAATTACAATTATCAGTAAAAAAGCACGAGTCACGAAGGAAGAGAGACAGAGATCCTTAGTAACTTAAGAGTTGGATTTCTCGTAGTGGAAAGTCATGTTATTCTATCAGTCAGCGGGGTAAAAATGTTTGGCCTTTATTAAAATGCATCCATGAACTAAGCTTTCCGTCAAAACACGGGTGATCTTTAAGCACCCTTGATTGAAGTGTCAGTGTTTCAATGTATCAAAATATGCTATTGTTAGTTGTTAAAATCTGTTTTGCGGTGTACCTATTAAAAATGAATTATTAGCTGCGTTAAGTTAGCAACTACTTACTGGGGGAGTAATAATTTTTCTCAAACATCTTTCACGTGCAGACGTCTGGCAATCCGCATTTACCCAGTCAAAACCAAAATGTTATTGAGCATTAAATACTTAATATAATAATGAAACGAGTAACATAACTGATCAATCTACGTAGCTATTGAAACAGCATAACACATGTCGTGTCGGCTCGCCACAGCTCGACGCTTCAACTCGTGCGACGTTTAATTTCCGCGACCTCTCGCAGTGAACGGGGTATTATGAGGGAAGTTCTCCTCCGTTTATTGACATATAAACGTTTATTGATATATAAACACCTTTATTGCAGTTGAGATACAATTTTAAATAACAGTATATACGATGTTAAAATAGCTATTAGTTTTTTATCCTTCCCTGGTTGGATACTTGATATTTATTACTAATAAATATCAGGTCTAGTTTTTGAATAAATCTAGCCTTTTTAACTGTCTTCAAAAAAGGAGGTAGGTCCCAATTCGACCGCATTTTCGTGTTATTCTCATTGACATATAATATTTATGTCAATGGTTATTCTAGCTTTGTTTTAACGATCCTCAAGCTTAGTTTATGACCATTAAATCATCCCTGCGGAGTTCACGGTCTCAGATATGTATGCAACAAAATAATAATTTATATTTCATTTATTTTTAACATAATTTTGCGTCGGCATAAAAGATCTTTTAGACAAGGGCTAGTTAACAAATAATAATAATATTGAACTACGTATCAGAAATCTTTATTGCCATTGTTACTGATGTTTTAAGAGAATAATTTTGAGTTCATTAAAATTAAAAAACCTAATCAATTAAATCAACCAAAGTAGACATTAATCAGTATGCAAAAAATGTTCTAGATTCTCTCTTTGAGTGGCAAAAAATATTGCTATTACTTTTAAACCTGTGGCTTAAACTGCCCATCCATGCATTGACTAATCTTACTGGACACACAACACATCACTTTTCCTTTTCAGTTATGTTCTGTCCTGTCCCAAGAAGCGTGCATAGGGACACTTATTTGTAAGCGACGGTCGATACTGACTGCCAACCTGAATCCAATTCACGTAAACCAACCCAAGAAGTTTATATATTCATGACGAGGTAATGCTAACGAAGGTTTGGGACACGGATGTGGACACCTGAAGGGTTGATTTATCAATAACCTGGATTTGTAAGGTGTCAAAGACGTGACGAAAACTCGCTAGAAATATAGTTTCGAATATTGCAAGCTCTTAATTTTTAGAGTTCTGTGAAAACAGAATTTTCAGGAAGGAAGGTGTACGGGCCTATTACGTGTATGATGTCAATGTCAACTAAAACGCGTCTGTCTTTGAAGAAGCCTTTAATTGTATTGACATATGGGCCTCCTTGACGTGTCCGTCAATGGCGGACCTCACCAGGTATGGATAAATGGTCGATGGTATGATCGAGTTTGACACAGAATAATAACAGTTATAATGCACCAGGCCAGTTCCGATGTGCGCCCTGCAATTGTACTTAAACCTTGTCATTTAGGCGTTTGTTAAAAATACAGTATATAGTTTGTTAAAAATACAATATGTTCTAGGTCTCCTGAGCTACGAGGAGAGACCCATGCTAACCATTAATAGGCTCAAGTCAATCCGTTGCTACATCAATTCATTTTTAGGATTTAAAAAAACGATTCCTAGTGTTAAAAGGGTCGTATCTTTTTCTTTATCAAATCTGTTTTTTTATTTACTGCAGAAAGAAGCTGAAAAGACTATGGCGCAGCCAGGTAAACAATTGAATTTATATTCTAACATAATTATAATTCCACAAGTTTCACAAAGGACGCGACATTTAACAACTTTTTCAACTCAAGCATCGCGCGGGAAGGAGGTGCGTAGTGTGTGTACGTGACAAGTGAGGGATGTACTCTGCTCGTAGTGAGGGGACGCGCTACTTAACAAACACATACATAATAGGTAGAGTTAGTGATTAAGATTTTTTTTTGCATGCTTCTAATTTTTTAGAGTTCATAACGGAATCTACAACGAAACAGTGTTTACTAAACTAAAAAGTTGGCTTCTCTTTGTACTCACATTAAACCATTTTGGCGGTTAACCTCTGAGGATAAATTTTATCTTATATATAAAAATGAATCGCTGATTTTGTTGCTAAGAGCAGATCTCCAGAACGGCTGAACCGATTTCGCTAATTCTTTTTTTATGATATTCCTTAAAGTACGAAGATGGTTATTACGGAGAGAAAAATTTAAAAAAATGCCTAAAAAAGTAAAAAAACAACACTTTTCTATATTCCCATACAAAAGATTCGTAATAATACTTAAAAGTCAATTTGAACTTTAATACCATAGCATAAAGTTTAATTGTCAGTGAAGGGATTTCATGAAGGCAAAACAATTGACTGACACGATACACGACACACGAGTGGTACGAGAGCTAACGTTGGAAAAACAAGAATTTGAGGTAGGCCAGTTTTTAGATATTATGTTATCCCTCTCACTCTCCTGGACGTCATACGGACGGTCTGGCTGGTGGTAGACGTTGCGTTCATCAGTGCGCATCGTATCTGTACAAGTAAAATATCAATTTTCAAATCATTTTAAGAAGGTTTCTTATCTTTTTTTTATTGAACTTTTTGCAACATTAATCTATTATTGCCATAAAATATTTTTTTCAAATTATAGTATGTTGTTATTTAATTATCTAAAACCCCAAAATTTATTTGCCAGACAATAAATCAATTGTTAAACTTCAGCCAGACCGATCCAAAAGTGAAAAATGTTGTGGTATCATTTTGCTTGGTCTAGAAATAGTTATCAAATAAATGTCAGAGAAATTACTAAAAACCATTGAATTATTTTGTGGATTAATATGGTATCAAAATGATAATTTATTTTTGTACAATTAGACAGCCAAACCCCCGTATGATGTCCGGGAGAGTGAGAGAGATACCATATCTCAAAACTAGCTTACCTGAAATGGTCTCTCGAAAACGTTGCTAGCTCTTAGACCATTATAATATTTCCATTTCTTTATTTTCTCGATGACAGCTCCTGTGAAAACTTGAACGAGCGTCTTTTTTACATTATGTATGCATTATTTGATAAAAATATGACGTTTACACACGTACAAGGTTATATCAGATTCGGAGAAACTGATAGGGATGGAGCTATATCGATAAACGTAACACGATAATAGACCCGTTTTTTTTTACAAAATGTAAGAAACTAAACTACTGCCGGAAACTTTTGTACAAATGTATTAACTAATATTATATTAATATATTTCATTACAAGATGTTACACGTATTTATTCTTGATTGATAATGCTAAATTCTTTAAAATTTTCGAAGCTGTTGTAAAATAAGTAAGTATAGGTAGGCACTCGACAATAAACGAAATAATGATAATGATAGGTAATCTTTATTCATTTATTTTAATCAAAATCTGATGAATTTAATATAATAAATATATGCGATCGATATCATTAGGTACTTATTTCACAACACTACAACTATATAAATTAGAACTGTCACGTTTTTACTAATAAAATCATTGACATAAATACTATAGACATAGGGTCTCCTACTAAAATCGCGAAAATAATGTCCCAGTTTGACATTACAAGAAAGAATAGGAATGTTAGCAAGGTAATTTAAACACTAAATTCATTAAATCACGGTTTTATTTCGATTGCATCAAACACATACGTCAATGGCACCTTATGACACAACGATTACACTACACGCCATAATGACATAGTGCAAAATAATCTAAACAAAAGTAACTGATATATTTGTCTCTTTCTGACTATTTAGCCTGAATGGTGAGAAGACAAAGACAAAGATATATTTTTGATTATTTTGACTGATTCTGCAATTAGTTTTTGAAATAAATTCAATTTAAAATAAAATAGCGTGTTTTAGTAGCAATACAATAATTTAAAAGATAAAACAATAGTCTACTTACCGAAATTATGATATACCATCGTCTTTATTCACTTTACTAGCGTAGTCTTTGCACGATTTCAAAACACAATACGGCATCGTTGATGTGTAGTTGTCAGCACGGTCAAAAAGTGACTAACGCGGCATTGTTGTTCTTCTTGCGTTTTGTTGCTGAGTTGGCTCGGACATTTTTTAGCGCGGACCCTACGTCCATAGTAATATGTCAATGAATAAAATACAGTGCCATCTTAAATAAAGTAAGTAAGTCAATTACATAAATTAAATAACCTATAAAATAAATCATCAACCCAAAAAGGCTCACTACTGAGCATGGGTCTCCCCTCAAAGCCGAGGAGACCTTAAATATATCTAACCATTGTGATACATTAACTATACATTTATATATTCTTTTAATGAAGTTTTAATTAGGTAGTTACTACTTACTACTCCAAAAATTTATCGATGGATCAACTCGCACTTGAACATATTTTTCGATACTAAATTAACATAATTATATCACGACACTATTTTAATGTGTCAAAGGGGGCATTTCGTGCCGCTACTGTAGCTGACCCGGTGTCCCGAATAGCAGAATAAGTAGGTATTTAAAAAAATAAAGAATCGACTGTTAGGTGGTACGAAGTTCGCCGGGACAGCTATCTCGAGAACAACTGAACCGATTCCGTTAATTCTTTTTTTATGATATTCCTGAAAGTACGAAGATGGTTGTTACGGAGAGAACATTTTAAGAAATTGCCTGACAAATTCTAAAAACAACACTTTTCTATATTCCATACAAATGATTCGTAATAATACTTAAAAGTCAATTAGAACTTTAATACCATAACATAAAGTTTCAGTATTAGTGGAGGGGTTCCAGGAAGGCAAAAGAATCGAGTGACGTTAGTATCGTAAAAATTATTAATTTCAAGATAGCCGTGTGGTTAAACGTTGTACTCCCGAACCGGGGGGGCCGGGTTCAAACGCCGCACGCACATCTTAATTTTCAAAAATTGTGTTCATATTACAATTTAATTATCACTTGCGGTGAGGGAAACATCGTGAGGAAACCTGCACACCTGAGAGTTATCCATAATGTTCTCAAAGGTGTGTGAAGTCCGCAAATCCGCACTTGGCCAACGTGGTAGACTATGGCCTATACCCCTCACATTGTGAGTGGAGACCCGTGCCCAGCTTTGGAACAGTTATGGGTTGTAATGATGGTAAAATGTAAATTGTCTGTGGTAAAATGTCACTTGAAACGTAAACGTCTCTGTGCTGTTGCTGTGCATCTTTAATATTACAATTCCTATAAAATTAAAAATTGTTGTTTTTGTGACTTACTAAATATGCTTCCTATAAGGCGGCGGACGAATTTAGGCAGAAGAACCCGCACTAACGCTACACACTCATAGCCCCACACTAGGTTTCCCTGTGTCGTGGGTGCCATGGACAACACACAAGACAAGAACACACACACCCAGACCACGAACGGAAATTTAAATTCATCATTCAAATTTCCGCCTCGCTGGGAATCGAACCCAGGACTCTCGAAAAGGCGATCCGGCGTGTTAACCATTGTGCCATCTGGGTGGTCAACGCAACGAGTCAAATTAATTATCAATCTAATCGTACTGCCGAGGAACGTGAAGATCGCAATGAACATGAAAGATTTCGGTTAAGACAGACCCGTGAAGTGCAACATTCGACTAATAATGGTGCAAGCTTTTTAGTGACTATTAAAAGAATTACCTCAGACAATTTACATTTTACCATCATCACAACCCATAACTGTCCCACAGCTGGGCACGGGTCTCCTCTCACAATGTGAGGGGTATAGACCATAGTCACGTTGGCCAAGTGCGGATTTGCTGACTACACACATCTTTGAGAACATTATGGAGAACTCTCAGGTGTGCAGGTTAATGTTAGGTTAATTTTGTAGGTTAATAAAATTAATGAAATATAATAAGTAGGTATCATAATAAAAAATCAGAAATTGTTATTTTCATTGTGATTTTTCAGTGACTATTAAAAGAAATTTAAGTGTTTTATGTTTATTTTTTGACGTATCAACTTTCTTATATTGTTGACTTATCAACTTTTTTTATCTTACTAGCTAACCCGGTGTCCCAAATATCAGAATAAGTATTAAAAAAAATATAGAATCAACTGTTAGGCGGTACGAAGTTCGCCGGGTCAGCTAGTTATTAAATAAAAATATATTCTCAGGTGTATTCCTTGATACTATTTGACTTACATAATAGCAAGTAAATGAATTCGTTGTGAAGAAGACGAAGATGAGGCGTTGTATAGAAGACCAATATGTATATCCTATACTTTAAAATCTAAAGCTTAAAAATGTCTTTTAAAGAAAATACAGTCAATTCTCTCATGTTATTTTAACCTGAATTTGTAATTTGTATAGAAAGAAGACAGAAAGCTGTCTTTATCCAAGTCCAAATAGTATAAAAACTTATTCGACTCTTAATTCTCGTTCAATTAAGGAATCGCCACTTGAGAAGTTTCACTGCAAAAATAATTACTTATCTTGGAATTAAATGTTAGCGTAGATGTGCCTCTACGTCAGCACGTTTAATTCAACATGAAACCAAATTACACGCTTCGTATTTATATTGTCGTGTGTTGCCGCAAAGTTCACGTTAAGTGTTTGCCGGAGTAAGCTTGTTTTGTGTTTCTTAATTTGAAATGGTGTCTGATTAAATTAAAGTTAAATAGGTACATGATACAGGTAAAAATAACAAACTGAATGTAGTAAGCGATAGAATTAAGTTTTGGGTTATCTGTGAAAAAACATCACCTGATATTAAGCCACCATCTCTGAATATGTGCAAAACAGATTAGAAAGCATCGCCGGCCCTGACTATGAGTTATTTCTATTCCTGTTTGAAAGAATTCCAAAAAATACTCATAAAGGAAGCTCATACTAGTACCACTGTTTGTATGTATGTGGCACAAAAAATTTTTTTGCTGGATTTAAGATAGCAAACGAGCATGCAGTACCACCATAACGACTGTGACCAGAACAAGAGTTAAATCGCAACTAGGATGGTTAGTACTGTTGTGAAAATCTGACTGCGAAAGATCGTTACGTAACGATTTCATTCGGTATTGGTAGAACTTCAATCTTCGGGGAATGGTGCAATAATTTTACATTCTATCTTTCTCATTAACTCTCTCATTAAACCTCTACCCCCTTCTTACCCCACTTATCTCTTCTTTCATTTCATATGAAATCACCGAACATTAGGTTTACTGGAGTGCCAAAATGAGGCACGTTAATAAAGAGGTTTATCACATGCGATTCTTAATATATTCATGTGAGTGTAAGTCACCATTACGCGACAACATAATGTTGAAGATAGCGCCCCTGCCTCATTTACGCCGAGAGGAATCACATTTCACTGATACGTTATGTAAATGTATAGTCTGACAAAAAGTCCATTACGATATTCGAACGACTTGTGAGCAAGACATTTTGTTACATTCAATGTAATTTATGTGAACAATTATTATTAGCAGCAATCGATCGAAATTTATCGCATTTGTCCTTTGGTTTTGCTATTGGCTTAATTTATTAATAATATTAAAGAAAAAAGAGGAAATAAAGAAAAAAAACTGGCTCTCAAGCCCCCAGCCGGAACACAAGTCGGTTAGCCGTCGACTCAAGCAAGAAGTACCCAGCTAGCCGGGCCTCAGCCACCGAGCGTAGAGTACTTTCAGGATTAAACTTGTTGGTACAGAGGCCACAGAGAGGAGTGAAGAGGGGACTAGCACTAGCACTAGCAGGGGAGGCTTGGGCTCAAAGATGGATGAAGCTCTAAGAAGATAAGCTCCCCAAATATTTAGGCACTAACACATCTAACAATCAGCGCTCATAGTCCGGCGGCTTGCGTCGATCTTACGTGATCGACAAAGTTAAGCAACAGCGGGTTTGGTCGGCATTGGATGGGTGACCGCTAGTGGCAAAGTTTGAGAGCTTCCGTTGGTAACAGTCGTTAAGCCTTGTCGGATGACTTCGGGCGGCATAAAATTTCCGATACTTGGGTTGGCCACTAACCCCTCCACCAATCCGCACTGGAGCAGCGAGATGGAGTATGCTCTAGGCCTCCTCACGTATGAGGAGACATCCGTCGTCAGTAGTGGGCCATTAATGGGTTGAAGCCACGTCTAACAATAGTATTAGAGTAGCGTGGTGGGCACCTCAACCTCCATAATTTAATCGTTAGAGTCATTGTCCGGCTCTTAATCGATGAAGTTATATTCAGAACTACAGTTTCATCACGAAACTTACTACAAAGCGCCAATAACTAACAAGACAAAGTAAATTTGGTTAGGTAAACAAAAGCCGACAGTAATAACCCCAAAGAGAATATTATCTTGTAATATGCAAATAGGACGTTAAATTGGATGACAGATGGACGGTGTACCCACTTTCTACTTCTATGTTAATAAAACACAAGACGAACCTTCAAATTAGTTCAATTTACAGAAATATAATGTAATAAATGTAAATTCCAGCAAATCTTTTTCCAGTCCATGCCAGTCCAACCAGTGCATTCGATTAACATTTAAGGTTGACACATTTGTGAGAGGTAGACCCGAACCCACCAGTGGGACATTTGGATTGCGGTGAAGATGATGAAAGAAATACTGAGATAGTCAAGTAATAAAAAACCTACGCAAGGATAGATCTCTGGAAGTGGGTCAATTAATCAACTATAATAGAGTTGACAATTTTCAATCGGCCGAACAAGTGTTTAACTTGTACCTAAAAACCCTTAAAATCAAATTACCTTTATAAGAAAAACAGAAAAAATCTGTTCATCCACTTGGGAGCGCTCTACGTTGCTACATAAAATACACTAACGAACTCCGAAATCTTATAACTCTCTTTTGTTTGCGTCTGGGTGTTTAAATGGTTTCTAAGGACCTTTTATTGAGCGACATTATTATAAAATTTTAATATAACCCTAATAATATTTTGGCACTCTTTCAAATATCCCTACAGCAAATGATTTAAGTGACGTGGCAATTTGTTTTTCTAGGGTCCCGTTTGAATCCTGTAACGTGTCAATTTGAAAGCGAATCATGATTTGACGATTGTGTCGTATTATATCCATCCTTAAATCTAAACCAATCTACTAAGTAGACAGTCGAGTAAATTACTGATAAATTATGTTATAGCTAGATAAATGTAAAAAAATGTTTTAACATGTGTTTTAATGTATACTTTTAGCCACTTGATGTTGAGTGATAATCATTGGCGTTAGATGTTACTAAGAATTACAATTGCAACATCGTAGTACCAGTTTACAAGCTTGTTTTTATTTCCATCTTGCCCGGCGATGTGTATCTGTCAGAAATTTCCTTGGTGTTCCGGATATCAACAGCCAGGTCCAAACCGGACGAACCACAGCTCCAACGTGTGGCAAGATCGCGTTTAAAAAGGGGGAGTGTAGTTCGAACGTAGAGCGAAGGACCCTGTATCGCCGATTGCCGATCCAAAATTAATCGTCCGGTGTGGACCCAGGTAATAAGTAACGAAAATCGTTACTTTAAATGTTGACATCCGACCTAAATAGGAATCTCTTATTTAGAACTAGAATATGATATGGATGGTAGCTGCGGATAGTAACGTTAGTTCCAATTTACCGTACATTTCCAGATGGCGTCGCGACATACAGGCGTATATTTATGTATGTAGTTTGAACGTAGGTTACATAAGTTCTACTCGACGACCCCGGTATCTGCCTCCAGAGACTGAGAATCCGCATTCATTCGCAGCTTTTATTAGACTATTATATTGAAACGATTGAATTATTCTTGCGCTCAAAAGCATTTGAGCGTATATGGCGATAACAGCGCTCTTTATTGACGCTCCCTGGTTATTTTCTATTGGAATCATTATTATTTTTGCTATTGATATAAAAGTTGGCAACTGGCATATACATATACATATATAGTTCACGTTTGCTACTGCCAGCAAAGCAAATCTGTATTAATAACTTTTTATTTGTTTTCCTAAAGTAATAAATAAAATATATATATTTTAAATAGTAACTTAACATATTATACTCCACTAATACGCACTGGAGCAGCGTGGTGGAGTATGCTCTAGGCCTCCTCAGGTATTAGGAGAGACTCATGCCCAGTAGTGGGTCATTAATGGTTTGAAGCCAGATGAGGACTGGGACAGGGACTGTTTGTTATACTTATTTCTGTTAGTTGTTGTTAGTAATAGTCAAGTTAGTAATTGTTAGTAAGAGCCTCGTTCTAATTCGTTCACAGATGTGTTGCTACCCTTGAGGATTGAGATCGCCTCTAAAAAGTTTAACCGGTGTGTGTAAAAAATAAAAAATAGTAATTTTGACTCTTGTCGTTCATGCCTTATTAAGTACGTTAAAAGCATGTCCCCACCTGTTGCTTAACAAAATCCGAATTGTATTAATCTGCTGCATGAATTTGATTTTTTCTACGATCCAAGTAGATACTCTACACTTCTTTTCACTGAGATTCTTCACAAAATAACCAAAAAACCCGACAGCGAGCCAGCAAATTGCTATTGGAATAGTTTTGTAGGAATTAACTGAAGTTCTGTCTCGATGGGAACCTAATTAGTGTTTTATTACAGCTAACTGTGCCAACCCTGTGCTAACCAGATTCTTTGTAGTATAGTTTCCTAATTTTTTGTTGCAGCTGGTAATTTTAAGTTGCTATTGAAGACTAGCCTGCAAATAAGAAAAAAATGCTTTTCATAATTTAAATAAATTATTTAGGTAATTTTGTTTTATATATTTTTACTAGCTGACCCTGCGAAAGTTGTTCTGCCATATAGATTACATGTAGTGAATGAATACAAAAAGCGCGATTTACTCGTACATTTGGGGTAGGGAAGTGAAAATTTGGAATTACCTATGTGTATTTTTTATGCAACACCATTATAAAAAATACAAAAAAAATTTGGTCCAAAAAATAAAAATAAATGTTATGGGTAAACAACCCTTATCACTTAGGGGTATAAAAAATAGATAGTACTAAATTCTCAGATCTACTGAATATGCATGTAAAATTTCATAACAATCGGTAAAGCCGTTTCGGAGGAGTATGGTAACTAACATTGTAACATGAAAATTTTATATGTAAGAAGATTTTTATGTTAATAGCCAACAAATGAGCAGAGAAGCCACCTAATGGTAGGTGGTCACCGTCGCCAATGAATATCAGTAACACCACAACCATCACCGTACGTTGCCGGCCGCGAAAAAAGGAAGAAGTAACTGTCAATATTAAGTGAAGCGCTCATAGCCCGGCGGCTTGCGTCGATCTCAAGTGATCGACAAAGTTAAGCAACAGCGGTCGGTAGTTGGATGGGTGACCGCTAGTGGCAAAAATTTCTTGAGCGCTTCCGTGCTTCGGAGGGCACATAAAGCCGTCGGTCCCGGTTGTTATCATTTGGTAGCAGTCGTTAAGCCATGTCGGATACCTTCGGGCGGCTTAAAATTTCCGACACTTGGGTTGGCCACTAACCCCTCCACCAATCCGCACTGGAGCAGCGTGGTGGAGTATGCTCTAGGCCTCCTCAGGTACGAGGAGAGACCCGTGCTCAGTAGTGGGCCATTAATGGGTTGTAGCCAACTGTCAATATTATGGAAAACTACAGATTCTTCGCGCTGTTTCTCCAAAGCAAGTTGTTACCTTTTAACACGACTAAATGGCTAGTTGTAATTGAATACGATTCGCACTGAAAGGCTTATAAATTAGAATTACTTAAAAGCAACACGTAAACAGCAACATAATTCCGTCATCATTAAAATACGCAAAGTCTTCCATAGAGTTACTCGTAATGTTACATGTACCGGATTTAATGTTTCAAGCGACGTTTCAGTCTCGTATCGTGATGCGGACGGTATAATGTAAACAGAAACTTCGGGAAAGGAACTTTAACTAAATATAAACGGAACATCGGACTGTGGTCGGTGAAAGTTAATTCGAAATGGAAGAAATTTCACGGATCAGGTGAAAGTTAGTTGGACTTGATTGCAATTTCACTTTGCCCTGGAAAGGGTTATTTCACGTTCCATAAACCTCGTGGGTGAGTGAAATGCCAGCCTTTGATAATTTTGTTGCGCTATTACTTGTAGTTTTGACAGGGTTTGTACAGTTTAGGTATTTTTAATTATGAGTATGTTTTTACATTGTTTAAATACCAGCCTGAGCCTTCTCCATTTTTCAGGGTGTGAAGTCTGCAATGAACTCTCAGAAAATTAATCTATTTTAAACACGTATGCTGCGAATGTGTTAAGCAGGGGGGTGGTAGGTAGCCAGCTGGTTTTAACCCCACCACCAAGCCTAGATTACCTTATTATTTACACCTAATTAAGCCTAGATTACCTTATTATTATTACATACTTCAACAACCTCTGAAGAGGGACTGCCGGACTGGGTTGGGGAGGGTTGGTCAGCAAGGTCCACTACGAGCTGGGGACGTTGGCTTGGACTCAAAAATAATTTAATAGAGCCCCTTACACACCAAAACACAGAAGTACTCCAGCTTTTCTTTTTTAATATAACTTATTCCTATAGGAACATGGACTTTTTAGTAAAAACTGATTTAAATGCCTGTTCTAATCTCGGTAATGTAGTTGTTGAGATTAAGGTGAGAATGAATGTTAAGTAATTACTTTAGTGCACCAGCGCAAGTATCTCCAGCAAACATTTATCCATATCTGACACAGAACTTTCTTTATCACTTTTATTAATATAAAAATCTTTACGACCGTAATTGTTAGTAACTTTATCTATGTACTAGCTGACCCGGCGAACTTCGTACCGCCTAACAGTTGATTCTATAATATTTTTTTAATACTTATTCTGATATTTGGGACACCGGGTTAGCTAGTAAGATAAAAAAAAGTTGATAAGTCAACAATATAAGAAAGTTGATATGTCAAAAAATAAACATAAAACACTTAGGGCCAGTTTCACCGGTTCCGGATAAAGTTCCGGATAGCCCTAGGAACTCAACTCCCAGATAAACTACAACTTTTGGCATCTCAGGTAATCTGATAGAAGTGACAGAGAAAAGTGTTGGTTAAGGTATCTGCCAGTTCAAGTGGCTGTTAGGCGTTATCTGACGGATACAAAAATGTGTCAAGTGGCGTTTCTATAACACATTAGCAATTTGAACTGTAATAAATCATATTATTATGAATCCTACTATTTTCGTTCTATAATGATAAAATTATACTTGAAAATATTAAAAAAAGTCTAATTGGATTATTTTGAACAAAAAGTATTTTATTAATTAAGTTTTCAAAATAATTTTCAAATGACAATAATTTCCGTAGTAGTAACGAAACGCAAAAAAGCGACGTTGCCGCTCCGTCAACTGTTAAGTGGCAGATAAATTCCTAGGGCTATCCGGAACTTTATCCGTAACCGGTGAAACTGGCCCTTAAATTTCTTTTAATAGTCACTGAAAAATCACACTGAAAATAACAATTTCTGATTTTTTATTATGATACCTACTTATTATATTTCATTAATTTTATTAACCTACCAAATTGACCGCTAGTGGCAAAAATTTCTTGAGCGCTTCCGTGCTTCGGAGGGCACGTAAAGCCGTCGGTCCCGGTTGTTACCATATGGTAGCAGTCGTTAAGCCATGTCGGATACCTTCGGGCGGCTTAAAAATATCCGACACTTGGGTTGGCCACTAACCCCTCCACTAATCCGCACTGGAGCAGCGTGGTGGAGTATGCTCTAGGCCTCCTCAGGTATGAGGAGAGACCCGTGCTCAGTAGTGGGCCATCAATGGGTTGAAGCCATTATCCTACCAAATTAACCTAACATTAACCTGCACACCTGAGAGTTCTCCACAATGTTCTCAAAGATGTGTGAAGTCCGCAAATCCGCACTTGGCCAACGTGACTATGGTCTATACCCCTCACATTGTGAGAGGAGACCCGTGCCCAGCTGTGGGACAGTTATGGGTTGTGATGATGGTAAAATGTAAATTGTCTGAGGTAATTCTTTTAATAGTCACTAAAAAGCTTGCACCATTATTAGTCGAATGTTGCACTTCACGGGTCTGTCTTAACCGAAATCTTTCATGTTCATTGCGATCTTCACGTTCCTCGGCAGTACGATTAGATTGATAATTAATTTGACTCGTTGCGTTGACCACCCGGATGGCGCAATGGTTAACACGCCGGATCGCCTTTCCGAGAGTCCTGGGTTCGATTCCCAGCGAGGCGGAAATTTGAATGATGAATTTAAATTTACGTTCTTGGTCTGGGTGTGTGTGTTCTTGTCTTGTGTGTTGTCCATGGCACCCACGACACAGGGAAACCTAGTGTGGGGCTATGAGTGTGTAGCGTTAGTGCGGGCTCTTCTGCCTAAATTTGTCCGCCGCCTTATAGGAAGCATATTTAGTAAGTCACAAACACAACAATTTTTAATTTTATAGGAATTGTAATATTAAAGATGCACAGCAAAGAGACGTTTACGTTTCAAGTGACATTTTACCACATACAATTTACATTTTACCATCATTACAACCCATAACTGTTCCAAAGCTGGGCACGGGTCTCCACTCACAATGTGAGGGGTATAGGCCATAGTCTACCACGTTGGCCAAGTGCGGATTTGCGGACTTCACACACCTTTGAGAACATTATGGATAACTCTCAGGTGTGCAGGTTTCCTCACGATGTTTTCCTTCACCGAAGCAAGTCATAATTAAATTGTAATACGAACACAATTTTTGAAAATTAAGATGTACGTGCGGCGTTTGAACCCGGCCCCTCCGGTTCGGGAGTACAACGATTAACCACACGGCTATCTTGAAATTAATAATTTTTACGATACTAACGTCACTCGATTCTTTTGCCTTCCTGGAACTCCTCCACTAATACTGAAACTTTATGTTATGGTATTAAAGTTCTAATTGATTTTTAAGTATTATTACGAATCATTCGTATGGGAATATAGAAAAGTGTTGTTTTTAGACTTTTTCAGGCAATTTTTTAAAATGTTCTCTCCGTAACAACCATCTTCGTACTTTCAGGAATATCATAAAAAAGAATTAACGGAATCGGTTCAGTTGTTCTCGAGATAGCTGTCCCGGCGAACTTCGTACCACCTAACAGTCGATTCTTTATTTTTTTTAAATACCTACTTATTCTGCTATTCGGGATGTGACACCGGGTCAGCTACAGTAGCGGCACGAAATGCCCCCTTTGACACATTAAAATAGTGTCGTGATATAATTATGTTAATTTAGTATCGAAAAATATGTTCAAGTGCGAGTTGATCCATCGATAAATTTTTGGAGTAGTAAGTAGTAACTACCTAATTAAATCTTCATTAAAAGAATATATAAATGTATAGTTAATGTATTACAATGGTTAGATATATTTAAGGTCTCCTCGGCTTTGAGGGGAGACCCATGCTCAGTAGTGAGCCTTTTTGGGTTGATGATTTATTTTATAGGTTATTCAATTTATGTAATTGACTTACTTACTTTATTTAAGATGGCACTGTATTTTATTCATTGACACATTACTATGGACGTAGGGTCCGCGCTAAAAAATGTCCGAGCCAACTCAGCAACAAAACGCAAGAAGAACAACAATGCCGCGTTAGTCACTTTTTGACCGTGCTGACAACTACACATCAACGATGCCGTATTGTGTTTTGAAATCGTGCAAAGACTACGCCAGTAAAGTGAATAAAGACGATGGTATATCATAATTTCGGTAGGTAGACTATTGTTTTATCTTTTAAATTATTGTATTGCTACTAAAACACGCTATTTTATTTTAAATTGAATTTATTTCAAAAACTAATTGCAGAATCAGTCAAAATAATCAAAAATATATCTTTGTCTTTGTCTTCTCACCATTTAGGCTATATAGTCAGAAAGAGACAAATATATCAGTTACTTTTGTTTAGATTATTTTGCACTATGTCATTATGGCGTGTAGTGTAAACGTTGTGTCATAAGGTGCCATTGACATATGTGTTTGATGCAATCGAAAAAAAACGCTATTTAATGAATTTAGTGTTTAAATTACCTTGCTAACATTCCCATTCTTTCTTGTAATGTCAAACTGGGACATTATTTTCGCGATTTTAGTAGGAGACCCTATGTCTATAGTATTTATGTCAATGATTTTATTAGTGAAAACGTGACAGTTCTAATTTATATAGTTGTAGTGTTGTGAAATAAGTACCTAATGATATCGATCGCATATATTTATTATATTAAATTCATCAGATTTTGATTAAAATAAATGAATAAAGATTATCTGTCATTATCATTATTTCGTTTCATTGTCGAGTGCCTACCTATACCTACTTATTTTACAACAGCTTCGAAAATTTTAAAGAATTTAGCATTATCAATCAAGAATAAATACGTGTAACATCTTGTAATGAAATATAATATAATATTAGTTAATACATTTGTACAAAAGTTTCCGGCGGTAGTTTAGTTTCTTACATTTTGTAAAAAAACGGGTCTATTATCGTGTTACGTTTATCGATATAGCTCCATCCCTATCAGTTTCTCCGAATCTGATATAACCTTGTACGTGTGTAAACGCATATTTTTATCAAATAATGCATACATAATGTAAAAAAGACGCTCGTTCAAGTTTTCACAGGAGCTGTCATCGAGAAAATAAAGAAATGGAAATATTATAATGGTCTAAGAGCTAGCAACGTTTTCGAGAGACCATTTCAGGTAAGCTAGTTTTGAGATATGGTATCTCTCTCACTCTCCCGGACATCATACGGGAGGTCTGGCTGTCTAATTGTACAAAATAAATTATCATTTTGATACCATATTAATCCACAAAATAATTCAATGGTTTTTAGTAATTTCTCTGAAATTTATTTGATAACTATTTCTAGACCAAGCAAAATGATACCACAACATTTTTCACTTTTGGATCGGTCTGGCTGAAGTTTAACAATTGATTTATTGTCTGGCAAATAAATTTTGGGGTTTCAGATAATTAAATAACAACATATTATAATTTGAAAAAAATATTTTATGGCAATAATAGATTAATGTTGCAAAAAGTTCAATTAAAAAAAAGATAAGAAACCTTCTTAAAATGATTTGAAAATTGATATTTTACTTGTACAGATACGATGCGCACTGATGAACGCAACGTCTACCACCAGCCAGACCGTCCGTATGACGTCCAGGAGAGTGAGAGAGATAACATAATATCTAAAAACTGGCCTACCTCAAATTCTTGTTTTTCCAACGTTAGCTCTCGTACTATTCGTGTCTCGTGTATCGTGTCAGTCAATTGTTTTGCCTTCATGAAATCCCTTCACTGACAATTAAACTTTATGCTATGGTATTAAAGTTCAAATTGACTTTTAAGTATTATTACGAATCTTTTGTATGGGAATATAGAAAAGTGTTGTTTTTTTACTTTTTTAGGCATTTTTTTAAATTTTTCTCTCCGTAATAACCATCTTCGTCCTTTAAGGAATATCATAAAAAAAGAATTAGCGAAATCGGTTCAGCCGTTCTGGAGATCTGCTCTTAGCAACAAAATCAGCGATTCATTTTTATATATAAGATTAATATGTGAAACAAAACATTAGATATTCCATTTAACGAAAATCACGAACAGAGGAGTATGAAATTAGGTACAGTTAAAGTTTACATGAAAAAACATTAAATTAATAAAAAATATGATACACACTTATATAAGTTACTTTATACTACACACTACCATGCCTTTTACACACTTGATACGACGTGACATGACGTTTGAAATGATGTACGATCTTAGTGTCAACGTGAAGTAACTCTGACAAATGAATGACGGTTGAATTGTCTGGTAGGCATAATATTTTAATCACCAAGCTATCCATTCATCAGGTTTTAGTCCAGCGAAAAGAGACTTGGCGAAGAGAGCTGTCTAGAGAACTAGTCGAAATACGAGCACACAAGCCACCTGAAGGTAAGTGGTCGACGTCACTCTCGGCTATCAGTAACACCAAAGGCTTCATTGAAGTGTTACCGACCCAAAAGGAATCGCAACTCGCATTACTACGCTCCGACATTGCGATGAAAGGAGATTGGCTTGGACTCTAGATGAATAAATCCCCTTAGGGAAGTAAGGGGATTTATTCTGTCTCAAATAGACTTGGTTTTGGAGTAAACATTTTAAGTATTAATTTCTCTATTCATGTAAAAAAAATACTTAATATTAAAAGGCGGTTAGTTGCTATAGGTTGGTAGTTACAACGCACGCCAAATTTATAATGAATTCCAAAAAAAACAATCTACCTACATCTACATTACAATAAGCGTAATAATTGCCTGTTATTATAATCCTTACAAAATCCAAACAAGACGGGGATGAAAGGGAATATCTCGTGTTTATTAACAAAGAAAGGGAAGCTTTTACGAATAGTAATTTGAATTTCTCTCTCCGCAGAATAGAAGGCTTCCCGTCCTACACAAACTTCACTCGGGGACTTGTTTAACCATGGCCCAACGAATTCAATTACGAGTAAGTAACGACGAATAGTGTATTTTTTAGGATTCTTAAGTTTACTAAACATGATTTCATACTTTGTAAATGAGATTTGTGAATAAAACGATAGCAACAACGTAGTCGAAGTAAATTAAATAATTACGCTTTATTAGGAATTACTCCAAACTACTCGTCAGATGTCACTCTAACTGTAATATAAATTATGACAAGCACCAGCTTTTCAATGTAAAAAGAGTCATCAAAACCAGTACACCCAGTAAATAGTTATGAAGAAACACACATAAAAAAGTCGAATTGAAAACCTCCTCCTTTTTTGAAGTCGGTTAAAAATAAAAATATGGTCTACCTTTTTTGTTACAAGCTCTCGGCTACCTTCAGAGTCATTAATGATTGTGATTCTTGTAAATGAACGATCTGTCTATCTAGCGAACGTCCGTCCTTTGATTGTCAGATAAATGAGGAAAGAGGATATATTATTTGTACGTGAACAACCAACAAACGAACGACCTGATCATAAATGATCACATAGAGATCAATAACGCTAAAGCCATTAATGACGCATTGTCGGTGAAGAAATAAAGAGACAAGAATGACTTGTGTAATTATTGCTTGTCTTCCAAATGTGGCAAAAGGAATGCTAGTCCAGAATATGAGTGTATGTGTGTTATTTATTCGACACAAAATTGCTTTCGCCTGATACATAATTCTCTCGGTAAAGCTGGAAGAGTAATATAAAGCGTGTAAAAAAAGGCCTAATACAAAATAATGCTCCATTCATTCCCCATAAACCTGCCACAGTCCCATAAAAGTGTCACAGTCCAAAACGAACAGCTAATCTGTATTCAGATCACTAGATGGATTCGTATTGATCTTTTTTTCTCCACACCCGTCACTATCCCGCCATATTCCGGTAATTGGCGACCCTGATTCGTATCTTGATCGCTCTCATTTTCATATCTGCAATCGTCGATGTTTTAGCAGACCAATATTTCGATAATGGGTTCGTTAATGTTTTGGTTATTAGGGAATTTTAGGATCAACAAATATGCCTTTACACAAGGTGGAATGTTTTAACTTAATTGGAGGAAAAGTACTCTAATTACTAGGGATTTTACACAGTGTATATCAATCGATAGAATACTTTGCCCCTAACTGGGTTACTGTTAATATGTGACGTGTAGATGACGTGACGGCAGGTAGGTCGGTAATAGGCAAATAGGTAAATATATAGGTAGCTACATAAATTTGAAATTTTAATTCGACATTGACATCTATGTACATTTTCAACAGTTTCAAAACAGACGGAAAAATCACTGAATGAATGAAATGAAATCGCTGGAAAAATGTAACATTTAATACAATTATGTTCATGTCATATTTTCCACGGCAATATGTTTATAAAATAACAATTCATTCTCGACATAATAGCCATATGTTTCAACTGACATCGGCGCACGTGACAGCACGCGACCTAAATAGTGTATTCAAATAGTATTCATTTTATGTACTCGTCATACAATATTTTTATGATCAACTAGTTAACGCGCCTTCGCGGGAAATGTGTCCCATAGTACCCATATCCATAGTATTCATAGTCTCTCCTCCTAATTCATTAGTCTTCCAACACACTCCTTCAGTGTGGATTGCTGGAGGAGTTAGAGGCAGACTTAAGTGTCGGAAGTCTTCACACAACCCAAAACACCTTGAAACAGTTTAATGACTTTTATGATGACGTTTAAAGACTGTTCCAAGAGGAAGGGAAGCGTATAGACCCATGGATGCATTGGATGTACACATAAAAAGGAACTACAAATCACCTAACAGGACAAACTATCACTAACAGTCCCTGTCCCAGTCCTCATACTTATTAACAAACTATCCGACTAATGTTCTAACATCATCTGCTAACAGGACTAACCATCCTAATCCCCATTTGCGGTCTGTTCTAGGTCGGTCACAGTTATCATGGGCGTCAACAGAAGGGTGGTGCTGCATTCTGGTTTGCTACCCTAATACCATAAAAAATTGTACTTATCTCAGGGAACAGATGAACATACAGTCATATAAAGAGACTAACATTATAACCATTTTTTCCGAAGTCGGTATAATATGCAGATCATGTGGTTTTATAATCATCATGACTGCAACCTACGGATATCTGCGATTATTAACAGCCACAGACGCCTGTAATACGACAGCAAAATCTCTCACATAAATATCGACTTTGGCTCGGAATCAAACCTGGAACTTTGAGTCCTGTGGCCTCCCTATTAACTGTCAACGTGTCATCCCAAAATCAACTTTATGTATAACGTCCCGGCTTGTTTTCTATCCTCTTTTTCTTCCCAGATTTAAAATATATACAGAAAATTGTATTCCTACTGAAATACCTGATTGCTCTTGGGATTACAGCGGCGTAGACGGGAGCTAGCCGTCGACGATTGAAATGTGTTTCTTTGTATATTGAATATTTTATACCAGCCATTGGCCGCGGCTTCGTCCGTGTGGCATTTGGTCTGTCACATAATCTTCAATCGTATCGTGAAAATTTGATGATCATACTAAAATGTGCATTGTAAAAAAAGTACCCATAATTGTATTTAAAGCTCACTATTTTGGAAATAGAGGCTTCTAAATAAAAGGTGCGTGCGTACCTGTATGGTATCGCTGAATTTTATTTAGGACTATTTAAGACTAACCTCTAACGTCCTAACTATGTTCACATTAAAGACCTATATGATATCGCTGAATTTTATTTAGGACTATTTAAGACTAACCTCTACCTTCCTAACTATGTTCATATTAAAGAGGTTATAGATCCGCAGCACCGTTTCAGTTTGTTAAGTATGACTTCAAATCAAAAGCAAAAAAAAATGCATTTTTCCATAAGAATTCTATGTTATTCAACTGTTAAAGTAGCCTACGACCCTCTCGAACCTTCCAGCTAAATCTATTCAAAAATTAATATCGTTACCTATGTAACATGTAACATTACCTATGTAATTAAACATTACCAAAGATCAGGTCTACCGGGTTTTAAAAAGACTTGACTCTACAAAAGGGGCCGGCCCGGACGGGATTCCGGCAATATTTGCTGTTAGTTGTGCTAGCGCTTTGGCGTTACCTCTGTCTATGATAGTGAATAAGTCATTAAGCTCTGGCGAATTTCCAACCATATGGAAGGAGGCTCTCGTGATACCTTTGTTGAAAAGCGGCGATGCAAGTCTAGTCATAAACTATCGGCCAATATCATTAATTACTATTTTCGCAAAGGTTTTTGAAATGATATTGTGTCCGATATTATCGTGGCATTTCCGACAATTAATAGCACCGGAACAGCATGGTTTTGTCAAGGCACGTTCAACAGTAACCAACCTGGTATCTTTTGTCGAGGACCTCGCTCAAGGGGTTGATCGTGGGCACACTATAGATTGTATATATACAGACTTTAGCAAAGCTTTCGATAAAGTAGATCACGGTGCTTTACTCAGCAAACTCGCATCCGCTGGAATAGGCGGCAATTTCTTAAATTGGTGCAAGTCGTATTTGAATAATAGACAGTCTGTTGTTATAGCTGGTGGTTTTAAATCTAAGCCTTTCGTGTCTCAATCCGGGGTACCACAGGGCTCCCATTTGGGACCACTGCTTTTCGATATCTTTATCAATGACGTAACTGTATGTTTCACCAACTCAAAGCTCTATATGTTTGCTGACGACCTAAAGTTTTTCAGGATTGTCAACTCTGCCGTCGAGGAACGGCTTCTACAAGACGATATGAATAATCTGGTCTCGTGGTGCACAGCAAATGGTATGAGTCTGAATATTGAGAAATGTCACTTTGTTCGCTATAGTAGGAAAAAAATTGCTACTCCCAGGTCTTATCATATAAATGGCAAGTTATTGGAAGAGACAGATCATATTAGAGACCTCGGTGTAATCCTAGACAGCAAACTACGCTTCAATATTCACATAGACAATTTAGTGACAAAAGGTTTCAAAACTTTGGGCTTTGTTTTGAGAAATTGTAGAGAGTTTAAAAATCCCTCCACCAAACTTGCAATATACAATACCCTTGTACGTAGCGTGTTGGAGTATGGTAGCGTCGTGTGGAACCCGCACTACGATGTATATATTAAACGCGTCGAAAGTATACAGAAACGGTTTTTATGGCACCTAGCGTATGGTTGCAATTTGGCAAAGACGCTCCCTAGCTATGAAGAAAGACTTTTACACTATGGCTTGAAATCACTCCGTGAACGCAGAGAGCTGCTGGACAACATGTTTTTGTACAAATTGATTAATGGCATAATTGACGCACCTTACATTCTTTCTCAGATAAATTTTAATATTCCCAGGAGACTGCCTAGATCTCAGAATCTTAAACCTTTTATAGCAAAACCTGCTCGATCAAACCTTGGACATTACTCTCCTTTAAACAGATGCATGAGGAGCTATAACAGCATCCACAACACGTGTGCATCTGGCAATCATAGTCACAATAGTAGGTCAGATAAAGGCAGTCAATCTATCGATATATTCTCTAACAAATTATTCGAATTTAAAAAATATGTTTATAAATAAGTTATTATTCCTTTCGATTCTATTTTAATGATGCTTTCAAATTAAATGTACATATTATTATTTATATCTTTATGTATTTTTTGTGTATAATTTGATTTGTTAATTTATTTGACATTTTATTATCTCGTCTATTCTTCTTTTTAAATATCAGATTCAATATCTTAGATTTATGTGACACGCATCTCCTTGATTATATCATTTTTTATTGTATAAGATTATGTACCTACTGTTGACTGTATTAATATAGCAGAATAGTTTGCACCTTTAATTGAAGTGACACTAATCTTGTATTCTCAATCTTCCTTTTATGTGCATGTGTAAGTGTTTACTTTGTTGGTGCAACGAATGAAATAAATAAATAAATAAATAAATAAATAATGATATTAATTTTCATTTAATTTAATTTAAAAAAAGGACAAACTCATTGTTCATTTTTGTATGGAGTGATTCAAATAACGCATCACATGCATCATAATGGATTTTCCCATGGGAATGAGGTGTTTTACCACAACATCGCTCATGCGACGTGACAAACACACTTTCGCATTTATAATTATGAGAATAGAAATATTCTTTATTGTGCAATACAGGAAATTATAAATTTATAAGTAACTTATTGAGTAGGTATATATTACACAAAACGCGATCTTATCGCTTCAGCGATCATTATCAATATTCAATATTAGTATGGATTGAGGCACTCAAATATTTTTTTCTTTTTATAAATTATAACTTGGAGTGGAAATACGTGTATTGTAACAGTAGGTAACTTGCGTAGGCAAGAGAGTAGTATAGGGCCTCTTAACGCGTAAGTTATTAGTTGAACTAAACTGTTACATTTTTATTAATATTTTTGTACCTACTAGTAACTATAATCATCTCCGTCATTGACATCATTGACATCCATCATTGACGCCATCATTGACATTGCTCAAAAGTTTCACGTAGCAATGTGTAGGGATTGAGTGATAAATTGATTACATCTATCAAGATGTACAAGAAAAATAGATCTTTGCCAAGACAAGTCTGCGCTACAAAAATAGCCATGCAATATGCGTGAAAATTTTGTTAAATATACCAATCAATGCTTACAAAACTTGCCTGAAAATGATTATGATAAATTATAACACAATTGAATTTAAATAATTATAAATTACACTGATATTAATTTGTGAAGTTTGTGTTTTGATTCTTATTTATAAAGTTCCAAGTTAAAAGTTATAAGTTAATATTTGTACGCTACTTTTCTATTTACTGGGGAAAATACTGTGCGGTATGTATATGATTATTTCGGCGTGCATCCAGTCTGCTATTGAAAATTGATTTGATCTAAAAAATTTAACTGATGTTTGCAATAAAAGACGATGAAAAGGCTCATCTGCCCAAAAGATCGGCAGGAAATATGCAGCTGTATAGGACAGTTTGGCAGCATGACCACCACCTTAACTGGCAACGACATTCGTTACCATGTAGAAAAATGTAAATAAAATATTAAATTTTTTACTTTTTAAGATTCAAGTGTTTGCTAAGACGTTCTACGTCATTCATAAGCACAAGATTTATGTAGCACAAGATAATATATATTAACTGTGCCAAAAATATAAGTGTCCTTTTACAAAAAAAACTTTGAACAAAAAAGTTGCTCTCACCGAGAGAAGGTTGCACTTATAACAAACTTTTGAACGGAATGTTGGAGAGCTTTGCCGCGTGCTCTTTTTGAGAGCACAAAATTCACTGCTTAATGTAATTTCTTGAAATTCTTGTACTTTGCTTCAACTAAGGTACATGTTGTAAAAGTTTAGTGTACTGGTAGGTATTTTAATTGATTAATTACATAATTATGTAACTCTGCCTATCATTACTGGAAACTATTGAATTTGTCGGTCTAATTTTTATGGGTGAATGTTATCATCTCTGTTACATTATACTTGGGAACTACATAGTTGTTAAAGCATATCGCGACTCCATACAAATATTAAATTTGTCGGAAATGGCAAAATTCAACATTTGCACCTATGACATCATTTTACGAGAGCTTATGGTGGTTAATTAATATAGTATACTTGCTGTGCCCACGACTTCGTCCGCGTGGAATATTAATTGTTACGGGAAATTTCTAAAATAAAAGTAACCTAAGCTACTTCTTGTTACATCAGCTATCTGCTAGTGAAATTCCCGTCAAAATCGGTCCAGCTGTTTCAGAGTTTAGCCAAAACAAACAAACAGACAGTTTTTTTTTGTTTTGGTATATGTATCGTGTCCATCCATATGGATTTAGTAAAAAACGGTTAATTTAATATTAAAAATAAATAGACACTCCAATTTTATTTATTTGTATAGAGTAAAGATAAAATAAATAAACGCTTACAACACACGCCTTTGGTACAAATTGAAATTAAATTGAATTGCAACAATCTTAAATAAAGTTAATTATTATAACGATTAATTATTTAGTTATTATGTTTGATTGCTTTAGTGAAGCACAGAAATATCCATATTTATCATAATTTAAATTCAACTTAATAATTATGATGATCTGCTAACAAAATATCCTATTGTTCTCTACGGATATTTATTTACAAAACTACTACACATATTCGGAAGACCACATCAGAGATCTGACCACCTGATACCCTCGCCGACCTAGCCACACTAGAAACTAAAATTTAGCCAGTAGGTACTCATTAATTAAGTGCTAAAATCGATTTTGATTTGGTGAAGTAAGGGTAAAATCGTCCAGTACAATAATTCAATGCAGTAAGTTTACGTGTAGATATAAAATAAAGTACTTTTACTAGGTTAATAAAATGTTTATATTTATTCAAATTATTGTTTTTTGTTCACAAGACGACCTTATACGACAACAACCAGCACATCGCGATACTTATCATATTGGACTGCTGTTTGAAAGGTCCTGGGTTCGATTGCCAGCAAGACGGAACTTTGAATAATTACCTTAAAGATCTGTCCTCGGTCTGATTGTGTGCTCTTGTCTGTGTTGTGTTATAAAAGAACAAATTGTTTTATTGGTCGTAAATAAAAGTTTCTTAATTCCATAAACCATTTAGACGAACCTCAATTAATAACAACTTGTAAACGCTACGATACTCATCAACAGTCCTTTCGTTAAGGAAAGAACACTGAAAAATGGATAGCAATTTCATTACAAAGCCTCCGATTAAGTTTGGAATCAGTAACGACTTTTTCCAACCGCCGATATCGTTTGGAAGCAAATAACGCTCATAAAAATTGTTACGAGGTAATCGGGTCTGCGCTGCAGCCACATTTATGATTTTTCAGACTTTACTTGAAGCGATTATTTTTGCTTCGTCTACGTTCATATTTTTGTTATAGCTTTAAAATTCCCTCTCTCGTTTATCGGTACTACCAAAGGAGTTGTGTATGGAGTGCCTAGTTTTCTTCTTAAATCCATAATAATAATATGAATAAGACTAACATTCAGCAAATAACCAATAATAGTTGTCCTCAAATCTTCCAATCATGGTGCCTGCGATGCGAGGGGTCCCGGGTTCGATTCCCGCCCGAGGCAGATTTACGTGACAGATGAATGATTGTTCTCGGGTCATGGGTGTTTGTGAAGTGTTATTAGTGTTGTCCATGCCACCCGCGACACAGGGAATCCTAGTGCAGGGTATGAGTGAGTCAGAGTTTATTTTATTTCAGTTTAAAGCAAGCCATACACGCTAGGATGTACCTGACAGATTTACTTGTACAGATTACACTGTACAGATGACAGATCAGTGGATCTACACATATATGTTAACTTGAGCGTGTATATTGCACAACTGTGCAAGTATGCGCCCTACGAGCTATATTTACCTGATAAGTAAAGTTTAACTGTTCAGGCAAACCTGTCAGTTACACCCTAGCGTAATGTCTACTTTTAACTGCATAGATATGAAATTCCAACAAGAACAATATTATTTAAAAGCATTTATAACCCAAATATATTATTAAACTAATAATAATAGTATTAAACTAATACTCCGCTAAAAGTTCACGATAATCTAACCCGAGTGTCGCTCGATAACGCGTCGGTAATGTCAGACTATATTAAGTACGGTGAACCCTATCATGCCGTTTCGTAGCGCGCTATCTCTAACATTAGGTATCTAAGTATCTACTTAGTTACTCACCGCTGTCGCGAAGAAGGCGTTACGATAACGTTAAATAATTGGCGTGTCATCGCCATTATTTACCCACTGCGCCACGGCTCGGGTCTCCCCTCACCTCATGTTGGCCAGGTGCGGATTGGCAGACTTGGTTAGCTTCAACCCCTCCACGGGCTCCACTAATCGGACTGAAGCGTCGTGGTGGAGTATGCTGTAAGGCTTCGTTAGGAGGACAGACCCGTACCCTTTAATGGGCCGTTATGGGTGGCCAACATATTGTGAATTTATGAAGAATTCCCAGATGAGTTTCTTCACGATGTTTTCCGTCACCGAAGGAAATAATGATAAAATTACAATATGTTCATAATTTCGAAAGTTAGAAATGTGTGTTGCATTCGAATCAAGACTCCTGAAGATCCGTGTGGTGCAATTTTTATCACGCCGGATCACCGTTCGAAGGGTCCTGGGGTTTTCGATTCACAACAAGGCGAAAATTTTCATAATGATTTTATATTTCTGTCTTTCATCTGGGTGTGTGATTTTGTCTTGTGTGCTGTTCACGGCACCCACGACACGGGAAGTCCTAGCGTGGAACTATGAGTGTGTACCTAGTGTTATTTTTCGTGTTAATAAAATCACTAGGTTGACATCATTACGAATTTTTCGGTAAATACAAAAAGAAAACTGCTGTCTTTTACTGAAGCGAGTATTAATATTGATTTATAACTATTTTTATCATTCAACACCTATTTGAAATTACGTGGCAGATCAAAACCAGATACCCATTTAAATGTACTCTCATGTATTTTCCACAATAACATACGAATAAAAGTTTGCTTTGAAGTTCACATTAGTTCTATTGACACATAAAGTAACAAACCGTATTTCCAATCTGTGTAATTCCAGAGACTTTAATAATATTTAATCAACCCTGCACAAAGGAATACTCGTATCCACTATCTGCGTCGAAGAACATGCCTTACTGGCTACAGTAAATTCTTCGCATGGCAATATCATGATTGTCTTAGCCATTTAAGCAATTCGTATGATGCATTTTATGATCACTTTTACCGTATGCACGAAGACTTTCCAATCGAATGGTATGTTTTAACAAGATGTTGTATCCCAAAGACGCTTTTAATAACAAGATAATAAACTCGACTTTGCGATATATGTATTTGTATATCATTGCAAATCCCAACTGACTCACTATTGTTTGTAGGTACATTTTGGTGAACAATGGGCAAGGATATAGCAAACAGTCCCTTGGCTCTGGATCGCTCAGTTTAATCCTGACGTGCATGATGGTAGGGCATGTTATAGCTGTATGACATCATTACATAGCATTGCCATTCAATTTACATACATTTCAGCTCAATCGAAGTGGTGAAATTTAACTTAAAGAGAAATGGGTAAAATTTAACTTGCAAGATTTGATAACAAAGATTTTGAAAATAAACAAAGGCTATTAATAAAAAATATTTTTAATTAAAATGTATGTATGTGACCTATGTATGTAAGTTGTTGTGTATGTGTGTTATAACATCTTTAACTAGGGTATACAAGGGCAAAATTAATCTACTAGTAAGTTCTGGGAAAGGCAAATGTATTTTAAAATCATGTTACCTGCATATTTTAAAAAGGAGAAAAAATATGACTTTTGAATATAAATATCAGACCCATAATTATAATAACTTAACAAAAAAAATAAGGTAATGCAAAACAAATACAAAGTTGTATTACTCATAAGCCCAATTTGTGCATTCTTCGTCATGTTCTTAAAATAACAGTTCGCTTAAGGTCGATCAATAAAGACGTCGATCTCTAAAAGGCGAAGAAACGGAAACCATTTTCATTCCGGTTCCGGCAGGTGAAAGATATTAGTATCGCGATTCCTGTTATTCCGATTGAGGTAAATCGAAACTTTTAATGGATTTTGAATGTACAGCGAAACGCGCTAGGCAATTTCCGTACGAGATTAATGGTGACGTTATTTATTATTAATGTTTTATGGAGACCGAGAGAAGACTTCTTCATTGGAACGTTCGTTGAAAGTTAATTTCACTGTGATATGGATATTATCATTATGTCGATTTCCAACCGACAATAGATTCGAGCTTTACAATTATACTATATCGTCTTCGAAATTACACACTATTACACTTCGAAAATAAATAAATCGTTCTGAACTTCCTTCAGGGTTATTCCCGGTGCGCTATGACACGGGGTTCTCCTTCAGGGATGGCGTTGCACTGACGACTTCCCTGCTGTTGCTCATGCCCATAGGCGACAATGACCACTTACCACCAGGTGGCTCGTCTGATTTTACGTCAGCCCTTCATGCCTATAAAAAAAGAAATAAAAAAAACCATGAAAGATGTCCGAAATGTCGTCTCACAAAGTGAATATAGCCAAATACTCCATATTAATTAGTTTGTTACGCTCCCCAGATTTAGGAAAGTTGTATGGATGCCTGAATGGTGATTTTAAACGCCTGTTTTACAGTATCGGTCGGTTTACAGTATTGGTGATCTTCCTCTACTTCTTTCTCCTTCCAGGCAGCCGACCACTATGAGCTTTTCTAAATTGTCCGGTACACGCCGTATCAAGCGGCCAAAGTACTTGAGAACCCTCCCCTTACATTTAGAGGAGTTGAGAAGAGTAGAGAGTAGATATATTACACACGTCACAAAATATACAATAGGACATGTTTCATATGTCCTAATAAAAAAACCAAAACATAATGCCATTTTCAAATGATTTTCCACCCTTCCAATTCTTCTCACTTTTATCAATTTGCCACTCATTTCTTGTTAAAAATACAGATCTATTTTTTCGATATAAGATATCTTATTTTCATGTCTAAGCAAAATATGAGATATTGTGAGCCCACATCAAATTGGGAATGCGTAACGAGCGGGTGAGAAATATTTGAATTATTCATTTTGTTCCAAGACGTACAGCAGCTATAACGTGAATAACATCCTTTCCTGCGATTCTGCTTGTCTTGTTGGTTATTTATATTTCTTGTCTACGTATTCTAATATGCTATATTTAAAATACTGCCCTCACTTCGCTTTGGAAAACTTATACCTACAAAATGAAAAAATAACCGTTTTTCTCAAATATCTTCCATTTACGAACATTGAATAATTCGTTTTGTTGTATTATATACTTGTATGTAGGATGACTCATTCAGTTTATACCTAAATCTACAATTTATTATTTTTTTAGTAACTCGCCAACGCTTTAAATAAGTCGTATGTATATTTATTGCAATAAATGCATCTAAAACATTATTTACTAACGTTACCCTAGGACTCCCATAGGTACTAACTTTTATTACACGAGAAATTGCGTTTTCTAAGATTTAATCGTGAATTAATTTAAAACGTTTCATTATTTAATAATGATGCAAGGTTTTTAATTCTTTTCGGTTATATACTAATGTAGAGATGAATAATTATGATGTTTTAACTTGTAAAATATTCATATTAAAATTTAAACATTGTTATAAAATTTTTACTTATCCAGTGTAAATATCCCATGTGATTACGCCCAAATTCGTATTCAATTCAATTTATTCATTACGCGAACATTATCTTCAGGGAAGAGATTTTACTCGTCGTAAAATACTCGGGAGCTTTATGGCTTATACTTGCAAACGTTTTAAAGGTATCAGAGACTATGCCTTTGAATTGCCAATTACACACCTCCGCTTTGCAAGACCGCCGCCGTAGATCAGATTTTATTTGATAAGAAAGTAGATATATGCAGTTTTAATGTTTGTATAGCTTGTGTGTCGAAGTATGGGCACCTACCTATTCTATAAAAATTGCCTTTTTGATATAATTTCCTTTTTTGAATAAATCATAATTTACTTTTTACTAATACTATAGGTATTTGCAATATAGTATAATACTATTTATGTCTATCGATGTTACTTCTGAAATTGAAATTTTCCGTTCATGTGACCACTGAAATCACGAAAGAGTTACACTTGATTATATGTTTATTTTAGTTTGTGCATCAGAGTTAATATGCATCTGTAGTAGATATTGAGGATTAATACAGGGATATGAAACGAATTTTTAATAATTTTCATACAAAACTGTCATAATATTACGCATGGCATGTGTAACGTCGCCGTCGTTCAAAATTAATGATGCACTAACTAGAACCAGCACATCGCCGCCAAGTAAATTTTAGCGCTACGAGTTGAGGTTGGGCCTAAAGCCGTATGGAAATAGGATAATGACTTCATTGTGACTCACGTGGGCGTCACGCCACCATTTTATATTATCATAGTGGCATCGCTAGTACCTCAATTCCATACCTGTTGAACTATTAATTGCATTTTTTGAAGTGGTTAAAAACAACACACGCGCACGCAAATGGGACGCACATTTTACGCGCGTATTCACATACACACACGCACACATACGCACGCTCTCACACACTTGCAAGCACACACACATACATAAATAGGAGTACCTCGCTTCTCGCTTCTTATCCGTGTTCTAAAACAGTACCTAACTGTGCAAAGCTTGAGAGATTCAGTTGCTTACGTGACAAGTTTTTCACATAATGTAGGTGAGACACTTGAAGACCACGTTACTAATTCTAAGACGTGTTCCTGCACTTTGAAATCGTATAATTATGGACTTGTTCCCTTCCATTCAAACATGAGAGTTACAGCTACAGGGTTCCTCACTGAATGATAAATCTCGGTTCTCTTAAAGTGAATTGCGTTTAATTAATTACGGCTGGTTTAAAGTGAATTGCGTTTAATAATTACTTATCTACTCCTGACTATCGATAAGAGATACGAGTAGGTATAACTGCGTTGATACCGAAATGAAATCTATTTTAAATTAAAATGGCAGACCACCTGAAGGTAAATGGTTATCGCCAACCTTGGACGACCATACAACGGAGGGAGTTGAATAAAATTAAAAACAATTTGAGACAGTATTATAACTTTATTGTTTTTATTTATGTCAGTTCCACTTGGGTGTCATTCAAACGGACAAAAAGCGCCTAGATTATGACAATGGAATTTATCTACACAGATTGTACACATTTAAACAACTTTACTAATAAACTGCCCGAAAGTGCAGTAAGAATTCGGAGACAGAAGCTCTTTAACATTGAAAATTCCCATTAAAAATACATAAGAATAAATATTAAAAAATATTTACAATAAGTAAGGACTAAGGATTGTTCAAATGGTGTTTTCGTATTGAAACGTAACATTCACGTATTCGTTAAGTTTACTTATTTTTCTCATCTGAACAATTCCAGTACTTATAAAGAGTATTAAACTTTTTTGACATTCACATAAAATTACTTTTTACTACGAAAATTGTTTAGGTACTGATATGCACTCATTGCTAGCATAGCATACATTCAGGTTAGTTGCTCGATTAAACAAATTTGAGAAGCCATGGCACCTAACCTTAATACTTAATACTTATACACTTAAATGTATGCTTTTTAATCATTAATTGTCAATCAGCAAGATCAGTATAATTTTCTTCAAAAGACACGCAATGAACATGATATAATGTGTATATCAGGATTATTGAACGTAACTTAATATGATTATAATGAACATGCGTATCAGTACCCAATAAGTTTAAAATGTATTCATATCTACAAGTAATACACTTCAGAAACAGCAGTTTAATACGTATGTTGCAAAATGTATACAACAAACCAATTACTTTGTAAGTTTCAATTAGGTAGAGCCCATTTAAACCGGCTGCGTGTTACATTAACGCTGAACCAGCCAATGACGGGAAATTCAATAACGTCATAGTGTATCCAGACTCTTGAACAGACGGGCTAAATGAAGTGAATTTGGAATCAGTTAAACCACATCATCGGAGACAGAGAATACCACATACAATTTTTCATGTCTATGCCATATAAATAGAAATGAAATAGAACTACATATATTCTTTCTCTGTCTATAATGGCTGCTTTTCACGGATATAGGTAAAATTTGTTTTTTAGGTACGTGAACAATAAAAAATAATTATAATTTTTATTAGTTAACATAAATTCATATTCATATCATATTCATTCATAAATTCATACCTTTCACTAGTTTTGTAGCAAATATTAGTATTGCAGCGTTATTAACCCTTTGGATGTCGAAGAAAATATTGTCACACGACACAAGGTAATAAAATAAAAAATATAGAGGAGATGATGTTTGCCATTTTAAATTGTTTAACCGTAAACATATTATGTTAATAGAACTCTGTTGAAAATCTGGGGACACAATTCACTATACGCACATAATAATGATACAAATATCCATTAGCCAAGTACATGAGAGTACGGTAGACTCCTTTAGACTATAACCAAAGATACAAAATATTTTTTTTTGTCCATAGTATTCTCAATCTACGTATCAGGACATCAAGCAATCAGCATCACAAAGTACAATACATAAACTCTAAGTACATTCTCTTACATTACCATTTATATATCTTTCTTTACAATAAATCATCTATTTTAAAATATAATCTGCATCAATATACATACGCAATCTTTTAACTTATCACATCTCTTAACCTAACAAATATTTAAACTTTCTACAATAGTCAGTGTAGAGAGCTGCAGGAAGACATTAAACGCCAAACAGAGGAATCATATTTTGTTACAATACAACCCTCCGTCGACAAACATTATTTTTATATTAGTAATCTCTGAATTCACTGCGTAACACTAATCATATAGAAAATATTCTGCTGAAACACACAGACAATATATCTACTATTACATATATTCATCACTTCAAAATCACCTACGATCTCGAATAAAATCATCTATTGAAAATAAATGAAAAATGCAGGAACTTCGACGAAGTCGCATGTGGCGTTGTTGTAGCAAAGTTTTATTCATCGTAAGAATTTTCACACCTCTTCCTGCAATATGCAAGGTGTAACATCTTGTCTCATCGTCAGCGATATTTAAAATATTGTATATTTTTTATTTGTGAAAGGAAAGCTGACAGAAATAAAGATTCGCACTGTTGCAACTAATAATAGTAATTATTTTTTGATAATATACCTACATATATGACATTATTCTCATACATGGTTTGGTACATGCCTAACCTGTGAGTATTTGTAACTGAATTGTAAAGTGATTATAAAGTGACTGTTAGGAGTGTATTTTGGAAGGCCACATATCGCGGCGACCAATTACATAAAAAAATATATCTTTTAATTTGATGGAATTTCAAAATCGTTAAGGCAAGTCTATCGGTTAAATGAAAAAGAAGTTAGAAAATTACATAAAACAGCATAGCAAGATAAATAATAAATAATTATAATCAACAAAAGAGTTGAATTCTCTAAAACACAACAAAATTGTAATAAGGTACTCGCATCAAATCAATGATATTAATTTATAACATATAAAAAATATCCGTTAAATACATAAATGTGAGTTGGTTTTTTTATTACGCAGATTGTTGCCTAGCGTTCGTAGCTCGAGTGCAGTGTGACAAGTACCTTAACGTTCATCTTTTTCCAGTGACCGAACTGTAAAGCGAAGCGGGTGTAGCAAAACAAAGCAAGCCATACCAAAGCGAACTTTTAAAATGGTAGTGGCCGCTACATTTTTATTGATTTCCGTTCATCTTTACACTGGCGTCTGCCAGCTGAGCTTTTCAGGCCACGAGTTTATTAAATTCATCTGGCGTGGCGTATTACAAAATAAAAATTTATATACAATTTATATCTTATATTCAGCGCATCTTTAGAATATAAATAATTACAGAACAATGTAAATGTGAATACCAATGCTGCTTATTTATTTCGGTTACATTAATTCTTAAATAACGTTTCTCACTTGTACATACATAAGTAAACAATACGCCGAGAGAATGCCGGTATTTAAATTTCACGATGAAATTATACTTCCTCATTTACCAAGGTAATTACATAAGGTAATTATGTTTTCTGTTACATTCACCTAATATGTACTAAAACGTGGTCTTATTTGAATGAACAAATATGAAGAAGATTTGAATGTGTTGGAGTTCATTGTTTCTCCAAAACTTGGGTTCGCCATCGGCTACATCGTACCGATACGAAAGTTAAAACAAACACTGTTTGAATTTATCGTTGTTCATAACATAATACAAACAGGAAAGAAATTATAGGTATTCAAAATTGTTTAATGGTAATATAATTGTAGGAATTATATTACCATTAAACTTATAATTCCTACAATTATATTACGATTAAACAATTTTGAATTGAAGGTAACATAATTAAGGATAACATTAACAAATAACTGTTACAAACAATTAATATGTTTTTATAATTGGATAATCCCTAATTGCATTTGTCTACGTATGTAGTATGCATTCTCAATTACAGGTGTAATTAAATATATCCAGTTCTGTCGTAATAAAACATGATCGTATTCTTTTAATAATATGTTGACGTCTCAATCAATTCAGATAATAACGAAAAGCGTACTTTTATTAATAAACAATAATATTAAAGATGATGGAATTTGTTTAAAAGTCGGAAGGTGTTGAAAGTGTGCAAATAGTTGATACAAAGCGGTCTGCGATGCGTGTTCCCGTGAGGACTCACAGCAGCTTTTGAACTTTCAGTAGCTCGTTAGAGTCCACCCAGCGTGATTTTACTTTGTTATTCTAATTTCAAACGTATACAGGAATAACTAAGAATACATTTCCATTGTTGGTGAATACGACATTTCGTCGCCACTTCATCTAACCTTATAAAAGCGTGTTTTATGCAATACAGCCATATTGAATTAGAAACCGATACACAAAATAATTACATGAATAAAAACTTGTTTAGTCAATAGATCTATTGAAGTTGGTGATATTGATAAAATATATTCATAGAGTTTACTTACGCCGCCTAAAGCTTTCACGAACTTATTAGGTAATCATTTTTGACACTTCCATTTTACACTTGACATTTTTAGGGTAACAGCATGGTCATAAAATATTCACAGTCAAACACAAAAAAACAAACGAAACTAATAATTATATAGTGTACAATGACATAGATAATTAATTTTATCATAGGTTCTGAGAGTTCTGAGAAATTGTTTTAATATTAATGTAAGGTGCTTTTACAATATTTTTTTAGTTCTATATCATTTCAAATAACTTTTTTTTACTTAACGCTAGCTTAGGGCAATTATAACATTGTAAGATATAAAAATAATCACATCCTCGGAAAATAATTCATTTTAAAAGGAAATAATTGACTTTAGAAGCTCAGAATAAAAATGACCCACTAGTATCGATGTAGACATAAGATGAGAAATCTTTGTATGAGACGAACCTGTATCCAAAGTTTATTTACAAATAAAACTATTCAAAAATGATAACAATGAAACGATTTTCGCCGTATTTTCCTTCATTTTTAATTAAGCAATACCAATGGGAATAAGACACCTTGCTTTAATTAATTCATAGTAACCTCTGAAAATTAAAAAGAAAATTGTGTTACTATCCATTAAGCATGTCTTAAAAGAAAATAAAAGAAAAAACTAACGAAATTAAGTTTTATACAAGAATAACACTAAATTATTTTAAGTTAATCGATTAAAATTTTAATATTTACTATATATTAAAAAAATAAATAGCAATAATATTTTTATCGGGGTTGCAAAATTTCAATCAACCAGATTATAATTAAATTATAAATAATCTGATATTTAAATTTTACCACTTCGTCATTTCATTAGATATGGTAGTTTGATCTAGTTGACTTAAATGTTATAAAAAAATATTGGTAAATAGTGTGAATATTTTGCAAAAAACTTAAACCTTGAAGTTAGATACTTAAAGTTTACTAAAATATCTAGATAACCATACTGAAATTTATACACACATAACAGTATTAGGTACTACGAGTATGTTATTGTCAACCCACTTGATAAATTTAACTATTGTAGTCTATATTTTTGTTCTAAAAATATTATATTTCTCTATTTTTTTATCTGTATACATACTCAAAATATTTACTTTGCGAATTTCTATGTATTGTGATAACTCGGGCAATCTTAATTATAACACCTACATTAAGCGGTATTGAAAATGCTCACATAGGTTTGTAAGTAGGTATCTAATATTTTTATCTGTTAAAAGCATATGCAATGGCATTTACGAAATATTATTTTCTGAGGTATGACTTACGTGTTTTCTTCACTCTAAAAATAATATTAAAACAATCGAAATTAATCTCTGTGGTTCCAGTTCACACCGAATAACGTCAGACTGAATTGAATTCTTAAATGAATGTTACACTAAGTACCTACTTATTCTGCTTATTATATTATCGTCGCCGGTTATAATTACATTGAATCTAATTTCTACCAAATAATGCAAATATTCCAGTCAATACTAAGTGAAAGATGTACTGTTGTTGGACTATTGTCGTATAATACTTGGGTTATTTGGGAAATAATTATTATGTGGAATTTATTTGAACGTCAAATGGCATTGTTTTAAGTGATATAGCTACAAAAACTTATGTTAATTACTTCGGTAAGAAAACTGGTTTATATCAGCAGCAATATTAAACTATTATAGTATTCTTTAATCGGTTTAAATAAGGACTAAGAACTTGCTTTAACCACTTACAAAAGATTGTCTGAGTATCTGTGAAGTTAGAAGTTTGGTTAAGTTTTGCCTTTGCCATCTAAAGACGTAAGGTAGTGTTTATGCCCCGAAATGACCGATTACACTATCAAATTAAAATTAATAACAAACATTTAATTCACCCTAAGAACGGGATCCGGATACTAAACACACGGAGTCCGTACAATCCAAACATAATCATGACATCATAGCAAGGAGACAACCGTTTACCTTGAAAGTGAGACATCAATCTATTTAACACGTACACATTGTTCTATGTTCTAAATACATCACAAGCATTTTGTACGGTAATATGTCCGATAGACAAACTATATCCTCCGAGCATTCGTGTTCCAGATAAAATGAAAAAGCGTTATTACTCACTACCAACGGATTCGACAAATATTGTAGAGGTAAAACGTTTTCTTAAACAGGAAGGAGCTGAGTATACATTTTCTTATTTTAAGCCGTAGCGGCTTAATTTACCACAGCAACACAAAGTATTATAGTATGGTAGATTAGGGTACAAAGCGGTATGGAAAGGTAAGGTACGATACTGCGTACTAAAACCTTTTCGACGTATATAAACTAAAAAGTGTTTCAAAGTTAAACCACAGTTCAAAGATAGCCAAGTTACACTTACTACAATATACAGCTTGTAAATACCTGATATTTTGAACACCAATGTCATAAGCATTGTCGTAAGTATATAATAATATTAATAGTCCAAGAGCTATAAAGTAAATTAACTGTCAGTTATAGCTACGGTTGCCGGATTCGCTTAGCCAGTAGACACAGTATTCCTTAATGTAGTGTGTGCTGTGTTGTGGTTTAGAATCTTTATTCAAGCATCTATCCTACTCTATTAAATTTATTATAATAAAACGTATTAATTATTAAAAATATGAATTATTTTTCCTATATTGTTTAAGAACACGAATCATCGGAGCGTTACAAACGTGTTTGAAGGGAGAGTAATTATTATTTTAAACATATAGGAGAATAATTGCGGGAAGCACGCACTTTTTGGTACCTGGTATAAAATACATGAACTGCATGGGGTTAAATTATGTAGTATAACCGGCTTAGGAGCTCCTCGTACGGGCTAATCACAGACGCTACTAAGTAGACATAAGACTAAAAAAATGTACTCATTCACGAGATGAAATGAAGCTCGAACAGTGTTCCGGGGAGCCGCCATCGCGACCTTGGCCGCGCAGGGTTACCGCAGTCACTAATAGAAAAAATATACATTATTAATAAAACTGAGAGTATAAATTGCATGAAAAACGAAATAACGTACCTAATAATAGTCCAAATTAAGTATATTACTGAATTAAAAAAAAAATGGCTTCCTAATAAAACTTTAACAGTCAGTAGTATAGCGTAGTAGATTACGACTGAAGTTTCAATTAAGAGGTGAGACCCTTGGCTCGCATTAGGTCATAATTTCAAAGTATCACCGGTGGGCGCAGTTTAGCGCGTAGTAATAGGAACATAGGTACTATACATACGCCTTCCGCCGACGATTCCGAAGGCCATTAAGATTGGTAAGTACTATAAGGTCAAGCACCTTAACTTACCTATAATGGGCGCAATGGTTGTAACTAATAAAATATTTTTAAATATAATGTGATCCCTAATTAACTTAGTAAAGCACCATTCATGGTCCTAACAAAACTAATTATAAGATTTGAATACCTAAGAATAATTAATGCATCCGAGTACACAGAATGAGTACACAGAAGAAAATCATGTTGTTAAGTTATTTTGCTAATGTAACTATGTAATTTCTACTTCAGATTATCGGTCTAGACACTAATAAATCATCATCATCATCATCATCACAACCCATAACTGTCCCACTGCCGGGCACGGGTCTCCTCTCACAGTGTGAGGGGTATAGGCCATAGTCCACCACGCTGGCCAAGTGCGGATTGGTGGACTTCACACACCTTTGAGAACGTTCTGGAGAACTCTCAGGTGTGCAGGTTTCCTCACGATGTTTTCCTTCACCGAAACAAGTGATAATTAATACGCACATAATTTTTGAAAATTAGTGGTGCGTGCGGGGTTTGAACCCGGAACCTCCGGTTCGGCAGTCCAACGTTCAACCACACCGCTATCACTGCTTAACACTAATAAATATTATTAGCCATTTTGCATCACAATTACATAAAAATATAATATAATTCCAATAAACAAAATGTACAAATTTTTAGGTGTTTATTAAATGCAAGCTGAAATCATAGACTGGTGTGTTCCGCTGGTGCAAACACCTTACTAATGAATAATGTAAGCTGGTTTACATACTTATTCAGGCGAAGAGATGTAGCTCGAGCAGTAGCCCCGCGATTAGCCACACTGGCCGCTCGTGCAGGGCAGTCGCTGTGGCGTTCGCGTGGCTGGTATCCGAGCGCGGCTTCACGCTTAACTCGTTCACAGCCACTAGACGATCAAGAAATAACTGTTTAGATTAAAAACCTGTGTGTTGTGGGTGACACATACAACGCTTATACATAACCGATATTCGAATACAAAATTTATTTTTGCTTTTTTTTTTTAATTTTTATAAGTCAGTGACGCACTAAAAAAACTTTACGTTGTGTTGAAGTGCAGGTTAGCTTAAGCCTATTTACTTACCATACCACGTTCTAAGCTAATATTCTAAATTATGAACGTGTTATAAATTGTCACTTGTTACGTCGAAGGAGAAACCTTCATAATATAACCTTCATAATATACGTTGTTTATATCTAAAGTCCGCTAATCCACGCTTGGCTAGCGTGATGGACCCTTGTACCTTACTTTGAAAGGGGACCTGAGCCATAGTACCGTAGCAACCCGTAACTTCACCACAGTTACAATTGCAATTATGAAATTTTGCCTCGACCAAGAATTTCATCCTAAGTAGGTGTAAATTTAATGACCATTAAATACCTTATGTTTTCATGATAGGTATAACCTAACCAACCTAGTTCAGATTTGAGTGTTGTTTTGCTTCGGTCACAGTTGTCATGGGTGGTAGTGGACGTTTGCTCGCTTGTTACCTTAAATCCATAAAAAATCTACCAATCGTAAAGTATACAAATACGATATACATAAACTTAACCGCGGCTGTCTGTTACAAATACCACAGGCCGCGTCTGGCGTGACGTTGCAGGTATCAGACGAATACTTTATAAGGTCATTGTAAGTCACAGACACTGACAGTCGCGTAAAAGGTGCCGTAGCCCGAAGCGTGTGGTTTGAAAATTTGGAAAATGAATATTTTAAAACTGAGTATCTTAGGTGAACCTTGAATTAAAATTACCGAAATCATGAAGCTTCATATCATTATAGCATCCCGTTTTTTACAATTTCTGATTAGTTTTCAAATACAATATTTTATTTTATAACGAGCTGTGCGCGCGACTTCGTCCGCGTGGAATTTAACAAAAAAAATGACAGATAGATCTATCCATTTTAAGATTCCCGTGTGAACATTTTTTGATTTATTGTTCGGTATATAAATGGTATGTAACAAAGTGAATTTCACTGTAAGAAAGGGGTAAAAATAGAAAAGGTGAGCGGCATGCAGCATGGCTCAATTTAGTGCGTCTCGAGTTAGCGTTGAATGAGTTCAAGGATTGCAAATTATAGAGGAATTGATGAGAGTATTTTAGAGAGGTTTGCTACTTGTAAAATTTAATTGAGAAGTGAATTGCGCTTGGTCTGCAGAATGTACTAAACAGAATAGTTTATGAAGATCTATTTATAAATAAGCATCTATTTTTAGTATCTCGGCAAGTTTGATGAGAATGGCACTTGCAGGATTATTTAATATTCATTTTGTTTCACATTCAAAATCATTTAAGCACGTCGGTATTTTGCCGATACATTTATGCACGTACCTATAGGTACATTCTGCCAAAAAATACATCTTTGACAAGTTTTGGTTTAATGATAATTACAAACAACTAAATAAACTGCGATGATGAGGTATCATTTAGGGAATTCAATTATAAATTAAAAAAAGTTTATCCATTGTGTAATAACGTATTTCATCTATGTTCGTTCGAAAAAAGTATCCAGTAATGACACATCATAAAATATAAATGATAAATAAACACAATTACTTATTAATAAAAAGGTAAACTCAGTTGGTTTTCCATTTTTATATCTTTTTTTAAAGTCCAATGTTTATACACCATCCGTTTGTTTTAATTAATTAAATAAGACATACTTGATAGACGCGAGAACGGTCCTGCCTTTACTAGTTTGCGAGGCGACGCTGCAAATAGTTGAAACTTAACCCGTCTGCAACTGTGATAGGATATTACCAATTCAGTAGCTATCTTTACGCTCAAAGTTTACTCAACTCAGACTACGGATTGTGCACATAAAGCTGTTTACTCTGAAACTATTTAAAACTCGGTACTGCTTGATTTGTTGTTGTAAAGTTTTCTTCAAATGTTTTTAACGTTTTATACTAGACCTATTTGTATGTATTTATGTTATGTAGGTAAGTATAGCTTAATATTTATTGCTGACTTTCAAATCACAAATGATGCAAAGTTTCGTAAACATATGAATTACTAACAATACAATATTTTACAAAATTTAAATATATATAAAAAAAAATTACAATATTTAAAAATAATTGCCTTTAGGTATGGAGCTACAGTATAAAATGTGGGAAACAATTGTGTTCTAACATTTATTTATTTAATTATTTATTTCCACAAACTTATATCTAACATTACAGTTACCCAATGCGTTAGATACGATGCAATATAAACAATTTCATAGTACCTATAACATAACCTATAGTTTTTGACACGTCAACACGCAACTTTATTTTCGTAAAGTTATAAAGTAACTACTGCAAAAGCACGGTTAAAATACGGTTAAAATATTAAACGACAAAGTAATCATAAAATTTTCAGTGGCACCCGTGTGCCGCAAACGATACGCCAAGATAAACAGCGCAGTACACGGTCAGTTAAGAGATGAATAATTTATAGGTGAATAATGTATAAATTTATCGCGAAACTTCCGTGCTTTTACGTGCAGCGTTTAATATTGTCTTAAAACCCTTCAGCGGCCTAAGAGTGCAAGGGCCTCTTCTCGTATTTAAGGAGGTATACTCGCTTGATAGCGACTAACTACATGATACTTATTTTACTGGATTTTGTATTTACTTGGTACTGATTTGATACTTATTTGGCTCTACTAGGACTAAAACATTTTTTTATATGTTTAATGAACCGATATCGAAAAGTTATAATTTATTATATGGATAACGAATAAAGTTTTCATGTAATAATAATATCTCCTCTTGCGAGCTCGTTATTGCTTTGCATGTTAAGTTCGTTATCTGTACATAATATAAATCCGCCGTGTTAGTTCCACTATTTAGAACTCAAGAACGAGTGAATATTTTTTTTATGATTTTTGTGTTTTTGGATATGTCTTCGTATATAAGTAATAACAATTTTAAAAAGTTGAAAAAATTAATTGTTAAAGGCCATAGCAATTAAATTGAGTCGAATTACTATAGACAGTGTTAAGTTTTTCATTTGTGACAGTGTTTTGTTTTTGTTTCGTGACAAAGTAACAGTTATTTCAGCTAATAATATAATTTACCACAACATTTATTAATTATAGGGCGGTACGAAGTTCGCCAGGACAGCTAGTTATATTATAAGTTTTACTGCGAAATGCGGTGTAACTTTCCTGTTTCTTTATTTAATTACTTGCTTATCTTAATAATTGCTCGTGTAAATAATAACATAATAATTATTATTACCTACACACTGTTAAAATATCAATATGATAAACATCATAACGATAGCAGCCTATTTCGCATTCGATAAAAAATAAGATTGCATAATATACAAATGACTACGATATTTCGTATGTTAGATGTGTATTTAAAAATAATGTCTTCGCTAGAAACTGTATGGAAAATTGGAAACTGTCGTATAAACAGAAAAGAAAGATGTAGGCGCGTCCTTGAAGCGAATGATACATGCCTTTGCTAAGAGCGTAACAGTGTTATAGCCAACTCATCCGCCGAGATCGAGTTATCGAGTGAGACTGATCTTTCGAATTCACCCCTGATACTGAAGGTTTATCCAACATTTTTAAACGACACAACTTTGAAAAGAATCAAAGCAAAGGAAAAATATTTGGTGAAAATTAAAATAGTGTCGTACCTAACCAAAAACATTTTTGGGATATTTGTACGATGTACGAAATGGGTACAATTGTGAGTATATTAATGCAAAAAACTTTTTAAAAGTTATGTCAGTTTAAAGAATCACGCCTAACAGTATGAGAATGTGCGTAGATACTAAGGGACATGGATTTACTAGTAATAAAAATAAATCACTTATTCATAATTTATCTGTTAAGCAAACATTCCATATCATGAAACGTCAACATTTACATTGGCGTGGGCGTTTATGATTCCGTGACGCCCACGGCTACCATTGTCCTACGCCCACATAACATCGCAACATTCTCATTAAGTACATTATTATGATGCTAGCTACATATGTATGTATATGTCGATATTACAATGAGATTGAGTGTTTTTAATATCGGTAATTGCTGTCATTAATGTGGTAATGTAATTGCATTTTGCTACCAACAACAACGTGTGGTTGTAGTAGGTAGATATTAATCTTTCAATAATATTTCCTTTTGATTTCACGTGGTCCTTTACTCTATCAAAACACAAAAACTTGGATAAAAATATTTTCTTAATTTATCCTTTATTGTAAATGTAAAACCTTAACACAGAGGAGTTAAATGTGCGAATATAATGCGAGATGATATTATGATTATGCCAGTCAACCCTGGTTGGAAGTTAATTTCTTCACTTAAATTTAAAATTTATAATAATAGTTTTCTAATGATGAATAATATGTAACCGAGAAATTTTATAAAATAAAAATAATAGAAGAGAACACGAAATGGTGAGATGAGATGAGGTAAATTTAGTAAAGGTGAGGTGGAGATAAGATTATTTTTCGAAACGTTTTAAACCATCAAATATACCTGTAACTGTCTGCTTCTTTAAGTCAGCAAATCGTTCTCCAGGCCCCACCTCATCTGGAATCGAGGAGGTGCAGGTCAGCTGGAGACGGCCGTGTGCTGGCGTCCTCAATTCAGCTATAGATACCCAGAGAGAAATTGGTATTACCGGCGGCACCCTTGGTCTTTCTCGAATCTGTTTAAAAAAATACGATAAAAGTGACAAGGTCTTGAATAAAGTGAATAATGTAAGGATGAAAGACCTCCAAAAGGTTCATGACCGTGGAATAAAAAATGTGTTAAACGTAGGTACTTAATTGAATAACTCCTGACAAAGACTTGGAAGTTTAAACGGTTAAAAAAGGATTTCCGTTACCTGATGATTTCCATGAACGATTTCTACATGTCAACTCCTACCACTAGCCGAGGTAAGAAACTTTGTTTGGGAAAGCTTGTGCATTATAAAAGTCGAAAAAAGTAACCATAATTTTGAAAAAAATTACGGCTAGCCTAAGATTCGTTTCAGTGCATTAGAAGTTGAAGTTATTTTTAAAAGTACTGGCGAACAACGCCAGCTAAGCCAAGCCTAATTATAAACAAATTACGCAATACACCTAAAGTCATTGGTTGCAACCATCATTGTCATTTTGTTTACAATAAGATTTGCATGTGCTACTACTTATTCCCCTTTAGGGCATAGACAATACTCGAGTATCAAAAGCTTAAGTGATGTGACAGTTCGGACACAAGCGACGCCGGCGGAGCTCTTTCGGAATCCATTAAGCTTGAACATAGACACAGTTTTGTTTTAGCTTCGTCTGCAGCGGCATCGAAGCCTTTGAAAATAGATTTCATCTGCATTTATACAACCCATTTTCAATTCAATCATTAGTAGAATATTTATAAAACGCAACCATCTCTGAATAAACTTTTACATCTTATTTTAAAGCTATACTTGTGAAATGGTCCAGTTAGTCAAATAATCGAACTGAATTTAAATCGGTTCTGCCAAATACTACAACTAAAAATAATTTTAGCACGATTGGGTCTTTACAAAATGTACCTACGTGTCATTTTGTACGATCTTTTGGAAAAAAATCATAAAATAAAATAATTTAATATTGGTTAAATCATTTTGTTTTAATAAAAAAATACATAATTGTAAATCGTATAAAGTTAATGATTATTGGCCCCACACTAGGATTTCTTATGTTGTGGGAGACCAACTACGACCAACTATAAAAATAATATACATATAAACCTATAACGATTTGTACCCGATTACGTCAGCGTGACAGAAAAAACTTTTTCTATCGAGTTGTTTTGAAACTGTAATGGAATAGTTACTTCAAAAGTCCCAAATAGCTGAATAGATCTTTGACATAGGGATAGCATTGTAATCTTGGTAAATCAAACCGGATATTGACATCATATCCGTTACCCGACCAGTGAGTAAACCCGTACCCTCGCACTCCGGATGCTATCACCGACTAGCACGTAATCGGACAAAGGGATTGATAAGGAAACCTTGACTGGATCATCCGCACTGAATGTAGATGGCCAAACCAGATATTATGTTAGGATTACGTCACGCTATTTCCACTTCTATTCTAATAAAGATATAAAGGAATGTCTGATAAATTTGGCTGTTAGAAAAAACTTAAGGCCGTCACTTAGCGATTTTATTTACGCGATTTTTACAACAAATTGAGAGAATTTGAATAATTATCTTCTATTTGATTTCCTAATGGAATTTAAGACGCCGATTCAAAGTAATTTCGGATTATTGTATTGTTGCGATCGGTACGTAAATATTTTGTTATAGGTATTATTTTTTGACAAATACAATATATTTGGGTTGAGGAAAAAGAAATTCATTTTTTGCGTGAAATTAATGAATTTATTTAACATGTTTCGGATTGCCGATTTGGGTCAAATATGGAATAGTAATAGATTTTCAAATCTGTTAAATGTATCGAATTTCTCTTTGTTAACTTCCATTTTTAACACCCTGTAACTCACAAATGAATAGACCAAACAAAAACAGTAAATGAATTTTTTAGGGTGAAATGTCACTTGACAATGAGCATAAATTTATAATTGTTTGATCGATATTTTACAAGATATCGATCTCTACAGCCATCTACCGAAAAAATAATGGATATCTATTTCCCCCACCTATTATTATGGAATTTTTAAATATCTTTATTTTATTGTGGAGCTCATCGAATAATGGTAGGGGAGCCCGTGGTGCTAAATGGGGATTTACTCGAGCGTCATAGAGACCTATTGGGTTGCAAAGCTTAGATGATAAGAAGAAAAAAATGTTATATGATATATACCTTTTCATCGGTGGGGGAAGCGGCTATAGATTTTTAAATATGTAAAAAAAAACTGATGCATGGACATCCTCGAGCGCGTCAGATATTGATAGCATCAATGCCCTACGTATTTTTAATAATGTACGTATGTTAATCTGATCGTTTGCATGGTGGGGGTGGTTGTATGTAAGGGTTGAAAATGAAAAAAAAAAAAATTTAATCGAGCGCGTCAGATTTTCTAAGGGAGTGTTAAGTGCACCAAAAATAAGCTCTCATTCACTAATCTGACGATTTCGATGGGACGCAAACTCGTGGCCATTTCCATAATTTGCAAAAAAAATTCGCCATTTTGACATACTCAAGCGCGTCAGATTAAGATATGTATTGTTCATCTTTATGTTCTAAACGTACTGTCTCATAATCTGACGATTATCTAGAGGGATTCGCCTAATCTGACAAAAAAACGGTTCACCCTAAAGGCCATCCCTGCAACTTCCCGCTAATTCCATTCCTGGGCGCTTAAAATTGTACTTATGACATTTATTTTGAGCTCGCGGAGTTCAAAGAAATAATATTTCTATGCATTTGAGCTCTCCCAGCTCAAAAGTCTGATAGAAGTTTCATAGAACACTATTTTTGGAATTTTCAAACCGCAATAACTTTTGAATGGATCAACCAATTTTCACGTAGTTGGCGGCATTTGACGCAGTTTTATCATCCTCATAAGTAATTACAAGTTTTAATTGATCGAATCAAAAAATTTCGGAGTAATCCCGAAAAAATACTTTTTCGGGTTTCTTTCGTTCACGATATCTCTCGAACGAATCAACCGATTTTGACCAACTTGGTGGCGATCGACGTGGTTTTTCAAGCTCAAGGGCGGATTAGTTTTTGAAGTTGATCGATAAAGCCGTTTAAAAGTTATTCCAAAAAAACCACTTTCAAAAAAAATTTTGCTGGAATATGGTGATGGCGTCATGACAGCAGAAACTAGAGTGGGGACGGAGTGAGAGAGTAATAGATAGAGAAAGAGTGAGAGAGGAATAGAAACGCGGAGAAGGAAATATAGGCATCACGCAGCTGCACGCATTTAACTTTATCGACGATTTTTTTGTTGTTTCGGCTTGCGGAAATCGTCAGATTATATATTTTTCGTTATTCTTGAATTATTTCCTTCAAAATAAAAAAAAATTAACTACGCTCGAGAATGTCAAGATGACGTTTTTTTTTTACAACTTTGCTGCCCTCCCCTTTCTTTACGTCACTCTCAAATTGTCAGATTAGTGGAATATACTCTTTTTAGGAGGTAATTAACTCACCCTACCTTAATCTGACGCGCTCGAGAATGTCTGATGATCAATTTTTTTTTACTAATCTGATCCTGTATCCTTCACGGGCGGCCTTATATATGGCGCTCATATTTGGTGGTGGTACTTAACCGGGTACAAGGTATCCCCCTGTATATTAATCTGCCGCGCTTCAGTAAATCCAGAAATCCCCTCTTGGGCTCCCCTACCATAATGAAATAAAAATGTATCAGTTAGAATTACCTTGGCGACTTCATCGCTTGGTCCTTCCTTCAAGGTACACTTATTATGCTTGGTGCTGTTAGCAGGCACTGGCGTAGTGGTTTCGCTGACCAACGCCCAGTACTTAGCCGTGTAATTAAACTCTGGCGCTATGTACCGATGCTGATGCTTTCTGTGACGGTAGCCACCACCTCCCTTCATACGGGTCGAGCTTGACACACGGTACGAGAAATACCTCACCGATTCATCGGGTACCTGGAGATTTAGCTTCGGTTATTAAACCGATAATAAATAATTAATTATAACCTGTATTACAGGTGGCATGGTCGGCACAAATAACACATCCTTAACACGCATTCCATCCATCCATCCATTAGCCTTTGTGCGTCCACTGCTGGATATAGGCTCTATATATGTATATTATACGCTCTAGATATACGCTCTACCACCCAAAATCACATCTCCACTTACCATCAGGTGGGATTGTGGTCAAGCAATAACTTATAATTAATAAAAAAAGAATGCTGAACCATACCTACAAAAAAATTTTCATGTAGCTTCAGTTTTGATCCCGATACAGTTTTACTATTAGATATTATTAGTATAGGTAATAAGATAGATAGATATTATTAGTATAGGTAATAAGATAGACAGGATAATTACCTTTTCATTATCGATGTACCAGGTGAGTTTTGGTGCGGGCGCAGCTGGTGCGCTGGTGCAGTTGGCTCTCAACAGACCGCCCACCACCACGTCGGGCTTCCCGAACGTTATGATAGGCGGGTGTTTTTGGGAATCTGTCAAAAAAAAAAAACAATTTTAGACTATGGAAAGACAGTCTTCATACAAGCGCTCTGTCTAAAGTGAAGCACTAAACCGAAACTTTCCCGAAAGCGGGGAATGATTTGGCTGCGGATAATCATGTTTTTAGCAATAATTTAACTGGACAAATCGTCATAATTCTTTTTTACGCGACACACGTTTGGCGTGCGTTGACATGAGCTGCTCGGTGTTTGGAGTCATTTCTGACTCCAATTAAGGTGCTTCAAAACGGCCGCGCGGACTTCGTTTCTATGGTGTAATTATTCTAAGAAAACAATAATAAGTTCAATGAAAAATTACCGGACCAGTGCGACTCGGACGTAGGATTCCGTACGATGTTACCTCTGATTATTTTAAGGTTACTTATACGGGATCCAATTTGGGATTTAACATTTTTAGTATTTTATTATTTTGTTGTGATAGCAGCCAGATATTTATGTTCAAGATACGAGTATAGAACCCTGATACAGACCGACTGCGGATGCATTGATAGGGTTCTGTTTGTCAAACTGTTCCTCCTCCTGTCTGTTCACGTTTGGAACTTGAATATATGAGAGCGGTGAAGAAAACTTCTATAGCGTGATTCAGGCTTAACGTGACGTCTTCATGGAAGATTATCGTTATACATAGGCATTTCCTATTTCCCATATTCATTACTATTATTGTATACCATGTTAAGTAAGTGGCAAAAGAGAAGTTAGCAAGGAGATCTACATGTGACCGCTTGCGGGACACAAGATAATGTTAACCGCTCGACAGACCGCAAAATCGTCGCACGTGTAAAACAAATTACGTTACACCCATCATTCATAACACTGTTTGTTGTTCCGATAAAAAGGGAAAATTGCGCAATTTTTAATATATGCAAAAGGGAGAAGGCTAATCCTGATTCGTTGTATTCAAACAATTTGTTTGTGCATCGTTTTGGTAATATATTTCGGGTACGGGTGCGATGTGAATACGTCACGGACGAAAAAGTAAAATCATGTACCTATATTTGTCAAGGGTTGGTACACACTTATGAAATCGGAAACGATTCAGCACCGGGTATTATGGCCACGAACCGAATGGCGCAATGATTATCACGCCTGATTGCTGTTCGTACGATCCCTGGTTCAATTCCCAGTGAGGCGCAAATTTAAAAGTAAATTTAAAACTGTTCTGTCTGGTTATGTGTGTTCTTGTCTTTGTGTTTTGTCTAGGTGGCACGACACAGAGTATCCCAGTGTAGGGCTATGAGCGTGTGTCGTTATTTATTTATTGGAATCGGACTTCATACATAACATAGTTGTAGGTGATGCCTTCACCTCGGAAAAAGTTTCAAACTTCACGGCAAATAAATACAGTGATAAATTAGATATACACAGACAGACTGCCACAATCGACATAAATGAAAATGTGTTTGTATAAATTACGAAACTGTAACGAATATTTTCATCTAGTCTGGTAAAATCCGACCGTGGCCCCATTAAAACAATAGATGAGTGTTACTGGGCAATTGCAGTATGAATTACATACAAAATGAACGTACCCACAGTTTTCACGGACTTAATGAGAAAATATTACGCACAAACTTTCGACGGGTACCTACCCCTCTCCAAAGTCAGTGCGCGCTCTGCATTTTAGTAATTACAAGGTGAGGTTTTAATAGTTTGGTCTTATTTGAAATCACCTTTTAGCATGAAAAGATAATTTGTTATAATAGAATATATTATAATAGGTGGTTGAAATTTCAAGTTATTTAGCGAGCAGTTACGAACGGGCCAACTGGAGGTAATTAATGAATTAGCTTCAAACTGTGTGGCTGGTATATTTGCACTTTAGTCAGTTTATTTTATGAGAAAGGTATGCCAGTTTAGTTTCTATAGAGACTTCATCAAATATTTAACTAAAGACCATAAGTTTTATTGAGTATAAATTGAAAAGTAATATGTCGATATTTAAGTTACCTATAAGTAACTATAATTACTAGTTACCCACTCTGCATAATTCATACAGTATGAGTCTTTATAAAGCGTACATAAGAAAGTTGATGACTAAACTGATTTTTATCGACATAAAACATTCTTAAGATAAAAAAAATACACTTTACAAGACACCCCATATACAGAAGTATGAAGCAATATTAGTATCGAACTACTTACAAACGACAGTCAGCTGATGTGGAGGAGACGCAGCCGTAAAGATGGGCGTCTCCAGGGAAACCTCGCACCAGTATAAGCCGGACGCCGTCGGGTCTAGATTATCTATTGTAATGGAGTTCTCGGTCACTTGGGACATCTGCAACAAGCAATGGAAATGATATTTTATTTAATAGACTGCAAATTGAATTGCGTCCGATGTTACAACGCTGTTATGAAAAGTATGAGTGAAAAGATTTAGGTAGAAATGTGGCGCAACTTGAATAGTTAAAAATACTTTTTAACTATTTCATATAAAAGCGTGAGTTACTTTAGTCCACCTTTTGTGACTATAAAGTATGCTTCCAAAATATCAAATAACTAAATACATTTATTTTTAGGAACAAATTGCGAATAATGGGGAAATAAGTTTGAGGGTGTAAGGGTCTCCATCTCCATCCATCAACCTCCACTGCTCGAAGTGTTTCCTGCCGAATAATGGACAAATCTATGATGAAACTGTCCGCCCAGCTGATAGTTCACATGCAAGGTGGAGTATATGACCTATTTGAATAGCTGCAATCTTCCTAAAATTAACTATTTAATGTATTATACACATTTCGGTCGCTGCCTTGGAGAGCTGGCAATCATGCAGTCTCCTGATATTTTCGATCAGAAACAGATCAATGATATCTTTGGTGTTGCTAATGTCAATGTCAGGCGGTGACCGCTTACAGTCAGGTGGCCTCTACTACGAATACATTACGTTACACATAAAAAGAATGTACTCACGTTAAGCTTCCCTCCGTGAAAAGTATAATTGGTGTACGGAGGCACTCGCTCTCGAACGTACTGGAGAAGCTTCGCCCCTGACCTGAGGAACTCCACTTTGTACAGCAGTTGTGGAGGCACTTGGTGAAGACATCGAAGCGTGGCGGAGCCTCCACGGGCGACCCAGCTCGGGGCTGTGAGCCTCACATCCACATCTGTTGCTTGGGCGCGACCTGGAAAATATTAGTTGATCAAAAATCTGATTTTCGCATAGCCGATGAGGCAATGAGGAGACGAGCCGTCGGATGGTAGTGGTCACCCTGACTCTTGGCATTCGTAACAAATTCGTGTTACAAAGAAGAAAACAGGAGACTTGTTTTTTGTCTCTCCGACAGTAAGTGAAATACTTAAAGAATATTTCAGGGTTGATTCTAGAAAGCAGACGGTAAGAGGCCGTATAAGCAGTGATAGCGGTGTGGTTGAACGTTGGACTGCCGAACCGGAGGTTCCGGGTTCAAACCCCGCACGCACCACTGATTTTCAAAAATTATGTGCGTATTAAAATTTAATTATCACTTGCTTCGGTGAAGGAAAACATCGTGAGGAAACCTGCACACCCGAGAGTTCTCCATAATGTTCTCAAAGGTGTGTGAAGTCCACCAATCCGCACTTGGCCAGCGTGGTGGACTATGGCCTATACCCCTCACACTGTGAGAGGAGACCCGTGCCCAGCAGTGGGACAGTTATGGGTTGTGATGATGATGTGATGAAGAGGCCGTAGAGATTTGGCATGAGTCCAATCGGTGCGGACGAAATTCAGTTGTCGGCTGGTGGCACAGTGACGAAATGGCAATGTAGGCACCAAGTCAACAGCAGTAACAGGGTTATTTTTATATTATAAAAGTTTGTAAAGTCTACCTATTACCTAGCTATTCGCATAACCTTTACCTTGCACGTTATGAAAGGCACTCTAAACCAGCCATGGGATTGGGTAACGAGGATAAATAAATATAAACTCTTTGTCCATCTGCATTTCCGTAATCAAATAAATCATAATACCTTTGATATTTGAAGGGACACTCATAAATGATATGGGTATGAGTGGGATAAATCTTTTGTGTGTTCTTTGTTGTATCTACATTATAAATAAGTAATCCAATGTTGTAATAGTCCTGGAAAACAAATATAAAAACAATCTACTCACGTTATCATATTGGAAATCTACTGATGACTAAAACTTGAATGACACATCATTTTCAGGAGAACAAAGGGAAATGCTGGGCAAAGGTCGTTTTTATTATACGCCTTAATTTACAAACGCATGTGAATTGTGATTTTTGTCGCTTGTGCTTCTGTCGCCTCATACGATATCCTGGTCTGTCGGCATGGGATTCTGGTAAGTATTGTAGGAATATATTTACAAGACAAACAAAAATTTTGCTTCCAGGTCGTGGACCTTTCTCAATGCCACGCACACACGGGTGATGCCAATGCGGGGTATATGAACGTTTATTTATTTATATTAGTCGTCGTAATTCTCTTCTATTTTATTCCAGGAATACTGCATGTCTATCTGCTAATTCTGTTCCTATAAACCAAGGGTGGAGCCATCCATCAGTTGTATCCGACACGCAATCCTCTCCCGCAAATATCGCCACTAAACCTACTATAGATTTTCTACGCTCTAGGGAAAGTGTAGGAAATCTATTTCCGCTATTATTCTTGCTGTCTTATTGTACAACATACTTTATTTACCCATGAAGTAAGTAAAACGCATTGACTTATTAATAAGTCAATGGTAAAACGCTACTAATTTTGATTTGCTAATATTTTTTTCGAACCACCTAATTGCCGATCAGATTTGCAACTTAAATAATATTATTTTTTTTTTAATGTTTTTAGCTCGATAAATTATTCTATCGCAACAAATTAAATTAAATTAAAAATTAATTAAATTTTTACTTTGTTTTGTGTAATCATGGTTCAGATAATATTTTGTGATATTTATTGTAAGTGTTAATCCGTGAAGCGTTTTAAGTTTTCACCATAACTCATTACGTAAAAAAACCTATTTCAATGCCGAAACATTTAAATGTTTTGGTTCTTCTTAAATAGCAGTGATAGCCAACAGAGGGCCTGAGTATGAATCCTTCGCGCATCTCAAAATTTAAATTAAAAAAATACATAATGTGCGTATTAATTATCACTTGCTTCGGCGAAAGATAACATTGTGAGGAAATCTGCACCCCTGAGAGTTCTTCATAATGTTTTCAAACGCGTGTGAAGTCTGCCTCTTCGCACTAAGCCGGCGCGGCGTGGTGGACTATGGCCAGTACCTCTCACATTGTGAGAAGATACCCAAGCCCAACGAGACTGTAATGGGTTGTAATAACGATGATGAATCAAACTAAATGTTACTTTATAAACTTTACTTCATTATATTCGTTAGGTATAAGGTATAATAATGATATTTATGATGTTATCAAGGGCGTGCGTGTTCAGACTACGGAAGGAAAACGATCTGACTCAGCTGTTTGATAAGGAGATGAGTTTGTATCTGTGGAATGACAGAGATGAGGTTCTATATAGATGAGGGTGTGTGTACAAACTCATCATTTTCCCCTTTGCCCTTCAGCATTCTATATCCTGCTGAACCTACAATGTTAATATATACACTTAAGTATATTAATACATTAGTTTACTAGATCAGATAATAAATAAAATCTAATCTAATTCCATTTTTAATAGACCATGAAAAGGACCGAATTCATCAATTTTACTATGCGATATCTTTGACGAAGTTAAACTAATTTTAATTATGCTATTTTAGTAAAGGAGTATGCTATTTTATTAAACAAGTACGTTGCTTATATCAATTTTTTTCATTTCTTTAGATTTTATTTTACTTTTTTATTTTGTTGTTATTATAAAACTGGTAACATTTTAAAATCGCAGATCTTTCATTATAATTATTCTTCTTTAAAGTACGTTAACTCCCTGTATTATTGTAGCAATTTATAAAAACCGGAGGACAATCGTTTAAAACCATTTAAAACATAAAACTTTTATACGGCTCGACCGATTCTCATGAAATTTTGTGTGCATATCGAGTAGGTCTGAGAAACGGCCAACATCTATTTTTCATACACCTAAGTGATTAGGGTTGTCTACCCCTAACATTTTTATTTTATTTTTTGGACATTTTTTTTACAAATTTTTTTATGGTGTGGCATAAAAAATACACATAATTCCAAGTTTTCACTTCCCTACTCCCACTCCTCAAATTTAAATCGCGCTTTTTGTATTTTTGTGTGAAAAATATTTATGGCGGAACAACGTTCGCAGGGTCAACTAGTGTATAGATAAATTGTAATAAGATATAACCAAGCAACGATAATAATACAAAACTACGCAACGAAACAAAATACGAAGTTCCCTTCGCTTATCTTCAAGTAAGTAATTAACCCTAGAGTACTAACCTTTTTTTCACACCGCTTAATACTAACCATCGCCTGGGAGGCTACTTTTTAGAAAAATACGTTTTTATTGAATATTTTTGATTTCAAAGAAACAAATTTGTTATAACATAAATGGACATTTTGTGTACTTTTTAAATCAAAAACAAAAATATGTGAAATACAATAGATAGACTATCAAATTTAGCCGCAAACTTAACGCTAGTCACAACCATTTTGACGTAATCGTATTTTGGTATTAATATGAAAAAAATAAATTAAATTAAGACAATTGGTAAAAAAATATAACAACGTATTAGAATAATGAGTAAGTAGTTAAATTAAAAAGTTAATCTAACTTTATCAATTACAGTTTCTAAGACACATGAGATCAAAATCGGTCTTAGAAGCAGTTAGGAGATTTACGGGGAGATTTACGGGGGGAGGTCAAAAAGTTCTCGGAATGAGGGGAAAGGGGGTTGAAATTAAACATGAAACTATTTTTTCTTAACAATATATGCTCCCTTAACCTTGATACATTTTCGGATCTCTCAAATAATTTGTTTATACCATCGAAAAAAAAAGGTTTATCTTTGCTGTCAAAATAGGCGGCCGAAATTGCAGACTTGACTTCTTCATCGTCGCCAAATTTTTTTCCACGCAGCTCCTTTTTCATTTTTGGGAATAAATAATAGTCGCTGGGGGCAAAGTCTGGACTGTAAGGTGGGTGTAGACCACCCACCTTACAGTCCAGACTAAGAAACTTGAAAAGTTAGAACTTTTCAAACCCGCATCGGTGGATGGCAGCCGTCGCAACATGGCACGTGTGGACGGGAGCGATGTCGCACAAAAGGAGCACACCTTTTGGCAGCTTTCCTCTTCTTTTTTCCTTGATAGCTTCTTTCAATCTGACCAGTGAAGAAGCGTAGTACTGTCCCGTTATAATCACACCACGATCTTTATAATTGATCAGCAAAATACCTTCTGTATCGCAAAAGATAGTCACCATGATCTTTCCGGCCGAATCGTAATCTTCAGTTTGTATATGATCGTCTATTTCACTTCCTGAGTCACATTATAATAAAAGATTCTCTATTTATTTATCTTCTAGGTTCATCTATAAACAAAACATTGATATTAATTTAAAAATATACAATAATTAAGAAATAAATTCATAAATAAAAAATAATTAGTAAATTTTATTTTTAACTTTAATACTAACCATCGCCTCCCAGGCGATCGGCATATCAATATCTCTGCTGCGGTAGGAGCCCGAGGGACGGGAGTCTGCTATCCTTCTCGTCGTAGGGGGAACTGAGTTGGCACGGGAGCACGAGTTGTTACGGCCGCGCATATTTCAAAAAAAACCAAAAAATTGTCCGCGTGCGGCCTCCCAGGCGATGGTTAGTACTCTAGGGTTAATCAGTCGAGGTTGTAACTTACTTATTATTCCCACGATATCTACCGCCGAGTTTCCTTCAACTAGCCATTGTAATAGATTGCGTCTGACAGACAACGCTACCTTTATCTTAGTAGATATTAATATGACCTTGCAATTATTGCTTGGTTGGACTCAAGATACTAAAACAGTAGTCTGATATTCAACAACGGCTCTTCGGTTTCAGTGGAAGAGTATTTCAGACAAGAATGCCTAAATATAGAATGACTAGGAATAATAATATTCCTGTCCTTGCCTCGCTTTGGTAAGCCTATGCCTTGGTATACGAGTATGTACCTATAAAAACAATTGATAATAATTTAATGAAGGCATTATGGTACTAAACACATGTTTAGCTCATTTTAAGATCTTAGGGGACAATTTTAGTGACCATAAAAATGAATTATTATTAACGTTTTTACAGAATTTTATACCAAGTTGTATTGTTATGCCGCAGGAATAGAATCGTGACATAAGTTACAAACTCAAACTCAAATTATTTATTTTATGAAGGTATAATATCACTCATGAACGTCAAATTTTATAATTGTCATCAAAATCCAATGTTCAGATTTAGCCCTCAACAGTACAGTTTAGATATAATGTATCTATAGATACTACTGTATGCGTAATGGTAGCAATATGAGTATTTCATGAGCGTATCAATATAAAGCATAAAGCTTTAAGTCCCGGTTGTTATGGTCACATGCCAGCCGTTAAACCTTATCAGAAGTTTTCGGGCACCTTGAAATTTTACGATAGATAGATACTCTGGTTAGCCGATAAACTTAAGATACTTTTGTTTACATTATATTTTACTATTTATGAGTCAGTAGTAATTATTGTAACGGTAATTATTGAGTAATATTCGTTCAGTAATTCTTAAGTTAGGTACCTACTAGTCAATATTGTATTTCACGATAGTTTGTCGTTTACCGACTCAAACGCGGGCGAAGACGCGGGAAACGCTAGTGTTTTATAAAATAAACTACAGACTTGTCTGATATAGTACCTACTGATATGGTTTTTAAATGTTACGCTATTACAAAACCTTTTTTTTTACGGTAGTAAGAACATTTTAACGTAGAAAGCAATTAATCGTTTGATAGAGATCAGAACTCTGAAGTTAATTAGTCGTCTGAAATAGGGTTCTACTTTAACAAGACTGATGTGATAATGGTTTAAAAATCGATATCTATATTACTAATACTGAGTATACCTAGGTCTTGTCAAGGATTTGGAGAAACGTGTGCTCGGTATTTAATTGAAGCCAATGTCTTTGTCAATGTCTATACCGAAAAATCCGCAAAACTAAACGTTGAACACAAGATTAGCTTGTTATCGTTGCGGAAGTACGTAATTCGAGCCTTTTCACTGGCAGTAACAGTCAGAATGGCAGCTGGCAACCGTCCAAACACTGAGTGTGACTACCGGATTGCGAAGTGGCGAATCTGAGGGTTGTTTGTGCTTATAAGTTTCATTTATCGTCACTATTTTCAATAAAATAATGCTGTTTTTTGCTGACACTACTACGGACAATACCGTAGTCATATTATTTTGCCACTAATACGACTTGAAGGTAACCATCGTGGAACGCTTTAGATGCGTTCCTCTGTCGGCTGGTAATCAGACATTACCTACTTGTTTCATAAGAAGAAGAAACATTTTCTGTTAGTTCCACTTCAACACAGCTAACAGTTGGTGTCTCATAATTTAACTTTGCTTGAATTCCAATTTGCAGCTGCTGAAGTATTAGAAGCAGAAGTAGCAATATTTTAATCATTATTTGTTTTTTAATTGCTTATTGAATGGCTTAAGTTTCATCTCCAAATTACGCAAGCTTACCATCGTATTCCACCAAACTACTCCTGTGCAGATTTACAACGTAACTTTAGGATAGTGTTATTTATTTATTTATTATTATTCAAAGGCAACTAACATTACGCATAATGCCTGTCCCGTATAAAAAAGGGTTTCAAAAATTTTGCCACGCAGTCATCCATTTAACTACCGACCACAGTTTCAGTAACTTTTCATTCGATCATGTAGATCAACGCGAGCCTTCGGGTTACGATCGACACTCTTACAGGCTACGACCGATACAAGCCTTCGGGGTTACATCGACACGCCTCCATTTTACGATCGATACTCCTTCAGGCTACGATCGACACTAGCCTCCAGGTTACAATCGACATAAGCCTCTAGGTTACAATCGACACAAGCTTTCAGGTTGTAATTGATACGTGACTTCAGGCGCTTCATCGGTACTATCTACTACTAATAAAACTGTGCGTAACGGGAAAACTGAACAATTGATATTTTTAGGAAGTGTTGTAAGTAAGCTTTGTTATCGACATAGAGATCAAAACAATTTTTATATTATTGACTGTCTGTTTATCTATCTATATAATTATATAAGCATCACAAGGTAAACTGCACTTGACATATTTAATAATTTTTACTAGGTGGTACCTACAAAGGTTATGGATTTGCTCCCGCGAGTTACAGATAAAAATAGCATGAAAGATATGTGGAAAGGTTAGATTTACAGAAGGGAAACGAGGACGTTATTTGTAACTATTATAAAGTTGGTACAGAATGATGACAAAGCACTGGCGAGAGTCCAAAACGGATGTGAGATTACGAGATGCTAACGGTAAGGCTTTCAACAAAATTGTTAGTACGTAATTAATCTTCGAGACGGGCTATGTAATCATGTACTGAACCTAAGACAGACGAGTTTCATTTGTTTCTCTTAAGCAAGTTGAGGTTCGTTTGAATATAGACTCCATTTCCATAAAAGACAATTGATCTTTCCTGCTTGTTTTATGATTTGCAATAAATTCTTAATAGTATACCTACATTTGTATCGGTCGTAGAGTTTAGCGTCTCGTATCCGATTCTCGTCCGAGGTAACAGTTATAATATTTATTTTGTGACATTTATGACAGCTACTTGTGATACAGTCATTCCTGCCTCTAACAGTAGTACCTTCGCATGTACCGATTATTTAATGTCGTAGAACAAATTGCACATAAAAGTCGACAATTATTATCGTTAGAATATTCATTACAAGCTTTAAATATTTTACATACTACAATACCTTAAAAACTCTTATTTCTCAGAGTGGTATAAAATGGGGCCGGAATAACATATTCCTGGGAAGCGTGATATCCCGGAGAAAGCATCCCAAGTCGTTGCGTACAATGAGTGTTCCCGGAAAACGCCTGAATAGACTAAGTTTGTCGTTTTGCTACGCTGCTCTTATAATATGTTTTACATTTTAAATATTACATTTATGTAGGTAAATAGCCGAGAAACGTGCACAAGAGCCACCTGATGGTAAGTGGCGTCTACAATATTATCTTGTAGTTAATAACCGTAGCGTTTTATAAAGTAGACTAGTAAACCCTCCCTCGCTTCGCTTCGGGAAACTTGCCCTTTAGTACACTCACTCGAAAATTGTTAAACGTAACCCACTCAGCGAATTTGCTACCTTCAAATGTATACTATTAAGAATTACAACCTCGAAATCCAAATAAAATTATTAAACGAAATAATCTAAAGCTGTAAAGATTTAACAAAAACTCTTGAGAGCTTGAGATAACGTTTAGTTTTAATAAAACCACTTAGAAGTTGTAGGTTAGGTGAGGTTTTAATAAAATCACTTAAAAGATTTAGGTTATATTTTTAATTGATAATTTATTATTTCGATTTCGTTCACAACATCAAAAAAATATTTATTAATAGAATTTTAAAAATTTCCATCTCATATAAAACTGTCAATCTATAATAAGCTAGGGAAAAGGACGGTGGATTTACCCATCACTTTACGACAGGAAACATTTATGTTGTATATACTTACTATCTAAATTGAATTTTAACTATCTCGTATAAAGTCTAAATTCTTTCTTCGGTCAAACAAAGGTAGTAAATAGGAAAGTTCAAAAGAAGAGTGTCCTTTTGTTGCCTCGGGATATCTCAAAGTAACTCCGTTCCAACTAATGGCATTACAAGGCCTCTTAATTTGCGCTTTAGTCTTCTTTAGATAACTTTTTATTTCTTTATAGTAGGACCCGGATTACAAAATGCTTTTCGGATTAACGTCATTAACTAGAGCAGGAGTGTTACAGGATAATCGTTTTCCTTTTTTTACGACCCCTACAATGGTTATTAAGCCGGACTACCAATTATTAAAATTCCCAATGAGTCGAAAATTTAAATGATAAAAAAGAGTACACAAAGATTTTCGTCGGAGGCCTGAGGCTTCTATCATTTGTGTTTGTTCTACGTTGCGTACCTACATTCATGGCGCGAACATAAAATAGCTTCGGTACCAACGAGTAACGAGACGAGAAAATAAATATTCTATTATCCTTTATGTATGTTGACTACACCCCGGTATTAGGATTGGTAAAAGGATTGGCTATTGCAAGTAGCATGATTTTTTTATTTACTTATTCACTCTTTATTGTAACCTAAAAACTAGATTACAATATGTGCGAGTCCGACCCACAGTTGGTCTATTTTTCTTTAATAACGTACCCATATGTTAGACATTACTTTAAAAAGATCTCAACAATCAATTCTTTCTGGTCACACAACAGACGTTCTGGTCAATAAATGTGTATTCAATAAAATCTCATCTTTTATTCGGTACAAGATGATCAAGCGAGCCGTCAGTTTCTCGTTATTAATTTAATATTCATTACCATCTCTTATAATCTCAAGAGAAACTACATAATATTGTTAAAAACAGCACGTTTGAAAATTTTAAGCAATATAAATTTCATTAAACGGGGCTAAAACATTATTTATGTGCGGGAACAAAACTTCCCCCGTCGACACAGCGATATTCCTTAAATATAAGTACAAGTTTGGAAACTTTAAACTTCCAACAATTTATAGTTGGGACAAGGACGCCGCTTCATTGGAATATAAATTTTATATCCTGTTACATAAGAGTTACGTGATGTTTCTGTGAAACGAATGCATTTGTCGCATATGGAGTACGTGCCATGGAAATAAAAATCTTGAGTAGATGTCACATAAAGAATTAAATCGTTTAAGACCTAAGGCGTTGATTTGAATCCTGCGCACATTGTTAGTTAATTAAAGTTAAGTGCCTATTTCATTTTGCTCATAGCAAGAATGGAACACGAATGTTATGCACGGCCATAGATATAGACAGTACACTTCAGAGGGCAGACGCAAAGCCATCTATTCCAGTTTTTATCACTAGGTAGCAGTTGTCACCACTTAGGAGGCCTTCGATCTACATAGAAACTTCCGACACGGGGCCTTCGATCTGCATAGAAACTTCCGACACGAGGCCTTCGATCTGCATAGAAACTTCCGACACGGGGCCTTCGATCTGCATAGAAACTTCCGACACGGGGCCTTCGATCTGCATAGAAACTTCCGACACGGGGCCTTCGATCTGCATAGAAACTTCCGACACGGGGCCTTCGATCTGCATAGAAACTTCCGACATGAGGCCTTCGATCTGCATAGAAACTTCCGACACGAGGCCTTCTATCTGCATAGAAACTTTCGACACTTGAGTTGGCCACTAATCCCTGCCCCAATCCGCACTTAAGCAGTGTAATAGAATTCTCCTTGCCTCCTCGGTCATGAAGTAAGAGCCGTGCTCAGTGGCCATTAACAGGTTGATGCCAAATAATTTCTCCAAGCATTATGTTCTATACCAATATTTACAAGTAGTTTCAGAAAGAAATTTAAAGCGTACTCGTATAACTAGCTTACCTGGTTAACGGCTTAGTGCCCATTCAACATTAATCATTTCCAACTAACGACCCTTAATGTTAGAGTAGGTCGGTCACATAAATCAAGTGAAAGCTTGAATATTGCTGTACTAAACCAAATATTTTGATAGCCACAACATCCTTCATTTCATTCTAAATAGCCCTTTGTGTTAAGTATGTATGTATTGTCAACATACACATTGAATCACTACAGGGTCTCTCCAGGATCAAGAAGACCCAGGGAAGACTACACAACTTTGCTCCAGTAGATTGGTGGAGAAGATAGTGGTCAAGTTTTTATGTCATCCGATGTTCAGCAAATGGGCTTAACGGCTGTTATCCGCCCGCCGAAGCATCGAACTGTTCAAGAAATTTTTGCGACTAGGTGTCACCCATCCTCATGTTCACCGACAGCATCTGATTCTGCTGTAGTTGCACAACTCGGACGATCAGATTGATTGACAGTTGACACAACCTTGTTTTTAAAAAGTTTGTTACTTTTAATTTATTAAAATCTGTGCTAATGAGTTTCTTTTGCCGTTTCTTGAACAGGAGCACCTCTTTAATAAGGTATTGTTTTGAAACGGTGTACGGGTACACAAAATATATTATTATTGATAAATACCTACGTAAACGATTTTGAGTAAGTAATAAAGGCAAAAAAGAAGTCAGTCTAGTCAGTTTGGACATAACTTTAAAATACTTTTTACATGGAACGTTATTTAAAATATACCTGTGATTCTCCTCACGGATATTAATTAGCCCAACGTCAAACCAATTTCGGTTTTAATAAAGAGACATACAGAAAGAGGTTGATTAAAATTTCACCCGCACGAGGGAGATCTACCTACCTAAAGTGTGATTCTGAATACTGAACCGATCCATTGCTAATTAACGTAATCAAATATCAACAAAACCATTAAGTGACCCTCCTACGTATTGAAATTTAATAATGAGTTAACACGAAGGACTAAATATTGAAAACAAAATTCGACACATTTATTTGGTAAATTTTACGAATCATGGATTCATAACTGGCGGTTATGTGGGCTAAACACGTGCAGTTTTGGAACTGTTCAGTCAATCTTATCATCAGTTCAGTTTGGTTATCAGTTCTACTCTATTTTCGCTAGGTTTGACATAAAATGTGTATATGCAATCGGGTACTTACGATTTTGTTTATGCACGCGAAAATTACTGCACATATTTAAACGGGACTTGGGAATTTGGGATATTTATAACTTTTATACTTTCTTGGGATATTTATAATTTATATCTTTACATCCCGGGAAACCGTGTTTGTTCTTGCGGGATAGTAGATGAAAGTTAGAATGTAGGTTCTGTGAAATACTAAGTAATTAAGGTTTTGATGGTATTTGTACATCGCTTTTAATGAAATTTTTATTCTTATTCCGACAGTACCTTGCTTTAGGTCATTTCAGCCGTATTTTCTCATTACCTAACTCTGACATGAGCGCAGCCGCTATAATATAATGTACCTATGTAATAGATATATTTTATCTGCTCAGGAAATTAATCTCTGCCAGAAACAAAGTTATCTCAAACAAAAAGGGACTAATTAAAATTTCACCCTAAATATGGGGAGATCGGAGCACAAGTCGATACGTACTTTTATATCTTTCATCTTACTTTATAGCTAAATATCTCCTGTATATTTTATGTGTTATCTTAATTTTAAATTAAACTGAATTAAAAAAATATATAAATTAAATTCGTACGTACAAATAACTTATCGTATTTTAATTAAATGCTAACACACTCATGACCCCGCACTTCAATTCCCTGTGTCGCGGGCTGCATGGATAACACAAATAACACAACACTAATGCCCATGACCTAAGAACAAACGTTTATCTGTAACATAAATATCTACCCCGCGGGAAACCGAACCCAGGCTCCTCGCTTTGCAGGCAGGGCCACCACCAATTAGGTTACGGGGTCGTTAGGGTTTTTGTAAAATATATTATTACATATTTATATTTTATTTCCAGCACATAAAAATAACTTGATGAGAGGTCCCATTCTACTATATCAAATTTTTGTTTCGTTCAAAAATTGTACGAACCTTTGTTTAACATTTTGTAACACGCAATAGTACTTGAGATCCCCTATGGCAGGTGTGTCACCACACCTGCCAATCTAAACGGTAACAAATTGCTATAAGCCATTTAAAGTAGCTACTCTTTGGTATTACTATAATTATGTAATATCAATAAATAATCATTAACAGGTGTATTACGTGTAAGTGTTACCAACTTGATACAGAGTTATGAATGTGTGGGTGCGCAGATGTGCGTGTGTGTGAGTGTGTGTATGCGTGTATGTGTGCTTGTACATATTTTTTAATACATCAAAAGGCTTTGCCGCAGATAGCGGCACGGGCACTTTTCAGAAGTGAGAACACCTGGAGGGCAGTCGGTCACGCCGCTTAAATAAATATATATGTACATTAATATCATCTTGCTTATTAAATTAGATTATCTATGTTTAAATGGCATTGACACCCGACCTACAATAAATCGCAATGAAAATGGACCTAGACAATGTTTCAGTAATTGTAAATTATAGCCAATGTCTACGTCTGTTGCCCACCGGTACACGATACTGCTATTATACAAATTGAAAAAATATTTGGGTCAAACGCCTAGAGAGTTGACACACCGAACGAACCTTATTACAGAAAATTTAACACAGATGGGGTAAATGGCGCTTGAAATTGTCACAAAAAGCGAAAAAAAGTAAGCCATAAGGGTCATTACAATGACATTATAGATCATTGGGTCATTATGATAATTTTTAATATGATTAAATACTTTAAATGAATTATTTACATTTAGTTTTACATTTTTATTGAGATAGGGTTTTTTATTTTCAGTTATATCTTACAAGTATAATTATATTACCTAGAATTAGTACCTACAATCAAATGGAAATTTGAATAAACTAATTTGAATAGTTTATTCAAATTTCGTCAAATCTCGTCAAATTATTTGACGCCTTTCAAAAAAAAATCTCGTCAAATTATTTATTTGAAGCTAACCATATTTACAAACTAAATCCCGGCTATGATTTCATTTCCAATTTGATACACTAGGTAGACCCTTCAAATTGAGGTGGTTATCGGATTTAATTTCAGGCTTTCAGGTATCACTAAGATGACAAGCCGGCTCGACTGTACATGTCAAACGCAGTGTGGGCAACGGAGCGGAAACATGCCGTTGACCGCGATCCAATGTTGCCATCGAAAATATCTTGTCATCTCATTGTACGTATGTATTGTATACTATCTTTTATTACCTTATATTTTCACTTTAGACTCAGTGGTGCTGATTGGGTAGAAGAGGAATAATTTAAACATTTTGAAGAGATCAATAATTGTAAAGAAAGGAAGTACATTTATTTACTTTTCATATTATTTACGCAACAAAGTTTTTTAGCGGTGGCGACGCACTGGCGACAATTTTGGTGATACACATACTGTCTATTGGGGCCGTAACCACTTTCAGATAGATAGCAGTACTTTAACGCCAGTTGAAGTTGTGAAATATTCATAATATTATACACTGTAATACTCGAATGGAAAGCAAAATAGCTAAAACTTTAAAAATTAATTATTGCTAGCAGCTGGCAAACTTAAGGCTACGCAAAGCATTTAATATCGAGTTCTGAAAGGCCGGGTTGATGTATACACTTTGTAAAGCATTGTACACAAAACTGATAACTTAGTAAATACAACTTGTGCCAGTGACTTAGATGAAATTAATTTTTTTTTACGAAATCTACAGAGAACAACATTTAAATCGGAACTATGATGGTTAGTCAAATTTGCAGAGGGTGTTAGAATGTTAGTTGGTCAGATCTTTAGTAGGCATGAGGACTGGAACAGAGATTGTTAGTGATAGTTAATTCTGTTAACTAACAGGGGTTACTTTGTTAGTTTATATCAGAACTCTTGTCCAGTTTGTAATTGTTAGTAAAAGTCTCTTTCTAAGTCAGTTACAGATTTGTTGTTTGTTTGTACCTATAGTAGAATGCTCATACATAAGGAGTCTGTAGGTATTATAACAACTAATGCTGTACAAGCCTAAGAAAATGTGTCCACTTACTTATATACTTATGTCCAAAAACTGAAGTTTTTGATGTAGGTACACCTAACTATATTTTTGCGATTTATTTTTCATCATCATATTTATTGCTTAATCTAGAAAAAGGTAGTCTCAAATTAACAGATACTTTAGTTTGAAAAACATGAAGCTTTTCATTATTTTCTTCAGTGGGCATATAAAGTGTCATGATCCCAAATACATAGAAATACAATACATAAATACCTACCTATCTAGATTCAACAGGCAAACAGTTAATTTCCCCAAAACTTTTACTACTCGTCTTTAATTTGATTGGTTTTGTTTATTTGGATTTATTTATTATATGTATATAAGTGTATACCTACTATAAGTAACCACGTGTGCAAGTACGGAATAGAAGATTCAAGCTCAAAGTTGGTATAAAAGTAGGATTTTTATCGATATTATCATATTAAATTGAAGCGGGTTAAAATTAATAGCTTAGTTTTCTCATAAAATGTGCTAAATTGACTAAAAGTGTACATAATGGGTACATAAATACGCTTAAGTAATATTGTGTACATATAAGATCGAACAAAAATAATGAAGCAACGGCAGAGCAGTCATAATAACTGCATTTTATTACACGCACAACCCTACTAAGTATAGGATGTTGATACAATATCAGCTTGGATTATCGTGTAAGCCGTTTGCAATTTTATATCAACCCCAACACGAGGCTCGGCACACAATATTGCCATGAACACAATTGCTTCTCGTATTGAATATTTTCGATACAATATTTTGAATGCTGTTGTTTAATCATCCTGTATAGGAATCTAACGAGTTATGGCCCTGAGAGACATGTTTCGAGTATTTATGTTAGAATCTATAATTATGTACTCAAATACCTAACATATTATTATTTTTTATTTATTACTTCATATTTTAGTGTTAGTTTGATGTAACTTTAGTATAATTAGAACGATTGTTTCTTAAAATAATCTAGGATACTAGAATTAATATGACACTCAGAATTGAATCAAAGGGTTCTAATGTTTATTTATACATGTTTATTTAGACATACATGTAAACATTACAGGTTTCTTACACCTAAGATCGTTTACACTAATATTCGCTGGCTGTTCTGCGAAATACATCAGGTGCTCCATCAATCCAAATCAAGTCCAGACTAAATTACTATAACTAAAATAGTAAATTACTATATGGACAGAAACTATTAGGATTAGTATTAGTAGTATTAGTTATTATTAGTAGTATTAGTTTTTGAAGAATATTAAAATTATTGATCATAAATTACAGAATATTAACGGTTAAGAACGAACTGAAATCATCAAATTCTGCATCCATAACCGGAAAAATATTCTCCGAAAGAAATCACTAATATAGGTAGGTGGATTTGGAAGCGTTGAGGCATGACATTTCCCGTCACTGACACGGCCACGTACGAATATCACCATCAGAAATGCATGAAACAATAATATTCTTCACCGACCGACATGCCACGAATCAACACGAGTGTGTACAAATATCCTTAGCCTGATTTCGACTCTGTAGTTCTGATGCTGAAAATCTAAAATTATGAACACAAGCGTCAATAATCAATTCGTACAAATGAAATTTCACTTTTTTATATTGCCACAGTTCAAAACACGATTAATATGCACACCGTACACGAACTCGCTCAACAACAATAACCGTTAATCAAGCGACCGTCCGAACTTCATTACAGTTGTTTATTTGACACAAATAAAATACATTGAATTGAAAGTTCTGGTTCCCGCACCTAACCAAACACGGCGGCGAATTAATGATATAGCGTACGTTTCGGCACTTAGTTTCGAGGTACTGATGATTTGAAACAAGGTTTTCATTTTATGTAGATTAGGGATTCCCAAGATAATTTTGGCATCTGTCCCTATTTCCAAAATAAACTCATACTCCATAACTCATAGCAAAATTACTTTAAAAACCCCATATCCCTAGTTTTTTTCCTATCGATACAAAATATTTACCAATTTAAACTTTGCGGTTATTTCAGTGAATAAACTTGACGTAACTTTCTCATCAAAATTTAACAAAATAAATGGGCATAAAATTCAGTAAAAAATAAAAATATCAAAAGGTCTTTCTTTTCATAAACGTTCAATATCGTGAATTTCTAAAAAAATTTGGTGCCTTAGTTGAGTAGGTAAAAGTAGAAATAGGAGAGTAGTAGTTGAGAATATTTGATAAGGTTGCTACCAAATAAATAGTGAAAAAACACATCGACTACGACTATGAAATAATTTGCTACTAAATATTTTTTTTTTTCATATTTTATCCGGTGAGGCCGCCGAAGTAGGCGGTCTTTTTTCGCCAGACTGCGCGGGATATAAGTAACTCCGCGTCCACATTTCTGCGTCGTATATAATAGACGCATTGGATGCCTTCTATTGTCTATGCTGGTCAATAATCAACCTAAACATATGGATTATCGCTTACCCACTCGGATTTTTCTACCCGGTAACGCGTTATATCTGACCAGGCCCTAAGATAAATTATTGCAATAACTAGCTAAACTATCAATGTAATGAAACGGAAACAATATTGTTCGCGCTGCACCATAACGCTCAAATAGCCCACACCTTACACCGTCACCCGACCAAGCTAATATTTACATTTTCTACACTTTTATAAAAGTGCTTCAAGCCGTTCTGTACTACCATGTTTACAGGCGATAAAACCTTCATGTTATCAAGTTTAAAAATAACCACAAGGGAAACATAAATACGGTATTACGTAAAACACTGCTGGCGTCACACCCATTAGTACATTACTACATGGGTTCTTCAGGCAATTATGATAATGCTTTTGCGTGCTTCATCATCATGTTCCAATGTGGACTGGAACATGGCTTCAACCATTAATGGCACATTATTGAGCTCGGATCTCTCCTCATCATTTATGAATCCTCGAGCTTACTCCATCACGCTGCTCCAAAGCGGATTGGTGGAGGGGTTAGTGGTCAACCCAAGCCGAGAATCGACCAGGCAAGTCTAATAAATTAGTGGCGACCTTCATCCTTAGACCGCAGTAGTACCAAAGATGTCGCCAATGAGTTGCCAGCCAAAATGAAAGTGTGGAACCCACATTATTACGCTACTGTTTTATTTTTACATGTAGGTAAAGATTATTATGTTTCACAAGGCGGAGCAAGGGTTGGTTTGGAATAATTATGTAATTGATCTTATTAATTATATTCGGCATTAATTACATGCTATAATTTTGGCAAGGAAACCATTATTATAATTATTGTAAACTGCTCTTACAGTTTACCTACGCATTTCAATAATTTAATTTCTGTACTTCTGTTTCACCAACATTGCAATGACCACTTTTTGCAGCATTATTCAACGCAACTTTGCGACAATTGCGACAAATTTCAATATTTGAGATATATTTTCATTGTTTTACTATGGCAGAAGAATGACGTCATCTTCATAAATGTGGTGTTGGTAATGGAAAAGGTATGAGTAACTTCCGGGGTATCAAAAATGACAATGGCAATATTAATAAAACAGCAGTAAACTCACCCCTTTTTACAGCGCTGAGCAATAGAATGCAGAGAAACCATAACCATAATATCTGTGATGGCAACATTGCCAAATGAATCTTTTTTACTTCATTCTTCGAAAAATGTGCTCAAGTAGCCACTATCCAGGATATCATTAAAGAAGTAGGTAACATCTTCAAGCTGGCATCGAAGTGTCCAGAAATCTGTGAACAATAAATTTTATACTTAATGACCTTTGCTATATGATAAAACTTAACTCCAATAGTTAAGTTTTCAAATATTTAATTTAAAGTTCATGTTTATCCATTATTACAATATGCTACAAATCTTTTATGGAAAATGCCAATCTACACTATATTTAAGTAGTTAATAGGTGATGTATACTAAGTTTTTTGAATATAACAATAATATTTTTTATTTCAGACGACATTATGTCCATATCCCGTACACATCAACTGCTGAATAGAAAGCTTGGAGAAGAATTATGAGAGCTATGAGAATACCTTTAAGCAGGTAGATAATTATGTATCAATTCAGGTAAATGTCCTTGAATTTCCCTCGTTCCAAATACTGATCATGGTTTGCAATATCAAATTTCCTTTCTATATAACTACAAACAAAAACGTAGAAAACTCAGAATTTTTAAACATTGAACGGAAAAATGAAATGTAAAGAAGGTATCTAAATTCCGTGTCTATTCCATAAGCTCGAAGATCATTGATTCTTCCATTCCATTCCAATGCTTAGGACGGGTAGGGAGCAATCTTGTAATCCGTTTATTTTTGGGAGCATTGGAACGAATACGCACTTCGAACGAAATTTTTCGCCAAATCTTACGACAAATTTATGAATTGGATTTTATTTTTGACTCCAATTTCGTCCAGATTATCTTAGGCAATTTGAAATTAGGAATGTTAATCATAATTAAAGATTGTGAACGTCATACAGTTATAGATTTAGATATTTGAAATGTAACATTAAAAATTACCTTGAACATCTGCGTGGCAAAAACTTTACGTAAAAGGAAGTTCAATTGACTATCTCAATTTCTCTCTAAATCTTATCTAAATTTGATAATAACGATATTTTTTAAATAGTAAATTACATGGAATTAATACAAGAAAAGAAATTATTTGATGCTAAGGTAAAATCGCCGCTAATGAAATAAATACCTGTTATTAATTTGATAAATTTTAAAGGTTCATAACTCGGCATCAATCTTAAGGGTTACATCAATTGAACCAAGAATTAGAAGATGACAATGAAAGAACTTAAATAGAATCGATTGAAGTATTTGAAATCCGCGCATAATCTTCAATAGCATCCAAGATTATTAATATCTCTATTTCAGAATAGAAATCACCGCTCAGAACAGAAATGTAATCCGCTTAATTTGCAAGGAATTTCTAATAAGAATCTCTGTCATTTCAGATACAAAATAATTAATTGGATTTTCTGGATTTACTTTTGGGTTTCACTTTGAGTGACTGATCTAGAGTAATAAATACAAATAAATAATTTTAATGCGTGCATTGTATAGACGTGAAAAGAAGAGTCATATAATCGTCGGATACCTAATAAAATAGGTGTGTCTTAAGCCACATCCAATAATTTGAAAACTTAAAACCTGTCTACATAATCACTACTTATTGAAATTTTAATTGATATAGATCCTAAATGGTTTCTCAAAATTAAAAGTGACAAGAGAAACCCAAATATCTATTCTATGATAACCACCTTCACTTACTTCGTCGACTTTCATTTTTCTTTTTGATAATGTCGTCTGGTCGTCGCTTCATTGAATTTAAATGACTCCATGTCTTTAGTGACACTCACAAGATTAAGACAAATAGATTGAGGTAAGAATCATTGATCTCCGGAGCGGCATAAAAGGACAAACTTACCTACATACATTGGCTGATAAATACAATACCTTCCAAAAATAATAGCATGATAGCGTAGCCGAATAAAAAAACAAAGTTAAGCGACTTTGCTTCTAAAGTGTTTATTTGTGATGATATTCTTACTCGTTTATAATCTAAATTAAAATGTACAGAATGTTGTACCGCTAGATTACTTTCCTTCGGGAAAAAGCGTGTTTTTCAGTGGTACATTGCATTAATAAATGCCGCTTAGTAATTTTAGATATTTGAAAAAAATTACAAAATAGTGTACAGACATTATATAAATGATTTGAATACGTACCTACCGTTATTTTTTTATTACACATTCTCACTTTTATCAACGGTATTCTAAATCCCATTTTAAGGTAAAACATTTCAGTTCCGATAAGTAGGAATTTGTACGAGAGAGTAGATAATTGGGTGGATCCTAGCTTAGAGATTAATCTAATCTGGGAGCTCGGCTAAACGTATTTAAATTATCCTCTATCGCCGCCGCTCCACTTACCTATATAAAATCTCTCAAAGCTCCGCACTCCTGAAAATAATATTTCATATTTCAAGCAATATCGAGGTCAATTTAATGCATAATCGCTTTTAGTTAGGGATCATTTAGTACGCATATTGCGAGAGCTTAATCGATTTGCGTAGTATCTTAACGCTGAATTTAAAAATTGTAAAATAAAGTGGCTGAGTAACCTGATGGTAAGAGGTAACCATGGTCATTAGTAACACCAAAGCCATCACCGATCCGTTGTCGGCCAAGAAAGAAGGAAAGAAAGAAAAAACAGGCACTCAAGGCCCAACCGGACCCACGATTAGTCGTTTCACTCAAACAAGAGGTAGGTAGCTAGCTAGCCAGGCTTCAGCTCTGGTGGTAGAGCCATACCTACGAGTACCTTTGGGATTAAACTGGATGGACCTCTGAAGAGAGGGTACTTTGATTAGCAGGGTGCACAAGATGCATTGAACCCTTTTCACCCGTTGTATGAGACCGGAAACAGACTATGTTAGTCAAATGATCATTGTAAAATGTTTAATTTTTCCATAACTTTTCATATTTTTTATTGTTTGTATTATCATGTAATTAAAAAGCATAACATGATTACATGATTACTAACATGATTCTGTTACTTCTGAAGTACTTGTCTTATTTTTCTATTTTAAAACTTATTTATTTCTTTACAGTACTTAGTAAAATTATGTAAACATCCAAAATGTAAATAAGTTCGAAAGAAGTAATGGAGTTTGAGCAACTTGACGAGCAGCGCTTCTCTTTAAGAATGTTATTTATTTTCCTGAGCTGCGAATTTTCCTGGCTTTTCTTTCAAACTAGACTAAAATATAAACTTTTTAACATGATTGACTCAGCTATACTTTTCTTAAACAAAAAGGATACAAAAAGTCATGATTCTTCAATTAAAAGAACAAAGTAAGTCCGTTAGATGAAAAGCCTTTTAAGTTAACTTTATATTTAACCAGTTCACATTTTACTTACCTACTAAAAGTTTGACATAAATTCATCGAAAATTTAATGATTACAAATAAAATCTATTAATCCGCATTGGACGAGATTGGAGAGGTCATTAAACTAGCACGTAGACGTCATTGAAGCAGCGAAGAGGCGACATTGCATTGAATTATACCAACGGGTCAAAATTAATTACAAAAATCTTTGAACAAGGGGTTCATAAGAATAAAAATTATTGAAAGAGTTCAAACAAGACAAATTTTCCTACTGAAAACCCATGTCACCAAATACATAATTATGTACTTCTTTACATTAGTTAGAACATCTTACTTAGCAACAGTATTGTCAAACAGAATACACCACGGCCTTAAGCCATTCGTGATGTTGGCGTTACGTAAGATTTGTCTGAGAATTGAATAAGATTCTTTGTCAAATGAAAATAAACTGTACGTATCTAAGTATGATTTTAAAAAGATTTCTTGCGGCCAACCTGGGGCTCAATTCTGCTAATTTATTAATGCTTCCATTGCGTCGTGTCGGAATAGTGTGACACATTTTGGATGTATTTGGTGTACTAAATTTGTGAAAATATCTGTATAGATACTGTATAGATGTGCGTGTATACGACGCATTTGAAGCATTTATAAATTAACAGACTTGAGCCCCTGATGTTGTGGTGATTTTGATGTTAGGGGCTATGTCTATCCTTGATCCGATGGTCATCTTTAGATTTTTTTTTGTATATTCCACTGAACAAAGCTGAGAGTGTAGGTCCTTTCTGTTGAAGGTCGCTGGACACGGTTTTATCCCGAGGATACTCGTGCATTGTGATAGGATTATTGCTTTTGCCCTTACAGCCCTCCTTCAAAACATAAATATTTTATCTGCAATAATGTTGAGCCACTAAATAATCGGGTTCTACTTACATTTTCTTTGACATTTTTGAGTATGGATGCTAAGGCTTTCGTTATACGAAGCAAATCGAGGGCAATGACACGTATTCCATAGGGATACGTTTATATTGCGATTTTAGATAAAATACAATAGGAACAAAAACATACAAAAATTAAATCAACCGTTTATAAAAGTTGCCAGGCTGGTGCTGAATAAAAATGTTATTCTTGAATATTTAATGTGAGTTGTAAACGTAAATAATCGCAAGGAAATTGTGAGAAAAAAGCAACTTAACAAGACTCAATTATTTTGAAGTAAAACATTATTTACAATAGACAAAATTAAATAATTTGTGAGTAATTTCATTGCAAACTCGTATAAGGTGTAAAAACTTTACTTAGTAATTCAAAAGACCAACTGAGGCGTAATTCAATAATGCCGAGTTAATCCGTGACTTAATTCGTGTTAATAAACAAAATTTGAATAATAATGAAAGTAAAGGGAAGAAGGTGAAATAATTTCGAATAAGATCAAAATGTGACTCTGTTGGTATAACCACAATATGAAAGTTGATTGTAGGCTTGTGAATCAGTATTATAAAATTAAATGCTTTGATTTGCTAAAAATTAAGAAGTAAAAATGCGATATTACAGTAATATACTAATAATAGTTTTATTAACAATGTTCGAATTTGTAAACGTGTTTAATATCATTATAATAATTATGTAATTGAAAGACAGCAGATGAGGATTCGTTTTTTACTTAATACTTAATACATTTATCTATTAACTAAGTTAATTATAGCTATTTGTTTGAACCTGAAATTAAAACTAAAATCGTGTTCCCATTCTAAGTCTTATATAAATACATTATATGTACACAAGTAGCAGCGACTCATCATATTTTAATTGTATTTGAACATGTATTTGTTAACTCGCTTTATGGTATTTTCGGGGAAATTTTGAAATTGAATACAAGCAAACTTCTGATGAGATTTAAATTAAATTTCACGTTTTAGCACACGTCTACTTGAACGCTACATCGCCACTTGGTAGCTAGGTAAAGCCTTCACATATAATTTCTATAGGTATATAACAACCTACAAAATCTACAAAATAATCCCTGTTATCTTTACATTGACGACACTGACCAATCAACACCTAGCAGATGTTCATACAAAACAACCATAAAAGTATTAAATTTGGAAAATTAATTACGTGACACTCTCAAGTGTTTACTCAGCAGAAGTTAATTAGTTGTGTCACAGCTGCAAGAGTCTTAAACTGTTAAGGTAACAAATTTATTGCATTAGTGACTGTTACAGGGTATGTATTTTATAACAACTTCAAATCACAATAAAATGTTAGCGTTTCTCTCTTTTATGGTCTGCCATATAAAATGTTCTATGTCTTGTCAGCACTTCTACGTGCCACTGTACAGAAAGATTAAAAGAGAGAGAAGAAAGAAAGAGAAAAAATCTTGCAAACATAGATCATAGATCATGTAATGTAATTAAATGAACATAGATCATGTTATCTAATATGAAATGAGGGAAGTTCAAGGATCATGCAGCAGCATGATCTTCACTTCTGGTCAGAAGGCCAGAAGTGAAATCAAGTTGAGTATTACTTATCTATTAACTAGCCCACGTTTTTTAACGGTTTGACGTTAGAGAAATTATTTCATACCTAATGTAGCACAATGCATTTGTGAAATCTTGGTTCAAAACAATATGATATTATACTTAAGTAAGAAAAATAATTATGTAAGAAATGATGGGTCAATAAGTCAATAGTTATATTTCCCGAAGCGAAGCGGGAGTATTTACTAGTAACGTATAAAAAAGTCAATAGCATCACTAGCGTGTTTGTGTCTCGTCATTTATACCCAATTTTCCACAAAACCGCTTTGGTTTACGGGGAACTAGGTACGAAAATCCTAACTCAAGGTGTCCATTGGTTATTGTTGGCATGATCTTCACTTCTGGTCAGAAGGCCAGAAGTGAAATCAAGTTGAGTATTACTTATCTATTAACTAGCCCACGTTTTTTAACGGTTTGACGTTAGAGAAATTATTTCATACCTAATGTAGCACAATGCATTTGTGAAATCTTGGTTCAAAACAATATGATATTATACTTAAGTAAGAAAAATAATTATGTAAGAAATGATGGGTCAATAAGTCAATAGTTATATTTCCCGAAGCGAAGCGGGAGTATTTACTAGTAACGTATAAAAAAGTCAATAGCATCACTAGCGTGTTTGTGTCTCGTCATTTATACCCAATTTTCCACAAAACCGCTTTGGTTTACGGGGAACTAGGTACGAAAATCCTAACTCAAGGTGTCCATTGGTTAGGGAAATACTACACAACAGAACAGTACGGTAGAGAAATGCGTGAGTTCGATTTGGACTTCAAAATATTTATTTTTACTCACGAGTTTATTGTTAGAGATATATGTGAGAATTAGATTATTTATGAATCAGCTTCTAGAATTTATTCAGGAATTGTGGAATATAGGTAAATCTAAATACCAGAGTAGGTATACGTAGATTTCCGAATTCTTGATACGACGTTCATGAAACTTTAAGATATAGTGAGGCAAGTGTGGCTTTTAAATTTATTATTCAATAGATGGCGTTAATCTGTAATTTTGCGTGTAAGTCTGTGGCTTTTTTGTATGTACATATACTACATAAGCTGTGCTGTGCTGTGCTGTGCCGTTACTTCGTTCGTTTTTCCCACGTAAATACCAATCCCGTGGTAATTCCGGGATTAAAAGTAGCCTATTATGTTTTTATGTTTATTTTTAATTCAAACAATTATTATCTGAGGAAAGGATCGTAGACGAAAGTAAGACTACGAATAAAGGTTCGAATAACAAAGATCCAACCTTTTTTAAATGAATTGTAAATATATGTATAAATTTTCGGTAGTCCTTGTCTGAGCGTAATTACGCCAACGGCATATTCAGAAACATCCCTAAGGCTTAGTTATTGTAAGTTTATCATCGTAATAATTATGTTGAAAACATTTATTATTTTTAAGTATATAAAAATATCTCGTTAAAATTATTTGTAAATAATATTTTTTCTCACATCGTTGGCTCCGCGCATACCTAACGTCCAAAATCGTTTTATGAAAGGATTAATTCATCTTCGCAACCTGTCCCATTGCCGGACTCCGAACAAAACCCGAAAAATTATGTTTGTATTAGAAATGGGCTCTTCTATAATGAATTTCATCTTATGTAATTTTAGGAAAATTACTGGTGCGCGCAGGATTTGAAGCCTGGTCTTCTTGTTCGGTAGTTAAACGTACAAACCACTTTGCTATGAGTTTGGTGAAAGGATTAATGTCTAATAATACAATAAAATACATTACAAAGTCTCTTTATTGCATACCATTTTACATACCTAAGTAGGTATAACTAACAACTAACCCTAATATCGAAAATTTAATCCGTGTACGCCGCCAATATCAATATCAAGCTCATCGACTACATAGCGTAGGTTATAAGGTTTACATAATATATATCCTAAATAACAAGTTATAAGGCGTTGCCAGGCTGCAATGTAACGTATGTAACCGGGCCATAACGCGAATTCATCCGTGTGGAATTTGACAAAAAAAAAAGGAAAATAAAAGTAGCCTAAGTTACTCCTTATGAAATCAGAAATCTGCCAGTGAAAGTCCCGTCAAAATCGGTCCAAGCCGTTCCAGAGATTAGCTCAAACAAACAGACAGACAGAAAAAATTGTAAAAAATGTTATTTTGGTATATTATGTACCGTGTATACATCCATTATGCATTTAGTAAAAAGCGGTTATTTTAATATTGCAAACAGACACTCCAATATGCACATACACAACATATACACCTATTGATCGCGCAGGAAGTTGCTTCTCTCAGTTAAACATCGACGATTAAGATAAGCTGTCAGGCTATTATTGCTCCTATCAATACCTACTGATTACCTTATTCAAGAACAATTGAGGGATGTACTGAGATGGATTTCTAAGGTTAATTATCACCAGGTGTCTGCATATCACAATATTTACATGACGTTAGGCAGATTTTGTTTGGTAGTAAGTAAGTAGGGGCATTAGCTAGCCCACCCTGTTGCTTGAGTCAGTCGCCAATGACAAGTCGTTTTCCGACTGGGACACTTGAGAGTGTACGAAATAGGTACTCTTCTCTCATCTTCTTCTTTCTCCTTCTCCTTTATGGAAGACAGAGAAAGAAGACCACTTACAATTAGGTCTGTTGGTTTGGTCAGTAGGTTATTTACAGTCAGGTCTGTAGGTTATTTACACTAAAAATATTTTAAGATTTCAAAAGAATAGGAAAATAAATATTTTCAATAGCTACCTCACTCAAGAGTCACATATTGTTGCAACAAGACGTACTTTTTACAACTCTAGAACAAATTTAAACAATTTCAGAACGCCTGCATATTGCAATAACCGGTATTGTTAAACACGAAACGTCTTGAGATTCCATTCGAGGGAACAGATTAAATATGAAATACGGTCCGTCATACAACAGAACAGGGAAATTTCCTTTGTAAAATTGTTTCTCATTAAGCTCCTATTACACGCTCGACTGCAAAACGCAACAATCTTGAGATTTTAGTCTCGGATCGTGATTTAGATACAAAAAACAGGACATTATATTTTATTTCAATCAAATGTTTTACTTGATGTTTAACACAATGTATTGTTATTCCTGGTAATTAAGGAATGAAATATGTTTTTAAGATGCTAACATATTTCAAGAATTTCTTTACCATATTTTGGCTTTTATACAAATACTGTAAACTAATTATGCTAATTGGCATTACCATTATTATTATTCGTAGCATTCATCTACGATGCAAATTCTCTTGAGAATTACATAAAATGTAATAATTATTTATAGCTTAAACTTTTCGTGCAATTTATTAATGGTTCTGGCTGTATTTGTTTCTTCGTGTGCTTTGTGTATTGGCGAACGTCGTGTTTTATGTAAGTTTAAAAAATACGTAAAAAGCTGGTTAGTTCTATATATTATTATAATTATGTTAAATACAAATGAGCTTTACCAACCCATAAAGGGTGGTGGTAACCTCCATCTCTCAACATTATTTGTAACGTAATTATGTATGTACATACGTCTCTGGCAACAAATCAGCGGTTTCTCTTCAGAACTGAACAGACCCGGAACATACTCCCAACACACTGCTCCGATGTCGATTGGTAAAGAATTGTTATGCTTCAGTTCAGCTCGTTTTTGCCAGTTAATTTTAAAATCATACGTAACAAGAGCAAAATGAACCATTGCTTAATGAAGTCGTCGAAGAGTAGAAGTTTCAGTCGAATCTTGCTATTACGTAACGCGTAACATTTGAATCCACATGACATTTCTAAGTTTGTCGATAGTCATGACACATACTTGTTAGGAGAGTTTGTTGATTGTTCATTTATTACTTACGAAAGCAAATCAACAGAATTATTGTCGTGAAATTGCAGTCAGTAGATTGAGCACTGAAACATATGGAATGCGGATGGAACATGTGTCAATGCATGACAAATTGTTTCATTCGTAGCGAGTAATATTGATGTTGTTGTTGGGAACTCGAGTTTACTGGCATTTTTCACATTTTTCACCAGTAAATAACAGTTGAAATAGCAGGACACAGCACAATACGGCTGTCACTTGTCGTATTCAACGTTAGTGTTGATTATAAGCTTTTATTTGACTTGTTCTGTTTGCGCGCCATGTCTTTCTGAACTATGAATCATGTGTGGTCAAGGCATTATCACTACATAGTATAAAACAAAGTCGCTTTCTCTATCCCTATGTATGCTTAGATCTTTAAAACTACGCTACGGATTTTGATGGGGTTTCATTTAATAGATAGAATGACTCAAGAGAAAAGTTTATATGTATAATATATTAAAGTTTTTCGCAAAATGAAAAATAACGCGCGTGAAAATAAATTCGTGCGCTTGTTACGTTTAACAATTTTGGACTTGGGTACTAAGGGACAGGTTTCCCGAAGCGAAGCAAGGGCGGGTTTACTAGTTATTTATATAACAAGAAGAAATTTGCGTAACAGTTACTCAAACACCAGTTAGCGTGTATTTAGCGTGGATTTGAAGTATTCTCTAAGACTCCTCAGTTATAAGGAGAGACCGGTGCTCAGTAGTGACCATTAATGGGCTGAAGCTAACAGTTACTCAATAGTTGTATTATGTTAAAATTGTCAATGTACCGGTTTATATGAATCTTATCGATGTGATGTCTAGATATAAAATCAAACACATTTTCTGTTTGTATTACCTACTGCAACTATCAAAGAGCAGATTGATATTTCTATTCGTATATGAATTCAACGTTATGAATATTCATATGATCTATTTCTATATTGCATCCGTTGACTTGTTCCACAATAGCAGTTTCCGTATCTAATTGTTTGAACAATTCAATAGCAGTAGGTATTGAGTGATACTTGAAACAATTCAATTTCGTAGCTACGTTTGACTTTCAATAAATCGTTGGATATAAACAAGTATCTACGTGTTATTGTATTGAGAATTAGAATTTCGATGGTTTCATAGATATCTCAAGGGATTTTGAATAAATTTGATTTTATTTACAAGAGAACAACAACCCTACACTACATATTTGTTTACTATACTCAACCCTAGTTTAAGTTACCATGGCATCAATAATAACACGACTGTCATTCATTCGTATTCTTTTCATCGTTCAAAGTTTCTGTTACATACTAACATACGTCTCAAGCTAACAAAAGCGTATTAATTAAAGATTTTTTTCACACAGCTTATAATTGTAAAGCAGTGAATGGAAATGAAGAAAAGGAAGAGGTATTTTCACATTAACAAGAATCAAAAGCAGGAAACAATTATTACATTCAAAACATTATTTAATTTTCTTAATAGGAACCTACGCCGTTTTAATTGACACTTCACGCAGAACAAAAAAATATAATTTGAGTAAGATGTTTAGTACCTCGAGTAATTATTATGTTGTAATTATTAAATATTGTTCTCGCCTCGCATTTGTCAAATTCGGACACAAAAACGTAATAGCTACGCTTAACAATTTGCAACCCTCTAATCCACGGGTTATTATGTATAATACTCCGGGTTAAGCTGAAGCGGAAATCCGTGTTTTTGCCTGAGTTCTCGAAATTTAAATATGAAGCATCAGAGACATGTGTATCTGTAACCGCTAACCCGTTGTATATTATATGTAAATCAAACATGAATGTAACTCAAATTCTTACTCAAATAATTAATTTTGTGTTGGTATTTATAAATACATTTACGAATGTCATTTTTTTCACAAAGATTCCATATTAAATTTTAAATTTTATCATTGGTGGTTGGTTTCTTTCTATTCTTTGCATTTTTTAGATTCAGCCCTGAAATATTAATGGTGGAATCATAGGAGAGCCAGCTAAAATTAGGTCGTCTGATTTTTTTGAACGATAAAGCATCTGTAATGTTTTTGGAGTTACAGACTTATAAATATTGGTTCCATTTAATTATTTGTCAGGTAACAACAAAAACTTGATTGGGCTTTAAACCTCATCATCGTCAAATTAGTAAAAAATTCAAGTACGATTAATCGTAACTTTAGTGAGAGCATCGGTTTTATAATTCAAGCTGTACCATTTTAATATTATACAAAGTTCAGCAATAACCTAGTAGAACGTCTCGCTGTGTCCTAAATACATTTCAATAAATTGATATTCTTCCGCATTTCATTCAACACTATCTTTGGATCGGAAAGGAAACTTTAGGAAGCCAACAATGAGAATGGTAAATAAAATTCTCAACGGATCCTTTTAAAATCTTCAAGACCATTCCAATATTTCGAATCTTTGGAATCTCTTGATTCATTTGATTCCAGAGATATTATTTCACAGTTGAATGTCTAAAGTTGGACGTTAACAATCATTTTAATATAAAAAATGGCAGTGTGTATTGTTTGATATTCTGCTTCGTATACAGAAATGGGATTAACTATTTACGAGTAGGTGTTTTGTTGTTTCATCCGCAGAATTTCAGCTACAATATTTTTTATTACATCAGATCCTTCGCAGACGTTTGATTTGGAAGTTTTTATCTTCCTGGAAGCACAAAAACGATGCCGGCCAATTTTACTGATATTTTCTCTGCTTCAAATCAATAAACTGATTCTTAACACAATGCTTTTTCATGTTATTCATATTTTGATATATTATTGGAATTGTATAATTATTATAACTGTACAAAAAATGTGAAGAAGACTTGTTTTTGAAGTTCCGTACTTAATTGACAATTATTCCATGTGCACACAGCCAAAGTCAAGTCATCTACTTTTTGTCTATCCTTCAGGTTACAAATGATCCTTACATTTCGACGGCTCCTAAATATACTGAGTCAACTATTTTTTTTTTAAACTTAATAGGAGGGCGATTATAAGTGAGAAAGGTTGCATTGCAAATTTAATAGAATCAAGAAACAATAACTAACTAAACTAAAATAACACAGGCATATATTATATTAAATATATTTTTTAAACAAGCAGATATTTTAACATAGTATATTCAGCGGTAAAAGCATCCATATAGCAAAGTAACTTAAAATTCTCCAAAGGTACCTGAATAATTTTGCCTAAAAAAGAAAATTGCACACAAAAGTTCTGCCCTTATAAATTTGAATCACAAAAAGAACTATTTGGCAAGGTGTTTATCAATCTTCTTGTTACAAGTTCAAAATTGACTCTCTATTGTAGTCAGAAGAGAAATCGCGCGGGCGTACACAAATTTATTTAGAAGAACTGCAAACAAACTCGTCTCGAACGAAATACCTACTCCACTCCATTGTACCGATAACAAGTGACAAACGTTTCGGATACAAAACTTCACGTCGATGCGCTGTTCCAATAGTAGATAAAGTAGAATGGAATACCTACTAAACTTGTTCTCCAAATTTTGAAGAAACTGACGCATATAAATACATTTTAGATGTACCTACTCGTGTGAGAATATTTTTACGGATTGAATTATTATAAACGTAGTCGACAAACATTATACCTTTATACCTATTACATACCTACTTTATATGTATTTGCTTTGCGATCTGAATAACAGCAGGGATGATGGGCGTATTTTTTTCGATAATATGCTTCCTATTGTAGAATCATTTAGGTTAGTTGAATCTGAATTATTTTATTTTATTTTATCATACTTTTTATTATAACCACCACCTCCACCAACCCGCATTGAAGCAGCGTGATACGCTCAGAGCCTACTCAGGTATTAGGGGAGACGATTGCTCAGTAGTGGGCCATTAATGGTTGAGAATACATTATAAATTGGAACGTTTGGATGTTTTGTTCCAAGAACATGGATCCGTTCCCGCAGGATAAATATATATTTTTTTTACTGTTGTATGTATTTTTCCTTTAAAAACTTAAAAGAAATACGTTAGTAATATAAAATACAATATAAATTTTAAAATTCTTCATAGTATATTAATATTAATACTGTGTAATACTGCAACAGCTATCCTTTATTTTCAGCACTTATTGGGTTATCGATTTTTTTTATTAATTGCAACGTTTTCATATCACATTGGACCCAATTCTGATGTACCTATAAACGAGTCCACAAAGTTGAGTAAAGTAGAGTATAAAGACCCTAATTATTGTGCAAAAGCTGAAATTTTGATGTGCAATGTTCTCTTCCACGACAAAATAAATACGTACGATTTTCGTCATATCAAGAGAAGAAAAACGTAATAGAAATAATACGAACTTTCATGTCATACTCATCTTTTTTCGATTTCTAGGAAACGTTGTCTAGCTGTTCCAACTTACATAATATTTTTAAAATAAAATCAGTGAACTTATTTGCGAAAAATGTTTCCATAACTGTTATTAAATATGGAGTTCTTTACGAAGTTTGATGTGATTTTGATGTGTTCTTCATTACACCGCATAATGGTCTTTAGCGGTGCTGAATAAAGCGGTAAATTGTTGGTCCAGAGTTCAAAATATGTTGGTTTTTGGTTTCAATTATCTAAGTGATTTAATAAGAATGGAAATGTTAAATCAAGCCCAGCCCCCGTACTACTCGCAATCCGGCTGGAAGCTTCATTTTGCTCTTCCTTCTTTCTCGGCAACGCATCGGTGATGCCTTTAAATATCCATGGAAGACTGTAACCAATTACCATTGTCCATTTTTTATGTAAATGGTCCACTAACGAGCAGCGACACGATTTTTGAATTTCACTCGTAATACGAAAATCACGAAAACATAGGTAGGTATACGAATTTCATATTGTCTTATTTTTGACATTCGCATAGACGAGTTTATTACGAATGGTCTTGACGATTCGAATTCATAATCCACGCGATAGAATTTGTCAAATGTCATGTCACAATTTGTAATGAAATATCAAAAAATCTTGCACTACGCACCACAGATTATATCGCTATTTAACGTTCCGTAATTTCAGACTTTTGACACGTTATAGGTGTTTATTTCCATTACCGATTAGTACCGATCCACATTTTTTCTGCGTGAAACGATTTAAATATTTATTCATTTATCATCAATTACTTGGCAAAATAATTTGAAATGGTTCAAAAATACAGCAATTGTGACAATTCGCTACGAAAATTACATGTGAAAATGTTTCGTTAACGAATTTGATAAGTCATCGGTGAAATTCAAAAATCGAACCCCTGCTCGTTAGTCGACTATTTACATAAAAAAGGAATTTAATGTACCTAAATATTGCGTATCTCCTTTATTCACAATGTTCGAGAATTACTGACATTCATACGACGACGAGAAAATCATGTTGTGTCAGACTTTAGCAGCGCAGTCTCAACTTTCCGCCACCTTTCCCATTAAAGAGGCGTAGAATTTTCCCCACAATGCCCGTCCAATTTCAATTGGTGGATTATCACTTCCTTTATTTGCCTAACAAAAAACTACAAACATATGGTTTCATAAGGGTTACGTATTTTCATCGGATTTGCGCAACTATACAAACAAAAATATATCCGCCAATAAATGTTAGCAATTCGATTTTGCGTTATAACAATTACACGAAGCACAACACAGGGTCGCTAATAAAATAAAAGGTACGCTTAAATTATGTATTGTGGTCGACCGACATGCGAAAATTACGGTCGCATTTTCGCGTTACACGTTTATGCTTCGGTCTCCTTTGATCTTACGACTTTCTACGTGTTGTAAATATACGTTTGTGGGTTTTTACAATATTAATATTATCCATGAAACGTGTAAGTTGTTCAAATACTTATTAGCCGTCTTATTTTGACAATAATTATGATTCTTCGCGAGAAGCAGGTACTTAGCAGTCGACTCCGCCGTGCAAAATATTATTGGAAAATGAAAAAACGCTGAATTGTCTACTGGCACTGAACTCCTGGATTCAAAAGTAAAATATCTAACCGAATAAACTGATTGCTCTAATTTTAGTTCTGTTGGTAATAAATAATACTTTATTTTATTTTCTTCGTGTTTGTAGTGTTGTCGTGATATACTTTATCACTTTTGGGGCATAATGCTTACAAATACAACACACACGCAGACCGAGAACAGAAATTTAAACTCATCCATCTAATTTCCGTCTCGTTAGGAGTCGAACCCAGGACCCTTGGAACGGCGATCCGGCAGGGTAAGCATTGCGCCATACGGGCAAAGATAATCTGTTATTCAAATCTCTATATGAAAATAGATTCATAAAATGTAGCTTTATAGCGGCAAACTTGATAATCCCGTATTTTGGTGTCCCGTAAATTCGGCACGTCCCTATTGTTTGTGTCAATCATTCCAGACAATTTGTTCGGCTAGTAATAATAGATTGCGGTTTAGATATTTTGATATCAATGTTTCACCGCTTATTTACATTAAAATATCTTAAATTATTTTCATAATTCGGTTAATAATTCTAACAAATTTCTGACTGCCTTTAATCTAATGAGCACGGGTTTCTCTTCATCACTGAGGAGGCCTGGAGGATACTCCACCACGCTGCTCCAGTGGGGATTAGTGGAGGGGTTATTTGCCAACCCAAGTATGGTTTTTTGCCGCGTCAGGGCTCCGACAATTTTGTATAGGATCTAAATTCGATTTGGAGTGCCATGCCGGACTGCCTTTCGATGGGAAAATCCTAGGGAAGGGTGATGAGTGTTTAGCGATATTATAACTTAAATCTATATCCATTTTCCCATTTATCCTATTATCTCGCACGAACTAAGATAAGATAAAATCCTTGCAAATAAAACGTGTACAAACAAGGAATTCTTTCACTCGACCCTCGTTCATATAAAATACGAGTATATGTTATGGAGATAATAAATAGTACAAATTGTTTTGTGTTACATCACAGATGTTTTGGTAGGATAAAAAATTGACAAATAGGCATCTTTTACTTAATAAAGGGGTTATAGTTGTTTATCTTACAGAAAATAAAATCAATTTGAAAATTTTATAATAAAGTTGAGCGGTTGTATACTTAATCCTATTAATATTATAAATGCGAAAGTTTGTATGGTTGTATGAATGTTTGTTACTCTTTCACGCAAAAACTACCGAATGGATTTTGATGAAACTTTACAATAATATAGCTTACACATCCGATTAACACATAGGATATAATTTATAAATATGTAGTGTGAATTATCCAAAATATATAACTAAATCTTTGCAAACCGAAGGAATAAGTTTCCCGAAGCGAAGCGAGGGCGGATCGCTAGTACAAATATAATAATGCATATTGATAATGTCTCCAGAAAAGGTGGGTAGTATTGTTTTGGTGTGATTCCGATCACACTATACAAAGAAAAAAGTACTTGTTTATAGAAAATAATATTCGTACCTAACAGTTACCTAAGGAAAATTGGATCTAATAAAACTCAAAGCAAAATTGAATGTATTATGTTCTCTGTTGAACAAATAAGGGTACCCTTTTACGCATATCATAGTTGTTAGGTATAAGGTATTAGGTAGGTAGCAGGTTTAGGTTAGGTAGTAGGTAGGTTTAGGGTATACAGGAGTACACGCGGCGGCCGCGGCCGTGCGAACCTACCTGATGCCTATCTTTGACCATGGTAACACCACGGTATCACCAACGTGTCGGGACCATTTATGCTGTCCCAACTATCCTTAAACCTCTTACTCAAAAACTGTAATTATGTTTACCATATCGGCAATGAATTATCTTTTATAATAATAGTATGCAAACTAAAATAGTCAAAGCTAAAAAGTTTGTAAATCAGAATGTAATCTTAGCATAAATACGAGTAGATTAGATATTCACTCGAAACCGTATTTAGATTGCAGAAAAGGCCGAGATAACAAGAAATGAAGTTAAGATAATAAGAGAATAAGGAAAAGGAGAAATAATATCACATTGCGGTTTTGTACTTTGGTGTCTAAGGAAATCAACATACGACCAAGAAGGATTTTTAAATGAAAACAACCCTCTTTACCTCTTGTTAATTATAGATGTTAAAGTTACCCAAGTACCTACCTACTAAGTGATTTAATAATACTAACATTCCATTGACTAAACAAAGACTTTTTGTTTCAATTGCAGTATATAAACTTTCCTATGAGGACATTACACTCACAGCAAAAACTTTTAGAAACAAAAGTGTGAACATCACGGATTTGTGTAATTCGCGGTCAAGTTTAGCGAAGTTTTGAACCCAAAGTTAGTTTTGTACCGTAACATTACATAATTACAAACTACACGAATTTTAGACTAAAGCGAGAAACATATCTTTTGCATTTATATTAATTTAAATAGGAAGTACGTGCAATATAAATGTAGGTATATTATAATGGTTTGGAGTAATCCATGTGGATCAATATATCCATGTAAACCTATTGGAATGCTGATTTAATACGTTTGCTGAGGGTCACGTATAAGTATTTTTTCCATAGATAATTACGGTCGCCGCAGCGAATGTGTTCAAACTAAAAGGAGTTGATAGATGAACTTTAAATTATACAGCATAGTATTTTAATATATGAGTGGTTTATAATATAATTAATTGTATATTTGTATCCAGAAGTTCCCAGAGGATATAAAAATTTAAGCGTTTTAGATTGACTCATAATTTTACATACACATTTTTGTACTTTCGTTGCTATTGCGGTTGCCGCAGTGGCGCAGGATAAAAACTTGACGCGTGCAATATATGCTAAAACAAATTTATCATTTCCAACCACTTTCCGCCACTCCTGTTGAAATCAAAGCGAACTCTCCACTTAACAAGTTCACAATCCACTTGTAAAATCGTGAAGTGGATTGTGAAATAGTAAAATGAAAACGATGTGGAGCTCTAGTGAAGGTTAAGCTTGAAATTTGCTGGCGTCATTGTAACGTTTTGAAAGGCTATTATAAGAACCTAGTAATATCCTAGACCTAGATTTACATTGTTAGGCGTTTGCTAAGTATTTTGATACGTAAAATTTTTAATAAATTCGCGTAAAATTATAGAATTGATCTTTCCTTGATCTTGATCTTTCCTTATTAGCAAGTTTGTAACACATAGCATGCTGTGATTATTTGTAACTGTAGGAACAGCAAAATTCTTTAAATTATGCAATATAAACATTTACACTGTGACTACTGTTTTTTACGTTGGTGATCCATTAAATAAATAAATAAATTTAATGTTATAAGTAATTCGTCTTAGCACCTCACAGATTTTGTTACTGCAGTTTCTGAAGTCCACTTCAGTTACATATTATGTAAACGATATAAGCCGATGCACAGAACTCGATAAGAGAAAGGTGGGATGGGGAAGAAAGATCTCCTAATACACCTTTTGACAAACCGAAACACTCAATTCACCTTCATGTGCTGCATTACTTTAAGTTTATAGGTTATTATAAGCGATTTCACCTCGAACTGAGGTGAAATCGAAACGCCAGATTTGGAGAGGTGTTGGGCAAAGCGAATGAGACTCGTAGACTTGCATATTTAGGTATGCTATAGAAATGTTTTGCTATAGAAACACCATAAAATGTGTGATGTTTTCAACATAATTGTAAAGTTTACCTCTTTAGAAAATGAGACTGTATCTATTCACTCAGGTTCCAACCAAATCTTTAAAGCTCTTCTATATAATCTGGTCGCCATTCAAGTGCCTAGATAATCGTATTATGCTGTAATTTATGGCCAACACAGACAAAGTAGTTTTATGATAAATATGATACTTTTTCTGGTGCGCGCATTCGTGTTTCATTATTTCTTTATGCTAATGGTAGCAACGATAGCGCCAATTTGCATGCACGTTCACTGGCGTTCTATTACAGGACGGTTAAATTATACGTAAGTAATAAATAACGGTAGGATTACGTGTTTAATAAAATAACAATACTTTGCCTGTAATTATGCTTTGTTAGCACCTACACTTACGCTAACAGGGATTTCTGATGGTGTAAATACATAAAAATGGCTTAAAGTTTATTAGGATGGAGAATGTTTAATGGAACCGTTCACGATTTTATTTTAAAATTTTGTTTAGAGTAAATTACATATTTATTTTATATATAGATATAATTTACATAGGTGCTTAATATTATCTGCAGTAAAGTCTCAATCAGATGTACAAATAAAATTATTCATAAAAATGTACCTACACAGAATTTCAAATAACTTACGAACAGCAGTAATATAGAGAAGACTATTAAAAGTTTAATGAAAAGACTTCCGACTGTATTAGATGAGATGGCCTCAGAATACGAAACAGCGGGAGCTCTTTTTAATTACACCAAAGAGTGTACAAAACAGATTTGAGATTTTAAAGTCCATCTTATTAAAGGTATCGGTAGCAAAAGCATTTCAGTTTAAGAATTTATACAAGGTGGATACCATCATACGACATTAAATGAAAACACAAGCCCTACTCCCTCCTAGGAACATGTTGCATCAATTAAAAAACTGTTAACATCAAATTAAAAAAAAACAAATTTTCAAACAAACTTAATAGCAAAAAATGGGGTAAAAAATAGAACATCATTTGTAAACACTGTTCACTAACCTTTGATAAGAGCGGCAACAGCGCACTTTCGTCACGTGATCTTTTGATTGTTGTTTTGATTGACGCAATGTGATTCTTATGACTTTGTTATAAGGTTCAATGTGCATTATGTATTTAATTTGATAAATTTGCTTGTTCCGTCTGGGGTCATTAAACTTTTATGATAGACTGATTTTAGACACAGCGTGTAGAAAATTTCAAAAGTGAAGAAAAATTCCTGTGCCTAAAGTATTGAAGATATTTGATTGAAAATTTGTTTGTAGACTTGGAAGATGGATAGGTACATGCAGTTAAATTTAATGTCGTATGATAGTATCCACCTTGTATACATACGATGAACGAACAAAAAACCTTACGCTCATGTGTCTTCGTTTGTCGGTCAGTTTTTGGGGTCACTTTCAGTGGGGTTATCATATTATTTTGGCACTCGCATGTAAACTGTGTAAAAATAACAAATGATTGACTGTTAGTTTTTACTAGTTTACATAATATGTTGCGTGTTAGTAAGAATAAGAATAAGTGGAGAGCAAAAAATCGCAATTAGAGCAATTTATAGAGTAGAATCGCACGAGTCTCTACGGGTGACATTTAGAGAAATATAATTATATTTTTTTATAGTCTGAAGGGCTGACGTAAAAGTAGACGTGCCACCTGATGGTAAGTCGTCATGAACGTTTCCTTTTCTATCATTTATAATCTTTTGAGTAACTTGTGTCGTACAAACTTACTTTGTAGCCCAAACTGACAATGAGTCATCGTGATCGTCATTTTAATAATCGGTATAATCTGCAACATAATAATCATTGTTACCAAATTCATTATCAAGGAATTAACGTCGTCGTCACCGTCGTCTTTCTTTATCAATAATACCGTCATCAAGCTTTCCATCGTCGTAAACTTCACGAAACTCTCATTATCATCAACATCATCACCATTTTGGTAATCCTCGATAAACTTTATCAATTAATTTCCAATAATAACAACCAGATCCGTTTATTCACCAAGTTCCGGAGTCACTGAAGCTCATATCCCAGCGGTAACCTATTTGAACTTTAGAGGATTAACCGGGCACGGTTTGACACAAGCCCCATTGAGAATTGATCTTTCGCATTTAGGAGGTTGTCTTTGAGTCACATTACTACAAGATAATTATTTGATTCCTGCACTAGGTTTTATTTTGGAGCAGTAGGTGTGGACAGGCACAAATAATAAAAAAACTACCCGCAAAACTTCTTTTACATAACTGCTCCGTCATGGAATCGAACTCGGGTCCGTTCGCTCTGCAGTCAGGGTCACTACAAACTAGGGTGCAGCGTCGTTTTATTGAACCAAGTTCCAAAAATCTATATTTGAAGCTCTATCGTAGCCCCGATACAGATCTAAGGTTAAATTGAAACGCCACGTGTAATACCGTCTTGATTATGTTACAAGTTACGATACGGTACGTTATGATACGGTAAAATATAGTAAGATTACGGTAGTACGTAAGACGGTAGAACGTAACGTAAAAGATTACGGTAGAACGTAAGAGTACGGTAGATACTATGTAGGGTAGGGTACGATGTGGTACAGTACAGTCAAATATGGTACGGTATAGCACGGTACGGTTACGGTACGGTTACGGTACGGTTACGGTACGGTACAGTATAGTTAGGCGGGGTACGGTATGACTTCATCGTAGTCAGTAAAAAAACACATGCCACAATGTAATAAAGTGTTTGATTCAGTAATAAAATACCTTTATGATAAAATGTTTGAGCAAAAACAGCTCGTTTACCGCATAGCGCCTTAGCACTTGTAATTAAGTGAGCGTGTATAAAAACCATTTAATTTTATAAGCGTACTTCTACCAATTAGACTTTGTGGTACTGAAATAAAAATGTACACTTTATAGATATTATTATTTGCTTATACCTATTTTTAACTTGTACGAATGGTTAGATGGTTATCTCGAAAGAAATGTATAAATACTTATAATAAAACTAGCGATTGATGTATGTACATATGTTTAATATATTTGAGAACAACTATACCTACGGTTATTAACGCATTGGCTATAAAAAAATCTCTTTGTTGGTATGTTTGTTTGTGTTTCCTGCTAATCTTCAGAGCGTTCTGGTAGTAAATTCAAAGTATTCTATACTTTTTATTTTTTGTTGACCCAGTTGCTTAATTGGTCCCCGTGGTCTTGCTTGCAAAGCGAGGGTCCCGGGTTCGATTCACGGTCGAGGCAGACATTTATGTGACAGATAAATGTTTGTTCTCGGGTTATTTGTATTGTCCATGCCACTCGCGACTTAAGGAATCCTACTGCGGGGGCATGATTGTGTCAGGGGGCATTATAATTATTTCAATCGGTTAAGAAATAAAAAATAGATGTTAATTTTTTCCGTCTAAATATTATGTTAAATGCGTAGCCATTGTTTGCGGATATTAAAGCATAGAATTCCCGAAGCGAAGGGAGGCCAGTTAAAATAAATAAAATCATAAACAAAAATTATATTCGAAACTGTGTACAATATGTGTACAATATAACATTTTCGCGCCCATTTACATCGAACAAGACTGAAAACCAACAAAGAAAAGCTCAAAAGAATTAATTATTACGAGTTACATTGTAGCTATTGTGTTAAGATTGTAGGATAAATATTGTGGAAGGTTTTACGAAATTATGACTTAATTTTGATAACACGTCATGATCGCGTGGGAACAAGTAACAAAGGGTTAAAGGTTATAATTACATTTTATGTTTTCAGTATAATACAACAATGATATCATATTCCTAGTTTAATGCCTAGTATTACGCGTGAATAAGAAATAATTCATAGATATTTACGGATAATGTAGTTCATACAAAATGTATATGCATTGTAACCGTGCCGCTAACGGACGTGCGCCGCACTGCTCCCGCACGGCTGCCGCACGGCTGCCGCACGACCTTGCGTCGAGACATTTTGTATGAAAAATCATAACCGCGCGGGCGCCGCACGGCAGCCGCACGGCAGCAGTCCGGGTCCAACCGTCTAAATTGAAAGCGCCGCTCTAGATCGGCAACGTTCGTGATCAATCATATAATTATACCTCTCTCGCTCTAATACTCGAATACATACTTTGTTTATTTTTAAATATATTGAATTTCGGGAACAAGTTTGCTGTTAAGTACATTAAACGCATAAAAATAATTGATAAAAATGAGTTAAAACAACATAATTTTCATAAAGCTAATTACGCTAAAATAATAATAATAAAAATATTCTATTTGTAATAATTAAAAAACATAAATTAGTATAGTGCTTTTGGATTAATTAAAATACCAGTCATGAATTTTTCTTCATCACGATAATCCAGTGTTTATTAAGATATTAGCCAATGTTAGTATTTGCGACCAAATAAATAATAACCATAGATACTTGTATTGTGACATAGTTATTCATCAGACAACTAAACAGTTCCCTTTTTACGCATATGTCTACCGGTATCGTTAAGCAAATCTATTAGCTAATAAGGGTAGCAAAGGAAACGTTCCATTAATAGAACAGCTATTGTATATCTGCGTTAAATGGGACTGTAGTCGTATTTCAGATGGTTGTATGATGATGATCGTAGACAGATACTACATACTTCAGACGTTGGAATAGACCCTTTCATTTGCACACGAAAGGGAGCCACTTGTTTAAGTGGCTCCCTCAATGTTATCGTATGATAAAGCTTGGAGACAAGTGAAACAAAAAAAATATTTCTAAGTACCACTTTCTGCGTGGTCACCTCAAGCATCGCTTGTGACGACGACTCTTTCAATTAATATGAATATCTCAAAAATGAGGGGTACAAGAGTCACCTATCTACTCGTATTTATCGACCTGTAAACCTTTTAAAGTCTGCTTTAGGTCGTAAATATTCTTTGATTAGCGGCACTCAGTCTTGCGCCTTCTGAATCCAGTGAGAGAGATACGCCGTATTTTATTAGTTATCAGTAAATAATTTACAATAAGACTGTTTTTGTGTACCAAAAATACGTGGTATGTCGGTCGTCTATAGTAATATGGCTACAATAAAATTCCAATTAAGTAGCAAGCCCGAACACGTAGAAATTGAAAAAGTTGGCCCCAATTACGTGATAGTTTTCCGTTACTACTAACAACTAGTACGATCGGCAAGTTAGTCGAATGATTCGTTATCCTCCAAAGTTTAAACTCGATCGCTGAGAATATAACTGAAACTTGGAAGTATCGATGAAGCACGGCTTACTTCCGTGGTGATATAAGATCTAGGTCACGGGATATTAGCGCTAATAGCAGCAGCATTTACTAGGATCCCGTTGAGTCTAGACCGAAAGGATTTTGCTGAGCAAGCATCACCTTAAACCAGAATATTCCAACGCATTACGACTAAGAAGGGGAAACAGATGGAAATATCAAATCGCCTATTAACCTCCCCGCTGCTCCACATAATTTGCTCCATATACCTATGTATATGTAGACAGATTCATCACACGACAGATTCCCTACTCATCAGGTACTTGAAAGAGGGAAAATTGTCTTTTAATGTAACCTAAGTACATGATTGAACATTAAATTCGTTTTATGTAAGTATATATACAACATATAACTTTAGCATTCCGGTTGCGCTGATCATGCGCAGTAGAATCGCGCGTTTTCATTCAGAACAAAAACATTTTCAAACTTTCCACCCACATTCAATTACAGCTTTACAATACAAAACATTCGCATTAATTACGTAGGATACCGACGGAATAAACTCGTTACGAATGGAAATTCGAGCGCGCGCAAAAACTGAACTCAATTACGACGAAGTTGATTTTGAAGCATGACAAAGTTCAGTCCATACCGTCATGACTTAGAGTCAAATGAGGTAACATAAATAAGGTAAGAACAACTAAAGTAAGAACAAGAACATCAATCAAGCACTAGAGAGACACCTGTAGAGTTTGCTGGCAGTTGAAGCGGAAAAAAACAGCGGAAACTTAAAATATTATTACATCGAATTGTATCTTGTTAATTGAAGTTGATTATTAATAGTCATCACCTGTGGAGTACGTACCGCGAGTTGAGTGATGCGCGGTCGACGTCGCTGGGGCGCGCGGGCGAGCGACGTGGGTACTACCGATACACTGCCGTACGCCCTCCCGCCCGCCGCATCGACCGCCGCCGCCCGCCGTACGCACGGAATTTTCAAAACGCCTTGTACTCTCATGAGACTTAGTATTGATGAATGAAAACTTTTTTTAAATAATTCTTTACGTTTCGTGAACTATATTTATTTCACTCTTTATTGAAAACCTAATGCTGGGAATTACAATGGGCGGACATAATGCCTAATGGATTTTTTACAAGCTTGCTAAAGTTTCTATATTTTTGGCTTTCGTAATCAAAATTTTTAATTTTTGATGCACTTACTAAACTCATAATAAGCAGATACATAATATATTTAGTATTATTTTGTTACTTTAATAACAATGCAATAATATGAAACCATTGAGCTATGAGCCGAACGCCGACCACAGCTACATACATATATGTATGTCTCTCCTAAACCAGAAATCCCCGTCATATGTAATTTTATTCTTATTATAGGACCTAGAAATACCAGTAATTATCACAGAATTTTAGAGATATTAACTTTAACGAGTAATAGAAGGTGTGCTGTGGTTACCACTAATAAAAAGTCATAATTATGATGCCTATAGAATGTAAATTATTATTTTCTTGTAGACAACGGTATTTGGCGATCCAAAAAAATGAAATAAAAATGTAACTTGAGATTCTAACTAAAATCTTAGATGTTTTTAAATTTGTTAATGACTGTCATATATTTTTAAATCTATACATTTATAATGGTATTTATTAAATTGATTGTAAAAATCTTTAAGATAAACACTTTCCTTTTTTTGTGAAGGCAGTTAAGTCAAGTCTAACTAGCAAATTCTTTAACCAGTTTTAATCTAAGAACCTATTCAGATTTACGCGTTATCCTCTGTGGCCGTGCGTAGGAAATCCAAGCGGATAACCGGTATTCTTAGTGTTTAAACCTAAGCTAATATCGCTATCGCTATGAGTAGTGCAAGTTGTTGAATGTCGTCCACTATAGACAATAATAGGCATCTAATGCGTCTATTGTATACAACGCGGAACCGTGGACGCCTACCTTTGTCCGGCGCCAACATAAACGATATGGGATATTTCGCAATAGCCGCGGTATCGGGACCGGTATGTTGCGCGATATTTTTCGCTACTGGTAGCGGTAGGGGATACTTCGTGTATCTGAAAAGGTCTTGAGAATCCTAATTATATTTTTCAAAATAAAAATCTTTGAATTCAATTAAAATAATTCCTTGAAGCTTATTATATTTTTATGTTATGGACCAAGTTTTATTTCTTGGCGCGGCATTTTTCACAATGTCCTGAGATTATTCAATAATTGTTATCACATTGTCCTCTCATTTTTCAAATTGGGCGGGAATTTGTTACAATTTCCTATTAATTACTTGGTCCATAACATATTAAATTACGAGAAACGTTTAATATTTGGTGATTATTTTTGGGGTAATGTTAGCGTTTTCCCGTCCTTTTCGATCCACAATAATTTATTAGATTGACTAACTAACACACCACCAATTATGTCACGAATCTGTAACTCATAGTTAACGACAAATTACAAAGTGATCGTGTAACTGACGAACGACCAATTATGTATGTAGCGATTGTGTAACTTATGACTCGCCCCGATTCGCTGTGGGAAAACGCCTTATTTCTTAATGAAATCTCCACACTAACGCGTATTTATAATGTACTAATAAAAAAAAAAAGATAAAAGCCAAAAAAAATTCTAGCTACGTTAATTTTGTCAAAACTATCCAATGTATGTAATGTATAAAAGGCATTGTTAAAACAGATTTATTATGAGTATTTTACAAAATCTCAACCCGTAATACTAATAATAATTGTTAGCTTCTAAATCAAGGATTAGATTTTTTGATTCTCCAATATAATGGATAATACGGCGCTTACTCCACAGCGCGTGATCTACACCACCCAACAAATCATTTGATTTTTTAGTTATCGATTGGTGTTATTCTATCTATATCTATATCTATATCTATACTAATATTATAAAGAGGAAAGATTTGATTGTTTGTTTGTTTGCAACGAATAGGCTTCAAAACTACTGAACCGATTTGAAAAATTCTTTCACTGTTGGAAAGCTACACTATCCCCGGGTGACATAGGCTATATCATATATTATAAAAATGAATTGCTGTGCGTTAGTCACGCTAAAACTCAAAAACGGCTGTACCGATTCGGTTGAAATTTTTTGTGTGTCTTCAGGTGGATCCAAGAATGGTTAAGATTCACAATTGGACCCGGTAGGTGGCGCTGCTGTCGATATGTCACCATATTATTATTTGTTTATTAATTATAGAGCGGTACGAAGTTCGCTGGGGCAGCTAGTTTCAGATATAATTATTAAGTGATGATGATGGAGTCACATCACCAAACTGTATATCTGTATCCACGGATTTCGGTATCGTTGTTTTTTACGGTATCGTTGAACATATTCACGTCAAAAAGTAATATTGTATATTTCACTGTCTTGTTTCTACCAACAATCTATTTCATCGTACACCCAAAATTCCCCACCGTCACTACGCCTTCCGAAACCTTTTTGGCACGAAGTCAGTTTTCAAATATTCATGCTAAGACTCCGTCATTTGTCTTGCAGTGCTTTGAAGTTTGAAGTCGTACGAGAAGAGTTCAAATAACTTTGAGTTTATCAGAAAACAATTCTAGAAATTTTCCCCCTCAGGTTGCCTTCTGAATAATAAAAACACGTTTAATTCATGTTGCGCTCATAGCTCGACAAATTTTGTTAGAAGTTTCATGAATGGCCCAACCCTACTTGAGAGTTTTCGTGTTTCAGAGGGCACGCAATCTGTTTCTGATTTTAAAAGCAAAGCGTTTTAGACTTTAATCTTGACCTCGTATAGGTATTTATGTAAAATCTTGTGATAGCTTTTGTAGTTTTTTCTACTAGATCTTATGAAACATGGTATGCAATTATTTATTGATCTTATGTTGATATGAACTTGAGTTGAAATTATGAAAATATGATTTAGACAGTGGAACTCTTCAATATTTATCATAAACTTCATTAAGGCTCATTTAGAATTTAGGCTCATTTGCTTAGTTATGACCAGTTCCATTATGATTTGGTAATGAGGTCTCCTTTTAGTAGATACCTAAATTATTATAAAGGCGATTTAATTTTTCGGTTTAAATCTTTTTTTATCCTTTATTTGCCAGTATTAATAAGGCTTCAATATGGATTGTATTGGAGGCCGCATAAAACACCCAACACTCGGATTAGCCACCAACCCCTTATCTAATCCGCACTGAAGCACGTAATTGGAATATATTGTATGTGTTCATATCAATATACACCAATCTAAGTGGAACGGCTGGTTTACGAAAGGACGGGCCGGTAATAATACCCTCGCAGCAGAAAGTGAGATGAGGAGACACGTAAAACCTGTCAGTCCCTATACTAAGCATAGCAATGGCACTGTAGACACCGTAAATTACAAAAGGGCGAGAATGCCTATAGACATCTTAGCAAGGGTACGCTTTATAAAGGATTTTTCCACTTGGCTCGTCCATATTAGAATTCTCATTACCTCGTATAGAACTTTTGGCCAACGTCTGAGTTATTGACCAATGTGGACTGAGTAGGACGTAAGTTATTATGAAGTTTCTGAGCTAGTTTAGGAAGGATTGTTAGTGACTTGAAACATACTTTTACATGGTGCATGGTGATAGATTTTATCATTCATTAGAAGACTGTAGAGCCAATTTAAAGTATGCCTTTTCGCATTTCGTGAATATGGGCACAAGTGTATCACAAATAAAATTACCTATCCAATAACACATATTCTACTCGTAAAATAATGTTCATAAACATCATAAAAATGGCCAAATGTAGCGAACCAGTAAGCAAAGGGCATAAAGGGAAGGATGGATGATTGTTACGGAAGCGTAGGTGCGTTTAATCCCCATCGGACGGCCGATATTTTCTGCTTACTCTAAGTGTCTTTGGGACAAGCATAAATTTATGTTCGTGTGTATTTGCGAAGGATCAGTCCCAATCTGAAAATGGTCGTAAAGTGTCATTCCTTCTTAACGATAAATAACTAAAAGTTGGTTAGACATTCGCTACTTATAACTTAGAATCACATACAACATCTCCTAGCTTTTTAACAACACCTTTGAGAACATTATGGAGAACTCTCGAGTGTGCAGGACTCACAATGCTTTTCTTAACCGAAGCAAGGTACTTATAATTAATTTCTAGTACGTACATAATACGATTACTTTTTATAATATTTTTTTTAAATAAGAGATGCGTGCAGGATCGAATCCTGCACGCATTATACTCCTATTGCTGCTGTGGTGTCATTTGATATCCTCTTCTATCTGGTGATTACACTGATTACGTTTTGATAAACTCTTAATGTAAATTGATGTAAATTGTCAAAGCTAAAATAGCTTCAATAGTGAGTAAGTTATTGGAATCAATGTTTGGATCAAGGCGATAGTGAAAGAATATCGTTTAATATCAGACTATGGCAGCCTCTTTATCCCTTCTTTGCCTAGATTCGTTTATTATACTACTATGTTAAGATGTGCACTGGAAAGGAAAGGAGTTGGAGCTTTGGATGTTAATGTTTGAGACAGGTTATCTGAGGGAATTTAGGTACTTCATGTGTGAAATTAAGTCAAGTTTTACTCGAGTTTTATTAATTAATAGGTATTGAGTTTCTTGACAAATACTTATTTTATTCAAATTCCATCAAAAAATTAAATTTAAAAACAATGCTAATTAAGAAAAGCTTTAGTTAAACAAATCCACCAAAGTAATTGATCGGGTTTCGAAGCCCTTAAAATTTTACTTTCCGAGAATAAGAGTTCTTAGGTTTGTTTATTTGAATTGAAATATTTTATATATGAACTAGCTGACCTGCCAGACGTTGTTCTGCAATATATTTTTTATTCTAACCGTAGGGCTTAAAATTTTATATACATTTAATTACCTTTAAGAAAATCAAATGCAATAACTTTTTTGTGGCAGCACTTCGATGTCTCCAATATCTCCAATAGTTTGATAGATCTCTAAGTAAACCTCAACAACAGCGCCACCTACCGGTTTCAATTGTGAATCTAAACCATCCAGAGATCCACTCAAACACATACAAAAAAATCATTAAAATTGTTTGAACTGTTCAAGCGAAGTTTTATGAGATGCATAACTATATGGTTAAAGATATGAAACTTCTGAATCATATAATGAACGAAATAGTTGCGGACATATTGTGCAGTGATGCATATTTCATAATGGCGAATACCTCACATAGATACGATAATATCTACTCGTATTATGTATAATTAGCAAAAAAAAACACTAGGTCGATTATACCTTCACCCAGATGCAATTTATACCAGAGTGAAACATTAATTTTCACAAGATCTAATTATATGTTATTGATGCTATAAACTAAGTAACGATTTATTGTAATAATTTTAAAAAGATCCATTTATAATCTATGAATGTGACAGTATGCAGATAGGTTTTACAGCATCACACGTAGTTGCTGTCGAAGAATAGCATGAACTGTGGTTACAAGAGAAAACTAGGCTAAGCTCGGTTCGGTTAGTTTAGTTTGAAAACATTGTGAAAAACAAATCCTGTTTTACATAACTCGTTCTCCACCGAAAACTTACAATGGTTGTGTTAGTTTTAAATGCAATATTTCTTTATTTTATATAGAGAACCGGCATGATTGAGTTTTTAAATTTACAGTAATTTGAAATTTGGGTTTTTTTCAATGTTATAATTGTCATTCAATTTCATGTCAATTCAATTCTCAACTCTTCAGGACTGCATTCATAAATTGTTCAGTGGCCGAGGTATAAATAACTTTCTTAAATTTTTACGGAAAACGGTAAATAGTAGGCCACCAATTAATGTAGATCCGTAATCATAACATTTGGCATAATACAAGATTCCTGTTTGAGATGAAATAAAATCACAAGCAAATCAATATTGTTTGATGGATAACTGTTAATTAACACAATCATAATAATCGCTGTTATCGTATTAATATCATTACGAAGATTGTCATTGACATCATTAGATTCATTGTTGTCATAAATGTAATTATATTTATTAAACGTCATACGGTCGCTAAACTCACTAGAATAGTTTCGAGTAGAATAGTCACACACATTATAAAGGAACTTACTCGTATATCAGGGAATAGAAAAGAACATCATCTAACGGTAATTGGTTGGACAAAATTTCCAATTATTCATCATCTACCAAAATTAATATTCAAGAAATTATGTTCTTAATTAAAGAACATTTTTGTGTTCCTCTTCAAAAAATTGGTAGTATCAGAAAAGTCTCAAATAACAATCCCTAATGAGTCAGACAAAACATTCTTGGAATAAATTATAACTAATTTTACAGGAAATTCCAGTTTTTTTATTAATTTTACAAGCTTAACTACGATCTCACCGGATGGATGTTTCATTTTGGAGGTAGGTAATACAAATTTAAAGCTTACTAAGGAATCTAATAAACGGAGGTTGGTAAGCGGGTTCGTTACTTCTTAATCGGCCGATAACCCGTTAGTGATTTATTTTACGAGACCATTGGTTTTGCGATAGTTCACGGGCAACGCTGATTGCTGACCATGCCATTGGTTATCAAGTCGGCTCGTTTTTCGGCGACTGACTTAGGGCTGATTTTTCAATCATCGAATAAACCCACGAATAACTAACTAGCAAATAACTTATCTGACTGTTTTATCGAACGAATAAAATTTTTGCATTTCTCAATGGCCAGAAATCAAGCCAATAGTTATCTGTGGGTTTTAGTCGCCAACTTCACGATAATCCTGTACGAGCGAGAGATACGCATATGTTTCTAAGTGTATTAGAAGAAGACAGAAAATGTTTTGACATTCGCTTATTTGACACATTGACATTTAAACATAATCTCTATTGTCTCTATTTACGAATTACGATCAAACGATCATTCATTTCTCGTTTCACCCGTGTTGTTCGGTTTTAATAATGGCTAAGTAATTTGTTAATTATGGAATCAAAGAAGAGAGAACGTGCTGTAAATTTCAACACTGCAGAAGTCCACATGGCAAAGTGATCGGGCCTTGGTCTAATAATTCTTTCTTTTCTCTCAGGATTTAAATATTCATATATTAAAGCCTCTTCTTCAATTGCCACGTCATCAATAGTATCGAAAATATCCATAATTTTGTAGAATATTAGAAACACTAGATTAACAACCTCAGAAACGTCGACGATACTCGTATCTATAGAATAGACGTTTATCTAGCCGTCAAAGCGGCAGATAGATTTATTCTTTGGTTAGGAGCGTTATTCGCCGAATAAAGCTTAACTGACGATTGAAAAATGCAATATTTTGCTATCTGTCGAATAAACAGATATATAGTGTATCCCTCTGTTTATCTGAGGATTGAAAAATCGGCCCTTAATGTTGCAAAATAATTATTCGGCGATTAACTTTATCTTGCAAAATAAAGATATAATAATAAAGTAACTTCTTAAAATATTTTGTCAGCTAGTACATAAAATGACTGGTTTCTTTTTGACAAAATGTTAAAATAAATCATAGTGATTCCAAAGTATTTTTTTAACTTTTTGTCATCATACACATGTATAAGTTTAAAGACATTTTACATTCTACGTTATCTTAGCTCTAATTACTGTCAAACTTGACAGCAAAAAGTAGAAAGTATTTGTAGAACAAATGTTCGGGTGGCGTCGCAGTAAATCTTCTCCGGAATTCAATTCCAGGAGCGGAGGGAACGAGCCGCTTAAATGAGATATATTTTGCTATGTGTTAGTTCTGGCACAATAGCATGTGATAACATATTTGGACCAAATAATGCGGCCATTTTAAACGATACGCTGGCCAGCTAATTTGTGTTTAATCGTTAGGTTTAACTAAATAACTAAATTAAATATTTTAATGACATAAGTTAAATATAAATAAATTAAATTAAATATGGCCATGGCCGTGGCATTCTCAGCCAGGGTTAACCGGCCGAGAATGCCACAGAGGAATTAAGTTCGCCCAATAAATAAACTTTACTAATTCATGGTGAAAAATTCTTTACCTAACAACCCGTAAACTCAAGGCAACCCGTCCAACTCGTAGTGCACCCTTCTGAACAACGAACGAGGTCATCGCACCAGGTCCTCCTATTGGACGTCGCTGGTCTTAACACCCAGTTTAACCCTGACAGTTTCCTGAAATAGTTCCCTTGCACCTAATGCTGGTCCACCGTTCCCTCTTCAGTCAGCAACATAATTATTATTATTAATGATGCCTTCGGTGCTACTGGTGTTCATTGGTGACCACTAACCATTACCTGAACACCTTCAACCAAACTGCGAATAGGCTTTTACCAAGTTCGTGCACTTCCTATTCCGGATTTTATTTTTATTTACCATCAGGTGGGATTGTAATCAAGCATTATCTACAATTTAAAACTATTAATATTAAGTAAAAAGTGTCTTCCAATGTTATGTAAAAAAGTTAGAGATAATTTAATTTGGCTAGTACTTAAAATAAATGTTTTGCATATCATTCGAGAGTAATTCCGAAGCAGGTTTCAATGAGTTTTCAAAACAAATGTGTTTAATTAACACGACGTTCTGCGTGATGTGAAGCGCGGTTGAAAGAAGTACCTACCCTAAAACACTAGAAACCGTCTTCGCTTCGCTTTGGCAACCCTATTCCCTAATTTTTTTAGGTCGGGTTTCTTAAAATTAACATGTGGGTACTTTTTATTTGTGAACCAAGTGAAATAAATAAATCAAATGTTAGTTGCTCCATGCTTACTATACCTACTTAAAACATTATGTAAGTAAACATGGCAATAAACAGATAATTTCTAAAAAATCATTGGTTCGGTAAAATATCAATCATCTATTGCTATTTATTTATCTAGTTAGTTTTTTATAATAAAATATATAGGTATACATTAAAATAAATATTCTTTAATAAATGACTAGTAAAGTAAGAAACCAACAGCAACAGTAAACTGCACGGTTACTAGTTCCGTATCACCGGACGGTATTATTCAATCAATCAAACACAAATTTCATTAATTTAATGGATTAACCATTATTCTGATATGCATTAATCACACCCAAATAACGCGTGTGGTAATACGAGTAGCTACCTGGATTCAATTACATTTTCGATATATTTGGAATTAAAACGTTTTGATATTTTAAAGTTACTTGCCAACAACTGTAACTGAGCCGGCAAATTGATGAATGTCAGTTATAAACCAATTTGTTTGGGTTTGGTCATGGATAAATTGTGTTCGGATACAAAACTAAATAAAATTATATGTTTTTATATCAAATACTCTAGTGACAGCACTGATAATAATAATAATAAAGCCAAGGGGCTGCTTGCGGCGAGCTGCTGATGAGTAGCGACACCATGGACCTGAATGCTTCCGGGTAAACGCTGAAGAAAAGGAACAGGGGTTCCTTATCTTCGGTAGGTGGAGTGGAGATTGAGGAACTGGCCCTCACCACTGTGCTTGCCTTAATCGGCCGGCCAGAGTCGCTAGAGCTACATACTCGTTCATATTTGCTCGGGGGTGGAAGTGCCTAAAGGCGTAATAGCGAGGGAAGGAAGTATGCTTGGAACCTACTTGACCACGCTGCTCCACCTTCGAATCTATACAGTAGCTAAGTAAGCAGTAAATTAGACATGTATAGTATTTTCCGATCTAAACTCCGAATTTAACATCCAAACATAATTCATTTCTTTCAAATTATTCAGATTTTATTGGGTCTGCTATTGAGCATATTTTGCAAATTTTTACATTTTGCTTGCAGGAAATTCAGCTAATATATTAGGACGAATGAACAGACAAACAATACCCTTAAATTTAAAGAAAGGTTAAAGGCAAAGAAAACCATAGAGACCCACCAATATATTCTCGTTATGTTAAACTGTAAGTCATAAATCCTACAGGTAGACTTAAGTGAAATCCAATTATTGTTCCTTGTGGAGCATACAAAGCAAGTGGGTATGATTTACCCTTACTTAATAAATTTATCTTAAGTATTTCATTGTCTAGTGTCTCGTGTAAGGTACAAACTTCCAAGACATACTTCCAGTTACAGAACACGTTCGCGAAGGTAAGCTGGTATCGTTTTACGAATGCAAATTACCCTTGACGGTTTACATCTCCCTATCGAGAGTTTCATATATTTTTACCTTTTATTTATTCCTATATGACATGTTATATTTTAGTAGCTTTTTTCGGCAACGTACCTCTGAATATAACACGGAATACAGAGAGAAGGAATATAAATATATTTCAATAGGATTCGTAGTTACATAATATCCCATGTCACCCTTAATTTATATTTGTTCCATAATTATGTTATATGTTATATGAAATTGGTTATTAATATATCTACCAATTATAAAAAATTGCACGCCTCTTGGGCATATACGGAGGAATGTTATGTACCTAAGATCAGAAGTTGTACCTGTATAATGCAATAAAAAATTATGAGATTATAATTATTGTTCCGCAGCTGGACACGGGTCTCTTCTCACAATGTGATGGGTGCAGGTCATAGCCACCACCACGCTAGCCAATGTGGAGTGGCGGGCTTCACACACCTTTGAGAACATTGTGGGGAATCAAAGGTGTTTAGTTTTCCTCACGATGTTTTCCTTCACTGTAACAAGTGATAATTAAATACGCACATTGTTTGAAAATGAACTAAAAAATCACAGATCTATCTTCACTAGTTAGGTACCTATCAACATTAAGTTTTATATCTGTGGCTATAATACAATGGAATAAAACAAAAATATTTTAAATTCATAAACGAACGATCCCATAGCCTAGTTAGTAGTGACCCTGCCTGCAAAACGAAGGGTCGTTGGTTCGATTTCCAGCTGGGGCAGATATTTATGGGACAGATAAATATTTGTTCACGGGTCAGGTGTGTGTAGGGTGTAAGTAATGTGTTATTAGTGTGGTCCATGCCACCCGCGACACAAAGAATGTAAGTATGGAGTATGAGTGTATTAGCGTTTATTTTTATATACGTAAAAGGATCATCTAATATGGTTGGACCGAAGTTATGCCTAAAAATCTTGATTAATTTTCCCAAAATCGTTTATATCTTACCCAACCCTTCATACCCGGTTCATGCTACACGTATTTTATAAATTCATGTACCGTAGCATGTATCAAAATCTGTTCAGAAATTTCAATAACGCACGACTAGGAATTCCGTGCATGTTCTGATTTTCTATTAAAAATGCATTCTTTGAGCGCCGTACCTGTCGTATGCAAGCCGAAACTGTTTAAAAATATTGCCAAGGAATCGTATTATGTTTCTTTCTTTGCTCTGTACTGTATTTCTAATATTAATTTTGTGTTATTTATATGTATTTGGACTTCGACCCCGGAGTGAATGGGTAAAATTGAAGATTAAAGTTTGTATGGGCATAAAACTTAATGTCGTTCGCTTTGGATGGGCACTTAAAAATTGAATTTTATAATCCAATAAATTAATAAAAACATTAACATAATTTACCAAAATTAATGCCCTTAAGGGGTAAAATTGGTTGTAAATTAAAGTCAAGTAGTGGAACAATTTTGTGCCGTGTGATTTTTTAAATACTTAATATAATGTTATACGTGGAAAAGTCAATGATGCCACATGAGTAATTAAACATGTGATGATGCCTTTCATGCCTATGATATGAGTCTTGTTTAGTAAACAAAACTCATATCATATCATCATCGACATAAGGGTAGGTCACAGTTGTCATGAGCGGTAGCGAAGGGTGGTGCTGCATGCTCGTTTGAAGGACCACCCTAACTTTTATGCCCATACAAACTTTAATTCCATTTTACCCATTCAACTTGGGCTCGAAGTCCAAGTAAGTAAGTAATGAATCTTAAATCCATAAAAAACACGACGAGCTCCACACGAATGGAGTTTATATCTACCATAGCTCGCTGCTACACCACTCGCCGAAGGTTGAAGTTCCATCCACATCGATTGGACTCGTGGAGAACCTCCACGGTCCGATTCTCACGATCGTTTTTGCCCCATACCTGCAAACTGTGGAATGGGCTTCCTTCTGAGGTTTTCCCGAAGCGCTATGACATGGGGTTCTTCAAAGAAGGTGTAAAAAGAGTTCTCCTTCAGGGCCGGTGCTGCATTGGCGACTCCCCTGGTGTTGCCCGTGTCCATAGACGACGATGACCACTTACCATCAGGTGGCTCGTCCGCTTTTACGTCAGCCCTTCAGGCTATAAAAAAACCACCAATCAAAGAATATAATTACATTGGACATGTCAATATCATATTCGTAATTGCATATGACTCTAATCACCGTACATTTAATTACCTATAACATTGATCGAATTGGTAATTACGCTTAATTATTTCTGTCGATGCTAAATCAAATTTTAGATATGAAATCATAGCAGAATAACTACGGTTGAGTTTTAAGTTGGTTTCATGAGTAGGTATATTTATCTTTTACGACCGACGCAACGTTGAGTTTAGCGAGGGGTCTCGAGTTTGAATTCCGGCTGAGGTAGATTAAGGTGACACATAAATGTTTGCTCTTGGGTTGTGCGACTTGTGGGTGTTTGTGAATCTGTCGCTGGCCTTCAGTGTTAATCATGTATGTACATGAGCAACAGCGAAGTGGTCGCTGCTGCCATCAGGTGGCTCGTCTGCTACATAGTTTATCGGCTTTTGACATAAAAATCCTAAAATTATTTTCGAATATGTATACGTAATGATACCCTACTAAATATACTTTACCGACGTTTAATTTTTTCACAATGTGGCGTTTAGTTGTCGCAATAATGAATTTTGATTATTGCCATGTCTTTAGGTTAAGACAAATCGATGGGGTAAGAATCATCAAAATCGCCCACGCATTTGTTCTCAAATACGCCACAAAGAACAAACATAAATACGTAGACTGTTAAACACATTACCCTCCTTTGCGTCGCGCTGTCGGTAGAAAGACGGGTTTACTTGTAGATCCTTTCAATCTCCAACATTTAGTTTGCATCCAGTTTAATGGGCACTTAAACTGAAATTTCCGTGCGCAGTGTACGTGGAAGTTACAGTTCAGCTTAAGCTCTTACCGTGAGGTGCAATGAGAATTTTTAAGTAGACGATGTGATTGAACTCTCACTGCCAATGGATTTACAGTGTTACAGTTAAAACGTATCTTTGTTTAGATAACATAGTGTTAGTTCGTGGAGATAAATTGTTATATATCTATAGATATGTTAGAATGCTTAACAGGTTTTTTTTGTTGGAACGCTTATCTCTTGAACTGGGGTCCGATTTGAAGTGTGTTTTATAAAAAGATATTATTAAAAAGTCTATGATAGCCACATTCATGAGTAAGGTTATAGAGTACAATTTTTGATTATCCTTAAATATTGATTTTACCGAAGCAGAGCGAGGGTAGGTTACTTCTATATTTACATATTTCCATGAATATTTTGTCACTATTGGGCTTAAGTATTGTGTATCTTCTATTATATAAAAATGAATCGCTGATTTTGTTGCTTAGCGGAAATCTCGAGAACAGCTGAACCTATTTCGCTAATTCTTTTTTTATAATATTCCTTAAAGTACGAGGATGGTTATTACGGAGAGAAAATTAAAAAAAAAACCTGAAAAAGTCTAAAATCAACTCTTTTCTATATTCCCATACAAAAGATTAGTAATAATACTTAAAAGTCAATTTGAACTGTAGTTTTAAATAAAGTTTAAGTGTTAGTGTTTAAGTGTTAGTGGTTCCGGGAATAGCAGAATAAGTATTAAAAAAATAAAAAAACAAAGAATCGACTGTTATGCGGTACGAAGTCCGCCGGGCCAGCTAGTGTAATATATTTGTGCTATAGGTACTTCAGATATGACTAAGTCGATTATCATAATAGTTTATTGTACTTGAATAATAACCGTGACAAATAATTTGGCAAGAAAACTGAATAGTAGTCATCATCATCGGTGACGCCTCTGGTGTTGACCACTTACTATCAGCGAACATGCTCGTATGTCGATCGTTTACATAAAAATACCTAGTTATTATCCCATAGATATAAAGACTCAAAATAAGTGTTGGATAATGTTATTAGAATAGTTTTAAGACAGCGAAATGGTTTGAAGAACAACAAACTACAATGATAATTTACTTTTCCCAGCAATTTAGTATTACATGTACCTACTGATGTACCCTTACTTCCCTTGTCTATCCGTTCAAACTATGGCCATTACCACAACTCATTTGATTTTATTGCCCCTGTTTTCTCGCTGCTGGGAACGGAAGCTTATTTCTAACTAATCATTTTACGGGAAACACGCCTGGCTTGTGTCGATAGCAGGGCAAGCACTTGCTTTGCGTTTGTGTATTTTAGTGAAGTTAACCGCAAATTTAATCGGGAAACTGAGCGAAATTATTTCAACAGTGTACAATGAAAGGTGAAATAAATAATGCTAGACAACCTAAGATTCCCTGTGTCGTGCCATGAACAAGACACAAGACAAATATGCAAGCAACCAGAATGAGAACAGTTACATTTAAAGTCATCATTTAAATTTTTGCCTCTCTGAGAACCGAGACCAGGACCCTTCGAATGGCAATCCGGTGTGGTAAGGATTGCGGTATTCGTCAAAGTGCTCATTAAAGTTACAAGTAGATACCTACATAAAAAATCTTGATTGGATCTTATCACTCGGATTTCATTATTTTCCTACCCAAAATCAAAATGAAAAATAATTTTAATCTAGACAATAGGTAATGGTTAGATACAGTATTGCAATTAAATTCTCTTTGTCTTACTGTCAGAAGTAGGTAAACAATAGATATGACTTAGGTTGTTGAAATTTAATCTAGTACGAAGGTTGAATTAACTCAATATGTTAATCAAAATAAAAGTTACAAAAGTATCCATGAGCATTTTTTACATCATGGATACAAAGTAGAAGCAAAAAAGTGCTTAAGCCCACAACCCGTATCTAACAGCGGCAGTTGAATGTAGGATTTATTTTTTAAACCATCCGCTTCGGCCCCGGCCATCACAATTCATCATTTAACCCTTCGTGAAAGTTTATAGCTACTACAGCGTATTCTTTACATAAACGTGGGGATTATCAATTAATCTTTTTATGTACCTTTTTGTGTTAGTAAGTAACGAGCATAAGAGTTGTTTAAAGTCATTTAAACATGGTTTTTGTAACAAGAGGCGTAACTGTCATGTTGCGGCCGTGATGATTTGCGAACACATAAACGTTGAAACGATTGGATTTTGGGAGTAAAACATTCAAAAAGCAAACACTGCTTGACATTACATTACCGTTTAATAATTTGTATAAAACTTGATTATTACAAAGTACACTTGTCATAATTTTAATTATATCACCTCGTGTCGGGATAGGTAAGCTTCGATTAGGTCGGCTTGAGACGACGGGATGACTAAACCTTTGTACACAATACAGAATTCATGAGCTGAATAGTATCTGGTGCTTACTATACTCGTAAAAAGGAATCAGAGGACCTGTTTATTAACTGGCTCTTGAACATCTCAACTAAAGCAGGAACTTTTTGCTCATCAGGGCTATTATGAACCTTACTACCCTGTTATACTATTTGAAATCCACTGGCCGGTACAGAGCCCAGCGATCACCAATAGGATGATCTGACGCCAAGGGCTCGTGTTTGTCCGCAGAGTATCCAGTATCCAGAACTAGCTAATTAGCTCAGGCGCCCTCAAGATTTTTTAATTTGGTCTTAAGGACAAAAAGCAATTGTTTCTGGAGATGTACCTAATCATCTCCATCTAATAGATAATAACTATGTAGTTAGAATATAATCCGACTCACTTGATTGCATTTTTGTAGGTGGTACTAAGACATACCTAGTTAAAGTAAAAGGCTATAATATTGACACTTGTATCTGTATGGATTACCGCCATACCTTGGAATTCTGTAGCGAAATAGGTTGCGTAATCGGTTCAGTATTTCAGTGTGAAAGGTGAATGACACACAAAGGGTTCTCAAATCAATCCTCAGGGGTACCGATATCTATCATCAACCTCAAAATAAGCGAAATTCTATTTGAACTCGGTTAAAATTTATTCATGGATCTTTCCATTCGCTACTTCCATGAAATTCTACACTATTTTATAGGAGTCCTGCAACTTATGTTTTTTTTATAGAACTAAGATATCAAAAGAACATGCAGGTACCCCCCTTTCGCAGCCGCCCATGATAACTATGACCGACACAGATCAAGACACAAATGGGCACTAGAATGGTTAGCCCAGTGTGCAGATGTTACTAACTTAGGTATAACATACTCGTACATAATTATGTCCCTTTATCTGTCACACAAGTCTTTCTGCCTCGGTCGGGTATCGAACTGTGTCTTTGTTTGACGTACAAGGCTGCCAACGGTATAAACAATAAAAAATGACAGAATTTTTAAGTACCTCAATAACCTGATTAATCTCGGAACAAAACCTGCAAAAACAATACAGGCACAACGAATACACCTTAATTAACCCTCATTCGTTTCGTTTCGTTTTGCACTTTTAATTACTTTTTATAGAGCAACGACGGTCTCCCGTAACAATATTTTCAGTTTCCCGTTACAATATACAGACAAACCTAACAATATTTTCCGTTACAATATTGACAGATTTTTCAGTATATAATGTTTTGAAATACATTACTGAAAAATCTGTCACGTGCGAGCCGGACTCGCACATGTAAAGATACCTATACATAGAGCCCTGTGACAGACATGCAGACAGTGGAGATATTAAAAAGGTTCCATTTGTCACCCTTTGAGTTTGGAACTCTGAAAACGGGATGTTCCATACCTTATCTCTGGTCTACGCGCAATACTAAATAACGTCGCTAGTTTTTATCGCTATTGCAAGTATTGCAGGCAAGTTACGGCAAGTTGGAAAATACATAAAATGACATTCATTATCCAGTCATTGTGGGACAGTGCTTAGATGCAGATTTCTTAATTAAAACTTGTGTCCCCACGATTGTGGTCGGACGGGGGCGAACAGCAATCGGCACTTGGATGAACAGATGCGAACTAAAGATAAATGTGTCTTGTGTAATTGCATGTTGTTGAGGCAGATAGGAGCATGTTGGCGCTTTCGTTTATCCTACTAATATTAGAAATGCGAAAGTTTGTGAGGATGTATGGATGTCTATTTGTTAGGTACTCTTTCACGCAAAAACTACTGCTGGGATTTCGATGAAACTTTACATTAATATTATAGATCCATCTCAGCTTCCTTCGTCATCTGCCCAAAATACCTCAGAGCAGAAACATGCGGAAATATATAAATAATAAATAAAGTCATTAAAGGTCTCTGTGCTGCTGTACCTAATTAAAATTAAAAAATGTCTTCTCCTCATCGGTAAACTGCTGTTTACTCTTTCCGTAACTAATGCCAGTTCTATTAATTGCTCCATAAGCTTTCTGAATTAAGCTGAAACTAGCTGTCTTCTTCATGTCAAGGAGTTAACTAGAATCAATTGTCAAATATATCCAGCATGCTGACTTTATTGCATAGGCAAAAGTTTCACTAAGAAATGCTTTTAAATACATTAATTGGCAGACTGATATTGGATAAATACATAATAGATTTATAAAAAACCACTTGTGCATAAACCTTTTTGTTATACATACATACATATAGTGGTTAAAGACAACGATATTTTATTTGATTAATAAAGTCGACAAGTATACAAGGTACAATATAATTTATTAAATGAAATTAAATATTTGTGAAACTTGATATCGTGTTTGATTTTTATGATGAAAATATTTGTTATAATATCAAAAATGTTATTACATCAATCGTTTTGCTGAGCGTAGGTAATAACACAACTTTATTAACCGATCTTATTTTCGACGTCAAAGTATTTTACCTTTAATAAAAGTTAAAATAACAAACCTTGAGAAACATGCTTGAGAAGTAATAAAGTTCTTGTTTTACCATACATCAAACATTTCATCCCTCAGGCAGTTCATACCTGAAAAAGGGTTCGCCTAAAAGGATTGTTGTATCGAAAGCTATGCGACATTATTGTGATTATTGTCGCTTGGCTGGTTTGTTTTTAATGTTAAATCCTGATTGTAATATACCTGGGTCACCCCACATTATGGAATATTCTCCGTTTTAGTGTAGGATTTATTTTTTACTTATTGTAAGTTACTGCTCGACTTCTCTCTCTCTCTCTCTCTCTCTCTCTCCTCTCTCTCTCTCTTATCTCAGCTGATAGTAATATATTTGTAAATTGCGTAAGGGTACGTTCTTAAAGGCCACTGCGACTAGACTTTTTCGGTTGTAGTCAAAATAATTAAAGTTGCGAATTGGTTAGTGACGATGTAGCCATGGGCGGTTTAGTGAACTAATTAAGTAATTAGGGCGCTTAACCTTACTTAGTCAGTATTTTGCGTGTTTAACATTTTTCTATACAATAACATACAGGATTTTTTTTGTCGTAATATTCTTTCCTTAAAAATAGTAGTTTTTTAGCAATCCCCACTGGAGCAGCGTGGTGAAGCATGGTCTACCCCTTCTCAATGATGAAGAGAGGCCCGGTTTCAGTAATGGACTATGATTTTGAAGCCAATGGGAGTATATTTAAGCTTAAACAGCTTATTAAGCTATATTTTTTTTATTTGACCAACTACCTACGACTACCTATATGTTGGAAATGTCACTATATAAGCAAAATTATTACGTGACCATTAACTTATTTTAAAATCAGATTTTAGTCCAAGAAGTATGGCCGTATGAAACAGTTTAGGTACTTGTTTAACAAGGGCCCTTAAAATCCCACGGACGTCAGAGGCAAAGTTGCAACTGTCAATCAACGTAATACTTAACTCTTTTCGTAGACGTGATTTTATGATAGAGAGCAAACTATTTTCAACGCTCGTAGACTTCTCTTAGTTCCGCCTTCTTGGAATCATAACTTTCAAACTCATTATTTAGAGCCTTAGGAGTTGTTGTTTGAACTTTGTGGATAAGTTCTGCCAACTATGTGGTTTCAATGTGCAAAGTTTCATGAAAGGAAGTTAGTTAGCTATTGTAACCCAATCGCAACGGCGCAGTTTCAGCTATTTTGCAGAGGATAGTAGATATTGGTTCAAAATTACTGTTGCTAAAATGTTGAAGAGTTTAAGCCGTTCAGGGTGGCATTTGGTTCAGTTGTGATGATTGTCATGTCGACCCTAAGGCCGGTTAATCTTGATTTGTGGTCCGCTGATGGTGGCTATATCATCTGGTAGCCATTGCACCTATCTAAGTACCTATTTGTGTTCAAAAATTATAAATTATCAAAGTAACACAAATAGTACTGTTCAGTCCAGGATTCTGGAAAGTGTGAGATTATAAATTAATAATAATAATAATTCATAATATTTTCACTTTCCTGCACCTACAACTACCCTGGAAGATTAATCAAAAATATAAAATCCAATGGAGAAAAATAATATTGCATATTGCATTATAAGTAGTAAATTTCACAGTTTCATTTTATTCATAGTTTTTGTATTATATCAGGCATTGTGACACCTGTCTAAGATAATGCTCGCTACTTGCCTCGCACCCGTATCAGTGAATGGGCAACCATCAGCGCGCGAAGAGGCAATCAATCGACGGATGATTTTTTAGGAAAATACCAATTCTTTCTTACCTAAACCATATACGTATTAGCTTCTCTTACTTGCAATGATGAAGGAGCACAAATGCGCGTTTTCAATGTAATCCTACTAATATTATAAAAACGAAAGTTTGTATGGATGTATGGATGTCTGTTTGTTACTCTTTCACGCAAAAACTACTGGATTGATTTTGATGAAACTCTACAATAATGTAGCTTACACATCAGAATAACATATAGGCTATAATTTATAAAGACATTTATTGTGAATTATCCAAAATCTTTGCAAACGCAAGGAATAAGTTTCCCGAATCGAGGGCGGGTCAATAGTTTATTTTCTACTTTATTCTGTTATGACCACAACATACGCAACTGTAAAACTAAACTTGTACTGTTTCATAAATGTTAGGTAAAGTCGTGGAATGACTTATCTTGTCCTTGGTTGGTCTTAGCACTTAATGAGGTGAAGGTTTCGGAAATAGCCCAACTGCAGGTACGTAAAGATAACTGGAAACAAAAGTTGGATTAACTCCACGAACTATGGAAGCGTTTAATTTTTTTGCCAACAATGATCAGTTATCCAGTAGGTACCAACCGCGCGCAATGTTCCTGAACTTAGTCAATTACCTACTATACACATGCACAGTGACTGATCAGACTGATTTAAAATTAGGATAAAAAATCCGTCGGATATAAATGCTTAACGTATGAACATAATTAGGTGCCTACATATTATAGTATATATTATATATTCTAGTATAATACATAGATTTAATAGCACAGTGTGACCTAAACCCTCACTTTATGCCACGCTTTTCCGATAGTTATAATATCTTGAGTTTAGGCGGGTTTATGTCACACGAGCTATAAAATAGTTGGTATACGATACCTACTCGTGACTTGAGTTGCTCTATTACTTATTTGTACAGCGTTTAATAATAGACAAATTTACGTAAACATACTGTATTGTATTATACTATTAATTTATATTTGCAACACTCATTGTCTCAGTGTATACCTACCTAAGTATCTATTGCTGCTTGGAGACCCTTACAGGAAACATTAATTGCTTAGACTGTCCCTTTAATAGCACAAAGACGACCGCACGAACGTTTATCTACCCACACCGGCCAAAGCTAATGTCCTGTTACTTCCTGGAACCATAACAGATGAACTAGGCTTTGGTCAAACATGTTGCGATTTTGCGATTGGTTTTATAATCAGTCGACGTAAAGGGTCTCGGAGACGGGCTGTCGCAATTGTCAGTCGCATGAATGAAATAAGTAAACAATTTAATTAAAGCGTGTTTGTTTTAATTGGTGCTACTTTCAGACTTCCTTTAATATACCTACTAACTTCTTACTTTATACATTCGTAACTCCACACATCCATCACAACATTTTCACCTCTGCCACATGCAATCGTCTTTCATCCGGCTTCTTTTCAGCTCAGCATTCTGAACCATGCATTCCGACAGGTCTTATAATAGATGTAGGTATAATATAATAAATATAGGTAGGTACCCTTTAATTTGAGGCGTCACAAATCATTTCCGTGAACTGCCGCCATTTGATCCAACCTGCGTTGATCCGATGTGTAACGTACCTGTCAATTTCCCCCTCCTTTTGCTCAAGTTACCTCAGATACCGGAAATCAGAACAGACTGGTAAAATAGGTACATACTTAAATATTCGGTTTTGATTCTGCTCACTTTTAAGCCAACACTCGTCAGCCTTTGTCGCCATTCCTCTAATCTGCTCTGAACCCCGGAGGCATTATCGGTCTAGTAGCCGGTACGCCGTAGGTACTAGTGTACGATATCATCGGCAAAAAGCATGCACCAAGAAGCCTCCTCTTGGATATCCCACGTAAGCGCGTCTATGACCATCGTAAAGAGGTATGGACTCAGCGCTGATCCCTGGTGCAGGCCCATACATCTACATCGAAAATAGTCGCCTTTAAGGGTAAAAATATATATACATATATTGAAAATATATTGAAGCATCGATTGCAATAGTATCAATAACACTTCAATAAAATTGGTCAAATAAGTATACCTAATAACACTTGGCAATGACACTTGGAAAATTTTACAAACAGTAGGTAGCTGAGTAAGACTAAGATCAAACATCCATTCTATTATGTTATTTATTAAATGAGAGCCATAGGACGTGTAAAAAGCATGCCCTTCTAATGATTTCGTCATCCCACCTTAAGTAGGCAATAGAGGTATCTATGTATTATGAAGTTATATTTATTTTACTAGGTAGGTTCTATCTACTAGACAGATATTATGTACTGGTACTTTACCAGTAAACGTATAAAGTATTTTATTATACTTAGACTTTACTAATATCGGCATGCGACCAACGACCGTACTTGAACTTTTTATGACTGTTAATCGCAGAGGATTATATCGTTAGTCTGTCTACGTCCCAACTAGGCCAGCTATCTTGGACTTATAAAAGTGATACTTATAGCCACAGTAGGTACTACTTAAACGTATCGTGAGATTTTATGTTAGGAAAGATAAAAAGTCGCATTTTATCAATGGGAATCTGTTTATTGAGCTCTAATATTCAGGACACGATGGACTTAAATAGAAATACTTATCCTTAGCAAGAAAGTATATTCGATGCATAGAAATGTTCTCATTTGAGGAGTGTGATTAGGTACAGGGGATGCATGGATGTAATCGGGGTATTATAGCCGGGAAGCTAATATTACCTACTGTTGGCAACCACGTGATTTAAATCTGCTTTTGTTAACAGCTACACAGGAATCTATGTTAGAATCTAGTTGCACGTTTTGAATATTCACCTGTATTACCTATCTATTGAACCATCTCATTGTCCCACATTATTCGCTGTTAACCTATTTAATTACTAGCTAGTCCCGTGATAAGTATTGTTAGTAGGTCTAGGTATCCGTTTATCTATGTTTCTTATTAATTACCTAATTTAAGAGGAGTATAATATTGTATGTATGATTCTAGTAACTGTGACGAATTTTGTTTTAGTTTGTACAAATTTTTACCTGAATTTCACCTCTTTATGTTCAGTTACGTTACCTTATAAACAATTACTAACTGGATTATTACCTACTTACAGCAACTAACAGGACTAACTATCACTAACAGTCCCTGTTCCAGTGCTCAAAGTACTTACTAAAAAACTAATGTTCTAACACCGTATGCTATCCCCGTCATTCTATTCTATGTCGGTCACAGTTGTCAGGGGCGGCAGCGGAAGAGAGGTGCTGCATGCTCGTTTGCTACCTTACGAAACGTGGACAGTTTCAAGTAGGTACCTACGTAAAAAAAACAAAGAACATGGCCGATTTTTATACTTTTATATACATACATTGTAATAAGGCTAAGCATTAGGTACTCGCTCGCTTCGACATACCTACGTAAATTGGAAAATGTAACCTATGCTGGTAATCCATGTAATTAATTACATCGAGAGCGGAGAACGAAAATTCGGTACAATTTCCCAATTAAGTACAAACCTCTGGGGTCTTTATATTTTTTTAGAAATGTTTTTATATAGCCGAGTGGTTTGAACATTGGACTTCCGAACCGGGGGCCTGGGTTCGAATTCCGCACACACCTCTAATTTTCTAAAACGAATTATGTGCGTATTGCAATTTAATTATTATCTACTGCGGTGAAGGAAAACAGCGTGAGGAAACCTGCACACCTGAGAGTTCTCCATAATGTTCTCAAAGGTGTGTGAAGTCCGCCAATCCGCACTTGGCCAGCGTGGTGGACTTACCTAATGGCCTATACCCCTCACATTGGGAGAGGAGACCTTTGCCAGCAGTGGGACAGTTATGGGTGCGATGTTTGTGTTAAATTTCAAGCTTATAACGCCACACAAAAGGGTTTTAAGTTCAACATCTTTTAACCTCTAGAGCTGATTACTTATCTGAAATCCTCTCTTAGCGCGTGCCCACTCACTCGTAGAAAATCGGTTTATGTTGCGCATACTCCAAGTCAGTAAAGGATTGTGGAAATAGAAAAAGTTATACCTACACACAAACGCGTCTTCCTTGTCCTTGTTGGTTGTTGGCTCTTCCTTAGTCGGCAACGCATCGCTGGTAACTTTGGTGTTACTGATTTTCATATGGTACCTACTGTTATATCTTGTAACTTGTAACTTTGGTGATTTTCGGTAATTAATTAATACCTACACGAAATATGCTCAGCAATAAGTATAATATACCTACTTTTTGCTGAGAAATATTATTTTTCTGTAAGAACCACAGAGTAGGTAGGAACACAAGAACAGTACAGCACAGAGTAACCACAGACAGTAAGTCAGTGATGAGCCACAGACTCCATAATGGCACAGAACAGTATTTCAATTACTGATAATATCAAGCCGTAGACAAGATTACAACACCTACCGTTACCATTTACCATTAGGAGGCTCCTTTGGTCGTTCGTCGGCTTTTTATATAAAAAGGTACCGGGTTATATTGTTGTTGCAACCAGCGACTATTGATACAGAAAGATAGGATAAAAAAAGGACAGGCACCTTTTTTCAAGTTTCTTTGCACTTCTCGCCCTAGATTGAAATCGGTTTCCTGAGGTAGGTAACTCAAGAAATACAGATCTAATTCATTTGCGCGGGTTGTTTATAGAAAAGGGATGCCTTTTATCGGTCATCTCGACTTTGCTGATAAGTATAAAACATACTGACTTCATTATTTATAAAACGTGGATAAACACTGGAGAAGTCTGGAAAAGACGCGTGAGATAAATTCTTGTAAATGTATCTAGTACCTACTTATTCATTAATTTTTCTAAAGAAATATAAGTAAAGTAAGGTTTTCTTGGAGATGGTTTCGGGTACTTATTTGCAGTAGATAGGTACCTAATTATAGGTGTTTTTATCCGATAGAAGTAGGCAGATACATACCTTACTAGTATGTAACGACCTGCAAACTTAGGTAACGCTATTACCTAGGTAGTTAAGACTACTTAACCACCATATTAAATTTTTTGATGATTTTCTAATATACTTAAACTTTTTTAATGTAACCTTATGGCGTTTGACATAACTGACAGAATGGGTCCTGCAAATATTCGAATTCAATATTCATGGGACAACGTCTGTCGGGTCAGCTAGTTATTAATAAAAACAAAGTCAGAGGGCTGGATTTTGTCCACCCATGTTTCATTGAATAAAATGATTTGGAAGACGGTGCACGAGAATTTTATATCCCTTCACACTTAATTTATGTTGGTTAATGTTTTCCATATTAACTTCACACTTAAAACAAACAACTGAAACTACGATTTATGATCCAAGGAAAAATGTTTCAACGATCCTAATTTGATTATATAGTGAAGTGACAAAGCGATCGAGTAGGTAGGCACTACAGTGTAGGAGGACTGCCGGAAGGAGCCAATTCATTATGCTAATGAGGCGTGCTGCCGGCGACGGTGATGGATTAGCCTTCATAATAAAGTTTGATCAACCTGCTCCTTAGATATTGGTATCAGTTACCTTCACCAGACTCTTGGTACTAGTAACCCATTAGCGGACCATTGCAAGGAGGGACCTTTCAAAGGACTACAGCGCAGTCAACAGTGCTCCAAAGTAGAATTACGCAGGGTTTAGTGGCTAAATCAAGTGTCCTTAGACATGGAATTGGTTATCTGAAAAAAAAAATCGAGACTAACGACTCAAACTGCAAAGCAGAATTTGTTTCTATCAGTCACCCGATAGCAACAATCTTGCCTTGGGCAATCTTATCTTTTGCAAATGAAATGAAAAAACCGGTGTTATTTTAACTGGTCATATTTGTAAGCCAATTGAAAAAAAAACTAAGTTAGCTCAAGTTTACTCAGTAAATAGGTACATTTGGGAAAACGTCATCCGCATCGGTTACACAGTTGCTTTGTTAAGGGGGGAATAAACCTCCCAATAGTTTTTTCTCAAATACGAGTAGGTACCTACTGCAAGAGTCAATGAACTAACGTTTTGTTTTACCTATCTACTTACCTATATACCGATTTCAATCTTAGATAGGCATCTCTGCTGCTCAATAGATTCCAATCACCCTATACCAATCCAAACGAAATCTCCCTTCACCATATCCTTATCAATAAAAATCTGTCATCCTTTATCAAATTCTACTTTATCGATGAAGACGGAGATCCACAATCACAATAAAACAAGCGTTATCTAAAACTGGGAGGCAGCGCTGTCGTGAGCTAATTCATTATGCTAACGAGACATACTGCTGCCGACGGTGATGGATTAGCCTGTTCCCTTCGTATAAACAAGAGAGTGAGACAAGAAAATGTGGAAAATTTTATACGGGCTCTCTGTGCATTGGTTACATCAACGGATACCGCTAAAATGATTGTGACTAGCGAGTATTATTGGATTTTAATTTTGATTGAATCGCATTGACGGATCTATGACCCATGACTCAATCAAGTGTCGTTGTAGTTACATACAGCTTATTACGCGGAATCTACTCAAAATTGTAGGTAATGACCGCCTACAAAATCACGATGAGTGTTTTCACGATTCAACTAATTACTTATTTAATTAATAGAACAAAAATCTAGATTTTTTTTATAATAAGGACAACCACGCTATTAAGTACATACAGTTGAAGGCTATTGTCCTAATATTTTACTTCAAGAGGATATTCTTAATTCACTTACCTAAGTTCAAGGCCTGTTATAATCTACGTCGCGTCGTAACAATTCGTATAACAGTACCTGCCTATTGATTTCCATTTTATTACTTACTCTTCAATAAGTAGGTACCTATTTGATCCTTCAATACATCTTCACAGAATATTTACCTACCGACCTCATTGAAAGCTATCGCCGCAACTTATTTGAAACCATTTGTCGTAGTTGAACGCTGACACTTCCTCGAATAGCTTTAAAGGCCATTCTGCAATCTTTGAAACGCATTACTCTTCCAGTTGAATAATAAATTCCAAGCCTCATTCTTTCAGCCTTACAAATTGTTGAAGCCGCCTTCAACGCCTTCGTAGTGGCGTAATCGTTAGGAAAGCTGGCAGCTGAATTCCTTTCATTTCATTAAGATTTTAATATTTGATGTTAGATATATAAATATAAGAATAACATGGTAAGTGAAAAAACGGTCGGTAATGGTAAGTGGTCGCCACAGCCTTTTTGGACTCTACTGCATTGTACAAAGGGGTCGTTGACGGGTTGCCGGCTGAAAAGGAATACATAGCTACAAGCACAGCAAAGTAAATAAAATGAAATAAGCACAGTTATGAAAATACTTTAAAACATTTCAGTTTATTTGTAGCGGTTACTTTGAAAGGCAGGTCACTAGCTGTGAATTAGGACTACCAGGTACCTATAGACACAAAAGCCTTGACATGTAACACAACCAAGCAAGTTCATCACGAGCCTTGACTTGTGATTGTGAGTGTGACTCAATCAGACAGGTGGAGTCAAGAGTAGTGAACTAGTGACCCGTGAGGATTCATGGGCAAACTTTGATAACGCCCGGATCAAAAGTTGACGCACACACGCCTCGAACCGAGCGCTTGTTCAGAGCCGTATGTAGCCCCCAATACGGCCACACCACAAGTTTTACCTCATGACTAAATTGGCATTATTAGATACTTTCAATATGAACATAACGTAGATATACATTTCAGAAGTTCTTTAAAATCGTTTCGTTTGCGGTATGTAAAGAAATATGTGAATTAGGACTACCATGTACCTATAGACACAAAAGCCTTGACATGTAACACAACCAAGCAAGTTCATCACGAGCCTTGACTTGTGATTGTGTGACTCAATCAGACAGGTGGAGTCAAGAGTAGTGAACTAGTGACCCGTGAGGATTCATGGGCAAACTTTGAGCGAACTTGAAGCGCTCATAGCCCGGCGGCTTGCGTTGATCTCAAGTGATCGACAAAGTTAAGCAACAGCGGGCGCGGTCGGTAGTTGGATGGGTGACCGCTAGTGGCAAAAATTTCTTGAGCGCTTCCGTGCTTCGGAGGGCACGTAAAGCCGTCGGCCCCGGTTGTTATCATTTGGTAGCAGTCGTTAAGCCATGTCGGATACCTTCGGGCGGCTTAAAATTTCCGACACTTGGGTTGGCCACTAACCCCTCCACCAATCCGCACTGGAGCAGCGTGGTGGAATATGCTCTAGGCCTCCTCAGGTATGAGGAGAGACCCGTGCTCAGTAGTGGCCCATTAATGGGTTGTAGCCAAAGAAATATACACATCTACATAGTTATAAGTATATTTCTTTACATTGAACAAAGCACCTCAAATTTAATTACGAACTCCTTAATAAAATTTCCATCCTAACTTCCACCTCCTGTCCCCGGAAATTTAAAACTTTTCCGGGATCTATAAAGGTACGAGTATCATCAAAATTTAGGATGCTATCCCATTAGGTGGTTTTATTCATTTTATACGAAAATAACTTTTAGAAAACTAGTAAAGTAATGTATTGTCATATTTTCGCATAAGGTTCTTTTATGAAACTCCTTACCATTCATCTATCGCTTCCCGGTCGGAAACGCGTTGGTGCCTCTCTTACCATCAAAAATATATGCAAATAAGTGAAATATTTGAAATAAAAGGGCATTAAGTCAAAACAACACTGATAGTTCACATAAATATTTTATTCATTTACTTACACTAAGAATGCATTTCCGCACTTTCGAACCATTTACATAAGTTTAAAATAGCAGAATGAAATTTCACGAATTATTCTGGTGTTTGTTTACGCAAAGTTATTTTAACTCGAAGACTTTGTTTATTGATTTTGCAAGTAGAGAACGAATGGAATTAATTACATTCCACTTGTAAATAGTGTGTATGTGTGTGTCTGTGAGTGTGCGTGTGCGTGTGTGAGTGTGCGTGTGCGTGCTTGTGTGTGTGTGTCTGTGAGTGTGCGTGAGTTTGTGTGTGTGTGTGTGTGTGTGTGTGTGTGTGTGTGTGTGTGTGTGTGTGTGTGTCCATTATCCATCTATTGCTGGACAGGCCTTCCCTAATTTGCGCCATTCTTACCGGTTCTTTCTCAGGTCGTCAGTCCACCTTTGAGGCTGAAAGTCATCAGAAGTGTAACCTGTAACCTGAAACCAACCTCATTCAGATCCAAATTCAATCAGTTCATTCAATCATTCATTCAACCTGCTTTACTTAAATACATAATGTATATTTAATGGAATACCCATCTAACTATTTATCCTAGCTTTTCGGTGAGTTAACGTCAGATATAAAATTAATTCCACATGTTACGAACAAGTTTCCGTTCCCTCACAAAGCGACGTTTCCAACTGTACATTTAACTTAACCTTATGCGACAAAGCACAGTGTTCTATTAACGCTTTCCTTTCATGGAACGTACGTTCACAGTACGTACATCCATGCGCTCGCTTACCGGTGTGAACACTCTGATGCCGCTTTAACGGCTGCGAACTCGTGAAACACTTATCACAATGGCTGCATTTAAATGGCATGTAACCTGTATGATTCCTCATATGCACCTTCAACTGTCCCTTGCTTTTGTACTTCGACCCGCAAACATCACACACATGAGGCCTCGCACCCGAATGCCAGAACATGTGGGATCTTAGTGCGCTTTCCAGGTGATAGCTCTTCCCGCAGTGGACGCATATAAAAGGTTTTTCAGCGTTGACCACTTTGATATGATCCTTGTAGGTGATCTGAGATTTGAATATTTTATCGCAATGAGTGCATTTGATCGCCTCCGATGAATGGACAGCATCCATGTGGGTCTAAAATATATTTTAAATTTAATCATTTATACGGCCCAAAATTATCTTTAAACACACACACACGTCCTTGAATACACACATCAATAATTCTACTGCTGACGACTTGCAATATAATTACGATCCTTATGAAAAACGATAAAGCAAGTCGCTTTGACTATGAGTTCGTGTTACGAGTCATAACTCGTATCGATACGACTTTTATTATTAAGCATAATTATTAGTCAATCGCAACCGTATCGGTTTCAAGATATCACGACATAATTACCATGTAGAATGAACGCTAACGACTGAATACAATTGACATTTACAATCGGTTACAATCTCGGCAATCAATCGTAGACATCATTAAATAACCATCCGAGGTTGTAAAACCACCCGTTGTTCTAGTAATATTCTAGATATTTTTGCTGTGACAGGATAACTTTTCTGATGTTTCATCTTAAAAATGATTTGGAAGACGAACTTCCACACGAAGCGCAATTTGAGTTCAAATCCTGCAGGCACCTTTAATTTCTAAAATTATGTGCGTATTATAAAATGTTACTTGACAGTAAAGATAAATATCGTGAACCAACCTGCACTCCTAAGAGTATTCTACAATTAAATATGAGAAGTCTGCCAATCTGCGCTTTGCCTGCGTAGCGGTCAGGCCTTAAATCTCCCTTGTAGTGAGATCTTAGCCCAGCAGTAGGACATCAATGGGTTGTGATGATCAACATAATCTTAGGATATGAGTATGCCATATCATCTACTACTATACTACTACTACACTACATACTACTACTATTCTAGGTCGGTCGGTCACAGTTCTCATAGGCGTCAGCGGAAATAGGGCTGCATGCTCGTTGGCTATTTTAAATTCATAAAAAAATTTGTAATAAAACATCAATTACCTTAAGTGCAAATTTCCGTTTAAAGCTCTTTCCGCACGCATCGCATATAAAATTCCTAGTTTCTCCGTGATCTATTAAATGAGCCTCGATTTCGTGTCTATACAAGAACCTGCAACACATTAATCTTACAAAACTCTTTGTCTTTAATGACTAATTCATCAACGCCCAAGTAAATCGACTTCTCGTTTTTACTTTTATAAGATAGACATTCAGGGACTTCTTAAATCCCGCCCCTTTGGGAGTAAATATGGAATATAGTATTGTATGATTTTCATAATATTTTGTTGGTGCTTAAATAAATTATGGAGGTAAATTGAATAAAATATGTATATTTTTTACCAAAATATTTATTCTATCAACAAATTTTCACTATCTAAAACAAGGCTACTCAAAGTTGGGTACGCGAATTCCTCGGCTACTACTTTAATGTATTTTTTTTAACTTTATCTCTCATTTCATTTCTTTCAGAAACTACTTCCAATGTATATTATTGAGCAGGGTTTCGTACGATCTGTCGGAACTCATCCGGTCACGTCAAACATTTGGCCTTCTGTCCGGTCTATCGATCTGTACGGATATTAAAAAATCTAAATAAAATCTCAAAACTAAACAAATTTTCGATAAGCCTTCATCTTTTTATTAAACTATAATAAATAACTGTATCAGTGTATTCTAAACATAAAAACATTGACTTTTTGATTCAATTTAATAGATTTTTAATTAAATTAAAGATTTTGTAATGGTTTTCCTTGAATATGACTAGATTTTGTCGAATTTTGTCAAAATACCCGAACTTTCAATATATGTAATGGTAATCCCTAAATTGAAACTAAAAGTGGTTAGCTACGAGTAAATGACTATTTAATAAAAGGGCTCGTGATGCTAAAACTTTCAGTACCTAGCCCTGGTTTAAAACATATACCTACATAATTGGCACCCACGACACAGGGAATTCTAGTGTGGGGTTATGAGTGTGTAGCGTTATTTATTATTATAATTATATGACTTCTATCATTACAAAAACAAAATTGAACACCATAAAAGACCGAATAAAAACTCACTTTTTACCACAATGGTCGCAAATAAACCTTTCGAGTGTGTGCAATCGGTTGTGTTTCTTCCATGTGTTGAAAACGGTGAAAGGTTTGCGGCATTGTGAACAAAACCCGCCCGGTTTCCGTAAATGTATCGATCTGTAGTGGAACTCTAGCGAGAGAGCCGACGCGCATTTCTTATTACATATATGACAAACGTACAACCTTACGCTCATATTTGTTATATGGATATACCTAAAAGACAATACATAATTACATACATACATACAATTAACATACTACTGATCATATTTTAATGTAAATTGCTCACAAATGAGCAGACGAGTCAAGCGATGCAATGTAAGCGTTGTAATTGCCGGTCAAGGCAGAAAGAAGAAGACAGAAAGTAATCGTCACAAATAAAACAATAAACAAACAAACAAACAACAGCGTATTCGATACGTTATTTCGGTTAAAAGAATTTAAATTAAGTGTGGTATTTTACACTAAATATTTGCACACATTTGCTTCGGTGAAGATAAACTTCCAGGTAAATATTTTAGTACCACCTCATTTCATTTCAAGATTGTGGATTAAATTGTAGTCTTATTATAAGAACGATGGACGATAATGAAAAATACATGAATCTTAAAACAATAAATTAACAGTAGGTATAAGTATTTTTGGATATCCATACCTATGAGTCAATAATCCAGCAGAATCCTGGCTCGAAAAATTGCATATATTACATTTAAAATTATTATTCGACCAATGTTCACTTAAATGGTTTCTATTCTCATCATTGCTAGTAGAGGAATGGCTGCAGAGTCCTAAAAATATATGGTAGTATTCAGAACAAATACCTAGTGGTAACTTAATTTAGTAACGAAATAAGCACTTGCACATAAACACACGTACCTATACGCGTACACATGCACCACACACACACTAGCACACACAAACACACATCCAAATCGTAGACGGACATGGCATGACCCATGGATACCACCTATCGCACTCACACAAGTAAAGCAACAACGCCAATGTCACGAAAAAAACGAGACGGAATGATACGATGTTTTGTCTCATATTGCGTGCCGGTTTTTTCAAAGAACTTAGAACCAAATTTGACAGCTGATGTGAAAATTTTATTGTGCCACATACAATTGTACTTACTCGTGCCATGTCATGTTGGCAACGCTCACCAGATGTCTTTATGATTCTCTGTCTACGATGCAAATACTTAAAAACATACAAATAGAGAAGGAGGGGGAGACAGATAAATAATACAATATTAAGATCCTACGTTAATATACACAAACGAGCTGTGCCCGCGGCTTCGTCCGCGTGCAATTTAACAAAAAAATCTAAAATAAAAGTAGCCTAAGTTACTCCTTATGACATCAGCAATCGGTCAGTGAAAGTCCCGTCAAAATCGGTCCAGCCGTTCCAGAGATTAGCCGGAACAAACAGACAGACAGACAAAAATTGTAAAAAATGTTATTTTGGTGTATGTACCGTATATAATATGTATATTCATATACATGTAGTAAAAAACGTTTATTTCAATATTACAAACAGACACTCCAATTTTATTTATTTGTATAGATAACTTACCACAACAATTAAATACCGACTTTTGTACTACAACCTTTAGCTTCGTTTTTGGTACATAATTTAATTTTGCTTTGGTTAATCTTTTAATTTTGTGAATTTCTTTTTTAACCTTGGTATGTTTATGATTAAGTTCGACTTTAGATGTAACTAACTGATTATGTTGATCTGAAAATAATGTAATTTTAAAAAATCCACTGACAAAAATATTTACAATCTTTTAGCAAAATAGTTAAGCCTATACTTTTAATATTATAAAGCTGAATAGTTTGTTTAGTTGAACACGCTAATCTCAGAAACTACTGGTTTTTCTTCAAAAATTCTTTTTGTGTTGGATAGTCCATTTACCGAGGAAGGCTATAGATTATATAAAATCACGCTAAAACCTATAGAAGAGGAGCATCAATGAAAAATGAAATATTTGGAAACGGAAAGCACAAGTTTTCTGAAGCGAGGGCAGGTCAGGCGAGTTCCACTAGTTAAAAATAAACACTTTACCTTCCAGTTCATATTTTATGTCAGAAATGCAATCCTCTTCAAACATACAATTATTGTCAAATTCATTTAAATTTTGTTCATCAATTTCTAAAAATTCATTTTTAACTTCTTGTGCTTCAGAATGATTTTGAGCAAAACATTCCTAAAACGAAATATGAATTTAAAACAAAATCAACAATTAAACAGAATGCAAACTACGATAAACAGCAGGAATTCTTTACATCTTTAACTGGTTTATCATATAAAAATATTTATTAACCAAATAATTCTAATAGGTAATATGAAATGATTATTAAAAATGCAGATTTTACTTTTAATATTTATTTTATACTTACCAAACTTTCAGCTTCCAATGATTTCCAAATTTCATTTGCCTCGAGACATCTCTTTTTAAATCTAGCATGACTTTTTATCTTGTCTGCGCACTTACCACACACTGTTCTAGCCTTTTCTTGTGGAAGTATCTGGAACAATTTATGTTTTCTTTAATGTAGTATTTTTTTGTTATTTTGTGATATACATATAAGGAAGTTATCTCTAAAAATAAAAAGTGTCCTTTTAATAGATTAATGTGGACTGTAATCTGCTTACGATTATACAAAGCTCATAACAATAGGTCATAGTTCACATTAACCTATTTAAAGGAATATTTTTGTTGTTCTATAAACTAACACACATATTTTTTCTCTTCTGGAATAAGCCAATAATATTATACACATAAACATATGGCTATAGTGCTGAAAGTGAGGCAGTCAAATGACACTGAAGGTACAGAATACCAAATACATGCTTATGAACATACTTAAAATCAGTATGCTCTTTAGCGTGTATACATTTGCTTGCAATAGCATGCTAGTACACAATGCAGCTAGGATTTTTGTATGGAGATATGGTCAAAGCACGCCCCCTTTCACTCTGTTCTGTGCCTCCTTCCATCTGCGCCGCAGGTAGCATGCTTGATAATCGCACATCTGTTGATTTTTAACCACGCTCAAAATAAGCATGGCTATTTCAAGCAAAGCATGTATACACACACTTGTTTGCAGCAAGTGCTCACTAAAAGCATGCCTTCAGGCTTAAAATAAGCATGTGTATCTGTACCTTGATTCATATTATTTTCCTTTAGCTATCTCCTTCTATTTCATACAATTAATAATTATCCTTTACATCCATAGTCACAATAATGTCATCGGAGCAGATCAAACTGTATTTCTCATTGTATGAATGTAACACATCTATAGTTATAATATCTTTGAAATAAGCTAGTGGCTTATCTAAGTTAGTTTTGATGGCTGTGCAAAGCAAATGAAATATGAATAATTATGATTCTGACAGATGTGCTACCAACATACTACCTATAAAGCAATTTTGTAATAAAACATATGCAGTATATATGTAATCTTACATATTAGTAAATGCTAAAAGTTATTTAACAATTTTAACAAAACAACTGTAACCAAGATAAGACAATTATTTATAATATCGACTTGAAGTGGCAGGCGATAGAGATGTATTACACTCAATTTGGACCTTGCCAGATTTATGCATCTCAAATATTTATTTAATATTTACCTAGTTGAAATCAATGAAATAGATGGCCTAAAAACATTACCTTATAATTTGATAGATACGCACTCAGTTGTTGATTATTACCTTTATTAGTACAACGCACTTGTACACAATTAAGAGATTAATAATATACTTACAGTTATGTCGGTGCAAAATGTAAAAAGTTTTAACAAATTACTATTTTCGTCCAACGAAGTACGATTTTCTCCGACAGTTTTGAGGCACACACGACAAGAACTTGTATTTACTGATGAAGGCTGCATTGCATTAAACATGCTAATGATACATTAATATATTTAATAGTTTCATTAATACGCGCAAAAATTCCATAACATTGACCAAAGCAATAAAACTTTTGTAATGTAAATACAATTAAATCATTGTGTAAATAATAATAAACTCTTTGTCAATCTGACAGTTTCAGACATGTCAGATGGAAAAAGTGACAAAAGCAATGCCAAAAACTTTGACGTTGCCATGAAGACAGTAACAAAATAATGGAGCTATTAATGATAAAGGTCTGTTCAGACACATACGATATTATTATGCTCCCACTGTCAGTAACAAAAAATATCGCGCGATATATTTATGTACTACCTACCGGCCGTATACGTCCCATACCACCAAAGTAGGCGGATTTTTTTTACCAGTTAGTGCAGGACAAAAATAGATTAAGCGTCAACAGTTCTGCATCGTACACAATATACCTTGTATTGTTACGCCGCGCCGCCGCCTGCCTTCTATTGTTAGGTAATACATAGCGGATGACAATCATTAGCCATGGCGGAAGCAATATTCACCTAAGTGTGAACACTAGGAATACGGGCGCGTTTATATGACGCGATGCTATCGCGTCATCTAACTGAGGCCTAACACTTAGATACCAACTCGAAGCGCTCTGCAGTCTGCGCTCATACCCCGGCGTTTTGTGTCGATCATAAGTGATCGACAAAGTTAAGTAACAGCGGACACGGTCAGTAGTGGATGGGTGACCGCCAGTGGCAAAATTTCTCGGGCGTTTCCGTGTTTCGAAGGGAACGTAAAGGAGTGCGCACATTACACCAACTCGACGTCAACTCCACTCCGACTCCACTCCGTTTCAACTCCGACGTTCCGTTCCGCGATCAACGCTTCATCGACGTCAACTCGACTCCGTCTCCACTCCGTTTCAACTCCGACGCTAGTTACATTACGTCATGTCGGTCGACGCGTGGACTACTCGTCTACGGTGAGTCGTCAACGCAACGTCGACGCGTTGGTCTCGAAACGGAACGGCTATGGGTGTAGGGCGAGCCGTACAGGGCTTTTAAGTATAAGTTCGAAATTCAACCTTACTTTCAAAGATATAAGGCTCATAATTGAATGTTAGCTTTGTCAAGGTTTTAGTCGCGTTCTCGTCTGTCGGTCGTGGAGTCGTTGTAAAGTGCGCACTCCTTATGGCTGTAGGTCCCGGTAGTTACCATTTGGTATCAGTCAATAGGCCATGTCGACCGCTAATGGCTTTACCTGCCCTCCGAAGCATAAAAATGTTTTTCCAAAAGCGATCACCCATCCAACTTCCGACCACGCAATGTTGCTTGACGTGGTCGATCGATCAAGAGGAGAGTGAAGGATTTATTTAAGTTAGAGCGCCCAACATTTCAAGGACTTACCATCGCCATCGCCATCGCCACTTACCATCAGATGGGATTGTTGTCATGCACTATCTTATAAGAAATAAAAAAAAAATCACTTATTATCAACGCAATCCACCAGGCTATGAGCGTTTTATTTACGTAACACCAAAAGGCGATCTGCGTCTCTTAGGCATTGTTGTATAAAATTTAACGCTTTATCATTGTCATAAAATCACAATGTTCAGAAGAGAAGTAAGTAAAGGGAATTCTGGGCACGTACCGTTCACTTTACGTTTACGTGCGGACGGCCCCCTGTGATGGGCTTGTGAGCCCGTTTCATTCAGAACGACACCTTGTATGATTCTAAATGTAGGTACATCACTGCAAGTACCTACATACATTAATTTGTATAATTATTATTACTCGGTTAACAGATGTCATAACTCGCAAAAGCACTTCGTTATCGATGTAGACGCTAAAACATAATAATATTTTAGATGGAACTCTTTCGCTGTACCTATGTCTGAACTGAAACGGTATCAAGTTAAAATCATTGCACTATAAAACTTTATACTTTCATAGCTAAGATTAGTAGGAATTTTTCGTTAGAGTTATGTAAGTACATAATTTTGTATATTAGGTAATGAAATAAAATATAAACACTGCAGTTTTAGCAACAATAAAAAAATTAAAAAGACCTTGTACTTTTTAATTATTTTCTTCAACTCTTTTGGCTGGCAATGCCTTTGGTGCTACTGATCCATAGGTTGGTATAGTTACCATCGGTTAGCTCGTCAGTTTGTATGTAATTTGGTATTTACCTATATAAAAAATTGCTGTTAAATATGAAGCGCGTAAGAAAAACAAAGAGCAAAATTTCAGTTATCCTACGTAAAACAAAGTAACGCTTACGTTTCTCGAAGCGAAGCGACATGTTACTTCTTTTATTGCATAGTACTACCTAAACTTGCCTAAAACGCTGTTGAATATAATTTGCATAATGTTGTTTCCATTGCAAACATTATTCTATTATAAACAATGTTGTGCTCCTTCTATAATTTACATGGAATTAAAAGTTATGAATAGATAAACGTTTACTTTGTTTTGTTCGCGTAACATTCCATGTGAGCTTTTTGACTAGAAGGAGTTGCAAATAAGATACTTATAATTAATTCCATTCTTCGATATTTTCATGAGCTTCTTTTTACTTTTTTATAAATGCCAGCTGTATTACGTTTAATAATGTAATACCTAATCAAAATAAAATTGCAGCACAACAATGAGTTAAGTTTAAGATCATAGGTAGTCAAAACTATGTATGTAAACCTATCTGGTATCACCATCAGACCTAATAACGTGACGTAGGTATCTAAGTAACGTTACTTTTGTGCAGAAAATTATTCATTTATGCTTAACGAAATTTTTATTAAAGTTGACATTTCGTTAGAGCCTAGTTCTGATTTTTCTTTCTCAACGAAACTTCACAAGGTGTGAAATTTTTAGTTCATTATAAAAGGCCTTCCAGTTCCAAGTAAAAAAGTATTTAACAACTTCGACTCTTAACGGAACTGATAGGACCAGTGAATCCAGCACCAAATTAAATAAAAATAAAATGGCATGTTTAGCTCACGTCGAGCTATTCAGTACAGGGATTTAATTGAAACTTTATGTAGCGGAAGGCCCAGAGCTTTCATTCTTTAGTTCGTACGACACCTCGTCGACAAGATAACGGTGAAATTAAAGTAGGTACGTTTAAACTAATTTAAGTGAACATATATATTATGTAAATCTAGTCAACTTTTTAGCAAACTAACTACGCATAGTGTATTCACCTTTATTATACAAAATTCATCCATCTATCAGCCTTTGTGTGTCCATTGCTGGACATAGGCCTTCCCTAAACCTCGCCACTATGATAAGCTGTGAAAAAACCTCGTTCCAAACTAAAAAAAGGTAAGACTTAGGTTTTCTCCATCAGAGGCTGGCTTCAACTCATTAATAGCTTACTACTGAGCACGGGTTTCTACTCATAGTTGAGGAAGCCAAGAGCATACTCGACTTGCTTGATTAATAGTGCGGATTAGTAGGGGGTTACATGCTCTGCAAAGCACGAAAACGCTCAAGAAATTTATGCCACTAGCGGTCATCAATTCCTTCACATGGCACCCTAGTTTTATGTATAGGCATCTAAGTACTTAAAGAAAGATTAATTAAAAGGTATATTTTTTGTCAAGGTACCTATCCTATTGGTCTGAATTCAATTCTCACAACTCTCGAATATTTGAGGTCTTCTTTTCTAGTTAATCCTAGCCATACGTTCGGATAAATGAAGTTATTGAAGAATCCCATGAAATGAGATTGTAATCATGCGCTCCGCGTACCGTTTTCTTTATTTTGTAATCTGTACGCGTTCCATGACTGTTCCGGTGTATTTGCGCATATCTACGACCTACTTTATATATACAACTACACGTTTTTTTCGTTACGTCCGTGGTGAGAAAGTAAATGGATATGCTAAGCTTTGATAATCTAATCTAATATATAAAATTCTAGTCTAATATTTTATGTATGTATAAGAATCTCGTGTCACGGTATTAGTGGTCGCACTCCCCCAAAACGGCTCGACCAATTTTGATGATTTTTTTATGTATATGTGGTAAGTATGATATTAGGTTGTACAGTTTGTTTATTAGTTTTTAGGGTGTTCCACTGACAAATGAGAACACAAACAGAATCATCGTGAAATTATAGTTCACGTCATTTCCGTTTCATTGAGTTTCAAATCTCAACGATGCTAAAGAAGTGTTCAGTTCAAAATCGATAAAGCTTTTCCCACCTCAAAAATAGTCGATGCACTGCGTAGTTTAGTCCGCGTATAGCAAGTGACGGCTTTATGTTAATACTTGTATTACATTAAAACTTTGTCGATTAAACTTATGTACTCGTATGTTCCTGACCTTTCGCCGTAACCTACGCCTCAGCCTGTGTTTTTGTTCGTGTACATTTATAATTTAGTAGTTAATAGAAGAATCTTCGTCCGTAAACATTAAACGTAAAACCTTTTTATATTATATAAATTGTTTATGACGTTATATGATGATAGTAAACGTTTTAAAGGAAAAGTTTATTATATTGTTTTAAAAAAAAATCTTACTTTTAATTTATTTTTTACTTTATAGTTATCGCTGGACAGGCATTCGTATTCTCAGCATCTACATGTCATCTGATACTCATATTGTAGGAGTGCATTCAGCGTCTTGTGTGTTCCGCAATGTTGGATTTAGAATGACGTCAAATAGTTAACCATGCATTGTCATCCAAATTAAACGTTTATAAAAAAATTCAGCTTAATCGGTTGAAGTTATCTGCTTCAAAATTGGATTGCAAGATTCCACCCGAACAAACATAGTTACAGAGATACATACATTGCAAGTTAAATAAAAGCTTTTAAAAACAAAATGTTTCAAGTAACCTTTTGTAAAACTTGAGTTGTCATCTGTGCTATTTTATATTCTATCGTAATATATTTTAGTCAATTGTACCATAATAATACAGTAGGCATAGGAAAATTATAATTACAGTACAGAATCATATCTTTTTCGCTATTTCAAATATAGAAATATATAATTTAGATTAATTGTTAACAATAACAATTAAGCACCTAGTTAGTTTAGTATATTTTTTGCAAGTAGTAATTATCTACAAAGATATATTTAAAAAAGAAAAAGGTAGCAACCCTATGTAAAACACGTACCTAGTAACCATGTGGTGGCTTCAATGTCGGCCTCCCACACAAGGGACTCGAATGTCTACGCTAGACGCGAGCCCAATTTTTCAATCAAATCAAATTTAGCAATATACACTTGGCCAGCCTAGTGAATTAAGTTGTTTACATTCTCCTAATACAGTGTGAAAAGAGAAGAGGCCACTTGTAGGATAACTGTGGACGGAAAGATTTCGTGTGTCTGTAAGAAGGGAATTAGAAATAGTTAAGTAAGTATCTCCTTCCCTGTCTACGGAGTAATGTATTGCTATTTGTTTCATATAGATCGGCAGGAGTTTTGTAGATTGTAGGAGGATTACAGTCTGAAGTAAAATGAAATTATTCGAATTTATAATCATTGAAGTAAAATAACAGAGTGGCGTTACGTAAGCATCCACTCTTTTCAACAAATAGTTTCTCTTAGTTTTAAACTATTCAAAAAGCAAAATAGCCCCCTTAAGTGACCTATACCGTCTTATATAACCTACAGGTTTTTCTTTTTCCCTTAAACCTCCATAATATAATATCTCCGAATCTTCACTTGTGTGCATTGCGCCTAAAATGAAACATCACAGTGAGACGTGGCGCTTGTAAATAACACCGTATTCTGGGAAAATGGTGGATGAGTTGCGTATCATTTTCATAAGAATAAATTAATGTTCTTATAGATTATTATTGAACAATTGGTGTATCAACAACGCGTGTGGCTTGGTTAAATGTATACCCGCAGTGCCGTTCGAAGGATCTCAAGTTCGACTTCCACCGAGGCAGATATTTAAAGATGAGTTACTGGTCTCGGCCCGAATGTTTATCCACTGCGACGATCCAGAGAATCCGTGACCATAAACATGTAGAGATTTTTATGTCAGTCAGTGCTTTGTATTCCTTCTTGATGGATCAGCAACGCATCGCTGATGCAGAAATTATTCATTCCCCATACAAATTGACACTTTACAATTCCTTCTTATATTCAAAAGTTCGGTTCGAAGGTTCGGAGTACTGAGTACGGAGTACTGAGTACACATAGTTTATCAGTACTATCTAATGATGATTCTATTATTATTTTTATTTATCACCTTTGAGTATACATCACTTTTACTGTTATCAAGAAGATAATATAATACAAACCCTCAAACCGATATAAATCTTTGCTATCTTGTTTGTTATAAATGTGCTTTGACTCCATTTATTACAATATCTCTAACAACTTGAAATCTGATATTCCTCACGCTAGTTCTTTACTTATCTATAAGGAAAAATAAAAGATCCGCCCTTTATGTTATTTCAATAATATCATTGGAGTCTACGTTCCAGACAATTTTATCTGGCTATAGTAGGTACCTATTTTATATGTTCATTTTTATTATTCGAAACCTTTTTTAAATTATTTGGGATCAAATATGGGTCAACAATTGACAAAATTTTTTCTTCCCTTTTTAAAAACTAATACAAAAATACACAAAAAAACGTAGAAAAACATTTTTTTAAGACCACCCAGATTTTTTATTTAAATTCAGAGATATATTACTCATATTCTAACCAGCATGTTATACTCGTAAAAGTGGCTAATAATGTTTTAAAACAATATCATGTCAAAAATAATTTTTTCAACCGACTGTTACGGTTCGAAAGACAGCGTTTAACAGCTATAGGACGGAGGGACTGAAGAGCGGTGTACACAACAAAACAAACCCTGAAAATCAAAGCCCGACTTTTCACGCGAAAAAAAAACGAAAGCACGTCGTAGCATCGTGCGTTGTGCCTCTATTTACCGTCCCAGTTATTCAGAGCCCGTACGCTGTGGGCGGACGAATCCCGCTTATAGATCGGAGGGCGCGCGACTAGTAAGTGCCAAAGTGCCGGCCCGCGCGGACGCCTTGCACCTACCCTCCCGAAGCGAAAACGAGACGCATATACGTGTACCATTAAGCACGAGCGGGACAACGCATCCTTCATTTTCAACAGGTCGTTATTGTAACTTCTAGCAAATGGTGATTCCGAACAATCATTTTTAGCCGCTTCCATGCCGCTTTATAAGCTATCGTTCATACTACTCGTTAAAGTTAACGCGAGTTTGATATTTTGTTACAAACATTTTATTAGGATTTTTGTTGTAAGTTTCAAGATACATCAACAAGTACGTCGGGTTTCAAATGTAAGCAATTTATTTTTTTAATACGACACTTTTTAGTATTTCAATTAACATACCTTAACGTAAGCTTAAATATTACTTTAAAAAATTAATTAACTATTTTACTTATATATGTAATTTGTACTTTATATGTCATTTGAAGCTCGAGTTATCTGTGGATACTGGGCAGTAAAGAAAACACTGGGCAGCTGGAATGATGCTTTGAAAGCCGCGCTTTTATTGTAATAAAAAGCGAGGTATTCCAACGCGATAAAATATGAATTTAAACCGTTCATAAAGTAAGTGATAAGAGTTTTTATATACTAAGTTTATTCAGACCGTGCGTGCTAACTTACATCGCAGTTTATTTACGTCCTTTAGGGCGATAAGCGAAATCCTGCGATCTTTAGATTTTGTTTTATGACCATTAAAGCTCAACCAAGTGCGTCGCGTTTTTAGAGGCGATTACATAACACTGTTTTACGTGTTGTTTTGTTTATGATAGTACTTTACTGTCTTATCACTGTAGGAACGACTTCATAATTGTTTATAGTAAGACAACTATGTAAGTTAAGTGTTAAGTGTCTTTAATTAACTAAGTTTAACTGAAAGGATCCTTTGAGATATTTAAAAGAGTTTCGCCGTGACCATGATCCGTACAAGTGAAAAAACGAGACTATTACTAAAAACATCTAACAGGACTAGGTACTAACTGTCACGAACCTGCCCCAGTCATCATGTTACACAGTACCATGTACATGTACCTCATGTTACAGTCCTAATACCAACCAACTAATGCTCTAAAACCGTCTACTAACTGTACTACCCATCCTAGTTCCAATTTAAGTCTTGTTCTGTGTCGCTCACAGTTGTCATGGGCGGTAGCGGAAAGGTGGCGAAGAAGGCTCGTTTGCTACCTTAATTCCATAAAAAAAACTGAAAGGATGTTTCGAGATAAAAGAGTCTCGCTGTGACCATGATCTATACAACTGAGAAAAATAAAATGAGTTTAACAATTAAAAATCGTGAGTACTCGTTTACATTTCAAAATAATTAAAAGAATACGACACAATAAGCGTTTTTTGAGCTTATAGCCAATCAGATACTGTCTTTCTGGTATACTTTAAAGTAGAATGCGTATAGCCGTCGATCTAAACCAATAATTCCAGCAAACCTTCTAACCCCGTAGTGACAGTGCAGGGCGAATGTTTATGTGACAGGTAATGTTAGTGACAGGTAAATGGATGTCGTGTGTTCGTGATGTCATTGTGTGTCTACGTCATTTGGGATGGGGGATCCGGAAATGTTGGGGGGAAAGCTGTGATGTGAGTATTTAATCATTAATTTATTTCGGGCTCTACACGTACCTCAGAATCCCGGGATTTTCAGTCAGTCAATTGTAATTCTTCGTCATACTTACTTGTAATATTATATTTAGATGTAACTGTAACTGATTCATATCTGTATGTGAAAGGTATTTGGGACACTGAGAATTAAGCATGGGATCCCGGGATTGATTCCCGGGAGGGATAGATAATTTGTGATAGATAAATGTTTTTCACAGATCATGAATTTAACTTACATAAAAAACTAGCATCAACGTTACTAGTGTTAAAGTAAAATATTTCTAACTTGAATAGGATTCCATAACCGCAAATGACATTCCACTGGGTTAAAAAGTTATGATAAATAGTTTAGATATTCTGCGGGAACAGATGAACATATATAGTTACTCACATATTACGGGCTGAATCCTTTCATAACCCTCCTTGTGCCGACGCTGTGGTCGGATAATAAGAGACAACAATAGATGGATTTTAACGTTTCATGAAAAGGGTATGTACTCGTATAATTGTCAGGTACGAATGAGGAATAGTTACTTGTAAATAGGATTATAAGCCGATATGAAATTGTTGATGATTACCGTGTCAGCATGTTCGGTTATGGTCAGGTATGCAAACTGAAGGTAACGTGTATCTGTCTGTATGTATATTTACGAGTATTTTGTCTTCTTGTGAGGTTCTATATTATAATGGAATTGGTTCTAGAGACCCAAATCGTGAACTGATTTTAATTTTAACTTTTTTCATCGTTTAAGACACAAGTAAAATAAATAGTCCAGTCCCCAAACCTTCCTCGATACTTAGATTACATTTTGACGACAGCAAATACTGTCAAAGAAACAATGCTTAGTAAAATCCATGGTTTTAATGCGGCTTGCGCATCTATTCATTTTGCTACAATTCACGAATTCCATACATTTATTACTTACTGTATACTTTTAGTACGCGTTTTCCTGATTTTCAGAAGTCGAAATGTTTGGAATGTAAGAAATGTTGCTTTCTCTAAAATATCATTTCGAACTGTATCCGTCACGAACATTTGATCGTTGTTAAAAGTTATCACGGAATAAAATTCATTTTCAAATTCCAGGCCTCAATCAAGCATTCCATTCCGAAATTCTATTTCCAATGGTGCAGTGGAAAAATAGTATGATAACTGTTAAATTGAACCGTATATTGGGAACATATTTGACTATATCGAATGGAAATTGTCGATACATCCCACAATACGTTAATGAAATTGTTAAATAAAAAACGGTCAAGTGCGATTTGGACTCGAAAACATAGAATTTCGTACTACTTTCATATAATTATTATTTATTTTGTGCTTAATAACAAGAGAGATGTAAAAAAAATATAATTATTTAAGGACACTTGTTGACCCCGTTGAAAAGTAACATTTTACATTGGTTACTCCTATGCCAGTTGTTATGAAAATTTTAACGACGAGTTCTGAATTCTTGACTTTGGGAGTACTTTGAGTGACAGAGAATCCTAATGTGGGGGATATTAGTGTGTATAGTATAATTTAGAAAAAATATTAGTAATGACGGTTTTAGCATCTAATATATCGAATAAAATCGTTGCAGATGGCATAAATACACACCATTAACACATCACAAACATCGCTTCGCGGGCAGTCACTGGGTACCGACTTATGCCAAAATTAACCGGACCCGAAAGTCTGGGTAATCTTTTACCAGCTACCAACGCTTCTAACTATGCATACAGAAGAGAACAGTCTCACAAATAATTAAAATGATGTTCTATTGTTCTAGTTTCATATTCTATTTAAAGTAGAGTAGAGATCGCTTTTAGGAATGAATCCTTTGTATACCGTATTGTAATTTATTATTCACAGCAAAAACGTAACGGTGAAAAAGAGGCCAAGCTCAAAACTCACATACAAAAATGACAATCTATCAGAGTGGTGATATCTGCGAATCGAAATTGTAATTGTTGTTTTATAAAACTAGGGCATTTTTTTGAGTAGGGGTAGGTGCAGTACCTAGACACCTTATGTAAGCTTTTAGAAGTATCTGATTATAGCGTGATGACGTTTAGAGAGAAAATTTGATGTTAGGTTAGGCAAGACAGCCATTCTGTTTCTCCTATGTGCGTTATTGCTAAGTTTAGGAAATGGATAAAACTTCAGATAACTTGGCTTATTTTCTGTAATATACTCTTTATTTCTCTCATAGATTTTCCTAAGACCTATGTACATATATGAGTATTAACATTTAAGGATTTAATCAAATACCTTTCATTATTCCCCTGCGACATACATTGTTATTACCGTGCCCGCTTTCGGCCCCAGTATTGAAGAGCTCATTATAAGCAGGTTCATCGCTACTTCTTGTGTTCAATGCATCGATGACGCCCTTCTTGTTTATGGATGCGTCACGTCATTACTAATTACAATCGGATGACTAAGCTAGTAATATCCTATAACTTATTATTACCATAAAACATTTTTATAACACACTGGACATATATTTTGTCGTAATCCACAAACTAATATTTCCTGGTGTAAAAATTCGAGCCTTTTTCAAATACAGTTAAAATTCTCACCACAATATCGAGAGCGCTCAAACTAAACTATAACCATTTGGAACTAGTTGATGCAATCTAAGCCGTGCGATTCACTGTAGCGAACTAGAGAGAGGAGTTAGAGGATAATAGAAAATCAATATACTTATTTTCGAAATGGACATACTATTGGACACTTTTTATAACTGGGGATAGCCGTATCGATTTTACGCTTATAGTTTACTAAGGTTTTGTAAGAGTTCAGTCTCTGTTTAAAGGTAGTAATTGTTAGTAAGAATATATCGTTCTAATTCGGTCACAGATGTGTTGCAACCCTTTAGGACTAAAATGGTCGCGACTAAATGTTTTATATTTTGAATTACCTATGTGTAGGATTTAGCCCTGTGACCGTAGAACGGAACGCGACCTTTCAAACCACTCTTCATTGTCCCGCTATCTAATATTGACTGACAGCATACACGACACGAATTAACCTAATAAATAAACCATCCACATACGTAAACAACGCACACAGTCACACATTCACACCCTCATTACGATTCCCTGTAAAGCGAGTGACATCACTGACGTCATACGCAAATAAGACATCACAAATGACGAAGACCCGAAACCCATTATTCATCACTACCATTTATGTTGTAACACTCGCTAGTTATTACGAGGGTATATAAGGGCAATCACTTAATGCCTAATGGCATTCTATACCTGTTAGTTCCAATTGGATCATCGTCAGTTCACCTGTTCGGAGAGCGTCTTATGCTTCTTATCTCTTTTTTTAAATAAATTGCGAGCTTAGTGCTAGATACATTCTGGGGCTAAACTGAAAAATATAAAGAGCGGTTCAAGTGACTAATAGGGATATTTATATACGTATATTCTGTCAGAGAGTTACTTCACCTGACATTTCATATTATGTCATGGTAGTATGCATTGAGAAACTTATATAGTGTGTGTAATGTTTTATTTAATAATTTAATGTTTTTCTAATACATATAGATTGTATAATGATATTACTCAAAAGAAACATTATATGTTGATCTGTACCTACTCGTATATACCTTCTGTTTCAAATACTACTTACGTATGTCTCTGAATTTAATGGGAATTCCGAACATCATCTCAATACGTCTAGCTTTTGCTTTCCCGAGACCATTTCCTTTGACGCGGACATTGTCTCTTGCGATTTTTATCTTGCTCGAAGTCAGTTAAGAAGAACCATGTCCAAATAATGAGGTAATTGAAGCACTAATAATACAACCCGGCTTGTGCTGATGATAAGTAATCAATCGAGTTACACATTCTGTATGCATCAATACTACGATAACAGAAAAGCATATTATGATCTTCACGGTTACGTCGACGGACAAAGACCGCCTGAAGAACCGCATTGTAATTTCTAAGCCTTCGATACTTAAAGCAAAATAATTAATTTTCACGGTCGAGTTTGATAGCTAGGCAGATGGATAAAAAACCTCTAACCAACAGGTGGGACCTGGCACCATAGCCTCGTCCGTTATTTAGCGGGATTCATCAAGAGCAGGGGAAGTGGCCTTGGAGTCAAGATAGAGCCGTTGCCACGCTAAAAAGTTCAAAGTTTATAATGAAAACCTGCATCTAAATCTAATACATAATATATATTCTAAGTAAAGAAACACCAGGACAACATAAAACTACACACACTATCAAACGAAGCGAATTCAAAACTTCGGAGACAATAAATCAGTTAGGTCTTCGACGTGATGTATTCAGTAATAATGCGCCGTCACTCACTAGGTCCGACTATTTGTTGCTTCAGTGTTGATGGATGCACAATGGCCGCGAAACTTCGGGCAAACAATCACCCTTCTTGTGCCAACTTGTTGCTAAATAACATGGCGATCCTTGTTGCTTGTTGCGTCAATTAGTCATTATACCGGACAAATTGTACGACTATTTTGTAGTTAACGTAAGTTATTGGAGTAAGAACTTTGTTGGAGTTCGTAACATATGGAACTAAAAGTTTGCAAACAATGAACTGTTTTTGAAGGACTAACTGGGTGTCAAGTTTGAGATAATCTAATACTAACTTATCTTTAAAGCTTTTAAGCAATAGTGTGAACCGCTTGGTGTTAGGGTTCCGTAAGGATTACGATATAAATATTTTCGTAATTTAGTCCATAATATTTTATTAATTGTTTATTTAACTCAAACTCAAACTCAAATCATTTATTCCATGTAGGTATTTAGAATACACTTATGAACGTCATAATATATAACTATCCGTGAAGCCTACCTACCTATTACTCTCTTGCTTGTGGTAGCCGCCTTACGAATCTTCGTGTCCCGGCTGTGGGCGGGGAGGTTGACAGCCATTATTTTCTTTTTTATTCTTTCTTCTTTATAGAGCGCTAACTCATTGGTGATTTTTGCATTTAGTTTTACTCATGTCCGTGGTCAAAAAACAATTGCAATCTGGTATCACATCAGCTCTTTGTCGGGTATTTATATAAAAAGTATGTTTTTATTTCAATTACTTGTTTAAGGTATTTAATGTACAGATTTTGCCCGGTTACACTTTTATTATTACAATAAATCGCCTCCAACGTGATTGTACAGTAAGCAAACAAGGTTGAATAGCCTTTCTAACAATCGATCCTTTGAATGTACAGGGAATAATGAATGTAGTAAAAAAGTAAGTAAATTCAAAAGAGGAATAACAACAAATAAAAGAATAATAAGAAGTTGATAAAGTTAGAGTAAGCTTCGCTTTCAATTTTCGCTTAAACAGTCGAATAGGCATACGGTAAGTGCTTCGAAGTAAAAATGTACACCGAACCCCTTAAAAATTGCTGTACCTTACAAACATGTTTAAAAGTGATAAAAATGTAAAAATGTGTTTTAAAAAATGTGCTGATAATTTGCTTTCGCCGTTTCTTCTCCTTCTTTTAAAACACCTTTGCGAAACAGTGGAAGACAAAAAACATAAGTGTTTCAGTGATACTCATATGAATAAATGATTTTGAATTTGAAGTCGTAACTAAATCATGCAATTATTTTGTTAGACAATTAGCAATCACTATTCTATTTGTCCACTTGAAGAAATTATTATTAAAAGTAAATAAAAGTAATACAAGGTTTCAATGCTAATAAATCAATTAGACCCTCAGTGAGGTATATCCTGTAATAACGCCCTGTCACTTCCCGGGGTCAGCGTATATTGTTCCGGGTTGATACAAGAATAAAGACCGTAAATATCCGTAAAACAATGTCCATTATTGCATGGTTACTTGTTGCTCAATCACGCGGCGATTCATCTCTCGTAATGATGGACTGACAACGCGGATGTACGTAGCAATTAGGGCGGAAATATTCTGCTGATTACGTCATTGATTTCAATGTTATTATTACGAAGTATTAGAGGTTTGAGAAAAAGAGGCGCACGTCAACATCGACTAACAATGAAATGAATAAAATTACATAATCTATTATTTAACTGCGCATAAAAATAAAACGGTTTCGAGTAAAAATAAGAAATTTAAAATCATCAGTGATGGGGCAAATGGATGGTCACTGTTTACTAAATACAGGAATATTTAATTGAAAATGTACGAGTGTTTGATTTTGCTATACTAATTTCTTAACTTTTCTGTTGCCAATGACAACATTATTGGATGAAAGTAAATCCCAATACTATTATATTAGGTGGTTTACAATTTATCACACAGCAATTGTAAGGCTTTAATTACTGTAGTCCTGCCCTAACATTTTATTATTTTTAATTAATTCTCGTCACATGGAGCGGATGCAAGAAGTCATTTAACTGTGTTGGATTTAGTGAAACGGCATTTGAGAGGCCTAATCCAGCCCTGATTTACTAAATGTGATGCTTTAAAACCTTCATCGTGGTCAAAATAGCCAACTCCTTAGTATTCCGCATACTTTCTTGAAACGCCGCAAACAAATTTCACGATAACGATATTAAGGCTATTATCCACAATCCAGAATTGGATATGATGGCAGCCGTTGAGTGCAGCCATCTAATCTACCCAAGCGTCCTTTCAACGTGACCTTACTCACATAATTATGGTCGATGTGCCTCATCATGGGTAAAAGGGTAAAAGCGATAATATTTGTATGCGAATTGATATTGATATTGACATAACGCTTGTAGCTTTAAAAAGCTTTGTGGCCAATCTATGAGCGTCGTGACTCGCGACCCTCAGGTTAGATAGTCAGACGCGTAAATTATACATCTTGCTTCTATTTCCTAATGCCAATTTTTGTACAACCACACAAACCAACAGTAGTATTAGCCGATTAAGCAGTGATAGCCGATTAGTTTGAAGGTCGGACTCTCGAACCGAAGAGCCCGGTCTCAAATTTCAAGCTTCATGGATGGCTACAGAATTTAATTATCACTTGCTTATCGGTGAAGGAAAACATCGTAAGAAAACCTGCACACCTAAGAGTTTTCATGATGTTCTTAAAGGCGTGCGAAGTCCGCCCATCCGCACTTGGCCTGCGTGGTAGACTATGGCCTGTACCCCTTATATTGTGAGAGGAGACCCATGCTCAGCAGTGGGACAGTTGTGGGTTGAGATGATACAAACCAGTATGACAACAGAACACAAAAAATATGAAAAGAAGTGTATATTTCCGAGAGCCGTTAATAAAGTAGATTCACTGTAGCTATTTATTATTCAATAAAATAGCGACCCACGTTGCTTGCCGCCCACGGATTAGTTATGATAGTAGACAAGCACTTATTGTTAGTACCAATTGAATTTATTTCTTTTTTAACTTACAACGTTTGACTGTCCACTTTGAACTGATATAGGTACGCGAACGTCAGATTTTAAGCTTGGTTATAACGCATACGTAGGTTAATAAGAGGTTTTGTGTTAGAAAAAGGAGACTAACACGAAACAAATTTGCTCGCAACAGCATTAGCAGCGAGTACTCGCTTCGTGCATGGAATTTAGCGTGTTCAATTAGGTATAAATTATCGCTACAAGTGCGTATTCGCCACGATGGTAAGCAAGATGTAAGTTATGTGCCAGGGTAAATTCACTGCGACTCGTTTACATCATACCACACGCTACTTCAAATTTATTGTGTCACTCGCAAATTGCAATCGCTACATGTGATAAACAAGCAGCAAGCAGGGACTCGAATTTTGAATTTCACTCGTATACGAAAATCACGATACGTATACGAACTTCATATATCCTTATTTTTGAGATTTACATAGACGAGTTTTTTGACTAGTCTGGCATCGACTACTACTACCTCTGGCACTACGCGCCATAGATTAATAACAATAATTATATATTGTTATTTAACGTTCCGTTTCAGACTATGACACGTTATAGGTGTTTATTACGAAACGCGAAAATGTATATATTTAATACTAAATAATTGAAGAATGAAGCGCTCATAGCCCGGCAGCTTGCGTCGATCTCAAGTGATCGACGAAGTTAAGCAACAGCGGGCGCGGTCGGTAGTTGGATGGGTGACCGCTAGTGGCAAAATTTCTTGAGCGCTTCCGTGCTTCGGAGGGCACGTAAAGCCGTCGGTCCCGGTTGTTATCATTTGGTAGCAGTCGTTAAGTCATGTCGGATACCTTCGGGCGGCTTAAAATTTCCGACACTTGGGTTGGCCACTAACCCCTCCACCAATCCGCACTGGAGCAGCGTGGTGGAGTATGCTCTAGGCCTCCTCAGGTGCGAGGAGAGACCCGTGCTCAGTAGTGGGTCATTAATGGGTTGTAGCCAATAATAAATAATTAGTTGGCAACATAGTATTGAATGGTTTAAAAATACGACAGTTTCGTATACGAATATGATAAGATTACCGATGGTGAAATTCAATAATCGAGCCCCAGCGACCTATTCGCACCTATTCGCACTGACAATATCGCTGGAAGAAAACTCGCTTTCTTAATAATCTCTATACCATACCTATTGTACAACCAAGAGGGAGACAATTCCATAGTTTGCATAATGCGGCAGGAACAATCAGAAAAGTCGGCTGTAGAGGATCGCCACGAATCCAGTTAGTGTGGAATTGGATGGATTTTCAACCTTCGACGAATAGTATGATGAAAAGATGATCTATCCAATCCAAGTATCGTGATCGCGCTAAGGTTTCTGGCCTGGGAGCTATGTAAAATTAAATCAATATCTTAATTCACTACCGAAAAGCACGACTTAACGCTTTATGCTTTCCGGTTAAAGAAAGCGGTCAAAAAAATTCTACTAGCGGTCATCCAATTACCGACCGCACCCGCGGTTATTTAACTCAATCGAACAGTCGAGATTCAAATAAAACTGAATAGATAAAGTTGAAAAACTAAAAATAATTAACGTTTTTACTGAGTCTATATTTATCGCTATATTTAAAATACCTACATTTCGAGATTGATTTTGAATACAATCGATTGATTTTGAATACTATTTAACTTTATATTTCTATAACATAATATAGAATTAAATTGACTTTAACTTAATACAAGGAACGCCCTTTTTAAACTTTTAAGTTGAGGGGTTTAACACAAGCTGTTACAATTTATCTGATCACTCACCTGACGTCACGTACAAATCAACACCTGCCACCTGTACCTACAACCTAATTTTTAGGTTAAAAAATTCCGCTTCAGCAAAAAAATTAAATTCTGAACAACTATTTCGAAATAATGTCCCGTCATTCGCCAGTGGAAAGCGATTAGTTGTTCTAGGGTTGATGGATTCACAATAGCCGTAAAACTTCGACAAACAGTCCCCTGTAGCGTGTCATGCCTCAATAGCGTGCTTCGTAATAACGGCCTGTATTTGTTACCAATAGCTGAATAGCCACAATGACTAGCAATGCTAATTCTGATTTTGTTGGCCAACCGTGAGTTGATATCATTGTTATTGCTGTTGATATCGTGTATCATTATTATGTCATTAATATTATATTACTTCTATTATTATGTCTCCGTAAACCCTATTACCAACCGCCCCCGTGCTTGAGTTAGCCGTCAAACGACTCGTCGTGTTTCGGCTTCGGGCTTGAGAGCCAGGACTGTCTTTTTTTCTTTATTTTTTTATGGATTGAAGATAGCAAACGAGCATGCAACATTTTTGATGGGACTAGGATGGTAAAAGTCCAGTTCGTAGAGAGTTTAAGGGAATGTTGTTTGGTCAGTTTTTAGTACCTAAGTATAAGGACTGGGACAGTGACTGTTAGTTATAGTTAGTCCTATTAATTGTTGTTACCAATTATCCAATTAATAATTATCAGCAAGACTCTGGTTCTAAATCGGTCACAAATGTGTTGCTACCTTTGAGGATTAAGATGAAGAAATGTCTGGAGGAAAGTTATAGCCACAAAACTATCAAAAGTTATTACCCAACTCAAAACTTATTAATACAAAAACAAAAATAGTCTGTAAGTGGGGGTTTTACCCTACTTGTTGCTCCAATAACGCGATGACCCACATAGCCCCACGCCCTCCTATTAGTCACGAGAAAACATCGATCAAGACTAACTTGTTGACTATTGCGTAGAAATGAACGTGCGCTGTCAATTTAATTACTTACAAGAGTGATACATAAAAACCACATATAGATTTTAGGTAAATGCCGACGTACATACGACGTATGTTCTTGTCAAAATACGAGTAGACGAGCCACCTGATGATTAATGGCCACCTTTCAAAAAAGAAGAAAAAAGAATGAAGAAGAAGGAAGAAAGTACTAGCTCTTTGTTCCCAGCCGGGACTAGACAAGTCGTGTGACAGCTGACTCAAGCAAAATGACTTCACGGAAAGACAATAATAGTAGCTAATACCAGTATTAATATCTTTTAATTAATTTAATTACTCAATAATTGTATTGATAAAGTCGTCCATACCCATAAAGTCGTCGAAACCCTACCTTAGCAGGAGGTGCCGGGGTCTGCCGTAACGTAGTAACAGACTGTATCCGTTTAGTTTTGTTACGGATACGGATCAGAGCTCCGAGTGCTCCACAAAATGTATGTAAAAATATTTTACCAATTTGACGACCCTATTGCTCGTTAGTGACCTTGCTTCATTCCCCGTGTCGTATTTGATGTGTCATGTGTGTCATTAATTATTTATTTTATAAATATTTTACGTGCTAACAGTGATACAGAGAGTCTTTGTGCCTTTATTTAGTAATTCAGAATTAAAAAATGAAATTTAAAATATCATGAAAATGTAAAACGTTATTAGTTAAAAATCGAATGTGACTGGTAGAAGTAAAACTTTGTTTTGTGGTTAATTTTTAAGAGAATGAGTTGAATACACTATTGAGGCGGTAAACAGAGTGGGAGAAAGAGAGTGCGATCGATTGCAATTTCTTTATTGACGCCTAAACTCTATAAATATATTTATAGTTGTATCTTTTTGTTACACGTTTTTTGTTTCATAAATATAGTCCAAATTCACATCTTCCCTTATGAAGTTTAACTTCAAAAAACGTATCGAAATTTTAATGGATAAACATGATGTCAAATTGAGTTGGTCGACTTGAAAAATGTCATTTCAGTCTTGGAAAAGATCAACGGTTTTATAAAATTTAATAAATATTTTTTCCTCGTTTCGTTCGCTACGAAGTTTTCGTAGCAGCAAAGCGTAGCACAGAACTGTAGCACTCTGTGTTATTGCTACGGCGTAGAATTACAGCTATCGCGTATAATTTCATGCATTTCAACTTTGTTATACTGCGTTCTGCATTATAAAATCCTACTGGCTTACGGTTACCAACACAGAGGGAGCCTAGAGTATGCTATCCACCCAAGAGTCGGAAGCTTTTTACGCGTCCAGCGTGGCTTAAGCAACAACGTTATGCTAATGCTAACAACGACTATAGAGGCCAACGGCGTAACGTGCCCTCTGAAGTACGATAGCATCACAAAATTCTTGCCACTACCGAGATCAAAACCCTACATTTATGTTTATAAATTTACTTTGAGTTATGTTTATTTACATTTTATATTTAAATAAACATAACTCATAATAAAAATGTTTGTAAACTACTTTGACCGTCGGTCCCAGTTGTTATCATTACTCGTTAAGCCCTGTTGGAGACCTTCGGGTGGCATACGAACTTTCTGACACTTGGGTTGGCCACTACCCCTCAACAGTTCGCATTGAAGCAGCTTGCTCTAAACCTCCTCAGGTATGAGACGGGACCTGTGCAATAGTGGGCCATTAATGGGTTGAAGCCAAACGATCAACAGGCAGAATACCTATTCTAAAACAGTTACTACCTACTAGGTGTTAAACACTATAACTTTGTTTAAAAGGAGCTTTGGTAGTAAATTTAATTACGCCGTACACAGCTTGTGTACAATTAAGGTTATCTATTAATTAGTTCCCGTCTGCAATGAAATTTAGTTTGCGTTAGATATTGTTACATGGCTATCTATTAACGGCCGATATGGAATCTCTCCTCATAACTGAGCAAGCCCAGAGAATTTTCCACCACGCTGCTCCTCAGCCGATGAGTGGCCAACCCAACCATCGTGAATTTTATGCAGTCCGAATGACTCCAACATTACATAAAGTCTCATATCTTACGACTAGTGGACCTGCCCTCGCTTCGCCTCGGAAAACTTGTTCTCTACGTTTACAAATATTAAATATTTTCCCATTTTTGTAACATTTTTCATTGATGCTCCGCTCCTGTTCGTCATAGCTTGATGTTTAACAGCCTATAGCCTTTCTCGATAAATGGAATATTCAACACAAAAACATTTTTTCAATTCGAATCAGTAGTTCCTGAGATTAACTCGTTCATACAATATTATCTTTGATACACATATAAAACTTGAATCTTAACATTATTCAATAGGTACTTATCTGAGTTGCGTGACTAACCTGTCTTGGAGAGTCGCTACACGCTAACCTTATACTCGATAGAAGGTTTCAATTACTGCTTTTCAATCAGTGATTTAGATACAAAGGAAATAATAAAAGTAGATTGGCCATTAAACTTCGCTGACATTCGATATTGGCGCATTGTGGAGGAGTGTGTTTTAGGTATCCTTGAAGACAATAGTTATATACAGATAGAGTTATATTTAGTGTTGGCTAACCTAGTGGATTAAGATGGTCGCCTCTGTGTAACCGGAACCGGATTTTATTATCAAAATACATTCAATTTTCTGTTATAATTTGAATAATAATTACATAATACATTTAAATATTCCATAAACACTTCTTAGAAACTTCAATGGCAATGTACTGTTTCACGAACTTTTAATAACAATGCCGACTTTTCACATATACCAAACAGTTAAGCCAGGAGTTTCTTTATTGTTTAATACTGTACCTTCTAAATAAACTTTATTTGGTAGAGTGTTAATGTGATTTAAATACTCACATTCTTTATTTTGGCAATAGGCGTTTATCAAAACACAAAGACGGCCCACAAGTTTTATAGGGCTTTAGTCTTATTTCTTTATGGTGTGATAGTCTTGTAAAGAGCTTAACGTGCTTCGGAGAGCACATTTATTCACGGCCGTGTGGACACTGAATGAGTGGGCGCGGCTTGCTCGTGTACATCGCTAGGGCCATAAGGAGATATAAGGATTGTAGTCAGGCATTAAATTATGTTATGTAACAAAAGTACTTAAATTTCCTCCTCAATGCTCTAATTATAAAAATAGTTCATGAAATAAGGCACTTAGGAAAATGAGGTTACCCGTCTGTACTTAGCTTACGCAAAGTGCAAGTATTGTTATGGAGCTTCGTGGAAGGTTTTGTAATAATGTAGTCCAAAGTCGGTACGTATTGGTTTAGTAAAGCGATGTATAAAAGTATAGCATGTGAGTACAGAAAATTAGAGTCTAGACAAAGTAAAAAGACTAGAACGTCTAAAATAATAGCACGGCAAGCGTTTTACGCAGGTGTGAATTTTATTGGTATTTAAAATATAATTTTTTTATAGAATTGTTGAGATGTTTCTCCGCCTCGTCTCCTTAATTATAAGCATTATAATACTTCGAAATGGTAGACAAAGCTAAGAATAATATGGTGTAATGCACTAACGAAAACCTAAAAATAAAATTTAAATGTAATTTAAGTTACGTCAAAGTTTTTGAAATCCTGTAGAAAATATTATCATCACTAAGTACTTTTATTTGAGAACAAAAACAGAGTTTAGCATAAAACTTTCTCAAAAGCTCAGAAAAGCGAAGTAATAAGTTTAATTTTACTTTGTGGAACAGAGGAACCACTCATAAAACTGTAATTAGGGTTGGCGTTAAGTAATTAATTAACCAATAATAAAATATACTCCACTAAAATTGAAGCTGGAATTTTTGTAGTCATTATCGAAATTGGTAATTGTCTCTTTCTTGGGCTCGTGTCTCCATTCTACTTGTCACTTTGAGCAGGTTTTTATTATTATGTAGATGTAGAATAATTAGGTACGTCGATTTCAATTACGTTTTCTTGAATCAATTGATATAATTTTTTTTCACTCGAACCTTTTCTTCTAGGGATATGTAGGCGGATGGTAATCAATGTTTTTGAAACTCAATGTTTCGAGCTCTAAGGGGCTCCATGCATCTTAAGTCTAAGCCAACCTCTCCGAAATACGGTGCACCCTGCTGAATTGCCAACGAGGAAGGTTCCTCTTGTTGAAGATCTCTGGATCTGTACCACTCGGTTTATACCCCACCGTACTAATGCGTGGTTATAGAGTTTTTTCCCGACTGGCTTGCTATGAATTTTTACTATTTCGACCATATAACGTGTGATTTTTACGTGTTACGGGCGCTGATGTCTATGGGTAACGATGTCCACTTAGCATCAAATAGCTCGTCTGTTGGGAAATTACAAAAACGTTAGATTAAAGTGCTGTAAAGCCAGTCACGTGTGTTTGTGACGTCCCCTAGCGTTACAAATACATGTTACAAATATGCATGGTTGGTGGTGTCGACTCAAAAACTAGTTAGTACATTTTGCGTCTGTCAATTTATTAACGATACACAAAAACTGACCGAGTTAACGTATTTTTCGGTGCCTGAAAGTGTCGCTCGTCGGTCCCAGGAGTTATTATTACATTTACCAACATTAAGACTCTTTTGTTCCATTGAGGTACATAATTCGTACATAGGTATTTGCTAACTTTTCATACTCATATATCAAACTCTGCCCATTGCGTCAAAAAAACTTGTGAGCGGCTTAATTCCAACACCAACAAGAACAAATACTTATTTTAGCTTAAAATGATAATATTTTAAGTAGTAAGTTTCCGATGGGTACGTATTTGATTTAGCCGTCAACTTTATTACTAAACTGTAACGAAACATGTCAAAGCAATTCATAGACTCTTCGATAACGAGAGCCTTGTCCTGGAAAGGCTTTGATAAAGATAATCTTAGGTCAGAAATAGACCGTCATAACCGTCATTAGCGCCCATGAAGTAAAATATAATAAGGCCGCAACCGATCCCTTTTGGATAAATTTTGTCTGTAATTACTAAATATTATTATTATTTTTGCCTGTTGTTCTTTGCCATTAAAACGCTTTTTCAAATCCTTTGAAAGTAAAAAGAATTGCTTATTTTTGTATTTTGATACTTCTAATGATTACAAAATACATTACGAATCTTTTCAGCGAATAAAAGTTAGATTTTCGTTTGTTTTAAAATAAAGTTCAGTAATTGAGTGTAAATAATACATATACTATAATTTAGGTTATACATAACCTAAACATAATGTTTTACTCGTAAAATATTGTCTGCCAGTGTTTTTAACCCAATTTGGGTTCTAAATAACCTAATTACTTAGTTTCGTTAATATTTTAAGCGATACTAAGAAACCCATGAGAGGGTTCAATTAACTTCAATTAAGGAGTCTGGGGTTTAATTAACGTTTTACCTAAGACGTTCTTTGTTGATTGTTTGTGAATAAATTTCTCTCTATAATGGGTAATCTATATAATTATTATGATTTTGGCAAAGGGAGATCTCCCGCCAGGCGAGACGTGTTGCCTGGGAGCGACCGAGCTCCAACTAATCTCGGTTGGAACTGTATACATATTTATATATGCGGGCAATGTAGAAAACTTCGATACCGTGATTCAGGCTTGTCATGTCGTAACCCTTTGACGCGTGCGCGATGTCGCCACACGATGTCAGGTAGAGTCTGTTACTTACGTATAATTTTCCACATAAAAAAACTAAAATGATTGTTACATTTTACATCAACAGACTAACAACAATACTTTTGCTCGTATTTGTGCACGGGTATTAAGACGAAAACAGTCGAGTAACCGACAAAACGACCATTCAAGTAAGTCAGGGACGGACTGGTTTGGATTCAGTTTGCATTCATTAAAACAACTCTTATTATCGCCTTTTGTTCGCCATGTTGTCTACTGTAGCAGCAGACTGAAAAGCATTTCTCAGCCAAGCATAAATGATTAAATATAATGAGGAGTTTGGATGAAACTTATTTCAAATTGGTGACACACAATTATGACAAAGAACTTAGTTTGTAAGTTGGACTCCCTAACAGGGGGGCCTCGGTTCGAATTATGCTCTAAAATAATAGTCTAAATAATAAAATTGTTCTATATTTTTTTTGAAATTTAGCATGTATGTTCCTTGGAGAGTCTAGGGAGCATTAAGAGAGGATAAAAATGGGATAAAGTGAAACTTTTTTTCAATAGATTCACTTGAAACTTTGTTCATAGTTTCCTCAAGTGATACAAGTGAGCACTAAGAAAAGATTTTTGGAAATTAGCTGGCGAGACCGCGGGGAAAAGCTAGTTATAGACAAAGTTAATACAAACGCTGGAAATTGTATTGTAAATATCCATAACAAAGCAAACCTATTCGATATAATTTATAACATAAATAACATTCCTAGATTCAGTGATTTAAAGGTCCAAATATAATTTTTAATGAAGTAATCTGAGACTATCAAATTCACTATCATAGAGCCAGCGGAAAGATTCAAATTACGAAAGCGGTTCAGTTTACTGAAGGTGATTTGTGTAATTAAGAGCATTATTAAAAGATTATAGTTTGATTAGATTATATCTGATATAATATTAAAACTTCGTTGTATAAGTATCAAATTTAATTGCAATTATATCTTTATTAGCTGTTTCCTGTGGGTTGGCCCGCGTGAATATACTTATTACTGGTTTAGACTAAGCAACCGCTAAGTCCTCTCTAGGTGAAATATCACAAAAAAACTTGTTAACTTACGTCTTCTACTCATAGATTACCTCTCTGCCAAATTTCATTTCGTAGATTAAGTAGTTTTCGACGTAAAAGTTATAGGAACATAAAAATACAAAATCTTATTCGTATCTGATCAAAACCTAAGCGATATCTAATCTAAATAACGAATATAATAAATAAAAATGGTTAAAAGCCTAATTTAAAAGCTTAGTGGTCTCTACCATTGAAGGCTACGAAGCAACAAGCCGTTAAGTGGGAATATAGTCAAGCATTCATATAAATAAAAAAATATTTGCAATAAATATTATAATAAATTCCCGTTGAAATACAGTTCAAGACAGAGATTTTAAAGAACGTTTTATGAATCTTATTCTTCATTTGTCTTTAACCAGGCTTTCAGCCCATGGCAACGTTTGCGAGGATTATGAATAAAAATATTAGCTGAAGCCAAATGGAGGTTGCTATTCAGATAATTTATGACTGGCTGTTAATCATCGACTTTGCTTGATGGAAATTAGTATTTAGTAATAATTTGATTAATTGTAAGCGTTATGAAACTATCTATTATCTTCAAGCAGGATTTCTGTACTAAATATCGATTAATATAATTTTGGTATCGTGGATCGGTAATTAAGTAAATACTTATAACATCAGTGAACCGAATTATTCAGATTATTTAAGTGTTACTCGATCTCCGATTAAATCGTAAGTTGGGTTGTAAGTAAGAATAAACTCCACTGGCTATGATAGTGCAGACACATTATTGTTATAATAGTTCTACGGGAAAGTTCTGCCCGAGTTCATACTTATGAAATTGATTAGTTATAGCTAAGAAAGTGTTGGGAGAGAAACTTTCATACTTGTGAAACGAATTATCGACAGGGAAGTGTTTCGTCTTTGCTACACGCACCATGAATATCCTCTTCACAGATCACAGATGATCAAATGGTTACTAATATAGAAATATAGAATAGCAAAATCATGTAGATTACGTTTAAGCACTTTTATAGCTTCAGCATCACGTAACCCTGTATTTCACAGGTAAATAAGAAAATGTGATTCGTAAAGGTCCAGTTGGCTTGAAATCAAAGCAAATGTTGCAACCGACCGTCGCACAGAGCCTTTGCCGTTGGCCTAAGAGGCTTTGTAATCGCATAAACTAGGTTCTCATTTAGTTAGCTTCTAAATCCATCTCCTCTACCTTTGTATTGACCATCGTTAAAAGCAACATAGGATTCAATAATCTGGTTCAAAACATCCTTTACCGTCTTTGAAATGTTTCTATTATATGTATAATAGAACACAAATACATAATAAGTGTTTTTGTTTAATATAAATAATTGCATTAGAACAAGAATGTACAACACATTAATTATCATAAAAAAACTGACAAGAGCTTCCAGTAACAGGGTGTCGTTGACATTGTTTGGATAACTATGGAACCCTAATTATTAACATTTATGTAATTTATATACGGAAGCGCTCATAGCCCGGCGGCTTGCGTCGATCTCAAGTGATCGACAAAGTTAAGCAACAGCGGGCGCGTCGGTAGTTGGATGGGTGACCGCTAGTGGCTAAATATCTTGAGCGCTTCCGTGCTTCGGAGGGCACGTAAAGCCGTCGGTCCCGGTTGTTATCATTGGTAGCAGTCGTTAAGCCATGTCGGATACCTTCGGGCGGCTTAAAATTTCCGACAGTTGGGTTGGCCACTAACCCCTCCACCAATCCGCACTGGAGCAGCGTGGTGGAGTATGCTCTAGGCCCCCTCAGATACGAGGAGAGACCCGTGCTCAGTAGTGGGCCATTAATGAGTTTAACAAAAAACCATTTGTAACGACGTTAATTATTAAAAATATAAATTGGTAGCCAATATACACGATTATTTTTACGATAATTATACACGATTGTATATAGATGTTGTAGTGCTAGTTATAATAGCAACTCACGTTACTTTCTGATTGTTACAACATTTTGTTTGACAATTTAGAGACATACGAGTAACATAGGCAAAACAAACTATAGTATTATATAATTAGTGTATGTATAAAATCAGAGTAAATGACCATAGAGGTCCTTAATTGACACACAAGTCACAATACATTTAATTTACTAACTAAAACCTGGGGAAACTCAAACCTAAGCCAGGTACGAATACGATAGTAACATCGAAGCTCTTCGAATCTGACTCACTGAGGCGTTCGCGCTACAAACACCGACTTCAGTTCTCATTATGTCCCTATTTGTCTGTTCATTGTTTCTGTTTGCCCTTAGGCACTTGCTTTACTCTTACTGAAATAGTGAATGAGCTAGAAAATAGATGGTAATGGAAATTTAATTGTTTTGTTTAGTTCATTTTAAAACGTAAACAAGCAAGCAAAGGAATTTAAATCTAGAATACTTGCAAACCTATGATTTGTTTACAATATTTTTATTTAATTAAGCTAATACTTGCTTTCTTGGCAGACATGACTCATCTGGATCGTGAAATGATAGTCTCGGAGAGGATGGTGAACATATTTTTTATTGTTTTTTTTTCACATATGGTAGAGCCTAGAGTTCGCCCGGGGTGTACTACTATACAACTGTTCAGCGGAGGAGTTAACTTTATCTTCTTACAAGAAGACCGCCACAGCCACTCGCTTGTGGTAAAACCTGTGCCGACGACTGTAAGCTAACTTCCTGTTTGTCCGGTCTTTGTCCTGCTCTCCTTTGTATAAACTGAATTTCAAGGAACAAATTTATTTAAACAGTGCTTTACAAAACATTTTGTAGCAGTCTTGCGTAAACATACTTAATATTGTGTAAACAAAACTTAACATTTGTATGGACGAATATACATTTAAAACGTGTATTTGAATACTTTTAGTATAAATACTAATACTAAAACCATGACTGCGCGAAATCTTGTTTTACCATCGCTGGCTAAATTATTAAGACAGGACATAAGACATTTTCTGGCTTAACTGCACTTGGCAAAGAAAAAAGACGTAACTAAATAATGAATAGTTATAAAAACTAAAAACACGCTTTATAGTGCTAAGTGAATAATAATTTTATCAAATTAGTGTATTGTCATCGGTCCTCAATAAATCTACAAAGTTTGAACGAAATCTGGCCGTTTAAAGTGGGTCAAAATCGCGCCCAAAGAAGTCGGTTACAAACAAACATACAAACATACAAACATACAGGTGAAGCTAATAAAAAGCGTGTAAAAAGCTAGGCAACAGGATCGACAATTTAAGTAGAAAATTGGACTTTCCACGTATAACAGAACATTTATTTTTGTTTGTCTTTCTATCCCAGTATTGCGTGGAAACAACTGAACAGATTTAGATGACACCTGACATACATATTTGTAACTTATATCTATGATACTTTTCATTTCGGGAATGACGTCAGTTCCCGTGGGATATGACGTATAAGTGTAATGGAGCTTCTGTTAAGAGATTAGATTTAGATTAGAGATAACAACTAGCAATAATGGTATAATGAGCTTGCCTTATTTGTTTGCATGATAGGAATGAGTAGCAATTGATTCGGTGGTGTGTACGAAAACATAGGTAACCTGAAGTATACCTACCGCGGGCGAGTTAAACCAAAACGATTCTGATCCTTTGCATGTTGATCTGTTCCACGAATTTTTCTAAATCTGGGCGAAAACCATCGTAACCAACTGTGCCATGGGCATGGGTCACCTCATAGTGTGATACAGGCCTAGCCCACCATGATGTCCAAGTGCGGATTGGCGGACTCCACACACCTTGGAGAATATTCTGGAGAACTCTCAGTTGTGCAGGTGTCCTCACGGTATTTCCTTCAGAATAAGGATTTATTCATAATAAATATATGTATAATAATAAGTATTTCCTTCCATCATCCTCGACTTCATCGCCACTTACCATCAGGTGGGATTGTTGTCAAGCACTAACATAAACATTAAATTACAGTAACATACAATGTCATTAACTAATTCCAATTTCGAGGGCAGTTTATAGGTTGTAAAGTTGGAGATATAAGGATTTAACCCATCCTTGAGTCTAAATCAACTTCCTCTATTCGTGCACCCTTCTGAACATCGAACGAGACATGCCCATAAACAAAGCAACTTAGCAATTTGTTTCCTAGCGAGTTATTGCCGTGGTCCGTGCGATATAAACGGGTGAACCAATGCGTAGGACAGCTATTTGTCGAGTTTGGGTTCTCAGAATTGATAGTAACACCGATTGAGCGTGCAGACTAATTTCTGCCAGATGCGGCCATTCTGTCTTTTCACCACAACTCATTCGTTGTATTTTGTACGTTATAGTGTGTTATATTTTGTCAATCGATAAACAGTTTGTTGCTCGTAGTCTAGTCGTATCACTGGTATCCTAGAAAAAGCTGCATCGCTTTAGAAAAAATATTAAGCCTAGTACGAAGTGACCCTGTGATTGGCCTCAGATTTGATTCCAGGCTAAAGCAACTGCTTTGCACTACGAGCAGGGGAGGTCGGCTTGGACTCAAAGATGGATGGAGCGAATTATTCCAGACTGATCTTTTAAACCGGTCCACTGCCAAGAGCCCCTTACACCATAAGCATACTTTTGATTTGCAATTAAAAGACTTGGTATATATTTTTTACAGTTACTCGGTTTTATGTATTGTAATGTGTAATTGAGAAGTTTAATTGTCAAATCCTGCTTCACAAGTTAAACTTATTCTAAATTTAATTACTGAACCGCTGTAATGCAGTTGCATTAATATACTATAGTAGCTGTTCTTTATTTGGGAAATAAATAAGTATATTATATAAAGATGGTTTAGGAGGAAGAGACAAAAGACTCCAATTCAAAGCGGCTAATATAAACAGCTTATAAACAGAAAAAAGACTCGAATTCGAAACGGAAAACATATCCAACTTATGGGCCATGACCACAAAGTAGATAAGTAAAGCCATGACTACACTATTTTAAGAGACAAAATTTTATTATTATTAATCTGGCATGGCTTATCCGTTTCAATTTACAGTCAAACCAATTTCGCTTTTGTATTTATGCGATCAAAGGCTATCAGTGTTATTGAATCTAACGGAATTGTTGGTACGATCTCCCGACGGTAACACATTGCTTCTGTCTGCCGGCGCGAACATCACGCGTCGGGAATTAGTAGCAATTACATTCCAACGCATACCTTCGGGATTGTACGACCCCATTGCTTAGTTGGCAGTGGTCCTGTCTGCGAAGCGAGGGGCCCGGGTTTGATTCCTGGTCGGAACAGATATTTATTATATGGCAGATGTACGGATTATACGGATAAATGTTTGTTCTCGAGTCATGGATGCTAGTGGTAGTTATTTGTAGTTGTAGTACTTCAAGTATACGTATTTATAGATAAAAAGAGACAAAACTTTTTAGTAGGATAGAAAAATACCCTGCAATTTTATGTTACACCCAAGCTCGTAATAACGTAACATCTAGGACGCACAGCTCTCTTCATAAATGCCTTCTCTAAGGAGATCGTTAGTATATATTTTTCTTCTGCATTTTCCACAAAGTTATTCATTTTTCTTACACTCTTATCTCTCCTATTATTTTAATACTACGTATCCTTTGTTCGCCGAAAGATTATTATATTAGGATTATTATGATATTACTTCTCTTTAAGAGGATACAATGTTAGCGTAATTTGCTTTGCTTGAAGGATATCATGAAATGAAGTAGATTCTATAGAGTTAGTGGAATGCAGTGTTAGCCAAGTTTGAACGCAGGACTCCCGAACCTAGGGGGCCAGGTGTGAATCCTGCACGCACCCATTATTTTTTAAAATGATTTGCGTATTAGAATTTAATTATCACATATTACGGTGAAGACAAAAATCGTGAGGAAACCTGCACACCTGAGAGTTCTCCATAATGTTCTTAAAGTTTAATGAAGTCACCCAATCCGCACTGGGCAACGAGATGAACTATGGCTTGTAACCGTCACACTGTTACAGGATACCCATACCCAGTGAGATAGTTATAAGTTGCTGATGATGACATCTCTTTGACAGGATACATACTTTTTTAGAGTAATTTGCTTTCTTTTCAGAATAATTATCATAAAATTACCTAGATTCTATAGATTGAGTGGAACAATTCAACGGGCTTCCCATTAGGCTACTTCTAAAGTCCTCACTTTGCTGAGTCAGGCGTGATTTAATCGCAATATAATTTAATGGTCATGCCTGATAGCACCCTTTTTGTTCCCAGCTATGAAACAAGAAAATGAAAATTGTGTGGTTAGAACAATTTATTTTCCTTTGCTTTTAGAATATCTATCCTTTAGGTGTTAGATTATGCTTTGTTTTATTTCGGGGTTTTTCTTCTTGGTTATCATATCACTCCACTGTTCGAAGGGTCTTAGGTTAAAATTGTCATCGCTGGTGTGCGGCCTAAAGGCAGGTTTTTTGATCCGTAGTTAAGGCGACGAATGGTTATAAATAACAACAAATGCTTAAGTTAATTGAATAGCGACAAAAGTTATTTTAAAAGAAGTAATTCCTATTCTCTATAGCCCTATTCCTAACAAATGAAATCTCAGTACCTAAAAATATAACTACAATACAGATACTTCTAATAATGCTGCGATTTTTTTCCTCTGTCAATTTTCTTATTAAAAACACCATAAGATTAATAAGTTCTATCCACGAAATACCTTATACGTACAAGTGAAGTACCAAAACCAACCGCACATTATGACACATCACACACATACACAGTCTTCATCTCACTCTTTTATCATCAACTAATCAAAAAGAGAGCGGCATATAATTGTTGGTAAATGAACCATGATGCTTAAATGTAAATCTATTTTCTCAGTGCAGTATCCTCTCATATGTATATCATCAAGTAATCGTTCCGCTCGATCAAAATTATCGTAGGCACGAGCGGGACGTGGGTTTGCGAACAGCCTGTTGCTCTGGCCTTTATTTTGTTATTATAAATGTTATCTGGTTTTGCTAATTTGTTACGGTCACTGATAGCTTTTAATTACGTGAAAAACACATAATCGAGTGCAATACAATCGTGTATAAAAATTATACGCCATATAGCCCGAAGGCTAAAGTCGATCCGCAGTGACCGACCGAGTTGAGAATCAGGTTGGCCACTAACTCCTCCGCCAATCCGCACTTGAGCAACGTGATGGAGTAGAGTCTACTCCATCTCAGTAATGAGGAGAGACCCTTGCTCAGTACTAGGCCATTACTGGATGAAAACCATATGTAAGTCACGTAAAATATCATAAACCATGGACTCGTTAAGCTAACCTTTATTAAGATTTTAAAAAAACTTTTTTGCAACTATTTTTAGCTTTTTACTGAAGCCAAAATACAACAACTTGAAAATTATTCTTTACATTTTGATTCATACAAGCTTAACCGAACCAAATGGTACATAGGTATTATGCTAGCAAACAAGCCAACAAAACCATGTGAATCACGTGAAGTTTATTTGCCCAGAATTAATTAAATATAATATAAAATAATTATTTTCTTTTGCACTATCCATCATAAAGGTACGTCACCGTACTCGATCAAAGTTTTCGTGAGGGGCACAGTACCCATTTTCCACGGTAAAGCTGTTATTTTTGTCTGTTTATTTTTATAAAGGTACTAAGATAAGAAATTCCTTATCAATGTACCTATTTAGCAACTTCTTGGAGTTTCTATGCCTTTATTGTATTAAGCTATTAGTTATGAATTACAGAGTGACGTTTAACTCTATTACGTACTATATTATACGCTTATCATAACATCACATTAAACAAATTAAAAGCAAATCGAGTGGCGCACACAATGAAGCAATCACACAGGTCGGGCAAGATCTCACGTTTAGTTAAAGGTCAATTTTGTCTAAGTGGAATTGATTGCTCCCGTACAACCGGACCATGTAATTTGCGGTAAACTATAAATTGTGCTCCCCAGGATATTCTTTGATCTTTATCCATTCCTTTAGGCATTAAGGCAAATAAATCTTACATTATTAAGTTGAAGACAACTATTCGATTACCTTTTCTACTTGACAGGGCTTTCTATTTCGATTTTCAGAAACCTTGTTAAGTTTGTTAGCGTAACCTACTGAAGCAAATTAGATTTGGCAATTTCATTTTAGTTTGCCAAATACGAGCCTGGAACAACAACGCCAAAACAAGGGAAGTTAACAATTTAGCTGTTGTTGTATTAAACAGTGTTTGGCTGTTAGTAAATTGATGATTAAATAAATAAATATTATAGGGCATACGATGTGGCTTCATTTATGAGTCATCATGGTATTGTATATTAATGTGTTAAAATAATATAGCGTAATAGAATTAAGTAAATAATAGGTAGATTATGATTCGGTAATAACTATTATGAAGCAACTTTTTAAGAAATGCAAATAACATTGGCGTTTTTCCTTCTACATAAAAAAAAAACAAAACATTAAGTCTTACTTACTATTAAATAGTTACTTACAGAGACTATTCTACTATTTAGTTACCTTTCTACTTCACTGTTCTTTCCAGTCCTTCTAATCATTGGAAAAACTTGGAATATTTAGTTTCTTTAGAATTCTATATTAGTAGATAGTATTTCATTATAAATATAAGAACGTGTGCGTGTGTGTGTGTGTGTGTGTATAGATTCTACATATAAAATTATTCAATTAAAAGTAGTTCTTAAACCACTGAACTTTGGCAAAGGGGAGATATCTTGCCTGGCGAGGCGACATGTCTGGTGAGCGGCCGAACTCTGATTGTTCACGGTCGGAATTGTATATATTTGAGCGGTGTAGAAAACCACCATACAAACCATAATACCGAAGGAAACCTTTAAACGTTCTATACCTTGATAAACAACAGAGGACATATAGTTTTTGTTCACTCGTGTTGGCCCCTCTGATTGAGGTCTCTGAGCTCTTGAGTGAGTCTTACCATCAAGTGATCCTTTGGCTCCTATGTTTTTTCGTAAGAATATTTTAAGAAGACATTGTTTCAACTAAAACATATTCTTTATTGTATGCCCTAGTAAAATATCTTAGTAACCGTGCAGCTGTAAAATTAGATTCAATCCTGTCTAGGCGAAGATTAATTTGCATGTCAGTTTACGTAAGATGTATTATAAATCTCTAGCTAAAGTTCTAGATCATTATTTTTCTAACCATAAAATGGTATAAAATGCTATATTTGATATATTATACGTTTTTAAGGTAAATTGGAACATTCGTGTGGATAAAAAAGAAACATCCTCTCTCCCTAAACGCATACACGCTCGTTTCGTCGAAGGTAACAAATTACCACGACAATCTTTACGAGTTAAAGTTCCCTCAAAACATTCAAGAATATTTTAAATTGCTATTATTTGTACATGTATTCCCGATTTCCTATCACAATTACAACTACAAAGCAAACATTCTTCTTAACTTTAACAATTTAACTTAACACGTAAACTTCAGCTACGTAGTGGACATGCATACGGAGTTACGCAATACACGCTCAAGTTTATCTGTACAGTGGAACTGTTATAGGTAAACCTGTCAGGTACACCCTAGCGTATAAAATTCTATCACATGTGTGATGTACACACCAGATATACTTTGATTTTATAGTAATAATACCATTATAACCCTCAATTTTCTTTTTCAGGTGTCCGCCGTGTGAAATGTGTTACATCAACGCAATACTGATTATGTTCAATCATTACACGTACTTTTGGTGATACGGTTGTGAATAAAATATATCGAAATGAGGTTACGTGTTGTGAAGCTCCTGCCGCTGTTGTTGCTGTATTTCTCCTCATTGGATATTGGTGAGTAACTTTTCAGTGCAGGTATTTTATTCATTACTAAAGTAGTAATGAATAAAATACCCTCATGTGAACCTCATGTGAACGCTCAGTGAAGCGCTCATAGCTCGGAGGCCATGGAAGGCACATTAAGCCGTCGGTCCAGGTTGATACCAATAGATGGCAGTCTTTAAGCCATATCGGAGGCCTTCAGGCGGTATAAAAACTGCCCGTACTTGGGTTGGCCACTAGAATCTTTACAACGTGATTTCCCAAAAAACTACTTTTTTGTATTATGCCGCTATATTACTAAGGGTGCGAAATACTATTTATTTATATATCCAAGCTGCATATTATGCCAGACAACTTCGAAACCCGCATGAAATTTCATTCGATCGTTTTTGAGTGATGCGTCGAAAAACATACAAGCAGATGAACGGAATTAAATCTAAAAATACTATTTTTGGTTTCTATTAGCCAAATATATGTACAGACAGTGTGTAGCAAAACAGTTTATAAACCTAAAAGAAACAAGACATTTTACGATTAACCCGTGTAAAATAGTTGTTCAAAACGTGCGCTGAAGTTGAAGTCACTTTCTTGCATTTCGAGCTGTAGTTGTACTGTAGGTCGTGTAGGTGACTACGTGACGTTCGTGCGGAAATATATTAAAATAAAATGTTCGGGAGTACGTTCGGCAGAGAAAAATGAAAACTCGCCAAATCACTCTACGCTTGACACACGAGCTTTATCTAAACACTAAACGTTGTTTAAATTTCAAAGTTACCACGAAAGTTTTCTTTGCCAAAATTTTGAATATCTATATTATAATTTGATAGTCTATAACGATATTATGTATAATTTTAATGATATTTATTCCAATAGTAAATAATTATGTACTTACACTTAATATTTTTACATATATGATGATATCTGCAATGATGTTATTCGTAAAAATGGTGTTTTTGCTATGTGAAATCTCTGAATATTTGTATTTTTTTTGATGCAATATAAACAATACCATCTGAACATCAAAAATGAGTAGCGATTGTTTTCGAGTTCAGACACCGAAGCGAGGCGGTTTTATTAGGTGCATTAATACAATTATGAAAACGGTCAAGTCTGCATCGACCGTCGTACAATAACCTCGGGATATACGCTGTATGTGTTCACTGTTAATAGATGATATTCGTCTTTACATTGTAATCGATCCACTACTTTTTTACGTCTCTAGTCTCTACACAGAGGCGATTCGCTTTCGCTGCTGTTAATTTTAAAGTTCACATCACATACCACACACATGGTAAATTTGATATCCACATCGATTTTTAACTCGAAAATTTAAAAACCTAGTAAGTATATAACAGTAATAATAGCAAAACGCCTACACCTACATTTACGCTTCCGCCTAACTGTGTTTATGAACCCTCGCACTAGGATTCCCTGTGTCTCTCTCGTATGGCATGAAAAACACAATGAAAACATCACCCACGACCCGAGAACAAATGTTTATATATACCATAAATGACTGCTCTAGCCAGGAATCGAACCAGAAATATAAGAATGGATATAATCTTTATCTCTATAAGAAAAGATATAATCTTTTTTATAGGAACACTTAACGACTTCAACGTGACTTCAACGACTCGTAACTATTAACTCAAAACCATCGGTTTAATGATTGGTTGGTTAAAATAGAAACCGTGCATTAGTAGATTTACTCCTAATAACTAGACTGTCATAATTACTATTTGTGACTAACAGAGATTCCCAGCCAATCGATTGCCTTACCCATAAATATTAAATAGAACAATTCGAATCATGTGCTCTATCTGGCAAATCATTCGATTGTGCAAAATCGCATTTTATCGGTTGGCGCGTTTGTATAGCATCCAAGCAAACTCCTTTATTTCCATCGTTTTGGTCACATGATATTTTTTGCGGAAAATAGGTATTAGAATACTTTTAACTGACAAATAAAGAAATGAAAAGAGGATTTTCAAACGTGCCTAGGAAATGTTGAGTTAAACAATTTTAGGGACCTTTTTTAAACAACTTTCTACGTCTTGAAGCGCAATACGGCTTAAGTACCGCGTTACAACAGCGGATGGGTTCGGTAGTTGGATGGATTGGATGGTTTGCGGCAAAAGTTTAATGTGTCAGAAAACACGTAAAGCTAAAGCTATCGTTCACAGTCGCTATCGTTCGAAATAAGAAAAATCAGTCTGTACGTCATATGGGAGGCGTTCGGGTAACTCCCGGTAAAAACTCCCGACGATGGTCCGTACTGGAGCAGTGTATGGTGGAACATACTCTAAGCCATTTGAAGAGATCCCTGTGATGTGATCCGGTAGTAGGCCATTAAATTAATACTTCGACTTGGTCCACACCAATTGGTGTCGTCATCATCAAAAAACCAAACAATATTTGAACTTGAAATAATAATGTACTACAAATATTTCTCGACTAAACGACAGTCCAAATTGAATTACTCATACTGTTACTGAGGTAACGATCAGCAAACTTATCACTCACGTACATTTCTGAAACTTCAACGTAAAGGTCTAACGAAATTTTATTTCTGCGTCTCGGCCATTACTGACTTTCCGTAAGCAGGTACTAATCTTCTTAATTCCGAAGTAAGGCGACAAATTCCCGACAGGGGATTACGCTTGTGGTAGCTTATAAATCTAGAAATTATAATGCGATTGTGCTCCGAGTGTCTTGAGGATTGCAACACCACGCGGTTAAAATACAGTTGTATTATAAGAGCTACTACTATATTCAAGCATTGTACGAGTTTTGTCAAATGTACGAAGACCGTCGCACTAGCTGGTCTTGTTTGACACTACCAACTAAGGCTGAATTTCAACCAGGCTATTCTTTACATCCATTATGTTGTTAATCTTTGAGTTTCTTTATCAGCTTGGGGACATCAACATACATAGTCGAACGTGACGAATAGCAGCTTTTTAGTTCATTCAAAATGTGAATATATAAAAATGTAATTGGTCGTATTGGGGCTGGCTAGAGAGAGGAGTAGGCCGGCGTCCCTACTCCCTGGGTAGTGAATGTTCTAGGCCTCCTCAGCTATCAGAAAAAACTGCCCTGTAGTGGGCTACTAATGGGTTGAAGCCATTATCACTAATATCTTTTCCTGCTAGTCCTGGTTGTTTAGGATCTGCCAGGAATACTGAGTAACAAGTCTACAGAGAAGTGATACTATGTTAAGACTTATTGAAATGAACAGCAATTTAAATATCATACATTTGTTAGTAAGAACCCCACCTAAAGTCAATAATACGGTCGTTATATAATTTGTGAGCTAAAAGACCAATAAATGCAGTATCGCGTACAATTTAGTCTACAATAAATCAGTCAAACATTCCAAACAAAACCAAGAGTCTGAAAGTTTCTTTGCGAAGGGAGCAGTGATAAAATTACGCTCAATTTATTCGCCAGACTGGTCGTTTGCTACACCCGCACCCGCTGAATTTGTCAGTTAAAGAATAGGTACGTACCTGTTTCAATGTATCTGTGTTACTAAACACAACTTTTACTTTTATTACAAACTTTTATTTAACTTGTAATGTTTTGTATGTTCGGGTTAAATCTTGCAAGCTGACTTGCTACTTACTTTTACTCTACGGACTTAACAAATTGCGGGCGAAGACGCAGGCGGAATTCTAGTATCTCATAATACCGGAAAGTATAACAGATAAATTTCTGTTTCACCTTAAATATAAAGATAAATAAAACGGTGGCAGGTCTTTTCTGTTAAAGGTAACATAGCTCAGTACTACAGAAATTTAATCACTCTTCCAATTTAATAAATTTTTGTGAAACGAATGGTTATGGCAGCGACGATCAGTACCTTTTTCAAGTCTGTAATAAAAATGTGAAGGTCGACGATTAATATCAAATTTACTGCTGAAGTCTTTATCCAATCCTACAAATATTCTCCAACTGGTTATAAATATTATAAATCTATGGATATATATTATTAAACGATGAAAAATAACTGTAATAAATTTTTATTCTTTCAGTTACAATCAAAGGCATGATAAAATTTATCATTGGATAGCGGTGGAAATTCCAGACGTCATAAAGAATCAGACGAAACAGTCATATTTTTTTATTCATCCCAACTTTTACGCCCCCGCCCTCTTATCTCCTGTAGGGGATGAATTTTCAAAAATCCGTTCTGAGTGTTTCCCACCCTATATCAAGTACCCTTGTACAGAGATTTATGTAGCATTGAGTGTTGTCTGTCAGTCAGTCCCCGTAGTAGAAAGTGTGTGCAATAATAAACTAGATATAAATCGGTTCCCGTACAAACATATTCTACAAATGGCAATGTTGAGTTTAGTCTAGTCTATTTTCACACTGTAATGGTTAACGTCCTGAATAAATCATTGTTCGATAGAATTACGCACGGACTCTGTGTCTAAAACTTGCTCAAGCTTTAGGTCAATATATTGTGCGAGGGAGGCATTTATCGATATTTTGTCGTTTCCCGTCTCTAACACGGGTAAAGCCGCGGGCAAATGCAGTTGAAACAATTGAAATTTCAGGTATCAGCTATTTCCGTTCAAGAGCCCTGTGACTGACACACGGACAGACAGACAGACATCGGAGTCATGTTAATAGGGTTCCGTTTTTATTTTATCATTTTGGTACGGAACCCTAAAAACGATGCAAAAACTGTTTTTGCGTTTCACCTTAGTAAATTGAGCAGGCGGTTTGTAAATCACGGTAACAAAGCGGATCTCTTTGAAGTCCGTTAAAAATTCGAAAGAGCAAAAATGTCTTTTTTTTTGGTAATTTGAAATATAATTTCAAAGAGCATAAATTTAGACAACCCAACAGACGTTTTGACAACCCAACGGTGATGCCTTTGTTGTTAGTGATGTCACGCGATGGTGACCACTTAGCATCAGGTTGCTGTTAAAATAATTAATACACGATAGAAATGGTACTAAGTACCGTGAAGGGTTGTGGTACTACCCCGGGTGAAGTACCACCTATTAACCCCCAAACCAAATCAACAAATTGTATTTACGTCAACATGTATCACTACGGAAACTTCCATTTCGTGAATCAATTCTATTTACGCTTCAAATGAATTAAGCAGCTGTGGACACAACTTGGTCCGACCTAGGATATTCGAGTGATTGGATGTTGATTTCAGATTTCAATATTATACTAGGTCGAATTGAACTGAGCGTCATGTTTATTGTGCCAATATTACGACGGCTTATGTCAATCGTAAGGCAGTTGTCCCACCGCCGGCGAGGAAGCAACTGACTATTGGCGATTTTCTCCCTCAAGAAACCTACAATGGACATACACTCCGTGGAAATAAAAGACATTCATATATTTTAATAGTTGATCGCTGAATTATTACACTACCGGCGAGTACTCGCTCCTCTAGTCGCCGCCCTGAATTGAAAATTGAAGCCCTCTAAGTAACGATAGAAAAGCTTTTGAAATGTTTCCGGTTTATACATAAAAATCCAATAATATACAACGAACATTGTAGATCAGACAAAGCTTTGTATTCACACTTCTGCTCATACGATTAGATCCAGACTGTTCTGATCGAGCCGAATTAATTTTGTATTGATGTAGGTCTCCGAAGGTTTGACTGCAATTTATTCGCATTCGCATGTTGATACAATGAATACAATTTCACTATTTCGGTGTATAATTATGTAATATTTTTGTGAATAAATACACTTCGAGCCACGTACCGGTTCCAATTATGAATCTAATGGGAACAAGTTTATAATTATAAAGCTTGGGTAAAGCACTACATTTAGTCACGATGTTATTATCCATTTATGAGTTCCCCTGTCTGGACCTATGTATTCCTGGAGCGTTGTATCCGGTTATGTTTGTCATAAATTTGCATTGTCATCGGAACTAAAACAATAAACAAAATTTTAAGTCCGTAGAGTAAGAACAAGTACCTACCTAGTTCTAATTCAGCTTACAAGATTTGACCCGAACATACATACAAACATTGCAAGTAAACTAAAAGCTTTTAAATACAAATAAATAAAATCATATTACTGTTTATTACTCATTTCAGTCATTAATTTAGCTCACCTATTATACTAATAGGGTCACAGTAAAATGCTCAATAAAATAGTATTTATATTCACTTTACTTTTACGTACATTTTGGTTTACCTATTAATTGTTTAGAATTACGTAGTTATAAGGAAAATTCTTGTAAACCTAGCTAAGTTTACGTACGCGTGTCACGAAAAGCTATGTAAAAACTTTCCTTGTAAAGATTATTCCGAAGCATGTAATTACTAATTTGTGCACGATAATTTAGCTATATTTAGATTTGAACCGAGTATAAGGCCTTGGTGGACGACTGCTTTATTTCTTGTTAATATTACGGTTCAGCGGTTAAGTTACGAGTACATAAATATTTTTAACTGATCGATGTATGTAGTGAAAGATATTCTAGAAAATCATTGAGGATATTTAATTTGGAATTTAAATTCTTTTAGTCTGTTTTTAATGGATTTAAGATTTTACCTACTAATAATAATATATCCAGAAGTTATAGACAGATTATTGAAAATGGTGCGTAATCTATTTCGTATCGTCAATCTCAACTCCAAAAAACTGAAGGCCCGGCTGAGAGATCTTTCATCAGACGATTATTTAAAATTAGAACTAGAAAAAACATACCTAATTACATTTGCCAGTCAGGAACACTGAACGAGGTATTAAAATTAAATAAATATTATTTTTATCTGGAATTTGGTTCGTTTTGATTAAAGGATAATATAATTACTGAATACGAGATTTCGTAGTTTGATTACACTTTTTATTGACCCACAGATTCATCAAAATCTCGAGTGTTACAAAGTAAAACTTGTTCATTTTCATGTTAATTATTCAAAGAGTTTCGGTAATGAAGAGCGGGGAACTTTTTGTTGAAACATTTTAATTGGCTTTTTTTGGGAGAGTTAAATAGAACTCGGAGAGTTAATCTGTGGATTTAACCCTTAATTAGGCGCATTAAGAAAATCACACAAATAGTCGCATGGGGTCACTACTGACCCCAAACAAATATATAAAAATGGAGTGGAAGAAATTAATAAAACTAAGTATGTGTTATTAAAAATACTTAAATGCTTTATTATAATTATAATAAAGCATTAAATATATGCATAAAATAATAACTTTGACTTTAAACAAAATCAACTTCTAATATCTCTTAAAAATACTTATTTTTGATATAGCCGAGATCAATTAAAAAATATATGTAATTCATATTCATCAACAGATTCTTCTATTCTGCATTCAATGCTGTAAGTCCTGAAGTGTTGCTGACAAACAAATTTACCACACTTATGGCATTTATTTGGCACTTTTTTTTCGTTCCTTTGTTGTCGTTTTTCTCTTTATTGTCACATAGATTGTCTAGATAAAAAATAGTACCCTCCGATGATTCAGGTACATTTTTACATCTTCGGACTCTTCAAATACACTTTCCGAGTCATGAGCACTAAGTATAGGAGTATTATTATCTTCCGCAATTTCACTATCCTAAGTAGAACCAGCGACGTCTTCCTCATCATCGGATAAATCTTCCAGCTATTTCTGTAACTGATTTTCTTTATTCATATTGAAATTTAAATTAAAAGAAAAAAGAAAACATTACAAAAATAAAGACAAGAGTATATAAATTAAATATTACACGAATACAAGTTAAGATATAAAATGGATATATGTAAAAACATAAAAATGAGAACTTACCTTTTGCCAAAAATTGTTACGTAATTGGTCGCATGGGGTCAGCACCTAAGAGGGCAGCGACAAATGTGTGCGCGTTGGGTTTCCGACCCAGACTGATTTGCATACCCCGTGGGGAGTTAGGAAGCTAGAAAGAGCGCGTTCGCTTTCCAATCACTTTAACATAATTTTTTTTCAACTTCAAACTGTCGTGACCCCATGCGCCTAATTAAGGGTTAATTAGAAAATTCGTAAAGAATGTCGCGTTCAGTCGTTCGGAGGAGATAATAATTATCCTCAATCCTTTCAACATTTAAATTTTTAGTTATACTAAGTTAAGCTAAATACTCAAGAAAACATTTAGACGAAATTATTTAAAATGAAATTCCCTTATTTGTATATCAAGATATCAATATTATATAATTATATAACTCTTGCGTTACTGAGTGACTGACAGACAACGCACAGCCGAAACTACTGAATGCAAGAAGCTTCATTTTGGCATGTGTAGAGTAGCACTAAGAGAGGATTTTTGTGAATTCCCCTCCTAAGGGAAAAAAGGGGATAAACTGAAACTTTTAAGCTATTGCATAGCTTTTATCGCGGGCCTTGAGCGTGGGGACCGAATCCAGAAATTCCGTAACGAAAAAATCCTAACATCCCCTGTTCGCGCGTAATCGACGACAGCAACCGACGGCTGCCGACAGTTGCCGAGGCGCGCGCGCCATATCAGCGCTATCTAGTAAGTACCTTAATACTAAGGTATGGTACGTATGTTTTCTACAAACTAGATGGCGCTGTTCTGATATAACTATATAACTTCTAATAATTATAATTGCATAAGTTGATAAAAAATGCTATGCAATAGCTTTACCGCGGCAGTCTCCGAGTGCCACATTTAATTTTTTTATTTCTTCGATGGATTCACTTTAAACAAATACTCTGTTTTAGTGACCGCATCCAAATTGGTTAAGCCGTTTCAAAGATTCAAACGAACAGACAAAAAAACAAAAAATTGAGAAGTCATTGTATCGCCAAAAATAGTTTTTCTCAATATCTTCCATGTACAGATATCAACCATTTAAAATGATATTCCGCGCGATTCCTTTACGGAAATAAGGCAAAAAAATATATAACTTTGAAAAACCCCAATAATGGTTATTAGTGATGCCAATTCCCTTTGTCAAATTTAAGGTCTCGTATAAAAGTTATACATTATATAAACCTTTATTTGTTCTAAATTCCAGGGTAATTTTAAAAAGTTCTGAAAGTCATTTTTAGTATTTATGACACTTATGTACCTACATACCAAAGATAAAGAACAAATATAATTTGAAAACATAAATTCTCTTCATCCTTATCCCGGGGGAATATAAAACAATAATTATCTCAGTCATAAACAGAGAGAAAAGAAAATATCTATATTACGACAAGTTTAATATCCATAATTGATATCGCTAAAAGCGCTCACGAATCATAACTAAGTAAAATCCATTTGTTTTGTAATACAATCACTTATTTTTTATGATACATAATTTACAAAAGATGAGAAGCAGTTATCACCATTTTAGTGTTTTTCATTTATAAAAAGGGTGTTTAAGCTATGCTCCTGTAATATTTGTAAAATAACATTTTTATTTAAAATAAACATTGAAGTGTAAATAAAAAAGTTGAGATCGAAACAGATCTCAAAAAGGAAAACTGGAAGCAAATGAAAAAATAGCTCCAGAAGGGAAAAATAACTGAACAAAAACTGATCTGTGACGTGTCTGCAACTTCGCATGCATGTCGCATAAGATATTTTTTTATGTTAACATTGTTTGAAATTGTAATTACTTTAGATAGATTAGATCCATCCAAATGCCATGTTTCCTAAATATATGGAAAATAAATATATTTTCAATCCCTTGAATTAAATTCCGAAGTTTTTATTTCATGCGATTTTAAACACACAGATAAACCAACAGGCAAACGGACGAATTATTTAGTCTCCTTATTTTCAATTCCCCAAGGTATTTAAATCGCTAAGTATTGAAATAGTTATGGTAATAAGACATAACACAAATTAATATAAGTTAAGTACTCTATCCACACTAGTGACTTGATGTTTGAAATCTTTACTTTCATCATAATTTCAATGTGAAATTGTGAAGAAGTAACCCAGAACCCTGTGTCAGCATGAATTACGGTCGATTTTCGAGCGGAGAACGGGTGCCGTAGTTTTACTATATTTATGATGTTAAAATAATGTTGGATAAATTACCATGCAAGGCTTTAATTACGATGTCAATTTGGTACTGGTAGGATATACTTGTAGAGGCGAGATCAAAGTGGGTTACAATATAAACACTGCATGGTAATTAGCATTTAAATTGCTAAATAACTTAAAGTAATTTTCAAACAAAATGTAATTTCAATTTCAATTTGTCATTTGCATTGAACAGATAAGGATGTTGCATTGTTGAACGACAGTTATTAAACTTGTAATTATTGTAGAAAACTCAAATAAAAAGTGTTTTAATAATTACAACATCTAATTAATTTTAATGTCCAAGTTGTGTAACATAATAATAATAATAATAATAATAATAATCATTTATTTCAGGCATCTATGGCCCATAAAATAAAATACATACAATTAATTTATAATATAACAAACTAATACATAAAAATTTTTAAAAACAACATAAAATGATACAATATTAAACTTAAAACTAAGATTGAAGATACTATAAAATAAATAAAACTATTGAACACGAACGGACGGCGTCGTGTGTTGCGCGGTGTTTGGTAGCCGGCCTCGGAATCGCCGGAATACAACACCCTTCGGCCAGAACTCTTCCTTCATATAGGTCGACAGCTGTTCGGTGGGCAATCTCACCACAAAGGAACCGAAGTTAACATTGTGACGAGACTCCAACCGCACGACCCTCAGTCGAAAGTTGGTCTTCATTCGGATGTACTCCACCACATCCTCAGCCTGAGTGGTGTAACGCAGTCGGGACACGTACAACAGCGTTGTCGGTATAGCCGGACGCAGCAGATTGTTCGGTCCTGTCGGTGCGGTACCGCACTGGTTCCGACTGGTGGGCTTCCTCTTCTTCTTCTTTTCTACCGTGATGAAGCCGTCCTCGTCACCCTGGTCTTTTACTGGACCCTGCTTTGGCAGATCCCTGTGAGATGCTCCACGATGGTTCTGCTTTTCCCCTTTTTGCTGCTTGGCCTGCGATGCAGCGGGTTTGATGGTGGCGGCTATGGCAGCGTAGGCACGTGTAGGGGTCGACGTACTCTCAGATGTCATAACCTTTTCAGCTAATGGGCGCGATGCACCGTCCGCGTTGTTTACGATCGGGGACGCTGACTTCGCCGACTCAAAACTGCTGACGGATGCGTTTTGCGCCCCGCGACGTACATTCACATTGTGAAGTGTATTTGCATCGGGTGACCTACTTATCGAAACAGCATTGCGTAACAATACTACTTCGGCACGTAAATCACTTACGGTCTTGTCCGATGCCTCCAATTTGGTCTGCATCTCCGCCAGGGTCGTCTTCAGGGATATGATTTCCTTCAGCAACCTGGTGACATCAACGTGATCGAATGTGACGGGGGGCAGCTTATGCAACTCCTTCGCCACAAATGCTGGCACGTCATCTGGGTCTGTCGTCTTCAACAGAGCGATAACATCCTGGACACTTTTTTCAGTTCCATCCCTCCTGCGTGAGGGCATCTCGTCCACCTTCCCAAGCACTTGGAAGAGTAGCCTCTTGCCGCTGCTTATCTCGTCTTCATTGAAGTTCGACTTGCAGATCTGCATGATGCTTACTTCGTCCATGGTGTCGATGGCATGTTGTACGAATGCCAAGAACTCGTTGGCTATAAGTTGTTGAGAGCTCATAGCCATATTTGCGAGCAGCGGCTAATGCCGCGCGAGTGCTCTACGCGTACTTTAACAACACGTCTGTACTCGATCACATCGATCATAACACATTTACATTATGGTAATTCGGTAATGCCATAACAGGAGATCTATGGACATTTTGATTATTTACTTACCTTTTTAACTGTCCTGGATAATTTTGGTTGAGGACTTGCATCATAATATTTATAATTCGAGTGTGAGTGTGTATGTCACTGAACTCCTCCTAAACGGCTTGACCGATTTGGTTGAAATTTTTTGTGTTTCTTCAGGTGGATCCGAGAATTATTTAGATTCACAATTGGACCCGGTAGGTGGCGTTGCTGTCGATATATCACCAAAACATTTTTTAACGACTGGACCGATTTGGATGAAATTTTTCTTGTGTGTTCAAGGGGATTTGGGAATGGTTTAGATTCACAATTGGACCCGATAGGTGGCGTTGCTGTCGATATATCACCAAAACATTTTTTAATTATAAAGCGGTACGAAGTACGCCGGGAAAACTTGTATAATATAAAAATACAAGTGCTGTAACTCATGCAGGCTCTGAAATATTTAATAGAAATACATTCTCGTGGGGAGTTTCTTATTTCTTCTTTTCCTAGGAATACCCCTACTTGATCCAAGACTATAAATACCATCACTTACTTATCACCACTTACCATTAGGTGGAATGATAAAGCATTAACTTATACTTCTTAAAAAAAATCTAGATAACGCAATATTTTCAGTTTTTATTTTTCTTTAATTGTAATTTTATGATTGTCAATAGGAGACTGTTACCACTTCCCTTTACTAATGGTTTATTTACCTGATAATGTACTCACATACCGCAAATTAATTATTTTCAAAAACTAGTTTTTAGTAAAATGGTTATTAAACCATTTTTATATCATTATTCATTATCATTTTTATCATTTTTCATATTATTGAATATGAATACAGGTTTATGTGCTGGAAGGTAATAGGATTATTCTACGAACTTCAAGCTTCGCTTCTTTACACGTTATTCAGAAGCCGACTTTGTGCTACACCGATTTGCTATCAAGTTACTAAGTCTACAGCTGCGCATCTGAAAATTGAGATTCTACTTATATGGTTTTGCAAATAGTGTGTAGTGCATCTTCTGCAGTAATAGCTACGGGTACGGTTATAGTGTTTCATCTATTCTTGTATATTCTTAATCTGAATCTCGGAAACTGCTTCAACGATTTTTGTGAAATTTAGTATGTAGGGGGTTTCGGAGGCGATAAATCGATATAGCTAGGTTTCATTTTCAGAAAAGGTTGTTTTATCCGTGTTTTCAGGCAATGAAAAACTCAGATGACTCGTCTACTTATTGGTCAACTGCTACAACTGTTTACAAAATAATAGTTTTATTTTTCGAGTAGGTAACAAATTAAAATATTGATGTACAAAATCTGCAAAATCAGCTAGTTTAACAAAGATAAGTGAATGAGTTACAGTTGTTAACAAAAGTTGAAGCAGTAAACATAAATCGGGTAGACAAATGGATAGTCGATGTAACACCACAAAGATACATCGTTGCGGAAACTTCCGTCCTATTATAGGTAATTAAAGTTGGGATGGTACACAGTTAGTTTAACTACATTACATCTTATTATTACACACTCAGACACTCAGGGGACTACTTCCAAAACCCTAATGTTTACTGTTGCATGAAACGATAACACAGACCTACAATTTTCTCTTTTCATTATTTTTTTGCCTTACAACAGTAAGCAGACAGACATAACTTAAAAGGGATCGACCTACCGACCGACTTTAGCTACAACGGGCGCGGTCGGTAGTTGGATGGGTGACCGCTATCGCTAGTGCAAAAAAAATCTTGAGAGTTTCCGTCCTTCGGAAGGCACGTTACATAGTCAGTCCCGGTTTTTATCGTTCAATATCTGCCGTTAAGCCCTACACCAACTCGCACTAAAGCGTTGTGGAGACCTGGGATTGTGGTCATTATGGGTCGAAGCCATGTTAATATATATAATTCGAGTGTGAGTGTGTATGTCACTGAACTCCTCCTAAACGAAAATGAAATTTGATGAAATTTTTTGTGTGTGTTCAAGGGGATCTGGGAATGGTTTAGATTCACAATTGGACCCGATAGGTGGCGTTGCTGTCGATATATCACCAAAACATTTTTTAATTATAAAGCGGTACGAAGTACGCCGGGACAACTTGTTATAAATGAAATGCAATAACCGCATCATCTATTCCGAGATCGACTAAATTGTAGTCACAGATGCGCTGTTCAAATGTGTACCATTTCGATGAACTTTGATATATTCGGGGCACGAATTAATTCTGCGCGGAAATAGACCAGACTAAATTCAATTTCGATTCTCGACACGTTGTTAACCTTAACCGATAATCATGAAATGCATGTGCGACAACTTTACAAAAAGTTTTCGCACATGCATTCTATATTACAAACATTCTATATTACAAATTCCAAAATCAATCTACTTTGGACAACATGGCGTTGTGTATGTTGATGTATACTTTCTGTAAGTCGTTGCATACTCGTATGTACTTATGTGGGAGGGAGGGGGTGCTACTTGCATAAAAGTATACACCATCATACGTGTTTTTGACGCGGATTGTTGGATTTTTTTATAAAATAAGATTTGTATACCAGTATCCACTTGGAAACACGGAGAGAGTGATTGGGAATGCTGGATTTAAATTATTTATGAATTACTAACTGGACTAACAACAACTAACAGAACTAAATATAACTAAAAGTCCCTGCCCCAGTCCTCATAATTACTAACAGTCTCCTAACTGGACTTACTATCTTGGTCCCCATTTGAATCTTATTGTAGATCGGCTTCAGTTATTATGGGTGGCAGCGGTGGGATGGGGCTGTATGTTCGTTTTCTACCTTTATCCTATAAAAAAATGAATAATAAATGAACCCGCCATTCTTTACGTTTACAAACAGTAAGTATTTATTAAAACGTATTTTCCCAAGTAATTCGTATTCCGTCCTTTTCTTTCGCCTATAATAAGTGCATTTTGACGTCCATTGTCAATTGTGTTTTAGTGGTCACTAGTGCCCGAATTATAAACTTTCGGCTCAGATATTTGCCTTCTTTGCATAATAAACTTAAGTTCTGGTAATAGGTATAGTCGTATTATACGTATATCAGTCTTGAGTCGTCTGTTTTGTTTCAGTTATTTTTTATTAATTGTTTTGTTATTACGACGAACAAATAGGTATAACAATAGGAAAAGTAGCCTATAATAAAAAAAATTAAAACCTCTGAAACTTTTTTAAATATAGGTAAAGTAACACAACATACACTACAATTATGTGATTTAATTTTTAGCCCATAAGGTATTTTCGTAACATACCTATAATTCCAATTCGAATTTCAAATCCCAACTACTAAATACTAGCCAATGTTTAATTACACGACAAAGCCGAACTTAAACAAAATGCTACACAAACAATGCTATTGTGTTTGTCACACACGTTTGTTCAAACAGGTCTAATTGAAACCTCCGAAACAAAAGAGTACTGTGCTATTGAGTTGCATAATTTTAATTGCCGTAAGTACAATCATATTACGCTAATTGTTAGTATATTGCATAAATATGAACTACTTAATCTGTATAATATAATAATATATTTAAAAAAAGTCATGTTAGTAACACTATTTATACCTCAAAAACGGCTGGACCAATTATTATGATTTTTGTGCAAATTTGTCTTTGTCAGATTATTATGGTTTGATAGTAATAAAACATTTGAAAAGTTTAAGAAAAAATATTATTTTTTGCATATAATACTATATATCTATATACTATAATAATCCTTACGTGTACCCTTCTTGTGTACGGACACTAAAATCAATTACTTGTGGTTTTGACTACAATAAAAGCGAAAACATTTATTAATCAAACTGAACTTCTGCTCTTGCTTTTATCTGTTTCCCCGTGGGACCAAATCCATTTGTCAAAATGATGGCCGCTAGCACTTGAGTAAAGTAATATATTGTTTATGTTGTTGCTAGGTTGTTTTAATAAAATTGAACTATGGACGAATGCCAGGTATCCAGAGTGTTGGTGGAACCTGACATGAATTACCTCGTAATGTCCATGGCTGATGATGACCACTTAGGTACCATCGAGTGGCTCGTCTGCTCGTACTTTAGCCTGGTACCTGAGTTGTTAACTAGCTAAGCACTAGCTATAATACTAGTGTATTATTATAATACATGCATAAACTCTTACACATTCATATCTGTAGCCCTAAGGCCGTTTTGCAACTGGGCAACACAAATAAGTCTATATCTATCTATCACTAACACCCACAACCCGAAAACAAACATTTATCTGTCACATGAATATCTGCTCTGGCCGAGAATTGAACTTGGGATTCCTCGCCTCGCAAGCATCATCACTACCAACTAGGCTACGGGGTCGTCAAATTTAACGAACTATAAGTGACTAAATAAATAATAATGTCTATTTTCAGATAAAATTCAAGTTGAAAAGAACTGTAATAAAATACTTACGTGTTATTCAATTTACTGAACAATGCTTCACCCAAATGAAGTTGCTTACACAAGTGTATATAGCCACTCGTATAATGTTATAATACTCATATAAGATAATATGTCGACTTCGCAGCTGACAGGAAATGTCCATTAGACTCCAGGCGAGTGCGCCTCAGACGCGAATTCTGATGCGATGTAAATTCAGTTCGCGTTAGTGGAGATAGATTCCGTTTCCTTCGGAAAGGGAAATTGCTTGGCCGGACAAGTTCGCCGCAGACGCGTATTTCAAACCTTTGGATATCATGACATGTGGTTCTGCACCGATTCCGGTTAATTCCTCCTATTACCGGTAAAATATTCTTGTGAAGAATTTATTGCGAAGAATAAATATTTTTATTATAATTATAGTATCTGATATTATTTTGCTTTTATATTCAAAACGGTCAGTCAGATGAAAAATAGTTATAATACATGGTGTGATTACGACTCCTCATCATCATCATCATCATTTTCGTAACCCAGTACTATGCCACTGCTGGGCACGGGTCTCGTCTCACAACGTGAGGGGTTCAGGCCATAGTCAAGCCAAGCGAAGTGCGGATTGGCGAACATCACACAACTTTGAGAACATTATGGAGAACTATCAGGTTTGAAGGTTTCCTCAAGATTTCCTTCACCGAAGCATTTGTTAATTAAATTCTAATACGCAGGTGTATTTTGAAAAATTAAGGGTGTATGCAGAATTTGAACCACTGCCCCTCGGGAGTCCAACATTCAAACTGCTCGGCTATCACTGCTTATATTGGTAAGTTATATAACAAAGGACAATTTCATATGCGATTTGTAAAAAAAAAAAAAATAGGTATGTCGAAATAATGAAAGAAAAATGCCATGACTTATAAAATTTCGTTTGTAGTGACATTTTAGTTCGCAATGTAATGACATAGAGTCATATTTAGGACCCCCTGGTAACCCGCCGTCACTACGTACGTAATATACCTCCAAAAACTACTTTTCCGTCATGATACTACTTCTGCAGCTGCAAGACAAATGCAATGCAAAGCTGCAATCAAGCAAAGTAAATTATCTGTTACCAACTGTTAGGTTTGTCGAAGTGTAAATGACGGAATAAATGTTTCTTCTTCTTCTTTTACTCGGTAACATATACCAGTTACCCCACGGGAACAAAAGTATTCGTAATATGAGTTACAAATATGTTGATTTGATCTAAATCTATTCAGAGGTTTCCGCATGATTCTGGCAAAGGAAAACAGAACTTAAAAATCTTGAAAATTTTTCAATGTATTTACACATTTTTGCCCCATTACAGTGTTATTATTAGTAAGTATAGACAGCAATATTATATAACTCAACTTTAATATTATATAACCACATTATAATAACAAAATAAGTGCCAATAAAACTCTGTTAGGACGATGTGAGCATAACTTTGACGTTAATTAGAAAAGTTGAAACTTGTTAAAACTTGATACTTTGACTGTAACAAAATTATGAGATCTGCGTGTTTGATCTTGCTGGCCTTGATGTAGACATCATCTTAATGTTTAAATGTTTACCTTTATCTTTAACGAATACAAGGCCGTTGGGTTTTACCTATCTAATGTAAGTAGATAAATGTTATTTGAGTCCAGACTCTTTTTGTTTGTTCATAGCCGACAAACGTACAATCGTTTCACCTCTGTTACATGGTCATCATCGCCCAAGGACATGACCAACATCACAGGCATAACCTTGCATCACATTGCTAGCACAGAAAGAAAGAAAAAAAGGAAAGAATCAAAACAATTAATATTTTATATCAATATGAAAGTAAATTGTATTGTTAGGAATGTCAGCGCACTTCTCAAAACATCATTATTAAAAAAAGGTAAAAAATTCAATGTAGGTATACCGTGTGGTAGTGTGGGTGGTGGATGGGTGTCCACCACCCACACTAAATACGAACTTTTACATACTATTACACACAACATAAGCGGAAATATATTTCCAAGCGTTGCAGATAACTATTTCCAAGTATAATTATGTACCTACTTGACATTCAAATATTCATCTACACTATAATACCCTTTGTAAAAGCCGTGTTTTACCAACGTGTATTCAAAAACAGTACAGACCTTTGTTGGACACTAGAAAAACACCTGTTTAATTGCGTAAGCCTATAAATTAACACATGCCCTTAATAAAGCAGCAATAATTAAAGCCGGGAACCTCACGCGTCCAGTCACATACAGAGAGCGTGAGCTGCACAGTAATTACTATACATCGACTCCACGTTATTAAATTCGAGTGTCCACAATTGCAATTATAAAACAATTTTATCAACAAAAATCATTAAAACAATATTTTTCTGGCTATAGCTAATATTGATCAAAATCGGCCATGTGCGAGTCGGAGTTGAAAGGTTCCGTGGCATTTTTTTAATATTGACGCCGAAATGAACTAGTTCTTTTATGAGTTTTATCTATTGTTCTATTTTTAGTATTTGTCAAAAGCGGTCATAGCAATACACAAAAGTAAACAGGGCCCGCTAGCCTATATGTTTATTTCCAACGAGCTATAAAGCCTTCGCTGTTTATTTCCATCTAAATACCTAACACTAAAATTCAACTTGCTGAGCTTTTTATCTAGAATTAAACATTTGCCACTGTTCCATTGCTCAGTTAACTCATTTTGTTGTAGGGTAATTTCACCGTTAACGGGATCACTACTTTTTCACGCGAGTCCTTAAAATTAAACTGGTAAGCGCCGTAATTATGTCGACGAGGTGTTGCATAAAGCACCATTAAAATATTCTCAGTGGAAATAAAACGGTGCGTGTTATATTCCCGGCTTTTAAATACGATTAACTTATTGGAATATATTTTCTGTTGAAAATTGGTGCGCATATTGTGAACTTGATTTTAAATAACACCAGCTGTGTGTGCGGTTTTAGTCTTCGTAGATCAATTTTATGCAAATCTATTTATGCATAATCTATCGATATTTGGATTGAAGTGTGCCGCACCGTGGACGAAAATGCATGTCAATAAATTGATACCTATACCTGCACTATTTCGCCGGCAACGCGTTTGTGACACCCCTGGTGTTGCTAATGTTACACATGTGAAACATTTCATTACTACTTCAAACGGGGCGTCAAAACTTTGACGTTCTTTTTCTTTGATGATCTTTACTTTAAAATAATAAAATTGTCGTATGTGAATTTGTACTTTGGTAATTTGTACAATAACTTCGTCGCTAATTAGCTGAGTATATGAAATAAACTGAATGATACATAAAAAATAACAAACCTAATTTCAACGTTGTAATGTAAGTTCAATCACATTACGTAGTCTTCCTTTGGATCATTAAAAGTTTTTCTTTTTCTCAATATCTGAACTAAAGCCAATCAAAATGTTTGATTAGTTTAGTCCCAGTGGCCTCCATTTGGCCAAAGTTATCCAAACAAATTTGTAGACAAGGCGCTATAGAAGCCAGTTCGCCATAAAAGTTATGATCAACATGAAGACTTAATAAGATAAGTTACTTTATATCTCCGATACACTCGTGTCAGCAGATACAAGAGAATTACTTCGTTATATAACTATTGTTACTCCAGGAGGCTGTAGATAAATATTACCCTGTCAACCCTTCTAATAGCGCCCTTTGAGTAACTTTACGATGGAAGTGAGACATTTCCCAAGGATTACATAATACAGTACGAGCGTAACTCACATTAATTCAAAGTACTTGAACACATGATGTGACGTCCCTTTATGGCCATCCTTCCTACCTTTATTAAAATATGTTTAACGTAATGAGTGAAATATGTTGGTTGCTAGCCACCTGTTGTTAAGTGGTGACCATAGCCACACAACAACGATGCTGTTTTAAAACGCAGGGGTCAATTTTATATTAAATTATATACCGATTTTTGCCTGCGACTTCGCCGGCGTAAGAATCGGAAATGACAAAATATCGTTAAAACTATCCCCAGTTAACGCATTACCGAGATAAAAACTATCCTTTTTCCTTTCCTGTCCAGGGTCTCAAACTATCTCCATCGGCTTCAACCCATTAATGGCCCACTACTGAGCACGGATCTCTCCTCATACTTGAGGAGGACTAGAGCATACTCCACCACGCTGCTCCAGCGCTGGTTGGTGGAGGGGTTAGTAGCCAACCCGAGCGTCAGAAATTTTTAAGCCACCCGAAGGTATCCGACTTGGCTTAACGACTGCTACCAAATGGTAACAACCGGGACCAACGGCTTTACGTGCCCTCCAAAGCACGGAAGCGCCCAAGAAATTTTGCCTCTAGCGGTCACCCATCCAACTACCGACCGCACCCGCTGTTGCTTAACTTTGTCGAGCACTTATGATCGACGCAAGCTCGGGCTTAGAGCGCTTCATATACTATCTAAATCGGCTCAGAAGATGCGTGAAAACGTTGCTACGTTTTTACAGACACACAGAGTTACTTTCGCGTATATAATCTTATTAATCATGAAGAAATAAAAGAAATATTTTATGTAATTACTGCCTTAACATACAAAGTTTTTTGCACAATGGATATATCCCTCTGTATCCCCAATACCTAAATTAAAAAAGCTGCAAGGTTAGAAAGGCAAACAGTTTCAGTGTCATAAATCCCCGGTTTTAGTGTTCCTGATTCCTTACCCGTCGTATTATCCCTTTTCAGGATTATTGAGATCCATATTGGTTACTTTAACCTTATCAAGCTTTCGATTGATTTCATGTTTCTATTCCTCCCGCTGTTAAGCTTTTTTACACTTAATCCGACTTTTTTAACCGCGATTTTGGACTTTTTTCTATCAGAGTTTTGAGATATACAGACAACCAAAAATTAAAAGAAAAATGTTATTTTTGTATAATATAATTATGTACCATGTATACATTGGTATGCATTCAGTAAAAACCGTTTATTTTAATATTAAAAACAGATAATCCAATTTTATTTATTTGTATTTTCTTTACCAATCAACTATTGCATAATCTCTGTTGATGCAGTGATAGTCCAATGTTGTGAAAGTTGGACTCCCGAACAGGGTTCGAAGGTTCTCGAAGATTCCTTCACACACCAATTAGTCTCAAAAAATTATGCGAGTATTATAATTTAACTTTCACTTGCTTCGGTTAGTGAAAATATTGCGGGGAAACCTGGACACCTGAGAGTTCTCTATAATGTTCTCAAATGTGAGGGCACGCTGGCCAAGTGCGGATTGGCGCCGCACTAGGCCAGCGTGGTGGACTATGGACTGTTCCCCTCACATTGTAAGAGAAGACCGTGCGCAGCAGTGGGACAGTTACGAGTTGCGGAGATGATGAGTCTTTGTAGAATAAAATAAATAACTTGATAAAAGTATTTATTACCTATGACCTACATACGTGAAATCTGAAACTTTTAAGTTCCTGGAATTTGTATGTCCCACAATACCTGGGTTATGTTTCTATTAAATTACACTAATTTATTTTCAGGCTGCGTATTTAGTTAATGTTGTGAATGACCCACGGGAGGGTTAAGGGTCTTTGATGTGTATCCAACTGAGGCTCTTTGAGGTGACATGTATTAGTGTTCTTACCCTATTATTGTTCTTAGATAGTCGTTTGTTTTTCAATACATATAAAAAAATAATCAATGTATTTAAGAAATCGAAAGTTGCCAAACATCCCATTACACTAGTTGGTAGTGACCCTGCTTGCGAAGCAAGGGGTTCGATTCCCAGCCGAGGCAGATAGTTATGTCAGATAAATGTTTGTTCTCGGATCATGGGTGTTAGTGATGTGTTATTTTGTAAAGTGAAAAGGACCGCATGGCGTGAGAAGCAGAGGTATTTATACAGGGTGTCCCAAAAGTTGTACGACAAACGGAAATGGGAGATAGCTTGAGGATGGACCTATTCGATGCCAAAAAATCACTTTAGTAAAAGTGCCACCGTTTTGGAGATATTGACCTTTGTTTTGTTTTTCGGAAATTGGGCACTCTTACCCTACTTTTATTTGCTGAGACCACAAATGAGCAGATATTTTAATGAATTCTTTTTTCACATACCCTCAGATAGTTGGTCTACAATTTCAGAATATAATTTAGTTCAAAATATTTGAAAATACTGAGAAATTAGGTTCTATTTTGGCCTTTTTATGTTTTTGATTTTCTTGTATTCAATTTCAACAACGACATGTGGAAAAAAATTGTACTGGACCAAGAGTGCAGATTACTTTAAAAACTTGACTGTTAAAAGGAGATTTCAAAAAGGTAAAATACTTGCTACTTTAATGGGAAACTTTTAAAGCTATAGCCATTTCAGTGTTGAAGGGTATTAATTTGAAGCTAAAGTGATTTTATGTTTTAATGCTTTTGAGTGATTATTTTATATTTTTTGTTATAAATTTGACTCAAAATATTTTGTCTCAGTCATACTTTATAAGTGTTCAAACTGTCTCTATTCAACTGTAACAAATAATTGACAATTATTTAAAAAATACATTTTTAAAGATCCTCACTCATTTGTGCTATTTTAGCTGCAGCTGATTGAATTGTACTAATTTATTGATAGGTGGTAGAGTCTAGAGTTCACCCAGAGTAGTACCACCGCCCGCCACGGTACCTAGTATCATTTCTACCATGTAATAATTGTCTTAACAGCAATTGTGTTCGGGTTAGAAAAAACATTTTATTGTGCTATATTTAAAAGGTGTTCAAAGTGTCGCCCTGCTTCTCTAACACACAATTGACACCTTTTCAAAAAAGATCTTTTCAAAGACATTATATTCATTTGGGAAATTTCAGCTGCAGCTGATTGAATTGCACTCCTTAGTTCGTCTGCGTTATTTAAGGTTTTCGCGTAGATTTTGTCTTTCATACAGCCCCAGTAAAAAAAATCCAGAGGATTTAAATCCGGTGACCGAGCGGGCCACGGGATTGGTCCTAATCTTCCGATCCAACGGTGAGGATACACCCGATCCAAATGGACTCGTACTTGACGGGCATAGCATGTGCTGGACAGCCATCGTTCTGTAGCCAAAGTTTACGCCGTAACTCTAAAGGTACGTCTTCTAAAAGGCCCGGTAATATTTCCTGTAGCAATTTTAAGTAATTATCCGAATTAAGCGTTGATGGCAATTAAATCCTCTGGATTTTTTTTACTGGGGCTGTATGAAAGACAAAATCTACGTGAAAACCATAAATAACGCAGACGAACTAAGGAGTGCAATTCAATCAGCTGCAGCTGAAATTTCCCAAATGAATATAATGTCTTTGAAAAGATCTTTTTTGAAAAGGTGTCAATTGTGTGTTAGAGAAGAAGGGCGACACTTTGAACACCTTTTAAATATAGCACAATAAAATGTTTTTTCTAACCCGAACACAATTGCTGTTAAGACAATTATTACATGGTAGAAATGGTACTAGGTACCGTGGCGGGCGGTGGTACTACTCTGGGTGAACTCTAGACTCTACCACCTATCAATAAATCAGTACAATTCAATCAGCTGCAGCTAAAATAGCACAAATGAGTGAGGAGCTTTAAAAATGTATTTTTTAAATAATTGTCAATTATTTGTTACAGTTGAATAGAGACAGTTTGAACACTTATAAAGTATGACTGAGACAAAATATTTTTAGTCAAATTTATAACAAAAAATATAAAATAATCACTCAAAAGCATTAAAACATAAAATCACTTTAGCTTCAAATTAATACCCTTCAACACTGAAATGGCTATAGCTTTAAAAGTTTCCCATTAAAGTAGCAAGTATTTTACCTTTTTGAAATCTCCTTTTAACAGTCAAGTTTTTAAAGTAATCTGCACTCTTGGTCCAGTACAATTTTTTTCCACATGTCGTTGTTGAAATTGAATACAAGAAAATCAAAAACATAAAAAGGCCAAAATAGAACCTAATTTCTCAGTATTTTCAAATATTTTGAACTAAATTATATTCTGAAATTGTAGACCAACTATCTGAGGATATGTGAAAAAAGAATTCATTAAAATATCTGCTCATTTGTGGTCTCAGCAAATAAAAGTAGGGTAAGAGTGCCCAATTTCCGAAAAACAAAACAAAGGTCAATATCTCCAAAACGGTGGCACTTTTACTAAAGTGATTTTTTGGCATCGAATAGGTCCATCCTCAAGCTATCTCCCATTTCCGTTTGTCGTACAACTTTTGGGACACCCTGTATATACCTACATACTATATACCTACATAAAATAAATGATTAGTATGTGAGTTAAAGCAATAAAAGAAAATTTAAAGGTTTCTCTCATTATTAACCGTTGGTAGGAAATTTTAGGACGGTAACAATTTTGTTCGTTTGATATTGCAATTGCAAACGACAGGCAATCGCGATCCCGTTCGTTGCTTCTAGTTGGCTTACCATGAAATATAACCCAATAAAATCTATATAATTTAGAATGAAATTTTGTTCATGTTTGCAACGTAACCGTTAAATTAACCGGTACGGTAACAGATAACATAATAGAATATGATACAATATAAAAACTCTTTCTTGCACATCGTTTTACAACACTTAGTACAATTTGAACTTAAAATATATTTTGAAATGAACATTTGCATTATTTTGAAGTAGGTTTTTTTAGTTGTAACATTATTTCAAAATATATTCGTAATCATTTAATTATTATACTGCTATCAATATTTAAATAGTCCTAGTATGTAGTACTATTACTAGATACTAGTAGTTGGTACTTAGCCAACAATGTCATACGTTAACACAAATTTTATACCATTTTTAACGCAACAATAAAATAGTGTGAATACCCTCCAATGCGTCGTTTTGTCACGATATGAATATAAAGTAACATTGAGGAGGAAACTGTAAAACCGTTGTAACATTTCTGTGAGCTTTTCAAATATGTATTTTGAAAGTAGATATAAAAATGGGATTTTTATGCGATATAAAAATGTATTACTTTTTATTCTTTTACTTATTATTGGCGGCCTTTAAGACGATGGATAAAGTTTTTGTCTGTTAGTCTGTGTACGCTCTAATCTGAGAAACGGCGCGACCTATTTGGAAGTGGTTTTTTCTTATGTATTGTCGTGGCAAAATTACGTGTTTATCTTATTTCCAGCCAGTTTAAAGAATCACATCTAACAATTTTTAAGCATAGATTTGACTACAAGACTTCAGTTACTGAAGTGAAATCTATGGTTCCGGGACATTATTTTGCGGAAAAGCCCCATTGTGAAAACTATTTATTGTTTTCTTTTGGCTTGTTCAATGTAGCCGAAACAATATTATGTCAAGGATCAGTGATTTATCTATCTACACATTATTATTTCCTTTTTAGGGTCTTGTCTTACCTCAACACAACAATTACTCAACAATAACAGTGAAAACCGTGTGGTTGAACGTTGGACTGCCGAACCGGAGAGTCCGGGTTCAAACCCCGGACGCACCACTAATTTTCAAAAATTATGTGCGTATTAATATTTAATTATCAGTTGCTTCGGTGAAGAAAAACATCGTGAGGAAACCTGCACACCTGAGAGTTCTCCATAATATTCTCAAAGGTGTGTCAAGTCCACCAATCCGCACTTGGCCAGCGTGGTGGAATATGGCCTATACCCCTCACACTGTGAGAGGAGACCCGTGCCCAGCAGTGGGGCAGTTATGGGTTGTGATGATGATGATGATGATGAACCTATTGTTTTGTTAGAAGGAAATAACAACCTAACCTAACCTATTGTTTTGTCAGAAAAAAATGTATCATCTTAATATGATCTTATGTCTCTCTCTGATCTCAGGTCTCTCCTATCACAATTTGAATTTACTTACACGCAAATGACATACCTTTTTTTTCGTAGCATAGGACTAACGAAAGGCATCTAATGTTAAGTGGTCACCATTTTTATGTACATGAGCAGCATCAGAGGAGAATGAATAATTTTACAAAGAATACAAGTATGCATTACTCATCGCTATTCGTGTATCGTAGTGCAAAACAAAAGTTCCCTTAACTCCCTAAAATATTGCAGATCCATAGGCGTTCCGAGTGTAATGTTCCGCAACCCTCAATTTATTACTTCCGCACAGCACAGCCTTTTAATGTTTTCTAAGATGAATGAACCATAAAGCATTTTTAATAAAGTTCTTCCTTTGAAATAAAGCGGTCTAATATAAAGAAAAATAAAGTGTAGCAAGTCCTTTGTGCATCCTGTCTGTATTTTCAATGAAAGCTTCCTACAAGGGGTATATTTTGCACGCAAGATGACTTTGTGCTCGAATAGAAGCGGTTACGCAAACATTGGAAGTATGTTATTGTTTATGGCATAAAAATATGTGTAAAACAATACTTTATTAAAATAGTATAATGCTGCAGCTTGGGACTGCTTGGCTTAGATCTCCTCTTCCAAAGTGGGGGGACAGGCCATAGTGCACCACGCTGGCCAAGTGCGGGTTGGCGGACTACACAGTACAAATATTTATTATTTGAGTACAAATATTTAAAATTTTATTATTTCAGAGATTACATGCTCAGTATTGCTTATTAAGTAATTTTTAAATGAAATGTTTTAAAATACAAAATGGTAACTAAGTATTACCTAAATTTCAAAGTCAAAATGCCAAAACTTTTATGTATTAAAAAATTGTAATATAGGTATAATAGGTATTTAAACTACTCGTAATATTCATAATACCTTAGTGATAACACAAGTCTAATAGTTTTCTAACTCAGAATAAACTCTGCGCTAATACGTCCATCTCTATCAGTGTTATTAGACGTGTTTTAGTCAGACAAAGTTTTGGCCTGAATAAAGTGCACTTTCCAAGCTTCACTATTCACACTAAGTTTACGATCCATCACTATCACGCTTGGAATTTGTTCATTCAACGCGCGATCCTTTAGCGAGAAATGCAAAATGGAACGGTCGAGTTCGTATGGGTATGTAGACAAAATCTCGTTGGCGCGCATGCTGTCAATATGTCAGACGTTTTGGAGTGTAGAAATATAGTTTTGAGTTATTTCACTGCTGTTGGAAACAATTTCGTAAACATTATGATCCATAGAAGGCATACATACACATAGATACATTGAGCTCTCTTTAACTTACCTCCCCTACATCTATTCATTTTCTATTTCCAAAGTTGAATAAATTCGATTACAATCGTAAGAAACTTCACAGTTTGTTTTTATCAAATGCTATTTGGTAAACGTTAGCAATAATATTTTTTAAAGCTGTTTGGTTAGCTACCACTCTAGTGGCTGACACAGCCTGCAAACGACCGATTAGTGTTCCAGCAGGGTGTCTGAAACGCAGTAATCTTATTTATGATCTTTTTTTTCTTGGTCAGCAGCGCATCGATGATGCGTTTGGCGTTACTGAAATCCATGGGTATCTTTGACGTTTGCTCGTTGGATAACAATAATATTATTATGACAAAAATAATATTTTTCAATTAACAAAAGCAAACATTAATAGGAAGTTATTAAAATATCCGTAGTAGATTTTACTAGCATACAAAATCGATTTCAATAGGTAACTTCGTCCATTCATATTTCAAATGCAGTTATTGACTCGAGATTAAAAAGTAAAGTATATATGAAGGGGTAGATAAGAAAAATAGAAGGTAATTTGAATCCGACGTTCCCTATAGCGGCATACAACGTTGACGATCCATCACACTCACGCTTCGAGCTTGCTCATTCAACGTGCGATTCTTTAGTGCCAAATGCAAAATGGAATGGTCTATTTATGTTGCGTATATGTGTGAACGCAGATAGGTGGGAAGTTTGCTGGCCAATTTGGATTACCGGTATCGTGCTACATAAGTAAATATTTGGCCATATTGGGGAAGCCTAGAATATTGACGCCAGTTCCTTGGTTAGCTTACCGTGAAGCCTGCCTGCCTTACCTACCAGAGTCAGCCGTCAATGACTTGTCGTGTTCTGGTTAGAAGCTTGAAAGCCAGTAGATTTTTCTTCTTCTTTGTGTTGGTAAACTGGAATAACTTTAGACGTAAACTTAGTTAAACCATGGCTATAAGATGTCCTTTTGAATGAATGTTTTAAGAATTACACAAAGACTTCGTCATAAATCCAGGTTAAGACTTAGTTTGATATCCTTTTAATGTACCCAAATCAAAAAATATGCTCATTTAGTTTAAGTGAGATAGTGCTGCAACCTAAAACGTTTGTTGAACGTTGCCTCTGGCTAATATCACCATAATATTATGCTCCTGGATTTGTTCCCTATCTAGATTTCACTGGTTAAGCCGAGCTTCTTCCATGCGGCGCACGTTGCTGATTACGGCGCTGCTCTGACGACGCCATTTGCGGGTTAACACCTGGGTAGTAATATTGTTTGAGAACTATAGATGGTAATATACTCAAATGTTGGTTTAATTTATAAAGAACAATGCACTTTAACCCTTTATTGGCTATATTGGCCATATTATTTTGTTTCTAGTCGTATCAGTATTCTTGAGTCAGACGGTATGGTGAAGATTTAACGTACTCCAAACGCTGCTGCAACGAAAATTAACAGTATCAAGACTGCGAAAAATAATCTAAAACAGAAAATATAAACTTTTCAGCTTTCTAAAGCCTTCTTTTATAAAAGGCATATCCCAGATTTAATATACAGCATTACTTCAGCAGCTGGTAACCACTGCAGTGCAAAATAATTAGGATTTAATTGCGGGTGACGAAACTCCATGCGCAATCTCAACGAGTCGCGTCATGACACCTGCCTGTAAGCCAGTGGCAGCTTCCGTGAAATTATATTTCGCCGTATTATGTCCAAAACAAAATTTAATTCACTTTGTTCTGCCGCTTTTTATAATACTTTCTAAGGTTTTTTATTTTTTTTACTTTTAGCCAAGGTTGTTTTTTGTAATTATCATTACAAGTTTTTTAACTTTAGCATTTGAGAAGTGCAGTTTGATGATATATAACTTCCAAGCTATACAAGATTTGGCACCATAACCTCATGCCCTCATTCATGGCTTAATCTTAAAAGTCAGCTTTGACTCAACGATATTTTTCATGTACCTAAATAGGGGATAAACTGAAACTTTTTAATTCTTCAATGGATTCACCTGAAACTGTGTATATAGGTTTCTCAAGTGACGCAAGTGAGCACTAAGAAAGGATTTTTGAAAATTTGTGGGCGAACCCGCGGGGGAAAGCTAGTTCCAAATATTATGTACCTATAGAAGTAGGTACCAGGCTTAGATCACTCTTGTTCTATTCACATGCAATAGATTGCATAGAAAGTAATTTGGCTTTACTGAAGCTTAGAGTATCGGTATTTCAACTAGATGACTTTGGTAGTTCAGCGAGCGAGCCCCGATCGAACAAACGAATAGAATCAAATTAGTAGAATCCGCAAGGAATATTTTTATTCAATCTAGACAGTTTCAGGAAAGTAAGGGATAGGTATAGGAAATAATATCGTTTATAGTCTGTTCCAATTTATGTGAATAGTATGAAAACAAATTAATGTAGGATACGCTTTGGTTTCGCTTCGAGGCTTAATTTTTAGTTTAAATTACTTAGGTTTTTGTAAAAATTACACGCTTTTTGAATTTTGCCAATAAATTAAATGGTAACGAGGATCTGTACATTGGATATAAAATACTACCAATACTGCAAGAATATAAATACAAAATACCTACTTAAAATTTAACTGAAATGAGTACAAAAAAAATTTATTGAAAAACTGTTGACATAAGTTTATGATATGAGCAATCAGTGTTCAGCAAAGTTATAGCTTTTGCTGTCGGGGCATAGCGCGCGGCGTGCGTGCACAGAGTGGTGCGTGCGCGTGTCTGCAGCTGTGTCTGCAGGGCCGCAAATGATCGTCGTAGTTATCTATAGAGGTACATTTTTTTTGTCGGTCTATCTATACTTACGGTATGGACTTAGAATACTTTTAAACCACGAAAGTTATCACCGCTAGGTAATAGAAAAAATATTATGATTTAAATAAAATAAAAAAATATACTTCCAAAATTACAATACAAGTTCCGACAAATAATTATGCAAATAGTTTTATAGTGGGTGTTATATTTTCATCGTTTACACTTTAAACACTGAAAAACCTTTCATTCATAAACTGTAATCTCTTGTTGAAAATTATGGTATAAATAAAATGCGCTCCGCGACAACTTTCGCAATAAACTGCGCTTTGAAATTTAAACGAATTCTTGGGGCGTTTAATTAAGAAGTGCGAATAGCTTGTGGATTAGTTAATATTACTTACGCAGGCCATGACCGGAAACGAACCCCGGTTCATTGAGATTCAAAGCCCGTAGCAAAACCCTTGAGTACGGTAAAGTGAAAGAAAATTTTCATCAGCTTTTCCTTTGAGAGGCTTCATAAATAATACTGTGACGTGCTTCTTACAGATATAATAATCATAATAATTTATTCACAGTGATGTTATATAGTATTTTTTTATTTATAATGTCAATGTTTATTCATCAAAATGTTTATATTATGTTTAAAATCTATAGGTACATTATAGTAAATTTCTAACTGATGGCTGTCTGTACATGGATGATATTATATATATATATATATTGACGACCCCGTAGCCTAGTTGGTAGTGACCCTTGTCTGTGGTATTGACTACTGTACGCGCTAATCTCAGAAATTACTTAACCGATTTTAACTTCCTTTAACATTTAATCAGTTATTAAAATTTTCATCTCTTTGTTACAGTTGCTAGTATGACCGACGTGATCGTTGAGCTACGGGCGCCACGCTTCGTAGTCCACGGGCACAGCGCAGTTCTGCGTTGTGAGCACAACGTAGACCCTGAATCTATCGATAAGGTAACAACACTAGTTCATTAAGAGTACAGAAGTTTTAATTCTGTGAAATTAATAAAGCAATGAAGGAACTGAGACAAATTAAAGAATGCTATGTAGGTATACCAGCAATCTAAAAATATAATATTTATTTATTCTTATTATATATCATTATGTAACAAAATGCGAACTTGATGCTAAGAGCTTTCTCTGCCAGTCAACCTTAGGGAACTAAGAGCTACTAGAACTGTAACAAATCCGTATTCGTAAACCATCACATCACTACCAGGCTGACAGTAAAACTAGTGACATCGTATATTGTAGATTTTCTTGTTACGATCGAAGAACATCGGTCAATGTCTACGTCATGATCATCGATCAGAGTTAAATTCAATCTTATCGTATAACAAGATAGCCTCCGATGTGGCTCGAACTGGCGTGATATTATGCTGCAAGTTCTGATTTTAATTTAATTCTGCCATATTTCATACTTATACTTTACAGTGAACTGAAGAGTGAAGTATAAGTATACTAGACTATGAAGTACACTGTTCGTGTGCTTCTTATCATAATATATTTGTTTTGTAATTTGATTGCAATACAACTTATTGTAGTAGGTACCTAACACTGTAAATGATACAAATTAATATCAAACAATAAAAACAATATTATACTTAATTTGTTTAAGTTAATTATATAAATATTAATAGCTATAGAATTTATATTAATGAATTCTGTATTTACATAATAATATTTATACTGAAACTGCAACACATCGATGTCTGTATATGGTAGATATTTGAAAAAACTAATATAAACGCAATAGATCCTTTAATATGGATTTGTTAGAATGTTTGTGTGTTATGTATATATCGGTTTATCTGTGCGCTCGTTCTCGTTAATCACAAAAACGACTTAGCCTATTTTTATGTACTTTTCACTAAGGTAATTTTAGTAAACATCAGTACCTAACATTTATTGTAGTACCTATTTATTTTAATCGGATCACTAATAAAAAAGATACGTCATTTTAAGAATGCCGTTTAATTGTTTGTCGGGTCTGTATACTTAGGTATAGGTTTACCAAAGCGCAAGGAGCACAGTTACCGACTAAAACTAAAATCCTGTGGATGTACTGAAATTCTCACAGGATAGCAAATACACTAGAATATCCTATTTTCGAAGTTACGGTTCCCAGTATTCCAGTTAGGAACACAAATTAATAATGCATAAAGTAACATATTCGTCGGAGTGAATACTAATGGCTAACTTTATACACAGCATCCATGCTTATGCATTAGAAACATACAAAAACTTTATTTTGGTATGAAATGAAATTAGAATTAGGTTGCATACATAAGTAATTTAGTATTAATGTTATAAGTTCATGGCTCTGTTTATTTTACCCAAGTTACATACTGTGAGGGATACCGTTTGCTTATTATTAGATATTTAATTGCTAGCCATAATAGTGGATCGTTCGATTCCTGTGTCTGTTTTCCGTAGTTCGTTTAGGCCAAGGGTGAGCAACCTTTTTAATCATTGGTACACTCTATTCAAGGTACACTCTAAGGCATTTAAATTTTCTCGTCTTTTGTCATCCTGTATAATCACTACAATCTGAAGAAGACTCCATTTGAAAAGATATTGATGATTGTGTGAAAGTTACAGAGGGAGTATAAGATGTATCACTATCTGATTGTTCTATTTTTTAACAATTTTACTCAAATAATGTTTAATTAAGTTTTTCCAAAACAACTCATTTATTCTCAAAATAAGTTAGCTTTTCTCAAACAAGTTGGCTTTTCTCAAAATGAGTAAACTTTTCCAAAACGAATAGGCTCATCGAACGTCACTCAATTAAATGTCTCTTAAAACAAGACTAAGAATAATTACATCTAACCTGTATACATAGCTCTCATATGTATCGTCCATCCCGATACAACTGTCCATTGGCACTCTCCAATAACAGAACTGAGCACCTCTCTCTAGTGCCTTATAAGAGCTATGCATTGTACAAAAATAACAATGATCAAATAATAATTTCAATGAGTTACGTTCGACAAGATGGCTGAATTTTATTAAATTTTCAAAAACAAAAGAAATCTCATTACAGTGAATTAATCATCAATCAGCTAACTTACTAAGCCATATCATAAATAACTCCATATGTTACAACCCTATTTTCTTTTTAACTATTAACTAACCATTTAACTGTAACTGTCAATAATTAATTATGTGACCGTCTCTAAGTGTTATACTCCTAGTACCATATTACCACAAAATTACCAAAAAGTTATTAACTTTATCAATGTCATAATTAGAACTCAATATTTAACTTCAAAAACTCATTTTCTTGATAATTTAGTTCCATTGTGTCTAGATTATCATTTTATTATTTTGATGTTATTCTATTTCATAACTAATGAATAACAACTCAAACTCAAAAAGTACTTGGTCATACCTGACAAATCCTTCAGCGTGGACTTGTGGATAGCGACTCCTGGATACAGGTGATGCAGACTGCAGCTCTCTTTGACCTCATGTAACATCCTCACTCAATACTTGTATACCATGATATCCAGATGACATCTTGTACTTCATAGTCATCTCAAAGCATCGCAGCCTTGCTTGCCAGTTCATATTGACATCCAAGCTTTCTCAGTAGCTAGTTTCTTACGGATTCTTTATCCCAGCTTCTGATATCGGCGTCAGGTAGGCCGGGTGTGGGTGTTTGTATGGTTTTTCAGTCGATTCTACTCTGTTTAGCATGTATTTTCATGAAAGTAGGTATTCTTCACATAACCTCCGTTGTGGGCTTATTCAGCGATTCTCAATATTGATTTAAACGTTTTAACCACTCGCTCTATCCGCGATATCACATTTTATTATAACTTCATCAACAACTTTAAGAGACTCCGCGACATAAGACAACTTTCATAACTTTTTCCGCGGGAACTCAACATAATCATATTCTCCGTTTTCTGACAGATCTCGCAAACTCCACTTACATAACCAATGTAAAATATATTATATTTATAATATAAATATATATTTATTAATAAAGAATAAACTAATACTTACGTATTTAATTCTTTTGCACTGAATAAATATAGTAATAATTTCCCACTATTAGCACTGTCACTTTCACTTGCCATTTTCTTTTACTATATTTATTTACTATATTATTATTTTATATTACTATATTATATTATTAGTTTATGAAATTATATGATATGAAAACTAATTAAGGCAACGGCGAACGAAATGAAACAGGGAGAAAGAGAAAGGTAATATACACTACTCGCTTGTGTATGCGACTGTCGCGCATGCGCACGTCTCATTATTCCACGCATTCTTCCTTACGGTTTTACTATCATATATTTTTCAGTTCGGTCGCCGTAGCAAAACCTATCCCCTCCAAGCCTGCCGTAAGGAACTTCGTTCCAAAAATAAAAAAATTAATTCAATTTTAGAAATGTTTGGCGGGCCGCATAAACATGTTAACGGGCCGCATGCGGCCTGCGGGCCGCGGGTTGCTCATCCTTGGTTTAAGCGATAACTAAAATATCCATTTTTGTCTGACTACGGCGAAGGGTTGTATTTGGCCGATATGTATGTACTAACGGTACCAACGAACTGAGCAACTAACATTATTAAAACAGCCTCTGCTAACTGGACTAATGATCCTAATCCCGATCTGAGTCTTGTTTTGTGTCCGTCACAGTGTCTGGTGCTGCATGCTCGTATGCTATCATAAATCCATAAAAAATAGAAGTTACAAGATAATATTAAGAAGAAGAAAGAAGATATGAAGTCAATCATCTGATAAACCGTTTAAAATGAGCTGGCAGTGCTGGCAATGCTGGCACACAAGAATATCAAAATGTAATGGAAAAAATGTTAAATATGTTACTCCACACGAACTCAGGAACCTGAAAACCTCAGAGATTGACTGCAATCCATATTGTCTTAGTTTTCTAAGTTCGTTTTTCTATTTTCATTGTTATTGCAGTTTCCTTATGAAATAAACATATTATATTCTATTCAAAATGTTTGTGTGCGGTGAATAAACACGTAAATATTTCCAGGTGGTGTTCTTCAAGAACGGGCAACGTATCATGAAGTACGTGCGCGGCCGGGACCCACCCGTCGAGCTCTTTAACATAAGCGGCGCAACTATAAACGTGAGTAATCTTACATTTATCTACTGCTTATACTACGTCTTACAAGACACTTCTTAACGTCAAGGCTTTTTAAGTTTTCAGTTGCATGTCTGCGTTTACAAAAATTCTGCGCGTAGTATACCAACACACGTACGAAATGGATTTTTTTAAACATATTTTTTTTCTTTTTGTATTGTACTGTATTCAACGAAGACTTGCTACTGAACATTACAAAATGTCAAAGTTTATATCTGTCGACGTTCGCTATCGATAGTTAACGAGCTCTCAAACTGCTCGATAGCTTTGACAACAAAATCGTAAAATTGATAGTATTTTTCGATACGATACCAACACAATAGTGAAATGAATTATATGGAATATCTAGATTATACGGTCGTTTAATAATATAACTTTGAATTGCAAGTTATAACTGCCCCAGTGCTGGGCACGGGACTCCTTTTACGACGTGAAAGTATAGTCCACTACGCTGGCCAAGTTCGGATTGGTGGACTTCAAAGACCTTTGAGAACATTACGGAAAACTCTGAAAAATACTCACATGCAAGGGGAAAGTTTAAGTTGAAGGAGCTCAAGGATTATAACCTCTTACTTTTTAGAAATGCATGAAAATGAAACTTTTTGAAAATAAAACTGTAGGAAGCAGACATTGACATATAACAAGTCAATGGGCGCCGATATAATTTGGAGAATTTAAACCAAAGTTTTCGACAATATTAGATACGGTTCGTGTAATGTGTAAACAGTTTAATATAGTTGTGATGGAGAGAATGACAAAGTACATTCCAAGGCCTATTCATTTAAGAAGAGCGACCGTGTATTATTCAATAAACTGTCTTATCATGATTCTTCCTTGTCTTTTTGTATCAGCAGGGACATCCGGTAACACAGGTTGCTCCCTAGCAACAAACAAGGAGCATCAATAAACCATTTTCATTTTCATTCTGATATTAAAATACAGTGTAAATACCGGCTTTATTACGTTGCTCACCCTATACTGTATCTTATCCATACCCTTATCAAAGCCGCAGGTGTTCGAAAACGTACAATCATGGGGATGTAGGAGCAGAGTTTTTTGAGTTTTTTTTTTTTGAGTTTTTGAGAGACTAATAATTCTGTGTGTTTACTACATGGGAAATTTTGATTATAATTCTAATAATCGGAAAAGGTTAACTCTGTATCCTGCTTCTGTTTAGATTGCATGGCTTCAATCCATTAATCGCGGGCTGCAAGGGTTTCTCCTTAGACCTAAGAGGGTCTAGAGCATACTCCATCACGCTGTTCTATTGCAGATTGTTGAAGTTTTATACCACTTGTAGACCTCCGACACGGTCTAACGGCTGCTATCAAATGACAACAACCGTGACCTGCGAAGCACGGAAGTGCTCAAATTTTACACTAGCGGTCACGTTAGCACATCAGCATCCCTCCTTCTTAAGGTCCATCGGGTTCGTGATCTCCACTCGAGAACTTGGCACAGACCAGCCCATTGTCTCTTCGGTTTGCTAATTCTTGGTGCTATATTGGTAACCTTAGTTCTTTGCCGGAACTCTTCATAAGATACCTTAACTAAAGTTTGACTGTCGATGCCTCACACAGTGTACTTAGATTTCAAACTCGGTTATGTCCAAATCCATGCGAGCTGTTACTAGTGTGCAATATACCGCGAGTGCGAATTTAACGTGCCTACATCACGTTCAATCTAAAATATGGAGCTATCACGTAATCCCCAAGCAATATCCGTCGTAGGATCGAGTCAATATCTTAAGCCTGCGGGTATTTCGTATGGCAGCTTGGTTCAGTACATACTCTAGGTTCAGCCACAGTTCACCTACTAGATAACAGTTGCCCATATCTTTGACTGCGTTATAATGGTTTCTCATATCTATTTTATTGTTATGCGTTCTGAATTTAAAATTATTCTTCAATAACATCATTGTGTGGTATTACTTTTACATTCATAAAACACCATGAGGAAATCTGCACCTGAAAGTTCTTTATAATATTCTCAAAAAGTGTGTAAAGTCCATAAATTTGCACTTGACCAGGGTGGTGGATATGACTTTCAGGAATAAAAACGTTCCAAGACAGTTCAAAATATAGTATCTTAACCAAGGTGCTTAGGAAAACTCATTGATTTAACTAATCAATTAGCAATTTTTAGTAATATTTCATACGAACTTACGCCGATTTTTAACTCCCTTAAAGTGTGGAATAAATATTTACGATATGAAAAATACATGCTGACAAAATGTTTTTCTTTTACCGTTTAAAGTGGACGTCACTCGATAATACGTCAAAGTGTGTAATTTTTAACACACACGTTTAAAATCTGGTACCTACTGAACTTATTTGTGCTGATAGTTCACACAAAGCCATTTTCAACCTAACCGGCTTTTCGTTTCGACTGTACCCCGGTATAGAAACATGCTACTTCAATCGTGAAACAACTTTGTTTCACGCTCAAAGGCGTGGTTGCAACCGACGCGTACAAATGACGCAATCCATCTCAGTCCTCTTAGTTACTTAAATATATAACTTTGCAAATTTCAACATTAGTTCCACAACCATAATAACTTCCTTCCAGAGAGAGATTCGTAACATAATAGAAATCGGCTCCATAATATTTTTCCTTCGAATAGAGCCTTTAATACATAATGTACCTATTTATGTATATGTATAAGCAAACACTTTATACTATCTACGCATTTTACGGAGAAGAGTTTTACGGAGAAAAATTAAAGTTTACATGGAGAAGGCGTGCATAAAGCTAATAATTAAGTAAATTAAATAAAAAAAAGCATGAGAAATACATTAATTAAAATTTAATCTATGCACACTACCATGCGTTTAACCAAATATTTGTAGGTACTTCATAGTGTCAATGTGAATTAAAAGTAACCCTTTGACAGAATGAAATACAGTCAAATTTAGCGCAGAGCGGGTATTTTTATAAAAGCACTAAATATTATTACTACTACTTCTAACTACTACTGTTAACTGAATGTCCATACTAATATTTATTTCTTATTCCGAAAGCAACTCCATTTCCTTCGACGAAAACTAAAAGTATTTACAAAAAGTAAGTATTCTTGACTATTCCGCCTTCGCTTAGCGTAGGAATAGGAACATCTACTCTTTTTTACTTTTCGAAACAGTTTGCTGTTTCATCATAAAGGGCATTAATTAGTAAATTTCATTATTTAGGAAAACTTTTTGTTATATAAATACTATTTACCATTAACAAGAACTGTATGTGTACTGACGCAGTCAAAATATTATATTATGAATCGAGTTTATTGGCTACTAATCATTGAGGTCTGGAACATACTCCACCACGCTGCTCCAGTGCGGATTGGTGTAGAGGGGTTAGTAGTAAACCTAGGTATCGTAAGTTTTTATGCCATCCGAATGCCTCCGACGTGGCTTAACGACTATTATCTAACGATAAATACCGTTATCGACAACTTCAAGTGTCGTCCGAAACGTAGAAAGTACCGAGCATCCAACTTACCGACCGCGTCCGCTGTTGCTCGGGCTATGAGCGCTTTAGGTATATAGTATGTATGTAATCTATACATAAATAATGTTGCAGTTTTGCGATAAAATCCCTCATTATTTTGAAGCAGCTAAGTATCATACTTAGCTTAATATCCGCCGCGGGAGCGAAAGATCGAATCACTTTTATTGAGAGCTCAATTTTTTCTACAACAGCTTACTTCTACAATGTACATCTTAGAAAAAAGTCAATATAGTACATTTTAACAACCTAAGAGAAGAGTATACAAGCCAATGACATTAATATATCATTGATACAAGCTATACAACTTGCTATGTGTCATATGGGTTAAATTAACAAAGTTTCTAACCACTTCCACTTAAAAAAGTTATATTCCACTAAGAAATTTTGATAATACTTACAACTTTATTATTGTACTGATTTAATGATGAATTGACGGTAATCATTGCGCCATATGGGCAATGCAAATGCCCGTATAACATGCCGGACTGTCGTTCAAAGGATCCTGGGTTCGTTTCCCTGTGAGCTGGAACTTTGAATGATGATTTTAAATTTCTGTTCTCAGTCTGGGTGTGTATTCTTTGGTGTATTCTCCACGGCAGTGGAGCTATGAGTGTGTGGCATTATTTATTTAGGTATTCATTTATTTGACTGCCGGCTAGCTGACCTTTTTAACGTCTGAAAAATAAATACAGTCTTAATAAAACAAAATATATTATATAGAAAACAAATACACGGTGGTATGGAACCCTTCATGTGCGAATACGACTCGATTTTTGCTTTTCTATCTCCCTGTAACTTGCTTGCTTACTTTATACCTACCAACTTAAAAGTCTAATGATATATTCTAATGATAAAGTGGAACAAGGAGTGTCAAGAATTTAATAAAACAATTAGCTAAGTGGGGTTATAAAACTTGTTACAACTGTTACGACAGTACAATGAAAGAATTTCTCTGTCCCGCTATACTTATAAAAGTAACTTTGAGAGGAAATTGAATTTAAGTACACGATTGCGTTACGTTTAAACGTATTTCAAAAGGCGAAAGTTACATTGTCTGGAATACCTGTCCGTAACTGTCCCACTGCTGGGCTCGGATCTCTTGTTACAATGTGAGAGAGAGTGGACAAATAAGACGAAGAATGAAGAAAATATACTATGAGACGACAAATAGAAGTGAGATATAAGAGGATAGGAGAAAAGATGATAGAGGGGAGAACTGGGTAAAGATATGCTGAGATGTTATGCTAATAAGATCAACTGCTCTTTTCATATGTTTGAACGTGTCAAATTTATATATGTGACACTAGTACTTAGTACTAAAGTTCTTCCATCATCGGGAGGAACTAGACCTCAATAATGGAACAGCATGGGTACCAATTGCGTTGATATATCTTAACGGGTCATGACTATAATGCGCAGTAAGTATTATGGACTCACAAATAAAACCCTCAATAGACAGACTCATATCACAAAAAGGTCCATTTTCTTTGTAAAGGAAAATTCCCATTAAGTGCCCCTTTGTGCATCCCTGATGTGCTTTGTAGGAGTAGTCGGGGGATTATTTAATAAATTAGAGAGCGTTATTAAATATTCCTTACCGCGAGAATCAGTTATGACGAAAAATATGAATGCGTGACGGGAATTACTTTATTTTCGTGGTGAGACGTAAAAACAGTATATTATGAATGGTCGAGGTCATACAAGACCATTGTTTTCTTTTTCTAAATACCAAACAGAAATAGAAAAGAAGAATCGTTTAGAATAGATAAATAAATAAATAACGCTACACACTCATAGCCTCACCATCCACAATAAATTTATACATAACTCCTGTACAGTTTGATACTTGTACAACTAGAGTCACAGTATGTAGTTTAATATGTAGATAATCACATTAGCACGATTCCAATCAAAATACCAATAACACAAAGAAACCCGAATTATTATTATTAACAAAGTACGTTGTTTCATTCATCAATCCATCAGCCTTTAAGCGTCCACTGCTGGACATAGGCCTCCCTTAACTTGCACCACTCTGACCGGTTCTGAGCCTTCTGAATACTCCTTTTGAATGAACCTCTCGAAGTGCGTAGATAATAAATAAATATTAGAAGCAATGAGTAAGGTCAAAAGAATCATTAATATAAGCATAATTTTGATGAATTAGTATTTCTTTTACCCAAAAATAGGGTTGTTTAGCGTAATTTCTAATTTGCAGTGAGATTTTTAGATAAGAATATAATATTATATAACTTCATTCGTATAATATAAAAGAGTAGTCAGAATGAAAGCTCTGGCTTTCATTAGACTGTGGTAAAAGCGACCACAAATAGTGTATTCACAGAATCTCAGAATAGAAGTTGTTTCAGAGTTTTTAATATTTGTGAAGGTTATGCTTTATAGACTTAAGGTCGAGTTTAGTGTTCTAAGTAGATATTATTTTAAATTATTCAGGACCATTAATTTGAGGCCATAAAATGAAACAAAGGCATCCGGTTGTTATATTGCGTCCTCAATGTTTGAAATACAGTAACTTCAGTCTGTATTTTAGAATTATTGAGATATGGTAATAAAAAAACAGACTTTATATTGTTCATTTTCGTCTTTATAAGACATGACTATCTTTTTACTTTGCAGTACTCATAATTATAGTAGACTTTGTAAGAATCCAAAGTAAACTACACAAAAGTGATAAAATATAATATATTTAAAATGTTACACCGACGATACTTCCAGAAGTGCTTTGGAACATGCATTTTATCAAGCATATAAAATTTTATTTTTTCTTTCTAGCTAATAAAATTGTCGCCGACTTCGATAACACTGGAAAAGATGGATTTTATGGCTTCGGGCCCTTACGCCTGCGAGATAGCACTGGAGACTCCGTTGTACTCCAAGGTGTCGAAGATACACGAACTGAACGTCATTGGTACGTACTTTTAAATTGTGTGTTCACAATAGGGTATTTGACACCTCTTAGAAAAATAACTCAAATTGTTCAATATAACATAATACATTATTCAGTTTGCTTAATTCCTTGTAAATATCTCTATTTTCTATGAAAATCACCATCAAAGTTTAAATGAATAAAAAAGCCGCCAAAACGCTAATACGCCATTTTAAACAGGTCATGACGTCACCTGCTGAAATAACCATACTAAGCTGTCAATGCTGTCATGTGCGTATAGTAAGCAGTACTAGCAAGTGACGTCATTCAGCCAAACCGCGTGATTTCGATCACGTGATCAAACACGAAAAATTCATCATTTTATGATCGATTTTTAATAAAAATCCAAATAATTTTAAAGTAATGTGTAGGCTAAATTGGTTTAAAAAAAATATACTTTTAAGCTAACAACAGTTTGATCTATATTTTCATTGTAGTCAAATACCCTATTTACTGAATGTGATCACTTACCATACTATATTAATAATACGTATCACGTTTCAATTTTGTGTCCATAATTCTTGATCACTTACGTATCACAGTCATGTTTGATGACAGTGATTATCATTAGCTGTCAAAGAGGATATAACACTACGTTTATTAGCTGTCAATGTTTTACTTTTGGTACGATATCGCTATGCATTTATCAAAACCACGAGTTACAGGTGCTTTGAGTCTATGGTGACATAACATGAAGTATCCAAGTGTAAAACGCTTTGCAGGATAGCACTGTAAAGTTAATTTTGTGCACAAAATCGTCATTTGCGAAGCTATTTATTATCTACAGTGTGATTAATAAATATCAAATCAAATTAATCAAATTGGCTTGTGAAAAATCTTTATCAACTTAAGTTCTACAGTTATGTTATTTAATATCTTTGTTGCAGTGCGCCAAAAACACCGTCCAAAGATAAAGATAAAACACAAAAAGCTATCGTCTACTGAAGTGCTGGAAGCGACGTGTCAAAGTGCGCCCGCGCACCCCGCGCCGCACCTAACTTGGCTTATAAATAATGTTAAGGTAAGGTCGTTACGCCACGTGCGAGCCTTGGAGCGGCATAAACTTCCAACATCGGTTGACCACTACCCCTTCCGCCAAGAAAATAAGGCTTAAATCAAAGTAATTCAGTTTGCACCCACGAAAAATAAGGAAAGATAAAAAATGTATCCGGTCTAGACCGGTATAACCAGTAGAAACCGGCTCATTCCCCCATGAACATCAATGACGTCGATGAAACACATAATTTTAAACTGATATTATCACGGACACTGAACATTATAATGTATACGGGTACTCACGATTTCGAATTGTTTTACCGATATACTGGGTCGAAATATCGGTTAAACAATTCGAAATCGTGGGTACCCGTATACATTATAATGTTCATGCACCAAGAGGGGAGCGCGCAGTCGCCACGCGAAAGCTATCGCGTCGTCTAACTGGGGCTTAAATCAATTGTGTTAGACTTAGCTTTTGTACACTGATTTACGCATAAGTGTTAGTAATTATTTTCACAATAGCACTGTTGAGTTATATGAGCTTACAAGTTGTTGCTATAAGTTATAATTACAGCCGAACTTAATTATTAGAAGTTACTCCCTAACTCACTTTCGTTTTGCTTTGGAAAACATTTATAACACATAGTAACCGCACCTGAAATGGAATAAAAATATGTCATCAATTAAAATTATTTGAATAATGTTTGTAATAATTGAAAACTCTAAAAAACAATAACATTGCGACATAATAATTTTATTATTATCGTAATCCGACAAAATACGGAATTAGAAAACTGGAACCAAATTACGACGCCGTTTGTACACTGCAGGCGATCCAAATCCAAAAAGTATTTAACTGGAACCGACTGAGGTTACTCGTAGATGTCGGCCATGCATTGCATCTGATATGAATCCTAGAAAATATGAAACATGCAATCTGGGATCATATTTAGATACTGCTTATATACCGCATGCAACTCGGTTTAAATCCGAAAAAAATAGAATGTCGCTCTTCCATTACATTTTTGTTTGGGAATTTTTATAATTAATCCTAACGGTATTTGCTTGATAAAAATAATATAAATGCGTGCACACCCACACAAGGGTTTCGTGTGTCGCGGGTGACATGATGAACAACATTAACACATCGATAACACCCACGACCCGTGGACTAACATTTACCTTTCACATAAACTGCACCGGCCAGGGATCGAATCCGGGATCCCTACCTTTGCGGGAAGGCTCCACTACCAACTAGACTACGGGTTCGTCAATAAATATAATTATAATATTATATACATACTAGCGTTAAACATTAACTCTCCTTGGCGTCGCGCAGTCAGTTAAAAATAAACAAAGATAAGGCTAAAATAAAACATGGTAAAATATCCACGATGTTACGTGAAAGTAGGTAACTTTTAATGGCGTGAAAACATGCTCATTGAGAAAATTGGAGAGCCGGAAAGCACAACCTCTTTAATACCCTACTTGTTACTAAACTGTTGGTACAATTTTCCCGTCACACGTCGAGTCGAGTTGGTTCAGCGGCGTAACGTACGTTAACTTCTTTCGCATGTTAAATGTGAGTAAAGCAAAAGTCAAATTTAAATCGAACTCTTACGAAATAACAACATACAAAATGTATGTAAGTATAAGTTATTTTTAGAAATTTTTCCTTGTCTATCGGTGAAGCCTAGTTCTGTTTTTTTTTTAATTAAGACGTAACTTACAATGTAAGAGGGGTGAAGGTTATATTTATTGTATTTTATTTGGTAATTTTGGTACTTTTTTATTTAAACGGACCGACGACGGTGGATGGACGGACACTCTCGCGGCCAATCATGTTAGTAACAGTGTTTATTGAATGTAAGAATGCAAATCGTTTATGCAAACTTAATCATAGAAAGACTTTGTTTTGTACACTAGTATAAAAAATATGATCGATATGAAGACAAGATTATTCAGTTTCCAAGTCAATTACCCCGTTACCTCCAAATATGTACATAATATATAACTTCAGTTACCCTTTTGACTCTTTTCTCAGATAAATGTTACGTTTCAGTGTAGACCTGAAACTTTGTTCGATAAAACCATCTTTGAAGAAACTTTGCTCAAGTAACTGTCATTTTCCTTTTAGTCTTTTTAAAAAGCAGCTGTCTTTATCCAGTTTTTAAACATATATAATAACCAGACTTTTTATCTGTACCGGGTACTTACGATTTTTATACCATAAAATGTTCACCCAAATGCATAGATTAATTCTCTTCATGGCGAGTCCAGTCTCGTGAATGATAAAACTCAACAACCCGACCCCTCAAATAATCAAATGGAATAAGTAGAAAAAAGGATTCATTAAACAAAGTGGCCGCCTCCACTTACACATCGTAAATAAATTACCAATATGAACTAGCCCACAGACTATGATCAATAAAAAACCAAGCAAAAAATACACAAAACATTGAATCCTATGAAAATTGCTATATTTGCGCCAACGTGGCGCGTTTTTCTACGCTACGTTTTTCATAAAGGCTGAAACTATATATGACCAACTTTCATAACAGCAAAAAGTTTATTGGCACCATGCCGCGAAATTGATGAAAACCTCGTAAAACCCCAGTTTATTGGTTCTTAAGTGCCTTTGAGATTTAAACGTATCGTTTTACTCGGTGTTTAAACCGGCTTGAACAAATTTAAACTTGAAATTGCTACCACTCGTTTTATCGATTTTTAATTGCTAGTGTGTAGTTTATTTTCAACACCTTTTTCGTATATGAACTCTCATAATTTACGTACAATAAAAGATGACAGCGCTCAGTAGGTAGCGGTATTTAGCCGCTTTTCTGTCTGGTTTTTTAACTGTCTCAATTATTATCTTTTCAGGCGTAGTGCGTTTTTATCTAAACTATATAACACGTTTTATTACAATATCTTAAAGATTTTTGAAGCCGTGTAGTGTTGTCAAGCCTTCAAAAAACAAACAAGTGTTTTTTCTTGTGCATTGGAGAATATTTATAATCCTTCATATGGAAAATGTATTGTGAAAAACATTAAAACAGCTATTGTTTGCTAAAGCTTCAGTGAGTAAATGTGAAAGTTATTAAATTTTCACAAACCGTCCGGAGTGCGAGTAACAAAAAATAAAATAAAAAAACTTGCTCTTTGGTTGATTTGAAGATTAAATAACATTAAAAACAACGTTAATACCCTCACATCTCACCGTGTTCTAGGATTACGTGTTCCGCAAGTGGCATAATCACATAAAAGTAACCATCAAGCACGACGCAAGAACAAACATGTATCGACCTCATAGAAACATGCCGTGGCCGGAAATCGAACTCGGGAATTCGCTATAAATATTGTTACAGTTATAACCAAGCACATACTACATTGCCGTGTTATTTTGTCTCTCTGTATGTTCTCTTGCTAACTGTTCCTTCTCTTGCAGGTCGATGAAAGGCTGACGATACCCCACGGCACCGTGAATGTCCACCGCTACCACCACGGCATGCCGCTGTCTCTCACGAACTCCTCGCTCCACTTCCCCCTGACCAACTTGCAGCTCTTCCCCAACCAGACTGTGGACATCACCTGCTTGAGCACCATACCCAGCTACGCGAGCGTCACTGAAGACTTCGCGGATGTCATGAATCATACTGTCACCGGTGAGTTTATAGATGAATGATACCAGAATTCTTATTAGATTGATTTAGTGCGTGATCTGGAAACACCGCACACGCAGAGCCTGAATCACGCTATCAAAGTTTTCTATAAATTGTAATTGTATTTTCCCTAAATTTTATTAACTGAAATGATATTAAAAGTAACGAAATGTCATATTATTGTATTATTGTAATCTATTGGTATTTGTAATTATGAACAACAAAGAGCTTTCAAAAGCGTAGCGATTTCCAATTAGCTTAACAGCGATGTACGATACATACGTACCGTTAATTTACTTAAGGTAAGTTTAACCGATAAATATCGTTATATAATATTTATTTTCAGTGAACGTTGTTCGTCACGAACCTGCGCCGACGCAACTTCCGGTCAAAATCATCAGCCTTGAAAATGACACAGGTCGCATCAGTCCCAACCTAGCTCTTATTGGTTTCCTAATATGTGTAACTATTGAAGTAATATCATTAAATTACTGAATTATACTGAACGTTAAACTTTACGGCAATTTTAAGGCAAGTCCATAATTTATAATTTCTTAAGGTGCCTATAAATCTATAAAATATAACCGAGAGGATTTGATACAATTTGGCATGATAATAGTAGAAGATCCGAACCTACATCGACATTCACCGGATTCATAATAGAATCAAACTTACTTTATAATAAATTTCGTATATTAGAAAATATATTAAAAATGGGTTGACAAAAAAAATCCTGGACAGAATATTTTTATAATTAAAAAAAATGATTTTTCATTAAATGTTGCAACATGAAGATAATAATAAAATTGTATACTGGCCTTAAAGTATAAAACATATAGAATATGACTATTATTTACCTCGACGAACTACTGGGTTGACAGGTATAAACAGGTTTGTCAATACTAGTTACAAAAAGTCAAAATAATAGTTAAAATTAGTAGTTATTATTATTAGTTACTTAAAAATGTATTATTATCAACATTTAATGAAAAATCATTTTTTAAAAAATAATGAAAAATATTCTGTCCAGGATTTTTTTTGTCAGCCCATTTTTAATTATACGAAATTTATTATAAAATAAGTTTAGTATGATTATATTATCAACCCGGTGAATGTCGATGTAGGTTCGGATCTTAGACCATAACCTTTGAAAATTAATTATGTCAAAATTTAGTATTCCAGGATGTATTGTCAAACAAATTTGTAAGCACCGTTTTGTTTGTGAAAAATGACCTATTAGTATAATACCGGCCCTTTTTAATGTTTGAAATCCTTGTATGTTATAGCTTGTAGTGCTATAATAAAGTTAGGTTAAAATTCACCTTCAGGAACCTTCAATGTTTTTTATTCGATGTATCATATTAGTATAAGCTGAAAATAAAATTCCATTGAAGATTAGTTAAAACATCATCAACGGAATTTTGAAACTGTACGGTGATTTTTGTAAATATTTAAAGTATTTTTCTGATTTAAATACGTAATCATAGATTTTTATTGGCTGTATAATTTCCTCTATAGACAAATTTAATGATAAATCAGACAAATTTTGTCTGATGTAAATTCCCGTTTTTGAACGTGACGGTTTATGTTTCATAATTTTAAACCCATTTTATAAACATTTCATAATTTCTGTAATTTTCATAATATTTTTGAATTTTGATTTTCACGAACAGACAATGACGAGAGACGTGAATAGATTGTTGTATGTCTTAACACTGCAATCCTAATTAAATTGGCTCTGGTCCAAGCTTGGACGATTGCGCTTGATATTAATTTTGGCCTAATCGCTTTATTAATGTAGATATTATGAGTTAAAGCAAGTCGAGTTTCACTGATCGATGATGAACACGTCAACGTTACATTATATCCACAAATCATGAGGCACTTTTAAGGCTTTCAACTTACAACATACTCGCTAATATCGTAAGTTATATAACGATAATATATTCGCTGATATTAAAAAACGAGGGACATCGCTATGTCTTATATTCGCAATGAATTATATTCGTATCCCGTGTAAGTATGACCCTTGTAGACTTTTATATACATCCTTGTCCATCTTGTTACCCACCGGAAACACACATGCTTTGACATCCTATGTAAATGAACCCTTCATAATTATGAGACTGAATTAGAAAATTAGGTATTTATACGACCGGCATGACAGTAAATTTGCCTTAGACTCGGTATGGATATGACTCTAAAGTTTAATTCAACGATCGTTTGTTCTTGGTAACCGATGTTCTTTAAAACAATGTTCATATTATTTTAGCCTAACTATATAATTGCTAACATATTTTCATATGACTTGTTGAATTATTGCCAGTTATTTTTTGGCATACGAGTATTTTCATTTGCTAACAATGAAATAACATTATGCTTACCATTAATAATAGACTTTTATTATTTTTAAATAAATATTCAACATTTGTAATGTTTTTAAGGCGTGTTAGCTTACAAAAACGTTTTCATTTTAAGTTTTCGTAGTTCACTTGACGTAACCCAGTTAATGGGTGCATTACCAAATTCAATCAGAATTTTTTAAAGATATAAAAATTACCAATAAAAGACAAATGCACAGCTAACGACCAATTAAAAGTGTATGGTCAGAGAATTTCACTTAAATTGCGCAATTTATTAAGGTTATTGCCACATTTTCCTGTTGCTGTGGGCAAGATACTAAAAACTTACAAGATAATTATGATAACTTACTTAACCCGAAACTTTTATAAGAAGCTACCTATTATTATTGTAATAATAATAATAATAGGTGGTTTTTATTAATTCTATGGTGAATACGCTTTTTATAAGTAAGTAAGCTTTACCATTAATGGGTTACTTTGCCACATACCATCAGGTGGGATCGTAGTCAAGGGCTGAATTATAGTGTTAAACAGCTATGAAATATATCCAACAGATGTTTCAGATAAAGAAAAGGTAACAGAGTAGATGACGCAGATAATCTGGGTAATATAGAAAAAATATTCTGAAAATTTTCTCCTTACAAAAAATTACCTCAGCGAAAGTAAAATAAATTAAAGTAACAATATTTTATGACTTCAACTTCAGTTTCGCAGAACCGACATCTGTTGGACTTGACATAATGATCTAATTAATTTTAGGTTTCTCTAAGAAGCGTTATAATTTTTGTCAATCAAATATGAGTGGCGCATCGAAGAATATTTAATGTTCTGAAAAAAAAAAAGGTTGTTAAACTTAACACACACAAAGCAAATGGCGATGAAATTATAAAATACACGGAGATTATAACACACCTTAATGATACACATATAAAAATTAGAGACGAAGATGTTGCGTTAGTCTTCTTCATAATTTCTCATTGGAGCTGTGAGGCCGATGTTTTAGGACTGATAAATAACAAAAAGAGATTCATGTCCTGCGATATGCTGGTAATGAGTTGTAGCCTAGTACAATTTTGATGCAACGTTTTAGGGCCTCCTAATTCGCTTGGCGCTATGAGAAAAAATGTCACCATCACCGTTAAATACCTCAAACCAAAATTATTAAATTTACATACTCTAATGTTATTGATTATATTTAATTTGCATTTTCATAATAATTATCGAAATCGTAGATAATATCTCTAATTTCAATGTTTAAGTTTTAATCTGAATTATTAAAGTGGTGTTGGAGCGAAAAATTTATCTTCAATCTTAATCTTTGCAAATAGATAATGTTTGTTCAGATTTGCAAGATACTGAAAATTAATAATCACTATTAAAATAACTCAGAATAATAAAGTGTCACCATGGCTTATCTGAAATAGTAATAACATAGTGAGTCAACTTTTCCAACTTTTTCAAACGTGGAAATGGAAAAAGTTTGTAAAAACAAGCTTTCAATTTTTGTTACTCTGCGTTTAATTACAAAGTTCATAATGGATGCGGCGGATTTATGAACTGTTTCAACATTAGTTAATTATTAGGACGTAATAAAATGAGATATAAATGTTGGACAAAAAATTGCTAAGATTTTTATAATATAAATCGTCTTTTACAAAACTGTCATCAGCAGGCAATACCCAAGTTGGAATCGTGGAAGACGTTAGACGGATAATGAGCACTTTTTCTTTTGATTGTCAACATTACGAGTAGGCCGATAAATTTTAAAAATGTCTGGCTGTTAAACACATTGGAGAGTCACTGCAGGCCCAGGTCATTCCTGGTGGTCCTCAATACTCCATTGATCAAAGACTCCTCAATCACTCAATAGCAATAATTCACTACGTATTGGAGTGGAAAATTCTTAGTTTCTGTATATATAAATTGAACATTTACATTTAATTTGTATTTTCCCTTCCACTTCTCCGCTACGAAACAATGAAATGTATTTTATACGGTACAGTGCAGTACAGTATGGATTCGGCATACGAAAAGAAAAGGTGCATCTATTATAAACTAGTCTCATGTGGAGGGTAGTATGAACAACACAAGTAAGACATCACACTAACATTCATCATAAATATATTTCCCATCTCAACAATAACAAAAATCAGCTGACAGAAAACATGACTGTATAATATTATCAAATCGATAATAGCTTAATTCAATGTGAATTTTGTTCGCATTTATGTAAATATATTTTTTTACACTTCATTGGCAAGTAGTAGGATCAATTGTGTAACTAAACATATCATAATTAGGAGAATAAAAGTAAAGGTATATCATAATATAACGCTACTCGAGAATGGGGAATACGTAAATGTTGTGTATTAATTAGGCTGCTCATAGAGAATTAAGCCAAGATGTAAAGTGTGTATAATTATAACGTCAAGTAAAATCGTCAGTGTCAAAAGTCGTGCTTAAAAATATAAACCACACGCTTTAAAAGTGTGTTATTTACCTTTATCTTACGATGTCAATATTGACGGAAATATCCGCAAGAGCTTACTTACAATCATTTCAGTAACTAACGCTATCTAACTAACTGATCTATTTTTGTCAAAAATGGGCTATCACAAGACTAAGCATAACTTAAATATATACTTAAATATATGTATATAAAGCAGAAGTAGCATTTAAAATGGCTTTAAATGCTACTTCTGCAAAGAGAAGACGATATCAAATCAAATTAAAAATCATATTATATACAGGGCAAGGTTAATATTTTTTTCATCGCTTTTTTCCAGGTAACTGTATACAAATTATTATAAAATATTATTGACAATAGAATTAATATCTTTCCATGTACCTACCATTTTAATATTTGTATTTAAATGTAATATTTGTCAATTTAAGATTTTTTTCTTTTCAATTTGTCCATTAATGTTTTCAATGATGTTGTGGACATTGAAGGCATTTTATAACTTTCATTATATTTTAATATAAGTTGTTTTTGTGCACGCTGCACCCAGTTATGTGATGTTTGTACCTCTCTAAATATTGTATTAAGTATGTACTGTTAATTTGATTAATTTCCGCCAATATTACCACATCTTCATTAAATAGAGGGAATATAATGATACACCACATCTCATCTCATCTCACCATTATATAACATCTCAACAGAACCGTTATTTTCCACATAATTACATAAACTTACCCGCTTAACATTGTACCGACAACAGTAAAACATTTTATACCAGTATCTTACACGAGTACTAACAGTAAACTTTAGTAATCTAAACTTCACACATCACACGAACAAACGCACGTCTACGATTCTAAGCATTTCGAAGTCTAAAAGGAGCTATAAAATATTTGATGACTTGTTGACCCTATCCAAAGTTTATTATGTTTATATATTTTGTATGTTAATCTTGCAATGCCTATTTGCGACTGGTTGTTGCCTATTAACTTTTAAACACTGTCATGTCTTTAATGATATACATAAACGAAAATCGCTTGCTCGAAAGAATCATCGAACTCGGCCGAAGCGGTTCGTACACAAAGAAATAAGCATACACACTTATATTGTTAAACACATTACCCTTCTTTGCGCAGTCGAGTAAAAAGAACATGCATGGAAATGAGCTAAATTCTTCTCACGAAAGGTAATTGCCGAAGTAATGACGTAGTTTATCTTTGAAAAGTATTTTTAATGAAATAATTGTAATTCTACCAGTTACATGTAACATTATGATGTTATTACAATCATAGTTATTTCTAAAATAACATTTAGGTATTTTAGTTAACTTTGCGTGATCTTCGTGACTGCGACAGACGACAAAACTATTCGTGTAACTATTTAATTACAGTTTTTTTTCTTCAGTTTTGTAGACCCTACTGTTGAAAATAATCAGTTAACATTGTTGGTTTTCCATTTTAAATAGGTACCATGTACGGTACCATTGGCGCGAACTACGCAGTAGAATTTGATCATTTAATTCAGTAGGCAGGCAGATTTATTTGGTACCGGTTTTTAAAACACTTCTATTTTAATATTATTTCCAAATATTGTTTTATTCTTAATTCTATGCACAAACTAATTTATAATTTGTAACTTACACTTACACACGCACATGACTTACACTTTTTTGTCTAATCCGGTGCGCGGAATGTACCTACTATAAAGTTCTTTCTTTGGTTTTAAAGCTTTTGAAAATATATTATATGCAACGATATTGAATCACAAAAGATATAAGTGCAGATAATTAAATAAACGAAAAACTCGCAGGGGTTATTTCTTTATTTTAATTTAAAAAGGAATGTCTGAAAGTGTCTATTATTCCTTGTGAAGTTCGTAAATCTTCAAACGTTAGTTTTTTCCACATGACTACTAGTGGATACTAACTTAATCAAAGCAAACATTCAATAAAATAAGAAAAGATACCTATTTGTCATATTTATGACTACGGAACATACAATACCTTGCTAGAATTTAGTCTTAAGTTTGTTAAATGCGCCCAGTGTGTTTATAATAACAATATATTTTCGTAAAAACTATAGAGATGCTGTATAATAAAACTATGGGCTGCTAAGTTTTGTAAGTAAAGTCACTAGAATGGATAGCAATGCAATTTCTGTTACATTCATTCACTACTTCGTTAATTCCTTTAGTATTTATACTTAATATTTCTACGTCATTTCCTTATAATATCAACTACTGAGCTTGTGATTATTTTCATAATCATATTATTAACAACTTACGTTTTTGAAAGAATTTTTACTATTGATCTTTTTTTCTACCTATTTATATTTTTGAATACATCTTATTCTAGTGATAATAATTACCGCATATCACTTATGATTCTTATATAATTATTATGACTATGATTAATTTTAAGCTTTTTGACTGACTAAATATTTTTTTACCTTATACGTTTGTAATTTGATAGGTGCCGCTTTATGTACGTGTGGTAGAGGACTGCATCCGCAGTTAGGTACATAATTTGATCCGATATACATATTATCATGAAAGACAAATTTTTTTTTTTTTATATTAAATAGGTACTACGCAAATATATTTTATTAATATTGTAAGAGTAATACTGCAATTTAATAACTCCATAGTCATCGTAATATTAGAAGTACAGTAATAATGTGCAAGTAGAATTATACATATCAAATAATGTAAAGGAAATTATTCCGTTTTCCTTCGATACGACTATGTATATTAATTAATATACGTCAATTACTGCGATTATTGAAATCATCTAGGTAAATGTGTCATTCATCATCATTATCATCAATTAGTATCGATATCATATAATTATTAATAACAGCAAATAATTATGTAGAGGAGTTAAATGCCTAAGCAGCTAAATGTATTCAGTGTAGTACCTACTACTACATATTAAGTTCTACAAAAACAAAGATTTTTTTATATTCAGGTCCTGTGGGTCTTAATTCCTTTTCGAGCATGCATTGCTCTTTAAGCTTATTTGGCCCACGTATGCATCACATACCATTCTTGACTAAACTTTTTACTGTAGCGTTTATAATTACCACATCGGCGCAAGTACGGACGTGATGTTAAAGTCTCTATATATATAGATATAGAGGTCAGCTTGTATGTATGTATTCTATTTGAAATACAAATCAAAATAATTAGGTAAATTTGAATCTTTACCGTACTTCATTGAGCGTACTATTACTACCTAATTTTTCTAAAATGCATTTACATTTGTGTCGACCGAACATTTAATATTTACTATAAAAATGTTACAGAGTGTATACAATTGTATACACCTAGGTATATTATACGAAAATCAAATATCATCTATTCTATTAGTTCCACGCTACATCGAAATTCGATACGATATAATTATATTTTATCATTAAGACTAATTACAATGTATTGTACATCTATTCATTATGTTACTAGGAACAAATGACACATCTATTCATACGTAATACTTGCTCATTAACTTGGGTGTTAACTGACATTCATGTTGTATAACATGCAATAGCATTTGTCTTGCATAAATTATACATGCAATGTGAAATTTGCATTTCCATAGCAGAAGTGCGCTATAATTCTCCATGCCGCCGCGCCGCTAACCCAAAGTTTTGGATACACATAGCACACGCCTCGACTTAGCTTAGTGTCGCATAGGGTTGCCATCGCCTTTGGGGCATTAAGTTCTAGTAATTACTAGAATGATAATTCCTACGAACTATTGAATTTGGATGTTGAATCAAGTGTAATTAAATGTTTATGAACTTTTGTTTAAATCGACATTTTACTTAGTTTTTTTTTTTATTTTAAGGGCAAATTTTTTAAGTGTTAGATTTTATATGAACGAATAATGTTAAAATATTTTCGTTTTAATTGCCTGCTCATTTAGCGATGGTGTAGCCTTATACCTAAGAGAAAGTTTCGTTTCGGGATCGTTGCATCTATCATTATTATACATTTAAGTAGACATGAATTTATGAATGCAGTTGTTGCATTTTATATGTTATTGATGTTGTAATAACTTAGAGCAACTTTAGATATAAGATAATATAATATTACAAGGCACCATGGCATTTCGGCGACTAAATACTTCGTCTGTAATCATTTGCTGATCCATATATCATGATATCAGTCTGTGCAATGTTCGTGAATCTCATATTGGAGTTGTCATTATGAATGCAAACTTTGCAAATTATTTTGGGAAATGTGTCGCCAGCGGCTGGCTATATCGGCGACAATGGAATTTTATATGGCGCTGTGAATGCCATTCGTACGCAAATTCATTTGAATTTTATTATGTGTTACTTTTTGGCTTTTTTTATTATTCAAAATAATTCAATGTTGTATTAAAACACTTTAATAAAATTTTGAATAATATATTTAAAGATTTAAGTAACATTTTTTTATTTTAATATCAGACAAAAAGTAGACCAGCCACCTGAGGATAAGTGGCAACAGTTTCCCAAAGGCAAAGGCATCACCGATACGTTGCTGCCAAGAAACAATTAAGAGGAAAGAAAGGTAGCAGTACCTAATCTCAAGCTTCCACCCGGAAAAGACACGTCGTTTGGCAGCCGACTTAAGCAAGAGTATTTAATAAGAGAATTTATTTGAAATGGAATAAATACTCATGAATTTACATACAAAATGCCTTACGAATTCAAATAGGCACCTTGCTTCACTCAACCAATGAGGAAACATCGGTCCATAATGTCGACTCAAGGTAGGTTCGAGGGAAGAAGGCTGAACTTATTTAAAGGAAAATAATTTGCTTATCGATCGTTGTTGTCGCTTTGAATACAATGTTTGACAATATTCAACTAAGTAGGTACGTTCAGTTAACTGTTTTGCCTATTATAATAAGTTTCAAAATTGAAAACTATTTTGTTTCTGTTTAATACATTTCAAACTAGGTAGGTAGGTACTACAAAATTACAAAGTAGTCACCGAGTTATAAATAACTTTCTAATTTAGTTACATACAATCTATCGAAATAATTTATTATTAAAGTATTAACAGAACCTCCACTTTAAATAGTGTCTCTTATTCCGTGGAAGCAGAGACAGATTTTTGGGGACGCGTCATTGTTTCGAAGTCAAACATCGTCGAAATGTCAACAGTGCCGATGACTCATACACTGAATGTTTTAAGATTTACTACATACTGTATTTTCTAATTGTGAAGAAATTCATGCAGGCTATCAATGTCTTCCTTATTGCTATACACTCCTTTTATAAACTTTTAAGTGTACTGTAAGTTAGGATTGTATTATTATAGTTGAGTATGTGTATAAAACTAAGTTTGCTCTTGAGCTTTTTCCTTAATTTATAAGTGTTATAAATTCTAGTTCATCATCATCATCATCATAGTAACTGGCCTCTGCTGGACACGGGTCTCCTCTCATAATTAATTCTAATTATCATCTAAAAACATACTATGTATAATGTCCACTGTTGTATAACTGTTAGTTTATTTACATCTACTGAAAATAAATTATGAATTTATGAAGCAGAAGAAATTATTTTCAGAACAAACTCAAGAGTAAACTTAAAATTAGTTAAAAGTGCGTTATAATAGCAAGTTTTTCTTTTTAGATCATTTATTACCAAAGCTTTTCATGATTTTGTATCATAGTTATTACGTTATTTATTGGTGATATGCACTGAATTACAGTGCATTGTGCATTTATCTTTGACATTATAAATGTTTCATGTTTTTACTTTTCTTTCATATACCTATTCAATTGTATAAAAATTATAAAGGGAATTTTACGAAAATTATTGTACAATTTTTGACAGTGGTACAATAAATATTATTTATTATTATAATATATTACACCAGGAAAATAGATAAAATTTACATTTTCTTTTGACTGAAAATTAGTAAGTGTGAAAATTTTATTTATATCTACCGCTTTTTCAGTACTAAAGTATAAATTTCTAAATATGTATAATATTGTCCGGTATTGTAGTTATAATATACCTAAGTGGCAGAAGTCCGTTATAAAATATAATAAAATTATATTTCCCTACATAATTTTCTAATGTAGGTACCGTTAGCAGAAAATAATTATTTAATAAAGTAAATTTATTAAAAATAGATAATAAAAACTTTTACTCAAAGAATAAAAAGTTTAAAATGTTCAGATATTATAAAGTATATATTTCAAAATTCTATACTTACTCGTACTGTTAGCAAAATTAACATAAGTAGAGCAATAAATTAAATGCTGCTGTTTAGAAATAAATGTTAAATTTATTTTTATTGTACCAAAATACATTGTTATTAAATTTGCTGACGGTATCTATGGCAGGTAGTATTGTATTATTTCAATGTAATATGCACATATTATAGATGTGAATTACAAAATATGCAGTGTTACGTGAATAAATTCAAGCAGTAGTTCAAATCTATTTAAATTCAAATATTCAATCGTAAATTAATATTTACATTATTTTCTTACGACGCTCTATCTCGTTTTTATTATAATTCTGTATTACTTAGTCAATATAGATTTGAACTACTGTTTATTCGATAATTATGCGCAAATAAATTAGGAAATTATTAATTATAATTACGTATCGCACTGAACGCTTCAGTGCGATAATTTTATTTAAGTAACTTTGTGACACTAGCCGAGCTAATTGTAGATAAATTAATAAATGTTTATAATTACGTGTTTAATCGTGTAAGCAGCTACTGCGCTGGTTTGTATGAAAATGTCTAATATTTACAAAACGTGAAATTTTATCTCTTTATAATATAAATGTATTACACGTTCAATTTACACATGGTAAATGAAGTTTTATTTATGAACCTGAATGATAGACTGTATTAGAATGTCAGTATCCCGTACAAAGGGTACGTTCTGACGAACTAACTACCTAAAATTCTGAATAACACCCTCTACTAACTGGACCAACCATCCTAATCCCGATTTCAGTCTTGTTGTTCTATCTTACTTCCATGAAAAGGAGGGACTTTAATTTGCAAAGCTTTGTGGGTATTATTTAATTATCTCTTGCTTTTGGCCAAGGAAAACATCATCAACAAATTATAATCTATTACTTCAGAGTAAATATATTCGTCCTTCTTAAATCTCATTTCATCAAAATATTTACAAGTCTCCTATTCCTCTATACAACACTTATTATAAAGTCCGTGAACGTCTCCAATGCAGTAACAGAGTAAATACTGCTAATATACAAGTATGAGGCATGAACAACTTAAAAACTCTGAACTTGGAAACAAATTGGAAAAGTTTGTAATTTAAACGTACCAGTGACATACCTTTTTCGACCCGAGTAACAGCTGTTGGCTCCCGACTTGAATGTTGTGGCTAATACTTTTCAATATTCGAGGCATTGAATACAGGCGATGAAAACGGGTAAACGTGACTATGGACGTTTCGAAAATTGTACGATTTGTAACTGATACAACCCTGGACACACTACAACGATATTATCATCTATAATTGTTTAATTGTTTGTTACTAACTAATATTATAAGTGCACTCAAGTTCGGTTATAAAATTGTTTGCAGGCCCACCATGTGGGTTGGTATTGGTGAGTGAGTCACCGCTGATACGAGCGTTGACCTTGCTCAATGGTGTGCTGTCTTCCGGGATTGGACTTATTTCGTTTTTCGCCTGCTGTATTTCGTCGAACAGCCCGTAAATACTTATAAAATATAAGTACATTATAATATTAGTTAACGCATTAGGTTAAGAACCTGTCATGTTTATTTTTGTAATAAATAAATAAATAAATTAGTTATAATTACATATCCTACACATTAATTTTTATAGTCGTCAAATGAATGAAGGTGGCAATCGAGCATGCAAAACTACCCTTCCGCTGTGGCCCATGACAACTGTCACCGACTTAGAAGACTCAAATCATTGACATAAATACTACTCAAATGTTTAATAGTACAATTTGCACTTAAAATACACAGTTTAAACAATTAGCGATCTCTTCGAGATAACCCGTACCTACTCCCATTTCGAGACTAATTCAGACTATAAAGGGACACAGAACTAGATATTTTCAATTCAAATAAATTAATCCATCGGTTTTCTTATACTCAGAACTTCCTCGTAAAGCGAAGTCTGCGAAATTTTTATACAATTTTCTTTAATGTTCGCTGTCGCTACGCGAAACTTCACCTGTAAAAGTTCGTTCCAATGACAGAGAAATTGTAAAACTTCGAGAGCTAGACGTGGCCTGTAGGTATAAAGATTTTAAAGAACTGCTAGCCCAAGATAGCTTGTAGTCTTTCTACTGAATTTTGTCGGGAATTTAAGTTAGTAACTGCTGCAATGAACAAGGAATATGCCTACCTAGTGGCTCTAGATGGGTGTTTGAGCACGCAGTCTTTTTAGGTCAATAGATTGTAACGGACAGTTAGGCCGATGGTTTTAGGTTATACTCTCCATAAAAAAATCAAAGGTGTATGAAGTCAAACTCGCATTTTGTGAGGCATGCAGTGGCGTGGCTTTGGCTTGTAATTTAATCACAACCCAAAACGAATATTGTAATTAAAGCAAGCTAGTTGACAGTCATAAATAACTGATAAATGCTATAAAGACCCTTCAAAAAACCGGCCTAAATTAGTTGCTACTGGATTCAACCCATGAATGGCCCACTACTGAGCTCGGGTCACTCCTCATACCTGAGGAGGCCTAGAACGTACTCCACCACGCTGCTCCAGTGCGGATCGGTGGAGGGGGGGTAATTGGCCAACCGAAGTGTCGGAATTTTTTATGCAGCCCGACATGGCTTAACGACTGTTACCAAATGGTAACAACCGGGACCGACTACTTCCGAACACCGGAAGCGCCCAAGAAATTATGCCACTAGCGGTCAGCCATCCAACTACTGACCGCGCCCGATGTTGCTTAACATTGTCGATCACTTAAGATCGACACATTACTTATAATGCATGTTACCAAGCCAAATTGGCCACTTATCTACAGTTATCTGTTATCTATGTATAGGTATATACGATAGTGACTGACCTCAAAGAAAACCATATCTAATGCTATTTAAGATCGATAATTCATTTCTAGTATTGCTACTCCTGAAAACTGGGAGCCTCATTTGTCCGCGTCACTCTCAAACCAGTTTTACCTAAAAACAAGCAAAGTGAATTTCTTAAAGAAAATTACTTCACGGGAGCAATACCAGTTGTAGTCTTGTGACTTCCACTTATGAACCGGACCATTATACAATTGACAAAACCGGAATCTGCGTAAATATCAGATTGCGAATAGATTTTCGTGAATCCCTCGGTGCCACTGCTGGGCACGGGTACACCGGTCAAGTGGGGTCCACCACGCTGGCCAAGTGCGGACTGCAGACTTTGAGACCTTTGAGAACATTATTGAGAAGTCTGAGGTGTGTAAGTTTCCTCACCATATTTTCCTTCACCTCATTTGTATTCTAGTTATTGCTAAAAACGTACAAATAGGTACGTAAATATGGTACGTAGGTATGGTATAATAATAGGTACATATATTAAATCAAAACCTACACAACCAAGGGAAAAACACCCAAAAGTTTGTATAGTAAAACAAACAAATTTTCGCGAACGCGACGTTGGCACTGAATACAAACAAGTCCATAATGTTGGACGTAATGAGATTTGCGACGGGCGCACAGAAACAAAGAGGACATTTTGGCGCCGACTGATCCAAGGGTTATCCTACACACCAAATCCCGGAACGAAATACGAGTGTATATATCTCTTCAAATCTAGTGGGGGTGGCAGTAAGGACGCTCTTGCAGAACTGAAATAGCTGTAGCCTTCTTCGCTGTTCGGAAAAAATTCTACCAAGGTTTCTTGCAAATCATATAGAAACATAAATACAATTACAGGTGATGTTACACAAGGATTTATTGAATAATAAAAGCGTATTAAAAAGGAGTAAGCATTTCATATTAATTGCATTACTGTAAGTATAAATGAACGTACCTAGTTTGTGAACTGTAATAATTCCAAAAGGGTGTAGGTATTCGCAGCTTTTGAATTGAATTTTTAATTAATTAAATATTACCAATAAGGAACTGTAGCAGACGGCAGTTTGTCACACAACTGCCGTCTACTACAGTGTTGTTTAATTTTAAAGTTATGATTACTATTCATCACAAGGAAATTATTTAGGTACTTATTAATCCTTATTGTGCGTGTGTAAGTATTATTGCTCTACAAGTCTCCTTTTTATTCAATGTAGAAATCCCCACGATATTATATTCCAAGAAAACCGACATCCGTTACATATTATTTCATTAAATGCGGTGACGTTCTTTTGTAGAGAAAAAGGTAAAAACAAGCCTGTTAGTACATTGACGTGTGTGCGATGTACGTGTGTCACTTTATTTCCTACGTGACTATAGTTTTGATTTCAGAAAATTGGGTTTAGTTACTTATAGGTACTAGTAACGGCCTTCGCTCCGCGTAAGAAAACCTATATTTTAATACCTATGCCCACACAACAAACGTGTTTAAACGGAATTCTTTACATCGATATATCTTTTTTATGGTATTAAGGTAGCAAACGAGCTTGCAGCACCACCCTTCCGCTGCCGCCCACGACAACTGGCATCGACCTAGACCTTGTACCCTAATTACTATTATTATAGCAAAAAACATCAAAATTAGCGCGAAGAAACGCACGTGTACGGGAAAAAAAACATTGTTAGCTACCTTTTACGTTACGACCTTATAAATACCCTTTATAATAGTATTTCTTGAATATCTTGCATGTATAGACATCAATAAGTTAAACTTTTATTACACCTGTGTATAGAATACATTATTTCAAACCATTACCCTGTCCCCGAATATATCTGTTTGATAACTCGCTCACATTTTCCGTTTTCCGAGTAAAAATGAACTAAGGCTTGTTGCTTCTGAGTTATGACTCTGTTTACATTCGGAATGGTCGGATTAAATGATCCGGCTGGCACGCTTGACACAACAGGTGGATCGACCTTTACATACTGTAGGGCGTGTAGGCGTCTGATTGGTGTGCTGAATGGGACGAAAAAGAGTTTTAATACAAACTTATTATTTTAGAACACTTGTCAAGGGTACTTCTTTATTTATTGGCTTGCTGAAACCGGGACCTTCTTTAGTAAAGAAAACTTTTTTGACTAGTGCCATAGCTCTTCAAGGTTCTGTTCTCTTATATTTTAAGAATGTAAGTTAGGGGTGGTAAGTATTTTTCGAGCATTTTTCAAAATAAAAATGTCTTTTTCTCATGTTTTTTCTATACCTATCCTTTGCATACCAACGATATGCCAGGCCCGGTATCTTATGGTAAAGAGACGAATAGCTCAGTAAAGACTAAAGGAATATAATGGGTTGTGTAAATCTAATACCTACTTCAGGCGATCTTCGAATGGGGCAATCCGATCCGCCTAGGATTAGTTTACTAATTTATAAATGCTTCAATTGCCTGATGTCGGAATAGTTTGACATATTTTGGTACATTTTTAAACCACTAAAAATTAGCAGACTTGGCCCATGTTATGATGAACACTCAAACCCCCCGTACTAGGATTCTCTCTGTCACGTGTGTCATGGACAACACGAATAACACATCACAAACACCCATGACCCGAGTACAAATATTTATCTGTCACAAACATCAGCCCCGGCTGGAAATCGAACCCGGGACCTATCGCTTCGCAGGAAGGGTCACTACCAACTAGGCTAGTCGTCAATTTTCCTTGTCTTATGTACCGATCGATGTATGTGGTCGATTGTACAATGCATAGTTGCTAATTAAGCGGGTACAAACCCCTATCAGAATGTACAGTCATGTACAATCGGAATTTATCTTGATTAAAACAAGCGACCTCCAACAAAAGGGTTCTGGAGCTATAGTCTCCTCCATTGTTCAGCAGAGTGCTCTGAGAGTAGAGAAGAAGAAACATTTATTTCATCATAGTACCTCAACAAACTTTATGCTTTAAAATAAATTCTTAGGCAAATAAGCATAAAAGTTTCGACCATGAAGTTCAGAGGTCGATGGAAACTGGTCGCACTCTGAATATGGCGTGGCGGCAGTGCCACCACACCTCTAATGTTTTAGAGGAGGTTGACTTACACTGTAGATGTATGGAGCTCTCTACACCCACAACAAAATTATACTGAACATTTACATATTCGCATCTGAATTCATTAAAATATAAGTTAATCTTATTTAAAGTAAAAGTAAAAGTACTTATCTACTATTTGATTACAATTTTATCATAATACTAAGTAGATACAAAATTGTGTTCATCTCTCTTAGTAAAAACTTTACGTGATTCGATTTGAGGGCATATACATCTAAAGGTTTAAGACTTTGGAAGGTCAATGTACGTTTAGGGCATTAGGGTACATTGACTTTGAAAAGAGGCACTTAACAAAGTAGCTGATGTAAATATACTTATTATTGAAGTATTTTTACTGACTCTCTTTTTATAACTGAAGCACGAAAGGCTCTGAAAGATTTTTAAATAAAAATGTATGCTCTTAAGTTGGAAGTTTTGTATTCAATCCTTTAATACAAAAGCCATGAGCATAATGCATCATAACTTTAGAAACAATTTGTCTGTTTTAGCAAGCACCAACGAGCTCTCAAGCACTAGATTCACCTACTCCAAAGCTGTTTGTTAGTGCATCTACTGGCGAGTTGAACTACATAATATACTTTTGGCCGGATATTTGACAATTAAGAATTTTTGCGAAGCTTAAACTGCCAAACGTTAGCTACTGAGCGTCAACGTAAAAACAATTTCAAATTGAATCTGAAAAGCCTTTGTAACATTAAGCTAATCGAGTTTAGTTCAACACAAGTTTAGTGTCTTACTAGTATCCCAATAAAAAGTAAAATAAATAATAAATTTTATTGACAGTTACGAGATCTCGCAATAAATACGACAGTAGATATTAGGGAGCAGGTGCCGACCGAGCATCCCCGTAGGGCTATAACGCGAACGGCTGCAAAAACTATCCGTTTCGCCAATAAAATCAGTCCTTTGTTCTTGCTCCTGGAAAATAGGACATGTTTTTGGAACACGCCGAACAGTATCAATTGTTTGGATAGATTTATCACATGATTGAACGTGTTGGGTTGAACTGGTTGTTCTTTTACGTGTTTCGATCGCGGTGCAGAGCCAGTAATATACGGGTGCTTCAACTTTTTTGGACAATAACTGAGTGTCACTGATCTCAATGCGCAATGGTGATAGCTCCTTATCGTCTGATGGTTAGTCTGCTGGTAAGTCGGCTACTTACAAAATGTACTTACATGAAGTCGGTTAAAAAAGTGGTTATTGCAACGAAACTAGTAAAAAACAGGAATTCATGTATAGTTTTATGCAAAACGAATGGACGGGAAACCTCATAGTTACTTGTTACTCCCATTTATTCATAGACATTCGTAACAATTTAATGGCATTACTTACAAGTTACAATTATGTGGACACTTATAAGAAAGTATGATGAACAAGTATACGGCGAATGGTCTATCCTGTAGCAGATCGCAGGGTTCTCTACCTACTACCTAGTGTTTTCCTAATACCAATACATACACGTATAGAGCTATGCCTTTTTACCTACCTGATTAGCTACGAACATGCTTCAAAAATCAATCATAAAAGTTGACATTTTGATTGCAGTATCCGAGAATAAATGAAGCGCTGGTCAATGCATCCTTGAACTGATTATAATCCTCGATTCACAGACATGCATGGGCGTTGGTAACCTATGGCCCATCTGTCATCGTCATCGGTTCGGCATCCGATCATAATTATTCATCATTACAGCAAACTATTTTCCTGAATTAATCCATGGACAGCAATTATTGACGTAACAATTGAAACGTGGCTAAGCACGGAATCCGGGAAACTGTAAGCCGTTGCAAGCTGCAGCGTGTTTGCTTTTCATTACGGCAGCACTAAACAAACTCTAATCCTGTGTTGTGCTGTTCCAACTCTCTCCTAACTTTATTTGAAGGTAACTTTTAGCGTCAGATTGAAACGTTTGTGCAATAGTTACTTCGGCGTCTAAAATCAATCAATATTTTTAACGTATTGCCTACTTCTTGGACTGCAAATTATCAGTAGATAATTAATATCTTGGAGCAAAGCCTGTAAAGTAACGTAATGTACTATTTTATGAATAGCATGAAGCCTGCTAGACTCAAATCTGGATTAGAATGGTTAGTCCAGTTGGCAGAAGGTGATGTAACTGACCAATAATGGTCAGTTCGTAGTCCGTGTGAGGGACTGGGGCAGGGAATGTTACATTTTCCCCTCCTAGTATCTTAAATAATGATAATGCGGCAGCAGAACTAAGGTGAAACTAACAGATTTAGCGTACATATTTGCGTCATATACAAGTTTATTTGCTTCGCCCGTTAATCTGATTTGCACATAACGACGGGTTTAGCGCTTATACTACACGCAACTTGCTAGGGGTGACTAATCCAAACACCCCGAGCTTGCATTTGATTACAGACACTATGCACATAATATAGTCACGAATTTGTACGCGCCATAAATACGTTCAATCTGCAGCCACGCTAATACTTGGAATCTTAGCTCGAGAGGTTATGTATTAGAGAGTTAGATCGTTATAAGTAAATTCAGGCGTGTTCGCGTGTTTGTGTTCGGCTCTGTAGATGTTGCTTTGTCAAGAAACATAAACTGCCCCTAGTGATGACCCATAGGTAATCTTTTGGTTTCCAATCGTTTTTGGTCAGAGTACACCTCGATTTAGTTCTTATTACTACCTAACTAGGTTAAAAATAAACTGTATCAATCTTTGTAAAAAAACCGTATTTTAGGTCTTACACACCACAGATGGTCCGGCTACTACTACCGGCTACCCCACAAAACTAAATATTTCACGATTTTGCTTCTTATTTACTTAGGTAAAACAGTGCTAATATTTTGACTTACAACTTGATTTGTTTACCACAAGAATACTTACATAATAGTTGCTTGTTTATATATTAGGTTTCTACGCCACATGAGTAAACATTCGCTGCGAGCAACTGTGCAGTGTGCATCCATACTAGAGCGTACACACTTAATGAAAAGCAAACAGTTCTCAGCGTACATTGCGTTCCATGTACAGCTTATATATTGCAACAGATTTTCAGCAATTGCATGGTGGGCATGGAAGTTCGTAAGTTATCTTTTTGTTCCCCAATGTATTCTTCAGACTTAACTTAAACTTTCCACTTTTATCAGAATTCATGTAACAAAAACAAATTCGATGGTATTCAAAGCCATCTACAAAGAATTAATTGATTGTTGTTATCAGAACTTTGTTAGCACAAGAAATTATAAAGACATATGAAAATATATTTTGAGATAATTACGTTTATATCCCCTTGCGCGTTTTTGGGTCAACGTATGACCCATGAAAAAGTAAGCGCTCAAATGTTTTTGGGTCATACGTTGACCCAACTACGCGTTGACCAAACGCTTTGTGGTTGGTAGTTGTTTTTGGCCAATCATATAAACCGACCAATCAGAAATAAATACAGTCACAGAGTATATAAAATTGGCTATCGTTTACGATTTTCGGACATGATTTTCTGTGGGTGATGCAACCACAAAAAAATAAAATTTGACACATATTCTCAGTGACGGATCGCGCGAAGTGACGTGTTTGTTGTCGTGTGCTATTTCGCCAAGAGTGTTAGAAAAATGTAAGTATTCTTATAAGATTTATACATATAAGTGTAGATAATTTACTGTAGATTGTGTGTAAAGTGTTGTTCATTAGAAATAAACAAAATATGTAACCAAAAACATCTCATTTGTGACGAACCATCGTTGTCGCAACTAAGATGGCGTCATGTTTTACGTCGATTATTACGTAAATACATTGATTTCTAATAAGAAACAATTGGTTTCTGATAATATAGTTAGTTTATTACCATACACAAAACAGATTTAGTGAATAGGTTCACATTTACATCATTATTTATACCGTTTACCTCATTATACACATTTTTACTCAATACTGACGAGCAGCCATGTTCTTTTGTTTTTTTCGTATAATTGTGCTAGGGTTGGTAGGTGAGCAGTTTTAGTGACAAAAAAATTTCGGTGATATTATTTAAATTGTTTACTTCTATTTTTTTGATTGCGTACGTAATATCCTGCATTGTTGGAATGTGGTGGTATAGGGAATAGCGGATTTTTTTTTCGTGTAGTTGAGAATATTTTTCTAATATTATTTTGTACATAAATTTACTTGCTTTGTTTGAGTGGAAGTGAAGGGTGAAAGTGAGGAGGAAAAAAGGATGGGTCAGTCTGTTCGTTATTTTTTATTTGTATTTATTTTTATTTTAGGCGACAGGCCAGGCTCCGGTCGATCAGCACTATTCGATTGTACTATCGATTCTAACCCGGGTGTGACGGCGAGGCGAAACCTCGTCATGAGGCTCGCATCCGAGCTGCCGGCTATGGACTCAAGAGTGGAGAGGAGCCCACCGCGGTAAATATTGTCTTACTAACTGTACGCAAGGCTTTACACTTAATTTTGCACGAATCTTAGTACATTCGATCTATATAATTTTTGCAGAAGCTATGGACTACCGGTGCTGGTGACTCCAGGGGGTCCATAAAGCCGAAGGGGGAACCGGTGCCGCTTTGCCAAACCCAGCTCGGTGCGAATCGTGCAGGGGCGCCCAATTTTGTAAGTCCTTGAATTTTATATGACAGGTTATTTTCGTCCATGGTTTATGTAGATGGTTACTCAAATAGATTGTTTTTCTTTCAGCTAAAATCTTGAGGAGTTGGCTGAGCTGATGGACATGTTCGAAGAGGAAGCGGAGGAGGTTTTGGACCGTAACCGTCGGCATGTCCATCGCTGGCTGAACCCAGCGCAGCAGCTCCCCAGCTCGACGTCGGATTGGGAGATTGCCCCCTTGGAAACACCAGCGGGTATTAGCGTCATATCTGAAGTAGAACCTTCCAATTTTCTGTGTTCTGGGTTTTTGTATGTAAAAATGTTATTTGATGTTCTCTATTTTCTGTGTTCTGTGTTTGTATTGATAAATAAAAAATAAATAAAAAAATATATTTCCTCATTATTCTAAAGTTACTATGTATGTGTCTGTAACCATAAACATTTTTATAATTTAGTTTTATAAATTAATTTAGTTGTCTGCAAGAAATCGCTGTCTAGCGATAAGACCGCCTTTTGTACTGTGTCTAATATAAGCTGATGTAAATATTAAATTGTGTGTGCAATAAAGAGTATTCTCTATCTATCTATTTATCTTTATTATTTTTTTATTATCCCTAAATTTAATATTATACTTATGTGTGTTGTTTATTTCAAAAATACTCCCCCGTAACACTACTTTAATTTTTACTACTTATACTTAGACTTATACTTCTACTTAGAATTTTCAAGCAAAATATAAATTTTGCTTGAAAATTCTAGTTGGAATCAAATCTGATCTGATCCAACTAGAATGGATCAAATCAGATCAGATTTGATTCAGCTATTGCAATTGAAGCAAAATTTATATTTTCCTTGAAAATTCTAGTTGGAATCAAATCTGATCTGATCTGATTATTCAGATACATATTTACGAATATTTATGTATAATTGTAAATATTTATTTTATAAACAAAAGTACAAAATTACACTTTGGAATAAGATTCCAAAAACTTTCACCAAAAAAAGTACATACTTCTAACATTACTATTACGGATGAATGTTTCCGTTGGTTGAATGACAGCCCTAGCGCGTTTTGAGTAACGGTCACTTGCGGCGGTCAGTATAGCGGTCAGTACGGTCCGGTCAGTTCGGCAGACGCGGCGGCCCCTCATTGCGAAAATAATTTTATTTTGAAGTAAATAAAAGTCGGTAAAGTGTAAAAATGATATGAATGAAGCTAGAGTGAATTGTGTTATCCTATAAAAGTATAGTGTAAGTGTATGTGTCTTGTGTTTTGAAGATATTACGCCGTAAAGTTCGTAAGTAGCAAAAAATTACCTAAACTTTCATGTTTCTGCGTATATTTTATAAAAACTACAAAATAAAACTAAAAAATACACGACTCATATCATAGTACATCTAATAACGAATCTATTGATATATAATTTATTGCAGATTTAATTATTTTTAAGCAACAATAACGGTTTACCTAAAACACAAAAATTCGTTGAAATTTTGTTGTTTTTAGGTAAACACTAACGACACTTAGAGGCTCTTTTTTTTTTCGCGGCCGTGCGCGCAAGAGGATATAGGTTTTTACAACAAAAAATTGAAGGTTCAACAACGGCACTGACTCGCCAAATCTAAACTGATAGTGGTCCCCAAAGAATTAGCCGCGAAAAAGTCCTAAAGAGTTCTTTTTGGTGAGTTGAAGGTAATTTACGCTCGTTAAATGTGTGTTGCAGTCATTAATGATGTAAATAATGCTGTTTCGCAAGTACTGCATTGGTTTACGTGTAACAACTTAGTATTAAACGCGAAAAAAACCAAATGTGTTAAATTTACGTTGCCAAATGTAAAGCAGGTTCCTGCTCAAATTGTTCTAAAATATAAGGAAGTATTAGAACTAGTAAATTCAACAAAATTTTTGGGACTTACTATAGATTCTCATCTACAATGGGGTCCTCATATTGAAGACTTGTCGGGGAGACTTAGTTCGGCTGCGTACGCTGTTAAGAAAGTAAGGCTCTTGACTGATGTAGAAACAGCAAGATTAGTCTATTTTAGCTACTTTCATAGTATAATGTCCTATGGTCTGTTGTTGTGGGGCTCTGCTGCAGATATAGAGTCAATATTTATCTTACAGAAAAGAGCAGTACGTGCCATTTACAGCCTCAGGCCAAGGGATTCGCTAAGAAATTTATTTAAGGAAATAAATATATTAACTGTAGTCTCACAATTTATTTTTGATAATATTATGTACGTTAAAAAATACTATGACAGTTTCCTTAAGAAGAGTGATGTTCACGTTATTAATACTAGGAACAAGGCTAAACTGACTGTACCAAACTTCAGACTTTGTAAAACTGGAGGCTCGTTCATGGGTAGTTGTATTAAAATCTATAATAAAATTCCGTTCGAATTGACGGAAATGCCACACTGTAAATTTAAAAATCATGTCAAAGGCATTCTTATGACGAAAGGTTATTACAAACTTGATGATTATTTTAAAGATAAAAATGCTTGGACATGAGTTTGATATTCTAACTAGTAAGTAGTAGTAAGTGCTATCTGTAATGTGAGTAGCAAAAAAAGCTTCTTGGAAGTTTCTTGCCGCTTCTTCTTCCAAGACTACTCACGGTAGGGATTTGTCGAAGCGATGGCGTAGATTGACTTTCGAAAAGTGTTTGTAAAAAACCAACTTCGAATAAATTTCATTTCATTTCATTTCATTTCATTTCATTTCATTTCATTTCATTTCATTTCATTTCATTTCATTTCATTTCATTTCATTTCATTTCATTTCATTTCATTTCATTTCATTTCATTTCATTTCATTTCATTTCATTTCATTTCATTTCATTTCATTTCATTTCATTTCATTTCATTTCATTTCATTTCATTTCATTTCATTTCATTTCATTTCATTTCATTTCATTTCATTTCATTTCATTTCATTTCATTTCATTTCATTTCATTTCATTTCATTTCATAATAATCTCCTGCACTGTAGGCTCAAGTTCGAATCCAACACATACCAATACCACCTATGTATGTTTTAATTACGCGCTTGTAAAAACTTAATTACAATTTGCCTCAGCCTCAGCGATGAAAAACATCTCGTACGTAATAATTAATTCCTGCATTTACATTTACATTTTGCTTTTGGAATGATACGTACCTATTGAATTCGAATTAAACTTGTACTTGCCAATTACATTACCAGCTGTTGATTCTGTGACTTTTGAAGGTGTAGTTCGAGTATGGGTAAATAAATAAACACGCCAAAAGCCATTACGTAAGTGGCATACGCGTAATGAAAAGCAAACGCTCTCAATTCCTTTTAGAAAACACTGTGTGGCTGAAAGTGCTTACAGCTTATTGACAAAGTGATTCGAGCTTGTTAATTTAATGGTTCCGTATAGAATGGACCCTTGAAACTTGAGTCGAACACCGCCCATCTTTCTTCTAAAAAATTCGGCGGACATTTAAACAAAATAATTTAATAGAAACTTTGAAAACGTCTTTCCTTTATTAATTTTTTATCTTTTAAATGCCAAATGGAGAAACATCAGTTTCAAGCAGAAAAGGCCAAGTGATTTGAACATGGGACTCTCGAACAGGGAAACTTGGGATCTCGAATCCTGCACGAAGCGCTCATAGCCCGGCGGCTTGGCTACAAAGTCAAGCAAGTAGTAGTTGGATGGGTGACCGCTAGTGGCAAAATTTTCTTGGACACTTCCATGCTTCAGAGAGCAAGTAAAGCCGTCGGTCCCGGTGGTTAACATTTGGTAGCAGTCGTTAAGTCGTCGCCGGATGCCTTCGGGCGGCATGAAAAAAATCCGACACTCAGGTCGGGCACTAACCCCTCCACCTGCACTGGAACAGCGTGGTGGAGTAGGCCTCCTCAAGTATGATGAGAGAAACTTGCTCAGTAGTAGGCCATTAATGGGTTGAAGCCAAGTGTCCCTCACATCGTGATAGGGGCTGGGAGCCCAGCAGTGGGACAATTAGGGGTGCGAAGAAGAAGTGTGATGTCTGGCTCATGGTAGAGACCTCCATCTGAAATAAGAATTCACACAATATACCTAGGTATATCTTGTTCACCAATATTTCGACCAGGTTGCATGGATACATTGGCGGTTCTTTTAGTAAGCTACCGAGACCACTGATTATATCAGTTTGCTTGTCGGTTATTGGGCACATAAAAACGCAATAGATAATTCACGGTAAGTAGAGTAACAGGTAAAATTGTTAATAATTTACAACACGTGACCCCGTGCCGCCTGGCGAAAAGGAGTATTTATGTAAGCGAAAAATCCAGGGGTCGCTCCTGTTAAATATCGCGCTTTTTATAGCTTTAGGGTCGGGTTGTGACAGAACATTGCTGACGTCAGCGCGCGTGCCGAATCTTATTTCGTCTTCCGAGTTTTGCTACTAAAATTGCATGGTATTTTAAAAAAATTGCATTGTGGCATTGCTTTAGTGCCAAGCTGGAACACAAATTTTAGGACGGACATAGATTGCCTCTGTGTGTTGTAGTTTTATAATAGATGAGGCTAACGGCTTGGCCACCGTTCCGGAATTAGAAAATCGCGTAATTTCTTGTCAGCGAAGTCTTCGTGTCTTCGTCTGGGAGTTCATGACTAATACCATGTCTTTTACCCCCAGCGGTGAGATGAGTCCTTTGGCGGCTGATCCAAGCAAGTGGTTGCTAGCCAAGCAAACCGTCATTGAAAGACAATAGCAGTAATAATATTAATGAGTTAATAATTTTATTGCTAATATAATGTAACGGAGGAATTTTATACATCTAATAAGACAACTGCAAGGAGCAGGATCAGCAGGAAATGGGGATATGAGGTGTGGTGAAACGAGGTGAAGATTGGCGATCTGGTGAGGCGCTTTATAGACTGGTTGTGCGAGTTTGAGGAGGGGAGAGGAGAGATATGATGAGAAGGGAGTCTTCCATAGGTTTCAGGTGTTTCTATAAAATGTTACTGGCCAGCGAGCAGGCCATCTTCAAGAATGTGCAGATGATTAATAAAAACAAAGGAATCACGTCGCTATTGTCATTGAATAAAATGGATTTGAAGACGAAGCACGAGTATTTCATTTTGCCCTTTATAATAATCCTTACACGAATCCTTAACAAGCATCTTGGCTTCCCAGTATGGGATTGCGGTCGGTAGATATTAAAGGATATTTTTTGTCACAAACAAAATAATGATCAAAAGACTAGGAAAACAAAAGTAGGTAAGCATAGAATGCTTTTTTCATTTCTATGATACAACTAGCTGACCCGGCGAACTTCGTACCGCCTAACAGTTGATTCTATAATATTTTTTTAATACTTATTCTGATATTTGGGACACCGGGTTAGCTAGTAAGATAAAAAAAAGTTGATAAGTCAACAATATAAGAAAGTTGATATGTCAAAAAATAAACATAAAACACTTAGGGCCAGTTTCACCGGTTCCGGATAAAGTTCCGGATAGCCCTAGGAACTCAACTCCCAGATAAACTACAACTTTTGGCATCTCAGGTAATCTGATAGAAGTGACAGAGAAAAGTGTTGGTTAAGGTATCTGCCAGTTCAAGTGGCTGTTAGGCGTTATCTGACGGATACAAAAATGTGTCAAGTGGCGTTTCTATAACACATTAGCAATTTGAACTGTAATAAATCATATTATTATGAATCCTACTATTTTCGTTCTATAATGATAAAATTATACTTGAAAATATTAAAAAAAGTCTAATTGGATTATTTTGAACAAAAAGTATTTTATTAATTAAGTTTTCAAAATAATTTTCAAATGACAATAATTTCCGTAGTAGTAACGAAACGCAAAAAAGCGACGTTGCCGCTCCGTCAACTGTTAAGTGGCAGATAAATTCCTAGGGCTATCCGGAACTTTATCCGTAACCGGTGAAACTGGCCCTTAAATTTCTTTTAATAGTCACTGAAAAATCACACTGAAAATAACAATTTCTGATTTTTTATTATGATACCTACTTATTATATTTCATTAATTTTATTAACCTACCAAATTGACCGCTAGTGGCAAAAATTTCTTGAGCGCTTCCGTGCTTCGGAGGGCACGTAAAGCCGTCGGTCCCGGTTGTTACCATATGGTAGCAGTCGTTAAGCCATGTCGGATACCTTCGGGCGGCTTAAAAATATCCGACACTTGGGTTGGCCACTAACCCCTCCACTAATCCGCACTGGAGCAGCGTGGTGGAGTATGCTCTAGGCCTCCTCAGGTATGAGGAGAGACCCGTGCTCAGTAGTGGGCCATCAATGGGTTGAAGCCATTATCCTACCAAATTAACCTAACATTAACCTGCACACCTGAGAGTTCTCCACAATGTTCTCAAAGATGTGTGAAGTCCGCAAATCCGCACTTGGCCAACGTGACTATGGTCTATACCCCTCACATTGTGAGAGGAGACCCGTGCCCAGCTGTGGGACAGTTATGGGTTGTGATGATGGTAAAATGTAAATTGTCTGAGGTAATTCTTTTAATAGTCACTAAAAAGCTTGCACCATTATTAGTCGAATGTTGCACTTCACGGGTCTGTCTTAACCGAAATCTTTCATGTTCATTGCGATCTTCACGTTCCTCGGCAGTACGATTAGATTGATAATTAATTTGACTCGTTGCGTTGACCACCCGGATGGCGCAATGGTTAACACGCCGGATCGCCTTTCCGAGAGTCCTGGGTTCGATTCCCAGCGAGGCGGAAATTTGAATGATGAATTTAAATTTACGTTCTTGGTCTGGGTGTGTGTGTTCTTGTCTTGTGTGTTGTCCATGGCACCCACAACACAGGGAAACCTAGTGTGGGGCTATGAGTGTGTAGCGTTAGTGCGGGCTCTTCTGCCTAAATTTGTCCGCCGCCTTATAGGAAGCATATTTAGTAAGTCACAAACACAACAATTTTTAATTTTATAGGAATTGTAATATTAAAGATGCACAGCAAAGAGACGTTTACGTTTCAAGTGACATTTTACCACATACAATTTACATTTTACCATCATTACAACCCATAACTGTTCCAAAGCTGGGCACGGGTCTCCACTCACAATGTGAGGGGTATAGGCCATAGTCTACCACGTTGGCCAAGTGCGGATTTGCGGACTTCACACACCTTTGAGAACATTATGGATAACTCTCAGGTGTGCAGGTTTCCTCACGATGTTTTCCTTCACCGAAGCAAGTCATAATTAAATTGTAATACGAACACAATTTTTGAAAATTAAGATGTACGTGCGGCGTTTGAACCCGGCCCCTCCGGTTCGGGAGTACAACGATTAACCACACGGCTATCTTGAAATTAATAATTTTTACGATACTAACGTCACTCGATTCTTTTGCCTTCCTGGAACTCCTCCACTAATACTGAAACTTTATGTTATGGTATTAAAGTTCTAATTGATTTTTAAGTATTATTACGAATCATTCGTATGGGAATATAGAAAAGTGTTGTTTTTAGACTTTTTCAGGCAATTTTTTAAAATGTTCTCTCCGTAACAACCATCTTCGTACTTTCAGGAATATCATAAAAAAGAATTAACGGAATCGGTTCAGTTGTTCTCGAGATAGCTGTCCCGGCGAACTTCGTACCACCTAACAGTCGATTCTTTATTTTTTTTAAATACCTACTTATTCTGCTATTCGGGATGTGACACCGGGTCAGCTACAGTAGCGGCACGAAATGCCCCCTTTGACACATTAAAATAGTGTCGTGATATAATTATGTTAATTTAGTATCGAAAAATATGTTCAAGTGCGAGTTGATCCATCGATAAATTTTTGGAGTAGTAAGTAGTAACTACCTAATTAAATCTTCATTAAAAGAATATATAAATGTATAGTTAATGTATTACAATGGTTAGATATATTTAAGGTCTCCTCGGCTTTGAGGGGAGACCCATGCTCAGTAGTGAGCCTTTTTGGGTTGATGATTTATTTTATAGGTTATTCAATTTATGTAATTGACTTACTTACTTTATTTAAGATGGCACTGTATTTTATTCATTGACACATTACTATGGACGTAGGGTCCGCGCTAAAAAATGTCCGAGCCAACTCAGCAACAAAACGCAAGAAGAACAACAATGCCGCGTTAGTCACTTTTTGACCGTGCTGACAACTACACATCAACGATGCCGTATTGTGTTTTGAAATCGTGCAAAGACTACGCCAGTAAAGTGAATAAAGACGATGGTATATCATAATTTCGGTAGGTAGACTATTGTTTTATCTTTTAAATTATTGTATTGCTACTAAAACACGCTATTTTATTTTAAATTGAATTTATTTCAAAAACTAATTGCAGAATCAGTCAAAATAATCAAAAATATATCTTTGTCTTTGTCTTCTCACCATTTAGGCTATATAGTCAGAAAGAGACAAATATATCAGTTACTTTTGTTTAGATTATTTTGCACTATGTCATTATGGCGTGTAGTGTAAACGTTGTGTCATAAGGTGCCATTGACATATGTGTTTGATGCAATCGAAAAAAAACGCTATTTAATGAATTTAGTGTTTAAATTACCTTGCTAACATTCCCATTCTTTCTTGTAATGTCAAACTGGGACATTATTTTCGCGATTTTAGTAGGAGACCCTATGTCTATAGTATTTATGTCAATGATTTTATTAGTGAAAACGTGACAGTTCTAATTTATATAGTTGTAGTGTTGTGAAATAAGTACCTAATGATATCGATCGCATATATTTATTATATTAAATTCATCAGATTTTGATTAAAATAAATGAATAAAGATTATCTGTCATTATCATTATTTCGTTTCATTGTCGAGTGCCTACCTATACCTACTTATTTTACAACAGCTTCGAAAATTTTAAAGAATTTAGCATTATCAATCAAGAATAAATACGTGTAACATCTTGTAATGAAATATAATATAATATTAGTTAATACATTTGTACAAAAGTTTCCGGCGGTAGTTTAGTTTCTTACATTTTGTAAAAAAACGGGTCTATTATCGTGTTACGTTTATCGATATAGCTCCATCCCTATCAGTTTCTCCGAATCTGATATAACCTTGTACGTGTGTAAACGCATATTTTTATCAAATAATGCATACATAATGTAAAAAAGACGCTCGTTCAAGTTTTCACAGGAGCTGTCATCGAGAAAATAAAGAAATGGAAATATTATAATGGTCTAAGAGCTAGCAACGTTTTCGAGAGACCATTTCAGGTAAGCTAGTTTTGAGATATGGTATCTCTCTCACTCTCCCGGACATCATACGGGAGGTCTGGCTGTCTAATTGTACAAAATAAATTATCATTTTGATACCATATTAATCCACAAAATAATTCAATGGTTTTTAGTAATTTCTCTGAAATTTATTTGATAACTATTTCTAGACCAAGCAAAATGATACCACAACATTTTTCACTTTTGGATCGGTCTGGCTGAAGTTTAACAATTGATTTATTGTCTGGCAAATAAATTTTGGGGTTTCAGATAATTAAATAACAACATATTATAATTTGAAAAAAATATTTTATGGCAATAATAGATTAATGTTGCAAAAAGTTCAATTAAAAAAAAGATAAGAAACCTTCTTAAAATGATTTGAAAATTGATATTTTACTTGTACAGATACGATGCGCACTGATGAACGCAACGTCTACCACCAGCCAGACCGTCCGTATGACGTCCAGGAGAGTGAGAGAGATAACATAATATCTAAAAACTGGCCTACCTCAAATTCTTGTTTTTCCAACGTTAGCTCTCGTACTATTCGTGTCTCGTGTATCGTGTCAGTCAATTGTTTTGCCTTCATGAAATCCCTTCACTGACAATTAAACTTTATGCTATGGTATTAAAGTTCAAATTGACTTTTAAGTATTATTACGAATCTTTTGTATGGGAATATAGAAAAGTGTTGTTTTTTTACTTTTTTAGGCATTTTTTTAAATTTTTCTCTCCGTAATAACCATCTTCGTCCTTTAAGGAATATCATAAAAAAAGAATTAGCGAAATCGGTTCAGCCGTTCTGGAGATCTGCTCTTAGCAACAAAATCAGCGATTCATTTTTATATATAAGAAGATTAGCGCTAACCCCATTATCATTATTTCCTTTTATCCTTAGCGTAATTACATAACTCAGGGCGTAACAAAAACAAAGGTTAAAGTTTCTTACACTAGCGCCAAAGCAATTTATTTCGAGAGATATAACTAGATTGCACATAAATAAGTTATCACCACAGCATCTTAATTGGTTAAGGCACTTAATTTAGACGTGTCTAATGCTAACACTATTATGAAAAGGAAAGATTAGGGAGCTGAGGGTAATTGAAAGGAAGAAATCTTTTATTGTAATGAAGTACAAGCATAAATGAATAGTACCTAGATAAAATAAATTAGTAGAACTTCCGAACTACTACTATCAGTCCAGGGCTGCTTCCACTTTTGAATCTAAGTCTCCTATGAGTCTCATCATGGTTGAAACAAATTTATAAAACACGTATTTCTTGTATCCAAAAATATTGTAACAGGAGTGGGTAAGAAAAAAGAAAGGAGTAAGGCCGCTCTCAATAGCAGGCGTTTTATTTATACCACAGGATAACATACTTCTTATATACTATATTCGCCTTATATACCTACCCCTAATTCCAAACAGCAAAATTCCAAATTTAAACATTTTTTTTAAATTTCTCGTCTCGTTTCATCAAGAACATTCCAGAAATTATATTCATAAATTTCTTCTATCCTGCTCGCACATTTTTTACTGTACTTTCTTTTCTATTCCGGGAACTTTCTAGAAATTGCATCATTAAATTTCTTTTATATCGCTCGCACATTTTCTCTCTAACATACACACGTCGTAATTTCTCAACAGATGAATTTACGCGACATTATAAATATAATGGGGCGCCAAGAGGGTTGTCTAACCAAGTGTCCAGTGTCAATCTATCCTCCACCACTCTTATCTAAGAATCTCTTATTCTCAAAGGTTCGTCAGCACCAGCCAGATTCCAAGAACATTAGAGAAACATGACCAGCAATGGGATAATCACAGATTTATTTAATGGGTGCTGCAACGGCGCGCACACTCAAGACACGTACCTCTATTTGAAGATCCTTACATAAATTATATTTGTACCAATACCTTCGCATGGTACGGCGGATGATTCACGCAATACCTACGGAATGGGTTGTGTTGTGTTTGATGGATTTCGATCTCTTAAGTCGGCTTAGGAGTAGAAGCAACACTCAGGACGCAAGCTTATTGCAAATGGCCTATACACCATCTAGAAGGGACTAATAATGTAAGCGTTCGAGGCAATCATGAAGAGGCTCTTACGAGGTAAATCTACTTAGCACCCTAGACTTCATCTTCGCTAAACATTGGGGTGAATTGTAATTGTAATAGTTGTCAACCACTAATTTAAAAAAATTGTGTAGTCGGGAAACCCCCGTCAGAAAGTTCCTTGCGTTTTTTCTTCAACTCCGAATGTAATTCGAAATATTACTCCACCAATCCGCAATGGAGCTACGTAGTGGAGTATGGTCAAGGTTTCCTCATTTGCGAGGAAAGAGCTCATGCTCAGTTATTACTGATCCATTGACTCTCGACCCAACGCAATAATGGCCCGCTGGCCCTTAATGGGTTGAAGTCAAATAACTAAATAAATAGTAAGGCGTGGCTTCTGAATTGAAGATACCACCTTATAAAATGTATAAGAAAATACAACTCAGATGTATATTAATCTAGTAGATCTTTCTCCAAATAATATTTTAGCGTAACATTTATAAATGACGCCTTCAAATTATATTGATGTTACCAGGGCACCTGTCAAATCGCACAAAGTTATTTGATAACATAAATTACGCTGTTCAGCGCTACTCCTAATTATTGTTAAATTAACAGTAAATTGCTTGTTATAATTCTCCGAAAATGTGAAACTATAATTTTGAAATTCGATATTAGTAATTTATTAGCACGTGTAGGCGGGGCAATCTTAATCAAATTAATGTACAACCCACACCGCAAGTAGGGAACGCAGGATTTTGACACTAAGCGGTTTTCATGACATGAGAACTTTATGAATACATCAATAAATTGCGCCACACGTTTACGAGGAGATTGGTTACAGAGGGAGTCAACAAAATGTGACATCGTGTGACAGAGTGGGACGATGGATATAATCTGGTTATTCCTTTGGTGTTGCTGTCCAATCCATATTTACTAATCTCCAATCGACGTGGATGAAACTTCGATCATACTTCGTTCGGTTCTACTTTGAGACTTATTAAACACGAAAAATAAAACCATGTCAAACTTATACGTACGTTCGCTTTTCAATTAATGAAAAATTAAAAAAAGGAATTCAATATGTAAGTGAAATGTCATTGCCCGATGTCCCTAATTTGTGATGTGAGCTATAAAACGCCCCCAGAAATTGCCCGCTATTTGTTTAAGCGTGTGTAATTAAATTTCGCACGCCCATGCTTCCAACTTGATGACGGCATTAGGTCCGTCGCGTCGCTTACTAATTGAGAATTCTTTCGTAACATATTTCCTCTTGGAGCAAGGGTAATTTCTTATTAACAATTGTTTGTTTATTAATATAAATATCACAAACAGGCTTATAGTGTTCCTGTTATTTCATGAATCTGTCTTTATACCCTTTATATGGGAGTACTAATCTTAACATCATGTTTGTTCCCTCTAATCTCAGAAACGGCTCCTGGGTCTATACTTTTTCTGCTGCTTCTTCCTGCTTCTCCGTCTACGGTCATGTCGAAGTTTTTATCCCCAGAGTAAAGGCCTAACCGCCGTTATACCGTATGTTTAAAGTCATTTGGTGTTTACGTATATTTAGAACTCACAGAAAATTAAATAAAAACTGAATGAAAACGTCGTATTTTCGAAAAAAGGTAAATATGGGTTTTATTATTTTCGTTTAACATTATACCTATACCGTGTACGTCAATTGTAACTTTTACTTACTCTCATCATAATAAAGAAAAAGGTACTGCTTAACGTACGAGTTACTTATAAAATTATTGTTGAGAATGAGTTTAAATCGACATCTTAATTAAGTGAATTACCAGCGTCGTTATAAACTTCAGAACGTCTTTCAGGATTCATATAAATCCGTAAAGTTTTCTCGTAAATCAACATAAGTCAGAGATTATTTTTGAGTCGAAGTAAAGCAATGGCAACATTCTTCATTTCGACGAAATTGAATTTCGAATAATCTGAAAAACTTTCAGCCGACTTCGAAGCTTCCTGATAAGAGGGTGTTTAGATTTAATAACTTGATGGCATTATGATTCTAGATTGGCAACCCCAGAATCCCTCACTTCAGGGTCACTTCCAACTGTGCAACAAGATTTTCAGATATTTACATATATAACCAACAAAAACTGTGAAAATGTGCATTTTCAATTATTATAACTAGTCTACTTCGTCCAAAATCTTTGAAGATGCTTTTGCCCTTAAAACGCTATAAAAGGACGTCCAATTTGGTTGAAAGTACACGCATCTTCGAGTCACAGGGCGCTATCGCAGTGACCCTTCCAAAACTTTGTAATATGAGTTGAAGTGCTCTAAAAGGACTATAGAATACTAAATAGGACCCAAGATAAGAGGCACTTTATCGTAAAAAGTTTCGTTAAACGTAGCCCTAGTCGTCCTTTTTATAAAAACTATAAAGGAAAGGTTGGTAGCCGGTGTGTGTGCAAGTGTTTATTATTATACTCGTGTCACTTTACCTGCCTTTATTGTAGCATAATGTGCACCCAACCGCGAAATTCGAGCCACCTCGCGCTGTATACTAATGTTTTAATAATAAATTTTCGCCCGTATTAAATATAAAGTAAATGCAGGATCGGATCCAGGCCTTCGTGTTCGGGAGTCCAATGCCAATTCACTTGGCTATCACTGCCATGTCTGCTCTTAATATTATTGTTTATAAATTATCCTGCTACTCTGAGTTATCATTATTTATTATTCGAAGCATGAATCACTATTACATGATCCGCCAATTGGAAGTTTCATTGTTGGCTTAGGACTACCCGAGGCCATTGGGATTTAGACCTTTCTGGGTCGATGGGATGTTGTTTGTTTGCTTCGCATTCGGTTTATTTCATAGACCGGCTTGTAATTTCAATTTATTTTAACTGGGGGTGTAAGGGGCTGTGTCTTGTGTACAACCCAGTGGTGGTGGAGATGCTAAAACAAACTAGGATCAGGGTCTTCCTGTTGAAGGTCGCGGGTCTTTGTAAGATTCAGTTTAATACAAACTGTATTTGTGTGAAGGTACGGTTTTTTTACTGACACAGTTTTTTAAAACAGAGCAGTGATAGCCGCGTGGTTGAACGTTGGACTCCCGAACCGAGGGGGGGGGGGGGGGGGCGGATTCAAACCCCAGAAGTACGCCTAATTTTCAAAAAATATGTGCGTATTAGAATTTAATTATCTGATTTTAAACTTGTATCATCACGAAACCTAAACATTTTCAACGCATATGAATGCTCACGATTTAGTATTTTTATTTAAATTTCGATCCAGCAACACTACAGAATCACGAGTATCCACTTGCATTTATAAATATTAACAACATATTTCTAACAAGAATAAAAACGATAAAAAATGTTTTCTATCGAAAATAACCCCACATTTTGGCGTCCACGTAGACAAAAATCGTCCTGTATTCATAGTTGCAAAGAGCCACTGAGTACCGCTGTCAAAGCCTTTTCAAAGCTATTCCTTTGGGATGCGGACAGGAACAACCTACAATCATCACACACACATGTCAGGATCTTGTAAGCGTCTTTAAAAAGCTGGTGCGAAGCGTGTTTAAAGGTACGTACGTCTTTACAAACGTTAAGTTAACAATTTGTGTTCATTACACCATTTGTGGTACGACATAATAAGAACACGTTTATTGCTATAAAAGTTGGTGATTCTTATTTAACTTCTATTTATTTTTATTTTTTGCATAGAAACAGTACGTGAAGCGAGGATGGATAGCTGCCTCCTTTTGCTTCCTCAGCCGCCAACAACTTGTATTCCAACGTGTTCGATGTCATGAACTTCGATGTAATGTAATTCGATGTGGCGTATGGAACCCTCCGGCTGGAGAATGAGAGAAAATACTTACTTACTTTCTTCTCCATTCTTAGATCAACAGCAACGGCGACGGCGACCCATTTTCTCCAGGTGGCTTGTTCGCTTGTTAGTAGGTACGATTGACGTAAAAAACAACCTAAACCAACCAAAATAACACCAAAGAACGACTAAAGTGCTTTTGTAACTATTTCTTCCATTCGTCCCCATCGATCCGTTGTCAACAGGTCCAATTCCTTTGTTGAATCTTGATACGTAAGGCGGCTTGACCCGCACTTCCGTTACTCAAGTGGAAAGTGGTTGTCAGATTAAGGACTAAAATCATAGATTAAGTTATAACTCCGTAATAATTTGAACGTCATGGGACCGGGAAATATTTAATGATATAAAACTTCACACGACAGGTTTTCTGGAACTACATAATCATCTCCAACTCCAACGATTTTCATGAAATTTAGTTTGCAGTGGGTTTCATTACGAGCGCTTTTGTATTTTGCCAAGTGTCGTATTATAAATGACGGGATAATAAAGATTTTTTAAAGTTTTTATTTAACTTACAATTTTTGGATGTAGCTCGGATCGAATCTTGTAGGCTGAATTAAAACTACTTCTTCTTTCTAAGTATACGGATTTGAGACTACGTATTGCTTTAGTTAGCATGACCGGGTACTACGCTCAGGATTTGATTCAGATATGAGGACTCTCAACGATTAACAGCACAGTGACTAAATTTATTGATTTGTGTTTATAATTCACCATTATAAGACCGTGTTTTTAGTTTGTAACTATTAATTTAGATAATAAGTTAATGCTTGATTACAATCTCACCTGATAGTAAGTTAAGTGGCGATTTATAGTCATGGCTGGTAACGGACTAATTTAGATGAAACCTATTCACTGTTCGCACTAGGGGGCACCCAGTTGTACTCGTCAATCAAAGGGTCCCTTTGATTATATAACCGACGCGGAAAATTTATTCCAGTCCTCGCGGTATGACGATGCAAAGCGCGTCGTCACCGGAAAGATGATTAAGAGGATGATAAATACCCGCTGCGTGGCAGCAATTTACGACAGATAAAAAATTAAAGAAACAATAAAGATGAATCGACAAATATTTAGGTATAGCAATTTTGGTTCCCGGCTACACCCGTAGTCGGAAAACGATAGAATAGCAGTAAAATTATCCCAAGGGAGCGTATTATCGGGATAAAAACTAACTTACGTCCCTTCCCGGATCACAAACTATATCCATATTACATTTCATTTAAATCGGTTCAATGGATGAAGCGTGAAAAGGTCACAGTCTGACAAAATTACTTTCGTATTTATAATAATAGTTTGGATTCAATGTTCATATTTTATACATTTAGAATGAATAAATCAGTAAGCTGTTTACTCACTGAAGCTTATTCAATATTAAACTTATATTAGTGTCAGTAAAATCCCATGACGATGCAATTACGATCGATCAACTTGTCAATGTTGTTAAATAATTACGTTCCATTTCAGACATAATTGATATTTGACAGAGGCAATTCAATTACGTTAATGATTCTAATTGGATTCGCTTATCCTGAGACGGGCGGCTCCGATGTCATTAGAGGCCGAGTAATTTACTTTTAGCCTATTCCCTGTACTAGTCTACATACAGAACGCCTTGTTCATTTATTTTTTAACCAACTTGATAGAAGGAGGAGGTCCTATTCGACGCCTATAATTTTATAGAAGGTATACTAGAGCCTTTGCCCGCGACTTCGCCCGCGTGTAATTTAGTCTGTCATAAGAAAAAGTATCCTATGTTACTTCTAATACCTCCAAGAATATTATGTTGTGTACAAAGTCCATGATGACCGGTTAAGTAGTTTTCGCGTAAAAGCGTAATAAACAAACTTACATTTACATTTATAATAAGTTATATTATATATTCATTTATAGTAAGGATGACCAGCGATTTCTCCGCCATTTGCGAACAAAAATTTTTTTTTGTATACGAGAGATCACGATTGTCATCCCCATTTAAATTTGAGCGACATCTGACGGGTTGTTTTTGAGTTTTCTTGAGTTCCTTAATAATGCATAATATTTGATCGACTTTGAATACGTCGATGATGTTCTCATTTTATTACTTGTCGACGTTGAAGTCGGGTTTTTGTTCAGATAAAACGAGCTGTGCCCGCGACTTCATCCGCGTGGAATTTAACAAAAAACACTAAAATAAAAGTAGCCTAAGCTGCTAAAAGTAGTAATCTGCCAGTGAAAGTCCCGTCAAAATCGGTCCAGCCGTTCCAGAGCCATTAGCTCAAACAAACAGACAGACAGACAAAAATTGTAAAAAATGTTATATTGGTATATGCACCGTGTATACATCCATATGCATTTAAGCGGTTATTTTAATATTACAAACAGAGACTCAATTGGAGTCTCTATTAGTCTCTATTTATTGGTATAGATAATAATCTATTCTCATCACCAGTCTATAAACAGTGTTGTGTAAGCAGACGAGCTATGATAGTGACAGTCACCGTCGGTCATGGACATCATCAACACTAACGGGTTGCCAGACAAGAAGAAAGGAAGCAGAACAAAAGAAAGTACTGGCTCCCAAGCTCTCATACGAAACACGACAAGTCGTTTGACAAGAGGGTGGTGGCCAACCAGCCGGCCACGATACCAATTTCTTCAAGTTGACGTCTACAGAAAATATGCGCTGAAGTTCAGCATGATTTCGCGTATAACGTTTGAACGAAAGAAAGAACTTGTGATTGCGTTGTCCGTCTTAACGTTATAATCTAAAAAACGACTGCACAAATTTTGATGGGTTTGTACCTGGGTGAGAGAGTACGTGGGTATGAAAGTAAAAGCGTTTAGCGTTTAATTTTTGATATTTTTAGTTCTAGCATTCGAAAAACGTACGTAGGTACTTTTCCCTTAAAACACTCAATAAACTTTACTTGAAAAACGTACACATCTCTGTTGTACCGATTTAATTAAATACCCGTCTCAGTGCGTCTACCGCGACGTAAAAGGTTCTTTTGAGCTTTTAAAGCCTTTTCTTCTTCTTAATCAATTATAATGTACGCCGTTAAACATCTTATCCTTTGAAAGGCGAGCTTCTTGCGCAATTAAGTGCAAATACATTAAGAAAATTAGCTTGTAAAAATTAAGTGTTAATAATAATAATTGACATATTTATGATTTCAACGCGCCAAAAATATGTTCCTTATTTTCGTCATCAGCTCTCAGACTTTAGGTTTCGTCCTTTGTAGGTTGCATCCACAGAGTAAATAAAAGCTTGAGCCGATTTTGATGATTCTTTCGTGAATCGATTTGTTTTTATCTTGCGAGTATTACTAAATACTACGAATACCAGTCAATCAATATGACGGCAAGTAGACGCACATTGTGAAAATAATTAATGCCTCGATGAAAGTCGAGGAGTTATGTGTGGGATATCACGGAATAGGTATTTGAAAATCATTTAGGTATATAGGTTTAGTTTATCATTTGGCATTTGGAATGACCTTTAAGGATCCTTGATCATTTGAAGTTTATTAGCAACCGTTCTCACCTATAACGTAGTCAGGTTTTTATTTTCTTTCCTTTTTTTACACATCATATTTTGGCCTCAATGCACGAAAAAACGGTAGCCACAAGCCCGCGAAAGCTAGCTTTGGCCCTATGGGCAAAAGCCCCTCAACGCCAAACTCTCAACTTTATACTATTATAAAGTTGGGAGTTTGGCAGTGAGGGGCTCTTCATTAAATAGACAAAATCAAAATCAAGAATACTTGTAGATAACAAGACAAGATTATCAACCTCTCAGCTCTTAGGTATAAAGAGGATCTTAGGCCGAATTTTCACAATTTCAACGTTAAAACACTCTAAAATTTATGCCAGCGTTCACGATGACGGCGTACTTAAGTTGAAAACAGACGCCCAACGCGACGGCCACACGGTGAATGTACCTACTTTAAAACTCATTAACACCAAAGTGTTTTTCAAATGCCGTCGGCGTCGGCCAGTTACGTGTACGTATCCTCATATTTGTAATTAAGCAACAATGGCGCAATGGTTACTATGCCGTCTCGCCCTTCCAACGGTCCTGGATTCGACCAGCGAGGCGGCAATTTGAATGATGAGATTAAATTTCTGTTCTCGGTTTTGGTGTGTGCCTTGTCTTGTGTGTTGTCCATGGAACCTACGACACACGAAATTGTAGTTTGATATAAAAAATACAAACCTCAAACAACATAAATGTTTATTTCAGTCGTTTAAGAAATAAAAAAGTTATATCAGTTCAAATAATCACGCCTAACAATTTTAGAATGTGCGTACTCAGGGACATTTTCCCCATCTTTCTAATATTATAGCAGTACTGTTGTTACTTTGTGATCAGAGTTCTAACTCTGATATATAGTTGAACTTTATAAAGAGAAGCAAAATGCAGTGACGCTTTTGGAGTTTAATCAAACATTCATGACCTAAAGCCACTAAGCGTGTAGAACATCTGACAGACAGTCGTTCTAAAACATTCCGTACAAGAAGAATATAAATGAAGGAAAATGGGAAGTGCGTTAATTCTAAGATGAGGTACATTAAATATTAAATACTATTAGAGCACATTTTAATAGGAGTAATTTGCATAATGAGTTTAACGGTGTGTTAATTAACATTAATTTTCAATCTCTTGACCCGTGGAGTCCTATGACGCTCATTATTTATGAAGAAGACGAGAAATGAAAGGATACGTGGAATTCTCGATCGGGCAGTTTTCTCGCTCAGCGTATTGAAGTGGTATCTCCGATCAACAATACCAACGTTGATAGAAGTTTGGTATACAGCGAGGAAATGGTGTCAGCAACTTGAGTACCTACTGCACCGCAGTGTCCTAGTTATACATACATATTATATACATTCATTTAAATTAGTAATTTATCTTTACGTTTATTTTTGTCTTATATATCAATTAAAGTAGAACAGGATAGTTTTTTTAAATAAATTAAATCACTTTATTTGCAAGGTCTTGGGTGTTTATGATGTCATCTAAACTATTATTTATATTATTATATTATTGATTATTTTGTGCTAGTGGGTCCCTGTACAAGCAAATTTTTAAAACCAACACTATTTGCATAATATACATACTTATTAATTATTAACAACGAAGATTTTTTTATTATGGATTTTTGCTCGGAATCGTCTTAATATTTAACAAGCTCAACTTCATTTTTTAAGACAACACGACTTTGACGCTCTTGTTTGGTACAGACATCCCCTGCTAAAGCTTCGTGGTATGAGTAGCCACTTATGTTTTTTTTCTTATATACGTTACTACATTAGTTGTAAAGAGTTAATTCCACTATCTTCTAAATAAATACCAAATGAAGACGAATATTTCATCCAACCAACAGACTGACAGCGTTTGGTTAACATCTGGACTTCTAGTTAGCCTTAACTCGACGCCACTCAATTTTAATTAAAACTCGCTTCTGTTTACTCCTCGTGACTGCTGCTACTGCAATAATGCATTTCGACGCCCCCGGGGAATAAAATGGTTATGCGCTATTACCACTATTTTAATGTTTTTGCATTTTCGGCATCTATGGGTAGAAATACACCTACTGATTTTTTTTTAGATTTCTTGACAGAAAATTCATAAAGTAATAACAATTTTTATTTTTATTCTACGGAAATCATGTAACAAATTCTTGCCGTAAAAACATCGTAGTCGTTCATTATGGAAAACACGCATGTCGCGAGAAATCGGTAAGGCATTATACAATTTTATTCACGTAAATAAATTGATAACTCTTTTCAATAACATGCTTTACCTAAATTAGTTTGGTAAAACTTGAACGGTAAACGTGTATTACTGTAACACCTATTACAATATTTTTATGAATTTGAAAACATGTAGTAATGTGATACTATTTCCAAAGTCGTTATATAGCTATACGAAAAAAGACACTGGTAGCTTTTACAAGAACAAAATCGTATTAGTTTATTACAATTACCATTCATTCATGAAAATACTGTAGAAAAACATCGTAATGTAGGGATATAGTTTTTATGATATTACAATTTCACGAGAATAAAATCGTTATGTGCCGTTACTTAGGATACACTTAAATATAAAATCAGTATTATACATCTTTCGTAATAACTTTAAAAGTATACATTATATATTTTTTTATTATAGCTACTTATTAAGAAAAAAAAATACTGAAAAAAAATGATGTATTGTGTGTTAATATAGGCCGGTTAGTTTATGAGCTAAAACAGAATAACAGTTTATTGCTCGTCCTGTAAAATTTACTTTTGTCTATTACGATTTTATTCCCCGGGGGCGTCGATTTTATATACAGAAATAACTTTAAGACGTATAAATAAGCTTAGCTTAAGTTAGACTTGTTAGAGGCTTGGATTGTAGACACAGTTACTTATTTTTATTTATTTATTCATTTTAATTTTTGTGTACCAAAATATGTATGCTTAAAAATTATCACCAAGGATATAAAACACAAAGGGCAGCCTTATCACTTTTTAGCGATTTTTTCCGAAATAATACTAATAATACCATCTTTTACCCAAGGTTTTCGAAGAAAATAAAAAATAAGGTGTTTGCAGGATTGGAACTAAGATCTCCTTAGAGACCGCTCAAAAGAGATTTGATTTGAAAGCTATTATTAGGTACTGAAAATTTATTACGCGAAAGATTGATGATCATTTTCTGTGGTAAGTTAATAGTTTCGGATAGTTCAATATGAATATTTATGTTGCAATAATGTCTTTTTGATATATTTATTCAAATTGATTCCCCAATCATGTATTTTACCCGACTCATGAGTAAATTTACTGTATTTATATAACTTTTTTGGATCGTACTTTTATACGTAAACATACCCAAGAAACGAGCATTACAGCCGCCTGGTAGTAGTATCCTGGTATTAGTATCAATCAAGTCATCACTGATGCTTTCTCGATAAAATTAACAAACCAACCAACTAGTGTTCCGACACCGTCTCCTAATATAACCGGACTAACAATCTTCATTTGAGTCTTGTCCTAGGTCAGTCACAGTTGTCATGGGCGGCAGCAGCAGAAGGTGGTGCTGCATGCTCGTTTGCTGGTAGCAATTTCCATAAAAACAAAAAATATTTAACTTTTGCTCTCGAATTTATAACAGTCCTTTCCGAACGATTTCCTTGATTGTTTGGAAGAAAAAGTTCAGCGGGAACTTTGATGTTTCGTTAAGTGTTCGCAATTCTCTGAGAGTTTTTCTATCTATAAACTATCCGTCCAAATCGCCAATTAATTTAAGAATCAAAAAGAAATCAGTGACAAAATGCGGCATAGATAGATATATTTAGTAGCTAGATCAAATTTTTGTTAATAACAACCAATGAGGAAGGGGAATCCAAACATGGTGTTATAAAGTGATATTTATAGAGTTATGTTTTTTACGGATCTGATACAGAAATAAAATAATGTCCTTAAACTTTTGGACAATTTTATGAAATATGAAAATAATTTCATAATTCTACCGCGTGGATACTATACGAATGGAAATAATAGGTAGATAAATGTGGTGGAAATCACTTCTTGTGAACGTAGACAGATTTATTCACCTACTTATAAAAAAACAAGAAATATCTTATAAAATACTGAATTACCCTCGCATTTTTACCGAAAAACCACCTCAAACCTTCAAAATACATGTGGCTTCCCGTCTGTTTTCAATTTCATATCGCTAAGGGCTCTCAAAACGCATTACACGAACGTCGAGTCTTTTGAATTCACCCGCTGTTTCATACTCCTTCCCAGATGAAACACCCGGCAAAGTGAGGAGAGCCTTTCAATAAAACCGTACCGAGCTTAGAACATGGATAGACGGAAATGGCAAAACACGAATTTTGACGTAAACTCGTCTCTTAAATTCACTTCCTTAACGGGAGACAATTAACAAAAATATGATAAAAATTAGGAAGATACAGTTTGGTGTTAGTAGTTTCATATATCTGTCGCGTATATCCGAAATTGAAATACATCATCATCATCATCATCATCATCACAACCCATAACTGTCCCACTGCTGGGCACGGGTCTCCTCTCACAGTGTGAGGGGTATAGGCCATAGTCCACCACGCTGGCCAAGTGCGGATTGGTGGACTTGACACACCTTTGAGAACATTATGGAGAACTCTCAGGTGTGCAGGTTTCCTCACGATGTTTTCCTTCACCGAAGCAAGTGATAATAATTTTTTAAAATTAGTGGTGCGTGCGGGGTTTGAACCCGGACCCTCCGGTTCGGCAGTCCAACGTTCAACCACACGGCTATCACTGCTTAAATTGAAATACACCAATCGATAACTAAAATATCCAACAATTTGTTAAGTTTTGTTGTCTTTAACACATCGGGCGCGGCGGAGGGAAGCACGGAATAATTAAATAAGGTCGGAAAGGCCATATATTATTTTGTATGAAGACTACTGCCATTGTGGCAAATAAATAAAAAGTATTTCATGAAATAAATTCCTAATCACAAACGCGTGCGCGCCTTATTTACTTACTTATTTTAATTGTATTGTGCTAAGTTCCAGCGTAGTAATACCCAAGATATTGGTAGTAAGAAATGAATATAAATCACATAAATAAGGCAATATTTTTTAGCTTTGCATTATCATAACACTTCTATTCGTATCCTTGTTCTATGGTACTGCATACGAGCGCCGTATGCGTCTTTGTTTGCTGTGACAATGCGGTGCAAAACAATAACGACGTACGCACTTGTTTTCGGATACGGGGTGGTACGTAGGAAATGTCTCGACTTCAAATTGACGTACCAAACGTACAAAATATTTTTCAGCACTTGTTCCATCAACGGTGTATGAAATACGATAAGCGATATTTATTAAACGAAGCGAAGCGTTTATTGGAAAGAGATTAATAATACATTTTTCAGTAAACCCGCGAACATAAATGGGCTGATCAACAATTACCTACACATCATTGCGTCGGTAGCTGGGTAAATTAAATGTCTCTATAAGAAACTCGAAACATCATCTTGATACAATGGCAAGCAAATGTCTTCGCTTTTTCTGCATTAAAATAAAATCAACTAGTAATTAGCGTCGCCAGAGATTTTGTCATAGTCATACTAGAATATATTTTTCATGATAATTATTTAACAATACTCGTTTTTTGATCAGACATTTATGAAATTTTAATGATGTTGACGAAAACGGAAGCAGATAATATTATCATACAACTTGTTGATTGGCTAACCAAAACACGTTGTTAAATTTTAATTTTTAATTGTTATTTTTCATTACAACGGTACAAAACCAATAACACGAATTAATTACGCAGGTTTATAGTAGATAAACCATTATATCTTAAATAAATAAATAGAAAAGCAGACAATGGAATAGACTAACTGCCTGACCGTCACCATTAATCATTCGGTAATATAAAAAAAATATCGGATTTTAATAATAAATGCAAATCATATCTTAGAATAATCACTCTTCGTTACAATTTTCTTTCATTTCCAAAATCATCGTTTGATTTAACCGCTTTGTCCTCGCTACTGTAGTCAAGCAAGTCCCTAATATACGACTTATGATATTACGAAAACATATTTTTATTTCACTGTTTGTGTCGACTGACTGAGATTGCAGTCGAAGTATTAATGGAAAGAGTTCAACTTCTCGAAATAGGCTGCAGTTCAATTCGCAACTCTGCCGGCGTTCTGTCGTGCAAAATATAAACACTTTAAGGGTCTGCTGCTATAAAATGGAGCTAAAACTATATACAATTTGTATTTTTAATTATGTCGTCCAATTTTATGACAATAGCTGACCGAACAGCGATAAATGATAGCCACTAGTGCCCATCCATGTCACCAATTGCCAACGCGTTACCGGCCAATAAGGATACGAGAAAGGAGCTCATTAAATAAGAGGAGTGTTGATCTAAATTAAACAAATGAAGTTTGAGCCACAATCGTCAAAATAACGCCAATTAGGGTAGACCTATACCTATCCAGCCACAGAACAGAAAGACAACCCAGCAGCAGACATCTAAAAATGGACTGATGGAAATTATATGTCAACAAACTTTCCCGAAAAATTTTCAAAGTATTGTACTTAGAATCATATAATTGCGTAGTTTCAATTCGCGCCGAGATAAATACCAACTTTCTTTTCCAGTATTCATAAACTTATAATATCTTCTTGTTAACGTTCATCGGCAAAACGATGAATCCAATAACTGAAAGTTCATAAACAAGCTAAAACGATTGATTATTCGAAAGTTACTCGAGATAGGTAACTGCGATCATGTTTGCATTGGAACGAGGGTAACCGGGTTTTTGTACCGATTGGTAAATATAATACGTACGAGAAAATAAAATATTGATACGGTGCACAACTCAACTGCGATGTACGAGTATGTATTTATTCGAGTACAGTTTAATTTTATCATGTATAATATTAAACTGTACTCGCTAGCTTTTGCCTGCGGCTAACTAAAGCACGTAATGAAATTTTCATCTCTTGTTTTTGTCATCTGTTTTGGGGGTATTGAAAAGTGTTTCATTATTTTTACCATTAATCTCAAATATCAATAATCATTGTGCCTGATTTGAATCTGAGTACACTTTCAACCTCTTCAAAAATCTGTTCCTAACTGACGTTTTCTATTCGTAAACTACTGATCTGCCAAATTATTTTCATAGGCTAAGTAGTGTTGGAGATTTGTGATTAGTCAGTAAGTGAGTAAAGCGAGTATCTTTTCGCTGTTATACATAATTATAGATTATTATTACCTATAACTTTGAACTAACTGACTGATTTGGTTTCAAGATCACCAATTTTAACCTTTCACCATCGCAACCCATAACTCCACTGCGGCAATTTATGTAGTTTTGGCCAATCTAACAGCGATTAACTTATAAGAAAGCTTCTGAGGTTTCTGAAAAGTACGGAAAAACTGGTTAAATTAACTATTACCATTACTGAATATACCTATAGGTACCTAAAATCTTTAACGCGTATCTATGGAATTAACGAACCGTTCAGAATAAACAACTCCAACCCACATACATAATTTGACTTTAACCTTTAGAGAATTCTAACAACAATATTTCGATATCGCCCACTCTCCCCAAATCGCCCACTCTACAGCTCTACACTCGGAATCGCCTACTCATTCCTCAATTTTCATGTTCATGTTTCCAATTCTACTCAGATTCCGAGCTTCGAGATATAAAATTGGGTCGTAAAGATCGTCTCCTAGACATCGGATACTCCAGATTCAGATATAAATAAAATGCTAATCCACTGCCCCCTGTTTCCTTTTACTATCAAAGTTGAGTCCGTGCCGTCGCGTCTTGTGTAGTGATGTGCCAATTAATTGTTATTATATTATGTTACAAAATATTTTTAAGCGTAATGCAATCTATATTAAGTGAGAGGTATTCTTTACAGTCTTTAAATAAAAGAAGTTTTGAAAAAACCTTGATTCGCGCCATTCAGTTCTTATGATGGCGAGGTAACTCAGTATGATTAACACCACTGGAGAAAGGACGTTGAACAATTAGCAAACATACTAATAAAATAAACGTTTATACACTCATTAGGAATATAATCTAGTAGCTCAATGACATACTTTACAAAATCTGCTCAGCTCTGCGCTGCGTAGAACTGCGTCGCCTGCGTTCCAGCATACGCCCAGCCTTACTGTTATGGATCACGCATGCCAGCCATGTAACTGTACAGTGCCAATGTAACCACAACCCACAGAATAAAAACGTACGTGCGTTTGTTATTTAAATGTAGTGGCATTGTCATCTTATTATATGATGGTGGTAGAGCCTAAAGAGTTTTCCCGTTTTGTAACGAGTAGTGAAATGGTACAAATAGAAATGGTACAAGCATTTCTATTTCTACCATTTCAGGGGGTAAATTTTCAAAAATCCCTTCTTAGTGCTCCCCTACGTTATACTAGGTACCCCTGTGCAAATATTCAAGTTTGTAACCCTTATAGTTTAGGCCCCGTGTTGATATGTCAGTCAGTCAGCTTCTCCTTTTATACATAATTATATGCAGGTATCTTATAAGTTCTTGAGTTTTTATAAAATACCTATTTGAGTATGTACAATTGTATACGGTCTGTGAGTACCTATCAATAAAAATAATAATACTTACTACTTAATAAATAACAATAACAATACGAATACCAATTCCGCTGTAGTACATCACTATCACCTTTACTGTAAAAAGCAGTGACCCGCGGGCGATATCGGCAAGTTCAGGATACGGCGAAGCAGTTTTGTGCCAATAGTCGTTAGTGTCTGGTGTGCACTCATGGGGCCTGTCATTTGTTTTATCGCTTCTAAAACAATAGTGAGATATTTGTTACGTATTTGTTTTTTATTATATTCGGTAATAATAGATAATAGTAAACAATGCGAGCAATAAATTGAGTGGTTTAAACATTGGTCTCCCAAACAGCGAGGCCTAGGTTTGAATCGTGCACTCTACTCTAATATTTTAAATTTCATCCATCTTATAAATTAATTATCACATGCTTCGGTGAAAGAACACATAGTATGAAAATCTGCACACCTCGGATTTCTCGTCGTAGCAGACAGTAGACAGTTGCATTTAAAATATTAGTAAGTATGGATTTTACTCGAGCACTTAAGATTCGGTGGTTTTACTGTAAGAATTTCCACTTAAGTACAGTAAAAAGAATTTGAAATAGAAGCCTTTTGATGAAGCTCATAAAATATGATAAAGACTTCATTAAGATTGCGTAGTCATAATGATAAAGTGCAGAAACAGACAGACCGAAAATACAACGTATAAAATTTCTAGATAAATAAATGTACCGCGAAATTAAAACAGTTTCCCTCATAATTTAATCTCAATCCACAGAATGTTTATTGCACTGCGCATACAAAGTAAATTATATGATAATTATGATGGTTTTGTACCTACTAACTGAACGAATACTCGACGGAATATTAAACTTTGAAGCTTTTCTACACGGATATGACTGTTTGCTGAGTTAAATTTAAATTAGGTGTGTATTTGCAAATGCAATTGAAATTTTCAAATGCAAATATTTTGTTTTAAATGTTTTCGTGTTACCCGAGGCCATGTGCCGCAACGCTCAGAGCGAATTCGCTCTGCGCTGCAAGCATTAGCGTATGTGTTCGACCATAAATGACTACGAAATTGCGTTGCAAATTGTAGCGATGTTATTTAAATTTCTATGTAAATTGCATGCGAATGGGGCGTAAAGCGGTGCGGTCGTTACCGTTAATTATTTTAAATTAACAGTCGATAAGCCATGTCGGAGGCCATTGGGCGGCATTAAAAGTTCCGATAGGTAGGTACTTTTGTTGGCCGCTAACCCCTCCACCAATCCGCACTAGAGTCAGGTCGTGGTGGGTCGGTCAGGTTTCAAAGCTTTATCATCTAACCGTGATGATAAAGCTTTGAAAACTGTCAATAAAAAAAAGAAATAAAAAGACATAACTATACAGTCCTGGTTATTGAGATCATACGGTTTTTCAACACAATGTCAGTTTTTCGTGATAATTTCAGATGTTAAAATTGTTTTCATTTATTTCTAATAAATAATAATATAGCTGATAAATCACTCATATTATTTATGATAGACTAGCGACCCGCTCTCGCTTCGCTTCGGGAAACTTATTCCTTCGGTTTGCAAAGATTTAGTTATATATTTTGGATAATTCGCACTATATCTTTATAAATTATAGCCTATGTGTTATTCTGATGTGTAAGCTATATTATTGTAAAGTTTCAGCAAAATCCATTCGGTAGTTTTTGCGTGAAAGAGTAGGTAACAAACATTCATACATCCATACAAACTTTCGCATTTATAATATTAATAGGAAGAATAATAGGATACAAACAACTTCAATTTCATTTGATACAAAAAAATATTACTTACCTACTTACTAATAAATGCAAATTGAAAACGTACAGAGACCTCTGTAAAACATGAACTTATATTAACGAAGTAAAATTATTTACAGCGCCATCTATTAGTAACACTTATTACTACATTGCACGTGGGCCTCAGTTTGAAGTTACTAGACTAACAAACACAAGGCTAGAGCTTTGCGCAATTTTATGTAGATGTCATTGTTATTTTAAAGCTTGAACCTCATGCCAATGTCGGCAAAAAGTAAGTACATAGTACTTCCATAATTATTTTCGCGTTAATAAAATTATAGACCATAAAATATAAGGTAATTTCTCAGGTTCCCACACGAATTTAATTATAAAAAATAATTATATAATAAAGCATAAAACTCACTAGCATTCGTTGAACATTGACTTACCTATTAAATACAATGATACAATGCGTAGAATAACAGAAAACTGTTGGGATTGACGCTTATTTTACTTAAGATTAATACCAACTAAACTTAAAGTGGAAAGTCCATATACAACAAAATAGCTCTCCTCGTGTTTAAAAGACAACAGTCACGTAAATATCTGCCCCAGGATACGAACCCGGAACCCCTCGCTTCGCAGGCAGGGCCGCTTCCAACTAGGTTACGGGGTCGCCTCAAATAATAGTACACAGACATAAACTCGAAAAAACTTTTAAGTTAGTAATAATAAAATAGTTAAAATCATCATCCATTGGGGACACCCTCATAAACTTGCCTTCTCCGAACCAACAATGACCATACAAGGGTCAGGAGGTCGGGACGGCTAGGGTGAGACACCTTTTGCAGGTGTATATCAATCTATTAAAACAAATTATTATTGTCTGTACATGGAAGATATATGAGAAAATCTCTTACTGGGCGTCTTTATTAACGAAATAGAACCCAATGTAATGAATTTTAGATTTTTTTGTATGTCTCTGTGTCTGCAGTAATCTCAGGTGTTAACCTTAACTAACCTTAACTGATTTCGGTATATTGTGGTGGGCATTAGCATTATTTAACATTTAGTGTTTATATTATTTAAATCGGTTAATAAATAAAAATTTATCTCAGTTTAAAGAATCACGCCTAACAATTTCCGAATACCGCGTACCTACGTAAAGGACATGTTTTCCGAAACGAAGCGAGGGCGGGTCCACTAGTATACATTATTAATATACTTCCAAAATAAATCTAGGCAAAGTAATATGATTATCAACTTTTATATATTTAGGGATTTTTGGCGGGCGAAGCCGCAGGGAAAACCTAGTTATATATATTATAAATTCTAGCTATTATAAATTTGCTCCCTGAATTTAATCATTTCCTATTTTTTATTTATCAAGTGATTTTATTAATTACAAGAGTTTTTTCTAATGGATGTATTACCGCGATCGCCATAGATTATTATTATTCTCAAAATTTTGATCTTATAATTAATAGGTGCAATGTTATCTGGCTAACATAATTTACTATGTTATTAATTATGAATGAAAAAAGTTTCTATGTTTGTAACTCAGTCACGCCAAAATGGCTAAGCGGATTTAGACGTAACTTGGAATAAGTGATACGAATTATTAATTTTATGGTTTGTGAACCAATTTCAATGACTAATTATTTCTTTATTGTGTATGTGTGTGCGAATCTGTTTAGTGGTCTATCTAGAAAGTGTGATGATTTAATTATTTAAAGGACTCTAAACTTTCAACAAATGCAAAATTGTTTTCGCGTCGAACGAAGCTATCGATCTAAGGATAAGTGAATAATAATGAGGCAAGCAATTTCAACCCTTATTTCATTGTGTTAAAAATAGAACGTAACGAAGCTATTGCCACATGAAATTTTGATGCTCCTATTACCTTGTAGGTACTCCATGGTGGATACGACAATGGGTGCATTTATACAGTTGTTGATTCAGTTTCGCAAGGATACACAGTTCAGTTTCGCAAGCATAGGATCCGTAACGACCCTCGCGCTTAGCTCACACACCAGTGTGACGTCATAATGACCACATTACGACGTCACACACGCCTGCTGGACATTCCACCCATTAAATAATTCATAATGTATTGACATTATGATACAATATGTGTTATAAAAAATATTTATTTATTTATTTAAAATCGCAACGGATGGACCGATTTCGAAAATTTCAACTATATTGATGAGTAAGCTTATAAGAACAACATAATATTGCTTTTGAGTTTGTTGACCTCGAAATGATTGAATCATGAAATTTTACACTAAACATGGCAGTCTTGTAATTTCAGTCTTTGCAATTGAATTAATTTTATTTTCAGCTTAAGCATTCTATTTTATTTAATAGCCTAAAGGAAAAAAATGATTTCATAATTAAATAATCTGAATCATAACACTAATAAAAAATATTATGTCCTTTTCTTTTCGCATGGCGTTATCTTAATCTCAAAAAGTACTACAAGGCAGTACAGCAAGTGTAGCTACAGCCCCTTATAACTGAAAAGACGTGCCACGTAAAAAACAACTTTATATGTTCCGTTATCCAAATTCAAAATAAAAATCCCGTTGCTAACCAAAAACAAGAAACACTATAAACGCCCCCATTTCGAATCAAACTGCGCAGTTGCTGAATTCGCATGCGCGACTCTATTGATCGGATCGGACGGCCTGGCTCGGGGTTCGGTCTTTCACCGGTGGTCTCTCCGAGAGTGTGGTCCCGTCGCCAGCAGCTGCAGAGAAAACTGGGTGCATGTACTTGGCCGTGGCCCTCATCATTATCATCGCCAGCCTCGTCAGATTGCAGGTGGGTGAACGAACCGTATCCTTTAAACAAAGTGCGTTTAACCCCGATTTCGGGGTGAAAAGAAAAATTATACTTACTTATAATTTTTCTCAATATGGTTACCGAAGACAAGTTTTAAAACGTTTAATATGAGACAGGAATTTCGGAAATACTTTATTTTGATATACTCTTAATTATGTTTTTACGTTTGGTTAAAAATAGGATTGTGGTTTTTTTAACCTTATACGATATTACTGATTGTTTTATTTATTAATGTAAAATTGTTTTTTTTAAACATACATAAAATAAATACTACGTAGGTATAATTTTTTATTTGCGTTCTTCCGGATTTTACAATTTTACATCAAATGTGGTTTAATGAGAAAGCTATACATCATTTACGAAAGTTGAAAATGAAAAGAAAAAAGAAAAAATCCACGGAATTTCCAATGGAAATTCAGTAACTACCCTCGTTTCACTTCGGTGCCTATGTTGCCGCGTAAAAAAAATATTCGGGATTCTTTAAATTGGCAATTTGGCAACAAGAAGTGGAGAGAAAAGTAAAAAAAAAACATGGAAGAAATTCATAAGGAAGGATTTTAGTCTTAGGGAAGTACTAGATCATTTTCACGCTACTCTCAAGCGGAAAATTAACAATACTCTACCTTATGCTCTACCTTCTTTGACGTATTATGCTAGTCACGCCTGGTTATCACAAAAAGTAAAAGAATTAGTCAAAGGGGCATAGAGTGGAGAATAAATACGGAGACGGAAGGGCCATGAAGATATGGCTAGCGATGGCAGATGATCTTTGCACTCAACAGCGAGGGCAGGACCATCGGGTTACAGAAGATGAGGTGACATCACACAGATAGCTGGAAAGGATTTGTGTCAAGTAGCTCAAGATAGAAACAATGTACTGTCTCTGGAGGAGGCCTTCACGCGATAGGAGTCCTTGCAAATAATAATAATAAAATAAAATAAAATAAAAAATAAACATAGAAAAAATAATAAATAAATATTAAGATTGATCATATTTGTTTACACGATATTATTATTTGTTAATCAAGTATGTTATTTATATTGTATATCTTATATTAATTATAAATAAATAACATAAATTTTATTAATGATTGATTGATTGTTTTATTGTAAGTAGTTAATATTGTTTTAATTATTTTGTTTGATCCTAATGTCATTATAAAGTATACTGTAATGATTTGAATTCAATTGATGATGATTAATTGCTATGTACATCACAGTTCATTTCAATTGTGTAATTATGCAAGAAATAAAAAATACTATTTTTATATTATACCTATTTTTATTTTGGTGATTAAAATGAAACAAACAAATACTAAAATCAAACTTACTAAACTACAAAATGGTAAAAATCGTATTCAGATCGTTTTTATGATATTAGCGGGAAAACGCACAAAAATGATAGACAAACCAATAATAGACTAATCCTCTTAAAATAACTGTTATTGGATTTATTACAAAAAGATTTATTTAAGTACAAAATTATGGAAGGATGGGCAAAACGTGCCTGATGCCGGTAGCAATTAGTGCATATAATTTACTCCAGAATTCAGAGCAATATAAAAATGTTTTTTTTTTAATTTATTCAACATGTATATGTATGTATTACTTCATTATATCAAAAAATTAAAGCATAATAATATCAACTTACCTTTGACAAGAAAAAAACAAGAATACAATAAATTAAATTGAAAGCAGGTAGGTAATTAAAAAAATTATCAATCTTTATAAAAATTTTCATACAAATTATTATTAATATAATTGAGTAACGGTGATTTCATTGGTGTTACTTATGTTCATGGGAAACGCTGACCGCTTTCCGACTTAACAATTTCCTATCATGTTTCCCGAAGCGAAGCGAGGGCGGGGGCGACTATAAATATTATTAATAGAAGTTTAAATATTATTATTTTGTTCTTTCAATCAATCAATAAATCAATCAATCTTTATTGTGTAATATACATAGGTATAAGTACATAGATAGAAGGTATAGACAAAATTATAGATCCTCCTTATACCCGCCATAATAGGCACGCAGTAGTAAAAATAACACAAATCATTAAAATTATAATTCATATCTAATTAAATTTATCTAATTAATATAATAAAATTAATATAATTCATATCTAATTAAATTAAATTGACTAATAACAGATTATAATTATGGAATGTCAATTTGTATTTCTGTTATTGTGAAATATATTTTTTAAAATAACCATAATAATAATTATGCGTATAACCATATAAATATGAATAAATGTCAGTTATTTTTTTCTTAAGTTTTTTAATCAAAACAAATAGTAAATATTAAGCACATCTTTTATTTCTTGAAATATTATTTTTATGATTTTTTATTATTTTATTTGTGATTATTTTTTATTTTATTTATGTTATTTCTTTATTTTGTAGGAGCTACATAATTAAAACCAACCAACAAGATTTTTTTTGGTAAGTATATTTGATTTATCAAATTAGCAAATAGTTTCATTATGCTAATTTCACACCAGAAATAAAGCTCCCAAATATTTCATATGAAGTATTAAAACCTAACTTAATGTTGTGACATCTAATTCGTATCCGAGGTTTGAAGCTCGTATAGCGTATCGTAGCTTGATATCACAAATACAGTAAGTAGGGTGGTATATCGTTATTATATCAATACAATGGACACGGGGTGGGCACCCCCGCGAGAGCCAGTATTGATTTTTGTGGATCGCGATATGCGTCACTAGCCCACGTATATCTCCGTCGCGGACCCAACCCATCCCCACTTGTCCGTTGCATCCTGTAATGGTACTCGTATTTTACGTTTGTTCGCATATTATTATGTCCTTCTAGTATGTGCCCTAGCTTCACTTCGTAAACCTTATCCTTAGTTTCCTAAATTCCACACTCGAAAAAATGATCAGTCAGTATTCTTTTTATTGACATTTGTAGGTATTTATTAAAGTGAAACTTTTATTACATCGTCTCAAACTTTTTTTTGTCAGTGTTTAATGTAATAGTCTACTTTTATTATTTCCCATTATCATTCAAATTTTCCAAGTATAAAATTAAGATTGATAAAGCGATTTTTATGGAATATTATTCCAAAAATTTTTAGTTAAATGTCTATAATGTGAAAAAAAGTTTCACTTTTACCGTGGTTTCATAAAACCACACAATCCTTTTTTATTTTAGAGCCGATTGAAATTTACAAAATAAATCTATGAACAATAGTTATTTCATTAACAATAAATTAATGAAAATTCGCAGTTGATAATCAGTATCCAACAGTCAGTTTTATCAATTTTCGTACCCAAAGGGTAAAAAACTTTCTGTCTATCTGTCACAGGGCTCTGTCTCTTGAACGGAAGTAGGTAGACACCTGAAATTCCCACAGAATGCGTAACTGTGAATTTTGTAACGTGTCGTGACGTGTTGGTGAATGTGACGAAATAATTAGTTTGAACGGAACCGTACGTGTGCGATCGGCCCCGCACTTAGGTAACCGGTTTTTCTAACTTATTTTATTGTTGAATCAAAAAGAGCAATTCTCTTGCTATTGAGCTTGCAATTCAGCAAATCTGGCTTTAATCATGAAAAAGACCTTGATCTTGACATTCACCCTCACCCTCACCCTTGTTGCGATAACAATCCGTGCATTGTTCGTGAACTCCCCATCTTCCCCTCGGCTATTCGCTAACATTATGTCCTTAAATTTTTCGTAAATTGTGGACAGTAAAGTATACAAACTTATACGTATATTAGTTAATAGGCTACAATTAAGGATCACATCATTTCATTGCTAATTTCATATCATAAATACAGTAAACTTAAATAATACTATAAATGCGAAAGAGTGTGTGTTTGTCCTTCTTTCACATCAAAACGGAGCAACGGATCGATGTGATTTTTGGCATGGAAATAGTTAAGCTGGAGTGTCACATAGGCTATTTTTTCGCGAAAACTTATCTCATTACCACTGAACGTTTTAATTAATATAATCCAGACTTATCATCGAGAGTATAATCTTTCTCACCGGTCTCCCCAATCGAAGCTTAGGGTATAAATTTAATGCGTTGTTATGAGAACAGACGTAGACGGGGGTGTGGCAATTCCCGAGCGCGGGCTCTATCGATTTATGAGCATCGAGACGAGCCCACGTAGCGTAGGTACGTATTCGACACGGCCCCAACCTGTCCCCGCCTGTCTATCATAACTTAAAATTAATAAGTTCTTTATCTGAAGTATTTATTTTAGAACACATGTTGTCCTTAACACTATGTAATTAAAATTAATAGATATCATAGGAGATAGGTATCTCCCTCCACCAATCCTGGTGCAGCGTAGTGGAGTATGCTCTAGGCCTCCTCAGGTATGAAGAGAGACCCATGCTCAGTAGTGGGCCATTAATGGTTGAAGCCAAGTGATATCTCAAAATAAAAACTTTCTAAGGCTAAGTGCGTCGGGCAACGCTCAGTGTAGGGTTGTACTTAAAGTAAGACAATGATAACATAACAACGGCCACGGCATAATAACGTCCCGGCATAATTGAGGAGGCCTAGTTGCCTAGAGCATACTCCACTGTTTTAGTCTTTGAATGGAGGGGTTAGTAGCAAACCCAAGTGGCGAAAGTTTTTAATGCCAACCGACGGCCTTCGATATGGCTTAACGACTGCTATCTAACTAACAGATCTGACGGCTTTAATGCCCTCCAAACCACGAGCAGGACACTGGAGAGTATAGGTCTCTATTACGTTTTCGTTCGAAGTAATTCGAAGTATTTTCTGCATTAGTCGTGCGCACTGGGGTAAGCATACATACCTAAGTACACCTTGATAAGTTAATGTATTGGAACATGCGCGCAACATCTCGCCCGGGCGCAGAGGCTGTATCGATTGCAGTGTATTAATACCTGTTACGTCTCACTATCTGCGTTACGTTCATATAACGCGAATTGCACTTTTGTACCCGTTTCGATGACTTTATTCTAACTAAGGGTGTGAAAGATACGGAAAATATAATATAAATTACGGAACAAACGAGACAGAAAGAGATAGCTAGCTACATGTAAAGTACATACATTTGCCGAATTTGACTTTCCCACTATTCAGTGCGCTAGTGACATAAATCTACTTTTTTACTCATAGGTAATATCATCTCTTATATATAAAAATGAATCGCTGATTTTGTTGCTAAGAGCAGATCTCCAGAACGGCTGAACCGATTTCGCTAATTCTTTTTTTATGATATTCCTTAAAGGACGAAGATGGTTATTACGGAGAGAAAAATTTAAAAAAATGCCTAAAAAAGTAAAAAAACAACACTTTTCTATATTCCCATACAAAAGATTCGTAATAATACTTAAAAGTCAATTTGAACTTTAATACCATAGCATAAAGTTTAATTGTCAGTGAAGGGATTTCATGAAGGCAAAACAATTGACTGACACGATACACGAGACACGAATAGTACGAGAGCTAACGTTGGAAAAACAAGAATTTGAGGTAGGCCAGTTTTTAGATATTATGTTATCTCTCTCACTCTCCTGGACGTCATACGGACGGTCTGGCTGGTGGTAGACGTTGCGTTCATCAGTGCGCATCGTATCTGTACAAGTAAAATATCAATTTTCAAATCATTTTAAGAAGGTTTCTTATCTTTTTTTTAATTGAACTTTTTGCAACATTAATCTATTATTGCCATAAAATATTTTTTTCAAATTATAATATGTTGTTATTTAATTATCTGAAACCCCAAAATTTATTTGCCAGACAATAAATCAATTGTTAAACTTCAGCCAGACCGATCCAAAAGTGAAAAATGTTGTGGTATCATTTTGCTTGGTCTAGAAATAGTTATCAAATAAATTTCAGAGAAATTACTAAAAACCATTGAATTATTTTGTGGATTAATATGGTATCAAAATGATAATTTATTTTGTACAATTAGACAGCCAGACCTCCCGTATGATGTCCGGGAGAGTGAGAGAGATACCATATCTCAAAACTAGCTTACCTGAAATGGTCTCTCGAAAACGTTGCTAGCTCTTAGACCATTATAATATTTCCATTTCTTTATTTTCTCGATGACAGCTCCTGTGAAAACTTGAACGAGCGTCTTTTTTACATTATGTATGCATTATTTGATAAAAATATGCGTTTACACACGTACAAGGTTATATCAGATTCGGAGAAACTGATAGGGATGGAGCTATATCGATAAACGTAACACGATAATAGACCCGTTTTTTTACAAAATGTAAGAAACTAAACTACCGCCGGAAACTTTTGTACAAATGTATTAACTAATATTATATTATATTTCATTACAAGATGTTACACGTATTTATTCTTGATTGATAATGCTAAATTCTTTAAAATTTTCGAAGCTGTTGTAAAATAAGTAGGTATAGGTAGGCACTCGACAATGAAACGAAATAATGATAATGACAGATAATCTTTATTCATTTATTTTAATCAAAATCTGATGAATTTAATATAATAAATATATGCGATCGATATCATTAGGTACTTATTTCACAACACTACAACTATATAAATTAGAACTGTCACGTTTTCACTAATAAAATCATTGACATAAATACTATAGACATAGGGTCTCCTACTAAAATCGCGAAAATAATGTCCCAGTTTGACATTACAAGAAAGAATGGGAATGTTAGCAAGGTAATTTAAACACTAAATTCATTAAATAGCGTTTTTTTTCGATTGCATCAAACACATATGTCAATGGCACCTTATGACACAACGTTTACACTACACGCCATAATGACATAGTGCAAAATAATCTAAACAAAAGTAACTGATATATTTGTCTCTTTCTGACTATATAGCCTAAATGGTGAGAAGACAAAGACAAAGATATATTTTTGATTATTTTGACTGATTCTGCAATTAGTTTTTGAAATAAATTCAATTTAAAATAAAATAGCGTGTTTTAGTAGCAATACAATAATTTAAAAGATAAAACAATAGTCTACCTACCGAAATTATGATATACCATCGTCTTTATTCACTTTACTGGCGTAGTCTTTGCACGATTTCAAAACACAATACGGCATCGTTGATGTGTAGTTGTCAGCACGGTCAAAAAGTGACTAACGCGGCATTGTTGTTCTTCTTGCGTTTTGTTGCTGAGTTGGCTCGGACATTTTTTAGCGCGGACCCTACGTCCATAGTAATGTGTCAATGAATAAAATACAGTGCCATCTTAAATAAAGTAAGTAAGTCAATTACATAAATTGAATAACCTATAAAATAAATCATCAACCCAAAAAGGCTCACTACTGAGCATGGGTCTCCCCTCAAAGCCGAGGAGACCTTAAATATATCTAACCATTGTAATACATTAACTATACATTTATATATTCTTTTAATGAAGATTTAATTAGGTAGTTACTACTTACTACTCCAAAAATTTATCGATGGATCAACTCGCACTTGAACATATTTTTCGATACTAAATTAACATAATTATATCACGACACTATTTTAATGTGTCAAAGGGGGCATTTCGTGCCGCTACTGTAGCTGACCCGGTGTCACATCCCGAATAGCAGAATAAGTAGGTATTTAAAAAAAATAAAGAATCGACTGTTAGGTGGTACGAAGTTCGCCGGGACAGCTATCTCGAGAACAACTGAACCGATTCCGTTAATTCTTTTTTATGATATTCCTGAAAGTACGAAGATGGTTGTTACGGAGAGAACATTTTAAAAAATTGCCTGAAAAAGTCTAAAAACAACACTTTTCTATATTCCCATACGAATGATTCGTAATAATACTTAAAAATCAATTAGAACTTTAATACCATAACATAAAGTTTCAGTATTAGTGGAGGAGTTCCAGGAAGGCAAAAGAATCGAGTGACGTTAGTATCGTAAAAATTATTAATTTCAAGATAGCCGTGTGGTTAATCGTTGTACTCCCGAACCGGAGGGGCCGGGTTCAAACGCCGCACGTACATCTTAATTTTCAAAAATTGTGTTCGTATTACAATTTAATTATGACTTGCTTCGGTGAAGGAAAACATCGTGAGGAAACCTGCACACCTGAGAGTTATCCATAATGTTCTCAAAGGTGTGTGAAGTCCGCAAATCCGCACTTGGCCAACGTGGTAGACTATGGCCTATACCCCTCACATTGTGAGTGGAGACCCGTGCCCAGCTTTGGAACAGTTATGGGTTGTAATGATGGTAAAATGTAAATTGTATGTGGTAAAATGTCACTTGAAACGTAAACGTCTCTTTGCTGTGCATCTTTAATATTACAATTCCTATAAAATTAAAAATTGTTGTGTTTGTGACTTACTAAATATGCTTCCTATAAGGCGGCGGACAAATTTAGGCAGAAGAGCCCGCACTAACGCTACACACTCATAGCCCCACACTAGGTTTCCCTGTGTTGTGGGTGCCATGGACAACACACAAGACAAGAACACACACACCCAGACCAAGAACGTAAATTTAAATTCATCATTCAAATTTCCGCCTCGCTGGGAATCGAACCCAGGACTCTCGGAAAGGCGATCCGGCGTGTTAACCATTGCGCCATCCGGGTGGTCAACGCAACGAGTCAAATTAATTATCAATCTAATCGTACTGCCGAGGAACGTGAAGATCGCAATGAACATGAAAGATTTCGGTTAAGACAGACCCGTGAAGTGCAACATTCGACTAATAATGGTGCAAGCTTTTTAGTGACTATTAAAAGAATTACCTCAGACAATTTACATTTTACCATCATCACAACCCATAACTGTCCCACAGCTGGGCACGGGTCTCCTCTCACAATGTGAGGGGTATAGACCATAGTCACGTTGGCCAAGTGCGGATTTGCGGACTTCACACATCTTTGAGAACATTGTGGAGAACTCTCAGGTGTGCAGGTTAATGTTAGGTTAATTTGGTAGGATAATGGCTTCAACCCATTGATGGCCCACTACTGAGCACGGGTCTCTCCTCATACCTGAGGAGGCCTAGAGCATACTCCACCACGCTGCTCCAGTGCGGATTAGTGGAGGGGTTAGTGGCCAACCCAAGTGTCGGATATTTTTAAGCCGCCCGAAGGTATCCGACATGGCTTAACGACTGCTACCATATGGTAACAACCGGGACCGACGGCTTTACGTGCCCTCCGAAGCACGGAAGCGCTCAAGAAATTTTTGCCACTAGCGGTCAATTTGGTAGGTTAATAAAATTAATGAAATATAATAAGTAGGTATCATAATAAAAAATCAGAAATTGTTATTTTCAGTGTGATTTTTCAGTGACTATTAAAAGAAATTTAAGGGCCAGTTTCACCGGTTACGGATAAAGTTCCGGATAGCCCTAGGAATTTATCTGCCACTTAACAGTTGACGGAGCGGCAACGTCGCTTTTTTGCGTTTCGTTACTACTACGGAAATTATTGTCATTTGAAAATTATTTTGAAAACTTAATTAATAAAATACTTTTTGTTCAAAATAATCCAATTAGACTTTTTTTAATATTTTCAAGTATAATTTTATCATTATAGAACGAAAATAGTAGGATTCATAATAATATGATTTATTACAGTTCAAATTGCTAATGTGTTATAGAAACGCCACTTGACACATTTTTGTATCCGTCAGATAACGCCTAACAGCCACTTGAACTGGCAGATACCTTAACCAACACTTTTCTCTGTCACTTCTATCAGATTACCTGAGATGCCAAAAGTTGTAGTTTATCTGGGAGTTGAGTTCCTAGGGCTATCCGGAACTTTATCCGGAACCGGTGAAACTGGCCCTAAGTGTTTTATGTTTATTTTTTGACATATCAACTTTCTTATATTGTTGACTTATCAACTTTTTTTTATCTTACTAGCTAACCCGGTGTCCCAAATATCAGAATAAGTATTAAAAAAATATTATAGAATCAACTGTTAGGCGGTACGAAGTTCGCCGGGTCAGCTAGTTGCATATTAAATGTCTTGTGTTGTATGCAAGTGTCAAGTCAAGTGTTTTCATTAACAGGAAGTATATGCATGTACATACAAAAATTGCAAGATAAATAAAAGCTTTTAAAAATACTTTGCACGTTATTGTTCACAATTCCATTCAAAAGAATAGGATCTAATAAAGAGGTACAATGTCATTAGAGACGAAATAATCAACTGTTGCTAAATGTATAGCCGACTAATTTAAACTCATTTGTTAGTCTGGCTAGTAAAATTTACGAGTACAGACAAAAGTTATTTTGACGACCCGTATGACGCAATGATTTTCATGTCGGACTACCGTTTTTTTCCTGGATTCCTAGCGAGGAAGAAATTTGAATCATGAGTTTATTAAGTTCTCCATCTGGGTATGTACTCGTATGCTTGTGTTTGTGTTTCGTCCAGGGCACCCCGGTACAGGGGATCCTAGTGTTTGACTAGTAGTGTGTAGGGTTATTTATTTATCCCACAACGTATTATTGTGCATCGATTGTACAAATATTTATTTATATAAATCTGCATATCCAAATAGTTAAATATATCCTTTTAAGGATTTCACATTCGCGCAACTATTTATGGGTAAACGTATTCCCCTAATCCCATTCTGGCAGAGTAGAGGTCGTCTGGCTCTTGCTCGGTGGTAACTAGCCACCGCCAGTGTCTTTTTTAGATTGGGGAATTGAAAGCCATTATTTTCTTTCATTTTCCTTCTTTCTTGGCTTTACTTTTGCCACCGGCATTAGCCACTCGAATTGCATCACCGATTCGTTGCCGGCTCAAAGAGAAGGGCGGGACTCGGAGTGATTCATTGATTTTCTGCATATAGACATGCGCACTGGGATGCATCCTGGTCCCCAGACAGCAGTTCCTCTAACAGTAGTCCCTTTACCAGTTAGGTTATTCGCAATGACGGTCGTGTGCGAATTACTCGTTGGATTTGGGATGTATTTTCTTGTAGAATTTGTTGATTTTTGTGTTTCGCCCCCTCGCGATGAAATTTAAACAAGTTAATATGTTACATTTATTTATTTTGAAGTGATTTGTGTTATGTTTAAATTATTTTTAAATCAGAAGAAACTGAACATCGCCAGTGATATCCGGTATGTTAAATATATTTGTAGCCCTTTTTAATAACCAACATAAAAATACATAATATATAGTAAGATTTTTTTAGACATTAACCCCTACATCCACTAAAATAGCGTGGTGGAGTATGCTCTAGGCCTCCACAGTTAAGCTGGGCCCTGAAGTGAACCATATATGTATTGAAAGTTGAAACCAACTCTGCCCAGGATTCATTCTCTTAAAAAATAATTCATACTTAATTTTCATTGTTATTATTGTCTTACTTTAAGAATACAGTTACAGAGTGCAACTGTTGTACCTTTGCTTCTCTTGCTAGTTGGTTATTAGCTCTTAACACCAATGTCCCTGACAGTTTCATCACAACTTGTATGTTATTGTGATTTATTGATTTGCACACAGACATGCGCACTGGGTTGGATCCCACTACCTAGGCGCCAGCTCTCATAGAACACGGGTTATTTGCCATGTCTCCCATGCTGGAGCTACTTGTTGATAGCTTGATTATATTTGTTTCTCTAATGTACATTCATTATTTTGTATTAATGTATATCAGTAGGTAATTCTCAAACGGTATTGAGGAGAACTTTGATGGTTACTTTTTTAATTTAGTTATTTTAAAGTGATATTTACACTGTGCAAGAGTTCGAGTACCTATCGCAGGGGATGCCAACCGGTATGTAGTGTATGATATTTCATTTCTTCATACCTTTTTTTTCATTTATAGAATTAATTTCTCATTAATTTATTAAATTTGATATTTATTAAACCTATTACGTGTAAGTGAAATACAATGAAATTTTATGCCTAGATGCCATACATACGAGTATCATTGACTGTTATTATAATTTAAAATTGTAATAAATAAATGCAGTTTTTTATTTAAAATTTAATAGTACAGAAAGTAACTTGGTTAAAATGAATTACTCAGTTTATTATTACGCAATATAAGTAAATCAAATTCACCTCAGTAAGTTAAATGCTTAGAGTATATATATTAACTATTTACTCTAAGGTTAAATGATTGGGACAAGCGTAATGTGTCTCGCCCGGTCGAAGCGTTATGTGCATCGTTGTGCATTGGAAACATGCCTGTTGCTTCTCAAGATGTACACAACAACCAGACAGATAACTTAAACTATAAATACATATGTACAAAACGTTATATACTTATAAATTACCTTTAAAGATATAATAATAATACAAACATATATTATACAAAACGTCATGTACTTATAAATTACCTTTATAAGAAATCAATATTGTAAGAATGTCTAAGTAATCATATAAGTTCTTGTCTCAAACTATGGGCTCTGGAGCAGCGTGGTGGAGTATGCTCTATGCTTCCTCAGTTATGAAGAAGACTCGTGCTCAATAGGGGACCATTAATGGATTGAAACCAATGACTACCTAGTAATAATATTCGTCATTATCATCAAATTTTTTTTTCAATATCAATCTTAGCTTCTCAAAACTGTTTTGTCTTCGAAATAACTTTTCTTTTCACTCATTGTGCAAGATCATTGCCTGTTTTAATGTTTATAAGCCCGAAACATATTCAATTAGCAGAACACGTAAATCATGGTTATGCATAACTGTGTATGAATTAAAAGTGTTGGGTACAATAAGTAATTAAACATCCGATATTTTATGCATTATGCATACTTATAAAAGTTCACTCTACTTCCCGTAAAGTGCTCGTCTGGGTTCCTTATAAGTTGAGTTCTTTTTAACGCACTTTTATTTGAGATTTGGGTTATATTTTTTGTTCTAAGTATATAGCGCAATGTGAAATCCAACAAACGTATTTAATCTGATTTTATTTAACGTTTTCCATCTAAACATCACAGAAACATTATGTTGAATTCGATGATATTTTGGGACAATCTGGGCATAATGAATAAACTTTTCTTGATAATAATAGTATCAACCATTGAGATCAATTTCCTCCAACAAGCTATGAAGACTACTAGGGCATAGAGTCTATACAACGTTTCCGAAGTGATCTATTGATTTCCTGCATATGCACATGCGCACTGAGGTGCATCCCGGGCGTAGCAGCTCTTGCAGTAACTGGATTACTTCCCGTGCAGCAGCCCTCGTCTGGGCTACTAGTAGATTGAGTCTTTTTTTATTTTAGTTTTTTTATTTTTCTTTTAATAAGGATTGTATACTATTCTATTACCTAACAGAACTTGAATTTTCGTAGTTCACTACCATTTTTTTTAATAAACAGTTGAATTTAATTACATTTCTTGTATTGCATTTGTATCGAACATCTGACACTCAATAAAAGTTAATTTTAATTTGTGCCGTTTGTGACGTTCGTGTCAAAACCTAGATGTCACGGGTATGTATGGTGGCTTCATATTTTTTTATATGCTTGTAATGTTAAATTCTTTTTCATAATTTTTTTCTACAATAATTAACGATTTTAACGTGATTAATAGAATTGAAATATTTTTGACTATTTTTGATATTTTTACGCCTTGTAACTAAGTAATTAAATACACGTTAATACTGATATAATAAAGGCTCATATCGAGGCTCACTAAGATATAGATTTATCACCTGCCCATCCAAGCAGTGTTAATGTAATGCCATAAATCATAATAAATTAGCTTATTAAAAATAGGATTGTAGGTTTATACTGTTTTATTGTACCGTGGTTTTAGATTGTCGTCTTGTCATTAAGGAAACTTCTCACATACTTGCTAAATATTTCTTTGTATTATTTGAACTGAAGCAATTGCAGGTTACTTTAATGTAAAGGTTGTTCATTGTGGTTCATTTAATTTGCAAATGTTACGGAAAAGTATGAAAACTACTCCAAATCAAATGTTATGCTTAATAATATTATGTAACTAAAGCTGGGTCACGAAGTATACGCTCCGCTCCGCTAGAGCTTTTTCGCTACAAGCGTCATGTAAATGTCAATTCGCGAATAATTTCAAATGATCGCTACAATTTGCAATGCATTTATGTAGCGTATTAAGGTAAATGACATATTTTTGTTTCTAACGCTCATTGCTGATGCTTGCAGCGCTGAGCGAATTTGCGTTGCGGCTCGTGGCCCTCGGGTACATTGTAATTACGCGGGCGGGCGATCGTAAGTTAATTTCAACGGAACATGCGCCTTGCATCTCGCCCGGGAGCGCGGGCTGTATTAATTTATGTTCACCGAGACATGTCCCACGTACATCTCCGAAACGGACCCAACCCATCTCCGCTTATCCGTTGTGTCCTATAATATTATTTTTCGACACTTATTTTTCAATGCTCACTTTCCTGCTGAGAATAAATAAGTTGTAAATATGGCACGCATTCAATAATGCGTTCAAATTTATAATTATTTATTATTTAATAATCATTTGCAAATGAATCTTTTGCCGAAAAATAGGCAGTTACGTACTGGTATAATTTCGGTTGAGACGTAAGACAACAATGAGTGTATATTAAGCTCTCATTGTTATATTACTTAATAATGAAATTTTGAAATACATAACATAGTCCATTATTATTTTATGATTTCATTATGAGATGTCATATGCATTATTGAAACATGGATATTAATTTAAAGCAGTCAATCATAATACACAAGTTTTGACATTGGAGAATACAAACTGATCCATACCGGGCCGCAATGACTACCTAAATCAGTCTTTGTTTTATGAAAAAAGTAGGTACTTGCATAACATATTAGCCAGGGTACCAGCCATTATCATCAATTTGTCTACTGAGAGCTAAATTTAATTAGTCACTTAGTGTTTTATTTCATTAGGTACCTGCATAATATGTAGACATGCACACTGGGATGCATCCCGGATGAAACAGCTGTGGCCGTATTTAAGTATATTAAGTTCTCTTTTTAATATATAATTTCTATTGTTTAATTACTTTCTATACCTTTATAGTGCAATGTGAAATTCAATCTAAATATATTTAACTCTTGCGTTACTGAGTGACTGACAGACAACGTACAGCCAAAACTACTGTTGTGTGTTGTGACTTCGATCACCTTTATGAGTGTAGGGTAGTAGCACTAAGAGAGGATTTTTCGAAATTCCTCCCCTAAGGGGATGAAAAGGGGGATAAACTAAAACTTTTATTTATTCAATGGATTCACTTGAAACTTTGTAAATAGGTTCCTCAAGTGGCGGAAATGAGCAATAAAAGAGGAATTTTGGAAATTGGTGGGCGAGGCCGCGGGGGAAAGCTAGTGCCATATAAACTAGAATATCAGCCATTGCCACCAGCAGCTCCATTTTCACTAATTGTCATATATTGATTTTCCGCATAAAGACATGCGCACTGGGATGCATCCCGGGCATAGCAGCTCTTGCAGTAAATGGATCACTTCCCGTGCAGCCTTCGTCTGGGCCACTTGTTGATTTCGTTCTTTTATATTTTAGTTCAATTTTATTTATTTACTGTATTATCTAACAGCACTTGAATCTTCCTAGTTTCCATTCATTATTTTTCGTATATCGAACATTAAGAACTCAGTATTTGAAAATTTTGATTTGTGCCAAAACCTAGATGTCACAGGTATGTATGGTGTTTTAATTTTTTTTCAATTGCTTAAAAATTGTAGTTTATATAATTTTTTTACTTTCTTTTCTAACGCTTTAAACATGGTTAATAAACTTGAATTTGAAATACGTATCTAATAAATAAAATATTATATTGGTACATGCGCACTGCAAGTCGCCCGGGTGAATCGGCTGAATCAATTGATGTGCATCTAGTCATGACTGTTACATCTCGCGGCGGGTATAGGGTTATGGCAGCCATTATTACCACTTAATATTTTATCCTCTTTTTCTTTTTGGTATCCGTAAACACCAAAAATAAGACTGGTATTATTTTCGGTAGAGACATTAGACAAATATGAGTGTATAATGTGTTCTCATGCCATTATATTCCTCAATGTCAGTTAAATTCAGTTGCTTGGTGATTTATTGATTTCCTGCATAAAGACATGCGCACTAGGATGCATCCCGGACGTAGCAGCCATTGCCATAAAAGGATTACTTCCCGTGCAGCCCTCATCTGGGCTACTTGTTGTGTTGAGCTCTTTTTTAATATATTTGTTTGTTTATTTTCATATAGTGCAATGTGAGCAAACTCAATAGCACATCTACTAAATATCAGCCATTGACATTAATTTTCTTCACTAAGAGCTCCATTTTCATGAACAGTGATTTATTGATTTTCCGCATATTGACATGCGCACTGGGATGCATCCCGGGCGTAGCAGTTCTTGCACTAACTGGATTACTTCCCGTACAGCCTTCGTCTGGCCCACTGGTCTGGTTAATTGGGTTCTTTTATAGTTTAGTTTTATTTTATTTATATATTTTTTACTTACTATCTTACAGTACTAGAATCTTCGTAGTTCTCTTCCATTCTTTGTATATAGGTGTTTGAATTGAATCTCATTGCTTGTCCAGTATGTTTTTGTTTTGTAACATCAGTAACTCAATAATTGTAACTTTAATTTGTGCTAAGATGTGATATTTGTGACGTTTGTGCTTTATCTAACATATTTATTCTCAATTACTTATAATTTTAAATTGTTGTTTATGTATTTAATTAACTTCTTAATTTAATGCTTTGAACGTGGATAATAAGCTTAAATTTTAAATGTAACAAATTAAATGCATTGAGACATGCGCGCTGTACTTCGCTCGGGAAATTAGGTGCATCGATTGATGTGGATCTAGTTAATATAACTGTTATAATTATCTCGCGACGACTTAAGGTTGTGGCAGCTAAGTATTATTTTTATTTTTATTTTATCGTTGATATTCCTTGAGCTATAATTAAACTAAATTTCACAAAACAAATTCAGATACGTCAAAAAATTCCAAAGGAGTTATGCTTAAAGAGTTATGTAAATACAATAAGGTATTTACATGTAAAAGCAGTTACCTCATTCGTCGGTTACCGTAATGTACTGTCGTGTTACGGATGTCCTTTTCTAAGGACATTTATCACTCACGGAATTAAATAACTTTTCGTACATCACCTGAGAACCTCATCAATATTAGAGTCACGAGTCACGGTTAGCTCCGGGATAATCGATATGTCATTTCTATTTGCGATTCTGACTTGTCCGAAAATGAACACACGGTTATTTGTAGAGGTCTTTCCACACTGCATGGATTATGAGTTATGACGCTATGGTGTTGTTAGTTTAGACGCGGTAGTTAGGTATTCAATAAAGCTTCATAATGGTCGTACATTTTATGTTCTTATTGAATGGTGTTATAACAATTTACAAATCAAAATTTTGGTTTTAAAATGTTAGGTAATGTCATGGACGATGAAGTTTTTCATCCGATGATCCAATGTGCTTGTTTGTCAACTTTTTATATTAAAAAGAAATGCTTTCACGCATTACTGATACTAGAGTCAGGTTTGCTGGGGATATGAGATTTTAATGTTATCAATTTTGATCTCTATTTTGGTATCAGCAATGATATTATTGTTCTCACGAGCACCGGCCACTAAATTAAAGTTTATAGACTTATCACAGCATTAAGGAACCCCTTTTGTATCACTTTGTTTCAAGACTAGTAAACAACATAAATATTAATATATCTAGGGATAACTATAAAAATTTATAATCTTAGTAGAGAATAATTTGTCGATTAGTGAAGTTAATTCACTACAATTTCCGCATAATGTAGGTATGACTTAATATTATATTATAAAGCAACTGTTACGGCACAATGTGTAGTGATCTTTACTTTTCATAGAGGTGTTAATATCATAACAGTATAAACTTCAAAATCGGAACGAACATCATCACGTTAATATTTTTTCTTTTTTTATGATTTCGAAAAAAGAAAATAAAAATATTTTTAAACGCTAACACACTCATACCCCTGCATTAGGATTCCCTGTGTCGCGGGTGCCATGGACAACACGACCCGAGAACAAACGTTTATCTGTCACATAAACATCTGCCGCGGCCGGGAATCGAACCCGGGACCCCTCGCTTTGCAGGCAATCCAATTAGTCATCTAATTTTAAATATTTTATTCTAACTTGTAAATTTACATGGCTCTTAATATTACGGTTTTTGTATTTGTGGCAATATTTCATGATATGCGTACCTACCTAATTTCTGACAGTCAGTGGGCTGTCAGCAATTAGGGTACTAACATGACAACTACGTACAATCCTTTCATATATCCAGATACAAACTAGATAACACATCATAAAATTCCAGCAAATTACGTAATTTACAACAATGATCAGGAAAATACGTTTCTTTTTTGCTTGATTGATTTCCGTGTATAACAACCGATTACAGTATCCCCTATGATTCATATCGACCATTTTCGATACTTAACATGCATTGACTGCTAATGCCGCGAATAAGTACGTGCAATAATGTTCTAAATTAACTTTGACATTTGCGCTCATAGCCCGACGCTTAGGGTCGACCCTAAGTGATCGGCCGAGTCAAGCAACAGTGGGTACATTCAGTAGTTGGAAAAGTTGAAAACTTGTAATGGAAAATTTTCTTGTGGCTTTTCGTCCTTCTCAGGGCACGTAAAGCGGAACTTCCGAACATTGGATTTGCCATGAACCCCTCAACTCCACTCCGCCACTATTCATCATCACACCATTGGAGCAGCGTGGTCCTAGTCTACTAAGAAGTTTCAATTCAAAAATGTACTATAAATTACTGCCTCCTGTAATCGCTAATATGTTATGTAAATCTACTTAATTCTAATCTCTAATTCGCTCATTTGTTATGAAAGTAAGATCAATTATCACAGTTATGTGCATTTATATGTATAATCCCGTACACACTTGGCGAACCTAAAAGGCAATGGTTACAATGCCGGACTACCGTTAGAAGAGTCGGAGTTAAAATTTCTGTTTTCGGCCTGGATGTGTTGGCCATGGCCCCCATGACACAGAAAATGTTATGTTGCGTCATTTATTGATTATTTATTTTCTTGAATGAGCTAATTTATAGTAATATACGTTGTAAAACAGTTTAAGTCCAGCGATATGTCAACGATAGGCCAACGGTAGCGTATCGGTGGTGCCGTCAATTTGTGTGTTTGTCGATATAAAACTAAAGTTACGTTGTAGTTTCGTGGCGCCCGAGCCGCGCCCCCGCAACGATAACTGGTTACTGTAACGCTTGTAGTGGTGTATAGACAACTTATCGATACTCTATTATAATCTTCCCGAATCGAACTTTGACATAATACTAACAAATAGACCGAGGAGTTAAAATTAAACGATTTGCTATTCGAATTTGGTTTTACAAACACTTCGAAAGTGAAACTAAGCCATCGCTTTAAAAATCCCTACCATTAGTGGTATTGAAAGAAGAAGCGGTAAGAAACTCCAAAAGCCTTTTTTTCTTCTCACAGTTACATACAACATTCATTACTATTTAAGGCTATTTGGCTTCAACCCATTAGTGCCTCACTACAGGGCACGGGTCTGTCCTCTTAATCAAAAAAGCCTAGACCGTACTTCACCACGCTGCTGAGGTTCAGATTGGTGAAGAGGGTATATATCGAACATTTAAATATAAATTTTATATCATCCAAACTCTTATTTAACCAATTATTATGTATCTGACCCCATTCTTTAGTTCACTGACCAGAATCTTAGTTGCTAGAATAGTGGTTATACCTAAAGAGGACCTAACGAGAATAAAATATTGTCATAGCAAGATGACTAATTGGCAAAACATCATTGACTAAAGTAGGCAATTAAGTAATAGTAAATACGGATTTCCCTAAACACAATTTACGTAATGTCAATAGTGAATCATTAAATTATTTCGGTACATAAAGAGGCATAGGAATTGGAGTTGTGTAAATTTTGTTTGTGGTGGAGGGTCCGAGGAGCATGCCTGGCTAGCTATCTCTTTTGCTTGAGTCAACCGTCAAGGGTGACCTCCGGCCGGGCCTGCAGCCCTTATAACATTTTATAATATCGAGTCGATAAACTAGTGATGGCACTCGACCGTTGCGCGCGCAGGACGCGCCGCGAATCCCGCCCACCATTGGCGCCATGCACCTCGCTGTGTAACAAACGCTGCTTGCATAATAATGAGACTAAACTATTAATAAACGAAACTAAGTAATGGGATACGGCTACATTTTGAAGGAGAAAACAACCTCGGTAACTGATATAACTTTATGATGAAATGCATTGAATAAACTATTACAAGTTTAATGTTTTCATTATCTAAGTAAAACGGATTAGATGTTAAGATACATAAAACCCTTAAGCTCAATGAGACAATTTACGTAAGCAACCATTTAAAAAGTATTCTTGCAATTCAATTCTTGCATTAGTGAAAAGATAGAAGACAGAACTTCCAGCTGTTTCCGAATGGGTGGTTCTAGACGGGTAAATATATAGACAGTCATACTCGTATATAGACAGTAATATATAGCCAGTCAATATTGTCGCAGTGTAGGGTAAGGGTCATCAAATGAGTCCAAGCCAACCTCCCTTTCGTATGGTACACCTTACTGATCAAGTAACGATTACTGACTGAAAAACGATGTCTGAACATATTGTATTGTATCAATTTAATATCGGCAGGTCTTGTACTGTAATCGAATATTTCCTACTTAACGATTCGTGTTAGCATAATCATAATAATTATTTCTTGATAGTACAAACAATGTTTTAGGTATAGTTATAATACTTTTGCACCGCTTTTCCTCATAGCAAAAACCCTTCATGAAACAGTGCTAGTAATGTTTGAAAGGGTACATTGCCTCTTTTAAGTTCAGCTTAAAACGTTAGGTAAGGAATTAAACTGCCGTCAAACAAATAATAATATCATGAACTAGTTGCCAAATACCTACCTCATATACTAATTGTAACATTAATTTGTATAAGTTTTAATTTAGGTAATCAGTTTTCTTTTTTGTTAAGGAATTAAATGAATAAAAGAACATAATTATACATTTCGGAAATGCGTCTACGAATCTACGATTCGCTTGTAGCAAACGTACACGGCGACACTTGCAAAATGATACGAAAAAACTTGCAAAATTATACATGTAATCGAAGCATCATCTGTATTTATTTACAAATGACTCGCAATTCACGAAGGCAACGAGGCGACCGGCGCCGGCGCGTGCGGGGGATGTGCCTAGACGGTCCACCCACGTGTCGAGAACAGGTGCTCTCACCCGATAGAGCCTTTTCTACTCTACAATTACTTGTATTTAACGAAACTTTATGTAGTTTGTTAAATCTATTGGTTTCATTTATTCATATTTGTCACGAATTATTAAAAATACTGATTTCGTAATACTTTACAGATACAAAATCACAGTGAGACCTTATAGCACATGAGTAGTTTGTGCTTAAAGTCCCCGATACATAATTATGTGGGTTTTACTACCTTATATCTTTCGGGAGGTTTATATTCTGAGATCTCCTTTTTAATATAAAAATACTCGAAATATGCATGTGTCAATTAACGAAGTTTTTAATAGTTTTTCAATTATAAAATCAGTAAAACCAGTAGGTAACTATTTTTTAAATATTTTTCGTTAAATATGTTTCGAAAAAATAAATATATTTTATTATCATCCCAGAAATTGTGTTTCTCTGTATCAAGCTCTTACTCTGCGGTAGTAGAAATCTTGAATGAACGCAATGAATGAGCTGACGTCGCTGCGTTGTACTTGCGCTTAGCAACCGGTACTTTCCTGCTAACAACTATAATTAATTACGTATTAATCATTTTATTATTTACACACTAATGGCTATTGCCATTGCGAAAATTTTTATGTATGCAATAGCAACCGTGGCACTGCTCATATTTTTTTCTTATTTCTTGCTCGGCAACGGGTCGGTGACGATTTATGTTACTGATGTTCATAGGGGACGGCGACCTTTTGCCATCAGAGGGCTCGTCAGCTGTTTTGTATCATTTTCATGCCATAACAATGAATTTACCCAGTTTCAGTGTTACGTATGTACCTACCAACAGATTTTTCTTTTAACGAAATACAATAATATCAAAAGATTAATTGTAATTGGTCTATAAAAACTGAATCTCATAGCAACTTCATTTTAACGCTGCTCTATTGTTAAATCCACTGAACGGTAACCGTTTCTTCATTCAACCTTTTTACATTGACTTCCTTGAAAAGTGACGGACAAATTATGCCAAGGATATCCCGACAAATTCGTGTTGTATATTATAATTAATGCAAATCAATTATTATGATAACTCTTAGAAGAAGACGAGTATCAAAGGCGCCGCACGCCAAAATATTTGATAGTATCTTAATCGCCCACAACCTACACGCTTCAACACAATGGTTTCGGAGTTTTTTACATCCGAAAATATTAAATGTGTATGTTATGACATTTTGGAATAAGTAGGTAGTATCATCTGATTGATTTTCAGATTGCTTTGGTAAAAAATGGTCAAGACCAAATCGGGCTTGTCTGGAGCAGGTTTCTGTGTTAAGACGTATCCAGGTATATTTTCCGTTTCTGGTCGATCTTATGATTTTCCTGCAATCAACGGATAAGGACATATTTTTAAGTAGTACAATATAATTACTTATGGCTGTTTTAAAATTAATCAATAATTGTACCTCTGGAAATTAAGGCGGAAATTCGCTATAATTTCCGCCTCATACGCCGCATGTTCATATTTTTCTTTATTAAAAAAACTAAAAGGCACTCGGAGACTGCCGCGGTAAAGCTATTGCATAGCATTTTTTATCAACTTATGCAATTATAATTATTAGAAGTTATATAGTTATATCAGAACAGCGCCATCTAGTTTGTAGAAAACATACGTACCATACCTTAGTATTAAGGTACTAGATGGCGCTGATTGGGGGTGTTACGTTTTTTTCGTTACGGAATTTCTGGATTAGGTCCCCACGCTTAAGGCCCGCGATAAAAGCTATGCAATAGCTTAATAAAGTGTAATCAAATTTGTATATAAGTACGATACAATATTTTTATGAAATACACTACACTTGACAAAAATATAAAACCACATATTACTATCGGGTCGGGCCACATAATAATATTATCCTTAAAGGTCTAATATTCTATATTTGAGAATGTTTCCCACTTTCTCTGAAAAGTACAAATTTTTATTTTTATTTTTCTACAAACTTCTACTAAAAATACGTACAGACATAGCCTACTTTTAAAATAGTAATTATTGATTAATTAACACTTGACAGATGGGTTTTACCCGTCAAACCTATGATGCAACATTTTAAATGAGTCCTACAACCACCTACAACCAATAAATAAATTATATCTGAGTAATATTTCCTCGTAATTCTTTCCTTAATTTATCTATTCAAATTCGTCTGCGTGACATTTAACACATTTCTTTACAGAGCAAAGTGGTAACAATCGTCATAGGTCTTTCCTATTTCTTGTGTTCGTAAGTTAAGTCAATATGAGCTACAAATATACTAATCTGCCCCAAAAATATTGGACCTCGACCAAGAATACCACCATGGATTGATTATTGATTTTAACCACAATTTCTCAAATATATCCTATGTAGTGGCATAAACCTGTTACATTTTTATTATATGTATTGATAATAACACCAATTGGACTTGACCGGTTCCTCTTACTCCGGTTGATTTTCTCTAAACTTTTTTTCCGTTTGTTTTAGATTCGGAATGGTACCCCAAGGAATCCTGGTTTTGGTGACAAGCATCGTCGGAATAATGGGCTTTATCCCCCATGGTTCTATTGGGGTAAGACCTGTAAGTATGCAGCTCGATCTATTTTATACACATACCACCAACTAACTTTTATACTATATACTTACGTAGTGATAGCCGAGAGGTTTGAACGATGGCCTTCCGAACCGGGAGGCCTGGGTTCGAATCCTGCACACGCCTCTAATTTTCAAAAATTATGTGTCAGTTAGTATATTTCCATAAGACATACCTACATATTTATCACTCGCTTCGGTGAAGGAAAACATCGTGAGGATATCTATCTGCACATCTGAGGGTTCTCCATAATGTCCTTTAAGGTTTGTGGAGTCCGCCAATCCGCACTTGTCAAGCGTGGTGGCCTATCGCTCGTACCCCTCACATTTAGAGAGAAGACCCGTGCAGCAGTGGGACAGTTCACTCTTTACCCCCCCCCCCCTCTCTCCCTTTCTCTCTCCCTTCCTTTTTCTCTCTTTCTCTCTCCTCTCTCTCTCTCTTCTTCTCTATGCCAAATCATCATGAAGATGGTTGTATAGATTTAATACATTATGTTGTTTAGCAGCAGCGCATGGTTATTGGAATTGAGAACAGTGCGGGATCTTGTCGCCCAATGACCTTTCTCTCGGCTATTGTATCAGACAGTTGTTAACTTGATTTTAAATCCGAAATCATATTCTTTTGGATGACCTGAAACCTCTTTACAGCAAGACCAAATCCTAACCGAGGCGTTGCTGCGTGAAGTCGTAGAGAGAATGGGGAAGGACTTCAACGAGGCTGCGTCCAGTTACCTCGAGTATCCATCCGGCGAACGGCACCTCTCACTCATGGCACGCGCCAATAAAGAGTTGGAACACGAACAACTGGACTATGACTCTTTGATCGACGGCAATCCCAATCCCAGCCTTCGCGACCAAGAATATTTACAACACAGGTAAATAACATTATCGTAATCATTGCTTTGATATTAGCAGACCATTGCAGACTATAAATATTCCGTAATTGAAGAGACTGAAAACATATTCCACCACTTACCCTCAAGCAAGTCTACTGGATTACAAGCTGTACATAAGGAAAAGATATTGAAACACGGATATTTCTATAAAATACCTCGAATTTTTTATCAATTTAGAATGTATGACTTAGCAGCTACTGTGCGTATTCTCACTTCAAAGGCGAACGAATTCGCGTGATATACAGATTTGAGCATTATTTTATGACGATTGGACATTTTATACTGTTTTATTTTAGCTTCAGCCACGGAAGCCGTTGAAGTTTCCGATTCTAACATTCATATTTTCGACAGTTCGCTGTGGGGTCACCAGTACGTCACGGGCGGAGCGGGTGAGGGAGAACAGCGCCTCCAACCTTCGGGAGTCGTACCCAACCGTCAGATGATCAAGACCGATGCGGTTTTGCCAGCTTACTGCAACCCCCCTAACCCCTGTCCTGTTGGTTATTCTGGTAAGTTCTGAAATGCCTTTTATTTTTAGATAAAAACCTCGAAAAACTGTACATGTCCATGGACATGTTCATATATCATTATAGTAATGTTTCTATATTTATATTATCATGTTCTGGCTGGGAGATTAGATCCAGTATTTTCTAGATTTCCTCTTCTTTAACATAACGCATCGGTAATGCCTTTAGTAGGTATAACTGATGTCCATCGCCGATGGTGTCCAATTACCATCAGTTGGCTCGAAAAACAAACAACGCTACAAAAAACAACTTTAGAATACATGGTAACAGGAAAATTTCCTCCCGTTTAGAAGAACAAGGCTGCATCACCGAGTTCGAAAACACTGCGGCTTTCAGCCGGGAGTACCAGCTCTCACAACGTTGCATGTGTGACGGTGAACACATGTTCTCGTGTCCACCAGAGTCCCCTACTGAAATAGACATCCGGTATCCCGATCATCACAAGAATCTGGTCGCAAAGAAGTACAAACCGGACGTAAGTAGTTACGTTAGTAACTATTATTTTTTAATAGACATTTAATTGTTACATGGCCGTACTCAATATTCTATCTGTCCATTATTCGCAAGTTACTTATAGTCAACTGTCAAAAAAATCAATAGTGTTAGGTCCCATATGTAGCATACATTTGTTGTACATAGTACGAATAGTCGGACTCAGAAACATTAATCTTAGGTTGACATAAGTAGTTATTGTCCACAAATGATATTACATACATACGCCCAGATTTTTTTTAACTCTGCGAGTTTCCTTACATTGGTGACCATATTTTCTAAACAGACACAAATTTACATTTGTATTTACATAATATGTTCCTTTTAGGTAGAAAACCCATTCCTAATGGGACAGCGCTTACCAACAGCCGCGAAGAAAGGATACGATGTCCGAGCGATCTAATACCACTTTATTTTAGATTAAGTCACTTTTAATCATTCTGAATGTGTATTTAATTTTTAAATGAACTGCTCTATCTTGTACCGTTTACAATCTCTTGTTTATATTAGTGATGCAAAGATTACACGCGCGTGTTGACAAAAATTAAGGTGGATCTTTGCTTTCTTTCGGTGTATTTAAACTGTTTTGAAGCGCAGGAAATGATTCGATTTTAACAATAACTATACGTTACTGTAAAGACGTCATAATTGTGACGTCCAAGGTACACGACCTTGGAAATGAAAAATAAAGAATTTTCGACTCTCAACAGAAAAAGGGATGGAGTCACTGTCAAAAATGTCTATCTTGCATACAAGATCCGATGCTTGAACAATTTAAGGCATGGTTGAACATCGAGCCAAATGGAAGATTTCCTTTAATAGAACTTATTGGTAACTTCTTAGTTTAGAATTACATTTTTCTACATAACATCATGTAGTTATGTTGTCCAATGGTCATGTTTAGTCAGTAAACGTAATAGAAATTTTCGAAGCAAATAATAGACATACCTAATTTGTCCTGATAAAAGTTAAAATTAAAAAGTTAAAAACGTTATGTCATTAAAAGTTAAAAACACACAAAAGTTTATAAACAAAATAAACCTTTAATTCAAAAGCTGAAACCAGATATCAGATATTATGAGTATAAATTGACTGGACGCGCCAGTGTATTTGCATCGCTAATACAACCCGTCCACTTGCCAAATCTGAAATTTTAGAAATTGAAAATTATACATACTATTTTATAAACTTTATGATAGATTTACACAAAAGGTAATTTACGTTTTGCTGTCGATTTGATGTGTTGAGAGTAACTTCGGAGACGAAACCCAGCGAGAAAGTGTAGAACAAAGAGAAATAAAGGATTGGGCAGCGGTTAATCGTATTTGAAACCAATTGAATTTTAGAAATCATATCTTAATTTCATTTTTGGTATCAATTTGACTGGTGGACGGTCTCTATCTATCCTAACAGCATAAGTTAAAGATAAGAAAGAAAACACCTTCGAAGAAGGATCATTTATTATGCCGAAGTGTTTTATTAGCAGTTTCGTCTTGTACTTAATCTAAAAAAATATTTAACCCGTACATGTAATATTCAATTATACGATTAGATAAAGATACAAAATAACGTCACCGCGAATTTTACAACTCTTACACAACGCTAAGAAACTGAAATTCATTTCAGTTGGCAGATATCTCTTCATGCTGATTTTTCCTAACTTTATTTATCACTTCTTTAATTTCGCAGTAAAGGATAAATAAATGCTCTATCCTAGTTGTAACTGCTAAGTACCTACTGTACATATAAAAACAAATTATTGGCATGTTCCGAGTAATGTAGTAGTTATATTAAGGTAGATAACTAAAACGGAGTATAATATATAACATGTACATAAGGAAAGCAACCAATGCCTTATGACATATGTAGATGTACCGTAGTATTGTGAGCGGAAAATTATTACCCTGAAAGATAAAACTTGCACAAAAATGTATCTATTCTATAAAAAAGAAATTTCAAATGCAAAGTTTATTGTTAGAAGTAAAAATATATCTGCCATTATTTTTGTCATTACTATCGTCGCCTTCTTCTCTATATCATTGTTGTCATTCTGCTCTATCAGCACAATTAGAAAGAGATAGAACATCTATAAGGGTCAAGAAACGAACAAGAACACCACCTGATGGTAAGTGGTTATCGTCACTATGGGTATCAGTAAAAGGATACGTGGATCCGCATTAATTCTGACTCTCTCTTTTCTCTCATTTCACGGTTGATTTTAGGTTTTAGAATACAACCAACGCTGTTTAAAAAATAAGGGCAATAATTTTTCGCTTAATACAAGTTTCAACAAATGGGACTAATACGGCTACTAGTATTAAACTACATGTACTTAATTAGAAATTGTTTAAAAGCTAAGTTTATAATAGTTTACCCTCGTGATTACTATTGAATATGTATTAGTACTATTGAATATTATTATAATTGGTTTAAATTACATCGTCTCTAGTCTTTGGTGCCACTATTATGTTAATGCTACATCATTATTTTTACTTAAAAGCTTCATTTAGCGCAAGCAATTTTGTCACAATTGTCTTTGCAATGAGAATCAAAATAGAAAAGAAATAATGAGAATATAATAATTTCCAAACAAAGTAACAAATACTCGAAGACAGTGTAAAATATGGATCATACAGTGCCTTCCATAAAAAAGCAGAAGAAGATGCACAAGGAAAGAATTTTGCACTCGTCTTTTCATAACGCAATGTGAAATCTACTACCAATCTAATACCGTAAAAAATGTTCACATTATGTACTTACAAGTTGAAAAACTAAAATTAAGTTGACAGTCTTATATTATTAAAAACTTAAAGCACATAGAAAACATTCCAAATTTGAAAAGACAAAAGTATTACAAAAATGAGTAACAAGAGGTTTAAATAATGTTCATAATTCTAATAACAACAAAACACCTTGGATGGACTTCAGTAACACAGCCAGAATGAGATAACAGTAACTTTCTGAACTTAGAATGACACTAAGCCGTGTCCAAAAGAGAAAATTTTGTGTCTTGCACTATTATCATATAAATATTTTGAAAATTGGGAAACATACCACAACACAACTCTTTCTAATTTGGATATGACTTTTAGGACTTTTAAAACTATATAAATCTCCAGGATGATATAATTAGTCTGCATGATATACATATGGATATGCAAACCTTAGCCTAAAGATATAATGATCATTCGTACGTTGTTTAAAAATAATTAATGAGAACTATGAATCTGAGAATACTCAGTCCTCTATAGTCCTTTTGCACAGCATTGTTCTAACAATGCTGTTCTGCATTGCATTGCTGCATTGCTGTTCTGACAAAAACGGTTCTTTTTAATTTGCTTGTTATAGAACAATGATTGTTCTATAACAAGCAAGTCCTAGTTCAACTTCCTCTTCTCGTTCTCTCTATTAAACCCTTTACATTCTAGCCCCTTGTCACAATTTTCTTGATGCCTCTTTCTGCTCCTTATCTATTTTAACCTTTTAACTTCTTCCTATCCTTATTTTTTTGTTTATATATTAATTCTGTTATCTTTTAGACTCTCTCTTATAGTTGCCTTAATCAAATTATTTTTATACTATAATAAATTCTTCTTTTCGGATATATATTTTTAAACAATAAAATTCTTCCTATCTTCCTCTATGAATAATTTTCTCCTTTCAAATTATTCTCTGTTCTAAACTTTCTCTCTTAAACATTTAATAATTATTTTTCTTCTCTTTCGCTAAGGTGCTAATTTGAGTATATTACACACAATTTAAATATCAAAAAATAAAAATTCGCGCTAACAAGTCTTCCTCAATATTTATTTACCTGTACAGAAAAACTAAGTGGCCTAACATAAATTAAGTTATATTATAATTGTGTAAATTTCGCCAAAAAAGGCAATGTGACACAAGAAAGGGACATAGAAAAGTAGATATTAGAATAAGTTTCAGTTTTTATGTAGCTCTTGAATGTTTTTATAGTATATTTTACATACATTATTGTGAAATTATTATATAAACAGCTTTGAGTGACTAAGCCTATGAAAGTAAGTACAATATTTGCTTTCATAGCTTTTTGGTTTTTTCTTAAATGAAATTATCACAGGGGAGTCAAAATGGTCTAATTGAAATTAGGTCAGTCGATGGAATTTATAAGCACCGACGAAATCCTAAAAGGTGCGCTGTTTATATGAAAAATAATGATGGCTTTAAAAAATTAATTAAAAAAAAATAATTATGAAGCACTACATCTCACAAAACTATTTGGTATTAGCACCATATACAATTACAACAAGGAATAGTCACAGTATAAGAATATATGATAAAAGACATAATATAATATATATAAATATACATAATATATATTCCTCTACGGATCTAATTTTAAATGTCCAAATTGACTTCCATGTTTGAAATTTAATTTCGTTCAGCATTGGAAGTCTAGTCATTAATATTAGGGTTCAACGAGTCACAATGTACATTTAAGAATATATATGAAGAGCCTTAATGAGTATCGCTTATGTAAATAGTTAGAAAAAAAAATATTTTTATAGAAAACTAACAAAATAAAAAAAAACTTAAAACGAACAAAACTACATAAATAGTTACTTTTGTTTTTTTTTGCGCATAATAACATCGTTAGAAAATAAGGTTACTTAGCTTAAAGATAAGAAATGAGTCTCATCAAAAATGTGAAAAAAATACTTACTATTAGGTATGTAAAGCTAAATATAATTCAAACTTATATTTCACGTCATCGTTCATTGTATGTTTTCGTTTTATCATTAACGTAAAATTAAATTTTGTAAATGTGTTTATGTTACTGATATAACTGTAATTAAAATGAATTCATCACATTCCATCAAACCTGTGATATTTTGACAATTATGGTTTGGAAATAGGTAAAAAGTTGAGGTAATTTGGCTACAATTAAGAAAACACACTTTAGAAAAAATGCAAACACTGACTTAAAAGAGATATTTCATTTTGGCGGGGCCTTTGTACAGTCCACCATAAAAAGAGAAAAATACTCTGATTCACATTAATTAAAAAAAAAATAGATTTCATGAGCTGTTATCTGTTATGTTTTTACGTATAACAAGAATATGGTGGAAAATTACATTATAAAATACCGATTTAAATTTGCCCTTTGGTGTTTTGTTATAAATTGATTAAATGACTTTCTAAATGTATGTAGGTACGTATAAAAATTTACAAATTTAATAATAACATTACAATGAACTACATAAGTACGCTGAAGTGTCACTTACTAACAATATCATTTTATTAACAACGTCGAAACATAATAAATAAATAATAAAGGATATTCGGTGGAATCTGTGTCCTTTTAATTGTAATCAATACAAATTGGATACATCAATATGTATAGCCGTAAATTCCTCAGATTCACCTATTTCTAGCCTATTCTAGCCTTTTTGGCTCGTTGGTAAATCGGGAACTAAATAAGAAAAGTATTTATCTTATTAGATAACTTTTTTCTTTTATAAGCGGCCAAAAATGTAAATATAATGGCAAATGGTCCGAGAAGTACCCGTTAGCTATAAGTGAAGTGAGTACCTTAGAGCTAATAAGTAAATAAGTAATTAATGTTAATAATTACAACATGAATTAATTGAAGCAGATTATAAAGATAAAACAAACCACAGTACCTCTGATACAATAAAATATCTTTCAATGTTCACTGGATAGTACCCACAACGTTCGTGTGTCATTATAATAAAAAATCACCAACCTACGTAGCATTATGATTATTTTGTTATTTGCAGTATTATACACTTTTTTTAGGATAAGTTAGTGCTTCACAACAATCCCACCTGATGGTAAGTGGCGATGAAGTGAAGTAATATTAATTTTGAATACACTACACATATTATAAAAAATAAAAAATAATCATAAAAATATTATAAGTTTGTAACTTTAATAGTATAAATAGAATTTTATAAAATGTATCAAGGGATGGAAATTATCTAATACTGCCACAACGTAAAATTCAAAATACCATTAGTGTTACTAAATTCTGCTAATTTATACTTTTTCATTATATTCGCATGTAATTATAATTATGTTAAAATACGATTTGTTAAAAAAGGAGCATGTTTCATTGATTTGAAACTTTTTTGAGTTTAATAAAAACTACACATATTTATAAACAGTGATTGGGAATAGAATAGAGGCAATAAAAAAAATTATAACATTTCGCCTAATATTGCATAATATGTAACATTATGAATGACGTCGTTCAGAAACCCTTATGATAATTATAATTATAGCCTCGCAAATTTAAGAAGTTGAGCAGACTAATAATAATAAGCGATTAACAGAAAACCTTTAAATGACAACTTTTAATTCTACAATGAGCCATTAGCAGAAAATATTTAAATAACAACTTTTATACTAAGCTGCGTTCAAGAAACAAAAGTTTGCGTTTGATCTGACAATATCACTGCAAATATTGAATTGCAACTTGAATGCAACTTATAGCACTTCAAGTAATACTGTTTACAAACAAATAATATTACCTTCTGATTAATGTGATACGTGCGACATTATGAGTAACGGCGTTCAAATATGAAAATTTTATTGTATAGAGCCATGACAATTAACCAAGTCTAGCAAAATGATAAATAAGATTGATAATGGCCTGTTGACAGTAATTTGTTATATAAATAACAACTTATATACTAAGCTGCGTTCAAGAAAGATAAGTTTGCATTTGGTCTGAAACTCTGACTTGTATTAATAAATGCAAGTGTTATCACAATGCAGATTTAACTGACTTGAATGCAACTTCTAGCACTTTGAGTAAGTAATACTGTGGACAAACAGAGAAACAAACCTTTTGATTTATGTGATACGTGTGACACTATGAGCGTCCGAATATGAAAATTTTATTGTATATAGCATTGACATAAGTAGTAATGTCAATGGTATATAGCCATGAAAAATTAACCAAGTCTAGCAAAATGATAAATAAAATTGATAAAGGCCTGTTGACAGTAATTTATTATTATAAAATAACTTCTATACTAAGCTGCGTTCAAGAAATATAAGTTTGCGTTTGGTCTGAAAATATCACTTAAATTAATAGCTGCAAATATTATCACAATGCAAATTTAACTGACTTGAATGCAACTTGTAGCACTTCGAGTAATACTGTTGACAAGCAAAGATATATTACCTTCTGATTCTTACGATACATGTGACAATATGACTAACATCGTTCAAATATTAAAATCGTATGGTATCTATTGGTATAACCTTACAAAATAGCCAAGTCTAGCAAAATGATAAACTAATTCATAATTACGGGTTGATAGTAATTTAAATAACAACTTTATACTAAGCTGCGTTCAAGAAAGATAATTATTTTCGTCAAGATTATTGTAAGATTAAGAGCGAAATTCATTCATTAACAAAGATATTCTTACTCGGTATGATATTTGACTAATTGAAACATTTTACCCAAAATAAAATTTCGTTCCTTTTTCTGTCTTAATTTAAAAAAACTTGATTTTATGTGAATATTACTCAAAACTTTCACGTGACTCTGTCACGCCAAGTTATTACGAAAAATATATAACCAGCTCACATGAAATAATAAATTTGTTAACAGACTACAAGACTATATACATATACAAGTTGTCCCGGCGTACTTCGTACCGCTTTATAATTAAAAAATGTTTTGGTGATATATCGACAGCAACGCCACCTATCGGGTCCAATTGTGAATCTAAACCATTCCCAGATCCCCTTGAACACACACAAAAAATTTCATCCAAATCGGTCCAGTCGTTAAAAAATGTTTTGGTGATATATCGACAGCAACGCCACCTACCGGGTCCAATTGTGAATCTAAACCATTCTCGGATCCACCTGAAGACACACAAAAAATTTCAACCAAATCGGTCAAGCCGTTTAGGAGGAGTTCAGTATCATACACACTCACACTCGAATTATATATATTAAGATTATTATCGTCTTACCGCTAAGCGATTTGGAAGTGTAATATTAATTAATTTCGTATAATTTTTTGATGATACATTTTGCATCTATGCAATGCATTATACACGCGCGTATATCTCCCAACCTAATAAAGTGCATTTACACATAAATAAAATAAAAGTAACCAACATACGTAAGCCCACCATTTGTTATTTTTTACCGAAAATTATATCAATTGAAATCTAAACATACTCGTAATTATGCAATAAAATAACAATATTTTTACGTATAAATAGTCAAATATCGTATTGTTTCGGAATCTTCAGCAAAGCAAGGTACAAATTCTAAATAACTTTTAGGTCACAAATAAAGACGGGTACTATCTAGTGTCAAAGCTAACGCGTTTTAAATAAGTTAGAAATTAAGTATTATTTATAATAATTGTAAATACAAAAGGAAAAACTCATCTAGTCCTAATCGATAATTAGATTAATAAAGATAAGACAATTACTCTATCTATGTAAATGTACATATAGCAATTACATAAAATGGTATCGTCAAAATAAGGCAAATCGAATAGTATGTATAATATTGTAGTAATTAATCGTAATAAAAGAAAATCTATTTATCATACCAGTGTAAATTAGATTTATCAAGATAAGGCAATAATGATGTAAGATATAGCTATGTATCTTGGTAAATCTAGGAAAACCGAGTAGCATGTATATTATTCGTATATTTGTGGTGAAGAATTCACATAGTTGTTACAATTAGATAAAGATAAGATAATAATTCTGTATGATATAGTAATTTAAAAAAGTTGTAAAGAAATTAGTCAAACCGAGTAGTATGTACATATTTCGTGATAAATAGGTTCTTAAAGATGATAGCAATTATATATATATATTTCTTAATTTGCAATAGACTAGTCAACCAAAGTAATATATATATATATGTATAATATATATAATATATATATATGGTATTCGTGATAAATAAGTATGGCTACAGTGAATCATTTGTTTTTAGTTTATTTTTATTGTATATTTTGTTATTCCTTTGTTTTCTTTGCAATAATTTAATGCCATAATAAGTTTATACTGGTAACATCTCTAGTAGCGCTAACAGCCTAATGTCATTTACCAAGCAGAAAAAGATTAAAATACGAATAATATACCGCTGACACTCAGCACTATATTTCTGAAACACGGGCGGGGAAACCGAGCTCTATATCGCTGAAATAATGATGCAGTGACAGAGCAAATACACACGACACAATATTATATGAACACACAACACAATAATTATGATACTACTTGCGTAGAGTCGTGAGTTTATGAAAACACAATTAAAGCGTTTTAATTTAGTATTCATTTGTATAGGTATATTTTTCACATTTTTTTTTTTATATTCTATTTTTATTTTTAAGGTGTGATATGGGGAGTGAATAATGTGGTTCATTAGGTTAAGGAAAAAATAGTAGGTATAAGTATAAAATAAAATGTGATATAAAAAGTTTTAATTATTTTTTGTTCAAAATTTCAACTTCTGGCAGAAATCTAGTATTTAAGTTGCGATCTTGATCTCTGTAACAATAACCTGATTAAATACAAATTTTGATGCTTCAATGTCGATAAACCACCATTTTGTCATTGGTGGTATCATACACATTCAGTTATTAACAACATGATAATGATAATGTATTTGCAAAAATGTGGTAAAACACATAATATATGGTCTTAACATTATTTTCGAGTGGTCACATTCGCCAAAAGAAGTCATGCAAATACGCAATAATACACATGACAGTATTAAAATTATTCTGTACCTTTTATTGCTTTTAGCTGACAAAATAATTTAGCGTCGTATTTCTTAGTTTTATTAATGTTTATGGTCTTTACAACGCAGCTTATTTAGCTTAGCAACACGAAATAAGTGCTTTATAACGCTACACACTCACAGCCCCACACTAGGATTCCCTGTGTCGTGGACACCATGGACAACACACAAGACAAGAACACACCCACCCAGACCAAGAACGGAAATTTAAATTCAACATTCAAATTTCCGCCTCGCTGGGAATCGAACCCAGGACCCTCGGAACAGCGATCCGGCGTGTTAACCATTGCGCCATCTGGGTCGTCATCTGGGCTTTGTCTCTTAAACCAAGCTGTACTATATACCTACTACCCTTACTAATATTAATTATAAATGCAGAAGTAACTCTGTCTGTCTGACTCGGTTTCACACCAAAACTGCTGAACGACATTTTATGTGAAAAAAGGGTTGTAAGGGATGTAATTATAGTCATTTTAGAGCTAGATGCTTGAAACTTATTTTTAAGCTGTTGATTCGATTATAAAGTTTGAATGAATTAATTAATGAATGATGTAAAATAACAATAGGGTTTTTTTTGTGTTGGATAGGCCATGTATCGAGGAAGGATATATTATACTTTATAACAATAGGTAAACTACACTAGAAGCGGAGCATCAATGAAAAAATTTCTTAAAGTGGGAATGTTTAATACCTCTGTTTTATCTTAATTGTTAATTAACACATCTGTAACCGAAATAGAACGAGACTCTTGTTAACAACTACGTACTAACTGAATTGCTAAGAGTAAGTAACAGAACTAACTATTGCAGTCCCTGTGCCAGTCGCCATAATATTTACTAACAAACTTATCAACTAACATTATAACACCGTAATCTAACTGGATTAACCCCATCCTAGTTCCGATCTAGTTTTTTCATCATCACAATTATCATGGGTGGAGCTTCATGCTAGTTGCTTTTAATTCCATAAAGATAAAAAAAAACACTAAACGCGTAGACCACGGGTATACACACTTAAGAGTCATCGTTACTGGTCAAATGAGAATAAAACTAGGATCCACCTTGCAAGTAGAATATAGTAATCTACGTTTCAATGGACATAGTTCCCATTTGGAGCGATCAGCACTATTATAGTATGAAATGGTGTAAAAGGCAATTTTTTGAAAATTGGATCAAAAACTTCATTTCACAAATAAACTTTGGTTCATAAATTTCTATAAAGCAAGCTTCAAAATCAAATGAATATTCATATTGTAATATATTCATGATTTCACGTTTTTTACGACAATTTATTAACCAGAAAGTTTGGTTCCTTCAACTTTTGTAACTTTGGTAACTTGTACCGAGAGATAAGACATAGCTCGTTGTAAAGACCATTGATAAAGGATAGGCAAAGTCTATGGCAAATAAATTTCAAAGCAAATAAATTTAAGAAGTAAGTATTTTAGTGTAAAATTTATTTAATTTATGTAAATATTCTATTTAATTTCTTTGTAATGATGATACTTAGATGATATCATCATCTTCGTCCAAGGATGGATCCATAGCTATAGGCTGTTAATGGTACGCATTAAACTAATACAAAAGTTTTATATTAGTCAAAAAGATTAATCAATAGTCAATAAGTGAATATAATGGATTTAAAGAGAGATCTAATAATAGTATCTGTATGTACTTATAAGTTTAGATGTAAGTGCCCCACAGCTGTATATATTGGGCAAAACTAGCGAACGAAAACCAAAGATCTATACCTAATAAAAAATTAGAAGCGGGGTTTGAATATTTAAGTACACACTCTTTTGGTGCTTTACTATGAATATTCTTATGACATTTTTAATTACCTGCTATTAAATCTCATAATTAAACAAAGTCTCAGATAAATGTAAAAAAATACAAAACAATAAATAAATTTGGAAATTATTTATTTATTCGTTTTGGTATTTTATCAAGTTTTATGTACCTACTTATTTTATTGCTCCTACTAATAGTACTAGCCCATACTTTTCCTTACTATATTATTATACATAATATAAATTTTTGACTGCTGTAATGAAATGTAAATTTATCATGTTGATACATATAAATAATTTTTTATTTTGTTATTGAACGTATAAAACACTATCCATTTAGGCTCCTACCTCCGTAAAATATAATTAATTTTAATTGTTTTGGGTAGGTAGTAAAGCCTAGAGCTCGCCCGGGCACAAAGTACTTAAGTAAAGCCCGGGGTAGTACTACCGCCCGCCACGGCACTTAGTACCATTTCTACCGTGTAATAATTGTTTTAACAGCAATTGTGTTCCGGATAGAAAGGTGTGGAGCTGGCTACACTTTTTAGAGGCGACCATCTCAGTCCTCAAGGGTAGCAACACATCTGTGACCGAATTATAACGAGACTCTTACTAACATTTACTAACTGGCCTATTACTAACAACAACTAACAGGACTAACATTCACTAACAGTCCCTGTCCCAGTCCTCATACTTACAAACTAACCAACTAATGTTCTAACACCGTCACCTAACCGGACTAACTGTCCCAGTCCCCATATGAGTCTTGTTCTAAGTCGGTAGCAGTTGTGATGGGCGGCACCGGAAGGTGGTGCTGCATGCTCGTTTGCTACCTTAAATCAATAAATAAAAATTCACGTCTGGAAACGCTCATAGCCCGGTAACTCAAGTCGATGTGATCGGCCGAGTCAAGCAACAGCGGGTGCGGTCGGTAGGAACCGCTAGTGGCAAAATTTCTTGAGCGCTTCCGTGCTTCGGAGGGCACATAAAGCCGTCGGTCCAGGTTATCATTAGGTAGCAGTCGTTCTACTGTATAAAAATCTGTATAAAAAATTCCGATGCGGGGGTTGGCCACTAACCCCTCCACCAATTCGCGCTGAAGGTATGAGGAGAGACCTGTGCTTAGTGTAGGCCATTAATGTTTTTTTTTTCTTAAATAACAAATCCTATTGAACTTTTTAAACGTCATGGATATTTGAATAGTACGGCACGCATAAGAGGTTACTTTTAAAGACATGTTCAAGCCTCGTCGTAGAAATTTAGTGACGTAGTATAGTTATAATGTATTATAGCGAATATACAACAAAGTGACGAAGGATTATTCTCTAATTCGTAGATTATATACAGGTGTTATGCAAAGGGCAAATTACATTGCAGAGCCGTTAATGTAGATTAAATTTACAAAAATGTTACAACAACACCCACCGATGAATATTATTTATTGAATATTAAACATTCTGAAAAATAATAAAATTACATTAATTGTAAAATTAAAAAAAAAAAATTTTTGTTCAAGAGTTCACCATTTAATAGGTTAGTAGTCGGAATAATATTTATTATTTTTAAATGTATTTTAATTAAATAAAAAACATTTTAATTTTCCTTTCCCTAAAATATTTAAAATACCCAATTTAAATTTAAATGTTTATTTATTAACTTCAACAAATGTACCTTATCCTTTGCATAACAAAGGAAATGATTGCATGACTTCTAATACTGTACTATAAAGTTTAATATTAGGTAAGTGACAAGCCATTGAAGCTGCTAGTGTTAACTTAAACGACATAAAGCCTTCTATCATGTAAATATTCTCCGATAGTTATGTGTCCGGATTTAATCCATAATCGTATCTAGGCTTCCCATTGCAAATACGAGTAGTATCAATGTAAAACATTGTAAGTATAAAGAATAGCCGACGCTCATGAATATCCTTAGGGTGTATAGTACACGTTATGAAATATAGGTAAACTAAATTGTTAATATAATTATAATAAAAAGAATGGCAGGGGATTTTTTAATTTATTTTGCATTTTTCATACCATGCGCTAAGAGCAGAATACAGAGGGGTTTTTATGAATTCCGATTCGAAATGTTTTTCCATAAATAAGGCTTATTATCTCAAAACACTGATGGGATTGAGAAAGTCAAAGAAAAGTATCGAAATTAACCCTTAGAAGACAAGCTCGAACCTACCTCAATCTTTCTTGTCACTTCATCCTAGGCGTTTTTACGTACCAATAATTACCCCTTGCTTCGGTGAAAGAAAATATCGTGAAAAATCACGCACACCTAAGAATTCTCCATATAGTTCTCAAAGGTGTGTGAACTCTGCCAACCCACACTTGGCCAGCGTGGTCTCTACTCCGCACATAATTGGAGAAGTTCTGTGCCCAGCAATGGGACAGTCGTGGGACAAAGATGATGTTATTAATGTTGATTATAATTAAATGTTGACCATGTTACCATCGCCAAGAGTTACCTTAATTAATCTGAACAAAGTTTTATAACCAAATTAAAATTCTGATCATAGATGCTGATTTTGAATGTGCCATTAATCTCATTATTGTGCTCGGAAAATATGCAAAAACAAGACTTTGTTTCGCGTGTTATAAGCACTTGCTTGTGGGATACAAGACCCACACAAGATACATACCCACCTGATTGCAATTAAGTATAATGTAAATAGCGTGATAAGATGACAAACCCAACGATGACATTACTCCTATTATAACGATGAACTATTTATAATAATATTTAGTTTTTATTGGCGTGAATGGTTATAGAGAGAATGTGAAGAGGTCATTAAAATTGAATTTGTCATGTTCACATAATTATATATATATTATTCATATATACATATATATGATATAATTATAATATATATATATAATATATATATTCACATGTTAAAATATATATCGACATGCGTCGCTAGTGACATCATGCGAAGTTACATGACTTCGTCAGATTCGCACGACGTACTTAGTGAGGCACCATAAAAAGACTCACCTATGAAATTGAGGTTTTACTTAATACTAAATTCATTACATTTTTGCAAAGTGTTTTACTAGCGGTTTTTGTGTAATAATTCGAGGGGTTCTACTACCTCAAATGTGACCGTAACTGCAACCAGCACACGACCCTTACTGCCATTTATTACCAAGCTTAGTAAAGCACTTGCAGCAAATGGTCATTAACTGTCATTCAACATATTCTGTACATAATCATTATATAATATAGAGGAATGCGCCCTAATATGAAACAGAAATAATTTTATTTGTGTGCAATTGTGTGACTATGTCGTATCAGTGTGGATGTATTTATGTGTGAATGTTTGCAATTACATATTATATTCAGTACACAACTCGCCAACCAGTCTGCTACCTCAAAACTCAAGATTTTGAAGTGACTTCAGAAACATTCAGAAATTTGGGTTTATTACTCATTACTTACTACATTTATTAGGTACTCCTGTATTTACATTCTTTCACACCTAAGTGACGTAAGTTTCTCCATAATGTTCTCAGAGGTGTGTGAAGTCCGCCAATCCGCATTCAGCGTGGTGAACTATGGCTTGAACCTTACACAAGAGAGCCGTGCCCGGCTGGGACAGTTATGGGTTGTGATGATGATGATAATGATTACACCTAAGTATTTTTTATACCACCAAAAGTTTAATGTATCATTCCCACACAATCTTAACATAGTAAATGAACAATCATACAAAATGGAGTCACTCAAATCATAAGCATCCAATATAAATATTGTCCTGATTATTACATAACAACGATATACCTCAATACTGAATGTATTCAACTACCTACTTCAGAAGCATGATTGAAATGAATGTGTGTGAGTGAGTTATGTGATTATCTGTATAATATGTATGTGTGAATGAAGTGATTAATCTCAAACCTCTATATGAAAATATTCTGAGTAATATTACTGTAAATACTGTTTAATGTGATAAAAATATTAATTTATATAAATATTAATTTATGCTTATTAATTTATATTTATAATTCACTGAGAAGCAAAATCTATAGAATAAGTACGGTAAACAAACAAGCTGTTGTAGCCAAAGAGTGTAAAAATGTTTGAACTATTCAGCATTGGCTTAAACACAAGACGAAACTATAATAAACACTTGGGCATAAAAAAGGGATGTATTTTATTACGGATAGTTTTATAAAAGATGGCGACTTGTGCTGTGTCTATTTAGCTAAATAAACTTACTCTCTACTTATAATGACTTTTATTTGCTAACCCATTAGGTTCTTTTCGTATCGACAAACGTATAGAGAAGCACTGATGGTAAGCGATCATCGTCACCCATGGACCTAATTAACACTTAAAGCGTTACCGACGCGTTGCCGACCGAAGAGAAATCGAGGCCCTTCCCCACTGCGTTTCGTGAATTTCAGGGTCAATTATCAAAGGATGGTAGTTAGGCGAATAAAATAATCTACCACCATGTAATTAATAACTTGAGAAATCTTACTTCAAGTTGAGTATTCAGAAGAGGTTCTGACCTACCACGCACTGATGTAACTAGATTAAATTGAGAAGATATTGCTTCATTATTTGGTCAGCAGAAGCACCAAACACTGTGGAGTTCCCTTTCCTTCGCCATAACTAAATAGGACAGCCACGACTATCTCTGCTGGTATGCAGCTGCTGATCAGGAGTAAAGGTAAGAGGCATAAGGAAGGTAAAAGAGGTAAAAAAATAATAGTTTGAAGAAATAAAACTACGGTTTTATAATGCTGTGAATTTTAAATGCATAGCAATAAATCTGGTCACTGTGCTGTTAAACAATCCAATCCTGATTCATGAGCCTATCCATTGCTTAGTATTCAGTCCTGTTTGTCATAAAATTGCTTGTCCACTAACCCGATCTAATCTAGTCCCGATCTGAACCTTGGTCTGGGTTGGAGTTGTCATGGGCGGCAGCGGAAAAGTGAAAGGACAACTGAACACTCAGAGGTGGAGAACACCCACAGAAGGTGAATTCTTACATAACTCTCTCACACTGTTTTACTTACTCTTACTTAGAGGCGCTAGCTGGATTCGAACCAGAGCCCCCCGGGAACGAGAACAAAACTTTAAACAACCAAATTAAATAAAATGTACACTAGTTGATTCAATATAAGATCCTAATATTTGAATTAGGATGACTTGGGAGCTATAATATGTATAACAGGTTCAATAACAACTATTTATATAAACACACTGACAGTAAAAAAATGTATTTTAAAACAATTAACAATTGGATCTTGTGAACTATGAGTACATAAGCGTTATTGAAACTTCTAATGGTATCATCACGGTCACTATAGTACCAGCACAAAACGAAGGCCCCTATGACGTTTACTTGACGGCTGTCCGATCATCAAGTTTCGTATAAATTATTACATAAATTTGAAGGAGCAAATTGCTGTTCTGCATTGTCAATAGTGATGTGCAAAAAGTCATAAAGTTTATCAATTGTATAACTTAGGACCCAAAGGTAATTAATTACATGGATATTGAAACAATATATATATTTAAATATTATGGACTAATGCGGGACCATATAAACAAAGTATATGGTACCGCGAACAAATTCCTTCACGTTTGTACTAACAAAATACAGTGCCACCTTTAATAAAGTAAGTAAGTCAATTACATAAATGAATATACTATAAATCATCTCAACCCAACAAGGCCCACTACTCAGCTCAAAGCCTAGGAGACCTTAAATATAAGGTGATTCGTAAGACTCTTGTGATATTAATAGGGGGTACTCAGTATTCGATTCTCATTCCAAATAAATGTAATTAAAAAGGGTGCTTAAAATTTTTATTCCAAAAATGTATCGATGCGACTCGCACTTGACCATACTTTTTCGATACTAAATTAACATTTTTCACGTCACTATTTTAATGTGTCAAAGGGGCCTTAATTTTGTGCCGCTACTGTAAGTATAATATTTTAACTGTAACGTATAGCCACGAACAGAAAAAATATTGCAAGTACCCGTTACATTGAAAGGCTCTTGCAATAATTAAAAAAAAAAATTAAAATGTGCAATTGTCTAAGAAACAACAAAAGAACATGTAAAAAATATAAACATTAAGGTACATCTAAATGTTTGTTTCATTCACACTCATAATAATCACCATAAGTTAGAAGTAGAGCAAAGATAATATCAATGTATAGTGACTATGTAATAAAACTGCAATCTAGAACAACGATAACTACTCAAATCATACAAAAAATATCACAAAACCTCAATGACATAAATACTATAGACATAGGGTCTCCTACTAAAATCGCGAAAATAATGTCCCAGTTTGACATTACAAGAATATAAAAATGTTTACAAGGTAATTTAAACACTAAATTCATTAAATCACGGTTTTATTTCGATTGCAACAAACACATACGTCAATGGCACCTTATGACACAACGATTACACTACACGCCATAATGACAAGCAAAATAATTTAAACAAAAGTAACGGATATACTTATCTCTTTCTGACTACAGTCTGTATAGCGAGAAGACAAAGACAAAGATATATTTTTGATTCTTTTGAGTGATTCTGAGATTTATTTACGAAATTAATTCGATTTAAAATAAAATAGTGTGTATTCGTAGCAAACCAATACTTTAAAAGATAAAACAATGTTTTACTTACCGAAAATATGATATACCATCGGCTTATTTCACTTTACTTGCGTAGTTTTTGCACGATTTCAAAATACAATACGGCATCGTTGATGTGTAGTTGACAGCACGGTCAAAAAGTGACTAACGCGGCATTGTTGTTCTTCTTGCATTTTGTTGTTGAGTTGGCTCGGACATTTTTTAGCGCGGACCGTGCATCCATAGTAATATCATATGTCAATGCAAAACCTTGATTAATTATGACATTTAAGGGGAAAACGTCTTGTAAAAGTGAGACACAATTTGTTGCATATTTCGAGTGCTTTTACTATTTTGCGTATGTTACGATCACTATATTTACCCAAGTAAAGCAAAGGCATGCTATTAATTTATCTATATTTCTAGGTTTACAAAAACTTATATTCACACGGGTTTTCTCTCTTAATGATGTCGAGTAAATTTCAATAATTAATAAATACATAACATAATTATGTACATATTTTAAGAATACGTTCATAATTATGACACTATATAAAATCTAAAAAAAAATTGTAATGCAATATAAGAAAAGAAAACAATGTAAAGTTACTAAGATACATTGAAATAAAATCAAAAATATTCAGGTTAAGTTTGTATTAGGTAAGCCTAATTCGAGAGCACATAGAGATCATTTAATTTTTAGTATATTACGTTACTGCGCTATTCCAATTTAAAATTCTGTGAATTTAATAATTAAACACGTGAAATAAAAAATCTAAAATTACGTTTAATTACGAATTATAAGCGTATTTCGATTTCACTGTAGCGTTAGTATGTTCACATTAAATTAAATAATTATAAAAATAAATAATACAAACGCTGTACATTTAGATACACTTGTACACGATCAACTAGTATATCAATTATTACTAATATCACACTAATTCTGCAGCAAACATATAACCAACAACGGTTAATTATAATTACAGGGCAATCACTAGATTTTCCGTTTAATTACGCAATAAGAAAAAATTTCCCACAGTCACGATTGTACCGAACTTGTCTGAATGCAAGGTCACGAACACTTGCTTTTCTAACGCCGAGTCTATTAGAATCACTATAGACAATTAAAGCTGGACAACATTGCAGCCGAAGCTGCGATATTCGAGTTTCCACACGTCTAATATAATATCATAATATGCATCACATGACGTCATTTCTATTGACGTATGAGAGCATGCGAACTATTTTACGGCTCGATCTCCGCAGAACTCACGATCGTATCCAGGTAACACAAATACGTCCATCGAATCCTAGCTTTTCGGTTTTAATCACTTTCGTTTACTCCTCTCGTTGACTCCTTCCGCTGACTCGAGCCTCGCCGGCTTTACTAGAAGGATGAACCGCCCCTGCAATAGAGGGTCGGTCGTCGGATCAACATCAATTAACTCCTACCGGTAAACACTTGCACTGTTTAATTTTCTGCAGACGCTTACGTCTGAACGGTGGGTTCTGGCCTGGGCAGCGGAGAGTCACAGTGATCCAGGTAAACTTCTTGGGCTTGCAAAAGGAGCAGGACTTGAACGCAGGCGGTGGACGTTCATCGTTCCCGTCGCGTCTTCGAGGACCTTTCGGAATATAAAACGAATTGCACTGTCCGTAACAAAACTTGTTAATCACGGTTGTCGGCAAACATCCCGGTTCACGTATCTTCTGAACCAGAGGCTCCGTTTTACACCAGTCCTCTTTAAGATACTCCTTCTTGGTAACAACGAGCGCGTTTTTCGAAGACTTCAGAATGTTTCGATAGTCGATTCCCGTAGGTAACTCAGTAATATCTTCCTGGTCCGGCACAGAGACCACCATCGTTTCGGCGCTGCCTTCGCCGAGTTCGTTTCGTACGTAGGACGAGGCTGCCTGCTCGGTCCGTCTGCGCGCCGCCAACATTTTTTCCACTTGCTCAGTATCGATAATGTCTAAAATCGAATCGGTAGGCGTGAACGGTCTCTTACTCCCGACGCCGGCGCTAACACCGCAGGCTGCCAAGAGTGCAGCGGCGAAAAGCCACACGCACGATTTCGATAAGCTCTCCATCTGCAAGTTATTAAACATTATAAAAGGCGTTCCAATAAATTTGAATCGAGGCGATTTTAAACGTAGGTGAGTCGAGAGGAAGTCGTAGGTTTAACTCACGTTGTATCGCGAGATGAGGGCCACCATGTCGTAGGTAGTGCGTCGGTGTTAGTGGTCGACGAGCGCCGAGATGCGTGTGCGCAGGACCGGCCGGCGAAGCGGTAATGAACGCGAACGCTCAATGGACCGCCGCTCAATGAACGAGATGACTCACGTTCTCATACACCGCGCCTCCGCCATAGAACCGTTACTACCAGCGCTTTTTGCAGAACAGACACCTCACACGTGTTTCGTTACAATGTTGACAATACCGTCTGAAACCTTTATTTACAAGCCTTAGACAATGATAGCGATAAGCCATCTGTTTACAAGTTGTGCTCACATTGACATTTTTGAGATAACGACTTCATAGAATCAAGGGTTAAGGTAAAAATGGTTTTGTTAACTTGAAAATTAAAAATGAAGTTATTGTTGAAAACGACTTTTTGACTTCTTCTTCTTCTACCATTTAACAAAATTATAATAATATTTTTTTTTAATTTGGTAAGTAAAAAAATGGAATAAGTACCATGAATGTAACATAATAATATACATATAGGTAAGCGGTATCTTAAACAAATTAATCAATTGATAAAAATAATAATTTGAAGTAGCCACAACGATCACAAATCCTTTAGCAAAACCTTTTAGATTCAAGAAAAGGTACCTACTTTCATAACTAGATATCATAACCTAAGTTCCTTCTACATGGCTCGAAACAGCGCAAACAAAAAAATCGCGTATACGATAATCCTTACCAACTCATGAAATATGTAACATACATTAAACATATCTAATACATTTTAAAATATAGATCCCGATATCATACGATAATAAAGCAGTAACTGATTGGTTGGAACTTATGTATTATTATTATGGAATTTATTTATTATTACTTAACCAAGTATCATCTAAATCCGTTCACAGGTTTTCACGTGAGGCCCGAGCAGATCGACAGGCGTACAATAATTAAAAAAAGATTTGCTTCTATTTTTTTATTTAAAAGTTCCCTAGTCAAAACTTTGAAAATATATGCAATGTACAGAAATAGGGGCTCCTCAACAGTTTGTTCGAGGTTTCGTCTGCTATACTCAACAAGTAAAGAAGCATTTAACGGCAGTAAGATAAACAATCTGTGCTTTGTATATCTATGACCAATATTGTATGTAGACACATAAAATATTGGTCGTATGTCGTAATGTAGATACATTAACACCCATTATCCCAGAACAAATATTTATCTGTCACATAAACATCTACCCCTCCGGAAATAGAACTTGGCACTTACCTACTCACAGCCAGGGTCACTACCAAGGAGGCTACAGGGTCGTCAATATAATTGTACCTTGGGTGTATAAGATTCAGTAAATCAACGAACTTACTACCTTATGACTATTTAGCTGTACCGCTTTCCAGTGTCAGGTCTGCTGGAAGAGATTTCATAAGAAATAAACAGTACCTTTATTAATGTAATTTTTTAAAACCATCCTTACTTAATGTACATTTTTAAAACTGTAGTCATGTGTGCATATAAAATAAAAAATAAAACAGCGTATTATTAAAACGGTGTAACGTCATGCATCTAAGAGTCTATCGGAGTGTAGGCAGAAACTCCAGTCGAAGACGTGATAGTGTTAGTCTGTGGCGAGGCTGGAGAGATTTTCTCACCTATCACCGCACGGCGCCGACGGCAGGCGCCGCCGCAGATGGCGCGGTGGCGCGGAATCGTTGCCGCCCAGACACTTCCCACAATCACCACAATGGCCATACAAACATAGAGATGTGCCAGTAAACTGTAAGATTGTACCAAGGTAACAGTAGAGCCTTAGTTAACAGTTGTTAGTATTTTCAGTAATATAGAATACTCAGCTCAAAGATAAAAATCTACTATCCAACCACTACCAATCAATATTATATGTAAAAAAAGTACTTATGTCACTAGCGTGCGAAAAGTGGGACAGTCAAACTTTGCTAATTGTTCTACTTTTTATGTAGCTATCTCTCTCTGTCTCATGCGTTCCGCAATTATCTGTCACATTTATAGTTATGTACAGTAATGTCATCGGAGCGGATCCAAAAATCCGACTTCTCCATATAAACTATACCTAAGTGTGCCAAAGTTCATACTCCTCCGTCCGCGCAATTTTCGTAAAGGGGTACAAAGTTTTTGCTTCACGTATTAATAAATATGTAGATAATATATAATTTGCCATCACCTATGAAAGTAACAGCGAACAATAAAAACGAGTATGGAGCAATAAAACTTTACTCTCATCACTAGTATAACACGAGCGGCGCGCCGGCTCGCCCGTAGGTGACGTGTGGGTGAGCTTGATGCATTTTTACAATCGTTAAAACCACTCTTGATGTAATAAACTGATTATTAACATAGATTAAGAAAAACCAAGCTGTACAGGTTCTATAATGGTTACTGTCAAGCTATCATACTGACTGACCTCTTCACTAACCCGTAACAGGCAGGTCTCCAAAATTACGAAGAGACCCCAGCAGCACACTATGAAAAGATAGGCTCATTGTTATATATTCTATCTATCCATTATGATAATCCTCTGTGGTTTCTCTAGCAATTTTCAAAAAGTGACATACATTGTAGTGTAATTTGTACGTTACCTAATAACTTATCTAGAGATAGAGATATAACTAACTATATATGTTAGTATTAATATCCAATAGATGGAATATTGTATGAAAAGACACCACTAGCAGTAACTCTACTAATACTTAATTACACGCTTTATATTAGCTTCACCTGTATGTTTGTTTGTAACCGACTTCTTTGGGCTCGATTTTGACCCACTTTAAACGGCCAGATTTCGTTCAAACTTTGTAGATTTATTGAGGACCGATGACAATACACTAATTTGATAAAATTATTCCATTTTTCATTCAATTTGCAAAATATGATTTTTGTTAATTTATATAATTTATGGTTTTTGGTGCACTATAAAGCGTGTTTTTAGTTTTGTAACTATTCAATTATTATCTATCACTGCTGACAATATGGTAACGGCCATCAAATAATTAGAGCTACTCATAATTGTTTGAATAGATTCTGACACTGCTAGGTAATAGTATCTTCACAAGGAGACACAAGGCCTAGTGGCTTTATATATGAATAGATTGTGAATTTTCATTTGAATACATTGGCTAAGTGTTTATATATTTTGTTCCTTCGCTGCATAATGGTTTAGAATAAGACCTGATTATAAAGAAAAACATGCATGCAGTAGTCCGCTAAAACTTTGAGTAGACTATCCCATTAGCGTCATCCAGTGGTCTCTGAGGATAAAATGCAATATATGTATATTACTCGTATTAAGGTCTATGTATAGCCCTGACATTTTAATTTAAAGTCGGGTTTATACAGATTATGTTAAGGATAAATAAAGAGCAACTGAAATATGACTATGACGCAGGTAATTAAATACATCATACCTACTTATTACGTACTTTTTAATAATTATGATTAATGGGAAAATGCAATATTTCCGTATGTCATAAATGAGTATGACTCAAATATTAAGTAGGTACATACATAATTATATACCTATATACCTATAGTAATGTATATTATAGGATCGCAATATCGCTATTTCTGTGGTATATTTTAAAACAGGGATAATTCCTGTTACCTTGTAGTAACAGTAGTAACAGTAACGTACCCTGTAAGTACATTTCCTGACTGGCAGACGAACTTTTCTTTCTCTTATTAAAGATATATGAAAGAAGCAGATTTATATCTCACTTTTAAAAATTGTCGATGCTCTTTTTACAATCTTTTATACATTTTGTTCGGCAGTTTTATGGTTACATTTATATTACATATACCGTGGTAGTAATTTAAAATAACCCAAACCCACGACCTCATTATGAAAGGCTGGAAGGTATATTCTGTTAGATTTATTATAAAACAAAACAAAAAAACGATTAACCCATAGATTTTTTTCGGTAGTTTCGAGAACAAGCATTTATCTGCTCCATAAACATGTCACACCCAGAGTCGAACTCGGGACCTTTAGCTCAGCAATATGAAATGATTATTTTTTCAGTAACCTAACTCTGAGATAACCGACGTCAAAACCAGACTATCTCAGTGGAAAAAAGGAAAATCGCGACGAATCAAGAACTTCTACTACGTCGAAAAGTGTGCAGCGACGAATAGATAACCTCGTTTTAGAAGTCGGTTAAACCACAATTTTTACGAATGTTCTAAGAATGCAGGACGTGATTTAACTGTCCATTGAGTTTTACAACATCAGGTCGGTGTGGCGCAAGACCGTCGCCGGAGGAAGTTCTTTGTTTGTTTTTTTTTTTACAAAATAGAGGCGCTTAAGGCGTCCAAGGAATTTCATTCATCAGCGTTCATTCAGTTCGTTTTGTTGCCAATCAAAAAAATAACTATAATAGCCGTCACACCGAACCTTAAGCGACATGCCGTCTACTTCATTTATTTGTATACAGAGTGCTCTAGTATTTTTTTATTTACTATCCTCAACTTTGCCAGCGTAAAATATATGGTTTGATTCTTTATAGTGGTCTACTACTTTTACTTTCATTTTTTTAATTCTTATAAGCTTTTTGTATTAAGCCTTTTTTCTTAGCGAACTTATTGGTACATAAAACAAATTGTAAGATTAAGTAACTCATCAACAGAATTAGCAATTAATCAATTTATTATTAGTGGAAACTACGCTGACATGTTAGATTTTAATATGCCTGTAAGTAGAAAAATCACTGATCTCTAAAACAAAAACATAATAAAAAGCTATCATAAACACTTATGTATGCTATAATTTTACTCAATTTTGGCACTTAACTTGATGAGAATTTAGCCTAACAGTCGGACAATTATAGGGTGCGATGATAATAACGATGAATATAGTAAAATAACTGACGCTGGTAAAATAAAAACAACTGGCACTGAACTAGAGTGAGAAAAAAGGGTTTAAAATTATTTTTGTACATCCCCCACGGTAACAGTTTTCGTTAAATCACATGGTAAAACTTTTAAATGGTAGAACAGATGATCCACCAGAAATCAATAAAGATGGTTGTCTCTGCATTATTAGCCAGCAACGCATCTGCGATGCTATTGATTATTCAAGTCCATGGATGACTGTAACCACTTACCGTCAGGTGGATTCTGCCCGTTTGTCGGCTAGTTACAAAAATACAATTTGTAAAAAGTGAGCAACCTGTATAATGGCGTTTAGTTCGGCGTACCTTCGTTTACCGAACTGTCACAAACCCAAGAATCCGGTAAAGAAACGCCGACCGCTTCTAAGAATTAATGGTATAACACGTTTGTTACAGTTTTTATGCGGGTATATAAATGAATTAACATCGGGCCTTATACTTTTATAGTCACATTTAATGACATTAATTTTGTGATTAAGTAGTTTTATAGGAGTTTAATGTCACGAACTTATATTTATGACGCTGAAAGATTTTAATGATTCATTTTATATTGTATGCAAATATAAAGATTGGTAGAGCGTTTGGTACGCTCGTCCAAAACCGCCCTACGTATGGTCCTTCACCAGAAGGCACCGAAGGAAGAGACCGTTCAAACCTTACTTATGGAGGATGAAGCTATAGGTAGGTACAATATTTTTATATGGTTATTATTATTGAGCGTTAACATTTTTTAACCGACTTCTTTCTTACTTAAAAGGCGAGCGGGATATAACAAATTTAAGGATGGAATTTCTAGAAAGGTCTCGAAGGAATAGAAGAGAAGGTACCTACAGTACGAAAAAGTACGAGCAGAATAGAAGAAATTTATAAATAGCATTGTGGGTCAATATCCTAGCTTGAAATCACAATGCCCTACCTTAAAAATACTAAAAACTGAGATAAATTATTAACATTTAAAGGAGATCGCCAAAATTGGGCCAAATATTTTTGGTTCGTTACAGAAACAATATTACCACCAAAAAAAACTAGATTTTTTTCTGATTAAATATTCCGTAAAAGATTGTTAAGTTTCTATGGGAATGTGATTATAAACTTACTTTACTTTAATGGTCAATTTCAAGTATCGAATCAAATCGATTATCCATTCATTGTAACTAAAAACAAGTTTTTGTAAAACGGTCATTCAATGCACAATCGAAATATTTCATGGACAAAATGTAATTGTAGGCATGTACAAAAATAATAAAACAAACGTGAAGTTATTAAATAACATCTCTTTGTCAGAGATGTTAAATCGATGGTACAGATTATGAATCGATGGTATTGGTTATCTATGGTTCGTGAAGATCGCGAGGTGTGTCAAGTTATAATCTGTTGTGGAACGTCAAGCTGACAGTAATCCTCTGCAGCAGCAGTAGCAGTCTGTAGCAGTCCTCTGATGCCCTATACGGAATTCTTATAAAATAATGATAAAATCTTGATATTTATAAAATAAAGACCAATTTCTTATTTCAAAATAAAAAATCAATGCAGTAAAATAGCATACCCTACATAGATGATTTATATTATCCAAACATATTTTTAGACCATATACCTTACCACAGAGTACTCTGTGGTAAAGTACTATAATAACCTATGTCATTAATTTTGATTTTTCTCATTAACCCCATAGAAATTTTGAAAAATTGTTTGAAATAATAAAATGTTATATTTTTGTCTATTTAATAACATAACAATCATTGATGTAACGTTTCATACGTGTACTTGGCCCAAGGATGTATGGGATTCTGGCGGTCTCCTTTGCTCATAGATATAAAAATAGAGATAAAAAAATGTAACAATAGGTATCTAAACCTAGAGGTCAGTGATACATACGTCCGTGCTTCAAGGGAAGATCAATTATGATAATTTTTTTACTGCCACCCTACCTATAACCAATTGTACCCTACCTCAAATTCGACTCTACCAACAGCCCTGGTGTCGTGTTCAGTCACAGAGTCGCGACCCAGACGCGAATGTTACCCTGTGGTGTGAATAATACAATACCTCCATATATTGAAGCCGGCCTCCTCTTGTTCCTCTCACTTACCTACTCCTGTGACATTATCTATGATTCAAAGCCATCACCAATTATTTGTTGGCCAATAACGTAGAGAAAACGAAAGAATGCTCACAAGCCATATCCATACCAGCAAATAAAAGCTACAAAGTACAGACAATAACAACAAGTCCATCTATATTCCTACATGTGTAGATAACATCAATTTGAAAAGGCCACAGCCTCCCACAGATGCACTTGCATTCCGATGTATGCATTTCATACGTTTCGAATCATTTGACTGTTCCGCGTGCGACGAACGGGCGCCGCTATTGTCATACCTATGTAATAGATCTTCACAACACAATGCTAATCAACATAAGCTTTATTGATCTTTAGATACTTACATTATTTACAGCGAGCTAGGCTATTAATGACTGACTCTCTAGAGCTGTTCGCAGTGGGGTCCGAAGTTCGTTTCCTATCAGACATGGTGCAGTTGGTGTTGTGACACAGGGAATCTTATTGAATATGTTTTTGTGTGTGAACGTTACAGCAGTAAACAGAGAGACATAAAAAAATTGTTATGTACGATATTCGTTTTTATGTAAACAGCCAAGAAACGATTAGACAAGCCAACCAGTAATTGGTCACTGACGCCCACAGACATCAATAACATTAAAAGCATTACACCAAAAACGATGCCCATATATTTTACCCATATATTTTGCCCATACGACTTATTTCATTACACGACTTTGTATCAATAGTTCAATACCAAATGCTGCATGCTGCACATAAAGTCTTCAAACTAAAAACGAACTCGATGCAGTTGATCGCAGGTTTACCTCATTTCTATTATCGTGGACCGACGTCTTATTCCAATGATTTCAGTCGTGCTCTAATAATATCTAATAAATAGGCAATTACTTTAACACGATTGGTTATCACATATTATATGATAAAGACAGAGTGCAAATCCCAGAAACATCTTTACCTGCATAAATTATTAATATCAAAGATGTGTGAAGTCCGCAGTTCGCTGCAAACATCGATCAACAATACTAACGTTGCAAATTTATTCTAAAACAGCAATTTCCCTTGCTTCGTTTAGGGAAATGTCTCAGTATTTACACTCGGAACAATTTCAGTTTAAGCACATAGATATAAATTATGACCTAACAAATATGAATAAATAGCGCTACGCACTCATAGCCCCAAACTAGGATTCCCTTGTAACGTGGGCGCCATGGACAACACACAAAGACAAGAAGACACGCCCGGACCGAGTACAGAAATTTAAAATCATTATTTAAATTTCCTCGGTGGAAATCAAACCCAAGACCGAACAGCGATCTGACATAGTAATCAGCCATCAAAAAACAAAACCGCATCACATCACAAATTACCCAACAGTAGGATCGCAACAGGTTGCAATGAAGTGAGACAAGCTCATATAGCAGCCATAAACATTTTTATAGCAGTCTAAATAACCCCAAAATAAATGATGCGTAAAATTTTCGATTTCCAGGTCATTTAACGATTCCGTACAAGCGACGGGTAGGCGCCGCTATTGTTATCAATTCGTATAGAATGTACCATAGACAGAGAAAGATATAGATATAATGGTGAGCGTCACCAACATGAGATAGCACGAGACAGTACCATTGTATGTGACACAATCGAACGTCAGCTGTCAAATTTGCTTGTAGGCAACGTGCTTTCCTTGAAAAAAACCGTCACGTAGAGTAAGACATAGCCCAGTATCATTCTGTCTCGCAATTATTGTGTCATTGGCGTAACTTTACGTGGGCGAGTGCGATTGATGGCATCTATACTCCTCTCTGTCTACGGAATGTTCGGACTATAGCAGGCTATATCGGGCGCTCTAATCGTATCCATCGTTTGATCGCAGCAGTTTCACGGGCGGTTATCGGCGCCGGCCTCAAGCCGAACGCACACTGTCTGCAAATGGAATTAAGATGTGTTTTAATATAACAAATATTGAAAGTAAAAAATCTTTTAAAAACAAACTTTTATTTAAATGCGCTAAAAATAATAAAATAAACTTTTCCTATTAACTAACAACGTCATTACACAATTTATATGACATAAAAGTTTGTGTAGATAAATAATAAAAAATTAAATAACTTTGTCAGATTAATTTTAATTAAAAAACTAAATAAATACGAGTACTTAAATCACGCGACAAGCTTTTATAATCATATTAAATAATTAGTAAAAGTTTTAGGCAGCATCAAAACGTGTCTTTTTAGTCCTATTCGGATCACGATGCAACGGTTAAGTACGAAGTTTGCGGCTTTGTTGAACGTACATCAATTTGACTACATAGTTACATACTGTCATTTTTTATCCAACTTCTTTTTTATTTATTATCAGGGTCATGTTTATACGATGTAGCTTTAATAAATATATTTATTTTTAATAAAATTTTATCTGAAGTGTGCGGTTATCATTATATTGAATTAAACAAAAAAAAACGAAGTTCAGGCAAAGAAAACGCCAGGTACACAACAGAACGCGACTAGACATATAAATCAAACTGGGGGCTCTAACGTCTTATGACACAAAATCCTTTATTATTCACACGGATCCAAACGAAAAAAAGACCCGAGATTGAATAGCCCGTCGAACCCGGCACCGCGCATCGAATAACATTATGGGATTAGCCTTTACCGTCATCATGAAAGGAACAATTAAGACAAACGTGATACGTGAGGCAAAAACTGCTTAAAATATCTTGCAACACGATTAAAAAATATTTTCGCGTCACAAAAGAAGTCTTGGGTCTAATGTGTGATTCTAAGAAATAAATCGTGTTATTTTTCAATTTATCATTCATATCCTAATTTATATTGTATGAAATGTATGTATAATGATGCATTGTGATATATTTTTCTGTATTATGTATATTTTTACATTTTTTATTAACATTTATATGAAGTCTAAAGTTATAATTTAACTTCATAATTAAAATGACTATGATGACGGAGTAGGATTTTCATTTATTCAGCTGTATGTGTACCAAAATAAGCATTTTCGTCGAGGTTGAAACAAAATCTGGTGTTACATACAGATAGACACACTCGCGTCGTTCAACTATTTAAATTCAATAGAGACGCAAGATTGATCAATTTCTTAACCGCTTCCGTACTTCAGAGTAGTTGTAATGCCATTATTATGATCGTTCCTGCACTGCGGATATCGGAGGCTTTCAGGTGACAGTAATCCGAGCTTCTTAGAACCCAAATTTACACTTGGGTTGGCCGCTAAGATTTTTTTAATGTTTTAAGAAAAAACTGACCATGCAGCACCACCTTTCTGTTACCGCCCATGACGACTGTGACCACCCGAGGGTAAGACTTAAATCGTAACTAGGATGTAACTACCAAATAAAATGTCCAGTAGACGGCGCGGCGGCGCGGCGTTAGAAAGTTAGTTGGTTAGTTCGATAGTAGGTATGAGGACTGGGGCAAGGATTGCTAGTGATAGCTAATAGTGTTAATATATAGTTGTTTATGTAGTAGTAGGTTATGTTTATGTTAATAGAGTTGCAGTCCCGTTCGTAATTGTTAATAAGAATCTCGTTTAATTCGGTCACAGTGGAACAGTTTCCTCCTGGAACAGGCCTCTGTTTTTATTACGAAGAGACGTGTCCAGTGTACCGCTAATTAGTAAAAATCATAAGATGAGTATTGTTTAACTAGAGGTCACTGAAACAATAAAAGTCAGACAAACGATAATTTGGCTTGTCTCGTACAGTTGACTACAATTTAATGCTTAAAAACGTGTGAAAAAAGTAACAATTAAACTATAGAGGTGAATATTTTTCGACATTGTACATCAATTGAGTTGAAATTTATATATTGAACAAATTACTAAGTAATCTTTACTAATATAATAATGTGTCTGTTGTATGGAAAAGCTATAAGCAATCCAGCATGCGTAAAACACAGGGTTCCCGAAGCGAAGCGATTGAATATTACGCTATATGTAAATGTTGTTTATGGATTCGATATTAAAATATTATAAAGTTAAGACTTTATATAACTTGCACTGGCGAATCCCCTGGTGTTGCCCGTGTCCATAGGCGACGATGACCACTTACCATCCGGCGGCTCGTCTGCTTTTTCCTTAGCCCCTCAGGCTATAAAAAAAACTATTTAAGGCACCATCCAATAACTAATATTAAATAAACAAATCTGTTACAAATTGAGTAAAACAAATTCTTGTTGAGTAGTTAATTAAAATTACATGATCGTGGCCAAAAATTTAAACAAATTCAAACAAAAACATTATGTACGTAGTAAGTGTAGTAGGTACGTAGGTGGTGGATACCAGCAATTTTAATACAAACGATCAAATCACGAATTAGGAATGTTGGCAGGCGTCGTCCTACATGTTCGAGTAAACAAAAACCATCGATCAGACAGGATCGACAGATAACACAATATAATAGGTTTTAGCGTTCCGTACAAAAATGATACCCTATTGTTATTATGCCTCCGATGTCTTTCTGCATGTGCTGCGTTATACACCATCTACCACGCTAAACCAATGACGCTATCTGTCCTATGTCCACAATAAAGATCGCTTTAATTTAATATATTTTTGTAATGATAACCCCAGTAATCTACCCCGAGTCAGGCGAGCCTCCGACCACCAGGGGGGTGTCTGACTGCGACGTACAGCTTGTTTTACGGAACTAAAGGACCCGCTTAACACGCTCGCCCGCTCGCCCGGTGGATCCTTCCAACCACCGGGAGTCGCTAGTTCTCCCGAGTTTATGCCCGGGTTAATAAAGGAGACCTTTGAAACCCGCAGATGCCTGACCACCAGTCCCCGCAAAGAGCGTGACAGCGAAGAAAGACATGCAGTAGTAGTAGTAACCTACCCTGCTACAGTAAATTACAATTAACATATTATTACCATAGTAATTATCTTCCTCTTACGCAAATCAACTTGACACGATCGATTTGAATGGAAGACGCACTCCCAAACAATCACTGAAGGGGCAAGTGACGCAAACTTGAGCAGTTTTACTGCAATTCTTCCGAACATAGTTTAGTGACGTGTGCGTTAATCGTTTATTGTTGTATTTGTCCCGAGCCATCAACGGGCGCCCGTCAATCGTACTCGATCAATTAATTTCACTTTCGACTAATCAGCAAGTTATTCAACTCATCTATTCTAAAGATAGGGAGTCGTCTAAATGTAACCGAAGCGAAGTCGGTGAAAATTACGGATACGGATTAAGTAGTTCTCGGATACGAATACGGATTGCGCAGATTTCGTTCGTGCGTAAGCCTGTAAGGTACTTATACATGCCTACATATATGTATAAGTATGTGTTTTTCTGGTTTGTAAAATCGCTTACACAGGAATTTTCTGTATAGGGTATTATTTCCAAAAAGCCTCTCTTAATGCTCTACCAATTTCACTTCTTGCGTTCAGTAGTTTTGGCGATGCATTGTCAGGCAGACACTCAGTAACGGAAGAGTTTTATAATAAATATAATGTATTTCTATATGTTTTACCTTGTTATTACGCTCACTCATTCGATTATTATTTAATACCTCACCTTATGATCTTGGATGGTTTCATAGTAGATTAATAGTAACTTCATAACAATTGGTTTTTACAAATAAACTTCTAATAAATAAATCATTAAAAACCTACAATGACGTGCAATGTGTTAAATCTAACATAACAGAAACTGTATAGGCTAAGTAAATATTTTAACATGAACTCCAGATTATTGCTTCCTCATATGTGTTGCACCATTCCAAGTTGATTGGTTGTTTGAAAATACAAATGTGCAATTTTAATTGAAAGATTCCATGACACGCAGTCAATCTACAAGATTATTAAGGGACACGGATTTAAAAAATATTTTTAACGGCTAACTACTTATACGTTCTTCAACATGTGGGTCATCACTAGACCAGCCATAGCAACGACGTAACAATCTAATGCCTAACTTTAGCTATTAATTTTCGAATCCCATCTTGAAAGGTCGATGGCCTTAATCATTGTCTGCAATGCAAGATTCAATATAAGATAACCAACGAGCACAATCATGATAATAATATAACTGTAGTGAGGTAAACATCTGTTAAACCCAACGGTGATAAAACATATTTATAATTGAAGTTCATTCAACAAATTCATATCTTATTTACTTCAATCTGTAGTAAAAGTGATTAAAAGTAAGTCACGTTTTACGTAATATAGCTGTATCCGCAATTTTTGCGCTGAACCGAAGCATAGGTACTATTAAAAATTAGTTATTTTTCTTATGAGTCAAATTAAATGGAATTAATTTCAAAAAATCGGTTGGGACAGCTAAATGTTTGTTCTCGGATCTTGGGTGTTAGTGATGTGTTTTTTCTGTTGTCCATGCCACCCTCGCTCGACACAGGGACACCTAGTGCAGGGGTATGAGTGTGTTAGCGTTTATCCCTACTAATATTATAAATGCGAAAGTAACTCTGTCTGTCTGTCTGTCTGTCTGTCTGTCTGTCTGTGTCGCTTTCCCGCTTAAACCTCTCAACCGATTTTGATGAAATTTGACACAGACAATCTTTAGACCCTGAGAAAGGACATAGGCTACCTTTTATTGCGACAAAAAGGGATGAAGAGGTTGAAATAAAGGTTGAAAGTTTGTATGGGATTTCTTCGAGTTTTAAGCACAGCGCCATCTAGGGGTGAACCTTCCTAACTTAAAGAATAAGAACGCCCAGCGCCATCTCTTAAAGAACCATGAAACTTTATATTTAAGCACTTGATAATAAGTTTCCCGAAGCGAAGCGAGGGCGGGTCGCTAGTCTATTATATAAAAATAAGTCGGGTTTTCCTTCCTGACGCTATAACTCCAGAACGCACGTACCGATTTCCACGGTTTTGCATTCGTTGGAAAGGTCTCGGGCTCCGTGAGGTTTATAGCAAAGAAAATTCAGGAAAAATTTCAATAGAAAAGCGGGACACCAAACGAAATGTTACATAAAACGAAGCCATCTGGTGGCGAAAAGGAGTTCGCCGGGTTTGCTAGTTAGAAATATAAATAGCTTAGATTACCATTACATGTCTCAAAAACATACAGTTTCACGGGTCCTAGATGTAAGTGGACCAGGTCATTTGATACACAAAGCGGATTTCATCTTTTCCGTGTTCACATCGATCATTTTAAAACAATATAATCTACGTTACGTACTGGGCTTTTGTAGTGAACTTCCGAGGCCATTTAGACTCTATGAGAACTGAAAATGCGGCAGGTAGACTTGTCGCTTAGTAGATGGGCCCTCCGTAAGTAAAGTGGCACATCCCTAAGAGCAATATTGGCATGAGTAGCGAGGGGTGTAGAGAGATGCGACACCGAATTCACCATTTAGGGGAAACAGAACCTATGAGTAGGTTTCTTTCTAAATCGCAGCATTTCTAAATGACTTGGTCGTTGAGGATATAGTTCTTTTGTATTGACCTCTTTTAAATGTATTTACATTTTATAACCCGATTAGCATAAAGCACTTTATCAAGATTAACATAAAACAGTTAAAAGCAATTGTACAAAGCAATCGAGTAAAACCTTTGTATAGTATCTGACGTAGACAAAAAAGACTGTAGACCCATGGATGCCATCAATCGCACTCGCACGAGAAAAGTAACAATTTACGCCAATGACACGGAAAAAACGAGACAGAATGATAATATGCTTTGTCTTAGCCTGCGTGGAGGTTTTTTCAAGGAAAGCACAGTTGCTTACTAGCAAATTTGACAGTTGACTGTCGAATTTTTCTTGTACCACATACAATGGTACTTTCTCGTGCTTTCTTATGTTCGCCATGCTCACTAGATGTCTATATCCTTATCTGTCTACGGTGTCTGACTTTGAAGTGATGACAGATTTGGCGGCGAGGCTCTAGATCAAGCATGACCTCATTATGTAAAGTTCGTAGGTTGATACAACTTGTTAGCCACCAAACGTTTTGATTTCTGTATTTAGATTATAAAGCGTTAATGGCTCGCTACACAGCACGAGTCTCTTATAACTGAGGAGGTCTAGACTTCTAGAGCATTCTTCACCACGCTGCTCCAGTGTGGATAGGTGGAGAAGACTACTTAATTATATCATCATCATCGCAACCCATAACTGACCCACTGCTGGGCACGGGTCTCCTCTCACAATGTGAGGGGTATAGGTCCACCACGCTGGCCAAGTGCGGATTGGTGGACTTCACACACCTTTGAGAATATTATGTAGAACTCTCAGGTGCGCAGGTTTCCTCACGATGTTTTCCTTCACCGAAGCAAGTGATAATTAAATTTTAATACGCACATATTTTTTGAAAATTAGCGGTGCGTGCGGGGTTTGAACCCGGACCCCCCGGTTCGGGAGCCCAACGTTCAACGACACGGCTATCACTGCTCAATTATTGTAACGGGTCTATTTCTGTACGGAGGGGATATTTAAGGAAAAAATTGGTTGTCTGTAAAGTCGGTTTACTGACGATAGTTGAACGTGACAACGTCTTAAGAAAATACTGATGGAATGGTAGCATTTTTCAAAAGAAAATTTTAATACCATTTGTTTAATACATTTGTCAATGTCAATTATAGCATAACCTACAATCGCTGCACTAGCGGACCGATGCTATTTATTTTAATGATGAAAGCACGAATATTCGACAATATAACACTGAATATATAATTAATATCGAAAGAATCATTACCTTTATCGCTGTAATTATCGTTGCTATAAACAATTGACACCACATTCACTTTTCACTGCACTTGATACTCGATCAAAACATATAAATGTACTATAATAGTATAGCAGCTGTCCACGCAGACGCATCGCTCACTCAAGTAGGAGAGAGACGGATGTCGGACGCTGCCGAACGCTGCCGAACGCAAAGGCCGATTGCTACGCCGTTACGGTAACGACGGTAACGACGCATGAGTCATGTTTTTTCATGCGTGCCACCGGCTCTATCGAATTATAAGACGTTGTCACGTCAAAAAGTATGACGGGTTTTATAGGCTAATAGAAGCCAAAATAACTATTTTTAGATTTTTCTGTCTGTATAATTGTACGCGCATCACCAAAAAACAACTACATGAAGTTTGCAGTTTTCACAATTCTATTGCTGGAGATCTAATTTGAAAACTGGTGTGGTACACTATAATATGCCGCTTAAAACCTGAGATATTAACGATAGTAAATTAAAATAAATAAATAAGTGGCCTGAAGCGAAACGAGGCCGTGTTAGTAGTTATAAATAAATCATTTTATCATCCAGTAAATTTTCAATGAAGGTAAACTCAAATTACAATAATCGGGCGATGTTTGTTCATTAAACCGATGAGACACTGTTTGCGCACGAGCGAAGAGCGAGGAGTCATCAAATCTGCATAATTAGTACCTGCCGTTGTTTTGTATACGTTCATAAGGAACTACCCAACGAGCCCGGCTTCACCCAAAAAGATATAATTTTATCGCCGATACAAGTTGTTGAATCCATATTTTTTATATTGTAAATGCCAAAATAACTTGTTCTGTCTGTCAGTCTGTTATTTTCTGTTGTTAGTTCATTCTGTCAAACGGTTACTTTACATCGACAATAAACGTACACATTTCAAACGTCGTGACATAGGCATGTAGTGTGCATAGAGTAACTAACATTAGTGTGTGTAATAATATGTGTGTTATATTTATTGATTTAATGTATTTCGTATTATTTTTAAAAATATCAGCATTCTGTTTTCCTACTCTATATAAACTATAAGTGTGACAAATGTCATCTTACTCCGTGCGCGCAATTTTCGTAAAAAGGAGTAAGTACATAGTTTTTGCTTCACGTATTAATATAAGTTCCCTACTACATAGTAAGTACATATATAGATATTTTTATTGGCGGCCAATTTCTTCCAGTTTTTGGATAATGTAGGTAAAATCAAGGTGAACCCAGGTGGACCTGGGTACAAATCTGTGATCGAATTCGAACGAGACTTACTAACAGCTTATAAACGAATTATTAAACAGTCTATTAAAACATCACTAACAAAATAACTAACACTAATAAACAACTAAGTCTTTGATAAGTGATAAGTGATAGTTTGTGATAAGTGATAACCTGATAATGATAACTAACAGCTAATGCCCCAGTCCTCACATCTACTACCATAAAATAGTTGGCAAAAAAACTAAAACATTTGATATAATGACATGTTTTTCAACTTACATACACGAACCTTTTAGGGATTATTAAATGTACAGGTAAATTTATTCTCGCTTGAATTACATTCGTAATTTGTACAGTCAGGCACTACCGCGAAACTATTATTAAGTCCCCACTTTTAATGTTGTTATGATGGTTTAGCATAACAAATGATAGGCAACGCACATTCTTCTGAATTATTGAATACTAGTTTTTGTCCGCGGCTTCATCTGCGTGGATGTCCACATCCGTTAAAAGACCTGTCGTGTTGTCAGAATGCTGGGCTGCAAAGAAGACGGAAGCGAGACGATTGCATGTGGCGGAGATGAGAATGTTGAGGTGGATGTGGAGTTACGAGAATGGATAAAGTAAGAAATGAGTATATTAGAGGAAGTTTGAATTTTCGATTTTCGTGGTATGGGCATATGATGAGGCAAAAGGAATCGCATATGACGAGAAGAGCGATTAATATGAAAGTGGACGGACGAAGGACGAGGACGGCCAAAGAAAAGATGGATGGATTGTGTGAGAGAGGATATGAAAGATAAGGGAGTCAGTTTAGGAGTGATGGTAAATAGGGTGAAAAGGGAAGAATGGAAGAGAAGAACATAATGCGCCGACCCCAAATAAATTTTGGAAATGGGAAGGAACATGATGAATCACGTTAAGATATTACCGAAAGGCACGTGTCCAGGCCGGTTGCGACATTTGTGTCGCAGGGTTGGAACACCCGATCCAACCTACGTGAACCGCGTGTCATCCCAAGTTTGCAATTGTAAAAAAACAATCACGTTGAAAAAGTACCGATGTGCACGTGTCGAGGTCGGTTGCGGCACTTGCGACGCATGGTGGATCAAAATATCCGGCCCACGTGATCCACGTGCCACCCCAAAAGTTTGTAACTGTAAAGAAACAAATACGTTCACACAAGTACCGATTACACGTGCCCAGGTCGATTGAGACAGTCGCGACGCAGGGTGGAACACCAAATTCAGCCCACGTAACCCGCGTGCCACCCCAAAAGTTCGTAATTGTAAAGAAATAATCACGTTGAGAAGGTACGAAAAGGTACGTGCCCAGGTCGGTTGCGAATTTGCGATATTTGGGACGCAGGGTGGAAACCCAAACGCGGCCCACCCGGTCCACGTGCCTCCCCCTCAACCATTGTAAAGTTCTGAACAAAACTGTTATAAAAGCTGCAGAAACCATAACAGAAAAGGATTTCACAAACGCGCGGAATTTACGCAGTTGCAAAATCAGAAGCAGAGGCAGGTACATGTATGATATATTACGAGTATGTTGCAACACTAGTACACACCACAACAAAGCTATAAAACACCCCAAAAAAGCTTTAAAAATACCTAATGTTTATAGTTTAAAAATAAAAGTATCGATTGGATTTCGACCATTTTTTTATTCGCTTAAAATTACTTTAATGGTTGTTGGAATAGTTTTGCAAGTTTTAAGGATCTGGCTCAAAAGGTGTAACGGCCTGCCTTATTTATACGAGTAATGGATGTGGTGTCAAAGGGAAAATATTTAAAAATTCTAGTTTGCGTTTAAAATTAACAAAGGCTAAGTATTCCAGATTATCATTGACTTATTATTCAATGCAGATTATACTTAAAACAAAAAAATACGAAATAAAATAGTAAATTAAAAACAAAATCTATAGAGAAACTTAAAATTATAAATTAACAATTGAAAATAATCAGGGGCCTACAATGTTTGTTTGAGGTTGATGCTGTTTTATAATCTTACGGTTTTGCTGACACACACACAGTGAGTTACGGCAGATTCAATCAACTTAGTTTCCCTACATTCATCTTACTTGATAATAATAATAAATAAATTAAAAACACACAACAATTCAATCTATCAGCCAGCCAAGTACATTGAACAGAACTGGCATGAACAGTCAGCTTCACTCAAACAAATTAAAATAGGTGTAGCGAACGAGAATAGCGACAAACTGCAAGAATCAGGCAATTTGCGACAATGAGACCGCAGCAAAATGCGGGTAACGACTTAATTTATGTTTCAGATGGAGCAACTCATTCGAACCAGAGGAGTCATTCAATCAAGCAATTCCAAGCATATCAGATATATCACTCGTATCTATGATCTCTATTGGACCACGTAATAACGAGATTGAGCTAGTATTGCTCATACTTGCCTAAATTATTATGGACTTTATGGTGTAAAGATAATTATAAAATATTAGTTGACTTTCTCTTCTAGTCTCCAACGCACTGGAGCAGCACAGTAGAGTATGTTCTAATATGAGGAGGAGATAAATATCCTCAATAATGAGAAACGCGTACTCAGTAGTTTGACATTAGTGAGTTAAATACTTCAATTTTAATCTCTCGCGAATATTTTCATCTCTCGCGGGACGTAGAGGCCCTAATAGTAAATATCGTCTATATCTGCTCAGCGGTTTTCATGACATGACATCCAAGGGTTATAATTTTTTTGCGGTTGTCATAACTTGGACCGACCACTTTAAGTGCCCTTCGAAGAACAGAAGCACTCAAGAAATTATTGCCACTAGCGCTTATCCACCTACCTACCAACCACGTGCGCTGTGGCTAACTCAATCGATTTCAGGATCAACACATGCCGCCGAGCTATGAACGCTCCAAGATTCAAAATAGTCAAGATAAATTGAACTGGCGCCAATTAAAGGTGACCTCAGCAGTGAACCCTTATAGCCTCATAAATGGATAGAAAGACCAGTTGAAAATTGTACACCAACGAAACGTCAAAGCTAAAGAATAAAGCGGAGTGCAGATTGAATAGGCTTTTTCTAAGTTTACGCTTATTTTACCATCTAAGGTCTACGTTACCGCTTACCATCAGGTGGGATCGCAGTCAAACGATAATTTATACATTGTTAAAAAAATATAGCGTTGCATCCATAAAGCAATTTTTATTGGAACGAAGTTCCTTATCGCGCGTTGTGAAAGGGGGCTAGACGGAAAAAATTCTTACGAAAAGTTGTCACGACACTTTTTGCTATAGTAAGCTATTGTAAGCCGTGCGGCGTGCGCATGTTTTATATTATTAGTATAACATATATAATAGTTATATATATATATATGTATGTGTATTTATATACATAATCTAAATATTATATATATTTTTTTAAATTTCTTCACTAATTAATCGAAAGAAACTTCGTTCCATCCGGGTGTCCCTTGACACCTCTCAAGTTTTTACACGCTTTTTATTAGCTTCACCTGTATGTTTGTATGTTTGTATGTTTGTATGTTTGTTTGTAACCGACTTCTTTGGGCGCGATTTTGACCCACTTTAAACGGCCAGATTTCGTTCAAACTTTGTAGATTTATTGAGGACCGATGACAATACACTAATTTGATAAAATTATTATTCACTTAGCACTATAAAGCGTGTTTTTAGTTTTTATAACTATTCATTTATTTATTATAATCGTAATAATATATACTGATTCTTAATTGACAGCTACAATTATGTGAGAGCCTACACAAAACACAGCCCACATTCATTGTATCTGAAGCTTTATCTAAGTTTACCGCCATCACGGTGTATTAAGTTGTATACTTTATGCTGTAAGACGTTTAAAAACTAGGTGAGCGAGTTTTTAGTCGCTGGGAAAACCACAAAGCTATTGCCTGGATTAGTTCTTACGTAGGTATGTTGGTGAAGCTTATAACCGTTTTTTGTTTATGTATAACCGATAATCGAGCAGACAACTCATCTGATGGTAATTAGTCACCGTCGCCCTGGACATCAGTAACACCAGAACCATCGCCATCAAAAAAGTAAAGTATAAAGAAAGTATTGGCTCTCAAGTCCCCAGTTGGAACACGAGGAGTCGAATGGCGGCTGACACAAGGAAGATGGTTTGAAGATAACCACATAAGCTTCACGGAAACATGAGATTAGAAAGATTAACTTAATCTGGCGACGGGGGCGAATACGGACGAACGACTAACTGGCGCATGCAGGCAAACCAGATTATCGTACGAGGCGCATTACTCATAAAAAGCTGTACTTATCCATAGAGTACATAGTTAGTACTTACCTTTTTAAAAATAATGAAAGCACATAGGAGTGTAAGATTTAGCATAGTTACAATGAAAAAAAAGTATATGGAGAAAACGTCGAGTAAGTTAACCACGTTAACCTGCTAAAAAAGCTACACAAAAGAAAGCTATACAAAAACATTTATCAAAGAAAATAAAACATTAATCAGTGTTCATGTGAAATAACACTTTGATAAAATGAATTACGGTTCAATATTGAGCGTAGTACGATTCACTCTATGAAATAAAAGCGCCAATTTTACCTCCGGTGACAACACGGTTTTAGCTTCAATCAAGCCGACATTGATAGCCTCCCAAACAGTCTCGCGTACACTCGTGTCTTAATTGGTTTTATATCGGTTCCGGTAAAACGTTTAAATGTTAGGTAACTCCGGCAGATTAGTTGTAAATCGCGCAGCCGGCGCTGATAACAGCGCCTCTCCTGCCAAATTTCACTGCATCTCATGACGTCTGTGCGTTGCGCGTTTCCATTGTCGTGTGTTATACGGTATACGGAAATTATTCAATATGAATTTTATTCAAAATAGGTACTCAGCCTTTAGCGGTTTGAAAACCCTGTAGTCCAGTTGGTGTGTCACAAGTAATAGAGTAAAGAATGGGTAGTCAGAACGACGAATCCCAGGTTCGATTTCGGGTCGAGACACTCGTTTACTATAAAAGAATAAAATAGCTTAAAAATTTGACCGAGTTATCTTTATAATACTTTAAAAATAATAATATTACCTATTGAAGAAAAATCAAATGAAAAACAGATTCATCTTATGTGTTAATTATATTTCTGATTGAATTCATCACGTTTAATAAATGTAATATTCATGAACTTCACATACACTATGTATGCTGATATATTAATATTTTCTTGCGTAACATACTCTAACTATAACATTTATTTTTGTTATGTGCGACTGCATTATTTAAAGCAATTAGAACTGGACAATTTGAGTAGTCTTATAGATGACAGGTTCTGCATTATAAAAGTGACAATCAATGCTTAAAAATTAACACGACACACATTGTCGTGTTAATTTTTTGGGAAATTTCTTGGTAAATTAATGCACATTTATTCATCATCATCGACATAATGAACTTAACTAATTCTCAACCATTTATATAAAAAAAAATAAGGCAATTATTTCGAAAGAATTGTTAATTTAAACGATAATCGACGGAAGACTCAGCTTAAGTTAGCTTCAAATTAGTGAGCTCATAACATTAGCTAAGTCACATACCTGGTTTGCTTTTAAGTTGGTTAGTTCGTAAATACGTATGCATTCCATCACTTTGTTGAAGTTTTTCATATTTCGTAGCTGAACTCTAAAAGTAATTATGATCTGGCTGATTCAACGCGTCAATATGTCTAGAGTATTCTTGTCTTAATAGACATAGTCCATATGACTCATGTCGTCATTAACATTAAAGATGAAATAACAGAAGATGTTGGTACAAAGGGCGTTTCGGTTCTTGTGACATTGCAACATTTATTCATAGAATAGAATATCGTCAGTGTCATGTTATACGTAATAACTCTGGTCTATTTTTAACTGAGTGTGTGCTTAAATAGTTCAATATTACTGAGTTAATTTGTTGTAATAATTGAGAGCCTTCTTGCGTCATCCTTTTAGTAATAAGATCCTAGGTGTTAAGGGCTTCCGAAGCGAGGGATTTATGTGATAGATCGATGTTTGTTCTTGAGTAGTGGATGTTGGTGATGAGTTTTTCATTGCACCATGACACAGGGAATTCTCTACCGTTACCTCGGTAGCTTATTATAATAATCTATCTTTCATCACATCGGAAATTTGTAAGGTGGCTCATAATTAATGACATCGAAAACGTCATGAAGTCGTAAAATTACAAAGTCAAATTTTTGAGATCGAAGCCTTATTAAACCGATAGACGGTAACATTTAAATTAATTTCTGTTTCGGTAACCATGACTTACATTTAAGCATGACTACTATTCAACCAACACCATTTAATTTATACATTTAATATATAACTATTAACTGTACATCGAGAACAGTAGGTACATCATCAATTAAATAGACATTCTTAATATCCAAAAGCCGATGTATAATGTAAGATGCCCGAGAAATGTAAAGAAATAAAAAATGATTGAATGATTTTTAAAGATTTGATGAATTTATTTTAATGTCCTTTCACTATTACTTACGAAACATCAACGATAACGTCGTCCAATGGGAACAGTGGAGGCAATAACCATCCGAAGCTAAACGCAGCAGCATCGATAGACGTGTCGGACATGACTCACACTGTTTATATTTGATTATCGGCTATCACGGCTTAGTATAGAACCATGGAGCGGATTGGCGATTGAGGATATTCTATTATTTATAACAAAATGCTACTTATATTAGTAGTAGTGTTGCCAGGGGCCCTAATCTGCTAATCTATACATGCTTCAATAGTGTCCAATTGATGCGCAATTCAAGCATTTATTAATTGGCAAACTTGGTCCTGATATCCCGATTTGCACGTCACGATTTTCAGGGCCGGTTAACAAGGCCCGATTTACCCTTGATCAGGCCGATTGTCCTGATTTTTTACTAACCGCACAGTACTTTCGTTAAGATTTTGTCAAAAAATACGAATATATACAATGTATCAATTTTTTTTCTTTTCCCTGATTTTATCGCATGATCCCTATTGCGTGGCTGTAACATCCTTAAACATTTTAAAATTTGTTCATTCCCAATTTTACTCCACTTCAGAATTTACTTCCCAAAAGTAGAGCTCGTTTAACGCTATAGGTATTCGTTTTTTACTTACCTAACTCTATACATCTACCGAATAATCAATTGCCAATTTCAATCCTTGCAGACAATTATAGATAAATGGAGATGCTAGTGAGTTACTTACATCGTTTTTTTATCGTATCGTATGTTGCGAACGATCATGTAGCAGAATCGTTTGCTGAACAACCTTAGTTCTCCTACGCGTGGACAAGGGTTTTCCATTTATTACTACACCCTGTATAATGCTGCTTTTATGTCGACTATCAAGGTAAGGAAAGGTTAACCACTTAACCTTTTGAATGTTGGCACAGTTATGTCTATACAAGACGATAATTACATGTAATATTGCTATGTCACATGGTTGTGATATAATTGGAGACAATCGTGCTCGAATACTCGAAATGCATTTTTATTAAACGCTCTACACGGTACCTGAATTAGGATTCCCTTTGTCACGGGTGGCATGGACGACCCAAATAACGTCGCTAATAGCCTGGATCACGCTGGCTGGGAATCGAACCTGAGACCCCCCACTTTGCTGGCAGGGTCACTCTCATTTCAACGGGGTCAACAAACACTCACTCACTCAAATTCATAACTTCTGGAGCACAACTTTGTATAAAAAACAACTATCCAAATATTAGGAGCGTAGTCTAACTACGAGTACATCCTTATTTTCCTCTTCAGTATCGAGAAATGTATAATAGCAAGTCTACTAATAGATACACTCTACATTGTATATTATCAGTGGGTGGATGTATATTTAATATTTATGTATATTTTACGACTATCACATTTCGGTATCGGCAGACGGTTGATGGATTCGATTGCAGATAAAATTTATTCCGCAAATAAGCTTTAATGGCATCTGTCAACTGCGTGGGTAGGTACTTAACCTTTTGTACGGTAGCTTACTTAATCTTTGACTAGTAGGTTTTATGTATATAATATAGAGTTGCAATTTGTATGTCGTAGAGATGTCAAAAAATTGGAGATTTTATCAAACAGTTAAAGGTGATCAATTCAAGAAAGATGTAACCTCATGGTAATTATGCTAAAGAAGTAAGTGATTTGATTAAATAATGTAGGTTACTGAAAAGGTAACAAAGAGGGTAAAAAGCGTACTAGCTAATTTAATACAAGCTAACTTAGCAAAAATCAGTGATAGCCTAGGTTTGAACTTTAGAAGCTCGAACAGACGAACTTCGGTTACACTGTGGTTCGGTTGGGGTTGGCTTGCGGTTACAATACGGGTTTGACGAATCCTACACCACAGAGTACCTTTTACATACTGAGATCCTACACTCATCTCTACTTTTCAAATCGATGTGCGTGTTAGAAATCAATTAAAACTTTTGCTACCGTGAGAGACCTGCACACCCGAGAGTCTCCATAATGTTCTCAATGGTGTGTTACGTTTACCAATCTGCACTTGGCCAGCATGGTGGATGGCCTGTACATCTTGTAGACCCGAGCACAGCAGTGTTACAATGATATGTATAATGATGAACCTAATCTAACTCATCCACCTGAACGTAATATTATCTTCCTTAGAGATTCGATCAAATCAACGTTTTCATGAATTCCCTGTGACATAAACAATGAGTGATTTCAACTAGGAGTTGAAAGTCATCGTTACAATAAATCATAATTGTTACGCTGCTCGGGTTTCCACTGAGAATGAGAGGGGTTCGGGGCTGAGGGAGAATCAAATCAGTATAATTATACCATCCGTTTCTGCGTATTTCATGACATTTCTTTCTTAGAAGTACAGAAAAGGAAGAAATTACGTGCATTACTTGATCCTAGTTCCAGATTATCTACTTCGGTACCTTTTTTAACATCGATGCAAAAAGCGGAAACGTCGTAACCCACACCAATGCATGACAATTTTTTTCCCTGCACATTGGGAATCAGAAATAAATCTACGTCATATGGCTCGTGGCGATAGAAATTGTACTTCTACCACATGGTAGAAGTGAAGATTTGTATTCGGATTAATTTTTAAGAGTATGAGGTGAATACACTTTGGAGCTGGAAACAGAGAAAGAGCGAGAGTGAATTGAAGTACGAAATAAAGAGAAAGAGATAAACATATAATTGTTACAGTTTTTCGTTACACTCTTTCTTTTCTTAATAAAAGTCACCACTGTTTCAAAAGAAGTTTTGCTTCAAAAACCGAACCCAGTAATGTTAGATCAGCTGTTGATACCACAATCAAAGCGATACAAAACCCCAGCCAGCCCCAGCGCTGACGTAACGCTGGTAAAAGCAGTCTAGTACATAATGGGCATAATTTTGCAGATAATGCGATCGGTCTGATTAATCGGATGTCATGTCAGTTCGCGGTGGGATCGGAGGCGGCTTGTGTCGTGGCGAAGTTTTTGCTCAATGAAGTCATAGCTGTAATAGCTTGTTAGCGACGACATAGACTGGACGACCTATTGTTGCTATCCGACGGGTCAGGCCAATCGACTCCAAATTGTACTGTCAGCATAAAGGTGATTTCAATGATCATAACGACTATTATGACTTTGTAAGTCTGAAATTCTGTGGGAGTTCTATTGTGTGGTAGATATTGAACTGCTCCTCGTTGAAACTTCGCTAGCGGTAAGTTAGTTTGGTGTTCAAAAGCTAAAAGCTTTTACATGTATACCTACCATATTTGTATTAACATTTTAATAATTTGGGTTTATCCAGAATAGTCCATACGTAAATCTCGAAATGTTTAATGATTTTAATGGGTGCCTTTTAGTCTATAGGATATTTTTATCTTAATATTCCAATAAAGTTTTAGGGCTTCTAAGCCTTCCATGTAAACTCCATAGTTTTAAAGCTCCTCAGAATTAGAATTCCCTGTGTCGCGACACTAGTGAACAAACATTTATCTGACACAAATCTATCCCGGTTAAGAATCGAACACGAGACCATTCGTTCTACTAACAGAAATAATAACAAATGGGCTACAGATTGTCGTTTTGAATGAATATTGTAAGAATCAAATACATACTCGATACTAAACAGTCCAATGATAATATTGTTATGATTTAAAAGATACGGTAGCTGTTATAATTCCATGTCATCTTATTTTGATCGACTAATTAATAAAAAGATGCCGACTTGTTTGACCCCTCATAAATACAGAGTATGACATCATCAATGTTTTTGTCTATGATTATTACAGCGTCATGTTCGCAACATGAAATGGAGCACACTTTTTGTGATATCAAGTTTTTAGCGTGATAGATCGCAAAAACTACTAACGTAACACTCAAGTATCAATGTGTACAAAAACAGTGACAGCATAGTGGTTTAAATGTCTAGCACTCGGGTTCGAATCCAGTAATTATATCGAATGTTATAAAGCTGCATGCACAATTGCATATACATACCTTAATTAATCGCAACTTAATGTAGGGGTATCATCAGTAGGGTTGCCAAGTTTAATTTATCAAATTCCGAAACTAAGTGTTAGAACAATCGGGACGTTAGTTTTCCAATTGGGACACGTACAAACTTGTATGTTTAATCAGTTCGGTGAAAAAATATATTATACTAGCGACCCGCCCTCGCTTCGCTTCGGGAAACTTATTATCAAGTGCTTAAATATAAAGTTTCATGGTTCTTTAAGAGATGGCGCTAGGCGTTCTTATTCTTTAAGTTAGGAAGGTTCACCTAGATGGCGCTGTGCTTAAAACCCGAAGAAATCCCATACAAACTTTCAACCTTTATTTCAACTTCTTCATCCCTTTTTGTCGCAATAAAAGGTAGCCTATGTCCTTTCTCAGGGTCTAAAGATTGTCTGTGTCAAATTTCATCAAAATCGGTTGAGAGGTTTAAGCGGGAAAGCCACGCAGACAGACAGACAGACAGACAGACAGACAGACAGAGTTACTTTCGCATTTATAATATTAGTAGGGATTAGTAGGGATTGTATAAGAAAAACGCTGACAGATATTCCTTTCTCTGTTAAAATAATTGATGAAAGCGTACCTACTAATCCAGGTTTGTGAAAATTCGGGCAAATCGGCGCCGCGGTGTCCCGATCAAAAGTAAATCGGGACGTGTCAATACACCCCTGAAAATCGGAACGTCCCGCGCAATTGGGCCACGTAATTGGCAACGTTGTAAGACATAACAACTGCTTGCAATTGTTTGTGTTAAATCTCCTAAATTAAATTAAATTAATTTATAATAATCACAAAAATAATTGTATTAAATACAATATTTCAATACCGACAATTTAATTTGCACAAACGACAATTATAAGTAAATGGTACACGGTGACCGTGATAAAATATGACAAATTTATGTGTTAGTCAGTTCGATGCCGTGAGGTAAATTGGTGTTGCCATGAATGCAATTGGGAAAACGGGATATCGTTAGAGAACAATGATATTATAAGTGAAAAATGTAAATACTTATGTCACAAGGGCGCGAAAAGTGGAACAGTCAAATTCTGCTTATTGTCCTACTTTTCATGTAGCTATCTCTTTTTGTCTTATATGTTCCGAAATTATCTTTCACACACTTTCATTAGTTACAATAATGTAATTGAATCTGATCCTAAAGTGCAATTCGCACTATTATTTTAAATAATATTTACAACTCTTGAACTTATTAGCACTGGTACAACAAAGCGACATGAAGGAAATAAAAATCTAAAAAAAGTCTTTGTTATTTTAGTAATTAATTGGTGTCATTATTCCATACTAGGAGAGTGATAGATATGGAGCATATAACACCAAAATAACCCCCAGTTTTGATATCATTGGTTTTTTATTGTCTCCCACTACGAAAATGTGTAACGAAAAAAGCCAAACATGATCACGAAAAGAGAAAAAACTAAAATCTGAAACCGGCATATCCCTACAATACAGACATAACGTGTGCCCACACCAGTCCAGCGGACACACCTACCAGCCTCCACTTGATACGTCAATGCACGTGCGATTCGTGTAAATATAAACATAAAACAAACATAAATATATCTTACTTTACAATAAATTACCGTGTAATTAATACAGTTCAGTCATTCGTTAGAATACACAGAGAACTATATTAAAATGCTATGACGCCCTTTGAGATAGTATTAACATATGATTTTAAACTTAATGCATCGTGGGCTGTACATATTTTGCGATACGGGTACTCACGATATTTTGGACGTCGATATTATGAATCTTGGCCACGGCGAACGGTAACAGAGAAGCTACTGTCAGTTAAGATTTTTTTTTGTGAGTACACGTTTTACAATGAAAAGTAATTAACATAAACATTGACTTTAGTAATAATAAGTCAATGAACTTAAACATTGACGGATAAAATGAAGCTTTTTAAGTGAGCTGGCAAACAAGTACTCAGCACTGCTTTTCTGCTCGTTTTGCGGCTATTTACACAATAAAAATCCACACTGGGATATATAAAAAGATCATTGTGCAAAACTATTCAAACTTCCAAAGAAATGGTGTCACTTTGATCACGAAATCTTCGCGCGTAAACCTACTCGTATCGGTGTTATTCCAAGATGAAATCATAGGCGGTTAATGAAGGTGTACTCAAACAAAAAGCTACCGTCGTCGTAAATTTGTACATGATCTCATTGTAGCTTATCGCTTATCTATTCACGACATTGACTGCGGCTTGGAGCTAGACACCTCTAGATAATCATTAGAAACCAATCACACTCCATGCTCGCCCGGTACCAAGCTTACGTCAGGTTCGGTAATAGCAATTAAGATAGGTTACCTGAATGTGCATTTATAATTATATTATTTTTTATTTTTACATACATTATTTTGTGTTATGTTGTGATTATTAATTTTAATTACAACACAAAAAATATTACAAATTCCATTGCTCAAATAATATGGTAATCTGGTTGACTATTTAGGACTAAACTAGTAAACAGCACATGTTTCGCTTTTTTATCGTTTACAAATATAACAGCACCCGCAGAGATTATTACTAATTTTATTCGTGGTTGTATTTGCTGTACGAGTATTATACTACATCGTGTTTATCCAAAATGTTAATGTAACTAGAAAGAACAAAAAAATATTTTGCTACTCATCCACTTTCGAAAGGAGTACCTACCTCAAGATGTTTTCCTTCACCGAAGCAAGTGATAATTAAATTCTAATACGCACTCGACATCACAATAAGTACCTACAAAAATTTTCCATCCGCACCATTCTGAAAAAACAATAAATGGATCGTGGATGAGATCTATTACGCTCGTTATATCAATGTCTTCGTAATGGGCGCAAAACTCATTTCATAGTCCATAGCATTTTGGATAATACGTGACATCAATTAAATTCAAAAGATTCGTTGTCTAATCATTCACATGTGTTATTCTTTTTATAGGCCAGCATTATTAGAAAAGAGGCAATTACATATGTTTGCTACTAATAATAAAAAAAAAATATTATAAATATAGATAATTACTAGCTGCGCCAGCGTACGTTGTTCCGCCTCATACGTTGTCATACCTATAGATTGTGAATGATTAAAGCGCGATTTAAATTTGAGGGGTGGGAGTAGGGATGTGAACATTTGGGATGATGTGTATTTTTTTATCCCGCAGCATAAAAAAATAACCATAATAAAATTTGTCCAAAAAATGAAAAAAAAAATTTAGACACAACCCTTAATATTTAGGGGTATGAAAAATAGATTTTGGTCGATTCTTAGACCTACTCAATATGCGCACAAAATTTCATGAGAATCGGTCGAGCCGTTTCGGATGAGTATGGTAACTAACATTGTGACACGAGAATTTTATATTTGAGATGTTTGTTTTTATTTCACTCTGTCAACACTAAGTTGCCGGAAAATTCAAATTAAAGGGACTGTGAACAGTCTCAAAAATCAACGATGGTTAATACAACCAGTCAACCACACATTTAACATAACTAAAGATATCTACATATTTAGAAACTTTCACAATAAAATTACGATACAATTAAATTACATATAGAGAGCATTCGGCTATAAAGTAACAATCCAATAGTTTACGTTACAATGACCCTCGCTGACTGATTGACTGGTAATGTAACCATCCAACATGCGCATTTATATTATAAATGCCCTAAGCTGTTACATTACATGCGATGCGCCCAGTGAAGAAGTGCCTTAATGTTCCAATTGAAATCGTTACGTTGTCGTTAATTACTTTTTCTTTTTATTGATTTAGGGTAGCAAACGAGCATGCAGCATTACCTTCTGCTGCCGCTTGCCCACTGTCAAGTATCGGCACTTAAAGGACGAAAGTTACTGTTTGAAACCCTACATAACTGAAATTTGCCTGTGGTACACAGCAATATAGCATGGCCCTTATTCATAAATACCATTTCAAACGTACCAAACAATTTGCTCGGCGGAAGCTCAGCGGAAGGTGGTGCTGCATACTCGTTTGCTGCCTTAAATCAATAATAAAAATCTAATCGTCATTAACCAGTGACGTCAATGATGGTTAAACTTAAAATTAATAATATTCCTGACTTGATGATGCAGTTTACCCTGGAAATACCAGGATCCCTAACTCTCCCGTAATTTTCAAGGCAAAGGCAAAGCTACCGTGTTGGAGCTAATTGAAACGAACTCGATTAACAGGATGTTTTTCTTTACTTCTTAAATCCATTTTTACTGATTATTTAAAAGGTTAAAATTTCCTCTAAACCACCTGTGTATAACAGTATCTTACTAAGAGTATTAGGCTTGCAAATAAAATGGTCAGATATTTCAGTCTCTCCGAGGACATTTTAATGTTCCTTGATAAGTCACGCCCGTACCACATGCGATCCAATTAAGCGTTTCTGACACCTTTTATCTCATAACGAACTAATCACCTCAAAAACATGCACGAACAATATAATTTACGAGCTCTAGGATATTGGTCCTGAGGTAGCCTGTCAAAGACAAATAAGGTCAATAAATCACAATGAATTGATTTAGTGCGTGCATTTGAATACTGTTAACGAGATTTTAATATTAGGGAAGGGCTGCACCTGTGCTTTATGATAGGAAATGGAGGAATTTTGTACATACCTTTCATAGTACTAAGGTTCGTGCGTCACCTTAAACGGATGCGATGTGATTAAAGACTGAATGTAGTTGCAGTGCAGTTCAGTGAATAAATTTTATGTAAATAAATCTTATCACACGAGCTACCAGATTGTAATTGGCCAGCGTTAGCAGAGAAAAATTATTTGTCACCGATTTTACGGTCTAGAGTCTAGACGATGATACGAGTAGGTATACATATATGGGAGGAGGTAGTTTCTTCTGTTTATTTCTTCGGTCGGATCGGTGATGCCTTTGGTAGGTGGTGTTAGGCGACGGTGACCACTTACCATCAGGGGGCCTCAAAAAAAATCTCTTTCCTCGTACTCATAACAGCCATAGCACCGACCACATAGCCTTAAATTAATAAAATAAATCGTAATGAACATTAGTCAATAGATGCGTTATTTACTATGTTAGTCATAATAATTATGTCACGCGCCACTGATATGTGGAACGCTTTTGAAGATCCCGCCTTTCAAGGGAGTTCTCATATTTATCAGGTCATATTAATCACAATAATCGTAAAAAACGATGAACTAGTCAATAGCAAAGTCAATCCAAATTATTATAGAAGCTAAGTTTCAGTTTTCAGGTTCAATTTATTTTATCACAATATTTGACGATAACGCCTGGTATACGTTTGAAGTAATGAAACGTGCTTTGATACACGTTTTGAGAACTAAGAAAAGCGCCCGTTTATATGTGCTTAGTTCTTAAAACGTGCAATCCCTGAGATTGCGACACAATCAACCTAGCCACGAGAAACGTCTTCAAGCTAAAAAAGACGGTTATATATTTGCTTTTTTTTAATTTAGGTAAATTTTTAATACACCTTTGCCCATGTCTTAAGGCTATCGTTTCTGCTGAAAATCTGGTAGCTTCCCCATGAACGAAAACTTATAGAAACTCCCTAAGCCGACACGTTACGTCATCCCATTACTTGCTGTTCAAGTTTTTTCTAACACCACGGTTCGATTTATTCTTCGATATGTATAATTAACATTTAGTTAATACAAATTCGTCTCGTACAAATGTATTAATATGTATAGTCCGCTGTTGGTCTTCAGTATCTCTGATAAACTTTCACGGTTACATTCAGGTGCTCGAACTTCTGCTGTTCCACGATCTTCTCTTCTTATATATTCTGCAACTGCTCTGGACGTTCTGGTATAGCTGTTCCTTAGATTTATTACATACTTATCTATATACATTTTACAGTACTAAGGGATACTTAAAGCTAAAAGTAATCTCTAATATTCAACTTTTAGTCGAACCAGATAATCATTTTAAATGATCTTTTTACCTATTTTATTTTAATTCTTAACTCCCCTAATGATTAGTGGCGATGTTGTCTTAAAGTATAATGTCAAATGTTGCTGTAAAGCCTATGTCTACAGATAATATGACTACGAGGGATAGGAAATTTAAAGCAAACTTTAGGTAGATAATTATTAAAAACGCGTTATCATCTAATTACATTCAGACGGCTGATTATCCTGCCAGTTAATACGGTGATTCCCTCGTTAACTGTATGATTCAGAGTTTCGTACGCTAAGATTTTCCAGGCTCCGCCATCATAAATCTTGTAAGGCCATTTATCTACTTTAAAATGATCTCACGATCAAATATTTTCCTTAAGTAAGCTTTATCAATATTTTCCACTGTTTTCATAGTTTACTTAATCATTTCCTCCTATTGTACCTGTAGTAAATAAATAGGTGATTTGAAGTATTTAGATACTCAAATTTAGCCCTATTATAATTTTATTCATAGACTTTATTCATAAAAAAATACAAAGGATTCGCTACAACATTTCTTATTTCAAATAGGCATGTAAACCGATATAGCGAACCTCGAAATTTGTATTTACTAGTAGAAATACAACTTTAAAGTTTAATGCTCAATGTTTGATTTATGGGATTGCTGAGAATTGACATTGGGAATGAATTTAATTTTATTTAAGTGTATTACTATAAAATTTTTAATATAATATAGGTACACTAACGAATTGGGGATCGGGCATCGGTAACGTCTTTGGTGTTGTAACTGATGATGGCAACGGTCCCACTTATCATCAGGTGGATCATTAATGTGTCACCGTAAAAAATTACGAAAAGGAATTAAGACACTAGGCACACTGTCAGCTGTTCTGTCTGTAAACAACTCATAACTCACGTCCATCCACAATGTTCCCGGTTCACAGACACTGAACACGAGGCGAGGCCTCCTTGCATTGTCAACAACAACAACGTCAACACAATCGTCACAATATTGGAAAAACAATGTTATTCAGAATGCAGAATGCTCTGTAGGTTAAAGTTCAAACGGAAAAGTTGAAGGTTGAGCATTTTACGGCCCTTTTCAATAATTGATTCATCCAGAATCTGTAGTAGTGATAGCCAAGCCGTTTCAATGTTGGACTCCAGAACAGCGACTCTCCAACGCGGACTCCGAGCCCAACTCTCTTTTTTAATCTCTGGTGTATAGTCTCTTGTTTCTATTCCCGCAATCACTGTGTATGAAAGCGTATGAAAGAGACTGCGAGAAAGGAAACAAGAGCCAGAAATTAAGTGAGACAAAAATCAATTTGCATTTATTAATTAGCGATTGTAGATAAAAATTGTTAATCTATGGTCCTTACTCCACTGGTAGTAAAGATACTGAGCGATCTGTAGTTGAACAGCGTGGTAGATATAAAAAAAAACATATAAACCGACTTAAGAAGATCTGTTATATTTTATTCGAAACAAAAGTGTGGTAGTCGAATTCGGATTATCAGAAAAAAGAAAATAATTTGTTGTATGCCACATTAAGATTTTGCAATAAAATAATCTTTATAAGTTTAACCTATCCGAGCAAACATTCATTATCAGCTGTTCAAGTCTCTTAATTAAACCTATGCAGCAGTACCACGTTATCTTTATTTTGCATAAAATACGTTTTAATAACATTATAAATGTTGACAGTCTACGAAACTAACAATATGACAGGTAAATCGTGATAATGTTAATTTTACGGTTGAAACGTTTCAAAGGATATCCATATTTGAACAATCAATTTAATTTCAACACCTAATCCTGATACGTCGAGAACAAAAAGCAGACCAATAAAATGGTATAATTGATATGTGCATGTATCGGTGTGGCGCCGGCAAAGAGTAAACAGCGTCAGGTATTCGAAGATCTCTATATACGAGTATATAAAATTCTCGTGTCACAATGTTAGTTACCATACTCCTCCGAAACGGCTCGACCGATTCTCATGAAATTTTGTGTGCATATCGAGTAGGTCTGAGAATCGACCAACATCTATTTTTCATATCCCTAAACGTTAAGGGTTGTCCACACTAAAATTTTATTTTTTCATTTTTTGAATACATTTTTTTATGGTTATTTTTTTATGGTGTGGCATAAAAATACACATGATCCCAAATTTTCACTTTCCTACCCCTGCCACTCAAATTTAAATCGCACTATAAGTAATCTATATGGCGGAACAACGTTCGCGGGATCAGCTAGTTATGTATATAAATTCATTCTGGGCACAGTTCTCTCACAATGTCAGGGGTACAGGACTACAGGCCATAGTCCAGCACGCTGACCATGTGCGGATTAGCATACTACATACATACATACATTACCGAAGCAAGTGATAATTAATTTGTAATGGGCACATATTTAAGAAAAATAGAGGTGCGTGCAGGATTTGATCCTGTTCGGGAATACAACAAACAAACTACTTCCAGCTTAAGGCTTAACGCTACAAGGAAACTTCAAGTCCGGGTATAAACGGTATAAACAATAAACGGTACTCGACATCTAAAGATTTTATCGACTAACGTCGCCAAAAGCTACTCAAATGAACCTCTGTAAGTTTACGCTCAAATTTGAAAAATTTGAAATCAATCGCTAAAGAGCCCGCCATCCCTGACATAGGAGATTACAAAGTAAACCTTCTGTTGCTATATATTTAGTGGCGCCAGCGTGTTCCGGACTTGAATCTATTTCAAGGCCAAACGACTTGCAATCCGCAAAACGCGTGTGAATGAGTAACATTAAAAACGCATAAATAACAACCTAGTCACAATTGCCAAGGCGAAATCGTTTAGATTGAAACATTGTTCTTCATTTTTATGGAAAACTTTTACAAACAAACGGCGGCGATAGTGGAAGGAATCATGTAAAATTTAAGGGAAAATACCACGAGCAAGCAGTTTTGTTTTGTTTGAACGGTTTTATTGCTAGGCTCAGGCAAATCTTCGTTTACGTTCGCATTTGCTGCCAAATAAAATAAAAAAACACACGTAGTAATATTATCTGATTAGATACGCAAAAATAATATATATTTATAGATTTATGAATATGTTTTATTGACAGCATTCTTCCATTGTTAAGCATTAAATTGTGGCTCGCACCCAAATAGCATGTAGGTATACTTGCAAGAGGAGGTATGTTTTTTCCTTTCAGATTTTACACCCTGGATCAAATCATATGATGAGACCCCCGCATTGGGACAGTAATGGGTCTCATCGAAAATCTTGTTTTGTGCATTAATGTATTGTAACTCGCGTATACCCCGCATGGTCCAACCATAATACTATCACTAAATTGAAGAGTTTATAACGAAATGTGGCTATAGGTAGTATGAAACCATACACCCACGAGCGATGACATCGCCGGCGCCAGCCCCAGCCGACAGCCGACTGCATCGTAGAGGTATCAATTTACATTGAAAATAATTACTAAATCGCATAAAATAAACTATGTCGAGATTGCCGGATCATTTCGCGCTGATTTTTTACTCATGGTTCATATAACTCGTACCCTGAACTGCATATTTTTGAATCTCACTCATCGAAATTTGGTATTCGCCTTGGAATAGTTGGTAAATGATCAATGATCCACCAAGTTAACCACATGGTTTTGGATGGGTGAACGGGACCTCATATAATTTCTGGAGCGCTTTTCAAGCTCACTGACACATTAAGCCATCGTCAAGGTTGACATACGACCTGAGGAAGACAGCGGGCATCCACTGGATTCAGAGACCTCAGAACTGATCGGGAAGCCCATGTCCAACAGTGGATAGGTACACAAAAGGAAGAATGTAACACGTTCACACATGAATCAGAATTTTGCTGGGCTAATAGCACCTTGGAAACATAAAATCGAGATATAACGAACTGACAAATACCTTCAACAATATCTGTCGCATGAGTGACTCAGTGTGTATTGGAAATCGAACCCGGGACACTTGCTCGCTGGATGCGCCCAGACAACCGAGCTAAAAGATACCAGTTGGGTTGATTATTGATATTATGTATGCATAAAGACAGTTACTTTGTAAAGCTAATATTCGATATCTTAAAACCGGACTGATTGCACACAAGATTAGTAAGTAGTTTTCTAACTTGTTAGCATGAAAAAGCCATTATAGCTTGTAACACTTTAAACGAAAGCCATAAAAAGTGTAACATTATTAAAGTAGGTAGATAGTAGTAGTCGGTTACAATTGTTACGAATAAACTTTACTCGTTATATTTAAACAAGTGTTTGCCCGCGGCTTCGCTCGCATGGAAGACGAGAAACGACAAAATACTTTTTAATTTATCCCAAGGAAACATATTACCGGCAATGAAATATCCTATATCCCCGTCCAGGTCACAGTCTACGCTACGCCTACACGTGCCCCAAATTTTATCGTTATATTATAAGCACGTGCCCCAAATTTTATCGTTATATTATAAGTAGGTAAGTTCGCCGTACACCACTATTGAGTGCTAAATCTGTATTCCTTTCCTTTGATGAAAGATATTCCTTTCCTTTGCCTGGAAGACATCGATATGTAGCGATAAGGCCGCCTATTGTTTTGTGCTTCGTGTTTATTTTTTATTTCCTTATTTTATGTTATTGTTCCTCGGTGTATGTATTGTTGTACAAACAACATAGAGTTTATCTATCTATCTATGATTAGGTGAAATTCCTTACTTGATTTCCCATAAAACCTTCCACTCTCCTTTTTCCCTAAAAACTATCTCCATACCAAACTAACTTTAATCAAGTCCTTTGGTATAGATAGATAGAGAGATACTTTCGACTTTATAATGTAAGTATGGATAAACTTAGTAGGTAGGTATACCTACTTAATTAGTCCTGCTTTTATAATTTGATGAGAATCGGGAATAGGGTTCCATCGATCGTCGAGCCATGGTGTGGGAGTCTTCAAGAAAGCTATGTTCGGGTTTAAAAACACGGTTTTGTTATTCTAGTATCTCATATGGCCAGGATGGTGAATTTCTAACCCTTCTGATACTGAAAGGGAGACAATGAAAAAGTCAAGGGTTATGACGTCATCGTCATTACAAGATTATAAAGTAACAATGTTAAACGATGCAGATATTCAAATGATATCGTAATTATATAGACAGAATGAATAATTTTGTAATTGTCTATTATTACTGCACAAATCGGGCCGTGTCTCGTAAACAATCAGACAATGAAATATCATCCGATCGATCGCAATGTGAGTAACGAGCACAATAAAAGTTACTTATCTTTACTGCGTGTGTATTACAATATAATAATAATAATTAAACAAATATTATACTTTTTAATAATGCATAAACGCGCGGTGGCATGTCTGTTTGTTCTGTCGATCTATCGGTTGAAGCATCACACGAAAATCCATTAATAGTCCACTACGAGTCCCTGCTCATAACTATCCATTAATAGTCCTCTACTGAGCACGAGCGCTTCCTCAAAACTGAGGAGGCCTAAACCATACTCTACCAAGCTGCTCCTGTGCGGATTGGTTGAGGAGTTAGTCGCCAACAACAAGTTTAAGGACTGGTTAAACCATTATAACAACCGGGACCGACGGCTTTACGTGCCCTCCGAAGCACGGAACTACGACTGGTAACTTATGATAACAACCGGGAACGACGTCTTTTCATTCCCTCCGAAGCACAGAAACTCTCAAGTTATTAGTTACGCCACTAGCGGTCACCCGTCTAACTAAAGATCTACATAATTTTAAACCACTGAATTAATGGTCCTAATCAACACCTAGTCCTTTGATCACGAAAATCTCAAGCAATTATTACTAATTTACGATATTGTCTTAACTGTTGTACAATCAATTGATTGAGTAAATTGTGATGCCAGTGGAAGTGATCGTCTAGTAATCTTTTTTTTCCATAGATCTATGAAACGTGGAGCATGGGAAAATTAATGTTTTAGCGCAGAAAATTGCGACAAAATTTAAAGTTTACTTTTTAAACCCATATTACAGGATTCAAACTGTCCATCCTGCTTATTCGCAATTCTTCTTTCGTAATTTTAATCTTCATGGATTTAAGATAGCAAACGAGCATGCAGCGCTATCATTCCGCTGCCGCCCATGATAATGTGAGCGACACAGAACGAAACTCAAATCTATGGTAATGTTTTCCAAACTGGAGATTAGTTTTAAAATAAAAATTATACTTTTTGATCAAGTGTTTTACTTAATCAGTAGTAGTAAACAACAAGTAGGTAGTAAGCAACCGGGACCGACGGCATTACGTGGCCTCCGAAGCACGAAATCGTTTAATAAATTTTGGTGAATAGCGGCCACCCATCCAACTACCGACCGCAGTTTAATTAACCGGGAAAAATTATTATTGAGGTCTGTTATCAATGTATTTTACTACTACCTTCTTGAGCGGCAACACGTACCTTTCTCGGTGAATCTGACCATCTGACTGACTGACTGACCATCACGTCGCGTGCGAGAGGTAGCCTACACTGTTATGATTTTGATCGTGGCTTTGACACGACTATTCCATGGGATTTTACAATCCTACGTCGATGTATTCTTCCTTTAATTATCACGAGTTCCGTTAATTCCTTGTTTGAGTTGAACAGAAATCGTTGTAGAATTAACTCCAGTGATCTTTTTAATAGATTTGTCCTTCGGTTAAACGTTGTTAACTGCATTTCCGCTGTGCGAGTTGCGGTATAAGTATATTTAAACCAATACATCGACAAAAAAAAAAGGAATTTATTGACGACCCGTAATGCGCAATGGTTGCCATGCCGGATCGCCGTTCCAAGGGTCCTGGGTTCGATTCCCATCGAGGCGGAAAGAATGATGAGTTTAAATTTCTGTTTTCCTAAGAGCATTGCATCCTTTAGCGCTCATTGCGAGCAAGACTCTAGGACTCTGGACTCTAGGATAGAAGGTGCCACTACTCTACACCAATGATTCATATTAAAAGAATAGAGTACATGTGAACCCTGTGAATATCTACAAGTTAGCTGTCTATATGGTTTCTTTACTCATTAACCAAGGCACCGCACTTCTTATATATCTATAAACAATAAGTTATTATAATATAAACACTAGGGGATAGGAGCAACGAGAGATGTATATAACGATAGAGATGCCCACATATTGTGAGCTAGGGTTGTCTACTAGAGTGTGTGAATGGGAATGTGATGAATAAATTGACCCCCACACAATCACACACCCATAGTAGGATTCTCTGTTGTGGGCGGCATGAGCAACACAAATAACACATCACTAACACTTATGACCTGACAGCAAACAATTTTATTTATACGTCACATTATTATCTGCCCCGCCCGGAATCAAACTCGGGACCCCTCACTTCGCAGGCACGGCCACTACCAACTAGGTTACGGGGTCATCAACGAAGACCACCACCACTCGCTTTTTTTCTATTCATCATCATCATCACAACCCATAACTGTCCCACTGCTGGGCACAGGTCTCCTCTCACGATGAGAGGGGTATAGGCCATAGTCCACCACGCTGGCCAACTGCGGATTGGCGGACTTCACACACCTTTGAGAACATTATGGAGAACTCTCAGGTGTGCAGGTTTCCTCGCAATGTTTTCCTTCACCGAAGCAAGTGATAATTAAATTTTAATACGCACATAATTTTTGAAAATTAGTGGTGCGTGCGGGGTTTGAACCCGGAACCTCCGGTTCGGCAGTCCAACGTTCAACCACATGGCTATCACTGCTTTTATGTTTGCTTTATTTTTTCTATTAATTATAAGTTAATGCTAGACTATAGTAAAATTCTCAAAGTTCAAACATTGAGTTCTGAATATTTTTCGTACTCATTTAAAACACTGATTTAATTGAAGTGAGTTCTGTTTTAAATCATTAAAATTGCACATTGTGGTTCGTCCACAATGAACTAATTTTTCATCGCCTGCTGTTTACAATGGACAAATACACAAATTTCTAGGGTTGTCTCTGCTCTAACAATAATATTGTTTGTTTAAGTTAAAACACATAAATGGGTTGCAGTAGGTAATATATTTATTTGGTAAGTTCAGATGATCTGATCAGTGATAATCGTGTCTGTTATTTTTGGATAAGATTTTTCACTTACTATTTAGGTAAACAGCCGATGAATGAGCAATAGGTAATTTGGCACGTGGATGCAGATCCATTTTAATTGGTTTCAGGCCCTGCAACCGAAACAGTTAAAACTGTGTTTAATTAAAGGACAATAACAGTCGACTAATTAGTCCAGTTGGATAGTGACCCTAGAGGTAGTCCTGAATTCTATTCTTAGCTCTTACAAATATGTACCTACCTAAATTTTGCAAAATAATTCTTTGCCAGGCCACGAATATTTGTGATATCTTATTTCTGTATGTCTTATCGTATCGTAAATAAAAATAGGAATATAATTTGCAATTGTGATTTCGTGAACTTGTCGGTGTGACATTGATGTGATTATTTTAGCATTTTAATAATGTTTTAAAAACAAAATTAACACTACATAATACCTTTGCGACAGCCCTAACAAAGCCCACGCTTCCAAAATCGCGACGAGACAATGTCGCCCTGAATCAAGAGGTGCTAAGTTTTTAAATACAAAACTCAAACGATCTTCCGCCACTTACTCGTATTCATCAGTCACCTTAACATAAAGTTCGTACCGCGGCTGTGATTTATTACCAACAAACCCGACGGTGTTCAAATGTCAAGCTCGTCTCACCGAATGCACACACACAGATAATAATTAAACGTATATTTATTCAAGTACCCACAATCTACGTACCTAAATAAAACCTTTTCACAATGTGAGGAACGTCTTCTATCTCAATGTGGGGGTACATTAATACATTCACCACTCAGGCCAAGTGTGTATTGGCAAACTTCACACATCTTTGAGAACATTACGGACATCTCGCAGGTTCAGGTTTCCTTACGATGTTTTCCTTCACGAAGCAAGATAACTAATGAGATTTTAAGTAGATAGGTATTTATTTTCATTTATAATAGAGTTTAGCGCCGCCGGCCGCCTATACATAGTTATGTACTCGTAACACTAAAAATAAAAATGAACGCGTTGCAAGCGACGCATGTAAGAGCCAGGCTACTACAAAACTCAGCTACCATGCACGAGTACCGTTGGGACTTGGGATCAAACTATGGTACCTATACAACCCAGCGAACTCCGCCTTGAGAGAAACCCCATGGACATATAGGTTTCATACTTTAGTGGGAAACCCTGACATTTCACGAATAATATCGCGGTTATAAATATTTAACTCATACCCATCTCCAGGTCCAAACTTGGAGAGTTTCAATGCGCTCATCGTCTAACGACGTTGGTTATTTGGTACGCGATCGTTCAAGCTAAGTATCTTTCATTGAGCGCTTCCGAGCTTCGTAGGCCATACTATCGAACCATGTTGTCTTAAAATATAAATACCTCCGATTGGGTTTCACCTACTTCGGTTAGGTTTATGCTATGCACCTAATGGTCCAAGAGCTACTGGCAATTTTTGGGTAGGTATTTGAGGCAAGCTGAAAACTTGTCTGATAGCTCTCCTACTAAACCGCAACTCGGAGCTGCAGACCTGGCTGCTGAGTAGCGGGGCAATATGGACCCCTATAATTTTAAAAATATTATTTTTTTATTCCAAAAAAGATGTTTGAGGCTATATGCAAGTTTTATAATGTTGTAGTTTAATGTTTAAAGAATAGAAAAAAAAATAAGCCAGACGATTTAGTCGGGGCTTTGACATTGCCAGGCGCGTGCAAAAATTAAAAAAAAAAAGTTTAAAAAAAGTGTTTGAGGCAACTTGAAATTTTAATAGGGTGTAATTTATAGCTAAAAAATAAGATTCTCAAAAAGACAGATCATTTCGGTGGGGCTTTCTACCCGCCAGGTGATCTAACAAATTAGGGTAAAAAACGGTTTATCTCGATTTCAGGCAAAACTACAAGTCCGATGGAAAAAAGTTTAATGACAAAGTTGTAGGTAATAAAAAGATCTATAATCTTTGTCTTGACACTTTTTTCACATAACCTCAAAATGTATGTGAAAAATTAAAAAAACCAAATTTTTGATTTTTTATTTTTATCTCTTCCAAAAATAATTTTTTTTTCACTAAATTTGGTGAAAACCTACCTTTTTTTGTCTCAAACACACTGTAATTTTTTTGATTTAAAATATTTATTTTTGCACCTTATATTGACTTAATATCGAAAAAGCACCCTAATTTTCAATCTGTCTTCAATTCAATCAAAATTTCTTTTTTTCTAAGTCGGTGGGCTTTTTGTTCGTTGAAATCAACTTTCCGATGGTGTTAAAAAAATATATTATGTCGGCATCAGGTAGGCAGGGTGTTTGTATGGGTTTTCACTCGATTCTACTCTGTGTAGCATGTATTTTCATGCAAGTAGGTATTCTTCATCAAACATCCATTGTGGGATTGTTTCATGCCAGGACTTCAGATTAGAATTTCAAATAAAAGACAAGAGTCCGGACCAACACATAAACAACTCATTTATTCACTGATCACTGTCTGGCTCCGTTTTAACGCTCTTTTACTTTGTTTATTTGGTTATTTACGCGGATCTCCGATTCCGACCTGTTTAATTTACTCAGCGATACGCAATATTGATTTATCGATCGAACCACTCGCTCTATCCGCGAGTTATGTGATAGCACGTTTTATTAGAACTTTATTCACTTTCAGCGATTACTCGCCGGTTCTTAGCGACCGCGACGCGCGACTGCGTCCATCTCCATTCAACTACGCGACCATGGTCGCCTGTCGCGGGGCGACCCCTAGATTTCGTTGTCGTCGTGTTCGTTGTCGTTCTGTTGCAGTACGATATGTCGGACAATTTATCCGCAGCAAAGTAAAAGTTATCCATCAGCTATTGGTGGATGAAGATGATGATATTCTTATTATGTTATTATCTATGCCTCCGAAAAAAAGGAAGAAGATGGACTCAATTTTCACATCACCAGAAGTTGAGGGTTGCTTTCAAATACTCATAAAACGACATTTAAATTATAAATAAAGAAAAGTTCAGAAAATATTGTAGGTAAGTCATAAACAGTTTGATTTTGTAAACAGATTAATAAATAAAGACATCAGACCAAGAAGAAATGGCACATCAGTAACACGGCACTGCCTATTCAATGGATGAGACGCGTGGAGCCGCGCGGTCGCGGGTCGTGGTCGCTAAGAACCGAATGCTACCTTTAAGATTACCTTTATAACTTCTCCCGAGAATTCCTTTTATGTGGAACGATATCTTAATGAACTGCATTTTGACAGATCACGCGTTGATCAATGGATCGGGAGTCCCGATCCATTGATAAACAATACCATCGATTAACGCGTATCACAGATTAAATTCGTACCATCGATTTACCATCTCCGACATATATTCGAGTATTACTATGGTAAATTTTCAGAAAATGCGCCTTTACTGCGACTAAATCAGGCACATTTTGCACATTTCTGAGAAAATTTACCATAGTAATGTATATTTTTTACACCATCAGAAAGTCGAAATGTCAACGATAAAAAGTTCACCGACTTAAAAAAAAGAAATTTTGATTGAATTGAAGACTTAGATTAAAAATTAGGGTGCTTTTTCGATATTAAGTCAATATAAGGTGCAAAAATAAATATTTTAAATCAAAAAAATTACAGTGTGTTTGAGACAAAAAAAGGTAGGTTTTCACCAAATTTAGTGAAAAAAAAAATATTTTTGGAAGAGATAAAAATAAAAAATCAAAAATTTGGTTTTTTTAATTTTTCACATACATTTTGAGGTTATGTGAAAAAAGTGTCAAAACAAAGATTATAGATCTTTTTATTACCTACAACTTTGTCATTAAACTTTTTTCCATCGGACTTGTAGTTTTGCCTGAAATCGAGATAAACCGTTTTTTACCCTAATTTGTTAGATCACCTGGCGGGTAGAAAGCCCCACCGAAATGATCTGTCTTTTTGAGAATCTTATTTTTTAGCTATAAATTACACCCTATTAAAATTTCAAGTTGCCTCAAACACTTTTTTTAAACTTTTTTTTTTTAATTTTTGCACGCGCCTGGCAATGTCAAAGCCCCCACTAAATCGTCTGGCTTATTTTTTTTTCTATTCTTTAAACATTAAACTACAACATTATAAAAATTGCATATTGCCTCAAACATTTTTTTTGGAATAAAAAAATAACATTTTTAAAATTGTAGGGGTCCATAATGCCCCGCTACTCAGCAGCCAGGTCTGCAGCTCCGAGTTGGGGTTTAGTAGGAGAGCTATGAGACAAGTTTTCAGCTTGCCTCAAATACCTACCCAAAAATTGCCAGTAGCTCTCAATCTATAATCCTTCCCCAATCAGCGAGAAAAGAACGGGCATTTCCTCAATTACAAGGATAGACCTCGCACTGGGTCACTGATGGATTAAAGTAACATGTAAGGTAAATGTCCCATATTCCGGACTATTAAGGCACTTTTGACTTTGAGGTTGGTTTTTAGAAAAAGTAGGAAGGTTCTAGGGATAAAAATTGTTTTATTCTCTAGATTGGTATTATAAGATAAATGTTGAAAAATATTTTCCGTCGTAGCCGTTAATTTATAGGAATAATCGTTATTTTGCTGAACCTCACGTTTGTCTCTAATTCCGTACTAAAATTTGGCGTCGGAGCTAATTCCGGCAATCACTGTACGTAATTCCGTACTATCTTTAGCATACGTTTTCTTTGACCTAAAATCATCATACATGTCTTTAAGAATATACTTAATGAATTAAACTACCTAATTGTATTAATTTATACTTTTATTAAAATTATTAAGTACGATATAATTGTTCTTTCGGATAAATAAAAAAAACAATTACCATAAAAATTCTGCGACAAAATGAGAGCTGCTGTTTACTAAATAATCACCATCGTGAAAATTTAATTAAAAAAAAGTATAATTAACGAAAATTCAAAATTACAAACAATTTTACAACTTTTATTATGACAAAAATCTTAGAGAACATAAGTTATGAGTACTTATCTATTCTAAGGAACATCAATTCATAATAATATTATGATCAGGCCTGGTTGGCTTCAACCCATTAATGGACCACTACTGAGCACGAGTCTCTCCTCATACCTGAGGAGGCCTTGAGCATAACCCTGAGCACCACGCTGCTCCAGTACAGATTGGTGGAGGGGTTAGTGGCCAACCCATGGTTTCGGAAGTATTTTATGCCGCCCGAAGGCCTCCGACATAGCCTAACGACTGCTACCAAATGATAACAACCGGGGCCGACGGCTTTACGTGCCCTCCGAAGCACGGAAGTTCCCCAGAAATTTTTTCCACTAGCGGTCACCCATCCAACTACTGACCACACCCACTGTTGCTTAACTTTGTAGATCAGTTAAGATCGACGCAAGCCGCTGGGCTATGAGCAGGCCTGGTTACCTAAGGTAAACCTTAAATTATAAAATAAAATCGAGGTTACAGTTATAATGATAATTGTGAATAATTGTGAAAATGTTTTAAAATGCAAACGTATCGTTTTAAATTTTTGGATACATTTTGTGATTAATACAAAAATCTTGAAAAAATTGAGATTTGGGGTTTTATGTTGAAAACCAATGTCTCTGCTTCTTATTACTATACTACGTAATACCGTACGGTATACCGGAATATGGGACATAAGCAAAAAACTCTTGTCCCTTATTACGGTATTGAAGAAAATAGGTTAAATTAAAAAAATAAAATAAATTATCTGAATATATTAAAAGTTCATATAACTATTATGTGCACAACATCGATATAAATAGTTATCCTTATTTACTTTTTGAAATAAACTTAATTTAATTTCGATAACATACTGTATTGATTCTTTAGTATAACATAAAATGTCATAATTTCAAACTCGATTTTAAGAATTATAATTTAAAAAAGCATATACCGTAATTACGTCACACTAATCTGTTATCATTACTGAATTAATTTATGTCATATTTATGTAAGTATTTAACCCCAGTTCGGAATAAAATCCATAAACACATCATACTAATTTACCCTTATTACGTAATACAGCACGTATTTATGTTCACCGTTTCACTGTTGTGAACATAATTCCGGCAGTCATATTTTCTCTCAAAATATGGTTTGTTATAACTTGAAATAACGCTGAAACCTTCTGTTAATAAGTAACAATTAATAATATTACAAAATTTAATTTAATTAACTTACTAGTGTCACATAAGATCCTTACGAAAATGCACTGTCGCTTTACGCTCACTGTTAACAACATAGTACTGAAACGTCGCGGGGGCCGCTACTGACTCTTCGGAAGCTCGATACGGCTTTAAGAATGATTATTTATATTCAAACATCGTGTTATTTTGATTTTATATGAACTGTAGTTGTAGTGACATTCAATAAATTATGGATTTTACGGACAGTTTTCTTATCTTGCGACAAAAATCAAAATGTTACGGATTAATGTACTAGCCCGGAATATGGTACTTTTACCTTACCTAGTTTAGTATGAAATAAATGTACATTGCGTAGCTGGTAGTGACGGTGTTAGCTGTGTTAGTACAATTAATAATATTTCTGGTGTTGGTACGACGGCTGGGGCGCCTCGACGCGACGCCACGACGCGCCGATCGCCGCCCGCGGCGCCGAGCGTTGCGTTACACTATTGTAAACATCCATTCTATTATAACTCTTTACTATTCAATTATGAGGGTTACCTCTCATTTTGATAAAGCTATAATAAAAATCAAAATGAATACGTGAAGCAAATACGTTTGTACCGCTTTTACGAAAATTAACCATGCAATTGGGTCGATATATCGGTATGAATAATACAAATCGTGAGTACCGGTTAAATTCTTAAAATAATATTTTTTGCTTCTATTGGCCCCATGAAGACTCTACATGCATTTTTTTCTCAAATATCTCCTATGTACAGACATAAAGGAGTTACAGTTTTAATAAATTTAGGTAGGTAAAGGTAAAGGTCCCATTGACAGAACCACTTGCAAAAAAAATGCCCTTAGATCAACCATGTAACTATTTACAGTTAATACCTACGCTTAAATACCAGCCCTATTACCAACCTTACATACGTCAAAACTAACAGTGTAGGTAATCAAATCAATAACAGTCAACAAATGTAGGCGTTCGTGCGTCCTCACTTCTGTTGTTAAAATTATATTATTGTCAGAAATGTTTGGTGATATTAGATAGATGTTATCAATATTTTGGGGTGATACAATTAGAAATTAACTTACCTTGTACACCTCCTGACTGTACAAGGTACACCTACTGTACAAGGTACACCTACTGTACAGGGTAACTAAATGTCTAATTGTAAATAGCACAGGTAAAAGCACACAGCATTACAGTTACCTGGTACAGTAAAAACTTAATAGATAAGCTTAAAACAAAAGCTTACTGATTTTAACGCCAGCTCGGTTCACGAGCTCGGGTTCAAATGTGCAGTTCAGGTGTACCGATTTTAATACCTAAGTATTTCTTAATATTCGAAAGCTTGTGCTTATCATGTGGTTCCTTGAGCGAGATCCGAGTAGTTTTTGTGCTATCTAAACGGGTCGCAAGGATGCAACGCCCCAGTAAAATAACTTGCGGTTAGAGACAGCGCAGACAGCACCGTGCGAACGAAAGGTACCCAATCACGTTTATGGGGTATTCATTGTTATTGCGCATTGAGGCCGCGGCTCGCAATGTGTGACTGTAAACATGATAGGTCGAACGAAATATCTGTAATAAGCTGAAGATGTTCTTGGGTTTGAATTATTATTAGTGTTAAGGCCTATTCGGAGTGAAAAGGGCGATGAGATTTGTTTTTTGATCGATACATAATTAACCTTTTTCTGGCAGTATTGGAGCGGTCGAGAATATATGATTTTCAACTTAACCTCGCGTATTGTTCCCATTTTATTATGATACGGGTACTCACCGTACCAAAATTATCGTGAATCGTCGAATACTTCACCAGAAATTTAGAATACGTACTGAACCCAATTTATTTATTGATTGATTTACTTATGTATATTTTTATATCTTATCTGTTTCATATGATTTTAAACTTATCATCATATCATCGCAGAAACTGAATTTTGAATTGTTATAGCGATATTTCGACCAGTGACTATGGATCACCATGCCCAATTCAAAATCGTGAGTACCCGATTGCATTAAAATACTTATCTTTATCTTTATTTTCAAGCAAGAAACCATTTTAAACCAAATACTTGAAGAATGTGTAATAAAATCATATAGGCAAAATTATTGTGTTCCGATTGGTGCGATTACAGTTTAGACGCAACCATCTTAGTCCCCAAGGGTAGTGACCAGCGAAACTTGGTAGCGACACATCTGTGACCAAATCAGAACGACTCATACTGACAATTACAAACTGCACTAACCATCCTTACCCCGATTAGTCATATTCTGTGTCGGTCACAGTCGTCATGCGCAGTAGCGGAAATGTGCTGAATACTCGTCCATAAAAAAAACAGTTTTAAATTAATAAATTATTTATTCCTTAAAATTACAACATTAAAGCTCCATACAAGGGAAATTTATATTTTCTATTCCTTTGCAACTTATACCTAAACCTATTTAAAAAACCGCTAGCGGCAACCACTTCGTTACTTAACGGTGCCGTAAAATCGTTGTAACGCTGACATCTAGAACTAGTTTCCAATGACCTACAATTGTTAATCTTGATGCGAATCCCGCTCGTTCTCTTCACCGGTTCGAATACAGCTTCTCTTGGGATAATCTGCTTCGTACTTCTGACGGTTGGCAGTATTCTGATCTTAGGTCGTCTCATCACTGGCCTGATGGGGATTATTGTTTGTGCTGGCTCCACTTTCTTCTTCTTGCCTTTCCTTCTTCTACGGGTGTCTGTGAAAGAGATTTTTTTTTAATTTACAACGCACACTCATTGCCCGTCATAAGGATCGTGCCATGGACACACTGTTACTCTTTCACGAAAAAACTACTGAATGGATTTTGATGAAATTTTACAACAGAATAGCACATAGGCTATTATTTATAAAGATATAGCACTTTGCAATTTGACTTTGTGCTCTAATGGCTACAACCCGACTACTAATAGCTACGGCCCGACTGGCTAGCCGCCAAAAGACCTATTGTTTTTTTTTTCTTTAATCCCTCTCCCGCCTTTCTTCCAACAAAGCATAGATGATGCTTTTGATGTTACGCCCATGAGCAACGGTGACTACTTACCATCAGGTACCTTCGGCTCGTTTGCGGGTTATTATTATTAAAAAAAAATCAAATGGGCGACAAAATTTTAGGAGCTACAATCCTTCAAGGTGTATTCCTAGGTCGAAACCGGACCGGGAATCGAACCTGAGTCCCCTCAACTAACAGAGCTATACCATCAATCCAATGATAGTTTTCTATTATTATTATTATATTATATTATTTTACGTGAATAAAGAACCATAAAGTTGCACTATACTTTTAAATAAGAATATCGTTCGCCGCGGTAATATTGAATCTCCCAGCATCTCGTAGAGAGTATAATCCGTCATCACGTAATCTTCGAGGTACGTTGTCGGTTCTGACTTCAGCAAGCATGTCGATACATCCTGAAATATAAACCAAATATATAACTCTATAAATCTTAAGTGATCGACAAAGTTAAGCAACAGCGGGCGCGGTCGGTAGTTGGATGGGTGACCGCTAGTGGCAAAATTTGGGCGCTTCTGTGCTTCGGAGGGCACGTAAAGCCGTCGGTTTCGTTTTTTTTCTTAAAATAGCAGTCGTTAAGCCATGTCAGAGGTCTTCGGGCGGCAATAAATTACTAAACCTGGTATATCATAAGTTTAAAATCATACGTTACTAAACCTGGATTGGCCACTAACCCCTCCACCAATCCGCACTGGAGCACCGTGGAAGACCCGGGCTCAGTAGTGGGTCATAAATTCCAGTAATCGTATGGCTTAATTAAAACCATATCTCTCTTTCTCCCAATTTTTTTAAACAAGGACGATGCGCGCACGAATACAGTCAAGAAATCCTATGATTCGCGCCAAAATACCGAAACCGATCCGAGAACGACCGAATACTCGTAACAAATACTGAAGTTAACCAAATAGGATTAGAACCACTACGATTAAAATAATATCTCGCTACTTACTAGTATAGCATCCCATAGATCCGGCAATGAACTGGTGCGCATATTTCTCGGCGTGTGCAAACAGTCGTCGATGTGGTCCAAATGTTCGCCCAAGCATTCGACCAACGCGCGCCGGCCCAACGCCATCACACAGCGGATCATTGGCGCCGTCAGTCGCTCCTTGGTCCCTTGCGAGAGGTAATCGAACAAAATGCCTTTGCCTGTAAACAATAGCAATATATTTGTACCGAATTACTAATTTGCAGGTCTTTTTGATCATTGGCAGACCTGTAAATTGAACTTCTATTTATCTATTAAACAAATATGTAAAAATGTTAGTAAATTGAACTTCTATTGCTTCTACAGTGTGGATGAGCTTCCTGTGTTTTTCTAGACACAAAGCTTTATAAGAAGTTCTCTTTTAGAGCCGTTACATTGGCGAGTCCTCTGGTTTCCAGTTACCAATACGTAACTGGACCAATTGTAAACTTGTGGTACCATTTAGTGTTGGTTTATTTCAATCTGTTCACACGTGAAAAAGATAATATCAATTCAAAGAATTCCCGTCTAAATGTTGTTTACAGTGTGGGTACTAAGGCATTGCTTCCGAAGCGCAGCAAGGGTGGTTGCCTAAAAGTAATAATAACATTCTAAACATTACCTATCGCTATAAACGGCGGCCAAGTCCTTGTAATTTTTGTGAGTATTGCGACCATCTTCTCCGCTAGCGAACCATTCCCTAGAATGTTCGATACCATCACTGGGAAAAGGCGCTGAAACTGAAAATGAAGTTAGTTAATTTAATTCTGCCAAACTGGTGACCCTGACGTGCCAGCAAAGACCCCTGCTAGTGGTACACTTTGCTCAACATCAGATTTATTTATTTATTTATTTATTTATTCTTACACACACAATGACCTTACAGGCTAGCCTAATGCGTCAATGCGCGAAATCACAAAAATTCAAATCATTAATAAATACACGTTACATTAAAAATAACAATTAAATTAAATAACAAAATCAAATAATATTCATTCAAATCAGATCAGCACCACCACCACCACCAGCGGTTTCCCATCACGTAGCTTGTCTTTTCATTTTCGGTTCTTTGTCTTTTATCTATCTATACATCTATACAAATAAATAAAATTGGAGTGTCTGTTTGTAATGTTGAAATAACCGCTTTTTACTAAATGCATATGGATATATACACGGTACATATACCAAAATAACATTTTTTACAATTTTTGTCTGTCTGTTTGTTTAGGCTAATCTCTGGAATGGCTGGACCAATTTTGACGGGACTTTCACTGGGAGATAGCTGATCAGATGTAATAAGGAGTAACTGAGGCTACTTTTATTTTTTAGAAATTTCCCCATAACAATTAAAATTCCATACGAAAGAAGTCGCGGGCACAGCTAGTTAACAATAAAAGGGACAAGAAGCAAGAAGCGGGTTAGCTTACTACACATTAATAATAATATTTACCTGTTGCTGGATATTTGTATCCAAGCTGCATGGATTTGAGCACAGAGCATCCACCATATCCAAGACATTGGATTGCAGTGGCTTCTTGGCGGGTACATTCAGTGCGTTTAAGTTGTCATCGTTGAGCACCAAAACGGCCAGGTTAAAGAGATTCGGGAATATTGGGCCAATCCGGGTGTTGGTTGTGAGATCCTTGACTGCTATCTGTTTGGGTTTCTTCTTAAGGTTTAATATTGCTGGAACAATTGAATAATGATAACCGCTAACATACTCATACCCCGGTACTAGGATTTGTTTGATATCATGGACAACACAACTACAACAAAATAAACCCGAGACCCAGCGCTTCACAGGCAGGGTCACCAACTAGGCCGTCGATGAATATGTCTTGGTCAAATATTAGTGCGCATGTAAAAAATAAAAATGCCCAAAATCTATTTCAGCTTTAACTAGAAACTAAATAAAACTAAACTAAAATACGTAATATAACACCAGGTAGGAACGAAGTTCCTTCGGCTAATGAAGGCAACGGCGAACGAAAAGAAAGAGGGAGAAAGAGAAAGGTATTATACACTACTCGCTTGTGTATGCGACTGTCGCGCCTGCGCACGTCTCATTTAACGCTTTTATTCCACGCATTTTTTTCTTACGGTTTTACTATCATATATTTTTCAGTTCGGTCGCCGCAGCAAAACCTATCCCCTCCAAGCCTGCCGTAAGGAACTTCGTTCCAATAATTTTAAAAAGGCAAATGGGCCTAAAACTGTTCTGAAGTACCTACTAAATTAGGGGCAACTATGTACCTCCCCATCTCATCTCAAACCCCGATTGCCATGTCGACTTGTCGCGGTTTATACATAAGCAAAATTACCTCTAGCTACTTTAGTATAATAATTATGCAGGCTACTGCTGATGTGGCCAGCGTGGTTCAGACTCTTTTCATCGGTTATCCATTCAACAGATATGGTGGGTAGGGTCGCGTACACGTAGCTTTGGGACGTCATCGCGTACTCCGTGATATCGTGTGTGGTTTCCTGGAAAAGATTTGTGCGCTTGAAATTCAACCATTATACATTTTGTTAAGGGTTACTTTTTATTAACACTAATAAATGACAGACAGGACAACTGCTAAGCCCTACCTGGGCTCATGCAACTGCATAACACCTGTTGATGTCCAAACACATGTTCAAATGATGAAAGATAATGCATCATCATCATTGGTACAAACACAACATATTCCTATTTATATAAATATCAATAATTTTAAAGATGTTAATACGTACAAATCAACAACGAAACAAAGATATACAAATCACTCACAATTTCGCAGCATATTCTGTCATCACCGCTGCCGACATGCGCATACTGAGGAGCGCATGCCCCAACTGAGGGGCTGGTATCAGTTAACCTGAACACTGTGTTCACATCCCAGCTGTCCACGCATGACTTTTTCATCATCTCACTGTGCAGAGCGATAGCCTGTAATTAACCAGAATTGTAGATTAACCAGAATGTTACAAGATTTAGAGCCAGTTTCACCGGTTACGGATATAGTTCCAGATAGCCCTAGGAACTCAACTCCCAGGTAAACTACAACTTTTGGCTTCTCAGGTAATCTGATAGAAGTGACAGAGAAAAGTGTTGGTTATGGTATCTGCCAGTTCAAGTGGCTGTTAGTCGTTATCTGACGGATAAAAAATGTTTCAAGTAGAGTTTCTATAACACATTTGGAATTTGAACTGTAGTAAATCATATTATTATGAATCCTACTATTTTCGTTCTATAATGATAAAATTATACTTGAAAATATTAAAAAAAGTCGAATTGGATTATTTTGAACAAAAAGTATTTTATTAATTAAGTTTTCAAAATAGTTTTCAAATGACAAAAATTTACGTAGTAGTAACGAAACGCAAAAAAGCGACGTTGCCGCTCCGTCAACCGTTAAGCCGGTTAAGTTCTTAGGGCTATCCGGAACTTTATCCGTAACCGGTGAAACTGGCCCTTAGATTAATAATAGTATTCCTTGGGACTAAAAAACAGTGATGAACACTTATCTAAAATCACTAACATAATAGTAACATGCTACATACACTAATAGTCTGCCGCAGTTTGTAGCTGACATCTTCAGCAAGATTGGTGGCTGCTTCTGCATTGAGCTCCACTCCAATTTGCTCCGCCATGCATTGGACTGATTCTGGACCAATGCCGGCATACTTGCCTTGTGATTGTGATGCATCCTGTATCATAATGGGATATGAGACCTAAGAGCGAGAAAATTGTAAGAAAGGTTAGTGTTAGTAGGGAATTAGTATGATAAGGAAGGAAGTTTTAAGAGTTTTAAATTAAGAGGAATACCAGTACTTAACAAACAACATTAATTATTTAAAAAATCATTTTCATATGAAACCCTTGAACGCAGTTTGATCTTCAGACTGCTGCAACATAAGTTTATTCTTACTGAAGAGCCTGTACATCAAAATATGAGCATACAACTACAAGGCACTGATTGTCATGTAAAATAAGCTGTTAAATTATTATGTATTCATAAAACTTTTGTGAAATGAACTATTCTATTATTTTAAATGCTGATTAAATTATAAGTATTTGTAAGTCAGTTGGGTTTGTTGACTGGGCCCTTGTATTGGTAAATTTAAGTAGCATAATTATGCAGTATTGGCCCTAATTTGCTTTTACATAACATAAAATCTCATTAGGGGCTCCCAATAAGGCATGATCTAGTAATGGAAAATGCCTGGTGTGCAGTTTGTATATCATTCAATTAAAAAAAAGTCGATCAGCTTCCACTAGAAAATCTCCTACAGGCTTCGCCAGCTGGAGAGATTAGGATATCCGTGGTCCCACGATTTTATGAAAAATTCTAATTCTGCTGGGTTTTGCGATGTAGAAATGGAAGTTGTGTGAAGTGAAAAAAACATGTCGATTAAAATTTTTTTGTCTTTGTTATTCCGGCAAAATAAGCAATGCAATGCAATGCAAAGCAACGAAACTAGAAATATACGAGGTAAATGCTTTAATTACTTCACTTTCTTACCTTTTCAGCAACTGGAGGAGTTTCACTCAAATTACTACCACCTACTTCGTTTACCACTGATTTATTTTTATCACGATCTCGGCTATTATTCGCTTTTTTTGAGTGATTTTTACTACTTGATGAGGATGATAAACTAGACATAATACACTAATAACATCTACACAATTTCGAAACATACATGTGTAACACTTTACTTTGAATTTATGGACTTATCATAAAGTTCAGTCAACCTCGTAAACATAATAATAACTAAGCATTAAAATTTAAAATCCAGTAGCGTGAAATTAAAATTAAAGGTAAGGTAAACGTGAATAGTTGAATACTTCACTGTATTTTTTGATGAATTTTGTTTGACATCTTGGATGACAACGACAATGACAGTCACTTTGACAGCTGTGATGTGACAGACTACCTACTTCATGAGACTATAACCGGAAAAGGTAAAGAAAAGAACAGCCTGTCGATGTCGGGCTGTCGGCTGTCTACGGAAGCAAGGCAATGAATCTACCAAGAGCCCAGAGCGATCTGACTTAACTTATTTTTACATGGATGAAACCTTAATTTCTCAGTAGCGTCCATGTTCTTTGAATACCCTGCGTGCATGTGGAAGCTCACCTCGTGTCACCTGGGCGGGTACCAGGTAAGAAAGGCAGGTAAAAATTAGAGCTACTTGAGTTATTTTCACATTAATTCGGTATCGTCTCGTCTCGAGCTGTTAAGTATTCTTCATATTATTTTGGTGATTTAATGCAGCTGTCTTTTGTCAGAGTGTAGTGTATTATCTGTGGAATTAGTGTGCAGCTATGCAGTCTATGGTACACACCCTATTCTACTCTTCTCTGACTCTCTCTGACCGACTGTGTAATGGGCATTGTAAAACATTTTATCGGCTAAGTACTTGTACACTACTACCTGACGAAGTCTTTTTATTGTCTTGGAGACTTGGAAGGCCCGAGACATCACACAGAGTACATAAAGTTTTTAAACAACTAAACGTATGAAGCCTACTATACTATGCAACCTACTTTAATGTATAACGTTGTGACTTGTGATATAACTGAACACTGATTATTTAAACAGATAAAGCTGCTGTTAAGGCTATAAAATTTCGTCTATGGTATTTGACACAGACATAACAAAACAACTGTCAACAATCAACATAGATGTCAACTTTTAACCTCAATCTTATAACTCAACAGTCAACTCAAAGTCTCAAAAAGTCAAAACCTGAAGTGATGATTGGATTGGGTTTGCCATACAGTGTTGCCATATGCACCGTAATTACGGTAGATTTGCTGTATTTTTGAAATTTATTTTAAAATCTGCCACCTACAGTAGTCATAAATTACGGTGTATGTAAGTTACCGTATTTTTCCGAACTTTAACCGAAACTAGTATCCAGGCAACAAAGTTGCTCTATGGCCGGCAGCGCCGCCAGTCAAGTGTAAAATTGTACATGTCAATGTAATATCACCTGCAAATCTGCCAATATAACAACGAAAATTGAACCACAAACTTCTGTATTAATGGATTAAGAGCCGATTTCACCAATGTCGTATAAGTCTTATTCCCGGGATAAGTAGTCAATTACTGGCGAGTAAGCTCATTTTACGTTTTATCAACATTTAACCTAGGGCTAAAATCTCTATATTAAAGTATGGTATTCTTCAATCATAATAAGTAAAATCATATAGCACCGATTTGGGCCGAGTAAGCTGCTATTCGTAGATAAGTAGTGTCAATGTCTCTGCCACTAGTCACGGTGAACTCAACTGTCAGGTACGTATTATTCGAATAAATAAAAGAATACCCAGCCCTATTGCGCAACGCAACGGCAATCTGTCTATTTTACTTGGGTGCATTTCAAAGTCGCAGAGTAACTATGCGAGAGTATGATAATATGGTGAAACGAAGTTGAAGTTAACCATCGCATAAATAGACAGAGTAAAGTTATACTGGGAAAGCTGCTCTAGTGTAAATCCTGTGTTGGTGAAATCGGCCCAAAATGAACGGTTCTATATACAAAAACATGTCGTCAATTATTGAAAGTGAATCAGAATTAATTAAAGTTAATTAAATATTGTTTGCATGTTCCTTTTTTAGTTTTTTTGTCACTAGTAAAACAGTAAAAGCCGTAAAGTAGAAAAAAATCTACCGTAATTCTACCGTATTTCTTTAAGCTGGTGGAACACCGTATTTCTGGTAATTTTGACCCACTGTGCACCGTATTATTGTGTAATCCATCTGGCAACACTGTAGGAAATTAGGAAAAAAAAAGAAGAGGTTATAATTATACACGCGTAGTATTAATATCATTGCCATAATCAATTACATTAACTATTATTGTATACTTGATTAAAATTTGTGTGTCAATATAACAGAAAAACTATCAGGCTGTGTTACTTCAGAACTGCATAATGGTATGTTTAATTCTATAAAATCACACGTAAACATCATTAATTTACTTGTACACATAATTTATTTTCATTCATCACACTAATATCTGGGTGTTAATAGGGTAAACAAAGAAAAACACGGAAAATTGTGGAGAAGCGGTTCGCGAAAATGAAGAAACTCATAAGTCCAAGCGACAACAGGATAAAAGCGTCAGAAAGAGCCGAACCTAAGAAAAAGAAACGAGAGGATCCCCACGAACTCAAAGTGAGAGAAGTGCCGCAAGCAAGCTCGGCGCTGTTCTTCCAATACAACACACAACTGGGCCCCCCATACCACATACTAGTAGATACTAACTTCATTAACTTTTCTATAAAAAATAAGTTAGACATAGTTCAAAATATGATGGACTGTTTATATGCCAAATGCATTCCATACATAACAGATTGTGTTTTAGGCGAACTTGAAAAATTAGGCAGAAAATACAGAGTAGCGCTTAGAATCATAAAAGATCCTCGTTTTGAGAGAATTACGTGTATGCATAAAGGAACTTATGCCGATGACTGTATTGTTCATAGGGTGACACAACACAAATGTTATATTGTAGCTACAAATGACAAAGACTTGAAGAGAAGAATCAGAAAGATACCTGGTGTACCTATAATGTATGTGGCGGAACACAAGTACACTATAGAAAGAATGCCAGATGCCTATGGTGCACCGAAGGGAGCCATTTAGATTAAGCTTATTATTAAGGAATGTAATTAAAAATGTCAAATGCAAGAATTGTTTTTATTACTTGTTAACAACATCAATGTTACTAAGGGGATTGTGCTATTGTTGTAAAATTTACATTGTACATTTATACCTTTAGCTTATTCTTATTTGGCAGGAAACAAACAGTAGGACCAATTGACGGTAATTGGTGTCCAGTATGCATGGACATCAGGTAGACAAGTGACTCTGACGTGTTGGTGATGTAGTAGGTAATGGTACCATTTAGCTGCTTATTATTGGTACAACCATAGATATTTATAACTATATAATTATGGTTGTGTAACATACATACAACAAGAGCTGAACTTTTGCATCCACTCCGATAACATTATTGTAACATATATCTTTTGCACCATAACCATATGCAAGAGATGATTATGGAAAACATCAAACTGATAGGACAATTAGCTTAATTTGACTGTCTCACTTTACATGCGCTTATGGCAACCTACTATTTTTCACTAATAATGTTAACAGTTAGGGTTAACAGTAACGGTTAGAGTAGAACAATATAGGGTTCAGCAATCTTAAGATTTTAAGAACATTTTTTTTTCTGTACTGACTATTCCTAAATTTCTTTTTGTAATTAATTTTTAGCTTTTTTAATAAATTTAGTGCTTCCTTTTCTTTATGTAGAAGACACCTAAACACATATGCACACATACAGACAACCAAGCAAGGGAGTAACACTTTTTTCCTTTCTACAACAAACTTATAAATGCAGTCATAACAAAAGCAATTATATTAGGAAATCATCAATTTTCTTACTGCTAATAAGACTGGTAGAAATACTTATAATTATTTCGCTTGTTATAAAGTATACCTAAAACAATTTTGACCACAGTCAGTCTATTTTGCATTTGAAACATTGAAATTGCACACATAACATTTCTACACATTGAAAAAACTAGTACACACACTTAGTATTACACCATTATTCTGTAGACAGTTTCTAACACATTACAAAATAACACTTTATGTTCAAACAATAACTGTAATGTCTTTTAGTGTTAACACAATTCGGTTACACTCCAGAGTTCTATTTCCGTAACGTCTTAGAACTATGATGGTCTTCTAAATTTAAACGCTATATAGTGTTGTTCAGAGCACTTGGAGATCCAACTACATCAATGATCTCGCTCATCGGTTTGGTCTCACTATCAGTTGAGGTGTTGCATATGGATGCTGGGATGGTTAATGTCTGAAACAAATGCAATAGAATTAAAAATAATTGGTGATGAAGTAATCAGCATGCATTGTCCAAAATTAATTAAAAGACCCCAATAAAATTAAAACTGGTCAAGTGCGACTCGAACTCGCACGCGTAGGGTTCCGTAGCACGAATGATATTAACTCTAGGTAATTATTTGCTCAATGAGTATGAGTATATGTAAACATTTGTTTAAGGTTACTTTAGGAATTTATATTACTTTTTTGTAATAACGACCATAGTTACATTTATAATTATGGTAAAAATTTCTATCTATCTAAGCCAAATAAACCGGCACTTAAAAAATGTTTTTTTTTTATTCTTTGTTATAGCAGTTAAAGTTTGTCTCAGCTCAGTGACTGACAGCGGAGTCGTCGGCCAAGACTTACCTTGCCAGGATTCAAGGCTTCATACTGATGTCTCAATGCCTGTAGTTCAAACTCGCAAGATGTTAGTGCATTCTTCAAATCCAAAGCGAGGGCGAGGTCTGATCTCAGTTCATTAAAATGTTTGCAAATAGCTTCTGTCGGTGTCGGAGTTATATCTGAAATGGAAAAATAGGCATGGTTACTCATACTTCAATTGGAAATTGTACAGTGCGGTTCAGTGTATAGTTCGTCGTAACTAGGTTTTGGCGACCAATGGGTTTGCGCACAATAGACCTACTTTGGTCACAGTAGTCTTTGGGAACTTAACTTACTTAATGATGATAAAATACCAACCAATATTCAAAGCCCGTAGCTCTTGCTCGATGGCTTTGGTCTTCCGTTGTCCTACGCCCGGCGGCAGCTTCATACGTTGGGATCGCAGCCACACACCAGTACCCCTCGCTTCGGGAAACTTTATACCGGACCATTCTACTGTCTGAGGAAGATTATTAGTTTCAGAATCATTACATCATGTTATAACGTAAATTAACAGATCTTACGGAAACATCACACATAAAGGTTTCAATTATTGTTAATAAATTAAATTAAAATAAAATAAACGAAATTCATTTGAAGATGGTTTTTTACAAACACAAAGTCAAGATTTAGAAAATTTAAAATTTACTTTTCAAAATTTACATGAGTGGTCTGGGAAGAACAGGCAAGTAACTCCCAAAGAGATTCTTTTAACAGTTCCAGTTACATATTGCGCTTGCACTTGCTACTATTAAAGGATATAACTCCTAAACTATAAAAAATATTCTAGGAGTTTCTTGCCACAACACTTGTTGTAATGAAATGAAATCGTTACATAAAACCAACTCACCACTGTCTCCACAGCTCGAACCGGCCGCTGCTGCGTCGCCAGCTTCTTCTTATGGAGTTTCCTGTCATGTCTCCTTGCAATACTCGATGACGTACTGGTCGGGGTGTTTGGTCCCTCCGTATGAGGATTCACTTGACTGCTGGTTAAACCGTTCCCGCTATCTGCTCTTGAGATCAACTTCTGTAGATCTTGGGTCTTTCTTTCACGTTCACGCTTCCTGGCTTCAATCTTCTTCAGTTCAGCCAGAAGAGTTTGTTCTTCTTCAATCTGAAAAGTTTGTTATAATTAGTAATGAGAGTTTATGTCAGTTTAGGTGATCTGGAGAGTTAAATAACGACCGGACATACCAGGGGCCAAGTCTGATAATTTATAAATTGTATAATTGTACCAGTTTACGGAAAGGAATTCTTCATTCTTCAACGAGTTTCGAACTTGGTACCTCAATTTTATCGATCACTTAATATTAAACTAGGCTAAGCATTATTATAAAATAAAATTATTATTATTATGCCAAACAAATACTTCACCTGTTCCTGAGTTCTGTCAAACAACCTCCGTAATTGTTCTTTCCTTTTCCTTTCATGTTCGGCATCATAGTGATATGTCCGCTTCTCTCCATTCACCATAGTCACAGTGTTTGACCATGGATTGGTTTTTACCTGTGACAAGTAATAAATTTGCACTGAGAGATTCGTGAGTATCTGAATACATAAAACCTTGGAATGGTGCGAAACTAGTCGGGCGAATCCGACAAGTATAATACGTGAGGTAAGCCGCGATATACTCGTAAAAAGTAATAAATTGTTGATTTAACATTCAGAATTCTGTTTGGTTACACTATAATGCACTTTAAATCAACAGGAAGTAAATTGTTATTTTATATGGTTTTACTCATTTAAATATAAAATGATTATTCATACAATTACATAATTATGATTTCTTACCTTACTCAGTATAGCACAAATATTGTAATATCTCTCTTTAAGATCTTCAACGCTTCTATCTCTGAATGCCGCACGGTCCCATCTATCATGAATGACAATGAAGCGTAAATCAAATCGTTGACAGAGGTCCATGAGATGATCGGTTTCAGCCTGGCTCCAGTCTTCCGACTTTAAATACTGGTTGTACTCAGACTCCGAGTAAGATGGGATGGACACTTGCTGAAAAAGGAATATTTCTTTTTTAAGTTAACAGCTGGCAAACAAGCAGACAAGCCATTTGATGGTAAGTGGTCAAAGTCGCCTATGGACGTCAGCAAGACTAAAACATCACCAATGCATTGTCAGTCAAGAAAGAAAAAAAGTAATAAGTGGTTCTCGAGGCCCCAGAGGGAATACAACAAGGCATTTGGACGTTGACTCAAGCAAGAAGGTTGAATATAGAAATGTAGTAATGAATGTAGGAGGAAGAAGTGTAGAATAAATGTTGAAATGAAGTAAGAAGTGGTGGTGGAGAGGGAGGGAGGTTTTTGGCGGTTGAATGCTGAGTACAACAACACCACTTGTAACTCACAGCAGCTGAGATTCCATGATTCTAAACCGTAGCATATGATAACAATTTAACATAATATAAAATTTAACATAATATAAAATTCGTAACCGTAGCATATGATAACAATTTAACATAATATAAAATTTGAGTAACAAATTTACCTTGTTGAACTGTGCAAAGGGGTACTCTTTTGTCTCGTCAGAAGTCCGTTTCCAGTGATGGAAGACAGCATTGTCTTTGCGTGCTGGATTGGTGAATGGTGCCCATATCCATTTTCTTGCTTTGCGCATACCAAGCTTCGCTTTTGTTTGCTTGTATGCATTGCCTGAAAATGTGTAAAATTCATCAAACTCGGATTTTTTATTGTAAGTAAAAAGCCGCTAAATGAGTAGACTAACCACCTGATGGTAAGTGGTTACCTTTATAAATGGACATACGTAGCGTACATAAGGCATCATTGACGTGTTGCCAGCGAAGAAAGGAGACAAGGAAAGAAAGATATCTATTTACTAAAATCTATAATGCAATACTGATGTCGTCAATCAATCTCAAATCTCACTTGTAGGTGTGACTGATAAGTGTTTTAGTTAAAATCTACTAGACCTGTAACGGTAGGCATAAGGGGTGGTAAATCCTTATTATCATTGTACAAGAGGGCGAAGACCTCCCTATGCATCCCTTCTGGTCTTCGAACAGCTTTGGCCGTAACATATTTCTTCTTGTTTTTATCACCATGGATTATACTGTCCCTTGTAATCTCGGCAGCTGGTTGCTCTATATCCAAAATATCAAGTATATCTGCCATGGTTACTAATTAGTTGGATAACTGGTTTATCTATTATATTTAATAAATTTTCTTACAACATTTCGCAGAAACAAACACAGAATGCGTCCAATAACTCCAATAAATTAATTAATGTCACTTGTCATTCAGTATTGATTATTGAGTTGACTTGACACTTGACAGTGACACTTTCAAAAACCAAACACTTTGTACCTACCTATCTGTCAAAGTACCTACCCTGACAAACTCAGTGTTGCCTGTTGCCCGGTTCGATAGCAAGTTCAAATTGAAAGTCACAGAAAACAAATTATTTCAAAACAAATTATTTTCACGAAAAGACATCTGGATGGAAAGAACGAGCTTAAAATATTTGTTTTAAGACCAAAAAAGTTGTAACGACACTTTTTCGTCTTAATTCATTCATTCCGTCTAGCATATAGCATCTAGCATAATATTGTGTACAGCGCCATCTCATGGAGCGTTTTTGTAATAAGAAAATGTGTAGTTTTGTCATTAGTTTTTGTTTTTTGTTGATAGATGGCAGCAGTGTGCCACACTTGACATTTTTAGATTTGTAGGTTTAGCGTCGCTGACGATAGATGACGCTACCAGTGGGAAATAATTATAACTTAAAAAAATAAAATTTTATTACAATTCCTTCACTAATTAATCGAAAGGAACTTCGTTCCATCCGGGTGTCCCTTGACACCTCTCAAGTTTTTTATTTATTTACAAAAGTAACAGACATTTTGATAAGATAAATAATTGAAAAAACATTAGTTGCTGGTAATTCGATCGAGGATTCTTCTCATTGCAACTGGGCTTTCAATTGGTACCTGAAAAATAAATTATTTGCAAGCTCAGTTTTCATTAAAATTTGAAACTTTTAAAATATTATCTGATAATAATCGACAAAATTGGTGGGCTTTACTTTTGGCACATCATATTTTTGTAATTATTTTTGCAAGTTGAGCTATCTTAGAACACCTACTTAGGTAGGTAGGTTACGTCACGCGATTTATCGGAATCAAATTTCGAATTACATAAATATAGGTATTTATTGTCGGTACCTACCGCTTGCCCTGCAGCGTTCATCCAATAGAAAGTCAATCTCGGAGTTTCTCTAAAGTAACCCTCAACGTGAGAATTAATGATAAGGGTATTTCGTGGTGCGTTCAGAAATTGTTGTTGACCATTCCAAATTAGATCGTTGATCCATTCAAGTTGACCTGCAAAAATAACAACAATTTTAACTAAAATATGTGTTACACTCTAAACGGCAAAAGTGACTGTCTTACTTTTTTGCGGGTTCTACAGTTTTAGGTGTACCTAGTAATTATCCCCCAATCCGCATTTGGTCAGCTTAGTTGACTATGGCCTGTACTTACCTCTCACATTAAGAGAGGATTAAAATGTGTTAGGTATGTGTTATGTTCTATAATAAGGTATTATTTCAATAGAATAATAATTAAGTAGGTAATAGCGTAGTAAAACATATTTTGCATTCAGGAACCGCAATAAATTTTTGGGAAGATTAGCGCCTTAATTTTCTTTGTATAGTAAAATTCGGATAATAATTTACCTGGAGTGTTGGACACCGCATCTAAATTGCCATTATAAAAAGTGATAGGAATATCGGTTTCCTGAAGAATACGCTCCACTGAAAAAAAACTTTCCGTGAGTAAGTAGTTAAGTAGGTACTTAATAAATATAGTAAAATAGGCACTGCTTATCAACGGCAGGGGCAATAGGTAACGCTATGGTAGGGGAGCCCAAGAGGGGATTTCGGGATTTACAGAAGCGCGGCAGATTAATATACAGGGCGATACCCTGTACCCGGTTAAGTAACTCCACCAAAAATGAGCCTCATATATAAGGCCGCCCGTGAAGGATACAGGATCAGATTAGTAAAAAAAAATTGATCATCAGACATTCTCGAGCGCGTCAGATTAAGGCAGGGTGAGTTAATTACCTCCTAAAAAGTGTATATTCCACTAATCTGACAATTTGAGAGTGACGTAAAGAAAGGGGAGAGCAGCAAAGTTGTAAAAAAAAAACGTCATCTTGACATTCTCGAGCGTAGTTAATTTTTTTTTTATTTTGAAGGAAATAATTCAAGAATAACGAAAAATATATAATCTGACGATTTCCGCAAGCCGAAATAACAAAAAAATCGTCGATAAAGTTAAATGCGTGCAGCTGCGTGATGCCTATATTTCCTTCTCCGCGTTTCTATTCCTCTCTCACTCTTTCTCTATCTATTACTCTCTCACTCCGTCCCCACTCCAGTTTCTGCTGTCATGACGCCATCACCATATTCCAGCAAAAATTTTTTTGAAAGTGGTTTTTTTGGAATAACTTTTAAACGGCTTTATCGATCAACTTCAAAAACTAAACCGCCCTTGAGCTTGAAAAACCACGTCGATCGCCACCAAGTTGGTCAAAATCGGTTGATTCATTCGAGAGATATCGTGAACGAAAGAAACCCGAAAAAGTGTTTTTTCGGGATTACTCCGAAATTTTTGGTTCGATAAATTAAAACTTTTAAATTACTTATGAGGATGATAAAACTGCGTCGAATGCCGCCAACCGCGTGAAAATTGGTTGATCCATTCAAAAGTTATTGCGGTTTGAAAATTCCAAAAATAGTGTTCTATGAAACTTATATCAGACTTTTGAGCTGGGAGAGCTCAAATGCATAGAAATATTATTTCTTTGAACTCCGCGAGCTCAAAATAAATGTCATAAGTACAATTTTAAGCGCCCAGGAATGGAATTAGCGGGAAATTGCAGGGATGGCCTTTAGGGTGAACCGTTTTTTTGTCAGATTAGGCGAATCCCTCTAGATAATCGTCAGATTATGAGACAGTACGTTTAGAACATAAAGATGAACCATATATATCTTAATCTGACGCGCTTGAGTATGTCAAAATGGCGAATTTTTTTTGCATATTATGAGAATGGCCACGAGTTTGCGTCCCATCGAAATCGTCAGATTAGTGAATGAGAGCTTATTTTTGGTGCACTTAACACTCCCTTAGAAAATCTGACGCGCTCGATTAAATTTTTTTTTTTTTCATTTTCAACCCTTACATACAACCACCCCCACCATGCAAACGGTCAGATTAACATACGTATATTATTAAAAATACGTAGGGCATTGATGCTATCAATATCTGACGCGCTCGAGGATGTCCATGCATCAGTTTTTTTTTACATATTTAAAAATCTATAGCCGCTTCCCCCACCGATGAAAAGGTATATATCATATAACATTTTTTTCTTCTTATCATCTAAGCTTTGCAACCCAATAGGTCTCTGTGACGCTCGAGTAAATCCCCATTTAGCACCACGGGCTCCCCTACCACTATTTACGATGCGTAGTTGCGATCCGAAATTTCTCAGTTAGGGATACAATTACACATCAGTAGAGAGATGGTACTGGGGATTTTAGTATTTTACTCGTTCATAATATCTTGTACTTTAACTTTTATTTACTTAATATTTTTTACCGTAAATCGTTGAAGGATTCATAAAAAAGCTTCTGAAAGCTTTTGTCGCCTTTTGTCTGCCCGCATCATAGGTAGTGTTGCGTCCAATTCCCACACCAGGCGCTACCACTTGCTCCATGAAATTATAAGCTTCGTTCACAGAAGAGAACTTATCCTGAAGATAAGTCAAGTGGCCGAAAGGATCTGAAAACAAATTTAACAAAAAACCGACTTCAAAATACATCGACATAAAATTAGAACATCATCAACGTATGATTTTAAACTTAACTCATCGCGGATTGTACTCATTTTATTATGATACGGGTACTCACGATATGTATTTTGAAACGCCGATATTTCGACCCAGTTGCATTGATCGTGGTCACGGCTGAACTGCGGTGGCGTTTCAAAATACATATCGTGAGTACCCGTATCATAATAAAATCATCAACGTAGCCGAAGCCGAAGCCGAAGCACCAGTTTTCGAATATAAAAAGAAACATAAAATCAGTACACCCATGCAGTGAAAGTTATGAAATAATACACATAAAAACTGTCGAATTGAGAGCCTCCTTATTTTGAAGTCGGTTAAACGCTGAAACAAATATTATGTTCCTCTCCTCGTTCATACTGTGCCAGCAACGAGAATCGAACGAGATATGTCTCGTTCGATTTTAAATTTTTCAGTAGACTAACCATGAGCGGGAAGGTTGGTTGTGACTCAAGTATGGTCCCTTTCATACCTAGTCAATTAATCACCCACCTTTCTAGCTCGTTATCACTCACTCACTCGTTACTGGCACAGAATGAACGAGGAGAGGAACATAATGTTTGTTTCAGTGTTTAACCGACTAGCGCCAGTATATTATATTGGCGCGAGTTCCCTCCCTTTGGAGGTCGTTGGGTTCTGTATCACCTAGTTACAGGTACGAAATCCGGTACGGCGTTATTATCCAACTAGAATCAATTAAATATTTGCTGGTAACGACGTCCATGGGCGGCGGTATTATATAAAGTATAAGGTTCCCAGGGGCCCATGACTGCTCATTTTTTAAAAATGCTTCGCGTTAAAGTTAAATATTTGTCAAACTTTCTTCTTAGTCTCTTAGTCGACTATTCAATAAAAATATTCATAATTATGTGCAATACTCATGATACTTTCAAAGATACGTAGACAAATTAATATCATAATTATGTACATAATAAACGCACCTGCTCTATTTGTATCAAAAGCCGTATCGAATGAAAATGTTATTAAGTAAAAAATAAATACAAACTTTCGTAGATAAGATACTTCGAAATTTCAATCCAAATTTTGCTTACCTAAAGTTGAGCTACGGTTCAGTCGGTCTTTTATATGGCGCAAATTAACAGCCACCGCCCCAGCTTGGACGTTCACAAAGCTTCCCAGTAGCAGGAATTGATCAAAGGCTGCTTCAAATCTTCCTTGCGATACCAAGGCATTGACGCTCAATGATAACTGCTCGATAGCGTTTCGGCCATTTCTATCAATGTACGCAAGCTCTTCTAAATAGAAACCTAGCTTCGTCAAAGCTACAGCTGGTGAAATTATGCCGTTTCCGACAATAACTCCTTTAAGGTTGGCCGGATTTAGTTTACTCTGAAATTATTAATCAATGGTAAATCTGTTTCAACATTTCCAACATTTAGAGTGAGTTAATTCTTGAAAACGACCTACCTCACCTTTAAAGACAAGAATCACCACCATCTGGACAATGTGTCCTTTCAGGAATGTTATCACACGATACAAATAAAATATGCAATATTTGTTTATCTCTACACGAGTTCTGGGAAGAGCATTGAGTAAAAGTAAAGTCTACTACCCAAGAAAACATTTAGTCCCGCACGCCCTATCGGATTGCCTTATCATCTCTTTTTTCTACTTTCTTGATCGGCACAATCGGTGACGATGATGACTTTGATGTTACTGATGTCCGAGGGCAATAACGATCACTCACCATCGAGTGGCTCGTCTACTGGTTTGTTGGCTGTAATGTTAATAAGAAATTGAAGTTTCCATTGAGAGGTTAGTATTGTTGATCGAAGATCGAGAGACTTTAGAAAGAATGTTTAAGCTGCTTGCATCAAATCAAACGCAAACAGTAAAAACGAACTGTAATATTATGTTGTATGGATGACCAAGATACGAGTAGGTAATGATCTAATTGTCAATTGTAATTAGTCCTTACCAAGGCCAATGCCAGTTGTGCCCCATCGCCTTGGCCGAATATGTACAGAGGTGAACTTTCATAATCAGCGTTTACTGAGTAAAAGGACTGCAACATCATATTTAAATGTTGAGCTGTAAAATATCATTATTTGATCCATTAGAAGTTTAGATCATGTGTCAGGGTTATTGCGGCAATTAGTTAAGTTTTTTTTATTTCAAGAAAGCTAATTTTCTTAATGTGTTTTGTTTTAAGTACCATTTGTATCGAGGTCCGTAGGTATTGTGTCACCTTGTGCTATACTGAATCCTGTACCAAGCGGTGCGTCCACGAAAAGCAAATTATATGCATCGATCTAAAACAAAGAATGTATTAAGTTGTACCTGTTAAATTTCCTTACAGAGGCTAGATTAGAGGCTGGAGGCGAGGTTAGATTAGCTATATTAAGGGATTATAGTAAAATTTAGGATTATGGTACCTACCTATTTCCAATATATAAACTTATAGAATCTGTCATTGGTTCTATTCCTGCTTTTACGAAATGTACAAATCAATTTACTCTTTATACAGTTATTAATATAGCATTGCAGGAACTTGTGAAAACTTACTTCGCCATTGCTATCGGAAACGCCATCACGTTCAGGGAATTCAGAACAACTCAGGATATAAATAGAATAAATTCACAAGTATCAACAAATGTAAAGGATCCGGTTAAAGAAAAAGCGAAATTTAACTCACCCAAGAGTTAGACCTTCTATTTAAATTGGCGTCATAAGGTCCAAACATCATAAAGTTTGCAAAAAAGCTTGGGGGTAATCCAGTAACTCCATCCAGCCATAATATTATTGGCCGAGAAGTATTGTCTGAAGCGGTGGTTGGGTAGAACCACCAGAATAAATCACCAGCATTCCGAATTCTGGTAAATGCTGCTGTGAATTTTACATCTCCTAAACCATCGCCTTCTAATCCTGAAATATGTAGTTTGTGATTCAGTACAATTATATATTACAAATGTACTAAGTTTAATAAAAAAGTCGGTCGACGCTATGGACAAAAACTTGCACTTTCACGCCTTAGAAAATACGAATAGGTACAGTTGCACTGTATTGTGGTTTTTATTGCCTGACAGTATTTTTAAAGGCTGCTTTTCCTAGCTTCGGAAGATAAAAACCCTTGCAATAACCTTTATGCCCAAGCAGTAACTTATCCAATTACTCGCAATAGTCGCAATAGAGCAGCATAGGGGAGCACGTCCAGACTTTCCCAATTTCGAGGAGGGAGAAATACCTGGTTCACTAAGTTAAAGATTTAAGTACCTTGCTGCAGTTATGGTTGTAGACCTACGTAAATAGGATTATATGGATCAGACCTTTGTAGCAGACAGAGAGGCAAAATGTAATTGTAATCATGATTACATTTTTCCCAACTCTGGTACCTAAACGTTAAAAGAGAAGTAACGTAAGCTTACTTATAGTAGAAAACGCAGCGTGACGACCACTAACTAACCACCATATAAGGACAGACAACCCAGCTGCAGAAGCAATAGCTGCTATAGCAATTATTATAAACACAACTCTCTTTGACATAGTTACACAAAGTATGATATCACTTCAAATAATGCTCGAATTTCGGAACGCACTCATTTCGCAATAGCGCTACGATAAGCTGATATCTTATCAATAAATGATTGCCAATAAATCACAGATAATTAAGAATTCTTTACTACAAAGTGTAATCGTTAGAGACTTCAAATTTAGCAGGTAAGGAGCTACCATACCTAGTCGCTAAAAAGTAATTTCGGATATTTTTTTCCGATTAGGCAATAAAGGGGGTTTTTAGATTTCAAATTTAAAATGCCTTTATTTGCGTAACTGTAATAAATTAGATGTCCTCGGCAACTTTGGCATAATAGGTTTTTTATTTATATACATATATAATTATATAGGTTGCTTAGGTTGTGTATTTTTTGTAATTTCCACTTCCATTGATTTCTGTTTGCGATTTAAAATTGCAATTATTAGGTACCTACCTGATTACGGTTATTGCAGACTTAAGTAAATTCAGCCAGTTGTTTACCATACTCAATTAATGTATTATAATTTTAGGATTTTTAGAAAGTGAAGAGGATATAATCTTTAACATTATTCATTTGTAAACTTAAAGAAAACATTGCCCGAAGCGAAGCGAGGGCGGGTTCTAGTGATCTTTAAGTAGTGTTAAAGATAAAGAGTTATCAATAGGGTTATAATTTAGTTATCATAATAATTTCAATTACCCATATTATTTGCTATTTATCTTAATATATATCCAGTGATAAATGTTAATCTTTTGTCCCAAATATCTTGACTATAAAAAAACTTAAACATAATAATATATCATCATAGATATTATTGAAAAATATCATAATGTATTAGGTTTTAATATTACTGAAAATATCTTCTTATTATATTCGTCTAATTAATGTAACTATTTTAACTAATTCATCTAACTGAGCAGATATACCTAAGAAGATTTTTTTTTATGGAATTAAGAGAAACGAAATGTCCAAAGGTGATTATGATTTAGCTGTAACACCGGCCACACAGCCATGTGGTCGGTGACCCGTAAACTATCCAACTATTGGTCATAGGTCTCGGAGATTCTAAAATGTACGACTTTTGCCAAATGCGAGTTGATCGAGTCTACAAACTACTGAGAATAATATTTATAATGTCAATCCCTATGGAATGCAGAATTCCTCACGATGTTTTCCTTCATCGAAGCATCATCGAAGCAAGTGATAATAAAATACTAATACGCACACAATTAAAAAAAATAGAGATGCATGCAGGATTTCAACCACAGTTCGGAGTCCAATTTTCAACCACTCGGCTGCAATTGCCAATTATACCATACTACTTAACATCTAAAATTAAAATATAAAGTTACTCAAATTCTGGAATAAAAATCTTCAGCTTTACAAACGACTATTACAGAAATATCTACGATACCACTATGCATCTACCACGGCAATACAGATATTGGCTCGCCATCGATATTTCGCAATGTTTGCACTCCACTTTAGACTGACTCTTTCTAAGGCCCCCAAGAGGCATACCTGGTCTGAATTTGTCATGTCAATTTACCCTAATGGACTCACTCAACGCCAGAAAAAGTGCAGTGATCATATTTAGTATTTTTTTGAATTGAAAAATATAGATGAAGAAAATTTTCCTAACAGTATTTGCATGCATTTCCTAACAACTTTGATGCTAAAATAATGTGGCGTTATTAGATGGTGTGACACCGTGTGTGTGATTCACATTGCCTAAGAATGCTCCATGATTAGCTGATTTTTCACTTGATAACAAATGATTGATTGATTACATGCTCTCTTTCATGAGTTGGAATGATATAATCTATCAATAGTTTGAAGAACTAATAACACGCTTTTATAATACTTAATAAATTATAAGTGCGAAGCAATCAATTTAATCACTGTGCTGTTGACCATTGAGGAGACCTCTTGTCTGGATCCAATCCTGAGCGTAGAATCCCATCATAGTTGCCATAAAATTGCATTGTCGTTGGAACTAAAGCAATATACAAAATTCCAAGTACGTACAGTAAGAGGAGGTATTCCATTTCCGTTTGCAAGATTTGATCCGAACATAATTAACTACAAAAATTGTAAGTTAAATAAAATCTTGTAAAATGTATGAACTCACTTATTTTCAAAAACTCTAAGCTGAAATAGCAGTAGGAATATGCTTTAAAATTCTCTTGCAACGAAAATTAAACACTGAACACTTCAAACGACAAGAACTAAAGATATCATAAGGAGCTACCCGTCAACAAACATTTTGACGTCACAAATGTCTGAACCCAACTCTTCGTACAGGTCAACTTGAATGTTATATTTAAATCTTACTTTGGTTTATTTCAAAGGTTAGTTAATTAGTGTTCATAATTATGGTTTGGTGCCCGTCTACTATAATGCTACCTTAAATTTTTACGTGTTTCGGTTGCAATTTGAGAGTGACACAATTAACTAGTCACGTTGCACGGTGGCAACGTGTTTAATGTTACTGATGTGTACTGGCGGCGGTGATCACTTGTCGGCATGTCTCGACTGCTTGTTTATCAGCTATTCATATTAAAATATTAATTCGAATCAACTAGGCTGGCTATCTTCATTTTTGGCCGTGTTGGGACAGCTTATAATATTGACTCCAACCCATGCGAGAAGAACAGGGTACCTTAACAAAGGTCGTCGCCTTCCTTTCTTCTGGCAGACAACGTATCAGCAATGCCTTTGGTGTAATTAACCACGGGCGAAGGAGACCACATCAATCAGGTCTTTTGTCGACTCTACAAATAAAGACTCGAGTAAAGTCACCGACGGACGTTAATCTGGGATAATATAATAAATAAAACAAGGTTGGCACAAATAAGTAGGAATTTATAAAAAAGTTATTTACAGACTAAAATCATAACAACCTCATCCAAAATTAGTCATGTCACGTAGGAAGGCGCGGGTTCCCTCAGGGTTGTCCCTTGGTACCTGTTGACAGTAAACGTTTGCGAATGTTATTTTTAGTTGAAACCAACTTGGACAGATTACGCCCTTGTTGACAGTTGCTTCCGAGTCCAACAATTGTATAACAATTTCACAAATAAATAAATAATAATCGTTCAAGCGGTTTATTTGTACGATGTTTTGAAGCGAGGACTTTTTGCCTGACTACATTTTCTGCTACATTTCTGCTGCTTGAGCCAGCCGGCAAACGCTTGGTTTCCTTTCTCTCCTTGTTTTGGTTGATAACGTATCGGTGATGCCTTTGGTTGCTAATATACTTGGATGACCGACTTGGCTTCAAGCTATTAATGGCCCACTACTGAGCACGGGTCTCGGAGCTCTCCTCATCAACTGAGGTCTATAGAATACTCCACCACGTTGCTCCAGTGGGGTTTGATCGAGCAATGGTTACCAATTACCATCAAATATTTCATCTACGCGTTCGTACATCGTATGAATCAGAACGGAATCATCATGACCAACGTTATACGACGGCTCTGTGCGTTGCTCGTATGATATAAACCTAGTATGAAACTCTAGACTATATCTAATTGATTACACGTGGAGTACTGAAGCTTAAATTTCTTACAATCAATTAAACAACTTCTTTAACTACTTATGTACTGTTTGATAACTATCAATGAATGAACATCTTTATCGTAAAACCTTGTTCTATAAATTAGTGTTGTGTAGATAAAACACTTTTATTCTTGCCTAACAAAACGCAAACGAGTAAACAGGATTATATGCACAATTAATAGACATTACGATAATGACTAACTTGTAGACCAGGTCCTAGTGACTATACCAGCGAAGCGTACTGGGTTCAATTTCCGGCCCCGACAGACACTTGTGAGTTAAACGAGTCGTGGGTGTAGTGATCTTGACACATCGATCACGCGCACATTGCGCGTGATTAAACGCATTGATGATAACCTAAGGTGTTAACTGATCTCCATGGGTGAAGGTGACTCCTCGCTTGTCACTATTTACTCTATGACCAGTTACGACACGGGTGTCCTCTCACAATGAGAAGAGTACAGGCCAAAGTCCACCACGCTCACCAAGTCTATAATGTGAGGCAGGGGTATTGGTCAAAGTCCAACACGCTGACCAGATGCGGATTGGACACCTTCGAGAACATTCTGGAGAACAATCAGGTTGGCAGGTTTCCTCTTAATTTACTTCATCGAAACAAGTGACTATTAATTTCTAATAAATGATAATAAATAAGCACTTCAATTTTAAAAGTTATAGGTGCATGCTGGATTCGATCCCAGGGACCTCTGTTCAAAGAGTCAAACGTTCAAATCTACCAACTTGACTATCAGTGTTTGGTTGTTGTTTGGCTATGAATATCTAATCATACAATATTTCTTACACTGTGTCCGGCTAAGTTGATCCAGAAGAATCTAAAGTTTCCGTGTGCTCTATAATAGCCTTCCAGGCGGTTGTTCTCCCAGATTGGTAGCCGTGGAGCCTGTTGGTAGGCCGCAGCTCCAGACCACTTCAGCCTGTCCACCCACAGAATCTGACCTGTGTGACGTAAAATTTAGTTATCCAATTGAAACCGTGTTGATGATAACTACGACCCATTGAAGACTGATCGTGTGACGATCTACAAAGTCGTAAAAGGTGTAGGTACCTTGAGAAAGTATGAGTAATCTGATGATGTATATACATTTACAGTCCAACAATATATAGTAACAACACATAGTATTTATAGTTTTATAGAATACATTGTAAGGAGTGAGCAGGAATTACAGGATTAATTCACCCATCTTCTTTGCACCATCCAATAACCGATTAAGAGAAAAAAATATGTATAAATGTTTCATAATTGGACTGTTTTTGTAACGGCTGTATGTCTGATGCAATATTCTCTAAGACTAAGTACTGCACCATTTTTAATGCGCTTTTCACTAATAGACCGGTAAATACATAGACTGAATCGCGAGATAGATTTGTGTATAAGTGCTAATGTTTTTTAAACGTTACGCAAAAGCAAATAAACTATCGTGATTGAACGAGGAATAATTGCTTCAAATCAAATATTCTTTATGTCCACAAATAACTCCTATTTGTGGACATAAAGAATATTTTTCATAGGTGAAGCCAGGGCTTGTTGCTAGTATGTTAGTTGTGAATAATTAGTTGGCAGAACTGTCCTCCAATTTACAGGTCAGATTCAGGTCGACACACCTGCCAATACTACAGGATTTGTGGGTTGGTCTGAAGCTTAAATTAACGAGGTTCTGGAATGTGGTTTGTGTCTCTGCAAAATAATACTGGAAACATAACTAAAACGTTATTTTACTACAGCTTTTATTTAATACAAAATTATACAAGCTCTAAGCACATCCCAAAAACCGTGCAACATTTTGGGTTAAATCAATTAAGAAAGGAAAGAGTAAAAAAGTGTGTGTGAGAGAGATGGCAATCAATAGTGAGAGAGAGATAGATAGGGTAGGGATCGAGATCACGAGATACAGAGAAAGATAATATTGACATAGATGCATACTACTGTATCTGTACGGTATTACGGAGTAATACAAAAATACGACACAAAACGAAATTACGATATACTTGTTATAATCACGAATATAATAGATACAAAGGAAAAATAATCTTGCCTACTCGATCATACGGTATATATTTATGTATGGCTTAAAACGTTGCCCCACCTTCGAATGTATCGTGAATTCCTTACAAATTTTATTCCAACTATACAGCTGAGGGCTGCGGTGGCTCACGATCCGTAAACACTCGTGTGCAAATAGACGGGAAGAGGCATTTGCTTGGCTCCATTTTAATTTTTTTTTTCAAAATAATACCTACGCTTGGGCAATCACAATTAACCTCTGTCTGAAAAGAATCACGAGTCGTGAGTGGCGTTCATTATTTTAATAGCACTTTAGAATAACAAAGCTACTCTGATGGGTCATGATGTGAAAAGTCTACTGGTCCTCATTACTGAGGGTCGTGATTTAATAATCGTGGAATTAAGTTCTGCATTTCTGTCTTTGGCAGCATGTAGTGTGTCTTGCAATTTGGTGTGTGCTTCAATATCAGGCCACCTTGTTGGAAGTGCTTTAGATCGTTTGCCGTCGATCTTGCCAGTAACCATTACTTGTTTATGTGATTGAAAAACTCAAGTGTTTGACGTAGGCAGGGATCAAAAAGACGGGGTTAATGTTAAGTTTGTGCTGGATTTATATATCGGTGCGGTCCGACATGCGTTCAAGAAATTTGAAGCATTTTTCTCCAACATCACATCTTAGCGCGGACGCAATCAAGTTTATTCAACGTCCAGATCAGCCCCGTAGCTGACAATGGCGAACACCAGAATCTTGACCATTTTTAATTGGTTTTACTTGAAATGTTTCGGTCTCTCCATTTTCACTGTAGTTGGACTGATGTTTTATTGGCCATTTCTATGCACCTTCTAACTTACTTTTGGTAAGAACGAGTATAATGGTTACAAGATAATTGAAATAATACTAACCCTGATAGACCTACATACCTGGAGTATTGCAGATCAGGTCGAAATTGCCATTGTACTTCTGCACAATTATATCTGTCTCATTAAGCAGCTTTTCAACTGGAACAATACAAGGATATTAAAACTGATCTACTTGTCTTTAAATTTGAATGTAGTACATTAAGAATACGTGGATCATGTAAGCTGCAAGAATAACAAACGATTGCAATAACAAAAACAATAATAGCAGTTATGTCATCACTATTATTACGTAAAGCACATGATCTAGTAACCGAAACGCAATAACTTCACGGAAATAGTTATTTTGTTCAACAAGAGACCAAAGTTCGTTTTATTGCGTGCGTCGAGTTTCAATACCATGCAAGCGAGGAAAAGATATTTGATTCATGAGCGTACCTAGTGATTCTAAGTTGGTTTCTAGGGCATAGACAGAAATTCAAAGACACTCGATAATATTCCTTTGGTCTGGTATGATACGGAGCAATAGCCTTGTGAGCTCTGGTCGTATAGGCGTTGGTCTCCTATAGTCCTGTGCAATAGAGTCTGGGAATCCAGACAATTTCTATTTGCAAAGTTACTTATGTGCGTACTAGAAATTAATCACTTCTTTTGGTGAAGGAAAACATAACAAAATCTGCGCACCTAAGAATCACTACATTGTATAAAACAAAGTCGCTTTCTCTGTCCCTATGTATGCTTAGATCTTTAAAACTACGTAACGGATTTTGATGGGGTTTTTTTAATAGATAGAATGATTCAAGTGGAAAGTTTATATGTATAATATATTAAAGTTTTTCGTAAACAATTTTGAACTTGGGTACTAAGGCACAGGTTTCCCAAAGCGAAGCGAGGGCGGGTTTACTAGTTATTCATAAAGTTCACTTATGTGTGAATTGGCTGACTAATCCGTATTCGCCTAGCGTGGTGGTCTGCCTGTACCCATCGCATAGTCAAAGGAAACGAAGCCTTACGTTTTTTAATAACTCGCGTTTTGCCTTGTCTGTTCTGGTGGAATTTAGTAATAAAATTTACACTACCTTCCTGATTGAGAATTAAAATTTTAAACATAGCTTGATTCGGTAAACAATAGCGCAAAAAGGAAAAAGGTGGTAAAGAATGATTTTAAATTCAATCGTGTATTCATTGTACGTCCATGTTTATTATGAAAATCAAGTAAGATCTGTCGTCTGACCGTGTCTAGAGATTAAAATTTTAAAACCATCTTACATTAATCGTGGATTCGTTAACGGCGACTAATGCTAACTCAATAACGCTAAAAGTGACGCATGATAAAAGCTCTTACTTCCTTCAGTAACAGGCTTCATGAAATCTCCCTGCTGATAGTCAAACACATGTCGCCTCAACGAGCTCCACACGACGTGTTCGGGAATGCCTAATGCTGGCTTCACTTGCGTATTCATCAGAGTATCCAGGTCAATCTCGTCTTGACGTACTGGAGACATGTATGGACGGTCGCGTAGCATCATATCTCTGGAGATTTCTAGAAATTATTGTAATTGTGAGTAAGGATAAAACGAACTTACAGGTACCTTACAGATTCCAGTTTACAACCTAGTCAGTATAACTGTGTGTGCGGGTGTGTGCGCGCCTGCGCTTGTGTGTGTGCGTGAGAGTGTGTATGTTGCGTATATTTACCATAGTCGCTTCTTGTGTCTGTTAGATTCGACACGGGCATTTTAGTGAGGATATCATAGAAATCAACAGCCGTGGTAGCTGCGAACACCGCTCGCTGCGTCGCCGCCCACTGATCAGTAGACTCCTCATACTTCCCCTCGTTGAACAACTTCTCCGCTTCTCTTGCTGCTGCTTGGATACTATCATGGCCTCGCTGGTCAACGAGCCCAGCGGCTAACAGCATCGGGCCCCAGGTTAAGGTAGCGTCCACTGGGGATATCCAGGCGTTACCCATGGCTATTCCTTTCAGGTTTGACCTTATTTCTCCAGCTTGTTCTGCCTATAGACATAGGTAAGTACAGAAAATTATATAATATGGTCTACCGAAGTGATTATTTTTGGCTATCGTTTTTCGTTTTACATCTTCAAATAAACAGTAGAGGTTAAAGTAAAATAAAGTTACTTAGAGTCGATTTCACCAATGTCGTATAAGTCTTATTCCCGGGATAAGTAGTCAATTACTCGCGAGTAAGCCCATTTTACGTTTCACCAACATTGTATAATATCTCTAAGTAAAATCATTTATACCGCCGATTTCGGCCGAGTAAGCTGCTATTCGTAGATAAGTAGTGTCACTGTCTCTGCCACTAGTCACGGTCAACTCAACTGTCAGGTACGTATTATTCCAATAAATAAAAGAATACGCAGCGCTATTGCGGAAGTATACCTACGTCAAACTGTCTATTTTACAAGGGTGCATTACACATTCATTCAAAGTCGCAGAGTAACTATGCGAGAGTAAAACGAATTTGAAGTTAACGATCGCATAAATTGACAGAGTCATGTTATACTGGGAATGCTAGTGTAAATTCTGTGTTGGTGAAATTGGCCCTTAAAGAGTGAAGTAAAAACAAGTGTTATTTTATAAAGCAAAACTAACCTGCCGCATTCGAATCGCCATATCAACAGCCATCTTGCCTCCATATGACTGGCCGTAGATATACAGAGGCACACCTTCAAACTCCGTATTGTTACTGTAGAAACCTTTCATGAGTTCTACAAAATCTAAAGCTGTAAAAATAATAATTATCATTTGTATAGTACACACACAGTACTATGATACCACAGTAACAACAAAGTGTAGTGGAGTAGTGTTAAAGTTGTAAGTCAAAGTCAAAGTAGAAATTGGTTGGAATCGGAGTCGGAATCAATATAAAAAATAAACAGCTTTAAATGAACAAGAAAAACACTATATGTCGTATGGAAGTTTCACTTCGTATGTATACCTACTGATATGCAGTGGCTTTTTGATATAAATTATTGAATAATTTTGAGGTGCGAGGTTTCTATTATTAAAAAGCCAACTTCAATAGGTCGGCATCGCATGATTGATGCCTTAGTTACCATCAGGTGGCTTTGGTAGTCTGTCAGGGATTTTAATTGCCTATACAATGTTTTGTAGTATTTTACGTCATTCCCTAAGGCTATAGCAAACTATAGCCTGAAGGGCTGACGTAAAAGCAGACGAGTCACCTGATGGTAATGATCGGCGTCCCCATGTCACTCCATTGTAAATGAATTCTCACCGATTTCATCATTGGTCGTCGTCAAATATTTCAAATCGTCAACGTAACTGAACCCAGTGCCGACAGGATTGTCTAGGTACATAACGTTGAAATTTTTCACCTAAAAAATTAAAAATCGATAAGTAATTCTTGCTGTTAACCTTCTATTCTTTGGCTCGGGAAATCTATACCAGCCACATTTCATTATATATTTTGTACGCCGATATTTCGACCCAGCTGCATGGATTGTGGTCACGGCTGAACTGCGTGCCGGCGTACAAAACACATATCGTGAGTACCCGTGTGTAAATGTGTACAATACGCTATAAGTTTAAAATCATATGTCAGATTATTGAACATTTTAAACCTTGAAAAGTATATTAACACAGAAGCTATTCGCTAACACTAATCTTTAAAGATCTTAAGCCGTCCAAAGGCTTCCGATGTGGCGTGACTGCTCTCTAATTATAATAACCAACCAAGAAAAAGTGGCAAAAACGCTCCGAAGCACAAAAACGCTCATTAAATTTTGCCCCCAGTGGTATCACATTCAACTATCAAACGCAATAGAAGTTTCTGCACTCGATCATTTGGATGAATAGATTAATTCAGCTCTGTCCACTTCGAGCCATGAATAGACTTAAATTCAATAAAATAAAGTTTATAAACTAAAAACTGACTATCTACATTAAAATTGCGCTCTGAAAAATAGGTATCCTTTATAAAATATTAAATTTGGTGTAACGTCACATAATCATTAACGAGCAGACGAACAATACACTTTTAATCAAATTAAGATAATAGCTTAGAAGCGCTACGGGAACAAATAAATACTACTGAAATCATCATCGAGATATAACTATAACTACTATACTATAACTAAAAATCATAAACATTCTTTTGGTTTCGCAGTGGTCTGTTTCCTTTGATTATATAGACGTGTACCTATATAATCAAAGTCTGTTCCTTTTGTGGTCTTAGAAATGGTACTTGGTACTGTGTGTACCCTGGATGAACTGTAATATAACAATCAAAATAATACAATTCTGTAATAGGATACAATAGAGTTACCTACTCATAATATCTTAAGTTTTTAAAGAATCAGCTTTGAAATAAGCAAAGCTGATCTTGTTATTGCAACCAAATTGGCATAAGTTTGTAAAACGAGTCAAGAGTTTTGTAGTAGCTATTCCCGGGCTTTATAGCGTTGTAATTTCCAAACAAGTCTTACAAGTGGACTAGGAATACCCACGTTATTTTGTCTTCTCTTAATTGACGATTAGAAAGTTTTTTTAAATTATTGATTTAAGGTAACAACCGAGCATGCAGCACTACCTTCCGCTGCCGCCCATGACAACGGCGACCGACTTAGTAGAAGACTCATATGGGGACTGGGATAGTTAGTCCGGTTAGGTGACAGTGTTAAAACATTAGTTGGTTAGTTTTTAAGTATGGGGACTGGGACGGGGACTGTTAGTGAATGTTAGTCCTTAGTTGTTGTTACTAATAGTCCAGTTAGTAAATGTTAGTAAGAGTCACGTTTAATTCGGTCACAGATGTGTTGCTACCCTTGAGGACTGAGATGGTCGCCTCTAAAAAGTGTAGCCGGCTCCACACCTTTCTATCCGGAACACAATTGTTATTAAAACAATTATTACACGGTAGAAATGGTACTTAGTACCGTGGCGGGTGATAGTACTACCCTGGGCGAACTGTAAGCTCTACAATTGATTCCTGAATCGCGGTGGTAATGATACATCGTTTTTAAATGAATCTTAGGTTATAGATCCCTACCAAGTATCAGGTTATGAGAGTTCTATACGGCGTTGAGATACAAATGAAACATCACACCACCCACAACCCTAGTAACTTATAGGTATATTTGCCATCAATCAATACCGGTCTACCAGTAATAGCTTTTTTCAAGTAACTTCCTTGTCAATTTTATTATAATGTACCTACCTAAGTACCTATGTATAGATGTATTGGTTGTGGTGTGGTCATAATATACATTATAATAAGTTGAATTTCTTCATAAGTACTGCATCCTTAGTATTGCGGCCTGTGTAGCAGTCACTACTAAGGTTCAATCAGCAGCGAACGTGCTTTTTCTGCTTGTTGACAATCAGCGCTTACAGTCAGCTTTTGCCTTTTGCGCAGATAAAAGTAAAAAGAAATCAGAAATAGAAGATACGGATCCGGATATTTAAAAACTTTTACCAGCAAATACTCTTGGTCTGTAGGAAAGATCATGATCTTATCTAAGACATAATCAAAAAATTTAAGGATCCTTGAGCGCTGCGTTGGTTTGTTGTTGAAGTTTTAAACGGAGATAAACATTTATACGTTTGAGCAGTTAAATAATTAAAAATTATAAACTCAAATAATGATACATCATTTTAACTTTTTCTCCATTCTTTGTAAAGGAACAATAAAAGTATCTATTTCAGTCAATTTTCATTCTCGTCCGCGAATTCTTTTTTGTGGGCCTGATCATGTAGGTATGGGGTTTTGCCAATGTCACATTTAATTTATTTACAAAATTACACGCATAGAATTTCTCATATAACCCACTAATTGCATCTAGTTAATAATCCCATAATTATGTATAATTAACTCCACATACAATACAACCTCGCATACTCCATTTGAACCCAATATTATTAGCGCATTGTATTTCTGTTAAACGGCAGTGCATATGCCAGAGTAATTATTGCCTCGAGTACAGTTTCGTGTCTGTTCTCAAGGAGCCAGCCGACACCGATATTGGCTTTAGCTGGGGAATTGGCATTCACACTTACTGATGCAAACACTTGCTACTTGATATTAAATGTGAATAGTGTTAAGAATATTAGTTTATGAGGAGGTATCATTAGCTGCAATGTTAAACCAAAAACTTCTTCCGACAAAATTTACTGAGAACCTGCGGAAATTCTTCACGGAAAATTTACTACGTAATACTATTTACTGTTGTCGTAAATACATAATCTTAAGTTACTTCGGATGATAATTATGGTATTGCTTGTAGTTTGTCATGATGACGCACTCCTGTATGCTATTAAATAAGGCCGGAAGTCGTTTGATAAATATTGCAGGTTTTAAGATAAATAGGCACGTTACAGGTTAAAATTTTAAATTGTTAAATTTTGTTTAACTACAGTCAATTTGTTTTAAGTTATAGATTGATTGATACTTTTATTTTGTGCCTTAAGATGTCTTTTTTTAACCGGCATAAGGTCATCGTGAGGTTTACGGATTGTTATTCTTATATTTCAATACTACTAAACTAAACTAAGCTCAGAATCATTACCGCAACCCATAATTCCCACTGTTGAAATCGGGTCTCCTTTCACCATGCGAGGAGTATACGTCATAGTTCACCACGCTCGCTGGTGTATTGCAGGTTGGCAGGGTTTTTATATATCTACTAGCTGTCCCAACCACGCGTTGCTGTGGCTCAGTGATTATAATAGATTAACAACGCCATCTACCGGGTGTCTTCGCAACCTAGTTGTCAAACGAATGCTTTTATTGACGAATCAACCAACAGCGCCATCTATGAGGAATTCATAAAACTAAACATAAAATGAACACTATTTTTGTTTACTAAACATTTAATTTGCAATTAAAATATATAAAAACTATCCTATCTCTCAAGTTGGAACAGACTGCTCACGGTGTGCCAATTTAATTTAAAATCGGTTAAGTAGTTTAGGAATCCATCGCGGACAAACATCGTGACAGGAGATTTATATATATTAAGATGAACATTATGGAGAACCCATAGATGCGATGGTTTATTGACGATGATTTCCTTTACCGAGGGAATAGTAAATTTTGTAATAAGTACCTAAATTACTTTGAAACATGGACGCAAACTGCAGTCGTCTCTAAGAATTTTCTGTCCCACTTTACATTCTGCGTATTGGTTTAAATTCTTACCCATGTATGATTCCTTTCTCGTAGACTTAAGTCAAGAGGTCCCATGATATCAAAATTCCCGATTCCTGTCGAGGAACCCCCCGGGCCGCCCTGCAGCCAAACGATGAGGGGTCTGTCGGTATACTTGGGTACATCGGCCGTGGTGTAAAAGAGCCAGTAAAACATATGGGCACCTTCTCGAACCGTAACATAGCCGTAGTTTTGTTTGAAGGGGCCGAATGATCCTGAGAAATAATTTACATTATTATTCGTGTGCGTAGAATGTGACTGGGAATTGAACTAACGCTATACCTACCCTAAGCAAAGTAAAATCGGACAAAACGAACGAAGGTTTGCAACAAACGTTACTTCCCTTCGATGTTAATATTTAATTTTATACATCATTTTTTATAAATACATATAATTATATCTACGTGAATATAATACTTTGTAAGTAGGTACATATTCCATTTTAAGAACAATTCAAGCACGTAGTAGTTAGTTTAACTTTCCATGAAGGAGTCAGAAAGCATTATATAACAGCGTAGATACATGTTAATCTAGTTTCAAATGCATTGCACTGAGCGAAGATTCACTTGATTTCTGAATAATGCAATGTTTATTCGTGCACTGTTTACATACTAGAATTTACATAGTTTCTACGTGGATACTCACTTATGTTATTGTTTGAAACATATAGCGGTACATTTAATACGATAGATCCAGTACTAACTACATAGCTATCACTGAAGACTTCTCCATTACATTTCCTATACAAAGCATTTCCATACATTTCCTATACAAAGCGCCTTACGTTTACAAATAGCAACCGCATCCAAAACAAATTGTTTTTTGTATCTGGCGTTCTAAAGGTTACAGGTTTTTGGAGGCGACCACCTTAGTCCCCCAGGGTAGCAACAATTAAACCGCGACATGAGTCCTTCAAAATGCGGGTCCATCGCTTCCTTCCTGTCTGGCAACGCGTTGGTGACGCCTCTGGTTGTTTATGTTTATCGTCGGAAATGAGCAAACACACCATCTGATGGTAAGTGGTCACTGTCTCCCATGGACATTAGTTACACTTAAGGCATATCCGATGCGTTGTTCTAGAAAGAAAAAAGAGGAAAGAACGAAAAAGAAAAAGTGGTCTTGCTAATGTCCGTGGGCAACGGTGATCACTTATCATCAGAGTAACCATTCGCAGGGATATATCGTAAACCGACCAATTATTGGCACTCGTCCAATTATTGGCACTTTAGAGTTTAGTTAAAAAATACAACTGGTTACAATTGGTTATTGGAACAGTTTTGCCAATTTGTAACAGAAAAATAACACTATTTTACGTTTTTATGCATACCGAACTTGAATAGTCTATAGTTTCCTTGTATTTTTTAACTAAACTATAAAGTGCCAATAATTGGACGAGTGCCAATAATTGGTCGGTTTACTCTATCTCTAAAAGGCTATTTATTAAACAACGTACACGTCATATTTCAATACATTTGACAGTGATTTACACAGAAAGCCATGGCATAGACTGTTCTAGATTGTAATGATGAAACAATACACAAACGGGAAACATAATTACATGTACGGCCGAGGATATCCATTGTGATATTCAGGTATTCCCTTAGGTTAAGCAATTACTAATGCCGCGAGATCTAGAGAGGTTTGTTTACGGCTACGTGTATGTTTGCTTAAGGGATTAGTTTACACTGTCATATCGCAAACTCTGACAACATTTTGTTACGGAATAACGACAAACCATGTATATTTTAACGAAAATACTCGTAATGTTTGCACTCATAGCCCGGCGTGATCGACAAAGCTAAGCAACTGCGGGCGCGGTCGGTAGTCGGATGGGTGACCACTAGTGGCAAAATAGGGCACGTGAAGCCGTCGGTCCCGGTTTTTACCATTTGGTAGCATGTCGTATGCCTTCGGGCGGCATAAAAATTTCTGACTCTTGGGTTGACTACCAACCCCTCCACCAATCCGCACTGGAGCAGCGTGGTGGAGTATGCTCTAGGCCTCCTCAGGTATTAGAAGAGACCCGTGCTCAGACTACTGAGCACGGGTCTCTTCTAACCACTAACCCATTAATGGCCCACTAGGGCCATTAATGAGCCACTAGGGCCATTAATAGGTTGAAGCCAATGTTTGCACTTTCTTTGTGAACTAATCGCGAAATTCAAAAGGTAGCAGACGAATGACAGAGACAAAATGTGTTCAGCATCGTCTAGTAATACTAACGGCATCACCAATGCGTTAACGATCAAAAAAGTGGGAGATCCGCATTATTGCTTGTTCTTCGACTCTGCTACCGAAACACGCTTTAAATATATCGCGATCGAATTTGGAAACAACATGCAATGCATGAATACCGTGGGATCAAACTGGGCGGTACATAACCCAATGAGTTCCAACAAGGGGGACCAATGATCATAGATCTCAGATCTCTCTAACTCTAAGATAACGAGCCGCGACCGCGACGCTCAAAGCGAATTCTCTCCGCGCTGCAAGCGTCAGCGTGAGCATTAAAAAAATGTTCGAACTTCTATCGCTACTAGTATGAATTATTAATTTGAATTTGAATCCGTTATTTAAATCCGCGAAACTATCCAAGTCTCGTCTACTATTTACCATCAGCCTAAAACCAGCTTTTGAGTCTTGTTCTGTGTCGGTCACAGTTGCCATGGGCGCCAGCGGAAAGCTGGTTCTGCGTACTTGTTTGCTATTTTATATGTTAAAAATATGTGTTCCAAACAATTAATGTAAAAATTATTTACCGTACCTTCTACACAGTATCCTGTTAAAAGGGCGATGCAAAACAAATAGGACGACAACATATTGAAACTGTATATTACGTGCTACTAATAGTGTGCCAGAGTAAAATTATTTTATCAGTTATTGATACGCGATATCTGTAAACAGCCAGTGACTTATATTTCGAATATTGTTTAGATAATCTGGAAATCTAGTTTGATGAGGTTTTTAACTTTTATATCAGTAAAGTGAATGTAATCAATGTAATCATATTGTCGGTAGGAAAGGGTGACCGCTAGTAGTAAATATTTCTTGAGCGTTACTGTGCAACGAGGGCACGAAAAACTGTCGGTCCCCGTTGTAATTATTTAAGCCATGTCGGATGCATTACGTAAATTATTTACAATCGAGCAGACCATGCCGACCCAAAATGGCTGAGAAGTCCTTCCTGTAAATTAAGGAATGGGAAATAATAATATTTGCTTGAAGAATCTTTCTGGGTTTATTTAATATCCCAATAGTTTTCACGCCCAGAATGAAAATACTAGGTTATCTAAGGGATTTTTTATGTAGATAATTAGTTTAGAAAAAGAGTGTGAAATGCGTAAACTATGAGGATTCAAATGTACCTACTATAGACCATTACTTCAAAACGAGAACACCCAAATGCAATGTTAAAATTCACAAACACAACATTAAATAATTTAAGTTCATAACAAACAAAAATCAACTTCAATTACCTATATGACATTATCAAACATTTTCATTTCCTATTTTTTCGCTCTTAGACGAGGATTTTTTTTCTCAAATTTAAATGGGATCAAACGGGAAGTACTTTTATTTTCCTAATCAAAAAACGTTTTTTTTTCAAATCAGATAATGAATGATGGAGTTCTGAGATAACAAACATAGAATAATCCAACAAACTGAGACCCTCCTCATTTTCTAAAGTCAGTCCAAAATAAGAAAGGATTTACTAATTTTGCTTATTGGGTGTACCTATGTTGAGGTCGGCGTCTTTATGTACAAAACCCCTAATATTTGTTTTAGTGAAGGGATATAGGGATGTTAATAAATTTGTCAATAGTATCACAAGACGAGCATAACCATGTGACTAAATAGTAACTGTTATATTAACAAGTGTGCTTATATTATTCAGAAGTTGAATTATCGTATTAATGCCTATGTGATAAATGTATATCAATTTGGCTGTTAACAAATTTGTTTGGATAATTATTATTTTGGCAGGCTACACTCGTGACTTCAACGCGTATGACTTCTACCCATTAATGGCATACTACTGAGCACGGGTCTTTCCTCATAATAATTGGGGAGGCCTAGAGCATACTCCTCCACTCTGCTCCAGTACGAATTGGTGAAGTGGCTAGTGGCCACTGGCCACCCTTTATGTCGGAAGTTTTTTTTGCGGCGGTGACGTTCTGATATACCTCCAGATGGCTCGCCTATTCGATTGTTGACTATCCACATTAAAGTATAATTATTAATCCCTTAATATTACTGGTATTATCATTCCGTGAAGCTCGCTACCATCCTCTTTATAACGCCGTAGGTACTGTTAAGGCTCTCCTTCCCCGGGAGCATCCAGCTGTAATATAACAGCTCAGCTTTGAGCATTTGTAACATCAATGCGCATGTTAGATGTTACATTACATTATTAGATGTAACAGCGGAAGGTCGTTTGCTATCTTAATTCCATAAAAAATTACTTACAGCCAAATCTTCGTCAGTAAAACAAGACAAGACCGATTTCCCGCGCTAATAATAATTAATAATCATTATGACTGTTGTGAGCGCGGGCTGTTTTTATATAAAAAGAGCCCTGAATCATGAACACTGGACATGAACACTGAACATGAAAACTGAACACTGCTCAAAACCATGAAAACACATCCCAAAATCGTTCAGCTTGTTCAATATAAATGTTGTTGTAAAATGGTATGCAATAAATATAGACTATGCATTGCTTTACACAAAATCCTGCGTATTAATATGCATGCCACTTTACTTTGTTCGGATCGGAGTAAATCTATATGGTGTTACAAAGGCGTTCAAACCCGTAATATTTTTAAAATAGATCGTCATCAATGAAATGTGTTCTGCAACATGGATTTTTCGTGACATAAAGAGGATTTAGGAAGGAGTTCAGTACCAAATTGTAACAACCGGGACTGACGGGTTTACGTACCCTCCGAAGCACGGAAGCACAAAGAAATTTGCCACTAGCGGTCACCCAACCTCCTACCGACCGCGCCCGCTGTTGCTGAACGTTGTCGATCACTTAAGATCGACGCAAGCCGCCGCGCTATGAGCGCTTCACTTATTTACTTTTTTATTATTTGTTATGAAAGCGGCCTCAGTAACACGCATTTTGTAAAAATGTCATGTGTCTAACTATTTCCGTTTATATATCATATAATCCGGCTTATAAATAGGATTCGGTTAGTCAACTTTTGGACACGAAAGCCTAAAACCGTCATAACCTCCAGTAAGAAAGAACACGACATGGAAAATTAGTAAACCCCTAAATATCCAAACCACAATATATAGATTTATAACAGATCTATAACATAACTTCTTTTGCAAACCGAAACATCTTATTTGTAATGTAAGGTTTAAGTTTAGCTCAAATTTTACGTCAAGTCAAAACACGCTTAATTAAATTCTGACGTCAAATTTGCGTCACGTTTATACATCGCGACATTCTCGTTAAATTAATACTTGGATTTATGGTATGAACGGTATGATTTGATTAGCCTGGGAACTTCTACACCCACGCGTATTTAAAATAACAATATGAAACATCTTATTAGCTCATCGTCTTATTTTTCTTGTATGTGTAATAGATATACGAATGTAATGAAATTTGGTTCTAGTGAAACTTCTTTTGGGACGGTGTAAATTGAATTTTTAAATGGAGGAGAAAATGGAATACACACACATACACACATCACAGATACCAGATTTATAATTGCTACAGTATAATGAACTAATGACAGTAATATTAATCGCTCTACAATAAAACGTCATTTATTGTACCTATGTACTTGCACCCGTTAGAAGCCGAGGCGAGACGCTAGGTATAGAGAAATACTTTATTAATTTGATTGGTACCTAAAAGTAAATGAGATTACGTTACGTTTTTAACGCTTGTTAGCGAGGTTAAGGTTAACTGGTTTATGAGTTTTGAAACGTTTATATTAAACTTATGGGTCGTTGTTAAAAGGTTAAGTACCTACCTATGTAGGTACTTAAATTAATACGTGAAGCAAAAATTTTGTACCCTTTTTACTAAAATTATACTGACGGAGACGGAGGAGTATGGCAAGCACAGTTAAAGTTTATTGAAAGTTTGATTTAATTTTTTTCCATACAATCTCTAATCACGTAACTGTAAGGCATCTTTTCATTTTTCGGGGTTAGGCCCGTTATTTCAGTAATTAGGTAGGTACCTCTACAAATTATCACCCAAATCCGTTTACAGGTTTTACGTGATGCCCGGACATAATGATACCTACATAATGATTGCAAACAAAAATATTTTCCTCGTCAGTTTTATTATACTTAGTATAGATATTATAATTTTATTAAGTCATTAATATTACCGGCATTGTCTTTCTGTGAAGTTTGCATGGCTATACCACTCACTAGATAGAGTCGGCAAACGCCTTGCCTGGTTCAGCTGGAGGTCCGAGAATCAGTACTTTCTTTTGACGACACCATAGCCTAGTTGGTACTAACCCAGCGTGTGAAGCGAGGGGTCTGGTTCGGTTCCCTTCCGGGGCAGACATTTATGTGACAAAAATATACTGTTTGTTCTCGCGCCATGGGTGCTGGGGACTGTGTTGTACATGCCGCCCTCGATAATAGGAATCCTAGTGCGGGGGTATGAAAGTGTTAGCATTTATTTATATTTTCTTCTTTGGTCTTTGGTGGGTGATCACTTACCATCAGGTGGTTGGTTTGCCAGTTGTTAAGTTAGACAGCTATCGTGTTCCGGTAGAACGGGGTGGTTCGTGTTACACTTTTGAGGAGACCATCTCAGTCCTCACGGGTACCAAGTACCAACACATCTGTGACCGAATTATAACGGGACTCATACTGACAATTACTAACTGGACTATTACTAACAGCAACTAACAGTACTAACTATCACTAACAGTCCTGTCCTAGTCCTCATACTTATTGAACAAACCAACTAATTTAATATTCTAATACCGTCACCTAACCGGACTAACTAACCTAGTCCCCATTTGTGTCTTGTTCTGTGTTGTGATGGGCGGCAGCGGAAGGGCGGCGGCACGCTCGTTTGCTACCTTAATTCAATAAAAAATAAGTTAGGGACAAAACAATTATTGTGTATGCATTTTATTCTTGTTACTGGACGATAATGCGTCTGTTATCTTTGCGGATTACTATCGACTTTGCGATTAAACATCTCATGTGATCGGTGTCATGTGAGCAGATTGTTCACATCGGCTTATTTGACGTGTGTACTTAAGATCAAAGAAATTTTCGATGCTGCTAGTGCAGTTTTGATCGACCACTACACTGGTCAGTCGGTCTCGATATTGCTGTTCGGTTTTCAAATTTATTAGTTCGTGTTTTTAGGGTTCCGTATAGCTGAATACAAAATAAAAAATATTTGCGTGTCTATGTGTCTGTCATACTCAATTTTTGAATTCATTCATGGGAAAATATAAAAAAATATATGAGTTAATAAGAAATGTTTAAATTATGGTCAAGACAGAGATGTAGGTAAATCCTGTAAAATAATAAATTAACTTAGATTCTGGGGCTGTTACTGTAAAATAATAAATTAACTTAGATTTTGGGGCTGTTACTGAATTATTAAATTAAGAATTTGTTGTTTTTAAATATTAAAAAAAAGATAGATTAACCTTCTAAAATATGCAATAAAAAAAATAGAAATAAATGTAACTACTCAGCTTAGGTAAGAGCTTTTACCAGAATTTAAGTATAGGGAAACCCATAAAATAATTCTACGGGGAAATGAGAAAATCCTTGTACTATACGGAACCCTAAACTAATATATTAAATTTGTTTTTGATTATCATTGCATTATTACAGTTCAAAGCTATTCTTTTGTTTTTATATTTTTCGCAAAAAATAATGATGAAAATATCACCGGCTTTTCCGAAACAGGTAATTTTAACATATTTTTTTAAACTAAATAATTATGTTATCTAATGGCTGCCCTCTATAACAAAATATTGAACGAGTATTATATTTTTTATAATACTTATTCATTATTTTGGTAAAATACGTCTACGTGTTAATTCTTTTATGTGTTTTGAGACAGTTTTTAAAAATAACAGAAACATAATAATATCTAATATTAGTAATATGTTGGTACATAGGAACGAACTACTACCTACTAACTAAAACTGATACCGTATTAGTAATATTAGGGTAAGCAGGGGGAATGGCACCCACCGGGTAATGGCGCGCACCTCTATAAGTCTATGAAAATGGTACATAACAACGTGCCTCCATACGTTAAACGGAAGAGGGTTAGGGCCTCTAACACGTAGCGATGCACAGGGGCGGCCAGCTCGTGGCAAGCGACGGTGAAGTGCGTTTGTTTCTATGCGGCTGCGCAGAACTAATTTTAGTCGTGATCTTTTTTTCAGTAAGATCAGAATTAAGATATTTATTAAATTGTTAATATAGATTTCCTAGGTACTTATTCATTCCTTTTTATGATGAATTATTCAATTTTCAACAATTGCTTCTCAATGTCTGTTTAATTTAAAGTGAAATTCAAAATGACCGTTTGGGGTTATCCCGCTCATATGAGCGCGATTACCCCTAAGTGACTTTATTTTTTGTTGTGTATTATATACTTATTATAGATTGTTATAGACAAGCCCAGAAATCGCCAAAAAACAAACCCCAAAGCGGCTCGGAAAGAAGAAAACCAAGCGGATTGCTTAAACTGCGATTGAAAAAGGATGTCCAAGAGTCAAGCCGCAAAACAATATAACATCCCATTCACTACTTTATGATTATAGACTGTACTTTAATTATACACTTACTTTAAATAATTATCATAATTGGAAGGAAACAGGTTTGGGCATCGTTATCCCTTCGCCTGAGCGGCATTACCCAATGGCAGGGGCAATGCCGCTCAAACCTTCTTTTTTTTTAAATGTTTACTACGGCTGGTTATTCTAAGATAAATACGATTCATATTAAAAATTTGATAATTTAATTGTTAAAGTTTATGTTTATGTTCTTAATTTTAAAATAAGACCAACAATATAAAAAATATAGCATGTTTTCCTTAAGTGAACGCCATTCCCCCTACTTACCCTAATAAAATATCGCTAATACACATGTATCTGGGACCGTTTTTTTTTACTAAATCGTGTATTTTATATATTTGATTCTGCCTCTATCCAAATGTATTTAAACACGCACGCGAGAGCATGTAATAGGCCGTATGAATCGTCATTATTGCATTGTCGATATGCAAATATGTTTCGTAATCCTGTGTTGATATAAACCAGCGAACTTATAAGGCATTTTATAGTGTATTAAATTAAGTACAGATGGTAACACTACAAGTAATTAAAAAATGTTAATTGAATTTGACTCGGATTAAATTATAAAACAGCGAAAAAGTAAGGAAAATTTATAAGAAGTCAGAGTGTGGAAATTATAGACACGATTCGAAGAGAAACGAGTTGAAAGTTAAAAAAAGACTTATAACCAGACTTCTTAATAAGTCATTGACTTATTATTACTATAATCAATGTAATAAGTATTAAAAATTTAAGTGAGGACCGTTGCCAAATAATTTAATAATAATATAGACGACAGACACACAGAAAAACATTCAGCAATATAGGAAGGTATATACAATATATTCCGTTTAGACGGAGTTCAGCGACATACACATGGACAGGATAATCATAAATAATTTGTATATCTACATATTTAAAGATAATAATATGAAGCGCCTGACAAAAATTAACAAAAATTAATAACAATGTATGGTTGCGGTTACAATTTTATTAACGAAAATGTTAACGATTCTCGAAGCGAAACTTGTCTTTCCCGAAGCGAAGCGAAGCTACAAAGCTAGTTGCATTTAAATAACTGTTTCTGTGTTGATATTAAGAATTAAGATTCGCATCATAAAAGTTGCATCGCGTGCCCTTGAACTTAACATGGTAATTCATTCATACAAATTAAGATGTACATAACTACATAGTTTCATACTTGGAGACTGGAGTTGGTAGTTTATGTTCAAACGTCGAACGACCGAGTAGTCGCGTTCGGTTTTTAAATTTAAAATATTTATATGATCATGAAGGATTTATAAACGGACATTCCAAATTCAATTAGTTTATTTTTTTGTGACAGTGGTGTGTGATGAATAATAATGAAAATCTCACCAGCTTTTTTGAAACAGGTTAGTAGGTATTTTATTTTTTTACCTGCTTTAGACCGAACATTAACGAGGTGGATATAATTATTTTACTGCAAAGACACAAACATTGAATAAACAATAACAAAATAAACGATATGCATAATTTCAACTTTTAATTTACTGAATTCAAAAAGGAACCCATTTAAATATAGTATGCACTCTGATTTCTCTTTACTTTGATTTATGTATAGATATATTATATTTGAAAGTTACTAGCGAGCTGGCGAGATTATGCCTCCTTCTCCATATGGTAGGTAATTATATGGTGTATCTCGTCTGATATCCCGGTAGCTAAATAATAATTTCTCAGAGCAGTGATTAACATTAACATTATAATATAATCTTCTATAAAGTTCCCGAGTCCCGATTAGTCTTGTTCTGTGGGATACAGCGGAAGGGTGGTGCTGCATGATCGTTTTCTATCTTAAATACATAAAAAAATGTAGAGCAATCTCTCTCTATGAAGATATTCAAGGGTGAATAGGTTTTAGCTCATTTAAAATCTTGGACTTCATCGCAACTTAGAGAGTGCGCGCACGGGGGACATTTATCTGCGTGACATAAAAGTTATTGTCTTCGTCGCATCGCGTTTCTAAAGTGGGGTGCGCTCACGAGGGCGACAGAGACAAAACTTTTTTGATATGGAAGCGTCACTGGAACGACGATCTGGCATGTTATCCATTGCGCCATCCGGCTCCTCAATGTGAACGGAGAGTGACAATTTTGTCACCGACGCCGGTCAGCGTACATAAAAGTCACCCAGTTGTCGCGTCGTAACGTGCGCGCACCTCCATACATATCCAAGGACTTGATAAGAGCGACGAAACAGTCACGGCGACAAAAGTCCCCCGTGCGCGCACTCCCTTATCAAGTCCTTAATTCAATTAAGCCATCCTTAATCCTGCTAATGAAATGAAAGAAGGAAAAAATGTTGAACATTATTTAAATTATTCTCACGTACTCACACATTCGCTTTATGTGATAAATGTCCTGGCCGGCAATCGAACACAAGTAAGACAACACAAATTCGTCAAGCACAAACGCGTTATTTCCGTAAACAGTAAAATCAAACTCGAAAAGGTAGAATTAACCAATATGCAGATCCATACAATTCCGGTGTTATTATGTCATCTATCCAAATAATTACAGTTAGTTACACTACTATCTCTCGATAGTCTCTCGATAGTGGGCGAATCCGACTCACACTTAACTGGTTTTTTCCATTCTTATGATTGCTGTATGATATTATGTAGCCATTTATTTTAGTGAAGATAATACCTCAAGTGACTCGTAAGTATTAAGACAAGACGAACTGTGTAGGTATGTATATTACCGTTATAATAAATTATGAAGTATTGTTCTACGTTTATTATTATGTAAATTAAGAAGCGCGTGTAACACAGCCGGTTTAGTGAGAGATAAACGATTATTTTTGAGGATGTTTTCTGCGTATTGATGTAATATTACGTGTATTTATTATATAACTAGCTTTCCCCAGCGGCTTCGCCCGTCAATTGCCTACAATTTATTGACTCTTACTAACAATTTGTTAACTGGACTTTTACTTGCAACAACTAACGCTTTGTAGTGTTCGGACTGGGAACTTGAGAAATGCCAGCGTGATGCCTGTGGTTTGGCTTAACAATGGGTAAATTATCATGTATATTAACTGGTTAGAAGGCTAGTATAAAAGTGTACTTTAGAATTTCCCTTGTGTTTTGAACCTTTTGAATGTTGGCTAGTGTTTACTGTAATCCATAAAACGTTAACCACTTAAACTGTTAAAGGAGATTAAAATACTTGTAATCTTTGCAATAATTCTCTGACAATCACGATAACTATAAACTGTTACATTATTGAGTTCAGCTAACAGATCTTAGTACCTAACCACACTTTTTTACAATAAAATAAATTTTTTCTCATTTACACTATTCTAAATTTTATGTTTTGTAATTTTTTTGAACAATGTTTTATTTTTTACCAGAGGTTAGTGAAGGATTCGAACCCACGCCTCCCGTTCGGAGGTCCAAACCAAACGTCAATAACAGTACAATTTTCATCTTTACGCAGTTCAGCCACAGATCTTATATACCTACGTTTTATTGTACTAGAATTAAATATCAATAAATTCAAAGTAATGGCAGACGAAACATGTTCAATTAGGGGAATGGCCGGGTAAAGGCGGGATAAGATTATGCAGCAAAATTTATTATCTGTTGTTTTTAAAACGTCTGGATAAATACATTATCTAGGTAATCGATTTAAATAAAACCGGTGAAGTGCGAGTGGGACTCGCACATGTAGGGTTCCGTAGCAACGAGCGTTATAAACTCTATATGGTCCGGTATGGGGTCCACCTTTGGGATAGCAGCCACGGTATTACGCATTCTGTGAAAATTTCAGGTATCAGGTATTTTTGTTCAACAGACAGATAGACAGCGGAGGCATATTAATAGGGTTCCATTTTCACCATTTGGGCACGGAACCCTAAATAGTATGAACAGTGTCATGTGGTTAAGTGAAGTAAGTACCTATAAAAATATGTTAAATGACGCTTACCACAAATATTAGTGAAAACCGCACCCTAATCGGTTAAGCCGTTTCTGAGATTAGCGTGTACAAAACCGTAGACAAACAGACAAAAATTCTAAAAATCATTGTTTTGGGTTCTATTCCATGTACAAACAGCGATCACTTACAAATTTATTATATGTACGTATGTAAAAATACCCAAACAAGGTTTTACATAACAGTGTCTGATTGAATTCAGCGGCCTACTATTATTAATTTACTCAGAACTGAACTGGCTTCGCTTCGGAGAACCTATATCTAATAACTCGCAAACGCTCGAAATTTAAGGCAGAATTCATTTGGTACATTATCATAATATCATCTTTTTAATTTGTGAACCAATTGACACAAAACTACTTCAAACATAAAACAATTAATAAGCCATTAATAAACAATTTATAAGCTTACTACAAAATATCAGTGAAATCGCATCCAAATCGGTCGTTTTTGAGATTAGCGAAAACAAATGCACAAACAAATCGACATACATACAAAATATCTAAAAATCATTGTTATGAAATTTTTGTGCTATAAATAGCCTGCATTTTTTTCTAAATAATCTCCATGTACAGCACCTCTGAGCTACAATTTTATTATAAGATTTATCATCACATAACAGTTATACCTACTCCTGCTCACAGCGTTTACATAACGAGGTGACTATTTGATGGATGCTTTCCGCTCAAGACATGCATTGGTTACGTGGGCAGACGCATAGTGACAATGGGCGCAATTCTCCAATCAGCTGTCTGATTTTGTGAACCAATTCCAAACTGGTTTGAGCAAGAAGTTTACGAGGTTACAGTACTCGCATGTTAAGTCACGCCATTTTTAGATTTCGATGTCCTGAGAGTCGGTCAATTTACTGTGATAGGCGTATTAGAAATATAAAGCGCTCTATCCTGGTCGTGACGTGAAGGTGACATTATAGAAAATAATTGTCGAGAAGTTAGGAAAAATCTTTAAAGCAATGCTGACGCTTGACTTCGACAAATCTAATCTATCTAATACCTTTAAACGAGCAATTCTTGTATATATATAATTGGAATCTTGGAATCGGCCCCAACGATTTTCATGAAATTTAGTATATAGGGGGTTTCGGGGGCGATAAATCGATCTAGCTAGGAATCATTTTTGGAAAATGTCATTTTATTCGTGTTTTTGTAGTCCCAATTTAAACTGAAAAATATGACTCTTCCTGACATATTGGCGAATAATAATACTTTTTTGTGCGAACTAATTGCTTTAACGACACAACAGCAGATGGCGTTGTTAACACGAAGTCAAAAAACACAATTTATAAAAAAAAAAATACCGAGCAAAGCTCGGTCATCCAGATATTAATATATAATATAGGTAAATGGTCGTTATGTTTGGAAGTTGAAACAGCACCAAAATATTGTACTTAATTTTTTTAGCTATTTATTATGTAGCTTTACTATTATTCTTTCTTTCTTCTGGAAAAAAAGTTCATCATCACAACCCATAACTGTCCCACTGCTGGGCACGGGTCTCCTCTCACAATGAGAGGGGTATAGGCCATAGTCCACCACGCTGGCCAAGTGCGGATTGGCGGACTTCACACACCTTTGAGAACATTATGCAGAACTCTCAGGTGTGCAGGTTTCCTCACGATGTTTTCCTTCACCGAAGCAAGTGATAATTAAATTTTAATACGCACATAATTTTTGAAAATTAGTGGTGCGTGCGGGGTTTGAACCCGGAACCTCCGGTTCGGCAGTCCAACGTTCAACCACACGGCTATCACTGCTTAAAAAAAGTTACTTCAATATAATTGGAATTTTATTATTTGGTCCTACCTATATCATCGTAATCTTAAGAAGGTTATACGATATATACGTATAAAACTTTTTCTTGTTCTTCATAATCCACAACTATGCCACTTCTGGGTATTCTCATAGCGTAAGGAGTGGCCATGGTCCACCATGTCATAGTACCATGGCTATAGTACAGTGGCCATTGTACGGATTGGTATACTTCGAGAAGGTTTTGGGGAACTCTCAAGTGTGCATGTTTCCACACGATGTGTTCATTCCCTGATACAAGGGATAAATAATTTATAAGACGCACATAATTTTTGAAAGTAAGAGGTGCAGAAGTCTTTATCAGATACCTATTGGCGAGTTCAACATTCAAACCACTTGGCTATGATTCCTTTTAAAATTTTATATATTTGTTGCAGCTATGGCTAACCATGGGAGCTTCGCTGTCCTTCCTCATCATAGGGCTAGTGAGAGGGTACTCCGCATCTGCATTGCCATCTATAGAAGAACATGATCAATATCTCGTTGAACACAGCGAAATGAAATCATGGATAGGTAAGTAAGCCTAACATTCAAAAAACCTTCTGATTCCTAGACTAACCATCCGAGTCCCGATTTGAGTCTTGTTCTGTGACGGTCACAGTTGTCACTAAAACAGTGCGCTAATTGCTATTGGATAGTGAAGCATAAGGCCGCCGTTAGATGACGATAGCTTTCGCGCGGCCGAAGAGCTCTACCCAACCTCGAATCCGAATATATTTCTTGTGCTCATGGTGCAACCTACTGCACAGATGATGGCGTCAGGTTCCTCTTGTTATAGTTGGTAGGATTAGGTTAGGTGCTGCAGTTATTTCTCTATCTGGCTGCCGTTGTTTGTTTATTGTCAACCGCGAAATGTTTCTACGTATCGGTTACGGTACTGGGGCTCCATTTTTGAATCGCTCATCTGGCAGCGAGCACTCGTTTCGAGGTTTTTTGGTCGACATAATCCCATATTTTAGAATCGTGCGACTACTACGAGTGGTATCAAGGTCAGGTCAAAATCACTAGACGCTAGACGAGCGATTCAAAAATAGAGCCCCCGGAGAGACAATAAGTGGAATCCTCTCTTCCTTATTTTGCTCCCCTCTTCTCCTACGTAATACGTATAGAATACATACGTACGTACGAATGTATTCCATGTTTCATCTTTTTCCGTATAACTCGCTACTTTTTATAATACGACTTATGATAAATTACAATTCTAATGAACAATTATAGGCGATTTGAGGCTCATTACACAGAGCATATAGCTCATTACATAGACTGTTGGTTTTCAAATGAACGGTTTAAATAGCTTAATGCGGTTTTATTTATTATAATTTTTTAAAGATGAATTTTACCGTTATCAAATATAATATTTAAAAATTGAGCACTATTGTTAATTGTCATGTGTTCCTGCGGTGTTCACTGTGATGAATGAATGAAGTTAATGCATAAAGTGAAACAATTTTGGAATATGCTAAGCTTGTAATGTTAAAAAATTGTCTGTCAAAATAAAATGTTTGTTCGTAATGATGAAGATATTAATTTTTTTCCTTTTTCACTAACTACCGATGAATTATACAAATGTACATGTACATTGCAATATTCTTTGAATATCTTATGATGGCTTCGTTATAGAATGGAGGCCAAAACATACTTTTTTAATTCTTACCATCTCTGTCTGGAACGGCTTTACGCGTACACTTGGAAAATAGTAGTTACGTTATACAAGTTATTAAGTTAAAATGTGTTAAGCAAACAAAACAGGTACTTAGATGCCCTAAATATTTGCTTTCCTCAAATGGATCCTCGCGGGACGAGGCGTAAAAACATTAATGCGGCAATAATTAATCATTTAAATTTACAAACGTATCTAACAGATGTAGCACTATGGAAAGCGAGGAACGTTTACATGTGTTAAATAATAAGAATCAAGACTATAATTACACTGAAATTAACCATAACTTGCGGTAGACTACGAGTTAATTACTTAATTTTGTCTTATACATCAACACGTAGTTCACCTTGGCCTTAACCTCCATTATCCAACAGTTTCCGGTGAGCTGCATTGTCATAAAACTGTTTACTGTCAGTTATAGTGAGTGGGTATCGTCATTAATACCTTATTGATAAATTGGTAGTCTTGTACTTAGACATTTTATATTTTGGTTATAGCCAAGAAAATTATAAACCATCTGCACTGCTAAATTATTAACCTATTCAAATAACCATCGTCAACAACCACACTTAACCCGTATAAAACATCAATAGAACTCTTGAAACAACGCCTTTAACTGCTTTGGACTGCTTTTCCAGAGATACGAGGATGTAAAATCTAACCTATGAAACTATGAACCTGACGCTCAGCTATGAATGCGATTCTATTATACGTAGCTACTCTTCTCTGCACTTAGCGACCACTCGCGACCATTCCATAGCACGGATCCATCCATATAAAAAACGTAGCTAAGTGGAACCACCAGTTCACCAGTGCTATGCTGTATGGCCAATAAAGATGATTGGCGGATATCAAACGTTTGAATAGCACATCTCTCGTGGAAAAGCTGCCTTAATCTCCAATCACAGAAATATAATCCATTTTTCGACAAAATTACCCGACAATCGTCGAAAGGCTTGTGTAATCTTTGGTTCTAGTATCCTTAATTTTTACTCCTCTTTCAGGTGCAATTCCCCCCCTTGGAGCATTCCTTGGCAGTATGCTGTCAGGTCCGTTGATGCAGCGAGCTGGTCGCAAACGGACCTTGCAGTTCACAGCACCGTTGTGGACAGCCAGTTGGTTGCTACTCGGGTTCGCGCCCAACTTCGTAGTGGTGCTTCTTGGCAGAATGATGTCCGGCCTCGGCGTTGGATTTGTCCTTGCTCCTGTTCAGGTTTATGTAAGTATTTATTGAACTTATACTTTATTTGTATAACGTGGTAATATGTGTTCGAATTATGAACCGAGAGAGCAGGTTATCAAACCTGTACAGAATTAAAGTGAGTGTTTATTAAAGTATGCATCGGAAACGTTTGCGACTTTACTCTAAATTATACGCGACTGTAAAGTTACCTAATTTTGAATTTGAAATTGATTTGTAAATTTTTAAGAAAATGACATATTTACTTAAAAAATTTAAAAAAATCTTTATTATTTTACGGTAACGTCAAACGGTAGTAAGTTAATCTTATACAAACATACAACTGCTTAATAATTCAATGGGTGGTGGCTGAAAAGGATCCGAGACCCGTTTGTTTGGTGTATATTTGTATGTAATGGAGTACATACTTAAAAAAGGTGTAAAACGAGTTCTCCTTCAGGGTCGGCGTTGCACTGGTGACTCCCCTGGTGTTGCTCGTGTCCATAGGCGACGATTAACACTACTCCATATACGATCCATATACGATATCCGGATATCGTATATGGATATCCGAGTACATATTAATATACATAGTATGTATATTAATATGTACAAAGTCAAATATACATACTATGTATATTAATATGTACTCGTATATGTATTTATGACAAAAGACTTTTTAGGTAATCTTTGCCGTCCATGAATTTAGACAAAATTCGTAAAATTTACCTTTGTGATTTAACCAACACGTTCACTTACAAGAAGTCTTGTTATTTGTGTCTGTATTTTGTTGTATAATTACAACCGGTATATAAAAAACATTTCAAGATTTCCCAGTAGTTGAAGAATCATACGGGAATAATGGGTGATACAAAGAATAAGAACTTCTACAAATAAAGATGTCCATTGGTGTATAGCATACCATAAGATGTGTACAACCTAAGCACGAGTAGGTTGACTTGTACATAAGAATGGATTGAGCATTCCATATCCTTTGTACTTAGCTTAGACTTTAGTACAATAGCCTACTATAAAATCTAATTGCTCCATTTTGAGCTCCTACGCAGTCGAGTTAAACCAATACGAACACCTGATAAACTTTTGTCCGTGTTTAATGAGGAAAAAATATCAAAACTGAGTTAAAAGGGTCTTCGTAACTTTTTATTTCATTTTGGGAGGGAACGCGACACAGCGATTTAATGAAGTGTGCTGATATATTTCGCTTTCTCACCTTAAATATTACTTTTCCTTTTTAAGCTTTACGAGTATTTTATGTATATAAAAATTTAGAAGTGAATAATAGGAATGCGAAAGGATTGATACCATCATCATCGTACGTCCTGTTCAATCTAAAAAACCCTGATCAATCAAGCCTTAAAAAGTAGCCAATGAAGCCCAACACTCTTTAGTTATTGCAGCTTACTTGGTAAGCTTTGATTATATACAAGTTGGTAAGCTTCGATGCCGAGCGACAAGGTCCGGGTTGGTGTCCCGATTAGAACAGACATTTTAGTGTCATTTTTATATTAAAGATTGTAAAGAGTTATGTCCAGTTTCACAGAGACTTACACAGAGACTTTGGTAGATATTTTAAAGGCCTGGCTAGCTACCTTTATTCTTTTAAAATTTACCTAGAAACGGTTTTGTCGATTATTTACATAAAAAAAATGGCAATTGTTACGTAAACTCCATCCATGAATATCAGAAAAATAATAAAATTAAAGGTCCATTCAATGAGACCTAGTAAAGGTTGAACTTTTATCTGTTCCCACTTTGTTGGTTGTTACAACAACTACAGCTCCTTTAATAAGATATCTGTGTATTAGATATCCATTAACAATACTCTTTGTGTGGGCTTAACAAAACGTCATTTTAATGTTTATTCGTATACCTAATTAGCTACTCATTGCAAGCTTGCAATGTGTTGTATGTTCGGGTCTAACCTTGCCTATTCTAAGCCGAATTAAAACTATTTCCTCTTACTGTACGGACTTGATATTTTGTATATTGAAGTGTCTACCTTTTGTACCTCAAGTTAAACAGCCTTATAACCGTAGACGGAGAAGAGTATAGACGGATGGATGCCATCTATCGCACTCACACAAGGAAAGGAACAACTTGCTGCAATGACGCGATAACGAGACAGAATAATACGACGTTTTGTTTCTCATTGCGTGCCGGTTTTCACAAGGATACTGATGTCGAACATTTATTTTGCCACATACTACTATTTTACTTTCTCTAGCTTTTGTTGGCCACACAGACGGAGGCCTCCTCAATAACGAGGAGACACCCGAGCTCATTAGTGGGCCATTAATGGGGAGAAGCTAAAGGACGGAGGGACCGACGCATGGTCAGACGAACCTTAGTTATAGGGCTCCGTTGTTACCCTGCGGGTCTAAAAATGTCTCCTGTTTGCCACAGGTGAGCGAATGTTGCGACCCACACATCCGCGGTCGTCTGGGCTCTCTGCCAACGCTATCCATGTCCTTCGGAATCCTCATCTCCTACATAGCTGGCAACTGGCTGCACTGGAGACATCTGGCCTTCCTCTCCGCGACATTTTGTGGTGAGTCACATCATCTTTTATGGAATCGTGTGATAGTTATGAGATTTATTTGCTGGCGGTAAAATTTTAGAATCACTGAGTCGTTTCTGGGTGTTGTGATATGCAACGAACTAGATGTTAAATTAACAGGCTCATCATGTCAAAGTGTCAGTTGTCGAGAGTTTCTCTCGCCACCATGACAATGAAGTATGAAATATAAAACACATTATAGGTCGAAATATAAAACCCTTGAGTGCTCGTTACAAAAAATAAAAAAGACCATTGACCGGGCCAAAGAATCATTAATTTGAAAGAATCATAATATTATTAACGTCGCCATGTCCAGGAGCAAACCTGGAGTCTTCATTAGGCACTCAAGAGTTAGCAACTACGCTACAGTGTCAATAGCTTGCATTATTGCTTGGTATTATTTGATATAAACGGAGTTTGCACGCTCCCGTATACCTTCTATGACATTGCAATCAATTTCAAATCGGTAAACATACAAATTCACACAATATATTGCTGAACATAATTATTCAGAGTTACGTAATTTAAGTTGTGCCCCAACAAAACGTACACTTGCAAGTGTCGATAACAGTTATGACGTCAGTGGTAGTTTAAAAGTTAGAATTGTATTTAAACTCATCCACAGCTTGTTGATCCATACCTTTTCATACCTTTTCATGCTCAAACCACTGAGCTGATAAACTTAGAATGGAATTGAGGCTCGGGAATATGGGATATAGGGGACATGAGATAGTTTTAAGGGGGTGGAAGTTTGTATAAAGGGCTTAGGTATGGTGGGAGTACTTCACAAGGTGAAAGGTTGCCCCCCATAAGTTACTCTGCCGCGCCCGAGTAAATCCCGAAATCCCCGCTTGGGCTCTCTTACTATTATGACATTTAATTAGTCTCGTCTATATCATCCGCGACGCAAGAAACGCTACGGTATATACGGTATATGAGCGTTTCCTTTTAAAATAGTTTAAATACTCGAAAATGGAGCGGAATTTATATGCGATCGTGTCGGGAAGAAAGTCATTAATTAGACTCAAGATATTTAGGCCATTTACCTCACTAGCTAGGTTTCAGGATCGATCGCCGGCACGGACAAACCTTGGTCGTGTCTTGCAGCACTGTTTCCAATCATGTGTATTAGAATATTATGTCGAAACTTGCATATCTTCGGTCTGCGTATTCTCAAAAGAGTGTCAAGTGCAAATGCACATGGATGTCAACACACTATCCACAGCCCAATATCTCCATTATGGGTTTTTTAAGCAAAAGGTTTTTTTTTTAAATCCATAAGTTTCCTCAAACAAACAAGCACTCCTGTCACCTGGTGTAAATGATCACCATAACCTTTGAATATCAGCAACATCCAAACGAGTCGTCTGACGGCAAACAACCGAACAGGTAGCCAAGTAGCTAGCCAAGCAGATGAATGAATTAATGAGGAATAATTGCTATGCCACCAAGGTTGCGGTGATGAAGGAATTAAATCGATTACGGCCAAAATTTTACTTTCTTAACTCAATTCTTCACACGTTAATACAACACCATTACTTCTACAGTGGCTTTATTTTTGGTTCTCTTGCCTCTACCCGAGTCGCCTGTGTGGCTGCAGGCTAGAGGCCTGGACGCCTCGGAATCCATTAAATGGCTCCATCTCTCGTCACACGCTGTGGCGACGGTCAAGGAAGAGAATGTTAAAACTGAGTAAGTATTCCAGAATTTCATTTCAGTTCCCGCGGATATTTTTAATGTAACACCCACAAACAAGAAGTTTTATGTTTTGTGTATATTAATTAATAACAAGAAGGTAAGTCACCTGATGTCAAGTGGCCATCTTTACCACCTGTACCAATACCAAAGGCATTACCGATGCGATGTCGGAAAAAAAATAAAAGATAGAAAGTATGCAAATTTAGATGAATAGATTTTTATAGCACACTGTGACCTAAACCCGCATTTATGCCACGGTTTTCCGTGCGTAAAGTAGTCGATTATAGCACGGGTTATGATGCTAACTTCATACCGTGCACAAATTGACACTTACACTGTTGACAATTACAAATTGGTAGGGGAAAAATATCAAAAGAGAAGTGGGTAGGTAGAAATACTAAGTAAGTCAAAACGAAACGGTATTAATAATTATTATCAAAGTCATAGTTACATTTAGTATTAATAATTATTATCATAGTCATAGGTACATTTATTATAACTTTCGCTAAAATGAATACTCGTAGTTCGGATAGTGAGTTTAGTGAAGATGGCATTGATGAAATTGTTCCAGACGCTATAAAAGAAATAGCAAAATCGGTGACCCTAAATTTGTTGCCCAGTAAATCAAAAAGGCTATATACAGCAGCGTACAATGCATTTAAGAAATGGCGCAGAGGAAACAAATCAAATTCTTTTTGTGAAGATGTCCTCTTGGCATACTTTGCGCATTTGTCACAAAAGTACGCCCCACCAAGTTTATGGGCAACATTTTCGATGCTAAAATGTACTATAACGTACGATAACATCTACATTGGTCGCTACGATAAATTGATAGCGTAAATGATTCCTAGCTAGATCGACGAGCTTTGCTCGGTATTTTTTTTTATAAATTGTGTTTTTTGGAAATTATATTTAAGTACGAATAATAATATTAAGAAGGCACAAATAATATAAATAAACAATTGATTTTCATTTAAAAACGCCATCTATTCTGCTGTTGTGTCGTTAAAGCAATTAGTATTAGTATAGTAGTATTATTATTCGCCAATAGATGTCAGGAAGAGTCATATTTTTCAATTTAAATTGGGACTACAAAAACACGAATAAAGTGACATTTTCTAAAAATGATTCCTAGCTAGATCGATTTAATTTGAATAATAAATAGGTACTTTAAACAATTTACATTTATTTTATACAATAAATACTTTTGAATGACGTGTGACGTGTCGGTAAAGCAGACAAATTAAAATACTTTTGAATGACGTTTGACATGTCGGTAAAGCAGACAAACTAATAATACTTTTGAATGAAGTTTGACATGTCGGTAAAGCAGACAAACTAATAATACTTTTGAATGATGTTTGACATGTCGGTAAAGCAGGCAGGCAGCAGCTTCGTAAACATTTCCTTTCTTTTATTTCCCTGTAAATAATTATATGTTTGAGTATAGGCGGGTTTATGTCACTCGTGCTATAAAATAGTATACGACACTCGTGCGTTAAGTAGCTATATTATTTGTACAGTGTTTAGCGCACTCGCTCCGCTCGTGCGCTAACTTCACACCGTGCAATAATAAGCTACTTTACGCACACGTATCGTAATGTACTATTTTCGTGTGCTTCAACTTACTAGCTATGAAGTGTCATAGAAAGTTTTGCTTATTAGAATTGGGAACATCCCTATGTTCCCAGTTCTAATAAGTCAAAGGAATTCGAATTGCTATTTTTTTGAAGAGTTTAGAAGACAACCGTTCTCTTCTATCTACCTACGAGGACGTAACAATTCCGATCCGTTATTAAAACTACATTTATGTAAATACGTAAAATAATATTTCTATTACACATTAAATGTGATAATCACACGTGAATATCTCCATATTCTTAAGCACTTAGCAGATAGTGTACCGTACAAAAATTATGCGATGTTGGTTTAAACTGGTTTGCTTACAAAGTGTATTGTATGATTGTGTGACATTGTGAGCAAGTACGATTTTTTGTCGAGGTCGATGCGTCTACAATAAGTCCTATTACGACAACACAGTGATGGGGTCATTACATCAAATGTTTAGCCTACAGATAATTTGAATTTGTCGTAATAGTTTGTCATACATAATACTCCATCAGTCATTTGCTTCATGCAATTTGATGTTGTCGAGCAAAAAAGGAAGAGGAATACGTTTTTATAATGGTTTGTCGACATTGAAACCGAAGCATCTTCGGCTGTTTGTTGTATCCATGGTAAAAATGGTTGTCTGTCTTTTAAAGAGGGTTTACGGACCATAATTTTACGTGATAACGTCATAAGGGAAGAGAGATAGATGCGTTGCAAGCCGTTTCATGTTCATCAATTTATAAGACGTCATCAGGTCAAAAAAATACCAAAAGAAGCGATTTAATAAAAAATATGTGTTAGACGGCACGGAGTTACAACAGAGAAAATGGAAGAGCATTGCAAAGACCATAGACTTGTATAGAGCAACAGGTTATGTACAAAGTTTACAGATAACCTAAACTATACATAAATTGTTATTTTAATTTGATGCTTCATACATAGTTAATATTAGAGGGAATGTGATACCTAACTAATAAAACAGGCAAAGAACTCTGCCTCCAGTCACTGGCATTGTCAGGATTTAAGCAGAACATCATGAAGAAAAACTTCACTTCAGAGTTCTTTATAATATTCTCAAAGATGTGTAGTCTACCAATCCATACTCGGCTAGCGTGGTGGACTATGGCCTGTACTCACCGACCACACAGCCAATAGACTCCTAATAACAGGCGAATGGCTTCTGTCAACACATCTGGCTTATAGTACCGATATAAATTCGTGCCGTCTCATTCTTTCCCGTTGCTTAAATTAATCTATTTCGAAAATCAAACATTAGGTCTATTGGCTGTGTGGTCGGTGCCTGTACTCCTCGTATTGTGAGAGGAGACCTGAGCCCATGAGTGGGACAGTCATGGGTTGAATGACGAAGCAGATAAAACATAGGCCAGAAGAGACAAAATTATTTGCGGTCGCATATCAGCTACCGAGCTCCCCTTTTAAAATTCTTTTTTTTTTTGCAGCAAACCCATTCAGAGCCAAGAACCGAAGAGCCTGTTCACTCGTGAAGTATTTTTCTCCTCCATGGTGATAAAACCCCTCACCGTCGGCTTCGCTCTCCTAATATTTCAGCAGTTCAGCGGTATTGACGCTGTTATATTCTTCACAGTTGAAATATTCCAAAGCGCAGGTAAAGTAGTCTGATTGCTCCTATTTTGTCATCTATGTATATATTTTGTGTAAAATAGCCGACAAAGGAGTAGCCGAGCCATTCGATGGTAAGTGGTCACCATCACTCGTGGACACAGGTAACATCAAAGGCATAACTGATGCGTTGTCGGCCAAGACAGAAAAAAAACGCTTTTATCTCTCCTCCTTATGTCATACAACCGAATTACTTTTCATTCTTAGTTTTTTCTTCGTCATTATTTAAATTCTTTTCGCATTTTACACACTAATTCTATTCATCGTTATAAGTATTCTAATCTAGGTTTATTCAAATTCAGTGATAAAATAATGCTTAAGCGCTAATGTAATAGAAATGTTTTAATGGAAGAATGTTCTAATGAAAGAATATCTGAATCTATTTAAGTACTATTGAATTAAATTCTTTGTCGGTTATTTCAAAATGTGATTATCCTTAGTAAGATCTATGAACAGTATCTGCACACTAAACAACAGAACTATGACTTCAGGCGCCATAAAAATTCCGACTCTTTGGTTGGCAACTAACCCCCCACCAACCCGCACTGACGCAGCGTGGTGGAGTATGCTCTAGGCCTCCGTAGGTATGAGGAGAGAGCCGCGCTCAATAGTGGGCCATTAATGGGTTGAAGCCAACCTCTATCGTTTTACATTAACGCCAAGGACAACATTTTTGAAATCTTTCTACTTTTTCATTGTGCATACATATCTTCTCACAGGAAGCACTTTGGATGCCATGACCGCAACAATAGCAGTTGGTGCAGTCCAGCTGCTGAGTAATGCTGTAAGCACCATGCTGGTGGATCGGGCAGGTCGGAGACCTTTACTGCTGCTGTCTGCTGTCACGATGTGTGCGTCAATGGCTTCTATGGGAGCTGCTTTCTTCTTTGAGTTTGAAAAAGAGTCTTGGCTGGGGTGAGTAGCTGAGTAAGAGTGCCTATCACTTTACAAGTCGCCCATATTATGTGCCAAGATTTTTGACAGAGGTTATCCGGTCTTGGTCGTGGGAGATGTATCAATTGTGTATGTTATTCGTATGAATAACATTCTTAAAAAAATACTTGATGATGAGCATACATTTACAGTCCATATAGTTATACTTAGTGCTGTCCCATTACTCTTGTGATAAAAATATTTTTGATTAGGCGCATACGTAATGATTAAACGCTAACACAGTTAAACCCCCGCTCTAGGATTCCCTGTGTCGAGGGTGGCATGGATAACAAAACCTAATATGCAACTAACACCCATGACTCGAGAAAAATCTTTCACATAAATATTAGCCGCGGCCGGGAATCGAACCCCGGACCCGTTGCTTCGCATGCAGGGTCTCTACTAACTAGACTACGGGGCCGTCAGTTATAAATAATAGTTCGCAATAAACGAAATAATACATTATGCAGGCTTGCACCTTCACTGAAATATGCATTTTATCCATTTTATCGTAATAATAATGTTCTATATACCGCCTGAGAAACGCATCCTTCACCGGAAGTAGTTTTAGCATACTAGAACACTCGGGCAGATCATACGTCACGGTATGAAATGGCTGTAGTTACATGGTCCCAAGCAATTTAAAATCAAACAACTCTCAAGTGAATAATTCGCTTATCCGGTCAGTTTGGCGCGAATGTTTATAATAATTGGCTTATTGTATTTTTGGTTACAACTGTTACAAGCTATTTTTGTGTTCACGTTCGTCATTGAACTGTTACCAGCTGAGCACACTCAGCTATTTGCTCATTTATTTTCACCAATTAATTTTGAGACACAATGCTTGCGCCGGCAATTCTATTTATGTCGTCTTTGCTAAGGCGTTTTTATCAGGCTCTCTCCATTTTTACTTTTTATTCTTTTACCGTCGTTATTCTATGTTCTTTTAATTAATGGAATTAAAATAAAGCTATAGAAACCAATACGGTTTCTATAGCTAAATAACTTATTGTGAGTTTATTTTCATTTCACTTCAATGCCGAATGCATTTTTTAGGTAACAAGTAAGTAGGTATCTATTGTCGCAACTTCTCGATACTAAAGTGTTAAGACTGGTGATAATAGCATAAATGTCGATGATTGGGCGCTAACCTATAAAGCATTCAATTCTTGTAGGTAATATTAAAGTAATGTAAAGCAATTCTTTTACCTACTCAATTGACGTAGATCCTTGTTCATATACGTAGGTACAGGTATTTTAAACCTTATTATATTACCGATTGGCAATAATTTCATATTTTACTTCTCCACCAGGTACCTGCCGATTGTTAGTTTAGTGGTGTTCATGCTGGGTTTCTCCCTGGGTTTCGGTGGTCTGCCATTCCTGCTGCTGGGAGAGCTCTTCCCAGCGCACTACAGATCTCAGCTGTCGGCCATGGCTAGCGCTGTCAATTTGCTGTCAATGTTCACCGTTATCAAGTCCTATCATAGTCTTGAGGTAAGAGAACATGCTGCAAATTAACTTAACCTAATTTACACGTTATAGATATGTAGTTACCCCAGTTAGTAAGGAATACGCGCATTTTTGATTCATCATCATCATCATCATCACCGCCCATAACATAAAATAACATCATTATCACCGCTCATACTGCTGAGTTTGGGTTTCATCTCACAATGTAAGACCATAATCCACTAACTGGTCAGTGCCAACTGGCAGACCAAATTTTATGGTTGCCATTGGTAAGACATGTTAATTACTTCGAATTTAATAATAATCATAATACCTTTAGCCTAATCCCATTATTACATATCAAGCATCATATTGTGTGCTTATTGTTAATGCTTGAATTTTACAAATTATCAACAAATCAGATGCAATGAGCTGTAATTAATGTAATTTCACTGGTAATTAACGAATGACATTATTCACTACAGTTGAACATAAAGCAAGAATCGTGCCGGTGTATACAAAATTAACGTTTTTGAAATTTAATTACAAAATTGGACGTGCGTGTTCGTGATGCCGTCAGTATTGTCTTTATTGAGTGTAAATTTGATTACGTGATAAAATATTGGTAATGCTAATAGTTCTGTATTTTGCTCAAAACTCGGATAAATCCTTGGTCAAATTGTGAGTTGTTTGTCCATATTTCCAAGTTGCATTTCATTAGAAGCAGTAAGAAGAAGTTAAAGAGAGAGAAGTAAAAATGTAGTGTTTAGTCTAACTTTTATCCTAATAATCAATAATTTAATAAGTAGGCATTTCTTAATCCAGGCTCCTATTTCAAACGGGTAAACAGCGCGAAAAAGTTCGAATTGCGGTTACAGATAAAAGAACAATAGAAATATAAAATGAATGAACCTATTATATTTGAATGAACCTATTAAATTTGAATGAAAAACGATGTTTGTTTGTTTGTTGTAGTTAAAAACGATATTCAGTAATTAAAGTTTAAATGCGTGCGAAAGTCGTTGAAGAAGTTGACGGTCGTATCCACTAACTGAGCAGTAACAATAACTTTTTTATTTGCTCTCTCTGCACGAAAACGTCGTAAAATGCGTGTCGACAGCGGGTGACAATTGCGTTCGATTTGTTTAATTCCATTCTATTTCGTTTTGAATTTTCTTTTCCATGAGCCATGTTTGTGCGTTGATCGAGAGTAATTAATACTTACTACTATGGACTTATAGCCCGCCGAAATGCTTCGACCAAGTTAGCAACAGCGGGCGTGGCCGTTAGTTGATTTGGATGTGTGACCGCTAGTGACAAAATTTCTTGAGCTTCCGAGTTTCAGAGGACATATAAAATCGTCAGTCCTAGTTTTTATCATTAGGTAGCAGTTTTACATTCAGTACCCTCGAAAAAAGATCTGAGGGAATAATTTAATTGACTTTATTGTATTTTTTGTTTGTGAACCGATTGAAATGAAACAGACATTAAACGTTACTCCCAGTCTATGAGAGAATTTGGTTAAGCCCTTATGTCGTTTCTGAGATTAGCGGGAAAAACGCACAGAAAAACAGACAAAAAAATCAATTTTAGGCATCTATTGCGTTAATAAATACCCTGACTCGTTTTTTATTATGTTCTTATAATTATATTATTTATCACATTCTAGGCTGTACTCACGTCAGCGGGAACATTTTGGATGTACGCGTGTTTCTGCGCTTTGGCCTTGGTCTTCGTATTGGTGGCCGTCCCAGAAACTAAGGGGAAGTCCCTGGCGGAGATAGAGCAGTATTTCCGAGGAAAGAAGAATGACAACATTAATTTACAAACAGTCAAAAGTATATCTTAAAGGTATTCCCAGAGGTGAATGCGTGGATGTGACGTCGACAAGGGTTCTAAGTAAGCGAGGGCTCGTCCTATAAGTTTATTCAGTTATAAAGTATCTTTATAAATGGAATAAGGGAAAATTCTGGTAATTATTTACAAAAAATACCTCAGTAGACAAGTCATAGAGCCATAGTCTAAGCGGTGGAGATGTAAACGTTATCATTCCACTTTGTCTGTCTGTTAGTAAGATACAGTCATTGCAGTCGCAAACGCATGGCCGCATATCTGATGGCCATCCTTATGTATCGTCAGGGGAAAGATTGGATCAACATAATCTTACAAGTAAAAAACCGACTTCAAAATAATGCAAATTAAAGACTTATATGGTTTTCTCATGGAGGCCATTATCAGAACTGGAGTAATTTAAAGTGGGGCCACACGGATAGCACCCGTTTTTAAATGACTAAAGAATCATCAAAATCGGTTCACCCAGTCGAAATTTCTGCGTACAGTCGAATTGAGAACCTCCATTTTTGAAGTCGGGTAAAAATGTGACATAGTGTGAGTTATAAGCTTTGGGACGTCACAGGTAGAAATCTTAAATGCTAAAGCTCTAAGCATAATTAATTAAATTAAAGTTTACTTTTTTCTATCTATGTGTGCAGGCGAGCCACCTTACAGTAAGTACGGGAATAGCATTATTACCATTTTGTATTATAAAAACTACGATAGTTCAGTGGTTTAAACGTTGGACTCCCGGAGGGCCCTGGTTCACATCATGCACGCAACACTACTTGAAAAAATTATATAACTATTAGAAAAAAATATTATGACTTGCTTGACTTGCTTCGGTGAAGGATATCAGCGTGAGATAACCTTCTCCATAATGTTCTCATAGGTGTGTGAACTCCGCACATCCGCACTTGGACTGCGTGGTTGACTATGACCTGTGCCCCTCACATAGTGAGAGGAGTTCCGTGTCCAGCAGTGGGGCAGATGTGGGTTGCGATGACGATGATTAAAACGTCTGTTTGTTTGTCGGCAATTAGAAAATTCCCTATTATATTATAATAGGAAATTATGAGGCCCTGAAATATGTACACTAGATTTTATTATTTGTATTTTAAATACGATATTACTATTTATGTATTAACTGTGATACAAGTAAATGTGTGTGATCGTTTGTAAGTTTTAAAAAGTGATAGTTACCACCATTGACATATGTTACCACGAAGAGAAAGTTAATAATTTAACAAAATAAATAACCGACTTCAACAACTAACAAAATGGGAACATTTACATACGTAAATTAAAAAAAAAATATGGTCGTCGAACATAATATTTAACCTCCTCCTTTTTTTGAAGTCGGTTAATAACGGATATGAGGTGATATCCTGCCTTCGGTAAATATTATATAGACATAGAAAATGTATGTAGTAGCAGTTGTAAATATTGTGTAGCTAATTAAAAAGATGTGTAATTTTGAGTTTTGTTTTATTTTTTACAACAAACCCGATCCTGTGCTTTTCTGTTAATTTAAACAACTAGTGGAGTAAAATTAATTAACGATGAAAATACGTGAATCGTTTCAGAAACTAAAACGCTTTTAAGATGCTAAGTTAATTATAAACGCAAATCAAATGTAATTACTGTGCTGTGAACAATAACGTTACTGGAGTAAATCCTGAGCGAGTCCTACTCGCACTTAACCGGTTTATCATATAAACAGTACATTTATAATTAATAGGGGATATAGATAAATATATTCATTCAAGGAATATAAACGCAGTAACAGATGATAATAAATTTTGTGAATGTGAACGGTTATTTAGGAGACTGTCAATACGGTCAGTCACCGCCAGCAACTAAGAGGTCGGCCTAGATACGACCTCGAGATATTGGATTATTACGACAGTAAGACCTACTAGGACGGTGCTAGGTGGTTAGTCTGGTAGCTAGGGACTTCTAAAATACAAGTGACATACTCCTAGGTACGTCATTACTGAAAAACCGGTCAATGCGAGTTGGAATAGCACACGTAGGGTTATGTACTATTTGGTAATTGTTAATTTATCAGGTTTGGTTAAGAAAATGACCGTACCGTTTGAATTATAAAATGGTACTTTGAAGTTAGCAAACAGCTAATCAACCTTTTAGTTTATAGAAGTCAGGCGCGGCCGTTAACAGGATGGTTGACGCTGCCTGCTATATTGCTATTTGGATGGCAATTTAACCGTATTTGCATATTAATTAGTCGATTAAAATTATATTCACTTCATTAAGCCGTGACGAAGGTCTTCGATTGATAAAGTTCTACAACTTGGATTGCCCATTCTCTACAACAATTTTACTGCAGCACCACTTACAATCTTTTCAGTTAGAATAGACCTGTGTATTGCTGTCATACTGATAAAATAAAAGCTGAAAGGTATCAAAGGCTTTGCGACTAGTGAGTAAATTAAACTCGTTACGCGACTTCGGGGCTTTTAATCGAAGCGGTTGGTTACTGAAATTAAAGGAGGTAAGTAATATCTATGACATCTATAAAAATGTTTAATTACGGAGTCTCCATAAGGCCAATAGAAGTTAAATTAATTATTTTTGCAATTTTCGTCTGTCTATATGTGTGTACGCACATAACGCAAAAACTACTGAAGAAACTTTGATCCGCTTTTCACAGTTGTATTTCCGGCGGCCAAACTTAAAAACTGGCGCTTGTTTTATTTTGATACGCAACTTAGAACCTGAAATAGTAAAGTAATGAACTTTTCCCGAAGCGAAGAGAGGACTGTTTCATTTGTTTTCAAATAAAGAATAAAATCTTCATAATTATGCTCTTAGTTAGTCATGACTCAAGGATTTCCCAATACTTCGAGTGACACAAATAAAGATTCACATCCGTTACTCAATTGGGTCGACTTGTAAGAGTTGATATATTTCTCATTTAATGCATGTGTTTGCAAGGGCTACATTATATTAGGCCTTTGACGCACTTGGTAAAATATATTATGGAGCTAAAGCTTTATTTTTTTTTATCAACCCTTTGTATAGGTACATTAGTGTCTCTGCTAGTGATAGGTACTTAAAAATCGAATTTAATGTTTCCTTTTCAAAAATGTAAGTACGATAAATCAAAAGTAGGTATTATAAGTATAATATTATAATTATAAGTAAGTATAAAGTAGGTACTTATATTTCTTGGCTTTAAATATAACAGTAATTTATAACTTGGTTTTAGTACTTCGGTATAACAGTACAATGAGTACTGTGCTTCTATGGTCAAAATAGTAACTAATTAAGTTAAATTATTTAATTAGGTAATTTTTATAGGTCATATTGATTTATGAGATATTGATTATTGCTTAAAAATTACGTAATTAAGTAAGTATAATTTATAAGTTTTACGCCTAAAGTTGTATTTTACCACGTAGATGATAATTATTATTATATTTTTGGAGCGAAATTTGAATAAGAAAGCAGCTTATTCCATGTTCATATTTTATTAACATTTTATTCTTAGCTTATTTGTTTACCTATGGTGTATAAGGGGTTCAAAACCCATATCTCTAGTGTACATTAGCCTAACACTCGGCAGATGCACGAAATTAAACACGGAGGCACGACACGCGTGAGTTACTCTTGCATTATTATTGATATCACGCTCTCTTCGATCCCTCTAATATAAATACGAGCCATTGGATTTTCGAGTATTCAAAACCTAAACTTTAATAAAGATACACTTCAAGCTTTAATATTGGTTCAGAAGTATCGTTTTTAAGCGTTTAATGATAAATATTCCAAAATGATTGTAAGGATTTTTAAAATTGTTTTGTTTCATTCTCTTTTAAATTACTTGTGATATATTGTATTGTTTGGTTCATTTTCAGTGGGTACTGCTCATAAGCGCCTTTGCTTGGTCCTTGATTCAATGTGAACCACCGCCAAGCAGCTATCTACCTCCAGCCAGTGGTCCAGTTGGGGCTGGTCCCTCCAGTCAATATGGAGCTCCAGGCGCTGGTGGCAGAAGCCCTGGACGTCAAAACTCTCCAGGTTTAGGTCAATTGGATGACACCTATCTTCCTCCTAACTCAGCAAGTTCATCTAATGGACTATCTCCTGAATATGGGCCTCCAAACCAACAGGGCTCATCTGGATCTCAACGAGGTGCACCTCAACGTGGTTTTAACCAACAAGGCCCTGGACAGTCTAATGAACAGTGTGGTGGCAGAAATGGACCATGTAGCCAACCTAGTTCTCAATATGGTACTCCTGGAGCTAACCGCGGTCCTGGTTCCAATAGGCAACCGGGTGGTCAAACACCTTTTGGTAATGGCAACAGACCCGGCAGTAATAGTTTGCAATCGACTTATGGCCCTCCTAATCGTGGACAAGGTTCCCCCGGCAGTGGTCCATCAGGACAAGATTACTCACAAAGTCCAGACACATCTTATGGGGCACCAAATTCAGGATTTCCTTCTCAAAGTTCCGGATTTTCTGGACAAGGTCGCCCTGGTGCTTCAAATGGGGAAAGAGGATCATTGCGTGATTCACCTTCATCAACTTATGGGGTACCAAGCTCAGGCAATCGGCCTGGTGGTAGATCGTCAGGTGGATATCAATCTGGTGGAGATGATTCTGATGTAAGTATAAAGAATCTTTAATCAAAGCTTAGAACGGCAGTGAGCATTATTTTAAGAAATAGCAGAACATTAAGATGCTTTTATAGCTTTACAGTAAATTTGTATCGATCGTGTGATCGACTGGATTTATAGCAACTGCGGACGCAAATGACGTTTGGTTGATTGACCGCCACTGACAAAATTTCTTGAGCGCTTAGTCACCTTAATTTGTTTAAACACCGGTCCCATGCCATATTCTAGGCTTTCAGGTGGCCAACTTCTGTTACATGGGACACTGATTCTTCCGCATTGGAGCAGAGTATATGCTATTAGATTACCTCAGTTATGAGGAGTGATCCATGTCTGTAGTTGATCCTTCAATTCGGAACCTTCGGGTTCAAGCTATCCTTAATTTTACAATACAACGGTCATAATAAATGAACATTTTCATTCCAGGAACCAGCCAAATACGAGTTCAGTTACGATGTGGATGATGCCCAGTCAGGTACTAAATTTGGTCATTCTGAGCAACGGGACGGTGACCTCGCCACTGGGGAGTATAACGTAGTGCTGCCCGATGGCAGGAAGCAGGTGGTCGAGTATGAGGCTGGCTCGGATGGATTTAAGCCTCAGATACGATATGAGGGTTCGTTTATTACATTCGCGAGTTCGACAGTTTTTGTACCTATAGAACGAATATGACATATGACTTTAAACTTATATCATCGCGCACACTAAACATCTTTAAATTTAAACGGGTACTTACAATTTTTAATTGGCAAAACAATTCCCGAGAGGAGAGGATCGAGATCAAGAAGAGAGTACCCGTTTGCATTTAAAAAGAATATGTCTTTGTAGTTTTCATTTATTTTACTGAAAAACAGAGAGAAGTAGAAAGTGTGGCCATTTTAAATTTTGGATTTGCATAAACCAAACGTATGAGACAAGTCTACAGCACATGAGTAGTTAAACGGTATCTACAGTGAGTCACAGATGTATTGCTATTTTGGAGGGTTTAGATGCTTCAGTTGTGCCATAGACGTTTCTGTTGTAAAAACAAATATTGATACATTTTATTTGTTTTAGGAGGTGGAGGTGGTGCTGGTTTTGGTAAACAATTTATTCATATTCATTTTATCTAAGAACTTAGACAAAATAATTTAAAAAGCTTAAGATTTTATTAGAAGTTTAATTTAATTTCTAAAATTATCGAATGTTAATGACTAAAATGTTTCAAAAACGGGCTACCTTTCAAGGAAAAAGGTAGTTTAGTCTAGTCGGTATGTAGTACAGTACAATACCAGTAATTAATTATATAAAACTCCGTTACTGAGTTACTGATAGACAACGCACAGCCGAAACTACTGAATGTTTGTATATAGGTTCCTCAAGTGACGCAAGTGAGCACTAAGACAGAAGTTGTCCTTAAGTATTTTGATGATTTATTAAAACATGTAAATTAAAAAAATTGTTTTTTCAGGTGGTGGTTCGGGCGGTGGTTTCGGTGGTGGCTCTGGAAGAGGATTCGGTGGAGGCTCTGGAGGAGGTTTCGGTGGAGGCTCTGGAGGAGGTTTCGGTGGAGGCTCTGGAGGAGGTGTCGGAGGAGGAGCTGAAGGCTACCCCGATGGCCGACCAGGTTCTGACTCCCTAGGCGGTGGTTATCCCCAGAATGGACAAAGCGGTCCCCAAGGTGGAAAATATCAGCAACAAGGTGGTTTTTATCGAGATCAAGGCTCGGGTGGTCAAGAAGGATATCCAAGTGGTGGTCCTGGTGATGGAGGATTTCCTCGGGGACAACAAGGTGGAAGTGGAAATTACCCTAGTAATGGAGGATCTTCCGGAGGTGGTTATCCTAGTGGCGGTCCGGGAGGAGACGAAGGCTATCCTAGAGGAGGTCCTGGAGGACAGGGAAGAAATGGTAATGGCTATCCAGGTGGCTCTCGTGGAAGAAATGGACAAGGCGGACGCCGTGGTGGAAACGGCTCTGGTTCCAATGACAATGGATACCCTAGTGGGGGACCCGATGGTCCTAGAGGTTCCGGATATTAAAACAATATAGATGCTTTTTTAGACAATCTTGACAAATATGAATATATTAATGCAATGTAAATAAATGCTATAGTCAAACGAACATGACTTTATCTTCACACATACTTTTACCTACTTGTTAAGGCTAAAACCAAACAGTTGATTAAAATTTAACAACGAATTAGTTAGATCTCGCTTCGCTTCCGGAAAGGGTTTCATAATTAATATTTACAAAGTTAAATATTCCATATTTAGTTATCTACTCCATTTTATCATTTTAAAATTTGGTTTTCCTAGTTCCATAAATAAGAAACATGAATTTAATGCAATGGCTACAAGAAATAAGAATATGTGAACTCTTTATTTACTAACCGTAACCGTATTTCCGTATTGCATTTATCTCCTGTTGCGGAAAATAAAATCCTATTGGAGCGCGCCAACTCTGTGCCAACGTTGAGTGAAAAATTACAAAAAATTGATTTGGTATCGTAAACGAATCTAAAATTTAAAGTCGGTAAAGTAAGTATAGGCCGAGTATTAACTGCATGTCCTCTAATTTTACCTTACCAATAATATTATTCAAATTTGGACCTTGTTACAACGATTATAGAATTAATTGTTGTGGAATAAAAAACAAGTCTGTTTAAAAAATATATTTATCATAAATGTATACCCAATAGTCTTTTTATGTGACTTCAAATGTATTTAAATTAAGTAGTTAAAATATTTTCAATTCACATGCATTGTGCAAAAGTGTACTATTGTGTCCTTATCATCAGTTTTCAAACTTAATGCTAAGTATGTCCCAAATCAACAAAAATAAAAATCTATCTAAAATCACAAAGCAATAATCACAAATGAATAAACATCTTATAAACTAAATAAAATAATTGCAACTCTATTTGGAATACAATAAAACACATTTGGTGCATTTTATCTCATATACGAAGTGCTAAAAAATAAAAATTGACAATGATTTTTAGGCATTTTTATTTGTAGGTATGTACTTATAATTAATGATATTATCTGTTATATGTTCTCAATTTAAAAACACTAAAAGGCACTCGGAGACTGCCGCGGTAAAGCTATTGCGTAGCATTTTTTATCAACTTATGCAATTATAATTATTAGAAGTTATATAGTTATATCAGAACAGCGCTATCTAGTTTGTAGAAAACATACGTACCATACCTTAGTATTAAGGTACTAGATGGCGCTGATTGGGGGTGTTAGGTTTTTTTCGTTACGGAATTTCTGGATTCGGTCCCCACACTCAAGGCCCGCGATAAAAGCTATGCAATAGCTTAATAAGGTTGTCTATTGTTGGTTGTTGATATAGACATCAAATAAAATAATGGAAGGGGGTTTGTTGCTTATCCATTTTATATTGTCAATGGTAGTTTTACGAAATGTCCAACTGTCGTTTCACAATATTGTTTAAATTAGTTATTTGAAATGACGACCATTAATGATGTATGTTCATATCAAATGTTCAAATTAATTATTATTGTTATGACACAAATAAATTCAGAACTTCCAAATAATTTTAGTTTATAATTATTATGACACGAACTCAATGTGGTTATTGCCAATGCGCCGATTTAATATTCAGTGTTTCTATGTAATTTTTTCGTTTACATAAAATAAGAATTCTGGAACATTGTACATAAAGGGTGTTGAAAACATAATACAACTAACTTTATAAAATAACTCTTAGAAATAGCATTATTACTAATAGATATTGTGCATTCGTTGACTTGACTTGATAATTTGGAGCATTATCTGAAAATAAAAATAAAAATATTTATTAATGTATTATATTATTAATGTATAGTATCAGTAAAAAAAATAATGGGTTTAAAGGTACCGTGTACCATGTACCATGTAGAAATTAATTTAGGTATTTAGACGAACATAAGGCTTAATTATTAGTACCGGGAGAGGAGACCCGCGCCCACTGGTGGGACAGTTATGGCTTGCGATGATGATGACGATGAAAACTAAATATTACAAAGTGATTTAAAAAGGCAACAGTTTTATCTAAAAACAATTAACTATATTGTATTCCATTGTATTGTGCCTTTCATTTAAAAATGTGTGCTATTACCTATGTATATGTTACGGTGTGCAATCGATAAATAGTTTAAATAAAATAATAAACAATTATATTATAGGTGTTCACATAACCGCCGTATTCCGCTACCGCTGTCGGTAGTGAAAAATTACGCGCGTTATCCGACCCGGATACCGCGACTGTTGCGAAACTCTAAACTATGAGCCCAAGTCCCTAAACATAATTATCATTAACATACCTATAATTTCCTCTGACGTATATCCATCTAAAGGAGGAAACCCCAAGTCCTTTATCTCATTGTATACTGGGGACGGGAGGAAGAGACTTTCTTCTGTAAATCCGATGGGGGACGCCATTGTCGAATAGACGTTTTCATCCCACGAGATTTGATGAACTGCCTCCTCCTGATAGAGTGGTGCAATAACTGCTTGACACTGAAAGAAATTTAATGACTTAAATCTGAAGGGATTCTGTTGCGTGAAGAATTTGATGAAAACAGTGATAACAACATTCTGTTGTATGTTTGATTTGGTCAAAGGTAGGACATGAACAAAATGTTTTTTTATTTACCCAACTCATAAACCAACCTTATAAAATATTTCTTACTTTTAAAGTCAGCACCCCTTTCTTGAAATGATTGGGCTTGACAATAAACCTTAGTTCTAGTACTGTCTCCATAGCATCGATCCGCTCAGGAGATATCCGTATCCAAGGTCCTCTCAAATGTTCTTTTGGTACCGGTTTGTCATTGATCAGCCACTTCAGCTGAGCTTCAGGTCGAGACCCAGGAGAGGAACAGTTTAGTACTGCGCGGTCACCGAAGTCATACTGTCCTTTCCGATCCACTATTTTGGGACCACTTTTAGGAAGATCTAAAAAGAAAAATAAATATTCTATTTGTGTTACCTAAAACTTTGTCTATTTGGCAGTGTAATATTTGACTTTATAACAACAATTTAAATCAGGTACATATAATTTGTCGCTACCGCCGCCGGCGGAAGAGAATTTCGCGCATATCTGAACAGGCCTTTATGTGAGTATTAGAAAGTAATTATGCTATCTTCTGCGAAGGAAACATCGTGAGGAAAACTGCACATTTTAGAGTTGAAGTTCAAGTCTCAAAGATATATAAAGTCTGCCAACCCGCACTTGGTCAATATGGTGGATTAGATCTTGAAAAACGCTCACGCAAAAGGAGACTTGAGTCCAGCAGTGAAGCAGTTATGAGTTGTAATGATTATGACCACTTATATTTCTATCGCTTTACACCACTTATATTACATTACTATTCCTCATAAATCATAAATTACTTCCTAACCCTGTGAATAATTCTATTCGCAAGCGTCAGCTATGAATATAATAGACATGAAAAAGCAAAAAGCAAAAGTATTACGTGTCTTTTATTTAAATAATATAATATCTTAAAGTACATCCAAAGCTCCAATTAGAATAACTGCGTGGCGTAATTTTAGAGCGATAACAATACCCTTATTACGATTCAGGTGGATTGAATGGGAATTGAACAAAATGCTGTTATTGGAGTTGCACGAGTGAGGATATCCGCTGTAATGTACCGCATGATTGCTTTGCATGCATTCAGGATATATTGCAAAATTGTGCTCAGCTTGCAAATGTACGTAATGGAAAGTAGTAATCTAATCAGAAGGAAAGTATTCTGGTAGCTCCTTGCACTGGTGGGGTGATAGTGAATTTTATTCTTCAGGATATAAGTGCGTCTGGTACTAATCTAGGTAAAGTTCATTCGATCTTAATCCTACTTACAGTGTATAGTGATGTACTTGTCGTCATGAACGGTGGTGAATTTGGGCGCTTCACCCGAAACCTCGCAGCGGTACATCCCTGCTGACTCTTGTTTCAGTTTCGTCAGGGCAACTACTGTACTCGATGACCGTGATATCTGTAAATAATTTAATAAAATTTTTAAAGCAATCATGTTTTTTCTTTATTTTTTTTGCCTTTGAAAGATGAACGTATACAATGTAATTGGTTCCTCGAATGAAAATAAATTGGGGTTTTTTGGTCAAAGTTGGGTGGTGGTGACATTTATAGAGTTGAGCTGAGCATAGTACTTGGAGAAGTTAAATATTTGGAGAAGTTTAAAATGAGAGGACCCCGTAGGCTAGTTGTTACTGGCCCTGCCTGCGAAGCAATGGTTCCCGGGTTCGATTCCCGGCCGGAGCAGACTTTAATGTGGCAGATACATTTTTGTTCTCGGGTCGTGGGTGTTATTTGTGTTACCATGCCACCCGCGACATACGAAATCCAAGTGCCAAAGTATGTGTGTGTTGGCGTTTATTCTTGTTTTTAAGTTAGTTGTCTAGAAGATAAGACCGCCTTTTGTGTAATATATACAGAATAAGTTACTTATAAATATGTAATTTCCTGTATTGCACAATAAATAATATTTCTATTATTCTATTAAGTAACGTTATTTTTCATTGCTATTATACCTAAATCCCCATTCTGTAAGCATACGCACTAAAACAGAAACAAACTCTCACAAAATCTATTATAATAGTATGACTTATTGCCACATCTGAATGTCTCGTGCCATTTTTAAACTTCTAGTAACTATAATGAAAACAGATGCGTCTGTCTATGAGTCACTATATTCTATTCTGTAATTCACAGTCATCACTTTTATTTACTTATTTATTTATTCTTTTTGTAAGTCCCGAAATCAAGTTTTTTTCAAAGGACGGACTTACTGCCTAATGGCAGTATCTACCAATCAACCCACGGAAAGGAGAGAAATTGTGGCAGGTGGTAAGAATTAAATTGTAGGTCTAAGGATCAAATGACACAAGTAACTATGCAGTGTATGCAATATGTACACAAAATCGTTGTAACGTCGTTGTTTCGTGTATGTAACGAATATAAGAAAAGCAGACGATATCAAAATTGGCTTATACTCAGGTAACTTACGACAGCATTTGATACTTATCAAATGCCGGATACTTATCCGGTGCTTTTTCTCTCGATAATTAGCTATAGTAATTATCAAGTAAAAATAATTGAGTTTCCTTGGTACGGGGGTACGAGTTAAAACATTCGGCTCAAAATGTGCCATCTTGCAATCAATTTGCAAGTGCGTTCAGTGTTTTTTCATCACACTTTTATTGGTTTGTATTTTTTAATGATTATTATGTGTATTATTCTCATAATTTGTAAGACAGAACGAATATTATACATAGATAATGGCTTCAACCCATTACTGGCCCACTACTGAGCACGGGTCTCTCCTCATACATGAGGAGGCCTAAAGCATACTCCACCACGCTGCTCTAGTGCGGATTGGTGGAGGGGTTAGTGGCCAACCCACCCGAAGGTATCCGACATGGCTTAACGACTGCTACCAAATGGCAACAACCGGGACCGACGGCTTTACGTGCCCTCCGAGGCACCGAAGCGCTCAAGAAATTTTTGCCACTAGCGGTCACCCATCCAACTACCGACCGCGCCCGCTGTTGCTTAACTTTGTCGATCACTTGAGATCGACGCAAGCCGCCGTGCTATGAGTGCTTTATACATAGATAACGATTATACATAATTATTATATTGAATATTTTTTTCTCTGTTACCTTTATAATTTATTCAAAACCGTCTTTGCGTGATAAAGTAACAAATATCCTTTCAAATTTATAATATTAGTTTGTAAGATACATAATAGTAGATAATTATTTAGCCATAAAGAGGTTGGTACATTGTGTACGAAGCCGCATAACCTTGCCCCCACTCCATTTCTTTCATCTGTAGCCAAAAGCTGTTATAGATCGCTATTCAGCGATAAAGTTCTCTTTTGTTAACAGTGTTGCGTGAAAATCTTCATTGTAATCATTATATTGTCAGTACAGTAAACTATATATATTTCTTTTAGTACTATAATGTAGAAAACAAAATACGTCACATTCATATATTCAACAGCCAAGCAACCTAGTGGTAAATGGGTATCGTTCACCATGGACATCAATAACGTCTAAAGTCGTCATCGAAGTATTTCGACCAAAAAAAAGAAAAAGGATTGTTTGGTTTTATGAAACCGCGGTAAAAGTGAAACTTATTTTCACATTATAGACATTTAACTAAAAATTTTTGGAATAATATTCCATTAAGGGTATAAAAATAGCTTTATCAATCTATACAATATATATAATATATATAATTTTATACTTGGAAAATTGGAATGATAATAGGAAATAATAAAAGTTGACTATAACATTAAACACTGACAAAAACAAACAATAGCGTGGAGCACTGGCACAAAAGAGTAATAGTCTATACACTACACGGTCAGCTGCTGCGAACTATAGGCGCCGCCATATTGGCCTTGGCTGCTCTGACGAGCGCCTTTCACTTTATCCCTACTCCGCGGCCGACCGTCACGCGACATGCAACACACAGACGAAAAAGGTTTGAGACCATGTAATAAAATTTTCACTTTAAAAAGAAAGAAAACCCATTAGCCGGTATTTAGAGTAGCCATTACGCCATACGGGTCTTCAACGATATACATATACACAGTGGATACGTCACATAGATAAACCCCAATGCACTCACATCAACAGTAATACCAGCTGTTGGGAAATGGCTGGTGGGTATTCGGTTGTTGGGGACGTATCGGTAGAACTCCCTGCCATCCTTGTACCACTTGACAGAATACAGCTCGTCTCCTTCCATGTCGAACTGGCAGCCCAACAACGCGGTGCCACCTTCGGGAGCGTGGGCGGGCACACGGAGGTCTAGGATACGGATGCCTCCAACCAGGTCTGGAATAAGAATAATCACAAAATGTTGACTTTTCAGACAAAGCTTAGGAGTTTTATGCCGGTTCTTGTTTAACAGTAAGGCGTCGTCCTAATTGGCAGCGATCGTACGATGGCGCGATGCGTTCTCGTCGTGCGATGGGTTCAAACATATTGTTTCATTACAATTACTTGCGAGGTTAAAATAGGACACTCTAATGAAATCTGTATGTTTGAACCCATCGCACGACGAGAACGCATCGCGCCATATCGTACGATCGCTGCCAATTAGGACGACGCCTAACGCTTACAAACTCATATCCCCGAACTGGAATTCTTTGTATCAGGGGTGGCCTAATAAAAGAAATACAACTATAAACCGCAAACAGACGCTAAGTGTTATATTACTCGTATGTTAGCCTTAACCGAGAATCGAACTCCGGACCCTCGTGCGTCGCTACACAGGCAGGGTCACTACAGACAAAGCTAAAGAAATAAGATTACACTGCATTTTATTTCTCTCTTTTAACACTTTAAATTTGTTGTAACCTACTTACAATAGTAAACCAAACGTATTGTGAGAGGAGACTCGTACCCAGCAGTGGGACAGTTATGGGTTGTGATGATGATGATGATGATGATGACTTATAATAAAATTATCTGTTTCAATTTATTCTTAATAACAATATCGTAGTAAAAATAACAACAATGTAACAATATTGTTGTTGTACATGGATTTAGTAGTACTTTATACGTTTTTATTGATTATCTATTAATTAACATACTAATTACCAATTACCCTAATCAAAAACGATACACTCATGCGTCCCGCTCATAATTATAACGACATTTAATTATTGATACTACTAATGATTAGAAACGGCCAAAAGGGCTCCGATAACGTAACAAACTCTATACAATGATTTATAACCAGATCCGTCTGAACCGCACTTGAAACAGAGCTTTGTCTGCGGCTTCGCCCGCGTGGAATTTGGTCCGTCACATAATCTTCAATCTTATCGTGATTACTTACTTTTACCTCCAAGAATATGTGTACAAAGTTTCACGATGATCGGTTAAGTAGTTTTCGCGTGAAAACGTTAAAACAAACTACACATTTATAATAATAAGGAAGGATTATTATTTGTATTTACCACTCGTCAATACTCGTCATCACAACATTCCATAACTGTCCCACTACTTGGCTCATCTCCCCTCACTAAGATATGGGTTACCCACACTATAAAATAGTCCGTCACTAGACAAATTAACGTGAATTTGTTTTCATACACCTTCGAGAACGTTTTGGGGAAATCTCAGGTGTGCAGACTGTGCAGATTTGGATAAAGAGTAGCATAGTAGTACCGTCTCTCGTAAAAGCTTCTTGACTGCATCCAATGTTGACCAATGAGGCTTAATGGCCCAAAGAAAGGCATTTATAAACACAATTTATTATTAAAATTCGGGTTAAAGGACTGTATGTGTATATTAGAATGACATTCTAAGGAGTTTGATAATTAAAAAATAACACTAATGTAAAAAGCCGGAATCTAGTGACAGCAAATAGGTACTAAATATGAGATGTAAAGTTTAATTTAATTGCCACTAGCATTCTCACTCTCTAATCGGGAACTATCATAAAGAAACTCTAGTTTAATACTTAGGTACGTACCCTGTTTCCATGAGAGCAAGACAAGAAGCGAGATCAACGCAGCCATATTAAATCCAGTCTGTTTAACACACAATACACTACACAAAAATATATTCTCATTTCACATTGACACTGAGCACAAATTATCGGTAAATGTACACAAAAACATTTATTGAGGTTTTATTGGTCGGCAGTCGAAATAGGCCAATGTTCTGGCGGCGGGTCTAAATTTAAAACCCGCGCGGTTCTGCGCATGCGCTGTGGACGCGCGCGAAACTGGAAGCGTCCATGTTCAGAATTAAAGCTCTCCTACACTGTGCTAAATGTAGGATTCAGTTTTTGTCTTATTCCGAAGATAGTATGACGACGACCAATTTTATTAATTGGTGTTGAAACTGTTAAATTGTTGTACGTTATGTATATTTTTTTATGTTATACTTATTTTTGCTAGAGTAGGATCAAAGTATATTATTAGATAATATTATAATCCATGAAGTTAGTTACAATTGATTGCACAGTGCTTTACGTACTGATCTTTGCAAGTTTCAATAAATATTTTAAAGTCTGTGTTACTTTCATTAAAAAGGTGGTAATTAACCTTAAAATTTAATCATTAAGTCACAAAATTATTCACATAATTATTCGTTTACATTATATTATTACCTATTATTATTTTTCTTTAAAATTATATCAATATTGAGAAATCCGAAACACCCAATGCCCGAGCCGTATTTTTGTGTATCATAATATCATTTATTGCCCTTCCAAGAATTGAATTCTGAAAAAAGAAAATAAACCTGCTCTAACATTCGGACACTAAATTCAGCACAGTGTAAAAGCGGCATAATGTTGCGTGTGAGGCGATCAAAGATAAGTTAATTTTTTAAATTCGACTAACAATTTCGCGGTAAGCCAACTCAACAATAAGGTATGAAGGGTGAAGTTTATTGATGCGCAAAATGTGGGTGTACAACATTTTTGTTAATTAACACGTGACCATGAGTCATAATGTTGACAACGAAATTAAGTATACACACTGAACTAGTACAAAAACTTGTTTATAATAATGTTACCTAATTAAAAATTATGTTTTCCAATAAGAATTGCTTGCCTTAATATTTAGGCATCAACGATAGATTCGTTTTAATATATTTTGCAAGACTTTGCCAGTGAACAGTAGTAATGAATGGGTTAAACCTATCAATATCGAATGAGTGCGAATAATCGATATAATAGCGAATGACTGATGAGAATAATCAACCCAGTATTGCATGTAACGCATTATAAGTATTCTTTAATTTCAAAATCGATGAGTTATTTGAACTAAATATCCATCAAACCGTTCGAATAGCCCCTAAATAAATAGAGTGGAATAGTTCAATTACTGCCTAGATTCCTCAATTAGAATTTATAGTGGATTATTTACACTAAATTGAACGTGAATTTGTATTTTGAAACTGGGGTTTTGACTGAAATTTTAAATTCAATGGCATATATCATTTACTACAGCATTGCAACAACGAGTTGTAACGCTTTGTGTATCTGTAAGTATCTACAATGTACAGAGTATGATTTTTATGAGTAAAAGTGAGGATGCATGATGGTTCCAACGTTGGTCTCTCCCACCAGGCGGTCTGGGTTCGAAACCTGCACGCACCACTAAGTTTCAAAATTGTGCACGTATTGAAAATTAATTATCAATATGCTGCGATAAAGGAAAACATCGTGAAGAAGTCTTTATACATGAAAAATCTTAAGAAGGTTGGATAAAGTCTGCCAATCGAGACACATCTCCATATGGCATTTCTGCATACCCTTCTATTATCGAACATGTCGACACACGGCGGGTATCCAGCCTTTCGTCGTTAACATCTTCGGTACGGACGACGCGCTTCGGTTCGTCTTTTATTATGCGTACCGTGAAAGAGTGGAATAAATTGCCAGCGTCGGTGTTTCCGTTACATTATAATGTTGGTGTATTCAAATTCAGAGATTCACTATGAATTTGAAGACACCATCAGGCTTTTACTAAGTTAGTGAGCTTTACCATCCAAGACTACATCACCATTACCCATCAGGTGGTATCAGGTGGTGCAGTACCTGTACCCCTGGCCTGCAAAGTACCTTTTATTTATACAGAAGTACCTATATAAATAGGAATCGTTAATCATGTAACTTGACCTAGGTATACTACAAGTAGGCACCTACTTTACTTATTCAAACAAACCAAGGATATTAATTGGGCTTTCCCCCATTTAATCTGACGGAATTTGTTAATAATGATTATTGATTAATATTATGTCTTGTAGAATTGTGCGGAGCTGAGGCTTTTCTGTATTGACACAAGTCAATGCTTTTCCGCGAAAATTTGAATCCTTGCAGTATAAATATTTGGAAAAATATAAATACTTTATATCCACAACAAAAAACTATTAAAGTGTATGTAAGTTACGTAATACGTTAATTAATTATTTTTTTGGTAAATTATTATGTATAATAAAAATAATAAAATGGCGGTAACTTCGATCAAAGCAGTGATAGCCGTGTGGTTGAACGTTGGACTGCCGAACCGGAGGGTCCGAGTTCAAACTTTAAACCCCGAACGCACCACTAATTTTCAAAAATTATGTGCGTATTAATATTAAATTATCACTTGCTTCGGTGAAGGAAAACATCGTGAGGAAACCTGCACACCTGAGAGTTCTCCATAATGTTCTCAAAGGTGTGTGAAGTCCACCAATCCGCACTTGGCCAGCGTGGTGGACTATGGCCTATACCCCTCACACTGTGAGAGGAGACCCGTGCCCAGCAGTGGGACAGTTATGGGTTGTGATGATGATGATGATGATGAACTTCGATCGAATTTGATCAAAGTAAGACCTAAAACAGACGCACTATCTGCCTAAAACATTGGTTTCTATAGGTGACTTGATAACAACTCATCTTATAAAAACTGTCACTCGAGACTCACCTAGTCACCTCACGAAGACAGAATTAAATACTTAAATAGTGACAATAAAATATTGTGATATTTACTTAACAACACAGTGTTATTTCAGCGTACACTAATTTGCTTCTTTTTTGTGAATTGGTCCAGCTTTTAGTCCGGTCGATGTATTGTCCTATTTTTCAGAGCCCAACCAATATGCGCTCCCGGATCACCAATGGGTCACATGCATGACCCATACCTACCTTATTTGAGAAATGCTGCTCTAAACACTTCCCACGAAGAACATGAAGCAAAACGAAGATTAACGAAAGCCCTTATTTAGTACACTTATTTACCTACCAATTTTTATTCTGTCATGCATCTTAAGACGATGCAGATGACTTTAAAAACAATCATCAACGTTTAATTCGAATGGAGGTCGATGAATAAGGGTAGACTCTGAGAAGTCGTTAATCCAATCGGTCGGAATATTTCAAGATCATTAGCTCTGCAATTCTATTTATCGTTCATTCTGGCGGAAATTTACCTTATATATCAAATCGAATACTGTTTGAGCTTTTTATTGTAAGTACTTATCTATTTTTCTTCTGACCGACTGTTTGTAATTTTAGGTTATCATTTATTATGCCGGTATTTCGAACCATCGACTTGTACGTGTGAGCAAACACTTGATTAAATATGTTTAAACCCACGTTTCTAACGTGATTTAAGTAAGTAAGTAGAACATTATTTAAGAATACAAGTACACTACAACACATACAAGAATAATACTTTGCTCTAAAAGCCGCAGCCTGTGGAGCCGGTTACACTTTTTTAGAGGCGACCATCACAGGCCTCAAGGATAGCACATCTGTGACCGAAATAAAACTAACAAACCAACCCACTAATGTTCTAACACCGTTTTCTAACCGAAGTAACTATCCTAGTCCCCATTTGAGTATTAAGAAAAGTTACATACTTACATGTAATTTATAGTTATAGGTGCGGCACAAAAGGAAGGCCCCGATGAAGTTTATTTGACGTCTGTCCGATCATCAAGTTTCGTATAAATTATTACATAAATTTGAAGGAGCAACTTGCTGTTTATCATGGTCTATAGTGATGTGCAAAAAGTCATAAAATTTATCGAATGTATAACTTTAATACCCAAAGTTAATTAATTACATGGATATTGAAACAATATATATATTTAAATATTATGGACTAATGCGGGACCAAATAAACAAAGTATATGGTACCGCGAACAAATTCCTTCACGTTATACTAACAAAATACAGTGCCACCTTTAATAAAGTAAGTAAGTCAATTACATAAATGAATATACTATAAATCATCTCAACCCAACAAGGCCCACTACTGAGCTCAAAGCCGAGGAGACTTTAAATATAAGGTGATTCGTAAGACTCTTGTGATATTAATGGGGGGTACTCAGTATTCGATTCTCATTCCAAAATATGTAATTAAAAAGGGTGCTTAAAATTTTTATTCCAAAAATGTATCGATGCGACTCGCACTTGACCATAGTTTTTCGATACTAAATTAACATTTTTCACGTCACTATTTTAATGTGTCAAAGGGGCCTTAATTTTTTGCCGTTACATAGATAACTGGTAACTGTGCAGCAACATAATTCCTAAAAAGGCCCAGACTACTGATTTTCCGCCTGTCCTTAGTTAAAGATGGATAGAGAGATTTATCAATATTTTTCATGTATAATCTCTGCTAACGCCGCAGGCTATGCTAGTAAAATATTAAAAGACATAACTGTCCCTCTCCCGACTTAATTAACCCAACGTACCTATATTAAATGTTCACAACAGACTATTTACCGAGCATTACCGCTTTCTCGCGGCCCTTGCTTATTAAATTAATACTGTACACGCCATTATACTTTCGTGAGCGTCGGTTTTGATGGCAGTTACGATTTTTATTAATTTTTACGGAAATATAACGTGAATAAGGTATCTTTGCGTAATAATGAAAGAAAAACTCTTGTGCTTTGACATACATACTCTGTATGGAATTCCGTCCATCCTTAAGTCTTCGTAATTCTAAATAGTTGACAACTAGCAGACGAGCCACCTTGTGGTAAATTATCACATTAGTGACACAACACAACATATAACACACAGTAACATAACACCAAAGCATCACGTGACATCATAGACGTGTATATAATCAAAGCATGAACATATCTTATTTATAGATTTAATACATGATATTAAATCTATAATGTTTATTAACAAATATTATCTATAATTACGGTCAACAAAAATTTTTTATAACTTTAATTTTCTAACAATAATACGTAGGTACTTAGACCCAAAATTTTCATTACCCAAGAAACTGTGTCAAGGTTTTCAGCAATCCGTCAGAGCTGAGCACAAAACACAACGTCCCACGGCAAGATTAAAACTAGGGAAGAAAATAAAAAGAAAAGGCACATTGTAGACTTGCAATTTTACTGAGAATAGACTGGGTAAGACTCCGTCCTACGTCCCCATTACTTCAGTTCCGAGATTAATAACGGCCCAAGATTTTATTAAATTACATATTACATCTATCTTACGTAAGGAGATACGTAAACGAGAAGCGATAAGAGCGTTCATTTCACAATACTCATTCGGATACGCTATTGATGAAAGGTGGTTCCTATCACCAATTTTTTGATTAACTTTGCGCAACATTTCTAATTTAGAGAGGAACTATTTCAAATGTTCTCAAATAATACCCTCCACTTATTAGGTAAGGTCATTGAAAAAAATTGCTAAAACTTTGAAATAAATAGACGCTAACACACTGCGGGGGTAGGATTCCCTGAACTGAAGAACTTTTTTATATCGTAATCTATCTTTCAGTCCTTAGTGAGACACTTAGTGAGTTTTATATAAATATATTGATGATTGTTCCTAATAAATGTCTACTAAAAAATCTCTATTAATCTATTTACATAATACACAAGTGTACAACCGAATTTTTTCACGCAGATATTCCAGTCCTGTCCAAGTTTCTTCAGGTGTGTACGTAATTCAGATTTTGCCGCTATTTGCGGACAGCGCAGAGTAAATTACCTATTACTCGCAGACTTGTTTGTATTAACTTGAATCTTTTATAAAGACAAGGAGTGTCCGCTGCCGCCAGTTCCTAATAATGATTTACGGGGGCCTCCCCCGGGTAGCGTAATTTTCCCTTAGTACAACCACACACTATGGTCGGAGAAGTGAAAATAAACCGAGAATGCGTTTAATCATTCATTGCGGGAGGACGACTTCATTAGAATTTATATATCCCTCGCACGAGGTCGGTGGGAAAACCCGTCAATTTGGAATGTTGGATGTTTCAACTACTGTTTTTAATCACTGTTCTCGATATATTTGTATCTTAAATTATTTACTTACAGCTGCGCTACTTTACCGAAGTTTATTTTAATCTGCTTTACTTAAAGTCGGAAAATTTTAGCTTAAAATGAAATGAGCCAGTTAAATAAATCATTCAAACGATCACGCCCCTGAAAACGCGGCTACATTCAATTTAGAAAGTTATATCTAGATAATTTGAACAAGAAATAACCATATTGTAAAGTAAGTTTGTGAAGTTTCCCACGGCCAAGACGAGTAAATTCACAGAGTGTATAAATTTAGTTTACTTTAAAAGCAGAACATTTATGAAACTGTCGACTGCCCGCAAAGTTTTGTTAATCAAAATAGCGGTGAGCGGGCCAAACTAGTTTTGAGTTTACGCCCCCGTTATCCCTTAATGTGGGCCAATGAAGGAATATTTTAAATTTATTTAAATATCGCTGTTCAACGAGTTCAATTTCACCATACTCAACTTTTTGGTGTAAGGGGTGATGACGATTCTTAAAATGCTATCTGAAATAAAGTAATGTGCGTTCAGTTTGGAGTTATATTTGAAAAGTTAACAGAAAGGAAGAGCGTACATAGACACTACATAGGATAAAGACTTATTAGATAACATAAAGTTTACCTAAGTTTTAGATAACTTGAACTTCTTATATTTGATGTTTCCAACAGCGGGTATACGTTACACCAATATGTTTTGCCTGTCGTCGAACGAACTAATAGCGTTTGTCATTTCAACAGAAGTTCACTAGGCGTTTACCATGTTTATAATTTTATGAGTATATCTACATTATCTACATTATAATATCTATAATAAAGCTGAAGAGTTTTTTTATTTCATTGAACGCACTAATCTCTGGAACTGCCAGTCGGATTTGAAAAAATATTTTTGTATAAGAAAGCCACATTAATTTGCGATATCGTGTGATTAGGGTACGTTAAATAAACTTATACTTCATCCACCCTGAACTTATTATAATCAAACAGCTCAGAACTTTTAGAAATTAGTCTACGGAGTATATTTAACTCAATGCTGACTTAGCCAAAGAAACACTGACTTTGACTAGAGAAACCTCAAGCAAGATTACTAGACCAGCGTGTGATCCTTTAATACTAAGCAAAGCAAAGTTTCCTAACGGATGGGCGGGCGCTAGTTGCAATATGGGAACTTTCGCGCTCCGGTTGGCGTTCCGTCGGGTTTGTTGTTTAGATACACAGATATCGAACCAGTTCATCCCTCCAGGCATTCTCAAGTTTGTGTAATAACCTATTAACTTAACGAAATTAATAAGTAACGTCATAACGTGCTCTGTTATCGAATTAATGATGTGATAACAAGGTAGCTTATCGTATCTATCATTTGTAGTGTATAATAAATATTTTGGTATTGCTGACACTGACTTTTGTATGAGCTTTTCCTGTATGTTTAAAGCCAGTTGATAATTATTAGTTAATTAATTAATTATTATTTATTACATAGTTATAAAAAAGAAAGTTATGCTACATTTCATACTAGTTGTGCACAAGAGGCGATCTTATCGCTAAATAGCGATTTCATTCACATAACCTTTGCGAAGATGACAAAAGAAAAATCAAGAGATATTGGTAGGGTGTACCATGTAATATAAAAGTAAGCTGTATCAAAGGTCTTGAGACACAGATTCGATGTCTTTGAGATTTTTATTAAGTCGGTGCACTCTAGCACCCAATACTTTTTTTTACTAACGATAAGTTAATGCTTGACAACAATACCACCAGGTGGTATAGTCAAGCATTAGGTTACAATCATTAAAAAATACAACAATTGCTAAGTGAATAGATTTCTCTTTAACACAAACGAAACAGCTAGAAAGAAAGATATAATGGATAATACGAGGGCGCGATCCGTCTGCGCACGACTGGCGGTCGCAACTAGGCAACTGGGAGTACCTCCTTTGGTTCTACGAAATATGGTAAATACAAGTTACACAATTAAGTAAATGGCTCTTACACAAGAATCGCTCAGAGATTAATCAAGCAATCAGCAATAAATCAGCAATAATGTAAAACTCTTGCTCTGATCTGCTCTTGTTACTAAGTGACAGACAGAAAATGCACAGCCAAAACTACTGGACGCAAGAAGATGAAATTTGGCATGAATGTTCCTTTGGGAGTGTAGGGGAGCAGTAAGAGAGAATTTATGGAAATTCCCCCCTAAGGAGAGAAAAGGGGATAAACTGAAACTTTTTATTTCTTTATTGGATTCACTTGAAACTTCGTATATATAGGTTTCTAAAGTGACGCATGTGAGCACTAAGAAAGCATTATGAAACATGATATGGGAATCAGAAATTAATTGTCAATTATTTGTTATAACCATCATGAGGAAAACTGCACATCTGGGAGTTCTAAAGTCTGCCAATCCAGTCAGTAGGGTCTGGCCCGTGACCCGAGCCCAGAAGACCGTTATGAGTTTTGATCATGTCGAATAGTCAGTCGCGCCAGTTCAATAGTTGGATTTTTTTGAAGCGAATACTTCTTTAGTATCGTTGTGATTTGGAATTCGTTGAAACGGAAATGACGCGAATGAAGCGTCGGCAAAATGGCGGCTGACGTACGTAAGCAAAGCAAAACATCAATATTTGGACTGACAGTATTCGATGTTATGAAGTTTCACTTCTAGCACGTGTGAATTGCACACGTTTTGATTTTTTTTCTTACCATGTAACGCTTAAGAATCCGGCAGCAGTCGTTGGTTGCAAAGGCTCGTGGTAGGCAGTAAGTTAACACCAGATGACCTATTGGTTATGGTTTTTATTGGTGATGACCACCAGGTAAGTAGTCAAACTAAGTCCTAGTATCATTACGTGTGGTCCGTCTGCTTATATCTGTTTTTGTAATAAAATTTGCTTAATCAATTATTGCTAGGTCGCTGAATTTCTTCTCCAGAAAATCTGCATGAAATTGGCAGCTCAAACGAAGCTATAGTTAACACACGGGGCGGCAACTTTTACAACCAAAAGCTGTCGCGTTCACGAAACGGAAGTTAGGGTAAAAGCTTAATTATGAAAGTTTTGAGCATCCGGTCAAGTCATTTGCCTGCCAATTGGGCCATTCCCTTCCTGTGAAAGGGTTTATTCGCTAAAATGTGTCTGTTAGACAAGGGATAATTTTTTTAATTTAGTGTTAAATAAATTTCAATTGTAACAACAAAATAAATTGTTTTATTAAAATAATAGACGAGTTCTATTACATCAATATGATGAACTCTCCTGGACAACTACAAGGGACACTTTTTGGTATAGATTAATACATTTTCCAATATGTCATTTGCTTTTAATTTGGTATTAATGTCCGTATCTCCGGATATTTAAGGCTAACTAAAAATTGTATTGGTACTCGACATACCGAATCAGTATTAAACATGCTCTACGTTTTACTTCCCCTATCGGATGGACAATAACCGATATGACGCAGACTGCGATGTGTTCGTTTCGGCCAATCACATTATCGGAACAGACAATTCCCTCATTATTCTTAATTGTTGGCATGCAATGAATGAAACTGGATTAAACAGCAATATCACTTTATGATGAATCACGACGATTTCTCATTTGCAATCGATTGGATAGTTGTCTGTTGTTGTGACAAAGTATACATTTTATTAACAAGCCTATCAGCTTGATTTGTATGTATTTAACGGAATCCACCGTCGTTCAAATCAAATCGTCGGTAACACAAAAGGTATGACGAAGCGTTGCCGGCCAAGTAATAAGACTTCTCTCTTTCTTCATTCTTCTTTCTTTCTTTTCATTCTTTCAGGAGAAAGAATGAAAATTCTGGCTCTCACGCCCCCAGTCGGAACACGGAGTCGTTTGGCTGACTCAAGAACTTGGTATCTAGGTTGGCTTCCCGTGAAGAACAATAATACCAGTAATCTGAAAGGATAAGAAACTTCCGATGCATGGTTTCAAATTTAGGTTCTTTAGATTGGATACAAATCAATATTGTTTATGCTTCGTTATAAAATTCCCATGCGTCTCTAATTAATTAATAATTATATATCTAGGTTTCCTACATAATATGATGAAACTGTAATTGATTAATGTCTGTACAAAAAGCTATTTGAGAATAACAATTACAGGTTTTTTTATGAAATCCTATAAAATATTTATATTATAATTTCTGTCTGTTTGTTGATTTCTTTGTAGGTATATTCCCGCTAATCTTCTACTAACATTCCCTGGCTCGTTACTCATACCTACTAACGATATAACTAACTAACGTTCTAATACCGTCGGATAACCAAACTTGTCTTGAGTCGGTTACATTGTCATCGGCGGCAGTGGAATGGTGGTGCTGCATGCTCGTTTGCAAAACAATTTGGCTACTACGGCATGAGTTCAGTTTTGCGAGGAAAGCGAGACCGAATGCAAATTTGTTCCTTTTTAGGCATCGTTCAAATATTCCTTTAGTGAAATCACGGGTTTATTATCAAAACGTTAACCGAAAGCACCTCACCCATAAAAGATTTCTGTGCGCAGGCAGTACGAAGAGCTACCTATTTAAATAGTTCACTAGATATATTCATGTTTTCGTTTCCACGCCGCAAAGTAATTAATATATTCTGCGACCTTTAGCAAAATGACATTAAGATTTAGTGGAATTAATTTGTAGGTACCGTTCAATTTCGCGATTAATGCCATTCATAATTTTATAAAGAAGCTTTAAAAGTTAATTAACATTATGTCGAATATGAAGCTTGAAGTGTCCGATAATTGATGCTTAATAAGACTAATAAGGCTATTGGGTATAATAAGGTTATCAAATATGAAGTTAATGACGTCACGGATGGAGTACCTACCTAATGTACTTAAAGAAAACGAAGGTAGAATAAAATCTCACCCTTCAGTGACACTAACAATTGTATCATAAATTGCAGTACTTATGAGTAACCGCTCTCTTTATCCTGAAGCATACAGAGAGCGGATACGTCCAATATTTACAGATTTATTGAACGGAATTCTTTTACTTTACCTATCTGTTTGATTTGTGGACCGACTGAAATAAACTAAACTTAATTTTAGTCCACAATCACAATACCCCATCCAAATTAGTGAAGCCATTTCTAAAATAAACTAATATAATTTTTAGCCGTTTCTAATTTAATTTCTATAAATGACAAACAGTGGAAAAATCATCGTTATGGTATCCATTGCGTCTTTCATGTACAATCAGTTATCAGTTACCATTTTCTTATCTCTATAATGCAGGTAGGTACCATAAATCGATTTTTGTTTTGTGAAAATTCGAACAATAGCCACAGTCCAATCATTGTGCTGTTCACTGACGGCGCTCAATTCTGTATTGAAGTACATTATTAACTGTGATCCACAAATGAATAAAATATTCCACCAAACATGCAGACGAGTGCGCGGTGTTGCGTGCTTCCAGCTAAATTTGAAGGATTAAGTGCTCTTATTCCTGCGCGAGGCCGGGCGTTCTCTGCATTGATTTATCAAATAAATTAATATTATTTGTTGTTGTCTTATTTCAATCAAGATCGAACAGTAGATAATATTATGTCTATTATTTCTGTGTGATACCTAAATATTGTGACAGGTTACTTTAATAGCAGTAACCCCACGGTACTTCGCTGATTACAAAGTATTACAGTTTAACATTTTATTATGATACGGGTACTCACGATAAGTATTTTTATACGCCGATATTTCGACCCAGTTGCATGGATCATGGTCACGGCTGAACGAAGTACCCGTACCATACTAAAATGTGTACAATCCGCCATGAGTTAAGTTTAAAATCATACATTACAGTTTAAGTACTTAAGAAAAAAAAATTGGTTGTCTGTAAAGTCGGTTTACTGACGATAGTTGAACGTGACAACGTCTTAAGAAAATAATTTCCTTTGAATGAGTAGGCAAGCACAATAAAAGAACACTTTTTCAATACAAGTTAAGTCATTTATTAAAAATGAATGCTGGATACTTATACATCCTACATCGTGATTCAGAATTATAGCGCCCCACTACTCAACGCCATCTAGTGTACTGCGAGTGAACTACCAGCTCAGCCAGCCTTCCTCCATCGATAAATGGACCCAATCGAACTTAATGAATAATTGTTCACTGCACAATACATAGATGGCGCTGGTATAATAATTCACCAACGGTAACGACGGTAACGCATGAGTCATGTTTTTTCATGCGTGCCACCGAATTATAAGACGTTGTCACATCAAAATGTCACCAACTTGTATAATAAAAAAAACAAGAAGTTGCTTTAGTGAGAAATTAGCGAGAAGTAATAAACGCGTAAGGGTAACGCCATGACATATGACGGTAATACTGATTTATAGTCGCAAGTTATTGGCTGCTCGGTGAACTGGTGCGGAACACCCGTAACAACGTATCGTAATTAATTTATATATTTATACCCTGTAGTTACGTAGTGTAGTGTGTAGGCAAGTGTAGGCACTGCGATACGGACTGAACGGAGGGTCCCAAGTTCGATTTCCGGGCAGACTTGTGTGACGGTGATGATGGATGTTTGGTTCCGGTGGTTGTAAGCTGGTCATTCAGTGCGTGCGTACCATTGTAATGTCCCCTTGTCTTGAGCCGTATTACATGAGTTAATGTGTGTGTGTGCGTGTGCGTGTGTACGCACGTGTATGGGTGTGTTTTTGCGAGTGTGTGTGTTTAATTGTATTATTGTTTATCCTATTATCCTATTAATATTATAAATGCGAAAGTTTGCATAGATGTATGAATGTTTGTTACCTACTCTTTCATGCAAAAACTACCGAATGGATTTTGCTGAAACTTTACAATATTATAGCTTACACATCAGAATAACACATATATACATATATATAGCTATAATTTATAAAGATATAGTGTGAATTATCCAAAATATATAACTAAATCTTTGCAAACCGAAGGAATAAGTTTCCCGAAGCGAAGCGAGGGCGGGTCGCTAGTTTGTTATATTCTTCGCCACCTCAAACTGACCTCAGTTCTCTCACAATGTGATGCGTACAGGCCATATTCCATCACATTGGACAAGTGCGTTGGTAGTGTTGTGTCCAAGGATTCTTGCTGTATTGATATCCAGTACTGATATAACATACACACATTTGCTTATCACTTTTAGAATAACGGACCTAATATTAAAACTATGGCGAGATTGAGAGTCAGTTGATAAGTCAGTTTCAAATTGTGTGTTGGAGCACAACGTCTAGTGACGCTACGAGCTACGGCGCTACGAACGTCTTTGGCCAACTATTACTATATTAAAGTATAAAGACATCTTTAACTACTGTTATTATTTCAGTGAAAGAGTGATAACCGAGTGGTATGAACGTTGGACTGCCAAATCGCGGGGCTTGGGTTTGAATCCTGCACATTTAATTATCATAAATGATTATATTACGCATACGATACATATTAGAACCTAATTATCGTCATTGTTGCAAGTTGCAACTTGCAACCCATCACTTGCTTCTAATTTATCGGTAAACGAAAAAGCCGCTAGGAAACCTGCACGACTTAGTTCTTCAAAATGTTCCTAAAGGTGTGTGAAATCTACCAATCTCCACTTGGCCAGCGTGGTGGACTATGGCTTGTACACCTCACATTGTGAGAGGAGACCCGTGCCCAGCAGTGGGCCAGGTATGAGACGCGAAGAAAAATAATTACGTATCAATGATGAAAGAAGAAATTAAACGATTTAACGAAAATTCCGCATCTTTGGTAATCTTGGCTCATCGATCGATTGGCAAAGCTGAAAAGCTAATTTAGTCCTAGATAATTATACAAAAAAGTTCAACCATTAATAAGAGTTACAGCCGATTAAAATTAACCAGCCCAGATACTTATCTGCCCTTGTTAAATGGTCCGAACGTCACATTTCCCTGAGGAGCCACTTATATTCAGGCACGACACGTTCGTCCTACTGTGAAACCGAACCAATTGACATAAAAACTCTACTTACACGACACACAACAGCTGTTTAGAAATTTACTTGAAAATAGTCTACACATCGTTATAAAGAGTACCCAATAATTATTTTGAAACACTTTTACTCAACTTTCTTTTATTTCATGTCTTAGATATTTCTCGGTTGATTCTATAAGGAGTATGCCAGCTTGAAATGTAAATAACTATACTGCAAGATACTGTCGGGATTAAACTGGGTGGTATCGAGACCAGCAGCTTACAGTAGGAGAGACTACCATTACCATATTCATTCTTTTCAGGACTTACGATAACTTCGGCGTATATAACAAGGACGTATGAAATGCAAAAAAGAAAATATGGTTGGGTATTACAACCAAAAATATCCCCAACCAAACACAACTTGAATTGGTTCCACTAATCTATTTACTTCTCGGCCTAATTTCTCTTATTCCAATGCAAATAATGGTTATAAAAAGTAATTTATTTAAGGCCGTTATCTTGCTTGGTTGAGCAGTGAGTCATCCGGGCCCCTTAGCGCACAGGAGTCTTACGACCCTCGATAAGGGCGAGGGAACAAATTCAAACGGGAAACGCCTGGAAATGGCTCACGCTATTGTGATATCGAGGGGAAGATACCGAGGGTTCGATAACTGACTAATACTCCACGCGTATGTTTATACCGTGTGAGTCCAAACAAGGTGATCCCTCGACGCAGTTTATCGTATCGATAGTTGATTATGAATTTCCAATGGTTGCGTTATTGCTGTTCGGGGACCTTTAACATGCTCATATTAAAACTATTACTGTGGAATAAACAGCGGTGTAGGCTATACGTATACGTTATAATATTATGGGCGTATTGGGGAAACACAATACAACAGAATACTGACCCCCAATCCCATGTCGGCATCTTTTGCGGTAGGTCTACGCGAAGGATTATATTATTATTATGTCATTAATATCTTCATATTTATTATCTTTGGCAAAGCCTGTCTCCCTCGCTACAACTCTCTAGAGTCGTTCGTCAAACGACTCGTAGTGTTCCGGATGGACAGTCATTACATTTTTCCTTCATCTCAGTCCTTCGACGCCGGCAACGCATCGACTTGTTGCTGTTGTCAATGGGCCTCAGTGACCAGTATCAGTTTGGTACCTCATCTTCTCGTTTTTTGACTCGTCAGCATAATCATTACAACCTAATACTGTTTCACTGCTGGGCACGGGTCTCCTCTCACAACGTGAGGGGTTTAGGCAATAGTTTACCGCCCTGGCCAAGTGCCGATTGGTGGAATTCACAAACCTTTGATAACATTATGGAGAAGTCGCCGGTGTACGGGTTTCCTCACGATGTATTCCTTCACCGAAGCAAGTGATAATTAAATTCTAATACGCACATCATTTTTGAAAACTAGAGGTGCGTGCGGGGTTTGAACCAGCGCCCCCCCGATTCGGGAGTCCAACGTTCGCCACACGACTATCACTACCTACACAAAATTACTTAAGTGCCTAATAATTCATACATACAGTTATTATTTCAGGTTAATATGTTGAATGGAAGGACTTATAAATATTGTGACTATGACTCATGCATACTGACATTAAATAAAAGCTTGTAAAATATACCTACAAATATTCGGGTTATTACTCGTTGGAGACAGAAAATTTAGGTCGGTCAGATAAAAGTCAAAGTAAAATAACGCGTTTATTGGCCAATGGTACATTTAAGACAGGTATACGATTATTTATTTTAGTAGAGACCAGAAGGGGGACAGTTATGAGTTGCGAGTATGGTCCCTATGACCAAGTGAAGTATTAAGTGTGAAGTGTGTGAAGTATTAAGTGTGTGTGTGTATGAAGTATGAAGTGAAGTATTAACAGATAACTGTAAACACGGTTGCACACACATAATTTGTAAAGAGAATGGATTGATTGGCATGGCCCAGACCAAACCCTTTGAGCTAGATGATGATGATGAGCTAGAGAAAAGTTCAAACAACTTTTTCGCACAGATATCTTTTATAACGTAGGCAGTTAATGTTGATTAAATAATGTAATTTGAATGGAAACTTTCTCAAACATTCTAGGATTATCTTTGGTACCTACTTTATTATACAACCACCCCACAGATCCCGAAAAAATTGTAACTTACTCTTTAAACTTGGATTTTGTTTCTTACCGTTTGTTAAAGAATTGAGCATCACAGATAAATCATTAAAAAATCCATTTCAGCCCGATGTCAAGGGATTTATAATCTGCGTGAAAACCAATCTGCGCTGCCAATCGGTCGACATAGAGTAATTTACATGTTGCGTGATTCTGTTTTGCAACATTTTTAAAAACTTTTTGATACGACGGACAGCGGTTGGCAACTATTTCTGGGTTAAATCCTTTTTTTAGAGGTCGGTGTATTCGATGAAAATACTGTAATATTATACAATCATTAGGTACTTGTCTTATTTGTCTGTCCATCTGTTAAATCTGATATTTTCTAAAAGTACTGAACGGAAAATTTTCATATTTATTTTCATTATTAGATAATTGCAAAATAGTATATTACGATACGTGTGCATAAAGTAGCAAAAGCAAAAGCAAAAGCAAGTTAATATTGCACAGTGTAACTAAACACTGTACGACTACCATACAAAAGGCAATACCAAAAGTTTTGTCATACCGGGTAGGTACTACTAGACATAAATTATTCGTATTTGCATCAGAAACAGTGATTCAACATGCAGAGGTAACTCAACCCTTAGGCTGTTTAAACACTAGCTTCAGATAGAGTTGGGGCCGGCTAATATTTGTCAAACGTATTATCGCGTCGAGGGGACAGAGTTGAAAAGGCAGGTTAAGCAAGTAAACTGTGGAAAGCACTTTTTAAATCGTCGTAAGTACGAGTTTTTACGAGACGATTACATCTAATACGTTTTAAAATTAACACATCATAAATAGGTGTTTAATTATTTTTATGTTTTTATTGATAGCAAAACTTGTCGATTTTCATTCATTGTAGACAACAGAGGCATCTAATTCGTCTATTGTGCAAAAAATGGTAGTAATACCACCTACATGTTATCCAGGCCGGGCTATCGCGTATATCTCGGCAGGTCTTTTTATTACAATTTCTTAACAAACTTTTTGTTAAAAGTAAATAGTTAAATAATTAATTTTGTGTTACATCGCGCTCAACTTCCGTCCCCTCTAAAATTGACTCTATTCCCAAAAGCGCCATAAGAAGTAAAACTAAATAAATTAGTTGTCAACAAACCCATAGGAAAATACGATGGAATGAATGAATTATTTGGCTTTAAAGAATATAATATTATTGCTACTTTATTAAGGTTCATTTCATAATGAATGCCAAGTTAACTTTTAATATTTTTCATTATAACATTGCTGTCAAGAAATCTACGGTAAAAAGTGGCGTAACTAATACTTTTATTCAAAAGAATATATTTTTCAGGTACAAACTTTAATCTGATTGTCTGTGCTTTGTACGCGCTAATTTCAGAAACGGCTAAACCGATTTCGATTGGGTTTTCACTAATGTATTATGGTAAGCTTCACTTATAATTTTGGTTTAGTTTCATTTCAATCAATTCATAAATAAAAAAGGGATGTAGTTTAAAAATTACGTCTGGAAATTTTCCAGTGTAGGTACTAAGGGACGGGTTTCCCGAAGTGAATCCAGGGCGGGTTTACTAGTTATATAATAAAGATGTTATTATATGACGTGTCAATAACCCGCGCTGTCACTTGCACCGCTTGCACTCGGATTCAATCGATAACATAATTAACTCTCGATAGCTTCACCCTATAAACTTGCTATTATTTTTATATTAAAATTCCTTCTTTTATCAGTTTCTATAGCACATACTAATTGGAGTACCTACCTAAGTAAAAAAAACAAATTATCCTCGTTTAATATTTCATAAATTATTATTTTATTTTGGGGATGTTTTAGGATAGCAGACGATCTATAACCCGGTCTATGGACACAAACATTTATGTTACATAAATCTAATATCTGCCCCCACCAGACAGGTTCACAACTAGGCTACAAGGTATAGATTCTATATTATAGACATTCTATTATAAATTGAATTTAAATCGTATTTCTAATAATATAAGAAGCGAACCGTCGTTCCTTGCATTTGAGTTAGAAACATGAACATCGAACCGTAACAAACTTCACCCAAAAATAATCTCCGACACTTACCTCACAATGACTTTGAAGTTCCTTTTACTAAACCTGTGACCCTCGTAGCAAGTGCTTCAATCCTCTACGAAGACATCATTTCATTGTAAGTTGTCCCCTAATGACGTAGCGTGATTGTTCGAAAGTATTCATATTTACGGGTGAGTTCAACCGAGTAAACGCAGGAAGGTGATGCTTACTAAGCTGTACATAAGTCAGAAGAAATATATAAAACTGAATTATATGCGGTAGATTTTAAGATATAAGATTTGGGATAGAATTTTGCGCCGCTTTGTTCTTGAAATGTTATTTCTTGCTTCTCGTTGGCCGACAAGGAATAACGTATTGCTTACTGATACTGATATTTTTATATTTATAGGCAACGGCGACGAGTCGACATCGTGAGGGTTTTTGTCCAGGATTTACAAAAAACTGTTTTCAAGATAGGTGCTTAAATAGTCATTGACTTATTATAGTAGTAATAAGTCAATGTTATATAAGTACTAAATGTAATTAATTTAAATTTCATTTATTTAAGTAATTTAAGTTGGTGTAAAATTACTTAAATTACCTCAACTTGTCACCAAGGGTTGACTGGTAGAGAACGCCATTAGGCATTAAGGCCGCCCATTGAAGCCATTCCTAGCTTTAGGTTTTTCAATACAGAGTGAAATCAATAAATAAATAAGTGGCGATGAAGTCCAAGGTATTGAACGCATATAAAATTTAAAGCTTATCACCACTGTCCTCTTAAAGAACCCACATCATACCTACACGTGCAGAAACACCGACAATGGCTGGATCTGCTATTTGCCATATATCAAAATAAGAATTAACATACTGCAACTCTCATATTTAATCACAACAAAATTTATACAATACACTGCGTGAAATACGATATTCTGTTTATCTTTCCATTGCACGCTCATAAATACAAAAAATCAGTGAAGTGTAACCATTGGTTGTATTTAATGGTAATTGGTTAAGTTTTCAAAACGGTTATGTTAATATGGGGTACGATCGTAACACAACTAAACGGTCGTACAACCCAACCCCTGGAGCAGTCGATAGTTCCGGGTTCGATTCCCGGCCGGGGCAAAATATTTACATATGTGACTTAATACAGAAATATTAGTAAGAGTGAATAGGCTTTTATAAGTTAGTGCGTTCAACACCTTGGACTTCATCGCCACTTACCATCAGGTGGGATTGTAGTCAAGCATTAATTTACTAAGCAGTGATAGCCGTGTGGTTGAACGTTGGACTACCGAATCGGAGGCTCCGGGTTCAAACTCCGCACGCACTACTAGTTTTCAAAAATTATGTGCGTATTAATATTTAATTATCACTTGCTGCGGTGAAGGAAAACATCGTGAGGAAACCTGCACACCTGAGAGTTCTCACTAGGATTCCCTATGCCGTGGGTGCTATGGACAGCACACAAGACAGGCACACACTCCAGACCGATAACAGAAATTTAAAGTCACATTTAAATTTCCGCCTTGCTGGGAATCGAACCCAGTACTTTTCGTACCGCGGTTGGGCATGGTAAGCATTGCGCCATACAGCTCGTATGAATAACGATAATAAAATAGGATTAGTCTATGAAACTAATGAACTTAAGAAATACACAGGTATTGTTCACATAATTTATTAATGCTTCGTTACTTTGAGCTAAAATTAATCCTTTATTTATACATCCATACTTAAAACTAATAATATTTATAACATTAAGCAACAATATCAACTGCATACTATAGTATAAGAATCATAATACACGATTGAAGGAGCCTTTCTTACGGCTTGGTCAATAAGTTATTCTTATTAGTGCCGGGTATCCAATTAGAAACTGGTACTTATACGTTTATATTACAAAGAATATTCCGACAAAAGTCAATGCAACTTTCCAGAACAAATATTTGCATTCTTCTTCAGATACCCGGAACAGACAAGCCTATACCAGAGCACGTGAAAAGGCACTAAGGTTAAGTTTAGAATAATGTTAACAAAATTATTCTTATATAACTTTAGAGAATTTTTGACGGCACAATACAGCTTAAAAAATGTTCAAATCATGTTTTAATGAGAAATATAGGTACATCGTAAAAATGTCAACAAGTATTAATTTTGTAATAATTATGTATGTAGCGCGAAAGTAAGGAAATTAAATATGTAATCAATAAAATATGTATGTCAAATTCCCACCATGAAGCTTTTAGTGAAATTAAGGTCGCTTCAAACCTCACGAGGCGTACATCGGATGCCTCACTTACATGGCAGATGTAAAAAAATTACGCAGCCTCGCTTGAAATATTAGCCATCGTAAACATCATTTATACGTTTTTTATAATATTTTGCATAAAAATCTTAATAAAATTTCAACAAATTGCTTTTATACAATTTACATTAAATATTCCACGTTCTGCCCTTTTTCTTTTCCTCGATACCTAAAGCATTTTTTTGAAACGATAGTAGAATAGAAAAAAATACGTGCATTTTTTTGTGAAAGCAATATGAATAAATTATTTTTATTTCCGATACCTTTCTTTCTCAATTAAACTTATTTGGTAATAAATAATAAAATATATAAACTCTTCTTTTAGTTTTAATTCAACAAACTAACTTATTTCCAATTCGATTCCATATTTTATGGATTATAATCCATAATCCTTTGAATGTGGCCATTGTGCAGTTAATATGGGTATTAGAGCAAAGCAAAGTATTAAAAATTATTTATAGGTGCACATAACAAATTAATATTTTCATAATATCAGTCTTCACGCACATGAACGAAGCAAACAAGCTCCTTATATTTTGCGGATATCTCAGCTAAAATATGATTGTGTCACATAAAAATACGTAGAGGCGTATGATAATAATTAATGAATCATCAAATGAAATATTTTACTGTAAATTAGATGACATATCCGTGCTTCGGAGGGCACGTAAAGCCGTCGGTCCCGGTTGTTATCATTTGGTAGCAGTCGTTAAGCCATATCGGATACCTTCGGGCGGCTTAAAATTTCCGACACTTGGGTTGGCCACTAACTCCTCCACCAATCCGCACTGGAGCAGCGTGGTGGAGTATGCTCTAGGCCTCCTCAGGTATGAGGAGAGACCCGTGCTCAGTAGTGGGCCAGTAATGGGTTGTAGCCAAGATGACATAACATGGAGTGTGCCAGGCGTCTCTCAGCAGACTGATCTTATCTATGTAGCATGCTTTTATCCAGTTGCAATGCAGACTTTTAAGGATGCCACGTTTTGTTACCAAAAATTATAGAAATATAATTTATAAAATAATTTTGTTTCTTAGTTCTTCATTCAAAACGAAAGTTTTAATTTAAATATTGCACAGGCAATTTAATTCAATAGAAGAATTTCTTATTTGGTATAGTTATGGCTACCAAATCAGATGTTACGATAGTATTTTTAGGTTGTGTTTGTTGTTTTTTAAATTCATAAAAGTATTATTTAGAGTACATTAAAAGAGTTTTCCAGCATTTTTATACTGAGTCCACCTGTTGTCAGTGTGTGACGGTTGTTCACTCGAATTGTCTTGATGCCCAGACGACAAAACAAAAATTTGGTCACCGTTGAGATATTAAGGGAACGAATTGCTGTTAAAGTGGCACGTTTCAGTGAAAATGGATGCTGCTGAAATTACTGTTACAATAATTTAAAGGATGTTTTTGTGACAAACATCTTTAAAGCACTTGTCCTATCTGCAGGTCATCGTTTGATTAAATTTTTTATCCTATTTTCTACAGTTTTGTTCATTTGGTGACCAATATTCGTTAGCCACCAGACTAATCAGTGGTTTATTAATCAGCCATCATTAAACGTTTGTGTTTTCACGATGAACGTGTAATGAAACGAACGTTCATGAAAACGGAAAATATTATGAAAAGACAATAATTCCATAATATCAATTCAACGGCAGAGCCAGGATATGCACAACCCTATCGTAAGTCAATTCTATTGAATAAAACTAGCCGTCCGATTCAAGAGAACTTTGATAAACAGCAAAGCGTGCTGAAGTAGTGAGCCGCGCCGCAGACCGATCGCTATCACGGCACCTAACGTGCTTTATCCTGTCGCCTCGCACTGTGCCTCGCGACGTCATTGTGCATCTTTAATGAACTAGCACGGCGCGTTTAGATAGCGGAATAAAGGATTTTCGTCTCGATTTGTTTGTGTTCTATCACGTAGGCACTTACGTAATCTGAATCTCTTACGCTTAGAGTTGTTACAAAAATATGCTTAAGTTATTTTGTATATTGTGTCTGGGCTGAAAAGTCATCGTCTATTTTACTTTTTATTTTAATGTTACATTTACGATTATTTTCGTATTTTTGCATTTTAGTGTTTATAATTATTGTATATAATTATATTTTTATAATTCCTATCTTCATAATCATTATTAAGCGGAAACTGTAGCTAGTTCGTATTTCATAGTCAACTTTCCCTAGTGTAAACAACTTTTCAGGTTTTATGTATTGTTTTGAGTCAACCACACGGGACCTAGATCCAGCAAAACTGTGACGACTTAGGGTAAATGAAAATAAACTCAAGTATCTTTAAAAAAATATACTCCAATAGTCATAATAACAATAATATTTTGGGTTTGTGTCATTTGTATTATAGTGAATTACTTATTCCAAACAAATTTAAGGACTTAATACACAAAATAAATTAAATGTTCCACTGCTGGGCGCGGATCTCCTCTCCCAACGTGAGGGTTAAAAGCCATTACAGTCCACTGCGTTAGCCAAGCGCGTATTGCCAGACTTCATACGCCTTTCAGATCAGTACGGAGAACTGTTAAGTGTGCAATTTGCTACACGATGATTTCCTTTCCTCGCATTTCTTATACGTGCGTCCTCAAAACTTCGTAAATTAGAAGTGCATGCATGTTTCGACCTATGGCCCTCTCGTTCGCTATCATAGTTTTCCTAGAACCTAATATACGGGGTACCCAATAATTATTATGTAAAAGTACTTACTTGTAGTACTTTTGATTATAACATGAATACGCGTATTATTTTAAACAAATATACGGGGTACCCAATAATTATTATGTTTAAAATAATACGCGTATTTTTACTTTTTATTTACTTTTATTTTAGTACTTTTGATTATAACATGTTATAATCAAAAGTACTTAGTAAGTACTATTGATTATAACATGAATACGCGTATTATTTTAAAAGTACAAGAGATTTATACGAGGAAAATTCTTACAATATAGAAGTAAAGATCTTCCGACTTGTATTAATATTACGGAAACAATACGGAAATATTATTTATATCAGCACGACAATACATTACTTAACTACTTATTACATATTAGTGATGTACTGTTATGCTTTCGTATTTTATTAGGTACTCGTTGTTATTGAGATTATGGTACAAGAACGGTGTTCAGATTTCATTTATTGATGGTTCGGATATAGTGACAGAAACAAAATCGATTAGCACAATAAAATCATCATGACTATATTACATACTCGTAGCTTTGACTGTCAATAGTTGTTGGTAAAATGCGAAGGAGAGGCTATTTGTTTTTTTTTATTTTGTTTTATTTAATTCTTAGTCAATTTTTACCAACTTTAGAAGCTTCTGTCCAAAGACAGTACAGGTTGCGTTGATTTAGTTATGTAGGTATTATAATCCTATTGTAAATACCACTCCTATGAATATTTCGTGGCCCAAAAATGGTAATTAAAGTAAGTACCTATCTATATAATTGTAAAAAAAAGTTTGTTTATAAAAACTGGAAAAATCGTTTTATATCTGGAATAAACTCCGGTTTTGAATTCCATAGGGTGAAGTTACACTTCATCTGCACGTGGGTACTGTGGGTAGTCCTCGAAACAGTTTTTTTTCACAAAACTTTTTTTAGTTCATGAATGAATCGAGAGTCGACTCGAAACGAACGGTTTTGTTTGACCGAAACCACTTTGAATATTATAAAGTATCGGCTGTAAAGAAAAGACACTTAAGTGCCATAATTCAACTCCCAAAAGTAAAGTTACCCTCTGTAAACTTGTAATTCAAAAAGTTTAGTCATTTGCAAGTTGTGAAGAAAGAATAAATACCTAAAACCAGCAACGCCTGAAATTTTCAGTAGCTTGATTAATGTATTGTTTAAATATTTTATTTAATGTGCTTGAAACGAAAACTTTTAATCCCTACTTTACAAAGTTTCTTTAGGGCTCTTCAGACGTAATAAATATGAATGAATTCATAATTCAGCAATTATGTTACTGATTCTAAATGTTTCAAAATATTTACCAGAATCTTATGTGGAATTATAATTTTTTAATGTAAATACCCGACAACCGATCAGCCAAGCCATGGATATGATAATTATGATGATGATGGATGGATAATAGGTAGCCATCGCATAAGGATATCAGAAATACCAAAGGTTGTAACGTAATGCAAACTACTATCTTATTGATTGAATTACTTAATTGGTATGGAAATCTCATTTACATAAAAAAGATGATAACGCGTTTTAAAAAAATCATTTGCTTCCGAGGGAGTAAACGTCGTGCGTTATTTGCTATGTGAGTTCTCCATAGCGTTTCCGAAGTGTGTGAAAGTACTCATCCGCAAATGGCCAGCTTGGTGATTTGAAAGTCAACAAACTGACAAATGGTTATATCGTTGGCCGTGATATAAATAACGTTATGTAACGATCGTATACCGTGCGTCTGGTTTTGATGCTATAACTTTGTGACTGCTGCTGCACTTCTGACCGCTACTGTACATGAGTAGCCACTAGGGTTGTCACCTGTAGATATTATATTATAATATACTATGAAGTATCGTACTATATTATTGTGGGAAAATAATATAGTACAAAATATACTAATTATATTTTAATCGCGAATTAATTTAGAAAGTTAAAATAATTATCGCGATTTTTTTATTATAGTATTCGCGTCACTCAATGTATCGATTTGTTGCTTTTGAGATTAATTAAACTTTTTTGTTTTGGAAGCTATTAAAAAAACATAGTAAAATAAGGAATAATAAAAATAAAATTGTAGTGTAATTTTTCCTAAATTTATCTTAAATAGGTCCTAAATCGTAATAGTATCTTCTTTATAAAAAGTGGCAACCCTAACAGCCATCTTTGTTCTGTCAGCTAAAAAATAGCAGAGTAGCTGCTTCTTGTTTATTTATAGTTGGTTGTCTGTGGTTTTCGGTGTTTAAAATTAAAATTTGGTAAAATATTTTTATTCTGCTGCTGCAGATATTTGCGATCAAAACTTACCAACTGAATTCTCGGTCAACCTTTTAGTTCTGAATATTGCTGTCATATTTATAGTTAGCTTTAGATGTACTGCGTGTTTACTTTATTAATAGCTATGCGTTAATTATTTTCGTGATATAATTAGCGTCGCTGTGTTTTGAAAGGATTTCTGTGACAACAAATTTTTCTGACTCTCTCTTTTTCCTTTACCTTTTCCGAATATTTGCTTTAATTTTTTCACAAAATGCTAACAATAAATGATATAAAATAGCCGAATGGTCGATAATTTCTAACGCCGTCTCAGTAAGGGATAGACAGACATCTTAACATAAGTCGAAGGTGTCCGTGGGTAAAAATCGGTGCTAAAATAAAATTACAAATATTTTTTAAATAATGACGGTATATTTCAGTAACAATATTCTTACGTATAACATCTATCGAAGTAATCTTAAATTTATTTACATGAATGAATCTATTTTGTTCTTTGTTTAAAACAAAAACGCGCAAGTACAAGGAAATATCTCTCTATCAATTTCGGAAACTCTTGACGATAGACTACGAACAATTTATTTATTTTTCCAAAGCGAACAACGCTATGTATCCCTGTACAATTTTGTAATAGGATAATATCTATGTAAAACACTTAATATATTATTAATTTACAGTATATATAAAATTATACAGACCAACTACAAAACGAGTAATTTAAGTAAAACTGTTTACTTACAGCATTAAGTAAGTATCAGTTTTATTACAGTGACTAGGGGTTGATTTATATTTATTTAAAATCGTAAATTATTAATTAAAAGAATACCTTATAGGGGTCAAGTTGAAAATACTTAAGCCGGTAATGATAAAAGCTGACGTCAGCATGTTTATTCACGAATATACCTAATTTAAATTTCAATGAATAAAACCAGTTTATTGAAAATTAGTTCATTTATGATATATCATGATGGACCAGCCTCTGTGGTTCCAGCACACAACACTATGACACTGGTGTCGTCACGACATACCTGAATCACGCTAACGGAGTTTTTTACAACGCTTGCATATATTGTAAGTGCCGAACGATTTCAGTCGAAGCTCGGCCATTCGGCTGGCATGACATCTCGCCAGACGGCAGATCTCCCTTTGCTAAACTGGTGACCCCGTAGAGATCTGACCTAAAACACAATGATCAATTGTGTTGATCAACCGTGTGGGTGGTGGTAGACAATAAGTACAGTGTAGTATTTACGTGTACTCGAACCGTAAGTAGTAGAAAATATAGTCCAAAAGAAGAAATAAAGCCTAAAGACATTTACAGTAGGTATAATTAGACTTTGTGAGTAATTTAAATGAACTCTTAGATGCACTGATCAACCTGTGTAAGTGTGTATAAATGTTTTTTTCAAGTTATTGTAAAGAGGTACATCAATGTCGTTTTCTACATAAATATTTAACCATTCCCTGAATAAGTAATTTACGAACGCACTTTCCCAAATTAAATGGGAATTTGAATCGTGTTTCTGACCTCAATTAATACAAATCTTTGATGAATTCCATTTGTTTTCAAACTACTGAAATAAAAACGCCGAAAAGGTTTAAATACATGCATTCGCGATGAATATTCCCGAAATATGCTTTGTCATTTAAGATTTCGTTAATTAAAACTACCAAATTTTCGGTAACTACTTATTTTACGATTATGAATTGACTTTCACTTAATTTACATTTGGTTTTTACTACGCTAATTTACAGAATAACTGATACGTATTATTTTGTTGGAAAATTAATATTACTTGAATCATTATACATATTATTATAATTATTATGTTATCTGATTCAACTTTATGATGGATATTCATTTTACTAACAAAAACGTCAGTATTGCATTCTCTAGTCAAAAATACTTATATCGTTCGGTGAAATTAAACGATATTTTCAAATTTCTAAAAAAAGATCATTTTCCCTTTTCTCTTACCTAGCCAATTTTTTAAATGCCTAACTACAGTAATCTATTAACCCATTTAATTATATTTTTACGATAATTCCAAAATATTGATAAATTGATATGCATTTTTAATATTTTTCCGTAGGAAGTGTATAAATTTTACATAATATAATCATTTTACGAGTGATAAATTAGCACTCATTAAAATTAAAATATTGACATAATTCTGACGTGCCATCAGGAAAAATTAAATTATTTAAATGTAGTCAACTCATCAATAGATAATTTATAACAAACGGGACTATTGCAGTTGATGATTTTTTATACTTTATAACTATAAAGTACCACTTTAGTCATTTATAAAAATAAAGAGTTATCCAACTAATCAGCGGTACTTGCGTTACTTTAGTTCTTTAGTGTTTCATTAGATAAATTAATAAGTATCTGATAGTGTTGTAGTGTCTCTTTGTGATGTACTTTGCCCTTATGATTATAATATTGAAGTATGTTTAAATATTACAGCTATAAAAATCCTATTAATTATTCTCATAAATTCTAAATTAAAACTTGCAGTTAAAATGACTCCGGCAGACTGTATTGGTGGATAAGAACTCTCTTAAGCGAAAAATATTTCCATTAAATCATCGTTATAGATTTTACCACGGAAAATATACAGAATAGATTAAAAACATTTCAATAAATCGACAGCTACTTTGGTTGGAAAATTTCTTTGGAACTTGAGGTGACAAAATATCAATGAACAATGGCACTATACAAAATACTTTAAATTATTTACTAGAAAATAATATGAAAAATTTCAATATACTATTTACGTATCACATCGGTCTAGTAATTATTCCTATTTACATTTTATCGACGCGAATCCAATATAACTCCTTTGAGATATACATAACCAAATAATAGATTCTATTTGGTCACAAAGTAGATAAGTAAAATTTGGTATATGTTTTTAATAATAAATTACAAATAACGTTTATTGAATTATGGTAGGTATGCTATCAAGGTGCATAATTAAAATAAATTGCTTGAGTGTTTCCGGGTTTCGCAGGCCTTAAGCCATGGTTATATAAATAGTTATCGTTAGATAGAATATAGTTATCGTTAGATAGAATTCAATAATCGAATTACAAGCTATTGGATAGCCATTAACCTCTTCATCAATGTGGATTGAAGAAAACGTTGTCAAAAGAACCCAGCATAGTGATTGTAATGTAGTACAGTACAGTAGACTTATTATTACTATGGACGTCGGATCCGCGCTGTCTAATGTCTCCGCGCTGGAAAATGTCTGAGCCAAATGAGCTACAAAACGCAAAAAGAGCTACAAAACGTAAAAAGAGCTACAATTCCGCGTTCACGACTGCAATCGAAAATAAACCGTGAATTCATGATTTTAGTGTTTAAATTACTTTGTTACATTTCTAATCTCATGATGTCTGTCACTAGGACATTTTTTTCGCGATTTTAGCATGAGAACCGACTTCCATAGTAATAATTGTAACCGTTGATTAAATAAACTTAATGCACCTTGAATAAAACCAATATTATTCGAAAACAGAATTCAAAGCGAGCACAAGTCACTGTATCACAATAATAATTCATTCGTCCAAACATCAAAGACCGCCAAAATATAACAAGGAATGCCTGTATTATCGGAGGCGGGTCAGTTCACGGCGATGATTCCGAAGACCAGGAGTCGTAGTCCCAGGGTGAGAGAGACGGTGCAGTGGTCGGACCGACCCGCCGCTTGCACCCGGTCGGCCCTGGAGGCCCCGTCGGCCAGCTCGCGGGACCTCGCGAAGCCCTTTAACCGATCACCTTGAACGCTCTCTTCATTACTCCGCCAGTATACCGTGGCTATCGTTGCGAGACACTGTTGACAAAGTAATTCCAATATTATACATTACTAGCTGTCCCAGCGGACGTTGTTCTGCCATATAAATTACTTGTAGTGAATGATTTGGATATTGTCCATACAAAAATACTAAGCGCCATTAAAATCGGAGAGTGTGGATATTAAACTGAAAATTTGAGGTTATATGTATTTTTTATGCCAAATCAATAAGAAAATACAAAAATTTTCGGCAAAAAATAAAATCTGGTGGCTATGGCAGCGCAGCGGTATGAAATATACTTTACGACCTATTCTCATACCAAGTATAATAGCAATCCAAGTATAATAAATGATAATTACATGTCCGCTACTTCAGAATAGTACATTACGATACGTGTGCGTAAAGTAGCTTATTATTGCACGGTGTGAAGTTAAACGCTAAACACTGTACAAATAATATAGCTACTTAACGCACGAGTGTCGTATACTATTTTATAGCACGATCACTCGTGCCCATAATACATAAACCCGCCTATACTCAAACATATAATTATTTACAGGGAAATAAAAGAAAGGAAATGTTTACGAAGCTGCTGCCTGCCTGCTTTACCGACATGTCAAACTTCATTCAAAAGTATTATTAGTTTGCCTGCTTTACCGACATGTCAAACATCATTCAAAAGTATTTTAATTTGTCTGCTTTACCGACATGTCAAACGTCATTCAAAAGTATTTATTGTATAAAATAAATGTAAATTGTTTAAAGTACCTATTTATTATTATTATAGGAATCCTATCCTCTTATCTAATCTAATACCTTTAAACGAGCAATTCTTGTATATAATTGGAATCTCGGAATCGGCTCCAACGATTTTCAAATTAAATCGATCTAGCTAGGAATCATTTTTAGAAAATGTCATTTTATTCGTGTTTTTGTAGTCCCAATTTAAACTGAAAAATATGACTCTTCCTGACATCTATTGGCGAATAATAATACTACTATACTAATACTAATTGCTTTGACGACACAACAGCAGAATAGATGGCGTTGTTAAATGAAAATCAATTGTTTATTTATATTATTTGTGTCTTCTTAATATTATTAATCGTACTTAAATATAATTTCCAAAAAACACAATTTATAAAAAAAAATACCGAGCAAAGCTCGTCGATCTAGCTAGGAATCATTTACGCTATCAATCTATCGTAGCGACCAATGTCGATGTTATCGTACGTGCTTATAGTACATTTTAGCATCGAAAATGTTGCCCATAAACTTGGTGGGGCGTACTTTTGTGACCAATGCGCAAAGTATGCCAAGGGACATCTTCACAAAAAGAATTTGATTTGTTTCCTCTGCGCCATTTCTTAAATGCATTGTACGCTGCTGTATATAGCCTTTTTGATTTACTGGGCAACAAATTTAGAGTCACCGATTTTGCTATTTCTTTTATAGCGTCTGGAACAATTTCATCAATGCCATCTTCACTAAACTCACTATCCGAACTACGAGTATTCATTTTAGCAAAAGTTATAATAAATGTACAACTATGACTTTGATAATAATTATTAATACCGTTTCGTTTTGACTTACTTAGTATTTCTACCTACCCACTTCTCTTTTGATATTTTTCCCCTACCAATTTGTAATTGTCAACAGTGTAAGTGTCAATTTGTGCACGGTATGAAGTTAGCATCATAACCCGTGCTATAATCGACTACTTTACGCACGGAAAACCGTGGCATAAATGCGGGTTTAGGTCACAGTGTGCTATAAAAGTTATTATTAAAGTGCTAAGCGGCGCTGTCAATAGTGAGTTAAGATAACTGAATGGAACAATTTACGTAGAGAAACTAAACAACTCAAATTTAATATTTGGAGCAGTTAAATTTAAATTGAAAGTTAAATTTAAGGATACATTTTTTCACTACTCTCTTACACTTTGGTTAAATATAATGTATACGTTATACAAAATATAAAAATCTTTATTTGTCTATTATAATTTGTGTGCGTGTGCGTGTGTGTGTGTGCATGTGAACTTTATAAATACAAAGCGTCATAAACGACCTATAGTTAAAAGTACATGCATAAATCTGTAAGTTTAACTCAAATCCGTTATAAATCAAAAGAGCGTTCAACTCACAAAGTTTCGTATAAAACGTTAATTTTGGCACACCCAAGATTGCATCTAGAATAGCGGAGCAGAATAACGTCGCTTTTTTAACTTGTAAGATGACGTTCTTATGATTCGTTTAAATTTGAAATTTAAAATCTACTCCTATCTTTTATATGAAGCTTTATGCGACCACCGCGGTATAAATACAGATAACTATTTTTCAGTTACAAACTTAGGAATGTCATTTGCAAATGGAAACTAACTTTTGCAAACAGAACTAACTATCACTAACAGTTCCTGCCCCAATCCTCATATCTACTTACGAATTGACTAACTAATGTTCTTGACAAAACCCTCTGCTAACTGGACTAACCATCCGGGTCCCGATTTGAGTCTTGTTCTATATCGGTCACAGTTGTCATGGACCCCAGTGGAAGTGTGGTGCTGCATGCTCGTTTGCTATCTTAAATCCAAAAAAGCTCACGTTAACATACCTTAAGTTTTAAATCTCCTTTCCTAAAATGTTTGGGCTTGACTTTAAAATCGAGCCCCAAACTGGTGGTTTCCAGTCCGTCTTCATGGGTGAAGTACGTGGGTGGTAGCAGGGCTCCAGCTGGAGCTGGTTCTCCATTGACGTACCAGGCCAGTCTGGTCGCTGGTCTCGACCTGCCAGAGGTGCAGTTGACTTGCACCCGGTCTCCAATCTGGTATCGCAGGCGAGAGCCCGTGATTGTTGGTCCCATCGTAGGTAAAGCTGGAAACAAATTGATATGACATATTTCGAGTCTGGTAATTCCCCATACTACGTACCTATATTAACATATAAAAACAGCTATTATTGAAGATTTGTTATTTTGTTGTTGGCTTTGGCAGTGTCCAGTTAAAAAAAAAACGAGGGTAAGATTGCATAATGAGAGGGTTCGTACAGCCTGGCTGTATGCATAACCCTTAATATCAAATCTCCTTAAATCGTTTCTATGACAGAGCCAGTTCATAAATGTGTTCCTTTATTTTTGTTACAGGAAAACACGTTGATGAAGAGTTTTGCGTAGCGGACTTCATCAATGGACTAAAAATTCTTCATATACGACTAGAAAATCTATAAACATACTCAACAAAACTGCTAGACTAGTTCGAAATCTAACAATAATATTATCTTACCAACGATGACCATATCTGCGTGGTCCGATACAGTTGGGAAGAGTGGTCGTTCCCCAGATACTTCACAACGGTACCTTCCACCTGTCTCCAATACTGCAGGAGTTAGGGTCACATTGGACCCATTGAGACTTGAATTCTGTAACCAATTATTATTATTACTAGATGTTTCCGTAGCGCTCAGTATCCTAGGGACTCTGGTGATCCAGGCGTCGTATCTTTCGTCTTGGTTACAGTACTTGGTCAGTTGAAAAACATCATGAGAAAATCTGTACATCTAAATCTAAATATTATCTAAATCCACAATATTTTCAATATTATTGTATTGAAATTCACTCTTGGCCAATATAGTGAACCGTGTTTACTTGTCACATTACAAGAAGAGGCCTAAACTGGGCATTCTATAATGAAGCTGTGATGATGCATACGGAGCCGGGCAAATTGGCCTGTGATGTGTGAGCAGCGTGAAAAAATAATCTTAAATCTGAGAATAAACCATCCCCTGCAATCAGCCACTAATGAGACCAAAATCCAGTAAAATAAATTGGAATGTTATTAAATTTTGTTCCGATATAATAAGTGTTAATTTGGAAATGAAATGAGTGCAAAAATATTTTATGAAGTTGAATAAAAAGTGGCTCCGTAAATGTATTTTATAAATTTAATAATACCGTTAACATTTTCCCGTTAACGTGCGCAAAACATCAATAAATTTATCCTTTGAAATTTTATGTCCACAGTGAAGCAGACTGATCATTAAATTCAATTAATTTTATAGTGTTTTTTCGTTTGTATGATTTTTATATCATCCAAATTGATAAAATATTGATAATATAGTGTGTAGAGTAGAATGGTACCTAATGTAGAACGAAGTAGGTATGAGGAGTAAGTACCACACATAGGTTTTCAAACATTTAAATTATGAAGAATCAAGGTTTTCTAGTTTCAGACACTACTTCGCGATTGAAGCCTGACTAAAGATTTTTACCTATATATTTATGACAAGGCACATGCATGTGTAAGAATAATACGATGCCACATATTAAAACAAACACATATACTAAAGAAACAAAAATATGTGTGCTTCATGAGTCTGCGTTGTGTGCCTCGCTTAATATTATATTCTCTGCGTGAATTGCATCTGTTTTCTACAGCCACAACGTCAAATAACTTAGATTTGCGCTCGCATTTATGTGAGTGAATCCAGTTCCACGTAGATAAGCAATCTTTTATATAAGTAAAATAGTGTTGTATTTGCAAGATGTGATGCAGAGGTTCTTTCGCCTTTTTTCTCCTCAATTATACCATGATAAAGCACCTTTGCGAAACGGTGATAGAACCAAAACATATGACGATATTATTATGTGTATGGTAAAAATACCCACAATTAATTAAATGATTTCGAATTTTAAGTTGATGGTGAACGTTAATAAACGTTAAGAATAATAAAATAAACGTTAATGGGGAATCTGTGTCGCGGGTGGCATGGCTCTTTCTCTCTATCTATTAACCAATAATTTAGAACTCTGGACTGTGGGTACCTTGTAAATGAACACGACTTGAAACCACGGAAGTATTAAATACGTCGAAGAGGTATACTTTGGAATATTAAAGGAATGCTCTGGAATTATACCAGAACATCTAGCGAAAAGGCCAATTTCAACCAGCTGTGCTGTCGCTATACTATTACTTGAATTAATCCTCTTAATTTATAAATATACTTATACAAGCGCAATGGTACAAAGTAACGTGTATTTGCGATTTCATCATAAAATGCACTCTCTGCGCTGATTAAATGACGTTACTTTACTTAACGAGATTATTTTTGTTGATCATAATATTACGTCCGATGTTAAGTAGTTATATACGAGCGGTAGGTATTATTTATGTAAAACTCTGTTTGCGACGTGATAATGAGGTCAAATTGAATTTAGATTGGCTTAATGAGGATGAAATGTTTTGAGTGGAGGTAAGATGGATTAACGAAATTGCGAACATTGAACATAACATATTTTTATCAGAATATTCAGGCAAACTGAGCTAGCCACATTATAGTAATTGATCACCGCTCGAGCATATTTGTACCATACACCAGAGTCGTCCAATGTAGACAGCGTCAATACAATACAATACAACGATAGTCCTACCTAATCCTGTGTTGAACCTTCTCTGCCAAAATTTGGGTCACTCACCAACAAGCACACCGACGAAAAACCGAACAGCAAAGCTGCAACTACTAAAAGTCATAAAACAGTCGCTGAAACCGAAATCGGTAAGAAAGATAATAATATTACTATTAATAATAAGAAAGGTCGTTTACAATCGTTAAAACAAACCCTGCAAACCTACTATTTATCAAATACTTAATAATGTCTTCCAGGACTGACTAATACTCTTATCAAATATTGACAATAGCATCTAGCCAATTACTGATAGATCCAAGTCGGCAGGTTACAAATTGCTTCAAATCCTAGAAGCGACTAAGCGATTACCTCGTTCCTTGGTCCGTAGTGTATCATAAGATATATAATATGGTTTAGAGTTTCAGAATGGGTTAGAATCAGTCCAGTAAACCAACAAATATTAAATATCCTAATTATCCAAGCTTCCACGCGGCACATACAAAAAAATTGTACAAAGAAGTACAAAACAAACCCCGAATGTATCAGAAACTTTTATGAATTTCCTCATTGCCAAGCTTCGAACACTCCCCAGGTGCACTATAATAAGCAAAAATTAATAAAAGCAAGCTGGAGCTGACGAATTTTTGGTTCCGTTGTTAATCCCTCGCGGCGTGCGTTGTAATACATCAGTACGTCATACGAGGAACGAAACGTACGGAACAACAAGGAACAACGAGTACAATAAGTGTTTAATGCACGGTCACATAGTGATTGCAACTTGCAAGTTTCAAGTGCCTGCCGGGAGCAGGTAATTGAAGGAAAGTCGAAATGGTTTTGTCTGAAAGCGGGTTTGTTTACCAACGTCTCTCCACATTGCAATATCCGCTCCAATTTTGTATAAGATAAGTGTACGTTTGTTCTCATGGACCTAAGTAAACGCAACTGGATTAATTTAATTACAACGCTTTGTACCGACGCTGATATTTGATCTGGTCTTTCCGACGTATGTCCAGCGAATTTCCTATGCTGTTCCATACGTCATTATTTAACACAGTGGATTCTGCATTGAACTTTGTTATCGGATTATGAGTGTTATTTTAAGTGACATTAGTTCTATTATGTATTGTACGTTAGTGTTGGTTATTTAGCGCCTAATGATGACAGATAACAGATACCAAATTTCCATGGGCGGAGGTGTCCACTTACCTTCAGATGGTTCTTCTGTTCCTTTGTCAGATATTTTACATCAGAAGGCGCTTTTTAACATGATACGACTGCTCACTATCATGTATTTTGTACGTCGATATTTCGACCCAGTTGCATGGATCGTGAGTTCAAATGCCGTTCAAAGGGTCGAAATATCGGCGTACAAAATACATATCGTAATAAAATGTTTATAATCCACGAATTGTTTTTTACCCGGAAATCATAGACCTAGGTGAAGTCTATCATCACCTTGCTTTGCTCAGAGGGCTATTAAAATATAAAAGACGTTCCTTAAGTTAAACCTACCTCAACATCAACACCAGGCAGCAAGAATTTCCTGCGCGGCTCGACATCTCTTGGTACATGTCTGAAGAACTCCTTGCCATCCTTATACCACTTGACGGAGTACAACACGTCGCTGGGCCCCAGCGCCCAACGACACGTCATCGTTGCTCGTGTCCCCAAGGGCACGTGTGTCGGTACTCGTAGCTCCAGCAGTTCTAGACTTGACGCTCCGTACTCTGCGAACAAAGTGGTATCATATAATAATGTTTGAACGTGTGATACTCGTATACTGAAAAGGTGTACCAGGGACTGTCGCTAATTTGGCGATCAATATTAGCCTTATACCAGCGAGAGTTGTTAACTACTGCGACTCCGTGGAGGTCCCGTGTTTTTCGTGTCGGAAGAGGCATTTGTGATCAATTATCTAATAGCTTATCGAGTCATTTTATACTTCTATGATTACAGATTGTGTCGCCATCGACCAGCCACGGCAAGTTGAGATGTAGATGACGCTAGCATTGAAGTTTTATGAACGCTTCCGTGCTACAGACGTCACGTTATTTTGGCGATTACAGTTCCTTACAGAACAGGCGTTCTGCTCATAAAGAAGGCATCAATAATCCTCACAGGATCGATATTGGATTAAAGGCAATCGGTTACTAAACCAAGTAGCAAATGATGATAAAAAAACTTCCAGATTTTTTGCGTAAATAATGCTACTTAAATATAGGTAGGTAGGCAATTGCTTACTAAACCAACTAACAAATGAACATAAAAACTTACAAAAAATTTAGCGCCAAATATGGTTTTATGAAGCGTCACTAAATTATAACATATCTAGAATAACTCAACAGTTCTGTAATAACAATAACTTCAGCTGTTTTACTACAAAACAGAACAAACTATCAGACAACTAAAAAGAATTGATGACATCGCGTTAGGTCAATACTCCGTCTAAGAGCAGAGTTATGCTTTTAATAAGACCACCACCAATAATATTGCTATTCATTTTTGACAGGCGCTTAGTGCTTACCCCATTTTGTTTAACGCATCGGTTTTTAGTTTTAAACAGATATTTATTCACTACAATACGAGTAACTGTAAATATTATCTAAAACGTAGTTTACTTATAACTATCATATAAGTTGTAGAATAAATTGTATCTTCGCGGGAATTTTTTGGGACAAAGTTCCTAATTAATCCATAGCTTCATAATAATTATACGTAAGTTACGAATACATCGAATTTTTTTTTCTTTAGTGGTAAACAAATTCTTCCTTCATTACAATATAAAAAATATTCGATAAAAGATTCGACGTCATCACAGTTTTATCAGTTTTTTAGGTACTCGTAGACTGTATATAACTTCGCCCGCGTGGCAGTCGGAAAATGACTAAACACCTTTACAGTTATCTCAGGGGAACATATTTCCGGGATAAAAATTAAGTTATACCTTTTCCTGGTTCTCAAACTATCTCCATACCAAATTTCATGCAAATCGGTTCAGCCGATTACGTTTGAAAACGTCGAAGATAATCCGTAATTAGATATGAGTAATTGAAATGCATACCCGACATAAACATGACGCTATGAGCCCTTCATGGGTCATCATAACTCTAAAACCGTCACCGCTAAAAATATTGAGCCGCTCGCACGCCCCTAGATATTTAAGTACTTTGTATACCCGTATTTTATTTGCCTGTAGGTAGCATGTTATGAAGGCAGAAATCCATTAAACGCCACGTCAAATAATTTCCCATGTGACGTTCGCTCGCGGCCCGTAAAAGAGCCACTATTGCCGCCGCCCAGCGCTGGATAATATTACTTTACGAGTCGCGGGTGGAGCGAAAATGTAAGTAAATTGGTGAATAATGACAACATGCTCGCTTCTAATATGTTGGCTTGACATTATCACAAAAGTAAAGTAAATATAGTATATAATAAAGTAAGTAAATATACGCTTCTTTATTGAAATATAAGTAAACCAGTACAATGCAACTTCGGACGTAGGTAATCGGATGTTAATAGCATAACAAAGTAAATTATCATTAAAATTGCATTCATTTTTGCTTACTTTATTACGTTGAAACTTTAAATTTTGGTGTTTGACGAATAAGACTCAACCTTCAACAAGCTATTACTCCGCTTGTATAAGGTGTACAGACAATATAAATGTATGTATATATATAATTATGTTGTATGTTTATATATTGGCCTTAAGTAACTACGACGCCTCATGCGCTTGGATTAGTTATCTCAAGTGAATGTTGAAAACATAAGCAAGTGTTATTTAATATCTAAAACGCTCATAGCTTTTGAAAATTAGAGATACGTGCAGGATTCAAACCCAGGACCCCATGTCCCGGAGTCCAGCATTCAAACCACTAGAGATTCACTGATAGAACTCAAATTAATAAACTGAAAGCTTTACTATTGCTTTATCAATGGCTTTATCAATGGTAGGAAATTTTTACGTTACACAATCAATACTTACTAATGTAAATACTTACCTACTAGTAGGCTATAGGGTTGAGAAAAAGTAACGCAAGTGACTCAGTAAAGCAAGAAAAAACTTAAAACAACAGGAACATTACAAAAATAAATCTGTGAAAAGTCTCAATCTCTTGACCGTCCGTGTTTTAGTGTGACTAACAATTACTAAAACTATTAAATTAATACTAATACTACAAGCAGACCACCCATTTTCTGAAATCTACCGACAATGTTTTTAACGTGATTCTTTAGCAGTCTCAAACAGCCAAAAATAATGCGGGTTCTCGATAATTATGCCTATTACGATTATATCGCATCTGTCGAAGCGGGTTTCTAGTTTCATGAAAAACAAATAAATAACAATAACAATTGTTTATTAAATTAAACAGTAAATTTTCAAATTAATTCCTGTGGCCGACACAAGAGAACTCGGAACAGAACTTCGTCATAGTGAGGGTACTTAAACGGTGCCTCTTTATTAGGGTCAAAGCACGGCTCGGTATTATGGCGGTAAGTATTCCGAAACAATATTCACCATGAGTTTGGTTTTAAACAGGACATATTTTTCCCTTTTATGGTGCGTTTGGGAGAACAGATCACATTGTATTCTTAGGGTGGGATTTTAGCGCATAATATTAATATGGCAGGACATTTTAAATAAGGTTATTTAATTTAGGCTTTGAGTGATCTGGGAATTCTTTCAACGTCTTATCTCAGTTGGTAGTTACTTGCTTGCTGATCGAAAGAGTTTGATTCCAGTCCAGGACATGGCATGGACATGTAACTGTAGATTTATTTTTGGGTTTAGTTATTAGTATAACAGACCGTACTAACTATTTATAACTACTTATATAAGTAGACCTTACTTATGGAAAAAAGAAAATCATATCAACTTCCTTTTTTATTATTTGAAGAAAAGGAACAGAAGAACCACCCGATGGTAAGTGATCACAGTTGTCCTTGGTTATCAGTGACACCACAGGATCACCAACGTGTAGCCGACTTAGAAGTTAATTTTATTATTGGGAGTACAAATTACAATTATTTATATCTATTATTCACATTTTCTCAACTTTCTTTTTTCAATACAGATGTCCCAAATAATTTCCAAATGTGGTATCCCTAACTATGTTACGACGTAATCCTAGTTTGGGAGGGTGATTATGGTGAATACGGCGTTTGTATATTTACGCTTGGAAAGTTAAATTTTCAAGTAGTAAACAGATTGCCTCGTTAATTTGGGCAATTTTCAACGCGTTTTATTTGAGCTATTTCATGTTTTCCATTCCCGTCAAAGCGCTACAAACATTTAAATTCCGGGATTTTAATTCTGTTAAACATTTACAACATCCGGATTCTTGTTTGAATTACGAATTAGAAATTCAATTGTGTTTTTATTACAATTATGAGCAATTGTAGATGGTAAAATGTTATGGAAAACGTTAGGATTATTAGGTGATATTAATTTAAGGGCTTTCATTTATGGTTGTTATTGCTACCATAGACGTTTAGCTACATCGGGGGTGTTACAAAACGTATCTACTCTGGAGCTGGCCATTAACCCTTCCACGGCCCCCACCTATCCACACTGAAACAGCGAGCCACGCTCCAGGTCTTCTTAAGAGGAAATACCACGCGAACCCTTTTTCAAATTTGGGATTTTTTCACTCAATATCTCTGTCGCGCTTGCGAGCGGCGTGTATGTCAGTGCGATAGGGACAACTGCAGCTGCGTGTAAAAACCCGAGGCAAAAATCATCAAAATCGAGGTTCCGTTCTCGACTAATCCCCCCGCCAAAACTAAAGCAATCTTAACGAAATTTTGGGAATTGAATGGGAAGGAGATATTCTGTGTCGGACCGTTTAGCTTTTTGTGCTAATTATTATACAATATGTGTACTAGGCGTTTGTTTGCGGCATATTTATTTGGCCGTTTTAAGCGCTGTTTGAAGTAGCCTAAAACTTTTGAAAACAAAAATATCAAAAAAATCAAAACGTACCGACATAGATAATGATGATATTATTCTTGTGTGAAAAAATTATTGAACTAGAGTCAAAAACCAGCGAGGGATTAGTCGAGAACGTTTGTATGGAAAAATGACCCGTAGCATTTCCTCTTAATGGGTTATTTTCGTATTAAAATCAAAATTACTGATACCAAGATTAACAAGAAAAAATAAAAAATAACTTTTGGTTCATAAGCGCATAACGTAACACTAATTTTAATCTTTAATACTTACTACTACTACGTGACCCGGCAGACGTTGTTCTGTAACATATTTTATATTCGAACTGCCTTAGTATGGTACCTGATTTACCACAGACCTTAAATATACTCGTAATTAGTTTTTAATATATTATTTTTATAGACCATCCTCGACTTAATCGCCACTTACCATCAGGTGGGATTGTTGTCAAGCATTAACTTATCTTAAGTAAAAAAAGACCTCTACGAAATGCAATAACTTTATTTATTTTTTATGATACCTGTGAAAACATTTTGTTCAAGCGTGGTTACTAAGGTATATTTCTCATAGTGAAATACTATGAGAAATACTATGATAAATAATGAAAACTAATCAAAACTAAAAATCCACAAAGTCCGGGATTATATTGAAGCATTGTCACACCAAAAGGATACAAGGATTGGTTTCGTATATTCCAAGGCTTTGCAGTAGTTCATTCTATTCCCAATGCTGTGATATTAAAATGCATAGATATCACAAGAGAAAATAAGCTTCAATAGGGATGAAGGTGCCTTTGAAGGATTGTGCAATCTGCTCTCTCTCACCTAGGCACTGAAAATAACAAAACTAAGTTCCTACTACTTCATTTTATCAACTTCATTAATAAATAGAGCAATACAACTGAAGTTTATATATTTATATTAATATCTAGTATTGTTGCTTCATCTTTGTTCATAAATAACCGCAAAGCGAGTAGACGAGCCATTTCATGGTAAGTGGTCAACCAACGGTGACTTACCATGGCCTGATGTCCATGGAAATCAGTAATACAACACAGGCCTGGCCTTGACAGTCTTCACAATGGACATTATATCACATCATCTTATGACTAATGTAATTTAATGAATATGACAAAACTTTTAATATATTTCAATTATAATTGAAGTTGATTATTTTGATTTTTTTTTTGAATTATATTACATGCGTCACCTATGCCTAGACACTTCACACCATTAATTATGGTAGAATGTAAGCTCAGATTTATTAATGATAATGTTACCTTTATGTACTGCATTCTTTCAATAACTTACTATTATTAAATTATTATCATCATTACATCATGGTATTGTCGTGGACTCTCAGTAGTGCAGGATGCATGTGCAGTTGTGCAGGTTTCTCATGATGGTATTTCTAATTCGATGGCAAAACAAAGGCTATTTAAGTTGTTATATTTACAGTACAGTTTGGTGCAGATCCTACGCATCACTTATTTTCTCTGCACCAAACTGTACTGTAAATATAACAACTTAAATAGCCTTTGTTTTTCCATCGAATTAGTAATTTTGTAGAAGTATCTTTGTTTTACGATCGAATTGACAATACTCGATAAGAGTTATTCGCCGAGCTAGTTAAAACTACTGGCGAGCTAAGACCATTAGCAAGGTATCGGATTATGTGTTGGAGTGTACGTACAACGCTAAGAAGTGCACTCCAAGCGCTTGTTACTGTAAGTGGACTTGCCCATACCAGTAATAGCATTTGTTTAGAATAGTTGGGAATATTGTCTCGGTATGTTGCAATGAAGAATTATTCTTTTTGTACATCGAATTGGATTATGAAAAACAATTCCTACTCGTATCTGCAGAACATGGTAATAATCGATAAATATATTTTTGAGTATCATAAAAACGGATCAAACAAATAACAATATAATATATATTATTATTGTCATTTATAACTACGAGTATCGTTAATAGGTTAATTCAAATCAACTCCTGTGATGTTATTAATTTATTTATTCCTTGATTTCGAACGTGGTGTTTTAATTGCTTCATATTTCGACGTTAATTAAGGACATTTACATTAAAAATTGTAAGTAGTGTAGCAGCCTTAAAAATTTCATTCTGATGACTTACAAAATGATATATGATATATTTATATTTATGGCTTATTAAATTTCTGTTCAGCTATTCGCTTCAGATTGCTTAAAATTTCTAGTATACCATGGTTATTAAAATGTTAGAAAATAGATCTGGCATCTTTATTTTGAATTCCTGATGAAAACACCTGATTATACATATATCATTTACCTACACATCCATTTTCATAATGAGAAAATGGAGTAAACATTTAAGTACAACGCCTAATAAAAATGAGCAGCAATTGTTTAGGGTACGGGCACTAAGGCATAGGTTTTCAGATGCGAAGCGAGGTTTATCCGAGTATATATATTATTATAGAAACAAGTTTTATATAATTATATTACCCCTAGTGAACGTTTTACAAACACTTTGCTTTCAGCACCTTGTTACTGTAACGTAATTTTTTGAGAAAATGTCAGTGTTTTATGTCAGAAATTGTCTGGAATATCTCTCAAACGCTTTCTCAAAAAAATACTGAAACCTAACTTTGTCGTCGTGTAGTTAAAGTGTAACATAACACGTAACTATTAAGTTACGTGTTGGCAGGATACCTACGTTGGGGAGGTACGTGCTAATATTTACGATGGAACTCTTCTTTACTGGTTGCTGTGTATTGAATTTTCACAAGGATGAAATGAAATTTTTCTTCCTTGTCTCTTCCTTCTTTTGCCGGCAACGCATCGGTGATTTCATTAGCAACCACTTACCACAGTATAAAAAATAGTTTTTTATTCTTCAGTTTAGCCATTTATTTACTTTTGTTTTTGTTTTTTACTTTGTTTTTTACTGTTATTTATTATTTATTTGATTCAATCATGATTCAATATTTTTCTTTGTCATTAATTTCATTATTGACTTATTAAAAACTATACCTGCCTTGGAATGAAAAATCCCAATTTCGTATCCTGACCGGGGCAGATATTTTTATGACAGCCAAATGTTTCAGTCAGTAAATTTATTGTCCAAATCAAGTTATAAGTTTTTATTTCATTCAATGAGCGTGGACATGGTTTAGCGATTGCTTTCTCACGAAACTAATCAGGATAATGATACTCATCTAACTACCAACCAAAATTGTATATCAATACACTAATCAACACAATATCAATCACAAGCAAAGGTTAATTTTCATATCGAATGTTATTAGGTAAAAATTCTAAGCAAAAGTCAGAATGGTTCACCGAAACGGCCTGTAAAGGGGTCGCAGACAAGTGAAAATTAACTGTTAAAGTCAACACAATTAAGCACTGGATGATAGCGTCTGAGTGTAACGTACTTCGTGTTAGAGTGTACTTGTATGTACATGGAAAATGAATTTTTACGCTAGTCGCGCTCTATTAGTAACTTGGTATCAGTACCTACGTATACCGTCAAGTTAATTAATCTCTTATCTCTATTTAACTACTCTATTCTAAATAGAGTGAATAGAAACAGACGACAATGAAACAGAAGTTGCAGAAGATAAGATTAGATTTTAAGAAGAATACGAACCAAAAAAAGACTTCTCTATTGACCATAAAAATCTTTAACCTAAAATTCCGCAAAACTACATTCGAACATCTATTTTCTTACTATTATTTTGTTAAGGTAAATGACCAATTTTTTAGTAGCCCCTACAACCATCGCCTCATATTGCCGTTCAGTTCACAATATGCCGAAAAATAAATTTATTCATTGCCAAAGAACAAAATTCTGACGGTAGCACTTACCAATGTTTATTGAACAATATTTTTCTTGAACGGGTTCTTTGCATCTACACTCCCTACCGTAATCGGGCGAAGAATTGCAAATAAAAAAATGTGATCCTCGCCTCGAATACGTAATGTAGACATCAGGTGTACCAATAACACGAGGACAGTGTAATGTATTGTTTCAATGTTATCAAAAACAACTGACAAGTTATTTCGGCTTTTGGTTTTTTGTTGGTTGTGATAATTGTTTGTAAGTTTGGGAATGAGAACTCATTTTTGCGTTCAAGGCTATCTTTTCCACTGATAATGCACGGATGAGGAAATGGTACCAGCTCCTTTGCTTTGCTTTGTTTGGGCTTCACACCACCCAGATCTGTATTCACAGTAGATACTCGTACATGATGGTAAGATCCATCACCTTAGCAGCAGGTACCATCAATAATAGTAAAATGTTTTTGAGTATAATGGATGCAATACTTATTAGTGAGCCGGCAGATGGCCCAGTCGGCTTCCGATTAGACAAATAGCCGATAAAAATATTTTTGTAATAATTAATATTAGTTTTTCTTTCTTTCCTTTTCTTTGTTTCTTCGTTGGCAACGCCTTGGTGTTGAGTTTGGTGTTTATGGGGGGGCGCTGATAACTTACATTCAGGTAGTTCGTCTCCTCCTTTAAAATAAACAACTAAAAATAGTTATGCAATAAATTTTGCCAAATAGCATTCTTTCCCCTATTCTAATCGACCCTCCGACCTTGCAAAAAGTACTAGCGAAAAGATTGTTCTAGTTTTTTTAATCATACAAAATCTCCCGGGAGAGAACACACGATATCTAGATTGTTCCAGAACAGTTTTATAAAAGTTTAAAATAAAAATGAGAAGCGTACACGATACGTCGAGAATTCCCAGCACGGCCAATACTGGCTAAGAATCGTTTTGAAAAATATTAGTTGTATACACAAGCTGTAAGAATAAAGTGCTTGAAGTTTACTGTTTATGGAAAATGGAAAATATTAATTTCTCTTAAGACGCACCTCTTAATTGTCTCTTAAGATAGTTTATTATTATCCACTCAACTCAGACTCAACTCTGATTCTACTTTTAGTATAGGTTCGTTCCAAACGTACCTACTAGCACAGTATTTCATGTTAGGCTGTATTAACTGGTGCCTACTCGTACGATTGAAAGGGTTCATCATCATCATCATCATCACAACCCATAACTGTCCCACTGCTGGGCACGGGTCTCCTCTCACAGTGTGAGTGGTATAGGCCATAGACCACCACGCTGGCCAAGTGCGGATTGGTGGACTTCACAGACCTTTGAGAACATTATGGAGAACTCTCAGGTGTGCAGGTTTCCTCACGATGTTTTCCTTCATCACTTAATATTTGCAAACAATAAAGTGTCCCAATTTGACGTTCAGTAAGATCATATGGATAGGGACAAATTATGAGATATAGGATATTTATGGGAATAAGGTACCAAACGAGCATGCAGCACTACCTTCCGCTGCCGCCCATGACAACTGCAACCAACTCAGAGTAACGCTTAAATGTGGACTAGGATAGTTAGTCCGGTTAGGAGACGGTCGTATGAATAAAGAAGCCTATCTTATCCGACAATCATATAAAATTTTATTTTAAGTAATTTTTTTTTTATTCCTACGACTTTTTTTTAGTCTCATGATTAGCAATAGCCATTATTTCCGGGCCTCCATGATTGATTTATATATTCATCTCCAATATAATATCCTTCACAAACCTTTACTAAAAATGATCATTGCCATTTCATTGGATAGATTATTTTTCAAGAGATCAAAAACTAAAATCGCTGTCAGTAAAAAAAAGGAAACCCACAGTTTGAGATTTAAAATAAAGGATATTATCACTAGTTAGGTATCGGCCACTAGCACAGGGGTTTTTAAAAAGAATATACACAATCGGCCAAGCCAGAGTCTGGTAGACAGGAGAACTGATTTTAGTATAATAATATGAATTTAAATACACGTTACAAATTGGTATCTTAACTATCAAACTTAGTAGTCCTTAAGGGCTCACAAGTTGGTGCCGTTACGCCAACGTAACTAACTCACTTAGAATAACCACTTGGCAGTCTGAGCGGTCTCTAACTCTCTACCAGGCAACCATAAAAACAAATAAAAATTTATATAAAAAGTAGTAAAATAATTTAAACTTATACAAATGAATGTCAAATTTCTTCGAAACGGGAATGATTCTCCAAAGCTATACTAGTAGGAACAGCAGCATAACAATTCGAAACACATCCGTTTAAGCTTGGGATCTTCGCAGAATATCACGTAAACAGGACCCGATGTGCTGTAAATATTGCAAAGTACTGGGCAACTAAGCTCGTAACTTTCAACGGGGTACTATGCCAGAAGTGAAACAATAAGTTGAATGCCTTTACATAATATCTTCGGAACAAGTTCAAACTAGACGAAACATTTGTACGTACTCGTATCTCGTTGTTGGGAACGGTGACCAGGCGAAATTGGTTTTTTTGTGGCAGGTAGTTCAACGCGAGTTTTCACTACAGTTGTTTTAACATCAATGGTTTACTTGCTATATGTTACTCTGCCGTCTTAGCTCTGTTACATGTGTTATAATTCAAATTACTTAATAAAGTAATGTAATAAAAAAATGTTTATCGCTTTCATTCAAATGTCAGCTGTCGCTCGTACGGAAAGACAGAAAGTCAATATTAAAAAAATGTTTCTAAGATACCCAAAGTTTTTCGGGTTATGTGCTATTTTAACCCACTTATCTGGGGCAAAAGGGGTGCTCCCAGATTTCTGAAGATCATGGCCTCGAATCCGATCAGCCACAAATACTCAGCGTAATCGATATCGATAACAAAAAATATGTACATTAAACCTTTACTTTAAACTTCACAAAATTACCAATTTACAGTTTGGATTCTATTAATTTTATTAGTATGACTGACCTAAACTAACTAGCAAACCTCTGTGAAAGCTTCTATTTTTAACGATAGTACAATTAGTATCGTATAGTTATTAGTATAGTATCACCTACAATAAGAGAAATGTTTTGGTTCTCTTATTGTAGGTGCCCTTGTGAAGTCCAACTTATGCGTGCGTTGTATTACGTTGTGTCAAAATAATAATGATTATCATGATTGTAGGATAATGCGAGGTGACAATACTGACAGAGCACCGCACCAATCAATTCCGCAAAGTGTGAGTGTTAAAATTAATTAAGTAACACAATAGGGAGCCATTGTCGCTACCAAACTATTCAGCGCCTTCCTGACTCTTGGTCATTGTCTTCCAACGGCCTTTGGTCGCGTTCAGTTAACTTACTTGAATTGTATTTCAGTTCTGTAATGCGAAGTGTCAAAAGTAGCTTTGTAAAAAGTTCGCCACTGTCGACGCACCTGAGATGGGAAAATTATTAAAGACTAGCGACCCGCCACACATAGGCTATAATTTATATCTTTATAAATTAATCGAGATTATGCGGGCCTTATCTAGAAGGTTTTGAAAATACGGCTAAATGTTTTGTGAAAATGTATGTACCTAGTGCGTAATCTGATTACATTTTGCACATCATTGCGCACCGTCTTAGGGCCAACACTTTTGGCGTCTCTTGTTATTTGGTGATGGGGCATCTTCAGCGATTAGTTCTCTCTCGCTCTACCCTAAAGCCGACCTAAAACTATTAAATGTGTACGTCTTAATATGTAACCCAAATAGGTTACAAATTCATTAAGACAGATTTCTGTTAATTATGCCGCAAAAAGTAAAATATAATCTCTTACATTTTTCCATGAAAAATTCGACATTGTTTTAGCAACATAAAATGCAAAAGCCTTTAATAAAATTGCAAGCATCTATAGAAGTACACTCTAATTAACATGCTTAGCTTTAACGGAACTGTATTGTGAATTTTCCCAACGTAATGTTGGTATAAGAATATTTTAAAATTTTATATTTCACGTAATAGACAGGCACAGGCGCAACAGGTGGGGCGTATTTCACGTGATGGTAAGTAATTATGGTAGTCGTTAATAAAAGTGGTAGAATTTATCAAATTTAAATCGCACCTGTTCCAACGTGCTGTAATGGTGAACGCAGAGAAAATAAAGTTGATTTATGATACATTGAGTGTTTATCAGTTCGCAGAGGAGCATCTTAGTGAGGACCATTTCAATCCTCCTCAAATACGATGAGAAACTCGTTTAAAGTTTCCCTTCTTCTCACTTTTTTCTGCTCTCTTTTTTCTTGCTCGATAACGCATCGGTTATTTATTGTTCCTGTGGATACTGCTGGTGACAGCCCATCAACAACCAGAAAAGGGCTGATGATCTTAGCTTTCAAACAAAAGCTTCGAAATCAAAATCGGCTATTTCGTTTAGCAGTTACGATGCAACAGGAAAACACACAGATTTCTGCATTGGAGGTTTAAAATAGAATCGTAAAATATTCCCACACATTACCATTCGGAAGTACAAACCATGATAATACATTGAAAGCGTGCTGGAATGACGAGTATTTAAAAGCCATATTTTAATAATATGACATGCAATGGATTTAGAATGACAGGTGTCTCATAAAACTCAGAATGTAATTTCTGTATAGCTCTTTTTACTCGTATTTTATACATGTGTACATATATGTAAATAAAGTGTCTGTCTGTAATTTCAAAATAACTTTGTTTTCTTAAGTGTTTATAGTTATTTACCCTATACTAAAACACGAACTTTTTAAAATGTTTGTCTGTCTGTCTTTCTATTTGTCCGGGGTAACCTCTGGAACAGCTGAATCCATTTTCTTGGGACGTTCACTGGTAGAGAGACATCGAACCAGTTTTATTTCGAAATTCCACGGGATCGGGATATCCACGGGAAAAACTCCCCCGCAAACGAAATTGTGGGCACAGATATATCTATACATAATTATAATATCTGTGTGTAAGTGATCGCAGTCTGTAAATGGATTAGATTCACAAAATCGCCGGTGTATTACTGAAATAGTAATGAGTAATGAGTAAATCATTAAACTGTTTACTGTCGACATACACCGGTGAATCTTAATATTTACTAATATCAGATGTTCCTAGCAACCAACAATGACAACTAAAATGAGTGCGTAAAGTCCATAATAACATAATTTGGCGGCCAACTGTACCTAATTATACACTGATATAAATCAGCATACTCAGATTAGGATAAACGTAGTATTTTCCAACAAAGCAGGCCAGGCGCAGTAACGTGAAAAATATTCTTGCGGTAGGATTACCCAGGAGAGATGTTTATAATACTAACACAAAATAACTGGCAACGAAGGTTTGTTATAATATAGAAGTAAGAAGCCTATCTCGGCACAATTTTAACTGTTTACTCAATACAAGATTCGATTTGATTACGATTATTACAAGTTACGATTGTTTACGCCGTTTGGAAATATCAATTATATTCATTTTCTGTTTATTCTTCAGTTCTGTTTTGGAAACTAAGATAAACTAATAAACACAGGATTATCTATCGATTAGAACGTTAACACATTTATATCCCCGCACTAGGATTGCCTGGCGTGGGTGGCGTGGACAACACATACGTAAATCAGTAACATGACTCGAGAACAAAATCACATAAATGTCTGCCCCGGCCGGGAATCGACCACGAGACCCCTCGCTTTGCAAACAGGGCTACTACAGGGTCATTTTGTTACATACTGTAGTTTTAAAACATACCTACCTATTTAATACCTAGTTTTCATTTTAACTTTAATCTTATAGTACGAACCTCACACTTTTGAAAACATTATTTTGGAATTCATAAATATACGATACTTGGTCTAGTCAACCCAAATAAAACGACCAAACTGAGGGGTTAATTAAAAAATGTATCTTAAAACAACTGTTTTACATACGTATTCCGTAGAAAAATATAAACAGCAAATATAAATTAAAAAGCCGTTAATTGCTAATACATTGTCATATAAACTCCATGTGTAAATGAAACCGAAATTGGAACACATTTTAATCGCCATTACGTGTGAATTACGTTACGTCGTATGGCTCGGTATGGGCTGTGTTGCAGGGAGCTTGCGAGTTTTTTAATATTGTGAATGGCTAGGACAATTTTTAATTAGATGTAACGAATTATAAGAACTTGTAATTTTTCATATTCTCAGTTAAGAAGATTATTCAATATACGGAAATGAAAATTCCTTCTATTGCATTGTAGCGTGAACGATACGGATATAGCAGTGAGGTAAGTGGTTTGACGGTTATACTCCCGATAAGGAAGAGTTGATTTAAAATATTTCACTATATTAGTTTAAAAAAAATTGTGCGTATTAAAAATTAATAATCACTTACTTTGGTGAAGGACAACAAAGTGAGAAAACCTGCATGCGCAAGATTTCTCCATAATGTTCTCAAATGCTTGTGAACTCTGTCAATCCGCACTTGGCCAGCGTGGTGGACTATGGTCAGTAATCCTTACATTGTGAGAGGAGATTCGCTTCCATGATTCAAAAAAATGTAACTTTAATTTCTAAAATTTCGCCATTTACTACATAGCCTATATTCCACATAGTAACTGCAACTTTTCGTATGCACCTAATCAATGTGAGTACCGAACATTCTCGATTAAAAGACACTCAGTTAGGCTCATGTGCGGAGTGTGCCGACCGGGGCGCCCTCTACTTCAGTGTAACACTAAACAGATGCTCCAGTTAGTTATTCTTAAAGTGCTAAGTAATTTTCGCAATGTTGAAGAAACCATTAAACAAAGTGTATAGGTACTTATAGGTTTCTACCATATAGAAATAACACTAAAGTGTAAAGCGCGCGGAGATGTGTTATTTTTTGACTTAACGGACAGATTTCTACTTAAATTATGATAACATTAGTATTATTATATCGGTGGGTTAGAAAATGTAGTAGTAGTAGCAGTAGTAATACTCTTTATGGTGCACCAGAATCGCTATCGCTTATCGCTAAAGAGCGATTAGGAAGAAATGGCTGAGAAATTCATGTAAGTTTATATACATTTATACATACGAGTATCTCACAAATGAGCAGAAGATCACCTGATGTAAGAAGTGACCATCGCCGAATGACATCGCTAACACAAAAAACATCACTGCAACGATCCCTACGTAAAAACCCATAACTACAAATAAATTTTACAGGAGAGCACTTCAAAGTTTCGAACTCGTATAATTATTAACTCTACTACTTGTACTCTACTAATGTAAAGTCATGAAATTTGGTATAAAGGATTAATATGTGACATATTTTATAATAAATAAAAAGAGAGGTCATTAAGCTTACTTTTGGTGTATAATTGGCCACTTATTTACTTACTTAATACATCGGAAACATCTTTATTGCACATAGCTTAAGTGGTACTTACTGACTTTTACATGGTAGCCTCTGAATAATCGAAGTCGTAGTTGGTATTTACGAAATTCTATGTAATAAGTATGTATATACTCCACGGAGAATTTCTTTATTTGTATATATGTATGGGATAACATGTCGTATCGGCATGTCCCACAAGTGGCATTTGTGGGAGAGGCGTACGGGTGATACGATGTACAGTCCACGTAAAATTATTGGATTACCACTGCTGTTGTTCTTCGTCGGAAATTTTACTAAAAATTTAAGTTACGAGAAATTTCGTACACGGATTTAAAGGTAATTTTGCCGACTTGACTTACTTTTATTAACTAAACGATAGTTAGGGTGTCCTGAAGGTCACGATGACAAAAAGAGCAAATCACGTATCTACCACTTAAGGGATTGTACGTAGGGACTGTCGACTGATAGTTTGTCAGCCAAGAGCGAAAAAGAAAAACAAAAATTTTCATTACATTAGCGAAAGCAGGACGCAATACATCATGAGTGTTTTTATGGATCGCAAATCAATTTAAGCAGTTTCTTTTCGTTTTATTGTCAGTTTCCTATCGCTGAGCCTTATTGGAAGCCTGATAATCTCAGAACTTCTATGAAACAGCGTAGTCCAAGATACTCTTCCTACTTCTATGAGCAAAAAGTGAGATATATTAATGATAAGAGGTAGGAAAAATACCTTATTGGTAGACATGGAAGCACCCGGAATATCTTACCATCTTTGGCACTTCGTACATGGTGACTACTATGGTTAATTGAGGATATTTTTATCTCAGTAAGACACAATCACAGGACAATTAGTGGCTGTGCAAGCAAGGGTGACATTGGTGCTTCTATATTTAATCCCAGATCCTCCCCATCTACACTAGGCATCTGCCTAGGGGAGTTTGGCCTACATAACATGGGACCTTCTCTATCAAGCCAGTACCCCTAGAAAATTACTAAAAAAAGGAGAGTAAAAACAGAGCAATAATATAACAATACCTACCCGTTTCTTCATAATGTAGGTATATCCTTTTTAGAAATGTCTATCGGCTTCAGTAGCCAATAATTCTAGCTGAACCAACTACACATCTATTTACTTACGTCAATAAAAAACAAATGAATCCCGTCCTAGATCCGTAAAACATTCTCACAAATATCTGCAAGTTGTCCGTTTTCGTTTCGTTTTCAAAATCGTGTGTTAGCGTTGAAATGGGAACTGGCTAATGATTAATCCGCGCTCCAGTTAGAGAGAAGAAATAAACATTTATATAAGAAAAACAAACGTACTTTGACCCGTTTTATTCTTTGTTTAATTAAAACTACACACGAAGTTGCGGCGTACGTCTGGCCAGTGTTCTTATAATATTTGGACAGCCGTGTTATACCTTAAGATGCAAATTTCGACTCGTTAACCCAGTCAAAGAGAAGTTTCGAAACGAATTTGTCTGTGATTTTTATATTTAACAAGCCTACACCCGCGGCTTCGCCCGCCAAAAATCTCTAAATATATAAAAGTTGATAAAATCAGAGAACTTACATACTAACTTTGCGCCCTCCTTTTACCCGCTTAAGGGATGATTTAGGATCAGTCAGTCAGTCAGTCAATCAGCTTTTCCTTTTATATAATATAAAGATTTAACAAGGTACGCCGCGCCGCGTCTTGGTTTAACGCAACATTACACTACCAATGTTTTTTATGTAACTAAATAGCCCATTAATGAGCAGACTACCCACCAGATACCTGCGAATAACCAAGGGCATTGGTATTGCCAAAGGGGCAAAGACTTCTTCGACAGTTGCCGATCAAAACTACCTATCTTCAGGACCTACTCAAATCTATACCTACTGATAACTGAAAACTGTCGGGGTCAAATCAGTACAGAAGATATTTTTTTGAAATTTTGATTTTCTTATTGTCGAAATATATTTTTCTGGAATTGGAGCACTGATCGATGATACTCGGCATATTTTCAACTATGTCAAGAGTCCTATTCCCGCGGGATTAGAGATATGGAGAACTTTGAATTGAATTGCGATATCAATAAGTAAGTTTATTGTTTACTTAGCCAGCGAGTATCGATGATAATTTTATTATGTTTATTATTGATGCCTATTGCTTGTGACGATAACCAATCATCATCACTAAAAATATTTCAACGCACTGTCTCTGTGGTAACTGGTGAAATTCCCCTTTTTAAAAACCTAATTTAAGATAATGTAACGGTATAAAAATAATTCAGTGCGCGACCCTTAATTCTCTTCAAAAAGATACAAAAATATAAAAATTAACATTAAACGAAACGCGACTTGAATAAAAAACGAGACCTCTTTTTTGCTTAAGGCTTATTATTAATAAGGCCTTTTAAATATTTTTAGCATCAAGTGGTGGTCTAAGCAGTTGGAATTTTAATTAAACCACTTGAAGGCCTGCAACGTTAATTCAAATTAGTGCTCGGTATAGAAATGCAGAGGGCTCTTAAGATGTACTCAGTAATTAAGTTCTATACAAGTCTGGTAGTAGTCGTTCAATAATAAAATTCGTCGCGACAAAATTGCCGATAGCTTGTAATAAGGTACACGTTTCCCGAACGACGGTAAAGCGATGAAAAAACAAAGATTACTAATGTCGTAAAAAGTAATATAAATAAATAAACGATTACAAAACTCATACACAAATAAAAAATTACGATTATCCACGAACCAAGAGCTAACGTTTACTTGTCAAGTAAATGTCTGCCCGGCCGGTAATCAAACCCGTGATTATTTGCTTCATTTGCTACTAGGAGATCTATCAATAAAGCTACGGGGTCGTCTAGAATCTGTCAGGCACAAATAAAATTTACGTTAGAGAAAAAAATTTGTTAACCATTATCGATTAAAAAATCCAACATGCATGTTGAAAGATTTTATTGTTAAAGGCCTACTCATCCGAACATAATGAAATTAACTTAATTGTAGCTTTACTTTAAATATTTTCTCAAGTAATAATTTGAGTAACCCTGTAGTTATGGTAGCGTTATTTTATAAACAAACATGGTCTCAAAAATGGTTCCTTTACAGATAGAAATTGGTACCAATTTATAAAAATCAAAGTGGTATCCCTTATATTTAAACATAATTTTCAATTACTATCTCAATTTTTGTGATAATACTTACGTACGTACGTACGTTACGTACATAGCGAACCAAAATATCTCTTACTCGTTTGTCTCCTACCTGTCCGTTATATGACAACCACAAATAGGTTCAAGATTCTTTGGAAAACATGAAAAAAATTCGCAGTGTAGAAAAGAAATCAAATGAGGGTCGCATCTTTCAAAATTCTGTATCATCCATCATAATCAATCACCTCGATAACCTGAACGTAGTTGATAAGGACTGGAAAAATAAATTACGCTTAGGCATGTTTACAAGCTTTTAATTAACTTGCTATGATTGTATGTATGTATGTAAAAAGCTTTTTGAAAAAAGGATTCAGACCCAGACCCCTCTGTTCGGGATTTCAAAGTTCGAACCACTTGGCTATCTCTGCTTGCGCATAATAATACCTTACCTTAAGCTAATATAAAACATGTATGAGCAAACACGCAAGCTATATCTAACATAAAAATAGCCATAATGATAGCCAACCTCCGGCAGCAGATGGCACTATAAGAAGCAAACATGGGAGCTCTAATAAAAGTACAATCCATCGAAGTTATTTAATGAAGCGTTGTGTCAATATCGAGTATCGTAAGTGTGTACAGCTATACGAGGTGTTAAGTATATGTATGTATAATTAATAACAAACTTCCTTTGAGAGCGTCTTCTCGTTTGTCCGCTGTTTACATAAACACTTGTCAAAAGATCTAAGTTAAACACCTACTTATAACCTGGCTAATAATAACTAACACCCTCAGCTAACTGTAATAATCATTCTACCGATTCCTGATTTGAGTCTTTTTCTGGATCGGTTACAGTTGTCGTGGGCGGCAGTGGCAGGGTGGTGCTAATGCCCCTAAATAATTGTTTTTCTCAAATGTCTTCTATGTTGTACAGATCGAACAAAGATCGTTAAAGTTTTATTATATGATAGAAAAAAAATGGTTGTCTGTAAAGTCTGTTTACGGACGATAATTTTACGTGATAACGTCATAAGAAAACATTGAAGAAAACCGAACGCTTGTTCCACGCTCTTACTTGCACGCTCGGCTCAGGCGGAACGTGACAATGAAGTCATGCTTTTTCGTGCGTGCAGCCGGCATTCATCGATTTATAAGACGTTATCACGTCAAAATGACGTACATATTAATTGCTTACCTTGAATAGATAATTTTGAATTTGAATTTAATTTGGTAAAATTACCTATAAAATAATAGATGTTTGGACCATGTAATGGTTGGTGGTTGATTTTACCCGCTATTTTAATCCACGTCGATATCCGATTTTCTTGTTTGAATCCTCTCACTCGTATCAAAGACCGATGACAATACAAATATTTAATGGCTGTGATCTGCCGAGTAATTCTGTTATCTCACAATAATAATTCTGACTCACCGCGATTTCTGCAGTGATATCTTTATACGGTACGTATTATCTATTTCCTTAACCTTTATTGTAACCGTAAAAATAAACGCGTACAATGGGTGGACGTAATCCCTTTTGGTATCGGTCAGTCCTTTGTATGTTAAAAGTTTGTGGTAGATGTTAAAAATATATGTATAAGACTTAAGTCATTTCATTAATTCACTGCAGTAAACTGACTTTTATACTACTTTTTGATGAAAAATAAATAGTATAATATAATGTGTCATGTAATTATCATTAAATTGTGATTCGAAACACACAAAATGTTTACTTACAGGTCTTCGCAAATTTTGTTCTTACATATAATGATAGGTAACATACGCGAGTATATAACCTCTCATTTTGATATACCTAGTATGTATATACATTAAATATTATATTTGGGTTTCGAGTTTGTTTGGTCGGACGGCTTCCGCTCCGTCTTACGAAAGACATTTGGGAATAATAATAAGTGATAATATAATTGCTATTTTAGTACGTAAATAACTTAGAAAAACCAACATCCAAACTACTAAGTTATCATTTCCACTAATAAAGCCGACCTCGCTTAGCTTAGGGAAACTTATTCCTTACGTTTGCAAAGATTTATAATCAGAATCACTCGTCATACCGATATTGCACCTGCAACGACCTTTTTAGCCGTTATTTGATTAAAACGTGTTTTCCCGTGGAAATTACATATTTTTCACAAGAACGTGACCTCATCAGCACTTGAACTATCTCTATACAAAAAATCACGTCGATCTATTGCTCTATTTTGATATTTTAAGAAGCACAAACAATCAAATACACTTTCGAAATTAAAATATTAATATGGATTAAATTTATAAAATAACATTATAATCTGTACATAATATAATAAATCTGTAACAAATTGTTGTCTGTATATGAATGGTATATAAGAAAAATCTATTATTGGAAACTTAAAAACACATCCGCGACTGGTTGCTGCTGTGGATGCCCTGCGGGTTGTTGATGGGTTGGAGATAATTGATTAATATAACGCAATAGAAAACACTAAACAATGATTTTTAGAATTTTGTCTGTTTATCTGTTTGTCTGTGACTTTGTACGCATTAATCTAAGAAGTAACTTAACCGATTTTAATGCAGTTTTACATTATATATTGTAATAAGCTTCATTTAACATTCAGTGTTTATTTTACTTCAATGGGTAAAATGTCTAAATAAAAAAAAAAAAAAAATGTATGCAATTCACACAATACATGCTAGAAGTGAATCTATAGAAAAAAAACGAATACTGTCAGTCCAAATATTGCTGTTTTGCTTTGCTTACGTAAGCCGCCATTTTGCCCGTGCTTCTTATCTATTTTTCTCCCACGTGAAAATGTGTCTGACGTTGACGTTGACTTTTCATTTCATTTGCGCGTCATTTCCGTTTCAACGAATTCGAAATCACAACGATACTATAGAAGTATTCACTTGTAAAGTTATGTTGCTATGAAGAATCACGCCTAACAATTTTCGCTCGTGGGTACTAAGGAACGGGTTTACCTAAGCGAAACAAGGGCGGGTTTACTAGTAATAAAATAAATCCGGATAAACACAAATATCAGCTCAAGTTATTTATTTACAGTGCGAGTTCGAACTGTTATTGAGAAATAATGCGTTTAATTGTCGCATGAGTGTGTCTGCTCTGTCAATTCGTTTGTGCTTTTATGGGCCATTAAATAAATAGGGCACAGACAGAGTGTTTTGATACTAAAACAAATAACAATAAATAATAACAGAGCAGTTAATTACGGACTAACGGATGTGTAACTATAGGTTTCATAATACTTGTACAAAAACATACGGTTAAACTTAAAAAAACAGGCATAATGAAGCAGTTATAACGAAGTTGTTTGAACACTGGACTCCTGAACACATGGCACTGGATTTGAACCCCGCACGCACCTCTAATTTATTTTATATTTACTAGCGACCCGTCCTCGCTTCGCTGCGGGAAACTTATTCCTTCGGTTTGCAAAGATTTAGTTATATATTTTAGATAATTCACACTATATCTTTATAAATGTGCCTATGTGTTATTCTGATGTGTAAGCTATATTATTGTAAAGTTTCAGCAAAATCCATTCGGTAGTTTTGTACGAGGTTTTGTACAAGCGAGGGCGGGTCCACTACATAGTAAATAAATAAACGTTACCACCTTCGTACCTCCGCACTAAGATTCCCTGTGTCGTGGGTGACATGGACAACACAAATTACACATCACTAACATCCATGACCATAACAAACTTTTATCTGTCACGTACACATCTGCCCCAGACTGGAATCGAACCCGGGACTCCTCGCTATGCAGGCAGGGTCACTACACTACCGCCGGGGTCGCCAATAACACAACAAAATACTACGATATTAACTCACATAATAATATTTTGTGTTTATGTTGTTTGCGGTAAGGACGCGGTTCTAGTGAAATGGATGTGACGTTTTCATTTACATATTGAACTGTATTAATTATTACGAATAATATTCCTGAATTTAATTAAAGATATTTCATTATCGCCATCCATTATTGTATGCGGTTTGTACTGATTCTTTAAATTGGAATGAAATTCATTGATAGGTATGTCAAAGTGGATAAAATGTTATTTTATATCTGTTAACAGAATTTTCCATCCAACAAATTCATGTTTCAGGGTGTAAGGTACCTACATTAAATACATTAAGTTCACTAACTTTTTTTATTTTGTGGTGTGGAAACAATAAAGTATCAAAATAAAATAAATAACAAATAAATTTACGCTTATGATATTTCAAATGCACACGGGTACTCACGATTTTGCTTGATGATTTTGCTCGCCGTAACCATGATCCATGTAACTTAGATGAAATATATATAATAATATACAACTGTAAGTACCCGTTTGCACTAAAAATGTTTAGTGTCTACGAAGATCTACATTTCAAAACCTAAAGATAAATAGAACCTAGATATTAATGTAATCTAAAATTTACTTCGGGTGCTGGTGATGAATTTAGGAAACATTTTTGGCACGTTGAAATCATGAAAATATCATATTTTATTAATGTGCGGATCTGAAACCTCAAGTCTGGTAGAGCGTTTGCGGTTATTTGACTACTGCGCAGTATGTGATATGCGCAAAAAAACAAAAAATATACCTTTGGCAACTTACATTTTTTTTATATCTAATTTTAGACCATAAGTAATCCAAAAATAACAATCTTTAAATCCTGATGCGTCGTCATTCAATTCCGTAAGTTGCCACACCCAAAAACCAATATTTACGTATCGTAAGCGCCAATTTCAAGCCAAGAGTGGCTGTCAAAGTTCGCCCTAAGAGAGTAATATTCGGAATACTTTTACATTTTCATAAAAAATGTATCGTGTAACCCGGGAAACGACCGCAATGTGCGAGTACCCCCATTTGTCTCAGTTTGAGGCTCTGGATTGATATTGTTTACTGAGCCGACATCAAGACGGCTGTTCACAAACTTAATAAATCTGCTGTTTTAATATTGCACATGATATTGGAAAATATTACGAGTGTATACATCTTATCATCTGGCTTGATATAAGTTCGCAATTCAAATTCGTATTTCGATTTATGAATGAAAACTTAGTGAAAATAACGCAATTTTTGTATATTTCTTTTCTGAAGAAATACTACTTATACACATAAATTTCTATAAAATATTTTTAAGTATATGATTTAAATATGTTTTGAAGTTTGATTTAGATGAGCATGAAAAAAAGATGCGCAATGAGATAAGGTATAGTGACGCTCAACTCCTGTTCGCTTCAACTTAATGGCTCACTACTTACTGAAAATTGTGTTATTGCGCCACACCACGCTGTTGCGGATTGGTGGAGGCTCCTGTTACGCAGTATGCACACGTATTCACCTACTGTACTGAATTTTATACACGTCACCGGATCACGCTTGTATCGAAATTTCTAAATCGTAGTATACTTATCTAGTATTTTTTTCTAAAATATATTATTATTAACATAAATAATCCGCTTTGCAAACAAACCGTAAACACGTTAAAACAGCGCAACATTCAAGAGATCCAAACACCTATAAGACGTCTACGGAATTCTCATTGTCATATTTAAACAAGTACCTATATCCCAGCCACGGCCACCTAGTGTTTCCACGTCTAACTCAATTATTTTTTCAGATAGCGCGGTTTAGATTTAGCGCCGAAATTTAATAAAAACCACGTTGCCAGTTTCAGGCTAGCTCAGCAAAAACTGCGCGAAAATTATGAACGTAGAGTCTGTACGCATCATTAGCTTACAGTATTAGGGTCAATTTCGAACCTCGTGCTACCTTTGTGGCCGCGTCTTGTAGGTCTCTTTATACTGAAAATATAATTATGAGAAAGTTGAATCTGTGTATTAAATTTATACCTACTAATATTAAAACTTTGGCGCAGTCGAACCTGTATATTAATGTTTTTTTAAGGGAATAAACTTTGAACTGAAATAGCCAATAAAGGAGAAGATGAGCTACGTAATGGTAAGTGATGACGTCACTCATGATTATCAGTAACACAAAGGTGACTGATAAGTTGGCGAGCAATAAGACTTGAAAAAAATATAGGCTGCCCAGACCTTCACGGCCTCCAGCTGGAATACGACAAATTGTTTAGCGGTTTAGATATGAAATATTATAGATAGATCACAGGTTACATGCAAAAAACTTATGCAAGCAATACTTATGCAAGCTTATGCAAGCAAGACTAATTTAATAACCAATCAACATTTTGATTATTATAGGATAACAATAATGTACAATTTGGTTATTAACAACTGTTGGGGATAAGCTAGTACTAGCGACTCTATAATCCGATAAGTATAATGAATCCTGGACGTTGCACTGCAAGTATATCGACTCTAAGTAATACTAGGGAAATCTATCTTCCAGGAACTCGCAAAGCCGCTAAAGTACGGTTGGTTTGTAGCCAATATTAAAGCCGTGTTTTGAAACTCTGAATATATTTTAATCCCTTCTTTATCTAATTGGCTGGTCCAGCAAATGTTGTTATAAATTAAATGTGAATTATTTTGGCTTATAAAACTTTTGCTACACCAAGCAACTGTTACAATAAGTATTAATATATGGTTGATCAGTGTACATAAAGAACAGTAGATTAAGTTCGAACTAAGGTGTCAAGCGGCGGTTGAATGTTTGCGTGCCACTGCCACGTCATGTACGCGTGCTGTTTACCACGCACACAAAGATTTTCGTACGGCATGTAAGGCGCACGTGTATTTGAGCAATTGCAAAAATAGGCTATTATTTCAATTATATTATTATTAATATTGCCAAAATAGGATAATATTACACTGTCGAAGATAGCTTGTTTAAACTGACTTATGATCTATACCGCATCTCAGTCCGTAAAAACCGACTGCCCAAAAAAAAACTGTAATACGACTTCGGTGAAAAAGCCACCATCCAACTTTATTCTAATGTTACTGACGTATGTACTTATATTGATTTTGATTTTTGACTGATTGGCTAACGCTCTCTTTTTAGAAGCTACCGTTAAATATCGACGTGTTAATTTTTATGTCTGTTTAACTGTCTTTGTGGCTGTTGATGTGACGGTAAAGCGCTTGAAAGTTACCACTGACTGTCAAATAATGCTTTAGCCAGTTCTTACTATAAACTATCCTTATTCCTGGGTAGAAGCACATAGAAAATCTATTAGGTTATAAAACTTTTGCAAACGTACAATATCTGCTTCCCATGACATTTTTATGAGATATTGCCTGTACAATAGCAACATACCTACGTAGTACATTAGAAACTTCGGCAATCGTACGAGCCCCTTATGTTTCGACGGAGCTGTTCCAACACAAAGTTCCGACTTTTACGATAATGTCAGCCATTGCCATTCAAACACGCTAAAACTTTATCAATGTGTGTGAAAGGATAAGCTGGCATCGGTACGGTTCCCAATAATTTCTCATGAGATAACCTGGTTAGGGAGACCGCGTAAATTTTATCGTTAGGTAATGATGTAACCATTCTTGGAGCTAGATTGTCTCAAGGACTTATCTAAATATAATTAGAACGAAATAGTTAGGAAATTTTGCGTTGGTTGAGACAAAGGTCTTTCAACAATGTTTCAGGATAAAATCTGAATCGCAATTTGTTAGTGCTTAGGGTCAAGTTGCGATGCGTGATTTAGATAGGTATATACGTGGTACTTATTTAAGTACATGATGGCATTACTATCAATAATCATGACATCCGAAGAATGGCAATAGTTATCGACACAAGTAGCAGAGCTCAAGCCAACTGAAAGGGCAACGGATTGTCTACATAGTTCGACGTATCGCCAATTGTCGGGGAAGAAAGGTCCTCAAGAGTATGGAATACCGCTTCGCCAATTGGACTTCAAGGCCAAATTATTTCAGAGTCGCATCATGTCACGTTAGTCATCCATGTTATAATATGTCTCAATAATTTGTCTCGGTTGAGTTGGTAAACATTAGTGTATTTGCGCGTAAAGCTAGATAATGATACAACTAATAAGGCTTCATTCAAGTACTCTTATTACCAGATCGTCGGTTGAGTGCAAACTTTAATTGAATGCGTTTTCCAATAGTCAGTATATACCTACTATTATATATTTACCTTGGATGATTAGCTGTCATACGATACTTTCGATGTAACACGCAATGATCCGATGTCACTCACATTGTTGTGTCATAATTTGTGAAGGTGGCGAGTAAAAATTTGATGACCCGTACGGCGCAATGGTATCAGGCCGGCTATTCGAGTGGTCCTGGGTTGGATTCCCAGCGAGGTAAAAATTTGATTGGTCCATATAAAAGTTTATATGGACCAATCTGTTCTCGGTCAGGGTGTGTTCTTGACTTTGTGTTGTCCATAGCAACCACGACTCAGGGAATCCTAGCATGGGATTATGAATTTATAGCGGTATTTCAATTAATTAAATTTTAATTTTATTTAAAATTGGATTGAATGTGGAGGAGGAGAAACTTCGTATAAAACTCACTCACTTCGTATAAAATTGCATTTAGATTAATTTTGTTATTAAATAAGTTAATCCAGAAGAAGCATCCGAACACACAATTTAAGTGAAAAATCCCTAATCCTGAAAGGAAGCCCCGACCAGCGGCGAGCCCGGGTTTCCCTATCACTTTACATGCCGGTACTAAACAGCTAACCCATTATGGCCCTTGCTGTATCACAACCGGACAAGCGATGAAAATACAAAAATTGCCGTTTTGACGAGTTCTTGAAGTGTTGTAATAATCTTTTGTGTTCGTTTTATATTTTGTAAATAAGTATTATGTTATGTCTACTGCAGTAGACTATGTACCACGAGCAATCCCAGTGGACCCGCACTAGGATTCGTCGCGGATGGACTACACAAGTCAACATCACTAACGCCCACGTGCCGAGAACAATCTTCCCTGTCACATAAATATATTCCCCGACCAGGGATCGAACCCGGGACGTTCGCTTTGCTGACAAGGCTACTACCAACTACGGAGTCGTCAAATCAAATGAAATCTTTTTGCTTTCAATCTCCGCTATAAATAAATTAAATATATATTGATTACCACTAGGTAAAAGGCATACATGACAATTTTTAAAGTAAGTTCGCAACTTGTATTTGATCTTAACTTCCGTAAGATAAGCTTAACCAAAAAATCGCTCGCTAACTATCCAAAAAGTACCGATGAATTTGAGCATCGATGTCAACACTGCGATCAGTGTAATTAAAAGGGGAATTGATATGTTTGTATAGTGTAAACGATCTTGTACTGTTAGAAAATTTACTAAAGCAATACTTTCTTAAACATTTAATGTAATTATGCAATGAGTAACTTAATTAATAGTAAGTTTTTGTTGGGTGAAGCGTTTGCCCGGCCGCTTGTGTCGATCTAGTGATCGACAAAGTTAAGCAACAGCGGGCGCGGTCAGTAGTTGGATGGGTGACCGCTAGTGGCAAAATTTCTTGGACGCTTCCGTGCTTCGGAGGGTACATAAAGCCGACGTTCTCGGTTGTTATCATATGGTAGCAGTCGTTAAGCTATGTTGGATGCCTTCGGGCGGCATAAAAATGTCCGACAATAACCCATCCACCACTTCGCACTGGAGCAGTGTGGTGGAGTATGCTCTAGGCCTCCAAAGGATGAGGAGAGACCCGTGCGCAGTAGTGCGAAGCCAATCGTTGGGTGCACAAATAATCACAAAATAATTTAACATTAAGCAAGACAAATGATTGACGTTTTCGAATGGTTAATTATTCACTTTTACATGATTAAATGTGGTTGTTAAATAAAAGGTGAAATCGGCCGCGTATTTTCGTCATAAAAACATTATTTCGGTCCAAACAAACGGCTCCTGACTTTCATCCGAGGTTGCTTTGTTCCTTTATTTTTAGGTTTTATTGCTCCCTGTTTGTTTCTCGTATTTCTTTACACCCTTTAATAAGTCTTTGATGGCTCCAGGGCTTTTTGAAGCTCTTCAAAACAATTAAACTAAAATGAGAGAGTATGTTTATTTGCCAATCGAAATTATATTCCAAAGTGAGTAAATTAAATAACAGTAAGTAAATTACTCATAACACTATCTTAACGTATTATAAAATAAAGCCTGGGTCTATCTGTCTGTCTGTTCGCGATAAATTCAAAAACTACTGAACGGATATTCATGCGGTTTTGAAAGTCTGAAAAAGTCAGACCGCCTGGGAACTTTCAGTGGACATTTTAATTCCATTGAGATATAACAAAAAAATGTATTGGCGAAATTCATTTTTATAGGTCTACCGAAAAGACAGCGATGGCATCTATCTTTTAACAATAGCTTACTATACCCATTCTAACTTCTCAAAAAAATCTTACGTACAATGCGGTAATTGGAAAGCTATTTAGACGGATACAGTATTAATCCTTATATACGTAAATAAGTTAATCGCCTTAAGCATTTCAGGCACATTATGGTAATCCTTTACACCATATAATTTAAATTTCGGAGTTATCGCAATATCAGCACTAACGCGCGTGAAAATAAATTCGAGCGCGGGTTTCTCGAAGCGAAGCGAGAGCGGGTATACTAGTTTTTTATACGGGCAACAAACAGAAAGGCATTTAAATGTTTCTATAGACTTAATAATTATTTGAAAATCAAATCTATGTGAGTAAATAAAATAACAGCCAAGTTCCTCTATATGCGCACAAGCAACAATCAGTATTAAATTATTTTTATTTATAAGTTATAGTTCAAATATTTGACAATAGAGGACGTTAGTGAATTTAATCTTTTACGTTTAGCTAAAGCCGTTCAATTGTGAGTCCGACTCACGCAGGTAGGGTTCGGTATAAACGAGCGATATTGGCTTCAATGGTAGAGCATATTCCACCACGCTGCTCCAGTGCGGTTTGGTAGAGAGGTTACTGGCCAACACAAGTATTGGAAATTTGTAGGCCACCCGAAGGCCGCTATCCTAAGGGCACTGTATTTGGTAACAAGACTACGTAACATCACGTTCTAAGATATCACGTAAAATCACGACTACGTAAAATCACGTTCTAAGATATAGGATAAATTTATTACTAGTGTGCTAAGTAAGCCTAAGGGCTTAATACCCAACACGGCAGCTTTACCTCCCTATATATTTTTTACGTATTGAATTTTTAATAACGTCACAGCCGAACAAGACCCTTCTTATAATTTAAAGAATTCACCAGTAGTTCCGAAGGTCTGCGAGAGCAGATGAACATGCCTACTTCTAGTACTTCTTCATCTTCATAATCCTTTTTTCATTACTGACGGTCGTGCCTGATCTGTAGTGCCTTACAGCTGTGCTTATGCTGTGCCCCAAGAGACCGATCTTCGGCATGTCCGATGATCGGTGATATACCGATGATAGGCATTTCAGATTTACAAACAGGCTAAAATCGTAACCTTCCTATGGCTTCGCTTTTAGTAAAAAGATTCTTGTACAATGTAGATTCTTTTATATTTCGAGCAACCGTTCCTTAATAATTCATTTTTTCAATTATAAGGAATCTGTAAGCCTTTGCGCTTGCCTCGCAATATCGCTAGAAGCGGCAAGTCATACGTTATAAATTAGTGCCCCCTAGGAGCGTCTGCGGATAGTTGTGCAATTTTTACCACGTCAGATAGCGAGATAACTATAAAAAGATTCCCCACGGGCGCAGCTTTTCAGACCACCAAAAGCGTACAATATAAAAATTTACTTGCCTACCTCTGCTTGCTAACTAGACGTATTATTCTTCAGAATTGTCTATCCTTGTCTAATTCCCTGTGTGTTCTGAGATATGAGATAGAATGAAAATTAAAAGGTCCTTATTTATATTCAGTACGTCAAAACATGCGTTTAAAACAATTTACGCAGCATCATGAAATTGAAAAATAGTGCATTGGATGGTGGAGAGAAACTGTCAAATCTAAGTGTTGGGAGTCTTATGGTGGTCAAAGACTTCTTAAGTGACTTTAGTTCTGTTTCTCAACTCCTCTATTCTTAGCTGAACGCACAACTAACAAGGGTGGTAGCCTTGGAGTCAAGAAGGATGGCGCCCCTTAAACCCCTATAAAGACGGAACTAGCCTACACACATTGCTACTAGAAACAGTGCGTTTAACTCTGGATCTTTGTAATCATTAGAATTTTATACGTACAGAGTAAATCCAACTGCAACATACCTGCAAGAATAATAGAAAACATATTAGTAAAAATAAATTCGCGTTTTACACGAAATTATATTTTTTTGTTATCAAGATTATAATTTGCTCCGTGTTCTGTGTGTCTGACCCAATACCCAATACCCATTTTAATACCTTCTTGGTACTAAGTTCCCCTAGCGCAATAACAACTTTAACACCTTCTTGGTAGGTACCTCGTATCAAATAAAATTGGTACTTTGATAAACAGAGAGAAATATTCAAAGGAAAGTGGCTTGACGTTATGCCGTCATGATGTCTGGAACATATTTGCTTCACATAGATTAAATAAATAAATATTTTCGTAATTATATCAAATTCATTGCAGCAACTGTATCAACGCATTACAAATATAACCTGTAATATTTAAACGCGAACGTAAACCAAAAAATATTTATTTCAGAAAAGTATGACGTACTACAACGTTTTAATAACTGTTCACTATATTCTCTCCATGTTTAAGGATAGTAGGTACCTAATTATGACACTAAGTAATAATTTTAATATGAAAGTTTGTCTGAATACAAATAAAAATCATCCTTATTATTCACCAATAATATAGGATTATCTCGAGTTTTTGTTAGCAGCCTTTAGAAATAATATTAGACGAGATTTCGCAGAAAATAATATTGAAATTCTACATAACGTCGTTCCTACCTACGCAACGCCTTATTTGCGCGTTATTAGAATGAATTCGCGAACATTGCGACTTGCTTGAGAGGAAAGTTATTAATATGTAAAAGATTTATAAAAATCTACTATAATTATAATCATCTAATAATAACAGATGCCTGAAGCAGTGATAGCAGAGTCACGGTCATAGTATCAAACAGTATTCCATCTTCATACAAACGGTCGGAACGTGAATCATACCTACGCGCCTCGGAGTTTAGTAGACATAAAGTATACAACAGACACAGAAGCGCCATAGGGACGATCGAACGTGTGGGTTTGTAATCAGGGAGCGTGCGTTACCTACCCACTTACATTCCTACAACTAGAAAGAGGCGACCCTAGCGCGCGGGGCAGTACAGGCATTTATTTCAAGGACAGGGCCGAGTCACACTACTGTATTAATACTATTACCGTGGCAGAGTGGCTATAATGTTGGACTCCCGTATAGGGGGGACTAGGTTCGATTCCCACACGCGCCTATAATTTTCAATAATTATGTGGGTATAAGAATTTAATTAACACTCGTTACGGTGAAGGAAATCATTGTGAGGAATCTTCGACGAGTTCTCCATAATGTTCGCAAAGGTAGGTGAAGTCCGTCAATCCGCATTTGGTCAGCGAGGTGGACTATGGTCTGTACCCCATTGTAGAGAAGACCCGTGCAGTGGTACACCTATAGATTAGGATGATGATGATGCGATGATGAACAGCTACCTGAGAGAAAATAATCACAGTACGCTGCTGTTATACTTAAGATTCCACAACCCGGGAACTAACTTTTGTCTGCTACATAAATATCTAACGAATAGAACCTGGGACTTCTCCCAGGCAAGATCAGTTGACTAGTCATCAACTAGGCTCCTGCGTCGTCCAATATTTCATCAATATTATATTTCAACCGGGCGTTTACTTACTGATATATACCCCTCGAGTTTAAAATAATAATTGTCCTTGTACCAGGATCGTTTTACATTCTCCCCGCGACGATGGAATAATTAGTCCCCGACTGGTAACTTTGTTATACTAATTGCTTTTAAATGTACATAGCATAAATAAATTAATTAAAATATACATTTTGTAGAGAGGTTCAATACTTGTACGCTAGAACACATAGGTTGTTATTAATATGTTAAATTAACGACGAATGGTTTGGTGAAGTTCAAAGGTTATATTCGTTACTTAGCGGCAACAGTCTGACGAATATTCATTCACTGATAAGCAGTGATAACCCAGTGGTGTGAGCGTCGGACTCCTAAACAGTGGGGCCTGGGTTCGAATCCTGAACTCTTCTTATTTTGAAATTTAGAACTTTGTCACTAACTTAGATGATAAAAACCATCGTTAGCTGTTGAACGACTTCAGACATCCGCACTAGTCCAGCTTGGTGGACTATGGTCTGTACCCCTTCCACTGTGAAACAGACTCGATCCCAGCAGTGGGACAGTTATAGGGTTACGATGATTCATGCATTCATTTTACATCGTGAAACTCAATAGTTTTCATTCTGAACACGTGCAAAAGGTGATTCATACAATTTCTGATTTCACGCTGCAATAATTTCATGTCTCTGACAGAAAATAAACAGACCCCACCTATTAAGTAGACAAATGGTTCTTAACAATCACTCGCTTCACCTTTTAAAGCGCAGTTGAAGAATGGAAATTTGCAAGTCTCTCTAAATGGAACAATAGCTGATTTTTCCGTTTTATGCACTCGGTTTAATATTTGTAACTCCAATAAACTAGCAACACGGTCTTACTTCGAGACAGTTTTCAAAATTGGAATAACATTTTGTAATTTATTGGTAACACTTTGGTTAACTTAAGATAACGAAAGATAAGAGATATGTATAATTTTTTTTCGTTTCTTGGTATATTTTTAATTTTTTTTGTAGTAATTCTTCAAAAATCAAAAAGTCAATCAATAAGTTACCAAAGCAAGTGATAATTAACTTCTAATATGACGACTCCATAGCTTAGTTAGTGACTCTGCCTGCGAAGCAAGGGGTCCCGGGTGCGATTAAATATGTTTGTTCATCATCTCATCATCATGGGTGCGAGTGTGTGGTGGGGTGATGTGTAATTTGTGTTGTCTATGCCCGGACATGGATGCAAATGAACCCGGACCCCGGATTATTAGGAGTCCAATGTTCAAAGCACATGGCTGTCACTTCTATAATATAATAAACCTACATAATTACACTAATATTATTTTCTTTACGAACTAATTTGTGTTTAATCAATTAGTTTTAATTACGAATAATGTTCTGTCATAATCCTTTTTACAAGAACAAAATGACAAGAGAAATATTAAAGTGATGTACAAATAAATACGCCGTATTAATTAAACGCAAGATTCGAGTATACTTTACCTCCTAATGGAAGTATTCATAAGCACCTAAAAGCATTACCATACCGAGTTTATCTCCCTAACTTATTCTCTGTCAGGAAAGGATAAAGCGATGATCATAAACCGACATTGTCGACGTAATTAAACGAATTATACCGAGCCCACAAATATAATGATCAACCAGATTGTTTGTGTTTATTACTGTAATAAAAAGGGAGAGTACTACGAGGCATTAGGAGCTTCTCACGTGGCACAATTAAGTGCTACACTTTAAGTAGAGACGAGTAAGAGTGCCCCTCAATTATTCGCAACTTGATGCGGGATCACGCTTCGTTGACACACTTCGCTCACACGGTACCACTGTTCCCGCTTCGCTGACGCCCCACTTCGCCGACGCCCCGCTTCGCACACCAGTTCCCACAAATCTCACCGACACATAACAAAATTCCACACCGCAATTATGTGCCACATGCGGCATTCGGATGGATTATGTGAAATTAAGCACGTTACAGGAACTAAGTGGGCTTAATACACGTCGCACATCGCGACCACCAAATATAGTTAAACATTGCGTATTTCAGTATTTCATATGACAATTATTATTTCATTAAACCTTTCGCAAAGCATTGTAACGGTTTCCATCGTCCCATCCAGTTTCCAGTTTATTCAAAAAAGAACTTTAGGCTAGCCTTACTGGCTCTGAAGCCGGCTGGCCAGCTGCCTCCCTCTTGCCGTAAAACTACTTGTCGGAACCCGGCTGGGGCGTTGAGAGCAGAAATATATTCCTTCATTTGTTTCCTCTTCTTTCTTTCTTGACCGACAACGCATTGGTGATGCCTTTTGGTGTTCCCATCAGGTGGCTCATCAGCTCTTTTTTCAGCTATTTACATAAAAAACCGATATGAAACGCAAAACATAATTAAAAAGCAGCGCTTAATTGTGATCGTTTTATACTAAATATATTTTAAGCAAGAAACATATTCGCGAAAAAAGATATTCCCTAATTAATCCTCGTTTGAAACTTGGACGTGTTTAAGTGCTATATAAAACCCCCAAAATAGACTTGGAAACAAAATGGATACGTCTGCTTGAAGGAAATTAAGACAAATCGAAAAGAAAATGTGCTGAAGCGAAGTGGATTTTCATGTTTCTATTCTTGATCTAAATTTGTCCGACTATTTTCATATCGCGAATCAAAAACCTGGCTTCAATATCCGAGAACGGATCCGTTCCGCCTAAGCGGGGGTTGTGAAAAAAGAGAATTTGACAAACATTTTATAGAGCTTATTATTCAAAGAGCATTACTTACCTCACACCCCTGTTTGCGGTTTCAGCGGAAACTGGACTTTACCGTGGTGAGATACGGTTTCGTTTGGGTCGAGGATACATTTGACTTAACCATAACACTGGGAGATTACACTGTGTCGTTACGATGCTCGTTTAGATACCGCGTATGAAGAATTGCAGATCTGGAGACGCGAAACTTGGGAGAGCAGAGGCCATGTATTTTTTAAATCATAATAACTTCTTATACATGATATCATCTTTCCATTTTACAGATTAAGTAGCTTGTAAATTTACACTTAAACGTCCACGTGCAATATAACTATTAAGATAGAACTTTACTGAATGCTTTTTACAGATAATTTACAAAGGTAAAATGGTAATCTTCAAATCCGTAAAATTTTTAATTCTCAGTAGGCTCTCATTATGAGCTATATAAATGTGCGCAATATATTTTCAGACATTTTTAATTTCCCATTGTGTTTAAATAGCTTTTTATAGAACTTTCATTTAAATACTCACGCCGCCTTTTTATTTAACAGAAAACTTACTTTTAGTTTCAAGATTTATACTACGCACTATTTTAAGGGTAAGCAATTTATGGTTATTTTTTATTTTAATGTTTTTTTTTGTTAAAATCCAAACAACGAGCAACCTGGGCGTAGGCAACCTTGACGTAATTGATTACAGCAATACAGGGATAATTATCCATACCAAAGCTAAAAATTTACTCAGATCTCACATTAATTTCACTCAGCTTATTCACTTAAAAATGACGGATGTAATAGATAAAGAAGTCACGGTAATGGTATAGATATCATTACCGTGAAGAAGCTAAGCGCGGTTAGATAACTAGTAGCGTAAGGATGAAAAATAAAATAACAAATCACTTGTAGTTTTTTGTCCGTGTTTATCTTTAATCAGCTGGTTGGTTGGGGTTCGGATAATAGGACACTTTAGATAAAATTCGTGCTAACGTTGGGAAAATCTTTTTATGTTCAAATAGAGGATAAAGTTTAGTACGAAAGGTAGGCAAAGGATTATTAGCGGTTTTGTGTTGTAGTTCTAGGTAGTTATGAAGGTCACTGTAGTGGCTGGAGTGCACTTTTGACTTTGTAGAAGCAGACGGAGGGACTTAGCCGGATGAATACGAGGGATGGAGGAGCCATGTAATGATAAATTATTGGGACTGGAGTGGGCAATTGGCTTCAACCCATTAATGGTCCGCTACTGAGAACGGGTCTCTCCTCAAACCTGAGGAGGCCTAGAGCATACTCCACCACTCTGCTCCAAGGTGGGTTGATGGAGGATTAGTGGCCAATCTATGTGTCACCCGCCCCAAGGGCCTCCGATATGGCTTAACGATTGCTATCTAACAATAATAACTTGGACCGACGGTTTTACGTGCCCTTTGAAATAGCGAAACTCTCAAGAAATGTTTGCCACTAGCGGTCAAATTCAACTACTGACCGCGCCCGTCGGCGTGCTGTCGTTAACGTTTAAATTTGGAACACGTAAATATTGTTCTTTACTTAATTCCGTTAATATAAGTTATCACACACATTAAAAGTAAATCGAACTCTCATAACTTTTAACAAGATAAGCTTTACACGGTACCTGAATAATTATAAGTTACAAAATGCCAGCACAATCGGCTATCTTGTTAGTGACGAAAACTTTTGCAGATGTGTGGAGGGTAGTTCAAGAAATTAACGAATAAAAAAAATGGTTGCCTGTAAAGTCGGTTTTACGGGCGAAGATTTTACGTGACAACGTCTTTTTCTCGGTAGAATATTTATTGATATGAATATAATTAAATTGCGCAATAGGAACAAGGAATTGAATGAAAATAAGAATTGCACAAATTTTAACTATAGAAATATATTTTGTTTACTAAAACATTGTACATGTAAACTTAAACTTAACGCGCCGATTCAATGCGCCTAATTCTCTAGTGCTGCGCGCGCGACAGACCGATCATAGTTGAGTGGGAGAGAGACGCAAGGCATTCGGCGGGCCTCTCTCTCGTTCGGTGACTCATCGTAACGTTACCGAGCGTTACTATTTTTCATAAGTGACTCCCAGCTAACCTAATTTAAGACGTTGTCACGTCAAAATCAAAATATTGAAAGGTATTTGCCTTCGTATAATAGGTATATGAAGCGTATAAAATCGCGTATAGTATCGCGTATAAATACGCGATAGCTTTTAATAATAGGTATAATATGAAGCGTATTTTAACATTTAGGGCTATGAAAAATAGATATTCCTCGATTCTCATACCTACTCGATAAGCACACACAATTTCATGAGAATCGGTCGAGCCGTTTCGGAGTATGGTAGTTTTATGCGCTATCGGTGGACATGACTGGACTATATTGTATGTCTTTTTAACTACCCATAAATTGTTCTTGGTTAACTAAATAACCATGGTAGGCTACGAGATTGATCGGAAAGGCCGGCTATAAACGAGAAAAAAGATTTAGGCCCTGTTACGACAAGATAAATAGATAATAGATAAATAGTCGTGGGCCACGTGGTGATTCGGCTGTGAGTCGCGACCAAGCTGCGTGTTGTACCTCGATGCCGATTCACCTCTGCGGTGAACACCAGGGCTGCCACGTGTTGCACTGTTCCGAAGACCGCGTCCGCTGGACGCGCCTCGTTCACAAGGCTCGCTGCGATCACGACTTCGCGAACCGTCGCGCCTCCGCGACATGTCCCGCCTGCGCAACACCTCGCGCCTCCGCGACGCGTCTCGGCTCCGCGCCACGTCTCGGCTCCGCGACCGCGACACGTTCCGCCTCCGCGACACGTGCCGCCTCCGCGACCTGCCAGATCTATCCCGATCCGGCGTCCCACTGTGGACGCCAGACCCGTGACGGGGACTGGCATTTCTATGCCTCCGCACCGAAGTCTCTGAACCACTGCGTGCGGAATCTCTCGTACTTTTCGACTTTCTTTTCCGTTCCATGATTCCCTTTAATGGGCGTTCAAGTCCTTTAACCGAGTGCGTTTTCCTGTGGCGATCTCGGTATAATCCTCACTTCTGAACTATGACACTCCACCGGAATAAAACCAAGTTATGACACTCCACCGGAATAAAACCACTTTTAAAATAATGAACGTATTTATTATTATAATCCAGTGTAACTTATGGACAAAACCACGTTTCTACTATTCAAGACCTAGATCTCGTCTGCGTCATAAGCGCGCGTGCTACTATCTGAGTAGTTATTCCTCAACCGGAAAACGGAAGTTAACTTCAGTTAATACCACCGGTCTACTACCGGTGGTATTAATTGTGCGTAGTATACATATATTTAACAATACAGAATATATTAAAGATTTAATTATATGTAACTATAAACATTAATTTCTTACAACTATGACACTCCACCGGAATAAAACCAAGTTATGACACTCCACCGGAATAAAACCACTTTTAAAATAATGAACGTATTTATTATTATAATCCAGTGTAACTTATGGACAAAACCACGTTTCTACTATTCAAGACCTAGATCTCGTCTGCGTCATAAGCGCGCGTGCTACTATCTGAGTAGTTATTCCTCAACCGGAAAACGGAAGTTAACTTCAGTTAATACCACCGGTCTACTACCGGTGGTATTAATTGTGCGTAGTATACATATATTTAACAATACAGAATATATTAAAGATTTAATTATATGTAACTATAAACATTAATTTCTTACAGTCGGCCAATCCTGATAAATTTCCCGTCTCGGGAAAACAATAGTAAAATGAAAAATGAAAAGGAAAAGAAAAATTATATACATTTCTCAACATAATCATCTGCTTATATGTAATAGTATAGAATGTCTTTGCTTTTCAGTTGAATTAATGGAACTTATATACATTTCACTAATAAGATATTAAGGCCTCCTTCATATCCTTAATATCTGTCCCACCCAGGACCTCATACATATTCCTGGCTGAGCCTCTCATATATGTATTTCATTAATAAGATATTAAGGCCTCATACATATCCTTAATATCTGTCCCACCCAGGACCTCATACATATTCCTGGCTGAGCCTCTCATATATGTATTTCATTAATAAGATATTAAGGCCTCATTCATATCCTTAATATCTGTCCCACCCAGGACCTCATACATATTCCTGGTTGGGCCTCTCAAACTATCGTTAACACTATAATAAAATATTAAGGTCTCATACATACCCTTAATATTTGTCTTGACTGAGACCTCCTGCATATTCTCAGTCAGGCCTCTCTTCAACTTTTTATTAACATTATTCTGAATAACTCGTTAAATTTACCTTCTCAATCAAAATCTCATAATTAGTAACATATTATTGAATAAGTAAATTATAAATATCAACTAAATATTCGCTACAGAAAAAGCAACTCAACCAGCCAGACAGTGGTCAATCTGTGTCATTACTACTTGACGAATCAGAGAACGATTCTGATCTACTAAACACAATCCAGGGATGGAGCTTATCTACTGAGAAGATACCACTGAATTTTCTGTTTCCCTTTTTTGACAAGGGTGTATCTTCTACCACATAACGATCATTATCAAGGACTTCTGCAATACGATAAGGGCCTCTGAGTTTTGAAATTAATTTTCTACTTTTACCTACCGACGGAATTTCCCTTTCTACCCTAACTAGCTCCCCTATTTTAAACTTAACTATCTTTCTAGTTTTGTCAAAATATTGTTTTTGTTTCTCTTGGTTATCGCTAATATGCTCTGTTATTTCTTTTCTAGTTTGCTCTAATGTAAGACCATCAGTTTCATCCATGACACTATGTTGCAATAGGGAATTAGAAGTACCTACTAGGTTGAGTCCAAATAATGCTTGCGCCGGACTCTTACCCGTTCCTTTATTGAGAGTATTATTAAGTCCCCATTGAATTTCAGAGACACATTCATCCCATACATTCTCAGGTTTACCATGGTTAGTTGCTGTTAGTGCCGCCAAAACTGTTCGGTTATATCTTTCGATTTGACCGTTAGCTCGTGGTGTCGCAACCGCGTTCTTAATATGTTTTATACCTAAAGAATCTATGTAATTTTTTAAAACTTCTAGATGTAAATGACGTTCCTCTATCGGAAATTAAGCGTTTAGGAACACTAAATGTGTGAAAATAATTTTTAATTGCTTTAATGGAATGGATAGATTTTGTGCTTTTTACTGGAATGAGTACGATAAACTTGGTGAAGGCGTCAATTATTAGTAAGAGGTAAGTATTATTACGTTTACTTTTAACAAAAGGTCCCAAATGATCTATATGCAAAGTATGAAATGGATGTTCAACTTTCGGTATTGGGTGTAGCATCCCTGCTTTCCTTCCAGCTGGGATTTTAGTATGGGCACACTCTAAACAAGACCGAACATATTTCTCAATAAATCTTCTCATTTTAGCAAACCAATATTTATTTTTGATTATTTCTAAGGTCTTGTCGAACCCAAAGTGTCCAATTTCGTCATGATTTGACTTTAAAACCTGCCATCGGACACCTTTCGGTACAACCCAACGATCACCATTTTCCGTTTTTCTATATAACATTCCCCTTTTAACTACAAAATTGTTTTTGATCTCTATAACATTGTCACTTTCTTTATCATTTAATATAGACACTATTCTCTGTAATTCGGGATCGTTCTGTTGTACCGTAAGAATCCAATCCGTGTCAATCTGACGAACATGTAATTCTAGAATAGGATTGCGACTAAGCGCATCTACATGAGCCATAGCGGTACCAGGCTTATAATTTATTTGAAAATCAAACTCCTGCATGATATTCCACCATCTGGCTACCCGAAGTAAAGTGTCCCTTTTCTCAAAAGTTGCGCGGAGGGAATTACAGTCGGTCACAATTACAAAAGGGATACCTAATAAGTATACTCTAAATCGCTGCAATGATGTAACAACAGCTAGGGTTTCCAAATCGTAAGACGTGAATTTCGATTCCTCTGGGGACGTTTGTCTACTATAAAATGCCACTGCACTAAAGGGGATGTCTTTACTAGGCCTTTGCATTAGTATCCCAGCAATACCGACCTTGGATGCATCCGTGTGTAATTGAGTCTCATGTTCGGGGTTATAAAATGCTAGGACGGGACGTTTAACTAGCTCCTCTTTAAGAGCAACAAATGCAGATTCCTCCTCATTACCCCACTGCCATTTAGCATTCTTTTTTAGGAGCTGTGTCAATGGTTTCGCAATAATAGAGAATCCCTTCACGAATCTACGGAAGAAACTCGCCAGTCCTAAAAACTGTCGTACAGTATGTTGGTCAGTCGGTCTAGGAAATTTGTCTACAGCTTCAGTTTTCTTTTTACCAGGTCTTACCCCTGACTCGCTGACTTCAAAACCCAAGTAGTCAATGGATTGTTTGAGAAAATTGCATTTGGACAAGTTAAGAGTTAAACCAGCTGAACGGAATATATCCAATATCTCATGCAGATTTTGCAGTCCCTCATCTATTGTTTTGGATGGGATGATAACATCATCCATATATGCGAAAGCTCGTTTAAATCTTGCGTTTCCTAAGATATTATTGACTGCCCTCTGAAACGTTGACGGCGCATTGACCAGTCCAAAAGGCATGCGGTTAAATTCATAGTGACCGTCTGGTGTCACAAAAGCCGTCAAGTGTTTCGATGACTCTGACATAGGAATTTGGTAATAACCGGAGGCTAAATCCAGAGAAGTGTAATATTTATGACCAGAAAGATTATCTAATTGGTCGTCTATTCGGGGTAACGGGTAATGTTCTTTGACGGTCTTTTTATTAAGTGCTCTAAAATCAATACAAAGGCGATAATCGCCAGTCTTTTTACGAACAAGCACGATTGGGGAAGCATAATCAGATGAGGACGGTCTAATAATGTCAGAATCTTCTAACTCCTGAACCATTCCACGGACCACCTGGCGCTCCGAGTGAGACAAGCGATAGGGTCTATACACGACAGGTGTGGTATCATTCAAAGTTATATTCATTTCGGTGTTAACTATACACCCTAACTCCTTTGATGAAAACGCAAAACATTCCCGAAACTCATTCAGTAATTGTACTAGCTTGCTAACATATTCGTCACCAACCTTATCGTTTACATGTAGCATATCGGCTTCAATTCGAATTACCACAGAGTTATCGGGACAACGCTCAATTCTTCCTACATCAATGACTTGTAATCTATTTATAGGTAACGCACGAACTAATAGGGTATCCTTCAAAAGTTTAAATGGTGTGTTAAAACCCTTTACAACAATAGTGCCTTGTCCATTTACGACATGTATAATACTTTGAAAAATTTCATATCCTGATTGAAAGTTTTGACATAAACTAGGTTCAATAAATAATTCACCAGAATATTCTGGTTTGGTGTAGAAATTAACTACTGTGAACCCTACTACGTTTACAGGATTGCTAACGAAAAGCTGTATGCTTGGCGTAATTTTCGCGGATATTTTGAGTTGGTCATTAGTCTTAAACACCAAGACATGATCTTGTTCCGTGAAAGTTTGACCGATTAATAAAGGCACTTGCAATAAATGATCTGGAACTATGAGTACTTCTACATTAGCTTTAGCTTCGTCAACGCTTATCTCAACATTACCTTTACCTAAGCAACTAACGACACTATCACCAAATCCCCTCAGTACCGGTAAGTCTACGACTGACCAAGTCCCTACCAACTTTTTAGCTACTGACTCTTGTAACATAGTGCACTGACTACCAAAATCTATAAAGCAATTTAGATCAATTCCATTTACAGTGGCTATCTTAAAATATTTCGAATCTGTATCCTGTTCTTTAGAAATCCTCAAAACCGTTTTATTTTTAGTTTCAGTCTTACTAGGACAATTATCAGCTAAATGTCCGACTTTATGACAAGTATCACACTGTTTGAGTGGCTGTTTGCATTTGAAATAAGGGTGGCCAATTTGCCCGCAATTGAAACATTTAGTTAATCTATGATTTCTCTCAGTTTTACCATCAAGTTCATTGTGACCAGTTGTGGATGTCTTTGACTGTCTGTGTTCAGACATGCCTGGTTGCGAGGATAGATTTGGTTTATCTAATTTCTTCGTTATTCTAACATTCCTGAGATATACTAGTAATTTATCAGGTTCTGTGAACTGAACTGCTTCTGCACTAGTTCTAACAGATCTATCTTCAATTCCGAATAAAATGCAATCTATTGCATGTTTTCCACTTATATTACACCGATTTAAGAAACCCATTTTTTTGTAAAAATACTCTTCCAGAGGTTCACCAAATCTAGCCTTGCAAGCGAGCATGTCGGTTAATAACTGTCCATAATTCTCATCGCTCGGGAATGCCAGTCTTAACTTATTTTGCCACTCAGCCCATGAAAACAGTAGACTAGGTAAGCCTTGGTACCATTTTTGTGCCAACCCTACCAGTTTTGGTAGTGCGTAGTGAATTATTTGTCTCTCAGTCCAGTTATAAATTTGAGAACACTCATTAACTTTAATCAACCAGGTTTCAATTGTCTGATTTCGGTTCGCGGGATCAAACTCAGGTATAACGTTCAAAACCGGGAACCGCTCGCCACCTCCATCTGATTTCATGGTCTGAATGAGTTCCTTAAAAGCCGAAACTAAAACACTGGCATTTATATCAGTATTATTTCGAACGTCAAGAGAACTTACTGTCGCTCCTGCTAACGGAGTTCCGGTATGGCATGATGCAGTGGGTGGCTGCTGGTCGTGGGCCACGTGGTGATTCGGCTGTGAGTCGCGACCAAGCTGCGTGTTGTACCTCGATGCCGATTCACCTCTGCGGTGAACACCAGGGCTGCCACGTGTTGCACTGTTCCGAAGACCGCGTCCGCTGGACGCGCCTCGTTCACAAGGCTCGCTGCGATCACGACTTCGCGAACCGTCGCGCCTCCGCGACATGTCCCGCCTGCGCAACACCTCGCGCCTCCGCGACGCGTCTCGGCTCCGCGCCACGTCTCGGCTCCGCGACCGCGACACGTTCCGCCTCCGCGACACGTGCCGCCTCCGCGACCTGCCAGATCTATCCCGATCCGGCGTCCCACTGTGGACGCCAGACCCGTGACGGGGACTGGCATTTCTATGCCTCCGCACCGAAGTCTCTGAACCACTGCGTGCGGAATCTCTCGTACTTTTCGACTTTCTTTTCCGTTCCATGATTCCCTGGAATTACATAAAGCGCAACAAAAATAATTGTTCTCTTAACAATTAATAAACCGAGAAGTAATTTAACGCCGTGTATTTTATTTTAACATAATTATGCTATATTTACCCTCCTATATCTTTCACGAACTTATCGTACTTATCGTACATGTCACAATTAGAAATAACATAAGAGAAAAGAAAAGAAGAAAAAAAGAAAAAGAGGGTAGACAAAATAAAAAAAAGATAAAACCGTTCTTATCGCGTATTAATTTCGTGATATAATTTGATTTAATTATTCACTATATTAACATTTGTACATCATGAATAAATTGCATGCTATATTTAAAAGATAAACTGATACACTGTTTTCTACAGTCAAATATGATATCATCACAAAATAACCACTATCAACAGTTTTATAACAATAATAATTATTGCATAACGTATTTACGTACCTTTAATGGGCGTTCAAGTCCTTTAACCGAGTGCGTTTTCCTGTGGCGATCTCGGTATAATCCTCACTTCTGAACTATGACACTCCACCGGAATAAAACCAAGTTATGACACTCCACCGGAATAAAACCACTTTTAAAATAATGAACGTATTTATTATTATAATCCAGTGTAACTTATGGACAAAACCACGTTTCTACTATTCAAGACCTAGATCTCGTCTGCGTCATAAGCGCGCGTGCTACTATCTGAGTAGTTATTCCTCAACCGGAAAACGGAAGTTAACTTCAGTTAATACCACCGGTCTACTACCGGTGGTATTAATTGTGCGTAGTATACATATATTTAACAATACAGAATATATTAAAGATTTAATTATATGTAACTATAAACATTAATTTCTTACAACTGTCTCTGTCTCACTGCTGCGCGCGGTTCTCCTGTCTTATTGAATGGTAGTGACCCTTCTTACGAAGCGACGGGTGCCGGGTTCGATTGTCGATTTGTTCACTAATTGTGTCACTAAGTGTTCGGCCAATTATTTTTTGTGTAGGTACTCTAAAAAATTGCTATAATCCAGACTTGTCCAGAGTGACGTTACTATGACTAAGTATTATTAATATTTATATTTAGATCGCATGAGGTCCCAGTCCAGCGGTAACAGTGATGAAGTAAATAAATCATTAATTTCACAAAGTGTCACACCGTTCTCAAATGTAACGCAGTCTGTCACCCAAATATCCAACACCGTGAAAATACTGCCGCAAAACCTTGCAAAAGACCATGCAACGTTCTTTGATCTTTATTATACAATAAACTTGGTTCATTTCACCCCAGTAATGAATATTAATGTTCTCGCTTAAGTCATAAAATAAACTTTATCTGAAGAACGCGTCTTCTGCACCTTAGGCCTGATGATAAATTCACGAAGAATAAACACAACTTCGTCCATTTTCAATTAACATCTGAAATTCGTATTGTTTACTTTTGAATTCGGGCAAATTTTAATGAATTATTTATATCACAACGTAATAAATGAGAAAACAGAGTTTAGCCGAATCAAAATCAATAATGTTTTGCAGCTAAACCGTTTTGAGCATTATGAAAACTTCATTTTTTTAGGATCTAGACGAATTTCGTGATTCGAGTTGCCTATGTGTTACTGTACAATTTAAATTCAATGTACGTAACTATGTTATAAATATGTAATATCAATTTATATTGAATGTTATATTTTGCGAGAATTTAGACTGCTCTACTACTCTTAAGTGCGAGAAACAAGTGTCATTTTGTTTCGCTAATGACGTTCAATTCGGCGAAATTGCCAATTTATTGAAGTAACTCTATAATCATCTATATGTTGGAGATAACAGCATCGCATTTTCTTAGTTTATACAAGGTGATTTTTTAATCACTTAACATATTAATAGGAGGTACTCGGTATTCGTTTCTCAATTTAAATATACAATTTAAAAGGGTGCCTTAAAATGACAAGCCCAGTGTGGACAAACTGAGCGCACGCGGTTTAAACTACTCCACTCCACTCGGTTCTATTGCGTTAATAAAGATCCCCAGTAAAAGTTTTTCTCAATTATTATATCTTCCATATACTACAGACAGCGACCAGTTACAGATTTATTATTAGTATAGATAGGTATGTATATGTCACATTATTATTGTTTATATTCATTGACAAGTCAATGTTTATATTTGTCAACTACAAACGCAGTTGAATTCAAATAGTGTAAGAGAGGTCGGTTTGGATTTAGGACGGTCAAGCACCAAAATCTCCTCAACAAATAGTCTGGCTCTGAGCTTACTATGATAGCATGTCGCAGTAGTACTACAGCAAATATACAAAAAACGGTCAAGTAAGAGTCGGAGTCGCACACGTTGGGTTTCGTACCACCGAGTGATATTCTAATTATTTGATCAATAATAAAATAGAATATAGAAAAGCCCCATTTTTTGAGTTACTTGTATGGGGACCCTTTGGGTTATAACTTTTTTTTACATTTTTATTTAGCAGCCACAGTATTCAGTAACACGTATTGCGTGAAATTTTGAGGTTTACTGTTACCATTCAAGAGATAGAACCGTGTGACAGAAACACAGATAGCGGAGGCATATTAAAAGGGTCCCGTTTTTACCCGTTGGAACCCTAAAACTAATTAAAGGTACAATTTCACAGAACAGCTAGATATATTTCATTCAAGCTTCTAGTGTTTGCCACATGGTACACTTGCATACTGCATCGCTAATTGTAGCCAGCAAAGTCATGACTCACGGAGACTGCGAGCTAGACCATAAACAACCGTAATCTCGTTCCTTGCTCCGTTACATTTGCTCAACAAACATCCACTCTGTTTGTGTAGACAATAGCTAAGTACAATAATTGCGCATGAAGTGCCCGGAGCAAAGCTTGTTGGCACAGCGGTACCGCTAAGCCTTTCCGATGTGTGACGAATGTTTGGATATGTTAATTAGATGTTAATGAGTTAAAACGCATCGGTTCTCTGCAACTAGATCATGCGCCTCCGTTTTCAACGGTCACGGCACTTGAAGGCGTTTGCATAAGCTTTCTGAATAAACAACACCCCATCTACGGAATGTGTTACGTGATTGGTATCTGTCTAAACAAAAGAAATGAATCCGTATTTCGGGTAGGTTAAGGACAAGCGATATTCCCTTTCGTTGCCCTTGAGAATTAGTTCGCTGACTTTGAAGAACCGTTAGTCTAGACAAGGTTGTTAGGTTTGTTAGGGTGTGAATTATACGCAAATGCTTCGTCTTTGTTTTTAATATTTGTAATTAATTCTTTCTGTCTTAATTTAAAAGTTGTCACGGTCAGATTTTTGTTTTAATCACGCGTTTAAGAAGTTAAAATAGGTATACATAGCCACATACAGCCGTGCCCATTGGAGTATAATGTATTGAGCTAGTACCTAATAGTAGTTGAGTGCCCATGACTTATTGGGACATTAATGGATTGAAGCCATAGTACACAAATTATTTTACTCAAATGGAGAAAACTTTTTATTTATTTAAGTAACAGCTGTTACAGCATATAGCGTATGATTATCCAAGTAGGGGTAGAATGAGTTACTGTGGAGGGTTTGGAAATAGGTACTGATATATTATACAAGGTTTAATACAAGAAAAAAGTAACATTAGGAAAAACATAGGTATGTCAATCTACAAAACCTTAATCTTACTTTTTAACGTTATTTTTCTTGCTCTATATTCGTTATCATATTACGATATAAAATCTAATTGTAAAACAAACCAGTGTTTTTTTTACTGCCCGGCGGGTTGACGTCAGGAGAGGAGAGAGAAGAGAGAGAGAGAGAGAGAGAGAGAGAGAGAGAGAAGGACAACTCTTTTTACGCCTTTTTTAAGAACCCCATGTCATAGCGCTCCGGGAATGCCTCAGCAGAAGTAAGTTCATTCCACTTTTACCATAAATACTTAATTATGTTCATTGACTTATTATTACTATGGACGTCGAGTCTATAAGTCAATGATTATGTTGCTCTTATTAATTAAGCCCATATTTGTTATTGTATCGTGAATCGCTGTAATTCAGAAAAATCTGTCTGTGAGATTTTTACGTTCAGTGAGGTAGATTTTGCTTTATACATGTAATAAAATTTAAGGCCTTTTCAGTTATGGGCGGTATCTGCTGTGGGTAGCGAAAAATATCGCGCTTTTGCGAAAAATCCCTCCCGTCTACGCCGGCGGCGGTATTATTGCGCCGGATGGTAAGGTACACAGTTCCGTGTACACAATCAACAAGTCTCGATACCCATAACGGTAACGATATTCGCCTTGGTCTGAACACAACTCGGATTTTATGGCGGCAGCGGATAACGCATCTGAATAGGCCCTTACACTACCCATTAATAATCCTTATGCCGATAGTGAGTTGGCTGATCCGTCGACAGATTGACAACTTGACGACTTGACGGACGCTGAAATGACAGATGAGTTCATTTGGGTACATACTCTACGCCCGGAGCGTACATAAGGTTCCATAGCAACTCATAACTTTATTATTCCTTATAGGTATTTTTGTGGCAATGCTTTAACTCTAAGGCTGAGATGTATGACGATACTTAGACTTAGCTCAGACTTACTTTACTCTGACTTAAGACAGCGTTGACTTGGCTGAATACGAGCTGAGCAAAGTTTAATAAGTTCATGAAATAGGCGACTTACAAAAAACTTTGGCTATTATCCGAACAAAAATAATGGTCCCAAATGAACCTTGATATTAGTCGGTTTCACACATTTAAATTTTTCGTATTGACAAACAGATAGATGACAGGAATCAATTATGACATTAGCGGGCTGAGCACAATCTCAGCGTGACATGTCTTTATATACCAAATCGCAGTCTTTGCAAAGTCAAGTCGTAAGTAAAGTCTGAGCTAAGGCTAAGTATCGTCTATACATCTCAGCCTAAGACTCAGCTTAATCAAACAAAGTCGTTTAAGCTTTGAGTTTATCACGAACAGACAGACACGCGGTGGGGGACTTTGTTTTATAATAATTAATAATATGTATTATGTTATGTTATGACGTGAAAATATTTAATTTCAGCCAATGTTAGAATCGAATTGATGGAATGAGTTGTATCTAATCAAATGTAGGGTTTTACGCCGAGGAACGATTTCCTATTAATTTTACATTTACGTCCGCTTGCGGAGTGTTTGACAAATTATAAGTTATTTTACAATGAAGGCTATTTCAAAATCATTTCAGTACTTTTTCTTTGTTTATACTTACTTCAACAGTAGGTAGTTTCCTAGGTAAATAGTAAGTAGTTACTTACCTATAAATAACTATCTCAACTATCTGTTACAATCAATAACGAAGTAATGTCATGCTGTCACCACACTGAATAGTAAAGTACACAGTTCTTTACTTAAAACTTTGACAAATACTTCAAGGGCTTTGGGAAAAGTAATCAGTAACAAGTGTTTGATACGTTACTCGCAACGCATTTGTGAAGAGCACTACTGTTATGTTTTACGTAAAACCTTAGTCTTTCAATATGATTTGGAAACTTGAGATTACAAGTGTCACTTAGAATTTGGAATGTTTAGATTTAGCACGGTCATCGTCATTTGAATGGACCACTTGGAAAATATAAGCGCGTTTATGTGTATTGGTTTAAAATACCTTTCCTAAGCACCAAATTTCTTCTTAATATTCTGGTATGCATACGTAACCCAAGTGTAAAGTGCCTGTGTGAAATTTTGACGCTGCGTTGTCGCAGCCGTGACGTGTTATTGTATTGACAGTGTCATAATATATTAAAGGTAGCGGTAACGCTGCGACAGGTGACAGTATCAACCACGTCGCATCCGGACCGCAAAACATCGTACGTGTGAATCTATGCATTTTATACAAATTTGCGCCCTCCAACGCTGTGCGACATTTGTTCGACATAAGTTTTTAAACAATATTTTATTTGATGACGATACTACGTGCTTAAGAACGAGTACAAGTATAAATAAGTTTACAGGTAAAACAAATTCTTGTACTTATTGAATTAAACATTAAATAATAACGTTTTATTTTCACCCTAGCTGCACTTCACATGTAGAGTAAAAACATGCGGAACTTAAAAGCTTAAAACTTAAACCTACATAATACGAAGCGCTCATAGCCCAGCGGCTTGCGTCGATCATAAGTGATTAACAAAGTTAAGTAACAGCGGACACGGTCAGTAGTTGGATGGGTGACCGCTAGTGGCAAAATTTCTTGGGCGCTTCCGTGCTTCGGCGCGTAAAGCCGTCGGTCCCGGTTGTTACCATTAGGTAGCAGTCGCTAAGCCATGTCGGATGTCTTCGGGCGGCTTAAAAAATTCCGACACTTGGGTTGGCTACTAACCCCTACACCAATCCGCACTGGAGCAGGGTGGTGGAGTATTCTCTAGGCCTCCTCAGGTATGAGGAGTAGACTCGTGCTCAGTAGCTGGACATTAATGGGTTGAAGCCATATAAATCTTGTAAATTTTGTTTCTAAAATTTGCTTCATTCGCTAAGCTAACCCATTCTCTTTACCTGTACGCTATTTTTACTCTGATAAATTATGTATGTATGCGTTTGTTCCTCATGTGCCCAAATTAATGAGGATAAGGAGGCTTTTGCTCATTGCTTTTAAGTAAAGTCGTCGTCGGCTTTCTGAAGTGATGTTGCTTATAGCTTTAAATTGTATTTTGAAAGTTTGTTAAAATCATTTGAACGGAGTTGTGGGTCGCTCTGATACCCAGCGTCCGTGGTAGGGTTTTCGGACCCGGGTACCCGGGTCGGGTATACCCGGGTATTCAAGAGTTTTTGGACCCGGGTAATATTTGACTTAAGACCCGGGTACCCGGGTATCAACAAAATTATTCTATATTTCTGTCATTTACGTTATAAAATAACGCCTTAAGAAAATGATACAGCAAAAGTAGGCATATAGCTAGTAAAAAATCAAATTTCACCCGCGCTCCACGCGGACAATCGTGACTTGTGTATTATATTTTTATTCAGGTTCTAGAAACTTGATCTACTATTGTAAAAATTGAATCTAAGATTTAGTGGAGTGCCCAAAGGTTTATTCTTCTTCTTATTTAGTATTTTTAGTTTTTCTAATTTCCCGCGCAATTTTCTTAATTTATTTCTTTCATAAGCTTCTTCTCCTGACAATAAGAAACACAATAAAAAAAGAATTAGCGAAATCAGTCCAGCCATTCACGCATGATGCTGTGACCAAGGGAAATATGGATTCACTTTTATACTTAAATTCGAATATCATTTCTGTGTTATTAAATAAGGTTTAAGTGTTATTTTATTCGAAGTAAATAGATGCCTACATTACAGACATGTTAATTCAGTTTAATTTGATTGAACTCGTTTCTATGGTATCTTTATAAAAGTTTATTTTTGTCAGTTTTTTGTATTGTGTGATTTTACATGCTCAATTTTTTAGAGTATTCCTACAAAGAGTTGAAAATACGTGGTCTAAAATAAGAGTTTATGGAGAAGAAATATATTTTTGTTTTTTTTTTCTTGAAAAATATATTACTGAAATGAGTGAAATTCATAAATTATGTGAAGCTTTATTTAAATTTAAAATACCCGGGTACCCGGGTCTACCCGGGTATTTAAGAAAAAAATACCCGATACCCGGGTATCAAAAAAGTCCGGGTACGCGAAAACCCTAGTCCGTGGTGTTTCCGCAACCTTGCTGGACGTGAGCGTCTATTTTGTTGATAAGTGCTTTGTTACAACTGTTATAAATGTCTAATTTATATTTTTATAGATTATTAAATGAAATCCATACGAATAATATAATGCGAAAGTTGGTTCGTCTGTCCAACAACGTAGCAACGGATCCATGTTATTTTTGGTATGGCGATAGTTGAAGGGCTGGACAGCCACATGAGCTATATTTTCGCGGAAAAATATTTCATTTCCACAGCAAACCACGTGCGTACGGGTGCAATAATACTAAACATTTTGTAAACGTGAGGTACAGGTTGCCCGAAGCAAAGCAAGAGCTATTTTACTCATACACATTTTTTTTTTCTTCTTTCTCACTACTAAAAAACTATCTAAATTAAATACTTTCTTTATTTCTTCTTTCTTCTCTCAGAGCAGGCCTCCTCACATAATGCCAGGGTGTTATTTTTTTAAGGAGCAAACGAGCATCCATCACCAACCTTTCGCTACCGCCCATGACAACTGTAACCGACTTAAAACAAGACTAGGATAGTAAGTCCGGTTAGAAGACGGTGTTAGAATATTACTTGGTTGGTTTGTTAGTTTGAGGACTGGGGCAGGGACTGTTAGTTGCTGTTCGTTGTTGTAGTAATAGTCCAGTTAGTAATTGTACCTGTCATCCTTTAGTCAAAAAGACGCACAAACTCCGGGGTAGCTTGGTTTAGACTCAAGAATAGATGCTTAGAACCCTTTACTTCCCAAATAGCTACTCCCTCCATTCTTAGTAACATGCGGTATACATTAGTGGATTTACGTTCCTGTTTACACTTGTAATCTGCTTACTCATTCCCTTTGTCTGATTACCATTTCCCATTTACTACGATATATTATGTATACATTCTTCGAGTAACTACCGTTATAGCTGGAAATTAGAATTCCATTTGGAAACCAAGTTTACGTCTAATATTGGTTACGGGTAAATTGTGTGTTAAGTTTAATTATGGCGTAGTTGATAGTATTCCTCATTATTTTGGGGTTAATCTGTTATTTCTGCTGTTACATAATTATGGTTACGGGACATCCATAGTAACATGTGGCGTTCCATATCGTCCTCACAAGTTTGTTATCGGGTTCGAAAAAGAGTGAAAAGTTAAAAAGCTAATATTTCATTCGTATTGGTTTATTATGCAACAATGGTGATCACAATGCCTGATGATGACTGATGATGACTGATGATTACTGATGATGACCGATGATGACTTATTACTACATTTGCTACTGACATTATGAATAATTATCTATAAAACTTCTAAATCCTGGATATTAAATATGTATCCGTCGTATAGGGAATAATATTTTGGATATTTTGGATTTTCCAGAGGTGTTACTGACATTCACGTCGGACGGTGATCACCTGGGTTTAACCCATTAATGGCCCACTACTGACCACACTCTCCTCATACATAATACAGGCCCAGAGCATACTCCACCACACTAGACATCGACTACGAATCATGATGTTTCATTTTATATTTACCTACATCGACGTAAGAAAATACCTAAGAGTATGCACCACAATGCCTATTGAGAGTGGTTCGATCCACAAAACAATAGCCGGCGGCCGTAACCAGCAGTAATCAGGTCAATTAACACTGATTAACTGCTCGAAGTGCTCTGAATACAATGTTAATGGGTAAACTTGGATATGATCGATAGCTTAACAAGATGCTACCGTTGCTATGGTTGAATCAAATCACATACGCTTAGTATATAAATAAACACGTACACACTGATGTCCTCGCACTAGGTTTCCTTGTGTCGCGGTTGGCATGGACATCATCAATAAGACATCACAAACAGCCATGACCGAAGAACAAACAATTACCTATCTCTTACATAAATGCCGGGAATGGTACCCTGTACCCCTCGCTATGCAAGCTGCGTCATTACCTACGGAGTCGTCATACTACGACTTCGTCGACTACAGATTTATTGTCCTTAAAAATAAAGCAGGTATCAATTTTCTCAGTTATGTTTGTTGGAAATTCCACTGTTGGGTTCGGTTCTCCTTTCACAGTGTGAAGGGACAGGCCACATCCACCACGCGGGCCAATTGCGGATTGGTCCACTTCAACACCTTTAAAACATTGTAGAGAGCTCTCAAGTGTGTAATATTCCTTACGATTTATCTGTTTTCCTTCAACGAAGCAAGTCATAATGTATAGTATCTATAATCTTAGTTGTAAGTTTTATATTGTATCATTTTATGTTATTTAAAAATGTTATGTGTAATGTAGTCTGTAATATTTTAAAATAATTGTATGTACTCGTATTATTATATTATGGGTCTTAGTTGCGTGAAATAAATTATTACTTTAACTAATTAATTGTACCTATAATCAATTTCAATTCCATAGGAACTATAACGTAAACTTCACATGCGTATTAGGTAGATATTTTAAATAATTAAAAAAGAAGAACGTAATACCTAGCTCTCACTATTTGTCAGTTGCCACTCAAAACGTATTCAGTGGCTTAAATAAATACAAAGAAACCTAATCCTCTGACTAGGAATTCTTTTCACAATCGCCCCTGCACTGTTTTCGTCGTCTTTTTGTGCGGATGGCCGGCAAACAAGCAGACAGGCCACTTGACAGTGGTCATCGCTGCCCATTGACGTCCGTAACAAGGGCCAACTTTTTTGGGAAGATAAATACTCGTAGTACCTACTTAGGGATTGACTTCAACACATTAAAGGCCCTCAAATGAGCACGGGTTTCCCCTCATCATTGAGGAGAAAATTATTGATAAACCAGCAAAAATTATATAAGTTTTGAAAAAAATACTTATTTATTTATTTGAATATTTTCATGTACACCTTGCACTACACAGGAAACAATAATGGTAATATTGTATTGCAATATTTACTTTTAGGAAATTTCGGACTACATAAATACTTTTAATAACTGGACTAACCATCTTATTGTCATGGGTGGTAGAATGGTGGTTTTGCGAGCTCGTTATACTGTAGTATATTACGATAATATAGTACGATCCTAGTCTAACAACAACAGACATCACTAACGCGTTACCGGCCAAGAAAATAGCGACGACCTGCTCATGACTTACAATGCAACCAAAACACGTACAAAATATTTAACTTCTCATCTCATATCTTAAAACTTACAGCACTAAAATCCCCTCGACTCATGTTTAGACACAGCTGACAAACTACAACTGACATAAACAAAAGCATCGTTCCGAGCGTTGACAAGTTTGTTTTAATTAAACAGACAACAATTGATTGGTGGCGTCTCGTCTCGTCATCGCGAGCAAAAGTAATCCACTTAGGATTAGCCATAAACAAGGAGGGCCGTTGTCGACTCCGGCGATCCGTTAGCGTCTAAGTGTAACTGATAAAGGGCGTCGAGGGTATTGTTCGCAGCGGCATTAGGCTTTAATCCCGTCGCGAGTGCGACTCGTTACGTTGATTGTTCGGTGTCGTGGCAGATGGCCGCCGTAATCCGACCCGCTGCCCCCTCCGCCTCCTCAAAAATATAGCCTCTTTGTGTATGTTGCATCTGCAGGTAAATTGTGCGCCAAAATTGGGCCGTACGTTGCTGACTACGTGCCCCTTTCATATGAATACGGCCATGAATTATTCTTGAAAACGTATTGTTATCAGTGCAGCTTTCTTGTATAATTCAATACGCGAGCGGTTATTTAGGTGCGACGGCCCGCGTGTTGCACCGGATTTCTACACGTAAATATAACTGGATTTATGGAAGTAGGTACTTATTCTAAATGTCAGAATTACGTTAGCAGTGTTTGACGGCAATTAATGTGTCAATGGTATTGCGATTCGAATCTATCGCCAAGATGACATTATTCAGTGAGTTAATCGTTACCAGATTCGTCTGTAGGAACGTGTTTCGGTCGCAGAGTCGTAGAGCCTTATTTTTTTGTAGGAAACTCATTGTCGGTACGTTTGTTCGTAAAGATATACATACGAAACATGTACGCGATTTATTTCATGTGAAAGTATGTGTGAAAGATCATATCATTATCTCATAACATAATTATCTTAAACTTTACGTAAATAAAATGATTTGACTAAAATTGTTAAAATTTAAGAAGTTAATTACACATTATTAAGTAGCAAACATCGTTGTAGTAGAAATAATTTTACAATAAATTCATTTTAGAATAATGTATATTCGTGTGCAAAATTTTAACTTTTCCTCCCCAAATTAAAACATTAACTAGCGCCACAGACGGTCAAACAGACGAATGCTTCGTTTACGTTTCATGATTTCATTTTTATCCTCTATAGAACCTCAATAAAATATGAGTTTGATTTGACTTCAAACGGCATTTATAGTGAGGTAAAATATTAGGGCTTTTATCGTTTCAATGACGTTTAACGCTGGACGGGTCCGTATATTTTATGGTTAATCAATCCTATGAAAGGGATGAGAGGTCAACGACCGCGTAATCTGCAGAAGCATCAATCGGGATGGAATCCCGGTCCATTGAAGTTCTTTTATAATCGCTACGTTTAAAGGAAGGTATTGATATTGAAAAGCTCATTAACCTACACGAAATATACACCTGGATGATATATACTTATATAATATGATGCAAGCGTTTAAGGATTATGAAAAATCATTAGTAATAAATATCGTAGTCTATCTTACATATCATTCATACCTAACAGGTATAATAAAAGCGTCACTGTAGTTGGATGTAACCCTGCCTGCGAAGCGAGGGAGTCCCGGTTTCGATTTCCGGCCGGGGTACTTATTTATGTGTCAGAAGTGAAATGTTGGTTCCGATCGAGAATCGAACCCGTGATCCCTCGCTTCACAAGCAGTGCCACTATCAACCAACCTAGAGTTCCAGGGTTATTTCAACTTAAGATATATCAAACGAGCATGCAGCATCACGCCCATCTCTCTCCGCACCCCTTCCGCTGCCGCCCATGACAACTGTGACATACTCAAAACAACATTCGGAACTAAGATACTAGGATTGTTCTAGTTCGGTCACAGATGTGTAGCTACCCTCGAGGATTAAGGTCCTCTAAAAAAGTGTAACCGGCTCCACACCTTTGTAACCGGAACAAAATTGCTTTTACAATAATTATAACACTATAGAAATGGTAATAATTACCGTGGCGAGCTCTAAACCTATAACAGGATCGTCAAAAGTTAATTACAAAGTGCGTATCCAATCAACAAGGACACCTGTTCAATACTGAAGTTCTCATTAAAATTAGACGCTTGAATTTAGCCCGCAAGGCCTAGATAGATCATTCATCACAGCCGGTAATCCTAGCTCGAATATTATATTATCTACATACCTATCTGGTAACACAGATTAGAATAGAGCCTATGCAACCGGATTTAATTGCTCCTCTGCCTTTAATAATAATTAGACATATTGGTTATTAATGAAATATTTTTAAAGACTAACAAAATTTTATTTTAAGTGCCTGTGGTACCTATAACTATAGTAACGGCAAAAAATTAAGGCCCCTTTGACACATTAAAATAGTGACGTGAAAAATGTTAATTTAGTATCGAAAAAATATGGTCAAGTGCGAGTCGCATCGATACATTTTTGGAATAAAAATTTTAAGCACCCTTTTTAATTACATATTTTGGAATGAGAATCGAATACTGAGTACCCCCTATTAATATCACAAGAGTCTTACGAATCACCTTATATTTAAGGTCTCCTCGACTTTGAGCTCAGGGCCTTGTTGGGTTGAGATGATTTGTAGTATATTCATTTATGTAATTGACTTACTTACTTTATTAAAGGTGGCACTGTATTTTGTTAGTAAAAACGTGAAGGAATTTGTTCGCGGTACCATATACTTTGTTTATATGGTCCCGCATTAGTCCATAATATTTAAATATATATATTGTTTCAATATCCATATAATTAATTAACTTTGGGTCTTAAAGTTATACATTCGATAAATTTTATGACTTTTTGCACATCACTATAGACCATGAAGAACAGCAATTTGCTCCTTCAAATTTATGTAATAATTTATACGAAACTTGATGATCGGACAGACGTCAAATAAACTTCATCGGGGCCTTCCTTTTGTGCCGCACCTATAGTTATAAACAACAACGTATGCTGTGTAGCGTAGTGCTAGCTAGTTCTACCGTCAGTCATTTTCGCGCTTAGATTCCTTATAACATCTAAGGACATTGTTCACAAAGATCAGTTATCACTCCGTGAACTGCATGCCCTTTAGCGATGCACACGGAAGACGACAAGCGTAGCGCGTGCAAAGAACGTGCAATGAATGTCTTTATCACATATAAAGGACGAGGAAGAAACGTGAAACGTCCCCTCTGTGTGGATAGTAACCATTAGTATTTCATTGTAGAGTACATTCTTTACGAATGACGAGACCTGGGTCACAATTCGTTCCTGGGGTCCAAGTATGCTTATTTATAAAAGCATTTATTGCATCGTGTCAGAATCATCAATGTTGCATAACAAAATTATATGCAATTGAAGTATTTACAAATTAGCAGACTAGTTAAGACCCCTTTACCCTATCTAGTTACCGCACCTACTAGTCGCGTAAGGGGTCCTGGGTTCGATTCTCGGCCAGGGCAGACATTTGACAGATAAATGATTTGGGTAGTGTATGTTTGTGATGTTTCAAAGCAAGTGATAATTAATTTAGAATGCACACATAATTTTTGAAAATTAGAGGTTCGTGCAGAATTCAAACCCACGTCAGGTTGATCAAACAACTTGGATAACACTTCTACATTTACTCTCAGTATTTTATCATAAACATTTACTTATAATTAAGCTTCGTTTTCACGCAATGGCACAGTAGCACAAACACAAAAACAGCAATGATGCCAGCACAAATGGTTCGTACAGACCTTAACTCGTCAACTTCGCAGATATTTTGAATTGAGTCGTAGTAATAATGGGTACGGCGCTGCGCCGTGCCTTTATGGCATGTTTGCGTGCCATCTTTTGCTCAACTTTATTTTTAACCGAATGAATAAAAAAATGTTTACAACTGAAATGGGGCACATCAAAAAACCTGCCCATTTGTTGTTACCTAAGTTTACTAACGGCTTTTACGTAGGTACCTACACGTACTACCTACTTTTTAATATATTGTTGAAAACCGCATGAAAATAATTTCAGATGTTTTTGAGTTTATCGCGAACGGACAGACAGACAGAAAGACGCGGTGGGGGATTTTATTATATGTTAAGATATAATTTTTATTAATAAGTATTTAAAAAAAAAACTGAATTGTTATATTTCGATACTGTTGTCGTTTTCATTGTAGAAAATGTATTCTTTATTCCTTTACTTTTCGAAAAAGCCTCACTTGATACGTGGTTTGGTTTTCCACAGTATTTTCCCAGTACAAAAATAGAGAAAATACAACATTCGGTCTCTAGACGCGGGATGCTTTATTATATACGCAATGTACATTTGTTTAAGCCGCGGTCCTGTCAAGCCTTCTATCACGTGTTTATCTTACTAAACGATGCACAATTTGAGAGTTGCGGAGTTCCAGACTTTTGTTGTATTTTGTGGCTTTATATAACTACAATCAGCATCAGAATTACATAATCATTAAACTGCAAACGATAACTATAAAGGAAATAAATATTTTTATATTTTTTTATGGTAAACGTCTTTAGTATATTTAGTATAACATTGGCAAAATAAAAAGTTTAATAAAAAAAATTCTCATAATATCTTCTATGTACAAACCTTAATTAAAAAATAGTCTAACCTACTAAGACAAACAAAGTACAAACTCTCAAAAAGAGAAAAAGCGTTTACGATTTCCGTTTCGTTAAGATTTCCATAGATGATAAAGTCAAAGACGGTTTTTACCACCTCCCACTGTAAACTTCATTCCAAAATTGTATTGTACGAAATTAAAACTCATGTCACAATTACCAACAATATGAAGCCTATTCAGTTTCCTAATTCATTTTTGTTAATAATTTGCACAAAGGACAGGAACAATTATTTATTTTGAAGAGTCTTTTGTCATTAAGTTCGTTGCTTTTGAACTGAGCGAAGAATAATTACGCGGCAAATCATTTAAAAATATTAAAGAATTTTTTCTTCGTTCATGTTTTAAATTGTTGATTATATTTTATTTATGTCTTGCATATTTCCATTAAAAGTCCAAGTTAACGCAAATTATTTCGCTAGTTGTCAAATCAAATTATGTCAGCATCGGTGCAATAAAACTGGAGTTAAATGTTTAGGAACAAATGGTTAATGTTAAACCATTTCTAAACGTAAACACTAGGCAAGCAGCGATAAAACACATAAAGTACGTGAGCGCACGAGTCCTGCCGGCTACTTGTCACCGCCGCGGGCGGCGAAACTCAGCTCAGAAACTAAGCGTTGCTGCCAAAAGTACGTGACCTTAATGTATATCAATCCGGGCGTGATTTATACGGGGAGCATCTCTAAAATATGATATAAAATAAACATTGACAACCGAAACGATGAAATACGACGTAGCGTTGTGATTTAAGGGCGCGTTCCATGAGATTTTATAGCCTCGTAAAATCAGCCACGCCGGCGAACGCGCACGTACCGTACAGATTTGACAAAACAGACGACGGGCATTTATTTGTACGCTAGTTTTTTGCAAGTTTTATGGACTGTTGCCAACTTTATAGTCTGAACGGCGACCGTTTACGTCTGACAGGGTAAAAATTGAGATATTCAACGCGATTTGTTGTGTTTAAAAAACAATCGCAACAATTTGTCGCCGGTATTGGTATGTCAGTCGTTTTAAATGGGTCAGTGTGTGACAATGAGAAAATACAGGCTGTGGGAAATTACTGACGGGCGGTTTGATTATACAAAAACATAATTACGATACGATCGACAAAGTTCAACATTTTTGCCGAGCACGCGTCACGCTGTCATTCCCGCGCGAGGATTTACCACAGACGTACTCGTAGTTATTACTTATTACTATGACTCCTGAAAACCCCAGACAATTTTACTAAGTAGTATAGGCGTAGAACTAGTGTGCACTTAATAATTTTTTTTCACTTTTTATAAGTTAGTCCTTAACCAAATCTCCACCTCATGTTCAGTGTAAAAACGTCTAGTTTACATTTCTTATAATTTTTCACTTATATATGATTTTCACTATTATTAACACGGATTCTAAATATCGAAATCAGACCGTGTAACCCGTACTCTCGATATTAGTATCTACCGGTTTTTGACTCAATTGCCCGCATTGTGGAGTACGAGACAAATATGCAAATAGGCTGAAATATCACAAAACAAAAATACGTTAATACCTATTACACTTAAATTTTTCTTTATCCCTTTCATAAACCTCAATACATCTATCTTTATCTTTACCACTATACGATAGACCGAATTAAGCAACTAAGTCGTAGTCGAAAATTTGAATAGTGCACCTAGTGATAAAGTTTCTCGAGCACTTACGTGCTTCGAAAGGTTGTTACCTTGCTTCGAACGTTAAGCCGTCGCGCTTCGGCCGTTGTTATCATTACTTAGCAGTTGTTAAGCTGTGTCGGAGTTGTCGGGCCGGGCACTTGGCCGTTAATAATTTACGGGTTGCACAGAAATAGTACGTGAGAAATTAACACACACAATGACATGTTCCGCTAAGCAACATTTATAAATATCAACCACGATCTGATATCGGTACCCCTCTTCATACAGCAGGGCCACTGTTCGTCAACTACGAAGAGACCATTGGACCATCCAAACGGCTTTATAATCTAAAATACTATATTATATTTACTTACCTATTTACTGTAGTATAAAATAAAGCCTAAAGGCTTATGTAATTAGTTACGTATTTGATTCCATCGGTGTAAAATTGAATAACACCCTCATTTTCTTCACGCTATCAACGCGAAGCAGTTAGTTTGGCTGATCGCCAACAAACATGTCAGCGGCGCTCAGTACGGCTTAATGACTGGCCTCTAACGCTTTTACTGCTCAAACCAACACCAGCTCACTTTCCGAGCAATGCACTTAATGTTTGTAACGTTTAACCTCACAAATGATCCTCGAAGCTTTATTCGAGTGGCGCTTATGGCGCGGATCTTATTAGGAGTGCAGCAAATAGAAGGCAATCTCCGCTTGCAATGCATAATGTCTCATTACCATATCGGTGAATAGCTTGGCAATTATTATGGTTGTGCAAATGTTACGGGTAATATATCTTATTGTTGTTTAATTTGGTTTAAACGTACGGGCAGTGAAAACGTCTGCAACGTGTGAATAGTTGACGATTTACATTCAATTAAATTGGGTGTTGTATTAAAATGGTACGAAATTAACATAAATTCTAAAATGTTTTATAAATTATTAGCGTGTCATTTCGGTTTAGTTAATCCATAAAATTACTTCCTAATTTATGAACACGGTAAAGACATTAGATAAAAAATGATACGATATTTTTAGATGCAGAAGAAAAATAAAGATACAAAAAAAATTACCAAACCTAACCTGCAATACTTCTTAAAAATGATTTACAAAACAAAATAAACAAACTTACAACAATTGCAATGATAAATCGTTACAGAGTAGTCATCAATCGAAATTAACACAAAATCACATGGAATCTTACAATCGAAACTATTATAAGAGATGTTTGTCAGCCGACTGCTGACGAGCAACCAGCCTGTCTCCTGAAGTACCGCCGTATTAATAGCGAGGGTGGTCTTGACAGTGGGGCAGCGCTAACAATATATTAATTAATGTTAATACATTGTAATCAATTAATCACAGAACCTATAATTTTTCATGGTACCTAAAATACTTTCTGATTATTAAAAAAATTCACTTAGATACATAATTATAAATACTAATATACATATCTACTATACACACATAAAGTTGTTATTTCTAGGAAAAGGTGGGTATTATAAAAAATAATTAAATATTCAAATGTACCACAAGCTAAACCAACGATATTCTTAACCCAACATTGTCTTTTACGACAACGGCTAAGCCGAAAAGTAGCCAAGCGTGACTCGTCATCATTCGTCATACACTTCGTACAATGCCGTAATTGAAATTTGTCTCATCCGTGACCGCGACGGCCGGTGCCCTCTAAACAATAATCTCATTACAATTTTTATAATCCGACAATTCAGAGACAATGGAACAGCTGACAGCTTGGCGCCAACCTCCCTGGATAGTCCATTGCTCTGTCATAAAAAGTCAACACACTCGGGATAGTAAGTAGTGTGTTTGGAAGCGCGCGATTTCGTAACACGCGTTTTAGGTACTAAAAGGTCCTTTAAAGGTACACAATACATGTGAATATGCCTAGCACAAAAGAACCAACAAAGTCGACTCTATAACGGACATTTACTTCAGATATGGGAATCTAATTCAAGTATCTTCGCTTTGCCAGCAGAGTTTTTAGCCAACGAAAAGGAGATGAGCCATCTGATGGCGAGTGGCACCATTAGGAGCTCATTCCGAAGGCAATCGATGCCAGACAAGAGTGAAAAAACAGGAAAGAAATAAAAAACTTGTTCTCAAGCGTCCAGCCTGGACATGACAAGTCTTTTGGCTAGACTCCACCGTCGAGGGGCTCAGGCCATAGTCCACCACGCTGGCGAAGTACGGATTAAAATACTTCACACACCTTTGAGAACTTTATGGGGAACCCGCAGATGTGCAGGTTTCCTCACGATGTTTTCCTTCACCGAAAAGTGATAGGTTATTGCTAATGCGCACATAATATTCGGAATTCCAACGTTCGCACCCCTTGGATATCATGTAATTCTGTTTGCCTACAGACAAAAGGACACGTCACAATAAAAAATTTGCTTCAGTGTAATTAAAACGAATCCCATTGCTAACTCAACTAATTTACTCCGCAAGCTAGTGAACAAGACAAGTGTTCGACTGAACAGATAATTATTATGTTGTTATCGGGTTTGGCGAACTGAAAGCATGTTCGCTAATACAATAGGTCATCAGGTCCGTTAACGAAGTGTTCAAAATGTTTCAAAATGTTTGCGAATCAATCACCGCTCTTGTCCATAATCGTTCATTCATTCACTCGTCGCTAGTTCACGGGCTAAACGAACAACCAATGCCACACAATTCATTGGATATCCAATACCTATTGGATTGGATATATTGAAAATCGATTTAAATTGAAATTCATTTATTCATAATTTCTAAAAATGTCATGTATTAGTCATGATATTTTTAGATTATACTACTTATTAATATGTATGTGTCTACTCTAGGATGAACTGTGTTGGTCACCTCTGTTTTTACAGAACGCACGCGTCGAAATCAGTCTTGGCCTGACACACAATTATGTGACAAATAAGTGTTTGTTCTTGGTTTATGATTATTGTATTTATCCATACCAAATGTGCCGCATAGAGAATGCTACAGCGAAGTATAATATGTATGTGTCACTATTTTTTATAGTACCTGGATGACCGAGCTTCGCTTGTAGATGGTGGCGAAATTTACTTTCTTATTCTAATGATATTGTAGCAGTTTTTCATTGCCTGAAAACACGGTTTCTAAAAATGAAACCTAGCTAGATCTATGTACCGCCCCGAAACCCTGCATACTAAATTTCATGGAAATCGTTGGAGCCGTTTCCGAGATTCAAATCATACATATACTTAATATAATTTATGCAAGAATTGCTCGTTTAAAGATAGTAAAGTGATAAGTTTTCTGAACGCGTTGGATACGAATGGTTAGTTGTTATTTAACACTATTTATTTAAGACTCGTCTTTAACAAACAACTCGTCTTGTTTATGCTGGGGCTTGAGAGCCAGGACGTTTCTTCTCTCTTCTTTCTTGGCCAATGCTGTCACTGATGCCTTTGGTTTTACTAATGACAATGGGTGATAAAGTCCTCTTACTCAGGTGGTGAGTCTGAAACTAGACTAGTCTTTTTTAATATTTTTGATATGATATTTAGTTATACTTAGATTATCGACAACATAAAGTAGCACAGACGACAATTTCACGATTTCTACGAATTTCCAGCAAAATCAACACGTAAGATTGTAATTTCTAGCTAAGTCACTATTCAGCCTAAATCGGGCATTGTTACTGTGATAAAATTTGTATGACAATAGTCCTTACGTAATAGTTCGAACGAATCCAATTTTTACACAATTTATGAGCGAATACAGTCTTTGTTGCTTCTGAGTAATCGTCTGTTGCAAACAAAACATTGAGACACCAACCAATATCATCCATTGTTGAAAAGAGGTCACCCCCTAATACATACGGATACATTAAAAAGTCTTCGAACTAAAATTAATATCATCAACTAGTCTAGGAGACCATTGGTCTTTATTACCCCAATAGGATTACGGGGTCACCATGTTCCCACAGAACTAAAATGTTTTTTTTTTATTTCCAAGTTTGAAGAACACTGACGCCCCTGGTGTTGCCAATGTCCATGGGCGACGGTGATCACTTACCATCAAGTGACCAGTCTTCTCGTTTGTCTGCTTAGGCCATAAAAAAATATATATGAAAGGTAGAGTTATTTAACCGAATACCTAACAAATCGCACTTTTACAATTGACGCTGAAATGCTTTTACGTATTTCGGTAGCAGTGTTGAAGGGTCGGAAATACTGTACCCCGGCATCTTATTTGACCAGAAACGCGTTAATAATGCCCTTGGCTCCACAGGCGACAGAGACCATTTATCTGGTGACTCATCTTCTCTTTTGTGGACTATTTACGTGAAAATATTAATGTTAAGATATAAAAAGTATGTTGTTCCATATGCTATTTCTTATTACGACCAGTCATTCCAGAGCCACAGAGGGACAAATAGGAAACTATGTTAATATCGTTTACGATTTACATGATTGGATTGGACATTGGACGTCGTAACGAAAGTTCATACGATCGTGTACAGCTGAAATACTATAAACTAACCAACTTTTACAATCATACAGTCGCCCCTGACCGGGTACACATTTGGCGTTTTTAACCGCGAGTTTTATCATACTACTTCTATAAAATTCATACAGCGACTGAAAGCTATTAGAGTTTGTCTTTAAGAAAAGTTGCCGGCAAGATAAGTTTTTCCGAATGAAAAATTCTTTGAGAACGAATACATTGAATTCTTAGTTGAATTTATATTATTATGTCATTATTGTTTTTACAGAAGAGCAATGACAGAAAGAAAAGCTCCCACTACTGGCGTGTAGTTTATAGCGTCGGTCGTAGCAACGAGTCGCGTAACGTTACGTTTTAATAGTATATTGAGTTTTATCTCCTTTCAATATATTATTATCTTTCACTTTATAGATGAGTTAATTCATGTGCTCGCGAACGAGCAGTTTTGACTATTACTATGATTTTGTGCTCGGTTCGAAACAAATTCAAATCAGCTTCAATATGTAGCACAGAATATTAAAATGTTACGAGTACATAAATTTTAGCAATGAATTCTAATCATCTGTTAAATTTTCCGATCATATTAACAGCGAAATTTACAATCATTTAATGAACGCATAGCAAACTTTCATCCTGGTAAATTATTTATGCAGCGGTGGAAAATATTCAATATAGAGCCGCTCGCCAGCAGTCGTGTCTAAATTAACATATTACGGAGCTAGGTTGTGCGCCTTCCAACCATACGCAATTGCTAGGAATAATGTCTTACTACTCGCGAACACAGCGAAGAGAATAATCACTTTCAATTTATTGATCGTACAATAATTGTACATAGATTACAATTTCTTTATATTTATAGCTGGCAAAGACGTTATAATTGATATTTAGAAAATAAAATAAAAATAAATAAAATTTAGACTCAACGTGGGATGTATTTATGTTAATGAACAGATTGGCCAGAAATTTGGATACAAGAGATATTGAACTTGATGGATTTCAAAATATACTTAATAATTTCGCTAATGTAATCTTTTTAGAAGATGTGTTCAGAAAGAAATGAAAATACGATTTATCCGTCACATTAATATCTGCCCCAGCTGAGAAGCGAACCCGAGACCCCAAGCATTGCAGGGTCCCTACCTATTAGGCTACTAACTAGGGGTCGTCACGGAATACAAGGGAAATAATGTAATAATTCTTGATCAGTTTTGTACAATATGAACTTAATAATATTCTTAATGTAGGTGAGACAATAACAGCAAGCGATAACATTGATCGCTAAGCTCACGCCGACAGTGGGACTAGTGGGAGTACGCAGCGTTTCATGCTGCGTCCGTAAACAAGATTACTTACGCCGGTACCGCCCCGCGAGTTATGAAAACTGCGGAGTAGACGTCTCTAATGATTGCCTCGACTCTATTAGGTCCGTGAGTGAATAATGTCGCGAATAGATCGTCATTCAAACTTTATTGTTAAAGTTGTGTGTGAAAGCTCTTCTCGTGGGCAAGAAGTTGCTATAGTGTAGATGAGTATTTATATGACAAAGACACGTTTAAATTACCAGCTCTACAACCAGTTTTACATTATATATATTAGGGTATATTTCTGTACTGAGTATATAATTTAGTATTTAAAAAGTGTAGTGTGTGTCTTTCATTTCTTCTCCATTGTTATAGTATCTTTGCGAAACGGTAGATTCAAAAACATAACGTGCATAAGTGTATCAGCGTTATGTATATAAATTAATGATTTTTAATTTGAATTTTAACCTTAATTAAGTGGACGGCAAGAGTAGCGGTGGTGGATTAGCTAACATTCATAAATTTATAGAAAATATTTCAAATTATGTGCGGTTTAGAAATTTACATTATATGTATGATAATATGCACATAAATTTTTGAAATAAGATTGGCGGTTAGGGCTCGTACCAATGCCCCTTGCTCGAGTGTCTAATGTTCTAACCACTTAGCTATCACTGTTTTCACCGTGAGCAAAATGTAGCTAATGCTAACCAGGCCATGTTAGATTGAGTGATCCGTCACGCTTGCTTTAATTGCCAATGCCCGGGTATGTTTTTAATGTTCCGCTCAGTTGCATAACTGTGGTCACTAACTGTCGCTCGTAAACGCACTATCATTAAATCAGCGAGAATAATCATTGGACCAATCGGACGACGTTTTACCCAAACAAAATGGTACTAGAGACGGAGGGTGATGATCGATATTTAAGTGATTTGGCAGCAGTCTAGGGTATGTGATCCATCTGTTGTTTAGAGCCTATCACCGTTATAAATAACGAAAATTATAACACGAGTCATGGTCGTCGCAACCCATAACACCCCACAGCTCACCCTGAATTTTCCATAAGTATTGGGCCTTATTTCATACCTTCGAGAGCATTATAGAACCCATGTCACATAAATGTCCGCTCCGGAAATCAAACCCGGTTCGTTCCAAGCATTGGGTCGCTATTAACTAGAGCATAGAACCGACGAAGGCAACACCTTTGCGTTCTCATTTTCTATTTTCATATCAATATTAGAAACGGGTAAAATCTGCGAATCTTATTTATTTATTATTAGATTTATTGTCTGACAGATATTGAAGCATTCCTATTAACGTATGAGCAATTCGCCTCATGGCATCTTTAATAATATCCATCCTATAGCTATATTGATTGCTGACAGTCGTGTAACGTTAGGCTTGATTCGTATTAGACTAGATGGAAACGCTCAAATGTTATTATTGTATGCCCAACAAGGGTGGGCCAGCTGTTTGTTACCTTGATAAGAAATCAGTTTGGTGTTGGTAACTTGAATCTCTTTCATTCATTGAGAGTGCTCGCTTTAGGCTGATGCCCACTTTAGGCCCAATTTCCGTTCTTTATCATGAGTTAATTATTTCATCATCATCATCATAACCCATAACTGTCCCACTGCTGGGCACGGGTCTCCTCTTAGAATGTGAGGGGTATAGGCCACAGTCCACAACGCTGGCCAAGTGCGGATTGGTGGACTTCACACACCTTGAGAACATTATGGAGAACTCTCAGGTGTGCAGGTTTACTCACGATGTTTCCTTTACCGAAGCATGTGATAATTAAATTTTAATACGCACATAATTTTTGAAAATTCGAGGTGCGTGGGTTTGAACCCGGACCCCCTGGTTGGGGAGTCCAACGTTCAACCACACGGCTATCACTGCTTACTAATAGTTAATTATAACCAAATTTTTCATTCTTCTTCCAGAAGATGGAATATGCGACCCACAAGTATGTACATACGTATAATAAGCGAGTGTTGCTAATATCGCTTAATTTCTCATTACATATCCGTGTATGTATTGATATGGAATTTTTATATCATAAAAAAGCTCAATCTGTAACATCACTAAGACCGTATTAATAACAAACAAATGACTCGTACCAAATAAGGCAGCGACGCGTGACTTAAGGATCCGGGAGAAATATTTTCATTTTCGTGTTTACGACTCACATTTAATACACAATTTTCGTACCTAAATATACAATTTATTTATCACAAGCATTATAAGTACATGTTACTGTTTACTGATGTACACAATTACATCTGTATTAATAGAATTTGGGGTGAAAGGGCTCTATCCATCTTTGAAAGCAAGCCGACCTCCCCCGCTCGCGGAGCACCCAGCTGAAACAATTTGCACTATCTCAAAAACTAAAATGTGTGCAATTCACACGTGGTAGAAGTGAAACTAAAAAAAATCAATACTGTCAGTCCAAATATTGATGTTTTGCTTTGCTTACGTAAGTCGCCATTTTGCCGTAAAAGGTATTGCTCTAGGACCAGACCTTGGAGCACGCAAGCGGATAATGCTTCCTATCTCATTTTACACGTTAAAATGTGTCTGTCTCTATGTGTCTGTGTGTAAGTATCTCTGTCTGCTGCCTTTTTACGCTTATACGCTAAAGCGATGTAGATGAAATTAGATATGGAGATAATTAAAGACCCTTGAAAGGATAGGATAGCTTTTATCCCGGAAATCATCTCTACTGTGGAAGTTGACGTGGAAAGCCAATAATTTCTCAAGTAAGGATATAAAATTCATCATACTTACTTATCAGTCCTTTGTCCCGTGGGTAGACCTCATGGTCTACCCAATAGCTATGGGTAGACCACGAGCCACGGTGCCCCACGGGCCATGAGTACGGTCCAGGATGACCTTGACCGGGACATAGACTTTATTCCGGGTAATATGTTCCCTTGGGATAATTTTCACGATATTTTATCGTTTGACTCTCACGCGGGCGAAGTCACGAGCAAAAATTAGTAAGTATAACACTATGATGTATGTATATATATGATGAGGTAACAAAATCAACTACTAACTACTAACGTATCTCTCTGTCGTAGTTTAGTTAACGAACACTACCTACATTCCGAACAATGGCTCCACAGATAAAGGAAGCTCAGTAACAGTAACATGCTGATGTAAATTACATTTCGTTGTAATTAAACATCTTGTTGACTTATGGACTCGCGCACGTACCAGTCAACACAAAAGTAATATGTTATCTTGCTATGACAGGATTACTCTTATCGTTCAGCTGACTCGATAAACGTAGTTTTGTTATTTTACCAACAATTACTGTGTACATTTATAACGACGGCTCGAAAAATAAACATTCCCTAGTTTTTATACATATTTCGTTACAAATGTCACTTGTCATTTCCATCACTGACTTTATTAAAAAGTATTATGATTGATAAGGATATTTCAATAGATGGCTTCGAAGTTTTCGTCATTTTATAAAATTTATAATCTCAGCTGTCAAATGCATCGTTTTTTTAGCATCATCATCATTTTGTTAAAGACATTGTATCTTGTAGATTGACGACCCCGTAGTCCAGTTGGTAGTGACCCTGCCTGCAAAGCGAGGGGTCCCGGGTTCAATTCCCAGTCGGGGCAGATATTTATGTGACAGATAAATGTTTGTTCTCGGGTCATGGGTGTTAGTGATGTGTAATTTGTGTTGTCCATGCCACACGCGATACAAGGAATCCTATTGCAGGATTATGAGTGTGTTAGCATAATAATATATTGCATTTTGATGTTTTATTTCAAGTTTCGATGTGAATGGAGCTACTTCTACAGTCCAATCCAAGCTCGTCGGCTCATGGGGCACTCTAGTCTGTTGTACTGGAGACGAGTCCACGGCCTTTCATCAGACTTTAGAAGGACACTAGACTCTACGACCCAGCTTTATCAACTGTGATCATGCTCTGATTGGGTTATTTCACCTGCCTGGCTACGCTATAATCCTTTGACAAACCCCGTAAATATTTTTCAACGTAATTCGATTGCAGTGTACCTCAATTTGTTCTAAATATAATGCAAAACAACAAAACCACAGTACATCCAACAATGTAAACAATATAGCCGCTTTGTTAGCCGAAATTTCCAAATAAATTGATAGTATAAATTAGTTCTTTACAAAGGATTAAACGAGGAGAATTTAATTTTCCTCAACAATATTTACCTATACAGCTGGCGCCATTTTGTCAAGCAAATAGGATTTTGTAAATAATATTGACACAAAAGGTTACAGCTGAAATACATTGAAGGGTGTTAAATATTTTGTTGTTACCATTTGGTAGCAGTCGTTAATCCATGTCCGATGCCTTTGGGCGGAATAAAAAAAATCCGACACTTAGGTGTGCCACTAACTTCTCCACCAATCCGCATTGGAGCATCGTGGTGGGATATGCTCTAGGCCTCCCAGGTATGAGGAGACACTCGTGTTGTAGTGCGCCATTAATGGGTTTAAGCCAAATATTTTGTTAGAGAGAAATCCCTTGCAGGCTAGGTGATTCTGTTTGTAGAGAATTTCGATTGTTCTGCATTTGTCACTTGCTCACTTGATTAATATTATGAGATTCCGATATAGTGCTTGAAACCATTAATGGCCTACTTTATAACACGGGTTTCTCCTCATATCTGAGGAGGCCTAGAGCACATTCAAATTCAAAATCATTTATTCAGATAGATATCATAGATACACACGATGACGAGTTGTTCCATTTCATCAAAAGTTTGAAATTAATAAAAAATTGTATAATTATGACTGATAGAAAGAGACACGAATACTTTAATTATTAGACAAGAGAAAGAACCATAAATAATAGAGTAGAAAATAAGTAAAAAATGTATGCTTGTTAATTTAAACTCCCACTCAAAAGTTCTACTATCAATGAAAAAAATATTCAGAATATAAAAGTAAATGCGAATTTCATTTGCAAACTTATTTTGCTAAATTCTTCAAAGCTTTGCCGTTGCTAAAACAAAACGAATATTCATCGAGTATCGATTCCGTTTCAGTTTGAGGTTATTTTATTGTGTTCTCGCAATAGCGAGAATAATACTTAGGGGCATTGACTTTGTCCGAGCCAAATGAGCTACAAAACGCAAAAAGTGCTACAATGCCGCGTTCACGACTACAATCGAAAATAAACCGTTATTTGATGATTTTAGTGTTTAATTTACCTTGTTAAAATTGCGATGGCTGTCGTTAGTCACTGTACCACCGCTTTCACGACTGCAATTGGAATTAAACCGCGATGTTATGATTTTAGTGTTTAAATTTTTTTCGCGATTTTAGTATGAGACCCGATGTCCAGTAATAATAAGTCATTGCTTAGGAGTAAGTAAAAAGGACTAATAAAATACATCAAGCTTCATTCTCATCTCTCTCTCTCTCACACATTCTCTCTCTTGCAGGTATTGCCTCTGCCAATGCAGGGTTACCGGATTTGTTCAGATATATCCGGCCTTGTCCGGACATTAAAATAAAACTGAATGAAAATCTTCTTAATTTATCTTATTCAATTATACCTAAGGTGAAAAATGGTAATATACATATATTTGATTTTGTGACGAAAATGAATTAAGTACGGTATTTGATATACCTATGTGAAAATATTTCATTATTTTTGCATAGGTATATAAACACCTTGAATAGAATAGAATTCACTATGATATTGACACCAATCCCATGGCGGCAGGCCAGGGTATCGTAATAGGCAAAAGAAGCCAGCCCCGGCTTAGTAAGAACTTGATTGGCTTGGCTGTCCAAAAAGACCATATACCAACGTATAGTGATGACGGTAAATACTTAAGAACAAAACGCCATTATAATAATATATACAGACAGATCCCAACGACTCTTTTTCATGAATTAACATTACAAAAATATTGTCAGAACATTCAGATTCTAAAATATTCCCGATATAGGACAGACTGTCGTCACGGTCCGCCTGCACCGAGCCTGAAACAGCGGATTTTTTTCAGTCGATGCAAATTACTGGAACCGTTGCCGAAGTCGGAACCAGGGATATATTTTCATCATTCATCCGGCGCTTTTTCAATATGCGTATGAGGAACACAATGAAAGAGTTTTTTAACGAGATTTTGATAGTTAATATCCGTGGTTTCATTGGTTTATCGTCTTGTTTAGGGTACACTCTTGTCAGAATATTTCAATGATTTGGATGACCTCACTGAGTGTTGTTACCAAATGTCATTCCTGGTAGTCCTGGTGATATGGTGAGGTTGCTGGTGCACTGGACGACCGTTTATTACTTTAATATCCTCTGAGACATGTTTCGACCAATTATTTAGATCTTAAAAATTAACTACAGACCTAACAACATCCAATCACTATCTATTAGTTGATCAGATGTATTTTAAAACCCCCACTAAGTCACCACTTTTTTAGAAATCTCCACTATTAATATTATTATACATTTAATGTTTGTGTTTAAATTATTGTAAGCAATTAATATTGGACCAATTTAAATTAAAGAACAATGGAAACTGCACCCTTAACAAAACAAATATATTTTTTTTATTATTACACCAGTTCGTATACACCGGATATAAAAAAAACATAAAAATAAATAACGTAAAAATAAATCGTTCCTTTTATAATTCACTTCTTGCATCGTCTCTTCACATGAGTGCATACATAATTATAAAATTCGACTGCTAGATCTTGGCGCGAGTAAATTCTGATTGATCTCCGTTTCATTAGTCTAATTTCTTCCAATGAAATGGATTTGGTGCTTCTTCTTCGACCAAAATCCAATATAAATTTTGACACTCAGAGATCGTTGAATATAATGTACATATGTTGTCCTTCCTTTACTCAGATACTTTGACGTTTACGTTTAATAAAACACGAGACATTACCTGTGGAATAAATTATAATAAACCAATATTCCAACAACCTACAAATTGTATTTTTGGTCCCTACCCTAAAAATAACTTCTTCCTCTGTAGTTAACTATACCTATATTTTTCAATACACTTTCAAAGGAATTTTACTATACGGGAAATCCAGTTACATCTAAAATTCTATACAATTGTACAAGCCCAATGTACCATTGCTCCTTCAAATGGAAAATGCGGTCAATACCAATAGTTCACGGGAGTGGAGCGCGACTCTACAAGAAGATACAATGCACCACTTTTCAACACAATAATCTTGTTATATCTACATGATTTTAGATAGAAAATCTTTGAATACCTATTTCAAAAGATAACCTTTACAATAGATAAGTACCTACTACCTACTTAGTAGCAGTAGATGATGTGCAAGTTTGAAGAATAGGTACATAGTAGAATTATATTCTTCAAAAAACTAACTTAACTTTGCACCATTCTCACTCGATGTCAATTATTATAGTATCTATCCATTATCAGCTTTGAATAAACTGAATCTCCGTCAACAAGTTCCACGTTTAAGTCACATAAGATGATTTTATCATAAAACTCAAAGAACCTAGCCTTTGAATAAAATTTAGGTTCCAACGTCAGATCTAGGGCGACCTCATCAGAACGTTCCTCCGTGCAATCGCGAAACTAAAACGTGATATTGCAATTTAATAGAAAGAGTTGATTGTAAGCGTAGTTGCTTGACGCCGGCTGAATATTGATGAAAGCTCTTCTGTAGCCAATTTATATGTTATGCATAAGTAATGGGGAAAATGCTGAAGCTAGATTGAAGCGCATGATAAATATTGACATCGAACGCCTTTGAGGACCTTCCCAATCGGGCCCATATTGTTGTGTAAACCGATACTGCATAGTCAATAGCTCATTGATCTCTGGTCTACTGTTTTTGGAGGTTCCCCTGCAACATCAATAGCAATTGGAAAACTAACGTATTCCTGTGCTTTACCCTACTAGATTACAGGTTGTTACCCGTTATAAAAAAGGCCTTGAGCGTACTGTACCACCTTGGATATGCGGATTTGTGAATCTGCAGTCAATTAGTGTGCATTAGTCTTACCGACTATGGGCCTTTGACATGCCATTTAAAGGTTGCAACGTTGATCGGCAACTTAAGGTACTTATACTTCAGAACGCGGAAGGGCTCAGAAATTTAGCCACTAGCAGTCATCCATACATTTGTCTAACGCGCCCGCCGCACAGTGGGACGAAAATCAGCTTTCATAGACATAGGAATGTTAATTCATAAATATCGCTGTTTTTGTTGGATATGGCTTTTGTTTACAGTAACTAAGCCTACATATGTAAAAAAAAGTAATTGGGCATTTATGCGAATGATTTATATTGTTTTCGAGAAAAAATTGTATAGAGCTTTCTTGAAAAATCCGATTTTCTACGGACCTGCAAGTCAAACCGTAATATCCTTCTAGGGAGTGTTACTACTAATTATTTGTAATTTTTTGACATATCACATACAACGGTTACAGCTGCAGAATTTTTTTTAAAAATCGTTAAGTATAATGTACATTTTTTATTTAGTTTAAAGCTTAATTTTTCGGCATCCACTCTAAATATTCTCTAAATGAGTGATAAAAATTGTGTATTATCATTTTGTAAGAGCATGCAACCCAGACACGTTGTAGAGTTAATAAGTTATGAGAAGTGAGGGCAGTAAATAATTATACTTTTGTTCATTTATAAATATCATATATTTATTGTTGCTAGCTTATTAAATTATTTAAATGAGCTTAAATATCAAATACTATGACAAAAAATATCAAAAACACTTGATTAAAAAAATGAAAAAATGTATACTATATAACATTTTCCTATATAATATTCAAATAAAAATAAAGAACTATTAATAAAAAATTAAACTCTCCTACTACACACTACTTATGTATGATAATACTATACAAAACAATACAAGAAATAAATAAATAAAAATGTCTATTTATCTCTACAAACAAGGCCTCTTAAAGACTAGAGTTACAAAAGAAAAAAATAACATTACTAACTAAAGTTTGTGGGAGGGGAGCTGATGCAAGTCAACAGACCCCATGTTTTGTGATCAGAAAAATTTGTACAGGGCAATAAAAAATTTCCTTAAATGATAAAAAAATGTATAAAAAATAAAATAAAAATACAACAAGCACTTATCTACTAATTAATCAAAATCGCTTTCATCTGATCCCAATTCAGAATCAGGTTCCAAATTGGACATATCTACAACTTCAAATGGAGATTCTGGAAACTTGATCAATTCTAAAGTTTCAGCGAAGAAATCCTTACCTTTCTTAGTTTCCAATTTCGGTCTTTGAGAAGAGATTAATGGATCAGACGAAAGAATCAGCATATTTAATATATCGGCATTTGAAGCTTGCCTGGACATTTTTCGCGAATTATGTTCCCGAAATCTCCTAAAGTCTTTGTTGCGGGCCTCTGAGGCTTCTTCTGAAAGCTTACCTATCGGAACAATGTTATTATTGGCGATTATGTCTGCACCATGTATCAGCAGCTTATGAACGGTCGATGACATATGGTACCAATCATATAACTCCACGTATCTTTCTGCAGTTTTACGTGCATATTCTTTAAATTTCATTAGCTCAATTACCTCTCCAGATGTTATTGCTTGAAGAATAACAGCAAATCTTCTGACTAGCTCTTCATCCAACCCAGTGATGGCTGCAGTTATATCGGGGAACTCGAAGAACCTTCTTGCTGTATTCCCGTCATTTGTTGTCCCTGAGCCTTGTTTCACAATATCAATCAATAGATTGAGTTCATCTTTGAATTTATTTTGAATTATTCTTTTTCGATTCTCTAGCAAATCCTTGTGCTCTTGTCCTCGTGCAGCCCACTTTTTGAAGTCCAGTCTGTATGCAATATGTAAAAGGCATTCCATCGTATTTATACGAGCGTGTAACGATGATAGTCCAAATTCGTATACATCACTGTTCACTGTTTTTGACGTTGCAATATCCAAGCGGTTCATCTCTGTAGGCTTAGCTAAGCAGAGATAACACGATGCATTCGATCTGGCTTCCGAAAGATACGTACAAATTTTAGCATCAATCATTGTCATCTTAAGTTGATGGCTCACCTTGTTTCTGTTGCAATCAGTGGGGATAAGCAACTTAATTTCGTCGTCCATTTGCTTTTTGTGACTGATGACCACTTCTTCACTTTCCTTAATAAATGTGAACTGCACTGGACGACAATATAACGCTGAGCATGGCTTGGGATTCAACCACAAAATTTCGTCTCCATCAGTCAGGCTTAATGGCACCAAGGACGTCATAAATATGCTTGAATCTTCTTGTTGTCCATCCATTTTCTGTTTATAACGACTTTGGTTCGAAGCACCATCAAAGCCCCACTTGGATATTAACTTTAAGTCCTTATTTTGCACACTTTCAGGAAGACTTTCCAGGATCCTCTTCACTGTGATGTCAAGCAATGCTTGAAGCGTAATTCTTGCTGATGAATCCGTTACAGTCACTGATTGCTTACTAGGGTAACACTGTTTTTTTACTTGCTGTACTTTATAATATGACGGATAAATGTCAGTTGCACCCTCTCGGATGGTAGTCTCTCTCAGCGTCATATATTGCCACTTTGACAATTTCAGCGAAAGAAGCAATCCTAGTGCTTTTTCTGGAGTAAAGATAACTTTTTTAACTGGTTTGTTAATCATTTCGTTAAATTTTGTTGCTGCTTCTGGATTCTTCAACATATATTCGATAACAGATGCGATATCTTCACGACCTTCTTCCTTTAAAAGAACTGCAGCGGAATATGCCAATTCATTTGGATTTTCATTTTTGTGATCATCAGACCTTCTCTTCTTTTGTTTGCTTCCAAGATCTTCAAATGCTTTCCTTGATGTTTTTGTCATTGTCCCAATAGATGATGTCGATGGTCCTGGACAGATTGAAAGTGCACTAGGTCCTGGCTGTTCTTCTTCACTGGATTGTGGCATGACCATACTGATTGGCACGCAACTTGGCCAATCGACATTAGACTGAAGCCAATTTTCGTACTGCTTTCTGAATGTATCCAGAATGCGGTGAGATTTCTGCCATCTTTGTGATGCAGCACGTGTGAATCTTCGACAAAATTCCTTAAGTGTCACCCGATCTTCGTCCGAAATGCTATCACCAAGTCGATTTACAACTGCACTAAACAATACTTCATAATCGAATGAAGTACCTTCCCTTCTCAGCACAACAAACAAGTCTAAATTGGTACGCAGACTTTCCATTTTAAATATTTCACAGTTCGGGATTACGATTTAATGTTAACAGCACAAAAGTTTGAAATAAACTGAATTATGTGTTAAAAATATTGTTCATTTATAGTTGTTATAGGACTGATTTTAAATGATTAGCAAATTGACGATTTCTTAATTACTCTCTTTAATAATAGTTAATTAGTGCTCATATCTTTACTTCTTTATTATTACTAGAATTCATTCCTAATTAGCCAATCACTTTTCAGAATAACCTACCTAATTACCTAATCACTTTTCAGAATAAAATAACAATAACAATTTTTTTTGGTATGTTCTATTAGAAAATATAATTGTTTACTTAGTTAATATCACTTATTCACACCAGAAAGGTAATAAAATGTAATTAGTACTTAGTGTTTAAAAAACTCAATGCAATAAAATTAAATAAAAAAAGGATCACACATATCGATTTTTAAAAAAAATTCTGCAGAAGTAACCGTTGTATGTGATATGTCAAAAAATTACAAATAATTAGTAGTAACACTCCCTAGAAGGATATTACGGTTTGACTTGCAGGTCCGTAGAAAATCGGATTTTTCAAGAAAGCTCCATACAATTTTTTCTCGAAAACAATATAAATCATTCGCATAAATGCCCAATTACTTTTTTTTACATATGTAGGCTTAGTTACTGTAAACAAAAGCCATATCCAACAAAAACAGCGATATTTATGAATTAACATTCCTATGTCTATGAAAGCTGATTTTCGTCCCACTGTGCGCCGTTAGTTCAATTGGTCAATAATAAAATTATAATCGACATAAGATATCGGTCTTTAAGTATATGTATGACCTTTATTATGCCCTTATTAACAATTCGTGTGATTTCAGTCACGTAAGGATGAAGTAAAATAGGTGCCTAAGTAACTTTAATACTTTTAATTCGTCTTTGAAAAACCTGTTTACTGAGTTTAAATGTTATATCGTAATAATAGTTCCAATAGTAATCTCTACCACAGGTGTCATCACCAAACAGTTACATCAATCCCTCAAAACACTTAAACTGTCACCATACACTTATACTATTTTACAAAAAGCAGTAATCCTTAACACTTGTCGGCTCGTCAGGAAATTCCTTCAAACTGAAATCAACTTTACCCATACACAGCCACCAGGCACCACAGATATTACCAGCTCTTAGCAGTCCCAATCACAAAATCACACACAACTAGATAACATCTCTACTCAATAGAACCTAATGAACACTTGGCCTAGGCCCGTGTACTTTAGAAAACCGGTGCAAACCGAGAAAAGTAAACAAAAATTATAATAATAATAATAATAATATTGATTATAATATAACAAATAAAGAAGTAGGTAACAGTGACACCTCTTTGAGTAGGTATAGTGGTCCAAAGCGCTGTAATTATTATTTACCTATACGAAACACTTTCAACACAACCAATCTTCCTAAATATCTTCCCAACTTGTATTAGGTATTCAATAGCTCAAATATTCACGGATTGTGTGATATTTTTAATTTTTATCAGTCAATAGCTGGAGAATATATTTGTACGCATCAACAAGCGAGGAGCTGGAGTGAAAAGTTTTCTACAAATACAGTTTCGAATCCACGATAGGAAACGTACTGCAAATATTTTAGATAGGGTGAACTCAAAGAGGAGAAATCGTTGAAACGAAGTGAAGATGTTCCGACCAATTGGTTCGTTATTATCCGCGAAGAATAAAGTTCTCTACTCACTAGAGAATAGAGCTCTCAATCAATGAGTAGTTTGACACAATGCTTTATCTTCAAGATCATGCGTATTTGCATGATGTTTGATTGAGTTCAACACTTTAATGGCCCACTACTGCACGGGTCTCCCCTCACAACCTTGGAGACCTAGAGAATACTCGAGCACGCTGCTCTATTGCGGATTGGCGGATTTCTTGCTGACCAAGAATGAAAGAAGAGAAAAGAAAGTTAAGATTTGGCTACAGTCATGCTGTTATCGTTAATTTTTGCCTTAGTATTGCAGATGAAAGACGATATTAATGTAAAGAAATTTTACATTTACATTTAGTATAATATAATTTACCTTTACATTTAGTAAAAATACATTACATTAAACAAAAGTACATTTTTTTACTTTTAAATATTTTTTTTTATTAATTATAAGTTAATGCTTGAACACAATCCCACCTGATGGCAAGTGGTGATGTGGTCTTGGGTGGTAGTACGCACTAACTTAGTAGCAGCCTATTCACTCTTCATTTGAAGACACCCACATTATAATTGGATATTCCCAACATGAAATAAAAAAAAACATAAAAACAAATAAATATAATAATAAAACACAACATTACTCATATATTTTTATATAAGTTGATCCGTCTATTCTTGAGTCTAATCGGATATTATGTAAATTTTCAGATAACAATGAACAACAACTAAAGAAAATATTTGATCATCGGCGTGAGGGCGGCTAGTATAAACTAGTAAATCAGCTAGAAGCTTAAATGTAGCGTGAAATTGTAGCTAAAATTACTACGTTTACGGATCAATTATATTTTTAGACCCATCAGTATTCTATTTTATTACCAAGATCCTATAATTAAACGCATAACTCAATCCCGATATTTAAATCTTGCTATAACGAGATCGATACTGATCATGCTGAGTTCAAGTTTCAAACTCTCAAGACTAATTATATTATTTATGTTGAATTCTATTCAGAGCTTATTAACGCCGTGTCTGGATAGTATGCAAATTATACCTACTTGAGTTGTAACTTGTGAATTAATAAGTTCATGAACGTATTCTGGTAAACCGTAAATTATAATGTAAATCCGCACTTCGTCGTGGCTTTCGTATGTTGTTCTTTATTTAAGTTACCATTCAACAGGTAAATTAGATGTTGTGTGTTCGTTCCAACGTTTATATGCATTTTGAATAAAAAACGGACGATTTTCTACCCTGTAATTAAATGTTTTACACAACAACAAATTTAAATGTAATCAAAAGGTCGGAAGTTTCTATTTCGCCTAATTACCTATGACATGGATAATAACGCTATATAAAGATAACCGGATCCGTTTTAAATTACCTACACACTAACAACACTACAATTTGCCATTGGTGGTCCAATTCAAAATCATTAAATCATAAAACAAAAGTATTTCTTCAATATAGTTGTGCGCGTAATTTTTTTTATTCTACTACAACAACAACCCTCAACAACTGACTGCGTCCAAAGTTGCCTTTTGCCATTGTTGCTTTAATTAAGTCTAACATCAAAACAAGCGATTAGAGTTTGAGCATTTAAATATTTCCATAACAGGTAGGAACACCATTTAATAAACTCAAAGTAATATACCTAACAAATATACACATCAAAAAATTTCGAAATAACTCAGGATTATTGAAAGCGTCTTTTTACTAAGAACAACCCTTTGTTATTACACCAAAAACATAAAAGTTTAATTAATATAGTCCTAAAATAACATTGTAACGGTTAGCATATGTTTGTGTAGTCCTGAAAAGGTTTTGAGGTATTTTAAATGTACCTACGTTTTAATTTAAACCACGCGGACGTTGTAACGGTATTTCCTTCCCTTTATTGTAAATGCATGAGTTATTCGTACACCGCACGCTTTACAAGATTTGTATATTAAAATGATAATTAATTTAAATAAAAATCAAAATTTTTGCAAATGTACTTGGTTGTAACCTAAACACATTATTGAGAAACCACAGACGAGTAATCGTTAAAATTCTAAGTTGTAGGTACTTCGTAGTAAGATAAAGTTAGTACTAGTGCTTAGTACTAGGTGGTACTAGTTAGTATATTTTACTAATTTGGGTACGATTCAAATTGTGGTTACCAAGATTTTATATCCCAATCATGGCTATAGGGATCCACCCTCGACTACATTTTAATTGATCTGTTTTATTCATTGATATTAAACGGGCCATAACATAGAACAATTAATTTAAAGTATTTCATACTCGAACACCTACAAGATGTTTAAAAAAATTACTCAATAGAATATCTATGTTCTTTCAATTTTACTAAACGCGTAAACGCGTTTAAACGAGCGTTACTAAATGCGCTACGGAGAAAGTAAGGAAAACTCGCAGATAGTCCATGAAAATGATAAAATACATCGCCCGGCTAAATTAGATTGCAAAAACACTGTAACCGGCATCTACATAGTCCATATAGAAGGCAAATGTCTCCCCATATGACACCATTACGGCAGACAGGCCTCGGTAATGGAAATTTGCATACGCACCTTAAAAATTTTATTCATAAGTAGAAAATTGTTTCGCATCCGCGCGACGAAAAAAATCGAATTATTACCGGCAATACACGCGAATAAAAAAGGCGAAATACTTAAGCTCCATTTACTTGATGCGAAAACCAAGGCCGTAAAGTTATCGATAAACTGCTATAAGTATATACTTTAGCTCTTATAACGAAATTGACAGATGTGCCGATATGACATTTTGATTAAGAAATGAACACGGGCTTTGAGCTGGCGAAGTCATTAGCCAAGATTTTAGAACTCCAAGATAGATTCTCGAAGCTTTGCTGATTAAAAATCCCATATAACACAGTCGCTTCCTGAAGTCAGAAATCTTTGAAAGCAAAATATATCTATTTTGTTATAAAATATACCAATTAAAGGATTTGAAAGTATGACAGCCCACCAGCTTGCCGGGTACGTTACTTTGGTCGCTTGTCATCTGACCTGTTAATATTTAAATATTTCTTGTATATCTTAAACTGTCTGTTTAGAAGCTGGTCTTTCAGATGTGCATGTGCTGATTTCATCATCGTAACCAATAACTTTCCCACTGCTGGGCGCGGGTCTCCGCTCACAATGTGAGGGGTACAGGCTGTAGTCCACCACGCTGGCTAAGTGCGGCTTGACAGACATCCCATGCCTTTGAGAAAATTAAGGAGAACTTTAATGTGTGCATGTTTCCTCACTCATAATTATATTCAAATACGCACATCGTTTTTGAAAGTTAGTGGTGCGTGCAGGTTTCGAACCATTGCAGGTCCCCGTGTTCAAGAGTTCATAATATCAAAAGGTTGTAATTATCAACGCAAAGGGTTTATGTACCTACTTCACGCGCTACAGTTGCAGTGAACGAGGATCCTAGCTGATGCCGTTGTTTTTTTTTACAAAAAGTTCTAATCTTCCCCGTTCAGCCGGCAACATTTGCTTCAGAACGTAGGCTTTATACGTCATTTGTCACGGTCCACAGACTTTCTTCTGCTAGACTGTCTCACAAAAGGAAGATAAGAACGCTTTTCACAACAAGTTCTTCTCGTAATATTTTCTCCTTCCTACATTTTTTGCTACGCTTATTGAATCCACGCCCTTTAAGTGGGAAGGATAAATAATTTATTGAACAAAAATACTCACAAACCTAATCGAAAAATTCTCTTTAATTATACATTAATCAAGACATTCCTACAGCCAGACATATTAGGCAACATTAGATGCTATGGTCGGGAATCGAACCTGGGATTTTTCACACGACTGTCCAGAAAAGGGGTTATGATTTTAATATTCCTATTACGTAGTCGGGTTCTAATATACCTTATATTCTTGTAATTAACATTGACTGTTATCTTAACTTTTTCTCGGAGCAAATAGCGTATAAATGGGTTAGGTCGTTTAAATATCATATCAACAAAAAAATATTATTAGATTCCAAAACGTTTTGTGAAATTAGAATGCGGTAGGCGAATGCGGAATTCATATGATGGTTCTCGTTTTCTCATATTCTGATAAGATCTGCATCATACGATATTATCAGCTACTGCTATGAGTATGAAATTGTGTCCGTTTTTCATTCCGATCCATTCCGTTAAACCGTCTTTTAAACGATATTATAATCCGGGCTTTTGTTTTTATGGACTTAAGATAGCAAATGAGCATGTAGCACCACCCCTCCTGCTGGTGCCAATGACAACTGTGACCGACACAGAACAAGATTCAAATCGGAACTAGGACGATTAGTTCAGTTAGAAGAGGGTGTTATAATTAAAAAGAATGTTATTCGGTCAGTTCGTTAGTACTTATGAGGACTGGGGCACGGACTATTTGTGATAATTGTTGTTCCTGTTAGTTGTTGTTTTGTAATAGTCCAGTTAGTAATTGTTAGTAAGAGTCTTGTTCTAATTCGGTTACAGATGTGATACTTTTACGTTTATCCAGTATACCTATCAAGTTTGAGAATTGTATCTACAAAAGCCCGAGCGATAATGAATAGAAAATAATATGAATATCAGGAAATAGATTACTTTAAAAGCAAAATACATTAAAACTGGTACGAATGGGATTAATATTAAATTAAATCAAGTTAGAAATATAAAAATGTTATAGAATGTGTACAGCGTGCACGTTTTATTGAAATTCAATCGAATATAAAATTTTCCAATAGCTCAGTTTCTAATTTTTTGGGTTCCGTGGTCAAAAAGATACCCTTTTAGTATCCATTCGTATGTCCAAGTATTGAGTCAGTCATGTCTTGTCATAATTACCCACATTTAACAGGTTTATAAAGTGGTAAAATAAAATAAAAAAAAGAATATCATGCTACCTCTACAAGTTAATTGGGGATTTGATGATTTTTCTTTCTCGTCGACCCCATGGTATGGGGTATCATTGGATAGGTCGTTCCGTCGTAGGCTTAACCAGTGAAGCTAAATCCAATTACTGACACGTTGTAGCCGAAGAAAGAAAGAAAGTACTTAAGTAACCGATGGCATTACTTACTAGGAAATACTGAAGTCTTTCGGCTACTATTAACAACTCCTTTTTCCAATGAAATTTCAAGAATGGAGATAATTAACTACCTGACAAAACAGTTTTCTATTAAATTCTTTTTCATTAGCATTTTTCCGAAATTCTGCGCAAATAAGTATGTATTTCTTGACAACGGATGTTAAGGTTTGAAAAGGCTATATTTTCAATAATACCTACCTCCCATTGAGTATCTTGGTTTACTTGGAAGTCGACGGCGAAGATTATCTTGGATTTCGCTTTTAGATATTTTCTTTGGTTTCAGAGAAAACAAGCATTTGAGCGGACTTGCAGGTATCATAAATCATTTTAGAGAATACATGTCGGCTGCTCGTAAATTCCGGCCAAATAGCCGCAAGTTGGAACAAAGCTAGACTTCTGCAAGGAATTGTGGAAATTAAGGCTGCGGTAGCACGATACATGCCTCGTGTTGCTATAAAATTAAGGATTTTACGCACAGACAAGCGTGTTACGTAGCATGAGGCGAACACTTTTATACTTACTTGGTGGTTTTATATTGCACAAATAAAGACTTAAGGCTTGAAAGAGTTCAGTACGAGTATAACATAGCTAGTATACAGCGAACAATATAATTATGACATAGGAATGCAAAAATATATATTTTAGAATTAGAATTTAGAAAGAAAATAATAATTGCAAATCAGCTGCTAAATAAGATTTAAAGGATTGTATTACATACCTATTATATTAGACTAGCTTTCCGCCCACGGCTTCGCCCGCGTTAAATTCGGTTATATCGCGCCGTTTAATAAACTCGACGTCGCTTTTTCTTCTGGCTTGTTTTACAAATACCATATTTCCCAAAAATCCTTTCTTAGTTCTCACTTGCGTCACTTAAGGAACCTATATACAAAGTTTCAAGTGAATCAATTGAAGAAACAAAAAGATTCAGTCCAAGTGAAGATATAAAGAATTTCCGAAAATCCTCTCTTAGTCCTACACCTACACTCCGCAAGGAACATGCATCCCTAATTTCAGTTTTTACTTATTGTGTAGTATTAAATTTATGAGTAGGTATTTGCATAAGAGACAGGCAGAATAATGAAATCGGTTTAATCCTGCACTAGTTTATTTTAAATGACATCTGGATATGTACCTATTATGATTCCCGAAACGAGGGAATGGCTTACTAGAAACCAATAAATGTTTATGTTGAAACCCAGGGCGATATGGCCAATATCATTTACTTATTCACATTTTAGGTAGTTTCAATTCTATGAATATGGATGGATGGATGCCCATCGGGAGTTACTGGAAGCGCGTCTCACTTCGCTGAAAATAATGACGTAATTTTATTGATGTAAATGGAACGTAATATGTTATTAGCCTCATTGTCTGAAGGAAACTAGTACAGGTACTATTATTATTAATAAATCTTGTGGCTGAGCCTTCGCTATCTATTCTTCCTCATCCATCCTTCTATGTGTCTGAGCATCCATCTATCCATCAAACAAATACGAGTACCAATGCTATATTGTATCTTATGACGTAGTATTATGACCTGAAGTTTTTTGAAAATTTTGTAAAGCATTGTCCGACATGGATAAATAATTATAAAGCCGGGTACTTACCTGCTTTAACGAAAAAAATGGATCTTTACAATATTCTATTACCATGACCGAAGTGACTTACGATAGATAAAAATAAATATATTTCATACTAATTACTGAAACAATGCGACTAATACATACCCAATATACATACCCGTACATGCAAAATACGTTTCAGCAGCTACCCTTGCCGCAGACATAAAAGAATAATACCGCAATCAAAATTTCCGCCAATAACATTAATGTCAAGTATCAAAGTCGTTCGAGGCCTTATTACGAAGGTTATTATGTCATATTTCATGAATTATTTGAGGGTAAGGCAAGATAATAACAGGGTGAGACTCAGACAATCTCCGGTCGTAAGGCGAACTGCGGGTGTTCGTATACATGTTCGCATTAATACGAAGGAGTCATTGAATGAAGTAACTACGCTAAACTGTACGTTAATCCAAATACTTGAAAATTTCCATTTCCGTGGGAATTCGCATAAGTTTCCATTTCGTATCGATAACATTAAACCACGACAATAGCTCACAAACGCAAAAAAGGAAGTTGATAAACAGAGGAGAAAAATATACTAAACTTTTGTTGCTACAAAAAAAAATACGCATTTAAAGGTTCTTAACGAGCCATGTATATTGAGACGTAGTAGAATTGGAAGAAACGATTATGATAAATGCATATAATAATATTAAACAATATTTTTATTATTAAACAAACAAACAATATTATTATATGCATATATCATAATCTCTCAGACTTTCAATAGAATAATATAAATAAAATAGTTAATTATGAGAAACTAATTATGAGATAGATTAGCACTGCATTGGTTTTAATATCTAGAAAAAAACGCAAGTACAACAAAGGTGAATGCTTAAAGTAGTTAGATACACCGAGAACTTTTTTCAAGATATGATAGCAAAATAGGCCAAGAGTAGGTACAATTTCAAAACAAAATTTATTCAAATCAAAATAGAATCGGTTCGCTTGTAATACCTACCACAGGCCGAATTTATGATGGTAAGTGGCGGTACTCCCTTAGATAGTAGTAAACCCATTTAACGATAACAGATTGCGGTTATTACTAAATAACTGACAGGATATCCAGGTAAAACGATGTAAAAATTTTATCTTCAACATTTGCCCAATAAAAAGGTCGTTATAGTAATAGTAAAATAACTTATAGCATGTGACAATCTAGTTATTTAGAGGGCATTTGGAAAACATACATAATATATACGGAATACATATATATAGGTATATATATATAAATATATCAAAACTTGTTATATTAATGTAACTATGAATAGACAAAAACAAAGAAAAGATAAGGGTACAATCAATGATATTAAGCATTTATAATTTCATTGGGTACAATTTGTGGACACAAAAAAGCCTAAAAATCCGTGGGTAATTGAACCAAAATAACAATACGGAAGTACTCGTATTCATTCATAGAACAAGTATAAACTATCGTGTTGTTCGTTTATATCGCAGACGTTTGTATCGAATTGGGCTGCTTTAAATGGAATTGAAATTCATAAAACGACAATGGTTTTTGTATTCTTTGTTTGTAGACAATCAGGGTTGAAGACAGGTTGCGGTTAACCGGGTTGAAGCTTTGAATACCGATGACGAAGCTAGAACGCGAGTCGTTTCAATCTGTACTCTATGCATAAGTAATGTGCAAAGTATAGAGATCCACCTCGATGCGGAATACAAGCTCTTCTAAAATATTGTTGTATATTTTTATGGGAACGACTCCAGTTCTGTTATTTTGTGTTAGAAAGCCTGTGGGGTGTTGCTACTGTGTTTTGTCGTTTTTAAAATGCCCATCGTTTCTAAACGTGCTGCGATTTCCAATATATAATAGGTTAATAAATAATATTAGTAAAGAAAAGGTAGGTATGTAGTAAAGCTAGTACTTTATAAATCGTTTTAGCGAAAATCTTAACTACTTAATTTTACTAAATTAATTTTTTAATTTTACTAAATTAATTTTTTTATTTTACTAAATTAATTTTTTAATTTTACTAAATTAATTATTTTAATTACACTAAATTTTTATCAGATTTAGTTTTATCTAATTTCAAAATTCACTAAAAATTGTTAAATCTGTTAAATTTATAACAGTGAACCAGGATTCATTCCAAAGTATAATTGGTTTTAACCTGAAAAATTGCATCAAATACCGTTACAGAAATACAATTTAGATTACTTTGCCCTCGTATGTAGTTTTTTTGTTGTACAGGAATTTGAATACGTATCAATTTGTGAAAATAACAAATGTGGACTAGCCGTAACAAGGCTTCGAAACAACCCCTAATATTCATGTTATGGGCTAATACAGCATGTCAATAAATGACAAAATAGCGTGGCTACAGTCTATTCCAACTACGCAATAACTATGCGATTATCCAATTTGAATGGAAGCAATAGTTTGCAAGCGTAGGATTTGTCACTTTCTTGTTATATTTTTTGCTTGTATTGTGTCATTTTAGGTGTCTTTATGAATGCAATAAAAAATGAATTCATACTAACATTATAAATGCGAAAGTAACTGACTGTCTGCTGCTACGTTTTCCCAATTTAACCGCAGAACTGATTTTGATGGAGCTTTGTATCGAGGTAGATTGAGACCCTGAAAAGGACTGGGTAATTTTTATCCCGGAAATAAATTCCTTTGAATATTGCCTCCAACACGAATGAAGCCACGGGCAAACACTTGTTTATAATTTTCTCTACAATTGTCTCTTCATACATCGTACCAGATTTACTTCAAACTCGTTTGCCATACATCATCCATCCATCCTTCTGGATGGATGCCATACAAATGTATATCAAAATCCAGATCAGAGAAATTTCAGTTAAAAGATCAGGCCAAACATGATCTAACCAATCATTCTGTTATCTTTAGTCTCATGGCAATCCATAACCAGCTGAGGTCAAGAGACGCGTAAAACCCAAACTCCAGTATTTTAGCAAAGAGCGAATCATTACTGATTTGAATCACATTTGAAAATAAGGTAGGGGTCCCAGTATATTTGTTTACTACTTAATGAAATTTGCTTTTACCGAAGAAAGTGATACTTACATAATTTATATAACTTTGAAAAATTTAAGACGGTTACTGGATTGAAACCCAGACCCCTTTGCATAAAACAGCTGTCCTCACAAGTAGATCTCCATTCCTTTTTTAGTATTCGATCTAAATATTGAATCTCAACAATGAGCCATGAGTGAATTCGATATTATTATGATTATATCGAAAAAATGTTCAAGAAAAAGACATTAATTCCAAACAGGAGCGTACAAAGTCAAATCGATTTCTATGTGCGATGCGATGCGATGAAATTTAGTAGGCGATTGATCTTTGCATGAGATTAAAATCAGAATTAGATTGGGAGGTATTACCTTACTAATACCAAGTTATACCGTACCGACAAGGACCTAACAACAATTAGAGCTTAACACCGTGAAATCTTTGTTGCATGGTCCTAAAACACAATGAAAAAAGGCCAGCCTTTTTGGTTATATCTGGAGCGAACAAATCGTTTTTCTTATCCAAATCCTACCCCACTCGCGATGGGACAACTCGATATGGGACAACAAGGCATTATGCGGTGACTTACCCTGAATTCGTGAATAGCTTTCGTTCTATCAAGCGTAGTATTGTCGCTTTATTATATGATCCACAGCCCGTTTCGTCGTGACAGACATGCAATCATACGGTAATGCTTAAAGGTAAAATTTCGTAGTCCACCGCAACGGAATTGGTTCGTGTGTCGAACTGCTTATTATTCAAATTGTTCTACTTTAATGTATTTCACTTTAGTCCATATTTTAAAATGCTGGCGATATGGTAGGTAATAAAAAATGCAAACTACACTCGCGGATGCTCTCGCGCTAATAATAAATATGTTACTGAGTCATGACAGTACATTGAATAGTTGAAAACGGTGAAGAAGGTAAGAAAAATAACGCTTGGGATAATTTAACAGTATTTTATCGTTTTCAGATTCCCACGCGGGCGAAGCCGCAATCAAAAACCAGTGATTAATAAGTTATTACGCTGCCCATGTATGAAGACACCAGTAAAACTAAAAGCATGATTGATGCGTTTTTATTGGCAAAGATACCTCCTTATTACGCGATCTTCAGTACTGCATTAGCTGATGAACGAGCAGTGGAACCACTTGATGGTAAGTAACCGTGGCCCATAGATATCAGTTACCTCAAAGGCATCACTGTTGCGTTGTGAAGGAATCTCTGTAGCTCATGTAGCCCCCGTGTGCAATAATGACCTGGCGCCCTTTTGGATCAAAATGCGCGGCGGATAAGGTCTACGTATCGCGAGCGGCTCTCGGCCGGATGCATCGCACCCCCTGCACTATAGAAGAATAAAGAATAGAGAAGAAAGAAAGGTTATGACTCTCAAGCCCCAGTGGGAACACAAGTCCTTTGGCAACTGGCTCAAGCCGTGTAACGAAATACTAGAAGAGCTTACACATACCTAGTAGTAACGTTTGACATAATTAAATGTGATTAAGAGGAATTTAATTAACTTAATGAAGTTGTATTTACATCACATTATATTTAATGAGGACAACTTATAGCTATGCTAAGATCCGAAATAATATGTAAAGCAAAAATAACTGTTATAAAAATAAGTTTACAAACATTTCAGCAATTTTATCTTTTAATAAAGTTTCATATCAAGCATAATATTTTAATTATAAAAACAAGAAAGTTCATTAAAGATATACAATCAGGCGTACTATGTTTATTAAATGTTATAAGAAAGTAAACAAATACTTCATTAAAATATTCGTGATGTTTCTTGAAGAATAGATGCCAGTAAACAATATTTAATTATTTTCTTGCTATATTGTAATCGTGTATATTGTAATAAATAATTATAATTATAAATATTAATATGTATTAATAAATTAATAGGTAGTAGAGAGAGCCTAGTGTTCGCCCGGGGTAGTACTACCGCCCGCCAAGATATTTGTGCTATTTCTACCGAGTAATAATTGTTTTAACAGTATGTAAGTATTGTTAAGTTAGTATTATTGATGAAGGTGAGTATGAGGCTTCTGTAAAAAGGTGCAAAAAATGAGTATCTTTCGAACCTAATAAACAGCACCAATTATAACTTAAATCGATAAATGAAGAAAACATACAAAATATATAATGCCTGCAATAGATATATATATAAGTAGTAGCAATGTGTCGAAATGTTACCTATATTATTTATTTTGACGACCCCCATAGCCTAGGTGGTAGTAACCCTGCCTGCGGAGCGAAGGGTTCAATTCCCGATCGGGGCAGATATTAATGTGACAGAAAATGTTTGTTAACGGATAATGGATTCATAGCGAGGCACTACCATGCTAACCGTGAAGATTGAATTTATACTTGTTATGGTGCTTTAGGGAAAAATCAGTGAATTATTGCGCGTGCCGGAATTGCGCATGATGGAGCACATAATTTATTATTTATAAATAAAAACTCCTTTGTCAGAAAGTCACTTTAGCAATTGTGATATAAAAATGATTACGACTCTTTCAATGTAAGTATTACTCATTTTGAAAGGGTTACCAAACAAAATAATAAATTAATTTGCAAGAAATTGCGTAGGTTTCGATTTCGACTTCGATGCCGCCAATTCAACAAAATCAACATAAGTTTTTTTCAATATTTCGTTTGAGTAGTTCAGTAAGAGCCTAGGTACAGCATAAGTTTATTCCTCGTATTTGTAATAAATAATTATAAAAAGTACTATGAAAAAAGGTTTATTCACTCCACCAACACACTCGCACTGGAATAATGTGGTGGACATCCCCTCCTCGGTTATGTTGAAGACCCAAGCCCTGTAACGTTTCATCAATGGTTTGAAGCAAAAAAAGGCTTGTGTTACCTTTTATCAGTGCATTTATAAATGTATCGGACGTATCTGTAAGTCATATAATATATGTCGTACATGTATAAGGGAGATAATTGAACGTAAGCATTTATGTACGAAAGTTTTAAGAAAATCCATCCCAAATCGAAGTTTTAAATAAGAGAGTTGTTTTTCTAAACTTGAGTGTCTATTTGAAGTGGTTGGGAATATAAAATTAGGTAAGGAGGCATAAATATTCAGCACGACTATATAAATAAAAGAAGTTTGGCCCATTTATTCCGATACACCGGGCCTGGTGCAGAGACTGGAAAAGTTGGGCGGAAACGGGATTTCCTAATGCGATTTTAATTCGTTCTTTCCGCGACGAGGAGGGTAATTTCAATAAAAAGCAAACTCGGGAGATATTTAATTCAAGAAATATAGTTAAAGTAAACAGAAAAACTTGTCACGTTGGAATCGTTGGTTTGGTAACGTAAATATCTTTTTAATCAAAATAATCAACAAATTATTCTATTTTCAAATTATTCTAAGTCCGTGACAGTTGTCATGGGCGGCAACAGACGGTGGCGCTGAATGCTCGTTTGCTACCTTAATTCCATAAAAAAATCAATAAACGAGTGGATAAGTTACCTGATAGTTGAAGATCACCGTCTCTCATCACATCAGGAATGCAAAGGAAATAAATATGATAACATAAGGTATTAAAAGGCACGAAGTAAGCAGTGATAGTCGAGTAGGTTAAATGTTGGACTCCCGGTTTTAACCCTGTACGCACCTCTATTTTTGTGTTATTATGTTATTAAAATTTAATTATGGTGAATGAAAACCGTGAGGGAACCTGCACACCTGAGAGTTCTCCATAATGTTCTCAAAGGTGTGTGAAGGCCGCCAATTCGCACTTGGCCAGCGTGGTGTAGATAGGCTGTACCCCTCACATCGTGAGAGGAGACCCGTGCCCAGCAGTGGGACAGTTATGGGTTGCAATAATGATGATGATGACGAAATAATGAACGTTAACTAGTAAACGTATGAGACAAAATAGTAAACTTATTAATATTACTTATCAGCTAGTAAAATGTAAACTTTAAGCTGTAATAAAAAAAAAAAAAAAAAAATTACAGGCTAGTACTTAATATACGAATATAATATACGAATATCGTTACTTTTATTTTTTTACTGCTTATATCAAATTAACTTTTTCTTTGCTACCTAGATTTTCAATTTCCAGGTTCTTCCTCCAGAAAGAAGAAAAAATAAACAAGGAAATTTCAAACGAATGAACTGTCGTAGCGTGTCGTGGTGTATAAGAAGTTTGGTGCGAAGTGTTATCTTGTGTTTCTCTTTCAAGGAACTAATTTAGAGATATGAGGGTCTGCCGCAAGAAAATCTTCGAACTTTTCACGGTGAAGCCTTTGCACGTAATTCAGGTGGGAAAGTTGGTACGCTGAGTTATGAATATTGCGGATTTCTAGGACTGTTACACTAGATCATTACTTAATGGAAATGACGAGTAATATTACATTTCTGAACACGAGAAATTCAGCAACCATTTTGGTTTAATGTACCTACTCAACGTTAAATAAATTAAAAGCCTAAAATTTTGAAACTTGAAAAAGTTACTTTTTCGATATCTATGACAAGGCATACATATATCCAATGATGTTAAAGTAAAAAAAAAAGAATAGATATGTCACTAACGCGTGATAGGTGCCGCAGTCAAATTCGGTTAATTAGCCTACTTTTCGTTAGCTATCTCTTTCTGTCTCACACGTTTCGTATTTATCATTCACATCCATAGTAACAGTAATGTCATCGGAGCGGATACGACAGAACTAAAGATTTTTTTTTTACATAAGTTAAGTAATGCTTGACAACAATCCCACTTGAAAATCAAAATATCATTAAAAAATAGTATTATTATTTATCTTTCGAATATCTTTGCTGTTACTTTATTTTTTAATAAATATCTGCTTGAAAATTTCAGCCCAATTAAATTGTTCATTAGAATTAGATAGATCTTTGAGTGTGGTCGGTGCTCGGAAATCAGCCAATCAGTGACTATTTTCCCAGAAGACTGTGATACCAGAGAAAACTTAGGTACTAGATATACGCGGATATTTGCCACGAGTATCTGGTACTTTATTATCACTCTTATTTTCACACGCTCTATGTTACTCGTAACTTCGTCTATTGTGTAGGAGCGTGTGTGTGTGTACTGTGTGGCAGGCAGCAGGGAATCACACACGGTAATCCTCAACACAGGGTATCTTACTGTAAGAACAAAGATCCTTAATTAAAATGCTTCATTTTAATCTTTTTCAAAATATCTAAATTGGATTGACATTCGTTTCTTTTCTAATTTGGCTAAGTACTGGTCCTCTCGCTGCCAAAAAGCTACTTCACACTCATCTCTTTACAGCGTGTCCATTTGCGAATACTTTATTACTTAACCCGAGTTTCTACCATTTCAAGTTTCGCGTGAACAGCCCCAAGAAATATTGTTTTTCTACACAAGGAAAAAGTCTCGAAACTTAGTCAAACGCTTGCAAGATGGAGTTTCCGCGCTGAGTTATTGTGAAGTTTTTGAACTCGTACAATATTCCTGAACTTTGGTTACTTTTGTTTTTTAAGCGGCCCAACGTTCAAAACACCATCTTAGTCAATTACACTTTCGGTCCAAAGGAAACCTCTACCTGAAAGTAGAATGAAGAAAGAGTATTGTTTCTTTACCGAAACAATAACATACTTATTTTTTATTCATGCGGCAGACCTGTTGAAGTGAAGCGAAGCCTCCCATGAATTTCACAATTATGATTGTTTTCATTACATTTTACGCAATCATTTTTCTCTTTAGCAGACGAATTAGCTGGTGGTAAGTGAAACTATGTACAAGTTTGTTTATTTGCAACATAACAAATGTAATTCAATAAATATAGTAGGACTCTTTAAGAGAAGAGTGAATAGGAATCTTCTAAGTTAATGCGCTTACTATCTGTGGACATCATCGCCACTTAACATCAGGTGGGGTTGTAGTCAAGGATTAACTTAGCATCGTATGAAAAAGGTACTAACAAGTACTAAGTAATAACTATTAATCGCCCTCGCTTCAGTTAGTTGTATACTTTACAAATATATAACTATAATATGTAACTATCCTTTAACTTATTTTTGTGTTTTTAACAACAGCTGCGCCACAATTTTTAAAAGATTTGTTTTTTGCAAGCTTACTAAGTAATTGTTTATTTGTTTGGGTGAAATCTCGCAAGCTGAATTAAAACTACTGCTTCGTATCCTACGTTACATATTTCTTTAGTTCAGATGACAATGCAATTTTATGACAAACATGACTCAGCTCAAAAGATGATACGCGTGTTTCTATATTATCAAACTATTCGTTTATTAAAGTGCCAAATTTTTAATATTGCCCTATTACGCACAACTTCGTAGCTGTTATTTTTTTGCACCGACCACACATCCATGTTTTTTTGTATTTATCTTTAAAATCATAGCTAGTCAGGTACATAGGTACCTTAACCTTACACGGGTAGGAATTAAACTGGCTAAGAGTTCAACGACCTGCAACCGAAAGGACCTTTCCATCTCCGTTATTTAGCAGAATGTGCCATAAGCAGGGGTTGGCTGGGATTCAAAGATGGATGGAAGTGCTTGCACTTCGAATGTCAAAATATATTGCCGAACGAGTTTTGCTGTACCAATAGATTTTTATTATGAGAACCTTTCAGAAAATTCTCCGTTTTATCAAAACCCTTTCTTGTTATCAAAAACACTTATTTTATTAAAATACATCGAACAATGTTCAAGCTTAAGTTAGGTAAATAATTGTAGAAGATATGTATACATTACTCTCTACCTAGATAAATATTTCCTTTCATAAAAGAAACAAACACACAAACACATTGAAAACCCCGACAATAGATATGTGTAAGCGGGAGATATACAGATAAAACATGACACGAAAACAAATATTTATCTGTCGCATAAATGTCTGCTCTGGTCGGAAATCTGGAACACCTCGCTTTGCAGACACTTATTAGGTGGGACAACGTAGGTACCTGCAGATTTATTTAGCCTAGTTGATATCGACCCTGCCTGCGAAACGAGTACCAGATACGATTCCCGACCAAGGCAGATATGAAAGTGACAGATAAATGATTGTTCCCGGGTCATGGGTGTTACTGATGTGTTATTTGTGTTGTTCATGCCAACCGTGACACAAATAGGGAGCGTGTGAGCGTTTTGTTTAACCTTTTATTATAGTATTTGTAGTAGATATTTCACGTCAAAAAAAGGAAACAAAAATTACAAGTTTTTACAATTTCAAACTCGTAAAGCAGCCACGGTGTTGTAAAACTTTTGCTGCGACATTAAAAAATGTTCAGAATTTCTCAAGAACAGGACATTTTTTGTTCAAGAGATCCGGGCTTCTTTAACAAGATTATCATTTAAACGGCCATACCTAATTAAATCTTTGGTAAACATATTTTCCGTAACAGGTATTCACGTTTTGTATTTTATACCGATATTAAAATTAATACTACCTATCGTTGCGATAGCCTGGTCTCCTATGACATAGGTTTTATCCATACATATAATAAATCTGTATTGACTTCTGTCTGTACATGGAAGACAGGAGAAAAACTTTCACCGGGAGTCTTTATTAACGCAATAGAACCCAAAACGATGATTTTTAGAATTTTTGTCTCTTTGTCTGTGGTTTTGTACGCGCTAATCTCAGAAACGGCTCAACAGATTTGGATGCGGTTCACTAGTATACTGTGGTCAGCGTCACTTAACCTTTAGTGTTTGTTTTATTTCAACCGGTTCATAAATAAAAAAGTTACGTCAGTTTAAAGGCTTGACATGTACCGAATGCGGGACGTTTCCCGATGTGAACCGAGGGCGGGTCCATTAGTACCCAATAAAGGAATCAACTTCCACATTATTACCTACTGTACAACGAATTTGTTTACAATATTGTTTTGTATTTTTTGTAGGAAATAAACGATTAGGTACTATTATTTTTCTTCTTATTAGTATTTCAACGCAACTATGAGGACCGTCACGATAAAACGGAAGGAAGAAGTCATTACCGACTATGCATTTTACTCGATATCCTCACACACTTATTATGTATTGTGTCATACTTGTACACTGCTGTTGTTTAAGCTAAGGTAACTTTTGAATACTTCTGTCTATTCTGCTATGGAAACGTACGTACCTCCACAAACAAGCAAGAGAGCGAGAAACACCGCACAGGAACGAACCCCGAACCCCATTTCGATCTGCCACCGGCCTCGCCGCACACTCCGATTCATCTTATGCCATCTGTAACAAAAGAAAATCGGGTAAGGCTGTGTCGGGACTGCACGGCAGGGTGAAAAGTCTATAATTCTGAACATGTAAGGACGTCGTGAATTCGAGCGTCAATTTGTAGAATCACAGTAGTGACATCTTTTATCCAATCTGTTCATCGACTAGTAGTTTCCTTGTAGTGTAACTTTGTGACCATTCCTAGACGTAACACTTATAAAATGTTCATTCTCAAAGAGCATTACGGCCCATGTACAAGGGGTACATGGGTCGTAATGCGTAAACCGAAATGGAACACGTTTTATTCAGTAAATTCGTTTAGAAATTGGGTGACTTAGCGGTAAAATTTATTAACCCAACCCCTGGATCAGAAATATTTTTTTTCATAATCTCTTAGCAAAAGTCCCTTCGCAACATTTTTAACGTCTGCATCACTGCTAACATGCACGGTTACAGCGTGGCAGAATATTTTAAGTCTTTTCCAGAACAAGGCGAAATTTTAGCCCCGAAGTAGATTGCTCCGAAAGCCCAAATCAAAATTTAAGTAAATTAAAAAATGTAATATCTTACCGTAATAAATTATTATTTTAATCAAATGAAGTTACGGAATACTCAGCTTTATTTAAGTTCATCATAACGTAATGAAAAGTTAACATAGACTAAAAAGTTTTTTTAGTAGATTTTTGCAATAAAAAAATAAAAAAGGAATAATAACATTATCTTTGCCCTAATATGCCTGGCCTATGCGTATAATTCTACTTGAATGTTTTAAAAGTTTGAATGTTTTATGTAAATTTCGCAAAAGGTCAAAATAATTGACATATTTTACGCTTATTTATTATAAAAGAAACGTGCGCTTAAATTGAAAATACGCATCGAAAAGTTTTTAACGTTACTGAATTTTTTATGAAATCTCAAAACTGACTCGGCCAGCGTGGTGCTATACAGTTCATTGTAAGAAAAGGTCAAAGACTGTGATGTTTTTTTGTGATCACGTTGCGTGCCAACGAAAGCGGGACACACTGCTTATCACGTATATGCTTTACCCACAGTTCATCTTTTATGGACTTCAGTGAAGGCGGCATGCGTTTTCGGCCAGGAAAGAAGGAAGAGGAAGAGAAGAAATTACTGACTACCAAGCTCCCAGCCGGAACAAGACAAGTATAAATAAATAAATCAAAAAATCAAAATAGAAATAAAATTAAAGTTTTTTGGCGGCTGACTCGAGAAAGAGGTTGTTAGCTAGCCAGCAGGGCTTCAGCCTTACCACCGAGCAGGGACTGGCGACTGTCGCCTCTTATGACACCCTGATATGCTGTTCCATGCTTTAATCTCCACATTATATCATGACTTCGCGAACGGTTTCAATCTAGATTAAAAATAATTTAACTATCTATACAGAAACCCAAAAGCAGATAACAAAAAGCAACGAAACACTGAAAGCAGCCGAAGTCACCCGATCAGCTAGAATCAATACAAATTACTTTAGACAAAAGTTTCTCGAGAAACGAATCGGCTGTAATACAATAACCGTAATAGTATTATTTCGTTCATTGGCTGTTACCGTATTGCAGGATTTTTAACGATCTCATTACTTAAAACGGCCAAGTCATCCTCTGTAAATCAGAAGTTAACCTATTAAATTAGTAGGTACGCAATACCTCCCAAGGCCAATCATCAATTTACTTATCAATATTTAGACATAGATATTTGAAAAAAACCATTATTTGTTGCGGTAATTAATACGCCCTTATTTATTAACGCAATAGACAACATAATGATTTTTAGATTTTTTGACTGTCTGTCTATAGTCCCGCTAATATCAGAAGAGTCTTAATCGATTTCGATCGAGTTTCACTGATGTATGTATTGCAGTATGTTTGGGGTAAAGTTTAAGTGTTTATTTCTATTATATCTTAGTTCTTATATATTATATTTCAGTTAAATAATGTATTTTCAGTTAATAAATGTTTCGACGGAAACATTTTTTTCGGGTATGGGTAGGAAAGGTCACATACATAGGTTTTCTGAAGCAAAGCGAAGACAGTTTCTAATTTAAGATATAAATGTTTTATTTTATTTTAAAATCCTCCTTACCTCAATACTCACTCGCGACCGGCAAAATCCCTTCCTCTCATAAACGGCGGAGAAAAGAAACGAAAGCTATCTTTAATAAAAGTTTTCCAGGAATCAAAGGAAAGCGGGAATTCATCGAACACAAACTTTATTAAAGTTCATCCACTGCCGAAGCGAAGCATGTCTCCTTATTGAAATGCTATTATAGGTGAGTTTGCTTTTTTACTAACCGACTTTAAAATATGACGTCATCGATTCGACACCTATGTATGTTATATTATTGAAAGTGTAAAATATATGACTATAAGTATATTAGTATCTAGTTGTTCCAAATAAACATTTGTCTATATACAATTTCAATATGACATGTACGTTAGACATCGGATTTTACAGTTATTGGTTTAAAATTATTTTGATTAAAATTATTTTATATAATTTACTAGCTAACCCAGCGAAGGATGTTCCGCCATGTAGATTACTTGTAGTGAATGATTTGGATATTTTTCATACAAAAATAACAAAATAAAATAATACTTGACAAAGTCAAATTGTCTTCAAAACAGGAGGTAGGTACCTACCCTAAAATTGTAAAAGAACAAATAAGAAGCCTACCCACTCCACCGTTCCAGTTGTGGACTTATAAGTATTTGGTAGTGAATTTTATCTATAGCATTAAAATGGCTTTTCCTCTTTTCAGTCCCGCCCTCGGCGTTTTAATCCGGATTCACTAGTAAGCAAATATTCCCAAAACGGCGCTCGACTGAAGCCGTGATCAATGTTCATTGAAATCAGTTCGTGCTCGGACATTTTTATCCTTTTTCCGCATTCGGATTAGGGTAGTTCATATTTTTTTACCGTTCAATTAATTTAAAGAGCATTTTCTTTCGTTTTATCTTTTTATTACAAAATTAACATCGTTTTCATAACCCACAACTACCCCACAGCTGAGCTCGGGTCTTGATGAGGAAGACAAACACCATTTTCGACCATTTTCGGCAGATTTCACACACCTTTGAGAATATCTCAAAGTTCACATTGTACGACACAATTATACTCGTATATTAAATTTTTTATTACTAGTTTAAAATTTATCTGACCAATGAATAAAATTAAATTATGCACCACCCAAAGTTCGAAGCGAGTTTAAACGGCTTAAAACTTATTTAATATTGGAATTTTTAGATTCACAAATCTTAAAGTGAATAAAAGCATAGGAGATACTTTTTTCTCAATCGCTAAGTTATTTCATTCCATCTGAATAAAAATGAGTCAATACCGTCCAATTTTTACTTTCAACACTTACATGTCGTAAAGTTCCCATACTCTGACTACCGAAGGAAGTGGAAGTGGTAGGTAAAATACTCCTAAGTAAGGTTTGCCTCTTCACAGGCACAAAATTTTATTAATTTTATTTAACGGAATTAAGGTAGCAAACGAGGATGCAGCACCACCTTCCGCTGCCGCCCATGACAACTGTGACCGACTTAGAATAGAATCAAATGGGGACTGGGATAGTTAGTCTGGTCAGGTGACGGTGTTAGAACATTAGCTGGTTGGTATGTAAGTATGAGGACTGGGACAGGGACTGTTAGTGAAAGTTAGTCCTGTTAGTTATTGTTATTAATAGTCCAGTTAGTAATTGTTATTGTTAGTAAGAGTCTCTTTATAATTCGGTCACAGATGTGTTGCTACCCTTGAGGACTGAGATGGTGATGAAACGTGACTAAATATAATATTGTAATACATTTACTGTAGACGCTGGCAGCATTTCCACGTTGTAAAGCGCACGGTGCTAAAAAAGATTAATACTGAAAATTAACATAAATTGGCGAAGCAAACCTCGGGAGCACAGAGTAGGAAACATCGTGGGGAAACCTGCTCTACTGAACTACTACTAAACTAAAATTAGTTCTCCATTGAAACGGGGTTTTGTTAAACTGCTAAATGAGTTGTGACGAAGATAGTAAAGTTAAAATAACCATTAATTATTTCTCTAACGACGCTTTTAACAGTTGGAGTCGTGGAGCATAAGTTTAGAAAAAATGACGGTGCGGAAAAAAATCAAAATTCTGCATGTTCTCAAACATGTATTGTATTGTGTGAAGTCCGCCAATCCGCGTTTGGCCAGCATGGTGGACCAACCGGGAAGCAGTGGGATAGTTAGAGTTGCAATTATGATGACGCAACACATATATACACAAGCAAACACGCATGGATACACACAGACCTTATTATTTTTATATTATAAAGTTAACTTTACATATTTCCTATAAATCTTTATATACCTACTATTTTTATTTACTCATTACATTTTTATATCTCTGCACTGCACTTACTTTCAGCAAAACTTTTGTTGAAAATAACATAAAAATCTTTTGCAAACAAACTGTCATTAACTACACACCTTTTAATTTTTCTGACCGTAGACTAAATTTAAAACGCATTACTTATTCTTGAGTCCTGAACAAACACTTTATTAACAATAATATGACGTATAAATCCTTAGCCCACGCGTGGATAGCCCCGCGACTCGCAACAGCTGTTTGTTACTTAATATACGGGTAAAGTTTAAATAAAACGCCGGTTCGTCCTTAATTGGGGTTTTTACAAACATTAATCAAGTGTTACGTCGGGGGGGAATTTTTATGTAGAGGGCGTCCGTGACTGATGACGGCCGAGTCTGGGGCGCGGATCGGGTGCATTCATCAATGGCCGAGCTGACTCTCAAGGGAGCCGTCTATAGCCTACAGATAGTTATACTGTTAGGTATCCGTCAGCAGTTTTTATGGTCACAAACCAAAGGACGGCGCCCCGCGTTTGATAGTTCAGTGCTTTTAATACTTTACACTAATATTAATTACTGGGATTACTAATGTTCGCGTTTGCTTGTTAACACTAAAAGCATATGGCTATTAAATAATACTTGTTACTCGCTCTGCGCTCGAAATTCGACCGTAATTCATTCTGTCAAAGGGTTACTTAACATTGACCCTATGAAAGATGACCTTTTGACACATTTCAAACGTCGTGACATGTATGGCAGTGTGGATAGAGTAACTTATATTAGTGTGTGTAATGTTTTATTTATTCATTATGTATTTGTGATGCATTATTTTAAAAAAATATTAACATTCTGCACTCCTTTTCTACTCTACTACCACTACTTACTCTAATTTTCGTCAAAACGTCAAAAGCATTAATAATAAAGATATTTAGATCTATCATGCAATAATAGTCAAATGGTTTGAACGTTAGATTCCCGGACGGACCCGAGTTCGAATCCTGCAATTCTATTTTTCAAAAATTATTTGCGTTTTAGATTCCTCTGCTCGTATGTCAACTATACATATAAAAATTTAATAGTAAATGTAAAATAATTGCATTGTTATTCTAAATGTATTAAAATTTTCATTTTATATTGTAGTAGTAGGTAGGTACGTCGCTCAACCTGCTCATGACGTTTGCACCCACTTACCAAAAATTGACGATTGTGAATCTCATAATATTATATTGTAACAGTGTATAATTTGTTGGTGCAACTAATAAAATAAAACAAAAAGACTGCAGTGACCAAATGGATGTCTCCCACGTCGTTCCTTTAATACATTAAAGTATACCTTCTCCCCGCAAAGTTTCAGAGTATTAAAGGTGCTCCTGTTCTTGCCAGGTCTTAGATACCTAATATAAATGTAGTTCGTAAGTGCAGTTAAAAGTTTAAGTAATTTTGGTACAAGTCTGGACGTCATATAAAATCGGTAAAATGTAGTCGGATTGCAAAAATGTAATTTAAATAATTTTTCTGTGTAGAAATGCGTAATAGTAATTTACCGGACACCAAAAGGACTTCCAAATTCACCTCTGAGTTACAAATGTGGCTCGAGTGCTCGTTTGTACCTACTTACATAAAATATCACAACGCGACTAAAAACAGAACTCTCTTCTCAAAGCCAAAATCAGAGAGAAATTTTAGTAAAATTTAATTCAATCCAATATTTGCACTGTACATAATACTGGTTTTAGAATACCTCAGTTCGTAATTGGAAGATTTCATAAGCATTATCTTTTATTTACTTACCCCGGGTTTACCAAATGACCTAGTTTGAGATCATTTCTCATTCTTACTGAGGACCAGCTCGCTGAATGGTCCTACCATTTTCATTCAATTTCGTCCGTACTAAAAGAAATTTACTATTACTCGTAGGTATTTGATGTACAAATTTCTGTCTGATTTATACCAGCTCGCCATTGAAGGGTTTTGAATTATTAATTATAATAAGATACCCAATGGACTTTATTATAGATACTGTATTAATATAAGCTGTAAATTTCTTATTATTTCTGGACTTGGTTAAGGTTTAATTAAAGGAAAGGTTAAGTTTGTTTGCTTCTTCTTGTTAAAATTCATGTTTTGATTTAAATTATTGTCGATAACTCGAAATACTTATTAGTGTATCCGTAAATAAGCTATCCCGCCAACGCTGTACCTCGGTTTTTACGGCTTCGACAGTAGCAACTATTCCGAGTTATCTTAATCTAAAAATCTTGAAATTTCCAATTTCCGTGTAAACTTCAGAAGAAGTCTCCAAGTTTTTTTGGTAACGTTACACCAAACAAAAAAGGCGATTGACAAACAGAAGAAATTACACTAAACTTTGATCCACATGCGATACATGATAATCACATAAATGATTACCTCAGCCGCAAAAATATTTTCTTTACTGTGAGCAACTTGACTATAAATTGAGAGCGCTAATTATTATTATAATCCTTGATAGTTATTATACAGTAATACCTACACTAACTTAATTATGGTATCTATCTTGTACCTACAAGTTATGCCATAATGAACACATTATAACCTTATATTTACATTACATTTACATTCGAAACAATGTAGGCGTTTCGTACGCGAATGTTCAAATTAATAATTATGTTATAATGTAAATTAAAATTTGTACAATACTGTTTTACTTACCTAATTAAAATTATTTATTACGTGTAAAAATCCAACAAGGATGGCTCGAAATGTCCTTCGGGGCATAAAAGCGTTTAAAACAAGATGCGCAACTCACACGTGCTAGAAGTGAAACTTCATAGCAACGAATACTGTAAGTCCAAATTTTGATGTCGTTTCCGTTTCAACGAATTCCAAATCACAACGATACTAAAGAAGTATTCACTTCAAAAATGTAATTTTGGTCATCCATGCAACTTCTACCATCACCTGAATTTTCCTAACTTTTCTTGCTTTCTTTTTTTGATTTTTCTTGACTAACATCAGTGATCTTTAGTTGATTTTAGCTTCTGCGCATTTTAACTAATACCTAGAATCATTGCTTAATGATTGCTATAAGTAAATTATTTTTTCTTATTTTTCTAATACGATTGTGGATTAAAAAGTAAAGTGTGAAGAAAAAACTCTCCAAAATAATTGTGAAAAAGAAATCTAAAGTTATAGTATTCAGACACAAAATTCTTAGCGAAATAACGAAATCCCTAGTAGTTATTGAGAAAATATACATGACATGTGGGTCCAATTACAGAACCTCTTTTCTAGAACTCAGTTAAAAAGGAACTTACTGTTCCTTTTTTGATTTGAATAATATTCATATTCGGGTGGTCTATCAAAAGTCGTACGTAAGCCGGTGGGCGCATGTAAAAATAAACAGTAATAACAGAAGCGCTGTACGCGTAGCGGTTTGAAAGGTAAACATTGCTTCCGTGTACGGTGAGCACTGCAAGCTGACCAAGGCACTGAAGCTGGTAGCCAGAAACTGAGTCAGTCCGTTGGGTAATGTAGGGGAGGGCGATACTTTAAGAGCAAAAATGACATACCTATTATTTGTCACACCGAAAAAATATATCGATCGATAGCGATCTATCAGCTCGGGGCGTGAAAATGGATCGGCTGGAGATTGACAACTTTTCTTTTTTGAGGAGCTCGAATCTCACACCATCTTCAGCCGCAAGCCATTGCTCCAAGATGTCAGCGACAGATTGCCGATCGAAACATTATTGCTAGCTCTCCGCCACTGCGACCAAAATAGATTGAACCATTTCACGATCGATTTTGGAAGGCGGTAGCATGTGTCCTCGTGATGGAACTAGACGTACGTACGTAGTGTCCAGCGACGTCTAGTAGAAGGGACCTTTATTTATTAACAGCTGACAAGACTCAACGACTTGATGGTAAGTCGTTATCGTCATGGACATCAGCAACAAGATATCACTGATGCGTTAAAGCCAGTAAAGAAAGAAATACTGGCTTAAACTTGCAGCGAATAAGAGTTGTTTGGCTGCTGACTCATGCAATGGTAGCTGGTCAGGCTTCCGCCATACCACCAAGTAGGTAGGTTTGTCACCTCTGGTGCCAAAGCCGAGTCCGGTCCCTGACACCCTTAACACCTGGAAGTTCAATACCTGGAAGTTTAATACCTGGAAGTTTAATACCTGGAAGTTTAATACCTGTAAATTACGCGCCGAAACTGTGTTGAACATACGCAGTATTCAGAACATTGCCCTATTATCTTGTGTAACTTCACACTTAGTGTTGCTTCAGTGTTTGCATACGAAGAGTAAACGGAAGTTACATTTACGGAATTGTTTGTGTGTTGCTTGCTAAGAAAATTTGTAAAGATACACAGAGACAGACTACATAGTATGTAGTAAAATATACCGTCTAAAGTAGATTTAATTTTGATTAAAGTGAGTGTCGCTCGATATTTTTATCAAGTAGATATTTTACCACGGAAGACCATGTCTCTCTGCTCTGTGTATTTTACGAACTGAAACTCGGAATTAAATCATTTATTTCATACAAGTATTTGTCAATACATATACGTCAATATATTTTGAATTTTTCAAAGTTTCGAAAGGTGCCATATTCAGGCAGGCAGCCGATAGTTACTCGCTCACTCGTCGACGGTGGGATAACTGCCTTAAGAGGAAAAGAAAGAGCTGAAGAAAGTCATCAGCCCATATTTTCAAAACAATAAGACAATCTTTTCATTTTCCTTATACATTTAAGCGTTCCTGAAACATTTTATCAACTAGTAGGTAATAAATAACAGCTGTATAAAAATTTGTATACTTTTTAAAATCATCACATTCAGACATTAACGAGTACCTCCTTCAATACTAGTTAGTGTAGTTAATTTTATTAACGTAACAAATATCTAGATAAGATAAATATAGACTTTAAAAATAAATATAGACTTTATTCGTTAGTAAACGATAAGTACAAAAAGAAACAAAAAACACTCACTGTTACCCAAGGTTAACATAGATTCTTATTGTAATTGAATTGAAAATAAAAGTAAGACGTAGAACATTCGTATTTTTATTTCGCGAACTTAAACAAAACATTCGGTTGGAATGTGAAAACAATTTATATCGCTTTCTTTAGATCTTTGTAACTATAACATTCAATGAGTATTCATGGGTAATGTATTGGAGGATTCCTCTTCTTATTGTTGAAATTTGGATTCCGTCGCGCTGCCGATTAACCATTTTTACAACAATAAGCAGAAATAGCCACGTGGTTTGAACGTGGAAGCCCAAACTGGAAACTTTATTTTTGCGTCGTAATTCATCATGCTAAAATACGTCACGCGCATTTTTTACTGAGAAAAGTCAATTAATTAAATATCCATACGCAATCCAAGGTGAAGACTTCCAGGAGATCATCCATTGATTTTCAAATCAAGAAGCTTACCACACCCTCTCAGTGATCTCCATATAAATATGACCAAGATTGACTTTGTTGTAAGAAATACCGTGAGAGCTGGCCATGTCCCACAGACAGGTAAACCAGATATGCCCCCAATTTCCTCAAAATATCCTGATGTACGGTACAAGGCCATTCTATTTTCTCATTTACAGAAATATTGTTACTACTCAGAATTACTCCGAAAATATACAATATGTCGTACACAATTTTCTAGGAAATAATCATCAGATAAAGTATGTTATTGGAACATCATATGTAGCGGATGGTATATCCGTTTATATCGTATTTATTTTGGTGATTTAAAATGTACTGAATGCTTAATGGCATTGTTTTGGCTGTATTTGGGCAGCCTAGAATATTGATCCCATTCCCAAATCGGCAGTGTTGCCGTCCCCTGCGTGGTGGTAGGACTTGTTCCTTGCTCTATTTCAAAATCTTGCCCCTTATGTCAGGCATATAAAATAAAAGTTAAGTAAGTATTATATTACCATCGATTACCATTTATAGAAATATAAACATTTATACATTAAAAATTTAAAAAATATTTCTCGACATCTAAATTGAAAATTTAGATATCTTAATTGAATATTTGAAAATTTAGAGGTGCTGGATGCTCTAGTCATATTCAGGATTGACCGCGCGAGAGATCGAAGTTTAAACCACTAAGCTAATTATCACTTACTTGGGTGAAAAAGAAAATAGTATAGGACCAGTATCAAAGACTTTTGGCCAGCGTGGCAGACTATGACCCTGGATTCGACCCCATCACTGCAAGACACTGACGTTCAACTAGCTGTAATATTACTGAACAATATGAATACCCCACTCCCTGATTTATGATCCAACGAAATGGTATTTCATTAATATTTCTGACTGATCATAAATTCTGCAGTTACATTTCTAGATGTTGTCTTTAATGGCCCTAGTTAAAAGCCCATAAAAACTGTAATGCGCAAGAAAAAATGTGTTTGGTGTCCGTTCTTCACGCTATAAAAATATTGCAGGTTCATTTGTTATTGTTACTCACACCGCGGTCCTATAGCGATCCTATTCTAGTTCATAATACAAAACAACTGTTAATATTAGGAAGTACATTAGACACATCGATATAATTATGTGTTTTGTTAGTGTGTCAGTCGTGTGACAACAGTTCTCACTCGTGTTTTCTTTCCTCTCTCTTGAACAATGTATGCAATAATGTGTTATCTAATACTATTAAACGAGCAATTCTTGTATTGTTATTATTCTAAGTAATTTTTTCAGTTTATAAAAACACGGATAAAACGACGTTTTCTCAAAATTAAACCTAACTAGATCGATTTTTGTTGCAGAAGACTTGGACACAAAGTTAAATAATTATCTACTTATCAATAATATTGCATAAATTTATACAGGCATTACTGCGTAATACGATCTATTGGGATTCGGACTCGAAGCCGTTAGTTCGGCAAGAGAATTCGAGTAATTGAGTGAACTAGAATTAGTATCAATGTGCGAGTAGATATGTAATACTCAAGCAATTAATAATCTTACAAGTAAAAAATCAACTTCAAAAGGACGCAAATTTAAGACTTACATGGTTTTCTCATGGATGCCATTGTCAGAACTGGACCAGATTAAAAAGGGACCATACGGGAAGCACTAGCTTAATGAAAAAGAATCATCAAAATCGGTTCAACCAGTCGAAAGTTCTGCGGTATCAAACATAAAAAATCGATTATTAATTTTATTATTGAAAAAAAAATTTAAACTGTATCAAGTTAGTAATACTATAATGGAAAGTGAGTTTGTTGAGGTAATAACAATTTCTACTAATGGAATACAGAGAGAAGAAAGAAATGAATTGGTAGTGCCCCAAATAGCTTCTAGGCTTCACACAAATTTTAAGTTACATATTAAGGTAACTTTAAGTTATTTTGCTCGTTCGACCAGCAACATAAAAAGTTACGACCAAGTAAATCTAACCATTAGTGCCTAACTTACCAAAAAGACTAAAAATATAAGTCTAAGTTCAAGGACAAAACTATTTCACGGCGGAAATAGGTGTTTCAGTCGCGCCATCCGCGGCTACTTACGATAAAGCATTCGACCAACATCGATTAATATTCATCAGGTCATCAAAATAAACAATAACCACCTTTTCCCCGAACATCGAAGAGGAAACGCGATGAACAACGAACTGAACATAAAAAAAACTAGTCAAGTGACAGTCGGACTCGGATATACATGATTCCGTACCACTGCATATTAAATCAAATCATTAGTCAAAACAAGATATATGACATCACGTGATTCGTATGGATGTTGTATTTATTAGTTTTTTTTAATGGAATCAAGGTAGCAATCAAGCATGCAGCACCACCTTCTGCTGCCGCCCGTGAAAACTGCTTGTGACCGACTTAGAATAAGACTCAAATGGGGACTGGGATTAGTTTGTCAGTGTGAGGACTCCTGTGAACATTTTAGGTTTCTACCTATTTCCGTTTAAGATATAGAGCCCTGTGACAGACAGACAGTTGGGCATATTAATAGAGTTCCGTTCGTCCTCTCTGGGTACGGAACCCAAAATATTGTTTGGTTAACATCATTAAAACAGTCCACATATAAAATAGCTAATAATCCCGGTGCAGACAGCGGCATTAATAATAATGAATAATAAGGTGAGTTCGCACGGTAGTTCGGTAGTTCATAAATCGGGCTGGCGGACGTCACAATACTAATATATTAGGACAAATGTTATTACAAGCTTCACTCGTTATGTTATTTTTGGTTCTCCCCGTTAGACGAGCAGCCGGCACGACCGCAAAGCTTCGCCGACTGCAGCGAGCTTCCGACTTGCGATACACGACTGCGATCGATGCGGCTTGGTTTGGAACAAAGTTCCATAGCACGCGGTGTGAGTGGCTAGCCCGATAATTGTGTAGGATCTTGACGGGCACAATTTATTTTAAGTGTTTACAAGTGTGTCGCTGAGTGAAAAGGATTCAAATTAATGCAGTATACATAGTTTTCCTCGTGCACATAATATAGTTTCTTGGACGTGCACGCATCTTGGACATAATGTATGTCCAAGAAATTATACGTCTATATACAGATATAATTTCTTGGATCAAAGAAACTACAATGTATTTTCGAACAATAACTACAAATAGATCTTTTAAATATGATTTAAATCAGTTTTTATTAGTTTATCGTTTTTAGTAATAAATAAAAAGAAACTACTTTGATTTTTTTTATCCTTTATTCTTTTATTATTTGAAGAATTATATTATCAAATGTTGTTAATTTAGGTAATTATGTATAATATTTAATACGTAATAGTGAAAGTGACGTCTTAATAAATTAAAAAAATATCGCTACCATTTTCATAAGGCATACCACTTCATATTCCATACCTATTAAACCTATAACATCCCTAAAGAACAATAATGCAGAACATAATAGATAATAACAGTCTCTGCAGAGTTCATAATTAGCATTGTACTCGTAGCAGCCATCCATTGAATTTTACGACAGTGCTAATGAACTAAATACGTTCGAGCCGCGTGCCGCATTGGACGCACGACGCACACGCACGTCGCATTGCTCGGAAACCAGTCGAAGCATATGAAACCACATCTAGCTCACAACTGGACCTTGTAATGTTAGGAGTTATTGCCGTTAGTACTGGCCATTCATCAACTCTATGCTTCTGATTAACGAAGCAAGCTAGGAGTCATTGCTACGGTGGTCCAATAAGTGACAAAGAATTTTGTATTATTGCAATTTTATAATATAACTATGTATATTTTTGTTACTTGTTAATCTAATTCTACGTATTCTTGCATGTTATTAATATTTTTATCGTGTATTTTTCAACAACTATTTTCTGTGTATTATATATAATTTAATTATTTACATTTGACTGTTTTTATTTTTATAGTTCAACGGTTTGGGTCAACCGTAAAGTCACAAATGATCGAAGCTACGGTTAAGATTAAGATGACATCGTGAAATCGCCGACTATGAAGTAAAATTTGTACTGAAATGGACATGGTCAATACATCGTTAAGTGAGTCAGTCAGTCATACATTTCAATGTTTGGCTAGAGTAGCTTCCAATGTCGCCATAACTGTGAGGAATTGCCCTAAAGCACTCCTTTTAATACATTAGTATGATGAACAGTTAATTACCTTGGCGCGTCAACTTGATTTGTTCAACCTGAACTTAGGGGTTATAAATATACCATAATAGATTACGCACCTTGTACTCATACATTACAGTTATTTCAGTTTAAATAGGACTGAAAATGTTCTAGAAGCTATTTCTAGAATATTTTCTTGTGTATATTTATTTTACGTATGTACGCAATCGGAAGCCACAACAAAATTTCACAGGACAAAAATTAAATTTGTCGAGTACATTCAAAAACATAATCGTTAAAACTTTTCTTTTTTCACCCGCATCCGACTGTACCATGGCCATAGAATTAGCCATTCAACTGCGGTGAGCTAAAGTTTAATTAAAATTTCTCCTTTTGAAAAATGAAGTACAAAATACAACAAATAAAAGAAACCCTTCTTAATAACGGGAGGGTTTAGAAAAATAAATGAAATGGAGACAGCCATTTGTAAAAGATTCTGTTGCTACAGATTCATTTGTTTAACATATTGTTGTTGCTCCTAACTTTAAAGCAATAACATTTCGTAGTGACGCAATGAAATTTATTGTTCCCTACTTTGTAATTATAGTGGGCAATCCGCTATTGTTAAAACTACGACAACGTAAAGGAAGACATGTAAGAAAAAAAAAGAAGCTACATACATGAGTGTGTTGCATAATGAGGCCCCACACTAGGATTCCCTGTGTCGTGGGTGCCACAGACAACACGCAAAGACTAGAGCACACGTTCCCAGCCCGAGAACGATTTATAACTCATCATTAAAAAATACTGAGAATCGAACCCAGGACTTTTCGAATGGCAATCCGGCATGCACCATCCGTAATGACGTCAATGCATCCATTGCGCTGTACGGGTCGACATAATTACGTTTGTTTGTTTTTACCCATTGACTTTAGAAAAGTGTTTGCATAAAAACAACTGAATAAACTTATAACCCGTGCTCAGTAGTGGGCCTTTAATGGGTTGAAGCCACATAAGAGGGCATAATGCTTGTATGAAATGTACCAAATCAACCATGGCCGTGAATACACTGTAAAGGTTAAAATCATAATGAGAATAAAATAATAATTCAGAACTGTTTTAGCTACATGTCATGTCTACGTTTAGAAGTAAAGACATAGTCAAACTAAACTCAAAGAAAGAACAACAGGCAAGAATCACATTCACACAACGCTACGTTTAGTTAATAACGACAGCCTGTTTAATGAATATTTATAACAGAGTTAATTTAATTACAGTTAAAGCGGGCAATGTTACTATGTTACAAATTGAACGAACAGGAAAGTGTGGTAAAGTAATTATTTTTGTTGGGGTTGACAGTCGTCATGTTTAATGGGTGAAATTATGGGAATTACAGAAAAACATGGAACGTACGAGCCTGGGAGCAATTGGTGTGTACCATAATTTCTAATGGTCGGGAAATGTCAACATTGAGTGCATTTAGCGACGCTCGGATACTCAGGGTGGCTTGGTATAAATAAATGGAGGCATGAGGTAAACGTTTTAACTTATTTTTTCTTTTTTAGGGTTCCGCAAAGATTGCTAACGGAACACTATTTTTAAGACTCTGCTGTCTTTCCGTTTGTCTGGTTAACAACAATACTAGGAACATAATAATAAATACGAAAAGTAAAAATTTTTTATTTTTATTATTTATCGTGATACAAAAATCCTTTGTATGAGAGTTACATTGGCACTGGGCCGATTTTTATAGTTACCGCGACATATTGTTACTTTTTTTTTCTATCTGTACAGCAGATCTGTGAATCACCTGTCCTTGTCATACGTTGGACATCGTAAAAATGACAAAAAATGCCGGACATTGCCTGACTGAGTGCGGAAATTAAAAATGGCAGCACGATGCCTATTGTCAGTTGACAAGCGTCGTCGTCATCGTAAGCGGCAGCGGGGATAACAGAGAGCGGCTATTGAGTCGTCAGCTGTCGACGGATACTTCTTGAGTGCTTCTTCTCGACGGTTCTTCTCGACTTGCGCGTCGAGCTGAACGGATGGCTCTTAGTCTAATTCGCCATGTTCCTTCTGATTCTTTATTTCTAAGACGTATGTATGTACGTTAATTCGTTTTAAACTGACTATTAAGAGCATATTGTGTTTTATTTTGACCATCCACGATGCTCGACGCCCACACCACCTCTTACACCCTTCTTCGTTAAACAACTATATTTATTCCAGACATTAAAGAATGTAATTTGACAGCTCAAATGTTTGTTCTGGGGTCGTGTTATTGATGTTTAATTAGTGTGTTTCTAATTAGGCGCCGATATAAATGATTTTAAGGAAAAACATTTTGATGTACGATTGTACATACTAATAACAACTTAGGTTAGTTTCTTACATAGGTTGTACTCTGATAACCAAGTTGTTTGTATTTTGGACTCACGAACAGGGTGACCTGGGCTTAAATCCTGCACACATGTAATTTCCAAAAATTAAGTGCGTATTAGAAATTAATTAACACTTTGGTGAAAGAAAACATCGCCAGGAAGCCTACTAACCTAAGTTCTCCATAATGTTCTCAAATTTGTGTGGTGTTTGTCAATCCGCACCAGCGTGGTCGACTATGGCCTGTACCCCTCACATTGTTAGAGGTGACCTGGGCCCAGTAGTGGGACAATTATGGGCTGCAATGATGAATAACAATGTACATCTTATAATACTTGATCGGTATACTGACATACGGCGAGCGGGCATTTAGGGTTAAACGACACATACACTTTTTATGCCCGGAACGGCGAGTGATATGAAAAATTTTATACAGGTATGTTTTTTTACGCCGGTGCGCCGAGTGATCAACAAATATTTATTACATTCCAGCTACCAGAATGAAAATATGACTGAGTGATTGGCCTATTTCGATTGCTATTTCCTAGTGACAGAAAAGAACGAGTATATAGATTGGACTAGAGAACCCGGTCTCGCATCGCTTTGTAAACTTATTTATTAAGTTTACAAATAGTAAACTTATTTTTTAAATTTACAAATATTAAGTAGTACTAATACTATTGGCTGCATCCAAATCGGTATAAATTCTAAAAATCATTGTAATGAAATTTCTTGCGTCATAAAATGCCTCTCAAATATCTTTCATGTAGAGTTAGTGGCCAAACCATGCTTCGGAAGTTTTTATGCCGCTCGAAGGCCTCCGACATGGCTTAACGATTATTAGATAGCTCCAGGCCTCCTCAGGTATGAAAGAGCCGTGCTCGGTAGAGGGCCATTAATGAGTTGAAGCAACTCGCGGGGATCAGACATAATATTGCTACTAGTAAACAGATAAAACGTCTCCATTACCGTCGTGGGTAACACCATGAAAGTAAAGTAATTTGCGTTACGATAGAATGAGTAGGCGTGGCCGTTCACCCCCAGGCGAATAACCGTATTGTCATGTCATGTCTTGTACAACGTTTATACCCATGTCAGTCACAAAAGAGCAATTTATTACTATTTACGTTGATTAAAATAGCTAAATACAGTTTCACAATGGACGATTCATTTATGGAAGTAAAATTCTCTTGAATAATTTTTAATTCCTTAACGTTTTTGTCATGTAGTTCTTGATACGAGTAGTTCAGTGGTTTAAATACCGTTTCGGATGTCACGAGTTCAAATCCTTTCAAAAATGATATTCGTATTGGCTTCAACCTATTAATGGCCCACCACTGAGCACGGGTCTCTCCTCATCATTTAGGAGACCTAAAGCATACTTCACCACGCTGCTCCAGTGCGAATTGGTGGACGGGTTAGTGGCCAACCCAAGTATAGAAAGTTTTTGTACCAGTGTTTGGCTTAACGATTGCTATCTATCGATAAAAACCAGGACTAACGGCTTAACGTGCCCTCCGAAGCACGGAAGCGCTCAAGATTTTTTTTGTCACTAGCGGTCACCCATCCAACAACTAATAGAGACAAAACATCTCGGTTAATACTTATTTTATTCTTATGCCACATCTTTTCGCTTCATCCAAGAGCGCGGTAAGAGAGCTGTCAAACTCTCGCTAGTGATCGGGTCACATCGGCGCGGCCATAGTGTTGCCAATATCCCTTGTTCCGATATTTCATCTAACACTACCGACTGCTTTATCAAGCCTCCGAGCTATGAGCGATTCGAAATTAATATTTAATAAGCTCTAAAATACTCATATCACCGCACTAGGATTACCTGGCAGAGGGTAGCATGGCATACACAGAAATAAAACGTCACTAACGCCCATGTCCCAAGAACATTCTCTCAGCCAAAAATCAAACTAGACTAAGAGATCTTCGAAGTAAACACTTGCTTTGAAGATGCTTGATGATGATTGATTAATTAATTACCACTTGCTTCGATGAAAAGCACGCGACGAAACCCGCATGTCGGCAAGTTGTAAGTTCTTAAACGCTCAATTTTTTGCCTCAATGCCTAATTGAAATGCCCAGGACGTTCTCTCTTTCTTATTTCTTCTTCTTCTCCTTTGTTCTTACTGATGTCCTTGGGGAACGGTGACCAATTAGCATCATTTGGCTGATCTGGTCGTCGATTAGCTATGTATCTACATAAAATAAGGACCCAGTTTGATGGCCCCCTGTTATTCATAACCGACCTGCCATGGAACAGTTAAGGGTTAAATGATGAAATTTCTATTGAATATTTTTTAATTCCCTAACATTTTGTAGCTGTTGGGGGAAGTATAAATTGAACGGTTTGTTGATGTTTGGCGAAGTAATTATTTTTTGTGACGCTCGGGTTAATGACGCGTCGACATGTGGACGCGGGCGGTCACCCAGTAGGGTCGCCATGCGGTTATTGCTAAACGGGATTATCTGTAGCGCATTTGCTTATATTTATATTAAAATCAGTTGTTTTGATTAGCTTTGTACTTGTCTAAATTTAGAAAAATTACAGAAATTATAAATAACATATATTATACAAAAGTTCCTATGACGAATAAATTTTTTATGCATTAGGTATATAATAATAATTAAAATGTACAGGACTACTCGTGTACATGAAGCATTTCCAAGCATTTCCGAGTAATCTTCCATAACAATAATTATGCTGGATTTATTAAATTTATTATTAAAAAGTGTTTATTAAAATACCCGATCAAGTTAAGAATCGTAGGAAGAATATTTCAAACTTTTTTTATTATAAAAAAAAGAGATAACTTTATCCTTATCTGATTGTTATTCATGGTGACATTAGTCAGTAGAACCGAAAGGATTAACAGCTAGCATCGTTTCTAGCCAATGTGGTAATGCTATTAGTAATGTATTAAACACATTTCTATAAATACAGCATTATAGACCTGATATGTAGCTACTTATTTTTCAAAATACAATGGGGTTAGGTACATAGGGAAATTTGTATATCTGTAAATAATAAACAAACAAGATATGTTTATGGATTTAGCAAACAAGCATGTAGCACCACCCTTCCGCCGCCGCCCTTGATAACTGTGACCCAGAACAAGACTCAAATCAGGACTCAGTCGTTCGCAGAGGGTGTTACTAAGAACGTTCGTTGGTCTGTTCGTTTATTCAAATGAAAAATCAAATCAAAAAAATTCGCTGTAATCCCCACCTTTGTTTACCTGATATATTAATATGACAGGTAAAATATAGGTCCTAAGTTCGTAATTATTGTAATGTTTAATTGTGTGAGGTCATGCCGCCCGCAACACAATTTACTCTTGTGTGGAGGGATAATTGTGTTATTCATACTAATATAATTAAACTGTAATAAGGCCCGAGATGCGCACAATATTTTATTTATAATTGTTTTCTCTTTGTCTATAACAAGTACCTATAATAGATTCAAATGAACGATTTCTATAAATTAATAAGTAAGTTTCTAATTGAACTAGCTGAATACTAAATCGACAAAATGGGTTAAATTCATAGAGATGTACTACTTCAAGCACGGTGAAATGAGCAGCATCTACACAAATCAAATAATTACACACCAGTTAAATTATCGAATCATTAGCGTGCTTCGCATGCTGACATTTCCTGGAAGGCAATCAACGCAGTTCATCATAATTGCGACCAGGATGAGGTCACCCTTTAAGCTACCAGTAACTGGAACTCAACCAACAGCCTATCCAATCAATGAGCCATGAGGTCATATGGACAGAAAATAGCAAATCTGTGGCCTAATGAACAATTGAACACCATTATTTTAGGATGTAAGGAACTCGAGTAGGTACCAGCCAACCTCCCCTGGTATTGGTGGCCCGCTGGCCAACGGATGATGCTTTGGCTAAATTGCTGAGCAGTGTACCTGTGTACCACCGAGTTTTATCCCATTTGAGTAGGAATCTTTTACCCGCCTGGGAAGCCACAACCTTCCTTTTTTACGCGATTAGATTACAGTGACCTGGAGCCATTAGTGATGAGATTCTCCCGCTTAGTCTTTGGCCGGCATCGTGTCACCTTTGTTATACCACGGACCACAGAAAAAGTGTTCTGTGGGTGGTAGTTATGCCTATGCGACGGTGAGAATTTACCAACAGATGGCTCATCTCCTCGTTTTGGGCTGTTTACATTAAATATCAGAAGTTAGGTACTTACTACCCCGCTTCGCTTCCAGATCATTTTTAGAAATAATCTTTTCATATGACAAAATCAAGTTTTTTGATGGTGAACCGATTGAAATTAAACAAACTCTCATAATACTTACTACGATACAATCATGAAAATCGTATCCAGTTTCAATTAAATTACAGCGGAGTCTGCAAATTAAGCCGTATCCTGACATGAGAGAGAACATGACAGATATTTTCTCAATTATTTTGCATGTAAAGACGTAGATCACAGACATTTTGAATACATAACCTTCCTTTGCATAGCGTAGTCTTATTTGAATACAGTTTGATTCATTTTAAAATAACCAAAGTGTTAATGACATTACTAAAACAAAACGTTTCATTGTAACACGAAGGGAATTTGAATGGATACGAAATTCGTGCAGCTCACGCAAAAGCCATCCATTTCCGTGACGAAGTCAATTAAACAATAGGGCGCATCCAACGCGGACAGAAAATTGCGTACAATATGTCACCGCTTAACCATTTGTCGGAAATGAATGCTGATTTCTTTTCTAAACAAAAGTGTCTCTCGGATATTAGAAGTTCATAAACCACAATTTCTGTTTCTGGTTTTGGCTTATATTTAAGTGACAGCAAAGCGACATATTTTTTTAATTTCAGCGATCAAAACATCCCGTACAGGAAAAAAAGTAATACAACAGAACACAATAATTTCTAATGTTTCGCATGCACAGCATCTTGGCCTCATCGGGCATAGGAGATGCTAAAATACTTTAACAGGCCAACGTGCATTGTCCGTGACGATAATATATCTTTAACATGGAATCATTTAATGTCAGTAGGTTATTTGTGAATGAAAACCTCTTAAAAAACGTAATAAATTATACCTTCTTATAAAGTCCCTAGTAATAAGTATTATAAATTCGAAAGTAACTCTGTCTCAAATATTTACGTTCTCAAAGGTGTGTGAAGTCTACCAATCCGCACTTGGCCAACGTGGTGGACTATGGCCTATACCCCTCACACTGTGAGAGGAGACCCGTGCCCAGCAGTGGGACAGTTATGGGGTGTGATGATGATGGTTTACGTAAAGATTTGTGTAAGTACATAATAATATATTTTCGTTTCAGTTTTAACATTGCTTCAGCTAGTATCAATATTATTTTCGGCACAAAATCACCAAACGTCAAACGTGACGTCAGTTTCCAGAGCCCGAGCAAATCACCGAACAGTAAAGTACCACAAATATCACGCACTAAATATGGAGCTAACAATGTTACGTGACAAATTGCTTATACTCGTATTTCGAATGTTTATTTTCCAAAAATATGAACAATTAAATTATTTGTGGAAACTAAATCAGGGTTTGTTATGCTTTTTTGGGGCATATTGGGGCGGACCCTCTTCGTCACTGAGGAGGCTTAGAGCATATCCACTACGCTGCTCCAATGTAGATTAGTAGCCAAATCAAGTGTCTCAGGCTTTTTTATGCCATCGCCCGAAGGCTTCCGACATGGCTCAACGACTCTCATCGAACGATAACAACCAGGATCAACAGCTTTACGTGCATTTTAAAGCACGGAAATGCTCAAGAACTTATTGCCAACTAGCAGTCAATAAGATGGTAGGTACATATACAGTATAGATAACTGCGCCATTAATTAAAACAATATAAGAATATCCAGCACCACGAGCTTAAATATAAAACTGACCGCAACCAAATTTACAACCAAGAATTTATTTTTAGACATTCAATTAAGAATCTGTCAAGTATAAAATAACAGATTAGCATTGATCCAGCGATGCCACGGTAACAATAGGATAATATTGAAATATTCTTTCACAAACTAGAGCCGAGTAAAGGAAAGCTGAGTCATAACAATCGGAAAATGAATCATTTTCCGCGGAACAGGAATTTAATACGGATACTGTATTAAAAGGATAGTAAAATAATTTTGACTGCCTATCTATGATGGTATTATATGATTAACAATGCCTTTTTTTATATAAATAGCCGGCAAATGACGCAGACGAGCCACTTGGTAAGTGGGCGCCGTCGCCCGCCTAAACTACGCGCCTACACTACCTGGGACAAACTCTGGATGATACTAAGTCTAGCGACCTCTAAGAAGAGGGAACGGGTGCTGTAACCTCGTCTGTTAGTCAGGAGAGTGCATCATGAGCTAAGGAGGTCGATTGAGTCCTTTAAACCACCACGTCAGATTATTATTAACACATTTTCATTTTCATCTCAAATGACCATTGTTCATAATCTATCACAATTTAACGTAAGCATCCATTCTCAGTTAAATTTTCCGTAGGTACAACAACGCAGTCTGGTTCTAAGCATTGCTTAACTTTTGATGCTGACGGTACAGTCCTCTGTGAACGACCTGGAGCGAAATCGGCGCGTAGTGGTGCAATTAAACGGCGGTGTCACTGTTCGTTCCCCATCGCTTTGATCGTGTGTAGCTGGCAACAGTTTTGCGTGGAACAATAAATACAGCTATGTTTAGCTAATTCGCAACAGATTGCGAGCATGCATACGACCGTCCGAATCGATACCGCGTTGCGAGTGTTTGACGCGTTTAAATTGACATTTTAATTATTTCCCGTACGCGTTTACTTTTATGGGAAACATCGGTTTTGAATCTAATTTTGACTCTGATTATATACGCTCTAGATGGAGCGTCAAGATGTCAGCGATACAAGATAAATAAATATCTTAAGTAATAAAAGTGTGCATGCAAGATGTATTTTTTTTAAGTGTACGAAGGTAGGGGACCACTCCTACTCTCATCCAACAACACTGGGATAGGCGGTGGCTGACAAACAGCGCTACGTCAGTCAAGTTGAGCCTGGGTGAATTTGCAATTGAATGCAGGGCAAGAGGAGGATTCTTTTACTCAATCACCGTTCTCCTTGTTTTTATTTTTGTTAATACTAAGTTAATGTGGCAATATTTTTTTATATAAACCATTGGTTGTTTAACCTAACGATGTCAATTTGAATCACTGATAGTCTTCATCTTTGTGATAACGACTGCACATTAATAAATTGTCGCGAAATCATTTTTGAGTGTTAGATTGTTGATAGAACAAAGCATAAAGATATCTCTTTGACAAATGAGCTCAAACGGTTTCAGATTTTTTTTAACTCGAATTAAATTTTAGGCTGAATTTTCTCCACTGACCGGTACATTCAACTTGACGAGAATACTATTTGTGACTGTGTTCGTTCACATCTAAATTATATTTTTACTGTTAAAACACGAGAATTCTCCATTTACCTTGGATTAACGTTCAACAACTCGTTATTATTCTGTAGAAATGCCAGTCACTAGAAACTAATTATAAAAAGTTTTATTAACTACTAGAACTCCATTAAACAAATCCTAGGCGCTATCTACTTAATTATGCATTGTAAGAAATTGTGCATTTTATAAGAATTCATTATGCTACTCTCTCAGTGTAACGAATTTCAATGTTATGTTTTAGAAAGAGAATTCGTTATCATTTTGTTATACAAGAATATTCTACGCGCGATTTTATTATTTGCAAATAATCTTTGAAATTAATGGAGAATTGTAAACTAGCTAAGTGCCTGCAAGGAGTACTAGCTTATTTAAACGTTGGCGCGTCCAACGTCCAGCGTCCAGTCGGGATTGAGATCGAATCTTGCACGCACCTCTAATTTACAAATTTATATGCGTATTACAAATTAATGAACACTTCCTCAGGACAAAGATAACATCATGAACCTTCACAATGCATTGTGCACTGTGGAGGTTCATAATCTACTCAATAATGTTCTCAAATGTTCTGAGAGTGATGTTCGCCAATCCCCACTTGGCCAGCGTGGTGAACTATGGGCCGTCCTACTCATAGTGAGAGGAGTACTGAGCCCATTAGTGGGACGTGCTTCCAGTATGTGCGTAACATGTCATGACATTTCTCCACATGACTATTAATAGGTACGAACCCGATCCCGTAAATTACAATTATCTATTGTGTCCGTAACCCAGGGCAACAGGTAATGACCCTAACGTAGCGAGGGGTTCGAATTCAGGTTACGGTAAGCTATTGTGTTTATATTTGACAATTCAACATCTAAGTAGTCGGTAGGTATTGTTATTTTTGTAAATGGCAGACAATTGGCAGACGATTGCTGATAGTAAGTGGTCACCGCCGCCCATGGACATTAGTAGCACCAGGCGCATCACCAATGTCTTGTCGGCCAAGAAAAAGGAAAGAACGCACTGGTAATCTAGCTGAATACGAAGTCGTAGCCGAAATACGGCTAGCTGCTAACTGGACTAACCATCCTAGTCCCGATGTGAGTCTTGTTCTGTGTCGGTCACAGTTTTCATGGGCGGCATTCCGTGCTGCATGCTCGTTTGCTATCTTAATTCCATAAAAACAAAATGTAAACCAATAAACACTTTCAAGTGTCACTAAACTGCAACACTTTATTTTACTGCTAACAACCCCGTCACTCGGTCAGCCCGCGATAGGTCCGCGCAGTAACGAATGTGTTCTGCTCACAGACGCTCATTTGCGACAACCCGCCGCCATTGACGGCTGATTACTTAATTGCTCCGTTTAATCAATTGGCCGCCTGAGACGTACACGCAGCCGAGTTACTCTCCCGGGTCAATAAATCCTTTGTTTAAAGGACGATTCTATTAAACCGACAGCCTAGCTGCAGTTAAATGTTTTGAACTACCCCGCTTAAGAGTCGACGTCAGTAAGTAATATACGGTACAGTATGGTATATTTAAGCAAGGTGGTTATCAAACAAAGGTACGTGATTAGGTTTTTTTAAAACGCTAACGCCCATACCCCTACACTAGGATTCCCCGTGTCGCGAGACATCACTATAATTATCTACGTCAGTTGCAAGTGACTTCTGTGTTGTTTTGTGAGGGGGCATGGCAGAATGCCATGTCCCACATAATTTTTACATTTTCAGCACCTTCAGTGCACATACAGTTTATTAGCACTTATTGACTCGAATGTACTATCAGGCGATGAAGAATATTTATTTCAGAATGCTGCATTCTGCACCAATATCCAAAGCATTTAAGTATTTTTGAAATATCTATATCGCTGGATATTTACGCTGTGGCCGGAATGAGATTGAAATTCCAGGATCGCTATCTCCTCGCAATGTCGACTTACATGCATTTTTGTAGGCATTTTAGTCGCTGTTGTCTGTCTGGGTGGGACAGTTATGGGTTGTAATGATGATGATGATGAACGCATCGGTAATAACTTTGGTGTTGCTAGTGTTCAGGCGTGCCAATGACCACATAGTATCAGGTGACACATTTGCTCATCAGTCGGGTATTAGCAATTAATAAAACTTATAATTTTAATATGTTATTGATAAAACGCCTACCGTTGCCGCGTCGTTTAAACCGTTTACATACCAATTCCACATTAAAACAAAAAATAACCTAAATATTAGTAAACCTCAATCAATTACAGATAAACAATCCAACACACCGGCTTTGGGAACAGCTGCGTGGAGCGCGTGCGAAATGACACGCGTTATGGCCATATGGCGGCACTCCAGGTGGCGCGGGCGAGGGCCGTGGGGCTGCCCGCTCGGTCGTTTGGGTTAAGGCGCGAACCAACCGAGAGGGAATACACTTTTTTTTAACTTAACTTCTTTAGCCGTGCTGAGACTGAAAATTCGTCGTGTCGTCGTCGTCGAGGTCGTGAGCGAGTAAGGGCGTTGAACCTGTAACGTTTTTGTATTCCTCTTTTGTCTTCCTGCTTCGTAGATCTCCCTAATCTGTGTCGACCGCTCGCCACACTACGATAGCTATTATGGAATAGCGCTGTACTTAGTAGAAAGCATAAAGACTTATGTATACAGTTAATAAGTTACGAGATGTAAGCAAAAACTGAAATTCTGCGGTGGGGGAGGGGGGGCAAGGTCAAGGGACCTCCTTGGGGAGGAAGCCTGCGCATATGGTTCTCCTTTCCTCCATCTCGTATCATATCTCATTCTCAAGAACATGTTCTATTATAATTTTGCACTATTCACCATGAACACGAGTCACAACATTAATACATTAGATTGTTCAACTGATTAATTTGGTCTGTGGCGCTCGCAAACATGGACCAAGAGTTGATTTAGCAAATTACATTTCAGACAATATTATGTTTAATTTTCTTGCGCAATATCAACAGTAAGCTTCTGAGAATCATAGTTTAGTGTTATCTGTTCTGTGAACGCAGATTCAAATTGAGCGTGTTTTGGCGAGTAAGCTCTTTATTACCTACTAGTAAACCCACCCTCACTTCGCTTCGGGAAGCTTATTCCTTACGTTTACAAATACCGCTAACGTTCAAAACAATTTAACCAATGTTTAGTCTATGTTTCGATTATGGAAAATTTAGCCTTAAATTGTAAAAGGATGACTCCTTTTTAAAAATCCGCCAAATTTTGTGTAAGGACTAAGAAAGTTGGTATTTGGCTTTCTGACTTGAAATAATGAAAACCCTTTTTCTTCATTTCAGAAAAGTCAAGCCTTAAAGGGGCAGACAGAGATGAAAGTTTGTTTGGAGATCCGCTGATTTCGAATCATGCTCTAGAAAATTTTTGTTTGGCATTTTGGTTCACATTCAGGAACACATTCTGTTGTCTTTTTTGAAAAATCAACCCCTTGGAGTATAAAACAAGGGATGAATTGCACTTTTAACTAAACACTATACAATTCCTTAGGTACATTTTTAATGCATTTAGCAAAAAATAATAAAAAAGGACGAAAGAGCAGCAAATTCAGCACTGTTTGCTTAACCGATGGTTTTCAATGGGAGGAATGAAAGAGGAAGTATATGTTGGAGAGGAAGAGGCCTGTGTTCTCTCAAGGGCCTCTAATGTGTTGATGCTAATGTATTGTATTAAGACATTATCTTAATTTCCCAGAAACATGTTAAATTCCACTCAACATTCAAACTAGTTAAGTGAGGTACCTATCACTTGCGCATTCAATTAATCCGATCACTTAACGCTATTAAGTTGATGTTTCGCGAAATGGGTTCGGATTATCTAAACGAAATTCGGCTCAATCTGAAAGGTGCCTTTGTAGCATAAACACATGCTCCTAACTGAATAGTATCGAATTACTGTCTAGTTGCGCGGTCGATACGAATGAGATCATCCTTTGAGTCTATTCAGCTCGGCAGTTGCTATTTAGACTATAGGTTTTTTGCTTAACTTACAAGTTATCGATTATTTGGGCGTCGTCCGTATCGGACATGAGTTTGAAATATAATCTGAAGTAGTAATACTTAACTTAATACTTAAGTGTTGTGTGAATGGTAAAAAACTATTATTCGTCCAAGACCACTGTAGGATTCGTTAAAGCGATGGCGGAATTTGACTTTCGAAAAGTGTTTCTAAAAACCAAAGTAGCCCGGTAAATTTAGACATAAAAGTAGTGGTCAAATAACAATAATTCCCGGAATGCCAAATTTTGGTGGAGAGCTAGGGTTTACCATTACAAATAAAGTGTCAAAAGTCCCAATAAAAGTCGAATAAAAATTCATATAACAGCTTAAAAAATAAATAATAATTTTAATGCCTTCAAATATTTTTTTTCAATTTCATTAAAAATTAAAAATTCATTAATTTTAATTAAAATTATTGTAGTCTTAATTCCTACTACGCAAACAATATTTTAATTTACTTAGACTTCGAAAAATTTTAGGAAAGACTAATTTCGATTTTTCTTTATTCCTAGAATAATGCAAAGCGTTAAAGGAGAGTGATTGTCTTTTTTAATTTGCGCAGTATTATTATAATTTAGCCAACAAGTTATAAGTACATATGTACATACATTGACGTGGAGGAAAAGATATACAATAAAACTCACGACGCCGACGCACTCCTTGATAAGTTTCACCTAATCTCTATAAACCGAATAAAAGTAACATTTTCTTTGTAAAAATTTAAGCATATTACATTTTTCTAAACTCGCTTATTCGTTTCCGAAACAAATTCCGAATCATTACATTTAATGTCGGCAATTCACACCAAAAGTGTCCCGGACAGAGATTGAAAAATAAAATATTTATCGGACAGAAACATGCCGCTATTTTGTTCAAATAGATTTGGCAACACTGCCAAACATTACAGCTTATTTGCTCTAAAAACCAAACTGAAGGAAAATAAGTTTGAATCAGAATATTGCTCATGGGCGGCGAGAGCGACTCAACAGCAGCAAACTGCATGGAAACAAACGTGCTTAATAAGATAAAAAATAGATAAAATAATCCTATTCCTCTTTGAAGTCAACAGCTTCAGCTTTTGTCTACCATGCCGGTTCAAATCTTCCCTACCTGCCTGCTTCGTGGTGCACATCGCTGAACAGTGGACGATTTTACGGCACTCGGTCCCTCTTTTTAGAGGTGGAAGGACCGAAGAATCACCCTAATACCTCAATTAGCCGTCAAACGACTTGTCGTATTCCTTAGGGGGCTTGGGAGCCAGTAATTTCTTCAACTCCTCTTCTTCTTCTTGGCTGGCAACGCATTGGCGTTGCCTTGGCTCATGTCCATGGGCTCGTCTGTCTGTTTGTCGGCTACGGCGGCTAGTTTTTACATAAAAACTTCAGACACTGTTGCGACTAACGCTTTCAACTAAACACATTTTAATAGGATGAGATATAGGAGTCCTGAATCAAAACGACTTATGATGTGAGCTATTTAAAAAACCAGAAACTGATAGGTATACCTACCTTCATTAAACAACTGTTTCAATGTACTCCCTAATAATCTAAAGAGTACTTTATGGATGATATTAAAAAATGCGCAACTCAAGGAGGGTACATCCCGTCTTTATACTGGGGGAGTTTTATAAATTAATTTGGCAACTCCAGCCAGACCGCAAGCGGCTACAAGATGGCATAACGGTAATAGCTTTAGGTATTTCATGCGATTTATTACAGCTTAGCAGTGGTGCCTTATTGTAGCCATCATGAAAGTTTCGTTGACTATAATTTCACTATCTCAAACTTAGCAGAGGTTGCAACCCTTCTGTAAATCTTACTTAATATGTTTATCGATAATTGTGTAACCTCACTCACTCACATTTGACTAACGGAACAATATTAATATACCTTCGTTGCCTGTCTGTCATATCTCTATCTCTTGAACGGAAATAGACACACGTGAATATTTCGCAGAATGCATGTTACTGTTTGACCTCATAATTAAATTATTGAAAAAACAAAACTTTTAAGCATGTCGAAAATTGCCATGGACTGAATACTCATTTTCTTAATCCGTTACAAAAACATAACAATAATAAAAACGTAATGGTACGATTTAATGCCGGACAGGGCAGTTAGCACGGAGTCGCTATCGTGATAACGAGGTGTTTGCAGTAATCTACTCCGTAACACTACTCTCGAAGCCCTATAACTTCGTCTCGTAGTAACTTAGCGTTGCAAGCTACGCATTCGCTTTTACTACACAGCTACGACTAAGCTAAACCCTTAGGTCAACGCAGCGTAAGTAAATTACTTTTAATTAAATAATAGTTCGTCTTTAACACAATGTAACTGTAAACTGAATAATCATTAAGTTTTTTTTAACTTTCATATTTTTACTACTCATTTGGTGGTTAATGTGCAAAACAAGTATAGAGAGTTAAATTGGTCTGTTGAAGAGCGACCACCAATACAAATGATAATTATATTATTATGACGTCATTGCGTAAACCGTGGGTTTGACAACATGGATAGGACACAGTTCATCTCAAAGATGACGAGTTAAGTCACCCAAAATTGATTCGAAATAATAAAACTGTACACCTTTCTGAAGGTAAACTATTAATGGTAAATGCTGGTGTGGTCCAAAATGTGTTAATTATGTAACTAACGATCATCCAATGGTAAGTGGTCACGGTCATCGATTTCTTAGAGTATATATATTAACTAAGATCGATTTGCTTTATTAATGTCAAAGGCATCACCAATGCATTGCTCACAGGATCACTAATTCGCTACCAACTAGGCTGCGGGGTCGTCATCGCAAAGATATCAAGAATGGCTCAGAGTTCTTAACTCACTCAAACGTAAAAATATTATCTCCAAACAACCAATACTTGATGACATAGTAATGTTATATACTCACCCTTACATAATTGATGATATCAGCCAAGGCGAGCTTGACAATAACGCGTTACCCTAGCCATTATATTATTCACCTTTTTTAACCTTAAGTAACGTAAAAAAGTAGCGGACCATCCATCAAAACTGGGTATATTGTATGTTAAAAGAAGAGTAATACTTTAATATTTAAATATACTTTTAAATATAGGTACCTGTCTTTACTTAAAAAGTAACTAAAAAAGATCTGTACATGGGTGATGTTTGCGAAAGACTATGACAAATTGTATTTAATAATATCGTATTACTTATCACATAACAATATTTTTAACCCGCGACGCTAAAAGAGGGGTGTTTGACGTGTCTGTGTGTCTGTGCTAAAACTTTACATTATAAAATTCAAAAGCGGAGCCTTTTTAATTGAATTTTTCTTTATATTATAATTAGTTACTTAATTACTATTTGTACCCTCCCTTTCCATTCCCGTAACTGACGTCCCCATCACAGTATCGTTAAACGTTAAACGCAAGTCTCCAAAGTCCACGAAGAAGTTTCACTTACCACTTGTTTCAACAATACCTATCCAAGCATCGCGTAGCTTGCATCCACAGGTGTATCCAAGCGTATATAAACGAGTGTTGTGTGACGTTTGTAATGTTTAAAACTCGCAATGTAGAACAAACAAGCAAACTTAACGCGTATGACTTGTACCCGAATTGCTACGTCATGGAATGGGCATTTCATAATTGAGGAGGCATGGACCGCACTATATGCCGCTCCAATGAATTAGTGAAGAGGTTAATGACCATCACCAGTGTCTGACATTATGAAAAAGCCTCCGATAAGGCTCAACGACTGTAACACTTTGGTTTATAGTCAGTCTATTTGTCATGTACCTTGTTTCAACCATATTTCCTTATTGCTACTTGCTGTACGTAGTCTTCAGAATAAAATAAAAGTAAAAATCATTTTTAAAAACATGCTTTTATTTAAGGGCTGTTAAACGAAGAAAATAATTTTGGCGCTCGGTGTTTAATTTTACAATAATATGTCCAAGTCGATACGTGATTTACTTATTATAGCGTTCAAGCGACCCACGTTTGTAATCAGTACCTACTTGAAGGTAAGTTGAAAGCTGAGGAATTTCTTTCGCCGATTCTTCTCTATAATAAACAACATCTAACCTCACCGTACCACACAGTCATCCCACCACCTGCTGTTACTCGCTCCTCGCTGTCATTTTAGTAGAAATATAAAATTCCTCCGTTACAATCACTTTTATATTCACCCCGTAAACATAATTCGTTATTCCATCACAAGTTACATAATTGTCGAGTGTAGTCCATTTCAAACAGTTGCCAAATTAATTTAGGAAATTTGGTGGCCAAGTTCAAGACAGGATGACGGTACTTTAATAACATCGTGTTTAGCGGAGCGGGTCGTTTGGGCACTTAACGTATTAAATATCAATTACATGCCGTCCCGGCCAACCGGGTTCCTGTGAAATGAACAAATGAAAGTGTTTTTGAATTAACGATCTTTCAAAATGTTTACGGGTAAGCGAAATGTAAAAAAATATTGTTTATTTCTCCAAGTGGGTCATGTTTAATTGGAAATCGAAAGGAAAACAAAAACGGAAGACTTATTTGATATTATGATTGTTTAGTACTGTATTGTTTACGGATAAAATTGTCGTGGCCTATTTTTTCGGACAATGAGCGGTTTGGCAGATGAGCCTTAAGTACTTCAATAAGCAATCAGACGTCTTCACCACTTGCCCGAACTGCACAGCAAAATAAGACGCTGAAAACTAGCAGTTGGAACTTGTACCGCCACAGCAAGCTAGTATGCTTCTTTTTTGTCGTGTTTCGCGACACCAACCTAATTTTAAGTATTTGCTAAGTTTATGGTAACTTATACTTCCTTTAACTTGTACTTAATAGAACTTCCGCGTAAAAATATATGTAAATTTAAAAAAAAACCGTGGAAAATTTTAGGTGTGTATATTTGTACACGAAACGAATAAGTTTCTATTCGAAGCGAGGGCGGGCTTACTGATAAATAATAAATGCTACTAAGTGTGAGCTTAATTTAAGCGTCACGGCTCTGAAGGCAATATCATTTAATAAAATGTTTTCGATAACATTGATTCGGGATTGGTATAAAGCTTATACCTATCAACATAAATTAATTTGGAAATTAATCCACGGTGTAATTATTATACTTTAATAAATATAAAGTTATGTTTTGCAGAGATTAAAGACATGATTAAAAACATTTCACACAATCATGTCATTCGTATCAGTCTATTTATGGACAGATAATTGAAACTTTGTTAAAATATTGAATTAAACAAAAAAAACTTTAAAACGATGGAATATAACTTATAGGTGCCCCACACTTCGCTTCTTCAAATGCTTTCGCAAATTTTATTGGTAAAATTACTTTTGTGGTAGGTGAAGGTTATCCCTAATTAGGTACGTAATAGCATAGATTAGTCACGACGACCCCGTAGCCTAGTTGGTAGTGACCCTGCCTGCCATGCGAGGGGTTCGAATCCCGGCCGGAGCAGACATTTATGTGTCTGATAAATGTTTGTCCTTAGTTCGTGGGTGATGCCATTTACGACACGCGAAATCGTAGTAGGTAATGTGTGTGTAAGCGATTATTATTTATTTTTATAATCTGTAACATGTGATATTCCCATGTTATCGCCAACATTTATGACAAATTTCCGTTACGTTCCATTTCTATGGACAAAATACGATTTCTAACAGTTTCTTCCAACCGCGAGCCGGATTACGGAACTTCGTTCCAAAATAATTCTTAAGTAATGAAATCCGTACATTAAACGAAATAACAGAACTGTTATATAATAAATGAAGTGTCTGTCTAGCCGTCAGTCATGGCCCATTTCTCTTACAAATATATTTTATTTTATTTATAACTCTTTATTATACGCCGAAAACAGGATATATGTATGTATAGACATTTATAAAGTACTTAACACGTTCGCTGCGGACCACGTATACGTAGTGTTTTTTATAGAAAACAACGATCGCCGCAGCCAATGTGTAAAGGCAATACCAGACCATAAGGTTAGTTGACGTAATCAGGGACGTTTGAAGCAAAAAATATATGCGTAAAAAATATAACTTTTACTGTATTATACGCATATTATTATGAAATAGAATTAGGCGGTATATCCACACAAGCTAGTTAATGTAAGTGAGTCTTTGTTCAGGCATGTCAACACCCCGATGTGTAGTTGATACCGATAATGTTACTAAGTAATTGCATCGGACTTGTAGGATTTCCTAAATGATGGGGCGTATTTTAAACTATAATATTGTTTCCTTTTATAGCGTTTGTAGTCAAAGATAAGTTACGGTAAAGGTAATTTTGAAATATGCATGTAATGTAATGTTTCAATAAAATTTCAATAAAAACTGGGGAATAACTAAATTACATAATATATTTTAATGTTAGATTTAAATTTAATACGGGCCCTGTAGACGAATAGTGGGCATACATGCCTAGGCACAGACTTCCCGGATTCAATTCTCGCGTCGATAATTATGTTACAGATAATAATCGTGTTCTTGTGTTGAGTGTACCTACTCGTATTTGTGATGTTATAAAACTTAATATGGGAAGTTATGGCCCTATACCGAAGTATTTCTTGCGACGTTGTAAATACAACACGTCATCGCGAGAGAGATGATATCACAGTTAAATAACCGAAACGAAAGTTTGTAATTTAATTAAGCGATTAAGAATTATAAGAATGACACATTGTAGTTCATTTAAACAGTAACATAAAGAGCTTTTTAGTTGTACAATGCATTGGGGTAAACATACATATGTATATAAAACGCCTAAAATAGATAAATTGTAAATATTTGTCTGGGTACAGTACAGACACAAGCTGAAATACGTCAGCTGAAAAGCCAGTACATACAGTACAGTCTATATTATGAATTTAAGTTTCGTAGTCTCATCATCATCATCATCAGAACCCATAACTGTCCCACTGCTGGGCATAGGTCTCACAATGTGAGGGGTATAGGCCATAGTCCACCACGCTGGCCAAGTGCGGATTGGTGGACTTCACACACCTTTGAGAACATTATGGAGAACTCTCAGGTGTGCAGGTTTCCTCACGATTTTTTCCTTCACCGAAGTAAGTGATAATTAAATTTTAATACGCACATAATTTTTGATAATTAGTGGTGCGTGCGGGGTTTGAACCCGGACCCTCCGGTTCGGCAGTCCAACGTTCAACAACACGGCTATCACTGCTTTATGCTTTCGTAGTCTTAATATGGCTAAACTTGAATTACAGTGTAGTTAATTGTGTCAGAGTCTGAACAGCCGACCTTTATGTCAAATGTCGGGCTTCAGAGACCTTTACCGTTACATATTGTTGTGTAGGGAATTATGTTATGAACGTGGGAAGAGGCGTTCAAAATTATAACAGTAGTAAATTTCAGGAACATAATTTCTAGTTAGTCAATTCGTACTGTGTAGGAATTAAGCTCGTGCGACATGTGCGAGTTGCTTTTTACTTTTTTCATATTTCAGTCGCGGGAGGCTGTCATCTTCGCGCAAATCACCTTCTGCGAAATACTTCAAAGAAGAAATACTTAAAAAAAAGAAAAATATTTAGGTACTTCGAAATTATATATTATACATCGTTACGGAACTGAGTTTTATAAGAACAAAGTTCTGCATAAAATCTAAGGGCAAGGGAGTGCCCCACTAAGACGAGCTTTTAGATAATATAAATTTTTTTTAATCAATTAATTTCATTTAAAAATCAATTTAATATATTTCTTTAATTTTTACATCATCATCATCTTCCTGCCCATTTTCCATTTTTATTTGGAGTCGGTGCAATATGTTCTTCTCTTCCATTCTTCCCTATTTTCCGTCACCTCTACGCTGACTCCCTTTTCTAAAATTTAATTTTATGTTCCAAAGACATACAGTTCTTAAAATTTAATGCAACATAGTTTAAGATTCAATAAATAATTAATTTTAAGTTAAATTAATTACATTTCTTTTGATTTTTTTAGTTTTTAAAAATTAAAATGAGAAAATATTACACAACACACAACTTTGACACTAGCTCCTCCATTAGGATTCAATATGTTGCCAGAAACTGGATTCATCCCTCTCGCTTCAAATCAAAAAAAATATACTTCACAAAATTATCTCTTCTCTTTTCCTCGTCAGTCTTCGGCATATCTACCACAAGGGGGAGGGGCAAAGCCAATATTTTTGACAAAATAAAGTTGCTCTACTTATATGTAAAATCATCGTTTACTTTGAATAATTTCCTTTGATTAACCATTTAAGAATTCCTCTTAACGATTCGGGGCTATTCGTAAATAATTCGGCGTCTAATTAGCGAGCTTCATCGGCATTTGCTAAGCTTTCATTAGTGGAAACTGTCGATTATTTACACAAAGATTAATAATAAATGTAGATGTATCTCCTGGTCTGAGATGGTCTGGGTTTAAAACTAATTATAACGACAAAGTGATCCACAATTATGTGTAGAAATATTAAAAAAGAGGTGCTAATTTTAAGTCATTAATTCTATCTGTGGTTTAAATAAATTAATTTTGAATTTTAAATTAAATTATTCATTGTTAATTTAGCCTATTTATAGTGAATTACAGATCAATCATTAATATTTTTAAATGACATAATAATGTTGTATACCTAAACTTAATATAACTTTCATTAAAATCAATCGATTAAAAGTATTATCAAGTCAAAAAAAACAATTCTAAAGGATTTTCATAAAAAAAACATAACTTACCCATAAGCTCCTTCATAAGTCATCCATTATTTAACAACCGTCCCTTCGGCAACAATCCAAATATCAAATTACACCACAATTTTTAATAAACACAAAACACACAACTTTCATTCGTAACACACAACACTTGCGGCAAACTACGAAAAAGTTTCGTGCGTAAGCTCCAAAGCTCGCTCGGCGTGCACTACCGTAAAGCGACCGCGGGGGAATGAGCGGCAAACTCTTGGAAGCGAATGAGTCAAGCGACAACCGCCCTCCTGTTGAAGCCTGCTTGCACGCCCCATTTACTCCGCTATCAATCTTTACTAATAAAGCATGGAAATGAAATCAAGCGAGCTTATTTCTGGTCCGATGTTTGGACATACGATTTGTGATAATTGCGGTCTTTCTGGGAATCTTTTTTGTAGAGATCACAATTGGGAAGCTTAAGCGGAATTATAACTTTTGTTTTAATCAACAGCAGTAATATGGGAATACAAAAAATTATAGAAATTATAAAATAAATCTATATAAAAATAGGCTAATAAATGCCCCCTTTTCTCTTCTATTTGACAACCGATTTTCTTTACTATTTTTTATTGGTTGCTATTGACGATCTTTATTGTTGTCAATGGCCATGGAGATATCACTCGTTTTAATAAACACAACCGCGCACTGGAACATCCTGTATCATGTGTAGAATTGTAGAATGGACATTATACAGACAGCTTGGACTGATATGAATAAAACTGAACTTAGGATTAATTCGTATCTGTTCTCACTGGACCACAAGCAAATGAACTACATAAACTGATTGTCCTTGCATTGCTAGCCATGAAAGTAACGATGGACATTTTTAGACAAATAGTAAACTATAAATTTACAATGACCAGGCCGAGAATCGAATCCAACCGACAAAGGGTTACTGACAAAATAGTTATTGATGCATCAATAATAAAACATTTTTCCCTGAACAAGGCTTAACACATTCGCTGCGGCGATCGTAATTTTCTATGGAAAAAACATGACGTAGGCAGATAGTTTAACAGTTTTGAGAGCCTGGAAAGGACGTAGGATAAGTTAAAACTTATTTGGTTTGGGATAAATCTCAGTAATATATTTTTTTGCAATAATTTCAACAGTATAATTTCAACTGCAAAGCCGCGAGTAAAAACTAGTATTAGTTAAATAAATAGATTGCCATTTCCTATTACATCAACACAATTATATCATCTGGGATACTATGAATTTATTCCATATAAATCATGTGTGCAAATTAAATAAAATTGAAATCAAGAGAGCTTTCACATTGAATTCGGAAATAAAAACTTATCAATAGTCAATTGGCGTCAACTGCCAATATTTACGAATATTCCGACTTTTTAAGTGGCTCCAAATAAATCGAACATACTTATTTGAACTTCACAAGTGGACCTATCTAGTTTATGAACTGAAATAGCTGTAGTCGTTAACGGTCCATATAACTTTGTGTATTGAACACGATTTAAAAATGCGTATTAATACATAATAACAATTAATACACAATCTTTTAGTGCTAAAATACACAATAATTTAAATATTTTCATTATGTATAAACGAATTTACGAGTAAAGTACCTACTTAGGTATTTATTAAGTTTAAATTTATTCGTGGGCGTAGGAAGTGTTAGATTTATTAGTGCAATATTCGTTTATAGTTTAGTGCAGTCAATCTTTGAACAGTCAAATTATCGAAAAATCTATAATTATTATAAACCACAATAATATCCCCCAATATTTCGCAGTACAACTATTGCAAGACTATTTCAGATTACGTCAATATTCGTTAATAAATTTAGAGTAACATAAATAATAATCTCCTTTGCCCTGTCCTATAGATTAGATATCGATTGCTATTCACTAAAGCATGAACACTAAATCGAGCGAGCTTGTTTCCGAATAGTTTGTGCAAACGATTTGTGCCTGTTTATGCTATCGCGGGTAGATAGAGAAAATACGCTTTAATTATTTGGGTGATCCGTTCGGGATTTGGCTAAATTGTGAAATGAAATAGCTCACGAGTTAAATAGTTATTTAGCGGATAGAAACATGTGGTACATATACATGCACAAACGGAAAAAGAGAATAGACCCATGAATGCCATATATGGGGTTCCATACCCAAAGGGTAAGAAACGGAACCCTATTAATATTCCTCCGTTCTACGTCTTTCTGCCTTTTGGATATAGTGGCTCACACATAAAAGGTATATCTACCTTTTATATACTGTTCTTTTATATACATAAGCTGTCGCGAACTGTTATTTAGGACTATTTAAGAGAAACAATCCAACAATAACTTTGCCATGCCATGCCAACCATGGCAAAGAAGTTTAACTTCAAAAAAATCTTCGGGTAACTCGAACAGTTTAGGCAGCGCACGCCAAGATGCTTTCAGAGGGCAGTGCGGGCAGTAGTGACCTTGCTTGCGAATCGAGGGGTTCCGGGTTTTATTCCCAGCCGGGGCTAACATTTATGTGCCAAAGAAATGTTTGTTCTCGTCGTAGATTTATTTGTCTTGTCTATGCCACCCGTGACACAGGGAATCTTAGTGCAGAGGGTATGAGTGTGTATATAAAGCTACTTGCCCTCTATTGAGAACAGTAAATAACATAATTATGATAAAATTGTATTGCTCATTAGGTAACCCGTTTTAGATGTTTTTTTTGGAAACTAGGTAGGTATGAGCAATATAGATTTTGGTGATGTTGCGTTACGCGTTCAATGAATACCGTTTAATTTATGTGCATAATGAGTGGTGTAACAATTGCGTATATTTTACCTACATTTGAATATTATGGACCCTGTATTAGTTGGTAGTGAAGTGATTTTCGAGTGAGGAGTTCCACATTCAATATATCAGTTTCTGTGCTTTTTTATGTTTTGACGTGACAACGTCTTATGATTCGATAGAGCCGGTGGCACGCATGAAAAACATGACTCATGCGTCGTTACCGTCGTTACCGTCGTTACCGTAACGGCGTAGCAATCGGCCTTTGCGTTCGGCAGCGTTCGGCAGCGTCCGACATCCGTCTCTCTCCTACTTGAGTGAGCGATGCGTCTGCGTGGACAGCTGCTATACTATAGTACATTTATATGTTTTGATCGAGTATCAAGTGCAGTGAAAAGTGAATGTGGTGTCAATTGTTTATAGCAACGATAATTACAGCGATAAAGGTAATGATTCTTTCGATATTAATTATATATTCAGTGATATATTGTCGAATAGGTATTCGTGCTTTCATCATTAAAATGAATAGCATCGGTCCGCTAGTGCAGCGATTGTAGGTTATGCTATAATTGACATTGACAAATCTATTAAACAAATGAAATTAAAATTTTCTTTTGAAAAATGCTACCATTCCATCCGTATTTTCTTAAGACGTTGTCACGTTCAACTATCGTCAGTAAACCGACTTTACAGACAACCAATTTTTTTATAATAATAGCTCTCCGTCACTCTTACTTCACCCCCATAACACTACACAATGTACTAATATCTATGAACCCAGAACAAACATTTATCTGCTACATAAATATCTGCCCCAGCCGTGAATGGAACCCGAGACCCCTCGCAGGCAGGGCCAGTTTCAACTAGGCTGCGAGATCGTCCATTATAGGCAGTATGTTCTAGAAGGGGTTATAAACCAGAACAGCGCATTACAGTACCGTTCGCTGTATGTTCGCCTTAAGGAGATGCGTAGTAATAAATTAACCGAAGGAAAGCTACTTAGTTAAAACAACGTCGTTGAGGCGAAAGTGTGTTGCGGCCTCGTACATATGTATACAAAGTACTGTTAAGTAATCCAGTTAGGAGCGGGTCGAACTGTTAAGGTATACAATATCTCACGGTTCAATATATTTTTTGAAACACAATCGTAATGGATACGCGGTAAGCTACAGCAGGCACGGTATAGGTACTTGGATGGGTAACCGTTAGTGGCAAAAAATTCATAAGTGTTTCTGTGCTTCGGAGGGCACGTAAAGACCGTCCCGGTTGTTATGACTCAATAGCAGTCGTTTGGAGTGTCGGAGGCCGTTGGGAGGCAAAACTTCAGACTCTTGGCCATGAACCCCTTCACCAATCCGCACTAGATCGGCCTCCTAAATTAAGAGGAGAGATCCGTGCCCTGTAGTGGACTATTAATGGGTTGAAGCCAATGGGCGCGTGATAGCCAATTAATAATTTTGAACTCGAGAACAGCGTGGCATGAGTTCGACTCCTGCTCTCACTAATTTAAAAATATAATTGCGTATTAAAAATTATATCATGAGGAGTTTCGCACTTGAGAGTTCTCCATAATGTTCTCAAAGTTATATGAAGACGCACCACCAGTAGGTACGCACTAGGCTAGCGAGGTTGACTATGGCCTGTACTCCTACCATTGTGAGAGAAAACCCGAGTCGAACAGTGGGACAGTTATACTCTTATTGCTAGTTAAATGTACAAAAAGTTATTTTTTCTTACTTTGAACGTTTACATCAAGATAAATCTGTAGCCCAGATAGAAACCTTATCAACCGAGTTGCTTCTTGCTTTGATCCGATCAAGATAAGGAAACAGTATGAGGAACATTTAATTTTGCGGTAAGAGCTGTTGTTTATTTGTGACCTATATTAAGTAAAAATCTAATTTTCATCTTTGTAGCTAAAAAAATCGCAAAGAACGAAAGAAAAACATTCGAGGGAAAACAGAAACAAAAATATAAAAAGAAAAAAATAATTTTCATAGAGCATTTTTAAATGACTATTTTTTTAATTATTTAATAGTTAATAAATGCTCATTATTTATATATTTGGCTATTGCTCTTGCTATACTCCAGGCCTATTTGTAAGTATCAATAACAATATTTAAAACCTATCTACCTACCTCCGAGCGAAGTTAAACTCAAATACGGTCTAATATGTCTGCAAACGCAACGCGCCATACCGAAGACTTAAATCTCAATAATCCACTTAAAGTTAGTTGCGAACTTGACTCAGCTAGGAACTAATTTATTACGACAAATCCTCCGTAAAAGTGTCTTACTTTAAGTCAATTCCGTTACAAGAAAATAATACATGCGGCTTATTCGTGTGTAATCCATGTGTTATATTATATAATAAAAGCGTATTAAAAACGAAAGTAAATTATGTCTGTCTGTCTGCTAGCTTTTCAGGCTTAATCCCCCGTACCGATTTAAATGTTTGGTACGAACATAGATTGGGACTCTGGAAAGGACAGGACAGTTTAGTCCACCACGCTGGCCAAGTGCGAATCATTATGGAGAATATTCAAGTGTGCAGGTTTCATCACGATGTTTTCCTTCACCAAAGCAAGTAATAGTTAAATTCAAATACGCGCATATTTTTTTTAAATAAGAGATGCGTTTAAGATTTGAACCCCGGCCCACAGTTCGGAAATCCAACGTTTGAACGTTCCGAACCCTCTTGGCTATCCCTGCTATCTAAACTAGTCCTAACTATATTACATATAACCCTTAAAGCATGGTATCGCCGACCCAATTTACACGGTGAACTCCGAGACCCCACTCGGGCAGCTTTGTTCCGGGAACTACGGTTCAAGTTGACCCAAGAACAATGGCGGCTAATTTTTATGCTATTTTCGCGCCATTGCCTCACGACGTTCGGTTTGGCGACACGAGATACGCATGTTGGGCAGCTACGTGAAATAACTACGAACAGAGGATATAGCACGTACAATAGGCTTATTTTGCTGTAGTGTACCTATTGACTGCCCGTATGGCGCAGTTACTACGCTGGAGTACCGTTCGAAGGGCTCTGGATTCGATTCGAGGCGGAAATTTGAATGATGAATTTAAATTTCAGTTCTCAGATTGGGTGTGTGTGTTCTTGTCTTTGTGTGTTGTCCAACACATGTGTGTCTTGTTGGCACCCACGACACAGGGAATCCTAGTGTGGTGCTATGAGTGTGTAGCGTTATAAAAAATCGTAGGTATGTACTAAGTGCAATAGGCTTATTGCTTATGTATTATTTACCTTGTTTTAAATATTATGCTTATTAATCTTGGCTGTTTTCGAGATTTGCTTGTTCTTTAAAGTTTTTGTTATAATATTTTTTTGTATTTCCGATACCGCAATTACAGTCAAAACACAAGATAAACGAAAATTACCATACAATAAAAACAGTTAGGAAAAGTTGGACCGATTTCAAAAAGACTAACTATAAAATGACAACTAAAAGTGAAAAATAGCTACTAAATTTAACTAGTTTTTGCTCGCGACTTCTCCCGCGTGAGCTTCGGAAAACAACAAAGTACCGTTAAAAGCAAGCAAGCTTTAAAATTATTTAGATCAGTGACATAAGTACTTATAGATAGGTACTCCACAACATAATTACCTACTCCTTTTGTATGTATTCGTCATTGGTTACACATTGGCTGTAACTAATCCGGTCCAGTCCAGATTTGCAACGGATGAAAGCTGACACGTGTGCTTGTTTCACGGTCAACTCTCGGAATTCTGTATAAATCACGTGACATCATAGTTGCTGACGGCAACGTAGTTAGATTGGGAAAAGGTGGAACCAGAAAAGTATTTGAACTGAAATAACTCAGGGGAAGCGTCCGCTAGCAATTAAATATTTTATAATAAACGGTAGGTATGATTCAATAAACTTTACGGTCTGCGGCACGTTCATCATCATCGTCATCATCGCGAAAACACACTGAAAAGTTAGCTTTATTTCTTGTCACTTACGGTCGAATTTTCGGTCGGAGCGGAGTTGGTTGGTATACAATGCTTCAATAGCCCGCGGATCTTCTTTCAAGCACATGTTGAAAATTCAATCGTAAGGAACATGATATTCCAACGAGTCAACGTCATTGTCAATTCGCATACAAATTCAAATAAAATCATATAACAATAATTTTCAGCGCAATTTCGTGGCCATATAAGAACGATCACCGCACGCTGAAGCTTGTTCAGAACTAAAACGTTTTGGGCGTTGCATTTCTTGCCATCCATCAAAAGATCGACAGAGTAAGCAACGGGCAAAAATATTCCAACACTTGAATTGGCACCTACTCGTATCTAAAATGGAGAACTCTGGAGTAGATATGCTCTTGTTCTCCTGAACAACGAGGACCAATGCCTTGCAATAGGCAATAATATATATTGTTTTGAAGCCAAGACGAATTTAATTGTTTAATAGTATTTACCTATAACCAGGTTCAACAAATTAAATAAATAAATAAATATACTTTAATTCTTCTGTTTATGATTAGAAACAACGTATTCCTAATCGTTGGTACCTTTTTACATTACGCTCAAATATTTTACACAACATAAATATTATACTCAAAATAATTTCGAGAGTATGTAGGTACATTAATCTCATACTCGTTATAAGCGCCTTTTCGCTGAACAAGGTAGTTCTTCAGGTAATGAGCGTGTTTCCACTAAATAGACCGTCGAACCGTTTCAACTTAATTTTATACAATTAATTTGAGTTTGTAATAATAATGAATTTACGCGAAGAATTGGGTAAATTAAGCTTTCATCTGGAGTCATTATACGACTAAGGGAAGCCTACCTATAGATTTTCTTTTATAAAGGAAGCATACAAGATTTAAAAGTTGTTGGAGACAAATTTAGATTAACAAATTAATTACACGTTTGCTATAAACCACTTCCCAAGTGCAACAGATTCGATAACGGTCACAGGACTTGCTTCAGTGACATTGTAGTTCATCTTTTTCCTTCCTTTCTTTTCTCTTCTTTCTCAGCCGATTACTTACCGTCAGTTGACTTGTCTGCTAGGTTGTCGGCTATTAACATAAAAAAAGGTTTAAGTCGTTGCTTGGGACATGACAATGCCGTGACGTCGCTGGTAATGTAGACGCGCCAAATACGTAGAGCGGGAGGTATTATTATCTATCCTATGATAACAGCAAGTTGTGAACTGGCTACAATAGCAATTTTAACTTTCGACGCGCTCGAACTACGGACTACGGGAACTATACTTGTGCTCAAGAATCGGCATTATTTTTTTATTAATAACCATGAAGATTAATAGGTCTAGGGTACAATTTCTGGAGATTTTATTATGGTTTATTGTACACACAAAGATTTATTCTGCAGACTCATTATTGTTATCCCTCATAATGTATCAATGCCCAATCAAAATATTATGCGACGATATGTAAATTAAATTCAAAATAAATAAAATAATTAACAGTAAGGTATCACCTGAAACTAAGCTAGATGCCAAAAAATGCCATACACAATGTTTTTAATATTAATTAAATTTTAATTAATCGACTTCGCAAACATCTGTGATCTCAGTATATCAGGGTATGTACTAACCACTAAACAGAGAGACAAGATATAAAAAGTACATTAGACATGCGTAGCACTTTTCGCTCTTCTCACTTCTCTATTATAAAAATAGTTAAATTTTTGTTTAGTACGCGCTGGCCCAGTACGTACGTTCACCTTTGAGAATATAGAGAACTCTTAGGAAACCTGCGCAGGTTTCCTTCATCAGCACGGCCAGTTTACGTTCTCCGAAGCAAGTCTAAGTTCTAATACGCACATAATTTTTTAAAACTAGTTTTGTGTACAGGATTCCAACCCAGGCCCTCCCGTTCAGGAGTCTAAAGGAGTGCGCACATTACACCAACTCGACGTCAACTCCACTCCGACTCCACTCCGTTTCAACTCCGACGTTCCGTTTCGCGATCAACGCCTCATCGACGTCAACTCGACTCCGTATCCACTCCGTTTCAACTCCGACGCTATTTACATTACGTCATTGTGTCGGTCGACGCGTGGACTACTCGTCTACGGTGAGTCGTCAACGCAACGTCGACGCGTTGGTCTCGAAACGGAACGGCTATGGGTGTAGGGCGAGCCGTACAGGGCTTTTAAGTATAAGTTCGAAATTCAACCTTACCTTCAAAGATATAAGGCTCATAATTGAATGTTAGCTTTGTCAAGGTTTTAGTCGCGTTCGCGTCGGTCGGTCGTGGAGTCGTTGTACTGTGCGCACTCCTTAAGAGAGTGCGCGCACTGGGGACTTTTGTCACCGTGACTATTTCGTCGCTCTTATCAAGTCCTTGGATATGTATGGAGGTGCGCGCACGCTACGACGCGACAACTGGGTGACTTTTATGTACGCCGACCGGCGTCGGTGACAAAATTGTCACTCTCCGTTCACATTGACGAGCCGAACGGCGCAATGGCTAACATGCCAGATCGTCGTTCCATTGACGCTTTCATATCAAAAAAGTTTTTTCACTGTCGCCCTCGTGAGCGCACCCCACTTTGGAAACGCGACGCGACGAAGACAAAAACTTTTATGTCACGCAGACAAATGTACCCCGTGCGCGCACTCTCTTACGTTCCGACCGCTTGGCTATTACCTGTTCTCTTACATTAAGTAATGTCCCACCTCCTAAGTAGATAGAACTAACCGTTGATTCATTACTGTTTCCACCGAATATAGTGCTTCGCAGCACTGAGTGACTAATTTCGTAACTAACATAGTTTCTTTGTAGCAAGCCGCTGGGAAATACACTAGAAAGGATTACTTATGTGGGACGGTGGAGAAAGTGATAGGACGAGTGGATATTTTAACAATGTTCCCGAGAATATATTGACTCGGAAGAATTTTGTTCGCTAGGGATTTTTTGTTTATGATATTTTTTTGTTTTTGAATAGTCGTTTTTACCATGACGTCTCATCTGGTTTGGTGAAACTTCAACACTAGAATACTTATTCCTGATTTTTTTTAAGACGCATTTAATTTTTTTTTCGTGTGTAATGTGTTTTATGTTATTACAAGAATACAAGGATTTTTTTCAATTTTTACACACTCATATCCTCGGTCTAGGATTATAATGTGTCAAGTTACCACGGACCATGGACAACTCTCATATAACAACCAATCAACAATACCACAATATTATAAATAATACACAACCAAAGGACAAATATTTTTCAAAAACATAAGTGTTTTCCCCAGCCAGGAATCGAATCTAAAACCCATCGCTACGCAATCAGTCACTACCAGCTAGACTCTGGGGTAGTATTTTAAAATAATTTCTCGTTTGAAACTCTTGAGATTTCTATTTTTTTAAATCCCTAGTAACCTTCTGTTTCACCTATGTTTAAAAAGAAGTTACAACTTATATATTTTTACTTTTAAAAAGAAGTTTCAATATATAATTCGCCAAAATAAATGCCACACTTCAAGGGCATACAATTTAGTAAAGTGTGTAATCTAGTATAAACAAATGTGGGGCTCGCATTAAAATTCTAACATTTATCTACCCAATTACCCTCAGCTCACGTATGGGTCGAATACTGTTCGAAATCAAATACGGTTGTTAACATTACTATTAACATTGTTCGAAAAGCTTTCGGGTTTCGCAAAAGCTTCGGGTCGTTTGACAGTTCACTTTCAAGGGACGCAACTTTATCGAAAGCTAATTTGTATGCACAGCAACGTATGCAGGCTTAATGGTCGACTCGTCTGTTGTTATATTATTTAGTAGTAAGCGATAAACGATAAAGAAAATGTTATAATAATTAAAGATTAACGTGTCAATGTGCTCTCACAAAAATGAATGGAATACGCTTGCCGATCAAACGTCAAATTTTATTTTGTTTAGATAATTTTAAGATTTTTGTGTCAAATGACCTGTAAATGAACTGTCAACATGCTTGACGTGAAAAGGTGAGTTTCGCCCATAAAGTTAATTAAATGGCAATTTGGTTTATAACCTTACCAGATGCCGTGGTCTTTGTGTCATTGTTGAATCTAGTTTTACTTATTTAGTTGCAGTGTCGACGTACCAGTATGTATAGTGCATTCATGGTTCTTTGGCTGTTGACGTGTCAGGGATACTTTTTGTGTTACGGCGTCCAAGGCCGGAATTGTACACGCGAAACAACATAATTATAAAAAAGTGGCGTTACTAGGGGTGATAAACCTATGCAGCCGTTTTTAACATGCATTTAGTAGGAATATGTTTGTTTCGGTATAGTTAAAGTTTACATGGAGAACGATATAGGAAGTACAGAGAGATATAGGTATGTGTTACAAACACATGTATTAACGAAAATGTGAAGTAACCTTTAACAAAACTAACAATGATCGAATTTGAAGCGCAGAGCGAGTGTAGTTTTTTATAATTACCTAGGTAAATTTGAAATTCAAAATCACGTACTTCTCTTATTTACGTTTATTGTGTTTAGCTTTCCCGTGAACGTGAGAAACATACCTTATACCTTCGGTAAAATACTAACAGGACTACGGTACAGATTAGATAATGAGAAAAGGACGGGCCTATTGGAATTCAAATTCGAAATGAAATACAACGTAATCGCAGGAAAAAAATATTTTTATGTTAAAATTTTCTTTTTTGTACGGTAATTTTGTAGGGTACTGAAAAAAGTGGATCTCAGCTGATTTGAAATAAATAGAAATGCTAATAGCATAAAATAATACTAATGAAAGTTTGGTGTTGTGGTATAGTTTATTATTTACTTAGCATTAAAAAAGCGAGTTTTTTTGCAACTACGTACTTTATTCCATATCTTCTTCTATACATCATTATAATAAATCTGTATCTGTAGGTACATGGAAGATACATGTGAAAAACTTTCACTGGGGATCTTTTACTATTGCAATATAATCCTGATTTTTAGATTTTTTGTCTGTTTGACTGTGGATTTGTACGCGCTTATCTCACAAACGGCTTAACCGATTTCGGTGCGGTTTTCACTAATAGGTTATGGTAAGCTCTACTTAACATTTACCTACGTATTTTTTATATCAATCAGTTAACAAATAAAAAAGTTATGTCAGTTTAAAACATCACACCTAACAATTTTCGTTGGGAACCTACTAAGGGACATGTTTCTCGAAGCGAAGCGTTTTACTAGTCTATCAATTAAATTCTGAAACTGTCAACCAACCTGTTCCAACACGACACAACATTTATTGTGTCATTGTTACACAAAGCATTGCATCTCGTTTATTTTAGTGATGTTTTTACACAGAGATATTAAGTTTTGATGATGTCGAGCTAGTCGCCGTGTCGGCTTCCCGTACACATTGTGCGGCGCCCGCCAACCGGAAAATTGTTATTTTGTCGTTGTTTACTCAACAACATATCAATCTGTTTACAAAAGATACGTTCAAAGGATGAATTATTCTTGCTGTAACAATCTCTCGTTCTGACGTCAAACGTGACTTTACGTGAAGTATTAGAAATGTTTTATTGTTAATTTTGGGGTGTTTATTGATGTTATTTTAAAACTTTAACGTAATTATTTTGTATACCAAATACTTGATTAAATTGATACGCAACTTGGGACCCAGTTCTGTTGACAGTGCTAGTGGTAATCGTTACCCGAGTATTACTGTGATTAAAAACATACACCTTTGCACGAAATATCTGATAATTATTTAAAATTAGAGACAAAATAATATTAATAACCAAATCTTTACGACCTATTCACAATAGCCTCACAACTACACTACATTAAGCACATAAACAAATAAGTCTTATGTCTGCATCTCGGCTCTCACCTTCAATCGCTGAGGTCACCGAGGTTGTCACGGTAACGGCCACCTCTCGAGTCACAGCCTGCGCAACGGAAAATAAAATTATTACATCTCATTTTTCTAGACACACGGTAGTATGCCAGCCAAGTTCGGAATAGAAAAGGGCATACATTGTCCAGTGTGTAAGTTTACCGAAATCATTTCTAGTCAAAAACTATTCGACTACACACTGTGTGAAATCCCCCCCCCCCACATCCCCCTCTAACATCTAGAATCCGACCGAAGAATTTAACTAATAAACTTAGGGCCAGTTTCACCGGTTCCGGATAAAGTTCCGGATAGCCCTAGGAATTTATCTGCCACTTAGTGACTTAACAGTTGACGGAGCGGCAACGTCGCTTTTTTGCGTTTCGTTACTACTACCTAAATTATTGTCATTAGAAAATTATTTTGAAAACTTAATTAATAAATTACTTTTTGTTCAAAATAATCCAATTAGACTTTTTTTAATATTTTCAAGTATAATTTTATCATTATAGAACGAAAATAGTAGGATTCATAATAATATGATTTATTACAGTTCAAATTCCTAATGTGTTATAGAAACGCCACTTGAAACATTTTTTTATCCGTCAGATAACGCCTAACAGCCACTTGAACTGGCAGATACCTTAACCAACACTTTTCTCTGTCACTTCTATCAGATTACCTGAGATGCCAAAAGTTGTAGTTTATCTGGGAGTTGAGTTCCTAGGGCTATCCGGAACTTTATCCGGAACCGGTGAAACTGGCCCTTATTCTCCCAAATTTAACTAATTAAACTGAGAATTGCATGTATGATAATTTAATTTAGCGATGTAAACTTTTACTTTATTGACTGTCAAAACTTCCCAGGTCAGGCATCCTACATAAAAGAAAGTAACTTTTCTTTCATTTTAATTAATTAATGAAGAGCGTAGTTATATTCCACAAATATAATTAAAAGAATTCTTCGGAATGGAACTTGGCAATCGTTACATTTCAGTTCCTGTATCAGTGACAACGACTACCTACCACAAACTTTGTTTCTATCTAAATTTTTCGCATGCACATGTTTCGTATTTAATATATTTCGTATTTAGTATATAATATATAGTATATATATTAATATTAATATATTATGTAATATATATATATTAATATTAATTATATTATAAATAAAATAAAAATTATATTAATATTAATAAAATTAATATTAATATATATACTATATAATATATATAGTAATATTAACATATATACTATATATTATATAGTATATATATGAATATTAATATATTAATATTATATGTATATAATATACGATAAATAAATATACATATAATACAGAGTAGTTTATTTTTAAAGATAGGTACGCATACCTTCTGTTGCCAGTTATTTTTACAGCTCCTCAAATCATTAAATGTATTTCTATTTTCACGCAAAGCAATTTAGCTGAAACTCGAGTTTTGTTTCTTTATACCTATTTATATTTCGTTCGTACCTTCAGTTCGTAGTAAAATTCGTAAGTAATGTAAAAAAGGAAGGAAAATGATGTTTTAAAAAACATTTGGGTTCAGGGAAATATAACAAGGAAAATGGGAAGCTATGATAATAATCGGGAAAAGAAATGTTTAAGATAATATAACCTACAATTGTAACAATGAAAAAGAATCATTGTTTATAATATATGTAATAATATGTATGTTGTGATAAAAAATGTTATCTTGAGCTAGTGTTTTTAATAGTTTTTATTTGATTATAGGTAGCATGACAACTGTGGCCGACACTGGATACGACTGAAATCGAGACTAGAATGGTAACTCCCAACTAATCGATCAAAATAGGTACTATAAATACCCTCCTAGACGAGTAGTTCCACCGACATAATTAGGTATACCTACTTAGTAACCGGTTAGGCATGAAGTAAGAAAGTAAAGAAAATTTGATATTAGAAGAAACATAATGAGTAAAACGAAGACACAGAAAAATTCCATTTTCAAAAATTCAATCTTAGAACATTCTGAACTCCCCCAAATTTTACAATAAGTTATTTATTACACCGATCCCGATGTAAATGTTTTGATAATTGAATGATTTCGATACACTGAACACTTCCTTTAATTTATGACCGTTATTTATACAGCGTGCAATAACATTAAATCAAACGGGGCGCTGTGAACAAAATGCATAAACTCATTTCCGTGGGCCCTCGTCGCCCCCAATCACAGTTTTATCATGACAAAGGCAAGCCCCATCAACATGCACGATATTGGCCGCATTTACTACACTATCACACCGCTCCAAAATCTATATATTAATGCGTGGAGAGCTTTATACCCCCTTTTAAAGTTTATATGGGGGTGTGCAGAAAGCTAAAAATTACTATAAGTAGCATTTTTTTATGTCAATAGCCGTAATGCGAGCAGATGAGCTATCCGATGTTAAGTGGTCTGTGACCCATGGACGTAAGCAACACCAAATTCATCATCGATGCGGTGACAGCCAGAAAAGAAGAGAAAGAACTAGGGATGGTATAAGACCGCCGCATAAGACAGTATCTGTACAAAATTATGTATACAACAGAACAAACATAAATATTATTAACCTCGTTTAAAAAAAAAAACAAAAATTAAAATAGTGATCTTATCCCACAGTACGATCATTTTAATACAACAGACTACTTATACGAAGTAGGTAGCATTTTATAAGTTAACTAATAAATACTTTACACTAAGCTAAAACAATGAATGTATTAAAGTAAGGTATCTCGTCACTCAATATAATATTTGTACGCCTAGACCGATTATGATGCAGCCTTATAATTTATGCAAATCGAAATTATGGTACACTTAAAAATAAAACTCGAGTAATTGTGCTTTTAGCATAATATATTCTCAAACATAAATATTTCTTGCATTTGCGAGTAAAAAAACTATAAAATTTTCAGTATAATTGAATTGTTCCAAGAAAATATCATTAGGTATGAACCTACTAGTTGCAAAAACTCTTAAATGTATCCTAAAACTTAATATATCAAACTCACGTTAAAGTGTTCATCTCTTCGATATAATCATCATGTTACTAACCTTTCTTCATACCAATGTCAATCAACTTTTGTATATTTACTAGGTAGTAATTCGCCCTGGTTTCGCTTCGAAAAATCCATGTCTAGTATAATGTCAGTACCGCACCCGCAACAATCTACTAATTTTTATCGAGCAGTATAAAACTTACATGTTAACTCCTTTTCATATTTTTTTGTTTCAGTTTTGTTATACTAAAATTTACAATAATTGGACAAAAGCATTTAAACGTTACCTAATCAATAAACTTTTGACATAACCTCCATACTGATAACTTATCCTGTAGTATCTCTGTTTTGTGCGTAAGAAAGTCATTTATTGATATTTTAAGGTGTCCTGATGCATATTATGTTCAAATTTATCTCTCTGTGTGCCAAATTTCATCCATCCCTATCCATACGTCATTTTTACTTGATTAACAAACGGCTATTACACGTGACTTGTCAATAATGTTGACAAGTCACAATATGAACTAAGTACAATGAGTGAAAACTAACATTATGACGTCACACACGCTCGAGTTTGTTCGGGAGCTGTCGGCTTGTCTTCGGTACTGGATTCAAAACATAATTTTTATTTTGATATAACTTTGGAATTATTGCGAAAAAAAAATAGTTTCGTTATAAAAGTTATATTAAGCTCTTTTCATTTATCACAAAAGAAATCATTCAAATACTCAATTTCATCGTAAATTTTAGTGTATTTAATTATTATTTTAAACACTTTAGCTACGCTAAATTTCATTCCGTACACACAAGTTGCTTTAAAAACTCCGTATTCACGTAATAATATTATACAGATTTTCCCGATGTCCACGCATCACATTTTTCGAGATTAAACTCAGCCGGAAATTATTCAAATGTAAAAGCTGGTAAAAGCTTAGTTTCCCCCATAAACCTCCCTAATTCATTGTAGTTTGCTGTACCTTTCTAAATATATCATTATAAAACATACCCAACCTTGTTTATAGCGAAATACATTGTTCAGAACTAAACACATGCCTCGTAGCGGGCTCCGGCGACTAATTTACGTGCCGTAAAAAGTTTCGTCGTAAAGGACGTCACTGTTGTTACTATCGTACTACCTGGTATCCTAATTAGGACATCAAGTTGGCCGTATATAGGACATTTATCGAGGTGACCCACCATTAAATCCTGCTCCCCAATTGAAGCTCATTTGATAGTGATCATTATGGCAAAATTAAAATTTTATTATATTGGTGGATACCTGAAAATTTCACAGATTACTGTGGACGCAATCTCTTAGATTTACACGGGGAATCCCTTTATAAGTAACCTTAAAAAATGGGATTTTTCTACATTCTTTCTTGTTTATGACTAAATAATTAATTAGAGTTACTATCGATATGTGGTACGGAACCCTACGTGGGCGAGTCCGACTCGCACTTTACTGGTCTTTTTGCTAACAGTGGGGCGGTTATGTCACTGTCTCACCACTCCATCCATCCACTCCACACCCCCTCAGTGGTTCAACTTCCCATCTATACATTATCGAAATAAGAATTAAAGTTTTAAAGCTGTGAGCCGAGTTTAACGCAACAGGCTCATTAATTTTGCTTGGCGTCGTTACAATATTGGCACTGCAGGTGTTACCACAAGGATGGCTTCATTTCTGTAACATTGATAGCCGCAGATAACGAATACCATGTGTGCGATTGCCCCTCAATAATATTATCTTTTTATAACAAACAAGGGCAAGAATATTAAGGTGATCAGGGCTACCAAATTCACATGATTAAATAAACTTAATTCGTTTCCAATGATTTCTTAATATAAAGCGCCAGTTGCTTCCATCAATGTAAGTCGAAATATCAGTGCGAAGTCCACCAATCCGCACGTGGCCAGCGTGGACTATGGGAGAACTTACACTGTGGGAGAAGAACGAGCGCAGCAGTGGGACAGCAATTGCGAAGTAGAACAAAAAGTCTTCCCATACGACATTTCAAATTTGAATGTACCAGGTACAAAACCCGTATAATGCACAACGTCCACCTGTTTTTTTTTTTTCTTTTTTTGACAGCCCTGGGTCGTGCGGTGTGGTCGCCGGCCGAACGCGTGCTCAACGCCAGGTGAGAGGCTTGCATTATGCTCGCCATCTGCCCCGGGATAGCGTGATCGAAATATAATCCACTGAGGGATTGGACTCTTTAGGCATATTTTAAAAATATGACAATGCAGCGGTAACCTCAAAGTAAGGCTTGAACAGTGAAAGCTAGTTTAAATTAAACAGCTGACAATTAAAATAACTAACTAATGTTCTAACGCCGTCTCCTAACCGGACTAACTATCTAACTAGACCCCATTTGAGTCTTGTTCTTGGTCGGTCACGGTTGTCATGGGCGGCAGTAGAAATTAATTTCATAAAAAAATTGCAACCCTGTTTGTACAATAGTACCACCAAACGATGTCTTATAGAAGGACGCTGGTAGGAGTGGTAGGCTGGTAGATAGAAACCCTACCACCGTTCACGAGTAAACACATACCGTTTACCTAACCTACTTACTACTACTACCACTACACTACCTACTACTACCTACATATCAAGTGACTACCAATATAAAGGATCTGTTACCATAACCTCATCCAATATTCTACAGGATGCACCACGAGTACCTACACAGTAAATAAAATAACTATAAAAATGTCTTGCGATGCCACGATCAAACAAACAGGGGAATGTTCCTTAATACTCCTAATAATATTATAAATGCGAAAGTTTGTATGGATGTATGAATGTTTGTTACCTACTCTTCAACGCAAAAACTACCGAATGGATTTGCTGAAACTTTACAATAATACAGCTTACACATCAGAATAACACATAGGCTATAATTTATAAAGATATAGTGTGAATTATCTAAAATATATAACTAAATCTTTGCAAACCGAAGGAATAAGTTTCCCGAAGCGAAGCGCTGTTTTACTCTATACTAGCGGGTCGCTAGTATAGAGTAAAACAGCGCTTCGCTATAAAACAGAGCCTTACCAAAAAGTTCTTAAAGGTACTGATAGAAGGTAATATTAGTAGATTGGACGTACCTACATATGTACATTAACAAATTAAAATCTACATAACACAGTAAAACTAAAATGAAGAATATAAAATATTATCTAAAGAGAAGAGTACTTGGATATTCTCCAAAGTTTTTCTCACAGAAATAAGCCCTTTGGTTCGCCTCACAAAATGAGCTGGTTCAAGTTTTGGCTGGCTTCATATGAACGGACGGATATTTATTATTAGTACTTATTTGGATTGAATTACTAGTACTAAAATTGTTTGTTTACGAAACAATTTAAAAATAATTAATTACCCATGGCAATTTTTCTGTGCTCTATTTTTTCTCAAGTATGAAGATAATATTAACTGGTCATGTATCAAAGCTTATTTTAATAGTAATATTAATTCGTGGAATCCTCCAGAGACAAATATTTTATTAATATTCAACGCACGTTCTGAATCATTGTCGATAAAACATCAAATTCTTCATGAATTTCAGCTTTATTCAAATTACCCGATTGTTTGCTGTTTCCGGAAACAATTTCCTTTTGTGGCGATATTACGGGCTCAATTTTTAATGAAACAGTAAAAAACTGTTTTTTCATCGTGAATCCAATGTAACGATAATATGATGAATCATACAAAAACACATCCAATGTTTTTTTTCCTTTAATTTCTTCTGTGTACAAATAAATAAAAATAAGAATTTTCGTCGCCTTTTGAGTTGAGTTATATACATAAGTAATTAGATGGTTGTGATTGTGACTCACCATGCCTAGCACAGGGGCCCTAATTCAAATGTGAGGAAGGCATACGTACAATTTTTTCAGAACTCATTGAATTTACACCTTAGATAGATAAAGTGATAAAACAAGCATTAATAGTAATTCAAATCAACTCGTCAGTCCGTCCAAAACCTTAATATGTTGTTCTGAACAATTCTTCTCTTGTTCTGATCTTAATAGGTAGTAGAGTCTAGAGTTTGCCCGGGGTAGTACTAACGCCCGCCACGGTACTTACTACCATTTCTACCGTGTAATAATAATTGTTTTAACAGCAATTGTATTGCGGTTAGAAAGGTGTGGAGCCGGCTACACTTTTTAGTGGCGAATTGTAGGTGGTATGTATACCAACCTCATCATCAAGGATCATCACCCAAGGATCTGAATAACTCCAAAGGCATCACCTACGCGTTAAAGGCCAAGAAAGAAGAGAGAAGAATGAAAGAGAGTACTGATTTTCAAGGCCCATCCGTAACAAGCTCAAGCTAAGGGCTTCACGGAAAGATAAATGTATACATTATTTGGGTAATTTGTGTTGTCCACGCCATCCGCGGCACAGGGAATCCTAGAGCGGGGGTATGAGTGTGTTATCGTTTTTTTTATAATTAAAAGTATTAAGTAGTCTCCACGCTTGTCCAATACAAGCACATCGTCCCGTACAAAACGAACAAAGGAATTAAATATCGACGAATGCAAAACAACAAAAGCTTTCGTAATAATTCATTTCGAAACTCCTTGTTGAGTTGACAAAATTAAATTACATCTTTTTTTGTTTCACTTACTTAAATTCTTTCTCTCGGTGAAAATAAATCTTCCGTAATTGATTCCGCTTTAGTTCAATTTGTCTTCGTTAAAACTCAATTTCCGTAGTCTATTTGTGAATAATAAATTGCGCATACAGTACGTACCTACGCACTACCAGTGTGTGATCGGTTTTGGATTTGCGTTGCGAAAAAACAATTTAAATATACTGCGAACAAGTCAATCTAAATTACTGTTACCGTCACACTTAAGAGCTTCCGAACGTTTTACATTGACGACCGATGGAACTGTCATTTCTGTTAAATTTATTTTACGTTTATTAGTAATTTTGGATATGTGTAAACGTTATTTGATTATTATTTTGGTCATTTGAATATACATACATACATACATAGGTAGGCTTTGTCAACGATACGAAGGTCGAAACAAATATTTTTTGGAATTATTGTTTGTCTGTCTGTTCGAAAACGACTCCTATTTCAATCGGTTAATAAATATAAAATTATGTCAGTTTAAGGAATCACGCCTAACAATTTCAGCTAACAATGTCCCGCCTAACAATGTCCACTAGTAACTAATATAAACAAATATCTTTATAATTTTTAGAATAACAAAATATGTGAACAAAATTGATAATGTGAGGTAACGTGAAAGTTATAAAAGTGCCTGAAATCTTCTTCTTATATATAAAAATGAATCGCTTTGTTGGTAAGCGCAAATCTCAAGAACAGCTGAACCGATTTCGGTAATTCTTTTTTATAATATTCCATAAAGTACGAGGATGGTTCTTAAGGAGAGCAAAATTTTAAAAAAATCCTTAAAAGGCTAAAAACAACACTTTTCTATATTCCCATACAAAAGGATCGTAATAATAACTTAAAAGTCAATTTGAACTTTAACACTGTAACTGTATGGTACCATACCATACAGTTTAAGTGTTAGTGGAGGGGTTCCGGGAAGGTGTCCCGAATAGCAGAATAAGTAGGTATTAAAAAAATAAAAAATTAAAGAATCGACTGTTTGGTATGAAGTCGCCGGGTCAGCTAGTAAATAAAAAAATTTAAAAAAAAAATCGGGTTCGGGTACTTAGAAGCACAGATTTACCGAAGCGAAGCCAAGGCAGTTACTAGTATCATAAGCGGATAATAAACCCGTTAACGGCCCACCATAAAGTGATCATATTTTTAAGTAGGTACCTACAACGCTTCAAAAAATACTTAAGAAGAATTTTCTTAGTCTATAACTTCTTTTTCCGCAGCGTCTAATTTTCCTGCTTGTCATCCCTAGACCAAGACGGTCTATATGAATTATTGTATTCTTTTATATATTATGTACACAACACCTATCCTAAATATATGAAGATACGTTTCCTCTCATTTGATTGGGTTGTCTGGAAGAAACCACTTGTGAACGTAAGGCCATCAATTGTATTGTACTTTACCTCTAAAAATTGTTTAATTAAATTTTATATTTTGTACAAACAATAGTTCTGCTTAAATAAATATTTTATGGTTACACAACAAACTAATAACGGTATCACAGCATCAATGTAATGGATTTCATAAGCAATTTAATTTCGTATTTGCAGACAATACGAGTAGGTACCAGTGAGTTAGTCATACTATTGGCTTGTGCGGTGTATCTGATAACATCGTAGGGCTGACACTTCCGAATTAATATAAGTCTTTTAGTGTCTCGGGTAGTCGTTCGATCGTTTCTGGGTTCGCTACCCGAGGAGGAAAGAATAATGAGTTTATATTTCTGCTCTTGGTCTGCGTGTGTGTTCTTGTATTCTTGTGTTGTCCATGGCATCCATGATACAGCGAAAGCCAGTGTGGAGCTATGACTGTGAAGGATTTAAAGACATAAAGTTTATTGGTTTTGATGTATCCAATGATATTAGAAATTTTTCGTCCGGATTTAAGACTTCTCTTCTTTCACCAATATTTAGAATGGACTTTCAGGGTTGACATGGGCAAGACCTGAATACTTTTAATAGATAATTAATTTGTAAAGCTTAATATCTGTAATAAAGTCCGCGAAGTGCCTGAAATATATTTTAAATTCCTCTTAAATCTGTCAGGTATAATTAAACTAAGTGAAATTAAATTCTTATCAAAACAAATTTGCTTATCGTCAGGGAATTTTTATGTAGATGAAAACTGTCCTTCAAACAAATCTAATTTGATTACGAAGTTTAGAATTTTCTATTCGGTGGCAAAACTAAAAATAGTGCAATCACAGAATCAGAATGGTGCATGTAATGAAAATGCAGTAGATTTCTAACCTATATATACATAATGTCATAAAATTTGTAACCGATATTTCGACTCGGTTACATACATCTTCACGTCACGCACTTTCTGTGTAAAATATTAAAGTCATGAGTGGTACCTTCCTACCCATGTCCGAAATAATAGAAGCGGAATATGTAATTAAAATTCTTAGAATATGAACAATCATAAATCACGTCACAATTCAAAACTTGTACAAACATGAATTACTTATTTTATGTTTCGATATAACAATCTATACTAATATAATAAAGCTGAAAAGTTTTTTGTTTCTTTGTTCGCTTCAATCTCTGGAAATTCTCGTGCAATTTGAAAAATAGTTTTTAAGTCACAATTTTTATTCAGCTTTAAAGATTGATTTTACGGAAGCGAAGCGAGGGGAGGTTACTAGTTACATGAATAAATTTTTATTATGATACGGTTACTCATGATATTTATTTGGTACGCTGATATTTCGACCCAATTGCATTGATGGTGCTCACGGCTGAACATAATAAAATGTTTACAATCCGCAATGGGCTAAGTTTAAGATTATATGAATGAAATTATAATATTAGAAAATAAATCAATAGCTGACAACCCTAGTACTCGTAGGAACTTCGTAACGCCGCGCCGATGTCCCGATAGCAAGGGTGCGGTATTGACGACTTTATAGCTAGGATCCTATCTCGAATCTCGGACCCGAATACTTGAGCGGAGACGAAAGATATAATAATTCCCACATTTGTCACAGAAAATTGTTATTTTATAGACCTGTTACATTCTATGACTACGTACATATATTATATAATTATGTATGCCAGCCGAAATTTTTTCTTTTAAATTTGAAATTAAAATTCATTTAATTACATACATTGTATTAGAATTTATAGGTATACATATTTACATTATACAGTCTACTGCACTTTTTTATGTAGGTACACGGTCTTTTTACCGCTTAGCTATACCGTTTTTAAAGTCTCAAGTCTGGTCGAAGAGATTTCAAAAGAAATCGCATTATACCTTTCATACCTTTGTACCATCCTTACTTGATGAAAATTGTTCAAACTGTATCCATGTGTACAGAATGTTATTTTAAGCTTTAAGCTTTCGCCTTTTATACTCAAATGTTAAATATTCAAAGTATAAAAACAAATAAATATGAATAATTCGCCTGAAATTCACCAAAAGACAATAACCTCCCGTTTTTTATTATTCCACTTCAAAAAAGGAGAAAGGTTTGTTCTCTCAGAACTCTATCATTTATTAACCGATTTGGAAAATTCTTTTTAGTTGGGGGTATATATGTATACCTATACTTTTCGTTTGATCTCATTTAAATTTGAGGAAAATACACATACCTTATCTAAGGGTGAAAAGTAGAGTTCGGACAAAATTCAAGTCGGTGTTTGTTCGTTAAAATTTTACTTATTCATTGTATGTACGGAACTAACATTTCTTTTTCCGTGTAATAATTGTTTATACAGAAATTTTGCTCCATTTAGAAAGGTCTGGATCCGGTTCTACTTCTTTGGTGGAGAAGATTTTTATCCTGAAGGGTAGCTATACATCTGTAACCGAATGAGAACAAGATCTTATTAATAACTAGTAAAGCTAGACGATTACTAACCACTATTAATGGGAGTAACTACCACTAACTGTCCCTGTCTCAGTCCTCTTACCTACTAACGAACTAATTATCCCCGTTTAGTAAATAACCATCCTAGTCCCGATTTTAGTCTTGTTCTGTGTCGGTCACAGTTGTCATCAAATCATCATCATCATCATCATCATCATGTTCAGAAAGACCATGGTTAAGCCCAACGAGCTAAACCCCTTTCGATCGACAACGATTTATTACGTATCCAATACGAAACACGATTGTATTTACAAAGAAAATCTCATTTTACCTTTCTGAATAATTAAAAAGCGGACCGGTAATAAATATTTAATATCTTAAGCGGTGTTATCAAGTCGAACATAAAGCGTCTAGTCTACGGTCCACAATTTCGTGTAAAAACATAACCTTAAGAAATTAATTTCAAAAATCCCTTCTTAGGAGGAAAGTCCATCGCGAAATGAATTTACGCCGCAATTCGGGTCACTTCGGGATTTTGTACCTCAAAATTAAGGTTCTACAAAGCTTGTCATTACTAAGCAAGAGTAGTAAATGGCGTAGATTACCTAGGTATTATAATTACCTAGGTCGGAAATTTTTATGCCGTCCGATGGCATCCGACAAGGCCTAACGACTGCTACCAAATGGGACCGGGGCCGACGGCTTTACGTGCCCTCCGAAGCACGGAAGCGTCCAAGAAATTTTGCCACAGGCTATGAGCGCTTCGAAGCGAAGGGATACTCACAAAATCTCGAAAATTGCTTTATGTATTATGTCTTATTCTGACCATAAGGCGTAAAAGTAGGGAATGACAGTTTGATCAAAAATCAGTTTTAAGTACTTAATTATCCGCGGTGAAACAGCGGGCTATAGCGGGCAGCTAGTATAGTAGGTATAGTTAGGTAGCTATGTCCGCAAAACTCCAGAAACAAGGACGTCTAGAAATAATATTAGCCCAAACGGTTCCTGGTAAGTTAGAAACTTATTCTGCTGACCTTGTTATATATTACTTTAAAACACTGGTTCTCAAAATTATATAAGGTATTATAAATAAAAAATAATACACACTTAAAGCCCCACACTAGGATGTTTGGTGTCGTGGGTACCATGAACACGACAAAATCTACACACACCCAGACCGAGAACAGGAATTTAAAGTTTGAAATTAACAATTTTCTAAAGCTATTCAATTGCTTGTACATTCAACTTTTGCGTTAGTATTATGTAACAAACAAAATAAATGTACTTTGTTTTTTATTATCTAATTAAAACTTAAACGAAAAAAACGGAAACGGCTCCAAAGATTTTCACGAAATTTAATAGTAGGTTTCGGGGGCTATAAATCGATCTAGCTAGGTTTCATTTTTGGAAAACGTCGTTTTATTTATAATACGAAAGAAACACAACCATAGTTTTGTGTGTATTAAAATAGTATTAAGGTAAAGCATTAGGTACCCTATTTTATTTTCATTGAGCCTATGTAAACAAACTCGTTATAAAAAAACTTTTAAGTTTTTACACAATAGAAACTAAACAAAACTTATCTTAGTTAGCGAAAGTGTATAAATTAGTGGCAGAACAGTTAATAAGCAACGACTTTACTTGTTTCGAATTACAATCACCTTCTGTCGAACGCCTGCGACGGGTAAGTACGATTACTTCCATTTATTTTATGACGCTTTAAATAAAATAAATGTTTATCGGAATTTGCGGCTCATTGTGACTAGCTAAATAATCAAAAGTTCTCATAATATCATAAGGAGGCTCAAAGCATTATTTAATTCACTCCAGTGTATTGGTGATTGATTTGTGGAGGAATCTTCGTAGTTTCTACATCTCCACACGCCATTTGACATCAATTAACGATTATTATCTAACGAAAACCGGAATTGACGGCTTACCTACCGAGCTAACTGCTAGCTGCGTACGAAGCCGATCGATCATTTAATATTAATATAATACAAATAATATATTCCATTATAAAATAACTTACTTTTATATTACTACTGATACTTAATATCATTTGTAGTGATCAGTGTGTAAATTCATGTAAATGCTCAAAATATGTACATTTTAAAATAATGCAAAGTAATATTAAAACCGCATCAAAACAACCACTGACCCTAGAATGATAACATAAACCACTAGTGAACAATAGCAGTATAACGAATAAATAACTACATATTTTTTGTTTATAAGTAAACAGCTGTTAGACATGAACTGTATGGAAAAACGTGGTTGCTGCACCCTAACCATTATATTTTTGAACTCGGAGAACCCTTAAAATTGTGAGCAGTAAAGACCATACTCCTTTGCTTGGAGGTAGAGCTGAAGCCCCGTTGGCTACCAACCTTTTCCTTGAGTCAGCCGCAAAATGGTAGGAGAAGAACTTACATGACGACATTTTAAGCAGATATTTATTTATTTATTTAACACAAAGGTCCCGCACAAAGATTCTACCATCTTCCATAAAGATATTATCAAAAAAGATCGAACCCGACGCGTCACGCGTGGACTTAACGCGTCTAATTTGAAAAGTCAGCGCGCGTCTTGGCTTTAATGAGTTTTCGTGTAACGCCTTCCTAGCGGAGCAAATTTATGTCATGAATAATAATAGCAAAACCGCGTTTAAATCCCTGGGACACGTCCTCAGATAATCCACCAAAGAAACGTCTTAATAAACACTGTTTTAACGAGTTGTTGACGGAGCATCATGGCCCGGAGCGGGCGTCTGTTATTTGCGTCAGTCGGAATTTTGATAACGTGTGCTTGTAATTACGCATATATATGTATATACCAAGACAGTATGTATACAATAATGTCGACAATATATTTATCTATTTAAGGAGCTAGTCGTCATTGGAGAATTTATTACTGAAGGCTTAACGTAACATTGCCTGTAAGTTGGAACCCAGACGCGAAAGTCTATTTTAAACCACATTGCTGACATTATAAAAAGAAAAGATACCTAACTTAACTTCTTTAACAACTTTAATAAGAATTTTCATCGCAATGAATCCCGTATGTATAGCTTCTACCGTTTGATTTATTGCACAAAGATATAGATGTTGCAGATGTATGATTTTTGAATTAAAATTCGTGTCACCAAACCAGCATAACTTCACGTTATTTTGAAATTGGACAACTTATAGTCGTTATTTCATGCAACGATGTTTTGAGGAACTGTTTAGACTGGTGCCACAGGCCACAGTCCATCTTTCAATGCACTACTTACTAATCAATAAAGTTTCTCCTGCCTTAATTATGACGATCGTCAATACCTTCCTAGTATAGACTGCAAACTCTGAAACGTGTTTCCATTAGAGATATTTTCACAGGTTCTTAGATTTCTTCAGAAAGAAAAAGATTTTAAATTAGATTACTTGTTTTTAATACCAAAATGTATCGTGATCCTTAATTTAAAAAGGAGTCACTTAGATACGTAACAGAGCTTTGATGGGCTGAGTTTTAAATTCGGTGCGTAAAATAAAAATTTTAAACATTTTTTATTACTGGTAACAAACAACATAATCTCAAATAAAATATCTCAATCGAGGAGCTATACGATTGTCCTCGTACAAAAGTTCAAAGTGGTACAACTGTAGTATTTGCTCAATATACAAAGCATAATTATAAAAAGCTTAATAATATCCACTCATGGGTTAAAAACGAAATCTCGAAAACTAATTGACCCACGAAGCTGTTTATGAGTAGGAGACGTCAGCTAAGTACTACTACTCAAAATCGCAAATATCAACTCATATGTATCCAAAAAATTTAAAAAAATTATCCAAATATGAGTTGAATGTTATTAGGTATTTGGTTTCCGGGCTGTGTAGCTGGGCTGTACAAATCTCCACAATATGTATTTACATTCGCCCATACCACTTCTAACCGTCGATGTTCTATGGTTTCCTAGTTTGGTATTCCAATTCCGAAAAGTACGTTAAACGGACTGGGGTGTTGTTTTAAATTTCGCGTGGGAATGAATAGCTGAATAATCAGTTTTCGATTCGTAGGCATCGACTCAGTAACTACGAACCGACCCGAGTTATCCAAGGCAGTCCGACGACAGAAATTGCTCGCTCTATTTACATTTCGTCGTAAATTAACATATCCGTGGGTATTCCCATGCCGTCGCGCGGGGTACGGTGGGTACCCGAACAAATTTCACTGGGTTTTCAGAAAAATTACTACACCGCCCATTCGATTCCTTTACTTATGTTAGGTTTATTCAAGTTATGCGGTTAGGGAAACAACCGGATGTTTTGCAAACGAAACAAGATATCATGCATACCGACATAATAATAAAATAAAACAGAACGATGTCTGTACATGGAACACATAAGAGACATACTTTTAGAGAGGCCTTTAATAACGCAGACAGGTCAAAATCTAACAGCAATGCAATGACCACGATGAACGCGGGAGACTCAATAATTACCACACAGCATACAAAAAAACGCCAAAGAACCCACTGCTAACTGGACTAACCATCCTAGTCTAGATTTGAGTCTTATTCTGAGTCGGTCACAGTTGTCATGAGCGGCAGCGACAGGGTTGTAATACATTTTCGTTTGCTAACTGTTAACTCCATAAAAAAGCTGTGGATCGTCATTTATACCGTTCAGTTTCTCGGAAAATATGAAGGCATTTCCCAAGTGTAACACAATTTATTTGCCTAATATGTAACGTTATGTAGCGAGGTAAAACTTCACGTCCGTCATACGGGACTAATCCTATCCTAAATCAGCTTTAGACGCTTCTACCGGGGATTCCTCTCTTTGTCCCCGTTACTTATAAAGTATTATGGATACCTTACAGCCATGTACGAAAATGTGATTATATATTAGATCAATCTTATATCGATTGATCGATCGATAATAATATATATATTAGATCGATTGATCTAATATATATATTATTATCGATCTAATATATGTGATTATATATTAGATCAATCGATATAAGATTGATCTAATATATAATCACATTTTCGTACATGGCTGTATATATGTATATTAGATCGATTGATCTAATATATAATCACATTTTCGTATGTATACATAATTATTAAAAGTGAAGTCCTGACTGACTGACATAATTATTAACCCGAACCTTTTGAGCTAAAAAGCAAAAATTTTGCACACAGATTAGGTTACTTCTTGATATATCTCCTGAGGGCAAGTGTAAAGGTATTACGTTTAACTAGCATTGCATAAAACCGTGTTATTCTAGTATTTATTTTAATATTTTGCTCGATATGTTTACTAGTAACAATGACGTTGCATATATCACGTCCGTCATATTTTACTAATCCGATCCTAAATCAAACTTATACGAGCAAATATCAATTTTTATATATTTATCTTCAAAATAAATCGTTTTCAGGTTGTAAATATTTTGTACAGCCTGAATGGCTGGGTAGACAAATCAGCTAATGGTAAGTGGTCTTCGTCGCCTATGGACACGAGCACTAGGCCCTGAAGGAGAACTCTTTTCACACCTTTTTTTAAAGAACCCCATGTCATAGTGCTCCGAGAATACCTCAGAATTTTTAATCATAATGTGCATAGGTCAGGTAGGACCCTGACCTAGAGATGTTTGCAAAATACATGCCTCACGTATGAACACAAAGAGGTAGGGTAAAAATTACTTTACTTTACTTTGAGTAATTAAAATTACTTCAGTACGTATAATGTGTATAGATAATATATAGGTATCATAAATCTAGTTTCTTTCACCCAAGCTATACTATATTTTAGAACACACCTCGCTCTGAGACAATTGGAGGAGTCTACGTACTCCTTTAAAGTGCTATATTAACTAACACCTGCAGTACCGTTGCTTACATTGATAACTTACTATTTGGACGCTAAAGCGTGTCATGATTAAGTTATCCATTGAAAAGGGCCTCTTACACGTCTATAGCGAACTTGCCGACGCTGGCGGGAATGAAGAAAAATGTCTCGGCTTAAGCCTTTCCGCAGCGACGCTGGAAATAGAGATTTATTAAATCGGCCAACGACACTCGCTTACTGACGTCCTAACGTCAAGTTTTCATGGGTTTATTCGCGTTAGATGGAGGTGCAGGGATGAGGGCTAAAACTTTATCGTATTATATTATTATAAATCGTGATGGAAAATCTTATATAATATCATAAATACACGAACGTAACTTAATATTCACGGCTTTATAGTCTGTCCAAACTGTGGCTTCATACTTTAACTGTAGCGGGTACTCACGATTTTATTATTATTTGTTATATTATGTAAATGTTTAATCCGCGATGGTAAAAGTTTAAAATTATGTGACATTATATTATTATTAGGTATAGATTAGTAGCCCGCTTTCGTTTCGCTTTGTGACTTGATTTTATCTCTATTATGAACATTTATATAAATGTTCATTTTGCTCTGCATTTTTTATTGTTTCGAAACTAACATAATAACAAATTAAAATTTATAAAATAAGCCGTCACTGTAATCAGTTTGTTTTTATAGTGCAATATATTATATTATTCCCCTGGTTTCGTAGCTAGCTGAGCTAGATTGGTAAACACGACGAGCCCTTCAACTCCTAGAGTAGGCTTATTTTAATCCTCGACGTATGTAAGCAATCAAGATCCTGCACTCCACGATCTCATATTATTTGTTCTTGTTAAACGTAACCCAATTTCCTGATCCCTGTGCCAGCTAAGAACATTCTCCGTCGTCGTCAGCCAGTTTGCAAGCACAAGCGGCGAATGTACAAAATGAAGAAAAATGTTTCCGCTTAAGCCTTTCCGCTCGCGACGTTCTAAATAGAGATTTATTAAAACGGGCCAGGGATACTCGCGCATAGACGCCCTAATGTGAACGTTTTTTCGGGTATAAATGTTATTAACCATGCCAGTTTCGTTATGCCCACGTGTTATACATTATCATTATGTGTTATTAATGTAGGAATTAATGAAATCTTTTAACGCAATTTTTAGCCACTCCCAGGCATCCCAAATTTAAGTAGTACAAATTACCATTGATTACCATTTGATGATTCGTCTATTTAACTCGTTATTTATGTTCTTTAAAAAATCAATCTTACACACCCTCAAAGATATGTCGTGTGGAATGCTAAGAAGCTAGATTTTTATTATATTTTTGGTAAAATAATTTAATAAAATAATTTTTGTAAAAATAATTTTATAAAATTGAGAAGAGGAGAAGACAATATTTTCTTAAAAAATATTGTCAGTAACTATTAATAGTATTAACATAACCACTTACCAATTTACTACTAAATTAGGCACAAACCTATGGCCGATCTAGTGCTAACTAATACTAGTGTTATTTACTAGGACTACTAGTAAATTAATACTTACTATAAGTAATACTACTTATTGCATAAGATCACTTCCATAACTCGTTTAACATTGCGCCGCGCCGCCCGCGCCGCGCGGATTTAATAAAACTCGCTGAGTGATGGCCCCGTTGTTATTTTTTGCATTATAAGTTAATATACGGAAACGGTAAATTGCTTCAACATAGGTTAGAAAACAAAGTTTTTATAAACAAGTATAAAAGCGGCCTGCTAAAGTAATGAAGGCATAGCAATATCATTGAACGTCGGTCTTCCGAACAAAGGACCGGATGCAGAATAGACAGGTCTAATGTTTGCCTTGTTCAATTAACAAGAAAAAAAATGTTTAAAGGTCGTACAAAGATGTGAGTATATTACAAAAACGATATTAGATGGAAATTTTCTTCCTCTCGGAAGATCCGGAATTTGTTCCGGAATTGTGAAATGCCGGAATTTCAGAATGCACGTCCTCCGCTCCATCTTTGTAATCAATACACCGTTTGTAAAGTTTACAAAGTATATTAACACTGCTTATAATCCCTGATTTCCTAGTTATTTTACTCATAAATTCTACGTTGTACATTTGCGGCCATATTAATAAACATAGACTAGAGCAAGAGTAACTTTAAAACTTGTCGTAAATAAGATTTAATTAAATTCATTATTAATAAACATGTAGTAGCGAAGAAGTAAGCTACTCCAAGTCTTATCTCAGAATCAAAGATAGTCCATGTCGCTACATAGTTTAGCGACCGATTAGGCGTGCATGGACGACATTGACGTTGACTTGACGCCTTCTAAACGTCTATAATATTTATTTATAACCTTTGATAAATTCGTAGGTTTTGTTTCTGTTCGTTTTTACTTGTTATTATGATGGATAGATGTTTTTAATAAAAAAATAAAGGAATACGAAACGAAATACCTACTTAAAGTAAATCAATTTTAAATGTTTCAAGTAACAAACTGCGAGGAGCGAGGTTACAGTTATAGCGGCTGTACACTCTCGTGCGAGAGTACTCGCTATGTCTCATCCGGGACGCCTCGGCCGAGACGTGCGCACTCGGGGTAATCTCTCGCGGACGTCGAGAGAATGGACGTATTAGAAATCGCATCCGCTTTTGCACTATGCGCTGCTAATTATTATATGAACGTGCAAACATATGACGACAAAATAGTACATTACGATACGTGTGCGTAAAGTAGCTTATTATTGCACGGTGTGAAGTTAGCGCACGAGCGGAGCGAGTGCGCTAAACACTGTACAAATAATATAGCTACTTAACGCACGAGTGTCGTATACTATTTTATAGCACGAGTGACATAAACCCGCCTATACTCAAGCATATAATTATTTACAGGGAAATAAAAGAAAGGAAATGTTTACGAAGCTGCTGCCTGCCTGCTTTACCGACATGTCAAACGTCATTCAAAAGTATTATTAGTTTGTCTGCTTTACCGACATGTCAAACGTCATTCAAAAGTATTTTAATTTGTCTGCTTTACCGACATGTGAAACGTCATTCAAAAGTATTTATTGTATGTAAATTGTTTAAAGTACCTATTTATTATTATAGGAATCCTATCCTCTTATCTAATACCTTTAAACGAGCAATTCTTGTATATATATATATATATATATATATATATATATATATATATATATATAATTGGAATCTCATAATCGGCTCCAACGATTTTCAAATTAAATCGATCTAGCTAGGAATCATTTTTAGAAAATGTCATTTTATTCGTGTTTTTGTAGTCCCAATTTAAACTGAAAAATATGACTCTTCCTGACATCTATTGGCGAATAATAATACTACTATACTAATACTAATTGCTTTAACGACACAACAGCAGAATAGATGGCGTTGTTAAATGAAAATCAATTGTTTATTTATATTATTTGTGTCTTCTTAATATTATTATTCGTACTTAAATATAATTTCCAAAAAACACAATTTATATAAAAAAAATCGAAATCGAAAATGTTGCCCATAAACTTGGTGGGGCGTACTTTTGTGACAAATGCGCAAAGTATGCCAATAGGACATCTTCACAAAAAGAATTTGATTTGTTTCCTCTGCGCCATTTCTTAAATGCATTGTACGCTGCTGTATATAGCCTTTTTGATTTACTGGGCAACAAATTTAGGGTCACCGATTTTGCTATTTCTTTTATAGCGTCTGGAACAATTTCATCAATGCCATCTTCACTAAACTCACTATCCGAACTACGAGTATAAATTTTAGCGAAAGTTATAATAAATGTACAACTATGACTTTGATAATAATTATTAATACCGTTTCGTTTTGACTTACTTAGTATTTCTACCTACCCACTTTTCTTTTGATATTTTTCCCCTACCAATTTGTAATTGTCAACAGTGTAAGTGTCAATTTGTGCACGGTATGAAGTTAGCATCATAACCCGTGCTATAATCGACTACTTTACGCACGGAAAACCGTGGCATAAATGCGGGTTTAGGTCACAGTGTGCTATAAAATTAATTATTCATTAAAATATTTATTTTTAACTAGCTGATCCGGGGTCAAAAGACTAGCTGATTACGAATCTTTTGTATGGGAATATAGCGCTACCAAGTACACTCTCGTACGAGTGCACTCGGGTAGCAGTCTCGCGGGAGTGTAGAGCCGCCTTTAGGTAGGCGCTTGATTTTAAAATTTGAAAGCTGAACTGTCGTCCAGTTTGAAGTTGTCAATTCCAAAATATGAGCTATTACTGTCATTTTAATGCATGTAGTCGTTCACTGACTCACTCTTTTTACTTTTAAATTTTAAAGGTTGCCATATTTTACTCGTTCAACCCGGACTAAGAAAAGTATTGTTCGTCCGACACTACTCCATGTTTATTAATAGCATTTCAATTACGAAGTTGTTACTAGGTTAATCAAGAATTAACTAGTCAAAGTGTAGATTCGGATGACGCTTGGAGTAAGCGATTTTTATTAATAAGGCTGTTAAAGAATATACCTAAGATAAAGAATAACTCACTCTATACCCGCTTTTGCCATGTTCTATTAACTTCAAACCTAAAGAATTTACGAATAGTTCATCTCTGGCTGTTCACCGTTTGTTTAAGTATGAATAGACATTATTAAAATACGACCATTCTTACGAAAGCATGAAAGCCATAAAGGGAACAATGCTTGTTCCACGGGGTATGGTGCGTTGATTTAGGGTCGGATTAGACAAATATGACCGAGGAAAATTTTCCGTCGTTTTATTACTGCCTTTGTTATCGCTAGCAACCCGTACCTTGAAGCCTGTGTGCAGTCTATATGCAGTCTCCTTGCAGTCACTGTTCTCTTTTAACAGTAGGTACTATACCTATAGGTCCTGGACGTTGGACTCCTGCTTACTGCACGCACCTCGAATTTTCAAAAATTATGACCTTATTTTAAATTAATTATTTATTCTTTATTGCAACCTTAACACTAAGGAGTACAATGGGCGGACTTAATGTCTGGTGGCATTCTCTAGCAGTCAACCTTGCTCTCTCTATTTATCTAATTATTATCTTTGCTTCGGTGAAGGGAAAACTTAATGTGGTGATCATCACACCTGAGAGTTCTCCATAATGTTACCAAAGGTGGGTAAAGACTGCTAATTTGCACTTGACTAGCGTGACCGATTTTATCTTGCACTCCTCATTGAGAGGAGACCCGAGACCAGCAGTGGAACAGTTATAGGTTACAATGATGAATGAATCCGCTATAAACTCGACCCTTTCAATGGTTTGTACGATGCAGGGCGAGTGGTGATCCGGTTACACATGTGCGAAATATTGACCGATAGCGATATCTTAAGTAATTCTTCATATTCAATAATTTTGGTACTCTTTAATTTTTTCCAGTTTGTTACCTGGCTTCAACCCATTAATGGCTCACTACTGAGCACGGGTCTCTCCTCGTCATTGAGGAGGCCTAGAGCATGCTCCACCACCCTGCTGCAGTGTGGTTTGGTGGAGGGGTCAGTGGCCAATAAAAGTATCTTAAGTTTTTATGCCGCCCGAAGGCCTCCGATAAGCCATGTGGCTTATCGACTGCTAAATATCGATAACAACCGAGACCGATGGCTTAGCGTGCCTTCCGAAGCATGGAAGCGCTCAAAAAGTTTGTTACCTACCGCTACAATATTGCACACTAGTATGCACACTTTTTAAGTTTTAAATAGCGGCATCTTTCTTTTATCTTAGGGTTGGAAGCATTAAAAGTTTGAGAACCTTTGATCTCTGATGCAGTGACTGTTGCAACGTAGGTACTCGAATCTTTGAATACTTTTTAAATAGTCTCAGATGATCGGATGCAGGTTTAGACTGCTATCAACAGATAGATAAACAAACAATTGATCGGAAAAAGGGATCCTATAAGGCTCATCGCTTGATTTGGGTAAGTATTATAAGCTCCCCGAATACTTCCACAAATACTGGGTCATATTCTAATGTAACTGATAAATGGCCTCCAGTAACAACGTTAAAACGCATTCAAACAAATCAAATGGCGTCCAATAAGTGAGCCAATGATAATAATCGTTTGCGTTTCATTCATCCCTTTGAATATTAATTGCACAATCGAGGTAACGCTAACCGTTAATTCAAATCAGCGAACAATTCTCGTCATTTTCAAGCTCAAACTGTTTGCATATCGGTACACATGACCCGTGAATAATCGAAATACTGATTACACTGATTCGTAAAACTATCCACACACATGATAGATCTTTATCTATTATTAATACGTCAAAAAGATCTTGCCTTTACAAAATTTTAAATAAGGTCTTAAAAAAGGTCTTACCTTGGTTACCAAATATTTAAGAAACGTATTAAAACACGGCTTGTAGAGAAAGGTTCTATCGATGAGTATATTAATGACAAGGATGCTTGGTAATAGACATCCGCAACCAGTTCCGCTCAAGTTAGTATTTAGGTATAAAATGGTAGTACCTAGCAAAAAAGATTGTAATTAGTTTTTAAGCACTATTTTTAGAAGATGTGCCGAGGAGTTTTCTTTCGCCGTTTCTTTTTCTCCTCTAAGATTTAAAATTTCAAGGCTCCTTAGCGAAACGGTGGTAAATGCAAAAAATTACGTTCATAAGTGTATTCTAAATATCTACGTGAAATAAACGATTTGAGTGTGAATTTGAGTACAATCACCAAAGCCGCAGAAAATTCAATTTTATGTAAACATAACAGAAAATTTACCATCTAAATGTTATTCCACCATCATATTATACCATCTAAATACTATTAAATTTCTCATGTAAATGCATTTTAATGCTCATTTTCTTAAAGTAGGTAATACGATAAGATACTTTATTATAATTAATCTCCTAAAGTGCTTACCTTATACCGTGACACAGCGCCTTGGATTACATTCCTAGCTCATCGCAACATTACAGCATTATCGCAATCTGTATAGTCTCTAAACTTTATGGGATTGTACATCCTGAAACCAGGATTTAAACAAGCAATAAGTTAAAAGGTTAACATCCGACCACGTAATATGTCGCAAGCAACTGCTAACATTATACATTTTTGAGATATGATTATTACGCACTTTCATTTGACACCCAACGCGGCATCATATTTTTTTTATTCATGACTTTATGTCTGTTTGTTGAAGCAATGGCGTAGTTTGACTTTCGAACAATGCTTGTAAAGAACCATCTTCGAACAAAAAAAAATTGGTTGTCTGTAAAGTCGGTTTACTGACGATAGTTGAACGTGACAACGTCTTAAGAAAATAATTTCCTTTGAATGAGTAGGCAAGCACAATAAAAGAACACTTTTTCAATACAAGTTAAGTCATTTATTAAAAATGAATGCTGGATACTTATACATCCTACATCGTGATTCAGAATTATAGCGCCCCACTACTCAACGCCATCTAGTGTACTGCGAGTGAACTACCAGCTCAGCCAGCCTTCCTCCATCGATAAATGGACCCAATCGAACTTAATAAATAATTGTTCACTGCACAATACATAGATGGCGCTGGTATAATAATTCACCAACGGTAACGACGGTAACGCATGAGTCATGTTTTTTCATGCGTGCCACCGAATTATAAGACGTTGTCACGTCAATAAATTACATTTCATTTCATTCACATGATAATTATGTATGTATATAATATACCTACTTAACAGTGTTTTTTTCTAATACAAAAATCTTTTCTCTTTTTCAACAATCTGCTGGTAACTATTGAATCACACGGGCCGTGAACTAACCAACCCAGAAAGTATTTTTTTCATTCAACTGTCATAATAATTTTAGTGCCAATAGTTTAACAATTCAGACGGACGCAATTGGGCCTGACCAGCGTTACGTACCAATGCGAGTTCTTAAGCAAACAAAACTGTTTTTCCTTTGCAAATACTTACCTAGTTCTTTAACAATGTAGAATGTGCATGTGTGACTTCTCAATCCAATCACCTTTAAACAAATAAACTAAATTGGGAGCCCCATCGATCCTTGGTCTAAATCTAGACGACTCCGTATCTTAATTAGGTAGAGGCCTTGCCTGCGAAGCGAGGAGTCCCGGGTGTTATTCCCGGCCGGGGCAGATATTTATATGACAGATGAAAGTTTGTTTCCGGTTCGTGGATGTTAGAGATGTGTTATTTGTGGTGTCCATGCCACCCGCGACACAGAGTAACTAAGCGCGGGAGTGTAAGCTTTATTTTTATTTATTTTATTTATTTATTGGCACAGACAAAATTGCCGCGAGAAAACAATAAACTCAGAAGAGATTACCTCGAGTACCTACAAGACTCAACAAAGCTCAAAGTAATGGAATCATGCTCTTAAACTGCTAAGTCCACGTTTCGACTCAAGAACCGTGAAATTATATTTTCAGGTAAAATACACAATAATTTTTCGGTTTTCTTGCTTGCTATACAGAGGTATTAGGATATGATGGCCAGGCGTAGCGTATACATACATTAGTAGCAATAATATATGAAGAATATTTGTACTAATACCAATATCGATAAAGCCTACCTAGATTTAAATTTACGAAAAATATTTATTAGCCAATGTCCAAACTAACCTCGTTAAGGTTTTTATTATTTGTACTAGTAACACCCCACCCCCTCGCTTCGCTTTGATAAAGTCAACGTTTAACGCTGACTAAAAATTGTGGCCATCATACACAAAAAGATTTTTTGAAATCCGACAGGCCGTTTCTTCTCTTTTTTCTAGGTTGTTAAGACATCGGTGAATCCATTAATGTTGCCGATGTCCATGGAGGTCGATGACCACTTACCATCAGATGGCTCATCTGCTCGTTTGGCGACCATTTACATATAAAAACACTGGAGTGCGAGGAAGTGAAAAAGTTGACAAGACACTAGGCCGCCCCTATTTAGGGGAAACTAGAACTAGTTGATTGGGCTGCAGCAAACCCAGCATCATGAAGATTTAACAATTGACCAATAAATCAGAATAGCAAAGAGTGTTCAAGGTTCGCACGCTAAGTAACCGGGGTCGAACAAAACGACCCCATTGCGCGCAGTACGTCACGTTACGCGTACGCGATTACGAGTGCCACAGTGTAAGCACTGTATCGTACAGTCGACCAACGTGTGGGCAGGACAATAGTGCGGGGCGTGCGGGAGAACGGTTTCAAGATCTATAATTGGCAATCAGAGTCAGTCTAATCGGGCTCCACGCTTAATTTTGGGTCAACAATTATTCGTAGACATAAAAAATGTGCGGGGACCATTCGCGCGGTGGTAGAGAATATTACTGGAGCCACTGGAGCCATCTAGGCGCGGCAGTTAGGTAAATAGAGTATAGAACGAGCGATAATAATTAAGTGCGTTCGTAGATATACAAAATGAGGAATCATCCTTCGAATAAAAGGAAGTTCTAATTCAAATTGCAAGATTTGACCCACGCCTACTAATAGGTACTCTTAACAGGAGAGAGAGACGTTACGTTGTGAGAGGAGACCCGTACCCAGCAGTGGGACAGTTATGGGTTGTGATGATGATGAAGAGGAGAATACTCAGAGCTTGCACAAATTCAAATACACATAGTACACAATAATAAAGAAACAAAACTAAGGTGGGATAAATGGATGCAACTACTAATGCAGCGCTCTCTTCCAGGTAACCACTGCATGGCCAACCAAGGCTGGCAAATATATATACGTATGATAGCGGAAAGTGTTAAAGACGAACGAACGTGTGTACTATTGACTACGGACTAACTGATCTTGTAATAAGTGTAAGAAGTAGATACTCTTATTTACTTCCTACATTAATTACAAAACTTTAGATAGGTACTCTGTATTTGTTTAAAAATAATAAAGGTGTAAAATAGCATGAGGTGTTTCCTCCAGTCCCAAAACAGATACTAATTTGGGGCTTTCTCATGTTACTAATCACTAAACGGTTAACTAATGGTTTCTTTCAAGGAACCCTGCATAATGATGCAATTTTAATACGCGTTTAGCTTTCCCTGTGACATCAGACGCAATGGACCACTGCTACTTCCTTCGCTGTGCTAGCACCCGCACTCAGCCGGCCGCGCGGCCGTCGTCCGCTGGGGTCACTCGTAAATATCAATGTACTATTCTGGCTTGCGTACTTTCAGTGAAATATCTTCTCCATTTCGAGATACAAACACCCTAACCCCGCCTAATTCCAATACTTCTGCCTCACGGAAAAATAAAACAACGCATAAAAGTCACCCTTTCATCATTATTTACGATATGTACAGCAATTGTTTATTTATGAGTTTAAAGTGTTATTTTGAATCGATCGTTAAAAATTTAGTCTGAAAATAAATTTATAGCAGAAAGTATAAGAAACCTTACTTATACCTACACTTCTGAGTCGTGCTTTTGGCAGAATGATCTTATTCATGCCTTGGTCCATTCTTGGTGACCGCTGTGCTTTGCGTCGCCATAATAGGTAGTTCGATGGTAAGCGGAGTGAGAGCAATCAAGTGCGTTACAGATTTAATGAGGTCTGACCATCGTGTTGGAGAGCGCCCACGTTATCTCTCGATCCTCATATTCACTTGCACCACCAATTTATTATTATTCACTTCTCAACAAAAATTATTGATACAGCTATAGGTACATATGTATATAATGTCTGTGACAGCACCAAAAGGAAACTTATTACTTTATCATAGTAGGTACATTATACCTTTGTTCCGCTGTGTACTATTTGTATGACAAGTTATCCCATACAAATAGTAGATACCAGCGCCATTGCGAAATTTTTTTTGTCTTTTTGTCATAAAAATCATAATTACCAAAATAGTGAGCTGTTAAATTTATTCAATTTGCGAACATTTTCAATATGCAAGATTCAACAAGACACCTTTTTTCATAAATACTGAATTTAGTGTGCCGTCACGTACGCTATTATCAGCGAACGATCAAGACGCTTCTGACAACTTATTTGTCAAGTTTCGAAGCTCTGTGGGTAGAGATGAACATAAATATTGAAATCAGAACCGTCCTTTAGGGTTTCTCCTAGTCGGGTATAAAGTAGCTTGTTAACCTCCCAGACTTCAGATTATAAACTTGCAAACGCCGTCAGTGTAAAATATATTATGGGCCTAAACACCATTCAAACAGTGAGTACATTCAGACACAGTTAAACTCTATGTTTGGCTTTACCCCAAGCATGATGTAAGCTGTGAGTCCGCGAGATTTTGTACCGTAAAGCCGCCCATCAGGCACATAGCGCGACGTGAGATATTGTCTACCGCCGCGATTACAGCCGGAAAATATCTAGCCGCAAATAAGCCGGCTTTACCATGCCGATGTATTGAAGCGGATTTTTTTGTCAGCCATGATAGGCTTTGAATGTGAAAGCGGGAATAGTGTAGTGATTACGAAACGTTTCCTGTGTGTGAATCGAATTTTGCACGTAACTCTAATTGTTTGACATGATGTACATTACAAATTAATTTTGGGGGTAAATTATGTTTCCTCAATTTAAAACTGGCAACGACGCCACTGGTGAAGAAGTAAACAGGTATTCTACATTTAAAATACGGCACTACACTGCAGCCGCAGCATATTAAAACTTTTACGAATTGCTTCTATTCTTACTTCTACAAAGGACCGTAGACACGTAGCCAAATTGATACCGCCGGGACTGAACTAGATGGTAAATACCTGAGAGATTCCAACATGACGGATCTGTTGCACCACGAGGAAGATATTGACTTGGACTCGAGGATAAATAAACCCTTAAACCCCTCGTTGGCTCTATTGGCATTAAAATCCCAAACATTTTCATATTATATATTTTTTTAACATTTACAAGGTACAGAATATTGTAATCTAACAATTTGTCGGAATAATTTATCTCCAACCGTAAAATGACAGCGCCATCACAACCGTCACAAAATTTATTACGTTAAGATTCGCAAGACCATCAGGATTACAAAATCCTATTGTTTCGGGATTAAGATTAGATTCGTCGGGTGTAAGTGAGCGCCTTCAGGATTATCGAAATATCAAATACAACATTTCATGAGCTTTAATTACAGAAATAAACAGCTGGGATATTAAGTGCATCTAAGTATTTGAATCTTCTGGTAGCATAAATCCTTTCATACTAGCCATGTTCAAAGACCGTCACTATAAAACTGCCACGTCATATTAGCAGACATTTACTAGGTCATAATTAATGGCCTACTACTTAGCACGAGTCTGTCCTCATGAGGAAGCCAAGAGCATAATGCGTGGTGCTTCTCCAGTGTTCATTGGTCTAGAGGTTGGTGTCCAACCCATGTGTTTGTATACTGCCCAAAGACCTCCGACATGGCTTAACTATTGTTATATATCTATTGAAAACGTGCTTTCCGAAGCACGGAAACGCTGAATTTTTTTTTCCACTAGCGGTCACTCATCCAAGTACCGACTGCGCCCGCTGTTGCTTAATTCGGTCGAGCATTTAGAATGAACACAAACCGATGGCATTAACATTTCCAAATAATAAATACACCTTATGTTAGGCCTCTGCTAGAGTTTCTGACGAAGTACTTAGCTGTACTGTTGAACTTTGTGTTCAGCCATTCGGCTAATCGTCATTCGACATTATGTGTTTGAATGGCGTCATTCAATATAAGGGCTAGCCATTCAATTAAACGGCTATTTGCACCAGTTGGTTTTCACATACATTACGAGTATGTCCAACCAGGACCAAAATGACTCAATAACATGAGATTAAGTTTAGTGAAGTCAATGACACAGGACTATGCCTTAATCGTTAAATTAGTGCTGAAATCATTAATTCTATTTATCATCATCGCCACCGTTCCACTGCTGGGTACGGGTCTCTTCTCACGAAATGGGTACACTCCATAGTCCACCACGCTCGACCAGTGTGGATAAGGGGACTTTGAGAACATTATGGAGCTCTAAGATGTTCAAGTTTCCTCAAGTGGAGTATTCCTCATGTGACACTTATTTTTTTATAAGCACATATTTTTTTTTAATTCGTGATGGGTGTACGATTTGAACCCAGCCCCCCTGTTCGGGAGTTCCAATATTATACTCGTATAAAAAACGAAACTCCGTCTATACATATAAAACTTTATTTGTTAATGCCATATGCCTATGTCCGCTGTCCTCTACTTATCAAGTCATTGAACACAAAGCCAACGTAGGAACCGCTATGCCTAAATTTATGTATATGGCCTAAATTTATGCGTGTCATTATTTGCACGAGGCTCCTATATCTCAATTGATAGCGTCCCCAAACCGCTAGTATAAAACAGCTGTACTTATAATTTTTGCTGTATTTTTTCGTTGCAGAGCACTTCGCTTTAAGCTCAGTAAAACCGTATTTGCCACCGGAGATACTTCTTTGGTCTTACAAAATGCAAAACTCAGTTGCTATCAGATTTGCGGGCTCATTAATTGCAAAGCAACTGGGATGATACGGGAAAATAAAATTACTTGGTTGTAAATATTTACCGCTCGGTTAAAAGAAGCAAGTCGTCAATGTTTGAACGGTTTTTCAAGATTGCTTTCATATTTTTAATAATCCTTCACCCGTTTTATTAATACAAAGTCTATCTGTTTGTCTCTTAGAATTTATTTTACGGATTCTCCTATTATTTTAATGAATATTTGATTTTCAAGGCTCGTGTATGTAGAATAGGTATACCTTTACGTAAAAACTATAAAACAACGGAAAAAACAGTTATTTATTTTAGGCGCAATTGTGTATTATAAGATAAATTATGTTTAATTAAGATAACTTGAGTGCTTGGGTCCTGGCCAATATCGAACGATAATCAAAACGAACTTCTTGCGATTCACATTTCGTACGTAATCATTTCAAATTAAAACTACTAAAAACAAGATTTAATTTCGATTCAAAACCTAATCAAAACATTTTTGTTTTGATCGGGTTCATAACAAGTTGCAACTTAATCAAAACTACGAGTATAATTAACAAAATGCTTACCTAAGTTTTCGCGCGTCAATACTAAGCGCATAAACACTCGCACTTCATAGTAAGCAACTTCTACTATTATCATTTAGAGTACAAAGTACGACTCAATTTTACTCCTAAAGACATTAAAACTTGCTGTCAGAGTGAAAAATAATCTCGGCAAAATTATAGCGTACAAGATGAACGGCGAAGATAAGAGCAGCCGCAGAGTAAATTTATTAAAGCGTGTACTCCTTGAGTCACAGGAAAAGTATCTAATTAGTTTTCATCTAATGCTATAAACAAAACAAACCGTGCCTAATTGAGAATCATTTTCATTTAAACCAAAGACGTTCCAGTATTAAAAGTGAAAACTTTCATTAATTAATCATCATCGTTCAACTACATATAAACAAAACTGTATTCTATGTTTATGCACGGAAGATATTATGGAAAAAATATTACTAGATTAATGCAACAGATCATATTGAAGCGCCTATAGCCCAGCGGCTGGCGTCGATTCTAAGTGATCGCCCGAGTTAAGCCACAGCGAGCGTGGTCGGTAGTTGGATGGGTGACCACTAGTGGCAAAATTCCTTGAGCGTATCCGGGCTTCGGAGGGCACGTTAAACATTACCGGTTATTAGATAGCAGTGTAGCTTTCCTGAAACTTCTCTAAATCTCTTCTGGTTATAATGATCAAATGCACGGAATACTCAAAAACATAAAAGGTTAATAAATAAGTTTATTGCAATAATTATTATCAAACAAATAATTCAATTGTGCTAAGTGCATACCTACTATATAGTGTAATGGTATGTACCATTGCACTAAATATATTATAGTATAGTATAGTATACTATAGTATAGTATAGTAGTATTATAGTAGATAAACAAGAAACTAAGTAGATATTTAGTAGGATCGCACATTTACTCACTGGACTTTTATATAACAATTTTATTATAAGCAAAGTTACGAATTCGAATTTGAAATCGAATTCAATAATGTTTTGGAAACAAAGTCCACTACGCGGCTTGCGCTCGGAGATGACTGGTGAGAAAGCGTATACAACCTTACCTTATACCTTATACTGTGACAATACACTGTCTACGGGCCTGAGGACGAAACGGAAACACGTCATCAATGTTAGCTAATGTCATGATATTGATGTTGTTCGTATTATCAGATGTTTTTATAAAATTTTCAAGTTTCTAAATTTAAATACGTCAAACTTTCTTAAATTATGTTATTGTAGATATTATACTAAACAAAGTATGTATAGTAACACGAACTTTGTCCCAATCGGATGTCTCACGACACTTATCTTTTTCCGGTAATTTCGTTGAAGTCATCAAGTCGACCTCGAAGGATACCCACATTACGACAATGAAAATCGAAAGGTCGGACATAAGCAAATTTCGTTACCTGCTACGTTCACTTCCCCAAAATTTACTGGAGTCGTCTTAATTCGTATTACAAATTGATGTTCGCACTTGATGAAGGGAGGTCTTCATTCTGTCGAGAAGAGGACAATCGGCAGATTTTTATATAATTTTCGTGGGGCGTAATTAAGTCACGCGCGTCAAGACTCTTGGCCCTCGTTTGCTTCGCAGGTAATCACAATTGGAAGACTTTAATTCAAATCTTTGCTCGTCGAAATGGCGTGGCACTTGAGCACGGATTAGGGAGTACGAATACTTTGACGTGAAGGAACGTTAGGTTATTATGAATTTACTGACACAGTGGAAATATATTTGCTAGTCATTGATTAACTTAGGGGGCCCATACTGCCACAATAAGCAAAGGCGAAAAGCCGCCAAGTCTTAAAAAGTTTATGAAAAACTTTAGCATGGCACTGTCATCAGTGTTTATGAGGAAGCGCTTAGAAAATGCTATTCTGAAAATGTACATATTTGCGCAAGAATATCTTCAATATATTAACATAAGATGTCCCTAATTCATTTAAATAAGGTGAAAGGCAAAATGCATCGTGCAATAATTTGTCTAAAATAATGTCATAAAATAGATGGAGATAGAGCATTGAATATGTGTCAAGGCTGTATCTGACTGATTTTTTATGTAACTTACTGTTCCTATTCTATATAAAATATCCTCATTATATAGTTAAAAAGTCAAAATGATTGATTTTTAAGTATTAAAAAAAAGATTAAATATTTGTTTATTTTTTTGTTATTAAGAGGATATCTTTCTTTTTGTATAAACAAAAAAGTAGAGTTACCTAGGTATATTGTCGTATTTATTATTGAATCTAGTGTTAATATAAAACAATCCGTTTATTTTATTCAAATTAATAAATAAATCACGACATTTCGCCTATTTGAAACTCATGCGTCAATTTTACGCATTATTATGTTTTACGTACATTACAATATAATTATTATCTTTCTAGGGCTAGTTAAACAAAGTTTTAACAGTTAAAAACCGCATTGAATTTGTAGATCAAATAAATACAGCACATTAGTATTTCCCACGTAAGAGAGCTGAGTTTCAATTCAGACCATTCTGTAACTTTCCGTATTAGATTTAATTTTATTTCTCTCTTAGGAATGAAACTATCGAGAGGTAACCGAAATGCATGCTCGAGGATCTTTATAATAATTGCCTATATTTACTTGGCATAAAACACACAGGACTCTCTCTATATTATAAGTTTTATTTAAAAAATGCAGGTAAGAAAAAAATTAATAGTAATAATTATTATTTCATGCAGAAGGATGATGGATGCATTCTGAAGGAGAATGGATCGTGGTTTTTAAATGTAGGAAACCTGAATACTTCAGGGGTCATCCCGGTCATTGTTATGGAGATAGGTACTTGGAGAATCGATCCCAATAGATAGCCCAGTTAAAAAAAAACACTCGCCAGCTGTACAAAATATTGGCCTGAATTATTCTAAAACATTACGCCGAAATTACTTATGAATGTCAATATTGAAATTCACACAATAGTGTTTATCTCTTCAAATTCGCTAGTTGGCTTTTGGATAGTTTGACTTGGTCATATAACAATCCCCCTCTTCTAAAAGGGCCTACGTTTTTGGAAAAATATTCCTCAATGTCAAAAAGAAAAACCCAAATTATCGATATTGTATAATCAGCACAGAGCGCGGTAAAATAACTCTAAATTATATAATAAACCAGCTGCATCGAGCTTAACAATTTCAAAATTCAGTTTCCAGTAGACTTGTTCAGTTACTGTGCATTCGTTCAGCATTTTTTTTGAAACAAGAAAAGTAGTTTGAAAATGCTAAATTTGATCTTTAATTTCCTCTTAGTATGCTTAGCGGGCTTCTCAATTACGGCATTCACAGAATGAAAACGTGGAGAACCAGCGACATTTTCATCTTAATTAAGCTTATTCCGGCTCAAAAGCTTGAACAGATCAACTTTCTTTTCATGTAGCTGGTCATTGACGGGTGTGTTGACTCGCTTTAATGAACTTTTGAAGTTCGCAAAACCGATGTTGGCTATTCGCTTTAAATTAATATTAACTTATCAATGGCTCATTACAAGACACCTGACGGCATTTTCGTTACTATTATATATTATATATTCGTTAAGTCACACTTAATAAGAATTATGATGGCTAATTTAGCAAATATAACAGAAAATACTGGTAAAATAATAAGATTAATATAATAAATATTAATAGGTACTGCTAAAAGAATAAGATCATCCAAAAGCGCCATTACAAATAACTTAAAACTCCTCTCAACAAAGAAAACTTTCGAATAGTATTCTAATTAAAAGTAATGTACGATCATAATTCTAATGGCGCAAGTTTAGTGCCATATTTAAATGGCGAGCGCCCTCTATTTGAGTTGAGGATCGCACCTGCGCGCGGGGCTCTAAATAAATATTTTCCAATGGAAGGGATAAGGGAACATTTGGCTATAAGTTTCAGGTATGGAACGTGAACCAACAATCCAGTTTACATGTGTGCGCTGTTTCTAATTAATTAGAAGTCTTCGAGGGCTTACACTGTAACGGTACACCGCCCTGTTATATAATTTAGAATAAGATGTTGAATCATTTCATTTAATCTCTGCTTACTTCTTATTCGTACTATTCGGAATTTAATAGAGATATTAAAGGTTTTTGATAAATAAGGCAGTAATAGAGGCTTTTTTTAAAGTGCATTTATGTATACTAATTATTAAGGTTTTGGTAAATTTTAGGTAAAACATTGTAGGTGGTCGATTTTTATGTGACGAGCCGATATATGAATAGGTGAGCCACCAAGGGCATCACTGATGAGTTGTTGCCCGAGAAAGAATAGAGAAGAAAGAAAATATTTTTTCCAAGTTAGCGCGCTTCAACATCTAAGAGCTACGTTGCCGCTTACCATCAGGTGGGATCGCAGTCAAGCGGTAACTTATACATGGTAAAAAATGAAAAGTTTTGTGTACATAAAGTGGTCCGTAATTTTATATATGTAGGTATTACTAGTGACCCGCCCTCGCTTCGCTTCGGAAAACTTTGGATATTCACACCATATTTTTATAAATTATAGCCTATAATTATGTTATTCTGATGTGTTAGCTATAATTATTTTAAAGTTTTAGCAAAATCCATGTGGTAGGTTTTGCGTGAAAGAGTAACAAACATTAATTCATCCATACAAACTTTGGCATTTATCTAATCTATCTATCTATCTAATACCTTTAAACAAGCAATTCTTGTATATATATAATTGAAATCTTGGAATCGGCTCCAACGATTTTCATGAAATTTAGTATATAGGGGGTTTCGGGGGCGATAAATCGATCTAGCTAGGAATCATTTTTAGAAAATGTCATTTTATTCGTGTTTTTGTAATCCCAATTTAAACTGAAAAATGTTACCCTTTCTGTCTTCTCCATTCGCAGGTCTACAGGAAGAAATTTCATTAGAGATAAGCAGTACCTTTGTACATTGTAACCAACGTGTTTTTCCTTTCATTTCTTGTGTGTAAATAAATGAAAATGTTGATGTCCGGACATAGAAGATATTTGAGAAAATATATTAGTACGTGTATTTATTAACACAATAGACTCCAAAATTTTGTGGGCAATAGCGTAACATTTTTCCTCGATGCTCAATTTTGTAGATTCAAAGTTCAAACCGCATAGCGGTTTTTGTGCTGGACAATTTGGAGTTTGTAAATTTTGTTCAATTAGTTACTAGTATTTTAACATTGGTATATTTCCAATATAAAACCTATTTCAAATATGTAAAGAGATAGAGATTATTACTAACGATTTCTGTGACATAAGCTTATTACATTTCAAACAGAGATGGAAAAATACATTTTGTTTCACAACATTTTCATAGTTCGTGGAATGGCTAATTCAAGAAACAAATATAAATGTAAAAGATTATTATGAAAATAGACCGGAAATAAAACTCCGTGACCCTTGGCGTCCAGAGGCAGCTTTACTACCAACTGGCTACAACCCATTAATGGCCCACTACTGAGCACGTGTCTCTCCTCGTACCTGAGGAGGCCTAGAGCATACTCCACCACGCTGCTCCAGTGCGGATTGGTGGAGGGGTTAGTGGCCAACCCAAGTGTCGGAAACTTTAAGCCGCCCGAAGGTATACTACCAACTAGCGTATAGCAAGTTCCCATACTCGACTATCTAATATATATTTTTTTAAAACCAAAGCAAAGTTTACTTACATTAAAATAACCCATTTATTGCATTGTAAATAAACACACACCTTGTTACAGCTGTAATATTCAAACAGATGGAAAGCTTTGATACAACTTCGGCTCTATACCTCGTCCGCTCTTCAGCTAACAGGAGTCCCTAAAAGACAAACGGAGCACAAAAGCTTGGGTTTGACTTTCCGTTCGAAATGCGAATCTGAGGCGTTTGGAATTCGAATACCATGTAATGAATACAAACGACTTATTTAAATAAATAAATTGTTGAAATTCGATGGAATTTTTCCAACCTCTATAAATGTAATCTGAGTATATGTAAAAAGTTTCTGTCCATTTCTGGACGAAAATAATTATTATGGTAGGTACAAGAAAACTTTTGTAGATCGTCACACGATACGAATACATACAAGTTTGAGCGATTTATATTATTGATTAGGGTAAGTTCGCCATAATATGGACACATTAGAACTATAAATTTTAAATATAATCAAACAAGTCAATTCTATGAATACTAGTTTTCCGCTCGCGGCCTCGCCCGCATGAAATTCTTAATTTCCAAAAATTCCTTAATTTCACTTGAGGAACCTATATACAAAGTTTGAATAAATAAAACTACACGATGGCACTAATAACAAAAAATTAACTGAATGATGAGTAACTTATTAATTAAAATAAAATTAATATGATTATGTGCGTTAACTATTAAATATATCAAATCTTAGATACTTTTACTTACTTTTTGCTGCTGTAATGCTACTATGGTACTAAAACTTAAATATTACTGTTTTGAATTATTCAATTTTATTTAATCTGAAACCAACGCTTCAACATTCTGATCAAACCGGTATAAATCTGAGATAATTATATTCCATCATTTTATAAATGTGACGTTGTATCGATCTCATTTAAACAGACCGGAGCCCAATAGTACAACAGTAAAATTATATTATAAGTTGTAACGGTTATAGCTGTAATGCATTATTCCGTTTTAATGTAGACCTCCACTAGGTCTACATTTAGCGATCTTACCCTAGATTGTTTTTCCTAAGACGCGCGACGTCTGAATTCGCGCAATAACGGTAGACCTGCTTCGTTCAAATATTTGGTTTAGAGTTTGGTATTCCGATTGCCTAAAATCGTAGGCTGTATCCGTCCCGATTTTCGAATACCTACCTTTACATATGTACCTACATATTGTTATACATTTAAATATATGTATGTAGGTAAATGTCAAATGTGCATGGGAAAAAATATAAAAGGGCCTTACCTAAAATTAATAAAAAAATATTTTCATGGTAAACGTCATCCGGCTCTCACTATATACCTACCAATTAATGTGTCGTTAACTTTGGCATTATAATTATTATTATTAAGTATATATATTACTGTTCGATAGAACCTTCTCATTAGTCTCATAACTCATGCTGTCCCAGTATAATTCATTAGACACATCAGAATTTTCGTTAAAATGTAATTTTCAAAAAAGACCACTTTGAACAGGTGGGTAATAAAAATATTTTTTATTTTATTTTATGAAAAGAGTAAAACATTTTAGTACAATTTGTATGTTTTCAGTTATATGACATAATAATAAACATAATATATAGCTGCTATTGGAAAAACTTTGTGAGCACTATTGGGCCCGGAAAAAATATTTGGTTATGAACCGTATCAGATATTACTGATATATAACCAATGACATTATTTGTATATAACATACCGAAATTCCATAATAGGTAGGTACTCCAGAATGTAGAAGAAACTGAATTTCGGAACGCCATGATTTTCGATAGAAATTCTTTGCCTGAATACCTAATTTATTCTATACAAGTCACGTAGTACAATCGAAACGTCTTCTAAAACTTGCTGAGATTATTCACTAAAAAGTTCAATAGCTATAAAAAGTTTCAGTGCCTGAATTGAATATTAACTTATGAATCCACAATAGCAAATGTGAACGCAATCGGGTTGCCAGTAAACTAGGTCATTTTATTAAATACGAATGTCGAAACAATAACATTTTGCATAAATTATTTAGAAATTTACAATTGGGTTCGAATCCTGTTTGGAATTTGACGCATATTTGTAATATTATTTGAAGGTGCGTATACCTTCAAATAATACCTATACCAATAATTACAAATATATTATAATACCTTCAAATAATACCTATTAAGTACAATTCAAATAATTGTTACATTGTAAATTTTTTCTCGGCTATCGGCATTTACTTTTCAAATGTCGCGTTACGTAATACATGAATGTTCCCTTGATACCAAATAAAAATATAAAAAATCGGTTGTCAAACGGAGAACAATAAGTTACTTACCTAACTCTTTTGTGGGCTCTTCTGTGGACGGTGTCTCTTAACGTCTTAGGTATATCTTAACGTATGTACATATATAATTAGAAGTTCTTTTTTAATTTAACTTTTAATTCCTCATTTTGCCACCGGACACAATAAAAGGTAAAATATAAATATTTTAAATCAAAGAAATTATTATGTTGTTTGAGACAAGAAAAGGTAAGTTTTCACAGTTTTTTTACGAAAGATAAAAAACCAATAACTTGGTTTTTTTAATTTTTCACATACATTTTGCGGTTATGTGAAAAAAGTGCAAATACAAAAGTTTTTTTATAACCTACTCACCTACAACTTTGCCATGAACCTTTTTTCCGCAGGACTTGTAGTTTTGCCGGCAATCGAGTTTACTTTAATCGTTTTTACTCTTAAACGCCCCCCTCCACCTCCGCTGCTTCAGCCCTGGTCTATGAGGTCGTTAGCGTGGTGATCTATGGCCTGAACCCCTCACTTTGGGGAAGGAGACCCGAATCCAGCCCAGCTACAGCAACCCTATAACTTAGGTGCTGCTATAACACTGCTGGGCGCGGATTCCCTCTCTCAATGTGAGGGGTACAGGGAAGTGCGCACTGACGGACTTCACACACCTTTAAGAACATTATGGGGATCTCCCAGATGTAAAGGTTTCCTCGCGTAGTTTTTCTTCACCGAAGCAAGTAGTAGGTACCTAAGTAATTTACTCATTTACATATGAAATCCACAAAATCCACATGATTTTTCTCTTGAAACTTAGCAATAACCAAAGTAGAATGGATACCTACACAATGTAGTCACCAAACTATGTGTATTGAATTTCAACGTTGACCAATGTCCACAAATACTTATATAAGTTTCGTTTAAATTGGAATTACAAAACCCTGACTGGTATAATAAATGTCACGTACCAGGAATATTTACTGCAAAATTTAATTAAAACAAGTGCCTTTATTGAAAACTCAACAAGGCACAATAGGCCCAATAATCACAGCTTCTTTCCCGTGATTTGTTTGTAAGCCGTTCAATTTGCTCCGCTCTAATTGGGGTGGCAATTTGTACTGATTTCACCTTAAATTGTCCTGTCTGTGTTGTAAATGGGTGACATCCGGAAACAGTATGATAGAGTGCTGTAGGAAGTATAGAGAAACACAACAAATAACATTTTATATAACACTGTGTATTAAACTCTAAATAATATTTTTAAGGATTGTTATTAATAAATTCGACGCACAGTAGATCGGTTTATGGATTTTTAGATATACGCTAATTAGCTATTATTGAAATATTAATTAAAACTAAGCTAAGAATTATCACACATCGAAAAGCAGTGACGTCTAAGGCCTGCGCATCTCACCTACCCCTTAAAACATCGAATTTGGGACATTTAACGATACTAGAATCAAGTGTGAACGAAGTTGCCCGTTAGTACTATTGATAGATTAACGGGGCATTTGATTTGCCCGTGGTCAGATTAACAAAACGACAGCAATAAAACCAGCACAAATTCACATAAGTGGCACGAAACAAAGCTCATATTTCGATGATTTGGAGTGGAATTGGAGTCGAGTTGGAGTTGAGTAGATGTAATAAGCGAAGACCTTAACGCTACGAGATCCGAGGACAAGTTGCGAAAGCGGCATATTAATGTCGCCTTTTATGTCGCCTTTTACGAGTATGTCGCCTTTTACAATTTTTCATTTTAGGGCCCAGGTAATTTTCCCTTACATTGCTTACATAATAATATACGAGTACATAATTATAATTTTAATCGTACCAAAGAGCTTCTCCTTCTCAAATCACACCGTCTTAGGAATTCTACAAACGATAAATCATTACCCTAATTCTACGACAATCCGGAATTTCGTATTCTATCCGCACCAACCGTTCGCTAATCATTTGAGATTCAAGCTTCTCGACGGTTGGCGGATTTATTGGCTCCAAATGAATCGGCACCTAAGCGAGATATTAGCTTCGATTTATTGAATGAAATCTAATTCAAATTACAGCATAATTTCAATTATTGTCATTGATGTCAGAAGGGACAGAAGAGTAACAGCGAACCCGATGCATATAATTAGGTACTATATACTGTTAGACATTACTGAATGTTTTTAACCCCCGACGCAAAAAGTGGGGTGTGATAAGTTTGATGATTTACTTATGGTGCGATTATGATGCGGGGTTTGTTTTGTTTAAAAGCTAACGGAATCGATATGGTTCTTAGCTACACTTAAGAAGATCTATGCACAAGTCATCAGCTCTTTTTAATTACAATTGTGGTTTGGATCATTCTTCGTGGGTTTTTTCAAAATATCTAATTTTGCTTTTCGCTTTTTAACACAATACAATGACGATTACGACTCAGCCTCTTAACAATTTTTCCTGAGCAATTAACTTATCTCTACTCGATGTGGAAAAAGTTCTCTAGTTACCTAAGTTAGGCACTTCAGATGAACCCAACTTTGCATGCTGTTACAGGTGTGCATGGGTGTTCCTGCTAAACAAGGAAGGAGTAAGTATAATTTATCATCATTACACTAACTAAATCAACAACAATCCTAAATTTTGTATTCCATCCTCAGCAGTGATTTGAAAAGCTCTAAACGGTTGGCGGATTTATCGGCACCAAATGAATTTGTGCCAAAGCGAGAAATAGACTTGATTCATTGAATGGCCGTCGAGTGACAGGCACTTCAAGATTTGAGCGACGACAAAATTGACGACAAAAGGCAGTGTGTCACGATTTCACGAACAGCGATTTAATTGGAAAGGGAACCAATAGAAAAATAATGTCGGAATTGGAAGGAATAGTAAACGTTTACTAACGTTTACCGTAACCAGTATTAGGTATACTTAATACTGGCGACATTTCATTCGTGATAAAGACGAAATACGGCCCATTGCTGGGAATGCTGGGTAAATTTCGGTTGTGGCTCACCATGTTGGTTCAATGCTAATGGGAGCTTGATTGAATCAGCCATGATACACTTGTACCTTTTTCTCTTTTTATACAGAAATAGCTGATAAAAGTGCAGAGGAGCCACCTGAAGGTAAATGGTATCCGTTGTCCAAGAACATGGACATCATAACTATTAAAATAAAACACGTTAATTTTGCAATTGTCAACGAACGAATGTGGTTTTATTTATTCGTCATAGATCACAGACCAACGACACAACATGGCACATAGACAACACCCCATTCTTTTATTTTTGATATACATTTCAACACCCCCACTATATCAAAAAAAAATACAAACAGTCAAATTTTATACATGGATCAAGATCAATTATTTATTTTTGGACAATACCTAATGTTTGCATAAATTTATAGTGCTTTATTGCAGACAATCCTTTAGTTAATAGGTCAGCAGGCATGCTAGCAGTTGGCAAATATTTTGTTTCAACTCTGTTACTCCTGATTACATCTTTGATGAAATTATACCGCACATCAATATGCTTAGAGCGTTTATGAGATTGATGATTACTAGCCAACTTCAACGCACTCTGACTATCATTGTACAATACAATCTTATTGCAACTACCTGTTATTTCACACTCTAAATTCTGTAAATATATTGCTTCTCTACATGCATCTGATAAAGCCATATACTCCGCTTCACAACTACTAAGTGCTACTGTTTTTTGCTTCTTACTTTCCCAAGAAATCGCAGAACCAGATTTCATAAAACAAAATCCAGTATATGAGCGTCTATCAAGAGCATCGCTAGCCCAGTCCGCATCAACAAATCCTTCCAGTTCTGCCTCTTCTTTGGAATATCTTAAACAATAATTTTTGGTTTTTGACAAATATCTTAAAATCCTCTTAGCATAACTCCAATGATTGGAGGAATAACAATTATTAAATTGGCTCAGATAACTGACTGAGTAGGCAATATCTGGGCGTGTCAGTACAGCCAAATACATTAAGCTACCAATTAATCTCTGGTATGGCAATTTATCTTCACAAATATTAGACTTTTCAACATTTAATTTACTCTCTATAGGCGTATTAGCTGTATTACAATCAGACATATCAAACTTCTTTAACAATTGTTCAATATAATGCTCCTGATCTATTGTTATTAAATTACAACTTTTATTTATGTTGATTCTCATGCCTAAATATTGTTTAACTTGACCTAGATTTTTTATCTTAAATTTTTGACTTAAAGCTTCTATCAACAAATCAGTTTCTGCCTTTAAATTTGAAAATAATATGAAATCATCAACATAAATCCCAACAATGGTTTTCTTATTATTACTATGACTCTTCATAAAAACACAAGGCTCTAATTTGCTTTTAGTGTATCCTAAGCTATACAATGTTTCCTCTACTCTTTCATACCAAGCCAGTGATGACTGTTTTAAACCATAAACAGCCTTTTTTAACTTTAACACTTTACTAGAATCTTTGACAGGAAAACCTTCTGGCAACTGCATGAAAATAGTTTCTTTTAAATTACCGTTAAGAAAAGGTGTTGCAACATCTAAATGTGTAACGTCCATATCTAACTGTACACTTAAAGCAAAAAGTAACCGCAAGGTTGAATGTCTAATTACTGGTGAAAAAGTTTCTTTGTAATCCACACCTGCCTTCTGCGTGAAACCTTTAGCTACTAATCTGGCACGATATCTCACATTATTGTCAAAGTCAAATTTCTTTTTTAACACCCATTTACATTGCACTACACTAGCACTATCTGGAGCGTCAACCAACTCCCACACGTGATTGTCTTCAAAAGACTTGAGCTCCTCTGCCATCGCCTGCAACCACTGTTGTTTTTCAGGACCGCTGATAGCCTCTGTAAATGTCATTTCGTCATCTTCTATAGATGTAGTACATATATTGGCATAGCAATATCTAGATGGTTTCTTCTTCTGTCTTTTCGGCCTTTGTACATATTCTGTTTGTGTTACATTTGGCATATCTCTTAAATTTGAGCTTTCTGCTTCCTTCGGTAAACTCCTGGCCTCTTCTTGCATGTTTACTTTTTCTTCATTCTGCAAGATATCCTCTTGGCCATCCATATAGCTAGATTCACTTGAACTAGGTTGATCAAAATGTTCTGATTTTACCTCGGGTGCTTCAACTAACTCCCCCACTGAATCTGTGGTTTCTACGGATACAGTCTCATTTTCCTTTGCTTTCTCTATTATCACAACATCTCGACTAGTTGTAACACTGTTTTTAACTCCATCATAAATTCTATAACCCTTGACATTGTCACAGAAACCCACCAGTATATATTTCTTTGACTTTCTGTCCCATTTAGCTCTTTTTTTCTTTAGGTACATGTGCCATCACAGGACTGCCAAATATACGTATATGTTTCAAGTCTGGCCTCTGTCCGGTGAATGCTTCATATGGAGTCTTTTCAATACCTGAAGCTACGGATCGGTTTTTTAAATAGACAGCTGTATTAGCAGCTTCTGCCCAAAACTTCTTTTCCAAATCAGCCTCGAAAAGTAAGCACCTTGCTTTCTCCACTATGCTCCGGTTTGACCTCTCACTAAGTCCATTCTGCTCCGGGGTGTAAGGGTTTGTTTTTTGATGTATGATTCCCTCTTTCTTTAAGAAATCCTCAAAATCATTACTACAGTACTCGCAGCCGTTGTCTGTTCTCAAGATTTTTATATTCTTATTCTTAAAGTTCTCCACCATGGACTTAAATTCCTTAAAACGGCTTAACACTTCACTCTTGGCTTTCAGAAAGTAGATGAATGTCATTCTGGTATAGTCGTCAATGAACAATACAAAATATCTGGCGCCACCAATTGACTTAGTCTCCATAGGGCCACAAATATCTGAATGAATAATTTGTAGTACTTCTGTTGCACGTGAACCTGTAGTAAATGGCAATCTTGACTGTTTACCTTCACAACATATTTCACAGTTCAACTTACTTGTTGTGAAAACATCAGGATAATCCAGTCCATCTACTAACCCACAATGCTTCATCTTATTCATATCATTGCTATTTATATGACCAAGTCGCCTGTGCCATGTCTCTCCGTTCACTGTAGTCGAAGATAATAAACAGTTCTGTGTTTGTAGCTTTAATTTGTAAACACCATCAATAAGTTCTGCCTCAGCAACTAAATTGCCCAATTTGTTTCTTATTAGACACTTATTGAACTTAAAAACAACACTGTTTCCATTCTTTATCAACTCGCTGACTGATAACAGATTCGTCGTGAGACTAGGGACACATAACACATTCTTCACAGTTATGTCATAATTATAACTTGTCGTTATTTCCACGTCTCCAGAATATAAAACGGGAACTTTTGTCTTATTAGCGACTATTATTTCTGGTAAACTGGCCGAGTGCACGGGATTTTTTATCCAATTTTCATTCGCCGTCGTGTGCATACTTGCGCCGGAGTCGATGTAAAAATCACTTTTACTGAACATTCCACTGAGAAAGACAACATTAAAAGCGTTACTTTGTTTCTTGTTTTCTGCTTTCTCTTTTAAAAGTGGACATTGATTACGATAATGACCCGTCTCTTTGCATTTGTAACATGTTATTGTTTTCGCGTTTCTGACATTTGAGTTTGTAGTCTGTCCACCATATTTGCCAGTGCTGCCAACTTTACTCGATTTCTTTTTCTGCCATTTCGCTACTAGTGCTGAGTTGCGTTCCGTTTCACTAACGTCTGTCGATTCCATATCAAGTAATTTTGTCTTAATTGAATCGGCCGTTATGTGCATGCCGGAATGTTCTATAGCCATAATCATAGGCATGAATCGTTCTGGTAATCCGGCTAGCAACAATGAACCTACCCACTCATCGTTGATTGCGAAGCCTGTGCCGCTTAAACGTTGAGATGTTTCTACTATTTGTGTCACATAATTTGTCATATTCTCACAATTTTCTAATCTAATAGAAATTAAATGACGTAACAAAGTAATTCGCCTCGAAAATCCCGAATCGTCGAACAATGAACGTAACTTTGTCCACAATTCCTTCGTGGTCTTTGTTTCCTTTATATGTACAAATAGTGATGAATCAATCGTCAAAATCAATTTTGCTCGTGCTTTTGCATCTGCCGCTGCATCTGATGCTTCTGTTCCTGATCCCTTTAGGTACTTGTCTGCGCCTTCCAGGACCAACAAGTTTTCCACTGCGAACGCCCAATCGTCGAAGTTTTCGCGTCCTTTCAACTTTGGCACGTTACTAACATAATTAGTGGTCATTTTTCTTGCTTGAACAACACGAAACACTCGCAATACTTTATATTTAACAATTATAGGCCTGGGCCCATAACCTATTAAAATAAAACACGTTAATTTTGCAATTGTCAACGAACGAATGTGGTTTTATTTATTCATCATAGATCACAGACCAACGACACAACATGGCACATAGACAATACCCCATTCTTTTATTTTTGATATACATTTCAACAATAACAAAGGCAGCACCGATGCGTTGTGGACCAATAAGGAAAAGAGAAGGCAGAGGGAAAGTTCATTGTCTATTGATTGATACTTAAAATTATATCAATGAATACAATTTATGTATGATAAGGTTGCATGTCGTTGATGTCGTTATCTGCGTGAAATGCGCTCCATAATTGAGTCATATAACCTCATTGTTCTAGGTATGTACATTCTATCGTCATAATGTAGCTTGGAGACATAGACAGCCAAGCGTAAAATTACCGGAGCGTCCGACAGATTCAGATATTACCGTGTTTATTATTTATGACATGCAAATGTAACTGATTCCCTTGTATAAATCTCTGCTTTAAATCGAGCATTGTGTGACTCATCCTCATGAAAACACTTTTTATTGTCCCATCGCTTGGATATGGGCTTAGGTACTCTTTCTCCACCTAACTCTTCTTTTTTTGTCACTATCCGACAAAGGAGCAGAGTAACTTAGGTACTCCTGACGCCTTCAAGATTCACCACGCAGTTGTGATGTTTTAGTTTTGGTAAGATAATCCTAGATGGTTATGTCTATGTGGACATGTAGCTATGTCAAAATTACATGTTGCTATAGTTAATCCGCTGTAAACTAGCTGCTCCTCCCATGGTATGCGTGACATGGGGCGGACTCCGCTCAGTTGAACAACAAGTGGCTGTCCGCTGATAACATAAAGTTCATTTTTAACACGCACACGCATTTAACAACATAATGTTCACCAGTTTCAAGAAGTCTTCTTAGCTTGAAAATTTGCAGAGATAATTTATGGGTACTGGCAATCGTAATAGACTGAAGTAAAATTTAAACAACGAATGATCCATTTCATGGAAGTCGTACCCACTTAAGTAGGTACGAATATTTTCAGCGGCGCACTAACATTCAGGCCTCATATAGGTACTTGGTAGGTATAGCTTAACCAGATTAGCATCTAACCGAGTATGCGTAGTGGGGTGATGCCAATGGGCTGTCGGTGCCAGTCGTTCAACAAAGAGGATGGTCGCAGGCGACAGAGCACTAATGAGCTAATGTAGGTAGGTCACGTCAGGCGCCTAGCTAACAATCACCTAATAAAGATAGGCGGGAAAATAAACCAGCTCGCAGGGCACGCCGCCTATTTTGCATAGACCCGTTCAAAATTATTATTCGGCAGTCCTTTGACTAGTAGGTAGGTACTAGTCTAGTAGGAATAATTACCAAATTAGGAAATTGTTCGCTACGACCGTATTTCCTTATTGTCTTCACAAATCCATAAACAAAAATTGTTAAAATGACAGACTAAAACTTAAATCTTCCAAAATGGCAACGAAAATAGATTTCACACAAAACCTTTGACACCATTGATACATCTATGAGCTCCATTCATTTCAAAGGAAATGCTCGAAGGAAAACGCAGACAATTCTGTCAAACTACCCGCAAATTTAAGTTTTCTGTGTTTCGTGCCACAATTCCCGCAAAATGTTCTTTAGGGATACTGCATAGAGTGCACTATTGGCAGTAGCATTCTGCGGGTATTAATAAGCGGAGAATTCGAGTGGGTTTGAGCATACTTGGGCGGGCGCCGCCCTGCGCCATGTCGGGTACCACTCGACCCAATGAAACAGACTTCTATCAACTAACATCATTTGCTTTAACCGAGATACTTATAGAACAAGATCAAGTGTTATTTAAAAAGCCATATTTTCTCTATAAGCTTTTCTTTTGAAACTTTTAAGTTATAACCTTAAAAAGCATAATTAAGTATAGAGTATTAAGTATATCGTGAACACTATTTAAGTTATCTAAGTTCTGTATCAGTATTGTGTCTTTATAATACTATGTGTACTAAATATGTTTTTTTGGTATATAGCTTAGAAAGGAACAGTAAACGTCGCCCGTGGACATCAGTACCAGCAAAAGCGTCACGGATACATTACCTACATCGAAAAATAGAGATAAAAAGTAGGGTCGCTGATTATTCATCTGAAATAACATTGACTTGGTCATTTATAATAATAACTATTGGAGGAAAAAATCTCGATTCTCTCACCCAGCCAGCCGCTGAGCCCAGCAGTGGGACAGTTGTCTGTCACTGTTAAATAATGAATAAACACTAACATTTAGAAATAAATTTGGGAATACTAAAGTGGTGATATCTTCTTACCCTTACATATGAGCAAGAAATAGCAAGAGATAATAAAACAAAGAGATTTCAAAAAGACAGTATATTTCGTTGATACAGAGATTCGGATATTACTACATAGAAGCCACAGCTTGTCGGAAAAACAACAGTTTTTATATGCGAGTAGGTAAATTAAAATTTAAAAATATTTCAATCTGATACATTGGGTACAATTTCAGTAGCATGACGAACTTTAGCGTAATAACTAATTGTCTGGGTGAAACCTTTGTGCAGACTTTATATAACAAAATAAGGTGTAACTTACTTGGGTAGTCAGTAACTTAATACAACTGAGACTGATTTGTAATAGGACTGTAAAAACCACTCAAACCATAACTGGAACTTGCTAAATCTGTTCAGCAAATTTCCTTCGCCAGTCGAATTTTATAGATTTTTTAAGGCTGCAATGTGGACATAACAGAATTCCATTCCAGGATTTTCTCATTTTTGGTACGAACTAGTTATGTTTTAATATTCTCCCAAATGAATTTTTATTTTATCGAAATTATGGCTACATTCAAGGCTATGTCTATGTTATTGAATTTCCGACAAGATATGCGTACTATGTATAATATAAATTCAACTTTACATAGTACAAACTTTAAATGTCACAGAAAGGAAAGCATGATCACTCTTGACCATTATACTGGAATATAATTGATCAGTATACCGGAAAATTTATTGATCAATATACTGAAACTTATAAATATTAATATTGGCTTGGAATGCATGAAGGCCTCCCCCAAGAATAGTTTACCAGACAGTTTAATAACCAATTAATATGATCAAGAGCCCCATACTTTCCTTGTAATAAAAATACTATATAGAGGAATGTCATCGATAAAAATCTTAAGAGATTACAAGATTATTAGTTCTTAGCATAGTGTCAAACTAAGTGATATGGCAACATACTTTAAATATAGGGAGCTATGCTACAGGACTTACATATAATGATTTTGGAGTCTTTAGATTGGAAACGGTAACTAAGACATGAATATTTTGTTAGTGCCTACTTAAAAATTAAAGATATCATTAAAAAAATAAAAAATACACTCACTTCATATATTTCCTTGGGCACGTTATCACAAAATATATCATTTTATCGGTCGACAAATTTGTCTATGAGTTGGGACGTATTCATACGTACAACGCAGCACGTACAAAACATATAGCCTAAATAAATATAGGTACGAACTATAAGTATGCAAACTATTTTACGTCATTATAAAACTATGAGTTTGTATAATTGATCATAGTTCAACTACGAGATTTCGTGTCCTCGGTAAATGTTCATCATCGCCCATAGACTCAAAGGCAAACATCGAATAGTGAGAAACATTAACCGTCATGATTCGCCATTGGGTTCCAACACTACGATACGCGTTACGTATGAATACGCCGTAGTCTAATTACATCGATGTTCATAAAAAAGTTTCAGTTAGGAACAGACTAGTAAGATCACCTCATTCCGCGCACGAATACCTAATATTACACGTTCATAAAATATTCCCGAGCTCTAGCGCATTTCATTCCCTAGATTATTTGAATTTTATATGATGTTAGTTAGTTATAAACAATTACTAGCTAGTGTGTAGTGGAGCACTAATAGAAGCTTTTTGGAAATTTTCCCCCTAACGGGATAAAAAAGGGGGTAAACTGAAACTTTTTACTTGAAGCTTTGTATGTAGGTTCCTCAAGTGTCGCAAGTGAGCAATAAGAAAAGATTTTTGGAAATTGCATTATTGTCCAAGGAAACGAAATATTTTATCTCCAAGTCACAAATTATTAACAATATCAATTTTGCTGCGAATATATGTATTTGCTATATGAATCGGACATGAAATTTTGTTTTGTGAAAATGGTATTAAAATTACTTTATTATTACAAAGTTTAAATGCTAGTCGTTTCAAAGAAAGAAGTATTCAAGAATTGCGACGATCAATAACAATTGTCAATGACATTGTAATTTTATATAATTATTTTTGTTTCCTTCTTTGTATATACTTAATTACTTATTTATTTCAATTATAAGTAGTTAATTTAAAAAGCCATCCATGACACGACTATATAAGAATGGACATGAAATTTACAAAAATAAAAATTATTACAAGGCCAAATGCAAAGGTAAATAAAATTTTCGATAGTTTAAACTTGTACACTTTAATCTGTATCTGTACTGCTATCTAATAATAAACAAAGAAAAAATTGAGATGTGCGTGACATTCGAACCCGGGTCTATCAGTGTTTTTTGATATTGGGGCCTCCTAAAATTTTAAATGAAAAACTAAGTTTGTTAATTACGCCTTCACGCACACTACTAACCTGAGTGGATTGAAATTTTGCATTCTTAAGCAACTTCATTATCCGAAAAAAAAACACGAACGGCGCCGCGAGAAAAGACCAGTATTATAGGGTACAATCATAGACAATTGTCACTGACCCATGTCATTAACGAACAATTTCAATTCCGTATCAATCTTAACACGTGATATGAAAGTCTAGCATATAAATTGGACAAGTACAGATATGTGAAGATCACAATGCCCTTATGAAAATAGCAAACACAGCAAGAACAATTATCAATACTGACTGAACAAGCGAGACACACTGATGCATAAAAAATTGTTGTTACTGGCGTTTTAGTGCACGGATTTTGTACTCAGCCCCCAATCAGTTTATTAGCTAAATAATCTTATATTACAAGTAAAAAATGGTTGTCTGTTGTGTCGTTTTACCGACGATAATTTTATGTGATAACGTCATAAGAAAACATTGAAGAAAACCGAACCGAAGCTTAGGCCGATCGTGCCTCTCTATTGCTTGTACCGCGCTCTCGCTTGCACGCTCGGCCCAGGCGGAACGTGACAATGTTGTTGTATGTAAACATATTTTGAAGATAGTAAAACTTTATTTATTATTATTGTCATTGTGGTCAAATATCCCAAAAACGGATACTGTACCGAAAGGACAGACCTGTCGGCTTTTTAACGATATCTCACGATGACTATCGAGACTGCTAAACGTGCCTTCCGAAGCACAAAAACGGGTATACAGTTTAACCAAAACCTATCGCAATTTCTTCCCTTTAGCCTATCTTGTGTTACTGATAATATTAAAATAACCAATCGCTGTGACGTCACTTGTTCAGATCAACACAAATATTCTTACTGCACTCGCGTTCCTGTAAGATATAGATATGATTCTACAAATCCCTCCTAAAGGATTCAACCAGTCTGTCTGTTGCACTTATCTCATGAACATTTTATTTGTAAAAATCGATGAGTGTATCGCAAACTAAACATTTAACGCCTCATTTAGATACTCGACCAAATACTTTCTTGCCGAATATTCGTGCAGGAGAACAACCACGAGAACAACAACTCTATAATTATCTCATATCATCCCTCTCTCTTCCTCTCTAAGCACGAATACATACGAGAAATCCATTGATCCGCGCAAAAACGCTGACACTGATCCGAGAACAAAGAAATACTCTTAGCGAATACCGAAGATTACCGAACGAATCGTTTACATACTCGTATCCGCGCGTTTTCGGCATTTCTCGCCGAGTGTCTAAACGAGGCGTAAGAAATATTGGAATAATAAATTTGTAACCGATATAAAAATAAACGAACAAGAAACACGTAATATAAAATATCCATCGATAATATTAAATAAACAACAATTTGAACTAATAATAACATATCAATTAAAACCAACAACGAACCAAAACTTAACTATATAATATCAATTCATGTCAATGTATTAAAAAATTATATATCACCATAAATATTGCCCTCTCATTGTATTTATTGCGAATATTATTGTTGGTATTCGAAATATGATAAGTAGTAAGTGAATAATATTATATTTTAGAGATATTCTGTAAGGATTCCACAATAAGTAAACTGAGGAAAAATGTTATTTAATGATCTGTATTGACTTCTTCAAAAACAACTACATATTTTTTTCCTTAATGAGCTATTTTTAAAAATCAAACGAACTCAACATTGGCACAACCGATTAAAAAACAGTCATAAAATTAATATCCTCAAAAAACGTAAATTCCAATATATAGGACTCAACAAATAATATAATCAAAGAAAAAATATATCTACTATGTCCTTAACAGACAGAAAAATAGATATCAATTGAAAAAATCATTTTTCTCACATATCTTCCATATACAGACATCGAACAATTATTATTTTACGTACTCACGTCCCCTTTTTAATTTTTTTTTTAATATACTAAAACCAACAAGGTAGACCCGTGTACATACAGACAGAACAGACTACACTGACCAACCAACACAAGACCCCATTCAAGGCCACTTCCATACTTATTATATTTCGAATGTTTACATCGCTTAAAACTTACTCTAACTTACTGTTTACCTACTATATTAAAGCAAATCTATTGAACTACATTCTGGGAATGTAATGAGTTTTACAAAACACTAAAACTACATCGTATATACACAAAGTAAATTATAAAAATACTCTTCAAAACGCGTTTGGTGACGCGTTCAAATTATAAGAGATTCATTCTTTGGAAGAGATGTGATGTCGAATACGTCATACTATCCTTAACTTATGCTGATTTCAATGCACTTGTTTTGGTCAACGAGATATTAAAAGACGAGATATCCAATCAATTAAAAGAAATCTACATCGTAATTCTGTTATTTACATAAAATATTATTATGTTCATGGCTCGTCCACATTAATCATCTTTCCAAATTACGCTACACAGAATTTCAAAAAATATCGAATATCATTGATATTTCATTTCAAGATACCTACGACACTAGCGTGCGAAAGTGAGGCAATCAAATTCGGGTAAAAGTCCTAATTCTTATTTAGATAACAGCTTCTCACGCTAGCGTTCTTCAAATAGAAAACTTCATCTTATAAAGGACACTATTTCTGAACAACCAATTAGTGCATAGAAATCAACATATTGTTAAGTTCATAAGTAACACTCCCTTTAATGTTAATCTACACAATACGAAATACTAAGAGGAAATTATTCATATATTTTATCCACTATAATAATACATAATTGATACGAGTATTCACGGCAATGTTTTAGTCATTTGTCATCTAAGCATACATTTGTATAGTCAAGTTACAGCACGGAATATGAATATCAACCTCTTGGAAGAAATGTTACAATCTTCAAAATAAAATTTGTTTTACAAGGTCATTCGAATTGTTTTACTTTGATTATAACAACGCCACCTGTTGGTAGTATAACAAAAGTTATTAGTACAAAAAAAATCTGTAAAGATTCATTATTAAGAATTGCAATTATTCAAATCTTTATATTCCAACCTTTTTAATCACATTTTTTTTACTCCAAGAGGTGTATATATTCAACATGTATGTATGTATGTTACATACATAACGATTATCCATCTGACAAATTGCACTACTTACTGTTATTAGGCCAAAATAGATCACAAAACGTTAACTAAACTAACGTTAAATAACGTCTTACACTAAAAACCTAAAAGTTACCCCAATGATGACCAATAACGGCAGTTAAAAACGGAATGCAATATTGCGGTTTTTTTTTTACGAAAAATTACCACACCGGAATAGTTTATTTTACTTAAAGTGCAGATCAGCAAAATTTGTACTGATCAAAACCAATTAGCATACTAGAGATTAAAGCTATATTCATAGCTTTTTTTGATGTTCAATAATATTCATAAAAATAATAAAATACGATCTATGTAAACACAGATAGCTTAATAATTATTATATTATGGCGGCTGTACTGTTGACACTTAGCTAAACTTAACCAGAAATCTCCAAATAATTCTCAAAAGAGCGATTTAACACAACAACCAATAACGAATGACGTTATTAACATCCGTTATAACGCACCCACTGGGAAGACCCATCCCTACTCTAATATTGTAACATTAAAAGGAATATTAGTTATGTAACTCTGGACTCACCACACAAACATTACAATCTAAAGATTACAAACAATATTACGTCACTAAATAAAAAACTACTGGAATATAATATCAATCTGTCATTGATAAAAGATTGTAAAAAGATTTATATTTTTACCATGTATTGAAATTCTGTTTGGAATATTATGGAATATTAAATATTAAGAATTCATTCGATTCTATCGACCGAAAATATCTATTTCTCTTAAAATGTAATAATAAGATTGTATGTATTATAGAAAATTCGTTACTGTGTCTGTGTGTGTGTTTTTGTGAGTTTGTGTTCCAGTGTTTTGTGTGAGCATAAAATGTGTGATTTATTTGTTATTAAGTAGCTCGTTATCAATTAAAGATAATTGGCAATGTCGGTCGATAAAATCGAATAAAAAAGTTGGCATATCGCGACGGCATATCAGCGGTACTTATTGGGTACGACAGGGCACATGGCAAGGGTGATGAAACTGGTTGTATTGGATGGAATCAATTCTCACGAGCATTTCAATCAGCGAACAGCTCAAGTAGTTCATTATAGTCGACCCATATATTTTAGAAGTTAATTTTTTTAGCTTCTCCAACGGGCTATATGCATGTACATTCAATGTATTTATAAATCATTCCCTTGATACTGTCGTCACGTATTGATTTAGAAACAGTACGCGGTTCATATTACTTTTTTGTATTAAGATAAATTTAAACAGCATAATAGTAGCCAAACTTAGAAATAAATCGAATCGAAATTTATTGAAACCTACTTGATACTGTAACATTTATTTAAAGCAGAATTGTTTATTATGAAATATTCCAATAACCTTGGGGGATCGGATGCATATCCCCCATTTCGCCTATCATCGCAAAATTTAAGACAACAGACGACATGACGACAAAAACTCACTAGGTAACAGAATAAATCTGAACGATACACTTAACACTCGCGTCGCATTACACTTAATTCCGCAGACTTATAAGTCGGAGCGCTGAAGCGAGCAAACTACGCGTACGCGAATGAACGAACGTTCGCTCATTCGTTCATTCGTTCACTAAGCCGTAAGTCAGTCCGATGGATCGATCGACGGATCGTTCGTTCGTGGAGTGTTATAGCGGGTGCGTCGCGTTCTCACCGGGCAGGGAGTGGACTCGCGCGGACAGCAGGTTGTGGAGGATGAACACTGCGGGTTTTGGGCTGCCTTCCATGTCCAGCTCCTGTAGAACATAATATTTATATGTACTTTGGCAGAGGGAGATCTCCGGCCGGGCAAGACGTCTTGCCCGGGAGGCAGTGAAGCCCCGACTGCTCGCTGTTGGAACTTGTATATATGCAAGCGGTGTAGAAAACTTCGATAGCGTGATTCAGGCTTCGTGACGTCATCGTCACGTGTGTGTGCGATGTACTACACAATATTATGCAAGGTGGTAGGATTTTTTACCTGGTTGACCTTTCGTCTAATATCGAAATATAACACTAAAATTCTGAAAATAGCATTTTTGTCTTCTGTAGGCCCTATGAAGACCCTACAGACCTACAGACCCTGTCCAGACCAGTTAAGAGGTTTTATTACAAACTCAACCGCACGCGAGAGAAGAGAACGTGCGAGCGATATAGACACAGACACGGCGATATACTAACGAGCGTGTCGTCGTCGGCTAAAAACTACTCAACCGCGAGAGCGAGAAAGAGAACGCGCGAGCGACTGAGACAGTCAGCAGTATACTAACGAGCGTGTCGTCGTCGGCAAAGTGCAGCCAGAGCGCGTGGCGGTCGTCGTCGGCGGAGGCGCGCAGCGAGTGCAGCGCGCGGCGGTAGAGCGCGCGCGCGGCGCCGCGGCCCAGCGAGCCGGCCGCCTCCCACACGCACACGCCGCCCGCGCCCAGCGACAGCCGCGCGCACGCGCCGCCCACGCGACACCCTGCCGTCGGAATGCTGATTAAGCTCAACAATACTATGATTATTTGTACTCAAAGTAATATACTAAACTGTTTTATAATCGGCTCATGGTAACTGAAATAAGAAAGTAAAATATTAGAAAAATTAAATGAGTAAATAACAATAATGGAAATATGCGAAAATAAATACTTCGTTTTTTTATCATTTTAATCGAGGCACCGACATAAAAATATTAACACATTGTGAACCTACACACCCTTGTACTGCACAGACACACACATTCTACAATTTGTTAAAGTTATGTAGGTATTTGTAAGCAGACCGCTGCGCGTTGTCGGTCAGACGCACTACGTCACAGCATGCTAACGCGATACCATAAGTTTGCTCCTACCGAAAACCTTTACCACTTTCTCGTGCTATCTCACTACGTGTCCATATCTTTCTCTGTCTACGCTCGAGCACAATACATACGGAAGGTGAACTCGGGCTGCGCGCGCACGGCGTGGTGCGCGCCGTCGACGAGCGCGCCCGCCACGGCGGCCAGGTCGTGCGGCGTGTCCGCCCGCAGCGCGCGCACGGCCAGCCCGGCCGGCGTGCCCGCGCGCACGCCCAGCGCCGCCGCGCCGCACGCGCCCTGCGCGCCGCTGCAACGGGAATCACGTTACGTCGACACGCGTGTATAGTACGGCCGACGGTTCTAGGCCGCTCTGAAGTTAGGGCTTTCGGATATAGTGCGCAGGTCCTGTACTTTAAAGAGAGATAGCGACACAAACACTGAGCGTGTGACTGAAACAAACAATGCTCAAAGTGACACCCCGCGCGTCTTGCCACTTTTTGACTTCTGCGCAGCGATCCACAACTTCTACGGCATTTTACGGTTTAAAGATATTTATTTCTCATTGAGATACATAATCACTTATATGAGAACATAAACTAAAAATACAAAAACAAAATACAAGTTGTACCCAGTGTGGGTAGTTTTGCATTACATTAAAATTGAAATAAACAATTCACTCATCGAGAATAGGATAAAAGTGGAAATGTGAGTATTCGATCGGTAGAACATCGGATTCGCTCAAGTGCATATTGAAATAGGTTGTCGTCTAAGTTACAAGCGAATACTCTGTACGAAGATACCTAGACGGAATATGCGGAATTTTTACTTTAACAGTTTGTTGCTAACTATACAAGTTACCTAGATTCCCCGGCGCGCCGCCACCAGGCGAGCCGCGTGGCTGCGAGGCCGAAGTTCTCCGTGGGCGCGCACCACGCCTCCGCCGACCAGGGGGCGGCTTCGTACAATCTAAACACCATTCACACTATGAACACAAGAGCACAACATGGGCGTACCTAACTTCTGATCCAGGGGGGTAGGAACTTCATCCGAGGTCGAGGTGGTTACGCCCATGAGCACGAACAAGCAAAATCACTACATAGTATAAAACAAAGTCGCTTTCTCTGTCCCTATGTATGCTTAGATCTTTAAAACTACGCAACGGATTTTGATTGGTTTTTTTTGTAATAGATAGAATGATTCAACAGGAAAGTTTATATGTATAATATATTAAAGTTTTTCGCAAACAAATTTGAACTTGGGTACTAAGGGACAGGTTGCCCGAAGCGAAGCGAGGGCGGGTTTACTAGTTATAAATTAATAATGAAAAATATACATTATGTCATTTAGTTTTTGTTGGAGCCCACTGCACCAGTGCTCTTTAGGACCAGCCGCCTCTGATGTAGTTATGCTATAATGCATGACTATACTATATAAACTGACCTTAATTCACGATCTGTAATCGCAACAAACGTGGGTACCCAGCCCTCAGCGTCCTCTGAGCTGTCTGACCCGCCCGATGCCCCAATCTATAATACAATACAATATTAAATTATACAAAGGTATTGCTCTATTGCCTTAAATACTGTATAGACAGAGTTTTCTGAATAAATTACACAGTAAGCTTATAATATTTAATACTTTCCTACGAGTCGAGTCAGAGTGGAGTTGACATCCTATGGGTTGTCCTAAGAATTTTTAGTTCCTAGTAAACCAAAGCCGATCCTCCGCTCAAAAACGGAGTCCCAAATTCACGTCCGAGTAAAAAGGAAACCCTTGGCAGCAGCAGATCCCTTGCAACAGTCCCGCAAAGAGTTCGTTGAGCAGCAATTTGATTAGTCTTCTTTCACTTCAAATCCTTGCTGCTCTTTCAGTGACAATTGACCCTAAAACTTTTATTTTTACAACTGGAAAGAAAAAGCCACTGACATGTTCGGCGGGTGGGCGACGCGCGAGCCAGCCGGCGTACCGCACGTCGCCGAGGATCGCGCGCAGCCGCGGCCGCGCCCGCGCGAGCGCCGCGCGCGCCGCCCGCCGCGCCGCCGCGTGCAGCGCGCGGTGCCAGCCCGCCGCCGTCGCCGCGCACGGCGCGCGCAGCGTCAGCGCGTGCACGCCGTCCGGGGAGTACACCTCGATCGTACGTTCCTCTGTCGAACGACCGAAATAGATTGTTTTGAAGTGGGTACAACATTGTGATGTTTATTTAAAAATGTATTTTTTACTGTGATATTTTTGCTAATTAATAAAAATGGTATGTTCTGTAATTATTTAGATAATTGAAAGAGCTTTTCTGTTACAATTTATTCAATAAGATTATTCAGCATCAGATCTATAAGAACACAGATATACCTATATCTATAAGAACACAGATACACCCTAAGATACTGTAGAAGCCTAACACTAACACACCCTTCACAATCCCCCATTGATATTATCCACAAAACCACTTCTATAGTATGGACTTTGAGTACTTAAGATCATGGATTTATTGGGTCACAAGTTGTCCCACATACTTGTCTTCTACCATCAAAATATTATTAAGAATTTGTTGTGGTTATTCGTCACGGCATTTACCATCTGTAGCTATGGTCTCTGCTTGCTTAACTCACCAGGGTCATGATGCCTCAGATTCTTAGCCACGCACGCCATGAGCAGGGGTACGTAGCGGGTGTCGGCACGACGCCGGCGGGGGGACGGCGGGGAGGGGGGCGTGTCCGCCATGTACCCCCGCTGCAGCTCCCAGCCCACCTCGCTGATGATTGACGCCTTGCGGAAATACGGTGTCACCTCGCGAAGATATTTAACTGGAAACGGAAATGAAACGGATTGTGAATGTTTCATCAATCAGGTCAGAGTCAGCTTTTAGCTTGGTCAGTGACTTCTCTTTTCCTTCCTTCTATCTTCGCCGACAACGCATCGTAATACTTTAAGTGTTACCGATGCCCATAGCACTTACTATCAGATAGTGTATCTGCTTGTATGTCAGATGTTTGTAAAATTTTGCCCACAACTGAGGTGTGGAAGATGTCTTGTTGTCTGAACGATTGCCATAAGACCTGAATACGCGGGACATTACTTTAGTCATTGGGGCTACTTTGCAGACAGATTTATTTTTATGGATCGCGCAGCGTCAATTCACGTTTTAGTAATGACTGAGGTAATATGATCCACAACCCACAAGGTACATATATATCGACTTATGAATTGCAATTGGCGAGGGTCTTTATAGTGAGTTAGCAACCATTCAAAATCCGCCTTAAAATCTGATAAATAACCATATAATTGTTTAGTTTGTATCAATAAACCAATATGATCCTTAATCAATAATTCCAGACGAATTGCAATATGACTAGTAAAATAAACTTACAACATAACAACCATGTTACTAACAACGGCTAGTATCATTATAAAACTATGCAAACATAATACTACAGTTGCCAAGGCTAGTGAGTAATAGTATCTAATATTGCATGAGTACATTAACACTACGCTACTAGAATTGGGGTTAATAAGTAGGTTGGGGCAATGCTATAATTGATCCAATTATACTACATGGTGTATGGATTAACCTTCTCACGCTGCTACCATATGTATGTGTTGTGTATTGTGCATCTGTGGTGGACATTTATTTTATTAAGTGTATGTGAGGGTACCCACACATCAGCATCAATGGATTTCGCAACTACCTGTACGTCAGTATGTAGTTCCAAGTAAGTACATAATAGTGGCGACTGTGGAAAAATAGTGATAAATAGTGGTAAATCAGTAATAGTGTAGTGTAAACGGTGTGTTGACAATGGTTGATATTAAGTTCGAACATTTTGATATAAAAAATGGGGATTGGGAATCCTATAAAGAGCGATTTGGTTATTTCTTGTTAGCACATGGTATAACAGAACCTACACGACAAAAAGCAATATTTTTCGCATCTTGTGGTAGTGATTTGTATAATTTAGTGAAATCATTAGTATTTCCAGAAACTTTGAGTGAGATTCCGCTAATTAATATAGAGTCGAAACTAAATAGTCATTTTAACCCACGACCAAATGAGATAGTAGAATCCTTTAAATTCCATAACAGGAACCAAGGAAAAAATGAATCCATGCAGGATTACATTGCTTGCCTTAGAAATATGTGTAAATTCTGCAATTTCGTAGATTTAGAAAGGACATTGAGGGATAGGCTGGTATGTGGGGTGCGTGATATTAAACTGCAAGAAACTTTACTAAAAAAGGCTAACCTCACCTATGCAACAGCGGTTGAGTTGGCATTCCAATCGGAAAAGTGCATGGAAGATTTAAAAATATTAAAACTAGTTAGTATAGAAGGATCATCAACCAGTTGCCCGACAAACTTGAGTAATCATAGTGAAGTAGAAGCAATGGAAGTAAATGCAGTGGGAGAAGACAAGAAAAAAAAATTATACTGCTACAGATGCGGAGGGAGCCATTTTTATCATAAGTGCAAGTTTATTTTTGCAAAATGCAATGCGTGCAGAAAAATAGGCCACATAGCAAAAATGTGTAGAAAAAATGTAAATGGAACTGGAGATGTCAAGGAGATTCAACAAGGGAAGGAAGAATTTATGAATGGATTATATTGCATGGCGGGAACGTATCGTGAACCTGCAATATATACTGAACTTAAACTAAACAAGAACTTAGTTAAATTTGAGGTTGATTCAGGGTGTTCGTATACCATTGTGACGCAGGAGCAAGCTGAATTGATTTGGCCAGATGGAGTGAAATTACAGGAGTGCAAGCTAAATCTGCTCACCTGGAATAATGCTAGGGTGCAGGTGCAGGGCAGGACCAAAGTTTTTGTTGAATACAAAAATTTTAAAGGTAACCTGGAGATAATAATTGGAAAGGGGCGAGGGAACCTCCTAGGTAGGAACTGGTTTAAGCCTCTGGGGATCACAGTTGAAGGTATAAATAATTATATTAACACCCTTGAAGTTGTTTCAAATGAATCCCTGACAGATATTTTGAATAAGTACAAAGAAATTTTTGAAGGACATGGTGAATATGTGGGACCTGAAGTTGTAATAACTTGCAAGGAAGATGTGCAACCGAAATTTATGAGGAGCAGGCCAGTACCATTCGCAATAAGAGATAGAGTGTGTGAAGAAATAGATAGATTAGTCAGTGTTGGAGTACTCGAACCAATAGCTTACTCGAACTGGGCTACACCAGTGGTTCCAGTAGTGAAAAGAGATGGAAGTATTAGACTATGTGGAGACTATCGACTGACTGTAAACTCAGCAACTGAAACGGATACGTACCCGCAGCCAACAATTAATGAGTGTCTATCTGAAGTTGCAGGTGGTGTCATTTTTACTAAACTTGATTTAAAAGAGGCCTATACACAATTAAAAGTGTCTGATGAGACTGGTATGCTCCTTACAATCAATACATTGAAGGGATTATATAAATTGAAAAGATTACCTTATGGTCTTAAGGCATGCCCAGGTATATTTCAACGGGTCATGTCAACTACTTTAGCAGGTATTAAAGGAGTGACTGTTCTGCTAGATGACATTTTGATAAGTGGCGATGAAAAACAACATAATGCAAGGCTGGAAAAGGTGTTGGCATGTCTTAAAAGAGTAGGCCTCAGGTTGAATCGAAAGAAGTGTGAATTTGCCACAAATAAAGTAGAATTCCTTGGATATGTGGTGGATAAAGACGGTATTCACCCAAGTAACCATAAAGTAAAATTGATTAATAATGCTAAGAGTCCTAGAAATGTTAAGGAACTGCAAGCTTTTTTGGGGTTGCTTAATTTTTATGAAAGATTTATTAAAGATAAGGCAACATTATTAGAACCACTGCACAGGCTTTTAGATAAAGATACTGTGTGGAGGTGGGGAAATTTAGAGGCAGAGGCATTTCAGAAAGCTAAATACATGTTAACAAGTGACGATACTTTAGTACATTTTGATAATAATAGGAAAGTAACGTTGACATGTGATGCATCAGAATATGGAGTAGGAGCCGTCTTATCCCACATTATGGATGATGGATCAGAAAAACCTATTGCCATGGGGTCCAGAACTTTGTCGAAAACAGAGCGTAACTATGCACAGATTGATAAAGAGGCAGCAGCGATCATATTTGGCTTAGAAAAATTTAGTCAGTATGTATATGGTAGGCATTTAATAATATACACGGATCATAAACCACTGTTAGGAATCTTTAGCCCCACTAAAGCTATACCAAAAGTTTTGTCCCCAAGAATGATGCGATGGGCGTTGAAACTGAACTCACATGATTATGAACTACAGTATAAATGTGGTTCTAACATTGGTAATGCTGATGCATTGAGCAGGTGGCCAATGAACACTGAAAATTGTGATAAAGATACTGGTGAAGACGAACATATTTTATTACTGTCAGAAACACCTAGTGCAGTTCAATATTCAGCAAAGGATATTGCAGAACAAACAGGGCGGGATGAAATTTTGGCCAAAGTTAAGTTCTGGATATTACATGGCTGGCCAGATTGTGTAAATGACAGTATTCTTAAAATGTATTGGCTTAAAAGGAAAGAGCTCTCGATTACGAATGACTGTATAATATGGGGCACTCGAGTAGTTATACCTCCACCTATGCGAGAGCATATGCTGCAAGCATTACATGAGACACATGATGGCATAGTTATATCAAAGTCAATAGCACGAAGCTATTTTTGGTGGCCTGGGTTAGACCATGAAATAGAAGCTATGGTGGAAAAATGTAATAGTTGTCAAGTAAACAGGAACATGCCAGCCAGCACTGCACATTCATGGATCACACCATCTAATCCATGGCAGCGTTTGCATATAGATTTTGCTGGTCCTGTTGACCAAAGGATATATTTAATTGCTGTGGACCCATATTCGAAATGGCCAGAAGTAAAAGTTGTCAGATCCACATCAACAGAATGCGCAATTAAGGCATTAAGAGAAATTTTTGCAGAACAAGGATTGCCAGAAGTGTTAGTATCAGACAATGGAAGAGCATTTACATCTGAAGAATTCAAGAACTTTATGAAATGTAACGCTATTAAACATGTATTGGTGCCACCTTATTCGCCAGCGTCAAATGGTCAAGCTGAAAGATTTGTACAAATAGTGAAAAAGAAGTTGCTAACTGTAGCGGGGTCAGATATTGACACAAAATTGCAACGATTATTATTTGGTTTGAGAGTAGCCCCAAGCTCTGTTACTGGAAAATCACCAGCAGAAATGTTAAATAAACGTAGATTTAGAACACGGTTTGATATACTACATCCCTTCTCTGTAGAACCGGTGTCTGAAAGACAAATTAAACATAATAAAGAAGTACCAGTGAGAGCATTCAGGTTAAAAGACAAGGTGTGGCTACGTAACTATTCAAGAGGGGAAAAATGGGTGAAAGGAGAGATCTGTAGAATAAAAGGGCCTGTTCGGTTCTTAGTCAAGATGAATGGTGGGCCTATAGTGATGAGACACATAAATCAGCTGCGACAAAGAGATTCTGAAGAAATTCCGGGTCCTAGCAGTGAAATGCGTGAAGTACTGGGAATACCTGAGCATGCAGTGGTAACATGTGAAGGAGACATGTTACAGAGTACTAATTAATGGGAAATAAAAAGAATAAATAATATAATTATAGTAATAAACAATAGTTAAAAATTAGGATTATTAGCAGTAGTTGTAACAATTAGTAGGTTTATGATTAGAAGTTAAAATATAACTAAGGGGGAAGGTATGTTGTGTATTGTGCATCTGTGGTGGACATTTATTTTATTAAGTGTATGTGAGGGTACCCACACATCAGCATCAATGGATTTCGCAACTACCTGTACGTCAGTATGTAGTTCCAAGTAAGTACATAATAGTATGTATACTTCACTACATGAATAAAAAGTAGTTAAGGACATGTTTTACTGTCCACTTCATGAAGGTGGAATATTTCAATTACTTCCATTTTTTTTTTTTTATCTGAAATAAACTGTTACCAAGCATTCATTAGTCTTACCTGATTAATATTGTACATGGCATATATTTGAGAAAAATAATACAAGGGGCACTTGTTAATGCAATACTAATAACAATGTTTTCAAGAATCACTGTCTGTTTGTCTATTCGTTTGTCACTGTGTCTGTCTGTGCATTGGTGTTAATCAGTTGTGTTGTGTGTTACTGTGTGGTGTTAATCGGATCTGGTTTTCAATGTGTTGTGCTAATATAGGAAAACATTTAGCATTTGTTTCATTTCAATTAGTTTATAAATAAAAAAGATATGTCAATTTAAAGAGTCCCTTCTAAACATATTACAAACATCTATGCTTGAGGTACTAAGACCTAATTCCAGAAACAATGTGAGGGTGGCTTACCAGGTTTAAAAAACTTGAAATACCACTTTTATGAATTCGGCCTATAACTGGTGATAGAATAGAATAGCTACTCCAATTGATCAGTATGCCAGGAGCTAACATTTTTTCACATTTTATTTGCTCCTTATGAGGAGCAAAAGAGTAACATTTGTTAACAACAACTGCAACCGTCCCATGCTTTAAGGGTAATCCAACACTTTATTTATGAACTGGTCAAGCGATGTGTTCCCAAGGGCTACTGCAACCATAGTTTATCTACCTATCTTACAACCCTTTAGTTAGTGACTTTATGCACACAATCATTACCAAAACCTACTATTATCTATGTAAAAAAAAATACTTCCGAAAAGCTGGAGCTCACCTTCCAACTGGACCATTTTTCCCGCTCTCTTCAACGCCTTTACTGCCTCTTCATGTGTCGCATCCTTCAAATCTTCACCATTCACTGACAGGATAGCATCTCCGACATACAACTGTTCAGTAAGATCTGCTGCCATACCCTTGAATATTTTCGATATTAATATCGGCATGTTGTTCTCTATCCCTCCTTTAATTGATATTCCAAGACCATTATTGTCTGATTTTACTACTTGTACTAAACGTTTCTGGTTCGCAATCGCGTCTGGTACCTCCGTGAAGTCACTGTTCGGCGTCTCCACATTGTTGTTGTTTAGCGTACCGTTCAGAGTGGTCGTTGCATCGTACCCGTCGTCGAGGCAAACGCTGAAGTAGTCGTCCTCCAAGGAACAGTGGACGCGGTACCACACGCCGCGAACTAACGTCTCTAAGAGTCCCGAACGAACACACGCAGCATTCGGACTCTCGCTACCTCCACTTGATGCACCGTTCTCGACCATGCTTCCAGCTATAAAGCCTTTTTATCAAAATATACACAGCTTGCAATATACCGCAAAGTCGGCAAACAGACGCAAATGCGCGAGAAAACTTCCAAACTTCCAATCGTTGTGGATACTTTCGCTCAATTCATCTTATGGTAATCGTATATTTAGAACTCAATTCATAAAAACTGTTAAGTCATATCAAATAAATAATAAACAGGCCTTCATTACACAATCAATACCTAAGTACATTACAATATTCGATTATATTCTGTTCAGCACATATTCAATAGCAATACTATTATTTTTTAGTACTACATTACTCTAGTACTACTAAAATCGTAACAGCTTGACTGACTGACTGATTGAATGGACGAGCGCACAGCGCACGCAGCGGCCGCAGCGCACAGATGCCACAGACTAGGTGACTGACGCACAGAACACTATTACAGGTTACTCCTACCGGAGCACAGAACACTATTACTGACGACTTGACGAGTTTCCGTCTTTCCGTATATTATAAAGTACTCTGTGTTGACGAGCGTTAGCGATATATCTTAGAACCATAGAGACTGTACAATGCAAATAGTGAATAGTCACAGAATTCACAGACTAGTTAGAGATACGACCTTTATAATTATAAATTGATTCTTGAAACGTGAATGAGTTGGTTGGCCTTTAAAATCGAAAACCATTCGACGTCGAGTCGCCTAGAGCTGTTAGATATTTTTTACTTGTACAAAACTTTATATAACAATGCTATAACTTCATTGATGTAAAATGATTTTTATATCAATGTTTAACTTGCATCGTATTCGTATCGTAGATAACACAATCACTTCGCATCGGGTTCGGGCATAGATGCAGTATATTATACATTTTTGTAAGTATATCTATGGGTTCGGGACAGCTCAAAGCTCGAAGTCCCGGATCGTTTTCGTTCATCAGCCCTAATCATTGACTTATTATGTCAATGGCCCTAATCTATTCCTATAGGAATATTCCTTCCTTTATCTGACAGTGTAACTGACTCAATGATAAAAGTCTTTTATCATTGAACAGCCCTACGATTAAAGAAAATTTTCTTTAATCGTAGCATTGACCCAGTGTTGCCAGATGGATTACACAATAATACGGTGCACAGTGGGTCAAAATTACCAGAAATACGGTGTTCCAGCTTAAAGAAATACGGTAGATTTACGGTAGAGTTTTTTTCTACTTTACGGCTTTTACTTTTTTACTAGTGACAAAAAAAGGAACATGCAAACAACATTTAATTAACTTTCATTAATTCTGATTCACTTTCAATAATTGACGACATTTTTTTGTATATAGAACCGTTCATTAAGGGCCGATTTCACCAACACAGAATTTACACTAGCTTTCCCCACGAAATACAGAGTGTATTCCGTGAGCTTTCCCAGTATAACTTTACTCTGTCGATTTATGCGATAGTTAACTTCAAATTCGTTTCACCACGTTTTCTTAATCTCGCATGGTTACTCTCCGACTTTGAACGAATGAAATGAATGAATGCGGTAATGCACCGAAGTAAAATAGACAGTTTGACGTATACTTGCGCAATAGCGCTGCGTATTCTTTTATTTATTCGAATAATACGTACCTGACAGTTGAGTTGACAGTGACCAGTGGCAGAGACAGTGACACTACTTAATCCATATCTACGAATAGCAGCGTACTCGGCCGAAATCGGCGGTATATGATTTTACTCTAATATACGTAACGTAAAATGGGCTTACTCGCAAGTAATTGACTACATATCCCGGGGATAAGAATTATACGACATTGGTGATATAGGCTCTTATTCCATTGATACAGAAGTTTGTGGTTCAATTTTCGTTGTTATATTGGCAGAATTGCATACCATAGACTATTACTGATAGACGCAGGGAACTAATAAGTAGGTACTTACCTACAATAGACGTAGGTGATATTACATTGACATGTACAATTTTACATTTGACCGGCAGAGCTGCCGGCCATAGAGCAACTTTGTTACCTGAATACTAGTTTCGGTTAAAGTTCGGAAAAATACGGTAACTTACATACACCGTAATTTATGACTACTGTAGGTGGCAGATTTAAAAATAAATTTCAAAAATACGGCAAATCTACCGTAATTACGGTGCATATGGCAACACTGCATTGACCTGACTGAATTGAATTGACAACTTCCATGCCTGACAATACTAGTCTAGTTGACATTGACAATTTGAATTATTTGACAGAACTTAAAAAAAAAACAATAAAACTTACGACTCTAACAAAAATACGTCACGTCTTAATTTTCAATTTCATATCTTATAGAAAAAACATTATTAAATTATAATGGGTTTACTGATTGTGAGAAGTTGAGACCTTGAAATACCTCATCTAAAATTAAAAATATATTGTCTTGTAATAGTTGTAATATTATATCAAAACTAAGATGGAGAAGTGTAGAGCTTGTTTAGCCACAGAAGTTTTGATGTTTCCTATGGATGAAGATTTTGTTTATAATTATAATATTTTAACAAATCTAGACGTAAGTAATATACACATATATTATCTTTCATTACTTTCACATATAATTCATTAACATTTATTAGTCTTGATCTGTTGTTATTGAGTAAACAAAAGGTTTACCTCCATACATTCACTGTCGTAACATTTTTTTTTTCAGGTAAAAACATCTGATAATATGCCACAAGTTATATGTGAGACTTGTTTGCAGTCTGTTAAGTTTTTTGTAGATTTTAGAGAAAAATGTATAGTATCAGAAGCATCATTAAGGAGTATTAAAGAGGTAAGGCAAATATCACTGTTTTTATTTAGTTCATATGATAGTAGTAGTAGAGTGGGACATATATAGGAGTAGAGTATTCATACTACTCTTGGGTCAAACATCACCCAAGGGTAACAATAACAAAAAACCCACTTGTTTACGATCATACTCTCATGTTTCCTGCTAAGTTTTCCTCCATTGAAACAAGTGATCATTATTATGTATCATATTAGTAATATGCACATAATTATCTTAATCTCTCATAATTCAGAGGTGCATGGAGCACAAAAGCCAAACCTATCCAAATAGGATGCTAAGTGTTTTTATTTGCAACATAAGTTGTAATTATGTTGAAGACTTACGTGTTGATGTAAGGTTTTTTTAAATAACAAAATTCTTGCTATTGGTATACAAGATTTTTTTTATTATTATCCTGTTTAGTCAAAATTTACTACCTGTTGATTTTTTTTAATCTGTTTATTAGTCTCTGTCTCTTCTTGATAATTAGTATGGATGCTTAGTGTTGAAACAGTTGATCTATTTCACTAAGAAAAATCTCTCCTTGAATAGCAGTGAATGTCACATGTAAACTAGTACTCTATTGGGCTCTACTAATTCCTGCTTATTATCCTTTTGTAGTGGTATCCCTGCTTATACTATCATAGTACAATAGTAATATGTGTAAGCATAATTGTCAAATTTGGCTCCAACTCCACTCTATTCTACTCATAGGAAAGCATTATAATAAGAGCTCTGTTTTGTATTACAAGTGGTTGAATTTTCAACATTTATACATAACTAGCGACCCGCCCTCTCTTTGCTTCGGTTTGCAAAGATTTAGTTTATCTATATCTTTATAAATTATAGCCTGTGTTATTCTGATCTGTAAGCTATATTATTGTAAAGTTTCAGCAAAATCCATTTGGTAGTTTTTGCGTGAAAGAGTAACAAACATTTATACATCTATACAAACTTTCGCATTTATAATATTGATAGGATGTGTTTAGTCATATTATATAAAAAAATATTGTCAAAAAAATATTTTTCCTTCAAGGATGTTAAAGTTGAAAAGCAAGACATGTTACATAATATAAAAGAAGAGTATGAAATGGACTGTAATGACTCTTACATGGATGCTGTAGATTTTCCAGATGAGTTTAAAATAATTATCAAGAAGGAAGCCTTGGAAGGTAAGTTTGCTTTAAAATTAATTACTTTGTTCCTGCGTCCTTTTGTTCCTCTTTTGGTTGGCAAAATGTGTCTTTGTGTGCAACATTTCATGTCACATTATCGAGTTAGTGACTATTACTAAAGATTTTCATTGGCAAGTTCTGCTGTTAATCGACAAATACGTAAAAGCCATTGACCTGTTCTTTACTTTTCAGTGTCAAAAAAAGCCAAGAAGAAATACAAAAAGACTAAATGGAGAAGTGCTAAAAAAATTATGAAACCAATCCAAGAAAGTTGTGGTGGTCTACTACTTTGTGGTAATTTGTTTTTTTTAGTATCATCTGTAATTTCAATAGTAGCATATATTTATTTATTTACACTTTATTATACCCTTAAGACAAAGTGGTACAATAGGTGGACTTAATGCTTAAAGCATTCAGTACGTGGAAAAAAAAGAAAGAATGAATAAAAGGAAAGGAATGAAATAAGTAATACATAATGAAATAAATAATGTATTCATTATTCTATATTAATTTAGTGTTTAATCTTAATCTTAATTCACTGAAAATGAAGAATTGATACTTTTTAGGACATTCTTATGTTGACCTTGGCCGGAATCCATTTTGAATGTAGCATTATTATTCCTCCTGCTTTTTACTGTAGATAATTTAAATCTGGAATCACAACATTTTTTTAAAATAATAAGTACAAAATTTATGTTACAGGTTTATGTCCAAAAGATTTTTTGGATAAAAACAACTTAGAAGCTCATCTTGAGGAGCACAGAGGAAGCAGGAACTGTTGTTTGTGTCCTCAAATCTTGAAAGGCTGGGCTCATCTCTTGGGGCACAGAATTGTGCATTTACCGAAGGATCAAAAGACTTGCCATGTATGCTCAAAACGATTCCTTACTGCCGCCGGCTTAGAATTTCACTTTAGGAAGGTCCATTTAAATGAAAAGGTTGGTATTCAGTAATAAGGTTGTACTTAATAGGGACTCCTTTTATTATTAAAGACTTCTGCTTATCTTAAACCCTTCTTATAATGGAAGAGACTTGTACAAATTTGAGTCTTGTTCTGTGAAGGTCACAGTTGTCATAGGCAGCAGCATTTCCCCATAGTTCCCCATTTCTGAGATTACTGAGCGGTACTATTAAATTAATTAGCGAGCATAGTTAGTAGGAATTCAACTGTAATAAATTTTGTTAAAGGGTTATTTTCCATTGGCACTATAAACCAAACAGTGAACATATTTTAATGTAATTGTAATACATGTTATGTATAAAATTTAGCTATCTGCACTTCTTCTCCATGAAATTGTAACTGTGACAAATCTCAAATTCTAGTTATTATTAATTAGTTCTTAAATAGAGATACAAAGTAGATGTATTTTCACACATTATACTTAAATATGAATTTTAATTAATAACACACTTTTATAAAGATAATTTTCTTTTTGTTTCAGAATATTTTATTGAACTGTGACATGTGTTCTCACTCGTTCTCGACTTCAAGAAAACTTCTTAAGCATATGTGGAGTATGCACTCTAATATAAATTATGTCTGTGATTATTGTAATAAAATGTAAGTAGATCGTTTATAGACATAAGTAGACCGAATGCTAGTAAACAAGAATAATTAAAATATTAAGTTGACTGCCTGAATGAATGTAATATTTTGTTTAAGATACTGCAACAAGCATTCTTTAAGAGTACACATACGGTCGCACATGGAAATAAAGTTGTATGTTTGTAACATGTGCGGTTTCTCCTGCAAACACAGTGGCGGTCTGAAGGTAACTATGAATGTCAGTGTTCAATGTGAGCAAGTAAATTTAGTTCCTCAAGCTGCCAATAGATGGCGTTAGTAAAGTACATTCTGAATCGCGCTATTGAAGTTTGTTTGTTGGCGGGGGCTTTTCCTGCGTCGCCATTTTACACCTTAACATCATATTAAAACCACTTTATTCCAATCTTATAAAATCCATGATACAAATTGCGAGTGTGAAGCCACATTATGTATTTGTAGTTTTTGCGTGTAACGCGGACAAACATACAGACAGACAAAAATTCTAAAAAGAATATTTTCTATATAGAAATATTCCTACTTTTTTCTCAAATTTTTCCTATGTACAGACATAAACCAGTCACATTTTTATATGTATAGGTTGTATATGTGTTTGTTCATACATTATACATAGTCTTTGTTTGTTACGTTTATATGTATTTCATCGCAGGACCACAAGATAAGGAAGCACATAGCGCAAAAGGTGTACTGCGCGGAATGCAAGCGGGTGTTCGAGGACCAGGCCAAGTGCGACCGGCACCGGTGCAGCACCAAGCCGCCGACCATCTGCACGGTGTGCGGCGTCGAGCTCAAGCGAGGGGTGAGGGTGTGTATGGGGGGTGCGCGGGGGTGCGTGGGGGGGGGGGGGGGGGGGGCTGCGCACGTCACGTCAACTCAACTAGATATGGGCAGAATTTAATCATGATTAAAGATAAAGGCACATAAAGTAAAATAAATAAGGCACATAAAATCAAATAAATAAAAAATAATAAAACTTATATTGCAATGATTTTCGAAATTGAGTGCATTGTATTCTCGGTCGCTCTTATTATTTATTTTATTTTTATATGTACACGCTGCCTTTCTTGACTGTTATGTTAAACTCCATAAGAGTTAAGAGATCGCTATTGGCGATAAGACCGTCTATTGTTTACACAACATCACTTTTAATTTGTATTATTGTTAGTAGTAGTGATATTTTTATAAATATTGTTACTGTTTCTAATTGATGTACAATAAAGTGTTATTGTATTTATTTTTCGATGAGTTGAATCGGAACTGATTTGATGTCATGTGCGCAGTCTTAATATGGTCCGTTTAGAGTGTAGTATGTAATCAGCTGACGACAGACCCGTCAGTATGCATCTAATGGATACTGACGAGTTTGCTCTCGAGACGAGGCGCTCTACATGCGCCTATTGTAGAATACTTACACGACACTAACAACCTCGTAGCTTAATTGGTGCTGGCTTTTACTGCGACGCGAGAGGTCCCGGGTTCGGTTCCCGGCCGGGGCTTACATTTGTGTGACAGATAAATGTTTGTTTTGGGTTTACTGAATCCCTATTAATGAAACATGCTTTGCTGAACTTTTAACACTATCCACCCATAATATTGGTTTTTAAGTTGCCTTCATTGTTTCTTTTACCTTACATATTAATTACAGTTACCTTACCTTTTAGTTACCTTTACCCTCTAATGTCGGTTTTTAAATCACCTTCATTTTTTCTTTTACCTTACCTTTTCCTTACCTGTCACCTTGCCTTATTATTACCTTTATCTTACCTATTAGTTACCTTTACCCTGACCGTTCGATCGGCCCGCAGCTCTCGCGCCACATGGAGACGCACAAGGCGGTCGGGCGGTACAAGTGCGACCGGTGCCCGAAGGCGTACAAGGCCCGCAGCGCGCTCGAGATCCACATGAACCAGCACGACGGCAACCGCAACCTGCGCTGCGAGTTCTGCCCGGCCACCTTCTACTACCCGAGCGTGTTGGGAAAACACCGCAGGATACACACGGGTATGTCGGGGGTATGTTGGGGATTGGTTTGAGGCTAAGTATAACATATACCTTCTACTACCCGAGCGTGTTGGGGAAACACCGCAGGATACACACGGGTATGTCGGGGGTATGTTGGGGATTGGTTTGAGGCCAAGTATAACATATACCTTCTACTACCCGAGCGTGTTGGGGAAACACCGCAGGATACACACGGGTATGTCGGGGGTATGTTGGGGATTGGTTTGAGGCCAAGTATAACATATACCTTCTACTACCCGAGCGTGTTGGGGAAACACCGCAGGATACACACGGGTATGTCGGGGGTATGTTGGGGATTGGTTTGAGGCCAAGTATAACATATACCTTCTACTACCCGAGCGTGTTGGGGAAACACCGCAGGATACACACGGGTATGTCGGGGGTATGTTGGGGATTGGTTTGAGGCCAAGTATAACATATACCAAACTTGTGATTTTAAACTTAACTCATCGCGGATTGTACACATTTTATTATGATACGTGAGTACCCGTATCGTAATAAAACAAACTCTTGACATAATCTAGGTAACCTTTACCTTGATATTTAATCATTAAGTAATTTTTAACGAACTGTGCCCGCGACTAGGTCTGCGTGGAATTTAACAAAGAAGAAATATTTGTACTAGATTATAAAACGTTTGGTAATGACTCGCGCAAACTAACATTATTTTTAAGAAACAAAACTCTTATCTAAGTATACAAAAACAGGTCGCCCACGAGACCATTTTCCCTGTATGTCTGTAGGTAGTTTTTGTTTTGAACCCTTGTTTGTACATTCATTCTATTATTATTTTTCAGGTGAAAAGCCGTATGTTTGCAAGATATGCAATAGAGGATTTACAGGGAACAATAATCTTAAGGTCCACATGAAGGTGCACGGCGAACATAATTTGATTGTTAAAAAAGTTAAACCTGAAATTATTGAGGCATGAGTTACCTAATTTTAATGTATGGTTTGAAGTTTAAATTTTATTAAATGTTAAATAAAATTAAGGGAGGTTTAATTAAATAAAGGCTTTTGTTAAAACACCATGTCTTTTTATAAATTATTTATTATGGAAATACGATTTACGTCTAGGTAAAAAAGTAAATGTATCACATACAAAAAAGTCTTTGGCGAGTACTGAAAGTACTATAGGATCTAAGCATTTACAAAATAAATGTATAGAAAAAAGATGGCGTAGCTACGGCACGACAACAACCTAGAGGTTCCATGTATAGTTTCAATTTTAATATTCTCAAACGTTACCTACCGTCAATGGTAAGGGTTAGGTAAAGGTAAATCTTATTAAGGATTAGGTTTGGTATTCGATTCAAGTTTGCATTTTAGGTGAGAGTTATAAAGACTCCCGAATCAATAACTCTTTTTAACGCGTTCGCTGCAGCGGTCGAAAAAAACACGACGTATACGTGCTCCGCAGCGAACGTGTTAAGCAAAGGCCCATTTAAACCACCTTCCTACAGTGCGCTTCACAAGAGTATCAATTAAATGAGATCTGATTTCTAAAATTTGATTTAATTTAAACCCCATCTTTCTGGAGGTAACCCCAATACAAAACCACTTTATGCCAAGTATAGACAGCGTTAATGGGAATATATTATTTACTACTTAAGCAGCCTATGAATTAAAATATGCTATTATTTAAATAATATGCAACACTGGTAAGATGGGCTCGTGATATATTCGTCGGAGCGACATACGGTCGACATTTTACTAACTAACAACTAAGATAGGTAGGTACTTAAAAAACTACGTAATATAAAACTAAAATTAATCCGAAATTTACTTAATTCATCGGGCAAGATCTTTCGGCATAAGTAGTTGGGTTCAAAATAAATAACCACGCACCACCTACCTTTAAAAAAACAAAAAGGTAATAAATTACGTAAGTGTTCTTGGCTAGGACATTTCTGTACACCAGATGTAACCGTAATTCCTAATCTGAGTACACCCTCATATCTGATTATGACCCAATGGAGAATCTCACGATGTCGGAGCATGTAACCTTCCAGTATTGTCGTGCCTTATAAGGTACGTTATGAACAAGAATAACAAATCTTACAGTAATAATAATTAAACTCAATATCTTAATTACACATAAATAAAATTACACTATCGTTCCTATCGTTAACTTGTCATGTAAGCAAACATTCGCGTCCTGGTTTTGGTCGAGTAACAATTTATATAAACAAGCTGCATCGATAAACAAAGTAAACATAATTAACATTCCGAAATTTCCTATACATTTGTAAAAAGTTCTAGAAAACGTTTTGAGCTGGGAAGTGTCAGTAACAAACTTGGGTTTTACTTAAAGTAATTAACTTAAAATATCTTATCAAAAAGGTTCGGTTATATAATATATTCAATGGGTTAGACATTAAACTATCTGTTGCGTTTATAATAATTGCGATTAATAGTAGCGATTCCAACAAACAAAATAATTTACTAAATGATGTACCTAACTTACGTGAGAGTACCAGTCTATAGTAAATGTGATGGTAGTAATTTAAAATTTCCATTATTCATCATTATCTCAATATAATTTTTAAAACTTACTTTACTTTGCTTCGTGCTTCGTGATTTAATTATAATAAATAATACTTAGCAGAATCCCAAATGGACGAACTTATTTCAGTATAACTTCTTATTATAATCAGTTTACATAATACTTGAAAAAAAGTAAACATTATTATTAATTTAAACAAAAATAATCGTTGCAACGAATAAGGCGAATTCTTTTTTTACAGATAGAATCAGTGCTAAGTTGTAATAATTATATTTTATTGTGGACCTCTATTCTCTTGTAATACGCCATATGAGTACGAATATACCCTTAAATCATTATCAACCGTTATTAAAGTATAAATCAGTACAAAACATTCGATATGTGAAATCATGTCAATAAACCAGAGGCAAGCCATCTTGATTTATGTGTAAAAGCATTGAGTATAAAAGTTTAGTCTTATTTTATTTGTAACTTGAAAGGGTGACAAAAAAGCAGAAACATCTCTATGGCATGGCATTTGTCACTAAATACCTCCAATTGATGATGTCACAAAGTGGGAGTGATTAATAGATACGGGTAGAAATGGATAGGTACCTCTAGTATAAAATGCTTTAGAAAAATTATCCCGACAATGGGTAGGTATATAACAATTATTCACCACATTAGAGTATATATATACTTTACTTTTTACTCTAAGTTCACCACTATCATTGAAATATGTCCCTAGAAATAAGTAGTCACAGGGACATATTACTTGAGCGAAAAATGAAAATGGGTATTAGATGCTTTATTTAGAGCACAATTACACGGAATAGATGAAATGCGAAAATTAGTCATGTTTCAGTCGTCCAATTGTGTTGGTAGAGAAGTAAAAACAATAAAATTCAATTTAACTTCTTCATTCGAAGCTATACCCATTGTCAGAATAAAAAAAATACATTGTACAAAATTCAGCCCCTTCCAGCCCCAAAAAACAGCATCGAAACGCATCAACAAAATGTATTATTAAAATCTATTGAACAAGACATTTCAACCTATCAAAACCCATACATCTATGGACACTATTTTCATTGAGTATGACCCAGGATCCTAGGTAGAATTTTAATGTAAGGCATCTCAGTACATACAAGTAGTCGTAGACAGAAAATATTGTAGACCAATTGGTTCCGTTTCACTCGCTTCGTCTTAGTTATTTTTTACGAGTCGGATTATTTATCGAGCTAGAGTTGCTAACTTCACCATTGGTTTTAAACTATTTATTACTAGCAGTTTCTTGATAATTATTTAAACTTTAAAATGTTTTTAAATATCTATTACAATACAATGTTTTGCAATAACAGGGGTTCTTTATTATGCATGTTGTCATGTAAGGTAAATGTCCCATATTCCGGACTATTAAGGCACTTTTGACTTTGAGGTTGGTTTTTAGAAAAAGTAGGAAGGTTCTAGGGATAAAAATTGTTTTATTCTCTAGATTGGTATTATAAGATAAATGTTGAAAAATATTTTCCGTCGTAGCCGTTAATTTATAGGAATAAAAATATTTTTCTGAACCTCACGTTTGTCTCTAATTCCGTACTAAAATTTGGCGTCGGAGCTAATTCCGGCAATCACTGTACGTAATTCCGTACTATCTTTAGCATACGTTTTCTTTGACCTAAAATCATCATACAAGTCTTTAAGAATATACTTAATGAATTAAACCACCTAATTGTATTAATTTATACTTTTATTAAAATTATTAAGTACGATATAATTGTTCTTTCGGATAAATAAAAAAAAAAACAATTACCATAAAACTTCTGCGACAAAATGAGAGCTGCTGTTTACTAAATAATCACCATCGTGAAAATTTAATTAAAAAAAAAGTATAATTAACGAAAATTCAAATTTACAAACAATTTTACAACTTTTATTATGACAAAAATCTTAAAGAACATAAGTTATGAGTACTTACCTATTCTAAGGAACATCAATTCATAATAATATTAAGATCAGGCCTGGTTGGCTTCAACCCATTAATGGACCACTACTGAGCACGGGTCTCTCCTCATACCTGAGGAGGCCTTGAGCATAACCCTGAGCACCACGCTGCTCCAGTACAGATTGGTGGAGGGGTTAGTGGCCAACCCATGGTTTCGGAAGTATTTTATGCCGCCCGAAGGCCTCCGACATGGCCTAACGACTGCTACCAAATGATAACAACCGGGGCCGACGGCTTTACGTGCCCTCCGAAGCACGGAAGTTCCCCAGAAATTTTTTCCACTAGCGGTCACCCATCTAACTACTGACCACACCCACTGTTGCTTAACTTTGTAGATCAGTTAAGATCGACGCAAGCCGCTGGGCTATGAGCAGGCCTGGTTACCAAAGGTAAACCTAAAATATAAAATAAAATCGAGGTTACAGTTATAATGATAATTGTGAATAATATTAAAATGTTTTAAAATGCAAACGTATCGTTTTAAATTTTTGGATACATTTTGTGATTAATACAAAAATCTTGAAAAAATTGAGATTTGGCGTTTTATGTTGAAAAAAAATGTTTCTGCTTCTTATTACTATACTACGTAATACCGTACGGTATACCGGAATATGGGACATAAGCAAAAAACTCTTGTCCCTTATTACGGCATTGAAGAAAATAGGTTAAATTAAAAAAATAAAATAAAATATCTGAATATATTAAAAGTTAATATAACTATTATGTGCACAACATCGATATAAATAGTTATCCTTATTTACTTTTTGAAATAAACTTAATTTAATTTCGATAACATACTGTATTGATTCTTTAGTATAACATAAAATGTCATAATATCAAACTCGATTTTAAGAATTATAATTAAAAAAAGCATATACCGTAATTACGTCACACTAATCTGTTATCATTACTGAATTAATTTATGTCATATTTATGTAAGTATTTAACCCCAGTTCGGAATAAAATCCATGAACACATCATACTAATTTACCCTTATTACGTAATACAGCACGTATTTATGTTCACCGTTTCACTGTTGTGAACATAATTCCGGCAGTCATATTTTCTCTCAAAATATGGTTTGTTATAACTCGAAATAACGCTGAAACCTTCTGTTAATAAGTAACAATTAATAATATTACAAAATTAAATTAAATTAACTTACCAGTGTCACATAAGATCCTTACGAAAATGCACTGTCGCTTTACGCTCACTGTTAACAACATAGTACTGAAACGTCGCGGGGGCCGCTACTGACTCTTCGGAAGCTCGATACGGCTTTAAGAATGATTATTTATATTCCAACATCGTGTTATTCTGATTTTATATGAACTGTAGTTGTAGTGACATTCAATAAATTATGGATTTTACGGACAGTTTTCTTATTTTGCGACAAAAATCAAAATGTTACGGATTAATGTACTAGCCCGGAATATGGTACTTTTACCTTATTTTATAATTTAGCAGCTTCGTTAAACGGTCTAAAATATTTTCAGTCTACGCAAATAGTATTTCTTATCTCTCTCGTCAAAAAACCTACACGCTATGCTAGTGAACAGAAAGGAACTATTCTCGTGTAACAAAATAAAATAATTTAAAATAATTAGGCAGTGCAAAGGCGGACCATTCAAGAACATTCCTATCATCTAACATGAACTCATGCTACGCTATCAACGACTTTCAATAATTTACTTAACGTTACAGACCGACAGCGAAACAAACAAACGTCTCATCTATCTAATACAACGAATCCCCCGCATCGAGACGAACCACATTTAATTTATATGATACCTACAAAAAGAGATTTATTAAATATCATGATAAAAATAAATTTGCTTTGTTTAATAAAATTTAACAGGTTTCTAAATTAAATTTAGTAATTTGTAAAGTACAGCTTGCTTTCACTGCATTTGTAGAAAATACTTGGGGAAGAATACTACTTATAAAATACAAATGCTTGACAATACTGTAGTTTGCGATGGTTAAGTGGGATATAAAGGAAAATTGCCCCAATCTAACATTAAATTCTTACAATAGTCGATCAAGTTTCAATAACTGGAATGAAAACATTTTTATTTATATAATATCATAATAATATCAAGAGTTTATAAACATAAAAAAATCACAAAGTTATTGTGAATTTATATCAATTTTAATATTTTTGAAAATTAATATCAATTAATTAGAAAATTCTTATAATATAAGATTTTATATATTATACAATTCTTATTAATAACACAAAGTGATTAGGCAAGCTTTTTCAAAATTAAATGAATAATTTTACGAATAAATTAAAATAAAATGCAATTGTCGCTTATTATTACATTCCTATTCCATGTAATAAGCTTACCTCCTTTTTTTGTCGCTCTACATTTTTGTATGTTTTTATCCATTTGCTAGTTAGTCACCATTATCTGCATGGAGCGCAGGTGATTCATTCCTTTTCTTGTCATAATTATCATAGCTTATTCGTGACGTCAACCGCAAGTCGCACACGACCTTATCGTCTTATGACGCTACTTATCGATCGAAAACACACATCGAACAATATCAGTTAAGTTACTTGTTACTTGTTAATAACTTAGAGTAGTTAGGTACTTAAATTTTTTTCACTATCAGAGCTGCGAAATTTAAACCAGATTTCTGCTTATAAATCAATATCGCGATACGAATACTTCAAAATTGCGTTTAACACACAAATGCACCAGTGATATGGTTGCGCCAATCGCGGTAAAAATGGACGAACAATTTGACATTGGGGATCGATTACTGCACTTATTGCTTAGGACTCGAAACGGGGGACCCACCGGAGATCAGAGCTATATATCATTACCAAAATGTGTATTCGGTATCCTAACAACAGTATCCCTGGTACCTACCTTCTCTGTGTCTATTAGCGAACCGGAGCTATACTTCTTAGCCTTAGGGACAAGAGGCGGCACTTCGCTGCAAGTCGAACAGTTATCGTCTGCCTTGGAGCTACCCGCGGTGCTGAACTTCTTCAGACTACCAGTGGCCAACGACCCGTTTGATGAGGAGCAGTGAGGTGGGAGAAGAGGCACTCGCTCCTGCAGGTCTCTAGTTGAAGTGGTCGGCCGATGACCACAACCGCTACTGCCCGATTCCGATGGGGCCACATCGGGGCAACCTCCCATTTGTATCCATTCGTTTATTCTAGAATGTACAAATGAATGTAAAGGAGTGATAGCCTAGTTACAATGAACATTTCCCGACAAGGGACTCTGGGTTCAGTTAGTTCGATTCCCGCATCAATTTTCAAACTTAGATACGAATTTGAAATTAATTATCATTCGCTGTGGTAAAAGAAACATCGTGAGACAGACATATAATATTAGGTTCCCGTAATATTTTCAAAAGTGCGTGAAGTCTGCCAATCAAAAAATGGGTAGTTTTGTTCACATCGTGAGCGAATGAAATTGGCTAAAACATTTTATTATGATACTGGTACTCACGATATGTACATATATTGTATACGCCGATATTTCGACCCAGTAACATGGATGATCACGGCTGAATAACGGTAGCGCGGAGAAACTTTTGAAAGGCCATACATTGGCCAAACCTTCCAAAACTAACACCAACATGACCGTTTTTTACTCACCGATTGACAATTTCTTCAAAGTTAGGCCTCCGTTGTGGAGTGTGCTTCCAACACTCTCGCATGAGAGCATACATCAGTGCTGGACAGGCGGCCGGGGAGCCCAGCAGTTCTCCACCACGCACCATTGATATCACCTCCTGGTTGCTATACCTGTATCGAACAAGATATTTATTGGAGGAAGATCAACCATCTGCACATACGTATCGCCACGCTAACCCATTGGCTATAAGGAAACCATGGTCTTTCGCGCTACCCTCAACCGCTGGCAGAGGCCTAGGATATGTTGTTTCCTGGCCGGGCTTTCCCTCTCGGTCAGGACGTTAACGCTCAAAGTAGCTCTACCTACTTTTGGATAAACTGTTCTATCCATTTCACTCTTTTTAACTGCTATACCCCTTTAAGACTTAACTTTAAAACGAACTTTACTTTAAAATAGGGTCATGATCCCGAAAATAGTCGTACAGATACAGAAAATAGTGGTCTTCAACAGATAAAACCTGGTGCCACTAGGCGTTTTTTAGCAGAACAGACCATGAACAGATTAACTTGGATTGAAAGTACTTAGATGGAGCACTTACATTCTACTGTACATCAGTTCTTTAAACTATATCATCTACCCTTTGCCATTTTAGCTGGTTTATATTATTTGCTATGTTATTACTATCCAAGTTGTGTGGTTAATAAGACTATCATACCCGTAATATGGTTGTAATCCATAGCTGTAGATCTCCCACAACACCACACCATAGGACCAAATGTCACTTTCTGTTGTGAATTTCCCATACAGTATAGATTCTGGTGGCATCCATCTTACCGGTAACAAACTCTTTGATTGAACCTAAAAATAACAAAATAATTTTAATGTATAAAGCTTAGATCAAAAGGGTTGCATCTGAGGCTGTTAACCTTTAAAAATAAAATGAGTTTAAATGATACTCACTCGGTAATAGTCCGAGCTGTAAATATCCCTAGAAAGTCCAAAATCAGAAATTTTGACAACAAAATCATCTGAAACCAAACAATTTCTTGCTGCAAGATCTCTGTGCACATAATGATGAGAAGCTAGGTATTGCATACCAGATGCAATATTATTAGCAATGGTTAACAACCGCATCGGGGGGAGTCCCTTTCCTGATGGTGGTGCTCGTCCCATTAAAAACTCATGGAGATCACCTCTTGCCATGAACTCAAACAGCATACACAAAGGCTCCTCTCTAAGCGCTACCCCAACAATGCAAACAATATTGTCATGTGTCAATTCAGAAATCAAATCTATCTCCCTTCGAAAGTCTGCCTGAGTCTTCGCTGATGCATTTTCCTTTAATGCCTTCACGGCTACATACTGTGTTTCACCATTCTTTTTCAGTGCTCCCTTATAAACTTTGCCAAACGCTCCCTCACCAAGCTCTTCTAAGAACTTTATTTGTGATAAAGAATATTGCGGAATGCGTAAAACACCATTACCACGTACAGGCCGAGTCATTAAGTGTGGTTGGGTGGTGTTATTTTGACTTGTCAGCAATTCATTCATTTCTATCGGGGAATTGAGCCTAGAATTTCCATAAATATTTTTATCAGCATTTGGTAAATTAATGTCTCTTATTGTTGAAGCACTACCCTTGGTTTTATGTCTATAGCACAGACAGATGATAAACCCAATAATAGCAAAAGTAAGTAGCACAAATATCATGACTATGTAAATCCAAATCTTGTGAGCACATTTTGGAATGTCACAGAGTTCCCATTTTCCATCTTTTTCCACATAGCACCAAGGTTGCGATTTGAGTGCTCCAGGATTTCTGCAGTAGCTGTGTCTGCCAGCAAGTTCAGGATGATCAGGAAATTTGACAGTATTTTGATCAGACCATTTAATGCATGGCATTCCATTGCCTGCTATGCTGACTCTTCCAAGATATCCACTCCCATTCTCCCAATAACATTCGTCATCAGAAACCATCATAGTTCCTATGCCAATCTTTAGGCAATCTGGATCATCTTCGGGCAAATCCTGACACTCTTCTAAGGTCAACTGTTTTCCAATATGTGGATGTCTTTTGGCTATAGCGTACTCTGTTTGACACAGTTCATTCTCCAAAATCTCACAATCTCGTTTACAAACACGTCTAAGTAAAGTAGCATTGTAACGGAAATTAAATATTGTTGAAATGTTCTTATTGCCTATAAATTGTGTAAACCCATCGGGCAAGTTTTCAAACACTATCAAGGGTAAGTCTTCATCTTCAGTCTTACTGTCCTTCAAAGCAAGAAAAATTTGTTTGGCTTCCTTGAAATAATTAATGTTAGCCTTAACCGGATCTCTGCATATAGGAAAGGTTGAATAACAAAGACTTGGAAGAGCATATTGTTCACAATGTGAGCTAATATCGTTGGAGTATCTGGTGACCTGGATAGCTTTCATCAGCTTATCTTCCTGAGCTGCTTGGGTGGTGTTAAAGGGGACATATACAGACTGACCTTTTAAGTATGAGCTGCACACTGCCCCAACATAAGTCTGGCAAATAGGCTCCAGTTTACGAGGTTGAGTAACGTTCGCACTTTCAGTACTACTAACATGCGAAACCATATCTTCAGCGATCAGATCGGGTGTTGATTTGATTATTTCAATAACATTCGTATTATCCGTGTTCGGAAACATTGAAGCAAAAGTCGGTAATTCATAGTCATCTTCTACAATCAACTTTGTAGTCAATTTTTTTTCGTAATTCTGTTTGATAACACAAGTGTAATTTCCTTCGTCTTCGACTTTAATGTCTCTTATTTTGAGGTTGGTTCCTATAGTGCCATTAGCTTTGTCGATTTTTGTAGAGGCTCTAATCCTATTGGAATCCGATAGGTTTCCGTTATCTTTTAGCCAGTAAAATTTGACATTCTTCATGAGAGTCTGTAGAATGTGATCGGGCGGCGACTCCGTTAGGGAAGTTTCGACGCGTTCCTTGTTCTTGGTATACTTTTCCACCTTAGTGAAGTTCATAATAGCTTCACATTTGAAGCGGACATCGCTTCCCAGTGGCTTCTTCACTACGCTCGGTAGTGTTTTCGAGAAATAGATATCAAGTTTTATGTTCCATCCTTTTTGCTCCGCTGACGTATTAGTCTTCAATGAAACACTATCTACTTTATCGGAACGTACTAATAGACTTTCACACAACACGCATAGTAAAACAAATGCACAACACAATTTCATGACGGATCACTTTCCATAACACTATGCCGTGTAATGTTATTTTGGATTAGTCGTATAACAGTATAGAGATAAATGTTTCCATTTAGGGCGTTAATGCAATACTTTCATAAAACAATTAAGCAGTTAACAATTGAGTCGTTGTATATTTCATTTATTTTTATCGATTAATGTTTAATTTCTCTCTCAGACTCGCAGTTCGCACTAGCGTAACATTAATTACAACTAATGTCAAAATAAAATTGTCAAACTGGTTTAATTATGTGCTCTGTGTCTGAGCAGGACTGCCAGTGACACTGACAGTGACAATGTATGAATCACAGACTAGCTGAATAATATTTATAGTGTTGCAAACTCCAAAAAATATTGTATGGTAAATCTACGTGCAGAACAGTATTTTATTAGATTTTATTTCAGTAATATTTTTTTGAGATTTCATATAATTAATTTCTAATTTTTGATATTTTTGTAACTTTTAGGAACTTTCTGAACAAATATTTTAGGTATAATTGGCATATTATCTTTTTGCAGTTGGCAACACACGCCACTGGTGGTTTGTTATTGATTATTTATAATTGCTAGAGCTACTTAGGTTCAACGACTATAATATTTTTTTTTATGTATGTCCAGCGCCAGCGATTATTGAACCGATTTTGATTTGAAAGAATATAGGTACTACCGAGGTTGTCCCACTGCCCACTGCCCACAATTAAGAATATGATGATGGAATCCCAGGAAAATCGAGCGTTTTGTTAAATTATTTGAAGTTAACTTCACTAAAATGTTTTTAAAAATTAAACAATTTTTCAGGCATTGGTATAATTAACAATGTAACTTGCAAAATAAAATTAAATCATTTGATAATTATTCAAGTTCATCTAAATCTTCCTCAAGCATCAATCCGCCAAGGAGAGAAGAGTCTGGAGGTAGCCACTCGCAACTGGTGTCATCAGATGAACATGCCTACAACAAAAAAAAATTAAGGAAATACGAATTAACGCTCCTAGCCTGGTGGCCAGAGTCGATCCCCTGTGATCGACCGAGTTAACAACAACAGGCGCGGTCGGTAGTTGGATGTATGATCGCTGGTAGCTAAATTCCTGGCAAAGGTCCTGGGTCCAAGTCCCAGAGAGGCTGAAAATTTGAATACCTACATAATTATTGTAAATTTATGTTCTAGGTCTGGGTGTGTGTGTTATTACTTATTATCTTTGTGTGTTGTCCATGGCGCCCACAATACGGGCAATTCTAGTGTGGTGCGTTATTTATTTTTAGCTTTAGTTACTTAGTGTGAGTCATATCTTGCAAGCTAAATTTGACCCACTAAAAAATTTGGCATAAGCCTTTCATTCAGATGACAATGCAATTTTATGACAGGCATGACCGGATACTACGCTTAGGATTGGCTCCATACAAGGGAACTAATCAACTCAACGGTTAACAGCACAGTGACTACATTAATATTCCCTTGCAACTCTATTTCATGTGCCATTATAAAAGCGTGTTTTAATATTTACCTGACATTTACAAGAAGCAGCCTCAACGTAATGGTACATTTCAGTGCCAGGCTGCACCCCAGGGTCGCAGTGGCGGAGTCTCGCGGAGGCGTGGCGGCGCTCCCCGTGCACGCAGACGGGGTGGTGGGACTCCTTGTAGGGGAACTGCCAGTGTGATATCTGAAACCAGAATAACTTTAATAGCTGTCCAGTTTGTCGCCTTCGGAAATGACAGTGGCACCCCGGAGCTCTCTTGCAAAGACCTTAGTCAACCCGAAATATAGTGTTATATTATCTTAATATATATAAATCTCCTGTCACGATGTTTGTCCGCGATGGATTCCTAAACTACTTAACCGATTTTAAATTAAATTGGCACACCGTGAGCAGTCTGGTCCAACTTGAGAGATAGGATAGCTTAGATCTTTAATTATAGTCGCAATTTTATTTTATTGCAAATTATTTGTCTATAATTAATTGACAGTGTGTCTACAGGTGGATCCGTGAATTTTTTAGATTTACAATTGGACCCGGTAGGTGGCGCTGCTGTCGATATAACACCAAATGTCAAAAAAGAAATGTCCACCTGAGCGAAGCCGGGGTGGGCCGCTAGTCTTTTTATATTTAAACAGATATTTTTTTATGATTGCACTAGTATGCCCACTCTCGCTACGGTTCAGAGATTGTACCTCTTATCAAGTTTAACAACATATTCAGCTCTTATACCGCGAGAGCAACTTCATTTCCTAGATTGAGAATTAGGTATCCTTCTCTGCTATACCTAACCTACCTCGTAAGAGAGACAATATCCCCAGCAGGACTTGATCTTAACTTCATCCCAGCAGCGGAACCCGTTCAAGTCCGTCTGCACGGCTTTGTGCGTGTGTTTCTTCAGCTTGCACCTCGTTCCAGACGATGCCCCCTGGCACATGACGATATAGCACAGAACTATTGCTATGACCAAACAGTTTTTATTCCTGTTATTCGGCATTGTAGACCCTGTAAGAAAGAAATGAAGAAGGTTGTCTCTTGATGGTTAAGTTAAAATGATCTACGCTGGCAATTCTAGGCCTAAGAAGTTAAACTTAGTTCTGGTTTTTTATGTAGGTAAATAACCGACTATTGAGCAGAGGATCCACTAGATGGTAAACGGTCACGGTCGCTCATGGACATCAGTACCATGAAAGGCATTTTAACCGAAAGGGGGAACGTTTGGGACATGCCGAGACCAGGTAACAATGTTTGGTTATCCCATGATATAAGGCAATGGTAAACTTAGGGTTTTTATGCGTTTAGTAGGAGATCTAACTGCCGGTATATCTGATATCAACTATCTTATTAATATAAACGATGGCAAAAGCCCTACATCAACTGGGGCTCTGAATATGGCAGGCCAGCCATAAGCCTAAAGTGCCTTCGGAATTAAATTGTATGGTACAAAGTCCAGCGACCACTGAAAAGAGGGACGGTTCACCGTAACTTCGTCCGTAAACCAGCATCATGAGCAGGGGGGCCGACTTGGACTTAAAGATGGATGGAGTCCCTTACATCCCAAAATCCATTCTATGGTCCTAAGCCTATCTTATTCTTTGCTGGTTGTAACCACACACACATACGTTGTAGTTTCTTTGTAGGTATGTATGCCTTAGAGATACGATGGCTTAGAGATGAGAGAATCGCGATACATTTACACTAAGTACTTTTAAAAACGAAAATTAAGAAGTGAAGTGAGTAAATTCACACAATATTGTTACTGCTACGAGTACCTTACTGTATCTTCTCCGAGATTCGTTTGATGGTGTTTCGTGGAGTTTTATGTGTTTATAAAGGACTGGGGAGACGTCAACGCATTGCTTCCACCTCGATTCACACGACAATGGCGCACACACCATTAGCTTTGACATTTCTGGAAAAAATAAGACATTGTTTTATGAATATATTTGAATACGAATTTATTTGATGGTCTGTTATATTATTTAACATTTTATAGTAATGACGATGATAACCATATATTTAAAATTTCGTAAACTAACGTAACCTTACCTAACCTGTCCAATCAGAAGCTTTGACCTGATACTTTTAGGTTTTAGATAAGAAGATTATGTAGTCCTACGGCAATCGAAAGTTAGTTCTTTAGAAGGTATTTCGACTAGAGCAGGAACTGTTAGTGATAGTTATTCTTGTTAGTTGTCGTTAGTAATAGTCCAGTTAGTAATTGTTAGTAAGAGTCTCGTTCCAATTCGGTGATGAATCATAGATGTGTTGCTTGCTACCCTTGAGGAAAAGGTAAGATGGTCGACTCTAAAAAAGTATAACCGGCCCAAAAAACAATTAACGTGAAAGATATTTGAGAAAAACGAATTGGTGGATAGGTAACGTTTCCTAACAGTACTAATTTTATCCTAGTCCGCATTTGAGTCTTGTTCTAGGTCATGAGCGGCAGCGGAAGGTGGTGCTGCATGCTCGTTTGCTACCTTAACTACATAAAAAAAAACAATAATAACTCAACAGATTTGAATCTGTTACAATGACTTTGTTTGTTTATGGGTATTACTGTTTATTTTAGAAATCTGAGAAATATAATAGCGTAGCCAGGTTTGAGTGCGGTTTTCACTGATTTGATTTGATTGTAGGAAGCTTGTGGCAACATTTAATGTTTATTTTGTTTCGATTCATAAACAAAAAAATATATTAATTTAAAAAATTCTGACTAAACATTTACTACTTACTATGTGAGTTGTATACTCCGAAGCGAAGCAAGGGCAGATATTACGAGTACATTCTTAACAAGAATATACCTAGGTAACTGATTATTTAGTTCTTTACATAAACTTTCCTCAGCATGACTCACTTTAGATACTGTTTAATATTCACCAAACCTAATTCCGCGCATACAATCCCTACATAACCCTAGTCCATTCATCTCCAGGTCTGATTACGAATGCATTGTGTGCGTCCATATTAGACCACAGCGGCCGTTGAAGTCTTAGCGCAGTCAACGTCGACATGGCAAGCGAATTGCAATAATGTCAGTTATGCAACACACTGTAAACTTATCAACCTTATTCAGCAATACAGTACTTATACCAAATGTAAGTACTTACATCTCGAGCAAAAGTTTTAGTGCCCAAACTTTATCTGGCAGTACCTAAAAAAGAATGAAAGATTATGTGCGTTCGGTACTGAGTTATAATTGAGAAGATAACAGGATTATATATATAACAGGAATATACAAGAGCACACAAATTCACTAGGATAAAGTACAAACTAAGTTGATGACAACATAATACACATAACTAGAACTTTATTTGATGTTTCCAACAATATACATAACTTTTTGCATTGTAAGATCAAGTCATCCATGCTTAAATTTTATCTGCTGGTTGTGCATGGTCACCAACCATACAGCCCCGTAGCTGTGGGCTATGTCAGTTGACCCAACTATGCAATCCTGACGGTACTCGTATGTAGGATTGCTCACCTGCCTGGTGAGACCCATGTAGCATCAGTAGTTAGAAATTCTGGTGTGATTAGCAGCAATGCCTACTGTTCAAATTTTTTTACTGTTTAAATTCACTGTTAACTAACGTAACCTTACCTAACCTGTCCAATCAGAAACTTTGACCTGATACTTTTAGGTTTTAGATAAGAAGAGTATTATTTTGTTGTCACTTTTCTTATATTATTTAATATTTTATAGTAATGACGATGATAACCATATATTTAAAATTTCGAAAGATAAGTAGGTACCGAATTTAAATTCATAGCAGACCATTTACGCCTAATGCGATTAGCCATGACGGGCGAATAATACGTTTAAGGCAGCAGTACCTACTTGTTTATGGCGAACTGCTAAATTTGGACCTCATTGTAATGGATACCCTACTAATTGTGGTGTCATGATAGCAATACATTGGGTTATCTACAGTACGGATACTATGTGAAATTTAAGACCGGGGGATTTTGCAGTTTGTGCAAGTGTTACCTTTAGGTAGGTAAAAATAGTTAGGTATACTATTTATAAACACAACCCTAAAACAAGTAGTAAGTCAACTCGACATTACAAAAGGACTATCTATTTATGTACACTCGCAACATCGAATTAGGATTAGGTACCTGTGTAGCGGTTTGCATGGACCCTAACTAGATATGTACATCGCAAAACAAACGACGACCTGAAAACTAAGATGTATACTTACTCGTATCTATCTGTCATAAGTGTATGTTTGCTCCAGGCCTCCAGCCGACGACCAAACTCAGGACATACGTATACGGCCCGCATGCATAGATTTTTATATACCTACTAGTAAATTTTGAGAATGGCGGGAGAGATTTCCACCACTAGCACGGTGTCGATTGGTCCACGTTAGTAGAACGAAACGAATACGAACGATATAATTTGTTATACATGTCCGAAAATTTTAAAATAACACGAAAATAAATAAAAATAATAAACGCTTACACTATAAAACCCCGGCATGCAAATTCCACTAGGCATGGCCGACACAAATAACACGTTACTAACACCCATGAGCCGAGAACAAACATTTATCTGTCACATAAACATTTGCCCCGGCCGGGAATCGAACCTGGGATCCCACGCTTCGCAGGCGGGGTCACTACCAACTACCTACGGGGTCGTCAAATGGCAATTATCTTTTACACAATAATAAAAATGTATCTGATCTATACATACCTATATTTGACGGCGCCTGTGACCCACTTCCTACATAATAATATTTATTAATGCAGTAGAACCCAAAATAAAGTTAATTCATAAAAATGTTATCTGTTTGTCTGCACATTTGTGCGTTTTCACCGCTTTACCGCTTACTCAAATCGCTTACTCGCTTACCGCTTACTTAAATCAGGTGTGGTTTTTGGCAACATAAACTTATCATACGTAAAAAACCGCATAACCGATTTGTGCTATAGGTCAAAATTGATAGTAGAGGTTTTTGGGAACAGAACCGATAACCTCATGACAAATAATGGAATACGTTTGATAGTTTTGCGAAATCGCGCTTAATCTTTCAAGCTTTAATTTTTGAACCAAGCGTAAAGCTTGTTTATTCAATGCGTTCAAACAAGAGTATTTCTATAAGATCGACCAGTTCAGTAACACGCAGAGCTTGCAGAATTGTGGCTTTCTTTTAAAGAAAATAAGAAAACAAATAATTTAATTCAGTTACGAGGATTCAGTTATTGTTTTTGGATACCTAGGTACGAGTAAGTGTATGATAATTTGAATAATAGTGCAAATATATAACTCCACATTTACAAGAAAAGGACCAAATTTTTTTGTAGATTATCTCATCAATCGCAAGTAAGTACCTAATTTTTTGTCGTATTTAGTTTTTAAAGAATTAAGATATTTAAAACATTTTGTGACCGTGTAAGATTCCTTGATATATTCCAACTTACATATTTCTTACATGACATTGTATGTTAGTATGTACCTACTTAATTATAATTATCGAAACAACAACAACCGGAACAATGAAACAACAATACTTAAAATTAACAGAAAAACATTACGATACTGCCGGGACTCTCATAATGTGTCGACATCAACGCACAATTTTTTTCTTGGACTTTAAAGATTCATTAGATAGAAAACATAATAAAAACCTGGTGCTTGGATTATACTTACAATGTAAGTTTAGATTTCTTTTTAATCATGTATGTATATTGTGGTGTTGTCTACAGATTATTCGGATATGAGCAAAGTTCATCTTTTTCGTACACACGTAATTAATCCCCTATAAAATCCATTAATGAGGATAATGTTAAACTGCAAAGCATCGGCTACATTATGTGTTGTTTTTTTCTTAAGTAAGTAGCGATTAAATAATATTATTTTATTACCTATATCTCTTATAATTTACTATTTACTTACTCCAGATGTTTAGTAGAGAGTAGAGTAGAGTTTAGACTGAGATTTAGTTATGATAAAATCCGTTTCTGTGGCAATTCTCAAATTTTCAGGTTTAGACAAAATACTGCTACAATTTTGATGATTAGTATTTTAAAAGTATGCAATTAATGAAAACGTTTTTTTTATAGAAATTAAACAAATTTAACACTCCGCAGGTATACTTCACGTGCCTACTAGGTGGGGCTTGACATATTATGTATATCCTAATGGATAAATTTTTCCCCAATAGTAAATATCACGAAATTAGGAAATTTTAGCATTGTAAAAACCTAACGTTATCATGACCTGTTTCTAGATTATGTTGTGTCTCTGGAGTTGATAGCGCTTCAGGTGCCGATACACGTCCCATTAGGTATTCGGGCGGAATTGCTATGCCAATGGACATTAGGTTCTAATGACACGTTATACTCCGTCAAATGGTACAAAGATGGGAAGGAGTTCTTCAGACACGTGCCAAGAGATGCCGAGCCTCTGAAAAAGTTTGTATTACCTGGAGTGGATGTTGAGGTAACACTTCCGTTTATGTAGTTTACTTCTAGTTACTGTAGTTTAGAAAGTAAGGGGGTACATAGGTAAGAGGCTAATAAAAAGTGGCCAAGGTAGCACTCATAGCGTCTCGTTATAAATGAACAGTATGCATAGGATCCTATATTTAAGATGTTAGCGTATACATGTAACTTCTAGGAAATCCTAAACCAACAACCAATGACTTTTATACTTTATACCAAAGGTATAGATAGCCGTTTTTAAGTTTCCCCCTTTCAATATTTTTCTAGGAGTTCAATTCATCTGGGTCTAAACTGACCGTAGCTCCAGTTATCGTACCGAGCAGCGGGCGATATCGCTGTGAGGTTTCCGGTGAAGGACCGCAATTTCAAACAGTCTCCAAGTACTCCGATATGGTTGTTGTTGGTAAATATCAAGATAATTTAATTATAGACGTATATCTATATTTACATCGATCGAGTTAAGTCATTGATGAGGCGAGAGTAAAATATTAATTGACTGCTAGTGGAAAAATTGATATTTTTTATATTAAAAGCAGCTAAATTTAGTAGAGCCTCCTAATGCTAAGTGGTCGCTATTGCACACGGGCAACAGTAACACCAGGCATCACCAATGCGTTGTGGCCAAAAAAATGAAGAACAAAGAAAGAAAAATATCATTTGCTAAGGCGAAAAACGATAACGTAAAAAAGGGAGTCAGAAAATACCATTAAATATATCATCATCACACTGCTGAGCACAGATCTCCTCTTACAATGTGAGAGATACAGGCCATAATCCATCACGCTGTTCAACTGCAAATTGGCGGACTTCACCCACCTTTGAGAACATTATGGAGAACTCTCAGGTGTACACGTTTCCTCACGACATTTTCCTTCACCGAAGTAAATGATACCTACTAACTTAAATTCTAATAAGCTCAATCATCTTTTTTGAAAATTAGAGGCAGGAGTTGAACTCAGTTCCAATCACCTATTGTTTTATCTGTTACAGTCATTCCATCTCATGACCTGAATATACGAGGCTTCAAAACTCGTTACCAAGTAGGAGACCATGTAAACGCGACCTGTTCATCCAGCCAGTACAAACCCACAATGAAATTTGCCTGGTATATAAATGGAGAATCTTCTTTAGACACATTACGACCGGAGAACATCGAGAATGGAGAAACTAGTTTGGGGGTAGAATTTACTGTTGTAAAGAGTTTGGTGGGAAATTTGAAGCTTCAGGTAATATTGCTAACCGATTTTACCGATACAATAATAATAAGGATATGTAATTGTTTATAAAAGTGATCTTATTTCTCAATTTCCAGTGCCTCGTAACAGTCGGTTCTGAGTACTGGCGGAGTATCGAAAAATATGCTCTTGTGACTGAAATTGGTGAACATACATTAAAAGATAGCACAGTTTATTCAACAAATGCGCAATGTGGACGACAAGGAAAAAAAGGACATAATTTTCTTGTCGCTTCAAATGTTATGCTTTTGTTTTTTATATCTAAATGTAAAATGGATAGTTTTAAATAAATTAAGAAGGGAATTCGTTTTTAAATCCTTCATTCTTTTTTACGCCCGCCAAAGAACAAATCACGATCTTTAAGTTAGTCCATATTTGTTCAGATTATTTTTCCTGCAATTACATTACAAGAGAACATAGCATAACAAATTTAAAAAACTTTCATATTATTTTTATCTTAAATCAGTTTATTGGTATTTTTATACATATATACTAATCTTAATGTATCTTAAATGTTTAATATAGCATTACGTTTGATTTATCAATATTCAATACAGACATTTTAGAAAATTAATAAAATGCTGTAAGGATTTAGGAAATTAAAAAACCACAAAATTAATACATTGATGTCTTTACTTTTAAATTGTGTCATAAAGATAAAAATAATTAAAATGCAAGGTTATTATCGACTTATTTAGGCATTATCACGCATATACTCAATTACGAACGGCCTAAGCCAATTTTAGCGTTTAGTTTAATATTTCCTCAGTTAGTGAGATTGAACGATATTTTACATGAATCATGCTGTATAATATGAATGAATCTGTGTGCGTAATTACTGTGAACATGCCATCTGACAGCTGTTAACCGGTGTAGGGATGATATTCATGATAGATGAAACCAAATATTAAAGTAACTAACTCGTCCAAGTAGAGTCGTATGTCGTATCCCAGCTCGCTCATGGATACTTGTTTATATAGGAATGCATTGATGGACGCTGGTGTGGAAGTAAACGGACATGAGAAAAACAATCGTAAGCCATTGATGAGACAGGTAAATAAATGAGTATATATATTTTTTTAAACTCATGAATAACTTTTTGACATAGTGTATCAGATCTGCGAATGCCAACTTACCGAACAAAGTAGACTTGTGAGTTGTGACCGGTAAATGTTTATTTTCGGGTGGGTTTCTAGGATGTGTGGTCCATCAGTCCATGCCTATCGAAAAACAGAGAATCCAGGGTTAGGGTCTATTTTCAAATATTCATTTAAAAAAATGTTGCGCACACATTTGAAACCAACAATGAGTGCGATATGGGGTTCTTAAAAAAGGTATAAAAAGAGTTATGCTTCAGAGCCGGCGTTGCGTTGGACACTCCCCTGGTGCTGCTCATGACCGTATGCGACGATTATCATCTGGTGGCTCGTCTGCTTTTTCGTCAGACTTTAAGGCCATAAAAATATAATTCTGTCTATCTGCCTCTAGTGCCTGGTAACCAGTGGAGTCTGCTGCATTTACTTCTTGCAGGGACTCTTTCTCGGAGCACCAACTGTGGTCGTAGCACAGAAACAGAGAGAAGTCAATTCAACAGAAATAATTACTGACGAAATATTGTCATGGATAAGTAAGAGTTTGTTTTTAAACTAACATTGTTAAGTTCAATGAATTATCCAAAATCCAAATTAAGTTAAGTAATATTTTATTAAAGATTCTATTTAAGATTGTTTGGTGCAAACAATATAGCATTTTAAATCACGTATAGTTTCATAATAATTCGAACCTTATCCTTTGACATCATTGGCATAAGAATCAAGTCAATATTACGTTAATTATTTTGTTCCATGACATAAAAAATTAATTCTCTATTATTTTTATTTTAGAAAATGCTTTTAACGCTTCCGTATTTTCTTCTTCCAGCAACATGTCCTGTAATCGGTGCCGTGCCGTCTTTAATAATCCTCCCGTTATTATTTAATTGGATTGGAAGAAAATTTACTGTCATCTTCGTATCGTTGTCTACTGTAATCGGCTTTATAATCTTCTATATTAGTACTAATTTATATCACATTATGATCAGTGCGCTATTTGTGGGTCCATCCTTAGCTTCTACGATAACAATTTCACCTGTAATCATTGCTGAATATACTTCACCAAAATACAGAGGAATACTTTTAACGTTGAAAGGAGCGACTGGGTTTTGGGGCATTTGGATGTCTAATGCGGTTGGAACTTTTTTTTATTGGAAGAACATTGCTGTAGTCGCTTTTGTATGCTCTGTTCATCTGATGTCAGTGTTAGCTTGGCCCGAGTCGCCTCACTGGTTAGCAAAAAAAGGTCGGTACGCAGAGGCTGCCAAATCTCATCGATGGTTGAAAGGTGTCAATGAAAATTCAGAAAAGGAATTGGCTCAACTTTTTGACTCAGTAAATAACTTCAATAATACATCAAGGGATAAAAACGGATCTTGTAATTTTTCTGGACTATCCAGACTATTGTCGATAATAAGGTCACCTCCATTTTACAAACCGGTAGTACTTAGTATAATATTGCTCGCACAGTATCATTTTACTGGTAAATTTGTAATAACGATGTATGCTATCGAGGTATTAAAACGTTTGTCGCCGGATCAATCTTTTGTTTACAAATCAATGCTTATCTTAGATGGCGTCACTGTGTTCAGTATGTACGTGGGATGTGTTATATCTCGATACTGTAAACGAAGAACCCTGTTACTATTGTTTTCGGGTACTGGAGTTACTGTACTATATATATTATCTCTATATTTATATTTAGCGTCATTTTCCCTTATTATTGAAAGAGATGTTGTAACTATTTTGTTGCTTGCAATATTTTCTATAGCTATGGGTTGTGGGCCAATAATACTGTGTACCTCAATTTATGGCGAAATTGTACCCCCTCGACATTTAAAATTAGCCATGATATTTGTTGGTTTAAATAGCGTTATAATAATTTCCTCGTTGCTGAAACTGTCGCCATTCATGTTTAAGCAGTTGAAAATGCCAGGCTGTTTTCTATTCTTCGCTATCTCTTCTAGTATTTTTTTAGGAATTCTTTATTTGTGTTTACCAGAAACAAAAAATAAAAGCATTCAAGAAATAGAACAATATTTTGTTAAAAATCAAACGTTAGTAGAAGAAATGACTACTACTGCAAACAAGGAAGAGGAAAGGAACTTAATGTAGGGTAGTATGTAAGTGTAATAAGCATTTAAATTCCAAACACTTGATTTTATCATTACAACCCATTACTGTCCCACTGCTGGGCACGGGTCTCCTCACACAATGTGAAGGGCACGATGTATAGGCCGTAGTCCACACTGGTCAAGAGCGGATTGACGGAATTCATACACCTTTGAGAACATTATGGAGTACTCTCAGGTGTGCAGGTTTCTTCAAGATGTTTTTCTTCATATACTTAGTATCAGATTTTTTTTAATGAGAGGTCTGTCCACGATTCTAACCCAAGCCGGGACTCCAACGGTCAAACCACTTATGTACCTATTACTTGACCTTAATAGACTTGAAGTATATCAATAAGGGATGTCCTGGTATCAGCCGTCAGTATAATGCTAATTGTGATACAAGACTGGTTTGTAAGGCAAGGTTATTTAAACAATAACATAATTTGTTTGATAGTTCGTAACTCAGATTTCTTTTACATTTTTCTTTTAATTCGGATATAGCTAAGTATATATATATAAATGAATCATGATAATGTAAATAGGTATAGGTTTGTTTAATTAATTTGTTTTTTTACTGTCTATATTACCTGAAAAGAACCATTAAATTGTCTATACCAGGATGGCAGAAGGCCATTGGTAATTTGTAACAATTAATACCTACAATACCGCATGCAAACGTAAAATAAATTGTTATTTAAATTACAAATTAAAATTATCAAGTGATAAACGTGTACCAAATACACAGGAAATATATTGTGTCTGTCTATAGTACTAAAGAATTTTGTGTTTTATTTGGCATCTTTATTAGTTATCCTTGTCCATTGAGAGAATTTGACGATACCTACCTTCGTCGAAATAAATTAAAATTTGACTGTCATTTTGAAGCATGTTGATGTAGGTACCAGTAAGAAACATGCCATGGGGTAAGTAGACAAAACAAAGCAATCAGTATTGAGGCGGCCTAGAATAGCTAATTACCCTAATCCAGCCCAAGCCCATGTCGGCAGAACAGGCAGTGGCGTAGCTAGGGGAAGAGGTTCTCTGGGTGACACCCATGGTAGCCTCGTAACTGAAATCAAGAGGTGATAGCAGCCCGCCCATTGGTGGTAAAGGCCTTATTAGGCTTAGAATACTGACCCCAGTCCCATACCGGCAGACCAGGATGTCATAACCCGGCCCGGCCCTGCTTGGTGGTACGACTGAAGCCAGGTTAGCCAGCCCTCGTACTGGACTTAGCTGCCGAACGACTTGTCGTTCCGACTGAGTGCCTAGAGCCTGTACTTTTCCTTTCTTTCCTGTTCTGTGGGCAGCAAAGCATCGGTAATGCCTGGTGTTACTGTCCATGGTTGATGGTGACTTACCATCAGTTGTGTCCTTGCCTGTTTTCGGTTATTAACATAAACAGAGTTTTATGATTCGAATTTAATAGTAGGTCCAGTTGGATATTTTAAATTTAATGGATTACGTTAGGTACTGCAAACATTTGTACAACTGTAGTCTGGCTGTGCTGTGGTCTGTACAAATACACTTTATCACTTCGTTAGCCCAGTTATACGATTCAGAACAAGTTTGTTACTAGCAGGCTATTAGTCCAGCTCATTTTTAAAATATAGGGCACTTTGTAAAGACGTAATGTTTTTTACTTTTTAAAATGGAGAACTGCGAATATACGTCAATATTAGCGGATGTTGGTGTTGAATTAAGCGGATGTAAGCAGAATACTTGTAAGCCCTTGGTTAGACAGGTAAATCACTTATAAAATATATTTATTTACTAGTAAACCCGCCCTCGCTTCGCTTCGGGAACCTGTCCCTTAGTACCCAAGTCCAAAATTGTTTGCGAAAAACTTTAATATATTATATATATAAACTTTCCTCATGACTCAGTGCCACATTTCATTTAACAGGTAAAAAGCAGGCAACCAATTAGGTGGCACAGTATCCAGAGATATTTTTAGGTAGATATCTAACCAGATTGTTTCAACCCTTGTTCACTTAAGACGGTCCCTAGTCCTTTAAGTTGTTTAGACCGGAGTAACGTACCTAACTGGAAGCATTGCTGAAGACAAAATACTGCATTGTTACTACATTCAAGTCTTTTGTACCCTCTTCCAGTGTTTGATATCCAGTGGAGTCTGCTGTGTTTACTTCCTGCATGGACTGTTTCTCGGAGCACCAACTGTGCTCGTAGCGCAGATACGGAGCGATGCGAACTCCACTGAAGTTATTAATGACGAAATGTTGTCCTGGTTGAGTAAGTGTTATTGTGTGTCATTGCTATTAAGAAATTGGATTAATTTACATTGGATACAAATGAAAATTTACATTTATCACGTAAACAATTGCTGCATTCATTGTTATGAAACAAATTAATATTTTGTAAAAACCTTGTAACTTTATCCTTGTGCAGTAATCTCAGACTTTATTATGTCTGAAGGTCACTGAAACACATGAACATCTCATTTGTTGTTTTTATCTAATAGTGATTCAATATTCTTTTTTTTTTTCAGCAACGTTACCGTTATTCAGCTCAGTGCCATTTGTGATCATCTTGCTGCTTTTATTTAATAAAATTGGAAGAAAGTTTACTTTTGTATTTGTATGGTTAGTTGAATTAATCGCCTTTCTAATCTTCTACTGCGGCACTAATGTATATCATGTGCTGATCAGTGAATTATGTGCCGGAGTAGCATCTGCTGCCACTATCACAATAACACCGGTTATAGTAGCGGAATACACTTCGACTAAATACAGAGGAATATTTTTAACTTTGAAAGGAGCGAGTGCGTTTTGGGGAATTTGGATTTCTAATTTAGTTGGAACATTCTTTTATTGGAAGAATATTGCTGTAGTTGCTTTCGTATGCTCTGTTCATCTTATATCAGTTGTAGCTTGGCCCGAATCTCCTCACTGGTTAACAAAAAAAGGTCGGTACGCAGAGGCTGCCAAATCTCATCGATGGTTGAAAGGTGTCAATAAAAATTCAGAAAAGGAATTGGCACAACTTATATTTACACAAAAACATCTCAACAACCCATGTTTACCTGTAAGTCCTGTGACCGGTGAAAGGATAAACTTTAGTTACTTCTTTGGACTTTCAAGTATAATGTCTGTCGTCAGATCTCGGGAGTTTTATCAACCGACGTTAATCTGTATGACTCTATTCTCACAATATAATTTTACTGGTAAATTTGTAATAACGATGTATGCTATCGAGGTATTAAAACGTTTGTCGCCGGATCAATCTTTTGTTTACAAATCAATGCTCATCTTAGATGGCGTCACTGTGTTCAGTATGTATGTGGGATGTGTTATATCTCGATACTGTAAACGAAGAACCCTCTTACTATTGTTTTCGGGTACCGGAGTTACTGTACTATATATATTATCTCTTTATTTATATTTAGCGTCTTTATCTGTTGTTATGAAATACGATGTTGTAATTCTTGCGTTACTTACAATATTTTCCATAGCAATTAGTTGTGGTCCAATGATACTGTGTACCTCAATTTATGGGGAGATCATACCCTCTAAGTATCAGAACTATACTATGCTATGTGTCAGCTCATGTGACATCATAACAATGTCGATTTTGTTAAAATTATCACCGTTCATATTCAAATATTTTAAAATGCACGGCAGTTTTCTTTTTTTCGCTACTTTTTCAACTGTTTTGTTGAGCATTCTCTATATTCATTTACCAGAAACAAAAGATAGAACTATTCAAGATATCGAGAAACTCTTCACTAAAACCAAAGTCGTGGTACAGGAAAATAAGACTACTTCACAGAAAGAAAACGAATTAAAAACGTTAATATGATTTTACAAGTTTGCTGCAACGAAAAGTAAAACAAAGTACATTATATGGATGAAATGGGTTTACACATAAAAAATCTTATACGCGATACTTTTGATAAATAATAAAAAAATGATTGTAGATGTGATTGTTTTAAAAAATTTAATATGAATATGAGACTATTTATTGTTAAGTAACATGAAGTAATTGACTTCTTTAGTATATAAGTTATTGTTTGTAATTATTGGCATTAGTTTTATGTAAATTCATGTGTCACGTATTAATTTGGCCTTATTTGGGTTTTGTTTTACCCTTATTGTTTATATCAATCTAAAATAAATAAGAGGTATTTGTCTCAAATCGGAATAAGTGACGTATAGTGTTCTTAGTCCTTACTACTAATACCTGTACACAGAAAATATAACGAATCTGTCTATGGAATCCGGTGTTTTATTTGAATCTTCTTATTTTCCACGTCTATCGAGAAAATCTTACAATATCTACGTCGATATAAAATTTAATTTCACTAGCATTTTGAAGCATGTAATAAATTAATAATTGTGTTAATGATTCTTGAAACTAAAAAAAATCAACTGTTATTACAGGGACATGGGGTAAACAAAACAAACAGTATTGATGCGGCCTAGAATAGCTACTGACCCCGGTTTCATGTCGGCAGACCAGGCAGTACCGTAGCTTGGGGAGGGGAGGCGGCCCTACACAGTTGCCATCAATTTATCAATTTGAGGTTTTTTTTTATTGATTTAAGGCAGCAAACGAGCATGCAGCACCACCTTCCGCTGCCCATGACAACTGAGACCGACTTAGAACAAGACTCATACGGGGACTGTCACCCGACTGAGAAAAAGAACCACCAGATTGGTGGTAACGACCTTATTGGTTCGGCCTTATTAAAATACTGACCCCATGCCGGTAGACCAGGGTGTCGTAAGAGAGGAGCCCTGCTTGATGGTAGAGCCGAAGCCAGGTTAGCTAGCTACCACCCCCTTACTAGACTTTTGTCAAATGGATTGTGTTCCTGCTAGGGAACTAACAGTAAGTAGTCTGTTCTTTTCATATTACTAATTTCCTTTATAAATTACTAATTTCCATGGACGACGTTGACCATTGACCATCTGTTGGCTCGTCTGCCCATTTTTCTTTTATTAATATAAACAGCCTTTTATGATTCGAATTGGATAGTAGATCCGATTAGATATTTTGTATAATGGATTACGTAAGGTAGGTAGGTATTACAAACATCTGTAGGTACAAATTTAGTCTATACAAATGGACTTTATCTATTCATTAAACTTGATAATTCAAAACAAGTTTGTTACTGGTAAGATATCGTAATGAAGTCCCGGCTCACACTTTGTAAGTCGTAATGTTTTTTACTCTTTAAAATGGAGAACTGCGAATATACGACAATACGAAACCATATCTTTTAAATTATTCAATAGGTACGATATACTATATAATACAATAATTATAATTGTATACTTTTTCATCCTATAACACAATTAAAGAAACACATTTAAACGGATCGAGTTCCATGTTTCTGTTACTGTCAGAAATGATATAGGTACATACTTATATTGAAGGTTTAGTTTAAATAAAAGGCTTATGTAAAACTATAATATATGTAATCAAAATTCACCTCATCCACTCCCATTTATTAGGCAGGTTGGTAGTTTAAAAATAGACTTAAACAAAAAATCACAGCAATTAAAATCAAATCATGGGCTCATCAAGAATTCATGATCTAAACTTAGACGATAACAATCATGGCAATCTGCACACGAAAAATATTAATTTTAAGTTCAAATAACTTTTATTAGTACCTATTTAATAAATAAGTTAAGGCATTCAAAGCACTTTTAAAACCCGGGCAATGTATCTATCTTGCCATGATTATTTAATATAATTCAAAATTAAATTTATGGTTAATTCATAATTAACTAATACCTCCACCGACCAGCACTGGAGCAGCGAAGTGGATTATGCTTCAATCTTCTCAATCACAATGCAAATGCGATGCGATTGGCTTTAACAGCCCTTATTATACATGTCATTTGTATAGCCAATAATGAGGCCAAATATATTTCGTGTATAAAGTACATTGCATATTTTTAACAAGATTAGTTTAATTACTTGTTTGTGTTGCTGGTAAAAGTCCAATGGAAATTTTTGAGATTGGTGTGATTACCTCCAACAGTACGGATATTATGTGGGGTACCTACCCGCCTGGGTATCGTACATAGCGTTTTCCTTTCAAGCAATTGTAGGATACAATAATAGTCGCAAGTACTTACTAGTACTTGATAATACCCGCAAGCTTGAGACATTGTTAATTACAAAGTAATAAATATACAATATTGTATCTAATAATATTTCGCCTGCTCTTCTGTAGCAAGTATAGGTACTACTAATACATACCTACCATACCTAGTACCTACCTAATAATAACATAAGAAAGTACTACCTAATTCCACCAAGGCAAGAAATCGGAAGATCAATTTTGTTTTTAAAATACTTATCTATAATTTAATTGGCAACAATGACGACAAAAATAGCGCCAATCATAATTAAACAAATTTATAATTGGAATTTTATACCAGTTCGGAAATTCAAAATAGCGCCTCCTGTGGGTATACACTTTTTTATTTTTGTGGTCTCGCTTTTCATACTATTTGCAGGTACCTACTTCATGTATTTTTAATTATTTTATTACTATAATTATATCTGCATTATTAATGTCCATTTACTCAACAGTTCGTTTATTAATGAGATTAATGATTATATGAGAGCTCACATTTTAAATGCAGAATAATTAAAACTATATTAGGTAGGTAAATATCACTTTCAGCATTATTCTAAGATTGATTACTAAGCATTATTCTAAGATTGATTACCCTCTCAACTATTTTTGGTTCAAAAACCGCATTTGCTTTCTTAAGTAGGTACCTACTTATTTCGTTTTAGTAAGAAACAAGTTATTACTTGAATAAAAAGTTATTTTGTTATAGTAATGTATAATTTTGTTTAGTGATTTTAACAGAAGATTTTGGAAGTTGAGTTTTGAAAAATAATGAAGAAATGAATGTAAAGAAATAATAAATTGGAAGGATTCTTTCAAAATAGAGGTACTGCTGGCAAGAGGAATTACTAAGTTTCGCCTGTAAAATATCTAAATTCATTGAAATATCAAATCAAAAATAATTCATAACTACCTAATAAATAGTTTTGAAGTGATACTTTAGTTAACACGATGCAGTCTTGTGAGATAAATTATAGTTATAATCTATCTAAATAATTATTTATAACAATAATAGTATCTTTATATGATACAATACGTGAAGCAAAAACTTCGTAATTTTACCTTTTTAAGGTAATTACGTACGCGGACGGAGGAGTACGAAATTTGGCAAAGTTCAAGTTACTGTGGACAAGGAGTGCAGAAAGCTAGCTACTATTTTCTATACATATTATGTATTAGAAAAACATTAAAATAATTAATAAATAAATAAGACATTACACACACTAATATACTTTACTCTATGCACAATACCATGAGGTACACGACGTGATACAACGTTTGAAATGTGTACGTTACAGTGTTAATGTAAAGTCGCCCTTAGATGCAATGAAGTACGGTCGAATATCGAGTGAAGTGTGGGTCTCTAGTTAATAAAACTTCCCAGTGGTCCGCTGTAATTTCACTAATCAACAATTACAACTAGATACAAGGTCACACAAAATTCTTATCAATAACTAAGGGACAGTTAACATCCCTACTTCTTGCCCTCACAACTATTCAATTTATCATTAAAGTTCCGTATACACAACACAAACTTGGTATTTACCTACGTAAAATCCCAAAACCAATATAATAACGACTCATTTTGTTACCATCCACGATTTTTTATCATTCACTGACAGTCCAAAGTATTATTATACGATATTAAATTATGAATCCATTCCATCGATATAATCTTTGGAAATATGAACCATAATTTTCAAGGACCACATTCTTTTTTCGCAGTCATTTGCGAATAGAGACCGAAAATTTCTCTCGGTTTGAAGAATTATCTAGCCAAACCAACTTCATAAACTTACCCTGAACCACAAGATTTTATAGTTATAATTATGTAAATTAATAATTACAACTATAATAAAATAATTATAATTATGTACATTAATCACAAGTGGGTGTCAACACACGCCAAACGAATAGTCTATTTTGATTTCTTGACGAATCGTTTCAAGGAGAAGTACGCGAGTATCCGCACTGCGACGATTTCAACTATTAGTATTGTAACATCCAGCCAGTAGTTGTCGGGGGTTAGATCCAGTTGCTTGAGGATTTCGGTGGGGTACCTGGAAACGAAATAAAATCATCATTATTACTTTTGTTGACGCTCGACTCATTATTTAATTAAGTTTTATTATTTGTGCAAGGTTTTATTGGCAAGTAAATCAAATGTTGTGCTAGCTACATGTGTGCCAGTTACAGGCATGCCAGTTAGCGTATACAAATGCCAGTAGCTGGCACGTGCAAGGAGCTGGTAGGCTAGTGTGCAAGCTACGGGCACGCGTACCCCCAGCTTATTGATCAACGTCGCCACTTACCATCAGCTGGGACAGTAGCCAAGCGGTAACCTATATTCAGTAAAAAAAACGTACTCACCATTGACTTATTATTACTATGGACATCTAATCTCATACTAAAATTGCGACAAAAATGTCCCAGTCATTTATGTCATGTCATGTCATGTAGTTAACAAGGTAATTTAAACACTAAAATCTTTACATCACGGTTTAATTTCGATTGCAGTCGTGAACGCGGAATTGTTGCTCTCCTTGCGTTTTGTTGCTCATTTGGGTCGGACATTTTTTAGCGCGGACCCGACGTCCATAGTAATAATAAGTCAATGGTACTCAGTTACTCACCGCATATGGCAGTATAGTTTCTCCGGCGGGCAGTCGAGCGGCGCGCGGCCGTGCGAGTAGAGGGCCAGCGCGAGCGCCTCGAACCCGTAGCGCAGGAACGACAGGTAGGAGAGCGCGCGCATCGCCGCGTGCATGTGCCGGTACATCACCAGGAACCCCGCGTACGCTATCATCGCGCACGTCAGCAGCGCGCCGATAAACGTGCCGTTCTGTTGGTGCACCTTCATCATTATCATTTGTTTGGACTTTGGAACCAAATCAAGGGTTGACAAAAGTAAAATGTGTGCAATTCACGCGTGCTAGAAGTGAAACTTAAAAAAAACGAATACTGTCAGTCCAAATATTGATGTTTTGATTTGCTTACGTAAGCCGCCATTTTGCCGATGCTTTTGACGAAATGATGCTTCCTATCTCATTTTCTCCCATCATTTATGGGAGAAAATGAGATAGGAAGCATCATTTCGTCATTTCCGTTTCATCGAATTCCAAATCATAATGACACTATAAAAGTTATCACTTCAATAAGAAAAAACTGTGTTGCAGCGATCAATGCTGTCCTTAAATGCTATGCCACAGATTGGCACAGACAAATAAGGCTGTGACCCGGTGGCCAATTTGCGCGCAGCCTAAGGTAACTTATCTTAATTTTATAAACATTGACCTATGATTACCAATGATTATTTTAAGTAAAAAAGAAGTAGACACGTCACTAGCGTAGATATGTAACTAGAATGATAGTCCAGTTATTAGTCTATAGACTGTAGCCGTCAAAATAAGCGAAGTAATGTAATAGGTAAAGTAATGCGTCGCGTACGATAGGGTTGACGCAGGTCCCGATGACGTTCCCGATGGCGTCGGCCAGCAGCGTGACGGCGGCCAGCGCCAGCACGAACATGGCGAAGCGGCCCGCGTCCTGCGGCTGCCCCGTCAGGAAGTACGCCGGCGCCGCGTAGATGAAGCTGTACAGGATCTGTAAGTTACCAGAGACTACCATCGGTTGGGGTGGTCTACAATCTTAAATAAATAAAATAAATAACGCTACACACTCATAGCCCCACACTAGGATACCCTGTGTCGTGGGTGCCATGGACAACACACAAGACAAGAACACACACACCCAGACCAAGAACGGAAATTTAAATTGATCATTCAAATTTCCGCCTCGCTGGGAATCGACCCAGGACCCTCGGAACGGCGATCCGGCGTGTTAACCATTGCGCCATCCGGGTCGTCACCGTATTGACCGTTAATGTTGGTGTATATGTATACTAGCTGACCCCGCGAACGTTGTTCCGCCATATATATTTTGTCATACAAAAATAAAAGAGCGCCATTTAAATTTGAGGGGTGCGAGTAGGGAAGTGAAAATTTGGGATTGTGTTTATTTTTTTATGTCACACCATAAAAAAAACGTTCAACCCATTGACTTATATTACTATGGACATCAGGTCTTCTACAAAAATCGCAAAATAAATGTCCCAGTTTCACATCACAAGAGTATACATGCTTACAAGGTAATTTAAACACTAAAATCATTACATCACGGTGTAATATCGATTGCAGTCGTGAACGCGAAATTGTTGGTCTCCTTGCGTTTTGTTGCTCTTTTGGTTCGGACATTTTTAAGCGCGGACCCGACGTCCATGGTTATAATAAGTCAATGGTTCAACCACACGGCTATCACTGCTGTTCAAAATATAAGCGAGATTGACTGAAGCTGACGAGAAGTCTTCAGATAACGAGTGTTGTTGGCATAATTAAATACACTTGGCCTATCTACCTCAGCTACGCAATAACACACACCTATACAATCACCATGAAACACACATAGGTATATTATACAAAATTATACTCGCACATTCTTAACATAACGTAATTAATAATATGTTTTTTTTGTTGATGATAATGGTTTGATGTATTCAAACCTGTAGTACTTAATTATAACAAGACCTGTCAACGTAAGATTCAAAGTGCGCGCAAAAAATTAAAAAATGACGGAACTCAATTACCGCATAAATTAAATTAAATCTAAATAAATAATATGATCAGATTAATTAAAGCAACAAATTAAGGTAGTAATAAGGCACTAAAAAATGTTGCCTATGGAATCCTATATTTTAATTGTCATTTTTTGCGCTCACTCTGTCTTATCTACCAAGAATATGAAATGTACTCGTGCGCGAGATACCACCGTATCTCCGGATTTTAATAAAAACTTCGCTTCCAAAATACCACAAATCTTCTAATTTTACCGTTTAGCCTAAAATATAATTTCTTATTTATGTTTACCTGCAACGGTATATTTGTGATTAATATTGCTACATAATAAGTCTTCAGGTTGTACCAATTGTTGAAGTTTTCTTTCTTCAGTATCCCCAGCTCTGATGGAACTGAAACATAGAGAAATAGACACTATTTATTTGTTGCAATAGAGACGGGAACACAATGCAATACGTGATAGAGAGAGACAGCGCGAGGGAGATTAGGTATGTGTTACTATCATTATGATTATTAATTAACAAACTGGTATAGAATAGTTAATCAATCAATCAATTTTTCAATCAAAAATCTTTATTGTGCTCCCTGCAATGATGTAGAGCAGACATCATCCTCCTAAGCCAGCAACGTATAGATGCTGCCTGTGATCTTACTGATGTCATGGACGTGTTTTCAGCAGTGACCACTTACCATCAGACGAACGACGACGATCGAATGTTCCGTAAGCTATTTACTAAGAAAAATAATATTCTTAGTCTAAAACAAAAGAAATCGGAAATAAAAACTTACACTTGAGAACAGCTGGCATTAGTGAAGTATAGCAGAGGTACGCGCAAGATACTATTAAGAAGGAAAGATTGCTAAATGTCTTGGAAGCGTCTTCGCCGGCTTTTTCGTACACCAGCCCTAGAAGTACTCCTATTACCAAATGCATGATCACTTTTACGTGTGACGTAGTCTGTAAGGAGAGGAATCAATTGTTAATGCTTGACAATACCATCTCAGGTAATTTGCCGAGAACATCTCAGATGTAATTTACCAAGAACATCTCAAATAAGTAAAATTACCAAAAACATCTCCTATAATAATTTTACTTCTACGAGTAAGTACTTAATAGTTGCTCCACTAATGGCTGCACACATTTCGAATAAAACAGTTGCACACCATGTTTACATTTTCGCACAAGATTGCGTATTTATATCTCTCCTAAATGTCTGTACCACTTATCAATATTACTATGAGTACGTGAGAATACATTTTATTAATTATAAGTTAATGCTTGACCACAATCCCACATCGGAGTAGGTACTTATTCCACTGAATTTGCGTTCTTGCTGTGTAAACCGGTTTTATAATTGGACATGTACCTAATACCTAACACTAAAATTGGACAATAAAATCTTGTCTAATTCTGGCATTGATGTAAAATTATATCAATGAATTCTGGGTTATTATATCTTTCACCTTCAAGCAGGTTCAATGTTCAATTCTCGGCTGAAATCGTTAATGTATATATAAATAGAATATGAACTCCTATGGTCGGTGCCGATTTTATTCACTTTTTTCTCCATTCCACTCTATTTTTATGATTTTTTACCTCATAACCTAACTTTTTACTGGGTGTACCTACTACTGATTTTGATGATTCTTTTTTATTCGAAAGCTTGTGCTTGTCATGTGGTCCCATAAAAGTTTAAAAAAAATCCCTAATAATGCGTTTTTTTTTAATTTATTAAAGGGAATTTGTCGCTGGACGACGTACGACGTACAGAAAAAAACAAAATTAATTACTACAACATAATAAGATAACAATACAATATAACAAAACACAATTCTAAATTTTCGCAAGGCCCAAAGCAGTCAACCTACACAGCATCTTGGCCTCTTCGGACATGGGAGATGCCAAAATGCTGTTTAATAGGCTAACGTGCATTGTCCGTACGAAATGTAGGGATCTAAGCGATTCCGTCCGCACACACTCCGACAAAATGTTTAGAACGTCTTCTACTCTGCTACATGCTGTGCAATTAGGAGATGGAGCTTTCCTCATCAAAAATGCAAATTTATTTGACGGAATGTGTCCGGAGCGCAATCTTAGTATAGTCACTATGTACTATATCATCAATCCACGGAAACCGTGATATTTGTGGTTGAATAGTTCGATACCAGATGCCTTTTTCGAGTGAACGCTTATCAAAATATTAATAATGCGTATTTAATGACGACCCGGATGGCGCAATGGTTAACACGCCGGATCGCCGTTCCGAGAGTCCTGGGTTCGATTCCCAGCGAGGCGGAAATTTGAATGATGAATTTAAATTTCCGGTCTTGGTCTGGGTGTGTGTGTCCTTGTCTTGTGTGTTGTCCATGGCACCCACGACACAGGGAATCCTAGTGTGGGGCTATGAGTGTGTAGCGTTATTTATTTATTTATTTATTTATTAACTTCGAATACGTAGTTCGTACATGTTCTCATGTTATTACTTTTGGTTGTAAAATGAACAACCTTTGAAGTCGTTTTGTATTAATTATCATAATTATCTGTTGGCTTTATGTCTTCTTAATAATAAAATAACTTCCTAACAAAAAAACAGAAAACCTGTTCGTATACACTCACCCAATCCCGATATTGTTGAACCCAACATCGCTTCAAGAGCACTCCGAGTTTGTACAACTCGTGCGGCTTGTTGATGACGATGGACATCTTGCCGCAGGAGAACTGGGGAGACATGGTGACCGGCGGCGGGGCGAGGTGGGGGGGGACGTCTTGGTTCGTGCATTTCTTCGCCAATATTTCGTTCAGCTTGCCGTACTCACCGTTTGCTATTTCGAGCACTGAAATGGTATACAATATAGTTGGATAAAATCAATTCGATGTACTCGTGAGCACATCAAAATATAAACACGATTACAGATCACAATTACATCTGGGGGCACGAGGCATCGCGAGAGCCTTTAGAGAAAAGTAAGAGCGTTCTTGGCGGGGGCTTTTGGGTGTCTCTAGATGTAACCGTAATAGATAATTGCGTTACTGAATGCAATTAGTTCAAAATGTACCAGATGATCTCTGTAATCTGTAATCATGATTACATTTTGCTCATCTCTGCTTGTACCCTGAGTTTTGTACCATTATTCTCAGAGACATTGACTACGAATGTTCGTCTTCAAATTAATTTTTTTGGATTTGATGGATATCCGATCCTAAAATTTACAATTTTACGAAATTTTCCAACAACCATTCAATTCATCGTAAATCATCAATCATTCAACATAAATCCTGAGATTAATTTACAAAATGTAGCCGAAAAGCAATAACATTTTTGGCAACCCTTTTAGTACAGAGAATATACGTGAATTTAGAAAAACTTTTGCAATAAGTCATGATAAATTACGTGGCGTCTACACTAAGTATAGGTATCCTGTAGATACTCACTATAATCAGCAGGATTGTGGTAAATCGGACATTGTAGTCCCGCAGAAGCGAAGTAGGGAACTGTGTTAGCGCTTGTACCTCTGTATATGCACATACCTTCAGCTAATACGTATACCTAAAATGAAAAAAAAAGTTAGAAAACCTCTCCTATACTAAACTGCTGTTTTCATAAAATTGCAATGGGTAACCGCTAACTTAGCTTACTTAGAACGAACTAAAATTATATGAAGCTCTCATAGATACTATTAAAGACATGTCAAGCAATAGGATTCAATATTATTGGAAATTCTATTCCGCATCTTATTTTACCAAAACTTATCCTCTTAAAACTAGAAAACTGCAAAAATCTCATGTATACTTGAGATTCTAGTTGTAAGTTTCTAAGTACTTTCGGTAAGCTAGAAACCTTGAACTTACTCTAAAGAGAAGGTACTGTGGTACACAGATCTCACCTGATCGAACATCTTGTATAGGGATGCCGGCGGCTGATGAATGGTACAAATGATAGTCCGCCCACTGCGCGCTAGGTTCTTCAGCATTCCGACACACTGGGCCGATGTCATGCTATCCAAACCTCTGTGGAAGTATAAAGTAGACGTTAAGGCGCTAACTCGAATCAAAATCATAGTTTTGAGGGCGTGGTCTGGAGTGCGCCCCGCGCGGGATCGAACTACCGCTCCCCCTCAAATTGCGTTGACACGGAACAAATGTTTAACTTAACAGCGTAAGATTTGGATAAGGGTTCTCAGAGCCCTTGATCGTTAGGGCCAACTCACGAAGTTGTGTCTTTTTGTTTAAGTTGGACTTTTTGTAGTACGAAGAACCGCTGAAAACAGCGATAAGTACACCCCTACTTACATTATTATTATTTTTATTTCTTTTCCCTGTTTAAGTGTTTAAAGCCTATAAACGACATACCAACTGTCGAACAATTAGTTCTGCAACAACTGAACTATGCCTATATTTTTTATGCACTATTAGGATATAATATCCTATGCTTATATGTTATTTACTTGTAAATTGGTAATATCATATGTCAATGACAATAAAGCAATTAGTGTTATTACTCTGTAAGATTACTGTAGGTAATCGTTCGGTAAAAAATTAAACAAAAACAACAAAGATGCCGTCAACCTGCTTGTTATTTCAATGAACTTTGTTAATCCTAAAGTAAGTAACATAAACGTGTTTATAACATGATTGCTAATAATTTCAATGTTTTTAATAAAATATATTATGTAAATTAAACTCGACAACCGGAATTAATGACTGATTTTTCGCAGACAACCCTGTAGCATCGTGTTCGTAATGAAATAATCTTTATTTTCATGTAATTTAATTCATTAACCAGACCGGTGCAAGTTACTAGGATCGATTTACCTTTTTATACCTGCATACCCGAGAGTTGTGACTGGAAAAAAGGCAACCTAACGTTTGCATATTCTATGGACTTTATACTTTCCAAACCGGTGAATTAAAAAAAAATATGTTTTAAAATGATTAATTAAGCATATCCTGGGCTGAAATTTTTTAGACAACCCACTTGCAATAATTATATTTATTGACACATTAAATTGAATTTCAAATACTATTTTATCCATTGACCAGCTCGGTGAAGGTCATCTTATATCTGGATCTTAGACCACAATACAAACACTTTTTAGTTACGCCTCGTAGATAGTTTTACTATCCGTAAGGAAAACGAATCGTTTTTCCAGTATAGGAACTGAGCGTTAGAGTACGGCCGGCGGTTCTAGGCCGCTCTGAACTTTGTTCGAATCGCTGCGCAGAAGTCAATTTTATGGTCGAAATTGTGGCAAGACGCGCGGGGTGTCACTTTGAGCATTGTTTGTTTCAGTCACACTCTCAGTGTTCGTGTCGCTATCTCTCTCTAAAGTACAATACCTGCGCACTATATCCGAAAGCCTAACTTCAGAGCGGCCTAGAACCGTCGGCCGTACTATACATAAAAAAGCCATTCTTACGTAGTGGGTTCGTCCAGGTATAATACTGGTGGGTTGTCAATCAGCTCGACTGCTATGGACAATCTTTTCCGTTGCCCACCGGACAGGTTGCAACACCGCGTGTTCAGCGACCCAGACAGGCCTAGTATGTCCAGCAATTCGCTTATCTGTAAGGTAATTTTATGTAATTAGAACGAGTCTGTTACTAACAGGACTATTTAACAACAACTAACAGGACTAATTATCACTAACAGTCCCCGCCTCATACTTACTAACAAACTAACCAACAAATTATTCTAATAACGTCAATTAGCACTTTTTTTTTAGAATAAAATACATTTTTTTCTTATTTACACTAATCTTAATTCAAATTTATTTTTTAGTTTGGTTTTCTATAAAAGCGAGTGTTTTAGTTTTTTAAACTATTATTAATTTTATTGTCTTACGCATCCATAGTTTAAATAATTTAATCGGAGCGGATTCAAAAGTGAATTCGCGTTGTATGAACGTGTCGCATCTATAGTTATAATATCTTTGACCAAAAGGTTAAATTGTGACTGAGCGTGTTTTTCTCAAAATTACCAACAAACTACGAGTACATACTTACAACTGTTTCTTTTAATTTTTTCGTCAACGTGTTCCCAAGCTTCATGTTCGCCGCAAACTGCATCAGCTCGTGTACAGTGAAGAGTGGATCCAGTTTGTCGTCCTGCATTATGTAGCAGGATTTCTTCTGGTACGCGTGTAGTGAGCTAGACGAAACTTCTTTACCGAACTGGCACGTCGTGTCCCCTGCCCGAACTGACCCCGTAACGCCAGTTGTGCTGAAAAATAATCAGGTATACAAAACACGCTTTTATTGCAACACAAAACAAAGATCCTGCCCCATTCTAACGAACTAACCAACAAACGTTCTCACAGCGTCTGCTAACTGGGCTAACCATCCTAGTCCCGATTTGAGTCTTCTGTATCGGTTACAGTTGTCATCGGCGGCAATGGAAGGGTTGTGCTGCATGCTCATTTGCTATCTTAATTCCATAAAAAAGGCACAACATATATAATGTACTATAATATGCACACATTTCCGTATCACCTGTGAGGTGAGGTAGTGAACGCGAAACATTATAACCAACCTTGTCCTTTAAGATTATTATATTATTATTATTATAATTATGTATCAAGTTTCACGGGTCCTAGATGTAAGTAGACCCGGTCATTTGGAATTCGTGCGTGGGGACACAGGTCCCCTTTGAGACACTTTGATGTTGTGCATGTATGGTACACATATTATATGGTTATTATTATTATTATTATTTTTATCGTACTTTAAGATTTATTGTAATTACCTAATAAGTACCTACTCGTAAGTTTTTATAGGTGATGCCAGGTCCAACTAAAATTGACTCTGTGTACACAGAACTATTTAGGACTAGTGAACCCGCCCTCGCTTCGCTTCGGGAAGCATGTCCCTTGTACGCACATTCGGAAATTGTTAGGCGAGATTCCTTAAACTGACATAACTTTTTTATTTCTCTACCGATTGAAATAAAACAAACACTAAGTGAAGCTTACCACAATATATTAGTGAAAATCGCACCCAAATCGGATAAGCCGTTTCGGAGATTAGCGCGTACAAAACTACAGACAAACAGACAATCATTGTTTTGGTTTCTAAGTTTTTCTCATACATTTTTAAATACCTTATACTATTATAATTACACATTATATTTTTAAATACCTTATAGGTACCTACTACATGTCAACTTCTGAAATGAAAAATACTAAATGATATCTAATATTACAATTAAGAACAATGTCATAAAAAACAGATTTAGATAAAAAATGTTTTAATTTTAACTAAAAATAACGACTTATGCATTTCTTTTAAGCTGTCCGATAATTTAATATACAATTCAATGCACATGCCATAATGCATTACGTTAGAGCCGTAATAGCGTGGATTTGTTATGATATTATAATAATTATTTTACACATTTTACAGGTACACCTACATGCTAATTTTGAAGTCTTTATAAATATAATTTTAAATCGCAATTTCTCGTCGTACTTAATTTCGAATAATCTGTCCTAGACACTTTCCAGGAAAAGTTTGTGCAAAATATCAGCTTTATAGGACTATTGTTTTGATATACTTACCTAACGAACGGTGGTAAATGCAAAAAATGACGTTCACAAGTGTATGCAAAATACCTACGTGAAATAAATGATTTGAGTTTGAGTTTGAACTCGATGATGTTGGTAGTTTACAAAATAAAATATCTGCTGACTCCATTGAGATTTTTATTATTATGATTGATGGGAGTGATGCACAAACATTTAAATGTAGAAAGAATGATGATTGATCACCACAAAATATACGATTGGTAGTCCATATTATTTATTTTACCATTACGATGTTCTCACCTCGGAATCAGTCGTAATTTTGATCTGTTACACAAATCCTACTAATACCTGATAGCTGTCTGTACGTAGAAGATATATATGAGAAAATCTTTTCCGGGCTGTCTTTATGAACGCAGTAGAACCCGAAACGATGATTTTTAAAAATTTTGTCTGTTTGTCTGTGGGTTTGTAGTTCTACACGCTAATCTCAGAAACAGCTCAACCGATTTGGGTGCGGTTTTCAGTAATATATTATGGTAAGTTTCATTTAAAATTTAGTGTTTATTTTATTCCAATCGGTTTATAATTTAAAAAAAAACTTATGTCAGTTTAAAGAATCACGCCTAACAAACAATTTAGCAGCGTAATTTAGTTAGCGTTTATTTGATTGAAAAAGTCATAATTCGTGGTGGAAAAATTCTATACAGTGTCACAGACTTCGGGCTGTGATCTCTTCTACACAAAAGTGCAAAAACTACCTCATAATATAACTCAAGTCTGTGACCGCGTTGTTGGACTTCCAAGTGCTAGAATTAAAATTGAATGCGTAATTAAATTTATAATATTGCTTTTTGACTTGTCCAAAACTAGAATCCGCAGAATATAAAAAAGATATGTGTAGTAAAAACTGGCCATGATAATTTTATATAACGATTTTAATAACGTCATTCGGTAATTAAATAAACTTGCTTGCCCTTGTTTCAGAAAACATAATTTATTCAGGGGTTTTATGCAATAAATACAGTCTACTTTTTTACGTCACGGTTTACTTCTATGCGGCTTGAAAACGTGAGTAAAATACAAACTTTGGTTTAGGAAGAATTTAAATGTGCACCGTAATTTGAATTTTCCTTTTCAATAACTGTCCCTTCATGACACATCTCCCCTGTGCTTTTGATGTGTGCGCCCTGTAACTTCTAAGGAACGCCAAAATAAGCTAGAAGAAGGTACTTACCAAAATCCGGTGAGGGCGTTCAACAGAGATGATTTGCCAGCTCCCGAGGGCCCCATGATGGCCGTCAGCTCTCCAGATTTGAACAAACCAGACACTCCTTTGAGGATCGTCTTTGTTTCTGCAGAAAGAGAAAAAGTTTTTATTAATAACCTGCACACAATCACAATATACAGTGAATACCGCACCCAATTTAGTTTCTGAGATAAACGCGAACAAAGTCACAGGTACCTAAACAAACAAACAGACAAAAATTCTAAAAATTGATCAGTTACAGATTTATTATACGTAGGTTTAGATTTTACTGATCGCTATCGAAAGTACCGGTTACCGCGCATGTTACAAGTACCTACGTTATGAAAACACATATATGATAGATCTGTACTTCATAAAATTTGTAGGTACGTTTTACTGATAGCGATATCTCAATGAAAAACGATCCAAAATTCTACATAAATATGTAATGAATGAGTAATTATTTTAATAAAATTTATCATCAGATAACCCGCGCTCGCTACGCTTCGGTAAACCTATTACAAAGTATTACATTACATTATACAAGTAGGTACACCCAAAACATTGCTACTCATTAATTTGAGGCATGATATAATTTTGGTGGAAGATCACCATTGCTCAACAGTTAAAAGGAATTGTGTAACTAGAACGACTAAATACTATTCAGAATTATTCAAATTCCCGCGGGATATAAAATAAAGAGATATTGCATTATATCCACGTGAACGATGGCTGGTAAATAGCATATAGTTTGCCATTTCATATACCTACTTACATTATGTTATATCACTACATAGTATAAAACAAAGTCGCTTTCCCTGTCCCTATGTATGTATGCTTAGATATTTAAAACTACGCAACGAATTTTGATGCGGTTTTTTTTAATCGATATAATGATTCAAGAGGGAAGTTTATATGTATAATATATTAAAGTTTTGTGTAAATATGTTTTCCCGAAGCGAAGCGAGGGCGGGTTTACTAGTTTTTGTTATAAAAAAGTAATGTCTCTGTTTATTTCCTTTAAAACCGGTCTTTCAAGTTGTAAACTGTTGACGACCAGACCCATAAAACGAATCATAATCGTTAAAGTTAAGGAAATTGTTTTCTGGATATCATAAAAGGCAAATAGAAATTATGGATGTCACGAGCATAAGAAAATTATATCCATAGGTGTAAGTGAAGCAAAAACTTCAGAATTCTTTTTTGTACTATCGAATGATGTTCAAGTTCAAAATTAACGGCTATTGATAAAAAATTACACTCACTCACCAACCGGGGACCTTCGAATTCTGCACGCATCTCTAATTTTCGAAAAATATTAATTGGAAATTTTATTATCCTTCGAATTCTGCACGCACCTTTAATTTTCAAAAAATATTAATTAGAAATTAATTAGAAATTTAATTATCACTTGCTTCGGTAAAGGAAAACATCGTGAGGAGGCCTGTACACTTGAGAGTTCTCCATAATGTTCTCAACGTTGTGTGAAGTGCGGCAATCCGCACGTGGCCAGCGTGGTGGACTATGGCCTATAACCCTCACATTGTAAAAGGGCACCCGTGCCTAGCAGTGGGACAATTATGGGTATTACTCGTTAGTAACGTGAGATGATGAAATATCCCAGTGTATATTGTTAACATTACAGCATTTTATATAATTATTAATTAAATAACAATGTCCATGTTCAGTGATTCAGGAAGTTAAAGTGGCATTATGGTATTCACTTAAGGGCCATTGGAATATTATTTATGACCTTGTCATGTTTACCATACATGTGTTATGCCCTTTGTGCGGAACGGCAATAAATAGGTAGGTAATTAACTTTAAACAAAAAACGGCACCGAAAACATCATAACACAAAATGCATTTAAAATTAAAATAAATAACTTGAACAGCCATTGGTAGTTTTGTTGTGTTTTGGTATGAAAACCTTTACATTATACAGGATGTCCTATAAGTTGTACGACAAATTAAAAATGGCTCGGATTTCAAAAAACTTTAATTAAAGTTTCGCTGTTCTCGACATTTTTACTTTTGTTTTATTTTTCGCATTTTAGGCTCTCAACTACTTTTATTTGCTGAATCGCACTGGAGCACATCTGGGCCTCCTCAGGTATGAGAGACCCGTGCTCAGTATGGGGCCATTAATGGGTTGAATCCACATACTTAAACATACGTCATAGTTCATTGAACAATGTTTAGCATGCATATTACCCTTTACATTATTACAGCTGACCCTGTGTATGTACATGTTTTAAATAAGCGTTATAATTAGTAGGTATGCCATGGTTTAATCATGTACCATTAAACAATTAATTTTTATTGTACGTAAGTGTTATTATAAAAGATGTTGAGGAAACATAACTTGTCCTCCACTTACATTATACTGGGTGTAATCGCGGAAAATTATGCTATTATAAAATATTATTCTATGCAAGAATGTCTTTTGACATTTTGCAACGTTTATGATAAAATTTTACGAGTCATCGCGCCGAACCTGTTGTCTTCCGTATGTAGGTACAGGCAAGTACTTTTCAGCCAACTGAGCAACGGAAAAGGTTTGTTCCTTTGGGGCTTTTTGGTGATTCTTACATCAATCAACTTGTCTGTGAATATCACTAAAGACGACTAATTTCTATAGGCTCCCTAGACGCGATATTGTAAAAAAAAAACAATGACAGTCTACGAACTACTCACATAAAGTTCACCAGAGCCGACAAACTTTTGAGATTTCAGAAGATAATGTGTAAAAATAGAGTAAATTTCAACGCTGTACAAAATATTTTAGTGGTTGTAGAGCCCCGAGATTTGGCCCATTTGACATAGAATATTTTTCTGATTCCGAATAATGCAACAAAAATATTGTCATAGGTGTGGGGTAACAATGTTTCCACTTTTTGCGTCAATATGATAAGTGGGGTATAAAAGAGTTATGTACCTATTCGAAAATCATCTCTATGATCATATTCTCTTATCAGTTTTCATTTTAAATGACTATTCGGCTATATGTATTTATTTGTTTATAAGTCATTTCCTACAGTTACGAGTTGTAAATATAGGTTACATACATTTCAGGTTGACTTAAATTGTCAACACTTTGTCAGGTACGTAGTCGGGTTAAAAGTTTTATAGTTAAACTTAACATATTACATTGTACCTACCTAAATTATATAGCTGTTGCAACATAATATTCCGAATTCATAAAACTCCATAAACCCACTCGTTTTTTGTGGTTTAAAGACCGAAACTTTTTTAATTGACCAAAAAAAACAAGCTGCAAGCCAACAGATATGTAACAGCATATTATAACTCGTCAGTGTATCTACATGTACCTAAAGCCGCGGACCCACTGTGGCGCACGGAGAGGCTATACACATCGTGTGGTGTGATTAGCTTCGCTATGATTAACGTAATTGCAACCCATTTAAATAATAGACTAAATATTTTTTTACTCAAACATAACCAATACACACAGGTAATCTTATTTAGTACAGATGGCGCTAGTTATTTGGTTTTCATTATTTGTTACCATAAAAATAATAACCCGAAAACGCTGAGCACGAACTGCCGTCATTGGTACACGCGTGGCTTGGGACGTCCAGGCAGCTCAACTCTGTCCACGCTATGCCCGCGGTACACGGAACGATACGCGGTAGGATTCAAAACTATGTTGCGCTCAGTTGTGCAGTGTCGTGTGGTGGTGGTGTCGTGTCCTCAGTTCTACAATTCGTATATAGCGTGTGCTACGTAGGAAACGGATGTATGTATGTATATAACGTGTCAAACAAACGAGCCCACCACGCAGCTAATATGCGCCGCTTCGTGCACAGCGTGCGCCGCAGTGGGTACGCGGCTTAAATGTTACCTGAGCTAAGAATTATAATTAAGTGGAGTTGTTTTTTCCCGTTTGTTACTAACACTAGAATTAGGCGAATAGGTATGATGAAAATATTAGAAAAAATAAATCATCTGTTTTTAACAAAATACCAACGTACAATAATATCATAACAAGATGTGAAACATCCTGACATCCGCGATGAGTAGGTAATTTAAATTATATACAAACATATACATGTATATCTATGCATATTGCATACCTAGTGAAATGAACTGGTACAAAGCCCAAGGACCAACCAACAGAAGTGACCTGTAGCCAGCCTCGTCCATTGTTCAAGATCACCATGAACAGGGTAGTTGCCTCGGTAGTCTTTTATACCGCAAGACAGTTCTAGATAATCTTAAGCCCATATTATATTATTTCTTCTATCGTTTCGGTAAGGGGGTTCACGGAGAGCAATGGAGGCATGAAACTTTCCAGGACATCTTAAAAATACACATAATAGGAACAATTCCCTACGCTGCCGCTGTATGTAAATAGTTGCTGGATGACATGACCTGAATCGTATTATACGAGTACCTACATACACATAATTATAATACATGAAGCAAAATCTTTGTTTATGAAATTTGGCACAGTTAAAGTTTATTATGGAGAAGGAGTACAAAAAGCTGATATTTTTACACAATAATGCATAAGAAATAACTTAAATTTAAATATTAAACATTACACGCACTAATATAAGTTACACTTTGCACACTACCATGCGTTTAAAATCACGTGACATGACGTTTCAAATGTATATACTACTTACATTTTATGTACATATAGTGTTAATGTGAAGGAACCCTTCAATACAATGAATTACGGTCGAATTTCGAACGCAGCGCGGGTCTCTGATTAATATTCTATTACTTCCTCGTATTATATGTTATCTCTTATAATTGTAGACGGAACTTTGATAATATTTGCATTATCTGACCTTTAATAGAGATAAGAAAATGGTGACAACTTCTACGCTACCTATATCTACACCAATAATAAAACTATGACTGGGTCCAATCTTGGAATTTTTGGTAAATTTAATGTAGGTAGATGGTAAATTTAATATAGGTAATGTGGAAACTTTATTGAACATTGTTTTATAATGTTTAAAGCATAAATGTAAAATTAGAAAAAAAATTTGAAAAGACCCATGACGAATAAAACAATAGGCTAGTTGACTAATTTTGAAAAACTAAATCATAGTTTGCCAAATGGTCTAATTTAACTGAAATATTAATATTTCAGTAAAATACAAACTGTAACATATTTTATTTTTTATTTTTATGAACTATTTGATATTTCCCCAAAAAAACACGTCAAACTGTCATGGCGACTCGTGTGACGTCATATTATGTTGCAAAACGAAGAGCTGTTTGGTTGAGCGAAAAGACCAAAATATTATGTCAAGTTTGTTTAGTTTTGCAACATGTGACGTCACGCGTCGTATTGGCGTTCGCTGTCAGACAGATAGACATCAACGTTAAACTTATAACACCTCTTTTAGCGTCGGGGGTTAAAAAATGCATAAGGCCGTTTACATCGTACTCGCACGTTCTTGCCTCTTCTCGCCGAATATCTAAACCCGCCGTAACTATTTACAGGAAATGACTCGGCCAATAATATTAGCAATTCATTATCGCAGATCTCCTTCCTTCCGCTTACCTACCACGCTACCTTCAGTGTCAATTATGTCCACGGGCGACGGTGAACGTTTAACATCAGGTGACTTTTCTGCTTTTTTATCGACTATATTTACATTAAAAAATACTTCAATATCATCGTTTGATCTAATGAATATAAAATTAATTAATAAATAATAAGAATAAATCGACGCCCCCCGCGAATAATCTGGTAATCGAAAAAGTGAAAATGTTCAGGAAAAATAAAAAACCATTTTTTGTTAATAACTCCATTAAAAAATAAGTATCGGAGACTTTTTATATCGCATAAGGAAGCTAATTTTTTTAGCTATCTGGTTGTTTTAGCCAAATATAATCAGTTACGAGCGTTTCATTTTAATTTAACTAAATGTATTTTACCCTATTACAGTAGGTAAGCTCTGATTCGTAATGTACTCTTACAATATTATTCGTGTAAATTAATATTTTCAACCTTAACAATATTAAAGTGTTACAATATTATTCGTGTAAATTAATATTTTCAACTATAACAATATTAAAGTGTTACAATATTATTCGAGTCAACTGTTTTTTAAACAAAACATTTGTATAAAGCAATTACTATATTATTCGCTTTTTAAAAAATAACTTACATTTTATTGTATTGGCCAATAACGTAATAGTTTATTCGAATAATTTGCTTAATTGATGATTATTATTACAAGAAACATGTTCTGTATTATTATTTTAGGATAGACATTGAAAAACAATTAGGCCCAATTACAGTAAAAAATACTTTCATCTTCAACACAATCAATCTTGCTTTGCAACAATTGCTTTAATAGTGCAACGCACACGTCCTACAAAAAGTCGGTCAGAAATAAAATCGGTGCATCCCGACCGATCCGATTATTGGTGAAAAATGGAACGTTCGGAAGTGTATGCGTAAACGCACACTACTCACAGACTCACAGACAGACGGCCGCATGCACTTGCAAGGGAAGCCGGGAAGGACGTGTCATTGTTCAGCGATGGCGGTCGATATTGAGAGTTTGGTAGAAGAAGTAGAGAAGCGGCCGACGCACGGCGGCAGGACGAATATAAAATATCCCCTTCAATAAAATCACTGAGAGATTATTGGATCAACCCAGAACTTTCTTTTTTCTCTTCTGTTCCTCAATCTCAAGCCAATGAAAAACCTTCCTCTGTAAATCCACCTTCCTCCCTATATTCATGAGATTCTTTCTGCCCATGACGTGCTGCTCCCTCGATAGCCACAGACAAAGTGCTTCGGCTTCTGGTCTACGTCAGACTTTTTGTAGGACATATAATGGGCCGATTTTTCCTTCGATGCTTTTCTGACCGACTTTTTGTAGGACGTGTGCGTTGAACTATTGCTATCAGTACGTTCTATTTTTCTTCTACAAAAATTAGGTCACCTATTATTGGACGTGGGCGAGAACGCTTCTCAAGAAGGCCACAAAATCGGTCATAAGAATCGGAGGAATAATCGGCCCGATTATCTGTGATACAAAAAGTCTGACGCGCGAGAGAAGCCTTAGCCTATTACAAAGCTTTTGTAATAGGCTAAGGCTTCCATATCGTATGCTGGTTTTAATTCAATACTGTCGGTACAAAAGCGCGAGCTCCGAATTGTCAATAACCCACTTGTCACTGACAGGTTAGAACACCTGAGTCTAAGGAGAGACATTGCATGTTCTGCCGACTTTACAGCGGTGAGTGCTCCGGGGAATTGTTCGATTTGGCGTAGGCCAAATCGAACAATTCCTCGCCCGCCTCGCCTCGCCTCGCCCTTCACCATGGAAATGTGAACTACACTACACACTCTACTACACTACACCAGTCGCCGAAGATTGAAGTTCCATCCACCACATCGATTGGACTCGTGGAGAACTGCTACGGTCCGATTCTCACGATCTCTTTTGCCTCGTACCTGCAAATTGTGGAATGAAGTTCCTTCTGAGGTTTTCCCAGAGCGCTATGACATGGGGTTCTTCAAAAAAGTTGTAAAAAGAGCTTTCCTTCAGGGCGGGCGTCTCACTGGCGGCTCCCATGGTGTTGCCCGTGTCCATAGGTGACGATGACCACTTACCATCAGGTGGCTCGTCTGCTTATACGTAAGCCCTTCAAGCTATAAAAAAACCATCGTACTTTTGCTCCTGTCTTGTCTTAAAGCCATCTCTTAGGTTCAAAAAGTTCTTTTATGCTGAGGAAATCAGATTGTTGCATTTCTTTTAGGATATATTTGTCTCCAGAGAATCCATTCCACTTGGTCCGGTGTATACAAAACTTTGTTTATGGCTTTGTCTTAACTATAACTATAGGTACTTTATGAAATAAATTATATTATAGTCTTCTGTATCTAGATTCATCTTATGTGGTCCGTTTTGATGTACCTATTCCTCGTTTTTCAATCAAACTTTCATTTCTTTTATTTTTTGTCATAGCCGTGTAAATCTTTTACTTAGTAATAGAAAGTGTATTTAAAAAAATCCTTGCATACATTCATTTCTCCACTGATAAGGAGAAAATAATATTTTAATTTTTGAGATCGATTATTTCCTCAATTCAATGATAATTCAATGGGATTAACTTGTATGGGTGATTCAGGTTGGCGAATTCTGTCTGGTTCCTCATCATCATTCAGTTTAGACGAGGAGTGTACAAGGATTTCATTCAGTAATGAATATAACTGTAAATTGGTTCTATAAGAATACACATGTAATAAAATTTATGGAAATATAGCTGTATATTATTTACCGGAATAATATCGTTATAATGTTTACTGTTCAATCATTTTGATATTTTTTATCTTAATGAGCTTAACCGATATTATTCCGTTAAAATATTTTTTATTGCATTGTTATGGAATAAAAACGTAATTTCTCATATCTTCGTAAATATCGATAGGAAAATTCCGAAAAAAATTTACATGGTGTATTTTAACATCCCAAGGCCAAAAAACACATAACACGAAAAACCCCGCAATAAGTCATTACGGGATTATTCGCGGGGGGCGTCGAAATGGATAACACGACGCGATAGATAATATCGCGCGATGGCCGCATGTTGGCCGCGTACTTATTTTTGTACAGTTAGGTAACTGCTAAGAATTAGTACGTTGTAGACTAGTCGATAAAGTTTAATTTGCTATGCACCAGGAGAGGATTGCGCAGCCGCCGCGCTACGATCATGCGTGTCATATAAACGCACCCTAAGTAATGCTACATATTAAATCCTAAACCCATGGACACACACAAGAGCTTACCTACACTTACACTAAGAACAAAAATTTTAACTCATCATTCAAATTTCCGCCTCACTGGAAATCGAACCCATTACCCTTCGAACGGCAGTCCAGAATGGTAAGCATTGCGCTATACGGATCATGAATTAATTAACCATTCTAAATAATATAACCTGAATATGGATTAAATATTTAATGTATATGTATAAGGACAGCCGACCGTGACGTGATTTATGAATCGTATCAAACGAGTAAAGTTTTTTGTTTCATTTTTAATTCCTTCTAGCCCCTAATATTCACAGGCAGTGATAGGCACATGTTTTGAATGTTGGACTCCCGAAAGGGAGGCCTGGGATCAAATCCTGTACCTAATTTTCAAAAATTATGTGTGATTTTTTAGTACATACCTACTAATCCCTATATAAGGTATAGTATATACTATCCCGTTTGGACCCATTTTTCTTATCCATGGAAAATTGAGGGAACTTATCAAACATAATACGCATTATTACATATTATGGCGATTTTAGTATTTTCAGCAGTAAATCAAGCAATTGTTTGTAAAGTAAAATATGGTGAGAATCTGTTGCTATATCGAGAATCTGTTCTGTTCTGGAGATGAAGATTGGTACTCCTCAGCGGATGGGAGTAATTGAACCGTACCTAATTAAAGATATTTTTTGCTAGTAATAATAATTTAAATTTTTAAATTTAAATTTAACCATCATTTAAATCGGTCTTTTTGTAAAAAAATAATTATTATACTAATTATACAAGAACAATTCAGTATAAATCATAATATAAACCATAATAACCAGTATAAAACCATAATAAGTATAAAAAAAGAATGACCAAATATTTTTTATCATCACATCACATCATTATGATAAAAACGTGCATCAAATGTGCAGGCGATCGGGTCAAAGAATTTATTGGCTGTGTCGTGCATTACACATTCGTCATTGTTCATTTGACTGGAACTTGTCGCAAAGGTTAACTGTTTACAATGAATTGATAATAAACAACGGTTCCAGAAAGATAAGCAAAATGAATCATGACATTCATTACCATTATGAAGAGCATAAATACGAGAAAAGTCAGAAAAAAATATGGTAACCCTAATTTTAGGGCAGTCTGTGGCCAGTGGCCACCCGCGCGCTAAAGCAATATTCGGAGCAGTGCGAGGAAGCAGCGCATAGTGTGGGCGAATTATTGGTTTCTGGTAGACGTAGCAAGATAGAAGCAAATTTCTTACGCATATAAACATACCTATGAATAAATTATTCTGATTTTGAATATACTGTACATGTAATCAAATATCTAGATCGATAATGGAACTGGGTAATAAAAACCAAGAAAAAATAATATCTACCAGTAAATATAAAGTAGTTTTTCAACTAGTTTTGCACTAATATAACCGGTTAGACGGATAAGGAAATCTGAATTTGGGTTGCGTAAGGTAGTGGAATGTTCACTCACCTCGACTGGTTTTAGTTCATTCGCTTTATAATAACAAGTAAAAAGTTACAGCTTGCAAATAACTGCCGCTTCGCTTCGGGTAACTAGGCCTTAGAGTCTCAAAGTTTATCCGGGATTCTTTAAATTACGTATCTTTTTATTAGTGATCTGATTGAAAAACAGGAAATATAACCCCAAGACTACTAGAATAAATGAGTGTAAATGTAAACCGCATTCAAATCAGTTAGTTTCTAAGTTTGGCGGAAACAAACGCACTGACAACCAAACCGAAAAACGCAAAATTCTAAAACACCTATCTATACTAACGGCTGTTATCAGTTATCAGTAAGTTATCACCTTCGCGCCCTTACAGTAGGTACCTAGTTCATAAACTAAGTACTCTAACCTTATACATACCTACCTATCAAGGTACATAATGGTCTATGCTTCATCATCACAACCCATAACTGTCCCCTCTCCGGTCAACGTGAGGGGTACAGGCCATAGTCCACCACGCTGGCCAAGTGCGGATTGGCGGACTTCACACAACGTTGAGAACATTATGGAAAACTCTCAGGAGTGCAGGTTTCCTCACTATGTTTTCCTTCATCGAAGCAAGTGATAATTAAATTCTAATACGCACATAATTTTTGAAAATTAGAGGTGCGTGCGGGGTTTGAACCCGGATTCCCCGGTTCGGGAGTCCAACATTCAACCACACGGCTATCACTGCTATGTTCTATGCTTATATTTGTAAAAAATAGTTTGGGGAACTGATAACAAGTATCAACTAACGGAAAATTCCATAAAACAGTGGAAATTTCTATAATTTTTTAGATTATTGTCTGTTAAAAAACGTATTATAACCAAAACTATTGAAGTGAGTCCAGTGTGGTCGGTGGATTGAAATATCTAGTATCTTAATAATCCGTATCTTGAGGTAATATTTTAGTATCTATTTATTTCACTCATATCGATGTACAATGTTATTATCCTACATCACGGCGAAAAAAGCCGCGGGCGCGGCTAGGATGAAATATATTAAGAATAATTTTATTATTATTATTATATTTCCACTGCATAATACGTAGGCAGTAAATAAATATTATTGTTATGTCAAGAGTCAAGACGAACGGTTCACGGCTATGTAAATGCCGACAGATGGCACTCCGGAGTCATTAACCAAAGTATGTCTACAATCAATACGGTTATGATTCACGTTTAAATAAATATGTTTGGCGGAACTGCGTAAAATCGCCAGGGGCCCAACACTGCTAATTTATAAATACTTTATATGCAACTAGTAGGTAAGTACCTAATATACATCATCGCCACTTAGCTATCAGGTGGGATTAACTTGGCATCGTATAAAAAAACCGCTTTTCGCTTTGCTTCGGGAAACCTACGCCTCAAAGGTTACTATTTTCTTTGATTCACTACTAGGTTCTTTGGTTCACCGAAAACTTTAATTTTATTCAAAAACTGTTTGATAATACTACTATACTATACTATAGATACTAGCCATTTATTTACCAGACACTTGCCTGCAATTCTACATAGTTAATTTCAATAAATTTTACTTGAATAAAAATATATTTGTTTTTTCAAGTAATACCTACCCATAAAAATAGCGATGTTTAAAAACGAATTCTGAATTTCTAATAAGTGGCAGCCCTAAGTAATCCTGACATTGTCAATTGCACATTGGAGGTCGCAATATAAATAACCTACTATATTTACATGTTAACTTAGATACTTCTTCAATATGGACACGATTTTATACTGACTAAAATAAAGCATGTCGTTCTGATGAATAACAGACGAGGTAATTATCATTAGGGGTCACATGGCTTTTTACCGCTCTATTTGTGTTTCGTGATAGGGTAAAATACTCTTACCTGGATAGCTGTGCTGAATAGCTATCACTCTTCTTCTAGAATTACCCGGGAATATTTTCAACACGTTTCGGCGATAGTACTTAGGTATCACAGACCCAGTATGAAAACGGAACATATTAAATTATCATAAAGACAAATAATAGTGAAATGAAATAATATGAACAATATGAACAATATAATATTAAAGACATGTTGATTTGAACTTTGGAGTCCCGAACAGGCGGGCTTGGATTCGAAATCTGCATTTTACAAATACGAACCTGTAATATGCAGTAGGTACTTATACATTATTACAAATTAATTTTATCACTTGCTTCTCATTTTTCTCAAAAGTGTTGTGAAGTCAGCCAATCCACCCTTGGTAAGCGTGGTGGACTATGCCATGTACCCCTCACATTAAAAAAATGATCCAAGCCAAGCAGTGGACCAGCTGTGTTGGAATGCTGAGGACATTATCCGCTTTATATTTAACTTTTAATATAATTATTATTCGAAAATTATTAAAGTATACCCGGAAATTAGTGCAAAGCTTCCAGTTACAATATAATCTAGTTCTAACAAAGGTAATTAGTACCTATTTATATTGGTACAATCATAATTAGTATAATCATTCTGACATCATTCTTTAACAAGATTCAAGGACTAATAACAATGACTGCAATGGTATTCACACATCAATTGTTTTTACATAAATATTGCAATAATAAGCGGCTTAAAACAATAGAACTATTACACAATTATTAGCAATTTTTTCCTCACTATGATTTCCATTAAAGGCATTCGTTAAGACTTAAAGTATTGTTTATCATTAATACATATATTTATATCATACTAGCTGACCCAGCGAACGTTCTTCCGCCATATAGGTTTCTTGTAGTCACAAAGTAGATAAGTAAATTGTAGTGAACGATTTAAATTTGAGGGGTGGGGGTGCTTAAAACTACTACTAACTACCTACTAAAATTCTGCGTATAACTAGGTTATAATAAAAGAAATGTCACCGTAATAGGTAAATAAGCGTAATAAGTGTTAGTTTTATTTAATCGGTTCACAAACAATCAATATAGGTATAATTAAGTAGTGTCAAACCGAGGGTGGGTTACGGTGTCATAATCATAATTATTCATAAATCTATTATGGGCAGCTGTTACGTCTACCGACTTGCGTAGATCACGGCCATGGTCATATTACGGGAAAGCAATTTGACCGTGGCCATAAACCATGCAGCCGTCTAGCCGGGTCGACTATATCTACAATGTATATACCTACCTACTTACTATAACAGTTTCTCTATTTACGATTTTATTTCATTTAGACTCTTAGCTTTTTATTTAGTTTTCATTTTGAGAGATTCCAAGAAATCGTCGCAATCAGACTGTCTTTTAGGCCGCAATTGATAACCGAATGGAGGGATCCGAATTAGATTTCCGAAGCACTAAGCTATGCTATGTGAGCCAATGTGCGTGGAATGTGTTACGTGGATAGCAAACGCATCCATAGCATAGCAATGTAGCGTAGCACATCATTCTTTATTTCAGTTGTATTTTTACGTCGCATTTGGTGTGTTGGTGCCAGGTGAATAAGAAAAGAAATAATATTTAGGTAAATACATATCGACGGTTAAAAGGCGAATTGATTCAAGCGCCATCCTGGGCGATATTGAGTTATATACATCATTGGAATCGGCGAATTTTTCCGCTTCGATTGAGCCAGGTTTGAGGTTAATCTGAGCACTTTTTTGGCGCTTGGCTCCATGACCAATTTGGGTATCATTTTTGCTTACGTGGTATCAAGTGTAGCGAATTTGGTTGTTTTTTTCAAAGCATGTATATAGACCCACGAAAAAAAAGGGTTTTTCTTACTATTTGTAATTTAAGCCATTTATCCTCGGATGGAATGAAATGGTATCGGCATTTGAATTATTTTTACTTGATCTTAAATAATTAAACAAAGGATGTTAATTCCTTTTTGCTTGAACCATATTTATTAGTGTATGTAACTTAAATCATTTTGCCTTGAACATTCAAACATTATCTCTGTCGCTTGAAACAATCTTACCTGAACTAGTATGTTGAAGAATATCACTTGTGCTAATTTTCCTTGACCAGTTTTAAGTCAAATCATTTAGAATTGCGAGTAGTGCCAATATTCGAAGGCTGATTATTACAAATATTACCAACGTTTAAATATACTTAAATTTAAGTAAATGAATAATTAAAACAAAAGTTTTAATTATTTTAATTATTAATAATAATCTTGCGATTAAAACATTTTTTTTAAATCTTATTACATCACTGTGTAATTTGAGACATTACCCCTTGAACAGTTTACAACTAGGTGAGCGGTTTAAATCATTTATCCATGAACAGTTTACAACTAGGCGAGTGATTTAAATCATTTATCCATGAACAGTTTACAACTAGTTGAGTGATTTAAATCATTTATCCATGATCTGTTAAAGAAGTCATTGTACACTTGAATTATTTTGCTTTGAACAGATAAATAGTAATCGTGTACTAAGATTCCTTTTGCCCTGATCAGAGAATTGTGCAAAATGGCTCAAGTTACATCTAACTCCGTTAAAAAACACCTTTTATTTGTTATATATATACAAAAAATTAGCACAAAATATGCCGCTTTATGATTGGGGAGACTCGTCAATTTTTATTGTATACTTTAAGAATAGTGATTTTTTTTCTCAAAAAATAAACTTTAAAACGCTCTCCTGTAAAGTTCTCAAAATGGCGCTTGAATCAAGTCGCCTTTTAACCGTCGATATTATAATTTTTTTAATCATTATAACATACTATTTTAATTGCTACGAGACATACCTACGCACAATTAACTGACCAAGCAATAGCCATTAATATGGTAGGTAGGTACGCAGATTCTTTATTGGCATAAATCTTATAATATGCCTTTGGCAATGCTTATTTCCATAAGTGACCACTCACCATCAAGAGGCTCTTCTGCTCGTTTTACGGTTATTACACATAAATAAACAAAGAAGGAACTTAACTGCAACGTACGGTATTGACGGAACACTTCAGAATGCAAGAAAATATTAATTCACCTGAATCTACAAACACTTTTCGGGATGCATTTCTACTTAGGTGGAAGATTCGTGAGTGTCTGAACACTTTTTACGAGTACATAATTATATCGCGGCTTACCACACGTATTATAGGTACTTGTCGGAATCGTCCGACTAGTTTCAGTATCAGTCGGAAGCTCTCGTCGGCGACGGCTCTTGACAAAGGACCTCGGAATGGTCCGAAACTAGTCGGGCGAATCCGACAAGTGTAATACGTGAGGTAAGCCGCGATGTACTGTACTCGTAAAATACTTAGGCTGCGACTCAAAGATACCCTTACATACACAAATGAGACACCTCCACCCGGATGAAATATTTATCTGTCAGATAAACACCGGCAGGCATCGAACCCGGGATCTCTCGCTAACCGCGCAGTGTCTCCTAGTCTACAAGTTCATAATTATACCGTTAAAACTATATCAAAGCTGAACCACATGCACAAAATACTGTTGTTTATGCAACGGTAGATATTGCGCGTATGAGTCATGTCATGGCCTCATTGTACATATTTCAATTTTATTAAAGGTACGAGGTAAATATATTTTATGTTATCGATGTGTGTTAACGCTTGCCTTTATTTTTATGTGCATACTAGTTACCGTCCTTGCTTCACGTCCGTAAATTTATGCTTTTGTAATGGTCGGTAAGTACCAAAAGTAGGCAAGGTCTACGCGGAAAAAAAAGTTAAGGAAGGCTGCACTAGTGATGTTTAAAATGAAAAACATTTTCATTGAATTTTTATAGAAAATTCTTGGATGGAGTCATCCATTCATCTTTCAATCAAAGTCCAAAGGAAGAATGAATGAAAAAAAACTATGCTCGTTAGCAGAACAAGGTTTCTTAAACACGTTTTACCAGAAAGTCTACGATCGCTACCTCGCGTGCCCTACAGAACACAGATATTTGCATTGCCGATCAAACCAAACTGCACCCACCGATAGTCATTGTTGAAAGACTTTACTTTTACTGATGTGTGTGTAATATTTAAGTTTCTATATAATTCAAAATATATTAGCCAGTAATGAGGGTTAATGAATTTAGTCCATAACTTCAAAATCAAGTTTTCCATTCGAATGCATTTATTTTCTCCATACCCGTTACTCGCCTTGGACTAAAAAGTATTTATTTAAATACAACCAATAATTACGTAAAGCCCTTATTATATTATGTTGGTAAATGTTTTTTTTAGATAACGGTTAAAGTGACCGCGTAATGAGTGTAAATCAGTTTAAGCAAAGTATTCCGTGGCAATATCCGCAAGGTCTGTCAATATTGACGGCACAAAGACAAATCGTAGAAACTTGATTAGGGTTGTCGAACAAACGTTTTGAACACCGACCACACAGCCAATAGACACATAATGTTTGATTTTCCGTATTGAATGCATTCTGGCAACTAGCTGAGGTAAGACGAAGCGGGGTGACTGGCTAATTCAACGCTGTGATTGGCTAATTCAAGGCCACACGAAACGTTGGAAAGAAATAGATTAATTTAAGCAACGGGAAAGAATGAGACGGCACGAATTTATATCGGTACTATAAGCCAGATGTGTTGACAGAAGCCATTCGCCTGTTATTATGAGTCTATTGGCTGTGTGGTCGGTGGGGTTGTCGAACAAACGTTTTGAACAAGCATGCTGTTTTGGCACTTGTGGCTCACGGCTGCTTGGGTTAAGCCACCAGACGACTTGTCGTGTTCTTGCTCGGAGATTGAGAGATTTCTTTATAATAATTATAACCTTCAAAGCTTATCTGTAATGCCTTTGGTGTTACTGATACCCAGAACCGAACTTTTAATTGTTCATTCGAATTTCCTTGTTAGAAATTAAACCCAGGACCCTTGACAACAGAGCGGCATAGTCCGGGAAGGTAACCATTTCGCCACGCGGGTCGTAATCGAATCATTTTATTGTTAAAAAGTAGGTAGTAGGTCATTGACTTATTATGTAGTAGAAACATAAGTCAGATGGTTAATGCTGGATGGATGATACCTACATTGTTGTGACTCACAAGACAATATATTTATGTAGTTTTAAAGCCATGCCATTGGCGGAAAAATATTTCCCACATAGTTTTGCAAACGTGCGGATATGGTAAACCAGTATCTAATAATTTATTTACTAATAATAATATTATGATTTCGAAAGTGTGTTTGTTTGATTGTTTGAACTTCAGAACGGAGTAACGGTTCGATGTGATTTTTGGTACGGAGATTGTTGAAGGGCGGAAAAGTGACATAGGCACTTATTTTCGCGGAAAATACTCTTTTCTGCAGGAAAACACGTTTTGGCGAGTAATTCTGAATAGGTAATAAATCTTTACAAACGTAAGGTGGCCCCCATACACGAGACAATTTGTCGTTTCGATCGATCGTCAAGAAAATCGTACGATGTTTTAGACTTTAGTAGCTATAAGTCAATAGCTCCCAGTCGCAACACGAAAAGTAATTTGGCACCTTACTTGAACAACAACTCTTACAAAAGATCCACCACATAGCGGTTGTTTAAGATTTTACGAACAACATGTAAGATTTGTAATGATAACTGTAATGTAAGCAGTCAGACTCTGTTTCGTGAAAGTTGTACAACCCGTTTTAAGAATTACAAAGGATGTCAAGTTGAACGAAGAAATAGCATTATAATATCTCATCGTATTGTTTAAAACCGTATAAATATTTCACACTAACAAGATTGGAAAGAAAAAGAAATAAAGAAAAGGATTTATTCATTCTTATACTCTTCTTTTAATTTATGTCCTGTTCAGCCGTTTAATGATCTTCAGATCATAATTATAAGGATTTTCTTAGTCGGAACGTTTTTAAATTTACGGTTATTCTTCCGGGAGCTGCATTCACTACCAGAAACTCGGAGTCGGAGCACTAGAGCGCGGCCGTCGTTTCGTGACGTTTATGACATTACATTTCGCGCGTGTACTTTTTTTTAGGCGTAGTTATTCGAAGTATAACTGTTTATTTTGAATCTCATCTATCAGAATTACCGCAATTAAAGTTTATGCTATAGGTTACCAATTTATATTATCATTGTTGACTGACTTTTTCCATATTTTGCATCACAAAAAACGTGGGATGCGTCCACAAAATAGTCAATGATTATTAAGTTTTTGCGCAGCCCAAGTTTTCTATGAGAATTTAGCAGTGTGAATATACCATTATATAATACCTTGCTAAATAGCCAAATTACGAGTTAAAATTCTGGCTATTTTTTGTCCTAAGTGGACAGGACAGGTTTTAAAGACGGTGTCGTGTCGAGTCAGCCATGGACGAGCAATATAACAACGGTAACAAGTGGATTTAGTAACAAGTAGTAGTAGAATTGATGTATTGTGCACAGACCTTTACTTGAAACTTTGATTGTGTTAATTATGGTACCTAGCGTTGACTTCTTATAATTTAATTGTGCAAAAACTAAAAATATATTTATGATACCTATTAATAATAAGCATACGATAACTTTTATGCCTACTAGACCATTATAACAGGTACCTAATTATTTATTCTGACGTTGTGAGTTGCGTATTATTCTTGACAAACCCACTGTTACTCATATTTTGCAGTCTAATGTCATTTTCGTAAAAAATGTCAGATATTCTTTTGTAATACCACAGTAATACTTTCTGAATTTATAAATCTTGTCTGGTCCTTGCTTAATGTAAACGCAATGCGCAATGTTGCGCTAATGCAACGCATGAATGATATCGAACAGTACCATTACATGGTGTATACACATAGTAAGATTACTTAGCTTCCGTTGTGACATCAAGTCATAGGTATACTATTTTTTTGTATTTGTACGCATCCAATGTTTTGTCCCGAAGAACCGGTTGTCGTGCGTTAGCGAAACGCATGTACCCAAGTATCACCGCCGTCACAGCCTATACAATAGGTATATACCTATTGTCACCGCCGTCACAGCGTGCTGCGTTTGATTGTATAGAGATTTGTGATTTCAATGGCATTTCTTATTGTATGTAGTAGGAAGGTAAGGAAGGTAAGGTAAGATGTGTAGGAAGTGTTCGATGTTGAAGAAATGCAATACGGCAATTGATGTATATGTTACCACATGTTTTATTGAACTCAATGATCACGACCATCTACCATGTGCCATGAACATCGCCATAATTGAAAATTTAAATATAAAATAATTGGTTGAAGATAAACAAGAACAATTTGAAGATCATCGCATCGTGGTAAGGGGGCGTCCATAAATTACGTGAGGTGTTTTTTTAAATTTTCTGCCCCCCCCCCCCCCCCCCTGGTGAGATGTCGTGAGATTTTATTCAACCCCCTCCTCCATCCCCCAATCTCACGTGAGATTTTTCAAAATGTGAGTTTCTTACGTAAACGCGTTGGATTGTTATTGTAAAAAGAAAAAAACAAATTTGCTGCATGCTTTTATTTACTCGTACTTAATCGTATTACGATTACGCTTAAGATTAAATCTTAAGCATGTACAATCTGGATTAAATGGACCAAAATAGTATATTTTTTTTTGTTTCAATCAGAAAAAAAATTGCGTGATATTTGCCGAGACCCCCCCCCCCCCCTCTTTCCAACGTAAGATTAGATGAGATTTGACTCGACCCCCTCCCCCCCTTAAACACCTCACGTAATTTATGGACGCCCCCTAAGGTGATATTTATTTTTTCATAATAGCATAATAAAATTATACAACGATTTAAAAATTACAATTATTGCGTGTTGGATCAAAATAGATAATATAATAAGAAACCAAGCAGGTGATATTTAAATCACTAATCTAGCAGAGCTGCGCAGGCTGACAACTCACAACAAAAAAGTCTTACAAAACATGGATCCAACAAAAAACTGACCCGATTTCAAGATACATTCGGTTCGCAATTAGATTATAGATATAATGTTGTTATGCTTCGATGATTGCTGTTGACGATGATGATGATGACAAAGATGCAAATACTATATAAAGAAAAGCGCAAACGAATTCTGACAACAAAATAATACTCTTTAAACAATAAAACAATAGCCTCATGCATTTTAGGTACCTTGCGGTTTTATCGTTGACGGCGTGACGCGTGAATGAAAACTGTGATAACGTCTCACTCAACGTGACCACATTTCTCGCTTTTTGCCGTATAATCCCGATTATAAACTACGGGTTGCGCTATCCGCAAAATACATACATAAATATGTATATAACAACTAAACCGAATTGGTGGCAAAGATACATTATTATATAGAAACACAAGCTTTTACAAGCACACACATTATACAAGCTTTAAACTTACAACATCCCTCTTTTGGGGTCGGGGATTAAAAGCAAGTCATTCTAAAAATACTATTACTATATGTTCCTTTAAAAAAATATCATGTATTGTGGTATGTAAAACACATTTACATAATGTATTTTAAATCGGTGCCGCCTTCTTTCTAAGAATAAAAATATATGGTTACCTTAGGTAACCATTTACATATTTTTATTAAATTACAATACAAAAAAGTCAAACTTGTCCGCTTGCCAACAATGCAAAATGTTAGCCGAGTCTGAGAAAGGTTGCACAATTTGTGTATAATAATATTTTATATTCGTTGTACCTACCTACTTTATTAAAGGCATTCCCTTTATTAACTCACTGAGGTGATGCACTTATGTACTATGAATTATACAGAGAGAATATCTATAAGCGCTAATATAGAGCACGTCCTTGAACGAGTGATGTATCTAGCTCAAGGTTATGACTTACGAGCCGTGTAAAACAAGAAAAACAGATTTTGCACAACAGCACAGTCATGTCGACGTAGCTTATCTTTCTAGGGCATCTATGTATAAACAAACATCAGTAGGTACGTAAACAAAAAAGAGAATTTATTATACAAAAAATGTGGTAAGCAGGTACACATAATTGAAATCATTGTAGTAGAACAAATTTTATTGATGTGAAATACTTATTTTTAATTTCTGCGTATTATGTCAGCTCATATAAAAAGCTTTCATGGTTGAGCCATGGCCAATATCACCAAAGACGTCACTGACGCGTTGCCGACCAAGAACGATACCTTCAAAAACGGCAAAGTTTCATACATTGCACCCCCGTTTTACCCCCTACGTTATAAAAGGAACCCCTGTGATGTGCAAAATTTCAAGTTTCTAACCTTATAGTTTAGGCCCTGCGTTGATATGTCAGTCAGTCTGTCAGTCAGTCAGTCAGCTTTTCCTTTTATATAATTTATATATATATATAAATTATATATATTAACGCATATTATAATTTATTATAATAGGTAATACGTTCCCAGGCACCTTCATCGATTAATCTTGTTTTTGCTCATTTAAGAATAATAAGATAACATTGATAATTAAAAATAAAACAAGATTTTTATACTGTTTTATTGCTAGCGTATGTAATAAATAGCTGGAAACTACCATACCATACCTAATTAAGTAGCAAATCGCAAAGCCGGAACCGGCTTTGGAATATTCAGAACTAAGTATTCGGAAGTTATAGATGGCCGCACTATGTAGATGAGTACCTACACGCGATAGCTACCTAGCCGCAGAGATTTCTAGATGTAATGATAATAAGATTACAATTTTATTTGGTGCAATTTGCACAAAATGTAAACAAGATTACGGATTACATCTGGAGGCACGGAAACGTACATTATAATATGGCTACAACCCATTAATGGCCCACTACTGAGCACGGGTCTCTCCTCGTACCTGAGGAGGCCTAGAGCATACTCCACCACGCTGCTCCAGTGCGGATTGGTGGAGGGGTTAGTGGCCAACCCAAGTGTCGGAAATTTTAAGCCGCCCGAAGGTATCCGACATGGCTTAACGACTGCTACCAAATGATAACAACCGGGACCGACGGCTTTACGTGCCCTCCGAAGCACGGAAGCGCTCAAGAAATTCTGCCACTAGCGGTCACCCATCCAACTACCGACCGCGCCCGCTGTTGCTTAACTTTGTCGATCACTTGAGATCGACGCAAGCCGCCCGGCTATGAGCGCTTCTATAATAATATAGTAGTCAATATTTTTCTTCCTAACAATTACGAAATACGTATCTGTTTTTCTTAGTTCTTTTCTAGAACGCCGAATGAAGCCAAGTTTAAACGAATCGTTATCTCTGGCTGTGCCTTCTTATCTTTGTGTAGGTAGTCGAACATTGTCGTTATGTCTGTGTAATTGCGTAACAAAAAGCGTAAACAAATAATAAATTCTCCCATGTTAAATTCCGAGCCTTGAAAATGAAAGATAACGACAGTAAATAAGTGGTAGATATTAATTATATGGTTAGTACATAAATGTCATGTAACTTTAACCCTCAACCCGGTAACCCAATAACATAATTTTATTAGAGTAAGAATTATTTCTTGCAATCGAGATACCGTTTGCTAACTAACCGTATTCAGTCGTCTTTAGTGTCGGGTATGGTTGTCATGGGCGGCAGCGGAAGGGTAGTCCTGCATGCTCGTTTGCTAACTTAATTCCATCATAAAATAAAGTATGTATGTACGAGTATGATAGGTTAAGATGACATGATGAAAGAATTTACGTAAATTTTAAGTGTTGTGTAGAACTGTAGAGTATAAGTGGCTCCATGTATCATTAATTATAAGTCAACGTACTCCTTCTCTACATTTTAACAAATATTGTTTAAGTACTTTTTTGTTCGGAATTGAGGCGGATAATTTTAACGTGTACCGGTGGCTACCTTAAACTGAATATTAACTTGTAGGTTAATCCATACTAATATTATAAATGCGAAAGCAACTCTGTCGTCTGCTACCTTTTCACGCTTTATCCAGTGAACTGATTTAGATGAAATTTAATATGGAGATAAAACTATAAATATTAATAAACTTAAATAATACACACAAAACCCAAAACTAAAAAGTTAAAAAATAACATAATAACTAAAAAATATTATTAAAAGAAGTCCCTTTAGGCAAAGTTCCGAAGATACTGGCAGCGTTCCCCCTTTGAATAGCTAGGCTAATTCTTTGTCCGAGGTAGCTGCCAGCTCTTCGGTCTCCTGTGAATGTTATGGAGATTGTTATAGACACGGGAAAGGACATAGGATAGTTTTTATTCCTGTAATACGTTCTCTTGGGAGATTTTTAACGATATTTTTGCTCGTTTTTCGAATCCCACGCCGGCAAAGCCGCGAGCAAAAACTATTAAAGATATTACACGCCTAGAGGATAAATTGGACCTGAATACATAAAATACTATTTAAAAGTCGAACTTTGACCTGTAATTAAAAGTGGAACAGCACGTCTACGACCTCAGCAGTTATCAACTCCAAGTAATATTTACTCAAGCCGTTTCAAATTAAGTAATCGCTTCTTTCAAACTACCCATTGACGTAACAAGTATACTTGTTTGGGTGACGCGCTGAGAGTGAGACCAGTTTATTGCTTTTAATTCTGTAAGGGGGCGTCAATTAATTACGTGAGGTGTTTGGAATTTGTTGTACCCCTCCCACCCCACCTTGGTGAGATGTTTTGAGATTTGGTTAAATCCCATGCTCCCCTTAATCTCGTGTGAGATTTTTCAAATGCTTATTTTTAGGGGAAATACTTCAGATAAAGAAATACTTTATAAATACTTAAATAAATTATTTAAGTGTGCTTGATTGTTTTCGATTATATTATTAGTGTGGGATTAGCCATATACTTATGTATCAGTGAAATAACGTGTTTTACTTAACCTGTTCCCCCGCAAATTATTGCCGAAAAAAGTTGCTTGATATTTGCCAAGACCGCCCCTCTATCACACGTGAGATTGTGTGAGATTCGTTTCAACCGCCAAATCCGCCTAAGTTTTCGTTGATAGATGGGGAACGTATATCCCCGTATTTGATTTCGTGTATAAACTCTTGTTTTTCGTTAAATACACAAGTGGTTTTGTCGCAAAACTGTAAAAAATAAATACTTTTACATAAAACTAGTGGTCCCAGCGTACTTCGTACCGCTTTATAATTAAAAAATGTTTTAGTGATATATCGACAGCAACGCCACCTACCGGGTCCAATTGTGAATCTAAACCATTCTCGGATCCACCTGAAGACACACAAAAAATTTCAACCAAATCGGTCAAGCCGTTTAGGAGGAGTTCAGTCACATACACACGAACACAAGAAATATATATATTAAGATAGCCATCTTAGGCTGGCTGGATTTTACACATTTCCTTTACCACAACTTCTAACATAATGAAATTCATATAAAACAGCCATGTAGTTTGGCTAACGTCTGCAATTTAAGTTTTGGCTGTATTTAACACCGTGATTGCTGGTCTTTTCAAAAAAATTTGGTTCACATGGCTGTATTCGACTATTTGTACCTCCGTCAATAGACGAGATATCGAGCTGGTTGTCTTCTCAATAAATCCGCAATATGGAATATATTAAGTATGTAGTATGGCTGTGTTTCTAACTGGAAAAAGTGCTAATTGGAAAAAGTGTTACATGGCTGCTTTCGGCATAACCAGGTCCATTTAATCATGTTTAAAAATTGAAAATTAGATGCCCGTTGACTTGCAATCTCGTTAGCAGGTAATGTTAAATACATTACAGTATTGTTAATTACATTAGTCTATGATAAAAAGGAACTATGTATTTTAGATTGGTATATTTCGAGAATAAAAATGCATCTGCCAGCTGTTCAAGGTACTTAGTACCCACCACAAAATAATAATATCTCGTCTGATCGCTTATCGACTGTTGCATAAAACAATTATTAAAATGAACCGTACGTACATAAAGAAACGCAGATAGTCAAAAATCTTAATGCAGTTCATTACGCAGCTGGAATTGGTTGGAAATAGTATTGTCGTCGGTCGCGGACTTTGGTAACCCGTAGCAATTGAACAAAGTGCAGCGACGCGCGACCAGGGCCTTCAATGACGCAGACTGTCGGTCGGGTCAGTCCGACGCGTCGGTTGGTAGACGCGCCAGCGGATGCCAATACCGCCCCGCGCACCGCGCTGACAGCAGACCGCGTAGCGCAGTTTTGCGCCGACCGCCGCGGCGCCGACAAGTCAGCGCGCGTACATGATAGTTTGCAAATGAATGTGAACACCGAACGCCTCATTTCCGAGGTCCGTAAAAGACCTGGGTTGTGGGATTCATCGCATGAATCACACAAAGACAAGGATGCGAGGCATAAGCTGTGGGCAGAAATTTGTGGGACATTGTATCCTACTTATGAAAAAGAAAGTTACGTGAAAAAACGAGAGATTGGTAAGTTAGGCTGTATCAAATGTATTTAATAGAGTATGAAACGGGTCTTCAATCTGTATAGATGCCAAACATGAAGTAATCTGTCCGATCTGACCCACCCGACCGCTTCGGTTCAAACTTTTGCATAATGAGAATTGAGACAGAGATTGTGAGGGGTTTAGTTTAGGGCATGTGGTGAGGTGATGCAGTGTTAGCGCGGCCCCGCGGTGACGGGGGCTTGGTACCCCGCCGCACCGCCCCCCCCCCCCCCCCTTCGTCGCTTGGCGCTTTCGAGAGATAAGACCTACCCCACACTGCGGAATATGACCATGCGATTTTATTCCTAGCGGTTTTAATCCGCGCTCAAGTGGCGGATATTTCGTGCAATATTTATAACTTCCCCCTACTTCCACGCCGTGCGGATTTATTTCCACTGTGCAGATCAGATGCAATCATCTCTATAGTGCGCAAAACATTCGGAGTGAATTTAAATTAATGTAGGTTTACTTGTATTGATTTACACGTGAACTGTGATAGTTAGGCGGTAAGGAGCCCAATAAAAAATCGGGGATGTTGAAGTTTGTCGTTTTTTTTTGCTCTCACTGTGGTAAAACAGTCTGGGATATTAAAGTTATTCGTTGTTTTTTGTTCTCACAGGTAAAAAAGTTTGACTTTGAATGTAATTTAATCACACTTATAATTTAAATCACACTTATTTTTTCAAAGACTTAATTCGTGGTTGGAACTCAGCCACAACGCAAATTTCCATACTTAGATCTAATTAGATCTAATCTAGATTAGATCTAATCTTCACATTTTTTGTCTTTTGTTGTTGTCTTTCGAGCTGAAGGTGGTCCACCGGAACCGGCAAAATTTTGAAAATGGTCTATGAGAACAAAAAGTTTGGGAACCTCTGCTTTAAATAAACATTAAGCATCAATGGATTTTAGTGGACATTATTATTACATACATATTAAAATGGCATTATCTTGTTGTTTGTGAACCGATTAAAATATAACAAAGACGTAAGTGTTATCGAAAGTCGATTCGATTTAATGTCAACGGTGTCAACGGTAGATAATTTTTTATTCTTGTTAATCAAAACATAACGAGTTTTTAGAACGAACTGTACAGGTTAAAATGTATCAAGACTATCGAACGTCCCGACGCACGGTGTCATCCTTTCGACCCGCGCTCGTTTCGCTTCGGGAAACATGTCGGAAAATGTTGGCGTGATTCTACTCACATAACTTTTCTATTTATTAACTGAGTTAAATAAAACATATACTGAATACTTACTACAACATATTAGTGCCACAACACAGTAGTAAAATAAACCGCATCCAAATCGGTTAAGCCGTTTCTGAGATTAGCGCGTACAAAACCACAAACAAACAGACAAATAATATAAAAATAATTGTTTTTTATTCTACTGCGTTAATAAAGACCCCCCAGCAAAAAATTTCCTCGTATATCTTCCATGTACAGACAGCGATCAGTTACAGACTTATTATATGTATAGATTAGGAAGTAAAGATAAAACAACTGATATTATATTTTTTACAGAAAGAGCAATACAACAGCGCTGGAAAACAGCGAGAGACGCATACATGCGCTGTAAAAATAAGACGTATGGAACAGGTAGTAAACGCAAGAAATATGTATATTACAAGGAACTGAAATTTTTAGATAAACAGCGTCTACATAAACTGGAAGAGTCTACAAGTGACAGTAATGCCTCTGAATCAGACACATCAGATTTCAACACTCAAGACAATATCTTCGTGGAATGCCAAAACACGGAATCCAATCCACCGGCACAAGCCGAGTTAGAACAGGACCACATTTCCGAAGCTGCTACCTCTACAACTGAACGCCAAAGAAAATTGAAGACAAGTAACGATGACTTTGATAAGGAAATGTTACAACTTTTTAAAGACAATGCGAACATGCTAAAAAATGACGATTTAGCGTTCTTTATGTCCCTTTTGCCAGTTACAGAAACATTTACTATTCCTCAGAAATTACTGTTTCGTACGGAAGTTTTAAAGAAGGCTATGGAGGTCAGCGGCATGCAGAATCCATTCGAAGCATCTTGCTCGAGCTCTTCAGCTGCAGCATTTCCACTCAAATCTGATAACTAGGGTGCTTATGATAGTGAAACTTTTGTTGAAAAAATTTCAAAGAGGTGTCAACCCTATTGTACTTCAGCAGTATCATGGAAAGTTTATGCTTACGTTTAAAGCGTTTATCATACTTGAACAAACATTTCAAATGTTTTTTCTATAGATGATTAATTGATAAATCATGCTGATAATTAAAATTTTATCATTTATAACGGTTTGTTAGTATAGTAAACAAATCGTAGCTTAAAAATGACAAGAAACCGTAATATCTTCTACAGTTCAAAAATAAGTTGATTCTTAGCAAAATAAATATTGTTAGCACCCTGCGAGACGCATCTTTTACTAGCTGTATGATTATCTTAAAATAAACGACTGCTCAATTAAAAAAAGTTTTTTTTTTTCTTTTTACCTGCCTATTTAATTACATTTATATTAAGCAACCACAAGTCTCAGCAGGTAAAATAATTTCCCGTAGTGAAGGTTTCAGAAAGTTGTCTACTTACGCGCAGTACCTTTTTTACATGAAAATAACCAGTTGAAACTCAAATTGTTCTCGTATAAATAGGTGTTAGATGTGTGTTATTTCAGTTATTTGTGTCGTCCGTGCCATCCGCGACAATAGGAATCCTAGTGAATTATATGTTAGCGTTTTTAAAGCATTTGTAAACCTTTTTTTTAAATAACAAATTTCTTGCTATTGGTATACAAGACGAAGAAAACCTTAGCCCATCCTTTATGCCATAGTTGGCTGGATATTTCCTCCTTCACGACCTTCTCAGTAGATAAACTATCGCAATAATCTAGTTTAATTAATTTGTTTCTCGGAAATCGGAATCGGTTTCATTGTGGAATGTGATGGTAGCTTATTAACGAAGCCGGTTGATGACGACCAGGCACTACCGGTACACAACATCGGCGACACATTTATCTCCAGCTAATATCATGGACCAGTATTTTTAAAAATATCATAATAAATTGAACATTATATTTGCAGCATTGCATTGTTGTATAAATTATATTAGCGCTCGTATTGTATGTATATATTAAATGATATTACTGTAAGCAATCAGTGATAGCTAAGCGGTTTCAAAACGTAAAGTAAAGTAAAACATCGTGAGAAAACCTGCACACCTCACAGTCTCCATAATGTTCTGAAGGTGTGTGAAGTCCGCCAATCCGCACTTGGCCAGAGCGTGGTGGACTGTTGTACCCTTCACATGGGAGACGAAACCCGAGCCTGCCGTGGGACATTATGGCTTGGAATGAAATAAGCGCTGAAGGCCCGGCTCGTACTGTTCCTGTGATCGACCGAGTTAGCAACGATACGGAACGGAATTACGGATTACTAAGGTCGATAGCGGTATTACTTGAACGCTTCCTTGAAGGGCACACCGTGCCCTCAGAGGCCTTCGTTAAAACGTTTGACACTAGAGTTGAACACCAATCCGCACTGGAGCGTGGTGGAATGCTCTAGGCCTCCTTAATTTTGGGGAGAAACCAGTTTATAAAACTGGTTTCTCCCTCGTGGGCCCCGTGGGCTGTAGTAACGACCGTAGTAAACAAAATATTTATAATTACCTTCTTACATATCCATTGTTAATAGTTATTGATAAATGATTAGCGGTCATTAACACCGGTGCGGCGTGGCAAAGTGACCTTGCAAAAGCAAAGTATTAAACAACTTCTTTTGTAGTATAACGCTCGTCAATAAATACGTCAATGAATAATTATGAGAACATCGATTTGTATACCAATTTTGAAAGTTATACTTACTTAATTGCCCATCGATAGCAAAGTAAGCGACTTTTCAAAAATCATTTCTTAGTGCTCGCCCACACTATAAAATAAGGAAGCGATGTACAAAATCACATGTTTCTAGATCCACTGGTTCATCCTGTGAGATATCATCATATCATTCGTAAATCGCCGTTTGTTGTGATTTTCCGTTGTGTACAGAGTAAACACTACACTTGGTTGGTCGTCGGCTGCTGTTGACGAATGATGATACCTCGTCAGTGTCAAATTTACATGTCTGTCTAAAAGCAAGTTAATTATTATTACATGTTCAATAGGCCAATCAAAATGTTGGTCTACCCATAGCAATAGCAGTAGCGCTATTAGCTTAGGATTAGGACTGAACACGAGGAAATAAAGTTTAGGTTTAGCCACTTGGATTTCGCTTCCCACAGCCTAGCCGTAGCGAATGCCGGGTAATTCTGAATGGGCTCTAATATTTTCTCTGCTCTGTTCTCGAATCAGAACTATTACGTTAGAGCCGTAATAGCGTGGATTTGTTATAAATAAATAACAAATAATAAATAACGCTACACACTCATAGTCCCACACTAGGATACCCTGTGTCGTGGGTGCCGTGGACAACACACAAGACAAGAACACACAAACCCAGACCAAGAGCGCAAATTTAAATTCATCATTTAAATTTCCTCCTCGCTGAGAATCGAATTTGAATGTGATTATGATTATGATTAATTGATTATGATTAATTAAATTTATATATTTTTTTAAAACACACAATTTAAAACACATACTTATAAAAAATTACTGGCCAGTTAAGGGTTTTGTACGTAAAAAAACAAGTTTTCCGAACTGAAGGCGGGTTTAGGTATTCAATCGATTGCTTGAAACCGACATTTCAAAACCTCATTCATTATCCATTACCGAATAGCAGGTTGCTTGTATAGCACCAAGTACAACAGGCAACCACAAAAATGTACAAATGGTTAATTGTAAATGACCTATTGTATTTTATATTTAACATACCTACCTTTTTAGGGTGGGTTGCATATCACGTGGTTAAAGTAAGGTTATAGGTACATGTCGGTTAAAGTAAAATTTAACCGCCGAAAGACACAAAACTGGGTTGCATCAACTAACCCTCGTTAAATTTTGACTAAAATTTAACCCTAACCGTAACCGTCCGAATGCGATCGGTCAACGTCAAAGTTAACCTTAAAATTGACTGTGTTTGACATATGTCTGTATACATTTCCGATAATATTTTGATATTAATTGATAAATTATTGTTTTTACGTAATTGAAAATCGGTTACAATGTTTCAAAGCAGTGGATTGATTCGATCAATGTATAATTGATGAAGATACTTCATCCAATGACGACCTTATCATCTAATACATTACGGCAAGAAAAACAAGCTTCTTCAGGAACTTTTCTCTGGGATGAGGTGGACTTTGTGGCGCGTTTTAGGCTATCTAAGCGTGTAGCTAGGTATTTCATTTGTATATTGGAAATGACACAAAGAAGTAATACAAACAGGTAAGCGCTTACTTATTGCAATGGTCCAGTAAAATCGAAATTATGTGTATTATGAATTCTATTTACTAAAACCTAATTATTTATTTCAGAAACCATGCAGTATCAGTAACTGATCAAATACTACTGGCCTTACAATTTTATGCATCAGTATCTTTCCAAAGATGTGTCGGTGATACAAAGGTGTACACAAATCTACTGTTTACAGGATTATATAAAATGTAAACGAACAATGAAACGAACGGAATTTTATTATAGATTTTAATACCCATGAACGAGCCACCAGTTTTGCTGAGTCTGAAATTTGGTGCAATCAGTTTAGCCTTGTTCCTAGTATTAATCATGTGAACATTAAGGAAACTGTCATAGTATTTTTAATAACGTACATATTTATTATCAACAATATATTGGGAAACTACATTTAATATATTTATTTCTTTAAATAGATTTCTTAGCGAATCCCTTCCCTTCATCTTCCTTATGTTTGTCAATTAACAGTTCCAATTTTTCTATTTCATCGGCTGATTCAAATCAGCCGATCAAAATTGGACGATCGTTATCTGAAAATGAAATCATTGAATTACTACACACAGTAAAGTAAAAGATGTAGGTACATCACAACCAAGATGACAATAAATTAACAAGAAGAAACGTAGGTACTCACTTTACTGAACTGTCCATATTAAAGTTGATTTGAATTCCTTTTTAGTGATTACGATACCTATTTAACTTTGATAATATTACGAAAATTAACCTTTAGCGATGATCGATCGAAGAACAAATCAACAAAGTACAAACAGTAATGACCATTGAGTTTAGCACCTAATGACAGCATTGACAGATGAAAAGCTGCCCGCACCGTCAATTTGACAAGAGTCGTACGACATTTTGTTGCTACACAATGTTGCTAGTACAAAATATCTTCCACACAAAACAAACTCAAAAAACCGGGAAGGGTGTCATAATTGTCATGGCAGCCCCATTAACCGGCGTTACTTTTGACGAGGGTTAAAAAAGGCATTGTGCAACGCTACATGCAACTTGACCTTCGGTAAGAGCTTGGTAATGGTTATAGCATGGTCAAAATTAACGTTGGTTACAACGATAGCTAAAATGTACCAAAAACCCACCCTTAATAGGTTAAATTATTGACGTAGGTTATTAATCACAGTACGTCATAGAACAAAATAATTATTGCTACCAGTTGAATAGAATTGAATATACCCACGAATACGGCTTGGATTGGATTACGCTTTACAATAATAGTACCTATTTAAGTTAATGTTACATACATTAACTCAGAATTCTAAAAATACTTCCATAAAGTATTTATATTTAAAATAATTTGTTTTTCAAATTGAGACAACAAATAACAAGCTACAGAAACTGTAATAAACGAATAATTTAGGTTTTATTATTTATTTCTTAATATAGGTAATTTAGTTATGATTAAAAATATTTTTTGTTGTTTTTCTGGCACTAGGAAAGTAAAACTACCTAATTAGCTGGAGAACTAAACCTGTTCCTTGTAACTTTAAATAAAATTTAGAACTTACTTATAATTATGAGCAAAGTAATAAAATCTTCGAAGTCGGTGCCAAGCTTTTAATCTGTAGCTAATAAATTATTTCGGTGTTTTATTAGTAGGTATAGTCCCTAATTAACTAAAGTTTTAAATTTATAAATATGTATTGTTGTTTTGAATTTAGCGTCGACTTCTTTTCCAAATCGGTTGATAAAACACATTAAAAAAATACAACCGAATTGAAGTAAACCCTCTTCTTATTTGAAGCCAGTTAGAAATGTCATAACGCGAAAACAAAACTAAAAGAAGTATAAGTAAGTATCTACTTGCATACAATGCTTACAAAACATTCGAAAACATTTGACTTAGCAGCTTGATTTTTTTTATGGCCTGAAAGGCTGAAGAAAATGGGGAAATTGCACGCCGGCCGTAAATTTGAAAGACAGAATTTGCCGTAAAAAACGTGACACCTAATAAATTAAATTGTTGACTTGTGCGAGAAGCTCTGAAAATAATGTTTTTAAAAACCTAAAATACTGTTCATTTTATTTCTCCAACACAAAGCGGACAATCATAGATGCGACGGTTTATCGGATAGATAATGGTAATGATCGCGGGCCTGCCATATCACCTACAACAGGAAATCCATACAAGGATGTGAGTGTTGGGGCCTCTGTTTTAACGTAATAACCCGTAGTTTGTTTAATAAGGGGGAAGTGGCTTACATTCAATCACAGAAGGAAAACTAGAAAATGATTTGCAAATAATTTATTTCCTCAAGAAACTATTGCTATGATGGGAAATTTTGCATTGCAAAACCGCCACGTAATAGACACATTGAAATGAACAACAATTGTGACCCGGTGGTTCTATGGCCTTATGACCCGTATCACATACGTCACCCAATTCAGCATAGTAAACGATTTTTTTAACTACACTACACATTTACATAGATATCAGGCAACCCAACTACTCGTTTGCAAATTATTAAACTAACATAATTAGTGGGCAATTCTTAAAAACGAACCTAAATCCCTTGCCGTCTTGCAGCAGATTTAGCCACTATTAAGCAATGTTAGTCAAGTGGTTCAAACCTTAGATTCAGAACCGAGGGTTGGGTTCGAATCCTCCATGCACCCTAAGTTTTATAATACCCACGTATTAGAAATTAATTGCCACTTTCTTCGATGAAGAAAAACATCGTGTCACACAAAACATACTTGAGAGTTCTCCATAATGTTCTCAAAGGTGTGCGTAGTCTAGTGGAGAATATAACCCTCTACCTATAACTATAACAAATCACATTTTGAGTTTGAAAGGACAAAGGAGACCCGACCCCAGCAGTTTAGAGTTGTTATAATGACGATCAATGGATACCCCCTCATGCCTGACATGAGAAACCATGTTGATTTTAAGGTACTGTTGGCAAAATAAAACCGTAATTTCGCAGTATCAAAATTTCGCATCGAATATAACATATTTGGTAGGTATAAAGAAATTTTATGTTCCTCAGTTTACTATCCGAACCGTACCTGACTAACCTGGCCATAAAAAACTCGTTTCACGAGCCACCGCATAACATACTAATTGATAAGATCTGATAAGTAACCTACGTATAAGCATGGTAGGGTACCTACTCGTACTGGCGTAGGTAGCACCTAGCACGGTAGCATTACCAAGCTTTGTAAAATTAACTGGGAAATGTTTTTACGTGCTGCAACCGAAAGTTGCAGCATTGGAGAGCCAGTAATAACAGGCTCCCCACTTTTGTTTTGGCCAGCAACGCATCGGTGATTGATAGTTTGGTTTTATTCAAGTCCATGGGCAACAAATTCAACGTCAAACTCAAATCATTTATTTCACGTAGGTATTTTGAATACACTTATGAACGTCAACGGTCACCAGTCACCACCACCATCGGATGACGGTGACAACTTACGGGGCGTATGTCATACATCAGGTGGCCCGTCTGCTCAGTTATCGGATTTTCACACAAAAAATATCCTTTATATTTACTACTCTTGCGTTTTAGTCATGGGTCAATGACAAGATAACCGGCATATCGTCCGCATACAACGCTTATTCATGATCACCGTACACCGAACAATAAACGGATATTTTAAATTTATTTATTTATTTAAACAATACATTTAGACCGTTGGTCCCACACTAGGATACCCTGTGTTGTGGAAGACCAACACCTTCCTCTTATTATAATAATTATAATCTTATACATAATTATGTAGTTTAAATAGTAGCGATATACATATAAGGAAAAACTTAGAATAAGGGACATTTGTGTGTGTGTGTGTGTGTGTGTGTGTGTGTGTTTGTGTGTGTGTTTTAGTGTGTGTGTGTGTAAAGAAATGAATGATAGACACCGTGTCGTAATTTAAACTTACTTGTACCAAGGATTACGGTACTTGTCTTTATTATACATATTATACGACTTGAGGGATTCAACGACCAAGGGTTGTATCTAGCCATGTTCGGCAACTGGTAGGTGTAAACTTATTTATTTTAGCAGATAAGTTAGACTTATCTGCTAAAAGGCTGCTGCTGGAGGCCGTCATTTCCGGAGTAGTTTAAGCTAGATAATATATAGATTATGTATTACTAATTTAATTTGGTCGAATATAGAACCTACTATCTTCTTCTTATAGACATATAAAATTCTCGTGTCACAATGTTAGTTACCATACTCCTCCGAAACGGCTTGACCGATTCTCATGAAATTTTGTGTGTATATTCAGTAGGTGTCAGAATCGAGTACCTACTATCTATTTTTCATACCCTTAAATGATAAGGGTGGCTCACCCTAAATTTTTTTTTTTTAATTTTTTGTACTAATTTTTTTGGGTTTTTTTTAGGTGTGGCATAAAACAATACACATAATCCCAAATTTTCACTTCCCTACCCCCACCCCTCAAATTTAAATCGCGCTTTAATAATTCACAATCTATATGGCGGAACAACGTTCGCTGGGTCAGCTAGTAAATTATAAAAATAAACAGTTTTAAATAGCTGATGAACAGTGAACGCAAATCTGTTTAATTAGGTATAAAATTATCTATAGAGTTTAATTAGGTATAAAATTATCTTTATCGTTGCATTATCAACAAATGCAAAGAAAATGACATATTGCATTGGTTCGTCATAAATTAACTTACAGATGATAGCATTTAGTCAATAACTTTTAATATCATTGGTTTAAGTAGGTAAGTTTCTTCAATTTTCTATTTATTTTGCTGACAAGAGAATTTGTATGAAGCTTTGGAAGTACTAACTGATTTTATTGAATTCTGCAATATACTTACTAGATTACTTATATTAATATTTTAAATAGTCGTTAAAATCTTGTCCAAAGCCAAAATTACCTTCTAAAAGATTGGCCTTTTCAATGCATTTTTATAATAATGTTTGTATTGTATACTTACTCCGTTTTCTAATCCCTTCAGTGACTGTCATTGTGATGTCTTTGAATTCGACATCCACAGACCTGGGCTGGGGCATATTAATCTGAAGAGTTCTGCACTCATTGTGATCTTTCGATGCTACCTTCTGCCCTAACCCCTGAAGAATCGCCAACGCATTCGCCATTCTCACTAATCAATTAAAATTATCGTCTTGTAATCATCAGTTTATTACACCAATTTTATTTATCACTGAACACTACAGGTTTTTATTAACTTAACTGTGTCAATTATTAGATATTCAAAATGTATTTTTTGTAAAGATATATTTCACAACTGTTTCTCGTCATACAATTTCAAATTTCGAAGCGGAGTTGGTTCGCGCGCGATAAGGGCAGCACGCACGAAGTGCAGCTGCGCGTTCGATCGCGGCGTTCGCGGACAGACTGACTGATCGTGTTCACTTGTTCAGTTCAGTTCGGTCTCGGTTCAAAACATTGTTTACGCTAGTGGAGTGGTCCGGTTTGTGAGTTCTCAATTCAAATGTTTGGCATGCACGAGCTGATTAACCACGCGTGCCGTTATCGGACGCAACAAGTCATGATAAAATTGGAGTTTCAGGTTTTACCCTCATTTTTACAGCAAAAATACAAGCTGGTAATGCATAAATGTACGAGTATCTTGCACTTGGACTCATTATAATTATATATAATTTATTTAGTCTTAGAACTGACAGCTCACTTAATGGAAATCGAAACTTACCAAAATATTAACAATACATAATGTATAGTAAAACCTGTATAATTTTAAAGCAGATTGTTCATACTTGGGCTAGTTTTTTGTCTCGCTTCAATTGTATACAGGTACCATAATTATTCTTTTTACTTTTCACCGTCGTTTTGGCATCAAAATTAATATTTTAAACCGGAGATTTTATTTAAGATATAATAAGTTACAAAAATACACCGGAAACTAAACAATTTATTAATGTTTAACAGATAACTAAAACAATTTTATCGAATATGAAATCATTTACCACGAATATCGTTATATTTGTCATGTAATCATAATTATTGTTGTGTATAATATCATTTATTATTTTTTCTTGTGTTCGATTTTTACTAAACACAAAAACAAAAAATGAAATCAGTAGCTAATGTTATTGTTATAACTTATAAAACTGTCTCGATACACAGTAGATAACCTATTTTTATCTTATCATCGACTCTTTTTTAAACAAAAACCAATAGGGCAGGGCAGGCCGGGAGAAATATAGCCATAGGAAATAAAACCCGGTATGTTTGTATGTAACAAAAACCGGGGATATTTTATACGCCAGCCCGTATAAAACCGTATAATACCTACCGATTGAGCAACATGAATACAAAAAATGTCGTCTCAGTCGCAACAAATTTAACTATCTATATTACATTAGCTGCTGCAAAAGTTACTTTATGCCATTTATTTATTCAATTAAATTCCACTGCACTGGAGCAGCGTGATGGAGTATGCTCCAAGCCTCTTTAATAATAAGGAGAGATCCGTGCATAGTAATGTTATTGGAACGAAGTTCCTTATCGCGCGTTGCGAAAGGGGGCTAGACGGAAAAATGAATGAATGAATTAAGGGTGGGTTTTTGGTACATTTTAGCTATCGTTGTAACCAGCGTTAAATTTTACCATGCCATAACCATTACCAAGCTCTTACCGAAGGTCAAGATGCATGTGGCGTTGCACAATGCCTTTTTTAACCCTCGTCAAAAGTAACGCCGGTCAATGGGGCTGCCATGACAATTATGACACCCTTCCCGGTTTTTTGAGTTTGTTTTGTGTGGAAGATATTTTGTACTAGCAACATTGTGCTAAAATGTCGTACGACTCTTGTCAATTTGACAGTGCGGGCAGCTTTTCATCTGTCAATGCTGTCATTAGGTGCTAAACTCAATGGTCATTACTGTTTGTACTTTGTTGATTTTTGATTTGTTCTTCGATCGATCATCGCTAAATAAAGGTTAATTTTCGTAATATTATCAAAGTTAAATAGGTATCGTAATCATTAAAAAGGAATTCAAATCAACTTTAATATGGACAGTTCAGTAAAGTGAGTACCTACGTTTCTTCTTGTTAATTTATTGTCATCTTGGTTGTGATGTACCTACATCTTTTACTTTACTGTGTAGTAAATCACTGATTTCATTTTCAGATAACGGTCGTCCAATTTTTCAGCCGATGAAATAGAAAAATTGAAACTGTTAATTGACAAACATAAGGAAGATGAAGGGAAGGGATTCGCTAAGAAATCTATTTAAAGAAATAAATATATTAAATGTAGTTTCACAATATATTGTTGATAATATATATGTACGTTATTAAAAATACTATGACAGTTTCCTTAAGAAGAGTGATGTTCACATGATTAATACTAGGAACAAGGCTAAACTGATTGCACCAAATTTCAGACTCAGCAAAATTGGTGGCTCGTTCATGGGTAGATGTATTAAAATCTATAATAAAATTCCGTTGGTTTCATTGTTCGTTTATATTTTATATAATCCTGTAAACAGTAGATTTGTGTACACCTTTGTATCACCGACACATCTTTGGAAAGATACTGATGCATAAAATTGTAAGGCCAGTAGTAATTGATCAGTTACTAATACTGCAAGGTTTCTGAAATAAATAATTAGGTTTTAGTAAATAGAATTCATAATACACATAATTTCGATTTTACTGGACCATTGCAATAAGTAAGTGCTTACCTGTTTGTATTACTTTTTTGTGTCATTTCCAATATACAAATGAAATACCTAGCTACACGCTTAGATAGCCTAAAACGCGCCACAAAGTCCATCTCATACCAGAGAAAATGATCAATTCTTGTCCTGAAGAAGTTTGTTTTTCTTGCCGTAATGTATTCGATGATAAAGTCGTCATTGGATGAAGTATCTTCATCAATTATACATAGATCGAATCACTCTACTGCTTTGAAACATTGTAACCGATTTTCAATTACGTAAAAACAATAATTTATCAATTAATATCAAAATATTAACGGAATTGTATACAGACATATGTCAAACAAAGTCTATTTTAAGGTTAACTTTGACGTTGACCGATCGCATTCGGACGGTTACGGTTAGGGTTAAATTTTAGTCAAAATTTAACGAGGGTTAGTTGATGCAACCCAGTTTTGTTTCTTTCGGCGGTTAAATTTTACTTTAACCGACATGTACCTATAACCTTACTTTAACCACGTGATATGCAACCCACCCTAAGACGAAAAAAGTTGTAACGACACTTTTTCGTCTTAATTCATTCATCCATTCATTCATTCCGTCTAGTTGCATAATATGCAAGTTAAGTTTTATAGCTATATTTTTTAGTATAATATGCAAATAAGTTTTTCTTTTGATACCTACATTATAATTATGTAACAGATGTATAAATGATCGAAGTCTGTATAATTGTGCCAGATTTTTGAAAAGCAAAGCGGGAATTTTAAACCTTAAGAGTAAAAAATGCGAAATTCTTTGGATAAAAGCGAACATAATAAAAAATTTAAATAATTAAAATTGGCAGTAGCTCTTGGACCATACTAACCATGGAGGTGTTGGTGTTGGAGGTGTTGGTGTTGGAGGTGTTGGTGTTGGAGGTGTTGGTGTTGGAGGTGTTGGTGTTGGTGTTGGAGGTGGTGGTGCTGTTGGTGGTGTTGTGTTGGTGACATTTATTTAATTTATTAAATTAATGATTTGGTGTCGTGGGACACCAGGTAGGAACGAAGTTCCTTCGGCTACTGTCGCGCCTGCGCACGTCTCATTTAACGCTTTTATTCCACGCATTTTTTCTTACGGTTTTACTATCACATATTTTTCAGTTCGGTCGCCGCAGCAAAACCTATCCCCTCCAAGCCTGCCGTAAGGAACTTCGTTCCAATAGTAAAGAAAAAATTTGAGCTAAAAATCTGTCTGTAAGTACATGAAACTAAAAAAAACTGTTATTAGAATTTGTTCTGAACATTGAAGAATGAGGTCTGTTTGGCTATGTTATTCTGTTTGTCGGTTTGTAAGTTAGTAAGTTACTTGTTCCCATCAATGTTATAAACAGCTTAGTTATTTTCACTGATGTAAGCTTGTTAGGTTTGAATTGAACATAACCACGGTATTCCTCCATTGCATTTAACGACTAATACGAGTATGAAAATGATATACTCAAGAATGTGGTAGGTATTAATGACAAACAATTATTTCCTACTAGTTGTTTTGCAATACTACGAGTTTTTATTTTTATTTTATTATTTACCTTTTTTACGATCAACACACAACATGTACATGCACATATGTGCAATGATTCACAAACACTGCTAAGTAGTCCAATCCAAAGGTCAGCGTGGGACATGACATGATTATAGCACGGAAGAAAAGTGGATTACTTATACCACGGACTACAGAAAGAATACTTATACGGCAAAATTACACAAATACCAAGTTTAATCTCTGCGACTGCGATACAACATCGCAACGACTAAAGGTCGCTCTATGCAATCTAAAAATGCATAGCTAAGTATGCATAGGTTTATTTCTTCGATCATTATTGATAATCGAAAGTTTATTTACACAGACGACATTTTACGGGCCTATTGTCATTGCGACGTCTTGTTGCCGCGTCGCGCGTTGCTGCGATGTCGGCCACTTCTGTACGTAACTGTACTTATTTATTTATGATTTAATGACCCTAAAAACAAATGGTACAAAAGACGGACTTAATGCCAAGTAGAATTCTCTACTAATCAACCTTAGTGATGTAGAGAACAACGAAAGCGGTTTAGGTAACAGAAGCTAAAAAAGTTAGGTAAGGTAAAAAAAATTATGATGATTCTTCTTTTTTATGTTAAAAGCCGACAAACGAGAAGACGATCCACAATACGGTAATTGGTCACCGTCACCGATTAACATCAGAATGATGATGATGATGATGATGATTATTTTTTATGTTAAAAGCCGACAAACGAGAAGACGAGCCACAATACGTTAATTGGTCACCGTCACCGATTAACATCAGAATGATGATGATGATGATGATGATTCTTTTTTATGTTAAAAGCCGACAAACGAGAAGACGATCCACAATACGGTAATTGGTCACCGTCACCGATTAACATCAGAATGATGATGATGATGATGATGATGATTCTTTTTTATGTTAAAAGCCGACAAACGAGAAGACGAGCCACAATACGTTAATTGGTCACCGTCACCGATTAACATCAGAATGATGATGATGATGATGATGATTCTTTTTTATGTTAAAAGCTGACAAACGAGAAGACGAGCCACAATACGGTAATTGGTCACCGTCGCCGATTAACATCAGAATGATGATGATGATGAATCTTTTTTATGTTAAAAGCCGACAAACGAGAAGACGAGCTACAAGACGTCGCCGATTGACATCAGAAACCTCAAAGGCATCACCGACGTTGGTGGTTATATTATGTCGCAGTGACAGGCGACACCATTCTCATGTAACCATGGGTTTGACGCAAAACGAGCACTTCTCAGAACAAGCATTTCGTGAAATGAACATTACGCAAACCGAGTAAAATAGTTTTAATTATAATGAAACTCCTTATTCATTAAAAAATAACTAAAAGATATTTAGGTAGTATATAACACGTATTTCGCACGTCGCACGTTTGAATAGACACTTGGGGTCATGAACATGAATATGATTATGATCTTGTTTTGACCGCATTACCGTCTATGGACAATAACTTCATACGGTTATCTAGCTAGCTTCCTTGAATAAAGTCTCTAATCGCGTCATGACTCATGATAGCTTAAGGTCGATACTGCCGATAGGTCTAGAAATATTGGAGCATTGACGCGGTCTAGCAGATGGCTGATCGTAAATACCTGTTTTACCTGCAGAACCTTGATCAACAGTTGGTATTGTTGATTGAAGTGCAATTTACGAGGTTTGTTCAGTAAAGGGGACTTTCAAAGTACTAAAGCTAAGGACATTTAGTACACTTGTCTCCAACATTATGATTTTATCAGCCATTTAGTATTTTTATTTGTTTTTCACGGAGAAATGTTATAAGTGTTTTGCTGGCAATATTTTGCTCTGGAAAAAATTGAGTACCTATTGCTAAATTGTGTTACTAGTAACACCCCCTCGCTTCGCTTCGTTATAACCAAAATTTAAGGCTAACTAAAAATTATCCATCCTCACGCATAAATCTAAAGTTTTTATCTAAAAATAAAGTTCCAACAACGCTTTGAACGCTTAAATTAAATGACAGTTGACAGACCAATAGCTGTCAAGTCGAATAAAAACGCCATTTTTTTATTCGACTCGTGCTTCAAGGCGGATCTTGGGCGATATTACTAAATGCAAATTAGGGCCTATCCTCTCTTTTCTTTAATCGTTGATGTGGCCTAGCAATTATACAAAAAAAAATCAAATGGGACTGGCGGTTTCAGAGATAATCGCGTTCAAACAAAAAAAAAACTTCTTATTTGTTTTTATTATTATAGTTAGGTAGGTACCTACTCGTAGATTGTACGCGTAGCTAAAAACCGAGCTGTATTGTTCTGACAATGGACAAACTAGTTATGTTATGTTATAATTTGCGAATTTGTACGTGATTAAACTTATTTTCCTCATCCGAGGGTTAAGTGGCCGAGGTTGTTTAGGAGATGTTGGTAATAAACAGAACCAGTTCTCAAGTGTATCAAGTAGGTAGGTACGGTAATTGAGGCGTGATGGAGAGCGCCATATTGATAGAGGGTCTAAAGCTTAGAATAATGACATATAGAATGACAGTCTTCATACAAGCGCTCTTTAAAAAGTGAAGCACTAATTTTCTTTTTTCTTTTTTTTTATACTTGTTTAATGGTTGCCAGGTGAAGTGCAGTTTCCCGAAAGTGGGGAATGATTCGGCCGCTGATAAGAATTTGTTTTTAGCAATAATACCTACATAAATAGCTATGGGTATGGTTATGTAAAATTGTTATATTACGAGATGTTTATTTAAATATGAAACGAATACAAGAAAATATTAACATCATTTTTTTTTACTATTTATTTTTTTACATATCTTTTACGTATCTGAACATAAGCATGAACACAGGAACTTAGTATATTTTAATAACAGCATTGAGTAAAAAAGTTTTGTTCCAATATTAAATATACTCTGTGGGGGCTTTGTTGATTTACTACTCTATGGACTATATTATATCTGTGAACTATTGTATCTGTGAAAACAACAATAAAATTAAGATGAAAATGACATTGACAATAGGCATGTTAAAATAATAATAACAAATAATAATAATTAAAATAATAATGAATAACAACTTCAATAATTATACCTTAACAGGGACAGCATTTTCACGCAATCTACACGATCCACCCTGTGTAATGTACTTATCTTCATTATTAAAATGTTTTGAACATATTCGTGTATTTTTGGTTGGCTTCCAATATACTTCTCCACGACTAAGCCGTATATCACTCGTCACTTAAAATTGGAAAATTTATTTTCACAATTGGGCAACACTGAGTATTGAAACAAAACGTTTTTATTTAAACCTAATTATATAAAAGATATTATGAAATATTGAAAGATTACCTGTGAAAAGTGATGTTATTACACTTCTTTTGTTTTTCAAATGTGTTGTGACAAAATTTAACCGCACAAATCGACATAATTATTTTTTTTCCGCGAGACGTGTTTGCCGTGCATTGTCATTGAAGACTACGGAGCTGGCCGGCGTTTGGTGACATAAACTACTCACATTTATAGTTGTCAAAGTAGCCGCGCGGACTTCGTTTCTATATGTCATTATTCTAAGGTCTAAAGGGTATTTGACAGATTTTAGAAAAATATCTCAATTGTTCAATATAACATAATACATTTTGCAGTTTGGTTAATTCTTCGTAAATATCTCTATTTTCTATGAAAATCGCCTTCAAAGTTTAAATGAACAAAAAAGCCGCGATAACGCTAATACGCCATTTTAAGCAGGTGATGACGTCACCTACTTATATAAACCAACTGGGTCCTGTTCTGTGGTAATTGCTGTCAAACCATACAATACTTCATTGACGGTAAGCAGCTGACGTCATTCAGCCAAACCGCGTGTTTTCGATCACGTGATCAGACATGAAAATTTAATTATTTTATTATCGATTTTTAATAAAAATCCAAATAATTTTAAAATAATGTGTTGGCTTAATTGGTTTTAAAAAATATATACTTTTAAGCTAACAACGGTTTGATCTATATTTTCATGGTAGTCAAATACCCTATTATCACCTTTTCCGACGACTGATGTTGTATAACATATTTTTATAATCATGTTTTAAATGTTTCTTCTTCTTCTTCATTTTGATGCTCCACACTGTGCTTAATTTTTCATCCAAAAAAATTCGGTCCCTATAATAAGGTGCCCAGTAGGTACTTACAGCGTTTTCAGTTTTTGCGGCGACATAATAAAAATTATTACCCTCTGTTTGAGCTTTGCCATACGAGTAAAAAATGCTCCCCGTCGTTACCTATGATACTATAAAAACCAACAAATTTACACAGCACCGGCCCATATCAAATGTCAATTCATAATAAACTACCTAACTACTACAAAAAATGCAGTAAAAACTCGACATTCTATATGATGTAATAAACATTTTGTTAAGCCTCATTGACATGATACCAGTTTCTTGCATACAATATTATTAAAGCAATAATTGACGTGCATCGATCAACATGTCACATTCTTCCTCTAAATAGGACTGCGCACTTTACAACGACTCCACGACCGACAGACGAGAACGCGACTAAAACCTTGACAAAGCTAACATTCAATTATGAGCCTTATATCTTTGAAGGTAAGGTTGAATTTCGAACTTATACTTAATATACCTATACGGCTCGCCCTACACCCATAGCCGTTCCGTTTCGAGACCAACGCGTCGACGACTCACCGTAGACGAGTAGTCCACGCGTCGACCGACACAATAACGTAATGTACCTAGAACGGAACGTCGGAGTTGAAACGGAGTGGAGACGGAGTCGAGTTGACGTCGATGAAGCGTTGATCGCGGAACGGAACGTCGGAGTTGAAACGGAGTGGAGTTGACGTCGAGTTGGTGTAATGTGCGCACTCCTCACTGTATCAGTGTATCACGTCTCCCCTCACCATGTGAGGGGTACAGGCCATAGTCCACCACGCTGGCCAAGGGCGGATTGGCGGAGTTCACTCATGTTTGAGAACATTATAGGTATGGAGAACTGTGTGTGAAGACTGTGAAGGTGTTCATGATGTGTTCCTTGACCGAAGTAAGTGATAATTAATTTCTTATATGCCCATGCCCACATGTTCAAGAGTCCAATGTTCAAACACTTGGCTATCACTGTTTATTTAGATAACTATTTGACTATTTTTCGTTAACAGTGGAGGCCGAAGAACATAGGACATTAATAATTATAATATTTGAATTACTAATTTTTACAAAGACCTAATGTGACCTTGCCACATAAAATACTTTTTTAAAATAACAATAATAATTATGTAAATGCAGTAGGTTTCTTCCTTGTTTTGAATTAAATTACAAAATATGGGTTTGTCCACAGCAAACAGGTTGAAACGGGGTGTAAGAGGAGTGTAAGGGAGATGTAAGTAAGGGATTTAAAGATTAAAAAGGCTCCATCCATCTTGAGTTCAACCCATGCTTCAATTGCGTCGTGTTCGAATAGTTTGTCAGATATCGTATACTAAATGTGTCAAAAATGCGTCAAAATATTCCAACACGACGCAATTGAAGCATATAGTACTTATATCTCGATGTATAGAATATTAGTAGACTTGGGCCGAAGGTGGCTATTCTGCTCGTTAGTGGGCTATTATTTACATAAAAAAATGTCGCGATGACTAAATGATTGCTACATTTAGCTTTTGGTCTAAATAAGAATTTTTAATTAAGTAATTTTATGACTGAATATCGTCCACACGACACCACTGACAGATTGTGTAATTCAAGATTGCACACTAAAGCAGTATACAAATTAAATAATGCGATTAGTAACACAAGGAACATGAAGTTGAATTGTGAAATTTACTTGCACAGCACAGAGGTTTGTACACATACTTTAATAAAGTTGAACTGTGACGTGTTAAATGTTTGTAACTGTACACACGCTGTGTACTTTTTCCACTCCATCCCACTGATCCAAAGATAATTATGTTACCTAGACCGTAATATGCCGATTTTTATATACACTGACAAACGAGTAGACAAAATACTTGATGGTTAGTGGTCCCCGCCGCTCGAGGATGTGAAATCTATTTTTGAAATTCATCTAAACCTAAAGGACTTAAATAGGGGGTTAAAGTGTTTGTTACGTATTGAAATAAAAGCCGATTTACATGAAACTTGAAAGGGTCATTGAGTGAATTAATAAAATACGTGTTAAGTGCAGTATTATAATAATGTTAATGATATTATTATGATAATGTTTTGTGAATTTGTTTTCATGTTTTTTGTATGAGTCCAGGCGACACGCTACCATGAACATAAAGCTAAAAAACCATTGACATAAATACTATCATATGTCAATGTAAAAAACTAAAAAATTTACGAACCATTGTTCCTGCTGTTAGTCTAAAAAACTAAACTAATGTAATTATAGTAACTATAGGAGATTATTAGTGACACGCACAAGTTGAATGACTCACAACTAATGGCATTATTTACAAAAAATATAATCACGTAAGTAAGTACAAGATATCAATTATCTATTATTTATAAATAATTTGCGGAGACCGGAAAACGACAAAATTATCCCAATAAGGCACAAAGAGCCCAAGGGTAGGTACGTATTATCAGGATAAAAATCTTTATTTGGATAAAGTTCTTCCCAGGGTCTCAAACTTTCTACACCAAATTTCATCTGAATCGGTTCAGTGGATAGCGTGAAAAAATCAAAGCGTGAAAACAGACAGACAGAGTTACATTTATTTATAATAATAGTAGGGATTTGTTGGCACTTTTGAAATTCTGTGATGAAAATGAATCTGTATCTGTATACACATTCACTTCCATGCACATTTGCACATTCAGTTTTTGACGACCCCATCGAATAGTTGGTGGCCTGTCTGCGAAGCAAAAGATCCCGGGTTCGATTCCCGGCCGGGGCCATTTATATGACAGATAAATTATTGTTTGTGCATCGTGGGTGATAGTGACGTGTTATTTGTGTTGTCCACGCCACCCCGACACAGGGAATCCTAGTGCGGGTATTATTAATAATATTATTCACAATGAACTAAATTTTATTTCCTTTATGCAAATTTTTGTACCTCCTGACGTAATTAGGATTCCTAATTGGTCAAAATTAAGCGTTATTTTATAATTATAAACCGGTACCTAATGAGCACAAGAAAAACCGTTGGCAAGTTAAAACTACCGAATTCCGTATTAGTGGGACTGAGTACCGCTACTCTAAATATTTGAGTTTATGACTTGACGAGTCGGTCCCCGATTCATCAACGATTATTTATTAGTCGTTACCCAAGTAGTATTAAAAAAATGTGTGCTATGGGCGGTCGTAGAAGAGTCAGTGTTTTAGTGGCATTAAATCTCACAAGATTGTCATTGCCTGTTTTGAATACTAAGTACATAAAATGAAAAATGTATAGGTACCTATACTCCATTAGAGCATCCGTGCAGTTCGATAAATCTTCCTTGCAAAAGCAAATTTGTCGCAAAAAAAGCAAGGATAATCGGGGTATGACATCAGAAGCTCAAAGCAATTTGCTCGATCGATATCAGGTACCCTAGCTGCCTCATCATCTGTGCTGGCCTGCTAGCTGCGTTATTATTTGGGAGTGCCCTTGCGTCGTAGCAAAATTTAACGTTTCCCTTCTAGCATAATTAGTCGGCCCTCTGAGCTAGCTAGTAGCTGCATAGTACAATCTCTGGTGGAAAGGCACCCTTAAAGTCGGTCCTCACTTGTAACTGCCGCCGGACCGAACGAGACGAGTTTGACGGGTTTCTACTAACGGTTAAGTACTTACTTCGTCGTCAATGGTTCGCGTAACAAACGCCACAAGTTTAAATAATAATAAAAAATAATGTAATACGCAATAGTAGCGACCTCTCTTATCTCTTGCATAAACCTTGATAATAATAAGTTGACAAGACAAGTATCGACGAAGTACATAGTACTACTAGCGCCATCTATTACCAGTATCATAAACGACTTGGTGCAGAAGTATAACAACTAGTTTTATAATTATAATAGAGATTTCGCTACAAAATTCGACCATTTATACATTTTGATTTAAATTTAAGTAAGTAAACCATTGACATAAATAAAAGTCGCTTATTATGAGTATAATTCGCCATTGTAAAAACAATAGAAGGTAGTGGTAAATCATTGACATAAATACTGGTAAATGCAAACAATACGTTCATAAGTGTATTAATTTATAAATACCTACTTTCATGAAATAAAAAGATTTGAGTTTGAGTTTAAGAAATAATAATGAATCAAATCACAAACTAAACTTATAATAATTATTATAATTAGGCTCTTGTAACGTCTAAAATGTCCAAATACCTGCGTGATCGAAAATGAATTCCGCTATAAAAACAAAGCTTAGGGTTGGTCGCAAATAGTAGAGTTCACACAAGAAAATGCCACGATCGACACGAAATTCTATTATATAAAAAAATGTTCTTTTTATTGAATAAAAATATTTTTATTTTTTAAACTATGCATTTATCTTGGATTTTGATCTCTAACGGGACTGTTAGATACCGGGAGAATGTAATCTTCTTATATATAAAATTCCCGTGTCACAATGTTAGTTACCATACTCCTCCGATATTTTATTTTGTAAGTATGCGTATTCAATAGGTCTGAGAATCGATCAACATCTATTTTTCATACCCCTAAATGTTAGGGGTGGGTCCACCTCTTAATTTTATTTTTATGTTTTGGAGAAAAATTATTTGGCTATTTTTGTATGGTGTGGCATAAAAAAATACACATAATCTCAAATTTTCACTTCCCTACCTCCACCCCTCAATTTTAAATCGTTCACTACAAGTAATATGGCGGAACAACGTTCGCTGGATCAGCTAGTTTTAATATAAATTAGGAAAACAAGGTATTAGACACATCCAGTAAGTTGTCAACATGTTTAACTCGCTGTACAATTCAACCAATCAAAGTTATTGTCGGGGTTGACCGAGAAGAGCGAAGGGGCTTCAATAGTGGCGACCCTAGGGCAATACAATTTTCCCACACAGGTTTTTGTGGAGAAGTGGTCTGTCGGATTATTTAAAATGAAGTTTAAACAGAATAAAAGCTTATTGGATAATCCTCCGATTTTAAATCCACCCTACAGTGGGTAGCTATATACTTATAATACCGGATAAACAATTTCTGTAGGTACTCACTATGAAAATTTGTGTTCTGGTTGCTGTTTAGAATTCGACTCCGAAGGGTGTAAAATAAAGGTTAAAGAGAACGGACAAGGGCTCATTCACGAAAAAGAAAACTCAATCTCAATCGTCACGCTCGAAAGTCCGAAATCCATTGTTCAGCGGCAGCTCTAGCAGAGTCGCAGGGGGGTTCACTTCGACTCAAGAACGGATATATTATAGCCCCTCATGACCTTAACACCCCGAAATCTTTTCTAGTCTAGCAACTACGGAAAACGTGTACCTACGAGTACATCTGTGATACGGTGATCGGCGATTCGTCCCTTGAAGGGACTCCCTTCAAATCAAGTTGTTTTACATTTAATAAAATAATTAATCTCTAACATGTATGTATAACAAGGCTACTACTACTTTTAGAAATACCTACCTACTTAATTTGTGTGATGGGTTGTAAACAGCGAACAACAGAGGAGTCACGTCACTGAGATATTTCTTTGTCTCGGTGACATACTGTCGTTGGAAATAAAGCGCATTGTCCATCCTTTTACGCCTCTATCGCTTGCAATCATATCGCCTCAACACATATTTACAAATAATTAGCGTGGTTCAAATGAACACGCTTGCAATTATACTTCGAGCGAGCGACGCGGACAAAAGCAAGTCTTGCTACTCGTACTCTTGCTTTGATATTGATAACTTTTAGTCCAGTTCACATCGCAACTCGGAGTGCGCGCGCATTCCCGCGCATCGTACCGCGCTTCGCACACGTAAAAGCGCGCGTAATTTGACTCGTTCTACAGAACTTTTTTTTTCAAAATGATGCTCGCTGGAGCGCAGGTCGTTGAGAATGACAGTGTGATTTATAAAGCGGATAATAGTGAGGGTACTGTCACGATGGTGACTCCAGTTGTTCCGGAGGTTCCAGCTTCGGGCGCGGGTCTCACCAGGGTGCCCACGAGTGACCCTGTAGACATAAATTTCTGTAACATCACATGCACCGTAAAACTTGGAATCAACAAAGGTAGGCACATTAAGTAACTAAAGGAAACTAAATGTTTTGGTAAGGTAATTACACTTACTTAGGTACCTAAACTAGATACATAATGTGTTCATAAAGGGTTGTAATAAAATTATCAAAATTATCTAATGTGTTAATAACGAAAAGAAGGAGAAAACGAGTCATTTAAGTACCTAATACTTAAAATTACATCTAAGTACTTACCTACATTTCGTAGACATAATATATTTCGTGAGAGGTACATAATCAATCAATCAATTAATCAATCCTTAGTATGCAGCGATTTTCATTTGTTTTGATTAAATTAGATCTTCGATATTTCACTATCGAGAATGACACCGGCACCTTGTCTTGTTTCCACATTTTGTATAACAAATATTTTTCTTTGTTCCTCAAGAATGAGTTCATTGTAATACAAATGCGTGTTAAAAGCGACGGCATTCGCTGTAGATACCTACTTACATTACATACCTACTGAAATTATTATTTTCGGTTTAGTGTCAGAAATTTAGACGGAGTGGGACTGGAAGGCGAAGGTTTTAGATGGAATCTCTACATTGTATTGAAGTTTACTTACACCTTTCTATAGTAGCTAGTTTAGCTGTATAAAAACTTCGCACGATATTAAGGATGTCAAAGAAAATGCAGCTATCAAAACAACGATAATTCGCAAACGGCAAAATATAATACTTAACTCCATTCCTTTCGAATACGTTTGATATGGAGGGATAGATAGAAGGATTAAGGAATACGTTTGATACAGGAATACTACCTAAGTACCTAGGTATACCAGAGCAAAACCTAGCAAAATTTCGCTAGAAAAACAAATTCTTTAAGAGTTTATAGTGATATTACACGATGCTGACCTGGGCTTAGCTACTCCCCAACGGTCGAAATATGAAAATAAATTAGATCTGAGATGAACTGCTGCCGGCATTCTTAAAATTAAAGAGATCGATAGGTAATTGAAACGTGTTCTTGTCAATCGGCGCTTGACTGTAGGAATTGGATATAGCCTTAGCTCGATGTGAGAGGAGACCGGATTCGATTCGTGTAATAAATTATGGTTTAATGAGATTAGTAATTATGCGTATGGCAGCAGTATTAAAAATGTTCATAGATCATATACCAAGGATTTTGTTTTTTTATTCGTTCCAAAGTTTTTATTCGATGCATCGGAAACCATCCATGCAATTCGATTCATCACGTCGAAAATAACATCGATGTATTTTCTTCATGAACATCCATGACATGTATTAGAGAATTAAAATGCATAACTGCAAGATATTCGATACATTTTGAAGTTTTAAAACGACGTTCAGTCTGCACATGGAGACTACGATTGTTTAATGTACAAACTTTCTGTCCGATAAACATACTAAGTAGGTCAGACACTAAATACTTATTTATACTGATTAGACGATTATAACCAAGTCAACATTTCACAATAAGCCGATGATTAGTAAGAAGACCAAAATTTTTAATAAAATCCGTTAGTAAATATGATACTATACATAATTATGTAGATCATGTCACGTTAACCATTCATTAGGGTTGCTATCTAACGAGTTTATTGGTTCAATAATAACGTAAGTCGTTACTAAGTACCTATAGTTCAGATTTCCCATCTAGGCCATGGATTCTTAATTAAATTAACTAAGGCACCGCATAAACGCGTCTAGATTACCGGATGCCGGCAAGTACACCCGGCAACTATTAAAAATCGTAAATTGATATAATTATAAATTGCGAATAAACCTTATATAATAGTTGACAAAACTAAAAATACGCTTATTATAATTCTTTCTAAGAAATACCATTTAACTGTAATTCAACAGTAGTTTCGGGGTTAGGATAAATAGGTACACAAGTAAAAGAAAGAGATTGATCGTACCTACAGTGATCAGCGTTCATCTCATTAATAACTTAGTAAGAGTCTCGTTCTAATTCGGTCATGGACGTGGTGCTACTTGCAACCCGTAAGGACTAAGATGGTCGCCTCTAAAAAAGTTTAGCCGGTTCCACACGTTTCCAACCGGAATATTGCTACTAAAACAATTATTATACAGTAGAAAATAAACTAGGTACCGTGGCGGGCGATGGTGTTATAGCCGGCGAACTCTATAAAAAACCTGTACTTTACCTAAGATTACCTTAACCTATACATTTTGATACTGTAGTTAACCGGTCTCATCGCTGTAACTTCAACATGTTTCGTAACGGTAAATCGGACGCAATCATAAGTTCTGCGTTTGCGGTGCGCCTACGTTGTGACGTCAGCGAAGAACCAAGTTGAGTTGATGTGACCGATAGTAAATTCAGAAACAATTTAGTGTTTTGCTGTACACTGATAACGTATTTGGTGCATCAATTGAATGCGGATATTGATAATATGCGGCTATCAGACGATGTGAAAAACAACTATTAAGTACCTACCTAGCTACCTACACACTAATAGCGTGATAGTAATTGGTTGGAACTTCGGCTTCCTAAGAGGGAGGTAGGGGTAGAGAGTGGAACACTGGTTGCATGCACTTCTAAAACACTTCGAAACGCGGAAACATAGTAAGGAACGCTGTGCAGGATTTCTTTCAGGTTTCAGATGTGCACCTGATAGTTTTCCATATTGTGATGATGATGATGATGATGAACATACTCCCTGTTTTATTTCAAGAAAGTATGGGTATGGTATAAGGCACTTTGCTGACTATTAGTATATCTGTTTATGGGATAAATAATATTGCAAAACAATATTGAACGATTTGATGACGTTACCGAATAGTGTATCACCATTAACACGGCGCGGGGAGTTCAATCAACTCAATTGGTGCAACGTATCCTGGCCCTGCCCGCATCGCCCCTCTAACAATTTGGCGATGGCGGAAGACCATAATATTATAATGACAACTTAATAACAACAAACACTCGGTCTGTTGTTACGTCTACATAACCATACATCACCAATGAAAACATAAGTAAAAACATACAGTCGACTCTCGTTAATTTAAACCTGCGATAATTCGAACCTTTCTATAATTCAAAGTTATCACGAGTTCCCTAGAAAAACTCTTTATATTTCGAACCAAATCAATACATTTTTATGCACTCGGTAATTCGAACGAAAAAATCATTACTACGTTACAAAACGACGATTAATTCGAACTCATCGGCGTCAAAAACTTGATAATTCAAAGTTGCAGAGAGAAAGAGACAGAAAGATTGCAGAGTGGATGAAGATGTTACTGTCTCAGGTTCACTATCCGATCCATAAAAAGCAATGATGAAGATGAAGGCGATACATCAGAACCTTTGGCAGAGGTGTCAGTTAAGGAAGCAAGAGCCTCATTTGATACCTTACAAAGCTTCTGTCTACAAAACGTTAGTGATGATGAAAAAGCGTTTCAGGCACTTTTTCTCTTAAAAAAAGTCGGAGTGTCGGAGTGTTATATAAACGTAACGCAGCCTAACGCAGGTTTTTTTATAACCTGAGGGCTGACGAAGCAGACGAGCCACCTGATGGTAAGTGGTCATCGTATCCTATGGACACGAGTAATATGTAGATATTATAAGCTCATCATTATAAAATGTTACAAACTTACGTACATGCCAATTATTCACTTAAAAGAAAGAATAAAAATGGAAACGCGTTTTACCGTCCGTAAACCGACTTTTAAAATAATTTTTTGAAAATAATTTTATAATGATATCGTCATAAGAACGTTTAGGCCGGTCTGCCTCTGATCCGCGCTCTCGCTTGAACGCTCGGCTCAGGCGGAATGTGACAATGACGTCATACTTTTTCGTGCGTGCAGCCGGCGTTCATAGATTTATAAGACGTAATCAGGTCAAAAAAATACCCGCCACAATGGATCTGTTGAGGTAGGTTATTCACACCACGTCTACTGGTAGAAACGATATCGTGTAATGTAAATTTACACAGATAATATAACAATAACACGACAACGTGAGCTTAGTGAACGTGGGTGATGTTGACACAACAGCAGACCGCAAACAATTATTATTATTAACGGTTGTAATTGTTGACTTACTGCACGTCATGCAAGAAATTTAACACCGGAGGTTCAAAGTCTAGATATCTATTTGATGTCATCATTGAGAGCTATCATCGCTTATATATCTAATGCTTATCAGAAGGATAATTACATACAGACAGAATAAAACACGCTTTTATAATCCATACATACATAATTATGTATAATAAATCTGTAACTGATCACTGTCTGTACAGAGAAGGTTTATTAGAAAATATTGTGGGCCTTCAGATCCCAAAACAAATGATTTTTAGAAATTTTGACCGTTTATCTTTGGTTTTGTACGCGCTAATCTCAGAAACGGCGTATAAAGCAAAATTGGCAATCGTAGATTCAATTTTTACAGTAGTAGATCAAGTTTCTAGAACCTGAAGAAAAACATAGTTATACTTCATTATATTATTGAGTGAATGTAAGAAGCAAAAACATAAAAAAATTAAATTTTCTCGATAGAAAAAAATCACAAAGTTAGGTCTAATTTTCAACTAAAATCAATTTATTTTCAATATGGTGCATGTTTTTGAGTCAATATTTTAATATATTATGCTAATTAGTATCACGGAGGGATTTGTAGATCGATTTCTAAATCAAATCTATAATTTACGAATTATTTAAATAAAATACATTTATCTTTATAGCTCTAGGATTTTGACATGCTCTGTTCCATTTATCAGTACCGTTGCTCCATTGAGACGGGCGGGTGAAATTTGATTTTTTCCTAGCTTTATACCCCCTCTGGGTGCGGTTTTTCATAAATACATTGTGGTTAGCTTCACTTAACATTTGCTGTATGTTTAATTTCAATCGACACTAAATAAAAAAGTTATATCAGTTTAAAAAATCAAGCCGAAGTATTTTCTAAGTACTACTAAGGGACATGTTTGCTTACTCACTAAGAGACATGTTTCATGAAGCGAAGCAAGGGCGGGTTTACTATTTTATACTAAGGCAATACTAAGGCAACTTTGTACTAAGGCAATTTGCACTACTTTGTAACAGATGTTACCTGTAGAGTCATTAAGAATGAATGCGATAATAATATAATGTAAGTACCTACTAATGTAGACGTACTATAATTATGTTCAATAAAAAATGAATCTCTTCATATTAATTACTCCGGTAATATATTTGCCATCATAATTACTTACTACTCAGTCATAAAATTTTATTATAATGTACCTATAATTTAGAGTTAGTAACATCTTATTTTCATACTAAGAAACAAGACGTTTGATAATATTCAACTTTTAATCTTGTTATTTATATAAGTGCCCCAGTTTTTGTTATATATCTTTCATTTACAGACAACGATCAGTTACATTTATTTTCTATTATACGTGTAGATATAATATTTTCTTGTATAACAGTAGTAGGGCTGTGCAATAGTACGTAAAGTGATACATAGTGCGGGCAATTAAAACCGCATTTGGTCCGGTCAAGGATACCAGGCTGCGTGGCTTATGAATCGTATCTTAGTTAGAAATGTATCGTATGTATTCACAGGTTAATCTATGTATGTATTGTAGTTTTTAAGTAACTATGTTACATAATCTTTTCAGACACAGTTACAACAAAAACACGTGTCAAATGTCGTGTTTTGTCTGAGATTGACAGTCGAGGTTTATAGAGAGACAAAGAGAGACTTTTATGTCGAAAATATTTTTTTATTGTCACAAAACTTACAACTAACGCAGGCTATCCTATTGCGTTAGTGTACTGAAATCACATTTAAACATTTAAATGATTACTATTAAATGGCACAAGGCCAGTCAATTAAAATTAATATTATTATTTAAAAAAGTTACAATTGAATTAAATGATGAATATATTGAATATCTAACTCCCTTAGTTTGATGTCACATAAATTGTAATTTTAATAGAGTGATTGTGATAGACTTTAAGTTTTATATCTGCACCCGCCCTCGCTTAGCTTCGGCAAACTGTCCCTTGTTCTTGTTAGTACCCTCACTCAAAAATTGTTAGACGTAGCCCGCGGCTGCCCACGAATTTATTTTCACGCGCGTTAGTTTTCATTTTGCGATAACTCCTAAGATATTTATTTAAATTATATATGGTGTAAAGGCTTATTATAATGTGCCTGAAATGCATAAGGTGTCTAACATACCTATACATATAATTGTTATTCCAATTATTGTTAAACAGAGTACCTATAATAAGTATATATTATAATTATATTTTTAATTGTGTATTTTCGTATTTCGCAAACCCTTATCGCGTGGGTACTAGGTACAACACGTATGCTTCCGTGTAAGTGTTCTTTGGACTTTATAGAGCGATTTATCTGTTTCATTTTTGCGGCCGTGTACATGTAACCCCTGATTCATGCCAAACGTCACAGCCTGCCTGTTAAGCAATAATTACCCACTTCTTTTGTTCTATGTCTCTAGTTAATGTAAAACAAGCAGTATGGAATCTAAATGTTTTGAAAACATATCCGTAGTAATATTATTCCTTTGGTACCGTGGTACGGGCAGTTGGGTTCAGTTGGTACGGGGTACGGCTTGTGGCGTGTGTAGGTCAAATCTTGCAAGCTTTTGACCCACTTGTCAGGGTAAGATTGAGCTGAAATTTTTAATACGCCTTTAGATAACCAGACCTCCTCCAGACCTCCAGGCAAGGGAACTTTTCAACGGTTAGCACTGTGACTAAATTTATTGCTTTGCATCGCTGACTTATTATTATAAGTCAATGCTTTGCATTAAATCTTTACAGCATTATAAAACCGTGTTTAGTCATCATCCATCTACATCACCCAGGTTGGCTTGAATAACTAGACATAGTAGACTCTATTATTAAGTACAAGAGAATAAATTATCTTCTATTGTAATTAACTACTTCTTTCCGTCGCTGCGGCGCGGCGCCGCCGCCGGAGGGGACATTACAATTCCATTATCTAGCTACACTGCCGGTGCAAGGACACCTTTCGTAATTATGTTCTACTTTTAATTGTACTTTTTTCTTATCGAGGTATCCAATGTTCAACATTTCGAGATAACTAATCGGTTTTTTATAGCATCGGTGCGAGGAGCACTCAAGAATAGACATAAATAAATTGTCTATGACCCTTTCCTCCATTGTATCTTGGTTAAGAAAACACGTTGATGGATTCTTTTAAAAAATGTATTTTTTATTTAATAGAGAATACTAGATACCTGCTAGAAAATAAGCCAAAGCGCCTGCTGGCTTCCTTGCATGCCGTACCATATTTTCAGGGCTTAAACGATTCATTACCCGTGTCCACCATTATGTTCTTGATATACCTACAGTACCTTCATTATGTAAGTAACATTAATTTGATTTACAAGTTCTGTCACTAATGGTAGATAATATTAGGTATCCACTTACCATCATGGTGGCCCAAGCAAGTGCTCTACAATTCTTGTATATTGTCATTAAAAAGATATTCTTTATACCGAAGTCGAAGCCCTATTCGCCTGCTGATAAAGTAAAACCTTGAGATTGACTTTGATATTCTATGAAATGGATAATCTATTTAATTCATTTGCAAGTAAAATTTTCCTCGAGTGCATTGCTTAGAGCCTTATAAAACGTGCTTAAGATCACATGGACTTATAATTAGATACGGCGAATGCTTACATAAACTTCATTAAGGACTGATGACTTTAGCAACAGGGAGCGTAGGTCATACCCGTATTAAGAGAAGTAATATGTAAGTGTAAATGCAGCGTCAAGCAATATTATATAAATATAATATTATTTCTCGTATAAAACTAAAAAGACGCTTTCTAAGTGAATTGTAAGTGCAAAGCAATAAATTTAGTCACTGTGGTGGTAACCGTTGAGGAATTCTCGTGTCCGGAACCAACCCTGAGCTTAGTATCGGGTTGGGCTTGTCATAATATTTCATTGTCATCGGAGTTAAAGCAATATGCAAAATTTCAAGTCCGTACACGAACATACAATAAAAGCTTTTAAATACAACTTCTTTCCTAATATTTAGCGTGGAAGTGTTAATGGATATTTAGATATTATTATATTGCCGTAATAAATTTTGCGACTAGTAATCTGATCTCGCGAATTAAGTATTAAAAATATGTTTATCGTAATTTATCAGTCTAGCCTCTGGCGTTTTTAGTTATTAATATTTAATAACTTCTTGAAATTTTAAATTGCATTTTATTTTTTATCCCACAAGAATAGATTTACTAATTATACTATAATTATAGATAATAAAAATGACAGAGATTTATTTCATTTTTGAAAAGTTTTTAATAGCGTCAGTTGCAGTACCGAAGATCAGAAAGGGTCACCCACTTCCTTTTTGCCCGCCAACCTGTTGGTAATACCTTTAGTATCACGAGCCTTGGTGGTTAATCATCATCATCGCCATCACCATCACCATCAGGCAATCAACCTGCGTTTTTGTCGGTTGTTGACATACAATTTATTTTGTAATCCAGGAATCATTTTGTATATTATAAGCTAAAATGTCTTTGAAATAAATTAAGTGTGACTGTAAGGTACGTGACAGGCACATGCCCATAAGATCCCGGATGTGACCTCATTGATTAGAATTACATTACTAGGTCGTAATTATCTCGGCTTATCTCAGAAAAGATAGAAAGCTATATGAACAAATATCTTAATCTGAGAATTAAGAAAGAAATAGATAACATTGATAAGAATGCCTATTTCAAGTTCATATTCTTTTATTGAATTATAAAAAAGTAGCGGTTTATGATTTTGAATAAATCAATCTTTATAAGCTGCACCTTGCTGTTTTACCCGCGTTGATCCCGCCCCCGTGGGAATACCGGTATAAAATCTAAAGTAAAGAAGACTATGTGTTATTCTGATGACTGCAAAGTTTCATCAAAATCCGTACAGTAATTTTGCGTGAAAGACTAGCAAACATCAGTCCATACTCACAGACTTTCGCATAGGAGCTGTGTGTTATTACTATGTAGTTAGAAAAAAAAATTAAAAAATTAAAACCGGTGAAGTAGACGTCAGACTCGCACCGAAGGTTCCGTACCACCGAGCGATATTACATAATTCTCATTATTTATTTGGTTAATAACAAACAATACAGAATGTAGAAAACCAAAATTTATTCAGGTTACTTGTATGGGGACTGCTTTGGATTTGCATAACTTTTTTTACTTTTTTACTATTTGTTATTATAACGGCTCTATACTCGTAGTAACAAGCATTCTGTAAAATTTTAGGTAGACACCTATTTCGTTCAAGAGATAGAGCACTGTAACAGACATTTTTTTTTCATTCATTACTTTTTTTTTATTTCGACGTTTTGCTGTCGCATTTTGGTCAAGTGGCAGTATTTGTATATTTAAATGTATCTAACATTTACGTTGCCAAAATACTTAATTTTTGTATAAAATTAGGAATGGATTTGTGATTTTACAAGCTTACCTACATCGCGGCGTTATTATGGAGTGGTAGGTACCATCAACGTTTAGATTAATTGTAAACGTGCTGTTATGATGACTTTTAGACTTTGAACATTATCCTATATGTAGGTACTTGTATTTCATAACTCTTATTACTCACTATTGTTTAGTAAAAGCACATTTGTACATTTTTTACAACGAGCATACAAGCCACAATATACATAGTGCCACAAGCCACAGTACAATTTATGTACCTGCTTTATGTACCCTTTAACTATCTGATTCTGTAAAGTTGAGCTCTGCAGCAATTTCCAAGCTAAAGTTTTTAGGATTAATACGACCAAATGTTTCAAGGAAAATGACAGCAGCTTTTTGTTTCTAAATAATGATTTAGTGTGAATGTACTTACATCAAGTAAAATAAATCATCATCATCATCATCACAACCCATAACTGTCCCACTGCTGGGCACGGGTCTCCTCTCACAATGAGAGGGGTATAGGCCATAGTCCACCACGCTGGCCAAGTGCGGATTGGCGGACTTAGTGCGGATTGGCGGACGAAGTAAAATAAATAAAAATAAATAAAATTCTGTCTGAAGTAAAATAAATGAGATTACAACAAAAAATCGGTTCCGTTTAAGATTAATTATACAGTAGTACAAATTAATTATACTTGGAATGAAATAATTATTTCGCTGTCTAAACATGTTACAATTAATTGAAGTTGTATCCAAGTTGTTGCATGTTATCGTTTACGCAAATAAAGTAACATACATACATTCACAATAATTATATCAATTATTGTTTATGTGATTAGTACCCGCGATACTGGCGCCGCGGTTATTACTCACTTCCCTAATGAGATTAACTAATGGAAAAATATATCTTGACGACTATAACTATTATTATACAATACTAGCAACCCGCCCTCGCTTCGCTTCGGGAAACTTATTCCTTCGGTTTGCAAAGATTTAGTTATATATTTTGGATAATTCACACTATATCTTTATAAATTATATCCTATGTGTTGTTCTGATGTGTAAGCTATATTATTGTAAAGTTTCAGCAAAATCCATTCGGTAGTTTTTGCGTGAAAGAGCCGCAAACATTTATACATCCGTACAAACTTTCGCATTTATAATATTAATAGGATTGAAGTTGACATGGAACGGTTAACGCGAAAGTTAATTTTATCACAGATTTGTAGTACTTAGTAAGTAGTTGTTAAGTACTTATACAGCTTATACTACTATAGATATAAATCTGTAGTCTGTTTGGCGTCTGAACCTATGAATATTTTTTATTTCAATTTTCGTGTTAAATATTCGTTTTATGACTCACTTACTTCAATTTTACCATTTTTGAAATTTTTGTCTGTATGCCCCGCTATAACACAAGAACGGCTGAACCGATTTTAATTGGACTTTAACTGGAAGATAGAGGAGGTTATAGGGCACCATAGGCTAATTTTGATTTCCCACGGGATCGGGGTTTATGCGGGAAAAACTCGCACACGAAAGAACTCGCGGGAATATATAGCTAGTCGTTAATAAACATATTACTTCAGTCTAGAAATATTTTATTTAGATCAATCCTGTAAAAATAATTATTTTACATACATATGTATTAGGTAGGTATATAGCTTCATTAGTTAATCAATAGAGGGCACCAAGAGCAGGGCAAGTGCGAATGAACGAGCGAGTTGGATCAAAGGATGGCTATATAGGAGTTACAAGAAGGTTTAGTAAAAACAAATCGTAAGCACAGGTTAACAAAGAAAGATAGTAAGTTTATAAGTATGTATGTATAAAGTATGCATGTATAAGCCATTATTTGGAATTGTTGCACGATCGATGTTTCGTTTAAACAGCTGAGAGGCCATTATTCACTAATTACACCGAGTTTTAACGCAGGGGTGCTTGTCCGGAGACAATGCAAACAAACAAAGAACCACGTGTCAGGTTTGGTTGCAAACTACGTATGCGTAGCAAGCAGTTATCGCGGAGTCAGTGAACGCCTGACGTCAACACAGCTGATAGTCCGAATATAGGCCGAACGGAGCTCCGAAAATATTAGCACATTGCTACTGTATATATTGAAATAATAAACTAATAGTTTGAAGATTTAACAACATGTTTTTATAATACTTGGTGAATTATAAGTGCAAAGCAATTTTAGTCACTGTGCTGTTAATCGTTGAATAGTTCCCTTGGCTGGGGCCAATCCTGAGCGTAGGTTCCGGTTATGCGTGTCATAAAATGACATTGTCATCGGAAATTAAGCAATATACCAAATTTCTAGTCCGTAGGGGAAGAGGAAGTAGTTCTAATTCAGCTTGCAAGATTTGACCGAGAATGCATACAAACAAAACTTTAAAGTATTAAATAAAATAACTAACACAAACTAAGCCCTCTCCTCCTAAACTAGGATTTCGTGTTATGGATGGGCATGGAAATTAACGTAGGTATACATTCAGCTCATAAAGATATCCTCGACGTAAACATAAGAAACGAGATTATTCTTCTTTTGCCAATATTTGCCCTCCCCAAAGATTTTTGATTCAATGTCTATGCTTGTGTGACATATTGGCAGCCGATGTCCAAAAAATGGCACGGCAAGTACAGTGAGTCTATTGTTAAATGCTCTCTTCTCTCTTTCTATTCCTCTCTCTCTTATACTTACAATCTTCGTTAGTCTCTTTTCACTTCCCTTCTTTCTTCGCTCAGTAAGCAAAGTTACTACCAACGCAACGGGATACACATTCGTAAAGTACCTACTTACAATGATTTTGAAACAAAGAGTAAGGAAACACAACGCTTCTTTCCGCGTTATTTAATTGTTTATTCCTGACACGATGACAATATTGCCAATAAAATGTTACGAAGCCGCAAAGTAAGACATTACGAGTATATCGTGTCGGAAACGTATTGTCGCGTCGTACGTACCGTGTACGTTGCATTGTACTTTTAATTTTTGTATCAAACGAATTGTGTTGTCTAGTTGCATCGATTTTATCGTCTCATCGTATTTCTTACACGCTGTCATATTTGTTAGGTTGTTATGTCGGTTATAATTGCGATTACGGTTTTTACTTTTTTTACGTTACCAGCCTGCAAGCAAGCCGAGGAGCCATTTAATAGTAAGTGGTCACCATCCTCAATGAACACCGAACATTGAAGGAATCACCGGTGCGTTGCCAGCTAATAAAGAAGGAAAAGGAATGAGAGGAAAAATACTGGCTCTCGTCCGAAACACGACCACTCGTTTGGCAATTGTCTATTCACCCTCTTCTAGAGTCTCCCTCATTAGGCGGTTTCACTACAAATGAGGCTGACACACTGAAAGTTTCGGTTTAAAAAGCAAGCACCTGGCAACTTGATCTAATCTGTGAGTCAGAACCAGAACATTTCGTGTCATTGAAACAGTTCTGAATGTCACAAGGACGCTACTCGTTTATCTTGATAACGTCACAAATATCGCGATTACTCACAGATATACTGACGTATGTTACCAAGAAATTACAAAATAAAATGAAATAAGTTAAGAACATGAATTATTAAATGTATATATTTTGAATGTGAAATACGGTAATTATAATTAAATCTCACAAATTTTGTTATAAAAAATGTTTTACATCCGACAATCCGGCATTGTAAAAGTAAATGCAACCGAAACAGTTATGAGTTAGAATTCATTACCATTGGTAGGCCTTAATCATATTAGTATAACATGGCATTTATCAAAATATCATTTTAGTACTTGTCGATGTAAAATGAACAATTTTTGATGTTGTTTTTTGTTAAAGTTATTTCGGCGCCCTTTAAACGACATAGTCAATACGTCCGCATTGGCAAGATTTTTTATAGAGAAGAACTTTTTAAGAGACCTCGCGCTAGACAAAATTTCGCCACTTAACACGGCCGCCATTGTACAGACATCTATACTCTATCTATACAAATAAATAAAATTGGAGTGTCTGTTTGTAATATTAAATTAACCGCTTTTTACTAAATGCATACAGATATGTGTGTGGTACATATACCATAATAACATTTTTTACATTTTTTGGCTGTCTGTCTGTCTGTCTGTTTCTTTTGACTAATCTCTGGAACGGCTGGACCGATTTTTACGGGACTTTCACTGGCAGATAGCTGATGTAATAAGGAGTAACTTAGGCTACTTTTATTTTAGTAATTATCCCGTAACAATTAAAATTCCACGCGGACGAAGTCGTGGGCACAGCTAGTTGATCATTTATAATACTTTATTCATTTGCTAGTCATCCCGCCCTGGCTTCGCTTGCGGAAAGTTGTCAACTATCACCCACACTCGAAAATTGTTAGGCGTGGTTCTTTAACCTGCTATAACTTTTTTATAAATGAACTGATTGAAATAATGCAAACCCCAAATGTTAAGTAAACCACAATATATTAGGTAGTGATAACTGCAACTAAATCGGTTTGACCGTTTTTGAGATTAGCGCGTACAAACAGATAAACAGACAAAAAAACAAAAAATCATTGTTTTTGGTTCTACTGCGATAATAAAGGCCCCCAATAATAATTTTTCTCATATATTTTCCATGTACAGACAACGATTGGTTACAGATTTATTATATGTAAATATAGATTTATTTATATACTTAGGCAATTAAAAATTTGTCACTGTGATGTGACATACATGTAACACGTTTAACGGCTATTAACATAATATATTGACACGGTGTACGGTGCCAGTACCCTACTGCTTTAATATTCTGTCTACTGATGTTAAATATCATTTCTTAGTCGTAAACTCGTAAATAAGTTGCACTGTGATGCAATAACGAATTATAGGTGTTAACACATCGTTCGTAGTATTGCACAATCTGTATTTGATATAGGTATTTTATACATGATATACCTACTTAACTGATAGTGATAAAATTTGTTTTAAATATAATTTTGCCTAATAAAAATTTTGCATACTCCAACTGTATAGTTAATGTACTGTACTGTAACTGCGCTCGAAATTCGACCGTAATTCATTCTATCGAAGGTTACTATTCACATTTACGCTAGGAACGTACACATTACAAACGTCATATCACGTCGTGTCATACGTGTGATAATGTGCATAAGCACCTGGTAAGGTGCACACAGTACTACTTATTTATACCTTATTCATTATAAATTAAATAGCTTTCTGCCCACCTTCTTTATAATTATGTATAAATAACTGTTCATACTCCTCGGTCGGCGTAATTTTTGAAAAATGTTGTTACTTTTGCAAATTAAATGTATCTGTGAACTAAATAAATCGAGGAGCCCTTTAAGAAACGGGTCACTATCATAATGACGCTAGGAAAGCCGTGGATGGCTGGACAGAGGTTGCCAGGTGAATTTGGAAGAATTATCAAATATCAAACAGAAAACAATAACGATGTCGATAGCAGATTGGAACAATGAACGAAAAAAACTATTAAAATTGATACCTACCGATATTCATTGATAAATTCACTATAAACGATTATTTTTATTCTGAATACATAAATGATTATTTAAATTGTGTTTCTTTACTTTTAAACCACAAATTAATTAAATAATGTTAATGGGTTAAAATACCGTGTAACTGCCATTCACCATCGCAATAAAAAATATAAGCTGCTTACTATATTATTCATAATATCATAATAATATTATGTACTTATAGTTAATTAATTAAACTTAGGTATACCTACCAACAACGGTGAATTAGTGTAATGAATTCTCTAAATAATTTACATAAAAATACACAACTGTAAAATTATTTTTTGTCAGATTTGAAATAATTCGTAGCTGATTTTTTTTTTTAATTTATTAAAGGGAATTTGTCGCTGGGCGACCACATCATCCCGTACAGAAAAAAAAAACAAAATTAATTACTACAACATAATAAGATAACAATACAACATAACAAAGCACAATTCTAAATTTACAGCTGAATTTTAAAAATGTCTTTCGGAATTTTAGGTAATGGAATATTTATGGGATTAAATAAGGGGTAAACACTCCTACTAATACTAATAACACATACAGTAATACCCTTGGCATGAGAACAAACGTTTATCTGTCACATAAGTATCTGCTTCGCCCGGAAATCGAACCCGTGAGTCCTTGCTACGCAGACAGGGGCCACTACCAATTAGGCTATGAAACGAGGCGCGACTTCGTTTCGATCCAGCTCGTAATAACAATATTTTTCTTTTTTCCAGTCATAAATAATATTTGTATAGTTACTTATAAAACCTTGAATATTAATTTAAGATGTTTATTGCCTGCGGTTTAACTTATCTTTAATATTTATGACTAAATTGTGCTGATAGCTCCCTAGATTATAATATTGAGTAACATTGAGTGTGTGTTTGTTTGTTTACCATACATACGAGGTCCGGTCCAAAAACTAATTTCACTAGTGTGCTCTAGATTGACTTTGATAGTGTACTATGTTAGGTAGGTACTTAATTAAGTACCTATAACCCACTAAGGCAGCTCAAACTTCTGCTCACATTACATCAACTCAACTTCAACTCGACTCGGATGCAACTCATAGGATAGCATTGAAATATGAGCGTTATTTCAGTCAGTCATCAACCACTAAATGCACCTAAATTTTTTTAACCGGGTCAATATAATTATGATGCTAGTATATCCTTGTGTATGTATATTATTATGCTAGTGTATTAAGTTATTACGTGTCAAATGATAACAAATATCTTATCAGTGTATTAGGAAAGTTTTAATAAAATTACTAAGAATTAGTCAATTGTATCCGAATGAAGCCAAGGGTGATTTGGAGAATGCCGAAAGCATGACGTAATCCTGTAATTACAGGTTCATATAAAATGGGTATTAAATTGTTATGTATTATATTTTATTTGTTGTTTTTCGACTCTCAAGCAGGCGATTTTGCGAACTTTTTAAATTTTGATTTTACTTGAGTTGAGGTTACTTTCGCATTTGTAATACATAATAAACAGTTGGAAGTAGCCGAAGTGGATATTGGAAGTATGGATATATAATGATATGAATGAATTATATTTAACTGTAACGCATCCAAGTTCGCAGTGTCGGAGCTAATCGCTGACGTGTTAGGGTTATCGGTCTCCGAGGGACCATGGAAACCCTTTGCGACAAGGGGTCAGATACAAATTAATACTTGTTATTTATATTCAACTGCTCTAATAGCGTGGATCCAATAATAATGTCAGAGAACAACAGAGAAATATGTTTTCCCATCGTATACATAACCAAACTCAAACTGCTATGAATTGAAACCTTTTATTTTAAGATTTTTCTAATTTTATACTTTGTATATTCCTACTTAACCTTTTTAATTTAGTTCACCATGACCTCTCATTACTCCGCTTAAAGTGTGCAAGCAGACCGCAGCGCGTCGTCGGTTCGGCGCACTACATCACAGCATGCTGATATTTCCCTATCAAAACCCCTATTAAAAATCTTCAAACGCCTATAGAAGTTTTCACTTCAAAAATTCTGACACCACCATATTTTAAATTACGACCCGGATGGCGCAATGGTTAACACGCCGGATCGCCGTTCCGAGGGTCCTGGATTCGATTCCCAGCGAGGCGGAAATTTGAATGATGAATTTAAAGGTCTGGGTGTGTGTGTTCTTGTCTTGTGTGTTGTCCATGGCACCCACGACACAGGGAATCCTAGTGTGGGGCTATGAGTGTGTAGCATTATTTATTTATTTATTTATAATTCCAGGATCCAAACAAATTCTCCACGGCGTGAACGGCCGGCTGCGCCCGCGGCAGCTGGTGGCCATCATAGGTCCGTCGGGCGCCGGCAAGTCCACGCTGCTGGACGTGCTGTCCGGCTACCGGATCACGGGAGTCGGCGGCGCTGTCTTCATCAACGGGAGAGGAAGAGTTATGAGTAAGGGCGAGTTTATAGACCAGAATAAAATAAAAAGTAGAAGCACACTTCTTATTATTTTATTTAAATGTAAACAGCTAGTGCGATTTCGTGCGAAAATGACTATGACGACGGTAGACACGGTAGTGACCCTGTTTGTGAAGCGAGGGGTCCTGGGTTCGATCCTCGGCCTGCCACATTTATGTGACTGAGAAATGATTGTCCTCGTATTGTGTCGTCGTATCCTAGTGTCCTAGTGCGGGGACGTGAATGTGTTAGCGTTTGTTTACTGAGAGGTTATACTAGCGTATAGGTACTCGTACTTATCAACTGTCGGAAATAATTCGGCATAACCTCGCCTTGAACCGTGAGCATGTTTGGAGGCGACGCCGACGTATATTTATGTTACGATGCAAATCAGTCATCTTATCGTCAGGTGGCTCATTGGCTTCTTATCGGCTATTTAGTTACTTAAAAACTGTTATGCCAGTAAATTCCATCATACGCTGGAACGCCTCATTCTATTAAATGTTCTCGATCGATTCGTTACGGCTCCAATGATGATATTTCAGAAAACTTCAAGAGGATGTCGTGCTACATCCAGCAAGACGATCGGCTGCAAGGGCTGCTGACCGTGGGCGAGAATATGTCTCTGGCGGCAGACCTCAAGCTGCCCACCAACCTCGACAAATATGAGAAAGGCGAAGTGGTAAGACACAACTTTGCAAAATTGTAATTAATAGACCTGTTTACATATTTTATTACTATCTAGCAACCGCTCTTGATTGGCTTTAGAGAAAATATTAATGCCTCGGGACTCTTTAAATTGACCGATTTTTTATTTGTGATACGTATTACAAACCACTCAATATTACACGAAGCTTTCTACAATACATCAGACACGGTTTCAAATCAGTAAAGCCGTTTCTAAGATTTGCAAGAATAAATACAGAAAAACTCAAAGCAGAGAAACAGACAATTTCTTAAAATAATTTAGTATAGGTTCAATGGTATAGGTAGGTACATAGATATCTGTTACGTTATGTATAAAGATTCGCCTCAGAAAAACTAGATACATTTCCTCTCAAATATCTTCTATGTATAGACATCTTTACATAACAGTTTTATTGTACCTAATAATTTAGAATGATTATTTTTATTATGTAACTAGTAAACCCGCCCTCGCTTCGCTTCGGGAAACCTGATTTTTTCCGACTTTCAAAACTTTAATAAATTATACGTAAAACTTTCCTCTTGAATCATTATATCTATTAAAAAAAAACCGCATCAAAATCCGTTGCGTAGTTTTAACGATCTAAGCATACATAGGGACAGAGAAAGCGACTTTGTTTTATACTACGTAGTGATGGTATCAACCAACAGATTGAAGACATTCTAACGAACCTGGGTCTCTACGAGCACATGAACACCAGGGGGTCGCAGCTATCTGGTGGGCAGAAGAAGCGCCTCTCAATAGCGTTGGAGCTCATAAATAATCCCCTCATCATGTTCCTCGACGAACCTACTACGTAAGTTCATTATTTGATCTTTTGAAACTAATTAATTAACAAATTGAAGGTTCAGACTCTTACGTATTAACTAATGAGTTATGTTTTTGCCGTTACATAGAGGACAAAGTCCACATAATATTTGTATTATTGCAAAAGTTTTGATCTTTAACTTTTTATACTTAGATATGGATACATATTTTTAAATTATAATTTTACTATCGACAAGTAAATCCGCCCTCGCTTCCGTTACGTTTACAAACATCACGCCCGTAACACCATTTGTTTAAATTTGTTAAAACAATGGTGTTTACTCGAGGAAAAGAGATGTTTCTCCGCGAAAAAGTAGCCGACGTCACACCTCAGCCCTTCAAGTGTTTCAATAACAAAATTACAAGCCAATTATAAGTTAATGCTTGACCACAATAAGTGACGAAGTGGTCTTGGGTGACAGAGCGCACCAACTTAGCAGCCTATTCACGTTGGACGATACTTTAATTGTTTCTAACTCATCCATGAATCCCATTTCAGAGGCCTGGACAGTTCCTCATGCACGCAAGTAGTGCAGCTGTGCAAGAGCCTGGCGTCCCAAGGACGAACAATTGTCTGCACTGTTCACCAACCGTCAGCTTCATTGTTCGCGCTCTTCGACCAAGTGTACATCCTGGCCGGTGGCAACTGCCTCTACCAGGGTACCACGAAGAATTTGGTGCCGTATTTAGAACAGGCTGGAGTTCCGTGTCCTATTTATCACAATCCTGCTGACTACGGTAAGCGTTATTATCCATCGTTATTCCTACCTTACTAGGGTTGTACCCCAATGGTGAAAGGCATCGGTTTCAACCCATTAATGACACACACCTTTTTTACAGTATACCTAAATGTTTGTGATCTTTGGCAACGTAGTTTATGTGGAATGCTTTTGCTGGGATTCAATGTTTTAATTAAAGCAGGTTAAATATTTCATGGTTCTAAGTACGTTTATAGGTCACTAGTCAGGCAGCTTTACTACCATAGTTTCGGATTCAATTGACATTGGATAATGCCTCGGAGGCCTTCGGGCGGCATAAAATCTTGACACACGGTTTGGCCATTAACCCTTCCATCGATCCTGACTGAAGCAATATGGTGCAGGGCAGCATGCTCTAGGCCGCTAGGCCTCCTCTGTTCTGAAGACCCGTGCCCTGTAATGGGCCATTAATGCATTAAAACTAAGCGACCGTTAGCATTGTATTAAATAATATTTAGTTAGTTTATTTATTTAACACGTTCGTTGCGGAGCACGTATACGTCGTCGTGGTTTTTCCATAGAAAATTACCGCGGCAGCGAATGTGTTATGTTATTTATTTCTTGAAACTCGCGTTCAATTATCATCATCTAAGTACGTCATAGAAACATCAACTTCAACTCTCGTTTATATAAACATTCGAATGGCCTCTGTTAACAAGATAACACTAAACACAGGCAAATAACACTAACGATAATGTAGTGTTAACACGTGACCGTCATTATTGTAGTTCGGTTTAACCAAACATTGGTTAAAATAAATTGTACAGTTATTGATAAAACGCTTACACACTCAGACCGCACTAGGATGTCGTGGGTGGCATGGACAACACAAATAACACATTACTAAACCCTCATTAACATGTTACCACTGATGTACATACATTTTGTTGAACATAAGTGCAATAATTTAATGCAATAAGTGAAGCGCAATGATTGACGACCAAGAGTTCTAAGCCAATGTTTCATCATTACGCCATAACCGTCCCACTGCTGGGCACGTGTCTCATCTCGTAATGTGAGGGGTACAGGCCGTAGTCCACCTTTGAGAACATTATGGCGTTCTCTCAGGTGTGCAGGTTTCCTCACAATGTTTTCCTTTACCGAAGCAACTGATAATAAAATTGTAATACGCACACAATTTTTGAAGATTAGAAGTTTGTGCAGGTTTTGAACCCAGGTCGATAGTTCAACCATCAATCCTTGCAGCTATCGCTACTATTGCTACTTATTACAGCAGGCCTTTTGTAATCCAACATTAATCCTAAAAGCTGCTGTTGTTGTGTTGTTTTTTATCTCCCGATCTATAAAGACTATATAAACTTGTTAAATTTTTCTTAATTTCCAAACCCACACTAATATTTTTGACGTTAACTCCTTTACAGCTATTGAGCTGGCCTGCGGAGAATACGGCGAGGATAAAATTAGTTTACTGACATCGAAAGCCGAAAACGGCAAAGCCCTGAATTGGTTCGATGACATGGACTCCATACCCTCGATGGAAGGTCTGAGGAAGAAGTACCCCCTCAGTATGCTGAGGGAACAAGAAAATGGGGCTGGTGATGAAGAGACACCACCGTCCAATCAACGGACCGTGCTTATAAGGAGAGGATTCATGAAAGCGAAACGGGATCCTGTAAGTATTGGTTTTTTTTATTGATTTAAGGTAGCAAACGAGCATGCAGCACCACCTTCCGCTGCCGCCCATGACAACCGTGACCGACTTAGAACAAGACTCATATGGGGACTGGGATAGTTAGTCCGGTTAGGTGACGGTGTTAGAACATTAGTTGGTTAGTTTGTTAGTATGAGGACTGGGACAGGGACTGTTAGTGAATGTTAGTCCTGTTAGTTGTTGTTAATAGTCCAGTTAGTAAATGTTAGTAATAGTCACGTTATAATTCGGTCACAGATGTGTTGCTACCCTTGAGGACTGAGATGGTCGCCTCTAAAAAGTGTTATTATGGCACGGACAATTTTATTTCCATTCAAAGGTTTACTGCAAAAGTGAAAAAATAAAAGTCAAATAAAAATATTAATATGCAAAATGCGGCCAAAGACTGAACTGTACTCGCGTACCCTACGACGATGTTACGGAACCCGAGTCCCGTGACCCGTTTTTTCTGTAAAATTTTTCGTGTATAGTTTTACGTTGCAACACATGTTTTCCAGTTCATCATTTAACAGTACAATGTACCTTGCAGACAATGACGCATCTCCGTATCGTTGTGAACATATTGGTGGGTGTCATGCTGGGCGCCCTGTTCATCCGCGCCGGGAACGAAGGCTCGCGGGTCATCGAGAATTATAATCTTCTATTCGCCATCCTCATGCATCATATGATGTCGCCTATGATGCTGACAATTCTCACCTGTAAGTCGCTTATCAAAAAGAATTCTTTCTTCATAGAAATTGATAAGAAAGTGGCAAAAACAACACTATGTCTGCCAGCCTAATCCGCTTAATCTGCTGACGGTTCAGCGTTTAAATATATGGGATTGGAATAGGGAATTAGATAGTTTGAAACCCTGAAAAGGACAATTTTACTGGTTTTGAAGTGAAAACTTCTAAAGTATCGTTGTGATTTGGAATTCGATGAAACGGAAATGACGCGCAAATGAAATGAAACGGACACGAAAAAGAGACAGACACATTTTAACGTGAGAGAAAATGAGATAGGCAGCATCGGCAAAATGGCGGCTTACGTAAGCAAAGCAAAACATCAATGTTTGGATTGATAGTATTCGTTTTTTTAAGATTTCACTTTCATTTTTTATCTTGGAAATCATCCCTTAAGGGGGTGGAAAGGGGTGTGAAAGTATATGAACGATAAAAAACTCATCATAATTATATTATTTATTAGATAGCGATAAAATTTGGCACTCCACCTGTTTCAGTTCCTGCGGAGATGTCGATTCTGTCGAAGGAGCACTTCAACAGATGGTACTCACTAGGATCCTATTACATTTCCATTACCATTGTCGATTTGCCAATATCGGTAAGTTGATATTTCTTTTGTTGACTTGATACATTATTATACAAATTAATTCGACGACCAACCGTCGTAGAGTCCACATTACCTGATGATGCTCTGTTTTGGGGCGAAACACGTGTCGTGTACTATTGGAATAAGTTGTAATGGTATATACCTACCTGGAGATAAGGGAGGGTGGTGGGTCCATACCAAAACAAGTTCCACCTGTGCGGATTGTTGCAAAGAAATATAAATACAACTTAAATAACAAATTAATTTAGTAATAAATCTTCTTTTACATCAAAACATTGATTTTAATGTGACTAATATGCCCGGACCTTTTTTGTAATAACCAGCTTTTTTATAATATCCGTTTTTCTTAATAACAAGTCTTTTGGGATAGTAACCACCCACATTACTGTCCCACTGCTGGGCACGGATCTCCTCTCACAATATGAGGGTTACAGCCCACTACGCTGGCGTGTGCAGATTGGCGGACTTCATACACCGTTTAGAACATTATTGAGAACAGTCAGCCGCGAAGGTTTCCATGATGTTTCCCTTCACCCACAGATAGTGTCGTGCGCCATCTTCAGCGTGATAGTGTACACGATGTCCGCGCAGCCGCTGACGGCCGCGCGGTTCGCCATGTTCTTCGCCATCTCCATCTACACGGTGCTGGTGGCGCAGAGCTTCGGCCTCATGATCGGCGCCGCCTTCAATGTTGTGGTGAGATACCCTCGCACTTTTATGTCACCGATAAATAAGACGGACCTGATGGTGTGTGGGGCAACAGCACAGGCTTCACCGGTGAGGCTGGTCAAGAAAGAAGGAAGAGGAAAGCGGTTTCGCCCGAGTGAAATTCTTAATTTCCAAAAATCCTTTCTCACTTGCGTCACTTGAGGAACCTTTATACAAAGTTTCAACGGAATCCATTAAAGAAATAAAAAGGTTCAGTTTGTCCCCTTTTTTATTACCTTAGGGGGGGTATTTCCAAAAATCCTCTCCACACTCCCCAAGGAACATACGTACATGCCAAATTTCGTGTGACGTAACAGCTCGGATTCGAGCGTCTGTAACATCAATGCGACTCTTTAATAATTATAATTGTTACATAACCAGTGATTGTTCTTGCTAAAGGAGTGCCTTAAACCGTAAACCCGTAATAATACATATCACAACAGGCCGTAATTAGTATATTTTTTGTAAATGACAATCCCACCAATCCTGAGCAACAACTTGAATCGAATTCGTCATCTCCAGAACGGAACGTTCCTGGGCCCGACGCTGTCGGTCCCGATGATGATGTTCGCGGGGTTCGGCGTGACGCTGCGCGACCTGCCGCCCTACCTGTACTGGGGCTCCTACATCTCGTACCTGCGCTACGGCCTGGAGGGCTACATCAACGCCATCTACGGCCTGGACCGGGACAAACTCGAGTGCAACGAGGCCGAATACTGCCATTACAAGTAATTTATGTGTTTACATTTTTAAGGTAGCAAACGAGCATGCAGCACCTTCCGCTGCCGCCCGTGACAACTGCGACTGACTTAAAACAAGACTCAAATCGGGACTGGGATAGTTCGTTCGGTTAGGTGATGGTGTTAGAACATTAGCTGGTTAGTTTGTAAGTATGAGGACTGGGACAGGGACTGTTAGTGAAAGTAAGTCCTGTATACATTTCATAATTGACAATGTTATGTGATATTTTTCAGGACGCCAAGACAATTCCTGAGGGAGATAGCGATGTCAGCAGACCGCTTCTGGTGGGACGTGCTGGCATTGACCATCACGGTAATTGTGCTTCGGACTGCTGCCTTCCTGCTTCTCAAGTGGAAGCTCAATGCTGTGCGGTAGTAATGATACTCGTTTGTACCCAACAAAGCTTATGCGACCCTTACACTATTCGCGAAGTTAATCAAAGTTGGCTGTAGAGCCACTTCGAAGAACTTCGTGTTACTTTGTCTGAACTCGCGTGACTTCCGATCATTGTGGATTATGCACGAATCGAAGGTAGTGTAGCAACTAACTTCGTCCACTTCGGTGCTTCGGTGTGGAGCTTCGAAAAGTGTAGTGGACGCCTTACGCTTAGTGTGTAGTTAGTATGTACAGTAGAAACAACCAAATTATTCAAATAGAAGTTATGTAAAGTAAATGAAAACAGAACGATGTTAGGTTAGGTTCAGAAACTATACCAAATTATTTATATGCTTAGGTTAGGCGTAGTCCGCATAAAAGAACACATATTTAAAAACAAATAGGACGGAACTTCAACACGCGAATGCATGTAATACAGTCAGCAAAAATTATCAAATTTTACTAGATATTGTAATAAAAAATCTGAAAATGCAAAGGCTATGTACAGCCTCCAAGTTTCAGCTGGATGTTATGAACAATAAGAAAAACACTGCACTTACGCGTTTGTTAATTACGAGGCAAATTAATAATGTGAACTACCGTCAAAATGGCGAAATAACTTCGTTTATATTTTTATCAAGCGTTTGTTATCAAGGTTATGACTTCAAGGGCCTTTTGTCGTAATTAAGGAGACCTGACACTTACACCACGCTGCTCCAGTGTGTAAATTAAGACAATTTTAAAAAGCGTGTATTTGTAACATGTAAATGTTCTAGACTTGCCAAAATAAATGGGTCCAAGAATATGCCAAGAAATAAGAAATTTAATGTGATATTATTGCGATGTTATTAACTCTCATTTTCAATTTGAAAATGAGAGTTTTTTTGAAAATTTCAAAATGGTGTATAATTTTAGTGAGATTTTGATATTTTTACTTTAAGCTTAAAATTGTCTAGTTGCTCTTAATCGGAATGTTGTTTCTAATGTCTAGTTTCAATTATCTATAATAAAGGCTCTCTAACACCAACGTAACAACAATATTCGAGTTTAAGCATTCATTGATGGAACAAACTACAATAAACAATGATGTTACAAATGCTCGAATATGAAGATTCCAGTGTGGGAGCGCCTTTATGTAACTATAATTATTATATCAAAATAATAATAGTATTATCAAAATGAATTCGTACATCGAAAGCTATTAAAAATAGATCATGGTACAAGGTAATTTTCGATACTGAATTCATTTTTTTGGAATTCTTTTCGTAGATTGGATGTTTGTATGAAGTTGACACAAATATTTACGCAGTCCCCTAAGTAGCGATTTTATAACCGGTAATCCAAATAGTACAAGGGAGGGGTACGGGTGCGCTTCTCAAGGCTAATATTTTTATGGCAAATAAATTAAGAATTGAAAATACACGTAAAAGTACCAATTAGGTATAACTTCTATTTATGTGAAGGCACGGTACTACATGGTACCAAAATATTTTTTTACTGGTTTATTGCTCACAGTCTAATCGTATCAGTAAGGCCTTTGGTGTTACTGATTTCCACCACCGACGGTGACCACCTACCATCAGGTGGCACGGCTGCTCGTTTGTAGGATATTTTTTTTTTATTTATATTTTTTTATTGTTAATACAAGCATTTTATTATCAAACCGTTCCTTTTACCAATACAAATAATAACAGTCAGTGCACGTTATGCTCAATTTAGTTGTAAATAGGAGTAAGTATAGTAAACTCATTATAGCGTACTATATTCAAATAATAAACTATTAGTACCTAAGTAGACATTTTTAATGTATTTTGTAAGAAAATATTGATGTTTCTGTACATAGTGATGAAACGTTTTTAATCATTATAACTAGTCTTACGAGCCTGTTACAGAATTACGATTCACGAAAATCTGGACCATCAAAAATTTCTACGATATTGGGGAATAGTTCCATTTGACGGCTATATAGTTAACAATAGTTTAATTAGGGTCAAGGTGCCTTTCCACCAGAGATGTGCTACGGTACGTTTTACGTTGATCCATAGCAACGTACCGTAGTACGTAGCGTTTGCTATCCACCAATCACATTCACTGCCTCACATAGCGTAGCATAGCGAACGCGTTTCCACCAGTGCTCTATGCTATGGGAGCTAATGAATGTGATTGGTGGATAGCAAACGCATCCATTGCAACATCGCTAAATGGAAAGGCCCTTTAAGGTTTTATTGGAAATCTATTGTTTTATCTCATAAAAATCTGCTCTATTCGATGACTGTCTAGTTAGTTATATTTTTTATTTGACGATTAGTTATTTTTAGTTCGTTTGTTATTTTGAAGAACTATAATTATTTTTGACACTTCCGTTTGTCTTAACTGACTATTGTTCGCTATAAGTAGTTATCATACTCAACTTGCCAGGGGTGTACCAATATATTCCATGTGTCTTTAGTAAAAAAATATCTATGAAGTTCCCTACCGTTATTAATTATGCCATTAGATTATAGGAACGGGATTTGTGTCATACAGTAAAGTTAAGCCAAGTTATTAATCTTGTTTGTTACAGGGATATATTTTATTACAAATTAACAAGACGTGTATAGTTATTAAGTAACATTTTGTACTATTTTGATAATAATATTATAAGTAATGTTGACGTTTGGAGTAGAAAAAAGAATGGTAATAAATTAATATTATATGTATTGTAAATAAATAGTTCAATTCTCTTAAAACACTTAGTTATAATTATAAAACATTAAATAAAATTATTGTCGTTTATTTATCCTAATAACCAATACCGAAGAAATAAAAATTTATTTGTCATGAATACCCTTATTTTATAGAATTGTTAATTAAATAGAAAATAAACTATTTTTTATTTACCTAATATGTATAGTGATCGGTCCGTGACAAACTGCAACGCCGGGTAAAAAATCGTAGCATTTCCGGTCAAATATCCAGGAAACAAGCTTAAGGAACAAAGAAGCCAGGAACAAAGCTAACCTAACCTAACCTAACCTAACCTAACCCTTCGACATCACAATTTAGGTGGTTTATAACTTTATAGACGATTCAGAGACCTAACTATCATGTATTAGTTATATCGACAAAGATCTTATGACTTAACAAAAGGAACTTGTGCCCAGGGTTGCCACCCGTACATACATATACCCGTACCGTACCCGTACATATAATACACTTTCATATTAAATTTAGTAAAGCTTAACTGAAACAGTCTTACAAAAAATATAATTTTTTAGTCGCTTATACACCTTTTTTGTACTGAAAGTAAAACGACGTGTCAAATACAAAAGTTAAAATTAAATAATGTTCTAAAATTAACATTTACAGTACAAATACTTAGTAAAAAATACTGTTTTCCTGAATGTCTCAAAAAGTATGTTTCTGTCCCAAAGTAGCAACCTTGTGCCATATTCTCATCGCAGTTCGGAGAACTTGGTTTGGAGTCAAGAATGTTTCGAGCCCATTACACCCTATAATACCTAGTTGCGAAACTTATTTGAGCCTAGTCACAGAGCACTGAATTTCGTAAGATTTCTGCTGACCCCAGACATAGTCTATGATGCACCACTGAACTGTGAAATAGAACAGGTACTCAGTGAAGGAGAACAGTAGAAGAACCATCAGCTTTCGAGTGTCGAAGATATCAAACATGGCGTAAACTGATTCTCCGTTCAGATGGCTCCAAAATAATCTGGAAACAGAACGATAAATCTTTGGTAAGGTTTATCTTGTTGCAGTTGTTGCCCTAAAGCCTAAGAAAGAAGGAAGATGGAAGAAATAAAAATACTGGTTTCTCAAGGTCCCCAATCGGAATACGACAAGTTGTTTGGGAACTGACCCAAGCAAGAAGGTGTTTAGCTAGCCGGGCTTCTATCCTATCTAGCCCTACCATCAAACCTAGAGAATCTTCGGGATTAAATTGGACGGTACAGAGTCCAGCGGCTTCTGAGACGAGGGCGCCGTAACCTCGTCTATTGCTCAGCCGGGTGCACCCGAGCAGGGGAGGTCTGCTTGGACTCAGAAATGGATGACGCCCCTTATAGATACCTCCAATGATATACATGTCTCATTGGTGAGTGGTCAGTAAATGTAAGCGTTTATTTACTGTCAAACCAAAAAAGCAATACTTACACAAAACTATACGTAGCAAAAAAAGCCGTCATTAAAACCAAGTTCGGCAGCATGGAGTCAGGACGTCGTCGTGGGACTATTAAGAGATCCAGTATGATGACGATCATGGACAGCGTGTGGAGGGAGTGGTGGGACCAGTCCGGCAAGTACTCGAATATCCGCACCGGCGCTATCAGCCCAGGGTCCTTGTGCCATAAACGCCAAAAGAATGTATCAGCGTACTGGAAAAAAAAATCGAAAGTCACCCTGAGTAATTTCGAATTATCCTGTAGTCTAGTCGGTAGTGACTAGTGACCTCGACTACGAAGGGTCCCGTGTTTGATTTTAGGCCGGGGCGTATATTTTTGACAGATAATTGTTTGTTCTCGTGTCGTGGGTGTTAGCGATGTGTTATTTGTGTTGTAATAGGGAATATTTTTTTATGTAAATAACTAAACAGTAACATTAAAAGTAAGAGAGTGCGCGCACGGGGGACTTTTGTCGCCGTGACTGTCGGTGACAAAATTGTCACTCTCCGTTCACATTGACGAGCCGGATGGCGCAATGGTTGGCTACAACCCATTAATGGCCCACTACTGAGCACGGGTCTCCCCTCGTACCTGAGGAGGCCTAGAGCATACTCCACCACGCTGCTCCAGTGCGGATTGGTGGAGGGGTTAGTGGCCAACCCAAGTGTCGGAAATTTTAAGCCGCCCGAAGGTATCCGACATGGCTTAACGACTGCTACCAAATGATAACAACCGGGACCGACGGCTTTACGTGCCCTCCGAAGCACGGAAGCGCTCAAGAAATTTTTGCCACTAGCGGTCACCCATCCAACTACCGACCGCGCCCGCTGTTGCTTAACTTTGTCGATCACTTGAGATCGACGCAAGCCGCCGGGCTATGAGCGCTTCAATGCGGTTCAATGCGGTAAGGCGCAATGGTTAACACGCCAGATTGTCGTACCAATGACGCTTTCATATCAAAAAAGTTTTGACCCTGTCGCCCTCGTGAGCGCACCCCACTTTAGAAACGCGACGCGACGAAGACAAAAACTTTTATGTCACGCAGACAAAAGTCCCCGTGCGCGCACTCTGTTACCTGAGATAAATTGTTTTTCTATGATAAGCTATTTTCAAATTATGACAGGAATTCTCCGTGGTATCTGGTAATAATAATAAGGCACCGGCGCGGCGTCTTCTTAGAGAAAATTCTTGTGAGTCTGTCGCAGGGAATTCCACTAATTCCTTCTTTCATAGCAGCTTGAAAATCGTGTGCGTTTGCCTTTCACAAAACTATTTTTCGCTTAGTAATTTCATGATTTCCTCATTTATTATATACTTTTCCATTACAAATCCCTGAATGAGTAGTAGGTATTAATTACTTACATCATCTCCTTATCGCGTTATGCATTCATAATAGAGATTACGATATCTTTATTATACTGCATTTTATTACTCTTAAGTAGGTATATCGATATTTTTTACTTGCATTAAACATTTATCTAAAGCTAAATTATTAGTAGATATTTAACTGAACAAATTAAAGTTTACATGAATTAGACAATGAGAAAAGTGAATCGTGATTATGTAGGCATGTAGGTATTCTTATATCTTATTGTTCCACAGCTGTCTCATATCATTCATAGCGGGAGTACCAATGTACCTATGTTATTTGTCATAAAACGAAATTAAAATAATGTGAAATAATTACAAAAATGCACATAAAAATCTAATAGTCAAAGACATTGTTTAATAAGTCAATGGTCAAAGACAAAAAGTTCAGTACTTTTTCTCCTCTGTTTGTTAATTGATTTTAGATTTTCATTTGGTCATTGAGGGAGCTTTTATTATGTGAAAATTCCGAAGTTTCATATCAAGCGTTTCGTTTTCTTCACGCTTTCGCAATTTGTTGAGTATGTCTATGATCGGCGGTGACCGCTAGCCATCATGCTCGGATCTCGGATGTCGTCTCTTATACAATACATTAAAGCCCAGTTAATCAAGTAATAATAATGTTAACCAGGACATGCGAATGACATACGAACCATGATCGTAGGAAACAAGATGCTGGTCATCACCAGGTCCTTGACCTGGCGAACCATCGCAACCCGTGTCCGGTCTGCTTCTCCCCGTCTCTCCATCCAGTCGCAGTAGATGCACACGGGGAAGTAAGCCAGGGTAATCAACTGTAATCACAATTAAAAAAAACTTAGGTATACAGTCATGTAAGTATAGGTGCATTTAATTTTTTTTGTATTTTTTGTAACACACAAAACAACCTGGGGGATCTGTAGCCAGAGTCTCCTTCGTATTTCAAGTAAGTAAGTATCATGAGATTCATGACATACCCAAATTCTTTTGTACTGAAATATATTATGGTCGCGTACTATATATTATTTCTTCAACAGTCCTGTTAGGTATATAGTACGGAGTCCTGAAATACAGTACAATATCTAAGGTAAAAGTACCATATTCCGGGCTAGTACATTAATCCGTAACATTTTGATTTTTGTCGCAAAATAAGAAAACTGTCCGTAAAATCCATAATTTATTGAATGTCACTACAACTACAGTTCATATAAAATCAAAATAACACGATGTTTGAATATAAATAATCATTCTTAAAGCCGTATCGAGCTTCCGAAGAGTCAGAAGCGGCCCCCGCGACGTTTCAGTACTATGTTGTTAACAGTGAGCGTAAAGCGACAGTGCATTTTCGTAAGGATCTTATGTGACACTGGTAAGTTAATTTAATTTAATTTTGTAATATTATTAATTGTTACTTATTAACAGAAGGTTTCAGCGTTATTTCGAGTTATAACAAACCATATTTTGAAAGAAAATATGACTGCCGGAATTATGTTCACAACAGTGAAACGGTGAACATAATTCAATTAGTATGATGTGTTTATGGATTTTATTCCGAACTGGGGTTAAATACTTACATAAATATGACATAAATTAATTCAGTAATGATAACAGATTAGTGTGACGTAATTACGGTATATGCTTTTTTTAATTATAATTCTTAAAATCGAGTTTGAAATTATGACATTTTATGTTATACTAAAGAATCAATACAGTATGTTACCGAAATTAAATTAAGTTTATTTCAAAAAGTAAATAAGGATAACTATTTATATCGATGTTGTGCACATAATAGTTATATTAACTTTTAATATATTCAGATTTTTTTTTTTTAATTTAACCTATTTTCTTCAATGCCGTAATAAGGGACAAGAGTTTTTTGCTTATGTCCCATATTCCGGTATACCGTACGGTATTACGTAGTATAGTAATAAGAAGCAGAAACATTGGTTTTCAACATAAAACGCCAAATCTCAATTTTTTCAAGATTTTTGTATTAATCACAAAATGTATCCAAAAATTTAAAACGATACGTTTGCATTTTAAAACATTAAAATATTATTTACAATTATCATTATAACTGTAACCTCGATTTTATTTTATATTTTAGGTTTACCTTTGGTAACCAGGCCTGCTCATAGCCCAGCGGCTTGCGTCGATCTTAACTGATCTACAAAGTTAAGCAACAGTGGGTGTGGTCAGTAGTTGGATGGGTGACCGCTAGTGGAAAAAAATTCTGGGGAACTTCCGTGCTTCGGAGGGTACGTAAAGCCGTCGGCCCCGGTTGTTATCATTTGGTAGCAGTCGTTAGGCCATGTCGGAGGCCTTCGGGCGGCATAAAATACTTCCGAAACCAAGGGGTGGCCACTAACCCCTCCACCAATCTGTACTGGAGCAGCGTGGTGCTCAGGGTTATGCTCAAGGCCTCCTCAGGTATGAGGAGAGACCCGTGCTCAGTAGTGGTCCATTAATGGGTTGAAGCCAACCAGGCCTGATCTTAATATTATTATGAATTGATGTTCCTTAGAATAGGTAAGTACTCATAACTTATGTTCTTTAAGATTTTTGTCTTAATAAAAGTTGTAAAATTGTTTGTAATTTTGAATTTTCGTTAATTATACTTTTTTTTAATTAAATTTTCACGATGGTGATTATTTAGTAAACAGCAGCTCTCATTTTGTCGCAGAAGTTTTATGGTAATTGTTTTTTTTTATTTATCCGAAAGAACAATTATATCGTACTTAATAATTTTAATAAAAGTATAAATTAATACAATTAGGTAGTTTAATTCAGTAGGTATATTCTTAAAGACATGTATGATGATTTTAGATCAAAGAAAACGTATGCTAAAGATAGTACGGAATTACGTACAGTGATTGCCGGAATTAGCTCCGACGCCAAATTTTAGTACGGATTTAGAGACAAACGTGAGGTTCAGCAAAATAACGATTATTTCTATAAATTAACGGCTACGACGGAAAATATTTTTCAACATTTATCTTATAATACCAATCTAGAGAATAAAACAATTTTTATCCCTAGAACCTTCCTACTTTTTCTAAAAACCAACTTCAAAGTCAAAAGTGCCTTAATAGTCCGGAATATGGGACATTTACCTTACTACATTTTATAGTACGGTTGGCAACCCTATTTACATCCTTAAACGACACCTTAAACTCAAATGCATGTAATATCGCTGACCAGACCTGACCTTACCTATTATTATTTTAAAGTAGGAAATGTCATGTCACGCCCGATTACGAGGCATTGTCTGCTCATCTACGATACTTGAGGAATTAAATGTTGCAGTTATCTCGCCAAAGACTACATCCAAGGACCATTGATGACACTAAGTATCGCGTATTGTCTATTATTATCAATGATACTGTCACACTGCCTAGTTAATCACTACTGGACACATATTTGGACAAAGCGTTACGTGTTTGGTTTGTTACGATGTTTATGTTACGATGGTACTACCTACCAGATCAAACCTTGAAATATTAACATTGGCATTGAATGGGTTCCGTTTTCCATGGAGGTGCTTACGATGTCACTAAACAAATTAAAGTGGCCTCTAATCTCTAAACTAAACTCAACAGTATTTTACTTTTTACAGTCCGAAGACCAGCGAGAATATGAAAAT